>OX638130.1:121029390-126261468 GCA_951804985.1 Dryomyza anilis | reverse complement strand
AATTTTATATTGTGCCCCCCCCCCCCAAATAACTCATATTCTCTAACCATTTTTAGGCCTCTAAGACACCGTCGCGTGATTCGCAAGGTGTCGCTCTGCTCTTTCGCTACTACAATCTTTTGTACTACGTCGAAAGGAGATTCTTTCCGCCCGATCGAAATCTGGGCGTCTATTTCGAGTGGTATGACTCGCTGACGGGTGAGTTTTCCGCCAAATAAAATCGCACTTTTAAATATAATTTTTGAATTTTGTTTTTCCACAGGTGTGCCCTCCTGCCAGCGCACCATAGCCTTCGAGAAGGCCTGCACACTCTTCAATCTGGGCGCCATCTATACGCAAATCGGCGCGCGTCATGATCGCACCACCGAGAAGGGTCTCGATGCGGCCGTCGACAGTTTTCTGCGCGCGGCTGGCATCTTTCGTCACATCTATGACACATTCACAAATGCGCCCTCCATGGACCTGAAGCCGCAAGTGCTGGACGTCTTGGTCTCGCTGATGTTGTCACAGGCGCGCGAGTGTCTTTTTGAGAAGCTGCAGCTGCAAATCGAGGCACTCGGCCTTACAGAGTCCAGTCATGTAAGTAATGTGATAAGCGCCGCTCATTGCAAATGCACTACATTTTTCTTCCTCTTTCAATCATACAATGACAGCTCTTCAAGGATCTGGCTGGGGAGGCGGCTCAACTGACCACCGAATACATGGAGATGCACAAAAACATTCAGCTCAACGACACGCACACATATCTGCCGGAGTGCTGGGCGGGCCTGGTGCCGCTCAAAGCGGAGTTTTACAAAGGTGAGAGTAATTTTCAAGAGAAATAAACGTTGAACTGACAAACTGAATCTACACAGAAAAAAGAGTTTGTAATTGTGAACTCAATTAACAGATTCATAATATTGACGAACAAATTTATTCATTGTTACTATGAATACTTCATAAATATATGAATAATTTATAAGTACTATGCATATTCGTAATTTGGAATGCATTACTATGAATTTACGAACAAATGTATTCATTATTACTATGAATACTTCATAAATATTATGAATAATTTATAAGTACTACGCATATTCTTAATTTAGAATGCATTACTTTGAATAATTCTTTTTTGACGGAAGTAAATATTTACCAAAAAATAAATTTATAATTACTAATTACTCATTATTATGAATTGTTCATAATTATAAAGAATTATGTATAGGCTTGAATACTAAAATAATATAATTTTTGCACAATTCAAATTTTATATTTTATAATATAAATGAAAGAATTCAAAACACTATGAACTTATCATCAATATAATGAATAATAAAAAAATGTAATGTATTTAAAATTTCCTGGATTTCAAATAAACAAATTCAATAAAAAGTTCAACATAAATCATAAGTTTGATGAATTTCTTTTAGGATTAAGTTCAAATCAATCAATTAATAAATTCAAAATGTTGTATTACACTTCATTAATATTATGAATTATTCATAATTATAATGAATTTTGTAGTGCCGTGAATTCATTACATGAATGAACTAATTTCAAATACAATTTTACAATATTAATGAATGATTTCGTTATAACAATGAATTTATCATCAATTTTATGAAAAAAGCATCAATATGATGAATTTGAAAATCTTTTGAAATTACTTTATTTTTGTACAGTGTGTAATTTCTAATTTTTTTTTTTCAATTAATAAATATCAACGATTTTCTGTTCTCTCACACATCGCAGCTCTCGCCCATCATTATGAGTCGCGCAGCATCGATGTCGCCGCCGACAAAACATCGCTGAGCACGAAGAAGAGTCAGGCTACGTCGCACACCACGTCGAACGAGTCATTCATCGGTCTGGCGGCAGAGGCTTCGCAGCTGGCAGCCGAGGAGGAACAGGAGGAGTGTCAGAGTGCCTCGGCGCTGAAGCGCACCCATCTGCGTGAAGCGTTGGCTAGTCATGAGGAAACACAGCGGCTGCAGCGCATGTGTCGCTTTTTGAAGGTGAGTCGTCGGCGTTGGCATCGTCATTGTCGTCAACATTGGCAACGTAATTGTGTTGGTGGCAGGTGTGTTTATTGTTGTTGTTGCTACAGAGATGCGCTTAAAGGGCGTTGTTAGCTATGTCTAATGTGCTTCAAAAGCTATTAAAAAGTCAACGGGGCGTAGTAGTTATTGTTATTGTCAGCTTTTGGCGGCATTTGCAGTAGCCATAAATCTGCGATGCAGATGCCATAAATAGTGCTTGCAAATGTAAGCAAATTACTTAAGCTTTTTAAAGTTTAACACTTGATTTGTCATTAAAAACAAAGCTCTTGTGAGGGGACAGCTTAAGTTTTGAATGATGTTAAAGATTATTTTAAATGTGGCATATTTTATAGGATTATCGATTAAGCTTTAAATTATAAAGCTTTTAAACATCAGCATAAAGTTTGCCGCTTGAGTCAGTCATAAGATATTCAGTTATAAGATATGATGGATGATTAAGTTTTTAAACGATGTTGAAGATAAAGCTTTTATTTATAAAATGTACATTTTAAAGCTTTTTCTTTAGTTAATAGATCAAAGTAATATTTATAATATTTACCATATCGTTGAAAGCTTTTAAAATTTATAATAAATCTAGGTTATCTGTATTTTACAATTGTTTCAAGATATTTAATTCAATAAATACTTTAATAAATTATTTAATGCCTTTACAGAACAAAACATCACTAACCCAAGTCGTCAAGGAAGCCTACTACAAAACACAGGACGAGTACGAAAAATACCTGGAAGAGAATCCGGAAATGCACATCGACGATGACTTTGACGTTATCGGTGCTGCTGTCGAAGGTAACTCGACCCAAACAGAATCTAAAAATCAATTTTTAAAACGTTCTTCTTCTTCTTCTTCTTGTCCCACACAGCCTGCTCCAAGTTCACACTGTCGCTGACTGGTCCCGATTTTACCACACACAAAGTCGAAGATCCCTTCAAGCGTCTCGGTCCGATTGCCATTTTTTCGGCGCGTCGTCACTGGACAGCACCACGTTGTGTGCGTCTGCAGAAGGGCAGCGCCATCTATCATGATGGCACACAGCAATTCCAATGTCATTGTCCGTCGGCGCAGGAGGAACACGAGGTGGGCTGCAGTTTGTACAAAGAGGATGTGGAGAGCTTTGGCTTTCATGTGCGCGGTGATGCGCCGGTTATTATAGCGCATGTCGAGATCAATTCGCTGGCGGATGTAAGTGCTTTTGCAAAGCTTCGAATCAAGCTTTGAATCAAGCTTTGAGTTTTTTCTTTAACTTTTCGTATTATTTATTTCCAGTTGGGCGGCATTAAGGAGGGTGACTTTATTGTGGAAATTGCGGGCATCGATGTCAAGTGGTACTCGCATCAGCAGATCGTACGTCTAATACAGTCGTGTGGTTCATCATTGGAACTGAAGGTTATCACGCCCATGGATAGGAACTATTTGAAGGTAAAAAAAACAGCTTTAAAGCTGTCATGTAAAGTTTTGAAAATAATAGTATTTCAATTACTTAACTGAAAAAGTTTTTTTTCGAAAGCTTTGTAAAAATAAAAAAATATATAAAAGTTTTTTAAATGAAAACTTTTCATGTAAAAAAAGTTCTAAAAGTTTTTTATAAAAAGCTTTATATTATAAAAAAAAACAAGAAAAAATAAAAATCCTTTTGTAAAAAAGCTTTTAAAAACATAAGAAGCGTTATCGGAAAGTTTGTTTAGTAAGCTTTTTCCTTTATTTAATTAAAATGCATAAAACAAGTTTTAACAAAATCTATTTTTAACTTTCACAACATTTAAAGATTTCACAAAAAAAAACTTTTAAAGCTTTCACAAAAAGCTTCTTAAGTTTTTCACAAAAGCTTCTTAAGTTTTCACAAAAAGCTTTTAAAGCTTTCAGAAAAAGCTTTTAAGCTTTCACAAGAAGCTTATTTAAACAAAAGCTTTTTAAAAGCTTTCACAGAAAACTTTTTAGAAGCTTTTAATGAAAATTTTTTAAAAAGCTTTTGTTAAAAGCTTTTTAAAAGCTTTTCAAATACATTTTTATAATAAAAAAAATGTTTTTAACTTAATAGTTTTTAAAAAAGCTTAAGAGCTTTTCACAAATGACTTTTAAAACATTTAACAATTTTCTTTTTTTTACTTTTCAGCCACTTTCTTCGAAGGGCTCCATTTCGACGCTCTCCGCCGCCAGCTCATCCGGCGTCTCGTCCGGCTCATCCAGTCCCACGGGCACCACCACCAAACCCAAATTGCTCTGCAAAACCATGTCCAAAGGACGTCTGGGCAGCATGTCGTCCAGTTCTTGGAATCCATTCCGACGCACACCGAGTCTGGCGAAAATATTTTAGTCCTAAACTCAAAGTGGGCGTCGTCGTGGCAGCTTGTAAAAATCAAATCAAATTATTTTAAATTTTAAAAGAAAGAAAAACAAAAACTGTGGCCATTTACAAAAAAAAAAATGTTTGCACTCTACCATGAAGCATTCATATATTATATAATATTTACAAAAAACAATTAATTTTTAGGTTTTAATTTTGTATTTTATTTTTGTTGTTTTTATTGTACAAAATTTCACTAAAATTACGCATTAATTTCTTTATTTTTTGTTTAATTTCGTTTATTTTCTGTGCAAAGGAAAATATTTTCAACTGCAAATGTTGCAAAAATTAAAGAAATATTTTTAGAATTAAAATTTTGAATTTAAATCATGAATTTTTATAAAATGAATTGAGAGAAAGAGGACATTTTGTAGCAGAGCTTCCCAGACAACTGTATTTTTTATATCTATCTATAGAAAAAAAGCAATTCTTCGAGTCTTTAAAAGTAACGCATGTAGGTTAAGAGCAGGTTTTAAACACACACAAATTCTAGGCAATTGCAAAAAAAAATCAAACATTCCATTTTTATTGAATTTTATAGAATTTTTTATTTTGAAAATTTAGCAGCCATTTTTTTATTATAATTTATAATAAATTTTTAATTATGTATATGAAATAAAATATTGTATGTGTAATAAACAAACAAAAAAAAATAATTATATAAACTTATGTTATGCATTGTAAAAACTGAATTGGTATAATATAATATGTATGAAATATGAATAAAATTATAAAAAGACAAAATTTTTGGTTTATTTATTGCATTGGATTGATCAGTGGAACGACCTCTGCGGAGGATAGTAAAGAGCAAAGTTTTTTTCATATCTTAATGAATTTTGAGATCTAATTCTAAGCAACAACACAGAATAATTTTAAGAAGATCTGATTATTCTAAAAATAAAATAAATCAGAATAGTGGAAAAAGGTCGCAACATTCCATACAAAGTTGTTTGATAAAAATAAGGTGAGTATCTGCACGCTACTTTTAGTTTCTCCACAATTAGTAATTTTTTAGCATTCATTGGTAAAAAATTCATACAAATCGGTGGAACCGTTTAGTTTTTATAAGTCACAACATAGAATTTTTGGAGCATATTTTGAAATCATGAAATCAGTCAAATCATCAGGCCAACAGAATCAGCCGCAAGCAGTCATCAAAATGTTTTAATTCTTACTGCCCATTCGACTGAAATCCACTCCGTCGATATTTACGAAATACCAGGCGCACAAAAATTCATCGAAATCGCTGCAAGGTGTCGAATCAAAAACGTTGCCTACATCCAGGCAGTGTATTTACATTGGGTAGGACTTTTTTTATTTAACTTTTACGTTTTTATTTATAACTTTTGAACGCATTTATCGATTTTCGTGAAATTTTGAGTGTTAGTACAGAAAACAATACACAAAAATATAAAATAATTTTTCTTTATACAAAACATAATATTAATTTGTATTATAGCAATGCGCTGAAAAAAAATAATTTTTATTGAGAAGTTAAATTTTAGTTAAAAAATTATTTTAAGTGAAAAATTAAATTTTGAGTAAAAATTTAACATTGAGTGAAACATTGAATTCTGGTAGAAATATTGCACTTTAAATGAAAACCTGCAATTTGAGTTAAAAATTTAAATTGAGAGAAGAGTTTAATTGTGTAATAAATTAAATTACGAGTAAAAAATAAAATTTTGAGTGACAAATTAATTTTTGAGTGAATATTATAATTTTCACGAAAATTGAAATGTTCACTCAAAATTAAAATTTTTACACAAAATTGAAATTTTCACTCAAACTTAAAATTTTCACTCAAAATTGAATTTCTTACTCATAATTATAATTTCACTCAAAATAATAACCTCACTCAAAATTCAATTTTTCTTGAAAATTTAACTGAAATTGAATGTTTATCTCAAAATTAAATTTTCTATTTTCGTAAAATTTAACTTTGAGCGAACATTTTAATTTTGAATGAAAAATATACTTTGAAAAGAAAAAAAGAATTTTTAGAGAAATTTTTATTTTGAGTAAGAAATTCAATTTTGAGTGAAAAATTCAATTTTGAGTGAGAAAATGAATTTTGAGTGAAAATTTCATTTTTGACGAAAATTTAATTTTGAGTGTAAAATTTAAATTTCGGTAAAAAATTAATTTTGAGTGAAAAAACGAATTTTTAGTGAACATTTTATTTTTGAGCGTAAAATTTAATTTTAAATGTAAAATTTAATTTTCAGTAAAAAAATTTAGGTTTTGAGTGAAAAAATTAACTTTAAGTGAAAAATTTAATTTTGAGTGAAATTTGATTTGAGTAAAATTTTAATTTTGATTAAGACATTCAATTGAGTGAGGAATTTAACTTTGAAAAAAATTGTTTGAAGTGAAATTTTTAATAATTTTAATTATGAGTGGAAAAATAATTGAAAATTTTATTTTTAAGTGAAAATTTAAATTTTAGGACACAAATTGAATTTTGTGTGAACATTTAATTTTGAGAAAAAAAATTCAAATTTAAAAATTTAACTTTGAGTGAAAAAAAAATTGAATTTTGACAAAAAAACAATTTTTTTGAGTAATAAAAATAAGAAATTCAATTTTTAGTGAAAAATTTATAAATTGGAATTTTGTAATAAATTGAACATTAAGTAAGAAATTAAATAAAAAATTATTTTTAGTGTATTTTGAGTAAAAAAAAAATAATTTATTTAAAAATTGAATTTTTATTTAAAAATCATCAATGATTTTTGTATTCCGAGATAACTCGATGCTGAATCCATTTTCCGCTTTACATTCACCAAGACAGTTAGTCAAGGCATTGGTCTTTCATTACAAAGTAGAAAAAAGGGGGCGGTTGATGTATAATGAGTGCTTGAATCATGATTGGAACAAAATTACTTTCAACTTACATTTAAAGTATGTAAAATGACAACTCATTTCTGATTTCCAATGGCATAATATACATTTTTTATCTTGTTAACGAAAAATTAACTGGTAAACCGAATTTTAGGTTACTAACTCTCTGGGACTTACCATTTTATTACATTGTATATTTCAGACTCTGTTTCACCGATTTTCATGTGATTTTGAACACAATGTTTCAAGGTTTATGGACTATATGCTAAAAAGAATAGCTAAAACTAGTAGAAAAGTTGAAAATGGTTATTCATTATAACCACCAAAACATAGTACTTTTTTATATTTACCGTATTCACAGTTCATCGTATTTTAGTATGGTATTCGTACCATGTTGTATATATACGATACAATAACACAGAAACGTCCATTTTTTGTTGCATCCCTTATAAAAGTGAAATACCACAAATGTTGTTTTTGAGAGTAGTCCTGAGGCATGTTTTTTGGTGTCGTATTTTGTGAAGTAGAGAAAAATTGTGAAATTGACAACAGTGCACATAAAATGTTAATTTATCTGTTTTACTTTGTAAATCGAGGAATATTTATAATTATTTTAAAAAATCCTAATTTTATAAGAATCAGCTGCATTTAACAAGCAAAAAAGTGGTGCTCACAGTTCAATTGCCGTACTGTCGTATTCGTACAATGTCGTACCAATACCATGCAACTGTGAATACGCTAAATATGTTTAACTTACATTCAAAGTACTTTGAAATATCTAAAATTATTATGATGAGCTGATGATTTAAATTACCTTGAAAATTTCATTTGTTAAGTATGTTTTGTATTATTCACAAAAATTAGCACAATTTAAAATATTAAAAAAACATCTTCCATTTTTTTTTTTGTTAAAGACGAGTTTTATTTATTCTTTTTATTTGTTTTTCTGTTTTTTTATTCATTTATTTAATAATCATAATTTGTAATAGATTACATCATTTTCAATAATCATGTTCAATGAATGCATTTGTGTTTTGTTTCACTTATTATTCAGACACAATTATATTAAATAATTCATTAATAAATATAAATTGTTTCATTAATACATTTGCTTAGTTGTTGCTTTTTTTCCATGTGTGGATTTCATGCTCATTGGATTTGAATCAATTACTAAAAACATAAAATGCACAATGATTATGTTTGAGTGGTTTTTAGTTAGATTTTTTTTTTTGTATAATTTTTTTATTTTTTTTTTTAATATAGGGTATTTTTTTCTAGTACTGCTTTTTTTGTTGTATTGTTAATTTTCACTAGAAGTTTTACTTGTCACATTGTTTTATAATTTTATATTTTATTATTATTAATTTTAATTAATAATTATGGAATTACGCACACATACAGACACAGATTGTTATTAATTTTTATGTAAACGTATTTAATTTAGCTTGATTAAAATATTAATTTTATTTTATTTATAAATATCTTTTATTTTAAACCAAATTAAATATTTGTTTTGATTTCAATAAAAAAAAACTAATTATTTTATATTTAATTATTGAGTTTGTGCTCATAAGTACGTGTTGATTTATTAAATATAATTAGAAAACTACAAATAAAAAAATAAATAGAAAAATAAATAATAAAAAAAATAAAAAAAATAAAAAAAAATAATGTAGAAATGAAAAACGTCTCTATCAATTTTTAAGTAATTCTTTTATTTATTTGGAAATATTGTTTAAAGAAAATTTATTTCGAATACATTAGAATTATTAAAAAAAATCGATTTCAATGGAAGTACGTTCGTATTTAATTCATTTTCTTTTAAATATTTTATTAATCATAAATTAAAACATAATTTAAGTTGAACTCCTAATGAAGATTGGAAATGAAATCAATACTCCTAATGGAGATTGCATTTCGAAGTTAAATGGATTCGAGAATAGTGGGTAGGTGCTTCAAACTGGTGGTGCATCTAAAAATATATTTTTATCTTTATATCCCCTCCCGACTCCTGGATAGAGGACACCATTTTATGTACTCAAAATCCCTCATATTTATGAAACTTTAATTACTCCTAAAACAATCATATTTGAGCACTAAAAAGAGACCAAAAGTTTACGGGACCTGGGTAGAGGACACGTTTTTAATATTTATAATCACCAGACATCCGAGAGAAAATACATCCATTGCAAGTAAATCGTTTATTTGTCTGTTGAATGTACACTAATAAAATGAATTTTTAGTTGATTTCAAATTAAAAACAGATAAATATATCAATTTATTTAAACATTAGGCTCCTAAAGTCTGCATAAATAAGATACCTTTATGACTCCATATTTTTATGACTTTTCTGAGTGCTCTTTTGTGATTTTAGGAGTTTGATTTGAGAGGACTACTAAAGCTCATGAATGAGACTCATTTTATATTTTTTTAATTGGAAATTTTAAAGCACTCCTAAGACATTCTAAAATATAAAACTTTTATGAGTTCATTTCCTGAACGCTCAGAAATAATTTAAAATTTGGTGCTTTTAGTAGTTTAATTTATGAGGGCTCCTAAATAACTCATTAATATGTCTCTTTTATGAGTAATATTTTGGAGAGCTCCGACAGTTTTGACAGTTTTGAATGTGATACTTTTATGAGTCTTTTTTCTGAGAGCACATAAAACACTCAAACATGGGTCTCCTTTCTGACACCAATTTCCCAAATTGCTGAATGAGTAAATTCTAAAACAAAAACTATTAAGCCACTGAAATTCATTTACATTTGAATAAACTTAAATGAAGGCATATTAATATTCGACAGCTGAGATAAGGGGTCCATTCACATTGAAATTTTGAACTCGTTCAAATTTCATACGATATATGTAGTTGATAACATGTTTTACGCAGATTCTGTTACAGTTTCATCGTGTAATATTAAAAATGTGATGAAGACAATGTTAATAAAATGGTTTTCAAAGTTAAAAAATATTTTCCGCCCTACTATCATCAAGATTTTTTTTTCGTCCGGAATTATTTTTCATGCACATTTTATTAGAGGTTTAAATCTGGGCTGTTCTTTATAAGAAACACTCAGAAAACCATTTCATATTATAAAGAAAAAATTAACTTGAAATAACGCCAAGTTAATTTTTACTTATTTTAAAAAAAGTCAACTTACGAAACGAAAAAAAAAACAATTTCTGATTTTAAAAAATTTCTTTTAAAATAAAGAAAAATTAACTTTACCGTCAAGCTTCAAATTCGTTTTCTTTAATAATAGGAAACTGTATTCTGAGTATACTGAATGGTAAAAGGGGAAAGCATTTTCTAGGGTAAAACTGTACGGGGATGAGTAATTCGGGAATTTATTTTCTCAGGTAACAATTTTAGGAAAGGCATTAAAATCAAAAGTGTTGAAAACATGAGATAAGGGCAGAGATTTGACACGAAAATATTTATTCCGGCGATAATTTTTCGAGGAAGGAATTGTCTCAGAGAAGAATGATTTTGGTAGAAATTTTAAAGCGGAAGTTTTGTCTTGGTTAAAAGTTGGCTATGGGAAAAATGTTTCAGAGAATAATTGTCTCGGAGAAGACTTTTCTTTTAGAAGACTTAATATCGAGAAGATTTGTGTGAAGATTGTCCCGATATCAACTGTAGAGTGTTTATGTCGTAGAAACTTGTTCGGAACAATATTATACGGAAAAGATTTGTCTCTGGGAACAACTATCGGATAAGACATTCACATCAGAAGCGCAGAAAACACTGAAGGCAACGACAAAGGTTTGACTCGGGAAAAATTATGCATGGGAAAAATTGTCGAGGGAATAATTGTCTCAATAGAAATTGTTGTATCGGTGAAGAATTGTCTCGGGGAACAACTTTCTTTGGGAAAAATTGTCTGTAACGCGATTCGAAAGTGATATTACTCGTTTTCCACTAATTGGTACTTTGGTAATGTGACTTTCGCATTAAAATTTGGAATTTTCGCATTAAAAAAAACATCATGTTTTTTTTCCATTATACATTTTATTGTGAAATCTATTCCCTACGATTTTGTGGTTAATATCACCACGAGCGCCCATGCCGGGATTCGAACCCGAGACCTTCAGAATGCAAATCCAGCGCGCTACCTCTGAACTTCTGAGGCCGACACAATGTAACAACACTTTGTTCTTCAAATAGAATTCACTTCCGTATAGCATTGACTTTCGAATCGCGATACAGAGTAACCCCCTTGGATAAGAGTTGTCTCCGGGAAATATATGCATCGAGCAGAGTTGTCTATGGAAAAAAGTATCGTTGAGATTTGGAAAGAAATTTACTCAGAGAACAGTTGTTTTGGGGAAAATTGCAAGGGAAAACATTATCCGGGAAATAAGAAGCGCTGCAAAGAACTTAAGAAAAATTTAAAATAAAACCAGCGAATTTTCTTTTATCGTTTAATTAATCATAATAGTTACAAAAATCAAAAATTCTAAATATAAAACAATAATTGAAATAATAATAAACTAAATACAAGGAAAGCACAAATATAGTTTTTTTTTTCGTTTTAGAAAAAATGTTAATAGTTGTTGTTAACATTTATTATTTAATTTATATATTGTATGTATATATTGTATGTATGTAGTTTTTATATATAAATGTATATATATATATATTAAGGCTTAAATACTAAAACAGACATCAATTTTTATATGTTTTTTGTATTTTTTTTATAATTTTTTTTTGTTTGTTTTTTATTAATTTTTTATATCGTTAATAATATAAATTTTATTATGCATATAAATCTGGGTTTTGTTTTTTTTATGATATATTTTAGAAAACATAATTAAAATGCTTTTAAAAAACTTTACTTAATTTTTGTTTTTTTTTAGATTTTTCTTTTCTTTTTGCTACACTTTTCACTGTTGGTTTTTGTATATATAATTTTTTTTTTCATTTTTGTTTTAATTTATTTTAGAAATGTTTGTTGCAATTTGTTTATTGAAAACGTGTTTATTGTTGTTGGGTTTTGTTGCATACCATAACTTTATAATACTGAAAAATACGACTAGACGACATTTTATTTTTTTTTTTGTTTTTTTTCTTGTTTTATTATTGTTGTTGTTGTTTTTCATTAAATTTAACGGGGGGCGTGGTTACAGTGATTTTACATATTTTTCACTTTCTTCTGTTGATTTTTTTTTCTCTCTTATTTTTTATGTTTGTAATAATCATTCTTGTATTTTCATAAAAAATTCTCTTTCAATCTTTTGCTGGTATAGTTGTATTAATTAATGCTAAAAAGAATAGAATAAAAAAAAATAAATAGACATAAATTTAAAATTAAAATGCAAAAAACATAAAACGACAAAGACAACAAAACAAAACATTTAAAAATAATTTTGCATTTTCGTTGTAAAGGCGACAAATATGGAAATTGAGATTCTATTTGAGATTCTGTAGTCGCACGACGAATTCTAGAATAGCTCAAGACATAGTTCTAGAATATACAAATTGCTATTCTGCAAATCGACGTCGAAAACTAATAAAACTCAAGAATTGTTCAGAATTTGTAGTTTTTTAAATTAATGGCGCATATTCATAGATAATTTTATGTCGACTTTAAAATTAAAATCAGCTATTTGACCTTTTTTACCATGTGAAACTTGTCAAAAAAGCTGATTTTAATTTTAAAGTTGACTTTAAATTGTCAATGAATATGCGCCATCATTTTTCAATATAAAATTAGCTATTATGGAATTCGAAATGTATGCTAAGTAACGAAGATGTGTTGATTTCGAACGATATAAGACAAAAAGTTCAAAATAATTGGTAATCTTTAAAAATTTTATATTTATGTTTATTCCAAAATTGAAAATTTAATCTGCGATATGAAAATTTTTCGAAATTATTTTGTTCGAATTAAAGATTTACTATTTAAAGGCTATTATGGAATTTTAATTTTATGCTATGTTACGAAAAAGTGTTTGTGATTTCGAACTCGTGATTCTGCATTGAAAAACTTCGTAAGACAGAATTTTTAAATACTTTTTATTTTTTAAAATAGAGAAACGTTTTTATTCTAAAATTTGAACTCGAATAAATGTTTGCTTCAAATTCGAATTCTGGTATTCGAATGGCGTAACGTGAGAGTCTCTGCATTATGGTGCTATTATTTTGATATTTGAAAATTATATTCTGAAGAAATTTTGTTTTTTGATATTCTAAAACTCAAATTTAAAGCTACTTACTATATGAAAAAAAAAATGAAATTAATTTTTGAATTTTTAGCAAAAAAAAATATATATAAATTTTTAGTCAAATTTCGAATTTTGATTGAAAATTTGAATTTTAAGCAAAAATTTTAGTTTTGTTAAAAATTACCTACTATATTTTACAAATGAAAGTTTAAATGATCAGTAAAAAGAATGCAAATTTAATACATAACAGTTTTGTTTTAGTTATAAAAGATATAATTTAATCGAATTATAAAACGCAATCTAAAATATAAAAATTGCATTCTTGAAATCTCAGAAAACAGTTTCCTAATATAAAGAAGCATTGGGATTACTCTCAGTAAACAGTTTCCTAATATAAAGAAGTATTGGGATTACTATCCGTGAACAGTTTCCTAGTATTAAGAAATATTTAATTTAAATAGCGTAAAGTTCCATTTCACCGTATTATAAATAGCATAATCCTTCAAATAAGAAAATGCTGTTTTTTCCTTTTTCATTAATTTGAGATTTTTAAAAAGGAATAACTCAATTAGACTCAATTTTCAAGTTCAATTATTTCCCAATACTAGGGAATTGTATTTCGAGTGTATAAATATTAAATATTTTAAGAATTCTACACCAAAAATATATGCAATTCAAAGATATTTCAATTCTTATAAACGAAACTATAGGGCATTCTCAAATTCTTTCACTTTCGATTCAAATTTTAATGTAAGACAACCAAAATCGAATAGATTCCGTTGCAGAGAACTTGAACGTTTTGAATTCTATTGAAAAAGATAATTATTGAAAATTCAGGAAGAATAAAAATAAATTTGTAAAATTTATAGTATTTCACAATAAATTTAAAATATGACGGTGTTTTTTATTAAAGTTTTTAAAGAAATTATTAAGAATACGTCATACTAGAATTCGAATTATTGATTTGCGTATGATTTAAAAATCTAAATACAAATACAGATTTATAATACACATTTTAAAATATAAATTGCAGAATATCAAAGTTAAAATTCGAATTACATAATACCAAAATATTCAATAGAATTTTTATGACGATTGAAATATCGATTGAAAGTTGAAATATCTTTTTTAATAAAATCATGAATAAAATGTTGTACTAGAATTCGAATTCTTGATTTCGAATGATTTAAGAATATTAAAAACAGCGGGATTTTATACTACAAATATCTAATTGCAAAATACAAAAGTTTAAAAAAATACTTCGAACTGCATGATGATGCCAACTGAAATCAGAAGAAAAATGTTGTACTACAAATTCGAATTACTTATTTCGCATGATATAAGAAAAAAAAACAAATTGCAGTTTACAAATTTGTTAAAAACAATTTCGAATTGCATAATAGCCTAATATATTAAATGGAAATTTTAATACGATTTCGATTGAAAGTTGAAATATGTGTTTTTTTAATAAAAATCATTAAGAAAATGTCACTCTAGAATTGGTATAACAGATTTCGAATCATTTAAGAAAACTAAAAACAGTTACGGATATTGTAATACGAATTTTGAAATGCAAATTGCAAAATACAAATTTCGAATTGCATAATAAACAGCCCAATAAATATATTAAATGGAAATTTTAATACAATTTCGATTAAAACTTGTATAAGATCAATTAGAGCCTAATATATAACGAAAATTTTAAATATTTAATGCATATTTGTCGCCTTTACAAGTAAAATGTCTTTTTTGAAATTGAAATTTCTAATACAACTGATAATGATTTTTCGTACAACTTTTTTCGGTTAGTTTAAAAAAATTACGCTAAATACAAGTGACACTCACAATGAAGAAAAAATTTTACATTTAATATATTGTTTAATAAATAGCAATAGTTACAATAATTAATACACACACATATATTTATATTTATAATATTTATAATATAAGTTTTTCTTTTAAACTAAACGCAGCAGCTATATGAATTTGTTAGTGGGTTTTTTCTTTACTTTTTGTTAAAAATTCATGTGTTCTTTTAAAAATTCATACATTTAATACATATTCTCATTGATGAATACAACTAGATATATTTATTTTAAAATGCATTAAACATTTTTGCATTTTATTTTTGTATTTCTTTTATCATTTTAATTAAGAATTAAATGTTTTTAAATACACTGAGAATAAAATTGTTCATTTTGCGTGTGTGTGTGTGTTTTTCTGTGAGTTGAATTAAAATTACAATAATTATTGTTAATAATAAATTATGCTGATTTCATAATAGCGATTGTTTTTTAGTAATTTATATTTATATATATATACTATATAGTATTTGCTTAAAATGTAAACATAATATTTGTTGTTGCTTTTATTACTAGTACTACTAAACTATAAACTAAACGTCTAAACATTATTCTTGTTATTATAGACTACTGCACATGTATAAGAATCCGTATTTAAATTTATTATGTTTTTCGAACACGTAGTACGTGCTCATTATCAAATATTATTGTGTTTGAATTTGCTTTTCATTGTTTTTTTTTTTTTTTGCAAATTTAATGCATTATTTTAATTATTATTGATTTTTATTTTCTTTTTTGTTAAGGTACATTTAAACAAAAAATACGTTATGATGTCTACCAATTAATGCAGCTATTTTTTGCTGTGTGGTGTGTGGGGGGAGGAAGAATAAAGTGGGATAGAGGTGTTTTTTTTATTATTTATTTATAACTTAATTACTAGGCATTTATAGAGATTACAGTTTTTGTTGTTGTTGCTGTGTTTTTTTTTGTTTTTTTGTTATTGTTATCGTATAATATATATATAAATCGTATGTAGAGTTAGAGAGTATATATATAAAATAAATATAAAATAGTGTAAATAGTGTAAAATAAATATACATAAAATAGCATAGAAAAAGTTTATATTTATATCTTGTTTAATATACTTTTCATTTATTTTAAATTTTGCAGCTTTTCTTTTTATTTTCTTTAATTTTACTTTAAATTTCGTATGTTTTTTCAGTTTTATTTTTGCTTGCTACAAATAATTTGTCGTGTATTATTTTAAAAATGAAAAAATTTGGCACCCTTTAAAATAAACGGGTTGTTTTTTATTTTTAATATTTTTTATTTCTCGTTTCTTGCAACGCTTGCTGTGCAGAGCTGACATCTACTAAACTCTACGAAATGTTGTATGTGAGGTTTTCAAAATATGAAATGTTGATGATGTTTAATAAAAAAATTAAATATATATATATATATATTACGCATGATGATGATGATATTACAGTTTTTTCTTTTAGTTTTTTTAGTTCTTCTCCTTTTTTTTTGTAAATTTAAATTTAAAACAAACAAAAAATGTACGTTTTACGAATAATTCGTATCTTTGGTATTTTGCAAGAAAATGTTAGATTAGTCGCGGCTTTGTCTTAGAGAACAGCGCGAAATTTAAACAAATATTGTATAATATAAATATATTCACAGTTTAGTATAAGAGTTAAAGTGTATAAAATAAATAATTGCAAAAAATTAAAATATTACAAAAAAAATATCAAAGTAGTAGTAGTTTTGAGTAGTAATAGTAGAGATTAAAATAAATGGTAGAAAAGTAGTGTAAAAAGCGTTTTTTTGGGATAATTTTAGACAACACAATACAAATTAATTAAAAAAAAAAATAGAGACTCGTCGCATTTATGCGATGCATATGTGTTTTAAATGAAATGTCGTAGTGGCTCTGCTGCTGCTGCTGTTGCCCAAATCGCAGTAAATCAAAAATGTTGTTTTAATTAAAAAAATATAAAATTTTAAAAATGTTTTGCAACTGTTGCGTGTTGCAGTTTGAGCGTTTACACTTAATTAATTCAGTTTAAAATTAATTTAATATATAAATAATTAATTTTACAAGCTGCTAAAAATTTCATTTTTTTTTTTCTTTTTGTTAATAATATTTGCTAAATTAACAACAATGCTTGTTAAAACTTAATTATAATACAATTTGCTCTGAAACAACTACTTGGCTAATTAACATTAAATGCGTAGGTTTTGAATTTACTAAATGTTAAAATATTTAATTTTTTATTTTTGATTTTTTTTTTTTTTGTTTAAATTTTAAATTTTTATTTTAAGTTTAATTTTAAATTTGTAAATTTTATGCGTTCATGTTGGCCATGCGTTTTGTGTTGCATTTAAAAGCTACGTTTTGTTTTGTTTTTCTTTTTTTGTTTTTCATTTGTTGCGCTAAATTTATTAGATTTATTAATTATATTCATAATATTGTTGTTGCTGCATTTGCTTAGGATACAATGTTGTTGTTCATTCAGTTAATTGTGCTCTTTTGTTTAAATCATACAACTAAAACTAAGACTTACTAAGCAGTGCTAAATGTTAAACATAATAATTCAATTAAAACTAAAAATGCAAAATCAATTAAAAGCAGTTTTTTTTTTTGTTTGTAAATATAATTAAACTTTTTGTTAATAAGAAATACTTGGCGAAATTAAGGAAAACAATGAGATTGCACGTCGAGCGTTAAAGCGAAGTAACAGTTTTTAGTAGTAGAGTGAGCACAAAAGTATATATAAAAAATAAAAAATTAAAATAAAAAAATTAAAATAAAAAAATAAAATTTAAAATAAAAAAATTAAATAAAAATTAAAATTAAAAAAAAAATTATAAAAAAATAAAAAATATCAAAAAAATTCAAAATAAAAAAAAAATAAAAAAAAATAAATACAAAAATAAAAAATATATATAAAAAAATATGAATTGTAAAAATATTCGATAGTTTAATATAAGGAATTTTAAAAGTAGCACAATACATTTTTAAAGCAAATATTTTAGATAAAATTTTATTAAAAATAAAAATAATTATTTTTTTTTAAATTTATAAAATTTAAAAAAAAATATAAAAAAATTGAAATATATAAAAAAAATCTTTAAAATTATAAAAAATGTTTAAAAATTTATAAAAAATCCATTAACTTCTAACGACCACTAATTTGTCAAATTCAAAGTATTCTTTTTTTGTATTTTAATTTTTATTGTGTCCAATATTTCATGCTTTCTCGAAAGCAATCTTCCGGGACTAAACATTGAAGACTCAGACGGTGCAATGACAAGTTGTTAATTGTCGTATTCGTCCAAACTGTGTGAAGTTTTACCTGTTTGTATAAAATTTCTAGTCCCTAAAGAGCGCTTTCGACACAGACCGAAATATAGAACACAATAAAAATTAAAATACAAAAAAAAAAAAAGTATTTTGAATTGTTCTTGAGACCGTGAAACAAATAAATTAATTTATAAAAAAATTTAAAATTGCAAAAAAATATGTTTAAAAATTATAAAAATTTTAAAAATGATATAAAAAGTTGTTTAAAATTTATAACAAATGTTTAAAAATTAAAACAAATCTTTAAAAATTATAACCAATGTTTAAAAATTATAAAAATGTTAAAAATGATATAAAAAGTGTTTAAAATTTATAACAAATGTTTAAAAATTATAACCAATGTTTAAAAATTAAAACAAATCTTTAAAAATTATAAAAATGTTAAAAAGTATGGAAAAAAATGTTTAAAATAGCATAAAAAAATTTCCAACATTTATTATAATACAAAAATTATAGCGTATTTCAAATAATTAAAAAATATATTTTAAGAAATTAAAAAAATAATAATTGTCACATAATTCTCAACAATTTAATGTCAAATTCAAGTTTAAAATCAGCATGCTAACTTTTTATACTACATAATGAGCAAAAATGTATACTTTAAAGTTGACTTTCAGTTGTCCAATTATGCGCCAATATTTATACAATTTATGTCGGTTTTTTTTTAAATTTATTTCTGCTTTAAAATCTGCTACTTTTTATAAAATTTTTAAATTAAATTTACAATACTTGCTTGCGCTTAAAATATAAAATTATTTTTCAATTAAAAATCAAATAAAAACTATGCAAAAATGTTGTTCTTTTACATTAAGGAAATAAAAGTGTTAATTTTATATAATAAAAATGAATTAAAAACTAAAAAAAAAAATACTTAAAAAAATTCAATAAAAACTAAAATCAATTTTTTGAAATAAAATAATAGTTTTTTTCTTTTTTAAATACACAAGAAAAGTGCATTAATTACTAAGCTAATAATTACTACATGAATTAAAACGTATTTTTTTTACTTTTTGGATTTACATGCATTCATCAGGCAACAATAATAAGCACAGTTTACGTGATTTACGCTATGAACACTACTACATACGCACATTTAAAACACATTTACGATAATTTTGTTATTTGTTATTTTTTTTATCATTTTTCGTTTTTTGTTTTGCTTACATTATTTTCTCATTTTGTTTCTCATTCTTTTTATGTTTTTGTTTTGGTTTTTTCTTTTACTTAAATAAACTAATATTTGTGCTAAGAGCCAAAATGTTGTTAATAGTAGAATATATTCGACTGACTGCGCACGTGCCAACTGAAAATGTCGGCGAAATTTGAAAATTGCAAAAAATTGAATTTATTGAAAAAGTTGATTTTTGAAAATGTTGAATTTGAAAATTTTTGTAATTAAATATTTTAAAATGTAATTAAATATTTTAAAATATTCATAGACAATTTAAAGACGAATTTAAAAATAAATTCAACTTTTTTGACAAATTTTGTATAGAATAAATTGTCAAAAGGCTGGGGGGTTACTCCGTAATGCGATTCGAATGTGATTTTACTCTTGGAACTTTCGTATTCAAATTCACAAAGTGACAACACGGCTACCTTTTCAATTCCATTAGATTGTATGAATTTGCCTTCGTAACGCTTTGTTTTTCGATTTAAATTGACTTTCGTATCGCATCGACTTTCGAATCGCGATACATAGTAACCGCCCTGATTTTAACTTTAAAGTTGACTTTAAATTGTCTATGATTATGCGCTATAGTTTTTTTCGCATTAATAACTTTGAAATGAAAATCTTTTCAATTGTATATATTCCAAATTATACATTTTTGAACTAAATTCATATAAAATCAAATGATTTTTTTAATAATAAACCTTTCAAAAGAATACTTTTGAATTTCTGTTAATTTCAATTGAATATTTGCTAAATTCATGAAATCATATCAATCTTTCATATCTATTTTTAATATAAAAAAAGCAATTGAAATGAATATTTTTAAAATTCAGTTATTTTTTTTTTAATTTAAGTTTAAGCCGGAGCAAAAAAAACACTCATAGTGCCACAAATTGGCAGAACGAAAAATAGTCAGTAAGGTTTGCCATTTCATGATGGAAAGATATACGAATTCGAATGTCGGTAGTAAATTTTAATAATTTCGACTCGTTGTTGGCTCGTATATCTTTCCATCATGAAATGGCAAACCTTACTGAAGAGAAATGTTAAAAGAGCGGCAAGAAATATGGCATCGTTTGCTGTCCCTGTCGCTCTACTTTTGTAGCGTCCCTGTTAAAAACTCCTTGAAAAAAAACTTTTGTAGCGCTCTTATTGAATAACCCTTTACTTATTCTCAAATTGTATTATGTTCAATTGATATTGAACGAAATTTTTTATATTATCAACTATATATTCTCAAAATTAAACAATATTCAATTAATATTATTCAAAAATGAGTTTTATTTTTTCAATAAAATATTCTCAAAATTGAATTATGTACAATATAAATTATTCAAAATTGACATCTTTTCGAGTGCAGATTTTCAAAATTAAACAACGTTCAATAGATATTATTCAAGATTGAATACTTTTCAACTGCATATTATCAAAATTGAGCTATGTTCAAACGTTATTTCAATTGCATATTCCTGAAATTATTTTTATTTTTAAATCCAATATCTGAAAATAGTACCATGTTCAATTAGAATTATTCAAAATTGAGTTCTTTGCCACTTCATATTATTAAAATTTAAATATGTTTAATTGAAGGTGTTGAAATTTTTTTGTAAAACGAGTATGTTTGAAATTGCTAATTTTGTAAATTATAAAATTAAAGTTCTTTTCAATATCATGATATCAAATTTATATTCTTTCATTTCAATTGAAATTGTTCATAATTAAAAATTCACTTCTTTTAATTTGAATAAATTCAAAATTTATCATTATTTAACTCAAATGTACAATTCTCAGTTCTAATACTTTCAAAAAATCGCCAACAATAGAAAAATTCAACAGAAATTCACAAATTTCGCCCACACAACCGGCGCAGTGCAGCGTGCAGCTTGGTGACGCCAACTCAACGTTGGCCGAAAAACAACAATTAATTATTTTTATATATTCGAAAAAATGTTTATGTGTTAGTAATTAACAATTAAGAATACTTGCTAAATATTGGCATTTGTTTAATCCATACGCAATCCACACACACGCGATCCATCCATCGATCGATCGAACGAACGAAAGCCACCACTTAATTGTAAATGAAATTCGCTGCATCGCACAACGCATCGCTGTCCTCGTCGAATTTGCCGTTCATAGTGTAGCCACCGCCGCCCGCGCCGTAGACCCACTCCTTCTTGATGAAGTCGCCGTCCGTCGTCGAGGACGACGTATTATGTAGACCACCCAGCGAGCTGTGATCCAGCCGAAAATCATCGTCATCGTCCGCGTACAGCTGCGTCGGAATGCTGTCGGGTATGGAGTGCGGCTCGAACAGATTGCCGTACGGCGGCAGCGAATGATTGAGGTCGACATGATGATCGACCAATTCATGCTCAAAGTTTGACATGCGATACTTGGAGCTGGGCGGCGAGTGTGGCGAGTGAGCGGCCGAATCCTCGAACAACACCTCTTCCTTGATCAGCATATCGTTGGAATTGTCGCCGGAGCCGGACGAATATAGATTTGGCTCTACTTTGATAATGGCCGCCGTGGCCAGGGACGGGGAAGATTTCTCATTGTCGACAATGTCATCATCGTCGTCATCGAAGTTGTTGGCGGCGCCGCGTCCATTGTGATGCAGATGCGGCGAGCGGTGCTGCTGATGGTGGTGATGTTGCTGCTGCTGTTGGAGGTGCTGCTGATGGTGCTGATTGAGCTCAATGTCGGCGGTGGGTGTGTCGTCATCGTCGTCGTCGTCCTGCAGGCCAGTGTGATGGCGACGACGATGATGATTGCGCTGATTGTGCGACTGGTGACTGTGGCGATTGTGCGACGACTGTTGCAGTTGCTGCTGGTGGTGACGTGTGCTGCGTATGGTCGAGGTGCCGATGGCGGCGGAGGCGAGCGACAGTGGCGGCGCACTGGAGCCGGGTTTGCTGACTACCACGGAAGAGGAACAAGATGTCGAGGAAGATGAGGGCGAGGGCGCGGGTGAAGTGCCTGCAAAGGAAGCGAAAATTTAAATTAAATAAAATTCAAAAGCCATTTTAATTTAGATATTCTATTTGATATTCATAAAATATCAATTGATATTCCGAAAGTTCCATTTGGAAATTACAAAATATCAATCGATGTCTTTTAACATGGTATAAAATAATGATATAAATGATGTAGAATATTTTAAATTAAATCTTAAAAAATTGCCCTTAAACCCACTTGTTTGCTGCACCACGCTGGCCAGCGCGGAAGAGAGCGACGTAGCGCCGCCCGTCGAGTGTATAATCGGCGTCTTGCGCAGCAACTGCTGTTGCAATTGCAGCTGTTGCTGTGCGCTGCTCTGATGATGAATGACCTGCGTCTGTTGTTGCTGCTGCTGCTGTTGATGATTTTGGTCGTTTGTTGCGTGCACATAGTTCTTGATGACGATGGTGCGCGTGGGCGCACCTTGCAGCAGCAACTGTTGCTGCTGTTGCAAGGATCCATTCGATTCGTTGGAGTTGTCCTCAGCGGTGGTGTTGGTCGACGTGTGGTTATTGTTTATGTTATTGTTGTTGTGCTGTCTGCCGGTGGTTATGATGCGTGTCTTGTTCTCAAAGAGTTCGGTGTTCTCATCGAGCAAGAACTGCTGGCTACCGCTGCAACTGGAAGCAGCATCTGCGAGACTAACGCCCGAATCCTGCGGCTCCAACTTGACAATGGTGGCCTTGGACAACGATGTTGCTGTCGCTGTTGTGATCGTGTTGGACGCAGCGGTGACAGTCGCCGTCGCTGCTGCAGTCGGCTGCTGCTCGTACTTGATGGTTGTCGTCACCTGCGAGGTCTGATCGCGTTGATGCACCTGCATGTGTGTCTGCAGCGAGGACTGCGTGTGCAGCTTCTTTTTGCAGATCTTGCACTCGAACGGAAAGTCGCCGGTGTGGGTGCGCGCGTGAATCTTGAGGTTGTAGCGCTGACCGAATCCCTTGCCACAGACGTCGCATCTGGAAGACAAAAAATTAAGAAATAATGAAAATAATGAACTAAATGTAATCCAAATTTAGGTTATAATATAATAAAAAGACTACGTAGGATATGAAAAGAGATAATGTGAAGAACGTGATTAAGGGGTCGGTTTTTATTTTTGATATATATATACATTAGACAATGGCTACGTATGAAAAAGGTGTAAAGAATTTGATTGAAAAATTCAACGCATAAAAATGCACTATACAATGAAAAAATCGATATGGAGAATTTTCAGCGAAACCCGAACATGGGAAATGGAGTCGGTTCCTCAAACTCGCGTGCTGGTACTCAAACCGACAATTTTTAAAACTGAATTGAACTGACGTCTCCCAAGTGCAATATACTTTTCTATACCTAACATGTTTCTATTGGTGATTTTATAAATTCTGAACCAAATCAAAAATACTAAAAGTGCCTTTTACAATAATCACATTTTCTGTATTTTTTTATACGATTTTGCTCGACGATAGTTGGTTTCAATCAGTATTTAAATTTCGTAACTTATGACAAATCCACTTTTTTTAGTTTATTGCGTTTGGGACACGTCATTTCAATTCCGTAATTGTCGTTTTGGGTACCAAAACGCAAAGTTTGAATTCCTGGTGGGTTCATTTCATTTTTGTACATATACAAATTTGTACATATACGGATCAAAAAAGGAACTTCCAGAGTTGCCAACTTGTCCATATTTTTACATCTTAACCCTTAAATGTTGCTGAATCTTGTCGTGTAATCGGTTTCTCTGTGAAAAATCACGTTCGTGAATTATCGTGAAAACCGCTCAAACGTGACTCATTGATCCTTGAAAAACGGATCAAAAAAGGAACTTCCAGAGTTGCCAACTTGTTCTGTTATATACTATATACTATATATACTATAGGAATAATAATCTTAAAGGATTTTTTTCTTTAAATTATCTAATTCATTGCTGACCAAGTGTCCAAGTGTTCCACATTTGTGCAACTATAACTAAAGTGCATTTTAAAATAGACTAGCTGGACCAGTATACAGATACGACGGTACGAAGATTTTGCGAATGTAAATTGTGGATATAGATAAAGTGAAGTGGTGTGAGAGCTGACGCGCCTTTATCTAAGCACGCCCACATTCCACGTGACGATTAGTATAATTATTATGCAAAAAGGAAAATAATAGGTTTTACGTGCAGAATAAATGTAATCAAATTCTACTAACTGGGCCGTGCAACCTTTCGATCGTGCGAAATTTTTGTGCATGTCGTTTTACTCTACTCTTAGTAGGTCAGGAGTTATAACATTTTAAAGTTTTGGTTATATTGCAGATGGCATGCCCTTCTCGACGTACATTCCATATGTCCAATCATGCCCATTTTATACTTATGATACTTTGCTTCCATTCATATAACTCTACTCTTAAGAGGACAGGAGTATAGCGTTTTTGAAGATATGATTATATGGAAACTACCACGCTACTTTGTCCAATTCCTCCCAATTTGGCAAAAAGAAAAACAACTACAATATACATAGGACACAGCACTTGGATATAAATACGTTCGTGTTGTTCCCGGCTATTCAATGATATCACTATTCGTAAAATGAATTTCGCAACATAGCTTTCGCTTCTGAGGATCACTGGGAAGGTGGAAAATTTAATATTTTTCTTTTAGCCATGATTGGCAGCAAATTATCATAGTAGGTGTGATGAAGTTAGTAAGCATTATGAATGTAAAGCCTGAATCACACGATTGAATACTCAATCAACTTTTGAATCAATTTTTATATAATTTTCATATCAATCGTGTGATTGCCCATTTTTTGTATGGAAAGTTAGGCAATCACACGATTGATATTAAAATTGTTTTGAAAATCGATTCAAAAGTTGATTGCTTATTCAATCGTGTGATTCAGGCATTATAGTCGGTCTAGGCCAACTATAAATACCCTACACATATGCGATAATGTGTGCGGTTACCATTTAAAGTGGTGCATAGGTCACCATGGTATACGAATCTTGCAAATAACTACAAACTTGCAATCACTGAAGGATTTCCTTTAATTTGATACCCATATGAACAAATCGATAGGTGTACCGAATAACGATTTTTTAGGAACCCTAAGTCGGTTCACGGGAAAACATTATTTTTAAATATTTGACCAAAAAAGTTCATTTAAGTCCGTATAAAGTTAAATTCATCTGCAGATGTAAATTTTATGAGATATTTAAACATAAGTGCTCGGTTTACAGGTCACAATGGATCGATCATGCCAATTTTCTTGTTGGTACAGCATAGATAATTAAGTAATCTAAATTAGGAGTCTCATTGATCTAGTTCTTCTAGTTTTTATGTAATCGTGAATTCAACAGACAGACGGACATCGCTAAATCGATTCAGGTTATGCTAATCAAGAATATATATACTTGCTATACCGGAGATGCTTCCCTCTGGGTGTTACCAACGGCGTACCAAACTGAATATACTCTTTCACTCTTAGTGTAGTGTATAATTCAATAACCCCCACAAGTTTTCATACGATTATGGGTATTTCATACGAAAATTATATTGGTTATGATTTTATTTAAAATCATTTGTGGCTGTTATTTCATTTGTTATGGGGGATTATTGCATTTTATGAATTTAATTTTTTTTTTTTTTGGGGATATTTCATAATGTTTGGGGGTTATTCATATTATTCATTTTTTATTGGTATTTTGGTCTGATAAAACGGAGAAACTCGTAAAAGAAAATACTTCAACTGCACAATTTTCTCTTTTATTTCTATTGTATCTGTAGGTTTTTTAAAACATTTAATAATTGTGCATATTCAATATGCGGAAAAGGTATTTTGAAGTTAATTATATTGTATTATTTTATGAAAAAAGTATGTGCCTTTTACAAATGACACGTTCAGACAATTCCAAATAATAATATGAAATAAAAATCAGAATATAAAATAATTTTATTGTCAATAAAAATATTTTATTTTTGTTACGATCTAGTTTTATCCAAATTTTGTCATTAAATTTTCAAATTTTCTAACATATATATCATAAATTTTAATTTAACATTATAATTTAACATTAAATTTACACTGTCAACATATAATTCTATTTATTTTGGGTATTTCGGGGGTTATTTCATTTATTTTGGTGCTTTTTTCATTTCTTTTAGAGCATATATCATTCGGAATAATTTAGTAATAAATTTGAGCATTATTTCATTGGATAATTTCTTTTGTTGTTATTTCATATGAAATTACACCCAATTTTTTTGTAGTTTATTTCATTTTCGATTTGGTGTTATTTCATTTGGGTATTATTTTAATTTTTTGGGAATTATTTATAGCGTCGATAGCTCAGAGGTCAGTACTTTGAACTGCTAGTCGAAAGGTCCCATATTCAAATCTGGGCTGGGGCTAACAACATATTTTAGTAGAAAACATTGTTCTATACCGCGTTACCTGTCGGCAACCAATGGCAAACCTACGAGAGTAAACACAGCCCAAGAAAATGACTCACGTCGGGGGCGTTCGGATTCGGCATTAAACTGTATGTGCCACCACTTTTGAGTAAAAATATAACACGCACAGCTCAAATGGCCTAAGTTCTAAAGGGCTGTAGCACCAAACTATTATTTTTTTCATTTTTCGAGGTTTTTTTCATTGGGGGATATTTTGTAGCGCCGACTAAAATGTATATAGTTTCGTACTGAAATAAAAATATTTATAAAAAGTACTAAAACCACAATTTGTCCTATTATTTATGCCACCAGTGTAGCACTTATTCCACGTAAAAGTTTTTAAATAAAAGTTGGTATCAATGATGGACACTCAGACAATTAAAGGGAATTGTCTCACGATGTGTGTAAGATACATAAACTATGGTGACGTCTGGACCACTTTAAATGGCAACCCCGCTCTATTTTCATTTCTTCAAACATTATCACAAATGTGCAGGGTATTTATAATCGGTTTTGACCGACTACACTTCTACTAACTTCTTTACACCAGCTAGCAAAATATTCCTACTTCAAAATATCGAATGTGAACAAACATTCTTATGAACAATATGTATAAAATCATGAAGAAATAACAAGAAAAGTACGAAAAATACGAACATAAATAAAATAATAAAAACAAAAATGTTGGAAAATAAACTTTGTTTTCCAACATTTTTAATACGAGAATTTATTAAAATATCAAAAGTTAAAACCAACATTAAAATTATAAAAGGGTAGAAATGAAACGGAAAAGATATGAAAGAACGAATGAATTATAATAAAATAGACGAATCACACAAAAAGAAATAAAGAATGATGGAAAGACGGAGATACTGGAATGAAATAAAAGGAGCAATACAGTGAGAAAAATAGAAAGGAAGACAAAAAGAAAAATAAATAAAAGTATTCAGGAATTAAGGAAAATCAAAGAGATTCAATATCGCAAAAGAAATATGTTGGGAAACAAAAAAAAAAGAACACAAAATAAGGGAATAAATGAAATTATTAAAAATTAATAAACAATTTTTTTTTAAATTAAAAATAAAAAAAAGATAAATATGAAAGGGGTGCACAATATTAAAAAAAGATGATAATACAAACTATGGACAGACAAAATATGAAAAAGGAAAGAAAGAAAGAAAAAAAAAAGAAAAAAAGAAAGAAAGAAAGACACAGAAGAACAAAATAACAAAAGAAAACCACAAAAAAAAGACACAATAGAATAAAAGAAACAAAAAGAAAACAAAGCAAAACCACAAAAGAACAACAAAATAAAGAGTAAAAGAAAAACGAAAAATGAAGTATGAAGTGAAGAAAACTAAAAAAAAAACATGAAATCCCGAAAAATATATTTTAAAAAACAAAAAAAAATACAATAATATTTTTATTGTCTCCCACTCACTTGTGCAGCTTAACGCCCGAGTGCAGCTTCGAGTGACCGCGCAGCGAAGCTAGCGCGCTGAAAACCTTGCCACAAATCTCGCACGTCAGATTCACGTTCTCGTTGTGAATCTTCTTATGGACCTTGAAGTACTCGAAGCTCATGAACTCCTTGTGACAGACGTCGCACTTGTATTTGTGCCGCTCCGACTGCTGCCCGGTGTGGACGCGCATATGCTTGATGAAGTTGGGGCGGAAGCGCACAACGCGACCGCATATCTGACACTCGTACGGCTTGCAGCGCAGGCAGTGCTTCTCGTAGTTCTTTAGCGATTTCAGAACCATGTTGCAGATGGCGCATTTCATGTTGTTGGCGTGACCAGAGCGATGTATGTCGAACAGTTCCTTGGAGTCGAACTTTTCGACGCACTCCAGACACTGGTAGCTGGTGGGCGTAGCGTTGGTAGATGTGGCGTTGGCGACAGTGGTGCTGCTAGTGCTACTACTACTGCTGCTGCTACTCGAAGCAGCCTCTGTTTTGACGACAGTGGCTGCGATGATGTTGTTGTTGTTGCCACTGCCAGTTGTGGATGAAACAACGACGCTAGTGGTGGGTGTCGACTGTTGTTGCACTGACTGCTGTTGTATGGACTGCTGTTGCTGCTGCTGCTGTTGTTGATGCTGTATTGACTGTTGCTGCTGCACTGGTGCCGCCTGCAGTATCAGTTGTGTTGGCGCGCCACCTGGCTGCACAACATTTAGCAGCGTCAATTGTTGACCGCCCTGCTGCAGCGCCTGCTGCGTGGTGATTATATGACCGCCGCCGTTTTGATGCGTGCCTCTAATGACAGCGGGCATGCGTACAAATGTGGCGCCTGTAACACCGCCACCGCTGGTGCTAATGTAAACGGGGCGGCGTTGCAGCTGTGCTAACTGTGCCTCCAAATTAGCGGCGGCGGCGCCGGTTGGCATCGACAGTGTGCGCGTGGCACTGGAGTGGACTATGGAGCCAGAGGGCAGCTGCACCAGCTGCGTTGACTGAATTTGCTGCTGCTGCTGTTGCAATTGTAACTGCTCGTGTTGTGCTGTTGTCATGTATTCCATGTCATTAGAGTCGTCTTCGTCGAGCTGCTCCAGTTTCACCTGCTGTTCGAGCAGTTCGTTGGTTTGTAGCTGCTGTTGTTGTTGTTGCTGTAGAACGGCAGCATTTTGTGCAGCAACATCGTCCACATCATCTTCATCGTCATTTGCGTCATGAAACTGCGCTTGTTGTAGCTGCTGCTGCAATTGCTGCTGCTGCTGTTGTTGTTGCTGCTGTAAGAGTTGCTGCGCACCCGCGCTGGAAGTAAAAATAATGCGTCGCCCATTGAGCAGCTGCTGTTGCGCGGGCG
Organism: Dryomyza anilis; assembly: GCA_951804985.1. Classification (NCBI taxonomy): domain Eukaryota; kingdom Metazoa; phylum Arthropoda; class Insecta; order Diptera; family Dryomyzidae; genus Dryomyza; species Dryomyza anilis. The sequence continues at coordinate 126,231,493 of OX638130.1, read as the reverse complement.
GCGTTGGTGGAGACGAAGCGTGCAAACTGCTGCTGCTGTTGCTGCCGCTGTGCAGAAAACTAGAGCCGCCGCCGGAAGCGTTAGTTGTCGGTGGGTTGTGGTTGCTGTTGTTGCTGTGATTGAGCTGCGCGTCGAGCAGCGGCGACGACAGGGACTCGGATGCAAAATGTTGCTGCAATTGTTGGTGTTGCTGCTGCTGCTGGAGTTGCTGTTGTTGATGTAGTTCGTGTTGTTGTCGCAGCTGCGCCTCGTGCATGGCATCATCGCCATCATCGTCCTCGTCATCAACAACCTCGTCTTCCTCTTCCTCCTCCTCTTCGTCGTCCTGATCCATAGGCGCATCCTGCAGAATGAATTCGATTTGTTGCGAAAGCGCGCTGTCATTCATGGCTATGAGGCCATCGAGATCTTGATGATGTTGCTGCTGCTGGTGATGAAGTAGATGCTGCTGCTTGATGCCGCCGAGGATGTGACTGGCACCCGCGTCGGGAAATAACGAGGGCAGTCGGACGGTCTGCAGGGGCGAGGAATTGCTGCTGCCAGCGGGCGAAAGGCAGCTGCTGCTGTTGTTGTTGCTGGTGGCCAGATCCATGTTGTTGTTGCGAAATACTTATGCCACTAATTTGTATTTGATTTCTTTCTTTAAATATTTTTCTTTTCTTCTTTTTTCTATTTTATTTAGCACTTTTCATTGAGGAGCTGCACAAACTACGCACATTTTAATAGTTTTTTTCTGCTCTTCCTCTTCTACTTTTCTGCTTTTCTACTTTAGTTTTCTTTTAATATTTTTCATTTATTTCAATTGTTTAGTTTGTTTGTTTTTAGTTTTAGGTATAAAAGTCTTGTTTTGCAAGTGTTATAAAAAATATAAAACTTTGTGCTTCTTTTTGCATTAAAAAAATTTAATTTGCCTTTGTCAAGGCAGCCGCCGCAGAGAACTTTTAGTGAAAATGGAAAAAATCTTCGCTGTCGCGTCGCTGCCTTCGATTCTGCAGAGCCGTTGAGGAAAAAAAAAACAACGCAGCGATTTTTTTTTGTTCTTCTTCTTTTATTTCATTGCTTTTTATTTGCTTTGCACTTTACAATTTTTTGTCACTTTTGCTTTTCTCGCTTTTCGCTACTTTTGGTTCGTGTTTCCTCCACCAATTAATGTCGTTTTGCGCCTACCTTCGCTTCGTCTTTTTTTTATTCTCCCTTTGTATTTGTTTTATTTTTTGATTCGATGCTTCGTGCGCTGCTTCGTGTGCGGCGGGGGGCGGGGGCGCTTTTTCGGGGTTGAATTGAATTTTTCGTCAGGAAAAATCACTTTTCCATGTTCGTTTTGCTCTCCACCATTTTAATTTCCACGCTTTTCATTGCAATGTTCACTTTAATTTTCACACACACAAACACACCGCTGCTGCTTGCTCTTCTTCTTCTGCTGCTTTTTCTTCCACTTCTTCAGCCTCTTCAATTATCGCATTGAAAGATGAAAAAAAAAGCTTTTTTAATGCTGTCTATTCCGCGTATTCTCTACTTCTTGCATCACTTATTTGTTCAATTCGATACTTTCGCGTTTTATGCACATATTTAACTAATATTTTGCATTAAATTTCGCTTGTTTTAAAAATGTTTCACACTCAAAAATTTTCCGTTCAATTTTTTCCTTCCGTTCGTCGTCTACGCTGTTTGCAAAGCAGCGGGGACGGACAGAGCCGATGATGCCACCTTTTATTATCATGCAAAAATCCGTATTTTTCATAGACACATGGGACATTGGTTTTTGGTACAGATTGTCCCTTGGGCATATTGTAATATCAGATTATTTCATTTATAAATTTGATGCATATCTGTACGCCGATTTTATTAGCTATTAATTAAGTGCAAAGACTTTTTAGATTTTGAAAAAATCAAATTAACGGTCGAAAAATTATAATAAAAGAAAAAATGTAGATCGAACCCAGATGACCTTGAATTACAAAAATTTGTAAATACGCCAGCAAAATATGCAATTCAGCCTCAGTGGAATATAGTTTGTAATGCTGATTTCAATTGCCCCAAAAACTTAATAGAAGCCATGGAAATCATATTCGATTTCGGATATGTTTGTTTTGAATAATATATATTGACTTTTAATTTTTGTCATTTTATTTGTTTATTATGTTTTTGTTTACATTAAATTTTTTCAGTTCAAAAAAAATGTCATTTGTTATTTGTTCTCTACTGTTAAAGTTTGGAAAATATATTTTAGTTTTAAATATTTTCTTAACTTTAAGAAAAAATCCAATATTTCTAACTGGATTTCCTTTTTTGTTTTTTTTTTTTCGTTCGACTTTATCTCATTTGACATAAATTGCACCAGAATCATTTTAATGCAATCATATTTTCAAAATTCTCACAAAACTCAAGCACTAATTTACTATATCTTTCTAGAATCAGGTGAGCTTTTTTTAAATATCTCCATGTCACTGGGTCATATTAATAAAAATCGACTTTACTCAAAACTTGAATGAAGCAAATGCTCCGAATTGTCAAAATGTTTCGCATTTCATTTAATTAATATACTAAAAACAATTTGCTAATGTTCAAAAATATAAAATTTTAAATTGATAGATATTAATAAAAACGTTAAACTGACCATTTACTATAAAATTTCTGAAATAAATTAAAAAATTTGCTCAAAAATATATCAGCTTGCTTAAAAGTAAATACTTACTTTTATTAATATGGCCCACTATTTCACACAATATCGAAAATTAGTTTCTCTACACTAATACGGAAATGTGGAACATTCGGTAAATAATTTTAAGATGTTCTTTTATTTATGTTCTCTTGTTCTGTAATAAAAATTATATATGTAAGAATTTGTGGAATTTTATTGAATGAACATTTTACTTTTAATTTGGCAGCACCGGGTGCAAGCGGCGATATGTGCTGCTGTGCTCTTTTGCGCAATGGCTTATGATGAATGATATACCGTGCGTCTGAGCGAGACAGCTATTGTATGAAGCAGTGTTGCTTTGTGATAGAATTGAAAAGGGAAAAATAAAAAGTAAAAGTTAACAATTTTACTTAAAATTGGGTATTTTAAACCATAAATCGGGCATTTGCCCGAGCAACGTATAAATTTGTAGGTATTCACATAGAAAACCATTTATATGTATTTATTTTTAATTTAACTTCTTTTGATATGTAACCGATGTCAAAAAAGTTGAATTTAAACTTTCATTCATACATGTCGACTTACCATAGAATGCAATTTCGATAGAAAAGAAGGATTCCGTTTTTTTTGCACTCCGTTATATTAGCTTATTTCTTTTATAACCACATTCGAAATTGTGGTCATGTATCGTGGTTGCATTTTATTCGTGAAATTATATTAGAAAAGTACACTTGTTTTAGTCAGTGCTGCAATAATTTTGTTACAGACATGTACAAATCGCAAAGAAATATTTTCAAATAAAAACTGGGCAGTAAAATATGAATGGGCATCAAATCATGCAGCTCATGCAACACTTGTATGAAGTGCATCATTGATTATATGCGTGAGGTTAACAACACTGATTCAACAACAGGAACGGGTGGAATCAACATCTGCCACCAAAAGTAGGCAGATCTAATTTCACTTCGTTCTCTTTGTAAAGAAATGTAGTTGTGTCAGTGTTGCCACTTTTTGTGTAATTCCACAATAACAGTACATTTTTGATCTCCTTGTGTATTTTTTGTGTAATTTAGAATCAAATATAATTATACTACAAAAGAAAAAATTAAAGAAACAGTTCAAAGGATATTTCATCTCAGGAAGTAAAAATGACAAATGATGTAATATTTTAGATATAGTTTGTTTAGACTTTGCCCAATATTTTCAGTCAAAAATATTATCTTGCAGTAGAAAATCCTTTCTTTAAATAGTATGAAGTTATATCGATATCTTACAGGCAAAAGATAGCAACCAACAGAAAGCAAAATTCACAGAAGGAGAAAAAAAGTCAAAAAATTGAGTAGATCAACTCGAAGTGTCCTTTAATTGAGCTAACAATAATAATAGTGTGGCAGAATTTCCAAAATATCCAATACTTGCAGAAAAATGTAGATGTCCCAATTTATTTCGAACAATTTTTCAAATCATGAATTTTTGGAAATTTTTGAAGCAAACTTCTATGTTTTAATGTATATCAAATAACATACTTATTAAAATGTGGTTAAAAACGTTAAATTCTGAAATTTTAAAAATACAATATATGTAATACCAGCTCTAGAATAGGAATTATGGCCTAGTTTATCTTTTTTTTTCCAAAAATGGGTTAAGCTTTTTTGATTCTCAACGACACATTTCATTATACTTTTTAATGTCATACAAAAATTGTGTAATTTTTTTCTGCAAAACTATTGTATGTTTAGTGTTTACCAAAATTACTTCAACAATTTTTAGTCCATATAAACGCAAATGCAGAAAATGGTTTTAATATCGTAAAATCAATATAATATAAAATATCACCTGAGAATTTATTACCCACATTGGTCGTTTTCATGAAAACGATACAGAAGATTTGTATAAATATTCCTCCAAATCTCTGCTTAAAAATTATTAAAAATAGTAAAGAAATAAAAATTTGATTTTTTGTGCATTATGTCATAATTACGATATCGTTTGAATATCTTAAAAATATAATTGGGTTTTTAGAAAAAATACTTGATAACAAATACAGTTTATGTTTTTAGTAAAAATTATTTTAGGTTTTTCTTTTTTTTATTATTATACTCAGAAGAAAATTTATCATCAAGTACTTAATAGTACGACCATTTGGTGTATGTATTTATAGTTCCATGTATTAATTTTTCCAGGTATTGTACATTTACTTTTATTCGTTTCATACTGTTTTATATGAAATGTCGTAACTGTTACCAAAATGATGGCAATGAACGATTACCGTTCCGGAATTAAAATGTTACTGGTAAAATACCAGTATGAAACGTTTTCCAAACTGTAAAAATTTTAGAAAATTATAAACTTTTTATATTTTATTATATTTTTTATTTTGTGAAATATCCAATAATATCTTTCAAGAAATATAGAGGATTTTTCATTTTAATGATTTTCACAGCAATGCGCATACAAACAAAGAGGTTTTAATTCGTTTTACAAAAGCATTAAATAATAATGAAATAATCATATCTTTATCGGCAAAATCAAGATTATTAATATGGCAACTCTGCGCACTGACGTTTGAAATTTCATAGAACGGGGCGGAAACGGAGTGAAATTCAGATCTTCCTACTTTTGGTGGCAGATGTTGATTCCACCCGTTTCGTTGTTGAAACGGAGTTGTTAACTTCACATACGTTCATTGATTTGCACTTTGACATTTGTTGTCATTGGATTTGACATCATAGTTGCCAGATGAAATTATCAATTCTCACAAAGCCCACTGAGGAAAATTCCCACAAATGCTCATAAATTCTCAAAAATTATTCCACCGAACCTTTCATGACCACAATAGAATCCCACCAATGTCCTAAAATCCCATCGTATATCTAATATTTAAATTTTCTAATATTCAATATGTAATTGTCAGGGATAGTTTTTTTTGTTGGCACAAAATATTGATATGCGTGAAGTTAACATCACGGCTTCAACAACAGGAACGGGTGGAATCAACATCTGCCACCAAAAGTAGGCAGATCTGATTTTCACTTCGTTCTCTTTGTAAAGGAGTGTAGTTGTGTCAGTGTTGCCACTTTTTGTGTAATTCCACAAAAACAGTGCATTTTTGATCTCACTGGTATTTTTTGTGTAATTTAATTTTTGTGTAATTTAGAATCAAATAAAATTATACTACAAAAGAAATATTTAAAGAGTTTCTAGAATATTTCCAGATATATATATATAAAACACTATCGCCTACTGTAATTCAATGGCAATCATATAAAAGTTCTGTAGCGGTACGAATCAATACGTGATTGAAATATTTGAGTATCCGTCGTCTTTAGTATATGTACGAATTTATTACCTATGTATTTTGAAAATTCACTAACAGTAATTTCAAACAGTAAAATAGAATGTACTTGGATTATTAATAATAGTGATATCAACATATTTAAAGATTTTAATTTAGATTAAATTTAAATTTATAAAATTCGAAAATGAGAAACGCTTTTGTATTCCGTTCAGTTCAAATGGTGTTCTCAGGAAGTAGAAATGACAAATGATGTAATATTGTAGATATAGTTTGTTTAGACTTTGCCCAATATTTTCAGTCAAAAATATTATCTTGCAGTAAAAAAATTGTTTCTTAAAATAGTATGAAGTTATATCGATTTCCTACAGGCAAAATATAGCAACCAACAGAAAGCAAATTTCACAGAAGGAGAAAAACAATCTCAAAATTGAGTAGATCAACTCAAGGTGTCATTTAATTGAGCTGACAATAATAATAGTGTGGCACAATTTAAAAAATATCCAATACTTGCAGAAAAATGTAGATGTCCCAATTTATTTCGAACAATTTTTCAAATCATTAATTTTTGGAAATTTTTGATGCAAACTTCTATGTTTTAATGTATATTAAATAACATACTTATTAAAATGTGGTTAAAAACGTTAAATTCTGAAATTTTAAAAATACTGGATTAACTTTTTTTCTCCAAAAATGAACTAAGCCTTTTTGATTATCAACGGCACATTTTATATATATCATAAAAAAATTGTGTAATTTTTTTTAGCAAAACTATCGTATGTTTAGTGCTTACCAAAATTACTTCAACAATTTTTAGTCCATATAAACGCAAATGCAGAAAAATATCGTAAAATCAATATAATATAAAATCATCACCTGAGCATTTATTAAACGCATGGGTCGTTTTCAAGAAAACGATACAAAAGATTTGTATAAATATTCTTCCAAATCCTCCTAAAAAAATTTATTTTTTGTGCATTATGTCATATATACGATATCGTTTGAATATCTTAAAAAGATAATTGGGTTTACTGGAAAAATACTTGAAAGCAAATACAGTTTATGTTTTTAGTAAAAATTATTTTAGGTTTTTCTTTTTTTTTATTATTATACTCAGAAGAAAATTTATCATCAAGTACTTAATAGTACCACCATTTGGTGTATGTATTAATAGTTCCATGTATTAATTTTTCCAGGTATTGTACCTTTACTTTTATTCGTTTAATACTGTTTTATATGAAATATCGTAACTGTTACCAAAATGATGGCAATGAACGATTACCGTTCCGGAATTAAAATGTTACCGGTAAAATATCAGTATGAAAAGTTTTTCAAACTGTAGAAATTGTAGAAAATTTTAAACTTTTCATATTTTATAATTTCTTTTTTTTTTTTTTTGTGAATATCCAATAATATCTTTCAACAACTATAGAGGATTTTTCATTTTAAGGATTTTCACAGTAATGCGCATACAAATAAAAAGGTTTTAATTCGTTTTACAAAAGCATTAAATAAAAAGATTATTATGAAATAATCGTATCTCTATCGATTATTACAATGGCAAAAATCAAGATTATTAATCTGGCCACTCTGCGCACTGACGGTGGAAATTTAATAGAACGAGGTGGAATCAACTTCAGTACAAAGAGAACGAAGTGAAATTCAGATCAGCTTACTTTTGGTGGCAGATGTTGATTCCACCCGTTCCTGTAGGTAAAAATGACAGGCAAAATGGCACAAAAAAAACAGTAAAAATGGCACAAAAATAAGTAAAAAATGCCACCAAAATAGTCCAATAACGGCAAAAAAAAACAAAAATAGCGCAAATAGGCAAAAAAAAATGACAAAAATTGATAATTATAAATCAAATATGACAGCAAAGTTTTTTCTATGCTAAAAATTTAACTTTTCTAAGATTGCGAATTCTAGGTATTAAAAAAAATCAGAAGAAGCGGAAACAAGAAAAAAAAACAAAGAATTAATTAATTATTTGTCGGTTTATAAATAATCGCAATAAATAATCAACTTTGAATTAAAAATCTAATTTTTTAACAAATTTTGTATAGAATTAATGTCAAAATCTTATTCTAATTTTAAAGTTGATTTTAAATTTTCTTATGCGCTAATAATTTTCATATATTTTTTTATTAAAAATTTTATAATTTTTATAAAAAAATATATTTGTGAATTTTTAACATTTTTATTTTAGGTTTTATTTGCATTTATATTTGAATTGTTTTTGATATTGCAAGCCTTCGAAATTCGAAGAGGCCTCCGAAAATGCGAAGTGGCCTCCGAAAAAAATAATTTAAACAATAAAAAAATAATTACTGAAACACCCTTTAATGATTTTGATTTATTTTTTAATTTTGATACATCCTGTTTTCGGCCAACTATATCCGAAACACAATCCAATTTTCCTTACATGATTCTAGTTATGCTATGCGGCGGTAGGTGAAGCAAAATAGGTTTGTGTTCCGGATGTAGGGAATAGAGGATGTATTAAAAATCAAAAATAAATAAAAACAGCGACGTGACAAGATATTTTAGAAATAAAAATTTAATAAGTGTTTAAATTAATTAAATATTAGATATTATACATTTCATCACTAAAGGATTTGTTTGACCCATACGCCATTTTTCGGTGAATTGAGTACAAGAAATATTTTCGCAACTGTGTTTCGTTTGTCGATCGGAATTACTGTCACTGTGTAGATAACCAGAAAAATTATTGTAATTTTTCGTTATGCGCAAACAAATTGATTGTTTTAAAATTAATATAATACCCTGTTCTCAACCTCAAATGCGTAATTTAGGGGAACCGGACAATTAATCTTAAACAATTCATCGTATCACAATTCATCGAACACATATCGTCGTATGCACAATTCATCGTATGTACAAATCATCGTATATATAATTCAACGTATACACAATTCATCGTATACTTAATACATCGTATGCACAATTCATCGAATGCACAATTCATCGTATGTTCAATTCAACGTATGCAGAATTCATCATATCACAATTCATGTAACAAAATGAAATTTACTTTAAATTGTATTTGTTTAAAGAAAAAAGAATAATGAATTGTATATTCAATGAATTGTTCATACGATGAATTGTGTTCCTATGAATTGCGATACGATGAATTGTGCATACGTTGAATTGAACATACGATGAATTGTGCATTCGATGAATTGTGCATACGATGTATTAAGTATACGATGAATTGTGTATACGTTGAATTGTATATACGATGATTTGTGCATACGATGAATTTTGGTACGATGAATTGAGCACACGATGAATTGTGCATACGATGAATTGTGTATACGATGAATTGTGTGGACGATGCATTGTACATACGATGAATTGTACATACGATGAATTATGCATACTATGAATTGTTTACAATGAATAGTCCGCGAACTGTAATTTAGAGAATTTGCGTAATTTCACCTCAAATGCGCTACAAAATTATTCAAATTCCCATACAAAACAAAATTAGTCAACTTGCGTAATTATCTTTATATTACTCAACAAATTACTCAAAAATGTTTGAAAATAATCTAAGTATGAACGGACAAAACTTTTTTGACAACCATTTTTGGTATAGTAAAGTTTTATTTATTAATTATAATACGGATAAAAAAGCAGTTGTTTTTGACAATTGGCCTAAAATAAATTTTAAGGTAGTTGGCAATACTCTTGTGTTGCCAAATTTTAATCATGAGTACTTTTTACGGAATTTAGTATGTTTAAAATGCAACACTGTTTTAGCACAATGCAACCGTGATTGGTTTTCTCTCACGTGCGAATGAGAGAGAATTGAAAAAGAGAAAAATTTTCAATGCTGCCAGAAAAAATACCACACGAATTTAATATAAATTCATACTACATTCTTCAAACTTCTTAAATATTTAGATATTCATAAACTATATGAAATAATTGTACAAATTGCAACGTTTCTTTTAAACGACGATATAGCCGATAAAAAAATATATTTAGCTTAAACTTAAAACTATATTCGAAGCTTTTAAAATTGAAACAGTATTTGTATTATATACATTTTTAAGTTAAAACATTAAAAATTGTCTTTATATATAAATTTGTATAATTATAAATTTTATAAAGTTAAGTTCTTTTAAATTTACGTAAAAATGTCATGGAATTTAAACATGAAAAATGAAAAGTACGTTTTTATGCCAAACAGTAGTGGTACTTTTTGATATTTTCTGGATACATTTTTATTTGTGACAAATGCATCACTGAATGTGGCAACGAAAAATCACTTTTTCAGTTTTCAGTTTGCGTTTTGCTCTGCGCAGCGACGGTGTCATTTTGATGAGTGCGGTGAACGAAGTGCGATTGATTTTGCTGCTGTGTTTGCGGAAGACCAGTGTGCTAACGAGTGAAATTTAAGCGAATGTAATAATAAAAATTTACAAATAAATTTAAACAAAACATATATTTAGGCAATAGTTGATTAAAAAAAGCAGTGAATGATAGTTGTGAAACTTTTGGTGGACTTTTTAAATCACGAAAGTAAAAAAAAAACATGAGCGCAGCAAAAACACTCGATTTGTTTTCTTATCTACACCAGATGAAGTGAAAATTGGAAAAAGTGGGGATTCGCCTACGAAAATAGAAGCAAAAAAACTACCTGCAATAAATAACAGAAAATATTTATTTATTTTATATATGTATATGATTTATTTAATGTAATTTTTCGTGAGATTCTGTGTGAAAATTTGCAAAATTATAAAAAAGGTTGCGAAACAGCAGCGCAAAGTGTAGTTTAAAAATAGAGAAAAGTTTTGTGTTTTTGTTTTGCGTGACTAGCAAGAAAAAAATAATAATAAAAACAAAAAAATATATTATAAAAAGTAAAAGAAAAAAAAAACAAAAATACATAATAAATAAAACCTGCTTTTAAATTCAGTGGATAATAATACTAAAATCTAAAAATAGTTTAAGCGAAAAATAGTTTAATAATTGTTGTAAAAAACTGTTGGCAGTTTTTTTGCTAAAAAGTTTTGCTTTTTGGCAACATTTACATTTTAGCTTTTTGTTGCAAACGAATTTTCGCTTTTTTGTGTGGTTTGTTGTGCTGCGCTCTGCTCGGCATCTCTCGTCTGCACAGTTCGTCGCAAGCCAAGGCCAGCAGTCAGCAGCCACCCACACACGCAGTTGCATTGACAGCAACGACGTCATAATCGTCGTCGCACTTTTCACAGAAATATTTTTGGCGCTTTTGCATTCGCTGCTGTCGACAAAATTATGCAATAAAAAAGAGCAAAAATTCAGTTTTCATGAAAAAAAAACAATATTAAAAATATTTATTACTTACACAGTACAGTAATAATTGGCAACACCAATCATTGCCAGAGTGCCCAGCGTCGCAGGTGCAACACAAGAGCAGCTGTTTTTGACAGTTGGCTGCAAAACGTTTTGAAGGCAGTTGGCAACGCGCACGCGATGTGAAAATTGAAAAATATTAAAAATTCAAAAATCAATTCTTGTGCGCAAAGCTTATTCGAGTAAAATTTAAATATATAAATAGTAATTTTAAAATTTTAAAACTCATAAAGTAAAAAAAAAAATAAAAAAAGTAATTACAAAAAATGTCCGCCGCATCCTCCTCCGTTGAAACGCCAACAACGCCAAACGCGCCATTGCAAATGCAATCACAACAACAACAACAGCAGCAATATCAACAAAAACATTATCAGCAACATAATCATCACCATCATCATCACCAGCAGCCACATTTACATACAACCACCGCTGTTGTTGTTGCTGCTGCTGCCACCAAAGAATCTTTGGCTGCAGCCACCACCCACAGCGCGGGCGCTGTTACACACAACAATAACCAACAACAATACAACAACAGCAACAGCAAGCTAGGCAACACCAACAACAGCAACACATTCGCCCACACATTCTCAACAACATCCTCATCGTCGTCCTCGTCGGTTGCCTCCACTGCTGCTGCCATTCATCACTATCAAGGTTGCCACAACAACGTTGTCGTTGCTACTGCTGCCGTCGCCAACAATACAAGGCCAACGAGCGCCTCCATGGCAGCCTCCGTCGTCATCGGCAACGCCGCTACCCCCAGCAGCATGAAGCGTCATGCCGAGGTCTCCGCCTGTTCGTCCTCGTCGTCGTGCTGCTCCACGTCCAGCGGCTCGGCAACGGTTGCGGTTGCTGCAGCCCACAATGGCAGCGGCAATGGCAACAGCAACAACACAGCCGTGATTACGCAGAAAATGTCGCGGACTATACCGTCAGATAAGGTGAGTTTTGTGCGCAGTGCAGCGCCAATGCAGTTGCCTGCATTTGTTGTTATTGCGTAAGCTGGAGGCTGCCTGCAGCTGCCACAACAAAACGCCTTGCGTTGCATATTGGAATTTATTGATTTTTTTTCATCTCATTTTTGTTTGCTGAATTCTCTTTCAATGTCAGCAAATGTCGAAGGACATGGGGAAAATGGAAAATGTGTGTCTAAAGAGCAGCTACAAATAGGGATTCTGTTTGGCAAAAATAAAAATAAACACCAAAAACATTGTGGAATTTCATTATGTGACGTCAGACGTGCAATAAATAATTCCAAGTTTCGAGTAGGGTGGCGTCTTAAACTGGGCGCTGGGATTTGAAGTTTGTTAAGGTGCCAGCTAAAAATATTTCAAGTACAATTCAGATATGTTGCAGTGTGTTGGGAGGTTCTTGAGCAGGTTTTGTAAATATGAAATTCTAAATTTCACCAATACTTTTATATTATTCTATTAAAGTAGAGAAAATAAAAAATTGGTGGATTTATGTTACACTATTCAACAAAATAAATACATTTTTATTTTTTTATAATTTAAAAGTACTGGTTTTAATTACATACGCTGTTTCTTCCTAACTCGTAACGTTTTTCAGAATTTTGCAATATTTATTTCTAGCCATTCTTGTACACTTTTCAGAATAAATTACAGAACTTTACCAAAATAATTTTACAAAAAGCTTTAAACGCAGTCTTTCTCGCAATTGTCTAGGCAAATTTTAATATAAAAAGAAATGCATTTACACAGTCTTTTTTACATTATTTAGCTTCATAATCCAAAAAGCCTCTTATTAGAATAAAAATCTAATAAAAATTGTATATTACAACGGCTTACCTAACAAATACTATTTTAATCTATTTTACCAATATTTAATCTTCTATAATGCATTAAAAAATATGGAAAATGCTTTACTATCTCAAAGAAAAAAACACATCTTATCATGTAAAACCCGAATTATAGCTAATTAACCTTAAATACTCCCCCTACCTTCGACATTTTTAAGCAAGTTATTAAAAAATACAAATTCCACCACCACAATTTCTGTTCTCCCCTCGAACGGTTTAATTATAATAAAAAGCCATAAATTTACACGCGCCGCATTTAAATTTTCATTTGGAAAACTTAATTAAAATGTAAAAATTCACTTTCAGAAAAATCTAAAGCTTTGTTCAGTTGCATTACTACGGGGGGTGCTTCATAAACTTAACTCCCGCGTGTTTTTGTTTTTTTTCGGTTTTGGTAGTGTTTTTTTGTTGTTGTCTGTTTGAAGTATTTTATTAATTGTTATCTGCGTCATCATTTATTATTAAAAAAAAAGCTCTGCTGCATCAATGCTGTAAAAGTCAGCACCTCGATATGGCGCCGTGTGTCGCCTGTCATTTTTAAAATCCTTTTAAAATGTTCTAGCTTTTGTCTTCTGTCAACCCTTAAATTGATTTCAATGAATTGATTTCATTGGCAGCTAAATGCGCTGACGAACTTGACCGACTTTTAAAAGTTGTTCTTTCTTTATGAATAGTAAATACTTTTTTGGTTTAGCATTTTCTAATTTTTTTTTGTATTTCATTCTATATGTTAGGGGGATTGCCAATTTTACTATTGTTCTTTGTAGATGGCTGTGTCATTTGACGACAGCCTTTTCAAGGGCTCTTTTTAATTGGCAGTATAATGTGTGAGCAATAAATACCATCGAATTGTGTATCGAGCAAAACTTTTATTTGGGGTTTAATTCTTTATATGTATGGTCCCTTTTGGCCAGTTCGTAGAAAATCAATTTCAAATTAAATTCATTATTTAATTAAAAGAAAATAAAAAAATAAAATAATTTTTCACTAAAAATTCAATTTTTCACTAAAAAATATATTTTTCATTAAAAATTCAATTCTTCATTAAAAATGCAGTTTTTCATTAAAAATTAAAATTTTCATTAAAAATTCAAATTTTCATTCAAAATTCAAATTTTCATTTAAAATTCAGTTTTTCATTAAAAATTCAATTTTTCACTAAAAATTCAATTTTTCACTGAAAATTCAATTTTTCACTAAATATTCAATATTTCACTAAAAATTGAATTTCTCACTCAAAATTCAATTTTTCACTAAAAATTCAATTTTCACTAAAAATTCAATTTTCACTAAAAATTCAATTTTCACTAAAAATTCAATGTAACATTAAAAATTAAATTTTTTTAAAAATTCAATTTTTCATTAATAATTCAAATTTTCATTAAAAATTCAATTTTTCATTAAAAATTCAATTTTTCATTAAAAATTCAATTTTTCATTAAAAATTCAATTTTTCATTAAAAATTCAATTTTTCATTAAAACAACAAATTTCATTAAAAATTCAATTTTTCATTAAAAAATCAATTTTTCATTATAAATTCAATTTTTCATTAAAAATTCAATTTTTCATTAAAAATTCAATTTCTCATAAAAATTCAATTTTTCATTAAAAATTCAATTTTTCATTAAAAATTCAATTTTTCATTAAATATTCAATTTTTCATTAAAAATTCAATTTTTCATTAAAATTTCAATTTTCATTTAAAATTCAATTTTTCATTTAAAATTGAATTTTTCATAAAAAAAATCAATTTTTCATTAAAAATTAAATTTTTCATTAAAAATTCAATTTTTCATTAAAAAATCAATTTTTCATTATAAATTCAATTTTTCATTAAAAATTCAATTTTTCATTAAAAATTCAATTTCTCATAAAAATTCAATTTTTCATTAAAAATTCAATTTTTCATTAAAAATTCAATTTTTCATTAAAAATTCAATTTTTCATTAAAAATTCAATTTTTCATTAAAAATTCAATTTTTCATTAAATATTCAATTTTTCATTAAAAATTCAATTTTTCATTTAAAATTGAATTTTTCATAAAAAAATCAATTTTTCATTAAAAATTAAATTTTTCATTAAAAATTCAATTTTTCATTAAAAATTCAATTTTTCATTAAAAATTCATTTTCTCATAAAAATTCAATTTTTCATTAAAAATTCAATTTTTCACTAAAAATTCAACTTTTCACTAAAAATTCAATTTTTCAGTAAAAAATTCAATTTTTCATTAAAAATTCAATTTTGCATTAAAATTAAATTTTTAATTTAAAATTGAAATTTTCATTTAAAATTCAATATTTTACTAAAAATTCATTTTTTCACTAAAAATTAATTTTTTCACTAAAAATTCAATTTTTCACTAAAAATCCAATTTTTAAGTAAAAATAAAATTTTTCATTAAATATTCAATTTTTCTTAAAAATTCAATTTTTCACCAAAAATTAAAATTTTAATTAAATATCCATTTTTTAATTAAAGTTTTCACTATAAACATTTTTTTCAATAAAAATAAAACGAAAAAAAAATATCAAAATAATTAAATATAAATAAATATAAAATAAATAATAAAATGAAATTTTGGGTTATCTATATCTCAAAATGTGACTAAAAAAAAAATTATATTAAACATTCACACAAAAAATTTACTAAATTTGTTAAACATTTAAACTGAAACTAATCGCTTTAAAAAAAGTACCACAATACGCTACCGTTTCCTCGAAAACAGGTTTTTTGTAACTATTATTTTTACACTTTCCGGTTTTTTTACGTATTTCCTTTGTAATAAAATAGCTATGGAGGGTGGGAAGGGTTCATATGACAACTAAGAAATTGCGACAATCTTTGAAGCGCAATTTATATTTTTTCAAGCTCTTTAATTTAATATAAAAAAAATTATACATTTTTTTAATATCTTTTATTTTCGACGCACTAACATCCGGTGCAAAATGGAATTTTAGTAACAACTTAATCAGCAGTAGCAACACTTAAATTTATCTTTAAAAAACATAAATAATAATAAAAAAAATACTACAATAACAACACGAAATAACACTTAATCTAATCCATCCAGTAAAAAGAGTACGAAAGAAACCCTGTCTGTCTGTCAGTCAGTTTATTAAAGCAACGCAAATAATAACCTGAGGCAGGCATTTCTCGTAATCCTTGCGACTCCATCAACGCGCATCAATTCCGCATCCCTGTACTTAGCAGGCTGCCGTCCGTCCCCCGCTCGCTCTACCTCTTGAAGCCTCTTTTCTTCATCTCCCTTTTTATTTCTTTTAACTCTACTTTAATTTTTTATGTTTGCCTTGTGCCAAGCCATGCAAAGACACTCGAGCATATACAAAAACAACAACAACAAAAAATTATATAAAAACAGGATAAAGGATAATGTGGCAGCAACAAGATTTCGCTGTCAATGCAAAGGTGTCTTTCGGTGCGCTGAAGTAGGACAGGCAGCCTACCCAAGAACGAGCCCGCAACAGTACGAAATAAATCCATGAAGTGAGCTTCCGCTGCGCATTCCTTTGCTGTGGCAACGCGTTTTTTTTCGAAATTAAAATCAAGAACCTGTAGAAAAAAAAGGCGGCTTCTTTTTAGCAATGTTTCGTAAAATAAAATTCACTGAATCCAACGAACTCTGCGCAGTTTGTAAATTGAAGGATGTCGGCTCTGTTTGGATGGATGGTTGGTTGACTGGCTGGCTGGATTTCTAAATAAAAAAAACAAAAAATACTAAAGCGTGACGCAGCAGCACTCAAGCGCACAAGAATTCATAAATTAGGCTCATCACCAAGAACACAGCGTTGTCTTTTTCGGACAAGTCATGATTTTTAGATTTTGAATTTTTTTTTTGCTTGATTGTAGGGACACGGAGCCCCCTTTTAAAACAAAGATTCTAAATGGTTATACGTTTATTTTTATTACAAAAAAATAACGCTGCTGTAGGTAAAAATTTAATATAGGGTATTTCTTGCGTTTCTTTTTTTATTGAGCTCATTTTTTCAGATTACGTTATGGATATATTTTAATATACATATTTTATAATTGGATGTGTTGTGAAATTCACTCTCGATTGATATTTTAATAAATGAATTCGTTCTACAAATGTAGAACAATTGAAATTCTATTCAAAGCGTTATTTTATAATTACAAATCGTATATTGGAACATTAAAAACCTTTTTTTTTATATATTTTATTTTTAAATTTACAAATATTTCAATAGTATAAATATATAAAATAAATATAAAAATAAATATACAAATAAATATAGGTACAAAATAAAATATCAGTTAAAATATATCGACCATTCCATTCCATAACATTCGACAGACATATAATTAATTAAAAAACTTTGAACACTTCACCTGCAAAACTCACTTTTCACACTTAGCTTGTTATGGAATGTGGGTCCGATATGATATAGGATGGATTTCAAGATTCAGTATTCCTCTGTTTTTAATATTGCTTAATGTTTTTGCTTGCTTTTCTGTAATATTAATTTTGAACTGATTTGAGTTTTCTATCTAATTTCCATTGATAATACTTTTGCTCATAAAATATTTTAAAATAAATACAATAATATTCGGGTGAATGACTGGTCACAAAACATATAAATTTTAAGGTATACACATTATTTATTGCATGAAATATGAGCTAATCCAGAAAACTTTTAACACACGCTGCAAAAAAAGGGCTCTCCCAACATAATTTTGCAGGCATTTCATATATCTTTGGAGTTTTATGCAAACAAAAGTATTATTTCATTGCCAAACATTATTATAATAACAGCCAAACATATTTTTGTTTTCGTTCAAACATATTTATGTTCAAAATGAATAATTTTCGGCGTTCTTGCAAACATATAAATGTTTGAATGTGAAAAACATTTTATTATATGTAAACATACTAATGTTTACATTTTATATTATGTAAAAAAAGTAAATTTAGTGCTAATATCTGCTTAACACAGTATTCATTTTTCACCTTCTTTGAAATTATTTTTGTTTATTTATATTATATAATTATAAACTTAAACTTTTATTTTTTTTTATTACCCATCTTTTATTTATACTTAATAATTTTATTTCCATCTATTGTTCATATTTTGAGATCATTGAATTACGGATGAATTGGATATTTCACAAACTGGTATTACCAGTGATTACTTACTTAAACAAATTCATCCACCAAAAATAACTTTTGAACTATATGAAAAATAATAATGTTAGTGTTACTAAGTGCTAAACGTAGGCAGCGTTGTTATTTAATAGTGATATCGTAATGCCAAACATACATATGATCAAAATAATGATATTATTTTTAAATTCGTTGTCACCCAGTAACAATCACGAATAACCAAATACATATAATTCAAAGAACCTTTTATTGACGTTAATAATAATAATATAATAGTTTGGCGCTACAATTCTATAAGAATTTAGGCCGAGCTCTCTCACCATTTTGAGCTGTGCGTGTTATATTTGTACTCAAAGTGGTGGGACCTACAGTTTATTGCCGAATCCGAACGGCCGCGGTAGCTCAGTGGTTAGTGCGTTGGACTGCGAGCCGAAAGGGCCCCGGTTCAAGCCTGGAAAAGCTCTCATCGCCGTTTTATTGACGTTGGGTGTGTTAAATAGCGGATATATTAAACATATATTTACATACTTGAATTAATAAATACCAACCATTTTTAGTTCATAAGTTGATCTGTCGATTTGCTACATGTGGCCAAAGTAAGAAAAAACATCAAAAATACCGATGATATGCGCATGTTTTATGTCGTTCTAATCATCACTATTGCTACGGCTATCAAGATATCGCTAGCCGATATCTTACTGTTTTTTTCATCATTAATTTGAACTGTGGAGCAAAATTTTACTTTATTTTTCTGAGTTTTTTTTAATTAAAGTAATCTCAAAATTCACATGCATTTTGGATTTTAATTTTTGGGGTGGGGACAGACGCGTAACAAAACAACCTATCGAACTGCATACAACCCATTTTGATGCATTAAGAATAGGGCGAGATGTGAGCCAAAATTTGAACTGGCCTTATTCAAGTGGCGCGCAGTGTATATGTAATTTTAACAATTTAATTAACAAATGGTGTTTGCACGAAAGGTTAAATCATAGCATGCACTTTAAAATGGCGCTCGAACATTGTTGCACGTCTCAAGAAATACAAATGATGATCAAGCCCCTCTATGTTAAGTTAGGCTTGAATGCGGCTTAAATTGCAACGCAATTTCGTGCACTTTAAATAAGACCCTCTGCATATTAGCTGGCTGCAAATGAAAAACAACATAAAAATTGAAAAAAAAACAAAATAAAAAAATAAAAAAAA
This sequence comes from Dryomyza anilis, assembly GCA_951804985.1. NCBI lineage: Eukaryota > Metazoa > Arthropoda > Insecta > Diptera > Dryomyzidae > Dryomyza > Dryomyza anilis. The sequence continues at coordinate 126,212,022 of OX638130.1, read as the reverse complement.
GAAAAAGAAAGGAAAAGAAAGAAAAAGAAAGAAAAAAAGAAAAAGAAATAAAAAGAAAGAAAAAGAATGAAAAAAAAGAAAAAGAAGAAAAAATATATAAAAAAAAATATATATATATATATACTGAAAAAGAAAAAAATATATATTTTAATAAAAATATTTTTTTTTTTTTTAAAATAAGAAATATAAGAAAAAACGAGTTGGGAAAGTTAGGTCACATGGGTAAGTTCGGTCACATGGGGCGGATTTTTATAGTCGGTCGGGCCCGACTATGGAATACCCTACACCTTTGGTGGAGATGTTAATGAGGAATATTTAATTGTATACCTTAATTTTAAATTTTTAATTATGCTGAACCTCAGAATATTATTCATATATCAGAAATTTACGTCTTATATCCCCATAAATTAAAAAAAATTATATAAAGTATAAAAAACTAAAAAAAAAATATGAAAAATATAATTGGGCGGACCACGCATATATTTAAAATTTTTAAAGGCTAATATTTCATAGATTTGATTTTAATAATTTACGGATCAAATTTTTACTATGAAATCCCGGGATACAATGAAAAAAAAAAGTGGGCGGATCACGCCCATTTTTGGACCACATATTTTTAGGTAAATTCTAACAATACGTTTTAAATTTTATAATTATACCTTGAATACTTTTCGAAATATTAGTTTCGAAAGAGTTATATAAAAGTGACTTGTATGGAAGGTGGGCGTGTCCGTTGACCGATTTTGCTCATTTTCAAACTCAGTTCCTACTTTTAGCTAAAATATATTGAGACGAAATTTCATCGCATTCTGATCAGTATTTCTCAAGTTATTCTGTATTCGGACAGCAAGACAGCAAGACAGCAAGACAGCAAGACGGACAGACAGACAGACAGACGGACATGGCTAAACGGACTCGGGTAGTGATGCTGATCAAGAATATATATACTTTTCCATACCGGACACGCCTCCTAAGGGGCGTTACAATATATGCACAAAGTTAATATACCCTGTACCTCATAGGTGTAGGGTATAAAAAGAAAAAAATATAATAAAAAAGAAATAACAAAAAATAAAAATAAAACACTTATAAAGGAAATAAAAAATATGTAAAAAATAACTGACAAAAGTTATTAGCTGCCTGGCAAAAGGAAATCGCATCATTTGTTAATTAAAAAAAAAAATTATAAGAAAACAAATTTGAAAAAGAAAAATTATAAAATAAAAAAAATGCCAGAAAACGAAAGTGAAATTTATTCGCGCGCATTGCATTAAAAATAACATGCAGCAGCAACAAACCAAAAATATTCGACAACAAAAAGCCACAATCAAGCATTTAAATGCAACAGCAACACAACACAACAACAGCAGCAGCATCAGCAGCAGAGGCAACAACAGCCACAGCAAAAAATGTTGCTACTTAAATCCGGTTTTGCCGGTTTTACGTCAGCAACATAACAAAGAAAAATTAAAACAAAAATAAAATAAGAATCTCAAAAAAAGATGCTTTTGGTGCGCGTTGTGCGAGGCGCATTTTTGGTAGAATATTTAATGGGATTTTTTTTGTATTTTGTATTTTTTGTGGGTTTTTTTCTCTGCATTTTTGCAGTTGCTGCTGCTGCCTTTGTTGTGGTATCAATCAAGCGCTTAGAGCACAGCAGCCGCAACTACAACAACAATAAAAATTACAACAACTATAAGAAATTACAACAACAAAAACATTACATGCTGACGCCACCAACAAACAACAACTCTTTGATGCATTTTTAATGGCGCCCCCAAAGAACAAACGACGCGGCGAGCTTTAATTTGAAAAAACTATTTTTAATTTTTGCACAATGTTTTTTTTTTATTTTCATTGATTTTGCCAAAATGTTGTTGTTTTTCTTTTGATATTTTTGTTATTTTATTGTTTTTGTTTAAACAACGTATTGCATTTCAATACAAAATACGCAGACCCTGAATTCAAGCAAAAGGCTAAAAGGTGCTGCCTTTGAATTAAATAGTTTGGTTTTGGTTTTCAAGGTTCTTAAGATTGCGAAAACTATTTTTTCTTTTTGTTGCTTAACATAAAAACAGTTACTGCAATTAATTTGAATATTTTTGTTATTATTACACAGTTGGACAAAAATCAATAACTAAAAATTCAATTTTAACTAAAAATTTAATTTTTATCTAATTATAATTTTTAACTAAACATTCAGTTTTTAACTAAAAATTCAATTATAATTAAAAATTAAATTTTTAACTAAAAATTAAATTTTTAACGAAAAATTAAATTTTTAACGAAAAATTCAATTTTAACTAAAAATTTAATTTTTAACTAAAAATTCAATTTATACTAAAAATTCAATTTATACTAAAAATTCAATTTTTAACTAAAAATTAAATTTTTTACTAAAAATTCAATTTTGTAACTAAAATTTCAATTTTTAACTAAAATTTCAATTTTTAACTTAAATTTCAATTTTCAACTAAAAATTCAATTTTTAACTAAAAATTCAATTTTTAACTAAAAATTCAATTTATAACTAAAAATTCAATTTTTAACTAAAAATTCAATTTTTAACTAAAAATTCAATTTATAACTAAAAATTCAATTTTTAACTAATAATTCAATTTTCAACTAAAAATTATATTTTTAACTAAAATTTCAATTTTCAACTAAAAATTCAATTTTTAACTCAAAATTCAATTTTAACTAAAAATTATATTTTTTTAATTATAAATTCAATTTTTAACTAAAAATTCAATTTTTAACTAAAAATTCAATTTATAACTAAAAATTCAATTTTTAACTAATAATTCAATTTTTAACAAAATTTCAATTTTTAACTAAAAATTCAATTTTTAACTAAAAATTCAATTTTGAACTAAAAATTCAATTTTTAACTAAAATTTCAATTTTCAACTAAAAATTATATTTTTAACTATAAATTCAATTTTTAACTAAAAATTCAATTTTAACTAAAAATTTAATTTTTAACTAAAAATTCAATTTAAACTAAATATTCAATTTTTAACTAAAAATTCAATTTTTCACTAAAAATTCAATTTTTAACTAAAAATTCAATTTTTAACTAAAATTTAAATTTTTAACTATAAATTCAATTTTTAACTAAAAATTCAATTTTTAACTAAAAATTAAATTTTTAACTAAAAATTTAATTTGAACTAAAAATTCAATTTTTAACTAAAATTTAAATTTTTAACTATAAATTCAATTTTTAACTAAAAATTCAATTTTTAACTAAAAATGAAATTTTTAACTAAAAATTTAATTTGAACTAAAAATTCAATTTTTAACTAAAATTTCAATTTTTATCTAAAAATTCAATTTTTAACTAAAAATTCAATTTTTAACTAAAAATTCAATTATTAACTAAAATTTCAATTTTTAACTAAAAATTCAATTTATAACATAAAATTAAAATGTTCACTAAAAGTTCAGTTTTTCGTTAAAAATTCAATTCACTTATAAATTTTTTCTAAAAATAATAAATTGAATTTTTCATTAAAAAATATTGAAATTTTTATCTCTAATAACATCTCTAAGATAGTAATTAAAAAAATTGTGAAAATAAAATTAAACAATGAAAATTTCCTAAAAATTCCCAAATTCTATGTTTGTTTTGCATTTATCATCAACAACTAAAAAAATAAAAATAAAAAAAAAAATTGAAAAATAATAAAAAAAAAAAAATTAACAAAATATTATCGCCTCATTTACAACTTGTTAAGAAAGATAACAAATTCAATGAACAGAAGTGCCAACAGCTGGTGCGGCGCCTGACGACTTCGTTTGACTTTCATTTTTCACACACAGAGATACATTGTATTAGTTACAGCTACAGATACTCATGCGAATTATAATTCCACCAAAGCCGACATCGAGACATACAACTGCAATCCGATATCTACAAAAATATAGTATATATAATATTTTTTTTTATATATTCGAGCAGTGATTAAGAGGCTTTAATATTTCGCATTCGAAAGATAAACTTAATAGAAACCTCACCAAAAAAATAACAATATACAAAAACTACTTATGAAATGTTGAAGTTTTCACCTATTAGATGGGTTTAATATGAGGCCAATTTCCTTGTGTTGAATGACTGGATGACTGATTGTATAGATGATTCACTCTTAGAAGATAGTGATAGTCGTCGACTCATCATCTGGCTGAATGTCCGTCTTGCTCTATACACTCTGAAAAATAAAATATTATAAATCGGGTATCATTTGAAATGTACTTTCGATTCAAATTCAAATATTCTAGCATCCAAATCGAATTGAATTCGTTTTACAAAATAAATAACATTGAAAATCTGAATTCTGAAATAACAAAAAATCATATTTCGATCGATTTCTTGGTGTATACCGGACTATTTATCAAAATAACACATTTTAGAACAACAAAAATCAAATTCGATTGAATTGATATTTGAAACCGATTCAGATCGAAAATTTGAACATGCCGGAATAAATTGTTTTCACCTTTATCAAGTGATATTTTATTTATTTATAATTTTAAAATGTTTCAATAGTTAAAATTCCTAATCATATCATTCAATAGTACAAAATACTATTGAAAATACATAGAACTGAAACCCAAATAACCAACGGTTTCGATTTCGGGATTCTCCTTCGTTGCGTTCGTTCGTTGCTATTTCGATAATCTGAAATAAATTCAAAATCGGTTGAAATTTTCATACCAAATCAATCGATATTTGATCGAAAGCTAGAACATGATCGTATATGCAAATAATTTTTGATTTATACCATCCTATAGCACGTTTTTTCCGAGTGTATACACATATATGGTTGTTGTCTGTCTAAGAGCCTCTTAACGACAGCTGAGAGTGTTTGAGGTTTTATTTCTATAGGCAGGAAATTCAAAAAGATAGCGCGCGACAGACAGTCAGTAGTACTAGATCGAGTCAACTACTTGACTAGCTGGCTGGCGGGTTGTTGCTGTGTAATCAATATGCATTTCTTGTTGTTTACCTTATTTTATGGCTTATCTGCTAATTTCTTCTTTGAAATAATTATAGTTGTACATATTTCCTAGTCTTTGATTCAAGTGCCGTCCGTCTCTCACTCACTTTGTGTTTGCATTATTATTTTTATAGTATGAATACATTTTATTGACCCCAACATAGCAAATGTTTAAAAGCACTTACCTATTACATTTTCTTTGAGGCATTAATTTGTAAATTTTGAGGTTTCCTTTTGTATAGTGTGGGCAAACTATTAATGGTTTCACTTCAAATATATGGAAAGTTGTAAAGCAGATTTTTTTATATTATGTATTCACAAAGTACCTTACTCTTGTCAGTTGTAATTACTATGTCAGTTGTTAATTAATGTTCATTTTAACTCAATCTGAACTAAATTATATTGAGCAAAAAAGATTAAAATTTGCCGATAGAAGATAAAACTTTCTCTTGTATTAATACAAAATTTTATTAAGCATCACCATGAGAAATTGAAAATTGGGCTATATCCCAAAAACTCGAGCAAATTTCACAAAACTTATGCCATTTTCGGAATTTCAGTACTTCAGGATCAGAGCTGTGAATGATGAAAGCTTTTTTTTTTTGATTCAATCCCTAAAAATTATGCATATGAGTTGGTAATTTTGAAACACAATCAATGACATCAAATCATTTACTGATTGGTACAAAACAATCAGAATTCCTTTTGAACAAATAGATTGCAATCTCTATTTTTAAAGTCTTATATCAAATTCAGTCTATTTCATTCACTTCGTTAAAGTCTTTTTTGAAAAATCATTGAATTGTCAAAAGTTGCAATCATTTTTCCTATTCATAGGATTGCTCGAAATATCATGTTATTCGTTTGATTCGAATCAAATGAATGTGCATTCGATTTTAATTAAGTGAATCAAGTCTTCTGTTATTTATAGTCTTAGGATAGAATCACTTTTTTTTTGCAATCACTTTTAAAGCACTTTTTAAAAGATTCAATCCCAAAAACACACAATCATTTGTCAAGTTATATGATTGTGTGTTTTTAGGATTGAATCTTTTGCTTTAAAAAGTGATTGCAAAAAAAAGTGATTCAATCCTAAGACTATAAGTAACAGAAGACTTCATTCACTTAATTAAAATCGAATGCACATTAATTTGATTCGAATCAAATGAATAATATCTCTTGACGATTTATTTGAAAATGTTTCTAATAAGGATGTTTCAAAAAATTTTTAACGCAGTGTATAAAATAAACTGAATTTATTATAAGATTTAGAAGAAGGAGATTGAAACCTATTGTTCAAAAAGAATTGTGATTTGTTTTTTCCAATCAGTAATTGAATGGATATCCAGGAATTGAATCATACCATTCAATTTTAAAATGATTTAAATTCAAAAAAAGATTCAATCTTTCACAGCTCTGTTCAGGATATACTTTAGTTTGTGTAGAAAATTTTGCTCTATCATGTTGATCATATAACTGACAACAAAAATATTCATTGTTCAGATCCCGAACATGGCCCTAAAACAATTTCTACTATGAAGTACTAAATAATACATATAATTCAGGTATGAATACTAGCCTGAATAAAATATGCAAAACTACATTCAACCGTGAATTCTTCAGAGTAGAGCAATATTACTTTTAGTCATGTGATAATATAAACTCAAAAATGTTGGGATCGGTATTATAATTTGTAGATATTTTAACGTAAAACTCTGGAAAATAGATGAAAATGTGCATACCCATTAGACATCTGCACATGAGCATTTGAAACGGACTTCAAGACATTCACTTTGTTTCAAAACATTTACTGTCGTCAACTATGTGGTCAAAATCAATCACAGCACCAAATACTGTCAAACCAAAACACAAACAAAACTGCAGTGAAGAGGTCTATGATGGTGTACAATAAAAATGCAAAAACTAAAATGAACTGCTTATGACACCGAGTACTTAGTGCTTCTTACATTTTTTTTTATCATTCTTACTCTAAGGAATTTTCATTAATATTGAAATATAAAACAAAAATAAAATTTTGAATTCTTTTATAATATTTCTGTATTTACGGCGAGCTAGAATTGACTTCTGTCCCACAGTGCACTGTATTCGATGCATTTTCAGCGACAGTATAGTCATTTGTTTTTATTTTTCAAAACATCGAATGTTTTGAATGGCTTGATGTTTTAACAGTACTTGACACCAATGAAACAAATACTGCAGTGAAGTGAAGTCGACTGAGAGACTTCACCATAATACTGTCGACTGTCATTTGCAAAATGCATTCAAAACTGTAGAGTGCAGTAGTGCATATTTGCAGAGGAAACATCGAAAACATTTCGGCAGATGTCTAATACCCATGCCTCGTTTCATGCTTTCCAGGAATCACAGTTTCGAGCACTATAAAATTCTAAGATAGTGACAATTAAATTGGGAGTTGCTGAATGATTTGATTTGATATAGAATGACTCAAATAAACATTTTTTATTAGAATTGAACATTGAACTCATCTTCTCCCATTTCTCTTGTCCCATACCGTTTTAGTATCTGTATCTCTAAGTGTGCCCAATAATTAAATAGAAAACAAATTTAGCAAAACACCGCAGGTTTTTGGCCTTGAACTCTGTTCAGTCGCAATTGTATAAAATTCATTGACTTTGCGGTGATTGCTGCTGCTGCGGCTTATCAGTTGTGCGTTGTTTTTGTGCAAATATTTTAATTACAACTTTTCTTATTTTCTGCGCAAATATATAAAAGTCGTCAATTTTAGCTAAAAAGTCACGAAGTGCAGTTTTTTTTTCTACGTCTTTGTCTTATTTTTATTTTTATTTTAATATAATTTATTTGCACTTTTATTGGCACTTTTTGTAGCACTTTGTCTGGCTCTTTTTATTGCATTAGATAATGCAACTAATAATGAGAAACTAAAAGCTATAGTAGTTTGGGCTGGGTTGGGTTGGATAACAAGCCAGAGATGCTTTTTATTTTAGTTTAAATTTCAAACTTTTAGTAACTAACAAAAGTTTTTTTTTTGATATTTTCTTTTTGTATTATTTAAGCACTTATATTATTTATTTTTTATGCTTTAAAGTGGCTTTTGTTATTTTTTTTTGTTTGTTGTACTTTAGTTATTGTTGCTGTTTGGAATCCTATTAAATGCTACGTGACTGCATGCTGCGTAGTGCATTTTGATATTTTTTTTTTTACATTTTTTTTATTTTTTTTTATTTCTTTTTTGTATATTTTACCAGCGCATTATATGCGTCTTTTGTGTGTTTTGTTTAATAAATCGAAAACGTTTTCCCTGGCTTTTATTAAAAAAAGAAAAAAAAAACTACTTTCTTTTGAATTTTTTTCATTTTTCCTATATATTTCTATTTGTATTTTTTATTAAAATGCTAGAAATTTTCTCTGCAATTGAATGCATTTTGCATATGGAATATATTATTTTTGGAACATTTTATACGCGCTCAAAAATACGCAGGGGCGGACTGTAAAGAAAATCATACCGATCTCTTTTTTTTTAAAAGATCTGTTTGGCTAACAAAAACGTTTTATTTCGATCTTCGAAGAGGCTTGATATTTTGTAAAAAAGACATATTTTTAAATATCTTTCCTAACGGCATTTAAGGGTTAATATACATTCAGGTTTACACAACGTTAATGTACCGAATTCTGACCCGTAAAAACCCACATCAAAATTTGTTAAGCTGGTTAGCTTTACTTCACATTCGTACGTGAACAGAATACAAATATTTAACATTTTTATAATATTAATAACACTACCCAACACAATTTTCCCATAGACATCCCATACAACAATTCTACATAATGTGCTCTGTGCTGATTTAGATTGCATACTCAGTTTTTTTACTATTACAGCTCGTTTTTAAAAAAATTGCAATCGCAATTTTAAGCCTTTTTCATCCACTATTTATAATAAAAAAAATATAGCACTGTTGTGTAGTTTTACAAAAAAATTTTAAACATATTTTTATTCTTTAAATTGTCAAGATTTATTTTAATACAATAATTAATGATAATATTCCAATACGTTTTTATGATAATTGAATCTAAACTGGAACATTTTTGATTTTTTCTTAGATAATTATTTATTTATTTTTTTGAGCATTTAGAATCTAATGCTAAACAAGAAAAGGATTTCAGGTTATCCAGAGCATAGTCCAAGCTAACTATCAAAATTAATACATTTTTTCTAAGCGCTGTAAAAAGAAGGGCTCTCCCAAACATAATTTTGCAGGCATTAACATGTATGTTTGGAATTTTATGTAAACATAATATATAATTGGCTGATAAATCATTTGTAAACAGGGTTGTATTGAGACTTGAACACTGTTGTAATGAGCTCTGACTTACATTATAATATCCCGGAAACATTTTAATGTTTCCCCTTAAAATGGAGTATGTTCTAATGGAAACATAATAATTACTACATCCAAACAAAATAAATATTTCAACCGAAACATAAATATGTTTAAAATATAACATGATTTGAAACGACCTGAATATAAATATGTTTTCAGTGAAACATATCAGTTGTTTCAGTACAAAAAGTAGTATGTTTGCATAGAAACATATTTAAATATTTTTGGAAAAAATCCTGAAAATAAAATAAAAATAAAATGTTGTTTTTTTTATTTATTTTTATTAAAAATCTTTAAACATGTACAGTGGAAAATTATAATAATAGAATTCATAAACAAATTTTTAAATGCATACAAAAATATTTGGTTTGGTACAAGTGACAGCATCAATGAATGCACAATTGCACCAGCAGACGCTAAACCAGACGATCCAGGCCCGCTTTATATTTGGTACAGTTACATTTGATCTCAGTACAGCACATAGCTTAGGCAAGGAATTCACGGAGGCTTTTGTAAAATTCATGCCAAATTCTGTTTGAAAATCGAAACACTAATTTTTATTTGTGGTTTTTTCACATTAGTTTCAGAAATTATATACTGCACTATATTATACTCTGTTACTATTAGTATTTTTTATAACACAATTTATATATTTATTTAATTTACAAATAACAAAATTATTACCGACGCGAACACGATTTCTCAACGAACAACAAAAGACACGTACGCAGAAAATGCCGATCACCGAGTGTCAACTTCGTATACAAGAAGAGAGCTGCAAGAATACCTTTATTTAAATCAAATTTCTTTTTTGTTTGTTTTTAAACATCAATATGTTCAAACGATGGCAAAAGATGGCGTAGATAGAAAATGCTGCACAACGTTGACGAGCGTTGCGAACATACGTTGTATTTAGATTGTATTTAGATTTTGTATTTAGATTTTCTGTGTTTCGAAACATACTTTTAACCATAGACCACAAGACATGAAACTCCGTCAATGTAGATGTAAAAATCGTTTTGTTAGTGTGCGTCGCAGTCGCAATTTGGACAACTTTTTATTCAACTTAGACAACTTTTATTCAACTTGGACAATAATGCCACAGATTTTCTCATTTTAGACATTTTTCCCCCCTTATATTCGACATATTCACCACTGCTTTTGATGTTTGCGCCAAACAGAAATTTAATAACAAATTAATTTTCTGACAACATAAAAATACTCAAAACATACGTAAACAACGTTTTAGTTTATATATATTTAGTTTCATTCAAAAATTGATCGTGTGAGTACAATTTTCAACCGATTTTGATACGAACTATGGAACTATTGTTGTCAGGCATGATGAAGAGCTATATTTGGCTGAACAAGCGTACGAAATTGTCAACTAGGACAAAATTTTAAAATATCTCTACGGAAAGGGGTTATCGGACTGTTAATTGCTTAATGCCCGGATGCATACAACTTTTAACCATGAGTTAGCGATGGAAATCGATTAGTTAATCTGACAATTTCAATATTGATATTAAAACAAAAAATTAAATTTATTTGTCAGATTGCTTTTAACTGATAACTGTATTCAACCGGCCGTAAGTAAATTCACAATTTTAGTTTATTTTATTTAACGTCCTCATTATATTTAAGCGCAATATTGTTCCATATTTGGTATTTACAGCGATATAAACATACACATAATTTCATTATAAAAACGATTTATAATATAAATATTAAGATAAACATAATATATAATAAATTTATTTTAATATTGTAATATTTGCAAAAGTTTTGTCCCTTTTTCCCTAAACTAATGAAAAGGGGGACACACTGGTTTTATTCACCAAATTGCTATTTTTTTCTCGTAAATTTTACAATTTTTTCAGAAAATATTAATTATTTTTTCACTTTTCCCTTAGACTATGAATTTTAGGCATAGTTTTAAAAAAATAGTACTAATTTTTAGACTCATTACGTGTAACTCAAAACTTCTGCATTTGAGTAGTTCGGTTGCAAAAAATGTGTAAATTTTGGCAAATTTCACAAAATTTTCAGCATCTGAATTAATAAACAGCTGTTTTGTGTTGTCGAAAATTTTACACGGTGAAACAACAACAATGCAAGCAGAGATGCGGCAGAGCTCATGTACACAATCCGTGTACCAAAAAATATCATAAAAAACACGATTTTGCTATGTTGAATATGTTTTTTGCGAAGTCGCACGTCTTATAGTCTTTGCTTTTAACCAAGTAAATTGCTAAGAAATGGTTTATTCAAATGCCATTAAAATTTTATGTTGGTATTGTAACATATTTATGGTAAATTTGACAGATTCTGCTGGACAACATAATAATGTTTACACGTGAACAAAAATAAATTCAATTTCGATTATAATTTAATTACACTTCATTCCTAATAAATACATGTATGGTAATTTCGTATTACTTTTTAATTACATTCAAACATATTCAAACAAATCTTTTCTATCCGTGTATATACTCTACCTTTTAAAAAATGTCCTGTGAATACAATTTTGATACTTTTTTGTATAATAATTTTTTAATATAAATACTTTTGCATGTAATCTGATAGTATCAATACCTTTATATTTATTGCATACTCAGTTTTTCCTGTTTCGTAGCCTTTTTGAAAAAAAACATAAAATATAGTTTATATGTAAAATATATAAGCATTATACATTTTAACAGTTTTTGACCGAAACAGTGTGAATCTGGCATATTTTAAAATTAAGTACCGATAAAAAATATTAGTAATTTCAATCGTTAGTTTGAACTATGCTCCGCATAACCATAAATCATATTCATATTTATCATTTGATCTGAAATTATAAAAAAATCATCAAAAATTAAACTAAAAAAATACAAATTTTTCGAGTTTAGATTAAAATATCTGAACAAAAATTTCGAAATAATAACATTTATATATAAATTATAATTAGTCTTAACAATTGAGAGAAAAATAGCGTTTATAGTTTTTTGTTAAATTAGTTGTGTAAGGAACAATTTTTTTTTATTCTAAAAAGTGTCTGAAAAGAACCAAGCATTTCTACGGTCAATTTCTTTATAACGTTATGTAATAGAAAAAAACAGAGTATGCAGTCAGCACCCACGAATATATAGTAATGATTGTTGGCATGTCTATCGGAACCATTTTTTCTTGTTTTGTTGAGTAGTGTATAACAGAAAAAAGTTATTATAAAAAAAAATGGTTAGTTTTACTTTAAAAACAAGAATTTCTTTATATGATTATTAAAACTTTGAGAATTTATTAATTTTTTAACCGGCCCGTCGAGAAACGGCCACACTTGGCTAGTGTATATTCAATCCGCCCCTGCACAGACATTTGCATACATTAAAAAGTTGTAAAACAACCGCCGAAATTTTCTAAATAAAAACATCAATTAAAAACATACATTTTTTTTTTGTAAACAAATGTTTTTTAATTGTTTTAAATTTGTTTATAACAGCCGCCGTCAGAAATGCGGAAATCGATTCAGCAGTGTTTAAGTTGAGGTGCTTTCAAGTTTTCAAATGCAATGCAAAGCTTATTGGCAAAAGCATTTCCGGCGGCACAAAAACTTAACCTTTCTTTCTTTTTTTTATTATAATATTGATTTAAGTAACAACATGTTTTATTTTTAAAACAAATTTATTCTCTTTAAGGCTTTTTAAAACAAGTTTAAACAATGAGAGCTTTGGCAAAAGTTTCACATGCTTTTGTTTATTTCAATTATTTTTTTTATAAATTGATTTTTAAACTTAATGCGTTGTGGTTATTTTTAAAGCGTTCTTTTGTTCCTTTTTTAATTTTGATTTTATTTTTGTACATATAAAGTTTGCTGCTGTTTGCAGTCAAAGCTATCTAATGGCACGACATAATTGACGTAACTTCTTTGCAAGAGCTTCTTCATTCATTAATTTGCAAAAAGTTTTTTGCATTTTTTTCTTTTGATTATTTTTTTTTTGTTTTGATTTTTTCTTTTAGTTTTTATGCGCTTTTGTAAATTTGTTTTTATGCTTTTGTTTTTTGAACTATCTATGTTTTATGTTTTTGTCAATGTTATGTTGTCATCATTGTCGTTGCCATTGACGACGACGAAGACGTCTTCATTACAAAAGTTTTCTCATTTTATGCTCATCTTTTATTATTTTCGACATAGCTTTGCGCTTCGTCGATTGTGTTAGTGCTTTTTGTTTTTATTAGCTTTTTTTGTAATGCCCTTCACTTATGATTCCACGCGCAAAATTTAAATGTTTGCAAATTTACGAACATCTTTGGAGCCGTCGGCGCCTCCTTTTAATATATATATTTTTTTTACATCAGCCCCTTCTGTGTATCTATCTCCCCGACACCCCCACGAAAGCTTCTTGTCACATGTTCTGCTCGGCAAAACATCAATCAAGAAAGTTTCCTTTGAAATTAAATCACAAAGTTTTGATTTTAAAAGTTTCGCATGAATCTAAGTGAAATCTGAGGTATTTGATGAGACAGAAAAGCTGTCAACATATATGAGAGGTATGTGATGAGGGGGGTGGGTGTATCCTCTGTACTGTAGAACGAATTTTATTTATTTATTAAACAATTTCATTTTTCTTGGAGTACTATAAGAGCTTTTTTTAAACTTTATAAAACATTTTGTTTTAGTTATTATTTAATTAATTAATTATATTTTTCTTCTATTTTCAGGTAAATAACACTGTGTTTTATATTATACTTCAAAGTGAGTTAATTTTAGAAAATATGTTTAATTTAAATTAATTTATTATAAAAAAAAATTTAAATTTTAATTTTTTAGTTCCTAATTTTAAAATTAAAAATTTATTTTTTTTAGTGAAAAATTGAATTTATAGAGAAAATTGGAAATTTCAGTGAAAAAATGAATTTTTAGTGAAAAATGAAATAAAATTGAAAAATTGCAACAAATTTCAAATTTAAATTTTTAGTTAAAAATTGAATTTTTAGTTCAAAATTTGATTTTTTAGTGAAAATTTTAATATGAATATAAATTGAATTTTTAATGAACATTTTAAAATTTTAATGAACATTTTTAATTTGTAATGAAAAATTTAATTGAATAGTTTGTTAAAAATTAAATGTTTTAGTAAAATATTGAATTTTTAGTTTAAAATTGAATTTTTAGTTAAAAATTGAATTTTTAGTTAAAAAGTAAATATTTAGTTAAAAATTGAATTTTTAGTTAAAAATTGAATTTTAAGTTAAAAATTGAATTTTTAGTTAAAAATTGAATTTTTAGTTAAAAATTGAATTTTTAGTTAAAAATTGAATTTTTAGTTACAAATTAAATTTTTAGTTAAAAATCGAATTTTTAGTTAAAAATTGAATTTTTAGTTATAAATTTAATTTTTAGTTAAAAATTTAATTTTTAGTTAAAAATTTTATTTTTAGTTAAAAATTGAATTTTAAGTTAAAAATTGAATTTTTAGTTAACAATTGAATTTTTGTTAATAATTTAAATTTTAGTTAAATAGTTAAATTTAAGTGAAAAATTTAGTTTTCAATTAAAAATTTACTTTATAATTAAAAATTGAATTTTAAGCGAATTTATAAGGAAAATTTCAATATCTAGTGAATAATTTAATTTTTAGTGAGTAATTGAATAATTTTTAGTTAAAAATTGAATTTTTAGTTAAAAATTGAATTTTTAGTTAAAAATTGATTTCTTAGTAAAAAATTGAAATTTTAGTTAAAAATTGAATTTTAAGTTAAAAATTGAATTTTTAGTAAACAATTGATTTTTTAGTTAAAAATTGAATTTTTAGTTAACATTTGAATTTTTAGTTAAAAATTGAATTTTTAATGAAAAATTGAATTTTTAGTTAAAAATTTAATTTTAAGTTAAAAATTGAATTTTTAGTAAGCAATTGATTTTTTAGTACAAATTGAATTTTTAGTTAACAATTGAATTTTTAGTTAAAAATGGAATTGTAACTTAAAAATTGAATTTTTAGTTAACAATTTAATTTTTGTTAATAATTGAAATTTTAGTTAAATAGTTAAATTTAAGTGAAAATTTAGTTTTCAATGAAAAATTTTACTTTATAATTAAAAATTGAATTTTAAGCGAATTTTTAAGGAAAATTTCAATTTCTAGTGAATAATTGAATTTTGAGTGAATAATTGAATAATTTTTAGTTAAAAATTGAATTTTTAGTTAAAAATTGAATTTTTAGTTAAAAAATGAATTTTTAGTTAAAAATTGAATTTTTAGTTAAAAATTGAATTTTTAGTTAAAAATTGAATTTTTAGTTAAAAATTGAATTTTTAGTTAAAAATTGAATTTTTAGTTAAAAATTGAATTTTTAGTTAAAAATTGAATTTTTAGTTAAAAATTGAATTTTTAGTTAAAAATTGAATTTTAGTTAAAATTTGAATTTTTAGTTAAAAATTGAATTTTTAATTAAAAATTGAATTTTTAGTTAAAAATTGAATTTTAACTTAAAAATTTAATTTTTAGTTAACAATTGAATTTTTAGTTAAAAATTTAATTTTTAGTTAAAAATTTACTTTATAAATAAAAATTGAATTTTAAGCGAATTTTTAAGGAAAATTTCAATTTCTAATGAATAATTGAATTTTGAGTGAATAATTGAATTTATAATGAAAAATTTAATTTTTAGTTAACAATGAAATGTTTTCGTAAAAAATTTACCATTTAGGAAAATTTATATTTTATTTTTTGAAAATTTGAATTCTAGTGTATTTTTCTACAAATATTAATGAGTTTGGTTTAAGTGCCTCCAACATTTTATAAAATTATAATTTTTCTTTCGACTTTTCCATATAAATGCTTTGCTAAATTCCAACTCAAACAAGTACAGCCTACTTTTCGCAGCCTGTTAACTGAAGCCTCAAACAAATAAAGCCGCCGCAATTGCTGCAAAGCGCCTCCAACATCAAAGCATTGGGTATTACAAGAAAATAACTTCAGAGTCGTCGCTCTCGTCGTCGTTTTTACTCAAAAGACGTAGAGCATTTATTTCATTTGCTGCTGAATGCGAAACCACTTCTATTCGCTTTTTCTACCTTTTTTCTGCTAACTGTTTTTACTAATTTGTGGCTTCAATTCGTTGCTTCTCGTTTTGACCATACTTTTCCGCATAATTTTTTCTGTTTATTCTATTTTTTTGAAGTATTATTTTTCTTTCTGCACCGTAAAACAAGTTTCTGGTTTTCACTGCGAGTTATTAGAATAGAATAAATAGCAGAGCAGGGAAAATGCCGTTATTGCTGACTGGAAAAGCTCACCGAACAGCGCTGCGCGCAAACATATGAAAATATTTCACGGAACACTTGAGGTTTTAATTTTAGTTTTTTTTTTATTTGTTGTACGTTTCATTCAGAAAATTTTAATTATAAACACTTGTAAACAATTTAAGGTTCTTGGAAGTAGTGCTGCGGACAACATCCGCATTATTGACGTAGTGTGTTGTATAAAATGTGGGAAAATAGTTGAAATTTAGCACTGAATTCGAGAAAATTTATATAGTTTATGAATGGTTTATAGACTATTAACTGAATTCTAGCTGAATTAATTTGCATATTCTTCAATAACCGAGAAATTATACAGGGTCATAATCAAGAACTGCTTATTATACCCCGATCAGTTATATGAACAACATAAACAAGTCATGTTCATGTCTACACTAATATGGTAAAAATTCTAGAAGGGTAGGTCTTATTTAAGCATTTTTCTATGCAAAAGCATTAACCTACTTTGTATTGGATTTCATACAATTTGAAAGTATGACTTCAGTGGCTTTTTAGAAAAAGACAAATTGCCTTTTCTTTATTTTACTTCTATCTTTTTCTTTGCTGCTTTTTATTTTTTTTTAATAAATACAACTACAACAACTATAATTAGAACAACAACATTATTACTCCAAGTACCTACATCGAGTATTTAAGGTCATTGGAGTAAAGCGTACGTGGTAAACGAATGAATGAGGTCTAGTTCCATTTCACAGAAGTGGTCATTATCAACGGTAACTACACAACAACAAAAGCAACAACAACAAGTAGAAAATAAAACCCACAACAATATCACCAGCAACTCTTCTTAACATTATCGTCATTATCATCATCATACCCAGCTCGGGTACATTATTCAGCGACAGTCATAGAAAAAAAACTTCTCCAACTCAACTCCAATACAGCATCAGAATAGTAACAAAAGCTACAACAACAATGACACCATTTTGTATTAGGTACCACAAAAACAACACTGATAATAACTGGCTCTGCTATATCAAGAAAAAGTAGTAGTGATTTTTTTAAAGTCTTTTGTATTTTTTTCCTCTGCATCTGTATTTCTTCTTTCTTCAATGGATTTGTTTTTTTTTTAGTGAGTAATAGGCACACAATAACTACACCTTGTTTGTAAAATAAGGTAGTTTCATAATTAGTAGCAGCAAATTCAACAAATGTGCTAAATAAAAAATATAACGAGAAAATGAATATAGTAAAATTTAATACATTTTTGTATTTGTTTTGAAAAAATCTAGTTCTACTATATTTATTTACTTTTTAAGAGCGTTTGTATTTATTTCACTTATTTTACTACACAATGTATTAGACTTTCGTTATAAAAATTGTAGTATTGTTTGTAAAGAAGGTAGTTTTACAATTAGTAGCAGAAACAAATGTGCTAAATAAAAAGTATACCGAGAATATGAATGTAGTAAAATTTAATAGATTTTTGTATTTGTTATGAAAAAATCTAGTTCTACTATATTTATTTACTTTTTAAGAGCGTTGGTATTTATTTCACTTATTTTACTAAACAATGTATTACACTTTCGTTAAAGAAACTGTAGTATTGTTTGTTAAGAAGGTAGTTTTATAATTAGTAGCAGCAAATTCAACAAATGTGCTAAATGAAAAGTATACCGAGAATATGAATGTAGTAAAATTTAATATACTTTGATGATTGTTTTGAAAAAATGTAGTTCTATTACATTTACTTACTTTTTAAGTGTGTTTGTATTTATTTGACTGGTTTACTACACAATGTATTAGACCTTCGTTACAGAAAATGTAGCATTGTTTGTAAAGAAGGTAGTTTTACAATTAGTAGCAGCAAATTCAACAAATGTGCTAAATAAAACGTATACCCAGAATATGAATGTAGTAAAATTTAATACATTTTTGTATTTGTTTTGAAAAAATGCAGTTCTACTATATTTACTTACTTTTTAAGTGAGTTTGTATTTATTTGACTTATATTACTACACAATGTATTAGACTTTCGTTACAGAAGCTGTAGCATTGTTTGTAAAGAAGGTGGTTTTTAAATTAGTAGCAGCAAATTCAACAAATGTGCTAAATAAAACGTATACCGAGAATATGAATGTAGTAAAATTTAATACATTTTTGTAGTTCTACTATATTTACTTACTTTTTAAGTGAGTTTATTTGACTTATGTTACTACATAATGTATTAGACTTTCGTTGCTGAAATGTAGTATGTTTTTGTTTTAATTTACGTATTTAAAGTACGTATGATCACACAGATTAAATGCAAATGTAGTAATTTTTCAAATATTTTCTGAACGTTTAAAATATATAGTTATTTTTAATACAAATGTAGTATTATTAAAGACTTTTAAATTAAATAAAATAAAATTATATATTTATGACAACAACCAAAAATACATTAAAGCTTTGCATATGCTTAAAGCTCGCACATACCCAAAATGCACGATTAAAAAGATGTAAAAAAATATATATATCGATGCACAGTGCTAAAAATAAAATTACTATTTTTAAAAAACAATGAAAAAAGAAATTTAAAAATAAATGAAATAAAAATATTTTGCAAATGCACACCGACGAACACTGTCGTCGACGATAACAATTTCATAATTCATAAAATTTAGCACAATCAGATAAAAAACACGATTCTGTGCGCCTGCTGCTGCACAGTGCTTAAAAATAAAACAACCGCCGTCTGTCGTGTCATTGAATTTGATTCCCTTTCAGCTGCTGCTGCCGCCTATATTAAGCGTACCTATATTAAGCGTGTTTGGCACATTTTGCACCTTTAATGCCTGCAACATAATACTCTACCAATCGCCTACCACTTTAAACTATACTCAACTTTATTCTAACAACCCAACGAACCAACCAACCAACCACCCACCCATCTCCGCTTTACATATTCTTCAACACTTTGCGCCTATATACGACGGAAACGGAAACCTGCAGGACGCCTCAAACCACCACCTAGCATTTGTGGTGTAGCCATGGCGTCGTCAGTGGCGTCAATGATTTTTATTGCATTTTGCACGTTTCCACCTTTGATGAACCTTATATGATGCGGGCCTCTTATTTGTACCTGAGCTTTACATATTTTTTTGTTTTGTGACTTGATTTAGTTGGTGTGGTGCTATTTTTTGTTGCTGTACAATTTTCAAACGTGTTCTAACGTTGATATTGTTATTCGAAAACATATCGTTAGCAAAAAGAAAAAACTTACTTTGTTTGGAAAAATAAAATAACACGAGACCGAAATGATATTCGTGTCGAGACGCACATGCAGTTGGCATTATATACGGGATTAGGTGAAAAATGGTACAAATTAAAACAGTAAATAATATATAAAAATATTTGGAGAATGTTGGAAAATTTGGAATAAATAAAAAACGTGGTAAATAAAAATAATATGAAAGAAAAATATCCGAAAACTAAAACAAAATACAATTATATATAAAACATGTATACAACATTTAACATTAAAAAACATTTATACAATATGCGTACAACATTTATACAACATTAATATGACATTTTTCATATAAAAATAAAAAAATAAATAAAAAATTATAAGAAAAATGTGTGAATCAAATAACTACAGACAAAAATATCCTTAAAAATAAGACAGAATTATACAAAAAGTGAATTATTTTGTAAAATATGAAAAAAATATATATTAAATTGATTGAAAAGAAAATATACAATATATGGACAGTACCTAGATAAAATAGATAAAACTAATAAAATGAATGAGTACACCGAAAAAAATGCTGTATTAAAAATAAATAAAAATTTCATCAAAATAAATACATATCGCTTATTTACTTCAAGGTGTCATATTTAAAAAAACGATTTTGCTGAAAACCCATTAAAAGTTTTCAATTGACATGGGAAATGCATATGAAATGTATGGGACATATGAAATAAGATAAGGGCATATTATCTTCTCAAGCGGTGAGTATACAAGATATGAATTTTTACACAAACTGAAAAACATGTTTTGCAAAATGAAACAAATATTTTTCATTATTAACTGAAAAATTGTTTTTTTTTGAATTATGACACACTTGAAGTAAATTAGCGGTATGTATTTGATTTACATCCAAAAGCAATTGTATTTGTTTTTACTACATTGATGTAATTGTTTTTGAATGAAAAAAACTACATACTTTGAAGTAAAAAAGGGCAGCCGTATGTAACTTCTGAGTAAGTCAACACGGATATGTATATTGCTAAAAGCTCGCAAAAATAGTTAACACCATTTGTAATGCAGTGCTAAGTATCCGACTTCTTTTGTCCTGATCTGGAATCATGCCACTATGGAAAAAAGTGAAGGAGTGGTTGGTTCACCAGCAATAATTTCAGAATTGTACATAACGAGTTTAATTTGTCAAACTGCCCAGAAATGAGGCCAGTGGAACGTTATTGGACTCTAATTAAGAGGAAACTTAAGGAGACGAAAGGTTAATCGAAGGACATAAGGGTATTTAAGAATTAGAGGATTTCAGCTTCCAAAAACATTCATCAAAACACCATAAATTCCTTGATGGAGGCGATTTCTAAAAGGCTCATAACTTCCTTATAAACAAGGAATTCTAATTTTATTTTTTGGTAAAAAAATGTACTTACTTGATATTTTGATTTTTTTGTTAAAATTTTTCGTGCGCACTCCTTACATTCCCTCTTTATTTGAAAGTCAAAAATGCTTTCAAAAAAGATTGTTCTATATTCTTGTGGCAGTATATAACAAAACTATTTTCCTGATGATGAAGTTGGAAGCATAACTAAGCATCATAAGTTCTATCGACTCCAAAGAATGACAAGCACATGACTTCATGATTTTATTTTTAAAACCAACATGTTCATTGGGAAATCCAATTAGTTGGCATCAGTAGTCTTCTCCTATCAACGCATTTTGGTCAGGTGCTTCGGTTTGTTTTTATACCTGTTCGCAGAAATTCGTGCTGTGTGTGCACGTTATCCGTTGTATCAAACAAATTTGTAGATATTTGTGCACACACTTTCATCGTGTGTTCACGTACGTACTTTAAATAAAAACAAAAAATAAACAGTTTCTGCAATATGAAGAAAACGAATTTCTAATACATTGTGTAGCTAAATTAAGTCAAATAAATACAAATGTATTTAAAAACGAACAAAATGTATCAGAACTAATACATAAATGTAGTATAATGTACTACATTAATTTTACCGTTGTAAAATAAAAAATATAAAACTTTTGCTAGCTGCTCGTTGAATCGAAGTGTTATTTTACCTACTGTTAAAGTTTTCCCTAGTGTTGTTATATTTATTCCCATAATTATTGTAGTTGTTGTTGTGGTTTGCTACTGTTGCTAAGTTCAGGAGGTTAATTGCTCGTCGCAAGTTCAGCTAAAATCGTTTGTCTGTTTGCACTAATTTTAAATCGTTTTATGTGCCAGTATTGCCAACGCCAACGTGTCGCCTTTGCACTTTGCTGTGCACACTAAGCAGGGACGGACTTGACCATATGTGCCAATGGAACTTTTCTCGGTGAGGCGCTTAATTATTATAAATTCCTTGAAGAATAAACATCCATACAAATAAATAAAACAATTTTTTATTAAAATTACTAATGAGTTTCGTCTAGACGTAAAAATACCTTTTTAGGATCACGTAGGTCTGTTCTAACTAAAAAAAATGTTCGAGGGACTGAGGGTCGGCCATTTTGTGGTTCTGATATATTCATGTAATTAATTGTAATTAATTAGTTGGTTAATTAATTGGTATTTGTCAATTTAGTTTAAGATTGATGTATAGGAATCACTTAGAAAACAGAAAAAAGTGCCCTTAAAAAATATTAATATAAGGATATTTTTTAAGGGCACTTTTTTCTTAAAATAAATAAAAATTTATAAAGAAACTTTTTACTTAACGCCTTAGACTGTTTTCTGAGTGCACCATAGGATGTATGACATATTTTATAATGTATTTATTTGATAAATTAGAAATGAAAATTTCAGTCAGTTCGAAGTCCGACCCTGATACTAACCATACCTCGAATATGCGTTTTTGTTACGTGTTTGTCATCGCTTATTCTGTTACCTTTTTATACAACTATTTATTTTTATTTTTTGCTCTTTATATAAATTTCTAATTCAACTGCCTTCGAGAGTCCAGTCGTTTTTATTTTTATTTTATTGTTATGGGTTTTGTTTTTTGCTGACAGCCGGCACATCGAAGTTTTTCTGTGGGGGTTTTTCCCTGTTTTCTATATATATCTGACTTGAAGTCGGTTAATCTTTTATAGTGCCCTGCAATCAGTCGATTATCGTTGATGGCTATCAATAAAATAATCTCCAAATTGTGCTGCGAGCAGGAATAGAAAGGCTTATTTTTTATGAGTTGCTAATAAATAGTGTTTTAATTTTATTTAGCAAAATTTTGTATTTTTCGCAATAACATTTGAACCCTAAAAAATTTCTAACTTTTTATTGGAACAAATGGAATTTTAATTAAAAAATTAATGAAAAATAAAAATTCAATATAAAAAATCGAATGGAAAGAATAAAATTGAAAACATTAAGAAATACAATGGAAAAATATTAAACAATCAAAACGTAGTTATTAAAAAATAAAATGGAAATTATTAAAAAATAATGTGGTTAATATCAGAGCTCTCGATTACCCGGGTGCCCGGGTTTTTCGAGCTACCCGGGTAATTCAAATGGGTTGTTCAAATACTCGAAAAACCCGGGTATTAAATGTTCGAGCTACCCGGGTAATTTGTTCGTTCTAGCATTCTAATGGTGTCCGCTATCGATTTCTGAAATAAAAATTTTTGGATCATAAATGGGACCACTCCAAAGGGACCACTCCAAAAGCTTTCCATCATGAAATGGCAAACCTTACTGAAGAGAAATGTCAAAAGAGCGGCAAGAAATATGGCATTGTTTGCTGTCCCTGTCGCTCTACTTTTGTAGCGCTCTTATTGAAAAACCCTTTATAAATAAATACGAATAAATTAAAGTTTATAAATAAAAATGAAGAAAAATAATTAATTAATATAAAAAATATAAATAATAAGTACCTATAAAAATTAAAAATAAAATAAAAAAAATTAAATATGAAAGTAATGAAAATGAAAACATAAGTTGAAAAGAAACTAATTCAGGTAAAATAAATAAAAAATGCAACAGTTAATAAAAAAATAAGTAAAACTAAGTTTAATAAAAAAATCGATACTAAAAAAACAAATAATTAAAAAAAATCAAATAATTAAAAAAAATTAAATAATTAAAAATATCTAATAATAAAAAACAAATAATAAAAAAAAAAAAATTAAAAATATAATTATAAAAAATATAATTATAAAAAATTACATAATAGAAAAATTAAATAACACAAAATCAAATAATTATATAAATATTACATAAGTTAAAAAATAAAATATTGAAAAGACAGATATAAATAAAACAAATGAAAAAACGAAATATAATATAAAATATATAAAATATACTTAAAAAAATTATAAAAAATAACAATAAATTATAAAATAAAATTATTCATAAAATATATAAACAAAATTAAATAAAAACAACTTTAAAATGTTTAAAACAGATAAATAAAAGTACTAAAAAATTTAGTTCTAAACAATTACAAAATTTTAAATATGATTTTTAAAAATTGTTAATTTAAAATCCATTAAACATAACATTCTCAAAATACAATAAAAATATTTCAATTAGAAAAATTAGTAAATGACCACATTTAATTTAGATTTAATTTCACTGAAGCTCTCCCAAAGCTGCGCTGTGTCTGTGGCACTTGCAATTAAGCTGTCGTAATTTATGCTTAAATCCCCATTTTCTACAGCAACGCCACAAGTGAATTAAATATTTATTTTTTATATTATACAAGTTGCTGCTACTTCTCTACTTCGCTACTAGTCTCGACTCATACTCTACTCTATCCCAAAAACTTAAGGCATAATTTATGCTTAACCCATAATTCTCTTGGCAGACGCAAACGTCAGGCATGTTAGACATGAAAAAAGGAAAAAAGAAATATATAAAACTAAGAGTAAAATATATATAAAAGAAAAAAAAATATAGACAAAATATGAAAGAACTAGGTAGCAGCTTGTTTTAATTAATCGTAGACATACAGCGAAAACTTGCTATATATTTTTGCTACTTTTCTCGATTTTTTGTTGTTGTTTGAAAGCACCACAAAAACAGCCTGTGAAATGTTGCCTTAGGGATAACTTGGGGTAACAGAAAGTTGGGGTAGGGGAAAAAAAGTAACAAAAGCTTTGAAATAAAAGTATCAAAGCATTCAAAAAGCAAAAGAAAATCACATGGAAATGAAAATGCTGTCATGATTAGGCATGAAAATTTTTATTTTCATTTCCATTACCATTCCACACAACAAAGACGACAGAATTTACGCACCTCTAATGAGTCTGTCTATATGTGCTACGAAGTGTTTTATTTTTATTTCTCGCTCGCTCTCTCTCGCGTTCTTTTTAATGAAATACGCGCTAGCAACAGCAGTGAGAAACATTAACCCATTAAGGGATGTGGGGTAGAAGGATAGCCAAAATTGGAGAAATCTAAAAAAAGTAGTTAGAGTCTGATGAAAGTTATAACGAATTTGTTTTCATGGACAAGTAGAGGAAGAATAGAGATATTAAAAAATATTGACGTTATCACATATAGTCTACTATAATATAATGTCTTGGTGTAGAATTGATAAATCTAATATTCATATTGGTTCCTTATAGCCTTAGAAGTTCTCTATCAAAGAAACATTTAACCGAGTGGGACTTGGGTTTTACAGTATTTTGTCTTGGGTGGGTAATTTGGATTATTTAGATGTCATATAGTATCATGTCTTGGGGATGAATTGGAATATCGAGAATCCCTTTTGGTGGTTTATAGCCTTAAGTGTCATCTCTCTTACAAATAAGTTTAACCCGAGTGGGACCTGTTTTATAGGAATGATATGGCATATGTAATTCATTACTCACTTCGCTGTTAGAGGACTTTAAATCGAAATATGGTTAGAACATAATAAAAAAAAACACAATTTTGAAAATATAGAGAAAACATTTCATGCCAGGTTAGAAAACAATGAAATATAGAATTTTTTTCAAGTAAAAATACTGAATTTTATTTGGAAAATCATAAAATAATTTATTCAAAAAAGATATCAAATCAGTGTTAGTTTGTTTTTTGATTTTAATCCAAAAAAATACCATGTCATTAAAATATCCTAAATACTGCTATTTTTGTGGGGGTCATTCTTCAATGGGTTAATGAAACACAGTAGTACTATACTGAAAAACATTAACCAGGGTAGTCGAAGCGCTCCGAAGGTTGTTGGCTTCCTGAGGGTCGTAGGTTTTTCCAGTCGTCACAGTGTAAAGGGCTGGGCACAACATGCGTAGCGCGTAATGATAATAAGCAGTCTGCTTTCAGGCGCAATCTTTACCGCTTTTACATTTTTTGTTTCGTTTTCATTTATTTTTCTGCATATTTTTTCCTTTTTCTTTTTTGTTTTATACGCGTTTCCTCAGCAGTTCTACATGTTTTCTACTTGCATACATCAAGTTGAGCATTATTTCAACTTCATTTATACCTTTTCCGTTCATACTCTTATCGTGTCTCCATCTTATTACCATGTCATATATGCGCCCAACCATGTTTTCTGCTTCTTCTCTACATCCTTTCACTTGTCCTGGCATTTTTCTGTACTGTTCTGGTGCTTTTTTTTGTTCTTGGTGCCTGTATTTTATACATGTGCCGGAACTGTCTGTGTCGCCATAACCACACCCAAACAACGTTGCATACTTTAAGGCTTTTTATATATGTGCATTTTTATTATTATTTGCTTCTTCTCCCATCCCATTTGTAGTCTTTGTCAACGTCGGCATGTCTAAATATTGATGAAAATCCATAAATTGTTTGCAGACCCCCCTTCTTTATTCTTGTGCTATCACATTGAGCTCATTTGCACACCTTGCTTGCGGTTAACTGTTGCCTAACAGTAGGAGTTTTTTTGCGGTTAAACCTGTCAACTATTCTTATGGTACACCACACAGCCGATGTGTTTAATTGACTTTATTGATGGCAAGGATAACGTTAAGAAGTTGTATTTTTGTAGCATTTTATGGTAGTAGGTAATGTGATTAGTAATGTGCTTAAAAGAGACGCATATTAACGAAACGCTCTTGAGAGTCTCTAAATTCTGCATCAAGCTATTTTTAAAATAAAGCATTTTTGGTCTTTTAGAAATTGTTGCCTACTTTTAGGTAGCCACATTTCATTTTGTTTAATACTAGTATTTGCAAATTATAACAAACATTTTTAAATTATGATCAATAAAGTTTTAAATTATAGAGGTATTGATTGATAATTATGTTCTTAAATACTTTGAACAGTAATGCATTTTTGATTCTTTAAAAATGGTTGTCTACTTTAAGGTAGCATGTTTGCATATTTTTTTGAAAACAGTTTTAAAATAAAATATATCTTTAAATTACTCAATTTAATTAAAATTGCATACCAACTGAATTTACATACAAAATAATTTACTAAAAAAATTAAAATCATTAAATTAAAAAAAAAATTATTAAAAAATTTAATTATTATAAAAAATAAAAACAAATTTTAATTAAAACAAATTAAAAATAAATAAAAAAAACTATTTAAAAAATTAAAAGAGAAAACTACAAAATAAAAAATTAAAATATTAAAACTGAAAACCAATTTAAAAAATCTTTACAAAATAAAAAATGAAATGAAAAAAAAATATTGAATAAAATTAAATTAAAAACAAAAATTAATACAAATAAAAAAACAAATATAATAAAAAAAAATTTAATAAGAAATAAAAAAAACAAAACAAAAAATATATAAAAAAAAAATTATAAAAATATTAAAACTGAATTAAAGAATAAAACCTAATGAAAAAAAATAAATTTAAATTTTAAAAAATTGAAAAATATTTTTCAAAATTTAGAAAAAAAATTTAAAAAAAACCTAAAAAAACCTAATGAAAAAATAAAATTTGAAAAATCTATATAAAAAATTTCAATCAAAAATCCCAAAAAAAAAATTTATAAAAGTACCTAAGTATTTAAATAAAAGAGAGACCATTTAATTCAACATAATAAAAAGTAGTGATGATCACTTGCAAGAACAAGACATGAAATGGTAATCTTGTTCTTACTCTTGCTTGCAAGAATTTTGCAAAATTTTACTTCTTAAATTTTAAATAAAAGATTGAACACTAATTGTATTTAAGTAACTTATTTTCAATTTCTTCAACAAAAAAGAAATTATTTAACTAACAAAAAAAAATCCATTAACATAAAAATTTAAATTACATATATTTTAACATGAATTAACTAATAAAAAAATAATTGTATAACTCAAGTGATGTAGACGAGACAATTCAAAATCTCAAGGCCATAATAAAATGACATATGCGTTCATAATAAATATAAGGAATATTTCGTACAGGCATATTTCTGTTTTCGTCAGAGATTGAAAAAATCCGTATGCTACACGTACCGTATGTCAAGAGAACACAAATAATATCTTGCAGGGTAACATTTGTCTTTGCGAACACAAACTCAAACGCTACATAGCGAACACTAACAGAAAGAAGAGAATACAACAACAACGAATTACGAGGCGTATACACACATTTTCACAACGACAACTCTTCGTTGCTATCCTGTATCATCGCATGGAAACAAACAGACGCATGACAACAGACAGACGCATGACAACGGACAAACGCATGACAACAGAAAGTCGCTTGGCATCACACTACATGTATGTATCTAGTACAGCTATCTAGTTGACAACAACAACGATTTTTTTTGTGGTATAAAAAATTTCCCGCCAAAATTCTATCTAAAGCTTGGATGCTGCTTTATTCGCATTTTTGTTGTTGTTACACTTTCAAACAAATGAGAGGATTTGTGAAAAAAAACAAAAACACAAAAAAGCAATAACAGATAAATGAGGTACACTGTGAAAAAGTTCATAAATTTATTTTTTTTGTTTTATAAGTTAAATGAAATAATGCACATAGAACTTTAATTAATAAAAACTTCATGATTTTACAATTAACAAAAAAACTATGTATAGAAGTAAGTATAAAAAGTAAAAAATAATAATGAGAATAGCACAGTACATATGCACAATCGATTTACGAACTAGCGTAGCGAAGAAAAGAGAAACAACATTTTATCTATTTACCTCTTCAAAAGTGCTTCATAGGCCTTATTTTTAAGATGCTTTAACAAAAAAAAAAACAAAAAAAAACAAAAAAAAACAAAAAAACACACATCTTCATTAATATTCACGTTCATAAATATTTTGCACGCTTTCCATTGTTACTTGTTGTTCAATATTTAGTAATATCATGAGTTCTGAATTATTAAAATTATAAAAAAAACGCAAGAGTCTTGCTTTTATTGCATTTCTTGCAGTGTTAGTCTTGCACTTGCTCTTGTTCTTGCATTTCTTATCTTGCTCTTGTTCTTGCAAGAAAATCTCGATCTTGTTCTCGCTTTTGTTCTTGCAAAAAATGCAACAACAAAATGGAAGAACAACAAATTTTTGATCATCACTAATAAAAAGTGATAAAAATATGTTAAAAAAAATAAGGGATTTATTGAAATAATAAAAACTATTAAAAAAACCTTTGAAATAATAAGACCATAAAAAAATGTAAAAAACAAATTAAAATACTTTTTGAAAAATTAAAAAAAACAAAATGCAAAAAATACAAATTTCAATAAAAAAAATTAAAACAAAAAATTAATACATATATAATTTAAGTATAAAAAAAACGAAAATTAAAATAAAAGTGAGAACAATTTAATTATATTAATATATGAACATTTTTATATAATACATCAATTGAATTAAAAAGTTTATAAATGTTAAACTCTAAAAAGTTTTCTAAACTAATAGCACACTTAGGCTTTTATAAATATTTTATACAAATTTCCATTAAAAAAGTAAGTTTTCCAAAAACTCACATTTGCTGCAAAAACTCCTAACCCCCTTTTTTTAACTTTGCCAAGCCTTTGAAGTATTTGTAACACAAAACGTTATTTAAAATTTCAATTTATATCGTGTGGCATAATTTTAGGCTTCGAAACGCATTTGACACGCAATTGCCTTGACAAACATATGTTTTTGTTTTAGTTTTTCATTTTAAACAACCAAAAATAACTCTTCAGTTGACACTGACAAATGCTAAAAGTTCTGTCTGTCTGTCATGTGTGTGTATTTCTGTATTTTGTAGATTGACACAAAAGCCACGCTTTAATTATTTCATTTAACAAAACTTAATTCAAATACCCAATCTCTCTCTGGTCTTTTGTGTTGGTGGAACGAACCAGCACAAAATTTTACATTTAATGCTTTGAGCTAATTTTTGTACACGAATTGAAAGCAAATTGAAAGCAACTCAGCCACAAGCGCCAAACATTATATGTGGTTGTTACAACTGGCATTAGTAGTAGTATGTGTGATGGTTTTATACGTGTGTTTGTCATTAAAATAATTGTAGTCGGCGCTGCTGTAAATAGACGTAAAACACGAAAGCTTTCGTTTTAAATTCATTGCACATACTTTTGGGCGCACCACAAAATAAACACTTTCGGTGGACGTGAACGAAGAGCAGGAATGTGCGCAGGACCTCTATCTAGGACATGACGAAGAAGAAGGGTTGGTGCGTGGGTATTTTGAGAAATAGACACACTTACTTTTATGTTATTACTTATGATTGTTATTATTGTTATGACTAACTTTATGCGCTAACGTAAATGAACCGAATTTCGACATCCGAAAATTCAATTTTGAATCTGATATAAAAAAAAAACACATAAAACTGATTTAACTTGAGATGATGGAGGTGTTATTAAATTTCCATTAATTTTTCTACGTGTTCTTTAAGAAAAATGTTAAATGTCGGAAATTAGTTGTCGAATGTGGTACATTCACATTATGTATTTATTTTCTGAAATATATTCTTTTTGTGTATTGTATAAAAGTGTGTCTTTGCACGCTTCAATTGTATTTGTGAAATGAAACACATTAAATATAATTGAATCGCATCTGCATGAAAAAGCATCTACAATCTACACACACACACACAGACACGTACTCGTAAAGTATGCATTTAGGCGCTTACATTGATTTATCTTTTCAACCACAAATGAGTACTAACTACCCTCACGAACATGTTACAACCTTTGCTACAATTTATTTAATGCCAAAAGTATGCTCTAGATTTATTTAGAAAGCCACAAAATATGCTTTCATAATTGTTGAAATCAGTTTACTTAGTAAGAGTGAACAAAATACCTAAAAGTATGCCACATAATATGCATAAAATATATGTTGAACATTGATTTCCTCTTACTATTGATGTTGTTTTTGATGTTAAGCTTTTCTTTTTGTTCAACATCAGCATGAAAATATGTTACACACAAATATTGTATTCAAAATAATGCCTAAAGTTATGTTATATGTTTATTTACACATGATTTTTGGCTTTATTTAAGTTTGAAATGCAAATTTTGTCTAAAACTATGCACTAAAGTTATATTATATTATAATTCGAATCGATTTTGCTACAACTAAGCGATTTATTTGCATTTTAACCACAAAACTTTTGATATTTTTACTTACTTAACTATTTACTTGAGTAAATAATTATTTTTAATCAATTTTGTATACATTATTTGAATTAAAATATTCTCTTAAAGTATGCTATAAATTTATTTATATTTATTTAAATTATGTCTAAAAGTATGCAAGCTCTAATTAAATTCAATGTTTAAGCATTTAATCAATTTTTAACCTGCTGTTTTATAAAATTAAAAAATTTCCTATAAGTAGATGGGAAAATCAAATGAAAATGAAATTAAATATTTTTATTAAAGTAGGCTACAAAAATGTATTTAAATTTATGTTTATCTAATTTATTTTAAAAAGTATGCAATAAAAATTCAATGTTAAAGTATTTATTCAATTTGTAACCTGTATTTTTACAAAATTAAAAATTTGTCCATAAGTAGAATAGAAAATAAAATAAATATATGTCTAAAACAATGAAAAAAATTATGTTATAATAATAATTAAACCTGAAAATGTGCAATATATGTGTTTATATTTAAATATGTCTATAAAAATAGATTTATTTGAATTTTTACTATACAATTTATATATTTTTGTTATTATTGATCTGAGTTTCACATATAATTTACTCCACAAATATGCAATAATGAACATTTAAATTAATTTGAATCAATTATTTAATTTTAAATTTTAACTTAAAGTATGCTATATATTTATTTAAATTTCCATTTTTTTTTTCAAATTATATCTAAAAGTACGCAAGCTTTTTTAATTTAAATATTAAAACTTTGTAGCCGCGGTAGCTCAGTAGTTAGTGCGTTGGACTGCGAGCCGAAAGGTCCCCGGTTCAAGCCTGGACTGGGGCTAACAACATCTTTTCATAGAAACATTTTTCTATACCGCGCTACCTCTCGTCAGTAAATGGCAAACCTACGAGAGTAAAACCATTGCCTATGAAAAAGCTCTCACCCGCCGTTCGGATTCGGCAATAAACTGTAGGTCCCACCACTTTGAGTACAAATATAACACGCACAGCTCAAAATGGTGAGAGAACTCGGCCGAAGTTCTACACAGGACTGTAGCGCCAAACTATTATTATTATTATTATTATTAAAACTTTAAACTAATTTAAATCGTTTTTTTTGTTCAAAATTTTTCTATCAGTTCTCTTTTGTTATCGTCATTTCGAAAAGAAATAAATTATTTAAAACTACAACATTTAAACGTCTCCCTCGACGCAAACTTCTCGTTTTTCTCCATCAAACTACGTAAAAAAAAGCAAAATATTGTTGCGTTTAGGGAAAACCAAAAAAAAAATTGTATATTTATACTTTGTAACTAAAAGTTTTTACAATATTTTCCAACCACCAACGACCGCCAATTGGGCCTGTTTTATTATGCAATGACGCGCATGGCGTAGTTAAAAGTAGCAAGGATATCGAAAAACAAAAGTTTTGCTGTTTTGTTTTGCTACATTTAACAAGTTTTTAATGTAAAGTTTTATAAATTAAATAAGAGTTCTACTGCCTATTTAAAAATTTTACATGATGCCCATAAATATGCTCTAAATTTGAATATTTTTTTTATAAAGGAACTGTATTATTTAGTAAATTTTTGTATTAGAATTAATTGCTGCTTCCGCTTTAGCTTAATTCTGCCTGAAAGCATGCTTTAAATAATATTTCCACTCTTAGATAACTGCTTTTAATAATGCTGCATACTTTTAGGCACAATTTGAAGGAGCTTCCGTTTTACCTTAATGCCTGAAAGCATGCTTAAATACAATTTTTCACTTAAACAATTTATATTAAACATATAGCATACTTTTAGGTTCAAATTGAAACTTTACTTCTTCTACTTTTAGACTTATTGCATACTTTTAGGCTACTGCTGGAGTTACTTTTGAATATGCATCGTTTGTTCGGTGCGCTCATGTGTAATTTATGTAAATTTCTAAGAAAAACAAAAATCTCTGTTTTCTAATTTCCGTTTACCGTCTCGTCGTCACCGTCGTCCATCGTCTTGCCAACAAATATATTTTATTATTGCGCCTTACAATAGGCCAACACATTTCTGCCATTCTCGGTCTGCCATTTCGGCGCCTACTACTTTGTTAATGTTTCAAATAAGCCTGAAGCTGTGCTACGATTTGTGTGCGTCCGTCCTGCAGCTGTTTCCGGTTTAACACAGTTTCACTTCCGCTGTGCGTAGGGCGCTTTATTAATTGCCTATTCAGACGTATTACGTGCGTTGTTGTTGAGACAATATTGGCACGGAGGCCGGCAGGCAGTCTAGTCAAGTCATGCATTGATTTATTTAATTTACTAATAGCAGCAACTTTTTGTGTTTAATGAAATTTGGCTAAAATCAAACAAAAACAGTCGCCAAAATGTACACAATAATATTAGTGCATATATTATGCTGTAATTGTTATGCTTATGCCGAAAAGTATGCTTTATTAAACAAAAATCATTGCATACATTGTGGCGCGCTAAAATTACACCCGCCATAAATTGCACAAATTTGCATAATTAAGTCGCACGAATGGCGAATTGCGGCGCTCGTAAACATTTTGCTGCTAATTTGCATAAATGCTGTTGTTTTGCACTTAAGTGTAGCATAATTTTGGGCATATTTTAAAAATTACGCAATTCAACATGATTTTTTTCTAAGGGGCATACATGTCGTATATCTTTTTTATATAATTCATGGGTGCTGATTTGAACTTCATAATCCGTTTTTTTTATATTACTTAATGTTCTAAAGAAAATACCAAACGAACGCATTTCAATCACTTTTTAGTATTGAAAAATTACAGTACTTTATAAAATGTGTTTTCTAAAAACAATTAAAATAATTATTTTCGAAATTGTTAAATCTTATTTTAATATACAAATAAATTCAAATATTCCAATAAGTTTTCGAAATATCGAAAATTGAAATTTTTGATTTTATTAGACTATTTTCAAATCTTTTTTTTTGTGTTTTAGATTTAATAAGAAAACAAGAAACATATTTAAAAGTTATCTAAGACATGACGTAATGTTTTTAAGATAATGACCATCGAAATTATTGGCGCTTTTCAGCACCTTTTTAGAATATATAAAAAGCAGTAGTTTATCGTAGTAGTTTTTTAAACGTAACTTTGCTCTAAATTATATGGACTAATTTTAATATATAAGTAAATGCCAATTTTTCCAACAAACATTCGATATATTGGGATCTAAACTTGAAATAATTTTTGTAATTTATTTTTTGAAACTTGTTATGTAAAGTACTGTTTTTTTTTTTAAATAGGCTTATAAAATTTATTACGTATTAGATAGTGATGTGCAGAAAATGCAAGACCCTTATTCTTGCAAAAAAAAACAAGTAAAAATCGATCTTTCGATGCAAGAAGAGGAACATGATCGACCTGCTGACGCAAGAACTGAAACACTGAGTGCAAGAACAAGATCGAATTGTCGATGCAAGAACAAGTACAAGAACGACCTTGCAAGAACAAGACCAACTTCAAACGTGTTTTGTAAAGTACTGTATTTATACAGTATTAGAGCAAAAAATGCAAGACCCTTGTTCTTATAAAAAGAACAATATCGATCTTCTAATGCGAGAACAGTAACAAGATAGACCAGTCGAAGAAAAACCGAACATTTCAAAAATTACAAGAAATGCAAGACTCTTGCCACAGAAACCAGAACAACACTGAACCTGCAAAACAAGATCAAACTGCCGATGCAAGAACAAGTACAAGAACGACCTTATCAGAAGAACCAGAACAACGCTGGGCATGCAAGAACCAGATCGAACTGCTGATGCAAGAATAAGAGCAAGAACTTGACTATAATGGCATTTACTCAGTAATTTTGACAGTCAAAATCAAAATCAACACCTGCGAATCATAATGCGTTGGTGAAAGTAAAAAATGTGTCGCGTTTTGTAAAATAGTGTTATTGAGCCTGCTCTAATATTGTGCAACCTTTTATGTAATTGCAAGGTGCATAATATGCATTGATTAGGCAACTAAACGCCGCAAAATGTGCTTCGTAATGCATGAAATGCGTTGCATACTTTTAGGCGCTTTAAATGTTTTATGTTATTTTTCCTACTATTTTTAATAGTTTTTCTCTTGCGTTGTAAATGGTTTTTAATGATATGTTGAGAGAATTTATTGAATTACTTGTTGTTATTTGTGGCTTTGCTATGTGTTGCCTGGTACGTCGGATAGATGGTTGGACAGACGAACAGACGAATGACGGAGAGTAGCCAGGTAGCTCCTACCTATCGTAGGTATTTTTGTACGTGTGCTGCAGACGTTCGTGTTTTTATGCGGTTTTTATATATTATAAAATGCTGCTATGAAATTGTGTAATAATGCGGAACAAAGCGTACGTGCCATGCGATAATTAAAAATTAAAAAGGAAATGAAAAAATAAATAAAAATTATTAAACCACCATAGATTTTCATGGCGGCCTTAAAGCAGTCACTCAGCGATATTGGACGGTCAGAGGAAGTGCATTTTAATGCTATATTTTTCAATAATTAATTACATAATTTATTATTTATTTAATAAAAATTTATTCATCAATAAAATTAAACTCTTGCATAATAATTATTTAAGACTGCGATGTATCAGTAAAAATGTTTAATTGATTTAACGTTTTATTAAATAAAAATATAATTTTCATTTATCCAATTGCTCAAGAACTTTATACAAGTTCTGTGGTCGTTTTCACCATCTATTCATTCAGCCAAGCAAACATCCGTCTGTCGGTCTGTCCTTCTTTGGTACGTCGGCCTTTCGATCTATTTGTCCGTTCGTCTGTCTCTCTGTCTGTCTGTTTGTCGGTCTGCCTTTCTGTCAGTTTTCTCGTCTTCACAGCTCAGTAAATCAAGAGCTTAAAGTTAATGCCATGGCTTTAAAGCGAATTCCAGTTAAGCGCGCTTTATTTTCAAAGTGAATGACATCGAATTTAATTGGGAATTACAACGGGTTTCAGTTGGTCTCTCTCTCTCTCTGAGTGTGTGTAGCTTTGTGTGTTTATGTGTGTGTGTCACACACATGCACGAGTGCAACGTATTCGCCGCATTTTGAATTTCCTGCTCGTACCGACCGCATTTGATTTGTGCGCCGCGCTTTGCTTTGATTTGATTTAGTTTGGATTTCCTTCAATGCGCGTGGCTTTCTTTGCAGTGGCAAATCTTGACCCAGTGGGAAAATTCAAAAGGGTATTTTTTTTATTTGAATTTTTAGTGAAAATTGAATTTTTAATGAAAAAATTTAATTTTTAATGAAAAATTTTATTTTTAATGAAAAAATTAAATTTTTAATGAAAAAATTTAATTTTTGATGAAAACATTGAATATTTAGTGATAAATTGAATTTAGTGAAAAATTAAATTTTTAGTGAAAAATTGGATTTTTTATGAAAAATTGAATTTTTAGTGAAAAATTGAATTTTTAGTGAAAAATTGAATTTTTAGTGAAAAATTGAATTTTTAGTGAAAAAATGAATTTTAAGTGAAAAATTGAATTTTTAGTAAAAAATTTAATTTTTAGTAAAAAATAAATTTTTAGTGAAAAATGGAATTTTTAGTAAAAAATTGATTTTTTTTTGTGAAAAATTTAATTTTTTGTGAAAAATTGAATTTTTAGTGAAAAATTGAATTTTTAGTGAAAAATTGAATTTTTAGTGAAAAATTGAATTTAAGTGAAAAGTTGAATTTTTAGTGAAAAATTTAATATATATTGAAAAATGAAATTTTTATTGAAAAATGGAATTTTTATTGAAAAATGAAATTTTTATTGAAAAATTGAATTTTTAGTGAAAAATTGAATTTTTAGTGAAAAGCTGAATTTTCAGTGAAAAGCTGAATTTTCAGTGAAAAATTTAATATATATTGAAAAAATGGAATTTTTATTGAAAAATGGAATTTTTATTGAAAAATGAAATTTTTATTGAAAAATGGAATTTTTAGTGAAGAATTGAATTTTTAGTGAAAAATTTAATTTTTAATGAAATATTGAATTTTTAGTGAAAATTAAATTTTTATTGAAAGTTTGAATTTTTAGTGAAAAATTTAATTTTTCGTGCAAAATCTAATTTTAGTGAATTTATTTCTATAATGAAAAATTGAATTTTTAGTGAAAATTTTAATTTTTAGTTACTTTTTGTAAGAGTTGCCAACTGGGTCATTTTTGGTCAAAATGCAATTCCATAAGTTGTGTATGCGGCTTGTATTGTATTTTTATCTTCTTCTAAATCACATTGCTCAGCTTGTTTTGATCTTCTCCTATTTTTTCCATCATCTTTTTTCTATTTCTTCTTAATCTTCTTCTTCTTCTGCGGCAGCTAGTTTATTACATTTTGGTTTATTGCTATTGCTGCTGCATGCAGTTTGCGTCATGGCTCAGCAATGCTGCCTGCAATGACAACCACAGCAGCAACATCATCTTCTGCGCTGCACTGCGTTGCTTTTATTTATTTCTTCGCATTTGCTACACTTTTGCATTTGTGGTTTGCTATTTTCTAAATTGGTTTCAATTGCAAATATTCTGCAACTTGAACAACAACAGCAAGTACTTGTCGCTCATGTTACTTGACTTCAAATGTCCGCCTCACGTTCCACCCTTCGTTGGCCAATCAAATACAAAATAAATAAATAAGTTTGAGCATTACATCGAATGCTTTTTACCATAATTTAATAACGTAATTCGCTGAACAACTTTCTCCAACTCTGTGAGACTAAGTGACAGCAACAACAACAACAAAATCAACATCTTCAGCAACATCGTCATCCACAATCGACCATAACAGCAAAATACATTTTAAATAGATTGCTTTAGACCATGGGACCATGGGGCAGCAGCTCATCTTACGCAGCAGCATCATTTACACCATGTCATCCACCCCTGAACTCAAGCGTAGCCTCCCTGTTTTTACTGCCACCTATTTGCCACCAACGCCACCTTGTGTCACATAAATTCTTATTAGTTTAGTGCTGCTCATGACCGTCTTCTTCAACCCTTGCAAATCAACCCCATTCTGCGTCTTCATCTACCTCTGTGTTTCGACTCGTTCTCGACTCTTGCTGCCTGCCAAAGATTTTTCATAAACCATCGACACCTTTCTTGTGGTGGAAGTTGTTGTTGTTATTGCTGTTGCCTCCGCCTCGAGCAAACGCACCTGGCAACACCTTACTAAGCAACGCATATCATTGACGTTTATGCAGCGCCGTTTATGCGATAATATTTTTCAATTTAGTTCCCGACTTTCGTCCAGTTACTTCTCACATCTCAACATAACCTAGATCAGACCCAAGAAATAACCCATCAGAAAATACTCCTGAAATCATTCTGACAAATTTTTATACAAATGTCCGTCAATTCATTTCATATTTATTTCATTTTTTATTCTTATCTAATTTTTCAGGTCTGAAATTTAATACATTTCTTTGTAATATTCAGTTCAATCCTGACTCCATTCTGTCAAATTTCCTTATAACGACCAATGTTTGAGATTTTTTATTACTCTATTTTTAATTTGTCCAAATTTCAGGCCTGACAAAATACATTTTTTTAGTATAATTCAGTTATAATTTCACACCTAAATACTTTTGAACTCTTTCCATGATAAGTTCAGATTTGAATTGAAATCTTTTGTTTCAGATCTAAATAAATTTAATAATTTAAAACTTTATTTTATTTGTTCACACATGAATATTGGGTTGTATTGTTTAGGGCTGTATATTCAGAAATGAATTATAATCTCAATGTATTAGGATTGATCAATTTTCTGTTGAGAACATAACCACCGAACAAAGCCAACAAGGAATCCGGTAAACATCCCGTAATGCGTTCATGCGTTCATCTTTGAACGCTGCTGCTCGTAGTGCTCATCTTTGAACATTATCCCTCTTCGTAGTTCTTAGGGTTTTCCAACCACGAACAGTCTGTGCATTTCACCCAGTCTGCCTTTGTCGGAATGTGTTTCATCGTGCTCAATGAAATATATCGTTAATGAAATTTATTTTAATAAGCAAATAACTATTAAAATAGGTATAAAATATCGCGTTAATGTATTGGAAAAAGGGACAGCAAATAAGGCTATAACAAAGAACATCACGGAAATGTATTTAGTCAATGGGACATTATTACCTCGCATACCTTGAGATATTTTGTACAAATATTTAGGATTCAAATATAAAATTTAAGAAATTTTAAAATTTAGATATCATTTTGATTAATCAAACTAATCATTATGAAAAATTGAATTTTTAGTGAAAATTGGATTTTTTTTTTGAGAAAATCAAATTTTGACTGGTAAATTTTATTTTAGTATAAAATTGAATTTTTAGTGAAAATTTTAATATTAAGTAAAAATTTTAATATTTAGTGAAAAATTGAATTTTGAGAAATTGAAAAATTGAATTTTTAGTGAAAAACTGAATTTTTAGTGATAAATTGAATTTTTAGTGAAAAATTGAATTTTTAGTTAAAAATTGAATTTTAGTGAAAAATTGAATTTTTAGTGAAATATTTAATTTTTAGTTAAAAATTGAATTTTAGTGAAAAATTGAATTTTTAGTGAAAAATTGAATTTTTAGTGAAAAATTGAATTTTTAGTGAAAAATTGAATTTTTAGTGAAAAATTGAATTTTTAGTGAAAAATTGAATTTTTAGTGAAAAATTGAATTTTTAGTGAAAAATTGAATTCTTAGTGAAAAATTGAATTTTTAGTGAAAAATTGAATTTTTAGTGAAAAATTGAATTTTTAGTGAAACATTGAATTTTTAGTGAAAAATTGAATTTTTAGTGAAAAATTGAATTTTTAGTGAAAAATTGAATTTTTAGTGAAAAAGTGATTTTTTAATGAAAAAATGTTTTTTTTTTTAGTGAAAAATTGAATATTTTTTTTAGTGAAAAATTAATTTTAATGAAAATTTGAATTTTTAGTGAAAAATTTAATTTTTGTGACATTTAAAATTCCAAAGGCGTTAACTCCACTCGAAAGCCATTAATTAAACTTCAGCAGAGAACAAAATCGTGTCAACACCTGAATCTATTTTTAACGCAAAATGAGTATAAAAAATTTGGAGTTTTTTTTTTGTATTTTTACAAAACATCTAACTTTTAACGTAGTGATGGCTTTTGACGTAACAATGCCACAACGACAGCGAAGACGTCCAATTAGTCTTGCTGCATCTCTTTTACCGCAAATTTCTGCTGTTTTCTGCTATTTTACCACACAGCGCCTCAGTTTCACTAAAACTTGTGACACTTGTGCCCGTCGAGAAGCACAAGAATGACAGTCATAAACACGCAAAAACTAAATTGAAGTTTTACGCAATTTGGCGAAGTTGAAAATAACAAAAAAAAAAAATCGCCAGACCGACTGTTCTCTCAAAAAAAAAACCTGTTCTGAAGTCTCGCACAAAAACCTTCCCACAAAAGCCAGACATAAAAGACACGCAAAAATAATAGTTAAATAGAGTATAATAAAAGTAAAGAAAAAAACCTAATATTGTTGTAACTATTTTCAAAAGTTGGTCTCCTTCTCTGAGATACTACCCATTCCCACTCATGCGTCCGTCAATCAACAGGGTGGCAGCTTGGCTTTAGGCGGTCGGTCGGTCAACCTGACAAGAAAACCGGCAAATAACGCGGTGTAAATTTGGGGGCCCCCCAAAAAAATTCTGTCAGTAGTATGTGGCAAAGAGGAAAAAGTGGATGAGTGGCGAGTATGAGTATCAAAAATGGCAGCGTGTGATAAAGTGAAATATTTATTATTTGATGATGTTGCTACTCTCGGCCAGTAGCAGCAGCAGCAAAAAAGAAAATAGAAAAAAATTAAACTTATTGCCTGAGAATGTGTGTGAGAAGCACTCAAATGAAGCGTTATGCCTGCGACTTACTTGATATCGTTAAAGCGCCCAAAAGCAGACACTATGCGGCGTTTACAAAGAATAGAATCGATTTTTGTCAGGTTTTTTTTTTGTACTTTTTTGTTGTTTTTTTATCAGCAACTTTTTCTCGCACGTCAATAAAAGTAGAAGAAGAAGCGACAAAGTACGCAGCGGATGCGTTGCAAAAATAAAACTTGAAAAACTCGAAATCATTGCAGAGGTTCAGGCGCACTACACACTACCACTATTGTGTTCGACACAGTGAAGAGTCAGCGAAACACGCAGAAGACAGAAGACTTGTTATGGATTGTTGTAAAATGTACCCAACAGAAAATATCAGGCCAGACCTGTATTAAGGCTTGAAAGTCCATGTCGAATATAGTGTCGAAACCTTACATTAAAATGTTCATACAAATGTCTGCCACTTTATGGTGCAAATTTAATTTTATTTTTTTTAGTTTATCCCAGTTTTCAGGCCTGATACTTTATTTTTTTTTTTTAATTTTGCAATTACTGAAACATGATACGTTCAGAACTGAATAATAATTGGAATTGTTTTATGATTCAAGGCCGTATTCCCAGTAGACCTTGACCCTGACCTGGTCATATTGGTCCTTAATTGATCATCAACTCAATTTTGGATCATGGTCCAATAATAACTACAACTAAAGATTTTCTAGACTACATAAATTCAATAATTCCAGACTTAATTTATTATTGAGATGTAAAGATGCAAAGAATTCTCAGACATGAATACTGCATTGATTACGCTAAATATCCAGCACTGAATTCAATCCCGACTAGGGATGTCCAAAATACATCGATGTCTTATAAAGACTCGACAAATTTCTTCGATAAATCTTCGATGAAACCTCAGAATCTATTCGATTCATCGATGTATTTTTTCGATATATCGAATCACTGTTAAATTCATATTAGATAATCGACTCTAAATTTAATTATTTATTTGAAATTATTTTATTTGAAATTAAACACTTTAAATAACCGTTTGCTTCAACATGGTTTTCGTGTTTTTCTCAAAATGACATAACACGGACTTAGACATTTTTGATTCCCAACGCCTTAATTATTTTGTATAAAAATGTTTCAAGTCAAACACTCATTTATTTTAAACTGTTCATTTTCGTTATTTGAAATATAAAATCTTCATTTAAATTTAAATTGTTTACCTAATAATTTTTCATTCGATACATCGATGTTTTTGTTCGATATATTGAACAACATTGATGTAACGATCAAAACATCGATATTTTTTCTGATGGACATCCCTAATCCTGACTTTAACATGCCTAATCAATTTTCTGCTGGGAAAACTGCACATGATAAAAGAACGATGCATGCACGAGGTACCGTTTGGACGTCGTCACTTGTGCGAAAGTTTCTTTGGAGTTTTATGGCGCTTCGGCGATAAGTCAGCCGTCAGTCGGAGCAGCAGCTCAAGTGGCGAAGCGCAGGCGAGAAGTTGCTAAGATGAAAACGCATAAATCGTATGACAACTGTGTGCGAGGAGTCGAAAAATATGAAAAATGAAAATAAAAAAATGAGAGGAAAAAAATTACATTAGAGTAGTGAGTCTCTTTTGCGTTGTTGTGAAATTCATGAATTCTGCAGATTGTGTAGGAGGGCGCAACGAAAAGTACTACATTTTATAATTTCATATTTGGAATCGAATGTGATTTATTACCATATTTTTCTATATCAAAGTATTTATGAAGATGGTAGTAAATGATACATGTTTAAATTAATTTTTTAAAGATTTTATTAAAGGTTTATTTCGGAATTATTTTAGGTTTAGTTTTCTTTCTTTTTTTTTTGAGTGTAATATTTAATTTTTAGTGAAAATGGAAATTGTTCGTGAAAATATTGAATTTTTTTTTAGTGACAAATAGAATTTTTAGTGAAAATTTGAATTTTAAGTGAAAAATTTAATTTTGCAGTTAAGAATTTTAGTGGAAATTTGAATTTTTAGTGAAAATTTGAATTTTGAATGCAAAATTGAAAGTTTTAGTGAAAATTTTAATATTTAGTGAATATTTGAATTTTGGGTGAAAATATTGAATTTTTAGTGAAAATTTGAATTTTTTGTGAAAAAGTGAAATTTTTAGTGAAAATTGAATTGAATTTTTAGTGAAAAATCGAATTTTAAGTGAAAAATCGAATTTCAAGTGAAAATTTAATTTTTAGTGAAAATTTGAATTTTTAGTGAAAATTTGAAATTTTAGTGAAAATTTGAAATTTTAGTGAAAATTTGATTTTTTAGTGAAAATTTGA
Organism: Dryomyza anilis; assembly: GCA_951804985.1. NCBI lineage: Eukaryota > Metazoa > Arthropoda > Insecta > Diptera > Dryomyzidae > Dryomyza > Dryomyza anilis. The sequence continues at coordinate 126,168,504 of OX638130.1, read as the reverse complement.
ATTTTTAGTGAAAAATTGAATTTTTAGTGAAAAATTGAATTTTTAGTGAGAATTTAAATTTTTTAGTGTAAATTTAAAATTTTATTGTAAATTTGAATTTTTAATGCAAAATTGAAATTTTTAATGAAAATTTGAATTTTTAGTGAAAAAGTGAATTTTTGGTGTAAATTTAAATTTTTAATTTTTAGTGAAAAATTGAATTTTTAATTTTTAGAGAAAAATTGAATTTTTAGAGAAAATTTGAATTTATAGTGAGAATTTGAATTTTTCGTGAAAAATTGAATTTTTAGTGAAAATTTGAATTTTTAGTGAAAATTTGAATTTTTAGTGAAAATTTGAATTTTTAGTGAAAATTTGAATTTTTAGTGAAAATTTGAATTTTTAGTGAAAATTTTAATTTTTAGTGAAAATTTTAATTTTTAGTGAAAATTTTAATTTTTAGTGAAAATTTTAATTTTTAGTGAAAATTTTAATTTTTAGTGAAAATTTTAATTTTTAGTGAAAATTTTAATTTTTAGTGAAAATTTTAATTTTTAGTGAAAATTTTAATTTTTAGTGAAAAAATGAATTTTTAGAGAAATTTTGAATTTTTAGTGAGAATTTGAATTTTTAGTGAAATATTTGAATTATTAGAGAAAATTTGAATTCTTGGTGAAAAATTTAATTTTTATTGAAAAATCGAATTTTTGTTGAAAATTTGAATTTTTAGTGTACATTTGAATTTTTAGTGAAAATTTGAATTTTTAGTGAAAAATCGAAGTTTTGGTGAAAATTTTAATTTTTAGTGCAAAAGTGAATTTTTAGTGAGAATTTGAATTTTTTAGTGTAAATTTGAATTTTTAGTGTAAATTTGAATTTTTAGTGAAAATTTGAATTTTTAGTGAAAATTTGAATTTTTAGTGAAAATTTGAATTTTTAGTGAAAATTTGAATTTTTAGTGAAAATTTGAATTTTTAGTGTAAAATTTAAATTTTTAGTGAAAATTTGAATTTTTAGTGAAAATTTGAATTTTTAGTGAAAAATTGAATTTTTAGTTACAAATGGAATTTTCAGTTAAAAATGGTATTTTTAGTTAAAAATGGAATTTTTAGTTAAAAATGGAATTTTTAGTTAAAAATCGAATTTTGAGTGAAAATGTCTATTTTGTTTTATTGAAAAAAATAAAATTTCTGAAATACTGTTATATATTCTGAAATATTAATTAACTAAAATTTAATTTATTTATTTTTATGATTAATAATTGATTTTTATATTAATAAATTTAATTTTAAAAAAATTAAATTCAAGTCTAATTAAAATTTTGCCATGACTAAACATTGCAATTACCACACACGGGGCTTTGTCGTCGTCGTCGACTGCGCGTGATTCACCCCAGCCGCTATCATTAGCAGCAGCAGCCACTCACACACTTAAATTAATTTGCTGCAAATGCGAATGAACAAAAAATAAATAATTGAAAAAATACAATAAAATCTCGGTGTGCGTTGCATTTTCCATTTTGCAATTTTGCCACATTTTAGCTGATGAAGATTTTTGCAAAATCAATTTCACGATGCGACCGACCGACCCGTCTGCCGTCCGTCTTCCGGTTTAGCCCTACATTGCGTTTCGTTACGTTACGACATGGCCTTGTGTTGCCTTGTGGCACGTCACGTCTTATTTTATTTTAGAGCTTTCAGAGTGAACAAAGCTGCCACCGCCAACACAAAATTTTATTATCGCTTTGGTGTTGCTGCTGCTGCGGCGCTGCATTTGGCACAGCGCTTTTGTGCTTTGATTTTTGTGCAGCTTTTTTTTTTGTTTTTTTTTTATTTGCAATTTTTAGTGTTTGATTTCATGGCGCGGCCGCCTCTCTTCACTGCACTCTTCTCATGCACGCGGCTCTCAACCATATTGTGTTTCTTATAGCGTATTTGCTGAATGATGAATGGTTGGGTGGTGTGGTGGAAGGGGGGGTTGAAGGGTGTTGATTGGCGCGTGTCGCACGTTTTTACATAATAGCTTCGTATTTGTTGCAATTGCATGACGTGTTATTTCATATAATATTTGATTTTTTTTTTTTTTGTATTTTCAGTTTTTTTAATATATTTAAAAAAAATATTCCTTCACAAAAAAGTTTAAAAAAACGTCCAAAAATTCAATATTTCATCAAAAAATTCTATAAAAATTAAATTTTTCACTTAAAAATTAAATTTTTCACTTAAAAATTCAATTTTTCACTAAAAATTCAATTTACACTAAAAATTCAATTTTTCACTAAAAATTCAATTTTTCACTAAAAATTCAATTTTTCACTAAAAATTCAATTTTTCACATCAAATTCATTAAGAATTTTCACTAAAATTTCAAATTTTCACTAAAATTTCAAATTTTCACTAAAAATTCAATTTTTCATTAAAAATTCAAATTTTCACTAAAAATTCAATTTTTCACTAAAAATTCAATTTTTCACTAAAAATTAAATTTTTTACTAAAAATTTAATTTTTCACTAAACATTCAATTTATCACTAAAAATTCAATTTTTCACTAAAAATTCAATTTTTCACTAAAAATTCAAATTTTCACTAAAAATTCAATTTTTCACTAAAAATTCAATTTTTCACTAAAAATTCAATTTTTTACTAAAAATTTAATTTTTCACTAAAAATTCAATCTTTCACTAAAAATTTAAATTTTCACTATAAATTCAATTTTTCACTAAAAATTCAATTTTTCACTAAAAATTCAATGTTTCACTAAAAATTCAATTTTACACTAAAAATTCAATTTTCACATAAAATTCAAATTTTTGAATTCAATTTACAATGAACAATTTTTATAATATTTGCCATTGTTTTGCCTTCTAGAACATTAGCATTTTCCGTACCATGACACACATTTTTATTTTATTTTTACACTGATCGATTTCGCTTAAGGTTTCGTTTTAACTCGATTTCTTTACAACATTTTTTTTATTTGCAATAGTAACGTCCTTTTTACAGCAACGGAAATGCCGTTTTTTTGTTGCTTTTACATTTGTTGTTGCTCTTTAACTTCCGCTTTTTGTAGTTGTAACAGTACCCTGTATTGCTTACAGTCAACAAAATTTGTTCTACATTTAGTAACTATGTCTTTTTTTTGTTCGCACTGTATGGTTTTTTGTTTCATTTCAGCACTCTGTCTAACTCTTTCCTAAGTACATCTTTTCTCTCTGCCTCTATTACCATAAGAGCCTCTTAATGGTTTAGTATTTGCCCCCTTTACCGTTCCAAACACTTCACCCTGTCTGTGTCGCTCTGGTGGCCTTCGTATCGTATGTTGTTTGAAATTCAATTTTCGTTCAAAGTTTTTCCGCTTTCCGTATTCAGCATTTTCTACTTTTTCTGCATCATATTTTTATTTTTCTCATACAATTTCTCATACTATTGCCGCCTGCTTGGATTGACTTTATTTTATTAGTTGCCATTATTTGTTGTTATTAGTGTTGTTGTAAATTTTCTGTTGTTTTTATTATTATTATTTTTTATATATATTTTTTTGCCTTGTTTTGGCATCGTTGTATTTGACCTTATTTCCTGCGCGCCAAGCAGCGGCAGCAACTGCAACAAAAACCTCTACAACATACAACATCAGCCTGCGAAGGCCAAAGTTTTACACAGCTTATAACTCGGTTGTTATTGTTGTTGTTTTCGTTCTTATAGTTGTTGTATTTATTGCTGTTTATTGTGCATTTTTCCACTATTGCCTCATTTTATATTTGTAAATAGAAATTGCAACCGGATTATTTTATTTTAGCCTCTTGTGAATTGCATTTTCTTGTACAAGCAATGGTTGTCCTTCCCTCCGTCCGTCCGTCGGTCTTTCCATAAGTCTGCCCAGACCTCATCTATCCGTCGACTGTCATTTGTACGTACAAAAGTACCTCTTGGTTCAATTGTATGTGGTATAAAACGGGGACGTTCGAAAAGCAATTTTGGGCCCGTTATATAAAAATGTTTCATGTCACAAGTAATTCTGCGAAATATTACTAATTTCAAAGTCCTAATAAATTGAGTAGCGTCAATAGCTCAGAGTTAGTGCGTTGGACTGCATGCCGAGAGGTCCCAGGTTCAAGTCTGGACTGGGGCTAACAACATCTTTTCATAGAAACATTTTTCTATACCGCGCTACCTCTCCGCAGTAAATGGCAAAGCTCCGCCGTTCGAATTCAGCATTAAACTTTACACCCAGAAAAAAAACTCCACTTTAAATTTTAAAGTTCACGCTTTCAATTTAAAGATTTGACGAATTTAAAGTGCAACACTTTAATTTGAAATTTATCACATTAAAATTCAATGTATATTATTTAACACAATTTTTCTTCATGCAAGTAGAACATAGTTCATAAGCACAATTTGATGAACTGTACGAATAAAAGGAATGTCGGAATGATTAAGAAGTACAACAAAGATCAATAATCAAAAAGAGAGGTAACGCACGCAATGGCCATACGATTTGACGCTCATTGAGAGAATTTTTTGTACTGATAGAAAAAATTAACAGTGAAACTTTAGAAGTAAAAGTTCAACTTTAAAAATTAAAGTGTCACATTAAAATATAAAATTTATTTAAAATTTAAAGTAAGCACTTTGAAATTTAAAGTTTTCAAATACGGCTGACTTTCATACATGCACACTTTTAATTATAAAGGGTTTTGCACTGGAGTATAAAGTGATTTTAAAGTTTTATTTTCTCGGTGTAGGTCCCACCACTGTGAGTACAAATATAGCACGCACAGCTCAAACAGGTGAAAGAGCTCGGCCTTAGTTCTTATTGGATTGGACTATATTATTATAAATTGAGTAGCAAATACGTTTATATGCTCGATACAATAATTTAGTATTGTCATTCGTTTCGGCATTGTTACGAGATCGGATATCGGACACTTTTTAGTAGCAATATCGATTGTCAAATTGGACCTACATAGTAGGTACATATCGATATTCAACGAAATCGAATTGATATCGAAGGGAAAATATTCAAAGTTCGTGATTGCTTCTAAAAATATTGCGATATCGATGTGTGATACATGTTTTAATATCGTATTGTTATGAAAATTCACTCTACGGAAAACTGTTCTACAAATTCGTATCTCTGGATTGTGTAAAAATAAAAACACTCTTATGTTTGGTTTAAATTATAACAATTAACTTTATTAATTCACATTAACTAACAACTTTACTAATGACAAATTCTAACAACTGCTGCATGTTCACTATTTAACTTGACATTGTTCTCACACGAGGTGTACTCGACCACTTTCCAATCATTACTGAAGTGCTGTGCCTCAGATGCGGCGCCCTTATATACTGCATGCAGCAGTTCGACGCGATTCGACAAGCTTTGACATGTTTCGAGAACCTTCTACTCGTTTCGTGAATGACGCATACTATTGGCATCTCAATCCCATTTATGTGTTTTTAATGCGCTGGTCTTCTATCTCTTTCTCGCACATCGCCTCAGTGCGCTAAATGATCTTCCGTCTCTTTCTAACACATTGTTTAGTGCGCTGAATTGTCTTTCGTCTCATTTACTCAGTGGAGCAAATTACCTCTTTTCGTAACAGTATCTTGTCATAAAAAAAAAGATATTATTTTGAAATTTCTTCGAGAAAGTTTAGACGAATCGAAGGTCTCTAAAACATGGCAGACTGGGAAGGTGCTATCTCAGCTTTGTTCTTAAGTACACTACAACATTTTTTTTATATTGAGACTTTTCATCAAACACAGATAAATAGAAGATTGTTGGAAGAGTATAGCAGGTTGTCAAATTTTTGGTACATTTTAACTCCAGATTTTTACTATTGGAGACAATCTAAATTTTCGTGAGACATAATTTCGCATAACAATAAAGTTATGGTTAATTCTTATTATCGTGAGCACTCCCATTAGTACTGTGTCCTTTCTGGTAGGAATTTTCTATGATAGAATATCCACCCTACGGGAAATTTACATCGGGATAGGGAATACCATTTATATATGTAAAGAATGTATCACTTTAACACGGTTTTGTAATAGGAAGGGGTAAATTTACACCTCGGAATTGACATCGCTTAGTATTTATAACGTATCGATTCACCCCTTGTATTACACAGCCTTTTAAAAAAAGTGACCGATTGGTTTCATATACTCTTCCACTTGTATATGAAACCAATCGATCACTTTAATATTGGAGTGGGATTTAAGTTAAAATTCCCTATCAAAAAGGACACGGAACTAATTATACTGCTCGAGACATTTAGAATTGACCATAAACACAATAGAAAGTAAATTATTGAAAGTAAATTTTGAATGTCTCCAAAAATCTGAAGGTAAAATTAGCGGTTGTGGAACAAATGAAATTGGAATAGTGTGAAATTAAATAGAATGGAGTACTGTATATAAATAAAGAAGTATAGGATTGGAATAGCATAGATAGGAAAAGTATAGAAATGGAGAAGTTTAGGAATGGAGTAGTATAGAAATGGAATAGTATAGATAGGGAAAATATAGACTTGAAGAAGAATAGGAATGGAGTAGTGTAAAAATGGACTTGTATAGATATGAAGAAGTATAGAAATGAGCCATTATGTAAATAATACGCTTTAGCTAAAATTTGCAATTTCAAAAACTCCACGAAAGGCGCCGTCACCGCCACTTTAAAATTGTTCCCATATTATATCTTGCCGGAAACTTTTGACTATTATATTTCTAGCCTAATACTCTCTACTATTCTAATAACAAATTTAGAGACTCAATGTGAATTAGTACCACGAATAGAGCATAAAAAGCTTAAAATGTACACATTTCCCTCTGTTCCATACAATTTTTATTTCAGCATTCATAGGTTATGTCTTGCATTTGAGGCCCACATCATGTTGCCATTATAATCCTCTTAAATCCGTGCCTGTTACTAGCCGCTGCCATTTGGCTCGTTTTGACCAAAACTTGTATTTTGTTTGACTTGGTTTCTTTAACTTCTTTTCCAATCCCCCGGAATTCTCTCACACTGCTCTTTGATTCTTCTTCTATGGCTACTTGCGTGCTTCGTTAGTTTAGTTTTGCTATTTTATGACGTACTTTATACTCATTCACGACTTGTACATCTACCGAACCTCCCCATCTCCGCCTTCACAAACCCATCATTCTCAAACTATTTACTACTCATTGTTATGCTGCTGCTTAAGTTGTCAGAGTTTCTTAGAAAAATATTTCTTGAGTAGTTCACCGCTCATTTAGTTTTGGTCTCTAGACTAGATTTCTGTGCTCGTTTTTCTGTGTGGCTTTAGTACTTGATACTAGGTTACATATTTTTGAGCTGTGTGTGTCTTGATGGCTTCTTCAAGACATGTGATTTGTTTTTTTTTATTATTTTATTTTCCTCATTCATTCATGTTCAGTTGTCAGGCTTATTCGACATAATGACTAGCATTGGTTTATGCAAGACGTGATGCATCCCAACCATGGGTCATACCATTCAACAGTATGGGCGCCTTATGTAAGCCGCTTAAATGGTCAGACAGAATGGTGTGATTTCCTGCCCACAAAATATATCTCATTGTTTTCTTTTCATTTTTGTCTTCATTTTTCAGTCTTCAGTGCAAATTAAAACCCTATTCAAATTAACAGATTATATATCTCCTCGTTTGAGATGTAAAACTTAGCAACTAAATTTAAAAAAAATGGCATAAATTAGTTTACAAAAAGAGGTCATTAATTTAAAATAAATATTCTATAAGACCAATATGTATTTTAATTGTTTGGATATTGTCCGGGTGTATTATTGTAGCCGCGGTAGCTCAGTGGTTAGTGCGTTGGACTGCGAGCCGAAAGGTCCCCGGTTCAAGCCTGGACTGGGGCTAACAACATCTTTTCATAGAAACATTTTCCTATACCGCGCTTCCTCTCGTCAGTAAATGGCCAACCTACGAGAGTAATGGCTGGCTGGCCTATGAAAAGCTCTCACCCGTCGTTCGGATTCGGCAATAAACTGTAGATCCCACCACTTTGAGTACAAATATAACACGCACAGCTCAATGTGAGAGAGCTCGGCCGAAGTTCTATACAGGACTGTAGCGCCAAACTATTATTATTTATTATTATTATATAGGGGTGGATTTTAAAAATCAGAATTTGTGAAATTGTGGATTTTGTGTCAAAAGGATTTCAGACTGGTTGAAATTTCTGGTCCCTCTGGCTTCCATTTATAAGAACACATACTGTTTTGAATTATCTTCTTTTTTATAATAGGAAGGGCCTTTAATCTAGATTTAAGTTACTCAATAGGAAACAAAGTCCATTTTATGAGCCCCTAAATAAATATTTTAATTACATTTAAAAAGTAAATCCTAAATTCTTAAATACAAAATTCGTTATTTTACATCATACTCTGTTGCATAACATTTTAGCCTTTTGCTTGTTATTACCAACTGAAAACTATAAACAATTTAATTTCACCAACAAGTTTCGTGAGTTGTTTTTTATTTATGAAAAACCATACAACAACGTCAATGGCCAGCAGCGCAGCGTCAATGGCCGATAGCAATTGTTGGCTAAAAAGTTTTGCTTACCAAAAATTGTCAAAATATGTTTTTAAAGTGTTGCCATTGGAAATTTGGCGAATTTCATTAAAGTTTTGCATATTCTGTCAAAAAATAGAATAACTCAGCGTCATAAAATATGGTTTAAAAGTGCCACACCTACCATCCGCTTCGCACACCAATCCACCCACTAACTCATTCATGTATTCATTCATGAATAGCTTTGCAGGGTTACCGTTCTGTGTGTCTATAAAGTGATTTTTTATACTATACGCTAAAATTATAAGGGCATTTGTAACACAGAAGAGGAGCATGTCCGGTATAGAAACTTGTGTCCGTCCTTCTGTTGAAATCACGATTACAGCAAAACCAGAAATGCTAAATCAAAATGGGCGTGTTCGGACGTCTTTTGATCCGTTCACGTTTGAAAATTACGCTAATTTGATACTATAATGTGCGGGAATCTTTTCCTTTACCGGTCAAAGTTCGTAAAATGTAAAAAATATTTTTTTCTCTAACCAACTTGTAGCTCATAAAAACATTTTAAATCAGTAAACGATCCATAAATACGTATGGTACTCAAATGAAATGCAGCTGTTTTACGATTACAAAATTTTAATTATTTTTACGAATTTATGAATTTACGTAAATGTGTGAATGAGCCGATGAACTTTTATTTAATTTAGTAAAGTTTTTTCTAACCCTAATTGTGATTTGTTATAAAACATCAACGGCAACACTGGATCCAACTCTTGTAGGCACTTTTTCGCACTCACTCCAAATGCTCTCTCCCACATTCTCTTTCTCTCTCTCTCTCTCTCTCTTTCACTTATGCAGCATGCATAGTCATTCAGCCAACCAGGCTTATCTCAGTAAATTTATGATTTTGTGTGCTTTTGGCGGTCAACCGAATTGAAAACTTTTACCCGAGGCGCGCGCCTCGACGCGTTGCACTCTTCATAAAATTTTTATGCGCCAGAGTGGCCAGTGCAACAAACAGAAAAAAACGACCACAGCAAAATCATATAGTAAAAAATATGCTATTTCTGCGGATTTTGGCAACTTTTTGCATGCACTCATATTTGACCTAAATTTTACACAAATAGCACCGCTCTTTGTTGCCAAATGTTAGATGAAAAAAAAAAAAGAAAATTGGACAAAATTGCATTTTCCTAATGCTGCCACTAGGCAAAGGTAATTCTGGCAAAAATAAATTTTTACCTCATTTTTTCAAACTTTTGCGATTTTTCTTTTATTTGCGGAATGTCAGGAATTTTTAATAACGAGTGGCAATTAATTTAAATTAAGACATTGTCGTCGTTGCGTTGCATAAATAATGCAAAGCCGACTTGACAACAACTATAATGCGTTTTTAAATTTTTTTCGCGTATTTTTCGTGTTATTTTCTATGTGTGCGAAGCATAAACTTTTGTAATTTCCTGAGCTGGCGATTTGGTCCTTTAACGAATAGCTCTTCTGCAAAAAAATAACAAAAACAATAACTGTAGAACAACAACAATTAAAAAAAAGAACTGTAAAACAACAACCATCTTTAAGTATTCACTCACTCGTGCATTCAAATAAAATTTGTATACTCACTGCACTCTTCTCTACTTCAATCCGATACTCTTCACTCTCAGCACCTTCTCTATTTTGCGTATTTTTTTTTATACTAATGTAAATGTACCGAATTCCGACACCCTAAGAAAGGTTAAACAATGATCATGGACCATGTTGATAACAAAATTTCTTTTGGGAAAGGTTTTAAGCCATTCGTTCTCCGTACTAAGAAAAGAAGAATCCCAGAATTATATCTACCAGTGCTTTGGACATCATGTTCATAGAAAAATCTAAATGACTTCTTGAAAGTCATGAAGACTATTGCCGAATAAAACCTTATTATCACGACAATATTAAGACCGATGATATCTTATGCATCGATATTTTGGTGGAATTAATTAACCGTTTAAGTTGACTTTCGAACTACTCCTGGTCCCTCACTGAATGCAAACTTAAGTTTACCTACCACCACTTGACATCTTCATTAAAGGCGAAGCCATCAGAGGGTTCTGGTTGTCACATTTCTCACATTGCACTCGACCATTCTCTATAGATGCCAGCTGATACAATGACGACAGTATTCCAAGACTGATTTACGCCTGACTGTGAGCCATGTAGGTGGGCCTTACCGAATATACATCACGGGCGGCTCTAAAACCGATCTGTTTCTAGAATGTTTTTGGAATCGGATAACCAAGCCGAGGTTTTTTGCTATTCTTATGTTCATGGACTATTTTGCGGATAACATATGGCGCAACAGAACCAAAGCTATCAACCAAGCAGCTCTTATGGCTTTGCACAATCCTGTCCTTCATCCAAAATAGTCCGTCAATGTAATGGACGTAATCAATTGCGTTGGTATATACAATAAACAGAAACTGATCTGTGTGCCTGGCTATACGCAAGTTTTGGGTAATATCTGAGAACTAGCTCGTGATGGATCTGAAGATAATCTAATTGCTTGAATTGCCTGCATCTTTGAACTCTGCATAAATGAAAAGATGACATAACAAGACCAAATGCAGACTCTCCAAGCCACAATACCTTGGATTATTAAGATAGCAGCCTACCTTGCTGCTTTGCTTGAGAAGAAATGAGTACCAATCACTGATGAAACTTGTAACAGAACACCACTCATGTGAAAAAACACAATCGGACTTACCGAGAGCGCTTTATGCTCTGCCTGCTACGAAGAATTAGGTATTACGAAGCACTATATCTGTGATTTCCGATATTGATGCAAGTTATCACACAAGAACCAATTAAAGATTCTCCAAGCACACAATACCTAGAATTATTGTGCATAAATGAAAAGATGACATAACGAGACCAAATGCAGATTCTTCAAGCACACAATACCTAGGATTATTAAGACAACAGCCTACTTTCCTGCTTTCCTTGAGAAGAAATGAGTACCAATTACTGATGAAACTTGTAACAGAACACCACTCATGTGAAAAAACACAATCGGACTTACCGAGAGCGCTTTATGCTCTGCCTGCTACGAAGAATTAGGTATTACGAAGCACTATATCTGTGATTTCCGATATTGATGCAAGTTATCACACAAGAACCAATTAAAGATTCTCCAAGCACACAATACCTAGAATTATTGTGCATAAATGAAAAGATGACATAACGAGACCAAATGCAGATTCTTCAAGCACACAATACCTAGGATTATTAAGACAACAGCCTACTTTCCTGCTTTCCTTGAGAAGGAAGGAGTACCGATCACTGATGGAACATCTTACAAAAAAAAACACTCATGTGAAAAAACACATATGCAATCAGACTTGTCGAGAGCGCTTTATGCCTGCTACGAAGAATTTAGTAACACGAAGCACTATATCTGTTATTGATGAAAGTTCTCACACTAATTTTACATATATGAAAAGTTCTATCAAGAAAGTTCTATCGGCAGATTTTGAATCGAAAAATCAAAGTTATATCGAAAGGAGAACGTTTCGGGGAGATATCCAAGTCGAGGAAGTGTCCATTGGGAAGAAGTGGCCATTTCGGGGAAATATCCATTTCAAGGAATTGTCTATTTTGATTAAGTGTCCAGTTTTGAGGAAATGTCGATTTCGGAGAAATATTAATTTCCCCAAAATGGGGAAATGTCCAAGTGATCGAAAGAAATGTCCAAGTGATCGGAAAATGTACCAATTGGGGAAATATGCGTTTGGGGATATATAAATTCGGGTAAATGTCCAAGAGACCGTTCGAGGATTAATAAATAGATTATCCGTTATTTTCAAAAACAAATCTTGAAATGTCGGCATTTAATTCTGGTGTCGTAGGTGGTACATTAACGTTACTCTTTTTTTCGCATGTACATGCAGGTCTTTCATGTCGAATTTTTCTGCATCTTCGCGGCAGCCTTGTTCGAGCGCAAATGTCGCCAACCAACCAGTCAGCCATCCATGAAAAATAACTCCCCGAAGAGCATTAAAGCAATAGAAAAGTTATAGAATATTGCGGTGACACAAAGGGGGGCGCTGCAGCTGCTGTAACTAACGATGCTTCAGTTTTTGCTGCCGTAGCAGCGTAGGGTCTGTGGTCGATGGGTCGGTTACACCTTTTGAAGTTGGCCGGAGGGTGTTTTTCCAGCTTTTACACTAGTTTTCAAAATTAAATGAAGTTTGCTGAAAGCGAGTAGCGTTGCGGGAATTGAACCTGCTGCGGATGGTACAAAGTGGCACGAATGGGTTAGAAATAAGGCAAAACAAAAAAATATTTATATTGAGTGCGGTGGCGAAAAACATTTGACCGACAGACCAACATACCGACCGAGTATTCGACCGACTGAAAATGAGTGTTAGAGCTGTGCGAAAATTTGTTTTTATAACAGTTTGTGTTGCGGTCAATTAAAAATTTTGCTACGTCGCAAAGAAGGCGTTGGATGTTTGGGATGGATAGTTGAAAGAATGGATGGTACATGCAACGCGTTTGTAAATGTAATTGAGGGAAAATGTGATTAAAACTCGACAATTCTTTGGGGGAAATGTGTGCGTAAATAAGAACAAGTGGAAAAATAGTAGCAGTAGTAGTAGAAAATAATGTGGGAGTGCAAAAGACATTACACGTCACACAGAAATGCAAACATGGAGGGTTTTAAATGTTGTGCTAAATGCAATGGCAAACATTTTTAATTAATTTTATCGATTATAATAAAGAGCGAAAATTTGTATTACTGCAAATTGAAATTTTCAGTAGAACGAATATTGTTAATATGAAATAGTAGTTGATAATCTTAAATTATAAAGAAATTTAACAATAGTTTAATTTCATAGAAAGTTATTTCATTTATATATGATTTTCAAAACCTTATCTATTTTGTACTTATTACTTTGGCCTTCAATTATCTCTTCTAATTAATAATCATCAAATACTAATCAATATTCTTATCGCATTCTTTTTATCTTTGCAGGTAAGTAAAAGTCAATCAACACTGCTCGTCATCAATTAATCATCAAAGCCAGTTAGAAAAAAGTAATACAAAGAAAAAAAAGAAAAATCGACAAGAGAAAAACTTTAGCAAAAATAAAAAGGATCAACACATCAATCTTACTCAAGTATACAAACGAAATTACTAACTAATTCAGAAAAAGTGCCTAAAACAAAAGAAGAATTACTTACTTTTTGTTTAAAAAAAAAACTTTTGTGCGGCCCTTCGATTATTACACTAACATATACCGTTAATGTTTCATAAGCTTTCGGCAATACAGTTATTAATTATGCAGCGAGCCAAAAAGCTTCAACGTCAGCATCAACAAATTGATCTCTTTCTCGCTCTATCTCTCTCGCAGTTGATTTTTAAAACCGTTGTTCATAAAAAAGCGTCATAAAATTCCAGAAGATGTTTTAGGAAACTTCTTAAAGTGGCAATTAATCATTTACTAATATGTCTTAAATATATACTTTTGGTTCATATTCTTCCATTACATCTAAAGATATTGTTTATTCTATAACTGGCAATATTAATATTTCATAATTATTAGTATATAACACCTAAACATTTGATATTCTCATAAATATCTATTAATTTTTTATACCTTTTTAAAAAATCGTTCCATCTTAAGTCACTTCTTGTTTTTTTGTAGATACAAAAACTCTCATTGAAGAAATATTTTGTTCCAAAGCTACTTTTGAAGTTTTTGCTTTTATAACTTTATAAAGTTTAGCACTTTATTACACTGATGCTGAGAACGTGGATGTGCGTAAATCATGCAGATGATTTATGTTTCAATTGAATTATCAAGTTAAGGTTTTCATTTTCAAAGTTTTAAACAAAGAAAATTATCTACAAGTACACATTGTTTCTCCAAGTACACAATGTTTTTAGCATACTTTTAAAGAGAAAGTTAAATTCATAGATCATTCGGTATATTAATTTAAAACAGCATGAGTACTATAAAATTTATGAATAATAAACTGCTTAAAACCTACATTAAGCTATATAAATTCCAAACCAAAAATAATTCCAATGCCGTGAATCGAACCCGGGCCTTCTGGGTGAAAGCCAGATATCCCAGCCACTAGACCATATGGGATATGAATTTAAAACAGCACGAGTAATATAAAAGCACATCGGCAATGTAAGAAACAAATAATAAATCATTTTAAATCAACATTAAGCAATATTAAATGTCACACCAAAATATAATTCCCATACCGGGAATCGAACCCGAGCCTATGGGATACGAATTTATAACAGCTTTAGTACTATATAAGCACATCGACAATATAAGTAACAAATAATAAATCATTTTAAATCAACATTAAGCTATATTAAATTTCAAACCAAAATATAATTCCCATACCGGAAATCGAACCCGGGCCTTCTGGGTGAAAGCCAGATATCCTAGCCACTAGTCCATATGGATATGAATTTAAAACAGCACGAGTACTATATGAGCACATCGACAATATAAGTAACAAATAATAAATCATTTTAAACCAACATTAAGCTATATAAAATTTCAAATTAAAATATAATTCCCATACCGGGAATCGAACCCGGGCCTTCTGGGTGAAAGCCAGATATCCTAGCCACTAGACCATATGGGATATGAATTTAAAACAGCACGAGCACTATAAAAGCACATCGACAATATAAGTAACAAATAATAAATCATTTTAAATCAACATTAAGCTATATTAAATTTCAAACCAAAATATAATTCCCATACCGGGAATCGAACCCGGGCCTTCTGGGTGAAAGCCAGATATCCTAGCCACTAGACCATATGGGATATATGACGATACATCGTATAACTTATGCTTAACAAAACTGTTTAAATAATTGAAAATATCGTATTTTATTTATAGCATAAAAGTACAAGCACACAATTGTTTAAATACCAGGCCAATAAATGTGACTAGTTATTAATTTCACATGCAAAACAGATGTTTAAACTTTGGAAAAAAAATAAGCCATAATTGACTACAAATGTTTATAATAATTATAAATGAAAAAAACAAAAAAAACCTCTTTAAAAGCCATTTTATTTATGTGTCTATATAATTAAAGAGCTCATTAAACGGTAGTGTTAATTTTATTTGTGTGGTGTTTTATATAGATTTTAATATACTTGAGTTTTCATTTTAAAATTTGTCATAAACAACAAATTTCTACTATTTACCCATATATTTTTTGCTATCTAATGAGCACTGCGAATGACTTTGAAAAAAACACAATATCGATCGAAAATTAAATCCACAACATTTTGCAAATTGTGACACTCGAGAGTCTTGTAAATACTTAAATATTAAAGGTCATGGAAATCATTTGGCAGCCACATAGCCTTGAAGTGCTTCTAATAGGATTATAACTGGGTGAAACAGAGGAACAAAGCTTAAGTAAGGTCAGCTGTCATATTAAATAAATGAGGACGTCAGATTTAAATGTGGTCGAAATGGAGACATTTTTTGTCATTATTTAGGTACAAAGATTTAATTAAATGACAATAGGTTTTTTATTTAGCGAATTTTCTGTCTGTCTGTTTAAATCACGATTACTGGAAAACAAGAAGAGCGTGATTCATAAAACTTAAAACTTAGATTACTTATGTATCTAAGCTGTATCGTAATCGAAATGGTGACCTCTGATTTGCACACTTTTCTACATATACCTCAATAAACATAAAAAAACGAGCTGGCTTTCCTAGGTTTATTCTATGTACCTTGGTTTATTAATTGAATCTTGCTTTATTATATTATCCCAAAATATTTCAGCTTTACCATTTGTTAACAAATATCGTTTTAAATTATAACAGAACTTTTAATATATGATCGGTATTTTTAATACAGAAATGGCTGGGGGAAAGTCTCTCGGAGAATAGTTGTCTAAAGAATTGTCTCGGGTAAGAATTCACCGGAGTAGATTTTTCTGGGGAAGAATTGTTAGGGAAAGACACTACGTATGAGACCGACTATTCATTCTATCCAACTATTACAATGTTCCCACTTCAAAATTGTTATATAACCAATCGTTAACAACCCCCAGATAAAATTTTTGGCAGGGTCGAAGATGTTTAGAAACATTTTTACTACATATTTCAAACAGATGTCTGTTATCTCTCTGTTCCCAAAATATTCCGTGAATCTGCCATTACAGTTTCACAAAATGTTAAAATTTGCTATGCACTTCCCAAAATATTCCATTTATCTGTGTGTTTGCCGGAAATATGCCCGAAATATTCGTGAAAAATGCCAGAAATTTTGTCTCGGGAATTTTCTTCTCTTCTTTCTTCAGTTCCGTGGATCCCTAGCGGGACATAGGGCATCATCTCGGGAATATCTCGGGAATATTAATTAAATTTCACTTAATTGGGCTAATCTGCATATTACAACTTTTACTCTTTGCACGAAAATGCACTTTAATCTATACAAATTTTTTTTTTTTTTATATTCACAGTCTCTGCTTTTATTTCATGTTGTGCGTGTGCCGTTTTCCTGCGTCCTTGCATTTAGCACATTATGCAAATTTGCAAAAGTCATTTACTGACGCACACATAGTCAGACAGACAGACAAACAGCACGGACAGTATAACACATACATTGAAATGTCCACCCACATGCACTCGTCGTATGCAAATGGAAGTCGTGTATAACGGTAAACATAGCAGAAACCAATGCAACGACCACCGGATGGATGTATCCGACCTACCGGTTGTTTGTATATCGTAGCAGCAGACATGAGCTGCATGTGAAGCCTCTATAGCGGCACCACAGCTGGTGGCACCACTTTGAACCTGGGCAACTAATGGTCTGACATCCAGTTGTAGCAGCAGAAGTTGTTTAAGAGCTCAAGGTTCTGAAAACACCTGTAATTTTTAATCTAAATTTTTTTCACTTTTTTTTTAGCGAAATAAATTGCAAAATGGCCTTCTGTCCCTCTTTTTCTTTATTTTGTAATATTTTTATTTTTCGTAATTCACATGAGCTCCACGTGAACGCCCTATACCGCCCATGCCCTCAGACACATTTCGTTGGTTTTGCATATGCTAACGAGACTTTCTTAAATGGCAGCGCATGTATATTTTCTGTCTCTGTTTACGAACTCTGTCGTCATTATCATCTCTCTATCTCACTCGCTCTTTCGTTTTTTTTTTGTCCGTACCGTCGTTGTTTGAAATATTCACTGTCTACAACAGATTCATACATTTTTTATTTGGTATTGTTATGGTTGTCTTTATTGTTGTATCTACTGCAGTGCAACAACCAACTATCAGTAGTCATACCAATTTCTAGTACACTCAAGCAATAAAATTTAGTCAACATATAGAAAGTAGTCTCATCAAGGATTTTTTTCAAGTTAACAATATTTTATATCTCTATTCTTTATTATATAAATTACATAGTCTTTATTCTATAAATTATATTCACGTATTCTTCCCAGACAATTTTTCCATAACACAATTTTTCTCTGAGACAATTGTTTCGTATAACAATTCTTCTTAGGAAAATTCTTTCCCAAACCATTCTTCTCTAGTTAATTCTTATCCAGACTTTTCTTCTTCAATTCTTCCTCTAACATTTTCCTCCAGTAAATTCTATTCCTCAATATATTCTTTCCCGCGACAATTCCTTGACACAATTTGATCTTAAAAGAACTTTTCCCATAACAATTCTTCTCTGGAAAATTTATTCTACTGACAATTCTACCCCGAGATAATTTTTTCCGAGAAAAATTTTCCAGAGATATTTCTGCCCCGCTATATTTATTTCCCATGACAATTATTCTCCGGATTCTCGAGATAATTCTTTCTCGACGCCATTATTTCTCAGAGAATTCTTCACAGAGGTGCATAGAGAATTATTCTCTATACAAAATTTCCCCGCGACAATCCTCTCAGATGTAATTCTTTCCCAAGATAAGCCCAAAATAATTATTCCCCAAGACAGTTTTTCCCAGAGACATTAATACCTTGACAATTCTACTCTGGAATATTCTTCTCCAGACAATTATATCCCTACAGAATTATGTGCCCAGAGACAATTCCTTCCCATGATATTTCTCTTCTGGAATATGCTTTCCTAAACCGTTCTTCTTTCCCAAACCGTTCTTCTCTAGTTAATTCTTATCCAGACTTTTCTTCCACAATTCTTCCCCTAACAACCCCCCCCCCCTAAATTCTACCTCGTTCTATGCTTTCCCGCGACAATTCGCTGAAACAATTCGATCTTAAAAGATAATTCTTTTCCGAGACAACTTTTCCAGAGGTATTTCTGCCCCGATATATTTATTTCCCATGACAATTATTTTCTGGATTTTCGAGATAATTCTTTCTCGACGCCATTCTGTATGCAATTCTTCCTATAGAATATTTTTTTCTAGACAAAATTTCCTTGCGACAATACTCTCAGATGTAATTCTTTCCCAAGACAATTATTCTCTTGGGAATTTTTCACCAGGCAATTTAACCCCGAAATAATTATTCCCCGAGACAATTTTTCCCAGAGACATTAATAACCTTGACAATTCTTTCCCAAGACAATTATTCTCTTGGGAATTTTTCACCAGGCAATTTAACCCCGAAATAATTATTCCCCGAGACAATTTTTCCCAGAGACATTAATAACCTTGACAATTCTACTCTGTAATATTCTTCTCCATACAGTTATTGCCCTACATAATTCTTCCCAAAGACCATTCATTCCCATACTTTTTCACAGAGGCAATTCTTCCTCGAGACAATTTTCCCAAGATATTTCTCTTCTGAAATATTCTTTCAAGAGACACTTTTTCCTCATTTCCCATTATTCTCTGAAAAATTCTTCTCCCAGACAATTTTACCGAAGATAATACTAATCCAAGAAAATTCTTCTAAGAGACAATTTTCCCAGGTATTTCTTCTCCGACATCATTCTTCCCAACACAATTCTTTCCGAGTCGATTCTTCTCAGAGAAAATTCTTCTCCGCATAATTATTCAACAGACAATTCTACTACGACAAGTTCTGCCCAGTGACAACTTTCCCAAACCATATTTAACCTATATTTTTATATATATTTCAAAAATTAATTTCCCGAATTTAAATTCTTTTATTATAAATTAAAGTAAATGTAGAAAAATGTTAAAAAAATGGAAAGAACTGGATCGAGTAAGAATTGTTTCGGAGAAGTATTTTCTCGGTAAGAATTACCTATGAGAAGAATAGTACGAGAAATAATTGTCTTGAGAAGGTATTGTTCAGGATCGAATTCTGTTAAAAAATCTGTTAAAAACTGTGATTGACAAAAATTTTACTAAAATATAATTTATTAAAATATTGGTAACCATGCTTCTATAAATTATTCTAACTGTCAACAGTTTTATAAAACTTTGCCAAGTTTTGTCTCTGCAATCTTTTCTATCTTATATATGCAAATAAAGTCCTTGACCTATAAATTTGTGGTTTTTACGTGCTCTCTGCTGCTACAAATGAAATTGTAGATGAAAATGAATT
The DNA here is from genome assembly GCA_951804985.1 of Dryomyza anilis. Classification (NCBI taxonomy): domain Eukaryota; kingdom Metazoa; phylum Arthropoda; class Insecta; order Diptera; family Dryomyzidae; genus Dryomyza; species Dryomyza anilis. The sequence continues at coordinate 126,148,451 of OX638130.1, read as the reverse complement.
TGTACTTTTTTGCTTGTTTATTTATTTCGTATATTTTTTGTTATAATCGCTCAACATGTTTTTAATTTTTTTTAAATTTATTGCCAACATTTCTGGCATGACGTTTGTCCTTGTATTGTGTCTTTGGTGCATATGTTGCTATTATTTTAATTGCTGGCTTTACTGACAATGATTGTTAGTGGTAGAGTATTTTATTTCATCTTATGGAAAATCCTTTTTATACTGTGTACTCTCTGGTGTCTCGTACGTGCGTATATAAAATATATTTTAGCTAAATATAATGTATCGAATTACTTTACCGCAGTGCATATTTAATTTTACCCTCATCTTGTTTCAGTTTTTTTATTTCATTTTATTTTGTTCCATGTTCATATTTCAACACTTTACTTTGGTGTATATGTATTTTAGCCATTTGCTACTTGCTCCTCTCCAGCACCCATTGCCAACATTGACACCTTTTTAGGAATTCTCCTCATTTGACGTCCGTTTCAGAAGTTAGTCGTTCTGTGGCAACATTGCTTTTGGCTTTTACCTTTCAGCATGTTTTTTTGGGATTCACTTTTTTTTGTGGTGGTTATTAAGTCGCTAGGGATTCGAGAGTTATGTTGTGGTGTATTACATGGGGTTGAAAGTTGACTTGAAAAACGTTACCTAAGGGAAAAATGACAAATTAAGTTAAATTACATCGATTAATAATGCTCAGAGTGGTATAATTTAACGGTTAACTTTTAATATTTCTCTATTAACTCACTAGCGAAAATCAAAATAAATAGTTTTCTATTTTTCTGAATAAAGCAAAGTCTGATGTTATAAATATGTTGTTAATATTTGTATATATATATCAAAAAAGGTTATATAAATCATTTCAGAATTTACTTTTTCAGAACTAATACTATTCTGTATATGTTTTCACTGGAAATCAATTTTATATATTTCGCGAGTGTTGACTAAAAAACGAAATATTTTAAATTTAAATTCAAATATGTTATAAACTTGATGTCTTACGTCCCATTCAGCACCCTCGAATTATATATAAATAATGTACAAAATATTCATAGAAAAAATCGTATTGAGTAGTGTAATTTTATATAAGCTTTACAACCCTCTCATCGTAAACTTCCAAGTATGCTTACTAGGTTCCACTTAATTTTTCATTAAATTCTAAGCTCTTCTTAAATTTATTTCCCCAACCTCTTCTAAAAATCCCCAGAATTTGTTTATGTTTTGCGTCTCTCACATTTTTTTTGTTTGTTTATACTATGGCTTTGCTGCCACTTGTTATTTGTACATGTATCTATGCCAAAAATTCCCCTGGTGCGAAATTCTATTATCTGCGTATTATTTTACCCATTCCGCCACACTTCGTTTCCTAATCTAACGCAACAACGCAACGTCTTTGCTGTCGTATTCTTGTAGTATATAAATAAAATAGTATCTTCTGACATCTTATTGCATATTTGTTGCGTTTCTTTGTTCATCTTATAAACCCCTACCTATAATTCCCAGTTCGCCATACCCTATACAACGTAATTTTGAGTTGATTTCGTCCTTTTGTCTTTATTACAAATTTTCCTATATTTCTGTGTAATTTTATTATTCTTATTGTATTTGTCATTGTCTTGTTTCAATTTCATTTTGTTCTACTTTACGTACAACGAGAGAAGTCCTTTCGGAAAACCTCTGTCTGTTCGGAAAACTCTCTGTTCGCTTGCATTGTGTGTATGTGGGTCCCTCGGGTGACATGTGTATTACTTGCCGCTCCACATTTGTTCTCATTGTTCGACGCTTAAAGAATTAACTGCTTAAATATTAAAAACCCTTGGCTCGTCGCGTATAATAAACTCTACAGCTGAACTTCTAAAATATGGGACAATGTAAAGTTTTTAACATTTTGGGGAGTGGTTTCTATTGTATGTAGAGGGTTTAAAGCTCTTTTTATGGGGTAGCAAAAGCACGCAGTTTTAAGTTTATGGATTTTCCAAAGTTTATGTGTTTTGTAAAGAAATTAAGATTAAGTTAACAAATTTTGCAACTTCAAGTTGTCCCAGTTCGCGAAACTCAAGCCTAAACAGTAAATTTAATCGAAGTTTCATTAGGTCATCTAGATTTATTTAGCTAATTCTCTACAAAAAAATTTGCTAAAAAAGTGAAGATTCAGAAATATTTTAATTCAAGTTCCAAGTCTCAAATCCTAACACAAAATTGATCAACAGATATTTTCTGTCAGCTAATAAACAATCTTCTGTTAAATTCGCTTATGCAATTTTCTACAAACTAATTCAAATGAATTAGATATGATGTTTAGGTGATTTCTAAAGTAGTGAAGATTCAGTAAACAAATTTAAATATTTCAAGATTATTATAATTTAAATATTATCTAATTCTCTAAATGTTTTCATTAATTGATTGATGGAGGGGGGAAAACTCCTCTTTGCATAGCACAGAGTACATCTAGGCCATAAAGTAGGCCCGTTGTGACCCCTCAGTTCTTGTGTCGCTTGTAATGTGTTGTAGCTGTTATGCTACTCAGTGTAGTTTAGAAATTCCGTGGATTTGACAAAGTTTCTTAGTTCTTTCCAGTCCAAGCTTCGCAGTTGTTTCAATGATGAAATAAGCGGAACTCCAAAGTGGATGAATTTTAGTCATGCAAATTCCGGGCATCTGTCTGCGTTTTTGTCTTTTCCTCACAGACCTTGCAGATGTAAGAGTCGACTCTTCCCAATTTGAGAAGATGACCTCTTAGCTCATTATGGCCCGTGAGGATGCCTGTGAATTGTTTTAACTCCTTTTTATTAAGTGTTAGAATTTAGTTTGTTTCGGATTTGTTCGGGGGGCCCCATATCGATTTAGTGGATTTGGCCCACGATTGGTTCTTCCCATGATGTTTTGTGAAGTCGATAAACCCATGAGCTTATCTCGTTTTTTAGAAATTGGAAAGGTCTGCCGGTTATGAGTGAGATTGTGTCCATTTCTGATCCCTCAATGTTACAGTGTCCTGGGACCCAAATAATATCCACAGTGTTAACAAGTGAGAGATCAGCAAGGGCTCTTTACATTGTAGAACCACTCTGGATTTCACCTTGTCCGTGGATATAGCTCTAATGGCAGCTAGGCTGTCTGAGAAAGCACAGTGAGTGCTTTGTACAAATTTAGCCCCCCTCTGTTATAGCCACTACTTCCGACTGAAAGACGGTGTTGTGGTCATGCAGAAAATGTTAAATGATGTGAATATTATCTTATCTGTAAGCACATGTATACTTATTTTATAATTCAAACGAACCGCATTTATAAAGTCTCTCATCGACCTACAATCAAAATCATCAGTAGTTCGATGTACTTAACTGAAAGATGTGTGAAAATTTGAGCCTATAAATCATGTTTATTTAACATATTTAATTAATTAGTTCGTCGGTGCTTGTTGTTTGCAAATGTCGGCCCATTCAAATATTATTTATTTAATTAATATTGTGTGTAAATTGAATACACGCATTTTACCACATGTCTTGCTTTGTTATTGCTGTGGTTTCTGTCTGTGATATGGCTCTGTCGATGGATGGATGTATTATTAATTGATATACATACATGCACCATTGTGGAATACTTGTGTCTTTGTTTGTTCTAGCCGAACAAGCGATTCCCTAAGCATCAACATCACAGTTTTCAGTTGTACCACAAAACCGTATTCAGTCTTCATCATACCATATAATACTATACCATGCATCGTTGGGTTGTCCCATTCTAGTCGCAGTACCTCCCAGTTCCTGCAGTTCCACTGTACGCCTCCGCTGCTCCAATTAATCCACACATTTTCTCTTTATTCCCTCAACAAATATTACGTAGTTCATACGTCGTTCATCGTTGTTGGCGTCGTCGTCAACGTCATCGTCGTTTCTATTTTCAATTCCGATTGTAATGCGTAAGTACGTCATGGTGTTTGTTCTCGGTTTTCTGTTGGTGTTGATGTGTTCCGCATGGCATTTGTTTCGTTCTCTTTCTTCCCTTTGCCGTTCTCTGTTACATGCGTCTATCGTGTGCAGTTTTCCCTCAGGGTTTGACGCACTGCAACGTCGTCGCATGGACAGACGCCGTATTTTACTTTTGATTCGTGCGTGCGTGCATTGCTGCTCGCATTGCATTCGAAAGACAATGAATGGCTTTCGAGTGTTTGAGGTGATGGTGCTCATTTGTATTTGTTCTGGTTGCTGTTGAAAGTGCCTTGAAGATGAATTCGGTTACAAATGAGAATTATTAATTGTTCCGTAAGTGTTTTGCTGTTTCGTTGGAGTACAAAGATGCGATAGAGCGCTCGAAGGCGGCATGGTATAACACACAACAATACAAATGTTCGGATGTGAAACTAATCCTACTGTTGAATTAAATTCAGGTTTTCTTTAATTATTTTGCGTGCGTAATTCGTGTTCATAGAATTGTGGCAGATTGTTTTTAATATCTGATTTAAAGCTCTGAAGTACTTAGTCCGAGGTCTCTCGCAATTTTTAAGCTGTGTTTTATATTTAAACCCAAATGATGGGCTCAAATTTAATCGCGGAATCTTAATAGGTCTCAGACCCACGCAACTGTTCTGAGACCTATTTAAACCAATGTTGTATTTTGGAGGTTGACCTTAGACTGCCCAGAGATAGCGTCGTGTAGCCAAATTTATTTTCTTTTTTGATTTGACAGACGTAGAATTCGGTCCTGTGATATTTTTACTCGCAGCTTAGCGCACTAACGCTACATCAAGGGCCCTGTTAAATTCGAAATGCACCGATTCGATAGAGACTTGAAGACAATCCATTGTTTTACTTTCGATGGTTTCTCACTGTCTGCTTAGAGTTAATGCCGAATCTGAACAGTTGAGTGGGTCTGAGACTTTTTCAAAACAATGTTGTATTTTGGAGGTTTGCTCTAGGTTGCTCAGAGGTAGCGTCGTATAGCCTAATTTGTTTTCATTTTTGATTTGAACGACGTGGAATTCAAATTCATTTAGAAGAACTTATTCTGTACTATAAAATTCTTAAATCGTCTATAAAAAGTATTTGACTCATTACAGAAATGATAAAATGAATCAGATTTTTGTTAAACAACCAAAGAGTTAAATTCGCATATCAAAGTCTTTGAATAATATTTAAAAATATGTCTTTGCAACTGTTTTCCGTTTGCAAGGTATTTATAATAAAACGAAAACTCTCTTCAGTCGATATTATCTTGCTTTGAAGTTTATTTCGACCTTTGAAATTCTCTGCGAATTACTTCCACATGAACTGAAGAACAAGTGCTCTTTAGTGTGTTCTTTAGTGAAGAACGAAACAAAATCGAGAATTTATCAAAAACACGCACTCAATGAAACGAACTCAAGCAGCTGAATGGAACACGAAATGCAAGTGCAAAATAATTCAAGAGCTCCATCCAGTCGATAGATAGGTCGGTCGGTGTATCGGCCTCAACAGAGAACCCTTATAAAGTATATTTTTTATTTTAATGATTTATGCAGCTGGCAGCGTCATACTTAAAATTGGTTGAGCGCCAAAAAGAAAAGATAAAGCAGAAAAAGTAGAAACGAACACAAAGTCGAATGGGGAAGAATAGCAAATGCATGCCTGACATTCGGATCGAATCGACTAGAATTACAATATAAATCAATAGCATCAAGGCGACACTAATTTAAATGTGGATCAAGTCGCCTGCTATGCTCGAACAATGGCTGCTGCCGTTTGGTGGTTAGAAGAGAGAGGTTCGACTGGTACGACTAGCACGTGAACCACAATTCCGACGACGACGACGATGTTGATGATGAGTTCAGAATTATTGTATGTGCCTAGAAGTACAAGAAGACAAACCACATCAACTTGAACTAAAAATGCAGCGAGAAGTGTAGAGTTGCGTCGAAGGATGCATTTTAAGTGGTCAAGTGTCGGTGGCGGAACAGATAAAAATTATACGCAGCAAATGAATTCAAAAAAGATGAAGAAACCGAAGAACGAACCGCAAAGGAGCGCCAAGAACAGCAAAGAGAGGCGGCAGGCATTGCGCGGACGATGACATGGAGATGAAGAGGAACACTTGAGTGCATGTGTAACGAAGCATGGCTGCGAACTGTTGCCACGAATATTAATGACTTTGACCTCTGGTCCAGCGAAACTGGATTGGATTGTCTATCGGGGGAAATGCGCGTGTTGGAATATTCAGCAGACTGCAGACTTGCAGATGAAGATGATGCTGGTTGGTCGGTACTCGGTCGGTTGTCGTTCTTGTAGAAGGCGGATGAGGAGACATCAGCACTGCAGTTTTAATTGCTCTTGAGTGGTAATGCGGCGATGTGATGCGAAGTGTAACCGAGAAGAAGAATTGCATTGCATTTTTCTTTTCGCGCTGCCATTAAGTAATTTAATGCATTTGTGCAAGTTTTAATTTTGCTTAATTAATGCATAGTTCTTGTGCTCGTCGTTGTTGAAGGAGGCGTCGTTCATTGAGCATTTACATTCCTGCAGGAGTGATGATGAAGCATGATTGCTGCTTCAAGTCTGGCTAGGTTTTCTGGCGGTCACAAAGATCAGCTTGAACACGCTGATATGAGAAGATTTAAGATAGTAGTTGTGAAATTAGCAGTGTGGAGATAAATTGACATTTGAGTGACAAGTTGTTGATCTTTTGACTGGTTATAGTTAGTAGTTGCATCAAGTGTTTATATTAGAAAGATGTAAAAATTCCAGAATAAATTAAACCAGTCAAATTTTTAAGTCCAAAGAAATTTGAAGTTTTTAAATTGTATCTGTTAAGTTATTTTTCGCTGATTTTACAAAAGCATTAGTTAAATAATTAGTTTAATCACGAAAGTTTTTAATACGTAAAGAGTTGAAATCTGGTTACTGATTAGGTCACATGAGATGTAGAACATTTTGATGAAGTTAGTAAAACGTTAAAGTCGGACGACTATAAATAAGTAAGAAATAGGCAGTATTACAGTTTAAATTGGTTCCGAGATCAATAGGTTTAGCAAAATATTAAAAAAAAAAATGTAATCAGGAAACAATATCTTTTGTTTGAGTACCCATATAGTTAGGATGTCTTTTGACATCGAAGAGATGTCAAGAGACATCTCCCCGAAAACCATTTCTCCGAAAGACATTTCCCCGAAGCCATTTCCCCGAAGTGAACAGTTCCCCGAAGTGAACAGTTCCCCGAATGTACATTTTCCCGAACGTCATTCCCCGCAATTGACATTTCCCCGAATGGGCATTTCCCCGAACCGCCATTTCCCCGAATAGACATTTTCCTGAAATGGAGAATTCCCCGAAATGGACTCTTCCCCGAAATGTACACTTCTCCGAAATGTACACTTCCCAGAAATCCCATTTCTTGGAAATGTCCATTTCGGGAAAATGTCCATTCGAGAAGTGTCCACTTCGGGGAAATGTCTTTTGGAGAAATGGCTTTCGGGGAAGTGTCATGCTACGGGTGAGGTGTACCCAATCGGGTTAGTGATATCTTTTGTTTGAGTACCCATATGGTTATGTGTACCGATTCACGTTAGTGAGTCATAAGTCAGTACGCGAGAAATACATTTTTGTATATAAAATAGTGCGGATCGCATATCACAAGTCGTCCAATTAGGCCCATTTTTAATAAGAGATAGCTTTATTTTAAGTGTAATCTAAGTTCAGAGTTTCATTGATTTAGCTCGTCTTGTTTTCTTGTATTCGTGATTTCAAGAGACAGACAGACTTTGCTAGGCAGACAACGGGAGGTGACAGTAATCAAGCATATATACCTTTCAATAGCTGCCACGCCTCCTTCAAGTTCTTCAAAACGGACGACTAAAGAATAATTCTTTGAATTTTAGTGTAATAAACATGCTTCCCAAATAATCTATATTATATATGATGACTGAGAATGAGAAAAACTGACTGAAGAACTGTGATACAGACAAATTGAAAGATATATTGAGTCAAAGCCAGACAAGCCATTATTGCTTTGGTAGAAAAATCAAAATTTTAAATAAATGCGATAAAAACAACGCTGCATACTCCATCACTCCACCAAGTTCTGGTCTAACCCAACACAGATAAAACCACTAATTTAGTAGGGTGCAGCATAGGGAAGAAAACACTTTAAATCAATTAAAGAAGAGCACAACAAGCAGCGGCATTATCAACATCATATATCCGTCGACAGTCGAACATTTTCAACATTGATAAGGATATCATCACTGACAACTTCAACTGGCGATTCAAAGTCAAAACCTGTTTACCGAATAAAACTGGGTACCAAACATGCAGAATAGCAAAATGACTGACAGAGAAAAAGACAGACAGAAAAACCGACAGACAGACAGACGCAAGTCATAAAGTCAAACAAAATTCATGATAACAACGAGTCACAGTCGCACAGAATCCAGTGCCAGCATTAGCTGGGTAGTAATACTTCGGCCTCTCGACTGGGAGACTGTTTGGGTTGGGAGGGGGCGTTGAAGTGCTAAAGACCTGACTTTGTGAAACAGGTAGAGGAACGCTTTATCGTCCTGCTCTACTGGAGTGGCTCAAATGTGCAGTTATCTAAATTGAAATTATTTAAACAGACAAACGAAGGGATAGACGGACAAAAACACAGACTGACTGACTGGAGTACTTGATACAGACGAATTGAAAGATACAGTGAGTGAATCAGCGTCAGACGAAGTGTGCTGCAGAGCAACGACTTTGACATCAAGGACTTTTGGGTAATCGCACGAATTTGTTTCGAATTCTTTTCTCCCATTCTCGTTCCCACTCTGCTGCATGCATATTGTAGTCGCCTTAGTAGCTTTGACAAATTTTTATCATTATTAAATAAAGAAAAATATTAATACAACGAAATGTGTTTGTCGTTTTGTAAAAGGACGAAATGTTTATGATCGAAGGAATTTTGTTTTTATCTCTGGCTGTGTATATTGTGTAGATACTAACTACAGAAAGCAATTGGAACTAATATTGTTGTTGTTGTTGTTGTATTCTTAATATAGCTATTGTTGGTGTAGTGTTTCCTGTTGTCCTTGCAAATGCCTAGAATTGCTGGCATTTGTGGTTACAACGGCGCATGCAACTAATTAAAATTTGCCTCGACATATTTGCGTTGTAGATCCTTTGAATGCTTTTGCTTTTGCTTCTTCTCCTTCCTCGCCTTCTTCTTCTTCCTTTTCCTGTAGTAGTTGGTCAGCAATTTCCGTTACTGAGAATACTGACAGGACTTTTGGCTTATTATTAATACATTTTCCGTGTAATTAAGAAGAAGATAGAGAGAGAGAACTTTAATATTAAATTCTGCGTAATAGGTTCTTTGACATTCTTTTAACGATGGAATGTAATTTTCAATGTCAATATTTTGTGATTACTTTACTGAGAATGGAAAAAGCCCTTTTTTAATTATGCAAATTGAATTTGATAGAATTAAATTGAAAATGGTGTTAAATGGTTGGATAACAAATTTTTTCGTCTATAAATATTTAATATGCCCAAATTTGTTATCTGCAATGTAATTTGTTAAATGCTTTATATTAGATCAGTTTAAATTCAATAATATAATTCTGAAACCACATGGAAATTTTGAAGATGGGACATTCTGGTAGATGGTACCTTGAAATTCGTTACCGTTTATAGTGGTTCCGAGATCACCAGGATTCACAAATTCGTAAAAATTAATAAACACTGTAATCGTGAGGTAGTTCTATTTTATTTGAGTTACATGAAGTATATGTGTTAAAGTGTGCAGAACACAGGTTTCAGATCGACCGATCGCGCTCGTTTTCAATAACAGACAGCGTAGGTATCCAATTTATATATTTTCTCAATTTCATTGATCTATGTCTGCTTGTTTTCCTGCAATTGTGATCCCAACTGATAGACGGACATCGCTAATTCGACTCAAAAGATGCCAATAATCAGCTTTACGGCCGTTTTGTGTTTCAAGAAAATGACCAACATAAAAATATCACTTTATGTTTAGTGTTATGCAGGTTTACCGTGATGGCTACAACAAAAACTTTAGCTATACTACAAATTAGTGTGAATTTTGTTTGTTGTATTTCCGCGAAAAACTCGATCGCGAGCTTCGATGCTGTGTTACTATATCGCATTTGTGTTTTATTGCACTTGCAAAACCAAAAACTGCAAAAGAAATGGTTTTGATTTACCGCTACAAAAGTGATCGAAGAAAGCAATAACAAATCACATGGAAGGTTCGGAATAAAGATATGCGAAACAGCAGTTCGGCGAAATATTGTTTCACAAAAATAAAAAAAAAACAACTTCTGATTTGTAAGAAGTTTTTATTGTGACTGAAAAAGACAGAAAAAGACGGAAAAAGACGGAAAAAGACGGAAAAAGACGGAAAAAGACGGAAAAAGACGGAAAAAGACGGAAAAAGACGGAAAAAGACGAAAAAAAGACGGAAAAACAACTAGTTCGGCACCCCTGGTAGAGTATAATTATATGGCAATTTTGATTATATCGTGTACTGTTTGCTTGTTTTGACAAATTTTAAATCTTTAACTTAAAAAGAATGTCTAAAAGTGGTTTTTATTTAAATATCTTGAAAACACAGATTTTTAGATATAATATATATCAAATCTATTAAAAATCTACCATTTCCAGAACACATTAATTTCAGTATTTTATTAGTTCAAGAGGTCATTTAAAGCATTTAGAAGTCTTGACACTTAAATTACATTCATTAACTGTCGTCTTAAACATTGTGATTATTTATTATTAACACTTAAGGGACTAAAATAACAAAAATCAATTTATGCTACGTCTTTCGAAGTCCATTGTGTTACCCATGCTCTCTCTATCTGCTAAGCACCGGCACGTGACCTCTCAAGTGTCATTTTGTTGTTTTTGCTCTTTCACTGACAACCACAATTTTAAATTTTAATTATTTATCTTAAACATCTCTCATAGATTCTTACGCAGCCCCTCTTTTGGACACACACACTACTCACACTCGAAACGTCAAAGACAAATGCAAACAAAACAATCACGGAAATCCCGCACTTAATGACTAATGAACAATTCCTCCATGATTGTCTGACTGACTGACCCCCAGCTGTGTGTGCCATACACACAATTGCGCCTTCGTTTTCTCTTCGTTGGTTCCTCAACGTTGTCTTTATTAACCTCAAGAAAAATAAAAACTAATTAAAAAGAAATTTTGTTGAATTAACTAAATGAAGCGCGCAAAAGCAAAACATGCAACGACGAAGCTGGCAACACTGTCATCAAAGCATTCAGTTTGTTGGGGGGGAATTCCGTGTGCAGTTGGCCCCCTGCCGGAAATTTTAAGATATACACACGCACGCATAAATCAAAAATCTAATTCTTTATTTAAAAAATAATAAAATAATAATGAACATTTTTTCCACATTTGTTGCCAGGGTGACAATTGGTTGGTTGGTTGGTGTGTGGCAACATTAAATTATTCCCCATTTCGTTTAATTTGAAAATTTAAAATTTTATTTCAACATTTAAAGTGTCTGCTTATGAGCTATGAAATTGCAGTGCTGTAGTTGACATGACATCCATTAGCATCCATTGATTTAGTAGCCCAGCGGGAAAAAGCACTTCACATAGGCCACTTTTTCGTCACTTGAATCTGTAAATTTTTGTTATACAAGAAATAAATGGAGAACATTGGGTAAAATGCTGTCTATTTTTTGTCCGTAGGGTTTTTAATAAAACGCAGCTTCCCAAAAATATATCTGTCGGTGAAATTCCTCAAAAGAATCCGAAATATTCCAGAAAAATATGTGAAATTTTGTCTCGGGATTTTTTTAATTTTAAAAGTATCCGTAACAAATTGTATGACATTATTATGGAATATTTCGGTCATATTTTCACTAAACACAGACAAAATGATTCTTATTCGAAGCAAATTATCAAAATTTATGCAATTTTACAGACAGATTTCCGATATATTTTTAAAACGGCAGATTATTAGCTGCTTTAGAGTTTGTATCAAAATCAGCTCATCTTTCTGGGATATAAATGGTAGTTTGTGCGAAGAGTGTGGCGTGTTATCAAATTTTGAGGAACCAATACAAAATTGTTGGCAGGTTCAGGGCAGTTTAGAAACATATTAAACATATCGAGTGATTTTAAGCAGGAAAATCAGGAGTTTTTTTTATTAAAAACAGCACATTTTCTTTCCATACCCAAAATATGCGGGAAATCCGCCAAAAATATTCTACAAAATTCATATTTCCTGCCCGTTCCACAAAATTGGATAATTTGTTACTGGGTTCCAATCTGTGTTTTCCGTAAATATGCCCGAAATATTTCATAAAAAAGTCAGAAATTTTGTTTCGAATACTTTTAAAATTTGAAATAACCCCAAGACAATATTTCCTATATTTTCTGGTATATTTCCGGCAAATAGGCTCATAAATGGTAGTTTGTGGGAAGAGTGTGGCGGGCTATCAAATTTTGAGGACCCAATACAAAATTGTTGGCAGGTTCAGGGCAGTTTAGAAACATATTATCGAGAGATTTTAAGCAGGCAAATCTGGAGTTTGAATCAAAAACCGCATGTTTTCTTTCCATACCCTAAATATGACGGAAATCTGCAAATAATATTCCACAACATTTGATAACGTTCCATACGCTTTCCAAAATCTTACAAATAAATATACTAAGTCAAATTTGTGGCAGGCTAAAGGCAGTTTAGAAACATTTTTCGAAAGATTTCAAGCAGTCAAAAGGTGGAGTTTGCATCCATAGATGTATGCCCGTTCCCAAAATATGCCGGGGATCTACCTTTACACATTTTCAACAATTTTATAATATCCCGAGATAAAATGTCTGTAATTTTTTAGCAATATTTTCGGCAAACACACAGATAAATGGAGGTTTGTGGAAAGACCCAGACAAAATTCAAGGCAGTTCAGAAGCACGTTTTCGAAAGATTTCAAGCTGAAACAGGCGGAGTGCGTATTAAAAGTGCGTATATGCCCCTTCCCGAAATATGCCGTGAATCTGACAATAAAATTCTTTAAAATTAGACAACCTGTTACAAATTTCCTAAAATATTCCACTTATCTGTGTGTTTGCCTGCCAACAATGTTGTCTAGACTTTTATTTATGTGTTTGCCGGAAATGTCCTGAAAAATGTCAGAAATACTTTAGTCTCGGGGAATTTTACAGACAAATTCCGATATATTTTTGGAACGGAACGAAAATAGGATTTTTTTTTTGATATATACTCGACCTTTGTCTGTTTTAAAACTGATCATTGTTTTTTAGCTTATTCAACACCACCAATAGGGGAAATATCGATAACTTTTGTATTTCAAGAGTTAAATGATTTTGGATTAAGTTAGTTTATGCCAGTTTCTTAAAATGTCTGGAAAATGGAACGATTTGTAAAGAGGGGAGTGCTACTTTTTATGTATGAAACTTCAGTTCATAAGCCTAATGCTCATCTGAACTATATAATCACATTTCACAACTTGTAATAACAATTGCAAAAGTTGACTTAAATTCAATCTTTAATATTTTTTCTTATCTTTTAGCTATCAATAACATGTTGAGCTCTGCTGGATGCTACATCAATTCAACATTTTATAAATAGTTATTTTAAATCAATTTGAAGGGAAGGCGACACTTTTTAACGCGTCGTTAGTACCATTCAACCATTGTCTACATTTTCGATTTTCTTCAGAGTCCCCTTCTCTAGAATTCTAAACAATTAATTTGTGCATCAGCTGTTTTTGAGGGTGCTGCTGCTGCTTCGCTATCTTTATAGCTGTTTTTGATGACTTTCAATTAATTTTGCCCACAATATTTTCCAGCATGACGTGATTTTAAATACCAGCAGCATTTAAATGAAATTTTAAAGACAATTTCACAATTTCTATAAAAAAAAAAGGGTTCTTTATTCATAAAGGAAATAAATAATGTCACTGAAACAACATTTAATAGCTTTCAGTTTATTACATTTCTGCTTTTCTTATTTTGGACACTGTTTATTTTGCAAAATCTAACAAATAAAACTTATAAACCCCAACCCTGCGCAAAAATAATTTTCTACCCTATCAACTTTGTACTACCCTACTCTACCCTATCAACACATATGCATTGAATATGTGCAGAAGAAGAAGAAGATGAAAAGTTCTTGTCTATCAATAAAAAACATGCGCAGCAAATCCTTTGCAAATACTTTATAAGCTACTCATGTCATCAAATGGTATGCTTAACGTCCGTAGAGCCAGCCACTCGATGGATGGGTCGATGATGTTGCCCCATGTAACCACTATCAAAAAATATCTACTTCACAACCAACAATTTTAATGTTTACCAAGTTTTTTTCTATTTTTCAGTCGTTGTTCTGTTACATGCTGTGGAAATAATAAAAAGCATCCTCCACACCACCACTCAAATTTAAAATAAACCCTGTGGCACTGTTTTTTTTTCTGCTACCATGTTCCAAAAGGCTCCTTTTATACACAACCCCAAGTTTACCCATTGCTATCTTCGACGATGGCGGCGGCAGCTGCCACAAAATACAAAATGTAGAAAGACAAACGAAGTAGGAGAAAAACCGAACTAAACCAAACCAAACCTTACCCACTTGATGATCCATTAAAGATAAATTTTCAATTTAAAGTTGCACTGCGTCAAAATAGAAAATGGCACAAGTGCACAAACGCATAACTGCTAAAATGATGAATGTCTTTTTCATGTGCAATTACTTTGACGCCACTGGGGAATTGAAAGCATTTGCTTGCTATATGGGGGCTACTGTGGTCGACCCATCGGCCCTCGTTTCTTCGTTGCGCATGGGTCGCTCGCTCTATACATAACCTTGACCCAAAAATTCGAATTTGCTGTTTTCTCATTGTTGTCGCACATTTGGGCCTCTTTTTTTCGTCCACAGCCAGTTGATTATTTAGTCTTATTGAGTTTGGGTCTGCTGCTGTATTTTGAGACATTTTACATATATTTCAGTGGTTTTTGGGGTTTTGTGGCTTTTGAGGGATTTACTTAGAATTTTAAAATTGTCTAATTAAACTGCTTATTGAATGGTTTAATGAAAACATTAACAAAAAGCTTACTTTTTGAAAGGGTATCATTTGGCGTAAGCACTTAATAAGTTTTTTAGAAGTTTATTTAAAATATATTTTGCGGGTAGCTTATTGTTGTAGACAGATAGTTTTATAACAATTTAACAATTCAGTTTTAAACAAATTTATGTAGTTCGTATATCAGTCGTCTGATTTATTGATTTTCCGAAAAAATGTGGTTTTACGTAATTTGAGAAATTTTTATATTTTTTTATAAATATTAACTTTGCCATTTTTGGTCCAATTTTCATTTCTAAGGCATCGTTGTGAAGATTTTGACTATTAGTATTATTTCATAATCCATTCATTGATCTACTTAAACTCGAACGACAACTTTTTCCAAAATTTAATTCATGTCAAAAGACTACGGCTCTGCTCACGAACTGTTAATGAGTGAAGAGCATTTGCAAGAGCAAAGAAAGAATCTTCGACTTGTTCTTACATACTTAATCTTGAACAGGTACACAAAAATAAAATTTACATCATATTGATGAATTCCGTTCTTCAAACCATGATTCATTGTATTGAAGAACCATTCATAATATTAATGACTAACGATTATAATATGATGAACGCTTGGTAAAGGTCGAAAATGTGTTCTTCAATATGATGAACTGTATGTGAAGAAAACGTTTCATCATATTGATCAACAAATACATAAAATACAACATATTTTACTTCATATTGAAGAATGCTGTTCATCAAACCAAATTTCATAAAAATTTTATTTTTCGTTCATTTTTTGCCGTACTTATCAGTTCTCAAGTAGTTCTTGTATGTTATTTCTTATATAATGCTTGCTCGACATGCATAAATTAGTAAAATGTTTTATAATATATTTATTTATAAATACAACTTTTTGTTAATAAAAAAGTAATATTTATAAAAAAATATATTTAAAAAAAAAAAAAAAATTATATTTATTTCAAAAAAAATTTTCATATTTTTTTTTCCAAAATTGTTAAACATTTTTTTTAAATATATTTTTTTTGTTATTTTTAAATAAAATTTGAACAATAACACTTTTTTCCGAATTATTTTCTAGATTTTATTTTTAATTCGTAAAAAAATATTATATTCATAAATATTATGAACAAATTCATCAATATGACGATTCATATTCATTGTTTTGAATATTTTGTTCTTCACTATGATGTTCTATAGTACGAATAATTTTATATTTAAAATAAATGTATTCATCAAAATGTCATTTAATGACCGGTGGTATCAATATGATGAATCTGATAGTTGGTAAAAATATTCATAATATTTATGAATAAATTCATCATAATGATGCATTTTTTTCTGTGTATACGTCAGTGTTGCATTGAGATAACATAAGATTGGGCAAAATAAAAAATAAAAGTGGGCATTTCGAAGATAAAATTGGGAAATTTCCGGACAGCGTGTAAAAAATTATTAGTTCTACACATTTTTAATTATATACTAAGAATTCCAAAAATTTGGTTATATATGTGCCACTCTTCACCAAATGGACCAGGGGTTGGAACTCACTCTCTTCGATTTCAATTTAAATTTAGGCTAGTGATATTTTTTCGGACCATTTATTTTGCGTCATTTCTTGCCACATTCGTATTTTTCACTACAACGTGGTTCTAACATAAAAATAACTCGAAATAAAGAGAGGGCATTTTCAAACAAAATAATCATTAAGAACAGAGACAAACTAGCGGGCAATGGAAAAGGATTGGGCAGCTAAATGCCCAAAAGGCCCGCTTTTTCTCTTGCTGCCAAATCTTGCAAAGTTTTATTTTTAAAATTTTAAGTAAAAGAAGGCAGACAATGCACATAAATTATGAAAAGGATAGAATTTCAACACTGATTCGATCGAGAGAATCTTGGAAAAGATTAAATGAAAATAGATTAAATTGAACGAAAAACAAAGGTACACCGCTAAACAAATCTCTGCATATTATTCTTACATTTTATTTGATTCTTTCTACTTTAAAAATGTTTATGTATGCCGAGTTTATATGATGATCTAAAGCAGGGATACACATCTCACAACAAAAACTTCGTATTGTACAAAAACAATCACAAGTTGTTTTTAATAAAACAGTAATTCTTAGTAGGGCGGACTACGGCGGACTTCGGCGTTTCTTCGGTCTGATTTTTGGTATTATTTGGTGTTTTTTTATTGCTATCTTCGATCACTAGTGTAGTTGTAAATCGAATACACACGTCTTCTTGCAATTATCCTACCATTCCCATTCTAATTTCTCTGTATAGACATATTTTGTATAAATATAAAATTAAATATTTTCACGCGGAAAAATTGCATTTTTAAATTGACACAAATTATCCATTATAAACATAAATTTCCCATTTTTACGCAAATATCTTTTTTTGCCCAAATAAATTTCATCACTGGTGTCTCACAAAATTACAACTTCCTGTTGTACAACAACACCCACGAATTTTGTTTGTTGTAATTCCTCGAATAACTAGATCGCGAGCTTGTTGTTTTATTCGCATGTTTTTGTTCTTCACTTAGGATCAATTTAACTCGACAGAAGACGTGTGCTTGTTATTGTGTTCGATTTACCGCTACACAAGCACGTACCAGACCTTCTTTTTTTAAGTTGTTTATGTTCTTTAGCCTTTTAAATGAAGAAAAGCAAAACAATTGTACAGATCTTCTTTAATGTTTACATCCAAAAACGGTTTTGCGCGTTTTACTTTGTTACTTGTTTTTATCACCAATTCTTCTGAATTTTATAATTAGCATAGAAAACCAAAAAAATACATTAAAATGACCAAATACTTTTCTTGCAGTGTTAGTTTTGTTCTTGCACTTCTTATCTTGCGCTCAGAAAAAATACCATAGAATCAATAGTTTTTTGCTATTAAAATTAGTCAATAGCTAAAAAAACTATTATTTAATAGTTAAATACCATTAAATACTAGAAAATACTATTAAATAATATTAAATTACTTTTGAGTATAAAAAAGATGATCTGATTCTTGTTCTTGTAATTGCGAAAAAAATGCAAGAACAATATAAAACAATATAATATAATCAATAATATTTTGTGGGAATTATCCGTACTTTTTACAAATTAACATCCATATTCATATAATTAATAAACAGTGTTGATCATCGGAAAATATTTTAGCTTAAAGGGAGGAAGGAAAAATAGAGTATTGTAGGTGGATGTTTGTTTTGAAATTGTCAATGTCAAAATGGCGGGAAAATGACATAGAGGAGATTGTTCCACAAACGTATCATGCAATTTTATAAATTTTAAGAATCGTTTATATGCAAGTTTTTCCCTTTTTTCTACGAAGGCTTGAAAATGCCAATTTCTCGAAATTGAGTAAATTCTTCAACTTATCAAGAAGTTATTTTCTCCTTGAGCTTGTGCGGAAACCAAAACCCAGTGCTGGTTGGTCAACGACAGATATCAGAAGTACGACTAAAACTGAAAATTTTCACATAAAACTGCGATAAAACAAAACAGTTGGTACGTTGATTGCCTGGCAACATTGAAGCCGCATCACCAACAGTACCAATAGCACCGCACCAACAGCATAAACTTAGATTCATAAATATTCATTAAGAATTTTCTGTGTTTCATTTTATAACCCAACGCATGCCAGAGCCAGAACAACAAACAACATGTGCGCTGTAATTTTAGTTGCTGATAATGAAGCTGTGCGATTGCTGTTGCTCCTACCAGTTGTGTTGCTGCACGCTTTACAGTGATTTGAAGTTGCTGCTGCTATGCGTTGCGATTAGCTGAGGAAACAGTTATCGCTATTAAAAAAAAAAAAAGCAGCAACATTATATTTATTAATATTTTTACGATTTTTACATGTTGCTGCTGCTGCTTTTTAATGAATAAAACAACCTGTTTAAAAAATAAAAAACGCCAACAAAATATTGCTGCTCAATTAGAACGCAAACATTAAAGTTGCCGCTGCTGCGTGTTTGAACAACATCATCTACAGAAGAAGCAGCAACATTTTTATTATGTTTAGCAGCAATTTTTTTTTCTATAATCAAACAGAGCGCGTCACCAGCAGTAGCAGCACCTTCAATTGCATTGTCATCATCAGCAACAGCTGCATCTTCAGTAATATAAAAAAATGATAAAATAGTCCCTTCTATTTTTCGGTTGTCTTCGCCGCATCATCAGCGTCGTCTGCGTAATCCGCCGAATTTAATTGAATTTATTGAAGTGAAGCCTGTCAGTGACTGAGCGGCACGTTTCGTTGACTTTTCCGCTTCTCTGTTCGGTATTTTATGCCAATTCATTTTTGCTGCTGTATAAGAGAAAACTTTTCAATTTATTTTACGTTGATTTTTCATTTTTTTTTTCTTATATTTTTGTGACTCGACATTTTTAAATGTCATGGTATGATTTCAAATCCAAAAATCCATGCACCAAATGTTCAAAAATTTATTTTTTTCTTATTATATATATTATACAATTTTTATTTTTTTTCTGAAAAGAGTTCAATGATTCTTCTTATTAAATATTAAAAAATATATTTTTAAAAACACTCTATATAATTGTCTAACTTGTATCAATAAAATGGAACCATTAAATAAATTAAATTTGATAGTGTTTAAGTAGGTGTAGGAAATGCGTACCTATAACTTTTACACCTTCCAGAATAAATATATTGATTTCGGTATTCTGTAAAACCAACATTTTTATATAATAGAGAATACAAAAAACTCATAATATTTTTATTATTAATAAATAATGATTTCTGTGAATCAAAAATCCACACAAAAGGCAACATTTTGAAATCCCACACATTTTTGTGACAAAGCGTTGTCATGTTAGGTGCATGATTTAGTGCCTTACTAAACACGACTATTAAGCAACGCGTCACGGTGACGATGGTGACGGTGACTGACGTTTACCAAGAAACATGGCTATTAGTAGGATGCGCAGCGCTGCTGCACACAGTGCTGTCAAAAAGTAAAATATAGAGTGAACAAAAAAAATCTACGCCAACATTTTCCGCATTTTTCGAAAACTCCCGACACCAAAAAGAAAATAAAACTATAAAATATATCTCACAAATATACGTGTTGTTAATTATTACCATTTGTATGAAATAAGCAAGTCACAAATGAAAAACAAGATGAACAAACCAAATAAAAACTAGGGGACTCGGTTACCCGGAAAGAGTTGGGAATATAGGTCAACATGCAGTGGCAGCATCAGTTTCAACTAACAACTCAATGCTCTAGGGCAATAGACAGACGAACTGACAGACAGACCAATGCGGATGACGATGATGCTGCTGCTGCGATGTATGTCAGTGTTGCATTGAAAAAGTAGCAACGCCACCTGTGAGCAACATGCGGCGGCTGCTATTTTGTGTTTTTCTGGAACTCAAAAATGAAAAAAAAGTTCTTGTTTATGTTTTAAAAATTCTTTAAATAGATAAAGACGGACAGAAGCAATTTTAATTTTAGTTGGAAAATATTGTAGCAGAAATAGTTGCACGAAAATGCAAAGATTATATTTGAAAAATATTATTTTTTTTATAGAAAAATTAAATTTCAGAGAAATGTTTGAATTTTAAATTTTATTTGAAAAATATTTAAATGAAATTTTATTTTTGAGAATTGAGAATTTTTTGAGAAAAAGTTTTTTTAATGAAAAATTGAATTTTTAGTTAAAAAAATTGAATTTTTAGTTTAAAAAAAAAATTTTTAGTGATAAACTGAATTTTTAGTGAAATTTTGATTTCTTAATGAACTTTTAGTGAATAATTAAATTTTGTGTGAAAAATTGCATTTTGAGTGAAAAGTTGAATTTAAGTGATCAATTGAATTGTTAATGAAAATTTTAATTAATGAACGAATAATTTAAACTTGTACTGAAAATTTTATTTTTAGTATTTAATTGAATTTTTAGTGAAAAATTGAGTTTTTAGTGAAAATTGAATTTTTAGTGAAAAATTTAATTTTTAGTGAAAAATTGAATTTTTAGTGAAAAATTGAATTTTTTGTGAAAAATTGAGTTTTTAGTGAAAAATGGAATTTTTAGTAAAAAATTTAATTTTTTGTGAAAATTTGAATTTTTAGTGAAAATTTGAATTTTTAGTGAAAATTTGAATTTTTAGTGAAAATTTGAATTTTTAGTGAAAAATTGAATTTTTAGTGAAAAATTGAATTTTTAGTGAAAAATTGAATTTTTAGTGAAAAATTGAATTTTTAGTGAAAAATTGAATTTTTAGTGAAAAATTGAATTTTTAGTGAAAAATTGAATTTTTAGTGAAAAATTGAATTTTTAGTGAAAAATTGAATTTTTAGTGAGAAATTGAATTTATAGTGAAAAATTGAATTTTTAGTGAAAAATTGAATTTTTAGTGAAAAATTGAATTTTTAGTGAAAAATTGAATTTTTAGTGAAAAATTGAATTTTTAGTGAAAAATTGAATTTTTAGTGAAAAATTGAATTTTTAGTGAAAAATTGAATTTTTAGTGAAAAATTGAATTTTTAGTGAAAATTTGAATTTTTAGTGAAAAATTGAATTTTTAGTGAAAAATTGAATTTTTAGTGAAAAATTGAATTTTTAGTGAAAAATTGAATTTTTAGTGAAAAATTGAATTTTTAGTGAAAAATTGAATTTTTAGTGAAAAATTGAATTTTGAGTGAAAAATTTATTTTTTCTTAGTAAAAAATTGAATTTTTTGTGAAAATTGAATTTTTAGTGAAAAATTGAATTTTTAGTGATCATTTTAATTTTTAGTGAAAAATTTAATTTTTTAGTGAAAATTTGAATTTTTAGTTAAAAATTTAATTCATAGTAAAAAATTTAATATTTTGTGAATATTTGAATTTTAAGTGAAGAATGTAATTTTTTAGTGAAAAATTTAATTTTGAGTGCAAAATTTAATTTTTAGTGAAAATTTGAATTTTAATTTTAAGTGAAAAGTTGATTTGTTAGTGAAAAATTGAATTTTGTAGTGACAAATTTAGTTTTTTTTAAGACAGATTAGATTTTTGAGAAAAATTGCATTTAAGTGAAAAATTGAATATTTCATTTTGGTGAAAAATTTAATTTTAATTGAAAATTGAATTTTTTTTTAATGAAAATTGAATTTTTTGAATGAAAATTGAATTTTTTAATGAAAATTGAATTTTTCAGTGCAAATTGAATCTATTGTGAAAATTTGAATTTTGATTATTGTTAAATACCAGTCACCATTTTTATAAATTAATAATTGAATTATTATGTTCTATAAACACTGACAAATCGTCTTACCTACCAACCGAAAAATCGATTTACAAAGGCAGTTATTCGAAAAGTATTTCCTCAATTTCATGTATCTGCTATTTTGCACATTTGCCAAATTGAATCTGAACAACAAAATAAAGCCAAACGAAAATTAATAGAATCATTTTGTACTCGCACAATCCCCTACATAAATTTACAATAAATTTTTACTTTTTTTACACATTTGAATTTTGGCGAAAATTCAATTCAATTGAATTCAACTACGTGCTAAAATACGAAAATTTATTTTTTATATTTACAATTTTTATTGTGTTTGCCATTACAACAAAAAGAAGACGAAAAATAATGCCAATACAACAACAACAATCACAATACAAATTTCATTTCATTTGATTCGATTTGATTTTCTCGCGCATTTACATTGCGCGCATTGAATGGATCGATTCCCGTATTCACCACAATTTGTGGTTTCAAATTCAAATGCAATTCCGTTGCCGAAGTGATGTTCGGCACACCGCTTAGTTGTTGCTTTTGTTCTGATTTTCCAAACATTGATATAGAAATAATTTTATTGAAATATTAGAGCTGTAGACGGAAGTGGATTTTGCCTCCTTCCTCCTCTGTAATCTATGCTGGGGCCGGCTGTATGTTGCTCCCACAATGGCCACCACCTGCAGGTGTATTACATTTATGAATATATTTATTTGTTAATTTAATATGATGTGCGGTATATGGCAACATGCTGTGAGTTCACAGAAACCATTACAAATGGTTTGTAAAAGTATCTTTTTCGTATCGTAAAATATTGTTTATAGTTCGTAGAAATAAACTTTATAGTTCTGAAATGTATTATTTGCAATTATTGATCTAACGTATGCTTAAAGTTCTTAAATTATGGTTTGAAGTTTCTAAAAATAGTTTGACTATTATTAAAAGTTTGAAAATATCGTTATATTTTTATATATTTAATTATGTATTATGTATAAAAGAAATTAACATTTTTTTAATGATAGAATTCGTAAATCAATGGAATATCTCAGGTGGAGAACCAAGGAATATTCGTTTACATTCCTTTTCATTGTATCATCATTGGAAATCATCAAAAATTCCTTCCGTTTGAATTCGCCTATCAGTTGACGTTTTTATGGACAAATTGTTTCCGTTGGGCAATGTTTTGATTTATATGCTACAAATTTGTATACAATAATTCTGATTTAGAAATGATAAATTTTACCAAGAGTATCATTAAATGAAAATATATAATAAGGGAACCTGGTGTAAAGCGGGACACGTTTTGATCTGTCTTCAAAAAAGTACATTTAAATGTTTTATAATTGTTTAAAGAGTCTATTTCATAGAGTGGTTCGTGATCGAACTTTTTGCACTAATAGAATATAATTTATATGTCTTGTCCACTTGGGACACGGGCGACTCCACTAATTGCTGCTGCTACTGAAGCCGCTTTCGGTGGAGGCTGCTTTGCAGTTGTTGTTGCCAATGGGCACTGATGAAACAATGTAAAAATGATTTGTCTCCTTGAGACACTACTTGTCTTTTTAGAGACAATGTAAAATTTCAATAAAAACGCGTAGTTGTTTTTGGTTTAAGTACAAACGTTATAAGTTATAGTTCATTTTAAGTTTTAGTTTTAAGTAATTATACGTTGTTCAAAAGTAAACGTTGTGCTGCTGCAGATGTTAAAAGTGAAGTAAAGTGTCCCATCGCACCACGAGGCAAATGTCACCTTTGACGTTTATTCCTTCGCTCATCTATGCGACTGTATGCGTGCGCTGTCATGCGTTGGAGACTTTATGGACAGAGTTGCCAACCGTTCTAATGATTCGCCTTATGTTGGTATAATGCGGCGTTCACATCAGATGATGGTATAAAGTTTACGTTAGCGGCACGAACAATTCTTTTGATGGATTTTTTGGACGATTTTTCTAAAAAACTCAACTTCAGACATCTTGAAAAATCCTGGGATTAAATGGAAAATGATAAACAGGCAAATATTTTGTTATTTCTGTATTATTTCATGTTTTTTGCAACATAAACAATATAAATACATTCAGAATATTTAAAAAATATGGTAATACGAAAAATTAATGAAAATGAAAAAAAAATAATATTTAGACATTTCTATCAAAAGTAATATATTAAAATAAAAAATATACATTTCACATTTTCCCAAAAAAAAATGGTTAAAGGTATGTAATATACGGAAAATTAAATATACTTATATATTAAAACCTTCAAATGGAACACTTTTTGAAAGCAAACCTCTCGACTTTACAAAACTTATGCAATACATTTTTTTACTTGTTCTTGAAAAGCAATAAAAAGGTATGCATTTTATTAAAACGAGCGATAAAAAGGTTACTGCCATATTAAGTAACACCTGACTGTTCCAATTTTCCACATTACCCTATTTCACACTTTACCCAAGGTTCCCCTACATGTGATGCCTACATTATCCATTTGTCTAGGGTGGTTATGAAAATATTTTGAAAGCACTTTTACTATAAAACGAATATTAAAAAAACACTTGATTGATTTTAAAATTTTAGGACAGTAGGTCAAAATATGAGAAGAACATATACTAAAATACGATTTAATATTTAGAATACTATAAAACATTAAATTGTATATGACGGACGAGTACAAGTATCGTTTAAGGTACAGTACGCCTAAAAGTAACATTACCCGTTTGAAAACGTTTCTATATCATTACGATAAAATTTCATAATTGTATTGTTGAGAATTTGTAAAAGTAACGTGTATTATAAGTAAAGATTTTTTTATTTGCAGCACAAAGTATTTTTTTACCGTTTAGTTCAGTGCGATAATAGTTTAAAAAAAACACGTTGTATTTATTAAATTAACTGTTGTCAGCCGGGTTCAAAATGTCACATAATTTATGCATGCAACAATTATTAAATCAACATTCGATTGAATTAAAAATTCAAAACAATTAAAATGCAAATGAAAAAAATATATAATACAAATACGACATTCAGAAATGAAAAATAATATACACGAATTGTTTGCTATAGATAGCGACGACTTCAGAGTTATATATGCAGCGCACATTTTA
Source organism: Dryomyza anilis (assembly GCA_951804985.1). NCBI lineage: Eukaryota > Metazoa > Arthropoda > Insecta > Diptera > Dryomyzidae > Dryomyza > Dryomyza anilis. The sequence continues at coordinate 126,123,037 of OX638130.1, read as the reverse complement.
TAATTTAATTAATTTACAATATTGTGAAAATTTATTAAATGTATGACAGTTATGCAAACGTGTGCGAGTCGCTTTAGGGTCAAGTTTGCTTTGTGTTTTCTCTCTCTCCCTCTCTCAATGGCCCAATATTGCACCTAGGTACATCGGGTACTTACTGTGTAAATTTACACATCGATACTGATTACTGGACCAATATGACCCACATTATAGACGCACTAAAAGCCTACTCTGCCTGCCTTCCATCACTTCAACTGTCAAATCAGATATACTCTCCTCCCTCTCACACACACACGTTGCCTCTAATTGAATTCATTAGCGTTCACTGTCCTTTGTGATAGTCAGGCACTACTGACTCCACTAGAACCGGACGAATGAATACCCTGCATAATAACCGCAGTGTTCGTCGTCGTTGTTTGGCGGTTAGTATGAAAATAGTCACACTTCGTCATCATCATTGTCACCAGCATCATCACCATCAGTAGTAGTAGTTGATAGTTGGTATCTATTAAATATAACGTCGTAGTTTAGCATATTTTAAAATTTAAATTATCGAGTACGCGCCATAATTGACAGTTTGTTTAATTGACAGTCATAAATAAATTCTCATTGACATCGAGTTATTTTCATTTTTATTTGGTTCGATAATAAATCGTTTGCCTTAATTAAATATTAATAGATAATTATAGTTGATTTTTCAATAAAAACAACAAGAAAAACATGAAAAATCACTCTTTTTCCTTGATTCATATTATATAGCATTTTATTTTAATTGATCTAAATATATATGTCTTCGGAATTATTATTGATTTTATTAACACAATTAAAGTTTATTAATAGTATGAAAACTAATAGTATGACATTTAAATATTAATTATGAAAGGATATAACTACACATTTATAATTTTTAGATCATAAAGTGTTACTGTCTGTGGGGGGTTAGCGGCTCAAATATAGCAAATTTTCAAAGTCGGAAAAATGTCCTGAAAATCCCTCCTGATGCCAACACCCTTATTTTACGAAAATATATTTTCCGAGGTGGAACTACTTCCCTACTATATTTTTAATTTTAACTATATTTTTAATTTTAATTATTTTTTGATTGATTCATCGCCGAGCTTTAATTGAATTGATTAAATATTTAGTAATATTAATTAATAAATTAACAGAAAAAAACAAAAAGTTACATTAATACAATTAAATTATTTGCTGAAACGACTATGGATTAATTGTATTTATTAAATACTTAATCATCTTAATTAAAATTAATAAATTAACGGACAACAGCATCAATACAATTAAATAATTTGCTGAAACGACTGTTGCATTAATTACACTAACAATCGCCGTTGCTGAGCACACGATACTGATTACAAGACGCAGCGTCACGATGCGACCTGCAGAGAATGAACGCCGGCAAACGAGCAAACGATAGAATTTTTGTTTGCGCGTTTGGTTGCGCCCATATTATTCCCATTTGATATGTGCCAAGATATACACTTATAGAGGATGATCAACCTCTAAGTGTGTCGTCAAAAATGGTTATGAGGGCAATGGTTACATATTTAATAATGCTTCTAACTTCATCATCAGAAAAGTACATAACATATACTTTCACAAGAATTTGTAGCATTCTATTTTAATTAACTGAATGAGAATTATAAAGACTGTGAATATCATAAAAATACTTTTAAAACGTCGACCATATTAATTAAATAGATCGCTATTTATGCAAAGTTCATAAATGGTTTATTTTTCGAAGAAAATCACATTTTTAGCAAATGTGTTTGCTAAATACATTAAAACTTGTTGCTAGACTAGTTATTTATGGTTGCTGTATTTACGTCGATTATTTTTTCTGTGTCAACAGGTATGATTTTATTTCATTGTTATTGAAGTACCTATTTCGGTTAGCGGGTTACAAAACACATTAAATATGGAAGTTGTGTAAGTAAAAATTGGGATTTTTGATGAGAAATTAAAAAATAAATAAAACATGTCAATGGTTTTTTTTTTTTGATTTTTATTAGTTCAAACTTTTTTTTTTGGAAATGTATAGAAAGTTGAAACTTTGTTGAGAATAGTGTAGTGTAGAAAGGCAGCCATATTTGTCTGCTTCAAATCACACAAAAATGTTTTTGAACCGCATTGACTCTTCCGAAAATTTGTGTCTAGGTTATACTAAAAAATAAGTTTTTGAATAAATTGTATTTGGTTCGTTTTACTTCAGGACTTATAAATTTCTTAAAAATTATATTTTTCATGTCAGTTTATTTTTTTTTAAATTATTATTATCTTTAAAGCATCCGTATTTGTCGGCATCTTCTTAAATTGAATTTATAGCCATGTCTCAACTTATTTTACAATTTTTTCAAAATTGCGTCTAATGAAGCCCAATGTTTCCAGACAACAAATGTAATAAAGCCATATGAAGACATTTGATTTTTGTTTTGTACCTAATTTACCCACCACAGCGACTCACGATTTCTGCGGCGTAACCAGAGCTTTTTGGATTTTTTTCTCTAAATAATTTTTTTTTATATTTTTATTGCTTTTTTTAATGTGGAAAACAAAGCAGTTTTGTTAAATGTTGCCAAATACAAAAAAGAGCATAAACTTAAATACGGCAAACTCTGACGTTCTTGCATTTAATTATGCAAATCATAGTTACCCAAAATAGATGAATACGTACTAACAAAAAAAAAAAAAAAAAACGTACATAAATAATGCGCACAAAACAGCGAAAACTTGCACATTAAATAAATGTAAATTTTAAAGAAAAAGACGAAAAAAGCCAAAAATAGCTACAAAATGTGAATAATTTATGTGTGTTTTCCTTTAAGTAACAAAAAACGGCTCTAGGTTTGTAACGAGTTCACTGTAGAGTTACTTACTCTACACACACATGCGCCTCACAGTTTATTCAATTACAAAATATCATCGTCGTCGTATAAATACGATGCCTTTTGGCAACAATGGTGCTGCCGCTGCAGCTGCTGTTGCTACTACGAATTGTTTGAAATTCAAATCACGTTCGTCATTTTCGAGCAACACTCAGTCGATCCATCAAAAGTTGGCCAACATTATGTTTGTCGGTTGATTTTTCTTTTGGTTGTTTTTGTTGTTGACTTCGTTTTTTCTATTATTTAGCTACTTTTACATTTTTAACTTCATTTAATACGCAAATTTGCACAAAACATCTGCTGCCGCTACTGCTCCATCCAAGCATTGACTCGATTTCTTACAATGGACAAAGGAAAAATGTTGGTAAACATCTAGCAAAAAGTTTGTTAAATTTACGAATATTTTGTTTTAATTATATTCAATTTAAAATTATATTAATTTTTATATATAAATATTACTTATCTTAAACCACATATTAAACACATACAAAATTATTTTTATATAATGTAGTTAAGATTACAACAAATTCGGATAAGTTTACTAAATAAATTATTAAAAATATTATTATATGCGGGAGAATTCTGAACAAAATTATCGTTCTTTAAGGTCAACCCTAGTAGACATTTTGGTAGGGCCATGGTCATGAAGTGATCATGTCATTATTTGAGATGATCGGGATATGACGAGTTCCATAATGTCCTTGTAACGCAGTGTCCTGATCATGTACTGACCTCAGGCCATGATCATGTACTGATCGGCCAATTCCCCATTTTATTATTTACCCGACTATTGCCTTGTCAGAGCCCGAGCATAATAGGGTTTCTCTCATTAAATCTCGATCATTTTCTGATGTCATTTCGTTATGAGGAACATTGACTATTTACATAATGCAAACCCTGGTATGGTAAGCATGTCAAGGTCATGCAAAGGCAATGATCATATTTTCTCTAATAGGACTTACCCAACGAAAACCCGATCATTTACCGATGGCGCATCGGGCAAATTTCTACTAGGGAAAGTTCAGAATTTTCACAAATGGGCTACAATTGTGGTTTATTCAATATAAAAAAAGTTGCGATTTTTTACAGAAAATGTAATGATGCAATTCGATTAAATGAATCTCAAGAATTCATAGGTGAAATTTCTGAATGTTTAAAAATTCTGTATCTCCTAAACGGAGCGTTTTTTCAAGGTCACAGTTCAGAATTTTCACAAATGGGCTACAATTGTGGTTTATTCAACATTATTAAATTATTCAACTACTTTTATTTTAATTCGAAGCTTACACATTTTTTAAATATAATTTAGTTAATATAACAACATATTTTGTTAACTTGACTAAACGTTACTTATCTCAAACTTAAATTAACAACATTTTTTATAATAATTTTTAATTTTGTTTTATAATTTTATTTAATTATTGTTTGAATTTTGCGCATCTTAAATACAAATTTTTTAGATTAAAAAACTTACAAAATTTATTTTAAATAATTTTGTTAACATTACAAAAAAGTGTGTTAACTTTATTAATATGTAATTTTACTCGTTCTAAACATAATTTTTTTATATTGTAAATTTTACAAAATCTATTTAATACAATTTAATTAGCATTACAAAAAATGCTGTTAACTTTACTAACATGTTGTTGGAGTTTAACTCATATTAAACATCTTTTTTTTAAATTGTAAAACTAACAAATTTTTTAAATGTAGGTTTGTTAACATTACAAAAATGTTGTTAACTATTAGTGTAGTTATTTTAGTGTTTCTTTTTGTTAAAATTACAAAAATTGTTGTTAATTTTACTAATATTTGATTTGAATAATATTCAAATTAAAAAAAGAAATTAAAACGTACCAAATTTATTTAATATAATTTAGTTAAAATTACAAACTTGTCAGTTAATTTTACAAACATGTAAAATCAATTTAATAAGTACACTTTTCATTAATACCATAAAATTATATTTCGGACACGTTCTGAAATTCAAATATAATCGAAATTCAAATATTCAATAATAAAAATTGATTTGAATACATTCCACAGAAATTTAACGAATGGAAGTCGATTGAAATACGTTGGTTTTGTATTGAAAATCTAACTCTGGAATAGTAAAAAGCTAATACAATCATATTGAAATTTGAATACGATTTTTTTCAAAGCTGACACACGCCTCTTTTTATAAAATATTCTCCATTAATCTATTAAAATTAGTATTTATTTTCAAGAATTTAAACATTTTAATAATTTAACTAAAGGTTTCTTAATATTAACAACATTACTAACATTTCAGTTAATTTCGTACCCAGTATTCGTAAATCCGTCTGCCCTGTGCTTCTACTACTGCTCTGTTTTATGTTTTTATGTTTTTCTGACACTTTGACATCATAATTCAACACGACTGCATTTTTGACAGTCGTACCATGTACCGTTCGTTCATTCGTTGTTGGCATTTTGATTTCTATTGAATTTATTACTAGAGATCTATATGAGCTCTATGTAGTCTATGCAAGAAAATTGAGGTTTCTTAAAAAAAAACTAGTTTATTTTTTTATATCGAATTTGTATTTCTCATTCTTTGTGCGTTGTCTATATTGACCTGGCCCTTGGTATTACTTTCTTTTTAAATTTTTGTTGTTTTATTTTTTGTTGCGCCTTTCTTTGTTTTATTGCGTTGTTTCTATTTGTTAAGTTTTATTCATCATGTAATATGTCGTCATATCATTTCACCTAATATAACTGCTTATGACATCTGCCTCTGGAGAACATTTATGCGGCGTTTTATGCGGATGATGCTGAATGGGATTCGTCGTCGTTGGTGGCACGACTGATATAGTTTTCTCGTAAATTTTTGTATTTTTAAACAGTATTCTTGTGTTTATTCCGAAATTTATATAAAAATTTAAATTCTCCACTTATAAACCCAGCAAACCAAACGATAATTTTACGATATCGAAACAATATCATCTATAATGATACGAAAACGATAAGGTTTTCGATAAAAACGAACCTGTCTAACACGATATCGTTGTTTTTGTCGTTATGGATATCGTGATGATATTATAAATGGATTTATTTTCGGTAAACAAATTTGATTTGTTCAGAAAATTTAAATTTTTGACAAAAATTATAAAGAACACGCAATTAAATACTTGAAATACTTTGAGTTTTATATCTAAAATTTATCATTATTATATCGAATTTGAAAATTATCGTCAAATGGTTTGTAGGGTAGTCTGAAAAGTAAATTTTAAATATGAGAAACATTGCTTAAAATCGTTTATTTTATATTTGAAACTCTTAATATTATTAAGATTTTAACAAAAGTCAAGAAAATGATTCAGATCCGGTCCATTCTTTTGTGTGGCAATTTTTCCTAGTCAAATTAGGAAATCTTTCGACGGACAATTCGTATATCAAAATTGAATATATAAAACTGAAATGTATGGGAAAGAATTGTGTGGGGAATGATTGTCACGACAAGAAAGTGTCAAGTTTAGAACAATGAGACCAATATTTATATGAAGTATTAAAGAAAATTCCTCCGCTATGTGTCCCGGACAATTGCCCACCACTTCGTAGTTCACTCGGCTCTCAAAAGAACTACGCATTACAGAGAGAATTCGTTCTTCAGTCGCACGATACGTTTGTGGAACAATCTCCCTGCGTCTGTTTTTCCCAAAATTTTTGATATTGGAAAGTTCAAAACAAACATCCACCGATACTACTCCATCTTTCCTCCCTCCCAATAACCTATGATCCTTTTATTCGATCCACACTGTGCATTGCATAAATAGGGGCATCGCCTGAGCGTTGGTTAATATATAAAAAAATACAATGTGTTCCTAGACAATGTATTCCCAGACAATTCATCCCCTGGACTAATCGGTCTTTGACAATTCATCCCCGGAAAATCGGACTCTATTCAATTATTCCCTGACAAGTCTTCCCGAGATAACTTTACCCCATGAGTTATTAAATTGAATTGCCTCGAGATAGAATAGTTTAGGGAATACTTGTTACGGGAATTAAGTGTCTCTGGAAATAAGTGACTCGGAGAATATTTAACACTAAGAAGAACTGTGTGGAGTGAAGAATAAAACTCACCAAATAAATTTGAATTTTAAATTGTGAACAATTTAGGGAGGATGAGACCAAAATTGGTATCAAGCATTCACGACAATACTTCCCCGGTCAAATCGTTCCTCGGCAAATTCAACCGCGAATACTTGAATCCCGGACATAAATTATTATTTATTAAATTGAATTATCCCAGCAATGCATTCTGTTCGGTATGAGTTATCATTGATCCGCTTTATGTAAATTAAATTCTAACTTTTACCAATTTCAAAATCCTTCAAACTTTATTTATGTATTTCAAAAACATCCCATAATACTTTAATACTATTTAAACCCTTATTACTCATTACCTATGACACACCACAACTCTTTTGTCAAATAATAAAACCCAGCACTTTACTTGATTTACGCTTGAAAAACCTACTACAACCCGTTGGAAATCTATTAGCGGGTACCACAAAACCAAAACTAAAACAAAATATAAAATAAAAAATAAAAAAAACACCAACCACTACACCAACTTAACCTCATTTTGCAACTGAATAAAAAGGTTTTCCGTAAATCTGTTGGCGCGCATTTCACGCCTCAAATGAGCTCAACTGGCAGCGAAGACGCAGCGACAACAGCAGCAGCAACAACATTAAGAGCAACAACATAAGTAGCAGCAGCAACAACGACAACAACATATGAGCATCAACAACATCACCATAAACAGCTAAACTGCAAAACAAAAAAATACCGACTGACAATAATGAACAAAGAAACGCACGCCGTGACAAAAACGAAGTTGCTTGTGCTGCTAGTGTTGCTGCTGCTGATGATGATGACGACGACTTTGTTGCTTCTTCTACTTCTGCTGTAAATAAAGTGTAAACAAGTGTTTGGTGCGTACAACACATCCGCGTTTTTGACTTTTGTGTCGCACATATTGACAGACGGACAATTATAGGGGAGATCGGGGTTAATTCGACACTTTTTTGAACAGCAGAGACTAAGATCTTAATTATAAATATAGTTGAATAGCTTTATTCTGTGGATAAATATTCCCAATAGGCGGTAGGGATTCACATTATTCAGTTTTCAGGAAACAAATCGTTGCAGTAGTAATAAAACTAACCAAATATCTATTTTTCTTTTATTAAAAACGTAATATTTGAGTTAATATTGCAAAAAATAGTTTTACAAATTGAAATATTATTCAAGAGATAAACACTTTCTCACCATTTTCTAAAAATCAAAATTTGTAATATTGAATTAATTTTTTTTTTTATTTGAAATATTAAGTGTAAAGCTCGAATCACACGATTGAATAAACAGTCAACTTTTGAATCAATTTTCAAATAATTTTAATATCAATCGTGTGATTGCGCAATTTTTGTATGGAAAATTAGGTATCACACGATTGATATTTAAATTGTTTTGAAAATTAATTCAAAAGTTGAGTGTTTATTTAATCGTGTGAATCGAGCTTAAAACCTCTATTCTTTTTAGAATTTTCTAATTTTGATATGGAAAAATCACAATTTTATGTTAAATTATCATTTTGTAATAATTATTAATATTGTTAGATATAAAATTATTTTTAGAAAAAAGTGTAATGAAAATAATCATCATTTTCAAATTTTTGTTCATTCGAAATTTGTCTGTGATTTATTGTGAAGAACTATAAATTTAAGGAACAAATTGTAAATATATACAAATAAAATGCATTATCTTTACTATTTTTAAAAATAATGCAAACAAATAATGTTATTGACTTTTTGTAATTTCCATTTAAACCTTAACGTGCAACGTTGCGTTTTATGTCCCGTCCGGTATCATTAGGTCTAGCGTATAGAATTCTAATTACAATTTTTTACAGATACTTAGTTTAATATAAATTCTACTTTTACAAAAAAATCAAGTAAATTATGTTCCGAATACCCAGAACGACCAGGAACATGAACAATATGATGTGGCCATGATCATATTTTCCCTAATAGGATACATTAGGGAATACATTACTCAGGATGTATTAATGACGTGTTGATTTTACATCTTTTTCTCATTTTATATATAGTGAAAGGGTATATTCAGTTTGGTACGCCGTTTGTAACACCCAGAAGGAAGCATCTCCGGTATGGAAAAGTATATATATTCTTGATCAGCATGACCTCCTGAGTCGATTTAGCGATGTCCGTCCGTCTGTCTGTCCGTCTGTCTGGCTGGCTGTCTGTCTGTCTGTCTGTCTGTCTGTCTGTCTGTCCGTATTTCTGTCTGTCTGTCCGTCTGTCTGTTGTAATCCCTACTACTTTTAAAATTGAAGAGCTAGATAAATGAAACTTATAACTTAGATTACTAATATACCTACGCTGTATGTGCGAAAAATTGGCGAGATCGGTCAATTGTGACCTATGATGTGACCTTATGTTCAAATACCTCATATAAAAGGTGCATATAAAGATCAATTTTTATGTATACGTGCTTAGGTAAACTTTTTTGGTCAAATATATATTGATATCATGCTCAAATACATGATAATAATGTTTTCCGGCGAAAAGACTTGTGGTTCACAAAAAAAAAATCGAAATTTGGTACACCTACCCATTTGTAAATATGGGTATCAAATTAATGGAAATTCTTCAGGGATTGAAAGTTTGTAGTTATTTTCAGGATTCGTATACCCTGGTGACCTATATATCACTTTGAATGGTAACCACACATGTAGGGTATTTATAGTCGGCTTAGACCGACTATAATTTTGATAATCTTAACTATCATAATTACACCTACTTTAAAATTTCCCATGTGATCTATATATATAGTTGATATCGCCACTGTCATGCCAAAGGGGCGAATCTGAAGTTTTAAAAATGTTGCCAAATCAAATTTTAAAGTGCTTTAAAAATTAGTAAAATTTAGTTTATATTTTTCATTTATTTCTGTTGTTTTCGTTAATTCATCAATTAGTATAACGTATATAAAATATATTTGTAGCTGCGGTAGCTCAGTGGTTAGTGCGTTGGACTGCGAGCCAAAAGGTCCCCGGTTCAAGCCTGGACTGGGGCTAACAACATCTTTTCATAGACACATTTTTCTATACCGCGCTACCTCTCGTCAGTAAATAACAAATCTACGAGAGTAAAACATTGCATATGAAAAGCTCTCACCCGCTGTTCGGTTTCGGCAATAAACTGTAGGTCCCACCACTTTGAGTACAAATATAACACGCATGAGAAGATGGAGAATTCACACGATATCGAGTGTAAAATTGGACCTACACGGTAGAAACGTTCTGTTGGAATTTTCTCGATACGTGAAATTTTTGTAAATCGATCATAGTTTGAGATTGCTGCGAAAAATATTGCGATATCGATTAGATAAATGTTTAAATTTCGTATATTTTCAAAGAATTTAAATGTGCGAAAATTTTAAAAAATTTTATCGATGTTATTCGAGAAAGCTTCGAGGCACCGAGGTCTCCGGAAATGGCAAACTGGGATGTGTTATAAAAACTAATTAATAAATTAATAGCTAAAATAAAAATTGAATTTACCCCGATGTCGAATTAGCCCCGGCCTCCTCTACGATATAATTATATATTGCATACATTTATATGTTGCTGTTGTTGTGTTGCTGCCATTGCTGTTTCATCTATTTGTGTTGTACGTGTTGCCACAAATTTTTAATTTAGGTTAAGTGCGAGAGCTAACTGTAGGAAGAGAACTTGATGAGATGATGTTCTTGTTGTTGTTGTTCTAACAGTTATTGTATTTGTTGTCTTTCAGTTGATGTTGCTGCTGTTGTTGTTACAAACAATATTTAGTTGATGTTGCTGTTGTTGGTTTTATGCATTGCATTTATCATGTGACAACCTATTTGTGGCTTCGTGTTTAACGATCCTATTTCTCTTGGTTCACCTTGCACTGATTTCAATTTGATTGTACTAGTTGTTGTAATTGTCACCGATATATTGTTGTTGTTGTCATCATCAGGCAAGTTATTTGTGTTGTTGTTGTTGAGCTTGACGCTTTTCACCACATGACATTTAAACTGTCAACAGCACAAAAAGCTACTCACATTTTATGCGGTTGACATACGTCATGTCGCTATTTTTATTTATCTCTGTTGTGGTTGCTGAAGCGTATGTTGCTCTCTCTCTCTTTCTTCTTCTGACTGACAGAAGCTTTAAAAATACCATATATTCATCTTATAATCTAACGATCATTGCCTGACATAAGCACGATAATGATCAATGTTTTTTTGAGGCTTTATTACTACTTCGGAGCAATACCGTTAAAACTAAAAGATTAACGTTGGGTTTTGTGCATTAAGAACTTAATTGCGTTGTTAGCGGAACCAACAAAAGACAACACGTTGTTAACGTTTTTGTTAACAATTTTTATGTTATGCTAGAATAAATTGCTCTATATAAATTATCAGTTAGTTGCATAAAAAAAATTAACGATTACTTAAAATTTAACAAGGTAATCGGTTAAGTTGTCCTATTAGGCATGTTCTATTGTTCGATCGAATTTATTTTTTTTTGTTCCCGAATTCAATTTTCCAATACACAGAAAAAATAATTCTTCAATATAATAATTTTATTCATAAATAATATACATTTTTTCACCAACTATTAGATTCGTCATATGGATGATTTCATTCATTGAATTGAAATTTAATGTTTTTAATGTTCAATATGATGTTTTTAAAGTTTTCTTCATTTACACGTATATATTGTTATTTAATTCCTATAAAGTTTATTCTATTTAATTGTTAAATACTGCTTGCTTGATTAAAAAAATATTAATTTGAAAAAAAAAACTATTTTTTTTTCAAAATAAATCAAACTTTTTTAAAACTTTTTTTTACGAAATTACAAAAAAAAATGTTTTTTGAAAACAAATTAAAACAAAAAAATTTGAAAAAATGAATTTCGTAAAAAAAAATTTATTCGAAAAAAATTAGTTTTCAAAAAAATATATATTTCAATAAAAAACTTTTTTTTTCTAAAAAAAAAAAATTATTTTTTTTTATTTTCTAAAAAAAAAAAATTCAATTTTTTTTATTTTTTATTTAAATATATTTTTTTGTAAATATAACTTTTTTATTAATAAAAAGTTGTAATTATAAATAAATATAAAACATTTACGAAAAATAAATATTTTGATTGAAATTTGGTTTGATGAACAGCATTCTTCAATAGGATGTACATATATGTTGTAATTTATGTATTTGTTCATTAATATGATGAAACGTATTTCTCAAATAGTTAATCATATTGAAAAACACTTTTTCGATCATGCATCACATTGATAATGAATTCGTAACATTGATGTTTTGTAGTTATCAATCGTTCTTCAATAAATTAAATCATGGTTTGAAGATTATTTTTTTGATGATGATTTTTTTAAGTTTTTTTTTTCTGTGCACAAAGTAAACCTACTTTAATCGTAGACAATATGGAGGGAAAAATCTTCAAAGATCCAGATGGAATCAAAAAAAAATAGGATTGATATACACGGACACACTTATAACGTAAAACGAAACGAATTCGTCAAAAAACGTCAGAAATTCCAGTGATAGAACATTTTTAAATTGAATAAACCAAAAACGATGAAAAATAAAAAAGTAGAAATATGCTATCACTGGATTTTATGACGAATTCGTTTTACTATATAAAAGAGTTATTTTTAAATACATATTCACTTAGGACTAGTTTTTCTGTGGTAAACTTAGTTTAAACTTAGTTTAAATTTCGTTTACTAAGGGCCAGTTTTTCAGTGCTAGTTGAACTTTGTTTGTTGTTTAAACTTGGTTTAAAATCAAAATCGATTTTTTCAGTGAACTTCAACCATCGTTTAAACTTAGTTTAAACGACCGATGCTGATGGTTTAAACTACGTTTAAACTTTCAAAGTTTTTGACATACATTTTTTTCACAACACTTTTCACTATTTTCTGTCGCTGCGCTGATTGACAAATTATTATTAATTTTTGTATTTTTGCACACTACGCATTAAAACAAAGTCTCACATGCACTTTAGTTGCTCGATCTTTTGTTTAATTTAAAAATACATTAATTTTATTTTTCTGAAACAATTTTTTATTTATTTAATTTTCAATGACATTTATCAGAAGTCAAAATCGAGAGAATTATTTGTCATTTGCCTGTGGTGCCATATGTATTGTCTTGGTCTGTGTTCATTTAAAAACTATCACTGAAAAACTGCTAACAAAATTAAACGACGTTTAATTTAAAGAGAAGATTAATTAAACGGAGTTTAAACTACGTTTAAATGAGCACTGAAAAACTGGCCCTTAAACGTCTCACAGTTTTTCAGTGACAGTTTAAGTTTCATTCAGATCAGTGCTTAAAATGTGGCAGCATTGTCGGCTAATGTCAACGAATTATCGATTGTGAATAGCATTTAAGAAGAATAAAATTATTTTTCTCATTTGGAACAGCTGATATTTAATTTGAGAGAATGACAAAATTTACAAGAAATTACAAAGATAATTTAGAATAGTATAATGCACGAAATAATGCACGAAATAATGCTTGAGAATTAGTGAGTGTGATCGTGCAGTGTTAGTTTATGCAATGAATAATAGAAGAAAACTAATAAAATTGAAACCAATGGACAGACAAATGAGTGTATGAGAGTGGATCCGTAACCCACCGACATCGCTGGGTTAAACCAAGTTTAAAATACTTTTAAAGTTCACTGAAAAACTCGATTCTAAGTTTAAACTAAGTTTAAATTACAAATGGAGTTCAACTACCACTGAAAAACTGGCCCTTAGTTATCATAAACGTAACTAAGAGCAATTATTCTTGATATGAAAGAAGATAATGTCTTAATATAATAGTTTGGCACTACAGTCCTATAAGAACTTAGGCCAAGCTCTCTCACCATTTTGAGCTGTGCATGTTATATTTGTACTCAAAGTGGTGGGACCTACAGTTTTTAGCCGAATCCGAACGGCAATGTTTTTACTCTCGTAGGTTTGCCATTTACTGCCGAGAGGTAGCGCGGTATAGAAAAATGATACTATGAAAAGATGTTGTTACCCCCAATCCAGGCTTGAACCGGGGACCTTTCGGCTCGCACTCCAACGCACTAACGACTGAGCTACCGCGGCTTAGATATAAAAAGAAATTAACGAAAAGCAACTAATCTTTATATGCAATTTATTAAATTAAATTTTAAATATATACTGGACATATTTTTTTCTATTTAGAAAATATTTTTCTTAATTTAATAAATAATTCTTTTATTTTATAAATTGTTTTCTATTTCCAAGAATTATTTTTTTTTCATTCTTGAAATTTATTCTCTATAATGAAAAAAAAAACAACAATTTATTAAAAATATTAATTTAATATAAAATTTATAAAAAAAATGTTTTTGAATGTGATATCGCAGTAAAAAAAATATTTTTCAAATGAATTTAATCCATTTGATTTCATTTGAACGATTGAATTCGTTTGGACAAATTGTTGTATTTTGACATCGAATTGAGTACCTTTATTTACAAAATGTATATGAAATTCGATTTAAAATCGAACAAAATACGGAACATGGCCCTATTAAATAGTACTTATTTTATAAAATTTAATTTAGAGAATTATTTTTTTTTATATTAATAGAATTTGAGACGAATACGTTATAGTTATGTGAAACGAATTCATTCATTGCATTTAATTTTTTTCAAAAATATAAAATAAATACTAATAATATTTTATTTTTCTTATTTTTCAGATAAATTTACGTTTAATACTCGTTAGTGGCAAAACAAAAGAATTCCTATTTAGTCCATCAGATTCAGCTGGTGATATCGCACAAACAGTATTTGATAATTGGCCAGAAGGTAAGTTAATTATTAATTATTAAGTTAAAGAAGAAGAAGACAAGTAAATTTTGAATCAATTGTCTTCGTGCAAAATGGGGTTCCAAAGAATCTGAATAATTCGTTGAAACCAGCTCGATGTCAAATTAAAGTGCACAACTTGCACAGGCAACGGCAATAACTTTAAATATTTATATAGTGAACAAACGAACGAACGAATCTACCAACCAACCAACCAACCACCCAGTTCAATAGGGCTGGATCCAGTCAACCAGTATTTTACACACAGACCCATTGACATCATGCGGCGCCGAACATGTTTGTGCTGCCTGCCAGCCACCCAGTCGAACAAACAAAAGGAATATTTAAATCTCAAAACGAATAATTTAAAACGAGTGTCAGGCGAACAGACAGACAGACAGACATAAGGACAAAAAAGCATTAATAGTATAAAACACAAAAAGCGCAGTAGGACATGTAGGACATATATTCACACGCAGGAAAATGACATTTAGAGCAATTTGTTTGCACTTTCTATATAGACCCTGAGACCCAGTAGAAAAACGTTTGACTTTTTTTAGTGTCGCGTTGCTCGATAAGCTTTGAATGAAGTGTAGCAAATAAAGCTTTGAGCCACACACACACACGTTTTATTCTGTTTCGATCGCTCTTTTTCTGTGTGCACCATTAAATCCCTGCGTTTCCTGCATTTATAGCTCTCCTGATAGTGTCAGGCGTGTTTTTTTACCGCCTTCGCCTATCTGACGGCCATTAACTGCGGGCGTTCGTTCGGTTGTTCGTCCATTCGCGACTGAAGGTTTTATTTGCTGCGCTCTGGCAGCTGTTGCGACGTGCACCACTTGCAACCACCCACTGCACCACCGTGACAGACTGAATTTTGAAACCTGACAGTCGCACAGTTCCCCCCAAACCATTAGCAACATTTATTGGCATCGCCTTCGATGACACCCTCAGCATTGCACTGAAAAAAACCAAATCAATCCCAGCGAAACGTTTGGTTCCAATCATGGGTTTTTGGAATCACTTCTAGTGCTCAAGAACCTGTTCTACTATATAGCATCGATGATTTGTGTGTGGAATTATCTAAGAAGCCAATTGGTTCTTTTACCCAAAATTAGAATAAATACCCAGATTCTTTTCAACTATATTAATAATAAATTGTTCAGATTTTCTCCACTGTGCAAGCAATATATGAGACGCTAGTTAAATTCCACAATGTGTTAGAAAGAGACGAAAGCTCATTTAGCGTAGTGAGGCATTGAGCGAGTAGGAGACTATTATCATAAAACACATGAGTATAAAAGGGTTGAAATAAGCGTGTGAGCATCACGGATTCTTGTTAAGTGTAGAAGTTTTTGGAACTTTCCAGAATTTTACTATGCGCTGTACATGCCTGTAAAAGAGATGGAGATAGCTTACGAGCAATGCGGACTCTCGTCATGTGTAGATGTTTATGGAAACTTCTAGAATCCGGTTTTTAAGTATATAAAAGCGCAGAATCTAAGCCGCTGCACTTTAATTCGAACTCGCAGAACAGTTTTCTAAAAACAAATCAATCCCAAATGGGTTTTTAGAACCACTTATAGTGCTCAAGAACCTGTTCTACTATATAGCATCGTTGTTTTTTATGTGGAATTATCTAATAAGCCAACTGGTTCTTTTACCCGAAATTAGAAAAAATACCTAGATTCTTTTCAAGTATATTACTAAAAATTGTTCAGATTTTCTCAACAATAAATAAGACGCTAGTTGAATTCAACTAGTTAGTTGAATTCAATGTGTTAGAAAGAGACAAAAGCTCATTTAGCGTAGTGTGGCATTGAGCGAGTAGGAGACTAAATATTGTCATAAAACACATGAGTATAGAAGGGTTGAAATAAGCGTGTGAGCATCACGGATTCTTGTTAAGTGTAGAAGTTTGTGAAACTTTCCAGAATGTTACTATGCGCTGCACATGCTTGTAAAAGAGATGGAGATAGCTTGCGAGCAAAGCGGATACTCGTTAAGTGTAGATGTTTATGGAAACTTAAAGAATCCGGTTTTCAAGTATATAATGGCGCAGAATCTGAGACACTGCACTTCAGTTCGAACTCGCAGAACAGTTTTCTTAAGACTTAATTTTCGTAACACTTCAGGTAATAACTCAGGTTTTAATGCATGCAATTTTCAATATATTTTTTCTACGTGTTTCATTTTTTGACTTGTTGTGTGGGTGTCGTCTGAACTGCTGTGCGCCTGGTAATTGTTACGTTGTAATTTCATCGATTTCGTGACCTCAAGCGATCAATTTACCAAGTCTGTTGTTTGGTCTTCATTTGTTGTTGTTGTTGTTTTTCGTTTTCCTATACCTCTGAAATCTATTTAACAAATGTAAACGAACAGACAGACAGACAGCCTTCGAGCACTTCACACCGCGCATATTGCCTTTTTGGCGACCATATGTCTTTTGTCCCTCCCTCCGTCCCTCCGTCCTTCTGTATGTCTTGTTCTACCAAACAAAACGCGCATTAATGAGCAACAACAAAAACTTAATTGGCCTCGATAATGGGTCAACATTGACGACGGACGAACGCTTTTGTTTAAATTGCACTGCGACAAAATGTGCGCCGCGCAAATAAGCAGCAGAGCTTTAATAAAATTTTCATAGCATACATTAGGGCGCTGTAACATTTTTATAATGAGAGACAAATTTAATTGCTTCAAATTGACGCGGCGTCACACAGTGCCCCAAATGAGTTACACAAAGCACTTTATTTAGCACAATTTGTTGCATACTTTTTGGGTATTTTATGCAATTTTGTTGCATATTTTAAGGCAACTAGTCATAAATTAAGCAGATTTAATGCAGTCGAAAGTTTTTTATAAATTTAAATGAAATTTTAAAATATATGGAATTTAACTAGAAAAATTAGTCAAAATTTTAAATTTACAGTAAAATTCAAATTTTTACTCAAAATTAAAATGTTCACTAAATATAAAATTTTGAACAACATTTTAAATATTCACTAAAATGTTCACTCAATATTAAAATAATTACTCTAAATTCAGATTTTCACTAAAATACAAAATTTCACAAAAAAAAATCAAATTTTCACTCAAAATCAAAATTTCACAACATATAAATTTCGCCCCAAAATACAGATATTGACAACAAATTTTTCAATAAAAATTTAAAATTTCATTCAATAATATTTTTTATTAAAAATATAAAATGAGTTTTAAAAAAAAAACAATTATTAATAAATATTCAACATTTAACTCCAAATTTCACTCAAATTGCAGATTTTTTCTAAAAATTAAAATTTTACATCAAATTCAAATTTTAACTCAAAATTCAAATTGTCACTCAAGATCAAAATTTCTCAAGTCAAATTTCCCTCAATATTCAAAAATTCTATTTTACACAAAGAATTGAAATTTCCACTCAAAATCCAGGATTTCACTAAAAATTTAAATTTTCACTCCAAATTAAAATATTCACTCAAAATTCAGATTTTTACTCAAAATTCAAATATTTCACTAAAAATTCCAATTTTCATAAAATTGTAAATTCTCACTAAAAATTAACAATTTTACCCAGCAATTCATATATTTTACTAAAAATTCAAAAATTTTCTTTTATATAGTATGTAATATTGAAAAGTGTTTATATAAATTGCATTTTTAAATAAGTAATATAAAAATAAAATGGACAGAAAAAAGTTACCATACGACAAGAAATCCATTAACATGCGCATTTAATTACGTTGTACAACATTTACACTAAATACAGCGTTACGTCAAGTGCGTCGTGAACGCACGCACCACTATTAATCGAATGCATTTTAAATAAGGCCCTACGAATTGAACGCCAGAAGGAGTTGCATTGGATGAAAATGTGTTTATTGAAAAAATATTATGGCGCACGCCAGTCGCTCAATTGGCTCATTACACAGCCGAACGAATGAACCAAACAGAACGAACGAACCCACTGTCAAGAGAATAACGCGGATACAATGTGGATACTTTTTAGTAATAATGGGTACCGAATATCAAATACTTTTATTAATCAATAGCAGCACAAAATTTTGAAATGTAAATTTTGATATTAATAAAATTTAAATGTGCTATCCGTAAAAATGCGCTATTGGATGAAAAAATTAATGTGGATTTATTCATATTGGACACATCGTTCATGTTTTGGTATCAACATTTAGAAATTAAGTCGGTAATTAAAGTTAGAGTGTAAAATTTGTGAATTTTGAGGTCTGGCGGATCTATTTCCGTATAGGCGGAATTAATTGTAAATTCGCCATATTGATTTAATTTATGCAATTTTTTTTTTACAAATTAACCAACGCTCAGGGGATGTCCCCTATTCATGCAATGCACAGTGTTGATCGTAAGAAAGGATTATAGGTTAAGGGGAGAAGGAAAGATGGAATAGTGTCGGTGGATATTTGCTTTAAATTTCCCAATATTAAAAATGTCGGGAAAAACAGACGCAGGGAGATTGTTCCACAAACGTATCGTGCGGCTGAAGAACGAATTATCTCTGTAATGCGTAGTTCTGTTGAGAACCGAGCAGACTATAAAGGGGTGGGCTTGGTTCGATGGCCGAGTAGAACGAGAGAATACACGACCTGGTGGAATCAGGCCATGTATTTCCCCCGAACACTTACCATTGTAATACCTATAAAACAGGCTTACACACCCTACGGTTCTTCGGTGCTCAAGAGAACCAATAGAGGATGAAATATTTTCATCCCCTATTAAATATATTGCACGTTGTTGGATTCGATCCAGGAACTCCAAAGAAGATTTTGAAGCCCCTGCCCATATGTGCGAATTGTATTCCATCTTAGGCCGAATATAGGTTGTGTAGACAATGCGCAAGTCAGTGGGGGAGCAGTATGTCTTACACCGTTTCAGAAAACCCAGGCACTTGGCCGCTTCTTTCGACACATCAAATATGTGATCATTCCAACGGAGGTCACATTGAATTGATATGCCCAGAACGTCAAGAGCAGCTGACTGCCAATATCGACAGAGTCCATATTGAGGGGAGGGAGGGGTGAATCCATTCTTTTGTGAGATAAAAGACAACATTGGGTCTTGCTTGCATTAAAATCAACTCTATTAGCAAGACCCCACTCGGAGATTGATTTAAGGTCATTATTGAGTGTGTCATTCATAGTGCGTCTTTTACTCTCAATCTATAGTCTTTTACTCTCAATCATATTGTAGCGTCGGTAGCAAATCTGGTTAGTGCGTTGGACTACGAGCGAAACGTCGTTGGTGCGTTCGACTACGCGGTTCGATCCCCAACGACTGCCACAACATCTTTTTCATAGAAAACATTTTCTATGCGACGCTACCTCTCGGCAGTAAATGGCAAACCTACGAGAGTAAAACATTGCCTATGAAAAGCTCTCACCCGCCGTTCGGATTCGGCAATAAACTGTAGGTCCCACCAATTTGAGTACAAATATAACACGCACAGCTCAAATGGTGTTCTCGGCCGAAGTTCTATACAGGACTGTAGCGACAAACTATTATTTATTATTATAAATTTGACATAATCATAAAAATCCATTGTCAGTATTGTTTTTTTCTTTTTGTTTTTAGACACCAGAAGTCGCTTTGTGCGAAACACATTGTGGTTTATAAAAGTTAATTTCTTCTGATAAAGTCTCCCGTAGATATTAATGTTATATAAGTACAAAATTGGTCGGATCAGTACACCCAAAAAAAAAATTTCCTCAAATCCCATTAAAATTGGTCATTAAGACAATTATTGATTTAATAGTATACAAAAATATATCTTTTTATATAAACTAAATGGCAATATCATGGTATTTTCTAGTATTTAATGGTATTTTCCGATTAAAATAATAATTTATCCTATTGACTAAATTTAAAAGTAAAAACTATTATTTATATAGTATTTTTTTCTGGGTGTAGTCTGAAATTAACCGTTTTAATTATCGGACAGCGTGGGAATAGAACTAATCTAGGTTATGAGTTTCGTTGATCTTTTTTACACTGTATCGTGATTCAATATATTTTTCCTTACCTATCACTCCATCTTCTGCGAATTACAAACGGATTCCAGATTTTTGAAAATCAAAGTACTTAAATTTCTGTTTATTTTAAGTTCTATATTATACAGGATCTTTGCTTCAACGATGTCAAAAATTCAGGAGATCATTCAATGACTCAAAAAAATAAATGTAAAATAAAATTATGTCCTATTTTGTACCCTGTTTAACATACAGGATGTTTATTTTATTTTCTTGACTAGGTTATGTCAGTAATATGCATTTACTAAACACCCTGTATCTCAAACAGTGTGCAAAATAGGACATATTTTTATTTTACATTTTCTTATTTTCATAGAATGATCTCCTGAATTATTGACATCGATGAACCAAACGCCTTGTATATGTCAAATCATCTAACTGTTTATACAAAGTTTTGTGCATTTTTTAACAAAGTTATTCAATATCTATTTTTGAGCAAGCATCGAATATAAAACATTGGGTACCCAGAGAAAAACATCCCTATTAACAATGTTAACAAACAATAACAATTACAATAATTTACATAACTGGCTTTGATGCATTGTTGTTTTATTTTTGTTGCTTTTGTATATTTATCACGTTTCGTTGAAAGTTTAAGAATAATGTTGCCATCAATCAATTAATTTATATGTAAATAATGTAAAATTACAAAAATACAGAGGAGTCCCCCATGTTGAGGAAGTAATTATTGTATTTTTTACATTTTTACAAATTTATTTTCGGTATTATTTTTTCATTATACCTTAAAAAGTAATAAATTACATTTTATTTGTGCTGCACATTGCATACGTAATTTTATTTATTTTTAATTCATTGTTTATTAAAAAAATGGCGCAATTGTGCAATATGCTCTCTTCTCCTTTAAAGCAACTTTGTATTTAAAATAATAAAAAGTTGCAACACTAAACGTTAGCAATAAAACCGACCGAGCTGGAATTATAGTCGTGCTTCGGCTGCAACATTTAGTCATCGTCATTTGCATGTTCTGGCTCAACACACACAAAATAACATGCGGATGTTGAGGCTCAAGTACAAATAGGGTAGACGGTGGTGTACTCCATATTGAATTTTACCATAAATGGAAAAAATATGATCATATAAATTCTAAATCCAGGCTGCAACAAAAGTGCCAGGCTTGTTACATGCTTGACTACCAAGGCTTGGTATATCGGTTCAGACACAAGGCTTGCACAAACGTTAGTCACAGACTCCACACAGGCCTTGATATATCAAGGTAGACACAAGCCTGGCACATTTGCCATTCCAGGTTTCAAACAGGCCTCGTTAGTTTAGATTAGACACAAGCCTGGGAATCGTCACTCACAGGATTTACACAGGCCTTTTTAGTTTAGGTTAGACACAAGTCTGGCACAATCGTCACTCACATACCCTACATAGGCCTTGATATATCAAGCTAGGCACAAGACTTTTCAAAACGTCAAAAAATAAATTATCATTCCAGTCTTGACACAGTCTTGGAACGAGGCTGGATAACAGTGTTGACACGGGCCTGAGAAGCTTGGAACAAGTCTGTGTCAATCTTGTGCCGGTCGTTAATTCCTACTTGGTGTCGACTGAAAACACCCAGAATTCGAAATGGGAGTTTTTGAATTTCAATTGATATCTTCTGAATTCCACAACGGAAGTTTTTATTACTGTTTACCTCATTTTTACTGCGCAAAATTTATATATTTGTCCATGTTCCGGCTTTCGACCGAATTAGATGTGTGACATCAAATCAATGTTTTTCAAGCGAATTTAAATCGTTCTTGACACAGTCTTGGAACGAGATTGGATAACAGTGTTGACACGGGCCTGAGAAGCTTGGAACAAGTCTGTGTCAATCTTGTGCCGGTAGTTAATTCCTACTTGGTGTCGACTGAAAACACCCAGAATTCGAAATGGGAATTTTTGAATTTCAATTGATATCTTCTGAATTCCACAACGGAAGTTTTTATTACCGTTTACCTCATTTTTACTGCATAAAATTTATATATTTGTCCATGTTCCGGCTTTCGATCGAATTAGATGTGTGACATCAAATGAATGTGTTTCAAACGAATTTAAATCGTTCAAATCTAAGCAAAGGGATTAAATTCTTAGAATATTATACAATTTTATAATTTTCCAAGAATAGACCTACTTAGAATACTTCTTCCAATGTAGATTATGCGTTTTTAAAATAGTTTGATTTATATGTTTGATTAAAAGTTTGGATCTGTAAATTCAGATTTACAAATTTACATTAAAAACTTTTATAATGGACTTAGCATGTTGTGGAATGAGAGGTTCAAAAGTCGAAATGTTTTATTATTTCAAGGCAGTAATTAATTTTTATTTTATGTTAGTCTTTGAATTCGATTTTCTTCATGAATTATTTATCTCTTACAACCGACATGGTTATAGATTTTTTAAAAGAGTTTGCAATTGCTCTCCCTTCTACCCTACGTGTTGCGTGTGTTGCTGTGTTGTATGTCAATGTGCTAACGGCATGCGTCAGTCTGTCAATTAAGCAACATTTTTTAAATGTTGCCACTCACCATGTTGTGATCTGATGTTGCGGTTGATGCGTCGTTGCACTGCGTTTCGTCGGCTGCCGCTGTTTTCGCGTGAGTGATTTGCAGCCAAATGCATTAAATAGAGCTGCCGTTAGGTTCCGTTTTAAGTATGACTGGGGGGTGTTAAAAACTTACACAGTGTGGCAACACTGTCTGTCTCTAATTTATGCAGAGATGATGCAGCTGCAACAGGAAGAACAACAACAAGTGATCGAATGACTGACTAGACTTCATGTTGCATGCGATCGGGTTTAGACGATGATGATGATGACGACGATGACGACGATGAGGCGCTGTTGCTGGCACAGACAGATGGATAGACAGAAGCCAAAAATAGACAGACATTCGTGGTTGATTCGAGGCAAAGTCATTGACAGTCAAATAAAATAAAATTCAATTTAAACGAATTAAATGAAATCATTGGACACTGGCTGCTGGTCTGACTGATCTGGTCAATTGTTTGAAATTGTATTCTGCATTCCAGCGAACAGACAGTGCGGACAGACAAAATCGCACGCAAGCAAAATTTGCATCAGTCACGCATTTCAATCTGCATTAAAAAAAAAATCTAAAATACCACATATTATTGACCACGGAAACAGGGTAGTGAGAAGTATTTTAAATCAAATAAATGCGTCAAATACTTTTAAATTTTACTAAAAGTTTTATAAAATTCCAATTTTTTCATAGAATTCAAATTTAATTAAAAAAAATATATATATATTTTTTACTAAAAATTCGAACTTTTCATTTAAAGTGTTAGAATTGTCACGAAATAATGTCATTTAATTAAAAATAAATTTTACCAATTATTCATCAAATTTTTGTCTCCATCTAATAGAATCTAATAAAAATCATATGTTATAATTGTTTATTGCAGTATTTAATGCAATCGAAACATCGCGACGACCCCGCAGACCTTCTGGCTGCCCTTCGGCGTTTCGAATTATATAGAAAACACAACAAGGCAATTAATGCCTAGGCTGCCCCCGGGGGCAATGGATAGATATAACTACTACCCACAATTATTTGAATGGTGCTGTTGTTTTAGTTGTATAGTTTTAATTACAACAAATTACACAGAAATTCTAAGCGAGGCGCTTTGTTTTGCCTGCCTCATTCGATGAAAATTAGTGACTCTGACTGACCGTACAACCGACCGACCGACCACATATTAATTACACCTTGATTATTATTTATATTGCTGTTGTTGTTTGGAATTCTAATGAAGTCGAAGTTCTTGATATATATTTTTTTTTGCAATATATTTAGTTTCCGCTTGTGTTTAAAGTGCGTTTCTTGGTACAAATATTTATGTAAACTTTTTGGTGGGAGGTTAAAACCAAACAAATAAAATTAAATTTTTCACTTAAAATTTCAATTATCCACTAAAAATTAAACTTTTAGTGAAAAATTAAATTTTTGGTGAAAAATTGGATTTTGAGTGAAAAATTTAATTTTGAGTGAAAATTTGAATTTTGAGTGAAAAATTGAATTTTGAGTGAAAAATTGAATTTTGAGCGAAAAATTATATTTTTAGTGAAAAAAATAATTTTTAGAGGAAAATTGAATTTTTAATGAAAAATGGAATTGTGAGTGAAAAATAGAATTTTGAGTGAAAATTTTGATTTTGGGTGAAAAATTTGATTTTAAGTGAAACATTTTATTTTGAGTGAAAAATTTCATTTTGAGTGGAAAAATTTGATTTTGAGTGAAAAATGGATATGTGAGTGAAAAATAGAATTTTGTGTGAAAAATTTGATTTTGGGTGAAAATTTTGATTTTAAGTGAAAAATTTTATTTTGAGTGAAAAATTTGATTTTGAGTGGGAAAATTTTATTTTGAGTGAAAAATTTTAGTTTGAGTGGAAAATGGAATTGTGAGTGAAAAATAGAATATTGAGTGAAAAATTAAATTTTCATTGAAAAATTAAATTTTTAGTGGAAAATTGAATTTTAGTGAAAAATTGAATTTTGAGTGAAAAATAGAATTTTGAGTGAAATATTTGATTTTGAGTGGAAAATTTTGATTTTGAGTGAAAAATGGAATTGTGAGTGAAAAATAGAATACTGAGTGAAAAATTTTATTTTCATTGAAAAATTTAATTTTTAGTGGAAAATTGAATTTTGAGTGAAAAATTGAATTTTTAGTGAAAAATTGAATTTTCACTAAAAAAAATCTAATTTTTCACTAAACTTTTAAATTTTCAATAAAAATTCAATTAATCAAAAATTGATTTTTTCACTAAAAATTCAATTTGTCTCTCAAAATTCAATTCGTTCCTCAAAATTCAAATTTTCACTCAAAGTTCAATATTTCACGCAAAATTTAAATTTTCACAAAAAATTCAAATTTTAATTAAAATTTCAAATTTTTATTAAAATTTCAAATTATTATTAAAATTTAAAATTTTCATTAAAAATTTAAATTTTCACTAAATTTTGAATATTTCCTTAAATGTATAGTTAAAAACCAACCATCTGATCAATATTTTAATATACTAAATGAATTTAGTTTATATTTAGTAACTGATCTAACTCGGCGTAACCTCCCTACTATAACATGCGAGAGTCGTAATTATTGTGCATTCTCTTCCTCATTATTTCTTTCTCTTACACTCTATGCATTAAACTGACTTTTTGTCTATCTGTCTATCTGTCGTTGACGTGTTCATGTAACACTGTCAATTATTCGAAACCTCAACTGATCGATGCGGTCAGCAACACGTAGTAAAGTGGATGCGTTGTGGTGTCACCTGCCGCTGTCCAGAACCCCTTCGTCTCCTGCTCTGCCACAGCCGACTCTCGACTTTTGTCACATGACATTCATTGCAAATCTAGCGACGGCGACGACGTTGACAACGGTCACGGATTTATGGACGCATGTGAATTATAGAAGTTGTTTGAGCAACAGAGTCAGCCTGACTAACTGACTGATTGCATGCATTACTGAGTAAGAGAGTGAGTAAGAGAGAGGGAGTAAGTGACTGAGTGAGTGACTGGACTGACGTACTTCAGCCAAGACCATGAATTGTCATTGTTGGGAAAAACAACATCGACCGATGCATATAATAATTAAGCAAAATAGATACCGAGTCAGACCAAACATTGGCAACATTGTTGTCAACAACAACAGCAACTAATGTTGCCACAGTTTGTTGTTCGCAATGCTGTCGACGACATGTTGTTGGTTTATTTGATGTTGTTGCCAGATTGGCGCGGTCTGTTGTTGGTTGGCAAGCGACGGCATTAAATGATTAATGTTGTTGGCATTGTCGCTTGCTGCGACGGAAGTTATTGTCACTGTTGCCGATAGCTGCTGACAGCAACTATATTTAGTTGCTGCTAACTATTAACATGTTGTTACTTTTTAAAGTTGTCTTTTTGTGCTTTTTAAAAGTCAACTTATTTTCTTTTTTATGGCAGTAATGAATATCAGCAGAAAATTAAGCAGCCCTCTTGATTAAGGATAAAATCCAATACTGAAATTCAAGCCTAAAGAAAGCAGTCCAATATTCATGACTAACAAACATGAATTGGCAATGAACATAACATGTCTTCCCTAATAGGGTTTATTTGTACTAGGGGAACCTTTATTTCATAAATAAATATCCCCCACAAATATTATGGAGAAATTCTTGGGAAAAAAACCATAGTATGAAAATTCAATCCAAATTTCGTCCAAATATTTGTGGGGGTATTTATTTACAATTTGGCTGATTATAATACTATAATTTTTATTATGATTGAATATTTTTTTATTGTATTCTTTTATTCATTTTGTATTCTTTTATTCATAATTTTTCATTTCATTGCGACCGATTAGTAACTCTATCCATTGTTGGTGGAAAAACCGATTGGCAACGTTGTAATGGTGCTTTAAGAGTTAAAAGAATTTATTCGATATTAATAAATGTTTCAGTTGAAATTACGAATGACTTATAAATTGCATTATCCCAAAAACGTTGGAATTTTTAAAGATTATGTTATCCCTTCACCTTCCTGTAACCTGCGTAGAGGCTGCCGTCTGCCGTATTGTTCTAGGGCAGACAATAGGCTGGTCATGCTACAAGCTCCGCCTATGACTGCCGGAAACCCGTTTATAGGCTGCCGTATAGTTCTAGGGCAGACAACATTCTGATGTTGATACAAGCTCTGCCTATGAATACCGGAAACCTGCCTGTAGGCTGCCGTCTGCCGTTTTGTTCTAGGGCAGACATGGAATACGAAGTTACCTTCACGTTCTATAACCTGCCTATAGGCTGCCGTTTGCCGTTCTGTTCTAGGGCAGACAGCAGGGTGGTTTTGCTACAAATTCCGTCTATGTCTGCCAAAAACATTCCGATAGGCTGTTGATTTCCAGCTTGAAAGCTGCTGTGTTGCCGGCCTGTTGTGCGCCTGTTACCTGCCGTATATTTCGTCTGGGGTGTAGACAAAAATATACAACGTTTACTTTATGAATTTCTTTAGAAAATATTATTTCTTATTGTTTATTTTTTCGACATAAAATAAAGTTATTGCAAAAATATTGTATTTGCGGGCTCAAGGTCTTACCAGATACAAAGTGCTACATAAACAAAAAGTTTTGGTACAAACAGACATTTTTAGAAATAAGATGAATTATAACTAAAATGATTTTTTTTAGAATTGTCATTTTTTATTGAAATTTTTAAAAACATTTTTTTTATTAAAAATTAGAGTGCATTTTTTTTTGTAAAAATTTGGCATTTTATTTAAATTTCTAATTTTTAGATAAACACACATTTTTTGAAATTTTCTGAATTTAAATTTTTCTGGAAATGAATTTTTATCAATATTAATAATTTAAATTCCCGTTATATTGAAATTTCTCATGTAAATTGAAATGAATAGTATTTATTTTATAATGCAATAACTATTTCTAGAAAATAAAAGTCGTTCCATTTGCATTAAATGGCAGCAATGAATCTTTAGATCTTTTGCATGTTTATTTTTTATTTTGGGTATCAAGAGTATAAAATCTTGTTGTTCGCCCTCCCCGTCCATCTCCCCACAAAGTATTGTTTTTTTCTCTCTCTCTGTCTCTCTGGTTCCATTTCGAAAATAAAGTAATTTGACTAAATGACTACAAGCCAAACGTTGAAATTAGTATTCATCGAACGCACGAAACTCATTTCAAGCAGCCTGTTTGTCTTCTGCCTGTTTGTTGCTACTAAAGTACGTCGAGCTTCTAAAGTCCATGCTGCTTGCCGCCTGCCAGCTGTGTCCCCCATTACTCACTCTTTAGAGCCACCTCCCCCGCTCCAACCCCTAAAACGTCACTGCGTTGCTTCGTTGACACTGTGTGTGTAACACAGTGGCAGCACTGTTTAATATTCATATGTCGTCCTTTAATGAAGGCGCTGCATTTGTCGCTCACTTATCCTGATTTATTTGCAGTGACCGGTCGACCGTCCAGTCGCTGTTCCTACTACTACTACAGAGTGTGTCATGTGCAGTCGAGTTTCTAATGTGTTGCCTTGCTGCTCATCGCTCTTTTGCCAAGTCCTCTGCTTTTTGTTCGCTCATTCTGTTGTGTACCGTTGTTCGAATTCATTATTCCTAGTTCGCCCTCTGTTAATCTTCTTCTGTTTGTTGTTCCTCGGACTAACCTGCTTCTGGCGTCCATTTAACACAAAAACAATGGCTTTAATGGACCATGTGACGCTTGGACGAAGTGCGTTTCGTTGTTGCCGCGATTCGGTTTTTTGTTGTTGTTGTGACTTCTGTTGCCCTTTGCTGTCTCTCTTTTGATGTCAACTTCTGGACCGTATCTGCTACGTGGGCATCCAACCAGGTCAATGAAGTAACACCTTTTACTGGCGGCATCAGCTGCATTGCATAAAATCATCATTTGACTGGCTACATTTAGCAAATCTAAAATTCTAGGAGGGCTTTAATTACCATTTTGCAAAGGGTCTCAATATTTGAACACAAATTTTATGAAATATAAGTAGATTTTAGATAAAGTAGAAGAAAGGCAAAATTTAAATTTCAATTGAAAATTTCTGAATTTCAAATGGGAATTTCTGAATTTCAAATGAAAATTTCTGAATTTCAATTGATGTCTTCTGAATTTCAAATGGAAAATTCTGAATTTCAAATGGAATTTCTGAACTTCAATTGATGTCTTCTGAATTTCAAATGGAAATTCTTAATTTCAATTGATGTCTTTTGAATTTCAAAGGGAATTTCTGAATTCCACGTGATGTCTTTTGAATTTCAAATGGAATTTCTGAATTTAAAGTGATGTCTTTTGAATTTCAATTAGAATTTCTGAATTTCAATTGATGTCTTCTGAATTTCATATGGAAATTCTGAATTTTAATTGATGTCTTTTGAATTTCAAATGAAATTTCTGAATTCCACGTGATGTCTTTTGAATTTCAAATGGTATTACTGAATTTAAAGTGATGTCTTTTGAATTTCAAATGGAATTTCTGAATTTCAATTGATTTCTTCTGAATTTCAAATGGAAATTCTGAATTTCAATTGATATCTTCTGAATTTCAAATGGAATTTCTGAATTTCAATTGATGTCTTCTGAATTTCAAATGGAAATTCTGAATTTCAATTGATGTCTTTTGAATTTCAAATGGAAATTCTGAATTTCAATTGTTGTCCTTTGAATTTCAAATGGAATTTCTGAATTTCAATTGATGTCTTCTGAATTTCAATTGGAAAATTCTGAATTTCAAATGGTATTTCTGAATTCCACGTGATGTCTTTTGAATTTCAAATGGAATTTCTAAATTTCAATTGATTTCTTCTGAATTTCAAATGGAAATTCTTAATTTCAATTGATGTCTTTTGAATTTCAAATGGAATTTCTGAATTTAAAATGACGTCTTTTAATTTTAAAATGGAATTTCTGAATTTTAATTGATGTCTTCTGAATTTCAAATTGAATTTCTGAATTTCAAATTATGTCTTTTGAATTTCAAATGGAAATTTCTGAATTTCAATTGTGTCTTTTGAATTTCAAATGGAATTTCTGAATTTTAATTGATCTTTTCTGATTACATTTGTAAATGTTGTAGAACGTTCTCTTTAAGAATTTTTGTATACGATCGATTTTCGAAAAACAGCAAAAGTGTGTTTTTTAACATTTCTGATCATATGGTGAGCGATCCCATGGAAAAATAAAAACACGATCCAATTTTAAATACCCAAAGCTTAAAATTGGTTTTTAAATAATTTGAAATATCAACCAAAATCGTTTTGGAATATTTCAATTGTTATTTTTTTTAAGTGTTCCTCGTTTTTTGTTATATTTTCATATTTTTTTTATCATCTCCCATATATTTATCAATAATTCCCTTTTCATTTTTTTGCAGATTGGGAGCACGAAGCCGTCTCGAAGGCGGAAATACTGCGACTCATCTATCAGGGCCGCTTCTTGCATTGCAACGTGACACTCGGTGCACTCGGACTGCCGCTCGGCAAGACGACGGTGATGCATTTAGTGCCGCGTGATAACTTGCCGGAGCCCAATTCGCAAGGTACCTACCACATACATAAATCCCATAAATCCCACAAATCTCACTAATTTTAAATGATTTCATCTCTCTTCTTACAGATCAAAGACAAAAAAGCAAAGGCGGTTCGAGTAGATGCTGTTCGGCGACCTGCTGTATTTTGTAACTAGCTCTAGGTGAGAATTAAATTAAAAAAACAAAAGTAAATTAAAAATTATATATAATAATAATAAAAATTGTGTATTTTATAAAAATTAATATAAATATATTTAAAAGGTAATAAATTACACCGTAAACATTTTATGATACAAACTAAAATAAATTTAAATTGTGAGAAAATGCAAAAAATTATAATAAAAAGTTGAAAAAAAAAAATTAATAAATAATTAATGTATGAAGAACAACAAAAACCACATTGCTAAATGTAGATAATTAATGTTTATTTAATTTTAAAGCAGTTTCAAAAAATTAAAAAAAAGTAAAATTTTGCAATAATTCAATAATGAAAAAAAGAAGATTGTTTTATTAAAATTTATATATATTATTACAAAAAAAAATAAAATAGCGCAATGTTTGCAACAATACAATTTTAATTCTGTTATTTCTATTACGTCACTTGTGTAATTTTTACAAACATTTTATTAAAACAAAAAACAAAACTGTTTTTGTATTGTGTAAAAATTGGTGTGTTGTTTTTGTGTTTTATTAAGGTTTTAAATTCTACTAGCAAAAATTAGTTTAAATTATTAAAACGAAAAAAAAAAACAAAAGAAATAATTAAATCATTAAAAGAAAAACGTTGTAATTGTTTGAACGACAAAAAGCCGGAAATGTAATAAATATAAAAATCTCTTAATTAAAACAAATGTTACAATCGAGCTAATGTGATTATTTTCTTTGAAACCTATGCAAACTAAAAACAAAACAAAAATAAAACACTATGTTACTTATTTAATTAAATAGCTATTTTTAAACAAAATGTAATTATGAAATTATTTAAATTATAAACAGCAGAAAAAAACAAACAAACAAACAAACAACAAAATGAAAATGAACAAAATGCAAAAAATAAAATAAAAATTATAAATAAAATAAATATATTACAAAATTGAGTTGAAAATTATTCAAAATACTGTATTACAACAAGAACAAATAAAATGAAATATACTAGCCACAATAGCAACAATCTGTATGGAAAAATACATAAGAAATTAAATTATAGTTGCGTTTAAAAAGTTGTTTAATACTCGAACTATTCATTTTTCAATTCGTTTAATTTATTTAATATTATCTAAAAAATGTATTAAGTATTTTTGCAACTAAAAACTTAATCAGCTCTGTCGCATCGTTCGACAAATACCAACTTTTGCTCGCACACATGAGGAAATTCTATATATGCATAAAGTATACCAAAAAATAAAATACACGTGTCTCCCACTTTTTGTAAATCTGTTCATAATATATTCTCTGTTTTTGAGTATTGCCTTAATCAACATTTTCCCAATTCCCTTTTTTCTCTATTCAAGTAGTTCATGTAATGCATCAGGTAATCACAAGAAAAATATTTAATGATAAGTACCCAATAATTAATATAAAACTATTTCGACTAGGGTAGTACTTCTCATTAATAGTTTTATTTCTGCTCTTAAATTGTGTAAGACGTTCTTTATTCCACGTATATTTTGTTCAGTGCATTTTAGTAAAATTTAATAAGGGGTATTTTGCAAGGGCATATCGTCGTTGTAGAACTAAAAGTCACCAACTACATTTTCAAAATGCCAATTATACATTTACAAAATTATTTATATATCTTTCAATTTTTGATAGATGAGCACAATATTTGTACCAAATGTTAAGAAAATTGAATCTATCAATTAATATTTTGACTTTAAAAATGTATCAATTACTTTTTGTAATTATTACCAACAAAGTTGAAATTTCAGATTTTCATAAAAATGTAGTTGGTGACTTTTAGTGCTATAATGACGATATTAACCCTTTAAGTTTAATGAGTCATTTTGACACTTTTTGAAAATTTGTTTTAAATGTGTTAGAAACAATAAAAAATGAGTTTATATGTATTACAAAATTGTTCCTGGTCAAATTTTACTATTGGGTGGGGAACACCTAAATCATCTCTATATACAGGGTAGTCCGCTTTGAGGTGCAAATATTTTATGGACTGATTCCTTGGTTCTTACCATGAAAAAAATTGTTCTAGAGTTAGGGTCTATTTGGAACACCCAATGATAAACAGGGTGTTTTCAAAATTTACTTTACAAAAATTGATACAACCGTATACTTAATTATAACTTCTACAATTTATAGCCCTGAGCAAAAATATGACATTCATTTTAAAGATAATCGATCGTAGTTTCTAGTAAAATTTTAATATTGGAATTGTATTTGCTCTGCTAGGAGATTTTTCTCATCAAAGTAAAAAAATAAATATTTTTTTTAAACTTTTTTTATAAAACTCCGTTTTTCTCGAAATGTTTATCTATTATTTTATTTATCTTTTTTTTTTATTTGAATGTATCATAGTGTAATAAACAATTTTTGCATACACAATTTTTATCTCGCGCTTACCGTTTTCCTTGTGGATTACTTCTTGTGGTGCTCTCAAAATTCTCAAATTCCTCAAAATACATTTTTATTACTTTACTACGATCGATTTAAAATGAATGTCATATTTTTGCTCAGGGCTATAAATTGTAGAAGTTATAATTAAGTATACGGTGGTAAATTGAAAATTTCCACTTGATATTTCTATTTCAAATTGAAAGAAATTTCAAATAAAAATGAGAAAAAGCAAATTTTAAAAATAACAAATTACATTGAGATTAAAATTTAGAAATTGCCCTTTCGAAATGAGAATATTTTAATTAAAATTGGTATTTTTTTATTTAAAATTCCAAAGAAATGCCAAATAATATTAAGATTTTTCATTTTAAATTAAGAAAATATCAGAATAAAATGAGATTTTGCATTTTATTATGTAAATTTGCCATTTTTAAATGAGAAAATTCCAATTAGAAATAATAAATGCCATTTAAAATTGAGATTTTCTAATGGAAATTTTGAAAATTTCAAAAGAAATTGAGATTTTTTTATTTTAAAAAGTACAATTACCATTTTTAAAATTTGAAATTTCAAAAAAAATTTATTTCCTATTTATAATTTGAGATATTAGAGAAAACTTTGAATTCACATTTAAAAATGAAAAAAATTCGAAAAAAATTAAATTTTTCATTTCGAATTTAGAAAATTTCAACACACGTTGTTGAGATTTATAATTGGATAATGTGAAAATTTATTTTTAAAATTGTGATAATTCCAAATACAATTAATTCGATGGATTCCAAATCCATATGAAATTAAGAAAATTCCAAAAGATTGTGAGATTTTTTTTTCATTTGAAATTGCGAAATTTTCAGTTCCAGTGCAATTTTTGATAAAAAAAGGGTTTTTTCCATTAGAAATTGGGGGAATTCTATATAAGATGGTAATTTTCCATTTCAAATTTAAAACATTTCAAAATTGAAAACTTTCCATTTAGAATTAGAAAATTTCAATTTAAACTAATATTTTCCATTTCAAATTAGAATAAGTTATAAATAAAATTAAAATTTTCAAATTCAAATTTAGTAAATTACAAAAGAAACCGAGGTTTATCATTTTAAATTCAAAAATATGAAATTTCTATTTTGAAAGGCAACCATTTCATATTCATATTTTCAAATTAGGAGAATTTAAATTGGAAAATATAAAATATCCATTTCGAAATGTCAAAATTTTAATAAAAATTTGTATTTTTGGGCAGAAAATCCAAATAAAATTGAGTTTTTCCATTTGAATTTGAAAAATTCATTTGAAATTTAGAAATACTCATTACAATTTTTTCATTTTCTTTATTAAAATTGATATTTTCGAGTTTAAATGGAAATAAATATGAAATAAACTAGAATTTTAAATATATTGAGAAAAATTCTAAATAAAATAGAGATTTTCCATTTCAAATTTAGGAAATCTCAAAAGAATTTGAGATTTTTATATTGAAAATGTGAAATTTACATTTGGAAATGAGAAAATTTGATTAAAATTGATATTTTTCATTTGAAATTATGAAAAAATTTGAAATTATAATTTCAATTTAAAGTTGATAGAAATTCCAAATAATTACATATTTTTACATTTTACATATCGTCGTTGTAGAACGAAAAGTCATCAAATATATTTTCAAAAAGCCAAATATTCATACACAAATATCATTATATATCTGTCAACTTTTAATCGATTATCGCAATTTTTTCACCACATGATCAGAAAATGTAAATGTAACAGTGGATATTTCAAATTTAAAAATGCATCAATTACTTTTTATAATATTAATCAACAAACTCCAAATTTAAGTTTTTCATAAAAATGTATTTGGTGACTTTTCGTTCGACGATACTTACAATTCGAAAGAAAACTGAGATTTTTGATTGGAAAAAGAGAAATTTCCTTTCTTAAGAATCAAATTTCAATGAATATTGATATTTTACATTTCTAAATTTGGGTAAATTCCAAATAATTTGAGGTTTCTACAATTTCAAATTTTGAAAATTTCAAAAGAAATAAATTTTAGAATTTTCATTAGAAATTCGATATGAAAGTTTGAATATCTTATGAAACGCTCCCAATTAAAAATTGAAAATTATCAATTTAAAACGGAAAATTTAGATTTCATTTGTTTCTTTCCCAATCTAAAATGAAAAATATAAATTTTATTTGCATTTTACATATATAAAATTCGAAAAAAAATTGGGATTTTTGATATGAAATTGAGAAATTTCCATTTCTTAAGAAGAAAATTTCAATTAATATTGTTATTTTATATTTCTAAATTTGGGTAAATTCCAAATAATTTGAGGTTTTTACAATTTCAAATTTTGAATTTTTTATAATTTTTAAGAAATTCGAAATGAAAAATTTGAATATCTTATGAAATGTTTCCAATTTAAAATTGAAAATTATCAAATTTAAAAAGGAAAATTTAGATTTCATTTGTTTCTTTCCCTATCTAAAATGAAAAATATAAATTTAATTTGTAGCTCTTTTAATTTAAAAGGAAAAAATATCTAAATTATATTTGGAATCATATCAGTTGCAAATTGGGAGACAGACACGTTAATTTATTTTGTTTTTAATACTTTTAGAATATATTTAATTTTTTTCGATAAGCAAATTCTAATCCGAGTGTCTAACTTTTATTTAAATTAAATTGTTTTAGTGAAATATAAAATATTTAAAAATCCATTCATAAACACACTTTACACATGCCAACCATTTGCCACACCTCATATGTGTTTTAAAAAATACAAATATAAAACTATTAAACAATTTACACATTTATTTTTATTTATTTCATGCGTGCAAATATTTAAAAATTCATTTTTTGTTATTTCGTAGAACTTGTATTATATAAATGTCGTCTAATTTAAAACGTTCGTTATTTTTACTTTTATCCCAATTTTATTGTATTATAGTATATGATATATATATATATAATTTGTAACTTAATCAACGATTTTAGTTTGTAATTTTATGTTTTCAATTAATTGTAAAATTATTTTTATATTTTTAAACAACAAAAAAAAATTAAATGTTATGTATTTTATTTTGAAATTTTGCAAATTTATGTTTTTTTGTTTTTGTTACCAACGCTAAAGAAGATGAAGAATTTAAAAAGTATAAAAATGTGCATTGTATGAGAATTTGCCAGAAATACATAATACAGAGAGAAAAAATATACCATAAACTATGTTGTTTTATTTTCAGTTCTTTATCAGCGATAGATATAATGATGCCCTGTAATTTGAATGTGCTTCTATTTGATTTATTTCAATTTAAATTAATTTTAAAAATTTTATTTTAAAGCTAAATGATTGACAATTTTTTTTATTTTTATCACACTTTTGTTATTTCTTATAGCCACTTTAATATAGAACTCACAACCGCAAATATGAATGAGGTATGCCCCGAATAAATTGTAAATAGTAGCCATTTTTAAGAACCTTTTAGTAGTGAATACTTTGTACTAAAGTGGTTTTGAATGTGCATAGAATAAGTGAAAAGTTCTAATGATTTTTTTTGGAGATTCAGTCATGATAACAGAAGTCAGTTGTTAAGCATCATTTAAACCGTATAAAAACCCAATAATTTTCAATAAATCTTAAGTAATACTATATAATAAATGTCGCATAGTAATTTAAAATATATAGTAACTTATATATACTGCAAGCATAACAACTATATACTTGAATTTGAATCTCAAAAATAAAAAAACAACACAATAAGTAATGTAACAAAAATAAATGCACTCAGAAGAGAATACCATATTAATAGTATTTGGTTATTAATACAATAGTTCAATACTATTAAAATTCAATAGTTTAATACTATTAAAATGTGTCAATAGCTTAAATTGAATACTACAATACAAATATTAAATGATTTTAAAATTTCTTTTAGAATTTATTTTTATTTTAATTTTTTTTTTTTGCTTTCTATACCATTAAAATAATAAATATCCTATTGACTCAAGTGCGGTATGTTTTTTTTTCTGAGTGTACAAAATGTTAACTGTTTGTTACCAATTTGTATGAGAAATATCTAGTAAATTTTAATGCAAGTATAATTAAAATACATTTTGCCTGGTGATGATTTTTATTTAAATTGAAATTTTAAGTATGCGAAAATTAAGTTAGAACGGTGCTAAAAACTAAGCGAAAAAAAGCACTTTATTGAAATACAAAAAAATGGATTATGCTCTTCAATATAAATCCAAGTATATAATATAAATAAATATACATATATATAGTAACAATTTAAAGTACATAAACCAACAATAAAAAAAAACAAAAACTGAAAAAAAAAACTTAGTAAGGTTTAGGATTTGTGTCGTTAACGTACACAAATCGCAAATATGTGCTAATCATATGGTTTGTATGTAGTTTATGAGTTATGGTGGTATTCATACTGAAATATGTAATATGTAAATGAAATTAAAATGATGATGGAGCTAGTTAATACCTACACAAAACAACACAAATGAAGTGAAACAATAAAAATTATTATTAATTACATTTAAAATGCTTGTCTGTTTTCCTTATTTAAATATATTATTTTTGGAGCCTACTAACTAAAGTAGTCTAGTAAAATATTTTACTAATATTCAATTTTACTTTTACATTAAAATATGTAGTTATAAAGAAATTAATATAAAGAAACTTTGTACATTAAATAAGAAGCATTTTCTTATTATAAAGAAATTTTTTTCTTAACGTATATGAAGTTAAATTATTTTTCTAGGAAACTAGATTGATTTATATTTTTTTTTCATACGGTTTTTTTAAAACTGTAAACGAAATATTGTTCTTTTAATTGTCAATAAATGCTAATATTAAAAAGGGCATATAGAATGAACCCAGATAGCAAACGTGCGTCGCACAAAAAATCATGTCGTGCGGGCTCACATCGTGCGTGCTATATGCGAACAAAATGAACTCACAATGTGCGGTCGCACGACATGAGTGCGTAGTAAGAGCTGTGTGCGATCACACAAATATCACAAAACTCGCATTAGTGCGGGCTCACGACATGATTGCGATATGAGAGCAGTATGCGAGCATATAAAAATCACAAAAAAAAAATAAAAATCGAAGTCGTGCGGGCGCACGATGTGATTGCGAAGTGATCTGTGTGCGAGCACACACAAATCACAAACTCGCATTCAAGGTGTATTAAGAAAGGTAAGAAAATTTTGAAGAGCTCAAAAAATTTGAGAAGTTTTTTGCCCGCGTATGCCTTTTTTATTTGTCAATGACCGCAAACGTTATTTAATTCTAATTTGTTTTTATTTTCAAATTCTATTTGAATGCCGTAAAATGTCATTTGAATATATATTTTTAATTGTTTACATTTTTGTTTTTGTATTTTTATTTATTTTTTAAATTTGACAGAAGAACGCCTTTTCAACTTACCTCACCTTGCTTAATACACCTTGTATGAGGCTATAATGATCCTATTTTAGTTTTTTTCATCATTTGTGAGGGCTATATTAGGTTCATATGCGCCTCAAACAATTTTTCTCGCACTTGTGCGGGCTATATGAAGCTCAAATGCGACTCACACAATTGAATTTTTAAAAATTTTATTTTTTCAGCATTTGTGAAGGCTATATGAGATTCATATGTGACTCACACAATTGAATTTTTTAATTTTATACGCACACGTGCGACTATATTGATACACAATTGTGACTCACAAATTTATCGCACATGTGCGAACGTATTGAGCCTCCTATGCTGAGGCACATTTGGATTATTGTGAGTGCACACATGCGATTTTTTTCTAGAGTGTGCGCTCACAGAGCGGGCACAATGCGAGCATTTTGCTATCTAGGTAAATTCTAAAAAAAAATTGTCTATAAAATCAAAAATGTGCGAGTTTAGTTCCACATATCTTTAAAACGTATATGAATATTAACTTTCATTAGTATACTAAAATTTGTCTTGACAATTAAAAGAATATTTCGATTTATGTTTTTTGAAAAACTGTTCTACATTTTATTTATTCTAAAAAGTGGCTGAGAAGGGTCTAAAATTTCAAAAGTAATTTTCTAAGAAAACTATATGTATTAGGAAAAAAACTGAGTATGCTATCAAAATCAGCATCTTCTAATTATATAGACGTGATGTATGAGATGTCCATGAGAA
The DNA here is from genome assembly GCA_951804985.1 of Dryomyza anilis. Classification (NCBI taxonomy): domain Eukaryota; kingdom Metazoa; phylum Arthropoda; class Insecta; order Diptera; family Dryomyzidae; genus Dryomyza; species Dryomyza anilis. The sequence goes on along the minus strand of OX638130.1, from coordinate 126,083,324 downwards.
AAATCATGTTGAGTAGTATTATACTCATGTTTTAATGAAAGATTTCCCATATGGACATTTCCAGAAAAACGTCAACCAAGACCGAAAAATTCAAAATGCTCAAATCTTTGAAATAATGGTGGATTTGGAATATTTAATATGTGATCTAAAAATGTGAAAAGAAAAATCTACTCCGTTAACGGTAACGTATTAAAAAATACTCATAAAGTTACGTGACTACACAACTTGGAAATATACCAAATTTTCATGTACTTTGAGTAATCAAATAAACAAACTTTAAAGACATACATATTAAAAATGTTATTTTCTGTTTTTTTCAGACAACCTTAATTAATATTTCTAAAGCTAAAAAATAACCATTGAAAATAAAATAACGGAAAAATTTAGCTGTTTGTATAATTGTCCAGTCCGGAACCAAAAAGATACATTTACTATCATATTAAACTAACAATTTTTTTAAATAGTTGAATCCACTGCTCCTAAATCTGCATTTCCTCGACTTTTTCAAAAATGTAAACATCGATTTCTTTGAGTACCAAAAGTGTAAAACTGAAGTAAACATTTTTTTTTTACAAAAAAAAAATTTAAAAACTTAAAAAACATCTGGAAATTTGAATCACTTTTAATTTCGTAATAATGATTATTAATATTGTCATATACAAAATTATGTTTAGCAAAAAATCGTAGTGCAAATTTCCATACGAAATGTCCGGAATTATTCTGCGATTAATTATGAAATAACAGTAAACTTTAGGAACAAAGTGTACATATACAAAAATAAAGTAAATTGTCTCAGCTATATTCAGAGATAATTAAAAAAAATCTATTATACGAAAAAAATGCTTTTAGAATAAAAATCGTACTGATAATTTCTATACGGAATTTTTTGTCCTGTCCGGAATTTTTCTGTGATTTATTATGAAAAAACTGTATATTTTTATAACAAAGTGTAAATATACAAAGAAATCACACGACTTCACTTATATTTTAAAATAATTCAAAATAATAATTTGTACGCAAAATTTGTTGACTTTTTGGGATTTCTATATGAACCTCGACATGCACTTCCGTTTTTATCCCGTCCGGTATGACCACTATTTAATTTATATCTTTTGATCTACCGCATAGAATTCTCTATTATTTAGCAATTGTATAGTCCTATTTAAGTACTATATGCACAAAAAAAATCAAGTAAATTTATTAATTTTCCTTTGAGATATTAACGTTTTAAGCGTACGAATGTCCCGTCCGGAACCCCAGGAAATGCCCATATGTTATGATAGCGTTCATTGATACTAAGAACTACAAAATTCATAATGCTTTTTGTATTTTTTAATTGTGCAAATTAATTCTGTACTTTTTCCGTGTAATATATGAAATTCCTCATGAAATTCTTGTAAGAAATATTTTTAATTTTAGCAGCAACAAAAAAATCAAAATATAAATTTCCCCTAATTGAATCTCAATTAATGTGTATAATTTTTACGAAGCTCAATTAGGATTTGCTTTGATGTCAATTTTAATTTATGTTTTCATTGTACGACTCCTGTGTGCTACCTGTCATGAGGGGTCTTTAATTATAAGTTGTGCCCACTGAATAAAAGAGAATTTTTTAGTATTTACCATCAACAATGTTTTGTTGCACCAACAGTTTAACTATAAAATAAACTTACGGCAGCATTCTGTTTTCAAAAACAGTTCATAGCTCTTTAGAGCGAATATTACTAAAATTTAATTTAATTTTTCTCAATAAAATGTTTAATCCGCAACCACAAAACGATACGCGTTTCCGTTTTCCGCCGCAGTGTATTTGGTTAAAAATGAATGGTTCTTGGCCACTCGATTCGGCATCAAAATCGAGTTATTCGAATGGTCTTATAAAACCAGCGATGTTTGCACGTTGCTATACCATCTGGGCATGGTATGTGGTCGTTTCGGTTGGCATAACCATATATTTTCAAACGGTATTTCTGGTTGATAACTTTGGCGACATCATTATGACCACGGAGAATTGTTGCACTACGTTCATGGGCGCACTCAATTTTGTGCGTTTGCTGCATTTGCGCCTGAGCCAGCGAAAATTTAAACACATTATTGATCAATTTGTGAAACACATTTGGATTGTGAGGTTAATATGTTATTTGCAATTGAACTAACACATTATTTTAAGCTTATATATGAGCTTATAAAATAAAAAATTAACATGAACGCACATATATGAGCACTCACTCTCAATAACAGATATTGCGCACGCTCTTTATGCATATTTATGAGGGTTAAGCTCATCCGTGAACAGTGAGCATTAATTGTTCGTCAAATAAAATAACACATTAATGAGCCTATATAATTGCTCCAATTTATTTCTTGTGAGCGCTTATATGTGATAATTTACGAGCTCCTTTGAGCTCATTTGTATTAAAAATCCTCCTACTACTTCCAGAAAATCTAATCCCGATATCGAACGCCGCTGTGAGCATAATATGAACACATTTCGTATAATGACCATACTGCTTTCGTTGCTCATACTCATGTACTGCATTCTGCCGTTCGTTGAACTTTTCAGCATGGGCTGGCACTCACCGCACAAACCTTTTCCGTATAAAATGATTTTTCCCTATGATGCTCGCTTTGGCTGGCGTTATGTGGTCACGTATTTATTTACCTCATATGCGGGCATTTGTGTGGTGACTACGCTCTTTGCCGAAGACTCACTCTTTGGATTTTTCGTCACATATACGTGTGGGCAGTTTCAGATACTGCACAAACGCATCGACTCAATTGTGCCGCGTGCACATGAGCAAGTGCGAAGGCGGCGCCTCAATGCAACAGAGCCCTGCTTGGATTGGCACATTCAGCAAGAGTATAAACGAGAATTGAGTCAGCTGGCAGAATCGCACACTAAACTAATTGAGTAAGTTTAAATTTTTACACGAATTCTGTGATGTGTTGGTAAATTGAAATTTGTGCAGATTTGCAGATGGTTTGGAGCAGTTTATGAGCCCAATATTGTTGGTTAATTTTACCATATCGTCGATTTTAATTTGCATGGTGGGATTTCAGTTGGTCACTGTATGTATTGGGATTACTAACGGCCTAGTTTTTCAGTGCAACTTTAAACTAAGTTTAAATTATTACACCTTTTAAAGGGTCTATAATGCTTAATAACAATGTCTGACTTTCTTTACACTTTACTATGTCTCTGTAAAGTTTAAAGAAATAATTAGTACTTAGTTAATATGACATTTTAAATATTTGTGAAAAGTTGACTATATACGAATTTACATCTAGTTTAAACTGAGTTTAATTCTAAAATGTGACTGAAAAACTGGTTCTTATTTTATTTAGCTATATTTCCACTTAAAACTATTTGTTAAATTTGCAGGGTAAAGATATGTTTATCGGTGACTATATTAAATTTTTGGTTTATATTTCATCGTCGCTGTCGCAACTTTATATACTATGCTGGAATGGAGATTTGCTGATACAGAATGTAAGAAAAATATTGCTTAAGATGTACCAAATTTGATATTCAAAAATTAATAAGTTTCAAAAAAAAATCAAATTTGCTTTTTTTGAGCTAGAATTTGATTTTTAAGTAAAAAATTCAAGTTCCATAAAATGAATTCAATTCTGTTTTTGTTGGAAAAACTGTTTTCGATCGAATGTAAATTATTCAGCACATGTCAGTTAATATATTCGATAAAAATTAAGTTTAGTCTTGATGAATAATTGGGCAATTTCCGATCAAAAAAGTATTGAAATTTTGCATAGATCGAATTTGCTTTTTGCTATTCTACAATTCTATTTTGAAATTTGAAATACAAAATAAACGTATTTCAATCAAATTATATCTAATAATGTTCAATATTGTAAAATATTCGAGTTTCTATTAAAAAACAGATATTAATCGATATACACATCGGTTACAGCGGTTACATTTTCAGTTATAAATTTTATAATGAAATGATTTCGGTCAAACGGGAATTTAATTTTGTAGTAATTTAACATTTTCGTCATATTTTAAATATTTTTAATAAAAATCGAATTATTTTAAACTAGGACAAAAAATAAATTACCTAATATTTTGAAAATAATTTAAATTAAAAATAGATAAATATTTCAAATGTTTTTGACTAAAATAATGTTTTAAGTAGGGCTGTGCGATTAATCGATTAATCAAATTATATGATTAATCAATTTCCTGATTAATTGATTAATCGATTAATCAACACTTTCGATTAACCAGAACATTGAATAATCAATTAATCAGGATTCTGATTAATCAAAATTGTGATTAATGTATTAATCAGCATTTTGATTAATCAGACTTTCTAATTAATCAACTTTTGCGTCTCGAAATATTGAAAAATACTTTACATTTAACATTTACATTTAACATTTAAAACATTTTCTTTTATTTTTAAATTATTTTAAAAATAAATTTTCACTTTGTTTAAGTTGACAAAATTTACAAATGTTATTGAATAAAATTCAATTAATCAAAATGCTGATTAATCAGATTAATCAGGGTTTATGATTAATCGATTAATCAATTAATCAGGATTCTGATTAATCAAGCTTTTGATTAATCGCAGAGCCCTAGTTTTATGTTTTTCTTTCATAACCTGTTTTAAACCCGGTATAAAACAAAAACATGAATATCATATTTTTGTGCAACGGTTTTAGTTTTTAAAATAAAACAATCATCACCTGTATTAAATCGATTGAATTTTTTGTTTCAAAAATAGATATTTCAATACAAAACTCGATTTTGACACGATTTCTCCTACTGTGAAAAGGTATCTGTATGTTATCGATATACAAAAAAAATTGTGGTCTTGAAATGCGACATGATCCCAATTTCGGAAATCGTTTTTTCGTATTCTCAATTTAGATTTATTAGTACAAAATAAACGTATTTAACTTAATTTGTATAAATTTAAGATCTTTGGTACAAATTTCGATCGAATTTCAATAGAAATTGATTTGCATAATGTTCAGGAGTTGAACCAAAAATCGAAATATTAAGAATATCTGTGGCAAACTATAAAAATGGAGAGTGTATGGGTCAAAGAGGGGTTGTAAAGGGGTCAAACTTTGTACTTTTATCTTAAATGCAAATGGCTGTAGAATCTAAACGGAGCGTCGTAGAGGGGTCGCACTGAGCGCACTGTTTTAAGTTTTAAAACTATTCGAAACTTTTTCATGTATTTTTTATACCTCCACAAAAAAAATTTACATCATATTGATGAATTCCGTTCCGTTCAAACCATGATTCATATTGAAGAAACATTCATAATATTAACGACTAACGACATCAATGTTATGAATGCGATCATAAATATGATGAACATATGATGACAATTTTTGTTTGAAAAAAAAAAAATTCGTATTTTTTTTCCAATTTTTTTTTTTCCAAAAATTTTTTTTTCCAAAAAAATGTTATTTTCGAAAAATTAAATTTTTTCGGAATTTTTTTTTAAAGAATTTTTTTTATTTTTTAAATAAAATTTTTACAACAACCATTTTTTTTCGAACTATTTTCTAAACATTTTTTTTTTTTTGAAAAATTCGTAAAAAAATATTATATTCATAAATATTATGAAAAAATTCATCAATATGATGAACAAATTCATCAATATGACGATTCAAATTCATTGTATTGAATATTTAGTTCTTCACTATGATTTTCGATACAACGATCAATATGTCCTTTAATGAACGGTGGTATCAATATGATGAATCTGGTAGTTGGTGAAAAAATTCATAATATTTATGAATAAATTCATCGTATTGATGAATTTTTTTTTTCTGTGTACTCAGTCAACCGATACTGCCTGGCATTTGTATGCGTGTAATTGGCAAGGATTTGATCAATATTCCTTGGTTGCGCAGCCGAAACTAATACAAGTAACAGCGGCAGCAGCACAGCAGGATACATATCAAGTGCCTGATGTTCGCAGACGTAACCAATGTTTGGCAGTACCATCCTATTGTCCCGCGGACACGGATTTTCAAATGCAACTGAAATTCATGATTTTACGCAGTCAGAAACCAGTACGAATAACGGCACTGAAATTCTCCACCCTATCATTGCAGAGTTTTACAAAGGTATTTGAAAATTATATTAAATTTTTTATTTAAATATTAAATAATTTAAAATATTTTTCAGATTTTGAGCACATCTATGTCGTATTTTACCTTATTGCAGACTGTATACAATGAGGAGGAACATTAGTGCTGACGAATGTGGGTGAAAATTTGTATTGTAATAAAAAAATAATTTGGTTTGGTGTTTTTAATTCAATAAAATATTTAATTAATTTAGTTACGCGATTTTATGCGAACATCTTCAGTGTAAAATTTCACTAAATCTGCAAATAGTTAATTTATTACAATCAATTTTATTGAAAACACAACATTTCCCCAAACAAGTACTTGGTATTTAATTTACATTTAGACAATAACACGGTTTTTGAACCGCTGAATTAACGAAATATTGATACATCAAAAAAATAAGAAGCAGTAATAAAAATTTTATGTAAATTATCTATATATTTAATATATTCTTTTAAGTGTTTCAACAATAAAAATGGTAAATATATAATTTAATTGATTTAATGGAAGTTTAGCAGTGAACAAAACATGGTGTCACGGTATCAAAACAGTTAGTAAATATATAAATAATAACAAAATCCCAGCTTAAAGTAACAGCGTGGCCGTATCCTCCTTGGCTTCTGTGAGCGCACGCGCTTGATGCGTAAACACAGGCACATTTATGCCCTGCATGAAGAGTATTAAGTTTTCCTATTTTATATTTAAATAAATTAATGCTGACGACTAACCTGCATTTTGGACGAACGTATAAAGGCCTTGTTCGAGGTGACAGTCACAGCGCGCATTTGCATGCCAAAGGCGAATATTTTCAAACTGCGCTGATTGATTTTTCCGCTAAACTTGATCACAGCCAGTTCCTCCGGTATATCGATCACATCGGGCAGCACTTCGACGCGTTCCATCAATGCAGCGGCGCGCGCATGTTCCTGCGCGCCGGCCAGCAACGAAATGATGTCCTGGAAGGATTTGTAGGCGGTCTCGCAGCAGATTAGACGTTTGTCTAAAACGCAAAATAACAGATTTAGTAATTGAAACATGCATTAAGAGCCAAACGAATTACCTAAAAATACAAATTATAATTTTGATTAAAAAATGTTTTTTTTTCCAAAATTAAAACTATTTCTCTTTTTTTTCGTACAATTTAAAAAAATATTTTAAAACAAAATCATTTTATATTTTTTTATTTCTAATATATTTTATATCGGTTTCGTTTTTACCAATTAAACAGTGTTAAACGGATATCGATTTAAATCTCTGGATTGAAATAATTATTTGTTGGTATGGTTTTGTTTCAGTTTTGATTTCGAAAATCAAAACCGAAAAAAAATGTAATAATTTCAGATTATATTTTGTTTTACTTTTCTGAAACCAAATGGTTTCAAATAACGTTTCGGTTGAATGTATCTATTGCAAGTATTTGATTTTTAAAACCGTTTTAAAATCAAATTTATTAATGTTAAATTGGTTTATATTGCATTTATATATTTTAAAGCTGGTGATGATTTCAGTTTTTTTCTATTTTTTATTGTTCTTCATTGTAATTTCCAAAAAAACAAACTTAATAACTGCATTCAAAAAAACTACAGTAATTACCCAAAAACAATTTGTCCAGCACTGGCTTCAGCGGCGACTGACGCTCCTTTTCCGCCTGCTCGGTGAGAATGGCTTCGCGAAACATCCAGTTACAGCTGCCATTCGTGACGCTGCTGATGTAGGCCAGCAACGTGGTAATGTCTAGGTTTAGCGTGCTGACATTTGCAATGTCCGCGCTTTCGTCGGGCTCCGCAGGCTGCGCCAGAGAAGCCGTTTCCACGCCCAGCGACTGCAGATCCGTAAGTAACGAGTTTTCGATCTCCTGACTAAAGTAAAAAACAACCTGTAGCATGCAAAAAAAAAAAAAAAAATTAAAAAGCGTTTATTAAAACAGATTTTGTTATTTTATACAGTTTATTTTATTTTTTATATTTTCTAAACTAAATTTTATTTCTTCGGAACCATTGATGTTTTCTGAAATACAATTTATATCTCTGAAATAAATTTGATGTTTTCGGACGTACAATTTACTATTCTTAAATACAATTAACAATTTCTTAATTTTACCTTAAATTTACCATTTCTTAATATAAAATTACTATTCTGCACTACAATTTATAACTCTGAAATACAAGTGACGATTTCTGAAATTTATTTGACGTTTTTTGAATTTTGAAATATTATTCTGAAATAGATTTTACTATTCTCAAATTAACCCTGACTTTTTTTTTGAGCTGAAAAAAATGTATGTTATACAACTCGCGATTCTGGACAACGTTTGTTCTACGACTTATAGAACTCGCGATTCTGGACAACGTTTGTTCTACGACTTTGCTCATAGGTGTTACTTACTTGTACCAGATCAAAAATTCCTCGTTGGTTCCTTGAGGAACCACTGGGCACCCGGACATCAAAATTGAAAAAGTGCATTTTGTATTTAAAAATTTTGTAAGCAAAAGTCAAGAAATTTTATTATGAAAAATCCTGGAAAATGTAAAAAAAAGTGTTCTTTTTTATGGATTCACTCCGGTCATTGTTGATGTCGTATTCTCACCATCAATTTCCAAGCACTTATTCTTTTCGAAAATCAGGAATTCTGTTGTTTGTAAACAACAAACTCAAAAAAAAACATAAAATAGCGTTTCTATAGAATTTCACATATGCCCAATTTTGAACTCCCGGTGCCTGATATTTCCGCATAGAACCAACCAAAAATTTATTTATTAAATTTATTTTAAACACTCACAATAGCTTCTAGATACTACAGCGATCACGACTATATTTTTTTCAGCTTCGATTTCGACAAATTCACTACTACAATATTATAGGCGCAAACGGTGGCACTTGGATCAATAAATATTTTAAAAAAAGGAGCGGGAAGATTAAATAAAATTCGTTGAACAAAGTTTGGATTATCATCCGTTGGTTCCTGGCAGAACCAGGGCATTTAAGGGTTAAACTAAAAATTTATGAATTTCAACTCACTATTCTCAATTTTCATTTTCGTTATGTATGTAGATAGTTCGATTGTTTGATTTATTGAAAATAGATCCATATTAAATTGGAATAAGTTTTTTTTATACTATTTTTGAAAAACGATATAAAACACAATTTGTATCGGTTTTTTATATTTTTTTTATAAGGAATTCGATTTAAAAAATAAATGAAACGTTTCGTGTAAGTTAAGGTTCAAACTACCTTTTAAATATCAACAGAGCATGACTCACCTTTGGCTGCTTGAACATGCAGAGGTGCTGCGCCGTTGCATCGACAAACTCCTCGGCCTGATCGAGAATGCTTTTGGCACCAAAGCTAGCCTGTCCTTTGGCTGCATCAGTGAGCGACTTGGAATTACGTGCAATGGCTGCAGTGACAACATTAAAAACTATTTTCTCGACTATGACAAACTCACCTTTGATCCACTTTAGACCATTCTCACAAACAATATCGACACGCAACGGATTGCTACGTTCCTCCACCGCAAAGCCACAGTCCACATGCACAACGTCACGCTGCAGTTGCAAAATCTTGACCAGAAATTCGTAGTGCGTCAAATTGCTGCACTGCACATGGTTTAGCTTCAGCGTCTCGCTTTTGATGACCTTTTAGTGTTGCAAATATAGAAAGTTGAATGATATTTTTTACAACATAAAATGCAATATCTACCTTTTGCAGAAATTTCACTTCTTGATTGATTTTACGTTGTATTTTCTGTACGCCTGGTATTTGCGCAAAAATCTCCAGATGGTCGATCAGTTCGCGACCCAAGAAGATTTTCTCATTGGCGCGATAGATCAAGTTCTCCATGTCAATCTCTAAATCCATGTTTCAAGGCGCTTTTTAGCTACTGCAGAGGTGATAAGGTATTTTTATTGTAGCGTATAAAATCGAACAATTTGCGAAAAAATATTTTGTTATTTAAAACGGCAAAAAAAAAATAGTGAAATGAAAAAAAAACAAATGTCAAAAACATATGTTTGACAGGGTGACCTGAAAGCGTATAAAAAATTAAATTGTTACCTTTTTAACGCTTTCACTACCAAGTATCGAAATAATTTTAATTCTATCGATTTAATTTTGCGCTCTTCCTGAATTCAAAATTTATTAACATTACTTTCAATAAAATTATTTGTATTGAATAATTTTGGAAAGCAAAAAACAGATTTCCAATTTGAATACGAAATCGATCGGAATTTAGAAAGTGCCTATATGTTTTAAATATATTAAAATTCAACAAATTTCAATTAAAACACAAGCGGAATAAGTCAATTTTTCTTTTTATTAACTTAGCATATTATCAAAATATCTAAACAAAATGTGATTCTCTCCAATTTACATATAATGCATATTATACATCAGAAGTTGTGTTGTCTTAAATCTTCTCCACCGGCTTAAGGCCCAGTATATGGAAGCATTGCTTCATAATTGCGGCCGTTGCTTCGCACAGCAAAATTCGACTGCGATTGACCTTCACAATCTCACCGCTCTTGTTCTTCTCAATGCAGTAACAACTATCGTAGAACTCCGAGAAGACTGTACAAACATCATAGCAATATTCGCACAAAACATGCAGCAGCAAATCCTTTGATATCTTCATCAGAATATCGGGGAACTTGAGCAACGTTTTGGCCAGTTTCCATTCCTTTTCGTGCACCAACTCAATCGGTGTCGTCTGCAGCACTTTTGCCACATCCGAGAAATCTTCGCCAGAATTGCGCGCAATCGAACAAATGCGCGTAAAAGCATACAACAGGTAGACAGCTGTATTGCCACGATCTTCAAGCATTTTATCGAATGAGAACACATATTCATTTGTGCGATTATGACACAAATCGGCATATTTAATGCAACCGTAAGCGACCGACTCCTGTGCCGCTTTCAGTTCTGCTGCGCTCAGCACCTTGTCACGTTCCTTTTCCAGTAATTTATCGAGTGCACGCTTCATACCCTCATCCAAAAGCTCCGACAACTTGACGGTGTCACCGGAACGTGTCTTGAACTTTTTGCCATCTTCGCCAAGCACAACGCCGAATTGTACATGATCAGCACGATGTATCGCTGGATTTAAAATACCACAACGTTCGGCAGCAACGAAAATATTCTTTAAATGTGTATTTTGTCCAGCATCCACAACGTAAATCAACCACTCCGCGCGCTCCTCTTCAAGGCGATAACGAATGGCAGCCATGTCGGAGGTGTCGTAGGTAAAACCGCCATCCGTTTTGACGACAGTCAATGGAATGCCTGTCTTTGCAGAATCAGTCCACATAATTTTACGGCCTTCGTCCATTTCAAGCAAATTCTGTGCGTCCAAATACTTGACAACCTCAATCATGCGAGACTGGTAGAAGGATTCACCACACTCTTTGATGGTAACATCCAGACGATCATAGATTTTCTGGAATTCCTGGCGCGAAACATCGCAAATGAGTTTCCAAGCCTTGGTGGCGTTCGGTTCGCCACCTTGCAGCTGCACGACGCGGCTATAGGCGCGTTTCTTGAAGTCCTCGTCCTCATCGAAACTGAAGAAGACATAATTTTGAAATTGCAATTAATTTATTTTTTTTGTATACAGGCAGGTCCGCTTTAGGATGCAAATATTTTGGACAACTTCCATAGATTATTTCATAAATTAAATGGTTCTATAGTTGGGGTGTATCTGGAACATCCAATGATATACAAGGTGTTCCAGATATTTACGTATATTTTAATAACTATACACTACAATTTTAAGACCATAGCAATAATATTACATTCATCTTAGTTATTAGGAAAATTTTATTAATGACAGCATAATATTTTCAGTGGAACCAGAGAGTATGCCACTTTTGTCAAATAAACTCAAACATTGGTTATGTGGAAATTGAAACGAAAATGTTGACAACAGACACATTTTTAAATCAATATTCTGATATTTTCTGCCACATTTTTGGCCAGAAAAATAATTAAAATTTATAAGGCATTGGATTGCAATATATCTTGGTAAGTTTGGTTGCAAATTATCAGCGGACAGATCCAGTTTTGTGCACTGTTTCCTCTGTTAACTTCAAACTGTCAAATTCCACTTCCACATAACCAATGTTTTCGGCAGCGACGCCAGCAAACTCGGAAGGGAACTCTATATCAAATATATACTCTCTGGTGGAGCGCTTCAAAATTTTCCATATCAAGAAAATTTTGAAACACCCTGTATGTCAGTGGATGTTCCAGATACACACCCAACTGTAGAACAAAGTATAAAATCTAAAACATATTATATTTAGAAGGGTAAACTTAAATTTAGACAGTATTCAGAAATGGTTATATTGTATTTGCAAGTCAAAATGGTTTTAGTAAAGTACAAAATAAATTTATAAATTTCAGTATAGGTAAATTTTAAGTCAGATAAAAAAAAATAAAATAATAAGTGCATATATTGAAGCAAATAAAAATTTGAAACCTAAACTAAGTACTTACCGCTTTTTGGACTCCTTGTAGAAGGCCTGAAGGTCGCTAATCGGCGGACTCTCAGTCAAAAAGTTGGGGAAACGATCCTCGAGGTGTGCAATCAACATGCCAAACTGTGTACCCCAATCACCCAAATGATTGACACGCAGCACATCGTTACCCATGAACTCGAGCAGGCGACAAATGGTCTCGCCAATAATGGTCGAGCGTAAATGTCCGACGTGCATCTGCTTGGCAATGTTGGGCGATGAAAAATCGACCAATATGCGCTGTTTGCGGCACTGTGGTGGCTTGACGCCTGTGCGCAGCATCTGAGTAATGGCTTTGACGGCATAGGTTCTAAAAAAACAAAAAAAAAATAAACTAATTCTTTTAAAATACTATTTAATTCTTACTTTTCCAAAAACACATTAATGAAGCCAGCACCCGCAACCTCCACCTTCGAAACCAGCGGCGACTGCTGCAGCTGCGCAACAATCTCGTTGGCAATGTCACGCGGCGACTTATTGATGCCTGCCGTCTTGAGGGTCTTGGAAATGGACATGGCGCTGTTGCATTGATAGTCACCAAACTTGGCAGCGTTTGCATTGACGGGCGAAATGATGGCAGCAGTGCCGGCCAGCTGCGGAAACGCTTGACCAATGGCATTGGAGAAGAGATCTACCATGTGATCGCTGATGGAGATCATTTCATCGACAACTTGAGGAATGACAGCCGGTGCTTTGGCGACGGCGACATTGCTGCTGCTCTTAGATCCAGGAGTACCGGTCTGCTGTTCTGCTAAAATAGCCTACATGATAAAGTAAATAATGCATGTTAAAATCAGTGGAGTATATGAAGAGTTTCTTGTGTTACATTTTCCAAAATCGCCAAACGATGCTTCAGCTTTGTGTTCTCCTGCTGTAGTTTTGTGTACTCTTCGTCGATGTCTTCCAGACCATCGCCTTTTGTTGTTTTTGCGATTTGCGTGCGTAGCTCCGCGGTCATTTGTTCCTGTGTGTGTGATGAGTGATATGTGTGTGAGTGGGAGTTTCATCATGTTCACGTTCTAGCAAAGGCTAACATTTCATCATGTTACTCACCAGCTCTTGCAGCCTGTCGACCTCACGTTTTAGTCCAGACATCTTGGATATTTAATGCAGCAGGTATTTAAAATAACTTGGCACGTTATTAATTTAGAATTCTTGCGGTGGCAGATTTTTTGGATTTTGCGGTGATGTGCTGCAAACGTTGCCACATGGAGCGATGTTCGATTGTTGTTCGTGTATCGATATCGAATACTTTTGTTGAGAAAGTACGGGAACCGGACAATTCATCTTAAAGAATTCATCGAACACAATTCATCGTATGCACAATTCATCGTATGCACAATTCATCGTATCACAACTCATCGTATGCACAATTCATCGTATGCACAATTCATCGTATGCACAATTCATCGTATCACAACTCATCGTATGCACAATTCATCGTATGCACAATTCATCGTATGAATAATTCATCTAGCGAAAGGAAATTTACTCAGGAGAGTTATTCAATTTTGTATTTGTTTAAAAAAGATTACTTTTTTTTCCCCCAAAAATCGCGCAATTTTTTGGTAAATGTTCTCCTGTGGCTCTCTCTTGTTATCACTTTTTTCATAAATGTAATATATCAGCTGTTGTTCCAATTAGATAAAAATGAAAAAAATTTCGAAAAAATCGCGCGATTTTTTGAAAAAAATTTTCGCATGCGGCGCTTTTGCATTATCACTTTAGCTATAAATATTAGAAACCAAGTATTTCATATTGCACAAAATGAATACTTTTCCACCAGCATCGCTTTCTCGTCATAATTTTTCATATAAATCACGTGTTGTGTCAAAATTTGTTGGAAAAAAGCATTCGATGAATTGTATATTTAATGAATTGTGCATACGATGAATTGTACCTACGATGAATTGTGTATACGATGAATTGTGAATACGATGAATTGTACATACGATAAATTGTGATACGATGAATTGTCCATACGATGAATTGTGCATACGATGAATTGTGCATACGATGAATTGTGCATACGATGATTTGTGCATACGATGAATTGTGTATACGATGAATTGTGTATACGATGATTGTACATACGATGAATTGTGTATACGATGAATTGTGATACGATGAATTGAGCATACCATGAATTGTGCATACGATGAATTGTGATACGATGAATTGTCCATACGATGAATTGTGCATACGATGAATTGTGATACGATGAATTGTTTAAGATGAATTGTCCGCGAACCATTAAAAACCTTTTAAACGTAATTCTCTAATTTAATTTGCGATTTGGAGTAAAATCGATGCTGAATATCTCAGATTAAATACAAGATATCGAAAAACAGTTAACGACATTAGAAAGAGAATATATGTCATTTAAATCCAATCCCTACTCCATTGAACCAAAAAGGGCGTTTGAGCCAAACCAATTCTCAGGTGACGATATAACATGTAAATTTAAAATATTCAAAAATATTGTAATTGCATTATTCCTAAAAAAATATACTTTATTGTATGATATTTTGTTACACTAACGTATGTATAGCTTATCCTAATATATTATTTAAAACAGAACTAAATGGCTTTTAAGTGACATGATTGTTAAATGAGACGCAATACATAGAGATGAACCAAATTAAAATAGCATATAACTAATATTTAAATATTGCATCGAATCAAGGATTCCGTTGTAGTCCTAGGCCATGTTCCATAATAACCGCAGCAATCGCCTCTTGATAGAATTCCATGTGCATCTCGCGATGATGTTGTCTACGTCCGACATTAGACGCTGGCGGTCCTAGTAATCGCGGACGTTGCGCTGTTGGAGCCACAACATCGTCGTCATCGTCACCATCCATTGCATGCAGTCCATGCTGCTCGATGGCCATATCAATGGCTGATTGCTCCACCATTGGACGACGCAGCAAATGGGGTAGCTGTCGCAATCGCTGGCAAGATTCTCGCGATTCCCGTCCAGCCTCGATGCGTCTGTTGATAAAGTTGTCACAATCACACTCGAAAATTGCGTTCCGCTGCCACAGCACTAGTTGGTCGTCTGTCATTTGAACTGTATGCAGCGGGTTAGATGAAATTAATTAGAAAATGTGATTGTGTTAAACTGATACACTTAATAGGGGTTGTGGAAACATTCTGTTTTTTAGTTCCGTTTTTGTTAATAACGATAACTTACAATTCGTTTCCGGCAGTGGCGCAAACAGAAAATCCATCGTTTTATACTTCTTTTAGCTGCACAATTTTCAAGTATTAGACAAGATTTTAATTTTCCATCGCCTTTGTTTTCATTTTTATGTTTATATATTTTTTTTTTGCAACCAGTAATTCAGCTGTCATGTGTCAAGAACAACTGGATCAGGGTTGGCTGTGAAGGGTAATAAAATGCTCCTTTTTACGAACATTTTAAATAGTACTTTTTGTTTATTAATTTTTAAAGTGTATTTTTTTTATTTATTTAAAAACTTTGTAAATTTAAGAAATTTCTTGATATAGAAGACCAACAATTAATGAAATAAAACCCAACATATTTCATACCACACATAATTAGGGGTGTTTTCATTGTATTATGGGGATTATTTCAATTAAATTGAGGGATAAATTTGGGCACTCTTTGATTCTTATTGGACGTTATAAAATTAGAGGTCATTTAATTTTTTTTGTTGTCGATTATAATAAAATGAATAATGCCTAAAATATGAGGACGATTTCATTTTTGTATTCGGAACTACCCACTCGGCACCTACACACATTTTTTTATGATTATCGTAAATTACGATCATTTGACGATTGAAAATAATCATAAATTTCGATCATTTTGCACGTAAAAAACGATGATAAATGTCAATGAAAAAAACAATCATATTTTGTTCGTAAATAACGATGTCTCGTATTTTTGGAGTGTTTAAATCGTAAAAAAAGATTCTCAAAATTTATTATAGTTTTTCTAATCAAAAGTTCATTTAATAAAATGCATAATATGTTCAATATTTTTAACAAGATTAAATAAATTGTTTTGCTGAAAACTTTAAATCATTTGCTGTAATTAAGAAGTAAGTAAATGCATTTGAGAGCTTAATATAAAATTTAAATGCATTTACTTCATTTTTTTTTGTATCGTGAAAAAAGTAGGAAAATGCTCGTAAAAGAGTTAAAAATGATTATCATTTACGATTAAAATTTAATCGTAAAAAATATTAAAAACGAGTTCGTTTACGAACAAAAAACATCGTTTATAACGAGTATATAATCGTATTTTACGATCATAAACAATCGAAAATTTATCTTATATGAGTGTTTTTAGTTTATGATACCTCTTTACGATGGACAAATTAAAAACGAAACTGTATGCGTTTTTGAATCATTTACGATTCTCGTATACGATTGTTTTATTCATTATTTACGAATATTTGCTATCATTTATGATGTCGTTTATGATAGTTTGGCCGGCTGGGTATTTTATGGGTGCAACATATCGTCACCTGAGAATTTATTTGGCTCAAACGCTCTATAGATTGATACGAGATATCGATAAACGGATAACGGAATTAAAAGGTAATATATAAGTCATATATTGTAGCCGCAGTACAATTAGTGCGTTGGACTGCGAGCCGAACGGTCCCCGGTTCAAGCCTGGACTGGGGCTAACAACATCTTTTCATAGAAACATTTTTCTATACCGCGCTACCTCTCGTCAGTAAATGGCAAACCTACGAGAGTAAAACCATTGCCTATGAAAAAGCTCTCACCCGCCGTTCGGATTCGGCAATAAACTGTAGGTCCCACCACTTTGAGTACAAATATAACACGCACAGCTCAAAATGGTGAGAGAGCTCGGCCGAAGTTCTGTACAGGACTGTAGCGACAAACTATTATTTATTATTTGTTTGGTTTTACAAAATAAGGTGGTAATTTTAAAGGTGAAATTGTTTATGATTAGGCGCCATTGTTTATAGGCGCATATTATCGTTTTCAATCATCTATAATGATACGAAAATGATAGGATTAACGATAAAATTAACCTATCCAAAACGATATTAAGCGAGTTAATATAAAAAATGCAATTTTTGAAAATCAAATTTTATTTGTTCAGATAATATTCGTTTTAGAAAACAATTATGAAAAAACACATAATTGAAAATATTTTGAGTATAATATGGAAAATTTATGATTATTTTTTCGAATTCCTAAATTGTATCAAATTGATATTAATAAATTCTACTTTTTAGTACAATTTTTAATTATTTTATATACATTTTTTTTAATCTCACCCCGTTGTGTATCTTCCATGTGGTGCAAAAATTATATTTTCGCAGATATAAAGTTACGATATTTGACAACAGCTGGCAATGGTGGCTCAACAATTCTGCAGTTAGTGTTGCCAACTCTTTGTAATGTGGTGTGTGTCCGTAATAAATGTAAAAAATTTATTTTAGTTTAGTGTAAGTTCGAAAATATTTATGAAATACACACTCCTATTTACATTATTTCGAATTCCGTTGTTTTTTTGATTTTATGGTATATGAGGTACTATTATTTTTTATAAATTTAAAATATATTATTTAAATAATCGATAGACAACTAAAATATGTTTAGACTGTTAATTACAAAGACGTATTTACCTCTACTTAAATTTATTTTAATTTCGCAGATATTTCATTAAACAATTAACAATTAAATGCGGTATTTCTTTGATACTCTTCGTTTTCGATTTTTCTTTAAATTTTTTTATTCTCATGCTTTGTTTTCACTATATAATTTCGTCTGTTGTCAAACGAAATAAAACAAATTGGTATTTTTAAAAACTTTGCCATTTCGAAAACAACATATTTGAGACATTTTTGTGACATGAAACTGACAGAAAATGACATAGAATACTTATAATAAAACAAGCAGTAAATTTACCTGAAGCAAAAATGGAAAATATTTTCAAAAAGTATTTCTTTATTTTAATACCATAAAACTAAATGAAAAACCACTTAGAAAGAAGCATTTTTATATTCAACCCTATTATTGATAATTTTGGTACTGGAATTTACCCTCTGAAAAAAAATATTCAACTGATTAAATTTATTGACCTACAAAATTTTTCTAAATTTCTAAGTTTCGTTTAATTTTCAAATATTTTGAGTTTTATATCGACAATTTATCATTATTAAATCGAATTAAAAATTAGAGACAAATGGTATGCAGGGATTGAATAAAAAAAAAATTTAAGTTTTTTTTGTATAACAAAAACTCGGGCTGAGCTATTTTGCAATATGGATGCAAAACTTTTAAAACTTTTAAAACCTCCATTTTCAACACATCATCATTGTCAACAACAGCATAGCCCATAGCTCATTATCATTCAGCAAAACTTTGCATATATCCTATATGCTTTTAAGCTGTGCGAAATGGAAACAGAAGCGCATTAAAACAAAAAAAGAGGACAAAGTAACTAAAAACAAAATGTGAATTACAAGACTACACAAAATAGAGGATAATGTGGATGCATTTATCGTTGAAACCCTTTTTTTGCTTTGTTTTTTTTAATGTAAATAAAACAAAAAAGTAAAAAAAATAAAAAACAAAAAAACACATTTTCAATTCCCAGCCAAAGAAAAAGACAAATTTGTGTTGCATTTGTGTACAGCTTAAGGATAAATATCCTTTTGATTTGTTGTAGTTGTTGTTTATTACATATTTTTGCTTGAAACGCATTTGTTTTAAGTACGTTTTTTCCTCTTTTTTTGTTTTTTCTGCATAGCAGATGAGGGCAAATGGACAAAAACAGACGACTAACTGACTATTGGATGGGTTGCGAACGGATGGGTGAACGGATGCAGATACATGTGTGAGATACTCGAGCGTAAATATTTTATGCATGTGGGTAGTCGGTCGGTAAGTATGCAAAGTGCTCTGGAATGGGAGGGTCTCCGACAGCAAGAAGGAACCGGCCCCCCGCACTTTGTGTCTGTCCATTCGACGTCTTTCGCAAAGGACCGACCAAGTTGGCAAATGACCGTGCGAGTTGTCGTGCATCCATCAGATACAAATTTGCGTTTAGATTTATTTACAATGAAGTGAGTAGTAGTGGATGTAGCAAGGAACAGCAACTTTTGGACTTCAGTGCTGGCGGCATTATGCGATAAGGGTGGCATGAGTGCCAAGGGTCTGTCGTGTGGTATGGATCCTTTTTTTGTAGCTTAGATCTTTTTTGCTACACATTGGCGAGCTAAAAGAACGTATGGCAAAGTTTTACGTTGTGCTGGCTGCCCGGCCATGCCATGTCCTGCCCGGCTACTACATAATGATATGCAAAAGGATTTTAAATTATTTACATTTGAAATATTTACATATATAAATAAATAAAAAAAGCATTGCTTTTCATTAGTCGTTTGCATTGAATGCAAAATGGTAGCCTTTTGTGACCCGAACAAACATTCTATATGGTTAAGTCAAAGTCGGAGGCGGTTGCCTGGGATGAGACCAATATGTACGGGTCAGATATGAGTTGTATTTTGTAGATTTTAAAAGCTTAATTATTATATATATATATATTTTAATTTATTTTATTATATTTCTGGAAGACAGAATTTTTGGCAGGCTTGAGACAGTTTAGAAATATTTTTTAAGCGAACAGAAATTTTAAACAAACAGAGACGGATTTGCGCATTTTCTGCCCGTACTCAAAATATTGTTACGAATATACAGTCTACGGAAAACTGTTCTACAAGTTCGTATCTTTGGATTGTGTACAAAATAAAAACACTCTTATGTTTGGTTTAAATTATAACAATTAACTTTATTAATTCACTTCAATACACAACTTTACTAATAACAAATTCTAACAACTGCTGAATGTCCACTATTTAACTTTACATAGTTCTTACACGAGATGCACTCGACCACTTTCTAATGACTACTGAAGTGCTGTGCCTCAGATGCGGCGCCCTTATATACTGCATGCATCAGTTTAACACGATTCGACAAGCTTCGACATGTTTCGAGAACCTTCTACTCGTTTCGTGAATGACGCATGCTATTGGAATCTCATTCGCACTTATGTGTTTTTAATGCGCTGATCTTCTAGCTCTTTCTCGTACATTGCCTCAGTGCGCTGAATGATCTTCCGTCTCTTGCTAACACATTGCTTAGTACGCTGAATTGTCTCGCTCTCATTTACTCTTGCACAGTGGAGCAAATTATCTCTTTTCGTAACAGTATCTTGTCATAAAAATGTGAAATTAGTTCGAGAAAGTTTAGACGAATCGAAGGTCTCCAAAACGTGGCAGACTGGGAAGTTGCTATCTCAGGTTTGTTTTTAAGTACACCACAACATTTTTTTTGCATTTTCAAGTTTTTCACCAAACACCGATAAATCGAAGATTGTTGGAAGCCTATAGCAGGTTGTCAAATTTTTGGAACATTTTAACTGCAGATTTTTATTATTGGCGACAATCTAAATTTATTTACTATAAACTTAATTTCATTATGCATCAATCTTTAAATAAATTTTTTTCGAACCTTGAGTCTGCAGAAAATGTTGTCTGGAGTTTCCACAAACTTTTATTTATCTGTGTGTTTGCCGGAAAATCAAAATATTCAAAAAATTCCAGGCATTTTATCTCGGAAGTTTATCAATTTTTACTGAATTCTAAAGACTTGCCTATGCAGATTCTCACATATTTTGGGAACGTGCAGAAAGTTTTGACAAAACACTCAGTTTTATCAAAATATTTCAAAGAAATGTTTTTTAACTGACTTGCAAACATTTTATTTTTATTTAATTTCAACTTTAAATATGTGTTCTTAAAAATACTTTTTCTTTGAACCAATTACATATATTTCCCATGGTGGATTTGTTGTAAATGACTTTTTACAGGTGAATTTTATACCAGTGAATTTTGTATCTACTAAAAACGAATTGAATTCAAATCCCCAGACAATACAGGTTTTCGGCAGACATAGCTGGAGTTTGTAACAAAACCTGCCTGTTTTCGGCCCTAGATCAAAATGGCAGACGGCAGTCTAACGGCAGGTTATATAATGGTGTAGACAGCTTCGTATTCAATATAGCCTGCTTTATCATACCAAAAAGTTGCCGCCGGAAGGAAATTAAACCAGTTGGGAAGGTTAGATCACATGAGAAATTTTAAAAGTAGAGACACTTTATAGTAGGTGTTATTATAATAGTTACGATTACCAAAATTATAGTCGGTCTAAGCCGACTATAAATACACTACACATATGTGTGGTTACCATTAAAAGTGGTATATGGGTCACCAGGGTATACGAATCCGGAAAATAACTACAAACTTTCAATCGCTGAAGAATTTCCTTTCATTTGATACCCAAATTTACAAATGGGTAGATGTACCGAATTTAGATTTTATTTTTTTGGGAACCACAAGTCGTTTTGCCGGAAACCATTATTTTCATGTATTTGAGAATGAGTCAATATATATATGACCAAAAAAAGTGTTCCTAAGCACGTATACAGTAAAATTGATCTGTAGATATAAATTTTATATGCGGTATTTGAACGTAAGTGGTCGGTTCTCTGGTCACAATAAACCGATCATGCCAATTTTCTTGTTCAGACAGTTTAGATATATAGGTAATCTAAATCTAAAGTTTCATTGCTCTAGCTCTTCTATTTTTTTCTGTAATCGTGATTTCAACAGACAGACAGAGGGACAGACAGACAGACGGACATCGCTAAATCGACTCAGGAGGTCATGCTGCTCAAGAATATATATACTTTTCCATACCGGAGATGCTTCCTTATGGGTGTTACAAACGGGGTACCAAACTGAATATACCCTTTCACTCTTAGTATAGGATAAAAGAAGCGAAAACACACAAAAAGCAATAGGAATAGGAAGGTACACTATTAAAATGTTTATAAATTAAAAGTATTATTTTTTGTTTTATAAATTATAACATAGATCTCAACTTAACGCTTAAATGCCCACTGGTTCCGCCAGGAACCAACGGATGAAAATCAAAACTTTCTTCAACGAATTTTATTTAATCTTTCCGCTTCGACTTTTAAAATGTTTATTGATCCAAGCGCCACCTTTTGCTCCGATTCCCGTTTGAAACAAACTTCATTTGCCGGCTGTATGTCCAGTAAGGTCAACCAACTTCAAGAAAATTAACTTTTGTAAAATTGCATATTTTCCAAAAAATATTATAATGGTGAATTTGACGAAATCGAAGCTGAAAAAAATATTGTCTTGATCGCAGTAGTATCTAAAAGCTATTGTGAGTGTTTGAAATAAATACAATTTTTTCTTTTAGTGGATTTTATCGAATTTTTGGTTGGTTCTTTGCGGTACCATCAGGCACCGGGAGTTAAAAATTGAGCATATGTGAAATTTTATAGAAACCTTTTTTCATGTTTTTTTTTAAGTTTGTTGTTTTCAAACAACAGAATTCCTGATTTTCGAACAGAATAAGTACTTGGAAATTAATGATGTGAATACGACATCAACAATGGCCGGAGTGAATCCATAAAAAATAACTATTTCGTCCAAACAAAACCACAAATATTCATACATTTATGCTTTTTTTTACATTTTCCACGATTTTTCATAATAAAATTTCTTTACTTTTGCTTTAAAAATACTTAAGTACAAAATTCACTTTTTCACCATTGGGCTCCGCAAGGAACCAATGAGATATTTTTGATCTGGTTAAAGTAAGTAACCTGACCAAGTCAGACTTTTAAGGGTTAAGAAAACTATATTATTTTTCAATTAACAAAACAAAAAAAAAACAACAATTCATTTAATTTCAGTGCAAGTGCGTGTTTCACAAACAACGAACGACGCTAGTCACACTACGAACGACACTAGCGTATCGAAGAAAGAAGAAACAAATAGCTTTGTCTATTTTGTTCTTGGAGTTGCGTGTGTTTTATTTTGTCGAATTACCGCTATACAAGTTATTGAAGATAACAATAGCAAAACAAAGTTCAGAACAAAGTCCGTCGTCCTGGGAAACATTGTTCTTCAAAAAATCAACAAGTGTTCACAAAATGTTTTTATACACAAAGAAGCTATTTCGGGACTGCCGATTTAAATGACATTTATGCTTGTCTTGTATTTTAAAGCTATATAAAATAAAATATTTTTTGTGGTATCTCATAATTTTTAAAAACCGTTTTAAAACCGGTATTAAACCAATTTTTTGCGATTTTTCTATATTTTTTTCTGAACTACACTATTCAGAACTATAATAAACCAAACCCTTGTTAACGGACCGTCAAGTTTTCAGCCAAGAATTGATCTAGCCCCCCGTACTTAGTATGGGCTAGTAAATTTTTGTGTGGTCATTTCAATAGTTTTTGCTTGGTTTCACAGAAATGGACATGGAATGCTATTAGTTTAATTTTCAATTTCAGAACTACATGAAAACTCTGTATTGACTTCCTTTTGTTTATTAAGTTTATTTTGTTCCAGGGGTTCTTGTGGGGTCTGGTTTTTATCCGAGTTATAAATGTAGTAACCAAAAAAAATAGCTTCAAAAATAGTTTTTCCCAAAGTCAATTCATCTCTGGTAAATTCTACTCCGGACTATTTTTTAATTGATAATTATTTTCTTATTTTTCCCAGAGACAATTCTCAAAGATTTTACACGAATTCTTTACCGGAGAATTTTTCTTCGATGCAATTTTTTCCTTTCTATATGAACAGCACATCGAAGGTCTTTCACATTTCCATCTCCGTTAAAAATTGATTTGATCAAAATCCCTACATCATAGAATCATTATTGCGTTTTAGAGATCTAGGTTGTATTGGAGGTGCCACGCTCGGTCGACCAATCTCACTAACAATACAAATGAAATATGTATCTTTATGCATTCTGAAAACAATAGAAAAAAACCCGTGATTTAGCGTGATTCACGTGAATCACGCGTGATCAGCCGTGATTGTGATTGAATCTTAATTATACTCACGTAATTGTGAGTGAGTGTGACTAAAAAAAAAAAGGCCGTGAGTGAGTGTGCGTGATTAGAAAAATTCTTTCGTGAGCGTGAGTCAAAACTCACGCACATGCCCTTCTCTAAGGAAGGCTGGTGTTTTTGTTGATAAACAAACTACATGCAGTGCCCTGCATAAAATCTGCCTGTTAGCTGCGCTTTTACCAAAAATATGTCGATATTCTGCCAGTAACCTGCCGATTATTTTGTCTCGGGTTCGAATAATATTTTTAATTTTTATTTTTGATTAAAGAAATGTATTTGTTTATTATTTTTATTTGTTATTTTTTTTTTAATTTTAAAATTGCATTGATAGAATTTTTAATTACCTTTTATTTTTATATTCCAAATATATAAAATAAATTATTTCAAATTTTTAATAAAAAAAACTTTTTATTTTTAAAATATTGATGCTTTTCACTTACTTAGCTCTCGACGATTCTTCGATCCCAGCTGCAACCGCCAGTATCTGACATTAATGTTCTTTCCACATTTACAAATTGGCTCAATTGCAAGTTCAGGACACACTCCACT
Organism: Dryomyza anilis; assembly: GCA_951804985.1. Classification (NCBI taxonomy): domain Eukaryota; kingdom Metazoa; phylum Arthropoda; class Insecta; order Diptera; family Dryomyzidae; genus Dryomyza; species Dryomyza anilis. The sequence continues at coordinate 126,058,175 of OX638130.1, read as the reverse complement.
CACACATGTCTCTAACCAGGATAATACAAAATGCAGGATATTTCTCACATATGAACATTTGCCAAAATAGAAAAAAGCGACTTTGAAAAAATGGTTGCAAAAAAAATCCAAAAACTTTCGCCATATGTGTCCGACTGCGGACAGCCGCCGCCTCTTAACCACTCCGCCTCCCCAGAGTAGCGTGTCCTGCGACACCCGCTTTATTTTCGCGCCAATATAATGAACCCCACACAGTAACAGACGAAGGCCTTGGCCAACGCCCACGGGGCCCAACCCCAGGGTCGTGCGTATCATAGCACAAAATTGTATTACACCTCAATAACAAGGACTCGTACATGATATCCTGCGAATGATGCTGCACACATACAGCACACAGTAAAGGACAGAATAGGACACAAGTGATGCCATGTGACAAGTGATGCGTGTTTTGTTGCGGGGTTCCTTAAGTGGTGACTCCGAGTGTCCTTCCAACGTTATTATAGGGTTCAGTTTTTTTTATTCTTGCTTTGTCTACCATCAAACTTTTTATTGAGTTTTTATTTCAGTTGATTTTTTTTACGCTTAATTGAATGGGTCACTCGAATTCCAATGGCTGCTGAGTATGTGACTGCTTTGAGGACGACGATGATGATGATGAAACTAATGCTGATGATGATTATGGTGAGGATGCTCATGGTAATGGCCGTTTTTTTGTACGACATATTGTTCGAAGTTCTATAAGTAGATAAAAATACCGAAAAATCAATTGGCACAGTGGAATAAATTAGAAGAATAAAAAAAATATTTTTTAATTTTCACTAAAAATTCGATTTTTCATTAAAAATTGAAATTTTTACGAAAATTAAATTTTTCACTAAAAATTCAAATTTTCACTAAAAATTCAAATTTTCACTAAAAATTCAGTTTTTCACTAAAAATTAAATTTTTCACTAAAAATTCAATTTTTCACTACAAATTCAATTTTTCACTAAAAATTTAATTTTTCACTAAAAATTAAATATTTCATTAAAAGTTAAATTTTTCACTAAAAATTCAATTTTTCACTGAAAATTCAATTTTTCACTAAAAATTCAAATTTTCACTAAAAATTCAAATTTTCACTAAAAATTCAAATTTTCACTAAAAATTCAAATTTTCACTAAAAATTCAAATTTTCACTAAAAATTCAAATTTTCACTAAAAATTCAATTTTTCACTAAAAATTCAATTTTTCACTAAAAATTAAATTTTTCACTAAAAATTAAATTTTTCACTAAAAATTAAATTTTTCACTAAAAATTCAAATTTTCACTAAAAATTCAAATTTTCACTAAAAATTCAATTTTTCACTAAAAATTCAATTTTTCACTACAAATTCAATTTTTCACTATAAATTCAATTTTTCACTAAAAATTCTATTTTTCACTACAAATTCAAATTTTCACTCAAAATTCAATTTTTCACTAAAAACTCAATTTTTCACTACAAATTCAATTTTTCATTACAAATTAAATTTTTCACTAAAAATTAAATATTTCATTAAAAGTTAAATTTTTCACTAAAAATTCAAATTTTTCACTAAAAATTAAATTTTTCACTAAAAATTAAATTTTTCACTAAAAATTCAAATTTTCACTAAAAATTCAAATTTTCACTAAAAATTCAAATTTTCACTAAAAATTCAAATTTTCACTAAAAATTCATATTTTCACTAAAAATTCAATTTTTCACTAAAAATTCAATTTTTCACTAAAAATTAAATTTTTCACTAAAAATTAAATTTTTCACTAAAAATTAAATTTTTCACTAAAAATTCAAATTTTCACTAAAAATTCAATTTTTCACTAAAAATTCAATTTTTCACTAAAAATTCAAATTTTCACTAAAAATTCAAATTTTCACTAAAAATTCAAATTTTCACTAAAAATTCAAATTTTCACTAAAAATTCAAATTTTCACTAAAAATTCAAATTTTCACTAAAAATTCAAATTTTCACTAAAAATTCAAATTTTCACTAAAAATTCAATTTTTCACTAAAAATTCAATTTTTCACTAAAAATTCAATTTTTCACTAAAAATTCAATTTTATACTAAAAATTCAATTTTTCACTACAAATTCAATTTTTCACTAAAAATTAAAATTTTCACTAAAAATTTAAATTTTCACTAAAAATTTAAATTTTCACTAAAAATTAAAATTTTCACTAAAAAATAAAATTTTCACTCAAATTTCAATTTTTGTTCAAAAAATTCAATTTTTCACTGAAAATAAAAATTTTCATTAATAATTCAATATTTGACTAAAAATTCAATTTTTATTTAAAAATTCCATATATCACTAAAAATTCAAATTTTCACTAAAAATTAAATTTTTCACTAAAAATTAAAATTTTCAAAAAATTCAATTTTTCACTAAAAATTCAATTTTTCACTAAAAATTCAATTTTTCACTAAAAAAAATTCAATTTTCACTAAAAATTCATTTTTCTCTAATAAATCGATTTTTCACTAAAAATTCAATTTTTCACTAAAAATTCAATTTTTCACTAAAAAATTAAATTTTTCACTAAAAATTAAATTTTTCACTTAAAATTAAATTTTTCACTTAAAATTAAAATTTTCACTTAAAATTATATTTTTCACTAAAAATTCAGTTTTTCACTAAAAATTCAGTTTTTTTTTACTAAAAATTCAATTTTTCACAAAAAATTAAATTTTTCACTAAAAATTCAATTTTTCACTGAAAATTTAATTTTTGACTATAAAAATTCAGTTTTTCACTAAAAATTCAATTTTTCATTAAAAATAAAATTTTTCATTAAAAATTCAATTTTTCATTAAAAATAAAATTTTTCATTAAAAATTCAATTTTTCACTAAAAATTCAATTATTCACCAAAATTCTAATATTCACTAAATAATTAACTTTAGAAATTAAAATTGCAAAATATATATATATTTTTAATTTTTCCTATTTAGCTTCTATGGCCCACTGTACCACATCTAAACATTCGATTATATTAAACAGGACAACGGTCAATTTTTATGGCGCTTGTTAACGTTATTTGCTGTTATTGCCGTGGAGATGACATCGACGACGACACTCATGTTGTTGCTGCTGATGATGGTAATGATGTCCTTTTTTTTTTGCAAAATAGTCCTTTTTTATATGGGTTGTATTTTTGTATTTTATTTTCAAATGGATGAACGACATGCAGTAAAACATGACATTTTTGCGTATTCAATGCACGACCGCATTTTTTGTCTCTCTAGCAAAAAAAAAAAAAAATGTTTTTTTCGTTTGACAAAAGTTACGCAAAAAAATACTCCCCATATTGGGAAAAACCTCCCCTCCCCCGTCCAAGAGTAACAATTACTGCGCTTAACTCTAATAAAAAGGAATTTTGTTACGTGTTGTAATGACTTCGGGAAACAGTTGTTGGTGTCATGTGCGATACGGACTCATATCAATGCATGTGGTGGTTGATACAGGTTTTTATCGCCCCACCCCCACCCCAGGTTATAAGTCCTAAAATGTATCAATTTGGCAAAAATACAAATAGAATCAGTAGGTTGTGCTATTGTTTATGAATAATAGGAGGGAGGGTTTTATGTATTGAAAGCAGGTTCTCTTGTTTTTGGCAAATTAACTTCAAGGAGGGGGAGGGCTTTTTGTTTTTGCACGATTCATAAAAAATGAAGCTACGCGAAAACAAACCATAAAAAGCGGTTACAGCTCCCATGTGGGTAATCGGCGCTTTGAGTGATGTTCTTCGTGGGGGTTTCGATTACTTGGTTGCCCTGCAAATTTCTGCGGATTGTTGTTTATGGCAACTAATATTCGTCGATGCGTTACATGCGCCGATTTTATTGCATCTACTTTTGCATATTGTTCGGATGCAGTTAATTTATTAAGTGGAAATATATTTAAGCAAGTGATTTGTATGCAGGAACGTTTTTGTTTGTGGTTTTGCAAGTTATTGGTACTTCAACTATTTAGGCAGTTTAATAAAGGGTTTTTCAAATAGGACGCTACAAAAGTAGAGCGACAGGGACAGCAAACGACGCCATATTTCTTGCCGCTCTTTTGACATTTCTCTTCAGTAAGGTTTGCCATTTCATTATGGAAAGATATACGAGCCAACAACGAGTCGAAATTATTAAAATTTACTACCGAAATTCGGAGTCAGTGGCCTACGTCCAATTTATGGTCGTCATAATCGGATTTGACGCCGTTAGACTATTTCCTGTGGGGCTACGTCAAGTCTATGGTCTATGCCAACAAGCCAGCGACGATTGATGAACTTCGTACGAATATCGAACGTGAAATTGCAGCAGTATCGGTCGATTTATGCTTGAAAACCGTCGAAAATTGGGTTCAGCGTCTGGAATTCTGCAAGCGCGCCCGTGGTGGCCATGCAAAAGAAATCGAGTTCCATACATAATGGCATCGAACGTACTTTTACAGGAATAAAGAATTTCATTGATATCCAAAACTTTTGTAGCGCTCTTATTGAAAAACCCTTTACTTTTTTGACACAATATGGTGCATTTAGTGGTACGCCATTCGTTGGACATTTTTTTAAAGCATTTAATAAGCATTTATTATTTTTGTTTTTATTTAATTATAAGAAAAGTATTCTTATTTCCTTGTGTAATTCGAAAAAATAAATAATTCACAAAAAATTGAATTCTCAAACGGGTTTATACGCTTGAGAATTAAGTTTAAATTGGGACAACTAATTCCAATTTTACGAAATTTACCCAGATAATGCGGATTTTTTTCTTGGTAGAATTATATGGAAAAATAATTCTAATAAAAATCTAATGATTAACCCTATAAAGTAAAATTAAACAAATTCGTCAGAAATGTTACATTAAGGTTCATTTTCCCGTCACATCTCAAATTAAACCTAGTTTCTTAAAGTCACAAATATTGAAAATGTCATATGAACCAGGCACGTAGCCAGGATTTTTGTCCGGGGGGTTTTAAAAAAAATATATTAATTTTTAAAAGAGAGTTCCAGAAAATACAATCGCCCTTATTTTTCATTTTTATCCATTCGGATTTTTCGGAGTTTTTCTTCAAATATATCGATACCTTCCAGGCAGAACATCATAACCAACATTTTGGGAATTTTTGGTTTATTGCAGTTTTGGAAACCTCTTTGTGAATAGCATGTCCCTGCAAAGTCATATTTTGGAATTTCACTATCTAAATTTGAAATAAAGCCAAATAACACTTATTATCGTAACTACATTTTTGTAAAATGTTGGTTACGATACAATTTTTAATTATTTTTAATCCAATTCTGTGCACTTTTATAAGGTTTAGCGAAGACATTAGAACTATAAACTCAATATTTAAGACACATCATATGTTTGTAGATATATGGACTATTTCACGTCAGAATGCCCACATAATTTAATAATTTCGTTTAGTGACTACTTCAAGGATTTTTAACTGCTTTTGTGGTAATGGTAGAAAAACTAAAAATATGAGTATTTGTAGAGAATATGTCCACATTTAAAATAAAAATATAAAATTTAATTTTATTATGTACTTCCAATGCATTTGTCCATCAAATTAAAATACTGACCCCTGGATAGTCTTAATTTTTACTAAACATGTGCCAGAATTCTCCTATACGAGTTATATTCCTTTTGTCGTTTACCGAAATTTAAAATACCAAACCGTTTGTGTATAAGACCTTCCTGCCTTCCTTCCTACGTAAGTAGTACAATTGAAAAACATCGGCAAAACATCGTAACTACATTTTTCTTCAAATACTTCCGCATGTAATGGATATTTTGGTAATTGGGCCACACTATTATTACTGTCAGTTCATTTAAAGGATACTTTACGAAAAAAATCAATAAAATATTGAACTACTCGTTTTTGAGACGTTTTTTTGTCTACTTTGAATTTGCTTTGTTGGTTACGATCTTTTGCCTGTAAGCTATCGATATGTATGATATCGACCCTTCCATATAAAAAAAAACAAAAATTGGTGAGTCTACTTAGGAAATTATAAAATTCAAAAATTTCCAAATAAATACTAAGTCCAATATGGATTGTACCCAGCAGGAAATGGCCTCATTGAGGACAAGGTCATCAATGATGAATCGAGGACATTAGAAAATTTGTCATTGATGAAGATGTCTACAACAATTTCATAAATGACATTGCATTAAAGACGTCATACACCATATGTCATATGTACATATATCAATGACATTGTGCAAATCTGTCATTGATGAAATGTTATTGATGAAATGTTATTGATGACGTCATTGATAACATCATTGATGAAAATTAACAATCACGTCACATGCACCTAAAGGTATGCAGCATTTACGTTGTGAAATGTAATGTGAACTACGTACAACATACGTCTAGGGGTAGCATTTACGGGTAAAACTGAAAATTTGGGTTCGATGTCACCCTGCCATATAATTCATAGGCACAAATTGAGGGACCAATTTTTATAAAAGCAAGATAATAAGCAGTAGTTATCGGTCATTGACGTTTCTGACCTGACATAGGGGAATCATTGGTGACATTTCTTGCTGGGTAGGTTTTCAAAATTGTTCATTTATGCTAAGAACATTTTTGGTTATAATTTGGGATAGGATCGACCGATCCTAACCAAAATTTGACACAATATAAAGAATACAAAAATGAAATAACATAAAAAATAGTCTTAATCGAATTAGCATGTTATGGAATAGAGTGGTATATTTTCATGCATTTTAAATTTAGAAAATATTAATTTATATTTTTTAATATATAACTTTTATAGAGGGAAAAGAAAATTATGGAGTACTTTAAAAATCAACTAGGCCTTAGTCATTGGTTATTTTTGTGTCAATTTGGATCCTTTTGAGACAATTCGGATACCCAACTACAAAAAAAGTCCAATGACGTAGTTAGGTTCTGGGAAGATTTAAAAAAGTCTCTTTCATGAAATCGAGGTCCGAACATAAAGGTCAGATCACAAAAATTTTAAAAATAGAGTTAATTATAAACTTGAAATAAAAACAAAATCCTTATTTAGGATTTTGTAAAAATTTGATAAAAGCAAGAATCGCAAAGAACTGGAATCGTTTTTTTGGTTCCAGTTAAAAAATGTGTGCATTGGAATCAAAACCCATTTAATTTGTTTGGATGGAACCGGAATCAGAATCGGAACCACTATTTTAAAAATCTTGGAACCAGATCCGAAACCAATAATCCAAAGGGTTTTAGTGCCTGGATAGAAGAATATTTTTTGATATAGTCCGCTTTTATTTTTCTTGCATATCTTACAAATTTATGTCGAGATTTACGATTTTATATAATTTTATATATATAAATTTAAAAAAATGACCAATGATAGTTAGACAACTCCCAAAGTAATAAATTTCAAAAAATATTTGTTTTAAATCGAATTTTATTGACACGAACTATTAACTATTTTTTATAATTAAGTATAGAGAATACTAAAAATTACAAAAATTCACTAATAAAAAAAAAATCAAAATTTTTTTTAGTAAAAATTAAATTTTTACTAAAAATTCAATAAATTTAAATTTATTCAACTTTAATTTTATTTAATTCAACTTTAAATTTAATTTTAATTAAAAATTTAATTTTTCACTAAAAATTCAATTTTTCACTAAAATTCAATTTTTCACTAAAAATTCAATTTCCACTAAAAATTCAAATTTTCACTAAAAAATTCATTTTTTCACTAAAAATTCAATTTTTCACTAAAAATTCAATTTTTCACTAAAAATTCAATTTTTCACTAAAAATTCAATTTTTCACTAAAAATTCAATTTTTCACTAAAAAATTCAATTTTTCACTAAAAATTCAATTTTTCACTAAAAATTCAATTTTTCACTAAAAATTCAATTTTTCACTAAAAATTCAATTTTTCACTAAAAATTCAATTTTTCACTAAAAATTCAATTTTTCACTAAAAATTCAATTTTTCACTAAAAATTCAATTTTTCACTAAAAATTAAAATTTCGCTAAAAAAATAATTAAATTTTCATTAAAAATTTAAATTTTCATTAAAAAAAACATTTTTTAATAAAAATTCCACTTCTTACTAAGATTTTTCACTAAAAATTCAAATATTCATAAAATTTCAATTTTCACTAAAAATTTAATTTTTCTCTAAAATATAAATTTTTATTAATAAAAGAAATTTTTCAAAAAAAAACCCTTTCTGTTTTTGCCTCTTCCATGTCCACCTACTACAGTCACAATGTTGCTGCAATATGGTCAGCCAATTAAAACATAACCTAAAAACACGCATCTTCAAGTGTCTCAAGTGTGGCCCAAAGGACCTTTGACGGTTCCGTTTTCACACAAACAAGTACCAAATGCAGTACAATAAAAAGTATTCTAAAAATACACAAAACTTATGAAAAATAGCCGGAAGTTATTGCCGTTTGTTGCTTTTGTACTGTTCCTGTTGTTGTACAATTGACAAATGTTGCCCGAACAAATCTCAACAGCAACAACAATAACTTTGTTGCCTGCAACAATTGCACGTTTGTTGATTTTTCTGTTTCGCTTAATTGTTGCGGATACGTTTTGCGACACCATTTGCAACCTCAGCAGCAACAACAAACGGGTAACCAACGAGTCCCATGCGGGGTTATGTACCAGATAAATACCAAAGGAGTACAAAAACAACAAAGACTTTCTTCTGCCACGGCATTCATTAGCACAGGTGGCAGGCAGCAATGTTGCTGCTACAGTATTTGTTTAAGTGTTGGCCCCCCTCAGGCAGGCAGTGCTGCCAACTCTTTAGTATTCGTGTCACACACACACACAGACGGGCCACATGTCATTTGTCACTTCGTACGTCAAAAATGCGCGCAATTGTGTCAAACCCTTTTGTCAACACGAGTGCTTAAAAGGCGGCAGGCAGGACGGCAGTAACAGTAAACGGTACACGTGGCATGAGTTAGAAAACTTTCTTCAAGTGGCTCCGAGTCGTACCTGCCGCTGATATCGCGCACGTCACACATATGGGACGGATGGTTGGATAGATGGATGGAAGGATATGTGACACTTAAGCAGTGTCACTATGCAAATGAAATATGTAACGAAACGTATGACATTTGAACGAACTGGCGGGCGGAAAAGTTCAGCGATTTCTAACGCGCTTAATTGAAAATTATATTATTTTTTGTGCGGATGTGGAATTTTAATGAAAAATGTATTTTTTTTTTCAATTATAAGAAATGTCAGCCAATAGTTACCGCATTAGAAAAAGCATTATATAAAGGATTTTTTTGTGGTTACTGCTGGTTTGACAGTCGTCAACCATAACTGGAAAAATACATGGTTTTTTAATTTTAAACTAGAAAGCTGTGTATTTTCAGTGTATCCGTCTAATTACAACTACACCCAGCAACAAATTCTCTCAAATCCCATTAAAATTGGTCAATAGGATAATTATTGATTTAATAGTATACAAAAAATAAATATTTTCATATAAACTCAATGTCATGGCATTTTCTAGTATTTAATGATATTTTCTGATTAAAATAATAATTTATCCTATTGACTATTTTTAATATAAAAAACTTAAATTTATATAGTATTTTTTCTGGGTGTAGATTTTTTTATTTCTACAATATGCATTTGTTTTATTTTAATTCAATGTAATATTTATAAAGTTAATTGGATCTAAAATTTTGGATATAAATATCTTAAAAATATTTTGGAATATAAGCATTTCTTGGAGCCTGGGGTAACGTGGTACATGGGGAAATCTGAGAATTTGCAATTTTTGGATACGTTTTTGCACTTAGAAAAGTAAAAACTATAGTCAAGTGATTCTTAATATGGCATCAATTTGTTTTATTTTTGCTTATAATCAAATTAATACTTTTTTATTGTATTGCGAGAAGATGACAAAAAAATGTTTTGAAATTTTTATCATTTTTAATAAAGACGCGCAGTTTAAAATGATTGTATATTGTGTATCTTTTGAAATACAAACGGGCTTTACAAAAAATATAATATTTCAGTTGGTTATGTTCAAACCGCGATATTAGGGTAACGTTGGAGACATATTCTGGGGTAAAGTGGGAAATGTAATTTAAACAATATTTATTGTAATTTTTTACCTGAGATAAGATCTAAATTGCAGAAAAAAGCCGAGAAGCGAACATTTAACAGGAGCAAAAAGAATATATTAGTAAATATTCTTCAACTACATTTTTATTTTTATTACATTATACTATTTTTTATTACACCCAGCAAACCAAACGATAATTTTACGATATCGAAACGATATCATTTATAGGCTCAAATTGTCGTTTTCGATAATCTATAATGATACGAAAACGATAGGGTTTTCGATCAAAATGAACCTGTCTAAAACGATATCGTTTTTTTTTTGTCGTTATAGACATCGAGATGATATCGTAAATGAATTTATTTTCGATAAACAAATTTAATTTGTTCCGACAATTTTATTTTTTGACAAAAATTATTAATTAATTAAATTTTCAAATACTATCTAAAATATGTCATTTTTATATCGAATTTAAAAATTATCGTCAAATCGTTTGGAGGGATTATACTAATTTTTTATTCTGAATATTTGAATTTGTTATGAAAAAAAATAAACAAGTCATGAAAAAGAGAGACTAAAATAGCAATTTGGTAAACTAATTGTTTTTGTTTCTGATTATTTTAAAATATTGTTTTAACGTGCTTAAGGTCCAGTCGGTACAAATTGGGTGTTTTGTACCAACAAATAAAACAACAAACAATTGGCAAAATGCATTGAGTGGCAGATCGTACCGCTGTTTCAGATGCAGCCAATCCCCTTCATCAGCGATCTTTCTCTGCAGATTCTACATTTCAAGTCGCTTAAGTTTTCCTTCTCCAATAAACACAATAAGAATTATGTGCATTGAAGAAAGAACCAAAAGCAAAAATGCATCAACTCAAGATTTTGCCAAAGTTTTTGTTGCGTGCAGCAATTTGCTACATATAGGCTGCAGAGTTTCCACAGAATCAAATACGTAGGCTGCACTTTGTATAAAAAATGAGTTTTTTATTATTTTTAAAAAATATAAAAAATCCTTTAGATTTTAAACATTTTGAAGTTTCCCACTTACCCCAGGATTTTTCAAGAGGTTCGAAATTGAGCTGTTTTGAAAAATCCCACCACAAAAATCAATTAAAAGGCACATAATGGTATTCTGTTGATGGAAAAAGTTAAACCATGAACCAGTCTAAGGAATAGACCTTTCAAAAGAAATTAAGAAATTTTTCAAATGTACTTTTTTTTTGGAGGAAAATCAAAAGGTGTCCCACAAGAGGTGTCCCACAAAAAAAAAATCAAAATTAGAAAAATAGGAGTTGATTAATATGGAATAATTTCAAACATTTTTATATTGTTTAAAAAACAAATTCTGAACGATAAAAAGACGAATTTGATCTGAGCAATCATTTGAATGTCAACTGATCCAAGCTCATTTTGAACATAGAAATTCATATTATAGGTTATATAAAGTTTTCATTTAACTTTTAAATATCTTTCCATCATGAAATAGCAAACCTTACTGAAGAGAAATGTCAAAAGAGCGGCAAGAAATATGGCGTCGTTTGATGTCCCAGTCGCTCTACTTTTGTAGCGTCCCTGTTGAAAAATCCTTTACATGAAAATAATGTTCTCCCGCGAAACGAATTTTGGTTCCCAAAAAAATATCAAAATTCGGTGCACCCATATGTAAATATGGGTATCAAATGAATGGAAATTCTTCAGCTATTGAAAGTTTGTAGTTATTTTCAGGATTCGTATACCCTGGTGACCTATATACAACTTTGAATGGTTACCACACATAAGTGTAAGGAATTTATAGTCGGTTTAGACCTACTATAATTTTGATAATCCTAACTATTATAATAACACCTACTATAAAATGTCCGTATTTTAAAATTCCCCATGTGATATAACCTTCCCAATTGAAAATCTTGTCATGCCAAAAGGGCTAATCTTTTCATTTTTATGCCATAACTTTTTATTGATATAATATAAAGTAGTGGTGTAAAGGCATTTATTGTTTGTTTTCAAAGCACCTATCGATTTGTTTCATTATTTAAAAAAAAAAATTGAATTTTTATTACTTGACTAAAAAATGTTTGCCAAATTATTTTTAACTAATGATGCCAATCGATAGGTGCTTTGAAAACAAACAATTATTGCATTTACATCACTATTTTATCTTGCACCAATTAAGAGTAATATCAAAAACACGAAAAGATTCGCCCTTTTGGCATGATATATTTTCAATTTTTCGATTTTTTTAATTTTTTTCCTATAACTCTTTATTGGTGCAAGATAAAATAGTGATGTAAAGTCATTAATTGTTTGTTTTTAAAGCACCTTTCGATTTACGTCATTAATTTAAAATGATTTTGTTGAATTTTTATGACTTGCAAGGAAAATGTTTGCCATATTATTTTAAACAATGATGCCAATCGATACATCACTATTTTATCTTTCGTTAATAAAGAGATACAGCAAAAAAACAAAAGTATTATCGTTTTGGTCAAGATATAGGCACACAAAATCGGTATTTATAATTCAGTAATTTGTCCAAATCCAAAGATATTTTATTTACGTTATGATAGTTGATGGATAAACCAAAATATCAAAAAAAAATGAAAACAAAAATAATTTTTAAAGCACTTCAAACTTTAAAATTTGATAACCCAATATTTTAAAAATGCACATTCGCCCCTTTGGCATGAAAGTGACGATATCTACACATTATCACTATTTTCTCAAATTAATTTAAACTTATGCTCATATTTAAAGTTATCATAATTTAATAAAATTAAAAATAAAATAGTAATAAAGACACAGTAATGAACTCAAAATCATCACACTTGATTTCTAATACATAATAACGGTAAACATACAACTTGTTAAAAATCACAAAAAGTAAACTGTATAAAAAGCCGTCGGTAAAATTAATTGGGAACATTATGAAAATCGCTATAATTCAACGCAAGACAAAATTTAATTTATGCCGACGGCGAAAAACCAACTGACAGACAGCAGCTACATTTTTAAACAAAATAAAATGGCCACCAAAAATATCGACTTCTTGGGATATTCATGCCAAGGCAGAAAAGAGGAGCATGCGAATTAGGACGGATGCTAGGTGTTGTGTTGTTGCCGTTCATTCCAGGACGAAATCAGGAGAAATGAGTTCGCGAAGCTGTTGATTGGAAAATGTCATATTTTGCTTTATTTTTTTATATTATATCGGCAGACAACAGCGTCTCAAGTACATTTCTTATATAAAGATTTAGGTTCATTTACTTTTTAGGTTTTTCTTGTGTAAATAGTGAGGTATATAGCAACAGCACTTTATATATATATGTTTTAGAGTTGGTAGTAGTATATCGTGCTCCCACTCTTTGGCATATTTTGTGGGACCACGAAATGTTGTCAGCGGGTTACCATTTTGTGTAGAGCCGCAACGAGTTGCTGCGGCAAATATTTATAGGGTGTTGCCAACTGTGGGACTGATTTAATTTTATTATAAAAAATTTAAATTGTTTCGTAATCTCTCATTAGTGACATTTACGGCGTTGTAAAAAGTGATTAGGTCGAAAAAGTTCCCAGTGAACTTTTCACAAATCTGATACGAATACTTGCTATAAAATCGGAAACCAATACCGAAACGAGAGAGAAACCCGTTTTTCGTTGGAGCTTTAATTCTTGATTTAAATGTTAAAGTATATTTGGTTACTTCTACCATATCGATATATGTATACATAACCGAATCTAATATCCATTGCGGGGTCCGAAAATTTCAATCTGTAAAAGTACCTCAAATGTCAAACCTATATCGAAAGAGTTACAATTATTGATATAATAGGTATATTTATATTTTTTTGTTTTTATTAAATCGTTATATCAAATCGTTATAATATTCTTTTGATTATTTTAGATAACCACGCCAAAATGTCGGGCATATTTTGGAATATTTTGGCCATATTTCCGGCAAACAGAAAGATTAATGGAAGTTTCTAGAAAGCGTATAGCATGTTTTTGTGTGAAACAGTTTTCCGGTATTTTTGGGTACGGGTAATAACTTTTGATGCAAACTTTAACCTGCTCTTAATATTGTTGATTGAGAGAATGGTAAACATATAACAGATTATCATAGTTTGTGGAACTTAATAAGAATTATACCGTCATATATTTGGAACGGAAAGAAAATAGGCAGAATTTATGATTTTCCTGCTTAAAATCATTTAAACAAAATGTTTATAAACATCCTGGAGCATCCCAAAAATGTTGTCTAAGGTTATTTATTTTAAATTATTTTAATATCTTTTTTTACTAAAATGCATCGACTCAATATTGCTTCCCAATCTGCCATATCTCGAAGATTGTCGCTGTCTCGAAGTTTTCTCATATAACAACGATAAAAATGTTCGATCTCGTTGCTTTATCGAACTTAATTTTTGAAATTTGTCATACCCCTTCTCTGCCTTGTCACGGAGCTTTTCGATGATCGAATTAACTGCGATAAAAAAAGTTCGATCCCGTTGCTTTATTATAATATTTTCTTTAACTATAATCTCGTAGAATAAAATTCAAGAAAAATATAGGATATTTAAATATTTATCACATCGATAACGCAATATTTTCAAATCAATCTCGATATTCGAACTTTATCGATCCAGAATTGTGTTTTTTCTTGTTTCTAATAAACTTTATTATCTCGTTACATCTTAGAACGAATTGTAGTATAATATAGATACGAAATCGTAATCGAGATGGAATGAATTCCTCGACATCTCGAAACTGTCTTGAAATGATATCGTCAAATGGCAGACGGAGACATTTAAATTTTTTTTTGACAAGATGCGAATTTTAAAAATTTATCACATCGATATCGCAATATTTTTCGAAGCAATGTTTGACTTTAAATATTTTTTTCTTCAATTCTACGTTCCGGTTTCGAAAAATGTCTCGTTCTGAGAAAATTTCGATAGAACGCATCGATATCAATCATCTTTGCATCATCTTTGCTATCATCTTCGGCTATCATCTTCGGCGCAATTTCAACAAATATAATTGCTGAAACTGCGTCGACTAATTAATTTGCTGCATTGACGAACAAATATTCATATTAGCAAATTTCTGATTTACCGAAGAATAACAAGTTTTTTAATTAAATTAGTGGTTTCATTTATGGATTGATTAATGAATGCAATTAATATTGTTTGCTATATTTACGTCGATTATTTTTTTCTGTGTACCATGTGGATCCAATTTGACGCTCGATATCACTACGAGAATGTCGTGTTATTTCTACTTTGACTCGCTTTGATCTTGTAACGATATCGAAACGAATGGCATACCGAGTTATTTGAAATATAAAAAAAATCACGTTGGATTTTTATTTTCAAAATCCTTAAAAAATGTCATTATTTGGTCATGGGTTATTTATTTAAAATTCTTGTAAGATTTTTAGATTATAAGGCCCATTTTAGGTCCTACATAGCTCATTATAATTTTAATATTTTGAACTATATGTATATATTTTGATATTTTAATATTCTAAATTTGATCTGTTTAATATTTTATAATTTAAGGTACGTTCCAATTTTTTTTTATAAGCGAAGTTTTTCAATTTTTATTATTTTGTTAGGGCCATGATTGAGAAATTATCATGTATTTTTTTCTTTTTAGAACCTGACGAGTTACATGACAAATATGATACAGACATGATCATGTCTACATTAATAGGGCAAATTTCTACTACATAAGAAAGAAATACATCTACCTTATATTACTTTTGTAACTGGTCGGATTATGATATGTCAAAATTCAATAATCAGTTCCCAATTATGGACATAAAATAATTTATACTACATTCTGGAAAAAATACTATAAAATCAATAGTTTTTTTGCTATTAAAATGAGTCAATTGGATACATAGTTGTTTTAATGGGTAAATACCATTAAATATATATGAAAATATTTATTTTTGGTATACTATTAAATGAATTACTCTCCTATACACCAATTTTAAAAGGATTCAATACGACACACCCAAAAAAAAGTCCCTCAAATCCAATTAAAATTGGTCAATTATTAATTTAATAATATAAAAAAAATAATTCTTTTTATATAAACTCAATGGCAATGGTATTTTCTAGTATTTAATGGTATTTTCCGATTAAAATAATAATTTATCCTATTGAATATTTTTAACAGTCAAAAACTATTATTTATATAGTGCACTACATCTCGGCAGAGTAAACATTGCATTGAGAAAGCCTTTTCCTGTTCGAATTCCATATTAATCTCTAGATCCTACCATTTAGGTAAAAAACTCTTGGTATAACATAACTCGCACCGCTCAAATGGTGTGAGAGAGCTCGGACTAGGTTTTTTAAATCTCTTGTACCATCTATATTTAGTCTTTTTCGGTTTTATTAAGAATTCTTCGACATATAAATACAATTAAAACCTATACCAATGAGAACCCTTAAGTACCCGATTTGGCAAATAAATTTTCTAAATTTTTTTTATTCCCAGACCAAATGTTCGCCATTTTTTTTATATTATATGTTGTAAATCCCTCACTTCCCATCCGTAATTCTATTGGTCGCCAAATAGTGACACTTACCGACCGCAGTGAATAATAATTTTTGCGGTTTTCTACTTTAACCACAGAATCACCCTTTTTTCCCCATATGCAATTCAACCACAAAAAAGGAGGGTGCATTCGATAACACCAACAACAACATACTCCAGAGTGAGTAGTACTTAGTATGTTGCGAAGGCAGTGAGACTCCGCCCAAAGACCACACATAATAAAAATAAAAATAAAACGTATAAGAAAAACTCATCGTGAAATTCTTTTGTGTGAATTCATATTAAAAACCAAAAAGCAAGTAAATCATGTGGGAGGTACAATTTTTTTAAAAAACCCATAGCATTATATACTTCGCACAAGAAACTCCGACGAAGAAACAAAATAAATGGGTTGTCGTTGGCCACAACTCATAGCCACAAAACACATTGGCGGAGCCAAAATAATATAACTCATCTTGGAAATAAAAACACCCAATATGAGTCTGTCGTCGTCGTCCTCATTACTGTTACCGTTCCACTTTTTGGCGCTCACTCGTGGTACGCGTTAAGCCTCAAATGTGGCTTCCATGCTATTTGGAGGTTTTCGCCTAAATGATTTGAGGTAGATTTTTTTCTTAGAGAAATATTTCTCATTTCGTCTGCTGTTTTGCTCTCAATTTCTTGAGTTTGGTCACGGTTTTTTTCACGCATATTTCTTTTAGGTTTTTGCGTTGAGTTTGAGGACTTCTTAAAAATCTGCTCATTTTTTCAATGGTACATTTCCAGGACGTTCTTAAGGGTTGTTTTGTTACTTGTTTTTGTTGCTTTCTTAACACTGCTTTTATCGTACGCTGTACCATTACGTGGTGTCCCATGAAATGCGCGTCTCTTGGAATGACGTTATTTCCGCCCCTGTAGCACATATTTTTTCAGGACATTCTTTTAGAGCAAAAGGACAGCGCCGAGCAGCTCCAATGCGAAGGAGAAGAAAATCTAACGTCGGGCACAAAAGTTAGCTTGAAGTTTGGAAGACCAGCAGTCGCTCAAATTATGGAATTGAGTTGAAATTGACAAGGCGGCCCATACTCGCGATGTTTTGGATTACGGTGGGTGTTGTTTGGGGAATTTTTATGCTACGGCATGTTTGGAAAAGAGGACGATACAGCGGACGAACAACTGAGTAACTGGAAGTCTTTGGAAAAATGTGAAAAAATTGTAAGATTTCCCCAAGTGAGCAGAATATAAGAAAAGTATCTGAGAAAAAAAGAACCGAGTTTTTCTCTTATGATTTTTTTCTTTTTGGAAATGGTTTTGGTTTCATTGTTTTTGTTGTTGGTGGTGGTACATAAAAATCTTGGCGCGTCTCATACGAAGGTGAACCAGTTAAATGCGCTGGGTTTTGTCGGTGAAGTTTCGTCGGTTTGGTTGGATCGGTTGTTCGTTGCTTCGGTCGGTCGGTGCGGTAGAGCAACACCACAAGAGCAACCGCTGCTACTGGTTCTCGCGGTGAATGTAAAAAGCCAAGAAGAAGAAGAAGAAGAAGTGGAAATAGAAGAGGGAGCCAAGGAACCGCTGATGTAGTCGAAGAGTTCAAAGTATAAGAAGTAAAAATAGTAGAAGTGGGAAATTTATATCTGTGAAGCGCTTTTCAATTCGAGACAAAAAAAAGAGGTGAATTTTTCTGTGCAATGGTGGGGTGTTGCTGGTATGCATTGTTGTTGCTGTTGCTACTGTTGTTGTTGCTGCTGCTGTGGCAGTCTGTTAATGATGTTGACGATGACGGCGGAATTCGCATTCGTAAAAATGTTGGGCGGCAAATGGTGCGCGGTTCATGTTCATGCTCATGATGCTTATGATGATGATGATGACGATTGCGTTGACAACGACTGGCAGCAACAGCAGCACCACAAACGCAGCAGCAGCAATAACAACAACATCGATTGCTGAAGATATAACGTCGTAGACATCGTAAAGTTGACGACGACGTCGTCCTGCTGCCGCTGCTACTGCTCCTGCTGCTCGTAGTGGTCGCGTTCATGGTTACCACAAAAAAATAGTTTAATATCGTTGCGTCGTTTGATTCGATCGCCAGGATAATTGAAAATCTCCGTGAACTCAAGTGAATCCTGTGCGCGTTGCTGTGACAAAGTGTCGGACACTTGAAACGTTTTAAATTTGTTTGGAAACAAATTTCGGTCTATAGAAAAATTTTATAAAAATTTTAGCAATTAAAAAAAAGTGAAAATTTCAAAAAGTAAAATTTTGAAAAATAAAATAAAAAAGCAGTTCAAAAATAATAATATTGTGCTTGACATGTGCGCGGCTGAATAATTAATTTGTGGAAAAAATAACAAAAAAGTGAATATAAAAGAATTATATGATAAAATGAATATAAACATTTAAAAAATAAAAACGTTGGTATTCGACAAGTGTTACATCTCTCCATCGAAATTGAATTTTGAATTCGTTGGAATTAAAACGGATTTAAACCGTTCAAATTCTAAGTAACAAATTCAATGTGGTTTTGGTTCTCAAATTATTGAATTTTTAATCGAAAATGAATACATTAATTATGAATAATTTTCTAAAAAGTAAACCAAAATTAAGAAGGTTTAAATTCATTTAAATGAAATGTATTGTGAACTTCTCTCATTCTCATCAAGAGTTCTAAAATCCAGAAGGAATAAAGATGTATACTGTGTGATATACATCTAAACCTAAAAATCCTTAATTTCAAGAGAAGAATTTACTTAGTTGTCAAAAAAGTAACTAATTCTTGAATTCAGTTATTCTTGAATTTAATTTCTTAGGTATCAAGAAAGTAACTAAGTAGAATTATTCATGAATTCAGTTATTACTCTCATATCAAATTCTACTATTTTTCTTTCTTACCGAATCCTGCTCGGCTTTTAGAATTTTATTTCCCTCCGTGTATCATTGAAATCGAAGGTTTTAAAATGTAAAATAAATTTAAAAGTACACCGAAAAAATTACTGTAGTAAATTATATCCGTTTTATATCTTTGTTTTGAAAACTGTAGGTCTACCACATTTTGTTGGTTTTTAAATACATTTGTTTTTATTTGTCTTATTTTTACTACACCATGTATTGAAAATTAGTTATCTACATATTGCACAAACTGTATTGATTTTTTTTTTTTTTTGGTTTGCTTTTATTTTATTTTAATTTATTTTATTTTATTTTATTTTATTTTATTTTATTTTATTTTAATTTATTTTAATTTATTTTAATTTATTTTAATTTATTTTAATTTATTTATTATTATTATTATTTTAGCACAACAACAAAAAATTATCCGCGATCTATGTATAATTTTCTGATGAACGTCAAGATTGTATTACGTAAAATAAATATATGACAATTCTCGTGTTTTTCTACATATTTTGCTCTTTAACTTTTTGCAGATTTGAGTTTTTGATCACATTTATTTTGTATTCCATTGAGAAAACTTCAGCTAACATTTTGATATAAACTACATGAAATTTGTATCGATGTGACCGTAGTTATGACCGGTCAAACACAAAAAATATTGATTTTAAGGTTATTTTTAATATGTTATTTTAATAGGTTATTTATTGCATTACATATTTAGATTTCATAGTTCAATAAAATTATATATTTTATGTGAAACTACATCCATAATTCTATGATTCCTCTTACTTGGTTTTTAAGAATCTCTCCTTAAGTCCTAAGATTTAAGACAAATTCATAAATTCGATTAAGAAATTACTGTTGTTTTTGTTTCATATGAACATTAGACTGATTCAAAATCCAAAAATGTTAAAATGTTATGCTCGGCGTCGACTTTCTGAAACTAGAACCTCTAAAACTAAGAAAAAGCTTTTAAAAACAAAAAAGAAAATTGATTCTGTGCTGTTGCGCAAAAAGCTTAAAGTACATTTTTGAACTTTTAACGACCATTTATTGTTGTTTTCTTTTTGCTTAATTTTAAATCATTTACTAAAATTATGGATTTTAAAATTATTAAATTTGAATTAACTATAACAGTTTCATGGCTTGCCAAACACACAAAATGTTGAATTTTTCTTACTATAGTAATTTTAACTGTCGACATTTTTGTAATTTTATTCTAAAGATTTTGAAATAAAATTTTGGTATTATTGCACATACAATTATCTTTAAAATGATATGTCACACTTATCTTTTTAGATATCTTCTTATTAATATTTAGTAAAATTATGCACACCAATATAAAAGGGAAATTTTTATATTTTATATGACAAATTACATGGTTAACTTCATTTGACTCTATTGTAGGCGTTGAGGCAATACCATTGAAAGTAATACATTTATACAAAGCTAAATTCTACTGATTTAATAATTGAATGACAAAAAAATTATATAGATTAAAAGGAGCACCACAAAAGAAAATTTTAATCAAAAATGGTAAAGGTGAATTTGTATTGAAGACTTAAAGAGTGATTTTGAAAAACAAAATAAAAGGAATCATAGAATTATGAATCAATTTCACTAATAATATATAATTTTATTGATTTATGAATACTCAATATGTTAAGCAGTAAATAATAGGTACACTTTAAAAATCAATATTTTTTGTGTTTGACTGGTTATAACTTCGGTCCGATAATTCGTATTTCATGTATTTTATTTCAAAATATTAACTGAAGTACTATCAACAGAGCCGGCCTCAGCAGTCCAGAGGTAGCGCGCTGGACTTGCATTCTGAAGGTCTCGGGTTCGAATCCCGGCTTGGGTATGGGCGCTCGTGGTGATATTAACCACAAAATTGTAGGGAATAGATTTCACAGTACAATGGATATAGTCTGTCTGAGTGCTGTGGATCTTAGTAGATATTCAAAAAAAAAAAAAAATCAACAGAATACAAAAGAATCGGTAACACAAATATGTAAAAAGTTAAAGTCCAAAATATGTAGAAAAACACGAAAATTAGCCTATCGTCGTTGTAGAACGAAAAGTCACCAAATACAATTTCAAAATGCCAAATATTCATTTACAAAAATCTATATATATCTGTCAATTTTTAATCGATGGTTTAAATTTTTTTTACCACATGATAAGAAAATGTAAATGTATCAATTTATATTTCAACTTTAAAAATGCATCAATTACTTTGTATAATATTAATCAACAAACTCGAAATTTAAGTTTTTCATAAAAATGTATTTGGTGACTTTTCGTTCTACAACGACGATATGTATTAAGTAATAACTCAAAAACTTGAGGCAATCTGAAAAAATTGAGTATGAGGTGATGATTAGAATTTTAAAGTCAATCGGAAAATGATACTAAGATCGTGGATAATTAAAAAAAGACCTCCACTTGTTGTCTAGTGTTATTTGAAATTCGTGTGTGCACACGACAAACGACGCATTTCCTCGTGCAGGTATAAACGAATTCGTTGGTTACATATATAAGAATCTGGTTATTTGTTTTTTTTTTTTTTTTTTTTTTTTTTGCAGACGACGATGAATGCAAAAGAGGTATACAAACAAACCCAAGCAGTCCCTTGTATATGACCGAAACGAGTTAATGAGAGAAGATTGTAGTGCTGCCAACTAATTGAGTTTTCCGCTGAATATTTTTGGCTTTAAAATTAAATAAGCGAGACGTATTTATTTGATTTATTGAGACGGCAAATTAGTTATTGTTTTCAATGTTCGATCTCTTCCAATGTTCGATCTCAACGATCGCCGTCTGTATTCTGTTCAGGCAGATACAGTTGAAATGCCATCATTAAATATGCTAGCTTTATGGTTTTACCATGCACTTAAGTCCATGCACTTAAGCCATTCATTTGAGTCGTCAGAAAAGATGTAGATTATAGTAAAGTTATAGACATATTGTCGTTGTAGAACAAAAAGTCACAAAATACATTTTCAAAATGCCAAATATTCATTTACAAAAATCTTTATAAATCTGTCAATTTTTATTGGATGATCTCAATTTTTTTACCACATGATAAGAAAATGTAAATCTATTAGTTGGTTTTTCAACTTTAAAAGTTCATGAATTACTTTTTATAATATTAAGCAACAAACTCGAATATTAAGTTTTTCATAGAAATGTATTTGGTGACTTTTCGTTCTATTTCCAACGACGATAGTAATTTCTCTACATATTTCAGGACGTATTAGTGGTTTTTTTAATACAAATGTATTGTAAGCTGTCAAATTATGTAGTTATTTTCCATACAAGAACAAATTTAGTAAATTCAATTTAGTAAAAACATATTCTTTTGAACGTAAATCAAATACATATGTATTTATTATGTTTAATATAAATTTATTTAAATTTGAATTTGACTCAAACTAATTTGATCTGTACTGAATACATTTGTTTTCTATCTAGCATTAATAATTTCTTTCATTTATGAAGAAGTAGTTTAAATAATTTTGTATTATTATCTGTATTTATAAAAATCCACAACTGCGGCGACACAGTTGTGGTTTTACATTGGTTTTAATCAAGCGCAATTTAAACACTTATTAAAAATTATTCATATTTAGTATTTGCATTTTTATAGTATTAAAATATTAAATACATAATAAAACATTTGCTAAAATGTTGCATTACGATCTGCATTTACGCATCAGGGAAACATTTTTAGTACGCATCAGGGAAACATTTTTAGTACCAGGGAAACATTTTAGCATCAGGGAAACATTAATACTTTTTAAAAATGCAACAATTTTTAAATAATGCCTAAAATGTTTTGAATAGTATATATAAGGCGTACATTTCTAAAATATTTTCTCAGTTAAGTTTTTAGGAAATTGTTCATTTTGGTATTTTTAATTATTTTATATTGAGTGAGGTGCATTTTGTAAAAGTTATAGATGACATTACTATATTTAACACTGAAATCATTTATCCTGAAATATCTTATATTCAAAAGCATTTAATTAAATAGAAAATTTAACAACTTTAAGAAGAATTTGTTAGTATATTGATCTTCTCAAACTTCAAACACTCATACGTCATGCTGTACCGCATTCTATAAAGTTTTTTCATTTTGAAGCATTCAATAGATTTAATACATTTTTATATAAATCAGTTGTAAACCCAGAGAACCTTTGGTGTGTCTCTCAATTTACACAAAGTGTGGCTGTCAGAATTTGATGACCATTTGAAACCAAACAATGCGATTGACGGACAAACGCACTTCAAGTCATACTTTACAATGGTAGCAAATTATTTCTGTAGCATTTTATTTTTATTGATATCAAATACAATGCAAACCGAACGCACTTCATAATTAATGTCGACGCGAGGAGTTTGAATATATTTTACACTGAGAAAATTTTCTCAGTGTAATTCAGCGAAATTTTAATTCAGAGAAAATTATTCAGCGAAATTTTAAAGTTGCATTATGAATTTTATTTTTCACTAAAAATTAAATTTTTCACTTAAAATTCAATTATTCACTAAAAATTCAATTATTCACTAAAAATTCCATTTTTTATTAAAAATTCAATTTCTCACTAAAATTTCAATTTTTCAAATTTAATCTTGTTACTCAAAATTAAATTTATCACTAAAAATTTAAATTTTCCTAAAATTTTAAATTTTCACTAATAATTCAATTTTCACCAAAAATTCAATTATTCCCCAAAAATAAAAATTTTCTCGTAAAATTCAAATTTTCACTAAAAATTCAAATTTTCACCAAAAATTCAAATTTTCACTAAAAATTCAATTTTTCACTAAAAATTTATTTTTTCACTAAAAATTCAATTTGTCATTAAAAATTTAATTTAAATTTTTAAATTTAATTTAATTTAAAAAATTTAAACTAAAAATTCTATTTTTTCACTCAAAATCCAAATTTTCACTAAAATTTAGTTTTTTTATATTTTCACTAGAAATTAAATTTTTCACTTAAAATTCAATTTTTCTCTAAAATTTAGTTTTTTTAATTTTCACTAAAAATTTAAATTTTTCACTAAAAAATTAATTTATCACTTAAAATTAACATTTTCAAAAAATTCCGAAATTTTTTCTAGTGTTGCCTCGACATATGAATCAGTTGTGCTTATCTATTTTTGTTGTTGGCCGCAATTGTTGATTTGCATCATTGTATTTTTTGTTTGATTTTTTTTATATTTTTTGTTGGTCAACCATTTTCCGCAACTGTTAATTCACTCACACCAACAAACACTGCGTCGCATACGTGATCCGTTCGTTTTTTGTAATGATTCGTGCTGCGCCTCGAAGGCCTCATTCGCGCCCTGCACCCTTCCACTTGACCAAAACTGTTTATTTGCGTTGACCAACACGCACACAATATGGCCAACAACTCAACTTTTAACTTTTATATTTTTACCATGTGTTTCGTTGTTTTTTTTTTATAAATTTTTTTGTTTTTCAATATTTTTGCGGATGTGGCAGCCATTTTTTTTTTGATTTGTTTTTGTTGCTGCATTCGAATTGTGCCGCTGATCAGGGTGGCAACTCTGTGTGAAGTGTAGAACTTCAGGCGGCAACAGCAGCTGCTGCCGCTGTGTTGGCCGCATTTGTTGCCACTTTTTCGTCGGTCCGCGGCACATTGAAGTTGTTACCAATATAGCGATCAAATAAAAAAAAGCGACACAAGTGAAAAACAGATGATAAAACAAACTTTATCCACAATTGCCTGCAAATTGTTTGCGCCTTCCTGTGATTGTATTGTGTAATATTTGTGTGTGTGTGTGTGTGTATGAAATGACAGAGTGTGAGTTGGTATTTTTTGTTTTTTAAAAAGTCATCTGTGCAAAAAGCAGCAAAAATTGCGGCGCTTAATGCCGAAAAAACGGACATTTATTTGCGCGCGGTCGGTCAGCGCTGCTGTGGAGGCGGAGAGGCAGGGCGGGATCTCGTAAGCCTCATCATTAACAGCAGCAGCAACAGCTCAACAACAACATCATCAGTAGTAGCAGCTTCGTTATGAAGCGCGCGGTGCCTCATTATTGTCATCAACAGTTTGTGGAGTTGATGACGAGTGTCAGTAGTTGCTGCTTGTTTGGGAGAATACGTACCGTATTTAAGAGCAACATTGCTCCAAAAATTTTTAATAGCTCCAATCATCGTCAAATCCTCGATAATTCAAAAACTGCAATTTGCGAAGTATATACAACAAATTCTCCAAAAAAAAAAAAAACTTTTATGAAAGGCAATTAATCCACGGACAATTCTACCACGGATTATGCTTTGACAGACAATTCTTTCATGGCAGAATTATCATACACTCAAAAAAAGATTTGTCCCATATAAACCGTAATAAGAAGTGCTCCAGTTTATCCAAATAATTGTACCTGATTTTAGTTTGAATTGGATATGAAATAACGGCCTAATATCTATCATTTAATCCAAAAATCGTTTAAATCCGACCATATTTATGGACTAAGCACCATTTTATTCCGATTTCGACGAGCGCAGTTCAGTGAAAAATCACTAAGTCCCATATAAAGAGTAACAGTACTCCAGTTTATCCAAATAATTGTATCTGAATTAATTTGAATTGGAGATGAAAGAATTGCTTAATATCTATATTTAATGCAAAAATCGTTTAAATCCGACTATATTTGTGGACACAGCGACGATTGCCGTTCAGTGAAAAATCACTAAGTCCTGTACAAATTGGATTGATTTTTTACGCCACATTTATGGTAATATTAAATTACTTTTTGATAAGGAATGTCCACGTAAATCTTCTTCTATAGTTTAAGTACAAAATAGATGTTATTGGACCCTTTTTAAGGGCCAATTGTGGACTTCAGTACTTTTGACTGAACTGAATTTTTAAATATTTGGAGTTAGTGATTTTTCATTTTTAATTTCTTTGGTTTGTTAAGATGTAGAACTCCGAGGACTTTGCAACGTAAAGAAGAGTTCGTTTTTATTATAGTGGCATACTTATCACAACTTTTCACTGAACGACAACAATATAGCCAAACAATTACACAATCTTAGTATTTGAAACAAACAATATCTAATTTATTAAAAACATTTAAAATGTTTCCATAAACACTTTAAACAATGGTAGATACTTCAATTATTACTTCCAAACATTAATTAGTTGCCAGTAAATAATGAAAGTGTTTGAGCTAAATAATAAATACATGAGATTTATTTGCAGCAAACACTAAGTGTTTCCCACAACACTATTAGTAGTTTAATAGATATTAAAATAAAATATAAATAGTTTATGCTGGAAAATACATTTGATACATTTTGAAATTTATGAAACATCATCTCTAACCAATTTAAGTTTTTTAGAAAATATAATACAATTCGATATTTCTGAAAAAAACATAAATGATTTTATTTACAATGTTAAATGTGACAACCATTCTCCAAACAACTCACTGAACGATAATTATTAGTAACTATAAAAGAATGAACACTTTTTCAAATGATATCAAAATTTGCAATTGAGTTGTAATATGTTTTGAATTCTCCCCAAAAACAAAATATTCTAAAAAAAAACTGTTTTATGGAAAATGAAAACTTTTTCGATATCAAAAACGACTAAACAGCAATATCATTCTAAAATAGTTTCGTTTTAATCGCATAAAGTGAAGAACAAGAAAAAATTAATTTTAATTCTCAAAATCGACATCTATTATTTTTAACCTTTTAACGGGCAAGATAGAATTACGAGAATTTTGGATTTAGCTTAATTTTGGTACCGAAAACACGAATCCGAAGTCCATATGTCGATTTTTTGCAAGAACGTCTACAGAAGGTCTCCTCTAAATCCACTAAAAATTATAATAAATTATTAAAATATTAGTACCACCATTTTCCAAAAAAAAAATCTTTAAAATCCGAATCCGATTGAGCTGCTGGAAAGTACTTTTATAAAGTGTTTTAATTTTGACTAAAATTCACAAATAATGTTCGCGTCTGTTTTCAAAAAAAAAAAAATATCTTTACTGATAATTACTTCCAACGAATCCTTGCGTGTTAATTAGTAAATCAAAAAAAGTTTCAGATGTTACTTCTAAACACACAACAACACTAACACTAAACATATTTTAATATTTTTTTGCAATATCTTTCTACATTCCATTACATCCAAGTGTATTGCATTCATTTCACTATTGATCATTACCAATGTTTGTGGCAAACACTACAAATTTTTAAAATATTTGGCAAACACTTAGATATTTGTGATAAACACTTCAAATATTTCTGGGAAACACTTTTCATATATGTGGGAAACACTACAAATATTTGTGGGAAACATTTCAAATATTTGTGGAAAATACTTTTCATATTTGTGGGAAACCCTTAAATATTTCACTTCAAATATTTTTGGGAAACACTTTTCATATATGTGGAAAACACTACAAATATTTGTTGAAAACATTAAAATATTTGTGAGAAACACTTTTCATATTTGTGGGAACACTTTTCATATATGTGGGACACATTACAAATATTTGTGGGAAACATTTCAAATATTTGTGGGAAATACTTTTCAGATATTTGGAAAACACTACAAATATTTGTGGGAAACATTTCAAATATTTGTGGAAAACACTTTTCATATTTGTGCAAACATTTGCAAACACTTTAGTGTTTTGTTTGAGAATGTGTTTACAGAAAACGATATTTTATTTCCCGAAACGATATTTTATTCATTGTGAACATTTTTTTTTTACTTTTTCATTTGTATTTCACATTTCAATGTATTTTGGTAGTGAATGTTATTGTGGTTTGTTTTGGAGTGGTGAGTTTCGGTGTGAGTTCAGGTGTGGTGAAATTTACTTCAATTTGTTATAACAAAAAAGTTATTCTGCGTATAGAAATGAGCCAAATCGGGCGGACCCGGAACGGACACACCTACCACCCATACATGTCACATTTATATAACTCTTTAAGGACCAATAACTCGAACTGTATTTAAGATATAGTTATAAAACATAAAATTTACCCAAACATTTATTTTTCAAAAATCGGCGAGATCCAACTATATTTTGTTAACATAATTTCCCGGTTTTCATAGTGTTTCCGACCGACTTGTAGTGCCGCCCATGTGACTTAACTTTTCCCACTCGCTTTTTGAGGTTATAGACCTTTACTTAAAATAAGGTTGAGGAAAATTTCGATTTCAGAATGAGAATTTCAAACACATTTATTATTTGGACATCATGTTGCCTTCATTTTTATCAGGGAAAAGTTTGGAGTATTTCTTGTAGTTTTTTTAGAGCACAACAAAAGACATTTTTAATTTTATTTCATTTTATATTCATTTTTTTTTATATTTATATGAAATTTTTATATATTAAAATTAGTATATTAACAAATTGTTAACTTTTGCGGTATTGGAATTGGTCATTACAACACTTGAGTTAAAACAGCCAGCTGTGAATTGACGAAAAGCGCAAAAAACACACGCGACGCGTATGTGAAAAATCAAATAAAATGATAAAAAAAAACCCAACCGGAAAGAGTTGCAAAAAATACCCGACAAATGAAACACAAAAATCGCACCGAAAAAAGGACATTTTTAATGCTGAAATTATTATACGCCACACGCACGCACGTTGTGTACAGGACATTTTTTTGTTTCTGTTGTTGTGTATTGAAATACTTATGTATTGTAATTGTATTTTTTATTATATGACTTTTATTTTATTGTAATTTTTTTGTACATTTTTTTTGTATTTTCGGCGCCAAACAGTTATCAACGTTTGCTGCCGCCATTGAGTGGCGAACAATTCGCGAATGTTGACGTTGAAATTGCTATAAATTTCAATGGTTCCAAATGTTTTCGATTATTTATTCGAAAGTTGGCAACAACGGCGACAGCATCAACAGGACAGAATTGCGTAAAAATACGAAATAAAAAAATGAAAAGTGCGTAAAATTAGTGAAGAGTGTGTGAAAAAGTGTTAAATTCCAAAGGGGGTATATTTAGAAACACTTTAGAAAGACGGACTATTAAGCAGCTTCAAAGCCGCATTTTTTGATTTTTTTTAGTTTTTCCAATATATTTTCCGTGCAATTTGCGTTATGTACTGATTTTTCTTTGTTGTTAAAAAAAAAACATAAAAAATAAATAAAAAATCAAAACCCTTTAAAAATCAACTCACTCATGTTCTTGCTTCATTTGGTTCTTGCCTCTTTGGTCCGGACAACATGTGCCGTGAAAAGTGTTGCTGCCGCTGCCTGTTAAACTTGGCTTCCGTTTCCGCTTTGCAATTTGCAAATTCAACAGGTTCTGCCTGTCTGTCTGTCAGCCTTTGAAGTCACTTTAGTTCAGTCTATATAAAACATATATATTTTTTTGTAACACGCAACTCACATCGTCTTTTTGTTGCCAACTTCACTTCAAAGCCGCAACGCATGTCAAGCGCAATATTTTGCTGGAGGTCCTGCAAAAGGCGCGCCATTAGTTAGATTAAAATTGTTTTTTTTTTGTGTATTTAATATAAATAAATAAAATATATTATATTTGTATTTTAAATAAAAATTTAATATTTTTAATACAAATTTGAAATCAAATTAAAAATGAAAACAAAATTCGTTTCTAGTGCAATTTAAATAAAATGTTAATCTTATAAAGTGGAAAGTGAAATAAGAAATTGAATTATATTATAAAAAAAAGAAACAAAAAAGAAAGTTCTACGTAATGCACATCTCCAGTGAAGTTAGCTCTACCACGAGCTCCTCAAAGCGCAGCTCATCCAATAGCAGTCATAATAATAACAACAATAATAATAATTCTACCAGTGATAATCAAAAGAAACCGGTGGATACGAGTCCTTATCTGACGCCCGAGAACCTATTCGAACGCACCGTCGATGTGCTGCTGGCGGAACATCCGGGCGAATTGGTGAAGACGGGTTCGCCGCATGTGGTGAGTTTTAAAATTGGAGTTTTTAAAATACATATTTTAAAACATTTTTCCAAATTATGTATTAAAATACACGTCGAATAAAATATTATGAAGAAATAATATAACCACTCAAATTTCACTAAAAATTTTATAATTTTAGTACAATTTAAAAAAAAAGAAATAAATACTTTGAATTCTCTTAAAAAATATTTTAATTTGTCTGCAGAATATTTCACTAAAAATTACAATTGGTCGTTTCATGAAATCGTTTTTCAACTGAGAAATTTTCTAAATTTTATTTTAGATCTGTCATCAAAATTTATAATTATTGAGATATGTCGAAAAAAAAATTTTCAAAACTTAGTTGGAATTTTAAATCCTTATAACATCCAAAGATTGTTTAATCGAAAAAATAAGCGAATAAAGTTCGAAAAATTTTAACTTAATATAGGAAAAAAAATAAATTATTTTTACGCACACAATATCAAATTGTTACGGGAGCCATACATTTCAAGATTTCTTTTCCGACATTTTTATATTCGACATTTTTTGGTTTCGACAACATTTCAACATTTTTGGTTTCGTTTCAAATTTGTAAATTTCGACTAACCCATCAGACCCGAAATTTTAATTTAAAATTCCAAAATTTCGAAAATGTTCTATTATAATAAATTTACAAAAAGTAATAAAATTTTCAGACAGAAAATCATCAGTAAAAAAATTTTAAATGTTTGATTTTTGGCCTTATCTTTTTGAATATTTCTCAAAGATGTGCCTAATATTGGTATGAATAGTTAAACATATGTGAATAATTTGAAGGGCATTCAAGTTCTTTTAAATTTATTAACTTGTTTTTAAAATATTAATTAATGAATATAGAAAATATAGATTACCCGGGTTTACTTTGGGTAATCCCTATTACAGTAAACATGAACTGTTCAGCTAAAATTAGCATGATAAATAGATGACAAAGATTATCAAAATTATAGTCGGTCTAAGCCGACTATAAATACCCTACACATATGTGTGGTTACCATTCAAAGTGGTATATAGGTCACCAGGGTATACGAATCCTGAAAATAACTACAAACATTCAATCGCTGAAGAATTTCCATTCATTTGATACCCATATTTACAAATGGGTAGGAGTACCGAATTTCGATTTTTTTTGAACCACAAGTCTTTTTGCCGGAAAACATTATTATCATGAATTTGAGCATGGTATCAATATATATTTGACCAAAAAAGTTTACCTAAGCACGTATACATAAAAATTGATCTTTATATGTACATTTGATATGAGGTATTTGAACATAAGTGGTCGGATCATAGGTCACAATGGACCGATCTCGCCAATACAGCGCACATACAGCGTAGGTATATTAGTAATCTAAGTTATAAGTTTCATTTATCTAGCTCTTCAATTTTAAAAGTAGTAGGGATTTCAACAGACAGACAGACAGACAGACAGACAGACGGACAGACAGACGGACATCGCTAAATCGACTCAGGAGGTCATGCTGATCAAGAATATATATACTTTTCCATACCGGAGATGCTTCCTTCTGGGTGTTACAAACGGTGTACCAAACTGAATATACCCTTTCACTCTTAGTGTAGGGTATAAAAACACAAGAAAATAGCACACAACTCAGAGTTGCAAAAAAAAAACACAAAAGCAACAAAAATAGTTGTGAATACAATTGATCATTTAATTGTATTCACGTGATATTCAATTTATTCCTTTTATTTTTTAATAAAAATATGTGAATACAATTAAATAATTTGTAAATACATTCATATTTTTAATTGGAATACGTTTTTGTTTTATAGTTATATCAATTGTTATACAAACGTACAATATTTTTTTTTCTGTGCGATTTTTTTCTTTACTACAAAACTACACAGAAAACAATTCTTCAATATGATGATTTTAATCATAAATATTATGAATTTTTTCATCATCTTACAGATTCATTATATGGATGACTTCATTCATTTAATTGCAATTTAATGTTTTTAATGTTCAATATGATGTCGTAGCCGCGGTAGCTCAGTGATTAGTGCGTTGGACTGCGGGCCGAGAGGTCCCCGGTTCAAGCCTGGACTGGGGCTAAGAACATCTTTTCATAGAAACATTTTTCTATACCGCGCTACCTCTCGGCAGTAAATGGCAAACCTCCGAGAGTAAAAACATTGCCTATGAAAAGCTCTCACCCGCCGTTCGGATTCGGTAATAAACTGTAGGTCCCACCACTCAAAATGGTGAGAGGGCTTGGCCTAAGTTCTTATAGGACTGTAGTGCCAAACTATTATTATTATTATGATGTTCTTAAACATCAAATTTGTAAATTTGCCTTCATTTACACATATAAATTTATAATTCCTATAACATTTGTGTTATTTAATTGTTAAATTGCTTGCTTGATATATAAAATATTTGTTTTGAAAAACTAATATATTTTTTTCAATATACATTTTTTAACGAATTTTTCAAAAAAAAAATTTCGAAATTAAATTCGAAAAAATAATTTCATTAAAAAATAAAATTTGCAAAAAAATTGTGCACAAAAAATTATAAAACAAATAAGCAGACATTTTTTTTTCGTAAACAAAATTTGATGATGTCTGAAAAAAAAAAGTTTTTCTTATATCGGCTATTCCAATTTAACCAGCATTTGGAACTCACCTTCTTCTATTTCAATGAAATTTCTGCAACTGATAAAGGGTATCGAGATATGCATTAAACATTTTATTTTCCGGCCACAACTTCCAGAGAGTGCTTCAAAGTTACAAAATATGGGTCAAAAATCTCTTTTGTAAGAGACCAGTTGTTCATATTTCAATATTTCTTAAAGTAGAAATGCTAGAAACTCCGTTGATGGGTTGTTTTAAAGCTAATAGAACAAGATTTTAGACTAATTGAGGTGTAACTTCTAAACTTGAACATATCTCAAAAACTAGGTTCAATATGATAAAACTGACGCCACTTTATAAATCATAGTTAGAAATACATTCAAGAATTATTGCAACTTTTAATGTCAAAAAAAAAAAATTTTTTTTTTCAATACAAAAAATAAAGAAATATTTAGAAAATTATTTTTTAAAATATGATGCCATCAAAATACCAGCTTGAAATTTGGCGTGTACATTTGTATTAAATCAGCCAAAATATATGATTTTTTTCAGCATTTTATTTCCCTGTCTGTATATTTCAATATGAAAAATTCTTAAGCCTCTTTCGTACCTAATCATCCTGCGCGTCCAAGTAACAAATTCAATTTGCGAAATTATCTCCACCAATTGCTTTATCAATAACGCATTAAATTGGTGCTGTATTTATTGTTTATCTTGGTCCACAGGTCTGCACCACATTACCGACGCACTGGCGCTCCAACAAAACACTACCGATTGCCTTCAAAGTACTGGCACTGGGCGAGGTTATGGACGGGACCATTGTGACAATACGCGCCGGCAACGACGAGAACTTTTGCGGAGAGCTGCGTAACTGCACGGCTGTGATGAAGAACCAAGTGGCCAAATTTAACGATTTACGTTTCGTGGGCAGAAGCGGGAGAGGTAAGTGATAAAGAGCTAAAAAAAGAATGAAAAAAAAAAAAAAATCAATTTTACAATTTCGTTAAGACCAGAAATTATTTGCTTCATAAACAAAAATAAACACAAAGTGCAGAAAAAAAAACATTCTAAATGGGGGACGAAATACAAGTTTTTCACGTTTTTTTCCACGTCTTTTCACTTGTCAATTTTTCACGGACGAATTGTCAAAATCAAAACGAGGGTGACAAGGGCAAAAATACCATATATAAAATACCAATATAAAAAAAAAGATTTTAAAAAAATCAAAAA
The DNA here is from genome assembly GCA_951804985.1 of Dryomyza anilis. NCBI lineage: Eukaryota > Metazoa > Arthropoda > Insecta > Diptera > Dryomyzidae > Dryomyza > Dryomyza anilis. Next base: position 126,023,847 of record OX638130.1, on the reverse strand, counting down.
AAAAAAAAACAGATAAAATTAAATCAGCGTAACTGTTTATTTTGTGCGCGGCTTAAATTTTCTGAAGAACGTTACCCCCAATTTGACATTTTTTTTTGGTTAAGGGAAGGGGGCGATACTTTCTTGAGATTTTTTTCTTCTACTAAATTTGCTCATTAACCAACATGACCATTTTGAGCTGCCAAGTAATAAGCAACTCCGTCCCATGTAAATCTTGAGTTTTTCTGTTTTTTTCTTGGTTATTTTTTGGTTAGGGAGGTGGTTCTATGTAAACTTGTTAAAAAGTGCTTTAAAAGGTTCTTAATTTTCATCATCTATCTTTTGTTTTTTTCTTTTTTTGGTGTTGCTTTTTTGGCACTTAATGCCGTTGTAAATTTTTACAAATTTACAAAAGGATTAGTTGGGTCATCGACGCTGTCCAAGGGTTTTCATGTCGTCCAAGTCTTCAAAAGGCTGCTGTTTTTTTCTGGTTTTTCTGACACCCTTAAAGGATTAAGTAGTCATTTTTAATGGCATCGCTTATTTGTCTAATGCTTAATCAGCATTACATTCATTTTGATTGGATGCTATTATTTGTCTACTGGTTTAATGTGAAATATGAAAGGGTTCCAGACGAATTGTGCCGGTTGACATTTCATTAATATGCAGATAATAGAATTATGGTAATAAAAAAGGTTCTTTTTTAAATCTCCAAAGGTTCTTTGACACTTTGACAGCAGTGTTTATACTAGAAAGAAATTTAAAAATTGTCTTTATGGACCTCAAACTAAGGCATATAATATATAACTGTAATATACAATTTCTAATATTCTTAGAACATAGTTTCTTAATATTAAGAAAATTTGTACTTATTACTTAAACTAGCGACAAGTAGAATTATACTTGTTATAAAGAAACTTTTTACTTGGAACGAGGATTTGGTTTATTATAGTGAGACTTTTCTATAAATTCAGAAAGATTTTCTTATAGTAATTTATATTTAAAATGTGAGAAAAAAAACTTATTTGATTTCCTATTTAGGAGTAATGCAAGATCGAATATTTAATTTTTTATAGGGTGTATGATATGCCAGGACAAGGTGCAAATGCGGTAAAAATAAATAAATAAAAAATTTTAAAAACCGAGTACAATTAAAAACAATAGACCTCGTAAGTTTCCGACGACTACACAATTAAATCATTTTTCTTCCTCCACTTCATAAATTTTAAAAACTTTATAAATTTTTAACATTTTATTCAAATAAAAATCTACGTTAAGTATTGTCTACAAAAAGTCTCTAAGCATTTTTTAAAGTCTTTTTAAATTTAAATTTAATCAATAATTTGTACAGCACATCCTGCGTCCTTGTCATAAAAAATGTAGACCTGTATGTCTGCGAAAATTTACCGAAAAAACAACTTCAAATAATTTGTAACAAACAGCGAAAAAAAACAGAAAAATACATAAAGTCGGGGGCCAACGAACGCACTCTGGCGACTCTTCAACTTAATAAGAAATGAACGCATAATATGAGCAACATTTGAATAAACATTCCATTCGTTATTCGGGGTGTTTCCGCCCACTAAGATACAAGTGGTCTGCGGGTGTGTCGTACGACCCGTGCCTCCCCAGACCGTTCACAAATACGCGGAAAGTGAAAAAGGCGGATTGAAGAAGACAGAATGCAAAAAAGTAACAGAAAAAAGTAGAAAAAAAGCAGAAAACCCCTGAAAGAAAAGGAAAAAAAACTAATAATAGACAAAAATATTAAATTTTTAATGAAGTTAAATGGATGCGGAAGAAGTTCAACGTAGAGAACGAAAGAAAAGCAGAAGTCAAAGTTCGAAAGGCAAAGCCCGCCGGAAGTTGCTCAAGTAGCAGGTGTGCTTTAAGTGGTTGTTAAGCAGGTGCCGGCTGGATGACGTTGCCAACGAAGGATCTGAAGGATTCTTAATTCTGTGGAATTCTTGTCCCATAACAGTTTCTGCGAAAATACTAATGGTGGAGGTATGGTAGGCGTTGTGGAAATACTTAACGGGAGAATAATTTAAATCTGCTTTTGTGTGCACTTTTTGAAATATTTTTTTTCCTTTAATGCAAAAAAAAATCAATTTCTTACTAAAAATTAAAATTCAATTTTTCACTAAAAAATTAAATTTTACACTAAAAATTAAATTTTTCACTAAAAATTCAATTTTTCACCAAAATTCAATCTTTCACTAACAATTCAATTTTTCACTAAAAATTTAATTTTTCACTAAAAATTCCAATTTTCACTAAAGTTTAATCTTTCACTAAAAATTCAATCTTTCACTAAAATTTGAAATTTTCACTAAAAATTCAACTTTTCACTAAAATTTCAAATTTTCACTAAAATTCAATTTTTCACTGAAAATTTCATTTTTCAGTAAAATTAAATTTTTCACTAAAAATTCAATTTTTCACTAAAAATTCATTTTTTCACTAAAAATTCAATTTTTCACTAAAAATTCAATTTTTCACTAAAAATTCAATTTTTAACTAAAAATTCAATTTTTCACTAAAAATTCAATTTTTCACTAAAAATTCAATTTTTCACTAAAAATTCAATTTTTCACTAAAAATTCAATTTTTCACTAAAAATTCAATTTTTCACTAAAAATTCAATTTTTCACTAAAAATTCAATTTTTCACTAAAAATTCAATTTTTCACTAAAAATTCAATTTTTCACTAAAAATTCAATTTTTCACTAAAAATTCAATTTTTCACTAAAAATTCAATTTTTCACTAAAAATTCAATTTTTCACTAAAAATTCAATTTTTCACTAAAAATTCAATTTTTCACTAAAAATTCAATTTTTCACTAAAAATTCAATTTTTCACTAAAAATTCAATTTTTCACTAAAAATTCAATTTTTCACTAAAAATTCAAAATTTCACTAAAAATTCAATTTTCACCAAAAATTTAATTTCACACCAAAAAATCAATTTTCAATAAATATTAAATTTTTACTAATAATTGAATTTTTCACTCAAAATTCGATTTTTCACAAAAAAGTAAAATTTCTACTAAAAATTATAAATTTCACTATACATTCAAAATTTCACTAAAAGTTAAATTTTCACTTAAAACTCAATTTTTAACTAAAAATTAAAATTTTCACTAAAAATTCCATTTTCACTAAAAATTCAATTTTTCACTAAAAATTATCTTTTTCTCTGAAAATTAAATTTTTCACCAAAAATTCAATTTACACTAAAAATTACATTTTTCACCATAAATTAAATTTTTCACCAAAAATTAAATTTGTCACCAAAAATTAAATTTCTCACCAAAAATTCAATTTTCACTAAAAATTAAATTTTTTACCGAAAATTAAATTTTCACTAAAAATTATATTTTTTACTATAATTCAATTTTTTACTTAAAATTCGAATTTTCACTAAAAATTCAATTTTTCATTTAAAATTAAATTTTTCACTAAAAATTCAAATTTTCAATAAAAATTCAAATTTTCATTAAAAATTATATTTTTCACTAAAAATTCAAATTTTCACTAAAAGTTAAATTTTTCATTAAAAATTAATTTTTTCACTAAAAATTAATATTTTCAGTGAATAATGCAATATCTATAATTCTACCTATACATTCTGAAAATCACTGTAATATACTCTGATTTTGGTAGATTTCTAAAACATTTTTTTTTACTGCCATATCACTGCCATTACCAGATATTGCAGTTCCTATACCCTGATTACTGAGTGAAACCACAGTTAAACATCACCAAAGGCACAGCAACAGATACCAGTCACATGTCCCCGGGATACGAGGTCGGAAGTCACAAATGAGACTGGCTGAGGCACAAATGAGGCCTGTGGCAGAAAAGTCTACTTGCAGCATAGCTATAAAGTTGAGGCAATATTTGGAATGGCTTTTCCAAAAGAAGTAGGGAGGGAGTTGAACATGAAGCTGTCTAAATTACATCATAAATTTATTGCAATTTCACACTCTGCACAAAGGTGGTAGTTCGGTGGCGGGTTATGGGCTGCTGAGACAGGTTAATTGTCTTGTTCACAACATGCATTAAGGGTCGGTTAAAATTCCTTAACATAGACAGGGACAGCCACATACAAATGCACTTTTGTTTCGGGGTGTTATGATGTTTGAATGGAGCTTGTTGCTTATCTAAGCGAAGTCATAGTGAGGAGAGAGGGAGATGCGAGGCAGTTTGGTAGGAGAAAATCTGCTTTTAGTGTGGGTCATGAAATGAAACATTTTAATTAAATTTATATCGCATTACGACAATAATCTGTCGTAGGTTTATTTGGGGGCGGGGTTTTTCGAACCGTTAGCACTTGAGACGCATTGCATAATCTGCATGTAATTGTGAAATGCATTTGCAAGTGTTACACAGATGCACACACACACACACACACACAGATATATTTGCATTAAGATGCACTTGCTTAGGGCCCTAATGAATTGCTTGCATGCTGCATTAGCTGCATCGACCCGTCATGCGTCGCCAGTCGTCCGTCGACAATCGCCTCAACATGTTGGCGATTGAATGCGTTACATAGTCACTCACTCAGTCAGTCAGTGATTCCTTGATGGACCCGACATTATCGTGGATGGAGCTCCATGTTGGGAATGGGGGTTTGTCTCGCTTTGTGATATGTTAATTAATGCTTCATCAGCATGGAACATTCGACATACAGGGACGGACTGGAATGCAAAAATGTTATCGAGCTTTTCATTTTCAATAGGCCCACAAAATGGAATATCTGAAGATTTCTTTCACAAAAAATATAATCGACGTAAATATAGCAATCGACATTAATTGCATTCATTAATCAATCCAGCAATGAAATTAACCAATTTAATGAAAATATTTGCTATTCTTCGTTAATTCAGTAATTCCGTTAGCTAATATGAATATTTGTACGTCAATGTAGCAAATTAATTAGTCGGCGCAGTTTCAGCAATTATATTTGCTAAAACTGCGCCGACTAAACTATCGGCTGCATTGCATTTTATGAAAAACTTAAATTTCAAGTTTGTCAATTAATATTATAAAAAATAATTGATGTATTTTCAAAGTTGAAGTATCAATTGATAGATTTACATTTTCTTATCATGTTGTAAAAAAATTGAGATCATTGATTAAAAATTGACAGATACATAAAGATTTTTGTAAATGAATATTTAGCATTTAGAAAATGTATTTGGTGATATATGATTCAGCTTCCCGAGACAAAATTTCTGGCATTTTTCAGGAATATTTCGGGCATATTTCTGGCAAACGCACAGCTAAATGGAATATCTTGGGAAGTGTATAGCAGGTTGTAAATTTTTGTGGAATTTTTATTGCAGATTCACGCCATATTTGGGGAACGGGCAGAAAACAGACAGTTTTTGATACAAACTCCGCCTTTGTCTGTTTGAAATATGTCGAGGAAATGTTTCTGAACTGCCTCGACCCTGCCAAAAATTTTGTCTGGGGTTATTATATTGATTTTAAAATAATTTTTAAATGTATGAAAAACAAATAGAATAAAATATTTTACAACCTTATAACACGTGACTGGCAGAAAATTCGCCCATAAATTGGTAAAAAATTTCGTTTCTATACCCCGATAATGAATCAATTGAAGTCACCGTTTTTTTTGCCAACGAATTTATGTAGTGCTGCATTCGAAAAATTTTACCATCTGTTGAGCCAACTTAATATAGGTTCATTTTAAATTTAATTGTCGTTGCAATGTTAATAATAAATTGTAATTGAATTAAAGTTGGTTTCCCCAATCAACGAATTAGTTGCTTCAAAAAATGGTTGCTTCCGCTAAAGTTGGTTTTCCCAATCAACGAATCAGTTTCTTCAAAAAACGGTTGGTTCCGCTTTATACTATTGTTTGCCACAAACGAATGTCAGTTAAGGCAAACTACATTTGGTAGATGCAAATGAATATTCGTTGAAACAACTGAAAGTCAAGTAATTATTTCTGTGAATGAAAAGTCTTTCGAATGATTTTGAGTTTGATTTTACGTTTTAGAGATATATTTCAAACTAGAGATGCGCATGTGAGTGAGTTTTGAGTCACGCTCACTCACTCACTCACTCACTCACTCACACTTACGAACGAATTTTTCTAATTACGTACACTCACCTTTTTTGGTCTACTCACACTCGCTCACAATCACGTGACTAAATTTAGATTCTATCACAATCACGCGTGATCACGGGTTTTTTGCTATTGTTTTCGGAATGCATAAAAATACAAATTTCATTTGTAAACCTGGGCAGAATATAGGGTATATGTTGGTGAGATTGATCGACTGATCGTGACACTTTCAATCATACCTACATCTTTGAAACGCAATGATTTTAATAAAATATATCTCAATTTTTAAAGAAGATTGAAATGTGAAAGACCTTTGATGTGCTGTTCATATAGAAAGATAAAACTTGCCTCTAAGAATAATTCTCCGGTGAAGAATTCGTTAAAAATCTTGGGGAAGAATTGTCTAAGAAAGAATTATCTCTGGTAGAGATTTTTTATCTTATGAAATATTCTACTCACTCACACTCACTGACGAAGAAATTGTTCTCACGTACACTCATGATCTTTTTTGTTCTACTCACACTCACTCACAATCACGTGAGTAAATTTAGGTTCAATCACAATCACGCGTGAATCACGCTAAAATCTTCTCACTTGCCCATCTCTATTTCAAACACAATCGCAAATAAAAACATTTCGTTGTTCATTTCGTTCTTTCGTTTTATTTAATTAAAAAAATCCAATTCCTGACATTATCACGTTTATTAAAATTATAATTCATAATAATACATTATATAAATTTTTGAATTATGATTGTTTAATTCTTTTTAGGTAAAATAATTCAGATATTATATTAATAGAAAACCCGGAACCGTCAATCCAACTCATTCACCAATCAACCTATTCGGTTCTATAAAGTATTCAGTCGCCAAAACTAGAATATTTTAGGACGAATTTATTGGACACAGAAAAATCCTCTTTTCACATGAGGTTGGAAGAACGAAAAATTTAGTTGTAACAATCAACTTTATTCGGTAAAAACAAATTGGTTTGTGCTTGAAATATGAGCTTATACACACTCAAACATTTTCTAAACTGTTCGAAATTGATTGCAGTCCAAACTACAGCCAAATCTTTTAGTTTTGACAATAAAAACCGACTGAACAGTTGAGAGAATCATATATGTTGGTTGGACAAAGAGTTGGTTGGCACAAAATATCTCTATTCTGTGTGTGTTTGCATATGGCAAATCAATAAATTAATGAATATAAATTTTATTTGAGCTCAATGAATTTGGTCCTTACAAACAACTCATTCTTTCTTCAAACCTCTTGCCAACCTCATTCAGATACATGTATCGGTCAATTTAAATCTACGTAGAACCTTCGTATACAATCAGCGGTATTTTATTATTTGCATCGGGATTTCAGTTTACTAAAATTGCAAATTTTGCAGTCTGTATAGTCTTGCGACTAAATGGAACTATTAAATATGTAAAAAAAATTACGGAAAATTGGTATTGTTAAACACTAAATATTAATTTGTAGCTTTTTCTGTTTCCTTAACGAATATGTTAAATGTTCGTTTTAATTCAATGAATTTGGTTGTGCAAAAAGAGTGATTTCCTGTGTGTAACTCTAAATTCGATAAATTATAAATTTATTGATCGGCCCACCGATGGCAGCTCGATTGGGTTTTGTAATTAGTCCGCCCCTGTCTACTTAGAACAGCATCAGCTCACGCCGTGTACAGTTCGCCTCGTTCAAAGATTATTAGTGCCCGAAAGACTAAAGCTTAAATGTGCAAATTCCATGAATGCATTTAGGAAATCAGTGCATTTGTTGCGATTAGTTTCGAGTATTAATTCACATGTAAAGGTTATTAAAAGATGCACAGAGTCTTTTAAGTGTAATTGAAATGTTGCACTTAACATTCGTTCATTAAGCTGATTATTATGTGAACATTTACTTAATTGATTTCGTTTAATTACATTATTACTTTTTTTCAATGACTTAATAATTATGGCAAGAATTTTGTATATACACACAGAAAATCCTCTTTTGGCATGAGGTTGCAAGAATGAAAAAGTTAGTTTTACCAACTAACCTAATTCGGTTAAATCGAATGGTTTACAAATTTGCTGGCCTATATACATAAAATATTAGTCTATACACACACCTAATGGTTCTGAATCGGTACTAAATGGTTCTAAAATAGTTCGAAATTGGTTGCAGACCAAACTACAACTCTTTTTATTTTGACAATAACAACCGACTAAGCGGTTGAGAGAACCCAATAAGTAGGTTGAGCAAAGAGTTGGTTGACACAATCTCTATTCGGGAGAGAAAAATTGTGACATTCGAAAAGAAAAATGTTCATCAAATTCGTGATTTTAAATCGAAATTTCTTGGAAAGTGGTTACTGGTTTTCCAAAATTTAAAAATAACAAGTCAGATACCAAATTATTCAAATAAATGTTATAAATCTTGGTTGGTGTTGAGTAATTTCCAAAAGGTACGTTCAACTTAATTATTGGCGGGCTTAAGGCAGCTATTTTAAAGGACATATGAACAATTTTTTCAAAAGCTTTATATTTTTTATCGTCCCCAAAATATACTGGGAAACGAACAGAAAATATGCAGATTTTGATAAAAACTCAGCCTTTGTCTGCCTAACATCTTTCAATAAAATGTTCTTCAACTGCCTAGATATTTTTTCTTTATCCCCGAGACAAAATATCTAGCATTTTTATTAAATATGAGACATATTTCCGGAAAACACACAGATAATAAGAGGATTTTGGGAAACGGTTATCAAATTTTGTGAAATTTTAACGGCAGCTTCTTGACACATTTTGGAGATGAGAAAAATAGACAGCATTTGATAAAAACACTGCCTCTGTCTGCTTGAAATCTTTCGATAAAATGTTCCTAAACTATCCAGACACTGTCAAAAATTTAGTTTTGGGTCCTGGCAATATTTCCGGGCGGAAAACAGACAGCTTTTGATACAAACTCCGTTGTGTCCAAAATCGCATACATTTTAAAACCTGCAGTTTATACGATTATAGTAAACTTCCATTTATCTTTGTGTTTATCGCAAATTAAACCTAATATTCCGAAATAATAGTACCCAATATTTGAACTCTAATTAAAAATTCGAAATACACGGAGGGAAAAAGGTTCGAAAATCCAGAAGTAATCAAGATGTATACGGAGTGATATACAATTAAACTGAAAATCCTTAATTTTAAGAAAAAGATTTACTTAATTGTCAAAAAAGTAACTAAGTAGAATTATTCTTGAATTCGGTGATTAATTTCCTAGGTATCAAAAAAGTAACTAAGTAGAATTATTCTTGAATTTAGTTATTAATTTCTTAGGTAACAAAAATGATTTTGCATTTTCTAAAACACAAAGCTAATCAGCGGAGATTCTGACCTCAAATTTGCAATAATACCCAATAAATAAAACAATTGATTTTTAAATCTAAAATTCCACAAGCAACATTTTTTTGTTTTATATTGCCAAAGACAAGTAGAAAAACTTTGCTTGTAAATTAAAACCAAAAAATAAATTCGTTTGTTAGCCGCTTATCTTAAGAAGGCCATAAATTGCAGTGCGGCGCAGGATTTTCGGCAGGACTCTGCTTTATTGGTGATTATGTGACATTTATTGTTCACGCTGTAATCGCATATTGAAGCAGTCGAGTCGCGTAAATGAGTGGCACACGAAAAGAAGCAGAAGTAGTAGGACGAAACCGAAACAGCGCGGGGGCGCAATGGACCCCATTTTATAAAATGTCCTCATCGGCGGCATTGTGTGCTCATTATTGCCAACATCGTTATTACCCTTGTTGGTTGTTATATATGTTGTTGGTTATTAGATGTTGCTGCCGCTACTGTTGTTGACTCCCATCATCGGTGGTTGCTTTGGTTCTGGTTCTGACTCTGTCGCTGTTGCTCGTTGTCGGCATATTGTGTTTGTTGTTAATTTTAACGCCTCAGGACATTGTTTCGTTTAAGTATTTCTTTATTTTTTTGTACAGCTTCTTCTTTGAAAAAAAAAACTCATTGTTGTTGTCACAGCTCAAATTTCCGTTTTAATAAACGTCTTTTCCGGTCTCCGTTTGCTTGGTGCAGCCATTTATTTAACTCAATGCTGTAGGCCATACCATTTTTTTTCAACTTTTCCCCAACTTCAAGTTGAAAAGTCGATTTTCAGTTGAGTTTAGTAGCTTTAATTTTAGACTTGAATTTTGATCTATTGTCTTTAATACATAAAACCTTAGTATATTTGTTATATTTGTATAGAACTCTTTAGACATTGGCCCTGACAAATTTTTGACAGCACGACCAGGCAGATAAACATGGCCGTCTCTATGTTAAACTCGGGAACAACATAGATGTCTCGCTCATATTTACCATTAGTTGTATGTATGCATAAATTATGACATCATTATTATCTCTTTACACCATATATTCTAGCATTTTCAGTGTATATGGTACATGTATTTGTTTTTGTTACCTAGGTACAATTATTACTATACTGTGTCACAAAATAATTTTTTTGTAATATTTGAATCTTTATTCGTAATGGTTTATAAATTTGCTGACGAAACTGCCATTTTAGCCTATACACATAAAATATTTGTCTATACACACTCCTAATGCTTCTAAATCTGTACTAAATAGTTCTAAAACTGTTCAAAATTGGTTGCAGTACAAACTAAAACTCATTTAGCCTAGACAATAACAACCGACTAAGCGATTGAGAGAACCGAATAAGTTTGTTGGGCAAAGTGTTGGTTGGCACAACAAATTTCTATTCTGTGTGTGTATTCGACAGTATTTAGTGCATTTTGCAATGACAGTCTACAGTTTTATAGTCTTCAACTACACTTCACTGCAGTATTTGTTTCATTGGTGCAAGTAGTGTCAAGACATTTTTTTCAAGACATTCAATGTTTTGAAAAATAAAACCAAATGACACTACTGGCGCTGAAAATGCAAGTGTGTGCAATGAATGAAAAGACGAACATTGAAAACAGCAACAAATCTTTCGCTCGGTGTTTGACGGCTGTCGGTATTTATAAAAATTGCAACAGAAATACAACAAACATAAAAAAATATTTAAAAAAAAATGTTGTACAACAAAAACAATACAGATTTTTTTTTTGAACAAAAATTTAATATTGAAAAAAATTTTGATAAATAAAAAGCATACCTAATTTAAAATATTATATGATTTTCGTATACCTTTTGAATTTTACCTATATTTCAATAGTAATGTAAATTCCCTAGAGAAAAATGATATAAAAATATAAAATGCACCGAGTACTCAATTTTATAAAAAGTTCATTTCAGTATTTGATTTTTTATTGCACATCATTATACCCCTCTTCATTACAACTACGTCTTGTTTGTGTTTTGTTTTGACACTACTTGTGCTTTGTTACTATCCATATCTCATGTTAATGTTTATGACAGACAAATCTTATGTTTATGTCGACAAAAACGATATGGCTCAATTATGTCACAACATTTTATTGAAAAACTTATATTTTGCACTCGCACCTCGCTGTATCACTAATATTTGAACTGCAAATTTATTAAACAAATTAATTCAACGATATAGGAAATTAAAAATTGAAAAAATACAAATTCAATTATTTTGATTTGAATTTATTTTAAATGTCAATGTCATGGCAGACTTTATGGGGACCTTTTTGCCATGCCATAATGTTTGACATTTCTGGCAAGACATTTTTATGGTACAACATAAACATGTCCATGAATTATGGCTAGTGGAGACACCATGTTATTGTGAGCAACATATTCATTTGATTTTCAAGCATAGAGTCGGCGACCGTAAATGTTTTGAAATAAAATGAATGGCTTGAAGTGGGTTTCAAATGTATTTGTGCATATGTTTAGTATAGAATAAAAATATTGTAGTCATTCATCGTTATTAACTTTGATATAATTATTATAATTACTCGACTTTCATCTCAATAACTCTCGCATACAAAAATGAACCAGAAGAAAAATGATTTGTTTTGGCGAAGATCTCGGGAAGTCAAGCCTGTCCGGTAGAAAATTTACCGTGAAAGAATTGTTTCGAGTAAAAAGTTCATAATTTTAAGATTACTTCAATATTTTTTTTGATTTGGAAGTTATTTCATTAGGGTTTATTTCGTGGTATCTAATACATAGAATAAATTAATATCTTCGACTGCGCCTTAGTGTTATTAATGCGTTATAATTATGCAACAAAATTCTGTCGCCTGTTGTTGCCAATATTTGCATTATCAAAATGCTGGTCACAAGCAATTCTTATAGTTGTTGCTATTATTAACTAAATTGTTGTTGTTGCTGCATCTGTTGTTGCTTGGTTGGTTGGGGCATTAGTTAAACCCGACCCGCAGCAGTTGTGCAAACAGATTTGGCAACGACATTTGCTGCAATTAATGACTGCACTTGAGATAACGGTTAAGTATTTGGTTATAATACATGGCTCAAGTGCTGCTTATGTACAAACGGTCATTGGCTATTTATTATGTATAAAAATTATTTATTTATTAGACAGCATAGATTTTGGAAAATGCTATTTGCATTAGGCATAATTATTATTAAAGCCTATGGACAGACTGAAAGTACTAATCAAATATTTATTCAGAAATATCTACAGATTTGGGGTAATTGCAATTGAATATTTGGATTTAGTGAAAAATTTTATTTTTAGTAAATAATTGAATTTTTAGTGAAAATTGAATTTTAAATGAAAAATTTAATTTTTAGTGAAAAATTGAATTTTTGTGATAAATTTAATTTTTTGTGAAAAATTGAATTTGTAGTGAAAAACTTATTTTTTTAGTGAAAAATCGAATTTTTAGTGAAAAATTGAATTTTTAGTGAAAAATTGAATTTTTAGTGAAAAATTGAATTTTTAGTGAAAAATTGAATTTTTAGTGAAAAATTGAATTTTTAGTGATAAATTGAATTTTTAGTGGAAATTTTAATTTTTAGTGAAAATTTGAATTTTTAGTGAAAAATTGAATTTTTAGTGAAAAATTGAATTTATTGTGAAATATTGAATTTAATGTGAAAAATTGATTTATTAGTGAAAAATTTAATTTTTAGTGAAAAATTGAATTTCTAGTGAAAAATTGAATTTCTAGTGAAAAATTGAATTTGTAGTGAAAATTTGAATTATAAGTTAAAAATTGACTTTTTAATGAAGAAATGAATTTTGAATGAAAATTTAATTTTTAGTGAAAAATTTAATTTTTAGTGAAAACTTTAATTTATAGTGAAATTTTGAGTTTTTTTTAAATTAAAAAAATCATTTTTAATGATGGAAAATTTAAATCTTCTCCTTATATCGCATTGTTGTCTCCTTGCCAATTAAATATGATTTGATTCTATTTAAAAATAAAAAAAAACTTAGAGATGAAAGACAATTCGATGATACTCTGAACAAATTACGCATTATAGCTGACTTCGAAAGGCATTCCTTTCGGAAACGAGGCGAATTCCTTGTAAATCTCGAATCTCTTTTTAATTTGCAATTGCGGATTTTGCATGTATTGATGTATGTGAGTATATATGTGAACCCACACACAATCAAATACCAATGCATTTGTATTTAATATCTACGTCTGTGTGCGAAGCCAATTTAATTGCGAAATTCGTCTTGACGCAAATATTTGGTTGTTTGTCGTTGGCTTCGTGCGTGTCTGTGTCGCCACCACTAATACATATTGAACACACACATACATGCACACCACACACACACACATATTTGCATTGAATTTCAAAAGAAAACAGCGCGTCGGGTATTAACGTCCGGGCGTCGGGTAATGGGTGCTAATGGATTTATTGGAATTTGATTGCAATGCGTTCATTGGCATTTCTGCTTATGGTTCTATGCGTATTGGGCTCTTTGATACAATAGCGTCTTTAATTTTTGATTATTTCGCTCTTTAATTCAATTTAAATTTAAACAAAAAAAGGCACATAAAAATCAATTAATATAATTCAGTCTACTAACAGTTACTGTCTGCTGGTTAAGCCTCATTTGCTGTCTAATAACCAATGCTTTGTTTACTTCAGCCTCCAAGAGACGCCATTTTAACCTACAAAAAGCCTATAGTTCTGCTCTACCTGCCTGCCTTCCCTCCTTTTAACCTACAAAACAGCTTCGTCTTGAACTTTCTCTTTGGTGTTTATCACTGAGCTGCTATTAATTAAGCTTAACGAGGTTACATTTTCACCGCCAACCCCAAACAACCCCATCTCTCAAATATGTCAAACCTTCGAAATATCAGCGCTCCATGGCCAACTTCGGAACTACACAGAAAAAATTGATACTTAAATTATGAAAATTGTTGAGTTTCTCAATCAAGTAATGTTTGAATCGAATTAACAAATTAAACTTTTATACATTGCCCGCTAAAGTAATATCTTAATCGAATTAATAAATTAAAATGAGAAAAATGTTCGCATAGACATCCCATACATCATTTCTATAAAATGCGCTGATGCTGATTGTAACTGAATACACTTTTTTTTCCAATAACGTACAGTTTTTTCAGAAAATTGATATTTAGGCTATTTTCAAACTCTGTTTAGATAACAAAAATTCGATAATTCTAGTAAAAAACTTGTTTTCAATAAAACTTTGAACGCAATATTTGATTTATTTATCATGACTAATTTTAATATATCGAAGAGAGATTTGTATCTCAATTAAATAGAAAAATTTGGATTTGATTTTTTTTTTAATTTTTATTTAGAGAATAGTTCTCATACTTACAGTTCGCGCCGCGGACGAAAATTTAATATCATCTGATGTGAACGCCGCATTACACCAACTTAAGGCGAATCATTGGAGTGGTTGGCAACTCTTCCAAAAAGTCTCTAACGACAGGCACACGCATACACTCGCACAGATGTGCGAAAGAACAAACGTCAAAGGTGACATTTGCCTTCACTTTTAACATCTGCAGCAGCACAACGTTCACTTTTGAACGACGTAGAATTACTCAAAACTAAGAACTTAAATTAACTTAGAAATAAATATTATAACGTTTGAACTTAAACCTAAAACAACCACGCGTTTTTATTGAACTTTTACATTGTCTCAAAAAGACAAAGTAGTGTCTCAAGGCGACAAATCATGGTTTCATCGGTGCTCATTGGCAACAATAACTGCAAAGCAGCGAAATGCAGCGAAGCAGCCACCAACGAAATAGGCTCCAGCTAGCAGCAGCAACAAGTGACAACAAGTGTCCCATGTGGACACTTACTATGAAAATTACTAACTTTTTACTTTTTAATACTAATTCTGAACAGCGTCACCTTTTTTGATTGTTTGCCTGTACGTCTGTCTGAATAGCAGAAGAGCTAGATTAATAAAATTTAAAAATAAGATTACTTGCATATCTGGGCTGTCGAGTATTAAAAATGGGCGTAATGAGTTAATTATGACCTGCGATATTCATACTTTTGTAAATACACCTCATATAGCACAGACACATTCGAGAGCATTTCATTTTTACGGCCAATGTGAAGTTTTCTTAAACAATCCCTTTTATTTAAGGTCAAATATAGATTTGTCCTTTGCCTTGTTGTACCCTTAAATCAAAATTCGACACACCTATCTACAAATACATGTGGTACTCAAATAAAATAAAACTTTATCACCATTACAAGTATGCAGTTATTTTTAGGATTAGAAAACTCTGGTGACTTTTGGAGGAATTTCAATGATGACCACGTTTAATATTTTTCTTTCACACATTATCACTTATGTGCAGGGTTATTTATAGTCAACTTAGACCGATTATAACTTTCGCAGATCTTAAAGTTATCATTTTACACATACTATCAAAATAGTATCGTCGGTAGCTCAGAGGTTACTGTGTTGTACTGCGAGCCAAAAAATCTCATTTTCAAATTTGGGCTGGGGTTAACAACATTTCATAGAAAAAAAAGATTATCAAAATATTCCCTATTTCAAATTTACTCATTTGACATAAACTTCCTTACTGTTTTTAGATTTGAACATGATGAGCTACGGTATCTTTTAGCTTATAGTTTAATGTACTATACTAAACAACTGAGCTATTTAATACATATTTCTTTTCTCTACAAAAATTTCATTTAGCAATTTATTCTCGGATTTATGCCCCATCCGATTTCTTCACCTTTTGTATGAGATTAGTTATAACTCGTTAGTGTTATTGCTTAAAAATTCAATCTTATTTTAATATCTTAATTTTACCAAAAAAGAAGCCGCGAATAATACGTAATACATTTAATGAGTAGGTACTCATTTGTAAAATCAGCAGTTTTTATGCACCTTTTTTAGTTTGTTCTCCAACCATTTTAGCACATGCACAAACTCCCGGACCATTTTAGCACAAACTCTGAACAAATTCTCACAAAATTTTCTATTATTTCCAAAAATATATTTCTTAATACGACGAAAAATTCTATGATATTCTAATTTTTTATAAATTATAAAAGCAAATATTCTAATGAACATTATTTTCTGTGTAAAACTTCCAACTTTAGTTGAAAACGTTTTCTTTGCACCCTCGCTTAATAATATTTCTAATGAAAAAGTAGCTAAAAAAAAAATCCCAGCAACATAATGAAATTCGCCCTCATCTCATTACTATTATTATTTCCATTGCAAACACTGAGTGTTTTAACTTTTATCAAAGATTGGGCGAACGGACGGGAATATGTTAAGGGTTTGCCAGAGTTTTCCAAGGCGCGGCTCTGCCAAAGTTCTACAAAGTATTTAACCTTTTCGCCGCTGTTTATCAACCCTTTAATTTTGTTACTTTCTTGTTGCCATCGTCAGAGCCCTCATTCATTTGCCTAAGTGTTGCCACAGCAGCTTCCGTTAACGTAAGTCGTTGCTTTAACGTTCGGATACTCTTCATCTTCAATCTTCTCTCCACCATTAGGTCTATATAGTGTATTCGCTACACGTCTATGCAGCCTTGTCAAAATCCCAAAATCCAGCCTCGCAAACAACCTTCTCAAGTTATCCTTGTCTCGTATTTTGTGTGATGAGTAATAATTATAACGAAGCCTTGATATTCATTTAGCACCTTTTTCCGTTTCCGCTCAAACCATTCGAATATTTAACTCTTTTCGTTCTTGGATTTGTGTAGCTGCCTTATGTGTCCTTCGATTTTTTAAAACGTTTTAAGTTTATGCTTCAAGTGCGCAGATATCGAGGTGAATTAAATGCATTTAATTCCAAGATAAACCTATAGATATAACCAGTGAATTCTGATCTATATATTGTATTTAATTTGTACTATACTTGAATTTTTATAAATAATAAGAAATACATACAGACAAATTATCTAATCATAATCTTGGGATACTTTTTATAATTTTGTAGAGTAGGAAAATTAGTTTTGTGTTCATTATTGAACCATATGGAATTTCGTGGTTACAAACAATTTTTGTTCGGCAAGCTTCTCCGAGATAAGTCGGCAATTCTACCCCGAAAAAACAAAATTCCAAGATAATTCTTTTCTTAAACGATTCTTTTCTTAAACGAACGGATAATTCTAACATGCGATATTTTAATCAAAAACTCTGTAGTTTCCATTCGTTAATAAACTATTTAGATATTTGGTTTGTTCATAGTTCATGTTCATAGTTCCCCCACAATGCTTACTCGATACATTTCACCCCGGATAATTCCACCCCAAGACAAAGTATACCCTTAACAATTCTACCTTCGAACATAGTTTTCTCAAGACAATTATTTTTCAGACAATTCTTAGCCAAATTTTGAATACTAATTCTTGCGAAGAATTGACCGGGGAAGAATTGTTCGGCTAAAAATAGTCTGGAAAATATTTGCACTGGCAAGAATTGTTTGGAAAAGTGTTTCCTCGGGAAGGAATTGTCCGTCTCCCAAAATTTTCGATAATGAGCTTCAGTTGGAATTAACTTTGTGAAAAATTAACGATTTATAGAATAAGGTTTTTGTCTATAATTCCACGGGAATGCTTTCCCGAGATATTTCATCGGCGTATAAGCTAGTTGCCGCGGTAGCTCAGTGGTTACTGCGTTGTACTGCGAGCCGAAAGATCCCCGGTTCAAGCCTGGACTGGGGCTAACAAAATCTTTTCATAGAAATATTTTTCAATACCGTGCTACCTCTCGGAAGTAAATGGAAAACCTACGAGAGTAAAACATTGCATATGAAAAGCTCTCACCCGTCGTTCGGATTCGGCAATAAACTGTAGGTCCCACCACTTTGAGTACATATATAACACACACAGCTCAAACTGGTGAGAGAGCTCGGCCTTAGTTATTATAGGACTGTAGTGCCAAACTATTATATTATAAGCTATCCCATGTTTACAATAAAAATTTATTTGGTTTCGGGATCACGGACTATTTATTTCCGACAATGATTCTCCGAGATAATTTTTACTCATACAATTCTTCCTCAGAAAAAATCATAGGCAATTAATTATGTGCCTAAACAATTTATTATCGGAATATTCTTACCCGAGATATTTCAATCATAAACTCTTTCCGGTAATTAATAAACTTTTTGGATATTCGGGATTCGACAATGCTTTCCCGAGACATTTTATCGCCGAAAAATTCTATCCCAAGACAAATTGTACTCAGCAATTCTATCTCAAAAAATATTTTTCTCAAGGCTATTAGTTTTCAGACATTTCTTAGCAGAATTTTTCGCCAAGTCAACACTAATTCTTGGAACAATTGTCCGGGGAAGTATTGATCAGGAATGAAAAAGCCGGGAAAGAATAGTTCGAAAAATATTTGTCTTGGGAAGTATTCTTTGACGAAGCGTTTTATCGAAAGTCATTGTACGTCTCTCCGAATTTTTGACAATTAATTTCAGTTGAAAAATACTTTGGGAAGTTTTGATTATAAAATATTTTAAAAATACCATATTTTCGAATATTAGAAATTTAAGATAAAATCGTCAAATCTCGAATTTTATTAAATTCAATATAAAATATATTAAAAGAAAAAAAAACTGATATTGTCGTGAGCCTCAATTAATTCTATATACAACACAAATACACCCAGAAAAAAATACTATATAAATAATAGTTTTTTATTATTAAAAATAGTCAATAGGATAAATTATTATTTTAATCGGAAAATACCATTAAATACTAGAAAATACCATGACATTGCCATTCAGTTTATATGAAAAGATTAATTTTTTGTATACTATTAAATCAATAATTATCCTATTGACCAATTTTAATGGGATTTGAGGGAATTTTTTTCTGGGTGTAGACCCTCAATAAACATCAAACTAAATTTCACACACAATCTCGAAAAAGCACATCCAAAACTCCAAAAACATGCACTAAACGCATATTAAATTAAACGAACCTTGAACCTCGTTAGGCAAACAAACGTCTTGCCGCCTCCTGTTACCCCGTCAACAGTACTAACGCCCAGTTTTATGTTCATCTCATTAAATGCTGGCAGAAAAACCCCAAGAAAACACACAAATGAACGAGCGAACCAAGGAAACCAAAGAAATGAAATGAAACTTTTTTAATTATGCGGCAACTGGCGCCCCATACACCCTGCGTCCCAACGTCTGTCGAGCTATAGAGTTTCAGACTGTTTCTACTACTTGGCTCTACAAATTGCAAATAAATCTGTCGCCATTTTAAGCCCAGAAATTAAAGCGTAAACAAAGTGCTGTTGCTCTAAATAGGGAGCAAATCCATTTAGCTCTCGTGGAGTAGCAAAAAATCCATCCATCCATCCACCCACTCACTTTGAACGCCAAGTACCAAAGACCGTCTGGCTTCATTAACAACGCATTTGCTAAGGCGATGACAACAGCAAAAACAATTATTTGGCTTTTAAGACTTTTGCTACTTTGGAAAGTTGGTAATTTTTGCAAATGAATTTTGGTGGGCGCCATGCGAAAGAAGGCTTCGTCGCGGTGACAATTTAAAAGGCATTGTTTCGAAAATAGTTACTTGATGCAATAATTTGAAATTAGCGCGGGTAAAGTCTGCCTGTGTCAGCACCATCCACCTTTAATATGATGACAGCCTTCTTGTATTGGACGTCGTCGTCGTCGCGCGGTCTGTCAAAGTACTCTGTACCGGTAGCACCTACTTTTTCTGGTTTTTCTAAACCCTCTTTGCCAGTTGATGTCTGTCATTGCAGTTGACAGCATTGATAGATGTTGAGGTACAGAAGAGTCAAAGTGCTGACAAACAATACCGTACTACTGCATTTTGAACCAGTTTCACCCATGCTGTGTTAGGTAGTAGCTACCTAACTGACTGGCATTATTTTTCCATTATTATTATTATTTGCGTCACTTTGGGGGTTTCAGTCAGCCGATGTCGTTCTTGGTTGCCTTTGTTACCCTTTATTTGCTCTCGACGCTATGGTTTTTAATAATGTGCGCAACAGACGTTCATAATTTTGACTTTAGTATCAACAACATCTCGCCCGAGGCGTTAAATGTCAGCAAGTAAAGAGTGCAAAATTGTATGAGTGAGTTTGGCTTTTTTGAGCTATTTAATTACATGAAATATATTAAATTTCAGTTATATTAATTAAAATATTTTATAAAATACTTATTTTATCACTTTTGAAAAATAGATATGTCAAAACTGCCTCAAGTAAGTATATCGATATTGTTTAGACCGATTTATAATATTGTAAATGTTAAACACCAGGCATACAATAATAGATTTGTACAATAGTTTTGAAGATCGCATGCTATAAACTGCAATATTTTCATCAATATACGAGATTTCTCAATATATCTTTATTTATGCTGATTTTTTAACTCAATCAATGACATTCCTGGTCATGGTACCTCAATTTATTGGAATACATCGTAATACTGAAATCCCTATCAAGTTGTACAATCTCTGAGATATCAATCGTTTCATTTCTGATTTGCCTTATTCTCATTCCTAACATATCTATGAATGGCTATTTGCACTGAGGGAAAATGTTCCTCATAATGAGGAAAATGAACTTGAAATAACGTTAAGGAAAAAACTTCCTCATTTTTAGGAAATGTTCCTTATTTTAAAGAAAATATTCCTTATAATAAAGAAATTTTACTACTATAAAGGAAAAACCTTCCTTAAAATAAGTAAAATTGAACTTGACGCTATTCAAGTAAATTTTCCTTAATGTAAGGAAACTGTTTTCTGAGTGTGGTAAAAATATGAGAATAATGGATTAGTCTTAGCAAAAAAAAAACCTAGTCGGAGCCAAACAAGAGGTATATTGAATTGGTTTTCATGGATAGTTGGAGGACGAATAGGACTGTTCAGTCTTAGCAAAAAAAAAACCTAGTCGGAGCCAAACAAGAGGTATATTGAATTGGTTTTCATGGATAGGTAGAGGACGAATAGGACTGTTCAGTCTTAGCAAAAAAAAAACTAGTCGGAGCCAAACAAGAAGTATATTGAATTGGTTTTCATGGATAGGTAGAGGACGAATAGGACTGTCCAGTCTGCCATGTCTCGAAGCATCAAATAGTTCTCGAATACAATCCAAGAAATATTTACTATATATCGTAAGCACTGCAATAGATAAGTTGATCAGGAATTTATATTTAATGACAAAATTTCGTTTGTGAGATAGACTTAGAAAATTCTAAACGGGATAAGAAACTCAAAATACCGAAGACTAAAATGTAGAAAATAAAAATGCCAAAACCTAAAAATGACGGAAACAAAAAATGTCGAAAAAAGTTAAATGTTGAAAACTAAAATGTTGGAAAACAAAATGTCGAAAACTAAAAATGACGAAATTTAATATAGGGAAGAAGATTATTTATTATTAGTTTTAAAACGAAACCTTAACGGAGTTTCTAGCACCAAGAGATATTTCAATATGAACCACCATACAAAAGTGTTCTTTGACAATTTTTTTAATTTTGAACTGTATATATGAAAAAAGTGCTATCTCTAAAAAAAGTGGTCGGAAAAATACAAAAAAAAAATGTCGATGCCCTTTATCAGTTGCCAAAATGTCATTAAAATCAAACAGGGTGAGTTGCAAATCCTGGACGATTTGGTGTGGAATGGCTCAAATACGATTTGAAATTTGTGTTTCAACATTTTGATAATTCGGCATTTTAATTTGCGACATTTTTTGATTCTATTAAAAAAAGTGTATTTGTATTTATAGTTTCAAAGATCGGCATTTTATAGCTTTAAAATATTGTTCGATATTTTTTGATTTAGCCAAGTATTGTTACGGCGTTCTAAAGCTTTTACAATTTTGATATTTTTAGGTTTCGACATTTTTTTTTCGACATATCGTACGGATCCCTTGCAAATTTTGCAAAAGATTTTTTTCGTTTTAAGACAGTATTATTATTTGAGGGAAAAACTTCATTGAAAACTACATTTAAGAAAAAAAATGTTACTATTGGTAAATATTTCAAATGACTATATGTATTATAGAGAGTGTAAACGAAATAATTTTTACATTTTCTTTTATTCATAACTTAAAAACTTAATATTAATAAATGAAGAACAATACTCAATAGTTAAAGATTTATATTTCTGAATGAGATAGTACGAATTTTCGTATTTTAGTCTTCTAGTCCACCATCAGCCGTTAGACACCATTTCCTGCTAAGTTTTTTGATAACGCTAATCCACCTAGCGCTTATTATACCCTACACTATGAGTGAAAGGGTATATTCAGTTTGGTACACCGTTTGAAACACCCTGAAGAAAGCATCTCCGGTATGGAAAAGTATATATATTCATGATCAGCATGGCCTCCTGAGTTGATTTAGCGATGTCCGTCTGTCCGTCTGTCCTTCTGTCTGTCTGTTGAAATCACGATTACGGAAAAAGTAGAAGAGCTATGAAACTTAAGATTTAGATTACTTATATATCTAAGCTGTCTGAACAAGAAAATTGGCTTGATCGATTTATTGTGACCTGAGAACCGACCACTTATGTTCAAATACCTCATATAAAATTTACATCTACAGATCAATTTTACTGTATACGTGCTAAGGTAAACTTTTTTGGTCAAATATATATTGACATCATGCTGAAATACATGAAAATAATGTTTTCCTGCGAAACGAGTTGTGGTTCCCAAAAAAAAATCCAAAATTCGGTACACCTACCCATTTGTAAATATGGGTATCAAATGAATGGAAATTCTTCAGCGATGGAAAGTTTGTAGTTATTTTCAGGATTCGTATACCCTGGTGACCTATATATCACTTTGAATGGTAACCACACATATGTGTAGGGTATTTATAGTCGGCTTAGACCGACTATAATTTTGAAAATCCTAACTATCATAATAACACATACTTTAAAATTCCCCATGTTATCTAACCTTCCCAGCTGGTTTTATTTCAGTTTTACAAAATTTCAATATTTTTCGAAAAATTGATTTTATGCAGGGTGTTTGGTTCATCGATGTCAATAATTCTGGAAATCGTTCTATGACTCAAAAAAATATGAACATATTAAATCAAAATATGTCCAATTTTGCACACAGTTTTAGATACAGGGTATTTAAGAAATGCATATTACTGACATAACGTGGTCATGAAAATTCGTTATCAAGTGTTATCTGTTGATAAATGAATATCAATTATTCTTTCGTACTTTTGACAATTAAATTACCTTTCCAATGGCAAAAATAAAAATTTACAAAAATAAAAATACATATTTTTACTTTGTCATTGAATTCCTCATATCGTTATCAATAACCCCATTTTTTCTAATTTTCTAAAACAGCATCTCTTAAACATGCTGTAACTTAAACTGGGTGCAAAATTAGACATTTTTTATTTTACATTTTCTTATATTTTTGAGTCATAGAATGTCTTCTGAAGTCTTGACATCGATGAACTAAACACCCTGTATAAGCCAAAAATTTTAAATCTGGACATAGCTCAGGGCAGTTTGGAGGGTTACATCGTTTTGAACAAATTGCATCAAATGGCACAAATTGCATCTTTGGTTCAATGTTTCAATTAGTAAAAATCATTACACCTTTTATAAAGAAGAACGATCGTAAATTTCTGAGCGATATATGTCATTATCTCGCTACGATATCTGTGTACGTCTTAGCATGAATTGTAGCTTGATATAGATACGAGAATCGTAATCGTAATCACATGAACTCTTTGACATATCGAATCAGTCGGAGAAATTACATGCAAAATACATGAACAAATTGAGGGAATTAAAATTGGAAATCCATCGTAGTGCCTAATAGCTTTAGTTGTCCTCTAACTTGCAAATATATTTACCTGGTCATGGCATAGGTAATTCATTTCATTTCATTTCATTTTGCTGTTAAATTTGCTATATGACTATGAACCTATTCTCAAGTAAAAAGCGGAATTCCATTGTTGAAAACATCAAAAGTTTTTTTTTTTAGAAAAAATTAAAGGACAACATAAAATTATAGAAACGATGACATTTATAGTCCCCAAAATACTTTTTCAATAATTTATATTGATACGAAAATGATAAGATTTTCGCCATTATGCAACATAGTTTGAATGAAATCGTTTTTGAGTCTTTGTAGTTATCGAATTATTATTGAAAATGTTTTCATTTCAATATACTGTTACGAAAAGAGGTAATTTGCCCCACTGTGCAAGCATACAACAATAATAAATGAAACGCAAGACAATTCAGCGCACTAAGCTAAGTGCTAGAAAGAGACGGAAGATCATTCAGCGTACTGAGCAATGTGCGAGAAAGAGATGGAAGATCAGCAGGTTAAAACACATGCGTGCGAATGAGATGCCAATAGCATGCGTCATTCACGAAACGAATAGAAGGTTCTCCAAACAAGTCGAAGCTTGTCGAAACGTGTCGAACTGATGCATGCAGTATATAAGTATATAGCACTTCAGTAGTGATTGTAAAGTGGTCAAGGGCATCTCGTGTGATAATTGTCAAGTTAAATTGTGGACATGCAGCAGTTGTTAGAATTTGTTATTAGTAAAGTTGTTTATTAAAATGAATTAATAAAGTTAATTGTTATAATTTAAACCAAACATAAGAGTGTTTTTAATTTGTACACAATGCAGCGATACGAACTCGTAGAACAGTTTTCCGTAGACTGAATTTTCGTAACAATACATATTTCATTTCTTTAGAAATTTTATTTTTTGTGACAAAAATTCTAAAGAATACACAATACAAGTATAAAATATTTGGAGTTTTATAAAGGATTAAATCATAATTTTATCAATTCTAACTATTATTGTCAAGTGGTTTGTAAGGTAGTACCTTTTCTGATTTTTATCAAATAAAAATATAACATGTCAATACATTAAATATTGTCTGTGTGAAGAATTATCATAAACGGACGAAGGAATCGACTCTCAGTATACCAATAAACTAAATACAGAGCTCTTGAAAGTCATTCGACAGACTTTTTATTTGAATCTATATTATAAGCATATTCTGGTTATGAATTCCTGAGTATGCCAATCTTTAGAATTCATTTCCAATTTCAAGTTTGAATTCAATATAAAATGGAAATTCGACTAGTATCGAAAACTACCATCAATCTTAAATCATTCTTTGTATTTTAAGAAAATAACCTAAAGTATTTATTATTCTCATCTATATAATACTTAACTCCATATAAGTCTTCATTTAAGAACTGATTTTTTTTTCGGTATATTTTATATACTTAACCAGCACTATTTTTCAAATCTCCTAACCTAAGGCTCCAATCTCTTTATAATTCTCTTAATATTTCAACTGCTACTTCTTCTTTAAATTTACAGCACACTGACTTCTACAGAATGTCAACATATTTACCGTCAAAAAGTCGCGCATTTTAAAACAATCCATCCCACCACCTCCCCCCACATATAAAAACTCAGCATCCTTGGCTTTGCCTCAGGCTCTGGTGGCAACAAAAGCGGGTTAAACGGTTTAAATACCAAAATAACGCGTTCTCGCGTTTAACGGATGTGAAAAATGAGCACAAAAGGGTACTGCAATTTATGATTATTATAAAGAATATGTTGGGTACAACTCCAGCAAAGGGTAAAAACCATGCACGGGGCTGGGAAATCTGTTGGGGAGTACGGAAACATGAGAAACAAAAGCGCAGAGACAAATAATTCATAAATAAGAAAACGTTGGGGCTGGGTTTTGGTGCAGAAAGCAAACGAATTTTCAAGAATGAAATAAACACACAATATTTATGATTACAAAGTGCTATGGTTTAGACGGTTTTTTTTTTGTTTTTGCGTTATTATATGCTTTATAAAGAGATACACTAACATGTGCATGCTACCCCTTTGTGCCATTGAAAAATGGCGCCCATTTAAAGGTTTTAAAAGGCTTCAATTGTATAGTCGCGTTGTTTCGAGCGACTTTTGTTCTGCAATATATGTAGTTAAACTGTAAGATACATGTTGCCAAAAGGGCTTTCAGTGGGTGATGTGGGGTGAGTGGGTTTATGTGGAATCTGCGCTTTTAAATGGCGGCACACATTTTGGCCACATGGTTTTGGTTATTGTTTTTGGGGAAATGCGTTTAAATTATGGCAGTAAATTAATGGCAGCTATATAGAGAAAGTTGAATAAAAACGATTTTATATTTATACTATTAATTAAAGGATATATTTGGATTTAGTATGTTTTAGGAAGCCATATATATATTGCCTTGTGAATTTCGGAAATGATTTGTAATTAGACATTAGTTTTTGAGTTAAACATGGAAGTAATCGAAGGGTTGTGATCAATTCCAAATCAAAACGTATTCCAAATCAAAATGTAATCCTCAAAACAAAGATTTCTCTATTACAATACTCGTGCAGAATAGTTTTAAATGTAGTAAATTATTTGGAATATACAAATTTTTGAGTTACAGGGATTCGGATATATATTTTATCGTTTATATTAGACATCTGCACAAATGCATTTGAAACCCACTTCACATCCATTCATTTTGTTTCAAGACATGGACTGTCGGCGCACAAGTATCCACTCTGTCAAGTCTTAGAGACCTCCGATGCCTCGAAGCTTCCTCGGATAACTTCGATAAAAAAAGGTAGATCTCTTTGCTTTATTGATTCTAATTTTTTTTAAATTTCTCATACGTTAAATTTATTTGACAAGATATGATATTCAAATATTTAGCGCTATATATAACGAAGCAATCTCGAACTTTTATTAGTTTTTTGCTCGATATCGTTCCGATTTCAAAAAATTCTCGTACCAAGAAAATTACCTACCATGTACAATGTACATATGTCCAATTTGACGAGCTGCGAGAAAGTGTCCGATATCGTATGAATTCTTCTTCTCGCATTGATCTCGTAACGATTTCGAAAAGGATGGCATACTGGGAAGTGTCAAAAGAAAACACAAACGAGACGTAGTTGTAGTGAAGAGGTTTATTATAATGTGCAATAAAAATAAAATGCAAAAAAAAAAAATGGTTTTAAAATCTAATGTTATTCACAACGAGTATTTTATGATTTTTTAAATACAAGTAAAACACGTATACGAGTTGCTATCGTGCATCGGTTTTCGAATTCATCATCTGTGAGGTTTCTGCTACAAGATCCCATCCATGGTTTTTAAAATAGACGCAAAAAAATATAAAATTTTCAAAATATTAAAAAGTGATATGCACATGTAAAACCCGTATAGGAATTAATATTGCGAAGCTATTTTCGACTTCATCATCTGAGAGGTTTCTCCTACAAGATATCATACATGGTTTTTAAAAGTGAGGCAAAAAAATATAAAATTATCTAAATATTAAAAAGTGATATGCAATTGCATTGCAAAAGCATGTAAAACCCGCACAGGAATTGATATCGCGAAGCGGTTTTTGAATTCACGATCAATGGGGTTTTTGCTACAAGATGCATTCAATTGTTTTTGAAGGTGACGCAATAAATATATTTTTTGAAATTATTTCAAAATATGGTACACACTTGCATTTTAAATGCAATTTAAAACCGCAAACGAATTGATCCAGAAATACGGTGAACGCACATATCCTTGGATTGGTCTCTAGTTTCACGTACATGTGGATTTTTTCGAGTGTGCAAAGTACTGTCGCACGGTGTTATTATCGATGATTCCCTAGATAAAATTTTAGTAATTTCTCTGGATTATTTCAGTAATTTTTCAGGCAAACGCACAGATTTATGGAACTTTTTGTTCAAGCAGACAAAGGTGGAGTTTGTATACAAATTTGTATAGATTTTTCCATAACAAAAATATGCCGAGAATCAGCTTTTAAAATTTCACAAAATATGACCCAAGTATTCCAGAAAAATAACAGACATTTTCTCTAGGAATATAATCAAATTTTATGTTTTTAGAATTAACTTTTATAATAGATTAAGTACACACAATTTATATGAATAAAATATGTCTTAGTGTTATTGACATTATTACACAGAAACAAATTGCTCAGCTCTGAAGAATTGAATACTGAATATTCAGGCCAGAACAATTCAGAACAGTATTAATTTCTGAATTCTGAATTCAGATCTGGTTCTTCAGTACTGAAGTTAGTTGTCAAATACTGAAATTATTCAGGCATAAAAACTGAAGCATTGAATTCAGAACTGAATTTTAAAAATTTTTCCAGTTTTCATTGTTGCATTTTAACGATTCCCTTAAAATATCAACACAGAGTATTTCAATGAATTTCTTTAAAGTATTATGAAATTTCATATATGTGAAGAATGATTAAGTTTCGATTCTCAAAACTGAATTTAAATTTTTTCGATACCTTGTCACGATTTGGCATCGAATATACTTTAGTATATCCGAACATACATGAATTTGTAGACATTTGTACACAGATTAAAATTATGGACGTAAATATAACAACCGATATTAATTGCATTCATTAAACAATCCGGCAATGAAATTCACTAATTTAATGAAAACGTTAGCTATTCTCGTTAAATCAGCAACTCCGTTTGCTAATATGAATATTTGTACGTCAATGCAACAAATTAATTAGTCAGCGCAGTTTCAACAATTATATTTGCTAAAACTGCGCCGACTAAACAATTTTCTGCATTGACGTACAAATATTCATATTAGGGAAAGAAGAATATATAACGAAGAATATCAAATGTTTTCATTAAATTAGTTAATTTTATTGCTGGATTGATTAATGAATAAAATTAATATCGGTTGATATATTTACGTGATTATTTTTTTCTGTTTATGGAATTTGGAATTGAAGAGTACAATTAATTTTCAGGTATGTGCAGGGGTTTTCAGACAAGAATTCAGATATGAATGGACATTTTCTGCTGTATACTTAGATATTCGAAATAGTTTTAAATATTAAATATAAATATTCAATTTGCTAGATCGTGGTTCAAGCTCATCGCTTCAATTAACATTCATGGTACATTAATCACAAAAAAGTATAATATATAAAATATATATTAGTGTTATGAACCATGTTAATTATTCGCGAAATACTCTAATATTTCGTATATGCTATGATAATTCAAAGAAAGTTCTATAGATAAACGGAAGTCTTCTATTGCTTTTCTAGCACAGACATCTATAAAGGGAATCTACGCTGATTTGTAATCCCGGCAACGTTATGAGGGAGAATAAATTCCATAACAGCAACGGAAGGTACTCATTTTTGGCACAAATTCTACCAGCAACAGTACCAATACCATCACTACCACAGACAGAAGACCAAATAGTGTTAATAACATAGACAACTTTGAGGGTTGTTTCCGGATGGTTGTGCTGTCGACACTGCTGCATTAGGCGGACAAGAGACCGCCGGGACAGATATCATTCGGGAAAACGTAACGTTCGACCGAACGACGGACCGACCGACAGACGTACCATCCATCCATTTATATACTCATTTATGCATGTGTGATATGTGCGCCGTGTATAACTCTACAAAACCCATGCAGCGCGAAGTTTATGAATTTTTTAAATTCATAACGTTGCGTTGCCAACGACAGGCACTGACTGCAGTCACACGGTTGCCAACTACGAATGGGAGACGATGGGATGGTTATGATTTCTATGCGCGTGGGTGTGGAATTCCTTAGTCACACTTTGGCGTTTCCGTTACTGGGTGGCGGGCGGGTTTGGAATCAAAAAGCTGCATCATGGCGGCGAATGCTGTCATGGACACCCATGTGAGTGTGTGTGTGCGTATTACGCCACAAATAAGGGAAATCAGAAATTTCATTCATTTGCAAATTTTATGTCTTCATTTTCATTTTCGATGCTGAATTTTATACGAGCGCAAATTGCGAAGCCGCGATTTTCTAATGCGGAATTGGCCCAAATGTGGGCGCGACGGATTTATGCCTCACAGCATATATAGGAAATTCATAAATTTTGGAAATAATTGCGCTCTACCGATTGTGGATTGTGCGTTGAAATGTGTTGCGTGTTTGAATTTTTTGTTTTGTTTGCTCATATTAGATACGGTTTTAATGAAGGCTTTGGCAAATTTATGCCTCTGGCTCGACTCTATTTGTGGTGCTAATATTAAAAATGCAATTTTTAATCTCATTTTATTTCTCTTCTTCTTCTTTTTCTATTTTAATTTTAGGCAAAAGTTTTACGCTGACGATTGTGATATCAACGAATCCCATACAGATTGCTACCTATAGCAAGGCAATCAAGGTAACCGTCGATGGGCCGCGTGAACCCCGTTCGAAAGTGCGGCACCAGGGTTTTCATCCGTTTGCGTTTGGCCCGCAGCGTTTTGGTCCGGATCCACTTATGGCGGGCTTACCGTTTAAATTACCAGGTAAAGTCTATTATATGGCTGACGTTGCTGACGATGGTGATGAGGACGACGACAATGATGAAGCGTTACCGCGGTGATTGTGTTTGCAGGCAGTTGCCATAAGCCACGGCGTAATAAGCGGATTTATTTTTGTCGTCGTCATCATCATCAACAGCAGCATCATTGACAACATCATCGACAGCTATGTCAAAAGCAGCAGCAGCAGCAGCTATAACCACATCAAGCCACTTGTTTTCATTTTAACCTACTTTTCTGCCAGTGCCTTGAAGGCATTTTTAAAATTGCTTCCAATTGAAAACCGAATCAAAAAAATAAATCATGTTGTCCGTCATTTTTGCATCTCATTAAAATGGCCGGGTTTTTGACAATTTTCACATGCCAATCATATCATGTCAGCTCACTGCAGATCAGCTGTGTGATTTTGTATTCCTGCCGGCTTAATTGTCATGTTTTCGGCGTACAATGAGGTCGATACGTTTGGGGAATTTCTTAACAATGGATTAAGTTACCAGAAAATTCGCTCATTGGGGTAATTTTGCGGAGGATAAGAGTTGAACGTTTTATTTTTTATGTTTTGGGGTGTTTTATTTTTTTTTTTTGGTAAAAGGGATTTTAAGAGAAAACATGCAAAGTGTGGGGTATTGAAAAAAAACTTATAATACGACTTTTTAAAAATACTTCAAAATTAGATCTACACAATATTTAAGGTACAATGGAGAGGAATTTCCAAATTTAGGAAAACTAAAGTCGATTCGATTAAGAAATGTAAAAAATTCTATAAAGAGCAGACAGCTGAATAATATAGAAATAAAATTATGAGGATATTTTTGAGAAAAATTGAGATATATAATTTCAAATATCACTTAATGGTATATCGATAATATATTTTGGTAGTGTTTATATAATCACTTTTCAATAACAATACTTACGTCTGTAATCTGAAAATATTGTTACTCATACTCAGTTTTTTCAATTACGTAGTATTTTTGAGAAAATTTCGTTAAATTCGTTTTCAGTATTTTAAAGGTTAAATATATAAGCATTTTAAACGTTTACATATTTTTGACGGAATCTGTATTGATAGGGCATATTGATAAGGTAAGGCATTGTAATTATAAGATATATTGGGTATTGATAGGGTTTTATAAATGAAAACCGATGGAAAAAAAATAGTAATTTTGATCGTTAGTTTCAACTCTGCATAAATATAAATCATTTTCTTATTTATCATTAGACCCGAAATGCAAAAAAAAAAAAATCTAAAAATATTCTAAAAAAAGAAAAATGCTCCAAGTTTATATTCAAATATCTTAAAAGTGTAACGAAATATTAATAATTGTTGATATATTTTAATTAGTCATGACAATTAGAAGAAAAAATTGGGTTTACTGTTTTTAGGAAATCGAGTTGTCTCAGGGTCTGGCATTTTTATATTTTAAAAAGTGGCTGAAAACGGATTAAAATTTTGATTGCAATTATCTTAAAAAACGGGACTAGACTAAATAGAATAGAAAATATTTTGTATAGACTGGTACGATATGAAAAATATTTTGAATCCTAAATTTCAAGTGATTATCTCTAAAATAAGCAGCAATTGGAACTACGAAAATATAATATCGAAACGAGATGAAAATTGTACAATTTTTGTCGCCTTTCTTTATTCTTTATTCTTTTTTGTTTCATACTTTCTTTTAATATTTTAAAGTATTCTCACAAAAATCAACTTTTGACATGAGGTAATTCGAACCATATCATTGTTGCAAATGAAATACATAATTTACTATAAACGAAATAGTAATCCGCGCACGGAGGGAAAAAAGTTCTAAAATCCAGAAGGAATCAAGAAGTATACGGAGTGATATACAGCTAAACCGAAAAATTCTTAATTTCAAGAAATGGATTTTCTTAAGTAGCGTGTTCTTTTTGTTTTTAATAATCAATAAATTAACTTCTGAAAATCCAGTTGAATAAAG
Organism: Dryomyza anilis; assembly: GCA_951804985.1. Taxonomy (NCBI): domain Eukaryota; kingdom Metazoa; phylum Arthropoda; class Insecta; order Diptera; family Dryomyzidae; genus Dryomyza; species Dryomyza anilis. The sequence continues at coordinate 125,991,030 of OX638130.1, read as the reverse complement.
TTTGTTTATTTTGACAACTAAGTAATTTGCTTTCTTGATATCCAGATGACAAATTCTAGAATTTTAGTAGTATTTTATTGATATTAGTCAAATTCTACTATTTTTCTTTTTAACCGAATTCTTCTCGAGTTTTAGAATTTTATTTCCCTCCGTGCGCAACAGCACAATCGATTGCTGTAACCGCACAATTGCAGTTTTCAAAATTTACAATTCAAATTGTCAAAATTTACTTAATATAAATAAGTTTTATATACAAAAATAAATGTGTTAAAATAAAATTTCATTTGGATTTTGTGACAACCTCATGCTCAGCGACTTGTAGAGGTTCAAAAAACAACCTCATGCTGTCTGACTAGGAGGTTGCCACAACCGACTTAAGAGGTTGCTGCAAATACTTTATCACAATTTAGTTGGTTGCCGCAACAAATCTTTTGTCTGTGTGTAAATATAAACATTTTTCGAGAAATTCAATAAGAATTTCAATTCATGTAACAAATTCGCATTTTATTTTTCGTTCAACTTTATTTCATTCGAAATAATTCTCAATATTTTTGATGAAATAACTTATTTGTGCGACAATGAATGATTTTCTAAAATCTGGAATATAATTAAAATTTTATTCTCAAATCAAAGGAATCTTATCTTAAACCGCAAAAAGAACAATAAAATTAAAATCAAAATATATTTAAACCACAAAGTCAAACACAAAAATAAAAGCAACAAAAAAAAGGTAAAAATATAAAAAAAAAACACAACATTAAAAGCACAAAGAAAGCAGCAACACATAAAAGAATTAAAAAACAAAATCTAAAGGAATAATCTAAAACAAAAATGCGATGAAAAACGGAATAACAAAAATAAATGCAAACATTTCTTAAAATTGCGACAATATCTAAATACAAAATATTGCTCTTTGGTTTAAAAACTCCCTAACATTTGTTGACAAATCTTGTCAATTGCAGCGTGAAGCTGTTTGCTGTCAACGCCAATGTCATGACATGTCATTTAGTTGATGACGCGACCACCACCTACTACCCTTTCAAAATAACTTGTTCAACACCCAGATGACACAACGTCACCCCTATTTCTAACTTGGAAGTGACTGCCAACATGTGACTGCCAACATGTCGACACCTCCGCAGTCTTCATTTACATCGCATCCCCACTGAAAATTCAAACTCAGACTCAGACACTTGGTTTTTTGGATGGTTTAACGAACGTTCGTTCGTACGTTGGATCAACTGCTTAAATTGTTTTGGAACCCTTTAAAATAACTTTGTGCCAGAGAAGAATGCGTAGTTATTGCATGCGAAATGAGAATGCTCAACTTGTTAAAGGATTAAAAGCGGCGTTTAAATGGATTTTAAGCTGCCAGCGATTGTCTTTAGACGTCAGCAGCAGCAGCACCATCATCTTCATCAACACCACTTTCGATGCTCATTTGCATTATTCTCCCTGAATATGTGATAATTACACTTGTTGTTATTTTAAGTGATTGTGCGAATCAAGATAATGCTGATGGGGATGTTGCTGTTGCTGGTGACAAACATAATATTACTGTTGTCACTGATTATGTTTGTAATATGCAACGACATGCCTTAAAACGTTGCTCTTATTCCTTTTTTAAATGATGTTCGAAAAATCATAAATTCAATAAAAACATTTATTATGCATTTTCAAGCGCTCTAATCCAACCGCAGACAACTGTTTTCTGAACCACAAATTTTATATATACTGCTATGGTATTTTTTTTCCTATTTGCCAAATAATCTTTCGCCACATTCAAAAACCTGCCAAATATTATTACTGATCTCTGTAATATATTCCGTCGCACATATGTGTTTCTTAGCTTCTTTGTTTGGGGGGTTGTCACAAACTAACAAATAAATATAAAAAGGATTCACTTGAGTGGTTATTCAAATGCTGATATCCTTTTTTTATTTGCATAATGTCGGAAATTCATTTAGGAAATTGTTTTAGGTTTCTTTTTCTGCCGCTTATAGCACCCACTACTACTATGCTATTTGTTTCTAAAACTATTTGATACTTGTACCCTTTTAATGCATGTTATAAGTTTTGAAAGTTTAAAATTTTTGCAAATACCTTTTTCGGTATCAGTATTGTCTGGTCGTACTTCAAAGGTAAATGAAATTCTAGACTGAAATTCAGACAAGCTTTATAGTCACTCGTACCATTATTTAACATTTATTTTTATAACTACCCTGTTAAATATATGCAGCATGTATCTGTATCTCACGCAATAAGTTATATATTGTGGATGGATATACTCCATACGTATGTGGTACACGTGGCCCTGTCAACAGCTGCTTAAAGTGTCTGTGATTTTCTTTATCCGACACTTTTTAATAACCTGCCAGACATCAAATGTTTTAATAATATATATTTGATTAAGCGCAAAACTTCCCGAAAACCATAAAATAATTTTCATTTCCTACACACGTTCGTTTTGGCTGTCATCATTTTACAAATTTATGCACATTGTGAAAAAAAGAGCTGGGAGAACAGGTGTGGAAAAAATTATTTTAAATAATAAAAACGTTCATGTATAAAACTTTCATGTAAATTTATAATTTAAACCAATTTACTGTTATTTTTCTAATAAAACTCCGATTTGATTGTTTTTCAAAACTTTTGTGGAAATTAAAATGTTCGCTTCTAAATTTTACTAAATTTTAAATTTTAACTAAAAATACATGTTCTATAACATCAACTAACGTGGACGCCGCATTAAACCCAAGTATGGTAAATCATTACAGTGGTTGGCAACTCTCCCCCAAAAAGTCTTCAACGCATGACAGACGCACGCATACACTCGCATAGATGAGCGAAAGATCAAACGTCAAAGGTGACACTTGCCTCGTGGTTCAATTTTAACATCTGCAGCAGCACAACGTTCTCTTTCGAACGACATATAATTACTTAAAACTAAAACTTAAAATTAACTTAGCAATATAGATTATAACGTTTGAACTTCAAGCTAAGGTAATCACTCGTTTTTATTTAAATTATACATTTATCTCGAAGAGCCAATTTGGACGGTATCAGATCGCAACAGCAGCGCAAACGCAGCGAAATGCAGTGACAAGTGAAGTCGTCCGTGTCCCAAGTGGACAATACAATTTATGCATAATAATTCAATGATTCAACTTTTCTTTAATAAATAGTTTGTGCAACAAATGCCGTACTTTTTCTTCCATCCTCCGATTTGACAACGATTTAAGATAAGATGGGGTCGCTGATCCCGAATCTGAAGTCCGCTCTTTCAGCTCTGGGTTTCTCAGAATTTAGTGTAAAATTTGAATAATTAGGGTGTTTAAAGACAGCACAGAAAACATTTTAATTTCAAAAGATACTGGTATGATTTCTTGTGCAATATTGCTTATCATGAACTGGCTAGTTCATGATAAGCTAGTTGACACCATCGTCTCAACTCTTTTCTATAACTCTTGTTTTTTCGAATTTTAACCCTCGTGAACGCTTAAGAAAACTGTTATACTCTTTTCGGCAAATATATTCCCCATAGAAAATTAGGTGGGTCCTTAAATGACAAAATTGCCTCAGATCAACTCATACAACATAATAATAAAAAACAATAGATTTTGTATTTTATTTATTACTTTGCATGCACATTTCAGAAAATTTTTCGAAAGTTGAAATAATATATATATATTCCTGTGAATTTTGTCATTTTACAAACAACGGAAATTCAAATTTTTTCCTAGACGTCCCAACGCTTGAAATGTTTCTTGGAAAAAATTTGAATGAAGAAATTTCTACCATACCGGCATTTGATTTTTTTTTTGCTAAAACTACATTTTTTTTTTCAAGAAATTTGTGTTTTATCAAAAATTCAGTTTTTTTCATAAAAATACTTTTCACTAAAAAAAAAAAAATTTCACTCAAATTTAAAATTTTCTCTTAAATTTAAATTTTTAACTAAATTTTTACTAAAAGTTAAATTTTTTACTAAAAATTAAAAATGTCACTAAAAATTTGAGCAACTCTAGAATATATGTTCAATACATTCTCTTTTCACTGGTATTCAAAAAATGCTGAAACATTTCAATTGACAATTTTTTGAAATGTTTTTGCATTCTTCCCACAACACCCCATTTCCCACTTTACCCAAGGTTCTACTATATTTTGTATAATTTATTAATAATTTTTAGAACTAATAGCAAAAATTTTAAAAAGTTGTAGAAACTGAAAAAGAACTGGTGAAGTTATATTTTGTATAGCCCAATTGAATAACTGTATTCTAAATTAATTAAAAAAGATAAAAACGATACATTTTAATTAAACTTTGCGCACATATTTATGATTCATTAAAAGTGTAGAAAATATGGCGTAATAATAATAATCAGATGTGCTGCCGCAAAAAGGGTTAAATACAGAAATTAGTGAGGCAAATCGAGAAAAAACTCCGCGCTGACACATATAATCACGCTGAGTGAAAGGCAAAGTGGATGAAAAACTCAACTCTTTAGTAAAAGAAAGAAAAAAAAATTAAATTAATTCAAGTTGAAAATTCATTTAGTAGCTTTTACACAAAAATACACATGGTATGTAAGAGCAGACGTGCGTATGTGGCTTTCATCTACTTTTTCTTCTTCTTCTTCGTCATGACGAATATTACGTCAAGTGGAAAATTTTAATGTAATTTTCACTAAAAATTAAAAACTTTTCTTTTACAAAATGAACGACGCATCCCAGATAGAATACTTTGCCATGTAGCAAATAGACAGACAGACGGACAGACAGACGGACGGACGGACAGCCACACATATATAGTAACGCCCTCAAGTCGCGCAGGAGCGTGCGAAACAGGATATCCGTCTCGGAAGAGCAACATTTTCTACACTCATGACGCTGGCGACACAAAATGCTAATGCGTTCCATCCACCTTCCACTTCTCTTCGTCGTCGTTCTCCTCCTCCTGGCAACACCAACTTGTTTGCCACTGTGTTCCTTTTAATCATCGCCAAACTTGATGCAGGACCTTTAAGGATTTTAATGTAGTTTCTTGTTTTTGTCACTTTGCGAAATAGTTTTGAAAAAGTTTTATTTTTTTTTCATTTTAGTTTTTTTTTCCTTTTTGTAGTTTGAAAAAGTGCGCTCGGGGAGAACTGCAGAAAATGCGTCAACAGTAGTTTTGTTGCAGATCCTTTCAGCAAGCAAAGCATATTCTTTGGCTGATACCGCTCGTGGGTACAGCTCGTGTGCAGCAAAGTTTTCTCAGCTGCTGCCTGCCCACCCGCCTCTCATCGTCCTGCGAGAGGCTCCTGGGCACACGTTATAGTTGGAGTCAGTGAAGGCAGTGTCAGCGTAGTTGTGGAAAAAGTTTATTGAAATCCTTTTTGTTTGTGTTTTCATCATGTAACTCTGAAAGCAGTCGGATAGCAGCACTTTTCATATCATTGGATATATTTTTTGTTTTTTGGTATTTTTTTTGTTGTCAGTTGTTGTCGTATATTTTGTTTTCTATTAGAAATTTAATTAATTTAAAAGTTGGTTTCTTTAGAAGAAATTATCTTGCAATTATTTTATAAAAATCTGAGATTATTTGATATTTTTTGTATTTTATTTTTAGAGTCCTATTTCAGTTTTTTGTTCTATACTATCTAAAATAATAATTTTTTTCAATCATAAATTAAATTCCATGAAAATATGATTGAAATGAAAAATAAAAAAAATTAATAAAAAATTTAATTTTTAGTGAAAATTTTGATTTTTAGTGTAAAATTTGAATTTTTAGTGAAAATTTGAATTTTTAGTGAATATTTAATTTTTTAATGAATAATTGCATTTTTTAGGGATTTTTAGTGAAAAATTGGATTTTTAGTGAACATTTGAATTTTTAGTGAAAAATTGAATTTTTTAGTAAAAATTTGAATTTTTAGTGAACATTTGAATTTATAATGAAAATTTGAATTTCTAGGGAAAATTTGGATTTTTATTGAAAATTGAATTTTTAGTGAAAATTTGAATTTTTAGTCAAAATTTGAATTTTTAGTGAAAATTTGATTTTTTAGTGAAAATTTGAATTTTTAGTGAAAATTGGAATTTTTAGTGAAAATTTGAATTTTTAGGGAAAATTTGAATTTTTAGTGAAAATTTGAATTTTTAGTGAAAATTTGAATTTTTAGTGAAAATTTGAATTTTTTTTAGTGAAAATTTGAATTTTTAGTGAAAATTTGAATTTTTAGTGAAAATTTCAATTTTTGTTGAAAATTTCAATTTTTAGTGAAAATTTGAATTTTTAGTGAAAATTTGAATTTATAATGAAAATTTGAATTTTTAATAAAAATTTGAATTTTTAGTGAAAATTTAAATTTTTAATGAAAATTTATATTTTTTTTAGTGAAAATTTGAATTTTTCGTGAAAATTTGAATTTTTCGTGAACATTTGAATTTTTAGTGAAAATTTGAATTTTTTTAGTGAAAATCTGAATTTTTAGTGAAAATTTGAATTTTTAGTGAACATTTTAATTTTTAAGGAAATTTTGAATTTTTAGTGAAAAATTGGATTTTTAGTAAAAAAGTTAATTTGTAGTGATAAATTAAAAAAGAACGAAATAGATAAAAAAGCGAAATTTAATAAAATCTGTGCCCATCACCAGTTGTTTTTTTTTAAAGGGTCATACGACATGTTTTTGGCCGAAAGACAAATTAACATAGAGGCCACTTTTTTTGTTACTTTTGCTACATTTTTGTCTTTGGTTTGTTGTTTTTAAATTTCGAATATTTGTACCAGACCTTTTTAAAATAAGTTTTGAATATATCCGCTTTTGATATTTCCAAAATCATACCAATTAAACAACATATTTTGGAAATGTTAACTTTTAGATAAATAGTTTTCTTCTAAATTTGTATAAAAAGAATTAATTTTGTTTTGGGACAATTCCAAATAATTATCATCAAGAATAGAATAGGAAACAGAACGGGTTCTTCTAGATTAGTATTCGTTAATATCGAAAATTTAGCGGGAACTACTTATTTAAAATTGGTCTGATATATAGAATTGTTTAAATTTTTTAGAAAAATGTGTACAAAATATTTTTATCGTCTTCCAAAACATTTATTAAAAATTATTGTACATCACGTGTGCTATTAGAAATATGATCTAGAACTGATCATTGTATTTTTAGATTATTATAACCCTGAATTGTTTGGTTTATGGCAATCTAAAATTTACCTGTGGGAAATGTCATTAATAATTCCTCTATGCTTCACCTATATCCGGTCAGAACCATCGATGTTCGGTTGCATTTTCGCAGTGCAAAGTATTGATGACATTTTCATATAAATTTCCTTCAATTCATGCATGACGTGTCATTAACGATGTCATTCACGTTATTCAAAGATACAACATCGAAGAAATTTCATCAGGTAATTGTCATGTATTTGAAATAACTATGACAATTGGATGACAAGATGTCAAATGAATATTGACATCAATGACAAATTTTCCAATGTCCGCAATTCATCATTGATGTTCTTGCCGTCATTGATGTAATTTCCTGCTGGGCATAAGCATGATCATGTCTTCCCTAATAGGGTACATTTCTACTAGGCACATGGTATATAGCTTAATTCTTTGAATTTAGTTTTTTAAATGAGCAAAATTCAAATGATACATATAACATTTGATTCTCATAGTAGTCAGTAGTAGTTTGTAATAATTTTTTAGTTTCCTTAATTTTATGGTTTTAATAAATATACCAAAGTACTCATTAAATATACATCAACATCACCTCGATTAATCACCCTGTTCACACCCTCATTCAGCTCTATGAAATATGACAAAATTTTAATAAAAATTTCAATACAGTCTGAACTGTCAAAACATACACGCATAAATGACAGATAATATACACGTGACACACAACATGTCACCCACTTATAGTCAACAATATGAATTCCCCCTCCCCCCACACACCCCACCATTATACACCAACCTGTAATAAACTCATAGCTCAATAAAAATCTTAAATTTATCATTTCTTGCAAAAATAAAGAAAAATATGAAAAAAAAACTCCCCATGGAATATCACCCCTCTCTGACGTACGTGCAGTGCGGCGGGTCCATTTCACACACGCACCGTCAATGGCAAGGGCAACGGCACCGCATGCCGTGACGACAGCTCAATTTAAAATTTAAAAAGAAATTTTAAAGTCACAACAACGTACGACAGGGGCGCGAGTGCGAGTGCGAATGTGAGTGTCCTGTCGACAGGATACAGGATGAAGAAAGGTTGGCAGTCATTCCCGCAGGACTTGTTACAGCATTGATTCAATTTTATGTCAATTTACGTGTCAATACGAAACTAATACGCACGGCTTTGTCTGTTTGACACCGAAGGACTTGTGTCCTGGCAAGCATGCCAGGGGTTAAAGGCAGGCAGGCAGGCAGGCAGGCAGGCAGGCAGGCAGAAGCAAAACATGCCTATGCCCTGCGTCTACCGTTTTAATATTATTTATAACGTTTGCGAAATATGTTTTTCATTTTTTTTATGTCATGTTGGCAATTTGCGTTTTTTTTTCTTTACAGTTGTTATGGGGCATGAGGTAGGTTAACTACCCTCTTGACATGAAAACAACAACAACAAAAGTATCGACAATATCGACAACAGTAGTGTTGACAATATTGTGTAACGGTAGATTTACGTCTTTGACGCAGGAGGTAGTTGGAAGAACAGGGGAGGCGGCGACGCACATATCCAAGTTTACAAAACGTTTTGTCAAAGCCTACATAATACTGTTATAGGCAGCTTGTGACATTTGACAAACACAAAACCGATACAGCACACTTGGCACGCACTAATACAACAGTAATTTGCAAATAATCATCACACACCTGTTTAAATTTGTCTGGGATATGCGAGGGCACCCACTCAACGATTGGAAGAATTTTAATCGGTTGGGTGTTTATTTTAAAAATTGTCTGTGCACTTAATTTTGTGTTATCGATATGTTATGTACACAATAAACAGAGATTAAAGAATATCATATCTAATTTTGGATAATTTTAGATAGTAGGATTAGCAGTATCGAAACATCTTAGTCATTATAGATTCAAAACGCTCTTAACTGAGGTGAAATTCAGTATTTTCGGTACCAATCAACCGATTTTAAAAATTTAAAAAGTGTTACACAGAGAAAACTTGAGAAAACTTAAGTTTTAAAACTGGAGTTTGTATCTTTAATAGTTATGGAGATAAAAATCAGTAAAGTTGAGATTTTTTTCATGCATTTTTTTTCAAAAATTGTAAAAAATCCAAAAGTTATCCGATTAAATTTTTTTTTTGTTTTTGAAAATCTTACAATGAAATTAAAAAAAAATGTATCTTTAAAACTAAATAAGATATTTTATTTAGTTTTAAAGATATAGACTTAAACATGCATTTTTGTTTTCATTTTAAAAGACTTTACTTTACATATTTATACATAGATTGTACATTTTATCATGAAACCAAAATATTCGTATAGAACTTTTATAAACAATTAACACGTAAATCATAAACTGAAAACCGTTTTTAAATATCTCAAATGCTTTAGTAAATATAAAATTGTAATATCGATTTATTTTTTGTTTTCCATATTTTTAGTTTTTTTTTGGAAAATTGGACTTATACGCAAATCTCCGTAATATTTTTTCTTCAGTTACATGTACTTTTATTATATTTTTTGATAGATCACATTATTGAAAATCTTTTAAACCATAAAAATTATCCAATATATTTTGCAAATCTGGCAACACTGGTCAAAGTTAAAGTTTTTAAATTTTTTAGTTTGACCGTCTCCAGAAAAGTTTTCAAAGGCCAAAGTCAAAATTTAAGTAAGCAATTTTAAGGACGAATTTCTTCGTATTTTTAACCTTTACTTATTTTTTGCCCGGCTTAGTATATGTGCAGGATAGCATTTTTTCCAAAAAATACTAATTTTTTTAGGAGACTTAGATTATAGAAGTTATATCTTACTTTATAATATATATATTCTTAAAATGTTTTAATTAAGTAGAAATAAATAAAATTGGTATATTTTTGGTAAAAGATTCATGATGATAAGATTAATACTTATTTAGATATAGTTAATCAAATTCAAAGTTTTTTTGCCTTATTTTTATTTTATATCATTTTCTCCTTTTTCAAAAAAAAAGTGTTCAGAAACTATATACAGATTGTCCTTATATTCGTCACATAGATTCCCTAAAATCTCTTCTTTTCAATGATACCAACAATTTTATATTTACTTTTCATATTTGTCCAATATGATATATTAATTAATATCATGTTTTATTAAAATTTCGCATTATACGCGTTGTAGTTTTCAAGAATAGTTTCTTACGTTTTTTATCATTATGTTTTTGGGGATATTTTCAAAGTTGTAATGCTATTTATTTATTTATTTATTTAAATAAACTGAATTGATAGAAAAAGTTTGTTCTTTTGATCGTTAGTTGGAAGTATGTTCTGGGTAACTATAAATCATCTTCTTTTTTATCATTAGAATCTAAATATTTAAAATATGGTTCAATAATTGTCTTTAAAAAATCAAATCAATAAAAATACAAATAATATATAAGCATTATATAATTAACCTTTACAATTAAAAGAAATATTCCGTTTAAAGTTTGGTGGAAAAGAGGGAGAGAAGAAAGGTTCGAGGCTGGGTTTTCAGGAAATTATAATTTTTCTTAATTTTATATTTTGCACACATAGTATTCCATATATCATTTTATTCTTCATAATACAGTTATTTAATTTTAATAATGGATGACATTTTTATACTCTACACTAAGAGTGAAAGGGTATATTCAGTTTGGTACGCCGTTTGTAACACCCAGAAGGAAGCATCTCCGGTATGGAAAAGTATATATATTCTTGATCAGCATGACCTCCTGAGTTGTTTTAGCGATGTCCGTCTGTCTGTCCGTCTGTCTGTCTGTCTGTCTGTCTGTCTGTCTGTCTGTCTGTTTGTCCATCTGTCTGTCTGTCTGTCTGTCTGTTGAAATCACTACTACCTAAACAATTGAAGAGTTAGATAAATGAAACTCATAATTTAGATTACTTATATACCTACGCTGTATGTGCGAAAAAATTAGGCATATCGGTTTATTGTGACCTGTGATCTAACCATTTATATTCAAATAACTCATATAAAATTTACATCTACAGTCCAGTTTTACTGTATACATGCTTAGGTAAAATTTTTTGGTCAAATATATATTGACTTCATGCTCAAATACATGGAAATAATGTTTTCCCGCGAAACGACTTGTGGTTCCCAAAAAAAAAAAAAAATGAAATTCGGTACACCTACCCATTTGTAAATATGGGTATCAAATGAATGGAAATTCTTCAGCGATTGAAAGTTTGTACTTTTTTTCAGTATTTGTATACCCTAATGATATATATCACTTTGAATGGTAACCACAGATATGTGTAGGGTATTTATAGTCGGCTTAGACCGACTATAATTTTGATAATCCTAACTGTCATAATAACAGCAAATTTAAAATTTCCCATGTGATCAAACCTTCCCAACTGGTTTTTTTCGCATTTTATGCAGTTTTTATATATTTTATTGCTTTATATTATTGGTTTTTTACATAATCGGACCTTATGTCTTTCGAATGAGGCATATTACTTTGAAAATTCCGATTTTATAAAAATTTCAGACAGTGTATAGCTGTAGTTTGTGAATTGTATTTTGGAAATGTCCCCTAATATTTTTTTTCTAAAGACACGTTCTATTAAAAAGATGTATTTTGACTGTACTTTGGAAATTAACCTTCATAAGTTTTAAATCGGGGAAACATTAAATTCTAACCACAATTTTTCTATTTACTGTTAGTAATAAATTTATTTTTACTAATTTTAACCACCAAACCTGGTTTTTTACCTATTTACGCACCTTGCATTTAAATAACATTTTAAAGTTTATTTTCCCAACTTCATTGTTTAAAGCAAGACGACCGTTTTTATGCCATTCTCTTTCAACATAAATTTAATTTAATATACATACTATAGACAAAGAACAAAAACAGAATTTAAAAAAAAGCAAATAAAACATTAAAAAAACCACCCAAATAATGTGACCAAAGGACCAGCCAGTAACTAAAAAAGATTCGAAACCATATTGTAGCTTAGATGACCTGACCAAAAGCATGGGGGAACTGGAGGACCAAAGTATCTATATAATAATATAAAATATAAGTACTTGGGTGGTATTTCTGAAATGTTGGTAGGTACTACACATTGAAATACTCGCTCTCTCTTTAACCAGTCGTCAGTCGCTCTCGCCGACTCTTATGCAGGCGCTCAGTAAGTTGAAAATATGCTCTATTTTAATCTGAGCCTTGCTCTCTGCGCAGCTTTTGCTACAGCTGTTCGATGTGGCCTATTAAAAAGCTTTACACATTTTGACCAAAACAAATTCGTGAACTTTACCACACTCGGAGAGCTCGCGCGCGCCGCTCCAAATAGTTTTGGCCCAGAGCGCGCCAAGATGCTGTGTGTTGGTTAAATTGAAAACGTCTGCTCTGTGGCTGTGTGGCATGGCCACAAGTTGAGGACATTATGAGGTGCCCGAAATTGGAAGATGTGGTGAAATAACCTAAGTAGGAGAAAGAAAACAAATAAGATTTGCAGACATTTGAGGATGTGGCAAAAGCCGTCGCTATTTTGGCTAAAATTTGGTTTGCCGACGGCTTTATTCAAAGTTGTAGAAAATTAAATTTCTATGTTCTAATTTTGATTTAAAAATAATGAAAAAAAAACGGTAAAACTAACAAAATAATTATACATATTTTTTAATTAACAATATAAATAAAAATATCAGGGGGAAAATAAAAAACTACAGGGTAAATCTGTATATTAAGGAAATTTTTTTAAATGCATTTTATATTTATATATTTAAAGTATCTTTCTGTGTACCCATTTAATATAATTCCGAATTAAAAAGTCCGAACTATTTTATAAATTAATATGAAATTTAAAAAGATAGGTTACGTCACATGGAAATTCTTAAAGTTAGGTTGGTTACTTAAGTTACTTAGTAAGCTTAATGCCATTTATATATAGTTGGTCTATAAGGAGGGAAATGTTCTTATAAATCATATGTTATACGCATACATTTTTCATAAATTGATCATGATATCCAGCCATGAATAAGTAATCATAATTATTCAGTCTTTACTCATAATATATGATTTTTTTTACAAAATAATTATTATGATTAATGGAATAAATTTATGCGTATGTTTACTCGTCTGTTATGTTTAATATATTCATAAGTCATGAGTAATTGGAAAAGATTCTGGAATACATTTTATGATTTATTATTCTTAATTTATGATTAAAATTTAATACATTGTGCCAAATATCCGTAGCATCCTGATGGAAAAACGAATCCAAATTATGCAGTACAATGTGACATATATCGCATTTGAAAATATAATAAGTTTATAGAAAAATGAAATAAACAATACAAAAAAAAAAGGAAAAAATAATTCACTTTATACATATAAGTCTGTTAAATTTCTCATTTTTTTTCAAATGACACATTTTTAATTTATTCACTCACTTAAAGGTTTTCTGACTATTTAAGTCAATTGACGTGAAAGGCACATGTAGAAAATTAATATGTAATAAGTAACACAATGTATGAATAAATATTCATAATTTCGAATTTTGTGATTAATAATAAAATTAGTAAAATTTATGAATCCTATTCATAATAAATACAAAGTAATTAACAGTTTTGTGTGCGTGAAATTCACAATTTATTTTAGTATTATACATAATAGCGTCGGTAGCTCGTTTGTTTAGTGCGTTGGAATACGAGCGAAAAGTCGCTGGTGCATTCGACTATGAGCCGAAAGATCTGCGGTTCGATCCCCAGCGACTGCCAACATCTTTTTCATAGAAAACATTTTTCTATGCGACGCTACCTCTGGCAGTCAATGGCAAACCTACGAGAGTAAAACATTGCCTACGAAAAGCTGTCACCCCGCCGTTCGGATTCGGCATTAAACTGTAGGTCCCACACACTTTGAGTACAAATATAACACGCACAGCTCAAATGGTGAGAGAGCTCGGCCTAAGTTCTATACAGGACTGTAGCGCAAAACAATTATTATATTATACATAATTCATGAATACAACTCATAAATTAGAAAATTAGAATAAATATGTCTTATCCCGGAGAAAATTAGTACTAAAAATTCCGAAATTAAATCCTAAGATTTCCAATAAAAATAACCTGAGTATAAAATAAAAACTACTTCATTCAAAATTTGTTAGCATATTTTCATTATTGTGTATAGACCTTGATTATAAGTGTTTGTTAACTCCGCTGCTATTATTTTTCAAAAGCGTGTATTTAAACTTTCCTTTTTTTGTTAACTGGAATTCAAATTTTAATAATTCAGAACTAATCCCGGGATCCCGACATTACTTTTTCTTGTCCAATGCTTCGGGATTGGAACCCCTAAATTTAAAGTGATACAGAATTCACCTGAATTTATGCATTCCTAAAAATAAGTTCTAACTTTTAATTATGAACGAATTTTCATTTGAGTGCCCGAATGAATAGGCATACCGAATTATAATTTTTTTTATAAGGCACCAGAATTCAGTTAGCGATTTTTTTTTAGATAGCATAGATATAGAAAGATCTTATAAAGAAAAAGGAGTTTTGTAGCGGTAGCTCATTGGTTGTGCGTTGGACTGCGAGCCGAAAGATCCCCGGTTCAAGTCTGGACTGGGGCTAACAACATCTTTTCGTAGAGACATTTTTCTATACCGCGCTACCTCTCGGCAGTAAATGGCAAACCTACGAGAGTAAAACATTGTCTATGAAAAGCTCTCACCCGCCGTTCGGATTCGGCAATAAACTGTAGGTCTCACCACTTTGAGTACAAATAAAGGGGTTTTCAATAAGAGCGCTACACATTTTTTTTTCAAGGGTTTTTCAACAGGGACGCTTCAAAAGTTGAGCGACAGGAACAGCAAACGACGCCATATTTCTTGCCGCTTCTTTTTCTTCTTTTGACATTTCTCTTCAGTAAGGTTTTCCATTTCATGATGGAAAATTTACGAGCCAACAACGAGTCGAAATTATTAAAATTAACTACCGAAATTCGAATTCGTATATCTTTCCATCATGAAATGGCATACCTTACTGAAGAGAAATAACAAAAGAGCGGCATGAAATATGGCGTCGTTTGCTGTCCCTGTCGCACTACTTTTGTAGCGTCCCTGTTGAAAAACTCTTTATAACACGCACAGCTCAAAATGGTGAGAGAGTTCGGCCTAAGTTCTTATAGGACTGTAGTGCCAAACTATTATTATTAATATAAACAGTTCACCATAGTAGAATTTCTACTAGGAATAAGAAGTAAGTGTACAAAAATAGGCGCTTCGCTGACCACACTCATTTTCATTACCAAACAGCATAGACGTATAAGTAGTCCAAATTCTGAGTTTAAATATTTCAGATTTTTTGTTTCCTGTAATACTTTATAACCCATTTTCTTGACTAGGTTATGTCAGTAAAATGCATTTATTAAACACCCTGTATCTTAAACTAGGTGCAAAATTAGAATTTTTTATTTCATTGTTTTTTTTTTTCGTAGAATGACGTACCGAATTGTTGTCATCGATGAACCAAACATCCTGTATAACCGGAGAGATAGAGAAAGAAGATAGGAAAAATAACATTACTCAATAAGGATCTTTTCTTTGAACAATTCTATATAATTCTCAGTTACTAATTCTTAATGATTAGTAAGAATTTTTCTAGTACGTAACGTTTTGAAGAAAATCACATTGAATTTTTAATTTTTTTTTTAACTATTTCTTAAATTAAAATAAAAACACTGTGGAAAACTAATTTATCAAAAAACTTTAAACGTATTATTGCTTTTAATTGTCAAGACTAATTTAATTATACTAGTGAAAGCTTATATTTCTACACCGAAAAATACTGTAATAAAAATAAATAAAAATGTATTTAAAATAAATACATAAGTCTTTGATTTACTTCCAAAAGCAAATGTATTTGTTTTTACTACATTGATGTAGTTGTTTTTGTATGAGAAAAAACTCCGTTTCTACCTAATCACTGTTGCAATCGTCCGTCGTGTATTCGCATGAACTTCATATAATTAAAAAGTGCAGAAAACGAAGACACCGTACAGTTTCTGTACTATGTAGAAATCAAATTTTTAATACATTGAGTTGGTAAATTATTTTAAATGAATACAAATGTATTTAAAGACGATCAAAATGTAGTAGAAATACCTTTTTTCAAAACAAAAACATAAATGTAGCATAATTTACTACAGTAATATATACATTTTGTGGATATTTGAATCTTATTACGAAAAAATTGGATTTATTAGAATGTTTTTGAATTATTTTTTTAAGTATTTAAGATGTTATGATAAACAAGAAAATGATTTATTAAGATTTTAGAAAACGTTGTAGAATATTTATTTTAATTTAGTTTATCAATAACATTAACATACTAATCTGTAGTTTAAAATAGTATTTTTAAATTATGCGGTATTATTATTTGAACTCTTAATTTAGTTCTTCACTTATACAGTATTATTTAATAAAATGGTAGAGCCACTTTTCTTTCGAAATTCATGAACATTTCAATGCTACTTATATAGAATAGAAATTATTAAAATTTAAATTAAAAATTGCATAAAATAAATCAAACCGTCTCAGTGCAAAATTCTGCAATATAAGGAGCTCGATATTTATGTACCACCATTTGGTACTGCTTGTGTGCAAGTTTTGGTTGAGGACATTAGCCAAAGCATCCACTTTGTGGGTGGACCCTACCACACATGACTGCACCGCACAGCAATACATGGCCAACAACAAAATTGCCAAAAATTCAAAAAAACAAAAGTTATACCCCTTCAAAAAAGAAAAATAAAAAAAGACCTATGTTGTTATATAAAAGCGCTAAAAATTAACCAACGACGAGCGGGCGAATGCAGGCCGTGACACTTGCAGGATGCCAATTGAAGGCAACCACCTACTGCTGGCTGCCATATAGAGTACTATTTAAAGTTTGATTTTTTTTTTCATTCTTAAGGTTTTTTTTTATTTTTTGGGGTCCTCACCAAGAAGCCACCGCACATATACAGCCGCACATACGTGCACACAAATACACTCTCAGTTTCAATGGGTTTGTCTGGTGGAGCTGAGCTGAGCTAGCAGCAGCATCCAAAAGCATTTGCCAAAGCAAGAAAGCTTTTTGTGGCGCACCAATGGGACCACGTTATGCCCCTCCAGTTACCACTCCACCTTGCGGACGAGTCATTGAGTCGCTCGCGTCGCATACGAGAGTCAAGCGTCGACCCGACCCGACTCGATTCGACTCGAGACACGACCCACATACAACATATATAAAACACACAGAAAACAACAACATAATAAACGAAATGGCTCTGCTCTGCCGACAGCAGCAGCGGTCGTCGCCGCTGACTCCGAAGAAAACCCGACCCAAACTGACACCAACGTGGCTAACCCTTTATCGCACATGGGTTTCCTTACAGGACCGCATATTTAGGTTTTAGTGGGTGGGTCTTGGTTGCTGCGGCGAGAGCAAGTAGTGCTCTCCTGCAACTGAGTTGTTCGTGTTGTTGTTGGTCTTGTTGTTGTTGTTGTCTGCTGGTGCGGCACTATCCCGGCATTGAGTCCTGCTGTTGGTTCCGATTATTGGGCAGATGACATTGCAGTGCTCTGTATATTTGCTGATATATATTTATATATATAATTTACAAGAAACTTTTTGGAATCTTTATTTTCGGCAATACAGGGTTCTTTTGAAAGAGGATTTTAAAGAATTAAATTTTATAAAACATATATATATATTGCGTTATAAACAGGGATTGAAACGGTTTCCGGAGCCGATAACCAAAATAAAGGTTTAGGTTTCATAATGGCTTTCAAAACTGTTATTTTTTTTTAAATAGATTGAAACACTACCCCAGAATATTTTCGACATTTTTCAAAAAATGTCAAAAAAATGTCGGAGTATGTATCAAAATCCGTCTGTTGACTGCCCGTTCCCAAACTATTGATTTGAAACTCCATTAAATTTGATAATCTGCCATATGCTTCCCACAAACTTCGCTTTAACTGTGTGTTTGTCGTAAATATTCCCTAGATAATGACAGACATTTTGCCTGGGTATCCGTGACAAAATTTCTGCTATTTTTCAGGAATATTTCCGGCAACAAATATATAAATGGATGTTTGGAATCCCAAGACAAAATACATACAAAGATTCCCAACCGACAAAGGCAGTGTTTGTATCAAACATTGTCTATTATTTTCCCATACTCAAAATATGCCGGGAATTTGCCTTTAAAAATTAAATCTTACATTACCGAGTGAGGGCCGAAAATATCACACAAATAAAAAAAAAAAAAAAAAACAGAAATTATGATAACCTGCTAAACACTTCCTAAAAATTTCCATTTAACTGTGTGTTTGCCGGTAATATGCCCGTAATATTCTTTTGAACATATTTTTCTAAACTGCCTTGAGCCTGCCAAATATTTCGTGAATCCCTAGTTGAAATTCATGATAGTCATGATAGAGATGAGCATTGAATTAGTTTCCTTGTCATATGTCCAACATTATCCGATCGGAATCTTGTATAACTATGGGACAACAAACCACCAAAGCGGTACAAAACTAGAAACAGTATAGAAAAAAATTATCGACGTAAATATAGCAACCGATATTAATTGCATTAATTAATCCATCCAGCAATGAAAAGCACTAATTTAATGAAAACATTTGTTATTTTTCATTAAATCAGCAATTACGTTTGCTAGCATGACTATTTGTACGTCAACGCAGCAAATTAATTATTCGGCAAAAATTCAGCAATTATATTTGCTAAAACTGCGCCGACTAAACTATTTGCTGCATTGACGTACAATTCATATTAGCGAACGCAATTGCTTATATAACGAAGAATATCAAATGTTTTCATTAAAGTAGTGAATTTTATTGCTGGACTGATTAATGAATGCAATTAAATCGGTTGCTATATTTACGTCGTTTATTTTTTTTTATGCTACAGGGCACTGTCTCATTGGACACTATGTCTACAAGATAGGACTATTGACGAATACCTGGTGCCAAAACTGCAAAGAGCCCGATGAAGAAGAAAAATTGGATTATCTTCTCTGGTATTGTCCAGCACTAGCAAAATGCAGAATGGAAACATGGAATGGAATTTAGTAAAATTTTAAACATACCCTGTACTTACACTGCTTAACTTCTGAACTTCTGCAGAAGACAGTCTTTTCTTCTGTATTCCAAAAGAAATAGCAGCCAGTCCCACACAACAACAGCATTCAAAGACAACGGTACAGCTTCAATCTCTACCATATTAAAACCATATAATGGGCCACTCGCATGACACACTTTACACCCTGCTCTAACACTGCTGCCCGGCCATATTGTAGACCCAAGTAATCATAATAACAAACGACACTTTAATGGTGCCACTGCCGTTGACTACTCAGGCGGGCCGTCAGTCAGTCTGTCAAGCAGGCGGTGGCGTCGGCGGCGGTGCATAAGGTGTGCCGCAGGTGTGCGGCCAACAAAGAATTGTTCATCATCATCAGCAGCATCATACATACTACCAAGAATGATGAGGCTGATAATGAAGATGGTGGCTTAGGTTGGTGTGCAACCAAATATTGCCAAGACGACGACCAAGTCTAAGATGGTTTTTGACTTGATGTTTTTGTAGTTATTCTCGTTGTTGTTGTAAGAATGGTGCCATGTTTTAGCTGTAATTTCGGTTGCACTAACAGCGTGCGAAGGAGATACAACGATAGTTATATTGAAAAAGCGAGAGAGAGAGAGCGAATGTGAATGAAAGAGCGCATTGTTGCTTTAGGTTCTTCCCACCAGAGTGCAGTGCGACGCAATGCCATTATGGGTCGGTTGTGTGGTGGGTGTTATGTGACTGTGGTGAGGTTTTTTATTTAATTCTTTTTTTTTGTAAAAGGTGGCAACTCTCTACCATTTTAGTAGTGTGCAAAATTGTAATGAACTTATATGTATTATGTGTGAGTGTAGAGCAAGAAATACTTGGTTGGCTTTTGCTGCCGCTGCTGCTTTTTTTCTTGTTCTTCTTCATCGTATACCCAGCAAACGACCAAAATGAGCGGCTAACATTTGGCGTCGGTCGGTGTTGGTTGCTGGCGGCGGCGGCCTGTGTGTGGCCATGTTTTTGTGGGCAGTCGGTATTAATTTGAAACTATTTTCTGTCTCTCCCTTTTTTTATTCTTTTGGTTTGAATTTGTGACAGGTTTCGCACATCATCTCGTGGGCATCCACAGTCATCTGCATGGGCCGCCGGACTGGCGTGCATTAGGCGGTAATCCGGCGGCGCTGGGACGCGCGACAGCATTTGGTGCGCACGGCGCGCCCTTTTTTCATCATCAGCATGCGGCGTTTCCGGCGCACGGTGGACACGGCGGTATGCGGCAGTTGAGCGGTTAGTTTGTAGAATTTATCTATATTTTTATACTATTGATATACTTTTAAAATTTTAATAACTTAATAGAAAATAAAAAAAAAATGGTGGTTTAAGTATTTTTTTTAAATTAAGAGTTATATTTGCTAATTTGAAATTATTAACTTTATTTGAAATTTTCTAATTGTTTAAAATATTTGTTTGTGTTTGGTTTTGTGCTTTTTATATTGTATATTTGCTATTATGTTTATCTTTTGTTTTGTGGTTTTGTTTTTAATTTGGGTTTGATTTTTTTGTTTGCTTTGTTTTTACTTTTTTTTTCTTGGATTTTGTGCGCTTTTTTTAGTTTGTTTTTAGCTTTTGATTTACCTTTTCTTTTGATTTTGTATTTTGTATTTTTGCTTTTGATTTCTGCTTTTGTGTTTTTACTTTTGCGTATAGTTTTGTTTTTTTGGTTTTACTTTATATTTTTTGATTTTGTGTTTTTCTATTTTTCCTAACATTTAATTTTATGCTTTTGCCTTTTTTAGGATTTTGAGTTTTTTCTATTGTTTTTGCGTTTGACTTTGATTTTGCGTTGGAGTTTTTGTTTATATTTTCTTTTTTTGTGGTTTTTGTTTTTACTTTTGCGATTTTTCTATTGTTTTTTTCTATGATTTTAAGTTTGCGTTTGATTTTGTATTTTTTTTTTAAATTATATTTCTTTTTGTTTTTCTATTGTTTTTTTAGATGTTGTTTTGGCTTTTGACTTTAGGTATTTTTATATTGTATTTTGCTTTTGTTTTTTGTTTTGTTTTTGCGTCTGTGAGTTTTAAGATTATGTTTTTGCTTTTATTTTTGCTGTTATATTTTATTTTGTGGTTTTGCTTTTGATTTTCCGTTTGACTTTGTTTTTACTTTTATATGTTTTCCTGTTTTTTTTTTGCATTTTTTCCTTTTTTTTTGCATTTAAAATTTATTTTGATTTTGTGTATTTGCTTTTGAGTTTAAGTTTGCGTTTGACTTTGTGTTTTTGTTTGTAATTTTATATCTTTTGATTTTCTTTTGTTTTTCTATTGATTTTGTGTTTTTTCTATTGTTTATATGTTTGACTTTGACTTAAGGTTTTTGTTTTTACTTATTTTCTTTATTGATTTTTTTTTGTTTTTTTCTGGCTTTTATTTTTTTGCTTTTGATTTTGTGAATTTTCTTTGTATTTTTCTTTTGATTTTGATTTTGTGTTTTTGATTTGTGTTTTTTTACTTATATTTCTTTTGATTTGGTGTTTTTCTATTGTATTTCGTTTAGAGTTTCTTTTTTGCTTTTGACTTTGAGTATTATGTTTTGCTTTTGACTTTGTGTATTAGTTTTTGCTTTTAGTTTTGTTTTTGCGTTTGACTTAATATTTTTGTATTTTAATTTTTTGAATATTTAAAAATTATAAATAAAATAATTTGAATTTTTCACAGAACATCATCACCAACTGCCCTCACAACTCAGTCAGCTGGCAACAATTGGCGCCGCACACAGCACCACCAGTCCCGCTGGTTCCCCCACCACCACCACAACAACAAGGACGCTCAACAATCAACAGTCGCTGCTGTTGACGACTTCGCCGCCGCTGACAACAACCACCAGCGACGGCGACAACAATAACAACATTGATGCCGGTTTCGAGAGCGACAGCATTTCAGTAACCGGTTCGCCGCGCAAAACCTGTTCGTTGCCTGACGACGATGAGGCGCGACGCAGCGCATCGCCGCCGCCCAGTTCAGGCGGTTCAACCGGCGGCGGCGCATTTACTGCGCTCATACAACGCAATCCTGCGATGCGAAAGAATGAATTTATATCCGGCTTTGCAACACAATTTCCGCCGTCGACGCACAGTTTTAATCCGGCACTGGCGGCACAGCTATTTCTGCAGAATCCACTACTTCCGCAGCCTAGTCAATGGCTCTACACGCAACTCTACAGCAACTACCAGGAGTTTCCGTGGTTTCGAACGGCGGCAGCAGCAGCAACATCATCTGCGTCTGGCGGCGCACCGCCAACAAATCTCAATGCAATGCCAACGGCGGCGACATCTACGCCTGTGGATTTGCACGGCGTCAATCTGATCAAACGTGGTGTGACGCTCATCTCACACTCGCCGCCGTTGTTGCACAACGAGAACACGAATCCGAACGGTTCGCCGCCGGTCAGTTCAACGCGCCGTTCGCCTTCGCCCGTCGAAACTATTGACTTGGATGACGTGAGCAATACGTCGCGCAGCTGCAGCAACAGCTTCGGACCCATTCGCAGCCACACTCCGAAGCCGAGCGAGGTGTGGCGTCCCTACTAGCGGCGTCGCCAGCGGACGGCGCTCGAAGCGTTAGAAGTTAGGGTGGCGCAGAAAGAGAAAAACGAAAATGAGTTGGTTTTAACGTCCGACGACGACGATGATGAAGAGGACCACACAGAAGAGGGACAAGTGATGGAGTAAATTAAGAAAAATAAAAAGATGGCGAGTCTCTAAAAAAGTTTTAACGACCATTTTCGTTATTGTTGTGAATCAAGTCATATCGAATTGTATAGAAAAAGCATATTTTAAATTGTTTTAATTAAAAAAAAAAACAAAATTGAATTATTATAAATATTATATATAAGAATTAAATATAAACATAAAACTGAAAATAAAAAGAAAAACATATCGAATTTAAAGAAATTAAAACTCAACGAGTACTTAGTAGGCAGCGCAGAAATTATTAGTAATAGTATTTAAAAGTATTAAAAATATATATAAAAAAAATCGCAGCAAAATCAAAGTTAGTGCGTATTTATTAAGTAATATTTAGAAATGAAAAATATGAATAAATTATGAAAAATGCAAATCAAAAACCATTTTAAAAATTGTTCAAAATAAAAGGAGCATAAAAGACACATAAACGACACCATTTCCAATTGAAATTGAGAGCTTCTGAATACATTCAGTAAATTCAAAATGATATTGAGATTTTCAATTTCAAAATGAAATTTTTGTTTTGCAATAAACGCTGAAGTCCTCATCACTTTCATTCATTGCACTGTGGAGTGGATATATTTCCAAAATTTGTGTAGTTAATATACCCGAGACCTTTAGATTGCCAGCCCACTGTGCATACCTTTAGACTGATAAGACGGAATTAGCAATTTTCCATTTCGAAATACAAAAATTCCAAATTATGATGAATTTTTTTTCATTTTAAATTAACATTTTTTTATTAATACTAAAATCTACTATACTCCTACATCTTGCATCCATCCATCCGATAAGATAATTCTAAATTAATTTGTGATTTTCCATTTCGAAATGCGAAAATTCCAAATGAAGTTGTAATATTCCGTTTCTAAATGTGAAATATTCGAACTATAATTGATATTTTTCATTTTAAATTGGTCAAATTTTAAATAGCTATTTTCAATAAAATTTAAAATAAATTTATTCAAAATAAAACATGCATAAAATACACGAAAGCACTTTCGTAAAGTTACGAAATATGTTTATGTTTAAATTCGTATATTTTACGAAATTCATTTGTCAAAGTAATCCACGATTTATACGACGTCTTGTCTTGTTTTCTGCTTTTTTTCTTCTTGCAATATTGTTTTTCTGCTTGTTTTAGCTTTACGAATATCAAATTGTATAATATACGAATGAATCGTAAAAGAAAACATCGTTACGACATCTCAAATTGTTTTGTTCTTTCTAAATTTCTGATGGAAAAAATCTAAATTTTATATAGAATTCTCAAAATATAAATCAATAAAATCAAATCAATAATCAGAAAAAAAAATATCTATTTCATTTGGAATTTTCAATTTCAATTGGAAATGGCATAGTTTACAATGTAAAAGATTTGGTTTTTAGGGATTTTTACTTAAAATATGCAGGTAATATTATGTTTAAGTTGATTATGTACTGAAGTAAAAGAAGAAATGTTTATTTGAAAAAAAAAATATTATATTTGATATTATGTTTATTTTACGTTCAATAAAAAATATACTTTTTAATTTATTATAAAACGCTTGATTAATTAGAAATTGAATGAATTTTATGTCTGTCAAATTCAATATGAGCTGGTGCATCTTTCAGATCAGCAGAAAACGTAACAATAGTTACAGCAAACATGAAAATGTTACTATTTCATAGCAAATGATGATTTTATTATTTAAAAATTTCGTAATGCTTAAAAACATTTCATAACATTTATGAACAAAATCATATAAATTCACTACGATTCAGCTTTATTAAAACAATACTTAATTATCTGAAACATAATAGTGGTTGGAGGTATTTCCAAAAACTTCATAGAGTTATAGTAAATTTCTATTGTCGTTATTGACATCTATTATAGTTCTTTATGATTGAAACGATTCTGATAAATAAAAAGGATTTATTAAAAAATAAATATAACAGAACACAGAAAAATATATCGTTTCCGGTAAACAATATCTCAAATAAACACTTTTGATCTGATAATCTAAAACGAACGAAGATAAATTCGTCGAAAAAAAAGTCAGAAATTTGAGTGACATAATTTTTTTAATTAAATAAAACGAAAACGTCAATTGAAATGAACAATTATGAAAAATTTAAAATTTTTGAAAATGTTTTGCACGAAATGTTTTAAATTTTTTTTTTCAAATGCAACGAATAACAATCAAATTTCACGAAAGGCAGATAAATGAAACGCATTATACAAACGAATCAACTGTCAATCACATGTTTCATGTCCGACTTTTGTCGCAGGATATAATGGTATTGTGATAATGAAAAATGATTTGTTTATATGGGCAAAGACTTTTTGTTTACTACAAACAAAGTTATTAATTTCAATTAAATTTGAACATTGTTGTGAGTTGTAAGAAACCATTTTATGCTTGCTGTAAATATACGTTTTTTGTGCTATAGCTAAAACAATAAAAATTAATTCTATTATAATTTATTTCCATTATTTTATTTAAAAATTGATTTCAAAATTATGTTTTGACATTATTTTTTAACTTATTAGCATTTAATTTATATGTTTATTTAAATATGTTTGTATAAAATGTATTATCTAACATTAACTCGTATATAGAATTAAAAATTATTTTTCAATGATTTATTATGTATATATTTCAATAGACTTTCTATAAAATTTCCATAGCTAAATGTACAGATTACTTCTAAGATTATAACAGTACAATAGATTAAACAATTTTAATTATAAATAATTAATAAAATTCAAGAAACTATTGAAAAATGAGATACGTGAAGTTTGAATTTTGAGATATTCTTAAGAAATACGTTAAAATATAAAAATTATTCGAACAATATTAATTGATATCGATTATGGAGGCAGTTTTTTTTGCTTATTGATAAAAAAAAATTAATAAAAATTTGTATTGAATATTCTACATCGGTTTATGGATTTTGTTAATCAATAATTGAATTTTTAAAATGAGATTGTGAATTTACATGGAGTAATGTCTGATATATTTTTCATTAATATTCAGTTTTTTTTTAACGAATTTTATAGTGAGTGTGACATCGAACGTAAATCAACGTCACATTTCGATTTCATGACAAATAGTGAGACGACCCAGTCTGGAATGTCTCCGAGATCTTCGATGTCTTGAAACTTTCTCGAACTAACGTCACGACATTTAGAAAAGGTCGAGCTCGGAGCCGAATCGGTTCTAATTTTTCAAATTTCTCGGACATTTATATTTTAGGATAATTTATGCATGTCTGTGCACATTCTATATCGTCGTTGTAGAACGAAAAGTCACCAAATATATTTTCAAAATGCCAAATATTCGCTTACAAAAATATTTATAAATTTGTTAATTTTTAATCGATGATCTCAATTTTTTTTTACCACATGATAAGAAAATGTAAATCTATTAATTGATTTTTCAAATTTAACAATCCATCATTTATTTTTTATAATATTAATCAACAAACTCGAAAATTAAGTTTTTATAAAAAAGTATTTGATGACTTTTCGTTCTACAAAGACGATATATTCTGAAAGCACGCTAAAAAATAAAATACACGTGTATCCCAGTTTTTCTGGATCAATTCGTTAAAGGGTTTTATGTGCATTTGAAAAGCAAGAGCATATCAAATTTCAAGTCGAATATTTGAAATAATGGATGTACTTCATAACTGAGACATCGCTAAGTTTGAAGATGAAAATGTTTGCCCAATATCAATCTGTTTACTGCTTTTATTTACATTTAATAAATTTGAATTGATTTTTAATATATCTCATAGTACCATTTCAAATGGGAATAAAACCTTTAAATATTGGAAAACCATATTTTAAGTGATCCAAGCAACAAAATATATTCAAAAAAATATTATGAAAATTGAAATGCAATTCAAATGCAATTAAAAACCGCAAACGAATTGATCTAAAGATGATCCCTACACACAGAAAACTGATTTGTTGCGGCAACCAACTAAATTATATATTTATTTTGCAATGTAACTTAATTAATGAATTTCCTATTGAGTTCGACATCTGAAAATCTTTGACGTTTATTTATTTCCACATGTATCCATAATTGCAACCGAATTGCTGATAGACATGAGGTTGCCGTTTGTCATTTATTTTGTATATACTCAAGCCACGAACAAATGAACGAATGTCAATTCGGACAGAATGAAAAATGCAATCATGAGGTTACGGCAACCAAACGTGCAGTTCCGCGGACTAACATTTCGGTTAGAGTAAAAATGGTACGTTAATAAAAGTTACAACAAATGTATTTCGGTTGCCACACTGAGACGTTGGTTCAATTAACCTCATGCCAAAAGAGAATTTTTCTGTGTGGAGTTTCACGTACAGGTTGAGGGATAACAAGCAATTTTAATATTTTATTCTTACAATATCGATTCGAATTCATAATAATTTTCGTACCGAGAAAACTCCGAAAGGTATAGCTACGAGAAAGTGTCTGTCCTGCATCTTCCATTAATCTTGTAAAGATGCCGAAACGAATGGCTTTCTGCTGAAATATGTTTGGCAGATCAGATTATGATACCAGGGCAGGCTCTAGTCAAGTGAAAAGAATATTTTTTTCAAAACATTTTAATCAAACAATGGTGGAGTTTGTATCAAGTGTTTCCCGTTTTTCTGTCCCTAAAATATGTCAAAATAAAATCTTTAAAATTCAAAAAAAAAAAAAATACAAAACCTGTCGAGACAAAATTACTTTTCTGGAATACATTTGACATATTTATAGAAGGCGTATAGCAGGTTTCTAAAATTTAATGTTTTAATGTTTTTTTTTTGGAACGGACAAAATAATGTCTGTCTTTGATAAACAAAATCTGCCTTTCTTAAAAAAAGACGAGTTGGGAAAGTTAGGTCACATGGGGCGGACTTTTATAGTCGGTCGGGCCCGACTATGGAATACCCTACACCATTGGTGGGATATTTAATTGTATATCTTAATTTTAAAGTTTTTAATTATACTGAACCTCCCCACCCTCAGAATATTATTCATATATCAGAAATTTACGTATTATATCCTCATAAATTAAAAAATTGATATAAAAGTATAAAAAACTAATACAAACCAGTTGGGAAGGTTAGATCACATGGGAAATTTTAAAGTAGGTGTAATTATGATAGTTAGGATTATCAAAATTATAGTCGGTCTAAGCCGACTATAAATACCCTACACATATGTGTGGTTACCATTCAAAGTGATATATAGGTCACCAGGGTATACGAATCCTGAAAATAACTACAAACATTCAATCGCTGAAGAATTTCCATTCATTTGATACCCATATTTACAAATGGGTAGGTGTACCGAATTTCGATTTTTTTTTTGTGAACCACAAGTCTTTTCGCCGGAAAACATTATTATCATGTATTTGAGCATGATGTCAATATATATTTGACCAACAAAGTTTACCTAAGCACGTATACATAAAAATTGATCTTTATATGTACATTTTATATGTGGTATTTGAACATAAGTGGTCGGATCATAGGTCACCATGGACCGATCTCGCCAATTCGCACATACAGCGTAGGTATATTAGTAATCTAAGTTATAAGTTTCATTTATCTAGCTCTTCAATTTTAAAAGTCTTAGGGATTTCAACAGACAGACGGACAGACAGACGGACAGACAGACGGACAGACGGACATCGCTAAATCGACTCAGGAGGTCATGCTGATCAAGAATATATATACTTTTCCATACCGGAGATGCTTTCTTCTGGGTGTTACAAACGGCGTACCAAACTGAATATACCCTTTCACTCTTAGTGTAGGGTATAAAAATTAGAAAAATGTAAATGGGCGGACCACGCCTATATTAAAAAAATTTGTTAGGATAATATTTCATAGATTTGATTTTAATAATTTACGGTTCAAATTTCCACTATGAAAACCAGGGAAATAATGAAAAAAAAGGTGGGCGGATCACGCCCATTTTTGGACCACATATTTTTGTATGAACAATATGTTTTAAATTTTATAACTATATTTGAATACTTTTCGAGTTATTAGTTCCTAAAGAGGTATATAAAAGTGACTTGTATGGAAGGTGGGCGTGTCCGTTGACCGATTTGGCTCATTTTCAAACTCAGTTCCTACTTTGGCTAAAATCTATTTCATCGCATTCTGATGAGTATTTCTCAAGTTATTCTGTATTCGGACAGCAAGACAGCAAGACGGACAGACAGACAAACAGACGGACATGGCTAAACGGACTCGGGTAGTGATGCTGATCAAGAATATATGTACTTTTCCATACCGGACACGCCTCCTAAGGGGCGTTACAATATATGCACAAAGTTAATATACCCTGTACCTCATAGGTGTAGGGTACAAAAAAAATCAAAAAAATCTTGAACTATGCCAAATCAATATGTCTATGGCTTTCGAAGATAATATTTCTGTCATTATTCTGCTATATAACGGAAATATTTCTGGAAAACAAAAGTTAAACATTTTTATATTATTTTATATAGGCTTTTTTGGCTAGAATGGGGATAACCCCATATAAATGCAACGTCTTTGTTAGGTTGCTTTCTTCTCTGTCTGTTCGATACAAATTTTGTAATTGATCATGATTCCATATTAAAGACTCTTTAAAACATGAATATTTTGAATTTTAATAATATTAGGCCCTTTGAATTCTGTCTAACACAAAAAATAAGAAAAATAAAAAAATATGAAATAAAAAATATTTTTTATATAAAACGTTTTTAAGGTAATTTTTTTAGTATGATTTAATATGAATCGTAGTGCGTATTGGTTAAAGTTCAGTTTGGCTTTAACGTTTTAAAACACATTTAAAACGTTTTTATTAAAAAATATTTTTTATATCATATATTTCATATTTTTTATTTCATATATTTTTTATATTATAATGAATAGATTTTTGATATTTATTTTATATTATATATATTTTTAAAATATCCGTAATTAAATTAGTTTTGACTACAGTTACGGGTATATGCCTCTAAATCGCTTTGCAACTTGCACTCAAAATAATTCCTAGGACATTTTACGAAGTATTTTTTCGTAATTTTCAATTTCGTAAAATACACGAATTCGTAGAATACACGAAAAATTTGATCTTTTCTCAAATTAATTTTTACGAATGATTCGTATATATTACAAATCAATATTCGTAAAAATAAAACAGCAACAAAATTACGAATTATTTTCTATTACAATTTATTTTACAAAGGAATAACATACATAGGAATAACATATTGAAGGAATAACGATTGAGCTTTACATTTTACGAATAAATCACTAAACATTCGTAAATTTTGAAGCTATATGTAGAATTTACGAGCATTGTTGTTTTTTTACATTATAAACAGAAATCCATTGCGTCGAATTACAACTTGGAGCTGCATTTTATTTTAATTGATATCGCGGTCACAAGCAGATAGTTATAAAATACAAACTGTTTTAAAATATGTTCTGTGTGGGTTCTGTTTGTGTCAAAAGTATCTAATCAGTTCATAATATTCATATTTTTATGAAAGAATCGTCATTTTCATAGTCAGTTTTATTTTTAAACAATGTATTCGTGAAGTTTACGAAAGTTACGTAAAAAGTTTCATAAAATGTATGAATGCTATCGTCAAAATCGTCAAAATATATTCGTAAAAAGTTACACAAATATTCAATAAATTGCGAATCTTTCGTATTATGTACGAATGGCTTTCGTTGATAAAATCTACGAGTAGTTTCGTAAAATAAAGAATTTATATTCGTAATTTTATTATAAATTTACGAAAGATCTTTCGTATATTTTAAGAAATATATCGTATTTTCGTAAAATTCACGAACAATTTTGTGTATTTTAAGCAGATTTTTTTATGAGTGTGACAATATATTTTCTCCGAAAAATGCACTAAATTTTATTGTTTACAATTTATAGAAAATTTTACAGTAATACCTAAAGTAATATATATATGAGTAGGAGCTTCTCAAACCCTGTTATATATAGTGTGTATACAAAAGATTTCAAATAATTCCAATTTGTGAACATCCAATTAAAATTAATGCATAAACATTAAACACAAAAGGGTTCAACCGAAATCCAGGTCCACATGCAACTAACTACAGTACTCTGTTCATGTATGTGTAACAAAGCTTATGTCCTTGTTGCGTTATCCTTTCAAATGAGACGCTCACACACAACACATACATAAGAAAAATTTATCTAGCGTTGAAAATTCTAAACAAATGACATCAAATTAACTTGACTTATGAATACAACCTGCGAGCAGCTGTGTTCGAAGCAAAGGTTGACATTTTGATAATGCAAAAGGACATCAAATTGGTATTAAAAGGACTCACATTAGTTGTAAAAGCTAGACGAATTTTTTAGTGCAGAAAGCTATGCTTTTATTTTAAATTTAGCTCATTTGACAGCAGGTCGGCATAATTATAAAAACTACCCAAAATAAAAGAAACTTACACAAAACTAATATAAATGCCATGGGGGTTGGTAAGACTCATTTTCAAGAAATATGCCAAAAATAACTAAAGAAATCATTGTCCGTCGAAGTAGCAGAAAAACTTTACACAATTCCTACCTTTGACACTTTTGACACTTGTAAGAAACATCAAGAAACACCATTCGAAGGGTCAGTTTATTCTGGTCGGACTTCTGGTTCGTTGACGACTACATATTATACTCTAAAGATTTATCAACCTTTTTGTGTATGTCATCTACACCGGTGACGACAGCTGGTCACACACATAGCTACACAAGTGTCCTGGTTGCCCAGAGTTTCTTAAGTCAGTGACTTAGTCAGAGAAGATGGTTTTTTAATAATGAACGTCGGTTGTCCGGAGTAACGTCGCACAAAAGTGGTTATGAAACAGGGTATAAATTTTGTTTTATCTACTAAAATATAATCTTAATACAATTCTCTGTTTAATTTTATCACCCTGTGCTGTGTGACAAAGGTTTTCTCCGCAATATTTTCCAAAGTGTCTGCTGTTGCTGCTTCATCCTCATCTGATATGCTCGGCTGCATCGATTGTCCTTCGTTGTCCTGGTGACACAAATGCCAAGGCACCAAGTTTATTATAGAATGTATAAAAATGCTAAATAATTATTAAATTCCTTTAAAATTTGCCAAAATCTTATCAAAGTATGGTAGATATATATATAGTAGGTAGCTGTTAATTTCAATGTCGGTCTCTTTGAAGACACTCATTTGACATTGAAGTGTAAATTGCATCAAGTGTTTGGCGTATTTGTCGCCATGGTGGCAATTAATAAAATGTACAGCACTCTATTTTATTTGACACTTAAGGAGTACAGCTTTATTAAAAAAAAACTAATAAAATGAATTAAATAATAAAGGTTTTAGAACATTATTAAAATGTCTGGTATTTTTCATTTTCCATTATCAAAGTCTACGGTATTTAAAAGGTAGATTCCCGGAATATTTTGAGAACTGGCGGAAAACTGACAGCTTTGTATACAAACTTCGCCTTTTCTACTTAAAAGCTTGGCTAAAATTATGTATAAGAGTCCCGTAACAAAAATACTCGCATTTTTCAAGAATATTTCCGGCATATTTTCGGCAAACACATATGTAAATATAATATTTTAGGAAGTTTATAGCAGGTTTTAAACTTTTGTGGAATAAAATGACAGTTTCATGGCATAAAAGATTTAAATGTTAAACACTTAGACGTGACCACCACAGAAAAAATCCTTAAAATGATGAATATATTCATAAATATTATGAATTTTTCAACAACTACCACATTCATCATAGTTATACCAACGTTCATTAAATGACATATTAATGAATACAATCATTATATATATGAAATTATTCGTACTATCGAACGTCATTTGTTCATAATATTTATGAATATAATATTTTTTAGGAATTTTTCAAATAATTTTTTTTTTATTCAAAAAAAAGTGTTGTTGTAAAAATTTTGTTTAAAAAATAACAGAAAAAAAATGTACAAAAAAACAAAATATCCGAAAAAAAAATATTAAAAAAAAAGAAAATTTTACAAAAAAAAATTCTTTGATAAAAATTTTTTAAGATAAATTTTGTTAAATATATTTTTATAAATGTAACTCTTATTAATAAAAATTGTGATTATATATATAATAAAACATTTTACTAATTTATTAGTCGAGCAAGCATTATATAAGAAATAACATACAAGAACTGCTTTAGAACTGAGAAGTACGGCAAAAAATGAACGAAAAATAAATATTTTGATTGAAATTTGATTTCATGAACAGCATTCTTAAATATGAACTAAAATATTGTTACGAAAATTCAGTCTACGAAAAACTGTTCTACAAGTTCGTATCTCTGGATTGTGTAGATAATGAAAAAACACACTAATATTTGGTTTTTATTTCAACTAGTATTAATTAACTTTATTTACTTAAATAACAACTTTATAACAATCACTTATAACAACTGCTGTATTACTTCAATTTATCTTTACAATGTTCGCTCACGAGATGCACTAGTTCACTATCAAATCACAACTAAAGTGCTGTGCCTCAGATGCGGCGCCCTTATATACTGCACACATCAGTTCGACACGTTTCGACAAGCTTCGACATGTTTCGAGAACCTTCTACTCGTTTCGTGAATGATTCTTGCTATTGGCATCTCCTTCGCACTTTTGTGTTTTTAATGCGCTGATCTTCTATCTTTTTCTCGCACATTGCCTCAGTGCGCTGAATGATCTTACGTCTCATTCTAACACATTGCTTAGTGCGTTGAATTGTCTTGCGTCTATTTACGCTTGCACAGTCGTGCAAATTACCTCTTTTCGTAACAATATGTTGTATTTTATGTTCTTTTTCATTAATTTGATGAAACGTATTGTTCACATATAATTCATCATATTGAAGAACACTTTTTCGACAGTTACCATGTGTTCATCATATTTATGTTCGCATTCATAACATTGATGTCGTTAGTCATTAATATTATGAATGGTTCTTCAATACAATGAATCATGGTTTGGAGACGGAATTCATCAATATGATGTACACTTTTTTTTCTGTGAGCAAATATTGTATAAGTTGTTAAATTAGTTGGTCTCACTTACGAATTATACGAATTAGAAATTTACCCATCTAAGGTAGACATGTTTTTGACTAAGGTAGACATGTTTTTGATAACGTTGATCTTGTAACTGGTCTGGTTGTGATAAATAAATAATTTAATTATCAGTTCCCGATGGCCTTAGAATATTTTCTACTAGGTTAACTTTTATAGTATTGTAAAATTGAAATAATCGTATATTTGTTGGAAAGATGACTTGTCACTGTTCCAGTTCAAAGGTATACAGGAAGGAGACAATTCATAATTATTATTACATGTTATGTGAATGGTACCATTGGTATCGACTAAGTTCTGGATCTATAAGACCAGTTTTGTGATAGATCTGATAGGTCTGCATCCCTTCCTTTAACAACACGTTAGGCCAAAATTGACGGTTGGTATTATATAAGAGTGGTAGAACTAGAACCTTTTAATTATCTCCAAGGAACCAGTCACGTGTCAAGTCAACGAGGAAAGGTTAAAGAGCTACATCAATTAAACTCCAAAATTTCATAACTTTTATGTTATGTTCAAAACACTGCTCAAAGTAAACAATGGAAATGGCAAATATATGGAAATTCGCGATTACAAGTTTGCAGATATTTTCAGGATTCGTAAGAATACCTCGACATCCATGGGACCACTTTAGCAGCACACATTATCACATATTTAGGGTGTGTATAGTCGGTTTCGACCGAACACAACTTCCATAATTCTTTATAATTTAATTCCAACTATCAAAATTTCCCTATTCCCCAGTTACTTAACCTTCCTTACTGGTTTCATATAATTTTTCTTCTCCCTAGTAGATAATGTTATAGGATTATAAATAATAAACAAATTAAAAATCATAGAAGTAGCGACAAACTTTAGAAAATATGGTTTTGGCCCCTATTTGGTACCACACTGATACTCACCAGAACTTAGCACACCAAAACTCACTACTCCTGAACTCACCACACTGAAACCCACCACACCTGAATTCACCACATTGAAAACCACCACACTTGAACTCACCACACTTAAAACCTAACACATCTGATCTCACCACAATAAAACCCACCACATCGGAAGTCACCACATTGAAAACCACAAAAAACCCACCACACCTAAAA
Source organism: Dryomyza anilis (assembly GCA_951804985.1). Classification (NCBI taxonomy): domain Eukaryota; kingdom Metazoa; phylum Arthropoda; class Insecta; order Diptera; family Dryomyzidae; genus Dryomyza; species Dryomyza anilis. The sequence goes on along the minus strand of OX638130.1, from coordinate 125,955,780 downwards.
CCCACTACACTACAACTCACTCACAAATGGATTTGGAAGTATAAAAAGAAACAAATAAAATAATTTAAAATTTATTAAAAATATAATATTTTTATCAAACTTTATTATACCTTACACTAAAAGTGAAGGGGTATATTCAGTTTGGTACGCCGTTTGTAACACCCAGAAGGAAGCATCTCCGGTATGGAAAAGTATATATATTCTTGATCAGCATGACCTCCTGAGTCGATTTAGTAAAGTAGAAGAGCTAGAGCAATGAAACTTTAGATTTAGATTACTTATATATCTAAGCTGTCTGAATAAGAAAATTGGCATGATCGGTCTATTGTGACCTGAGAACCGACCACTTATGATCAAATACCTCATATAAAATGTATATCTACAGATCAATTTTACTGTATACGTGCTTAGGTAAACTTTTTTTTGGTAAAATATATATTGACTCATGCTCAAATACATGAAAATAATGGTTTCCGGCGAAACGACTTGTGGTTCAAAAAAAAAATGGAAATTCGGTACACCTACCCATATCTAAATATGGGTATCAAATGAATGGAAATTCTTCAGCGATAGAAAGTTTGTAGGTATTTTCAGGATTTGTATACTGGTGACGTATATACCACTTTGAATGGTAACCACACATATGTGTAGGGTATTTATAGTCGGCTATCATAATAACACCTACTTTGAAATTCGCCATGTAACCTTCCCAACTGGTTTTTTATTAAAATGGTATATCAAATTGTTTTTTTTATGAGAAAAATAAATCGTTTTGTTACCGAAGGTATTGAAAATGTGGACATTTTATAAAATTTGAAAAATGTATAAAATATGAAATATACCACATATATAAAAAGTTCAATTAACAATTTCAATAAATCTAATTATTAAAACGTAACCACTATATGTTGCTCTTAAGTACAACACCTAATGTGACAAATCAATACACTCAAGGTGTTGCAATTAGACGCCAAGATCAAAGCAATTGTCGCTGTCAACAGTTTTAGTTGAGCTACTTGTGAATGCAGGTTGTAGGGTACTCACACCACCAACACTATTGCCAACGGATGACAATTAATATATGCAAATTGTAGCTATTCAAATATATCGCATAAATATTTCAATGGCATGTATAACAGCAGATACTCTGTTGCAGCAGTAGCAGCAGCAGCATCACCATCGGCAGCAACATGCGTGTGAAGTGAAGACAATAATTACTCGAGGGTGCGTTTCTACGTACTACGCTGAACTAATTATGTCATCATTACGCAAAGTGTTCTCGTAATAAATTTAACTTTACGATGGCAGCCAAGGTGAGTAAAGTGGTTGCTGCTACTGCTGCTTCAAAGTAGCAGCAACATCAGTAGTAGCAACAACAACTACAACGATATATCAATCAAATATGTTTCATGGTTTGGGCACCGGCAACGCAATTAATTTCACGTATGCAGCCAGCCAGTCAAGGAAATTAATAAATTGCGTTAATGTTGCAGGAGGCTTGCCTGAATGTTGTCTGAATGTTGCCTGAATATTGTCGGAAATCTGAAGTTGTTGTATTCAAGAATTTATTGGCAACATACGCCTCACTGTGTCATTGAGTGATGTGCAGTTAATTGTTGTAGGATTTTGTGTGACAATTTAAACCACTTTAATTAGTATAAGAGCTGTAATCTGCATTTTTCTATTTTATTTATTAGTGGAAGATTTAAACCTTTTAAGAACTAAAAAAACAAAAGAAACCTTTTCAAATTTATGCGTTCTAAAGCTATCTTTTAAAACTTTTACGTTGACAGCTGTTTTACGCTTATTTTTGCCTTATTTAAGAACCTTTACCACTTTTTTTTTAACTCATTTCTCTTTTTTCTTAATTTCATTTTTTCGTCTTTTTCTGCATTTGTCTTCTTTGTTGTTTGGCCAACTATTTAAATTTATGCCACCATACCTCGTGCTGCATAATCAGCTAAGAAATAGCAATAGAAAAGAAAAAAACGTGGCCAAGAAAAGCTTTCAGCCAAATTACTTTTCAAATGTTGTGCAGGCTACTTTTGCAAAAGTTTTGCAAATATTTGAAACACTTTGTTATTTTATTCGTTGGCTCGTTTGGTTGCTGGTCAAGTTGCATTGAGTCGTCTTGCTTAACTTGGCTAATGAATAAAAATGAAAAAAAAAAATAGAAAGTATTTGCTTTTGGCTCACGAAAGATTAATGCATGTTCAATGCTTTGAGGGTTTGCGCTTTGTTGCGCCCCTCATTTAAAAGTCGTTAATGCCAACTTACTGAATTCTGATTTTATTTTCTGTTTTTGTTTGTGCAATTTATTTATGTTGCTAAATGCATAGCTAATTTAGCGTATTAAATAATGAAAGATTTCTTTTTATTATTTTCAAAACGGAGGGTTGTTTGTTGAACTCGATTTAGCATGTTTTTAATTCATTGGATTCCATCTATCTGAATTTATTTCTTGTCAAATTTTGGTGTTATTCAAAATTTTTAGAAGTATTCACATTTTAAAAATTTACAATACTCATAAGACTAAAAGAACTTAGCTAGTTCTAACTTAGATGTTTCTCAATTTTATTATATGCTAAGCAGACATTTTACATTTTCAGCATTAGAAAAAAAATCTATAAAATTTGTGGTAAATGGTAAAAAAACAGCTTTTTCTCTGTTCTAATTCCCAAAGATTAGAAGTTTACTCCTGCAAACCTCACGTTTTAGATTTCACTTGTTATGGCATGGGAGGTTTGATATGACCTTTGTCTTTGTAGCCTCTCAATAGTAATCTATATTTTAGCGGTACCTGGGATAAAGTGGGAAATTGGTTAATGTGAGAAATTGCAAGTTTCGAAATGTTATTGCATTTATTAACAAAAAAACTATTTCTTATTGTTTTTCGAGAACAAGTAAAAAATATGTATTGAAATGTATTTTTTTCAACATTTCCCACTTTACCCGAGGATTTTTCAAGAAGTCCAAAAATTAGATGTTTTAAAAAATCGCTCAAAAATCAATCAAAAGACATAAAAAATGTATTCTGTTCAAGCTAAAAGATAAATCACGAACCACTCTATGTAATAGACCCTTCAAAAGAATTAAAAAAAAAAAAAAATATTTAAATGTATTTTTTGAAGACAGATCAAAACGTTTCCCAATTTACCCCAGTCTCCTCTACTTTGAACACTCCCTTGTTCACTTTATCGTAATCTCTAGCGTATCTTTTATCTCTAGGTCATCTCTGTTATATGTGTCAAGTAATAACATGTGTAATTATCTAATGCAAGCACAAAACAAAGTAGTCTTGTTCTTGCACTTGGTTTTGATGGGTTCTTCTTGTTCTTGAATCGACTGTTCGATTTTTGTTTATGTTCTGGTGGTGTAGATCTTGTTCTTGCATTGAAAGGTTGATCTTGCTGGGTTACACTTGTGCTTGTCTTGCAGGATATGTCTGGTTCTTGCATCTGAAGATGAATCTGGTTCTTGTTCTTTCATATACAAGTATAAGACTCTTACATTTTTGATTATATTCCTTCCATGAACTCAGTTTTAGTCGCCTTATGAAATGATATGAGTGAATTTTAAATTTCCTTAAACTTTAAATTAAAAATTATACTTCGAAATTTAAAATATCTACATTTTTCCCAGCAAGTGTACATTCTATGTATAATCATGGGGTTTAGCATATATTCGATTTGTCAATATTCTAACACATTTTTGAAAAGTAACGAGAACGTAAATGTGAACATTATCAGCAATAGTTTCGCCAACATTTAGTGATTACTAACTGATACTTAACTAATTCATAACTGACTCTGAACTGCTGCTCGAGGTATTTTTAAGTGATTCTTAACTGATTCTTAACTGATTCTTAACTTATTCTTAACTTATTCATAACTTATTCATAACTTATTCTTAAGTTCTACCTATTTTCTTCATAAATGATTCATTACTGATTTATAACTTAATCTGAACTGATTCTGAAATGATTTTTTCTATGGGTATTTTTATATGATTCTTAACTGATTCTTAGTTTATTTTTATTTTATTCTTAAGTTATTCTTAACTTCATCATAAGTGATTCTCAACTGATTCTTAAGTATTCTTGAGTGATACTCAACTGATTCTTAAGGTATTTTTGATTCCTAACTGATTCTTAACTTATTTTTAACTTATTCCTAACTTATTCTTAAATGCTGCATAACTGCTTCAAAATTAATTCATAACTGATTTATAACTTATTGTCAACTGATTCTTAACTGATTCAAAGGGTATTCTTAAGTGATTCTTAACTGATTCTTAAGTATTCATAAGTGATACTCAACTGATTCTTAACTGATTCTTAACTTATTTTTAACTAAGTCATAACTTATTCTTAAATGCTTCAAAACTGTTTTTTGATGATTCATAACTGATTCTGAAGTGATTCTGAACTGCTTATAAAGGTATTTTAAAGAGATTCTTAACTGATTCTTAAATTATTCATAACATATTCCTTATTATTCTTAACTGCATCCTAACTGCATAATAAATGATTCATAACTGATTTATAACTTATTCTAAACTGATACTGAACTGATTCTTAATTCATTTTTATTTTATTCTTAAGTGATTGTTAAGTATTCTTGAGTGATACTCAACTGATTTTTAAAGTATCCTTGATTCTTAACTGATTCTTAACTTATTTTTAACTTAGTCAGAACTTATTCTTAAATGCTTCATAACTGATTCGGAACTAATTCTGAAGTGATTCTTAACTAATTCTTAAGGTCCTTGACTTATTCTTAACTGCTTTATAAATGATTCTTAACTTAAACATAACTTATTCTCAATTGATAGTGTCGGTAGTAGTGTCGGCAGCTCAGAGTTCAGTGCGTTGGACTGCGAATCGAACGTCCCATGTTCAAATCTGGGCTGGGACAACAACATCTTTTCAAAGAATTTATTTTTCTATACTGCGCTACCTCCCGGAGTAAATGTCAAACCTACGAGAGTAAAATATTGCCTATGAAAAGCTCTCACCCCGCGCGGGTGATGTGACTCCGGATATAGAATTCCAATTCGTAGAGCCAATTAGAACTCGAGAAAAAGAATTACGATATGTTTCTGAAAATTTGGTTCGAACTATTCAACTTGCAGTTCGACTATGTAGTTCGAAATACTGGACGAAATACTATAGTTTTTTAGACTTCAAATAAATATAACTGGTGGAATATGCTTCGGATTTGTCTTTGGATTCGGTTTAAGGAGGTCCCACTACTTTGAGTACAAATATAACAAATATATTCTTTCTGTAGCGCGAAACTATTTTAATAAATATCTATTCTTAATTTATTCTTAACTTACTATAAACTGCTTCATAACTGATTCTTAACTTATTCTTAACTTAATCTTAACTTATTCTTAACCTACTCGTAACTGATTCTAAAATGATTGATAAATTCACATATTTAAATACATATATGACTATAGAAATGTAACATGTACTTTGTTAGTTCAATTCAATACTGTACTCAGAATAGATTATGGCGTTGGTGGTTCAGATGATTTGTGCTTTGGTCTTCGGACCAGCGACCGCATAAAAAAAATAGAAAATGTTATTCCATACCTCTTGTCAGACAATGCCATGCCTCGAAATTGAAGAAATTGCCATGTCACAAAACTGTAGGTCCCACCATTTTATGGTTGTTCATATCCGTTTCGCCATACTATTATTATTAATTACTCACTATAAACATTTCATTGTTTGCCACAAACATATCGAAATTAACGATCTTTAGAGTGTAATTAATTGTGAATAACCTTTAGAATTTAAATATGGAAATTTAAATGAAAATTTGGATTCAAAGTTCCACAGAGTTCGTAAACTATGGAGACTTTTTGACAATAGTAAATGTCAAAAAATAAACGTAATTCAACTTTGTGGCTTTGTGACTCTGCCTTGGTTGTCTATTTTTGACTTACAAGCCGAAGTGACAGAAGTCTAATATGAGTCGCAACAAAAGCGCTGATGCAACAGCTACCAGCAACATCAACCAATCAACAATTTCGTTGAGGCAGCAACGTGAAATTTCGCCATCTCTATGCATTTGACATTTTCACTGAATTGGCGTATCCGATGCTGAGCTGTCCGACGGCGACGGTCGCGCCGTTACTCATCAATGTCGCGCGCGCAATTTAATGAGATGCCGCGCGAGAATTTGTGGCTTTCGTTGCTGTTTGTGTGCTGTTGCTGTTGTTGCTACTGGTAATGTTGCTGCTACTACTGCTGCTGTTGGCAGCATTTAAAAACATTTTTAGTTTGGTCAGACTGTCGTCCTGACAGACTGCTTGCCTGCCTGTCGTCCTTTGGATGGTTGCTGACATTTTTGTTCATTGCTGCCTGCGCGCTTCGATTTTTCCGGCACAAATCAGCAAAATAAATGTGAAAATCACACACATACAACAACAATAATAAGTACAACAACTATTCATCACTGTCAAACAGATGCAACTGTCAGATAATCAATGTGGGCGTGGGTGACACGACGGGTGGGGTGGGGTGTTGGGCATTCGCGTGCTTAGTGTCGCGACGCGTTTAGTTGGCAGCAGTAGCAATAGCAGCAGTAGCAATAGCAGCAGTAGCAATAGCAGCAGCAGCAAAAATCAGCAACAACAAAATAAAATCGTTTACATTAAATGCAATGAAAGCAGCAACTGTTGTTGTTGCAAATTTTAATGAGAATTTTCGCTTTTCGATCCTTTCAATGCTGCCTAGCTGACTGTCGGTCTGTCTGTCTTCCTGATGCCTGTCGCACAATGACTCGACAATTTAAAAATTGCAACATATTATCGTTGTTGTTATTGTTGTTGTTGCATCAGGCCACCAACAATTGTTGCTGTTGGTGGTGAGGTTAATTGAATTTATTTTGGTCCCCGCTCAAACTACGTATGTCTGCCTGACTGAATGTCTGTCTATCGGTCGCATTTTCTATTTTCACTCTCCGGTATGTGTTTTGCAAGTCATGGTAAACATCATTAGAGCCTTATTTTACGCTACTGTTGCTGCTTTTCCGCTTCATCATTGTTTGACAACTCAATTGATTCGTGACCTCGCCCCCGCTCCTCCTCCCCCTGGCGCACCCATTCAAAACCATGATTGACATCAAAGTTAGTTTGACTTTTCAATTATCGAAATTAAGATATATTTTCAACTCTTTCTACGAATGGCTTTTATGGGTATAGGCGGCCTTTGATAAATTGCATTTGATATTGTAAAATTGATTAGCTAGTTTTTTTTACTAGAATCCAAAAAATTAGAACAAATCAAAATAGTTTTAATACTTCTAAACATTTTCAAATTCATATTTAAATAAAAATATTTAATGTGTCTCCGGATATAGAATTCTAATTCGTAGACCCAATGCAATGCTTTTCAAACTTTCGACAAATTAGAACTCGAGAAAAAGAATTACGATATGTTTCTGAAAATATTGTTCGACCTATTTGACTTAACCCATGCATTTCGAAATACTGGACGAAATACTATAGTTTTTTTAGACTTCAAACAAATATACACAGAAAAGAAAATTCTTCAATATGATGAATTTATTCATGAATATTATCAATTTACCAATCGGCAACTTTACCCTTCAGACATATCACTGAACTGGTCTTCAATTGAAGAATTTGATTCTGTTTAAAATTCTCCAATTGAATACCAGTTCAGTGATAGATCTAAAGGACTGCATGAGTTTTCATTCACCTCTTCCTATGACAATGCCATGTTGTAGGAACAATTTCATCAAAATTAAGACGGACCTGTGGTCAGTATCCAGGATTATTGCATTTTTATTTGAAGCTCGATAAAATCTCTACAAATATTAAATTTTTTTATATTTTCTACTATAACTACAAAACAAATGGGCATTCCACAGAAAACGTTACCAAGGTGTGATATATTAAAGTTGAACCTATTGATTCCGTTTAATGATTTATAGGATAAGAAGTATTTCTTATTTCATATTCTGTGATCAGAATTTACCAAAATGCATGGCAAATGTGTTTTTTTCTCAATTAAAGTCAAATATGTTTTTGAAATTTATTATAGTACAAAATTGAGGCAATATATGAAACAGTATAGTTTCGTTGTTTTTAATCCGAAAAAAATTGAATAGTACAATTTTAAAGATAATTTGTTTGAAAAAGTATTCCACATATTGTATTGGTGATGAGTGGTTCAAAGTACAGACAATTAACCAAACAGTTGTAACGCCCGTCACAAAAAAATAGTAAAAGTTAATTTGGGAACTATTTTGCAAACGTACAACTGGGAAACTTTGTAAAAGTGAAGCTTTTTGTCGTATCTATTCATTTATTATAGTCTTTGGTCACATGGATATTTCGGATGGTTTCTATATCCATCTAAAATATTGTAACGCTCGTCACAATTAACAATAAGCAAAACCAAAAAACTGCAAAATTATATATTTGTTTATATATGCATCAATAATCAATTATATTGTTATTAAACCATAGAAAAAGTAGTAAATAATCCAAAATATTCAATAAGGACAGATAAAAAAGGGAAATATCAAACCTTACAAAAAAATCATAAAAAATTCCAAAAAAACATTATTTTCGAAATGCGAAAAATATTTATGTAAGCTTACGAAGGAAATGGTCTACAAATGATGCAGACAGAGTAGTTATTTAAAATAATAAAACATATTTTTTTTCAAAACGACAAAATTTAATACTTTGTGGAGTAAACTCTATTTTTTGAAAAAGTACGTGTAACGCCCGTCACAGTATTTAACTTCAAATTTGTAGAAAGATATAGGACCTATGGCAAAACTACATAGAGGACCATAAGATCTATCCACAGCATTGTAAAAATATATCTATCCTTTTTTATTTATCAAATGAGAAGGTTTTTAATCGTGCAAATGTAACGCCCGTCACAATGGAATGCCCAAAATGAAAATTCATTGAAAAACTGTTATTAATGATATTTTTTAAAGAAATTTCATAAAATCACATTAAATTATGTAAACTTACATTATCTCGAACGAATACTATCTCGGAATACAAAAAATTCAGTACATTTTTTTCCAATTTGGTACTATTTTTTCATTAATTCGGTACTAATTATAAAAACATAAATATCTACACTGATTGAAGAACACTTTTTCGACAGTTACAAGCGTTCATCATATTTCTGATAGCATTCATAACATTGATGTCGTTAGTCATTAATATTATGAATGGTTTTTCAATACAATGAATCATGGTTTGAAGAACGGAATTCATCAATATGAAGTAAATTTTCTGTATAGGTAAATGCCCAAAAATGCCCCGGGCGAGTTTCTGGTCGGAGAGTGCATGACATCGCTTGCGAGTTACTCGACAAGTGACTAGTAAAACTGGCTGGATACGGGTGGGAATTGTTACTTGGGATATTAGACCCAACGGACACAGTTTTCAAACTATGAAAGTCATATAGCTCTTATGTACCGATTATTTTTCTCGAATTATTGTTCGAACTACTAAACTCTGAGTAAATCAGTCAAACTTTTCATTTCAAACTCATATAACTTAGGGCCAGTTTTTTAGTGGTAGTTTAAACATAGTTTAAACTACGTTTAATTAAACGTCTCACGTAGTTTAACTATTCGAACAGTTTTTCAGTGGCAGTTTAAGTTTCATTCAGATCAGTGCTTAAAATATGGCAGCACCGGCGAATTATCGATTGTGAATAGCGTTTAAGAAGAAGAATAGGGTTATTTTTCTCAATTTGAAAAGCTGATATTTAAGTTGCGGGAATGACGAAGATTACGAGAAATTATACAGATAATTAAGAAATTTAGAATGCAAGAAATAATACATATCAGTGAAAATTTGTGCGTGTAATCGTTAGGTGTTACTTTATACAATGAATAATAAAATAAAACTAATAAAATGAAAACCGATGGACAGACAAATGAGCGCATGAGTGCGGACTGCAGAGCGTAAAGAGCGCATCTCACATTTTTCTGTCAAAATTATTGAGAGTTTAAACGTAGTTTAACCCACCAACATCCATGGGTTAAACTAAGTTTACACTACGTTTACAGTTCACTGAAAACACGATTCTAAGTTTAAACTAAGTTTAAACTGCAAATGGAGTTCAACTACCACTGAAAAACTGGCCCTTAAGGATTATGTATCAGGTTTGGCACTGGAAATATAGCACGACATAATAAACCCAACAATTCTCATTCTTTCAAACTTATAGGGCCAGTTTTTCAGTGCTAGTTAAACTTTTTTTGTGGTTTAAACTTCGTTTAAAATCAAAATAGAATTTTTCAGTGAACTTCAACCGTCGTTTAAACTTAGTTTAAACGGCCGATGCTAATGGTTTATACTACGGTTAAACTTTGAAAGTTTTTGACATGAATTTTTCTCACAACACTTTTCACTATTTTTTGTCGCCGCGTTGTTTCATAAATTATTATTAATTTTTTTTATTTTTGTATTAAACAAAACTCTCACTTGCACTTTAGTTTCTCGAGCTGTTGCTAATATTTAAATTTACATTAATTTTATTTTTCTGAAACAATTTTTGTATTTATTTAATTTTGAATGACATTTATCAAAAGTCAAAATCAAGAGAATTTATGTCATTAGCCTGTGGTACCATATCGCTGTTATTAATTTTTCTTATAACCAAGAGGTTCTGTTTCTTAAAATCAAGAATGTTTCCTCTATATTGAAAGGGTTAAGATGTATATTATATTATTTATGATTATAAATCCATTCGCTTTTTTGCACAATCTAATTTGTTGGCTTCAGATAGTAAAAATAAACAAAAACTTTAAACACAGCCTATTGGAAAACATGCCAAATACATTTGACCATCTTCAAGAGCTGTCCAATCGACCAACATTTCCCATTCCGAAACATTTGGCTATAAATCAAATTTTGTCTCGAAGGTCAGAAAATTTTTGAAAATTAATGATGTTGCATGCCGTTACGTGCTGCCAGATTTGATTAAAATTCTTACATTTTCACACTCTCGAACCTCAAAAGCTATCTCGCCTTCAGCTTGACTTGACATGATGTCTTGAAGGAACGACGATGCTTGTCAAGAGTCAGCTAAATGAAAACGAACAATCCAAAAAAAAAAAAAGAAAATTCAAACTAAAGAAACACATTTGAATGATGTTCGACCGCCACCATTTGGATGGGGTGCTGAGCCGACTGACAGAAGGAAAACAATGCTCAAGACTAATGAAAGATTTGTAAAGTCTATGTCTTGTATGGGCCCCTCAAATTTGCGCCAACAACAGTTTCAATAAATTTTCATTTTGCGAATCATTACCGAACAGCAACAGCAGTACCAAAAATGCCAAAGGACGACCAACATGTTGGCCACGGTTGGCAACAGTAACGACAGAAAATTAATGATTGATTTCCGTTGCGACTCACTCGACACGTTGTGGAGTCGTGTCGTAGTGGAGCGTTTTGAATTTTCTATTTTCTATTTGAATTTTAGAATTTTATTCATTTATTGCTGCTGCTGTTGCTGTTGCTGATGATGCTTTTTCATTTCGCAAATAACCGAAATCAACCCAGAGGAATCCTGTTGGTGTGACACCAATGCAACCAATAACAGCGCTGGAGCAACAACAACAACAAAAAAAGAGTCTGCCGCATGTGATGCGTAGTATTTTGTTGCACGATGCGGTTGTCGTCCTGTTCTCGTTATTTTTGTTCATTTATCAGTGAGTCCTGTTGCGAGTCCGTCCTGTTTGTGTCTCTCGCCTCTAGGTTCGTTCGCACGACATGTGTGCGGGGGAGGGGGTCCTTGTGTGCGGTGGGCCTGCATTGGTTTTCGGCAGCTTTTTACGAAGCAGCGCACATCACTCTGGTGTTAAATCAATTATTTTTAATTTAAAAGGACACTAATTTGATTAATGGTTCAATGAATTCAATCCCAAAAACAAGAAAAACTAAATAAATTATTTTCATATTAGTGCAGTCAAAGAATTTGCATTTTATTCAGAAGGAATATATAATATACTTTATTAAATTATAAAAACAGCATTACTAAAACTGCTCCCCCAATTAGCCCCAGCAGCTGTTGCACGTCACGCTCAATTATTAGAATAGACTTGCTTAGTTTAGCCACCGGCCACCTGTGACCAATTTAGATTATTTCCATTTCGTACTTAAACAACTCGGTTTACCTTAAGAAAAAAAGGTCTAAGCAATTTCTATAGTATGTGGGAGAAATAAAGAAGAAAAAGAAAACTCCCAGTGGACGTCATAAATTTCAGAACAACCCTAAAGTGTACTGGGCAACATGCTTCCCACTCTTACACATCCGCTTTAGAGCTAATCAAGTTCCGGCAGTGTATGGCAGTGGCTTAAGATAGCATTGCTTTTTTTTAAAGAGATCTTCTAAGAATACATATAATAGCTATAAGTACTCAGTGCTTTTAAAAAAGTGAAAACGATTTGCAAAGGATTTCAAATAAATAATTGAATACTCAGCCTCTTATATAGTGATGATATAATGAGGCAGCAAAGCAGAGGGCTACCTTTAAGTTGATTTTTTAAAAAACTGGTCTTACTTTTTAAAAGATTTACAGCGAAATTTGTTATTTATTAAATTACGATAATTTCAGACTTTTACATATTAATAAAACCCAGTAAGGAGAGATAGATTATATGGGAGATTTTTGAAGTAAAGACATTTTGAAAGATTTTATAAGAACTTTGGCGCGATTTATAAAAGTCGTAGAGGGTCCAAACTTTGCACTTTTTATCCCATATTAAATCTGATTTGGTCGTATAAAAATCATAGGGATCGACTTAGTAGATTTCGAGAAATCACATCTTTCACTTCAAATGGCTATAGAATCTAAACGGAGCGTCGTAGAGGGGTCAAACTTTACACTATTTATCCTAACTTCAAATGGCTATAGAATCTAAACGGAGCGTCGTAGAGGGTTCAAACTTCACACTTTTTATCCAAACTTCAAATGGCTGTAGAATCTAAACGGAGCGTCGTAGAGGGTCCAAACTTTGCACTTTTTATCCCATATTAAATCTGATTTGTTGGTATAAAAATCATAGAGATCGACTTAGTGGATTTTGAGAAATCACATCTTTAACTTAAAATGGCTATAGAATCTAAACGGAGCGTCGTAGAGGGTTCAAACTTCACACTTTTTATCCAAACTTCAAATGGCTGTAGAATCTAAACGGAGCGTCGTAGAGGGTCCAAACTTTGCACTTTTTATACCATATTAAATCTGATTTGTTGGTATAAAAATCATAGAGATCGACTTAGTGGATTTTGAGAAATCACATCTTTAACTTCAAATGGCTATAGAACCTAAACGGAGCGTCGTAGAGGGGTCAAACTTTACACTTTTTATCCTAACTTCAAATGGCTGTAGAATCTGAACGGAGCGTCTTAGAGGAGCCAAACTTTGCACTTTTTATCCCATATTAAATCTGATTTGTTGGTATAAAAATCATATGGATCGACTTAGTGGATTTCGAGAAATCACATCTTTAACTTCAAATGGCCAGAGAATCTAAACGGAGTGTCGTAGAGGGGTCAAACTTTACACTTTTTATCCTAACTTCAAATCTCTGTAGAATCTAAACGGAGCGTCGTAGAGGGTCCAAACTTTGCACATTTTATTTCATATTAAATCTGATTTGGTGTTATAAAAATCATAGGGATCGAATTAGTGGATTTCGAGATATCACATCTTTAACTTGAAATGGCTATAGAATCTAAACGGAGCGTCGTAGAGGGGTCAAACTTTACACTTTTTATCCTAACTTCAAATCTCTGTAGAATCTAAACGGAGCGTCGTAGAGGGGCCAAACTTTGCACTTTTTATCTCATATTAAATCTGATTTGTTGTTATAAAAATCATAGGGATCGACTTAGTACATTTCGAGAAATCACACCTTTAACTTCAAATGGCTATAGAATCTAAACGGAGCGTCGTAGAGGGTTCAAACTTCACACTTTTTATCCAAACTTCAAATGGCTGTAGAATCTAAACGGAGCGTCGTAGAGGGTCCAAACTTTGCACTTTTTATACCATATTAAATCTGATTTGTTGGTATAAAAATCATAGAGATCGAATTAGTAGATTTCGAGAATTCACATCTTTAACTTCAACTGGCTATAGAATCTAAACGGAGCCTCGTAGAGGGTCCAAACTTCGCACTTTTTATCCCATATTAAATCACATCTTTAACTTCAAATAGCTATACAATCTAAACGGAGCGTCGTAGAGGGTTCAAACTTCACACTTTTCATCCAAACTTCAAATGGCTGTAGAATCTAAACGGAGCGTCGTAGAGGGGTCAAACTTTACACTTTTTATCCTAACTTCAAATGGCTGTAGAATCTAAACGGAGCGTCGTAGAGGGTCCAAACTTTGCACATTTTATTTCATATTAAATCTGATTTGGTGTTATAAAAATCATAGGGATCGAATTAGTGGATTTCGAGAAATCACATCTTTAACTTGAAATGGCTATAGAATCTAAACGGAGCGTCGTAGAGGGGTCAAACTTTACACTTTTTATCCAAACTTCAAATGGCTGTAGAATCTAAACGGAGCGTCGTAGAGGGGTTAAACTTTACACTTTTTATCCTAACTTCAAATGGCTGTAGAATCTAAACGGAGCGTCGTAGAGGTCCAAACTTTGCACTTTTTATCCCATATTAAATCTGATTTGTTGGTATAAAAATCATAGAGATCGACTTAGTGGATTTTGAGAAATCACATCTTTAACTTCAAATGGCTATAGAATCTAAACGGAGCGTCGTAGATGGGTCAAACTTTACACTTTTTATTCTAACTTCAAATGGCTGCAGAATCTAAACGGAGCGGCGTAGAGGGTGAAAACTTTGCACTTTTTATCCCATATTAAATCTGATTTGGTGGTATAAAAATCATAGGGATCGACTTAGTGGATTTCGAGAAATCACGTCTTTAACTTCAAATGGCTATAGAATCTAAACGGAGCGTCGTAGAGGGGTCAAACTTTACACTTTTTATCCTAACTTCAAATGGCTGTAGAATCTAAACGGAGCGTCGTAGAGGTCCAAACTTTGCACTTTTTATCCCATATTAAATCTGATTTGTTGGTATAAAAATCATAGAGATCGACTTAGTGGATTTTGAGAAATCACATCTTTAACTTCAAATGGCTATAGAATCTAAACGGAGCGTCGTAGATGGGTCAAACTTTACACTTTTTATTCTAACTTCAAATGGCTGCAGAATCTAAACGGAGCGGCGTAGAGGGTGAAAACTTTGCACTTTTTATCCCATATTAAATCTGATTTGGTGGTATAAAAATCATAGGGATCGACTTAGTGGATTTCGAGAAATCACATCTTTAACTTCAAATGGCTATAGAATCTAAACGGAGCGTCGTAGGGGGTCCAAACTTTGCACTTTTTATGCCATATTAAATCACAACCGGAGAAATCACATCTTTAACTTTAAATGGCTATAGAATCTAAACGGAGCGTCGTAGAGGGTCCAAACTTTACACTTTTTATCCCATATTAAATATGATTTGGTGGTATAAAAATCATAGAGATCGACTTAGTGGATTTCGAGAAAAAACATCTTTAACTTCAAATGGCCATAGAATCTAAACGGAGTGTCGTAGAGGGGTCAAACTTTACACTTTTTATCCTAACTTCAAATGGCTGTAGAATCTAAACGGAGCGTCGTAGAGGGTCCAAACTTTGCACTTTTTATCCCATATTAAATCACAACCGGAGAAATCACATCTTTAACTTTAAATGGCTGTAGAATCTAAACGGAGCGTCGTAGAGGGTCCAAACTTTACACTTTTTATCCCATATTAAATATGATTTGGTGGTATAAAAAGCATAGGGATCGACTTAGTGGATTTCGAGAAATCACATCTTTAACTTAAAATGGCTATAGAATCTAAACGGAGCGTCGTAGAGGGTTCAAACTTCACACTTTTTATCCAAACTTCAAATGGCTGTAGAATCTAAACGGAGCGTCGTAGAGGGTCCAACCTTTGCACTTTTTATCCCATATTAAATCTGATTTGTTGGTATAAAAATCATAGAGATCGACTTAGTGGATTTTGAGAAATCACATCTTTAACTTCAAATGGCTATAGAACCTAAACGGAGCGTCGTAGAGGGGTCAAACTTTACACTTTTTATCCTAACTTCAAATGGCTGTAGAATCTGAACGGAGCGTCGTAGAGGAGCCAAACTTTGCACTTTTTATCCCATATTAAATCTGATTTGTTGGTATAAAAATCATATGGATCGACTTAGTGGATTTCGAAAAATCACATCTTTAACTTCAAATGGCCAGAGAATCTAAACGGAGTGTCGTAGAGGGGTCAAACTTTACACTTTTTATCCTAACTTAAAATCTCTGTAGAATCTAAACGGAGCGTCGTAGAGGGTCCAAACTTTGCACATTTTATTTCATATTAAATCTGATTTGGTGTTATAAAAATCATAGGGATCGAATTAGTGGATTTCGAGAAATCACATCTTTAACTTGAAATGGCTATAGAATCTAAACGGAGCGTCGTAGAGGGTTCAAACTTCACACTTTTTATCTAAACTTCAAATGGCTGTAGAATCTAAACGGAGCGTCGTAGAGGGTCCAAACTTTGCACTTTTTATCCCATATTAAATCTGATTTGTTGGTATAAAAATCATAGGGATCGACGTAGTAGATTTTGAGAAATCACATCTTTAACTTCAAATGGCTGTAGAATCTAAACGGAGCGTCGTAGAGGGTCCAAACTTTGCACTTTTTATCCCATATTAAAACTGATTTGTTGGTATAAAAATCATAGGGATCGACGTAGTAGATTTCGAGAAATCACATCTTTAACTTTAAATGGCTATAGAATCTAAACGGAGCGTCGTAGAGGGGTCAAACTTTACACTTTTTATCTTATCTTCAAATGGCTGTAGAATCTAAACGGAGCGTCGTAGAGGGTCCAAACTTTGCACTTTTTATCCCATATTAAATCTGATTTGTTGGTATAAAAATCATAGGGATCGACGTAGTAGATTTCGAGAAATCACATCTTTAACTTTAAATGGCTATAGAATCTAAACGGATCGTCGTAGAGGGGTCAAACTTTACACTTTTTATCTTATCTTCAAATGGCTGTAGAATCTAAACGGAGCGTCGTAGAGGGTCCAAACTTTACACTATTTATCCCATATTAAAGTTGATTTGTTGGTACAAAAAACATAGGGATCGACTTAATAGATTTCGAGAAATCACATCTTTAACTTCAAATGGCTATAGAATCTAAACGGAGCGTCGTAGAGGGGCCAAACTTTACACTTTTTATCCTAACTTCAAATGGCTGTAGAATCTAAACGGAGCGTCGTAGAGGGTCCAAACTTTACACTATTTATCCCATATTAAAGTTGATTTGTTGGTACAAAAAACATAGGGATCGACTTAATAGATTTCGAGAAATCACATCTTTAACTTCAAATGGCTATAGAATCTAAACGGAGCGTCGTAGAGGGGTCAAACTAAACACATTTTATCCTAACTTCAAATGGCTGTAGAATCTAAACGGAGCGTCGTAGAGGGGTCAAACTTTACACTTTTTATCCTAACTTCAAATGGCTGTAGAATCTAAACGGAGCGTCGTAGAGGGTCCAAACTTTACACTATTTATCCCATATTAAAGTTGATTTGTTGGTACAAAAAACATAGGGATCGACTTAATAGATTTCGAGAAATCACATCTTTAACTTCAAATGGCTATAGAATCTAAACGGAGCGTCGTAGAGGGGCCAAACTTTACACTTTTTATCTTATCTTCAAATGGCTGTAAACGGAGCGTCGTAGGGGGTCCAAACTTTGCACTTTTTATCCCATATTAAAACTGATTTGTTGGTATAAAAATCATAGGGATCGACGTAGTAGATTTCGAGAAATCACATCTTTAACTTTAAATGGCTATAGAATCTAAACGGAGCGTCGTAGAGGGGTCAAACTTTACACTTTTTATCTTATCTTCAAATGGCTGTAGAGGGTCCAAACTTTGCACTTTTTATCCCATATTAAAACTGATTTGTTGGTATAAAAATCATAGGGATCGACGTAGTAGATTTCGAGAAATCACATCTTTAACTTCAAATGGCTGTAGAATCTAAACGGAGCGTCGTAGAGGGGCCAAACTTTGCCCTTTTTATCCCATATTAAATCTGATTGGTTGGTATTATACTAATAATAGGGATCGAATTAGTAGATTATCCCATATTAAATCTGATTTGGTGGTATAAAAATCATCTTAGACTTAGTGGATTTCTAGAAATCACATCTTTAACTTCAAATGGCTATAGAATTTAAACGGAGCGTCGTAGAGGGGTCAAACTTTACACTTTTATCCGAACTTCAAATGGCTGTAGAATCTAAACGGAGCGTCGTAGAGGGTCCAAACTTTGCACTTTTTATCCCATATTAAATCTGATTTGGTGGTATAAAAATCATAGGGATCGACTTAGTAGATTTCGAGAAATCACATCTTTAACTTCAAATGGCTATAGAATCTAAACGGAGCGTCGTAGAGGGGTTAAACTTTACACTTTTTATTCTAACTTCAAATGGCTGTAGAATCTAAACGGAGCGTCGTAGAGGGTCCAAACTTTGCACATTTTATTTCATATTAAATCTGATTTGGTGGTATAAAAATCATAGGGATCGACTTAGTGGATTTCGAGAAATCACATCTTTCACTTCAAATGGCTATAGAATCTAAACGGAGCGTCGTAGAGGGGTCAAACTTTACACTATTTATCCTAACTTCAAATGGCTTAAATCTGATTTGGTGGTATAAAAATCATAGGGATCGACTTAGTAGATTTCGAGAAATCACATCTTTAACTTAAAATGGCTATAGAATCTAAACGGAGCGTCGTAGAGGGTTCAAACTTCACACTTTTTATCCAAACTTCAAATGGCTGTAGAATCTAAACGGAGCGTCGTAGAGGGTCCAAACTTTGCA
Source organism: Dryomyza anilis (assembly GCA_951804985.1). Taxonomy (NCBI): domain Eukaryota; kingdom Metazoa; phylum Arthropoda; class Insecta; order Diptera; family Dryomyzidae; genus Dryomyza; species Dryomyza anilis. Next base: position 125,936,736 of record OX638130.1, on the reverse strand, counting down.
CTTTTTATCCCATATTAAATCTGATTTGTTGGTATAAAAATCATAGAGATCGACTTAGTGGATTTTGAGAAATCACATCTTTAACTTAAAATGGCTATAGAATCTAAACGGAGCGTCGTAGAGGGTTCAAACTTCACACTTTTTATCCAAACTTCAAATGGCTGTAGAATCTAAACGGAGCGTCGTAGAGGGGTCAAACTTTACACTTTTTATCCTAACTTCAAATGGCTGTAGAATCTAAACGGAGCGTCGTAGAGGGTCCAAACTTTGCACTTTTTATCCAATATTAAATTTGATTTGTTAGTATAAAGAGCATAGGGATCGACTTAGTGGATTTCGTGAAATTACATCTTTAACTTCAAATGGTTATAGAATCTAAACGGAGCGTCGTAGAGGGGTCAAACTTTACACTTTTTATCCAAACGTCAAATGGCTGTAGAATCTAAACGGAGCGTCGTAGAGGGTCCAAACTTTGCACTTTTTATCCCATATTAAATCTGATTTGTTGGTATAAAAATCATAGAGATCGACTTAGTGGATTTTGAGAAATCACATCTTTAACTTAAAATGGCTATAGAATCTAAACGGAGCGTCGTAGAGGGTTCAAACTTCACACTTTTTATCCAAACTTCAAATGGCTGTAGAATCTAAACGGAGCGTCGTAGAGGGGTCAAACTTTACACTTTTTATCCTAACTTCAAATGGCTGTAGAATCTAAACGGAGCGTCGTAGAGGTCCAAACTTTGCACTTTTTATCCCATATTAAATCTGATTTGTTGGTATAAAAATCATAGAGATCGACTTAGTGGATTTTGAGAAATCACATCTTTAACTTCAAATGGCTATAGAATCTAAACGGAGCGCCGTAGAGGGTTCAAACTTTACACTTTTTATCCAAACTTCAAATGGCTGTAGAATCTAAACGGAGCGTCGTAGAGGGGTCAAACTTTACACTTTTTATCCTAACTTCAAATGGCTGTAGAATCTAAACGGAGCGTCGTAGAGGTCCAAACTTTGCACTTTTTATCCCATATTAAATCTGATTTGTTGGTATAAAAATCATAGAGATCGACTTAGTGGATTTTGAGAAATCACGTCTTTAACTTCAAATGGCTATAGAATCTAAACGGAGCGTCGTAGATGGGTCAAACTTTACACTTTTTATTCTAACTTCAAATGGCTGCAGAATCTAAACGGAGCGGCGTAGAGGGTGAAAACTTTGCACTTTTTATCCCATTTAAATCTGATTTGGTGGTATAAAAATCATAGGGATCGACTTAGTAGATTTCGAGAAATCACATCTTTAACTTCAAATGGCTATAGAATCTAAACGGAGCGTCGTAGAGGGGTCAAACTTTACACTTTTTATCCTAACTTCAAATGGCTGTAGAATCTAAACGAAGCGTCGTAGGGGGTCCAAACTTTGCACTTTTTATCCCATATTAAATCTGATTTGGTGGTATAAAAATCATTGAGATCGACTTAGTGGATTTCGAGAAAAAACATCTTTAACTTCAAATGGCCATAGAATCTAAACGGAGTGTCGTAGAGGGGTCAAACTTTACACTTTTTATCCTAACTTCAAATGGCTGTAGAATCTAAACGGAGCGTCGTAGAGGGTCCAAACTTTGCACTTTTTATCCCATATTAAATATGATTTGGTGGTATAAAAAGCATAGGGATCGACTTAGTGGATTTCGAGAAATCACATCTTTAACTTCAACTGGCTATAGAATCTAAACGGAGCGTCGTAGAGGGTCCAAACTTTGCACTTTTTATCCCATATTAAATCACAACCAGAGAAATCACATCTTTAACTTCAAATCTAAACGGAACGGAAGAATCTAAACGGAGCGTCGTAGAGGGTCCAAACTTTGCACTTTTATCCAATATTGAATCTGATTTGTTAGTATAAAAGGCATAGTGATCGACTTAGTGGATTTCGAGAAATCACATCTTTAACTTCAAATGGCTATAGAATCTAACGGAGCGTCGTAGAGGGGTCAAACTTTACACTTTTATCCTAACTTCAAATGGCTGTAGAATCTAAACGGAGCGTCGTAGAGGGGCCAAACTTTGCACTTTTTATCCCATATTAAATCTGATTTGGTGGTATAAAAATCATAGAGATCGACTTAGTAGATTTCGAGAAATCACATCTTTAACTTCAAATGGCTATAGAATCTAAACGGAGCGTCGTAGAGGGGTCAAACTTTACACTTTTTATCCTAACTTCAAATGGCTGTAGAATCTAAACGGAGCGTCGTAGAGGGTCCAAACTTTGCACTTTTTATCCAATATTAAATCTGATTTGTTAGTATAAAAAGCATAGGGATCGACTTAGTGGATTTCGAGAAATCACATCTTTAACTTCAAATGGCTATAGAATCTAAACGGAGCGTCGTAGAGGGTTCAAACTTTACACTTTTTAAACAAACTTCAAATGGCTGTAGAATCTAAACGGAGCGTCGTAGAGGGGCCAAACTTTGCACTTTTTATCCCATATTAAATCTGATTTGGTGGTATAAAAATCATAGAGATCGACTTAGTAGATTTCGAGAAATCACATCTTTAACTTCAAATGGCTGTAGAATCTAAACGGAGCGTCGTAGAGGGGTCAAACTTTACACTTTTATCCTAACTTCAAATGCCTGTAGAATCTAAACGGAGCGTCGTAGAGGGTCCAAACTTTGGACCTTTTTTCGAATATTAAATCATGTTACGTGATATAGTATTATCACTATAGAAGGAATTTATAAATCAGTTTGTTTTTTTAGCTACACAATTATTTTTTTCATTTATTCAGATAGTTTCAGAAACGTTTAAACAAATAAATTCGTAAAAATTATATTGATAAGAAAGTCGTGAATAACCAAAATTGCGTTTTTTATGAAATTTGCGAAATTGTTAAATTGCTAATAAATAAAAAAAGACATACCGCTTTAGTTTCGCTTTTATTAGATTATTTTATACAAATTTAAAATAATCCTAAAATGTCCCACTTTGTGTTACTAAATCACTTTAATTTATTCCTTAGTGTACTTTGTATGTTTTAATTATTTTTAATAATGTTACTCTTTTGATTATGTTTCTTTCATTACTTTGATTCTTAAATCGTTTTGTTTCTTTTAATAGATTACCACACAAGCAATTGCACGACTCTTTTGTTCTTCTTGTTTGCCTCTTGCACCGCAATCAAATGCAATTTTTGACTCTCACTCTCAACTCCAATGATTTGCAACAAAACAACAACAACAAGACAGGCGGAGACAGGTTGAATAGAAAACTGCGGTGAGCAAGGCAGTCAGTTTGACAATCAGTTGTATTACGCATCGCAGCCTTTATAAAACGTTGATATTTATTAATAATTAATAAATAATTACATAGAAAATAGTTTATCCGACCGTGTTCTAATTCAACAAAGAGTGCTTGTGTTATTAAAAGTTGTATTTGTTTCTTTTCCATCAAATATTGCATGGAAAAAAAGTGAAAGTGAAAAATTCAAGCACAAAAAAAAAAAATGGTGTGCAAAAAATAGTGATACCGTGCAGCGGTCTCACGTTATTAAATTATTGTGTAAAGCATATGAAAGTCGGTATAATTTGTGGTTTTCGTAGAAAGAATAATCTTGAGTAGTACCGTGCATTGGTCTCCCAATGACGGTGAATTAAATTTTGGGATATTTTATTAGAAAATAATACGGAAATTGCAAAGGTAAGTAAAATATTATTATACAATTTGTACTATGCATGTGTACTGGACAAATTACTAGAACTATGGTAATCCATTTAAAACCACCAATACCCCCAGCAGAAATTATACAAAAGTCATGATCGGGATTTTTTTTTTTGTAATATTTTTTTGGGACACTAAACATAAGGGCTAAAGTTCATTTTACCGACCAACTTGAAAATAAAAAAATGTCACTCGCTTTATTTTTGCAAAATAAAACAAAATTGTTCGAATTTTGAAAATATATTTGAAGGGTTTGGTGCAAAAAATGGTTAAGTCTATGTTTTCACTTTGCTGGAAAATCAATAAAAACTGTTCAAATGTGCCAATTTTTGCGATTATTTGTTTAAAAAAATTCTATCGTATAAAATACGTATGTATTGTTGGGTTTACAAAGGAAAAACTAAAATTGTTCATATAATTTGGCTTAAACACGTATTTAAAACTGCAGGACTTGACCTTTTTTTGCCCCAAAAATTGTAACAAAATATTGTTTCATACAAAAATATCATTTTATTGTACGAAAATAAAATTTATGTCAAAATTCGTGGTTTTAACGTTCAGATGTATAACCACCTGTCGATGCCATTCTCATACCGTTCGTGTTATATGTAGTAAGTGGTAAAATCACATACGCATCATAGGCACATATTCCTTTTTCAATTTAAAATAGTTTCGACATTATTTATCTTAATTGGAAATAGTAATTTTATGAAATGCAACATTGATAGTATAATTTTGTAAAAGGTATAGTGAACTCATTAGTTTTTAATTCGGATATATTCCGTAATTTACCTTTTAAAATCGTGGTATCTCAGTGTTATACTTTGGATATGAATGATTTTGATATCAAACGACGCGAAATATAAATATCTATCATATATCATCAAAATTGTGGACTTAACATTTTTTGCATCAAATCCTTCAATTTTAGAAATGAGGGAGTTTCCAGCAAACTAAGTAATATTTTTACTCTTTATACTTTTTAAATAACTAAAATGACATGGGGTCTTTAAACTTTTTTTATTTTTTTAGTCACACAAGAATTCAATTTAATAAAGAAAAAGTTATTAGCACTTTATAAGAGCCCATTAATCAAATATAGTTTATTTTAATTTGTTCAGATATTATTTTATAAGTACTTTGAGTTTGTTTTAAATATCAAATTGTAGACCAATTTTAACAATATTGTTCATCAAACAACCACATAAAATTACAGTTTCAACACTGAACAAATTCGTACATTGCTATCCTACATACTTCTTTATGCAGTATCATTAATAACGCAATTTCAGTCTGTTGTAAAAAGGGTTGGAAACAAATCAAAACCCCTTAATCTAATGTATTGTGGTTCAATTTCTTTTCCATAAACTTGTCGGAAACAATAAATTTGAAACGATTTGTTCGAATCGACTGATATTAGTTTGAAACATGCTGCTGGAATTAGGATGGTTATTGCAGAAATAAGTGCATCTGATGTCCGACAGTAGAATGTTATTTTTTTTTTTGAAGATTGCTTAAATACATATGATATAGGACTTGTATATAATTTGTTCATTTAATATAATTAAATTATGAATTCTTACAAAATATATATACGTCTCAGAACCAATTCCAAAAAACGCGAAGACATTTCAAGATTTATGGCAAAACGTGGAGAAAAAAAGAAAACAAATTATTCGGATTGTAACATGGTCGTGAAAAGAATGCAGGAATGCGTACTAAATCGTCAAGGACATACACAAATTCCATACTAGTCTTGGTGAACTTCCCAAGAAGGGTACAAAATCCTTTCAATATGCCGAAAGGAATTTTTGCACGTCTGCGTTTTGGTTTTTTCTTTTTATATCTGTAGGAAAATTAAGGGATGTCCGCAAAAGTATTGAAGTAAACAAAAAAAAAGTATTGTAACTCATATGTTACATCAACATGTTGGTCAATGATTTATGGCACGCGTGCCTTTCTTTTGGCTTAGTCTTGTATTGAGTATGAAGAATTAACACTTCATATATCACAAAAATCGTATTCGTATTCCTTAGACCTCGGAACGTAGCTTGTCTACAATTTGTAACCATTGGATAACTGATTACATTGCGTATAAAGCGGCATAGTTCGTGATCAAACTGAAAAAAAATCAAATTGAAAATTAATGTTTGACTGTGCGTACGGGACTTTTTAGGATTTTTTCCTTTATACAACCCGATGTGCGGTTAGGATATTTTGTATTTTGGGTTATAGTTTGGTCAAAGGAAAAGCCAAGTTATTGCAAGGTACTATGATTTATGGCAATCGATGCTTGGAAAATAGTCGAAGTGTTTGGATTAAAGGATTTTTGATTAATTTTGTGACTAGAATACTTTGATATAACAAATATGAAATACACATCAATAAGTCTTAATACTGGTTATGCACTGTTCGGGTTTATTTTAAAGTATGTTAATGATTTTATGAAAATTCCACGCATATTTTCGACCCTTTAGGATGTTTCGTTTAGAGAATATGCAGATTTAAAGAAATACTTGACTCGTCGGCCGTTTGAAATTTTCAATAATTCATTAACTGAAAATCACAACATATGATTTAAGAAATACTCAACTCTTCGTCAGATTTCTTGACCCCCATTAAATAATCTTTTCAATAGATTAGTAGATTAATAGATTAAAATCACTAAAAATGCGCATATTTTCGATCCTATAGGAGGCTTTATTCAAAGGAATACTGGTTTCATTGACAGATTTCCCATGATTTTCGAGATATACTTAAAGAATTTAAAAATGTTATAAAACATTAATATGTATTGAAATTAAATGTCAAATCAACCAAATTCAACAACGAAAATATTGCTCATCTGAGTCTGAACCAGTACCACAAGGAATGCTGAGCTGCATATTTCATTCTGCAGGACTTACAAATTACAACAATAGAGAAAGTATCTACTAGAATGGCTACAACAGCCATAAGAAATAAATGGCAACGCGAAAAATGTGTTAACAGGGTTTAATATGCTTGCTCAACACGAGTACCCGAGCGCATAAAACGTTTCTCATGGCTACACCGCCAACACAAGATTTAATTAAAACCAAAGACTTGATTTATGGGCCAAAAAGGATGCCACGGCGAAAGGATGTAAGGCGGAGTGGGGCGAGCGCTAGTGACAGAAGGACATGAGCTGCTTCCGCTGTTGCTGCTGCTCGAGCTGCTACTGTGTGAAAGGAAGCAACTGTCGCCGCCGCACCGCCTGCTACTGCTGGCGGAATATTGTAATAATGACGATTACGACGACGACGAAGTGGAACGTTAGTTGAACCCTTTCTTTAGTCATGTCGCTTCTTTGCCTGGTTGTCTCGGTTTATGTTGAAAAATATCGATTTGAAATTGAATTGCGATTTGTTTTCTTCCTTTTGTTTTTTGTTTTATTTTTATTTTTTCTAATTTTACGTTATTTCTTTCATTTACTTTTTTTATCGGTTAAAAAAATTTCATTATTTTAAATGTTTTTTCCAATCTTTAGTTTTTTTTCGTTATCTCTGAAGCATTTTCTGGTTTTCCGCCAATAGCCATTTTTTTATTTTTGCTATTTTTCAACGTTGTACCGTCGAACTGTAACCCTTGGGGATGAGGGTCACATTGATGCGGCAAAGCTCTTTGCACGATTTCGGATTTTTCGCTCGTTAATGATGATGAGCATACTTTTTTATGCCTTTTTTTTTGTTTTTTGTTGTACTTTCTACAAGCTGTTAAAATCCTTTGAATACGTTTGCATTTCTTTTGTTTTTAAGCGTTTCATACCGTATTAAGCATATGCTACGGATAGAGTATAATAGAAACTAATGATTTGAAAGGACCCTGGAATCGAAAGCAATCAAATTTTGCATTAAAAAGTGTAGAATTTGAATTGTTTTTTTGTATTTAGATTTGTCTATTTTTTTTTGTTTGTATTTTTTAGCATTGTCTGTATGTGAACCGTAATGGTTATAATTTTTGTAAATCTAACTCTATTTCATTAACAATCAAACAAAAATGGTCAGGAAGGTTTTCTTATGTTCGAAAATTTACCTTATTTTCCGGAATAGATACAGTAACCGACATTTGTTGAAAACAATTAACGATTATAGAAAAATCAGAAATGCACCGATATAAATGTTCTTGGATTCAAGATTTTAATGGTTTATCAAAAAAAAAAGGTCTGGGGAGATTTTTTTACTCTGTTCGAAAATGTATTCTGATGTCAGGGTTTGAAACCGTAAGTGATCATCGCTTAAAAACTAAACTAAAATAAACCGATATCCAAAACCAATTACAATCATTTTGAGTTTATATCTGCTTTAAAACGGTTTTAAAAAATCTGAAGAACCTACCCAAAACTGTTTTCTATTTAAAAAAATATGTTAGAAGTTATTTTTTTTTAATAGTTCGGGTTTTTTTTAATACATATATTGAAAATTCCCAGTAAGTCAAAGACAGTTTCGAGGCATCGAAGGACTCTGACTGGGTATAGAAATAATCACGCGAGAGTTTTTTTTTAAAACATCGATCAGGAATTGAAAAACGAAAACGATATTTGTTAAAAAAATGAAATCGTAATACAAAAAATTAATATAAATCCATTTTTAAAACCGATATAAATGCTTAAAAGCGTCGCTAGCTCAAGGTTAGTGCGTTGGACTGCCGGCCGAAAGGTCCCCGGTTAAAGCCTGTACTGGGGCTAATAACATCTTTTCACAGAAACATTTTTCTATGCCGCGCAACCTCTCGGCAGTAAATGGCAAACCTACGAGAGTAAAACATTGTCTATAAAAAGCTCTCACCCGCCGTTCGGATCCGGCAATAAACTGTAGGTACCACCACTTTGAGTACAAATATAACACGCACAGCTCAAAATGGTGAGAGAGCTCGGACTAAGTTCTTATAGGACTGTAATGCCAAACTATTATTATTATATAAAATTTCTAAACAAAGATTTTACATACCAATTGAAAAATTTATTTACGAAAGTTTGAAATAAAATATTTAAAAAAAATGTTCGAGAAAGCTTTTAAATTTTTATGTATTTTTGTATCTGGGATTGAAACCATATCCAGAACCGATATACGTATATAAAACGAAACCATAATCAAAAAATTAGATATCAGTACCTTTGTCAAAAAATGTAAACGATTTCCTTTTAAAACGGTTTCAAAATGTAATAATTCGGTATACAAACCGAAAATCTGGATTACTGAAGTCTTTTTGTTATCAGAAAAGAATAACCAAATCAAAATCGTTAATAATAATAATAGTAATCGTTACTGTTAACTATTTTGGCTCCAAAATGTCTGAATTTAGTTAGAGCAGTATTTAAATTAATTTAACTGCACAGAAAAAAAAATGTGCATAAATATTATGTATAGAGAACATACAAATTTTGTTCTTAATATTTATGTATAAATTCTAATATTTATGAATTGTACATAATAATGGTGAATCCAAATATATTAAGGACATTGATTGAACAACCAGATATTATTTATTTATGTATTATTTACATACACACTTTCTGATTTGGGGTTTCTGAAGGGCTTGTAGAGTTGGTTTGTTTATAAGACATATTTGGTTTGGGAACAAACTATATAATCGAATGTTAGAATATCGATATTCGAAATATAATCGAAAATATTTGAAATCGAATATTTTCAGTCGAATATACAAGTGTATACAATTCGTTGGTTTTATTTCTTAAACATTTTTATTCAAATAAACATTTTATTGAATATATGTCAAGAAAACGAATTCGTAACAACTGAAATTAAATTATAGAAGCAGAGACGAAATCGATGGAGTCGGAGGAGAATAACTTGGTGTTGGTAAAATATATGGTAGTGTAGAGGTAAAAGTAAAAGTGTAAGATAAATAAAATTAAATAAATTAAATAAATAAATAACAGCTCTGTACACAGAACCCACCACCGCAATACTAAACAACCAAATTAAATTTTTTTAAATAATATTGTAGCGCAGCACTATTTATACTTCAGCAAATTCTACTTATTATACTATTACTTGTTATTATTGTACTTTGTTATATTAAATTATGTTAACACAGCTTTTAATATTTTGATGTCTAAAATTATGTTGAAATAAATTCATTCTACAATGAGCATAGACTCACAACTATATTAAATAATGTAAAATTACATAAATGTTGAGATGTGTGCATAAAATGTATGAAAATATGTACATAAAGTATATTGAATTAATACATTAATACGAAGAAATTGGTCCTTGGTTGAGGTACTCGACAAAATACATAAAATAAATGTACAAATTCATAAATGTTGAGAATCTTTTTTTTCTGTGTGTACATCAATTAATTTGGTTTAAATTTATTTTAGTTCGCGAATAAACTAAATCAGTAGACGAACTATACACCATATTTCTACTGAGGTATGGAGTTAAAAAAGACCTGTCGAGTTATTAATACTCCCATTATTATGGGAGAATTAAAGATCTTTTATCAAGTTGTTTCAGGTTGATCTTTGAAACTCTTACCTTAAAAAAGGCATGTCCAAGTATGGTGAGTGCATTGACTGAATATAAATTCCTATATATACCCAGGCCAGGCTTGACAACGCCAGGCTTGACGACGGGTGTAATACATGGTAATCTTCGTCGACCTAGGCATACTCAAGTCACCGCATAATTGGATTACCAGATCTTGAATAACTGATATTTCCCAAGAGCCACCCAAGACTCTTGAATGCATATTCTTGGGATATTCGATCAAGACTAGATTAAGACTCATTGGCCAATTTTTACTTTTACCATTGACATTTAAGGTTTTAGATTATTTGTGAGGTTTCTAACTGGGAACAAAATAGTGAGGTTGTTCAATACCACGAAGGGGTTATTTCTGGGGTTGTGTCGCTTGAATTTTGGGTGATTTTTTGGCTATTTGGCCAAATTTGCACAAAAGATTTCTCGACTTACTCGTCACGTGACACGCGTAAGCTGCCCGTGACGCATTTGACTTTTTCATTGAGTAACTGATTTGTGTAGCTAATATTTGTGACAAGCGGATTATTGGGAAATTGATTTTAAAGCAAAAATTAAGCGCTCAAAAGGGTTTTATGGTGGACACAAAGGATTTAATATTTGGGCAAGATTCTTTTCTACATTTCAGTTATTGGTCAGGTTTGGACTGCAATCTTGGGTCAAAATATAAAATATATCATACTGATATCGGCTCCGGATTTTGAGTAAAATCATGTACATTTTTTATTCTAAATTCACACTTTTGTGCATTTTTGTAGATTTAGGCAATGACTAATAGCGATGTCCTTCATTGGAACTAACTAATTTTTGATTACTATAAATGTGTTCAAATATAAAAAAAAAATCATCCCGATTTTGGATTCGGATTAGGAGAAATAACATGGCAAACTCCCATTTTAATTACACAAATATGTCTATTTTTTATATTTATTTATTTCAAGGACTGGAAGCGATATCGTTCATTCGCACTAACTTAGTTCTGATCACTATTAATGTGGAGAAAAATAAAAAAAATAATTCACACCGATATTGGCTCTCAATTTTGAGAAATCACATATCAAAAATTCCCAAAAAAATTTCAAAATAAAAATATTTTTTTACACATTTATTGAGAAACAATAAAATACATTATGTAATAAATATACCATTTACTTTTGAAGTAATGCAATTTTGTTCAAAAAATGTACCATTTTGTTTATCGTGCGACGTAATTATCATTAATGTCTTCAATCATAACTTGGCCAGTCATAAGCTATGGAAACAGATAAGAGTAAAGAATAATTGAAATTCTATATATTTAAATTTATCATCAATGTGACAATAAACTGTTTATTAAATTAATAAAATCCGACCGTCTTTTATAAAACGAAACCACATTTAACGAACCGAACTACTCACTACCAGTGCTTTTAATAAGCCCAATTTATATTACTCATCTGCTGTCATGCAAACATTTTTAATTTATATAAATTTTGCTCGTCTTTACGTTGGCTTTATGTTTTATATATATTTTATATATTTTTCGCACATTTATAACTTAAGTTTCCATGGCTACGCAAAGCAACCACCAATGAAGGCAAGTTTCCGACCACGGCCCTTGCCCTAATTTGCAAATATTTTTGCTTTTGTTGGTTTTGATTTTGAGCAAAGTTTTTAATTTTGAAATTTGAGCGTTTTACCGTGCCCTTTAGTCAGTCAGTCAGCTAGCCAGCCTCTACATTAGTAACGCAAGACATAACCTAACGAAAAAGTTAAATTTTTGGCAGCGCCATCGTAAATCTTTTCATTAGGCAAACTTTTCATAAGTTTTCTTGCAAATGAGATTTCTTCGTCGTCGTCGTTGTTCTGTTTGTAAAAAGGCACTGGTTTATGTTGTTGTTATGATTAGTCTGATTAATTTGCCTCTTTTCATAAATTGCCAACAGCTTCAAAAGGGCAACTTTTTGCCCCACGAAAGGATCTACAACCAAACGAACAACTTTCAACATCCTGTTCGTTTTCTCAAGTGCGAAGAACCGCATCATACATTATCCTAATAAAGGTTAATTCATTAGAGTTTCGAATTTTTGGCATTTCGTTTAATCGGAAAACAGACACCGTCCAGAACATGGTTCTCTGTTACAATCTCAAACCCTATATTTATTGTTTAAACTGTTTAAACTACTTGCAGACTCAGTGTATTTTTAATTAATATTTGCGCAAACAATCCATACATTTTATAGAAACTGCGAATATTTATTAAAATTCCAAAATGTTGCCAACTTTCGCCATAGACAATAAAAACCATGAACACTCGTTGTTACAGAAAATCCATAGCAAAAGCTGGTATTTTCACTAGAAAATAAAATAAAATTCAATATATTTTGCAGTAAATCGATGCAGAGTAACTGGTAGATATTTAAAATAATAAAAATATAAAAAAAAATCGTGATATTGTTTTTCAGTCGACTTGTCTCAATTGCTCAATAGCAAAAAATCCTTCATCCTCAACATTTTGTGGTATTTTCATCGAGCAGAGCATATTTTGTAAGCTCGTTAAAATTCTGCATAAAATGTGTAAAAAATACAAAACATTTTGATGAGATTTCTGTTGCAAAAATTAAAATCTATGTAGAGATGTTGTAGCACTTAATGTGCTACTTAAGTTATAACACTCTATGGGTAGATTGTTCTCTATAAATACATAGGATTTTCTTGACTAGAGTGCAGCTCTTCTTTGTGCTTTATTATGAGCTAAAAATTTAATATTCGTTGTGGAGCAAATTTGTTGATAAAAATGCCTGGTCTTGTGAAGGATGGGAAAACGCGTTTGTTGTGTATATTGTAAAATGAGACAGGTTTCGCAATATTGTCTACGAATTTTAGCAACTGGTACTAATCATAGACGTCAAGTACAGTTTAAACAGTGGGACTAAAAAATGCGGAAAAAAATGCTTGCGTAGTTTCCAAAAACATTGAAAAACTGATGATGCTTATTAGAATCATAAACACGATCTTATAAAATTGTTCACACAATCTTATAATATTTTGTTTTAAAAAGTATGTATATCAAAAATTTAGATATTCAGTTATTTTTTAAATTTGAGGATAGGTTCGAAGAAATTATATACAGGGGACTGTTGGGAACTGGCTAAAGATCAGTAGAAAACAAAAGAAATTCTAAATAGATCTAAAAAAAATATGGAGAAATTTGTATTGGGGATAGAAATGTTGATAATCTCTGTAATCTGTGCACTCAGAAAAAAAACTCATAAATTCCCATTAAAATTTGTCAATAGGACAGTAATTAATTTAATAGTATACAAATAATAAATATTTTTTTATACAAACTCAAATAAATTTTAAAGTATTTTGCAGTATTTAATAGGATTCACCGATTGAGTTAATAGTTTATCGGACAAATATCCTATTGACTAATTTTAATAGTAAAAACTGTTAATTTTATGATATGTTTTTTCTGAGTGTGGTAGACAAAATTTCTGAAATATTTTGCGCTCATTTCCTAAATTTTTGGAAGAAGACTGAAAGCAGTTCAAAATGTTTAATATTTTAAGCATGCAATGGCAGCATTTGTATCAAAAGCTTTCTGTTTTCTGTCCGTACTCAAATTATGGCGGAAATTTGACTCTAAATTTCCAAAAAACTTGATAATCTTTCATACACGGAGGGAAAAAAGTTCTAAAATCCAGAAGAAATCAAGAAGTATACGGAGTGATATACAGCTAGACCGATAAATCTTTAATTACAAGAAAAGGATTTACTTAGTTGTCAAAAAATAACTAAGTAGAAATATTCTTGAATTCAGTTATTAATTTCTTAGGTATCAAAAAAGTAACTAAGTAGAATTATTCTTAAATGCAGTTATTAATTTCTGAGGTATCAAACATGTTGTTGTTGTTTCGGTCCCACAATTTAATGAACACGTGTTCGTCAGTTGTTGTTTTTTCGATCTTGCTTTGTCGCTATTATGTTTTGTTTTGCGTTGTCCGTCAGTCAGCACCATCTGTTTGTTCGTGTGCCCGTCTGCCGATATGTTGAAAGTAACTGAAAGCAATTATTTCGAAGCTAACATAAAAAAAATATATTTTAGGTAATTTATTGTTTATTTAGAATTTTATTACCTATATGTACCTATTTGTATATTATGTGACTTCTTTGAATACTTAATTTAATTGAATTGTTATATATCTTTATCTTTAACATTAATACATACATATATGTAGCCGCGGTAGCTCAGTGGTTAGTGCGTTGGACTGCGAGTCGAAAGGTCCCCGGTTCAAGCCTGGACTAGGGCTAACAACATCTTTTCATAGAAACATTTTTCTATACCGCGCTACCTCTCGTCAGTAAATGATAAACCTACGAGAGTAAAAACCATTGCCTATGAAAAGCTCTCACCCGCCGTTCGGATTCGGCAATAAACTGTAGGTCCCACCACTTTGAGTACAAATATAACACGCACAGCTCAAAATGGTGAGAGAGCCCGGCCGAAGTTCTGTACAGGACTGTAGCGCCAAACTATTATATTATTATATGGTTGCTTGTCTGGTTGTGCTTTGTTGTTCTATTTGTGAAAACACACTTGCAAACATTCTATATCATGCCCTTTTTTGATACCTAAGAAAAAAACATCTGCAATCCAGACAAATTGTACTTAGTTACTTTTTTGATACCTAAAAACAAAATGTCTTAATAACTAGAAGAATTTAGCTTAGTTACTTTCAATAGAAGGACATGCACACTAACAATCAGAAAGCGACATCGCACCACAAAGCATACAGACAAAGAAAGACCGATAAAAACATCAGCAGATACATGAACACGTGTTCCTTTTGCGAAGAATACAGCAACAATTTTGCGTGTTCTTTTTGGTTTTTAATAATCAATAAATTAACTTCTGAAAATCCAGTAGAATAAAATTTGTTAACTTTGTTGACAACTAAGTAATTTGCTTTCTTTGTATGCAGATAACAAATTCTTGATTTTTAGTAGTATTGATATTAGTCAAATTCTACTATATTTCTTTCTAACCGAATTCTTCTCGATTTTTAGAATTTTATTTCCATCCGTGTACCTTTAGATTTCCATACAAGTTAATAACCTGACGGTTATTATATCTCTGTGTTTGCGGAAATATGCCGGAAATATTTCTGAAATATTCGAGAAATTTTATGAAATTTAATAAAATGTTATTTCTTATTTGTATCCAAAACTTTTGGTTCTATAAAAAATGAAACGGTTTTAAACAAATATCGGTTTCTGTTACCGTTTCAATCTCTGATTAAAAATAACGAATATGCTACTTAATTTATTAAAAAACTCTACAATATAAAGGTGCTTGAAACTTATCAAATAAATCCCCAAAAATGCACATAAAGTGGTTGCCTCACTGTGATGCAATAAAAAGGACACTAAAACTAAGAACATTCACTGAAAAGTAGCAGCATCCGACACGGAGCTTAAATTGTGGTATTAGCAAAAATGTTAAAAAGCAGCATACAGGATACAGAATATGCAGCAAAGTCGCATTGTTTCTTGAAGGGCGTCTATGTGCAGCAAAGCTGTTTAAGGATATTTTTTAATGGCTCCTACTGCTCGACTACAGCTACTACATGTCCTTGAAGAGGAGTAGATACAGCAGCATGGTTAAAAGTAACATATGCTGCAGTGCTATGCTGCACTATGTTAAAGGTCCTCATGAAGAGCTCTTTGGGAAGGATACACTGCCTTTCCCTGTGCTCTATACGCCTTCGTTTTGTATTTAAATTCTTTTTCATTAAATATTGTTGGCGGTTTGCTACTTGAAAGGCGATCCTTTTAAACTTGGCTAACTATTAATTTTATGCGGGCTTCATTGCGGAGCATGGTACGGTACGGTACCGTACGGAACGTAATGTATTTTTATAAATTAAAGCTGCTCCTTGTGTGTGTTCGACATTAGTGTCTGTTCTTTTTTATTTTGTTACTGGCTGTTGTCTTGTGTATCCCATATTTTTGCCATTTTACTTTGAAGTTCCTTTTAATCCTTTGCACTTGCAGGATATGCATTTGGCGCTGCTTTCACCACCGCTACTACTACAAGATTTTTTCATTTTTTACTGCTTCGTATTAATTTTGTTTTTACATTTGCCTTGACTGCAATATTTCTGCTGTTCACTTATTTATTATGTGGAAGAGTGAAAAATCCTTTATTTTATAGCTTTGGATTTAGTAAGCGTTTGAAGGATGCTTGTATTATTTTTTTACTTGAATTCAATCCGCTTGAGCGCACATTGTGATGTGAGGATCAGCGGCAGCAGCATCATCATCATTATTATTATCAGTCGAGAAGGACATGCGAGAGTAATTAGTGCGCTTTTAATACTTCAAGTGGGATTAATTAAAATTGTTCTGTAATATATAAATACCAAGTATAACAAATTTAAAAATAAATAATAAATAATGCGAACAGCATTTTGTATACACAGCGAAATTACACATTTGAGGTTGCAAGTAAGAAATAGTTAGTTGTTGTAACCAACTTTACTATGCTTAAATGTAAATAATTCATATTGATTGTTGAAACTGCTATATGCGATTGGGAATTTAAATTATAACATAAACATACATCAAATTATTGTAAAACTATTCTATATTGGTTGTAGTTCAAACTATAACACTTTTAGTTTTGGCTTTAAGAACCGACTTAACAGTTCACAGAACCAACTAAGGGCAATAATTTGCGCCACAAATGTGTGTTTTTTTTATTCACAATTTTAAAAGGGTTGTATTAATTTGTGTGTCATTTTTATCTAACCTTCTCAATTAAACGTCTATCAAAATTTTGGACCTTCTCCGACATTTTTTTTAAATAATCAAATACAGTACCTCACATAACTAGTTTTTTAAATCACTGTTAACGTAATTTATCTTTTAATTGTCAAGATTAATCATAAAATATAAATAAATGCTAATATTTCAATATGTTCCATATATATTATTTGAATATAAATTCGAAATATTTTAATATTTTTTTAGACTAATTTTAGATGATTTTTGTAGCATATCGAATTTATTGATAAATAACAAAATTATTGATTATTATGCAAATCATAGCTCAAATTGTGACAGGTCTAAAGGTCTGCATGAGGAGACATATCTTGTCTATGCTAAATATGTCGCTAGTGAAACGAAAAGGCACTAGATGGCGCCATAGTCACGCGACTTATTTACACGCTGCAACTAATGCTTCTATAATTCGTAAACTGTTTTTAGATACTGTATTGATTTAAATTCAACATGTCTTCCAAATAATTATAATGCACGACTGCAAAGCTGGAATCAATCATGAAATGTGAATGCATATGGAGAAAGTAAAATAAAATATAATGTAAATGTAAAATAAAATAACTAAAATTTAAAATACATAAAAAAAGTAACAATAAAAATGAAATAAAAATAAAATATTGAAATAAATAAAAAAAAAAAAAATTCTGAATGTACCATTGATACAGAACAGGATTATGGGGACTACTTCTGTGATAGGTCTAAAGGTACCAGTCACCGAAAACGATTTTGAAGACTAGTCCTGTGATAGGTCTAAAGGTCTGCAGAAGGTGTTAATTGACCCCTTCTAGGACTATGCCATGTTAAAGTTACCGGTTGGTTTCATATAAGAGAGCCAGGACTACACAGAAAAAAAATGTGCATCATGTTGATGAATTCCTTTCTTCAATCCATTCATAGTATTGAAGAACCATTTATAATATTAATAACTAACGACATCAATGTTATCAATGCGATCATAAATATGATGAACGCTTGGTAACGGTCGAAAAAGTGTTCTTCAATATAATGAACTGTATGTGAAGAATAGGTTTCATCATATTAATGAACAAGAACATAAAATACAACATATTTTACTTCATATTGAAGAATGTTTTACATTAAACCAATTATCAATCAAAATATTTATTTTTCGTTCATTTTATGCCGTACTTCTTTCTCAGTTCTCAAGTAGTTCTTGTATGTTATTTCTTATATAATGCTTGCTCGACATGCATCAATTTGTAAATGTTTTATAATATATTTATTTATAATTACAACTTTTTATTATTAAAAAGTTATATTTAAAAAAATATATTAAAAAAAAAATTTATTTGAAATTTTTTTTTTGAAAAATTTTTTTTTTTTTTCGTTAAATTTGTGGGACTGTGCTAGAAATACTGTAATATTTTTGATTTAAGTATTCTGTTTTTAGATATTTTGTTTTGTCAAAATTGATAAAATTATTTTATATTCGCATAAGTTCAGTCGTTTTCCAAAAATTATATTTTATTAAATCCGTATCGCGATAAATTTATTTTTTGCGATATTTTTTTTGTATTATTTTTTACAGAAAATTACAGAAAGTTTTTTTTCGAAATATTTTCTAAATTTTTTTTTTTTTTTTTAAATTCGAAAAAAATGTTGTATTCATAAATATTAGGAAGAAATTCATTAAAAAGACGATTCAAATTCAATGTATTGAATACTTCGTTCTTCACTATGATGTTCGATAGTACGAATAATTTCATATATATAATGAATGTATTCATCAATATGTCATTTAATGAACGGCGGTATCAATATGATGAATCTGTTAGTTGGTGACAAAATTCATAATATTTAATAATAAATTCATCATATTGATGAATTTTTTCCGGTGTTGGACCGGATAACTATCTCTATCAGGCTTAAGATTTTTAATATTTCCTAAAACTAGATGACTATGCAATAATATCGTTTTCTTGCCAGGTGGTTCGTGATGGTCCTATCTCCATGGTACAATATTAAGGACACTTTGAAACATGAATATTTTAATTTTAATAATATTAGGCCTTTCAAATTTTGTCAGACAAAAATCTAACTGACACAAAAAAAAAAAATAAGAAAAATATTAAATAAAAAATATTTTTTAATATTAAACGTATTTAAGGTGAATTTTTAATATGATTAATTAGAATGAAACGTGGGGCGATATTGGATCCTTAAAGTTCACATTAAAAACGCTTTATATTAAAATTTTTTTTTTCATTCCTTCAAATTTTAAAATTTTCCCCTTTTACAGTTTCCGCCCAAAAATGAAGTTTATAAATTCCAGAGAATTCGCTGGTCTTAGCAAAATTTTACTTAAAAAGACTACGTAATAGGAATAAAGTGATATGGAATAAGAATAAGCAATAAGCATATTTTATATATAAATCAATTTTATTTTCAGATATCATGCAGAGCATTTTTATATAAATTTAATTATATAAATGAGTACCCAAATTATGTTAGAAGGGCATATTTTAAAAAGTAGTGCATATAGAAATAACTTAGTAATTAGTACGGATATACTCTTGAAAACCATAAACTATTTTCCTAGGTATTATTAGCTCCTAAATGCTAAACAAATAATTTAAAAATAAAGAAGAAAAATATTTTTTTTTTCGTGTTAAGATCTACATTTTTTTAGAACGTATATTAGCATTTATTAGCATATTTAAATTAGTTTTGTCAAATAAAAGACAAACTTTTTTTGAAAACTATTTTTCAACGTACTATAATTTATGTATTTAAGAAGTGTTGGATTTTAGAACTTTAAATGTTGAATATGCGAGTTTCCTTGCAGAAATTCACCTTACTAGGGTCGAAATGATCGTTACCTCTGACTTAGATTAGCTAATCATGTAATGTAGGACTTGCAATTGGACGGATTATGCCCGATAACAGCCCGACAATAATTTCTACAAGCGTTACTCTGTAATATATTCCATTTTTTTTACATTTGGTTCCATTGATCACAATTTCTCAGATGTTGGAAATCAATTTTTTATACCTAAAAATAAAACTGTTGCTGAATTTATAGTTATATTGTCCATCACAATTTTTCCTAGGTTTTCCCATATACAAATTCCAATACAAATCATGCAACGAAAAATAAAAACTGGGCGGAGTCTGTTTGTGGTTAACCGCAAATCATCAAAATCTACGCAAACTAAAAATGAAATTTCGCCTAGAATTGGAAGTGGAAACGGAGGGCGGGCGGTTCGAACGACCGTTTGGCATGAATTTCAAGTGTAGTGAACCCTTAAGATGAAAACTCAACACACGTTGCTGCAACCACAAGAAAAGGCAATAAACAAGGGTGGTTGGTTACGGCAAATACGCAATACAAATATATTTCAGGAGACCGACCGATAGACAGTCAGACAGACAGAACGGCCTATACACGCGCATATGCCGAATATTGTCTTGAATAAATATTGCGGTTAACCACAGAGTATAATTGGTCGACTACTGCTCATGTGCCTCATACAGACAAAGACAAATATAATAAATATACGCACACATTCAAAGGTATATATACTACTAAAAATGTCAGTTTGATTGAGGAATTTATTAAAATGCACTTTTTGACAGTAGAAAAATAAATAATAATTCAAATCTTTGTATAAATTACACCATATTTCAAATAAAGACGATTTGTACTGCTTCAAAATGGCAGCGCCATCTTTTGCAAAAATTCTTAAACTGCTCAGAGTGTCTACGAAAGTTTTGTGCGCTTCCAAAAAAAGCTAAATAATTTCTTTTTCTTTTTTGTTTCATTTTTTCTGCTACGCAAAGTCCTAAGATTTTTTCCAGTTACCCCCCATAAAGAAAATGAGGGGGCGCAAAGTTCCTCAGCCCGCATAGCAGGAGAAATAAAAACCGTTTGGCGCGCATAATATAAAATATCCTTTTATTTAGCTGGGGGTTGTTTTATGCTGGAAGTCAACGTAGACCCTTAGAGTCGAAGGTTTATACTTTCTTGAAGAAAAATGTCTTTGCTCTCAAGAAAACTTTCTTGAAGCTTCCTCTCTTGAGTGTTTTTTTTTTAAATTTAGTGCTCTTAAATTTTTTATTATCTCTTTTTTTGTAATGCGTATAACACTCTTTTTTCGCCAATGCAGTTTCTAATACAGCTCAACAGATGGCGCCACTATGTTCAAAATTTGCCATTTTAATTAAATTGAAATAATAATGTTTCACTAACAATGCCAAAATGCTTATATTATACTAAATGCTGTAATCGTTCATTTTGCATTTTAATTTTCGTATTTTAATTAAAATGATTTGTAGCTCGCAAAAAACCACAAAACGTTTTCAAATTTTCGGTTGCGAAAAATTAAAAATCATTTCATAATAATTCGCTTTAACTATCTATCATAAGTGTATATATGAAAATACACATCACATGAACAAACTGACCAAATGTTCGACCGGCAAATAGTCAGACAGTCGAGCCATTTATAGTCACAGAACGTTAGAGAGTTAGATGGACAGACAGACAGACAGTCAGTCATCCTATTAATATAATAAATCTGTTTGTTCGTTTGTACGTTTGTACGTTTGTACGTTTGTACGTTTGTACGTTTGTTCCGCTTCTCCGTCTAAACGGCTGATCCGATTTCCTTGAAATTTTGACCACAGATGCGGTATGGTCTGGAAGGAATGATAGGCTATATATGGGCGGGATTGGACAAAGAGGCGTGGCACCTCCCATACAACCTAAACTTTCAATACGATATAACTCGGCACTTTCACCAGCTACGAACATGAAACAAAAAACTCAAATACACAAAAAAAATTAAAAACAAAAAACCAAAAGCACAAAACAAAACAAAAGCAAAAATACAAAAACAAAAGCAATCACGTTTGTTCCGCTTCTCCGTCTAAACGGCTGATCCGATTGTCTTGAAATTTTTACCACAGATGCGGTATGGTCTGGAAGGAATGATAGGCTATATATGGGCGGGATTGGGAAAAGAGGCGTGGCACTTCCCATACAACCTAAACTTACAATACGATATAACTCGGCACTTTCACCAGCTACGAACATGAAACAAAAAACTCAAATACAAAAAAAAAATTAAAAACAAAAAAGCAAAAGCACAAAACAAAACAAAAGCAAAAATACAAAAACAAAAGCAATCACGTTTGTTCCGCTTCTCCGTCTAAACGGCTGATCCGATTGTCTTGAAATTTTTACCACAGATGCGGTATGGTCTGGAAGGAATGATAGGCTATATATGGGCGGGATTGGACAAAGAGGCGTGGCACCTCCCATGCAACCTAAACACGATATAACTCGGCACTTTCACCAGCTACGAACATGATACAAAAAAACTCAAATACAAAAAAAAATGTAAAAACAAAAAAGCAAAAGCACAACACAAAACAAAAGCAAAAATACAAAAACAAAACCAATCACATAAAACCACAATCCAAACTAAATGAAAAACAAAAAAAGGAAAGAAAACGAAAAACAAACTCACCACACTAAAACTAACCAAACTAAAACTCACCACACTAAAATTCACCCTTAAATTAACCACACTAAAACCCACCACACTATAATTCACCACACTAAAACTCACCACACTAAAATTCACCACACTAAAACTCACCACACTAAAACTCACCACACTAAAACTCACCACACAAAAACTCACCACACAAAAACTCACCACACTAAAACTCACCACACTAAAACTCACCACAGAAAAACTCACCACACTAAAACTCACCACACTAAAACTCACCACACTTAAACTCACCACACTAAAACTCACCACACTAAAACTCACCACACTTAAACTCACCACACAAAAATTCAACACACTAAAACTCACCACACCAAAATTCACCACACTAAAACTCACCACACTAAAACTCACCACACTAAAACTCACCACACTAAAACTCACCACACAAAAACTTACCACACTAAAACTCACCACACTAAAACTCACCACATTTAAACTCACCACACAAAAATTTAACACACTAAAATTCACCACACTAAAACCCACCACACTAAAATTTCACCACACTAAAACTCACCACACTAAAATTCACCACACTAAAACTCACCACACTAAAATTTCACCACATATAAACTCACCACACTAAAACTCACTACACTCAAATTTCGCCACACGAAAACTCACCGCACTAAAATTCACAACACTAAAACTCACCACACTAAAACTAACCACACAAAAATTCACCACACTAAAACTTACCACACTAAAACTCACCACACTAAAACTCACCACACTAAAACTAACCACACAAAAATTCAACACACTAAAATTCACCACTTTTAAACTCACCACTCTAAAATTTCACCTCACTAAAACTCACCACACTAAAACTCACTACACTAAAATTTCACCACATTAAAATTCACCACTTTTAAACTCACCACATTAAAACTCACAACACTCAAATTTCGATACACTAAAACTCACCACACTAAAACTCACCGCACTAAAATTCACCTCACTAAAACCCACCACACTATAATTAACTACACTAAAACTCACCACACTTAAAAACACCACACCAAAACTAACCACAATTAAACTCACCACTCCAAAATTCACCACATCTAAACTCACCACACCGAAACTCACTACATTAAAACCCACCACACTAAAACTTCTACTGGGAAAAACTCTACGGGGAAGAATTCTACGGGAAAGAATTCTACCGGGAACAATTCTACCGGGATGAATTCTACGTTGAGAATTCTACGGGAAAGCGTTCTATGTGGATTTTCCGGGAAGATTTCTACTGGGAATAATTCTGCGGAGAAGCGCAATCTGAGAAAAAATTGTCTTTGAGAAAAGTTGTTTTGGCGGAGAATTATTTGGTTACCACATTTATAAAACCAATAAAAAAATTTCAACAGCTAAGCACGGGCCCCTCATATAAATAATAAAATGTTTTTTATAATAATAAAATTGCTCCATATCTTTGAATTCAGAAAATCTTGGCACGAGTCGTGCACGGGTCCAGCTAGTTTTAAATATATCTGTTGTGTAGGTTTGTTCATTTGCATGCTGGCATCATACACAATTTATTTAATATATTATTTAATTCAATAAATTTAGAAAAAACATTTGCATTTGAAAGGCTTCTAATTCCATTGCAAATGGTAATAAATAAAATTTTCAAAATGCTGCTTCTATTTGCACAACGCACTGTCGAAATTGTTGTTGTACGTATTATGATTATTTTATTTTTTTGTTGTTGGTTTTGATACAGAAATAAACAATTTAATTATTGGTTATGTTAAAAACACAAGCATAGCTTAAAATTGGTTATTAAATTTTATATTATTTTAATTAATATTATGTCTTTAATAAATATTTTATTAAAGCAAACAGGCATTTTTGAAATATAGATACTTTTCCATACCAAACATTGAGGGTCTAACTAAGGAATGACTAAAGTCAATATACTCTTTCGTCAATATACTCAAAGTCAGTGCTATATTTTATTATCTCATTGACGAATACTCCCCATTCTTCAGCCTAAATATTTGAGAATATCCTAAAAATCGGGCCGGACTGTCAATTTTACTACAGCCAATTTCGAACATTGCTTTCCCAATATTTCTTTCTCGTACATTTCTTTCCCAATACAATTTTTCCCGAGATAAATAAAGCAAAAGAATGCTTTGCTGAAGAATTAAACAAATTTTAAAATATCACACGCAGAGAAATAATATGTTTGCGACATAATTGCGACAACCATGCTATGGTCTTTACAATCCTACATGGTTGTCACAATCAAAGTATAGAACTTTCAATTTTATTTCAACAATAATAAGGTCGCTAAAATCATTTTATAGTAGACAATTTATTATAATATGATTTTATTTCGGAAAAACCAAAATATGCTTAATAAGAACCATGTTATGATTATGATAAAGACTACCACGAACAAAGTATGGTCAATACCAATCATACCATGATATAGATTGATCATAATATAGTAATTTATTATTTGCAACCATATAATTCTCACTTACTGGCATCTCTCTTACTGGCACTTACTGGCTTCTCTCTTACTCACTTTGATGTTGACTATGGCGATGTGCAGTCGAGATGTAGTTTACACGAAAGTTCTTGTGCACGATAAAACTCGAACGCAAACACAGCTTCGCACAGAGTACAGCTTGAAGGAGTTTGTCAAGTTCTTTTTTTTATTTAAAAATATATACTTATATAATAAAAAATGTAGATAAAATAATCATTAATTAAACATGTGTCTTATTTACAATTTCTTTTCAATTAGCTTTTTCAGGAATTTAGGATAATCAAAATATAATAATATGATCACTGGTCACCTAGGACTATAGTATGGTTGTCTGAAATCGAAATACAATTACTGACAACCTTAGTATGTTTTTGTGGAATCATACTTAGTATGGTGGTGTGGAATCATACTTAGTATGGTTGTGTGGAATCATACTTAGTATGGTTGTGTGGAATCATACTATGGTCACTGACAACCATAGTAAGGTCACTCACAACCATACTATGGTCACTGACAACCATAGTATGGTCACTGCCAACCATACTATGGTCACTGACAACCATACTATGGTCACTGACAACCATGGTATGGTCACTGCCAACCATACTATGGTCACTGCCAACCATACTATGGTCACTGCCAACCATACTATGGTCACTGACAACCATGGTATGGTCACAGTATAGGGGTGTGAAATCGGCGTATGGTCACTGAGGATCATATTAAATAATAATAGTTTGGCGCTACAGTCCTGTATATAACGTCGGCCGAACTCTCTCACCATTTGAGCTGTGCGTGTTATATTTGTACTCAAATTGGTTGAGGATCATATTATGGTACGCAATATTGTCACTGCGGATCATATTAGACAAATTATATGATTTCCTACAACCATAACCCTCAATCATAGTATGAAGCCCCTCAAATATGATCACCACAACCATGTCTTTTCTCTGCGTGCAGAAATTTTCTGAAATATTCAATTTCGATCGAAATTTAAGTATTTAACATGAAAACATCAACTAAAAATTTTAATTTTGGAACAAGAACAGACAAATTCGATAGAATATTAATTTGATTTGATGTTTTAAACATCGAAATTCAAATATATGAGATAAAAAATCAAATTTAATTCGTTTCAAAAAATTTGAACTGTATGAAAAAAACTTGAATTTTGTATTTGAAATTATTTAAAAATTAAAGCATTTTAAAATTATACATTTTTTGATGGAAATTGAATTCATAGGACGTATTTTAAAATTTAGAACAGCTGAAAATAAAAGATAATTCTTTTGATAGTTAGTTTAAACTATGATCTGCATAGCAATAAATCATTTTCTAATTTATCTCTAGATTCGACTTTAAAAAAAAAATCATCAAAAAATAGTCTAAAATATCAAAATATTTCCCGTTGGAATTCAAAAAATCTTAAAATCATAACGGAATATTAGTATTTTTTAGTATATTGTAATTAGTCCTGATAACTGAAAGTACACAGTTTACTTGGAAACTAGTTGTTTAAGGACTATATTTTTTGTATTCTAAAATGTGGCTGAAACAGTTCTAAAATTTCAATAACGATTTTCCTTAAAACATTACGTAATAGAAGAAACAGAGTATGTAGCCAGAATCAGCAACTGCGTATTATATACACACAGAAAACTGATTTGTTGCGGCAACCAACTAAATTGTCGTACAGAATCATTCGGTTGCGGCAACAACTGATAAAGTAGTTGCAATAACAAATTAATTCGGTTGTGCCAACCTCTTAGTCGGTGAGTATGAGGTTGTGACAACCTCCAAGTCAGTGATCATGAGGTTGTGACAACCTTATAATCGGGGAACATGAGGTTGTAGTAAACTCCAAATTATAATAATCGCAAGGGATGTTAAAAACATATTCAAAATAAATTTTAGATGGAAATCGAACTTTTAAGCTTAAAGTGTTTCAGGCTAGGTGTGACTGATGAAAATGTAAAACGAAGGATGCCTGTTTAAATAATCACTGCATCTGTATTATGGACCGGCGGGTCCATTTCCCATATACGGATTTCGCTGAAAATTCTCCACTTCGATTTTTGTATTCAATAGAGCATTTTTAGGGGGTGACCTTCAAAATCAAACTCGATGATTTTTTTTTTCATACAAAGTCATTGTCATTGTCTAATGGTCACATATTTCTTATTTATTTTATATTTCACTAGAACAATTTGTTTTGAATTCAATAATTATTTTATTATTTTTGTGTATTTATTTCGCAATGTTACTTAATTGATTTCCTATTGTTTTTGACTTGTGAAAATTGTTGACGTTTCTTATTTCTATATTGAGATTGCCGTTTTACATTTATTTTGTTGATAAAACAACGTACTCAATTACCGTAACAAATTAACGAATGTCAATTATGGCAGAATGAAAAATGCAATCATGATGTTACGACAACCGAGCGTGCAGTTGCGCGGCTTAACATTTCGGTTAGAGTAAAAAATGGTACGTTCATTTTAATGACATGAGGTTACAACAAACGTATTTCGATTGCAACACTAAAAAGTTGGTTCAATTAACCTCAGCCAAAAGAAGATTTTTCTGTATGTTGAATTGATATATAGCATTTGCATCTTTTCTCGTTTTGTTGAGTAGTGTATTCACAATTTTTACTATAATGTTATGTTTACATTGAATTAAGTATTTTGTTAAAGTTAAAATTTGTTATTTAAATTTGTATTTTTATAAACTTAAATTTTTACATTAGAAATTCACAATTAAGACCCTGCTTTATTGAACCATTTAAAAATATCAACCAAAAATAAATTCCTTAATGTGGCTGCACAAATAAAATCACTAAAGTTGTTAACAATTTTGTACAACAGACAACAAACCGTTTGTCGGCGCTCGTGGGAAGGCTGAGTGATTTTGACCGCAGAGGAGGTTCTATTGATAAGGCGCCCACACACACACACACACACACACAGACCCACATACGTATAAAACTCATACACATATTGAACATTTGAAGAGGTATTTAAATGCACAGATACAAATGCTATTGCAAAAAAAATAAAATTTAAAATATTCCATTGATTAGCCAAAAATAGCAAAATATTATTTTAACTGCAAGTTTTATACAAAATTCAAATTGCACACACATGCGATAATACACACGTACACAGATGAATAGACAGACATACAGTGCCAATTGGCAGCAAATTGCGTAAATTTACTTATGTATTTAAATGCGCGCCATCTAGCGGCGATTTGTTTATTCGCACATAAATGCTTTTGTATCTGCGTGTTTGTGTGTGTGTGTTGGCATCCGAGCAACGGAATTAAGTGTATGTGGGAAATAGCAACACCAACAACAACTAATCTACCAAATACTATTTGCCATCACACACACTCCCACACACACATATTCAAAAGTCCCAATCAGGGACGGAATGGAACAAATATTATTACCTAGATTTTCATTTTTAATTAAATTATAAAATTACATTTCGATTTTTAGTCATTTCTTTTAAAGATATTTTTAAAAAGTTTGGCCTTCTTAGTAATGAACAAATGCAAGAACCACAACAAAACACGGTCTTGTTCTTGCCCTCGTTCTTGTTCATGCATCAGAAGGTCTATCTTGTTCTTGAAAAAACTAGAGTGTTTTTATTACTGTTTGTTACTTCCATGGATGAAGACAGAAAAAACTGTTTATTTTTAAACCCCTAATAATTACCCCGTTTACTTGGTTGGAGAAATAAACCTATTTCCAAAACCGATAAGAATCTTTTTTATAACGTTTATATAAAGTTTTTTAAAAGACTTTTAAAATAACAAAAACCTTACTTAATAACACAGTTCGGCAAAATGAAATCTTTTTTAATTGAACTCCGATTTGTTTTTATATTGTGCTTCTAAGTGGTCTACCAATAAAAAGTGTAGTATAAACGTTATGGGGGTCCTAAAGAGTTCAAAGAAAAACCAATATAGTTCGTCATTTTGTAGCGAAATGGTTCATAGTACGATTTTGATGTCTTAGGAGCAATAATAGGGAACATCCTAAGGATGATTTCAGAAAATACTAAAGAAAATACTTCAGAAATACTAAATCAAAAACTAGAGCCAATAAGAAAAAAACCGATGCCATTTTCGGAATCAGCGTCACAATTTTAACTAATAATTGATGCAATTTTCACTGCACTAAAATTATTGTAATAATATAGTTCTACGAATTTAATCAAAATTGAAGTAAGAACTATTATTCGTTATTAGTAGGCTTATATTTCAGAAATAGAACGTGTTGAAGAATTTAGTTGTTTAGAGACTCTAGCTCAATTTTAATGACGAATATTTTCCCCAAAGACATTATGATAGTTTTCTGACTGCTTCTACTAGTAATAACTCCTTAACGAAATTGTTAATAGAAAACTATTAAAAATAGTGGTAAATCGTTAAGATACAAACTTAAAGTGTTCAGTTGAAATCATCCCTAGGAAGTTCCCTATAATCGCTCCTTAGACATCAAAAACGTACTATGAACCATTTCGCTACGAAATGACGAACTATATTGGTTATAGCCGCGGTAGCTCAGTGGTTAGTGCGTTGGACTGCGAGCCGAAAGGTTCAAGCCTGGACTGGGGCTAACAACATTTTTTCATAGAAACATTTTTCTATACCGCGCTAGCTCTCGTCAGTAAATGGCAAACCTACGAGAGTAAAAAACCTTTGCCTATGAAAAGCTCTCACCCGCCGTTCGGATTCGGCAATAAACTGTAGGTCCCACCACTTTGAATACAAATATAACACGCACAGCTCAAAATGGTGAGAGAGCTCGGCCGTAGTTCTTATAGGACTGTAGTGCCAAACTATTATTATTATTATATTGGTTATACTTTGAACCCTTTAGGACCCCATAGCACCTAACGCAGCCGTGTAGGGGTGTAAGATTATACTACATTTGTTTTTCCTCTGACTATAGAGAACCTGTAAATCAACAAAAAATTGGAGTTCAAATTTTAGTGCCGCATAGTGTAATTGAAACGTTGGGTGCCATAAGAGCATAACGATCTTTTTGCAATATTCGCACCAAATGATCCCAGCAGTTCCTACTATCCTCCTGTGAAATTCCAGATCGATTGCATACAGTTTTTGGACGTTTTCTGCAATAAGGGCGTTATCTCCATATAAAAAATATATTTGTAATTTTTTTACAGAGTCAGTTTTCAACAGTCAATTTTTTTTGAGCCATTTTGACCGTCATTTATATTGATATTCATTCATATCAATAAGTATAGACTATGCACAATAATCTTTATTTCTTTCATTTATATAATGTTTATAGCTCATAAACTCAATAAGAACAATTTTTATTTCTTGTTTTATGCATTAAAAGTGTATTAATCATTTATTTTAATTAATCTATATATATAAAACTCTTGGTCCGTCTGTCGGTCTGTCTGTCTGTCTGTCTGTCTGTCTGTCTGTTTGTTCCAGCATCACGTCTAAACCGCTGAACCGATTTAACTGAAAAACACGATACTATGGAGTCCGGAGGGTGTCATAGGCTATATATGGGCGCGATTGGACAAAGAGGCGTGGTACTTCCCATACAACCTAAACATTCCAAACGACATAACTCAGCACAAACACAAGCGAAAAAGATGAAACAAAAAACTCAAATACAAAAAAAATATACAAAAGCAACCACACAACATTAAAACTCACCACAATGAAATTCACCACACTAAATTTCACCACACTAAAATTCACCACACTAAAATTCACCACACTAAAACTTACCACACTAAAACTCATCACAATAAAATTTACCACTCACCACACTAAAACTCACCACACTAAAAGTTACCACACTAAAACTCACCACACCAAAATTCACCTCACCTAAACTCACCACACTGAAACTCACCACATTAAAACTCATCACACTAAAATGTCTACTGTGAAAACTCTACGGGGAAGAATTCTACGGGAAAGAAATCTACCGGGAACAATTCTACCGGGATGAGTTCTACGGGAAGATTTCTACCGGGAAGAATTCTACGGGAAAGCGTTCTATGGGGAAGAATTTTACGGGGCAGTCTGATAAAAATGTTTTTTATATTAATAAAATCGCTCCATATCATTTAATTCACAAAATCTTGGCACGAGTCGTGCACGGGTTGAAAACTGAATAATAAAGCTAAAATGGAAATTCTGAATCAATAATTTCGGTTCATCACGTTACGATATACAGATATTCAAAAACTTGAAACACGAATATCTCAAAACTTACTTTTTCACATAACGCCCTTATTGCACCGAACGCTTCAATTGCAATTTTAGAAGAAAAAATTTAATATTTGTCTGTTTTATGTTTCCTTAAAATGTTAAATACAGTATTTAAGTAATTGGTCTGCGGTTACTTGTTGGATCAATAATTAGGTTCATGCTGCATCTATTAGAAATAACGCCAAAAAAGAAAACCGAAATCGATACCGTATTTAATTCTTGTTTACTTTTAACCTTGCTTGAAATACATTCAGATCAATATCTAGACAATTCTTACCCTAAATCGACATTTTGTATAAAACCAGTCTTTGTTTAATTTACAACGATCTTTAAGACCATTAAAATGGTCATTTATCAGTTCCATTAAAAATTGTACATTGATCTTTTGCTTCTATATGATATTTAAATGAATAGGCCTTCTATATTCTATACGTTCCGACTGGATTAGTATTTTTTTCATGAGTTTTTTTTTACAATTCAAAAATTCTAGTATATATTTTTTTTAGTTATTTATTATTTATTATTTATTATTTATATTTATTACTGTTGGGTCGCACCGTTTTTATGGTCAATCCGCCCCTGGCACCAGCACCAAAAACAGCACATGTGTCTGTGTTTGTATAGTAACTATGCGTGTATTAAAATTAATTAGATTCGAGGGAGTCATTCCAATGCTTACCGCACGATTTAATTGATTCAAATCAATATTCGCAAAATTTCTCAAACATTTATTGGAAATTTAGACAAAATATTGCCTGAGAATGTTGGGACCAGCGTAGCACATACGCGGTTTTAGCAAGATTGATATTTGGCTATTTGAAAGCACGAAAATTTCTTAATAAAAAACTTATTATATATGTTGGAGTGTGTCGAAAAAGAAATTAAAAATATATGTATTTTGCTATATAAAGACACACACAAATTAGAGATATACGAAATATCCTATATATTAAAAATAAATGATCTAAAAACAAAAAAAAACAAATTATTTTTATTAATAAAATCCTAAATAATTGTACAATAATCGACATTATCGTGTAGAGTCGGTAGCTCAGTGTTTAATGCGTTGGACTGCGAGCCGAAAGGTCCCTGGTTCAAGCCTGGACTGGGGCTAACAATATCTTTTCATAGAAAACATTTTTATATACCGCATTACCTCTCGGCAGTCAATGGCAAATCTACGAGAGTAAATAGGTAATGGAAAGCTCTCGCCCGCCTTTCGAATTCGGCATTAAACTGTAGGTCCCAGCAATTTGAATACAAATATAATACCCACAGCTCAAAATGGTGAGATAGCGCGGCATAAGTTCTACAGGACTGTAGCGTCAAACTATTATAAACGACATTTTTATTTTTCGAGGTAGTGACAAGTTATTTTTTATATACTACATTATGTATTTTTTTAAATGTCTTAAAAAATGTAGTAAACATTTTTACATCTGCATTTATTTTTACTGTATTCTCTTTTTATTTAAAAGAGAAAAAAAAAATAACAAAGCACAACAATGAAATATTAACGTCAATCTTAGTATCACATACTGATGGACTTCAAGATTCTAATTAAGACCCCAACTCAGTTTTTTGAATTGCACAAAGTTTTCAAGTTATTACATTATATGGCAATTCTCGTATTTTTCTATATAGTTTGAACTTTAACTTTTTACATATTTCAATTTTCTCACTGAGTTCATTTGTATCCCATTAAGAATATTTCAGTTAATATTTTGAAATAAACCAAATGGAATTCGGATAGATCAGACCAAAGTTATGACCAGTCAAACATAAACAAATATAAATTTTAAGGTGCACCTAATTTTTTTATATATGTATTTCATAATTAAATAAAAGTAAATATTATATATGATATTACTTCTTTCTCTTACTTTGTTTTTGCAAATCACTCTTTAAGTCCTGATATTAAAGAAAAATTCGATTCTCACTTTTGGTATACGTCCATCGTTTGTGCGCACAAAAACAAATTTCTATTTCATGATGGAAAGATATACGAATTCAAATTCGGTAATACATTTTAATAATTTCGGTTCGTTGTTGGCTCGTATATTTTTCCATCATGAAATGGCAAACCTTACTGAAGAGAAATGTCAAAAGAGCGGCAAGAAATATGGTGTCGTTTGCTGTCCCTGTCGCTCTACTTTTGTAGCGTCCCTGTTGAAAAACTCTTATTGAAAAATCCGTTACAAGCTACAATTTCTGCAGTACAAATAAATCGAAGTTTTAATACATTTTGTAGTAAAATAAAGTCAAATGAATACAAATATATATAAAAACTACAAAAATGTGGAAGAACTACATACATTTTTTTTTTTAAAATATGTATATGCTGTAAATTTGAATACATTAATTTTCTTTGTGTTTATATTTAAATTTCATTCAATTATTCTCAGCTCCTGTACAAAACAAAAAATGTCAGTTTACACCTTTTCGCAAAATGTTTGCACCAAAAAATTCAAAACTGACTACATCAGTGTTCCCGGCTGGAATTCTCAACCACGGCAAATGTTTGTTTGTGGCCGCAAACGGCACGTAAAAATTTGCAGCAAAATTGTTATGGTACAATTTTGAAAGGGTCGAAATAAAATAAAAACTGTTTGGCGAAATACTCGCAGAGAATTACACAAAAAAATGCAAAATCACTGCATTATTTGCAAACATTTGCAAAACGAAATTTTGCTGCGCTACTACAACACAGCACTGGTTAAACTCGTTAAACTGTTTGTGGTCAACCCCAAGAATTGTAGCGGCTTTGATGCATACTCTGAGGCGCCAAATCATTGTTTAACAAATATTGCAAAGTAATGCAAAATAATGCAAAAATCATACAACATTTTGGAAATTTTAAAATTTCACAAAATTATTTTGCGTAGTTTGGGATTTGTTTGCCATGCTATGATGCTTTGCCTTGATGCTTTATAATAATTTTAAAAGCATGCAAGTTAAATATTTATATTGCGTAGCTAATTGAAATTCATCTGATGCGTTTCAGAAGTGTCTATAATATCAACACTCCCCACCCTTGGGAGAATTAATATGTCTGCCTTTTATTTTTTGCTCCTACCCTTTTTCTTTGATATGCCATATTTGCTACTGTTTCATTTTACGCACATCCTTGATGCATATGTGTGTTGCCTGTTGCCTAAAAACCTGCTTCAGAAGTTTCAGATTCACTTAATTAAGTTGTTGCGGAAAAGTCGTATAATATTAATAATTTGTTGAATCACAATTCACGCATACAAATGAGCCAAATGAAGCGCAAATTGTTGCCACTTCCAGATGGCAGGTGGAAGGACTGTAAAGTTTTGAGACCTTTTTGTGCTTGTTGAAGTTTTGAATATGAATTTGAAGAAGTTTCACTTGGAGTTTGTTTTATGCCCAATAATTTTTGAAAAATCTGATTTTAAGTAAATCTTAGTCAAATCTGGATCACATGTTCCAGAGTTAAGTAGTACTTAAATTTCAAACTGAAAAGCAAAGAATAGAATAAATTCTGGTAATCCATATAGGAAAAGGTCGAGGAACTACTATATACTATGATTGATTGATTGAAGGAGGGGGGAAAAACAACTCTGTGCATCGCACAGATTACACCTAGGCCATAAAGTAGGCCCGTTGTGACCCCTCGGATCATGAGTCGTCTGTAATATGTTGTAGCTGTTATGCTACTCAGTGGAGTTTAGAAATTCAGTGGATTTGACAAATTTTCTTAGTGATTCAATGATGAAATAAGCGGAGCTCCAAAGTGGATGAATCTAAGTCTGGCAAATGCCGGGCAGTGACACAAGTAGTGTTCAAGCGTCTCTGTCTCTTCCTCACAGGCCTTGCAGAAGTAAGAGTCGACTCTTCCCAATTTGAAAAGATGACCTCTTTATGGCCCGTGAGGATGCCTGTGTATTGTTTTAACTCCTTTTTATTAAGCGTTAGAATTTTGTGTGTTTTGGATTTGTTCGGGGGTCCCCATAGCAATTTAGTTGCTTGGCCCACGCTCGATTCTTCCCATGATTTTTTGTGAAGTCGATAAGCCCATGAGCTCATCTCGTTTTTTAGAAATTGGAAAGGTCTGCCGGTTATGACTGAGATTGTGTCCATTTCTGATCCATTTCTCGCCAATTCGTTGGCTATTTCATTCCCCTCAATGCTACAGTGTCCTGGGACCCAGATAATGTCCACAGTGTTAACAAGTAAGAGATCAGCAAGGGCCTCTTTACATTGAAGAACCACTCTGGATTTCACCTTGTCCGTGGATAAAGCTTTAAGGCAGCTTGGCTGTCTGAGAAAATTTTAATACACTTGTCTACACAGTAAGTGCTTTGTATAAATTTAGCCCCTTCTGTTATAGCCACTACTTCCGACTGAAAGACGGTGTTGTGGTCATGCAGACGAAGGCTTTCTTTTACAGAAAAGGCTTCACAGAAAAAGCCCGCTCCAGTGTGACCGTTTAGTTTTGATCCGTCAGTGTAGATGTGGATCCCCGGATTGCTAGACAGTACCTGACCCATTCCTCCCTAGTCGGGAATGCGAACTTTGCGGCGGTATGATTGGTATCCTCCGGGATGCGGTCGCAGTTCCAATTACCTGTAGAAACAGTATTAGGAATTGAGTTAATTATGGTTTGGTGATTGGTTAGTGTCTCGGAATTGAGCCATCCCCCAAGGATGTTTAGTCGAGCCGCTGCGACCGCGGCCTCATATTTAACTTGAATTTGTATTGGACGTATGTTTAGAATAGTCTCAATTGCTTTGGTCGAAGTGGTAGACATCGAACCTGAAATGCCGAGACAACACGCCCGTTGCCCTTTCTCGAGTGGTTTGATGTTACCTTTTCGCCCCAAAGCTGTCCACCATACATGTGACGCATATGTGAGTATTGGTCGTACAACGCTGGTGAAAATCCAGTGGGTCATCTTTGGTCGAAGTCCCCATGTAGGACCAATACATCTTCTGCAGGTTGCCCAAACCCTCACGGCTTTTGTGGCTCTGCTAGTTATTTTTGCCTTCCAGTTATGTTTTGAATCCAGGATTACTCCAAGGTACTTGACTTGACCAGTAAGTGCCAGTATCTCTCCGTTTACCTGTTGAAGAGGATAGCTAGGTAGCTTCCTTTTCCTAGTAAAGAGTCAGATTTCAGTTTTTTGGGGGTTTATATTTAATCCCCTAGGTGATGACCATTCAGCCGAGATATCCAAGGCTTATTGGATTCGTCTAGAAGGGAGAAGAGGATGTGTCCCCGAGGCAAGGATGGCGATGTCGTCTGCATAGCAGACAGCATGTAAACCAGCCTCGGTTAGTCTTCTTAGGAGACTGTTTATGGTGACGACCCAGAGTAGCGGTGAGAGAATGCCACCCTGTGGGGTACCGCGAAACACCCTTCCCCTTAGGCTAATATTGCCCTGCTGACAAGTGATGGATCTGTTGCACAACAGATCCGGGTCTACGTCAAAGGAGGCAAGGGACGAGATCAGTGTGTCAGTGTGAACGTTATTAAAAGCACCCTCAACATCTATGAAGGCTGCTAGAGTGAGTCCTTTTAGGTCCATAGACCTTTCAATTTTGTTAACTACCTCATGACTATATACTATACATCAGTAATACTTTTTTGATTATACAACTCTCATTAATAACCATTTTTATACCCTACAGTATGAGTGAAAGGGTGTATTCAGTTTGGTACTCCGTTTGTTAAGAGAACTTTTTGGGTCAAATATATATTGATATATAATAATAATGTTTTCCCGCGAACCGACTTCTTTCCCAAAACCGTTCCCAAAAAAAAAAAATGGATATCCGGTACATCTACCTATTTGTGCAAGATTCGTAAATCATGGTGACCTCTGGACCATTTTAAATGGTAATCGCACACATTATCACATATGTGTTGGGTATTTAAAGTAGACAACTATAACTTTCATAATTCTTATAAACTTCATCACACCAACTATCCCAATTTGCCTACATCAAAATTATCCACGTGACCCAACTTTCCTTACTGGTTCAAATTAAATCACCTATCCGCAGAACACTTTTTAACAACTATTCTGAATGAAAATTTAGTTAAATAAATACATTCAAAAGAATTCTTTAAAAACTACATATTGTTTTTTATAATTAAATAGTATTTTGAGGAATTTGAGAATTTTGAGAGCACTACTAAGAGTGCTGTAAGTGTGAGATAAAAATAGTGTATGAATAAATTGTTTATTACAATATGAACATTCAAAAATATAAAAAAATATATAAATAAAATAATAGATAAAAATTTCGAGAAAAACGGAGTTTTATAAAAAAAAAAATATGTAATAAAATATATTTTTTTTACTTTGATGAGAAAAATCTCCTAGCGTACCACATAAAATGCCAATATTAAAATTTTACTAGAAACTATGATCGATTATCTATGAAATTAATGTAATATTTTTGCTCTGAGCTATACATTGTAGAAGTTATAATTAAGTATATGGTTGTATCAATTTTTGTAAAGTAAGTTTTGAATACGCCATGTATATCATTCCAAATAGACGCTAAGTATAGAACATTTTTTTCATGAAATGAACCAAGGAATCGGTCCCTAAAATTTTTCCACTCCAAAGCGGACCACCCTGTATAAGCAATTGGGTTCGTTAGTAAAAATATTTGTACATCAATGCAGCAAATAATTTAGTCGTCGCTAATTAATAAATTTCCTGCATTGGCATACAAATATTCATACCAGCAAACGGAATTGCTGATTTGTTTTCATTAAATTAGTTAATTTCTTTGCTGGATTGATTAATGAATGCTATTAATATCGGTTGCTATATCGGTTGCTGTAGACGCGGAAGCTCAGTGGTTAGTGCGTTGGACTGCGAGCCGAAAGGTCCCCGGTTCAAGCCTGGATTGGGGCTAACAACATCTTTTCATAGAAACATTTATCTATACCGCGCTACCTCTCGGCAGTAAATGGCAAACCTACGAGAGTAAAACCATTGCCTATGAAAAGCTCTCACCCGTCGTTCGGATTCGGCAATAAACTGTAGATCCCACCACTTTGAGTACAAATATAACAAGCACAGCTAAAAATGGTGAGAGAGCTCGGCCGAAGTTCTATACAGGACTGTAGCGCCAAACTTTTATTATTATTATTATTATACTTACGTCAATTATTTTTTTCTGTGAAGTAAGTCAAAAAATCAGAAATTTGTAGGTAGACATACTACGAGAACCTCCAGAAAATATTTATATCAAATAGTTAGACTATGTAATAATTAGTTTTCTAATATTGTAATATAAAAAAATAAAATTCACAAAATGGTACCCAGTTTTAATTTAGAAAAAAATCATACCATTGCACAGTTTCTACTGATTCAAAATTAATACTGTCTATATCTGTTTTACAATTGTTACTAATTGCAATACTTTTTTTTTTGTAACATAATTAAATTTCAACAAATTTTTTGTGTAATTCACAGATTGTTGAATTCATCATAAAATATTAAACAAATCCCACATACTATTGTTGTGTCTTGCACTCAACGTTATCACTGTAGACTACTTTTGTTCTCAAAAAATTCTAAAATAGTATAAAACTATCGATAACTCGGAAATCTATCGAAAAACCGATAACATATTTTTTCGCAAACAGTTCTAGAAGATTGTTTACTCAAAAAGAAATTTCGTAATATTAAAAATTTCACCTCCTAATACAATTCTGAATTTAGTACAATGCTAAGTACAATGTTAAAATTAATTTTTTTTTGCCCTAATAAATAATCCTAGGGTGTGAGACATGGGGGTTGAAAAATGAGTAACATAGGTTTTGTCGTTTTCTATTTTTTACTACGAATATAATTTTGCTGTTATTTCTACACGCAGAAAAAATACTATATAAATAATAGTTTTTTACTATTAAAAATTGGAAAATACCATTAAATACTAGAAAATACCATGACATTGCCATTGATTTTATATGAAAAGATTTATTTTTTGTATACTATTAAATAAATAATTGTCCTATTGACCAATTTTAATGGTATTTGAGGGAATTTTTTCTGGGTATATATAGTATAATTAATTAAATTTAAATGACAATAACTTTTCAATTAATAGAGATTTTTATCATTATTTAACACAATATTTGAGATTCATCGTCAAAAAAGTTTTTAGTTACAACAATGTTATGTACAAAATATATTTTTATCATCTTAATTAAAGTATTAACTATTAAAAAATCCACTTAAACTGTGTTTAACTAAATTTGAATTTTCACTCGCTAGTATTGCTTTCTGGACCTACGTGCATTGCCGAAATTTTTGAAAAAAAAACTCCAATATTTCGCCACCCCTACAATGTGGTCGACTGGAGATTAAGGATATGACTACACCTATCAGCAACACTCTTCAAAGTGTGTTTCTCGTTGCTCAGGACTTGTCTAGCGCTCCGACAGCAAATTGGTTCGTGTTCTTGCACAGCGTAGGTGTGGGCTGAACCTTGTCTTGAAGTATCTCAAGTGGATGAATGATTCGACGTGTACTCAAACGTGACACAGAGTTCTTAGCGTCTTCGTAAAAGTTACTAACAGATGTAAAGTTTTTTTTATTTTGATTATTATTACAAAAGGGTTAATTTGTAATATGGGTGTTATTGTGTGTGTGTGTATAACTGTATATGTTGGTAATGTGTAGAATTTTTAATTAGGCATTTTATTGTACAACTTGTTACGGATCTACATTGTCTCACACAGTAGGAGCATGAGTGTGAGTTATGGAAAAATTGCTCATTTGATATGCGAAACATCTACAAAATGTTTTCTTGGTGAAAAAGGATTAATTA
This sequence comes from Dryomyza anilis, assembly GCA_951804985.1. Taxonomy (NCBI): domain Eukaryota; kingdom Metazoa; phylum Arthropoda; class Insecta; order Diptera; family Dryomyzidae; genus Dryomyza; species Dryomyza anilis. The sequence goes on along the minus strand of OX638130.1, from coordinate 125,896,505 downwards.
AAATGTTCAATGCCGAGGCATGAGTGAAAATTTTTGCATTTTGTAGACAAGTAGGTATTAAGTATAACATGTTTTTATTTAAATTTAAAAAAAGTGTACTTTATTGAAGTGCTTTAAATGGCTTCATTTTCACGACGCCAACAGCCCACATCAGCCATTATCATTTCAAGTATAACGTCGGGTATTTCGACTGTGTTTGTGTGCAGCATTTAATGGCGCTCACCTTCTGAATGCACTGTTGCGTTACGAAACGATGTAACGACTCGGTTTCCCGCCATATCACATTTGAGTCCGTTGCGCTAGGCGCCCCCTAGCGTAAAATTTCACGCTGCCGCTGGCCTCTACTGAGCCATGTCACCGAGTAGACACGTTGGATGCGCCACATTCTCTCCGTTTTGTAGTGGACGAGCAAACATTTCGTACCATTTCGTTCGTCCATTTCTTCTGTGTGTTTTGAGCTTAATTGGTTGCCACAATGTGGAATAAATTGAGCAGAAAATTACTTCGCAATGGAGTTCCATGGGACGGTATGGCATGATGTCCCGACCACGCTATTATTTCAATGTTCGACGTTGTAGTCGAATTCGATTTGGGTTTGTTTTATTTTTGTAGATACCTTTTTTGACAGCATTAATAGTAAAAGTTTTATCTTAGAGCAAGTAGAGAACCGTAAGTTTAATCGGGCTCTTATTACCCTCGGTTTTCTTTTCCAACGTTTGGTTTTATTAACTTTTTAGTTTTATATGTCAGGAACTCGTGATATTTGCTAAACTGGGATTGTTTAATGTTTTCCACTTTATTTTAATTTGTACTTATTTATATGAGTCACCCCGTAGTCGGTAGTTACAGAAGTGAAGAAGTGATACACAGAAAAGAGGAGGGAATAGAGCTATCTTTTTAGGCGCAAAAAGAGATAATTTGAAAGACGCGAGTGTGAAAATATTGCGATGCATGGCGACAGGAACGAGGCTCGGAAATTCTTTCAGAAGATAAGTCGCCTGATCGTAGGTTTAACGACCGGAGTCTCTGTAACGACGAGGACCGGAATCTAGAAACATATTTCCGGGATACATTGAGGTAATGGAGGGAACACTTCTCGTAACTGCTAGCTGGTGATGACGACAATAACTCTACCGATAGCGAAGACCTTCGGACAACACCAGTTGCTGACGACGGCGTTGACATACAGACTCCTGACCCTGATGAGGTCTGCATAGCCATTTACAGGCTGAAAACACACAAAGCCGGAGATGATGAGTTCATAAGGAGCATGCACCAGCTAATCAGCAAAATCTGGTCGCAAGATCAGCATGATCAGCGAACGGAATCTCAGTGTACTCAGCCCAATCCATGAGAAGGGGAATTCAACAATACGCGCCAACTATTATGGGATGAATCTCCTTAATATCGTGTAATAGGTTCTATCGAGCGTATTATGTGAACGACTGAAGCCTATTTGTCAACAAACTGATTGGACCGTATCACTCCGGCTTCAGACCTGGCAAGTCCACTATATACCAGATTTTGACATTACGTCAAATCCTGGAAAAGACCAAAGTGAGGCACATCGATACCCACCAACTTCTACAAAGCTGGGGTAAACAATTTTTTTTTTAAATAATTAGAAAAAAAGTGTTGTACAAATTGTTTTAAAAAAAAAAAAAAAAAAATATATAAGAAAAAAAAATGTTTTTCGAAAAAAAAAAATTGTAAATTTTTTTATCGAAAAATTTGTTAGTGCAGCATTCTCCACTTTAGAGAAGGAATCGCGTCGAATAAGTCTTGCTGTCAACGAGACAAAGACGAAGTACCTGGTGTCAACCAGCAAAGAATCCTGAAGTCTTGGACAGTGCGTGACTGTTGATACACGCAACATCGAAGTCGTGATGGACTTCGCCTAAATAGGAATCAACACAGAAAAAAAATCATCAATATGATGAAATATTCAATATGATGAAATATACAATGAATTTGAATCGTCATATTGATGAATTGTTCATAATATTTTTACGAATTTTTCAAAAAAAAAAAAAAAAAATTTTTTTTGAAAATAATTCAAAAAAAAAGTGTTGTTAAAATTTTATTTAAAAAATAACAAAAAAAAAAAATATTATAATTTGTTGAAAAAAAAAATTACTTGTGAACTGAGAAGTACGGCAAAAAATTAACGAAAAATAAATATTTTGATTGAAGTTTGGTTGAGGAACAGCATTCCTCAATATGAAGTATAATATGTTGTATTTATTTTATGTTCTTGTTTATCAATATGACGTATTCTTCACATACAATTCATCATATTGAAGAACACTTTTTCGACAGTTACCAAGTGTTCTTCATATTTTTAATCGCATGCATAACATTAATGTCGTTAGTCATTAATATTAGGAAGGTTCTTCAATACTATGAATCATGGTTTGAAGAACGGAATTCATCAATATGATGTACATTTTTTTTTCTGTTCAACAAGAAGAACAATGTCAATCTTGAGATTAGCCGAAGAATAACTCTTGTCAACAGGTGCCCAATTTGGGCGCAGTAGGCAATTGAGGAATATGGCGCTCTCTCGTTGGACAAAAATTACTCATCATGTCAGTCCTCCGTAATGGCGCTGAGGTATGGTCGCTTGCCAGCACAGATCGTTCAATAGAAAGATTCTCGGAATAGATATGGCACGATATGCGTTGAAAAAGAGTACAGAATCAGATGGAAAGATGAGCTGTATGAGCTGAACGCCGATATTAACATAGTCAGGCGCATTAAGATCCAGTTCCTACGCTGGGTTGGACATGTCGAATGCAGGGATGAAAACGTTCTAGCAAAAATGGTGTTCAACCAGTTGTGGTTAGCGTAGGCAATATCATTGATAATCTGAAAACATAAGCGGCCGTTCAGATATGGAATGCCCCATGTATAATTTTATATTTATTTTTTAAAAACTCGTTCTCACCCGAAATAAAACCACATTTCTAAAGATATATTTGAGTTTAATTTTTATTAAATTATTATTATACCTTGGATTGCAGAGTAAAATGACAAAATTCTTTAATGGATACTATTTTTTTTTAATATTGTTTCATATTAGTATCTTCAATATTTACTGGACATTTTCTTGACGCACATGCAATGGGCGAGATTATCTTTGGTGTCAACATTTAAAACATCTGGACTGTTTGTATTACGTAGTATATATTTATATGTATAATTGAGAATGTTTTTCTTTTTTTTTATATTTATTTACAATAAAAATTCAACTACAAATTTAATTTAATTAATCTTAGCGAGAGTTTTACACAAATAGTATTTGAATTTAATTAATTAGACATGTGATTATGTTGCTGATAATAACTCTTATGCTTTGGTTTAAATTTAATTCGGTTTATATTTTAATATTTAGCCATTAAAATACTTAAGACTAGAACTAACTTTTCTGCAATGACACTTGATACACATTAATAACTAGAATTGTTGATAAAATCTAAAAACTATAACTTAAAACACTCTTTAAACACAACAAATTGCACATTCATTACATGAGGATCGATCTCGTAAGGAAGGACCTCTCTTATATGTACAGCTAAAAATTATACAACACAATAAACAAGGACTGATATAGGAACTGATATACGCTCTTTTTAAAAATGCAAATAACATATCATATTTTATTTATATTTTTATATATTGTTATTATTTGCTAGGATTTATATTTCATAAGTTTCATATACAAGACATTCAATGGAAAACAAATACCGCTATTTTAGATAACTAACTTTTCATTAAACAATTTCGACTAATTTTTGCATTGAGTTTGAAAAACTTCTTATAGTTCATAGTTCTTTTTTTTCGAATTATTTACAAATATTTACAATTATTAAAATCATCTGGTGTTGTCGTGCGCCTCACGTTCTCCCCACGCTTATTCTCACTTGCCGTCCATTCGTCCCACGCCGCCGGCGCCGCCGCCAGCGCCCTCTGGATTCTCGTAACACTAAAGGACGGCCGAGCCGCACCACAGCACCTGCCCTCAATATGGCCGCCACACGCTGCCGCCATTGTCAGTCGGATTGTGGTGTCCGCGGTGCGCAGCCAGTGCTGCCACCTGTCGTTGCGTATTGCCATCTTCAATGTTGCGCACCGAGGCGCCGCAATTGCCGATCAAGGTCAAGTCACCCGGATGCGCTACACCACCGCCCGACATTATGTTGTGTTGCTGACGCACGCCCACATTGCTGATGTGATCCATGACACTCTGCAGCTCACCATGCACCGAGCTATTCGGTGAGGCATGCGAGGGCAAAGCATGCGAGTGAAAACCATGCGATTGATTGGCCGCCGTGTAGAGCTGTGAGTAGAGCAGACTCGCGGGCAACACTGGATATAGGGAACCATTACAGCCGCCGCCACCGCCTGCACCGCCACCATGTCCGCCGCCACCGACACCTGTAGCGCCGCTGGTACTATACGCGGCCGAGTTTTGTGTCTGATTTACGATGCCCGGAAAGTTTTGATTGGCACCTACGACGAGCGCATTATTGACACCGACAACACCAGCCGCTGTGACGCTACCATTGACGCTGCCATTCGCTGAACCCGGACCGGTGCCATTGTTGCCTAAATTTGGGGTGTTCGAGGTCAAAAGATCCTCCTGCACCGGCGACTCAGCCTGTGAGGAGTCACTGAGACTGCGTGGTCCATTCTGGTTTGAGTGTACATTGTAATCGTTGTTCGAGTTGGAGTGGTAACGCGGTACAAGTATGGAGTTGGCGCCACCCGCCGAGACGCCATTCACTGTGGAGGAGATAGAGGTTTGGCCAGTGCTGCCCAGCAGGCTGTGATGTGTCATTTGGCCGGTGGTGGAGCCGACCAGGTTGCTTAGATGCTGATCAAGATCGGTAGCCGTGGAATCGGGAAGCACTGTAAATGATAAAGGAGAATTTATCGATCAAATTGTGATTGTTTTATGATTAATTTTAATTTTCATTTTATGATAATTTTATGATATTTTAATAACAATTTTATGATAATTTTATGATAATTTTATGATAATTTTATGATAATTTTATGATAATTTTATGATAATTTGATGATAATTTGATGATCATTTTATGATAATTTTATGACAGTTTTATGATAAATTTTTTTGTGAAAATTGTAAGATTATTTAATGATAATTTTGTTATAGTTTTGTGATAGTTTTATGCTAATGTAATGATGATTTTTGGTAATAGTTAGTTAATTTTACGATAACTTTGTGATAATTTTATGATAGTTTTGTGATAATTTTATGATAAATTTATGATAATTTTATGATACATTTATGATACATTTACGATAATTTCATGATAGTTTTATGATCATTTTATGATAGTTTTCTGATATTTTTTTTATAATTTGATGATTATTTAAGATAAAGTTACGATAACTTTGTGATAAGTTTATAATAGATTTGTGAAAATTTGTAAGATCATTTAATGATAATTTTATGATAGATTTGAGATAGTTTTATGCTAATGTTAAGATGATTTTTGGTAATTGTTAGTTATTTGTTCGATAACTTTGTGAAAATTTTATGATAGTTTTATGATAATTTTATGATAGTTTTATGATAATTTTATGATAGTTTTATGATAATTTTATGATAACTTAATGATCATTTTATGATAGTTTCATGATAATTTGATCATAGTTTTATGATAATTTTATGATAGTTTTATGATAATTTTATGATAGTTTTATGATAATTTTATGATAGTTTTATGATCATTTTGTGTAATTTGATGATTATTTTACGATAAATTAATGATAACTTAGTGATAAGTTTATAATAGGTTTGTGAAAATTTTAAGATCATTTAATGATATTTTTATGATAGTTATGCGATAGTTTTATGCTAAAGTTATGACGATTTTTTGGTAATTGTTTGTTATTTTTACGATATAACAGTTTGTTGCTACAGTTCTGTACAGAACTTCGGCCGAGCTCTCTACGACAACTTTGTGATAATTTTATGATAGTTTTATGATAATTTTATGATAATTTAAATTTAAAGTTACGATAACTTTGCGATAATTTTATGATATTTTCATCCTAATTTTATGTTAATTTTATGATAGTTTTGTGATACTTTCATGATACTTTAATGATAATTTAATGATAATTTAATGATAATTTTATGATCATTTTACGATAATTTTATGATAACTTTATGAACCCTTTGTTATAATTTTATGAACCCTTTATGATAATTTGTAATTTTGTAATAATTGCATGACTTTTAACATACTTGGCACACAATCGCGGTTCGTTGCTCCCGTAAAGTCCTGATTATTGGCCTGATCGTTCGAGGAGCACGTAAAGCCTAGTGCGGGATTATTGAATTGCGCCGAAGTGGGTGTCGTACACGACGACAGACCGCTGCTGGCCAAATATGGCGAGTACGCTGATGCTGAACCGTAGCCCCAGTGAGTGTTGCCAGCACCTAAACCAAATTGTGACACATCTATAGACACATAATACGCGCAAAAAGAAAAGAAATAAACGTAAAGAAAATAACACGATATTCGACATACGATAGGTGTGAATTTAAAACCAAAGAAAAATAACTAATTTCAAAAATTTAAAAATATCAAAATTATTTGCCGGTCAAAAATATAAATTTATTGCGGCACTATTACCACTACACTTATTTGAAATTTATCACAAAAGCAATGGATTCCATTTGGTTTCAAATTTATTGAAATCTAACGTGTATGCCTCTGTTTAATTACACTGATTGTATAATTAATTCGATGCATTATAATTACTTGATTTTATTTGTTTTTCAAAATAAATACATTTTTGCATGTAAATATTTGACAACATTTATTTATGCACGACATGAACCAAACCCGATAAAAAAAATGATAATTTAAACACTAGCTCAAAAACTCAAATTATATAAATTTACAGAGTATAAATTTATATATATAGTTTGCAGCACACACACACACAAAAGCCACGTAATTATGTTGGGGGTAAAATTTTTAAGCCAATCGCATTAATAAAGCCACCACAAAATCAATATCCGTCCATTTAAAGTGCGCCTCGCTTATAAAAACTAATTAATAATTTCCGAATGGTCTATTAATTAAGCCTAATTATATGGCTTTGAAAAAGCACAGCCACGAATGGTCGGTCGGTCGGTCGGACACAGCACCCAACAATATATATAGTAGGTAGGCCAGTCTGTGTGTTTTCGGGCATTTGACAGGTTTTGTGTCAACAATTTTATGCAACACCATCAAATGCATATGTGGCACATACCATCTACATATATAGAGTACGTACTATCACTGAAGGACCTACCAAAAATGCGTCCGTCTGCGACAGTCTAATAACGAAAATTGATTTGATTTCATGCATGAGGCCTATCGTCCAACGACCCTATCCGACCCTACTTATAATGTTATTTTTGCCATTATGATGATGCTGTCAATATTCGGTGCGTTTGTCGATGGCAATACATCGGGCGGACCTCTACACACCACACCCAATATTATCTGTGGCACCTCTCACCCGTCGTCGCTTACGCAATCAGTAGCCAACCCGCATAATGGCCTCATTCATTTACACGCTACGCCATGTTGGTATAATTAGCGGCCCATATTTATATCGGTTCCAATGTCTGTGTGTGCACGCGCGACAGATTCTTTTTGGAATGGTGGCGGTAATGGGGCGGCGGCGGCGGGGAACATCGCTGCAGACACATTGACTCAGCGCGTAGTTTTGTTAATATTCACGAACGGAAACATTTTATTGAAAATCATATTGTTGGCGGGAAAAGGGGGGCTCAAATGGCCAGATCCAACATGCGGCTGCATATAAATTTATCTAAATCTGTATTGATAAAAACATGGCCACTGCTGCTGATGTTGTTGCTGCTGCTACACATTCAACAGCAGCTGCTGGTCTCGTGGTCATAAATTTGCAATTTAACAATTTTGTAAATTCGCGTATATGCCATCATTTCAAGCTATAGCATACTACAAGCTAATGTGTAGTGAATTTGTTTAGATTGTAGAGAAATTGAAATATATTCTCTATTTTTATTTTATTATTGTATATAAAATTATGTCTATGCAAATGCTCATGTGCCGAAAAACAAATTTGACAAGAAAACTCGAACGGACTGATTTCGATTGAGATATGGTTATTTTGTCATTTCAATCAGAAGTTGGAAAATGTCAGATATACATCGATTGAAATTCAGATATTTAAAAAAAATCTCAGAACACTAAAATTCACCACACTAAAATTCACCAGACTAAAACTCCCCACCCTAAAACTCACCACACCAAAATTCACCACAATAAAACTCCCCACACTAAAATTTACCACACTAAAACTCACCACACCAAAATTCACCACACTATAAGTCACCACACTAAAATTTACTATACTAAAACCCACCACACTAAAACTTCTACTGGGAATAACTCTACGGGGAATTTTTCACTATAAATTCAATTTTTCACTATAAATTCAATTTTTCACTAAAAAATTGTTAACTAAAAATTGAATTTTTCACTAAAACTTGAATGTTTACTAAAACTTAAATTTTCACTAAAAATTGAATTTTCACTAAAAATTGAATTTTCACTAAAAATTCAAATTTTCACTAAAAATTCAATTTTTCACTAAAAATTCAATTTTTCACTAAAAATTCAATTTTTCACTACAAATTCAATTTTTCACTAAAAATTCAATTTTCACTAAAAATTCAATTTTTCACTAAAAAATCAATTTTTCACTAAAAACTTAATTTTTCACTAAAAATTCAATTTTTCACTAAAAATTCAATTTTTCACTAAAAATTCAATTTTTCACTACAAATTCAATTTTTCACTAAAAATTCAATTTTTCACTAAAAATTCAATTTTTCACTAAAAATTCTATTTTTCACTAAAAATTAAATTTTTCACTAAAAATTAAATTTTTCACTAAAAATTAAATTTTTCACTAAAAATTCAATTTTTCACTAAAAATTCAATTTTTCACTACAAATTCAATTTTTCACTAAAATTCAATTTTTCACTAAAAATTAAATTTTTCACTAAAAATTAAATTTTTCAGTAAAAATTTAAATTTTCACTAAAAATTCAATTTTTCACTAAAAATTCAATCCCTAAAAATTCAATTTTTCACAAAAAATTCAATTTTTCACTAAAAATTCAATTTTTCACTAAAAATTCAATTTTTCACTAAAAATTCAATTTTTCACTAAAAATTCAATTTTTCACTAAAAATTCAATTTTTCACTAAAAATTCAATTTTTCACTAAAAATTCAATTTTTCACTAAAAATTCAATTTTTCACTAAAAATTCAATTTTTCACTAAAAATTCAATTTTTCACTAAAAATTCAATTTTTCACTAAAAATTCAATTTTTCACTAAAAATTCAATTTTTCACTTAAAATTCAATTTTTCACTAAAAATTCAATTTTTCACTAAAAAATTCAATTTTTCACTAAAAATTCAATTTTTCACAAAAAATTCAATTTTTCACTAAAAATTCAATTTTTCACTAAAAATTCAATTTTTCACTAAAAATTCAATTTTCCTTAAAAATTAAATTTTTCACTAAAAATTCAATTTTTCCTAAAAATTCAATTTTTCACTAAAAATTCAATTTTTCACTAAAAATTCAATTTTTCACTAAAAATTCAAATTTTCACTAAAAAATAAATTTTTCACTAAAAATTCAAATTTTCACTAAAAATTTAAATTTTCACTAAAAATTCAAATTTTCACTAAAAATTCAAATTTTATTAAAAATTAAAATTTTCACTAAATAATTCAATTTCTTACTAAAAATTCAATTTTTCACTAAAAATTAAAATATTCACTAAAAATTAAATTTCTTACTATAAATTCAAATTTTCAAAAAATTCATTTTTTTATTAAAAATTCAATTTTGTTTATTTACTAAACATTTAAATAAATTATAAATATAAATTATCATAAATGAGTTTTACTTTATGTTTATAAATCAAAGTCAGTTATTAAATTATGCATTTGAATTGACTATAATTTTATAATTTTTTTTTGCTGTTGATGCAAAATGAAAAATTAAAAAATTAAAATTTTATATTTTGCATTTTGCGACAAAGAGCAAATTTTAATGCAATTAATTTACATTTAAATTTATGCGCAATCAATTTCAATTTAAACATTTTTGTTGCTTAAATACGAAATAATATTAATTTGATTTAAGAATTCATTAATAAACCTAGCCAAAAAGCAACAAATGCAGCTACAAATTATTAACGTGAATTAATTTGTATGCATGTCGTGATTTTGTATGCTGTTTACGCCAAACACACGCACGCACGTACAACAAACACATACGTAGAACAGTCACACTTACACAAACAGACTCACACTAATGTATGTCGCCGCCATGTTGCCCAAAGCGCGCTCGCTACGCACCGCGACGGCTGTAAACTCTGGTCAAATAAAGTGGCCAAATGCTTAAATGTTACAACAAAAATCATTACACAGCAGTTGAAAAAAAATATACTGTTTGGTTTTTTTTTTTTTTTGTTGGGTCGCCAATTGACCAGAATATTTACCACACTTCAATGGTTTAAAATAGTTTAAAAAATATTTAATTTTTTATTCATTGAATGGAGTTTTTTTTTTTGAGTATGACTTGTTTTTTAATTAAATACTTTGTTGTCTGCATTTATTGCAAATTGTAATCTAATTATATTTCTACGCAGTTTGACCACTCTATCCTGGATTAGTAAAACCCAAAATAATCGTTAGGGTTTAATTTTAATTTATTTGATTTTTTTGTTGATATTTGAAATTTTTTAATGAAAATATTGACAAAACTTACGTGAACAAATCATTAATCAATCATTATAATTTATTATTTTTAACTCATAATATGTTTTTTTTTAATATATTCCTCGTTGTGAACATAAAATACATACAATATACCTTTCGACAATATTCCCACGAATTACTCTTTCCATTAAAAATTCGGCAATGAAATTAAATTCCATATACAATTTTTATTCGATAAAATAAACTCCTTCCATTTATTAAATTCTAAATTGCAATAATTGCTCGAAATTTGTTGGCATGCCAGTTTCTGCAGGATCTAGGTAGTTTACATAGAGGCATTCTTCGAAAGATGATCAGCAGATATAATAGGGGGTTAATATCAAAAGTTTTATATTTTCTGCGTCTGCATAAACATTTCAGGAATGTGCTATGAAAACAATACAACATTTGATAAATGTCCTAGAGAAAAGGAATTTTAGAAACATTCCATTTTTAATTGAAGCCCGTACCACAAATATGTTGGGAATTTGCCTTTTCAATTACACACCATAGTTTTTACTATTCATTTTAGTCAATAGGATAAACTATTAATTCAATCGGTAAATTCCATTAAATATTCTAAATACTATAAAATAATATTTGAATTGTATGAAAACATTTATTTTTTTGTATATTATTAAATCAATAACTTTACAAATTGTAATGGGATTTTATGAGATTTTTTTCTGAGTGTAGAAAAAAAACAGCACTATTCTACATAAAAAATATACACCCAGAAAAAAATACTATATAAATAATAGTTTTTTACTATTAAAAATAGTCAATAGGATAGATTATTATTTTAATCGAAAAATACCATTAAATACTAGAAAATACCATGACATTGCCATTGAGTTTATATGAAAAGATTTATTTTTTTGTATACTATTAAATCAATAATTGTTCTATTGACCAATTTTAATTCATCTATTAATTCAATCCGTACATCGTATTAAATACTATAAAATTATTTAATATACTATTTAATCAATAACACCCCCCTTGATAAAATGAAATGGGATTTTATGAGATTCACTCAAATATTTGGGAGGTTTTTGACGTAAAATTCTGTTGTGAGAATTTGTGATGCTCATCAGAATAGGGCTATTAAATTTATTTTAAACCAGCAAATAATTTATATTTTTTATATATTATATATTAAAAGATAAATTGTGTAAAAAAATAAGAATAATAAAATTTGTAAACTTTACTCTATACTTACTTTGACAGTTACCAATGGGCGGCATACGAAATCCGGATAGTGGGTCTGCTGAGAAATGGAACGGACGCTGACCAAATGCAAAATGGAATTGTTGTTGCTGCCCTAAAAGCGATAACACTGAGTCTTGAGATGAAATATCTGTTCTTATCTAAGTAAGCGAAAATGTGGTAATGGGAAAGGGTGAGGAGAGGTATTAGGTTAGAGGTATTAGGATTTTTGAAGGTCTAGGCATACTCTACGCTTTTGTAAAATGTACCCTATTAGGTTAGAAATCATATCATATTATGATATGATCATATTGATGATCATAGTCGGCTTATGATCAATAAATTCTACACGCTTTATTGAATATTAAATGTAAAAAAAATCTTCTTCTTAGGTTTGAAAAATTGATTTACAACATTTGAGAAATTGTGATCAGTGGAACCAAATGGTAGAAAAAAGTAGAATATGATACAGAGAAATATACATCATATTGATGAATTACGTCCTTCAAACCATGATTCATACTGAAGAACAATTCATAATATTGGTAACTACAAAACATCAATGTTATGAATGAATGAATGAGCAATTTGATGATTGATCGAAAAGTGATATGATGAAGTGTAGTTGAACAGTACGTTTCATCATATTAATGAACAAATACCTAGAATAAAACATATATATACATCATATTGAAGAATGCTGTTCATCAAACCAAATTTAAATCAAAATATTTATTGTTCGTTCAATTTGCGAAAAAAATTAATACAAATTTTTAATATTTATGAATATAAATATCATATTGGATTTTTTGTTTGTATAATAAATCTATAAATACTGTATAAAAAGTAAATAAACCAATGGATTTTTTGCGTTCATATAACCTTCAAGTGGTTTAAAAATTAAAATCATGAGAATTTAAAGTTTTTATTTTATATAAAAAATGTTCTTGAAATACAAAATAAAGCCCAAATAAAACATAATAGAACTCCCTTTAGATAAATCTCTGTCTCTAATTTATAGATACTCCAACTATTATGCAGTTTTAATTAAATATTTAACTGTCTGCCTAAGTTTTTGTTATAGACCCCCATTCCCCCGTACGACGTACGCGTATCCTTTTTGACTCTTTTTCTCTGCCTCTCTGCGTTCTACATATATTTGAAAATAATATCCTTTTGTCTAACGTACTCAGTATACTCTGGTCCTGTCTTACTTTGACTTCAAACATTTTAACCGAGATAAATCATTTGTGGATTGAATTGTTGCAACTATTCGCCGACTAAACGATGTCTGTCTGTCTGTCCGTCTGAGCCAAACACAAACAAACATATATCTACAACTATTCTACAGTACATCCATTCTATACAACATATAGCTATTCTATTCAACGTTGTCCATGTTTTAAGCATATGCAAAGTAAAATATTTGCATGCTTATAAATATTAAGCAAGGACTCAACTGCTGCAAGGATTCAACTGCTTCTAATGAATATTCTTCATTCTTCAAGATGAATTGAGTGTTGTTGTTGAAAATCGTTGGGCCATTGTAGGATGTTATATTTGCAAATGGGACTGTTTTTTATTTTACTAAAATTGTAGATTTTGGTATTAGTATGAGTTACAAGGATTTCAGGACGAGGAGTGTTATGTAAATTGAAACTTTTGTTTGGCATTCATAGCAAAATATGTGAGAGTATTTGTAATATTATGTGTTTTTGTAAATTTATCGGGTGTACTTACTGGTTTTGGAACGTGGTTCTCGGGGTCCGTCGACGGTGACTTTTATCGCTTTGTTATAGGTGGCAATGTGCGGTGGATTGGTCGAGACTGTGATTGTCAGCGTGAAGCTTTTCCCTGCAAGAAAACGAGTAGAATTTTATTTATAGAGATTTGTATTAAAGAACAAAATTTGAGTATCTTAAATTATTATGTTGTATAAATTTTTAAACATTTTTATTAATTTTTTTAATTTCTCTTTTTATTTTTATTCCATTATGATCACGCAGATAAAAAACATGGTTGTGGTGATCATTTTTTAAGGGCGTCATACTATGATTGGGGGTTATGGTTGTAGGAAATCATATAATTTGTCTAATATGATCCTCAGTGACAATAGTACGATTTTCTACAATCATACCATGGTTCTCAGTGACCATACGCCGATTTCACACAATCATAGTGTGGTTGTCAGTGACCATACTATGGTTGTCAGTGACCATAGTATGGTTGGCAGTGACCACAGTATGATTCCACACAACCATACTAAGGTTGTCAGTAATCGTATTTCGATTTCATACAATGAGAATTATATGGTTGTAAATAATAAATTACTATATTATGATCAGTCTATATCATGGTATGATTGGTATTGACCATACTTTGTTCGTGGCAGTCTTCATCGTAATCATAACATGGTTCTTATCAACCATATTTTGGTGTTTCAGAAATACAATACAATAAATTGTCTACTATAATATGTTTTTAGTGACCTTATAATTGTTAAAATAAAATTGAAAATACTATACTTTGATTGTGACAACCATGTAGGATTGTAAAGACCATAGCATGGTTGTCACGATCACGTAGCAACCATATTATTTCTCTGCGTGATGCCAACATCTTTTTATAGAAAACATTATTCCATACGACGCAACCTCTCAGCAGTCAATGGCAAACCTACGAGAGTAAACATTGCCTATGAAAAGCTCTCACCCGCCGTTCGGATTCGGCAATAAACTGTAGGTCCCACCACTTTGAGCACAAATACAACACGCACACCTCAAGTAATGAGAGAGCTCGGCCTAAGTTCTTGTAGGACCAAACTATTATTTTATTAGTTGGGAAGAGTTGTCTCGGGATGAAATCTACGATAGAAATCAGAGAAAAATATTTTCTCGGAAATATTTATCTGGGAATGAGGAGTAATTGTCTAGAACAACATTTCATGAATAGAATAGAATGGAACAGAATAGAGTAGAATAGAATAGAATACGACTGTCGCGACGAATAATTGACTTCGAAATACATGTCTCGAGAAAGAAATAACTTGACGATAATTGTCACGCGGAAAAATTGTCGAAATTTCTAGAGGAAGAATAGTATTGTCTCGGGTAAAAATTGTCTTGGAAATTCATGTATTAAGATATATCAATCTTGGATAGTTAGTCTTTCCAGAGAAATTTCTTGGAAAGAATTGTCTGAAAAAAAATTACCTGAGAGATTTTTTGGATAGAGTAATCTTGGGAATAATTGTGTTTAAAAAGAAATATCTTGAAAAGAATTATCTTGGATAGTATTGTCTCGGTGAAAAATTCTAGGGAAGGACTTGTATTGAAAAAATGTTCTGGGAAACATTTTCTTGAAAATAATGGTTTTTGGAACAATTGTGATAAAAATATTGGGAAAATAGTATTTCCAGAGAAATGAATTGTCTTAGAGAAGAACTGTCTGTGATAAAATTAACACTAGGAAAAATTGTCTCAAGGAATCTTGGGATTAATGGTCTCTCGAAAGAAATGCATTGAAAACAATTAATTTTAAAAAGATTATCTCAAGGTAGAATTGTCTCGGTGAAAAATTCTAGGAGATGACCAGTACTGGTAAAATTGGAGATCTTAAAAAACAATTCTCCTTGGAATAATTATAATAAAAAAAATTGTCTTTTTAAGAAATTCTCTTGTAAATAGAAGTCTCGGAAAATATCATTCGTTGGAATAATAGTCTTTCGAGAGAAATATCATGGAAAGAGTTGTTTCGGCAAAGAATTGTGTAGGAAATAATTATTTCTGAGAAGAATTGTTTCAAGTATGAATTCTGTTTGGAATACATAGCCCGGGAAATAATTATCTTGGGAATTTCTCTTGAAAGAACTGTTTTAAAAATAATTGCCTTAAAAAAAATGTTCTTGAAAAAAATTGTTCTGGAAAGTATTGTGCTGGAAAGAATTATCTCGGAGATAAATTGCCTCGGAAGGAAATGTCATTGAAACAATTGTAATGGAATAAATTATCTTGGAAATACATGTCCTAGGAAATATTAATCCTGGAAATAATTATCTCTTGAAACGAATGTTTTAAAAAATAATTGTCTTAGATAGAATTGTCTCGGAAAGAATTGTGCCGGAAAGAATTATCTTATGCAGAAATTATCTCGGGGAAGAATTCTCCCGTTATCTCGGGACAAAGTTGAATTCGGATATATTAATCTTGGGAAAAGAGTCTATCGAGAGAAATGTTTGCAAAAGAATTGTCTGGGAAAGAATTTTCTCTAAAAAGAAGAGCATGTATTTATTCGGAATACATGTCCCGGGAAATATTTATTAAGGGAATAATTGTCTTGAAATAAATATTTAAAAAAAAATTGTCCTACAACGAATTATCTCGGGCAAGAATTATCTCGGGCAAGAATTCTCTCGGGAAGTTGGCAAGAGGAGTAATTATCACGGGGAACATTTGTCTCGGAAAGAATTGTCTTTTATTGTTGTTTTTTTGTAATAAAATATTATTTTTGTCGGGAATTAATTAACTTGTAGTTAATTGTCTTGGGAACAATTGTCATGGAAAGAATAGTTTCGGTGAAAAATTTTAAGGAACAAATTACTGGGAAAATGTTACATCGGGGGATGAAACTTCTAGGGAAAAAGTTGTAGCCTAAAACATAATGTCTGAGAACATTATACTATTTCTAAGTTAACAAAATACTTTTACTATAAAATAGCATATTACATACAAAATAGAAAATATTTCCCGAGAATGATTAGTCTCGATTTTAATAGTTTTTGGGTGGTAGATTCCGGTATCGCCAAAATAGTGTTGCTATCTATGTAAGTTTGGAAGATATATTTTTGGAAATATAATTTTACAAATATAAATTCGTTTTATAATTTTAAATGCCCAAATATAAAGCTGTAATTAGGCATTTAAGTAGTAACTACAATTAGTTCGTATCTGCCAACACACTGAGTAACAGAATTATAATTTTTAATTTGAAATATATTGAAAATATAAATTTTTCTTGTGACACTATAAACAGTTTCTAACAATGCCTATTTGCAAATATTTGCCAGTTCAATACTATTTAGTACGATTAATCGTTGCTTTAATTTGCCAAAAATAGCCTCAAATCAGCAGGCATATCATCAATATTTGTTGGTCAAATGCAGTAACCAAACGAAATCAAATTAACTTAAATAAAATCCACTTTGTGGCATCGGTTGACATTTATTGGTAGAACACAAAAGCACAAATACAAACAAAACTCAGCACAACTCAACTCAACTAAACTAAACAAATCCATACAAATATTAATCATAATCGAAGTGTTTTTGTTGCTGATGCTGCTGATGAAGGATCCGGTATGATCCAGGTATGATGCCGGAATGTTTGATGCCTGTGCAAAGAATGAAAATAAGAATGACAACGTATAAATATTTGCACTAAGTAAATTTCATTTAATTGCAAATAAGCGCACACAAACACATATTGTATTGAGAAGAGATTGGTAGGCACTTGAATAAATTTGCATTGCCAGCGCCTAAATCCTTCAATAAGCAAACCACAAATTCTTGAAATACCGTAAAATTGTTTTTGCGCCTGCTCGGGTCGTCAACAAGCAGCAACACCAGAGTGCCCAGATAAATCTTGTAGACGTAGGCTTTAAAATTATCTACACACACACAGACAAACAAACAAACAAACACGCACGCACATACTCACGCACGCACGCATTAAGCCTCAAGTCAACAAGGAGTTGGTAGGCAGGAAACGGAAACAGGCTACGACATGTATTGATAAATGAAAACATGTGTCAGCAAAGCGACGCCACACACACATGAACTTCAAACTCCCACTCCCACTTCCACTCACACTCACGATACGTGATGCCTCGAGACGGCACAAAGTAACGTTTGAGTGATTTATGTCACTTCCATCAGTGTGGGCGCAGGACATACGAACGACCGAATTGACGTTTATTTGTCAAACGGCGCTCAAGGAAATCGCTTGACAAATCAACGTTAAACAAACAAAATCACAAATCGATGATTGTGTTTGCGTGACAACACGTGACACGAATAAAGCGGCGGTGGTGACACCTTAAACGCGCCTTCTTCCATAGTCCTTGAGTGGGTGTCTTCAAATTGGTGTCTTTTGTGTGAATAACGTACCGTGTTGATTTAACTGTTTTAATAATTTCATGCTTAATTTGAATTTAGCGTTGGATGGCAAACATGAAAAACATGTCATGTTTGTGGTGACAAAAATAATTCCGAAATGCTTAGGCTATAAGTGTAAAATCGGGTGTTGAAAGAAAATGAAACACAAATATTGACATATTAAATGGTAGGCCACATTTTTATGAAATTCGCAGGCAGCTAAAAAAAGCGTGTCTAGAGGTATTTAATACACAATTCCCTGTTAATTGTTACAATCTTATGGTGTGCCAAACAGTTATATGCTGTTCTCACATTGTAAAGTATGCGCTTTATTATATTGGGACAAATTTATTTCTGTTAATAAAGGGATTTTCGACATGCACACTATTTTCATTGAGAAAAATTGATCGATTTTAAGCGAATCGTAATATGGCAAATGGACACACCGGATATTCGGATTTCGCTAAAAATTATCTACATCAATTTTTTTCATTGAATGGAGCATTTTTAAAATCTATTGTCAGTCTAGTGATCATATCGTATCTAATTGGTAAACTTTCATAATTGTACCAGATTTCTTTATACTATCAAAATGTTTCCTCTTCAAAAAAAAAAGAGAAAAAAAAGTTCTTATAAAGTTCTACCGTCCGACAGTATTTTTCAAAGGTTGGACCAAAACTTTATATATGATATGCATTTTCTTTTTCAATGCATATAAAACACTTTACACAGAAAAAAATAATCGACGTAAATGTAGCAACCGACATTAATTGCATTCATTAATCAATCCAGCAATTAAATTTACTAATTTAAGGAAACAATTGTTCGCTAATATGATTAATTGTACGACAATACAGAAAATAATGTAATAGCAAAAATATAATTGTTGAAACTGCGCCAACTAATTTATTTGCTGCATTGACGTATTCAGATTAGCAAACGGAATTGTTGATTTAACGAAGAATAGCAAATGTTTTCATTAAATTAGTGAATTTCATTGCTGGAAATTCTTCGGCGGGCAAAAAATACGTCAAAAATACGTAGAAATAACTCATGCTTAAAACTGCTTACTTAATATTTGACTTTGGACTTTGAAAACTTTTCTGCAGGGGGTCAAGGTAAAACAAAATATTAAAAACTATAACTTTGACCAGTGTTTCCAGATTGGTTATATATATTTTGGATCATTTTTATCATTTAAAAGATTTTCAGTGATGTTATCTATCAAAAAAACATGTTACTGAAAAAGAAACGTTATTTGCGTATAAGTCCAATTTTCCAAAAAAAGTAAAAAAAATGGAAAACAAAAAAATGTTCGCTATTAAAATTTTATATTTACTAAACCACATAAGATATTTAAAAACTGTTTTCATTTTATGATACATGTGTCAATTATTTTTTAAAGTTCCATACCAATATGTTTGTTCATGATAAAATGTACAATATGTGTATAAATATGTAAAATAAAGTCTTCAAATATTAAAAAAAATAATAATTTTAAAGTCTGTATCTTTAAAACTAAACAGAATATTTTCTCAAATAAGCACATTTTCTTTAGATCTCAATGCAAGCTTTTCATAAACAAAAGAATTTTAAAAATCGGATAACTTTTGTATTTTTACAATTTTTGAAAAAATCTCAACTTTACTGATTTTTATCTCCATAACCATTACATATACAAACGCTAATTTTAAAACTGCAGTTCCCCTAAGTTTTCTCTGTAAAGCACTTTTTAAAATGGGTTGAGTAGTTCAAAAATACTGAATTTCACCCGATTTAAGAGCGTTTGGGAACACTGTGCGATGTACGGAAAAACGAGCCGACGAACCGAATAGGCATGCACTCGTTGCGATGAACCAATGTAAAATACGATCGGTACAACAGTACCTGTAATACTGTGTAGTGAATTTAAAACTGTATGTGGCTCTAAAACTGTGTAGTGCCTCTTTGCTTTATGCTATATATCATCGTTGTAGAACGAAAAGTCATCAAATACATTTTCGAAATATTCAATTACAAAAATCTTTATATATCTGTTAATTTTTAATCGCTTATCTCCATTTACCACATGATAAATAAATGTAAATCTATCAATTGATATTTCAACTTTAAAAATGCATCAATTACTTTTTATAATATTAATCAACAAACTCGAAATTTAAGTTTTTCATTAAAATGTATTTGGTGACTTTTCGTTCCACAACGACGATATATGCATATATTTCAGCATATACACGAACCCTGTATTGATTTAATTTATACTATTAAATAATTCGTATAGCCAATTAATTATATTAATTGAATTAAATATTTTGTGTATCAATTAACCTCACT
Organism: Dryomyza anilis; assembly: GCA_951804985.1. NCBI lineage: Eukaryota > Metazoa > Arthropoda > Insecta > Diptera > Dryomyzidae > Dryomyza > Dryomyza anilis. Next base: position 125,875,944 of record OX638130.1, on the reverse strand, counting down.
TCGGCCGATAAAATCACCCATAGATTGGATTTTTTATATGAGGTATATGTAAAAAAATTATCGGATCCCTGGACACTGTTCTTCTGATAACTCCCATTATCAATATTAGACAACATAGGCACTCAAACGTTTTTCATTGATATATCTCTTCTTCTTTTCTTGAAATCGTTTTCAAGAGATAGACTTATGAACAGACTTATATACATATAAACGAATATCGCTCGAATCCACTGAACATTAATTATACAAGACACCTTGTACTTTTAATTTATATCCACTAAAAATTACTAAACTTTATAAAAGTGGTATTCCAAAATGTTCTCCAAATAGTGAAGTAAATTGTATAATAAAATGATTACATGCACTGAAATGAGTATAAACTGCAAGTAAATCTCAAATTTGCGACATTTATAATTGAAGTTGATTTAAAAACTTTTGTGCATTGCAGCATCATACCGAATAAAGCAATATAAATTACAGCTGGACATTTTGACAGCCATCCATCATGTGACATAAATTCAATGTGACACATGACATTATTTTGATATACGAGAAATTTCTAAATATGATTTATCAGTGCAAAGATTTCGAAAGTAATTGCATAGCAGAAAACTCAAAATTTATGAGCAATTTTATCAATATAATTCAAACTTAAGAAGATGGTTTAAATTTGAATTTTTAATAAAGTTAATATTGAAGTTTTGAAGTAATTGCATAATATTTCACAAACATTTGCAGATTTATGAAATAATATATAAAATAATATCTGAAAAATCAAATATTTTATCTTTTTCAAATGCCCAAATCAACCATTTACAATCATAAAAAAATAATTCATCGAATATTGTATCATTTACACCCCAAAGGTAATAATTTCTCTAAAAAACCTTTGATTTCTTCATAAAGTCTTTTGGTCGACTTTTGATTTGCTGCATGTTTATCATTTTTCCTTCATCAACTTTCATATTTTTCTTTTTTTTTTCTAAGAATTAGGTTGACTGCTCATTGTTTGAGTTTTCCCTCAACGGTTTCTACGGTTTGCCGCTTTTACGGTTAACAGCAAAACTTTTACAAACACACAAAACGTCAGCTAAAAAAAAATAGAAAAACAAACCCCCAAACAAAAAGGGCAACCGTTGGAGTCAAAGACAGGAAAAAGGCAGAAAAAAGTAAAACAAACGAAAAAAAAAATATTTCTACAAAGAAAGTCCTTTGAGCGAACGACAAGCAACTTCATCAACAGCTGGTTAGGGGGTTTCTTAAGTTGGAGGGTTTTCGTATGTTCCGTCTGGGGGTGAATTGTGTCTGGTGTTCATAACCAGGATAACATAATAAGCTCATTTTTACAAGTCAGTCGTGGCGCAACAGGAGCCAATGCAAAGGAATTCCGACTGTCGTGTCAGTGTTTATTATACGCTTCCGTTTGTTTGCATCCGGTTTACTTTTTTTTGGTTTATTTTTTTCCTTTTTCTTTCTTTTTTTTGTTGTTTCTTTTACGCCATATTAGCGGTACTATGTAACTTTACGCAAAGTGTTTTAAAAAAGATTTATGAGGATCAACTTTTTGGTTTCTTAGCTATTTATGCGGGTTTTTTTCTTTACACAGTGCGTTTATAGCCTCGTGACTGGTTAATAAATCATTATTCTTCAGCGCATTATTAGTATTTAGTAAAGTTTTAAAATTTTAAAAGACAAAATTTAAGATTTAAAATTTTAAATTTCTCTTCTCAACAGAGTAAAAAAAAAGTTTAATTAACACTATGTCATTGCCAACGTTGCGTTTTATTCATTATGTCTCAAGTGTTGCCAACGTGTCTTTTATTCGCACATCCATTAACTACTTAAGTTGGCAAACAATGCCTACGACATGTGTGCGTATCTAGGGTATTCGCACAAAATGGAAAAAGCGCCATATATTACTCAAACTGCTTTGCAAGCAGACACTTTCTTTGAATATAAACGACAGACACTTTTCTTTAAATGAAGACACTTTTCTTTGACAATGCGGCCCCAAAATTGTTTTGTGGCATTAGATGTTGACATGTTGCTAAGTGTTTAAGGTGGTTTATTACGGGGGGCGAAGACTGCAAACGTTTCATATGTGTGTAATGAACAATTGTTTGAAATTAACACTGATGTTGTAAAATTTTGTGATGCATGACATTTTTAAGTTTGAGTTAAATTTAAATTGCGTATTGTTCTATTAATTATAATTAAGATTAAAAAATTGATATAGTATTTTCTTGAAGCTCTTTTAATTTATATTTCTCTCTTTTAGTCTGCCCCTTTTTATATTCCACCATTTTATCCACTATTTTATGCTTTTTCATTTAATATTAGAAATCAGAGATAAACGTTATCCTCTTTGGATGTTCCTGAATAACTCTCACTAAATAACATTTATTAAATAAATCAGGGAAAAATCAAAAATGAAAAAAAGTTTTTTTTTTGAAAGTTTTCGGTTGCAGTTGTAGGGGAGACCGGGGCTAAGTCGACACTTTTTTTCAATGCTAATTTTGACCACCATATCAATGACATAGGACAAAAATAATTATACAATTGGATAGATTGATTCATTAGCTAAAAATGTTCCATAAGTTGTAAAGATCTACAATATTTAGTTTCCACGAAACAAATGCAAATGCGACCCAACCTCAAAACTGATTCTGAAAATAGGCTGGGGTAAAGTCGACACTACACACTTTTTCCGCGAATGCACATTTTTGCTGATGTCTTTCAAATTGATTGAATTATGTATTCCAAGATAAAACTATTCGTGCTGTTTTATTTTGGCCCCGCTAAATTGTTTGACCATTATTCATATTATTCACATTTTATCTATTTTCTGCAATAACTTCTTAAATCATGGTCAAATGATTGCCAAGTCTCCTTATATTGTAAAAATGGACTATTTTGGAAAAGTCATTGAACAAAAAGTTTCATAAATTATATTTTCACGGAATCTACCTTGACCAAACGCTTATGTGTCGACATTACCCCACGAGACTTTTCCTAATATTATTGGCATAAAAATGAGAAATTGAATGGAAAAATAAAAAAAAGTCAACACGACATGATAAGTGAACCCCTTACTACATAAAACTAACAACACAATATATAAATAATCAAAACTTTAATGGCAAGTACCAGTTTACTGCGTTATTAACTTTTGGAGTCAAAAAACACATTTTATTACATAAAAACTGAAGTTCAAGCACAAAATGTATTTCTCTTCTTTGGTAACAGTGGCACCTAATGTTACGTGTACAGTATCAATTTGAAGTTGAACTGACATGGCGTTCGCGATTTAAAACAAAAGTTGACTTAGCCCCGATGTCGACTTAGCCCCGGTTAACAAAGTTAACAAAATATATCTCTCATTAGTATTTTTGAAAATCGTTAATGCACAATTTTCTCTTCAGATGACTCCTAATATTTCTGGACCACAGACTGATGGTAATTTTTGATTATAAATTTTGTTATATATGTAAATAAACCCCTCAAATCAAAAATTATTTTTTTTTTATCGAAAAAAAATTGTTAAAAAATATTAGGTTCATAAAAAGAACAATGACTTCATGAGTTTAGCCGCATGATTTTTGACCAGGTTAGCAAAGCGATGCCAGGCTGAAATTTCAACTGTTCTCAGATTATTTTAACACGATTCGTTTCGCCAACTGAATCGTGTTAAGATAGTCGGATGTGAATAAGCCGCATTTTTAACTCGGGCTAAGTCTTAGCTTGGTCTAAACTCATAAACGTAGTCAATGTTAAAAAATGTCGAAACAAAAAATTGTAAAAAAATGTTCAACAAAAAATGTTATATAAAAAACAACTTTATAAAAATTTCGAAAAAAAAATTGGTTAAACAAAATTTTTGGACGACAATAATAATGTAATGGTCGAAATCACCATCTTCCAAAAAAAGAAAAGTTCGACAAAAACAACAATGTTCGAAAAAAAAATCGATGTTCCAAACAAAAAAAAATCGAACAAATTTGCAAAAAAAATTGTGGACAACAATAAAAACGTCGAAATCACCATTTAAAAAAAAAATATATGTATATTCAACAAAAACAACAATGTTTGAAAATACTCCTCTTTTTGATATTTTTATTTTGTACTTCTCTTCTTAACACTTTCGTTTTATATACTCCTTTCTATTAATTTTACTTTTTTTAATACCTTACCAGACTACCTCTTTTTATACCCTACACCTATGAGGTAGAGGGTATATTAACATTGTGCATATATTGTAACGCCCCTTAGGAGGCGTGTTCGGTATGGAAAAGTATATATATTCTTGATCAGCATCACTACCCGAGTCCGTTTAGCCATGTCCGTCTGTCTGTCTGTCTGTCTTGCTGTCCGAATACAGAATAACTTGAGAAATACTGATCAGAATGCGATGAAATTTCGTCTCAATATATTTTAGCCAAAAGAAGGAACTGAGTTTGAAAATGAGCCAAATCGGTCAACGGGCACGCCCACCTCCCATACAAGTCACTTTTATATACCTCTTTAGGAACTAATAACTCGAAAAGTATTCAAGGTATAGTTATAAAATTTAAAACGTATTATTGGAATTCACCTAAAAATATGTGGTCGAAATTGGGCGTGATACGCCCACTTTTTTTTTTCATTATTTCCCGGGTTTTCATAGTGGAAATTTGATCCGTAAATTATTAAAATCAAATCTATGAAATATTAGCCTTTCAAAATTTTAAATATAGGCGTGGTCCGCCCAATTATATTTTTTAAATTTTTTTTTTTAGTTTTTTTATACTTTATATACATTTTTTAATTAATGGGGATGTAAGACGTAAATATCTGATATATTACTAATATTCTGAGGATGGGAGGTTCAGCATAATTAAAAACTTTAAAATTAAGGTATGCAATTAAATATCCCACATTAATATCCCCACCAAAGGTGTAAGGTGTTCCATAGTTGGGCCCGACCGACTATAAAAATCCGCCCCATGTGACCTAACTTTTCCAACTCGTTTTTTTTATACTCATATTGTAATATTCCTCTTCTATATTCTACTTTCATTCTATACACGCAGAGAAAAAACATGGTTGTGGTAATCATATTTGTAGGGCATCATACTATGATTGGGGGTTATGGTTGTAGGAAATCATATAATTTGTCTAATATGATCCTCAGTGACAATATTGCGTACCATAATATGATCCTCAGTGACAAGAGTACGATTTTCTACAACCATACCATGGTCCTCAGTGACCATTCGCCGATTTCACACAATCATACTGTGGTTGTCAGTGACCATAGTATGGTTGTGAGTGACCATACTGTGGTTGTGAGTGACCATAGTATGGTTGGCAGTGACCATACTATGGTTGTCAGTGACCATAGTATGGTTGGCAGTGACCATACTATGGTTGTCAGTAATTATAGTATGGTTGTGAGTGACCATACTATGGTTGTCAGTGACCATAGTATGGTTGTCAGTGACCATAGTATGGTTGGCAGTGACCATACTATGGTTGTCAGTAATTATAGTATGGTTGTGAGTGACCATACTATGGTTGTCAGTGACCATAGTATGGTTGTGAGTGACCATACTGTGGTTGTCAGTGACCATAGTATGGTTGGCAGTGACCATACTATGGTTGTCAGTGACCATAGTATGGTTGGCAGTGACCATACTTTGGTTGTCAGTAATTATAGTATGGTTGTGAGTGACCATACTGTGGTTGTCAGTGACCATAGTATGGTTGGCAGTGACTATACTATGGTTGTCAGTGACCATAGTATGGATGGCAGTGACCATTCTATGGTTGTCAGTAACCATAGTATGGTTGTGAGTGACCATACTATGGTTGTCAGTGACCATAGTATGGTTGTGAGTGACCATACTGTGGTTGTCAGTGACCATAGTATGGTTGGCAGTGACCTTACTATGGTTGTCAGTGATAGTATGATACCACACAACCATACTAAGGTTGTCAGTAATCGTATTTCGATTTCATACAACCATACTATAGTCCTACGTGACCAGTAATCATATTATTATATTATGATTATTCTAAATTCCTGAAAAAGCGGATTGAAAAGAAATTATAAATAAGACACATGTTTAATTAATGATTATTTTATCTACATTTTTTATTTTATAAGGATATATTTTCAAATAAAAGGCACAATTTTGCAAACTCCGTGAAGTTGTACTCTGTGCGAAGCTGTGCTTGGAATTGCCGGATAGCATCGTTCGAGTTTTATCGTGCACAAGAACATTCGTGTTAAGTACAGCGTCACCGTCATGAAGTTGACAACGCGAGTACACGATTAATCACTGAAATTTGTTATACACATTTGTATTAAACACGAGCAGTTAATGTTATTTATAGATATTTGTTTGAACTAAATTGTCTTCAAATTAAGTATTTACAATTAACGTTTTAACTTTCGGATATATGTTTATTTTTAATAATGATGTTTTAAACATAAACAGTCTGTATCGTAATCATAACATGGTTCTTATCAACCATATTTTAGTTTTTCAGAAATACAATCATATTATAATAAATTGTCTACTATAATATGATTATAGCGATCTTATTATTGTTGAAATAAAATTGAAAATACTAAACTTTGATTGTGACAACCATGTAGGATTGTAAAGACTATAGCATCATGTCGAAACCAACTTTTTATACTTTTCTTTTTTGTAAACCATTTTTTAAAAATCCTTTTATATTTAACTCTTTTCATATTCCACCAAAATACAATTTTTTTTATAGATCCTCATTTTATATACTCAATATGAAATCAACATTCAGTCCTTAATGAATCCCAACGTCCGATAAGAAGTATCGATGATGGAAGGTATTGTCGCCCATTCATAGAATTTGTCTTCACCATTGATATTTTTATTGTCAATAATATTCAGACTTTATATATCTCTCTGTTTTAGTATACCTTTTATGCTCCTCTTATATATGAATTTTGTAATCCTCTTATTTTAATTCTATTTTTATACGCCAACTATCTGCTTCACCTACATTGTTAATTAAAACTTAATAATTGAGTTTTTTTTTTGTTTTTCTGTTTTATAAATTTGCAAAAATCAATAAATCTAATTAACAAATGCATGCGAAATTATTCAACCCATCAAACTCAACGTAACGACTACGTAACGCAACCAAACGCAACGCATACGTGACATTTCTGAAATAACAACAAACGCGTTATGGAACGCACTATGGCAACACTTTCGCCGTATTTCCCCATGTCCCCAGTCCAAACGGTTGCCTCATTCATTGTTGTATATCTGCGGCGGCAGCAATAGTAGGAAATGAGTTCACTTCCGCTTATTAATGTATTTTCATTTTAATGAACTTTGCATGGAATTTTCACGCACGTTCTGTCAATTCTGCTAAACAATGGGTTTTGCAATGGTAAAACAAATAGCTCTAAATTAGTACAAGTTCTACGCAAGAAATTCAATATAGTTTGTCTAAAAAGGTATTATTGAAATAAGGAAATCAGATAGAAATATTTAAACTATCTTGCGAAACGAATCACTACGGTATAATAATAATAATAGTTTGGCACTACACTACAAGAACTTAGGCCGAGCTCTCTCACCATTTTGAGCTGTGCGTGTTATATTTGTACTCAAAGTGGTGGGACCTACAGTGTATTGCTGAATCCGAACGGCGGGTGAGATCTTTTCGTACGCAATGTTTTTTCTCTCGGAGGTTTTCCATTTACTGCCGAGAGGTAGTGCGGTATAGAAAAATGTTTCTATGAAAAGATGTTGTTAGCCCCAGTCCAGGCTTGAACCGGGGACCTTTCGGCTCGCAGTCCAACGCACTAACCACTGAGCTACCGCGGTTACGGTCTTTATAATAATTTCACTACGGTATTATAATAATTAATTATGGAGTTTATATAATATGGGAGTCAAAAAATGATTGGAAAAATCTAAGAACTGAAAATTCTGTGAATTGGCAGATTAATTGGACCAATTTTGAATATATAGATTAAACATAATGGCGCAAAAATATAGACAACAAAAAAATAAGAAAATATAAAATAAACGAGTTGGGAAAGTTAGGTCACATGGGTAAGTTCGGTCACATGGGGCGGATTTTTATAGTCGGTCGGGCCCGACTATGGTATACCCTACACCTTTGGTGGGAATATTAATGTGGGATATTTAATTGCATACGTTTGAATTATGCTGAACCTCCCCACCCTCAGAATATTATTCATATATCAGAAATTTACGTCTTATATCCCCATAAATTAAAAAAATTATATAAAGTATAAAAAACTAAAAAAAATAAATTTGAAAAATGTAATTGGGCGGACCACGCCTATATTTAAAATTTTGACGGGCTAATATTTCATAGATTTGATATTAATAATTTACGGATCAAATTTCCACTATGAAAACCCGGGAAATAATGAAAAAAAAGAGGGCGGATCACGCCCATTTTTGGACCACATATTTTTAGGTGAATTCTAACAATACTTTTTAAATTTTATAACTATACCTTGAATACTTTTCGAGTTATTAGATTCGAAAGAGTTATGTAAAAGTGACTTATATGGGAGGTGGGCGTGTCCGTTGACCGATTTGGCTCATTTTCAAACTCAGTTCCTACTTTTGGATAAAATATATTGAGACGAAATTTCATCGCATTCTGATCAGTATTTCTCAAGTTATTCTGTATTCGGACAGCAAGACAGCAAGACGGACAGACAGACAGACGGACATGGCTAAACGGACTCGAGTAGTGATGCTGATCAAGAATATATATACTTTTCCATACCGGACACGCCTTCTAAGGGGCGTTACAATATATGCACAAAGTTAATATACCCTGTACCTCATAGGTGTAGGGTATAAAAATATCTTATTTTGCACCCAGTTTAAGATACAAGGTGTTTAAGAAATGCATATTACTGACATAAACTATAAAGAAAATACTCTGAATGAACAGATCTATCATTATATACCCGAAATATTGATAGGTTCACCAATGTTTATCCTAAAATATTATATTTTTTAATATAATATTTCTTTTTAAGTTTTATTTTATATTTGTTTTCACTTGAGAAGTACAATAATACAAAAATTTATAATAAAAATAAAGAGAATTAAATATAGGTTCACCATTTTAAAGCTAACAGTTAGTAGTTAACTTTTCCTCCTTTTGCCTGAATTAGCTTAAAAATGCGAGTATGCATTGAAGAAACAAGTTTCAAGGGGAAAGTCGATCCAAGCCTTTCGAATTGCGTCCTTCATTCAGGTCCTTGATGCTAAATACTGCTTTCCATGTGCATAAACCTCTCGTGCCATGATTCCCCATATGTTTTCAATAGGGTTCAGATCGGGACTGCAAGCAGGCCAATCCAACAACTGGAGATCTTTTTGTGAGAACCATTCCATTGTCTTCTTTGATTTGTGGATTGCCGCATTATCCTGTTGAAATATGAAATTCGGGCCCATTAATTCTTCTCAATGCTCAATTAATGATATTTCCAGCATTTAAATGTATTGTTCCGAGTTCATCTTTGTTGATATCCATGCTAAGGGTAACTTTCCTCCATCAAAAAAGCCGACCCAAATCATCACATTTCCACTTCCGAAGTTTCGACTCATACGAATTTCTTTATTTTTTCTCAAGTCATGCCAATAAAATTGAAGGCCATCGGGACTATCCAAATTGAATTTTTTCTAAAAATTCAAATTTTCACTAAAAATTCAATTATTCACTAAAAATTCAATTTTTCACTAAAAATTCAATTTTTCACTAAAAATTCAATTTTTCACTGAAAATTCAATTTTTCACTGAAAATTCAATTTTTCACTAAAAATTCAATTTTGCACTGAAAATTCAATTTTTCACTAAAAATTAAATTTTTTATTAAAAATTCAACTTTTCAATAAAAAATTCAATTTTTTAATAAAAATTAAAATTTTCACTAAAAATTCAAGTCTTTATTAAACATTTTATTTTTCAGTGAAAATTTAAATCAGTATTAATTCAATTTTGCCAGTAAAAAATTAAATTCTTCATCAAAAAAAAATCTTATTTTAATGTGTTTTTTTTTGAAGAATCACTTAAAAATTCCTGCTTCTACTGTTCTTCCAATAAAATCAATTACCAAAATCAAAGTAAACCCTATACGAATCCACGTACAAATTTCACACTGCATTAAAGAATCCTTTACGGATTTTAGTAGTACTTTTGGTAACACTCCAAAAATAAAAATGTGAAATAGTTGAACGGTTTTCAAACCAAACGTAACGTGAAGTTTCGCACAAAGTGATAGTGCGCCTAAAACAATGCAGCAAATAAAATCAGACATCGCACAAATAAACTACAAAGGATTCGCAAACGCATTCATTCGGGGCCTGGTAACCCGCGAAATGTGTTATATTTGCAGTGAGACGAGTCACGAACAATAACAGTGAAAACAACAACATCAAAAACACACTAGGTACAAAATAACAACCGAAAATGTACCCTTCGAGTAGAGTAGTAAAACCTAGAATTTGACAGGGTTTGGACTGATTCAAAACATTGGCGCCCACTATGCGGACGGTAAACGGTAGCGCTATTTGTTTGGTACAAATTGTAGACACTGCAGTTAGTGGAGCGTACGATGTGGGGTTAAAGGGGTTTCGTAAAAATATAGATGGATGGTTGTTCGGATGGATGGATGTATGAATGGATGGCTGGAATACGTATGTCGGCCTGTAGGACGTTTATAATGAAATGTTGCGAATGAATACGTGTTGACGTCGCTGCGGGCTCTAGTGAGGCTTTGGTTTTGCGGTGCAACCGCAGAGGATTCGGTGTACGTTTGGCAGGGCATCAGAGAATGTACAGCACATTGATATAGAACGAACAAAGCAGCCGTTATAGACGTTATGCAGGTTTATTTTTTGATGTGAATTGTTTTTTTCATAGTAAGAAACGTTGTGATTTATGCGATAAAAACTCTGGTAAAATTTGAACAAAAAAACATGACAACTTGCAGACAACTGACGAGACTAAAAACTATAAAAATGCTGAAAAAATTGCGTGTTTTTTTTTTAGGTACAGCAAATGTTTCTTAATAATTAAACCTTGTTCTTTGCTGTATTTTACACTTCAAGTACACATTTTTCTCGCTTAACTAGCGGTTTATTTAACCCCTTGTTCGAAATGTCCTATTTTTTCTATACTTCAACTTGTTCTTGTCACTGCTCCATTGTGCAACGTCAACAAAAGTCCACATTTTGCGCTTTTGTTAATGAAAAACTTTTGCTTGTACAGCCTTTTTTTACAACAATTGAACAAATTGTTTCGAGTGTTTTTTGCCAAAACTTTTGCTTTTTAATTTTCACTCTGTCCACGGTCGACGTTTTCGAAAAATACAAAAAACATTGCAAAAAGTTGCCAAAATTGCATTATTTAGCGTTCTGTGTTCTGTATACTGGGCAACACTAATGGTCTAATCGTCATCCACTTGAAAAGTTGTTAACAAGGGGTAACGCTTTTATTTTTTTGGTTTTTTGGGGAACTCGTTACAACTCCATCGGAAAAAAACGGTTTTTGCTGTTTGCACTCTATGGAATATTTTTGCACTTAAAGTTTGTCTATTAGCACAGCAAAAAAAAGTAAAGTGTTTCCACTTGTAGGACGTGTTATTGTTGTTGAGAATCTCTCATTGTTAATTTTTAGTACAATCGTGTAAATTAAGTTGACATTTCTAACAAGGATTAACTCTTAATTGAAGATGTAAAACCAGAAATTGCTTTTATATGGCAATTGAGAGTTTGGACCAAAACAAAGTGATGTCGGTATCTTCGAATTGGGCAATTTCGGAATACGGATACAACGTTTTTGTATTTTAATTCTTTTTGTTAAATATATATATAGTCCAACTATATTTAGATAATGTTGTCAATGCGTGAATTTTATCCCTAAATTTTCTAAATCGGTCATAATTCTGCCCCTTTTTATATGAAACCAACCGGCAACATTATTATGGCGTTGTCATATGAATAAATACCTTTAGACCTATCACTAAATTGATCTTCAACTGCAGAATTTTAAACTGAATCAAATTCTCCAATTGAAAGCCAGTTCAGGGATAGCATTTACAGGTCTGCATGAAGTTGAAGACTAGTTCACTTATAGGTCTAAAACGTAGGGTATAGATTCGTTTTTGTGTTAACTATCTCCAGAAGAGTCCATGCACAAACTGAGATTCGAACTCGAGACCTTAAGAATGCAAGTCCTGCGCGCATACCTCTAGACTGAAGAGGCCAGATAGGTTAGAACCTGGACGTTAGTTATAAATAAATTTTCAAATGCCTATCGTAGTAATTCTCAGAGGGTATTGAATGGAAACTGGGGTTGAGTCCCTACCATTTGCATGACCAATATGGTCAAGCGATTACAAACAAGTACATTTTAACTACACACAAAAAAATATCACTAAAAATTTCACCAACTACCAGTATTCATCATATTGATGATTCTATTCATTGAAATAAAATCGTATCTTTTCAGTGTTTTTCATTTTTAATATTTTTATATCAGGAAATTTAAAACCCATTTATGTATTTATAATTCTTAATAGATTTATGATAATTAAATTAATGTGGTTTGATGAACAAAATTCATCAATATGATGCACATTATTCATTAATATGATGAAATGGAGTCTTCGCATAATTAGCAATTATATATTATAAATCATTTAAGAATTATAAATACATAAATGTGTAAGTGGAGACAAATTTGTGTTTGAAATTTGATATTAAAAAAAAAATATTGAAAATGAAAAACATTTAAAAAATACGATTTTAGTTCAATGAATGAAATCATCAATTTGATGAATACTGGTAGTTGGTGAAATTTTTGGTGATATTTTTTTGTGTGTAGGGACACTAAACACCACTATATTTATAAAGAAATCAAGATACATTTAATATCATTTAAGGAAGTCTATTTTACATATTACAGAACTGGTACAAATTGCATAAATACACCACTTTAAGATTTTTAAAACCATTTTAATTTGTAGGTAGTATTTTATCACATATCAATTTAGTTTTATAAATATAAATATTTAAATTTGTATTAAGAATAGATAATATTTTAAACTAAATTTTGAAAACATACACTTACCTCGTCCACTGCGACCGACAAAACGTAAATCGTTGAATTTCGCCACCTGATTCTTCATCACTGCCGTGCAGTTCCTCAATTCGGCGCAGTAGTTCTCATCATTTCCGGCACGTACCGTCACCATTGTGCCGTCCATGATGTCACCCAACGATACCACTTTAAATGCCACCGGCAACGTTTTATTCGAACGCCAGTGAGGCGGCAAGACGGTACACACGAAGAGCGGACTGCTGGTTCGTATTAATTCGCCCGGGTGTTCGGTAAGAAAGTCGCCCAGTGTACGTTCGGCCAAAATGTCTGATGTCATTTTGGTGTAGGCCTCATTGAGCAGTTGCGCCGCCGTGGGCGGGGTATTTTGTTCATTTGTGGTGTTGTTATTATTGGAACCATTTGTGGAACCATTGTTGCTGTTCGAACTGGCGCTGTTGTTGTTGTTATTGGTGGAGGCGGTATTATTATTGTTGTTGCTGGTGTTGTTGTTGGTATTTGTGTTGGTCGTCGCTGTGAGATGCATTTTGCAGTTGGGATGTATGCCGTTGGCAACCTGTTTGCGGCGAACAATTTTTGTAGTTTAATTTTATTTTTAGAAAATGTAGATTTTTTTTGTCTGAAATATAAAGAAGATACACAATTATTTTTTATTATTTATTAATTTATTAATAAGTCACTTCCTTTCGAATATATAAATCGCAAGATCAAGTAATATATCAGAGCTAGGTCGAGATAATATCAAAAAGAACGATAATCTTAAAGAAACTTGACTCTGGTCGTGAGCAAAAAGAACGGTCTGGACACATAAGACAAAGTTTTACGCACCAGAACTTAAGTCATCTTAGATTTCAAAATCTAATCAAGATCCATAATATAATTCGACGAAATTAGAAGATATACGGAGGGAAAGGAAGAGTAAAGAATTACAAAAGGAGAGAAGGGATAAAATTAAAGAAGGAACCGAATAGGAGAAGGTAGGACTTGAAAGCAGGAACAGAATGAGAGAAGGAACAGAATTAGAGAATGAACAGAATGAGAGAAAGAACAGAATTAGAGGCGGAACGGTACGAGAGAAGTAATAGATTTAAGGAAATAAGGAAAGAATACAAAAGAAGGAAAGAAGGAAAGAAGGAAAGAAGGAAAGAAGGAAAGAAGGAAAGAAGGAAAGAAGGAAGGAAGGAAAGAAGGAAAGAAGGAAAGATGGAAAGAAGGAAAGAAGGAAAGAAGGAAAGAAGGAAAGAAGGAAAGAAGGAAAGAAGGAAAGAAGGAAAGAAGGAAAGAAGGAAAGAAGGAAAGAAGGAAAGAAGGAAAGAAGGAAAGAAGGAAAGAAGGAAAGAAGGAAAGAAGGAAAGAAGGAAAGAAGGAAAGAAGGAAAGAAGGAAAGAAGGAAAGAAGGAAAGAAGGAAAGAAGGAAAGAAGGAAAGAAGGAAAGAAGGAAAGAAGGAAAGAAGGAAAGAAGGAAAGAAGGAAAGAAGGAAAGAAGGAAAGAAGGAAAGAAGGAAAGAAGGAAAGAAGGAAAGAAGGAAAGAAGGAAAGTAGAAAAGAAGGAAAGAAGGAGATAAGGATAGAAGGAGATAAGGAAAGAAGGAAAAAAGGAAAGACGGAAAAAGCAAAGAGAAAAACAAATAGAAGGAAAAAATGAAGTTTAAACTACAATTTTAAGTAATATACTTTATATGATCAATTCTTTCTCGGTCAAATAATTTTGAATTTGTCTATCAATTCGGTTTTCAAATCACTAATTCCAAAAATATATTCGAAATTGTTTTTAGAAAGAAGAAAATAAATAAAGAACATAACATATTCAATAATAAATGAAAGAAACACACATAAGATATAGACATTCTTTTGAGAAAACATTGGAGTATATTTTACAGATTATCGAAATAATTCCTATATATCTGTAGAATATCGCTTAAATATAATTGGTTTTAAAAATAGAGTGGAGTATTTAACAAAACCTGCTACAGTCTAATAATGTTCGTCCTTCAAAACTTTTGTAATATTTAAAATTCCGCAACTTGCACCACCACAGCTTAGCTACCAAAAAGTAACGCTGTCTGACTCAAAAAACACGGTCCAATTAAAATTTAACTACATCAAAGCAAAAACGCGCATAAAACGCAAACAAATATCCGTCTTTACATACAAAAAAAAACCTCACACAGCAGGACGCATTTAACTCGAAATTCCGCCAACAAAAGCCATGCAAATTGAAACAATTTAAAAAGATAGACCATGTTATCGATACCGATACCGTCGCAATGTCTGCAAAGAACCGTGAATTTTGATTTACCAAACGATATCACGCTAATAGCCAGCTTTACACCAGTCTGTCTGATCCATGTGACGAAGCAATGGCTGAATATTGAAACCCCTTTCAAGTCAAGCTGTCGAACAATAAAGCATTACGAACACCAGATACCGACAGTCTGGTCTTAAAAATGAACAACGCCAACAAAAAAAAAACATATCCCCACTTAATATCTTGCGGAATGTAATGCGGCTGACATTGGCGTCACCGCGTTCACCTAAAAAAAAAAAAACAAAAAATCTCACCCAACTGACAAAAAGTAAGCGTTAAAATGACCAACACAAAAAACGGCGCCTCCCTTACCGTTTTGGCCAAAAGTCAACCATCAGCTGCGGCATTTTTAAGTAATTTTTATCGGTCATATTGTAGACTACATAGAGCACGAACATGTAACACATTCGAAAAAACCGAATTCACCATCTTTGAGTTTTTGTACGCAGCTGATGTTGGGCACCTCGATTGTATGCGATTTCATATCATTTTTTTTTTTTGTTGACCAACCGACGGCAAACTGTGCGGAGTTGCCTCGATGAGGTTTGCCGGCTGAACGCTATTTTTCACTGAAAGACTCGTGTTAAACATGGTCATCTTCTCGGAGATATTTTTTTTGCATCTGTTCGTTGTGCCGTCAACATGCCACAGCACGCTGTAATGAAGGTTGTGATGCGAAATACCGAGTTTGGAAACTTTTGAAAAAAAAAATACCCCGACTTCAGTCACACATGAGGAAAAAACAATGGTAGCGAAAAAGCAATTTGGCGAATATTTACATGGATTTGCATGGCATCGAACGTGACCGCCTTGTTCCCAATCATAGGTTTTTGGGTTTTTTAAAAGAGGTACGGATGTGGTCATTTTTGTAGACTTTGCATTGTAAGATATTAAATTTAGGTTGCTCTTGGTATGTTGTAGCATGGCATAGATTGAGTTAATTTGAGTATATTAACTAACGTTTTGTGTTTAGATCAGGAAGAAATTACGTTCGGAACTTTTGCCTAAAAATACCTTTGAATAGTTCCTGCAAAGAATGAAGAACGATGAAGAAAGATTGATTCTATCCTCTTAAAAGTTCCAATGGGTATGGATTCACATCCAGGTGTGTCGTTGGTATTTTTTGGATGAATCTTTTCCTGTGGGGCTAGGCTCACATTCAGGTGCGTCATTGGAACCTCTTTAGGTGAATCTCTTCCTATAGGGCTAGATACGCATCCATATTGAAACTTTTTTGGTTGAATCTCTTCCTGTGGGGCTAGACTCACATTCTGGTGCGACATTCGAACATTTTTTAGGTGAACCTCTTCCTATAGGGCTAGATACGCATCCAGATTGGAACTTTTTTGAGTGAATCACTTCCTGTGGGGCTAGACTCACATCCAGGTGCATCATTGGAACTTTTTTAGGCCTATAGGGCTTTATAAGCATACAGATTGGAACTTTTTTGAGTGAATCTCTTCCTGTGGGGCTAGATTCACATCCAGGTGCATCATTGGAACTTCTTTAGGCGAATCTCTTCTTATAGGGCTAGATACGCATCCAGATTGGAACTTTTTTGAGTGAATCTCTTCCTGTGGGGCTAGATTCACATCCAGGTGCGTCATTGGAACCTCTTTAGGCGAATCGCTTCCTATAGGGCTAGATACGCATCCATATTGAACTTTTTTGGTTGAATCTCTTCCTGTGGGGCTAGAATCACATTCTGGTGCGACATTGGAACTTTTTTTTAGGTGAATCTCTTCTTATAGGGCTAGATAAGCATCCAGATTGGAACTTTTTTGAGTGAATCACTTCCTGTGGGACTAGATTCACATCCAGATGCGTCATTGGAACCTTTTTAGGCGAATCTCTTCCTATAGGGCTAGACTCACATCCAGGTGCGTCATTGGAACCTCTTTAGGTGAATCTCTTCCTATAGGGCTAGATACGCATCCATATTGAAACTTTTTTGGTTGAATCTCTTCCTGTGGGGCTAGACTCACATTCTGGTGCGACATTCGAACATTTTTTAGGTGAACCTCTTCCTATAGGGCTAGATACGCATCCAGATTGGAACTTTTTTGAGTGAATCACTTCCTGTGGGGCTAGACTCACATCCAGGTGCATCATTGGAACTTTTTTAGGCCTATAGGGCTTTATAAGCATACAGATTGGAACTTTTTTGAGTGAATCTCTTCCTGTGGGGCTAGATTCACATCCAGGTGCATCATTGGAACTTCTTTAGGCGAATCTCTTCTTATAGGGCTAGATACGCATCCAGATTGGAACTTTTTTGAGTGAATCTCTTCCTGTGGGGCTAGATTCACATCCAGGTGCGTCATTGGAACCTCTTTAGGCGAATCGCTTCCTATAGGGCTAGATACTCATCCATATTGAACTTTTTTGATTGAATCTCTTCCTGTGGGGCTAGAATCACATTCTGGTGCGACATTGGAACTTTTTTTTAGGTGAATCTCTTCTTATAGGGCTAGATAAGCATCCAGATTGGAACTTTTTTGAGTGAATCACTTCCTGTGGGACTAGATTCACATCCAGATGCGTCATTGGAACCTTTTTAGGCGAATCTCTTCCTATAGGGCTAGACTCACATCCAGGTGCGTCATTGGAACTTTTTTGGGTGAATCTCTTACTATGGGCTTGATACTCATCCAGATTCAAACTTTTTGGATGAATCTCTTCCTGTGGGGCTAGACTCACATCCAGATGCGTTATTGGAACTTTTTTAGGTAAATCTCTTCCTATAGTGCTAGATACGCATCCACATTGGAACTTTTTTGAGTGAATCTCTTCCTGTGGGGCTAGACTCAAATGCAGGTACGTCATTGGAACTTTTTAGGTGAATCTCTTCCTATAGGGCTAGATACGCATCCAGATTAAAACTTTTATTGCGTGAATCTCTTCCTGTGGGGCTAGACTCAAATGCAGGTACGTCATTGGAATTTTTTAGGTGAATCTCTTCCTATAGGGCTAGATACGCATCCAGATTAGAACTTTTTAAGTGAATCTCTTCCTGTGGCACTAGATACGCATTCAGGAGGGTCATTGGAACTTTTTTAGGTGAATCTCTTACTGTGGGGCTAGCGTCATAGTAGAAATAAAAAATCTTGTTAAAATTATAATACTGGAGGTATTTTTGAGAGTTATAACTAAAGTATTCATTCATTCTCTAAATGTATGTAGACTAAACGAATATATCATTTGTCAGTAGAAAAACTATGTTGATTTGCTACCAAGAAACCTGATGAGTCACTTAATGTCCACACAAGAACCGCCTAAAAATTACACTCATTTCCTCAGCACTTGGTGTAGCCAAAAATTTGCTGCACTTGCCGACACAAAATAATCAGAGATGATAATCGTTTCTGCCACGTCATGTCTGGCCATTGTTTACGTATTTCCAGAAGTCCAGAAGCCGAATGAACGTCGACGTTGCTTGCATTCTTCCCAAACGCACAGTGCAAACTCTTTTGGCCACAGATACGCAGGCAGTTCGGTCAGTCGGACGGACACAACGACACTTGGTGCATCATCTAGGCCATAATGCAACAAGCAGCAAACAAAACGGAACCGAACCGAACTGAACCAAACCAAACTACAAAAAAACGAGGCCTCTTTTGCGACGCACCACGCACTTGAGGCTTAATTGCTGTATTTCTTGGTGAACCCATGTTTTCGGGCCAACTGTGCAGCACGTTCGTTTAATGCACTCGTTGCACTCACTCACGGACTCACAACTGAAACCCACAACCGAATGCCAGAAGCAACTAGACTTCTGGTCAATTCGAGGTTTTGCTTGTCACTTGTTTAACCGAGGTTTTTCACGTCGCTACAGTTGAGACATGATCCCGGACGATGTCGGCCGGCCGTTGCATGGTGGGTCCCGTTGCGTTGCGTGACCCGTCACACACACGAACAGACGAGTAGACGCACAGATTCGGCCGCAGCCACACTGTTGATCTCTCCGAGGAACCATGTCAGTTGCAATAATATTTGGTTTGTTCGCTGTCGTCGACCAGACAACAGCCAACCGTTCGTCGTCGTACCAACCAACCGTTCGCCTCCGTTGTAGCCGACAATGCATGCTGCATCCTTGGGATGTTTGACACGTCCTACGCACCGTTTGCCAGCAGCAATGTTGTCGACGTGGATGTGCAGATGGCTGCAGATGTGGATGCGGCATGCGTGCGGACAGACAGTCAGAGAGTTCGTACGGACCAACGTTATTTCAGCCTATGCGTATGCAACGGAAATGCACTTTCGGCTTCGGTTTTTCTTTTTTTTTTGTGTTGGTAAGTTGGTTGGTAGTACTCCCGAGTAGCATTGCGTATGTGCAACCGGGAAATGCAATTTATGTATTTTGACCCATTCTGTGCCGCAAGTCGGCTCCGTTGTTGTCCGTTGGCTGAGCGCATAAGTTAGTTTCGGGTTATTTTCGGGTTATGGCTGAGCTTAAAGTGGCATAATATGTCTTTGCTGGATGCTGCAAAGAGATGAATCACTTTTTAAGTGTTGCCTCCTCGGTGAGTAAAGTCGCCATCGTAACTTTGGCACCATTGGATGATGGTGATGAGATGAGTGTTGGTCGGTTTGTAGGACTGTCCGTCTGTTGGCGTAGGCGATTAACATTTCTGAGGTTGTGCGTGTTGATTGGATTGTGGGAAATTGAAAAATTTCACTTTAAAGAAGTGCGCTCTTGTGTAGTTAGTTCGTGTTGATGATGCAAGTGGATTGAGTTAAGTTGTTTATGGCAAAACTTGAATTTAGATTTTTGGAATGTGTGAATTTTTGAATGAAGTTGGTTAAATGGATACAAAATGTGGCAAATTTAATGTAAGTGCATTGTATAGATTCAAAAGCAAATAAATATATTTAATTTCATATTAATTAATTCTGTATATATGTAGAACATCGCGGGAAAGACAAGTATGAATTAGGATAGTTCATAACATTGTAGGAATAGTTCGGCAGAGAAAGGTATGGAATATACTTAATTTCTGTAATGCTAAGTCTTAAGTGTCCTGGTTATTCTAGAAAATCTCTTCTTAATTGTAGTTTCTTTCATAAGATAACGTGTAGTGACAAGTGTTGGGAGTTTGAATTAATAGCACTTAACTCAGCACTTAATTTGGATTTAACGTTTGAGGAAAGTTCTTCATTTTTTTGGAAGACACATAGAAAACATCGCGGAAAAGTGCAGAAATGTCATCTGAATTAGTGAAGCCATTAGTATTAAAAGGGCTTATAATATTTCGGAGGAGATATGTGCAGAATATACTTAAAATGAGTTGGATTCATAGTAGTCCCAATTTTACATAGTTGCTTAAATGGATAAAGTCGAAAGGTGAGTTGAAACCGCATCGCTGCTAACATCAAAAATATACTATGTTTTCTGTACAACAATTTTTTCTCGAGACAAAATGGCAAACCTCCGAGAGCAATATATATATTATAAGAATTGATAGTTTATATGATAAATGAGTTCTTTGGGAGTACATATTCTATCCTCTGGACGGTGCTAGCTAAGCTCTGGAAGCATGTCTGTAATTGATGTCCTATTGAGATTGTGAGTAAAAGATGCACTATGAATGACTCACTCAATAATGACCTTAAATCAATCTCCGAGTGGGGTCTTGCAAATAGAGTTGCCTTTAATGCAAGCAAGACCCAATGTTGTCCGTTATCTCACAAAATAATGGATTCACCCCTCTCTCCTCTTTATATGGGCTCTGTGGACATTGCGCATTCAGCTGCTCTTGACATTCTGGGCATATTAATTCAATGTGACCTCCGTTGGAATGATCACATATTTGATGTATAAAAAGAAGCCTAGTGCCTCGGTTTACTGAAACGGCACTATACTTCACTCCCGCTGACTTGCGCATTGTCTACACCTATAGGTGGTTTCGGCCTAAGATGGAATACAACTCGTACATTTAGGCAGGGGCCTAAATCGGAGTTCCTGGATCGAATCTTGAGCACTGAAGGACCGTAGATTGTGTAAGCCTGTTTTATATATATTACAATGGTAAGTTTTCGAAGGAGGTTAGGTTAGTAATGGGGTGCTGCTGAAGTTATATCAGCAAACACTCACGGAGGCCTAGTGGTCCATTGTGTTCGCTTTTTATCTGTGTGGTAACTATAGTATGTTGACAACTGTTGATAGTTTCTTCGAAACCAACCTGATCTTCTTACGAACCCTAGCAGATCTTCAATTGGAGCTTCTACTATTTCTTCGCGTTCTCCAAAGAACCCCCATGTAGTGGAGTCGGCGCGTTTGGAGATTTGGACAATCACATAGTAGTTGTTCAATTGATTCTACTTACTCCATTTCTTTGCAACTTCTGCAGTAGTCGGACGCGGGGATGCCCAGTCTGTGCGCCATTGTTCCGATTGCTCAATGTCCTGTCAGGACACCAATAGTGATACGGCTAGCTTCTTTATTGTAATTTATCAGGCTTTTTGTTCTTTTTTCATTAATGTGTGTGGTCAGAGACGACGTGAGATAACACAGTCGTGTCTGGATGACCAGTTTGCTTTTGTTTTTCCGTCGTTTTAAGGTCAATATGTCTTCTTAGGACACCCAATGGAATCCTGATCTAAGGACATGCATCCTCTATTCTACGTGTAGAGACCTATCGCGCTAGATCATCGGATTTTTCGTTCCCTTCTATATTGCTATGTCCGGGAACCCAGCATATGGTTATCGCGTGGGTTTGACTTAGTATGTTGAGTGATCGGCAACAGTTGAGTACTGTGTTCGATTTTATGACCTCAGATTGTAATCTCGCAAAAAATGCCGGATCCAGTCCCTATTTCCATCTTCGACCCGTCATTAAAGACCTGGAGGTGGCTATTGCTTGTTGGCGAGTTAGTGCTCCACTGTTCTCTACTAGGGAAATACATGTTCTGATTACACCAGGACGTGTATTCCCTCGTTTACTCGGGTATCGAATTAAGCCTACCCATTCGTAGTCCACTCGGTTCACAATAAAAACACGCATTACAGAGATAATTCGTTCTTCAGTCGCACGATACCTTTGGGGTACAATCTCTCTGCGTCTATTTTTACCGACATTTTTAATATTGGGAAATTTAAAGCAAACATCCACCGACACTATTCTATCTTTCCTCCATCCTCCCTGTGCATTCGATAACAACTGTGCATTGCAAGAATAGTGTGCATCCTATGAGCGTTGGTTAATTTGTAAAAAAAAAGAAACGACCAAGTTCATTAGTACATCCCCGGGTTTTCAAATTTCTCTGAATTCTTCCCGTGTATTAAGGTCTTACTTAAATGTTTAATAATTTGTTTTATTAAGGATACTTTTTTAAATAACGGCAAAATATTTTTATACCCTACACTAAGAGTGAAAGGGTATATTCAGTTTGGTACGCCGTTTGTAACACCCAGAAGGAAGCATCTCCGGTATGGAAAAGTATATATATTCTTGATCAGCATGACCTCCTGAGTCGATTTAGCGATGTCCGTCTGTCCGTCTGTCTGTCTGTCCGTCTGTCTGTCCGTCTGTCTGTCTGTTGAAATCCCTAAGACTTTTAAAATTGAAGAGCTAGATAAATGAAACTTATAACTTAGATTACTAATATACCTACGCTGTATGTGCGAAAAAATTGGCGAGATCGGTCCATTGTGACCTATGATCCGACCACTTATGTTCATATACCTCATATAAAATGTACATATAAAGATCAATTTTTATGTATACGTGCTTAGGTAAACTTTTTTGGTCAAATATATATTGACATCATGCTCAAATACATGATAATAAAGTTTTCCGGAGAAAAGACTTGTGGTTCACAAAAAAAAATCGAAATTCGGTACACCTACCCATTTGTAAATATGGGTATCAAATGAATGGAAATTCTTCAGCGATTGAATGTTTGTAGTTATTTTCAGGATTCGTATACCCTGGTGACCTATATATCACTTTGAATGGTAACCACACATATGTGTAGGGTATTTATAGTCGGCTTAGACCGACTATAATTTTGATAATCCTAACTATCATAATTACACCTACTTTAAAATTTCCCATGTGATCTAACCTTCCCAACTGGTTTAAATATGTAATCTAAAGAAATTTAAGAGAAAGTACAATTCAACATATTAAATGTTCAAATAGACCAAATCAGCCAATTACTAATGTACTAATAGAGAGTAGCTGATATGAATATGGAGCCCCCAAAATTTCAGGCTTTCTTCTTATGGTATCGAATCAACACCAAGGAGTACTGCAAATGACAAGGTGACATGCGTGTTGACAACGGGAGCACAACTGGACATAATTTCACAGACACTGCCTCAAAAATTCGGTCGACAGTTGTCTGCTGCAAGATATGAGGAACGACAGCAAACTCCAAACTTGGTGATGGTCAAAACATATACAACGATTGCAATCAGAGCCAGTTTCTTCGCAATCAATAGAAATGTCAACAGCATGACACAACCTCACACAAACGCACATCTATGACAAACATGTCACAACAATGTTGACTCGAAGTCATTTAATTTGTTAAACTGAAAGATTTGCACTTCGATTTCCGCTTCAATAAACCAACAGAGGTGCAGAAACCCCATCTTTATCACCATCATCATCATCATCAGTATCGTCGACATCGTCAACTATAGAACGGACTGGGTATTGGTTGGACGAATGTTATAGTAGCTTCTTTTGGTCAACTAGTTGGGGGGTCACAAATATTACGCATGCTGACTGACTGACTGCTGCGTTCGGTTGTGGTCGTTGCATGTGTCTGCGGTTTGAGCTTCGAAACTGCAAGTGATCCCGGGGTCACACTGGTGCCGTAGCATCCGAATGCAATGCCAGTTATTACCGTTGATGAGTTGCGTAGGATTTTAGATCTAGTTGATTTTCGTAGTGTGTTCGCTTGTTTCGGTCTCTCGGCTTGAGTGTCAGTTTATTCATCCTGTCTCCGGAAATTCAAATTATGTATCGTGCCAAGTAACCGGAAAATGTGCTTTAATTGCTGCTGCTGCTGCATCTACGGAAATGCAATATTGTATTTTGTACGTGTAGGAGGTCATAGGACATACACACTGTGTTCAAGGAAGTGTTAATGTGGCTAACGATAAGGCACTGACGTACAATTTGTTATTATGGGATTTACTAATTGGGTCTCATGACAAATGTTATCGATTTGTAAACACTCAATAGTTATCTGGTAGGTGTTTTAAGATTTATGAATGCATTATTTGTAATAATTGGTATAGTTCAAAGGGAATTTATACGCTTTTTCGAGCATTGATTCAATTAAAAAAAAGTTGCTCAATTTGTTTTTGATAACATAGAGGTGAAGAAAATAAAATGTAATTTTTTAATGGGCATATGTTTTGATAACGAGGCTGATGTGTCAGAGAATATTGGTTTTCCATTTCTGCGGTTTTTTTCACTGATATTTCTTACTACATATTCCTTGAAAAAAAAAACAAAATAACCCAAGACAAAATTTTTGGCATTTTTCTGGAATATTTCGGGCATATTTCCGGCAAATGCACAGCTAATTGGAATCAGACAGCTTTTGATACCAACTCCGCCTTTGTCTCTTTGAAATATGTCGAGGAAATGTTTCGGAACTGCCCCGACCCTGCCAAAAATTTTGCCTGGGGTAGTATTGGAAATACTATAGTTGAATGTATCACCAGACAAAATTTTTGGCAGGGTCGAGGCAGTTCAGAAACATTTCGTCGACATATTTCAAACAGACAAAGGCGGAGTTTGTATCAAAAGCTGACTGATTTCTGCCCATTCCCCAAATATGGCGTAAATATGCCATAGATTCCACAAAAATATACAACCTGCTATACACTTCCCAAGATATTCCATTTAACTGTGCGTTTGCCGGAAATATGCCCGAAATATTCCAGAAATATGCCAAAAATTTTGTTTCGGGATAATGTTCATTTTAATTTTTTTATAACATTTTTCCGTATACTAAATTTATGAGAATCAATAAATTTTATACAGTGGATAGTTATATATTTTGTGGAATGGAATATTCCCAAGATATTCCATTTAGCTGTGCGTTTGCCGGAAATATTCCCGAAATATGCCAAAAATTTTGTTTCGGGATAATGTTCATTTTAATTTTTTTCTAACATTTTTTCCGTATACTAAATTTATGAGAATCAATAAATTTTATACAGTGGATAGTTATATATTTTCGAAATATTGATTTATATCAAAAAAATTGGGATACCCACCATTTTTCCGTGGCAGAATTCTTTCCCAGGACAACTTTCAAAGGACAATCTTATCATAACACGGTGTGACAATAATTGTTATTCTTGCGTTAAACTAATATATTTGAATCTATGCTGAAAATATCTCGTTACAGAAAATTCTATACTGAGTCTTTTGTTCCTCGAGACAGTACTTAAAGGATAATCTTACACGGAAAGCTCTTACCATAAGATAGTTTAACAATAATAACTATACAAAAACATTCGCGGGTAACAGTTTATTCTTTCCTCAGACAATACTTCTCCGAGACAATTCTTGTAGGAACATATTTCTCAAACCTTTCTAACCATGACATGGTAAGAAGGAATAATAATATATTCGAGAAATACTTGTATTCCGAAAATGTTGGCTAACACATAATTCTTCTCTGGAAAAAATCTTCTCCGAGATATTCCTTTTAGAACAATCTTACTGGGAAATTTTCCAACACAATTACTATAAAATAAGTGTTCCAAAATGTTTATCAGGAAAGAGAATCAACAAATTCAAAAAATAAATCCATACCTAAAATGTGGTGTTACGGATAATTCTACCCTAAGACAAAACTTCCTTGAGACAATTCCTTTAGAACCATATTCCTCGAACAATTCTTAAGATAACACGGTGTATTCAAAAGGAAGATAAATGTGTTCGAATATGTATACTAGACTAACAATGACTTTGTATTTTAAAATTTTCGATTTAGCTTACTTTGAGGTATCGGCGGGTCCATTTACCATATTCGGATTTCGCTGAAAATTCTTCACATCGATTTTCTCATCCAATAGAGTATTTCGATTCGAAATCATGATTTTCCATTGTCAGTCTAATGTGTACAGACAATGTCTGTACACATTCTTCCCTCACACAATTATTCCTCGGGACAATCCTTATAGAACAATATTATTCGGACAATTCTTACCACAATAAGGTATACCAAAATGTTTATTCGGGCAGAAGATTCGGAAGGAAATTCGAAAATATATCAATTGCGAAGCGACAATTTCACCAGGGACAAATCTTCCATGAGACAATTCCTCACAGTAGAATCTTCCTCGGGAAATTCTTATTTTGACAATACTATTTTGACAATACTATTCAAAAAACAGACTCTATACCGAAAATGTCAGACTATTAATAATTATTCTTTTAGACAATTCTGCTCCGAGACACGACTTTCGTGAACAATTTTCCCCGGACAATTGTTTGCCAAGTCAATTCTTCTTAAACATATTTGGCTAAAAGTACCATCTTAAGAGTGCATCGAATTAATTGATTGGGCATTGAGTTGGTGGGGGACAACAATTTTTGATATTCTACATACTACGATGACTAAACAAAAAACTTATCTTATTTCAATCAACACATGTTTCATATTTTAATTGCACCATTCTTCATTCGATCATATGCTCTCAATTATGACTTGAAAGGTGCTTCACAATCCAAACAATTTCCACTGTGTTTCTTGGGTGGCACTTGTTATATCTACCACCGCAGCATGCGGCGCTACTTGTTTAGACATGGATCAGCCGGCGATCGCGTGCGGATCAATCTATAAAAAAACGCCGACATTTTGGCACCCGTGCGGCGCACGTTCAGACACCAACAGACCCTAGGACCACCCACCCTCCAAGAATATAGGACTAAATTTGTTATTATTTCGAAATGATGTTGTCATAAATGAAGTTGGATGAATGTTTTTCTGGATAGTGTGTGCGCGCGCGTCTTTGATGCGTTTTTATGACCAGCAATTAATTGGACCGACCGATCTTCTTTTTCCAGCTTGTCAGTTTTCTGTGCTGTGCATCAAAAACTTCAACGCATTGTTGTGATTCATTTTTATTGTTGTTATTGTTTATGTCATTAAAAAGAAAAACATTGAAATTATGCACTTTATATGCACATCCAAAATGTTTGTTTAGTTAATCATAAAAATCCAAACGTTGTAGTACATGTGCGGTAGGTCCTAATATGTTCTTGCTCTGATGTGTATTTGTCCTTCAAATCGTGTATATCCTCTCGTATTAAGACTAAAATCAAATTGTTTTAATATCAAAATTACTCTTTCAGTGACTATTTTTAGTTTTCATTTTGAATACAACGTAAAGCGACGTCATAAAATATATTTTTTTTAAATTTGCAATAAAGTTTGAAAATATGTTTTTCTGTGCAGATACCGTATTTCGTTGAAAACAGTTTTTATGAATGGCAACATCTGTTGCTGTTTTGGCATTAAATATTTTTAATAATTGTAAACAAACATCTTGTGTCTGTAAAATTGAAAATTATTTTTAATAATTTGAATATTATTTCGGAATTGATAAAATTTATATTGCTTATTATTTACTATTTAAGCGAAAAATTAAATTACTTAATTGTTGGTATTAATTGTAGCACAAATCTATAATTAAAAATTATTTTAAAATTCGAGATCATTTTTAAATAATTTGGTTTGAAAGTCGTCTAACACCCCTTATATAATTTTTTATACAATTCACAGTGTAAAATGTATATTGGGGTTAATTTATGTTTATTTATATCAGATTCATTTCAGTAACTTTTCAGAGCAACAAAGTTTGGTACATACTACATTTTGTAAAACTATAAATCATTTAAATCTTAAATATCATACAAAATATTGAAAAACAGTAAAAAAAAAAATCAAACATTTTCAAATTAGATCCCAAAATAGTTATATGGAAAACTAATTGGAATATTCACATTTATTGATATTGATGTAGTCGCGGTAGCTCAGTGGTTAGTGCGTTGGACTGCGAGCCGAAAAGTCTCCGGTTCAAGTCTGGACTGGGGCTAACAACATCTTTTCATAGAAAAATGTTTCTATACCGCGCTACCTCTCGGCAGTAAATGGCAATCCTACGTAAAACTTTGCCTATGAAAAGCTCTCACCCGCCGTTCGGATTCGGCAATAAACTGTAGGTCCCACCACTTTGAGTATAAATATAACACGCACAGCTCAAAATGGTGAGAGAGCTCGGCCTAAGTTCTTATAGAACTGTAGTGCTAAACATTATTATTTTATTGATTTTTCGAATGGAATTTACGTATCTAGGTTTTTGGAAAATTAATTGTATAATACCGTCGGTAGAGATCAGTGCGTTGGATTGAGAGTCGAAATGATCCACACAAAAAAAAAATTACATCATATTGATGAATTACGTTCTACAAACCATGATTCATTATATTGAAGAACCATTCATAATATTAATGACTAACGACATCAATGTTATGAATGCGATCATAAATATGATGAACGCTTGGTAACTGTCGAAAAAGTGTTCTTCAATATGATGAATTGTATGTGAAGAATACGTTTCATCATATTAATGAACAAGAACATAAAATACAACATATTTTACTTCATATTGAAAAATGCTGTTTATCAAACCAAATTTTAAGCAAAATATTTATTTTTCGTTGCCGTACTTCTCAGTTTTCAAGTAGTTCTTGTATGTTATTTCTTACACGGATAGAAAAGATTTGTTTGAATATGTTTGAATGTAACTGTAACGTAATTTGAAATCACCATATACATATTAGGAGTAAACTCTAATTATATTATAATTGAATTGAATAATTATTTTGTTCAGATTGAAATATTATTATACGATATTTAAACATAAATGGCTTTAATCGCGGATTTACATGAATTTACTATATTAAATTTTCTGTAGAAATATACACTTTTCATCTGATATTAATATATATGTATGTTTGATGTTTCCGCTATTTAACACACCCAACGTCAATAAAAGGTTCTTTGAATTATATGTATTATGTTATTCGTGATTGTTACTGGGTGACAACGAATTTAAAAATAATAGCATTATTTTGATTATATGTATGTTTGGCATTACGATATCACAATTAAATAACAACGCTGCCAACTTTTAGCACTCAGTAACACTCATATTAATACTTTTCATTTAGTTCAAAAGTTCTTTTTGGTGGAAGAATTTCTTTAAGGACCGTCAATTACTGTTAATACCAGATAGTGGCTGTTTGTGAAATATCCAGTTCATCTGTAATTCACTGAACTCAAAATAGGAACAATAAATGGAAATAAAATTATTAAGTATAAATAAAAGATGTGTAATAAAAAAAATAAAAGTTAAAGTTTATAATTATATAATATAAATAAAAAATAAATAATTTAAAAAAGGGAAAAAATGAATATTGTATAAAGAAGTTATTAGCACAAAATGTACTTCTTTTTACATTAAAATTAAATGTAAACATAAATATGTTTACATGTAAATAAAATGTTTTTAACATTCAAACATATATATGTTTAAAAGAACTCCAAAAATTATTCATTCTGAACATAAATATGTTTTAACGCAAACAAAAATATGTTTGACTGTTATTATAATAATGTTTGGAAATGAAATAATAGTTTTATTTATAAATAAAATGTTTTTCACATTCAAACATGTATATGTTGAAAAGAACTCCAAAAATTATTCATTCTGAACATAAATATGTTTGAACGAAAACAAAAATATGTTTGGCTGTTATTATAATAATGTTTGGAAATGAAATAATAGTTTTATTTGCATAGAGCTCCAAAGATATATGTAATGCCTGCAAAGTTATGCTTGGGAGAGCCTTTTTTTTGCAGCGTGTATATAATGCTTGCTCGACATGCATAAATTAATAAACTGTTTTATAAAATATTTATTAATAATTACAACTTTTTATTAATAAAAAGTTATACTTATAAAAAATATATTTAAAAAAATAAATTTTTTGCAATTTTTTTTTTTCGAAAAATTTTCCAAAAAAAAAAAAATGGAAATTTCTGTTAATAAAATTTTCACAACAAAAAATGTTTTCGAATTATTTTCTAAAAAAAATGTTTTTGAAAAGTTCGTAAAAAAATATTATAATCATAAATATTACGAACAAATTCATCAATATGACTATTCAAATTCATTGTATTGAATATTTCGTTCTTCACTTTGATGTTCGATAGTACGAATATTTTCATATATATATAATGAATGTATTCATCAATATGTCATTTAATTAACGATGGTATCAATTTGATGAATCTGGTAGTTGGTGAAAAAATTCATAATATTTATGAATGAATTCATCATATTGATGATTTTTTTTCTGTGCATGTTCATACTTGTACTAGGGCAATAACATCTTTCCATAGAAAACATTTTTCCATAACGCGTTACCTCTCGGCAGACAATGAGGTCATATTAATAAAAATCAACTTCACTCAAAAATTGAAACAAATACTCCGAATTGTCAAAATCTTGCGCATTTCCTTCAATTTTTATGCTAAAAACCATTTCCTAATCTTTGAAAATATAATTTTAAATTAGTAGGTATTAATAAAAACGTTGAACTGACCATATACGTTAAAAATTGTGAAATAAATTAAAAAATATATTCAAAAAGATTTAAATTTGCTAAAAGGTAAATACTTTTTTTTTATTAATATGATGCAATGGCTAACCTCTAAGAGTAAACACTGCCCATTAAAAATTAAAAAAATCTATACCTCCCGGAGTAAAAAAATTGCATCTCACACCAACGGTTCGAAATCCTCATTCAACTGCAGGCTCCGCCACCTGAGTACACAAAAATAATTTACCTATTTCAAGTTAATATAGGAATGATTCAACTCCGTAGAATATATTTCATTAAATCAATCCCAGTTTTCTTGAAATGAAAATTTTCATCAAATCAACGATTTTTTCTTCAAATAAATAAATTTGTGTTAAAGTGAAAGAATAATTTTCTATTCTGCCATTTGACTTCAATTAGTTAAATATTTTTTTCAGTGTACAGCTCACTCGCACAGAAAAAACATTACACCTATCAATTTTGACGGCATCATTTAATGATTAGAGTTATTATTATATTGCTGTAATTGTGTTTTTCTAAATCAGCCTGCGTTCCAATGATTGCTTCAATCATAATATGCATTATATCATATATCAGTCATGCGTTCAGACTAACGTTATACTGTAATACAATAAAAAACATGATTCCGGTAATCATTGCATGATTAACTGCCAGTTGGATGTCAATCTATTCATGTTTGAATTATAATTTTACTGCAATCATTAGCTGCGTAACATAAAATATGATTACCATAAATATGATTATGATATGTTATGATTATAACTTGTTTATAATATAAAATAAGTATTATTCTTGTAATAATACATTTTCCAAGTACATTTTTCTACAATAATTAGTTATTCTAAACATAAAATTAAATGATAATATTATTTTAGAAATCATTAAATGAATGACGCAATTATTATAAAAATGTGCATGATTGTGACAATTATATATTAATTTAACATTCATACAATCATTTTTTTTTTTACTACAATCTAGCTACAATCATATACAATTGGTTCGAGAGAACTGTTGGTACATTATAAAGTATGACCTTAGGAAACTTTGATTTTTAATTGTTTTACCAAATTCAAAAGTTATCTTACATTTTATTTTTTTATAAAAAGAAATATTAAATTATTTTTTATTGCACATATATAACGTGATTACAACCAAGTTTAATAACTTTTTGTTCCTTATTTATATAGGTATTCCAGTGTCAGTAAGTCGTACGAAATTTCAATTATCAAAATCATTTAAACTCAAATATGTGTGCTACATCATAACATATGTTTGAAATACTAATATGTTTTCTGCAAACAATTGCTATTTTATCATACAAATGATATTATCGTGATCGATGCGGCACTATTTAGAGTAAACAGTCGAAAAATATCTGGCGTTTTTCAGAAATGTTTGGGGCATATTTATTGGATACACATAGGAAGCATATGAGTAATTTATGGGAAGCTGACGTATTTGGGAAATCTTTTTATTGATTCAAAATTTATGTAATATTAGGTGCATATTACCGACAAATACACAGAGAAATGGAATTGTATGAGGTATTAAATTGAATCCACACTGATAAGAATTGTATCAAGAAAATCAGCATAAACCAGTTTGGTATAAAATTTAGAATTGTTAGATAAATGACCAATGTGACCTATTGAATCGATTTAACGAAATCCGTATGTCGTTTGAAATCACGATTACATGAAAACTTGAAGAGTTACATTAATGAAACTCCGAAGTTAGATTACTTATATATCTCCGCTATTTGGTATTGAAAATGGGAATGATTGTTCGATTGCGATCTGTGACCCAACAACTTATGTTCAAGTACATCATATAACACTGACGAATGAATTTTACTTTATACCGGCCAAAGTAAAGTTTTTGAATAAAACCTTTACATTATGATGAAATATATAAAATATATAGTATATAATGTAAAATATATATAATATATAATGTTCTCGCAAACCGACCTTTGGTGATCTACAAAAAAAAAAAAAAAATTCGGTACACAAGGATACTCAAATGAAAGGATACCCAAATCTTGGGATCTCTGAAATGGTTTAGTTTTTATTAGTAATTCCTACTATTTTATTACACCAACTATCAATATTTCCCGAGTTCAAAATTTCCCATGTGACCAAACTCTGTATATTGATTTTAAATTGTTTTTGAACCGGCAACTGCATGAACCCGAATTTTACATTTAGAATTATTACATGTCCCATTTTAATATTTATTTGACTAATTTTAAATTAAAGATTAGTTTTAAAATAAAGCTTTATTCTGACTCACTCTTTTATATTATTTGCAGGAAACACACTTAGTATTTGTCGTTCGGAGCCAGGTAACAAACAAAAAACAACTTTAACAATTTATAATACAAGACAGACGGTAAGCAAATTTTATACTTTTTCTAATTCTTATAATTGATAAAACTAGATTTTTTATTATTTAAAATAATAAATATTTATATTCACTGCAAACGCACGATTTTAACACAATAATTTTGGCGCAATTTTTTCACTTTTCTCACATTTATTACACGAAAACCGCGTAAGGTTTTCTAAACCATCGTCGCGCGACACTCACGTTGTCTTTGACGCTTTTGGAGCCAGTGTTTAATTGGATTCATTTGCGAAAACGGACACTTGAAAATTCGTGCGTTTCGACGTACATACGTCCGTCCGTAAGTGCTTGCGTGCGTGCGTGAATGCGTGCGTTACTCAATCGTGTTGCGCCCGCAAGTGTTGCTACTGCTGCTGTTGTTGATGATGATGAGTTGAAATTTCGAAATTTGGGTTGATTTGGCTCGTTGTGCGTTTTTTAAACGCAAAAACAACGTTGTAGTTTTGGAGCTCATACTGTATTCAATTCAACCAAAAGAGAGCGCAGCGCGCACTTGCCGCACGTGTGCCAGAGCGAGCCAGTTATATGCATGTGTGTTTGTTAACAGAGTAGGACAAAGCACATGCGATGCCGACAACATAGTCTGCAAAGGCATTCGTCAGTCTCATTCAACAAGGGGGAGCTCTCATATATATATATATCGAGGTATTAGTATGTGTATGATCTACATCCGCATCCGTTTTAATTAGTGTTTTTTAGCACTTTGTTGCTCTGCTGCTTGTTGCTCTCATGCAGGCGCTTTTTTACATACACTCTATGCTCTCTGGGGGATACCAGTTTTATTGTCTGCAACTTTGGGTTTTGTTTTTGCTTTTAACCCTTACATAATGCGCAACCAACATCAACCAAAAGTTTCCTTATTCAACATACATACGGCACTCTCTCTCTCGTTACTGAGTTAACGGTACTCGTCCATTGCATGCACTTCTGGTCATTGGCGAGTGCACTCTCTCTTGCTCTTCGTGCATAGTGACCATGCACTCTTTCATTCTGCGAGCGCCCATTTGTGCAGACTGCACCTTTATCCTATGCTGCTTCAATCACAGTAGTCGTTTGTAGTATTTGCTTCGTTCTTTGGGGTTTACCGTCGCATATTTGCTAAATTATTCTGGCACTCAACCTAACCCAACAGGACTTGGACTTGCCGTTATTGCCACTGGACAGAGATCGTTGCGTTGATTTGTATTCATTTTTGCGCTTCAGAGGAGGGGCGCGTGTATGGGGCAAATGTTCACAGGTGTGCTACGCATGTTCATGAATTTAACAATATTTTGTTACTATATTTTCATAGCCTAATCAAGTAAAGTATAACTAACTTTACACATTTCTTTACATATTTTATCACCTACTACTACTCGGAAGAGTTATCGACCCAAAACTTGTGGCTCCCGTGCTCCTCCCGCAATCAACCAACCACTTCTTGCGGTCCCAAACTTCTGAGTGCGGAATAATATCGGTTGGCCTTAAGTTGTAATTGATACCAGTATCGTCTGTGTTCGATTTTCGAGCTAGACATTTGTTTGATTTGGCAAACATTTTGGTTCAAATGCTACATGAGAGATTTTTGTGGTGGGCGTTTGAAGATTTTAGCAATAAATTTATTTAAAATTCAAAATTTTTATTTAAAATTAAAATTTTCACTAAAAATTCAATTTTTCACTAACAATTCAATGTTTCACTAAAAATTTAATTTTTCACTAAAAATTCAATTTTTCACTAAATATTCAATTTTTCACTAAAAATTCAATTTTTCACTAAAAATTCAATTTTTCACTAAAAATTCAATTTTTCACTAAAAATTCAATTTTTCACTAAAAATTCAATTTTTCACTAAAAATTCAATTTTTCACTAAAAACACAAGTTTTCACTATATATTTAATTTTTCGCTTAAAATTCAATTTTTCACTAAAAACTCAATTTTCACTAAAAACTCAATTTTCACTAAAAACTCAATTTTCAAATTTTCAATTTTAAAAATTCAAATTTTTCACTAAAAATTCAATTTTTCACTAAAAATTCAAATTTTCTCTAAAAATTCAATTTTTCACTAAAAATTCAAATTTTCACTAAAAATTCAAATTTTCACTAAAAATTAAATTTTTCACTAAAAATTCAATTTTTCACTAAAAATTCAATTTTTCACTAAAAATTCAAATTTTCACTAAAAATTCAAATTTTCACTAAAAATTCAATTTTTCACTAAAATTAAATTTTTCACTAAAAATTAAATTTTTCACTAAAAATTAAATTTTTCACTAAAAATTAAATTTTTCACTAAAAATTAAATTTTTCACTAAAAATTAAATTTTTCACTAAAAATTAAATTTTTCTCTAAAAATTCAATTTTTCACTAAAAATTCAATTTTTCACTAAAAATTCAATTTTTCAATGAAATTTTTCACTAAAAATAAAATTTTGCCCTGAAAATTAAATTTTTCACTAAAAATTCAATTTTATGAAAAATGTCAAACTTCAAAAATAAAAAAGACCCTCCAATTATCAAAAATCCCCACCTCAAAACCAAATACCACAAATATGGCCAATGATCCGTCAATTAAATTAAAAACAATTTTCTGCTTGCATTGTGAATGCATCCTTCGTATTTTGTCACGTTTTTTGCGCTATTATTTCAGCACCAATTTGTTAGCCAAAAACTTTACTTATGTTCGTGGCCACAAAAATTTAACCTAAAAAAAGAGGATTCCCGAAAAAAAACCCAAATTGCGTAAAAAAAGCAATTGTCAAGCACGTTTGCAACTCATAAATGCAAAAGCACGCGCTGTGTTGCATCCTGCAACTGTGATGTCCTGCCGAAAAAAATGTTACCGTTTTTTTTGTTGCCTCATTTTGTTGAGGATACCTCAGCCGGCCACAATCGCGGTAGTCGGCTGCATTCGTTTGCATTTTATTTGCCACGAAAAATGACCGAAAAATCGAAGAAAACAAATGAACGAACGCATGAAACGAAGGCCGGCCAGTCGGCAGGAGTGCATTGCATGCTGCAGGCTAACAAGTGCGGTGTCCTTTTTACAGGGCATGCTTTATTTTTGGGAGTACGTACTGCTTTTTTTGTACACTTCATTTTTACTTTATTTGTTGGTCACAGCGCGACAACATTGAACGAATCAATTGCGAAAAATCGGCCGCCTGTTGGTGACTTCATCGTGTCAGGATGCATACAAGGATGCAGCAGCATATTGATTTTTTTTGTTCAGTTGTTGTTTATTTTGCATTCTTTCGTGCCCTGCATTTTTGTGCACTCGAATTTATTATTTTTTTTATATTTTTTCCATTTTTTCTTTCCTTGATTCGGTTGACTTTTCGCAGCGGAAACCCTGCAACTGGCCAACGCGCTTCCGTCCGCCTCGCCCCCAACAACTCATGGCCTCCCTCCGTACACTACGTCCCTGCATCAGTTGCTGACGTCGATGTTGCTGTTGTTGATGAAGCAACAACTTCTGCGGTAACGCGCAACCCCAAAAGTGTTGCTCGCGCTTTTGTTGTAATTGTTGTAGTGGCTGGCTGCTGCTGCGCCCACATTGTTATTGTTGTTGCTGCTGTAAAACGCGTTTTTTTTTTACAACAATAATTGTTGTTGATGCTCGAATTGTAGGTCGTACATTTCGGCCACATTTGGTTGCTGATTTTTGGTATTTTTTCGCAACGTGTAGCCTTTGTTTATTTTTACATTTTCACCATGTATCGGTTTGTCGTCATATTTTTGTTGCTGTTGTTGCTGTTATTGTTGTTGTTGTCGTCGTCGTGTTGTTTTCCTTGTTGACAATTTACACATCAGGCAACACTGTTGGCGTTAATGAAGTTGGTGGCGGATCAGTATAATTAAGAGTGTCCGTGGTCGCGATTGTGGAGACCATCACGCAAAGATATTGTTTTCAGGTTTTTACAACAAAATAGCAAAAATAAAAGAATTACAAAATAAGTAGAAAAAAAGTACTGAAAATTATTATTGAGAAATTAACGTTGGTGGAACATGTAGTAGTTCATTATGTGGTGAATCAGTGGGCTGTTGAAAATTACCATCCATATGATATGGTAGCTTTTCTACGAGGACACTGCATACTGAATATGTATAAAGAGAACACAAACAAATATAGGAATAAACTAAAGATTTATTTTGTGTTGTCCCCAAGTAGAAATTTGCCCGATGCGCTATCGGGAAATGATCGGGTTTTCGTTGGGTAAGCCCTATTAGAGAAAATATGATCATTGCTTTTGCATGCCCTTATCATGCTTAACAGGGGTTTACATTATCTAAACAGTCAATGTTCCCGATCATAGCTACATTATTTGTTCCTCATAACGAAATTGGCATCAGGCAATGATCGAGATTAATGAGAGAAACCCTATTAAGCTTGGGTTCAGACAAGGAAATTGTTGGGTAAATATTAAAATGTGGAATTGCCCGATCAGTACATGATCAGAACACTGCGTTACAAGGAAACTATGAGCCTCGTCATATCCCGATCATCTCAAATAATGACATGGTCACTTCATGACCATGGCCCTACCAAAATTTCTACTACGGTCATGCCAAAAGCGCAAATCTGCGTATTTTTGCCATAACTGTTTATTGGTATAAGATAAAATAGTGGTGTATATGCATTAATTGTTTGTTTTTAAAGCATCTATCGACCATAATCATTCTTTTAAAATATTTTTTTTTGAAATTTTGCCATTTGCAATAAACATTTTTGTTAAATTATTTCTAAATAATGAAGCCATTCGATAGGTGCTTTAAAATCAAACAATTAATGACTTTACACCACTATTTCATCTTGCACCAATAAAGAGTTATAGCAAAAAAACCAAAAGATTCGCCCTTTTAGCATGACAAAGATTTTCCATATTTCAAATATCTTCTTTTTTTTTGTTTGCTATAACTCTTTATTGGTGCAAGATAAAATATTGGTTTAAAGGCATTTATTGTTAAAAGCACATATCGACTGGCATCATTACTTAAAAATATTTTTTCAAACCTTTTTCTGGCAAATAACAAATGGCAAATTAATAATTGATGAATAAACCAAAATAACAAAAAAAAAAATGTAGTAATTTTTAAAACACTTCAAACTTTAAAATTTGATTTCCCAAAATTTTTAAAAATGCACATTCGCCCCTTTGGCATGACGATATAATAGATTTTTATATATCGCGTCATTTAGTATCAAAATCATCCATTTCCAAAGTATATATTTTTTTTTTACAAATTAACCAACGCTCAGGGGATGCCCCCTATTCATGCAATGCACAGTGTTGATCGTAAGAAGGGATGATAGGTTAAATGGAGGGGGGAAAGATGGAGTAGTGTCGGTGGATGTTTGCTTTAAATTTCCCAATATTAAAAATGTCGGGAAAAACAGACGCAGGGAGATTGTTCCACAAACGTATCGTGCAACTGAAGAACGAATTATCTCTGTAATGCGTAGTTCTGTTGAGAACCGAGTGGACTACGAAGGGATGGGCTTGGTTCGACGTCCGAGTAGAACGAAAGAATACACGACCTGGTGGAATCAGGCCATGTATTTCCATCGAACACTTACCATTGTAATACCTATAAAACAGGCTTACACACCCTACGGTCCGTCGGTGCTCAAGAGAACCAAACTTATGAAATATTTCCAGCCCCTATTAAACATATTGCACGTTGTTGGATTCGATCCAGGAACTCCAAGGAAGATTTTGAAGCCCCTGCCCATATGTGCGAATTGTATTCCATCTTAGGCCGAATATAGGTGGTGTAGACAATACGCAAGTCAGCGTGAGTGAAGTATGTCTTACACCGTTTCAAAAAACCGAGGCACTTGGCCGCTTCTTTCGACACATCAAATATGTGATCATTCCAACGGAGGTCACATTGAATTGATATACCCAGAACGTCAAGAGCAGCTGACTGCGCAATATCCACAGAGTCCATATTGAGGGGAGGGAGGGGTGAATCCATTCTTTTGTGAGATAACAGACCTATCACAGAACAGGTCTTAAAGATGTTGTCCTTAGTCGGTACTTATTTAATAGATGTATTTTTGTTGCTGATTCTGAAAATGGCATCAGTTTTGTCAAATTCAATCCCGTTTTTGAGATATTGCATATTTCTAAAATTCTAGAAAAATTGTTTATATCTCAAAAACTAGAGTACATTTGACAAGTTTTTCCATTTTTGGAATCAGCGCCTTAAATGTATTCAAAAAAGACAACAACTTTAAAAACACCAAAATGATGGTAGGGTAGAATCATTTTTTACTGAGCATGTATGTTATAAAATAACAAAAAAAAAAATGTAAACCAATTTTTCATACAAAAATTTTCAACATTCTACATTATTTTTATACATAACTTTTGAACCCGTGATTTTACCACACTAGTTAAAATCTTAAATAATAGATGTAAAGTCAACCTTGAATATATATAAATTTAAAATTTTTTAAAACGTTGCTTTTGAGATAAGTCCTTTTGAAATATACTTTGTTTACAACTGACCACTATTAAATCAACGTGGTTTAGAAATTGTAAGACATTTTTTTTTGTAATTTTATTATCTTAAAAATCAGATCTTTGTATTTTTTTTTGGTTGACTACAGCTTAAGTTACGTTTAATTGATTAGCACCACCTTTGTGATTTTTATACAGTTTTTTCTAATTTTAAACCACCAAATCTCTAAAACTGCACTATCTGGGAAGCTGAAATTTGGACAATTTATTAATTATATATTGTTTTACTTCCAAATTTCAGATGGTACTGCCATAATTTGAATTTTTTTGGTTGATTTGATGTTGAATGACTCTTATATATTTTTATCTACCGTATAGACTTTTCCAATATGTTTAAGATGTTTAGCCCTATTGAAATACTAAATGGTCGACAATAAAATCATAAATTTTTAAATTCATCAATTTTCCTTTGAGCTATTAAAGTTTTAAGCGTACGAATGTCCCGTCCGATACCCCATAAAAATATGTATTACTGATTATACGTGACATTCTCATAATCATTATGCTGCATCGAAAACTAATTCCAAATCGTTTGAATGTAAATTTGTATACAAAATCAATCATAACGCAGTCGAATGCTGAAACATTTTCGATTTTTCTACATCTGTATTTTCCCAGTCTGCCATGTCTCGGAAACCTGCGATTCGTCGAAGCTTTCTCGAATAACTTCGATAAAAAAAGTACGATCTCGTTGCATTCTCGATTCTAGATTTTAAAAATATTCGTATATTAAACTTTTTTGCAAAAATATGATATTTAAACATTTATCAAATTGATATCGCAATATTTTTCGCAAATTTTCGAAAAATTTCTCGTATCGAGAAAACTCCGACAGAACGTTTCGATATCTACCTACTATCTTGGTTCAATTTGACGCTCGATATCGTTACGAGAACGGGTCCGATATCGTGTGCTGTCCATCTATTCGCATTGATCTCGTAACGATATCGATGGGTTGGATAAAAAAAATGGGTTAGATAAAAAAATTGTGAAAAGATATATTAAAAAAAAACATTGTATACGTAAAGTTCTTCTCTTATATATGTGTATATTGAAAATGTCAAAATTGAAAACTTTTCCATTCGACAATATCCTTATTTCATTCATTGACCACAACAAACTCTGATGCATTTTTGTAACGTGCAAATCGTACTCGCACACTATACACGATATTTAAGTGGAGGATTAAAAACCAGAAACAGCAGCAACATCAACATCAGCGTATTTAAGTCGCGGTTTATTGTTTCGTCGAACTCTGTGCGATTTACGTATTAAATTGTTAACCGCTGCCACCTACAGATTGTTTTTGCGAACGTATTTTTATGTATTAAAAACTATATAACTCGAGAAATACTTGAAGGATTTTAATGAATTTTATAAATCTTGAATATTAAATGATTGGGCTTTCTTCATGCAAAATTTCAGTGCACGAGCAATTAAGGTTTTTATGTTATGGGCAATTTAGGCAATATGAAAAATGTTGAATTTTTTTTTTTGTATTTTTTTTTGTATTTTTTTTTTTTTCAAAATACAGTTTGACTTATTTTCTAAGTGCACATCTATCTAATTTCTTTTGCACAGTAAATTATATGTGTTAAAAACATTTTTCAATTAAGATTAAAACAAATTTTTATGCAATATAAATAAAATTCTTAGTAACGAAATTTTTTATTTCGAAAATTATTATAAAAATTAAGCATTTTTCACACTTAACCGCCAAAAACAACAACTATAAAAATTACAACAGTCGCAGCAACAAAATAAGCAACG
This sequence comes from Dryomyza anilis, assembly GCA_951804985.1. NCBI lineage: Eukaryota > Metazoa > Arthropoda > Insecta > Diptera > Dryomyzidae > Dryomyza > Dryomyza anilis. The sequence continues at coordinate 125,834,123 of OX638130.1, read as the reverse complement.
ACAACACTTGAGCGCCACCTCGTGATTGTTACCGTTAATAAACTGGCGCCAACTGCAAAGTGCGGACACAACGACGAAAATTACAAACACAACAATTACAATAACAAAAATTACAACAAAACTGATGACAACAATATGAAATCAAGAGCAACAAAAACCAACAACGCACAAATATGGCCGCGAGCGCCTTTTTAAGTGGATTTAATTGACGGTGGGCGCACATTGAGAGTTTATTAACGAGTGCCACAAACGTCGCCACACGCAGCCGAAGTGCGAACAAACGAACGGACGAACGAATGAGCGCTGCAACAACTAGCTAACGGTCAACGGCAGAGTTGGTGAACGGAGGATGCAATAACAAGCTGAACAAGTGTACGACGAGTGCTAGTGAAACGCAACGAGTAGGTTTCAAGCACAAAGAAACGAACGAACGAACGAACGAGGGCATAAAGGGCGTGTGACAACGAGTGACCGGAATGGAATGAACGAACGGTTGAACAAACGAGTAGGCGTCCGATCGGTTGGTCGGTCGCTTGTTTTAATGAATTGTAAGGATTAACGGAATACGCGGATTTTTATTGAATTATTTGCTGATGCCCGGAAACAGTGTTGCCAACCTGTGCGCGTGCGATTATTTATTAAGTCATTAGTAACAGCGGTGGGTAGGTGGAGGGTTGGTTTGTTGGGTTGGTTTGAATGTTCGGCCCTCAGTCGTTTGTGGCTTAAGACTCATGTCCATATATTAACCTGGTCAATATTAACGATAACAGTGGCAGCAACGACAACAATATTGACAACTTGTAATTCTTATTAATTGTTTGGCAGGACGCACAGGACAGGACGCATACAGCGGCTTAATAATGTCCTAAATTAAATATGTGCAGGACTTTCAGTATTTTCATTAATATATCGTTTTTTTTTCGTTGCTGCTGGTGTCGGCCAACAACATTTTAATGCTCAATAATCAATATGTATTTGGCAGGATATATGTGCGATTGTAAATGTGTCGCATTATTATGCTTTTGATCCTTGCTGATGAACAGGAAGCGCATTAATGCGACAAATTAACTGCGTTAAATACGTAGGTACTACATATAGTGCTTTTGTCAGTGTATGTGTGATACCTTTTATTTATTAATTAGTATATGTGTGTGTGTGTGGGTAAATGTGCAAATTGTTAACAAAAACAACAACTATAATAATGACTCCAAAGCTGGCAGTTTATTTAAATTATTGGCAGCTTAAAGTCTACGCTGTAAATGGCCATAAATTATGACAAAAATCCATTGTATTTTAGTGCTTTATACAGATTTTTATTTATTTTTTCTTTTTTATTTAATTTAAAGCAATATTAAATTCTAGAGGTTTAGAGGGAAATTAATAAGAGGGGCTTAAAGTTCATCAAAAACCTCGGTATGCGATTCTCTTCGACATCGCGACGCGTAGCATTGAAACTTTCACGATCCCGAATATTTTTCCGATATTGTAGCTTGGTACTATATAAAATATTCTAAGAAAATGGAAAACAGATATCGAACCAATCAATTCATTTTTTATGTCGAATTTAAGTGTGATTTTAAGTATCGATTTTTAGTGAAAAATTAAAATTTTAATGAAAAATTGAATTTATAAAGAAAAAATTAATTTTTAGTGAAAATTTGAATTTTTAGTGAAAAATTTAACTTTTAGTGAAAAATTTAATTTTTAGTGAAAATTTGAATTTTTAGTGAAATATTTAATTTTTAGTGAAAAATTGAATTTTTAGTGAAAAATTGAATTTTTAGTGAAAAATTGAATTTTTAGTGAAAAATTGAATTTTTAGTAAAAATTTGAATTTTTATTTTTAGTGAAAAATTGAATTTTCAGTGAAAAATTATGTATTAATGAAAAATTTAATTTTTAGTGAAAAATTGAATTTCTATAAAAATACTGAATATTTTGTGAAAAATTGAATTTTTAGTGAAAATTTGAATTTTTAGTGAAAAATTTAACTTTTAGTGAAAAATTTAATTTTTAGTGAAAATTTGAATTTTTAGTAAAATATTTAATTTTTAGTGAAAAATTTAATTTTTAGTGAAATTTTTAGTAAAAATTTGAATTTTTATTTTTAGTGAAAAATTGAATTTTCAGTGAAAAATTATGTATTAATGAAAAATTTAATTTTTAGTGAAAAATTGAATTTCTATAAAAAATACTGAATATTTTGTGAAAAATTGAATTTTTAGTGAAAATTTGAATTTTTAGTGAAAAATTGAATTTTTAGTGAAAAATTGAATTTTTAGTGAAAATTTGAATTTTTAGTGAAAATTTGAATTTTTAGTGAAAAATTGAATTTTTAGTGAAATATTGAATTTTTTGTGAAAAATTGAATTTTTGGTGAAAAATTGAATTTTTAGTGAAAATTTTAATTTTTAGTGAAAAATTGAATTTTTAGTGAAAAATTGAATATTTAGTGAAAAATTGAATATTTAGTGAAAAATTGAATTTTTAGTGAAAAATTGAATTTTTATTGAATAATTGATTTTTTTTTAGTGAAAATTTGAATTTTCAGTGAAAAATTAATATATTAGTGAAAAATTGAATTTTTAGTGAAAAGTTGAATTTGTATAAAAATACTATGAAAAATTGAATTTTTAGTGAAAATTTGATGTATTAGTGAAAAATTGAATTTTTAGTGTGAAATTGAATTTATAGTGAAAAATTGAATATATAGTGAAAAATTGAAATTTTAGTGAAAAAATTGTTTTTTTTAGTGAAAATTTGAATTTTCAGTGAAAAATTAAAATATTTTTAGTTAAATAATGCAAATTTTATTCGAATATTTCAATTTTGAGTTATTATTTGAGAGTATTTGAATTTAAAGTAAAAATTTTTGTGTATTGAAATTTACGAATTTAATAAGATCTAAATGAACTCGTATTAAAACATTAATTTTTTGCTATTCTTCAATATTCAATCGTAGCGAAATTTTGGGGAATAATTGTATCAGGGATGATAGTCTAGAGTTGGAACTGAAGAAAAATTGTGTCAGGGATGCTGGTCACGAGTAGGAACTGGGGAAAAATTGGCTCCGAAATGAGTTGTTGAACGTGTCGTTCGGTGTAGATTTGGCCGGAGTAGAATAGCCCACTTTTGAATTGTCCAGTTTCTTTATATTATTTACATTACCCGTTAATCCTAATCATTTCAATTGATTGTTTGTTTAATATTTTACTTTTCATTAAAAGTATTTTATGCAACGAAGTCAGCACAAATATACAATTTAAATACTTACAATTAATTTTAGTAATAACAAAAAAAACAATAAAAAGTCTATGCTTAAATTTTATCCCGCACTTTTCCTTATGAAAAAGCGCATTTTATTTATAAAATTAAAATTTCACAATCGTATAAAAATTAAAATAACAAACCCGCATCCAAGGAATATTCGTAATTTTATCGATTAAATTTTAAACAATCCTGTATACGCATAGTGCATGCATGCACGCACGCACTCACTCACGCAACTCTTGCCTCATTTTTCCTGCATTTCTGTCATTTTTTTTCACATACGCAATTTTTATGCATTGCTTTATTTATCTCGGTGCTTTTATTTCATCTCGTTTTATTTTATTTTATTTCATTTGTTTTATTGCATAAAGGTTAAATTTTCTCTCATGTCCGGTTGAAATTTTAATTATTTCGATTCAACCCTTGGTCTGGATTCTGAACGTATTTCTTGTTTTTTGTATTTGAATTTTTACGCACATTTTTACATGCATATTTTGTGAAATGCTGTGAAATTATTTAAAAAAAATATATATACGTTATGCCAACCCCATTTTTGCTTTAAAGCGAAACAAATGCAAATTTAATAAAATTGTTGTAGAACTATTTAATTATTTGACCGAACATGTGTCTACTGCTATGTGAATGAAGTGCGTTTGAATTATTTTAATAAATGCTATCACTAAGACTACATTGTATGCGTAGTTATGCTACCATTTCAAGATTATAAATTTGAATAAATTCAAGTCCGTACTAGACATCTGCACAGATGTACTTAGAATTCCTTTCTATATTTCAATATTAATGAACATTTCTTAGAGTAAGAATGATCAACAATAAAAATGAAAAATGCACCAAGGACTCAGTTTCATAAGCAGTTCAATTCTGTATTTGAATTTTTATTGCACATCATTATAGACCTCTTCACTACAACTACGTCTTATTTGTGTTTTGTTTTGACACTACTTGTGTGCTTTGTTGTTGTGAGCAACACATTTATTTGATTTTCAAGCATAGAGTCGGCGACATTTATATATTTTGAAATAACATTAATGTCTTGAAGTGGGTTTCAAATGAATTTGTACAGATGTCTATTACATACATTCAATATCATGAACAAAATTATTAGTTTGTCTAAACAGTCATTTCCTTTACTGTATCCAATAGTTAGATTTACTTTTTCAACAAAATATTTAAAATGTTACAAGTAAAAAGTTACTTAAAATAAAATTTAATACTTAATTTGTTTTAGTCTTTTATACTATTCTTAAAATCGATTTAAAACGGTATAAAACCAATACCGTTATATGGTTTTAAATATCTGTTTAATTCTATTTTTTAAATCGGTTCCGCATTCGGTTAAAAAAAAATAAACTAGTATAAAGCGGGGATTGAAACCATGACCGATATCCGTTTGAAACCCAAATACATATAATTTAAAGAAAAACGAGTTGGGTAAGTTCGGTCACATGTTGCGGATTTTTATAGTCGGTCGGGCCCGATTATGGAATACCCTTTGGTGGGGATATTAATGTGGGATATTTAATTGCATACCTTAATTTTAAAGTTTTTAATTATGCTGAACCTCCCCACCCTCAGAATATTATTCATATATCAGAAATTTACGTAAGACGTGATATAAGTCTCCATAAATTAAAAAATGTATATAAAAGTGTTAAAAACAAAAAAAAAATTGAAAAATATATTTGGGCGAATCACGCCCATTTTTGGACCACATAAGGTGAATTCTAACAATACGTTTTAAACTTTATAACTATACCTTGAATACTTTTCGAGTTATTAGTTTCGAAAGAGTTATATAAAAGTGACTTGTATGGGAAGTGGGCGTGGCCGTTGACCGATTTGGCTCATTTTCAAACTCAGTTCCTACTTTTGGCTAAAATATATTGAGACGAAATTTCATCGCATTCTGATCAGTATTTCTCAAGTTATTCTGTATTCGAACAGCAAGACGGAAAGAAAGACGGACATGGCTAAACGGACTCGGGTAGTGATGCTGATCATGAATATATATACTTTTCCATACCGGACACGCCTCCTAAGGGGCGTTACAATATATGCACAAAGTTAATATACCCTGTACCTCATAGGTGTAGGGTATAATTAATTGACGTTGGGTGTGTTAAACAGCAGAAATATCAAACATACATTTATTAATATCTGATGAAAAATATATATTTCAACAGAAACATGAATATGGTATATTCATGTAAAACCGCGATTAAAGCAATTTATGTTTAAATATCGTATAATAGTATTTCAATCTGAACAATATATTTATACAATTCAATTATTCTAATCACTACCTCATACTTATTTTTCTCAGATTGCCTCAAGTTTTTGAGATATTTCGCAAAACATATATATGACAATTTTCATGTTTTTCTACAAATTTTGGTCTCTAACTTTTTACAGATTTGAGTTTTCCATTTAGAATACTTCAGCTAATATTTTGAAATAAACCAAATGAAATTCGGATTGAAGTGACATAAGTTATGACCAGTCAAACGCAAAAAATATTAATTTTAAGGTGTACCTATTATTTATTACATAACATCTATGATTAAAATTCAGTTAAAGACCAAAATATATAGAAAAACACGAAAATTGCCATTTATTTGTATTACGTAATAACTCAAAAACTTAGGCAATCTGAAAAACTGAGTATGAGTTTGTGATTCAAATCATACTAAGATCGTGGATAAAAATAAATGGCCTCAATTTGTAGTCTAGTGTTATTTAAATGAACTTTGTATTTATGAGAATTAATTTTAGTGCTTGTTAGAAACAATTGTAAAACATTGAAAACAGTTAAAATATCTAATAATAAATAATCTGTGTGTGTTTATTAAATCATAACGTTATTACTAATCTATCAATTACCACAAACACAGTTTTATTTGCTGCAAACACATTTCCTAATATCACAAGTGTTTTGATTGTTATAATGTTTGCAGCAAATAATATTTTTGTTGTGTGTGTTTATTTAATAGGTATATATGTATTTATTACAATTTTATTTCATTTTAAAAATATGAATCTTAAGCTAGTCTCATTTAATACTCAAGAACTAAAAATGTACTGCAATTTTTTTTATGTATTATTAATTCAATTAATGTTAATTAATACAACTATAATCATGCACTAAATGTTTTTAAATTGCATTTGTTGCATCTCTGTTAACTCATTTTATAATTCAATTGTTTATGTTGTTTGACAGTAAAAGAGTTGTTAAAATATTTGGTTAATTTGGTGAACCGCAGTTGAGTGGTGAAAATGTTGTTCAAATAAATAAAATAAAAATAAACTCAATTGCCTATTATTAACGTATTTTGCACAGAGTGGGGGCCAACTTATGCATTATATGCATAAATTGCATATAATTCATAGATACATAATTTATTTTTTTGCAATTTTAATGAAGTTATAGTCTTGTGACCTGTATGTCTTCTGCAAGATGTGGTGGCAACGTCTCCTAATTAAGTCGTCGCCATAGTCCGTCCGCTTTGTCGCTCTGTCTATATATGGTACGCACTATGTTGTTATTTGTGTGGTCAATTCAGTTGGTTGACCGCTTAAAATGTGCACTCTGTTGACTTTTAAAGTAAATTGAAAAATTCTGCTGTGTTTGTAATGATTTTTTCGTTTTCAGTTTTTTCAATTGCATTGATATTGTATTTGTTGCTGCATGGTTTGCAGTTTTTTTTAACAGTGTTATTTTATATTTTTCACATGGTTTACCATTGAATTATCAATTTCGCGGTGAAACTTGTGGTGAATAAGTGCGGCGGCCGGCTAGCCAATGTTTTCAAAGTTTTGTCTGGCCGCCAACTAAAGTTGTTACAAATAAAACCAGAACCAATAACATACTGTAATGGCATTTATTTTCAATAATATAATTTTGAAATTTTTTTCAATTGAAAATTATTTAGACAGCGTTGTATCTCTTGAATCAAGTATTGGAACCTAGCAGATAACAGTTTAGCTCTTGATTAGGGTAATGAAACGTTTTGTTATAGGATAAGCTGGAGACAGTACCCATATCACGGTGCAGCAAAATATTTATCTTAGAATATAATAACGGTTTTAATAATTAGGATTCGCTGATTTGAAATTTAGATCCTGTTTTGCTCCACCATTTGAAATTACGACTATACCAGCTGATTTGGGTTCAGATTGGAGATCAGCGTATTCTCGAATAACTGAACACTTTTTACCAAATAGGAAAATGGAAAATAAAGTCGAATATTTATTCTACTGTGTATTCATTTTTAAACCAAATCCGTTTAACGATATTTAGGAAAAAAAAGAAATGCAAAACGGTTTTAAAATGATTTTTGAATAAAAACCAAACACTTTATAAAATTATATATTTTTCATTTTTATAAAAATTGTAATTAAAATGTTGATATAATTTACTGATTTTGATATGAATACTAGGTTTTTCTATTACGTAACCCTACACTCTAAATGAATGCGTCTTGTGTTTTTTTGATAATTTAACTCATACCCCTACCGCTTCTGCAGCCAACTTCACTTCGAAACGCACTTTTAAAAATTAAAATTCCAATTGATCTGCGTTCGTACACTTCGTATTTCATTAGGTTCTATGCAAAATCATTGAAAATGTGCCGAGTTTGACAGTTAAACGACGTAACGCACTCATTTAGGATCTAGGGTAAATTTATATAGAACATTTCTACAGAAATGTTAACCCTTTTAAACCACTTTTCACAGTCCCTTACACAACTAAATTCCAAAAAAAAAATCAAAACTAATTTGCTGCATTCACGTACAAATATTCATATTAGCAAACGAAATTGTTGATTTAACGAAGAATAGTAAATGTTTTTATTAAATTAGTGAATTTTATTGTTGGATTGATTCGATTGATTGGTACAATACAATTAATATCGGTTGCTATATATACGTCAATTATTTTTTTCTGTATATGCAGTCAAAATCAGCAGCAGCAAACTATATAAAATTGACGCATGGTAAAAATCGTGTTAAGTAGTATTATTTTTATATATTGTAAATAAATTATATAAAATAATAGTTAAATATCATGAACGATTCGAAAATCCTTAAGGCTATATTTTTTATTGCTCGAAATCGAATTTTTCTGTGAAAATTGACCTTTGTTTAAACTAAGTTTAACCGAACGATGCTGAAGGGTTTAACATCGTTGAAACTATCAATGTTTTCTCAACCAATTTTTTAAATTTATTGATATTTTAAGCAGAAGTTAAAATCATTGTCATGATCAGTGTTCATTCATTCAAAAACAGCCATCAAAGTTATATGACGTTTAATTTAAACAGAAAATGAATTTCACGAAGTTAAACTAAGTTTAATCTAGAACTGAAAAACTGGCCCTTAGTTAAATTTGTGCTAATGTCATGATCGATTAGTGACAGTGAAACCAACGCATATTTTCTTTCTCCCCGATATTTTTAACGAAATTCCTATATAATTTACTATATAATTCTCCGCACAAATGTTTTTTAAACACACTGAGAATAAATGTTGTTTTTAATAAATTGTAATAAAAACCGAAATATTCCCAAGAAGAAATATTACGCAATATATAAATCGATTTTTTGCTTTATCTGTTTGCTGTTTCATTGCAAAAACTTGCTGACATCTTTTTTAAATTTCTTTAATTTCTGAATGAATTTTGTCAGACATTACAAATTCGGAAAAAATATTTGTCATCAGCAAATGGTTCCATATTTATTGCTAATAAAGTTAAACGTTGGTCAATTTAAAAAATGTTTAGGGTTCTGTGTTCAATTCATTTTTAAACTTTGTTTAAATTTGTACACAGTTTTAAAAGTCTATAGTTCCTTATAAAAATGTATGAGATGATAAACAATACCTAGTCAGTTTATGTGACATTTTATTTGTGATATGTTGACAATGAATGAAATTGCATCTAGTTTAAACTAAGTCGCACATATGGGCAGGGGCTTCTAAATCTTCTTTAGAGTTCCTGGACCGAATCCAACAACGTGCAATATATTTAATAGGGGATGAAAATATTTCATCTTTTATTGGCTCTCTTGAGCACCGAAGGACCGTTGGGTGTGTAAGCCTGTTTTATAGGTATTACAATGGTAGTGTTCGAGGGAAATACATGGCCTGATTCCACCAGGTCGTATATTCTCTCGTTCTACTCGGGCATCGAACCAAGCCCACCCCTTCGTAGTTCACTCGGTTCTCAACAGAACCACGCATTACAGAGATAATTCGTTCTTCAGTCGCACGATACGTTTGTGGAACAATCTCCCTGCGTCTGTTCCCGACATTTTTAATATTGGGAAATTTAAAGCAAACATCCACCGACACTACTCCATCTTTCCTCCTCCCTTTAACCTATAATCATTTCTTACGATCAACACTGCGCATTGCACGAATAGGGGGCATCCCCTGAGCGTTGGTTATTAATATTTTTGAATTAGAGCAAACAATGTTGAAAATTAAAATTCAACTTATGATCTGGTACATTTTTATAGAGGAATATTCCATACAATTTGAGGCTATTCATTCGAATTCAATTTTATATGCAAAATTATAAACCAACTATTTGGAATTCGATATCATTATTTTCCCAACGAATTAAAATCGTTGAAGACAAAGCACGCTGTTTGAATTCATTGGAAAATCCGTATATTATACTCAGATATCGAAATTATAATTGTTTGTTTTCAAAATGTAGAACAAAATGTAACAGATCCCAATTTTAAATTCTCCATCATTTGGGGAATTCCCCTCCAGTTGGTATCACTGATTAGTGATCATTGTATATTTGTCTTAACATTATCGGGCAAGATCAGGTATATTTTAGTAGGGTAAAATTGTAATAGGAATTGTACCTCTGTAACCTCTACAAACAACACCGTGCTCCAAAAATCAAAAAAATTTTGCACACTTAAAAAAATCGATATGTACGTCAAACTAGAGACCAATCCAAGGATATGTGCGTTCACCGTTTTTCACAGAATTTGTTTGCGATTTTTAATTGCATTTAAAATGCAAGTGTGTACCATATTTTGAAATAATTTCAAAATATATATTTTTTGCGTCACTTTTAAAAACAATTGAATGCATCTTGTAGCAGAAACCCCATTGATCGAGAATTCGAAAACCGTTTCGCGATATCAATTCGCATTCAGGTTTTACTTGCATTTGAAATGCAATTGAAAATCACTTTTTAATATTTAGAAAAATTTATATTTTTTTGTGTCACTTTAAAAAACCAAGGATGGAATCTTGTAGCAGAAGTCTCACAGATAATGAATTAGAAACCGCTTTGCGAATTTCGAAATTTAATTTTGTTAAATTTTTAAATCATACTTCCGGCAGGAGCAGAAAATATGCAGCATTTGATATCAACTTCAGGTTGTCTGCTTAAAATCCGATAACGTGCAGGATATTTTGTATATGACACTATTGAACGGAAAATCAGTGGTAAAAAAATAACTATATAATTTATTTCAATAAAGTATATTATTATTTAGACCTTTAATAAATATTAACTTCTAGCTAATTTTGTCGGTTTTATTTAAATACCGACAATTAAAAACTTTTCCTTGACAAAATTCGGTAATTTTCGAAATTCACATGTTACTAAAAAAACAAGTAGAACTTAGAACGAAATACTGAGAAGTTCAAATATATCTTTAATCCTGAATAAAATCCTTGTTATATAACATAAGTCGTAATTTTATTTTTTAATTTGGTCGTTGATATTTTTGTCCATTTAATTTCTAGAACATTATTTTTACGAAGGCTAATACATTGACAATTTTATTAGGAACAGTAACATTTTTCAATTTTTCAACTAACAAAATTATTTTCATTATTTAAAAAAAAAATAAGAATCAAAATTGCATAACTCAATAGAACTGTTTATGAAAATAATATGATTTAGCTGTAACTAAAATGTGTTACAGTTCGTAGTTACGAATATTGTGATAGTGTTCTGTAGAAATTTTGCATTCGATACGATCCTCTAACAGTTTGGAAAAGTACACTAAGTAGTTTGGAAAATTTATTTTCTTCATTTGAATTTACCGGTCATTAATAAACTATTCGAATATTAGGGTTTTTTTTATCAATTATTACACGACAATGCTTTCCCGAGACATTTAACACCCGAACAATTCTACCCCAAGACAAATTGTTTTCCTAAGAAACATATTTTTCTCTTGGCAATTCTTTTTCAGACAATTCTTAGTCAAGTTCGGGAAAGAATATTAATACAAGTTTGGTGCTACTGCTCTGAAGAACTCTTTTTCACCATTTGAGTGATGGGACCTATAGATTAAAGCCGAATACGACTGACAGGATGAGATGGGCACTTTTTTACTCTCGTAAGTTTGCCACTGTGTGCCGAGTGCGTCGTATAGAAAAATGTTTTTTATTAAAAGATGTTGTTAGTCCCAGCCCAGATTTGCGCATGGAACCTTTCGGTGTGTATTCCAATGCACTAACCACAGAGCTATCGACGTTACAATACAAAACCGACACGACAACATATTGAAATGAATTATTTACCATAAAAGGTTTCATTTATTGACGTTTTCAAACAATCAGTGATGCAAAATTTTTATATAAAATGATTTTAAAAATTAGAATGTTCTACATTCGAGACCCTCAAGACATTATACAATATTGTGGGAACATATAGGAATTTTGAACGATATACTTGAATTTGGTATTTTTAATTTAGTCATCTGTTTGCAACACCTGGCAGGAGGAGTTTGCAATATATACTTTTTCCTTATATGGAAAAAGTATATATATTCTGATCATTGACATTCTCAAGTCGATTTTGCGATGTATGTCTCCTTTGTCCCTATTTCGAATTTACCTTCTGACATAACATTTCTGGGATAATAAAGCTCTAAATAAAATTATTTTATTTCAATTGGAACTTTTGTAACGGATATTTTAGTATTCAAAAATATTTATTTGAACTCCCAATCGAAAGTATTTGGATTTATATGATTTTTAATAATATTTTTGATTTTAATTCTCGTTTCCTCAATCTGATTTTTGGATATGTGTTCAAAAAAAAATTCTTTCAATTTCCAAAGCTCTTTATAGTCCACATATTTATTCACATTTCCTATATAAATTTAAAAATTTTAAACATTTTTAAACTAAGTACTAAAGAAAATAATATTTTCCAAATAGAAACACTTACATTTAAAACATTTAGACTTGCAAAAATTCTTATGTCTTGTGGTTTATTTTCACTGATTTTGTATTTGAAATACTTTTATTTATATATTCTATATAAATTTTCTCACTGCACATTCGGTTTGAGCCCAAGTATTTGAACTACTGTAAAAATTTATTTTCAATTTTTTTTTTTGTTCAAATTTCTTGAATTTGGTTGGATTTAGAACATTTTCAAAATATGCAAAAATGCAGTATTTTGTATATTTCACACGCGCCAAATGTTGCAAATTTCCGTGACAAGTTTAAAATTTCGCAAAACTTAATCGGTAAGCACGACCGCCAAGTTAGTGGTCAGAATGCCAAGTGAGACACGTGAAACGCGACAGCACAAAATGTACGAATTGCATGCAAAACTATCAGACACGGTCACCGACGACACGGATGCGGACACGGAGACACACTGGAGCCAAATGCATTTCACACGTAACGCACAACCGTAACACCGCCGAATGATGTTCACAAGTTCCGGCACAATCTGAGGCTGAGTCTGTGGCTAAAACGCGTATAGAGTCCAGAGTTCAAAAAATATTGTAACCCGTAGAACGGAGACCGAGAGCCAGCTAAACCAAGTGCGACGGATTTCAAATTCAAATGATGCCATAGATTTTAAACGTATTTTTCAGTTGAAAATTTCAAAAATTAACACGCAACGCCAAAAAGGGTTACACTCGTCGCTGGGGTGGTGGGGGGATGCGGGTTAGATTTGGTTGCAGCAGCATCAGCCAGTCAAGTAAAGTGGAGAAAAGCTGCAAAGGCTGCAACCTGTCAGCGCTCGGTCGGTGTGGGCGGAGGCACAACCTTTGCAGCCGAGCAAGCGCTTTTTCTCTCTTTGCTAACGGATCCGGAAACGCAGCCATGTACGGATTTTGCAAATATGCAGAATTCTTCCCCTTGGACGTCCACATCCATAGACAGACAGACACCACATAGTGCAAACAAGTTGCTGGGTGTATTTCTACTGTTGGCCCACTCATTGTTGGCGCGCGCTTGACCAGCCGTTTGTGGGTTCATCTAGTGGGCCAGAGAGTCCATCTCTCTGTACTTTCGTGCTTCCTTTATGCCTCCGTCTGTGCAACGTTGCTCCGCGGATGTACACTTGGTCAGTCAACGGGTTGTAAAATCAGCGCGCGTTAATTTTTGTAAAATTCACCCAAAGGCTTGGCAGCTACTGGGTGGTCACTCACGCAGTCTGTTGGTCCTTCGCTCGGTCGGTCAGTATTTTTAGCAATTACTTCCAGTTCACGTAGTGCGTTGCGTAAAGTTGAAATTAATGCGAAATAAATGCATAGCATTCTTTGGTCCCTTTGCAAGGGTTGCTCCACGCACAACCAACATGTCACGCCTTCCTGCCCGTGCTCTCGCCTCACGACAGACAGACGGACCGACAGACACCACATTCATTCATTTCTCCACTCATTTGCATATGGTGAACATATTACAAGCTGCTTTATTTTCTATACAAAATACATAAATTTTGCTCACATTAGTGCAGGCGGCAGCAGAGGTAGCGGCAAATGCGAAAATAGCAGTAGAAAAAATAGTAGTAGAAAATAGTACTAGAAAAAGTAGTAGAAAATAGTAGTAGAAAAAGTAGTAGAAAATAGTAGTAAAATTGTATTTTTAAATAGTAATTAGAGTTAGCATTATTAATGTGTACTCTAAAAAAAAAGTAGTAAAATAGTAGTAGATGTCAATTATAATTTGCAGCAATAGTTGTAAATTAAAATAGTAGTAATATTCTAAATAGTTGCAGGGGAAACTACATTCTACATAAAGATAGTTTTGCAGCAACAACAACATTTGGGACCAACCCACACTCGTGTCTCGTCAAAGGCTCCACAAGCGAGATGGCTATATTTATAGTTTAAATGAGCGAGAGCTCATTATGGTAAACAACAAATGGTCGAATGCAATGTTTATATAGTCTATTTATATAAATAGACTCGTACACTCGCACACACACAAGCTCACAAGCCCACTCACTCACTCACTCACTCATGAACGTATGAGAAGTATTTAAAACTATTGAGCGCACTATCAACATCAAATTCAACTCAGTAGTTGGGCGAAATTCACGAGCAACAGAAACTATTTTATATATTTACATAATGTCTCTACATGATTATGTTATATACTAAAATTGTTTTTATATATTTTAAGAGTACGACACGTATTTAAATGTGCTGCTGCTACTGTTGCTGCACAGTGGAAATTATTGACGAAATTTAAATTTTTAATGAAACATTAAATTTTTTGTGAAAAATACAATTTTCACTGAATTTATAGTGAAAATTTTAATTTTTAGTTTAAAATTGCCTTTATAGTTTTAAATTGTATTTTTAGTGAACATTTTAAAACTTTTCATTTTTTAATAAAAAATTAAATTTGTAGGGAAAATTGAATATATGGTGAAAACTTGAATTTTTAGTGAAAAATTTGATTTTTAAATTTGTAAAATTGAATTTTGAAAATTTGAAAATTTTTGTAAAAAAATAATTTTAAGTCAAAATTTTATTTTTTAGTAAAAAATTTAATTTTTGTAAAAATTCTAATTTTTAGTAAAAATTTTAATTTCTAGTAAAAAATTTAATTTTCAGTGAAAATTTGAATTGAATTTCTAGTGGATTTTTAGTGAAAAATTGATTTGCTACTGAAAAAATTAATTTTTAGTGAAAAATTTAATTTTTAGTACAAAATTCAGTTTTAGTAGAACTTTTTTTTTTAGTACAAAAATTAATTTTGAGTGAAAAACTGAATTTAAAGTGAAAAGTTATATTTTTAGTGATTATAAATTATTTTTAAATGGAAAATTGAATTTTAAGTGAACATTTGAATGTTTAATGAACAAATTTTTAATTTAAAATTGAATTTTTAGAGAAAATTTAATTTTTAGTTATGAATTAATTTTGTAGCCAAAATTTAAATTTTTAGTTAAAATTTAAATTTTTAGATCAAAATTTAAAAATTTAGTTAAAAATTTAATTTAATTAAAAATTGAATTTTTAGTTAAAATTTGAATTTTTAGTTAAAAATTGAATTTTTAGTTAAAAATTGAATTTTTAGTTAAAAATTGAATTTTTATTTAAAAATTGAATTTTTATTTAAAAATTGAATTTTTATTTAAAAATTGAATTTTTAGTTAAAAATTGAATTTTTAGATAAATATTGAATTTTTAGTTTTAGTTTTTTAGTTAATTTAATTTATAGCTAAAAATTGAATTTTTTAGTTTAAAATTTAATTTTTGGTTTAAAATTTAATTTTTAGTGAAATTTTCAAATTTCAGTGAAATTTATAATTTTTAGTGAAAAATTTGAATTAGAATTTTTGTATAAAATTTATTTTTAGTTAATAATTCAATTTTTAATAAATAATTTAATTTTTAGTTAAAAATTGAACTTTTAGTTAAAAATTGAACTTTTAGTGAAAAATTGAACTTTTAGTTAAAAATTAAATTTTGAGTTAAAAATTAATTTTTTGTTTAAAATGAGTTTCAGTGACAAATTTAAATTTTAGTGAAAAATTGAACTTGTGCAAAAAGTTTAAAGAATTTGTTTGCCCCACTGTTTGCGCCACATACGCACTCTCGCGTGTGTGTAACGGACATTTCCAATTAAAAACTCAAAGTAATTTCTAAATCAACTCGCAATTGTGTTAATGATTAGAATTGTGCAACGGGGGCAACAAAAAAAAGACAGCCAGCCAGACGTTGACAGGACGAAAGTACGGCGACTGACGCGCGCAATAAGAACAAAAAACAGCAACAGAAATTAACATGCCACATACTACGTTCTACTCTACTCTTTTCTTCTTTCAACTCGCTTCGACTGAACCTTTATGGTGGTGCCTGGTGCTGTCCAAACGGTCCGTAGAATCCGTGCAATGGCTCTTCGGTGATTTTGCCTGATTTTTCCATGTAATTTAAATGATTTTCTGCAGCAAAACAAAACAAGAAAACTTGAAAAACAACAAAACAGAAGCCCGCCAAAGTACCGCTGAACTAAACAAACCTGTTTGGCAGGTTCTGACAGCAGCCAGGATATGTGTGTTGTTTGTGCAGAGTCCTTCCGCCCGTCCGTACGGCCGTACGCCCTTCCGTCCGGACATGAAGGACCACGCATGGTCCTCACGCATATAACGCGCGTATGTGTGCGAGGAAAATTCAACTGAAAATTCTGCAAATTCACGCAGTTTTCAACCCATTCATTTAAAGTGGGACGAAGGCTGTTTTTGCTGCTGCTGCTCCTGCCGCCGACAGGATATCAGTTAAAAACCTGTTTGCGGCAACCCAGCATGTGTGTGTTTTTGTTTTTGGTTGCATTGGTGTGAGTGCAGCACTCACTCACTCACGCACGCACGCACAGTCGTGTTCATTAAATGCGCGATTGTTGGCATGGAGCAGCAGCGCACAGTGCCGCGCTTTTTATAATTTGAAATTAAAAAAAATATATAATTTTTAAAATATTTCAAGACTGACTTTAGTACTGAAGACTCATGGTCTGAATTGATCGCACCTGAATATTTCAAACGATGGCGAGCTTCAACGGCAGACCCCTAGGAAAAATTTACCCTATTAGGGTATACATGATATTGTCCAGATCATGATCGTCATGTAACTGATCGGGTTATGGCAAGTCAAGGAATAAATGCAATGATCAGTTCCCTGTAATGACCCTATTAGAATATATAAAATAAAAGCAGACAATTTTTATTTGATGACCCCAATATTTATATCAACATTTGTGAATATATTAATCTATCGCATGTTAATGATAACTTTCAAAATTAACCAATTGGTTTTTCTAAAATTTTGAAAAACCTCTGGAAAAATGCATTCGATATATTTTACACTAAAACTCTATTTTGACATTATTGAAACTTAAAAATTGATAAATTATATTTTTCAAGTTATAATTTTTGATCCAGCTTTTCTTTTTTATTGGTCCACAAAATTGTATTTTGATTATCGAGAATTTCTCTTTATTACTGAACAAAATGAGAACAAAGATTTCTAATGAATTCTATGTAATTCGTGGATACTTTTTTGAAATGCATACTTTCCTTCTAGCTAATAATTTAAAAAGTTATATTTTAAAAATAATTTATAGACATTATTTAGTATTTATGGTATAACAGTCTAAATATTTAGAAAATAGTATAACATAATTTTAAATTTGAGTTTATATTCAAATATCTTGTAAATATTATAGAATGTTGACATCACTTTGTATATTAAAAATATTACTGATAATTTAAAGAAAAATTTTATTTAAACATTTTTGGAAAACTCTAGTATTATAGTATGTTATGTTTAAAAGTGTCAAAAAATTGCCTAAAACGGGCCTAAAATTTCGATTGCAATTTTATTAAAAACGTTATGTTAAAGGGGAAAAGAACTGAGTAAGCAGTTCAAATCAGCTCCCTCGAATAAAATATGAATGATATATGTAATACCCATAGGTAAAATCCTGCATTATATGCAAATTAATTGAATATAATCCCGAAGAAAAAGGTGACATAATCCCATTTTTTTTTTGGGATTATGACCACCTTGAAGGGGGAAATAGTCCCAAATACAGTTTTACTTCTAGAACATAATTTTTGTTACATTGTTGAACATTATCAATTGCAAAATTAGTTTTTACAATCTATATAAATAAAACTCTTGGTCCGTCTGTCAGTCTGTCGGTATGTCTGTCTGTTTGTTCCAGCATCACGTCTAAACCGCTGAACCGATTTAACTGAAATTTTGCCACAGGATACTAAAGAGTCCGGAGGGTGTCATAGGCTATATATGGGCGGGATTGGACAAAGAGGCGTGGTACCTCCCATACAACCTAAACTTTCAAAACGACATAACTCAACACATACACAATCTAAAAAGATGAAACAAAAAACTAAAATTCACCACATTAAAACTCACCACACTAAAACTCACCACACTAAAACTCACCACACTAAAACTCACCATACTAAAACTCACCACAATAAAACTCACCACGCTGAAACTCACCTCACTAAAAATTCACCATACTAAAACTCACCACACCAAAACTCACCACACTAAAACTCACCACACCAAAATTCACCACACTAAAACTCACCACACTAAAACTCAACACAATAAAGCTTACCACACTAAACCTCACCACACTAAAAATTCACTACACTAAAACTCACCACACTAAAACTCACCATACTAAAAACTCACCACACCGAAACTCACCACACTAAAACTCACCACACTAAAACTCACCGCACTAAAACTCACCACAATAAAACTCACTACACTAAAACTCACTACACTAAAAATTCACCACACTAAAACTCACCACACTAAAACTCACCACACCAAAACTCACCACACTAAAACACACCACACTAAAACTTACCACACTAAAAATTCAACACACTAAAACTCACCACAATAAAACTAACTACACTAAAACTTCTACTGGGAAAAACTCTACGGGGAAGAATTCTACCGGGAAGAGTTCTACCGGGAAGAATTCTACGATAAAGCGTTCTATGGGGAAGAATTTGACGGCGAAGATTTCTACTGGGAAGAATTCTACGGCGAAATATTCTACTATCTGAAAAGTGGTTTTGAGAAAAGTTGTTTTGGCGGAGAATTATTATTTGGTTACTACATTTATAAAACCAATAAATACTTCCACAGCGAAGCACGGGCCCCTGATATAAAAAATAAAAATAATGTTTTTTATATTAATAAAATCGCTTTATATCTATGAATTCCCAAAATCTTGGCACGAGTCGTGCACGGGTCCAGCAAGTTAATAATAATAGTAGAATGTTTGCGTTTTCTATACACATCATGAAAGATAATATAGAATTTCAATAATGTGTACCCTTGGAAAAACAAGTTTATGCATATAAAATGCAGTGCTTTAATGAATGAAACGATAATAGGTATAATTATTATGAATATTTTTTTGTTACTCTCATTACTTATATAAATAAATATATTAAACATTATTTTGTGTATTTTTCTTTTTTTAAATCTTTATTTGTAACTTTCAAATTTATAGCTTCCTTATCTGTTTCTCAACATTAAATATTTTTTTCTTACTCTTCCTTATTATTTCAAATAATTATTAGCATTTTTAATTTTTATAATTGAAAAATAATTCTACATAAAGTCACTATCATGCCAAAGGGGCGAATGTGTTATTTTTGACATTTGCGTTTTTTTAATTTACATTTTTGTTGGATATTTCTAGCCACAAAAGACAGAAAACCAAAACGGCGAATTTGAAAAATTGAAAATCTTGTCATGCCAAAAGGGCGAATCTTTTAGTTCTTTTTCCATAACTTTTTATTGGTATAAAATAAAATAGTGGTGTAAAGGCATTAATTGTTTGTTTTTAAAGAGCCTATCGATCATCATTATTATTTTAAATGTTTGGCAAATATTTTTAAATAATGATGCCAATCGGTAGGTGCTGTAAACTTAAACAATTAATGCCTTGACATTCTTATTTTATCTTGCACCAATAAAGAGTTATACCAAAAGAAAAGATTCGCCCTTTTGGTATGACAAGATCTTAAATTTTTCCAATTTCTTCGATTTTTTGCTATAACTCTTTATTGGTGCAAGATAAAATAGTAGTCTAAAGGTATTAATTGATTGTTTTTAAAGCACCTATCGATTGGAATATTTTGCCAAAAATTTTTGCTGCAAATTACGAATGGAAAATTAATGTTTGGCAAAATATTTTTAAATAATGATGCCAATCGATAGATGTTTTAAAAACAAACAATAAATGCCTACAAATCACTATCTTATCTGCTTATAAAAAGTTATAGCATAAAAAAAAAAAAATATTTGCGTTTTTGTCAGGATATAGCCTCACAAAATCCGTATTTCTATTTCAGTTAGTTGTCTATATTCAAATAAATTTTATATAAGTTATAATAATTGATGAAACCACCATAATAATAGAAAAAATTGACAAAAAACTAAATTTTACTAATTTTTGAAGCACTTCAAACTCTAAATTTGATTTGCCAACATTTTTAAAAATGCACATTAACATTTTTAAAAGTTTTTTTAACTCACACACATTAAAAAATTGTTTAATATATAAACAAATAAAAAATAACTCACGCATTTTGCAACAATATCAAAACGATGATCAACCTTCTCACTACTCCCCCCAAAACCCCCTTTGTTTATTTTACTCATGGCAGAGACCAACTCGAGCAGCAACTCTTTCATTGGCGTATTTGCGATGTTGTTGCCGCTGCTACTGCCTCCAATACAGCCAGCCACCTTCTCATCCTGCTTCTCCAGCATGGGCTGCGTTTAATACTCTTCTCATTTGCAATGAGGCCCGCGTTTCGTTAACCAGAAAAACGCGCGCGTTAATTTAATGAGCATGTGTGAGCCACATGTGTGAGTGAGCTGTGTCTGTGTCTCGACTGCGTTCTCTTTCTACCACCTTGGGTTATAGTGTAAAATTAATGTGAAGTATTTTTTTGGAAAATCGTTTGAGAAAAGCAAAATTTTGAAATTACAAAATTTCTCAAATGAGTTGAGTTTTAAAAGCAAAACTTTGCAGCAATTACTCTGTTCATGTGTATTTGTAGAGTAATTGAGTGTGTGTTGGTGTGAGAGCTCATTTCATTGGTGAATTTAATGAGGTGCCCAGTAGAAATTATTAATAATGAAAATTTCATTCAAATAAATATTTGGTATAGTATTTATTATAATAATTACAATGATTTGATTTTTTGAATTATTTCTATTTAAAAATTTGAATGAATTATTGTTAAATTTTGAACTTTTGGTGAAATATAATTTTTTAGGTAATATGAATTTTAGCTAAAAATAGAGTCATTCCATACCAAATAATACAAGTGATTTATAGCATACAGAAAAAAAATATCAATTTAATGAATTTATTTATAAATATTATGAATTTTTCTACCAACTACCAACTAGATTCATCATATTGATACCACCGTTTATTAAATGACATATTGATAAATGCATTCTTATATACATGAACTTACTCATAAGTACTATCAAAAATCATACTGAAGAACGAAATATTCAATACACTGAATTTGCATCGTCATATTGATTAAAGATTAATTTGTGAATAATTTAAAATTTTATTTTTTTACGAATTTTAAAAAAAAAATATTTTTTTTAGAAAATAATTGAAAAAAATAATGTGCTTAAAAAATGTTGTTTGAACAAAAAAATTATTTAAGAAAAAAAAATTAACGAAAAACAAAATTTTTTTTGAAAAAAAAAATTCGGAAAACGTGGTTTGAAAAATTTATTTCAAACAAAATATTTTTCCAAAAAATTAAAAAAAAAAATTATAAATTTTTTTAAACATTTTTTTAATATATTTTTTATAAATATAACTTTTTATTACTAAAAAGTTGTAATTATAAATAAATATATTAGAAAACTTTTACTAATTTATTAGTCGAGCAAGCATTATATAAGAAATAACATACAAGAACTACTTGAGAACTGAGAAGTACGGCAAAAAATGAACGAAAAAACATATTTTGATAGAAATTTGGTTTAATGAACAGCATTCATCAATATGAAGTAAAATATGTTGTATTTTTTATGTTTTTGTTCATTAATATGATAAAACGTATTCTTTACATAGAGTACATCATATTAAAGAACACTTTTTCGACAGTTACCAAGCGTTCATCATATTTATGATCACATTCATAACATTTATGTCTGTAGTCATTAATATTATGAATGGTTCTTCAATACAATAAATCATGGTTTGAAGAACGGAATTCATCAATATGATGTACACATTTTCTGTGCACCATTTCAAAATTTGATGAAATTTGGAAGAATAGTGTAATAACACAAAAATAACTAAAATTGGCAAAATTTCAGCTTTCCAAATGGTGTGGTTTTAGAGATATGGTACTTTAAAATTAGAATAAACTAAATAAGCATAAATTAATCTAATCAATTGAACAAAAATATTGAATCGAATTACAATATTAAAAGAGTATAAAATTTTCAAAAAATGGCATACAATTTCAATACCATTTTGATTTAGACATGGTCAGTTTAAAACAAATTATATTTCAAAAGGACATATCTCAAAAAGGAACCATTTTAACAATTTTAAAATAATATATGTTAATGTGGGATTTTTTCTCTATTATGTAAGACTTTAATTAATATGTCAGCTCAACGAGTTCAAATGTTGAAATAGAAATGTTTACTAAGTACAAATTTTTATGAATTTTGACAAGAAAACATATGAATTTTGAATAAAAGGAATCATACAAAAATTAGTTTTTAGTAAAATTTAAATTTTAAATAAAAATATTAATTTTAAATGAATATATCGTCGTTAGAGAACGGAAAGTCAAAATCAAATCAAAATTTTCAAAATGCAAATTATTCATTTACAAAAATATTTATAAATCTGGCAATTTTTAATCGATGATCTACATTTTTTTTATCACATCACAAGAAAATGTAAATCTTTTAATTGATTTTTCAAGCTTAAAAATACATAATTTACTTTTTATAATATTAATCAGCAAACTCGAAAATTAAGTTTTAAAAAAAAAAAAAAAAATGTGGTGATTTTTTATATTTTATTATTAAATAATAGGTATATATTTGGGGTAAAATGTGAATGATGAGAATTTTTTTTTTTTTTATTAAAATCAGAGTTTTTTAATAAACATATAAATTTGTAGTAAATATATAAATGTTTAGTAAAAATATAAATTTTTAGTACAAATATGAATTTAAAGTAAAAATATGAATTATAAATATGAATTTTGAATGAAATAATGGATTTTTAATATAATATAAAAAATAATGATTTAAAAAATATATAATTTTTTTTTTTAGAAAAATGTGAATATAATAAAAATAAAATAAAAATCATTTTTAGCAAAAATATCAATTTTAACTATATATTGTTTTAGAATAATTTTATTATTATTTTTTTGAATTTAGATTTTTATTATAAGCATTTGTAGTTATTTATTTATTTATTTATTTATTAATTAAATTTTTTCGTAAATAACAATTTTCGAGAATCAATTTTTAGTTATTTAAAATTTAATATTTTCCCATATTTTAATTTATTTTTGAAAATATTTTTTTAGAAAATTAATTTTAAATGAAAATTAAAATATGTGATTGCTGCTCATTATTTCTAAAATTATAAAATGTATGTTTTTCTCTCTACTCTGCTCTCAATTCATCACATGTTTTTATGCTCTTTTTACAATACATCCATGGGAGGCTCTCTGTTTACATTTGGCTTGTTGATATTTTTCACATTTGATGCCACGTGTTTTTCAAAAAAATGCCTGTTTGCTTTGCAGAGCGCGCTGCGCAGAAATTTCCCTTGTACCGTTGCAATTATGGGAAATTTATTAAAAGAGCCAAACGCGTCAATTTGAAGTAATTTTCTCAGGGGCACCTGGAAGCACATTGCAAAATATATATTTTATTTTATTTAATTTATTAATTTTTATATATAATATAAATATATAAAAATATAAATTTATTTTCTAAATGTTCAGTTTTAAATCAGGATATATCGTCGTTGTAGAACGAAAAGTCACCAAATACATTTTCAAAATGCCAAATATTCATTTACAAAAATCTTTATATATCCGTCAATTTTTAATCGATGATCTCAATTTGTTCTACCACATGATAAGAAAATGTAAATCTATCAGTTGATATTTCATCTTTTAAAATGCATCAATTTCTTTTTATAATATTAATCAACAAACTCGAAATTTAAGTTTTTCATAAAAATATATTTGGTGACTTTTCGTTCTACAACGACGATATAGTTCAAATAGATAAAAGTTTTAATAATACAAATTTTAAAAACTTGTCGTTATAGGAAGCACAAATGAGAGTTTTGAAAAAAAGTTTATTTTAAAATATTTTTTCAAAGTAGTTTTTTTTTAATTTGGAATGGATTTTGAATCATTTATCAGTTACGATACAATTTACAATGAACAAATATTTAAAAAAGTGGTTTATGGTAATATTTTTATATTTTTAAACCTCTGCATCTCTGGTGAAAGCGATTCGATAATACCCTTAATTTAGTCAGCGATAAAATGTAATATTTTATATTTTTGGGTCGCTTTTATGTGGTATTTTTATTCTGGTAACTAACAATGCTAAAAAGGCTCCTGCAATATTTTAAGATGATCTTAATGTGAATCTAAATATGGCACAGTTTAACAGAAAACGTACTCCTTCAACCAACTACTGAGAGCTAATCAAATTCTACACACTGAAAAATGTTCTTTAATTGCAGCAGCATTGCAACAACATTGCTACAACATTGCAGCCATATTGCAGCCACTCGCATTTGTTGCATGCAACATGCGGCGCTCACTCTCTGCTGCCAACGAACACAAAAATTGGCTCCGCATTTGTGGGGCTTTTTGCATTTTTCATTCTGTGCTCGATGGCTGCACGTGAAACGGCGACAGGCGGAGCCCAAGTTGTTTTTTCTGCCGATGGAGCACACATTCCCTACAACCGCCTGCTGGTTCTACTTCGCAGAGTTGCAAAGTATTTGCAAACAACAATAAGAACGAAAAAGAAGAAGTAGACAAAATAGAATAAAAAGTAGAAAAAGCAGATTTTGCATTGTAAACAAAAATTTCATTTAGAAAATGCGTCGGCATCGATTGGATTGGCACGGCTGGCATCTGCATCTGCATCTATCAGATACTTTCTGATTTTTTTTTCAGTTCGTCCTTTTTTTAGCGTAGGCGACACGTTGTCAATTTATTCTTGTGCTGCAACAGCGCAGCGTACATGCGCAGTTTTTGCAGCAAAGAGTAAAAGAAAAAAAATAGAAAAAATAAAGAAAAACTAAAAATAGTAGAAAAACAAAATTTTGTACTTATTACTCTGGGAAAAAGTGCAACAAATATAAAAAGAATAAAAAACAAAAACTAAAAAAATAAGAAAAAAAACGGAATTTGAAGCATTTTCATTTGCTGCTGACTGACTGACTGCGCCACCCTCGGAGCTTCTTTGCAAAAGTGCAAGAAAAACACATAAAGCTTTTGGTGGAGCATCCTGCAGGATTCTTGTGTTGCTGTTGTTGCAAATTTTGCATTTTTTCTTTTGCATTATTTTTGAAGTCTTCGTGTTGCCTGGGTTCTTTCTATGGCATTAATTAGTTATGGCAGACGATTCTGTGGTTGCCTTACAGCTTCTAAAAGCTTTTCAATGATTTTTTATATAGTAGTTTTTTTGCAGCTCGTTTTCTGCTCATTTCCTGTGTCGTATTTACTGCATGCAAATAAAATAAATTTAGCTTCTTTGTAAATTTTCAGCGAAAGTTTTATTTGTTTTTAAATGGAATTTTTCAATTAAAATGAAAGATTAAAGTTTTAAGCAAAAGACGAGAATCTGATAAAATTGAGACTATTTTTAATTAGTCTTAAGGAGTTTTTAATTGTTTCAATATGAATGGATTTTATTTTTCAATTAAATTATCACTAAAACTTCATTTTTTCACTAAAAATTCAATTTTTCACTAAAAATTCAATTTTTTACTAAAAACTCAATTTTTCAGTAAAAATTCAATTTTTCAGTAAAAATTCAATTTTTCAGTAAAAATTCAATTTTTCAGTAAAAATTCAATTTTTCAGTAAAAATTCAATTTTTCAGTAAAAATTCAATTTTTCACTAAAATTCAATTTTTCAGTAAAAATTCAATTTTTCAGTAAAAATTCAATTTTTCAGTAAAAATTCAATTTTTCAGTAAAAATTCAATTTTTCAGTAAAAATTCAATTTTTCAGTAAAAATTCAATTTTTCAGTAAAAATTCAATTTTTCACTAAAAATTCAATTTTTCACTAAAAATTCAATTTTTCACTAAAAATTCAATTTTTCACTAAAAATTCAATTTTTCACTAAAAATTCAATTTTTCACTAAAAATTCAATTTTTCACTAAAAATTCAATTTTTCACTAAAAATTCAATTTTTCACTAAAAATTCAATTTTTCACTAAAAATTCAATTTTTCACTAAAAATTCAAATTTTCACTAAAAATTCAATTTTTTACTAAAAATTAAATTTTTCAAATTTTCACTAAAAATTCAATTTTTCACTAAAATTTCAATTTATCACTAAAAATTAAATTTTTCACTAAAAATTAAAATTTTCACTAAAAATTAAATTTTTCACTATAAATTAAATTTTTCACTAAAAATTAAATTTTTCACTAAAAATTAAATTTTTCACTAAAAATTAAATTTTTCACTAAAAATTAAATTTTTCACTAAAAATTAAATTTTTCACTAAAAATTCAATTTTTCACTAAAAATTAAATTTTTCACTAAAATTTCAATTTTTCACTAAAAATTCAATTTTCACTAAAAAAATTAAAATTTTCACTAAAAATTAAATTTTTCACTATAAATTAAATTTTTCACTAAAAATTAAATTTTTCACTAAAAATTAAATTTTTCACTAAAAATTAAATTTTTCACTAAAAATTAAATTTTTCACTAAAAATTAAATTTTTCACTAAAAATTAAATTTTCACTAAAAATTAAATTTTTCACTAAAATTTCAATTTTTCACTAAAAATTCAATTTTCACTAAAAATTAAATTTTTCACTAAAAATTTAATTTTTCACTAAAAATTAAAATTTTCACTAAAAATTAAAATTTTCACTAAAAATTAAATTTTTCACTAAAAATTAAATTTTTCACTAAAAATTAAATTCTTCACTAAAAATTAAATTTTTCACTAAAAATTAAATTTTTCACTAAAAATTAAATTTTCACTAAAAATTAAATTTTTCACTAAAAATAAAATTTTTCACTAAAAAATAAATTTTTCACTAAAAATTCAATATTTCACTAAAAATTAAAATGTTCACTAAAAACTCAATTTTTCACTAAAATTCAATTTTTCACTAAAAATTAAATTTTTCACTAAAAATTCAATTTTTCACTAAAAATTTTATTTTTTCCCTAAAAATTCAATTTTTCACTGAAAATTCAATTAAATAAAATTAATTTGTTCACTAAAATTTAATATTGTTTAAAACTAATGTTTAACATATAAATTAAACCAAAAATTTAATTTTGAAAAAACCTAATTTTTCAATTAAATTTTTCAGTTCATTAACATTTCAATTCTAATTAAATGTTTAACCTATAAATTTAAATAAAAATTTAATTTTCATTAATAATTATTTATTTTTTAATTAATAATTAAACCTTTCATTAAAATTCAATATTTCACTTAAAATTCATTTTTAAACTTTCAATTCAATTTTCACTTTCAATTAAATTTTTAACGAAAAAAATTTTTTTTTTGCTAGAGATATAATTTTCCACAACAAAAAAAAAATAAAATTTCACTAAAAAAAAAAATGAAAATTTCACCAATTTTCTAATTTTCTAAAACAAAAACAATAAAACCCTTAAAATTTTAAATATTCCAAATCATTACAAATTTTTTAATATTACAAATTCCATAATAATAGTCCTTAAACCCTTGGCCTTGCCAATAAATTAATTGCTTATTTGCCAACATTTACAGAAAAGTTTCGCTTCTTCCAGCAGCCAGCACAGAAACTATTTCGCCGTGCACTTGAGTGACTTTCAATTAGTTGAGCCACACGAGTTCTCCGCATAAATGGTACATAATACAGCCCAACTTTAACTTACACCGGACGGCCGGCTCACATATCCCAGACACTGCCCATAACCACCATAATGCGTTAAGTTGCTGTTTGTTGCTTTGGTGTTGATTCAATTGCTACTTCACAACACCACCCAACATAACCCCCACTTTCCAGATGCCATAAAATTCAAAAAATGCTTCTCCCTTTTACCAGAAAAACCCTTTTCGCATATTTCAAAAGCGAATTAATTTATTTATTTTAAACATAGCACACAGCAAACTTAGCAGAATTCATAAAATTAAAATACTTACTTTCGGCTTCAAAAGTCAGCCATATCGTAGACCCCTGCCATAGGCCGGTCAAAGTTAACGAGTCAGTGGAACAGCGTCGAGTTTAGCAGGACGACGACGACTACGACAACGAGTCTTGTTCTAACTTCACACATAAAATACATTATTTAAATGCCAAAAACAACAATGGGTCTCGTATAATTTCATACTATGCAACGTATGCGACACATGAAAGGATGAAAGGACGAAATGTGCGCCCTTTTCATCAGCTGAAATATGCGCCAAACCCTTTACTAACCCCCAGAACTCATTGTCCACTCGTGTCCAGCTACCATCCTCGGTGTGGCAATAAATTAGAGAACTCTTGTTAGTCGAAATGATTCATAAATCCCTAAGTAAACACTAAAGCTGAGCTCAGCATCCTTTAACCTGCGCATTTACTACAGTGTGCGTCCACCGTCGTTCACTTCGTTATGCGAATTGCCAAAGAATTTCAAAAACGACAATGTTGATCATTCCACTTGTCGCTCGCTGGGCGTCTTTGTCAGAGTACAACGTCCTTTCTCCGGCAGTGCGAAAGAGTTTTTTTTTTAGTTTACAAATATAGCTGCCCAATGTGACCGTTAGTTGTTGGTCGCAGCTGCGGACGGTTGTTAATATAACTGGCTACTGTAATTAGTAGTTTAAGGGTAGCGTGTTATAAATTAATATCGACTTTGGTTTAGTTTTCAGTTTTTTTTTTAATAATACATTTTTAAAAAAAGTTTCAATTTGATTAATATCAAACATTGTGTTAAAAAAATTAAATTTATTTGTAAAAATTAAAAATCGAAATTAAAATTTCAAATTTTGAAATATTTTATATTGGTATAATATTGGTTCATTTCCATGCTAAACACGAAGTTCATTTTACTTTAATTCATTATATGCCCCACGCCATCTGCATGTCAAAATTTGAAGCATACCATCGATCAGCGAAGACACCAACCGCTGTTATTGGTTTAGAAATGGACTATGTGAATGTTGAATGTAAAATAACGGCACAGCCTGAAAGTATGCAAAGTAGAATTCTGAATATTAAAAATTTCAAGTGTTTCTTACTAAAAAATTCAATTTTTCACTAAAAATTCAGTTTATAACTAAAAATTCAATTTTTCACTGAAAATTCCATTATTCACTAAAAATTGAATTTTTCACTAAAATTTCAATTTTTCACTAAAAATTCAATTTTTCACTAAAAATTCAATTTTTCACTAAAAATTCAATTTTTCACTATAAATTAAATTTTTCCCTAAAGATTAAATTTTTCAATAAAAATTCAAATTTTCACTAAAAATTCCATTTTTCACTAAAATTCAATTTTTCACATAAAAAAATAATTTTCACTAAAAATTCAATTTATTACTAAAAATTAAATTTTTCACTAAAAATTTAAATGTTCACTAAAAATTCAATTTTTCACTAAAAATTCAATTTTCACTAAAAAAAATATTCAATTTTCACTAAAAAAAAATCAATTTTTCACTAAAAATTAAATTTTTCACTAAAAATTTATTTTTCACTAAAAAAATTCAATTTTTCACTAAAAATTAAAATTTTCACTGAAAATTCAATTTTTTTTGCTAAATATTTAATTTTTCACTATAAATTCAATTTTTCACTAAAAATTCAAATTTTCACTGAACATTCAAGTTTCATATTCAATTTACACTAAAAATTCAATTTTTCACTAAAATTCAATTTTTCACAAAAAATTAAAATTTTCACTAAAAATTCAAATTTTCACTAAAAATTCAATTTTTCACTTAAAATTAATTTTTCACTAAAAAAAATCAATTTTTCACTAAAAATTTAAATTTTCACTGAAAAAGCAATTTTTCACTAAAAATTAAATTTTTTACTAAAAATTAAAATTTTCACTAAAAATTAAATTTTTCACTAAATTTCAATTTTTCATTAAAATTCAATTTTTCACTAAAAATTCAATTTTTCACTAAAAATTCAATTTTTCACTAAAAATTCAATTTTTCACTAAAAAGTCAATTTTTCACTAAAAATTCAATTTTTCACTAAAAATTCAATTTTTCTCAAAAATAAAATCAATTTTATTTAGTTAAAATTTTGAAGAGTAAAAAATATATGAAATTTAAATTCAACTTTTTTTTGAATTTTTCAAATTTAAATTTTCACTAAAAAATCAATTTTTACAAAAAAAAAAAAATGTTTTAAATTAATTTTTTTTTGTAAAGTGAATTTTTCATTTACAATAAAATTTTAAAATTTAAATTAAACTTAAGACATTATTAAATCGGCTCATAACGCAAATGAGCTGCGCATCAAAACGACGTATAGCAGACACAAACTCCACGCCTTCCAGAACTAATGCCCGTACGCACCAATCTAAGTAATGTCCACAGTCAACCCTCTACCAGCCTGTTTGTCTCACAAACGAAAGAACGAACGGTTGAAGGACCGAACGAACGTTTGTCCGAACGTCAGCCGGTCTATTTGACCGTCATGCACTTGTCTGTGATGTGGTTGCTTAGGATTTCCTTTGTGTCCTTTGCATACGCCGTATCCTGCATATGTTGCATATAAGTAATACAGAAAATTAAAACCGGATACTGGTCGCACAAGTCCTACTCTATTTTTGTTGTTGTTCTTGTCTCAACTGCATATTTCCAATCGATTTAATTTAAACAAAAACCTCTTCACTTCCTGCGATTCGTTTTTAAGCAGATGAGTAACTCATTAAAATAAACGTATGTGGCACCCATTTTGGTTTTTAATACCAATTTTCTATATCTTTTACTCTTTTTTGGGTTATTTTAAGGGTTTTTTTTTTGGCAGAAATGTGCAGAATGCTCATTAATTTTTTTACTTTGAAGCAACAACCCTTTGTTTTGTAATTATTTGGCTGTTCAATTGAGAGTATATAATGCGGATTAATTTTTATATATATATGGTAACTGATTTTTTAAGTATACTTATAACATGATTCGTTGCGCTATCTGCACGTTTAACATCTTTCAGTGAGGCACATCCGGGGAAATCCTTATCTAGATCGCAATTTAAAGCATGATCATCAAAGAGAGATTTTTTTTTATTCTTTTTCATTTGATATATTAAAATTTCTTTCACTCACCAGACACTGTGTCTGTCTACTTCAAGTGGTCTCAGTTAGCCACTTGAAAACCACTCAAAGCCGCCAAGCTGTCTGGCAAATGCAGTCAGCGGCGATCCTCGACTGGATCTGGACCACCGCGAAGTGATCTCTATTGTTTTCGTCTAGTTCGGCGGTGTGTTTTTATTTTCAGAGGCTCTTTGTTTGATGTTTTTATACGTTTTATATCCGGCCTTTGGCGGTCAACCAAGCGTCCTTTGTCAAGTGCTGGAGTCGCTTGAATTAATTGCAATGTTGATGGAGTAGTATAGGTCACGGGATTTTTTGGATTTTCAACATATATATGTTGGCGGTATTTATCTGTCAAAGAGAATAAGTTTTAAATGTTTTGTGCATTAGTTTTGTTTATTAACCAGTCTCAACAATCTGAAAATTTCAAATTTCATGTCTCTGGAAAGTCCCAATCCGAATTCTGAACACTTTTATAGAATAATACAATATTGACAAAATTGTTGACCAGCTCAAGGCAGTTTAGAAACATTTTTATGAAATATATAAAGCAGACAAAGACGGAGTTTGTATCAAAAGCGGCCTATTTTCTGACCATATCCAAAATGTCCCGGGAATCTGCCTTTGAAATTCCACTAAACTTTACAACTTACTGAGACAAAATGGCAGAAATGTCTGGAATTTTTAAGGATTATTTCGGGCATATTTCCGGCAAACACACAGATAAATAAAATATTGTCGGAAGTTGTTGTTAAATTTTGTGGAATTTTATTGGCAGATTCACGGCATATTTTGGGTATGGGTAAAAAACAGAAATCTTTTGATGTGAATTCCGCCTTTGTCTGTTTGAAATATGTCGAAAATATGTCCTGCCAAAATTTATTCTTTTAAACTATTTTTTAAAAAAAGTCAGCATTCGATCTTGGATAGCTTAAAATTTTCAACTTTTAAATTTATAAATTTAAAATCTCCACTTGTGTCCTTTGAGCATGAGACCCCGCCAATAACTTTCCCACTCAGCCCACATCCATCAACAAAAGCCAAAATCCAATGCAGGAAATTCCCAATTTACACTTTGAACCAAGGCGCGCATAAAACACTTGAGAAAATCGGTATCAGCGACCACCGACCGACCACCGAGAGAGGCTATTCAAAAAAGAGACCAACATGATCAACTGATTCGGTCGGCCAAGGGATTCCCATTGACATTTGTTGTTCTAATGTCACTGACAGCATGACAACAAAAACACTTGTACAAAAACAAACATCAAATGTCAATTTGACATTTGCTTTGCTTTTTCACTACATTTTGCCGACGCGACGCCGAAAGGATCTTCGCAGCTCAAATATCAAATCGCAGGCGCGAAACTGAGCAACTTCAAACTGATTTTCTTTCCCAGGCAGTTTTAGGTGCTATGTTTATTATTTTTAATATTTTAATTGATGTTGTTCTTTCAATAAAATATTTTTTTAAATTTTTTGTATGCCTTTTTTTTAGTTATTGTTACTATAAATGCAGTGACACAAAAGAAAACATATCATTAATTATTACTATTGTTTTAATCGTTGTTGTGATTGTTGTCATTTGTGTTGTTTTTGTTGTTGTTGTTGTTGCCAGAAATGTTTGTTGTAGTTGCACTGATTGATTAATGTCGCTGCATATGTGAAATTTATTCAAGTGAAAAATAATGATTAATTATTGAGTGACTACGGAGTGGCTTCTGAGGGAACCCAGTGGGAAAATATTTTAGAGTTTGAAAAAAAAAAATGGATTTAGTATGGAATTCAGCATACAAAATCAACCTAAAAAAATCCACACCTTCGAACCATTTATTTAAATTCACTACTCAACAAAACGTTAAAAATGGTTATCCCATCAATTCTCCATAAATAGTCTGAGCATTTTCTATAATTCCATATAGTATTGGCATTAATTTGTTAATTAAAATTAGTCATGACAATTGATAGATAAAATAGGTATAAGATAAGGTATAAAATAAGGTATAAGATAAAATAGTGGTGTAAATGCATTAATTGTTTGTTTTTAAAGCACCTGTCGATTGGCAGGTTTATGTCTTAATGTCTTTACATCACTATTTTATTTTGCGTAAATAAAGAGTTATAGAATAAAAAACAAAAATATTTGCGTTTTGGTCAGGATATAGCCTCACAAAATCCGTGTTTATAATTCAGTAAAATATCCAAATTCAAAGATAATTTATATACGTTATAATAACTGATGAATAAACCGAAATAACAAAAAAAAAATAGAAATGGAGCACTTCAAACTTTAAAATTTGATTTCCCAACATTTTTAAAATTGCACATTCGCCCCTTTGGCATGACAGTGACGATATTAAATAAACTTATAATTAACATTCTCAATATTATGGAACTTCATTATTAAGAACTTCAAATTGTAAAATTAATTTGTAAATACTTTCGAATACTTTATTTTGAAAACTGATGTTTTTTAAATAATCATATTGTCGAACTTCCTAATGAATATTAACATTTGAAAGAGAAATATTTTAAAGAACTGTATAATGTACAATAAATATTAAGTACTAAGTCATTCCACGTTAGAAATATCCAAACAATTTTTCAATTTTATTTTTACTTCAAAGCATGATCAAAAGGCTTGTATAAAGCGTCGACCAGCGGTTGGTATTTTTTTCGACCTCTACTTCCAGAGATACAGTGCTTCAATGTTACAAAAAATGGGCCAAAAATCTTTTTTATATGGTTTTTTATATTTCAATATCTCTTAAAGTACACCCCGAAAAAATACCCTCAAATACTATTAAAATTGGTCAATGGGACAATTATTGATTTAATAGTATAAAAAAAATAAATCTTTTCATATAAACTCAATGGAAATGTGATGGTTTTCTAGTATTTAATAGTATTTTCCGACTAAAATAATAATTATCCTATTGACTATTTTTAATAGAAAAAACTATTAATTACATAGTATTTTTTTCTGGGTGTAGAAATGAACGTTTATGGCTCGTTTTAAAGGTAATAGAACAGGCTTTAAGAAAAATGAAGTTGTAAATTCTAAACTTTAACATGTGGCCCGTCGTAGCACTTCAAAATTGATGTCCTTAAAAAGAACCCTTTTTAAAATTCTGAAAAAAATCACATATTTTGGTTGATTTAATACAAATGTTTATGCCAAATTTCAAGATGATATTGAGATGATAATATGATTGCATCATATTTTAAAAAATAATTTTCTAAATTTTTATTTATTTTTTGCATTGAAAAAAAAATTTTTTTTCGACATTAAAAGTTGCAATCATTTTGAATTTTGTATATGAAAAAAAAACTCAAGATAAACAGCACCTTAAAATGTAGAACCTCGAAAGATTGTCGAAACATTTATTTAAGAAGCTCATTTGAAAGTCAAAACATACCAAATATAATTCAGAAATCCATTTTAAATTCAAAACATATGAATTGCAATTCAGATATTCCATTTGAAATTCAAAATATATCATAACAACTGATATTTTTAGAATTTCAAATGAGATGTTTGTATTTAAATTTTACTTTTTTTGAATATTAATTGTATATTAGACTGATTCAAATTTCTATCAAAAATTTAGAACTAATTTGTCTTTAGCTCTGCGTCGACTTTCTGAGACTATGAACTCTAAAACATGGATAGAAAAGATTTGTTTTAATATGTTTGACTGTAATTAAAAAGTAATACGAAATTACCATACATATATTTTAAGAATGAAGTGTAATTAAATTATAATCGAAATTGAATTTATTTTTGTTCACGTGTAAACATTATTATATTGTCCATCAGAATCTGTCAAATTTACCATAAATATGTTACAATACCAACATAAAATTTTAATTGGATTTGAATAAACTATTTCTTGGCAATTTACTTGGTTAAAACTATGTTTCGAAATACAGAAAATGCTAATCAAATCTAAATACAACGTATGTTCGCAACGCTCGTCTTAATTCGATAATTTATCGACTGACGAAGTTGCCAACGTTGTGCAGCATTTCCTACCTATGCCATCGTTTGAACATATTGATGTTTACAAACAAACAAAAAAGAAATTGGATTTAAATAAGTGTATTCTTGCAACATTCTTCTTGTATACGGTAGTTGGCACTCGTTGAGCAGAATTTTCTACCTACGTCTCTTTTGTCGTCGTTTGAAGTATGTATAGGGTAATTTTAAACATACTGATGTTTGAAAACAAACAAAAAAATGAATGCAAATGTAAATAATGGTATTCTTGCAGCTCTTTCTTGTATACAAAGTTGACACTCGGTGATCGGCATTTTCTGCGTACGTGTCTTTTGTTGTTCGTTGAGAAAACGTGTTCGCGTCGGTA
Organism: Dryomyza anilis; assembly: GCA_951804985.1. Classification (NCBI taxonomy): domain Eukaryota; kingdom Metazoa; phylum Arthropoda; class Insecta; order Diptera; family Dryomyzidae; genus Dryomyza; species Dryomyza anilis. The sequence continues at coordinate 125,798,122 of OX638130.1, read as the reverse complement.
ATAATTTTGTTATTTGTAAATTAAATAAATATATAAATTGTGTAACAAAAAGTACAAATAGTAACAGAGTATAATATAGTGCAGTATATAATTTCTGAAACTAATGTGAAAAAACCACAAATAAAAATCTGTGTTTCGATTTCAAACAGAATTTGGCATGTTTTTTTACAAAAGCCTCCGTCAATTTCTTGCCTACGCTATGTGCTGTACTGAGATCAACTGTAACTGTACCAAATATAAAGCGAGCCTGGATCGTCTGGTTTAGCGTCTGCTGGTGCAATTGTGCATTCATTGATGCTGTCACTTGTACTTGCAGTGTTAAACGAATTATTTATTTATGCATTTAAAAATTTGTATATGAATTCAATTATTATATGTTCCCACTGTTGATGTTTAAAGATTTTTAATAAAAATTAATAAAAAAACAAAATTTTATTTTTATTTTATTTTCAGGATGTTTTTTCCAAAAATATTTAAATATGTTTCTATGCAAACATACTACTTTTTGAACTGTAACAACTAATATGTTTCACTGGAAACATATTTATATTCAGGTCGTTACAAATCGTGTTATATTTTAAACATATTTATGTTTCGGTTTAAATATTTATTTTGTTTGGATGTAGTAATTATTATGTTTCTATTAGAACATTCTCTATTTTAAGGGGCAACATTAAAATGTTTCCGGGATATTATAATGTAAGTCAGAGCTCATTACAACCCTGTTTACAAATGATTTATCAGTCAATTATATATTATGTTTACATAAAATTCCAAACATACATGTTAATGCCTGCAAAATTATGTTTGGGGAGCCCTTTTTTTGCAGCATGTAAGCATTAGCCTTTAAAAGTAAAAAAAAATGATTCGCATTGTACGCAAAAAGCTTAATGGACATTTTTTTAACTTTAAACGACCATTTTCAATTAAATTATTTTTTCTTCAAACATTTATATTCTTTTTAGGCTAGAAGTGCATAATTTTACTATCTACTAATAAGACGATATCTGAAAAGATAATTGTGACATATCATTTTAAAGATAATTGTATGTGCCATAATACAAAAAATGAGATTCCAAACTCGTTGGAATAAAATGAGAAAAATGTCGACAGTTAAAATTACTATTGTAAGAAAAAGTCAACATTTTATGTGTTTGGCAACCCATTAAACTGTAACGGTAATGTAAAAAATTATAATTTTAAAAACCTTAATTTAAGTAAATAATTTAAAGTAATTAAAAATATAAAATCGAGTGGTATATTTGTTATAGTTGAAGCAATAATAATTTAATTGAAAATGGTCGTTAAAAGTTAAAACATGTCCTTTAAGCTCTTTGCGCAACATCTCATAATCATTTTTTTGCATTTAAAGGCTTATTCTTAGTTTTAGAGCTCCTAGTTTGAGAAAGTTTTTACATTTTTGGATTTTGAATGATGTCTGAATTACACTTAAAAATAGAATCGTATTTTTTGGACTCTCATATTAATATTTTAATTTGAATATCTAAATGTAATGATAAAATTGATTGAGGTAAAAAAAAAACTATTTTAAATATTCTCTATTTCTAGAAATATTTGAAAATATACTTTTTATGAAGAAATATATATTAATGATAATAAATTTATTAAACAATTTCAAAAATAAAACTTTTAAGAACCTTAAATTATAAAATAAGCATTATATATACAAACCCTTTATAAGAACCTTAAATTCCCAAAGGTATGATAAAGAAACTGCTTAAGATTATGCATTATAATTCCAGGATAAAGATAAAAATATTGTAAGAGTTTCCAACAGGGTCACCGACAATACAAATGACTTTTTGTAGTAAAAGTCACAACACACTGACAATTTATACACATGGCTATATATTTGACGGACTATCTGTCTGTCTGCCTGCCTGCCTGCCTGTCGTTCTGCAGTTTTAAACTATTTGCCGTCGTATAACTGCAAAATTGAACAGCAGCATCCTGGCAGATCCTTGCGTGGTTAATGCATGTATTTCACATTTTTAATTGCTACGCTTCGTGCCACTGACATTTTTGCATTAACTTTAAACAACACCAAAAAACAACACGAAAACCCAACCCAACCAACCCGAAAACTACTTATTTATTAATGAGCTCCATCGATGCTCCTTGTAATATGTATTACTATATGTTTTATAGATGTGTCTGTCTGACATCACACATACACGTTTGACAAATTGTTTTACTTATTGTGCTGGATTTTTGTCCGTCTTTTGGAAGTTGGGGCGCGGGAGGTAGGTATACAATTAGACGTGGAGACGCGTAGACGCAGTTGCCTCAGCGTCTGATTAATGTTTTAGTTTAATTTAAGTTTTACCAGAAAAGTTGTATCAACTCTTTTTTTGCACACCGCCTCAATCTGTGTTGCCATGTAAATTTAAAACAAATACTTAATTACGACGGAAGAACCTTAAGTCAGTGTCTGAGACTGATTGATTAGTGGTCTTTGGGAAGCACTGCCGCCTGCCATGTGTGCATTTTTCTTGCTGCTCTTAAGCAGCGTTTTCCTTGATTTTGAAGGTAACTTTAGGACAGCTAACAGACAACGAAAGTATGGGGGATTTTAAAATAATTCATTTAAATTAGTCTGTTCTTTATATTCTTTCTTAAAGTAGTTCTTATTATTCCATATTTATACTTTAAAACATATTAACTAAGAAGCAGTTTGACCATCTGATTTGTATATTCTTGATCAATCTCACCTCAAGGTCCATTAAGCGATGTTCATCGATCTGTTTAAATCAAGTTTACTGGAAAACGGAAAGAGCTAGATCAATAAAATTCAAAACTTAGAATACCTGTCTATTCATGCTATTTAGTATTAAAAAAGGGCATGATCGGTCGATTGAGATCTCTGATCCGAACACTTCTAAACATTATACCACATATCAAATCTACGGGCGAAATTAATTTTGTATCTTGTACGAGATATTTTGTTGTTTTGTATAAGATAATTTTGTATATTATATGTGATATTTTTGTATTTTGTACAATGTTCTTTGAGATACATTTGTATCTACTACGGATTAGTACTATTATGTGGCACTAGTCAATATTGTATCTTGTACGAGATACTTTTGTATCTATATCATATCGTTTGTATCTTGTGCGATATATTTTTGAGTCGTGTATAAGAAATTTCTGTTTCTTGTATGAGATGTTTTTGTGTCTTGTATGAAATACTTTTGTAAAATTACGAGATACTAATCTATCTGGTGCGAAATACTTTAATATCTTGTGTGTGATGTTTTTGTATCTTGTATGAGATATTTTTGTATCTTGTGTGAGATACTTTTGTATATATTAAGAGATACTTTTGTATCTTGTAGGAGATACTTTGGTTTATTGTTAAAAATACTTTTGTATTTTGTACGTTATATTTTTGTATCATGTATGAGATATTTTTGTATCATGTGTGAGATACTTTTGTAAATATCTTGTACGAGATACTTTTGCATTTAGTTCGAGATACGTTTGTATATATTACGAGATAGTTTTGTATATATTACGAGATAGTTTTGTATATATTACGAGATACTTTTGTGTCTTGTACGAGATATTTGTGTGTCTTGTATGTGATATTTTTGTACCTTGTATGAGATACTTTTGTAATTCTACGTTTGTATCTTGTAGGAGATACTTTTGTATCTTGTACGAGATACTTTGTATCTTGTAGGAGATACTTTGTATCTTGTAGGAGATACTTTTGTACAAGATATTTTAGTATCTTGTGTTAGATATTTTTGTAATTCTACGAGATAATGTTGTATTTTGTGTAAGATAATTTTGTGTATATCTCGTACGAGATACTTTTATATATATTACGAGATACTTTTGTATTTTGTAAGAGATATTTTTGTATTTTGTAAGAGACACTTTTATATATTATAAGAGATACTTTTTTTATCTCGATATACATTTGTATCTCGAGATACTTTTGTATGTATATATTTAGTAATTTCAAAAATACAAATTAATTGATAAATTCTCAAAGTTTCTTAAATAGTTTTTCAAAAACTCTCTAATAAAACATATATCACTTAAATACTGTATAACTATAATAAATAAAGTCGTATTTTAATTTTTCTGCCGAATTTCACTATTCCATACAATCATTTCTGCCTCATTTAATATCGTTTGTCATCCATAAAAATTAAACGGTTACCCATATTACAGTCCATTACATCCATGACACTTGCATCCGGCCAGAACACAAACCCCAGTCTGCGTTTTGAGCCTTGTGAGCCTTTTGCAATGACCATCTGATCAATTTCTCGAAGGGTCTCTATTTGTTTTTCTCCAGAATTGTACACATTCCACGCACGTTCTCAACACATGCAACTGTTTTATTTCTTTACAACTCAATAATATTATGAAATGATCCAAAGATGATCCCGGACCGGTGCCGGGAGCAACGAAGGGCGCACGCTCTATGTGCTGCCTAAGTCGATGGGTTGTAAAAGCAGCACCAAACAGGCGGCTGCCAATGAGAAAAGAAATGAAATGAATTGAAAAAATAGAGAGACACACTTACAATAAAATAAACTAAAAAGTACTAATCTTATTGAACTACACGTCAAAGGATAATAAATCAATTTCCTCGTTGTTGCTGGATTACAAAACGGTTCCTTCGTTTATATTTATTGTTTACAGTTCCGGATCATTGTGCCTTAACGAGCGTATCAATCGTATGAAGTTCGTTGCAACATTTGTCAGTCATTCAAAGGACGTCAGTCATCAAAGGACGATTAGCTGCAATTATGACGGGAAATTGAATTCCGATGCCGGCGACGACGAGTGACGAACTCAAATGTTAGTCGACCAAAACATCGGCATCAGCTGTGACGATCATGCGTGGGCCCTTTGCAGTGTAGCGCGTGTTTTTTAGCCTTTTTCAATTAACAGTTTATCCCTTTTTTTGTGTATTTTTATATAATTTTTATAGTGTTGCTGTTTTATATTTGTTTGCTTTTTATATTTACTCTTTAGGCTTCTGCTCCTTGCTTTTGGCGCATGCTTAGGTTATGGTTCAGAACCTACGCCAACACCGCACACGTTGTTCTTTATGATCCTTTGCACGCCTGCTATTATCCTTATTAGCACCATAAGCCTAATTTGGTGTTTTTAAAATAATCTAACATATTGTCTACTATTGTATAATGTATGAGTTACGTTTGCATCTTGTATCTTTACTTTTGTTTATTTGTTTAGATATTATTTAATCCAGCACGAGATATTTTTGTATCAGGTAATTAAAAGTTATTGATTGCTCTTCAATCTTGTTTTGTTTATTTTTGTTTCTTCAACGATCTATTTTGTATTTGGTTTGAGATACTTTTGTATTTTGTTAGAGATACTTTAGTATTTTTTACGAGATACTTTTTTTTACCTTGAGCATCTTATAGGAAAAACTTTTGTATATTATTCGAGATACTTTTTTATCTTGCACGAGAAATTTTTTTATTTTGTACGCGTTTTTTATTGTATTTTTATGAGGTAGTTTTGTATTTTATACGAGTTATTTTGTATCTTGTACGAAATATTTTTGTATCTTTTTCAAAGTTGTTTAGTATTTTCATCGAGATATTGTTGTATCTTGTACGAGATACTGTTATATCTTGTGCGAGATACTTTTGTATCTTGTACTAGATACTTTTGTATCTTGTACGAGATACTATTGTTTCTTGTACGAGATACTTTTGTTTCTTGTACGAGATACTTTTGTTTCTTGAACGAGATACTTGTGTGTCTTATAACTAGAGATTTTTGTATCTTGTATGAGATAGATTTGTATCTCGTAAGAGATACTTTGGTATATTTTACGAGATTCTTTTGAATCTTGTACGAGATATTTTTGTATCTACTACGAGATACTTTAATATTTTGTTCGAGACGCTTTTTTATCTTGTACTTGTTGCTATTGTGTCTTGTTAAATGATACTTTTGCATTTTATTCGAGATACTTTTATATCTTCTTCAAGATAATATTGTATCTAGTACGAGATATTATTTTATCTTGTACGAGATACTATTATATCTTGTACGAGTTACTACTGTATCTTGTACGAGATACTATTGTATCTTGTACTTATATATCTTGTACATGATGCATTTGGAGATTCGAGATACTTTTGTAGCTTGTACGAGATTCTTTTATATCATGTACGAAATACTTTTGAGTCTTGTTCGAGATACTTTTGTATCTTGTTCGAGATATATAAGATTTTTTTTCTTATACGAGATACTTTTGTATTTTTTCGAGATACTTTTTTATCTTATTAAAAATGCTTTTGAATATTGTACGAAGTACATTTATATCTTGTACGAGAGATACTTTTGTATCGAAATACTATTGTATCGAGATACTTTTGTATCGAGATACTTTTGTATCGAGATACTTTTGTATCGAGATACTTTTGTATCGAGATACTTTTGTATCGAGATACTTTTGTATCGAGATACTTTTGTATCGTGATACTTTTGTATCTTATATAAGATATTTTTTGTTCTATTCGAGATAGAATGTTGCCTTGTACAAAATACTTTTGTATCTTTATCGAAATAAGATAAATAAATCAATTTGAAATCCTTTTTGCATTTTCTCGGATTTTATGCAGACACCTATGAATTATGATGTTGCCCAGAAAAACGCTTAATATGCAAAATTTCAGTTGTAGGATTTCAAAATTGCAGGTGTGGGCAAACAATCCATTTAACGCCCATCAAGTGGTGTCAAAAACAAGCGCTATAATTAGCAGCCGCTGACATGGTTTCACGTTTCCGTGAGTATTTCGCCATTGTTTGCATTTGAGCGGCATATTTACAAAATGTCACGCAAAGCGACTCTGTGCAACTTGACTCAACTTCCAAAGCAAATATGACAGAAATCACAAAAATTATGAGCGACCCAAAATGACACCCATCAAAATCACACCAACAACAACAACTACAACAAGTGAAAGCATACAATGAAACAAAATTACTACAACAACATTGTGCAGCTACTTACAAAATTTACAAAAAAAAAAAAAATTTAAAATGAAAACTTTCGACGCCCACTTCAACCCACATTTAAACCTTTGAAATCACCCCTTCATAACAACAACACAACCCTTTCAAAAGTAAAAGCAACTCTTTTCAAAGCTTCCTGCAAAAATTCACAGATGTCGCTGTGTGCTATACACCGAGTTGTTGCCAAAGCTACAAAAGCCATGCACTGTGTCTGTCTGCGCGCGTTAATTCCGATATTTTTCCAAAGATGGAGCCAGCAGTACGCTGTCAGCAACAACAACAACAACGACGCTCTTTTTTAAAATCCAAAAAAATAAAAATCATAAAAATTTAAAAGCACAATCTGCAGCAGGCAGGCATGTGGAGGCATACGAAGCACTTCGTTTCTGTTATTCCCCCATCGTTCATTACTTGGTGCGTCGTTCGTGCACACGTTTGACAGTCCTCACCCGTTGATCCAACCAACCAACCACCCACTCGTTCATTGCTGACTCGTTTGTTCGTTCACTCACTCGGTATGTTTGCTGCTACTCCGCAGTTGGTTCCCTCGTCTCTCGTGCTGACTTCGTTGCTTTCCATATGCAAAAAAAAAAAGAAAATTAAGTCGCACGTAAAAGAATCAACGCCAACAACAACAACAAGAACACAAAGCAGACACAGCGGCCTTCAGAGTGAAAAATGTTGGCAGCACTTTTAACGCGCCGTTTGTGTGCTTTATTTCGGGAAAACTTTTTCCCAACAACTGCGTGTTCGTAATGCAAGCATTTACGAGTGCATGTGTGTAAGTATTTCCCATATGTATGTCCGTCTGTTCGTATATCTCGATGTCGTACTTTGTTTGGAGCGACGCATATTCTTTGGTGGGCTGTTGGCGGCAGCACACACGACGTGATTGCGCTCATTTTACACACGCAAAATGGCAAAATTTTACATTTTTACACAGATTTACTGTTGTTTTTGTTGGTGGTGGTGCGGGTTGGTGGTAGTGTGGAGCGGCATGTGAAGATGGCGCGTTTTTATGTGTTGTGGCAATTTTTGAAAGGTGGTGAAAGTGTCGAAGACCGCTGTTCTGATTAAACATATCTTGAATTTAATAATTTTTTATGATTTTGTATATTGGATACATAAATTCTACACACATAATAGAAATTTTTTGTGCCATCCAACATTTTTCGCATCCAACGTATTCGGTGCTCTCAACTGCTTAATCGGTTGTTATTGCCAAAACGAAAATGGTAATAGTTTGGACTACAACCAATTTTCAACCGTTTTAGAACAATTTGGAGTGTGTATAAGATAATATTTCAGGTGCCAAGATAATATTTCAGAATATCGTTTGAACCTAATGTTGTGGTTCTTACAACTAACTTAATCGTTCTTCCAATCTCATACTAAAAGAATTTTTCTGTGTGCAGATGCTCTTGAGATCGATTGTTTTTTGTTTGTTTTTAATTAAGGAAATTTGTTTTAATCAACAGATGCCTTTTTATTATCCCTAGTAGAAATTTGCCCGATGCGCCATCGGGAAATGATCGGGTTTTCGTTGGGTAAGTCCTATTAGAGAAAATATGATCATTGCCATTGCGTGCCCTTATCATGCTTACCATACTAGGGTTTGCATTATCTAAATAGTCAATGTTCCCGATCATAGCTACATTATTTGTTCCTCATAACAAAATGACATCAGACAATGATCGAGATTTAATGAGAGAAACCCTATTATGCTCGGGCTCTGACAAGGAAATTTTCGGGAAAATAATAAAATGGGGAATTGCCCGATCAGTACATGATCATTGCCTGAGGTCAGTGCATGATCAGGACACTGCTTTACAAGGACATTATGGGCCTCGTCATATCCCGATTATCTCAAATAATGACATGAAAAGGGATGTTGCTTTCTTGTCTGTCTGTTCGCTACAAATTTAGTAATGGATTTTAAACTACCTTCGCGATGAGCTACCGACTTGAGATTTTAAATATTTCTGGAACTGGATGACAATGCAATATTATCGTTTTCTTGTCATTCGGTTTATCATGGATCTATCACCATGGTTTCATATTAAAGACACTTTGAAACATGAATATTTTTAATTTTAATAATATTATACCTTTCGAATTCTGTCAGACGAAAATCTAACTCACACAAAAAAATAAGAAAAATAAAAAATATGAAATAAAAAGTATTATTTTAATGTAAAACGTTTTTATGGTGAATTTTTAGTGTGATTTAAAATGAAATGTTGGGCGATAAATAATATAATCTATTGAATCCATAATGTTCACATTAAAAACGTTTTATATTAAAAAATATTTTTTATTTCATATTTTTTTATCTTGCAAATAATCTTTGTATCACGTATAGTATATTAATATATTAATTTTATACACGGATAGAAAAGATTTGTTTGAATATGTTTGAATGTAATTAAAAAGTAATACGAAATTACCATACATATATTAGGAATGAAGTGTAATTAAATTATAATCGAAATTGAATTTAATTTTGTTCACGCGTAACATTATTATATTGTCCAGCAGAATCTGTCAAATTTACCATAAATATGTTGCAATACCAACATAAAATTTGAATACACTATTTCTTGGCAATTTACTTCGTTAAAACTATGTTTCGAAACACAGAAAATGCTAATAAAATCTAAATACAACGTATGTTCGCCACGCACGTCTTCATTCGATAATTTATCGACTGACGAAGTTGGCAACGTTGTGCAGCATTTTCTACCTACGCCATCTTTTGCCATCGTTTAAACATATTTATGTTTAACAACAGCCAAAAAAGAAATTGGATTTAAATAAGTGTATTATTGCAACATTCTTCTTGTATACGAAGTTGGCACTCGTTGAGCAGAATTTTCTACCTACGTCTCTTTTGTCGTCGTTTGAAGTATGTATAGGGTCATTTTAAACATACTGATGTTTGAAAACAAACAAAAAAAAAAAATGAATTCAAATGTAAATAAAAGTATTCTTGCAGCTCCCTTCTTGTATACAAAGTTGACACTCGGCGATCGGCATTTTTTGCGTACGTGTCTTTTGTTGTTCGTTGAGAAAACGTGTTCGCGTCGGTAATAATTTTGTTATTTGTAAATTAAATAAATATATAAATTGTGTTACAAAAAGTACAAATAGTAACAGAGTATAATATAGTGCAGTATATAATTTCTGAAACTAAAGTGAAAAAACCACAAATAAAAATCTGTGTTTCGATTTTCAAACAGAATTTGGAATGCTTTTTTACAAAAGCCTTCGTGAATTCCTTGCCTACGCTATGTGCTGTACTGAAATCAAAAAACAACATTTTATTTTTATTTTGTTTTCAGGATTTCTTTCCAAAAATATTTAAATATGTTTCTATGCAAACATACTACTTTTTGAACTGAAACAACTGATAAGTTTCACTGGAAACATATTTATATTCAGGTCGTTACAAATCGTGTTTTATTTTGAACATATTTATGTTTCGGTTCAAATATTTATTTTGTTTGGATGTTGTAATTATTATGTTTCCATTAGAACATTCACCATTTTAAGGGGCAACATTAAAATGTTTCCGTGATATTATAATGTAAGTCAGAGCTCAATACAACATTGCTCAAGTGTCAATACAACCCTGTTTACAAATGATTTTTCAGTCAATTATATATTATCTTTACATAAAATTCCAAACATACATGTTAATGCCTGCAAAATTATGTTTGGGAGAGCGTGTACCTTATACTCAAGTTTTTCATTCGGTTCAAAATGTTTCGTTTTTTTTTTGGTCGTTGGTGCTCTTTATTTGACTCTATTGTATGATACTGAGGCAAACCCATGGAAAGTTATACATTTATGCAAAGCTGACTTCTTCTGGTTTAAGGTTTTGTTGAAATTTCTTTGAATAAATGATGGACAAACAAATTATATTGATTTAAAGAAGCATCATATAAGAAAGTTTAATTAAAAAATCGAATACTAGAATATATATTTAATCGGAAGATATAAAGAGTGATTGTAAAAAAAAAGTAAGAAGATTCATACAATTATGGATCTAGTTTCACATATAATATATACATTTATTGAATAATGAAAACTGTATATGTTATACAGGTACACCTTAATATTAATATTTTTTGTGTTTGAATGGTCATAACTTTGGTCAGATCAATCGAAATTTCATGCGGTTTTTCAAAATATTAGCTGAAGTATTATTAATGAAATACAAAAGAAATGTGATTGAAAACACAAATCTGTAAAAAGTTAAATACCAAAATATGTAGAAAAACACGAGCATTGCCATATAATTGAATTACGTAATAACTCAAAAACTTGAGGCAATCTAAAAAAACTGAGTATGTCTAGAATCTTAAAGTCCATCGGAAAATCATACTAATATCGTGTGACCTCAATTTGTTGTCTAGTGTAATTAGTGCATGTTATTCTAATTTTAGATACTTTAAACTACAGATATTTCACTTTTGGTTAAAACTCGAATTTTATTTAAAGATTTGTTGATACTTTTATTTGCACATTTCAAAAAAAAAAAATAATTACTTGAAGATATTTTTTGCATATATTCCGAAAATAAATATTATATCTTACAGATACTTTTGTAACTTGTACAAGATACTTTTGAATTTTGTACGCGATATTTAGTATCTATTGTTTTATATTTGAAATAATTTTGTATCTTGAGGAAATTTTTTGAGTTATTTTTGTATCTTCTACGAGGTAATTTTTATACCCTACACTAAGAGTGAAAGGGTATATTCAGTTTGGTACGCCGTTTGTAACACCCAGAAGGAAGCATCTCCGGTATGGAAAAGTATATATATTCTTGATCAGCATGACCTCCTGAGTCGATTTAGCGATGTCCGTCTGTCCGTCTGTCTGTCCGTCTGTCTGTCTGTCTGTCTGTCTGTCCGTCTGTCTGTCCGTCTGTCTGTCCGTCTGTCTGTTGAAATCCCTACTACTTTTAATTGAAGAGCTAGATAACTTATAACTTTGATTACTAATATACCTACGCTGTATGTGCGAAAAAATTGGCGAGATCGGTTCATTGTGACCTATGATCCGACCACTTATGTTCAAATACCTCATATAAAATGTACATATAAAGATCAATTTTTATGTATACGTGCTTAGGTAAACTTTTTTGGTAAAATATATATTGATATCATGCTTAAATACATGATAATAATGTTTTCCGCCGAAAAGACTTGTGGTTCACAAAAAAAAATCGAAATTCGGTACACCTACCCATTTGTAAATATGGGTATCAAATGAATGGAAATTCTTCAGCGATTGAATGTTTGTAGTTATTTTCAGGATTCGTGTACCCTGGTGACCTATATATCACTTTGAATGGTAACCACGCATATGTGTAGGGTATTTATAGTCGGCTTAGACCGACTATAATTTTGATAATCCTAACAATCATAATTACACCTACTTTAAAATTTCCCATGTGATCTAATCTTCCCAACTGGTTTTATTTTGCACGAGACACTTTTATTTTTATTTGTTACGAGAAACTTCTGTATTTAAAAAATAAATACTTTTGTAGTTTTTGCAATATTTTGTATCACAAAATTATATTTCCGTACACGAGTTACATATGTAATTTGTACGAGATACTTTCGTATCTTGTAAGAGAAGCTTCTGTTTTTTTTTTTTGAACGAGATACTTTTTTATTTTTTACGCGTTACTTTGTCTCACAAAAATATATTTTTCCTTACACGAGTTAAATTTGTAATTTGTACGAGATACTTTTGTATTTTCGACGCGATACACTGTTTATATATTATAATTCTATAAATAAAAACTTTTTTTGTTTATTATTTTTATACTTTTTAACATTTACATTTTTTGTTTTGTATGCTCGCAGTGAAAGGCTTTTGATATCGAAAAATTGTATCTAGTTCAAAAAGGATTAACTACTTTTCGATATTTTAAAAAATAGATAATTTAAAAAATAGATAATTTGAAAAATATATATTTTTTAAAGCTTTATTAAACATCACATTTCAATGCTGCACCCATTTGTCCAAAAACATTTAGAAACTCTTGTTGCACCCACGTCGTTGCCAGCACTACCACCTTCTCCCGTCACCCACTTCGCTTCTTTGCTGTCTTCGTCCATTGCACTCGTCCGTTGCGGTTGACCGAGTCACGTTGATGTCGCTGCGCAGTGACGCGCATCAAGCGCATCCATGGCGGGCGGTCGGTAGGTCGTGCGAATGAACGAGAGATGATTATTAAAACGAACCTATAAAACGGAGCAATCAAGCGCATAACTCCGAACACGACAGTCGAGTCAGAGAGTCACTCACTTCACTGACGATTCAACTTTATTGAGGTTAAATTGTCAAGTTGGCTGTTTTTTATGGTATTTTTTGTATTATATGAAGTCATAAATGGCGTTAAAAAGAAGGGTAAAGAATTGGACTGCTGGGTGGTGCTGTTGCTGTGGTGGGTGTGTTACATGCAGCTAGCCACATTATGGTCCCCCAATTGAGGTTTGTGCTGTGGGCCACATTTGTGCTTTTGTGTTTTTATTTTTTAATAGATGTAACATGGCGCAAATTTTATATTTGATCTATATTCATAAAAAAAACTACGATTTATAAACATTTTTATTTGAAAATATTTTTGGAATTTCATGTTAAATCAAAGTGTATCAAATTGAACACTGAGTTTTTGCATTTTAATTTATATTTTTACCGCTTCTTATTCTATTTTCATATTTCTCTTATTTTATTTTATTTATTTATTTTTTTCATATTTATATTTTTATTTGAAATAATATATTTTTGAATTCGCTGTACTGCATAGTAATTATGATATTTCATTCTGTACACACTTCCTATACTTTGTTTAGTTTTGTGACCTGCAGTAAAACTTTAAAATAAATATTGAGAAAAACCCCATTCTATATAAAATAAAATGTAAATTTTTGACATCCACTTTCCAGCACTCACTCACTTATTTCTGGTGGCTACTTTTGTCGGCCACACATGGCCACCTTAATGACATGCCAAAAATATCACATGTCAGAATGGTGTCAGCCAAATTGCAGTTCGAACCATTAAATGGCGGTGCGGGCTGTGTTGTGTGTGTTGCCAAAACACATTTTCGGTTGCAATTTGCAGCAGGAGTATCGCATGTCAGCGGTACTCGCACTGACAATGTGCGCGGTGCAAACGTAGTCAAAAGTGTACAAAGTGTTTGTAGATATTTCGCGCTTAATACATCGCACTTCTCGCACATCCCTCTCGCACTCCTTTGCTCGCTGCTGCTCCACGAACTACTCACTACTCACGCCTTCGTTGTCACGCAATGCAGTTTCGTGCACATTTCGTACATTTTGATGTTTTGACATTTTGACGAAGAGGAAACGTCACGTCACGTCGTGTTTTGCCGCACACCTCCAATTTCCGGTTGAACGGGTTGCCAGACCAAACACCGCAATTGTGATCGTTGCAACGCGACGGAGTGAGTGGGAGCGAGTGCGAGACAGCGCGAGGGGAGTGAAGAAGAGAACCACCAGAAGTCACACGGTTAAATGTTGTTTAACGGTTGACGTTTGGTGTGTCAAGAGTATCTATCTATCATAGGTGGGTTGGGAAGGAACGACGACGACGTCGAAGTTGTTGCCATCGCGAAGCAGTTGCCACATCCGATGTTGATGCTGGCAATGCTGTGTATTTGTGGTGCTATCCTTTTAATAATGCGTAAGGCCTAAATGTGCGGTATTTTTGTTACAGTCTTGAAATTTGAATTTGTTCTCAAAATCACTATTACAACCTATAATCCAAATTTATTTGAATTAAAAACAATAAAGTCTTGATATATGAACAGATCGCATTCTAATAATACTTTTCTGTATTTGTTTAAAATTATATCTAGGTCAGGTTGCATAAAATTTATAACTACGTGTTAAATTTAATCAATTAAAATCGGAAAATTCAAAAAATTGAAATTCTTGTCATGCCAAAAGGGCGAATCTTTTCGTTTTTTTGTCATAACTTTTTATTGGTACAATATAAAATAGTACTGTAAATCAATTCATTGTTTGTTTTATAAGCACCTATCAATTGGAATCATTATTTCAAAATAATTTTTTGAATTTTTGAAAAATGTTTACATAATGTTTTTAAATAATGATGACAATCGATAGGTGCTTTAAAAACAATCAATTCTTGTCTTTAAACTACTACTTTATCTTGTACTAATAAAAAGTTCTGGTGAAAAAACGAAAAGATTCGCCCTTTTGGCATGGCAAGGTTTTCAATTTTGAAATTCGCCCTTTCTGGCAAAAAGTATCACACCACACACGATTTTGGCAATTGTACAAACTACATTCAAAAATGTAAAAAAATGCAAATGTCAAAAATTACACATTCGCCCCTTTGGCATGATAAGAACGATATATATTTGACACAAAATTGAATATTGATATTTTGACGTGTTCTGTAAATATTTATTATAGAATCTTGAATATACATTTTTTTCTTAGAGTTACGGTCACTTTGTTCTTCTATTGGCCCTTTAAAATATTCTTTATATAACTATTTATTCACACACAACAACTTTACTGAATGATAATAAGCTATAGGTCCTTCAGGTGTTTCTTAACAAAAAAAAAAAAAACAGAGCTCTTAACTAAGTTGTCATCTTTTGCTCAAATATAACTGCATGCTGTCTTTGTTCTAATCAGAGTGGCCATTCAAAATTTTGTCAATGAGTGACCTCAAGTTGGCTTAATGACTTTTGCAGTCGCATTGTTATTCGAGTTGTGTGTGTGGTCTCTCCAGTACAATGCTTGACAAACATACACTTTAAATGTATTACAAACAAAAGTCATACCATTTATAAAAAGAACTCGAATGTATTGACCATTTTTCAGAAATTTGTATTTTTAACATTTAATGGCTTAATTTGTTTTCAGACAACAATTAATTTTTTCGAAATTCTTGAATAAAACTCGACAGCTAGTTTTCTTAATTTTCAAATATAACTTATTTGAAATATTTAACATTTTTTTAAGATTAACAAACTAAAATTAGTTTAAAATATTTGAAATTATTTCATTTTAGTGGTTAACCAAGACATTTGGCAGGTTTTCTTGTGATATATTTTTGATAATTTGCCAATTTTTCAATTTTTTTTAAATAACTTAAAACAATGTTGAAAACCTCATTTTTCATTTTGTTTAATTTCATTGTGCACAAAGCAAAATGTACAACATTTTGTTGACACCAAGTTATTTTTGTATTCATGAAATTTATTTGCTGTGGGGGCGTGTATAAACGAAATAATATGTTTTAAAAACATACGCTGGCAGCTGAAATGTGACCAATAAGATTTTACTGTATAAAATATGGGTGTGATAACTTTTGATATTTTGAACTTAATGCGGATTTTTTAAACAAATTTAGCATAATTCAAAGCTATACACAAAATATGTTTGCAACAAAAATATAATAACAATATTTGTATAACAGAAGAAAAAATCATCATCATGTTGATGAATTTCGTTCTTCAAACGATGATTCATTGTATTAAAGAACGATTCATAGTATTGATAACTACAAAACATCATTGTTATGAATTTATTAACAATTTGGTAAATGGCCGAAAATGTGTTCTTCAATATGAAGAACTATATTGAAGAACACATTTTCGGAACACATAAAAAATATGTTTCATCAAATTAATGAACAAATACATAAAATACAACATTCCACAAAAATGTCAACCACGACCGAAAAATTCAAAATGTTAAAATCTTTGAAAATACGTTGGATTTGGAATCTTAAATCTAAATATCTGAAAATAAAATTTTATTTCGTTGACTATAACGTATAAAAAAGTACTCATAAAGTTATGTTACTATACAACTTTTAAATATACCAATTTTTCATGTACTTTGAGTAACCAAATTAAATAGTTTGAAAGAAATATAGATACATTATTTTCTGTTTTTTCAAACAACCTTAATTAATATTTTTAAAGCTGAAAAGTAAGCACTGAAATTAAAATAAGGAACAAATTTAAATGTTTGTATAATCAAAAAGATACATTTATTATCATATTGAACTAACATAAAAAGAGTTGAGTCCTCTGTTTCAAAAGCAGAATTTTCTCGGCATTATCAAAAATGTAAACATCGATTTCCTAGTAATTTTAGAAATTTTTCAACAGCTAACTTAAATCTGTCACGTCCGCAACTTTGAGTACCAAAACAGTAAAAAAATATTTAAAAAAAAAAAATTTTTTTTTCACAAAAATTGAAAAAAATAAACTTCAGGATATTCGAATCGTACATCACTTTTTATTTCGTAATAATGATTTGCGCAGTAAATTCCATTATTTTTATATTATTGGAAATGACTCGCAGAATTTGAATATATGAATTAAAAAATTTTCTACGGATAGGTTTACGAGATTTCGGGCAATAACTTTTGTACTGAGCTTTCAAAAAGGTGGTCACATAAATTTGTAAATATCTCGCGTTTAATAAAACCCATAAACTCAATTGTTATATCGAATGAAAGATAATTAAATATTCAATAAACATTTCTTACAATATTTTGGAATTTGGTTTACTGGTTGAAGAGAACTCTATAGAAGAACTCGAAAAATGTAAATTTTATCGACCAAAATTTTATTAAAAAATGCATTTAAAAAATGGCGAAAAATTGAAAACGCAAGATGATGCACAGTTTGTAATATTGCAAAATTACCCTATACATTTTTAAAGAAAATGATGTAAAAAGAAAAGAAATCTATGGATACATTTTGAGAACAGAAAAAATGATGTTAAAGCATTACAATTGGGTATTAACCTATACCCTATGAGTTACAAGTTATAAAATATATGTGAGGATATTTTAACGCCTCTTAGTAGGCGTGACTGGTATGAAAAAGTATATATTTACTTCGTCAACATCACTTTCCGGGACGATTTACATATGACCACCTGTCTGTCCTTCTATACACGATAACTTTAAAACTGCTATTCCGAATGATGTGAAATTTAATTTCAATATATTTTAGAAGAATAGTAATTCAAAGTTCGAAAATGGGTTGATTTAGTCAACGTTATCTACTACATTCACTACGAGATATGGGTTTACTCTGTTGGATCACATATCTCGTTAAGTATTAAAGATAAAGTTATAAAATTTAAAATTAATTACAAGCAATCATCTATCAATAGTTGCTCAAATAATAATCGTGATCCGCTCACATTTTTTATTTTTTATTTTTATGCCAATTTGTATAGCACTCAGTTATATTGCTTTCACATAACTTTTTTTATCCTCAAATTTTACCCATATATTTTTTATAGCTAAATTACTTTCAAATAGTATGAACTAATTTTGAAAAATTAAAAATTGTGTATCATCTTACTTTCTCGATTTTTTTCCATTTTTTTAAATGAATTTTTTTCTTAAATTTTTGTTGAAAAATGTTTTTTCAAGTTCTTCTTTCGAGTTCTCTTAAACTAATGAACCAATTTAAAAATATTCTAAGAAATGTTTATTCGATATTCAATTAACTTTCATTCGATACAGCATTTGATCATATGTGTTATTTAGAACGCGAACTATTTGCAAATATATGTGACCATTTTTATGAAAGCGCGGTCCAAAAGTTATTGTCCCATATTTTGTAAACATATCCAAAGAAACATTATTAAACCATATTTTCGGAATAACGGCATCATTATACATAATACAAAAATAACCTTGACTGCTGCGCAGAATGGCTGTTGTGTAGTGTTATTAGTATTGTCAGATATAAAATTATTTTTAGCAAAAATCGTAGTGCAAATTTACATATAGAAAATCCGGAATTTTTCTGTGATTTATTACGAAATAACTATAAACATTAGGAACAAAGTGTATAAAGTAAATTATATCAGCTATTTTCATAAGTTATCCAAAAAAAAAAAATTGTACGCAAAAAGTATTTTTAGAAAAAGAAAAAAATTTGTCGTTCCGGACTTTTTCTTTGATTTATTATGAAAAAACTATAAACCTTAGAAACAATAAATAAATATATAGGAATAAAGCACATAATTTCTGCAATTTTTTGAAATAATTCAAAAAAATAATTTGTACGCAAAATTCGCTGACTCTTTGGAATATCCATACAACTATTTAATTTATATCTTTTGATCTACTGTATAGAATTCTCTAATTTCTTGCATATGTTTAGTTCGATTTAAATACTACTTGCACACAAAAATTCATTAATTTTCCTTCGAGATATTAAAGTTTTAAGCGTACGAATGTCCTGTTTGGTAGGCCAGGAAATGCCATTTGTCAGCATATTGAAGAATACTGTTTGTTTACGGAAAAAGGAGTATTGTTTTTCCCAAATTCAAAATTAATTAAAAATGCAGAAATTTATGGTTTTTCGTATGTATTTGAGCAAATATAATAATAGGGACAAACCGAAGTGTTTGTCATATAATATGAGAAAATGTATAAAGATACCAATACGATTGGAAATCAAAATAGGGAAATCCAATATATATAATTATAAAATTTAATTATATGATGCGTGAATGTAGTTCTTACTTCAGTGTACTCAGGTTGGTGGGTGGCGGCAAAGAGATCGAGCTCTGCGTCAATTTTAAAAACCATGTTATGGATAATTGATATCGCAAAGCGGTTTTCGACTTCATCATCACTGAGGATTCTCCTACAAGATCCATACCATGGTTTTTAAAATGGACATATCCCAGTTTTACGTACATATCGATTTTTTTAAGTGTCCAACATTTTTTTGATTTTTGTAGCACGGTGTTACAATAACAACTTTTTTTTTTAAATTTATATTTATAAAAATTCTTTAAAAAAAAAAAGTTTGTGAAATTTTTTGAAAAGAAAAATTGTAGAATTTTTTCGGACAAAATTTTGTTTTTCGAATTTTTTTTAAACAATTTTTTATTTTATTTTTAATTTATTTAAAAAAAATAGTTTTGTTCTTTTGTGAAATTTTTTTTTCAAATGAGATTTTTTTAGTGTCTGTGAACTTAGCATATCAATTCCCAGAAGATCAACAAAAAAGGTGAGTTCTCTTCGCATGCAGGTGAGTTCTATAGTTCCTCATACTTTTTTTTAATAGTTCTGCCCATTTGAGCCCAAAAAAATACACTTAAAAAAATGATCTGCTAACTTCCGGTAGCATATCATTTCCCGAAAATCAAAAAATTTTGAGAGTTCTCTTCGCATGCAGTCGAGTTCTATAGTTCCTTATACTTTTTTTAAATAGTTCCAACCGTTTTAGACATAAAAAATACACTCAAAATAATTTGAAAAACCGTAAATCATAAAAAATTTCAAAACTCCAGAAAATCAAGAAATTTTGAGAGTTCTCTTCGCATGCAGTCGAGTTCTATAGTTCCTCATACTTTTTTTAAATAGTTCCGACCGTTTTAGACATAAAAAATACACTCAAAATAATTTGAAAAACCGTAAATCATAAAAAATTTCAAAACTCCAGAAAATCAAAAAATTTTGAGAGTTCTCTTCGCATGCAGTCGAGTTCTATAGTTCCTCATACTTTTTTTAAAAAGTTCCGACCATTTTAGCCATAAAAAATACACTTAAAATAATTTGAAAAACCGTAAATTATAAAATTTTTCAAAATACCAGAAAATCAAAAAATTTTGACAGTTCTCTTCGCATGCAGTCGAGTTCTATAGTTCCTCATACTTTTTTTAAATAGTTCCGACCGTTTTAGCCATAAAAAATACACTCAAAATAATTTGAAAAACCGTAAATCATAAAATTTTCAAAACTCCAGAAAATCAAAAAATTTTGAGAGTTCTCTTCGCATGCAGTCGAGTTCTATAGTTCCTCATACTTTTTTTAAAAAGTTCCGACCATTTTAGCCATAAAAAATACACTCAAAATAATTTGAAAAACCGTAAATTATAAAATTTTTCAAAATACCAGAAAATCAAAAAATTTTGAGAGTTCTCTTCGCATGCAGTCGAGTTCTATAGTTCCTCATACTTTTTTTAAATAGTTCCGACCATTTTAGCCATAAAAAATACACTCAAAATAATTTGAAAAACCGTAAATCAAATTTTTTTTCAAAATGCTAGAAAATCAAAAAAAATTGAGAGTTCTATTCGCATGCAGTCGAGTTCTATAGTTCCTCATACTTTTTTTAAATAGTTCCGACCATTTTAGCCATAAAAAATGCACTCAAAATAATTTGAAAAACCGTAAATCAAAAAAAATTTCAAAATGTCAGAAAATCAAAAAATTTTGAGAGTTCTCTTCGCATGCTGCCGAGTTCTATAGTTCCTCATACTTTTTTTAAAAAGTTCCGACCATTTTAGCCATAAAAAATGCACTCAAAATAATTTGAAAAACCGTAAATCATAAAATCTTTCAAAATGCCAGAAAATCAAAAAATGTTGAGAGTTCTCTTCGCATGCAGTCGAGTTCTATAGTTCCTCATACTGTTTTTAAATAGTTCCGACCATTTTAGCTATAAAAAATACACTCAAAATAATTTGAAAAACCGTAAATCAAATTTTTTTTCAAAATGCTAGAAAATCAAAAAAAATTGAGAGTTCTATTCGCATGCAGTCGAGTTCTATAGTTCCTCATACTTTTTTTAAATAGTTTCGACCATTTTAGCCATAAAAAATGCACTCAAAATAATTTGAAAAACCGTAAATCAAAAAAATTTTCAAAATGTCAGAAAGTCAAAAAATTTTGAGAGTTCTCTTCGCATGCAGTCGAGTTCTATAGTTCCTCATACTTTTTTTAAATAGTTCCGACCATTTTAGCCATAAAAAATACACTCAAAATAATTTGAAAAACCGTAAATCATAAAATTTTTCAAAACTCCAGAAAATCAAAAAATTTTGAGAGTTCTCTTCGCATGCAGTCGAGTTCTATAGTTCCTCATACTTTTTTTTAAATAGTTCCGACCGTTTTAGACATAAAAAATACACTCAAAATAATTTGAAAAACCGTAAATTATAAAATTTTTCAAAATACCAGAAAATCAAAAAATTTTGAGAGTTCTCTTCGCATGCAGTCGAGTTCTATAGTTCCTCATACTTTTTTTAAATAGTTCCGACCGTTTTAGCCATAAAAAATACACTCAAAATAATTTGAAAAACCGTAAATCAAAAAAATTTTCAAAACTCCAGCAAATCAAAAAATTTGGAGAGTTCTTTTCGCATGCAGTCGAGTTCTATAGTTCCTCATACTTTTTTTAAATAGTTCCGACCATTTTAGCCATAAAAAATACACTCAAAATAATTTGAAAAACCGTAAATCATAAAATTTTTCAAAATGCCAGAAAATCAAAAAATGTTGAGAGTTCTCTTCGCATGCAGTCGAGTTCTATAGTTCCTCATACTTTTTTTAAATAGTTCCGACCATTTTAGCCATAAAAAATACACTCAAAATAATTTGAAAAACCGTAAATCAAAAAAATTTTCAAAACTCCAGCAAATCAAAAAATTTGGAGAGTTCTTTTCGCATGCAGTCGAGTTCTATAGTTCCTCATACTTTTTTTAAAAAGTTCCGACCATTTTAGCCATAAAAAATGCACTCAAAATAATTTGAAAAACCGTAAATCATAAAATTTTTCAAAATGCCAGAAAATCAAAAAATGTTGAGAGTTCTCTTCGCATGCAGTCGAGTTCTATAGTTCCTCATACTTTTTTTAAATAGTTCCGACCGTTTTAGCCATAAAAAATACACTCAAAATAATTTTAAAAAACCGTAAATCAAAAAAATTTTCAAAACTCCAGCAAATCAAAAAATTTGGAGAGTTCTTTTCGCATGCAGTCGAGTTCTACAGTTTCTCATACTTTTTTTAAAAAGTTCCGACCATTTTAGCCATCAAAAATGCACTCAAAATAATTTGAAAAACCGTAAATCAAAAAAATTTTCAAAATGTCAGAAAATCAAAAAATCAAAAAATGTTGAGAGTTCTCTTCGCATGCAGCCGAGTTCTATAGTTCCTCATACTTTTTTTTAAAAGTTCCGACCATTTTAGCCATAAAAAATACACTCAAAATTATTTGAAAAACCGTAAATCAAAAAAATTTTCAAAACTCCAGAAAATCAAAAAATTATTTATTATTATTATTTATTATTTGTTATTTATTATTTATTATTTATTATTTATTATTTATTATTTATTATTTATTATTTATTATTTATTATTTATTATTTATTATTTATTATTTATTATTTATTATTTATTATTTATTATTTATTATTTATTATTTATTATTTATTATTTATTATTTATTATTTATTATTTATTATTTATTATTTATTATTTATTATTTATTATTTATTATTTATTATTTATTATTTATTATTTATTATTTATTATTTATTATTTATTATTTATTATTTATTATTTATTATTTATTATTTATTATTTATTATTTATTATTTATTATTTATTATTTATTATTTATTATTTATTATTTATTATTTATTATTTATTATTTATTATTTATTATTTATTATTTATTATTTATTATTTATTATTTATTATTTATTATTTATTATTTATTATTTATTATTTATTATTTATTATTTATTATTTATTATTTATTATTTATTATTTATTATTTATTATTTATTATTTATTATTTATTATTTATTATTTATTATTTATTATTTATTATTTATTATTTATTATTTATTATTTATTATTTATTATTTATTATTTATTATTTATTATTTATTATTTATTATTTATTATTTATTATTTATTATTTATTATTTATTATTTATTATTTATTATTTATTATTTATTATTTATTATTTATTATTTATTATTTATTATTTATTATTTATTATTTATTATTTATTATTTATTATTTATTATTTATTATTTATTATTTATTATTTATTATTTATTATTTATTATTTATTATTTATTATTTATTATTTATTATTTATTATTTATTATTTATTATTTATTATTTATTATTTATTATTTATTATTTATTATTTATTATTTATTATTTATTATTTATTATTTATTATTTATTATTTATTATTTATTATTTATTATTTATTATTTATTATTTATTATTTATTATTTATTATTTATTATTTATTATTTATTATTTATTATTTATTATTTATTATTTATTATTTATTATTTATTATTTATTATTTATTATTTATTATTTATTATTTATTATTTATTATTTATTATTTATTATTTATTATTTATTATTTATTATTTATTATTTATTATTTATTATTTATTATTTATTATTTATTATTTATTATTTATTATTTATTATTTATTATTTATTATTTATTATTTATTATTTATTATTTATTATTTATTATTTATTATTTATTATTTATTATTTATTATTTATTATTTATTATTTATTATTTATTATTTATTATTTATTATTTATTATTTATTATTTATTATTTATTATTTATTATTTATTATTTATTATTTATTATTTATTATTTATTATTTATTATTTATTATTTATTATTTATTATTTATTATTTATTATTTATTATTTATTATTTATTATTTATTATTTATTATTTATTATTTATTATTTATTATTTATTATTTATTATTTATTATTTATTATTTATTATTTATTATTTATTATTTATTATTTATTATTTATTATTTATTATTTATTATTTATTATTTATTATTTATTATTTATTATTTATTATTTATTATTTATTATTTATTATTTATTATTTATTATTTATTATTTATTATTTATTATTTATTATTTATTATTTATTATTTATTATTTATTATTTATTATTTATTATTTATTATTTATTATTTATTATTTATTATTTATTATTTATTATTTATTATTTATTATTTATTATTTATTATTTATTATTTATTATTTATTATTTATTATTTATTATTTATTATTTATTATTTATTATTTATTATTTATTATTTATTATTTATTATTTATTATTTATTATTTATTATTTATTATTTATTATTTATTATTTATTATTTATTATTTATTATTTATTATTTATTATTTATTATTTATTATTTATTATTTATTATTTATTATTTATTATTTATTATTTATTATTTATTATTTATTATTTATTATTTATTATTTATTATTTATTATTTATTATTTATTATTTATTATTTATTATTTATTATTTATTATTTATTATTTATTATTTATTATTTATTATTTATTATTTATTATTTATTATTTATTATTTATTATTTATTATTTATTATTTATTATTTATTATTTATTATTTATTATTTATTATTTATTATTTATTATTTATTATTTATTATTTATTATTTATTATTTATTATTTATTATTTATTATTTATTATTTATTATTTATTATTTATTATTTATTATTTATTATTTATTATTTATTATTTATTATTTATTATTTATTATTTATTATTTATTATTTATTATTTATTATTTATTATTTATTATTTATTATTTATTATTTATTATTTATTATTTATTATTTATTATTTATTATTTATTATTTATTATTTATTATTTATTATTTATTATTTATTATTTATTATTTATTATTTATTATTTATTATTTATTATTTATTATTTATTATTTATTATTTATTATTTATTATTTATTATTTATTATTTATTATTTATTATTTATTATTTATTATTTATTATTTATTATTTATTATTTATTATTTATTATTTATTATTTATTATTTATTATTTATTATTTATTATTTATTATTTATTATTTATTATTTATTATTTATTATTTATTATTTATTATTTATTATTTATTATTTATTATTTATTATTTATTATTTATTATTTATTATTTATTATTTATTATTTATTATTTATTATTTATTATTTATTATTTATTATTTATTATTTATTATTTATTATTTATTATTTATTATTTATTATTTATTATTTATTATTTATTATTTATTATTTATTATTTATTATTTATTATTTATTATTTATTATTTATTATTTATTATTTATTATTTATTATTTATTATTTATTATTTATTATTTATTATTTATTATTTATTATTTATTATTTATTATTTATTATTTATTATTTATTATTTATTATTTATTATTTATTATTTATTATTTATTATTTATTATTTATTATTTATTATTTATTATTTATTATTTATTATTTATTATTTATTATTTATTATTTATTATTTATTATTTATTATTTATTATTTATTATTTATTATTTATTATTTATTATTTATTATTTATTATTTATTATTTATTATTTATTATTTATTATTTATTATTTATTATTTATTATTTATTATTTATTATTTATTATTTATTATTTATTATTTATTATTTATTATTTATTATTTATTATTTATTATTTATTATTTATTATTTATTATTTATTATTTATTATTTATTATTTATTATTTATTATTTATTATTTATTATTTATTATTTATTATTTATTATTTATTATTTATTATTTATTATTTATTATTTATTATTTATTATTTATTATTTATTATTTATTATTTATTATTTATTATTTATTATTTATTATTTATTATTTATTATTTATTATTTATTATTTATTATTTATTATTTATTATTTATTATTTATTATTTATTATTTATTATTTATTATTTATTATTTATTATTTATTATTTATTATTTATTATTTATTATTTATTATTTATTATTTATTATTTATTATTTATTATTTATTATTTATTATTTATTATTTATTATTTATTATTTATTATTTATTATTTATTATTTATTATTTATTATTTATTATTTATTATTTATTATTTATTATTTATTATTTATTATTTATTATTTATTATTTATTATTTATTATTTATTATTTATTATTTATTATTTATTATTTATTATTTATTATTTATTATTTATTATTTATTATTTATTATAAACCGAAATTTGCACTACAATTTTTTTCTAAAAATTAGCTGTCAAAATTTTCTAGAATTACATTTTTGTAAATGTGAAGGAAATTCAGAGTATTCAACACTTTAATTTTTTTTTAGTTTAATAGGATAATAAATATTGGCCATCCCACACCATATCGACCGAAAAAAGTAAAATTTGTGATCTTACATTTTCGATTTCAATGAAATTTGGGCAAATGATAAAGAGTATCGAGAAATGCCATGCTCATTTCCATGCCATGCACACCTAAAAATACATATAAAAAAAATATCAAAATAACCACCCATGCCAATTTTAGAACGGTTTAACCAAAGAAAATGTCGATTTTTTTGTACTTTTTATACTTCAAGGACGATGCGCAAGCATACGATTTTATTCAAAATTGACATTAATAGTTACAATCTCTTGAGTCTATTATGATCCAAAAAAATGTTATGTAGATGGTAAAAAAATAAAATAAAGATATAAAATGTTTTTTAACTTAATCTGCAATCTGCGAATTATTATTATTTATTTTTGTACTACATTTTTTATGGTAAACTCTAGCACCACAATGCAACTTTTAAGCCCTATTATAACTTATATAAAATTTCGATCCGCTCTAACGCACAGCTTCACTGGTGAGAGAGCTCGACCGAAGTTCTTCAAGAACTGTAGCGCCAAACTATTATTATGTTATACACTGTAATACCAAAGATTTCAGCATTTTGAATTTTTTGGTAATGGTTGATATTTTATTTTTAGGTATATCATTTTTTTTTATATAACACATTTCTTGATTTTTTTTTTATATTTTTTTACCTATAGTGTTCAGACCAAAGCACGAATACATATTCTAGTTATAACACCATTGATAAAAATCTTGTAATATCGTCGGAAAAATGGCAGGTCATCCGACCTCGCCAAAAACTGTACAGTGGTCGTATATACTGGAAACTGCGCGAAGGTTGGGCAGATGTAATTTCTGAAGCAATATGGATACAACAACATCTCGATTGCGTATTTGTTTTTAAAAACAATAATGTTTACCAAAGCGCTACAGCGAAATATTTTGTCACGTTTGAAGGATATTGCAAAGAATGTAATGCGAAGATATACGGTAACATAAGAAGGGAACCAGTAAAAGACGTCGATGTTATTTTTAACTGTCATATTGAAAACATTATACCCAAACTTCATTCAGGGAACAAACGAAGGCAATTGAGAGGAGAACGCCGTTTGCAAGTCGCCGACTTTCTTATTGATGGGCGAAATGATGCAATAACTTGGCGTCGAAAAGAATCTGTTCGGTTAAAAGAATTCGGATGTAAAAATCCACCAATTTTACCGAGTAACGAAGTTGTTCGAAAAGCAAAAGAACAACGTCTTCTACATAAATATGGTTTAGATTTCTCAAATCCTGCATTAAATTTACTCAAAAGCTCTGAATATGGAAAGTTTGCTGGATGCATCCATCATGTCGCATTATTGAAATTTAACTGTGTTTATTGGCGTCCCGAACAACTACAAATATACGTATCACGCTGTCGTAAAAACATTAATGCAATATTTACTATTGATGCAACGGGCGGCATTGCAAAGCGCTCAAAATCTCACGATCCGCACATTTTCTTGTATTAATGTGTTCTTTCTACAAGCGAAGGTAGTGTACCTACATTCCAAATGGTTTCTGCAGATCAGAGGTCGCTAACTGTTGCTCATTTTTTGCGCCTCATACTGGCTGCAAATGCACCAATACCACCAGTCGTAGTAACTGATTTTGGTTGGGCATTGCTAATTGCAGTAGCGGAAATATTTGGAAAATGCTTGAGCTTCAACGATTATTTACAAAAATGTTACAATGCTCTTGTAAAAAAATCTAATATATTGCCATCAACGTTTATGCGTTTGGACATATGTCACCTCTCGGCAATGATAGTGCGTTGGTCAAGTCTGAAAGGAAAAGATAAGTTCTTAGTACGTCGATTTTATAAACGCTGCATAGGAAAAGCATATCAAATTTCAAATCTGAATGATTTGTCGTACTTTATAGAATCAATTTTAGTAGTTTGCCTTAGCAAATGTGTCGGATCTAATTTTAATGACGAACCTTTGCCATCTGTGGTGCGATTACGGTTCCTAAACGAAAAAATAAAAGGAGTTCAAGTTAAAGACAACGATGAAGATCAGAGCGAAACTGCAGATGAAGATCTTGTTGAAATTGAGTATTGTCCCGAAGAAAATAATTGCGGTAAATCAGAATGGAAACAATGGAGTGACAATTTATTCAATTCGGCAAAGGACATTGCTGATCAATCGTCTGACGGTGAAATGATCAATGCCTGTTTTAACGAAGATTTTGCGAAGCAACTCAATAGATACTTGCTGCCATACGTTCCACTATGGACTGGAGTAATGATCCCTGTATTCGGACGAGGCTCAACAGTTGCAACATCAGCGGCTGTCGAATCAGAATTTGCTGATTTAAAACACCGTGATTTTAGAGGCGAAATACCAATGCGTATCGATAGATTCGTTTTTCAACATCTCGAGCGTATTAATGAAAAAATATTGGAACGCTGCAAAGTAGCAGACGCGGAAAATGTTGATGATATGAGTTTCCAAATAAGTAATGAACATTTGAGCAGCACTGCAAAAGATACAACACAAAATTTAATTGTGGATGATATTAGTTTCGAAATATGTAATGAACATTTCAGCAACACTGCAAAAGACACAACACAAAATTTAAATGCAACAAATAACTCATTATCAAGCAATGAAAATAATATAGAGGTGGACGACAACATTCGAGCAAGTAATGTTTGGAATATAACTGAAGAGTGGATGGGCTTAAATAAAAATAAAAATGAGGAATCCGAAGCTTGTCCACAAAAAGAAAAACGTAAAAAGCCAACATGTTTGGATGATTGCCCGGAATGGGATTACGTAAAAAATTCAAATACAGGTCGTATTCCAATAATATTAAATGGGAATATTTCTGGGCCTATAAGAATAGATGGTTCATTATATAATATCAAACAAACGTGTGCATTTGATGCAACTCTTCAAATAATTCTTAGTGGGATTTTGTCTAATGCCACATACGAAGAATACGCAATGCGATCAGAGTGTCCAATTATAAAACTGGCTCTTAACATAAGTAATAATAAAAGAATATCTAAAGATAATTACATACAGCGTGCACATATATTAACAAATATATCAATTTTTAAATCATCAACATTAAAAGGACAAATAAAACTATTAGAGGCTAATTGTAATGCTGGCCATCTAGCGCAAATATTATTTAACAAGGACCCATGCTACTACGCTACAATTAACTGCGCTTGCGGATATACTAATAGTAAATTAAATACATTATTTAATGTAAATATAGACATATTATTATCTGGTCTACAAAATATGCAAGAAGCAATAAATGATTGCGAAACTGAAAGTATAACGTGTTGTAAATGCAACAAGAAAACTCCATATCTTACGTACTACGGATCCCACGTTATTGTGGATACAAGCGTTATAACAGACAAAAATTATAAAATTAAAAATAACCATAATAGATACACATTAGATTCCATACAAAAAACTATAACAATAAAACAAATAACATACCTACTAATAGGTGTTATTGATTACAACATTCTACTCAAACACTACGTGGCCTACTGCCTCACTGGACAATACTGGCACAAATACGACGGCCTACATAGATCACGTGAACAAGCTAGCCTTAACACAAAAATATTACCACATTTAATTGTATATTTAATATGCGAATAAAAAAAATAATAAATACATATGATCTCAAATATACCATTTTAATTATTTTATCAATTGTAATTGAAGCGATAAATGCATTAAGGGCGTTATGTGAAAAAGTATGTTTTGAGATATTTGCGTTTAAGTTTTTGAAACTCCGTTTCTCAAAATGTAATGAACCAAAATTATTGATTTAAATTTTTCATTAAAATTTGAACTCTTAGCTTATTATGCACTTTTCAAATTTGTTTTGAAGCTCCTAATAATATATAAAATAATAAATTAAAATAAATGATTTATACGCCCTTATTGCATAAAACGAGTAATAAAAGTTGGGCGTATTGAATTTTAGAGCTTTAATCATTACATAAATGATAAAAATAGAGATTATTGTGCATAGTCTAGATATACTTATTGATATGAATGGAATGAAATTAAATTACGGTCAATATGGCTCCAAACTAATTTTACTCTGTTGAAAACTGACTCTGTAAAAACATAAAAAAATATTGCATAAAACGACAAAAAAACTTTATGCAATCGATCAGCGATTTTACAGGATGGTAGAATGCACTGCTGGTATCATTCGATGCGAATATTGCAAAAAGGGCGTTATGATGCCTAACGCCCTTATTGCACCCAACGCTTCAATTGTAGCGTTGGGTTGAAAAAGTAAGTTTGAGAGATATATGTGTTGAACATTTTTGAATTTCCGTATCCTATAAAAAATACAACCAATATTATTGGCACCAATTTTCCATTAAAGTTTAAACTTTTAGCTTTGTTGCGCACTTTTCAAATTTGTTTTAAAGCTACTATTAATAAATAAAATAATTTATTAAAATAAATTAATTATTTATACGCCTTTATTGCATAAAAAGAAAATTATATATGGGCGTATTGAGTTTTAAAGGCATAAAAACTACATAAATGAAAAAAAAAAAAATATATTGTGAACAGATATTGATATGAATGGATATAGATATAAATTACGATCGGAACTTTTTAAAAAAAGATTTACGGTTTTTCAAATTAATTTGAGTGCATTTTTTATGGCTAAAATGGTCGGAACTATTTAAAAAAAGTATGAGGAACTATAGAACTCGAACTCGACTGCATGCGAAGAGAACTCTCAAAATTTTTTGATTTTCTGGCATTTTGAAAAATTTTATACTTTACGGTTTTTCAAATTATTTTGAGTGTATTTTTTATGGCTAAAATGGTCGGAACTTTTTAAAAAAAGTATGAGGAACTATAGAACTCGACTGCATGCGAAGAGAACTCTCAAAATTTTTTGATTTTCTGGTATTTTGAAAAATTTTATAATTTACGGTTTTTCAAATTATTTTGAGTGTATTTTTTATGTCTAAAACGGTCGGAACTATTTAAAAAAAAGTATGAGGAACTATAGAACTCGACTGCATGCGAAGAGAACTCTCAAAATTTTTTGATTTTCTGGAGTTTTGAAAAATTTTATGATTTACGGTTTTTCAAATTATTTTGAGTGTATTTTTTATGGCTAAAATGGTCGGAACTATTTAAAAAAAGTATGAGGAACTATAGAACTCGACTGCATGCGAAGAGAACTCTCAAAATTTTTTGACTTTCTGACATTTTGAAAATTTTTTTGATTTACGGTTTTTCAAATTATTTTGAGTGCATTTTTTATGGCTAAAATGGTCGAAACTTTTTAAAAAAAGTATGAGGAACTATAGAACTCGACTGCATGCGAAGAGAACTCTCAACATTTTTTGATTTTCTGGCATTTTGAAAAATTTTATACTTTACGGTTTTTCAAATTATTTTGAGTGTATTTTTTATGGCTAAAATGGTCGGAACTATTTAAAAAAAGTATGAGGAACTATAGAACTCGACTGCATGCGAAGAGAACTCTTAACATTTTTTGATTTTCTGGAGTTTTGAAAAATTTTATGATTTACGGTTTTTCAAATTATTTTGAGTGCATTTGTTATGGCTAAAATGGTCGGAACTTTTTAAAAAAAGTATGAGGAACTATAGAACTCGGCTACATGCGAAGAGAACTCTCAAAATTTTTTTATTTTCTGACATTTTGAAATTTTTTTTGATTTACGGTTTTTCAAATTATTTTGAGTGCATTTTTTATGGCTAAAATGGTCGGAACTATTTAAAAAAAGTTTGAGGAACTATAGAACTCGACTGCATGCGAATAGAACTCTCAATTTTTTTTGATTTTCTAGCATTTTGAAAAAAAAATTGATTTACGGTTTTTCAAATTATTTTGAGTGTATTTTTTATGGCTAAAATGGTCGGAACTATTTAAAAAAAGTATGAGGAACTATAGAACTCGACTGCATGCGAAAAGAACTCTCCAAATTTTTTGATTTGCTGGAGTTTTGAAAATTTTTTTGATTTACGGTTTTTCAAATTATTTTGAGTGTATTTTTTATGGCTAAAATGGTCGGAACTTTTTAAAAAAAGTATGAGGAACTATAGAACTCGACTGCATGCGAAGAGAACTCTCAACATTTTTTGATTTTCTGGCATTTTGAAAAATTTTATGATTTACGATTTTTCAAATTATTTTGAGTGTATTTTTTATGGCTAAAATGGTCGGAACTATTTAAAAAAAGTATGAGGAACTATAGAACTCGACTGCATGCGAAGAGAACTCTCAACATTTTTTGATTTTCTGGCATTTTGAAAAATTTTATGATTTACGGTTTTTCAAATTATTTTGAGTGTATTTTTTATGGCGAAAATGGTCGGAACTATTTAAAAAAAGTATGAGGAACTATAGAACTCGACTGCATGCGCAGAGAACTCTCAACATTTTTTGATTTTCTGGCATTTTGAAAAATTTTATGATTTACGGTTTTTCAAATTATTTTGAGTGCATTTTATGTGGCTAAAATGGTCGGAACTTTTTAAAAAAAGTATGAGGAACTATAGAACTCGGCTGCATGCGAAGAGAACTCTCAACATTTTTTGATTTTCTGGCATTTTGAAAAATTTTATGATTTACGGTTTTTCAAATTATTTTGAGTGCATTTTTTATGGCTAAAATGGTCGGAACTTTTTAAAAAAAGTATGAGGAACTATAGAACTCGACTGCATGCGAATAGAACTCTCAATTTTTTTTGATTTTCTAGCATTTTGAAAAAAAATTTGATTTACGGTTTTTCAAATTATTTTGAGTGTATTTTTTATGGCCAAAATGGTCGGAACTATTTAAAAAAAGTATGAGGAACTATAGAACTCGACTGCATGCGAAAAGAACTCTCCAAATTTTTTGATTTGCTGGAGTTTTGAAAATTTTTTTGATTTACGGTTTTTCAAATTATTTTGAGTGTATTTTTTATGGCTAAAATGGTCGGAACTATTTAAAAAAAGTATGAGGAACTATAGAACTCGACTGCATGCGAAGAGAACTCTCAAAATTTTGTTGTTTTTTTCTGTTTGGTACGTTTTTTTGATGTATCATTTAATGATCAATAATATTTTTCAGTGTATTTTTTTTGGCTAAAATGGGCGGAACTATTGAAAAAAAGTATGAGGAACTATAGAACTCGACTGCATGCGAAGAGAACTCTAAAAATTTTTTGATTTTCTGGGAAATGATATGCTACC
Organism: Dryomyza anilis; assembly: GCA_951804985.1. Classification (NCBI taxonomy): domain Eukaryota; kingdom Metazoa; phylum Arthropoda; class Insecta; order Diptera; family Dryomyzidae; genus Dryomyza; species Dryomyza anilis. The sequence continues at coordinate 125,763,724 of OX638130.1, read as the reverse complement.
GGAAGTTAGCAGATCATTTTTTTAAGTGTATTTTTTTGGGCTCAAATGGGCAGAACTATTAAAAAAAAGTATGAGGAACTATAGAACTTACCTGCATGCGAAGAGAACTCACCTTTTTTGTTGATCTTCTAGGAATTGATATGCTAAGTTCACAGACACATTTTTTTATGCAATTTTTTTTTTTGAAAAATTTTAGTTCGTAAAATTTTTTTAATAACATTTTTTTCGGACAAAATTTTGTTTTTGACATTTTTTTTAAGGAAATATTTTTTTTGTTTTTTTTTTAAGCATTTTTTTTTTAATTCGTTATAAAAATGTCTTCCCTCATTTTATTTATTTTGAAAAAAAATGTTTTGTTCTAAACAATATTTTATAAATCAAGCAAGTATCTTAAATACATCGATGAATACAAATTTTTGTGTGTAAATTTTATGTTAAGGAACATTCTTTTGAACCTTTAATTGCAACTCAATGCCTAAATCTTCCATATGATGAATCTGATGGTTGGTGAAAAATTCATAATATTTATGAATAAAAAAATATTTTTTTCTGCGTATTTTTCAATAAAAAAAAAATAATTTTCTGAAACTTTTTGTTTCATATCAACAAAAATTCTTCTTATATGAAACTTGATTTGCTGTTAGAATATTTAGAATGGTCAAATACTGTATCTGAAACGTGATACTGTCATCTAGATTCTACTTGCCGTAAAAACCATCCAAAATTCATAATTGCAGACCTATCGTCTTCTCGAAATTATAATGTATATTCATAGGATTACATATATTATAATTTTGGGACAACGATTTTTTTATTTTAAATAAATAAACCAATCAAAATTGAGAAAATTTCAAATAAAATTGAGATTTTTTACATTTTAAATTGGGAAAATTTCAGATTAAATTGAGATTTGTATAGCAAATTGGAAACTCACACGATTGGTATTAAAATTGTTTTGATATTGACGCCAACGTTTATTTAATCTTGCTTTATTCCCAATTTTATTTGATGCTATTTTCAAAAGAAAAATCTCCATATCTCATTATAAATTTTCTCAATTACAAATCCCAACTTTATTTGAAATTTTCTCAATTTCAAATGGAAAATCTCATTTTTATTTGAAACTTTCTCATTTTTTTTTTTTATTGGAATTGATGTAGTTTGTTTACGACTTTTTCCTCGGGTCCCTGGATCTTAAATATTCAGGTTTATAAATTCAAATTCAATCGAAATTTTTATATTTCACAATAAAATCGAGTTAAATTAGTTCCAAAATGCTTTAACGCATTTATTTTAATTGAAATAACAAATTTTATACTGAATAAATAAATTTGGAACAAGAAAAAAAAATCCAATCGAATTGAAATGTGAAAAAATGCCAATCGGTGTTTGGAACATGGTGAAGTAAAACACAGTAAAATTCGAAATAAATCAGAAAACTTAAAAAAAAAACGACCGAAATGTTTCGAATGGATATTTCATACATCATTTGCATTTTTTTGGGACTATGATCTGCATAACAAAAAAAATATAAGTTATGCACAAAACGTGCTTTTAAAATGTTACCAATTTAATTCACTAACTCACCGCAATTTCAATTGAAACGAAACTGCAACACTGTAACCAAAAATAATTGAAAATAAGGGGATAAAATGAAAAAAGTTACAAAAACGACAACCGACAGACAAACAAACAGTTAACCAAGAAACAACCTGACTTGGCGCGCATTGCACGCGGTCTGTTTAACATAATTAAGCAATTAAACAGAGCGCCAGGCAGAAAGGCGGCAGGCTGATGGCAGTCAGGTGGCAAAAACAGGCACTAAGTAAACCAAACCCCCCCCCCCACTGCGCCACTGGCAAAGGGTGTTTTTGAAGCGCAGTGTGGGGGGCACCGTCGGTTGGGGGAAGCCGCAGTTACCGCGAAACGAATAAACCAAAAGAAGCTGCCAACGACAGCAGTCACAGCCACTGATGGTGGCGGCATTTTCATTATGGCCAACAGCTACTGCCGCTGTCCTGCTTTTGCCACTGCCACCGTCCTGCTTCTTCGCTGCTCCTGTTAACGAACGCAAGGCATTTTCATTAACGCCTGACACTTAAGCAAAGTGTGAAAATAATCGTTATCACGCCGAAGCGGCAACGCACGGCCATTCGCGCGATTGTTTCGCTTAATTAACGAGTCTTTCGGGCGCCTTCAACGAGGCGGCTGCCGCCTGTTCTGAGGGCGCAAAGTACCAACGCATAATGAAAATTAAAAATAATTAAAAGTTTTTTTTTCGCACTGCTCTTCTTTTTAAATGCTTTTGTTTTAAACAGCCACCCTCAATGGTGTCGCAGCAATTGGCCGCCGCCCTCAAACCCTTTGGGAGCCTGCAACAAAGACGCACACATTTCTTGCACTCTGCAGTCGCCGTTGCCACGTTTATTGTTTCGCAAAACTCAGCAGCTAAATAAATAAATAAGAATTGTTAAAACCCGGAAACCGGAAATGGCAGTCAGCGCCAGCACCAGAACCAACCGAAAAAGAGTTACGCGGCGATAATGGCCGCGGTTTAATGGCGCTCAAGCGATTTACAAGGGCGCCAAGCACAGTGGAAATGATAGCTTATTGGTCAAAATTAAATGATCAAATTTATAAAAAATATCTATTTTAAAGTTTTTTAAATTTTTTTTTTAAATTTTCAAAAATAAAAATACTACCTTGTCATAAATTTTTTAAAATTTCGTTATCAAGCATCCAATTTTTTTCTAATTTATGATAATAAACCAGTTCATTTCCAATATTTTCTTACCAATAACACTTATTTTAACATTGTAAGAAATAGTTGTTTAATTTCAACCAACGACAAAGTCAAAGTCAAAATTAAAATTTTTATTTTTGTAAATTTCAATTTTACGTACATTTAAAAAAGTAAGAAAATTATATTTTATAACCAATTTTCTTGCTAGGTAATATGCATTTCTTAAGCACCCAGTATCTTAACCCGGGTGCAAAATCAGATATTATTTAAAATTTTATGTTTTCTTTTATTGTTTTTTTTTTTGAGTCAAAGAATGACCCCCTGAATTATTGGCATCGATGAACCAAACACGCTGTATTCTATCAAAATGGTTGGCAGATATCAAATCGACACATCAAAATTATATCAAAATGCGAATTTTTCGTATTACCTCAACTTAAAACTCTTAAAATATTTACGATCATTGATTTCCTAGTAATACTAGAAAATTTTGACAGCTAATTGAAATTTGTCCCGTCCGGCACTTAGAGTACCAAAAGTTTAAAACTACAGTATTAAAAAAATATATATTTTTTTTCAATAATAAAAAAAAATTAAAAACAAAATTAAAAAAACTTTAAAAAACATCTGTAAATTTGAATAGTACATCATTTTTCATTTCGTAATAATGATTATTAATATTGTCATATACAAAATTATTTTTAGCCACAAATCGTAGTCCGAATTTCCATACGGAATGTCCGGAATTATTCTACGATTTATTACGAAATAACTGAAAAATTTAGGAACAAAGTGTGTATACAAAAAAATAAAGTAAATTGTCTGAGCTATGTTCTGAGGTATTTCAAAAAAATATATTGTACGCAAAAAGTATTTTTAGAATAAAAATCGTACTGATAATTTCTATACGGAATTTTTTGTCCCGTCCGGAATTTTTCTTTGATTTATTATGAAAAAACTACAAAATCTAGGAACAAAGTGTAAATTTACAAAGAAAGCAGATGATATCAGCTATTTGTTGAAATAATTAAAAAAAAAATTGTACTCAAAATTTAATGACTTTTTGGCATTTCCATATAAACCTCGACATGCACTTCCGTTTTTGTCCCGTCCGGAACGACCACTATTTGTTGCTAATTTGTTGCAATTGTTTAGTCCTATTTAAATACTACTTGAACAAAAACAAAAATAAAGTAAATTTATTATATTCCTTCGATATTAAAGTTTTAATCGTACGAATGTCCCGTCCGGAACACCAGGAAATGCCCATATGTCGTGTATACATATATCAATGACATTGTATCAATGAAAATCCGTCATTAATGACATTTTCTGCTGAGTAATTTGGTGGTGACAAATTACCGTGAACAATTCATGGCACTAGTACAATTCCTACTTCGGATATGAATGCGATCGAATTTTTATATCAAAGACAATTCGAGTATTACTCGAGAGTAACTGGGGGTAACTTCGTATACCGAGAAATAATATAAATGTGTTGACGAAATACCACAACTGAAGCCTCAATTTCGAATATAGTAGAATATAGTTGTTTTTGATGAAATTTATATTTTAAATCCAACGAATTCGAATATTTACAAAATAATATTCTCAACTCTATTTTGAAAACATGTCATAGTATTTGAAAGAGGACTTAAAGAATTTGAATTCATTACCCAGTATACCATTCATTTAGAAATCGTTACTAGATCAATGCAAGAAATAGGAGAAATGAAACGATATCGGACACTTTCTCGTTCAATTTTTTGAAATCGGAACGATATCGATGATAAAAATGATCAAAGTTTTATATTGTTTCAAAAAATATTACGATATCGATGCGATAAATGTTTATATATCGTATCCTGTCAATGAATTTTAATGTATGAAAAATTAGAATCGATAAAGCAACGAGATCGAACATTTTTTCGACGTTATTTGATAAAAATTTGAAGCATCGGAGATCTTCGAGACATGGCAGACTGGGTAGTAAAACAATGTTCAGAAATGGAATTTAAAATATTAGCAATGCGAGAAAAAGGAGAAATGAAACGATATCGGACACTTTCTCGATAATTTGTTTGAAATCGGAATGATTTTTTGATAACCAATTTTTGTGTTGAAAAATTTAATTCAGAAAAGAAATTTTCATACAAAATCGAAAGTCCATTGAGAGCTGGAAAATTCATGTTCTAATGAAATTTCAATATTTGACAATAAATATTAAATTGAAGAGAACATGAAAAATTGAATTAGAATGAAATAGGTCGATTTTGAGTTGAACAAATTTCTGAGCATGCCAGAATATTTTAATTTTATTTTTATAATTCCCATCTTCTTTCAATATATTTTGAACCAATATTGGATTAATAATCAATTTCGATTTAGTTCAAAAACTATTAATTGCAAAAAAAAGTAGGATTATTGAATTTTTTACAAAATTCGCTACTGTGCAACGCTGTCATTTTTATTGGCAAGCAAAATAAGTGTGGCCATTAGTGTTGCCATTTAAATGAGACCATGCTCAAAATGCATTGTTCCAAAATAATGTAAGTGGCACAAACAATGAGCAAAGCCAAGGATAAAGACAAAGCAGATAATGTGAAAAAGCAGGCGGAATGGGTTAAGATTGCAGGTTGAGTTGGGTGGTGGAAGAAGGTTTAGGCGGGTTGATAACAAGATGAGCCGCTTAAAACTGATGATAAATTATCACAAAGCAACATCTTAAGTCGGTGGCAGACAGAGGACGCGACGATGACGACAATGACGTTGATGAGGGCAGCAGCGACAAAAGATAAAATGTAGTCTGCCTTTAGGCGCATAATAAATAGCTGGTTTTGCCAAAAAGCCGCGCGCATTAATTCAAATTGAAAAAAAGGGTGCAAAAATTGAACAAAGGGAGGAAAACATAAAATAAATTCAAAAGAAGGCACATTTTTTGAGGTTAAGCGCAGCTCAAAATCCGCTGATTGAGTCATCAATAAAGGCTAATAGAGCTAAAGGATTCAAAGGACAACACGGCAGGTTGACAATAATGCATAACGTCGGGGGGTAGATGACGATTTAATATGGTAGATAAACAACCACCGAAAATTGGAGTTTTAAAGGATTTCATTATTTTTTTTTTTGTAAGATAATGGAATTGCTTTATTTTGAAGTTGTTTTTGTGGCAGGCTTAAAAAACGCAGTTTAAATAAACTGCTCGAATGACAAATAAACAGAAGAAAGAAGGACTTTGATCTACCGCCTGCACCTTGCCGTATCCACGCATCGTTGGACTGATCAACTTACGCCATATGAGATCGATGATCCATTCATTCATTCACCCAACCATCCATCCATCCAGTTGTCATTTGTCAACATTCACATAGCATGCATCGATCGTTTGCTGATCTTCTTAAGGTTAGCTTCGTCCTTTGCGTCCTCGATAATCTGCAATCAATCTCAACTTGCCTGCAGGACATTCGCACAGGTTACAGGTATCACTTACAGAGTAGCATCAGCAACATTTTCCCAGCATTCTTGAATGAAACTCTAACGTGTCCTTTGGCTCTAATGTCCTTTTCTATGTCGTTATCATTGCGTGTTAAGCGGATGAGTTGCATGCGCACGGTTTACCTTATTGTGCAGCCTGCAGCCTAAGTAAGTTTAAGAACATTATGCGAAATTCTGCTGAGAAACTATTTTTCCGACACAAATTATGATGTATTACTTTAGCGATCCACCTTCCTTACCGTTCTCCTACTCCTCGTCGTCGTCGTCGTCATCGTTTGTCATCTGCTGTTTTAAGCCGCTTACGCATGTTTGTTTGTCACATTTTCCCAATTTTTTTCTGCATTTTCTTTGGCACAAATGTCCTTTTTGTTAGCTTGATTTCTTACAATATATCTTAAGCAGATTTTCTGCTACCGTTCGGCGTTGTGATATTTTTTTCCTTTGGCGGCGCTCTTCATTTATGAAATTTTCGAATTTTTAATATTTTGATTCTTTTCTTTTATTTTTTCTTTATTTTTTTTTTTTTTATTTTCTGCTCTTATTGTACTTGATCGCTTGTATAATTGGTTTGTAAATGTTTTTTTTGTGCATTTGGTCATATATGGTTTGTTTGGTTTAATGGCTTTTAGCCGAGTTCCATTGTGGTATTGCATCCCAGAATGACTGATGGTCATATGCAAAAAGTCAAGTTTTTAATACCATATATCATGAATGAGCCGTACGTAGCATAATATTGTGGGAAAGTAGTGCTTTTTGTTTATCATAATAGCAAATTATTTGCAATGAAGTCATTTGTTTTGAGCCTGGGAACTAGAGTTCAACATTTTTGTCGTACTTTTTCAATGGTTTTACATCAATTATATGAATATAAAACAGCGAATATTGAGAAGAGCTCATTTTTGGATTTCTAATATTGTTCAAAAATACTTTCTTGTATTTTAGATCCATTCAAATTATTTAATTCTATCTATTATGATTTTAAAAACACTTTCTTTTAACTATTTTGAATTCCCAACATTTGGGATTTCTGTATAATTCAGTATATCTATCGTAGTTCAGTAAATAACGCGAAAATATGAGAATACTCGAGATCGAATACTCGGACTGTCAACACTAAAATTACAAATCGATCAGTCCATCCCATAACATGCTAACTCTAAAAAGTAATCTTTGCTTTACTAATGAAATCCCTAGTTTAATGCAGGATTCTAATGCAAATAATGTGTTATTCTGTATATAAAGGTATGATCAATATTCTCCGGCCATAATCTTGTATACCCTTTTAGAATAAATTTCTGCTATGGAGGTGACAGATTAAAAACAGTCGGACCCACCATTTGAGTTAATATATAACACGCCTACCTCAAAATAATGCGAGAGTGCTTCGTCTAGGTTCTTAAAAGCTGTTGTCAAACTCTTATTAGGGACCGTAAAGAACCGGAATCGTAACCGATTAGATTTTTGAACAAGCATCGGAACCATTATTAAAAAATGTGTGGAACCGGAATTGGAATCGGAAAACATATAATTTTCTTGGTTAGAATCGGAAACCGAACCGCTATTTTAGAAGCCTTCACTCAAAATAATTTATAGGACATATTTCGAAATATTTGATTGTAATTTTTAATTTCGTAATTTTAATTATTAGTACACGAATAATTCGAGAATACACGAAACATTTGTAATTTCTATTTCTTTTCCAAATTATTTTTTACGAACTATTCGCATATATTACGAATCAATATTCGTAAAATTAAAACAAAAACCAAATTCGTTTAAATTACAAACATTTCGTTATATATTTTCCTATAGCAATTTTTTACGAGAGAATATCATATTTTACGAATAAACTTTACACTTTACGAATAAATTACTAAACTTTCGTAAATGTTGATGCTCTATGCAGAATTTTACGAAACATTCGTGTTTTTTACGAAATCAGCTGCGTCTAATAGCAACTTGGAGCTGCATTTTATTTGAATTGGTTTTAAAATTAGCGTATTCACAGTTCGTGGTAATTTAGTATAGTATTCGTTCCATGTAGAATATATACGATACAATAACACAGAAATGTCAATTTTTTTGTTGCATCCTTTATAAAAGTGAAATGCCACAAGTGTTGTATTTAAGAGTAGCCCTGAGACATATTTTTTGATGTCGTATTTTCGAAAGGAAGAAAAATTGTAAAATTAAATCTTGAAAGTGGGCATAAAATGCTAATTTATTTGTCCTTCTTTTCAAATCTATGAATATTTATGATATATAAAAAAACCCAAATTTATAAGAATCAGCTCCATTTATTCGACGAAATATTTGAACTAGCAGAAGAGTGGTGTTCACAGTTTAATTTCCGTACTATCGTATTCATACAATGTCGTACCAATACCATGAAACTGTGAATTCGCTAAATGTGTTCTGTGTGAGTTCTGTTTGTATCAAAATTTCAAAAGTATTCATATTTTTCGTATTTTATGAATCGTCATTTTTATCGTCAGTTTCTTTTAACAAAGTATTCGTGTATTTTACTAAAGATTCGTAAAATGTTTTATATGTTTCATAGACGTACGAATGCCATCGTCAAAAATACGCATACTTTCGTAAAATGTACGAATATTTTCGTAAAAAGGTACACAAATATTCAAAAAATTACGAATCTTTCGTATTATGTGCGAATGGCTTTTGTAGATAAAATCTTCAAATAGTTTCGTAAAATGAACAATTAATATTCTTAATTGTATCATAAATTTACGAAAGTTCTTTCGTGTATTTTACGAAATATTTCGTAAATAAATTTCACGCATTTTTTCGTAAAATACACAAATGATTTCTTGTATTTTAAGTAGATTTTATTTTGAGTGTTGGAACTAGCTCCGGAAGATATATTTTAAAGGTTTGAATCCCTGCCAGGGACTGCAAAAAACTAGAATCGGAACCCGCATACATTTTATTGTTAGAATCAGAACCACCATAAAATATTGAAACCAGAACAGCAGGGTTTTAGTCCCTGCTGATAATTATCGTATTATACTAGAGAATATCGTACATTAAATCATATTTCCGAAAATCAATCCAAGATACTCACGATGGAAAGCATATGTTGAAAATTAATTTACCTTTAATAGGTCTGTTAAATAAGTTTTTAATTCGCGAGTAGAGTATGGATGTTTAAAATTTTATAATCGCTATTTACAAATATCTAAAATATTAAAAGTTTTAATCTTATATGTAAAAATTTTAATTTAGATTGTATAAACAGCAACAATTTCTTATTGGCTGTATTTTCGTTGTTGTCGAAAGTTTTCAAAAACCCGCCCACAACATTGTTTTGGTTGGTTAATGAATTATGAGCCAAATAAAATTGCGTTGCCAACACAATTTATTTGTGTCTTTTGATGTGTTTTCGAAGAAAGAATTTTCTGTGTTTATTTTAAATATTTGGAAATTAAGAAATTGGCAAAACATCAAAAATATCATAAACCAAATCTATGGTAAACCACAAATGTTTAAAAAGCAAATCTTATAATAAATTTTATTCGAAATAATTTAATTGCGCAAAAAGTTTCTTAAGTTTATAATAAAATGTTGTTGATTTACACACTCTTTTTTTAGTTTATGGTGAAGTAATAGAAATAGCCGGCCTCAGCAGTCCAGAGGTAGCGTGCTGGACTTGCATTCTGAAAGTCTCGGGTTCGAATCCCGCATGGGCGCTCGTAGTGATATTAACCACAAAATTGTAGGGAATAAATGGATACAGTACAATGGATATAGTCTGTCTGAGTGCTGTGGATCTTAGTAGATATTCCAAAAAAAAAATATATATAGAAATATAATTTTATGTAAAGAGATGTTTGCCACAAAAGCGATGAAAATTGAGATATTTATCTTGATTCCTTGGACATTTGCAGCAATACCGTTGAATTATTTTGACATTTGACTACTATAAAAATTCAAAATGGCGTACTTTTTCCTTACGCTTGATTTATTCACAACAATTAAGTCAATCCAATGGTGTAAAAAAGTGTCAAGTCAAATATTACATTTTAATGGTAAAAGTGAAAATAAAATTTCTTGGGATTGAACTTATCAAAACGTGATGGAAAAATATTTCTTTTCAGTGTTTACTTTGATGACAGCATCGCCGTTCGGACTTGGTTCTTCCGCTCAAGTCGTTGTACAATTTTACCTTCGAATGATTTATAAAGGCGATGGGGGTGTACAACAAGGATACTGTTTTAATTCTAGAATTAAAAGGTACTCTCATTAGAGTACCTTAAAAGGTACTCTCATTAGAGTACCTTAAAAGGTACTCTCATTAGAGTACCTTTTCCAAATATTCATCAACTATATTCCTATTTGTAAGATATTTAATTGATGGTTGCTATACGTAATCGTAAATTTGAAAGATGGTTGCTAGCAATATTTATCGTATTTGACGGATGTTTGTGAGAAGGTCGCTCAAAGACGATCTAAATTATTTGTAAATAACTCAATATTTAGGGCTATTTCTGGTAAACATCTTTGGTGATGTAATTGTCATATTTGGTTGCCACAACAATGAATATCATAGACACAAACACACATCAGTCTATTATTTTTCAGCCTATTAGGTTTGACTAAAGGGTTTTTCAATAAGAGCGCTACAAAAGTTTTTTTCAATGGTTTTTCAAATGGGACGCTACAAAAGTAGAGCGACAGGAACAGCAAACGACGCCATATTTCTTGCGGCTCTTTTCACATTTCTCTTCAGTAAGGTTTGCAATTTCATGAAAGATATATGAGCCAACAACGAGTCGAAATTATTAAAATTTACTACCGAAATTCGAATTCGTATATCATTCCATCATCAAATGGCAAACCTTACTGAAGAGAAGTGTCAAAAGAGCGGAAAGAAATATGGCGTCGTTTGCTATCCCTGTCGCTCTACTTTTGTAGCGTCCCATTTGAAAAACCCTGTATAAGAAACGTATTTAACTTTTTTGAGAACCGAATTAATTAGTTGGACCATGGACTATAAGACACAACGGAAATTTCGACTCTCTAATCTATAACTTTTGTTATACAATGAAAAAATTCAGTTACCAGATAGATGTATCATGCAATTTTCAAAAATATTGTGAGACTTTCGTATATGAATATTTAATGAACATTTTTTGTCGAGTTATTATTAGTCTCTAACTTTTGCACATCAGGTGATAAATCGATGAAAGCAATTCAGATACTCTATATATTTACAAAGTATAGAAATGGGTCTAATTGGAAAGGGCGTGGCGTTATTATACATAAATATATACTCTATAAATATTTTTGGTATGTAGATATTTGAAAAACATGCAAGTTTTACGCATGATATGTAAAATTGATATATTGATGATAATTCTCGTATTGGTTTCGATAGAAATATTCGATCTCATCATTGTTTCGAAACTATACACTCAAAATTATTTGTAGACATTTCACGAAATATGTTTCCTTATTTTTATTTTCGTAAAATTCACGAATATTTCGTAGAAACATTTGTAATATTTTTTTTTTCAAAATATTTTTGTATGAAAAATTCGTATATATTATAAATCAATATTCGTAAAACTAAAACAACAACAACATTACGAATATTTCGTTTAAATTTCGAAACTTCCGAAAGAAAAAAAATTTTCTTTTAACCAAGACATTCGTGTATTTTACGAAAGATTTGTAAAATATTTCATAAAATGTGCGAATGATAATTACTTTCGTAAAATGTATGAATATATTCGTAAAAAGGTACACATATATTTTATTAATTACGAATCTTTCGTATCGTATATGGCTTTCGTACATAAAATATACGAATAGTTTCCAAAATGAACAATTATATTAAAAATCACCTTAAAATAAATTCTATCATTAAATATAAAAAGTCCAATTTTATTCCATTTTATACCCTTTCATTTTTGAAGCGTTTAACTGTAAGATATCTTGCTTGTGTAATTAATTTCGATTTAAACACTTTATAAACAATTGGCTTGTCACTTCGAACTACTTAAATCCTTATAAATCCACAGCTAAATGTGCTCCCTAATTTTCACGTTGACAAAACACAAACGAAACACTCAAAGACGCACCATTCCAAAAATATACGCAAAGTGCCCCTTAAATTCCCCACTGAAGTGTATATGCTAGAGAAAATAAAAATCCACTCCAACGACGACGAAACGTCTCCCAACGTGTGCAAGTAGAAGACGCGTGTCAAAGGTGCCACGGCACAGAAAAGCTGCCACACTTCTGTGGACGGCATGGCGGCCAATGTGAGATGGTGCGTCGAAAACCATCTGCGCCCATGCCGTGTCGTGAAATATGGCGCTGCCATTGATACGTGACGCCAAAAGTCACGTTCGCCTTAAAATGATATGTTTTAAAGAATTTTTAGGATCGTTAAATGTAGCAGCAAGAGGCTTACATGGTATTAACGTGCTGTCAAAATAGATTTGAAATATCGAATAGACTCAAATCGAGTATGTTATTGGTAGCAGTACCTGGCGAAAATTGAAAAGGGGGCGACATGCTGTCTGTAAACGATAAATTTTCAAATGAGCAACGAAATATTTTGTTAAAGATTTCTATTATTTGTTGTGTCAACAAGAGTTTTACTAAAACTAAAACATTGAGAAATATTTACAAGAAAACAATAGATTTTTTTGATAAAAATTATCAAATGATGTTGCCGCCTATTTTTATTTTTTTTGTATAGAAATTCAGAAATATCATTTCACTGGAAGCAAATGCAATAAATTGCTCGTTTGGCCCGCTTTTGACCGGTCTAGGACAATAACTTCCATATGTTTTATATAACAAAAAAATAAAATCCGAAATACCAAAGGCACCGCCTACTTTTTTGACTTGTACCGCGCTTTCAAACAATGGATCTATATTTTTTTTGTTTGTTTAAAAAGTAAAAGTAATAAATAAAAATTCTAATGGTCTGCTAACCTATTTAATTTGTACAGGTTACAGTGGGCCATTATTTCGGGACAAACATAAAGCAAAAGTGTCACCAAGTCTGGGTAGGTGTGATTCCATCGAAATATGTTCTTTTTTTCATTAGAACAATTGTAAATGTAACATCTATATTATTTTCAGTTCGATTTCGTTGCTCTATCAATAGAATTTAATTCTGAAAAAACCGTGTTGACCAAATACTGTTTCAATCTGTTGACAAAACATTGCACAACATTGTCAATTTAAAGCGAATTCTGACCTTAGTGCATATTGTCCTTGTTCATTCATTGGCACCCTTGTTAGAAGTTGAGACAATCCATAGGGCACAAAAAGTGGTAGTGGTGGTGGAAACCTAGTACTATTATTAAATACTGATGCAACTGGCAGACATTGAGGCGTGCATCATTGAGGTACCTGTACCTATCATTATTATCGATATGGTCATTACAGGCGAATAGTCTTTTTGGGCTGACCTTTTGCTGTGACATTGATATATTAATTAAATTTCAAATAGGAAATAGTATCATTGAATTTTAGGACAAATATTTAGTTTTAAATAAAAATTTAATTTTTAGTGAAAAATTGAATTTATAATGAAAAATTGAACTTTTAGTGAAAAATTGAATTTTTAGTGTATAATTGAATTTTTAGTGAAAATATAATTTTTAGTGAAAATTGAATTTTTAATGAACATTTTAATTTTAGTGAAAAATTGAACTTTTAGTGAAAATTTTAATTTTTAGTAATTAATTGAATTTGTAGTGAAAAATTGAATTTTTAGTGAAAAATTGAATTTGTAGTGAAAAATTGAATTTTTAGTGAAAAATTGAATTTTTTGTGAAAAATTGAATTTTTAGTGAAAAATTGAATTTTTAGTGAAAAATTGAATTTTTAGTGAAAAATTGAATTTTTAGTGAAAAATTGAATTTTTAGTGAAAAATTGAATTTTTAGTGTATAATTGAATTTTTAGTGAAAATAGAATTTTTAGTTAAAATTTGAATTTTTAATGAAAATTTTAATTTTAGTGAAAAATTTAACATTTAGTGAAAATTTTAATTTTTAGTGAAAATTTGAATTTTGACTGAAAAATTAAATTTTTGTGAAAAATTGAATTTTAAGTGAAAATTTGAATTTTTAGTGATAAATTGAATTTTTAGTGAAAAATTGAATTATTGGTGAAAAATTGAATTTTTAGTGAAAAATTGAATTTTTAGTGAAAAATTGAATTTTTAGTGAAAAATTGAATTTTTAGTGAAAAATTGAATTTTTAGTGAAAAATTGAATTTTTAGTGAAAAATTGAATTTTTAGTCAATTTTTAGTGAAAAATTGAATTTTTGTGAAAAATTGAATTTTTAGTGAAAAATTGAATTTTTGTGAAAAAATTGAATTTTTAGTGAAAAATTGAATTTTTATGAAAATTTCAATTTTTAATGAAAAATTGAATTTTTTTTGAAAAATTGAATTTTTTGTGAAAAATTGAATTTTTTGTGAAAAATTGAATTTTTAGTGAAAAATTGAATTTTTAGTAAAAATTAAATTTAAGGTGAAAAATTGAATTTTTTGTGAAAAATTGAATTTTTTGTGAAAAATTGAATTTTTAGTGAAAAATTGAATTTTTAGTGAAAAATTGAATTTTTAGTGAAAAATTGAATTTTTAGTGAAAAATTGAAATATTGTGAAAAATTGAATTTTTAGTGAAAAATTGAATTTTTAGTGAAAAATTAAATTTTTAGTGAAAAATTTACGTTTTTAGTGAAAAATTGAATTTTTAGTGAAAAAATAATATTTTTAGTGAACATTTGAATTTTTAGTGAAAAATTGAATTTTTAGTGAAAAATTGAATTTTTAGTGAAAAATTGAATTTTTAGTGAAAAATTGAATTTTTAGTGAAAAATTAAATTTTTAGTGAAAAATTGAATTTTTATTGAAAATTTGAATTTTTAGTGAAAAATTAAATTTTTAGTAAAAAAATTGAATTTTTAGTGAAAAATTGAATTTTTAGTGATAAATTGAATTTTTAGTTTAAAATTGAATTTTTAGTGAAAAATTGAATTTTAAGTGAAAATTTGAATTTTTAGTAAAAATTGATTTTTTTATACCTTTTCAACTATTTATAAGTTTCCCGTTCACTTTTTAATGCATTTAATGTATTTAATTCGAAATTCTACAGTTTTATACAAAATCCTTAGAAATACTTGTTATGGCACTTGAATGAATGAATCTTATATTTATTTATTATCATAAATTTATTTAGACAGGTTAACCTGAAATGAATGAATTTTAAAAATACATAAAACATATCTTTTCCAAAGTACCCTCTTCTGAAAGTACCCCCCATGCAATTCTATTAAAAACCCATTAAAGTTTTGGAATTCTAAAACCAAAATGTTCCAGAAAAAGCTATAAAATCTGCTCATTCAATGTAATTTCTACTTCTGTCCTACAATTTAATCCATGTAAAATCAATTAGACAGAAAAATGCGAATGACGAGCAATAAATCAGCGCACCAAAGATTTTCATTTATTGAAACATCAAAATTCCAATAACAAAGCAAGAGCTGAGCTGAGATGCAGGATAATGGCTTTAAAATGTCAACTACACGATAATTCATTGACTTTGACAAAGAAAGCAAAAGAAAAATGTGGAAAAAAATTCAATCAAACAATAAAAAATAAAGGATGCTGCTCCTGATGAAGTTGTATGAAATAAGAGCAAACAACAAACAAAAAACGACACGAATGTCATCTCGGAAAAATGTGTCAAAAGGATGCAGCAAACAACAAAGCCCCTAAGAATGCAGCCGAGTCTGAACGACTCCGCTTTGTCTGGCAGCAAGAATTGTGTGTTGTTATCCTTGTGCAAGAAAGACATAAGAAAGGGGCTGATCGTGTACACATAAACATATCCTATATCATACTTTTTGCATTTGGAAGTCCCTGGTTAATGATAGCTCTGAATTGTGTCAACTTTTTTAGCTGCCTTTCAATGAAATGAAAAGAATGCAGTTGCCTTAAAATATAGGCTTCGTTCGATTACTTGAAAAACTGTGAATGAAGTTGTATAAAATTGATTATGTTTATTTTCGTTTACCTACCTTTTGTCAAATGTCGATGAATTATTGTGATGTCAGTATAAAATTGTCACTCGGCAAATATTTGTTTACGTTGTCTTTGTTTAAGGTGCGCTTTTTGCGCCCCATTTGCAGGACATGCAGTTAAAGGACGCACAATAATAGTAGGAATTTCTCAGGATTCGTTGACAGTTGTCAGGAGTTCAGTTCAGTTTTTTGTGTCAGAATAAGTGTCGTTATATGCGGAAAAGTGGAATGAATGTTGAATGATTTTTATAGATCGTAAATTGTATCAATTATTATTTTTTAATTTATTGATTTATATTACAAAAACCGATTATGCCATCCCAGACACAATTTTTGCAAGGGTCGACACAGTTCAGACACATTTTCTCGACATATTTCAAACAGACAAAGGCGAAGTTTGTATTAAAAGCTGTCTGTTTTCTGCCCGTTCCCCAAATATGGCTTGAATGTGCCATAAAAATTCCACAAAAATTTACAACCTGCTATACACTTCCCAAAATATTCCATTTATCTGTACGTTTGCCGGAAATATGCCCGAAATATTCCAGAAAAATATCAAAAATTTTGTCTCGGGGTATAAAACTCATTTTCTGTTTGTTTGTTTGTTTGTTTGTTTTGCGCTATGCAAACGTAGATCTGTGCACGGATTTCCTTAAAATTTGGAATATATATCCTACAGACCCAGGTGAAGATCACTATACATTTTTGCTGTATATTTCAGATTGATAGCAAAATCGCTAAACGTATTTTACGGAAAATTTGCATTACTATGCTATATGCCATGGGGTATCCTCAGCCATAAATAAACCAGATTGGACAAAGGGGAGTGGCACCTCCTATAAAAACCAAACATTCAATAAGCTATATCTTAACGCTAATTTTATCGATTTCAACTAAACTTTAAATTTTGATATTACTCATCTCACTAAATCTCACCACACCAAAACTAAATATCAAACCTCTGCATGGGTTTCGTTAAGATTTAGAATATATACCCTACAGACCCAGAAGAAGATCACTATATAGGTTTCGTCCATCACTCCTACTTATAGGCCCATTTTTAATAGCTGAACGTATCCTAAACTAGAAACTGATATTCACAATATCTTTGCACGAGCGCACGGTTTCAGTTGTCATAATTAAATTATAGGATATTTTCATGATATTTTCAGACCATTGTTTGAACCTAGCTGGACCCGTACACGACTCGTGCAAATATTATGTGAATGCAAGGTTATAGAGCAATTTTATTAATATAAATAACATTTTTATTATTTATATCAGGGACCCGTGCTTCGCTCTGGACGTTCTTCCCGTAGATAGAATTTTTCTCGTAGAATTCATTCCCGTAGAATTCTTCCCCGTGGAGTTTTTCCCAGTAGAAGATTTAGTGGGGTTAGTTTTAGTGTGGTGAGTTTTAGTGTGGTGAGGTTTAGTGTGGTGAATTTTAGTGTGGTGAGTTTAAGTGTAGTGAATTTTATTGTTGTGTGTTTTAGTGTGTTGAATTTAAGTGTGGTGAATTTTAGTGTGGTCAGTTTAAGTGGGTCAATTTGAATGTGGTGAATTTTAGTGTGGTGAGTTTTAGTGTGGTGAAACATTCTTCAAATCAATCTTATTCTTATAAAGCATCTTATTTTTAAATATTTTATTATTTTCCTAAAAGTTTACGAAGTGGTTAGAAGAATAAAACTTTTTCTAGTTATTAATTCGTTTCTATTTTTGAATACTTTCGTTATAATTCTTATTTATATAGTTTTTAGGTACGATATAACTTCAATTTGTCGGTGCGATATCTATCGACGGCTTTGAAAGAACTTTTTTTTTAAATAACAGTGTCAGAATATTCAAAGTGAAAGACAGATGCGGGAGTCTATAATTCATATTTTTCTTATATTACAATAGAAAGCTACTGAAATGAGTGCCCAGTATGACATGTCTCAGAGCTGATCGAAGTTTTTTCGAAACAACTTCGATCAAAAAAGTTCTATGTCATTGTTTTATCGCTACTCAAATTTAAAGTTTTTCATACTATAAAATTTGATGACATGCAACACACAAACATTTTTACCAAAAATGTCACCAACTACCTGGATTCATCATATTGATGAATTCATTCATTGAATTAAAATCGTACTTTTTAAATGTTTTTCATTTTCAATAATTTTTTTAACATCAAATATCAAACACAAATTTGACTCCATTTGCACATTTATGTATTTATAATTTAAATATCACAAATCTTATAAGAATTATAAATACGTAAATGTGCAAATGGAGACCTATTTTTGTTTGCAATTTGATGATATAAAAAATATTAAAAAATGAAAAACACTGAAAAAATACGAATTTAGTTCCATTAATGAAATCATCAATATGATGAATTCTGGTTGTTGGTGAAATTTTTCTTTGTGTGAACGATATTTTAGCATTTTTAGGCAAAATTTTTCGAATCAATCTTGATATCATTGCACTATTCGATGCGATATCGATCCAGAATCGTTTTATTATCGTTTCGTAAAAAACTGCGATAAGTCGTATCGATCATGCGTGATATTTAGTACGTGCGATTTCGTAATGATTATTTGACCGAAACCTGATTCGATATCGCACAAAATATCCGTCATATTGTATCATTCTCGCATCAATATCGAAACGAATGGCAGACATTAAGCCATTCGTTTCGAGATCAATGCGAGAAGAAGGACAATTTACACGATATCGGACACTTTATCGTAGCAATATTGAACCTAATATTAAACCTACATGGTAAATAGATATCGATAAGTTCTGTAGAAGTTTTCTTCTTAAAATTGGAACGATATCGATCAAAAAACAATGAAACTCTGAGATTACTTCGAAAAATATTACGATTTCGATGTGATAAATATATAAATATCATATCTTGCAATTTAATGTCCGAGAAATTTAAAACATTAGAATCGATAAAGCAACGAGATCGAACTATTTTTATCGAAGTTATTTAAGAAAGCTTGTTTGTCTTTTACGTGTCGGTCACTAATCGAATCCCTCGCATAATTATCGAAGTGGCTTTGAGAATAAGCCTTATTAGAGACCTTATGAGACAGTATTGTATCTCTTTTAAGTCTTAAATAGTTCCGTTTACAATATTTTATAGTATACTTTTTCGTACACATCTCGTATCGATATAACTTTTCATGTATGCAATATTCTCTTTGTGATAACGAAACAAATCGCATTCTGTGATGATTCTATTGAATTTTAAGTAAATTTCTCCGTTGTAAAAGTGACTCAATACTTCTTAATTTTAACCATAGGAATTTCGTACATGAAATAAGTTTGGACATAAGATTTGCGTACATAACATTGATGGCCCTCACAAAAACCAAAACGCTTAAAAATTGTGTAGGAAAATATGTTCACACAACATTTAAGAACAATTTATTTTCAGCAAAGAGGGTCAGTCAATATATTTTCGCATATATTGAAATAATCATTTTAAATGTCGGCCATGTTTAATTGTTCGGATTACGCGTATAATTTATACAAACTTTATACAATTGAATCGATATATTTTATTGGATCTTCTCATCCAATCAACGCATTAAGTAGCTACAAGCATTAGGCGATCTTATCACTGGATGACACATTTTTGAATGTCAATGACAACGTCAAACCCCCACGAGGCGTGTAATTTATGATGTTCACGAACAGAGCATATTTCTCTAAAACGAGCGCGGGAAAATCGCAATCATTGTTGTCTCAATTATTTATCGAACATTAAACAATTTCAACAGCGAGATTTCCATTCTAAAGAAGCTGCAACAATATTACGGATTGACAATAATGGTGGTGCCCTGTGCCCTGTTGCAACCAGATGCAATGGCGGTCGACGGTGACGACGATGTTGTGCCGCGTGAGGAGGGCGCGAGCGGCGGCAGTACGTGATGCGTTGAGTGCAAGGACGACGATGATACCATTATCCTTAGCTAAATAATGCAAACAACAAACAAAACTATTGTGCGTGTGCAGTGGGCTGTTCGATATAGTAGGATATACGCTATGTGTGCCTGCCTGAATACGGCCAATGTGCCGCAGATACATAGAGTATCTGTTAGATACTTCAATGCGCGACTATGTATCTAAGGCTGCTATATGTGTCTGTTTGTCTGTCTGCCTCTATGTAACTCTATGTGTTGTCAAATAATTCATTACGATTGGAGTTGCCTCGGTCATATATACAATAATAGATTATATCAGATGCTATATAAATGTTGGATGATTTATGAGCGAACATGAATGGCGCGACGGCAGGACGATACAGCGGCTTTGGTTGAAATCTGCGGGATGCGCTACTTTTATCTGGGGGAAGACAGACATATGAAGCAGGACATTTGGTAGTACGGCCAAATACATGCCATAGTGGGTTTCTTTTTTAGTTGCTGTTGTTGAGGACATTGACGCAGATTGGCGGCTGCTTCGGTTTCTATAACTATTCTTTCTTTCTGACTATAGTAAAAGTACTTGAGTGTTTATGGCGTACCCCTCGACAAATCTGGGTAATTGTCATCGTTTTTTTAATGTTTTATTGGCATAACGTTGATCGTGGACCATGCCATGTAGGCTTTTGAATGTTTACAATTTGTTATGGCTGTGGTGGTGGTGAGAATTATTTTGGTTTTTGTACAGTTCGATAGTTTTTGAAAATAACAACCCTAGAAAAAAAATGGCATTTTCAATTTTTTTTTGTTAATTACTTAAAAAAAAAAATAACTGCAATTGAAATTTCGCAAATATTACGTAAATGATACAGAACAAGATTTACTAAGGATATCCCACATATCTTTTATATATAATGCTGACTGGTTGGGCTATGTCACTCTATAAAGTGAATAAAAAATTCGATTTTCAATTTCCATTAAAAGGTCTTTGTTTTATTTTAAATTTATAAATATTAAAATAACCCAAATCATTTCAGAGAAATGTTCATTTATGAAAAAAAATATTCTTTTCAAGGATGTGTTTTTTTATTAAACGTTTTACGGGAAATTTTCAATTCGGGACGTGTATATTTCTTCTTGTCTATTTAGAGTTAGTAAATTCGCTGGAATGGGTCTCCGAAAAATATCCATTGGAGGAAATGTCCATGTCTTCCTGTACATTCTTCTTGACTATTCGGAGAAATTCCCATTTGAAGGATATGACATTTGGAAAAATATCATTCACAGAAATGTCCTTTCGCAGAAGAAGATTTTACGGAAACACCATTTGGAGAAATGTCCAGTCGGGAAAGTGCCCATTACCATGTGTCCTTCTTCTTAACTATTCGTGGTATGTCTATTCACAGAAATGTCTTTCTAGGAAATGTTTTTCGGGGAAAGGTCCATGCAGGGAAGTGTCCATTTCTTCTTGACTATTAGGGGATGTAAATTAGCAGAAATATCTTACAAGGAAATATCCATTAAAAGAAATAGCCATTTCATCATAGTAATATCTATTCGCAGATATACCTTTCAAGGAAATGACATTAGGAGAAATGTTCATTCGAGGAAGTGTCCATTTCTTCTTGTTCTTCATCTTGAATCCTCGGGTAATGTCCATTCGTAGAAATGCCTTTCAGGAAAATGTTTTTTGGAGAAATTTCAATCAAGGAAATGTTCATTTCGTGCTGTCAGTTCTTCTTGACTATTCGGAGAAATGGTCATTCGTAGAAATACGTTTCAAGGAAATGTCATTTGGGGAAATGTTCAGTTCTTCCTGTCCTGTTTCTTCGTGACTTTTCGAAAAAAATGTCCATTTGCAGAAATAACTTTGAAATAAATGGCATTTGGAGAAATGTCCATTTAGGGAGAGGTAAATTTCTTCTAGCCGCGGTAGCTCAGTGGTTAGTGCGTTGGACTGCGATCTGAAAGGTCCCCGGTTCAAGCCTGGACTGGGGCTAACAACATCTTTTCATAGAAACGCGCTACCTCTCGGCAGTAAGTGGCAAACCTACGAGAGTAAAACATTGCCTATGAAAAGCTCTCACCCGCCGTTCGGATTCGGCAATAAACTGTGTAGGTCCCACCACTTTGAGTACAAATGTAACACGCACAGCTCGAAATGGTGAGAGAGCTCTGCCTAAGTTCTTATAGGACTGTGGTGCCAAACTATTATATTATTATTTCTTCCTGTCCTGTTTCTTTTTGACTATTCGAAGAAAAATATCTATTCGCAGAAATACCTTTTAAATAAATGGCATTTGAACAAATGTCCATTCAGATAAGTATCCATTTTTCTTGACTATTCGAGGAATATCCATTTATAAAAATAATTTTCAGGGATATGTCTTTCAGAGAAATGTCCATTCGAGAAAATGTCGATTTCTCACTGTTCATTCTTGAATATTCGGAGAAATAACCATTCAATAAATTGTACGTTTTCGGAAATTCCTTTCAGGGAAATGTCCATTCGGGGAAGTGTCCATTTCTTCTTGTCCCTTTTCTTGACTCTTCGGGCAATGTCCATTCGCAGAAATGCCTTTTAGGGAAATGTCTTTGAGGGAAATTTTATTCGGAGAAATTTCAATAAAGAAAATGTTAATTTCTTGCTGTCCTTTCATCTTGAATATTCGGAGAAATGCCCATACGCAGAAATACCTTTCAAATAAATGCATTTGGAGACATCTCCATTTGGGGAAGTGTCCATTTCTTTTTGGAAAATTTGCATTCGTAGAAATGCTTTTAAATGTCTATCCACGAAATGTCTTTCAAAGAAATTCAAATAGAGGAAATGTTCATATCTTCTTGTCCATTCTTAATGGATGTTCGGAGAAGACCTATTCGCAAAAATACCTTTCAAGGAAATGGCACATAGAGAAATGTCCATTCGGTGAAGTGCCCATTTCCTCATGACTATTTGGGATAGGTCCTTTCGTAGAAATGCTTTTCCGGGAAATGCTTTTCAGAGAAATATTCATTCCAGTAATTATCCATTTCTCACTGTCCATTCTTCTTGAATATTCGGAGACATATCCATTCGCAGAAATACTTCTCAATGAAATGTCCGTTTTCGAAAATTCCTTTCAGAAAAATTTCTTTCGGGAATACGTCCATTTTGGGAAGTGTCCATTTCTTCTCATCCATTATTCTTGAGAAATCGGGGAAATATCCATTTCCGGAAAAATCTTGGTGAGAAATGTATTTCGGAGAAATGTCTATTCGAGTTGTCCATTTATTCTTTTGCATTCTTCAGTGGCAAATTTTATAGAAATTATGATCTGATGTACATAGTTTATTTTCTTCGTTTTAAAGAGAACCTAGTGTTATGTTTTAACTTATTAGTTCATCTTTTTTTGTGAATCCATAGCACCTTTACCTAAGTTTGGTTAACCTAAAAATCGTTACTTCGTTGCGCTCTAAATTATAAAGAACAGAAACTAAAATCAATTTCACGCTATTTTACCCTTTATAGAACCAAGTTTTATCATTTTCACCGCACCACCCATTATTGCAGCGAATCGCAAAAGCATCAATCGATGCCAATCGACATTAATTTCGATTCTTCGCTTCGATTAAATAAGATATCGCAATGTATTTAGTATCCCACGGCGTTGCGAATTTATTGCGTAAATTGTTACGCATCCTTTTTTTTTTTTTGGTTTTTTTTATTGTTATCCTTTGGCAAATAACTTGCGAATTTTATGCGGCTCTAAAAAGCGAGAGAGACATCGTACAAAGACAAAAAAAAAAACAATTTCGTAACCATTTCGAATTTGCAAATGCTGCAGAGAGGTCTTTATTTAGTATTTATTTAACGTTGCCATTTTGGCGAAATCCTTTACGAAATTCTGCAAGGAAATACTTTGTGTAGTTTTGCTATTTTCTTTTTATGTCTGTCTTATTCAAATTTCAGACCACGCATACGTTGGGGGTAAAAACTACGGTTAACCCGAATATAGTGTGGCCTGGCTTTATTTGCGTTTTCGCCATTTGAGGGTAGCGACAAAAATAACAGTGAAGATGTTAAGTAGATTCAGTACAGAGGATAGTACATGGATAGTTTCGTAAAAATCAAAAAGATGTAGGAAGAGCGCATATTGGGCTTGAATTAAGTACTATAAAAGTTCGTAAATTAATAATCAAATACATAGTTATTTCATAAACAAAACGAATAAAATAAACTGTATTCAAACAAAGATGAATTAAAATAAAAAATTATAATGAACATTTCTCAAACCTTGATCCAAACCGGGAAAATTTTAATTTGGTGAAATCTCTTTTGAAGAAGGTTATTCGAAGAAATGTTATTCGGGAAAGTTTCCACTTCTGAGAAAAGTGCTTTTTGGATGTATTTCTATGGTAAAATATGCACTCGAGGAACTTTCTGGAAATTCTCAATTTGGGAAAATGTCTTTTCTGGGAAGTATCTATTCCTTTGAAGAAGGTTATTCGAAGAAATGTTATTCGGGAAAGTATCCACTTCGGAGAAAAGTGCTTTTTGGATGTATCGCTTTGGGAAAATATGCACTGTAGGAAGTTTTCATTAGGAGAAATATTCATTTGAGGAAATGTTCTTCGGAGAAATGTCCATTCGAATCATTCGAAAATATCCATTCGACGAATTATCCATTCGGCAAATCATTCATTCGGGGAAATATTCATTTGAGGAATTGTCATGCAAAGAAATTGCTTTAGGCGACATGAGCATTCGAGAAAGTATCAAATTCGGAGAAAATACTTTTAAATCTATTTCGATGAATAAAATATATTTCGGTGAAACATCCATTCGGTAAATTGTCCGGAAAAAAGGCAACTTAAAAGTGAAGTAATTTTTTGGAAAATATTCATTTGGAGAAATGTACATTCGGGGAAATATTCAATCGGGGAAAAACACATTCGAGGAAATTTATTTTAGGGAAAATGTCAAGCGAAATGCCAATTTCGAATAAAAGTCCCTTGTTGGAAAGTATCCCTTCCGGTAATTATGTATCGAGGCTGTTTTCATTCGCATAAAGTTTCCTTTCCGATAAATGTCCAATTGAATTAAAGTCTTTCGGAGAAAAGTTCATTCCGGACAGTATTTCGAGAAACGAACATATCAAAGAAAAATCGCCTTCTGGGAAGTAACCATTTGTGCTAGTATTTATTAGAGAAAATGTCCATTTAAAGAAATGCCTTTCGGAGAAATATGAGTTCGAGAAAATATCCATTTTGAGCAAAATAATATTATTTATTTGAGGAAATGTTTATTTGAAGTAAAGTCTTTCGTGGAAGTGTCCGGAGAGATGTCTATTTTGGATACTAACCCAGTCTGCCATGTCTCGAAACCTCCGATGGCTCGAATTTTCATCGAATAACTTCGAGAAAAAGTTTCGATTACGTTGCTTTATCGATCCTAATTTTTATTATTTCTCGTACATTCAAATTCATTGACAAGATACGATATATAAACATTTATCGCGTCGATTATATTTTTCGAAGCAATATCGAACTTTGATCATTTTTTTCATCGATATCGTTCCGATGTCAAAAAATTTGTCGTATCGAGAAAACTTCGACAAAAAGCATCAATATCTATAGATATACCTACTACCTATAGGTATACCTACCATGTAGGTCCAATTTGACGCTCGATGTCATTTCTCGTTTTTCTCGCATTGATCTCGTAACGATTTCTAAACGAATGGTGTACTGGGATTTTACTGAGTAGTATCTATTTGGTTAAATGGCCGTTCGGGGAAGTATTCGATTTGGGAAATGTCCAATTCATTTAATGTTCTTCGGACAATTATCTCGAAATAAAAGACGTTAAGAGTAAAAATCTTCACAATCATATATAAAAGCATTAAATAAATTAAAAAAAGTTAAATAAAATAATTTAAAATTAAAAATATCTCAAACCTCTATCGTCGTTCTCTATCAGCATCTTTTTGTTATTTCCCTTGACTTCCACGTAGTAACACTTTTATCTCGTGCTTCACAACACCATTTTGCATTTCGCTAAACGTGTGTCTCCAATTGCCTGCAGAACAATTGCGGAGAGCTAAAATCCATTTAAGGTTATCCGCGAAATTGAATCAGTCCCAAGGCGGTTGGCACAAACCGATTCAAATACATGTGCAGTAGAGATACTTGGTACAGTTCGGCTGAAACAGTTTCGGAAACACGTACAGATACTATTGAGGTTCGAATGGATACAATGCGTATGAGACGCATGATTGCAAATACATTTCGGAATAAACCTATGCTACTTTGAAACAACTAATACGAATGTTTTATATGCGATATTAAGACATTTTAAGTTAAGAGCTAAAGCATTTTGTATCTCAACACTTGAGCACATCTAAATCTTGCATCTGTTCAGTCAAGAAGGCAACTCTTTCAAAGGAAAAAGAAAAACACAATAAAATGGGGGGGGAGACCAAGAAAATTGATGACAATCAATTTCGAGCAGCTACTCGAAAAAGATTTATGCGCTATTTGCAGCGCACAGAACCGATCCACACTATTCACATAAACAAATAAACAAAAACGTATCTGTATCTGTCAGATGTATCTGTCAGATGCAGTAGCGGAAAATGATGCCTATAGCTGCTGCTTAAGCAAATTGACACGATTTAGCAGCAGCGCGAACGAGTTATTTTTATCAAACGTATAGTGAAATCAAATTCAAAGTCAAATCCGAACCATAAATCATGCGCAACTTAAGCACATTTATACAGTTGCCTTTCTTTGTGAGGATAGATAGTATCGCGTAGATACTATCCCAGCGGAAAATATCAGGATCTATATTGAGAACTAAATTCAGAACTGAATAGTCTTACCCATGTCTGAAATAGAATAGAAATAATGTACCTATTCAAGTAATAAATTTTATATTATATTTTTAAAATTCATCGAGATTTTAGGCCTGTTACTAAATTAATTTTTGAATATCCAATTTAAATACTCTTGAAACCTTTCTGAGTTCGAAGTAATTTAAATTCTTTCCTGAATTGAGGCCTCAGTTTTCAAGTCTGACTGAATTCAATAACTCAGAGCTTCATACAGTATGGAAAAGTTATCCCTGAATAACACACAATATTCAGACATGAATACTGAACTAAATTGTTTCGTTTTGAAACATACCTTCCAAGATGAGGTAAGAAATGAACAATAATTGGATCAGTTTCTGGAATTGACATCGCAATTTGCAGGTCAAAATAAATTCAGTTTTAGCACAAAATGTCTAACTGAAAAATCATGCCCGAATACCACATACATGATATCCAGTCATGAATACTTAATTGAATGTCTAAATTTCAGAACAAAATTTAATATTTATTTCATCACAACGTAATTGCTTTCTGCTGGGTTTATTGATATATATTATCCCAAAAAAAAAAAGCGTTGCCACATGTTTGTTTTAAATTTAAACGTTTGATTTCCCAGCCTTTTGTGCGGCTAATCTAAACATTGCGTTTTACACACATTTGCTTGTGTTTAGCCAACGCTTGATCAACATTTTAACGATCGTCCATATACATATATCAAACCTATAGAATTTTTGGGCCGTTTGGTTTGAACCATTGGCGCCACTTTTCCATTGGGCAAACAGCCACGAGTATTTGTTGCTACTGCATAATTTGTTTAAATAGCGTTTTGTTTTTATGTGTTTCCCCTAGTTAATGACGTCGATCGAGTGAACTTTTATGCGTTTTTTTTAATGATCGTGAGGCTGAGTCTGAGGCAATGTTGCAGATCATAAAATGTGTCCAAGTGTAAATAAACAAATCTGACGGGGTTAATGCGGGCGCAGTTTTAGTGTGTAAAATGATTAACGGAATATGTTTAGAATGTGCTAAATTAAGTATATAAGTTAAATATGTTTAAAAAAAAGCAATATTTTATACCATATTAATAAAAATAGTTTATTATTATGATTTTCTTTTGTTTTAAATAAAACCGTTTCGAAATAGTTCGAACCGGTTTGAACCGTTTCGAACCGGTTCAAACTGTTTCGAACCGGTTTTGTCTAAAATATCTAAAACAGCAATAATTCGAAATTTTTTCTTAATTTAAAACGAATTATGTTGATTGCTGCCAACTTTTTGAAGCCATCTGACAGGCAGGAATTTCACATTTCGGTTGCGCCAGTTTGTGGGCATAGCCATAAAAAGCCAAAAATAAGAAAACACCAAAATAAAGAGGCGGCTGTGGCGGCTGAGTAAACTTGCTGTTTACTTCACACATGCAGCAGTTAAAATAAGTAAAACAAAAACAAATCTTAATACAAAAAACAAATAAAATGGCGCCATGGCTGCTACTGTGATCGTAAATTGAGTTTTCTTTTTATTTTTATTATTGATTGTAAAATCAACGGACAAAAATGTAATAAAACAAACGCAAACAAATCGGAAATAATTGCATAGCGCAAAATATTTACGTGAAAATTAATTAAACTTTAATGAATGCAAACAAACGCGCCAAGTATTCGAAAACAAAAGGCAGCTGATTACTTTGTTTATCTTGAAAATGAACCCCAACCGCCTCATTCTCCGCCCATTGCGATTTTTATGCGATTTCAATACGCAATACACCCTCACTGTTTAGCATAATATGTAGAAAAGGAATACGCAACGTGAATATAATCAAAAGGATCATCAAGGATAACATTTTGCGAATTGAATTCGCCACACGACTACCCACACGCGGCTCACCAATTTTACAACTTGTAGTACGCGTTCTTGTGATGAGGCCAATATTAAAAAAATAAATAAAATAAACCCAACATAAGCCGCATACCACATACGACTACTTTACTCACGCACGCAAGGACCTTCAGCATGTCATGCAAAGCACGCACGTCACTTGCTGTCTCAAAGGATATTTTTTTCTTTAATTTTTTTATTTTTTGTATTTTGCAAAAATAACAACGAATCAATGCAGGCACGCAGGATGTACCACGCGATTAGTTTAAGTGTGTCTCCAGTTCCTTGCGTTACTGATGATGATGATATCACGACTTGCAGCCATCATCAAAGTCAATTGTGTGGAAAAATAGCTAAATAAATTTTATATCGCATGTGCTTCTTCATCATATCTTCTTTTTTATTTTTTTTTGTCCTCGCAGGATACGCGCGACTTTGTTATCGACTGCAATCATGCAAATGTGTTTAAAGTTTTTCTTGTGGAGTTTGTTCTGCCACTGGTCCTTGGCTGCTCATCAAAGGATACCACATTCTGAGAAAGAAAAAATGCTGAAAAAAGCAATAAATATATTTCAAAAGTAATCCTTGAAAAAGTATTGAACTTGGCAAAGAAAACCTAATATAATTGAATAAATTTTATGACAAAGTGAGAGTTTTCTATGTTACCATTTTTAAAATAAAATTATTTAATTGGTTTAGTCGAACTTAATCATAAAAAAATCTTGAATATAATTCGGGAAACTTCATTTCTAAAATTCAATTTTTAACAAAAATGTTTCTCTAAAAATTCAATTATTCACTAAAAATTCAATTTTTCACTACAAATACAATTTTTCATTAAAATTTCAAATTTTCACTAAAAATTCAATTTTTCTCTACAAATACAATTTTTCATTAAAATTTCAAATTTTCACTAAAAATTCAATTTTTCACTAAAAATTAAATTTTTCACTAAAAATTAAATTTTTCACTAAAAATTAAATTTTTCACTAAAAATTCAATTTTTCACTAAAAATTAAATTTTTCACTAAAAATTAAATTTTTCACTAAAAAAATTAAATTTTTCACAAAAAATTCAATTTTTCACAAAAAATTCAATTTTCCACTAAAAAATTCAAATTTTCACTAAAAATTCAATTTTTCACTAAAAATTCAATTTTTCACTAAAAATTCAATTTTTCACTACAAATTCAATTTTTCACGAAAAATTCAATTTTTCACTAATAATTCAATTTTTCACTACAAATACAATTTTTCACTAAAAATTTAATTTTTCATTAAAATTTCAATTTTTCACTAAAATTCAATTTTTCACTAAAAATTAAATTTTTCACTAAAAATTAAATTTTTCACTAAAAATTAAATTTTTCACTAAAAATTCAATTTTTCACTAAAAATTAAATTTTTCACTAAAAATTAAATTTTTCACTAAAAAAATTAAATTTTTCACAAAAAATTCAATTTTTCACAAAAAATTCAATTTTCCACTAAAAAATTCAAATTTTCACTAAAAATTCAATTTTTCACTAAAAATTCAATTTTTCACTAAAAATTCAATTTTTCACTACAAATTCAATTTTTCACGAAAAATTCAATTTTTCACTAATAATTCAATTTTTCACTACAAATACAATTTTTCACTAAAAATTTAATTTTTCATTAAAATTTCAATTTTTCACTAAAATTCAATTTTTCACTATAAATTCAATTTTTCACTACAAATACAATTTTTCACTACAAATACAATTTTTCACTAAAAATTTAATTTTTCATTAAAATTTCAATTTTTCACTAAAATTCAATTTTTCACTATAAATTCAATTTTTCACTACAAATACAATTTTTCACTAAAAAATTCAAATTTTCACTAAAAATTCAAATTTTCACTATAAATTCAAATTTTCACTAAACATTCAATTTTCACTAAAAATGCAATTTTTTCACTTAAAATTCAATTTTTCACTAAAAATTCATTTTTTTCACTAAAAATTCAAATGTTCACTAAAAATTCAATTTTCACTAAAAATTTAATTTTTCACTAAAAAAAATTAATATTTCGCAATAAATTACAATAAATTACAATAAATTACAAAAAATATGCTGAGAATTCTTGAAATTCCGTACAAAAAAACATTGAAAAAATTATACCTTATCGTAACGTATTATAGAAAATACTGTCAGCAATATCAATGTACTCTATTTCCATGACCCCAGAAAGAGTTTTAAAATATTCTCGTATTTGCAAATAGAAAAACTGCAAATTGAGCAATCGTCGAGCAAATGCGACGTTCTATACTATGGATCAAGCAAATTCAATCAAGTATATAATTTCTAAATGTGTCAGCTGTTATGTCAACGAAATGTCAAATATCAGCGACTTATGTCAATGCAACCAAAGGGTAAAGAAACTCGACGCTGGCAGGACTCTATGCACAAATGCCAAAAGGATAATCATATTTACATTTTCAATGCCGTTTGCATTGAATTGTATAAATGCTATTTCGGTATTGCCTATGTCACGATTAAGGCAAATGCCATCCCTGGAGATTTGTGTCAAATGACTGCTAGCTGCGAATTAAGAAATAGAGAAATTTAAATTTCGAGCATTACAATTTGAACAACCCTCCACTGAGATGGCAACTAGTGCAATTGCGTTTTGAAAATTTTAAATTGTTTACTTTGTGGATTGGCTGAACATGCCTCAAAATAATGGTGACAGCAGTTGACAGTTGGAGGTTTGACGACCGAACATCTACCATCTAACAATATTGTTACATTCAGTCTGAAATTTAGCATTTTATTTACATTTCAGCTAAGATTGCGCATTTGTGTGTTGTTCTTTTGCAGATCATACTTCACAGCACAGCACAGCCCAGACCCTCCGCTCGTTTACCACGGTGGTCGTCGTGGGTCCCATTATGCTATATAATCTGAAGAAATCAGTGAACTTGAGCTGCGATTAAATGTCAACAAAAACATCAACAGTTGACGAACTTGGTGTTGGTATGGAATGCTATTTGTTGAGCAAATACTAAGGGAAAATGATAGGGCAGGGTATTCTTTTAATGAAATTAAGGGCTGCTCTTTGAAGGTACAAGGAAGCTGCTAAAATTTGAATAGATACACATTAATCATTTCCTTATTTATTCAATTCATTATTTAATGAGTATTTTTCAACAAAAAAAATATATTCCCAGACAAAAGTTTTGCCTAGCTCAAGATAAGATTTTAAATAGGCAAAAACAAAGTATGTAGCAAATTTTGTATATCTACTTTTTAAATTCCTCAAAATTTTATAACCTGCCCGAGACAAAAATTCTGAAATTTTACAGTAGTATTTCCGAAAGAGTTTACAAATTTTATCACGGAAATTTAGAATTATTTTTCGATATATTTCAAAAAAAGTAAAAAAAAGCGATGTTTCTGCTCAATACAAAATGTTTCCTCATCTTATCCAAAACATGCCATAAATCTGCCTTAAAAATTCGATAACCTCCTTTTGGCAGGGTCAAAGCATTTTTTTCGATATAAGTCGAACATACAAAGGCGGAGTTGGTATTTATAAATGTTTTCTGCCCATTCCCAAAAGATGGCGGAAATCTGTCTGTAAAATGCCAAAAAAAACTTTGAGCATCTGCCATACGCTTTCTACAAACTGCCATTTATCTGTGTGTTTGGCGGAAATATTCCTGAAAAATAGCAGGCTCCAAAACACTATTCATTAGCTTTCATTTATCTGTGCGTTTTCCTCCCATACAACCTATACTTCCAAACGACATTCTCAGTACATACACAAACTAAAATGATGAAACAAAAAACTCAAATACAAAAAAATATACTAAAGCAAAAACACAAAAACAAAGCAATCACACAAAAACAAAAAGAAAATAAAAACAAAACAAAAGATGGTAATACAAAAACAAATAGCAAAAGCAGAACCACAAAAATAAAATCAAAAAAAAAAAAAGAAAACAAAACACAAAAGTAAAAGCAAAAACAAAAATAAAAATAAAAGCAAAAACACAAAAAAATAAAGCAAAACACAAAAACTAAAGCAAAAACACAAAAGCAAAAACCTAAAAACAAAATCAAAAACAAAATCAAAAACAAAAGCCAAAACACAAAAACAAAAGCAGACACAAAAACAAAGGCAAAACCACAACATACAAAACACATAACAAAAGTAAAATACAAAATAAAAAACTCAATATCACAACACAAAAGCAAAAACACCAAAACAAAAGCAGAAACACAAGAACAAAAGCAAATACACAAAATAAAAAACAAAAGGAAAACAAAAAGAAAATTCACGCAAAAATCAAAACACAAACCACGAAAGCAAAACACAAAAACAAAAGCAAAAACACAGAAACAAAAGCAAAAGCAAAAACACAAACAAAAGCAATGACACAATCATAGGCATAAATACAAAAGCAGAACAAAAAAGAAAAAACACAAAAAAGAAAAAAACACAAAGACAAAAAAAAAAATAACTCAGATTGAAATATTATTATACGACATTTAAACATGAATTGCTTTAATCGCGGATTTACATGAATTTACTATATTAATGTTTCTGTAGAAATATATATTTTTTATCAGATATTAATATATGTATGTTTGATATTTCCGCTATTTAACACACCCAACGTCAACAAAAGGTTCTTTGAATTATATGTATTTAGTTATTCGTGATTGTTACTGGGTGACAACGAATTTAAAAATAATAGCATTATTTTTATTATATGTATGTTTGGCATTACGATATCACAATTAAATAACAGCGCTGCCTACTTTTAGCTCTCAATAACACTCACATTAATACATTTCAAATAGTTCAAAACTTACTTTTGGTGGAATAATTTGTTTAAGTACCGCCAATTACTGTTAATACCAGATAGTGGCTGTTTGTGAAATTTCCAATTCATCCGTAAAGTACTGAACTCAAAAATACTGAATTCAACTGAACTCAAAATTATTAGGTATAAATAAAATATGTGTAATAAAAATAAAATAAAAGTTTAGGTTTACAATTATATAATATAAATAAAATAAATTTAATTTTAAAATAGGGAAAAAACGAATATTGTGTAATGAAGATATTAGCATTTTTTATTTTATTTTTTTATTTACTATTTTTACATTAAAATTAAACATATTTATGTTTACATGTAAATAAAATGTTTTTCACTCAATAGGACAATTATTGATTTAATAGTATACAAAAAATAAATCTTTTCATATAATCTCAATGGCAATGTCATGGTCTATTCTAGAATTTAATGGTATTTTCCGATTAAAATAATAATTTATCCTATTGACTATTTTTAATAGTAAAAAACTATTATTTATATAGTATTTTTTTCTGGGTGTACACCGACCATCAAAGTTTTCCCCTACCTTCAAAACTTTCCATATGACCTAACCTTACTGTTTTTTTTTTTCTTTGACCCGCCTTTAATACCATTATTCGCCCTAATTACGCTTGAAATTATCCAATTTTTGTATACAATCTTATATGTCCATTACGAAAAAACAAAACCCTCACTCGCAAGTCGGCATTTATTATAGAACTCTCTGTAATTATCACTCAAGCGTTACTAAAAAAATGAAATCATTTCAAAATCTTGCATATGTAGCAAAACTCCCTATTTATATAATTTTTTGCACTTAAGATCGATCGCATCATTTAGCAGCAAATTAGAAACAAAAACATTTAAAAACCCAAAAAATGGCAAACCCTACAAAAGGATCAACAAACCAATTGAACAGGATAAACATACGCCTGGCACTTATCAGGCTGCTCACATCAGCACATGTGATCCTCAAGAAAAATTATTGAAAAAAAAACAAAATAAAATCAAGATCAGCCAACTCACACACATATTCCCTAAACAAAACATGCCGCATATTCACATCCATTAGATAAAGATCCTGTCTAAAACACGAGTTAAATAAAACAACAAAGCCTTCGGATTCGGCACATGATCGGACGGATCTTGCCGATCCTGTTTAGAGTGCCATGGATAATGTAAGCTGACAGATTATTATTAGCGTTACATTAACGTCAAATTACGTATGCGTTAAATGTACAAAGTGCCGACGGATCGAATACAAGTCCATCCTATAACACATCGCGATGCGGCAGATAAAAAAATAGTTTTTATCTGTTCTTGATCTGGATGATTTGTTTGTGAATATGTTGATCTTTGATTGTTATTGTATTTCTTTTGTATACAAACTAAGTTGCAAAATATTTGCGTAATTTTCAAGTATTATTTTTTAAGAAGTCTTTAATTTTCTGCGTATTATGTATCGAAAATCGCTATGTTTACATATGATTCTAGGGATTTTTTTAAAAAGTAGAAAACACATTACAGCATGTGAGATTTTAATTTTGTGAGAATTTAAATTTTGAGAAAATAAGTTTAAGTTTGCGAGGAAATTTAGATATTTATGCGAATATTTTATTTTCGAAATGCATCAATTGGAATTCAAAATTTACCATTTGAAATTTAAAAGAAAATATAAATTGAGGAGTTCGGAATCAAAAATGGCTAATTGTATTTTTGGAAAGAAAATGCGTTAACCCCTGATTCGTATTTTAGAGCTGATGTCGCAAATATTTAGCGTATTCACAGTTAATCGTATTTTAGCGTGGTAATCATGCCATGTAGTATATATACGATACAATAACACAGAAACGTCAATTGGTTGTTGCATCCCTTATAAGAATGAAATAACATAAGTGTTGTATTTGAGAGTAGCTCTGAGGCATGTTTTTTGGTGTCGTATTTTGTGAAAGGAAGAAAAATTATGAAATTAAAGACAAATAGTGCACATAAAATGTTAATTTATTTGTTTTTCTTTTGAAATCGACGAATATTTATAATAATTTCAAAAAATGATACTAATTTTATAAGTATCAGCTGCATTTATTTGACGATATATTTTAACAAGCTGAAAAGGGAGCCATACTGTCCATTGCGATACTGTCGTATTCGTACAATGTCGTAACAATACCATGAAACTGTGAATACGCTAATTGTATTTTCAACATTTTCAAAATTTCATATTTTTAACCACTACATTAAATATTAAAGTTACGTCGCAAATTGAAAAATTTCAATAGTAAAAGTTTGTACGTAAATTATACGGGAATATTTTGGGGAATATTTTGTTAAAATGCTAAATTTGATTTTTATGGCATCAAAATGCCATAGAATGGTCATAGTCAGTTATGTTTTCCAACACCTCAATTGAAAATATTCTTAATTTCAAATGAAAAGTTGTAAAATAAGATTTTTCACAAAAAAAAAAAAAATCACAAAAAATTAAATTGGTCAATTAAAATTAAATTTTTCACTATAAATTCAATTTTTCAACAAAAACTCAATTTTTTTTTTACTAAAATTCAAATTTTCACTAAAAATTCAAATTTTTACTAAAAATTCAAATTTTTCACAAAAATTCAAATTTTCACTAAAAATTCAAATTTTCACTAAAAATTCAAATTTTCACTAAAAATTCAATTTTTCACTAAAAATTCAATTTTAACAAAAAAAAATCAAATTTTCACTAAGAATGCAAATTTTCACCTAAAATTCAAATTTTCACTAAAAATTCAAATTTTCACTAAAAATTCAAATTTTCACTAAAAATTCAAATTTTCACTAAAAATTCAAATTTTCACTAAAAATTCAAATTTTCACTAAAAATTCAATTTTTCACTAAAAATTCAAATTTTCAATTTTTCACTAAAAATTCAATTTTGCACTAAAAATTCAAATTTTCACTAAAAATCAATTTTTCACTAAGAATTCAATTTTTGACCATAAATTCAATTTTTCACTAAAAATTCAATGTTTCACTAAAAATTCAATTTTTCACTAAAAATTCAACTTTTCACTATAAATTCAATTTTTCGCTAAAATTAAAATTTCCACTAAAAATTCACTAAAAATTTAATTTTGCACTAAAAATTAAATTTTTCACTAAAAATTAAATTTTTCACTAAAAATGCAATTTTTCACTCCAAATTTAATTTTTCACTAAAAGCTCAATTTTTCACAAAAATAAATTTTCACTAAAATTTCATTTTTTCATTAAAAATTCCATTTTCACTAAAAATTACATTTTTCACTAAAAATTAAAATTTTCACAAAAAATTTAATTTTTCATTTGAGTTTTTCGTTAAAATTAAATTTTTACTTAAATCAAATTTTAATAATAATTAAAATTTTCAACAAAAATTAAAAAAATATTTTTTTTTTCATTAGAAATTGAATTTTTCAGTCCAACTTTGTATCCCAACACCTCAATTGAAATATTCTAAATTTCAAATGTGAAGTTGTACAAAGAAAACTTATCATAAAAAAACAAAAAAAAAACACAAAAAATAATTTTTTCAATGAAAATTAAAAATCACTCAATTTTTTTTTAATTAATTATATTTTTATATTATTACTGAATATTTAATATTTCATTCAAATTTCAATGATTTAGTCGGAATGTAATATTTCACCATTTGTCATCTTTCATATATTACTAAAAATTATTTTTTTTTATGAAATTCACTTCACTAAATACAATGTTTCACAATATTTTATATATCTGATTCGATTTTAACTCAATTTTAATTCAAAATATATGAATAACTAATACGATATCTAAAAATTCAAATATTTGCTATTATCGCTGAATGACTTTTAATAAACAGAAATTAGATTAAATTTTGTTTTTCCAAAAATAACTCTCTTCATCGAATACAATGCATTTAATTATGAAAATTCTATTAAATTGTTTATTTATGTTTGCGGCCTCATACTTGAGTCTAAGCCATGCCAAACCCCCGAATACCAAACACTTGTGGATTACAGAAGTTTTCACTTTCGATTTATTTCTGTTGCTTTTGTTATTCTAAAGGAGCTTAACAGCAATTAAACACTTTTGCGTTTTAATCAAATAAAAATAGTGCACTTTAGAGCACCTGCACTGACTCCCACTGTTATTTCGTACTTACTTTCCAAACGAAAAAAAAAAACAACGAAATATCCCTGCTACACTAATAGAAAACAAGTGTTAATCCCTGAAAATATGCAACCGCGCATTGCAGGGGTGACATAAGACGCAGTGCAAACAGCGTAACACGTGTCGCGGCTACAAGAATTCTCAGCTATACACTGCACAAAAAAGCGTAAGTTTTCTATATAAAAATTATTTGACAACCACTGCCAATCACTACCAAGTTCTTGTGCCACACATGCGCCACTTCATTAGAAATCACCAAGTGATGAAAATCAAATTTCTTTGATCACTCTCAACCCACAACTCAACATCGCAACCCCGAGCTGTCCCCAAAACCCCACTTAATTTAGCTTCATTTGCCCTCTTATCCTTGGCCATTCATACGGTTCTGCAGTCGTGCGTTTAATTTAATCAAACAAATCAAACGCACCCTCTTGATCACACGCACTCCATGTACAGCAAACTTAGCCTCATTTGGTGACGACCCTGATTTTTCTGGTGAATTTTCGGTACACCTCAGCTCGGCACTTGTTTTTGGAATGCTTCGTCGGACGTTCGTTCGTAAGCAGACAGGAAGTACAAAATTTGTTTGTTAACCCCATGACAACGAGCACGAAGGACGACGACATCAGCACGAGTGTTTTCCATGTGGCTTTGATGTGACCAGCCACCCATACAAGGCGCTTTGCTAGCTTTCTTCAGACAACACTTTTAAATATCCTAGTCTTTATTGGGAATCCCTTCACACCCCACACACAAAAGGGGCTACACTTTGTGCGTCCATTTTGTTATTGCTTTGGCGGGTTATAAAAATTATGGGTCATGCGCCCAGTTTGGGGTTAAATTTGCTCACATTTGTTACATTTCAATGATGTTAATCGAATTTTCCAAATAGCAAATGATTCAACAAACTGTGTGTGTGTGTTGTACATTTTATTATAGAGTAGATGATGATGCGATGTAAAGGTACAAAATGGAATGTTCTTCAAATATGTATTTGAAAAAATTGTGACATGAATAATTTAGTATTTGCAAGGCTTAATATTAATTTGTAAGTAATTCAAGACATTTTTTTTTAGAATAAAATTACTTACTTCTTAATCTCACGAATCATCAAAAATTACTAAAAATTAAATTTAAAAAATATTCAATTAAAATACAATTTTTGATATTTAAATTTAGTTTTGAAGTTAAAATTTAATTTTGAAAATTTAATTTAAACAAAAACAGAATTCTTAACATAAAATAAAATTTTGAAATATGTGGAAAATAAAATTTGAAATGAAATAAAAAATCGATTTTGAACCTTGAATTTAATTTTGCAAATTCAAATTCAAACTGAATTTTTCACTAAAAATTCAATTTTTCACAAAAAAATCAAATGTTCACTAAAACTTTAATTTTTCATTAAAACTTAAATTTTTCACATAAAATTCAATTTTTCACCAAAAAATTAAATTTTTCACTAAAAATTCAATTTTTCACTAAAAATTCAATTTTTCACTAAAAATTCAATTTTTCATTAAAAATTAAATGTTTCAATAAAAATTGAATTTTAAACTAAATATTCAAATTTTCGCTAAAAACTCAATTTTCATTAAATATTCAAATGTTCACTAAAAATTCAATTTTTCACTAAAAATTCAATTTTTCACTAAAAATTCAATTTTTCACTAAAAATTCAATTTTTCATTTTTTTTCTAATTTTTACTAAATTTCCAATTTTTTACTAACAATTAAATTTTTTCAATTTTTCACTAAAATTCAAATTTTCACTAAAAATTCATTTTTTCACTAAAAATTCAATTTTTCACTTTTTTTCTAATTTTTACTAAATTTTCAATTTTTTACTAACAATTAAATTTTTCAATAAAAATTCAATTTTTCACTAAAAATTCATTTTTTTCATTAAAAATTTAATTTTAAGTTAAATTTTCAATTTTTCACTAAAAATTCAATTTTTCACTAAAAATTCAAATTTTCACTAAAAATTAAATTTTTCACTAAAAATTAAATTTTTCACTAAAAATTCAAATTTTCACTGAAAATTCAATTTTTCACTAAAAATTAAATTTTCAACAAAAATTCAAGTTTGGTCTGAAAATTCAATTAATAATATTTTGTTCGGTATTAATGCCTTTTTAACTGCCTTCTTGCACACTGCATTAATCTATAAAAAGCGGGTGTGAAATTCATTGAATTTTTATTATTAATTTTTGGAATTTCGCAAACAACAAAATTTGCTCGGCATTAAATCAAAACTCACACAGAACAGCACAGCTCAGCACAGACGGCGGCCGCAGTGGGAAATTATGGCGCGCAGTGATCGCCTGCAAAGGATATAATTATGTGTGTGGCTGCAAACGCAGTGGCCAAAATTCAACGGAGGTGTTGAATGGATGCAACACATGCAGCATTCAAAGCTGGAGCTGGAGCTGGATGAGCAGCAGCAGCAGACGTAATAATTATTAAAATACAAACGGCAGCATAAACTGCAACAACGAAGTATAACAATTATTTATGGAATGTCCTGGCAATGTGCGAAACTGGAATTAATATGTTGCACCAACATCGATGCTCTTATTAGTGGTGTTGGAGGTGTTTGTTGTGGCCTATTTTTGATGGAGGTGATGTTGTAGTATATTATGTTGCTGTTGTTGTTGTAAGAGATGTTGCTGAGATTGCAGATTATGTTGTTGTTGTGGATGATGTTGTTAATGATGTTGTGGATGATGTTGTGGATGATGTTGTGAAGGATGTTGTGGAGGATGTTGTGGATGGTGTTGTAACTTATATTGTGTATGTTGTGGATGTAGTTATGAATGTTGAAATGGATCATGATGATGCTAATTATGTTCTAAATGATGTTATAGATGGTGTTGTGGATGGTGTTGAGAATGATTTTATGGATGATGTTGTGGGTGGTGTTGTCGATGATATTGTGACTGATGTTGTGGATGTGGTACGAAATGGATGATGATGCAGATTATGTTCTAAATGATGTTGTGGATGGTGTTGTAAATGGTGTTGTGGATGATGTTGTGGTTAATGTTGTAACTAATTTTGTGGATAATGTTGTGGATGATGCTGTGTATGATATTGAGAATGATGTTGTGGCTAATGTAAAGAATGATTTGTGGATGTTGTTGTGATGGTGTTATGGATGATGTTGTGACTGATGGTGTGTATGTTGTTGTGGATGGCGTTTTGAATGTTTGTTATGGATGGTGTTGTAGATTATTTTCTAAACGATGTTATAGATGTTGTTGTGGATGGTGTTGTGAATGATTTTATTGATGATGTTGTGGGTGGTGTTTTCGATGATGTTGTGACTGATGTTGTATATGTTATTGTGGATGGCGTTGTGGAGGATGAAAATTATGTTGAGAATGATGTTTTGCAGGATTTTTTGAATAAAATTGTGGATCTTGTTGTGTATTATGTAGTCGATGATACTGTGCTACTCCAAGTGATGTTGTGAATAATGTTGTTAGCAATATATCTGATATTGCTAATGTTAAAAACGATGTTTCGAAATAGTAAATATTGCTAAAATTGTAGGCTAACGTTATTTATAATGTGGCGGAGATTGAGAATGATTTTGAAGGTGTTGTGGGGGTCAAGTTATGCATTATGTTTCGGATAATGTAATTTTGTGGATAATATCGTGATTG
Organism: Dryomyza anilis; assembly: GCA_951804985.1. Classification (NCBI taxonomy): domain Eukaryota; kingdom Metazoa; phylum Arthropoda; class Insecta; order Diptera; family Dryomyzidae; genus Dryomyza; species Dryomyza anilis. Next base: position 125,722,061 of record OX638130.1, on the reverse strand, counting down.
TTTTTTTTTTTTATATATGACATTGATTTTATATTACAGGCTTCAAATTAAAATTTAGATTTTTCAATTCATTTATTTTTTACATATTTTCAATATTTTATACAAAATACCGAATTATTTTACTTGTACAAAAACTAAAAGCCAATGTCCTTAATATTGATACACATTAAATAGATATTTTAACGTACAGATTAATTGTAGATGTTTTTATTATTACGAGTTTTTATCTAATCTGTCCAGCCTTTCATTAAACACTTTGCATTAAAATACTTCATTTGATTACACAAAATTAACGCCAACTTTTCTCGCCTGCCCCACTGCTGCACTTTGCGCTATTAACGGATTTTCTTTGAAGTGTTGGGTGGCACAAACATTTAAACCAACCGTCCGTCCGTCTAACCAACCATACAACCGGCCAACCGAGCAAACAGCCCAATAGACCAAAAGACACACACAGTCGACTAGGCTTCATTTTTGGCCACAAATTCTGCCTCAAAGTGTTGTCGTTGTTGTCGGCTTTTATGCCGACATCCCAAGAACTGCTAGAACGTTGTATGTGTGATGAGCCGACTACCTATAGCATGCGCCTGCTGGAGCAGTCCAACTTAAAATGCATTTTGAGTGCATTTTCTAGGTTTTCCAGACTGCCAGACGAAAATGCAAACGTTGTAAGTGCGGCGCGCTCGATTCTTGTATCCTTGTATGCTGCATATGTTTGTCTGGCTGCATGTGTATCCTTGCTATGCCAGGATCCTTGTTGCATTCGTTCATGTGCTTCAGTGGCTCCGTCTAAGTTTTGCTTTGCCACCAATTTTTGGGCAACTTTAAGGCCAACCATATTGTGGCTCTGCTAATATGGCCAAAACTAGTGCCGACGTTTGCTTTTGTGTTAGTTGAGTGTTGAGCCTCAATAATGTGTCTGTCCGTTTGTATGTACAATCGTCTGTCTGAATGTCTGTCCATCCGTCTGTCTGTCTGCTTGTATGTGTTGATTGCACTTGCTACCAAATCAGTTTAATTCGTGTATCAATTGAGTTTTCATTTTCGTTTTTGTAGTTGTTGTAGTTGTTGTTGTTTGGTGTTGATATTGGTCTTTTGGGTTTACAAATCTTTGATCAGCTGCAACTAAGCATTGGCCACAACACACATGAAAACGACTGCAGCCGCACTCTATCTGGACTCTGTGCAGCCAGCCTTCAAATGCCACCCGACAACGTCTGCGTTGTTCCCACATTTTTGGGTTCTTCTTCTGCTCATTTTCTGCACTCTGCATTTCATCCTTCTTCAACATTTTGTCCTGCATATCCACTTCGTTTGCGCCAGCAGCCTTGTGACGCATTTTGAGGGTTTGTTCTTGTGGCCAACATTTGGCATCCGGCTAGCCGCCATGTTGGCTTCATTTTTGAGGCTACCAACTGCATTTCACAGTTGATTTGTTTGCAAGTTCACTTTGGGGCCACTTGATGATGTTGGCGTCGTCGTTTTCGTCGTAGTCATCAACATTGGTTGTAATTGCTGTTGCAGCTGTTGCTAATGTTGCTCTTATTTTAGCGGCTGTTGCAGTGAATGAAAGTTGCAAGTCCTTTAAGGACATTTTTTTGAACTTCTTTATATTGGTTGATAAATTGATTTTTTTTTAATGAAAATAGAATTTTTGTAAAAAATTTAAGTTATAGTGAAAATTTTAAATGTTCAGTAAAAATTTGAATTTTTAGTGAAAATAGAATTTTTGTAAAAATTTAAGTTATAGTGAAAATTTTAAATGTTCAGTAAAAATTTGAATTTTTAGTGAAAATTTGAATTTTTAGTGAAAATTTGAATTTTTAGTGAAAATTTGAATTTTTAGTGAAAATTTGAATTTTTAGTGAAAATTTGAATTTTTAGTGAAAATTTGAATTTTTAGTGAAAATTTGAATTTTTAGTGAAAATTTGAATTTTTAGTGAAAATTTGAATTTTTAATGAAAATTTGAATTTTTAGTGAAAATTTGAATTTTTAGTGAAAATTTGAATTTTTAGTGAAAATTTGAATTTTTAGTGAAAATTTGAATTTTTAGTGAAAATTTGAATTTTTAGTGAAAATTTGAATTTTTAGTGAAAATTAGAATTTTTAGTGAAAATTAGAATTTTTAGTGAAAAATAGAATTTTTAGTGAAAATTTGAATTTTTAGTGAAAATTTGAATTTTTAATAATAATTTGAATTTTAGTCAAAATTTTAATTTTTAGTGAAAAATTGAATTTTTAGCGAAAACTTGAATTTTTTAATAATTTGAATTTTTAGTCAAAAATTTAATTTTTAGTGAAAATTTTAATTTGTAGTGAAAAATTGAATTTTTAGTGAAAATTTGAATTTTTTGTCAAAATTTGAATTTTTAGTGATTTTTTGAATTTTTAGTGATAATTTGAATTTTGAGTGAAATATATTTTTATGTTCTATCTCGTCCTTAAATCATCCATATTAAAAATTATTATTATGACTTTAAGAAAAATAATTGCACATAAAAATAGCAAAAATGGTCATAGAAGTCAACGCCATGCGAGTTATGGTTTCTATAAGAGATATGCATTTCAAGAAATTCATTTAATTTCAACTATGCTTGAAAATTAAATGAATGTGTTGCTCACAACAACAAAGCACAAGTAGTGTCAAAACGAAACACAAACATGACGTAGTTGTAGTGAAGAGGTCCATAATAATGTGCAAACAATTCAAATACTGAAATGGACTGTTTACGAAATTTTTTATCATTCTTAGTCTAAGGGCCGGTTTTACAGTGCTAGTTTAATCCTAGTTTAACCTCTATTTAATTAAACGTCTCATAAATTTAAACGACGTTTAACTTTAATAGCTGTTTTACAGTAAAAGTTTAAAATGAACCGAATCAAGTCGGATAAATAAACAAATTATCGATTATTTCTCTCATTTGGAACAGCTGATAATTTTATGCAAACGTTTTTTAAATCAAGACATTGAAAATAGATTTTAGATTAACAAAATAAATGAAATATGCAAAAGATCTAGGAACTTTAGTACATATGAGGATAGAAGTTTGATTTATACACTGTTGAAATGCAAGAAAACAAACAGAACACAAACATGCTGGCTGACAATGCGGGAACAAGAAACAGAGAGCGTGGACAGACAGTTCAAAAAAAGTGCAACTCTAATTCTTGTGGATAGTATCTGTCAAAAATGTTAAGATTTTAAACGTAGTTTAAACGGCCAACGTAAGACGTTTAAACTGATTTTAAACAACGATTTAAAGTCACTGAAAAACTGAATTCTGAGATTAAACTACGTTTAACCCACAAATCCAGTTAAACTACCACTGTAAAACCGGCTCTAAGTAGTTTTCATTAATATTGAAAGTTTTTTTTATTTATCGAAGACAATTTGTTCATTATTTAAACTTTTCAAAAAACATTTTTTTGAGATATAATTTGATTTATACACAGCTGAAATGCAAGAAAACAAACAGAACACAAACATGCTGACTGAGAATGCGGAACAAGAAACAGAGAGCGTGGACAGACAGTTCAAAAAGAGTGCAACTCTCATTCTTGTGGATAGTATCTGTCAAAAATATTAAGATTTTAAACGTAGTTTAAACGGTCAACGTAAGACGTTTAAACTGATTTTAAACGACGATTTAAAGTCACTGAAAAACGGAATTCTGAGATTAAACTACGTTTAACCCACAAATCTAGTTAAATTACCACGGTAAATCTAAGTAAGTAGTTTTCATTAATATTGAAAGTTTTTTTTATTTATCGAAGAAAATTTGTGCATTATTTAAACTTTTCAAAAACATTTTATCGAGATATTGCTTTTTGAAAAATAATGTTTGTTGTATTTTTTATAAGCAAATAAATACCGAGAACACATTACTCCCGTCGAACACCGATCGGCATATTTGCTGTTGTTTTCAATGTACGTATTCTCACTCGTTGCGCTCACTCATTGCACTCACTGTAATTGTTGAATTTTCAGCGACAGTAGTGTCAATGAATAAAATGTCTTGACACTACTTGACACCAATGAAACAAATAGTGCAGTGAAGTGTAGTCGCTGGAGAGATTTCACTGTAATACTGTAGACTGCCATTGCAAAATGCACTCAATACTGTAGAGTACAGTAGTCCATACTTTGCAGTGGGAACTTCAAATACATTTGTGCAGATGTCTAGTTTCTTTTATCTTGATCACTTAATGTATATTTTTCAAATTACACAAACTGAAACGATTCCTTGTATAAGAATTGATATATTTTTTTAATCATGACATCGATTTGGCTCTATTTTGTCATGAATGTGACAAATAAATTATCGAACTATAAATTCATGCCCAATCACATCAGGATTTCAAGATATAGACTCCTAAAAATCTTTAAAATTCTTAAAATTCTATTAACCTTTCAAGAAAACTGGTTTTTTATATTGTTTCTGGGCGATAAATTTTATTTTATCGTTTCTGAAAGCAAAAACCAACCAAAACTTGATACAATAAAAACAAAAACCATTGAAGTTAATAAACAATGTCAACCAATAATATAAATTCCAAACCCATATTGAAAAACTCTACGCTTCGTTTCATATAACTCGCAATTCTCAGAAAAACTGCATAAATCATAATAACCTCTTTTTAACTCTTCTATGAAACACTTTTTACAACCTTAAAATAGAACACGAAAAAAACAATTCGCGACTGTTACAGAAAAACAGAAAAAACTAAGTGTTTTTTAAGCATGTTACCCTTTCGCGTTACAAATGCATTGTACGGCTCATATAAGAGCGGTTCATATTCGAGCGAGTGCGGCAGGTATGCATGCGGTACGAACAAAAGACTCTGCACTAAATACACAAATTCACAAATACGCTAAAATTCACATTTAAATGACGAGAGCGTTCGACAAATAAAAAACAAAATAATTGTTTTATAAAATTCATGCGAACAGTTGTAAAAAAGAAAGAGTTTAAAATTTGTTAAACCCTTTTTTAGCTGCGCTCGTTTTTTAATCCTTTCGTGTACTCGCTGCTGTATCAATTGCAGCCTAACGTACGCAGCCTCGTTTTTTAATGACATGACTCGGCGCGGCTCAATTCCTACTGTCATCATAAAATAATTGTCACTTAGTTTCTCGGTATCATTTGCCATTGTTAAAACGCGTTCGACTAGAAAAATAACGCACAACCCTTTTTTTACAGTGGCGTGACTGCGAGCGAGAGAAAGAGGCAGCGAGAGAGAACAGTTCAGGTCAGCGGTTTTTTACGAGCACTGCATCTGTCCGGCGAACTGCCGAACTTAACCCGTTGTTTGCTCCGTTACATTTAGCGAAACAATTGCAAATTGTATTTCTAGGTCAAAACACGGTCCCGTTTCGTGGGATGCCTCGTGTAGGCGAACGAACTCTTTCGTTCGGTTGTAAAAAGTGCCATAAATCTGTGTCGAATGACGGAAGGGGTTAAAAATGTTGTGGACGAGGTCGTCGACGATGTGCTCATAAAACAATAAATTTATAGAAAATGCTTTGGTTTTCGCCACGGCGCAATAAACATTTTAAAAAACCTCTACAAAATAAAAAAGGGTTTGAGCTGCTTTTTTTAGAAATGGTTTAGCAGCACATCCTTTTTTTACAATCACTTTTTATGGGGGTGTTGAGCACTAAATGCACGCACTAATTTCGCCGGACAGACGCGTATAATGGGTTAATAGTGCAAGCGAATGGGTTAATGTCGAGCAGCAGACGACAAAAAGCAGTGCAATTAACCCTTTGTTGTTGGCAGTGCTCGATTTTTTTGAAAGATTCTCAGAATTCTATGAAAATATCGAAATTTTAAAAAATATTGCTAAAGAAAATTTCAAGGAAGTGCATGGTTTTATTTTTAGAGCACATACAATTGACATTTGGTGCCAAAAAAATTAACCCGTACATTTTATGATACGAGTCACAGTCATCCATATGAAATTCACAGAAAAAACTGCAAAAAATATGTATGGTTTGACTTTTTGAATTTTGTGTTTAGTGCTATTTTTATTTTTAAGATATTTTTTTAAAATTTCCTTGAAAATTAACATAAAATGGCTATTAACCCTTTTGTGTAGAGTCTTGGCCACGCTGTCAGTGACTTTGCGGCAAAATTTTTCCAATGATTTTTTATATATTCTTGAAAATAAAACAATATCTATGGATATTGTAAAAACTGAAATTGTAAAACGAGTCATAAATGTCAAATAAGTCAAAATTTGGTTTAACTTTGTGGGGGTTTCTTAAAAATAAAAATAAAGTAAAATGAATACCGCGCGCTATACCTCTGAAGACGTTGGGACGGTCTTTTCTGATTTCTCTCTGATCTTTTGTATTTCAATTAAGACATTTTGACAGTTATGAGTTGCTGTCTCACGATTTAGTACATCAACCTGTTGTCTTAATGTGCGCCGCTCTTTTCAACGTTTTCATTTTCCATTTTTCCCTTTTTGAAAACTATCTTTTGCTAATCTTTCGTATTCGAATTTAGTGATTTGGTATATTTTTCATCTTTAACTTTAATTAATTGGTTCCGCTGAGTATATTCTTACTTTTCGGTTGTTGCTAACCACTTTGTTCATCTTATCTGCGCTGATCTGAACTGTTGTGGGTACCATTATGTTGCCCAACATGTTTTCAACAGTTTCATTGATTAGCGTTGGATTGATTGAAATCGTTGTTGATTTTTATTGAGCTGCACTAATTGTGGGATCTTTTTGTTTTTGTATATACTGGGCGACCAACGGCGAATGCTTTGGTGGTCAATTTTTCTGGCCGAGTTAAATAACCACCGCTTATGAATATGAATGAATGCGTTTTTAAATGAAGTGGTCTACAGCGATTTTTTGTCGGTGAAAGGTGTTTAGAAACAAATGTTTTAACGCAGTGATTTGAATTTTCAAAAAAATATTTTGAACCAGTTACCCATTCTGGGAGTTCTTTTATTACTTATATTTAATATTTTCATTTTATTTTTTTTTTTTGGCTAGTTTTTGATAATTTTGTTTGTCTGGAGAATTTAAAGAATAATTTCGTTTAAGGTTTTTATTTTTCAAAAAGATTTGTAAAGTACTGTACATCAAACTTGAAGTCCCAGAATAATGTCCACATGGTCAGGTTTAGAATCTACGACTTTCATTATCTTAAAGCTTGTTTTATTAGCTTTAAAAAGAGACCCTAATGAAGTGTCTAGCAATTCTCGTAATATTTCGATATGAAAAACAATACAAAAGTCCAATTTATCTGACTTTGGTCGTAAGAAGGGATGATAGGTTAAAGGAAGGGAGAATATATGGAGTAGAACCACACAGTACAGAGAGAATTCGTTCTTCTGTTGCACAATTCGTTTGCGGAATAATCTCCCTGCATCTGTTTTTCCCATATTTTTGATGTTTCTTTTGAACTTGCCAATATCAAAATTCTTGGACGCAGGGAGATTTTTCCACAAAAGAATTGCGCAACAGAACAACGAATTCTCTCTGTAATGTGTGGTTCTGTTGAGAGCCGATTGCAATACAAAGGGATGGGTTTGGTTCGACGCCCGAGTAGAAAGAAAAAACACACGACCTGGTGTGTTTTTTTTTCCTTGAACACCTTACGTTCTTCGGTCCTTCGGTGCTCAAATGAACTGATAGACGATAAAATATTTGTATCCCATCTATTTAGCACGTTGTTGAATTCGGCCCAAGAACTCTAAGGCGGATTTTTAACCGCTGTCCAAATGTGCGAATATAGGTAGTGTGTACAGCGCGTAAATCAGCAGGAGTGAACTATGTCTTACACCGTTTGAAAAACCCGGGAAAGTTTACCGCACCTTTCGACACATCAAATATGAGATCATTCTAACGGAGATCACATTGAACTGATATGCCCTATATTGAGGTGAATCCATTCTTTTGTGAGATTTATGCAAGCCATAAGAACAAATGCCGAAGAAAAGGACAGCCATCAAGTCACCGGTGGATCTTTTCCTACGGAAACCATATTGCCGGTCAACAAGTAATCTGTTGTAATCTGTTGTGCTACAGATAGTTCACAGTTTATAGCGCTTTCCATTACCTTGGAGAGCGAAGAGCATTTTGAAATGGGTCGGTAATGGGCAGGATTTGTAGCCTCACCCTTTATTGAAACTGGCTGGACATTGGCAACCTTCCAACAAGATAGAAAAACTCCTATCATGTACGAAATGTTGAAAAGGTTGCGCAACAGACAAGCCAGTGTTGACGCGCACTTCTTTCACACATGAGCAGATATACCATCTGGTCCGAGGGCTTTGTTAATATTGAGGTTTGTTAGGAACTTTTTGGCTTGCAAATAACAAAAGGCAAATTAATGTTTGGAAAAATATTTTATATAATAATGCCAATCGATAGGTGCTTTGAAAACAAACAATTAATGCTTTACATCACTATTTTATCTTATACCAATAACAAATTATTGCAAAAAAACGAAAATATTCGCCCTTTTGGCAAGACAAAATTTTGAATATTTCGAATTCGCCCTTTTGATTTTGTCTTTTGTTGCAGGAAATGTCCAATAAAACCACACACGATTTTGGCACAGTATACTTGAGGAAAAACTACATTAAAAAATGTAAAAAACGCAAAGTCAAAAATGACACATTCGCCCCTTTGTCATGATAGTGACAATATGTTGTAAAATTATTGAGCTATTTTCGTTTATGGTCTGGACCATCAAATTATTTAGAAAATTCAATAAAAATGGCCACATAAAATATGAATGACTGATATGTGAAATTCTCAACACTTGATTGACAAAAATTGTCAAAATCATACTACGCGAATTGTAATTCATGCATGAACTATTTCTTTATTTGTAGGATGTTTAATTGATATTTGATATAAGTAACCTTATTTTTAATAGATTTGAAAACTGTTTGTCAGAAATACAATCTAACAATCTAAGGCCTCAGCATTCCAGAATCCGAGAGCGGAACTTGTATTCTAAAATTCTTTTCGGTGGGCTTGACCCGATCTTAGTAGACATTCAAAACTGCAATGTTCAAGCGAATTGATGTTTAGAGCTGTAATATTTCTAGTGGACATCTTTGTTTTCTTATGTTTAAAAGTAAGAACATGGCAAGATAATGATTAAGATTGCTCGAATAAGACTTACACGATGATGCGCAAATGTGAACTAGTGGTATGACTCAAATTCAAAATTGTAAGGCTATGATAAGACTTCAGTGATATCTTCATAACGAGATGTAGAAACCTTTATAAAACTAGTGCTACCACATTCATTTTCTAGTAAGTAACTAATCAATTTAAGCAATTTCATTAGTAAACTAAAATAATAAACGGAAAATTTCCAAAAAAAAAAAAAACATAAAATTGAAACATATGCAATATTGTAAGCCTTTATTTCAAGCCCTTTAACATTTCGCATCTGCAATGTTATCTAAAAATGCTACAAGCATCAATATTTGTACTCAAAACAAATATTAGATTTGCCCACAACTAATATTTGGTACCACTATATACTATATACTGTTATTGCTACCCTTACAAATACGAAAAATGTTGCATTTGACTAAATCATCAACAAATACATTAAATATTCCCGCCTCAACGAACGCATCAAAGTCGCTGACAAAGAATTTGTGAACATCGAGCCGACACAATTATTTGTCTAAAACAATTAAATAACAATACAATATAAATCCAGCCAAATTACAAATACAGTTAGCATAGATTCCGAGAAATATAACGAATATGCGACGCACTGAACCCATCAAAGTTGTGAAAAATCAGTAATATGTAAATTTTGTTAGGCCGCTAAAATAATCCTTTCTCTGGTATGGTTCACGTCCAGCGCTCATATTTATTTTTGATGTTTGCGGTGGCCAAATGATTCCCAGAAGCTAAGTTTATGTAAAAGGGCACGAACGAAGAACACGTTGTACTTATATGTGAAACCCTTTTACATGATCCTGCCTGGACTGGAATGGACTGGACTGGACTGGCGGCTGATGTTTAACCAGGAATGTGGGCATTTTTATTATGGCTAGTTTTCGGTTTATTTGTACGTCGTAGCCTTTTAGCTGCTGTTTAGATATTGTAAATGTAGCTGCTGCTGCCGGCGAACACAGTTTGTTGATTTTTCGCGGCCCAATAAAAAAAGGAGTAAATTTTTCAATTTGTGCGCTGGACGTTTGAATTCCACGAATCGCCTATTTTTATGGCTTTTTAGAGGTTTTCGGGTTATTTAGGATGCTGTATGGGGGTGATTTGTTTATAGTGCATTTTATGTTGCTCTATCTCTCTCAGGACCATGCCAATGAGTGGAAGAATCAAAGCAGAATTTGGAATAGAGCAAAACAGGTAAACCATTATTAATTGGTTAGCAATTGGTTGTAAGAATTGTGAGTAGCGATTGTGTTGGTGGTCTCAATGAACACGCATTTGAATAATTTCTTGTGGCGACGTCGGCCGGCGGCTTTAATCCTTTCGTTTTTGGCGGCGAAATAGACTTTCGCATCGGGTACTTGAAGCAATTTCACGGTTTCGCAAGTCTTTGAAGACCACATTATTCGGTTAGTTGTGGTAAGGATCAATAGACGTACCGAAGAATATCGAATGTATTCTGCTTAATTTAATTTTATAAAATTTAGCAAAGAAGATATTGAAAATCAGAAATGAAAAATTCAATTGTATTTCGGACATGTGCAAAAGGTTTCAATTCCGAAAAGACCTAATATTTTCAACTGGAACATGTCTCGCAAAAAAATAGAAGTTGCAGTCCGTAAACTAAAAATTGGTTGGTCCATACACAGCGACTAGGTATCGAGAAAAACGGTTTACAAATATGCACAATATATATCTTTGTTAATGTTCCTAATTTCATATACGGTGTATATCGTCGTTGTAGAACGAAAAGTCACCAAATACATTTTTATGAAAAACTTAATTTTTGAGTTTGTTGATTAATATTATAAAAAGTAAATGATGCATGTTTAAAGTTGAAAAATCAATTAATAGATTTACGTTTTCTTGTCATGTGGTAAGAAAATTTAGATCATCGATTAAAAATTCACAGATTTATAAAGATTTTTGTAAATGAATATTTGGCATTTTAAAAATGTATTTGGTGACTTTTCGTTCTACAACGACGATATTAAAAAACTAAATTATAATTTTGTACACACACAACCTTTTAGAAATGTATCATATTTTGGTAAATCAGATCAGATAATGTTGTTCATATAAGTGATAGGGTTCTGACAAGTAACATTTCTAAAGATTTTTTCCCGATCATGGTTGTAGTGATGATCCCAAAATACAAAACTTACTTTTGTTCTTGCAAGAAAATATTCGATCTAGAAGAAGAACCTAGAAAAAAAGTTGTTGCACACTGCAAACACAAGGTCGATCTGCCGATGCAAGAACAGAGTCGTTACGTAGCTAAAACTACCATTTCTTCTTCTTACATTTACTCATTACTGCATGACCCTACAACTAGAGAAAAGGTAAAGAGTTATTAAGTTTTTACAAAAAATAGTTTTTGTCTATTTTGCTCCATATAAAGTTCAGTCATTACCTTTTACGTTACCCTTTTTTTAAGTGAAGTAATCTTTAAGTTTTGGTATGTGCAAAACAATGATAATAGAATAAAATGAGTTGGATCGATAAGCACAGTAATAAGAGTAGTAATTTGGTTAAGCTGGTTGGTATTGAAAATAAAAATGATCGGTCAACGGTTCTGTAACATATGTACCTCATGTATAATACATTTTTGAAGGTATTTCGGTTAAAGTGATTAAAATAAGTTATTTGTAACACCAGAAAGTGTGGTTCTGCGCCATTACCATAGATGATTCAAAGAGAAACCGTTGAGGAATAATAGAAAAACTATATAGAAACATAGTGAGTTCATAGATAAACTATAAAGGAACCAACATAGAACTACAGATGAATTTAAGAGGAATTGTAGAGAAACCATTAGGCAACCATACACCAACCATACACCAACCATAAAGGAACAATAGAAAAACCATTGATCAAACATAGAGAAACTATATAGGAACTATAGAGAAACAATAGAAATACCATATAGAAACTTTATAGGTACGATAGAGCAACCATAGAGCAACCATAAAGAAACCATAGAGTATTTATAGAGCAACCATAGAGCAACCATAGAGAAACCATAGAGCAACCATAGAGCAATCATAGAGCAATCATAGAGCAACCATATAGCAACCATATAGCAACCATAGAGCATTTATATAGCAACCATAGAACAACCATAGAGCAACCATAGAGCCACCATAGAGCAACCATAGAGCAACCATAGAGCAACCATAGAGCAACCATAGAGCAACCATAGAGCAACCATAGAGCAACCATAGAGCAACCATAGAGCAACCATAGAGCAACTATAAATCATCCATAGAGAAACTGTAGAGCATCCATACAGCAACCATAGAGCAACCATACAGCAACCATAGAGCATTTATAGAGCAACCATATAGCAACCATAGAGCAACCATAGAGCAACCATAGAGCAACCATAGAGCAACCATAGAGCAACCATAGAGAAACCATAGATCATCCATAAAGCAACTATAGAGCATCCATACAGCAACCATAGAGCAACAATAGAGCAACTATAAATCATCCATAGTGAAACTGTAGAGCATCCATACAGCAACCATAGAGCAACCATAGAGCAACCATAGAGCAACCATAGAGCAAACATAGAGCAATCATAGAGCAACCATATAACAACCATAGAGTAACCATAGAGCAACCATATAGCAACCATAGAGCAACTATAGAGCATCCATACAGCAACCATAGAGCAACCATAGAGCAACCATAAAGCAACTATAGAGCATCCATACAGCAACCATAGAGCAACCATAGAGCAACCATAGATCATCCATAGAGCAACCATAGAGCAACTATAGAGTAAAAAGTACGCAATTTTAGCAGTTTCGAGGCAGCTTGGAAATATGTTCTCGAAAGAATGTCAAGTTGACAAAGACGTAGGTGGCTATTTTTGCTCGTACTCCCTAACAAAATTTGTGACCTTTTAAGGAATATTTCAGATATATTTCCAGCAAACTCACAGAAGCAGGTTGTCCAATTTCCTTACATTTTCATGGCAGATTTACGGCATATTTTGGGAACGGGCAGAAAATAGGCTTTTGATTGAAACTACACTTTTTTGTGCTTGAAATCTTTCGATAATATGTTTCTGATAATATGCACTGATCCTGCCAAAAATGTTGTCTGGTGCCAAAATATATGTGGGATCTGCCCAAAATAACATACATTTTTCTGGAATACTTGGGTTATATTTTCGAAAAATAATGGAAGATTTTAGGTATTGTATTGTAGGTTGTTGAATGTTGTTAAACTTCCTATTCCGGCATATTAGGTAAGAGCATAAAATATGCAGTTTTTGAAATAAAATTTATCTCCCATCAAAAACTATTTCTAAACTGCCTCGACTTTCAAAAAAATATGTCTTTGGACCCGAGACCGAATTATTGGCATTTTACACAGATAAATGGAATTTTATGCGAAGTGTATGACAGTTATTTAAATTCTATGAAATTTTAAAGGTGGATTCCGGGCATAACCCGGGAATAACTTTTGATAAAACTCTGCCTTTGACTGCTTAAAATATTTAGAAAAAACAAAAATGTTGTCAAATATCTCAAAAGTGTATAACATGCAATAAACTTTTTGAAAGACATCTATTTATCTGTGTGTCTGAAATTATTCCCAAAAGATTCCTGCAAAATTCCCTAAATTTTGTGTAATTTTAAAGGCAGATTCACGATCTATTTAGGAAACGTATAGAAAATAGGCGGCTTTTGATACAAGCTTCACTATTGTCTGCTTCAAATCGGCAGAAAATATATTTCTAAACTTATTTGCGTCTGCCTACAATTTAGTCAAAGATAACCCACAAAATATCCAAAAACGCATAACGGAATTAAAAAGTGGATAATAAAATAAATTCAATTCCTAACTACAGTCACTCAAAAAATGGCGCTTCCAACTCTCAGTTGACGATTTGAAAAATCTCAACTGCCTATATTAGACAGAAACTGTATAATTTGTGTATTAGTGTTAACAAGAGATTTGGCGCTAAAAAGGACATTCGCTCATTTCGCAGGATCAAGCATATAAAATTACAACATAAAACATAGTAGATAACTCAATGCTTCGCTAGAGGCATAGACAGACACAATTATGAGGACATCAAAATTGTAACAAGCACATTGGATGGTTGGAAGGAAGGAAGCACCCTCCAAAACAATACAAACGCAAGAAATAGCATCTTTGAAAAGCCGACACGTTACGCTTCATTAAAAAGAAAAAGAAATAGCGATGCTTTTCGTGTTCCCTCAAGTACTAGATGGTGATGTAATTCCCAAATCACTTTTTGCATTTGTGACTGCAACAAATGTGATATGCAGTACCTCAATTCGTGTTTGATGTTTATTGTTATGATTCAAGCACTAATTTATATGCCAACTGACAGAGATTATAGTATTAGAGAGATTCAGGTAAAATGTTATATGCAAAAAATGGTTGAAACGATTTTTAACCTTTTGCGCTCAACTCAATACTCGAACTAGACTGGGTGCGGAAGAGCAGCAGCATTGGAATCACAAAAATAGGAAAAACAAAAACAAGGGAAGTAAATATGCGATTTCATCAGATATGCGGATAACGTAATTGTATCTAATATCTGTTGGATGCTACTTGAGTTTGTCTACTCGTCTTCTTGTACTATTCATCATAATATCATTGTGCACTGGAGAAAGATATCAATCTTTGTTTAGCATTGATAGACATCTAGATTTGGAATCTTGTATATTGTATCTTGTATCTGATAGCTCTGTGCAATACCAGTGAAGTGAGAAGCTGGAAACGACGGATTTATTTAAGCCGATTGCACGATTGTATGACAGCATTCATTGATGTTTTCAGGTTCATTCAAGAAGTACGATTAAGTAAACGATTCAGGTTGACAATATGTGATAAGTTCTATTTACTAAAATTTCGTAATTCTTGTCTTTATCTCTTTATTTGAAATACCTTTCAAACTTTTACATCTTTTTTAAGTATTTCTTTAAGGTATAACTTACTGTTCGAAGATATGTTGATGCTTTTAATATTATAACAACTCTTGCATGTCGAAATTTTAAATATATGGCTTACCATTTTTGAAATCTAAATAGACCCAGTCTGCATTGTCTCGGAGATCTTCGATGACTCGACGCTTTCTCGAATAACTTCGATATAAAAGTTCGAACTCGTTTCTTTCTAGATTCTAAAATGCCATCAAATTTTACAACCTGCTATACACTTCCCAAGAAATTACATTTAGCTGTGCGTTTGCCGGAAATATGCCCGAAATATTCCAGAAAAATGCCAACAATTTTTGTCAATTTTGTCTTTTTTGTGGAATTTAGTAAATATTTGTGAAATTTTTATGCCATATTTTGGGAACGAGCAGAAATCACACAGCTTTTGATACAAACTCCGCCTTTCTCCGTTTGAAATATGTCGAGAAAATGTTTCTGAACTGCCTCGACCCTGCCAAAAATTTTGTCTGGGGGTACATTCAAAATCTTCTACAAGATACGATATTTAAACATTTATCACATCGATCCGCAATATTTTTCGCAGCACAATCGAATTTTGATCATTTTTTTTTTTGATATCGTTTCGATTTCCCAAAATGTTTCGTATCGAGAAAACTTCGACAGATCGTATCGATATCTGCCTATCATTTAGATTCCATTTGACGCTCGATATATTTACGAGAACGGGCACGATATCATGTGATTTCCCAATCTACTCTCATTGATCTCGTAAAGATATCGAAACGAATGTCATACTGGGGAACTACAAAATGGTCATGCATTATGTAGATGTCAGAAATATGAAATACATTTCTTAACATGAGGCATTCCATGTCAAAAATGGCCCCTTAGGTTTTCAGAGTATCAATGAAATCAGTTTTTCAAGGAATTTTAAGGGCTATTAATCGCATATTTTGGGTACAGGCAGCTTTTAATAAAAACTCCTCCTTATCTCTTTAGGATCATCTGTAAACTGTATCTTAACCACCTCGACTATCTAAAAAATATTGTATACGGTCTTGTGATCAAAATTGTTTACATTTTTTAGGAATGTTTCCGGAATATTTCCATAGAGAAATGGAAGTTTCTGAGAAGCGTATGTCAGATTATCAAATTTTTTATAGTTTCACAGGCAGATTCCCGGCAAACGGGTAGATAACAAATAGCTTTTGATATAAACTTAACTTTGACTGCTTCAAATATTTGGAAAAATATGTTAAAATGCCTTGAGCCTGCCAACAATTCTTTTCTATACAATTTCCACAAGTTTCCTTTTATCTTTTTGCTCCAAAAACGCTCAAATTTCTTCTAAAAATTTTGTTAAATTATGGGAACATAAAGAAAAGCTTTTGATACAAGTTTTTGATACGAGCGATACGATAAGTTTTTTGTCTCACGAAAACATATATTTAAACTGCCTTAAGCTTACAAAGAAAACATACACAGAAAAAATTCTTCAATATGATGAATTTATTCATAAATATTATGAATTTTTTAACCAACTACCAGATTCATCATATTGATACCACCGTTCATTAAATGACATATTAATGAATGCATTCATTATATATATATGAACAAAATATTCAATACAATGTATTTGATTTGTTATATTGATGAATTTGTTCATAATAATTTTTCCAAAAAAAAAAAATATAAAATAATTCAAAAAAAAAAGTGTTGTAAAAATTTTATTTAAAAAATAACAGTAAATAAAATTATCCGACAAAAAATTGTTCAAAAATAAAACTTCCGAAAAAAATTTTTGAAAAAAAAAATTTTTCAAATTGAGATTTTTTTCGAAAAAAAAATAATTTATTCAAAAAAAAAAATTTTATATATATTTTTTTAATATACCTTCTTATTAATAAAATATTGTAAATAGAAATAAATATTTTATTAAACATTTTACTAATTTTTGCATGTCGAGCAAGCATTATATAAGATATATCATGCAAGAACTACACAGAAAAAAAAAAAATCTTCAATATGATGAATTTATTCATAAATATTATGAATTTTTTCACCAACTACCAGTTTCATCATATTGATACCACCGTTCATTAAATGACATATTAATGAATGTATTCATTATATTACTTACTTACTTACTTACTTAAATGGCCCTTACAACCGTGGGTCGGTTTTGGCCGCTGAGATGAAGCCGCGCCAGTCGGATCTGCTTTGCGCGCGCTGACGCCAGTTAGAAATACCAAGCGTTGCCAGGTTGTCCTCAACTTGGTCTTTCCAACGCAGATTTGGACGCCCTCTTCTACGCTGTCCACCTTCGAGTTTCGATTCAAGCACCTTCTTGGCTGGAGTGTTTTCATCCATTCGTTCGACATGACCTAGCCAGCGAAGCCGCTGGATCTTGATGCGCTTGACTATGTCAATGTCGTCGAATATCTCATACAGCTCGTGGTTCATCCTGATTCGATACTCGTTAGCAAAGCAGATAGGGCCAAAGATTTTACGGAGAATCTTTCTCTCGAACGCTCCCAGTACTCTCTCATCGGTGGTGGCCAGCGTCCATGTTTCTGCACCATAAAGTAGGACGGGCATGATGAGTGACTTGTAGAGCGTTATTTTTGTCCGGCGAGAGAGGGCTCTGCTTCTCAATTGCCTACTGAGCCCAAAGTAGCACCTGTTGGCAAGAGTTATTCTCCGTTTGATCTCCAGGCTGACGTCGTTGTTGCTGTTTACGCTGGATCCCAGATAGACGAAGTCCTTCACAATGTCGAACTTGTGGGTGTCAAAATCAGCTTTTTGTCCAAGACGCACGGACTCTTTTTTGCTTGTTGACACAAGGAACTTCGTCTTGTCCTCGTTCACCGCTAGACCCATTCGACGCGACTCTTTCTCCAATCTGGAGAATGCTGCGCTGACTGCTCGTGTGCTCCTGCCAATGATATCAATATCGTCGGCATATGCGAGCAGCATGACACTTTTGTTGAGGATAGTGCCGCTTTGACGGAGTTCGGCAGCTCGAACTATTTTCTCCATCAATAAGTTAAAAAAGTCGCACGATAGGGAGTCGCCCTGTCTGAAACCTCGTTCGGTATGAAATGGCTCGGAGAGGTCTTTTCCTATTCTCACTGAGCAACGTGTGTTGCTCAGGGTCATCCTGCAAAGCCTTATAAGTTTCGCAGGTATACCGAACTCAGACATTGCGGCGTATAATCGTTCCCTTATCGGAGTGTCGAAGGCGGCTTTATAGTCGACTAATAGGTGGTAGGTGTCGATCTGTTTTTCTAGGGTCTTTTCCTGGATTAGGCGCAATGTGAAAATCTGGTCTATGGTGGACTTTCCAGGTCTGAAGCCGCACTGATAAGGTCCAATCAGTCTGTTGACGATGGGCTTCAGTCTTTCACATAATACGCTCGATAGAACCTTGTATGCGATATTGAGTAGGCTGATCCCACGGTAGTTGGCGCAGATAGTGGGATCCCCTTTCTTAAGGATTGGGCAGAGTACACTGAGGTTCCAGTCACTTGGCATGCTTTCATCCGACCATATTCTGCTTACGAGCTCGTGCATGCTCTCTATTAGCTCTTCGCCTCCGGTCTTAAACAATTCAGCAGGCAGGCCATCAGCACCTGCGGCTTTGTTGTTTTTCAGCCGAGCAATGGCTGTTCTGACCTCGTCATGGTCGGGTGGCGGAATCTCAACGTCGTCATCAAGTACTGGGGTTGCCGGGTTTGCTTCTCTATCGGTGGAATTGATGAGGTCATCATCACCGGTCAGCAGTTTAGAGAAGTGATCCCTCCATATTTTCAGTGTGCTCTGGATATCTGTCACTAGATTTCCGTTCTCATCTTTACAGGAAGAGGTTCCGGATTTCGAACCTCCGGCTAGGCGTCTTATTTTCTCGAAGAATTTTCGAGCCTCATTCCTGTCCCCATGCATCTCAATCTCCTCACACTCACGTCTTTCTGCCTCGCTTTTTTTACGCCTGAAAAGACGTCTCTCTTCCCTCCTCTTCTCTTTGTATCGCTCCTTCGCAGCTCGCGTAGCTACTGACTGCAGGGTGGATTTGTACGCAGCGTCTTTCTCTGCAGTGGCCGCGCGACACTCTTGGTCATACCACTGATTCCTCAGGGGGCGTTGGAATCCAAGCACCTCTTCGGCAGCCGTACGCATAGAGCAGGAGATATGATTCCACTGCGCGCTTATATCATCGAGAGGAGGAGTGCTTTGTCTAAGCAGGTGTGAGAGTCGAGTGGAAAAGGCTTGCGTTGTCTGTTGTGATTGCAGCTTTCCGACGTCTAGCTTTCTCTGCGTTTGGTTCCGTACGTTCTTCGCAGCGCTTAAGCGTGTGCGGACCTTGGCTGCTACAAGGTAATGATCCGAGGCCATATTGGCACCTCGGATAGTGCGTACGTCCATCACGCTTGAAGCGTGCCTTCCGTCAATCACAACGTGATCAATTTGATTTCGAGTTTTTTGATCGGGCGACAACCATGTGGCCTTGTGGATATCGAAATGTTCGAATCTAGTGCTACTAACTACCATGTTTCGTGCTGCGGCGAAGTCGATTAGCCTCGTTCCGTTATCGGAAGTGTTGGCATGGAGGCTAAATTTTCCGATTGTGGGACAATAGATGGCTTCTCTGCCCACCTTGGCGTTAAAATCGCCTAGCACGATTTTGATATCGTGGCGGGGGCAGCGCTCGTACGCGTTGTCTAGGCGCTCGTAGAAGCGCTCTTTTGTCTCGTCATCTTTCTCGTTCGTCGGAGCGTGTGCACAAATTAGGCTGATATGGAAATATTTAGCCTTGATGCGGATTGTTGCCAGCCTTTCGTCCACGGGCGTGAACCTAGAGACAAGGTGGCGGAGTCTCTTGCCGACCACAAATCCACATCCAAATTCGTGTCTCTCCGCATGGCAGCTGTAGTAGATATCACAGGACGCTTGTTTCGAACAGCCCTGTCCCGTCCATCGCATCTCCTGGATAGCGGTGATGTCAGCCTTATATTTTTCGAGGACATCTGCCAGCTGGATAGAGGCACCTTCCCTATAAAGGGTCCGGACATTCCAGGTGCATATCCGTAAATCATGGTCCTTAAAACGTTTGCGTGGGTCGTCATCGTTGTAATCGGTCGTTATCCGAGGCTTCTTTTTTGTTTTCATTGGGCGCATAGGTTTTTTCCGTGGTGGGACCCAAACCCAACGCACGAACCCTCACTCTGAGGGAGATGCTCGCCACTCACTTTAGCCGACTTCTACACCGGGTGGTGTAGAGCGCCGTTTCCAGGGACTTCCACGAGGAGGACTTCCACCGAAGTGGAGGTGTCACCATTTGACAATTTGTCAATTCTGGTGACCAGTGAGTTGACTTGAGACGACACCGACAAGGATTGCGCTGGCTTCGCCATGTTGAAGCACTCAGACACGTTGCCTTGTGATAATCGCCCCCATAGTCATTATATATATGAACAAAATATTCAATACAATGAATTTGAATTGTCATATTGATGAATTTGTTCATAATATTTTGTTCAAAAATATATTTGTTCAAAATTTTTTTCTTTTTTTATAAAATAAATCAAAAAAAAGTGTTTTAAAAATTTTATTTAAAAAATAACAGAAAAAATTTTTATAAAAATTATCAGAAAAAAAAATTTTAGGGAAGAAAAATAGTTCCGAAAAAACATTTTTCCAAAAAAAAATGTTTTTGTTCGAAAAAAAAATTTGGTTCGAAAAATTTTTTTTTTCGAAAAAAAAATTATTCGAAAAAAAAATTTTGTTCGAAAAAAAAATTAGTTCGAAAAAAAATTTGTTCGAAAAAAAAAATTTTTGTTCGAAAAAAAAAAATGTTCGAAAAATATATTTTTTTCAAAATATATTTTTATAAATATAACTTTTTATTAATAAAAAGTAGTAATTATAATAAATATATTATAAAACATTTTACTAATTTATGCATGTCGAGCAAGCATTATATAAGAAATAACATACAAGAACTACGTGAGAACTAAGAAGTACGGCAAAAAATGAACGAAAAAAAAATATTTTGGTAGAAATTTGGTTTAATGAACAGCGTTCTTCAATATGATGAACATATATGTTGTATTTTATGTTTTGGTTGATTAATATGATGAAACGTATTCTTCACATACAGTCATCATTTTGAAGAACACTTTTTGGACAGTTGCCAAGCGTTCTTCATATTTATGATAGCATTCATAACATTGATGGCGTTAGTCATTAATATTATGAATGGTTCTTCAATACAATGAATCATGGTTTGAAGAACGGAATTCATCAATATGATGTACATTTTTTTTTATGTGTACATAAGAACAAGTACGACAAAAAATTAAAAAAAAAATGTTTGATAAAATTTGGTTTAATGAACAGCGTTCTTCAATATGAAATACATATATGTTGTATTTTATGTTTTTGTTCATTAATATGATGCTAGGTATTCTTCACATACAGTTCATCATATTGGAGAACACTTTTTCGACAGTTACCAAGTGTTCATCATATTTATGATCGCATTCAAAACATTGATGGCGTTAGTCATTGATATTATGAATTCCGTTCTTCAATCATGGTTTGAAGAGCGGAATTCATCAATATGATGTACATTTTTTTTCTGTGTTCCGAGGTTTTTTTGGAATTGGTCATTTCATATAACATAGCCGTAGCTATATTCGAAACAAGTTAAACATTAGTTTGATTCAACGACTACAACGTACCATAGGCGGTAATGGTCTACATTATTTAGTTTTAACATGTTTTTAATATGACACTGCAGTGTCACCTAATATATCGGCTGCAGTATCAATATCGAGTATATCGGACATTCCGTTTCCATTTTATACATCACAGCAGAGGCTCTAATCGCAACCATTTATTAAGTTGGACATATTGATTGAAGGAAAAAGATGTAACGTATACGGTAATCCACATTATTTAATTTTAACAGTGCCATGTATTACAACGTCTGCAGTATCAATATCGTGTTGATCTGACATTACGCTTTCATTTCAGCTCAAAAGCCGACATTGTCCCAGTATCTCCTATAATTTGTTATACTCTATGCATTGAACTTCTTCTCTATGAGCTCTATGTGTCTATTTCTTTTGAATACGCCCACTACAAACAATTATAAAATATGCACAGTCTTCAAAAAAAAAGGACCTGTTCTAATGAACAACATCTGCATATAATTATTTTATATTTCAATTAATCGATTAGTTCATAACGACTCCATCCATCTATGTTTTTTTCCTTTCGATCCTTCTCATTTTTTAGAACCCTAGTTGTAAAAAAATCAACAAGCACCCATGTCTATCATTGACACCATCTCACGCGAGTTGTGCTACACCTGATACGAAAAGTTCATGGAAATACCATAAAAAAGGGTAACACATTTTAATGGTCGTTTAGAGCACTATTTGGTTTTAATTAGCCCTTCGTAAAACATTGAATGTAAGTCCGTCGCCGTCGTCAGTGACATGCCGCATGTTGCGTGACAGTTGTTCGTTCGATACTTTGTTACCCTAACCTGACCTAACTTAACATAACATAACCTAAACTGAGTGAGTGACCATCACCGATCACTGACGCTGTCGAGTGTTGGTCGTTGGTGTTGGCCAACAATTCTATTGTCTTGTTAAGCCTCACATGTGGCCAGAGTCAAGGAACGACCAGACAATTTAAATGTTTTTCTTTTTTACTTCCTGATCGTGCAGTGGAACCGTTTTAATGATCAGGTAATTGCGCGCGGCCAATGTGTGTAGCGCCTGTTAACTAATTAGCGCACAATGCCAACCGGAAATACAGTTGTCGTTGGGCAGCACAATTTAAATGTCAATCGTGGGAGTGAATGAATGACAGTGAAATTGTTGTTTATCAAGAGGGGTTTTCTTTTTTTACGGTTGTATAGTGGTTGGTAATAAATTTGTTTATTGCAACTATTCGAGCATTACAATTTTTAATAGTAATGATGCCAATACAAACTCCGGACGAAATATTTAGCAGGTCGAAGCAGCTTAGAAACATTTTGTCGACATATTTCAAACAGACAAAGGCGAAGTTTGTATATAAAGCTGTCTGTTTTCTGACAGTTCCCAAAATATGCCGTGAATCTGCCATTAAAATTACACAAAATTTTACAACCTGCTCTTCACTTCTCATATTCTATTTATCCGAGCGTTCGGCGAAAATATGACCGAAATATTCCATTAAAATGCAAAAAATGTCTCGGGAAGTATAAAATTTTGAAATTTCCAACATTACCATATAAGAAATTAGAAAATTTAAGGAGATATGTGTTTTATATACAAAAATAGTAGAACTCAAGACTCTCTCCATCGATCACACCCGTTTTCAATACCAAACATAACTAAAGTACAAGAAATCTAATTTTTGAATTTTATTCTTCTACCCCGTTTTGTTTTTATGTAATCTTGATTTCAGTAAACATACTTCGAAACAGACGGACATCGCTAATTCGAATTAGAAGGTGATGTTTATCATATTCACTACAACTTCTAGAAGCCACAAATAATGGACTAAACTCATTTACTCTTAGTGCTTTGAAATTAATAAAAAACTTCAAGTAATCAAAGTAAATACATCATTAATCAACATAAAATAAGCCATATATTAAAATCTCAATTTGTACAAATTTGTCTTACGCGCTACCTAAAATTCTCACGCCCGAAACTCCAATAATTTGGCACTTACATCATTAAAGCAGACATATGTAACTCCTGTCATATGAAATACAGACATCACGATGAGTATCATAAGTATCAACTGTTTGGATAGCGACACCTTGGCACACCACTCTCCCTAAAATCACGTATACCATAAAATATGCCGCTTCCATCAACAGACAAATTATAATGTAGAAGGAAAAAAATCACAGTCAAAGAAAATGTAGTTGATATCCTCAAGATTCACCCCAATGATACAAAAGAAAAATCACACTAGAGACCATCATAACTCAGTGTATAACTCAGTGCACACTAGGAACACCAAAAAGAAAAACAAACAAACAAACTGTCAACGTAATGATATGATGCATAAATTACCGTTAAATACATAAAACAAAAACCTTTGGAAATGTCAAAAATTCTGACACAACGTTGACAAACCGTAACGTTTCGAGAGCATCAATGATTGAATATTGGGGTGGCGGTTGTAGGGAAATTGCATTGAAGGCTGCAAATAGATACATGACTCTCATTACATATCAAGCAACTGTCAACAGGGATAATGTTTTCTCGATCTAGTTGTTCTTGTTTTGATATTGGTTTTGGCAAATATACTGCAGTGGGTCATATTGAATATGCGTAACAATAAAAATGCTGGGAAACCAACGAAAGTCGGTTGATGTAATGTGAGTTTTCTATTCTATACATGATTTTGTAATAATAATTTTGACAGCAAATATTGTAGGTTAATAAGTACACAATGCAAATATTTGAATATAATAGGATGCATGTGTGAATTATAATGGTATTACAGAATTACGATTTTGACGGCAGCATTGGGTAGAATTTAAATAAAAGTATAAGTATTTTGTTTTAGGTTTAGTTAATTGTGTTCTTACAGGACTATCAACCATTATCTACTCTGGTATATATGTCAGAAATATAATCATAAATATACAATTTTAATCTTTTAGTTACAAAGGTGAGTGCAATAATTTTTTAGCGTAGCAAGACACTTCCCAGAAAGACATTTCCTCTAATCCATTTTTCCGAAGTAGACACTCCCCTAAATGGACATTTCCCTGAAAGACATTTCTCAGAAATGGACATTTCCCTAAGTTTTAGATTCAGGGAGTTTCTATATGGTATGTTACGAAGTGTGTATGGTGACAATTACCATCACTTGCATTCAGAAACTGAGAGGTCCATTATAAATCTCTTGCTATGGAGTACCTATATATACCGTCAGCGATTAAGTTTCAGACCAGTGACCCGATGAATTTGTATGGAAATTGGAAAGGAAGTATTCATGTTAAATGACTTTCAGACTTGAATTGACGCCTGAACAAAGCTGATTTTTGGAACAAAAAAAGTTAGAACAGAATATAAACTTTAATTATGGCCAAGTTCATCAAATATAAATATTTGAATTCATCAACATTTTTTATAACTTGTACCAAGTATAATTATATTTTTTTATGAAAATAATCTTTAATCTTTATAATAGCAAAACGTTTACTATATATAATCGCAAATCCACTTATATCGCCGCACCGTGGGGCAGCGTGTACCGAAAGTTGGCGAAAACCTCAAATAGTGTTTGTTTTAGAAAAATAGGTATGAGAAATGACTAATATTTTATGAAAAATTTAATAATCAATATTTAGAAGTAGATTTTTAAAAGTGTGTTTAGTACTTCCCATACAAATAAAATGATTAAAATTATATATATTGGGAATTACGGAGGCTGCGGTGATGAATCTTCAAGGTGGAATATTTTGCGTTGATATAAATCACTTGTCCAAATTCAAGCATTGGATTGAACAAGTGGGCGTGGTACCTACCATACAAACAAAAATTGTTGAAATTGTCAGTATTAATACAAATGGAACGTTTTTGTTTTCATATTTTTTTTCTAAAGAATAAACAATATCCAAAACTATAATATTCCAAAAACTATATAAATACCAGCTGCATTACACAAAAATTATGAATTTATAGGTTTTAAAAGAAACGTTTCAAAAAATGTATCAGAAATTTGACAATATTACATATAGAGAAATGTTCTCATAAATCATGTATTATACACAGAAAAATAATGTACATCATATTGATGAATTCCGTTCTTCAAACCATGATTCATTGTATTGAAAAACCATTCATAATATTAATGACTTACGACATCAATGTTATGAATGCGATCATAAATATGATGAACACTTGGTAACTGTCGAAAAAGTGTTCTTCAATATGATGAACTGTATGTGAAGATCACGTTTCATCATATTAAAGAACCAAAATATAAAATACAACATATATGTTCTTCATATTGAAGAACATGTATGGTATAATTTTTCCCTACTTCACAGTTCTCAAGTAGTTCTTCTATGTTATTTCTAATATAATGCTTGCTCGACACACATAAATTAGTAAAATGTTTTATAATATATTTATTTATAATTACAACTTTATATTAATAAAAAGTTATATTTATAAAGAAAATATAAAAAAAATAATTGTTTTTAAAAAAAAAAATGTCGAACTTTTTTTTAGAAACAAAATTTTATAAAAAGTTTTTCGGATTTTTTTTTTTCGTCTGAATTTTTTTTTTCTGAACAATTTTTTTTTGTCCGAAAAATATTTTTTCGGATGTTTTTTTTTTAATTTTTTTATATAAAATTTAACAACACTTTTTTTTCGAATTATTTTATAAAAATTATTATTATTTATTTATTTTTTTAATATTATGAACAAATTCATCAATATGACAATTCAAATTCATTGTATTGAATGTTTTGTTCATATATATAATGAATGCATTCATTAATATGTCATTTAATGAATGGTGGTATCAATATGATGAATCTGGTAGTTGGTGAAAAAATTCATAATATTTATGAATAAATTCATCATATTGAAGAATTTTATTTTCTGTGTACGCATAAATTTTCCAAAAATCCAGCCTAGAATAATCATTTTGTTTTTATTTATAAAATATGATTATAGTAAAAATCAATTATTATGATTAATTAAATAAAATAATGCGTATGTTTACTCATGTTTCATGTATTATGTATTCATAAGTCAAGAGTAATTGGAATAGGTTCAGAAATACATTTTATGATTTAATATTCTTAATTCATGATTAAAACATTGTTCCAAATAGCCAAAATATGTGGAACAAAGTGAAAAATATTGCATTTAAAAATATAAAATTACATCACTTTTACTCTCAGAAGAACATGTCACATTAAGTACTTAAGCATTTTTTTGTAATAATCAACATTAATAAGGATTTAATGTATTTGATGTAAATTCATTAAATTTAACCTTTTTATACCCTACACTAGAAGTGAAAGGGTATATTCAGTTTGGTACGCCGTTTGTAACACCCAGAAGGAAGCATCTCCGGTATGGAAAAGTATATATATTCTTGATCAGCATGACCTCCTGAGTCGATTTAGCGATGTCCGTCTGTCCGTCTGTCTGTCCGTCTTTCTGTCCGTCTGTCTGTCTGTCTGTCTGTCTGTTGAAATTGGCGAGATTGGTTCATTGTGACCTATGATCCGACCACTTATTTTCAAATACCTCATATAAAATGTACATATAAAGATCAATTTTTATGTATACGTGCTTAGGTAAACTTTTTTGGTCAAATATATATTGATATCATGCTCAAGTACGTGATAATAATGTTTTCCGTCGAAAAGACCTGTGGTTCATTAAAAAAAAAATCGAAATTCGGTACACCTACCCATTTGTAAATATGGGTATCAAATGAATGGAAATTCTTCAGCGATTGAATGTTTGTAGTTATTTTCAGGATTCGTATTCTCTGGTGACCTATATATCACTTTGAATGGTAACCACACATATGTGTAGGGTATTTATGGTCGGCTTAGACCGACTATAATTTTGATAATCCTAACTATCTTAATTACACCTACTTTAAAATTTCCCATGTGATCTAACCTTCCCAACTGGTTTTATTTATTACAGAAAATAAATAATACATGGAACTTTTATTATGGCAACAGACTCAAAAAAAATGCAGTATTACAATCAATTATTGGAAACTGAAGTGAACATTAAATGTGTTATGACATTTTGCAACGAGAAGTGTCTTTTTATGTGTGTCAATATTTATAAGTGAATTTCAATTTCGGCATTTAAACAAAATAAATTGTACAGCGAAATAACTAAAATACATTTTTGTTTTGAAAAATTATTAGAAAAATGTAGTTCGACTATACCATAAAATTTATAATACGTATTGTCCACCTGGGACACGGGCGACTTTACTTGTTGCTGCTGCTAGCTGGAGGCGCTTTCGATGTTGCAGGTTCGTTGCATAACGAAATCCAACGATGTCCTTTACTCTGCTTCTGCGCCTGCTTTGCACCGGTGACTGGTGACGTCGACTGCGGTCTGTTACCGGGCAAATTGTCTTTTGAGACAATATATATATATATATATATATATATATATATATATATATATATATATATATATATATATATATATATAAAATAAAAACGCGTGGTTGTTTTAAGTTTACGTTATAATATTTATTAACTCTAAGTTTTAAGTAATTTAAAGAGCTTTTGTGGCGATCAGATAATGAACGTTGTGCTGCTGCAGATGTTAAAAATGAATTGAATGTCTCATCGCACCACGAAGTAAATGTCACCTTTGACGTTTGTTCTTTCGCTCATCTATGCGAGTGTATGCGTGTGACTGTTATGCGTTGGAGACTTTGGTGGCAGAGTTGGCACATGTTAACTTGCATCACCGCAAATATTTTTATGCTGTGTTCATATCATTTTATGATATAAAGTTTACGTTCGCGGCGCGAACACGTATCATTAAATATTTATTGGTCTTGCTTATTGTAATTAAAAGAGCACCTTTTAAAATTTATAATATACTAACACATTGTATTAACAGTTGCAATAATACTGAACTAATGGGACGCATCCTATTGACCAATTTTAATAGTAAAAATTATTTTTTTTTTATTGAAATACTATTAATTTACAATGTTTTTTTTCTGGGTGTACTTATTTATCTATTAAATTTCACATTTATTATCAAATGACACATTCCTCACATTATTCACTCACTTAAGTGTACTCTAGACTGTAGCTACGAAAATAAATATGCAATATAAAACATAAGTGATGAAAAAATATTTATAATAATAGCAATCATAAATTTCTAAAGTTTATGAATCCTATTCATAAAAAATACATTGTGATTTACAGTGTTTTTTATGCAATTTTTTAGTATTATTCATAACTAATGAATATAACTGAAAACAACTCATTGGTATACATTATATTTATGCATAAACAGTCGTGCCGAATGTGGGCGTGGCACCATCCTTAGAAGGTGTATTTCAAGATGGTGTATGTTGACAGTTATTACAGTGATATCAATATATTTCACAACAGGGTATACCAACCACCGGTAATTCTTTAAACTCACCACTCCGAAACTCATCACACCGAAACTCACAACACCTAAATTCACCTTACCTAAATTCACCACGCAAAAATTCACCACACCGAAACTAATCACACGGACACTCACTATACTAAAACTCACCACACTAAAAATCACGATACTGAAAATTATACTCATATTTCTACGAATAAAAGCTCTACAGAGAAGAATTCTACCGGGAAGAATTCTACCGGGAAGAATTCTACTGTGAAAAATTTTACGGGGAATTATTCCACGGGGAAGAACAGTCTGAGGAAGAATTTCTTTTGAGAAAAGTTGTTTTGGCGGAGAATTATTTTTGTTTTGGTTTTTACATTTATAACATCAATAAAAAACGTCCACAGCGAAACACGGGTCCCTGCTAGTAAATAAAAAGATTATAAAAACAATATGTTTTATGAACATCTTATTCATAAATCATCGGTAAATAATTTTCTTCGTGTGATTCTAATAATTGTTGCGAAAAATGCTATGTGTTCGAAAGAGTGTGCGGAATAGTTGAATACATATGACATAAATTGAATAAATTAAAAAAGTGTCTGAGAACAATTTCACATTTGTTCTTTTCGCCAACTTTAGGTCGCTGTCCCACTGTGCGCCATTGAGTACATGCACATTTGTGAATATTTTTTGTATTAATTCATATTGTACTTCTACATAAAGTTCTGATAAGATAGTGAAATATGAAGAAAAAAAAGGTCAATTAAACACTCAGTCCGTATTATCTTAATCAATAAGTATCATTTGCTATTTTTGTCTCATCAACCATATGGCATAGCATATAAACAGACGTTGTATGATTTTAAAATTTCTGGTTTTATTCAATGCAACGAATTGATATCGGTGACGTAGACGAAGAGTTTTGTTGTGGTTCGAGAGAAAGACGATCGATGATGCTGATTTTGTTTGTAATGTTGTTTGATACAAATGGAATTCTGGGCTGCGAAAACCTGTTAGACTTATAAAAGAAAATAAAACAAAATAAAAAATAAAATAAAGTCAATAAAACACTTGAGCACTGCTGTTTATCATTCTCAGAATTCTGATAGACAAGTGTTTTTTTTATTCACTTTTTTTTTGTTTTTGTTTACATGGTTGTTCGCGTGCTACTGGCCCACATGTATACTTTAATTATGTAATACACAGCATACTGTATTTTAAATTTTAATTCATACTTCGTTGACGACACACCAGACAAAACTGAAATAAAAAACCAGTACTAAATAACAGCAACATTTCTGCTGATAACTCACAACAATCTATTTTCGGGCAAAGTCGAACTTAACGGTGAGTGCAAAACCTATATTTTTTCGTTTTTTCGTTTTTATTTCTCGTACTTTTCTGTTTTGGTTCTCATATCGAGAATTTGGCGCTCAACGCCGTCCGTCGACACTTCAGTCGTAGACTCTGCGGTGATAAGCGTGGTCGTGTTTTGTTTGTTTTTCGCTTCATTCATACGTTTTGCATATTAATTTCACATTATTCGCTTTGTACATTCCACGTCCGAATTACAGATTTTGCTTCATTCAGTACATTGCCGGCGTTAGTTGAGACATGGTAGATTGGTCGACGTTGCTGCTCATATTTATTGCCATTTCGACAATAGCCGTCTACTGGCTGAGACGCACCTACGCCTACTGGTGGGCACGCCGCATCAAATTCATTCAGCCGGTACCATTTCTGGGCAACCTCAAGGAACTCTTTAATCTGAAGAGCTCCTTCGCGGCACAGCTGTGCAATGTGTACTTCGAGAAACGTTTTGCGAACGAGCCCGCCGTCGGTCTCTACTTCTTTCACAAACCCTGTCTGCTCATACGTGATCTGGAGTTGGCCAGGACCATACTGATCAAAGATTTCAGTAGTTTCTCCAATCGTTATGCGACCTGTGATCCGCATAACGATAAAATGGGTTCGTTGAATTTGTTTTTTGTCAAGAATCCGGAGTGGCGCGATATACGTACCAAATTGGCGCCCGTCTTTACGAGCGGCAAACTGAAGCAGTTCTATCCACTCATGCAGGAGGTACGTTCGGCACGTTACTACTTTGTTTGGTCACGTTTACAGTGTTTTTATTTCTATGGGTTTTCAATAGATCGGCTACGAACTGGAGTCGCATCTCTCTGCGCTTAACTATGACACCGCTTCGAATGCAATCGTTGCTGAGGTGGCCGAAATCTGTGCTCTCTTCACGACAGACATGATCGCGACGATCGCTTTTGGTCGACGCGCCAATAGTTTGCGCGATCCACATACGGAGTTTCGCACGATGTTTACATTCTCGCTGAAGCGCACCTTCGACTACTTTGTTGTGTGTTTTGCGCCTCAGTTGGTGCAGATCTTTCGCTCGAAACTCTATACAAAAAAGCATGCGGAGTTCTTGCGTCGCACCATACACGAGGTGATCGAGGAACGTGAGCACTCGGGTCAAGAGCGCAACGATCTCATTGATATCTTGCTGACGCTGAAAAAAGAGGCTGCTCTGAATGCGGATGAGACGCATTTTGCACATAATCTCGATTATCTGGTAGCGCAGGCGGCCGTCTTCGAAGTGGCTGGCTTTGAGACCTCTTCAATGACCATGGCCTTTGCGCTCTATGAGTTGGCTAAGAATCCGGAGGTTCAAATTAGACTTCGTGCGGAAATTAGCGCGGCCTTTGCTGATTCTCAGACAGCTATAAGTTATGAGAAATTATATGAGATGTCCTACCTGGACATGGTGCTGGACGAGACATTGCGCCTGTATCCAGTGGTGCCGTTTCTGGATCGCGAGTGCACACCGTTAAATTCCAGACGTCGCTACTCGATGAAGCCCTTTCTCGAGCTGAACATTCCCAAAAGAATGCCAGTCTTTATATCGAATTTGGCCATACAACGTGATCCAAAGGTAAGCTTCAAAACAGATTTAAATGTTTACTCCATAGGGTCGGTAGCACAGTTGGTTAGTGCATCGGACTACGAGCCTAAAGTCCGCGGGTTCAAGATCCCGCAATATAAAAGAAAATACGACGCTACCTCTCGAGAGTAAACCGTCGAGAGTAAAACATTACACTGAAAAAGCCTCTCACCCGCCGTTCGGATTCGGCTTTACACTGTACGTCCCACCCTTTAAGTAGATATATAAAAAAAAGCTCAATTGGTGAGAGAGGCTTTTGGGGGTTCCTCTTGCGACTATTCAAATATATTATTCTTATACTATGTTTTATCCTTTTATCTAGTATTGGCCGGAACCCGAAAAATTCGATCCGGAACGCTTCTCCTCCGAGAACAAACAATCTCATACGCCCATGTCCTATATGCCCTTCGGCATGGGCCCGCACAGCTGCATCGGCATGCGTACTGGACTCGTACAGGTCAAAATCGGACTCGTACACTTCCTCAGAACGCATCGTGTGGACGTTTGCGAACAAACACCGGCCTGCATCGATTTCGATCCACGTTCCGTACTGCTCTCTAGCAAGGGTGGCATACATTTGAAAATTACCCGATGTGTGTAACTCTAATAAGTTTATTTTTTTTTTATAATTGTTTTTTAATTATAGTGCAATATAAAGTTTATATAAAAAAAAGTACACTTGTGTTTTGTTTTTTAGATCTAGATTTTTTTTACTCTAATTATTTGAGATAAGATAATTCCATGGTATGCGCATGTTTTGACTCAATATCTGACATCGTACGATATTTTAACGCGTATAACTTCGATAACACAGACACAGACTCTTTTTGTTTATATGTTGGACTGGTGTGCTTCACACTCGAAATTAAGCATTATCGGGCATATATTGCAGATAAGTATAGACCCCCAGGTGACGTCGAAAATATATGATTTATTATACTGTAGGTCGTTTATGCTAAAACTGATAAGAATTGCGATACGTTTTATATTTTGTTATTTTTTCACGTCTTATAAAGTGCAAAATAAAAATAATCGCATCTGTTGCTTACATGAGTCAACCAAATATATGATTGCGAACTTTGATTTGTACTGTTTGTACTGTTTTTATTACTCATAGGTTGTATGGAGTAGTATTGCATAAGGTTTTAGTACTAACAAAAAATATATAATATATATTTTTTATAATCTACGGATCGTTATCAGTAAAAGTCACATTTGTCTTCGAGAAATGTTTCAGTAAAAACTAGTAATACTAAAAAAAAAATGCGTAGCGTAGAATTCATCTAACTAGAAAATATTATAGTAATGAAATAGTTTTTACTGATTAAAATAAATAAATTATTAAGATAGTGAACGAGTTTATGATATTCATAAGTATAGTGAAGGCACGACTCGAAAAAAGTAAAGTTGTGAAATAATTTAATGTACTGACAGAAATTATCTCATAAATACAGAAAATTCTTCAAAATGATGAATTTATTCATAAATATTATGAATTTTTCACCAAACTACCAGATTCATCATATAGATCCACCGTTCATGAAATGACATATTAATGAATGCTTTCATTATATATGTGAACAAAATATTCAATACAATGAATTTGAATTGTCATATTGATGAATTTGATCATATTTTTTCAATTTTTTTTTTTTTATAAAATAATTCGAAAAAAAGTGTTGTAAAAATTTTATTTAAAAAATAACAGAAAAAAATTAAAAAAAAAATCGGAAAAAAAAAATTGTTTCGAAAAAAAAATTGAAAAAAAAAATTTTCGAAAAAAAATAAATTTTTTTCACAAATATATATTTTATAAATATAACTTTTCATTAATAAAAAGTTGTAATTATAATATATATATTATAAAACATTTTACTAATTTATGTATTATATAAGAAATAACACACAAGAACTACTTGAGAACTGAGAAGTACGGCAAAAAATGAACGAAAAAAATATGTTGATAGAAATTTGGTTTAATGAACAGCGTTCTTCAATATGATGAACATATATGTTGTATTTGATATTTTGGTTTATTAATATGATGAAACATATTCTTCACATACAGTTCATCATATTGAAGAACACTTTAGTCATTAATATTATAAATGGTTCTTCAATACAATGAATCATGGTTTGAAGAACGGAATATATCAATATGATGTACATTTTTTTTCTGTGTAAGTAATCATAATGATTTGGTTTTTATTCATAAAATATGATTATAGTAAAAATCAATTATTAAGATTGATTTAAAAAAAATCTTGTAATGCGTCATGTTTTATGTATAATATATTCATAAGTCATGAGTAATTGGAATAGGTCCTGGAATACATTTTATGATTTATAATTCATAATTCATGATTAAAATGTCATAAATTGTGCTAAATAGACGTAGCATGAAGTTGGAAATCATTAGTAATGAAAGTAGCATTAACAAAACAATGGAAAAATACATCATTTAAATTTATTTGTCTGTTAAATTTCATATTTACTTAAATTATCTTTAGAATACAGCTGCGACATGATTTTTCACAATTGGCGTGAATTGCGCATTAAGATAATTAATAACGAATATGAAACACAAGTGATATTCATAATTTCGCCTATTACGATTTTTAATAAAATTTGTAAAATTTATGAATCCTATTCATAATAAATACATAGTAATTTTCAGTTATTTATGCATGAAATTTGCAGTTTTTAAAGTATTTCACCTAATTCATGAATATGACTTATAAATAAGAAAAATGAGTAAAAAATATGTTTTGTGAAAGATTTATTCATAAATCATAAGTAAACAATTTTCGTCGTGTGGATCAGGAAATTTGTCTTTTATTTTTAAAAGAAAAAACTCGATATTTATGCGCATTTGTTATTTTTTGTGTATTCAAAAAAAAAAGGCGTGTTCAGTAGAAAAAAATTTAAAAATTGTTAATCAGCGCCAAATTCTTCTAGCAAAGTCCGTCTGTTGAAATCACGAGTTCAACAATAGCGGTGTAAAGGCATTTATTTTTCGTTTTTAAAACACCTATCGATCTGCATCATTGTTTAAAAATATTTTGCCAAACATTAAATTGCCATTTGTTATTTGCAGGAAAAAACATTAAGCAAATTATTTTTAAATAATGATGCAGATCGATAGGTGATTTAAAAACAAATAATAAATGCCTCTATACCACTATATTATCTTGTACCAATAAAAAGTTATAGCGAAAAAATTAAAAGATTCGCCCATTTGGCATGACAAGATTTTCAAACTTTCGAATTTTTGTTGTTTGTAATGAAATATTTTGAATTAATTTTTTGAAAACAATCAATAAATGCCTTTACACTACTAATTTATCTTGTAGCATAAATAAGTTATGGCGGAAAAACGAAAAGATTCGCCCTTTTGGCATGTTTCATTGCATCATTTCAATTTTTCAATTTTTCCAATTTCTTCGTTTTTTTTTTATATAACTTTTTATTGGTGCAAGATAAAATAGTAGTGTGCAGTTATTACTTGTTTGTTTTTAAAGCACCTTTCGATTGGCATCTTTATTTAAAAATATTTTGCCAAACATTTTTCCTGCAAAAAACAAATGGCGAATTAATGTTTGGCAAAATATTTTTAAATAATGATTTCAATAGATAGGTTATTTAAAAACAAGCAATTAATGCCTTCACATTACTATTTTATCTTGCGCTAATAAAAAGTTATAGCATAGAAAACAGACATATTTGTGTTTTGGTCAGGAAGTAGCCTCACAAAATCTGTATTTATAACTCAGTAAGTTGTCCAATTCCATAAATATTTTATAGACGTTATAATAATTGATGAATAAACAAAAATAATAGAAAAAATTGAACAAAATCTAAATTTTGCTAATTTTTGAAGCATTTCAAACTTTAAAATTTGATTTGCCAACATTTTTAAAAATGCACATTCGCCCCTTTGGCATGACAGTGACGATATGTAAATAATATATGGTCCATTGAAAAAAATCATGTTGAGTAGCGTCATCAGAATTCTTGACGATATGATTGAAATATATTAAAATTTCGACAGAAGTTTCCGTTTCTAACTTAGTTTTTGTATTGCGTATTTAGATTACCATAACGACTACACAAAAACATATATGAAAAAAAGTTTGCTATATTTTGGAATCTACATCAATATTTTATACGTTTAATATAAGTATGTGGTTTCCGTAATGTTGGCGATCAAAGTTGTCGACTCATTTTGTCGATTTGACGACAAAGTAACGCAATTGAATAATTGTTCAGATATGAACAATTATGACGTCACAAAAATCGACAATTTTATCGTTTGATTTACTGCAACTTGCTGCAGAACATATTTTTCTATTTTGAAATATATGTCATACCATTTCGGATGTTTCTTATAAAACATATTCTCTATTTCTGATCTACTTGATTAATTCGAAATCTATTCACATATGACAGCTATGCACAAAAACGTCTTTTCATCTGCAGGAATACGTAAATTTCCCCAACTGACTAAAAATTATTTATGACACTCATTAAATAAATTTAACGATGTTTGCAAAAAGTTTCCAAGTCATATTGGCGATGGCGGCGGCGGCGGCGTTGTTTGGTCTGGTTTTTCACTCAGAGATCAAAGCGTGAGATTGTGCTGCAAATTTGTTATAAAAATATTTCCAAATAAAACAAAAACTTGGCTATAATGTAAACAATTCGAATGTACTACAGAAATGTTGTATGAAAAATGCAAAATATATGTGTTGTGGGTGCCACAAAACAGTGCGGTGCTTTGTTGTGTCTTTTACAAAGAGGTCAAAAAAAGACAAAAAAAAATATTATTTTTTCATATTATTTATCATAAGATTTGTTATACTCTTTTTCATATCAATTATAATATGATAAATTAATTCTCGTTTACCTTAACATTTTTAAATCATTTCCATACGATTTTTCATCCATTTTCAAACCATTTCTCATGCCATTTTTCATACCTATCACATAATTTTTCATACCATTTTACCTTTTGCAAACCATTAATCTTACCATTTTCTATTCCATTTTTCATACAATTTCTCAAAACAAAAATAATTTATTATACCATTTTTGCAACATTTTTACCTTTTTGATACCATTTATCATACCATTTTTTATACCATTTTTTAACCCATTTTTCATAACAGTTTTTATACCATTTACATACAATTATTGATAAAATCATACCATTTATCATACCATTTTTTATACCATTTTTTATACCATTTTTAATACTATTTTTATACCATTTTTATACCATTTTTTATACCATTTTTTATACCATTTTTAATACTATTTATCATAACATTTTTCGTACCTTTTTTCATACCATTCAAAACAAAAAATATCCCACCATTTTTAATAAAAAATGTCCTACCATTTTTCATAAAATTTGGCCTAATATTTTATCTATCATTTCTTGTACCGTTTTATATACCATTTTTCATTCCATTTTTCAAATTGTTTTTCATACCATTTTTCATACCACTTATCATACTATTTTCCATACCATTTTTCCAACCACATTTCATACGATTTTTTCATACAATTTTTCATTCCATTTTAATTCCATTTTTCATACCACATTTTTATAACAGTTGCCACAACATTTTTCATGCCATTTTTAAATCATTTTCCATACCATTTTTCATAACATTTTTCATACATATTTCATAGATTTTTCAAACCATTTCTCTTACATTTTCCTACCATCTTTCATATCATTTTTCATAACAGGTTTTCATAACATTTTTTTTACCATTTATCATAACATTTTTCATACCATTTTTACCTTTAAGAAACCATTTTTCTTACCATTTTTCATACAATTTCTCAATACAAAAAATGTCCTATTTTTTCATAAAATTTGTTCTACCATTTTTCAAACAATTTTTTATACCATTTTTTACACAATTTTTTATACCATTTTTTACACCATTTTTCTTACCATTTTTCATACAATTTGTCAAAACAAAAAATGTCCTACCATTTTTAATAAAAAAATGTCCTACCATTTCTCAAGACTTATTTCAAAAGCTACATTTTGTATACCATTTATTCACCATTTTTCATACCGTTTTTATATCATTTTCATACCGTTTTATATAACATTTTTCATATCGTTTTTCATACCATTTACATACTATTTTTCATTCGATTTTCCAACCACATTTCATACGATTTTTCATACCACTCTTTATGCCACTTTTATACTATTTTGCATATCATTTTCCCACCATTTTTATAAAACTTTCTTACCGTTTTGTTTTTTGTACCATTTTTAAACCATTTTCTTACCATTTGCAATTTTAAAAAATTATATATACAATTTATTTATATTATACATACAAATTTTAAATTCCTAGACATTTTTTTTTTTTGTTCCGGTCGGTACATCAAAGCGGTACATCAGAGTTGCGCCTTTTGACATTGTCAAAAAGACCGCCACTCAAAATACTGCCTAAATATTTGCATCAATTGCTAATTATGCCGTTAGTCTTTTCGACCAAACATTATAAAAATATTTTCACAAACACCCCACCGCATTTGGCGGCGACAACAATAAAGAATTCTTTGCTAAAAAACCAGAGTTTCTACGAATAGCAAAGTTTAAAATTTTCAAATAGTTGCTAATGATGTCTGCAATGATTTGCATTTTTTCGCAAAGGTCTCAGAGTATAATTGCCTCATGTTTAACACTAAGTGAAAATTAAAAGAAAAACTGAAAAAAGTGAAAATGTTAATGATGCCCATTAGCAGCGGAATTTGACAAAATGAGTTGTCAAACCGTTGTACAAAACGGTTGCATTTTCACCCTGTTTTAACTGTTTGCATGATCAGCGAAAAATTGGCAAACATACGTCGTAACGTAAGGCGATCCTGTGCGGTCCTTTGTGCAAGGATCTGTGTGTCATCGTCGTCATTTAGGGTGTTTACTAAACAAAATACCGGGTAAAACTGCAATGTATATGCGAAATGATATCAAAAAGGACCTCCAAGTGCCCTTTTACAAGGTTTAATATTTATGGTACCAAACAAAACAAAAAAAAATCGACTATTGTTATCCTTGCAGTAGCTATTTGCACTTTTGTTGGCAATTTTATAATTTATTATAACTCTCGCACTATGTTCTGTGCGTCCGTCCTGTCTATGTGTCTACAATTCAATTAAGTTATATGCGCTCCTTTCTTGATTTCAGTTAGCAGTTCGCATTGCATTTAATGAATGCATTGCAGGCACTGCCACCCTGTTATTAGACCAAACAATGCCTAAACTGAGGCGTCCCATGCTAAAGTTCTGCCTCTGCTACTACCTTCCGTTCTGGCAACGCCTTGACATGAGGATAAACGTTGTTGTGATTTCTTAATTTAATGTTTGGCATAGTATAAAATTTTGAAAATTTTGAAAAATTTCATTTATTTATTTAGGAAATATATGATGTTAATTAGGGACAACACTATTTATAGTTTATTTATAGCTTGGTGGATGCTTATGTTGGGTGATTATTACCTTTAAATAAATAATTGAAAAATAATATATTTTGGAAACTGAACAGGTTTTTTCAAATATAGTTAAAATATGTCAACATTACACAGAAAAAAATAATTGACGTAAATATAGCAACCAACATTAATTGCATTCCGAAACAAACCGGTTTTAAAATTTTAAAAGGTATTGTATAGAAAAATCTTGAGAGATCTTATGTTTTGAATTTGGAGATTGTATCGTTAATGGTTATGGATATAAAAATTAGTAAAATTGAGATTTTTTCATCTTTCGAAAATTGTAAAAAAACCAAAAGTTATCCGATTTTGACGGATGTGGTTATACTTAGTTTTGTATCCATTTGCAGGTAAATATTTTTATCAAATATGTGCAGTTAAACCTATCCAATGGCATTCAAGTTTTGTATCGAATTAACGTAAATATACCTAATTCCGTCACCATAAAGAAAGTTCTACTTTGAACTTAAAAAAAAAGAAAAATAAAATTGCATAATTATTTTTGTCAAATAGAAACGAATCATTGCTCAATTATCTAATGATTTTTATTACTAATTGTTTTAATTTGTATCAGGACACTGAAAGACGGAATTGGGTTCAGGTCAT
Source organism: Dryomyza anilis (assembly GCA_951804985.1). Classification (NCBI taxonomy): domain Eukaryota; kingdom Metazoa; phylum Arthropoda; class Insecta; order Diptera; family Dryomyzidae; genus Dryomyza; species Dryomyza anilis. The sequence continues at coordinate 125,681,708 of OX638130.1, read as the reverse complement.
GGAGGTCGCACACTTTCGTTATAGAGATTTTTTATGATTTAACTTCAAATTTTGCAATTTTAATGAGAAATTATATGATGAGGTAGACTTAATGTGAAATTTTAAATAAGTAATATTGATTTAATATTAATGTACAGAAATGATTTACTAAAATTTGTTTAAAACAAAGAAAAATGTTTAACCAAAAATGCTGCTTGACAAAAAAGACTTTAGGAATTTTCAGAAAATGACAGACGTCATTATTACATTTGACATATAATGTCATTTTTGATTCACAGAATTCAAAGCAGGTGATGCTGCAAATTCAAAATAATGATATCCTTTAGAAATAGGTTTTCTTTTTATGAATGAATTTAGCAAAGATCTTGAAAGTAACTTTTGTTCTAAATGAAACACTCCAGGTCATGTGCCACATTGAGGTCTCAATCAATGGCGCATTTTTTAGAATGTGCCACAGCAGTTTTCCACAAACTTAAAGGTGGTCTCTGGATTGACAATCATTCGTGTTTTTCGAAACAAAGAAAATTGCAACAAATTGACCCAAAACAAAGCATAATTGAGTACTCAAGAGTGAGTTTAACGAGCAACACTCAGCAATAATCATAGAAAAAAAAAACGCATTATACTTATTGGCTCTAATGGCTGCTTAAAGCAAAAGAGTCCTTGTAAAAGTACTCGACTAAAACAGATATGTTAAAAAAATTTGAAGAATTTGCAGTGAAAACAAATAAACAGCACGAGGGCACGACGACAACCCATTGAGGTGGATAGAGGCCATCCACAGAATCCACACCAGAAACTAAACGGAACGCAACGAAGTGCGGAATCCTTGCTGTGAATTTGTATAAACATGAGTGCGAACGGCTGCTGTGTGCATTGGCCAAACGGGACGCGGGACGGACTCTGACTTCAGACTTCAGATGAAGTCAGTGTTAAATAAAGTCAACTTTGAGCAGACGACTTGGAGAATACAAAACAAAGTCACAGCGTGTGACGGCCCAAATGGCGCAAAAATTTATTAAGTCACAAAATTGCAGAATTTTTTGTTATTTACAGAAATTTGACAATTCGAAAACAGCATTTGCCGCCACTTCCTCACATTTCAATTATGGCAAAGGTAAATATTGAATGAAAACATCCCTGCAGGATATCAATTGGGAATTATGATGAGAATGATTACACGCGAATGCAACAGCATGCATCTTGCTCTAGCTCTCACTCATGCCCATGTTCACGTGCACACCCCATGCCCATGGCCCGGGGCTATCTTTGGCAGCCCTGAAGTGCGCGCTATCAACAGATGCGCTCACAAAAGCCTCTCGTATTGAAAAATTCTCGAGTGATGCATGTTGACGACTCGACTCGACTGCCTAATTGTGCGTCGAACAGTAGATTTTGATATGTTTCGGGGAACCGAAATCATTGATGACTCTTTGACCATTTCTCGAGTGTCAATTTGCGAAAAACTACGAAGGTTCCGTTCGTTCAGCTGCTGCTGTCGTTCGTTCGTTGCTGAGGGTAACGCGTTATCGAGTGATGACCCGTGTGGGTCATTTGGCAAGTTTTTATATATTTTTCCTACTGTTTTTGCAAAATATGCGTTTGACATTTTAAGCTGACATTGAGCCACGTAATGCCGTGGCATATGTGGTGCGAGGGATTTGAGTCATTCAAGAAATCGCAGATTTATGCCATTCATGCTGTATATTCTATGGGGCCGCATTTAATTGGCATATGAATCATTCATAAATCGTTAAACATTTTTTGATAAGGGAAATTTAATTTTTCATTAAAAATTCAATTTCCACTAAAAACTAAAATTTTCATTATAATTCAAATTTTCAATAAAAATTACATTTTTCACTGAAAATTAAATTTTTCAATAAAAAAAGCAAATTTTTATTGAAAACAATTTTTTTTTCATTAAAAATAAAAAACTACTAAAAATTAAATTTTTCATTTCAAAATCAAATTTTCACTAAAAATTCAAATTTTCACAGAAATTCAAACTTTTATTTAAAACTAAATTTTTCACTAAAAATTCGATTTTTCACTAAAAATTCAATTTTTCACTAAAAATTCAATTTTTCACTAAAAATTTAATTTTTCACTAAAAATTCAATATTCACGAAAAATTCAATTTTTCACTAAAAATTCAAATTTTCACTAAAAATTCAATTTTTCACTAAAAATTCAATTTTTCACTAAAAATTCAATTTTTCACTACAAATTCAATTTTTCACTAAAAATTCATTTTTTCACTAAAAATTCAATTTTTCACTAAAAATTCAATTTTTCACTAAAAATTCAATTTTTCACTAAAAATTCAATTTTTCACTAAAAATTCAATTTTTCACTAAAAATTCAATTTTTCACTAAAAATTCAATTTTTCACTAAAAATTCAATTTTTCACTAAAAATTCAATTTTTCACTAAAAATTCAATTTTTCACTAAAAATTCAATTTTTCACTAAAAATTCAATTTTTCACTAAAAATTCAATTTTTCACTAAAAATTCAATTTTTCACTAAAAATTCAATTGTTCACTAAAAGATATTAATTTTTTACTAAATATTCAATTTTTCACCGAAATTAAATTTTTCATTAATAAATCAATTTGACCATAAAATAATCTCTTCTACGGTGATGGAATTTCCATTCAGGTTACTCTGATTAAATGATTTAAAGACTTCTTACTATTTGTTTCTTGAAATCTCAAAAATTAAAAAATGAGTATATCTTTTCATTTTTTGTACATAGATATTTTTTTTTAATTTTTCTGATATTCCCAGTATCGCTAAAATAAAGTAAAAATTATGCGGAATCCCAACAATGCACGCAAAAAATTTCGTGAAATATTTTAAAATAAAAAATCTAAAACAACAAATTCAGTACAAAGTTGTAAAACAGAATTTTTAATATTTTCCCGAATTTTTTTGCGAAGGCCATTTATTGCTCAAAAAAAAAGAAGACGTTGTTTTTTACAAAAGAACCCTACGACAAACCCTATGCAATACTAGATTGGTTACGTAATTAACCCGCCGCGCATGTTGTAAACGCATAAAAAATTCGCACGATTCCCCGACACAAACCTTGACCAGAGTTACGTGATTTACGATCAAACGCACGTCAATCGTCAATCGCATACCTAGTGTGTCCGAAAATTCACGCAATTCGCGTGCAATACCAAGAAATGTTTTTAAAGCGATTTTTACGCAATCGTTTTTTCTTCGTTTTGTCTTCTCTCAATTTGACGCAACGCATCCTTTTGTTATCCTTTGCTTTGTGTTGTTGTTGCTGCCTGTGCCCTTTGAGGTTTTTACACGTTCGCTCGGTGCGGTTAAACATTGCGTCCTTCGCGCGAATGCGAATGCCATTGCGTTTTTTAAGGTCACCATGGTGTATAAAATAAAAATGTCCTTTTTGGCGAGCGCTCTTTTTTTACGATCTTTATTACGATTTTTTACGCAATACGCGAGCGAGTGTTTCATGCGCCGCTGCCTGTTCTGCATCTTTTGTGGTGTGATGTGGCTCTTCTGGATCTTCTAGTTGCGTGTGTTTTTTAGGTGACTTTGTTTTGCGTCACTTCGGACCGTCGCATCCGTCCGACTTTCCCGGAAGATTTTATTTTTTTATGAACTTTTTTAGGTTTTTAGTTTTTTAGGTGACTTGCTTTTGCGTCATCTTTTTTATGCAATTTTGCGTAATTCGTCGAAATTTTTATGATTTTCGTTAGTGCATTTTTTTTAGTTTTGGTACAGGTTTTGACAAATATGGTTTTGCTTACCGCTGTTCAAAGTTTATGACATATGGTTTATGATTCGATTTCTTATGCAATTGCGGAGTAGTTTTTTTTATTTTTTTTGTATTGTATATCATTTTTTTAGTTTCATTTTTTGTATTACTCGCATAAAGTAGTTTTCGAAGAATTGTAGAAAAGTGTGTAGTGCGTACTTTTAAATTTGTCCGCTGCTATTGTCTGAAGAATTGAAAAAGAGCATTGGAAATCTAAATAATAGTATTACTATCGATTCTGCAGAAGTTGCAGACTCCGTTTTGGTTTTTTTTTTAAGAATTTTTGTAAAATTACAAATTGTCTAAAATAAACTTAAATAAATAAAAATGTATTAATTAAATATTAAATAAAATGTTTAATAAACGATCGAAAAAAATACTTGTGCATAATCCTTACGTATAACGATTTATAGAGTATATAAATCTTGAGCTAATTTTTGCAATACTAAGCTCCAAACTGCTATTCTACCAAAGCTTATTCTGAAAACAGTCATTTAAAAGTCTGAAATGGCCAAAACAATCAGTATCCACTATGCCATTCGTATCGATATCGTTACGAGATCATTGCGAGTACATGGAGAAATCACACGTTATCGGACCCGTTCTCGTAACGATATCGAGCGTCAAATTGGACCTAGATGGTAGGTAGATATCGAAATGTTCTGTCGGAGTTTTCTCGATTCGAGAAATTTTACGAAATCGGTACGATATCGAAGAAAAAAATGATCAAAGTTCGAGAATGCTGCGTAAAATATTGCAATATCGATTTGATAAATGTTTAAATATCGGGTCTTGTCAATGAATTTGAATGTTCGAAAAATTTTAAAAGTTAGAATCGAGAAAGCAACGAGATCGAACTTTTTTATCGAAGTTATTCGAGAAAGCTTCGAGATATCGAAGGTCTCCGAGACATGGCAGACTGGGTACAATTCATTAAAAATATTTGCAATTTCATTTATTTCCTATAGAAGCCAGACAATACTTTCCGGGACAATTCTTCCCCGAGAATTCCTCTCCAAGACAAGTGTTATCCGTGAATATTCTGTTCCGGAATTTTTCCCAGGACAATTCTTCCCCAAGACAATTTTTTCCCAGACAACTGTTATATATATTCCCATTTTATAATAAACATGTACGATGTTTAAACATTTATCACATCGATATTACCATGTTTTTCGTATGAACCTCGATATATTTGTACTTTTTGGATGTAATATAAATCCATAATATTTTTAAATCTCGTTTTGAAAAAAACTAGCGTTCAATATTGGTAAAAGATCTGATTCGATATCGTATAAATTCCCCAACATATTGTATCATTCTTGCATCAATCGAACCGAAATTTTCCTTTCTTTTAGCAATACGGAAAATATGTGATATACGAAAAATTAAAAATAATTACATTCAAAAAATTAAAAGAAATTCTAATTTTTTGATATTCTCAAAACTGTATAATATTCGCGTACGCCAAGTGTTATCTAATTTCAGTTTATATAGCAGTTTTTTGATTTTAAAATAAAAATAGTCAGAAGTCTTTAAATCTTTCATTCAGAGTAACCATAATGGAAATTCCATCAACCTAGTAAAAATTATTGTATGGCCATAATCGGCAACTGATTACTAAATTTTGTCTTTGTCATGAGCCGATTAGTTACATAAACATCAGGATCTGGTCATGATCATGTCGATCTGATTCAAAATCGTAGAAATCTTCCTACATTTCGTATCGTTCTAACATCTATGTCGAACCGAATGACAGACTGGGTTAGCTCATTATTATCCCGAGATCTGTATAATGAATACTTAATAAATTTGTAATATTTATTAAAATATTACTTAGCCTAATAGTTTTGCAATGCCTCAAAGCTTTCTATAACTAACTGCGATACAAAAAATAGGCTCTCGTAGCGTTACTGCCTCTATTTTTTTTTCAAACAATATACCTTTTATATATTTCCAATTTGAGGCTCGATTTCGATTCGAAAAAGTGTCCGATATCATGTAAATTCATCTGCATTTCGCATGGATCTCTTTACGATATCGATACGAATGACTGTCTGGGATTAATTACTGTCCCAGACAAAATTGTATGCAGCAAAATGGAAGGTGACAGACAGAAAGGCTTTAATGCTACTTCTAAATACTTTCAAACACTAAATTCTTTATAATTTTCCTTTCTACTTGCCAGATATAAAGTTGCTGAAAGCAGACATTTTGATTTTGCAGTACACACAAAAAAAAAATAATCGACGTAAATATAGCAATCGACATTAATTGCAATCATTAATCTATACAGCAATAAAATTCACTAATTTAATGAAAACATTGGCTATTCTTCGTTAATTCAGCAATTCCGTTTGCTAATTTAGGTCGATTATTTGTTTTCTGTGCATAGACATTTTTTTTTCAATTTTTTATCGTTGAGCTCAATATTTGTACCAAATGATAAGAAAATGTGAATCTATCAATTGGTATTTCAGCTTTTGAAATGTCTCAATTACTTTTTGTAATAATTACGAACAAAGTTGAAATTTAAGATTTTCATAAAAATGTATTTGGTGACTTTTAGTTCTACAACGACGATATTTTGTTGTGCCCAGTGTGCTGAATATGGTTGTAAAACTATAAAATATAGAGCGATACTACTAAACAAGAACATATAGGCATTTCTAGAAAAACATCGACCACGACTGAAAAATTCAAAATGCTCAAATCTTTGAAATAACGATGGATTTGGAGTCTTTAATATCTGAAAAGAAATTTCTATTTCTAAAGAGTTGAGTCCACTGTTTCTAAAGCAGAATTTCTTCGGAATTTCCAAAAATTCATTTTCCAAATCCAAATCAATTTCCTAGTAATTCTAGAAAATGTTTGACAGCTAATTGAAATCTGTCCCGTCCAGAACTTTGAGTACCAAAAGTGTAAAACTACAGTATAAAAAATATCAAAAAAAAAATATCAAAAAAGGGGAAAAAAATGAAAAACTTAAAAAAAACTATAAATTTGAATAGTAGATCACTTTTCATTTCGTTATAATGATTATTAATATTGTTATTTACAAAATTATTTTTAGCAAAAAATCGTAGTGCAAATTTCCATACGGAACGTTCGGAATTATTCTGCGATTTATTACGCAGTAACTGTAAACTTTAGGAACAAAGTGTACATATACAAAAATAAAGTAAATTGTCTCAGATATGTGCAGAGATAATACAAAAAAATATATTGTTCGAAAAAAGTATTTTTTGAATAAAAATCATACTGATAATTTCAATACGGACGGTATGTCCCGACCGGAATTATTCTGTAATTTATTATGAAAAAACTATAAAGTTTAGGAACAAAGTGTAAATATAAAAAGGAAGCACATGATTTCTACTAATTTGTAAAATATTTCAAAAAAATCATTTGTATGCAAAATTCGCTGACTTTTTGGAATATTCATATAAACCACGATATTCCCTTTCGTTTTTATCCCATTCGGAACGCCCACTATTTTATTTATATTTTTTGATCTAAATTCTATAATTTTTGCAGATGTTTAAATACTACATGCACAAAAATCAAGTAAATTCATTAATTTTCCTTCGAGATATTAAAGTTTTAAGTGTACGTATGTCCCGTCCGGAACCCCAGCAAATGCCCATATGCAAATATATTGGGTTATGTAGAATCTACCTCAGCCTATTGTTAATCAACAAATATTAGGTTATGTATGTCGCATTTTAATTTGTTTCTTTAAATCAAAATAGTGTAGAAATTTACCTCTTGTAGAAATTTGCCTTACTAGGACTATATAACTGGTCGGGTTATGAAAATGTAAATTGCAATAATCGGTTTCCGAGCATGGCCAACTTCAGTACAAATAAGATTTCTGAAAAGGTTTCTCTTAACATACAGAATTTTTAGTATTAAAACTGAACATTTACAGTATCAGTACTATATAAAAATAAAATTCACCCCATACTCCATACACCTATTCAATATTATCCATTCTAACTTATGCCACTTATCACACACAACCAGTACTGTAATCTCGTACATCATACGTCTATCATATAACGTACCAAAATTTACCAATTATAGACATCAACTTGAAGAGGGCGTTAAATTAAAAGATGCGAAAACATTTGGAAAAACTTCAACAAATCCGATTAACGTTTAATTTGTGCAGATTTAGTGTGAATGCGGCACAAATAATCGAAATGAAAACCAGCAGACAGCCATTGCCATTGTCGAGAAAGGCAAGAACTAAACAAAAGTAAGGGCTACGAATTATGACAGGCCGGTGTGCGCGGGAAGCAAACGTCCATCAACGCCAATTGATTGGCATGAGTGATGAGTGTGTGGATGCAGTTAAATTCTAGGGTAGGTTGAACGAATCAAATATAACTTTAATATGAAAAAATTGATTTTTTGTCACAAAGTAAATTTTGTAATTTGAGCAGAAAAAAAAACTTTTAATTCTTTTGTTGGTACAACGAACCATATACAGGACACAGGACACTACTAGGGGGTTGTGCAACAAAAAGAAAAAACAACATTTGAAATTTGGTATTTTATATTTTGAATGTATTTGTTATTATTTGCCAAAATACCCACATTTTTTTAGTTGTTATTTTTTTTTTGTTTGCCGGTCACTGTCAACCGACTGACTGACGGATTGCATCTGTGACAAACTGGCGGTGATGATTGTGATGATGAAACAGATTTTGTTGACAATTTAATTAATTTGCTGTGGTGTTGCTTGTCCAACGTAATATTTATATATAATAAAAAAAGAAGCATTGTCAAATACTCATATCAAATTAACAAATAGTGGTTACAAAATAGCGTAAAAATCAATATTCAAGTGGGTTTTATTCAACTAAATGGTATGGCATACAGTTTTTAGTATTTAGCACGACCCAACACATAAAATTTTAGACTGCGCCTTAATACTTTGTGCTCTTAAAACATCACATAATATCGTCTGACACAGAGCCCTATGTAAATTCCTAGATCCTTCGGATGCCGCCAAATTGAAATTAATTATGCGGGTGTTAAAATTCCTAAGGAAAACTTTTGTCAGCTGCTAAATAATCCAAAGTAATGCTAGGTGTTGGCAAGACACCTCATAATTAATGCAAGTTATCGTCGGAAAGTGAAAACTTTGTCTACACTTTGGAGCGTCTTAGAATATGTCTCATTCACACATTGAATTTTCGCTATAAAGGGTGCAAAAGGGTGCTTTTTGTGTATGACCACATTAAAGTTTTCAGTTCAAGGTTAAAGTCACATAATCCACAAAGAAAAACAACAAAAAAAATCCACCAACCCAACCACATGAGCGTGCCTTAATGGGCATAACTGCGTCCGATTAACGGCATATCACAGGCATTTATCACAGATATATCACAGACATATCACAGTCACATAAGAGTTTTATCATAGATTTAACAAAACTAAATGGGTTAAATGATGCTCATAAAATGCTTATAAAACGCTCTGTCAATAATAAAATTGCTAAATTTTGCAATCATTTGATTTTCTGCTTATTTTATCGCGTTGCGCTTTAAGAGTTATTTGTGAGTTTTCTGACTGGGAACTAAATTGTGACGTTGTGCAATACCACGAAAGGGTTATTTCTGGGGTTGTGTCGCTTGAATTTTGGGTGATTTTTCTTGACAATTTCCAAGTTTGCACAAAAGATTTCTCGACTTACTCGTCACGTGACACGCGTAAGCTGCCCGTGACGCATTTGACTTTTTCAATCAGTAACTGATTTGAGTAGCTAATATTTGTGACAAACGGATTATTGGGAAATTGATTTTCATGCAAAAACTAAGCGCTCGAAAGGGTTTAATGGTGGACACAAAGGATTTAATATTTATTTTGAGTTATGAGTACCATTTGAATTAAAAAAATTATTTATTTTTGAATTTTTAAATTAAAATTAAATTTGTCACAAAAAAATTAAATTTTTCCTAACAAAAATTAAATTCCGCAAAAATTAAAATTTTCACAAAAATTCAAATTTTCCCAAAAATTCAAATTTCCACAAAAATTCAATTTTTCACTAAAAACTCAAATTTTCATTAAAAATTTAAATTTTCACTAAAAATTCAAATTTTCACTAAAAATTCAAATTTTCACTAAAAATTCAAATTTTCACTAAAATTTCAATTTTTCACTAAAATTAAATATTTCACAAAAAAATCAAATTTTCACTAAAAATTCAAATTTTCACTAAAAATTCAAATTTTCACTAAAAATTCAAATTTTCACTAAAAACTCAAATTTTCATTAAAAATTTAAATTATCACTAAAAATTTACTTTTTCACTCTAAAAATTAATTTTTCACTAAAAAAAAAATCAATTTTTCCCTCAAATTTTCACTGGAAATTCAATTTTTCACTATAAATACACTTTTTCACTAAAAATTCAAATTTTCACTAAAAATTCAAATTTTCACTAAAAATTCAAATTTTCACTAAAATTAAAATTTTGACTAAAAAAATTATATATAATTAATAATTACATTTACAAATAAAAATAGTTTTTTTTTAATTTAAAAATAACTTTTTTCGCTCCATTTTTACTAAAAATTCATATGTACATAAAAATTTTTAATTTTCAATTAAAATTTCATATTTCCCAAAAATTCATGAAAAAGGAGAAAATGAAAATAAAATTATCACTTAAAATTAAAATTTAAAAAAAACTATTTCTAATCAAATATCAAAATAAAAAAGGGTATTTCAAAAATATAAAAAATCCTCACACTTCCACGAAGCCCATATTGCACGCCTGACATTTAATTAAAATTAGTGTCAAAAATCACAACAGAAGAGCATCATCATAAAGTGACAATTAAGCGCAACAATGATCACAAGGCACTCAAGGACTTTCGGTAGTGGACGGCAGCCTGCGACAAACGTCAAATCCTTTTCCACTTTTCCACACTCTCAATTAGTTCTGCACAATTAGCAGTGCCACCAGCAGCACCGAACTCTTTCATTTCACGCACACGATCCGATCGCACACGAGGGAGGAGGATCAAAAGTCAACTCTAACTGCAAAAAAAAAATAGAACTAAAAACATGAAAAGGATCAAAAGTCAGATTTTTGTTTATTTTGAAATTTGTTTATTTTGAAAACAGTCGACACCCTCACCAGCGACGATCCGAGCGATCAGCGCAGCGCCTGATTTACTCAACTGATCCCTGGATTCTCAATTTTAATCCTTTCATTTTTGGTGCATTTAGTTTGAAATATTCGCCTACATTGGACAAATACACTGATACTGGCAGGACAATTAGCATTAGATACTGTGAGAGGCATTTGTAAATTTGTAACGAAATTAGCAGAACTGGGGAATTCGGTACAGGTACTGCCAGGCAACGCCTGTGACAGCAAATGGGTTTCGCTCTTTGCTCGAAAGTGGTAAAATATGTGGGTATTACGATGAATAAAGGCGGTATCTTTTGCGAAACTAAATTATTTTACAAAATATTTCCGCGTAGAAATACCCAACAAATATTTGAATAAACTCAGATTTATTGAAACACATTGGATCGAACATGGTCCAAGAGGTTCAAATATTGACTGATCTCACTTAGTTTTTCTAGTTAAAAATATTACAAATCTATGACACTCTGCTCTAATTTGTCTGTATTTAAAAAAAATAAACAAAACACAACACAATTCAAATATCATAAAAAATACTACCACATTTCGGATACAGTTTTTAAAAAATACAAATACTATCATAAAATGGTATGCCTTGCTCTAGTTTTTTTGACCAATTTTTAGTGCAGTTTTTTGTACTGCTGCCGAAGTTAGTTTTTTTCGTTTCCACACAATAGTTTCGTACTTCGCGGAATTTGAAAATGCCATTGCATAATTCTCTAAAATGCATCTTTGCGATAACTTCCTACAATGCCAAAAACCTGGACTCTATATATAACAAAAAATAAAACAGGTCATAAAAATATCGATCACAAAACAGTAACGGAAATTCGCTGAACTAGATTTTCTTTTTTATAAGAGCAGTTTTTGCCATTCTCATGGCGCGACTAAAAAAAGTCATAAAAATATTTATTGCAGAAAATGCAGAACGGGCAGGTAAAAGACTGCAAAAAGTTTTATGACTTATGAAAATTAAAACAGATATGAGATGAGGTTTTCGTAAACTATTACAATATTTAAATTTTCAATAATAAAATAAAAAAAATATGAGAATTTGAACTTCTAGAGAAAAAATGAATTTTTAGTGAAAAATTTAATTTGTATTAAAAAAAATTGAATTTTTAGTGAAAAAATTAATTTTAGCGAAAAATTAAATTTTTAGTGAATATTAAAATTTTAATGAAAAATTAAATTTTTAGTGAAAAATTGAATTTTTAGTGAAAAATTGAATTTTTAGTGAAAAATTGAATTTTTAGTGAAAAATTGAATTTTTAGTGAAAAATTGAATTTTTAGTGAAAAATTGAATTTTTAGTGAAAAATTGAATTTTTAGTGAAAAATTGAATTTTTAGTGAAAAATTGAATTTTTAGTGAAAAATTGAATTATTAGTGAAAAATTTAATTTTTAGTGAAAAATTTAATTTTTAGTGAAAAATTGAATTTTTAGTGAAAAATTGAATTTTTAGTGAAAAATTGAATTTTTAGTGAAAAATTGAATTTTTAGTGAAAAATTGAATTTTTAGTGAAAAATTTAATTTTTAGTGAAAAATTGAATTTTTAGTGAAAAATTGAATTTTTAGTGAAAAATTGAACTTTTAGTGAAAAATTGAATTTTTAGTGAAAAATTGAATTTTTAGTGAAAATTTGAATTTTTAGTGGAAAATTGAATTTTTAGTGAAAAATTGAATTTTTAGTGAAAAATTGAATTTTTAGTGAAAATTTTAATTTTTAGTGAAAAATTGAATTTTTAGAGAAAATTTTAATTTTTTAGTGAAAAATTTAATTTTTAGTGAAAATTGAATTTTTAATGAAAAATTGAATTTTTAGTGAAAAAATATTTACTCTGGTGAAAAATTGAATTTTTAGAGAAAATTTTAATTTTAACCAAAACAAATGATAAATGTTTCATACAAATGATGATTGTTTCATAAAAACAATGAATGTTTCTTTAAAGTAAAATGTATAGCAGTTGGTACAATCTATGGAATTTTAAATGCAGATTCCCGGCATATATGGGCACCAAACCCTAGTAGAAATTTTGATAGGGCCATGGTCATGAAGTGATCATGTCATTATTTGAGATGATCGGGATATGACGAGGCCCATAATGTCCTTGTAACGCAGTGTCCTGATCATGTACTGACCTCAGGCCATGATCATGTACTGATCGGGCAATTCCCCATTTTATTATTTGCCCATTTTATATATTGCCTTGTCAGAGCCCGAGCATAATAGGGTTTCTATCATTAAATCTCGATCATTGTCTGATGTCATTTCTTTATGAGGAACAAATAATTTAGCTATGATCGGGAACATTGACTATTTAGATAATGCAAACCCTGGTATGGTAAGCATGATAGGGCATGCAAAGGCAATGATCATATTTTCTCTAATAGGACTTACCCAACGAAAACCCGATCATTTCCCGATGGCGCATCGGGCAAATTTCTACTAGGGAATAGGCACCTTATGTATCTTTCTAAAATCTAGATATTCTGTGTTACATATCATTTGTGCTGGAAATCTGCGACGACTTGGATAAAATTCTTTAGGTTCCATTTTTCATAAAATGTATTTTTACCAGAAAGAATGTATAGTACAAATATAAAATTAGATAGATGTCTTGCATTATATTTAAAATTATACAAAATATATTTTAGTAGTTCTAAAGCACATAAACTACAAAAATATGATATTACCCTTTATTACTTTTACATATTATGAATTCTCAAAAATTATTTTTAATATATTTTTTATGCATTTCAATTTGAGTAAATAAAATCATTGCAATTTTGTTGGCACAGCATGTGGGCCATGTTTTACAAACACCCATAAAATGCGCCAAACGCATCTGTTAATATTTTGACAAGAGTTTGACGTTGACGTTTTGTGTGCATGTCAAAGTGACAGGGCGCCATTTTAAATCGTTTGCTGTTTACATTTCGCGGCTTGTTTTGCGTGTGTCTGCCTCTTCTTTTTCTGATTTTTTTGCGCGACACTCTTTTTTTTCTCAATATAGTAGTTATTGTTGTTGCATATAGAACCTTTGCCACTGTCGTTGACAATCCTTTATGCGTGCGCGTCCGTCTGTCTTTCTGTGTGTCTGTCAACCTTGTTGCTACCTTCGCGTTGCCGCGACAAATGCAAAAAAAAAAGACAACTCCTTCCTTCGTATCCTTTTTGCGCCATTGTTTTGGCTATTGTTGTCTGTTTTGTTGTTGGCTTTGTTGCTGCCAATTGTTAACATTCTGTGTGCGCACAAAACACGCAAATACAAACGTGATTTTCCTTTTCGTCCTGCGACATGCAACTCCTTCGCATACAAAAACAAAGAGTTGCAAATAAAATGCGCGTAAATTGTACATTTTTGCAATGAGTTGTTGTTGCTTTTTTTTAGCAAATGCTAAATTTAAAACAACAACAGAAATAATTTTGCAGCCCCTGCATGTAAAGTGTTAAAAAGGATTCAGCGAAGCGCAACATTGCGCCGTTGTTTTTTATGTCCTTTTTTTTAATTTTAAAATTTTGCCAATGTGCGTTGTGTGTGTATTTTGTATTTGTACATTTTATGGTTTTTATGATTTTTCCTCATGTTTGCAATAAAACGCAATATTATATAAGCCTTCCACTCACATCCTTTTTTTTTGTTTTTTTTATTTAGAAAGGTTTATTACGCTACTTGCTGTTGTCACAACAAATTTTCCCTATTGCATATTTTTAGCTAACAGCTGAATTTTGCAGAATTGCGTCTATGTTTTCGCCGAAAAGTACAGGAAGTATTTGGCTTTTCAATAGTATTTTATTAAAAGAATAGGAAACAAAAAGAATTTTCGGCAATTTCCTAGAAGAAAAGGCTTATAACGTATAATAATTATGAAAAAAGTTGCATATTAATATTTACACACAGCAAAACAACAAAAAGTATCCACCATCTTTGAATTATTTTCCGTTGAACTTCAAGATTTTAATCGAAATCTCATACTCTGTTTTGTTTTATATTGCCTAAAGAATTTGAGTTATTTCCTAAAACAAATGAATGAGAATTCTTGTTCATATTTTCTATAAATTTTGAATTTTTACTTTTTACAGACTTGAGTTTTCTAACTAAATTCTTTTGAGTTCCATTGGGAAGACTTCAGTTTATATTTCGAAATAATCACAATGGAATTCGGGTGCTCCTGATCTAAGTTATATTCATTTAAATGCAAAACATATATATGTTTAGTTGTTTATATTATTTCTTGTAAAACATATAAATAATTGAATAAACAACAAAATTGAAATTCTGAAAGACTTTTGGTAGTTCTAGATGGTTTAAAATAATTTTAAAGCTTTATTAAGGTTGACAATCATTTGACGGTTTGAATGTTGTAAATAAAACCCCAATATTCCGGATAACTGATAGACATTTTATATAGGGATAGTTACAAAAATGTTTTAAATTAAACATAATTCCAGTATTTTTCGAAAACATCGAAATAATATTGAAAATAAAAATTTTGTTGATTCTATTTATAATGGAAATATCTCATTTTCGAATTTAAAATGTATTTTAGCCATTTACCAATTTCATATTTTATTATCTCGGTTTCTATATTTTTTTAATATTGACATGAGATGGACACAAAAAATTAAAAAAAAACACAAATACATAACTAAAAGCACAAATACCAAACCAAAAACAAAAATCAAAAGCAAAAAACACAAAAATCAGAGTAGAATTAAAGACAAATAAAATGTAAAAATAAAATCATCATCAAATTAAAAGCCCAAATAAAACCAAAAATGCAAAATAAAACAAATAACAAAAACAGAAACACAAAATCAAAAGCAGAACCACAAATCTAAAAGAATAACTCAAAACCTAAAGAATGAATACAAAACAAATGCAATAACAGAAAGACATAAAAACAAAAATAAAAAGCCAAGCAAAATCAAAAACACAAAATCAAAATCAGAGACACAAAACCAAAATCAGAAACACGAAAAAAAAACAAAAACCTTAATAAAAATAAAAAAAACAGAAAAATACAATCAAAATAAATAAAGCGAAAAAATTCAAAAACACATAAGCAACAGCAAAATCAGAACCAAAAGCAAAAATGTAAATACAAAATCATAATCAAATTAAAAAAACCCAAATAAAACCAAAAATGCAAAATAAAGCAATTAATAAAAGCAAAAACACATAATCAAAAGCAGAAACACAAATACAAAAGAAAAACTCAAAAGCTAAAGAAAGAATACAAAACAAATGCAAAAACAGGAAGACATAAAAACGAAAATCCAAACAAAATCAAAAACACAAAATCAAAATCAGATACACAAAACCAAAATCAGAAACACAAAAAAAAAACAAAAACCTAAATAAAAACAAAAAACAGAAAAATACAATCAAAATCAATAAAAAGAAAAAATGCAAAAATACATAAGCAACAGCAAAATCAGAACCAAAAGCAAAAATGTAATTACAAAATCATAATCAAATTAAAAAACCCAAATAAAACCAAAAATGCAAAATAAAACAATTCACAAAAGCATAAACACAAAATCAAAAGCAGAAACAGAAATACAAAAGAAAAACACAAAAGCAAAAGAAAGAATACAAAATAAATGCATTAACAGAAAGACATAAAACAAAAATAAAAAATCCAAACAAAATCAAAAACACAAAACCAAAATCAGAAACACAAAACCAAAATAAAAAAAAAAACAAAAACCTAAATAAATAGCAAAAACAGAAAAATTAAATCAAAAAAGCGAAAAAAAAGAAAAATAAAAATGTAAAAACAAAATCAAAATCAAATTAAAAAACCCAAATAAAACCAAAAATGCAAAATAAAACAAATAACAAAAACAGAAACACAAAATCAAAAGCAGAACGACAAATACAAAAGAAAAACTCAAAAGCTAAAGAAAGAATACAAAACAAATGCAATAACAGAAAGACATAAAAACAAAAATTAAAAATCCAAACAAAATCAAAAACACAAAATCAAAAAAACAAGACCAAAATAAGAAACACAAAACCAAAAAAAAAAAAACCTAAATGAAAAGCAAAAACAGAAAAATAAAATCAAAATCAATATAGTGAAAAAGAGCAAAACACATAAGCAAAATGCAAAATCAGAATCAAAAGCAAAAAATTTAAAAACAAAAGCAAAACACAAAGTCAATCTTAAAAACAAAAACAGAAGCAAACAAATAAAATGCAAGCGAGAAAAAAAAACAAAATCAAAAGATTAAAACATTAATAAAAATAAAAGCAAAAACTAAAAACCAATGCCAATATAAACGAACAAAAACAAAATCAACAGAAAAATGGTTTAAAAAAACGAAAAAAAAAACTCACTGTGCAGTGAGTACGAAATACTAATGTTAAATATGATTTTATTTGTCGACTTTTAAATTTTAATTATATTTATGGTTAATTGGTTTTTAGTTTATTATATGAAGAATATTAATTTAAACTAGATATTGAAAATTTCAAAAATGGATATTGGACTTCAATCAGTTTTTAAAATTATATAATATGAAACATTTTAATTTTTATATAAAATCATTTATTTTTAAACATCTTATAACCCCCTAAACCAATTGTAAAAATTTACAATTTTTAGCCTACTTCAATTTCTCCAGTCAACCAAAATCTTAGTACTCTTCCAAACACACCATTTTTTTTTGCGCACTCTAAAAAAATATGAAACTCATTCTTAAATATGCCCTCATTAAAAATCTATTTACCGCCCAAATCACAATAATGCCTCATAAACAACGCATTCTCTTTAAAAACTAAAAACCATTCTTAAAAATAAAAAAAACAAACACCAACTAATATTCTGGCGAAAGAAAAAAAATACCATGCTCTCGTAAAAAAATCAACATTACATAAAAAGTTCCATAAAAATACGCTCTAGTTTTTTGACCAATTTTTAGTGCATTTTTAAACAAAAATTCCAGACACAATTTTTTTTTTACACTGCACACAGTGTTTCCATTGAATTTGTCGTCATGTTACGTAACGTTACAAATTAGACACATAATGCGATCATAAATAGTCATAAAAGTTGTGTAAAAATCTAGAACAATGAGGTCGACATTTTCAGGGAACCTTATTATTTTTTATAGGATCATTTTTGTGTCGTTTTATAGGATCATTTTGTGTCGTTGTTTTATGACACCTTAGTGAAAATGAGCATAGGATATGCGGATTAGTGTAGTTGACCTGTATTTTTTGCGTGTTCTTAAATATTTTTATTTCAGAAATTGTACTAGAAGATGTATTTTTTTGTAGTGAGTTCGAAAATGTAATCTGTAATTTAAGTTTTTTATAAAAATAGTATAGTTTGAAAAATTTGGAAAGTTTTAATTTGGAAAGTTGCAGAGTTGTGTTGGATTAGAATAGATTATTTTGTATATTTTTAAAAACACCGGATTTTAAATCAGCTTGATATATTTGAAATATATCAAATGTCTACATTTTGAGATATTAATTTGTTGGTTTACATAAATTTCTATAAATAATATGATCAAAAGATTAGAAAAATTAATGAATTTCTGTATAAGACACTTAAATATGATAATTTCATGATTTTCAATCATTTCCATTACCATTTTAAAGGAGAAAGATGGGAGTTGATGATTTAAAATAAATATCAATTTGAATTGAATATATTGTTCATTTAATAAATAAAAATCGGACTTCATTTTAAATCACAAATATGGTATATACCACGAACTACTACAATAATCCAACTTAGCGGCTGCACCAAGATTTACCAAGGATCTTCGAGAAAAAAGAAACACGAAAAAAACAAAACTAAATTCAGCCTAAACAGGACAGCAGGAGATCCTCTTCGATTTTTGCTAAATTCGCATTACATCATAATTTATGAGGCCATGTCTCACGGTGGATTAGGTATAAAAATGCGAATTTTTTCCGCAAGTTTTTACGCAACAAACAATGAGGGTCTTCGCTAAAAGGACAATGCCAAAAAAATGCAAATTATTACGTAAGTAGGCAGCGTGACGCAGGACATAAACGCGAAAATTCCCTGGAACTCGTTACAATTTTTTGAGACAATTTGCTGACATTTTTATGCCGCGTTCTTTTGTGTGTTGTGATTTTTTTTTTGTTCGCGCTCCAGATGCTAGCGTGCGTTTTATGCGCTATCCGCTATGCTCACTAATCAGGATCACGGATGGTAGAGCCTGCGGTGCGGTGCGGCACGACGCGGACCTGCTCTAGATCTAGTTTCAGTTCTAGTTTTCAGTATGATTTTATGATGTTTTTTTAAGACACTCATAAAAGTATGTGGGAAGTTTATATTTTTTGCACTAAAGAAATATTTTTTGCTCTTATAAAAAGTGCCCGAATTTCATGTTAATTATGGCAGCTCATTTATGAGTGCTCTTCTATGTTTTATGATCACGAGTATATATTTTATTTTTTTCGTCTTGTTTTAGGGAAGTGCGGCTATGATTTTCAAGGAAGTTCTTTGTTGGACATGAACTTGAAAAAATGAGACGCGGTATTGAGACAAAAAACTGCACTAAAAATTGGTCAAAAAACTAGAGCGTTGATGTTTTATGAAAGATTTTTATGAAATGTAGACATTTTTTTTAGTGGTTTGCTGTTGAGTGTCATAAAATTGCGTGGTTTTTATTTTTTCGGCGAGACATTTTTGTGGAAATTGAGGTCAGTTTTTTTGACTGTTGTATTTTTTAAATGTTTGTTTTTTAATTATTCTTTTTTTTTTGAACAATGTAGTAGCAATGCTTTGTGTGGTTTTTTTTTGTGAGTTTTTTTTTTGGGATAATGAAAAATGGTATGTGCATTTTTTTAAAGTAATTCTTTTAATATATTTGAAGTCGGTATTCGAATAATGAAATTATGAATGGATAAATAAAATTGATTTTGAAATTTTTGAATAAACTTATAATTCTGATATTTATAATTTTTTTATTTTGATTTTTTTTTTTAATTTAACCTTTTTATTTTTTTTTTTTGTTTGTTTTGTTTTAAATTTAAATATGTTTTATAAAAATTTTAATATTTTATAATTTTTTATAAAAAATTTAATATAATATAAAAATATATATTTTAAACTCATTAATAAATGCATTAGTTAACATAAATAAACGAAAGAAAACAATAAAATCGTTTATTAAAAAATCATCATGCACAAAATACGCATTAATAGTTTTGCCCGCTGCCAACGGGCGGCTCGACTCGTCTCGGCTCGCGTTGTCAATATTTTTATAGCGGTTTTGCGTTGACAAAGTTTATATTTGTGTTGACCAAGCGACCAACCACGGTTAACCATACAAATGGCCACAAAAATGCCACGAATTTCCCAACTAAAATACAGACACAAACATCTATACAAACACACACATCTATACAAACACACACAAACGAATACACACGAACACACACACACATATGCTTATTCACACATACTAACATAGTTCGGCATTTAAAACGACATTGACACAAAAATGTTGTCGCCACACGAGAAAAATAAATAAAATAAAAATTCTACACAAAACTCACACCATTCCAAACATTTTTACTCTTTCAATAATGCTCAATGAGTGGGTGTGAAAAAAAAGCGCGCTCTCCCGCTCAATTAAGTGCGCTCTTAACGGACGCACCAACTCAACCTCAGACGCGGCCTTTACTTCCAGTCACAGACTCACCATCACGAACATTTCAAAAACAACACTCTTTTGTTTAAAAATGAGCTTTCTTAGCTGAAACCCCCCAATAAACTTGAATTGCTCTCCCCACAACGGAGAGTGCGCTCTGCTCTGAATTGTGTGGGTGGTGAGCCACAAAAAAAATGTGGAAAACTTCAAAAAGACCGCATATAAAACACTCTTTGCGGCCTCATTCACCCACCTAAAAATTACCACCTCATGCTTTCAAGCTTATGTTGTGAGCACTTTCCCTGCTCTTACTCATACTGTGAGCTCGTTCTTAAAATTCGCTCTTTTGTTTCTGTTCTGTCGTTTATCATACCGTGGTCCGCCGCGGTCGCCCATCTTTCAAACAACGACATCGTTAATAGAAATTCTCTCATGCGATTTTCTACTCATTTTACTCCCCGAAGTGCTCATTGCAAATGCATTAAAATAATAATACGGCCACCGCATTTTTTCCTCCTCCCCCAGACCTAAAAAATCCACCTCCTGTACCTCACTTCAAACCCCTTCATACAACCAACAACCACATTAAGCAGCCGCATATCGCGTTACACATATTGCGCGCTCTTTCTTACACAAACTACTCACTCATTCATTCGCACATGTGTGCAACTAAAATAACAACAAAACCTACAAAAAAAGTAAGCTTGGCTTTCCCACCAAACAAATCAACCCCATTAACCGAATGCAAAACCAAACCAAAAAACCACCATATGAACCACCCTGCACGAGTACGAAAAATAAAAGAATCGCATTAACCATGTGTTTATGTTGTTGCTGCTGCTCGTGTGCTCGTGTGACCAACTCAACTCAGCTCTAACCAACCCAACCACCCCATTCTCAACGAGCAGCCACTTATGTGAGCGGCTTCCCTGCGCCGCCATCAAACATCAGCCACATCCTGTCGCTTCAGCCGCTGCTGCAGATTCTGATCCGGTTTCGAGGGTGAATCTGACACATTTTGCAATGAATGCAGCCGCCTCGTCTCGGCCACACAACAATTTCTAAATGCGGTAATGCTGCGAGTCTGGGACTCAGACCCATGAGTTTCGACAACAAACATTTTTAATAACACAAACTCACTCACTCCTCTTACAACAATAACTGGAAATGCAAATAAGCTAAAAAAAAATTGAATTATATGTTCAAATTGTTTAAAAGGGGTATTCGAAAAAGTACGTGAGCGCGCGCAAAATAAATTTAAAAACGCACAAAAATAAAATATGGCGCGCGCATAATTTTTTTTTTTTTTTTTGTTGAGCATTGAAAATATATTTGTCGGCTGCTTTGGCAGTGTTTTATGGCCACAGAAATTATATGTAAATCAAAAAAAAAATAATAAATGAAAATAATAATTGAGAAGTAAAAAAAAAGAAAGACCGTTTAGAAACTTTGAAGAGAGCGCACCGCGTTTTGTACGCCTTTAATATAAAAAATTTAAAAACTAATTTTTGTTTATGAATTATAAAAGTATGTGTATCGCATTTAAAATATTTAATTAGTAATAGTTGCTGTGATATACGTAGATATCAATCAAGAAATACTTGAAAAAAAAATAATATGTGAACATTTTGGGAAAATATTATTATTTTTTTTTAATAAAGTACACATTTTATAAAGTACAAATTTTATTTCAAACAAATTTATTAAAATTTCTTTCATTTTAAAATTCCTTTCAAAATTATTTTTTTTTTTTTAGTAACTTTTTAGTAACTCTAAACTTATAATTGTTTCGAGTACATCGAGATTCATTTAATATTTGTAATTTGAATATTTTATATAAAATAAATACTACTCGATTTTAGTGGAATACATTTAAGTATGACTATTTTTTTTTTAATTTAAATAATAGTCATATTTAAATGTATTCTACTAAAATCGAGTAGTACATCGATTTGTAGATTCACATTTTAATTATTCAACGAATTTCCTAAATAAATACCGAATTAAATCTTAGTTTTTAATAGTTAACTTCAGATTATTATCCCATCAAAATTTAAATAATGATTATACAAGATTGTACTCTCAAAAAATTAAAAACTTTTGAATCTAGTCGATTCCAAACTTTATTATATTTGTAAAAATTATTGTTATAAACATCCGACCATGAATGCATTAGTAATATTCGTAGTTTAATTGATATTAAAATAAAATATAAATTGTTTATGCAGGAAAACACATTTGATACATTTTGAAATTTATGAAACATCATCTCTAACCAATTTAAGTTTTTTAGAAAATATAATACAATTCGACATTTTTGAATAATTCATAAATGATTTTATTTACAATGTTAAATGTAACAACCATTCAACTCACTGAACGATAATTATTAGTATCGAAACAATAATGAACACTTTTTCAAATGATCTCCAAATTTGTAATTGAGTTGTGATATGTTTTGAATTTCGCCAAAAACAAAATATTCTAAAAAAAGAACAAATCGTTTTATCGAAAATGAAAACTTTTTCGATATCAATAACGACAAAACACCGATATCATTCTAAACTAGTTTAGTTTTAATCGCATAATGTGAAGAAGAATCACCGTTTTTATTATGAGAATTTTAGTTTCTGGCTAATTTTGGTACGAGATACATGATTTCGAAGTCCATTTGTCGATTTTTTGCAAGAACGTCTACAGAAGGTATCTACGAAATCCACTAAAAATTGTAATAAATTATAAAATATATAATACAACCATTTTCCAAATATATCAGAATCCGATTGAGCTGGAAAGTACTCTTAAAAAGTGTTTGAATTTTGACTAAAAATCACAAATAATTATCGCGTCTGTTTTCAAAAAAAAAACATTTTACTGATCGTGGCTTCCAAAAGAATCCATTTGTGTTAATTAGTAATTAAAAAAATGTTTAATATGTAACTTCTTTGGGATGACTAAAACAGTCCACAACACTAAACATATTTTAATATTTTTTGAACTAAAATCGTATTTTTTCAGGTTCTTCATTTTTAATATTTTTATATCATCAAATTTCACACAAAAATTGGTGTTCATTTACGTATTTATAATACTTATAAGATTTATGATATTTAAATTAATATGGTTTGATGAACCAAATTCATTAATATGATGTTCAGTTTTTCATTAATATGATGAAATGAAGGCTTCAAATAATAAGCAATTATATATTATAAATCCTTTAAGAATAATAAATACATAAATGTGTGAATGGAGACAAATTTGTGTTTGAAATTTGATGTTAAAAAAAATATTGCAAATGGAAAACATTTTAAAAATACGATTTTAATTCAATGAATGAATTCATCAATATGTTGAATCCAGGTAGTTGACGAAATTTTTTCGTGAAATGTGTGTACATTCCATTACATCTATAAGTAATGCATTCGTTTCACTATTGATCTATTGCAAAAATCTTGTTTGAATTCACTATGGAAAAAGCAATTGAAGGATTTAGTGCAAAAAAACCTTCGAAACCTTCGTCGTTTGGTACCAAAATCATCCATATTTAAATGGTAAATTACGTAATATAATAATAATACTTTGGCGCTACAGTCCTATATAGAACTTCGGCCAAGCTCTCTCACAATTTTGAGCTGTGCATGTTATATTTGTACTCAGAGTGGTGGGACCTACAGTTTATTGCCGAATCCGAACGGCGGGTGAGAGCTTTTCATAGGCAATGGTTTTACTCTCGTAGGTTTGCCATTTACTGACGAGAGGTAGCGCGGTATAGAAAAATGTTAGCCCCAGTCCAGGCTTGAACCGGGGACCTTTCGGCTCGCAGTCCAACGCACTAACCACTGAGCTACCGCTGAGCTACAATTACGTAATATATCCGAATTAAATACTAATAGAATCACTATACCTTTTACAAAATTATACTATCAATGTTTAATTTCTTAAATTTATCATTGCCAATCAATAAAAATAATGTGGAAAATTTTTTACCGTTTAAAAATAAATATTTGCCTTTGCGCTTTTCGACAAAAATGTCTTTATGAGCTCCGATCTTTTTAAAAATGTACTGACATGTTCTGTGCCAAAAAATCTTTGACGCGTTTTTTTTTTTCTTAAAAAAAAATGGCGCATATTCATAGACAATTTAAAGTCGACTTTAAAATTAAAATCAACTTTTTGACATTTTATACTATCTGAAAATTGTCAAAAAAAAAACTGATTTTAAATTTAAAGTCGACCTTAAATTGTTTATGAATATGCGCCAATATTTTTCTATCCCTTAATAAATAGCAAAATTTCGTCGATATTTAAAATTTTGCATTTAGTTGAACTACTGTGGAACGTGAACCATTTACTCAATATTGAAAAATTTGGTCTCATTTGAAAGGTAATAAATTGCTCTTTCTAATGATTTACTCGTTTTTAGAATATCTAATACAAACATAATAAGAAATGATGGTCCCAAAGTTTTAAACCGATTTTTGTGGTCAGCACATAATATTTTTTTTCATTATCACAAAACTACATCAATAATGCACTCAACGTTAACTATTTTAAAACATGTTTTTTTCTAACAACATTTCATTACCTTTCAAATGAGATCAAATTTTTCAATATTGAACTTATGGTGGCAATGTATCTGAAGGATAAAACCACAAACATTTAATTTTAATACAATAAAATGCTATTTTTGTATATAACAAAAGTCCAGCAGTTTAAATTATGTTTTTAAGCCAAGTTACATGGAAAATTTTAGTTTTTTTCTTTGTAAACCCAGCAATACATACGTAGTTTATACGATAGATTCTTTTTTAAACAAAAAATGGCAAAATTGGCAATTTTAAACAGTTTTTATTGATTTGCCAGTTAAGTGAAAGAATGGATTTCACCCTTTTTTGCACCGAACCCTTCAATTTCGATATTTTGACTTATCGTGAATAATATTTCGATATGATTTTTTTTTATTGTTCTGATATATACGAACCTGTTCCAGATTTTGATTCGATTTTAAAATCGATGTCTCATTAAAAAAAAAATTGAATCCCGTTTGCTTTAAGTTAAATGGATTAAATTGATTTGTATTGTGGTTTTATTGATTTGTATTGGTTTGTACTGTGACCTGTAATTCAAAATTTTTGATTTTTTTACAAATTTTATATGAAATTCGATTGAAAGCTGGAACCTGACCGTTAATAAATTTGTATATGAAAATTTGTATGAATTTGTATGAAAATAATTTTATTTATGTGAAAAAAAATATTCCACGGAAAAAAATAATAATTTTATGAAAATGCATTCCAAATCTTTTGAAATTAAATTTACTTACAAAATCAATTTCGTATTTTACTTTTAAAATTATTGAAAACTAAATACAGACAAATTTATAAGAAATGTGAAAATCCCTTAACAAAAGGTAACTTAGAAAAATCGCAAAACTTATAAATTTAAAATAAAATTAAAAAAAAAACAAATTATAAAATTTTAGTTTGGAAATTACATGTCCTACTCCCTTTTGTCAAACGGCCAGGTGCAATTGTAGCAACCCAGCGCAAGTCACGGTCTAAATGCCTCACGTGTTGACATCTTGACAATGTCCGTAAAATAAAAATGTCGAAATATTAAAGAAAATGAAATCACAAAAAATATTATAAATGACAAAATGATATAAAAGACAACAAGGCGCAAGCCTCTTGCAACACATAAAAAACTGAAAAACAAATCTACTAATGCCATTGTTCATAATTTTTAAAAATCCATAAAAAAGAAAAATTGCAGCTGCACCCTGTACACAAGAGAGCTCTGTTACTGTTTGTTGTTGTTATCGAGTCGTTTGTTTTTGTTGTAAATAGTGCAATGTATGACATGTGCGCGACTTCATAAAAATGAATGAATGACAAGAAAAAACAACAACACATATATAACAAAAACAACAAAAAAAAACAAACACACACATGGAGCTGCATCTTGAGGAGGCACAAGTCAACGACAACGACAACAACAACAAAACGAACTCAACGCATTCCACGGTCGTCTTGTGGGCCTCCACATGTTTGTCTCTCGTGACACCGACATCGTTGTTGCTGCTGCTGCCGTATTGCGGCCTATTTGGCTGCGGACAACATTGTGGGTGTGTGTGTCACTAGTAGAACTGCATGCACCTCTCTTTGCAACAACAACAACAACACGATTAAAACAAACAAATCTACGAAAGAAAACGCAACACTAACCGCCTGTCATACGTCAAGAAAGACTCGCAACGGCAGCAACAGCAGCCGCCGCCATACTCATGGCTTCTTTTTCTTGCACGAGCCTCCCCTTTGTTGTCAGAAGAGCGCAAAGCGACGTCGACGATAACAACGACTGCGAACTACAACGCAAAGACGCCACAAGTTAAAAGGCGACAGCAACAGCGTCGTCCGTCAACCACATCGTCTGATGTGTGTTCTTCTGTTGTGTGGTGTTGGTGGGCACAAAAACAACCCCCTGACCGCGCACACTGGAAATTCTTTCCAGGGATATTTTTTTCAATACTTCTTTTTTAATTTTTGCTCTCTGTTTGTACTCCTCGTCCTTGTGCTTGTGCATTGTGGCTGTCATGGCAGCAGCCGCGCACAGCAATCAAACAAACCGCACTCAAAAAAATAAAATTTCCCCTGTTTGCGGGTCGGTTTTGCGCCTGTTTTTCACCACCACCTCATCCATCTCTACTTCGTCCTTTTCCAGTTTATGTTGGTGTTGTGGTGTTAATGGTGGTGAGTTGTTGGCGCAGAATTTCCCTACCTCATACAGTGCGGTAGGGAAAAATAAAAAGGAAGAAATAAAAATGAGGAAATTCTTTTTGGGATATTTTCCAGTGGGCAATTTTTTCATTTATTTGTCTCACTTTGAGTGACACACAGCAGTCTGAAAAAAACGAGCGTTAAATTTAAAAAATGGAGCATTTGAGTGTTAATCAAATGACAATCATTGGGGGTGCAAAATATGCTCTTATTTTTATAAAGCGCTCATAAAGAGATATAGTTATGAGCCTATAAACTTTTTATAATTTATTATTTTTTTTCTTCTGGATATCTTTTTTTGTTAAAATATTAATTTCTCGAATTTTTTAACCGCCTTTAATAAATATATGTGGGTGTTTTTTATTAAGTTTTTTTTTTGTTTGATAGGAATCTAGTAGGGTTTTCAATCCCGGATTTTCGAAATTTCGGGATACCGGAAACAATCAATACCAAAAACCCCAAAATGAAATCCCCGAATTGCCAATAAAAATAATGTGCATATAAAATGAAAATTACTAAATTTGGCACTAAAAATATCAGGATTTTTATCCCGAAAATCCCCGGATTGCCAAACTACTTCGGAATTGGAAACCCCTAGTATCTCGTAAGTTCCACAGCACTTTTTTTTCTCAGTTTTGTTGTAATAGAGCTGTTCTCTATGTTTTGAGAACAGCTCTTTTACAATACATTTTTGAGGTTAATATTACCAGGAGCGTCCATTCCGAAGCCGCGATTCGAACCCGTTTTTTTTAGTATGCTAATTCTGTACGTTCCATGGACTGCTGAGGCCGATCAGTTTAAAACAAGGTTTTTGCTTTCAAATGAATTTAAATTCTATAAGGTTTATTAGCTTTCTTTATTATATTCTTGAGATTGAATCCTTTAAAACAGAAAACATAACCGATATTCGAAGCAATTATAAATATTTTGGGTTTAATCTGGATTTAAAACCGAGATAAGGTCAACTCCTAAAAATGCCCTATTGAATGAGAAGAATATGGGAAATATGAGAAATGGACCTCAACAATTTCGTTTTGGTATTCAAATCGACAATTTCAAAATTGAACAAAAGCAATAAACTAAAAAAAAAATGAATATGTCATCTCTTAGGAAATTTTATCACTGTTTAAACAAACATAAAACATAACAAAATTGGATACAAAATATAAACTAACCCACTATGCCCCTCGTTTTGATATCGTTACGAAATCAATGCGAGTAGATGGAGAAATCACACGATATCGAATCCGTTCTCGTAATGATATCGAGAGTCAAAATGGACCTACATGGTAGGTAGATATCGAAACGTTTAGTCGGAGTTGTCTCGATACGAGAACTTTTTAGAAATCCGACCGATATCGAAGAAAAAAATGATCAAAGTTCGAGATTGCTGCGAAAAATATTGCGATATAGATTTGATAAATTTTTTATTATCGTATCTTTATAAATTAGAATCAAATTTATAAATTAGAATCGAAAAATCAACGAGATCGAACTTTTTTAACGAAGTTATTCGAGAAAGCTTCGAGTCATTTAAGGTCTCCGAGACATGGCAGACTGGGAAGTGATTATTTTAAAAGCACTCTGTGTACTGACACATGTAGCGTCGGTGGCTCAATTGGTTTGTGCATTGACCTACGAGCCGAAAGGTCCAGGTTTCGATTCAAGCAACTGTCATCATCTTTTCATAGAAAATGGTGCAAGAGTTCGGCCTAGGTTCTTAAGAGCTGTAGCCTCACTATTACTATCACACTTTGCATTTTTATTTGGATCATTTTTCAAAAACAGAAACATATTAAGTTCCTATAGAAAAGTATATCGTTGACGATACTGCAAAAGCGCGCAAATTACGGACAATGTTGTCTTATAATTTGGATTTAATATATATGTTAATCAGATAAATTAGATAAATTCATTATAATTTATGACATTTTAATTTTGAATGAAGTAAGTGCAGAATTGAGACTCAAAACAGTATTTTTTCCCTACGTAAAATTCCATTTTGTAAGCGGTATTGCAGTATCACCAACGATATATATTTTTGATCAGGGTTACATACTGGCATTATTAAGTACTTCAATTTCGCCTGTCCCGATGATATCTTCATCGTAACGCTAATTTTAAAATACATTTTCTACAAAAATCTAAATTAAATTGACGATGATTCAATTTATTTTTCAAATTGTTGCTTAAGGTACGAAAGCGCGAACTTTGGTGTCCTGGGCTCTCATCACATAACTTAAAAACGATCGTCGTTGAAACGATAGTCATAAAATGCTATCGTTTTTGCTTAATTAAGACTATAGTCTAAACGATATCGTTAGACGATTATCGTCATACGGGATTAGAGCTCTGGCGACTCCATTTTCCGTATTCGAATTTCGCTAAAATTCTCCACATGGATTTTTCTCATCCAATAGGGTATTTTTAGGGGTTGACCTCTTCAATAAAATTCCATAAAAAATGTCATTGTCATATTAAACAAAAACATAAATTATTTTATTTACAAAAGAACTAAAGACGAATAAGCTAAAAAGTTGCATTAAAATTTTAATAAAAAAATTGAAATATACCTATTTTGACCTATATAAAATTGATCTGTTTGTTTTTGAGTCTTTGTTAAAGACTATTTTCAGACATGTAAAAACCCAAAACTGTTTATATCGGTTTATTTATGATTTTTGTAAGTCGGGGTCTTATGTTTTCTTTTTATAATGAAGCGATTTTTAAACCGATTTCGTTAACGGGTTCAATCCCCAGTTGAAATAATAGGGTAATCAGTCTGAATCTGATGCCCATCGACTCCAAAATCTACAATGGAGCGAAATTAAATGACTTTGAATTAAGTTGATTTTAAAAAAGCGTGTAAAAAACATTAAATCTTTTTTATAACATTCAATAAATTACAAAACAAAATGCAAAATATTTTAAAACATAAAAACAGTTCGAAGATCATACCGCGTTCCATATACCAAGTTCCTCGGGCACCGCAGAAATTACGTGATCTCATTGGGAAAAGGGCGGAGTCTCTGCGGCAGCCTGCCTATTTTTAGCAACCCCCATTTGCAGTATAGGTCTGTCTGTCGACGATCGCTGCGAGATCGGTAAAAGTAGATAAGAAAAACCAACTCAGCGATGCGATCAGCTGCACAAACGCGCGTCGCAACCATTTTTAATGAGCTTCTCTACTTTTTATAGGTATTTTTATTTATTTATATGAAGAGAGTATAAACAGACAGAAAAAAATGAAATGAGTCTGAACAATAGATGTAACACGTAAATATCTCTATTTTAAAATACTTATATGTTATTGATCGTGTTGCTTTAGGCTAATTCATTTAATCCTTTGGAAAACAAATTAACTGACACATATCTCCTTAATGCAGAGATTAAGAATATGATAATCTTAATCTAATCTTAAGGCGCAGATATATGTGTGATCAGCAAATAGATCGCCAGTTTTGAAGATTGAATTTTGTCAATGAAAATAAATTAAATAATATTAATAAGAGAACTAAGATTAGAAATGATTTTAATATTATTTATTATTTTCTCTAGTAGAAGTTTATGTGTCAAACTCCATTCATATTGTAAATGAATGGAGTTTGATATGGAAATAATAAAATGATCATGATTCAAAAATATTTTATACTATGGTCCTATCAATAATATCAAAAATATTTGATTCATTGAACTTCTCCACCAATTTTGTACAATCTTCACTTATTCAGTGATAAGTTTTTGTATAAACATCATTTCATCCATAGTCAACTTATATTAAATATTTCCTGATTGACTTTCTGTCCTTCAAATTTTACTATACTCGGACGTTTTTGAATTTTACTCATTTGAAAATTTGCTAAAATTTGCTTAAACTGATAGCCTAAACATTATTCTTATAACTAAACCCTTTTGCACCCAATTACCCATCATTATCTCAAATACCCCTTGCTTCAAATAACCAAAAATTCACAAAATAACTATAATAAAAACTGTGCCAATAAAAACTATAATAAAATTCCAAAAAACAAATACAATTCCAATACCCAGCTGTTTCCTCCCGCGCCCACCTTCCACGGAGTACCTGCCACCTTCCTTAATAACTATGGCGATCATAATTTTTTATTTAACTCGATTCACAGGTAAACCGCATCAATTTTAATCCATACATCAATTTAATCCTTTACTTATAAAAGTCAATCCGCGCCTCTGAGCCTACAAATATTTGCATGATTTTGTGTCCTTTTTTAGGAATTTAACACTCAAGCAGCAGGATCGCCTGAGCGCGCGCAATAAAAAAAAAAGAACACCGACTAACTGACCTGGTACCCATATAGTACCTTTAATCCGTTCGCGGTACCCGTCGCCGCACCAATTGCGCACGCGCTACCTGCATCGAGTCCTGCATCATAAACTGGACTCGATCATAAAAATTGGTTCATTTTATTGGATTGCGGATTGACGGCGGATCGTATCGTATCGGCCGCATAGTATGTAGTGTTTGTTACTTAAACTGAATCGATCCGGTTAATCGGTGCTGAATCCTTTGAGATTTAGTTGCGTTTTTTCGCGGCCACCACCAAAAAGGCTTCTGTGGGACTTGGTTGTTTTGTTGTGGATTTTACCTGTTAATCCGCGCATTTGTTTGGCGATTGTCAGGATTCTACAGGTTGTAAAACGCAAGAAAACCATGGTTTTATGGTATCAGCCGGGGGTACCTGCCGGAAATTGTGGAGTAATTTGCTTATACTACACTCAATACTTGAAATACTCCAATTCTTCACATGACTTGTAAATCTGTTCAATATACTGAAAGTTTTTATATTGTATATTGAATTCTATACAATTGAATTATATATTTTGAATTCTACATAAAATCCAAATTTCTGCTAAATTTTTCTTTCGCTCTAAATATTTTCATTATGCGCTTTACAATATTTTAATCGCACTGGCTCTGGATTAACTCTTTAATCTTTAGTTTTAGTCGGTGCTTAAATTCATTGTATGTTGTCTCTAATTAGTCGCAGTTTATCTGGGTGACTATACCTTGAGCAAGTGTATTATCTACTAAGTACGTTTCGAACTTATTTCAGTATATTCTATATATTTTTAATATATATTTTTTTTAAGAAAATATGACACACCAACTTTAAGATTATAGTGTTTTTAGTAAGCCATCAGATTTCTGAAGGGAACTCTTTTAGAAAACTATATTATTTTCAGTTTATTAAATATTAATGGTATTATTTGAAATATATGATGATAATGAGAATGAAATTTATTATTTTTACATATTTGCGTCATTTAATACAATTATGATCTTGATATATTATAAATTGATCGATATATAAAATTTCTTAAATATTTGCGGATTATACAGTAAAATGTTTAAGGTATTCTCTTTCGAACACACTTTCCCTATGCAAAATTAAATAATTGAAAAATAATAGAAAGATTTGTGCCGTAATTATGTTTGATATGTAATGGGTATCTTTGATGTTCAATTTTATATATACCAAAATTATATTGAACTAATAAATGCAGTTTAAACTTTTCAAATAAATTTCTTGATGGATTGTATCATATTGTTCCGAATTCTTCAATTGTTAAAATATCAAATATAGGTTAATTTAAACGTAATATAAAATATAAATGAGATGGGTATATTAAAAAATTGTATTCCTGATGTCAAGGACACTTATACACGCGGTATATAAATGAGATCGGTGTATGAAAAAATGGTATTCCTGATGTTGAGGACACTTGGATCTTTAGACCCATTTGAAAACAAGAAAATTTACGAAATTTTGAATTATTTATGTGATTTTATCTAACTATTTGCTTTGTAATAGAGTCATTTTTTAAGGAAATACTAAATTTTGTTGATTTTTTTATAAATAATATTATAAAGAGTAAATAAAAAACTTACAAAAGTTGTATTGTCTTTATATAGACCAACATGTCTCTCATTTTTATACAAATCTATAACTCATTCATCTGTAATTTTATGGTATATATTGTCACTGTCATGCCAAAGGGGCGAATATGCATTTTTAAAAATGTTGGGAAATCAAATTTTTAAGTTTAAATTAGTTAAATTTATTTTTCTTCTTTTTATTTTGTTATTTTGGTTTATTCATCTATTATTATAATGTATATAAAATATCTTTGGATTTGAAGAACGTACTGAATTATAAAAATGGATTTTGTGAGGCTATATTCTGACCAAAATACAAATATTTTTGTTTTTTATGCTATAACTCTTTATTGGTACAAGATATAATAGTAATGTAAAGGCATTTATTGTTTATTTTTAAAGCACCTATCGATTGGCGTCATTATTTGCTAAACATTTTTCTAGCAAATAATAAAAATTCAAAAAAATATTTTAAAATAATGATGTTGATCGATAGGTGCTTTAAAAATAAAGAATTAATGCCTTTACACCACTATTTTAGCATATACCAATCAAAAGTTATGGCAAAAAAACGAAAAGATTCGCCCTTTTGGCATGAAACTTTTTCAATTTTTTGAATTCGCTCTTTTGGTTTAGTCTTTTGTGACTAGAAATATCTAATAAAACCACACATGATTTTAGCACAGTATACTTGAGGAAAAACTACATTCAAAAATGTAATAAACCGCAAATGTCAAAAATTACACATTCGCCCATTTTTCATGATAGTGACGATATATAGAATTTTTAATAGATTATTGAAAATAAGTGCTGTTTAAGTAATATAAAAAATCAAGAGCATAATGTCTACCGAATGTATTTTGCATTGGTTTTAATATTTAATTTTTTAAAATTTACTGGTTATGGACTGTTTCATTGTAATAAAGAAATTTAAGGTTTTTGTTAAGTTTCACGGTTGTCGTTACCATAAACTTATTTTTGATGTTTTATATTGCAGAAATTATGTTGAATTTTGTAAAGAACTACTTTATGTAAAAGAGATTTAAAAGAAATATAAATTTTAATATGCCTCATATTAAATATACTTAGATTTCATTTGAAAAAACATTTCTGGAGACTTAATATGTACTACGTTTTTCTAACTATTGGGAAGTACTATATTTTGTGGCATTGTAGATTTTTGTAAAGATTTAAAGTTTGTTTTATCAAAATTTAATTTATGTTGTTACTCCCTGAAACTTTATTTTGTATGCATTACCTTCAATAATGGATCTTTTTTTTGCATATAAGTGAACGTAGTTTAAATGGTGCTAAGCCTAGTAGAAATTGCTATATTGGTTGGGGTAATGTGGGAACCATTTTTATTTTTTGGGAAAGTACGATATGTATTTTAAGCAATTCTAATGGTGGACAATTTTAATTTTAATATATAGTTTCTGTTAGATATTTATGAATATTCACTATTTTTTCCTTCACATTCATTTTTTAGATTATTTAGATCTTTTTAGATTTTTGTGCATTTCATTAATATTTTTTTATATTCTGACTCTATTTATATTGTTTATGTTGTAAATAAACATGAACTAATACAGAAATAAGAAATAATTTGCCTGTTTGTAAACTTTTTAACATTTCCCACTTTACCCCAGAATTTTTCAAGAGATCCAAAAATTAGTTTCCAGTATGCCATTCGTTTCGTAATCGTTACGAGATCAATGTGAAAATAAGGAGAAATAACACGATATCGGACACTTTCTCGTACCGATATCGAGCATCAAATTGGACCTACATGGTAGGTAGATATCGATGCGTTTTGTCGGAGTTTTCTCAGTACGAGAACTTTTTTGAAATCGGAACGATATCGTAGAAAAAATGATCAATGTTCGATATTGCTTCGAAAAATATTACGATATCGATGCGACAAATGATTATATATCGTATCTTGTCAATGAATTTAAATGTACGAGAAATTACCAAAATTACAACCGATAAAACAACGAGTTCGAACTTTAAGTTGTTCGATAAAAAATCGAGGCATCGAAGGACTCCGAGACATGACAGACTGGGTTGTTTTGAAAAATCGCTCAAAAATCAATTAAATGACATATAAATTGTATCCTGTTAATGCAAAACGTTAGTTCACGAACCACTCTCAATAAGGGTCTATCAAAAGAATTTTTAAAAATATTTAAATGTATCTTTTTGAATGCAGAACAAAACATTTCCCACCTACCCTAATTATTAAGTAGCGTCAACGCACTTATGGGGGACGGACGTGTCGTGTCGTCTCTTGTCTTTTTTAACGTGTTCCGTCCGTCGTTTAGTATAAATGTGTTTCAAAACTGTGTTTAATGTGCCCGCCCAACATAAGATAAATAAACGAAATAAAACAAAATTAAATTGAAACACAAACTAATAATAATTTACATAAAAAACTAAAAAGAAACACCAAATAAATAAAACAATAATAATTCAACAACAACAACCGCGTGATAGAACCGGTTTCGCGCTGCCTGCTGAGTTGCCGCACTCGCTGTTTTTGCAATTGCCGACGCAAAGGGCTTTTCTATGCTCTTTGCTGCAATTGCACAGGTTTGTTGACGTATCCCCTCCCTCCCCCATCCTACTCCACGCTACTAGCGCGCACGGTTGAGGCTGCAGTGAGTGCGTAATCTATGCTGTGGTGAAGGCATAACACTCACCACGGCTTGACTTACGCTCTCATTTGTTTGTTTCAACTGCTGCGCCTTGGTAGTATGTATGTCTGTTTTGAAGTTGCCCAGTAGAAAAAATGTCGCAAAAATTTCGCATAGATTTTTGCAACATTCGTGGGCTAAGGGCGAATTTTTTCTCGGTATATGCGTATGTGTCCATCCATAGGCCACAAATAATGGCACTAGGTGAGACCCAGGTTGGTGAGGGTGCAGATCCACTGGATTTTCATATACCTGGTTATCACCTATTGCCATTATTCTCTGCCCATAGGGGCCTTGCTCTTTTTATCCGAAGTGACGTTGCGTATCAACTGCAGCAACAACATAGTGTGTCGGATAGCGAATTTAATACTATTTGGGTTAAATTCAAAATCCAAACACACATCATGCACTTGTGCTTTCTTTATAGGAGTCCGAATTTAGATAGGGTTTCCACCTGTAATAAGCTGGATGCCTTATCTGATTCGATCTCAAATATATTGGAGCAATTTCCAGGCAGTGAAATTGTTGTTGCGGGCGATTTTAATGTGCACAACGCCACTTGGTTGAGCCACTCGGGTCTATCAACACAGGAGGGTTGTTATGTTGAGCTTTTTGCCGAGTGCAACCAACTCACTCAAATGGTGAAGGAGCCGACGTATATTCCACGCGTCGGCGGGCAAAGCCCAAAAGTCCTAGACCTTTTTCTGACTTCACATCATGAAAAATATGATGTAAAAGTCCTTGCACCTCTTGGTAATTCCGACCACTGTACTGTTTCCGCTGAGTTTTCGTATTCTAGTTTACGCGCC
Organism: Dryomyza anilis; assembly: GCA_951804985.1. Taxonomy (NCBI): domain Eukaryota; kingdom Metazoa; phylum Arthropoda; class Insecta; order Diptera; family Dryomyzidae; genus Dryomyza; species Dryomyza anilis. The sequence continues at coordinate 125,644,891 of OX638130.1, read as the reverse complement.
TCTTCGATTAAAGCCCCGAAGAGGAATGTATGGCTTTACGAAAAAGCAAATTGGGTTGCGTTAAATGATTTTTTTCGCAACTTTAATTGGAAATTGTGTTTCGCTGACAGAGACATAAATGCTGCGGCTTTAATGGTACAAAATATTATTTTATTAGGTATGCGGTCCTTCATACCTTCTAAAAAAATTAGCATTAAACCTAAGGACCACTCTTGGTTTAATGAGACTTGCAGGATTGCAGTCAGGTCGAAAGAGGAAGCCTTTCAGACTTGGCGTTCTAACAAGAATGCTGATACTGAAAGACTTCGTATACAGGCTAGGAATCGCTGTAATGCCGTGATCTCGCGCGAAAAGTTTCTTCACGAACAAAACGCGCGCAAAAAGGTCCTACTCTATCACAGGGGTAGTAAAAATTTCTGGTCATTTGTAAAAAGGGTGAAGAATCAGACGACATCGTCTACTCCAACTCTTAGTATGAATGGCCAGACCTTCACTGACCCGGTTGATAAAGCTAATCTCTTGGCAGAATTATTTGCAAATAATTCAACGCTCCCAGATAGTAATCAACCACTGCCTGTCGTCGATTCTGTTTCTTCTGCAATGCCGGAGATACATTTTCGAACTCGGGCAGTTAAAAAGGTTTTAGAAAACCTCAACATTAACAAAGCCTCTGGGCCAGATGGCATATCTGCCCATGTGTTGAAGAAGTGCGCGTCAACGCTGGCTTGTCCGTTGCGTAACCTTTTCAACATCTCCTACACGACAGGAGTTTTTCCATCTTGTTGGAAGGTTGCCAATGTCCAGCCAGTTCCGAAAAAGGGCGAGGCCACGAACCCTGCCAATTACCGACCCATTGCAATATGCTCTGCACTCTCCAAGGTAATGGAGAGCGTAATTAACTTCCACTTTGTGAACTATCTTGAGCACAACGAATTGCTCAGTGACCGACAATACGGTTTCCGTAGGACCAGATCCACAGGTGACTTGATGGCGATCCTCTCCGAAAAGTGGAATAATTGTGTTCACCTTTTCGGGGAGAGCAAGGCTGTTGCTCTTGATATCTCCAAGGCTTTTGATCGAGTGTGGCATAAAGCCCTCGTTTCAAAACTATTTGCATATGGTGTTGGTGAATCTTTTACTCGATGGATATCGAGTTTTCTCCAGGGTCGTTCAATACGAGTTGCGATGGATGGTGTTCTTTCGGAACAACATTTCATCAATTCTGGAGTTCCGCAGGGTTCCGTCCTATCCCCGTCCCTATTTCTGGTATTTATCAATGACCTTCTGTCATTGACCCAGAACCCAATCCATTCCTTTGCAGATGATAGCAACATTTGTCATTCATACTCGTTCAAAAAGCGCCCAACCTCTTTGGAGATTGAGAGTAAAAGACGCACTATGAATGACACACTCAATAATGACCTTAAAACAATCTCCGATTGGGGTCTTGCAAATAGAGTTGATTTTAATGCACGCAAGACCCAATGTTGTCTGTTGTCTCACAAAAGAATGGATTCAACCCTACCTCCCCTTAATATGGGTACTGTGGATATTGCAGAGTCAGCTGCTCTTGACGTTCTGGGCATATCAATTCAATGTGATCTCCGTTGGAATGATCACATATTTGACGTGTCGAAAGAGGCGGCCAAGTGCCTCGGTTTTTTAAAACGGTGTAAGACATACTTCACTCCAGCTGACTTGCGCACTGTCTACACCACCTATATTCGGCCTAAGATGGAATATAATTCGCACATATGGGCAGGGGCTTCAAAATCTTCTTTGGAGTTCCTGGATCGAATCCAACAGCGTGCAATATATTTAATAGGGGATGAAAATATTTCATCCTCTATTGGTTCTCTTGAGCACCGAAGGACCGTAGGGTGTGTAAGCCTGTTCTATAGGTATTACAATGGTAAGTGTTCGAGGGAAATACATGGCCTGATTCCACCAGGTCGTGTGTCCTCTCGTTCTACTCGGGCATCGAACCAAGCCCACCCCTTCGTAGTTCACTCGGCTCTCAATAGAACCACGCATTACCGAGAGAATTCGTTCTTCAGTCGCACGATACGTTTGTGGAACAATCTCCCTGCGTCTGTTTTTCCCGACATTTTTGATATTGGCAAGTTCAAAACAAACATTCACCGACACTACTCCATCTTTCCACCCTCCATTTAACCTATCATCCCTTCTTACGATCAACACTGTGCATTGCATGAATAGGGGGCATCCCCTGAGCTTTGGTTAATTTGTAAAAAAAAAAAAAAAAAAAACGAAACTTATATTTTTAGAGTCATCTATTATCAAATATAGTTTTCAAACACTTTTAGCTATAACTAGATTTTTAATACAATTTATTTTATTATTTTTTTGTTCAATATCATTAAAATAATTTTGTAAACATCCGAAGTTTTTGATACAAATATAATTAATGTTGTAATCATTTATATTGCACTGGTATTTCTTATTACAAGAAATACTTTTTGTTAAAGATATTTTATAGAAATTTATATTGAAATCTTTATTTTTAGCTTCGTTTTCAAACTTGGTATTCCTGATATTAGACAAACTGAATTTTAAGATGCAATTTTCGCAATTTTTGCGAGTTGGTTACCAAGTTTTTTTCCAACTAATTAGGCTTTAGTATATTTCATCAAATATTTATAATATTTAAGGGTTTTATTAACATTTCATTGTTGTTGTTTGTTACTCCTTGGAACCTTATTTTTAATATTGATATTTCCTTTATATTGAAGTACTTTGTATAACAAATACTGTATAAAGAACATATCGTCGTTTTAGAATTAAAAGTCACCAACGACATATTTAAAATGCCAATTATTCATTTACAAAAATCTTTATATATCTGTCAATTTCTGAACGATGTGCTCAATATTTGTAACAAATGATAAGAAAATGTGTATCTATCAATTGGTATTTCAACTTTAAAAATGTAACAATTACTTTTTGAAATAATTACCAACAAAGTTGAAATTTAAGATTTTCATAAAAATGTATTTGGTGACTTTTCGTTCTACAACGACGATATATTGTATACATTTTTAAAATATTGATATTTCTTAAACTAAGAAACACTTTAGATAAAAACGACTTTATAGTATTTTGTTTTATCCCTAGCAGCAATATACCCTATAAGGGTTCATATGGTTAGTTCATGGTCGTCATGTAACTGGTCAGCTTATAACGAGGAAAAACTTCCTTCAACTTTTTATCAGTTTCCAATAATGACCCTAGTTCAATTTCTACTAGTCGTAGAGAGCTTTCTGTTTTAGCTATTCATAGTAAAGGCCATTGGGTTTCTTTCTGTCATATTTCACCCAAATTACCCAAATTCACTTTTTTCGGACTTCATCGGACTTCGGACTTCACTTCATTGACAGCAAAAATAGAACTGAATCTGTTTCACATAACTTGAACGGATTGAATTAAATCCAAAGCAAATACAAGTTCGAATTATTTTCATTTGGAAATTGTATATGCCGATATATTTTAAAATGTAGATCTAAAAAACTTCTGAATTCATTTTAAAAAAAACACTTTTCTCCAAAAACCGAAATTACGCCACACAAAAAAAAACTTTCTCTAAACTGCCAACACCACATCGTAATAAACACAAAAAAACGTGAACTCTTCGCCTCCATAGGAGCACCTCTCATCAGGAGCACCGTCGTCGCATGTCCTGCACTAAGCGAGGACACGCTTATCTCATACGTAGCTCGTCGGAGCAACACCGAACCCAACGTGTCATCGTCGTGCACTCCGTGAGGAGTTCCGTGCCGTGCGGAGAACGCAGAACGGAGCACACGCACGAGTACGTGTGCTGCAGCTAGCGCTGCTCGGCAGCAACTGCGACGACACGGTCGACACATCAGGACATGAATGAGCTGCCACCGAGCGTTGCAAATTGCTCAAAATGCATGTTAAACAATTTTCTTCAAGACGTACCAAAGTAACAAAAACAACAAAATACAACAAAAAATAGAACCAAAAGTAAAAATTTTATTTTCCGTCACACTTTAGGATATGCGTTGCTTTGCAAGAGAGAGAGCAGGATGTAGTATATGCGCTGAAGACATCAAGAAAAACAACAACAACAACAAGCATAGCCGAACTCAAGCCATGCAAAGGAAGCAGCAACAAGAAGAACAAGAACAACTTCCACACACAGCAACCGGAACAAAAGAGCGCAAGCAGCGCAGCGCTGCTTCCATTTGAGTGTCCTGTCCTGTCCTTCCTATGTTATCTATCAAACTGAATGTCCGTCCATTCATCCATCCATGTGTCTGTCTGTCTTGTGTCCCTCTACTGTGTCGTTTTGCTCAGTCTCGATAGAACGGACTCCCTCCGGTTTGGTTTGCTTCGGTTCGGCACGTCACGCGACATCGCTCGCGACATTTTGGTTGGTGTTTCTCGTCATCTGCTGCGGCATCTACTCGGCTGCCTCTGCTGCCAGTTTATGAGGTTCAATGTTTTTTTTTTTTAATTTAGACGTGTTGCTTTTTTATACTCTTGGCCACGTTGCTGTGTCTTTTGCTTCAACTAGTCGGTGCTCCGCATTTTGGTCTCGGTTGTCGGCTGTCACAGAGTTTGTGTTGTTCTTGGTTTTGCTCGATCGTTGCGCTCTACACTCTGTGCACAGTTGCTCCTTGATGGGGAGTGAGCTGTGTCCTTTGGCAGGACTCGTGTTGATTTTGTTGTCGTCGTCGATTGACTTGTAGGATGCTGGGCAATTTTGTGGCTAAAGTTGTTAATTTTTGAGGTGCACTTGGTTTGTGAAATACTTGAATCTGTAGGATTTCAAAAATTTACGGTTTCATAGATTGAGATAACTTTGAAATTGAGAAATTCATTATTCTGAAAAGTTTTTTTTTATAATAGGAAAGTATTTAAAATTAGCATAGTACTTTTATATTATGTAGAGTTTTTTATAGTCTAAATAGGTTATATTTACAAACAAATATGTCGTTTATACTGAATACCCGTTACAGTAATGTTCAATATATGTCCCAAAGCAATTTTTAATACTCAACAGTTTGGAAATGAATAAATCTTTCATGATTTTCACAGAAATTCTAAAGTTTAAAGTATGAAATTCAAGTTTTCGAATACAGAAATTGTACAGATTTTACTTGATTTCGTTCGAGTCCTATAAAATAAGACAAAAATATGCCGTCCTCCAAATATGAGAAAAATTTGTCGTTAAAATTTTACAAAAAATTGATAACTTGTCATATGCTGCCTACAAACTTCCATTTATCTGTGTGTTTGCCTAAAAACATATGCGCGGAATAATCAAAAATCTTATATCTGGATACTTTAGATGTAGATATTTGGAAATACGTAATACTGATAGTGTTTTTATTATGGAATAGACTTTAAATATTAAATTTAATTAATTATTACTCTTTTATTTTCTACAGTTTCATGTAGTATACGAGTATTTGTGATAGTTCTTATTCGTTAGAATTAAATATGACATAATTATCCATTGAAGAACGGTTCAAGTTTTGTCCAAAATCAAAACTTACCGAAATCAATGCCTATTTCTTAACATTTTTGCAAATCATCTAATCTATTTAGATGTTAAAAAAAAATACGTAAGTGTTTAAAAATACACAATTTCTCCAAATTCAAATTATCAAAAACAACCCAGTATGCCATTCGTTTTGATATCGTTACGAGATCAATGCGAGTAGTTGGAGAAATCACATGATATCGGATACGTTCTCGTAATGATATCGAGAGTCAAATTGAACCTACATGATTGGTAGATATCAAAACGTTCTGTCGGTGTTTTCTCGATACGAGAAATGTTTTGAAATTGGATCGATATCGAAGACAAAAATGATCAAAGTTCGAGATTGTGGCGAAAAATATTGCGATATCGTTTTGATAAATGTTTAATTAAAGCATCTGTCAAAGTATTTGAATGTACGAATATTTTTAAAACTGCGAATCGAGAAAGCAACGAAATTGAACTTTTTATCGAAGTTATTCGAGAAAGCATAGAGGCATCGAAGGTCTCCGAGACATGGCCGACTGGGAAATATTGTATAGAATTCGTTTAGATTTTATTTGAAGTCATGGGATTGAAAACTTTTAGTTTGTTTTTACTATCGAATTCTAAAACAGTAAAAATTTGATGAAATTGATATCAGTTTGAAGATTATGAGCCAAAACGGTAACTGACGACTGGTACTTATTAATTAAAAAATTAGTTGTTAATTTGAGCAGGTTAACTATCTTAAAATTCTAAAGGAATAACTGAGCTCGGCATAGATACTTCAGAGTTCTTGGACCAACTATTATTGTAATGCACACTCCTCAATCTTATTTATAATCAATCATATAATTATTATATTTGAAATATTAAATATTACGTAGTCTGTTTTGATAAAACATTGAAGAACTGGGGCCCTATTCTGGTTTGATGAGAAATATAAAATGAGAATGAAAATAAGATAAAAATTATTTTAATTTTCAGTTAATAATATAAAAAATAGTTTATGTCTCATTTTCATTCTCATTTTATATTTCTCATCAAACCAGAATAGGGCCCCATACAAGATCAAATCTTTCCACAATCATCAAAGCATTTGTCTGTAATACAAAAAAGTCAATATTAGTTTGAGCAGGTACAACTACTAAAAATCAGATTAAATTTAAAACAATTTTAATGTTTGATACATTGAAATAAACAATAATCCAAACAGAAAAAATAATCGACGTAAATATAGCAACCGATATTAATTGCATTCATTAATCAATACAGCAATGAAATTCACTAATTTAATGAAAACATTTGCTATACTATATACCTCGGTTATTTTTATCTGTGTAACAGTTTTGATTATTACCATTTTCCAAAACAATTTCATTCATATTCCATGCGATATGGATTAAATTTCGAAAAATCTCTTACTTATATATATAAATATCTGCTTTGATGATTAGTGGATAGATTTATCAAATAAGTAACAGATATTTGTAATAAGTGCATGATTAATTTGCTTAGTGGGATCAATTTTTAGTCAGTCGGATCAAGCGCCCAGATCACGCAAGATCAATGAAATTAAGCTGTCAACAAAGACCCAAACTGTGACTTATATTGTATAATTCATATTATATAATTATAAAATAGTAATCTAATGGAAATAATATATGTAATATTAATATTGAAATATGATATATGAATTATGAAATCTACGCTAAATGATAGAATATATCATAGGCAATTCCTAGGTAAAACTTATACAGTTTTTAGGTAAATGTGTTTCATTTTAAGATCAACATGATTATTAAGAGGTTTTTTGATATAAATCTGTCAACAAAGATTAATCTAAAATGCCGGACATAGAATTTTAATCGAAATGCGGTTCAGCAACATTAGTAATATTGGAACTTTCTGTGAAATTCACTTTTGAATTAAAATTAAAATTTTGAACAGGCAATATTGAATTGAATGCATTTTAATTTTCTATGTACATTTTGAATACGATTTGAAAATTTTATTACATATTGATATATCGAAAATGCATAATACAAATTTGATAAAATAGATTGTTTAAATCTAGAATAATTCAAAATTGCTGCATATAATCGGTTTTGAATTTCTTCTGAATTTCAAATTTTAACACACAACTTTCATACTAAATTGGTATAAATTTTAGTAGAATGTTTTAAATTCAATTAAAAACTTTTATTTTGGACCAGCTTCCATTCGAATATCATATAAAATTTGTAAACAAACGTTTTTGAATTTGATGTCTCAGTACAGAAATTGATTTTTCAAAGTAATCAATACTTTTGCTTTTATTTGAACGAATTCAATTCGTTTGGAAAATCATTTTTTGTTTTGTCACATAAAATTCAAAATCGTTTCCTTACATATTTTATGTAAAATTTGATCGGAATTCGAATAAAAATCAAAAAGACCATCTTTTGTATTAAAAAATGGTAAAATAAACAACGATTTCAAGGAAACTGCAATTTAAAATCTGAAATGTACAGAAACAGCTTAGTAAATATAGTATTATTTCGATATTTCCAAATTAAATATGTATACAAATGTCTGAAAGTGAAATACGTAAACCGATTTTTGTAAAATTTACATCCAATAAAATATACTTACCAAATGAAAATTTTTGAACATACTAAATTGTATGGAAATCCATTAAATTTACCTAAAACCTGTTGAATTTCATTAGAAAGTTTCAAGTTTCACTCTCGATCTAAATTTCTATTTTCAAAATAAAAACAGAATTGTATTGAAGTTGTGAAACTTTTACTAGACCCTTTTGAAATAGATTTAAAACTTTTATATTGAATACTGCAATTTAAATAAATTCATTCAAATTGAAGTTTTATCTAAATTTTTTTCTTATATCTAAATTTTTGAATGAAATTTATTTTTGTGTAAAAGCAACATCAAAATCTTCAAATATATGGAAATTATTTTGAAAATATTTTTTTAAACATTTGGAGATATACAAAATTGAAAATATAAACAATTTGTAAAACAACAAATTGAAAATAATAAAATATATTAAAAATCATATGTAAAAATTATCAAAAACTAGTCGTTTTTAATCATTTCAAGTATCATCATCTACAAAACTGAAAAAGAAACCTCCAATGAAAATAATTTCTCTTCCGACAAAATCGAAAAAAATTCGCTCTCGTGTAATGATGAAACTGAGTGGGAAATACTACCTGCTATGCCATGGAGTCCTTTTGGTAACAAATACAACATTTTTGTTTGCTTCATTATATTGAACAAATTATGTCCCCTCATTCAGTGCGTCACGCCACAGTTGGGTGCCACAGGAAAAGAAAAATCTCAAAATTTTTATTTTCTCTGCTATTGCTGCTGCTGCTTCTTCTTTTAGTACATTTTCCAGAGGCCTCTGTTATTTTCTCCCGCGACGACGTCTTCAATAGAGTCGCAATTTTATGACCTGCTTGCTCGATGTTGGTTTGCACCCAACCCCAAGCGGTGCTCGTTGTAAACACAACTATTAAGGCTCTCTCTGTCGCTCGCTCTTTCTCTCACTAACTCTCGACAGTTTACGCGCGCCCTTGCACTGTCGCGCTCACTGGTTGAGTTTTTATTTTGTGCCGTTGGAAAAATGGGAATTTTTTCTTGTGGTTGTTGTTGTGGCGGCCTGGTGGTGGCGCGCCGCTACCTGCCCTCTTTGACTGAGCGATTGCTGACTGCCTGCCTGCTTCACCCTTAATTGCGACAACTACCAAGTCGACCAACCGACAAACGGCCAACCAAGCAACGGCTTCACAATTTCGATTCAAATACTGGCAACGATCGCCACAGAGAATCAGTTCACTCAGCGACTTTGACGTGTGCACAACAGCAACGTAGAAGAAGAATAAGAAATACAATTTTGAAAATTTGTGAAATTAAAACAATTTTCGTGTTATTACAAAAAACGAACATTTTGAGCAATCAAAAAAATTAAAACGAACGAAAGTGCAAGCCTAACATTTGGATTATATAAAAAATTAAAAGAATTTTTAAATATTTGATTTAAAATATTCAAAAAACAATTTTGAAAAAGTGCTAAACAACGCCGCAACAAGGATTACTTTGGATTATTTATATATTAAAGAAATTAAAACAAATCAGAACAAAATGCATTTGCCCGCTGGACCCACCATGCTCGCCGCACCAGCCCAATCGCTGCCCGCCAGCAACAATCATCATCAGCATAACAAGAGCAACGCCAGCTCTTCGTCCACCGGCTGCTCCACACCCGACAATGCATCCGCGAACAACAACAGCAGCTCCTCCGCCAAAATGCCCGCCTCCATGACCGACATGTTCGCCAGCCTACACGAGATGCTGCAGGAATATCACGGCGAATTGGCACAGACCGGCTCGCCGTCGATTCTCTGCAGCGCACTGCCCAACCATTGGCGCTCGAACAAATCGCTGCCCGGCGCCTTTAAGGTCATCGCTTTGGATGATGTACCCGACGGCACACTGGTCACGATCAAGTGCGGCAACGATGAGAACTACTGCGGCGAATTGCGCAACTGCACAGCCATCATGAAGAATCAGGTCGCCAAATTCAATGATCTGCGTTTCGTCGGTCGTTCAGGACGCGGCAAGTCCTTCACGCTCACCATCACAATTGCCACCTATCCAGTGCAGATCACCTCATATTCGAAGGCCATCAAGGTCACCGTCGACGGTCCACGGGAGCCAAGAAGTAAGCAAAGTAAGTTTATGATTTTCATTATTTTTCGGTTTCATTTTGACAAATTTTTGTTTCAAGTGTTTCTCTGAACGCTTTTCCAAGTTTTTTGTTGAGTTTAAAATTCCTTATTTTGCATTTTTACTAATTTTTCGATTTTTTCTTTTCCTCCTCAGGTTACGGTTATCCACATCCCGGTGCTTTCAACCCTTTCATGTTGAACCCTGCCTGGCTCGATGCCGCCTACATGACCTACGGTTATGCTGACTACTTCCGCGCCGCCGGCGTGCACCACCCCGCTCTATCGCAGGGTTCGCCGACGCATCGCGCTGCGCCACCAAGCGCCGCCGCCGCTAATGACTATCAACAGGCACAGCTGACGCCACCACCAGCAGGCGCTCCCTCCGCCGCCGCCGCCAATATGTTGCCCTCACCACCAGGCTCTGCCTATGGCTTGCCGCAATTCGCCTTCAATCCTTTGGCTGCCGCCGCAGCTGCTGCAGCCGCCGCCAACTCGCCGCCACAGCATCAGCAACAACAGCAGCAGTCGCATCCACATGCCTTCCATCCGTACAACTTTGCAGCGGCTGGTTTACGCCGTTCTGCAGGCGCTGTGCCGCATCCAAATGCCGCTGCTCATTTATGCACCGCGCACATCAGCCCCGCCTCTTCGCGTCCATCGTCATCATCGCCTGCTGCATCACAGCATAAGCTGAATACCTCACTGGAGACGAGCTCCCTCCACGAACAATCGGCATCGGACGCTGATGCTGACTCCGATGATGAGCAGATCGATGTTGTGAAGTCCGCATTTGTGCCCATTCTGCGCCCACAGCTGCCCAGTTTTTCGGGCTCTGTGGAAGATCTGGACAAGTCCATCGACTCGACGCGTTCGTCGCCAGTGCAGCAGCACCAGCACCATCAACAGTTGCCGCAACAACAGCTGCCACGTTTCCGTTGCGACCTGAAGGCGCCCTCCGCGATGCGCCCACTCTTCCACGAGTCCATGAGTGGTGGCGGCGTCGTCGTTTCACGTCAAGCATCGCCCGAAACAACGCTGCCCGCGGCAACCAAACTGAAAGCCGCCAATGCCGCACAGAAAACCGTCTGGCGTCCGTACTGAGGCGGTGCCGGCTAAACGCACGGAGTCCGTTCCAGCCAATCAAGCGCCAGTCAATCTTGCACCAGCACTTACTACGCATCTAGATCCTGATTTTGATCCTGATTCTGATTCGATTTGGAGTCTGATCCTGATACTGTTTCTGATCGAGGACAACAGCGGCCGTGAGCAGCGCGCAGCCTGCGAGAGCGCCTCTGGAAATGTGAGGCCCGCAGCGCTTGAAAACCGCCCAACCGCCAAATAAGCCGCCGTCAGTGCAAACAGCAGTAGTTGCACGTTTGGGCAGCACGGCGAAATGCCGTCGGCAAAAACAAACGCAGCAACACTGCAAAAAAAAAAAACAAAAAATTAAAAAAAAATATTTAAAACTAATCAAAAAAAATTAAAACAAAAAAAAACAAAAAATTAAAAAAAAAAATCTAAAAATTAAAAAAAAAAAAAAAATACTCAAAAAAGTACTTATTGAGTATTTGTGATACTACAAATGTACTAAAAACAAAAAATTATATTTTACAAAAACTCATTTCAAATTATTTTGTGATATAGTTCTAAGTTTAAAAAAAAACCGCCCTCGCTCACAATTCTGACAACTGCTTCAACGCACGCCATGCAACACAAGGATACAACAAAAAACGCCCCTCTTCGCCACGCCACGCCCACATCCAATTCTCGCCTGCCGCCGCCACTTCTCCACTCGTTTTCAAAATGGATTCCGGCGAATTTTTATGCTCGTCTCATAAAATCGTACTCTGAGTTCGTTACCCATATCCTGCGCAACGTCGTCGCCGTCATCGTCGTCCTGCGAAGGACAAAGCAAACACCAAGCACGGCTACTCAAAGCAACTGTCCATTTTTTAGTTAAATTGTGCAAAGCATTTGCTTTTAAAAATATATTCTCATTTTATTCGAATTATTTTTATTTTATTATCTTTATTTTATTTTTAATTTTAAGTTTTACAAATATTTTTGTCTTTTATATTAAGCTCAAAACGCAAACAAAACTGTTTTAGAAAAAATTTTAATAAATATATTTTTACAAAATGAAAACAAAAATTTATATTGTGTTCTAAATCTTTCGCAAATCCTTCTCATTTACAGCATTGCAAAAAACTAATACTCCTCATATCGAAGTTTATAAATTATCTAAAGGATTTTATTCGATAATGGTTTGATAATTTTCTATTTCGATATCAGGTTTCTTGCTCATTTTTACTGAATTCGAGTTTCATTTATTTGAAAAAATTTAATTTTATTAAAAAAAATTATATTTTTCTAAAGAAACTTTAAATTCAATTCGAGTTCGTTGGAGATATTTTCATGCGACAGTTAAAAAGTGCTCTACACAGAAAAAAATAATCGACGTATATATAGCAACCAATATTAATTGCAATCATTAATCAATCCAGTAATGAAATTCACTAATTTAATGAAAACATTTGATATACTTTGTTAAATCAGCAATACCCTTTGCTAATATGAATATTTGTACGTAAATTCAGCAAATTAATTAGTCGGCGCAGTTTCAGCAATTATATTGCTTATATAACGAAGATTAGCAAATGAATTCTGTGATAATTTAAAAAATTGACAACTGTCACACGAAAAAGTTTCTGGAACGGCAAAGAAATAAATTTGAATTGTTTAAATTGAAATTTTAATCAGTCATTTTAATTCGATTTCGTTCGAAAGTTAAAAGCTGTTTGGCTGGTCATAACTTTGGTTATATTAATCCGAATTTAAAGAAGTTTATTTCAAAATATTAGCTGAAGAAAGTCCATACTGCATTTGAATACTTTGTATTTGGTCCTACATTTTATGAAATGAACCATGTTTGTTTTTCATAAAATCTGAAATAAATTTAAAACATTTTTATAAAATGAATTTCTCGAATTATAGGGGATGATTTTTCACAAACACATAGAAGAAAAATTTGTTTCAGAAAATTTATTTGCAGTATAATGACTATTGTTTAATTTTAAAGGCATATTGATTAGGGGAAGGCTTTGAAAACAAACTCCGCCTTGATCTACTTAAATTTTATTTAATAATGTTTTTCGAACTAATGTGATTATATTTTCCCAAATATATCTAAAAATCGTGAATATTATAGCTAGGAATTTTATTTTAAAAATGATTTGTAGTGAAGATAGATTACACAGCACAACAATAAAAAAAATATTCGCGATCTTAGCATGATTTTCCAATTCTTGGAAAATCAATTCTCGGACTTCAAGATTCTAAACACGACCTCATACTCAGTTTTTGCAGATTGCCTCAAGTTTTTGAATCATTACGTAATACAAATATATGGTCATTTTCGTGTTTTTCTACATATTTTGAACTTTAATATTTTACAGATTTGAGTTATCGATCCAATTTATTTTATATTCTATTGGCAATACTTCAGCTAATATTTTGAAATAAACTACATTAAATTCGGATTAACATGACCGAAGTTATGACCAGGGAAACACAAAAAATATTGATTTTAAGGTGAACCTATTATTTATTGCATAACATATTAAGTTTTAGCTTTTAACAGATTTGAGTTATTGCTTCCATTTCATTTGTATTCTATTAAGAATACTTCAACTAATATTTTGAAATAAACTACATGGAATTCGGATTAATCTGACCGCAGTTATGACCAGTCAACCACAATAAATATTGATTTTAAGGTGTACTTATTATTTATTGCATAACATAGTAAATTTTCGTAATTCAATAAAATTATATATTATATGTAAAACTAGATCCATAATTTAATGATTCCTTTTACTTTGTTTTTACAAATCACTCTTTACGTCTTCAGATTAAATACAAATTCATGTTAACGATTTTTGATTTAAATTTTCTTTTGAAATTGAATCAATAACTCAAATCTGTAAAAAACTAAAGTCCAAAATATGTAGAAAAACATAAAATTGCAAATATATGTATAACGTAATAACTTGAGCCAACTTGAGCCAATCAGAAAAATGGTTTCGGTGTCGATTTTGGAATAGCGCTTTGAAGTAACGGTTTCAATTTCGAATTCGGTGTTTGAATTATGTTGAACTAATATCCAAATTGAATGAACTAAGAAGATCTATTGTGCCCAGTTCGTAACCATAGCTGGTCGGCTTCTTCATTACCTTTAAGAATGCAATGTTTGACTCTCGGAGGTTTGAAATTTTCTGTCGAAATGTAGCCCCGTATAGAAAAAAATTGCATGACGTTCGTGGGTTTTCGAACCGCAAGATTTCGGTATTCAGTCCATCGCACCAACCACCGACCTTCGGATGTTACTTTTTTGACAGTATTAATTTTATTCCGTTGTTTTTATACCATTTATACCTTTTTAACAAAAAATAAAATGTTTATTTCGGTTTAATTCTAATTTTTGCATTATGGTTTCGGGTTAAAAGAGAAAACTGTTTTAAACGCATTGCCGATTTCCTCTAGGTTCTTAATCCTTGATTTAAAACTAAAATATTTAATTGTAACACAAACCAAACAATTTGTGCACTTTATGTGGCAACTCTGTCAAAGGGTCGGCGCAGCCAACTGTATTCAAGGCCAATATGGACCACACCGCATGTCTGCGTTGCCACATGATGGTCGCATAACTAATTAACTAAATTTTCGAAAAAATCACAGCAATTAATACCGAATAATCAGCAATTTGTTGCAACAACACAACGAGTATGAAACGTGTTAATGCCTCGGTGACAAAACCAAATCACAAACCGACCATATAACATACCATGAACACCAAAAATTAAAAACCGATAAAACATAAAATGCACAAAAATGAAAATTGCCATTAAAAATTCAAAACCAAAAACCAACAAAATGCAACAAATTGTTGCAGCGTTGCCACGCGGGTGTTGATGAGGCTGCCATTGTTGGCTAATAAGGCAATTATTGCAACAATCGAACAGCATTAATTGCTATAACGACCTCAATTAGCAATCGTTGATGTTGGTTGGTTCGTTCGTTAGTCGCTCAGTGCAGGATGCCACAGGACATCGATGCTATAGATATCGTTGATAGAAGGTGGAACTCATGGCGTAGTTTTAAAATTTTTGTCAACTCTTAAAAAGCATAACGTCATAAACCACACAACATGTGCTCTCAATGGGCGCTGGTGTGCTCTGAATGTGTCAAGGATGCGCAAGGACTCTGTAGGCGAAAATCAACCGCTGGCCTTCAGCTTGTCCGTTGAGTTGTGCTTGCAGCTGAATTAGTTGTTGCATTCAAGGTCCTCTTCGAGACTCTCAGAATGGTTTTTGCAAAATTGAAATTTTTACACTTGGTTGTGGTCGCTCGAATGTCGGTTGGCGGTCGATCGGTCCATCGTTCGGTCGGTCAATGGGACCTTGACCTTCAGCGATGAGACCTATATGAAGAGAAACCATAGGTTGTGGTAATTCGTTTTGGGTTGTCAAAGAAAAACAATTTTCTCAATAAATAAAAATTGGTTTTAGAGATATCATTCTATATATTTACGAACTCATTATCATTCTATATATTTTACACGAGACAACAAATTATACACGTTCATGGTATGATTTTCGGTTTGATTTCAAGATTCTAATCACGACCTTATACTGAGTTTTTTGTTAGATTGCCTCAAGTTTTCGAGTTATTGCGTAATACAAATATATGGCAATTTACCTGTTTTGTTTTACATATTTATCATTTTACAGATTTGAGTTATCGATCCAATTTCTTTTATATTCCACTGAGAATACTTCAGCTAATATTTTGATATAAACTTCATGAAATTCGCAGGAATATGACCGCAGTTATGACCAGTCAAACACAACAAATATTGATTTTAAGGTGTACCTTTTATTAATTGCATAACATATTCAATTTTTATAATTCAATAAAATTATATTTTATATGTGAAACTACATGCATAATTCTATGATTCCTCTTACCTTGTTTTTACAAATCACTCTTTAAGTATTCAGATTAAATACAAATTCTCGCTTACGATTTTTGATTTCAATTATCTTTGTGGTACTCCTTTTAATCAATATAATTTTTTTGTCCATCAATTATATATAGAAATTTCCACAAAACCTTATACCAGTAGAATTCAGCTTTTCATAAATGCATTACTTTCCATGGGTTTGCCTCAGTGTCCCACAATAGAGTCAAATGAAGATTTGAAAAAACTGAGTATGAGGAAGTGATTAGAATCTTGACCTCCACCGAAAAATCATACTTTGTTCGCGGATAATTTTTTGTTGTTGTACTGTGTTATAGACAACTATAATTTGAGTCTATTCGATATCATTAACATAATCCGTATCTGTAGAATGCCAATCGTTTTAAAAACAAAAATTCGTTATTATTATATCGTCACTATGATGCCAAAGACATGAATGTGTAATTTTTGACATTTGCGTTTTTTTTTACATTTTTGAATGCAGTTTTTCCTCAAGTATACTGTGCGAAAATCGTGTGTGTTGTTGGATATTTCTACCAACAAAAGACAAAACCAAAAGTGCGAATTTTAAATATTGAAAAATCTTGTTATGCCAAAAGGGCGAATCTTTTCGTTTTTTTACCATAACTTTTTATTGGTACAAGATCAAATCATGTCGTAAAGCAATTAAATGTTTGTTTTCAAGGCACCTATCGCTTATCATCATTATTTAAAAATATTTTTTTTCAAATAACAAAATTAAAAAAAAATATATTTTTAAATAATGATGCCAATCGATAGTTGCTTTAAAAACAAACAATTAATTGCTCCTCCTTTTTATTGTATCTGGTACAAATGAAAAGTTATGGCAAAAAAACGTAAAGATTCGCCTTTTTGGCATGACAAGATTTTTCAATTTTTCGAATTTTGCTATTTGCAAGCGATAACTTTTTATTCGTACAAGATATTGGGTATAGGCATTGGGTTTATTTGTTGGTTTTAAATGCACCTATCGATTGGCATCATTATTTAAAAATAATTTGCCAAACATTTTTCTGACAAATAAGAAAAATTCAAAAAAAATATTTATTAATAATTATGCCAATCGATAGGTGCTTTAAAAACAAACAATTAATACCTATTTTATCTTGTACCCATGAAAAGTTATGGCAAAAAAACTAAAATATTTGCGTTTTGGTCAGGATATAGCCGCAAAAAATAGCTATTTATAATTCAGTAAGCTGTCCAAATCAAAAGTTATTTTATATACCTATTATGCTAATTGACGAATAAACAAAACTCACAAAAAATTGAAAAAAGTAATAATTTTTATTCATTTTTAAAGCAATTCAAATTTTATAATATAATTTCGCAACATTTTTGAAAATGCACATTCGCCTCTTTGGCATGTCAGTAACGATATGAACTCGGTGTATTTAGCATTCGAATTCTTGTCGTCAGAAACGCCAAAACATAAAAATATTGGCAAATATTTAAATACGACATTAAAAATGGCATCAGCTTTTTCAAATGTTATGCCTTGTGAAAATTCCCTAATAATCCTAAAAATATGCGCCATTTTTCTCGTTTTTAAATTATACCTATTTCAAAATTTTACATTTTCAGAAACTAGTTATTTTCCCTTTCTCTAATTAACTCCACATTCAAGGCGCTTTGCAAAATAAAAATGATGACCACAGTTTAGCTCGACATAACTCAAGCACTCAAATGCCATAAGTTATCAAACGGATTTTTATGCGGTGCTCCCCCAAATTCAGCCACTGTTGTTGCTCTGGACAACATTCGCAACTTGCTGCATGCAACTCCAAGTCGAGAGGAGTTTAAATCACCGTTCGAATTGATGGCCAACCATCGATTCACTTGCTGTTGGCCAGCAACATTTGGCCAACATGCTGAGGCCTAACGTTATAAAAAGCGCACTAACTGGACAACAACAACAACACAAATAAAAACAACAACATAAACAACTAGCAGAACAAAACCACTTGAAACCTTTTGTTCATTTTTTCTCAGTGTTTTAAAAATTATTGCCAACATTTTGTTGATTTTTTGAAACATTTTATTTTGATTTTTTTGGCAACACTTGAAGGATTTTCCGCTCGATGTTAAAGGGTGCTTGGACCTGGTTGTTATTCATGTTGTTGTTACTTTTATTGTTGTTGTCGTTGTCGACGTTGTTTGTCATCCGTTTCCACTCGTTTGAATAACCACTTGAAGTCGAAAATAGTGGCAACTGGTGCCATTGGTTGCTGGGTGGCGTTGCCGTTGATTTAGTCGATTGGCTGCAACGTTGCTTGAATCCGCCAGCTGCCGCTGTGCAAATATTTAATGCATCAGTTGCTGCAAGCAGTCCAGCGACACCAAGTGGCAACGCTAGGTGACACTTTTTAAATGTTGTAAAAAATTATTTTTATTATTTGAATTTTATTTTTTAAATATTTTAATTTTGCTTAATTTTATTTTGAATTTATTTTTTGTTTACATAATTTAATGAATTTAATGAATTTAATGAATTAATGAATTTAATGAATTTAATGAATTTAATGAATTTAATGAATTTAATGAATTTAATGAATTTAATGAATTTAATGAATTTAATGAATTTAATGAATTTAATGAATTTAATGAATTTAATGAATTTAATGAATTTAATGAATTTAATGAATTTAATGAATTTAATGAATTTAATGAATTTAATGAATTTAATGAATTTAATGAATTTAATGAATTTAATGAATTTAATGAATTTAATGAGTTTAATGAATTTAATGAATTTAATGAATTTAATGAATTTAATGAATTTAATGAATTTAATGAATTTAATGAATTTAATAAATTTAATGAATTTAATGAATTTAATGAATTTAGTGAACTGTATTTTAATGGTTCAAATATAGAAAATAGAAGCAGGTCATTAAATTAATTTGATGACCCGGAATATTTTGGAATCGGGTGAAAAATTAATCTTTTGAGACATAGGTCTACTTAAAGTCATCCGAAAATCTATTTCTAAACTTCCATCAAATTTTTTGGCGGAAGTTAGCTTTTAATTCAAATTTTAAATTTAAATGGTGGATTTTAATATTTTTTACATTTTCAAAACAAAAACCTAAAAACATTCTTAATATTTATAGCAACGTTTTATGTTTTCTATCACTAAACATAATAAAATTCACTCTCTAAATCAATACAAATCCCTTTCAATTAACTTTGTGCTTCCTTTATTTATATTTGTTGTTGAAGTCACGCCTTTACCTCAAACTCCGCAAAACCATTACCTCTTTTTTCACAGAGCCCACATTTGGCAACACCTTTGCCACATACACCATTTTGTTGGATTCCATCAGTTATTTGTTCTATTTGTTCATCATGCATTAATTTATCGGCAGGCAGCTCGTTATCGAACTTTGGCGATCTATGATCCGCGCACGCCGCATTTAATTAATGAAAATTTACTTTTGTCTGAATCTCTGGCAACACCTCCACCGACACACTCACCCATCCATCATTCACCGACAGTTCATTCGTCAGTCAGTCACCTACATATGTTTTAAATGCAACTATTTTGCTTCAACAAAGACACGATGCATTAAACGCAATTCGAACCGTTTTCAAACGTGAACATTTTATGTGAAAATGTGGCACCATTCAAAGCAGCACAAACAACAGCTACAACATTTCAATGGTCAACCATTTTCACATACAACGCACACACATTTGGACTCATCAATGAAAGCTCCAAAGTCAGTAGAAAATATTTAATTTTAAATCCAATTTTTCACTAAAAATTCAAATTTTCACCAAAAATTTAATTTTTCACCAAAAATTTAATTTTTCACTAAAAATTAAATTTTTCACTTAAAATTAAATTTTTCACTAAAAATTAAAATTTTCACTAAAAATTAAAATTTTCACTAAAAATTCAATTTTTCACTAAAAATTCAATTTTTCACTAAAAATTCAATTTTTCACTAAAAATTCAATTTTTCACTAAAAATTCAATTTTTCACAAAAAATTCAATTTTTCACTAAAAATTCAATTTTTCACTAAAAATTCAATTTTTCACTAAAAATTCAATTCTTCACTAAAAAATCAATTTTTCACTAAAAATTCAAATTTTCACTAAAAATTCAAATTTTCACTAAAAATTCAAATTTTCAATAAAAATTCAAATTTTCACTAAAAATTAAAATTTTCACTAAAAATTAAAATTTTCACTAAAAATTCAAATTTTCACTAAAAATTCAATTTTTCACTAAAAATTCAATTTTTCACTAGAAATTCAATTTTTAATTAGAAATTAAATTTTTCACTAAAAATTCAATTTTTCACTAAAAATTCAAGTTTTCACTAAAAAATCCAATTTTTCACTAAAAATTCAATTTTTCACTAAAAATTCAATTTTTCACTTAAAATTCAATTTTTTACTATATATTCAATTTTTCACTAAATATTGAATTTTCTACTAAAAATTCAATTTTTCACTAAAAATTCAATTTTTCACTAAAAATTTAAATTTTCACTAAAAATTCAAATTTTCACTAAAAATTCAAATTTTCACTAAAAATTCAAATTTTCTCTAAAAATTCAAATTTTCACTAAAAATTCAATTTTTCACTAAAAATTCAATTTTCACTACAAATTAAAATTTTCACTAAAAATTAAAATTTTCACTAAAAATTAAAATTTTCACTAAAAATTCAATTTTTCACTAAAAATTCAATTTTTCACTAAAAATTCAATTTTTCACTAAAAATTCAATTTTTCACTAGAAATTCAATTTTTCACTAAAAATTAAAATTTTCACTAAAAATTCAATTTTTCACAAAAAAATTAATTTACACTAAAAATTCATATTTTCACTAAAAATTCAATTTTTCACTAAAAATTCAATTTTTCACTACAAATTCAATTTTTCACTAAAAAGTTAATTTTTCACTAAAAATTCAATTTTTCACTAAAAATTCAATTTTTCACTAAAAATTCAATTTTTCACTAAAAAATTCAATTTTTCATTAAAAAAATCAAATTTTCACTAAAAATTAAAATTTTCACAAAAAATTCAAATTTTCACTATAAATTCAATTTTTCACTAAAAATTAAAATTTTCACTAAAAATTCAATTTTTCACTAAAAAATTCAATTTTTCACTAAAAATTCAATTTTTCACTAAAAATTCAATTCTTCACTAAAAAATCAATTTTTCACTAAAAATTCAAATTTTCACTAAAAATTCAAATTTTCACTAAAAATTCAAATTTTCACTAAAAATTCAAATTTTCACTAAAAATTCAAATTTTCACTAAAAATTAAAATTTTCACTAAAAATTAAAATTTTCACTAAAAATTCAAATTTTCACTAAAAATTCAATTTTTCACTAAAAATTCAATTTTTCACTAGAAATTCAATTTTTAATTAGAAATTAAATTTTTCACTAAAAAATCCAATTTTTCACTAAAAATTCAATTTTTCACTAAAAATTCAATTTTTCACTTAAAATTCAATTTTTTACTATATATTCAATTTTTCACTAAATATTGAATTTTCTACTAAAAATTCAATTTTTCACTAAAAATTCAATTTTTCACTAAAAATTCAATTTTTCACTAAAAATTCAATTTTTCACTAAAAATTCAATTTTTCACTAGAAATTCAATTTTTCACTAAAAATTAAAATTTTCACTAAAAATTCAATTTTTCACAAAAAAATTAATTTACACTAAAAATTCATATTTTCACTAAAAATTCAATTTTTCACTAAAAATTCAATTTTTCACTACAAATTCAATTTTTCACTAAAAAGTTAATTTTTCACTAAAAATTCAATTTTTCACTAAAAATTCAATTTTTCACTAAAAATTCAATTTTTCACTAAAAAATTCAATTTTTCACTAAAAAAATCAAATTTTCACTAAAAATTAAAATTTTCACAAAAAATTCAAATTTTCACTATAAATTCAATTTTTCACTAAACATTCAATTTTTCACTAAAAATTAAAATTTTCACTAAAAATTCAATTTTTCACTAAAAATTAAATTTTCAATAACAATTATTTTTTCACTAAAAATTTAATTTTTCATTAAACATTTTTTTTCAATAAAATTAATTTTTTCGTTTATTTTTTCATTAAAAAAAATCAATTTTCACTAAAAAAAAAAAAAATATTAGTAGTGCAAAAATTAATTTGTGGGGAATAAAAAAAAAAGTTCATTAAAAAAATTTATTTTTCTCCAAAAATTCTATAATTCTTTAAAAATTCATTTTTCTTTTTATTAAAAATTCGATTGCATCCAACTGGGGCGCCTACATAGCCTACACAATTTCGGAAAATTGGCGAAATTATTCACGATTTTTTTTGGATAAAATATAACATAAAAGCATTGCATTTCACCGGTTTATTTGACGGACTGTGCAAGAAATGTTGATTTTAATGGAACTGATTTTCTATTTTGCGATCGCCCGCAGCAGCAACATTAACTATATCAGCAACATCATCATCACCAGCAATAGCAACAGCGGAAATATTTTCCTTTGATGCTTTTGTGGGCGTGGCCTGCAGCACGGTCCACATTTTGTAGTGTGTAATGCCGCGCTCCAATTACTTTAATTTGGAATTTTGTGCGTTTTCTGTGGCATTCGTTCGGAAACGGTAAAGCACCGAAAAGCATTCGTGTTGTTGCTGCCGATGTTGCCGTTGCCGCTGCGGTCGCGGTCTGATAGACAAACATACGAAATACAAATGCGGGTCGGGTAGACTCCTGTATGCTTTGGAGCTTTATTTTGTTGACTAATGATGTTGCAATTTTCGTGATTTTTATTTTTTGAGTAACCAAAAAAAAATCACTCTAAAAAACCCCGTCCAATATTCATTAAGAAACGACTTGTGCCACATATTTCGTGCCTCATGCAACTTGAGACAAAAACTATTTCCCCGAAAACCCCTGTTTGCTACTGTCCGTTGTTGCCAACAATGGCAGCCTCATAAATTTCAGCCAATTTTCCCAACGAATTCCAATGAATTCCGTTTTATGTTTATTTTGTCACCTACACGCGACATTTGAGCCGCGGGAGTAATATTTAGGCAACCGGCCGGCAGAACCGTCTAAATTTTCAAAATCATGCGGCTCTAATAACCAAAGCAACAGAGTGAGATAGAGATATAGACAGAGACAGAGACCGTTTAAATTTGAAGCAAAGTACTCGAACAGCAGCAGTTCGCGCCGTGGGAGACGTGCACAGGATCTCGAATCTCTCTCAACTGAACTCCGTCGTGCCGCGTCGCCTCGAATAGGTTTCGTGCGCGCCGTAGCTAAATAACGGAAATAATTGCTTTTCGGTGGCAATTAATTCAAGGTCAGCGACGCACGTCAACACCGAAAGCAGCAACAACAGTCGAAAGACGAAGTTGCAAACGAATCGAAAGAACCGTTGGAACCGTACCGTTCGTTTTACAACTTTATTGTCGTTGAATTGTTCTGGTTCTTGTTCTTGCTTTTTCTTGGTGTTTGTTTTTGTTGCTCCTACCATCACTCTGTCTGCATATCCTTGCAAGGATATAAACATTTTCGCTATTTAGTGTTTGTTTTGAGCCTCTTTTAATATTGTTACAGCTACTCCTATCTATCAGTTACTTCCTTAAAGGAGCGAGGTGCTAAAAAGGGCAAAAAGTTGAATTGGGCTGGGTAAAAATAAAATAAACAGGTTGCTGGGAAAAACTAGAATGTGGTAGTTGCTTGATTAACTAAAGAATTTTGATATTTCTTACATGGAACATTTTCACTTTATACGTCTAATGGTCAAATTATTGAATAACAAAATCATATTTCAGGTTTGAAATTATTAAAATATAGAAATATCCTATTTAAAAAGCATCAAATACCATCAAAAATTCTAGTGAGAGATTTTTCTGTGTCAAATAAAACAAATATAAAAATGCAACGAAATGAAATGAGTCTAATTATTTTGTTAATGAAATTTACAAAAATGTTTGCCGAATCTGTTTTCGTATTACATTCTAAGGCGGTAAAACTATTCTTTTTTGTGAAATTAAAATCCCCCCAACCAATTTTGAGTTTTGTAACATTAAAAAACAAAACAAAAAAATCTCTAGTGAAATGTTATAATGGGACCCTACGACTTAGTTAATTATTTCAATTTTAAAATCATCTTCCACTTTTTTTATCGATTTTCCCATGGCTTCGAAGTATTTGGTTCTAGGCCCATATTCCCCTGCCCCGGTTCCTTCATCTGTTAATGATCTACCCGTGTACCACGTGATCATAATCTTGTGTATATCATATGTATCAGGCAGAGCTGTAAAAGTAATGAATCGTAATCAAAAATTCAGATTACGATCTATGTAGTCGTAATAAAAAATTTTGATTACGATTAGAAATAATCAAAAAGTAATTAGATTCTTAGTACATTTTTTGATTATTTTCACGACTACTTAAAAAAGAATCAAAAACTAGTAATTGATTATTTTCACAAAATGTAAGATTATTTTCAGATTATTTGAAAGTAATCAAAAAAAGTAATCCGACTACTTATTTTTGATTATATCAATTTTTTGATTATTTTTTGATTATTTGAAATAATCAAAAAAAAAATAATTCTACTACTTTTTTTTTATTATTTTTTGATTATTTGAAATAATCAAAAAAAAAAGTAATTGATTCTTTAATTTTTTTGATTATTTGAATTTTTGATTATTTCAATAATTAAAATAACTAAACTCAATATTTTCTGTTTACTTATTATATCGTCACTGTCATGCCAAAGAGGCGCATATGAGCATTTTTAAAAATGTTGGAAAATCAAATTTTGCATTTTGAAGTGCTTTAAAAATTAGTAAAATTTAGTTTTGCGTTTCGTCTTGAAGTTTTTTACGAAGTTGAATCTCTTCGTTTTATGGTCTAATGGAGTTGGTAGCGTGGGAAATAGTCGGGTCAGAAGACACGCTTTCCCGTCCTTCATTTCCAATACGTTCATTTGCAATGCGGTGGAGTGCTCCTCTTACCACTCCTTGCAGGAACAGGTGTAATGGTGCATATTCAAGGAGTACTTCCATAGCCGCCGTGGGACATGTTCTCAAGGCTCCTGATATACAAGAACATGCTAGCCGTTGAACTTTCTCTAATGATTTCTGTGTTGTCCGAGACCTAGTCTTTTTGCCCATACCACTATTCCATACATAATAACTGGTCGGACCATCATTGTATACATCCATCGAAAAATTTTGGGTGAGCATCCCCAGCTTTTGCCTGCAACGAACCTACTAATCATAATTGCCCGTGAGGCTTTTATTATAACTTCTTTTTCTTGTTGCTTCCATAGGACTTTGCTGTCTAGTGTAATTCCTAATTATTTGACTTCTTCACTCATGCTAGATATGAAAAATGAATTTTGCTGGAGAAACCTCCAAAGTTCGTTGTAATTATCTTGAGATTTTCAAATAAATTGAACGTCGTTTTGTCACCGTTCACCCAATAATTTGGAAAGCATTTTTATTAAAAATCAAAAATCGTTAAGTCTACATAAAATATTGCAAAATTCAAAAACATCCATGCAAAAAGTGTACTAAGTTTAATTTAGATTACAAATTTTTAAAATAGTTGGATTTCTGCTAAGTACATTTTTATACTCTTAGTGTATAAGAATGAAAGGGTATATTCAGTTTGGAACGCCGCTTGTAACACCCAGAAGGAAGCATCTCCGGTATGGAAAAGTATATATATTCTTGATCAGCATGACCTCCTGAGTCGATTTAACGATGTCCGTCTGTCCGTTGAAATCACGATTACAGAAAAAATAGAAGAGATAGAACTTTTTTTTTTGAATATCTACTAAGATCCACAGCACTCAGACTATATCCATTGTACTGTGAAATCTATTCCCTACAATTTTGTGGTTAATATCACCACGAGCGCCCATGCCCAAGCCGGGATTCGAACCCGAGACCTTCAGAATGCAAGTCCAGCGCGCTACCTCTGGACTGCTGAGGCCGGAGATAGAACAATAAAACTTTAGATTTAGATTACTTATATATCTAAGCTTGGCATGATCGGTCTATTGTGACCTGAGAACCGACCACTTATGTTCAAATACCTCATATAAAATGAATATCTACAGATCAATATTACTGTATACGTGCGCTTAGGTAAACTTTTTTTGGTCAAATATATATTGACTCATGCTCAAATACATGAAAATAATGTTTTCCGGCGAAACGACTTGTAGTTACAAAAAAAAAAATCGAAATTCGATACACCTACCAATTTTAAATATGGGTATCAAATGAATGGAAATTCTTCAGCGATTGAAAGTTTGTAGTTATTTTCAGGATTCGTATACCCTTGTGACCTATATACCACTTTGACTGGTAACCACACATATGTGTAGGGTATTTATAGTCAGATTAGACCGACTATAATTATGATAATACTAACTATTATAATAACACCTACTATAAAATGTCCCTACTTTAAAATTTGCCATGTGAACTAATCTTCCCAACTGGTTTGTTATAACTTTGGATAGAATCGACTAAAATTTCACAGCAAATACATTCTTACTTACAGATTCCAAAAATGAAATAACATTAAAAAAGTGCACATAGATAGCATGATATGCAATGGGTAAAAAATGTATTAGTGACATGATAGTGTCACTAATTATTAATATTAAATATTTTCTAATCATAGCCCGATCAATTACATATTTCTACTAGGGATATACCACAATTTGAAACATTTGATTTGATGATAACCGAACTTTTCAAAAACCCCATATAAACTCTTTGGGTTCTTGCGTGGTATTTTTAGACGAAAAATTAGAAAATCTTATCATAATTCTCGAATGCATGTTAAATGGTATTTTTTAAGTTCTGTAAGAATATTCAATATTGTTACATATCAAACGATATAAAAGCGAATGAGAATAAATACAATTGAAACAAAGTAAATAAAAAAAAATATAGATTTTTGCACAGAATTCGAGAATAATTTTAAATTACCTCCAAATTTTCGAATAATATATAATTTTATCTTTTTCCAGTTCGGTGGGAATATTCCAAATTGACAATGTATCCACCTGGAGTTATAATATTTCCTTAACTATATGGTATTTTAATTCCGGGGTAACAAATTGTATTAATTCAGATTTAGAAACAAATCAGTTTTTTTGTAGAAAAAAAAAATCGAATAAACCAAATCGAACGTATTCGAGAATTGAATCACCGGGATCAAAACTTTATTTAGAAATTTTGAACCCAGAATGGAAACCTTAATTAGAGAATTGTAATTGCGAGTTTGTTATTTTATTACTGGAACTTCAAACTTTTATAGATTTAAAAACACAAAATATTTGAATTATTAATTTTCAACAAAGGCTCGAAAATAATAGCTACATATATGTATTTAGACAATATGTTTAATTTCGATATATTTATCCAACAGTTTAACTGTCCTCACTTTGACACTAATTAACAAATCAAATAATGTCAATAAAACAAAAACTGCAAATAATCCCACGTATTAACCGTGCTAATATAATAGGCTACTGACATTAAGTAATCTAGGGAAACCAATACCACAATGGTTGGCAGTAAGAAACCACTTATGTGAGGACTGCAAGACTAAATCAAGCGTATCCAACATTAAAATACCATGAATTACACTGAGCCAATGAACAGAACTATTAGAAAACTCAATAGATTTTTATATTAGAATTCAATGTTCATATACAATATTAAAATCCTACAGTAATTTCGTATGAAAATTTAAATACGTTGATTTGTATTTGAGAATATAAGTTTTTAATACAATATCTGAATTTATTCCGATTTTCTCTTTTACTGGATTTGAACGATATCAAATGATAAGTGTAATTCGAAGATATGAGAGATAAGATTTTTGAGAATACGATTTTTTATTACGAAACGATATTTTTACGTATCGAAAAAATATGAGAATGATAGGTTTTCGTTAAAAACGAACCTATCTATAACGATATCGTTATTTTTTGTCGATATAGATGTTAAGTTGATATCCAATAAGTTTTCATATTCGATAAACCAATTCAATTTATTCAGACAATTTCGAAATATTTTGAGTTTCATATCGTAAATTAATCCTTATTTTATCGAATTCAAAAATGATCGTCAAATGGTTTGCAGGGATAATAAAGAATTTTTCAGATTACGCATATACGAAATTACTACACATTGCAATCTGTATCAATGGCAATTCAGAAAGGCAAATGTTTGATTTGATCTTATTCCGAAATATCATATATAATACGATATATTTCCATTTCAGAATTTGATTTTTAATACAAACAATTTAGCTTTGTTTTCAATTTTATTCGATTTGGTCTAACTAAAATATTTAAATTAATAGAAATACACATTTTTATATTTAATTTATGTATAATTTGATTTGTATATCAAATTTCCTTTCTCAATACAATATAGTTTTCCCGATTTTCTTTTTTACTGGTTTCGAATGAAATCGAATATAAATTAAAATTCGAAAATTTGTAATATTTTTCAGATTTTTCCTTTATACCGGAATACTCTACATTGTAATCTTAATCGCAAAGAAACTTAAATTCGATTATTTTACCCGAAAATACTAATTTTTTTATCTATATCAAGTCATAATTAAAATACGATATATTTCAGATTTTTTATTCTTTTTAGTACTCTAAACAGTAATATTTCATTTTTCTATTCAAAATGTGCAAAATCTATTATTTAAAATTGTTTTCTGAATTCGAATAATCGAATCAAACCTTTTGATTGACTTAAAATATTAACTAAACACATTTAATTGTTTTTGTGGTATTGAAATAGAATTTTATTTCAATACTATAGATTCAATACCACATAATTCATATTATCTAACATTGAAATGTATGGATTGGGAATTGTTTATTCTCTTTTTACTTTTTTATTGTAGGGCCATGATCGAAAATTGATCATTGCATTTTCCTTGTCATTAACCACCCGGCCAATATAATCAGGTCTACCTTCATAGTGTACATTTCTACCAGCGAAAGTCTTCCCTCATCTCTAGTAGAAAATTTTATATTGCCATGTTCGGGAACAGATCATTCATTTACTTCTTGTCATAACCCAGTCATGTCTACCCTAATAGGGAATATTTCCACTAGGGATAGGTATAAACATATAAAATAATAAGTTGATACAATTTTGCCATATACGTATTTATACCCCATACTAAAATTAAAATGAAATTTTACTTTGGACATCCGTTATTAACACCCAAAGGATACATTGATGATGCTCAGCTCCGGGGTCGATTTATCGATATGTCTGTTAGTCGGTCGAAATCATGATTACGGGAAACCAAGAAAAAATATTGCGCTAAAACTTTAAAATTATATTACTTGTATACCTACTCTGTTTGGTATTGAAAATGGACGTGATCGATCCACTTTAGGCCTGTGGTCCGAACAGTATTGCAAATATACTTCATAATAAACTTAAATCCATAAATTTACCGGTCGAAGTTAATTTTAATATATGTAAAATATAAAAAAAAAATATTATTTTCGAACGAATAGACATATAGCACCATAACATATTTAAATTTGGTATAACTAACAATACATAGAAATGTCTCATGATTACAGGTTATTTTCAGGAATCGCAAACACAGGTAACTTCTGTACTACCATAAACTTAAATCGTCTTAATTTTTTTTCAGACATTATTGACTATAACTTTTATAATTCTTACCAACCTCATAAACTTTCAAATGGAGGCATCAAACAAAATTCCCAAAAATTACCCTACTGTTTTTTTTTGTTCTCTCTAAGAACTCATTATATATTTTCTAAATATATAAACCAAAAGCTAAAACATTTTCAGTATAAAAACATCACAATTAACGCCATTTTGTCTCTGATTTGTACGCGATTAGTGCGCTTATTTCTGGCTTTGTGTTTCACCACCAGACTGCGCCACCTGTAAGCCGCAGAATAGCCAAAGGTATTAAATGTCGTCAGCATTGCATGTGCTCAAGTGCTGCGCATGTGGGGCTTCAAAATGGGGGGCACCGATAATAGGTGTACCGAGGGCACCTAGCCGTCATCTCCTCAATTGATTTCCGTTGCGTGCAAAAAGGTCTCAAACTAATTGTGACATAAGATTAACCAGATTTCCAGCTGAAGAGGTGAGTATGACTTAATGAAATATTTAAAACATTCAAATTAAAAGCACTCCGAAGTGACAACATTTGCAGATAACACTCGATTGGACCAATCGAGGTACCATTTTTGTTTAACAAACCAATTAGCAATCAAAATGAACTAACACTGTTAACGAACAGTGTTAAGGATGAAGAATAATCAACTGGCGACGCAAAGTCAACTCGTTAACGACTGTAGTTGTCGACTGCTAGAGTCACCGAGGAGGTACTTTGTGTAAAAATGGGGTATGGGGTTCGAAGTCAGTTCATTAGTACACTGAAAGTCACCGACTCTACCAAAAGTGGGGTGTTACAAATGTAGAAAATCACAAAAAGGCTTCCGAACGGAATGCTTATTAGTCAGAGCAACGCAGCACACTTTGGACAAAAACAAATGTTTAAGCACAAAATTTTTAATTCAAAGGATCAACAGAATCAACGAATCGAATAAAGTGGACAGACTCTGAACCGAAGGGTCCTTCGAAACGAGAGTGCCAGCAACCAGCAACTGTGGCCGGACACAATTTGTATTGGGTGCCAACAGACAATAGTGGCAAACGGAGTGACGGAATTTTGAATATTTATGCTGGATGCATGAATTCAGAAATGCATAAAATCTGAACATGTCGAATACAAGGAGACGAAGGATGGAAGCAGGCTGGGTGGGTGGAAGGAATGAACGATGGCATTGATGACGATGATGTTACTGATGAAGTTGATAAAGTTGACAAATGAATTTTATTGAGGAGTCCGTGGTAGTCGGTGTATGAAGCATACAATTTCACCAGCGGTACCCATTGATGTTGGCTTCGGTTCGATTGAAAGGATTTACGTATTGGGACTAACATTTTATTGGCTTTCATTTACTTACTTACTGTCAATAAAGTGGGCGGTAGATAGGTTGTCAATCGATGAATTTGTGCTCAAATGCAACGTTTAAAAGTTTAATTAAGCGTTTTGAAATGAAGGACATTTAACGGTGTGTATAAACGATTCAATGCCAAATATTCAAACTTTTTTCCAATTTCTGTTTTGTCTTTTCAATAAAGAATTATTTCTTTTTGGAATTTTCAGTATAAATAGAAAATAAAAAATAAAAAACAATTAAAATCCATTAAATTTAAATATTATTTCATTTTTAAAAACAATTCAGTCGAATTTGTTTAAAAATCCTTTCAAAAAACTATTCTAAAAATTGGAATTTGGTTTTTAATTCATTTTGTGTTGAAAAAAAAATTAGAGGTAAATATAGTCCGAGAAAAATTTACTTAGGAAAGCATAATCCTATGATCGATAATCGAGTAAGATTTGTCTTTTGGAAAGAATTGACTCGGATAAGATTTGTATAGTAAAAGAAATATCTCAAAGAAGATTTGTCTCTCGAAAGAATTGTCAAAAATTAATTTGTCTCTGAAGAATTGTACAGGTCTCCGAATAATCTGTTTCTGGAAAGAATTGTCACTGGAAAGATAATTGTCCGGGAAGAATTTTCCAAGGAATAATTGTCCAAGAACTAGCAGGAAACATTTCGCTCGAGAAAGTACTATCCGCGAAGATTTATCTCTGGAAAGAATTGCCTCGGTAAAATAGTCACAGGAGATGAATTATCCAAAAAAGAATTGCCGATGAAAAACTTCTCTAGGGAAAGTTTTATATGGTGATGATTCTTCTCTGGAAAGAAATGTGCGGTAAAAATTGTCCGAGTAAAACTAGTCTTGGGATGAATGTCTGGGGAAATAATATTTTGGGAAAGCATTATCTGGGAAAGATTTGTTTTTAACAACAATTGTCCGAGTAAAATTTGTCTTTGGAAAGTACTGTCTCTGGAAAAATTATTGTCGGGAATAAATTAGCAGAAGAAGTATTGCTCAAGAAAGAAATGTCCAGGAAAAACTCCATTTTGCAAAGTGTAATCCAAGGAAGGAAATGTCTCCAGGCAAAAAAATATCTCGGAGAAAAATGGTTGCAGAAAAACAAATTGTCCGAGAAGAATTGTCCACTGATGAATTTTCGAGAAAAAGTATTATTTGTGGAAGATTTGACTGTGGAAAGAATTGTTCTGTGTCCGAGCAAAATGTGTCTGGCGAAGAATTGTCAGAGTAAAATTTGTGTATGGAAAAACTAACTCTGGAAAGATTATTGTCAGAATAAATAGTGTCCGGATGATTATTTTCAGAAAAGAATTGAACAGGGAAGGATTGTACAAAGTATATAAGTAAAACCGGAAACAATTTCTCCGGATGTGTATTATTCGGATAAGATTTTTCTTTTAAGAGAATAATCTCCGGGAAAAGTGGTATCAGAAAAAAATTGTCCGGAAATGAATTGTTC
The DNA here is from genome assembly GCA_951804985.1 of Dryomyza anilis. Lineage (NCBI taxonomy): Eukaryota > Metazoa > Arthropoda > Insecta > Diptera > Dryomyzidae > Dryomyza > Dryomyza anilis. The sequence goes on along the minus strand of OX638130.1, from coordinate 125,612,053 downwards.
AAGGATTTTTCTTTGTTGAGGTAAACTTTTCTCCGAAAAATATTATATGAGAAAGTCTTGTATATATAAAGGCATTTTCTGTGAAAATTGTACAAGGAGGAATTGTTCGTGTAAGTTGTATCTTGGGAAGATTTGTCTTTGGATAGAAAATTGTCGAAAGAGGAATTATCTAAGAAAAATTTGTCTTGGGAAGAATATCCCGGAAAAATATTATCTGCGGATGATTTGTCTCTGGAAATCATTGTTCAGTAGTCAATAGTCCAGAGATGAATTGTCTGAGTAACCATTGTCATGGGAAGAATGTCCCATGAAAGTATTATCCGGGAAAGTATTGTCTCTGAAAAATATTGTCCGTGTTAAATGTGTCTTTGGAAATAACTGTCTCTGGAAATATTATTATCGGGGAAGAATTGTCCAGGAAAAATTTCGCTCGAGAAAGTGTGATCCAGGGATGATTTGTCGTGGAAAGAATTGTCTCGGTGAAAGATGGTTGTCCGGGAATGAATTGACCAAGGAAGAATTGTAGAGAAAAAAAGCATTATCTGGAAAAAATCTGTCAGTTGAAAAATGTCCAGAGCGGTAGATGTCCGTGTAAGATGTGTCCTGGAGAGAATCTCTCGGGAAACAATTTGACGAGATGATTTGTCTTTGAAAAGTGAAAAATGTCCAGGTAGGTATTATACGAGAAAATGTGTCTTCTTTTGTAAGAACCTCTCGGAAAAGTATTGTCTCAGAAAAAATATTCCGGAAAGAAATTTCGGGTAAATTTTGGCTCGAGAAAATATTTTCTGGGGTATATTTTCTCTGGAAAGACTTGTCATGGGAGTAATTGTGTCAAGAAAGAATTGTACGGGCAAGAACTCTACGAGAAAATTATTTCTCAGGAATTAAATGTCTCTGGAAAGATTTTTGTTAGGAAAAAATTTTCCTGGTAATTTAAAGTAACTGACAAAATGTTTCTAAAACAAAATTGTACGGGGAAGAATAATTCTTGTAGACGGAAGAATTATATCGGATAAACTATTCTCGGGAATCTAATTATAACATGGGAAGCAATTCGGGTTGTCTCAGGTATAATATGCGTGGAAAGAACTGTCGGAGAAAGAATTTCCGGGGGAAGAATTAACATTTTTTTTTTAGTAAATTTCTTTTTCTCCAAAATTGCCCAGTATCAATTGAAATATTATAGACTATATCTATTTTCTCAATGTTAAAATTTAAAATGTTTTCATTTTCCAAAGAATGCCTTCTATGTACTGGTTTATTTTGAAATTTCTCTCATCTCCTTCTACACCTCCATAATGACTTCAGTTTCTAACTCTTATTTTCTGCTAATTTATCGAATTTGTCACAAATTAATCGCCATTGATTTGATTTGTTTCAATTTCAATGACGCTCTTTGTCGACCGTATCTTGAGCTCTTTTGAGTCCTTTCACCGCATTCAATTTAATTTTATTTATTAAGTGATTAACATGTTGTTGTCGTCGTCACTGCTACTGTTGCCATTGTCACTGTTTTTGTTGTAGTTTTTTTCCAATCACACGTCAATCCTTTTGTTAACCGCAAAAACCGCATTGAGTGCGGTTAATTTTTTTTGTCTCATTCAACGTTATTTTCATTGATATAAACTTTTTGTAATAATTTTTTAATTGTTTTGCTGGGATTAATTTATTTTTGTATTTTTATTATTTACACGGATTTTCCGGTTGTCATTGGCATGCGGTATTCTTTTGTGTGGCTAATTTATTGGTGACGTTGGCTACAGATCTGTTGCGGTTTATATGAGGAAATTGTTTGACAGTTTTAAAATGAAACTTTGTTGTCAATTTGTAAAATGTTAATGAGACTTGATTGAATAAATGCTGTTCAGTTATATAATTAAAAAATTAATCGAAAAATTAAAATTTAAATATACAAATATACAAAAAATTAAATTTTAAGAGAACATTTTAAATTCAGTGAAAATTGAATTTTAAGTGAAAAATTAAATTTTAAATGACAAACTTATTTTTTAGTAAAAATCTTTATTTCTAGTGAAAAATTTAATTTTAAGTGAAAAATTGAATTTTAGTGAAAAATTGAATTTTTAGTGAAAAATTGAATTTTTTAGTGAAAAATTGAATTTTTAATGAAAAATTGAATTTTTAATGAAAAATTGAATTTTGAATGAAAAATTGAATTTTTAATGAAAATTTGAATTTTTAATGAAAATTTGAATTTTTAGTGAAACATTGAATTTTTAGTGAAAAATTGAATTTTTAGTGAAAAATTAAATTTTTAGTGAAAAATTAAATTTTTAGTGAAAAATTGACTTTGTAATGAAAAATTGAATTTTTAATGTAAAATTGAATTTTTAATGAAAAATTGAATTTTTAATGAAAAATTGAATTTTTAATGAAAAATTGAATTTTTCATTAAAAATTCAATTTTTCATTAAAAATTCAATTTTACATTAAAAATTCAATTTTTAATGAAAAATTCAATTTTTAATGAAAAATTGAATTTTGAATGAAAAATTTAATTTGTAATGAAAAATTGAATTTCTATTGTAAAATTGAATGTTTAATGAAAAATTGAATTTTTAATGAAAAATTGATTTTTTAAATGAAAAATTGAATTTTTAGTGAAAAATTGAATTTTAAATGACAAATTTATTTTTTAGTAATAATCTTTATTTCTAGTGAAAATTTTAATTTTAAGTGAAAAATTGAATTTTAGTGATAAATTGAATTTTTAGTGAAAAATTGAATTTTTAGTGACAAATTTAATTTTCAGTGAAATATTGAATTTTTACTAAAAAAAAATTTAAATTTTAGTGAAAATTTGAATTTTTAGTGAAAATTTGAATTTTTAATGAAAAATTGAATTTTTAATGAAAAATTGAATTTTATAATAAAAAATTGAATTTTGAATGAAAAATTTAATTTGTAATGAAAAATTGAATTTCTAATGTAAATTGAATTTTTAATGAAAAATTGAATTTTTAATGAAAAATTGAATTTTTAGTGCAAAATTGAATTTTTAGTGAAAAATTGAATTTATAGTAAAAATTTGAATTTTTAGTGAAAAATTGAATTTTTAGTGAAAAATTGAATTTAAAGTGAAAAATTGAATTTTTAGTGAAAAATTGAATTTTGAGTTGAAAATTGAATTTTTAGTGAAAAATTAAATTTTTAGTGAAAAATTGAATTTTTAGTGAAAAATTGAATTTTAAGTGAACATTTGAATTTTTAGTAAAAAAAATAGATTTTTAGTGAAAAATTGAATTTTTAGTGAAAAATTAGATTTTTAGTGAAACATTGAATTTTTAGTGAAAAATTGAATTTTTAGTGAAAAATTGATTTTTTAATTAAAAAAAATGAATTTTTAATGAAAAATTGAATTTTTAATGAAAAATTGAATTTTGAATGAAAAATTCAATTTGTAATGAAAAATTGAATTTTTAATGAAAAATTGAATTTTTAATGAAAAATTGAATTTTGAATGAAAAATTCAATTTGTAATGAAAAATTGAATTTTTAATGAAAAATTGAATTTTTAGTGAAAAATTTAATTTTTAGTGAAAAATTTAATTTTAGTGACAAATTGAATTTTTACTGAAAAATTGAATTTTAGTGAAAAATTTAATTTTTTAGCGAAGAATTGATTTTTAGTGAAAATTTTAATTTTTTGTGAAAAATTGAATTCTGAGTAAAAAATTGAATTTTTAGTGAAAATTTGAATTTTTAGTGAAAATTTGAATTTTTAGTGAAAAATTGAATTTTTAGTGAAAAATTAAATTTTTAGTGAAAAAATAAAATTTTTAGTGAAAAATTGAATTTTTAGTTAAAAACTGATTTTTTAATAAAAATTCGATTTTTATTCGAATCTGTCAGTCCTAAATAATAAATGCCAAAAACTTCATCTAAAACAAAAACTCCACGCCTGTTAATTAAATTCATCAAGCGCATCACTTAGCAACCCGACGGTCGGCTAATTGCCGCGCGTCGTCGGCTTAAATCGTCAAAGTGGTCAAAAAGAGGCCATAATCAAGAATGACCAAGCGCACTAATAAACATGGGCTGCGCTGTCATGGCAACCGCAATGCATGCATGCCTGCATTCAACGATCACATGGCAACCCTGGCCATGGTTTGACCGATGGACCAGGTCGAACGAATGAACCGTCTCACACTTCATGTAGCTTTGCAATTAGGCAAAACTTTGCAGACTGTACGGAAAAAATAAAACCTTAAATAAAACAAATTTTTGACAATTATTGCTGCTGCTGTTCTTGCTGCATGTTGCAAACTTGTCGCAGCCTAAACTCTCAAATGCATTTTGCAATATTTACCTACCTTAAGTAATCCTACTTTTGCCCTATCTTCAACTTAACCCTAATACAAAAAATGACATGTAAATTTCAACTAAGTTCATCACATTCTAAAGTTGCTTAAAACGTCGTATTTTGCAAATTTTTCAGGCCACGGATTTGTGCCCGGCGCTGCTGTGCGTCGTCGCATGCATTGATTGACATTGAGTTGGCCACAAAAGTGCATTAGCCGCATTTTTAGTTGTTGTCCGTCCATCCTTTTAGCTGCCCTTCTAAGCGTCCATCCATCCAACCGTCCTTTTGTATTTTCATCTTTGCCCATGCGTCCGTCCAACCGCCATTTTTAGATTTTCAACTTGATTGCAACATTTTTAGTTGGCAGCCTGACAGACGTGCCAAACTTTGTTGCTGCAATTTTTATCATGTCCTGCTTTTGCTGCCGCTATTGTTGCTGAATGCAGCACATTGCACTCTGTGTATATTGTACGTCGTAAATGTGCGGCTGCCTGCCTGCCTTCCTCCCACATTCGAAAAAAACCCCATTCAATATATTTTTCACTGCCTGCAAGTTGCCAGCTGCCAACCGCCATTAAGTCACTCATGCGTGTCAAAGAACCGCCATGTTTGCAAAAATCACTTGCCACTACTTTGGGGATTTTTGTTTAACAAAATGTCTGCCTTTACTTTTAGTTTAATATTCGACAAATTAGAATTCGAGGTAAATTATTATAGTGTATCTTATATCATTTGAGATTTGAAGATGGTCATACTTTAACAACGATTTTAAACAAAATAATTATATCTTTATAATCGACACAGCTTTTATTATACCCCAAAAGTTATCTGCTATTCTACAACACTTTTTACTGACTAAATATATCTCATTCTACTCGGTGTAGCTCACTCTACTCGATATACCTATCTCGAGTAATGACTCTATACATCCCCATAATATATGTTTTTTTTCCCACTCATCTCACTGAATATATCTACAAACACTGCAAATTGTCATTTGTATCCTATTCAGTATAACTCATCCTATTCGACATATCTCATCCTGCTCTATAAATATCTTATCCAACTCGATATATCTCATTCTACTCGATATAACTCATTCTACTCAATATAACTCATCCTACTCGATATATATCATCCTACTCGATATATCTCATCCTACTTATAGATCATCCTACATCATTCTACTCGATATACCTCATCGTACTCGATATATCTCATCCTACATCATTCTACTCGATATATCTCATCCTACTCGATATATTTCATCCAACTCGAAATATCTCATCCTACTCGTTGCAATATCTCATCCTACTCGAAATATCTCATCCTACTCGATATATCTCATCCTACTCGATATATCTCATCCTTCTCGAATACTTCATCCTACTCGATATATCACATCCTACTCGATAAATAACTTCACACTCAATATATCTCATCCTACTCGATATATCTCATCCAACTCGATATATTTCATCCTACTCGATATATCTCATCCTACTCGATATATCTCATTCTACTCGATATATCTCATTCTACTCGATATATCTCATTCTACTCGATATATCTCATCCCACTCTATATATCTCATCCTACTGGATATATCTCATCCTACTCGATATATCTTATTCTACTCGATACATCTCATCCCACTCGATATATCTCATCCTACTCGATATATCTCATCACACTCGATATATCTCATCCTACTCGATACTTGTTATATATCATCCTACTCAATGCATTTTATCCTACACGATATATATCATTCAACTCAATATATCTCATCCAACTCAATTTATCTCATCCTACTCAATAAATCTCATCCTACTCGATATATCTTATCCTACACGATATATCTCATCCTATTCGATATATCTCATCCTACTCGATATATCTCATCCTACTCAATATATCTCATCCTACTCGATATATCTCATCCTACTCGATATATTTCATCCTACTCGATATATCTCATCCTACTCGATATATCTCATCCTACTCGATATATCTCATCCTACTCGATATATCTCATCCTACTCGATATATCTCATCCTACTCGATATATCTCATCCTACTCGATATATCTCATCCTACTCGATATATCTAATCGAACTCGATATATCTCATCCTAATCGATATAGTTCATCCTACTCGACATATCCTACTCGATGTGTACCATTTTCTTTTCGATTGTCTCCCTATGAAATTATAAAATATTCATTCCGAAATATAGAAATATTGATAACGTTATAATATATCATCTACCAATTCCCATAGAGATTCTATAGAAACATAGAAGAGCCAAAAATATTCCAAAAACTGTCTAATACAACCCCTTTCAAGTGATTATATCGACCATTCTCCCGCTTATTTGACCCATGCAAATGTGAAATTTTCCACTCTATGCCCCATAAAAACGCGAGCACTCGAGCTGCTTAAGTACGTGAAAATGTTGCAATTCACTGATTGTTGCACTCGTTGTACGTTCGTTGCTGGAGGGTCATTCATTTGAGCCTCTTCTGAACATCGCATGACAACCGCATCGCATCGCAACGCAACGCAATGCATGGTCGCCGCATATTTCAATTGCAATTCGCAGATTTATTTCGTTTGTTTTCTGTCAATTTTTTTGTTATATTTTAAATTTTAAGCTGAGTGCGGCGTATTTTGTGGCTTATGTTTTCTGTATTCTTTTATATGATTTTTCTCAATTTTATTGCGTTTTTTCATTTGCAACTTTGACCGTTTCGAACAGTCTGTTTGTCATTGTATTGAAAGTAATACTCTATATATATCACGGTCGCTTTTCTCATTTGGCAATGTTTCAATATAGTCGTCTTGTTTTTTTTTTTGCATAGCTTCTCTCTCACTTGGTTTTCTTTATATTCAATTTGAAAAGGGTTATAAAGGATTCATAATTTCCTATATACGAAAATGACAATCTCTTTGTAATCTTTCTTCGAAGTCTCTATAAAAATTAAGCAGCAATGAGATGTTCTTTAAAATTTGATCAAAATCATCACTGGGAAAGGCCTAAGTATGATGAGTTGAATCGAATATATATCGAGAATAATAAGGTATATCGACTGGGATAACATTTACCGAGTATGATGAGATATATAGTAAATAAATACGCATCTTTCTACTTAATTGTGTGTTCAAATCTCACTCTGTCTACTACTCGCTATCTATTTCCATATCTATTTCATTGTATATTCCTCATTTAGGTCCATCTTCAATCAATGTTTATTTCCAGTTATCAAAAATGTCGATGATAAATGTCTTATTCCAAGATCCTGCTGTATATTCTTCTCTTCTGAATATCTTTATCATCCTATTTCGTTGCAATTTCCCAACGTCAATTACTGAGCAATGTTCTAAATAGTTTTAATTGGAGTCTGTCGAAATCGATATTTTTCCAGTCCTTACAAACCATTTTGTTTCTTTTACTCATCCTACTCCGTTGCAGTTTACCAAAGTAACACGTTGTTAAAGGTCATTAATAATTTTATTCGAGTCTTTTGATATTTCATTAACTCTTTATTTCATTAACTCTTTCATCCGTCTTTATGAATATCATAATAGGTTCCTATTTATAATAGGTCTGGTATTATAAAATGGTTTGGATTTTCCATTACCAGTTGCAATGAATTAAAAAATAATAATTTAAATTTTCTTACATCGTTAATATTGATGCACTTCATCGTCGCGCTTTATTCACTCGTTCGTTTGGCCAACCAACCAGCCATTCATTCATTCATCTCTGCATCCATCCATCCATCCATCCACTTATTCGCACTCATAATTCAGCAACAATCAACGCCAGGACTCCAGCACTAACAGCGGCATCAACACCGACCCCAACGGCTATTTGAGCGCGCGTGAATATTAAATTTTAACCGCATAGAAATCTGCGCCGCCGACATTGTGTTGGCCAAGTCTAGTTCCGGCTAAAGCAGGGCCTATTGTTTGCCTGCTACAACTACTGTGTATTTTTTGTGGGCAGCTCCTCCCTTCCCTACGTTGAACTTTGTCTGTGGATTCAGTTTTGTGTTCGTGCAGGAGTCTGTGTAATATGCAAATACAGTGCATGCATGTTGTTTGTAAGCCAACATTGATGCACATTGAATCGGTAGGAAATTCATATCATAAACTCTTGATGTATCTCATTCTATTCGATATATCTCATTCTACTCGATATGTCTAATTCTACTCGATATATTTCATTCTAATCAATATACCGCATTCTACTCCATATGCCTCATTCTACTCGATACACTTCATTCTACTCGATATATCTCATTCCATTCGATATATCTCATTCTACCTGATATATCTCATTCCAATTCATATATCTCATTCCACTTGATATAGCTACTCGATATATCTTATTCTACTCGATACATCTCATTCTACTCGATAAATTTCATTCTACTCGATGTATCTCATTCTACTCGATGCATCTCATTCTACTCGATATATCTAATTCTACTCGATATATCTTATTCTACTCGATATATCTTATTCTACTCGATATATCTCATTCTACTCCATATACCTCATTCTACTCGATGTATCTCATTTCACTCGATACATCTCATTCTACTTGATACATCTTATTCTACTCGACATATCTCATTCTACACCATATACCTCATTCTATCTCATTCTACTCGATATATCTCATTCCACTCATTCCTAGCACCTTTCGATATATCTCATCCTCGTGCTACTTAAAATATATCATTCCTACTTGATATATCTCATCTTACTTAATCTTTTAGTCGATATATTTTATCTTATTCGATAGAACTCATCCTACTCGCTAAGTCCTATTATACTTTTTATAACTTATCCTTTCTTTGCCTACTCGTTTCTGTATAATGGGATATCAAATATATGTTTGTCGGATCGAACTCAACCTCTCTTACTCGTGTTCACTGTACAATTGGACATTTCTTGTTTCTACTGAGTCATACTTCTCAATGGTTAAAATTTCCTACCGAGTATCTCTTCATTGACACATACAGAGTCCATCAAAAAATTTCAGTTTTGCACCCTTTACAGTACCACGATTTGTTGTATTACTTTTTTTGTTTGATTTCGTTTTTATTTTTTGGGGGCTTTTGGTCAATTTTTTTCATGTTGTGGTCCAACATAATCATGGAACAGAATTGAATTTCGTTTGCTCTCTCTCTCAATCTATCCTCTCTCTCTCCCTGGTCTCTTGCACTGTCTGTTGCCATTCCGCGGCCTTTGTGCATACGACAAACATTTTATTGAGTGTGTTAATTTTTATATGCGACCCAAAGGACATGGCTGCCACCCAACTACTCACTTGACCCATGACACTCACTCACTCACTGACGCTCACACTTGTGTACTCAGTCAGTTGGTGAGTGTCGGTGAATTGGTGACTCGCAATGCCATTTTGCATGGGGTACACGTTGTGCGCGCGCGGTGCTGAATTTTTTCGGGAGTTTTTGTGGCGGCCATGTTTTACTGGTTTGTCCTAATAATTGAGTCTGATGGATGCACACTGACACAGACATTCGCTGCAATGCAATTCAATGCAACGGCCTTTGGTTGTTGTAGCACCGCGTGTCAGTGTTGATGCTCGAACAGTCGTTGTCAGGCAATAAAAATTAAGCTAAAAAATTAAAAGCCCCACCGACAGCAGCGACCATGGAAATAAAAACCAAAAACACAACAGAAGAACCAACCAAATAAAATAAAAAAACAGAGAAAACAACATATCCGCCAACAAAGTAACACTTTGAAGTGCACTTTAATTTACGCTTTTTACTGTCACTTTTGACATTTTAAAGTGTGTTCGCGCGTCGCTGGAAATACTGCGAATGAGGCATAATTTAATTTACAGTTTTTTTAAAAGTGTCACACAATGCAATTTAAAATCGAAAGAGTTTAAAGTGTAACCAAATAAAACTAAAAACTAAAAGGAAAGCCTTAAAACGTATTTTTCAAAGAGCTCGATTTGCTGAAAAATCCAGCGTATTCCAAAAAAAAAACTTTTCCCAAAATATTTCTTAAACTAATCTAAATTAAATATCTAAGAACGCGTTATAATTCAATAAATATTTGTAACTACTGGAAAATATATGACAAAGTCTACACAGAATTCCAGAATTCCAAACAGGGCTGGACGTAAAGACTTATGAGTTTTTTAAATATATATCGTCGGTGACTCAGTTAGTTAGAGTGCTGAACTACTAGCAAAAAGATGTCATATACCAGGTGCAAATCTGTGACTTCTAAAATCTTAGAATAAAAAAAAAGGCTTAAACTCTCGAAACCTCCTTGCGAATCTCACACACGTAGTTCGGAAAGATGCCAAACTACGGGATTTCTAAAATCTGCAAATAGAAAAAATCTTTAACTCTCGAAACCTCCTGAGAATCCCACACACGTAGTTTGGAAAAATGTCATATATCAGGTGCAAATCTGTGCTCGGGACTTCTAAAATCTAAGAATAAAAAAAAGCTTTAACTCTCGAAACCTCCTTGCGAATCTCACACACGTAGTTTGGAAAGATGCCAAACTACGGGATTTCTAAAATCTACAAATAGAAAAAATCTTTAACTCTCGAAACCTCCTGAGGATCTCACACTCGTAGTTTGGAAAAATGTCATATATCAGGTGCGAATCTGTGCTCGGGACTTCTGAAATCTAAGAATAAAAAAAAAGCTTTAACTCTCGAAACCTCCTTGAGGATCTCACACACGTAGTTTGGAAAAATGTCATATACCAGGTGCAAATCTGTGCTCGGGACTTCCAAAATCTAAGATTAAAAAAAAAGCTTTAACTCTCGAAACCTCCTTGCGAATCTCACACACGTAGTTTGGATTTGTAGATCCAATCCACCCAGTTAACTATAATACGTACATCTCAATTGCATGGAGATAGTCGACATATCTTCTTCAGAGTTATTGTTCCAAACAATAATCACCTCGGTATAAACTACATCACTTAAAGAAGTACCGAGCATTAAGGATATCAAATGAATCACACCCATTAGTAAGTCTTTAATATTCTTCTAATAATAAATAAAAAAAACTTTATAGGTTTCTCTGTCAAAATCTGTCATATGAACCACGAACATTGTTGCTAATTTTAGGAATTAATATTATTTTACAGTCGGTAAATAATTGGCTCTTATTTAAGTCATAACCACAAGAAATCTGCCTGTACTTATACTGTAGAGGCAACACCAATTAAACATCACATAAGCGCAGAATCCTTCAACTCCTTGCAGCAATCTAGAATACACAAAGGATGCAAATAATTACACGAAGTGCTCCGTTGTAGGAGGAGGGTCCTGACGCCCCTCAAAAGCAGCTTCCGCAGGCAAAGAATACTTTGTCGTCTTTTTGCAATTATTAAAATAACAATTACACTGTGTAAATACTTTGTATATGCAGCAAACACTTATGTAGAAGTGTGATAAAAATGGCGTCAATAAATGACGACACGTTATGATGTGCGAATGACGCGTGCGACAAATTAATGATCTTAATTGGACGAATACAGTGTGGAAATTCTGTAGGGGTTTTCTTTGCAGAAATGTCTTGCTTTTGACGCATAAATTATTTAAATCGAGAGTTTAAAATAATGGCTTTGATATTTCTAAATGGAAGTTTTGCAATGCAATGTTTAGTTTCTAGGGTTTGACATTGTCTATCCCTTGTTAAAATTGACAGTCTTGCGATTCGAAACCGATATATTTCGGCTCGTAGTCTAACAAAGTAACCACTAAACTAACGACGTTAAATCCAGATATAACTAAACGTGCTCAAATATCACCAGAACGGGACAAAACGGACGGAATGGAACGGGACGAAACGGGACGAAACATGACGGGCCGGAACGGAATGGATGGAACGGAACGTGTCGATACGTAATATAAATGTTTAGAATGAACTCAACTTAAGTTTAAAGGAATAGCTATGGTATTTATAACATGAGGTTTGTTCTATGCAATGTTTAGTCTTAAGGGTTTACCATTGTCTGTCGAGAGGTAGCGCTGTCTATTTGTGAAATTGACACTCTTTGGAATCAAAACCGGAACCTCTCTGCTCGTAGTCCAGCAAAACAACGACTGAACTTACGACGCTTAAGCTATAATATATAATAGACGTAACGTACTCTAATGTCACCGGAACGGAACGTTTCTATAAATGTTTATATTGAACGGTAAAGTGGCCGGACCTAGAAATCCGTAGTTTTTGAATTTCTTCTTTACGTTCCGTTCCGTGGATATCTGAGCGCGTTCGTCTATTATAACCGAAGCTTTTAAATGAAAATTTAAATAGGGATACTAAAAGATATGTTGATCTTAAATTTTAAATAACTCTTTTCATATTTCCGTCCATAGTGTGAGACATACAATTATAATATCAAAATGGAATCAAAAATGGCCATTAGCAAAAATCAGTAACATTTCGTTCAATCGACCATAATAATTGCTACAAACAATGACCATTAAAATGTTACATATCCGGATTTAACTCTTACCAAGCGCAATTTTTTCCCCCAGAGTAACAGAACTCTTTATAAAATGCTAACCTCAAGGCTTCCGTTGTATCCGTCATGTGCACTTAAACATATACAGACGATGGTAGCTCGTTATATTCCATACACTATATACAGCTTTTTATTTTAATATCCCATGCACGTTTCTTGCCTCGAGCTCTGACAGCAATCAAAAGCTTTGTGTGATGATGAAAATACGATCAACTTTGTGTTGAATCCGCTTTTGAGCCAGAATCATTGGAAAATTAGCATAATTATTTATTACCCTGGGCTCTTTCTAATCATTCCATACAACACGCACTATACAAAAAAAAAACAATACAGTTTTGCAAACCCTCAAAATACGCCTTATATTTTCAATGTATAAAAAAGTATAGATGTGGAAAGAAAGAACTCATATTTGATGCTTCCTTCTTAAAGTTGCGCTATAATAACGAAAGATGTATTGTTTAGTTTTGTTGAGTTCTTGAAAAGATGAAACCATCCGGTAATTTAACGTCCTCATAGGCACCTTTAGACCGGCTCATCGATTCTTGCTAACAGAAGAACTTCAGGAATCATTAAAGTTTTTCTGAAGTTCTTCTGTTAGCAAGAATCGATATATTGATGAGACCTTTTTATCGGTCTAAAGGTGCCTATAATAATAATAATAGTTTGGCACTACAGTCCTATAAGGACTTAGGCCGAGCTCTCTCACCATTTTGAGCTGTGCGTGTTATATTTGTACTCAAAGTGGTAGGTCCCCTACAGTTTATTGCCGAATCCGTACGGCGAGTGAGAGCTTTTCATAGGCAATGTTTTACTCTCGTAGGTTTGCCATTTACTGCCGAGAGGTAGCGCGTTTCTATGAAAAGATGTTGTTAGCACCACTCCAGGCTTGAACCGGGGACCTTTCGGCTCGCAGTCCAACGCACTAACCACTGAGCTACCGCTGCTAGAAAGGTTACAAAGGTGCCTATGAGGACGTTAAATTACCGAACGGTTTCAAATAAAAGTGGCAGAACTAGGACAAATAAAGATTTACCGTAAAAAAGACTTCGAAATTACTATCCATCTATGTATGATAAATAATCTGTATAATATATATTATTCTTTTCCATATGTTTGTGTTCAAAAATTATACTCCAATTTCACCATTTATTCCACACAGTTCCATTGGCCAATATATCTTCCGTCTATTCTAAATCAAAAATCATAAATGGAGGATCATATAAAGTACTTTTGGAAATCTATAAATTACTCATAAAATGTGCTCGAAGAATAATCTGTATTATTTTGCAGTTTCAAGTAACAAGAATCGAGATATCGGAATTATTTTGATTCCAAATTACTATTTACCTCTTTCATATTAAAAATGATAACTCAGAATCCTTATAATTCCCATGAATATAACTTATCGATATCTCGATTTTTAGTAACTCCTCCGATTACATGAGTTCCGTCGGTATACCTTTCAACATATTCTTCATCGACAAACCACATATTCACTTATAAAGCAAAAATTATTAATGAGGGATTTTAAAAAGAAAATTATGGTTTCTAGAGAGCACTCACATTTGATGTACTCTAAGGAAGATGTTACGAAAACTCTGAAGTTACAGAAAATGTATTGATTGAGACATATTCTTTGCAGGAGATATATGGTTTCCAAAATTCGGGAATCTAGAGAGTACTCATATTTGATGTACTCTAAGGAAGATGTTACAAAAGCTCTGAAGTAACTGAAAATGCATTAATTTGGACAGTATGTGCAGGATTTATGGAATAGAGTTTCCAAAGTAAATAGTAGTAGTAGTAGTAGTAAATAGTACTATATAATCCATATAATTCTCATGCATGTTGTTATTTCGATATCTCGATACTTGCAACATCTTCCGATAAAATCAGTTCTATCGTTTCATCGGTCAATATATCTGCCCTTTATGGCACAGTATCAAAATCAAATGCGTATTATTTTCGTTACCCATTAAAGCGTACGGTTTCCCTGTTTGTTTGCGAAGTGCTTGTTTTGTTACGATTTTTATGCTGTTGTTTTTGAGTTGTTCAAGTAGCCCCCGCAGTTATATACGCCATATACTTCACTCATACATATTTCATCAATTCGGTTACATGTAAAATCGTTGATTCTACTGGATTAACCCTAATGCCATATTGTTGCTGCTGTGTGTTGCCCAAATAAAGTAGTATATTTGCTCTGAGTTGCCCCTGCCACTAGCACTGTATTTATTCCCAGCGGCCTAATGCGTTTTTATCTACTTTCATTTTTTTTTTTTTTGGTGTAGCGCTGTTTTGAAGTGTATGTCATAAGTTGATGTATTATGGGAAAATCGCATTAAAAAGTCCATCCTGCAAGGTCGAGACATACGCCGCGAGACGTTTCATATAGATAGAGATACATGGTGTGGCATTTCAAGAGGGTTCACAATTCCGGCACCAGCACTCACTGCATTGATTGGTGAATGCATGGTGAACGGGGTTGGTACTAGCTAGCGACGGGTATCTGGTTTTTCGCTGTGGTGATGCGTTTGTGTTATTATTGTGTCGTCCACACAACACAAGCATCAAATATTCATTACTGATTAGAACGGCCGATAAGCCAAAATATATTGTTTCCTTATTCAAAATGGAAGCAATGATGGCGTTGTGTAAAGTATCTCTTTTTTTTCATATTCTAAATTATTACCCTCAATCAGTTGAAGATACTCATTTCAAAAATATGTACTTCGCGTGAATTCGGATTTGGCATAACAACGAAAAGTACCCCGTCGAAAAAATGGGGTGGTTTGAGAAACAGAGGTAGTTAAGGCATACTGAATTTTTTCAAATTTGCAATAATTCCTATATAATGTTACTCCATATATTGCTAAAAATGTGTCTTAAAATATCATAATGCTTATTTTTCTTTTGCCCAATAACTTGGTCTATTTTCTATTAATAACGAAATTAAGGCAAAGTCCATGGCTTTTTATTATTACCCTAAATTATTCGAATAGACCCATTTAAAAAATAGTCTCTTCGCGTTGATTCGCATTTGGCATAACAGCAAATAATACCTCGTCGAAAAAAAGGTTAGGTTCGAAACAAAGTTACTTAAAACACACAAATTTGCTACAAATATTCCTTTGAATAGTGCTCCACTTAATCCTACCTAATTTCTAATGTCTATTCTAATCCTTTATCTCAATTCCAGTGGCTTTATTCTTTCCATATCCTCCAATAATATCCAAATTCCTTTGCAATAGCCCTTTTAAATAACTATTGCAGTTTACGTTTTTTAATTGTAAACTCTGCCAAATATCAGCTCATTACAACTGACCACGGGAGATTTTCGTGTCGGTCTACGGATTTTAATAAACTGAGTGTTTCTCGACTGTGCTCACACATTTAATGAAATTTTTAATTAAATTCCCACATGCGTGCAAAAGACCTGAGCGCGCTGGACCATCATCCAGCGCGCCCACCCATCAAGTTCTTCCTCCATTCATTGAGCCGTGAGTAGCTGTGTCTGTATCCTCAATACGTAGCTTATCTTGCTTAATCTCCACATATGATTAAAAGGCATACATCACGCGAATTTGGACAACTGACCGCTGTTTTGCATCCCAATGACAGGATTACCGCTGCTTAAGCTAATTAAAATATCAAATATTTACCATCCTAAGATGGTAATGGTAACCCTTTCACTTACGCTTGTGCTCTCTGACCGGATTAAAATCTACAGCGTATCGATGTTAAAAGGGTTAATTAAGATAAAGATGAAAAAAAAAAACAATTTTCATTTCGATTTTTACCAAAATTCCACAACGAAAATCCACATGCGTACCATGACGAGATGGGCGCTTATCTTGGAAACTTAGGCAAATGTTGATGCCAAACAAAACTAATTACTTTGCATGCACAGGGCGGTACCCGGGGCTTTGCCAACTCTTTGCCAGAAAAAGTGGGCTGTACTAAAAGTCAAAAAGTCTCAATTTTTAAGCGCTTGGATTCCAGCGCTTAATCCATAACTGCTGCACTAGTTAATACGCCCAACACTGCCAGAATCTGTCAACAAATTCAGTTGAATTCGGCGTGTTTGTTTCACGCTGTACTCAAAGTAGCGATTCTTGTGACAAATCTTGGATTAACATGTTCCGCTTGCGCTAATTTAATCCTTTCGTGTGCATGTTGTTTCCTCTGCTGATCCTCGTCGTTCGAACCATCGACGGTCGAAGGTTCCACGGAAGATCGTCGTGTGAGTTTCGGTTAAGGTTTCGCACGAACGTACGTACGTCCTGAGCCCATTAACAAATTTGTAGGCGAGCACGGCCAGCACAACAAACAAATAAACACTTCGTGCTCGTTCTCTTTGGCGAACGGTCCGGTCCGTCCAGCAATTATCCGGTTGACAAAGGCGAAAGGGTCAATCGAACGATCGATCGATCGTTCCTTGGTGATCCTCGTTGTACGCCTACTCATTTTGTTAATTGCTCGAGTTCAGTCGGACGCGATCACCAGCTGCGTGTACTGCTTTATGACCTTGTCAGTTTATTTCAAGGATTTAACTCTTTTTAGGGTTAAAACCAGCTCACCTAATGAGAGCAGGTAGAGTTCGTTGTGCGTGGTTCTACTCCTTTTTCGCCGCTATTGTTCGCACCGCACTCAAACGATTCGGCTGCCATTGTGCGTTGCGGCCCAGCACAAAGGCATCCTTTACTCTGCGCTATTTTGCGCCTTGATATGGTTGCTAACCGAATGCAGCATTTTTGTTGTTTGTTGATTGCTTTATTGGTTGATTGGGTGATTTAGGAAAATTAGTTCAATGCCATATCGTACAATTTACATATCGCATTTTTATGAGCCCGCCTGTGTACATCGTTTAAACCCGTTCCGGAAAATCACTCGGTCAGCAGTAATGCCGACTCTGTCCGACGTTCGATTTAACTCGTTCGTTCGTTCGTTTGATTTGGCACTCGTGCCATCTCTGTTGCACTGCCACACAGCCATCAATGCGAGACAGTCGGTCGAAAGGAGTGAGTTACAGTTTATTTGCATACCTTTTGCCACATCCTTTCGCGTATTTGGCGGTCCTTCTTTGTAGCGCATACCCTTTTGGGAATTTTATGTGCCTTCATTGTGTGGCATAGTAATCGTGGTATTCGTGTTAATACCGTTGCTGCTGCTGTTGTTGTTGTGTTTGTGCCATATCCTTGCCACTATTATTTTCCCCTTTTACAATAGTATCTGCTGCTGCCTTATCGTCTCCTTTATGATTTTAACAGCTTGTCAGTCATTTTATAAACTAATTTGCATTTCATTTATGTGGCCCGCTTTTACTGCAGTCGGAGCGGTGTCCCA
Source organism: Dryomyza anilis (assembly GCA_951804985.1). Taxonomy (NCBI): domain Eukaryota; kingdom Metazoa; phylum Arthropoda; class Insecta; order Diptera; family Dryomyzidae; genus Dryomyza; species Dryomyza anilis. The sequence continues at coordinate 125,593,833 of OX638130.1, read as the reverse complement.
TCAAGTGCTCGATTACGCTGCATGTTTCCAAAATTTCGTTGGAGATTATCATTCTACCTCGGCGGTAGGCGGTACTCGGCATGTTTGGCGTGTGAATTGCAATTGCAAATATAATTTAAAACAACTCCAGATGGTTATGGCTGTGGTAATGCTATAGTTGTTCGTTAAAAACCTCTCAAGGCCACAATTCGGCAAAGTTTCGGCGGACTGGTAGCACTTTTTGGTAAACCTGAAACTATTCGGCAGAGTTGTATGATTTTGCGGCTTGTTTGTATTTTAGAAAATGGATTTAACATGTTTTTAAATTTCTAACTTCTTTAATTTGAATGTATGAACTCCGTTCTGTGAATCCAGAAATAAAGATCAATGATTAAATTTTATTATTCAAGAATGATATATCTCGCAAAATCAACTGGTTTTGCAAAACATAATAAACTGTGGTTTATAATGTGATATAAATCATAATAATTTGGCACGAATATGTAATGTCCACATGGGATATACGAGGAAATCTGCTCGATGGGTTAAACGCATTTAAATGTAAACCAAAAAGGAACCGTGCATATTTTCCAAAATATTTCCTTGAAAATTAAATACAATTTGAGTCCAGTAGGTCCATCAGTTAGATTAAGATACCTAAATCCGTTTGGTGTCCGTTAATTTCGGCACTGCTAAAACACCGGCCAAGGGAATACTTTACACAAAAAAACCTTCTTCATATTGATAAATTTCGTTCTTCATGATTTAAATCCATTGTATTGATGAACAATTCATAATATTGATTACTACAAAACATCAATGTTATGAATTCATCATCAATGACTAAAAATTGTTCTTTATTTTATGTATTAGGCAATTGTGTTGTAATACGTTTCATCATATTAATGAACAAAGACATAAGACACAAAATATATGTGCATCATATTGAAGAATTTTGTTCATCAAACCAAATATCAATCAAAATATTTATATTCGTTTATTTAATGTGATATTTAGATTATATTTTTTGTTATTTCGAAAATATTTCATTTCGATTTTTTTACAAAATTTTTTTCGGACCATTTTTTATTTAAAAAATATTTTGAAAAAAAAAATGTTGGGAAAAAATTATTCGAATTTTGTTTTTATTTATATTCGAATACATATTTTTTAACAATTAATATTTTGAATTTTTTATTAAACAATTTTAGGATAATTTTTTTATAAAACAATCGAATTTTTTATTATTTAAAAAAAAAATTTTGTGAAAAAAAATTATTCGAAATTTGTTTATATTTATATTCGAATACATATTTTTGATAAATTAATTTTTTGCATATTGTTTTTCGAAAAAAAAAATTGAGGACATTTTTTTTATAAAAAAAAAATTCGAAGAAATATTTTTTTCCTCACAATTTTTATATTTAAAATATTTGCAAAAAAAATTTCGAACAAAAAAAAATATTTGCGAAAAAAATAATTCTAATTTCTTTTATTTATTTTCGAATATATTTGCATATTGTTTTTTTAATTTTTCAAAAATATAATTTTGAGGAAATTTTTTTTATAAAAAAAATTCGAAGAAATAATTTTTTTTTCCGCACAAGTTTTTTATTTAAAATATTTGCAAAAAAATAAAATTCGATCAAAAAAAATGTTTTCCTTTCGAATATTTGTTTGATCAAGTAATTTATTTTGCATATTTTTTCGAACATTTTTTTTATTACAAAAAACATTTTTTCGAACATATTTTTTTAATAAATTTTTAATAAAATAAATGTTTTTTTTTTTAATTTTTATACGAAGACAACTTTTTTTGATCATTTCATTTATTTTGCTATTTTTTTTTAATTGTTATAACTTTTCACGTTAAAAAAATTTGGGCGAAATGACATTTTTGTTTCCAGTTTTTGGACAATATTGCCATATTTGGGCGTTATGACGTTACGACAAAAATTATACTAGGGGCGTGATCGGGAACTGATAATCGCAATTTCGGACTCCTCACAACCAGGTCAGATATAGGAAACATAGGCTAGGCATCTATAAGATGTCAATTATCTCCTTCCAACGACACCGGGGAGTGGTTACAAATAGAAGTGCCATTTATTAAACATGATTTTACTACACAATGTATTAAATAGTGAAAAGGGTTTTAAAGTCAACTATCATTAAGCGCATTCATGATATTAAATGATATTAGAAAATATTTGGAAATGTTCTACTTTTTTTTAAACGCACTTTTATTTACTGTACTTGAATTTGTGGTAATGAAAGATTATATTTCAAAAAGATGATATTTTAAAATTGTCTACTATTTTTTAGTTTTTAAATTCATTAGTATTTATTTATTAGCTTTTATTACAAAATGTAATAAACATCAATATAAAAATTGGAAACTTCAAATATAATGATATTTGGAAATATTTCAAACGTTTCTAATACAATGAGTTTATGGGTAATGTTTGTATTGTCAAAATTGGAAAGCTCAAAATGATGATAATTCGAAATTTTCTACTATTTTTTAGTTGTTTAATACATGTGTATTAAGTTGACCTGATTTTACTACACAATGTATTAGTAATTGAGGTAAGGTTCTTTTAGTCAACCGAGTCATTGGGTAATGCATTTAATATCGAAATTGTAAACTTCCAAAAAGATTATATTGAGGAATATTTTGAAAAGCATTTGACTTTATTTTTACTACAAAATGTATTTGAAATTTAATTTCTACATAGGGCAATAGCTGTTACTAATCCCTCGTACCTAGTCATAGCGAATATTTAAAATATTTCAGTTGTTCCAATAGTCATGTGCTGTAATTTTAGTAATATTACAAAAAAAAAACTGAAAAGTGTTTTTAGGGCATTCACCAAAAATTCTATACCAAATAACAATAACGACGAGTCACGTGACTTGTTTTTGGCGCACATCATGCGGCTGTAAAACCATCAAAAATGTCGATTATACATTTGATTTGAATGCCAAAAAATCAACGATGAACTGTCAATAGTTGAGAAACTGCTGACACAACCAAGTACACACTCGGTCTCCACAAACATATAGAGACGTTGTGCCTTTGCCGAAAATGTTACCATGGATTGGGTTAATTTTTTGCGAAACTTTCGAAATTTGAGCGCTCATTGACAGTTGAGAATAACAACTGTCAAATTTGACAAACGATTTTGATGCAGAAAAAACAATAGCAAGGACATGACAATAACAAAGCCAAACAAATTCGACTGTAATATTAGCGCAAAGAATTTATTTAATACTCCCCGTTTAAGTAGCAGCACTTTGGTCAGCTCTAAGCACATCCTTTTTATTAGCATGCTTCTCTACATGGATAAAAATAATACCTTTGCATGCAGTTGGCCAAGGATCAAGGACCAAGCGACATCGTATTACAGGACACACTTCTCTTGGACACACTTCAGTTTTTCTCACTCTGTTGCACTTGTTATTAATTTGCTGTTTCACACAGTGGAAAATATATATTTTTTAAGGTTTTTTATGTTTTTCTCTATATCCTGTTTTGTCCTGTTTTTGGCAGCACATCCTTGTGTTAGCTTTAAAAGCCAATTACATGCGTTTTAAGCGTGTAAAATGTGTAACTTGATTTCGTAACCCTAGCATCCTGGCAGTGTCCTTTTTTCTAAGCCACCATCCTGCGTCCGGTGCTGATTTATGGTACTTCCAGTGTCCTGCCAAGCAGTAGCAGCATAGAATGCAGCATCCAATGTCCAGAGTAGCCAAACTGTGCTAGCCAAGCATATGTTGAGGTTGCTAAGCAGCCATTCGCATTGCCAGTGTCCTGGTTGCCAGGACAGGCGTTGCAAACAAAAAGACAACCAAAACTTCACAAAAAAGGACAAAGTTTATTAAAATAAATGCGTATTAAATTGCTTAAAGCGTGGCAGCAGGAGATGTGTGCCTAATTATGTGCTGGTGTGCTAAATAATTGCCGGACCTTTTATTTATTTTCAACATTTAAATTATTCAAAAATATGCAAAATCTGTGTCTGTATTTAAAATATTGTCTTTTAATCTTTAACAAATTGGCCACATTTGCGGATGACCAGCAGCAGCAACAGCACCAGCAGCTGTTGCCACATTTATGTTGCAGACGTCGACAAAATGGCTGTGGAATAAAAATCACAAATAAATTAAGAAAAAACACAAAATCATGTTGCTCTGCATGCGATTGATAATTATAATAATGATGAAAAAGTCTAGTAGAAAACTGAATTGTTCAATATCCTGGACATAATATTATATACTGGTTTTGAAAATTGTTTAAATGCCTTTCAAAATAAAGATGTTTAGTAGATGTATGATTGTTTTTCATACACAGCAAAAAAAAACAATCTTCAATATAATGATTTTATTCATACGATATTTATTCGACGAAAATAACAATGTTCGAAAATTTTCGAAAAAAAAATGTGAACCAAAAAACAACACAATGTTCGAAAACAACATATTCCAACAAAAACTGTATTCGACAAAACAACAATGTTCGAAAATAAAAAAAAATGTAAAAAAAAAATTGAGACAAAAAACAACACATTGTTCGAAAACAAAATAATCCAACAAAAAAAATGTATTTGACAACGATGTTCGAAAATTTTCGAAAACAAATTGTTAGGGGACAAAACAACACGATGTTGAACAACAACAAAAAATGTAAACAAAAATTTGAGACAAAAAAACAACGCTCAAAACAAAAAATGACAAAAAAACAATGTTCGAAAAATTTCGATAAAATAGAAAATTGTTAAAAAAACGTTGGGCGACAAAAACAACACAATGTTCGAAACCAACATATCCCAATAAAAAATTTATTTGACAAAAACAACAATGTTCGAAAAAAAATGTAAACGAATTTGAGACAAAACACATCAACATATTTCAACAAAAAAAAGTATTCGACAAAAACAACAATGTTCGAAAATTTTCGAAAAAAAAAATGTTACAAAAAATTGTAGGGCGACAAAACAACACAATGTTCGAAAACAACAACAAAAAATGAGACAAAAAACCATAAAATGTTCGAATACAACATATTCCAACAAAAAAATGTATTCGACAAAAATAACAATGTTCGAAAACTTTGAAAAAAAGATTTAAAAAATTTGAGACAAAAAACACAATGTTCGAAAATAACATATTCCAACAAAAAAATGCATTCGACAAAAACAACAATGTTCGAAAATTTTCGAAAAAAAAATGTTACAAAAAATTGTTGGGCGACAAAACAACACAATCTTCGAAAACAACAACAAAAAATGTAAAAAAAAATTGAGACAAAAAACAATAAAAAGTTCGAAAACAACATATTCCAACAAAAAATGTATTCGACAAATATAACAATGTTCGAAAACTTTGAAAAAACTTTTAAAAAATTTGAGACAAAAAAACACAATGTTCGAAAACAACATATTTCAAAAAAAAATGTATTCGACAAAAACAACAATGTTCGAAAATTTTCGAAAAAAAAATGTTACAAAATATTGTTGGGCGACAACACAATGTTCGAAACAACATATTCCAACAAAAAAATGTATTCGACAAAAATAACCATATTCGAAAATTTTCGAATTGTTAAAAAAATTGTTGGGCAACAAAAACAACACACTGTTCGAAAACAACATATTTCCACAAAAAATGTATTCGACAAAAATAACAATGTTCAAAAAAAATAAGTTAAATAAAATTTTGGGTTAAAAACAACACACTGTTCGAAAACAACATACCAAAAAAATGTATTCGCCAAAAACAACAATGTTCGAAAATTTTCGAAAATAAATTTTTTAAAAAAATTGTTGGGCCACAAAAACAAGGCAATGTTCCAAATCACCATTTTCAAAAAAAAATGTCATTCAACAATGTTTGAGAATTTATAAAAAAAAAACAAAATTTAGACGACAATAACAATGCAATGTTTGAAATCACCATTTTTTAGAAAATATCGCTCAACCTTTATATTTTTTAAATAATAATATCTCTCAGTGAAAACCCAAATGGAAATAAAGGTTAATAGTTATTTCTGATCTCTGTTAGTAATTTAAAGAAGTTTCAACTCAAATTTCGAAAAACAAAAACCGTCAGGATGATTCGTGTTAAAACGTATTTGAGATGCATTATCCGACTGAGGTAATTAAAAAACCAACAAACCCTACCCTAGTAGAAATTTACTCTATTAGGGTAGACATGATCATGTCCAGATCATGTTCGTCATGTTATAGATCGGGTTATGACAAGGAAAATATTCCATGATCAGTTCCTTGTCATTTACAATTTCTACTAGGGTAGTAGAAATTTTGGTAGGACCATGGTCATGAAGTGATCATGTCATTCTTTGGGATGATCGGGATATGACGAGGCCCATAATGTCCTTGTACGGCGTGTCCTGATCATGTACTGACCTCAGGCCATGATCATGTACTGATCGGGCAATTCCCCATTTTATTATTTACCCGACAATTGCCTTGTCAGAGCCCGAGCATAATAGGGCTTCTCTCATTAAATCTCGATCATTGTCTGATGCTAATTTTGTTATGAGGATCAAATAATGTAGCTATGATCGGGAACATTGACTATTTAGATAATGTAAACCCTGGTATGGTAAGCATGATAAGAGCATGCAAAGGCAATGATCATATTTTCTTTAATAGGGCTTACCCAACGAAAACCCGATCATTTCCCGATGGCGCATAGGGCAAATTTCTACTAGGTAGGGTAGTAGAAATTTTAGTAGGGCCATGGTCATGAAGTGATCATGTCATTCTTTGGGATGATCGGGATATGACCAGGCCCATAATGTCCATGATCATGTACTGATCGGGCAATTCCCCATTTTATTATTTACCCGACAATTGCCTTGTCAGAGCCCGAGCATAATAGGGCTTCTCTCATTAAATCTCGATCATTGTCTGATGCTAATTTCGTTATGAGGAACAAATAATGTAGCTATGATCGGGAACATTGACTATTTAGATAATGTAAACCCTGGTATGGTAAGCATTATAAGGGCAAGCAAAGGCAATGATCATATTTTCTCTAATAGGGCCTACCCAACGAAAACCCAATCATTTCCCGATGACGCATCGGGTAAATTTATACTAGGGAAAAATACTCACCTTTATTATTAAATTTTATTTTATAATTTCGCAAAAGCTTTTTGAAGTTTAAAAACGATGCTTGAAATTTTAGGTTTTTTTAAAGCTTATACGATTTTGAAATTTTAAGAAGAGAAATCGATTAGAATTTGAAGATTTTTCAAGAATCAGGTATACCTTAATAGGACAAATTTCTGCTATCGGTCTGCTAGTTAGTCCGTAAATCACAAAATCTTTTATTTCTATAAAATACTTAAATACTTCATTTCGTAACATCTTATTAAAATTTCCAAAAATTTTAAATTTCATATAATCCATATATCTCAAAAATCTTCTCAAAATTGCTCAAAATTTATAAAAACAAAATCATTTTTGATTTTTTGATTATTAAATTTTTAAAATCCATTTAAAAATTGATAAACCTGTAAAAAATCTGTATGTTTCCGTATACCTCAAACTATCTTCTTTCTTGGAACTCTTTGAATCTCTCCACCATATTTCCTTTTCTAAAATAGTCTTTTAATTTCGAAAGACATTATAAATTTCAAAAAAAAAAAATCTTAAAAAAATATAAAAATTTTTTAATTATGTTTTTATTTGATCATCTATATTTCAAATCCCTTATAGGATAATACATTTTTTCAATTAGTAATAAAAATTCTGATTTCATTATTTGAAAATTTTTTTATAAAGAAAATATTAAATAATTCCATTAATCTTCACATATAAATAAAATTCCTTATATAGTTAAAATTTTTTCTTTTCTCCCTTCAATTGATATTTTAAATTGTTTTAATGGTAAATAATGTTTTTAATCTTAAATAATGTTTAAAGTTTTTAAAGTTGAAAAAAGAAAAACTCTGAATTACAATTGAAACGTTGTATGCTGACTTTTGGCACCCATAGTATACCCATAATATCTCCATATGTAGGACTCTGTCTGTTTTCGCGCTCAATTTATGTTGTAAATTTTATTATTGTTGTTGGTTTTACTTGTGAACGAAAGCGCGAAAAAGTCGTTAAGAACACGTGGCACATGAACAACTTTTGCGCAGTTTAACCCCCCCCAGGTTTATTAACCATGCGTTAGGCCATATTTAAACAGCACTTTTTGAATTTAAATTTTTCTATAAATTATATATTTAAATTCCATATTTTTATATATTTATTTTATAAAATTTATTTAAAAAATTCTTCAAAGAATGATCAAAAATTAATTTAAATCATATTTTTGCTTCGAAATACCCTCAGTGAATATGGCAATTGGTATGGAAATCTAAAATTCAATCACGTCAACGGATTTTGTTTACATTTCATGACCGACAAATGCAATTTTTGGTGAACCCAAAGTGGGTTCTTCTATTTTTTTTTATGAAAATCGCATCGCATTGAAACGTGGTATGTGTTTGTGCGTCTAAAACCAACAATGAGGTCGGGGCGCAATAACAACAAAAACAGGAAACATAGTAGCAATAATATTGCACAATATTGCACAGTAGTTGTTGGCAATTTTTATTGGCACTTTGACCAAACGAAACACCTCACCAACTACTATAGATGAGCACACTCAGAAAAAATGTGTTTTTTAAGTTGATCAATTGAACAGAGTTATACACTGAGGGGTCTACAGATTTAGTAGTATACATACCCCGGATTAAAGCGATAATCGAATTTTTAAAACCAATTTAATTTAATTTTTAAAACTAAATCAGGTCAAATTAAATATGAAATAAAATAATTTAAATGTAGGGAAACCTGGGGCAATGTGCGAAATTGCATTTTTTTGAAATGTTATTGCATTGAAATTTGATATAAATCGTGGATGATAAAGTAGATGTCATATTAAATAGTTTTTTTTTGCCTAAAAATGAAATAACATTTCAAAAAAATGCAATTTCCCACATTGCCCTATTTCCCAGTTTACCCCAGGTTGCCCCACAATTTGCATTTCGAGAACAAGTAAAAACCAGTTGGGAAGGTTAGATCACATGGGAAATTTTAAGTAGGTGTAATTATGATAGTTAGGATTATCAAAATTATAGTCGGTCTAAGCCGACTATAAATACCCTACACATATGTATGGTTACCATTCAAAGTGATATATAGGTCACCAGGGTATACGAATCCTGAAAATAACTACAAACATTCAATCGCTAAAGAATTTCCATTCATTTGATACCCATATTTACAAATGGGTAGGTGTACCGAATTTCGCCGGAAAACATTATTATCATGTATTTGAGCATGATATCAATATATATTTGACCAAAAAAGTTTACCTAAGCACGTATACATAAAAATTTATCTTTATATGTACATTTTATATGAGGTATTTGAACATAAGTTGTCAGATCATAGGTCACAATGGACCGATCTCGCCAATTTTTTCGCACATACAGCGTAGGTATATAAGTAATCTAAGTTATAAGTTTCATTTATCTAGCTCTTCAAAAGTAGTAGGGATTTCAACAGACAGACGGACAGACGGACAGACAGAGGGACAGACTGACAGACAGACAGACAGACAGACAGACGGACAGACGGACAGAATATACCCTTTCACTCTTAGTGTAGGGTATAAAAATGTATCGAAAAAGTTTTCTAGAGTGGTGCAATTTGGACGTTTTCAATTAAATAAGTATATTTTAAATAAAATTAAAAATTTTAATATTTTACCAGAGGATTTTTCAAGAGTTCTGAAAATGAAATGTTTTGAAAAATCGCACAAAAATCAATTAAAATACATTTAAATTGTATTCTGTTACATTAAAAAGTTAAATCATGAATCAGGCTATGGAATATACTTTTCAAAAGAATTTTAAAAAATATTCAAATGCGCTTTTTTGGAGGAAAATCAAAATGTGTCCCATATTACCCCAAGGCTCCCTTATATTATTGATAACGTAGTAAACTTTATACAGGGTTTTTGGTTCACCGTTGTCAATAATTAAGAGGGTCATTCTATGACTCAAAAATAGAATAAAATGTAAAAATCAAAAAATATCTTATTTTCCACTCAGTTTAATCTACAGAGTGTTTAAGAGATGACATAATCTAGTCCAGAAAATTCGTTATAAAGTAAAATCTGAAGATAAATGTTTATACATTTTTAACTCATATTTTAGAAAATTAATTTGCCTTTCCAATGGATTATCATATCTTCGAATTCCACGAAAATAGAAATTTACAAAAATAAAAATGGAAATTTATGCATTTTCATTGAATTTCTAAAAATTTCTAATTTATAATGATAGACTAGTTCTTTGCCAGTACTTTATAACCAATTACAGTGTCTGGTAAGTTATTTTTCAGAAATAATTAATATTCTTAATCTTGTGACTTGGTGGTTGAAATTAAAAAAAAATCGAAATAATCGAGAAATAATTTTAAACATTTATTTAAATTATATTCATTATCATATTACTTCACAGAATATATCTTCTGATCATATTTTCAAACATAATAATGTTTTCTTTCATTTCAACCACCAAATCACAAGACCCGGCACTGTTTAATTATTTCTGTAGTATTTCTTACTGAGTTAAAAACACTGTGATTGGTAAGAAAATACTAGGAATGAACTGATCTATTATTATAAATTATAAAAAATGGGGTGATCGGTATCGAAATTTTGAGAAAATCAATGGCAAAGTAAAAATTTGTATTTTAATTTTTGCTAATTTCAACTTTACGTACCTTTCAAACAAAGAAGATGTCATTGGATTCGAATATGTGATATACCATTGGAAAGATAATTTAATTTTCTATAACAAGAGTTAAAACAAATATTTATTTATCAAAATTTATAACATTTTATAACAAATTTACTTGACTAGATTATGTCCGTAATATGTATCTCTTAAACACCCTGTATCTTAAACTGGGTGCAAAATTAGACATTCTTTTATTTGACATTTTCTTATTTTTTTGAGTCATAGAATGACCCCATTAAGTATTGAAATCGATGAACCATGAAATACAAAAAATATATATTTTTTCTCCGGGAAAAAGCAAAACATTTCATAAAATGTATTTTTTTTTATAACAAAAAATATTTTTTTGAGTTAACATTTTTTTTAAATAAAACGTTTTTTGTACTATTATTTTTTTCGATTTTTTTTTAATAAGTTTTAAAAAATTAGCAACCTTTCTTTTCGAAAAAATATTAAAACTGTTTGACAAAAAAGATTATTCGAAAACAAATTCTGCAAAAAAAAAAATATATATATTTTAGTTCGATAACAATTTTTTTCATTTTAAAATAAAAAAAAGTTTACTAAATAAATTTCTATTTTTTTTCGAATTTTTTTAATAAGTTTTAAAATTTTTTTTTTTTGAAAAAATATTAAATTGTTTGACAAAAATTTTATTCGAAAATAAATTTAAAAAAAAAAAAATTAAACTATTCGATAACAATTTTTCAGTTAAAAATAAAAAAATGTTCGATAAATAAATTTCGAAAAAAATATACTTTTTTTTAAAAATACTTTTTAAAAATATATTTGTTTTTATAATGAATAAAAAAAAATATCAAATTTCATAAAAAGACCAAAATAATGTTTTAGCCATTGAAAACAAAGATATCTAATGAAATCTGCGCTATCATTTAGTTATTCATTAATAAGTATCGATTACAACAATAATTTATGCAACAAACTAATATCAATTGTCAAAAACTATTAAAATCATAACAGAAAACTATTACTTCGATAGTATTTTTTTCTGAGTGCGTTTGGTGGATTTGTTTGCGGGTTTTGAATTTGTCGAGTCTGTCGTTTGTCCAACAGCAATACAAAAATAATGAAAAAAAAATACAAAACCATGTCCTTTATTATAAGCAACATGTTCTGTTGGAAATGCAATAAAATTGCAAGAGATAAAACGAAACAAAACAAAAAAAAAAACCCAAACAAAATCCAATAATTGAAAATCGGATTTAAACGAATCACGCGACACGAGTGCATATTTGACAAGTGCGGCAGTTCTTTAGGCAAAACTGCCCCAATGCTGTTTTTGCATCGAATGGGTATTTGGGCTTAGAGGGGGGCGGGTGCTTTGAGGCTCAGTGTTCTAAGCACGTAGGCGGCTGCTAAACTGCATTAGAGGCAGAACAACTACAACTGCGTGACAGCAGCAATCGAAAAGGACATGTGGCAGCAATATAAAACAACACAAAAATAAAAACCATAAAAACCTCAACAAAAAGCTCTACGAGCATCCGAAAAGACTCAAAACTAACAATGAAACCGAATGCGAAAATCCTGCCAAACAATAACAACAATAGCAACAAACTAAACAACGACAACGACAACGACTTGCTGCAATAACGACAAAAACTTGCAACAGCAACAACAACAATTGCAAACAACACAATTTCAATTCGTTGCATCCTGTCGATCAAACGCCAGCCCCAAGGGACCCCACTAAAAATGTTTTCTAAAAAATGTCCTCACGAGGCGAGCACAAACTGCAAAAATTAAAAAAAAGAAACAAAAAATGTTGCCGCAATTTTATGAAACACGCTGCAGTATGTTGCTGTTGCTGCCCTCCAGCAGCAGCAACAATAACAAAAAAAAACAGCATAAAAAATACACAAGGCACCGAAATTCTGCTCTGCAACGGAATGCAAATTGCCGAATGTGCAAGGATGCAGGATAACAGCAACAACAGCAGGAGCAGCAGCAGCAAGCAACGGCAACCATTGCCCGCCGACATTCTCCCCGTTTGACGTTGTGCAAAAATACAAAATTGCTATTTGCACTCAATAACTGTCCAGAGGCGAACCAGAACCATTCTGGCCACAAGCACTGACCCAACTATAACGTAGAGCCACAGCAATAACAACAACAACAGCAACATGGTGGAAAAAATGCGCCATTGCAACGTAAAACGCATAAAAGAATTTATGAGGTAGTAGGTGGTGCCACCTTTTAAAAGTCCTGCAGTTTCTCCAACGTTATTGCTTAAAAAAATAAAAAAAAAACCTGAAAAAAAACTAAAACATGTCCCAACCAAATCGAAAAGTAGCAATAAAAAAGGATATTGGCAAAAATTGCTAACTAGAAATTTTGATAAACTACATGCGCTGCAAGCAACATTGCAATGTTGCCCATACTATGCACTAAAAAGGCAGCAAATAAAAAGGGAAATTGTTGCAAAAAGAGTAACTTCTTTCGACTGGTATAGGTATCTATTTCTCAAAGAGAACTTTTTAAATTTAAGTGGTTTATATTAAAAATAGTAAAAATTATTTTTAATTATTAGCCGGCATCAGCAGTCCAGAGGTAGCGCGCATTCTGAAGGTCTCGGGTTCGAATCCCGGCTTGGGCATGGGCGCTCGTGGTGATATTAACCACAAAATTGTAGGGAATAGATTTCACAGTACAATGGATATAGTCTGTCTGAGTGCTGTGGATCTTAGTAGATATTCCAAAAAAAAAAAAAAAACACACCACTCAACAAAAAGAACAAATTTTGCCATGGAAATCACATACATCTATTCTATATAATTCGTGGTTGCTAATATTGACTGTATACTTAGTTTTATTTCTACTACGTAACGTTTTTATTTAAATTGCTATCGACAATTAATGCACTTTTCAAACACTTTATAGAATTAAAAGATATACACTTCCGTACAAACCCAGTTCTCCAAAGAACTGTAAACGTAATTTTTCTTTTAATTCTCAAGATTAATTACAATATACCGATAAATAATATTATTCCAATAGGTTTTTAAGAAATTTGAATTTAAACTTGAAAAACGTTAATTTTTTAGACTTTTTTTGGACGAATTTTTAGCATTTTGTATATAATGATAAATAAGAAAATTATTTAGGGTTATGTAGGGCACAGCTCAAACTAACGATGAAAAATAATAACTTTTGTTCATCAATTCTCATTTTTAAAATATGCTTTAGCAACACAGTTTCCATCAAAAACTCTAAAAGTATAAAATTCTTGTATAGTTTACAAATAAATTACTGAATAGCAGTGTTTACCCGGTTTTTTTTTTAAAGATACGTTATAAAAAATACTAATTATGTAATAAGAGCAAGCCCATTTTAGATATGAAGTAATGACAGGCTTCCTTAGTAGAAATTGTAATAAGGTCATGACAAGGAACTAATTATGGAATTTTTTCCTTGCCATAACCCGATCAGTTACATGTCTACCCTAATAAATTTTTACTAGGGCTAAGCATTTTATGTTATATTTACTTTTGTATATTTAATGAATAAAAGTGTACCAAAAAAAAGTTCAGAGATCATATTTAAAAAGTAGATAAATTAGAAAAAAGTTATTAATTGTGATAGTACTATAATCTACGCTCTGAAAATCCGTAAGTAATTTTCTTGTTTATCATTAGATTCAAATGCTAAAAATTGTCTACAAAAATTGTCTACAAAAAATTCAAATTTTCTAAGTTTAGATCCAATTATCTTTGAAATGAATTAGAATATTAGCATTCATTAGTATATTCAAATTAGTTTTGACAATTGAAATATTAACTGCGTTTAAGGTTTTTGTAAAACAAGTTTTGTAATGCAGTATATTTTTATACCCTACACCTATGAGGTACAGGGTATATTAACTTTGTGCATATATTGTAACGCCCCTTAGGAGGCGTGTCCGGTATGGAAAAGTATATATATTCTTGATCAGCATCACTACCCGAGTTCGTTTAGCCATGTCCGTCTGTCTGTCTGTCCGTCTTGCTGTCTTGCTGTCCGAATACAGAATAACTTGAGAAATACTGATTAGAATGCGATGAAATTTCGTCTCAATATATTTTAGCCAAAAAAAGGAACTTAGTTTGAAAATGAGCCAAATCGGTCAACGGACACGGCCACCTCCCATACAATTCACTTTTATATAACTCTTTAGGAACTAATAACTCGAAAATTATTCAAGATATAGTTATAAAATTTAAAACGTATTGTTATAATTCATACAAAAATATGTGGTCCAAAAATGGGCGTGATCCGCCCACTTTTTTTTTCATTATTTCCCGGGTTTTCATAGTGGAAATTTGAACCGTAAATTATTAAAATCAAATCTATGAAATATTATCCTTACAAAATTTTAGAATATAGGTGTGGTCCGCCCATTTACATTTTTCTAATTTTTTGTATTAGTTTTTAATACTTTTATATCAATTTTTTAAATTATGGGGATATAAGATGTAAATTTCTGATATGTGAATAATATTCTGAGATTGGGGAGGTTCAGTATAATTAAAAACCTTAAAATTAAGATATACAATTAAATATCCCACCAATGGTGTAGGGTATTCCATATTCGGGCCCGACCAACTAAAAAAGTCCGCCCCATGTGACCTAACTTTCCCAGCTCGTTTTAACTGTATTGGAGCCTGGAATAAAGTGCGTGTTGAAAAATGTTGCGAAAAAAGTAGGAAATATCAAAATTTTATCTCAGTCAAAATTTTGTATTTTATTGGTTTGTGGCCAAGATTTAAGTTTTTTCTTGGCTTAATCAATTAAATTATACATATAACATAATATTTTGAATACAATTACAACAAACATGGCTTAAATTACGTTTCCCACTTTACCCCAGAGAGTGTTTCCCACTTTACATCAACATCGCAATTTGATCAAAAATTTACACTTTTTGATAACACACAAAAGCATTCTATAAAACATTCAAAAACATTTTTTCACTGCAATAAAAAAGTAAAAATTTGATAGTAAGCATGGATGAAAAAGTTGAGGTCATAAATATTATGTAGCATTTACAATTATTTTTCTCAGTGTAAAAACATGTCAAAAAATTTAAATTTCCCACATTACGCCATGTCCCACGGTACCCCAGGTTCCCCTACTTTATTTTCTTTTATTCCATGTAGTGGGTAAGAACGTCTTGAAAATACGATTGCAATTTTCTCAAAAACATAATATCGTTGCTGTCATGCCAAAGGGGCGTATGTGCATGTTTACAAATGTTACAAAATCAAATTTTAAAGTTTGAAGTGCTTTAAAAATTAGTAAATTTTAATATATTTCAATTTTTTTTTGTTATTTTGTATTATTCATCAATTATTATAACGTACACGGAGGGAAATAAAATTCTAAAACTCGAGAAGAATTCGGTTGGAAAGAAAAATAGTAGAATTTGACTAATATCAATAAAATACTACTAAAATTCAAGAATTTGTCATCTGGATATCAAGAAAGCAAATTACTTAGTTGTCAAAAAAGTAAACAAACTTTATTCAACTGGATTTTCAGAAGTTAATTTATTGATTATTAAAAACCAAAAATAACACGCAAAATTGTTGCTGTATTCTTCCGAAAATAAGCACGTGTTCATGTATCTTCTGTTGTTTTCATCGGTCATTCTTTGTCTGTAATAATCGCTCGTTTGCTTTGTGTTACAATGTCGCCATCTGTTTGTCTGTTGAAAGTAACTAATCCATATTTTTCTAGATATTCAGACATTAAGTTCTTAGGTATCAAAAAAGTAACTAAGTACAATTTGTCTGGATTGCAATTTTGTTTCTTCTTAGGTATCAAAAAACAGCATGATATACAAAAACAAAGCACAGCCAGACAAGCAAGCGTCTGTGTATGTATGAATGTTAAAGATATAAATAGAAAAAATGATTTTTCCTACGAATATTGGTTTGGTTTCAGTTCGTAAACATAAATTTGGGTTCAATTTTGCATAAATACCAAGTTGATTTCATTCCATTGTTATCTTAATACACTATACTATGCTTATGGGTAACGTGCGGAAGGTTTATACATAACGAACAGAAGAGGCAACAGAAGAGGAGAAAGTGCATAAGGTAAGTTAACGGTTTCAGAATAATATACATAGATTAAATTAAATAATAATAATAATAAAAATAAAATAAAAAATTCAATTAAATTAAGTATTCAAAGAAGTCATTTAATATACAAAAATGATAAAGGTAATAAATTTCTAAATAAACAATAAATTAACTCGACTATATTTTTTTATGTTAGCTTCGCAATAATTACTTTTAGTTACTTTCAACATATGGACAGACACACGAACAAACAGATGGCGCTGACAGACGGACAAAGCAAAACAAACAATAATAGCGACAAAGCAAGATCGAAAAACAACAATTATACGAACACGTGTTCATTAAATTTTGAGACGAAAACAACAACAACATTTTTGATACCTAAGAAATTAATAACTGAATTCAAGACTTATTCTACTTAGTTACTCTTTTGATACCTAAGAAATTAATAACTGAATCCGAGAATAATTCTACTTAGTTACCTTTTTGACAACTAAGAAAATCCATTTCTTGAAATTAAGAATTTTCGGTTTAGCTGTATATCACTCCGTATACTTCTTGATTCCTTCTGGATTTTAGAACTTTTTTCCGTCCGTGTATGTATATAAAACATCTTTGAATTTGGACAATTTACTGAACTCTATAACTCTTTATTTGCGCAAGATAAAATAGTGATAATGTGACATTAATTGTTTATTTTTAAAGCACGTATCAATTGGCATCATTATTTTAAAATAATTTTCCAAATATTAATTTTCCAGAATTTTTTAATAATGATGTCAATCGATAGATGCTTGAAAACAAACAATTAATGCCTTAACACCAATATTGTATCTAGCACCAATACAGAGTTCTAGCAAAAAAAAACGAAGAAATTGGAAAAATTGAAAATCTTGTCATCCCAAAAGGACGAATCTCTTCGTTTTTTTGCAAAAACTCTTTATTGGTTTTAAAACTTAATTTTAAATTAACAAATATTTTAATATATAAAACATCAAAATAATCCAAATAAAAATAATTTTTCAATGCAAAAATTTGTGTATTCTATAAAAATATAACTTTACATGGTAAAACATACATTTTTATTTTTCATTTATCTTTTAAAAACCAATTTAATCACAACATAAATTCATGATACGTTATTCAATTGAAATTTTCGTTATAAAACCGTATGCAAATAATAAAAATCCATTAAATGACCGAAAAAAAAAATGTATTGTATATGAAAAAATATTTAAATTTAAAAAAAAATTAAAAAAATGTGGTTCGACCGTGACAGGACTCGAACCTGCAATCTTCGGATTCGAAGTCCGACGCCTTATCCATTAGGCCACACGGTCTGCTTAATGCTGACTGTATGGCAAGGAATACATTCGATGTCAGCATCCCTTGTTTTAATTTAGGGGTTGATTTATTTTGTTCTAAAGATGTAACTACTTTTTCATCTCACTGTAACTAAACGGAGTATTGTGGTGCTTTTTTTAATGGTACTTAGTACTATTTGTTGCCAGTATAAGGTTATTATTTGAATTTTAAGTAAAAAATTTAATTTATACAAAAAGTAAGTATTTTAATTTTTGGAAATTATAACTTTTTAATTATTTTTTTTATACATATTAATATACATTTTGTGTGAATATAATTGAAATATTTTTATGAAATATATTTGAATTTGGTATAAAATTTAGTATTAAATTTAAAAAAAATACAAAAAAATAAAATGTACATGAATTTTTATTGAAAAATATTATTTGAGTGATTTTTAGACCAAAAAAAAAAAATATTGTTTATTAATTTTATTTAGTAAAATCATTTTAAAAATGTTTCTCCATTTTTTTCAACATTCCATTTTTTTCTTTGGAAAAAAATTAAAATTTTGGCTCTAAAAAAGTTATTAACAACTAATCAAATCGTCACTGACATACCAAAGGGACGAATGTGCATTTTTTAAAATGTGGGAAAATAGAATTATAAGGTTTAAATTTGCGTTAAAAATTAGTCAAAATATTAATTCTTTAATTTTTTTTTGTCATTTTGGTTTATTCATCAATTGTCTTATCGTTTATAAAATATCTTTTAATTTGGACAACTTACTGAATTATAAATACGGATTTTGTGTCCTGACCAAAATGCAAATATTTTTATTTATGCTATAACTCTTTACTTGCGCAAGATAAAATATTGGTGTAAAGGCATTAATTGTTTGATTTTAAAGCACCTATCGATTTGTATCATTATTTAAAAATATTTTGCCAAACATAAATTTTACAAACTATTTTTAAATAATAATGCCAATCGATAGGTGCTTTAAAAACAAGCAATTAATGCCTTTACATTACTATTTTATCTAGCGCCAATAAAGAGTTATAGCTAAAAAAACGAAACATTTTGAAACATTGAATATCTTGTCATGCCAAAAGGGTGAATCATTTCGTTTTTTTGCTATTACTCTCTATTGGTGCAAGATAAAATAGTGATGTAAAGGCATTAATTGTTTATTTTTAGCGCACCTACCGATTGGCATCATTATTTAAAAATTATGTCCCAAAAAGTTTTCTTACAAAGAACAAAAATTTAAAAAAAAATAATAATGCCAATCGACGATAGGTGCGTTAAAGGCAAATAATTTACACTACCATCTTATTTAGTACCACTAAAAAGTTATTGGCAAAAAAACGAAAAAAATCGCCTCCTTTGGCATGACAAGATTTTCAATTTTTCAAATTCATCCTTTTGGTTTCGTCTTTTGTCGCTAGAAATATCAAAAAAAAACAACACACAATTTTGGCACAGTATACTTGAGGAAAAACTACATTCAAAAATTTAGAAAAAAAAACGGAAATGTCAAAATTTAGATATTCGCCCCTTTGGCATGATAGTGACGAAATAATGTTTACTCAAATTTTTTAATTACCAAAAAAATAAATTTTACTGCATTCGAAGTCAAAAAAATCTCTTATTTCTACAATAAAATAGACTAAAATAAAAAAATATATATTAAAAATATGACAAAAACATAAAATATAAAATAACTCAATATCTATCTGACTTTCAAAAATACTACACAAATTTCAAAATATAAATTAAAAATCGCCCCTCTACATTTTTATTGCTCTTTTAATTAGCCGAAAACTCTTTAAGAAACTCTTTACAAGCAACACCCATCACCAAAATAATTTTGAGTACTTAATCCAAGTAAATTTATGTGCTTCGAACTTTAGACAACACTAAATGACGGCATGCCAATGAAATTCCTAAAATAATAAATTAATCCCCAAAAATATACGAAACAAATCGGGGACGTCACTCAAGTGCATAGTACGTATACCGCTCATTCATTAAGTACCGCCGAATAAATATATTCTATTAATAATAATTCAATGTTCGCAAGAAGGATGGAAGGGGGGGGAACTGAATCAGAAGAAAGAGCGATTTCCTAAAGAAGACTAAATGCATGAGCGGAATTTTGGCTCGTGCTTATGTGAGATTAAGGCTCGTGACTTGTCTTAAGTGGGCACAACACCTACCCTCACCCTCGTATCTCACTCTCTATATCCCCCCACCAAATTGTGTGCCCTCGTATCTTGTGCCTCGTAGTCGTCATGTTTTCATTTGACAACTACGCGCCACCCGCATGTCGTGCCCTCATGTCACTTTGACGTTTTGCCGTGTGTCGCATACGTCGACGGCAGTCACTTGCCGTCGACAACACGAGCTAGCTCCCCACTCACTCGTTGCTCACTGTTTATTTATCAATTCTTCGTGTAATTTGAAACACGATCCACTCTTGGCTTCTCATGTCGCTCGTGTTGTTTGTTGTTTTATGTCTGTCTGTCTGGTGTTATTATGTTGTCGCACGAGTTGTTCAACTACAAAATATGAAATTTGCACCCACTACTACTTGTGGCCGGCCGTACTCGTAGCCGTCTCCGAAAAGTTCGTGCCGTTGGGGTTGAATGAAAACTTAGGCGCAAAGTCTTTCGTAGATTAGCGGCATTAAATTCTAAATTAACGCCTTCAAAACTATTTTTGTGTTTTAAATGTTTTGAAGAGTTTGAAATAATAGTGAAGAATGAAAGTGTTATTGGGGTTTGTGCCTTGTGTTCAAGTGGGGAATTGTTTAATATATACATGCATCACTTGTAACATTTTAGAAGAAAGTATTTTTCTGACAGCTGTCATTGTGTTTGACACAACAATTGAAAAAGTCATATCTATGGTTTGATATAGTTTTAAAAATTGGACAAGTAATATTTACCTATTTTCTTAAAATAGTTATGTAATAGAAAATAATGTAGGCAAAAGCAATACTCACAAATAAAAGAGATTTGGTGTAAGGAATATCCATAGGAAAAATTTTCAGTATGATTTTTCGTATGGATATTCCATACAAGTATTTTTTTGAAAAATAAACTCAAAGTAGTTTTTATTTTTTTTGTCAAAAATATGAAATTTTTTATATCGTTTATCGAGAATTAAATCCTTTTCGATATCAATGCAAATTGCAAAAAAAGATTTGTGCATTTTTAGTTTTGTTGGTTGTCATTTTTCTGGAAAAAATTATAAAAAATTTTAAAAAATCTGGAAATTCAAATCGTACAACAGTTTTCATTTCGTAAAAATGATTATTAATACTGTCATATACAAAATTATTTTTAGCAAAAAATCGTAGTGCAAATTTCCATACGGAACATCCGGAATTATTCTGCGATTTATTACGAAATAACTAAATAATTTAGGAACAAAATTTATATAATCAAAACTAAAGTAAATTGTCTCAGCTATGTTCTGAGATAATTCAAAAAAATATATTGTATGCAAAAAGTATGTTTAGAAAAAAAAGCGTAGTAATAATTCCTATACGGAAATTTGTGTCCCGTTCGGAACTTTTCTATGATTTATTATGAAAAAACAGTAAGTTTTAGAAGGAAGTGTAAATATTCAAAGAAAGCACATGATTTCAGCTATTTCTTAAAATAAATTGAAAAAATATTTTGCACGCTGACTTTTTGGAAATTTCATGTGAACCTCGACATGCACTTCTATTTAATTTATATCTTTTGATCTACCATATAGAATTCTCTAATTTTTTCATATATTTAGTACCATTTAAATACTACCTTCACAAAAAAAATACAAAAAAATCAATTGTACGCAAAATTCACTGACTTTTTGGAAATTTCATGTGAACCTCGACATGCACTTCCGTTTTTGTCCCGTTCGGAACGAAAACTATTTAATTTATATCTTTTGGTCTACCATATAAATTTCTCTGATTTGAACATATATTTAGTACTATTTAAATACACCAGCACAAAAAAAAAACAAAAAAATATATTGTATGCAAAAAGTATTTTTAGAAAAAAGGCGTAGTGATAATTTCTATACGGAACTTTTTGTCCCGTTCGAAACTTTTCTGTGATTTATTATGAAAAAACAATAAGTTTTATCAGAAAAGTGTAAATATAAAAAGAAAGCACATGATTTCAGCTATTTCGTAAAATAAATTAAAAAAAATATTGTGTACGCAAAATTCGCTGAGTTTTTGCAAATTTCATGTGAACATCGACCGTTTTTGTCCCGTTCGAAACGATCACTATTTAATTCATATCTTTTGATCTACTGTATAGAATTCTCTAATTTTATGCCAATGTTTAGTCATATTTAAATACTACATGCAAAAGATAAAATCATTAATTTTCCTTCGAGGTGTTAAAGTTTTAAGCATACGAATATCCCGTCCGGAACCTCAGGAAATGCCTATACGTATACAAAGAGCATTTAATTGAAATTCTACCAAATGAAAACACTATTATTCAACATGGATCTGCAGGCTTTTTCTCATAATTGAAATAAAGTTAATGAATATTTTGTCACACTAATTTGCGCCCCCAAACAAACGCGGTAG
The DNA here is from genome assembly GCA_951804985.1 of Dryomyza anilis. Lineage (NCBI taxonomy): Eukaryota > Metazoa > Arthropoda > Insecta > Diptera > Dryomyzidae > Dryomyza > Dryomyza anilis. Next base: position 125,571,029 of record OX638130.1, on the reverse strand, counting down.
GCCTCGCAAATCAGCAAATCCCTTAATCAGGAAGCTTCAAATTTCGTTTAATTCAATTTTACCAATAAATATAGCAGCGTCGCATGAGAGGCGTCGCGACGCAATGACCGGCGGCCGAAAATCCATTACCCGACATGTGGGTCAGAATGCCTTGAAGGCAAAAATTCCACTACGCACGTGGGAAGAAACATAAAAACTCAATTAAACTCGTTACACGCCCAATTACAAAAATATACAAAAAGTAGTTAAAACATGTGATAGATGCAGGTGATGACAAAAAGTAAAACAAAACTTTGGGAATTCTTTTAGCGGCTGCCTGTATCCATCCTTCTCCTCCTACGCAGAGCCATTACAAAGTCAGACAGTGGAGAACTGGCCATAATTATGTTGTGCATTTGCCAACGAAATATGGCCACATTAGCACCCTCGTATTTTTGGCCAGAAATTGGCTTGTTAGTTATTTGTCGTCGTTGTCATAGTTCTCGTCGTCGTCGGCGGAGCAACATTTTTTGACCCTTTTACGCCTGGGGCTACTACCAAACACCACCCACCATGTACAACATTCCGAAAAGCATCCAAAACAGCAACTAATGGAAAAAGGTGCTGTGAAAAACTTGCTCGTTGACAAATTTCTGGCACTCGTTGTAGTGGGAACGGTTCGTCCGGGCCACATAGTTGTACAAAGTAATTTCGGAATTCAGCAATCGGATTTTAATCGTTGAATAAGTGGGCAATGTGGGGGTGTGGAAAACATGGCATGGGTCGAACAAAGTAGTTTTTGGCGCCCAAAGTTCCATTTGTGACCGTTGTAAAAGTTCTGTTTTTCATGTCACGACATGGAAAAACGTGTAGGCGATGCGACGGTGGGTTGAAGCATTTTGCACGTGCAAAAGATTCATGTGGCCAAAGTTGGGTTAAAAATTGCAAGTTTTATATAGTGCCGCGTAGGGATAACATATTGCAGTCAGTGCACAGTGGTGCCGCATAGGTTTTTCATTAAAAATGAAGTTGATTAAAGTAAATATTGAAATATTTAGATGGAGTTTGTATACTAGAGAGTTAGCCTCATCTTTTAGTAGAATACGTTTTTTTTTTAACCGATCTAACCTTTTTTTTTGCACATAGCAATAAATATTTCCGTCATTCACAAAGTGCCACCAAATTGTACAACATTTTTCACCGTCGTTGGCTCAATAAATATTGTGTCCAGCATACCGTGAGTACCCTCACAAGCGCATACTATTAAAAACACCCCACAACCTACCAGAAAATCTCACAAAAAAAAGCAGTACCACATCGAAAAGTAGCTTTGGCTCGGTTGTCCACGGGAGTCACCAAACAACTTGGGTTTTTTATGGCCACAGGCGTTATTTATATGCCCACATTTACCTACGTACAGTGCATATATATCACACTGGCCCATACGAGTCCTCATCAACAGCCACCCACCCACATGAAGCCTTCTTTTTTTCTGCTTTTTATCATGTGAACCATCATGTTGCCGGTGTTGCAAGTGGCAACTACGTTGTCAAATGCTGCATTCATGCACTCAGTTCGTGTTTATTTTTGTTCAGTACTCAGTTCTCAGTTATTTTTTATTATTTCTTAAATTTTTTGTTTTATTTGTGCTGTTGTTCCACTTGATTCTTTGCTTTTCCGTGTCATTTTGTGAACAACTTCTGGACATGGGAGTGATTTCAATTTATGAACATGGCGGCCGGTGTCAAGCACTGCTGGAACGGGTTGACGTATGGCTTGAACGTATTGGTGGACATCACGACACTCTGGAAAAAGAACATGGTAGATCTATAGGAAAGGTAGCTGATGAGAAGTTGGGTGAAAGAATGAACGACCGACCGACCGACTGTTGAAGGCTTTTTGGTCCATTCGGAACAAATTTAAATTTTTCCATAATTGCTTCTAGGGGAAATTGCCGTTTCGAGTTCAACTTCCGTAACTTAATGAATTGCCGAATGTGTTTTATTTTGCTTTTAATTTTACTGATTGCGAAAAGTGGACGTTGAATGGGTTATAGCATGAGAGTAGTGTGTGCGCATAGAGTTGGTAGTTTAAATATGATTTAAAGTTATTTATGAAATATGAATAGTCGAAAACAGTATTCATAATAACACTACTTAACAAAACTAGAAAAAAAAAACAAACTCGGAAGAAAATAATAAAGAATTAATAGTTGTTTGTTAATATTTTAATAGTTTTTGCCTATTAAAATTGGTTAATATCATTCGACATTCCATACATCAATTCTATATAATTCGTGTGCGTTAATTTTGACTGCATACTCGGCTTTTTTCTTGTTCGAAATGTTTTTTAAGAAAATGGCTATCAAATTTTTACGCACTTTCCTGCTACTTTTTGGAATAAAAAAAAATTAGAGAGCCTTATTCAAAGAATTTCCATAAAATTATAAGCGCTTTTTCTTTATATTATCAAAACTAATTTTAATATATAAATTAATGCTAATATTCCCTTAATTTTTTGAGGTATTTGAATTTAAAATCAAAAATTTTGTATTTTTCAGACTATTTTTGTATGATTTTTTTTGTATTTCGAATTTGATGATAAATAAGAAAAATATTTATGGTTATGCAGAGCATAATCCAAGCTAAAGACGAAAACTAATAACTTTTTTCCATCGCTTCTAATTTTTAAAATATATCTAATTATACCCATAGGCAGGTCGAGGCAGTTAATAATAATAGTTTGTACTCAATTTGTATATTTGTACTCAAAGTGGTAGGACCTACAGGTTAATGCCGAATCCGAACGGCAGGTAAGAGCTTTTCATAGACAAAGTTTACTCTCGTAGGTTTCCCATTTACTGCCGAGAGGTAACGCGGCATAGAAAAATGTTTCTATGAAAAGATGTTGTTAGTCCCAGTACAGGCTTGAACCTGGGACTTTTCGGCTCGCAGTCCAATGCACTAATCTTGAGCTACCGACGCTACATTTAAGGCAGTTAAGAAACATTTTTTTCGATATATTCCAAACAGACAAAGGCAAAATTTGTATCACATGTTTTCTGTATTCTCAAAATATACCGTGAATCTGTCATTCAAATTCCGCAAAATTTTACTATCAGCTAAACACTTCCCAAAATACTCCATTTTATCTGTGTTTGCCGGAAATATTCCTTAAAAATGCCAAAAATTATATCAAGGGCAGGTTATCATTTTTTTTTTTTAATTTTAACACTTCTGTAGAAATTGAGTCATTTTAGACACAATTTTTCTGGAATATCAAAATATTCGTATTTGGTATATAAAATATATATGTTTGTCTAGTTTTTATTCATTTTTATTTCAAATGATTGAAGGTAAATTAATTTACCGAAAGAACCTATGGTTCATATTCAATTATATTTTTATGGCAGTGAGTGTGTCAATTTGACCCAATTTGAATAGAAGGGATATGTTTGCAATTTGTGCAGAAGGGTTAAAGGCAGATTCACGACATATTTTGTATATGAGAAAAAATAGGCAGATTTTGATACGCACGCCGCCTTTGTCTGGCCGAAGTGTTCCGATAAAATTTTTCTAATCAGCCCTGATTTTACCCTATTACTGTCAGCTAGTAGCAAAACAAAATTTCTGATATTTTTCAGGAATATTCCGGGCATATTTCCGGCAAACGCACAGATAAATAGAATATTTTGAGAAGTGTATGGTAGGTTGTAATTTTTTTGGAATTTTTATGGCAGTTTCACGCCATATTTGGGGAACAGGTAGAACACAAACAGCTTTTAATACAAACTCCGCATTTGTCTGTTTTAAATATGTCGAAAAAATGTTCCAAAACTACCTCGACCCTGCCAAAAATTTTGTCTGGGGGCCCGAGACAAAATTTCTGTAATTTTTCAGGAATATTTCGGGCATATATCCGGCAAAAGCACAGCTAAATGGAATATCTTGGGAGGTGTATAGCAGGATGTAAAATTTTATGGCATTTTAATGGCAGCTTCACGTCATTTTTTGGGAATGTGCAGAAAACAGACAGCTTTTGATACAAACTCTGCCTTTGTTTGTTTGAAATATCCCTCGACAAAATTTTTGACATATTTCTGGAATATTTCGGGCATATTTCCGGCAAACGCACAGCTAAATGGAATATCTTGGGAAGTTTGTCGAGGAAATGTTTCTGAACTGCTTCGAACCTGCCAAAAATTTTGTCTGGGGATGTTTTTCAAGTCAAGGTCAAAATTCAATTTTCAGATACATACAGAGAGTAGTATATGTACTACCAGGATAAGAAAAATAATGTTCGAATCATGGCACTATGTGGAAATATATATAACTAAGGATATCATGAAAGATGAGGAGTAAAATTTCAATAGGAGTCAGCATATATATGAAAAAAAATGGATTTGCAAACCATGAGAGTGAATGTGATTTAAAATTATTTGTGTAATATGTATTTTCGAAATCATAACTTAAAATAAACCTTTTACAGACCAAAAAAATTAGCATTTATAAAAAGTTTTAAAATTAAATTTTTTATATTGATTTCTTTGCAAAAAAAAACAAAAACAACGATTTTCACGACTGGTAAGCTCGTAGTTACTTTTTTTACATATTATTTGTATTTATATTATTTGTTTTCTTAAAACTTGTCATTAGTTTGCAAACAAAAATTTCAAAATATTTTTTAAAGACTTTCTTAAGCAACAGTTTTAAAGTTTAATAATGTTCCTTTGAAAAAAATCAAAAAATACACTTTTGTTGTTAATTTATATTTCCACAGTTATATAAAATATCCTAAAAGCCATAACTTAAATACAAAATGTGAAAATAACTCAGTTCATTATTTCCTCATAAATCATCCCAAACATTCTTAGAACTCATTTTATACAAAATCTGTGTCACGTATACCAAATGCAAACGCAGCAAATTAAAGCTACTGTGGAAGCCTATTGTACAGTAAAACTAAAAAAAAACAAAACGTACTTCCAAAAAACCGAACTCTCAAAACAAAAGAAGGTCCCGTACGAAAAACATGTCCAGCATGTCGAAATTGAAAACAAACAACCAACGACTTTGAGCACTTTCAGAGCAGCCAAATTGACTTATCAAAAATAATTATTCACGCCCCAGCCGATGTGTAGCGACAGCAGCCGAACGACATGCACGCGTGTGCCAGGACATTCGATACGCTGCCCCTGGCAACCTTCTTTCCATCCTTCCAAACCTACACACTTTTCTAATTGCTTGCTAAACGCTCGCTAAACGCACGACAAGCCAACAACGAGCACCGAACGAGCACCCTCTCCTATGTTAATGAGATATTTTGCACTTGGGCTGGACCGAGTCAGTCAGGCCGCCCGTCGCGATTTGTCCTCGAGTTAACTGCCAAAAGTCGCAGGATATGCACTAAATCTTTGCGTTCTTCCGTGCGTCACTGCACAGCAGCACAACACACAATCTCTCTGCACTGTTGGAGTCCATCGCATGTGCTGATTGTCCTGCCCAAGACATAGTCGCAGCACCCAAGCCATATTCTGCGCGTGCGCTGCCAGCAGCACCATTTTGCAACATTTGTACATTTGTTACCATTTTGTGTCTGTGTGTATGTTTGATCCCCGGCCCGTTCCCGGTCCACCGCCGCGCGCAATTCCTCGGAAATTATTCACAAAAATCGCAGCGAGTGCTCGTTCGTTTTGTTCGCTCCCGCTGCGGCGGTCATGCGCGTAACGAAATGCTGCTCGAGCCGATGCTCCGAGTATCCGCAAAACGGCAGCCACCAGTCTATAGTTTTTCACGTTCGATCTCCTGTCGTGTGCGAGCGGATCAACGGCAGCAAAACATCGTGTTGAACACGCGAATTTTCACGTTAATTCTGCGAATTTGGCAGCGCTGTGTAGTGCGCGCGTCGCGTTCCTCCGTTGTTCGTTGTTTGTTTGCAGCACTCGTTGTACACTCTCTTGCGCTCTTCTGTTGCTTTTGTGCTCTCTGCGCAGTGCGCGCACCGTAAAAGACACAGGTTGCTCCTGTGGCTTTTATGATTCACCGGAAAATTGCGATCCCACGCATTGGTGGGCGCTGCTGGACGAAGTGTCGCCGTCTGTTGCGCTGTCGCGTGCATTTAAAATGCATGAAATTTTGTCTGAAGCGGAAAATTTAGCTAAATTGATTGAAAACAACGCACCCTATAGGGTAGCAGGGTGCGGTACACTTGTTTGCAAAGTGTGTTGAACATATTGAGTATTTTCCAGTTTTGATGTTTGGGTTTTGTTAAAAGGTAATTTTAGATATTTAACTGATTGTTAAGAGATTATTTTAAATGTAGTTTTGGATATTATTTTAAAATAATATATAATATAATAGTTTGGCGCTACAGTCCAGTATAGAACTTCGGCCGAGCTCTCTCACCATTTTGAGCTGTGCGTGTTATATTTGTACTCAAAGTGGTGGGACCTACAGTTTATTGCCGAATCCGGCGGGTGAGAGCTTTTCATAGGCAATGGTTTTACTCTCGTAGGTTTGCCATTTACTGACGAGAGGTAGCGCGGTATAGAAAAATGTTTCTATGAAAAGATGTTGTTAGCCCCAGTCCAGACTTGAACCGAGGACCTTTCGGCTCGCAGTCCAACGCACTAACCACTGAGCTACCGCAGCTACGATTATTATTATTTTAAAATGGCATGATAAAATTTCCTTAAATATATATTACACAAAAAGAATAGTTTTTTAGACTTAAACCAACAAATTTTATATATATATTACATTGAACGTAAAATATCTTCATTGCCTATCTATACTACATGCTAAACATCCTCAAAATATTATTCAAATATCAGAAATTTCCCAATAATTTATAAAAATTAAAAGAAGGCAAAAAAAAGTAATTAAAAATATGTAAAAAAATAAAATTGGGCGGACCAGAAAGGTCGGATAGAAAGACAGATGGACATAACTAAACGGACTCGGATAGTGATGCTGATCAAGAATATATATACTTTTCCATACCGAACAGGCATCCTAAGGGGCGTTACAATATATGCATGAACTTAATAAACCCTGTACCTTATAGGTGTAGCGTATAAAGAGTATATAGCAGTCCTACATTGACTTATTTCAGTCAATAAAATTATTTATTTTATGATAATGAAATAATTTTTGATTGGGTCAAGGCAGTTCAGAAACATTTTTTCGAAAGATTTCAAGCCGACAAAGGCGAAGTTTGTGTCAGAAGCTTCCTATTTTCTGCCTTTTTCGAAACTATGCAGTCATAAAAATTCCACAAAAGTTGACAACATGCTAAACACCCCGTGACAAAATTTCTGGCAGGCTCAGGGCAGTTTAAAATAAATTATTGAAAGACTTCAGCCAGACAAAGGCGGATTTTGTATCAAAATCTGCCCATTGATTCTCCTCCTTGGAGTTCCTGGACCGAATTCAACAACGTGCGATATATTTAATAGGGGATGAAAATATTTCATCCTCTATTGGTTCTCTTGAGCACCGAAGAACCGTAGGGTGTGTAAGCCTGTTTTATAGGTATTACAATGGTAAGTGTTCGAGGGAAATACATGGCCTGATTCCACCAGGTCGTGTATTCTCTCAATCTACTCGGGCATCGAACCAAGCCCACCCCTTCGTAGTTCACTCGATTCTCAACAGAACCACGCATTACAGAGATAATTCGTTCTTCAGTCGCACGATACGTTTGTGGAACAATCTCACTGCCTCTGTTTTTCCCGACATTTTTAATATTGGGAAATTTAAAGCAAACATCCACCGACACTACTCCATCTTTCCTCCTCCCTTTAACCTATAATCCTTTCTTACGATCAACACTGTGCATTGCACGAATAGGGGGCATCCCCTGAGCGTTGGATAATTTGTAAAAACAAAAAAAAAAACCAAGCCCACCCCTTCGTAGTCCACTCGGCTCCTAACAGAACCACGCATTATAGAGAGAATTCGTTCTTCAGTCGCACGATACGTTTGTGGAACAATCTCCCTGCGTTTTTCCCCGACATTTTTGATATTGGCAAGTTCAAAACAAACATTCGCCGACACTACTCTATCTTTCCCCCTCCTTTTAACCTATCATCCCTTCTTACGATCACCACTGTGCTTTGCATGAATAGGGGGCATCCCCTGAGCGTTGGTTAATTTGTAAAAAAAAAAAAATATTTCAGGAAAACACACAGATAAATGGAATGTTTTGGGAAGTGTGGCAGATTCAAGGCATATATTGGAAACGGGCAGAAAATAGACAGCCCGTTATACAAACTCTGCCTTTGTCTGTTCAAAATATGTCATAAAAATGTTTATAAACCTCCCTATAGGTATGATGATATGATAAATGGAATGTTTTGGGAAGTGTGGTAGATTCAAGGCATATTTTGGGAACTGACAACCATAGTATGGTCACTGACAACTATAGTATGGTCACTGACAACCATACTATGGTCACTGACAACCATACTATGGTCACTGACAATCATACTATGGTCACTGACAACCATACTATGATCACTGACAACCATACTATGGTCACTGACAACCATACTATGGTCACTGACAACCATTGTATGGTTGTGTGATATCGGCGTATGGTCACTGAGGATCATATTATGGTACGTAATATTGTCACTGAGTATCATATTAGAAAAATTATATGATTGCTTACAACCACAATTCCCAATCCTAGTATGATGCACTTCAATTATGATCACCACAACCATGTTTTTTTCTGCGTGTAAATATTGCATTTACTTATCTGCGTGTTTGATGGAAATATGTCTGAAATATTCCTGAAAAATGTTAAAAATGTTGTCTCAGACAAAATTTCTGGACAAAATTTGTGGCAGGTTCAAGGCAGTTTTCAGATTATTAACATTTTGGATTTTTAAAGGTTGATTTCTGACATATTTTGGGTATTGACCGAAAATATACAGCTTTTGATACAAACTTTGGCTTTGGGTTTTTAAACTCAGTCTCCCTAAGGATTCCTAAACTCAATTTCTAAAAATTTTTAGGAATATTTTGCTCATATTTTCGTCCAACGCACAGATAAATGGTGGATTGTAGGTAGTACATAGCAAGTTAACAAATATAGTGGTATTTTAAAAGCATTTTCCTTGCCTTTTTTGACTTTTTTGGTACGGGAAGAATATACTTAGAATACTTTTGAAACAGACTCTGCCTTTTATAAACAAAAAAGTCTCTAGACTGCCTTGAACCTTCTAAAAGTTGTGTCTAGGCCTGTTAACCTTTATTATGAGTTTTGATTCAAATATGTCTAATACATTACCCAATATATTTCAAATAATTCAGTCGCACGATACGTTTGTGGAACAATCTCCCTGCGTCTGTTTTTCCCGACATTTTTGATATTGGCAAGTTCAAAACAAACATTCACCGACATTACTCCATCATTCCCCCCTCCATTTAACCTATCATCCCTTCTTAAGATCAACACTGTGCATTGCATGAATAGGGGGCATCCCCTGAGCGTTGGTTAATTTGTAAAACAAAAAAAATATATATATAATTTTTTCTGAATATTTCGGGCATATTTTGGGCAAACACAGAGATACATATATAGAAGTTTGTGGAACATATATGGCAGATTATCAAATGTTCATGATTTTAAAAGATATCATTTTGGGTATACTTTCAGGATAGGCAAAAAATATTCAACTTTTGCTAAAAACTACTCCTTTGTCTGATTAAAATTTTTCTAAAAAGAAGTTTACTAAACTGCCTAGAGCCTGCCAAAAAAAGGAACATGGTCATTTCTTAAATTTAAAGACTACAATTTAACTCAACGTTGTAAATATGTCTTCATTAAATATAGTGAACTTGTAAAATGTGTAATTTTTCTACGAAATACCAAACTATCCCCGTTCGCACAATCATACAGCATACAGCCAACAGCCAGCCGCATTGCGTGCAATTGCACAAATCCTTGCACTCGCAATGCTAATCCTTGCCGTCTCGTACACTCCGAACTATTTGAGCGTTTCCTGTGCGCGGCGGCTGACAAATTCCTTTACAACCTCAATAACTCTATGTAGAGCAAACGGTGCATTGTTCTAAGGCTTCTTCTTCTACTTTTTCGTCCAGTCTACTATAAGGTTCTACAATATAGAGCAATATTTCGGGTTTGTAGCTGATTCAGTTTAGTATCCTGTAACTGAGTCGCTGTTTTATTTGTTTTTATCCCTTGCAATGCGCGGCAGGATATTTTATTGGCGGTCATTTAAATGCGTGCACATCCTTTTTGCTCTAGTTTCTCGTTGTTCTCGTTGCAGTTGTTGGTCCTGTTTCGGGCAGTGCCTGTGGTTCCGTTATTTGCGTAATGCATTTTGTCCCATTACCTTCTGTAGCGCAGTATTGCATAGCATTCGCCGCGAACAGAGTCATAAACCGTTCGTACGTCCGTCTGTCCGCTGTGCGTTTATCCTTCTGCGCAATTGTTTTGTAACTTTTTGATCCTTTGCGTTGCTAGTGCTGCGATGCGTTGCGAGTCCTTAGTTAGTGCGACGTACTATGTTTGTTTTACGTTTTTATGATGCAATATAAACTAGAGCAATTTGTTCGATTGTCTGTGCACTGCAATTAGTTCGAATTCGTTGCCCTGTTTGTTTTGCATCCGGCGAGAAGGGGCCTCCTTGCAATGTCCTTCCAGTGTCCTGCTTTGGTTCTCAAGCGCTGCTTTGTTATATAAGGTTGCGCATGTTTGTTTTGCGTGGAATTCATGTCATTTGTAGGTTATTTTATGAACATTTATTGCATTATTCCCAGCATATATGTTGAGTCCTTAAAATATTATGTTGTTTACTTATGGCAAAGGACACTTTGGCACAGTTTGCTTTAGGACTCTGTCATTGTTTCTCACACCAGTTTCCACATAATTTGCTCAATTCTCATTTATTAGTTCATTTTATTTAATTGTCTCTGGTTTAAGCAAATATTTGTCCTATTAAAATTTAACTCAAATGCCACGAAAACCAGCTTAAAATATTGGTTAATCTCGGTTATGTTTTGAGAAATACTTGGCTTATTTTAAGGCCTATCACAAAGCAGTATTTCCCAACATAAGTTCAATGGGTTTCATGGGAGGTATGCCAATGGAAAAAGCCGTAATATACGAAATTTGAAAATGTATATGTGGTACTTGTTCGAAGATTGTCAAAAATTGCTGAAACAGTTAAATGTTTCAATAAAAATTTACTTTTAATTTGTTTTTTGTGAGAAAATCAAAAATCATAAAAATGGAAAATAATGTTTTTCGTTATATATAAAACTCTTGGTCTGTCTGTCTCAAACGATTTACGCGTGGTGTCATAGGCTATATATAGGTAGGATTGGAGAAAGGGGCTGTTCTCTCCATACAACATAAACTTTCAAAACGATATAACTCGGCAATTACACCAGCTACAATCATGAAACAAAAAATTTAAATACAAAAAAAAGTTACAAAAGCAAAAACACAAAAATAAGATCAAAATAAAAAACACAAAATTAAAATCAAAAATACAAAACTTAAAAAGAATGAACAAAAACAGAAAAAAAAAAAAAAAAACAAAACAAAAGAACAAACAAAACAGCAACAAACACAAAGACAAACACTAAAATATGAAAGCAAAAACTCAAAAACAAACGCAAAAACGTAAAAAAAAATCAAAAACATATAACTCAAAAATAAAAAAAAAATAAAGGGAAAATGCGAAGACAAGAACAAAATAAAAAAACTACAACCAAAGCAAAAAAAAAAACACTCAAAGTCAATCTTAAAAGAAAGAAACACACAACAACAAAAACAAATAAAAATTACAAAGTCTTAAAAATAATACAAAAGCAAAAAAAAAACAAAACAAAAAAAAATGCAAAAATGCACATATAAACACATTTTTCCACAAAAATTCAATTTTTCACTATATAAAAAATTAAACAGAAGACAAAAACAAAGAAAACACAAAGTCAACCTCAAAAACAAAAGCAAAGCAAAAACACAACAACAAAATCATAGAAAAAGCAAAAAATAAGAAAATATGCAAAAAAAACTAAAAACACATTTATAACTACAAATTCCATTTTTCACAAAAAATTCAATTTTTCACTAAAAAAAAAATCAATTTTTCAGTAGAAATTCAATTTTTCACTAGAAATTCAATCTTTCACTAAAAATTCAAATTTTCACTAAAAATTCAATTTTTCACTAAATTCAAATTTTCACTAAAAACTCAATTTTTCACTAGAAATTCAATTTTTCACTAAAAATTCAATTTTTCACTATAAATTCAATTTCTCACTAAAAATTAAATTTTTCACTAAAAATTAAATTTTTCACTATAAATTCAATTTTGCACTAAAAATAAAATTTTGCATTAAAAAATCAATTTTCACTAAAAATTTAATTTTTCACTATAAATCCAATTTTTAAATAAAAATTCACTTTTATACTAAAAATTTAATTTTTCACTGAAAATTAAATTTTTCACTAAAAATTAAATTTTTCACTAAAAATTCAATTTTTCACTCAAAATTCAAATTTTCACTAAAAATTAAATTTTTCACTAAAAAATTAAATTTTTCACAAAAAATTCATTTTATCACAAAAAATTCAATTTTTCACTCAAAATTCAAATTTTCACTAAAAATTCAAATTTTCACTGAAAATTCCATTTTTCACTGAAAATTCAATTTTTCACTAAAAATTCAATTTTTCACTGAAAATTCAATTTTTCACTGAAAATTCAATTTTTCGATAAAAATTCAATTTTTCACTAAAAATTAAATTTTTCACTAAAAATTCAATTTTTCACTATAAATTCAATTTTGCACTAAAAATTCAATTTTGCACTAAAAATCAATTTTCACTAAAAATTTAATTTTGCACTATAAATTCAATTTTTCACTAAAAATTAAATTTTTCACTAAAAATTCAATTTTTCACTAAAAAATCAATTTTTCACTAAAAATTCAATTTTTCACTATAAATTCAATTTTGCACTAAAAATTCAATTTTGCACTAAAAAATCAATTTTCACTAAAAATTCAATTTTGCATTAAAAATATAATTTTTCACTGAAAATTCAATTTTTCACTGAAAATTAAATTTTTCACAAAAAATTAAATTTTTCACTAAAAAATGTTTGAACTAATAAATTTATTTTACTAAAACCTCATAAATCAATAAAATTTGTATTTGTTTTTTAGATTTGTTTAAATTTAAAAAAACCTCCACAAAATCGGATTTGTAATGGTTTTTTGGCAGTGTCATTTCAAGCCCCCCACCCATATAAAACACCCTAAACAAAGAAAGAAAAACCTCCGCAAAACAGGCTTCGCAACAGCGGCTTACAAAGCGTTAACTATTATTGAAACATTTCCGTAAAATCTACATATTAGAACCGCTGCGTGTAATACGCAAAATTATTTTCGCTCATTTTAATATTTTTCATTTGTTCCATCTGTTAATCTCTTAATTTATCAATTGGCTCAGGGTTTTAGTTTCAAATTAATTTTCGCTATGCAAGACTTATGCGGCATAAAAAGTAATGTTTACATAATTAATTAAACAAGCGCCCAACAGCACAAAAGGCGTCGTCGACCACCGCAGAGGCAGAGGTAGAGGTAGAGGCACAGGAAAGGACGACACACGGCATAGCCATATCCAACGAAAAAAAAAAGGATTCACAATTCAGACAGTCTACGGCAGTAAAAGGGGTTGATGCGCGCGGTCACGCCGTAAAGGGTTCACATGTGGTGCACAATTGCAGAAATTCTAAATAGGGAAAGGCAGCATAAAATGCAGTTGAAAAAATTGATAATTTATTAATTTTCACGCGCACATTATAGGCAGCGGCGGCAGGCAATAGGGCGGAAGACAAAACGATGTCACAAAATGCTACTTCAGTGAAACACGCATTAAACACGCCGGATAACTAGGTTATGCAGCAGACTAGGCCAAATCGGAGGGCAACCGATACAAAAACATGTTACGCCATTAATAGACCCATAAACAGTTACAAAGACCCATTAAAACTATGGCACTCTCTATGTGCAGGAACCAACAACGCCTCGTAAATGCGCGCGGCGAAAGAGTTACCGTGCCGCCGTTCTGCATTATTATCATCATCTTCCACCGAATAGTACTGACAACTGAGTCACGACGGGAGTGAGGGATGCTACAATTTGTCAGCATACTTTGTGATTTTGCCTTTGTGCAATGTATTGATTTAATTGCTGGGCACTTGCATTGCTTTGTTATCCGATCAATAAATCATTTATTGAAACTATCTATAACAATTAAGTTTTTGAAATTTTGGAAACTTATTTTACAAAGATTTATTGTCAACCCTTTTATATTCTAGAAGTATTGAAAATTACCTTTCATTTAGAATTTACAGAATAAAATATTTCAAAACATTTTCAATTACATTTAGAATTCGCACTTTTAAAGATGCTATCATCATTTCTCTACTTTGTGATTATACCCTACACTAAGAGTGAAAGGGTATATTCAGTTTGGTACGCCGTTTGTAACACCCAGAAGGAAGCATCTCCGGTATGGAAAAGTATATATATTCCTGATCAGCATGACCTCCTGAGTCGATTTAGCGATGTCCGTCTGTCCGTCTGTCTGTCCGTCTGTCCGTCTGTCTGTCTGTCTGTCTGTCTGTTGAAATCCCTAAGACTTTTAAAATTGAAGAGCTAGATAAATGAAACTTATAACTTAGATTACTAATATACCTACGCTGTATGTGCGAGATCGGTCCATTGTGACCTATGATCCGACCACTTATGTTCAAATACCTCATATAAAATTTACATATACAGATCAATTTTACTGTATACGTGCTTAGGTAAACTTTTTTGGTCAAATATGTATTGACATCATGCTCAAATACATGATAATAATGTTTTCCGGCGAAAAGACTTGTGGTTCACCAAAAAAGAAATCGATATTCGGTACACCTACCCATATGTAAATATGGGTATCAAATGAATGGAAATTCTTCAGCGATTGAATGTTTGTAGTTATTTTCAGGATTCGTATACCCTTGTCACCTATATATCACTTTGAATGGTAACCACACATATTGTAGGGTATTTATAGTCGGCTTAGACCGACTATAATTTTGATAATCCGAACTATCATAATTACACCTACTTTAAAATTTCCCATGTGATCTAACCTTCCCAACTGGTTTTTCTTTAATTTTGTATGCAAAAACAAAAATATTATGTAATTTTATTATCGAAAATATGTTCATCGTATTGAACAATTTCTGATTATCAAACCAAATTCAAAATGTTAAAGACCAGTGTTCTTAAATGAAATTAAATAAAATGTATAATTATGTTATCATTTTAAAGATTTTTATAGAATATCAGAGAATATCAAAGAATATAAAAGAATATCAAAGAATATCAAAGAATATCAAAGAATATCAAAGAATATCAAAGAATATCAAAGAATATCAAAGAATATCAAAGAATATCATAGAATATCAAAGAATATCAAAGAATATCAAAGAATATCAAAGAATATCAAAGAATATCAAAGAATATGAAAGAATATCAAAGAATATCAAAGAATATCATAGAATATCAAAGAATATCAAAGAATATCAAAGAATATCAAAGAATATCAAAGAATACCAAAGAATATCAAAGAATATCAAAGAATATCAAAGAATATCAAAGAATATCAAAGAATATCAAAGAATATCAAAGAATATCAAAGAATATCAAAGAATATCAAAGAATATCAAAGAATATCAAAGAATATCAAAGAATATCAAAGAATATCAAAGAATATCAAAGAATATCAAAGAATATCAAAGAATATCAAAGAATATCAAAGAATATCAAAGAATTTCAAAGAATATCATAGAATATCAAAGAATATCAAAGAATATCAAAGAATATCAAAGAATATCAAAGAATATCAAAGAATATCAAAGAATATGAAAGAATATCAAAGAATATCAAAGAATATCAAAGAATATCAAAGAATATCAAAGAATATCAAAGAATATCAAAGAATATCAAAGAATATCAAAGAATATCAAAGAATATCAAAGAATATCAAAGAATATCAAAGAATATCAAAGAATATCAAAGAATATCAAAGAATATCAAAGAATATCAAAGAATATCAAAGAATATCAAAGAATATCAAAGAATATCAAAGAATATCATAAATATCAAAGAATATCAAAGAATATCAAAGAATATCAAAGAATATCAAAGAATATCAAATAATATGAAATTAAAAGAATATAAAATTTCAATTTTTGACGAAATTTTGAGAAAATCAATGATAATGTAAAAATTTGTGTTTTATTTTTGTAAATTTAAATTTACGTACCTTTTAAAAAAGGACGAAATCATGGGGTTCAAAAATGTGATATACCATTGGAATGGTAATTTAATTGTCTAAGACATGAGGCAAATATTGATATTCATTTTTCAACGGATTATACTTCATAATCAATTTTCTTGATTAGGTAATGACAGTAATATGCATTCCTTTAACACCCTGTATATTAAACTGGCTGCACTATTAGACATTTTTTATTTAACATTTTCTTATTTTTTCGAGTCATAGAATGACCCCCTGAATTACTGACATCGGTAAACCCTGTATATAAAATATTTTTTATAAATCAAAATTTTCAACTATTATAATTTTTAAAAGTTACGTATAAGTTTCAAATTTGAAGGACTTGCTATCGCTTAATCGCACATTATCATTAATTATAGCCATTACCTTTTTTTAACCCAATGCAACAAAAAAAAAAACAATAATTTCGCAAGTAATTCCCACACCCCACCCTATACCATGTAACACATTTAGCGCTATCAACGCTGACAAATTTTGTGCCGGAACACAAAAGAGGAACATTTAATAATTTTTCATTCTCGTACCTTGTACCCTCTACCAAAATCAGAACCCTATCAAGGGGGTTTAATAGTTTTTAAGGTAGCTAAATCGGCAGCACAAAATTGACACAGAAAGGGTTCAAAATTTAATAACCACCAATATGTGCTATGCGCATAGCTCTCAACAAAAAATATATTTTCAAACATAGTGCTTTGTAGTCTTTTTATTATTTATTGCTGTTGTTATTATTCATGTTGTTGTAGTGCTATTGTCAACGTGTTCACAAGTTGTTATTGTGCAGGGTGTTGATGATACAGGGTGTTGATTTGATATGTGTGCTGTTAATAAAAGATGCAGGAGTTGCTGCTGCTCCTGGCTGATATCCTTGATAACATTTTTCATATGCAAAGCTGCGACCGGCACTCCCGCATGTCCTGTGAGTCCTGTGAGTTTTTAGTTTAGTTTAGAAAATGCGCTAAAATAGCATAAAAATGAATTGAAATAAAGCATAAAAAATATGTGAAAAACAACTGCAATCAAAATGAAAAACAACTCTCATTCATCCAAAGGGAATTGCAAATATTTTTTCTAAATTGCATTTTGCCCAAACGCGACGACACACACAGCCAAACTCATGACCCGGCCAGGACGCAGTAAGCTGGATGAGGGCGCGCGTAAAAGGATTAAATTGTGCGAGGATTACATTTTTATTTGTTTTTCTATGCTACGTGGTATTTTTGTTTTTATGATTTATAAATTTAAAGTGATGTGTGCCGCGTACACGGCACCGGAACCGGATGCAAAGCGCCCCGTGGCGTGCATGTGTTGGTGCTTTTGTTGTTGTTGATGATGTTTTATGCTCATTGCTAAATCAATACTATTTTGAAAATTACAGATCTTAAAAATGTGCACAAAAGAAATACCGCCGGAAAGTTTAATCAAAAAAGTGTTTTTTGCTTTATTTTATTTTTAATATATTTTTATTATTCTTTATTTATTATTTTATTATTTTTAAATTAAACAGCAAAACTAGTTTTTATTTATTATGCCCATCGAAAGTCAAATCACTCTATAGTGCCGACTCAATAGAATTTGTCTGCATTCGTACACTCAAAAATACTATATTTAAAATGCCTTTATATTTGAATACATATTTATTTGATTTAGATTTTAAAGCAAAAGTATTTGTTTTTATTATCTAGTTTTTTATGGAAAACAACTACATACATATATTGCATTTCTGTAAAAATGTATTAATATATTAAATATTTTTTGTATTTTTAAATGTCTAGCAATATGTCCAAAAATACTACATCTATATTTATTTTTACTACATACTGTATATATTTTAACGTCTAGAAATATGTCCAAAAATACTACATCTGTTTTTATTGTAACTACATTCTGTATATATTTAAGTTTATGAAAAAAATATAAATATACCTTTTTTTGCTACATTCTGTATTTATTTAAATTTCATAAATGTGTTAAAAAATTACTGTACTTGAGCACACTACGTTCTGTATTTATTACAATTGCATAAATGTTTCGAAAAATAGCATTTGTATTTACTACATTTTTTATGTGTATAAACTGAAGAAAATATACTACATATGCCTTTATTTTTGCTACATTCTGTATTTATTTTGTGTGGCATGATACCACTTCGTAGTTCACTCGGCTCTCAATAGAACAATGCATTACAGAGACATTTCGTTCTTTCGTCGCACGATACGTGTGTGGAATATTCTTTGTGCGTCTGTTTGTCAAACCATATAGGCAATTTCAAGCCCCTCCCTTTAACTATAAACCTTTCCTTGCCTACCATTCATGGAAAACACATTGTTGGTCGTAGATTATTTAATTATATAGTTACATGAAAAGTATAAAAATACTACATAGTATATTTTTGCTTAATTCTTTAGTTATTTAAATTTAATAAGTATATCGAAAACAACACTACAACTACATTTATTTTTACTACATTCTGTATATATTTAAAAGACAAACAAAATTATGTATACTCTTTAAGAAAATTGTTATAAATACTTGTGAAAATTTATAAAAAATAGATTTTTCCTGATGATGAAGATGAAAGCATAACTAAATATGCAATTTTCAAGCATTAAGTTATTGCTCTTTATTTGTATCAAATATATACCAAATATTTGTCTTCTGCGCGTTTCTTTCAGTTGTTCGTGTTTCGTTTGGACCTCTGTGTACGCAAACGGACTTCAGAAGAAGAGGGTACAAAAAAAAATAGTAAACAAAAATATACTACAATTTATGCATTATATTGTAAATTAATTGCTAATACACTGTGTAGTAAAATCAAGTTAAATAAAAACAAATGCACTTAAAATGTTAGTAAATGTCGTAGAACTAAATTATTTCAAAACAAATATAAAAATGTATTCATTTTATTACATTCATTTTCACGGTGTAGTAGTATCTACTTTATAGGACGAAACATACGATAATATAAACTGTGTTAGACAATTTCGCATATGTATTTTTTTTGCGGATTACGCAGATTATACACTAACTCATGCATTTTCTGACCTTTTTTAATTGGACGCGAATTCTTTTTTGTTTTTCATTTTTATTGCATGCTTTTAAGCGATTTAGAATGCTGTGCAGTGACTCGTTTGGTGCTAGAGCACACTTGATGATCGGTGATTATTCCATATTTAAATTATAAATCGTTGGGCAGTCAAATGCAGTTGATTTTTATAACGTAAATTTATATGGAAAGCTTAAACTAAATTTAGTCATTCATTTGTAATATTCAATAAAAGGCGTGGCAGGTATATACTTAATCTTTGGGACCTATTGAGTTTATATAGCGATTGTCTGTCTGTCTTTCTAAAAATATGTCTATTCAAATCATAATTACATAAAAACAAGAAAAGCCATTTCAATGAAACTTAAAACTTAAATTACTTGGAGAATTACAATGTCTGGTATAGAAAATGGAAGTGATCGATACAAATATGACCTATAATTCCCTAAATTTCTTAAATATACCTCATAAGCACTGATATATGTGAAAGATTTTTAAAATATCGGGCGATGAGTATTTTTTTAATAATACGGAGTTTTATATAATCTTTTTCCAACTCAACTTGTAGTACTTCGGTACTGCTATCCAAAACTCAATTCTACTCGTATTCTAAAACTCAAATTAAAGAAAATTGCCTCTCGAATTCAACTTTTATTTCAATTTCAAGATTTCTAAACCTCTGGACCATTTTAAACAGGAATATTCAAATTTTTCAATAAAAATAAATATTTCACAAAAAATTCCAATTTTCAAATTTTCAATTAAAAATCCATTTTCACTTGAATTCATTTTTTTGCTCAAAACATCAATTTTTACTAAAAATTCGATGTTTCACTAAAAATTCAATTTTTCACAAAAAATTCAATTTTTCTCAAAAAAATTCAATTTTTCACAAAAAATTCAATTTTTCTCAAAAAAATTCAATTTTTCACAAAAAATTCAATTTTTCACAAAAAATTCAATTTTTCACAAAAAATTCAATTTTTCACAAAAAATTCAATTTTTCACAAAAAGATTCAATTTTTCAAAAAAAAACATTTTTTCACAAAAAAATCAATTTTTCACAAATAATTAAAATTTTCACTATATATTAAATTTTTCACTAAAAATTCAATTTTTGACTCAAAATTCAATCTATCACTAAAAATTCAAATTTTCACTAAAAATTCAAATTTTCACAAAAATTGAATTTTTCACTAAAAATTCAAATTTTCACTAAAAATTCAAATTTTCACTAAAAATTCAAATTTTCACTAAAAATTCAAATTTTCACTAAAAATTCAAATTTTCACTAAAAATTCAAATTTTCACTAAAAATTCAAATTTTCACTAAAAATTCAATGTTTCACTTAAAATTCAATGTTTCACTAAATATTTAATTTTCGACCATTTTAAACAAGAAAATCAAAATTTTTCACTAAAAAATTAAAATTTTCTCCACAAAATGAAATATTTTCACAAAAAAATCAATTTTTACTAAAACTCAATTTTTCACTACCAATTCTACTTTTCACTAAAAATTCAATTTTTTTTTTATAAACCAAATTTTCACTTAAAATTCAAATTTTCACTAAAAATTCAAATTTTCACTAAAAATTAAGTTTTTCACTAAAAATTCAATTTTTCACTAAAAATTGAGTTTTTCAACAATATTCAATTTTTCATTTAAAAATCAAATTTTCACTTAAAATTCAAATTTTCACTAAAAATTCAAATTTTCACTAAAATTTCAGTTTTTCACAAAAAATTCAATTTTTCACTAAAAATTGAGTTTTTCAACAATAATTCAATTTTTCATTTAAAAATTAAATTTTCACTAAAAATTCAAATTTTCACTAAAAATTAAATTTTTCACTAAAAATTAAATTTTTCAATAAAAGTTAAATTTTTCACTAAAAATTCTATTTTGGACCATTTTAAACAAGAAAATCAAAATTTTTCACTAAAAAATTAAAACTTTCTGTAAATGAAATATTTTCACTAAAAACTCAATTTTTCACTACAAATTCAAGTTTTCACTAAAAATACAAATTTTCACTAAAAATACAAATTTTCACTAAAAATTAAATTTTTCACTAAAAAAATCAAATTTTCACTAAAAAAAAATCCATTTTTCACTAAATAAAACTTTAATCTTTAAATACTGCAATTTATCAACACTTACGACCGCCTAATATGTGTCCATAGTCTATGCAAAAGGCACCCAATATAGCTTTAAATGATGTACGCAAAGCCAGTACCATTTTAGGATATACAGAACAATGCAAAACAGTTTTATAAATTCAAACGCTTTAAACAAATATTTGCCAAAAACTTTGCCAACAAAAAGTACAGCATAATTTTAAGCTTTAAAACAAATAGTATTAAACATATAAAAAAACTATTTTGAAAAAGTTAAAAATATGCAGCATAATTTGCATGCAGTCGAACGTAGAAAATACAGGCGGACGCGCCCCACGGGCGTCAATAACTAGAGCAACAGCCAAAAAATTAATAAATAAATAAATCCTGCTTAATGTCACAATCAATCTGGGCGCGAATATTATCCCAAAAGGATGCAGGACATTGTTGCGTATTGTGTGTGCCTGTAAAATGAACCCTTATTAGGACGTGAGGCGTTTAGCTGTTCTTTTGAATGTTTCAAGCATTGATGCGTTAAATCAGGACAAACATATGAGAAACAAGAGCTTAAAACGAGGACGACAATAGTCAGCGCGTCTGACTGACTACTTGATGCACTCAAAAAAAGGACTCAATTGTCAGCTGGGCGCGCAGCAGCCATTCACACCCATCAGGCGCTAGTTGAGGTGACAACCAAAGGACGAAGGACAACAAAAAATTGATATAATTTTAAGCTGGCAGTAACATAAGTTTTTGATTTCGCTGGCAACAACACAACACAAAACAATTCAATTGTAACGAATGCGAATTTGATAAGAGTCCTGTCGGTCGGTCGGTCGGTCGGCCGATCGGTTGGTTGGTTGGTACGGTATGGGGTGCGGAGTTGCCATAGCAATTTAAATATTTTTCCGCTGCTTTTAAATGATGGTACTTAAATACCTCGAAAAAAAAAGTAGTGCCAAGCATTGCAAGATTTACGGTTTAAGGACTCGTGCGTAGCCGGTGCAGCTGATGGTGACGATGATGATAATGAGCAGGAGGACGGTGCGGCACCCTCACGGCACCCTTTTCATATTATTTAGATTTTTACTTATACATTGCAAATAAATAGTATGCAAAAAATAGTACTACAAAATATATTATAAAAAAATCCTTGTAGAAAAAAAAGTCTTTATAGGTGGAGGAATACAATGCAAATGCATGACATCAATACAAACGGCTCGACGACATTAATTGCACTCGATGTCCTCTTGTGTGGCGCACAGGACGAACCGAACTGAATCAAACGATATGGGAAGCAGCACGGCTGTTCGTTCAATCGTTCGTTCGCCCGTGTTTGTCGAGTATTCAATCCGACGCGTACATGTGGCCAAAAAGGAGCGCACCATTAATCCTTGTACAACGACGACAGCGGACAAGTCCTGGCCACGTCAGGCACTGCTGTGGTGGCGACGTCGGCTGCATTACTTGGGTTCACCCCAAAACGTGGTGGTTTTGTTTTGTGGCGTTGAACTGCGTTCGATTGGGTTCTTCAGAAACGAATGTCTGGTTGGATGGGTGGGTGGAATGCCTGAATAGCTCGAAGATGTAGCTGCCAGAATTAATGGCGCACGTGGTTTTTGTGGGGGGGAGAGTTTAAAACGCAAAAACTGCGTTCTAATAATGAGCAAATTTCAATAAAAATGCTAAGAATTTAATTTCAAAACTAATAATGAACCCGAGATGAAGCAGTGAAAGGTGGCAAGGTGACTACAGTGGAACAGAATAAAATATGAGGTATTTAAATGATTTTGGATTTGTTTAAAAATGTTTAGTATAAAAAAAAGTAATTAAAGCCATTTAGAACTGCTACATTTTTAAAATCACAATCGAAACATTTATAAAGAAATTAGTCATAAACCGAGATCCAAAAAATTATATAAACACTTCCGGTTTCAAACTGGTTCTAAAACGGATTGTAAAAATGTGAAAAACAAACAACAAATATTTCAATTTAATCAGATGAATTTTTCATTTTTTAAAATTATTATTAAAATTGCTGATGTTACCATTTTAAGTGCTCCAGAGGCCTACTGGGTTAATATAATAATAATAGTTGGCGCTACAGTCCTGTATAGAACTTCGGCCGAGCTCTCTCACCATTTTGAGCTGTGCGTGTTATATTTGTACTCAAAGTGGTGGGACCTACAGTTTATTTCCGAATCCGAACGGCGGGTGAGAGCTTTTTCATAGGCAATTGTTTTACTCTCGTAGGTTTGCCATTTACTGACGAGAGGTAGCGCGGTATTGAAAAATGTTTCTATGAAAAGATGTTGTTAGCCCCAGTCCAGGCTTGAACCGGGGACCTTTCGGCTCGCAGTCCAACGCACTAACCACTGAGCTACAGCGGCTACTGGGTTAACGAATCCTTAAAAAGAATGAAAACTTGTAATCGTGAAAGAATTTTCATTCGCTTGAGTACCTACATACAAAAAAAAAATCTCCAACTACCAGTATTCATCATATTGATGAATTCATTCATTGAATTAAAATCATATTTTTTTAAAGTTTTTTATTTTCAATATTTTTTTAACATCAAATTTCAAACAAAAATGTGTCTCCATTTACACATTCTGAAAGGTCTTATAATATTTAATTGCTAATTATTCGAATACTCTATTTCATCATATCAATGAAAAAGTGAACTTCATATTGATAAATTTTCTTCATCAAACCATATTAAATTAAATATCATAAAACTAATAGAAATTATGAATATGTAAATGACGACCAATTTTTATTTGAAATTTGATGATATATAAAATATTTAATGCAAAACACTGAAAAATACGATTTTAGTTTAATGAATGAAATCATCAATATGATGAATAGGTTTATCAAAGTTTATTTTTTTTGGGACAACACAAATCGGTTCGGAAAGAAAAAATATTAATGTGTAATTCGGTTGTTAAAAAGTAAAATTCACCCATAGATGTATTTGTTATATGAGGTATTTGAACATAAGTCGTCGGATACCCATTTCCAATACCAGACAGCGCATATATATAAGTAATCTAACTTTGCAGATTCATTGCTCTAACTCTAGTAGTTTTCCTGTAATCGTGATTTCAACAGACATACGGACTTATCTAAATAGACTCAGAAGCTGTTCAAGAATAGATATATTTTTCCGTACCGGAAACGCCTCCTGCTTAGGAAAGAAAAGGATAACCCTTTCAATTTTAAATGTGTAAAATATAAGAAAATACTTAATGGAAGCAAGGAATATTTAAGAACACATTAACAAATAAAGTAAAAGCTTGCAATATTTGGGATGAAATGTCCGGGGAAAATTTGTATGTGGAATAATTGTCTTGGTATAAAATAGTCCTGAAATGAATTGTCTGAGGCTGAATTTTCCGGATAAGAATTGACTAATTCTCCGGGAAGAATTGTCACGGAATAAATTGTCCGAAAAGAAATGTCTGTAACTCGAATAAGATAGTACATAATTATGACACTATTGAATAAGACACTTAGATTAAAGAAGTTGACTCTAGGGAATATCAAAGTACACAGCAAGAACGTAGTATTAGTTATGATACATAAAGGAATACATAGGACGGTAAAATATACTCAGATCTAGAAGCAGTCACAAGTATGACAAAATAAATAAACATACAAATTAATTCATGATACATACAAAAATTACTAACAGCCAAGTCTAGATATAGGGAAGCGTAATCATTTTCATATCGAATAGGACTAAGTATAATAATGCCTGTTCCAATTGAAAATAAAAATAAGGTACCACCATTTCCAAGGGATTAAGAAATAGTCATATGTATGAAGAGTTGATGTATAAAAAAAGGACGCTGGTTATATGGGAAAGACCGAGAAAAACTAATGTATGGCCGATATATGGATTATAATGTATTTTAAGCACTGTTGTAAGTGATAAAAAATAGATTTAAAAAAAGGTATTTTACGGAAATCGAAAACCAATTCTGTGGGTAGATAAAAATCGAATGATTATTAATTTAGTCTGCTCACGTATAAAGTATTTACAAAAAAATACATTAACGTATTTGAGTTTCTAACGCTTTATAGACCAGAAACCAAGAAAAATCTATTTCGAGATAATACTGAATGAATGTTTGTGTTTGAACAGTATCCCCCTAGCCATGATCGAAAACTGATTTTTAAAGTATCAACATTTTTCCTTTTCTAAAATTTCTTTTTTTTACATTTTTTTTTTGTTTTGTTTAAAAAAAAATGTATTATGCATACAAATTAAGTGAAATTTGGTATTTTGAATGGAAATTAAAAATTTCCCTAATTGGGAAATTTTTCATTTACACAAAACAAAAAGCATTATTTTGCTATTATGCATACAAATTAAGTGAAAATTGGTATTTTATATGGAATTTTAAAATTTCCCTATTTGGGAAATTTTTCATTTACATAAAAAATAAATTATTTTACCAATCTGCGTTCAAATAAATTGAAATTCCGAATTTCAAGTGAAATTCAAATAATTCCCTTTTTGGGGAAATTTTTTGTGTTGCCAAAAAAAATTTCACTATATGGGGAATTTTTTGATTTACTTAAAATTTTTTGTTTTGTCCCTATGCAAGAAAATAAAGTGAATTATGATATTTTAAATCAAATACAAAGATTTCCTATTATGCATACAAATTAAGTAAAATTTGATATTGTACAGTAATATATAGTAGAATTTTAAAATTTCCTATTTGGAGTTTTTTCATTTACGTAAAAAAAAATATTATTTAACCTTTCTTTGCTCAAATAACTTGAAATTTGGAATTTTAAGTGAAATAAAAAAAATTTCCTTTTTGGGATTTTTTTACTTAATAATAAATTTTATAACGTGTCTGTCTTCAAATACATTGAAATTTGGTATTTTAAGTAGAAGTCAAAAATTTCCCTATATGTAAAAATTTTTGATTTTTACCTTTTTTGTTTTGCCCCTTTGTAAAAAATAATATTTTAAATATTTTAAATTCAAAAATTTCCTATTATTCACACAAATTAAGTGAAATTTTGTATTTTAAATAGAATTTAAAAATTTCCCTAGTTGGGATTTTTTTTTTTCATTTTCGTCAAAAATTAATTAAATTACCTTTCTGCTTTCAATTAAATGGAAATTTCGTATTTTAAGAGGAATTTTAAAATTTACTTATTTGGGAAATTTTTCATTTTCACACAAAATTATTTAAATTACCTTTCTGCGTTAAAATAAATTGAAATTTGAAATTGTACATAAAATTTAAAAATTTCCTTTTTTGGGATATTTTTATTTATATAATAATTTTATGTTTTGCGTTCAAATAAATTGATATTTGGAATTTTAAGTGAAATTCTAAAATTTCCCTATTTGGGATATTTTTTTTACTTAATCAAAATTGTATTTTTTCACTCATGCGTGAAAATGAAATGCATTTTGATACATTAAATAAAATCAAAAATGTCCCTTTTTTTGGGGTTTCTACTCTATTGCGGTAAATTTCTACTCGAAACATACAAAAATACATCAAATATATATTTTTGAAAATTACGTGAATTTTAAACGCAATTCCTTCCACTGTTCAACATCGTACTCTATACCGCACACGTGTTCTTTTTAACCCAGACTCTCAACAATCAAACCATACAAATCAAGCCGAAAACCGAAAAAATATCACCCAGTGTTTTTGCAACGATTACCGCGACGTGCCCACTTCATGTTTGATGTGGATTTTAATTGAACTCAAGTTTTTGGTTGCTGGAAAAACAAAAAACATTGCGTCGTCACACAAAGCACTACTCTCCTCCTACACCACCCAGTTTGGGAGGATTTAAACCTCAACAAAAATGACAACAAAAACAGTAACGTCGAATTATTTATCAAAAACACAACAACGCAATGAAATGTGAATAAAAACACGTTGTACTCATTTTCATTTCAATTTCGATTTCAATTTTGGTCTTTCATTCATTCATTTTCATTCAGCGAGTGAGTCAGTCATTTATTTCAAACAATTCTACTGCATCCTTTCTTCTACTGCGCGGCATTTAACCCCGTTTTTCATGCAATAATGCAGGACGCATATGTCAGGCAGTGAGGCGTACGCATGAAGGGTTCCGATCCTTACGCGGGTCCATTTGATTTGTATGGGCTGCTTTGTGGGCTCATTTGTAATTTTATGTCAGACCAAATCATTGACAAAAAATGAAATAATACTCGGTATGATGACGTTTTGGATTTGTACTTCTTTATGTTCAACTTCTTCTTGTTGTTGTTATTTTTAATTTAAATTTGATTAATGATGCTCTAAATACACAACATAGTAGTCGGGTACAATGGTGCTACACCTGCTAGAATTTTAAAACATCAGAACTACGCGCATCAAGCAAATGAGCAGCAGTATCAGCAGCTGTCCAGTGATTTGGAAGAATTAGCACACGAAGGGTTAATAGGTAGTGATGTGTAAATTTGTTTACATCATGTTTATGGCCTACCTTGGGAAACGCCTTAGAATTCAAAGTCTGCTAAAAAAAATAACTAACCGGAACAATATATTATCCGGAAGAATGCATTGTAACACATTCGAATTAGTTATGCTATCTAGTAGAATCAGTTCAATAAACTATTTAGAAGTATAGAAAAGATAATATATAAAAGTAAAACAAGACTTTTATAAAATAATTGATTACGACAGACATAAAAGAGATGATATAAAAAGATTAGTAGTGGGCAACAATATGGAAGATGGGTAATAGAAGAAGTAATTCAGAATATCTTAGATATATCTATATATACATGAAGACAATTAATAAAGATTTATTAGAAGTACACACAGTAAAGAGATTTATTGCGCCAATCAACTCTTTGCCCAACCAACAGTTCTCCTAACCGCTTAGTCTGTTCTTGTGATCAAAACTAAACGAGTTGTAGTTTGGACTACTACCTATTTCGAACAGTTTTAACACAATTTGTACTGTCAACCAAGCGCCAACCGTATATAGCAGTTCCGCCAACAAATTATTGAAAACATTCGTTTCAACCGAATGAAGTTGGCTGTTGCAATTAACTTTATGGCTCTTCCAACCTCATGCCAAAAGTAGAAGTTTAGTAGAAGTTTTAGAGGACAATAGTATAGATGAGGATTTACTTCTTACGTTGTCTTTTCAAAAAATACTCTTTTAAAGTCTTATTTATTCTGTATTGTTGTCTTCTACATATTCTTTAAAACTATATTCTTGCACACAGAATAGAGATTTGTTGCATCAACCAACTTCTTGTTCAATCAATACGATTCTCTCAACTGCTAAATCGCTTATTAAAACCTAAAGTAAAATTATAAAAGTTTGTTCTACAACCAATTTCTAACAGTTTTAGAAAATTATATAGAGTGAACATGGCATTCAAGCGCCAACCGAAATGGCAGTTCCGTCAACCAATTATGTGACAAATTGTTTCTACCGAATGAAGTTGGTTGTTACAACTTTCCGTTCTTTGAACCTCTTACAAAAAGATCTTTTTTCAGTTTGTGTAATATTCGCCAATATTTAGTTAGAAAATATAAAACGTATTGATAAGAGACAAAATAATAGAAGACCTTTTGGTCAAAATGAAAGACAATAAAATTTCTCTTTTTTACTAAAAATTAAATTTTTCTTAAAAACCACAATTTTCACTAAAAATTCAATTGTTCACTAAAAATTCAATTTTTCACTAAAAATTCATTTTTTCACTAAAAATTCATTTTTTCACTAAAAATTCAATTTTTCACTAAAAATTCAATTGTTCACTAAAAATTAAATTTTTCACTAAAAATTCAATTTTTCACTAAAAATTCAATTTTTCACTAAAAATTCAATTTTTCACTAAAAATTCAAATTTTCACTAAAAATTCAATTTTTCACTAAAAATTAAATTTTACACTAAAAATTCAATTTTTCACTAAAAATTCAATTTTTCACTAAAAATTCAATTTTTCACTAAAAATTCAATTTTCACTAAAAATTCAATTTTTCACTATATATTCAATTTTTCACGAAAAATTAAAATTTTCACTATATTTAACACTAAAAATTAAAACTATACTATAAATAAAATTATTTACTAAATAAAAAATTTGTCTCAAATAGAAACTTTACCTGCCCCTTCCAAATATTGAATATATTTTAAAATTTAAATGTTCAATATATCGTTCTGCTCTATTAGCCTTTACATGAACTCTTAAAAATAACATACAAAAGAAAAAAATCCAAAAACATATGACATAAATATTAAATCAAAGCGATCCTTGCGACTCTTTTGTGTTTCATTTAATTCCCTCGACACGAAATCATTGCCGAAATTTGTCCTCGCAATTTAAAGCAATTTCCTACTCCTTGCCACTTTATGCTTTTTCATATACTGTATTCTTAAGTAAAACTAAGGCGCCTGTTACGTAAAATAAAAAATAAATATCAATGTATAAATAATGCTGAAGGCGCAAAGTAGTCCTGTTGCTTCCTTCCGGCTTCCGTCTTTTTATTTACAGCCACTGTGAAATTTTGTTAGAACGATAGCAATTTTTTCACACCATTTTTTAAGGATTAAATTGAAGAAAATTGTCGTCACAAGTTCTTACAATAAACCAAAAAAAAAAAAAATCGAAAACAAAAAAGCAGCAGTGAAAAACTTCCCCTAAAATGTGCTGCCCTTCTTGCGGCATCCGCAGAATTTTGTATATTTTTGTGTTAAACCAAAAATGGCTTTTCTTTGGTTAACAACGCAAAAAAAAAAAGAAAAATGTAAAAAAATATGAAATTTTTTGCTCGTGTACATATTTGTGTCAAATATCAAAGGACAATTGTGCGCAGCGCATAAATTGAATTATCCTGCGAATCCTGTGCCAATTACCAGGCCAGCCAATGCGACGAAGTAGCTTTAAGAAGTGCTTAAATTTCTTTGTCTGCGCCAGAAATCCCTATAGGGCGGAAATTGAAATTCTTAAAATGAAACGAAAAATTCTTTATCTTGTAACACATATCCTGCATGAATGTTGCATGGCATTAAAAAGTCAACAAAACATAAATGTCACAAATATTCCAAAAGTGAGCTGTTAATAAAATACAAAAGTCAGTCGAAGGGACGGGACGGGAAGCGTTGACCCGTCAAACAAAAGGTGCGAAATATTGACTAATGCTTCAGGTAACTACTGCAAATCCTTTGCATAAAGTTACGTGTGTTTTACGCATATGATATCCTAGATATATCTGCTACTGTCATTTGTTACCGGCTGTTAACAGGGCTTAGAGAAATAAATACATTTTGGTCTCGGCGATACATCTTATTACATGGGTGTTGAAATTTTTTAATTGATTCTATAATCGATACAAAGGCTTATTGTCATTTGGTTGG
Organism: Dryomyza anilis; assembly: GCA_951804985.1. Taxonomy (NCBI): domain Eukaryota; kingdom Metazoa; phylum Arthropoda; class Insecta; order Diptera; family Dryomyzidae; genus Dryomyza; species Dryomyza anilis. Next base: position 125,540,085 of record OX638130.1, on the reverse strand, counting down.
TTTCATAGTTAACAGGATTTCGGCTATATTTTGCATAGTTCCTTGGACAACTTAAGAACCACATAACATTTGGGATCCCTATAAATGCTGTCAAGATATCCAAATGTACTACTGTTTGAATATTAATCCGATTGTTTATAAGTATTAATGGCCGTAAATCGAAATTTATGGATTTGTACATAGAACCATTTATCAATTTTTTTTATAGTATTTCATATCGAATTTCAAGAGGTTCTAATCATTCCTAATTCAAAAATATAATTTTGGGTGAACATTTTGATTAAAAAAAAATAGCATTTTTTTGGAAAAATAAATTTAGTGAAAAATTGAATTTTTAATGAAAAATTGAATTTTTAGTAAAAAATTGAATTTTTAGTAAAAAATTGAATTTTTAGTAAAAAATTGAATTTTTAGTAAAAAATTGAATTTTTAGTGAAAATTTAAATTTTTAGTGAAAAATTGAATTTTTAATGAAAATTTGAATTTTTAGTGAAAAATTGAATTTATAGTAAAAAATTGAATTTTTAGTGAAAATTTAAATTTTTAGTATAAAATTGAATTTTTAGTAAAAAAAATTGAATTTTTATTGAAAAATTGAATTTTTAGTGAAAATTGAATTTTTAGTGAAAATTTAAATTTTTAGTGAAAAATTGATTTTTTTAATGAAAATTTGAATTTTTAGTGACAATTAGAATTTTTAGTGAAAATATGAATTTTTAGTAAAAAATTGAATGTTTTAGTGAACATTTTTATTTTTAGTGAAAATTTGAATTTTTAGTAAAAAATTTAACTTTTAGCGAAAACTAAATATTTAGTGAAAATTTTGATTTTTAGTGAAAATATTAAATTTTATTTAATACTATAGCATTTAATTCATATCAATTTTTTTTAATAATTTGAATTTTCAATTCAACTATTATTTTTTTTCAAATTGTATCAGAAAATAAAAACTCCTTCCATCGCACCATGCAACAACTGCTGGCATTCACTACATAAATTTTCGTGTTGCCCAATTAAATTAGGATTTTCCACGCCCATCTATTATGTATAATGCGATTTCACTTTGAAAAGCGCAACATGACAACAGCGCCCGGCTGGCAGCCATGCAGTCCAACCCGACCGGTTCTCATTATAGCCAAATTACAAGGCAAACGCACTACAAAGCGCAACGAAAATGGAATTCAAATCAAAATAATAAAAAAAGGATTTCTTAGTATCCACGCTGTGCTGTGTGATGTGTTGTGCTCTCGGGCAACCCAATCTGCAACCGCGTCAAAATAGGGTTGAGCTACCGCAGGTTACTCCAAAACCAAAAAAAAAACACCAACGTAGCAGAAGACAGCGCCGACGCTGCTGAATTCGCCACCCACCCTGTGCGAATGTACGTTGTATCGCATCGCATTGCGTCGCCTAGTAACGCGACGAACACCCGGTTCAGATGCGCGGGCGCTGCAAATGTGATTCGCCACAGCAATGCGTCGTACGTAGCACCCACCAGAATAACACCCACCGATCCACCAGCTGTGACCTCTGTGTGTTAATAACGCAGCGACCGACCTGAACACAAGTGTGACATTTTTATTCTTCTTTTTTGTTCCTTTCCTCTGCTGCTTTTCATTTTTAAACTGCGCAGACAATGAACAAATTGTGACAATTGCTTTTTTATGCACGTCTCCAGGACCCCTTTCCCATTCGTCTATGGTTGAATCTTGCTATGTAGATCCGGTTCTATGAATTTCTAAACGCGCATTCTTCACGCTTCATGCCAAAATGTACTACGACGTAGCGCGGCCCGTAAATTTCGGTAATTGAAAAATTATCGAAATACGCTTGTTACGCATTACGTAATAGCGATGGATATACGGATGAACGGACGGACGATAAGCGACAACAAGTGCAAATTATGCCGCGTCGAGATTCCGAATTCGGCCTATGGATGTTGACAATTGATGGATTTTATATAGGTGTGGGGGGGGGAATTTATTTTAAGGGTTTGAAATACTTTTGATATTGATTTGAAAAAATTCTTCTGGTTATTTGAGAAAATTGTATTATTTAATTTAGGAATACAAATTATTAATAAATTTTCAGTTTATAAATTTAACCAAAAAAATATAACTCAATAATTTTCAATTATAATTCTATTTTTCTTAAAAAATATTTCCATTATTTACCTCAAAAACTCAATTGTCCATTCAATTTTCAGCAAAAATCAATTTTTCACTAAAAATTAAATTTTTCACAAAAAAATCCAATTTTTCATGAAAATTAAAATTTTCACTAAAAATTCAATTTTTCATGAAAATTCAATTTTTCATGAAAATTCAATTTGTCACTAAAAATTCAATTTCTCACTAAAAATGCAATTTTTCACTAAAAATTCAATTTTTCGCTAAAAATTCAATTTTTCACTAAAAATTCAATTTTACACTAAAAATTCAATTTTCAACTAAAAATTCAATTTTTCACAAAAAATTCAATTTTTAACTTAAATTCAAATTTTCACTAAAAATTCAATTTTTCACTAAAAATTCAATTTTTCACTAAAAATTCAATTTTTCACTAAAAATTCAATTTTTCACTAAAAATTCAATTTCTCACTAAAAATGCAATTTTTCACCAAAAATTCAATTTCTCACTAAAAATGCAATTTTTCACTAAAAATTCAATTTTTCGCTAAAAATTCAATTTTTCACTAAAAATTCAATTTTACACTAAAAATTCAATTTTCAACTAAAAATTCTTTTTTTCATTAAAAAAATTCAATTTTTCACAAATAATTAAATTTTTCACAAATAATGAAATTTTTCACTCTAAATTAAATTTTTCACTAAAAATTCAAATTTAAACTAAAAAATTTAATTTTTCACTAAAAATTTAATTTTTCACTAAAAATTCAATTTTTCACTTAAAATTTAATTTTTCTCTAAAAATTCAATTTTTCACTTAAAATTCAATTTTTCACTAAAAATTCAATTTTCACTAAAAATTTTATTTTGCACTAAAAATTCAATTTTTCGCAAAATAATTACATTTTATTACTAAAAATTTAATTTTTCAACAAAAATTCAGTTTTTCAATTAAAATTTAATTTTTCAGTTAAAATTCAAATTTTCACTTAAAATCATACATATCACATATTTTTATTAAAATTCAGTTTTTGTAATCTCTGTGTTAGTTGCGACCCCTCAAAAAGCGCCTCAAAACACACCACACAATAAAACAGCATTTAGTCCACTCGATTATAAAGAATTTGCAAAACTCAGAGACCAAAACAAATAATGTGCACAGCACTTGATACGCCGCAATTCTTTGCCCTACCAAGTCTGGTAGTACTCGCCACCGTACTTTCGGTTTCCGGTTTCCGGGCGCTGTGGGTTTCCTACGTTTTGCATTGTTAACCATAAACAATGCAAAAACGCACCCCAACTAACGAGGGACCTGAGTCGACAACCGACAGGACCCCCTGCTCAACACAACACACAACAACCTCACACCAAAAATCCGCCTGACTGTGTGCAAAGCATAAAGTTTAAATTAAAAATCGAAAGCGTCTTATTAGTGCAACAAAACATGTTGTATTTAATAGAATATAAACCTTGTCCCTCCCTGCCTGTCTGTCTGTCCTGTATACTGCTGCATCCTGTGCTGCGTCGCGTCCTTCAATGCATGACCCCATGCGTCCTTAGCGCGTGTAACCCCGGGGCTCTATCGATAATGGTGGTACAAGTGCTGCCCCCTTTAAAAGTATAAAAAATAGAAAAATTCAAAACAAAATTCATCGCGCGCGCTATTCGAACATTGATTAGCTTCAAATAAACGTCAGTCACGTTACGTCACGTCATTCATTCATTTGTTTCGTCCTTTGGCGCGCTCTCTGATTGAAAGCCATCAATGTTCTATCACTATTGTTCGTTCTTACACAGGACCTGTCTTCGTTTAGTTCGACAGTTGTGGGTGGTTTTTATTTTAGACAGCACTTTATTGTGTTCCGCGTTTTTTTTGCTTTTTAATAAAATTCCCGCGTTGCCGGAAGTGGCCATTTTTGCGTTTTAAATTAATTTTTGCGCGTTTCATTTGTTTTTTTTTCTGGTTTTTTTTTTGCTATTTTGCTCATTCTGCGCCTTCACGCTAATCAGCGAGCACTCGCGCTTTTTTAATTTTTACATTTTTATGTTCATGCCGTTCCACTTGATGGGTTTTTGGGGATTTTGTGCTATGCCAAAGTTTCCCGGTACCCTTTCATGAATTGCTCTACGTTTTCTATGTTGTATATTTTAAGTATAAATTAAAAAAAAAAACAAACAAAGTAAAGGAATTTAATTAAATTATATGAAACATAAATAAAATGTTAAATCATAGTATAATCCTAAAATAAATTACGGGCATTTTTAAAGATATCGCACTAAATCAAAATTTTGAATCTAAGGGTACTGTTACGCAAAATGAGATTTCCGAGTCTCGATCTCGAAAATCATCGAAATCTCAAATCTCGTTATGATTTTTTCTTGAATTTTAAAGTTGAATATAGTAGTCTCAAATAACGAGTTTCGAACAATCGAGATTGTTTTCTCGTGCGCATCGCTACGTAAATACGTAAATTCAGAAAATATTCTATATATTTCAGTGTAGTCATATAAAATACAGAATTCACAATTTGAATTCAGAATTACCAAAAAAAAATTCGAAAAATGTCAATTTTAATTCACAATATTCAAATAAAATTCAATTCAATGAACTTAAATATAATTTAAAAATTGTCAATTGTGATTTAAAACCCATTAAATAGAAATCAGAAAACAACTTTCATATTTCGGAAAACAACTTACTTAAAAATATATTATATTTAATTCAGACAACATTTCGCACAATCAAATGTAAATCAGATATCGTAAATGCAATTCAGTGCAGTTCTATGTAAATCAGAAATCAATATTAAATCTGAATCTCAAATAAGCGTCAATTGTATTTCAGAATAGTCAAATGTGAATTATAAATCGTCAATTGATATTTATAAATGTCAAATATAAATCAAAAATTTTAATTTGAAATATTCAAAAATAAGACAGAATTCATCAATTTGAGTTTATAATTACCAAATTTTAAAACCGTCAATAGTAATTCAGAATAGTCAAACTAAATTCATAAAACATCTATTGTAATTAAGATAAATCAAATTTAATTTGTATGTTGACAATTGTAATACAGAAACCTTCAGAAAAGAACATTATTATTTCAGAAAATATCAATTGAATTTCATAATATATCAAATTTAATTCAGACCAAATTTTCTACAAACATAACGTGATTTTTAAAAATGTTGGGAAATCAAATTTTAAAGTATTAATTTTTTTGTTTGTTATTTTGATTTAGTCAACAATTACACAGTGCCGCAAAATAACATCTTTTTTAATTGAACTCCGATTTTATTATATTGTGTTTCTAAGTGGTCTACCGATAAAAAGTGTAATATAAATGTATACCCCTACACGTCTGTGTTAGGTGCTATAGAGTCCTAAAGGGTTCGAAGGATAACCAATATTATTCGTCATTTTTCGAAAAATGGGTAATTGTTGGGGTAGGATGGTTTTTTGATTAACTAAAGGGTTTTCAATAAGAGCGCTACAAAAATTTTTATCAAGGGTTTTTCAATAGGGACGCTACAAACGTAGAGCTACAGGGACAGCAAACGACGCCATATTTCTTGCCGCTCTTTTGACATTTCTCTTCAGTAAGGTTTGCCATTTCATGATGGAAAGATATACGAGCTAACAACTAGTCGAAATTATTAAAATTTACTACCGAAATTCGAATTCGTATATCTTTCCACTATGAAATGGCAAACCTTACTTAAGAGAAATGTCAAAAGAACGGCAAGAAATATGTCGTCGTTTGCTGTCACTGTCGCTCTACTTTTGTAGCGTCCTTGTTGAAGAACCCTTTATTAAGCCCTTTTTTGCTATATGTGGCAATTTAAAAAAAATTAAAATCGATATACTTACCCATTCATACATATGGGTACTCAAGTAAAAGAAAATTCTTTCAAGATTGCAATTTTCAGTTATATTCATGATTCGTAAACCCGGGAGGACCTCTGGACCACTTTAAAAGGTAACCGCGCACATTATCAAATAAGTATAGGGTATTTATAGTCGGCTTAGTCCGACTATAACTGTCATAATTCTTACTAACACCAACTACCGACATTTACCTAATTCAAAATTTCCTATGAGACCTAATCTTCCTTACTGGTTAAATTTTTCTTGATACATAATTTTTTGAAAATGTTTAGAAGGTTGTGGGTGTGATTAAGATGGGGTGATTTTTTGATTAAGCTTTTTTTCCTGCTATATTTGGAAAATCGAATTTATTTTTTTTGTTACAATGCACTTAAAAATAACTTTAAAAATTTGACCCCATTTCTACTCGTTTTTTATTTTTGTACATTTTCATCGGGCCGAGTGAGTCCAAATTGTTTTACTTAAATATCTTACTTTTAATTTCAAGAGGCATAGCAATTATAATTTTATTTTTAATGCACTTCTACCTATATTTTTGCAATAGTATAACCTGTCTTCTCCCCTAGACTGTGAGAATATTTTGCAATATTGACTTTTCTTTTATTTGTTTTCCCAAACTCAAACAGGGCGTGAATTTCCAAATATTGCACTTTCAATTGTTTTCGACATCATTAATAACTGTGCAAAAAGTAGCCAAACATTTTTTTTTTAATTCTACGAATAAACAACTCAATGAAACTTCTAGAATTAAATTCCAGAAATCCAATCTTTAAACGAGCTGGGGTAACAGGTATAATTGTCCAAAATGCTGACCAGCTGAATTCAAATTGAAACATCACGATTTGAAATATTTATTGAACTATAATAGTGCGCTGGAAGCCAACCCAATACAAAACCAAAAAAGAAACAAAAATTATATAAATGGCCAAAGAAATGCATGAATGGATTGAAGCATGGCTTAACGATTGAATGGAGCTACAACTGTGTGTTCGAAACAATGGACTGAAACCGAAAAAAGGACAATTGATAGAGCTGACCCAAAGGTACACGCAATACAAATACCATAAAAACAAGAACAACAAAAGGCAATTGGCTCGACTATTTTTTTTTTTAATTGTATAGAATTTTCTTTTATTTTTTTTGGTTATAACATTCTATAACATTTGGACTCAATAATCAATGCTAAAGAACGTACAACGAACGTACAAAAAAAAAGACATCAACCAACAAAATAAAGGTGTAACGTTCAACGTTTCTTTTTTTATTTGATTGTGCACCAATTTTTATTTTATTACCAAATTTAAAACATTTTGGTAATGGCAACCAACATTTTCAGAAAACTGAAAAACAATCAAGTTTGTTTTTGTATAAATAAAGGCTTCAGCTACAGACGGAAAGGTGCCCATTGTGTTGCAGCGAGTGTCCTTTGAAAGGGGAAACTGGATTTTTTCTTCTTTTTTCTGTTGGTCACAAGTTGTCTGGTGACACATCACCGTTGTGACACAGCGTATAAATGTGTGAAATTGTGACCAATTGTTTTGGGAACTCTGCGTTGTAACGTGTTTTTATTTCCATTTCCATTCGAATTTACAGGTGATTTATCAAGTTTTTCTTGCATTATTCTATTGTTTTGGTTAGTTTTTACTTTTGTTTTTGGCTTTAAAATTATTTTGGGGTATAATGATATTTTGACGAATTCATGTTTGACCTGTTATATTCTGCAATTTTTGCACTTTTTCGATTTCTTTGAATTGATTTCTTGGTAACTGCTGAGTCTAGTGTGTGGCAAGAAATCAAATTTATACAAAGAAAAGTAATTAATTAACAAAATTCGTTTTATTATTCAAAGAAAATTAAATAATAGTGCTTGACAATGCATTTTATTTTTTGTAAATCAAATAAATATGACTTGTGTATTTATCAGTAAATTTTTTTTTAATACCCAGTATTTTTTTATATAGAAAAACAAATCCAAGTGTAGGATAAAACCAATCCAAGTGTAACCCATTTTTGAAAATTCTGAATTGTGACCTTGAAAAAACGCTCGGTTTAGGAAATACAGAATTTCCAAAGAAACAGAAATTTCACGTATGAATCCTTGATATTGAGTGAATCGAATGGCATCATCAGATTTTTTTTTAAATAACAGTTTTTTTTATGTAGAAAAAAACCAATCCAAATGTAACCCATTTGTGAAAATTCTGAATTGTGACCTTGAAAAAACGCTCAGTTTAGGAGATACAGAATTTCCCAAGATACAGAAATTTCACATATGAATCCTTGATTTTCAGTGAATCGAATGGCATCATCAGATTTTTTTTTAAATCCCAGTATTTGTTAATATAGAAAAAACCAATCTAAGTATAACCCATTTTTGAAAATTCTGAATTGTGACCTTGAAAAAACGCTCGGTTTAGGAAATACAGAATTTCCAAAGAAACAGAAATTTCACGTATGAATCCTTGATATTGAATGAATGGAATGGCATCATCAGATTTTTTTAAATGCCAGTTTTTTTTATATAGAAAAAAACAATCCAAGTGTAACCTATTTTTGAAAATTCTGAAATGTGACCTTGAAAAAACGCTCAGTTTAGGAGATACAGAATTTCCCAAGATACAGAAATTTCACATATGAATTCTTGATATTCAGTGAATCGAATGACATCATTACATTTTCTGTAAAAAAATCCTAAAAAAAAACAGAATTGTTCATATATAAAATTCTAATTTTGTGCAGAATTTTCCCCCATAACACTTCTTTAAAATTATTTCTATGTTTAATAAATTCAAGATCTGCACATAAAAAAAAGTTCGACGTAAATATAGCAACCGATATTAATTGCATGCAATAATCAGTCCAGCAATGAAGTTGAGTAATACAGTGAGAACATTTGCTATTCGTCGTTAAATCAGCAATTGCGTTTGCTAATATGAATATATGTACGACAATGCAGCAAATTAATTAGTCGGCGAAGTTTTAGCAATAATAATTGCTAAAACTCGCCGAAATAATGCGCGAACACGTGACGGTATCTTGTTTTACTGAAATTGTTTGTGATAAATTCTAGGATCACACACCCAGAAAAAAATACTACATAAATAATAGTTTTTTACTATTAAAAATAGTCAATAGGGTAAATTATTATTTTAATCGGAAAATACCATTGAATACTAGAAAATACCATGACATTGCCATTGAGTTTAAATGAACATATTTAGTTTTGTTATACTATTAAATAAATAATTGTCCTATTGACCATTTTTAATGGGATTTGTGGAAATTTTTTATAATTAACAAAGCAACAGAAAATTGTTTTAAATTAAAATTTCCTTCATCTCACATTGATTTCGAAACGAATACTTTGTTCTCTATCTATGGTTTAACTAATATTTGCGACTTCAAATTCCCAGCAAACCAAACGATAATTTTACGATATCGAAACGATATCATTTATAGGCTCAAATTGTCGTTTTCGATAATCTATAATGATACGAAAACGACAGGGTTTTCTTTAAAAACGAACCTGTCTAAAACAATATCGTTGGCATTTTTCGGCATATTTTGGGTGTGAGCAGATTATAGGCATTTTTTCATATAAACTCCGACTTTGTCTATTTAAAAGTCATCCAAATGTTCCAAATATTTCAAAGAAAAGTCAGAAATATTGTAATATTTCCGGCATATTTCCGCCAAACATCGCAGATAAATGGAAATTTTGTGAATTCCAAAGCCGATTATTTTGTCACTATCATGCCAAAGGGGCGAATGTGTAATTTTTGATATTTGCATTTTTTTACATTTTTGAATGTAGTTTTTCCTCAAATATACTGTGCCAAAATCGTGTGTGGTTTTGTTGGTTATTTCTAGCAACAAAAGATAAAACCAAAAGGGCGAATTCGAAAAATTGAAAATGTTGTTTTTTGCCACAACTTTTTATTGGTATAAGATAAAACTGTTTATTTTAAACTACTTATCGATCATCATCATTATTTTAACTTATTTTTTGAATTTTTATCATTGGCAAGAAAAATTGTTTGCAAATTATATTTAAATACTGAAGCCAATCGATAGGTGCTTTAAAATCAAACAATTAATGCCTTAACATCACTATTTTATCTTGTACCAATAAAGAGTTATAGCAAAAAAACGAAAAGATTCGCCCTTTTGGCAGGACAAGATTTTCAATTTGTCAATTTTGTTCGTTTATTAGCTATAACTCATTATTGGTGCATGATAAAATAGTGAAGTAAGGGCATTAATTAATGATCTTGCGCAAATAAAGACTTATAGCTTAAAAACAAAAATATCTGGTCAGGATACACCCACACAAAATCCGTATTTATTATTCAATAAGTTTTCCAAATCCAAAAATATTTTATATACGTTATAACAATTGATGAATAAACTAAAATAACAAAACAAAAATGTACTAATTTATAAATCACTTCAAACTTTAAAATTTGTTTTTACAACATTTTTCAAAATGCTCATTCGTCCCCTTTGGCATGACAGGGACCATTTATTTTCCGGAATTTTAATACCGATTTCCGGCGTATTTCATAAATAACTGAACAGAGATTTATTTTTGTTATACTTTACTTACTTTTTGAAGTCAAAGTTAAACAATGGACTAGGCTGACGAAATTATTTCAGTAACATTATAAAAAACATATCTGAAATTGGAATTGTTTGGCATGTATTTTTCGTTCAAATTTCATATACAAATTTATAATCATACTATTTGGATTTAGATTTTTCAATACAAAAAATATATATATATATATATAATTTTTTGTATTGAAAATACAAATTAAAACAATTTGACTAGAAATTTGTCTTCAAAATATGTCGAATTTCGAACGGAATCTGGAATACGTCCACGTATTAATAATATATTCAAGCATCAAATTAATAAATCCTACATTTTTCAATATATATAAAGGAAGTAGTACTTTTAATGAAATCATCACTCATGAAAATGAGAATTATTAAAACACCTTGACCAGATCAAATGTACATAAACTGTGGGAAAATATGTACAAAAACTGACAGTAGAGAAAAACTGTCACCATATAGAATGAAAAAGAGAAGTTGTCAAAATCGAACACATGTTCTTGCCGACCACAAAAAGTCAGAGTTTGCAAAATACGAGGAAACGAATGCATCAAATGTTTACAAAAGAACACAAACAAGGCAATTGTTGCATAACAATGACAACTGAATGGACTGTCAGGAAAAAAAGTAGTCCTTGGAAATAAAGAAACTCTTTGAATGAAACTCATACAAAATATCTATATATATATGGCATAGAGTAGGTAATTAGCAGGAAAAAAAGGAAGGACAACTAATGAGTAATAGCAAAATAAGATCGTGGGAGAAAATAATGCTTTACTCAAGGAAAGACAGTAGTAAGGAAGCACCTTGCTGTGAGTGGCACTAATGAGAACTTAATTTTCGAAATCTAGAAGAAAAAAAATGTCTTAAACCCCGATTTAAAGTTGATGTCTTAACCAGCATTTGTTTTTCTTCTTTCTAGTTTGTTTTGAAAATAGAACTTGTTTGTTTTTCTCAACGCTCAATTAATGATTATAAATGATCAACTGATAAATTTAAAAGTGAAATGTAAACCGGCATGAAAACCACAGCCACCGCATCGCATCGAACCACACCACACACGACAATTAAGCCCTATAATAAAGATGACTTTATTGGTTACTCGGGTTGCAGGAGAACGAGTTTCTCGGAATTTCTACACATTGTCTTTGATAAAATATTTGATTTCGTTTTTTATATACGCTTCCTTTTATAGAACACAGTTTTTTATTCTTTTATAGCCACACAGTTTGGTGTCTTACAAAACCCAAAAATCTATTAGGAACCTAAATAAACCAGCATCACTCTCAATACTACTAAACCCCAATAATTCTATAGATCGTACGTTCGATAGTCTTGGCCACAATTACAAAATTGTACAAAACCGAACATCATAAATCATGTTCGTAATTCTTGAACACACTTGCTACAATTTTATATTGTTCGCGTGATCATCGTCCAAATGTCTGGTAGGACTCGAGACACACCTACGAAAAAAAAACTCACACCAAGTCAACAAAGAATTTCCCAATAAAATGCTATGTTTTGGGGTGAGTGAAAAATTGTATAAATTTTGAAAATAAATACAGATAAAATACAGCAAATCATGTATCATTCACTTGTTGGTTGGCATTGATTGAGCAATAGTTTTGTCGAAACCAAAGGCGCATTTTTCATTCATAAAAATATTGGGTTGATTTTTAGTTTAGAAAATCCTTTTTTTATAGAAATAAAATAGTATAATTTCATGTAATAGGGTGTTTTTCTGCTACATGTTGTAAACATCATCATTTAACGTAGAATGATTAATGATGTGGGATTAGTTTTATTATTGAGTTTTTGATACCATTAAACCACCGATTAATGCGGGATTCGGTTGCATTTTTGGGCTGCATTTTGTAAACTAAAAGGGCATTTGAGGTGGGTTTGAAAAAACATCACTTTTGTTTAGGTTTATAGTATTAAAGATTTTTGTTAATGCAAGAGGAAGTTATTATGAGTTTTTTATATGCTGGTATAAACCATTTTTTTTTATTGTAAATATGGTCATTCACCTTGGATCTTAAACGATTTTAAAGATTTCTTTCTATTTTGTGTATTTTTGTATGAACAAAACAAAATTTTAAATACCAATGGAACTCAATATTTTAATCAAGACTTCAAATTCATTTTTTTTGATATTGCCCAAAGTTTTAACGCAATAATAGTTCTTGTCGATTTTTTATGTTTTTGACTTCATTTTTAATATTTGGATTTTTTTAGATAAGGTTATTTCCATGAAAAATATTAAATTATAAGTTTTCGTTCATGATTCTGGGAACAATTTTTACTTGAGTATACAAGAATCTACTCAGGAAAAACTAATCGACGTAAATATAGCAACCGATATTAATTGCATTCATTAATCAATCCAGCAAATAAATTCACTAATTTTATGAAAACAGTTGCTATTCTTCGCTATTAGTAAATATAATTGCTGAAACTAATTAATTTGATGCGTTGACGTACAAATATTCATATTAGCAAACGGAATTGCTAATTTAACGAAGAATAGCAAATGTTTTCCTTAAATTAGTGAATTTCATTGATTGTTTAATGAATGCAATTAATAACGTTTGCTATATTTACGTCGAGTATTTTTTTCTGTGTAACTATATTAAAAATGTATACTTTTGGTCTGAGTCGTATTCAAATATATTATTGAAGATCACTGTATGATATTTTCATGGAGCCCAAACCATACTCAGTTTCTGTATATTCTCTGAACGTTTAACTTTAACCTGGGGTAAAGTGGGACACGTTAAATATACATTTGAGTAATTTTTACATTCTTCTAATCCACAGATTGGGTCATGGTCTAACTTTTTGCTTTAATAATGAATACCATTTACATGCCTTTTAATTGAGTTTTAAACGATTTTTCAAAACTGCTCTACTTCGAACTTATTAACAAATGTTGGGGTAAATTATAATAAGGTAATAAAATAGGAACAATTCATATAACACAATATTTTCATTAAAATAACAAAAAACATTGTTTTAATTACGTTTCCCACTTTACCCCAGAAAATGTTTCCCACTTTACCCCATTATCGCAATTTGATCAAAACTTTGCACAAATTAAACAATGTTAAATTATTTACAAAACCCGTTTGGATTTCAAAGGATATACAATATGCGATCATTTTAAATATACCGTCTAAATTAAAAACGATAAAAAACTTTCACTTGTTCTCGAAATTTAGTAAAAGGTATTAATTTGATTATAACAATGGTTGATGTCATATTAAGAAGCACTTGACATTTGTTTTTATTTTGCTAAGTGCAAAAAATATCCAAAATTGCAATTTCCCACATTACCCCATGTCCCACTTTAGCCAAGACTTCCCGTACTTTTGGTTATTTTATTATAGAACACACAAATATAATTTTTGGCTTGTGTGGAAATCGAAAGTATTTTAAAAAGCTGATATTTAGTATTACCCAGCCAGCTTTATCGAATAACTTCGATAAAAAAGTTCAATCTCGTTGCATTCTCGTTTCTAATTTTTAAAAACTTTCGTACTTTCGAATTCTCTGACAAGATACGATATTTAAACATATATCAAATCGATATCTTAATATTTTTCGCAGTAATGTCGAACTTTGATCATTTTTATCAAAAATTTCTCGTATCGAGAAAACTCCGCCAGAACGTTTCGATATTTTCTTACCATCTAGGTCCAATTTGACGCTCGATATCGTTACGAGAACGGGTTCGATATCGTGTGATTTCTCCATCTACTCCCATTGATCTCGTAACGATATCGACAAGAATGGCATACTGGGTATTCACGAAAGAATAAACTTTTTACCAGTTTATCTTTTACGATATTTCCATGGAACCCAATATTCTATTCAAAACATCATACTAATTTTTGATTTTTCAATGTTTATCGCAAAATAATAGAAATAAATATTCCCACAAATAATTTATGGAGGAAAACTGCGTTGAATTTGAATTCGTTACAAAAAAGAAATTAAAAAAAAAAATATTGTGGGAGTATTTATTTAGAATTGGCATAAATAAAAAATACGATACATTTTTTAATATTTTTTACATTTCGAAATTGTTGAAAGCCAAGGAAAATAAAATATTATAGATCTAGTTTAAAGATTTTAAGCAAACTAAGGCAGAATTTGTATCAAAAGTTGCACTTCCAACAAAAAAAACTTTTATCGGCGTACATTGTACGATATATCGAAAGAACTCAATATTGTAATCAAGACGTCTTTCTCAGTTTTTATACCCTACACTAAGAATGAAAGGGTATATTCAGTTTGGTACGCCGTTTGTAACACCCAGAAGGAAGCATCTCCGGTATGGAAAAGCATATATATTCTTGAACAGCATGACCTCCTGAGTCGATTTAGTGATGTCCGTCTGTCTGTCCGTCTGTCTGTCTGTTGAAATACCTACTACTTAAACAATTGAAGAGATAGATAAATGAAACTTTAAATTTGGATTACTTATATACGCTGTATGTAAGCGATATCGGTTCATTGTAACACCAAATTAAAAATTTCCCATGTGATCTAACCTTCCCAACTGGTTAATACTGCCTAAGGGTTTTAATTTGTTTAAGTCTGCAGAATAAACCCCTTATAGATCCATAGACAAAGAAGCTGTCCATTTGTGCCAAATGTGCCACGAATCTGGCTTTCAAATGTCTGACAATTTCGCGCTGTTATCCGGTGTATTTCAAGAAAACAATCAAATAATTGAAAGATTTGTCAAGCTTATGGCAGGGTAACAAATTTCGTTGAATTTAAAGACACATTGTCAATAGAATGAGGAAACGGGCAGAAAATAGGAAGTTTTTGGTGCAAACTTCATATTTGTCTGCTTATAACCTTAAAATACAAATTTTCTGAACTACCTTTAGCCTTTCCGAGTATCCGAGACAAAAAAAATGACATTTCATAGGAATATTTTTATCAAAACAATCATATAAATGTTAGTTTGTATGAAGCTTATGGTAGACTATCAAATTTTATCTTATTTAAAGGCAGATCCCGTCATACTTTGGGAACAGGTAGAAAACAGAAAGCTTTTGATACAAACACCGCCTTTCGCTGTTTAAAACCTTTCGATTTAATGTTTCTTTACTGCTTTGACCCTGCCAAAAATTTTATTCGAGCTGTTATACACTTTCCATAATCTTCCAAGTAAATGTGTGTGTTCCCGGAAATTTTCCATACAAATTTCCGAAAAATGCTTAAATATTTTCACCCCACTGACAACAATTTTGGCAAACTCAATGCCGTTTAAAAATATTTTTGTGGCAGATTTCATGCAGACAAAAGCTAAATTTGTATCAAAATCGTGATAATTCCGAAAATATAGCGGCAATCTGCATTAGAAATTCACAAAAT
This sequence comes from Dryomyza anilis, assembly GCA_951804985.1. NCBI lineage: Eukaryota > Metazoa > Arthropoda > Insecta > Diptera > Dryomyzidae > Dryomyza > Dryomyza anilis. Next base: position 125,524,054 of record OX638130.1, on the reverse strand, counting down.
TTGATAATCTGCTATACGCTTTCCACAATCTTCAATTTATCCGTGTTTTTTTTACAGAAATAAACAACAAATATATCTGAATAGTGCCAAATGTTCCCTCCGTGATAGGTATACCATAAAAATTATATTTTTGAATAGTTTGACTGAGTACAACATTTGTCGATTCACCCGAATCTTATTGGTTTAAATTTTAAAAGCGGAAGTAATCGGAATATAAAATAATACAAAATAGAGACAGAGACGTATCGTAAAAAATAAAGTCAGAATTACATGAAAAAAATCAAATAAATCTTGATTTTTGCAAATATGACTCAAAAATCATATAATACATCCTCAATTATACATGTAAATTTAATTTCAAAAATACTTCCTCCTCGCAAAATTTCAAAAATATGTCATTAAGTGACCAACTCAGTCCATTGTATTGCGAAACCCACTTTATTGACAGAAACCGAAAATGTAGCAACGCATATTACGCAGAATATGTGCCATATCATAAAACTACGATCAATTGCGTAGATTTACCACAATTGGTATTTCAGTGGAATTTTTGCAGAAAATTATGCCATACCAAATAAATATGAATTCAATTTATGTAAAATTTCATAAACCAACCAAAATATTGTCCCAGGAACTGACGAATGAGGCAAGGATTTCAGTAGAGTTAATTTGCACGGGTACACTTTTGGTAATATTGCGAATATTTTGTTTCCAGTGAAACGACGGTCATAAACGATGCGGGACACTGGCGAGTAGGAAATCAAGGATTAGTAAGGACGACGTGAGAGAGAGTTGCAAAACATTACATAGAGTTGAATAATCAAGTAGAAAAGACAATCATAAAGGTTTCTAAAGGCTTTTAAAGACAAAAATGAGCTGTGTACGCAGGATGAGTTATGAGAGTTACCTGTGAGACAGGACAATGACGGACAATTGCCGGAATTTGCAGACTTACAACAATTTACGCAATAAAACACGCGGTACTTGCGAATATTTTGTACTAAAAGTCAAGGTTAAGCCTTCGACTAAATGCTGTGCAGCATCATAAAGTGCATGAAGGATGTGCAAAGGATACACGAAGGAGTGAGAGAGAGTGACAAGGAGTGCGTTTTGGTTCGTAGGGTTTGTCAAAAGTCAATACGTTGCAGATAGTTACGAAATAACCTTTTAATTGTCTGCGAATTGTGGAATTGCGTGAGGTCATAAAAGTGTACAGGGTGTTTTTACCTGAGGCGGGGTTAAATAACGGAAATAAAAACTGAGTAGTAGTGGCACTAGTAGTAGTGATAGTAGCTACTCTACTGTTTTATTGTCCCACTAACGCAGCGGTTGGTAGTACTGCTTTTTTTATAAATTCAGTTTTTTCTCTTAAAATCTTGATATTCTTACTAAACGTTCCGTCGTATAGCCTTTCATTAGTCTTTGCTGACTTCCGAGACACGCGAAGAAAGGATTCGTTGCTTTTTTTAAGCAATGCCTACCAAAAAAAAAAGTAAAGAAAAAACTCGAGAAACTCTTTTTTATGACGCGGCTCTTTTGTGCCTTGGCCAAAGAGTCACGTTCCGCCATAAAAACGTGGTAAACCTTTCGGCAGAAGCGGTTGAGAGCGAAAACATGCGGCGGCCGACAACGTCTTCGGCAACTACAGTCGCCATAGAAGAAAGGATGCGTGTGTCCTTTTTTTTCTTCAAACGTCTACTCGTGCAAAAGGATTTAAGTGTGCGTTTCGCGTGAATTTTATTTTTCAGCACTTTTTGTGTGGTGTTGCTTTTTTTATATAGAAAAAAAAGTTGAAAAAATTTAGCGAAAGGATGCGAGAAAAAAAGGATTCATGTGAGTCGTACCAAAATGTAGTCAAATTTGGGTTTTCTACTTTTTTTGTTGTGTTTGGTATTTTTATTTTTTGTACAACTTGTAGTTTGTTCAGTCAACAGAGTCAGTCTGTTGAGTGTTCGTTAAAGCGTTGTTGTTGGCTGTCAATGTTGACAAATATTTAGTCGGCAGTTCGTTAAATTGACTCGTTACTCGTTGCCCGTCGCCGCCATCTGCATTCGCTGTCGCTCGTTATGTTTGTTGTTGGCACAAGTTGTATTCGTTGGGATACGAGAGTGCCTTACGAAACCCTTTGCTGTTTGACGTTGCCTGTTTGTTATTTGTCAAAATTTCGCACACATTTGCGAGGTGCAAATGCAAACAACCTGCTGTCACCCACCCACTACATACGACGCCAGCCACCCATTTAATTTTAAGCAAATAAATGTCATGTGTATTCGCACTTCTCACAAACACAAATACGTTACCCACACACATCGTGTGACATAAATGTTGCTTAAATTTGCGCCTGTTTATTTTTTATTTTATTTTATTGTTGATCCCGACGCAAGAAAGGATTGTGTTTTGTTAACAAAGTAGTCTGCTGATTATTACAATATTATTGTAGTTGTTGTTTGGCATTTAGTTTAATTCTTGTTCAGTGCCTATGCGATGTTGACAGAGTTGATTATTGCTTGTGTAGCTATTTAAATTTAACGGTTCAATTTGTTACTTAAGTAAAATAAAATTTTGTTAAATTTTATAACATCCCTACAAACCATTTAAATTCGATATGTAAATGATACATTTTAGATATAAAACTCAAAGTATTTGAAAATTTAATTGCGTGTTCTTTATAATTTTTGTCACAAAATAAAATTTTCTGAACAAATAAAATTTGATTATCGAAAATAAATCCATTTATGATCTCGATATCGATAACGACAAAAATAATGATATCATTTTAGACAGGTTCGTTTTTATTGAAAACTCTATCGTTTTCGTATCACTACAGATTATTGAAAACGACAATTTGAGCCTATGAACGATATCGTTTCGATGTCGTAAAATTATCGTTTTGTTTGGTGGGATTGGAAAATTTAAATTATGGGCAAAATGTGAAATTTAAGGAGAAAAAGTATTTTTTTAAAAAAATTTCACAAATTTTTGTGAAAAGAAATAAAATTTAAATTTACGTGAAAAATATAATTTAAAGTGGAAAACTGATTTTTTAGTGAAAATTTCAAAGAAAACTTATTCTTTCTTGAGAAATTTATTTTTTATTAAAAATTGAATTTTTAGTGAAAAATTTAATTTTTAGTGAAAAATTGAATTTTTAGTGAAAAATTTAATTTTTAGTGAAAAATTGAATTTTTAGTGAAAAATTTAATTTTTAGTGAAAAATTTAATTTTTAGTGAAAAATTGAATTTTTAGTGAAAAATTGAATTTTTAGTGAAAAATTGAATTTTTAGTGAAAAATTGAATTTTTAGTGAAAAATTGAATTTTTAGTGAAAAATTGAATTTTTAGTGAAAAATTGAATTTTTAGTGAAAAATTGAATTTTTAGTGAAAAATTGAATTTTTAGTGAAAAATTGAATTTTTAGTGAAAAATTGAATTTTTAGTGAAAAATTGAATTTTTAGTGAAAAATTGAATTTTTAGTGCAAAATTGAATTTTTAGTGAAAAATTGAATTTTTTAGTGAAAAATTGAATTTTTAATGATAAATTGAATTTTTAGTGAAAAATTGAATTTTTAGTGAAAAATTGAATTTTTAGTGAAAAATTGAATTTTTAGTGAAAAATTGAATTTTTAGTGAAAAATTGAATTTTTAGTGAAAAATTGAATTTTTAGTGAAAAATTGAATTTTTAGTGAAAAATTGAATTTTTAGTGAAAAATTGAATTTTTAGTGAAAAATTGAATTTTTAGTGAAAAATTGAATTTTTAGTGAAAAATTGAATTTTTAGTGAAAAATTGAATTTTTAGTGAAAAATTGAATTTTTAGTGAAAAATTGAATTTTTAGTGAAAAATTGAATTTTTAGTGAAAAATTGAATTTTTAATGAAAAATTGAATTTTTAGTGAAAAATTGAATTTTTAGTGAAAAATTGAATTTTTAGTGAAAAATTGAATTTTTAGTGAAAAATTGAATTTTTAGTGAAAAATTGAGTTTTTAGTGAAAAATTGAATATATAGTGAAAAATTGAATTTTTAGTGAAAAATTTAATTTTTAGTGAAAAAATGAATTTTTAGTGAAAAATTCAATTTTTAGTGAAAAATTGAATTTTTAGTGAAAAATTGAATTTTTAGTGAAAAATTCAATTTTTTAGTGCAAAATTGAATATATAGTAAAATATTGAATTTTTAGTGAAAAATTGAATTTTTAGTGAAAAATTGAATTTTTAGTGAAAAATTGAATTTTTAGTGAAAAATTGAATTTTCAGTGAAAAATTGAATTTTTAGTGAAAAATTGAATTTTTAGTGAAAAATTGAATTTTTAGTGAAAAATTGAATTTTTAGTGAAAAATTGAATTTTTAGTGAAAAATTGAATTTTTAGTGAAAAATTGAATTTTTAGTGAAAAATTCAATTTTTTAGTGAAAAATTCAATTTTTTAGTGCAAAATTGAATATATAGTGAAATATTGAATTTTTAGTGAAATATTGAATTTTTAGTGAAAAATTGAATTTTTAGTGAAAAATTGAATTTTTAGTGAAAAATTGAATTTTTAGTGAAAAATTGAATTTTTAGTGAAAAATTGAATTTTTAGTGAAAAATTGAATTTTTAGTGAAAAATTGAATTTTTAGTGAAAAATTGAATTTTTAGTGAAAAATTGAATTTTTAGTGAAAAATTTAATTTTTAGTGAAAAATTTAATTTTTAGTGAAAAATTGAATTTTTAGTGAAAAATTTAATTTTTAGTGAAAAATTGAATTTTTAGTGAAAAATTGAATTTTTAGTGAAAAATTTAATTTTTAGTGAAAAATTTCATTTTTAGTGAAAAATTTCATTTTTAGTGAAAAATTTCATTTTTAGTGAAAAATTTCATTTTTAGTGTTAAATTTCATTTTTAGTGAAAAATAGTATTTTTAGTGTTAAATTTCATTTAGAAGGTAGATTGAGTTTTAAATGACAAATTAAATTTTTATTGAAAAATTTAATTAAGTAAAAAATTTTATTATTAGTAATAAAAATTCAATTTCTAGTGAAAAATTTAATTTATTGCAGGGACTAAAACCTTTTTGGTTCCGGTACCGGTTCCAAGATTTTTAAAATATATAAGTATTTATCATCAACGTTAATACTTCATGTTTTGCGTAAAGTATTGAATTTCAATTTTGTGTGTAGATTGTCACATTTTTCCATTAGTAATGTTGATAGTTTGTTTTACTTTGGTTTGTGTACAAACTAAATGAGCCATAACATTTTGAAGAAAACTCTCTGTTTTAAATATTTCGATACTCTGTAGTCTTAATTCAAAGTATGAATGATAGATGCAACATCTTTTAAACATAACTAGAAACTGAAATCATAAATATCATTTTATATAACTTTTTCAAAACTTTGCTATCATGTTATACACCCAGAAAAAGTACTATATAAATTATAGTTTTTTACTTTTAAAAATAGTCAATAGGATAAATTATTATATTAATCGGAAAATGCCATTAAATACTAGAAAATACCATGACATTGCCATTGAGTTTATATGAAAAGATTTATTTTTTGTATACTATTCAATAATTGTCCTATTGACCAATTTTAAAGCGATTTGGGGGAACTTTTTCTGGGTGTAACATATGGTCGTTCAATGGAATATTTTAATAAATATTTTAAATTATTATTTATAAGTTGTAGTGAACTTTCGAATTTATAATGAAGAACTTTGTTTTGACATTTTGAACACTGAACACCTTTAGCTTTAGAATTAAAATTAATTAAATTGTACACATTTTTGCATTATTTTTCAAATAACATTACCAAAATGTACAAACTTCAGAACAAAATAATATTTAAAATTTAATAACATCGAATTGCTTTTTTTCTTTCTAAAATTCTATTATTTAAGCAGACATAAAATAGAATTCAAAACGGCTCAAATTTTGTAGAAAGAATATATTGAAACGTTTATTTTTACAACATTAAAACAATAGTATTTATACCGTTATATTCAATAATATTGAAATTATTTAATTAATGGTACTGAATTTTTCAAATAATATCAAATTAATTAGAAAAATTTTGAATTAATATAAATAGACTATTAATAAATGAAACATATATTTAATGGTCGAACCATTAAATATATGCTTAATCGGACATCTTTTTATGAGTTTATGAATTATGAGTTTATGAATTATGAGTTTATGAATTATGAGTTTTATGAATTTCGATGAAATGTGAGTGGCAGAGCATACCAAAATCTAGTTTTTATATAAAACGAAAAATCCTTTATAATATTACACTATCATAAAAATATACAAAATATATAAAATTTATCTAAATTTGAATTTCATTAATTTAATCTGCTCATTCTTCTGAAACCAAAAATGGTTATAAAATGAATATAAAATTTATTTGAAAAAATTAAACTTTGTCTTTTAACTATTATTTTATAGACATTAAATATAAACTTTAAATTATCAAAATATTGTGTTCAATGACCCTGACTTCTACATGTATCATAAGAATGTTAAAAATTCTGCGTAATTATAAAGGAGTTAAGTAATCGACGGTTTGACTTTTTACCAATGTTTTATGGATATTATAAATAAAATAAACAAAACAAAGAAATTTTATTTTTTATACAAAAAACCTACAAAAAAAAGGCTTTTAAAAACTGACCATGACTTTTGCTTGGGTAATAAAATCACTAAAAATTCTCCATAATTATAAAGGAGTTAAGTAATCAACGGTTTGACTTTTCACCAACTATCATAAAAATGTGTCTTTTTTTAATATATTAAAAAAATAACGTTGCAAAATATTGCCACATGTTGTAGAAAAACAAAGGGTGACGAGAAGGCTACCTCATTAGTGTTGCATATTGAAGGTTAAATTTGTCATAATTGCAATTTAAAAGTCAAACCGTAGTCAAACAAAAGAGTTGTCATAAAAATGCAACGCCAGACAAAAGAGATGCAATAAAAAAGGAGTTTTTTTCGCAAAAATTACCACTTTTTGCAAAAAAAAAAAAAAAAGGATTTTCTGCCAAAAATGTAAGGGTAAAATTTGCGCGGGTTAATAGGGTGCACAGAGATATTGCAAATTCACAGGAAAGGGCTGTCGGACATATAATTTATGAGTTGTGATAATGGATTGTTACCTGATTCCTGATTATATCATCATCATGTGACGAAATATTGCAAGAATAGCATTTTAGTCAAGGTTAACGTGATAATGTGTTTGAATAGTTGGTAATACTACTTGAAGTTACTACGTTTCGTTTTAATGTTAGAATTATAACGGGTTCTTGGACAGATAATCATTTGCTTTATTGAAAATTGTAATAGACTTATGGTGTGTCCTCTCATTTTTTGCACTTTATCCCCTTTCAAGACGCACTTTACCACTTTCTTAACTACTTGAGACATATAGTACTTGAAGTTACTACGTTTAGTTTTAATTTGAAAAATATTACTAGTTATTTGACAGATAATTTTTTGCTTTATTGAATATTCTAATGTGGCATACCATTTTCTGCACTTTATACCCTTTCAAGATGCACTTTACCACTTTCTTAACTACTTGATACATATAGTACTTGAAGTTACTACGTTTAGTTTTAATTCGAAAAATATAACTAGTTATTTGATGGTTAATTTGTATCATTATTGAAAATTACTGTCGACTACTGGTGTTTTTTTGCACTTTATCCCCTTTCTAGTTGCATTTTACCCCTTTCTTAACCCTTTCTCTACATCGGACGCACATGTGTTACGCTTGGTACGCAATATTGCACTGACAGCCAGTAAAAAATAACAACCGAACATTTATTAACCAACAACCCAAAATGGTATGTCCATCCATATTCCCATCCATACAACAACTGTGAAGAAATTGGCGAAATCAGAACAATCGTATATTGTGCCATGTCTAATGATATCATTTTCACACATTTCGCACAGAACTCCATTTTTTATGGCTGATTGAGTTTTTCTGATTTCGCTTTTATGCGGTCATAAAATCAGTCTATACTGTATACAATTTTATCGAAAGGATTGCTTCGCATTCGTCATGCTATTTTGGCCGCAGACCAATTTAAACAATTTTTTGATTTATAAATTTTTGTTTTCGCCAGTTTAAATGGTTTTTTGTTTTTTATGGTGACAAATTAGTTTATTTACCCATGGGAAACCGTTGTGGGATGATGTGGTATATTTCGCTTTTACTTTTCAGACAGTTGAAAAACTTTAATAAATAAAAAATAATAATATTGATAAAATATGAAAGTGGAAATTGGGATCTGTACGCTATTAAAATGTGATTTATAATTGTGTTTATCGGGCTTTGAATTGAAATTTAAATTCAATTGAATTTAATATTTTGCTGTGCCAGAATTTGAGTTTTGAAGATTGCACAAATGGTTGACGAATTTTAAAATTGAATTTAAATCGTTTCAATAAATGCTGATGAAATTCATTTCGGTTTTTATTGATAAAAATTTGAACTTCGAACGTAAGTTTTTTAATTTCAGAATCTTTTTACTTGAAAAAAAATGTTCATTAATAATTCAAATTTTCAGAAAATTTTGCATTCTTCACTAAAACTTAAAATTTTCACTAAAAATTAAAATTTTCACTGAAAATGAAATTTTTCACTAAAAATTCAATTTTTCACTAAAAATTCAATTTTTCACTAAAAATTCAATTTTTCACTAAAAATTAAATTTTTCACTAAAAATTCAATTTTTCACTAAAAATTCAATTTTTCACTAAAAATTCAATTTTTCACTAAAATTCAATTTTTCACTAAAAATTCAATTTTTCAATAAAAATTCAATTTTTCACTAAAAATTCAATTTTTCACTAAAAATTCAATTTTTCACTAAAAATTCAATTTTTCACTAAAAATTCAATTTTTCACTACAAATTCAATTTTTCACTAAAAATTCAATTTTACGCTATAAATTCAATTTTCACTAAAAATTCAATTTTTTACTAAAAGTTATATTTTTCACTCAAATTTAATTTTTCACTAAAAATTCAATTTTTCACTAAAAATTAAAATTTTCACTAAAAATTAAAATTTTCACTAAAAATTAAAATTTTCACTAAAAATTCAATTTTTCACTAAAAATTCAATTTTTCACTAAAAATTCAATTTTTCACTAAAAATTCAATTTTTCACTAAAAATTCAATTTTTCACTAAAAATTCAATTTTTCACTAAAAATTCAATTTTTCACTAAAAATTCAATTTTTCACTAAAAATTCAATTTTTCACTACAAATTCAATTTATCACTAAAAATTCAATTTTTCACTTAAAACTCAATTTTCACTAAAAATTCAATTTTTTACTAAAAATTCAATTATTTACCAAAATTCAATTATTCACCAAAATTCAATTTCCCACTAAAAATTCAAACTTTCACTAAAAATTAGATTCTTACATAAAATCTTTTAAAAATTATTTTTATCTTGAATTTCTTAAAACATCCAGCAAACTGAAAATATCAAATAACGTTTGTGCTCTATATGAAACCATTGAAAAGCACATTAAGAAAAATACTATTCCAAATCACAATATGTGATCGGATAATTGCCAATTGCGTCAAAAAGAATTTTCCTAACTTCAAGTCCTATAAACGATTTCCAACAGAATGACTCGCTCGTTAAGAGGGGTAAATTGGAAAAACAGCTGAAAAGTGGTTAAGGGGGAGACGCACCAAAGCACATGCTTAAATTTTATGCATCTATTAAGTCTTGGTCATTACGACGTGTTATGGCTAAATGCTGAAATTGTCGACTATACGACGACTTAACAACGATGACTTTACGATGATTATAAAGTAACTGAAAATTTAACAGAGGCTACCGCAATGTTGACCTACAGTCAGCCGCGCACGCTGGGGGTCTTGCGTTATAATAAATATTTTTTACAGCATTATATAAAAGTGAAAATAAAGAGCAAGAAATACCATTTTATTGCACCATTTAATGCAGCAATATCCTGCGCATATATCACACAACCCAACAATGCGACTGACTGACAGACAAACAGAAGAACAGAGCCCAAAAAGAAATACTGGCCAAGAGTCTATGTTGATGGACCAAATACTTGGCCACTGTGGCCAACCAGTCAATTGTGTTGTGTCGCTGAAATTGTGCTCATGCTCATTCCTATCCTCGTCAACTTCTTCAACTTCAATGTCCAAGAAATGAAAAACAAAACAGGAAAAGGAAATGACAATAAGCCATGTGTTTTGAGAGCCAAAATACAATACACCCATAGTACAATATGACATCATGGCCCATTATAATATGGAGAACCATGCGACGCTGGAACCACACACACGCAGTGTTTGGACCTCTCTCAACTGGCAACAATGCCAACAAAAGTAGCCAATTTCTTCATTCTTCGAGTCGCTTAATATAGGAGACCTCGCTAAATGAGAGGAAGTTGTGTCGTTCAACATGAATTATGGCCCAGCAGTCGCTGAAGAATGGAACCAACAATGTGTAGTATACAATTATGGCAGGACCATTAGCTGCTCACAGAGTGACTGAGTGAGTAGTTAGTTGTTACGCTGTATAGCTTTTGTTGCTGTGGCAAACATCTTTTAATTGTCTCGAACTTTTTAAGAGCGAAATTTTAAGTATTATCTTTGATTTATATTGCGGATGTAGTTTTATTTTTGAGAATTGCTTGTTTTGGCAAACAAAAATATATATTTACTTTAATAAATCGGTAGCAGATGAAGTTATCAATTTTATTAGCTCTATGTTGGGGGTCATAATTCAAACGTGTAATAAAGATATATCTGATAGTATAAAGCTGTTTATTGTTTGGGATATAGATGCCGAAGACACGAGTCGAAGACACGAGAAAAAGGCAGCTGTTTGGGAGCAGGGCCAAAGGACTTATTTGATTGTAATTAATAGCAGGATTTAAAATAATTTTGTTTCTTTTGTTTATGAATTTCACAACTTCGCTATTGTCAAAGAACTTTGGGTTTGTAATCATTATATATCAGAACATGTTAATGATAAATCGATGGATATACTCATTACAGGGCATAGATCGAATTCAATTCCTTGGGTCTCTTGTTCTAAAAATTTAATACAAACAAATTAGATTGAATTTCACTTGGATTTTAATTCGAAACCTGGAGCATGTATAGAATATTCGATATTAAATTAACGATAAAATAAAAACTAATTTGATAACATTTTGCGTGAATTCTCTAAAGTAAAGTAAAGGTATTAACCCTTAAATGCCCACTGGTTCCGCCAAGAACCAACGGATGAAAAATCCAAACTTTGTTCAACGAATTTTATTTAATCTTCCCACTTTGACTTTTTAAATGTATCCAAGCGCCACCGTTTGCGCCGATTCCCGTTTGAAACAAACTTCATTTGCCGGCTGTATGTCCAGTAAGGGCAACCAACCTCAAGAAATTTAACTTTTGTAAAATTGCGAATTGTAATATTGTAATATTGTAAATTGGTCGAAATCGAAGCTGACAAAAATATTGTCGTGATCGCTGTAGTATCTAGAAGCTATTGTGAGTGTTTAAAATAAATGTAATTATTTATTTTAGTGGATTTTGTCGAATTTTTGGTTGGTTCTTTGCGGAACCATCAGGCACCGAGAGTTCAAAATTGAGAATATGTGAAATTCTATTGAAACGTTTTTCTATTGAAATGTTTTTTTTTAAGTTTGTTGTTTACAAATAACAGAATTCCTAATTTTCGAACAGAATAAGTGTTTGGAAATTAATGATGTGAATATGACATCAACAATGACCGGAGTGAATCCATAAAAAAAGAACTGTTTCATCAAAAGAAACCACAAATATTCATACTTTTATGCTTCTTTTTACATTTTCCACGATTATTAATAATAACTTTTGCTTTAAAAATTCTTAAGTACAAAATGCACTTTTTCAATTTTGAAGTCCGGGTGCTCAGTGGTTCCGCAAGGAACCAACGAGGAATTTTTGATCTGGTTCAAGTAAGTAACACCTATGAGCAAAGTCGTAGAACAAACGTTGTCCAGAATCGCGAGTTCTATAACATACATTTTTTTCAGCTCAAAAAAAAAGTCAGGCTTAAAGGGTTAATATGGCCTTATTTTTCAATTATTTCTGAGGGAGAAGGGAAATCAGTTCGTTGGTTATATATATGTTATTTTTTCTATTTTTTCTATTATTACAAAACTTTTTTTTTCACAAAAAATTAAATTTTTCACTAAAAATTGAATTGTTCACTAAATTTTAATTTTACACTGAAATTTCAATTTTTTACTAAAAATTTAATTTTTTAATTAAATTTTAATTTTTCACTTAAAATTCAAATTTTCACTTAAAATTCAATTTTCCACTAAAAATTAAACTTCTCACTAAAAATTCAATTTTTCACTAAAAATTTAATTTTTCACTATAAATTCAATTTTTTTACTAAAATGTTTTCGGAAAAATTAATTTTCACTAAAAATAAATAGTTTCACTAAAAATTAACATTTTCACTAAAAATTAAATTTTTCACAATGAATTCGATTTTTCACTAAAAATTCAATTTTTCCCTAAAAATTCAATTTCTCACTAAAAATTCAATTTTTCACTAAAAATTCAATTTTTCACTAAAAATTCAATTTTTCACTAAAAATTTAATTTTTCATTATAAATTCAATTTTTTTGACTAAATATTAAAATGTTCTCTGAAAATTTAATTTTCACTAAAAATAAATATTTTCACTAAAAATTAACATTTTCACTAAAAATTAACATTTTCACTAAAAATTAACATTTTCACAAAAAATTAAATTTTTCATTAAAAATGAAATTTTTCACAATGAATTCTATTTTCACTAAAAATTCAATTTTTCACAAAAAATTTAAGTTTTCACCATATAAACAAATTTTCACTAAAATTTTATAACTTCATACGCTTATTTGAAGAATCCGATTTAAAATCGATATTTATTTATATTAAATTTGAAAATATTTGGTACACAGAAAAAATACTCGCCGTAAATATAGCAACCGATATTAATTGCATTAATTAATCAATCCAGCAATGAAATTCGTTAATTTAATTAAAACATTTTTTTTTTTACAGTAATTTTTTGATTTTGGGATATAGTTTTTACGATTTTCAAAAATTGTATATACTCAAAAACTAGAGACAATTTGACGAAACTGACGCCATTTCGAAATCAGAGTTACAAATACATTAAAAAATTATTACAAATTTTAATTTTGAAAAAAAAAAAATTAATATAAAAAAAGGTAAAAATTTAGAAAATTAATTATTAAAATACGATGCGATCAAAATACCATCTTAAAATTTGGCTAGAACATTTATATTAAATCAACCAAAATGTGTAATTTTTTTTTGTTGATAATTTTTTAATGATAATTAGCACGGGCCAAATGTTCACGTTTAGAAGATACAACTTAATTGGTATAAAAGCTTGTTTTATTAGCTATAAAACGAGCCATCAACAGAGTTTCTATCATTTCTTTTTTAAGAGATATTGAAATAGAAACAACCACACAAAAGTGATTTTTGTCCTATTTTTTGTAACTTTGAACCACTGTGTTTTTGAAAGCAGTGGGCAAAAAGAAATTGATCATTGCATATCTCTATATACTTTATCAGTTGGTCAAATTTCATGGAAATCGAAGATGCTGAGTTCTAACCGCTGGTCGATTTGGTGTGGAATAGTCCGTATATGATTGGGGTTTAACAAGGATTTAAATGGTAACCGTTTCTTTTTTAAAACCATCATTTTAAACCATTTGTGTGTTCAATCTTTAATTACACTACACAACAGCCATTCTGTGCAGCAGTCAAGGTTATTTTTGTATTATGTAAAATGACGCCCTTATTCCGAAAATATGGTTTAATAATATTGCTTTGGATAGATTTACAAAATATGGGCCAATAACTTTTGGACCGAGCTTTCATAAAGGTGGTGGCATATATTTGCAAATATCTCGCGTTCTAATTAACACATATGATCAATTGTTATATTGAATGAAAGTTAATTGAATATCGAATAAACATTTCTTAGAACATTTTTAAATTGGTTCATTAGTTTAAGAGAAATCGAAAGAAGAACTTGAAAAAACATTTTTTTTTTCAAAAAAAATTTAAGAAAAAATTCATTTAAAACGAGTTGGGAAAGTTAGGTCACATGGGTAAGTTCGGTCACATGGGGCGGATTTTTATAGTCGGTCGGGCCCGACTATGGAATACCCTACACCTATGGTGGAGATATTAATGAGGAATATTTAATTGTATACCTTAATTTTAAATTTTTAATTATGCTGAACCTCCCCACCTTCAGAATATTATTCATATATCAGAAATTTACGTCTTATATCCCTATAAAAAAAAATTTATATAAAGTACCTAAAAAAAAAATTGAAAAATATAATTGGGCGGACCACGCCTATATTTAAAATTTTGAAAGGCTAATATTTCATAGATTTGATTTTAATAATTAACGGATCAAATTTCAACTATGAAAACCCGGGAAATAATGAAAAAAAAAAGTGGGCGTATCACGCCCATTTTTGGACCGCATATTTTTAGGTGAATTCTAACAATACATTTTAAATTTTATAACTATACCTTGAATACTTTTCGAGTTATTAGTTCCGAAAGAGTTATATAAAATTGACTTGTATGGGAGGTGGGCGTGTCCGTTGACCGATTTGGCTCATTTTCAAACTTAGTTCCTACTTTTGGCTAAAATATATTGAGTCGAAATTTCATCGCATTCTGATCAGTATTTCTCAAGTTATTCTGTATTCGGACAGCAAGACAGCAAGACAGCAAGACAGCAAGACGGACAGACAGACGGACATGGCTAAACGGACTCGGGTAGTGATGCTGATCAAGAATATATATACTTTTCCATACCGGACACGCCTTCTAAGGGGCGTTACAATATATGCACAAAGTTAATATACCCTGTACCTCATAGCTGTAGGGTATAAAAATGGAAAATAATCGAGAAAGTAGATGATATACAAATTAAAATTTTTCAAAATTAGTTCACACTCCGTTGAAGAAATTGAGCTATAAAATATATTGGTAACATTTGAGGATAAAAAAAGTTATGTGAAAGCAATGTAATTGAGTGCTATACAAATAGGCATAAAAATAAAAAATAAAAAATGTGAGCGGATCACGATTATTTTTTGAGCACCTATTGATAGATGATTGCTTGTAATTAATTTTATAACTTTATCTTTAATACTTAACGAGAAATGTGATCCTAAAAAGTAAACCCATATTTCGTAGTGGATGTAGTAGATTACGTTGACTAAATCGACTCATTTTCGAACTTTGAATTACTATTCTACTAAAATATATTGGAAATAAATTTCACATCATTCGTAATAGCAGTTTTAAAGTTATCGTGTATAGGCGGACAGACAGATGTCCATATCTAAATCGACTCGGAAAGTGATGTTGACCAAGAAAATATATACTTTTTCATACCAGTTACGCCTACTAAGAGGCGCTAAAATATCCTCACATATATTTTATAACTTACAACCCATGGGTATAGGGTATAAACATATTATGCGATTTTTTTTAGTTAATACCCAATTGTAATGCTTTCACATCATTTTTTCTGTTCTCAAAAATTATCCACAGATTTCTTTTATTTTTACATAATTTTCTTTAAAAATGTACACGCTCATTTTGCAATATTACAAACTGTGCATCATCTTGCGTTTTCAATTTTTCGCCATTTTTTAAATTCATTTTTTAATAAAATTTTGGTCGAAAAAATTTACATTTTTCGAGTTCTTCTATAGAGTTTTCTTAAACCAGTAAACCAATTCCAAACTATTGTAGGAAATGTTTATTTAATTATCTTTCATTCGATATAACAACTGAGCTTATGGGTTTTATTAAACAAGAGATATTTACAAATATATGTGACCACCTTTTTGAAAGCTCAGTACAAAAGTTATTGCTTGAAATCTCGTAATCCTATCCGTAGAAAATTTTTTAATTCATATATTCAAATTCTGCGAGTCATTTTCAATAATACAAAAATAATGGAATTTACTGCGCAAACTTTTTTTCTCATTTTGTTGTGTAGTGTTATTTTTCCATCTTCAAATATTTTTCTACCCTCAATCTTTCGTCTATCCTTAATATTTTTTCATTTTCAATCTTCTTCATAAATTTTTCTTCTATCTTAACTATCTAAACTCATCAATGTGTAAATTAATCGACCATTTTTCTATTTTCAAACTTTAATCATTCTTCAGTTTTTATCTTTAATCTTTCTTATATTTTCAGTTTTTATTCTATCTTCATTCTTAATTCATTATTTCATTTACAATATCTTTTTATATTTCTTCTATCTTTTATCTATCGTCTATTTTCAATTTTTAATTTTTATATATTTAAATTTCAATATTTCTTTTATCTTAATTTTTGATTGTATTTTAAATTTTGCTTCTATCAATGTGTAAATCCTTAGGTTTTTTTTTCTATCTTCAATCATTTATCTATCTTTAATCTTCAATAATTTCTCAATCTTTTATCATTAATCCGTCTTTAAATTTTCCTTTTCTCCTGTCTTCAATCTTTCTTCTATATTTCCTCTACCATTTATTCTCTCTTTAACATTTCCTCTAATTTCAATATTTTTTATATCTTAAATCTTTCTTTCAACATTCTTTAAATTTCAAATTATTTTATATTTCTTGTATTTTCAATTATTCTTCTTTTATCTTTAATATGTCCTAAATCTGTCTTTATTCTTCTTATAGTTTATATTTTCAATATTTCTTCTATCATTAATATTTCATCTTTTATCGTTCTTTAATCTTTCTTCTGTCCTTATTTGAACTTTAATTTTTCATCTATATTCAACGTTAAATCTTTTTGGAATATTCACTCTTTTTTCTATTCTAAATTTTTCTTCCAACTATTCAAAATTTTTTTCCAACTTGAATCTTTCTTTTATTTTCAATATTACTTCTATCATCAATATATATACTGTATTTAATCTATTTTAAAAGAAATCATTTAAGAAAGTTTCATCATTTTCAATGTTTTTTATTATGAAAAAAAAAAAACTTTTTAAAAACTTTTATCCACTTCAATTTAATCGAAACCATTTCTTCCAACTTCAAACTAATTTATGATGATGCCATCAATAAATTTGCCAAATTTCACTCGACATTTGTATTAAATTCCAATTGAAACAAAATCCACATCACCACAAAGCTAATAAAGGCCAATAACTTTTTCCAACTGCTTCACATATCAAAGAGCGATATATTAATTTTTCTACAACATTCAAATGAGGCTCGCTAACCGAAGAAACAGCCGCAATGGGACTCTTAAGTTAACCCTCCACAATAACCTCACAACAAACAGCCAGAGCCACTGACCAAAAGTGGGTGGTTCTGGTCAGCATAAAAAAAGTCAACTGGCTTTTTTGGCCAACAAATAACAAATAAAATGTTAAATAAAGTGCATAAAGGAAAATGATAAAAATAAATAGTCGTTAAAAAAAACGACACAGCCAACAAAATTTGATTTTTATCGCAATTCATTTGAATTTTATTGGGTCGACGACGACGACGACGGAGATTTTCGACGATCAAAATCGTGTTGCCCATTTTCACTGCATGGCTGCCCGCCTCAAGAGAATTCCGCACACTTGTCGCCCGCCCCCCCAGTTAACTTTAGACCCAATGTGTTCTACATTTTGGCGTCATTTTCTACGCAATAAAATAAACATTTCAAAGTGAAATCAACGTAAACGATTCGGACAACGTTGTTCTTTCTGCTACTGCTTACGTTTCATTGGAGCGAATTTAATTTTATCTTTATTTTTATTATTTTTATTTGTATTTTGTTGGCGCGCGCCCGAAGTCGTTGGCCACACTGGACAGGTTCCAGTGATTTTTTTGGGATTTGTTGTTATTTAAAGAAAGATCAACATAAAGTGCTATGACGTTGTACAGTACGCCTTGACCAATTTGGCATTGGTATGGTGGTGGAAAAATCCTTTTCTTAGTCACCCTCGGTTATGGCTATTTTAGGGTTGGCCAAAGTTAGTTTTTTAAACGATTGGTCAATAGAAGCCTTTAACTCTTTTAATGTGATGCACAGCATAGATTGTGAAGAATGTGAAAACGATGTTGAAAATATGACGATGATGCTGAAATGAGAAATTTGAGTAGGGGGTAGCATTTTGAGGAATTTGAGTGTTTAATGGGGATTTTATTATAATCCTATAGTTATTTGATGCATTATCTGGTTTAATGTGGATGAGTTTTAGCATGAGCCTTAAATGGTAATTTTAAATTCGATAAGATATAGATTGTTTTCCAAGCAAATTTGTTTAAAACTTAAATTCTGATTTCGTTCTATCAAATATCAAAATTTTGATAATAAAAATCGTAGGGAATTCGTTACATAGCACACATTTGCATTCAAACATCGAAATCTGTAACAGTAAAAAACAAATTCTATCAAATTTAAATTTTAAAAAAATTTCGTTGAAATATGGGGTTTATAAATAACTTCGGATAATTTAAACATTTTAAAATATATTCCAAATTTTAATGCTAAAAACCTAAACAATTTATTTCTTAATAATAAAAGGTCCTTCTTTTAAATATACTACGTACAAAATATATAAGTCTCATATTTAAAATTTCTTTTAATAAGTTCAAAATATACCGCACAGGTTCTGACGACTTATATTGTTCGACTAACAGGTACTTCATTGTTATCTCCTTTGTGCAAATGTTCTAATTTAGCGATTTCTTCTTTGGTCTTTGCATTATCAACTATTATTTCCCATACTCAAATTATGCTCAAAGTATAGATTATCCTGCATATGCAAAATAATGAAAAGAGATTGAAAAACTAACAAAAAAAAACACTACAAAGGATATGTGAGTATGTTGTAAAGTATGCCATTGTTAGAGCAACAAAAAAAAAACATACCTATTATTGAGATTAAAGAACTATTGTAGTTCTTAAGTGCCACACATTGTGTGGCCAAATTGATGCACAATGCGTATCTAGCGCCAGGTTTCGTATAACGTATACCCTTTGATCTTGCAAAAATTCTCAAATATAATAAATCCTATTCAAGGATTAATACATTGAAAAAATATTTTTAAATTTTTAAAATTCAATTTTTAACTTAAAATTCACTTTTTAACGAAAAATTTAATTTTTAATTTAAAATTCAAATTTTCACTAAAAATTCAATTTGTTCACTAAAAGATCAATTTTTCACTAAAAATTCAATTTTTCACTAAAAATTCAATTTTTCATTAAAAATTCAATTATTTCACTAAAAATTAAATTTTTCACTAAAAATTAAATTTTTCACTAAAAATTCAATTTTTCACTAAAAATTCAATTTTAACTAAAAATTCAATTTGTAACTAAAAATTCAATTTTTAATTTAAATTAAATTTTTCACTAAAAATTCAATTTTTTCACAAAAAATTCAATTTTTAACTAAAAAATCAATTTTTAACTAAAAAAATCAATTTTAAAAATAAAATTAAATTTTTTAGCTAAAAATTCAATTTTTAAGTGAAATTAAATGTTGTACTAAAAATTCAACTTTTCACGAAAATTCAATTTTTTACTAAAAATTCAATTTCTAAAATTTCAGTTTTTGTCTATTAAATTCAATTAAAATATACAAAAAAATTTTAGTGAAAAATTCAATTTTTCACTAAAAATTCAAATTTTTACTAAAAAATCAATTTTTAACTAAAAATCCAATTTTTCACTAAAAAGTCAATTTTTCACTAAAAATTCAATTTTCACTAAAAATTCAAATTTTCACTAAAATTCAATTTTTCACTATAAATTCAAATTTTTACTGAAAATTCAAATTTTCACTAAAAATTCAAATTTTCACTAAAAAATTTAATTTTTAATTTAAAATTCAAATTTCCACTAAAAATTCAATTTTTAACTAAAAATTAATACTTAAACTAAAATTTCAATTTTTAACTAAAAATTCAATTTTAAACTAAAAATT
Source organism: Dryomyza anilis (assembly GCA_951804985.1). Classification (NCBI taxonomy): domain Eukaryota; kingdom Metazoa; phylum Arthropoda; class Insecta; order Diptera; family Dryomyzidae; genus Dryomyza; species Dryomyza anilis. The sequence continues at coordinate 125,504,015 of OX638130.1, read as the reverse complement.
CAATTTTAAACTAAAAATTCAATTTTAACTTAAAATAAAATTTTAACTAAAAAATCAATTTTTCACTAAAAATTCAATTTTTAACTAAAAATTCAATTTGTAACTAAAAATTCAATTTGTAACTAAAAATTCAATTTTTAATTTAAATTCAATTTTTCATTAAAAATTCAATTTTTAACTAGAAATTCAATTTTTAACTAAAAATTCAATTTTTAACTAAAAATTCAATTTTTAACTGAAAATTCAATATTTAACTAAAAATTCAATTTTTAACTAAATAATACATTTTTAACTAAAAAAATCAATTTTAAACTAAAAATTCAATTTTTAACTAAAAATTCAATTTTCACTAAAAATTCAGTTTTTCACTAAAAATTCAATTTTAACTGAAATTGAATTTTTTACTAAAAATACAATTTTTCACTAAAATTAAATTTTTTACTAAAAATTCAATTTTTCTAAAATTTCAGTTTTTGTCTATTAAATTGAATATTAAATTCAATTAAAATATAAAAATAAACTGCAAAAAATTGTATGAAAAACATTTATTAACATTGTCCGTTGGAGGTCTTAATCCTGGCGCCCTCAACTATTGTATCCATTGTAGGGCAATTTAGTAAAACAATTCAGGATACTTAAGAACTACAATACCCATAATTTACGAACAACAGCGATCATTTTTGCCACACAAAGACGAATCTTTTGTTTTTTTTTAACAAAAATCAAAGAAATTCCTCTGCCAACAAATTCTACTAACAGCAGGATGATCTATGCTTTAAGGATAATTTGTAAACTTGAAACCGACAAGAAAAAGAAATCGCAGACTTACGGGCGTTTACACAAAAGACACAGCGCCGCCAAAATTAAAGTAATACAAAAGAGAAGCCCAAAATCCAACCATCTGAACAGTACCAACCTGTTTGAGAGTCGAGAGTCCTTTCAGAATATACCACCACATAGTAACAGCCGCTGGACGCAGGACTTCAGGGAATGTAAGCGAAAACCTCGTGCTATTCGCAAACTCAAAAGTACAACAAAATCTACAGAGGATCAGATGCAAATCTATTGCTCGAGATTAAGCGCTCTACTTTGCATATGCTGTGTGCTGTTTTGCATGTCCAGGGTGAGATGGACAGGGTGTCCTGCGTATTCTGCAACATGTGTTCTTTGTGTTGTGCAACAAACAAAGCGCATGTGTTTCCTGCACTTGCTCTAATCCTGGCGCTTAACACGAAAGGATATAAATTTCAATAGCCACAAAAAATATATATTTTTTCTCAACTGATCGCACACAATTGATCTACTAAAGATAAATTAACACAGCAAATAGATCGTTTAGCTGTGGGCTTAAATGAGCTGGATTTTGTTGTTTGCCAAATATCTTGAGAAACCTTAGTAGACACATTGTCTTCAGTTTTGATTTAAATCTAATTTTGGCAGGCGTTCACTCACTCCCAGATAAGAACCAAAAGAAAAGAAGAATCTAAAATGATATTTTTGAATGTGATCAGGTGACCACTAATCTTATTTCGTTGAAATTTTACAATGTTTTTTATCTACGATATTTTTTGTGATAGTAACGAGCAATAGTTTTGGTTCCAAAAAAGTAGTTCTATCAACGTCGATTTTTTTTTAATTATATAGAAATTTGTTACGCCAACCAACTTTATTCCAAAGTTAATTGATTCGGTTCTCTCAACTGTTAAGTCGGTTCTTATATTCAAAACTAAAATGGGTTTAGTTTGGACTACGATCTATTTAGAACAGTTTTATAACAATTTCGTGTGTATATATGCTAATATTTCAAGCTCCAACCGAATATTGCCAATTTGTGGAAATATTTTTGAACAGAATGTTGAAAATGGTTATTACAACTAACATTTTTGTTCTTTCAATATCATGCTAAAATAGTTATATGTATTCTATGTGTACTACCTCTAGATTCCTTTTCAGAATATCTAATGCAATGAGGTTCGAAGAATGAAAAGTTAGTTGTGGCAACAATCGAAATATTAACAAACTGGTTGATGGAACTGCTATATTCGGTTTCAAACTAGAACCCTTGCCTTATTTAGCGTTTATAGGTTTATAGGTTTACTAAAGATATTCCTAATTAAACTGTGAATCGACTTTCGTGTTAAAAGATTTTCAGTCAAAGCCGATTTTATTAATTCATGATTTTTTTACTGAAAGGTAATGTCCTAAAAACCTATTTCTCAACATAGAAATTGAAGAACCACTTCGTAACAATAGGTATTAATGAAAATATTACATATTACAAATATTCATTAAACTATAGAATTATTTTAACATTCAAAAACCCTCCAAAATAAAATCAGCATCAACAATCACTATAAATTCATTTAATATGTTCACTAATACCGTCACCAAAGCAATACAACCTATTCCAATCGGTAGCAAAAACAAATCAATGCTAAAATTCCAAAATCCCCAACATCCTGTGTGTCGATGATGCAAAAAAAATTGTCAATCCATGAACAATTCCCAATGGTATTTGACCAGAACAACATAGAACAAAAACATAACCTATACAACCAACAACTAAAATATAACTGCAGTGAAATATATGAAGTTATTTCATATGCATAGCATAGAATTGGTCACTGTCCATAGTTGATGATGATGATGAAAACTGCATTGGGTTTATTATTTTTAGTTTTCTATTTTGTATCCTTTTTATGGAACAACTAGAGCAGCAACATGCGCCATGTTTCTAATCAGTGCAGCTTCCGGTAAGCGCTTTGAATGCGCAATATTTCGCCGAGAGAGACAGAGAAGAATCATAAATATTCATATCAATCGTATACAATACATACTACAACGAGGTTATATCAAACGCCATGCGAATATAATATGAGGTCCGTAGTACTACCAGAAAAGGACGACTACAAATTAGTGGAATAAACAACAAACTATGTACTGATTTAGCACCAATGTTGTTTGAAACTGCATGCTAAATGATGTCGATAATTGATGCAACTGCGTACATTTTATTGGTGTGTCAACCTCTTTTGAGATTATAGAAATCATATTGCAAAGGAGTGTTTATGAAATTTCTATAGAAGGTTCAAATAGGTAAACTGTAAAAGCTTTGAAGATCTCAAAATATAAAAAAAATTCAAATCTGCATTCCTGGTCCAATTATTCCTCTGGACAATTCTATTCTTCTTAATAGAAAATTATTTCCTCTCTTACTTTCCCAAACAACTTTTTTATACACAATTCATCCTAAGATAGTTCCTTGTCAAGTTCATTCTCAAATAGTTCCTCCTCTTACAGTTTATTTTATTTCTTTTCAGAGCCAACAAACCCGGACTCACTGGCACAAGAACAATGCTTAGTTGTTCAGGGACCCGGACACCTTCTCTGTGTAATTTGTTCACGACATTTATTCCCCGAGACAACACTTTCCCGAAACAATATATTTACAGAGACAATACCACCTCGAGGCAAATATTCCTCCGGAAAATTCATCTTCAACAGAATTCTTCCCTGAGAAATTAGTTCCTGACACATTACTTCCCCAAACAAGTTTTTCACACACAATTCTTCTCCAAATCAAATCTTTCCCATCTAATTAACACTCAGATAGTTCTTTCCTATGTCATTATAATTTTAAATAACTTTCGATTTTTTATCAGTTTTGATTCTATATCACACAATTCTTTCCTCAAGCAATTCTTCTCCGAGACAACACTTTCCCGATATAATATATTCACAGAAATAACACTTTCCTGAGACTATTAATCCTCCAGACAATTCGTTCCCTAAAGAATGCTGCACCAAGAAAATCAGTCCCAGAAACTTTACTTCCTCAGACAACTTTTTAACTTTCTTCTTCTCTTTGCCGGGAAATTCATCGCCAGATATTTCCTCTTGAATAATTTATCTCTAATATTTTGTCCACAAATTATTCTTCCCGGAAGCAATTTCTCACAAATACAAAACTTTCTCGAGGCAATTCTTTCCCCGAACAAATTATTTCCAGAGATCTTACTTCCCCAGACAACTTTTCGACACACAATTCTTCTCCGAGATAACTCTTTCCCGAAAAATTAACCGCCAGATATTTCTTTCTGGTTAATTTGTCCATAACATTTATTCCACAAGCCATTCTTCACCGAAACAATTTCTCACAAAGGTGAATCTTTCCCGAGGCAATTCTTTCCCAAAAAAAGTACTTCCCCGAGAAAAATATTTCCAGTGACTTTACTTCCTCAGCCAACTTTTTCACACACAATTTTACTCCGAGACTCTTTCCCGAGAAATTCATCACCCGATATTTCTTTTTGGTTAATTTGTCCCGAACATTTATTCCACAAACTACTCTTCCCCCAAACAATTTCTCACAATCACAAAATTTTAACGAGGGTATTCTTTCCCAAAAAAGTTCTTCCCGAGAAAATTAATCCCAGAGACATTACTTCATCAGACAACATTTTCACACTCCACAACTTTCACCTATACAACTTTTTCCCGAGAAATTCATTGCCAGATAGTTTTACCCCATATAACATTTTCGAGTCTTTATCAGTTTGGATTCTTTATGAGAAAGTACAGCATATAATTCCAGAAAAGTTCCACTCTAACATAAGAACACACACACTGCAACAAATCATTCTTCTCCGAGACAACTTTTCCCGGGAAATTAATCCCCAGATTCTTCCATACCCTATATCTCCAAAAGCATTTCTTCCTCGAGAAAATATATTCAAAGAAATAATACTATCCTGAGACATTTATTCTAAAGCACAATTCATTCCAAAATAATTCTTCCCCAAGAAAATCAGTCCTTTGCACTTTACTTCCCCAGACAACTTTCTCACACACAATTCTACTCCGGGACAACTCTTTCCCTTGAAATGAATCCTCAGATAGTTCTACCTTATGATTTCATATAATACAATTTCGAAGAATTTTCGATTCTCTATCAGTTTCGATTCTTTATCTGTTTCTATTCTATATAAGACGATTCTTTTCACAAACAATTCTCGCCAGAGACAACACTTTCCCGATACAGATATATTCACAGAGACAAAACTATTCCAAGACAATTATTTCTCCGGACAATTCTTTCCTTATATAATTCTTCTCCGATAAAATTATTCTCAAACACCTTCACCCCCAGACAACATTTTTCACGTAATACTTCTCTGAGACAACTCTTTCCCGGAAAATTAATTTCCATATAGTTCTGGCCCATAACACTTACTAGACTTTAAAAAAACCATCGATTCTTTATCAGTTCCGATTCTTTATCAGCAAGTACCGCCCATAATTTCAGAAAAGTTCCACTTTAACATTGCAGCAAACTTGACTGACTGCAACAAAAACCAAAAAAATAAACAAAATCGCACAAAGAAAAGTCTACAAAGGGCAGCACCGAATCGCTCAACTGGTAATTCGAAGGTATTCCGCACAATTGTGTGCCAGAGTCAATCACGAAATCACGTCAACAAAAAACAAAATCAAAAAAGGAAAGCAAAACAAAATAAGAATGCAAAACCATAAAAAGCTGGGTGCACAACAAACTAAAAAAAAAAAACAGACAACCACTTGAAGGATGCAACAATGTCGGGTCAATCCACGCGCGCGCCTACACGCGATATCAGTCCAAATATTCCCGCGAGCCAAAAGCAAAACGACGATGACGATGATGTGTTTGGTGGGTGGGTGGTAGTTCGGTGGTTCAACAGTACGCGTTACCGTTGCATCGTCAACTTCAGCAACGGAAATGGCGTCGTACCACGCGTTCTGGTTCATTCAATATGCGCTTGTGGCGCACAACGTTTCCGTTGTTGTTTTTCTCGGCTTCCGACAGATGGCGTTTTTTTACTTGCAACAATTCGACTTACGGCAATTGCAAGGAATCAAGCGCTGAATGAATGATCCGCAGCTGTGAAGTGCAAATCGTTTCGTTACAATAGGAGAAAAATCACTGAGAAAAGTTTTGGTCGGTCTATAAAGACTTTGAAATACCAAGAATTTCAAAAGATGAGATGAAGTGGACTTCGAACAATTTCTCCACTAAATGCTGTCTTCACTTATAATTCATTTCAATTATCAAGTCCCACCCAGTCAAGGCGATTCTTTCGCAATTCACTTTTAAAAGAAGTGGGAAAACATCGACAGAAATGATAGAGTTTTCGAAAGAAGACCAGAAGAAGATGAAATGAGAACTGAATATCTTAAACGTTTCTTGATTTCAAGTCGGAAATATAAACGGTTTCAAAACGTTTAAATCTTGATGGACTTTCGAAAAAATACCAGAAGATGAGGTAGTGGAAACTGAAGGGGAAATTAAAGAATGCCAGAAGAAGAGGATGTGAGAATTGAAGATCTTTTAAACGTTTATTGAGTTTAAGTCAGAAATATAAAGCGGTTTCGAAACGTTTAAAACATGGTTGACTTTCGGAAAAAAAGACTAGAAGAAGAGGTAATGGGAGCTGAAGGAGAAATTAAAGAAGACCAAAAGAAGAGGATGTGAGAATTGAAGATCTTTTAAACGTTTATTGAGTTTAAGTCAGAAATATAAAGCGGTTTCGAAACATTTTAAACATGGTTGACTTTCGGAAAAAAGACTAGAAGAAGAGGTAGAAGAAGAGGTGGTATTAATTTTTACTTGTACCCAATCGGTTCCGGAACCATAATAGAGTGATTTCAAACAACTGCAAATGCATTCTTCTGTGTACAAATTTAAGCTTCAACTTAATATACCCTATTTTCCTCAATGTAGCGCTCACAAAATATTGTTCGTGGAAGAGATGTAAAGGGACACTATAAAGCGCATCGTGACGACGACGATGTTGTTGTTGGAGGTTGCCATGATGGTAACAAACAAAGTTACAGTTGCACTGAAATAAAAAATAGGATAAAGCGAAAAAATGCCTGAAGATTTAAAGGATGCAACCCAAAGCGTACCGCCGTTCCCTAGGATTACGCAACAAATTTACAAAAACTGTAAAGTGCAGAGGTACAGACGAGTAACAAGAAACGGAAGCACAAATACATACATGGATTCTACAAAGTAGAGAAAAAAATGGGAAAAGGCTTGTCACGTAAAAAAAAATGGAGAAAAACTAAAATAAAAGAGAAAACTGTTGGCTTAAATGCAGCGCAATAAAGTTCACTTGCTCAAAGATGGCAACAGGAGGAGTGCAACAATATGAGCACAGCAACAACAACAATATGAGTACAACAACAATGTCAGCATCTGTGCTGAAATCAGACGGACGGCCATCAGCATTCAGAAATCAACCAGCACACAACGTCATCAGCGTACAAACCAAGTTAGTGCGGATACGATTTCTACCAATAATAAACAGGAAGCGATAAGGCTTCTGTGGCAACGCACAGAACACGGGGTGAGATGTGACGACGGGGGAAACAGGGTTGTACGGTAATGGAGTGTAGGAGCTTGTAACGCTCGGGGGAAAACGTACACTTTTGCATTTCCTTTGTTGGTGCTTTTTTTCTTTCCACTACGTTTTCTGATGTTTTCCGGATGGCTGGCATTCAGTCTGTCAGTACGTCAGCCAGGCAGGCAGCTCTTGTCTAATCATATGTGTGTCGTATTGCCGTTCGTATTGCATCGCATCCCGATGCTTGGTGAAAAAATGAAACCAATAACGTATAAAGGCAACTTGATGTGTTTCGGGGATTTAGCTTTGAGCTATGATATCGTAGAGATTTTTTAAAAACGTTATCGTCGTCATCAATACTGTGTTTAGGAAAACGTGCCAAACGTATAGGGGTACAGCAAAGAGTTTTTACTACGAACAGGGTATTTGCATTAGGTCGGGGGTTATACTTTGATATATTTCAACTTGAATAACTTAAAAAAACGATAGGCTTTTTTAGAATTCAATTTTTATAAGTTATCTTCCTAAACCTTTTCAAAGTGTTTATACCCAATGCTAATAGTTTTCCATTTGGATCTGTTAGAAGAAGAAGGTGGGGCCGGTATGTAGGAATAGTGTGAATTTAGCTATGTTCGTCTTTGTGTCTAAATTGATGTACGTCTATATGTCCATATGTCTGCTTGTAAGTCTGTATTTGGAACAACGATTGCAGGAAAAGAAGAGCTAGGACAATGGAACTCAAAACTTTGATTAGTTATGCATCTACGAAGCCTAGTAATCAAAATTGGTATGATCGGTCCACTATAACCTGTGATGCGCCCACTTTTCCCTCGTTTCCTCCTTTCCTCCTTTCCTCCTTTCCTCCTTTCCTCCTTTCCTCCTTTCCTCCTTTCCTCCTTTCCTCCTTTCCTCCTTTCCTCCTTTCCTCCTTTCCTCCTTTCCTCCTTTCCTCCTTTCCTCCTTTCCTCCTTTCCTCCTTTCCTCCTTTCCTCCTTTCCTCCTTTCCTCCTTTCCTCCTTTCCTCCTTTCCTCCTTTCCTCCTTTCCTCCTTTCCTCCTTTCCTCCTTTCCTCCTTTCCTCCTTTCCTCCTTTCCTCCTTTCCTCCTTTCCTCCTTTCCTCCTTTCCTCCTTTCCTCCTTTCCTCCTTTCCTCCTTTCCTCCTTTCCTCCTTTCCTCCTTTCCTCCTTTCCTCCTTTCCACTATTCGTCATTTCCTCCTTTCCCCTTTCCTCTTTTCCTTCTTTCTTCTTATCCTTCTTTCCTCTTTTCCTTCTTTTCTCTTTTAAGCCTCAACACTTTCTAGTTACTTCATATAATTTAAAAACATATAGTATTACCTCACACAAGCAAATCTGGTACATGTGTTCCTCAAAGAGAGATCAAATCATTATTGCATTGTAAAGAAAGCTTTTCGTTAACCCTACAATAGTATCCAACAACTTTAGTCAAATACCTCGCTCAGATTCGCATAGCAGGTAAGCGGTTCCTTGGTATTGGCTGACTGAATTGTAGTATGTCAAAACCCACAAAGCCCCCAATAAAAAAACACCCCTGCTCCCTCTGAAAACTCGTGTAACTACTTTGTGTTTGTTTATTTTTGCCTTTTGTACCGTTTTCAGTGCTTTTATTGCATTCGTGTAACTCCAAACCCCCAAACTCTTTCTGCGTCTTCGCTCAGGCAATCTGCGCCCGATACCTGTACGATTTGCACTCTTTTGCTCTTTTGGTATGCTGCTTTTTTACCAATGCAGTGTCGAAGAAAAAAACGTGAAAACTACCAGTTGAAACACTCACCTGCTGGCATGGCCAACAAGGACATGCTACAGCAAATCACTACAACACTAAAAAAAAAAGTAGTACTACAAAAACAAGTACGAAAAAATTCCTTTTTTTTTGTTTGTTTTTAAAGCTCAACATTAAAAACGATTGATGCGTTTCAAGGTATACGTCAATCGATCGGAATGACTGGCTACTCTGAGCTATTGGTATTCGTACCCAGAACCCATACAAAGCTGACCAGGAGGTAAAAAAGGATTTAACTAGATTAACATACAAGCAATCTTTATATGGTTGGTATGCAGTTTTATTTCATTTAAATTTTTATTTTTACTTTTTCCCGATCTCTTTCTCTGATATGCCAGTCGTGGTGATGTTGGTGTGCTCGTGCTGCTATTTAATTTAATCAATCCCTGCAGCTCATGTGTACTTTGAATCGCATTGTGTAGATAACTGCTTTGACAGCAAATAAATTAATTAATTTGATTGGAATTTTCTTATTCAATATATATGCATATTTGATGTCCATATTCAGAGGAATCATAGCAACTGAATTATTCAAATTTAAAATGATTTTGGAAGCATTCTTATTTAGAAAATTTGTTTTTTCGAATTTTACTTAAATACATTCATACTGTAATACCGCACATTTTCAAATAATTGTACAGAAGAAAAATAAACTGTTTTGATTTTTGATTTTAAATATGTTATAACATATAATGGCATTTATCTAATTTATCCGATCAACATATCATTTAAAATCGAATTATACGACAAAATTAGGCGTAATTTTCACGTGTAGTTAGGAGGTTTTACAGTATCGTTGACGATATTTTTCTGTAGAATGAGAAGAATGTAAATTCTGTGTTATTTTTTCAAAAAATGAGTAGTTTTTCATCTCCTTTTAGAGAAACCATCTTTCTTTAAGATGTACAAGTTATGTTTTTTAAAATCAATCTCTATCTATCTGTCTTTCTTAATTTTTGTCCTTATTTTATTTTTCTTTATTATTCGTTTTTCTTTCTTTTTCATTATTATCTAATTTACCTCCTTACTTCCTTTCTTCCCTTCTTCCCTTCTTCCCTTCTTCCCTTCTTCCCTTCTTCCCTTCTTCCCTTCTTCCCTTCTTCCCTTCTTCCCTTCTTCCCTTCTTCCCTTCTTCCCTTCTTCCCTTCTTCCCTTCTTCCCTTCTTCCCTTCTTCCCTTCTTCCCTTCTTCCCTTCTTCCCTTCTTCCCTTCTTCCCTTCTTCCCTTCTTCCCTTCTTCCCTTCTTCCCTTCTTCCCTTCTTCCCTTCTTCCCTTCTTCCCTTCTTCCCTTCTTCCCTTCTTCCCTTCTTCCCTTCTTCCCTTCTTCCCTTCTTCCCTTCTTCCCTTCTTCCCTTCTTCCCTTCTTCCCTTCTTCCCTTCTTCCCTTCTTCCCTTCTTCCCTTCTTCCCTTCTTCCCTTCTTCCCTTCTTCCCTTCTTCCCTTCTTCCCTTCTTCCCTTCTTCCCTTCTTCCCTTCTTCCCTTCTTCCCTTCTTCCCTTCTTCCCTTCTTCCCTTCTTCCCTTCTTCCCTTCTTCCCTTCTTCCCTTCTTCCCTTCTTCCCTTCTTCCCTTCTTCCCTTCTTCCCTTCTTCCCTTCTTCCCTTCTTCCCTTCTTCCCTTCTTCCCTTCTTCCCTTCTTCCCTTCTTCCCTTCTTCCCTTCTTCCCTTCTTCCCTTCTTCCCTTCTTCCCTTCTTCCCTTCTTCCCTTCTTCCCTTCTTCCCTTCTTCCCTTCTTCCCTTCTTCCCTTCTTCCCTTCTTCCCTTCTTCCCTTCTTCCCTTCTTCCCTTCTTCCCTTCTTCCCTTCTTCCCTTCTTCCCTTCTTCCCTTCTTCCCTTCTTCCCTTCTTCCCTTCTTCCCTTCTTCCCTTCTTCCCTTCTTCCCTTCTTCCCTTCTTCCCTTCTTCCCTTCTTCCCTTCTTCCCTTCTTCCCTTCTTCCCTTCTTCCCTTCTTCCCTTCTTCCCTTCTTCCCTTCTTCCCTTCTTCCCTTCTTCCCTTCTTCCCTTCTTCCCTTCTTCCCTTCTTCCCTTCTTCCATTCTTCCCTTCTTCCCTTCTTCCCTTCTTCCCTTCTTCCCTTCTTCCCTTCTTCCCTTCTTCCCTTCTTCCCTTCTTCCCTTCTTCCCTTCTTCCCTTCTTCCCTTCTTCCCTTCTTCCCTTCTTCCCTTCTTCCCTTATTCCCTTCTTCCCTTCTTCCCTTCTTCTCTTCTTCCTTTCTTCCTTTCTTCTCTTCTTCCTTTCTTCCTTTGTTTCTTTCTTTCTTCCTTTCCCCATTTCTTTCCCATTTTATAAATTTCTAAGGTAATTTAGCAGAGTCCACCGTATATTTTGCATGGTATGGCATAACCTGCCTAACCTGCCATTCCACCATGCATTTATTCATTCGTGCATGTTAATTATTTAATGTCTGTCACCCGGTGGCTAACACTTCAAGCCAAATGCAAATTGGAATTGTCAGTGTCATGTACACTGTACATGGCGACACCTCATTCCAGTCGAGTCCATGTGTGTGCGCGCCTCAAGCTGTTGCTTCCATCTCTTGTTTCCCATTGTACGTGGGTGTCCCATGATGGACAGCTAAAAAAAAAAGAGGATGAAAAAAACAGAGAAGCTGCTAAAAATGTGAACACAAAGCGAAATCTCTAAAATGCCATTGGATGAATGTCACACAGCCTCAAGCTTGCAATTCCAGCGCCTCTACTACAAGTGGCCATGTTTCAGAGTTTGGAGCCCGAACAAAGGTCCACCCAACAACTCACCAACTAACCGTCCAACCAACCATACGTAAACGTGCTCGGTATACGAGAAAAACACCACGTTGTCCTGCTGCTGCTGCTTATCCTGAGAAAATATTATTCACAGCTACTGCGGAGGATTTGCCTTTGTTTATGCTGCGACGTTGTTGATGCGGCTCCGGTCGGAGCTTCAACCATGGCACCGGCCACTGTCGGTGGTGGGGAAGCCGCACATGGCACACATGAGCGAGGCCACAATGGCAATGGCGCTGAGGACAACCAGCAGCATCGGTGGTAGCATCTACAGATAAAAAACAAACTTCTAATAAAAAATATAAAATAAAAAAACAGATTCCAAAGCACTGAGAATGAAATGGAAATAAAGTGTCCGTTGATAACAAATCTAACAAAGCCCGAGCGTGGTGGCGCAGTGTGTGGATGGAACCAGTTCTCCCAGATTGTGAGTTGTATGGCTCAGAGTTGAGCTACTTATGGCCATGCAATTTGCATGAGGCCAACAGGACGTGCTTCTCTTTTTTATATGCTTCAATTGTTGTTTGGGTTTTTTGTTGTTTTGCCTTGTGCTGTGAGTTTTATTAGCTTGTCCACTCTAACTAACTAACTAACGTGTTGTTGGTGTTGGCCGAGCAGCAAAGGAAGTTGGTTTTTATTTCCACTATTTCGTTGGCTAATTAAAAGTTTAACAGCATTGCTTGAAATTGAACATAAAAAGAAATGTATTTTAATTGTTTTTATATTAAATTTTTATATATTATAAAGTTATACAAGATTAAGTCTAGATTAAATTTTTGGCAGGATCAAGGCTATTTAAAAATATTTATTTCGTATATTTTTAAACGGACGTAGTTTTTATCAAAAGCTACCTTTACCATCCCGTACGTAAAATATTCCGAAAATATGCATATAAAATTGCACAAAGATTGTTCTCCCCGAGATTTTTTGTGGAATATTTTTAATATATTTTTGTCAAACACACAGACAAATGGAAGATTTGGAGAAACACGATTTATCTGTCTATTTTCTGCCCATTCCCAAAATATGTCGGGAATTTGACTTTAAAATTCCATAAAATATAATAGTCTATCATATGATTGCCATAAACTTCCATTTATCTGTCTGTTTACTAGAAATATGTCAAAAATTTTCCTAAACAATTACAGTAATTTTGTCTCAGGATGCTATATATAGTAAAGCAGTAAGTGTACACTTTCCAAAATCTTCGACTTTTTTTTACCGTAAATAAGTCCGCAATATTTCTGAAAAACTCTCACTATCTACACTACACATATGGGCATTTACAGCAAAACGTAAACCACGACCGAAAAATTCAAAATACTCAAATCTTTGAAAGAACGATGGATTTGGATTCTTAAATATATTTTACGAAAAAAATATTTTTAGAATAAAAGTCGTACTGATAATTTCAATAAGGAATTTTTTGTCCGTTCAGAATTTTTCTGCGATTTATTATGAAAAAACTATAAATTTTAGGAACAAAGTATAAATTTACAAAGAAAGCACATGATTTCAACTATTTTTTAAAATATTTTAAGAAAATCATTTGTACGCAAAATTTACTAACTTTTTGGAATATCCATATGAACCTCGATATTTACTTCCAGTTTTGTCCATTTCGGAACGCCCACTATTTTATTTATGTCTTTTGATCTACCGTATAGAATTCTATAATATTTTGCAGATGGTTAGTCCTATTTAAATACTATATGCACAAAAATCAAGTAAATTCACCCGTCGGGAACCCTAGAAAATGCCCAATTGCTTTTGAAACCAACTTCAAGACATTAATTTTATTTCAAGACATTTACTGTCGCCGATTCTATGCTTGAAAATCACAACAATAAAACACATGTAGTGTCAAAACAAAACACAAACAAGACAATTTTTTTGTGCAAACAAGACGTAGTCTGTTTGTGTATAGGTCTATAATGATAAACTGCTTTGACACTGAGTACTCAGTGAATTTTAATTGTTTTTATCATTCTTACTCTAAGGAATTTTTATTAATTATGAAATATAAATAAAATTCAAACGGTATAAGAAATTTATATAATATTTTTTATTAAGTTTTTTATTTATCGAACATTTTATCATTATTAAATTCTTTTCAATATATTGTTTTTCGACCAATGCGTGGTTTTTCGTAAATACATTTTTCTCCATTTTTATTTTTTTAATAAAGTTTGTTGTATTTTTTATAAATACATAAATATCGAAAACAGTATTACTAACGTCGAACGACGAGCGGCACATTTGTTGTTGATTTCAATATTCGTCTTCTCACTAGTTACTCGTTGCGTTCACTCACTGTGCTTGTTTCATTTTCAGCGATAGTAGTGTCATTTAGTTTTGTTTTTCAAAACATGGAATGTCTTGACACTACTCGACACCAAAGAAACAAATACTGCAGTGAGGTGAAGTCGCTGGAAATACTGTCTTAAAAAATGCTGCCATTGCAAAATGCACTCAATAGAGTAGAGTGCAGTAGTGCATATTTTGCAAAGGCCAGTGCTTCAAAATAATCTCTGTGGTTCTTGAATCAAAAATAATTATCGTGTAAGCCTGTTTTATAGATTTTACAATAGTTGGTGTGTTCTCTCGTTCGACTCGGGCATAGAACCGAACTCATCTTTTTTTTAGTCCAACCGGCTTTCAATAAAACCATGAATTGCGTTTGTGAAACGATCTTCCTGCATCTGTTTTTCCCGACATGTTAAATATTGACAAATTCAAGACAAACATCCACCGACTCTACTCTAATACGATACAAGATTTCAGTGTTTTTCCCTGAATACTAAGAATATTGTTATTAAAGTTTCTTTTTATTATGTTTCCGTTAATGTTTAGATAACTTTTCGACTACTGACCTACGAAATACATAGTAAATAAACTAAAAATAATATCGTAACTATCATGCCAAAGGGGTGAATGTGCAATTTTTGGCATTTACGTTTTTTTTACATTTTTGAATGCAGTTTATCCTCAAGTATAGCGTGTCATTTTGTTGAATATTTCTAGCCACAAAAGATAAAACCAAAAGGGCGAATTTGAAAAATTGAAAATCTTGAAAATTTGTTTGGCAAATTATTTATAATTAATTCTGCAGATCGATAGCTTTGAAAACAAACAATAATTGCCTTTACATCACTATTTTATCTTGTACCATTAAAGAGTTATAGTAAAAAAAACGAAAAGATTCGCCCTTTTGGCATGACAAGATTTTCAATTTTTCCAATTTTTCCAATTTCTCCGTTTTTTGCTATAATTTTTTATTGGTGCAAGATAAAATAATGGTGTAGAGGTATTAATTGTTTGTTTTTAAAGCACCTATCGATTGGCATCATTATGTAAAAATATTCTGTCAAACTTTTTTTCCTGCAAATAACCAATGGCAAATTAATGTTTGACAAAATATTTTTAATTAATGATGCCAATAGATAGGTGCTTTAAAAGCAAACAGTTAATGCCGTTACATTACTATTTTATCTTGCGCTAATAAAAAGTTATAGCATAAAAAACAAAAATATTTGCGTTTTGATCAGCCTCATAAAATCCGTATTTATATATCAGTAGGTTGTCCAAATCTAAGATATTTTATACACGTTATAATAATTGACGAATAAACCAAAATAACAGAAAAAATTGAAAAAAATATAAATTTTGCTAATTTTTAAAGCACTTCAAACTTAAAAATTTGATTTCCCAACATTTTCAAAATTGCACATTCGACCCTTTGGCATGACAGTGAAGATATGTGCTATATTATTAAACATTCGATCTGGCTTGGGTTCTTCGTACATCCAGAAAAAAAATTCACTCAAATCCCATTAAAATTGGTCAAGAGGACAATTATTGATTTAATAGTATACAAAAAAAAAATCTTTTCATATAAACTTAATGGCAATATCATGGTATTTTCTAGTATTTAATGGTATTTTCCGATTAAAATAATAATTTATCCTATTGACTATTTTTATTAATATTATAAAACTATTATTTATATAGTATTTTTTCAGGGTGTAACTACTGGTCAGTGATGGATTTTATTATTAAGTCGCATTCTGGTTTGGTTTCTTTGAGTCTATATTTTGATATTTCGAACCAAAATTTTACTAAAAATTATAAACTAAAAACTATTTGAGTATATTAAGGTTTAATTCTGATTGGGCCTCTTCCTGATCTCTCTAAGATCTATGAATATTAATAAAAAATTCTTCTTCTCTATCTTATGGAAGTCTTTTTCTTATTTAGATTCCTTTTCGACACCTGATCAACGAAAGGCTACGAAAATAAACTAAATATATTCATTGATATATTTTTAATTTTCCGATCTGGGTATAATGTATGATAAATAATTACGCTAAAATATTAGTTCGCATAAATCGTTTATAACTAAAAATATATCTGATCGTTGACCCAATATTGATATTATTTAATAATCTTAAAAATGACGAAATACACCACAACCAAATTTTCAATTCAAAATAAGCATAGCAGTGTCCTATTGATACCTAAAACCTTATTTCTTATGTAAACGCAATTTACGTAAATTTACGATTTGCCAAGAGTAGCCTTTTCAATAAATTAAAACACTTTCTAAAACTCGAAAAATGTTTTAACTAGAGTAAAACCTTAAATGGAGCACAACCTCAAAATCACAATGCGGTTGTTAAAAATGTTTATCGAAAATTTATGACCTTCGTTTGCCTTAAATCACTTAATTCACAGATTAACACTCTGCGATAGAGAGACAGACAGACAATCGTTACCTAATTTCGTTTCGAAAACCCAAACAAACATCAAAACCACAAAAACCGCCTCGAATCTTTAAATTAATTTCGAGACAAAATTCAGTGCTTCGTACGTATTCCGAGAATTTCAAATTGAGTTGTACGCATGTCACACAACTAAATCGGTTGCGTGATTTACATCAAATCCCAAAAATAATTCAGTTTCTAGGATCTCGTTGCTTTGACATTTTACCGACACGCCTCGGTAAGACGAAAAACAAACTACTAAATAAAAACCGAAAAAAAATAAATATCCAACTGATAATGAAAATGTCTCTGATGCAACTGTGCCAAAAATGCCAGAGAAATGTCCTGCCGTTATCCTTTTAGTTGTTGTCACCAACACCAAATTATTTGCTGCAAACGAGCAGTAATTATTGTCTGCTGCTCCTGATGGGTTGACATTATAATCGTGCTCAAATCTCGAGCAGTGGCACCCAATAAGAAGCAACTCGAAGTCCTACTGTTACTGCGCGTCCGTCTACATTTCTTTTATTTCTTATTTGTCTCGGCGCACGTTTTCCAGAATACTGTATATGTTACCTGTTTGATATCTCAAAGTGTCCTCAGTGTCCACATGCTGTGCCTGTAGGTGTTTTATTTGCCGCTTTTCAAGCACTGCCTTCGGTAGAGGACCTTTTTGGTCAATTCGCCTAAAATATGATATCAACATTTTGTATGACTTTCCTCTGGGCACTTTCATTAATTACCAATCACAAACATATTTCAGTCTATGATTTTTTGTTATTTTTTTGTTAACCCAATTCATTTTTAGGGTTTTTGTTTTTGACAAACTTCTAAAGTATGCCGCCAGCGCACCCACAGTAACCACAGTTGGTATTATTCTGGGAATCATTGTTGTGACAAAACACTTTCGAATCGTTCGGTAATTATTGTTTTATTTTTGCAATTTATTTAGTTTGTTGTGAGCAATGAGAACGCAGAACTGGACACTTTTTATAAAGTGCAAAATTAAAAAATACGGAGAAATTCCAACATGTTTTGCAGTTTATATATTGTATAAATTTAATTCTCATGGTTTTGAACTTCATTGGAAAATTCATTTGCAAAATTCTGTTTTTTTTTTAGTCAATTTTCAATAATTCGATTGATTAATTATGGATTTAAAAATTTATATTTCAAGGAATAATATAGGTATCATTGATATTATATTAGTACGCAGAAAAAAATATATGTGTAAATATAGCAAAACATTTGATCAATTTTTAAATGAATCAATTCAAGTAAAGGTCGTATCGGCACCTTTACTTGAATTGATTAAATATTTAATCATATTAATTAATAAATTAACAGAAAAAAAACAAAAAGTTACATCAATACAATTAAATAATTTGCTGAAACGACTATTGAATTAATTGCATTAAAAATCGACGTTGCTGAACACACGACGCGGCGCGGGCCAGATTGGTTAAATATATTTTGTATAAGTTTTATCATTTAAAAGATTTCCAGTAAGGTTATCTATCAAAAAAATATAACAAAAGTAGATATTACTCAAGAAAAAAAAAATACTTACGGAGATATACGTAAAAGTCCAACTTTCCAAAAAAAAATTAAAAAATGGAAAATAAAAAAAAAAATCGATTTTACAATTTTATATTTACTAAACCACTTGAGTATTTAAAAACGGTTTTCAGTTTATGATTTATGTGTTTATAAAAGTCCCATACAAATATTTTGATTTCATGATAAAATGTACAATCTATGTATAAAAATGTAATGTAAAGTCTTCAAAAATTAAAAAAAAAATCATGTTGTAGTCTATATCTTTAAAACTAATCAAGATATTTTCTCACGTAGGCACATTTTCTTTAGATCTCAATGTTAGCTTTTCATAAACAAAAGAATTTACAAAATCGTGAAACATTTGAATTTTTTACAATTTTTGAAAAATGTTCATGGGAAAATCTCAACTTTACTGATTTTTATCTCCATAACTATTAAAGATACAATTTTAAAAGTTAAGTTCTATCAAGTTCTGTCTATACAACACTTTTTAAATTTTTAAAATCGGTTGAGTGGTTCCGAAATTTCACCCGATTTAAGTGCATTTGGGCACTCTGTGCGGCGTCACGATGCGAACTTGCCGCGAATGAAAGCCGGTAAACAAGGAAACGATTGAATTTTTGTTTGCGCGTTTGGTTGAACACATATTATTCCCATTTGGTATATGACAAGATATACACTTATAGAACTTAATTATTTTAAAAATAAAATTTAATAAAATGTCCTTAAAAATTAAATTCGAAAAACAAAATTTCGGACCAAAAAATGTGTCGGAATTTCTTTTTTTTATATATATATATATATATATTTTTTTTTTCAAATACAAGAATTATTTGGGAAGTATGGCAAAAAAATGAACGAAAACTACTGCCTCTAAAACTTATAACAAGCCTTTAAAAGCCAAAAAAAGATGAACCTATGATGTTGCGCAAAGCGCTTAAAAAACATTTTTGAACTTTTAACGTCCATTTTCATATAAATTACTATTGCTTCAAGTATAAAAAATTTATCACTCTACTTTTGTACTTAACTTTAAATCATTTACTAAAATTATGATTTTAAAAATTAAAAATTTTTAGTAAACCGTTACAGTTTCATGGCTTGTCAAACACATAAAATGTTGTCTATTTTTTATTATAGTAATTTTAACTGTCAATATTTATCTAATTTTATTCTAACGAGTTTCGAATAATATTTTTGTATTATAGCATATACAATTATCTTTAATATGATATGTCACACTTATATTTTTAGACATCGTATTATTAGTACATAGTAAAATTCTGCAGTCTAAAATACTCTCGACCCAAAAGTTGAAGCACACCCCAACTTATGCAAGAAAATGTTTCGGATATCCCTCCCGAGTATTTTAAGATCAAAGTAAATAAAAATTCGTTGGAAGATTTTATAAAATATCACGGTTTAATAATTTTTTGTTTTTAATAATAAGTTGAATGTAATTTTTTTTTGCTTAAAACGGTTAAGTTTTTTCACTAACAGGTTTTAGTTTTCGATATGATTTATTTTGTATTCCATTGAGAATACTTCAATTAATATTTTGAAATGAACCACATAAAATTCTAATTGATCTAACCAAGTTCATGTCCAGTCAAACTCAATAAATGTAGAAAAAGACGAAAATTGCCATATATTTGTTTTACATAATAACTCAAAAACTTGAGGTAATATGAAGAGAGTATGAGATCGTGATTAGAGTCTTGAAGTTCAATGGAAAATCATACTAAGTTCGTGAATTTATAAAAAGAAGGTTCCATATGTTGTCTAGTATATGTTACTATCGAAATTTTAAAATTAAAAAAACAGTACTTTACAAAACTAGTATTGCAAATCAATTTAAACGCAATTTTTCTTTCTATTGTCAGAACTAATTTTAGTATACTTATAAATGCTAATATTTCGATATATTTTTAAGATATTTGAGTTTATACTTGAAAAATTTCTATTTTTTTTTTTTTAGACTATTTTTAGGATTATTTTTTAGTATTGAAACTGATTTATGGTTATTCAGAGTTTAGTACAAGATAACGTTTAAAATTATTAAATGTTATCCATCTGTTCTACTGTTTTCTAAAATAAAATTTGGATTTCAATTTTTTTTATTGGTAAGAGGAGGGCGGAAAGATGGAGTAGTGTCGATGAATGTTTGCTTTGAATTTGCAAATATCAACCAGTTGGGAAGGTTACATCACATGGGAAATTTTAAATTTGGTGTTATTATGATAGTTAGGATTATCAAAATTATAGTCGGTCTAAGCCGACTATAAATACCCTACACATATGTGTGGTTACCATTCAAAGTGGTATATAGGTCACCAGGGTATACAAATCCTGAAAAATAACCACAAACTTTCAATCGCTGAAGAATTTCCATTCATTTAATACCCATATTTACAAAAGGGTAGGTGTACCGAATTTCGATTTTTTTTTTGGGAACCACACGGAAAAACATTATTTTCATGTATTTGAGCATGAAGTCAATGTATATTTGACCAAAAAAGTTTACCTAAGCACATATAAAGTAAAACTAAACTGTAGATGTAAATTTTATATGAGTTATTTGAATATAAATGGTCAGATCACAGGTCACAATGGCCCGATATGCCTATGCCACATAAAGCGTGGGTATATAAATAATCTAAATTATGAGTTTCATTTATCTAACTCTTCAATTGTTTAAGTAGTAGGGATTTTAACAGACAGACAGACGGACATCGCTAAATCGACTCAGGAGGTCATGCTGATCAAGAATATATATACTTTTCCATAACGGAGATGCTTCCTTCTGGGTGTTACAAACGGCGTACCAAATTGAATATACCCTTTCACTCTTAGTGTAGGGTATACAAATGTCGGGAAAAACAGACGCAGGGAGATTGTTCTACAAACGTAGCTTGCGACTGAAGAACGAATTCCCTCGGTAATGCGTGGTTGTGTTGAGAGCCGAGTGGACTACGAAGGGGTGGGCTTGGTTTGACGCCCGATTAGAATGAGAGAATACACGACCTGGTGAAATCAGGCCATGTATTTCTCTCTTTATGAACATATAATGATTCAAATTACTAACATTTTCCAATTCGTTCTACTTTTTAGGAAGAAAATTTATCCATAGATTTTTATAAAATTCTAAAAAATTTAGTTAGTTTTCTCTATAACATAAATATCAATAAAATCTACGACTTACATCTAAAAAAAAATTCTATTCCAATAAAAATGAAAATATTTCCATTTGATTTCAAAAACTTTATGACTAAAACCAAAAATAATATTTATTAATTAAATCAAATCAATTGAGTCCAAACGCAATACCAAAGATTATGAGCACCGCCATTAAGAACTTTTCGACTTCCCCCCACCCTATTTCATATAATTGTGCACAATAAATTTTTATCATTTCAAACAAAGATTTTTCGCAATAAAGTAATTGCAGCAGCAACTATGACAACTGTAAAAACAAAACGGACACAACAAAACGGCACAGACTGGGGGCTGAGATTGGCACCGGGAGGACATTTATTGCGATGAACATGAAAATCAATGGCATGCAAACGTACCAAACGACGACGAGTATAATGAAGCCGATGCCAATGAGAGAAGTACAATTATTGGGAGAAATACGCACACGCATCATTGAGTTCATAACGCAAATGAGGCCGCAATAAAATTAATAAATGAGCAAGGACTCAAAGTTGTGGGGGGCGACGGAAAGCATGAGGCGCACACACATAAAACATGGCTGCCACAAAGACAGACCAAAAGAAGGAAAAAAAAATAATTATAATGTTTGGCGAAAACTTAAGACAGAGTAAATGCAAAAAAATAATTTAATTGCTGTATTGTAACGAAGAAAATGTAAAATATAAAATTTTGTAATGTATGTATGTGCATTTTTTGTTATATATTTTTATTAAGTCTTCAATTTTATGTTTATGTTATATTACTCTACACTCAAAATAAAAAGTCTGTAACAATAGCAAAAAAAGTTTCCAATATAGACAAAATGTTTGTTGAAAAGAGGAAAGCGCAGGATTCTGCTGAAACAGCAAATGACAGTTTGCTGAAACAGCAAATGACAGTTTGCTGAAACAGCAAATGACAGTTTGCTGTTTCAGTGAACTTTTTTTATGCTATTAGAGCAGACAATTTTAGCTATTAAAACAAATTTTTTGCTGTTAATTCCAATTCATAAAAAAAGAAAATAAAAATATATATTTTTTTTGTATTTTAATATTTTTTTTATATCTGATATATATTTTTTTATATTATTATTTTTTATTATATTTTATTTATTTTTATTTATCTCATATTTTTATTTTACCTTTATTTCACTCTTGCATGCGTTCATAATTATTACGTATAAGAAATATCTCTTTCAAAAAAACATGTTTTCGAATAAGAGTCTACGAATTATAGACACATTTAGCTGCAGCATCTCGTGACTATGGCGCCATCTAGTGCAGGTTAGCTACACTAGCAATATGCACACCAGTGACACTAGCACGATTTTGATCACTAGCAGAACTAAGGTTCCCAGCAAACCGTTCGCTATTGCAAATAAAAGTATGCTGTAAATGCAATTTAAAGTTTGCTAAAATTTAGCATGCAGGGTTTGCTATTAATAGCACACTTTTTATTTTGAGTGTATTTTTGTTTATTCTGGTTTGTCCATTATCCCCACAATAAATGTAATAACGAAAATTAATTTTAGTTTTCCGTTTGTAACACTGGACCGAAATATTCAAAATGCTCATATCTTTCAAAAAAAGGTGGATTTGGAATCTTCTAAGAATCTGAATACTCATAAAAAATACTAATAAAGTTACTAAACAACTTTTAAATACATATATCAATTATTCAAGTTCTTTGAGTAACCAAATTATCTAACTTATAGACATACAGAGTCAAAATTTTATTTTCTGTTTTTCAGACAACTTTAATTAATATTTCTAAAGCTTAAAAATGACCATTGAGACTAAAATAACAGAAAAATATTGAATTTTTAATATTGTCCCGTCCGGAACCAAAAAGATACATTTATTATCATATTAAACTAACAATTTTTTTTGAATAGTTGAATCTTAAATCTGAATTTCCTCGACATTTTCAAAAATTTAAACAAACAATTTTTACAGCTAATTGAAATCTGTGCCGTCCCGCACTTTGAGTAACAAAAGGGTAAAACTATAGTATAAAAAATATCAAAAAAATTTAAAATAGTAAAAAAACATCTGGATATTTTAGTAGTACATCACTTTTTCATTTCGTAATAATGATTATTAATAGGGTCTGGTACTATAAGTCGAAATTTAAAATATCGAAACTAAAAATACCGAAGACAAAAATGTAAAAAATAAAAATGCCGAAACCTAAAAATGTCAAAAACAAAAATGTCGAAAACAAAAATGTCGAAAACAAAAAGGTTGAAAACTAAAATGTTGAAAAATAGAATGTCGAAAACACGGGGAAGAAACACGGGGAAGCTGCAAATATTAATTTAAAACTATAACCAGTTGGGAAGGTTAGATCACATGGGAAATTTTAAAGTAGGTGAATTATGATAGTTAGGATTATCAAAATTATAGTCGCTCTAAGCCGACTATAAATACCCTACACATATGTGTGGTTACCATTCAAAGTGATATATAGGTCACCAGGGTATACGAATCCTGAAAATAACTACAAACATTCAATCGCTGAAGAATTTCCATTAATTTCATACCCATATTTACAAATGGGTAGGTGTACCGAATTTCGATTTTTTTTTGTGAACCACAAGTCTTTTCGCCGGAAAACATTATTATCATGTATATGAGCATGATGTCAATATATATTTGACCAAAAAAGTTTACCTAAGCACGTATACATAAAAAGTGATCTTTATATGTACATTTTATATGAGGTATTTGAACATAAGTGGTCGGATCATAGGTCACAATGGACCATTACTAATATACCTACGCACATACAGCGTAGGTATATTAGTAATCTAAGTTATAAGTTTCATGTATCTAGCTCTTCAATTTTAAAAGTAGTAGGGATTTCAACATACAGACAGACGAACAGACAGACGGACATCGCTAAATCGACTCAGGAGGTCATGCTGATCAAGAATATATATACTTTTCCGGAGATGCTTCCTTCTGGGTGTTACAAACGGCGTACCAAACTGAATATACCCTTTCACTCTTAGTGTAGGGTATAAAAACTATTATAAAAATATTAATTTAATTTGAAGGCGTATTACGCCATCAAAATACCATCTTGAAATTTGGCACGAACATTTATAATAAATCAACAAAAATTTTGAATTAAGTACTTGAAATCTGAAGTGCAGGGATAATGATCATTAGCCATATGAACGGAGTTACTAGCATCAATAGATGATGCATATGAAGAACTGTACAAAAAGTGATCTTTCTAACTTTAAACAATATCAGTATCTCTGGAAATAATGCATATTGCGAAACCCAAAATTCCATTGAAGGTGAGTTGCAATCCCTATCGATTTGGTGTGGCTCAAATAAGATTTGAAATTTGTATTTCAACATTTTAATTTTTCGACATTTTAATTTTCGACATTTTTTGCTCCTATAAAAAAAATGTATTTATTTTCAATTTTTTTCGACATTTCTAGCTTTAAAATATTTTTTCGACATTTTTTGTTTCGGCCAAACATTGTTTCGGCATTTTAAGGCTTTTAAAATTCGAACATTTTTAGGTTTCGACATTTTATTTTTCGACATATCGTACGGATCCCTTATTAATATTGTCATATACAAAATTATTTTT
This sequence comes from Dryomyza anilis, assembly GCA_951804985.1. Classification (NCBI taxonomy): domain Eukaryota; kingdom Metazoa; phylum Arthropoda; class Insecta; order Diptera; family Dryomyzidae; genus Dryomyza; species Dryomyza anilis. The sequence continues at coordinate 125,478,938 of OX638130.1, read as the reverse complement.
AGCAAGAACTCGTAGTTCAAAATTCCATACGGAACGTCCGGAATTAAAAGTATTTTTAGAATAAAAATCGTACTCGCAGTAAAAGAAGGGCTCTCCCAAACATAATTTTCAGGCATTACATATATCTTTGGAGCTTTATGTAAACAAAAGTAATATTTCACTGCCAAACATTATTATAATAACAGCCAAACATATTGTTGATTTTGTTGAAACATATTTATGTTCAGAATGCATAATTTTCGGCGTTCTTGCAAACGTATATATGTTTGAATGTGAAAAAAAAATTATTTAGATGTAAACATATTTTAAACAAATTACTTTTAACTTTGTTGTTTCTTTAATTTTATAAATATCGATTCGTAATATATACGAACCGTTCATAAAAAATATTTTGCAAAAAAATATATAAATTACAAATGTTTCGTGTATTCTACAAATTATTCATGTATTTCACGAAATTTACAAAGTAATTTAAATGATTCATAAAATGATTAATTTTTTTCGTGGATTTCAAATGCATTATCTCTTATTTGTTTTCCTTGATTTTGTGTGTGTTTTTTTTGTGTTTGATTTCATTTTATAATAATTATTTTGTTTCTTTTTCATTATATTCTTTTCTTTATATATAATATATTTTTTTTATTTTAATTTTTTTGTCTGTATTTTTAATAAAGCATCATCCATCCAACCATCCATCCTCTGACAAAAATTAATGAAAACCATTTCAAGTTGTAATCGCAAATGTTGCGTAACCATCGGTCTTCGGCTGTCCTCAAGCGGCTGGCCGCCATGTTGCGTTCGACGTCCGCCATTTTCCGCTTGTTTAAATCTTATTAATAAAATTCTCGATTTAACGATGCGCGCAGATTGAAATTTCAAATATGTTTTGCAGGCCACCAGCGGCAACAGTGCTACCAACCGCTCCCCCATTCTCTCGCCACCCTACGTGACCCACACAACCGAACGTTGGCAACACTTGACACCGTAAGTTGTTGCGTATGTCTTCTGTCCATTTGTGTCTGTCCGTTGACAGTCGCCTTTTAAAAATCACATCATGACTGACTGTTAGACAGGCGTCTCGTTGCGTTGTGTCGCCTTTGCAAATTATTCCATAACATTTGACACCGATGTTAGGCGCTCAATCGCACTACGACTGTTACTGTATTTGTTGTTGTTGTTTTTGCTCTTTCTATTACTGTCACTTTTGACATTTCGTTGAGCAGAAAATATACAAAAAAAAAATCAACATTTGTTGGGCGATTAAATTAAGTATGCTGCGCGTCATTGACATTTGCATTCGTTACAACAAACATTATTGTTTTTTTTTTGTTTTTTGTTTGATGACAGTCTTGATGTTTTTGTTGCTGCTGCAATTACTGTTGTCACCATCATCAACATTACTGACTACCACCCACCCATCAAACCTACCAGCCGTTCGTTCTACCCACAGCCAGCCCGCCAGAGTTGCCGCATATTGATGACCACCAGTCTGTCGTTGTGTGTCACCCACCCTGCCACTGTTGGTTGACTGACGTTTTTTTGACAGTTGTTTTTTGAGCTTCTTTAAATTGTTGACAGCAGGAAAAAAACGTGTTCTACACTTATTGCCTAATCTCGCGAATAAATTGGATGATTTGAACAAGTGGTGGGAGATTTTTATTCGCGAAGAGACTTGTTAAAGTCGGCATAATCTTTGCCTCGTTTCGTTAAGTATTTACAATGTTCATGTCAAAATATTCAAAAAACCATGAATATACTAATAACTATACACTATAACAAAGATACATTTAACCACAAAATATGTTAAAGAAAATAACGGTTTTTTTTTTTGGTACACTCAAAATAACTTCTAGAACATTTTACGAAATATTTTTTCGTAAATTTAATTTCGTAAAATACACGAATAATTCATAGCATACAGGAAACATTTGTAATTTCTATTTTTTTCCCAAATTATTTTTTACGAACGATTCAATACTCGTAAAATTAAAACAACAACAAAATTACGAATATTACATTAAAATTTCGTTATATTATTTTCTATTACATTTTTTACGAAAGAATAACATATTTTACGAAGGAGCTTTATATTTACGAATAAATTACTAAACTTTCATAAATTTTGAGGCTATATGTAGAACTTTACGAACCATTCGTGTTTTTTACGAATCACTAGTAAAAACAAAAATCAGTTTCGTAAAATAGCAACTAGGAGCTGCATTTTATTTTAATTGGTATCACGGTCGCGACCGTGTAGTTATTATAAGTACAGTTTTAATATGTGTTCTTCGTGAGTTCTGTTTGTGTCAAAAGTTCATATTTTATATTGTTCATATTTTTATGAATCGTTATTTTCATCGTCAGTTTTTTTGAACAAAGTATTCGTGTATTTTACGAAAGATTCGGTAAATATTGCATATGTTTCATAAAAGCACGAATGCTATCGTCGAAAGTACGAATACTTTCGTAAAATGTACGAATATATTCGTAAAAAAGTATTCAATAAATTGCGAATCTTTCGTATTATGTACGAATGGCTTTCGTAGATAAAATCTACGAATAGTTTCGTAAAATAAATAATTAATATTCGTAATTTTATCATAAATATACGAATTCTTTAGTGTATTTTACGAAATATTTCGTGGATAAATTTCAGTAATTCTTTCGAAAAATACACGAACGATTTCGTGTATTTTAAGCAGATTTTATTTTGAGTGTACTATAACGCTGAAATAAATTTTAAAATATTTATAAAAAAAAAGTGTCTGTGTCAGTATAACCAAACCATTCACAGGTTACCCACACATGCCTAGAACTATTGAAATAACAATAAATATATCGAGTATAAAAACACTTCAGCTAATAATACCATAAATTTGCTTTTAACCTAAATAGTTGGTATAACCTTAACTCACACTTGACCTATTGCTGCAAACACCCTCAGTCAGTACAAGATAAACTTTAACCATTACAGTTTTAGAATTTTCCCTGATTTTTTTTTTTTTGTATTTTACATGCAACTATAACTACCAGCCACCACCAAACAATCGACCATCCATCCATCCATATATCCATGCATCCACCCACATAACAATTATTACCCTTATCTTTAACACTGAGGCGGCTGCTGTCACCCTAACGAATGTGTCCACCGCTCAACCGTGACGATGCGGCCAAACACTGACGGCCATGTTTTAATTCCAAACAACTACGACTATAGTCAGATTTTTCCGCAAAGTTTTTGCTTGTTTTTTGAATGTTGTTTTCTTTTTTTTATACCCTACACCTATAAGGTACAGGGTATATTAACTTTGTGCATATATTGTAACGCCCCTTAGGAGGCGTGTCCGGTATGGAAAAGTATATATATTCTTGATCAGCATCACTACCCGAGTCCGTTTAGCCATGTCCGTCTGTCTGTCTGTCTGTCTGTCTGTCCGTCTTGCTGTCTTGCTGTCTTGCTGTCTTCCTGTCCGAATACAGAATAACTTGAGAAATACTGATCAGAATGCGATGAAATTTCGTCTCAATATATTTTAGACAAAAGTAGGAACTGAGTTTGAAAATGAGCAAAATCGGTCAACGGACACGCCCACCTCCCATACAAGTCACTTTTATATAACTCTTTCGAAACTAATATTTCGAAAAGTATTCAAGGTATAGTTATAAAATTTAAAACGTATTGTTAGAATTTACCTAAAAATATGTGGTCCAAAAATGGGCGTGATCCGCCCACTTTTTTTTTTCATTATATCCCGGGTTTTCATAGTAAAAATTTCATCCGTAAATTATTAAAATCAAATCTATGAAATATTAGCCTTTCAAAATTTTAAATATAGGCGTGGTCCGCCCAATTATATTTTTCAATTTTTTTTTTTAGTTTTTTTTCTTTATATAATTTTTTTAATTTATGGGGATATAAGACGTAATTTTCTGATATATGAATAATATTCTGAGGTTCAGCATAATTAAAAATTTAAAATTAAGGTATACAATTAAATATTCCTCATTAATATCTCCACCAAAGGTGTAGGGTATTCCATAGTCGGGCCCGACCGACTATAAAAATCCGCCCCATGTGACCGAACTTACCCATGTGACCTAACTTTCCCAACTCGTTTTATTTTGCATAACTTCGTGGACTCCAAACGTCGAGCTAATACAGATAGTTTTGCAACTGGTTGTTTTCAAGAGATACCCTACAAATGGGCATAAAAAAGGGCTCTCCCAAACATAATTTTGCAGGCATTACATATATCTTTGGAGCGTCATGCAAACAAAAGTATTATTTCATTGTCAAACATAATAACAGCCAAACATATTTTTGTTTTCGTTCAAACATATTTATGTTCATCTGGTATTAACAGTAATTGGCGGTACTTAAACAAATTCTTCCACCAAAAACAACTTTTGAACTATATGAAAAGTATTAATGTGCGTGCTACTGAGTGCTAAAAGTAGGCAGCGCTGTTATTTAATTGTGATATCGTAATGCAAAACATACATATAATCAAAATAATGCTATTATTTTTAAATTTGTTGACACCCAGTAACAATCACGAATAACCAAATACATATAATTCAAAGAACCTTTTATTGACGTTGGGTGTGTTAAATTGCGGAAATATCAAACATACATATATTAATATCTGATAAAAAGTGTATATTTCTACAGAAACATTAATATAGTAAATTCATGTAAATCCATGATTAAAGCAATTTATGTTTAAATATCGTATAATAATATTTTAATCTGAACAAAATAAAAATACAATTCAATTATAATGTAATTAGATATTACTCCCAATATTTATATGGTGATTTCGAATTACGTTATAATTACATTCAAGCATATTCAAACAAATCTTTTCTATCCGTGTAGGATTTTGAGAATTTCAAGTTTTATTTAAATAAAAAAAGGCATATAATAAATGAGGAGAATATATTTTACTAGATTTTAATTAATTTAATTCCCTAGTAGAAATTTTATTACGACCATGCTCGAGAAATGATCTTTGACATTTTTTCTTGCAATCTGTTTGCATCTTGTATACCCTAAAAGGGCCAAATTTTACTTTGAAATGTACCCTATCAGCATAGACATGATTATGACATGATAATGCTCGTTTTGTTGGATTTGGTCGAATTAAAAATTCAATAATCTGTTCCTGATCATGGTCTTAACATAATTTCTAGGAAAAATATTCAAAATACTTATTGTAGCGCATTTCCCAAGCCTCACAACAGCGCGCTTTATTATTATGTTTATCAATGAAATTTATTACATGTCCTTCGCTCGACTCGGATGTGTCACTATCCGAGTGCACCACCTCCCGCCGACTGTCGCGGTGTCACTCGCTTCTCAACTTTTTCTAAACTATACTCGTATAACCTCGTTGACCAGGCCGGCTACTATCCTTACACAATATTTATAACAGGGCAACTATTTGTCATTTTTTCTTTTTTCAGTTCATTTTACTTTTCATTGTAATACACAAAAAATAAAATTTCACCAACAACTAGTATTCATCATATTGATGATTTCATTCATTTAACCAAAATCGTATTTCAATATTTTTTATAACATCAAATTTCAAACAAAAATTTGTAACCATTTACACATTTATGTATTTACAATTCTTATAAGATTTATGATATTTCATCAATATGATGTACACTTATTCATTAATATGATGAATTGGAGTCTTCGCATAATTAACAATTAAGTATTATAAATCCTCTAAAAATGAATTTGTTGTAAAAAAATATTGAAAATAAAAAACATTTAAAAAATGCGCTTTTAATTCAATGAATGAATTCATCAATATGATGAATTCAGCTAGCTGGTGAAATTTTGGGTGATATTTTTTGTGTGTAGTTTTCAGTACATCACCATTGGCGTAGTCCATATACATATAATACATTCTATAATACATTTTCAAAATTTTGAAGATTTTATTTTTTGGACCTTCGCATTTTATTAAATTTTGTAATGCAAATAATTTCATGAATTCGTAGATAATATTTTTTTTAATTTCCTCTATTATTGCACAGCACCACTGAATGAAACAAATTAAAAAAGATAATACTTAAAATTATAATTTCTAATAATTCGGAATAATACTTCAATATATCGAAATTCATAAAACGAACCCATGATACTCATTAAAAATGTGTTTTACGATATATTTTGAATAATCCGTAGTCCCTGATCTCAAATATTTGAAACTTTTCGCTCTACCACATCTATTTTCTCACAATTCGCAGTCAAATTTTGACCACCACCACTGAATGAAAGAAATTAAAAAAGATAATACTTAAAATTATAATTTCTAAGACTTCGGAATAATACTTCAATATATCGAAATTCATAAAACGAACCCATGACACTCATTAAAAATGTGTTTTACGATATATTTTGAATAATCCGTAGTCCCTGATCTCAAATATTTGCAACTTTTCCCTCTACCACATCTATTTTCTCACAATTCGCAGTCAAATTTTGACCACCACCACTGAATGAAAGAAATTAAAAAAGATAATACTTAAAATTATAATTTCTAAGACTTCGGAATAATACTTCAATATATCGAAATTCATAAAACGAACCCATGATACTCATTAAAAATGTGTTTTACGATATATTTTGAATAATCCGTAGTCCCTGATCTCAAATATTTGAAACTTTTCACTCTACCACATCTATTTTCTCACAATTCGCTGTCAAGTTATGTTGTTTTAGAAACCCACCCAACAGGAACATGATAAGGTTTTCTATTCATGTGATATATCTATGATAACATTTAAGGATCATCATACTTAACGTCCTAATGATATCTTCTCATCCTAATTTAACTTCTCATCTACAAAGGATAAAGTTCGATAAGTAAAATTTAATATCCTGGAGATAAAAATGACGAAACAAAAATGTCGAACTAAAAATAGCGAAAAACATGAGTTTTTAGAAATCAGTTAGAGAACACGTCTATTTATAAACTGATCATTTCTGTTCTGAAAATTATAATGTTGAAAAACCATAAATTCATACTATACCATATAAGTCCCTATCTGATAATTGAGTTTTGTTTTATTTCATATCATTATTTCTCTATAATATTGAAAACTTTTTAATAATTCTAAAAATCAATCTTAAGTTCATGTGAACATCTATTAAAACTGAGAATTAAAAAATAAGAATTGGGTTCCAAAATTTATTCAAATTCTATAATCATAACTGGAAAATGTTTGTTTTAGTACCTATTATACCCCATTATAACGCCACTGCGTATCAACCCCAACTAAAAACGGTCTGACACTTGAGTTTTTCTCTGTGCTCTATGTGGTGATTCGATGACATTGGCTTCTGCAGGATATTTTCATTGGACGTACCCGTACCGTACAACAGTAGTTAGTGTGATATTTAATTGCAACTACCACACTATATACTTTTAGTTTTTGTACAGCTTTGGATTTTATTATTTTCTGTATGGTTTTTTTTTTAGTTCTAGAAGTTTTTTTTTTTTGTGTCCTGACACTGATTGCGGGAGCGCGGATGGTCAACGTGGCAGCATCGGATGAGTTTCCGCTGAAGTGGTTCCACTTTGCGCCATTTAATCCTGAAGGCACTCAAGTGAATGGGTGTTTATTTTTATGGGACTCTATAAAGTTTGCCGTCGAACAAAATAAAAATATTTTTTGTACTTTGATTTTTTTGTTTTTAAGTCAAGTATTATTCTACAAGAGTTGGTTGATGGAGATATTATTTTCTACTTAGTTTTTAAGTGTGAATAATAAATTTTAAGTTTATTATTTATAATTTTTTCTATTAATAATAGTATCTATATATTAAATATATTATCGTTGTAGAAGTAGAATTAAACAAACTAATTTTAAAATATTCAAGCGATATAAAATTTTCATGTGGACATATGTGCCATACCATTAGTTTCCTATAAATTGAGCATAATTCATTAAGTAAAGTTAGTTTAGACTATGTTCTGGATACACTTAAACAATATTCTTTTTTCTCTGATTTAATTTTAATTCTAAAAAATAAATCAAAAAGAATCTAACCAAATGTTTACAATTTTCAAGTTTAGTTCCAAATATCTTAGAAATTAATGATAATATTTAGCATTATTAAATATTCTAAAAATTTTGTTGTCAATTAAGAGAAAAAATACTTTCAAAGTTTTTTTGTAAACTACTTTTGTAAAATTCTGTAATTGTGTTATTCCAAAAAGTGGTTGAAGAGGTCCTTAAATTCTGTATAAATTGAGCATACTTCAAAAAGTAGAGCCGATAACAAAAAGTTAGTAATTTTAATCGTTAGTTATATATTCTGGATAAACGCTAACAAATTTCTTTTTCCTCTTGTTCAATTTTAAATACTTAAAAATAAATAAAAAAAATCTTACGAAATATCAGCAATTTTAAAGTTTAAGTCCAAATATCTTGAAAATTGGTAATAATATTAACATTCTTTAATATATTAAAAATGTTCTTGGCAATTGAGAGAAAAAATACATTTAAAACTTTTTTGCAAATTTTTTTTGTAAAATTCAATAATTTTTTATTCTAAAATGTGTTTAAATTTCTGAAATTTCTTGAAATTTCTGTATATCGATTTCTCGGGCATACTTCATAAAGCAGAGCCGATATCAGAAAGTTAGCAATTTTAATCGTTAGTTTGAACTATGCTCTAGATAAAAAAAAACAATTTTAATTTTTTCTCTGATTCAATTATAAATTCTAAAAACTAAATCAAACAGGGTCAAACCAAATATGTACAATTTTCAGGTTTAGATCCAAATATCTTAAAGATTAATGATAATTTTAACAATCTTTAATATACTAAAATTGTTCACATCAATAGAGAGAAAAACTGAATTTAAACTTTTTTTGTAAACTACTTCTGTGAAGTTCGGTAATTATGTTATTCTAAAAAAGTGGTTAATAAGGTTTGGTAATTTCTGTTAAAATTTAATTACAAAAATGCTACGTGAATCAGCAACCTCGAATTATATAGAAATGATATATGTAATGTCCACAGAAAAAATTGTGTCGAGTAGTGAAAATGGTCAAATTTAAATATTTCACAAAATAAATCGAATTGTATTCGTTTCACGGAACTTGCACGAATTGAATTCGATTCAAATATGTTTATTTTATATTCTAAACTCCAATTCAAGAGCAAAAAAATAAATAAAAACGATCGATGTTAAATTTGAATACGATTTCGATGGAAAGTTGGAACATTCTGGTCACATAGTAGTAACTTTTTCCTATTAGGGTCGCAATGATCTTAATCTTATCATGTTGGTTATATAACTGGTCAAATTATGACAAAAAAAAATTCAATGATCAGTTCTCGTTCAAAATTTCTACTAGGGTATAACTGACAATTCATGTTCTAAACGGTCAACATTTGTATTAAATTCTTGGAAAATATTTAAATAACATTACAATTTTTATAATTTAGCAACAGACTAGTAAAATATCAGACAACAAACTATAAAAATAATCGTTGTAGAAGCAAAACTCACCAAATACTCTTTTAAAAAATCAAAAACTTATTTACAAAAATCTTGATACATCTATCAATTACTTATCGATGAGCTTAATATTTGTATCAAGTGATGAAAAAATTATAATCTATCAATTGTAATAAATTTATTAATTTCTTTTAATAATATTAACGAACAAACTCGAAATTAAAATGTTCGTTAAAAAGGTGAGTTTTACTTTACTTTAAAAAGACGAAATAATGTTTTCAAATCAAACTACCATAAATCCCTCTTAAAACATATATCCCTCATTATTTCAGAATGGAAAAATCTTGTCTCAAAGCATATCTTAAAATATCAGTTCACATTGAGTTGTTAACTAAATTCCAGAATTATAATTGAAACGCACTGCAGGACACATATTAAAACCCATGTCACAGCTCTGGACCCCAGGCTCTCGTCCCTCCAGCAGTGTCACAAAAGCACCTACGAAAAAAAAATGCCAACAATGCTACGTCGACGATGACAGCCAATTTGCTACGGTGATCGGAAACGATTACACCATTGTGCATCCCATTCAATATCCTCTCGAACACACAATTATTGACGCACAATTTTCATGATGATGACAACATTATTACGTAGATTTTATACAAAAAATGTTGTATATTTTTGGGTACTTTTTAAAGAAATACCTTGGCATGTGTGCTGAGCGTGCAAATTGCAATTTTCAGCTTGATAATTTCATTTTCTTTATATTTTTATTCAATTTTTTTGTGCCTATTTCAGAACTTTTTGTTGCATTTCACACTTTACATTTTGAGGCTTTAGGATTTTTGTGTTTTTCCCAGTTTCAAGTATAGAGTTTGGCAAATCAATTCGTTACGTTGTTGGTTTGTGGGGTCGACCACAGTCGTTTAACCACAGCAGGATGTTTAAGGACCCTGCATGTGTTGCCTGCTGAATACAATTTGGCATTGGTCAACAATGTGAAATCAATAATGAAATTAACGATGTCTAATTTGTTAACAAGAGAAACTCATGAGGTTTTCGATAATTGCATTTATTTTTCGAGATAATGTGGCAATTTTGTAGCGTAAAGTTGCGATTTATTTTGCTTTGTCGATGGATGGAAGGAGAATTCATGAATTTTGATGGATATGGTTTTTTTATTTTTTGGATTTTGAGTTTATGGCTATTTGCGCAGATGACAGTTGAGCATTGAAGTGAAACGAATTGAAAATTTAGGGTTTTCGACATCTTCTTATTTGGTGTCCAGAATTAAGAATTTGATATCTGCCCAAAAATTGACTTTTAAATGAAATTTTGAAAAAGTTGAATTTCACGCGAAAAATTTAATTTCAAGTGAAAATTTTAAATTTCAAGTGAAAAACTCAATTTTTAGTAAAAAAAAAAAAATAATTTTATTGAAAAATTAAATTTTTAGTGATAAATTGAGTTGAAGTGAAAAATTTTAAATGAACATTTTAATTTTAATGAAAAATTGATATTTTAAGTTTTAGTGAAAATTTTAATTTTTAGTGAAGAATTTAAATTTTAGTGACGTATTGAATTTTTTAGTGAAAAATTGAATTTTTAGTAAATATTTTTAGTCAAAATTGGAAAAATTTAGTGAAAAATTGAATTTTTAGTGAAAAATTGAATTTTTAGTGAAAAATTGAATTTTTAGTGAAAAATTGAATTTTAAGTGAAAATTTGAATTTTTTAGTGAAAAATTGAATTTTTAGTGAAAAATTGAATTTTTAGTGCAAAATTGTATTTTTAGTGAAAAATTTAATTTTTAGTGAGAAATTGAATTTTTAGTGAGAAATTGAACATTTAATGAAAATTTGAATTTTTAGGGCAAAATTGAATTTTTAGTGAAAAATTGAATTTTTAGTGAAAATTTGAATTTTTAGTGAAAATTTGAATTTTTAGTGAAAATTTGATTTTTTAGTGAAAATTTGAATTTTTAGTGAAATTTTGAATTTTTAGAGAAAAATTATATTTTTTGTGAAAAATTTAAATTTTAGTGAAAAAAATTTATTTTTAGTAAAAATTTGAATTTTAGTGAAAAATTCAATTTTTAGTGAAAAATTTGAATTTTTAGTAAAAATTTTAATTTTTAGTAAAAATTTTAATTTTTAGTGAAAATTTGAATTTTTAGTGAAAATTTGAATTTTTAGTGAAAATTTGAATTATTAGTGAAAATTTGAATTTTTAGTGAAAATTTGAATTTTTAGTGTAAATTTGAATTTTTAGTGAAAATTTGAATTTTTAGTGAAAATTTGATTTTTAGTGAAAATTTGATTTTTTAGTGAAAATTTGAATTTTTAGTGAAATTTTGAATTTTTAGAGAAAAATTATATTTTTAGTGAAAAATTTAAATTTTAGTAAAAAAAAATAATTTTTAGTGAAAAATTGAATTTTTTGTGAAAAATTTAATTTTTAGTGAAATTTTTAATTTTTGAATGAAAATTTGAATTTTTTAGTGAAAAATTGAATTTTTAGTGAAAAATTAAATTTTTAGTGAAAAATTGAATTTTTAGTGAAAAATTGAATTTTTAGTGAAAATTTGAATTTTTAGTGAAAAATTGAATTTTTAGTGAAAAATTGAATTTTTAGTGAAAATTTGAATTTTTAGTGAAAATTTGAATTTTTAGTGAAAATTTGATTTTTTAGTGAAAATTTGAATTTTTAGTGAAATTTTGAATTTTTAGAGAAAAATTATATTTTTAGTGAAAAATTTAAATTTTAGTGAAAAAATTTAAATTTTAGTGAAAATTTGAATTTTAGTGAAAATTCAATTTTTAGTGAAAAATTTGAATTTTTAGTGGAAATTCGAATTTTTAGTGAAAGTTTGAATTTTTAGTGAAAATTTAATTTGTAATCAATTGAATATTGTATTGAGTATGAAAGGGCATAAAACAGGGAACGATCAAGGTTTTATTGCATAGTATTTATCTTAAATAAAATTCTGCTTATCTCTCAGTTCACATGTCTAATTTAAGTAATCATTTGCATCTAATTTCAATATAAATTTATCAAAAAACAAATAAAACCGAAATCCGCATGCCTGAAGTATCCCTTTTGTATAAAGATTATCTTCCAAGATTTCTCATACACCATATTAAGTCATAAACACTTCTTCGGCGTAACAACATAATTTATTTTTTAGTGCGGTCATAACATTTCCCATGTTTGTCCGATTGACGCCAATAAGTTTTTCTAGTAGTTTTTTCTAGATGTCAACCCAGACAGCCTTAAAAACCAAATCAACCTAAACAAGTCTAATGATTAATTTTAGTGCTTCCCTCGAAAATAAAAACAAAACTTCACCCTCGCACAAAGAGGCGGCGGCTAATTGTTTTGTTGTTTTCACATAATCAGTATCATGTTACACATATGAACATGTTAAGGACACCAAACAAATGAAAAACACAAAACAGGACACTGCGTGTTTAGCTATTATCACTAAACAATTAACGAGAGAGTTGCGTAAATTTTGACACTTGCATCTAAACATGTTTGAAAAACCATTCTACGACAATTTGAAGTGTGTAAAATGATTTTACAAAGAAGTTGCTGGACACTTCCTGCTGCTGCTGTTGCTCACTCTCAAAGGATATGCATTAAAAAAGATTCTCACGAAATCCGGCGCCAGCGTTAAGTGTCTCCGCAGTGTTTAGCATTAAATTACAATTTAAATTTTATAAATTTCCTACTTTTTACTCAAATAAAATCCTTTTACTCAAAATAGTTAACAGATTTCTAGCATTAAAATTACTGTCTGCACTTCCGCGCACTTTATCATGGAAAATTTGCATATGTGCTTTTCAGAAAATAAAAACCTCCCATATAAATGACCAAAAAGAACCCCCAAAGAGTATGTGACAATAAGCCGTCAAATCCGCTTTACGGATTTTATTCTATTGGCGCTGGATTCTACTACTAAATTGCGTAATTCCACAAAATGTACCCAAAAATCACAACACAAAAAGGTTATAAAAACCTACGACCGTCCTTTACCGACCCACTGCGGCGACGACGACCCTACTTAGCAGCCAAACATGACGCCATGTTTGTTGTGTGCCACATATGATGAGACCCAAAATGAGCGTTGTTCAAAAAACAAAAAGACCATAGGACATTTTACTCATATTGCAAAGCTTATTATAGGAAGCTCGTTTCTTTTATTATATTAACCGAGCAAAAAGGCCCAATGACAACCAAAAAAAAACAGGGGCTGCTTTTAAAAGCACATTTTCGCATTGATTTCATTTAAAGTTAACACATGCGAACAGTTAAAGGTCCCAACTTATCAAAAAAAATGGGAAATGGGCGAACCACCCCCCACAATAATGGTATCTTGTTGTCTTGTCCATTAAACCCTAATTTGTGCCTTAAACTGCAGTAGAGTCAAATTTAAATTCTGACTTTAAGTTTGATGTATGGAAAATTTAACTCGATATTTGATATTATACAATACGTTTCTATAATGTGCGCTACTCCAAACTACAAAACAGGGGCGTTCTGAGTTTTTAAATGGACCAAAAAATTCAAAAAGATTTTTCGTTTTATGTTAAAATTTTTTCATTTCTATTTTATTAATTTCCATTTTGGCACTTTCAACGGTGATTAAAATAAAAACATTGACTATTCTTAAACTAAATCAGCCTTTCACATTTAAGCAGCGGTATTTTTATATTTATATCGACCTTTCAGCACCTCAAAATTACCAGTTCTCCAACGCAGCAGTCATTTGAAACTGGCACATAGACCTATTTTTAGCCAGAACAGGGTTATGTCTTCAATATAAGTAAATCAATGAACCTCCTCTACCAATAGACACGACTACGTCCGAAAAATAGTACCCTGTTTTCATGTCCATTAAACCCTAATATGTTACTTAAACTTTTGTAGATTCAAATGAAAATTTTTGCTTTATGTTTGATGTGAGTAAAAAAACTGATCATTGAATTTGGTTTGTCATGACCTGAACAGTTATAAAACAAACATGATAAGGTTATGATTATTACGACCCTAATAGGATTTCTACTACGGTACCAGAATGTTCCAACTTTCCCTCGAAATTGTATTCAAATTTAATTCGATCATTTTTATTTATTTTTGTTCTTTGAATATAAGTTTATAATATAAAATAAACATATTTGAATCCAATTCAATCCGTGCAAGTTCCGTGAAACGAATACAATTCGATTTATTTTGTGAAATATTTAAATTTGACCATTTTCACTACTCGACACTATTTTTTCTGTGGACATTCCATATATCATTTCTATATAATTGGAGTATGCTAATTCTTACTGCATACTCAGTTTTTTATTATCACGTAACATTTTTGTAATAAAATTTCAACAGAAATTATAAAACCTTATTAACCACTTTTTTAGAAAAAAAATAATTACAGAACTTCACAAAAGTAGTTTACAAAAAAAGTTTAAATGCATATTTTGTCTCTATTGATGTGAACATTTTTAATATATTAAAGAATACTAATATTATGATTAATATTTATGATATTTGGATATAAACTTAAAAATTGTAGATAATTTGTTATACTCTTTTTGATTTATTTTTAAAAATTTACAATTGAATCAGAGAAAAAAGAAAATTGTTAACTTTTATCCAGAACTTTTATCCAAACTAACCATTGACATTGCTAACTTTCTGATATCCGCTCTACTTTTTGAACTATGCTGGATAAATCTATACATAGTCCAAACTAGCAAGTGAAATTGCTAACTTTCTGATATCGGCTCTACTGTTTGAACAATGCTGGATAAATCTATATACAGAAATTTGAAGAACTTTGAAGAACTTTTTAAACACTTTTTAGAATAAAACAATTACAGAATTTTAAATAAATAGTTTGCAAATTTTTTTTAAATGCAGATTGATAGTATACAATACAATAAAAAAAACCTCTGTCAATAGGCTCTGATCCAAGCTTCGAAACAGGGACTGATATGAAAAAATCATACAGACCAATTAAAAGTCTACACAATTTCATTTCGATTTCTAAACATATCTTTTGAAGACCTTTATATATTCTTGTTTGTTACTTTCACCGTTGTTAAATTATATACCCTTATTATATTGTGGTAGGATCATGATCTACCTTAATAAGATAAATTTCTACTAGGGTACAAATCTATATTTTATATTCCTAACTTAAATCGGCACTCACTATATAATCAATAAATGTTATATATTAACATCGATCGTTGAGATTTTAAAAATGACCCTTCTTCAGTCAGAGCAGTACCTTGAAACCTCTTCTCAGCCTCTTCTCATTTAGAATAGGCCTTTGTCTACATGATCCTATAAGATGAGTAAATGAATAGACCTACATTACGACAAGACGAGACTTGGCCATTAGTAATTTTAATCAGGGACTTAACCTATTGGAATTTTGGTTCCGGTTCTGGTTCCAACATTTTTAAAATAGCGGTTTCGGTTTCAAGAAAAATTATATATGGATTCCAGTTTCAGACATTTTTTTAATAACAGTTCCGATTCCGGTTCCGATTCCCATTGCCAAAATCAACACGGTTCCAAATCCGGCTTTTTGCGGTCTCTAAAAGGAATCTTTTGGAATATCAGTTCCGGTTATGGTTTCAAGATTTTTAAAATAGCGGATCCGATTTCGGTTTCAACCAAAAAAAATTGATCGGTTCCGATTCCGGTTCCACACATTTTTTAATAACGATTTCGGTTCTTTGCAGTCTCTGATTTTAATATATTTAACAAACCTTGGTAACTTAATTTAACTGGTCATTTATTTTTTTAAGTGATTTTAAATTTTGATCGACCATTCGATGAAAGTTCGTTTGACTCTGTTCTGGTCTGTGCGCCCCTGCTTTGTCGACTTCCAACTTATCTCAGTGTTCAAATAACTGGATTAGGAACATAAGCAAATGTTTATCGAAGTGTTAATAAAAAAAGCACGATTTTATTTTTCAAAAATTTGTCCCTTTTCCCTCCATTCAAAAGTTAAGCTCACCCTCACCATTGGACATCATGCCATTGGTCATCATACCACGTATGCGTTTGTGAGTTTTTCAATTTAGAAAATTGTCCAAAAGCCAAAATAATCAACCTCAGTGGCCAGCAAGCCAATTTATTTCTCTACACACAGACACATTCTATTATATAATATTCAAAAAAAAAAGGCTTCCTTTCGAACTTCCGTTCGGTCGACCAAAACACCTTCTGACCGAGACACGAGACACTGTTGACAAAGTGTTGACCAACACGTTACGACAGCGTGTGAAGAATGTGCAAAAATATCTAAAAAAAAATATATAGAAATATTTTAACAGGAGCAAAAAAAGGATTTCAGAGCGACTCCATTGAATCAACGCTAAATTATATGCATCTGTGCACTGTATAAGAAATACAAAATTTATAGAATTTCGTATTTTATTTAGCATTAGTTGTATTTTATATTTTAGGTTTCTATTTTTTTGGGGGGTATGGTCATGGTTGCTTCCGGTCATTTCATTTCCGGCGCTATTGAAATTTTCAAAACGTGTCAAAGGTTTAGCTTGTGGCATTCAGTTTGTACTAGTTTTTGTATTATATTGAATTGAATTGTATAGAACTAATGAGAAGTAAGATGAAAGTCCATTTTTGAAGGTATTTATTTGAGTATACCAAAAATAAATGAATTATAGAGTTATTTAATAAAGTATATTATTGTTAAAATTTATATATAAAAAACTATGCCGGGGCCAATTTTTTAGTTTTTCTGGAATACATATTTGCGTAAAGTACCAATTCTATGGAATTTTGGATCGGCAGAAAATAGACAGAAACCTTTTTCTAAACTGTCCCAAAAATGTAAAAATTCTAGAGATGTCTTTTAATATTAGTTTTTACAATACATATTTCTGAAATATTTAATTTATTCTCTTTAAAAATATTCTTAAGATATTCTTTAAAATATTTAAACATAAAATAATAGTCGTATTATTTTTGCCACTTAATTGTTGGAATATGAAAGATAAATTTTATTATGTTTGAATGAATTTATAAAGTAATTCTAAATTACCATATAAGAAATGGAGTATAATCACAATTTTATCAAAATTGATAATATTTTTATTCATTTTATTCATCATATTTACATATTCTGAATAGTAAATTTTATTATATTGTCCAGAAGAATGAGTTTATTTTACCAGGATTATATTTCAAAATACACATAAATTTTTATTTCATTAAAATAAAATTATACTTGGCTGCAAAAATTGTTTAATTTATCATATTTATGTTTCAAAAGAAACATAAAATTTTTAATGTAATTAAAATAAAATTATACTTGCAGCAAAAATAGTTAAATTTATCATATTTATATATCAAAACAAACATAAAATTTTTAATGTAATTAAAATAAAATTATACTTGGCAGCAAAAATAGTTAAATTTATCATATTTATATTTCAAAACAAACATAATTTTTTAATGTCATTCAAATAAAATTATACTTGGTAGCAACAATAGTTTAATTTATAATATTTATATTTGAAAACAAACAAAACTTTTTAATTTCATTCAAATAGAATTATACTTGGCAGCAATAATAGTTTAATTTGTGATATTTATATTTCAAAACAAACAAAACTTTTTAATGTCATTCAAATAAAATTATACTTGGTAGCAATAATAGTTTAATTTATAATATTTATATTTAAAAACAAACATAACTTTTTAATTTCATTCAAATAGAATTATACTTGGCAGCAAAAATAGTTTAATTTGTGATATTTATATTTCAAAACAAACATAACTTTTTAATGTCATTCAAATAAAATTATACTTGGTAGAAACAATAGTTTAATTTATAATATTTATATTTTAATACAAACAAAACTTTTTAATGCCATTCAAAAAAAATTATACTTGGCAGCAAAAATAATTTAATTTATCATAATTATTTTCAAAACAAACATAACTTATTAATTTCATTCAAATAGAATCATACTTGGTAGCAAAAATAGTTTAATTTGTGATATTTATATTTCAAAACAAACATAACTTTTTAATGTCATTCAAATAAAATTAAACTTGGTAGCAACAATAGTTTAATTTATAATATTTATATTTGAATACAAACAAAACTTTTTAATTTCATCCAAAAGAAATTATACTAGGTAGCAACAATAGTTTAATTTGTGATATTCATATTTCAAAACAAACATAACTTTTTAATGTCATTGAAATAAAATTATACTTGACAGCAAAAATAGTTAAATTTATCCTATTTATGTTTCAATACAAACATAACGTTTTAATTTCATTCAAATAAAATTATGCTTGGCAGCAAAAATAATTTAATTTATCATATTTATGTTTCAAAACAAACATAACTTTTTAATTTCATTCAAATAAAATTATGCTTGGCAGAATAATCAATTTATTTTATATTAATTATGTTTCCAAACAAATTGAAAAATATTTATTTATATTTTATATTAACATAGCATATGTTTATATTCAAAAATGTTGTTATTCAAACATGCTGAACTTCTGCAACAATATGTTTCTTTGTAAACATATTTATATTCAAGTCGTTTCAAAACATGTTTACTTTTGTAATGTTGCGCTTCAAATATTCTTTGTTTGATGTAATTATAGTTATGTTTCTAATAATTATGTATGTTGGATGTAATAATATTTCTGTTTTTTAACATACACTATTTTATTGGAAAACCTCAACAAAAATATGTGTATTTGTATAATGTAATTCAGAGATAATGTTTAACTCTTATTACAAAACATTGAATAAAAGAATTATTACGAAATTATAATTGTGTTTACATAAAGTTTCAAATATATATATTATGCCAGCAAAATTAAGTTTGGGAGAACTCTTCTTTGGACCTATGTATATGTACAAGAATTTTAAACATTTATAAAAGTTAACATTTTGAGACTGAAGAAACTGTGTTGATATTTTTAAAGTAAAACAGATGTTAACAAATGAGTAATTTTGATGGTTAGCTTGTATTATGTTCTGGATAATAATAAATATTTTTTCTCCTTTATTATTTGCTCCTAAATGCAAAAAAAAAGTATATACAAATAGTCTAAAAAATCAAAAATTTCCAACTTTAGATCATAATATCTTAAAAACATGTAGAGCTATAAGTATTCTTTAGTATATTAAAATTAGTTTGGACAATTTAAAGAAAAATGTCGTTTAAAGTTTTTTGGAGAACAATTTTTGTCAAGTACTGCAATTTTTTTATTCTAAAAAATGGGTGAAAATCTCTAATATTTTGATATCAATTTTCGTAAAAACGGAATACGTAAAAAGAAATAAATGGAGTTCGCAGTCAAAATTAGCACTCGTGAATTATATTCGAAATGATGTCTCGTTTTGTTGAGTAATAAAATGTATGAACCATTACCATTTTATTTGAATATCTTTACTCAAAAATTAATTATAGAGTTTTTAATATAGTATTTCAAGTAAATGTTAATCAATGTTCCAACATCCATTCGAAATCATTCTTAAATATTAATAAAATCGAATATTCTGATCTAAATTTCGATTTTTCAATACAAAATTAAACGTTTTTCAATCACATTTCCATCATTTTAATTCCATACAATAATATGAATATTGGTCAATCTTGGGAGAAAAAAGCTTTGTCTGTAATTTCAATACAAAGCCTTTTTTCTCCCAACATTTCTCATAAATATTTGTGGGGGTATTTATTTATAATTAGGATGATTGATTGACCCACAAATTTACTCGCAAGGTCTGTCTAAAAATAAATGATTTCAATCGAAATCCAACCGTTCATAGTCAGTGTATCGAAATCCATAATCTCAAATATTTTAATTTCGATTTTTTTTACATGTTTTCACATATTCCCTATGGAAAATCTTTCAAAAACACTATATTTATTGTATATGGATTATGCTCTTCTTACAACTCTTGTTTCAATTGATCAGTTCTCGTTATCTGCATAAATCTCGAGATCGAAATTTTGTTATAGCTTCTAAAAAAGAAACATACACATGTCATTTATGTAATTTGAAAAGCAGATTATGGTAAACATTTAAGTAGATCAGCTAAAGCGCATTACTTCACACCGAATCTCATATGAGTTCCGGCTTAAAAAATTTCAAATAACTCAAAAAATATATTTAAAAAATCTATTTTATATAACAAATCGTCACTACTCTTCTTACACATTAAGCAGCCAAAACAACGCACATCCTGTCAAAAAATACCTTTACAATAAAATATGTTACTGCTGGCCAACGCTTATTTTTACCAAAACCCTTGCGATAATATCTCACCAAAAAAAAAAACCTAAATAGTTTTTAAACTCTATTATTATTTTTTGCAATTACAATCTTGATATGATTTACATGCGCAATAATTACCCTGCATGCCAAATATCAAAAAAAAAAAAAGGATATCTCGTATTAGGTCCTGTCGCATAATGCTTATGTAAACATATCGCATGTCAAACGTTTTCAGATCCGCAAACACTGATAGAACCGAAAACCCAGCACCCAGTGTAAAACTCAACTCAAATCAGTTGGAAATCTAGATGTTGTTTGTAGGCAGCACCCAAAGGACCTCGCTGTATCATTCTTTCTGTCTCTCTTACTCTCTCTCAAACTCTCTTGAGCTTGACACTAAATGAGAAACGGAAATGCGAGCTGCCGTTTGTCACTCCTCTCTGCAAGGAGTGTTGAGTGTTGATCGGCTTAGCAAAAGGACCTCCTTCACCTCCGCCTTCACTTGTTTTCTATTTTAGTTCCAACATCGATGATCGCTATTGATCTCGTTATCGTTATTAACGATCTTCTGTTGAGTGTAAAATCTGATAAATATATTGAATTCGCAGTGGCGCAACCTTTGTAACCTTTTGAACCCTCTGTATTTACGGAAAACTGCAAAAATGTCCATAAAAATTCATTCATGATTTTTTTTTTTTCGTTTAGTTTATATTTATCCCGTATCATTTTCGCTTGATTCACAGCGCACTGATTAGCGAATTCGAGTGTTTGGACTGTGTCTGTATGAATTATACACTCGAATCCTGCATCCTTGAGCCGTCGCTTCATTGGGTACTGTTTGTTGTCGCAGTGTTGTACAAACAGCTATTGCCAAAGTTCTTAATTCCGGTAGTGTTTTTGTTTATTTTTTCGTTTTTTATTTCTGTTTTTATATTTCTCACATTTCGATTTTGCAAATGAAATACATACTACTCGGCGTAATCAGTCAGCCATGGACGTCAGTCCTAATAGAACTTATTTGCTTTAGTAGTGATGACACTTGAAGTGCATCGGTTGGAAAATAGTCTTCCCTTTTTTGATACACTCGGCAATATGTGGACGTAACAAAAACTCAATTTAAGTACTAATGTTGTGTATATTTCTCTATACAAAATACTATTGAAATAAAATTCTTTAAAAAATGTGAAATCGAAAATAAATTTAGGTTATGTTCATTTTTAAGAAAGCTCTCTTAGAATTTAATTAAAATTCACATATTTTATTATTTTAATATACATAAATTAATGAGAATATTAATATATTAAATGTCGGATATTAAATGTCGGATAATAATTGTCGCGGGGACAAAAATGTATAGGAAATTATTTGACTCAGGAGAGAAATTCCTTTAGAAAGAATTGTCCGGATAAAAGTTCTTTAGGAAGAAATGTACATGGAGAAAAATTATCTCGCCGAAGAATTGTCCGGTTCCCATCATTAAAAACTTGTAATATCTTCACTATCATGCCAAAGGGGTGATTGTGTAATTTTTGACATTTGTGTGTGTTTTTTTTTTGTATCTTTGAACGTAGTTTTTCCTCAAGAATACTGTACCAAAATCTTGTGTGGTTTTGTTGGATAATTCTTGCCACAAAAGACAAAACCAAAAGCACATTCGTCCCTTTGGCATGACAGTGACGACATGTACGTCTTAAAAATTATTATGAGATATACCAGACCAAACTTTTAATGAAATTTGGGCAACTAATAAAGAGTATAGAGATATGCATTGACCCATTTTTGGCTTGATTTTTTACTATTTCAGATCATTATGTTTAAAGTTTTTGGTAAAACTATTTTTCAACAGTACTACACAGAAAAACATTTTTTTTTGTTTGATAAAATAATTTATTCGAAAAAATTTTTGTTTGAAAAAAAAAATGTTTTTGAAAAAAAAAATTTATTTCAAAATGTTTTTCGAAAAATATTATGAACAAATTCATCAATTGGACGATTCAAATTTATATAATAAATGTATTCATCAATATGTCATTTAATAAACGGTGGTATTAATATGATGAATCTGGTAGTTGGTGAAAAAATTCATAATATTTATGAATAAATTCATCATTGTGAACATGGGGAGCGTAAAAATATCGTCCGGAGAAGCCTTGATGAAATGAGAACTTTTGAGTGTTTCAAACATGTACGTTTGAAACAGTCAAACCATAGAAATAAAACCACAAGTATTTGGAAATATGGAAATAAATGTTGGTTTATTATGCGGATTATACCTGTTGGTTTTGTAGTTGTATCACAAGTGATCGGATAACTTAAAGCTAAGGAAAAAGAAAGTCTCTCTTAAGCAGAGTTGTATTCGAAAAGATAAAAGATAATTTTCGAACATGCGTGAAGCGCCATCTGTGAGGAAAAATATGCTTAAGGGAAACTTGCAGTCTTTTACTATTTGAAGACCTTCTGACATGAACAATCATATTGATGAATTTTTTTTTTGTGTACATACAGAACATAGGTTTGTTGCGTCAACCCAGCTCTCTGACCAACCAACTTATTCGGTTCTATCAACCACTTAGTCGGTTCTTATTGTCAAACTACAACAAATTTCGAATAGATTTAGAATAATTTAGAGTTTGTATAAAGCGACAACCGAATATAGCAGTTCCGACCACAAATTTATAGAAAATCTCATGCCAAAAGAGAAATTTTCAGTTTGTTTATTTTTTTTATTCTAAGTAGCGGATGAAAATGGCTTCAAAATCGTTAAGTAATTGGAAAAAACTGAGTATGCGAATTATGGAAATTGATATATGGGATGTACATGGGAAAATAGAGTGTTGAGTAGTGTTATTAATAAACCTTTTCGGTATCAACTCATTATTTATAAAGACAAAACAGCGATATCATTCTAGATAGGATCATTGTTATCAATTTAGATTAACGAAAACTATAATTTGGACCCATAATTTGGACATCGTAATGATTATGGGTCCAATTCTCGTTTCATGAGAAGTGTAAAATGAGAATGAAAATGAGACAAAACATATGTTTATATTTTGAACAAAAAAATAGTTTTTATAACATTCTCATTTTATATTTCTCATCAAACGAGAAGAGGGCCTATGATTTGTTTAGATTGAAGGAAAATTAAATTTCCCCAATGTTTTTATGCAGAAAATTATTTTTTTGGAAATGATTATGTTTCAGAAACACCAATATCAAAGCATTTTATTAAAATATTTAAATGTAAAATTTCAATATTTTAAAATTTCAATTTTAGAGATAGCTATTTTCTTTTAATTAATAAATTTAAAAAATATTTTTTCTATTGTAAATACCCGATAAATTCCTTCAACATACAGCCTTTCAAAAACCATGACAGACAAATACTTCACTCCAATACCTAAAAAAAAAATTCACAAAACACCTCATATTATTTTACATTTTTTTGTTGTGTCAACCTCCACACAAAGAGCACAAATAATAAGTCAAATAAACAATAAAGTGACGACCCTAAGTAAATGAAATGCTCTGGTACCCTTTGAATATATTTGCGAAAATTAAGGATTTTGTGTCATTTTTGTGCAAATTACATTGTCAATTTGTTGTATTTGGAGTAATTGTTGTCGTCTGGTGTCGTGTAACTCACAATTGTTGTTAATATTTTTAGTGACCATTGGATTTGACCCTTTCACTTTCAATGTGGGAGAGTCCTTTGGCAGCGGCCAATATGCGCGTATCCTTTTTTTGTTGTACGTTGTTGGATTAGCTTTTAAACGGAGTATTTTGCAATAAGGGTCACCGTTTTTTTAGCAACTGTCCATGTAATTTTAATTATAATGAGCTTCATTGTGTTGGCTGTAATTTCATCCAATTTTAAAAGGGGTTTTTTGTTTAACAATATTGTTCTTGTTAGGTGTAATTTATGAGAAAATCAATATGAAACCTTTTTTGGCGGTTGTGGTTAGAGGCAAAAGGGCTGAACAGTTGGGAATTTACATAAAATTTGAGTGTAAAAAATTAGTCAAAAAGGTAATATTTTCGTTGAAATTTATAAATATATATATTGTTCCAAATAATTCTCTTTGAATTCAATATATTGAAAATTAAACAATCCAATTTCCATAGAAATGTTATTCAAATTTCAATTGGAATTAATTTTTTTGTGACTGTTTCAGAATTCAATTTTTAATACAAAAATCACGGTTTTCTGTGAAATTCAATTCGAGTTATCTGGTCAAATTTTTCACATTGCTTCGAAAAATCAGAACAGTTGTTTTCTAAAATCACGGGTTCCTCTATTTTGATAAGTCGTACGTTCGGATCTGTGTACACCCAGAAAATAATACTATACAAATAATAGTTTTCTACTATTAAAAATAGTTAATAGGATAAATTATTATTTTAATCGGAAAATACCATTAAATACAAGAAAATACCATGACATTACCATTGAGTTAATATGTAAAGATTTATTTTTTGTGTACTATTAAATCAATAATTGTTCTATTGACCAATTTTAATGTGATTTTAGGGAATTTTTCTGGGTGTACCATGCTACGAATTCAATTCTACACCATTTACAAATGTAATTCAGAAAAGATTAATTGAAACTCAAAAGAAATCTATTGTAATTCAGAAATCTATTTGACATTCTAAAGACGTCAATTGAAATTCAAAAATTCCTTTTGAAATTCAGAATATTTTCAGTTGATATTTTCTGAATTTCGAGTAGAAAGTTATGAATATCAATTGATGTATGTGAAAATCAAATCAAATTTCTGACAATTGATATGATTTGAATTTCAAATGGAATATCTGAACTACAATTGATGTGTTTTGAATTTCCAATGGATTAACTGAATTACAATTTATGTGTTTTGAATTTCAAATAGAATTTCTGAATTATAAGAGATGTGTTTTGAATTTAAAACTGAATTTCTGAATAAAAATTAATGTCTTTTGGAACTTCTGAATTACAATTGATGTTTTTGAATTTAAAGTGTATTTTTTATTTAAAATTGATGTATTTCAAATTTCAAATGAATTTTCTGAATTAAAATTGATGTCTTTTGAATTTCAAATAGAAATTCTGAATTACAATTGATGTCTTCTGGATTTCAAATGGAAATTCTGAATTACTATTGATGTCTTCTGGATTTTAAAATCATTTTCTGAATTACAATTGACATTTTTAGAATTTTAAATGGTATTTCTGCATTACATTTGGTGTCTTTTGAATTTTAAATGAAATTTTTGAATTACAATTCATGTATTTTAAATTTCAAATGGAATTTCTGAATTTCAATTGATGTCTTTAGAATTTCAAATGGAATTTCTGAATTTTAATTGATGTCTTTAGAATTTCAAATGGAATTTCTGAATTTCAATTGATGTCTTTAGAATTTCAAATAGAATATATGAATTTCAATTGATGTCTTCTGTATTTCAAATGGAATTTCTGAATTACAATTGATGTCTTCTAGATTTCAAATAAATTTTCTAAATTATAACTGACATTTTTAGAATTTCAAATGGAATATCTGATTTACAATTGATGTCTCTTGAATTTCGAATGGAAGTTTTGAATTACAATTGATTTCTTTTGAATTTCAAATAATTTTCTAAATTATAATTGAGATTTTTAGAATTTCAAATGAAATTTATGAATTTCAATTGATGCATTTATAATTTCAAATAGAATTTATGCATTACTACTGATGTCTTTTTGTAAATGGTGTAATCAAAATTTAATTTTCCTTCAAAAGCGAAATTCACAAAATGTCTGATAGTTCAAAAAATCCAAACAGCTGTTTTCAACAGCCACGAGTCCCCCTATTTCTCTTCCCTACAAAACAATAAGTGTTTCTTATATCTTTTTAATATTGCTATTATCAGCTATATACACTTTTTGTAGCTGCATTCTTAAATTTAATCCTATTCTCGTGCTTGTTATCCTATTAATATAATAAATCTGTTTGTTCGTTTGTACGTTTGTACGTTTGTACGTTTGTACGTTTGTACGTTTGTACGTTTGTACGTTTGTACGTTTGTTCCGCTTCTTCGTCTGAACGGCTGATCCGATTTCCATGAAATTTTTACCACAGATGCGGTATGGTCTGGAAGGAATGATAGGCTATATATGGGCGGGATTGGACAAAGAGGCGTGGCACCTCCCACACAACCTAAACTTTCAATGCGATATAACTCGGCACTTTCACCACCTACGAACATGAAACAAAAAACTCAAATACAAAAAAAAAATAAAAACAAAAAAGCAAAAGCACAAAACAAAAGCAAAAATACAAAAACAAAAGCAATCACTTTTGTTCCGCTTCTCCGTCTAAACGGCTGATCCAATTGTCTTGAAATTTTTACCACAGATGCAGAATGGTCTGGAAGGAATGATAGGCTATATATGGGCGGGATTGGACAAAGAGGCGTGGCACCTCCCATGCAACCTAAACACGATATAACTCGGCACTTTCACCAGCTACGAACATGAAACAAAAAACTCAAATACAAAAAAAAAAATTTAAAAACAATAAAGCAAAAGCACAACACAAAACAAAACAAAAGCAAAAATACAAAAACAAAACCAATCACATAAAACCACAATCCAAACTAAATGAAAAACAAAAAAAGGAAAGAAAAATAAAAACAAACTCACCACACTAAAACTAACCAAACTAAAACTCACCACACTAAAATTCACCCTTAAATTAACCACATTAAAACCCACCACACTATAATTCACCACACTAAAACTCACCACACTAAAATTCACCACACTAAAACTCACCACAATAAAACTCACCACACTAAAACTCACCACACAAAAACTCACCACACTAAAACTCACCACACTAAAACTCACCACACAAAAACTCACCACACTAAAACTCACCACACTAAAACTCACTACACTTAAACTCACCACACTAAAACTCACCACACTTAAACTCACATCACAAAAATTCAACACACTAAAACTCACCACACCAAAACTCACCACACCAAAACTCACCACACTAAAACTCACCACACTAAAACTCACCACACAAAATCTCACCACACTAAAACTCACCACACTAAAACTCACCACACTAAAACTCACCACTCTTAAACTCACCACACTAAAACTCACCACACAAAAATTTAACACACTAAAATTCACCACACTAAAACCCACCACACTAAAATTTCACCACACTAAAACTCACCACACTAAAATTCACCACACTAAAACTCACCACACTAAAATTTCACCACATTAAAACTCACAACACTAAAACTCACCACACTAAAACGCACTACACTCAAATGTCGCCACACTAAAACTCACCGCACTAAAATTCACAACACTAAAACTCACCACACTTAAACTCACCATACCAAAACTCTCCACACTAAACCTTACCACACTAAAACTCACCACACTAAAACTCACCACACTAAAACTAACCACACAAAATTTCAACACACTAAAATTCACCACACTTAAACTCATCACACTAAAATTTCACCACACTAAAACTCACCACACTAAAACTCACTACACTAAAATTTCACCACATTAAAATTCACCACTTTTAAACTCACCACATTAAAACTCACTACACTCAAATTTCGATACACTAAAACTCACCACACTAAAACTCACCGCACTAAAATTCACCACACTAAAACCCACCACACTATAATTAACCACACTAAAACTCACCACCCTAAAATTCACTACACTAAAACTCACCACAATAAAATTCATCACATTAAAATTCATCACACTAAAACTCACCACAATAAAAATCACCACACTAAAACTCGCTACACTAAAACACGCCACAATAAAACACGCTACATTAAAATTCACCACACTAAAACCCACCACACTATAATTGACCACACTAAAACTCACCACACTTAAAAACACCACACTTAAACTTACCACACTCAAATTCACCACACTGAAACTCACCACACTAAAACTCACCACACCAAAACTAACCACAATTAAACTCACCACTCAAAAATTCACCACATCTAAACTCACCACACCGAAACTTACTACATTAAAACCCACCACACTAAAACTTCTACTGGGAAAAACTCTACGGGGAAGAATTCTACGGGAAAGAATTCTACCGCAATCTGAGAAAAAATTGTCTTTGAGAAAAGTTGTTTTGGCGGAGAATTATTTGGTTACCACATTTATAAAACCAATAAACAAATTTCAACAGCTAAGCACGGGCCCCTCATATAAATAATAAAATGTTTTTTATATTAATAAAATTGCTCCATATCTTTGAATTCAGAAAATCTTGGCACGAGTCGTGCACGGGTCCAGCTAGTATAGTAATATTTCCAAAAAGGTTACCGTCCGCGCATTGTCTAAACATCAGCGCCTCCAACACATGTCATAAGTCAACAATGTATCCTTGGCAGTTGGCATTTTATTAGATTTGGCTTGGCGCACGTTAAGCCAATCAGTAAAATAGTTTTTAAAATATCAACAAACAAACAGACAAAAATATATCCTCTTTTACAAAATAAAACACGCATTTTGTTTTTCGCTCTTCCAATTTTTACTTAATGAAATCTAATTGAAAAGTAAAACTCTTTTATTTCGCATTATTATATCCTGCTGATCCTTGCGAACGCGCAAACATTAACAATAGCAACAACCTTAAAGGATTTCTATATGTGCCACCCGCTGTCGTATAGTGACGCGTTAATTTCGCAATTTGCCGCCGCCGGTTTCCTAGTCGGTGTTTTGCTGGTTGGTGTTGCCACAGTGGCGGATGGATGGATGATCCCTGTATTGTGTTTTGTTGTGTCCTTCGTCAGCGTCACCGTCCGCATCAACGCTATCCGGTGATTGTCGCTGAAGCGTGTAAAATGTTTGTTGTCGAGTGCGACAACGATGAGGACGACAACAACTAAAAGTCGAGAGTTGAGTCTTTACAACGGTATCCTTGCATGTCCTTTTGTTGTTTTGCTGTCATGTTGATTGTTATTTTGTTGATGTTGATGTGAAGCGTATGGTACTCAATGTTGTTGTACTCGATGTATTTTTTTTTGTTGTTGTTCTTGTTGAGCAATATTGTTTCCTCACCTGAAATAATTATGAAATTAATAGATTGTTGCATACTCGTTACAGCATTTTTGATGAACTCGTTGAAGTACTCGTTGGTGTACTTGTTGAAGTGCTCGTTGATGTACTCGTTGCTCGCTACCTTTTATTCGCTTCTCTTTCTTATATTTTATTTAAACATTATTTCACTCGCTAACTACTAGTTGCTCTTTTTATTAATTGTATCAGTCATTTTTCAAAAAGTAAAAATAGTTATTAATTTTGAATGTTAGCTTGGACTCTGCCTGGATAATTATAAATCATTTTCTTGTTTATTATTAGATCCAAAACACTAAAAAATTAAACAAAAATAAGTATAAAAATTCTAAAATTTTGGAGTTTAGTTACGAATGTCTTAAGCACATATCGGAATGTAAGCATTTACTAATATACTGAAATTAGTCTCGACAATTTAGAGATAATTTACTTTTAAAGTTTTTTTGACAAACGTTAACTACAGTATTTTTTTTTATGCTAAACATGAGAAAAGCCTATAATATCGATTGCAATTTACTTAAAAACGATACTTAAGACGGGCAAAACCTGAGTATACTGTCAAAATTAACATCCGTTAGTTATATAAAAATTATGTATCGGATGCCCATATAAAAAATCGTTCAGAATAGCGACATCTTTCATCTTCAATTCTAATAGTAAACGTTTTTGTTAATTTACTCGGTACAGTCCTACCTACTCGTTACTCTTTCTAATAGTTAATTTACACGTAATCTCACACGACACGTAGCCCATTCTACACAGAAAGAAAAAAACATCAATATGATGAGTTTATTCATAAATATTATGATTTTTTCACCTGATTCATCATATTAATACCACCGTTCATTAAATAACATAGTGATGAATACATTCATTATATATATGAAATAATACGTACTGTCGAACATCATATTGAAGAACGGAATATTCAGTGCAATGAATTTGAATCGTCATATTGAAGAATTTGTTCATAATATTCATGAATACAATATTTTTTTACGAATTTTTCAATTTTTTTTTTTTTTAATAGTTAAAAAAAGGTGTTGTTGTAAAAATGTTATTTAAAAAATAACACAAAAAATCAAAAAAAAAACGAACAAAATTTTTTTTTTTTTTAGACCAAAAACTTAAAAAAAAAAATCTGAAAAAAAGTTCGAAAAAAAATTTGAGAAAAAATTATATATATTTTATATTTCTTTTTTCAAAGAAATTTTTTTCGAACAAAAAACTTTTTTTTTAAATATATTTTTTAGAAATATAACTTTTTATTAATAAAAAGTTGTAATTATAAATAAATATATTATAAAACATTTTATTAATTTATGCATGTCGAGCAAGCATTATATAAGAAATAACATACAAGAACTACTTGAGAACTAAGAAATACTGCAAAAAATGAACGTAAAATAAATATTTTAATTGAAATTTGATTTGATGAACAGCATTCTTCAATATGAAGTAAAATATGTTGTTCTTTAATATGATGAAACGTATTCTTCACATACAGTACATCATATCGAAGAACACTTTTTGGACAGTTACCAAGCGTTCATCATATTTATGATCGCATTCATAACATTGATGTCGTTAGTCATTAATATTATAAATGATTCTTCAATGCAGTAAACGATGTTTTGAAGAACGGAATTCATCAATATGATGTACATTTTTTTCTGTGAAGGCATTGTCTTTTCTAATGTGACTACGTGTGTTCAAAAATTTAAAGTAAGGCATTCATTACAGTACTCGTTTGACCTCACTAAAACTTGTTTAACTTGTAACAGTTCTGTCATGTTGTCACCAACTTCTCCACCTAACGTTTCCATCTATATGCCACTCTTATCGATTCATCTTTACTCGGTATCTCATATCCATTTTGTTTTTCTTCTCTGTTCTAAAATTTAATATTTATCTTACTCGTTCATACCGTTGATTTCTCAGTTTGTTAATCATTCGTTCTATCCGTACCCTACACAAGTATGAAATATACTCGGCACGCAGTCCTTACCACTTCTTCAGAGTATAAAGCATTCATTACATTTGTACTCGTTACCCTTAATACCTTTAGTACTCGTTTCACTTTACTCATTTTACTCATTTTCTTACTCGTTAATTCATTTTCTTAACTCGATATTATAATCGTTGCACATTCCACTCGTTCTTGTTGCTCCTCACTCGTACTCGTTGCTCACCTTACTCGTTCTCATTGTCCTACCTCCAAGTTGTATTACTCGTTGTCAACACTCACCTCAGCAACGAATTAATGAACGAAACGTCACCGAAGTGGAAAATGTTACGCTACTTTATAATTGCAAGGATAATAAAGGACAATGACGTCATGTGAGCTCTCACTTAGAATGTCACTCTTGCAAAACTCAGTCAGCCAGTCACTCACTCTGTTACTTATTGTCAACGTATGTGAAAAAATAGTGAAAAAGGATTCATTTGAAATGTTTTTTAACTAGCACAAAAGCGTACCCGGCTGCCCCGTCAAGTGTGCTCTGCTGCGCCTGTCGTGTCGTCTAACTTTTTCTTTCTATTCAATAATTTATAATTTTTTTTTTTTTTTAATTTGATTTTTTTTTTATTTCGTTGATGTCCTTTGCCTTTTGTGTATGTTTTTAGGCCAACGCTTCGGGGTTGCTAGTGGTAGACCCACGGGTTGTGGCCTGTGCTGTGGGCCGACAATGAGTGGAATTTTATTTGCATGCGCGTCCTGGGCCGACCGAAGGGTTTGATTTCGGTGCGAACAAAATCTACTTCATGCTGCATTCGTTCTTCTATTTAAAATGTAATTTTAATTGAATTCAGAAGCGCACACTTTTTATAATATATACATTTTTTGCAATTGTTTTGATTTTGTTGTGCAATTCAATTGAATTGAATTCGATTCGTTGCGTTTCATTTGTAGTGTTGTTAAGTTTTTGACACTTGCGCCGAGCTGGAGAGCCCTGAGCCGTCGGCCGGCGGCTTGACATAATTTTTGTTGCGCCAACAACATCTGCGCGAACGCAGTGTGAAACGTGTTCAAACTGCTGGCGGTCCTCATTGAATTAACTGAGCCATTCAAAGGGTTGCAAGTGGTTAAATTAAAACTTTGCAATTCAAAGTGTCGAATAACCATTTATTGCGTTGAATATTTTATTAATCACATAGAGGGTTCGAAGGTTAGCTTATTTGGTTTCAAAATTTTTTTTAAAATCGATGTGAAATAAAGTGGTCTATAACAGTCTAAACTCACATCATAATTTGCCATTATCAACATCTAAAGGAGACTAAACATTTTGGTTTGTGTTCACTTCAAACATTTTAAAGCAACAAATTAAATTATTTCTCAGACTTTTCTCTATTACTAAACATTATAGAGGATTGGTACACTCTGATATTAAATGACGCTATAATATTAATTAGTTTTATGTTTAAATCATTTAAATCGGTTCACTGGAATCAGAGTTATGACTATTTTCATACTTATACTTTGACTTAAGAGGTTAAGTTCCCGAATAGCTCTCCGCCAGTTCCGCTACTGTGAGCGCTCAAAAGTCAAACTAATCCTAGACTCTAAACAAGTGCGTTTGCGTCGTTTAACTGTTAAACTCGACACATTTTCATAGATTTTGTATAGAACCTAACAAAATATACAGAGTACGAACGCATATCTATTGGAATTTTCATTTTTGACCGTGCGTTTGAAGAAGCAGTGGTTCTATGAGTTAAATAATCAAAAAATTCAAGACACATCCATTTAGGGTACAGGGTAAGTCCCATCAAAGTCTTACGTAGTCTTACATTCATCAACATCTTACCGAGTCTAAACATTCTCACCAGATTTCACTTCTCGAGAACTACCCTGGTTCAAATTTGCACCATTAGGAAAGACATTATTATGATCGAATGATCTTGATGGTCGACTTAGGTCAAGACAATATTAGAACGGGCTCTTCCCGAATAAGGCAATTAAAAAAAAAGTATAGAATATGTCTACTGGCTTCAACGCAATCAAAGTTTAAACTTCAAGCTCTTCGATCTGAAATATATTTTAAGTCTTGGGAAAAACATAATTTTAAAAAAGAAACAGTATGGCAGGTTAGGTCACTTCCCAAGTAACCACGGCTCGACAATTGCCACAAACTTTTGTGGCAAATGTGTAGCTTTTAAGTTACCTCTAACACCAGTGTTGCAAAGTAGTATTTTTTAGTTGCAAAGCTGTGACTAAGAACATGTATGGGACAATGCAATAATATGTCACAATGCTGTGATATATAAGTCATACATTCCGATAATGGAACATATACGATAATGGGTGGAGCTAACATTGTTGTTATGACGTGGCAAAATAGTGGAAAATTAAAAAATGTATTATGTTCCATATATGTTGCATGTATAAAATGAAGAACCTAATAGGAACATGTTTATTAATAATATAGCTAATTAACTTTAAAATGGTATAAATGTATATTATTATAAACAAAAGATTTATTATATCCACTACTTATATCCATGGAACGTTGGGTTGTAAAAAAGGACAGTCGGAATAGTATAATTTAAAAAATTAAAAAAAACACTTTTATAAAAATTTTCACAAATTGCATTTTTTTAAATACGCGTTAAAATTAACCAGTTGGGAAGGTTATATCACATGGGAAATTTTAAAGTAGGTGTTATTATGATAGTTGGGATTATCAAAATTATAGTCGGTCTAAGCCGACTATAAATACCCTACACATATGTGTGGTTACCATTCAAAGTGATATAAAGGTCACCAGGGTATACGAATCCTGAAAATAACTACAAACATTCAATCGCTGAAGAATTTCCATTCATTTGATACCCATATTTACAAATGGGTAGGTGTACCGAATTTCGATTTTTTTTTTGTGAACCACAAGTCTTTTCGGCGGAAAACATTATTATCATGTATTTGAGAATGATATCAATATATATTTGACCAAAAAAGTTTACCTAAGCACGTATACATAAAAATTGATCTTTATATGTACATTTTATATGAGGTATTTGAACATAAGTGGTCGGATCATAGGTCACAATGGACCGATCTCGCCAATTTTTTCGCACATACAGCGTAGGTATATTAGTAATCTAAGTTATAAGTTTCATTTATCTAGCTCTTCAATTTAAAAGTAGTAGGGATTTCAACAGACAGACAGACCGACAGACAGACGGACAGACAGACGGACAGACGGACATCGCTAAATCGACTCAGGAGGTCATGCTGATCAAGAATATATATACTTTTCCATACCGGAGATGCTTCCTTCTGGGTGTTACAAACGGCGTACCAAACTGAATATACCCTTTCACTCTTAGTGTAGGGTATAAAAAGGGTAGAGTATAAGCTTTAACCCGAAAACTTGAACCGTTTGTAAAATTAGAGTTGTAGTTTGCCGAAAAATCTGTTCGTAAAGACTTATATTATCATGCTTTAGCATATTTTTGACATTATGTGCAGTTTTATTACATTACAAACATTCACGTTAATGGCATTGCGTAGGATCTTTATTATTTTTATTTTTAATCCACACAAGTTCCACATTTAAAATTACAGTACCAAATTCAATGTGCCAAATAGGTGAACCGACACTTTAATGGATCGAAATTTGTGGCAACTAAGCCTCGCGCCGGGGCTTTTTGACTGGCAATTGGGTGGCAAATATGTATGGAACAAACACTTTAATGGCAATTGTGTGGCTACCACTTAAGTTGCCACAAAGTGGTTACTTGGGTTGGAAATTTGGAAGTAAGAAAATTTTGATAGTTGATGTTAGAAAATTTAATAAAGTTATAGTCGTGTTAAAGTCCCTATTTTATCACCTAAAAATAAGACATTTAATAAATAATAACACTTACACCATTTCAAGTTTTATCCTCTTTATAATTTTATTTCCTTTTTCTTTGTTCCACTTCTTCGACTCACTTCTTAATCTAATCACAACTGTCTTAAGAACTAAATAACTACAGCTTATATACTAATACTTAATCTAAGTTTCAATGCTACTTTTCCAGTGTCTTTTACTGCTTCCGCCTAGAAACATAATTTTGGCCAATCACATTGTGTTTTGCTGCTTATGCCCAGAAGCATAATTTTAACCAATCACAAGTTCCGTAAAGAACTCAAGTTCGATCCACAACTCGACTTCTTAACGCTGACCGTGAAAGCAACTCTTGCATAATCAGCAACCCGCGATGACATTGAATTTAGACCATCGCAAAGTCATTGAATTGAAGTCATCTTTGTTTACAAACAAATTGCACCACGTGCTTATTTTCTTCAAGCTAGCAACTTGACGCTGCTGCGAATTTGGTTTATAGTTACAATTGCTGACTAAGTAAATTGTCGCCGCTTATTTTGGCAACGACCAAAAGGTGTATCATCAAACCAACATCATTTACTTTTTGTTTTAACAACAATTAGAATGCATATAATATAATTTAAATATTTAGCAATTAATATTTAGCAACAGCAAATACCCACTAGAAAAATATCAATGAACTGTCACACTATGAGTGACTGTCATAATGCTAACTCTCAACAGTCGGACTAATAATAACGGACTATAAATACTCTACACATATGCAATAATGTTAACTTCTATAGTGGCTCAGTGGTCGCCAGTGTTTACGGATCCGGGAGTTTCCGAATGAAAATATCTATAAATTTGTAATTTTAACAGAATTTCCAATTGGGTTCGTGAGAAAAACATTATTTTTATATATTTGAGCATAAATGCAATATATATTTGAGCAAAAAAAATTCATTCAGGAGGTATAAAGGAAGATGTTAGTGTAATTTTAGGTATTTGAACATAAATGGTCGGATCACAGGTCACAATCGACCGAACATGCCCATACTCTTCTACTTTTTCTATAATCGTGATTTTAACAGACAGACGGACATCGCTACATCGACTTAGGAGGTCATGCATCAAGAATATATCGTCGTTGTAGAACTAAAAGTCACCAACTACATTTTATAAATGCAAAAATTATTATATATCTTTAAATTTCTGATCGATGAGCTGAATATTTGTACCAAATTATAAGAAAATGTGAATCTTTCAATTGGTATTTCAACTTTATAAATGGATCAAATACTTTTTGTAATGATTACCAACATAGTTGAAATTAATTATTTTCATAATTTGGCATTAAACTATAGGTCCCACCACTTTGAGTATAAATATAACACGCACAGCTCATAATGGTGAGAGAACTCGGCCGAAGTTCTATACAGGACGCCAAACTATTATGTTTTAGCCGAACATTTTCTTTGTTTTAACTTGTCTGGTTAGTTTTCAATTTCGAGTATCTACTAAAAGTCATAGAGGTTTTACATATTCTGTATATTTAATGCTATTTCTGAAAAACTTAATCAGAATTTGCACATTTGATGCACTCTAATTATGCACTAAAATTTTGAATTTAATTCATTTTTGAAATGATTTCTGAAAATTGTAACTACTTTACAAAATCATAAAGGCGTATTGTATACATAAAATTCATGTAAATACTTAACCTCCTTCGAAATTTTGAAGGAATTTTGATGAAAACACCCAGTACTTAAGTCGCCACCGCCTACCAAACAGTGGCGCCAGTAGCCACTTGAACCCAAGACACTGGATGTTGGACAAACATGTAATAGATCCATTACCACATTAGAATTTTTAATTTATGCAAGCATACTTATGCAGATCTTATGCAGTTCTTGTGCAGCTTCTATAGAGCTACTTAAACAGATACTTTAATAATTCTTAAAATAAAATTTTTCAGTTATTTGAAACTACTTTTGTGGTAATTGTGACCCAATGATGTGTAATACAAAAACACTTGACAACTGTCAACGAGCTGCAATTCAAATAAGTATTCAAAATAAGCAGCAATTAATTGGAAATTGAACAATTGTTGCAATTCTCTACGAAAAAAGAACCCAAAAAAGAAAAAAAAAAATTAAGCTGTCAATTGTGTCACTTAGCAAAACGATGTAGGTTTCAAGTGGCCAGCAGCGGAGCACTTTCTCGCAATATCTGAAAGGCTGATCCTTACCAGGAATCCTTGCGTACTACAAATTCTCGTTACTACTTTATCAAGCAAATTGTGTACTTTGTTTGTGTTTTACTCAATCGATAATCGACGATCGACCCATTTGCATCATATTGTGACAGTAGCTAAACGCGACGATCGTCTGTTACACCTTCTGTCAGTTGCTCGATCCAATGGCCCGTAATTGGATCTACTCACTACGAATTACAAATAATTTTGTCTGGCGCTCAGTGAATTTGAATTTCTTATTGTAGATTTGTTGATGCCTATCGCTTGCCAAGTGTTGATCCTTGTAATGAGCCTTTCTCGATCGATCGTATTACTCGATAGGCTAGGTTTGTTGTTCGGCAATTTCGTTGAGTTAATTCGATGCTGTTTACACAACAGCAGCAGCACAGCAGCATGTAAAATGAGCCAATTTGTTGTTGAAATTGTTTGATCATGCATAATGCATTAGTTTTGATCCTATTTTGATCCTTGTTTATTATTTCAATTGCTAATAAGCAGCGTTTGAGCTGTTTGTTGATTTATGTTTTGAATTAGTTTGGTCTTCGACTCAGTTTTCCTATTGTTTATGCATGAGCTCACGGTAGCTGAAATTTAGGAATATTTAGACGATATTGTTATATTTTTCGAATAACAGATTAACGATCGTAGAATTTTCTTTATATAGTAAATATTTTTAGATCAAAAATTAATTTCTAGTGCAAAATTAAAAATTAAATTTTCACTAAAAATTTTAATTTTAAGTGAAAAACTCTATTTATAGTGATAAATTAAAAATTTGAATTTTTATTTAAAAATGTTAGTGAAAAATTAATTTTTTAGTGAAAATTTGACTTTTTAGTGAGAAAATTAATTTTTAGTGAATATTTTTTTTTAGTGAAAAATTGAATTTTTAATGAAAAATTTAGTTCTTAGTGAAAAATTGAATTTTTAGTGAAAAATTGAATTTTTAGTGAAAAATTGAATTTTCAGTGAAAAATTGAATTTTTAGTGAAAAAGTGAATTTTTAGTAAAAATTTAATTTTTAGTGAAAATTTGAATTTTTAGTGAAAATTTGAATTTTTAATGATAATTAGAATTTTTAGTGAAAATTTGAATTTTTAGTGAAAATTTGAATTTTTAGTGAAAATTTGAATTTTTAATGATAATTAGAATTTTTAGTGAAAATTTGAATTTTTAGTGAAAATTTGAATTTTTAATGATAATTAGAATTTTTAGTGAATAATTGAATTTTTAGTGAAAATTTGAATTTTTATTGAAAAATTGAATTTGTAGTGAAAAATTTAATTAATAGTTAACAATGGAATTTTAGTGAGAAATTGAATTTTTGTGAAAAATTGAAATTTTATGAAAATTTTAATTTTTAATTGAAAGTTAGTGAAAAATTAATTTTTAATGAAAATTTTAATTTTTTTAATGAACATTTGAATTTTTAGTGAAAATTTGAATTTTCATTCAAAATTCATTTTTCACTAAAAACTCAATTAAAAATCAAATTTTCAATAAAAATTCAAATTTTCACTAAAAATTCAAATTTTCAATAAAAATTCTATTTTTTACAAAAAATTTCAAATTGTCACTAAAAATTCAAATTTTCACTAAAAATTCAAATTTTCACTAAAAATTCAAATTTTCACTAAAAATTCAAATTTTCACTAACATTCAAATTTTCACTAAAAATTCCAATTTTTTTTTTATTAAATTTAATATTTCAAAAAATAAAATTTTTATTATTTTTTTAAAATTTATATTCAATTTATATACATTCTTCTTTATAAAGCAACAAAAAAAACTACCCAATTATAAAAATACATAAAAAGCAAACCCTAAGGTCTCGAGACAGTTTTCCTATAAGGTGCCAACGACATTTAAGACGTTATCAGCAGCACAATATGTTATAATGTGATGTGTAGGTTGTATGTTTTCGTCTGCTAAATTGCACAGAAGGACATCAGGGATTTTAAAGATTTATTACAAGATTTGAAGCTGTTTTTTTGTATAGAAACTGAATATGTCTTACTATTTTTTATGGTCAGCTGGTTGCACACGACAAAGACGCATGTGGTGCTGCATTTATTTCGATTTTCAAATACTTCCATCATGATATCATTCTTGTCTAAAGTAAGATTATTTTGTGATCTAAATTCTTACAAAGGCACGAGTGTTACTTGTGTTATTTTCGAGCATATGTTGTGATGCCTGACAATTAGAGCCTTCTCCCCCCCGTATACTAGAACCTTCGTCACATTATAGTCTACAATTTCTATTTAAGAACCTGCTCAATGTCAATGTCAGCATCGTGCTCAAGCATAAGCGGATTGTCCAAGGATTTGCTATAAATGGCAATAGCCAATTTTTAATTTTTTGTAATTTCGATTTATTTGTTGAGTATTACGCCCAGTCCGCAAATATTGACAGTGTAGCACATTGAAACGTTTAATTAGTTTCGGGGGTTTTGATTTTAAAAAGGCAGGTCCTGCTATAATTGAAAAGTCTTATCTTGCATTGGGACATTTTATGGCTTGCTTATCAGTGACTAAAAGAAGATAACATAGAACATGAGGCACCTCGTGCCTTGCACTCTCACTGCCTTGATGCCGTGGTGTTTCTTATAAAGACCGACAAATGTGCCTCTAATTGCTGCACTTAGCGGGACATTTTTTCTATTTCGCATAAATATCTCAAACGTTTGTCAAATGAAGTCGTCAATTGTCCTAAATTCTGCACCATCTGCTCTTTAGCTCACGATTTGATGTAATTTTCAGAATTTACTCGGAACACAAAAACAAGTAGTTTATTGGAAACTATTAGAATTTTGTTGCATTATTAGTTTTTTTTTTTTTTTTGGTTCTACTCAACTTTCTGGCGACGTCGTATTTGCCCTTCTTGCCGACAACATGCGTTGCGAGTTCCTGCTGCTCCTGCTGACCGTAACTTTATGGTTCCCTTCATAGCCAACTGTTTTGCCATGGCGCACTCCAGGACGCAGTACCCTTGTGTCGACGCGTCGGAAGAATCAAAAATATGCGAGTGATGATTTTCAGTTGCCATGTTATACAATTCGTGTATTTCAATGGGTTTACGGTTTACTATGAATTGTAAATTATTGTCGTATAATTTTTCTATATATTTCGTTGCAATAATCAGCATGTAGTACATGGAACGAACAGAATGGAGTTTGACATTGTGGAAAACCTTATTTAAAACCCCTAATATAACCGACATTATGAATTAAAGTGAGCTCTATAGAAGGTTTTATAATTAAAAATAAAGATTTATTCGGTAGGAACAAAGAAATGTTTTCCAAAACTTTACTTTTTTATTAGTAAATGTTTAATATTTATTTTTGAGAGACCCTCAAATATTTCATTCATTCGTCCGAACTATGTTTCGTCACAGATTTTACTGAAAATTATTATTATATACAATTTTTATTTATTCTTATGAAAAATATAATGAAATTCGATTACGATTAAGTATTTTTTTTTTTTAGAAAATAGCAAACTTTGTAAAATTGATTTTGACATTGGAAATAATAGTAATCTCTATATAAGGTTTTATTATTGAAATTTGATCATGTATTTATAATTCTAAGATATTCTTAAATTATTATTGCAAAATTAAAATATTTATTAATAACACAGTGCGACACTAAATTTAGTGACGGAGATTTGACAATATTTTTAGAATCCTTGAGTAACCTGACGAAATTTCACCAAACAAACTTATGTCCTATCACGTCAGGTTTACGGGATACATGACCATAAAGATCGTATAGTGACCGCAATATTACCGTTGGTTTATTGAGAAAACTGTAGTAGTTATGGATTTGTTGTCTGAGAACCAAATGTAGACACCATCCAAGGCTTCATATCTTT
Source organism: Dryomyza anilis (assembly GCA_951804985.1). Lineage (NCBI taxonomy): Eukaryota > Metazoa > Arthropoda > Insecta > Diptera > Dryomyzidae > Dryomyza > Dryomyza anilis. Next base: position 125,437,074 of record OX638130.1, on the reverse strand, counting down.
AGTACATATTATATTCTATCTATCTCGTCCTTTTAATACCAATATTAATGATTTTCAAAGGATCAATCTACATAATCGACTAATTTCATATTAAGGAGCTGCAAATGTATCATATTGGCCATGGAAAAAATATTCAGCATAAAAAAACATAAAAAGTGGCCAAATATGTCAAAGCCGTACGAGCTATAGTTTCTCCAATACTGAGCACTGGAAAGTATTTTTTTATTTTATATGAAACTGCAAAATACTAATGTTTTTCGTAGCTTAAAATCGAATGATCCTTTATCAGTGCCAAGGATTTGGATTTATTTTTAATATCCTGAATGTGTGAAAAATATTATCATACTATAAAATTATGTTCTATTACGTCAGGATTTCGAAGTATTGACCCCCAAATATCTGGTAAATCCTTAATTTTCATAGTGTTTACGCAAAAGGGCGTATTTTTACGAATTTTCAAAGATATTCAAAATTAATTAAAAACACAGAAATTTATGATATTTGCGTTTATCTTTATTTGAGCAAATAAATTATAACTATGGACAAACCAAAGCGTTTGCCATATAATATTAGAAAAGTATAAAAATGCAAAGACATTATTGGAAATCATGAAAGGAGATCCAATGTACGAGATAAGTATAAAATACGTTTTAATATGCGGGAACGTAGTTCTTACTTCGATGTTCATCTGTTGATGGGGGGCAGCAAAGAGGCCGAGCACTACGAGTCCCGAGAACCTCAAAGAAGGAGGGTTGAAAACGGATGTACGAAATTCACCTCTTGACGTTTGACCTGTCATAGAATGTACTAAATAAATAATACAAGGTTTACACTGCAAGAGTTTTGGCGTAAACACATAACAAAATTTCTTGAAAACGGTATTAGATATGGATTTCTTGACTGAAAACCAAATGTAGGCATTTACCTAAGGATCTTTTCTGTAGTAAATTTTAATTTTATATCTCGTCCTTAAACCATCAATATTAGGCATTTTCAAAAAATCTCTGCGGTTAATTGGCCAAATTTATATGAAGAATTAATAAATGTATCATTATGTTTTTGGGAAAAATATTAAGCACATCAAAACAGTAAAAATTGTCATAGAAGTCAAAGCCGTGCGTGTTATGGTTTCTATTATATTAAGCACTGAATGTATATTTTTCAAATTTTCATAACTACAAAAATTAAAACGATTCGTTCAAATATCATATATTTTATCCCTGGACTATTTTTCACATTTAAAAATCTGTATAAAAATTGGAATAAAAATTGATGGAATAACGCACTATGCTAAAAAATACATTTAAAAAAAGAACCAATTATACGAACGAGGAATTTTATTTTTCATGTATTTTACAAAATATTTATTCACATATATTTTTTCAAAGTGTTTTCCTAACCCTTTATAATGCATTTTATAAAATACTTATTTTTTAGATTATTGGAAGAATTTATCAAAAGAAAATAAATAATTCTCGAATTGTCTCTTTTGTGATTGAATAAATTTTCAAAATTAGAATTATTCATTCGGTCACTGCGTTCAGCTGATTCGAGCCCATATTTTATAATATTTTCCAAAATAATGATTATATGAAACTTTTTCAAATCAGTTATTTTGAGACCAAGTTTCGAATTGAATTTTCTACATTTTGTACATTCATACATGAAAAGCATAGAATTATTGGATATCAATTCGATCACAGAACAAATAATTTAATCCCAAGAATTTTACAATATATTCCCCAGAACAAATTGTTCTAGAGCTATAATTGAGAATTTGTCAGTGAATATTATTCTTTTCCCAAATATTTATCTGACTAAAATGATCTGGTAGCCGCGGTAGCTCAGTGGTTAGTGCGTTGGACTGCGAGCCGAAAGATCCCCGGTTCAAGCCTGGACTGGGGCTAACAACATCTTTTCATAGAAACATTTTTCTATACCGCGCTACCTCTCTGCAGTAAATGGTAAACCTACGAGAGTAAAACATTGCCTATGAAAAGCTCTCACCCGCCGTTCGGATCCGGCAATAAACTGTAGGTTCCACCACTTTGAGTACAAATATAATACGCACAGCTCAAAATGGTGAGAGAGCTCGGCCGAAGTTCTATACAGGACTGTAGCGCCAAACTATTATTATTATAAAATGATCTGGTCATAGTCATATATACCCTAACCCTAGTAGAAATTTGCCCGATGCGCCATCGGGAAATGATCGGGTTTTCGTTGGGTAAGTCCTATTAGAGAAAATATGATCATTGCCTTTGCGTGCCCTTATAATGCTTACCATACCAGGGTTTGCATTATCTAAATAGTCAATGTTCCCGATCATAGCTACATTATTTGTTCCTCATAACAAAATGACATCAGACAATGATCAAGATTTAATGAGAGAAACCCTATTATGCTCGGGCTCTGACAAGGCAATTGTCGGGTAAATAATAAAATGGGGAATTGCCCGATTGCATGATCATGGTCTGAGGTCAGTGCATGATCAGGACACTGCGTTACAAGGACATTATGGGCCTCGTCATATCCCGATCATCTCAAATAATGACATGATCACTTCATGACCATGGCCCTACCAAAATTTCTACTAGGGAATAAGGCATATTTTTATTAGGGTGTCGCAAAATATTATTTTTTTAAAGAATTTTGTAATATTTTCCATGATAAAAGAGTTTTTGAGTAATACAGAACTCCAATTGGTAAAGAATGGTATGGCAATGAGATTACGAATTCAAGAAATTTATTCGAATACGGTAAAAATTCGATGAGTTAAATATATTTCTAAAAATAATAATTATTTAAGATCTTAATAAAATCTTTATCAAATATTTTAATTGGTGGAAGTCTCAAAATGTCTGTTCCATAATTTCATATAATGTTCGATCAAACCTTTGAGAATTTAAGAGTTTAATTTGATCACGGCACAGACGCGATAGCGCAGGTAATTTCTTTGTAGTTGTTATATGTTGATCCTTTTTAAATACACAATATAACTTATAAGTGTTTGATAATATTTTAATTTACAATGTTGAATTTTTAATGTCAATATTGAATTTTGAAAAGGCGGCATTTCTGATGCTACCCGACACAAAATTTATGGCATTTTCAAAAATATTTCGGGTATATTTCCGGCAAACACACTGATAAATGGAATATTTTCGGAAGTGTATAGCAGGTTGTCAAATTTTGTTGAATTTTTTTGCAAATTCACTGCATATTTTGGGTACGAACAGAAAATGGACAGCTTGTGATACAGATTTCGTTTTTGTCAGTTTGTAATATGTTGAAAAAATGTTTTTTAACTGCCTCTACCCTGCCACAAATTTTGTCAGAGATACACCCAGAAAAAAATACTATATAAGTAATAGTTTTTTACTATTAAAAAAAGTCAATAGAATAAATTATTATTTTTATCGGAAAATACCATTAAATACTAGAAAATACCATGACATTGCTATTGAATTTATATGAAAAGATTTATTTTTTGTATACTATTAAATCAATAATTATCCTATTTACCAATTTTAATGGGGTTTGAGGGATTTTTTTTCTGAGCGCAATGTTTACAAGAATATTTAAATATAAAAATTGCTAAACAGTAATAATTTCAAATTAAATTTTTTAAATATATTCAGCCCAATTCTAAATAAATACTCCCATAAATATAGGGTTTTTCAAATGGGACGCTACAAAAGTAGAACGACAGGGACAGCAAACGACGCCATATTTCTTGCTGCTGTTTTGACATTTCTCTTCAGTAAGGTTTGCCATTTCATGATGGAAAGATATACGAATTCGAATTTCGGTAGTAAATTTTAATAATTTCGACTCGTTGTTGGCTCGTATATCTTTTCATCATGAAATGGCAAACCTTACTGAAGAGAAATGTCAAAAGATCGGCAAGAAATATGGCGTCGTTTGCTGTCCCTGTCGCTGAACTTTTGTAGCGTCCCTGTTGAAAACCCCTTAAAAAAAACTTTTGTAGCGCTCTTATTGAAAAACCCTTTATTTAGGAGACATTATTTGGGAGAAAAAAGTTTTGTATGTAATTTAAATACAAATCATTTTTTCTCCCAAAAATGTCAACCAAATATTTATGGGAGTATTTATTTAGAATTGTGCCTATTATTAATGAGAAAACCCATATTATTAAAATATGCCTTGATTTCAAAAATGGGTTAAACTATCCATGAACGGAAAACTGCAACTATCGCCCATAACACCCCCTATAGTTTTTGACCAGCCTGTGTTAATTAGCTACCAGAGCGTATTTCAGCAAAACGTCATTGTTATCAGACGCCTGTCAAAAGGCTCATTTAAACCGGATAGTTTTCGAAATTTGTTATCTACTGCAGCAATTTAGAGCACATGCCGAGTAGTACGCTCCGAGCAGACTTGGACAACATGCTGTGCGTTGATCGTCGATGATCAACACGATCGATGACAATCGGTAGTTTTGACAATTTAACACCACCTGCAAAAAAAACTAAAACACAAAAATCTAAAGAGAGACATTAAAGGAGCAACATCCTCCCTTAACAATTTAAAAACAATAAAAATAAAATCTAAAACTAGCTGAAACTGAAATTGAAACGGTCGGTCGGTCGATCAGACTAATAAAGACAAAAGCCTGCCGCCGCATAGAGCCAGGGAGAGACAGACCAACGGGTGTCCTTTCGCCATGTCCTGTTAGCCATTATGCAACAACACGCACGTATTTCATATAAATGGAATGTGCAAAAAATAAGGACCCTGTCGTTATGGTCAGCAGGAGTAGAGCAGGAGCAGCAGGCGCATTCGATTGACACAACTAATAATAATAAGGACGATGATGATGATGACCAACGCGCGCTGACCGCCGCCACCACCGCTGCTGCCACAGAAGTTTGACCAGAGGCCGCACCGAAATTAGTTCAACTTTTGGGTCACTTAGTAGGTGGCGCAATGCGCAGCGCACTCACAATGGTCAAGTAATGGGCGCAACTCGGCCTTTGTTGTACGACATAGGGTTGGGATGGACGTGCCTTACGCCCCGACACACGGACAGCGACAAGAAAACAAGCCGGATTTTTGACACCTCTAACATGCGAAAACAACGAGCGACAACAACGAGTAATAAAAGCAACGAGTGCCGAGGGGCGAGAGCATTGATCAACGAGCTCTCTGCGGCAGGCGCTCGGATTAGTACTGCGCACGCAGATTTTTCACTTTTTAAAGATTCCTAATCGTTGAGAGAGAGGCGTCTGTCAACGAGCGGACCCCTGACTGTCTTTTGTGCCCCCCCCAACCCTCACTTGGACAGCAACACATATAATAAAAAAAAAAATAATAATAATAAAGTCGTTACCATTTATGTCCAGTGCAACAAAAGTTCTATGCGACGACGCAGTAGAAGTCATTTCAATTGTTGCGCGCCCTGTGCTGCTGTTTGTTCCCGACTGTGCTGCTCAAAACGCCCCTCGATCATTAATTTAAATGCGCGACAGTTGGGTGTTGAGCATGCGCAGAGCATTTGCATATGAAAGCGCGTTTGTGCCTTGACATTCAGAGGCTTTCGTTGATTTCTTCATTCCGTTGCCGTCGTTTTGGTATTTAGCGAACAATCTTTTCTTTCAATTTAAACCCATTTTTTTTTATTTTATTTTATTAAGTATAGAAATACATGTCGTTCTTTTTGTAATGGCAAAATCCCGATTTCAACTTTTCGGTAACCTCCAAATTATATGTTCTGCGGTGCGCCGCCACCGCCGCCGTACTTATAAGCGGATGATGGGAAACGTGAAAAATCTGGGTATTTTTTTAACCAAATAGTTACTAAATTCTGTTGTTTTATTAGTTTTTGTTTTTTTTATCTTTGCGTTTGTTTTGTTTTTGATTGTTTTTTATACCCTACACTAAGAGTGAAAGGGTATATTCAGTTTGGTACGCCGTTTGTAACACCCAGAAGGAAGCATCTCCGGTATGGAAAAGTATATATATTCTTGATCAGCATGACCTCCTGAGTCGATTTAGCGATGTCCGTCTGTCCGTCTGTCTGTCCGTCTGTCTGTCTGTCCGTCTGTCTGTCTGTCTGTCTGTCTGTCTGTCTGTCTGTCTGTCTGTCTGTCTGTCTGTCTGTCTGTCTGTCCGTCCGTCTGTCTGTTGAAATCCCTAAGACTTTTAAAATTGAAGAGCTAGATAAATGAAACTTATAACTTAGATTACTAATATACCTACGCTGTATGTGCGAGATCGGTCCATTGTGACCTATGATCCGACCACTTATGTTCAAATACCTCATATAAAATGTACATATAAAGATCAATTTTTATGTATACGTGCTTAGGTAAACTTTTTTGGTCAAATATGTATTGACATCATGCTCAAATACATGATAATAATGTTTTCCGGCGAAAAGACTTGTGGTTCACCAAAAAATAAATCGATATTCGGTACACCTACCCATTTGTAAATATGGGTATCAAATGAATGGAAATTCTTCAGTGATTGAATATTTGTAGTTATTTTCAGGATTCGTATACCCTGGTGACCTATATCACTTTGAATGGTAACCACACATATGTGTAGGGTATTTATAATCGGCTTAGACCGACTATAATTTTGATAATCCTAACTATCATAATTACACCTACTTTAAAATTTCCCATGTGATCTAACCTTCCCAACTGGTTTTTAATTATTCTAATTTAGTGTTTTAAGTTTTTTCTGTATTTGTCTTTAGATTTTAAGTTTTTCCTTATAATTTTGCATTTGTTTTTGTGTTTGTATTTTGCTATTTATATTCATTTAGTGTTTTTTTTACTAGAGTGTTCTGTTTTTAATATATTGTTTTTGCTTATTGCTTTTGTTTTTTTTTATTTTTTATTCAGTTTTGGGTTTTTAAATTTGCTTATGCTATTTTGTGATTTAATTTTTAATTTCGTTTTCTGCTTTAATTTTTGCTATCATGCTTCCTCAGTTTCCTTTATTTCTCTTTGCTTTTGATTTTATGTTATTGCTTTTGTTTTGCATTTGACTTGTTTTTATACCCTACACTAAGAGTGAAAGGGTATATTCAGTTTGGTACGCCGTTTGTAACACCCAGAAGGAAGCATCTCCGGTATGGAAAAGTATATATATTCTTGATCAGCATGACCTCCTGAGTCGATTTAGCGATGTCCGTCTGTCCGTCTGTCCGTCTGTCTGTCCGTCTGTCTGTCCGTCTGTCTGTCCGTCTGTCTGTCCGTCTGTCTGTCTGTCTGTTGAAATCCCTAAGACTTTTAAAATTGAAGAGCTAGATAAATGAAACATATAACTTAGATTACTAATTTACCTACGCTGTATGTGCGAAAAAATTGGCGAGATCGGTCCATTGTGACCTATGATCCGACCACTTATGTTCAAATACCTCATATAAAATGTACATATAAAGATCAATTTTTATGTATACGTGCTTAGGTAAACTTTTTTGGTCAAATATGTATTGACATCATGCTCAAATACATGATAATAATGTTTTCCGGCGAAAAGACTTGTGGTTCACCAAAAAATAAATCGATATTCGGTACACCTACCCATTTGTAAATATGGGTATCAAATGAATGGAAATTCTTCAGCGATTGAATGTTTGTAGTTATTTTCAGGATTCGTATACCCTGGTGACCTATATATCACTTTGAATGGTAACCACACATATGTGTAGGGTATTTATAGTCGGCTTAGACCGACTATAATTTTGATAATCCGAACTATCATAATTACACCTACTTTAAAATTTCCCATGTGATCTAACCTTCCCAACTGGTTTTGTTTAATATTGTATTTTGTTTGTTTTGGCATTTCTTCTTATTATACCCACTTTTGTTTTTTTTTTTTCGTTTGATTTCGATTTTTATTTTGTGTTTTTTTTTTTCAATTTTCTTCTGATTTTTGTTTTTTGTATCTGATTATTATTTTTTTTTTTTTTAGTTTTGCTTTTTTGTTATTTTGTTTTTTTTTCTAATCATACTGTTTTTCTGCTTTTTGTGTTTGACTTTGCGTTTTACCTTATTTAGATTTTGCTATTTTGTTTCTTTTACGTTTTTTTTTTTGGCTTTGTGTTTTTGCTTTAATTTTTTTATTTGCGTTTGACTTTGTTTTTTTTTTTACTTATTCTGTCTTTTGATTTATTTTATTTTGGTTTATTTATCTTAATTTTTTATTTTTTATTGTGTTTGCTTTAGATTTTGTGGTCCTCTTCATTTTTGCGTTGCTTTTCAATATGATTTTATGTTTTTCTTTTTTTTGGTTCGAGTTTTTTTTTTTTTTTGCTAGTGTGTTCTTTTTTTAATTTATTGTTTTTATTTATTTGTTATTGGTTTTAATATTTTATTTTGTTTTTTGCATTTCTTCTTATTATACCAACTTTTGTTTTTGATTTAGTGTTTTTCTTTATATTTTTATTTTGTGTGTTTGTTTTAATTTTCTTCTGGTTATTTTGTTTTTTTTTTTTTTTGTTTTTGCTATTATGCTTTTCTGATCATTTTGTTTTTCTGTTTTTTTATGCTTGACTTTGTATTTTACTTTGATTTTGCTATTTTGTTTCTTTGCGTTTTTTTTACCTTTGTGTTTTTGCTTTAATTTTTTTATTTGCCATTGAATTTTAATATTTTTTATTTGTTTTTTTTTTTCATTTATTTTTTTATTGTGTATGATTTTAGTTTTGTTTTTTATTTTCGATTGTGTTTGCTTTCGATTTTGTGGACCTCTTTATTTTTGCTATTGATTTTCCTTTTGAATTTGATTTTGTGTTTTTGTTTTTCCTTTTTTGGGTTTGATTTTTTTTTTTGCTAGTGTGTTCATTTTTAATTTATTGGTTTTGTTTGTTTCTTTTGTGCTTTTTTTTTAATTTTTGACTGCCAATTTGCTTATTTTGTTGTGATTTTATTTTTAATATTGTGTTTTTGCTTTTATTTTTGCTATTATGCAATTCATTTGATTTTGTGGCAGTTTTTTTTTTTTTTTGCTTTTGAATTAGTGTTCTTGCTTTTGTATTTGCCTTTGACTTTTGTTATATTTTTTTCAATATTCGATTTTGGTTTTTTTTTGTTCTTCTTCATTTTATAACATTATTGATTTTGTTTGTTCTTTTTCAGATTTTTGTTTTTTTTATTGTGTTTATACAATTTTGTCTTAATTTTGATTTTGTGTTTTTGCTATTATGTTTTACTGCTTTTTTTTGTTTGACTTTGGTTGTTTGCCTTTATTTTTACTTTTCTTTGATTTTGATATTTATTTTTTCATTTTTTTTTTGTTTTTGCTTTGATTTTGCGTTTGGCTTTGTGTTTTTACTTGTTTTTTTATTTTTTTGTGTTTACCTTTGTTTTTGCTTTTGAGTTTGTTGTTTCCTTTATTTTATCTTTTGATCTTGTTTTTGCATTTCCATTTGACTTTGTGTTATTTGTTTTTTTTTATTGTTCTTGTGTTTTTTTGAATGGGGAATACCACGTTCCGTTGTACAATACCTGGAAGTGGAACATGCCATACATAACAAAAATTCAAAATTCTGTATCTCAATAGAAATGTTATCGATTTTAACTAAACTTTAAATTTTGATGTTACTTATCTAACCAAAACTCACTATACCAAACTCACCAAAATAAAATTTAGCAAAACAAAACTAAATTTCAAACCTAAATAAATTTTGAACTAATTTTAAGACTTCTTAAAGTTATCTCAAAACAGAAACCATCCATAATACTACAACCAGATTTAAATATCGTTTTCTCAAATATCAAAAAATTACAGATAATTTGCATAAGTATCACAGGAAGTCCCGTTGCAGAGCTACAAATCAAATGCAAAGCACTCAGGGTTTTACCACATTTTAGCCCAGACAACCAATAAGCTTCAAGTACCTTCGGAAAGCCTAAATGCGAGGCATTATAAATACCTTTACAAAAAATATGTTAATTTATAAAATGCCTATGTCCACCACTTGCGATGTCTTTGGTTGGATTTCCTCAATGTTTCACAACGTGTTTGACTTCCTCATAACTTGCTCAATTAAATGTGTTTCCAACTATCATCCGTCGCTTTTGACTTTTTGTATGTCTTTCTGTCAACCAAATCAACCAAAAGTCGTCTGCACAATTATGCACCACCATACCGCGATATTTACCTGGTTGAGGCTTTTCGGTTACACCAGAGACTTATTTGAAGATTTTATTTGAAGTCTTTATTTCTCCCCTCTCTCCGACCTACTGCGCGGACATTTTAATGTGACAGACGTGACGAATCTCGTATTTGAAAATGATGCTGCATAAAGGTTTTTTTTTGTGTGTGTTGATTTTATTCATTATGGGCCACAGACGACACACGGTTCCATGTGTTATGTATGTTTTGCCGCCTCTTTTATTTTATAAATTATTTGCACAATTTTTCCATTTCTATGCCTCTTTGTATTTTTGATATGCGTTGAGTTTTGTTAATCAAAAAGGACGACTCGACTTTGAAATTATTCACTTTTATTTGATGTAACGAATTTTTGTCAGTTTTTTGTTCTATTTTTAACAGAGTTATCTAAATTTTGGATACGCTGCTTGTTGTAATAAATGAAATGCGTCGTAGTTTGGTGACTTTTGTAATTAGTAGAAATAGTTGTAAAACGTAATAAATATGATTTTTAGTGAAAATTTGAATTTTTAGAAATTTAATAATATGAAACATTTAATTTTTAGAAATAGTGAAAACTTTAATTTTTAGTAATAGTGAACATTTTTAATTTTCCTGAAAAATACGAATTTAGTGAAAATTTGAATATTTAATAAAAAAATTAATTTTAAACGAAAAATTTATGTTTTTAATAAATATTTTTGTTATTATTACCTATATTATGTTTTTTTTTTAGTAAAAAAGTGAAAATTTTAATTTTTAGTGAAAATTTGAATTTTTAGTGAAAATTTGAATTTTTAGAGAAAAATATAATTTTTGGTGAGAAATAGAATTTTTAGTGGACATTTTAATTTTGAGTGAAAAACGGAAGTGTTAGTGAAAATTTAATTTTTCGTTCATCGCGCCATCTGGCGTTGTATGGTGCAACTATTGTTTGAATGAATTTTTACCAAAGTTAACGCAATTAATTTTTACTTAATACACAAACCGCGGTCTTTTAGCAACGACTTCAACCAGTCGATAACGATAAATTTGAGTTAAAATGTATCGTTTAACAGAGCCGAGTACAGTGTTCACACAATACAAAAGGAGTAGATTTAAAAATTTTGAGGAGTAGATATGAGTAAAATGGAGTAGATTTCAGTAAAAGAAACACTGGGCACATATTTCATGGTTAATTCCAAATAAATTATGGTTTTATGTGATAGCCCTCATTTACTTTTGAGATCTATGTTGGCTTTAAATAATTATGAAATTGACTTCAATGGGCATAAAGTAAATATGCGTGATATTCGTGACTTCTATTAAGAAGATTCTAAACGGATGGAGCGTTTTGCGCCAAATTTTCAATTTACACTAACTAGTAATACTCAAAATGCTTTAAAAATTATGAATTATTCTGTTGGTAATGCAATGATAAATCTATATAATTCAGATCAGAAGAAGTATGATTCATCGTTAAGGCATACCGCAGAATACATTCTCTTTTTTAGACAATTATTTGATGTTTTCTATAGTGAAAATGAAGATGAAACAATATTGTGCAGAACTGTTTTTTGTGGATCTGAAGAACAAATCAATATTTTAAATAACGCAAAATTACTTTTAGACAGCATTGTAATAAAAGATGAAAAGTGGAAAAATATTAACTCTTCATTTCCTTTTTTACAAAATTGGATTTTAAATATTAACAGTTTGCAAATACTTTGGCAAGATATGTCGCAAACTAATTTCCAATATTTAAAGACAAGGCGTCTTTGTCAAGACGAAGTGGAATATTTGTATATTTGAATTATAAATGATCATAATAATATGGTTACAAAGCACACTTTTCCTCCTAGTTTTCAAAAATATTGGTGCGTAATATATATTGACTTTGTTTTGGAAAAAAAATGTCAATTAATTGATTTTTTCCAGTAGTATCATTTAAAAACATATTGTGAGTTTGTGCGTTTCTTTGCGTGTTAATGTATGCGCCTATTCGCATTTTGATTAAATTTTGTGCGTGATTGTGCCTACAGGAGGTTTCAGAGAGCATGTCTTTTGTTGTTTACATATATAATTCTTGATTTAAATTTATGACATTTTATTCAATCATATATTTGTCATAAAAACCTAAAATTATTTAAAAGTTCAATTGAAATTGTCAATGAATTTCAATGTCTTCAAGATTTTCTATTATTAAAAACCAAGGATTGAAACCTAAACGAATAACGGTTTCGATTTCGGTTACGGTTTTAAGTTTTTATAACGAAACGGTTTCGGTATCCATGTTACGGTTTCGGTTTTGATTTCGGTTTTTGTATAAATTTTCTTTATTTCCATATTTTTCAAATAATTTTACATTTTTACATTGCTAAATTATGTTCAAATTATGATACTGCGGTATAGCTATATTTTCAAACAAAAAATCAATTTCGCTGCACAGAAAAAAGTATCGTTCGTCATATTGACAAACGACGTACATCGAACTGTTTTCGTATAATGTAATATTGACGAAAATGTTAATCAATATAACATACAAGCATACATGTTTAGGTGTAGTCGTTTCTCAATATTACATATAGGAATCTGAACGTGTCAAAGTTGAGTCCCCTACAGCACACATTTTTGCAATCTTGCAATAATATTGCTACATTGCATTATTTTATATTTCGCATACAATATTTCTGGAATATTGTAGCAATATATAAAACGCAATATTGTACAAAAAATCTCTCTGCAATATTCCAGCAAGACAAAAAGTATTTATTTGAAAAATTATTCAGACATATTTTACCAATAAATTAAAAATATATATAAAAAAATATCAAATAACCATTTTTTATAAAAATAATAGATTTAATACCTTTTTCAACAATATGAGACGTGCATGCAACAACATTACCTTCTTACCGACAACCTTACCGACAACCGCGTTCGATAATTTGAACGTATTACTGACTCTGAATGTTCAGTGTTAAAAAATCCCATAGTGAGTACAAAAAAGTTCTAAGGTGAAGAAGTTGCCTTTCTAAATCAACCCGATGGTAGGTCGATTAAAAATTGCAATGCCAAGACATTCGTTGTTTCGTAGTAACCCAAGTATCACAATCTCCTATATAAAAGTGGTGTAAAGCTTTTCACGATATTCTTATTCAGTAATTTGTACCGTATAAAAGCTCTGAAAGTACTTATACGGCTTTTATATGGTTCTAAGGGCGTAAGTCTATACAGCATATGACTGTATAAAAGCTATGAAGATGTCGTTTAAATGCTATTCGATTACTCTGAAAAGTTTTATAGGAGCTTATTACAACTTTTATAGAATACAATGAATAATAATAATAATAATAGTTTGGCGCAACAGTCCTGTATAGAACTTCGGCCGAGCTCTCTCACCATTTTGAGCTGTGCGTGTTATATTTGTACTCAAAGTGGTGGGACCTACAGTTTATTGCCGAATCCGAACGGTGGGTGAGAGCTTTTTCATAGGCAATGGTTTTACTCTCGTAGGTTTGCCATTTACTGACGAGAGGTAGCGCGGTATAGAAAAATGTTTCTATGAAAAGATGTTGTTAGCCCCAGTCCAGGCTTGAACCGGGGACCTTTCGGCTCGCAGTCCAACACACTAACCACTGAGCTACCGTCGCTACGAATACAATGAATACAAAAACAAAAATAAATATTTACGTTTTTTAATTATTAATAATTAAATTTTTATATAGTTTTGTTAAACTGAAATTATATAAACTTAATTATTCTATTTAATTATATTATTTATAATTGAAAACATGATTTTTACTTTTATTTCACCAAGCCCGGGCGAACTCTCTTCCTTCAGATTGCAAAGCCAGTACACTTCCACTCGACCACTGTCCATTAATATTATGCAATTCATCTTATTGGACGCCTTCTACGTCTCGTCGTGGTACAGAGCCAGAGATATGTATGTAATTAATATAATATGTAAAATCCAAATATAATAATTTGGAGAAGCAGAAAATAAAAAAATTGCAACCAATTCACATCGTAGACAACTAGGAAAAACTGTCAACCAAAGAATTCAATGCGCAAAATATGCATGGAAATCTTTTGAAGGCGTCCTCTTATTGATCATCTATTCCAGTGGATTCGTACCATTTCCAATACATTTGTAGTACGATACACGCAGTGACTGTGACTTTTGTCTTTGTATTCATTATATTGTATAAAAGTTGTAATAAGCTTATATAAACCTTTTTAGAGTAATCAAATAGCATTTACACGACATCTACATAGCTTTTATATAAACATATGCTGTCTACACTCTAAGAAAAATTTACTATAATAAATGTAGGAAACTGGTTTCCTCTTATTAATGTAGTAAATTCCAATGAATGTGTAAAAAATATATTTACACAGAAAAATATGTAAAACTAATACACCTCTGTAGTGTCAAATTACATGTCAAAAGTCAAATTACAAAATAAATAAAAATGTAGTTACATTTGACTAAATTGTAATTTACTTATTATCCTAATAAAAATGAAAATAAATTAATTTTTACATAAATTTTCACTTGAGAATTTGTGTGGCTCAAACGCCATTGAGTCGATTTCGAGAAAAACGCTAAAGAAGATTTGCATTAGCTTTAAAATAGAAGCAAATTTGCGATTTGGAGCAAAGTCAATGCTGAATTTCTCATATTTAATACGAGATAACAAAAAACGGTTGTTGATTTGGGTACAAAAAGACAAATTTTGAGGTCGCTGCAGGTCCATTTTTGTAAATCTAATGTCGAAAATAGGATATGCGACAAATGCGGTACTTACGGCAACTGACAGTCCGACGCATGCTTATGTGCTTGGACCTTCAGTTTTACAACCCTCTACAGCTGTCGTCAAATCATTAGCTGCCTGTCTGCTGTCTGTGATTTGTGTACTTTGCATTGTTTAGTTAATATTTTGACTTCATTTTCCCGAAACGAAAAATGCAAAAACAGTTTAAATTTCTAAAAGAACACAAGTAGCAGCTCCTAGTTTTTATAAATTGCCAAAAAATGTAAGTAAAACTCAACTAAACCGATTTTTAGAACACCTTTTACTAAACATAATCTATGTGTTTAGATAAGCAAACAACCCTTCACACGTCAGCACCGCAATCTGCAATGGCGCGACAGAAGCGCAACGCCAGCACCAAATCCACAGACACTGGCAACAACAGCAGTGGTGGTGGCGGCGCCGGCAGCGGTTCAGCAGCAGCAACAACGACCCATTATTCTACTGGAGCCTCTACATCTAAGCACAGCCATCAACAGTCACCACATCACCATACAAAGCATAAATCAAACAATGCCAATAATGATACGCAATCGACGAATAGTGCGAGCAGCAGCAGTGATGCCAAAGGAGGCGTCGGTGGCGCCAACACCAAAGCAACTAAACAACATAAAAGCAACTTCAAACTGTCGCCTGTATTGCTGCTGCGTGAATGGAAGACAATGGTGGGCATTGTTTGTCTGGCGATTGCTTCGTACTTTGGTTACCTCGGCTACCTGGAGACGCGTGTCAATACACCGTACGACAACCAGAAAATGGTGCTGCATGCCGGCCTTGACGAACCGGAACGTTACTGGGGCAGCTATCGGCCGGGCAACTATTTTGGGCTCAAAACGCGTGACCCACATTCGCTGGTAATGGGTCTTATGTGGTATACGCCCTCGAATCTGGGTCATGGCGGCAAAGGCATTCGTCATTGGTGCGATTTGGGCGATAATCTGGATCACTTTGGTTGGTCGCACCATGACGGTCGCACGTTTGGCGTGCAGGAGCTGCACGATTTGCCGTTTGAAATAAAAACCTCGTTTGTTAAATATCCTAGTGGTAAACAGTATGGCGGTGATTGGACGGCGCGCATTTCGGTGCGTAATACGAGTACTGCTTGGGATCGTTCTATAAGTGTAATATGGTATGTGGCGTTGGACGAGCGCACCAATGGCCACATAAAGTATGTGGCGGATGAGCGCAGCGGCGCGCCGGGCGTCTACGGCGAGACCTTGGGACTGGGCGAGTTTCAGGTATGTTGTTTTTTGCAAATCTCATCAATTTTCTTTTTTAATAACATATTCAGTTTTTCCAAAAACTCTTGTTTTTGCTTTCGACTTTGTGTTTTTTTTTTATTTTGTGTTATTGATTTTCTTTTTGCGTTTCTCTTTGTGTTTGCTCTTTTGTTTTTTTATTTTCTGTGTTTGATTTTATTTTTGCTATTAGGTTTTGTTTTAATTCTTTGTTTTTGCGTTTGACTTTATGTTTTTACTTTCCTTTTGATTTTTTTTTTTTTTTTTTTTTTTACTTTTGTTTCTGCCTTTGATTTCGTGTTTTATATTGATTTTACGTTTTTGCGTTCGTCTTTGTTTTTTTTTCTTTTGATTTTATTTTTGTCTTTTGATTTTAAGGTTTTTGAACCTTTTTTTGTTTGCTTTTTTATTTTCTTTTGATTTTGTGTATTTGATTTTATTATTCTATTGTACTTTTGTTACTGTTTTTTTGTGTGTTTCTATTGATTTTGCATTCGACTTTGTGCTTTTTTCATTGATTTTGTGTTTTTGCTTTTTTTTACGCTTGACTTTGTGTTTGCCTTTGTAGTGATTTTTGTTTTATTTTGATTTTTTGTATTTGATTTTATTTTTGCTATTTTATTTTTCTTTTGACTTTCTGTTTAACTTTTCTTTGGATTTTGTTTCTTTTTTGTTTGTTTTTACTTTTCTTTCTGCCCTTGATTTCGAGTTTTTTCTGTAGATTTTTTTTTGCATTTGAATTTGTTTTTTTTATTGTTTTTTGGGTTTTATGTTTGTTTTTGCTTTTGTTTATTGTGTTTTTATTTTTGTGTTATTGCTTTTGCTTTTATTATATTATACATTATTTTGTTTTTAAATTTTTTATTCATATTCGTAATAAGTTCGTTTATCAGTTTATATTCGATTTTTGTTAACTCCTTTACAATTTTTGATTTCTAATAAAATTTATTCCTACTCGTCCCCTTCCTAGTTACGCTTTCATCCACTTAAAGGCAAAGTGCTGCACAAATCCTACCTCAGCACAGTCGCCTCCTCGTTGAGCGAACTCAAGGAGACCGTTTTCGCGCACTTCCGCGTCTTCAGCGATGCCAAGAGCGGCCGTCGCTTTGTTGGCCTTCCCGGCGAAATGATCTCACAGAGTGTGGGACCCGTCGCCGAACCCAATTTCATTGCAATACAACTCACCGCAGAGGTTGACTTTTCCCTGGACATTACATATCAGTCGACCAGTGGTTTTGCCATTGGCGAAGACATACCAAAGCCACCAACGGGACGTGCCTATACCGACTCGTTGCAGGAGAAAATTGCAGAATTCGATACACGTTTCGAGCGCACATTCAAACTGCAGACGAAGGGTTTTGCCGCGGACGAAATCAAATTTGCCAAATATACGCTCAGCAATATGCTTGGCGGCATTGGCTATTTTTATGGCGCCAGTCGTGTGCAATCGGTGCACACAAAGAAGCCGGTGCCGTATTGGCGCAGCGCGCTCTATACTGCGGTGCCGTCGCGTTCATTCTTTCCGCGCGGTTTTCTCTGGGACGAAGGCTTTCATGGGCTGCTCATTGCCGCCTGGGATATTGACATTGAACTGGACATCATATGTCATTGGTTTGATTTGCTCAACGTTGAGGGTTGGATACCGCGCGAGCAGATACTTGGCGTTGAGGCGCTGGCCAAGGTGCCCGACGAGTTTGTCATACAACGTAATTCCAATGCAAATCCGCCTACTTTCTTTTTGACGCTCAAGAAACTATTGACGCATCACAAGGCGGAGTTGTCGGTCAAGAGTCGCTTTGCTACCTTGGAGCGGCTTTATCCACGCTTGCAGGCCTGGTTCTCATGGTACAATACAACGCAACGCGGTGAGCTGCTCGGCAGCTATCAGTGGCGAGGGCGTGATGCCGTCAGCGATCGTGAACTCAACCCAAAAACATTAACCTCTGGCCTCGATGATTTTCCGCGCGCCTCGCATCCAACGCACCACGAACGCCATGTCGATTTGCGTTGTTGGCTCGCATTGGCCGCCAGCGTCATGAGTGAGCTTTCAACGCTGCTGGGCAAAGATGACATTAAATACTATGAAACAGCCTCTTATTTAATGGATAACAAGCTGCTGAACGATCAGCATTTGAGCCCCTTTTCAGAGAGCTATGCGGACTGGGGACTGCATACAGACTCCGTCGTCTTAAAGCGGCCGCAACTGACGCAGCGCAATGTGCAACGCTATCAGCAGCAGCCGCCCAAACAGCTAGAGATGGTGCGCATTGCGCTCAAGCAGCCTGACTATAAATTTGTTGACTCCACATTTGGTTATGTGAATCTGTTTCCATTTTTACTGGAGGTGCTCGAACACGATTCGCCATATTTGCTAAAAATGCTGCAGGATATGCGTGACCCCAATCAACTCTGGACTAAATACGGACTGCGCTCTCTCTCGAAGGCTTCACCGCTCTATATGAAGCGCAACACCGAACACGATCCGCCATATTGGCGCGGTCCCATCTGGATCAATATCAACTACTTGGCGCTGAAGGCGCTCAAACATTATGGCACTACGGAGGGTCCTTATGCTGCGCAGGCGCGCACTTTGTACAGCGAACTGCGCGAGAATCTGGTCGGTAACATCTACAAGGAGTTCAAACGCACCGGCTACGTTTGGGAGCAGTACGATGATAGCACTGGTCACGGCAAGGGCTGCAATCCGTTCACCGGCTGGAGTTCACTGGTGCTGCTCATGATGGCCGAGCAATACTGAGGCGTTAGCACTTGATAACTTAGTTAATTTATGTATTTCCACTGTATGTCCGTCATTCTTTCTTTTATTCTTTCTTGATCTTACTCCTCTTGGCTGAAGCGTGACATTGTTTGCCTTGGCACTGTTGAATTTTACACTACTTCGAAAATGTAATGTTTGGCATTTATTAATTAAATAATAAAAAGTACGTAGCGAAAACGAAAATATGCTGTGTGGTCTGTCATTAGGGGAAGAAAATAAAAATAGTATTTGCTAAGTGTTTAATACACAACAAATTTTGCAATACTAAGAAATGTTTATAATATTGATAAGTTTTAATGCTCTCAAAGCATAAATTGATATAGGGAAGCCATGCATGTTCTATAACCTTGTTCTGTTATTTTTTTTAAAAACTTAATTTTTATATTGGGAAATTGAATTATGTAATAACCAAGGTGTATTTACACTTGGTAATAACCAAAAATAAAATCAATCGAATTGAAATTTGAATTCGATTTCGATCGCAAGCCGGTATATTTTGTAATTTCTTTTCTTTGAAACTATTTTCAAATCAACAAATTAGTGAAACTCACCAAATCCACACACTTTTGTATACCATTTGAAATTCCTAAGCACTGTTACGCTCTAGTTTAAAGTATTTAACAGTTTCCTTAGGTGTCGAAAAACGTTGAACTCGAAATTTATTTTTGATTTTCGGGAACAATAAAAGGTGCTGTAAAGCAGATGTTCCAACTATTCAACTTTTGGAGTACTTAAGTGCTCTTTTGTCTGAAGAATGCTTCGTCTTCGGCGGCTAATTTTTCTCAATTCTCCAAAAACAAATGTTTGTGTACCATTAGCTGTCATATGTTCCTTTTATTGTAAAGTGGCAACAGTTTTTCTTAAAAAACGGTCGAAACAACAACCGGTTTTGGACGTCCCTCACGAAATTCGTCTTACAGCAAACAAAGGCCACGTTGTACCAGCGTTTTACAGTGAATAAGTGTGATGTTACATCGCCAAACTAGCAATTAGTTAATAAATGCACACGTGTGTGGTTAATTCACATTCCACGAACATCGTAATAAATCCTCGTTCACGAGTTTATTCCATTTGTTTGCCAAAGATTATCAAGGCGCACACTATAAAAGCCACTCTAGTATTGATTAATATTGAAAACTTCAAAATTTGGTTGATATTCAATAAATTGACATACTGTTCTCATCGATCCCAGGTTGGTAAAAAGATACAACCCATTAAGCAATTTAGGAGCGCTCTGAAATTGGAGTCATAAAGGAGACAAATTTTTGAGTGTTTTATGAGCCCTCAGAAAAATGACTCTTAAAAATATCTCCTTTAAGACGGTTTTCGGAGCTTTCAAAAATATTACTCATTAAAGAATCATATATAAAATATTCTAATTTCCCAACTAGACAAATTATGTCTGAAAGATGTCTTTATGTTATCTTTTAAATGTTATCGATGTCCGAAATTTGTGCGAAATGTTACGGAAAAGATGTCTTTTTGTAATACAAATGTTAGAAATTCACCTTTTGGATAAATGTTTGAGAATGCAAATAGGTTCACATTAGAAAGACGTCCTTTTAGGTATCATTTCGTACAATGTTCTACTTGGGTTATTATAGAACACTCATAAATTAGACTCCAAAAACCATCAAAAATAAAATTGTTTCTGAGCGCTCAGAAAATAGACTCGTAAATGTTTATATTTTAGAATATTTTAGCTACGCTCCAAAATTTGATTCATAAAAGAGTCTCATTCATGACCGATTTAGGAGCCACCTCAAATCAAACTCATAAAATAAATGTTCAATTTATCAATCAATTTAAGAGTATTTTAGGAGCACTCAGAAAAGGGAGTCATAAAAGTATCTTATTTATGCTGGCTTTAGGAGCCTAGTGTTTAAATAAAATAGATAAACTTGTATTCGTTTTAAATTTGAAATCAAATGAAAAATAATAATATCTTAGTGTAAATTCAACAACCAACCTACATATTTAATAGATTTTTAGAAATGAATGCATTTTCTCACGGATGTCTGGATTGAGATAAACATGAACATGTACTATGTTGAATTCATTTGAGACACATTTTATATTTCCGAAGAAAGAAAAAACTCCAAAAATGAAGAAATTGTCGTGTCTGGAAATTCTCAAAATTGTGAATGTTTTAAGAATATTTTAAAATGATTAAAAATACGCGGATTTTTGCGCTCTTTAAAGCGCAGTTTCTGTAGCTTTTTTGGGGTCTTTTTGGAGCTCAAATATGAGTGTTTTAGGAGTAATAAAAGTGTTAGAAATATTAGGGTTTTTGCGCTCATAAAATGGTGCCCTATACCCAGGGGTTGGGAGCCTTTTTGGGCTCTTTTTGGAGCTCAAATATGAGTGCTTTAGGATTAATAAAAGTGTCAGAAATATGAGGATTTTTGGGTTCATAAAATGGTGTCCTCTACCCAGGGGTTGGGAGCCCTTTTGGGCACTTTTTAGTGCTCAGACATGAGTGTTTTAGGTGTAATAAAAGAGTCTGAAATATGAGAGTTTTTGGGCTCATAAAATGGGGCCCTCTACCCAGGAGTCGGATGCCTTTTTGGACTCTTTTAAGTGCTCATATATGAGGGTAACACTCATAAATATGACACATTTAGGAGTCTTAAAAGACTCAAAATGTTTGCTGGGATTGAATTCGATTTTTAAATTTATTTTCTTTGAAACTATTTTCAAATCAACCAAGTAGTAAAACTCACCAAACGCACACACTTTTGTATACCATTCGAATTTTCTAAGCACTTTTGCTCCCTAAAGTAGGTAAGTTTCAAGTCTTTAACAGCTTCTTTAGGCGTCAAAATGTAATGTTTACGCCAAACTTGCAATTACTTGATCAGTACACTTGTGTCTGGTTAATCCACATCGAATATCGTAATAAATCATCGTTTTTTTGCCAAGGATTATTAAGTATTAATATTGAAAAATTCTGTTGAAAAAAATCAAAATTTGGTTGATATTCAATAAATTGACATATTGTTCTCATCGATCCGAGGTTGGTAAATAGAAACAAATTTCTGTAAATCAATTAATCAAAACTTGAAAATGTAGCTGTTAAAATTCGAATCAAAGGAATACGAATCAAATCGTCGTGTGGGCGAAATTTGTATGATGAAAAAAGAGGTAAAATATATCGACATACTTATTCCAAAACCACAACGTTTGATGACGTTCCATAAAGAGCAGTGCTGGCACCTATCGGTTTTAGAAAAGTTTTGTCAAAAACAAATCCATATACTTCGGCAGATTTACCTCGACAGACAATTCAATTTTTCACTAAAAAATTCAATTTTTCACTAAAACATTTAATTTTTCACAAAAAATTCAATTTTTCACCAAAAATTCAATTTTTCACAAAAAATTTAATTTTTCACAAAAAAAATCAATTTTTGACAAAAAAAAATCAATTTTTTCACAAAAATTCAATTTTTCACTAAAAAAAATTTAATTTTTCACAAAAAATTCAATTTTTCACTAAAAATTAAATTTTTGACTAAAAATTCAATTTTTTACTAAAAATTCAATTTTTCACTAAAAATTCAATTTTTCACTAAAAATTAAAATTATCGCCAAAAATTTAATTTTTCGCCAAAAATCAAATTTTTCACTAAAAATTCAATTCATCAAGTTCATTAAAAATTGAATATTTCACCTAAAATTATGTTTTTCACTAAAGATTCAAATTTTTACTACCTAAAAATTCAATTATTCACCAAAAATTAAAATGTTCAAAAACCAACTATAAACTCAAAACAAAAAACTGAAATTCGCATATTAAAAAAAAGCAAAATCTTCCAAGATTAGTAAAATTTGACATATATATTTAGAAGACAAACGATTTTAAACAAATCTAAAATTACCTTAAAATATGTAATACCCCCCGTTTCAAGAGGTAAATTGTTTATTTTGTTCTGGTTACATGATTACATTACAACATACATACTATGCATGCAATACCAATGTAGTTTGTTTTTAATTAGTTGCCTACGAACTATATGCAATTGTTTTAAACGTTAAAAATACAACACAGCATTTACAAGTTGACTATATTATTTAAAATGTTTTGTATATTATGCATTAAGCAATCTGTTTTAATCCCATTTACAACAACCCATTGAAAACAAAATTATTTCAACTATTTACTAAATAAATTTCAACTGTATTGAAAGAGGTTTTAAAAAATTAAAATTAAAAATTATTAAGCACACACAATTCGAATAAGCGCGGTTGTTGCGTTAAGCTAAAATTACAATCTCCTTAAATACGCTAGAATTTAGTAGAAATGTGTCTAAATATTACGAGGAAGTTATAAATGTTTCATAGCTTAATTTAAAAAAATATATATGGTATATATAAAATATATAATTTGTAAAGAATTCGACGACATTAAGTTATAGTAAAAAGTGAATTCAAAGTCTTAATTCTGGTTTTGAAAGCAAAATGTTAACACAGTAAATTTAAAAGAAACGGCAGCAGCAGCAACTTGCGGTCGCAATTTAATCCTTTTTACTTCTGCATGGCGGAAAACGATCGAGCAGCGCATGCAAAATGCTGCCCGGAATGCGTTGATGCTTGTTGATGAGCTCCTCCAACGCATTGGCAACCTAAAATGTTGTTAAATTTAAACACTTCATAGCAACAAACACAAATTAGTAGTACCTTCACTTGCAGCTCTTCGGGCGTCAAACTTGCATCGTAGACGATCGGCTTGCCCAGATACGTGCGAAACTTCACCGGGAAGCCACCATATATGGGAACGACGGGTATACGCACCGCATTGTACACCTTCATAAAGAACGTGCGGAAGATGCCCACTTGACGGAAGCCCTCACGTAGATTTTGCGTAAAACATGGAATTATCGGTGCTTTGGCCTCAAGCGCTACCTTGGCAAAACCGACACGATTACGCCACAACAGCTCGTAGTAATGATCGCCAAATTGTGCTTCATAAACACCACCCGGCGATATGCTCAGCAATTGACCCTCCTTCAGTATGTTAACGCATGATTGTATGGTGCCCGGACTTATGTGGAATGCCTCCGATAATGTGCCCCAACCGGGCAGTTTGAACAGAAAACGATCGGCGATCGTATAGATCAATCGATCACGTTGCAACATCATGCGTGCGTTTAGGTAATACATATCAATGGGTATGGCGCCATGATAGTAAACGATCAGCGCCGGTCCTGTCTGCGGTATATTCTCCAGACCGTGCACCTCGTAGCCGTGATAGATGCGCGCATGTGCATCCCAGATGGCAGAGACCAGTTTACGACCGAACTCCCAGAAGTTGCGATCGGTTTGAACGGCGCGCATGATCACTTTTCTGTGAGGGAGAAGCGAAAAAAAAACAAATGTGAATATGAGGCAAATTTCTTTTATACCCAACCAAATTCCTACCAGTGTCGTATCAGTAAACTGCCAGTTTTGCTAGTCACTTATCGAGTAACTCGCAAGCGATGTCACGCACTTTGCGAACAGAAACTGGCCAGTAAAACTCTTCGGTTTCTGCGCATTTTCTACCAGTAACCGACCAGTACTTGGCTAATTTTACTGGGAGAGATGTACTCTACAAAGCCCTACCAGTATCCGACTAGTTTTTGATTAGATTTACTAGGACAGACAAGTTTTTGGCTAGTTTTACAGGCAGGATCTACTCTTCAAATCTCTACTAGTTTTTGACTAGTTTTACTGGCGGGGAAATATAAAATAAAAGTGTCAAGAGTCAGAAAATTCTCTACAGTTATCTACATAATTTGTCGTTACATATTAACTGAAAAATTCACAAAAATATCTAGAATTCGTAACGAAGTTCGGGAGAATTGTACTTCACCGACCGAAGTGAAAAAAAATTGCCACCCACTGTATTTAAAAAAAAAATTACAACAACAAAACACTTACACTTACTTACAGGGTCATGTGGGTACTCTATGTTGAAAAATGCGTATAAATGTCAGGTGATAGGCTGCGTTTTGGGCCATACATAAAACTCATTTTCCGTTTGTTTGTTTGTGCGCTATGCACCTGTGGACGGATTTTCATAAAATTTGGAATGTATATCCTAGAGACCCAGGAGAAGGTCACTACATAATTTCGTTGACCACGCCCACTTTTATGCCCATTTTTATTTTTGGTGTATAACTCAGATTCATAGCAAAACCACTGAATGTATTTTTCTGATAATTTGCATTACTATGCTAAAGTCCATGGAGTATCCTAAACCATATATAACTAGATTAGGCAAAGGGGAGTGGCACTTCCCATAGAACCCAAAAATTCAGTACGCTATATCTCAGCCCTAATGATATCGATTTCAACTAAACTTTAAATTTAGATTTTACTCATTTTACTTAATGTCACCATATCCTAACTCACCACAACAAAACTCACCAAATTAAAATTCGCCACACCAAAACGAAATATGAATACTCTACACGGATTTCCTTAAAATTTGGAAAATATACCCAACAGACCTGGGAAAAGGTCACTATATAGTTTTCGTTAACCACGCCCACTTTTAAGCCCATTTTTATTTTTGGTGTATGTTTCAGATTCCTAGCAAAACCGCTGAAAGAATTTTTCTGAAAATTTGCATTACTATGATATAAGGTCCATGGAGTATCTTAAGTCAGAAATAAATCAGATTGGACAAAGAGAAGTGGCACCTCCAATAGAACGCAAAAATTCAGTACGCTATATCTCAACCCTAATGTCATGGATAAACTTTAAAATTGGATGTTACTCATCTTACTTGATCTCACCACAACATCTACTACATGTTTGTGAATGTCTGCATGTAAGTTCCGAATAGACGTCAAAACGGCTAAACAGAATTGAATAAAATTTTGACACAATATGTATGTTGGGTCTGAACAGAGTATAGTCTATATCTCGGTGTTATTGGTGGACTGGGCGTGGCATCTCTTATATACCACCACAACGAAACTCACAACACCTAAACTCACCACACCGAAACTTACCACACTAAAACTTCTACGGGAAAGAATTCTACAGGGAAGAATTCTACGAGAAAGTATTCTACCGGGAAGTATTTTACGCGGAATTATTTTTATTTTGGTTACTACATTTATAACACCAATAAAAAATGTTCACAGCGAAGCACGGGTCCCTGATATAAATAATAAAAATTAATAAAATCAATCCATATCCTTGCATTCACAAAATCTTTGCACGAGTCGTGTACGGGTACAGCTAGTTATCTATATAACACTAACTTATGTAGAGATATCCCCAGACAAATATTTTTTTTGGCAAGGTCGAAGCAGTTTAGAAACATTTATTCGACATATTTCAAACAGACAAAGGCTGAAAATTCAACAACATTTTATAAGCTGCTTCCCAAAATATTCCATTTACCTGTGTGTTTGACGGAAGAATTCCTGCAATATTCCTGCAAAATTGACAGAAATTTCGTCTCGGGAATGTAGAACAGTTTTTTCTTTATTTCGTATCCCAATTTAGACAAAAAAAAAGTTGTTATATACACCTGTGTACATTAAAATAGTAGTGGCCACCTATAAATTATGTTATTGCCTCTTTGATTGCCTTGTTGTTTAAGAACAACAGTATATTTTTATTATTTACATATATTGTATATTTCTGATTAAAATGACGTATTATTCTTCCATATTTTTAACACATTTTAAAAAATTAACTAAACTTTTGTGAACGAGTCTTTAATATTGCTGTGCAAAATAATATTAGTGCTACCGAATATCTTACAAAATTGAAATATTTTTATAAACTAACTGAATTTAAAGCTTGTATTTGTATTAGAGAGATTAATTGGAACAAACGTGTAAAATATTTGATATAGTTTGTATTGATTTGATTGAATATAGTATCTAGAAAACGTTGTTCTAGTGATACCAAAAAATCCTTAAAACTGTGTCCTGGACAAAAAAAAATTTAAAATTTGTTCAACATTTTTAAGGATAATGTTAATTGCTTAACTAAAATATGAAACTTCAGTATAAAATGACAAAATATATCAAAAATTCACTTGTTTGAAATTGACATATCGTCGTTGTAAAACTAAAAGTCACCAAACACATTTTTATGAAAAGCTGAAATTTTGAGATTGTTGGTTTTTATTACGAAAAGTAATTGATATATTTTTTAAGT
The DNA here is from genome assembly GCA_951804985.1 of Dryomyza anilis. Lineage (NCBI taxonomy): Eukaryota > Metazoa > Arthropoda > Insecta > Diptera > Dryomyzidae > Dryomyza > Dryomyza anilis. The sequence goes on along the minus strand of OX638130.1, from coordinate 125,409,955 downwards.
TGAAATACCAATTGATTGATACACATTTTCTTATCATGTGTTACAAATATTGAGCTCATCGTTCAGAAATTGACAGATAAATATTTTTGTAAATGAATAATTGGCCTTTTGAATATGTAGTTGGTGACTTTTAGTTCTACAACGACGATATGATTGGAGTTCTATTCTATGGCAGCCATCAAAGTAAATAAAATTTTAAATTTTCGTTCATATTCCTTATATTATTCGATATATATCGTTATATTCACTTGCATATTATATTTCCCTGATATGAAATCTTCTTTGAATGAACATTTCCCCGGAAAATATTTTCACTAAAGAACTTTTCCCCAAATGGTCACTTTCCCGAAAGATATTTTCACAAACAAATGTTTTTCAGAAAGGGACTTTTCCCCGAAATGGACAATCCCCTGAACACAAAAGTGTATATTTATCCGAAATAAAAATTTCCACAAAGTGTCTATTAGAAGTGTCTATTAGATTTCATATTTTCAACAAACAAAAAAACCTAATGAGAAAATGAACTAAAAACTTTTATAAATCATATTTTTTTATATTTAATATTAAAAAAAGCCGTATTTTTTCAGTGTTTGTTTTGATTGATTGTTTGTTCTTCTTATTGTTCGCAATTTAATTAAACCTGAAATCACATATGACCCGCTGAACTTAGCAATGTTATCGACGAGTGCCTAGCCATCAATGCTAGAACTAAAAAAACTAAATGAATGCAGCTGTTCATAAATTAGTGACTAACCAAAGTGGCAACACCATCGGCATCACACACGGTGACAAGCTTTATGATTTTCACAACATGCGACTAATTCGACAAAAAAATGCGATAAAACACCACAAAAAAATAAAAAAAATTATGTACGTATTACTTTCGATATAAATTGCAAAGGAATAACATAACAAAAACGTAATAAATACACTTATCGGCGCTATCAGTCCAGCGCTGTGTCGTGATAAGGCCTTGACACACAGTTGCACTATTATTATTCATTATTAATTAGTAATTGCTGCGTAGATCAAGTGAGGGCAGATAATAATACTAAAGGTATTTTTTCAATTACTGATTGAAATGCTACTAAAATTTTAAGAAATTTTATTTTTGCATTTTCATCAAATTCACACTAAATACTGTGTAACGAATTCAATTTGATTAGTCGGAAATGCTCTGAATCTCATTTTGAAAAGAATATCGTAGTCAATATGTGTCACAGAACTTTAACGTATTGAATTCGATTGAAAACCGTTTATTTTGTATTGAAAAATCTAATTCTAAAACTATAAAAAACAAATTTAGCTTGAATTGAAATTTCAACATTATTGCGGACTGCAGTTTATAAATATCGAATTATTTTCTAAATTTCCATCGTAAGTTAGATTAACAGAATATGCCACAATAAAATTATTATTCGAATTGAAAACAAAATATGTAAAAAATGTTTATCATTACTAACAATTTTAACACATGTTTTCCTTCATATTCATTTTATTTATATTATACGATAAAACATTAATTTATTCTGTATTAAAAAAAAAGTTGTTAGACTTCGAAATCAATTAAATGTGTATCGAATTAAAAATACTACGCTGAATAGAGTGCTTGACGCAATTTATGCAAAAGAAATCATTTCTGCTTGTTTTTACTATGTTTTACTTGTAGTTACTCGCTTTTACATTACCATAAAATGAGACCTAAAATTGCACTTTTTAATTTGTTTTTATGATATAAAAAGTTTTAAAATTAAAAACCAATTAACCGGTTTGTATCCGGTACACGATAACCGGTTAAATGTTTTGAGAATAATTATATCTTGATCTTTGTTTTTCTGTTTCGACGTAGTATATATCGTCGTTGTAGAACGAAAAGTCACCAAATACATTTTTATGAAAAACTTAATTTTCGAGTTTGTTGATTAATATAATAAAAAGTAATTGAGCATTTTTAAAGTTGAAAAATTAACTAATAGATTTACATTTTCTTATCATGTGGTAAAAAAATTGAGATCATTGATCAAAAATTGACCGATTTATAAATATTAATGTAAAGGAATATTTGGCAAAAGCTCAACTTCGGGAATTTATGGACTTGTGACTGGTGTCAAATTCTACTTTAGAGCCTGGCTATGAAATAATTTCAAAAATAAAGCGGTAAATGATAACTATAGATTAACTGACTGGTTTTGAACGCAGGCTTCATTTCAAATATTTTTTTATCAATAGTCCATAATATATTTTTTGAAATTTTATCTCAAATCCAAATTAAACCAAATACTTGAAATATAAAATAAATACAAATTTTTTACATTACTTTCCAAGTTCTCAGCGACTAACTGAAGTGTATACCTAACCTTTAGTCTACAACTAGATGTCGCTCAAAGTACATGTCACGGTTGGCGAATCAATTGGCGTTCCATTCGCAACGAGGCCGTCAACTAAAACCGGTGTCTACTCATGTGTACTACCAACTCGATGTAGTTTATTGAGTTTTTTTTTTTTATTTTATCGACCTTTTACACTTGACAAAAAAAAGGCAGCCAGTTTTTGTACGCTGTAAAGATCTATTATTAAATATATGCGCAGTTTAATCTTAATTACAGCAGCAAATAACAGAATCTTGAATGGTTAAAACAGAAAAAAAGCCAGCGGCAAATTACCCCGGCAGTAATTAGCACTGATCCTACAAAAATGAAACAAGCCTTGATATTGAGCATAAAAGAATATAAAATGCAAGCGACGGCGGCGGCGTCAACGTAAACAACTACCGGCATTTTTATGGCCAGTTCAATGCGGTGCAAAGACCCGCCGAATTTCGCAAAAAGCGGTCAAGATAATTGCGCAAATTTACCGGCCTCTAGAAGCATAATAAATTGCAATATAAGTCGAATTATTTGTGTGTGTATAATTCAAGATACATATTATGAGTGGTGTGTGTTTGAATATGTGTGAGTTCTTGTTGTTTTTGGCAACAGCTAAGCGCACTCACCTATGCAGCTTGTAGACGAATAGCACCACGAATGATATGTAAATGAGGACCACAAAGATCAGCGGCAACAGAAATGTAACCATGAGTGGCGTCAGCAGACGATAAAGCCACAAAGAGTAGTCCAGATCAATGTAGGCCGCTAAAGGAGTTGAAATCACCAAATTTAAAATTGGAAATAGTTTTTTAGAAACATTCCACGCATGCTTACACATAAAGTCTTGCAGATATCGCGTCATATTCGGAAAGAGCTCCATTTTTATTTTGTTTAAGCAGTTACAAAAGCCGTTTAAAACAAGCAGCAGCTGCCTCTACTTTTAGCCAACAGCAAGAAACAGAATTTAGCGAAAAAGAAAGTCAACGCACGCACTGCTGTTGGCCAAAAATGAACCTTAGGTTCTTCTGCTTTTAACTTGTTTACTACCAGTTGTTGTTGTTGCAGGGCGTTTGGCCTGATTCTTGTTGCCTTTGTTTGTTAATTTATTCTGCCTCTTGACCAGTTTCTTTGCCACTCTTATTTTTTGATATTGCTCTTTTAAAAATTCCAATTTTGGCACTTTGTGTATTTCCACTTTTTACGTTGTTTTTATAATTTGCCGCACTTCATCGTTACTGCATAAACCTCGTGCTGTGCAAATAACTTGTACAAATATGTATAACTCTTAACAATAATTTGTAGTCTTTCGGCGGAGCGTTCCGAAAACGCAATGACCAAAAACATCAATTTCTAACCAACCAAAAATTAAGGAATGACGGAAAATCGTATTTACGTTTTTTTTGTTGTTATTTTTCATTTTTCTGGCAATGACATTCGCAATCAGCTGTGAATTTGGAATGTCAAACTTTTAAGTCGTTACTACAGGGTTGGTCTCATAAAAAATTGTGGAGATGTGCTCTGAGCAAAATCTGAGTATACTCAGATTACTATCCCGGTTTCACAGTAAATTGAGTTGAGTAAATTTACTTAAGTCTCCACTTAAATGCGTACAAACATATTTTAAAAATTATAGCAGCACGACATATATGACAAATGTTTTTGTTTACATAACAAAATTATATTAAATTTTCTATATTTTTATATATTATAAAAATTGAAATGTGAATAATATTTTCATAACTTAAATTATTGCACATTCACGTATATTATAATTTTAAACGTCTCTTAGTTCGCCACATCCAGAAAATTTTTATTATGTTAAAAAATAAGTAAATTTCGCCTACAACGGCATTTAATGGTGGTGGCCGAACAAAAAAAATATATTATACGAAATGATTACAAATGCAAATACGATGAATCTTGACTCTCTTTTGCACCAAACCTTTTAATAATACATGAAATTGAAGTTTTGAGTCAAATCGTAAATGTATCGCACTGTATTAAAGTTAGTTGTCGAAATTTGGTTTTATTTAAAACTGATTTAAGTCAGTTATGTATTTCTGAAAATCTGACATTAGACTCTTCAAATAACGTGAGTTAAAAAAAATAGAAAATTAACTGTAAATGAGATGTAAAACTCCCTTTGAATGCTTAGTTTTCGACCCTTTAGTCTATAGGCTTTATTTTGAATACGTATTTTTATTTTATTTTTTAATTCAAAAACGTATGTTTCAAAATTCTACCTCAAAACCAAACAAAACCAAATATTTGAAGCATAAAATAAATAAATCTGTACATTTTAACATTATATTGAAAGTTCTCAGTGACTTACTTAAGTGTTTACACTCCTTTAGTATACAATTAGATGACTTGTCGCAACAATTTGCATTCCATTCCCAACGAGGCCGTCCACTAAAATCGGTGCCTAGTATATAATAACTCGATATAGTTATTGAGTATTTTTTGTTATTTTATTGATTATCGCGATTACCCTAATGGTTTACAATGGTAAAAAGTTTGAGAAACGAACTATTTTTGCGAGTTAAAAATTTACAAAAATTGACAATTATGATAACAAAAATAAATGATGACAAGTTTGGATAGAAATATATTTAGCGTCGATTGCGTTTTTTTGGAAAAATATTTTTAAACGTTGATACCGATGCCAAAAAAGCACGACTGTAGTTGTACTATTAAAAAGAACCGCCTGGTTTTTTGATTTATTTAGATTCAAAAACATTGTTGCTGTTGCTACAAGATTGTAAGATCTACAATTGTTAGATCTTGTTAATTTACAACAATCTTATAAATACTGATATATGCTATTTTTTAAATACCTGAAAAGAATTCCTCTTCTAATCGTAATAAGAGTATTCTTAATTAAAAAAAGCCGAATGACAGCATCTGGACAATTTCATTATTACGTTTGGTGTGTGTGTTAATATGTGTGATTTTATCCTTGTTATTGACTAATCGCACTCACCTGAAATGCTTGTAAACGACAAAAAAACCAATTGATGTGAAGAGGCCTAAATTAAAGAATTGCGGCAGTATAAGTAAAATCAAACCGAGCGTCAGCAGGCGATAGAGCCATAAGGAGTAGTCCAGATCCATGTAGGCCGCTTAAAGAGTGCACAAAAATAAAAAGCAAAAAATTTTAAATTGTAAAAAGTTCTTAAAAAGGTTCCAATCATGCTTACACATAAAGTCTTGCAGATATTGCGTCATATTCGGAAAGAGTTCCATTTTATGAAGCACTAAAAAAAAGACGTTTAAAACTAGTAGCTTTAGTCAACAGCAAGAAACAGAATTTTAAAAAAGTCAACGCACGTACTGATAAAGTGGAAATTGGTAGTGGAAGTTTACTTTATACACTCAGATTAATGGTATTTACCGATTAATATAATTGATAATTGATAAAACAGAGTGATTTAAATAGTGTTTAATTTTTTTAAGTGTATGGCCGCTCAAAATAACATTAAAAAAATTGCCACGCCTCTTAAAGTGAGCGTAGAATTTCGAAAATCGAATTTTGACCCTTCGCTCCTGGAATCGTCAATGTTGAATACTGACCGAGGTCTCAACGAGTTTTTGGATTATAACAAACGGGCAAACAAAAAATATATATTTAGTACCCTATAACATTTTTTTAATTTTTTTAAAATTAAATTGTATCGATAAAAAAACGCGATATATTTTTGTTAAAAAAATTGTGTTTCTCGGAATTTTTAAAAATCCAGAATTTTTCAGTCATAAACATTACATGGCTTTGTTTTATTTTTGTAAACAAATTGTATTTCCCGGAAACTTTTTTATTAATTCCAGAAGAATTTTTTCAGTCATAACATTTTCGTGTTTTTTTTATAAGCGTATAAAGGATTTTGAATATATAAAAATTTTGATTTTACTACAGGGCATGGTAATTTTTTTAACATTTCGATCAGCCCTACTTTTAACTTGTTTACTACCAATTGTTGTTGCAAGGCGTTTGGCTTGATCCTTGTTGGCTTCGTTTTATCGACACTCTTATATTTATTATTCTCACTTTTTATTTTTTTTTTAACTTTTGGAACTTAATGTATTTTTGTACTTATTCGTTAACTGCAACTTCACAATAATTTGTAGTCTTTCGTCGGAGCGTTCCGAAAATGCAATGGAAAAAGGTAAAACATTAATATCTAACTCAACCAAGAATCAAGAATGATTGAGAATTGTGTTAAAGTTTTTTTTTGCAATGGCATTTGCATTCAGCTGTGAGTGAGAAGTTTCGTTTTCGCAAAACATATTTAGAGAAGTGCTCTGAAAAAATATGAGTAGTCCAACTATTGTAAGAGTCGAACCCCATCTGAGCGTAGCTTAACAAAGTTGATTTGATTTGCAAAGATTTAAAATATCAAATCGTTATCTTAGAATTGGTTTGATCTAAAAGTCATTTTGCGCTTAAGAGTTGCGGTTTAGAGTGCGGTTAAGAGTTGAATTTTCATGATGTCCTCTTTCTACTTTTTATACACTATACTAAGAGTGAAAGGGTATATTCAGATCGGTATGCCGTTTGTAACACTCAGTATGGAAAAGTATATATATTCATGATCAGCATGACCTCCTGATTAGATTTGGCGATGTCTGTCTGTCTGACTGTTGAAATCACGATTACAGAAAAATTAGAAGAGCTAGATCAATGAAATTTCTAATTTGGATTTCTAATATATCCAAGATGTCTGAAGAAGAAAATCGTATCGGTCTATTGTGACCTGTGAACCGACCAGTTATGTTAAATTATCTCAAAAAATGTACACTACAGATGAATTTTAATTTATACGTGCTTAAGTGAACTTTTTTGGTCAAATACATATATTGACTTTATGCTCAAATATATGAAAATAATGTTTTCCTCGGGAACCGACTTGTAGTTCTCGAAAAAAAAATTCGGTATACCTACCCATTTGTACATATGGGAATCAAATTAAAGGAAATTCTTCAGCGATTTCAAGTTTATAGTTATTTTCTGGATTTATAAACGCTGGTGACCTATTAAATTTGTACTTAAAATTTCAATTTTGACAACTTTTCCTAAGTTTTTATTCAAAACCACTTTAATTATTTTCGATAAATCAATTAAATCATTTCTTATATTCGTAATTATGTTTAACCCTCTTATGACAGATAAGCAAATATAAATTAGGAGAAACAATGAAAATTTTTAATGAATTAAAAAAAACAACAATTATTAACCATATATAAACTGTATCAGTTTTTCTGATGTAGTTTTAAATAAAAGCTTACGAAAATATCAAATATTAATATTAATGCAAAAAAGCTGTTTTTATTATTATACTTGAGTAAATGTTTGTTGAAAAAATGAAATATTACAAAAACATGATGGAAATTTGTTCGGATAAAATTTTTACCGCAAGATTTTTAGAATTCTTAATTTGGACACAAGTTGAATTTTATGTGAAAAGGGTTGTGGGATTTTCTGTTGTTCTTTTACATTTTTTTTTCTAAAGTACTACAAAACCAACTTTCGCATGCGATAAAAATGAATTTTTCTTACGTTTTTATTTTATTTTCCATGTATACACCGAGAACAAAACTAATAACTAACTGATAACTACGTTTTCGACTACGGCGTGAATGAAAATCCTCCGACTACGTGACGTAGTAAAAACATAGTCAATTATAACTACGTTTGAAAATTTCACTTCGACGTAGTTACTTCAACTTCGACATAGTTGTTCAAATTTATCAATTTTTATTTCTTTTATAAAGTCAAATAAATGGTCTGCAATTGTATTAACATTATTTGTTAGCTATGCGTCATTATATTTGCAACTTACTTTAAAAGAACAACGTTGATTTGTATATAACTAAATTTTAACATGAAAAAACACAATTATTTTGACATTTTTTAAATTAAAATATTTTCTAATCTGACATGTTTCTTTTTATTACGACCTAGTTATAAAATCGAAACGTAGTTGCTTTTTAGGTATTTTCAAATGACTACGAAAACTATCAAATAGGTAACTACGTTTTTCTCTCGGTGTAGATAAACTTTCAGTTTTTGTTATAACAAGGTGTTATAGGGTTAATAACGACCGAATAATAAATTATTAAAAGTCGATGGCCTGGCAACTCTACAGTGCAACACATACAATTTGTTGACATTAGCTGTCATTTAAACCTCATTCGCCAGAGTCGCAGCACGTGTTTTTGTTTTGCCTGCCGCAGAGAATAAAATTGAAAAATAATTAATTAATTATCAGAAAAATGGCTAAAATACGTTCGAAACTCAAGCGCCACACAAAAGGCAAAAACTGGAGTCGCGGCGAATCGTCCACCTCGAATCCGGAGCAAATGAAACATCGCCTCAAGGCGAAGTCGCGTTTCTTTCAACCGAATTTAAATTTAGGTAAAAATGAAGCATGGAACAAAGTATGGAATTTTTTAAAATATATATTAAATTTCAGCAGCAGCCGCCGATGCCAGTGCAACGCCCAGCAGTCTGACTTTGGACGCAGTGTTGAAGCATGAGCAGCGTCAACTCTACAATGCGGAGACAACTACGGTCAACGATGTTGCTGGCAGCTTGCGCTCCTTTAATTTGCGCGATGACGGCGACGATGACGAGGACGAAGGCATGTCCGAGTCACAGCCAGGCACTTTTAAGACATTCAAAACCTTTGCCTCCAGCTACAGCACCTGCAGCAACATGAGCTTCAAGAAGCTGCTTTGCGGTTTCAGAGCATCTTCGGAATTTCACAAGGAAATGTTGGCCATACTGACGGCTTTGACGGAAATCATTAAAGAACGCGGTGGCACAGAGTCTTCGACAGAATATTTTATACTTCTGATGGAGCAAATAGAGGCGAGCAGCGAGGCCAACGATGTAATAGCGGGCATTTCGCTGCTGTCCATGGGCATCAAGTCGGTGCCGGTGCCAGTGCTGCGCAAGAGTTTTGGCACAACGGCGCAGACATTAATTGCAGTGCTGCAACGTTTTATGGAGGCTCCAAATAATCAGTCGGTTATACGGTATATTATAGGTTGTCTGTCGGTGCTGCTGCGAGCGCAAGATTATGCAACCTGGACGTACAGCTCCAACTGGCAGTACATAGATGCTATACTTTCCTTCTGCACACACTCGAAGCCAAAGGTAGTAAATGTTATGGAAAAACTTTGCGAATTTTTAAATTTCATCTTTTTTTTAGATACGCAAAGCGGCGCAACACGCCATCGTCTCCATCATACACGGCAGCTGCTTCATGTTACCTGCAAAGCCAGCAGACGGCGAAGAGGAAGCACCTATGTCAATGCAAACGGAGCCAAAAATCAAATGTCATCCGGCCAGCGCACGTGTCACCAAATTCTGCTTGAACCAATTCAAACCCGAGGTCTTGGTCAGCTCACAGACTACGGTGCTGCACACTTTGACGCTGCTGAAGGACATAATCGGCGGCTGCCAGACCGATGACATACGCAGCATTTGTGAGCAGTTGCTGTCCATCATGACGGCCGCCAATGTGCTCATACGCACCAACTGTTTCCAGGCGCTGCATGCGCTTTTTGTGTCGCGCAGCGAAAATCTAAATGGCACTCTGTGCGCCAAACTGTTGGCCGCCATTCACGATTATCGTCCCGATCGCAGCGATGTGCGTCAGACACTCGCCTGGCTGACGGTGCTCAAAGAGGGTCACATACACTTGGCCACCTTGGAGCTGCAACTGTGCATCAATGCTTTGCCGCGTCTCATTGATATTTGCGCCGCCGATTTGTGGCTCTCGGATCGCGCTGAAATTATTGCTGGCGTCTCGAACTGCATCAAGGAGCTGTTGTTGGAGTGCGTTAAGCCGGCGTGTGCAACGGACGAGTTGGCGCAACAGTATCGTCAATCGGTGGCGCGCATTATTGAGTCGATCACTAAAGTGCTGAATGCGCCGTTTGGTGATGTCGCCAAATTTGTTATTTTAACTATTTCCATTGTTTTCGAGGTGTGCGGTCCAAATTTTAGGTGAGTCAAATATTTTTTTATATCATACAATTTTTAAATTTATTTTTCTTCTATAGTGCTGAACTCTCGCCCGCTTTATCGACGCTCGCCAAACGCTACGACACACAGAGCGCGCTACGCATACAAATCGAACACGCCATCATTGCGGCCATCAAGTCGCTTGGACCCGCGCCCGTGCTTAAAACGATTCCACTCACAAATGTCGGCGGCGAAGTGCTCATCGAAAAGTCCTGGTTGTTGCCACTGCTGCGTGAAGGTGCCTCTGGTGCAAGCTTCAAATTCTTTAAGGAAATCATTTTGCCGCTTGCGCTTGACTGCAACGCCAAGTGGCATCAACATGCGGCCGAACAACAGGTCTCCATGTCGCACACCTATGAGCTGCTGTGCTGTCAGTTGTTGGGTTTGTTTCCGGGTTTCTGTCGTGCACCCAAGGATCCGGAGAACTTTAGGCTGTTGGCTCCTACTTTGGGCAATGCGCTCGACAATAATCCCGAGTTTCGTGCGCCCATCTTTGATGGTCTCATCGAGCTGCTGAGCAACGAGGAACAGACGCAGATACACGAGGCGCTGGGCAAATATGCAAAGAACTTTTTGCCGCGTCTCTTTAATATTTATACGCAGAAGCCGAACGGCTCGTATGAGGCGGATTTGCGCAAGAAGTCGTTGGATGTTATTAAGGTAAGAAAAAAGATTTTGAATTTTATACCATGGGGTGTGTTAATATTCAATAAATATCCCCATAGAGGCTTAAAGTAAATCATGGATACTTCGAAAAAATATGATATAAAAACTATTTTATTTACATTAAAATACACTGCCGAAAAATGCCCACAAAATATATATTAAAATTGTATTTAGATTAAATGGTACAAAACCAAGTAGACATTTTTTTTTTGGGAAAGTGCGATTTGTAATTTAAGCAATTCTAATGGAGGCCTTGTAATTGCACAATTTTGTAATTTTAATATATTATTTCTAGTAGATATTTATGAATATTCACTATTTTTTCTTCACTTTCATTTTTTACATCACCATAATTTTTTGTTTTTCCATTTTATTAACATTTTTGATATATACTGAATGTATTTATATTGTTTATGTTGTAAATAAACATAAAACAATACAGAAATAACCAATTATTTAGCTGCTTGTAAATTTTTTAACATTTCCCACTTTACCCTAGAATTTTTTAAGAGGTCCGAAAATTAGCAGTTTTGAAAAAGCATCCAAAAATCAATAAAAAGGCATATACATTGTATTATTTGGCTGTTTGAAAATTTTTTAACATTTCCCATTTTACCCCAGAATTTTTTAAGAGGTCCGAAAATTAGCAGTTTTGAAAAATCATCCAAAAATCAATTAAAAGGCAAATAAATTGTATTATAGGGCAATTTGAACATTTTATGAACACCTCCCACTTTATCCCAGAATTTTTAAAGAGGTCCGAAAATTAGCAGTTTTGAAAAATCATTCGAAAATCAATTAAAAGGCATATAAATTGTATTATATGACAGTTTGAAATTTTTTTAACATTTCCCACTTTACCCCAGAATTTTTAAAGAGGTCCGAAAATAAGCAGTTTTGAAAAATCATCCAAAAATCAATTAAAAGGCATATAAATTGTATTATTTGGCAGTTTGTAAATTTTTTAACAATTTCCACTTTACCCCAGAATTTTGTTAAGAGGTCCGAAAATTAGCAGTTTTGAAAAATCATCCACAAATCAATTAAAAGGCATAAACATTGTATTATTTGGCTGTTTGTAAATTTTTGCACATTTCCCACTTTACCCCAGAATTTTTTTAAGAGGTCCAAAAAATAGCAGTGTTGAAAAAACATCCAAAAATCAATTAAAACGCATATAAATTGTATTATTTGACTGTTTGTACATTTTTTTACATTTCCCACTTTACCCCATAATTCTTTAAGAGCTCCGAAAATTAGCAGTTTTGAAAAATCAAATCTTAGATCACGACCCAAAGAATTTTAAAAATATTTAAATGTATTTTTCCCACTTTTCCGCAGTCTCTATTAATATTTTTCTATTGCTTGCAGCTCTATTTGTCTCGTACGCCCGAGGACATGCTCAAGGAACTCTTTGAAACTGCGCAAAAGCAGCTGCAGAGCACTGAGGTTGGCACCTTTGAGTATGAGGCCGTCTTTGATGTCACCGCTGCGATGGTGCTCTTCCAGACCAGCGAGCAGATACGCGTCTTCTTCGAGGCCTACATTGTGCCGGTGCTGAAGAATGAAAAATCAAAGTTGGTCGCCAAGGATGAGCAAAAGCTGAAGAAGCAACAGCGCAAAACATATGAGTACGTTTTAATTATTTATTTTTTCGTTTATTTTAGAGATATTTTTATTTATTATATTTTTTTATAATCACTTTTTAATTATTTTCCAGTTATATTTTTTACTGTCTTTAAATTTCTTAAAATTTACATTAAAATAATTTCATTTTTCAGATTGCTGCGCGACATTTTAACCGCCGAGGCGAGTTGCTGCCAAAAATTCAGTCGCAAAAACGTTGTTGCGCTGCAAAAGCTGCTGCTGGACGCCTTCGCCACGAGTTGCTCCGTCTGTCAAGCGGCGCGTTTGCGGTAAATTTTACCAAATAATGTTTTTAAATATTTCTTAACCTCTAAACAATTTTAGCTGTTTGAAAATCCTAATTGAAAATCGCAAATCTCTAACGATCAATGATAAAATTGTACTGAAAACCATACCGGAGGCTGTGCTCTCATTCAAGGAGTTCTCCACGCGCAAAGAAAATGTTTCAGAGGAAATTATAAAAATTATTGCAACGCTCTATCAGGTAAATTTAAATTTATTGATTTAAAATTTTCATTTTTAAAATACCAAATTGTTTTATATTCCTTACTAGGAATCTGGCAAAATCAATGACTTTATTGACATTCTCACCGCCGGTTTTGCCGGCGACGAGTCACTCGTCACCAACACCATATTGGCCTTCCGCTCAGTGCTGCAGCAGCAGGGCCAACATTTGACCATCAGCACGCTGGAGTTTGTGCTGGAGCAGATCTCTGTGTTTCTGGTGCAAAAGTCGCGCTCCCAGGCGGAGGCTTCGGTGGCATTTTTGATTACGTTCATCAAAGTGATGCCGTCACCCTTGATAGCCAATCACCTGGAAGTTATTGTGAGTTATAATTTAAACTTTATTTTGTTATTTTTTAGTTATAAATTTATTTCAGATGAAATCCTTGTCCGCCATGGCCAAAGACACCAAGCGCTATTGTCGCATTCAAATCGGTTATTTGCTGAAGAAACTCTGCAAGCGCTTTACGGCCGAGGAACTAATCAAATCTGTGCCCGGCGACGATGAGGTGACGCATCGACGTCTCAAGAAAATACGCAAACAAATGCGTCGTGACACGCGCAAGAAACTGAGCGAGGAGAAGGACAAACAGGGCGACGACGATGACTCGGATGATGAGTTTGTCTCCGGACTGGAGAAGAAGAGTGTGACGTAAGTTTTTCCGATTACTATCTTTGTTTTTATTTATTTTTAAATCAATTTTTTTATAAAACAGCATCGATGACATACTCGACGACTCTGACTCCGATTTGCCGGAGGGCATGGACGAGGACGACGATGAGGCAGCTGCTGACAAATCCAAGACCAAGTCTAAGAAGGATCGCAATACCTATATACGCGAAGATCCGGAGGATATTGTTGATCTGGCTGATATTAAATCCATAGGCAATGTTTTAAGTGAGTTAAAGTGAATTTTAAAATGTGAAAATATTTTTAAAAATTAAATAATTTCGTAAAAAACGATTGAAATTATAATAAATTTTGACATTTTTTAAACTTAGCCAATCGCCCCGATTTACCCTCCAACAAGGCGGCCGCCAAAACCAAATCAAAGGACACAAATCGTGGCTTTAAGACCGCACTAGACGGAAGACTGATTATAAGTGATAAGGCACTGCGCGGCGTGGGCAAAGCTGATGATGAGAGCAGCGGCAGCGACGATGATGACGACGACGATGCGATGGACACAAACCAGACCGCCAAGCTGGGCATGGAGGATGACTCAAGTGATGGTAGGCAACTGTTCATTATTTATTATTTCAAATTTTAGTTAATTTTAAAACTAATAATATTGAAATAAAAACTTTAAATTTAAAGGTTTCTATTTCAATATTATAACTGTTTCAAATGCAATTAAATATATATTTTTTTAAATTTTAATTTTCATTTTTATATTTAAATTGAATATTTTCATATTTGAATTTAAAATTGTAATACTTTATTTTTAAAAATATTTATTTGATTTTTAAATATTTATATTTCATATATTTAATTTTCATAAATTTATAAATTAGTATAATTCATTTTAAAAATTTTATTCTGCATTTTAAGAAGACATTAAATTAATTTAGTATGTTTTCATTTGAATTTATCTTATTTGAATTTAAAAATTTCATGAATATAAAAACATATATTTTTTAATTAAAAATGAATATATTTAATTTGAAAACCTTTATACATAAATTTTAAAATTTTAAATTTTAAATAAATATTTTTATGTTTGTTTTTAAAAATTTCATACTTGAATTTAGAAAACTTATACTTGAAATTTAATGATTAGCCCCTCATTTAAATTGTCATATTTTAATTCTAAAATATCTTACTTGATTTTAAAAATTGTATACTTCATGTTTATTCATTATGCTTCATTTAAAATAGTCTTATTTCAATATTTTAAAAAAAATCATTTCTTTTAAATTAAAAATGGCTATATTTAATTTGAAAATTAAAGATATAATATTTTATATAAATATTTTCATATTTAAAAATTTCATACTTGATTTTAAAAATTTCATACTTGATTTTAAAAATTTCATATTTGATTTAAAAAATTTCATACTTGATTTTAAAAATTTCATACTTGATTTTAAAAATTTCATATTTGATTTAAAAAATTTCATACCTGATTTTAAAAATTTCATACTTGATTTTAAAAATTTCATATTTGATTTTAAAAATTTCATACTTGATTTTAAAAATATTATACCCGAAATGAAATGATTTGGCTTTCATTTGCAATTTTCATATTACAATTTCATACTAGCTTTTAAACATTTTATAGTTAAAATTTAATGATTATCGGCCATGTTCCGACTTTCGATCGATTTCCAATCGAATTTCATATAAAATATGTAAACATTCGATGTCTCAGAACAAAAATTTGTTTTTCAACGAATTCAAACCGCTTGCTTTGACTTTAACGATTTGAATTCGTTTGAAAAACACACTTGTCTATGTCTATGTTTATTTTAAGAATTTCGTTATACATTTTAAAATGTTTATACTTCAAATTTAAACAGTATGTTTTAACTAAACATTTTTATATTACACCTAAAAATGTCGTACATGATTTTAACATTTCGTAGTTAATTTTAATATTTTAATACTTGAAGTTCAATAATTAGGTTTTTATTTAAAAATTTTACAATTCAATTAAAAATGTTATACTTGATTTAAAAATGCCTAAATTTAAATTTTAAAAGTTCATAATTGATTTTAAAATGTTTATACTTGAATTTTAATGATTATGCACACATTTATAAAATAATGCTTGCATAAAAATATAAAAGCAAAAACATAAAAATAAAAAATCAAACACCAAATTAAAAGCACAAAGCTAAAGCAATTGCACAAAAACAACAGCAAAATAAAAACAAAAAACAAATGGAAAAACAAAAACATAAGTAAATACAAAGAACAAAAGAAGAAACACAAAAGCAAACCCAAATAAAGCAAAAACAAAGGTACAAACAAAAATACAAATTTAAAAACAAAAGCAAAAACAAAAGAAACAAAATACAAAAAAAAAAATCAAAAATATAAAAACAAAATTAAAATCACAAAACAAAAACACAAAAGCAAAATCAAAATCAAAAAAATAGAAGCACAAAATCTAATTGCAAAAACACCTTAACCAAAAACGCAGAAACAAAAGCAACACACAAAACAAAAGCAAAAATACAATATCAAAACAAAAATAAAAAGCAAAATCAAATCACAC
Source organism: Dryomyza anilis (assembly GCA_951804985.1). Lineage (NCBI taxonomy): Eukaryota > Metazoa > Arthropoda > Insecta > Diptera > Dryomyzidae > Dryomyza > Dryomyza anilis. Next base: position 125,393,522 of record OX638130.1, on the reverse strand, counting down.
AAAAGCAAAAATACAAAAACAAGAGGAAAAGAAAAATTACAAAATCTAAATCAAAACCAAAAGCTAAAACAAAGGTACAAACAAAAATACAAAATTAAAAACATAAAAACAAAAGCAAAAACAAAAGAAAAATACAAAAATAAAATCAAAATTAAAATCACAAAAGCTTTTTGCTTTGCTTCAAAGCTTCAACAACAAAATCAAAAAAATAGAAGCACAAAATCAAGTCACAAAAACACCATAAACAAAAACGCAGAAACAAAAGCAACACACAAAATCAAAAATAAAATATAAAAAAATGCGAAATCTATCACACAAAAGCAAAAGTATAAAAACAATAGAAAAACTACAAAATCTAAATCAAAACTAAAACACAAAAACCAAAGAAAAACACAAAAAGGCAAAAATATCAAAAATACAAAAACCAAATCTCACAAAACCGAATTTAACACAAATCCACAAAAAAAAAAAGCAAAAAGAAAAAGTCAATTTAAAAAAATATCAAAAGAAAAAACAAGAAGCAACTAAATAAACAAAAAGCAAAAAAACAAAAAAATCAAAAGAATAGCAAAAACAAAAAAACGAGAAAAATTAAAATGAACAGCTATGCTTAAAAAATAGGTTAAAAAACCAAAAAAATGTGCAGCCCGGGTACGAAATACTATCAAAAATAAATCATTAAAATTTACATATTTAAATTTTAATTTAAAATGACTAAATTTAAATTGAAAGATTCAATATTTTAAATAAATATTTTATTATTTTGATTTAAAAATTTTTAAACCTGAATTTGAATGAGTTGGTGCTTGATTTTAATAAGGCCATGCATAAATTAAAAATGTTACTACTTAAATCTAAAATGTTTAAATTGAAATTGTTTAGTTTTATTTTTAAATCTTAAATTTATATTAATGTATTAACTATTTTATTTGTTAATTATTTATTTAGTTAAATATAAATAGTATTTTTTCGACATTTAAATTTTTATAAAATATTTCTTATTCAGGCTCGAGGTCATTTAGTTAAATGTTTGTTTTATTAAAACTGTTATTACAACTATTTGCAGAGGAAGCCGACAAGCAGAACGTCGCCAATCGCAAACGCAAGGCCGGCGATGCGGCCAGCATGCGTTCCGGCAAGACGAGCGCATCGCGTTACACCGCCGGCGGCAAAGGCATACACAGATCTGTGGGCGGCGGTGGCGATGCCATGTCCATGAAATCCGGCTACTCGGCCAAAACAATGAAGTCTGTTGCGGGCACCGACTACTCGACGAAAAAGGCAAAGGGTGACATGAAAAAGAAGGGCAAAGTAGATCCCTACGCCTATATACCGCTCAGCAGAAATACGCTGAATAAACGGTGAGTCAAATGAAATACTTTTCAATAATTTCAAACTAATCCAAATGTTTTATTCGTTGCAGCAAACGCGCCAAGAACGCGGGCGCCTTTAAGAACATTGTCAACGGTGCACGCAAAGGTGCGCTCAAGGGCGTCAAGAGTAGAATACAAAAGTCATATAAAAAGTGAGTGTAACGTGACATAAGACACACACAAAGGTATGATTTATATGCATCATGTATAGATAACTCAAAAAAATAAAACAAGATAATACAATTAAAAAGCAAATGTATAAATAAAAATTATTTAAATATATTAATGAAGTACTAAATACATAAAAAAATACTATGTAATCATTTGGATTTTATTACAACCTGAGTTAAAAATATAAAAATGAATGAACACACAAAAAACAAGCCAACAAAAATTTTACAAACAAAAAAATCTACTTTATGGCAGAATTTAATACAATTTAAATGTTGAGTCTTTAAAGGTAAAAAGTGTCTATTACAAGTCTACAAAATTTTATCTTAGTCTCGAATTATGAGCTTAGTCTTGAATTTAATGCTTAGTCCAGATTCTAAGCTTAGTTTAGAATTTGGAGCTTAGTTTAGAATTCTGCGCTTTGTACAGAATTCGGCGCTTTGTTCAGAATTCTTCGTTTTGTCCAGAATTTTGAGATTAGTTCAGAATTCTGAGCTTTGTCCAGAATTCTGCGCTTAGTCCAGAATTCTGCGTTTAGTTCAGAATTCTGCGCTTAGTGCAGAATTCAGAGCTCAGTTTAGAATTCTAAACTTTACTTAGTATCAAATTCAGCACTTAGTCTCGAAAGTACTGCTTCTCGATGTGTGTCTCAATCCAGCGTCCCGTCGGCTCTACGTCCGCCATGGTCTGCTCATGAAAATGCAACTTATCATCGGCATCAATAAGAATAACGCTATGCGTGCGACTGCCGTAGCCAGCATGTGGAATGATGACATTCAACGCGCTCATCTCAGCGCCCCAATTGGGTGCGCGTCGCTGCAACTCTGCATCCGGCCAGAATTTCTCCTTGCACTGCAACAGCTCAAAGCAATGCTGCACCAACTTTTGACGTGACGCCTCATTCGCAGGTTTGTCATTGAATTCTGCAACAAGCTGCTCGAAACGTTGCTGTCCATGGCAAACTTTCTCGAATGGTGTCGACGGCAGACTGTTGCCAAAGCCATAACACTTACGTTCAGCGTAGTGCGCATGGTCAACAGGCGCATTGCTGCAGTGCATAATACGTGCAGGCGACGACGAGGCGCTGTGTAAGTTATTAATAGATTAATTAATTGAATAAACTCTAGACTTAAGTGGAATTTTACCCAATTTCAATGGAGATAAAGTTAAAAGCGCTGTATTTAGTGCAGTCGTCCAGTAATTCGCGATTATAGTCATCAATGGAGCTGTGGGGCGCAGAGCGCACAAAGTCGGAGACAATCATGCCACGCCCTAATAAAAGAGGATTAGTGGTGGTAGGTGGTAGTGATGGGGTGGTGTTGACATTGTTGTTGTGGTGGTGGTGGTTGTAGTGCATAATGTTATTGTGTGCTTTTTAAGTGCAAAACAAAATTAAATAATCAATCAATATAAAAAAACAAAAATTGGAAAAACCAATTGGAAAAGTTGGCCAAATGTTAGAACGTGGAGCGGTAGTTGTCATGTTTTGGAATGAGTTTGGTTTATTTTGTTGCATGAAATGAGAAATTTTTGAATTTTACAATTAGAAAGCAACGGCTTTCGTGGCAAACTTACCGACAGCATTTTTGTGCCTGGGTTCGCCCGTTAAATTGAGTAGTGCGCCTAGTTTAAAGACGTGCGAGTCGCCGCCAATGGCCAGCCAGGTGCCGCCCTCGCGTCCGGGTTCCAAATCAATGCCTGTTGAAAATAAAAAAATAAAATATAAAATATAAATATAAAGATTAACATTTTTTAGTGTTAAAAAATATCGAATTTGTTTTTATATTTATAAATTTTAAAAGTTCTTTGAAAATGAAAATTTTAAAAACACAGGGCATGTTCCCAATTCCGATAGAAATCGTATTCAGTCAAATTTCAAATCAGAATTCGATTTTTCTATACAAAGGTATTTCGATTTAATTCAATCTGCTCAAGTTCTTTGGAATGATTTTAATTTGATTCTTATTTTCAATTTTTAAATTTCGATGGAAAATGAATTTCATAAATTTACAATTTAAATTTATAAATTTTGCATGTTCTAAATTTTGATATCGTATTAAAATTTCAAATCAATAGAATTGGTTTTTGTTGTTCGATTTTCTTTGAAACTATTTCAATATGATTTTGGTTTTTAAATATTTAAATTTCGTTCAGTAATGAATTTTAAAATATAACTGATATTCAAAAATATTTTAATAATTGAAAAATTATTTTAAAAATTGAAAAACTATTTTAAAAATTAAAAAAATACAAAAATATATTTAAATCACCTCCATAAACATGCTCCGCATTCGCCCACTTCGCAGCACCCAGCGTCTCGCGTGCATAGAATTCATCCCGATTGGAGGCCACAATCAGTTTGTAGCCGCCTGGCGCAGGATTTGAATTGGCGTACAAAAAAATGACGCACATTATTGTGGACTTCTTGTTTATCTTTTTGATGACCTTAACAATTGCTCTTTGGTCGCTGTCTAAATAATAAATGCACCTGTTTAATCGTTCAAACACCTCAAAGGTTTATTTGCGTTTTGTTGCAGCCGCTTATCAGCTGCGGTTATCGTTGATTATTTGGATTTTTTTTGTTTTTTGACATAAATAAAAACAATTTAATAAATGGAAAACAAAATTTTAGATTTTAGACACAAACAACACCAAAGACTACAAGACAGAAACACTTCTTCAACGTACGATGATCACAAAACGTATGCAATTTGGTTGACACTTTAGCCAACCAACGAACTTCGTGAATTTGAATGACAGCGATCAGCTGTTGTGTGTTTACTTTTTTCTCACTTAATTTTTGACAGTTGATTGACTCAGTTTCAATCATAGGGTAAGAACGCCCTACTCAGGCAATGTATTTTTTTTTTCAAATATAAATTTAAAAAAAATAAAATAGTGTAATAAATTAATAATATAAAATGGAGTAGAATATCTTATAATTTTGTACTTATAAAAAAACCATGGTTGAAGTATATACAGTATATCAAAATTCGCGCCATTTTCTTTTTTTTGAAAACTGTTTGAAAGATTCAACATTTGTTTACAAAAAATTTAAAAGAAAACATCAGTGCTTTGTTTACAGCCTGATAAATACAACTAAAAATAAAAAGTTTCAAATAAATAAAGCACAACATTTTGCAATATTAAAAGACATCTATGGCTCCAAAAGAACACCGCTGTTTATGACAAAAGTGAATTTGTGCGGTAAAATTTTAATAAACTATGCGAATTAAAGTGCAAAAAACACAACCTTCAAATAATGTCTAAAATGACAATTAATTTTTGTATTTTATTAACATTCTCCACACTATATATACCAACTAAACGTCTAGATGGTCTAACCTGTATATACTTCAACCATGAAAAAAACCATTACTGCACAAAAATTATTTTCATAAAATATTCACTTTTCATAATAATCTATTTGCCGAGCGAAAATGTATGATGTACATAAATCAATTATTAAAACCGTAATTAAAAACAGTCTTGACTTTGGGTTTCTCTCTTGGTTTAGTTACCGATTATTATGTGTTTAGGAAAAACGAATTTTTACACACTTATAAACAGCACAGCACACTTATAAACAGTTTCAAATAATGTTTTGTAATTTATTAAAATATATTAAAAATATTTTTTTGTTTGTTTAGCATAAAAAAAACATATAGTTCCGTAACTATTGTTGAATATACAGATTGAGCGATATTTCAACATTTTTTTATGACAAGAGTAAATAGTGAATTTGTGCTGTGGTATTTTAATAAAATATCGAAATAAAAAGGGAAAAAATAACCTATATTTAATATATGAATTAATTTTTGTATTTTTTAAAATTTTATAATCGACATTCTCTGCACTCTTTATGCCAACTGACTCTAGATGGTCTAACCTGTAAATACTTCAACCATTCCTGTAACTATAGTCAAATTTAACTTGGAGCTTAAATTTGATTACTAAGTTTTCATATAAAAAATAATTGTCAAAAATTGTCATTAACTTATGCTACACAATGAACCAAATTTTGTAAGTAAAATCAACGAAATATTTGTGTTGTTTTTTGACGAAATTTGTTTTTGTAATATGAACATTTTGATTTCTGCTGTATTTATTATTAAGATATTCAAATATTTAAATTATCGTTTTAACTACACAAGAAGAAGTTGAATAAATTTCGGTGAATTTAAAACAATTTATTTTCAAACTAAAACAAAATGTCATAGTTATCACACATTATATAGTTATCACCCATTCACCAATGTAATAGAATATTTTGTTAATTATTTGATACTACGTTATACGTCGATGTTATGAAGTTACCTTTCGATAGAAATTAAAATTGACGTCTCTTACGAAAACCAACACATTTTATTTTACGAATAACAAGTAAACATGCTGTTTTTCCTAAGCAAATTGAAACATGCTGGTTTTCATAAGAGGCGTCGAAATATTTATACAAAAATCAAATTTCGTTCGATTAAACTTGGACGCCTTCAGAATAAAATCATACAGGTAGGTAGCATTATTCAATGAGATGTAATTATCAATTTTTTTTGAAATCATATTATAATTATATAAAAAAAAATATTTAGAAACGTTTTTATTTAATTTTATATAAAAATTAAAAAAAAAATATATATAAAAGCGTGAAACAACTGATTTATTTTTTTTTTATGTACCGAATAAATATTACCGATCGAAATACGTTTATTTGGTATTCCAAAAAAATTTAGTTCTGGAATGCCAATAAATAATTGTGACCGCATGGAAATTCCTGCTAAATTGTAAATATTCGAAATCTATTTATTATTCTATTTTATTTATATTTTTTTTATTTAGATCTAATTTAAACTTTTAATTTACGTTTTATACAACTATTTAGAAAGTATTTATAGCAAAAACTAACTTAAGAAAAGTTCACAGATTTAATATCTTCTGCTGAAATATAAAATTACTTATCAGTCGAACACACAGTGCGCGCCGGCGGTTGCATCTGAATTACAATGGAATTTGCATTATCATGTTAGCATTTCGATAAGAACTAACACATGAGATTAGAAAAAAAAACTGTGCACTTTTGTACAGTAAACTTATCGCCATACAAGGTTCATTATATAAAAAGGCTCTGTTTAAAACAATACGATTATATAGGTACTATACAAAAATATAATAAACATGTTTTCGTTCAATATTTATAATCGAGAGCCAAAATACTGTGTAGTAATCAGTATAACCCCTAATTTAGATGATAAATTATAAAGCGAATAGTTAAATTAGCAAAAATAATTGAGTGTAAAATTCAATTAAAATGTATCAGTATACTAGGATTTTTCTATATAATATTTATAATTTTTCACCAAAATTAAGTGATTAACTGTGACCATATGGGCACACCAGGGCGATTCGGGTTAATACAAAAACTGAAATCGAAACCGTGACGTTGCTAGGAATCGATATAGCGAAAACTTTTCGGTATAACACTTAATACCGAAACCGAAATGAAAAGAAAACCGAAATCGAATTCATAGGATTATAACCATTGGTAAGTAGCCTATATTGATTTTATCACTATAACGGTAATACTACAATCACGGCTGGCACTCGTATAGATTTTTGACTACCGGAATAATACGAAAAATTTACCAAATTTTAGAAATATTGATGTTTTTGTGTTCAAAGTTAAACTGTCCTTAGGGTGACATAATGTAGTCCCTTTAAGTGATACATTTTGAGATAATTCGTTTGTTTCGGTTTCACTCCCGATTATTAATTTCAAAATTAGTTAACACTTACATGAATTTGATACCATATATTAGCAGTTTTTTAAGACTTTTTTTAAATACTCTCTGCTATTATATTTCGACAGAAATAAGTTAACTGTTAGTTTATGATATCTATTATGTGTTGCAAAATAAATTTAGTTGATAAAGAAATATACTTATGAACTGAGAGGTGATATTTTGGGCAAAATAAGTAAAATTGCATATTTAGGTGTTAAGCAATTTTTTGTATTTAATATATTAAAAATATATGGTTATTTATTCAAATAGTTTTTTAAATAGTTTTTTTATAAATAGATTAAATTTAATATTTTTTAAAATTTAAAACATTACACTATTTTTATTTATTTTTTTATTAAAAACATACCATATGGTAATATTCCAAAAACTCATCTAAAAATATATATTTTTTTTAATAAAGTGAATTTGTGTTATTGAGCATAAATTATTAAAAAAAAAACTTTTGTTTAAAATGCGATAAAAAAATCATACGGACGTTAGTATTTGGACCGCCAATTATGTTGTCAATTTCGGACGTATTTATTCCATTATCATCCAAAGAGCACAACAAAAATGTTTAAGTCAGTTTAACAAGAAATCTGCATATTTTTAATTTTCCCCTCGAACACTTTCCAAATTAAATAAAAAAATTACCAAGGAGTCCAATTACCAATTTTGATTGAAAGTTACTAATAGTGGCACCCGTGACTAGAACCTGAAGTTGGTATCTCTGCAAATTGTTATTGATTCCCAATCATAGAAAAACAAAATAGAGCCAAACAAAACTTAGAAATATTTAATCGCATCCTGAGTGTCATAAGTTTACAGTATATTTTTATTGTCAAAATATCAAGAAAAGTGGTTTTTATTATTAGAAACATTTTAATATATATTTTTTTTAGTACGAAAAATATTTTTAGTACGTTTCATTTTACTGAGAGCTTTTTCTTGGGTACATTTTATAATCGACATATGCAACACCGGTCACATGTGCGTTTTCGCATTGTTTTCCGTTTGTCCCCCCAATAAAAACAACAACACAGCAACAAACGCATGCTTTGTGAAGCTTGCTCCACTTGGTGCTTGGGGTCTCTCTCTCTTTATCTTTTCTTTGCGCTCTCTCCACAGCACGCACATGTTTTCAGAGAACATCGCAGCGACGACAGCTTTTTTTGTTGGACTTCGGCGCGGCGTTTGTTGCTTTTCTGCTTTCATCGATTACGACGAAGCCAGTAGTCACACGAGTTCGAGTCATACGTCGGAGTAGGAATTGCGGAATTTCAGTGCAAAATAATATTTTTTTTTATACTGAATTTAATATTTAATCAAACTTAATAAAAAAAGAATACAAATTTACTGTGAACTCAATTTAATTTATTGCGAATGCTGAAAGTTTCATTAAAAATATTAAAACCCCCCACAAAAAATAAAGGCAAACGCGAACAGACACACATATTGAATGAACTCAATTTATGAATTATATAAAAGTTTTTGAACGTATACAGTGTTTTTTTTGTAGCGAAAAGTGTTTGCAGTGAATAATAGAAAAAATAAAACCCACGTCGTCTACTGAACTCAACTTTGAACCACCAGCCACTCCCACCAAATCAACCAACCACCTTCAACATTCAAATCATCCAAGTACTCAACAAAATCGAATCGTGTCCGTCAGTGCATTGATTACAAAAAGAAAATCAGTAAGAAACAGGAATTGCTTCACACTTGGCCTTTGTTAACTGCGTCATCGAGATTTCAACACATTTTCACGACACTTCTTCAGTCCTACTGCAGGCCACCGTGCAAAAAGGTGAGTTTCGTGAAACGTCGTCGACGTCGTTGCACTCACAACGCATGACATCATTGCGTTGCGTTTTTAATTAACTTCTAATTATGTTATTCAAACAAAATAAATATCACTCATATACTATACAAAATACTATTAGATAATAATGTGCGCGCCCCCTGCTCTCTATATTTTCCCCGCTTTCCCTTTCCCAGTCACTCTCTATCAACAAGGTTTTGGTTTGGTTTTCTATAGGGTCGTCGTCGTGCATTTTTGTTCCATTTCTTTTCAACTGTTTATTCGAATTTTTAATTTTTGTACCATGATTTGCGGCAGTCGCATTTATTGTACTTCGTGGTTTTCTGCTGGTTTTTCTGAGTATTTAATTTTTTTTCCACTTCATATCCAGTCGAATATCGTGTCAGCAACACTTTTGTACTTGCGCTGCTTTGCGCTCTCTATCTTTCTCTCTCGCCTCGCACACTCCAGTGTTGTCATTCTACTCCGAACGGAGTAGATTTACTACATTTTATTATAAAACAATTTGTCCAGTGGTAACGCTGTAGTACGTTCTCAAATGTCACGTTCCGTAACGTAGCAATCCAAATGCTACGGATCTTTACGTCCCGGCCACTTATTTCACGTTACGTTCATTAAAACCATTTATATGATAACGTCGGGATACTGCAAAACCGCCTATCTACATTTTCTAATTTATGAATTTTACAGAAAAAAGAAAACTATTTTGAGTCTCAATTCTGCACTTACATTATACAAAATTTAGTGTGTCATAACTTATAATGGCATTTATCTAATTTATCCGATCAATATATCATTTAAAACTGGATTATAACACAAAATTAGGCGTAATTTTCACATGCAGTTAGGCGGTTTTGCATTATAAGCGACGATATACTTATTAATCGAAACGTTACATCCCGTTTTGATGACATTTGAACATGTTACGATATGTCTATTATAACTCCAGCTTAAAAGTCATCATGATATCACTTTTTCGTATTACGGCCAATTTACATTCCAAAGTATTCTACCACTGAGTTATTACCTACTACGGTAACAAAATTACAATTTATGGAAATCTACTACGTTCTATTTGAAAATTATTAATAAAAACTATTCTTAAATCAGCTTTATCGCCTGTAGTTGAGTTAAAATGTACAGAAATATATAAAAATTTGTCTTTAATTTCTTGAATTTGACACCTTTTTAAAAAGTTAAAAACAATGTTTAAAAATTTAGCAATTTTGCAAATTGTCTTCTACTTTTACAAGTCATTTTTAGATTATCAGAATAAATATTTTTAGCACATTAATTGGTGTTACATTTTTTAGCATTATTTGATACTTTCTATTAATGAAACATGTGAACCCTGCCATGCTACTATGATAGTAATTTTTCTGCTTTTTATAAACTTTAGTACTTTAAAGGTAACAAATAAAAAAGTAAACACATTATTTTGGGAAATTACGCTTCTACGCTATTCAAATAAGAATTATTAATATCATAATACATCGATCTAGGTATCTATCTATAAAAAATAATAATCATGACAACAATAAATAAACTGTCATCAATTAATTGATTTGTTTTACTGATAATATACCCTCATTTTACAAGTCAAAATCAAAATTTCTTAGTTTGCGATCAAAATTTTGTTGATCCAAAACTGATCATTGTTATATTGTGTTGTCATAAACAGACGAATTTCATGTTCCATAAACATATCAACTTCTAATTTGTATTGGGATTAAAAAAAAACTATCGACCTTATTAAATTTCTCTTAAATTGTATTTAACATCAGCCTCATCACTCATTAATTGACAGCTAAATAATCGTTTTTTTTTCCTTACTAAGCAAATTCAATTTTTTTAAAATTATTTGTTTAGTTTTATTTCTACAGCGAAGATATATAGAATTCGTAAAGATAATATTTGATTTAAAAACAAATTCATATTTTAACCTACTTTTATAATCTAAAAAATTGTAAAGCAAACATTGCATTCATTATAATGAATATTGCTATGCTTTGAAATACACTTTTTACACTTTTTAGTAATAACAATTCAGATCTTATTAGTATCTGGTAAGAATTTTACTTTTCTCAAATCTAAACTCAAACTGTTTAATCTACTCTCCAAAGTTTAAATATGTTGGGTCCAGATGCCAACTCTGAGATACATTTTTTTGGAGGTATTTTTTGGAGGCATTGATACCCTGCAAACCAGGACTGGAAAAAATCCGGATTTGTGTTTTTTATTGGATTTTTTTGATTTTATTGGATTTTTTATAAATAAGATAATTTCAATAGGGTTTTTCGGTTTTTAAAGTTATTCCTTCCCACCATTTCGCTTCCGAGAACTGCTGTATAACCTTTAATAAAGACATACTTTGTGGAAAAAGTTCACCACCATGGATCTGGAATTCGTTTTCTTCCATATACTGAATTTGTCATATGGGCGAAAAAATTAAACAGCCTAGGTGCCTGATCAAATCTATTTTGAATGTGTTCTTTATAACAGAACAACTCTTCAGAACGTAATAGATTCAATCAATGTCTACCGCTTTAAAAATTGGCTTAAAATTGGTTTGAATTAAATCCATACTTTCGGAGACTACATTTAGCTATTTATATCATTAAATTAATTGGATCTCCATAAGGGGTTATGTTGGCTAATAAGAATGTTGGCTATATTGGTTAATATAATATATGAATCATTTTATTATCAACTTCTCCAGAGATTTCATCCGAATAATTTTTGTCGATTTGGTGATTCATATCAAATTCATAAGTTTTCAAAAAATTAATCGTACTCTGAAAACTACAAATATATTTCCTAAGTTATAATTCGAAAAATGTACAAAAATCAATAAAATCCAAAAAAAGTTCAGCAATAAGTTCAAAAATCATGGATTTTTTAAGTGGATAAAATCAAAAAAAAAAAAAACATTCGGATAACACAGTTGTGCAGCAAACATACTCCTTCTTATATTACCGGTTTCTGAACAAATAGCACATTGGTTATTTCTAAAGTTAAAAGACATACTTATCTTATATGTTTCGAGAGCAATAGTTTTGTCCCTTTTCGACTCATGTTTATACCAATCTAGTGTATATATTTTTGGACATGCATACACTAATCGTAGTTTCTCTTTCTTTTGGTATTTTTAACCGGTCCGTAATCAGTTTTGTAACTTATATATACTTATATTTATATGAAAACTACAGTGGAAGATTCGGATAAATACAAAAATTAAATTTCGAGAAAAGATCTTTTTTTTGCATACCTTAATTCTTTAGTCATGGGTATTTGTAGTCAGAAATATTTTCTATATGATTTATAACCTTTTATTATTACTTAATTTATGAACATAACCCGATTTTTCAAAAAATGTACCTACCCGCTTTTCCACTGGTGTCTTCATGTGTTAATCATTGTTCAATTCCGAATTGTGTTCTAACGTGGTATGTGATTTATTCATATTAAAAACGCAGATTGTATCAAAAATATTTTTTATAATATACGTGAAATATAATAAACTTCAATATTCTCTTGCCAAAGTTAGTTTATAATAAATTCTTTCAATTCAATTCTTGGCAATTTTTGACTATTTTTTTATTAATATTTTAAAAAGTATAAAATTATTATGTAAAATTGATAGTATTAATCTAATATGTATCTTAAATTATCTTAGGTAGTGATTTCTACTACTATAAGTGCACAATGGCAACCCAAAAGCTCTGGGCACACTCGCTTATTCACCATACAAAGTACAAATCTCATTGTACGTCTCTCTTGAGGGTTGGCGTGCATATGCAAAAGTGCAAATAGTAGCAAATAAAATCTTGAAAGTATTAAATAACAGAAAACAGAGGTGAAATAAATTTATTAAGCTTAATTACGAGAGTACATGAAATTTTGTATTACATCGCGCATCGACTGCCACGCAATTCGCGCTCAGCCTGCTGGCTCTCATCGGACCCTATCATTACAATCTTCACCTCTGGCACCACTTCATCATCTATTTTTTTTTTCATTTTCTTTTATTTTTTTTTTAATTCTACTCTACTTTGCGCTGTGTGGCAACAAAAGCCATTTGAAATGTTTATTAAATTCGCAGCTAATTTTTGTTGTTTTTGGCAGCAGCTAAAGCCAAAATGCACGAACAGCAACACGATGTCGACGGACGAATCACCATTCAAATGTAAGAACAACAAGTACGAGAAAAATAAAAAAAACGTAGAAAAATAGAAGAGGCAAAGAAAAAAAAACGTGAAACCGAAAGCCGGCCGGTTCGCTGAACTCAAATTATGTTAAAAACGTAGAAAAATAATAATAAGTTAGTTCTTCGGTTTCTTTTATGCTACACGCAGCAATAATAATCACAAACAATAATCACATCGTATGCAAAACATAATTTTCTAGCGTTCTTTCATCATCAACAATAATTCTACTGCTTCCTCCTCTTCTATTATTTTTTTTTGTACCTATTCCAATAATTGCTTTGATGTTAGCTTTTACAGCCCATATAAAGCCCTCAAACGTCGTCGGCGGCGGCGACGGCATGGAATCAACGACCTCTCTGGAAAACAAAAAAATTTCGTTTAACTCCATAATACGCAAAGTGATGAAACCACTACTTCATACATTGCGTATTCTGGAATATGAATTATAAGATATATCTAATGCAATATAAAATATGATCAAGTCAGGTTAGGAATCAAAATCTAAATGTTGAATTTGAAAATTTTAATTTTGTGTGACAAATTTATTTTTTAGTGAATATTTAAATTTTTAATGAAATTAAAATTTTTGTGAATTTTTATTAGTTCAAAAAATAGAATTTTTAGTTAAAAATTGAATTTTTTAGTGAAATTTGGAATTTAGTGAAGAATTCAATTTTTAAGTGAAAAATTTAATTTTTCAGTGAAAAATTGAATTTTTATGAAAAGTAAAATTATTAGTGAAAAAATGAGTTTTTAGTGAAAAATAGAATTTTTTGAGAAAAATTGAATTTTTATGAAAATAAAAATTTTTAGTGAAAAATTAAATTTTTAAGAAAATTAAAATTTAATTTTTAGTGAAAAATTGAATTTGTAGTGAAAAATTGAATTTTTAGTGAAAAATTGAATTTTTAGTGATAAATTGAATTTTTAGTGAAAATTTGAATTTTAAGTGAAAAATTGAATTTTTAGTGAAAAATTGAATTTGTAGTGAAAAATTGAATTTTTAGTGAAAAATTGAATTTTTAGTGATAAATTGAATTTTTAGTGAAAATTTGAATTTTAAGTGAAAAATTGAATTTTTAGTGAAAAATTGAATTTTAAGTGAAAAATTGAAATTTTTAGTGAAAAATTTAATTTTTAGTGAAAAATTGAATTTTTAGTGAAAAATTGAATTTTTTAGTGAAAACTTGAATTCTTAGTGAAAAATTGAATTCTTTGTGAAAATTTGAATTTAAGTAAAAAATAGAATTTTTAGTGAAAAATTGAATTTTTTAGTGAAAAATTGAATTTTTAGAGAAAAATTGAAATTTTATCGATATGTTTAATTTTCAGTGAAAAATTGAATTTTTAGTAAAAATTGTAAAAATTTTAATTTTAATGAAATATTTTTTTTTTTTTTGTGAAAAATCCAATTTTGAAGTAAAAATTTAATTTTAAATTAAAAATTAAGTTTTTTTTTTAGTTAAAAATGGATTTTTTTAGTTAAAAATTTAATTTTTAGTGATAAATTCAATTTTTAGTGAAAAATTGAATTTTTAGTGAAAATTTTAATTTTTAGTGAACATTTTAATTTTTAGTGAAAAATTAAATTTTTAGTTAAAAATTAAATATTCTGTGAAAAAATGAATTTTTACTGAAAATTTTAATTTTTCGTGAAGAAATTTTAGCTTATGTGATCTTCAGATATGAATTCAATCTTCAATTTTAACTAAACAATCAACTATCACATTGTCTTCCCACACACCTCTTAACTGACCCACACCAACACAGCTCTTCCCACCAACCAACTCTTCTCACTCTACCACCCACTGCTCCCTCTCATGCTCTTGTTGTTGTATATAGTGCCAATTTTACTATATAGCTGTGATCAGTTAATGCAGTTGAGTTTCGCAATAGCAAAAACCTAAAAGAGAAAAAAAAATAAAAATGCGAAAACAAAAATTGCCGCAGCACCACAACCACCACCACCTACCAAAACCACCCGTCACCAAATACATATAATATATAGGTATATATATGTGCATATATATGCATTATACATACCGACCGAGAGACAGACAGACATACATACGTGTGCATATCGTGTCTTCTAGATTAGTTCATTCTTGATCTGACCTTGAAAAGTTTACTAACATTAATTTATTTTCGTCATTTTTATTTTTGCTTTCTTTTAATTTTATTTTTATTCTTGCATTTTATGTTGTTTGTTGTTTATTTGCAAATAAATTTCTAAAAAAAACAAAAACAAAACAAAAATATTATTAACAAAATTTGTGAAAACAACATTTTTATATTTATTTTTATTTTTGTTTAACTGATTGATCTTGACATTCATTTGGAACACATACATTATATACATATATCATATATACACATATAATATACCTAGCCTTCTATATACATCAATGTGTTTGTTAACGTTACGTTGTCGCCGTCGTCGCGTAGCAGCAGCTGCTCTACGTTATCCCAGACCCAACCCAATTAAATCGGCAACCCGTTCGGAAACTATCGCCAAATTACTGGCGAGATTTCGAGTATCTTCTAGGTTACGGTCAAGGAAACTTTGTCTAGTAGGTGCGACAAGTGCTGATACCGCGCACAGTGGCGCTGCGGAGTTTAACACAAGGGCAAAATTGAAAAAAAAATCTATATATTAAAAATCGAAAAATGAAAAATCATTAATTTCAACATCGCTAATTTTAATATTGATAGTTTAAAAATCGTTAGTCTGAATATCGATTGTTTAAAAATTGATAGCTTAAACGTTTATATATTAAACAACGTTGGTTTAAACATCTATAGTATTAATATCGAGGGTTTAAAACTGCTAGTTTAAATATCTATAGTTTAAGCATCGTTAGTTTAAGCATTGATAGTTCAAGCATCGATAGTTTAAGCATCGATAGATTACACATCGTTAGTTTAAACATCGATAGTTTAAGCATCGATAGTTCAAGAATCAATAATTTTAACTTTTTCTATTTTAACGTTATCGTAGCGTAACGTTTAACGTTTGTTTAAACATCGATAGTTTCAATATCGAGGGTTTGAAAACTGCTAGTTTAAATATCTATAGTTTAAGCATCGGTATTTTAAACATGGATAGTTTAAATATCGCTGGTATGAACATCAATAGTTTAAGCATCGATAGTTTCAACGTTTATATTTTAAACAACTTTGGTTTAAACATCAATAGTTTCAATATCGAGGGTTTGAAAACTGCTAGTTTAAATATCGATAGTTTAAGAATAGATAGATCGTTTGTTTAAACATCGATAGTTTAAGCTTCTATAGTTCAGGCATCGATAGTTTAAACGTCGTAGTATAAACAACGCTGGTTTAAAAATGGCTGAGTGTTTCAATATAGCGAGTTTCAATATAGACGGTTTAAAAATTTCTTGTTTAATTATCGATAGTTTAAGCTCAAACTTTTTTGTTTTGTTTTTTTGCATTTATTTACTAAATACACCATGTTCCGAAAAAAAATTCTATATATTAATCTTCCTATTAATTCCATATTATCGATTCAATAGTTTACAAAAAAACAAATATTTTCATATAACACAAAAACAATTTAATAGTAATTAAAGTTATTTTGTAGTATTTAATGGTATTTACCCATTAAAATAATAATGTATCCTATTGACTAATTTTAATCGCAAAGAACTATTGATTTTATAGTATTTTTTTCGGAGTGCATGTTCAGAATTCAACAACCTTTTTGTGAAATTTATTTTAAAATTGTATTTTTTATCTGTTTTTGTGGTTAGGTTTCGTCATTATTTAAAAATCCCCAAATAAATTTATGTTTGAATTAAAAACTTATATTCTAAAAGCACATAACAACAATTTAAAAAAAAAACATACAATATTTTTATAGAATTTTGCCATTTACATAGATTTATACATTGCACTTTTACTTCTTATTTATTAAATTAATTGACGAACACATTTATAATTTCTATAAAATGTTAACCTTCATTACAATGTCATAGAAATACCTCATGTTTACCTTTAATAATCCATTTTATATAAACCCGAATAAATCCTTTACAAGAATGTCTCAAATAAAAAAAAAACTTTCGTATACTGTGCACCGTGTGCAATGCGCTCAATATTAGCTTAAGTTACTTGAAAATAATTGATTTATTTGTGAAATTGTGTTGTTGACGTCAAATAGTCTGCTGTTCGGTTGCGCTTTTTTTTTTGCTTGTTGCACACGTCCCACCTCTTCGTCCCTTTAGTACCATCGTACCACCCGCAGTACTACCTGCCCGTTTCACCCCACGTCCCCATCCCCATCATGTTTGCGTTACCTTCTTCACCTTGCAGCAGATAAAGGTGTGTTGAACTGTTTAGTGCTGTTGTTGCTTTTATTTTATAGACGTATTTTATATTTTCCTAGTCACTTTTTTATTTTTATTCGATTATTCAGCGATAACAACATAGTATATACGCTATACTGAAAAAACCTAATCTAGATAATGATGTGGTTTTAAATTCCACAATTATTTTTATTTTTTAAATATTTGCTCATTTAATTTGCGTACTTTTAAATTGAAAGTTCAAATGGAATGTTTTGAAAAGTCCTTAGATAACATCTACACTTTTATTTTTTCATTTCTCTCTCTAGTAAAAATTTGTACCCACTTATTACGGTGACTCTTTTTTTTTTTTGAAAGACAGTTCTTCTTTTAAACCACTTATCCTTCTTTTGTTTAAATTCTCCTTTATTTCTCATAGATTTAATTTTTAACATTTTAGCGTTTTCTTAGTAATTTTTACTGGACATCTGCATAAATGCATTTGAAAATCACTTAAATACATTCATTATATTTCAAGACATTTACTGTCGCTGACTCTATGCTTGAAAATTAAATAAATGTATTGCTCACAACTACAATGCAAATTAGTGTAGTGTCAAAACACAAAACAGACGTAGTTGTAGTG
This sequence comes from Dryomyza anilis, assembly GCA_951804985.1. Lineage (NCBI taxonomy): Eukaryota > Metazoa > Arthropoda > Insecta > Diptera > Dryomyzidae > Dryomyza > Dryomyza anilis. Next base: position 125,375,221 of record OX638130.1, on the reverse strand, counting down.
AAGAGGTCTATAATGATGTGCAATAAAAATTCAAACACTGAAATGAACTGCTTATGACACTGGTTACTCAGTGCATTTTACATTTTTGTATCATTCTTACTCTAAGGAATTTTCATTAATAATGAAATATAGAAAAAATTGAAAAGTATATTAAGTTTTTTTTATTTATCGAACAACATTTTTTAAATTATTTAATTTATTGTTTTTGTTGTTTTTTTCGTACAAGTTTTTTTACATTTTTTTAATTATATTGTAATTTTTATAAACACTTAAATACCGACAGCATTACTTTTGATTTTGTTTTTCAAAACATTTAATGTCTTGAAAAAAATGCCTTGACACTACTTGACACCAATGAAACAAATACTGCAGTGAAGTCGCTGGAGAGACTTCACTATAATACTGAAGACTGTCATTGCAAAATGCACTAAATACGGTCGAATGCAGTAGTGAATCTCTTGTAGAGGGCACTTCAAATACATTTGTGATAATGATCACCATACCTATTATGGATGACATGATCATGGCATCATCATGACAATTAAAAGAAAAATGGCGTTTAAGTTTTTTTGTTAAACCATTTTTCCACAGACCTATATTTTTTATTTTAAGTAATGGGTGAGAACGGCTAAAAAATACTTTTGCAAGTATCTCAAAAAAGTTACGTAATATAGATATATTGAATTAATGTATAGGATGTCCATGGCAAAAATCGTGTTGGGTAGTGTCATCAGATAATTTGTAACATTTTCTATTTAACTTATATGGGTTTCAGTAATCAAATAAGTGGCTATGAACTATGTGCTATTGGCACACGGATAGAAAAGATTTGTTTGAATATGTTTGAATGTAATTATAACTTAATTCGAAATCACATTATAAATATTAGGAGTAAAATCTAATTACATTATAATTGAATTGTATTATTATTTTGTTCAGATTGAAATATTATTATACGATATTTAAACATAAATTGCTTTAATCGCGGATTTACATGAATTTACTATATTAATGTTTCTGTAGAAATATATATTTTTCATCAGATATTAATATATGTATGTTTGATGTTTCCGCTATTTAACACACCCAACGTCAATAAAACGTTCTTTGAATAATATGTATTTGGTTATTCGTGAAGGTTACTGGGTAACAACGAATTTTAAAAAACTTGCATTATTTTGATTATATGTATGTTTGGCATTACGATATCACAATTCAATAACACGCTGCCTACTTTTAGCACTCAGTAACACTCACGTTAATATATTTTTCATATAGTTATAAAGTTTTTTTGGTGGAAGAATTTGTTTAAGTAACAACAATTACTGTTAATACCAGATAGTGGCTGGTTGTAAAATATTTAAATTCATCCGTAATTCACTGAACTCAAAATAAGAACAATAGATGGAAATAAATATTATATTAAGTATAAATAAAATATGTGTAAAAAAAGTTTATGTTTATAATTATATAATTTAAATTAAAAAAAAAATGTAATTTAAAAAAAGGCTAAAAATTAATATTGTGTAAAAAAAATATTAGCACTAAATTTACTTTTTCTACATTAATATGAAATGTATACAACAATATGTTTACATGTAAATAAAATGTTTTTCAAATTCAAACATATATATGTTTGCAATAACGCCGAAAATTACTCATTCTGAAAATAAATATGTTTGAACGAAAACAAAAATATGTTAAAAAATATGACTGTTATTATAATAATGTTTGGCAATGAAATAATACTTTATTTGCATAAAGCTCCAAAGGTATATGAAATGCCTACAAAATTATGTTTGGGAGAGCCCTTTTTTTCAGCGTGTATGACTGTAAACCGTTTTAAATGATAAATGTCAATTGATTTTTAAATTTATTTATATAACTATTACATTTATATAATTTCTATGTCTTTATTTTAAAACAGTTTTTAGCCAAAAGAATCTAATTATTTAATTTAATCATATTTGATTTTTCAATAGTTTTGACTATTACATTTTTTTTTGAATACAATCGGATTTGTTCGGAAACTAACATTGTATGTCAAAAAAGCATTATTAAAAATATTGGGAAATCAAATTTTAAAGTTTGAAGTGTTGTAAACATTATAAATTTTTTTATTGGGTTTATTTTAAAACATCACCTGATATATTCTCAAAGGAATTTAAAAAAAATTAGACAGACAGAAAATTGAAATAAGAAAAACAAGAGGCTGTCCATGTTTTACGAAATAACTCAAAAACATTACGCAGTATTCAAAAACAGAGTATGAGATCTTGATTAGAATCTTGGAAGTCCATCGGAATATCTTACTAAGATCGCGAATATTTGTTTTTGTTGTGATTGTTGTGCTGTGTAATGTTACATTCAAATGTGTAATTTTACATTCAAATTAACATTTCTCTTTTGAAGAACGTTTCATATCGTCGTTGTAGAAAGAAATGACACCAAATACATTTTCAAAATGCCAAATATTTATTTGCAAAAATCTTTATATATATGTAAATTTTTAATCGATGATCTCAATTTTTTTACCACATGATAAGAAAATGTAAATCTATTAGTTGATTTTTCAACTTTAAAAATTCATCAATTACTTTTTATAATATTAATCAACAAACTGGAAAATTAGGTTCTTCATAAAAATGTATTTGGTGACTTTTCGTTCTACAACCACGATATTTGCCATGAAATTTTGGCGTTCGAAAATCTATTAGATGGAAAAGTTTTGTTACCCCGTCGGTAAAAAGGTACGTTGTACACTGAGAAAAAAGTAATGAAACTAAATTAAAAAGTTATAACACTTCGAAACATTTTTCACTCAAAATTGTTTTAAATAAATAAGAATGTATATAAATTTGTAATAAATGCTTTTTATTTTATTATGTACACGTTTTCTTAGTGTAGCCCTCACCCTATGATGAACTTTCACCTTTATGAAGTTTATTGCGTCAGAAGTGGAAGTGCGTTCGTCCGTTCGTTCGTTCGTCCTGCAACTGACATTAATAATGCGTATACGTCATGTTGCTGCCGTCAGCTGATACAATTTGGGTCTTGACAACTATAACTTTCTCTGCATCTCTTTTTCGCCACTCTCTCTCTCTCTCTCTCTGTCTGTCTGTCTGCATGTCTCTCGCTCTTTCATTTAGCTTTAACCGTTTACATAACATTGCTAAAACATGTGAATAATTTAAAAACAAAAAATTGCTGTTTTTTTTTTTTCTATGAAATACAAAAGTGGTTAAAAATAAAAATGGCTGCATAGTTGAAAAACAAAAAAATAAACAACTACAAAAATAATTCTCCATTGCAACGCGTTTAATTTGCACGTTCGCCGTTTTGTTGACTGGCGGCGCTGTGTGTGTTTTTTTCGCATTGCTCTGCGTCTTCTTTCGTTCGATGTGGTGAAATTTTGTGTTTTTTTCTATTTTTTTTGTTTAATTTTTTTATTATAAAATTTGTTTAAGATATTGGTTTAAATAAAGTTTGTTGTTTTCGTCTTCTGCATGCAGCGCAGTTTATAACACATGACAATCTATTATTATTATTATTTTTTTTTTTAATTTTTATTTCTTAGCCGCTCCACAACTAATACCTATGCAGTCTGTTTTAAAAATTGCGCTTCAAACTAGTTTTACGTTCAATGCAAACCTTGTTTGTTGCCCGAAAGTCGTCATATGTCTGTCCATACCTCTCACCGTCCGTCCATCCATTCGTCTGTCTGTGTTGTTGTTTTACTGCATGTGCAGTTAGTAACTCGTATTTTTTATACACTTTGTTGTTTTGCTCCATGTACAACTCGTGCTTCGTATGGGGTTTATCGGCTGATGTTTGTGCCTTGTTTTGCTAAATAAATCGCATAAACCCTACAGATACAAACAGCAGACACAGATACTCTCTATCACACACACACACTCATACTACGACAGACTCGAATACAGCAAGAGCAAGAGCCAAATATCTAGCATATCTTGTTTAAGATAATGTTTGTGCTCTCCGTGTTGTTGACGATTAAGCTTCAACGTCGCCATCTCCTTATTGCGCGCTCTCTCTCTCCTAATGCACAGTGGAACAAAACAGTTATGGCTAACATTAAATCTTAAGTTTTTTTTTTACATTGCAGAAAACTGCATTTTTGTTTAAAATGTTTCAAATCGAAAACAATTTGAAGAAATGTTTTGAAAAGTTGATTTTATAGATAGGTCAACAACCTGGAGTAAAGCGGGACACAATTTGATCTGTCGTCAAAAACGTAAATTTGAATATTTTTATAATACATTTGAAGGATGTGTTCCAAAGAGTGGTTAGTGATCTAACTTTTAGCATTAACAGAATACAAATTATAACATTTAGTTTAAATATCGTTTCTTGTTATAATTTTTTATTCTGAAAATTTAAAAAAATATATATATTTCTCTGCACCAAACTGCCCGCCGATATTCTATCGAAAACCTGCTACAAGGCTGTCTATTTGAAATTTGTATTCCAAAAACTTTTCATAGGTCTGCCGTGGCATGAACAAATTTTTGAACATGCCGATTCTCTGCGTGAAACCTGCTGTAGGAAGGCTGGCATTTTTGATGAAATACAAACTACATGCTATGCCCTGCGTAAAATCTGCCAGTAAACTGCGATTTTGCCAGAAATATGTCGATGTTCTGCCAGTAACCTGCCGAATATTTTGTCTAAATATACGGCAGGTAACAGGCGCACAACAGGCAGAGAACACAGCAGCTTTCAAGGCTGGAAATCAACAGCCTATCGGCATGTTTCTGGCAGAGATAGGCGGAATTTGTAGCAAAACTATCCTGCTGTATTCGCTAGAACAAAACGGCAAAAGGTAGCCTATAGGCAGGTTGTAGAACGTGAAGGCAGCTTCGTATACAATGTAGCCTAATGCACAATGCTCGAAACCTGCCTGTTGTCTGACTAGAAAAAAACGGCAGACGGTAGTCATAGGCTGGTTTTCGACAGTCATCGGCGGAGCTTGTAGCAAAACCAGCCTGTTGTCTGCCCTAGAACAATACAGCAGGTTTACGGCAGTCATATTGTCGTATAACTTGTACTAGTACAAGATATTTTAATCTTATTTAATCTTCTTAACAAAGTTAGTTTAAGAAAACTTCAAGTCATCGCTGATCTTCACTCTCGAAATCGAGTGAATGGTGTATGGAGCAAACAAATTCTTAGGTGACGATATAAGGCTTTATGACACGTAACGTTAGGGACTTATATAGTTTTTGATTTAACATTAAATATGTTAAATGGTATTTTTCGAAAATGCTCTACAAATGAACCTGAATTCGATTATTTTTTTTTAAGAAATATATATCAATTTTGTCTAATATTTTTTTAGAGAGAGTTTTTAAAAATTTGTGCCACCGTAACATATAATGCTCTGTATGGCAAAACAAACAAATTCTCCGCAACAACAACAACAACTAAGGCATGCAAAAATGAAAATAATTTTTGCAAATTTGCAGCCAAAAATAGCACCTCAATGTTGCCAATTGTTGTTTTCGTTAAAATAAATATTTGTGTGTGTTTTTTGTTTTATTTTTATTTTAATTTTATTCTATATTATTTTTTCTATTTAGATTTTGTATTCTTTTATTCTTGTTTAGTTTGTAGTTGTTTTGTTGATTTATTACTAAAAATGTTTGTTTGCTTGCAGCATACTTTATAAATATTCGATTCGATTCGAAGCAATTTGCAAATTTGTTACGATGTGTGTTCTGCAAGATACGCCAGCTACTACTTTGAAATAACTATAGAAGACACTTCGAACTACAGAACGAACGCAACTGCTGCATGATAGTATGCGGTATGGCGTGTGTTGCCAGGCAGCACGAATTCAATTCAATTTAATATAATATAAAATTGTTTACATGGACGTTGTTTGTTGGCTGTTTAGTTGAATAGTTGGATGGATGGATGGATGGATGGACGTTTGAACGTATTACGTTTTGTGTTTTTTTTTTTTGTTCAACAACAATTTATATTAAATGATTTTGCAAAAAAAAAAAAATTATACAACCAGTGAAATACTCATAAAATAGCTGACTTGTGTTGTGAGCTGTCATTTGTTGGGTTTTTGGTTGTCGTATTGCGTTAAAATGACAACCTTGAATTGTTTTTTTTTTTTGTTGGTTGTTTCTTTGATGATTTAATTTTTGCTTTTTTTTTGCAAAGACATGAGATATACAGAGCCAAAAGTAATTTACTAAGTTGTATGCTATTTTTTTTTATTTTATTTTTAAATATTTTTTTTTCGAACATTTGTAAGCGGAAACAGATGGTTTTAATATTTGTTTTTTTTATATATTTTATTTTTTTTTTTATTTATTATTTTTCTTTTTTTATATTTTATTTATATATTTTTTTTCAATTTTTTTAATGCCATTTTTTATTCTTTAATATTTTATTATTTTTTTTTATTTTTATTTAATGTCATTTTATTTTCATATTTCTTATTTTTTCTTTTTTATTTCTTCGATGTTCGATTTTTTAATTTATTTTACAATTTTATTTAATATTTTCTAATTATATTTTATTTACTTTTTTTATTTGATTTATTTTCATTAATTTTTTCTTTTTTCATATACATTCGCTCATTTACTACAAGAGTGTCATAACTCAAAAACGCGATATTTGAGTTAATGATGCAGAATCATTCGTTATATCATGTTTCATCTTGTGTAAAAAATTCGTATATCTTGTATACTCACCTCATGAGAAGATAATATGCCGTTACCTCAGTGTATACATATATCCCATACATTTTATACGCAAAGTGAGAATCAATTGAAAACTTTAAACGTGTTTTCTACTAAATCGATTTTTTTGAGTTATGACACTCTTGTAGTAAATGAGCGATACACTGAAAAAATTATAGGTTGTTAAAACAAATACTTTTCGCTGTTGAAATATTGTTATACGAAAATGTTTGCCACGACAATAATAATCTTCAATCGAGAATGTATTCTTCCCTCAAATATATTTTTCAATTTTGAAACAAAGGTGGCACCTTTCAAGCAACAATGACATCACTGTTGAATCCTTTTTAATAAGAATTTGTTAGTGCTTATAAAACATCTATCATCTTTAAAAAAGTCTATGAATTATATAACAAGCAGTAGTTTGAATGTTACTTTTTCTACAGTTTTGCACTGTTGGGGATACGATTTACTTTTGCGTGAACAGCGTGTCAAGAGAAAACATATGGTATTTATTTCACTTTTCACGCAAAAGTGAATCTTTTCCCCAACAGTGCAAAACTGTTGAAAAACAGTAACATTCAAAACTATGCTTGATGTAAAGATATACGAATTCGAATTTCGGTAATAAATTTTAATAATTTCGACTCTTTGTTAGCTCGTATATCTTTCTATCATGAAATGGCAAACCTTACTGAAGAGAAATGTCAAAAGAGCGGGAAGAAATATGGCGTCGTTTGCTGTCCCTGTCGCTCTACTTTTGTAGCGTCCCTGTTGAAAAACCCTTGAAAAATTGAAAACCCCTTTATCTTAAAATTTTTGTTGATGCATTTTTCTTCTTTTTAATTATTAAATTTTATTTTGGTGCATTTTCTTTATATTCTTTAATTTTTTCTTTGATACATTTTTGTTGTTTTTAAAACGTTGTATATATTTTATAAACTTATTTCTTTTTCTTTTAATTTTTATCTTTTTTCTTTATATTTTTTCGGTTTCAGTTTTCTTTTTATTCATTTATTGTTTGTTCATTTCCATTTAATTAGTTTTTTATTCTTGTTTTATTTCTATGTTTTAACTATTTATTTTTCCTATTTACGTTTTAATTTTATTTCTTTTTTTTTTTTTTTTTTTTTTTACTTTTTTCTTTCTTGCTATTTTTTTTTTATTTCTTTCAATGTTTTTATTTATTTTTCCTTTTTTTATTTATTTTTACTTTTTATTTATTTTTTATATTATTTTTATTTATTTTTGATATTATTTTTATTTATTTCACTTGAATTAACCAAAACTTAAACGCAGACTCTACGTTTTTTTTTTCTTTTATACGAAGGTTGTTTTGCTAGTTTTTCTTTCCCAAAAAAGAAAAAAAAAAAGATATATAATAATCTATGAATAATCGCAAAAACCATGGCGTTACGCAGAGCAGACATTCATTCATTCGTTGGTTCGTTTTGACCAATTTTAGAAGTTAAGTGCTTCGAAGTTGGTTTTGTCCAAAAACCTTGAGCGCGTTAATTAAGTTCAAATGTGCCACAATTTTTGTGTTTTAATTGAGGCTTTTATTTTTTTCACCATCAGACACCCAACATTTTGTAGATATATTTTTTGCAAACTGGGCATTAGGCTGAAATGTTTGCTCAATATATAAATATTTTGTTACTTCGTGGAAATCGCCAAAGTACCTTTGATGTTTTCTAATAATATCTACCATATTTATATAATGTTCCCAATTAGTGGCAATGAAGTGTTATTAAAAGTGATAATTTTATTTTTTATTAAAATTCCATACACATTTGACAAAAATACCAATTACATTACATTACATATTTTATTAAACACTGTGATATAAAATATAATAAAAATATTACTTAATCTAAAATGTCCCTTCAAATTCAATATTTCCCTTAAATTTATAATTTTTATAAAAATTTAATTTTTTTATAAATCCAAAATTTTTATAAATTTCCCTTCAAATTCAATATTTCGCTAATATTTATAATTTTTATAAAAAAATTATATTTTTTATAATCTTTTTGCCTTTTTTACTATTAACGTTTTTATTTTTATTTAAATTCTTTTATTAAATCGCTTCTGTAAATGAAAATAATAAATACCAACTCTATTTTATAATTTTTAAAACAATGATAAAGGAAGTAAATCTTTTAAAATCTGTCGACGTTATTCATCACAATGGCGTTGACGTCTGTCATCGTTCGTCGTTGACCGTCGTCGTCGTCGCTATTATATATGACATAGACCGAACGACCGACCGCAAGCGATTGATGACCTCCGTGCGATTGAAATATGATTTTTTAATTTTTTAATTCTTATGATTACTTTATTGAAATTAAACAGAAACAAACGACAAAAGATCTTGAAATGTCACCGACGACGACGACGTCGAATTTCTTGGAGACGTTGGACACTTGAAGAGTGCGTCGGTTCGGTGGGGCGTGTTTTTGGGGGGCGATTGCACATTATAGGCGACATTGAGTGCGACGACATGTGACGCCCACGTACGGCGTGACATAAATATAAAAGAATTTACGAAAAAACAAAACGAAGTATTTTAAAATAAAAAATCGAAAAATTTAAAAATATAAAAAACAAGGAATTTAAATTTCTTTTTAGTATTTAAGATTTTAAAACCGAGGAATATAAAAAGGAATATAAAAAAATAAAATAGAAATACTAGGAATTTTAAAATATTTAATAAATTGTGGAAATCAAGATTTTGATTTTTTTATATACAAAATAATAACACGTTATAAGCATGCATCATTTCTATATAATTTGTAGGTGCTGATTTTAACTGCATACTCATTTTTTTTACTATTTTTTAACGTTTTTAAGAAAATTACAATCGATATTTTAGACACGTTTCAACCACTTCTTAGAATAAACAAAATGTAGTTCTTTACAAAACTTGTTTATCAAAAAACTGTAAACGTAATTTTACTTCTAATTGTTAAGTCTAAATTTAATATATTAATTAATGTCAATATTGCTATACCCTTTTAAGATAATTGAATCTAAACTCGAAAATTTGGAAAATTTAAAACCTTTTTTAATCATTTTTTTTTCGTATTTAGAATCAAATGTTTAATAAGAAAATGTTTTATGGTTATCCAAAATATGATTCAAACTAAAGTTCAAAATTACTAATATTTTTCTATCAGTTCTCTTTATTATTCTATTAAGTGACTGAAAAGTGTCTAAAATTTTGTTTGAATTTTTGTTAAAAAAGCATGCTCCTGTGTGATACGTCTATCACGTTTTGTTGAGTAGTGTAATTTTTTTAATACAAAAAATATCAATTTCATATTTATTTGACAAGAATTTCAACAACTAAACTAAAAATTTAAATTCTTTTCATAAGAGATCGATGAGTTCCAATTTGGTAAAAATTCTTGAGAATAATTTTAATTATTTAAAATTTTAATCAGTATATAAAAATATAAAAAAAAAAATAATAACTATATAACGTCGTTGTAGAACGAAAAGTCACCAAGTATATTTTTATTAAAAACTTAAATTTCGAGTTTGTTGATTAATATTATAAAATGTAATTGATGCATTTTTAAAGTTGAAACATCAATTGATAGATTTGCATTTTCTTATCATGTGTCAATTGAGATCATCGATTAAAAATTGACAGATATATAAAGATTTTTATAAATCAATATTTGTCATTTTGAAAATGTATTTGGTGACTTTTCGTTCTGCAACGACGATATACAAAAAATTGCCAAAACATTTTAAATTAAAAAAAAAACTCTTTAGAATTTGTAACAAACTGTAATGCAAAAAGATGAAGGAAATCGCGCGTAAAACGTTCAAAAAAAAGATATCATTGAAACTGTCTGTTGCCAAGTGAAGTGAATTTGCGACGTGTTGCTTGTGCCACGTTAAGCGGGCAAAAAATGTGTTTGAACCGTCCCAAGAACAAAGCAACATAGAATAGTCAAAAATTTGCAATAAAAAAAAATTATAAAAAAAAGAATAGAGAAAAAAAATTAAAAACAAAATTTTAAACAATTTTTGCCAACAACAAAAAAAAAACGCCGAAAAACATTGAAAAATAGCGAAAAACAGCAAAATGAAGACATGACATGGTAGTAGGTAGGTTGATTTTTTATTTTGACTAGTGAATCGTATGCACCGTTACACTTGAGTGACTCGAAAACTTTTTCTCCATTTTGTGTTTTAGACGGTTTTTGTATGTTCCATGTTCTTCGTCGTCGTCGCTAATTTGTGTTGGTTTTAGCCATATTTGTGTGAATAACACACAATCGGCTCACATGTCATGTCGTTTATACCAACAAACGACAATGTACCGATTCGACCCGAGACGACAACTTGCCATAAGGTCGATTAATTCCATCTAAGTCACAAATTCTGTACGTGTGGGTCACGTTTTTATTTCGTTACTCATTAAGTTACTCATTTAGTTACTCATTTTGTTACTCATTGAATTACTTGCTAAGTTACTCAATTAGTTACTTGTTTTATTAGTTATTTAGTAACATGTTTAGTTACTTAAACAGGTAATCTATTAAATACTGGTTTTATTCCTGAAATAATTACCCATGAACATGCCTTACATAATTTCAGTAAACTTCGCTGGTGCTTATTTTCTCCGCGTGCCCAGTTTTTATACCCTACACTAAGAGTTAAAGGGTATATTCAGTTTGGTACGCCGTTTGTAACACCCAGAAGGAAGCATCTCCGGTATGGAATAGTATATATATTCTTGATCAGCATGACCTCCTGCGTCATGCTGTAAATAAATGAAACTCATAATTTATATTACTTATATATCGACGCTGTCTGTCAGTGAAAATGGGCATGATCAGTCCATTATGACCTGTGAACCGACCACTTATGTTCAAATTTATCATATAAAACACATCTACTGGTGAATTATACGTGTTCAGGTAAACTTTTTTTGGTCATATATATATTGACTTCATGCTCAAATACATGAAAATAATGTTCTCCCACGAAACGACTTGTGTTTCCCAAAAAAAAAAATCAAAATTCGGTACACCTACCTTTTGTAAATATGGGTTTCAAATGAATGGAAATTCTTCAGCGATTGAAAGTTTGTAGTTATTTTCAGGATTCGTGACCTATATACCACTTTCAATGGTAACCACACATGGCTAGGGTATTTATAGTCGGCTTAGACCGACTATAATTTTGATAAACCTAACTATTATAATAACACCTACTATAAAATGTCCCTACTTTAAAATTTCCCATGTGATCTAACCTTCCCAACTGGTTTCCTATTACGTAACGTTTTCGAGATAATTGCAATTGTAATTTTGCGCCATTCTAACCAACTACTTCGAATGTAAAAAAATATAGTACTGTTAATAAACAGTTTTACAAAAAAACATAAACTCAACAAAATTACTAACTTTTTTATAACTAATTGATCTATTTTTTAAAATATGCCCTGTGAACATAATTTAGGTGCTTCTTTTTCTAATGAATTTCAGTTTTGTCAAATTGGCTCTAGATATTGTCTAGAGATATAGCCCATTTTTAAAATTTTTAATTATGTTGGTATTCTTTTATTTTTAAAATTCAAACAAAAGCAACGAATGAAATTATGTTTTCGATATTAGAAGCAAAAAACCTTGCGCCACACAATAAAAATTTGCTTTTATGTGTAAAAAAAATTATTTGCGAGATATAAGCAAAAGAAGTTCAAAAATTTTCTAAAAATTAAAAATGTTATGAATAAAAAACGTTATTACATAATGAACAAACATACTAAAAAATATTTTCTCCATTTAAGAAAGTAAATTACGACTTTTACTTAAAAAGTTATACATAATTACTAGATAAAATAAAGGCAACTTTGGTTTACTTGTTCAATTTAAATTTTCTGATTTTGTAAATTTTGCAGGTTTAAATTTAACAAGTAAAAAAATGTTGTCTTTACCTAATATAATATTTATCACTTTTTAATCAAGAGTCGTAATTTATTTTTTAAAATGGGTTTTTAAAGAGGATACATGGCGCTACATAAAAGTTCATAAAAATATATATAACGTATTTTATTACCAAAAATGACATCTTTTTGATCAAATTCGAATATATTTTGCTTATATCTCGCAAACAATTTTTTTCACGCATAAAAGTATATTTTGTATTGTAGCGCGATATGTTCTGTGTCTAATATCGAAAAGATAATATTATTATTATCTTTTGTTGGAATTTTAAAAATAACAGAATACAAAAATAACGCGAAATTGAAAAATGGGATATATCTCAAAAACTGGAACCAATTTCACAAAACTGATGCCATTTTCCGAATCAGCGCCACAAATGCATCTAATATTTGCTGCAACTTTTACTGCACCATAATAAGTGTAGGGCAGTGTTTTCATTACAAATACTTACTATGTTTCTAATTGTTTTCTATTTTTATATTTCAGTTGGTTCCTATTATATAGTGTTGTTAGAAAAAGTTGTTGATGGCAACTGTGTTGATAGGTCATATTTAAAAAAAAAAACTTAAAAAAAAAAGCTTTTAAAAAAATCTGTACTAAAAAATTAAAAATAAATTTAATAAAAATATAAAATATATTTATAGTAGGTAGGTATGTATATTTATAATGAATACATATTAATATATGAAATAAATTAAATTCAATCTTATTCAATTTATATTACTAAGATATACGTTTATAAGCGTAAAATAAAAGCGTGTGGCGAAATTATTGAATATTACAGTCCAACTCTAGCACTAATAAACTTTGCAATTCAATTTAACTTTTCAATAGTTTTCAATATAATTTTCGAGTAGGGGTAGATCTGTATGGAAGTATCTATGGGTTTTGTAGGCAATGCTGGTATCGGAAGTCCAATGATATTTTTTTGGCATGTGTTATGTTTTTAACTCAGGATAATCTGGTAAAAATGAACTTTTAATTAGAAATGTTTATTTATGTACTTAACTTAAGTCATGGAATTTGGCTAAATGATGTAGATTAACGTTATATAGGGTCGTAATTTCATCGAGATGTGTTACACCTGTCAAATAAGCAAACCCTTTAAAATGATACAACTCTCGACTTATAACAGTAGTACATAGTTTTAAAAATTGAAGTAAAAGCTCATATTTTACATTATTTTCGCCATGTATAATCTGGGTGTGACTGGACAAAGAGACGTGATATCTCCTATACAATCTTGCCTTACACTGTGAAGGGTTATAGTGTGCTGAGCGGTTGCGAGATTTAATGTATAAGGAGTTGTAGGTTTGTGATGTATAAGATATATATATATAAATATGATTATAATTGTATTCCTGTATCAAATACAAATTCATATTTAGGCTACATAATTATGAATGTAATATGCTCGTAGTTTTTAATATTTTCGCCGCACGCTTTTATTTTTGTATTTGCAAACCTCTTAGTAAATTTTAAAATTTATTGCTTATAAACGTATATCTTAGTAATATAAATTGAATAAGATTGAATTTAATTTATTTCATATATTCATATTTATTCATTATAAATATACATACCTACCTACTATAAATATATTTTATATTTTTATTAAATTTATTTTTAATTTTTCAGTACAGATTTTTTTAAAAGCTTGTTTTTTAAAAAGTTTTTTTTTATTAGTTTTTTATTTTTCCTTTTTTAGTCATTATATGGTCATTAGTATTATTATTTTGCATAGATCGGTTCAGCGGTTACCAAGTTATAATTTTTGCCCTTAACACCCTCTGTAGATGGAATTTAGAATTACTTTCTAGTCTTTGAACATTTCCCCAAGGATTTCCTGTACCAAGCATTGTCAAGATCAGTTAAGTGGTTATCGAGATATAAAATTTTGATCTTAGCACCCTCTATCGTTTTATAAATGTAGTAACCAAATAATAATTCTCCGCCAAAACAACTTTTCTCAAAGACAATTCTTTCTCAGACTGCCCATCCCCGTAGAATTCTTCCCAGTAGAATATTTAGCCGTAGAAATCTTCGCCGTAAAATTCTTCTCCATATAACGCATTTCCGTAGAATTCTTCCCGGTAGAATTCATCCCGGTATAATTGTTCCCGGTAGAATTCATTCCCGTAGAGTTTTTCCCAGTAGAAGTTTTAGTGTGGTGAGTTTTAATGTGGTGAGTTTTAGTGTGGTAAATTTAGATGCAGTGAATTTTGGTGTGCTGAGTTTTGATGTGGTGAATTTTAGTGTGGTGAGTATTAGTGTGGTGAGTATTAGTGTGGTGAGTTTATAGTGTGGTGAGTTTTTAGTGTGGTAAGTTTTAATGTGGTGAATTTTATTGTGGTGAGTTTTAGTGTGGTGAATTTTTATGTGGTGATTTTTATTGTGGTGAGTTTTAGTGTAGTGAATTTCAGTGTGGTGAGTTAGAGTGTGGTGAATTTTGGTGTGGTGAATTTTTTTTGGGGAGTTTTAGTGTGGTGAGTTTGTTTTTCTTTGTCTTATTTTGTCAATTGCTTTTGTTTTCGTATTTTTGCTTTTGCTTTTGTTTTATGCTTTTGCTTTTCATTTTTTTTTTGTATTTAAGTTTTTTTTATGTTCGTGGCTGGTGAAAGTGCCGAGTTATATCATATTGAAAGTTTAGGTTGTATGGGAGGTGCCACGCTTCTTTGTCAATCCCGCCCATATATAGCCTATCATTCCTTCCAGATTATACCGCATCTGTGGTAAAATTTCAAGAAAATCGGATCAGCAGTTTAGACGGAGAAGCGAAACAAACGTACAAACAGATTTATTATATTAATAGGATGTCATCTTTCTAGGTGAAGAACGCACTTCAAAGGGTGCGTTAATAATAAATGTGACCTCTAGCGGAGAAAGTTCTAAGTTTGCCAAATTTTTCCCCGTTGCCAATACTATACATGTTTTAAATTTCAATTTTCTAGGTGAAGAACGCACTTTAGAGGGTCCATTAATAGTAAATGCGCCCTCTAGCGGACAAAATTCAAAGTTATGAGTTTGCCATATTGTTCCTCGTGTCTAAAGCTATACATATTCTAAATTTCAACATTCTAGGTAAAGAACAGACCTCACACGGTCCAAAAATAGTTTTATCGCCCCCTATCGGCCAAAATTCGTACTTTAAAATTTATTTTTATATGTGCCACATAGAATACTATATGTGTTCCAAGTTTCAACTCGATCGGATATAAGGAAGTGTGTTAAATTTGATATTTTTGTGCCCGACATACTAACAAACGAACAAACGAACAAACGAACAAAGGTACAAACAAGTGAAGTTAAATAAAAGCTTGTAAAAATTAGAACCGATGAAACAAAATTAGTAGTTTTGATTGTTAGTTTGGACTATGCTTGGCATAGAACCGAAATGATTAAAAATCTTCCAAAAATAGTCTAAACGAATCAAAAATTTTCGAGTTTTAACAGAGTAGGCAGTCAAGATCGATCAGCATCCGGGAATTATATGGTATTGATGAATGAGATGTCCATAGAAAAGATGTTTTATCGTTTTGTTGGATACTGTTATTCTCCTTGTTAAATCTTTAGTTACTTGTTTTTCACTCGTTCTATTACTTAAGTTTAAATTACTTGTTTAGTTGTTAATTTAGTTACTAACTTAATTTTTTATTCAGTTAGTCGTTAAATTTTTAAATTATTCGTTTTGTATAACAGAATTTGGCTGCTTAACATTGTAAGAAATGCAAGACTCTGCCTTGTTCTCAAGAACAAGACAGACTCTGCAAGAATACGAACAATATCGAACTGCTGATGCAAGAACAAGAGCAATCCCGTAATAACAAGTGCAAGAACAAGACTATCATGTCTCGATTTTGTTCTTGCATTTGCTCATTACTATTACAATTCGATATTAAAATAGATCAACTTAAATCATAAATATTACTAAATTCATTACACCAACTAAATTTTCCTAATTCAAATTTAATTCATTTGTCCAAACCTTCCAGTTTAAAAATTGACCTATTTTATTCTCAATTTACTCAATTTATAAATATTCGATTAATTACTCATTTTGGTTTTTTTTTAATCTTTCTGTTACTCAACACAAAATTGCCGCCAAATTATGCGCTCATCGACGCAGAAGGCTACGTGAAAATTTCGCAATTTAACAGAATACAAAATTATCATCCAAACTTACTTTGTTACTCATTATACTACCTATAATGTAGACAGGTTTTTGCAAATTTTTAGTCTCATTGTAGCGCAACGAATTGTCTGAAAGGTACACCTTAATTGTTCCACAACTCAAATAACTGAAATAGAAATAAAAATAAATAAAAGCTAGACTTTCTTTCAAACAAAAAAAGACTTTGCAAGTGTCAAAATGCTTTTTGGTCATTTGTTGCTAACGTGTGTTTGCTACTGCAACAACAACAATTAAAACAACTACTATACAAATGCCAAACAACAAACATGCTTTTTCTTTGCTGCTGCTGCTATTTGTTGTTGTTGCCCATTGTACACTTCGTCTGATGAGTGCCGTCGTCTGTTTGTGGGTATTACGTAAATTTGTTTGTCGTCCGTCAGCAGAATGCAATTGCGCAAAATCGCGCATATTTCATTTATTAATCAAATAATATATATATTTTTTATAGTCTGTTGCAAAAACACAAAACAAATTGTTTATCTAATTTGCAAAAAACATTCAATTTAAAAATTAAAATTTAAATACTCACTTTCAACGCTTTTGAAAATATCAAATGTATATAAGTTACAAGTTATAGTTTATATTAATCTATAATGAAATTATTATAAACCGTATTTTAGTTTTTTGTACACGGAATAAAAAAATCTTCAATATAAAGATTTTATTAATAAATATTATGAATATTTTCACCAACTAGCAGATTCATCATATGGAAGATTTCATTCATTCAATTGAAATTTAATGTTTTTCATGTTCAATATAAAGTTTTTAAACATCAAATTTACAAACAAAAATGTGTCTTCATTTACACATATAAGATATCCTATTAGTATAATAAATCTCTTTGTTGGTTTGTCCTTTTGTTTGTTTGTTCCGCTTCTCCGTCTAAACGGCTGATTCCATTTTCTTCAAATTTTTACCACAGATGCAGTATGGTCGGGAAGGAATGAGATTATTTATGGAGAGTGTTGGACAAAGGGGCGTGGCACCTTCTATACAGCCTAAAATTTCAAAATGATATAACCAGGGTAATCAGGGTACTCACCACACCAGAATTTACAACAATGAAATTCACCACATTAAAACTCACTACACTAAAACTAACCATAACGAAACGCTCCACACGAAAATTCACCACACCAAAATTCACCACACTAAAATTCATCACACTTAAACTCACCACAACGAAATTCACCACACTAAAACTCACCACAATAAAATTCACTACACTAAAAGTCATCAAAATAAAACTCACCACACTAAAACTCATCACACTAAAACTCACCACAATAAAATTCACTATACTAAAATTCACTACACTAAACCTCTTTACACTAAAACTCACCACACTAAAATTCACCACACCTAAACTCATCACACTAAAACTCACCACACTAAAATTCACCACACCTAAACTCATCACAGCTAAACTCACCACACCTAAACTCACCACACCGAAACTCATCAAACTAAAGATTCTACGGGTAAAAACTATACGGAGAAGAATTCAACGGGAAAGAGTTCTACCGTTAAGAATTCTACGGGAAATAGTTATATGGGGAAGAATTTTACGGGAAGCTTTGTACGGTGAAGAAGTCTACGAGGAAGCACAGTCTGAGAAAGAATTGTCTTTGAGAAAGGGTGTTTGGCGGAGAATTATTTTTGTTTTCAAGAGCTAAGCACGGGTCCCTGATATAAATAATAAAAATGTTTTTATATTAATACAATTGCTCCGTATCATTGCATTCACAAAACCTTGCACGAGTCGTGCACGGGTCCAGCTAGTATATTTATAATTTCTATAAGGTTTATGTTATTTAATTGTTAAATACTGCTTGCTTGATTGATGATATATTTTTTTTTAAATTTTTCAAGAAAAAAAAATGTTTTTCGAAAATGAAAATTAAAAAATTGTTTTGAAAAAAAATGTTTTCGAAAAAAACAGATTGACAGAAAGAAATGTATTTCTGAAAAAAAAATTGTCTGAAAAATATATTTTTTCAATTTTTTTTTTTTAATTTTTTAACATATTTTTCGACATTTTTTGTTTCGTTCAAATATCGGCATTTAAAATTTCGACATATCGTTAATATCCCATTTTAACATGATATTGATATAGAAGTGGGTGGGTATTAAAATATCAATGCCATTAAATCATACCTGTAGATTTGGTAAATGGTTCCACAAAGTTAAATAGTTTTATAGTGTAGTTAGCCTACACCAAATGCAATTAGGCATTTCCGATTGTTTCAATTCCTCAATTTTTCGAAACCATTTCCATTTAATTTTATATAACTTTGTAAATTTACTCCCCATACTATGAAATCTAAAAATGGCCTCTAAGTACTATCCTTTCATTACGTCTGCACTATAACGATGCGATACCTTTCAGCTAGTTATAACTGCATTTTTATCTGAAAGTTTTCCTTTCTTGGCCATTGAAAAATACTTAATTCTAATAAATTATTTTTCTGTACAAATGAAATTATTAATTGCTTTACCATTAAAGTAAATTTAGCGTTATATTTGGTATATATCCCGATCATTTTCATTACCAGACAGCGTAAATGTACAAGTCATCTAATGTCAGAGTTTGATTGTTCTAGCTCTACTTGTTTTCTTGTAATCATCATTTTAACAGACAGTTAGACAGACGTATTACACAGTTATGAGGGTTTTCTTGAAATTTTTTTTATCAAACAGTTTTCTCGTAATTTTGTCTGAGTGCGAAAATGTTATCAGTTATTCCCCTGAATAATTTCAATTGAATTTATAAAATTAGTATTAAATCATATTCATATATATTTTTTACATATAACTTAAATTTTAATTATTGAAAAATATTTACTGATAACTCGTATTTCTATTGCACACATTGTATTTTCCAGTTATATTTATTTTAGTTGAAAAAGCACTGTTTCTTGTTTGCTATTAAAGAATGGTTATTTTTCTGAAAATTAATTATTACTTTTATTATAATACATAAAAACCGTCTGCGAAATAACGATAAAAAATAAAATTCCTTGACACCGAATGGCAACAACTACGACGCTCATTCATATGGTACGAGTAGAAGTTTCAATATTATATTAAAAAATATTGTATATGATATGTTTTATGAGTCAGCAACGAAGTTATTTAGCCTAGCAACATCTACTAAATACATTTCAAAGTGCTTTAAATGTGGACAAAAACGTTGGTGAGAAGACCATCATAAAAATGACAGCACGACCAAACGAAAAAAAATAAATATGTCGTTGGCTCACTGGATAAATAAAGGATAGGCGCACATAAAAATAAAAATAGTATGAACAAAAAAAAAACAGACATTATTTTCATGACATGCAAATGATGATCAATAATTTAGTGACACTTGGTGGTAATGAGCAAGCTAAGTAAATTTGATTTTATACAAAAAAAAAAAAAGTTTTATTAATTTATTGTCGAAAATTCATTATATTAATGAACATATTCATCTTTATTTTGTAGAATGAATCATGATTGAAAAACAGTTTTTGAACATTTTTTTACAGTACACTCAAAATAAATAGTTGCTATTAATAGCAAACTATGTTGCTAAATTTTAGCAAACTGTAACTACACAGAAAAAAATAATCGAAGTAAATATAGCAACCGACATTAATTGCATTCATTAATAAATCCAACAATGAAATTCACTAATTTAATGAAAACTTGGCTATTCTTCGTTAATTCAGCAATTCCGTTTGCTAATATGAATATTTGTATGTCAATGCAGCAAATAATTTAGTCGGCGCAGTTTTACAAATATTCATATTAGCGAATAGAATTGCTGAATGAACGAATAATAGCAAATGTTTGCATTAAGTTAGTGAATTTAATTGCTGGGTTGATTAATGAATGCAATTAATGTCGGTTGCTATATTTACGTCGATTATTTTTTCTTTGTAGTAATTACAGCATACTTTTATTTGACGAACAGTTTGCTACAAAACGAATGTGTACAAGAATGGGTCGTGTCACTACTAAGCATATCGCCAGTATAATAAAGAAATTTTAATTTATATAAAAAAGTAAAAATATAAAATTTAAAAAAAATAGTAATTTATATAAAAAAAAGTAAAAATATAAAAAAAAATCAATAAAAAGTTTTCTTTTAGTTTTTGTGAATTTGTGCTAACAAAAAATTGATTAAAATCGCTACAATTGTCTGTTTTAATGGCATAACAAAAGTTTTCCAAAACATGATACTTTCATTTGCTGTTTCAGCTAAATCCTGCGCTTTCCTCTTTTCAGCAAACCGTTTTGCTATTTTAGCAAACCTATTTTAGCAAAAGTCTGCAACAGTTGACTTTTTATTTTGAGTGTAGTAACGGGAGGGTTTTGTTTATGAATTGGGTCACCTATTAGTGAAATTTATATAAGAATTTCATGTACAATAAATAAAAAATAGTTGTAGTAAATGTTCGTTTTTCTATATAAATATTTTAATTGTAGTTTTTTTACTATATTTTTTGTGATTACTCATAAAATGTTCGGCACGTGCTCATTGTTTTTATCGACTGTTTTATTTTGCATTAAATATATATTTTACAAATTCCTTTCTATTTATTTCTCTTTTTCATATTACGCAACGTTTTTAAAATATTGCAATCGAAATATTATGACTTTTCTTTCATTTGTTTAAATACAAAATACAGTGCTGTAAAATAGTAATTTTCCAAAAAAACTTTAAAAGCTATTTTTTTTTAAATTGCAAGATATGTTTTTAAGTTATTTGTATTTAATTCGGACATTTTTGGTTTTTTTTAAAGTTGTTTCGATAAAATTCGTTTAAAATTACCCTGCCTTAAGAGTGAAAGGGTATATTCAGTTTGGTACGCCGTTTGTAACACCCAGAAGGAAGCATCTCCGGTACGGAAAAAATTCTTGATCAGCATGACCTCCTGAGTGAATTTAGCGACGTCCGTCTGTCTGTTGAAATCACGATTACAGAAAAATTAAAAGAGCTAGATCAATAAAACTTTTAATTTAGATTACTTATATATCTACGCTGTACCAACAAGAAAATTGGTATGAGCGGACCATTGTGACCTGCGAACCGACTATTTATGTTCAAGTACCTTATAAAATTTACATCTACGGATGAATTTTACTTTATACGAGCTTAAGTGAACTTTTTTTGCCAAATATAAATTGCCTTTATGCTCAAATATATGAAAATAATGTTTTCTCGGGAACTGACGTGTGGTTCTCGAAAAAGAAAAATCGAAATTCGGTATACCTACCCATTTGTACATATGGGTATCAAATGTAAGGAAATCCTTCAGCGATTTCAAGTTTGTAGGTATTTTTTAGGATTTGTGAAAGGTGCATAGGTCACCAGGGTACCTATGCACCTTTTTAAGTGGTCATCGCACACATTATCACATATGTGTAGGGTATTTATCGACTTAGACCGACTATAACTTACATAATTGTTACTAACTTAATCAAGCCAACTATCACAATATCCCTACTTCAAAATTTCCATTGTGACCTAACATTCCCTACTAGTTATTTTTTTGTTTATTCTAAGCTTCAGTATTTCAGTGAACTTAGTTTAAACTTAGTTTAACCTTTTCCAAATTTTTAATACGTCTATTATTCCTAATCAATATTGCGCAATGTCTATAAATTCAACAGAGAGATAGAGAATTAGTTATCAGTTAATATAAAATATTAAATATTTGTAATAAGTTGATTACAGATGAAATTACATCTAGTTTAAACTTAGTTTAATTTGAAAATATGACTGAAAAATGGTTTTTAAGAAGTAGCTGAAAACGATCATTGGTTGGGATGCTTTATCGTGTGTATCTGAACAAAACGAGAAAAAATTGATATCGCTGATTTATAAAGTTTTTTTTTATTGAAAAATGTTTATAAACCGAAAATTATGTTCAGAGGGCATATTTTAAAAAGTACATCATATAGAATAAAAAAAGTTGTTAATTTTGATAGATTAGTCTGTATAACCATAGTCTGGATAAACATAAATATGTAATTTTTCTTGTTTAGTCTGTATAACCATAGTCTGGATAAACATAAATATGTAATTTTCTTGTTTATCATTAGATCTTAAATGCTAACGAAATATAAAAAAAAAATCTCTAATAAAATCCAAATTTGTTGAGTTTAGATTCAATTATCTTAAAAACGTATTGGGATATTCCATTTTAAATTCAACGAAAAAATAAGAAATTTAAACATCATCTTCTTTGAAATTGATTAAATTTTGTATGAGTCTTCTCTCATATTAAGCTAAGAAATATGCAAAATTTTAAATCTCTACCTTCTATGGTTCCTGTGGTTCTATGGCTTAAAAAGTGAAAAAGGTGGGTAAACTTAATTTGTCTGAAAAAGTGGTTTACGTACAAGGTCAATTGAGGTATCATTTGAAAGGTATAAAGATGGTATTTAATATGGTATATAATTTTATTTTTGTACCCAAAGATTAAAGGTCAAATGATACCTCAATTGACCTGTTTTTCAGATAAATGCAGTTAAGTTAACCCACTTTTGTGAGTTTTTATCTATTTTTTCACTTTTTAAGCCGCCATATTTCGGGAACCATATATGATAAAGGTCCAAAATTTATAAATTGACTTAGTTTAATAAGGTACAGCATTTGTATCAAATTTAAATTATTTATGAGGCGGTAGGGGAAATCCGTTTGTTGATGTAAAATGGAATATCCCTATTGGAGTATTTGCATTCATTAGTATATTAAAATTAGTTTTGACAATGAAAAGAAAAATTGCGTTTTTTGAGAAACTATTTTTAAACATTTTGTGGATGAGAAGTGCTTAAATTTACGATTGCAATTTTCTCAAAAACGTGACGTAATGGAAAAAAACTGAGTATGCAGTCAAAATCAGCACCAGGAAATTATATAGAATTAATGTATGAGATGCCTATGGGAAACTTCGTGCTTAATCTATAAAAATTACTATACTTGAAAATTTTACATACATTTTTATTAATTTTGAATTATTTATAAATTTTAAAAATTTAAAAATATATCTATGTCGAACTTAAAAATAAAATAACAACGGATGGGTTCGCTGACTATATAAACTATATTGAAAGCTTAATGTGCTTAAAAGCTCAATAATGTGACAAGTGCTATTACAATAATAGCAATAAAAAATAAGTAAAAAAAATATAAAATTAAATAAAAAATGAAACAACAACAATTGCGAATGTGTGCAAAGTCAACGTACGACCTTTGTGGGCTGGTTACCAGTTCTCGTTGTTGTTCTTGTTGTTTGTTATATTCTGGTTGTTGTTGTCATTGTCGTTGCTGTCGTGCTTGATTCCAACGTGTTCGTGTGCACGACAACAACGTTCACACATGCACAACACCAACAACAACAACTAGGAGAAGCAGAAAACCAACAACATTTGCTGCATGCGTTGAATGGCAAACATTGCACAATATATTGCGCTCCCTCACCCTCTGCTCACACCAATGGTGGCACAAACCATGTGGAAAATTAAATATAGAAAAAATTCAATATTATTTGAATTTTATAAAACATAAAAAAGAAATGAAAATATTACATAAAACATTATAGAGAAATATATAAAAAATTAACTTAAAATATAAAATTTAAATAAAAAAAAGAAAACAATTATTATTATATTATAAAAAATATATATAAAAATATTATAAAAAAAAATATTTATAAAAAATATATATATTATAAAACCTTCAAAAATAATACTAAAGAATGCCACAAACGGAAAAAACAAAATTCAAACTTTTTCGTATATTTTAATAATTTATTACAACTACCAAGCTATTATTAAATATGCAATAATTAAAGAAATATTAAAATTAATAAAACGTAATTTGTATATACTTTTTTGCAAGTAGTATCTAAATATAGCATATTTTTATCGTGCGAATATAAAAATCAATAAAATTGTGATGAGATGCGTTTTCTGTCGCAAAAGTGCGAGGCATAAAATATTAAACCGTTGTTGCCAGAGTGTTGGTCGGTCGAGTGCTGCCAGAGTGTTAAACACATGCATGCCAAACAAACGATGCAAGCGCAGATTTACTTTGCTACCCATTAGGAAAATAATAAATGATGACTTAGCATTTGTTATTAAATATATGTATTTTTTTTATTTCAATTTTTATTAAAAAAAAAATAATTTTTAGTGAAAAATTTAATTCTTAGTAATAAATTGAATATTTAGTGAAAAATTGAACATATAATGAAAAATTAAATTTTTAGTAAAAAATTGAATTTTTAGTGAAAAATTTATTATATGATTGAAAATGGAATTTTTATTGAAAAAAATATTTTTTTTTGAATTTTTAGTGAAAAATTGAATTTTTAGTGAAAAATTGAATTTTTAGTGAAAAATTGAATTTATATTGAAAATTTGAATTTTTAGTGAAAATTTTAATTTTTATAGAAAATTTGAATTTTTATTGAAAAATTGAATTTTTAGTGAAAAATTGAATTTTTATGAAAAATTGAAATTTTAGTGAAAAAATGAAAAATTGAATTTTTGTGAAAAATTGAATTTTTAGTGAAAAATTGAATTTTTAGTGAAAAATTGAATTTTTGTGAAAAATTGAATTTTTAGTGAAAAATTGAATTTTTAGTAAAAAATTGAATTTTTAGGGAAAAATTTAATTTTTTTAGTGACAAATTGAATTTTTTTTAGTGACATATTGAATTTTTTTAGTGACAAATTGAATTTTTAGTGAAAAATTGAATTTTTAGTGAATAATTGAATTTTTAGTGAAAAATTGAATTTTTAGTGCAAAATTGAAATTCTGGTGAAAAATGAATTTTTAGTGAAAAGTTGAATTTTTAGTGAAAATTTGAATTTTTAGTGAAAAATTGAATTTTTAGTGAAAAATTGAATTTTTAGTAAAAAATTTAATTTTTAGTGAAAAATTGAATTTTTAGTGAAAAATTGAATTTTTAGTGAAAAATTGAATTTTTAGTGAAAAATTGAATTTTAAGTAAAAAATTGAATATTTAGTGAAAAATTGAATTTTTAGTAATAAAATTGAATTTTTAGTGAAAAATTTAATTTTTTTAGTGACAAATTGAATTATTAGTGAAAAATTGAATTTTTAGTGAATAATTCAATTTTTAGTTAAAAATTGAATTTTTAGTGCAAAATTGAAATTCTGGTGAAAAATTGAATTTTTAGAGAAAAATTGAAAATCTGGTGAAAAATGAATTTTTAGTGAAAAATAGAATTTTTAGTGAAAAATATAATTTTTAGTGAAAAATCGAATTTTTATGAAAAATTTAATTTTTTAGTGAAAATTTTAATTTCTAGTAAAAAATTTAATTTCTAGTGAAAAATTTAATTTTTAGTGAAAATTTGAATTTTTAGTGAAAAATTAAATATATAGTGTAAAATTGAGTATTTAGTGAAAATGGGATTTGTATTGGGAAATTTAATTTGTTTTTTTAATATTTTGTACTTTTTTGCATTATGATCTAATTTTCCTGCTGTGTCTTGACCTCCCCCTCCTATAAGCGCATGCGACTAAATCACATACAATTTCGCATGAACAGCAAGAACATGCATCAAAATTATGAGTTTGCATTAACCTTTGCTTACGTGTGCTTAAAACCACGGCCCCGTTTCACCCACTACCGACCGAACCCTAAACAGGTGCGGAAAAGATTACAGTTCAGTGAGGCCAACAACATAGGCTCTTAAATGCAGTTGGCAGTTTTCTTGTGATTTATTGTTGGAGTAAAATTAAATTTATTTTTGGTTTTTTTGTATTTCGGAGGTTACAGAACTCGGAACATTAAGTTTGACACTGTAAGACTTGGCAACGTTGCCATGTTTCTTGAAACATCGGTCATGATGTGTATACATTTCGAAGATTGCAGAACTAAGAACTTTGAAGTTGGAAATTTGAGCTGTGAAACTTGACAACGTTGATTGAAACAAATGTCATAATACGAATTCATTTCGGATGTTACAACTAACTTGAAATTTAAAACTTGAACTATGAAATTTGGCAACGTTGCGGATGTTGCTTAAAGTAGACCTCATAAAACATATTCATTCAACATAATCAGTGAAACTTGACAACGTTGCCATGTTGCTTGAAGCAGACGTCATAAAACGTTTTCATTTCGGAGGTTACAGAACTCAGAACTTGAACTTTTAAACCAGAACTGTGAAACTTGTAACGTTGCCATATTGCTTCAAACAAACGTCATAAAACGCATACATTTTTGGAGAATTCGAAGTTTAAAACTTCAACTGTGAAACTTGGCAACGTTGCCCTGTTGCTTGAAACAAACGTCATGCAACGTATAAATTTCGGAGATGTAGAGACCTCAGAATTTAAAGTTTTAAACTTCAACTGTGAAACTTGGCAACCTTGCCATGTTGCCTGAAACAAATGCAATACCGTTTATAGATAATATATAGAATCCATTATAAAACATATTAATTACATTGGTTTATAATTGCGAACAACTGACGCAATCCTAACACAAAAGCTGTATCAGAAATTGTTTGACTGTGAAATATTGCAACGTTGCCAAGTTTTGTGACACATGTAGAGAAAGGAATTTTTTTCAATTATGGCACAAAATAAAATACGAAAAAAGTGATAAATTAAGAAAAATGTTGTTATTGTGGGCGATGAAAGTTACGGAAGTGAGGGAAAAAAAACAATGGTGCGACGAAGCGCGTGCTGTAATGAGAGCAAAGCACTAAATTAGCAAAAAACGGGTTTTCGTAAAAAATAAATAAAGATAATTTTAAAATAAGCAAAAATAAAGTAAAAAATTAAATAAAACATTACACAAAAAGAAAAATTGAACAACGTTCATACGACGTGGTTCCAATGGAGATTTCTTTGTATCACACGGATGCATTTGATGCGTATCCATGAAATACAGAAACAGCAACTGCATGAGCGTGACACACAAAAAGAGTGTGATTTTTTTTTTGTTTGTTGTTTTGTTTTGCGAGCAGCACAATTATACAATTCATTTGCTCTCTTTCGTGCTCGAACGCTCTGCTTCCGTTAACACACGAAAGCTAGCGCGCGCATCCAAAATGCTCTTCATGCTCTCTCTGTACTCAGTGTACGCCGCTCTATACAAACAAACCGCCGGGCGTGTGGGCACGTGATCCGGGTCGCGCTCGCCGATTGGCTGATATTCGCTCGAGTGACACGTGAGTCGCGCGTTGGAGTCATCGACGTAGAACGTCGTAAAACAAAAACATCGACAATGCAAGCAAGCAGCACAAGTAAAACTTGATAAACTTGTGTGTGCAGTGCAAAAGCAACAAATAATGAGGCAATCAGTTGTTTGTCGGTCGCTCGGTCGGTGTTGGGGAGGCTTAAGTAAAAAGAAAAAAAATAAACAATTACAAATACATAGATATTTAACTGACTACGTTCACACTTTGCTCCCAGCGGAGCAACGTATCTACGCTACTTTATTGGGCATTTTTGGTTCATGTGTACTTGGTGGTTACGGTATTTTTGTTTGCTGTATTTATTTTCATGCAAATAAGAACTACGAACTATATAGAAAATTACCAGACGATCATCAGAGCAGATCATTAGACGATGGCGAAGTCTGTATGAAATATGCTGCCTATTTTCAATCCGTCTCTAGATCATATCGTAAATTTAGTCTTCTATTTTCGTGTATTTTTGCCCTACATAATTCCTAAATATTCCAGAAAAATGCCAAAAGATGACTATTACTATTTTACATTCATGTATATTGTTATAAAACCTGATCAGAATCGGAAAATATCTTTAATTTTTATATTTTTATTATATTATTTAAAATATTCTCAAAATAGTAGCAGTCTTATTAATTCCCATTGTCTGTCCCATCAACAAGCAAAATATACTCGCCAAATGTTCTTGCTCTTGCAAGAGCAAATGCATGCGCTCTTTTCATTGAGAGCATCGAACACTTTATTGCATCTAGAATTCTCATACAGAGTAAACTGAGCGCAATGGCAACACCCCGACCCATTTCCTTTGCAACTTGTTGTTCTTGCAGTGTGTTTGTATTTCGTAGTTGTTTTTGTTGTGCAGAAGGCCGTGACGCCAACAAGTAATTGGCGCAGATTAGAGTTGCCAATGTTTTTTTTTTTAATTTTTAGTATAATTTTTAAAATGTTTTAAATAAATAATATATATTATTTTTTGTATCTTTTCAGGTAAATTATTTATTAAACTTAATTTGTACATTGTGGTAAGTTTGAAATTGTAATTAAATGAATAAAAAAATATATATTTTCCATCTAATAGAGACATGATCATTTTTTATTCGGGATATTCACATTCTAGATTATTTCCGATTGAGTACTTAATGAAATTAAATTTATTTTGATAAATTTTGAACTTATTATTATTTTTTTTAATTTTCTGTGTATTTTACGTACTTGATGAAATGTCTAGAAATATTATGAGAATTTAAAAAAGGTGTTATTCGTGAGGATTTTGATGTGATAAAAATGAAAAAATAAACCAGTCGTCAAAGTTCAACAAAGCCACAAAGTACATTTTAAAAATTCAGTATTAAGTTTACAACATTTTTTATTTTCGACGGTCTCTATTCGATGAGAACAACATCTACATAAATGAATGAGATCATTTATCTTACGCAAATAAATTGAATTATTCTTAAAATACTTTACCAAATTCGAGCTCTCAGTAATAATTTATATCTTTTGCTATGACAAATGTTCTACGTTTTTAATCTAATGGGATATTTGCAATATTTTTTGTTTGTTTCACAATCTGCCATGTCTCGGAGCTCTGCGATAATCGAAGTTTTCTCGAACTAACTGTGATTAAAAAGTTCGATCTCGTTGCTTCATCACTACTATTTTTTAAAATTGTTCGTACAGTAAAAGTTAAGAAAAATCTACGATATTTAAATATTTATCACATCGATATCGCAATGTTTTTCGAATCAATCTCGATATTCGATGCGATATCGTTCCAGCATGGTTTCTTCTCGTTTCGAATAAACTTCATTATCTCGTTACGATATCTGTGTACATCTTAGAAGAAATTGTAGTATAAAATAGATACACTCTAAAAATGGAATGTTTATAAAATACTTGTCGAAAGCTTTCGGTTACTTCTGGTAAATACATTTTGGCTGCCAGAAATACTTATTGTTAGTCGTAAATAATAATGGCTTATTGCAAACAATTACACAATTCTAGTGTTTGCACAAACCAATATCTAATTTCTTAAAAACATTTCAAATGTTTCCCAAGAACACTTTATAAAAGTCACTTCAAATTATTACTCATAAAGATAAGTAATAAATACATGATATTCTTTGGGGCAAACAATAAGTGTTTCCCAGAACGCAATCTATTTTAAAAGTGTTTGCACTAAATACTAATAGCTTCTCGAAAAAAAGGCTACATTGAAAGTGTTTGCCCCAAAAATCGTACAGATTATCACAAAACAATTGAACTTATGCGTGTCATGCAACACTTGTACGAATAAACGTGGATAAGCTTCTTTTGTCGAATAAGAATCAAAATTTTCTTATTGTGCGACATCTGAAGCTAATTATTATCATCTATAGCTGCTGCCATCAATTCATCATAATCGGTCATCACATCATCCAAAACAGATGGCTGCAGAAACACTTCCGCAATTCTGTGCAAATCATCTGACGAAAACTCAGTCAGTTTCGACGACTTTTCAAGTCGCGTCCAATGTATGGGTGTTTCCTTAATGTCAATATCACTCAAAATAAAAGGTTTATTTTCGGCAGTCGCTCGTTTACGCGACTTCTCGAATAACCTACCCTGGAATTCTTCATTATGTCGCGTAAATGAGTGGTTGCCGCAATAAAAAAAACGTTTGCTTTGACTGAATTAGGCGAACACTACAAATATTTGCCGGAAACACTTCAAGTATTTTTGGCAAACACTACCAAATTTTGAAATATTTGTGGGAAACTTTTCAAATATTTGTGGGAAACACGTTTCGTGTTTGTGGGAAACACTTCAAATATTTATGGGAAACACTTCGTATTTGTTGGTAACACTTTTCGTGTTTGTGGGAAACACTACAATTATTAATGGGAAACATTATTGATCATTTGTGAGAAACACTTCGATTATTTCCTACAAATGAGCTTGCAAACACTTAAGTGTTTGTTTCAGAAAGTGTTTACAGGAAACGATATTTTTTTTTGTGTGTACGAAATCGTAATCGACATTTCAAAACAGTCTAAAATCGAAGTCATTACTGGGTTGCCTATAGATTGACTTAATACTCAAATATTAAGATTTAAAAAAAGGTTTTTCCCACGAATTGTCTTATGGTACCAAAACAAAAAAATATCGAAATTCGGTACACTTCCCTATCGTACATGTTATGAAATTCTTTCAATATTACAAGTTTCTGGATTCGTTAACCTGTGGACTTTAACATTATTTTAAAAAGTAACCCTTAGGTATGTGTAGGGTATTTATTGTCGACTTAGTCCGACTATAACTTTCATAATTCTTACTAACACCAACTAGCGAAATTTCCTGTGTGACCTAACTTTTCTTACTGATTTTGGTACTATTTTAACTGTAAATATCGTTAAAATGGTAGGTTAAAATTACTTTTTTCGGGACTGAAAAATTTAGAAATTTTAGATATAGATTTTTGCTGCGATCTTGTGATTTGGAAGTCCAATTGTTTAAATTATTTCTGCAACAATTCAGCTATTATTTGAAATAGATTTTTTCTACTATTTTAAGTACTATTACTACTACCTACTACCTTTTTACTACTTTTTTAATACTTTTTTAATACTTTTTTACTACTTTTTTAATACTTTTTTACTACTTCTTTACTACTTTTTTTAAGTACTGTTTCTACTACTTTGTAATTTCTTTATTGAACATAATTTTTACGCTAATGATGCAAAAATTTCACCATTTCAATGTTGACGCGCATTTGTTGAATTGATGGCAGCTCTGTATTTGTATATTACAGATACATATAAGTTGTTGTTGAAGTAGTTGTTGTTGTACTCATTGTTGTTGTTGTTGTTGAGCTGCATATGAATCCAATGAAAGCTGTTGGCGCTGAGCGCTAAAGAGCGTGCGTTTCAATGCTTGTTTATTATGGTTGACTCAATGAGAAGTTAGGGTGGGGTGGCGGTGAGAAGAGTGGCAGACGGACAGAGGCAGAGACGTTTATACGCCAGCATATCGTGCGCTTGTATTTATATAATTTTTTCTACTGTTGTTGGTTTTTTAAAGTTATAAACTCGATTTTTGCTGCGTTTAATCATCAACAATCGCAGCGACGGCGCGGCGCGGCGCGACTCATGTATCGTGCATGTATCGTGCTTTTGCTGTTTGTTGGGTAATTGTTGTTGTTGTTGTTTGATTTATTTATTGTTGTTGTTGTATTTTGTTGGCTGTATTTTGTTTTCGTTTCGTCGTCGTCATCTTCTCTGCTGCTGCTGCTGTTGTTGACGTTGGCAGCAGCAGCAATACAAATCGTGCGCACGGACGGACGGACGGATGGAAAGACGGACTGACTGACAGACAGTCGCAGTGGCCACAGTTCGCAGTGGAGCGTCGAGTACGACGTACGTGGTTAACGTACGCTTAGATTGAAGGCAGTCACAGTGACCAGAGCAAAGAAATAAAACGGACAGACAGTGAGACAGTCGTCAGTCATTCAATGAATCAGTATCAAACCGTGCAACAGTCAGTGTTTTTTTTTTATATATTTCAATAGAAAAAATAAAACCCAAACTGCAACGTGCTGCAACAACAAGTAGTAGTAGTGAAAAAAAAGTAATAAAAAATATTTATTTTCTTAAGTGCTCTCTAAAAACTTTGGATTAAAATAAAAACAAAATAAAAAATTATTTATTATACGCCATTTTTACGATTTATTGCTGCAAACGTAAAATTTTCAGAAATCTTTAAATAGCAGCAAAAAAAAAAATGCCACGAAAAAATGAAAATTTTTAAGTAAAATTGAAAAAAAAAATAAAGAAAAAATGTAGAAAAAACGAAAAAAAATACGAAACGAAAAAAGTATTAATCATACGCGCGTCTAGCTGTGTTGGTAGTGGCAGCAAGCAGGCAGGCAGGCAGCAACGTGTATCTGTGAAATTTGTATCTGTGCAATTGTCGCTCTGTGAAGCAGCATTTGTATCGGTGTGAATGAATGTGTGTGCTGGTGTTTTTTTTTCTCCATTTAATTTTTTCACGTTTGTGCGAATAACAAAGCATTTCTTTTTTTATTTTTGCATTTTTTTCCTTCAGTTGTTTGGCAAAAATAACAGCAAGCAGCAAACTGTGTCGTCGACGTTTTCAAACGAGTCATACAAAGTAGTTTTTTTTTTTATTATTTAAATATTAATGTTTTTTTATAAATTTGTTAAAATCCAAAATTTTTCTTATGTAAAAAATATTTTATTATAAATTTTTATAAAAAATATTTTTAACATAATTTTTATATAAATTTATTTCTGTTATTAAAAAATAAAAAAAAATAAAATATTTTTTACTTAAAATATATATATATATATATATATATATATATATATATATATATATATATATATATATATTTACAACAATATTTCGTTTCAATTATTTTGTTTTTTTAAATATATTTTTTTTATATATTAATATATTTTTTATAAAAAAAAAAATTACATAAAATATTTGTTGTATATATGATTTTTTATTTAAAAAAATCTTTTTTTTAGAAAAATAGAAAACAAGCGTCGTTGTAGAACGACAAATCACCAAATACATTTTTATAAAAAACTTAAATTTCGAGTTTGTCGATTAGTATTATAAAAAGTAATTGATGCATTTTTAAAGTTGAAATATCAATTGATAGATTTGCATTTAACGTATTCACAGTTCCATGGTATTGGTACAACATTGTACGAATACGACAGTACGACAATTGAATTGTAAGCATCACTTTTCTGCTTGTTAAAATATTTTGTCAAATAAATACAGCTGATTCTTACATGTTTTGGAATTATCATAAATATTCCTTGGTTTTAAAAGAAGAACAAATAAATTCACATTTTATGTGCACTATTTGTCTTCAATTTAACAATTTTTCTTCATTTCACAAAATACGACACCAACAAACATGCGACAAGGCTACTCTCAAATACAACACTTATAGTATTTTACTTTTTATAAGGGATGTAACAACAAATTGACGTTTCTATGTTATTGTATCGTATATATACTACATGGTACATATACCATACTAAAATACATTGAACTGTGAATACGCTAATTTTCCTATCATGTGGTAAAAAAAATTGAGATCATCAATTAAAAATTGACAGATTTTTGTAAATGAATATTTGGCATTTTGAAAATGTATTTGGTGACATTTCGTTCTACAACGACGATATATACATATATATATTTATTTATAAAAATAGTATTTACAAAAATATTTTATTCAAAATTCCAAATAAATTATTGCAGAATGCCATAAAAATTAATGCATTTTTTGTATTTTCTTTTCTTCATTTTTTACATTATGAATACATAATGTAGTTTTATTATGTAAAGAAAATACAGAGTGCAGTAAATATAAGTTTTCCAGTTTTTTACATTTTTTTTTGGTTAAATACAGAACAAATAAATGAAATGAAAAATGAAATGAAATTAATACAGCTTGTAGTAAAAATAAATGCAGATGTAGTAAATTAGCTACACATTTCAGTACGTTTAAATAAATACATACTGTAGTAATTTTCTTTTCAAATATAGTCAAATATTTTAAAGAAATGCAGTAATTTTATGAATGTAGTTATCATTCATACAGAAAAAACTACATAAATATAGTAAAAACAAATAAATTTGCTGTTGCAAGTAAATTAAATAAATTAAACAACAATATTTTATTTTTAAGGCAGTATTTTTGATGAATTTAGTACGAGTGCATTTTATAACGTTGGATTTAGTAAGTTTAAGGAAACCAACTCTAAATGTGTAATGTTAAGGACACATTAGTTATATTGTTAATAATGGAAAAATTAAGAAACATTTTTTTTTTTTTTATTTATAATATTTATTTTTTTTTATTTTTACTATATAACATATTACTATTTTTTAATTTGTTTATTTAATTTTGGTGTTTAAAGGTTTTTAAAAATTTGTTTTGTTTTATTTAATTTGAATTTAATATTTTTAATATTTTTTAATTTTTTATTTTTTTATATTTTTATTTTTTAATTTTTTTTCTTTTTCTATATGTTACTATTTATTAATTTGTTTATTTAATTTTGGTGTTTAAAGATTTTTTAAGAATTTGTTTTGTTTTATTTAATTTGAATTTAATATTTTTTTTTTTTTTTTATTTTTTAATTTTTTTTTCTATATGTTACTATTTTTTCAATTTGTTTATTTAATTTTGGTGTTAAAAGATTTTTTAAGAATTTGTCTTATTTAATTTAATTTGAATTTAATATATTTTTTTAATTTTTTTTAAATTAAAAAAAAAATTCTACATGTTACTATTTTTTTCAATTTGTTTATTTAATTTTGGTGT
The DNA here is from genome assembly GCA_951804985.1 of Dryomyza anilis. NCBI lineage: Eukaryota > Metazoa > Arthropoda > Insecta > Diptera > Dryomyzidae > Dryomyza > Dryomyza anilis. The sequence continues at coordinate 125,339,764 of OX638130.1, read as the reverse complement.
TAAAAGATTATTTAAGAATTTATTTTGTTTAATTTAATTTGAATTCAATATTTTTTTTAAAATTTAAATTTTTTATTTTTTTTATTTTTAAAATTTTTTTTTTTATTTTTTTTATAATTTTTTTTTACTGGCTCGCTTTAGTTTTTTAAATTTGTTGTTTGTTTGAATGTCTACAGCAACAACAATAACAATAGGTAAAAGAAAACTACAACAACAATTGACTTTATGTATTAACCAACATTGTCACGGCGCGTACAAAAAACGAGTGACTTTTGTATCAGACAGAAAACAAATTAAAAAAAGAAAGAAAAGATAAAAACTTAAAAAAACCATAACCGTTAAATAAGAAATCCAGTCGTCCAGTCTACATTATTTTGCGTTGAGTGTGTGTTTTACATTAATTTTGCAATTCTTTTATAGGCAGCAACAACTTTTGAAAAGTTCAAAAATAAAAATATATAAAATATAAAAAAAAACAGCAAAAGCTTTCAGTCAACAACAACAAAAAAAAACCAGAGCAATAAAACAATTTTTTTAAAACAACTTTTAGTGTAAAAATATCTAAATGTTGTAACTACAACAACAATAATAACAACAACAAGAATAAAGAAAACTACAAAAATCCAGTAAGAACAACAACATTATAAACAACATTATCAACAACATCATCATCACAATCAACCACATCATTGCCGTCAACATTCTCGCACTTTGAAACGCAATGCAACAGCAGCTGTAGTAAATTGCAACCCACCTCTTAGCAAAAACAACTACATCAAAAAAAAAAAGGTAATTAAAATAAGCTACCTTTTTTTAGAGCGTTGCCACTGCGTTAAAGTTTTTAATTAGACTTTGCACAAAAACTGCTTCAAACAAGTGGACCAAAGAAACCGTTCGTGTCCTTTTTGTTGGCGATTTTCTTTTTTATTTAGTTTTTTTTTCCATAACCCTTTTAATTTCTTTAACGTGTTTTTGTTATTTTTAACATATGCAAAATTTAGCCCTTTTTATCTACCACGGAACTGCGCGATAATTTCCGCATTCCACATTTCGCAGTAAAGCTGCCCAAAACTTTGCTAAAAATTGACGAAACTTAAGTTAAACTCAAGTTTAAATGTTAACTCAAAAAGTAATTGATTGAAATTATAATCAGAAAAACCATTTTTTTGGGAGATATAAAAATGTTATAAATAAAAATTGATTTCAATAAAATTTGTTTCTTCTTTTTTTGTAGTATTTAGAATTTGTTTCAATAAATAAATATTATAATAAATAATAAAATAAGAATAGCGCACAAAGAAATAATAAAATCAAATAAAATGCAAGAAAAATAGACAACAAAATGGTTATGTAATCAATTATATTTGATTTATTATTTTCTGCGCGTGCTATTTTTATATTATCGAACATTTTTTCTTATATTGTATTATATAATTTCTTAGTAAATTCAAATATAAATATTTTTTTTCTTTTTAATTCTTGTTGGGTTTTCTGCTATTTTGTGTAGTATTGAAGGTTTTAATAACGTCGTTTGCTCTGATGGTTAGTGCATTGGACTACGAGCCGAGTCGCTGTTCCGAATCATCGCATTATACTTTGTTTAAACTTTCAATGTTTTTGACAGGAAATTTTTTCACAACACTTTTCGCTATTTTCTGTCGCGTCGTCTTTTCACCAAATTTTCTAAATTTTTATATTTTTGCACACTATGTATTAAAAATAAATTCTCACGTGCACTTTAGTTGCTCGATGTATTTAAAAAATTAAGAATTATACTCATTTTATTTTTCTGAAATTTTGTAATTTATTGAATGACATTTTTTTACGAAATTATCCAAAAAAAATGTCCAAAAACAAAAAATTTAAATATCCGAAAAAAAAAAATTTTAAAATTATCAAAATAAAAAACAAGAAATTTGTCCGAAAAATTTTTTTTCGAATTTTTTTAAAAATATTTTTTGTACCCTAAACCCGACTCGAGTCCGATTAGCCATGTTCGTCGTTCTGTACGTCTGTCCGACTACACGATAACTTGAGAAATATCTTCCAATATGTTTTACCCATAAAATGGTTCTGTGTACGGGAATGAGCCAAATCGTTCAACGGACACGATCACCTCCCATACAAGTCACTTATATAGGATCCAATAACTCGAAAAGTACCCGATTGGAAATTGGTTCAGGTTAGCCTTATTTCGCATCCGTCCCTGATCAGAATACGATAAGGCATCCCTACCAAAGGCCTACTGAAATGATACTGATCAGGGTCGGAATCCTAATTTCAGATCCACATAAAGGCAACCTTATCCAACCTTCATAAACAATACTGATATAAAGTCTACTTGAGGAAAACTGGTGTGACACTTATGAAAAAACCTTATTGGACTTCGTTTTAATATATGTAATAAGTCTAGATTTTATTTTTTATAATAAAATTGGGTGGCAAAATTATTCCAATAAAATAAAATATTCTAATAAATGAATGTTAAACTCAAATGCAAGAGATATAAAAATTATCAACATTTTTAAAATTTTGAAATAGCTCAAAACGTTGACTTTTTGTCATTGCAAAAGTTATTCACAAAACTATTTTTTGTTTGAAGGGTCTCGAATTTGGTAAAAACAGTTTAAGAAGAATTTAAATATATACATTGAATTATATAAGGTTAGGCTAAGGGTAAGATCAGGAAGCCTGATCAGGATAACAACTTCTAATAGCATCACGTTTTGAATCAGGCACTGATCAAAACCCCTGATCATTGTCTCATTTGAAATCAGGGTGCCTGATCAGACAATGATCGCATCCTGAACTAAATTTCCGCACGGGTATTCAAGATATAGTTATTTTTAAGTTTATAGTTAAATTTATAAAGTATTGTTAGAATTCACCTAAAATAAGTGCTGCAAAAATGGGCAATCTGTCCACTTTTTTTTCTGATTTTTTTATAATTTTTTGGAAACAAATCTATGAAATGTTAAACTTACGGATCTCCAAGTATATTTTAAAAATGGGCGTGATCCGAGTTTTTTTTTAATAGTTAAGAATAGTTAAAAAATTTAAAATTTAGATATACAATTCATTACCCCACTTTGATATTCCCATCGAGGTGTAGGATATTCCATAGTCGCGCCCGACCGACTTTAAGTCCCGCCCAAATGTGACTTAACTTTCCCCGCTCGATATTAAAAGAAAGTTATAATTATAAATAAATATATTACAAAACATTTTAATAATTTATGCATGTCGTGCAAGCATTGTATAAGAAATAATAAACAATAACTACTTGAGAACTGAGAAGTATGACAAAAAATGAACGAAAAATAAATAGTTTGATGACAAGTATTCTTTAATATAATGTACCAATATGTTGTATTTTATGTATTTGTTCATTAATATGATGAATCGTATTCTTCTCCTACACTTCATCATATTGAAGAATACTTTTTCGATCATTAATCAAATTGATAATGAAGTCGTAACATTGATGTTTTGTAATTATCAATATTATGAATTGTTCTTCAACACAATGAACAAAGAACGAATTTCATCAATATGAAGATGATTTTTTTCTGTGAACAAACACATGGGAATACAACAACACAGCAACGAAGCTCGCGATCGTGTTTTTTGAGCGAACATGAAATACATGGGTGTTTTGTACACACCCGTATTTGCTGGGTACCCCGGGTTTATAATTATGTTTTTATATTTATATTTTTATTGAAATTTTTAATTTTTATTTTTAAATAAAAACACAAAAAATATATATATTTTTTTTAATACTTTGTTATTAATATTTAAATGTTTAAATTTATATTTGTTATATTATGAAGTTTTAAATACTGAAGTTTTTTTTATAATAATTCTTTTTTAACTAAACTTTAATGCGATTTTTTCAATTTTTCATTGACATTTAAATGAATTGCTGTGCGCGTGATATCCGCAGCTAGCAGCAACAGCAGCTGTTTCTTGTTATTAACTTTTATCGCATTTATGCGATATCTATACAGACAGCAGGCAGCTAGCTCTTTCTATACTAAGCATGCAGCTCATGTACATATGTTAATAAAAATACATACAGACAAACACATGATAAGGCGACAATTGCAATTATGAAAAAATAAGTTATACTTGGTGTGTATACGCTATACGAAAAACGTAATAAGTAATTATATAAAAAAAAAATAGTAGTGACACAAATATATTTTAAATTCGAAATTTTCAAAGTTAACCAAAATTATTTTTCAATTTTTTGATGTATATTTGTTAGAATAGTTGTTAATTAATAAGTACCTATTTTTTTCGAAAATCATATAAAATGTAAAACCTTTTTCGATAATCGTAGTATTCCTTTTTTTAAATCTAATTTTTTATTAGATGTTTATTTTATAACTTTGATGCTTTTGATTAACTAAATTTTATTTTATAATAAAAGGTTAGTTAATTAGTGTTAGTAAATCTAATAAAAACTATAAGAAATAAGATGAATATTATATTATTGGCCATTTCTAAATTCTTACTAAATCCAACTGTACAAAATTATTATTTTTTAATTATCAAAATTAAATAACATAATTTTGATAATTAAAAAAAAAAACAGAAAATATATCAAATTAAAATTTTTACAGTGAAATATTTTCAAAATAAATACGATTGCGTCGAGGTAAATGATTTCTGGGTTGATTTTTATAATGCACAAAATTTTTGAAAAGTTAGATTTGATGTCTTTACTATCATGCCAAAGGGACGAATGTGTAATTTTTGACATTTGCATTTTTTTTACATTTTTAAATATGGATTTTCCTCAAGTATACTGTGCCAAAATCGTGAGTGGTTTTGTTGAATATTTCTAGCTACAAAAGAAAAAACCAAAAGTACGTATTCGAAAAATGGAAATTTTTGTCCTGCCAAAAGGGCGAATCTTGTCGTTTTTTTGCCATAACTTTTTATGGGAACAGGATAAAATAGTGGTGTAAAGGTATTAATTGTTTTTTTTTAAAGCACATATCGATTGGCATCATTATTTTAATTTTTTTTTTTGTTATTTTAATCAGTTGTAAGAAAAATGTTTGGCAAATTATTTTTAAACAATGATGCCAATCGATAGGTGTTTTAAAAACAAATAATTAATGCCTTTACAACACTATTTTATCTTGCACCAATAGAGCGGTATAGTAAAAAATCGAAAAGATTCGACCTTTTGGTATGACAAAATTTTCGATTTTACAAATTTCTTCGTTTATCTTGCTATAACTCTTTATTGGTGTAAGATAAAATAGTGATGTAAAGGAATTAATTGATTGTTTTTAAAGCACCTATCGATTGGCATTATTATTTAAATATCAAAGATATTTTATATACGTTATGATAATTGATGAATATACCAAAATAACAAACAAAAATTGAAACATTTCAAATTTGGTAAAAAATCACATACGCCCCTTTGGCATACAGGTTGACGATATTTGGTTCCTGTGCTTGAATTTGCTTATCACTATTAGATCTACTATTTTTATATATCGTAGAACGAAAAGTCACCAAAAACATTTTCAAAATGCCAAATATTCATTTACAAAAATCTTTATATATCTGTCAATTTTTAATCGATGATCTTAATATTTTTATCACATGATAAGAAAATGTAAATCTATCAACTTTAAAAAATGCATCAATTACTTTTTATAATATTAATCAACAAACTTGAAATTTAAGTTTTTAATAAAAATGTATTTTGTGACTTTTCGTTCTACAGCGACGATATATAACTTATAAATCTGCCAAACGTATTTTCTGCAAAAAACAACTTTTTATATTTTAATCAAAAAAATTAAATTTTCTGCAATTTTTTACTACAATTTCATGATATTGATATTTAATAAAAGTGTAGCAAGTTCAACGACAAAATACGTTGAACTTGCTACACTTTTATTAACTACGCATTGCCTACAGGCAACCCTCGCTAATGTCAGCAATAAATGCGCTCGTCGCTGCTGCCTGCCGATATGTTGCTGCTCGTAGCAGTAGCAGCAGCAACGACATGCTTTGCGAGAGCTCACTTTGCGAACTGTTGTAGTTGTGTAGCTGGCTGTGCATTGCATGCAGAAACTACAATAACGGCAGCAGCAAACAGAACTACAATAATAACAGCAACAACAGTAGTAGCAGTAGCAGCAGCCATTCTAGCAGCGACGGTAACAGCAACAAGGCAATGTACTCGTAAGTATTTTCGTCGATTATCGCACTTGTGTCTAAAGTCGTTTTTATTTCATTTTAATTTGTTGCTTTAGTTGTTGCTGCTGCTACTGCTGTGCGGTTCTTGCTGGCAAACGCACACTGACATAGATGGACGGACAGACATACAGACGGACAAACAGATACAAATGCATGGCACATATGAGCGCAAAAAGTTCTGTCAACCTATACAATGCGCCGCGCAGCAATAGAATGCAATTTAGTTAATAAACAAATCTAGTAGATACAACAAGTATCTCAAAGTATCTATGTATCTGTAAGCTTAATGTGGGGTAAAACAAAAACAAACAACAATAACTGTGCACGCATTAAATCGCACATTTATGAGCAACAAGCGTACGAACAACAACATATGGCAGCGCTTAGATACTTAGAAATAGTGTGAGATACATTATGCGTTACATTATGAGATACATTATGCGATACATTAAGTGCTGCATTAAGCAATCAAATTGCAGATGCCTTATTATTTATTGGCATTTGTTTATGTAAAGCAGCCAATTTGAAATGATAATAATAAATAATAAAAATGCTGACAAACTGCAAATCTTTGGCAGTTTTCAGCGTGTGTGTTTTTGTGAAAAGAGCCTCTAGTATAGCAGCAATATATATGATAAATGTGCAAAAAGGCATGAAAAAAAGCTCTGCAAAGCATTAAGAAAACAAACTGCGCGCTATTTCCGCCACTTGCATGCAAAAACAGCAACGCGCATCCGTCAGATACTTTTGTATCTGCGTTGCGTGTATTTGTGCGCGCACAGCAGTGATGTGTAATGTTTTGCGAAAATATCACGTTGGTTTTATACTATTTTCCATGCGCAAAAGCAACGTGTATGCGTCAGATACAAACATATATAAAATGTATCTATAAGTCGCGCACATGTATCTACAAGTCGAAACAGAAAAGTATCTGCAATTATTTTTGCACACACATATTCAAGAAAACAAAAAAAAAACTAAATCATAGAGGCAAGCATAGTCGATAAAAAAGAAGAAGAGGAAGAAGAAGTAGTGGAAACAGCAACGGAAATTTATACTGCTGATGCAGGCAAAAACCTGCAAAAATTTAACCCAAAAAAACAAATATAAAAAAATACAAATTTCTACGCGCACACACACAGCGCCAAAGAAGCACATCAAAAAGCGTAAAGCAACTAAAACTAAAGTGTGTAAAATGGAATGGTGAATCAAAACAACAGCCACACTCGATCCACACAGACTAATAACAACAACAACAGCAACAACGAACAGAAACCAGTAACCAGTCAACTAAACCAACTAACCAACCAGTCCGTCAACCAACGCAGTACTTTGTTCGATGACTCGCGCATGACTCTGCTGCCTGCCAGTAGAACAAAACAGTTTTTATTTTAATTTTTTTCAATTTTTTTTTTTGTCAGTTATTGTGCGACAAACCGCGAACCGAACCGCACTTAAGTGACGGAACCAACAAAACCAACCAGCACTGTATACCGTCGCTTCGATCCGATTCGGTCTGTTCGACCAACCGAAAGTACGAAGTAAGTTGATACGATCGACGCGGTTCTATTCTAAGCCGGTTCAATAATGGGGGCCGTTTCAAATTAAAGTTTGCCATAGTTAGTTTCATTGGAATCGAGATGCAAGGGTTCATAGAGCTATCTTGGCTGCTGGTTTAAGTAACCTAAAGATGCATGTCGTCTTCGTCTTCGCCAAACTACAAAAATATGTTGACAGCTAATAGATACAACATATAACTTTGCAAAGTTAATGTGGTAATTTTAAAACAAAAAGATACAGAGTATCTGTAGCAAGTAGAAAACATATGTTAGATGCTATTTCATATGTTCTGTATACTAAAAGATACAGCTTTAAGCTTTATCTACCTCAAAGATACAATTTGCTTCTTGCTATATTTTCACAACTAAAATATACGGAGTATCTCAAGAGTGAACAACCGTATTGCACATATTTCTAAGCTGTAGTAATAGTTTTAAAAATACTAGCAACTTTAGGAAAAAACCTCTAAACAAATTTGAAAAGTATCTAAAAGATATTTTAGCTTTTAAAACTACCTTTTTATAGCATAATGTTTATTGTTTATCTTAATAGATATTTTACAAGAATTACTTAGCTTAAACAATAAATTAAGGCTGTCTCTAACTCAAAGATACATTTTTGGTAATTTACAGATACAACAATTTTACGTCCAGTCGTATTTTTCAACTGCTTAAGATTTCAAAAAAAAAATATCAACTTTTGCCAAAAACATATGAGCAATTTTGAAAATTATCTAAGAGTTATTTTAGCTTAGCTTAAGATACAAATTTAAACTGTCTCCAACTCGAAAGATACATTTTTGGAATTTACAGATACTATACAGACAAATAAAAGTTGTATTTTTACAATCAAATAATACAGCAACATAAGCAAAAAAAGAAACTGAGCATTTTACAAAAGTATCTGAAAGTAGTATTAAGTTTATAAAGCCGTCTTTGCAAAGTTCATTGCTTGTAATATATCTAGATGCTTATTTTGTGGTTTCTTATTTTGCTAAAGCTACTAATTTGAACTGTCGCTTACTTAAAGATACATTTTTGGTTATTTGCAGATACAACTATCTATTTTGGATCAAGTCGATCAAAAGATTCAGCAAATATTTAGAGTGTATCAGTGTTTTAAACATATTACATGCCTGCTTTAAAAATGTCCGCAACATTAGCAAAAGTAACTGAGCATTTTCGAAAAGTATCTACAAGTAGTATTAGCTTTGTAAAGCCCCCTTACAAATTCTTACTGCTTGTAATAAGACCAAATGTTTATTTTACAGCTTATTTCTGAGCTTAAGATACAAATTTAAACTGTCCCTAACTCAAAGAAACATTTTTTGTCCAATTACAAATACATTGCTATTTTGCATAATTTAAGCATTTCAAGAATTTTTCAATTTAAATGCATGCATTCAATTCAAATCAAATTCAAAGAACACTTACACTACTTGCAATGGCCGCGCTATATGTATTCATCAATATCCATCAGATAACCATCGGGTATAAATTCAAGTATTGCATTTGGTGGTGCCCTACAAAATTTATGTTGCCACCCTAAGAACAACGACGCCACCGCACAAAATCAACCAAAAACCTCACATGTCTCCAACACACACACACACTTTGTATTTATCTGATAGATACATCCAAATATTCATCCATCCATCTGTCGTGAGTTGGACGTCGCTGTAGTATATCTGCATCCATGAAATTTTGATTAGACGTACGACCCAACGACCGTCCAATGCATACGTCTTCAGCTGGGACAACGGCAACAACAAGTACACAACGTATTAAGTGTTTATGCACATGCATTCTGCGTACACAAACCCTCACAGATACTTTTGTATCTGTGAAAACACTTGTTTACAGTACCAGCACTGTATATGCATCAAATTGTAGTACACTATATGAAATCCATCCATGCATTGATTAGGGTTTTTTTTGCGGTGTAGTTCAGGGGCGGCTGAGCTGCAAAATCTTACCGAGGTTTTCGTTAAAATATTAAACCGGCCTATTACGGTAGCGCTCATCTCGTTAGTGCGTCGGACTACGAACGAAAAGTCGGTGATGCGTTCGACTACGAGCCGAAAGGTCCTCGTTTCGATCACCAGTGCCTGCCAACATCTTTTTCATAAAAAATATAGAAACTATTATTATTATGGTTTTCTATCAGTTTCGAAAATCTAATACGTCGATTTTCTTTTAAAAATTGTTTTTTTATTTTCTTTTTTATATTCTACCCCAGAAAAAATATATGACAGATAACAGGCATTCCTGCTGAAAAAAATATATATTTTCGGCAAGTTTCCGACAGACAACGGCGGTGTTTGTATTAAAACATACCCGTTGTCTGTCCTAAAACAAAACGGTAGATTAAAGGAAAGTGAAGGAATGGTACAGTCAGATATATGACCTAGTCAGAGTCAGTCAAAAAGCTTTTATTTTGAATATTTAAAAAACAAATTCTATAAAATGTCGACAACTGCCTTCCGATATTTTGCCGAAAACCTGATGCAAGGCAGCATATATGAAAAAATTACAAAAATAATTCCATAAATCTGCCTTGGCACGTAAATATTTTTTAACATTGCGATTGCCTGTGTAAAACCTGGTATAGGAAAGCTGTTGTTTTTTATGAAAAACAAAGTACATACTATGTCCTGCGTAAAATCGTCCGAATAACTGCATTTTTGCAAGAAATATGTCGATATTATGCAATAACTGAATATAAAAATAAAATACATTTTGTTCCCAAACAACAATTTACTGGACAATTCAAATACCTTAACGGTTACTGCAACCTTAACGGTTACTGGTAGGAATTTAAAGAGTATATCAGCGTCAGTCAAAATAGTCAAAAACTTGTAGGGATCTCTGCCAGTGAAACTAGTCAAAAACTTGGCTGCTCAAAAACTGGTCTGTCCTCAATAAATCAAGTCTAAAACTGGTTGGTTCCTGGTACGGATTTGAATAGTAGATCCCTGCCAGTAAAACTAGTCAAGAACTGGTCGGTAGTACTGGTAGGAACTGAAAGCTAGTTTGAAGAACAAGAGCAAAATTGTCACTTCTTGTGTAGTTCTTGCAAATAATGATTTCTAGTACGGTGGAATTTTACGAAGTCTGCTATATTTATGAGAGTACTTACCCAACCAGACAAACGATGCCCGAAACATAACTTTTTGCTAACTTTTAAAACTTAAGATTTTCGAATGTTGTCAGAAAAGTGATCCAAAAGGTATCTGAAAGGCTTACGATGTCCAAAACATAACTTTATGCTAACTTTTAAAACTTGAGATATCCGAATGTTGTCAGAAAAGTGATTCAAAAGTTATCTGAAAGGCTTAGAATGTCAGCCTTTTCGTTGACGTTTAGCTCTCGAAAAGATAACTAGCTCAACCAATAAAAGGCTTAATATTTATAAATCGCCCTTTTATTGTCAGTGCGTCCCTGCTCCGAGTCTTATCAGCACCATTAGCAGCAGCAGCAGCACAGCTCCAAAAACACTTGCAACCACACAGACACCGACACACACACACGCACTAATTGGCATTGCATCCGCCCACACATGGATGACAACCCAAACAATAACAACAATCACATAATCAACAACATTTTATTGTTGTTGTAATATTATGTCTAAGTGGTGCATATTGTTGTTGTTGGTTTATTTCTGTTCAGCAGTAGATGACGACAATGCAAAAATCATAAAATATTTTATTGTCGATAAAAAAAAAAACAAAAACCGAAAACTTACTCAACACATGAGGTGATAAATGTAAAGTTTTTTTTTGTTATTTTGAAATTTTGTTAGTTATCATTATTTTACTACACTATACACAAACACCATATCACCAATCCCCCTCCTCCCCTATAAAAATGAGGGCACGTGCTTTGCAGTATGCAGTAAATGCACCAGATGTACGTTGTATTTTTTTTGTATTATTATTTTGTAGTTGGTTTGTTGGGTTGCTGGAAATGACTCCCCGAAAATCCACAAATGTGATTACAGAGTCTGACACTTTGATAAGTGATGAGTTGCTGTTGCTGCTTCTGAGCAATGTTGCAAGTAATGCGTAGAGTGTGTAAAAGTGTTGTAACTTTACAACTTGCCCATGTGTGTTTGACGCAGATGTTTCAACAAATATACAGAAACACACAACCCACACAAGTGTGGAACTCGTAGTTGAGAGACAGACCCCCAACTATCAACCAAACGGATACTTTGACTGATTGATGCAATTTTGTTGCACTTCTCTATTTTCGGTTATTTGTAGTTAAAAGTTGCATTATTTATTTTAGAAAACTTTTTATAACTCCGAGACAAAATTATTGGCGGGGTGGTCAAAGTATTTTAGGAACATATTTTTTGGCTTGACAAAGCCTATTTTGCCCGTTCGGATTATTCATAATTATTTAGTAATTTTGATGTTTCGTATACGATTTCTCGTTAATGTTCAAAAAGATCCATGTATGCATGAAAAAATATCGAAAAAAAAATTCATCAAAATGTATATTATAAAAATAAAATTCAAAAAAATTTGCTTAAAAAATAAAATTCGAAAAAAAGTATTTTGTGCTAAACAAATTTAAAAAAAATGTCCGAAAAAAATGTGTCCAAAGAAAATCCTCCTTGGAGTTTTCTGACAGAATATAACAACGTGCGATATATTTAATTGGAGATGAAAATATTGCATCGTCTATTGGTTCTCTTGAGCACCGTTGGGTGTGTAACCCCCAACGGAAAGTGTTCGAGGGAAATTCATTGCCTGATTCCATCAGGTCGTGTGTTTTTTCATTCTACTCGGGTATCGAACCAAGCTCACCACTTCGTAGTCCACTCGGCACTCAACAGAACAACGCATTACAGAGAGAATTCGTTCTTCAGTCGCACGATACGTTTGTGGAACAATCTCCCTGCGTCTGTTTTTCCCGACATCTTTGATATTTGCAAGTTGAAAACAAACATTAATCGATACTACTCCAACTTTCCTCCCTCCCAATAATCTATAATCCTTTTATTCGATAAAAAAAAAAGAATAGTCGAATGAAGAATTGTTTGGGGAACAAAAATCTGGGGAATAATTGTCTAGGATAAGAATTATACGCCAGAGAGAGCTATACGCCAAAAAATTGATCGAGAAATAATTATCCGCGGAAGTATTGTCTGGAAAAGAATGGTTCGAGGAAGAGTAGTCTTAGAAAAAACTATCTCGGAGAAGAATAGTCCGAGTGCAAAGGTTTTGATTACTATATGAAAATGGTAAAATAAATTCTAATCAATCTCTCTGCAGGGAAAAAGATATCAATTGCTCTAAAATTATCTATCAAGTGACTGGTAATAAGAGGACTTCTCACTGTTATAGTCCCAAGGTAGGAGAAAGTTCCATGACCGGTACCATTAATACCAACTAACAAAAAGGAACTTGAAGAGCGTACTGTCTAAAGATCTGCATGTGGTGTTAATTCAGCCCTTGCTACGACATCACCGTGTTAAAGTTGCCAGTTGGTTTTAAATAAAAGTTGCCGAACTAGGATCGATTAATCGGCACAGTTTCATTTCTCCTTAGGTTTATTATTTTTAGTTTCTTTAAAGAACCTTTGGTTCTTGAACATTTTCGCTACGCAAAAGTTGATTAATCAGAAATTCTCATTAATCAAAGTGCTGATTAATCAGAATCCTAAATAATTAATTAATCAATTTTTTGATTGATCGAAAATCGTGATTAATTAATTAATCAGAAATTGATTAATCGATTAATCGCACAGCCCTATTTTGTATATTTCATTACTTTTTAGATAAACTCACATTTTTAATAATTCTTTGCATATTATTCTGATATCAGCTTTTTGTTCCTTTCTCTTTACTCGATATAAAGTAAAGTGACTTATAATTGCAATCGTTGTTTTTCGTTAGTATTTTCCAATTTCTGTGCAGTCAGCAAGATATGCATGCAGTTGTTTGTAATGGCGCTCCCTCTCTCTCTCGCTCTTTCTTTCGCTCGCCGTCTCTCTTTTACGCTCTAAACAGAAAGCGAATGCAACGAAAGGGAGAGTGATGATCGGACAGACTTTCTTACAAAGTGAATGACAATGAAAAACAGGACAAAAACAACACAAAATATGCAATGATTTTCTTTCTTCTCAATCTTTAATTTTGTTCTTCTCTACTCAGTTCGGTTTGATTCTGTTCTGCTATGTTTTTATTTCCACATGGTGTGATTTTTGTATTGTTTTTGCTTTTATTTGTGCATTCAAACGTTTGTGTCAAAATGCGCAGATTTCTATACACTACATTGACGCCATTTTTGCTGACGTGTTTTTCGTAAACCCCCCACTTAGAAATTTATTTTTTTTATGTGTCTTCATTAAACATTATATTTGCTGTATATAGACGACATAACGTCTCCTCTATATCAACAGCCCTGCGCATCAACAACCTTCTTCTGCTTCTTCGTCGTCTAAGTCCGCGTGCACGATGTCTATGAAACATTGTCAACAAAAGATTGACGTTAATGACGAGCTGCCTGGATGGATGGTTGGTTGGTTGTTTCATTGACTCATGTCACAGTATGTGGTAGAGGTGGAGGTGGGTGCTACCTTCAACTACCCCGTTGGCGGTTCAAGTGCGGCAACCATAAGTGGATCCTTGGCAAACTTCTTGCCGTCGTCTCTGGGTGTATCGCACAACACGATGGCTTTTGTTTACGAAAACACAAGGAGCAGGCACTCGTCTAAAGTTTAAGGGTTATCGCACGAAAGCACGACCACCACCACCAACAACAACAGCAAGTCACGGCACGACATGTTATGTTTGACGTAGAGTGGCAATGGTAGTGTTGGGATGTACCAAAGCAGGACACTTCTCAGAATTCCATTGATGAGCTTGATGAGGTTTTCCCGAAGTCTTTACCCCGAAATGGACAACTCCCCGTATGGATATTTCCCACAAGATATATTCCCGAAAGGCAGACTTTCCCGAAATGAACCTTTTTCACAAAATGGATACTTCCACGCAATGACCAATTCTTCAAAATTAACTTATGCCGGAAAAACTTCCGCGAATGGACATTCTTCGAAAGAAATTTCCCAAAAATAGACATTTTTCCAAATAGAGATTACCCAAATGGATATTTCCGCGAAAGACATTCTCAAGACACATTTATTCGAAAGGAACACTTCTTCGAAATTAACTTCTTGCTGTAGTCTCTAGTTTCACACAACTCGAGTGTTCTTGTTTACCAAAATAAAAGGAGCAGGCACTCGTCTAAAGTTTAAGGGTTGTCGCACAATGGAACGACCAAAAACCAGTCACTGCACGACATGTTGTGTTTGACATGGAGTGGCAATGGTAGTCTTGGGCTGTACCGAATCAAGACACTTCTCAGAATGCCATTAAGCTTGATGAGGTTTCCCCAAGTCTTTTTCCCTAAATGGACAACTCTCCGTATGGACATTTCCCACAAGACATATTCCCGAAAGGCACACATTCCCGAAATTAACATTTACACAAAATGGATACTTCCACGATATGAACAATTCTTCGAAATTAAGTTATGCCGGAAATTCTTCCCGAATGGACATTCTTCGAAAGACATTTCCCAGAAATGGACATTTCTCCAAATGGAGTTTTCCCATAATGAACACTTTCCCGAAATGGATATTTCCGCGAAAGTCATTCTCAAAACTCATTTATTCGATTTACACGAAAATCAGTCACTGCACGACATGTTGTTTTTGACGTAAAGTGACAATGGTAGTGTTTGGTTAATGCGAAATTAGCGTTTGAGTCTGCGACTGGTGTAGTCGTTTGCAGCACTGTTGTAAGACTGACTATGACTTTAAAATGTGACATGGGAATAACTTGTAAAAATTAGTGCAAACTGAGAGCATCGAAAACTAATTCAAACCATAGCTGACGTCTTCACCAAAGTGTCTGCAGTTAAGCGGTAATGAATAGTGATTCATGCAGTAGATTCCAACAGGGTTGTAGAATCGACAATGACTCGCACTTATGACAGGGATGGCACGGTAGTGCTGGGGTAACATGTAAAGAGTTGTAAACATAAATTTTTGAAGCATTGAATAAAGAAAAGTGCATGCATGAAATTGTTTTTTTTTTAATATTTGTTGCTATTCCATTTTACACTTTTTGCTGTCGAACGTATTTGAAAAATAAGTAACAAACGTGGAAAGTAGCTGGAGGTAGACATCGAAACATGCTATGAGTAGCTGTCTGGGCATGCTTAATGAAGAGTGCTAATTTCAGTCTTCAAAAAACGAGACAATTTTTTCGTTTTTTATTTTATTTTTTTAAGATCCATAGTAGGGGTATAATGGTTACAGCTGAATGCAGACAACGTTACAAAGTTCGGCAGACATGCAAATATATAGGGGCGTGCATTGTAAAGAGAATGCGCGGTTAAACATATAACTGATACTGAATACTGGCTTCCAGCATAATTGCGGGTTTCGAATTTCAAATCTTTTTTAAGGTTATTTTTTGAAAAAACTACATGTAAAATGATAGCTTTTTTAAAAAATATTGAATATACAATTTGCTTAAACGTAAAAAGACTTCAAAATTAAAACAAAAATAAAATAACATTCTATTTGAATGTCATTCATTGCATTTGAACGATAAGAAGCAGCACTGTCAATCATTGTTACCTCTGTCAGCCAGCCAGCACACAGTATCAGTCAAGAGTTTTATTACTGTTGCCGTTTTATTATCAGATATCTGCCAAATGCAATAATATGTTAGAACAATACCAAATAAAACGGAGAGCAAAACTGTTAAAACATTTGTTTTGTCGCGTTTCTCTGCATGACAGAATGACATTCACTTTCAACTGATTACAATTGTTGGTGGCATGATATCGACACGAACAAGTTGTGGTGGCAATAAATTATTTTGTTAGAAATGTATACACATTATCTTACTTTACTGTTTAATGGTTATTTGTTCTAAAACTAAAGTGTTTCACTATTACCGCACTTGTGGTATTTCCGAACACGACTTCGAATACCATTATATCTGTTGAAGTTACTCCGCTGCCTTTTCACCGAATTATACCGTCTCCATAAGACATTTCCCTGAAGAAACACTTCCCCGAAATAGTAATGTCCACATAATGAATACGTCCACGAAATGAACGTATCCTTGTACTGAATATATCTCGGAAAAAAACTTGCAGAAAATGTACACTTTTCTGAATGGTCATTCGCCGAAAGACAACTTCCCGAAAAGAATTCCCAGAAATATACATTTCGTCGAAGAGACATTTCTCAGACTGAACTTTTCCGTAATGGAAATTTCCACGAAATACATATCACCGAATCGACATTTATTCGAAAGGAACACTTCCCCGAACACATCCAAGAAATTAACACTTCACTGAATGCACATTCCTGAAAGACATTGCTCGAAGACTATTCAGAATTTTCCATATCGAGACAGCTCATTCTTTCTTTTAAGGAAATGTATATTCGGTGAAGTGTCCATTTCGAGAACGTTTTCGGAGAAATTTCATGATTCGGAAAATGTCTCCATTTCCCAATTTAGTTTCCCCATTTAGTCTCCATATATTAAAATACTATTTCTAATAAATGTCCATTTCAGAAAATTCTCTGAAAGACATATCACCGAAACGACTTTTATCCGAAAGGAATACTTCCCCGAACACATCCCGGAGGTGAACACTTCACTGAATACACATTCCTGAAAGACATTGCCCGAAGACTATTCCCTGAAATGAGCATTTCTCTAAATAGAGTTTTTCTATTAATAGAGACTTCCCTGAATAAATCTTTCCCAGAATGGGCATTTCCCCGTATCAAGAAATTTCTCCGAAATGAAAATGTTCGCGAAATGAACAATTTCCTACAAGCACATATCCCGAAATAGACATTTCCCCGAAACGATATTTATCCGAAAGGAATACTTCCCCGAACACATTCCGGAAGTAAACACTTTACTGAATACACATTCCTGAAAGACATTGCCCAAAGACTATTCTCTGAAATAAACATTTCTCTAAAATGAGTATTTCTATAAATAAAGACTTCCCTGAATAAATCATTCCCCAAAATGGACATTTCTCCGTATCAAGAAATTTCTCCCAAATTAAAACTTTGGCGAAATAAACAATTTCCCGCGTACACATATACCGAAATGGACATTTCCCCGAAATCTACATTCTGGGAAAGGGTCAATTCGAAGAAATGTCCATTTCCATATTGGGACAGCTCATTCTTTCTTTCAAGGAAATGTCCATTCGGTAATGTGTCCATTTCGAGGACGTTTTCGAGGAAATTTTCATGATTCGGAAAAATGTCTGCATTTCGTAAATTGTCCCCATTTAGTCTCCATTTATTGAAATAACCTTTCAGATAAATGTTCATTTCAGAAAATTGACATTTTCCCAAAATAGACATTCTTTTTTTTATGAAAATGAGAGAAATTTCAATTATACCTATATTTTTGGATACAAGAAACAAGTATCTTTAACTCTGATTTGTATAGTATCGAATTAAACGCATTCAAGCTGCATTATTATTAATTAAATTCATTGAATTTAAAGAATTAGTCATGCGAGTTTATTATAATACATGCTAAATAGCTTTGTCTGTGTCTGCCTGTATCTGTCAGATACACATTTATTTATTTTTCTTCCTCTTAATAATGCGTTGATTGAAGCACATTTAATGATAACGTGTCATACACATTGACCGCCCGCCCGTTCGACGAACAGCCAGACATAGAGTAAAAATTGCATTTGACTTTTATTTCATTATCATCATCCAGCAGTAGCATCAATATTTTTTTATTTTGTTAATGACATTTATTCGCAGTGTAGCTACTAGCTACACATATCATGACAACAACTTTGTATCCGTCGAATGCATTTGTGTCAACGTACGTTTTCAATGTTACCGAATACAGAATACAGAAAACAGAAGTAGCAAAAAAAAAAACCGCATAGAATGTCTGCACATTTATGCGATGCGATTACATGCACTCGAGTGTCGTCGTGAAGCTTTGTAAGGACGGCGGTTAGACAGACATTTATTCGCTTTATTACTTTTTATGCTCTTGACTGGGTCCAATGACTGACAGTCAGTCGGTACAATTGGCCTTCCGAAGTGCTATCTGTCCTTTCGACAGCATTGCCTTGTTTTTTTTTGTTCAATCTTTACTCTTGCTATATGTTCAAAGTAGCTTGTGCAGTCGGAATGTCAGATTTTCAAAATCACACCTAGTCACATTGATGTCGTTATCAATAATAAAAAGTTTATTATTTAACTGAAGAGCCTCGCATCATCTTTAACATTGTATGCATCATAATATATTTGTCGTCTTCAATCATAATTATGTGTATCTTGAAGGTTCATTTGAATCTTTATTTGTATCTTTAGATGGTTAGATAGTCTTTCTTTGCCCTAAGGAGTTGACTTTTTCGGTTGTTCTGCTTTTTAAAAACTACGAATTACTTTTAAAATTCATTCTCTCACTCATATAGATATTTTTGTTAAATTTGTTTTAAAACTATATATCATTCATAGTTTGAAGCTTCGAGTATTTGCCAATTATAGTATTAGACAGCAGCACTAGGTTTCTTATGTTTCGATCTCACTCTCTCTCTCTTTCTCTATCTCTCTGCAGCTAATACGTAGGCATATTGATTCGGGTACATCTACATAACTCGGGGCCAAAGTCACTTAGATTATGTCCAAACGTAGCAAAAGCCACTAATTGGAATTCAGGTGTATATGTTCTCTGAAATATGCTTTAACGTAGCACACAGTTGGGAATTACTTTCGGCAATGACAATGTTTCAAAATGCCATATTTTTTATTGGAATATTTACTAAGGTTCACAGTACTCAGACAATTTATATCCATTGTATTCCCTACGATTTGTGGTAAATATAACAACGAACGCCCACGCCGGGATTCGAACTCAAGACCTTTAGAAAGCATGTCTTGCATACATCTGAACTGTTGATACCGGCTATTGCCATATTAGTAAAACTATAAATTTTAAACACATATGATTTTTTAAGACTTGACCATTATAATTAAATGCGAGAAAAAGATATTGTCATTTTTTTTCCACTTGTTCTTCAAGGGTAGTTCTTGTTCTTGCAGTATTTATCTTTTTCTTGCATTTTGTTGGTGCAAAAACTGGATCATCACTAAACCAAACCAATTGGGTTCTACAAAATGCATGAATTCTCTCATGAAACTGGAAAAGCTGAGTTCATTATTTCATTTCTTCTACTTACATTATTCTAAATCTTGTTGTTTTAGGACTTTTACGATTTTTATTCTTTCCATTTTTTTATTGCATTCATCATTTCATCCAGTCCTTATATAATTCACCCTTTTTTTCATCCAACCTTTCATTCATTCATCCATCCATCTTTCCATACAACATTACATTCATATATCCATCCATCTATCAATCCAACCATAGTCATATGATTTCTTGAATCCATCTGTCTATCCAACCTTCCATCGTATCAGTGATCCATACATTATTTCTCCCTTACTTGTCTTTCGTTGATTCCTTCTTCGTTCTCTTTAACTATTTCTTTCTTTAACCGATTCACGATTTTCCGAAGTCTACTTGCTCTGTTTCCCTAATACAAATTGGAACATTTAAAACGTCTCCATTAGAACATCCATCCCTCATTTCAATTATCCTTTTATTCCAACCTTTCATTCATCCATCCATCTTTCCATACAAAATTCCATCCATCCATCTATTCATCTATCGCCAAATAAATTGTTGAATCCATCGGTCTATCCAAGCGTCCATCCAAGCTTCCATGCTATCAGTCATCCATCCATTATTTCTTCCTTACTTTCTGTCTTTCGTTCCTTTTTCGCTCTCTTTCCCTATTTCTTTCTTTAACTGATTCGCGATTTTACGAAGTCTACTTGCTCTGTTTCCCTAATACAAATTGGAACATCTAACACGTCTCCATTAGAACATCCATCCCTCATTTCAATTATCCTTTTATTCCAACTTTTCATTCATTAATCCATCTTTCCATACAACATTCCATTCATCTATCCATCCATCTATCTATCTATCTATCTATCTATCTATCTATCTATCTATCTATCCATCCATCCATCCATCCATCCATCCATCCATCCATCCATCCATCCATCCATCCATCCATCTATCCATTCATCTATCCATCCATCCATAGCTATATGATTTGTTGGATCCATCTGTCTATTCAACCTTCCATCCTATCAGTCATTCATCCATTATTTCCTCCTTACTTTCTTTCTTTCGTTGATTACTTTTTCGTTCTCTTTCCCTATTTCTTTCTTTAACCGATTCACGATTGTACGAAGTCTTCTTGCTCTGTTTCCCTAATACAAAATGGAACATGTAATTAGAACTTTCCAACTGGGAGACCAATGCAGATGCAGCACCCACATAAGCCAACTTCTGGCTGTGTGTATTATGATTATGCATATGTATGAGACAGACAAATACATGCGCAACCAACACTAGGCATCACCGACGACAAAATCCAGGTTTAACCCGAACACCACATGATGTAGTTTTGGCAACAATGTCTGTTGACTGTTGGCTCTGTGTAGCACGTAATAGTTGTGTGTTGTAGCGCCGTCAATGCATTTTGGCCTGGTCTAAAGTGCACTTTAACAGCATAACCTTTGTGTGCGAAAGAGCGAAAGAGATGGAGCGAGTGAGAGAACGAGTTAAAACTAACGAGTCGTTGGTAAGCCAACAAATGGGGGGTCTACGTTTCATATGCGGCCTAAAACCAGAAAGCCGGCAATTTCCGCTCTGCGCCACATGCAAAACCAGTCAGGGACAGAGCAGTAGACAGAGAGAGAGAGAAAGACAGAAAAAGAAAGAGAGAGAAAATTGCTTTGCGGATATGGTAGGCAAAACGATGAACGAGTTGCCAGCTATAAAAAGGTGCACCTCATTTGTGGGTCGAGAATAGACAGATTTGTTGGGGTGACAATTTTTATTTTTGCTTTTTCAGTTTTTTATTTGGACGTCTCTCCTTTCACTTGTTGTGGGAATACAACGCAACGAAACAAATGCCAAGTGCAAATTTACATAGATGATGCCGCCAACACATGTTGTGACCAAACGACCGATTAAGGCTTCCAATCCCGGAATGACGTTAAAAATGTATGCAGAAAAACAGTACCAACTAAAAAAATTCGATTTCGAAAAGAACGAAATATTTAAATACACTAAATATTTAACATATTCAAATAAAAAAAAACAATTTAAATTAATTGGAACTTTTATTTTGTTATAATCCCAAAAAGTTTTCGTGTTGTCCAGACTCTGTTGTTTGGAACCCTACCAAACCGAACTAACTAACATTCGTTAGTCATACTAATAAAAAAAGAGAGTTTTAGTGACGCAAACACCTCCTCCGGTCGGCTCGTTTCCGTCCGGTGGTTTTATGAATTTGAGGCCCAGACAAAGTCAATTATTGGCAGGCAATTAGGGGCCTAATTGGTGCAGCGTGCATTAACAGACAAGACAGGTCAAATGTCAGACTGAGTTGTGGAACTTTTTGTTCAAACTATCCTTTTTTTTGGCAATTCAATAAAATCAAATTCAAAACAGATTAACCGAGTACCTACGTCCACAAAAACGAAACTGCTATAATTTCTGAAAAACAAAAAAAAAACAAAAAACAGCAGACAAACAGGCAATTTCGTCCTTATCGTTCGCATTATAGTCACTCAAAAGAAGGTCATCATACTTTGTGTTGGTTTATACAATAAAAAGAATACACAAAAGTTGACTCAATGCTATATGAACGTCGAAATAACAACCAACCATCCAACTAGAAAGCAGTCTATTCCGTCATCATCATCTTCGTGCCTTCATCATCTATTTGTTGTTCATCCTTTGTTGTTTTTATTACTCACATTTGTTTGCAGTTGTAGATTATCAGAGGCGTTCAATGGTGGAAAGAAAATTTTCTAAATAAATCAAAATTTTGACTAAAAATTAAAATTTTCACTAAAAATTCAATTTTTCACTAAAAATTCAATTTTTCACTAAAATTTCAAATTTTCACTAAAAATTAAATTTTTCATTAAAAATTCAATTTTTCCCAAAAAATTCAATTCTAACTAAAATTTAAAATTTTCACTAAAATTTCAAATTTTCACTAAAAATTCAATTTTTCACTAAAAATTCTATTTTCAGTAAAAATTCAAATTTTCACTAAAAATTTAATTTTTCACTGGAAATTCAATTTATCACTAAAAATACAATTTTTCACTAAAAATACAATTTTTCACTGAAAATTCAATTTTTCACTAAAAATTAAATTTTTCATTAAAAATTAAAATTTTCACTAAAAATTCAAATTTTCACTAAAAATTCAATTTTTTACTACAAAATCAAATTTGAACTAAAAATTCAATTTTTCACTACAAATTAAATTTGTTCACTAAAAATTCAATTTTAAACTAAAATTTGAAATTTTCACTAAAAAAAAAATCCACTTTTTACTACAATATTAAATTTTTCACTATAAATTAAATAATTCAATTATTCACTTAAAATTTAAATTTGCACTAAAAATGCAATTTTTCATTATATTCGAACCCTGAGCCGATCAACGAACGCCCATGACCAGTTGTACACTTGTATTAGTGTGTAGTTGTTGCATTATTACTATTTATATTGTTGTTGATATCAGTCAACCATTGTTATGTTTGTTGCAAACAATTAAATCATTTATGTATGAGGCAATCATACAAAAATCATGCAAAAGTTGCACATGTTGCTTTGTTTTTTTAAATTTTTTTTTGTTTTGCTGTTGTACAATTTATTGGCAATCACCATCACATGTATTGCATTTAATTGGGAACAGCATTAATAAACAACAACGTGGTTCAAGTATCATGTTACACTGTGCAACGCGATTTTGTAGTTTTGGACAAAATGCGGAAGAGGACAAATCACGATATACTTCCTAAAGTTTAGTTCCAACACACTGTGAAAAATTTAGCGCATTTTCGAGTTGAAATTCAGATTTAATTTAAACATTGTACATTTATGCCCCAAGCATACATGTAGTTCATAGACACGAATTTGTGATTATAAGAAAAAAGTTTTTAAAAATATGTTAATGATAAAAAAAAAATGCAGTCAATATCTATATTTAGAAAAATCTTTCTTCATTTTTAATTTTAAGTGATTTAAAAAATGAAAATTTTCTCTTAAAAATTGAAAAGTGTCACCTTCAATTTTAATATAAAACAATATTAAAATAAAATTTAAAACTTTTAAATTTTATAAATGTGTATTTGTTTTCTTGGTACATGTGACCGATTACATTTGTTTTAAAACTTTTTCGTAGTTTATTTTAGTATATTACAAAAACTAGTAGTATCAACAGTTGCTATTCATTTACTTTTCTTTAATAAATTTAGTATTTTTATAATTATTTTTTATTCATTATCATTTTTTTAAATATATTTTTTTCAATTTTTCTTATTTTAAAAATGTTTATTTTTTAACTTTTTGTGCCATTTCGAAATCACGTTTATATCACAATTACGTAAACCGATATTATGGTAATTAGTGCAGCAGCTGAAGAAACTGACGACTGACTGACTGACTGTTCGTCGTCGGCAAATTGCATGACAATGAAAAATGTAAAATGTGTCGACGGCATTAAATGACAGCACGGTTAACATTTTAATATGTAGGTAGATAATTATGGACTACTAGTACACGTTGAAAAATAAAGTATTATTTACCTAGATGAAAATTGCACCAAAAATTAAATTTTTCATTAAAAATTCAATTTTTCACTAAAAATTCAAACACTAAAACACTAAAAATTAAATTTTGCACTTAAAATTCAAATTCAAATTAAATTTTTCACTAAAAATTCAATTTTTCACTAAAAATTTAAAAATTCAATTTTTCACTAAAAATTTAAAAATTCAATTTTTCACTAAAAATTAAATTTTTCACTAAAAATTCAATTTTTCACTAAAAAATTCAATTTTTCTCAAAAAATTAAAATTTTCACTAAAAATTAAATTTTTCACTTAAAATTCAATTTTTCACTAAAAATTAATTTTTCACTTAAATTTTAAATTTTCACTAAAAATTCAATTTCTCACTTAAAATTCAATTTTTTTCACTTAAAATTCAATTTTTTTCACTTAAAATTCAATTTTTCACTAAAAATTCATTTTTTCACTAAAAATTTATTTTTTCACTAAAAATTCAAATTTTCACTAAAAATTCCAATTTTCACTAAAAATTAAATTTTTCACTAAAAATTCAATTTTTCACTAAAAATTCAATTTTTCACTAAAAATTCAATTTTTCACTAAAAATTCAATTTTTCACTAAAAATTAAATTTTTACTAAATATTAAATTTTTCACTAAAAATTCAAATTTTCACTAAAAATTCAAGCACTAAAAATTCATAATAAAAATATCAATTTCTAGCAGTATTCTATCCTACCAGTATCCAGTCAGTTATACTAGTCACTTGTCGAGTCACTTGTAGAGTAACTCGCAAGCGATTTCACGCACTTTCCGACCAGAAACTGAGCATTTCTCTACCAGTATCCGACCAGTTATTGACTAGTTTTACTGACAGGGAGCTACTCTCAAATTCCTACCAAAAACATATCAGTTTTTGACTAGTTTTACTGACGGGGAAATCCCTAAATCGCCTTGAAATCCCTACCAGTAACCAGGTTTCGTCAAGTTTGCACTATCGTGTATATGCTCTTCAAATTACTACGAGAACTTAGCAGCATTTTGAGCTGCCTAGTAAATTGTTGCATGGATCGAAGTACTTCCGCTGGTAATGCATTCGTCGTCGCTCCACTGTTTCAATTCCACCTTTTTCACGTCGGTGGCTGCTACATGTTTTTTATTTTTATTACTTCATTGTATTTATTATTTTTTTTTTACAATAAGTTTTATTGTTCCCATAGTTGTTGGCACTAGAACTAGAATAAAATAAAATGTAGAAGAAGAACTCAGCTGGTATTTCCAGTTTTCATTGCAATACGAAGCGCTGTATTGTGCAGCACAGTTTAAATTGTATTAATTTTCAATTTGAGTTCATTTTTTCGATGCATTTTTCTTAGTTTATTTTACAACATCGTACTAATGAAATAAATTTAATATCATTTTTTTTTCATTTTTTTTTATATATTTTATATAAAATTTTAATCCATTTAATGTGAACCCTTATTTGTTGTACTGTGCACTTCCCACATCCTACACACTCTTTTCGAGTTCGAATTTAAATTCGAAAGTTTGCACAATTTTTCGATTTGATGGGTTGTTGTTTGCAGGCGCCTGCGCGCTGTGTATTATGCCGCGTGCTTTCGCACATTTTATTATTATTTTGTTGTTGTTTGTTGCTTCTTCTAATTCATGATTTTTGTGGTACGTCTTCATTATTGTTGCTGCCTCAGTCAGTAGTTATTTGTTTTTGTTATGGCCACGTTTACTATTTCTTGTTTTGAGTACTCTGCCTGCTCTGCTGCCCTCTTTGTTGTGCAAAATAACTCGACTGCTACGTTGCCAAATGGCAGACAATTGCGCACTGTTGCATGTTTTCACTAGGAAGTTTTCACGTGAAGTTTTATAATTTATTGGTTTTAGTTTTATAATATTTCAATTCCTAGTGACTGGCATTACAAATAATATAACTAATATATAATGTTTATTTAACCGCATATTGTAGTTTACCTTTAAATTGTTTAAATGTATTTTTAAGTATCCGAATAATTTCTCGATATTATTCTTCTTCGGGCAATTCATCCCCGAGTAATTTTTTCCCAGAGACAATCTTTCCATGCACAATTTTTATCAGACAATTTTTTTACCAGTGACAATGTTTACAAGAGAAATATTTTTACGGAGGCAGTTCTTCTGACAATTTTTCCCAGAGATAATCTTCCCAAAATTCTGTCAAAACGCATTTTTCCCAAAGATACCTCTTGCCCGAGAAAATTCATCCCACAGACAATTCAATCCAGAGATACCATTTCCCCGAGACAATTCATCTCACAGACAATTATTCCCTGGAACAATTATTCTAAGATATGATTTTTTGCCTCAGACAATTCATCCCAGAGACATTTTTCCCTTAGACAATTTTACCTGTTTTTTTAATTTTTTTTTTTTTGTTTATAGTTTTTCCAAAATTCAATTTTTCAGCTAAATTTAACGCATTTCAATCGAATTGAAATCGTTAAAGTTTGTTGAATTGAATTTCATTCAAATTCCACTAAGAAATTATGACATTTAGGGCCGTTTTCACAATGTCCAGTTAAGTGTTTCAATTCCATATATTCTATTGGTAACTCTGAGTTAAAGTGGCAGTTAGTGCTTAACCGAAGATGGTGAAAACGGCCCTAACAAGTTTATTATTTTCATTTTCTGTATTTACTTTTTCTCCTGTACCTATTACTTACCTGTTTGATATTTCATTGGTTTCTCCGGTTTTTGTTTCGCCACTCTTTCGTTCCACAGTCTGCATCACACTCTTCTCGTTTTAAGTGTCTATTTCATTACCACTTATGTCATTCTCTTTGCTTTTAAAAACACCCTGGATCGATTGAATATTTTGTCTAATAAGATTCTTAATTTTGACATGTCCTTAGAAAAAATTATTGCAAAATTTCCAATTGGTTTAATTACTGTTGTGTTTTCATAAAATCAGTTTGGATTTTTATATATTTTTTGTATTACTTTCAATTACAAAATTTTTATTTTTCTGATTACATAAAATCTTTATAGAACAAATTGCACACATCTACTTTAACTCAAGGGCCAACGTTGCAGCACTTCAAGCCTTGATACAGAAACTTCACTCGTTCTGCTCTTGGCTCAAGCCTTAATACTAAAACTTCCCTTTACTCTTGGTTCAATTCCCCTGCACTTTGACAAATTACGATGTCGCTACTTCTTACCAAGTCATGCATTGCCAAGTAGTTGTCATTGTTTTTTTGAGATTGTTTTAGTTTTTCGTAGTTTTAGCCTTTCTGTATTTTATTTTTTGAGCAAGGGTCATTTAATCCTTGTTATTTAAGTGTATTTTCTTTAAATAGACAGGCAACAAAGTCACAATTGAAAACATTATTTTTTCTATTTAAGTTTGTAAAATATATATAACATGATCCAAATTCCAATAGAAATTGCATTCATGATTTAATTTGATTTTTAATTTTTCAGTAAAAAAAATATATATATTTTAGTCGAATTCAAATCATTTAAGTTTAGTTAACGAAGTTAATACTTTTTGTTTTTTATATATTTAAATTTCACTCAATCGAAAGTGCAGACAGACCATCCCCCTTGAGTATTTCGAACACTGAACTAAAATCAACATTCCCAGTCGCTAAAATTAAGCGACATTCCTGGGAATGACACTTTATCAAAAGTGAATTGCAGAGCATTCAGACAGACGATCCCCCCTTAAGTAATTCGACTTCTGAGTTCTAGAAAAAAAGCAACATATTGCAGTCGCTAAAATTTAGCGACACTTCTGTGAATGACATTTAAGTTTTTTTTTGTATCGATTAAAAATAACTGAAAAACAACATTGTCCAATCGCTAAAAGTTAGCGACACTTCTGGAAGAGAGAGAGAGAACGAATATCGTTGCTTTGGTCACCGTCATATAATTAGAGAATTTCACTGAAACTTCATTTACTGTGAAAATGCGCATTTAAATGAACTGTGATTAGCGCCGATTTGTGTCCCGGGTTTATTAGTCGCTATTGTGTGACTCTAACACCACCACTTCCCACCTCCCACTTACGATTTTCACTGTCTCTCTCTCTCTTTAGTTCTCTCATTATTCGCAATTTATCTGCTCCCATAGTATTTAATGAGATCTCTCACCCTGTTTTCTACTCGAGGCGACGCGACTGCATCTCTTACACCCAGCACAAAACGTTCGTCAACTCATGACCCCCAAAGTCGTCTGTCTGGCAGTCTCAGCGCATGTGTTCTATGTTCCAAACAGATTTGCTCATGGCGGAGAGTAGAGTATCTATGTGCGCCTTTACATGTGTCTGTCTAGTGTTCTAATAGTGTATTTGTGCATAATATGGTGTAGGTGTTTTCCGCGTTTTTCTTTTATTTCTGCATCTTTTCCCCAGTTGTCATTTTTTGTTTTTGTTTTTTTCCCTATAAAAATACGTGCTTGTATGCTGCATGTCATTCACGCGAGTCATTGCCAGCACGTTGAGGAACACTTTGAAAATGAAATATATAAACAAGTCGTCGACGACGTGCATTAGTATTTGCGTAAAAACAAAACTTCAAAACTTTTTTTCCTGCTTAGCTCATTTTTGTCTGTCTATAGTTGTTTTTATTTTAATATTTTTTTTCCAACCAGCTTTCATAGGGCTTCTTTCTGCGTTGCCCAAAAACACCTCGACACATCCAGGTAATGATGTCTCTATTTAACGCTCATGCTAAACGACAAACGAAATTTTTGATAAAAACGTCATAATATCAGCATAAATTCCGTTTCATTTTCTCATTTTATTCCTGTTGAATTACAGCTGTAAAGCCACTTGTCTGTGCTTTTATTTATGTAGGTACCATGAGTGAAATTTTTGCAGGATGTCTCTGCGATTGTTATTTTTTAGAAAGATTTTCGTATTTTTTTCATGATATAAATAACTTCATATATTGTAGATAATATTTGAAAATTTAATACCTACAATTAGTAATAAAATGGAAGAATATATTGAAAAAAAAAAAAAACACAAAACACCTCACTAATAATACAATTACTTAAATATTACAAGTAAATAATTTACTAAAAAATTAAAAAACATCCTGCAAATTTCACATCTGCCTTTAAAGCAATAATTTTTATAATCTACACCTAAACTAAAGGGTAGTATGCAAATGTTTATGAAGTTTTTTTATCAATGTCACCTCTTGAGTCCATTGGATGATGACCTCTGTTTTATTGAAATGACGATTACAGAAAAACTAACAATGTTAGATCTATGAAAATCAGAACTTAAATGTCTTGAATACATCCGCTTAGTATAAAAATGGGCGTGAACTGTGGCAAGTGATCTGCCCATTTTTGTGCTTTTATCTCATATAACATTAAAATCTACAGAAGAATTCTGATTGAAAATAAAAAGAAAAAATAATATATGAATAAAATATATGTTTTTTTCTCAAACCGACTATGGGTGTGTCAAAAAAACCGCACACCTACCCATATGGGTAAATGCTAAAATGAAAGAAAATTGTCTCACTATTCAAATTTGATCATGTGAGCTGAGCTATTATATCCGACTTTTAAATTTAATAAAATTACAGTTTTCCTCCATTTGTTTCTCCATTGTCTGAAAGACGACAAGTAATTAAAATACTATTAATCTAAAATTTTCTCTCCACTACTTTTGACTTTAGTATTTACATTGTTGCTTTTATGCTATGTTCTTTTCCATTTTCTAATAAAATTTCATTATGTTCCGCACACCCAGTTTGGCTTGTTTGCTGCCCCATAACCAGACGGCAACAATAATACTAACCATCTGGTAGTCGAATTCCTGATTGACCGACATACAAACGGACACGGGGACCAACGAGCGCCAACGAGCGAACGAATCAAACAATCGACCAGGCAGGCGGACGGACGAAAAGACATACGGATGGCTATAAGACGTCTGTCTGCCTCACAACAATAACAAAAACAACATGTGTATCGCACAGTTTCGGTTCACCAGACCAGACTACTATTGACTGGAATTGAAACAGAACCAGAAACCAGAATTTCTGCAGTTCTTCAATTCACTTCGTTGTGTTTCTGGTTTTAGGTTTGTTTTTGTTATGTTGCTGGTATTGTTGTTGTGTAGTTAGTTGTTCATGTTGTTCTTGTTATTGCTCATGTTGTTGTTGTTTTGCTGTGGATTTTGCTGCTGTTCCTGTTGAGGGTTGTTGTAACGCACAGGCAATGCGTTGCCATCAGTCGTGTCTGTGCCTTTGCAGAGTTCGCGTCACGTCTGGCCTGCTGCCTGCACCTTGAATTGTTTTAGTTTTTTTATTGAGTTTAGTAGTCGTAGTCTTTGCTGCGTCACTCGCGTCCCATTCAACGTCAACCACGTTTGTGGCATTTACACGGTTTACGTTTGTTCGTCGTCGTCCGCCCAACTTCGTGTGCAACCCTCCGCCTTCCGCCCAACGTCAACGTATTTCCGTCGTGCTTTGTTGTGTGTTTTGCTAATATTTTTCGTGAGGCGTAGAGCAGCGCGCAGAAGCTCTGTATTACTTTCGAATGTGTGCAGCCAGTCAGCCAACAATCAACCTCCCTCTCTCCCACTTGTGCGCTCAGCGTTACGACGACAGCCTGCTGCTGTTGCCCTGCGAAGAGTTTGTGCGGTTGTCAGTTGTCAATGCGGCGCAGCTGAAGCTTGCGTCAGTTTCGGTTTGAAATTCTATTTGAAAATTGCTGCATCAACACGTTCCATAGAGTATCAAGCAAGTGTTCGCGCGAGTGTTAAAAATAAAAAAAAAATATAAGAAAAGTATAAAAGCACAAGAAGAGTATAAAAAAGTATAAAAAAGTGTTAAAATAATATAAAAAGTATAGTATCAAAATTTAGAAATATCTTATTTGATAAGAAACAAATAAATAAAAAATATAATGAAAAACTTATTAAAACATAATTAATAAAAAAATATGTTTTATGCAATAATTTATAAAAATTAAATATACTAACAAATAATTTGCTCAAAGGTAATAACATTTTTTTTGTGTTGCTCTTTTCACCTAGATCCTTCCCTTATTCAGCTCAATGCAATATAAGATTATGTTATTTTTTATTTATTTTTAAACGTTACTGTTAAATACTTGAATGTAGTGATAAGCAAGTAATGTAACATTCCTGTTCTTGTGCTTGCAGTTTTTGCGAGTACAAGATCGTACTGCCGATGCAAGAACAAGAACGAACGCTCAACAGGAAGAAAGAACCAGTAAGGAAGATTAGTATATAGGGGAAATTTTAAAGTAGAGAATTGTTGATACTGGGTATGATGGAGTAATTAAGAATTATGAAAGTTATAGTCGGTGTTAGCCAAATACCCTAAACATATGTGATAAAATACCAAATTTCAAGTGTGTTCGCGAGTAAAATATTATTTTCATAAATTTGATAATAAAGAAAAGAGGTACAAAAGAATTCACTTCGACCAGTATAAAGTAAAATTCACCAGTATATGTTAGTATCAAATGATGTATTTGAGCATAAGTTATCGGATCACAGGTCACAATCGACCGATCACACCCATTTTCAATGATGTATAAGTATTCTAAATTCGAAGTTTGATTGATTTATCTATTTTAATTTTCCTGTAATAGTGATTTCAACAGGCAGACGGACATAGCAACATCGATTCGGGATTCACTTAAGATTTCACTTAAGGCATTAATCTCTATTTATAAAATTTAAAAACATGTATTATGTCATATTTTCATTATTCATAAATTTTGAATAAGTCCCTGTATTTTTCTTTAAAAAAAAAGTCAAAATTTTCATTATATTATGCCCTCTGCTAATCACTGTATTTCCCCTAAAAGCACATACTTCAAGTTGATAATTATCACAGTGCTACTTTCATTTTGTATTCATTGTCGCCATCTACAAAAAGAAAAAGAAAGGCACAAACATAGCTGCTACAAAATACCAACATTCAAAAGAACGTGACTTTTGCTACAAAAAAAGAATACTCCATAAAATCTGCTACATTGTTGCACAAGTCAAAAGAAAATTTACATTATCTTAATTAAATAGAAAAGAACAAAAAACAATGTACAAACCTTAAGAATTGTATGCAAATCCATGGAATACATTGGTGCTTATATTTTATTCAACATTGTTTCAGTACAAGAAAACTGTTGTATTAAAGTTCTGACATTTCAAAAATCATGCAATATCTTTAAATTTAAAAGCTAAACATTAAAAATAGCTTTATTTTGAATTTATATTTTATTTTATATACTCTATTTTCTATAATTTATATCATAAAAAATATATCTAATATCAACAACTTTGCAATACACATAATTTTCCCCATTGTGCATTTTGCACTAATCAAATTTACTTTGTAACTCAATATGAAAGTTCTGTATGTGATAACTATAAATATTCACACATTTGAGTCATGACAAAAATTTGTCAAACAAATAATTTTACAAACAAATGCAGTACAATGTTTCAATTCCACGCGTTCTATTGGCTGACTGTCAGTTAAAATGCATTTGTGCATATTTTATTAAAAATAGTATAGTTATAAAATAGATTTTAAAATTTATTTTTATTTTCAGTAATTTTTTTTTATTATTTATTCATTTTAGCTGTGCTTAAATCCAGCACCCCCCACAATTTCCCATTCGCTTGTCACCTAAAAATGAAATGGAAACAGTTTTTCAATTTCATTGCTGACTTAATTTCAATTGACATTCACTACACTCAGTGTATATATTGTACCTATCTGTCGTATCGTATGTATCGGTATAAATCTATTTTTATACATTTACACATTCGTTGTATCTGCACAGCTTATAGATTTCCTCTTCCGCCTCGATTATTATCAGCCACCCTTACCACAACTTACCCCCCCTTACTAAAAGCCTTACCAACACCCTTCCCGACAGCCGCCCTACGTACGCATGACATTGCTCTCTGAATGTCAGCAGTTCAATATACGCCAAAAACGGTTTCAGACGTCGTTGGTTTTTTCCTCCAAGCATACAAAATACGTAAAACTCACTGAATTTTACCCGGATTTTCAGCTGAAAATCCAAAAACCAACGTCAACGTGCGTTTTTAGGTGTACCCATTCTACCAAAATTGCTCTTGCTCTCTCTGTCTCTGTGCATTTTACGCTCTCAGCACAGCACATGGCTTTTGCTTTTGTTTTTGCTTATTCATCCTGCATTTTCGTTGAGTGTGTGACTCATTGATATCCTTCGCCCTAATATCTCTTCAACCCCCTGACTGACTGTATAATAAAAACCACGAGGTTATTTAGCTCCGCTTTTGATAGTGCAGAGCGGGCGCAAATGCTCTCACATGGCAAGGTTTTTTTTGCATGAAATTTACCGTTAATGCGTGGGTGCCATGTTGGAAAAATGGGCGATTGCTAGAGCGGGAGTGCGCTCGTCGTGGTTTTCGTGTCCTTTATATTTTCGTTTCATTTCACATTCTGTTGAATGTGTGAAAATTGACGCTGTCAAATTATTGCGCATTACAAAGTTGTTGTTGGTGTTGCTTTTGTATTTTTGGTGATAATTTCAGGAGTATGCAGGGGTGTAGGGTGTATTGACAAAATTTAATTAATTTGACCTCTGTTTTGACACGCCGACTAATTTCTCTATTCGAGGCGAAAGCATGTGAAGGTGGATTTAAAAGAAAATTTTAATTTTGAATTGGTAGAACCTGCATTTTCAGTTCGATTGCTTTAAATCATATTTTATACGTATCAAGTATTTTTTTATACTCCAAATTGTGAAAAAAAGGAATATGGAAAACTTTTATCGACCTTGTCACGACACTCAGACTTAACAGAGAATTACACTACACAACAAAATGAGAACTAATATTTTCCGTTGACATCCCATACTCTTTATTATATGTCCTACTAGATGGACCCTTGCATGACTCGTGCAAAGATTTTCTGAATGCAAGGATATGGAGTGATTTTATTAATATAAAGAACATTTTTATTATTTATATCCGGGACCCATGCTTCGCTGTGGACGTTTTTTAGTAACCCAAACAAAGATAATTCTCCATAAAATTATTACGAGTACATTGAACGCATTCCCGTAGAATTCTTCACCGTAGTGTTTTTCCAGTAGAATTTCAGTGAGCGGTGATTTTTAGTGTGATGAATTTAGTGTGGTGAGTTTTAGTGTGGTGAGTTTCAGTGTGGTGAGTTTTGGTGTGGTGAGTTTCAGTGTGGTGAGTTTTGGTGTGGTGAGATTAAGTAAGATGAGTAACATCCAATTTTAAAGTTTAGTGGAAATCGATATCATTAGAGCTGAGATATAGCGTACTGAATTTTTGGGTTCTATAGGAGGTGTCACTCCCCTTTGCCCAATCTAGTTTATGGTTTAGGATCCTCTATGGACTTTATAGCATAGTAATGTAAATTATCAGAAAAATACATTTAGTGGTTTAGCTATGAATCTGAATTATACCCCCAGAAATAAAAATGGACGTAAAAGTAGGCGGGGTCAACGAAAACTATGTAGTGACCTTCTCCAGGGTCTGTAGGATATATATTCCAAATTTAAGAAAATCCGTGCATAGATGTACGTTTGCATAGCGCACAAACAAAGAGACAAACGGAAAATGAGTTTTATATATGGGCCATTCCATACCAAATCGACCAACGGTTGGAACTCACCTTCTTCGATTTCAATGAAATTTGTGCAACTGATAAATGGTATCAAGATATGCATTGATCAAATTTTGAGATACAGTGGCTCAAAGTTGCAAAAAATGGGACAGAAATCACTTTTCTATGGTAGTTCATATTTCAATATCTCTTAAAGTAGAAATGATAGAAACTCCATGGCTCGTTTTAAAGCTAATAGAACAAGCTTTTATACAAGCTTTGGTAATTATCCTTGCACTTCAAAATTGATGTCCTTGAAAAGGACCCTTTTTAAAATTCAGAAAAAAATCGTGTAATTTGGTTGATTTAATATAAATGCTCATGCCAAATTTCAAGATGGTACTTTGGTGACATCATCAAGCGTTTCTAGTTTAAGAGATATTTAAGTATGAACCACCATACAAAAGTGATTTTTGGCCCATTTTTTGTAACTTTGAGCCACTGTATCTCTGGAAGTAGTTGACGAAAAAATTAAAAAAAAAAATTGGTCAGTGCATATCTCGGTACCCTTTGCCTAATTTTATTCAAATCAAAAAGGTAAAATCTCAAATTTTACTTTTTTTGGTTGATTTGGTGTGGAATGGCCCATATATAGATTAACACAGTTCCATAAAAAACTGTTAAAATGTATAAAAGTTTTAATTGCTTGTTTATTTTATATATAAATTACTGAAAATATCAGTTTTTACCATGTACTGTAGAACGTGACCTTCGATTTCTATAGCTTGGTTATATAATTTACAATTTTTTTTTTCTCTTCATATCTTATATTCTTAATTTCTTCTGTTTATAGTAGGACCTATCAAGGTTGTGAACTATTTTAAAACTCACAACTTTATTATGTTCTCACGTACAATTTTTGGCAAAATCCTGTCAAATAATTATGTCAGCGAAGAAAGCGCCGCACAACACCGATTTATATTTGAGTCTCATATTTTGATTTCCAGCTGAGTTATTATATATTTTTGCTTTGTGTAATATAATGAGCCTCACAGATGTTGTACCGCCGCGCCTTCTGTTAAGCAAAAATAAAATAGTTTTCGTATTTTGCAGGATTATATACAGAACAGGTAGCAGAAGATCTTGAAAACAAGTATACCAAAAATAAAAAAAACCCAAAGGTTTTGTGCACAAATATGAGCTCAACAGGTGTTTACCGCGCGAACCGCGTTTCTTAGCCTTAGTCTGGGGGTCTGAGAAGTCATCGTCTGTCTTCTGCACAGGAAGTCGTTTTTGTTTAAATAGCCCTTGGCTGCTATTTTCAAATTCACGCAATTATATATTTAAATGATCTAGACTTTTTTGTGTGTGCTTCGTACAGCATATCGTAGTCTAAGATCTGGGTCAGTCAAATTAACAGAAAATTAGGGAAATTGTAATAATACATTATGACAGCTCATCAACGTCGTTTAAGACATTTTGGGGTTATTTTTTTGTAATTCTCTTTGACTTATATGGCGAGACGATCTAGTAAGGTTTTGGTCACAGTACTTAAAATTCTTTTTTTATTATAATAAGCTGAAGCTAAACAATAAAGTTTAAAATTCATTCAAATTTTAAAAACACATATGTTGTAAAAAGTTCAACAACATAGGGTGTATTAAAAAGAAAATTATAAAAAAATATCATCTTTTTATATGAAGGGTGCCAATTTTGAGCTGCATTATTTTTCTACGTATTTTCTACGCTTGGATGACGTCAATAATATGATCGGTACTAGTATTTCATAGCCTAGCAACATCTTCGCACACAAGAAAATATTCATTGATACAAAACATTTGCTTTATAGGCACCATTATGACCGACTATTCGTGAAATTTTCCAAATGAATTGAATGGCAATGAAAGAAATGTTGTAGGGAACATCGTCAACACACTCTGCTTTTATACTTGTCGGTGTCTTGTATTTCGGTGTGTTTTTTTTTTCATTCTTTATTTTCTTTGTTACTTCAAATATGTTGGTTGCCAATGCAGAAAACCATAAATTCCGAGGAGGTATTGACGACGTCGACGTGATGGTACGTGGTAAAGCAGCTGCTGCTCTACTCTTCGAACGATTAGGCAACGGAATCAGCTGTGCACGTTGGGTCGGATTCTCGCTCGTTCGATCGATCGGTCGTTGGATAGTTGGTTTTTGTTGCTATTTTATTAAACTAAATATTAAGTGAAAAATGTTTCAATTCCTAAAAAAATCCCTTTATACGGCAATTGAACACTTTTCTACTCGTTAAAATATTTCGTCAAATAAATGCAGCTGATTCTTATAAAATTAGGATTTTTTAAAATTATCATAAATATTTTCGATTTGAAAATAAAAACAAATAAATTAACATTTAATGTGCACTATTTATCTTCAATTTCACAATTTTTCTGACTTCACAAAATACGACACCAAAAAACATGCCTGAGAGTTACTCTCAAATAAAGGGTTTTTCAGCAGGGACGCTACAAAAGTAGAGCGACAGGTACAGCAAACGACGCCATATTTCTGGCCGCTCTTTTGACATTTCTCTTCAGTAAGGTTTACCATTTCATGATGGAAAGATATACGAATTCGAATTTCGGTAGTGAATTTTAATAATTTCGACTCGTTGTTGGCTCGTATATCTTTCCATCATGAAATGGCAAAGCTTTTGAAGCGCTCTTATTGAAAAACCCTTTAAAACACTTGTGGAATTTCACTTTTATAAGGGATGCAACAACAAATTGACGTTTCTTTGTTATTGTATCGTAAATATACTACATGGTACGAATACCATACTAAAATACGGTGAACTGTGAATACGCTACGCTAATTGTAAATATTGAAATTTACATATTAGGAAAATTAAAAAAACTTAAAATAACAAAACGAAATATAGCATTACTCAACATAAATTTTCTCGTTATTTTCCCTATTAGATTGGACGTGCTCATGTCCAGAAGTTGTTCGTCATGTAACTGATCGGATTATGCCAAGGAAAAAATTCAATAATCAGTTCCATATCATGAGCCTATTTCAATTTCTACTAGGGTTTTATACATAATTTCTATATAATGCTTGATTTACATTGTATCGTCTGTGAGTGTCACTGTATCTCCTAGGGTTGCATGTTTTCAATAAAATTCTATTTTTATATGAACATTTAAAAAAATACTACCCTAGGAGATACAGTGAGACTCACAGAAGATACAATGTAAATCGGGCATTATTGGAGAATGATAATTTCAAATAGTACAAGAACTGATACCAGAAATTTAAAACAATGACCATTTCATTTTTTATCATTAGATATTAAAATCTAAAAAAAAATATTAAAAAATGGTTTACATCACAATTTTTAAACTTAATTGAAATATTGTCTTTATATTTAAATTTACGTTGTCCATTTAAATACAAAATTGTAATAAGATTTTTTTGAAAAAATACTTTTGTAAAGTTGTTAATTTTTTTAATCTATAAAGTAATTTCTATATAGAAGGAGGCTGATTTCAAAAAGTAAAACCGTTAGTTTGAACTATGTTTTAAATAATCATCAACCATTTTCAAAGGGCTTTAGTCCCTTTCAGGGACCTTAAAAAACCGAAATCGGAACCAGAACCGTTTCAATTTTTGAAACTGGAATCGGAATCCTTGTTAAAAAAAATGTGTGGAACCGGAATAGCATCCAATATATATATATACATTTTTTTAGTTGAAACCGGAATCGATACTGAATTTCCAAAGTGATTTAGTCCCTAATTGCTAATTCCAAAGAAAACTAGATAATTTCTGAATTATAAATAAATACAAATATATTTTAAAATTTTTGCCTATTTTACTAAAAATGTTGTCTTTATTTTGCAGTCCACCAAAAAAAATAATCGCTCTGTCTACCGCCTAGACACGCCGAACGAACGAACGCCACTCCCATCGAGCAGTGTTGCCAAAGTTGCCTCAAAATTTGCATCCACAAGCATCGTCGTAGCAGCAGCAGTAGAGTTTGGCGCAACGCAATTCCATCCTTCCACCAACGTGATCCACTTGCTATGAAGGGGTTAGAAGCGCTCCTGGAGGCTGCTCAGTATCTTGAGCAGCAGGAGAAACTAAAATTGTCGCCACAGTCAGTGGCAGCGACGAGTCCCAGCAGCGGTTGCAACGAGCGATATCTGCTGCAGCATGCGACAACATTTGAGCATGTTGTTGCCAACGGTGGCAGCAGCGGCGGCGGCAACATCATCAATAATAATAATATTAGCAATGGAAAGAATGCAAATGCGCGCCATATTAGCCAAGTGTCATCATCGGCGCCAGCAGCGGCAGCCACGTTTCATCATGCAAATGGTTTGAACATCATCACTGGCAACAACGGCACCAGCAACAGTCAATTAGCAACAGCAGCAGCAGTAGCCGCAGCAGCAACAACAAATCATCACAACGACTATGAGTTTAGCAATGGCAACAAGTCTGTCGATGTCTGCAACACCGGTGAGTTTTTGAAACAAACGACTGAGCGTCACTCGCTCTCTCTCATTGGCGACGGTCTTTTGTTTGTTACTTAATTCACAACAGGTTTATTAACAAACATCAACTAATATAAAAATAACCGTTAAGGGGGCATGAAACCGCAACGAAAGGTGGCAGCACTATTTCACATTTGTTTTGTTTAAAACTATTGCAAAATTGTGTATTTTTATTTAATTTTTAATTGACAGACAGTCCACCGCTCTTCGTCTTCGGTTTCAGTGCTCGGTTTGCATAATAATAATTTTTAAACTTTACATTCGTCTCACAATCATTATCTACTCGTGCATTGGCTTTGGCTGCTCCTAACATCTGATAAGGTTCTAAATAAATATTTTAGTTTTTTTCGTTACTATTGATAAAGCGTGTCGTTTATTACAACAGCTTTATTTATAAAAACTTGACCTACGTGAATTGTATAATGTAGTTTTCAAGTATGAAAACAGTTTGCGAAAAACTTATGAAATTTCTTTCGAACAAAAAAGTGATTTTGTGAATAATCTAAATGTTTCAACTTTTAATCGAACTTATATTCCCAGCAAACCAAACGATTATTTTACTATATCGAAAAGATATCGTTTATAGCCTCAAATTGTCGTTTTTAATAATCTACAATGATACGAAAACAATAGGGTTTTCGATAAAAACGAGCATATCAAAAATGATATCGGTGTTTTTCCGTTTTCGAATTTAAAAATTAACGTCAAATGGTTTGTAGGGTTATTAACATTTCGATTGAATTTTCTCTTGTTTTTGTATGTTTCAGACTTCGATTTTCAATACACAATTGACATTTTCCAAATGAATTCTAGAAGTGTATTTATAATTATCGATCATATTACAGCATTCGATTGAATTCCATTCGAATTTTATATAAAATTTGTAAGAAAACGATTTTGAATTTTGATAGTGCATATTTTAAAAATTAGAACCGTTGGAAAAATGTTAGTAATTTTCATAGTTAGTTTAAACTATGCGCTGCATAACCATCAATCATTTTCTTATCTATCATTAGAAAATGTCAAAAAAATCAGCCAAAAATAGTCTAAGAAAATATAAATTTTTCAAGTTTAGATTCATATATCTGAAAAACATATGGGAATATTAGTATTTTTTGGTAAATTGTTGTTAGTTCCGACAATTGAAAGAAAAATTGCGTTTTCAATTTTTTGAAAAGCTTGTTGTGTAAGGGTTTATAATATTTTATATTCTTAAAAGTGACTGAAAAGAGCAAAAAAATTCGATTGATGGGGATATTTTAAAAATTCG
Organism: Dryomyza anilis; assembly: GCA_951804985.1. NCBI lineage: Eukaryota > Metazoa > Arthropoda > Insecta > Diptera > Dryomyzidae > Dryomyza > Dryomyza anilis. Next base: position 125,298,772 of record OX638130.1, on the reverse strand, counting down.
AACCGATGGAAAAAAGTTATTAGTTTTGATCGTTAGTTTAGACTATGCGCTGCATAATCATAAATCATTTTCTTATTTTTCATTAGATCCAAAATGCCAAAAAAATCAGCCAAAAATAGTCTAAATTTTTTTAAATCTTTCGAGTTCAGATTCAAATATCTGACAAACATATGGGAACATTAGTATTTTTTGGTAAATTGTAATTAGTTCTGATAATTGAAAGAAAAATTGCGTTTTCAATTTTTTGAAAAGCTTGTTGTGTAAGGGTTTGTAATTGTTTAATTCTTAAAAGTGGATGTAAAAGCCAAATACTTATTTTTAAAAAACGTTACGTAATACATTGAAAAAAACAGAGTTTGCAGTAAAAATCAACAACCGCGATATATAGAATTGATGTAAATGATGGCCATTGGATTTTTTTTTCGTTTTATTGAGTAGTGAAGAATTTTTTTAACTGAATTTTATTATTAACATAAAATACAATTAATGGTTATAAATTATATCTCAACACCCAGAAAAAAATACTATATAAATAATAGTTTTTTACTATTAAAAATAGTCAATTATTTTAATCGGAAAACACCATTAAATACTAGAAAATACCATGACATTGCCATTGAGTTTATATGAAAAGATTTATTTTTGTATACTATTAAATCAAAAATTGTACTATTGACCAATTTGAATGGGATTTGCGGGAATTTTTTTCTGGGTGAAGCAATAATTCCATTTATAATCAGTGTTTTCCTTAGTGTCAGATCAGGCTAACTTGGATAGACTTTAGATCAGGTTTCTTTGTAAAAGATATATCAGGTTTGCCTTACATGGATTTGCCATTAGGCTAACCCTGTTCGATACTGATCAAAATACTATCAGGTGGTCGTTGAAGATATGCCTTATTGTATTCTGCGCAAGGACAAATGTAGATTAAGGCTAACCTTCACAAATATCAATTCAAGAATACCGTTGTGGTACATAAGTGATATAGTCGAAAAATGCATTCTCACAAATCGGAGACAACATTTTTCAACCCCGCATATATATATTTTTTTAAATTCTGGCAACAACCAGTCATTTGTATGAAACAGTTTGATTAAGTAAAAAATATACAGACAACCGCAGTAAATATGAAAAACAGCGGTCACAAAAACCAACAGCAGACAAAATGATAAAAAAAAATCAACAACCAAAGTTTATTTTTGGAATTTTAATCTATATTTTATGCACGCATAACGCGGCGCTGTGCTGCATTTTCAACCGCAGCAAATACTTAAAAAAAAAAACTCAACTTTTTATAATAGTTGAGTGTGAGAGCGAATGACTGTTGTATGTGTGTGAGTGCAAAGAGAGCGTGCGTGCCCATGACACGCAACGCAAATGCAACAAGCAAATGTTGCTCCAAAGAAATAACCCCATCCTCCCTCCCTCCAACACTTAAATAAACAAAAACAATACAAAGAGAGCAGCAGCAAAGACCATGAGCAATGGTGCGACGCCCTCGCATCAACCACTCTTTTACTTTTTGATTGCTCTCATCATGGCTTCATGGAAAAACGAAAAACCATTTCGCGAGGGCGTTTTGTCTGTCTGTCCATCTGTTTGTGTTGTGTGCAGCAACGCAACAGCAATGATGGCTGCAGCAGCAAAAAGAAACTTGTTTTGACCTTGTTTACTACATGCGCACATGCTGCCACTGCAACAACAACTACAAAGACAATAACAATTCACTCGTGAGTAATGCGCACTTGTTTTGTTGCTGGAATTGGTGGTGGAGATGGTGTTGCTGCAGCTCTCTCGAGCAACTATTTTTCGTTGAGTGCGATACATTTGCAGAGTTCGCAAGTTTTTCAAAACGGAGCAGAAAATGCGAAAATTTGTGTAGTAGACAAATTACAATATGCAACAAATACTCGAATCAACATTTAGTATAACATAATAATATCAATATTAAAAGCAAATTGTTATAAAAAATTTAAATTTTAAATTGAAATTAAATTGAAAATTTGAATTTTATGTGGAAAATAGAATTTTTAGTGAAAAATTTAAATTTTAGTCTAAAACAAATTTATTAATGAAAGAACTAATTTTTAGTAAAAGAAATATTTTTTAAAGGAAAATTTTAGAAAAATTAATTTTTAGTGAAAACTTCAAATTTTAGTCAAAAATAATTTTTTGAATGAAAATGTTAATTTTTAGTGAAAAAATAAATTTTTAGTGAATAATAAAATTTTTAGTAAAAATTTGAATTTTTAGAGTTTTTTTGGAAAAATTGAAAAAATTTAATTTTTTTTAGTGACAAATTGAATTTTAAAAACTGATTTTTTGCGTAAAATTTGAATTTATAGTGAAAAATTACATTTTATGATTAATTCAATTTGAATTAAAATTATAATTTTTTCAACATTTTTTAATATATTGATTTTGTCAATAAAAATTGTAATTTTATTAAAAAATAAAAAAAAATAATAAAGAAATTTTGTGAAAAATTTGCTTTTTAATGACTTATTTTAATTTCCATTGAAAATACAAATTTCAACTGAATTGAAGTAGTGAAAATTTAAATAATTAATGAAAAATTTGTGTCAATAAAAATTTCATAAAAAAAATTTTGTATATAAATATTTTTCAAAATTAATGTATATACGGTTATTACTAAAATTCCTTGAATTCATTGAGATTGTATAAATAAACATACTCTATAAATGCATTACAAATGACATTGAATGTTGGCGAAGTGAAATCAAATAAAACAAATGACATTGAGCGTTTAATGAGCATTAATATTTTTATTTTTAAATGCATTAAAGATAGCTCTTATACAAAAAGATAGCTCTTATAAATTTATTCCTCCGATTTTTGAAATTATCCATGGACATCCTTTTATACATTGTCACATGTTTCAAAACCGGGACAATCACTTAACGGAGTAATTTACTCTATACTCAATTGAAAAATAACTAAATTACTATACAATTAAATTCGATTATCCCCAGCGAAACATTTAGAGACCAAGTTGGTTTGTTTTCGATGGTTGTGGCACAATCATTTTTACGAATGAAAATCAAAATGAAAATCAACAAATAATTTACAACATTGTTGCGTTTAATTTATTTCCATCGATTGCTAAAAATAACAAATTACCCTACCTTTTTTCGCAATGACACTAAAAAAAAAAGACATATAAATATTTTTTTAAAAATATAATTTCAATAGTTTTTTATAGTAAAATTTTAAAACCGTATAATAGTATTCTGTTAATTGAAATATAACCATTGATTACTACATAATACTATTAAATTATATTACTAAATGCTAGAAAATTATTTTATATTTAATTTATAGGAAAATGTTTCGTTCTTTTTTTATTTTTTGATACTATTAAATAATTAAATATCCTATACTATTAATTGAATAGTATCCCATTGTCAAATTAAATTACATTTTTTTCTGCGTGTACATATCTCCTTTTTGCACAGTATTTTTTCAGCATCGATTCTCGTACGCGTGATGCCATCCAACCCAGTTTATTTTTTTTTCGTTCCCATCACGTTGTTTATTACCTATATTTGTTTTGTTTTTTTTTTTTTTTTTGTTTGTGGCTTCAAAGACGTGACTATATTTTGTCGTATTTTTAACTGAGCTTTTTTGTATTTTTTTATATTTATTGCATTTTTTCAATTTCCTTTTCATCGTTCATTTGTTTTGATTTTAAAATTTTTATCGTCTGTGTCGATTTAATACCTTTATTTGCACAACACAGTTTAAGAGACAAAAGTATAATATAAATGGTACCTACAATAATTGTATGTAAAAATATACAGACAGACATATAGCAGTTATGAAGATACTCATGTAGGTACTACATATTTATGTTGTTTGTTTATATATTTTTTTAAATTTGTTATTACTGTTTTAAATATTCAAAATCTATAAAAAAAAATCAACAACAAATATTTTTTTAATATACAGAGTAACCCGCTTTAGGGTGCAAACATGTTAGGTACTCTTTCTTTTCTTGATTCATTTTATGAAAAAAATTGTTCTAGAGTTGGGCTGGATTTGGAATACGCAATGATATACAGGGTGTTTTCAAAATTTACTTTAAAAAAATTGATACAAACGTTTTTCAAGTAGCATTTTTATAATCCATTTATTTCCATTAGGAATTAGTGCAAACAGAAATCTACATAAATTATAGTTTTGTAGTTTTAAGATAACTTGATTTTAAATATTTATGATTTCAAAAAGTTTAAAATGGAATACCATTTTTTTTTTAATACTTTTACCCACTTTATGTATTTCGATACGATAGTGTATTAGACGAAAGTTGGGTTTACAAAGGAAAACTAAATTTTGTCCAGGAAGCTTGGCTTAAACATGTGTTTTAAACTGCTGGAATTGACCAAAATTTGTACCAAAATATAAAAACACAATTTTCTTGTATGATAAAATAAATGTATATTAAAATTCGTGGTTTTAACCTTCAGATCTATTTCCACCTTTCGATGTTATGCACATACCAATGCTATTTGCGTGTTTTAGTGTGGGGTACAATCAGATATGGGCATTTCCTGGGGTTCCGGACAGCTCGAATGTCCGTAAGCTTAAAACTTTAATATCTCGAAGAAAAATTAATGAATTTACTTGATGCAAGTACTATTTAAATAGGACTAAATATCTGCAAAAAATAGTTTGGTAGATCAAAAGATATTAATTAAATAGTAGTCGTTCCGGACGGTACAAAAACGGAAGTAGTGTCGAGGTTTATATGGGAATTGTTCAAAGACAGCGAATTTTGCGTACACATTACTTTTTTGCATTTGTTAGACTACTTTTTTGAATATATTGAATATAGATTTTGAATTTAGAAAATAGATGATATCATGTGCTTTATTTGTATATTTACACATTTTTCCCAAAGTTTATAGTTTTTTCATAATAAATCACAGGAAAATGCCGGACGGGACAAAAAGTTCCGAATAGAAATTATCACTACTATTATGTTTCTAAAAATACTTTTGGCGTACAATATTTTTTTTTAATTATCTCAGAAAATAGCTGAGACAATTTACTTTATTTTTGTGTATATACACTTTGTTCCTAAAGTTTATAGTTATTTCGTAATAAATCACAGAACAATTCCGGACGTTCTGTATAAAAATTTGCACTACGATTTTTTGCTAAAAATAATGTATGTATCTCACAATATTAATAGTCATTTTTATGAAATAAAAAATGATGTGCGATTCAAATTTTCAGATATTCTTAAAGTTTTTATTGTGTCCTTTTTGTTAATTTTTTATATTTTTTACACTTTTGGAACTCAAAGTTCCGGACGTGACAGATTTCAATTAGCTGTCAAAAATATTTTAGACTTACTAGTAAATCAATGTTTACATTTTTGAAAATGCCGAGGAAATTCTGATTTACAAACTCTTTAAAAAATATTGTTTGTTTAATACGAAAATAAATGTATCTTTTTGGATACGTACGTGACAATAGGACACCGTTATACAAAAAGCAAAATTTATCCCTTATTTTAATTTTAATGCTTATTTTTAAGCATTATAAATATTATTGAAGGTTGTCTAAAAAAACAAAATATAATATTTTTTGTATCTGTATGTCTTTCAAATTATTTCCTTTGATTACTTAAAGTACATAAAAAATCGATATATTTACAAGTTGTATAGTAATGTAACGTTATGAGTATTTTTTTATACGTTACCGTTTCGTTAAGATTTTTATACCCTACACTAAGAGTGAAAGGGTATATTCAGTTTGGTACGCCGTTTGTAACACCCAGAAGAAAGCATCTCCGGTATGGAAAAGTATATATATTCTTGATCAGCATGACCTCCTGAGTCGATTTAGCGATGTCCGTCTGTCCGTCTGTCTGTCCGTCTGTCTGTCTGTCCGTCTGTCTGTCCGTCTGTCTGTTGAAATCCCTAAGACTTTTAAAATTGAAGAGCTAGATAAATGAAACTTATAACTTAGATTACTAATATACCTACGCTGTATGTGCGAAAAAATTGGCGAGATCGGTCCATGGTGACCTATGATCCGACCACTTATGTTCAAATACCACATATAAAATGTACATATATAGATCAATTTTTATGTATACGTGCTTAGGTAAACTTTGTTGGTCAAATATATATTGACATCATGCTCAAATACATGATAATAATGTTTTCCGGCGAAAAGACTTGTGGTTCACAAAAAAAAAAATCGAAATTCGGTACACCTACCCATTTGTAAATATGGGTATCAAATGAATGGAAATTCTTCAGCGATTGAATGTTTGTAGTTATTTTCAGGATTCGTATACCCTGGTGACCTATATATCACTTTGAATGGTAACCACACATATGTGTAGGGTATTTATAGTCGGCTTACACCGACTATAATTTTGATAATCCTAACTATCATAATTACACCTACTTTAAAATTTCCCATGTGATCTAACCTTCCCAACTGGTTATTTTTAGATTAACATATTTAAGATACCAAATCCACCGTTATTTTAAAGATTTTAGCATTTTTTTAAGTTTTCGGTCGTGGTTGACAATTTTCTGGAGGGTAACGGTAACATATTTTGTAACTTTTTATACCCTACACCTATGAGGTACAGGGTATATTAACTTTGTGCATATATTGTAACGCCCCTTAGGAGGCGTGTCCGGTATGGAAAAGTATATATATTCTTGATCAGCATCACTACCCGAGTCCGTTTAGCCATGTCCGTCTGTCTGTCTGTCTGTCTGTCTGTCTGTCTGTCTTGCTGTCTTGCTGTCTTGCTGTCTTGCTGTCTTGCTGTCTTGCTGTCCGAATACAGAATAACTTGAGAAATACTGATCAGAATGCGATGAAATTTCGTCTCAATATATTTTAGCCAAAAGTAGGAACTGAGTTTGAAAATGAGCCAAATCGGTCAACGGACACGCCCACCTCCCATACAAGTCAGTTTTATATAACTCTTTCGGAACTAATAACTCGAAAAGTATTCAAGGTATAGTTATAAAATTTAAAACTTATTGTTAGAATTCAACTAAAAATATGTGGTCCAAAAATGGGCGTAATCCGCCCACTTTTTTTTTTCATTATTTCCCGGGTTTTCATAGTGGAAATTTGATCCGTAAATTATTAAAATCAAATCTATGAAATATTAGCCTTTCAAAATTTTAAATATAGGCGTGGTCCGCCCAATTAAATTTTTCAAATTTTTTTTTTAGTTTTTTATACTTTATATACATTTTTTAAATTATGGGGATATAAGACGTAAATTTCTGATATATGAATAATATTCTGAGGGTTAATATCCCCACCAAAGGTGTAGGGTATTCCATAGTCGGGCCCGACCGACTATAAAAATCCGCCCCATGTGACCGAACTTACCCATGTGACCTAACTTTCCCAACTCGTTTTTATTGACAATGGTAATTTTATGAAATTCAACATTTATAGTATAATTTTGTAATGAATATAGTGATTTTATTAATAGAGATATATTGCGTATTTTACCTTTAAAATCGTAGTTTCTCAGACTATATACTTCCGATTTGGATGATTTTGGTACCAAACGACGCATAATTTAAAAATCTATCATATGTCATAAACTATATGGACCTTGACCTCCTTTTGCGTCAAACACCGATTACAGTAAATATAAATAGTTATCACTGAGTTATGACTTCGACACATAGAATTAAAATTTTTCAACAAGTGAAGTTAATCGATTTGGCAAATTAACGAAATTAAGTAGTAGAAATAAAATAGTAGTATTTTCACACAATTTGCAATTGCACGCCAACACGGCCTTGAGCTCTTTATCTGTTGGCGCTCTTTCGCGCACTCTCCACCCAATGTTGGCGCTCCGCAAAGTTTTTCTAATGATTTCAACATTACGACGGCCACGTGTTAGCCAAAGCTAATCCCCCTTCGCCCTGCGTAAACAACCACCACACCACTAAAACAAATAGCTTAAAACTTTTCTTTGTTGCCTCATCCACACATTCGTATATTAGAAAAACACAACACAAGAGCAAAAACAAGTTGTTGCTTTTGTTGTGAAAAAAGCACATTAGTCATCGCTCGAGAGAGAGACTCACTCTATCTCTCAAATGGGACAAAGAGCGTTTGTTGTAAAAGCTCCAACAACTCCCGCCGCCGCGGTCGCAAGAGATCGTGTATATTTTTCTAAAGTTTTCAACAATTCGTTGATTTTCCGAACAATGCAAGAAAACACAGGGGGAGCAGCAGCGTTGATGATGACGACGAAATTTCGTCTGAAGTTGTGTTGTAAAAATGCAACAACTAACGTTTGAGACGAAGGGCGACCGACCGACCGATGAAGGCACGAATGAACCAAGTACGAACAAACGACGAAGTGTTAATTGAAGTCAATGAACTTTGTACGAATTTCGGTTGTTGTTGTTGTTGAAGTTGTTGCTGTTGCTTGCTGCTGCTGTTATTGTTGTGCTTCTTGGGTATTGTGGTGGTTTTTTTTGTGCGTCTTTGGCTTCACTTGTTTTTGTTTTTTTTTTTGTTTTAGCAGCTGCTTCTCTGCTGCAACGCGTTGCCTGCAATGGACGGACGGCCTACTTCTTGTTTTCCTTTTTGCGTTTTTGGAACACGTTGCTGTTGTTGTTGGTGTTGCCTTGTATTGTTTTTATTTATTTGCGCAGTATTTGTTTTGTTGTTGTTTATGTGTCCGCCATCAACAACAACAACCACAGCATGATGATCTTCGTCATCAACATTGCAACCGCCTGTCACAAATACAGCTACACAAACATTTGGCCGAGTGTTGTTTGTTATCTCGTTGCTCGTGTTGTGCAACAATGTTGCCATCAGGTGTGAGATGCACATAGAGTTTTGCACATGTTGCAGTCCAATCAGAATTCAGCTTAATCGATTTCTATATAAATCGATATTATTCGATATTCCACTCAAATTACTATTTTCACTTTTAAAATTCCGTAGAATTATTCTCAAAATATTAAAATTCTAATATCGTTAAAAGTAACAATACAGAATTTAAACAATTAACATTCTTCATTTTTTCAGATATTCTTAATAAAAAGATATTTTAAATAGATTAAACAATATTTAGAGTAGTTGGCTATCAAAATTGTCCACAGCAAGCAATTTGTAAAAAAATAGTCCAATGACGCATATCCTGGTCAAATTTTAAAAGTATCATTTTAATGCCGTAGTTGCGTTCCTCATAATGCCCAATGATTTCATTTTCCATGGGTTTGATACGATAAGTCGAAATTTAAATATCGAAACATAAAATATCGAAGACAAAAAAGAAAAGATGTCGATAAAAATTTCAAAAAATATCCGTGATAAAAAAAATTCGAAATCTGAAAAATCGAAATGCAATACGACAACAAAAAAAATGTAAAATATAGAAAATGGCGAATAAACTGCAAAATAACAAATCACAAAATATTGTAATATAAACAGGAACTGAACCCTTTGGTGGATCGGTTCTAGTTCCTATATTTTTAAAGTTGCGGTTCCGATTCCGGTTTAAATAAAAATTGGTTCCGATTCCGGTTCCACAAATTTTTAATAACGGTTTCGATTCCAAAAATCGAAACGGTTTCGTTTCCGATTCCGTTTCTATGCGGACTCTTAAGATACCGGTTCCCGTTCTGCTTCCAGTATTTTTAAAATAGCGGTTCAGATACCAATTCCGGTTCCAAACAAAAAACATATATGGGTTCCGGTTTCACATTTTTTTAAACGGTTCCGATTCACATTTTCAAAATTCCGTGTTTTAATTCCAACAATCGAAATGGTATCTTATTAATTTTTTAAATTTCCACATTTTTAGGTTTCGACTTATCGTAGATTTCATTTTATTTGTTCGTTAAAATATGGAAATTAATTTTTTACCACTGGCAAAATTCACAAATGAAAAAAATAGGATAGGGATGTCCATTTGAAAAAAACATCGATGTTTTCAAAGTATCGAATGAAAAATTATATGGTAAATAATTTAAATTTTGATGAAGATTTTATTTGTCAAATAACCAAAATAAAATGTTTAAAATAAATAAGTATTTGACCCACATAAGTGTTTGAACACACAATTTTTATTATACAAAATAATTAAGGCGTTGGGAATCTAAAATGTTTATTTCCATGTTCTGTCATTTTTTGAAAACACGAAAATCGTGTATGGAGAAAATGGTTATTTACAGTGCACTATGGGACATAAGCTTAGTCTAGTTTGCCGAAAATCAGAAATTGCAGAAAGTTTAAAAAAAGTTTACAGAAAGTTTAAAAATATGTCATTTTATTAAAAATTTATGAGAACCTAGAGAACAAACAAATAATGATACACCCTAGTGAAAAAATCCTTCTGTAGGCTGGCTTAAAGTCAAGAAATTGAAACAAGTGCTTTTAAAGAAATAAAAATGGGTTACATTAAAACTGTCATATCTCTTTTAATATATACTCCACATCAAGAGTGTTAGTTTTATATTATTGGGAATTGAGACAACTATCATCTTGTTTATCAAAAATTTCAAATGACTATTCGTATTTTTCCTGATTATCTGTTAAAAATATAAAAATTACGAATTTTTTATATAAAAGTAGACATGGAAAAAAAGCTTCCAAATGCTCTCATAAATCTTTTTACAGACAGAATGTCTGAAATGTCTTCTTTCTAACGGTGTTAAACATGCCTGCATTAGTTTGCCACACGTCATTTAAAATGAGTTTACGTGATGAGAAAAGTAGGAAAATCGTAAAATAATTTAACTAAATTTTGTTACTTTAATATGTCAGTTTTGCCTTTTCTGTCATTATAGTTGACAAAACTGGTTCATATTTGGTAAGGTAGTTAAGAATTGTGATATGTACCATAATACCTAAGTATATCTCTTACGATGGTCAAGTTATATAGTTTAATGGTAGGCGTGGCAGTTGGCCAATCACGCCCATATTAAGAATGGTCATGTGCAATTACAGTATGTGTCAAAATACCAATTATAAACAAAATATCTCATTCCAAATAAAAGTGATAGTCATTTTACCATTTCAATTATATGACAGATGGGCGTGGAAATGGACCAATCTTTATAATTTTCAAATTGAAATCTATTCATAGAACATGTATTCTTAGTGTAAAGTTTCGTTAAGATGGGAGCAAAACTGTATTTACGGCGAGCTAGAATTGACTTCTGTCCCACTGTGCTGTGTTAAATTTCAAATAAAAAATTAAGTTTAGCTAGTTTCGATTAGCAAATATGAATTTAACAGTGATATATCGATATATCGAAAAAATACATCGATGAATCGAATACATTCTGAGGCTTATATTGCATCGGAAAACATCGATGTATCGAAGCAATATATCGAGTATTAATAAAACATCGATGTATTTTGGACATCCCTAATAGGAATAAATGAAAATGTGAAACATTAGTGTTTATATTCTCTGCCTCAAAAATTTGTATTTATTTTTTGTACTAAATTTCTTTAAACCACTTCCGTCACCTTAACTTTAGAAAAACTTGACTTTTCCAATAGCATGAGTTATACAACGTGTTTGGAAATGAACTACATAACATCATCGGAACTATTTACAGCGATTTAATAAATTTAGACAAAATCCTGTTGCCCATTCCGGCGGAAATCAGTTTGGCTCAGCCGGAAATAGAAAATAAAATGTAGGATTTAAATGTTGTGCGCGCACCACCCATCAATAGTCACCTTGCGTAGACTGTTGGCCAACACGTGCAGCAGCAGCAACATCAACAGCAATTGTTGCTCCCAACACCCTCTACGTGTGTTTGCTGCTTATGTAATGGTCGTTGCTGCTGCTGTTGTTGTTGGCGTTGTCGTCATTGAAGTTTGCAACTGCTGCCTGTCTTTTGCTGTTGTTGTTGCTAGGTGTTGCTGTTACTGCTGCTGATGTTGCTCTGCGAACAAACGCAAGCTTTGTTGTCGTCGTTGTTGCGAGGCGCCGTTCATTCGATGAAAAGTCGTTTGCGCGTTCGGTACGACGAGAGGCGTGCGCCCGTGTTTTTTTATTATTTTTATTTAATTAATTGTTAACGACGACAACAACAACTGTTGTCGTCAGCAACTGCACAAAAAATACTAACTAAAAAATAAAAAAGAAATCAAAAGAAAAAATTAATTGCCGCTCGCACGTTTCGGCGCATATCAAACAGTTTTGTTTTTTCAACGTTATTGTTTTCGTTTCCGGCAACGTGTTTTTTGCATTGGCAACATTTCTGTTTGCTGCTGCACATGCGCAGCAGTTAGCCTTGATTTTTTTTTATTGTAGTTGCTGCTTTTTAAAGTGCGCCGAACCGAACCGCAGCGCACAACAGCAACAATAAAATGTGGCCAACAAGTCATAAACCAGCTGCCGCCAGCAATCAACAATCAGCAGCAGCAACATCAGCAATCACCAAGAACTATTTACAAAAAATGCGTTTAAATGCATTTTTCAATAACAGCATCAACAACATTGTTGCTGACAAACAGCCATCACACAGCGGTAGCAACATCAAAGAACTCAACAACATTGCACTGCCGCACGCGTCGCTGTCATCGGGCGCATTGTTGCCTACAGTGGAAACAGCAACAAAGCAACAACATAGTATGTTGCTGCTGCCTGCCGCTACGTTGCTATCACAAACAACAACAACAGCGGCAGCAACATTATCTACAATGTTGCCCTATGCTGTTGATGCTACGTCGTTGCCCGTTGAATTGTTGACGGATATATTTTTGCGTTTGAAAACAATTGTTGGCAGCAACAACATAGACTTTTGCCATAACAACAGCAACATCGAAAGCAAACAAGAATTTTCCGCTTTTAGTCAACAACATAAAATTGTCGACGAACAACCGCTCAATTTAAAGCGTAGTGCTGCTAGTCTTTCGGATCAGCAGCAACAACAACAACATTTGCAGAATGTTGTCAGCAGCAGCTATAATAATAGCTCTGACAGAGATATGTTGCCGCCGCCAAAGAAGAAATGGATTCGTCACTATTTTACGGGTACTTTTGATATATCACTCTCTCTATTATATCTGCCTTTTCCCAATTCTTAGTAAATGTACCACCTCCGTTACCCGAATCACATTTCGTTATTTCAAGATATTTTCTTTAATTTGAATTTAATGCAGTTTAAGTCAATAAACAATAGAACAATGTTTCGTTACCAATTGAGAAAAAACGAAAAGACAAGATTTTTTAATTTTTCGTATTTATGTTATTTGCAAGAAAATATTTTTAATTAATGATGCAGATCGATAGGTGCTTTTAAAATAAATAATAAATGCCTTTACACTACTATTGAATCTTATAACAATAAAAAGTTATTGTGAAAAAACGAAAAGATTCGCCCTTTTGGCATGACAAGATTTTCAATTTTTCGAATTTTTGTTATTTGCAAGAACAAAATTTTAAATAATGACGCAGATCGATAGGTGCTTTAAAACTAAACAATAAATGCCTTTACACCAGTATTTTATCTTGTACCAATAACAAGCTATGGCGAAAAAAGGAAAATATTCGCCTTTTTGGCATGACGAAATTTTCCAATTTCTTCGTTTTTTTGCTATAACTTTTTATTGGTGCAATATAAAATAGTGTTGTAACGGTATTAATTGTTTGAAAAACATCTATCGATTGGCATCACTATTTAAAAATATTTTGTCAATCATTTTTCCTGCAAATAACAAATGCCAATAGATAGGTGCTTTAAAAGCAAACAATTAATGCATTTGCATTACTATTTTATATTGCGCTGATAAAAAGTTAACTTAAAAAACAAATTTACGTGAGTAAATTGTTCAAATCCAAAGTTATTTTATATACGTTGTAATAATTGATGAATAAAGCAAAATAACACAAAAAAATTAAAAAAAAAACAAAATTTTATTGATTTTTAAATTTAAAGCTCTTCAAACTTTAAAATTTGATTTCCCAACATTTTTAAAAATGCATATTCGCCCCTTTGGCATGACAGTGACGATATGTGCAAATCCTGGGGTTCCGGACGTCACATTCATATGATTAGAACTTTATTGATTTTCTTGTTTTTTTTTACACAAGTAGTAATAATAAACAAAGTACAATAGCAAATATTACAAACAAAGCTAGGTCCCACCACTTTGAGTACAAATATAACACGCACAGCTCAAAATGGTGAGAGAGCTCGGCCGAAGTTCTGTACAGGACTGTAGCGCCAAATTATTATATTATATTAGTAATAATAATAGTTTGGCACTACAGTCCTATAAGAACTTCGGCCGAGCTCTTCACCATTTTGAGCTGTGCGTGTTATATTTGTACTCAAAGTGGTGGGACCTACAGTTTATTGCCGAATCCGAACGGCGGGTGAGAGCTTTTCATAGGCAATGTTTTACTCTCGTAGGTTTGCCATTTACTGCCGAGAGGTAGCGCGGTATAGAAAAAATGTTTCTATGAAAAGATGTTGTTAGCCCCAGTCCAGGCTTGAACCCCGGACCTTTCGGTTCGCAGTCCAACGGACTAACCACCGAGCCACCGCGGCCACAAGTAGTATAGAATATAGTGCTGAAAACGGTGGTGCATATTGAGGTTCATATGGATATTCCAAAAAGTCAACGAATTTTACGTCCAAATTATTTTTTTTAGTTATTTTAAAAAATAACTGAGATAATGTGCTTTATTTGTATATTTACACTTTGTTTCTAAATTTTAAAGTTTTTTCATAAAAAATCCCAGAATTTTTACTACGATTTTTTTTAAATATATTTTGGTTATCTGCAGATAACCTCTGCATGCAAGTATAATTGCTCTTGGTAACTTTTTTGTTACCTAGAACATAATATTTGCATATCGAGAATAATTGTTGTAGTTACTTTTAACATATCGAGTCATAGCCAGACAACACAAAACAAAGTACAATAGCGAATATTACAAACAAAGCTAGATTGAAAATACAACAGTTTTTTAAATTTTACAAAGAAAATAGCAACATAATTTTTAATACCTAAGATATTAACCTCGGTATTATCAAGAATTTTTAGTTATTTTTATGACAACTAAGTGGATTTGTTTCTTAAACCTCAGAATGTTTCCCTTTAGCTGTATATCATTCCGTATACTTCTTGATTATTTCAGGATTTTAGAAATGTTTCCCTCTGTTTAGTTTTACTCGTTTCAAATGCAGTTGTTTGTGTTAAACATTTCATAGTTACGAATTCTCCACCGACTTTCGAAAAAGTCGCGACGACACTTTTTAATTTTTAATTGACTTTATAAGCAGAAATTATTTTTAATTTAATTAAACAACAATTTTGTGTGCACTTTTGTGTATTTATGTCGGCGACTTAATTGATTAACTGTTTCTAGAATTCCCTAGTAATTGCCTCGGCTTCAACAGTAGTGCCGTCTTCTTCTTCGGTAGACTTCTTTTTTTTTTGTTTCTTTCCGACATTCGCAAATGTTTATGTTGCACCTGTTGTGTTTGTTGTAGATGTTGTTGTTGTTACTTGTTATGTGATTTTTAATGAAGCACACGTTACTCGTTACACGTTACGTTATTACAACAAACATAGATACAAAAATAAATATATAAGAAATACAAACAAACGTCGCCTTTTATTGTATCGCGTGATTAATTTGTAACTTTTGCCTCAACCCTCCTTCGCCTGTTCGAGTTCCTCTCGTAATTGAATTAAATAAGCAACAACAAAAATAAATTAAATAAAACAGATTGATTCCCGTTGAGTTTTATTTATGTGTGTGGCGCTTAATTGTAGTAGTTGTTTTTGTTGTTCCTTACGTGAGTGAATCGCAACCGCAGTCTCGAGTCTCAGTCGTGCCAGTTGGCGCATAATAATAACGCTAATTAGGCGCAGATACAAATGTATAGTATCCATGAGATACTTTTAATTAAATGTACAAACAGCATGGTGTTTTCAAACACTTTGCTATTAATTTACACTGCAAATAATTTACACTGCAAAATAAGTATAAGTTAAAGCTTATTTTGGGGAATAATAAACATTGTATCTATGTGGTGTATCTTTAAGATAAAAAATAGCATATCAGTAATATCTGAAAAATGTATTGAAAAGTATAAAAAAAGTACTTCCCAGTATGCCATTCGTATCGATATCGTTACGAGATAATTGCAAGTAGATGGAGAAATCACACGATATCGGACCCGTTCTCGAGCGTCAGATTGTACCTAGATAGTAGGTAGATATCGAAATGTTCTGTCGGAGTTTATCGATACGAGAAAATTTTCGAAATCGAAACGATATCGAAAAAAAATGATCAAAATTCGGGATTGCTGCGAAAAATATTGCGATATCGATTTGATAAATGTTTAAATATCGTTTCTTGTCAATGAATTTGAATGTATGAACATTTTTAAAAATTAGAATCGAGAATGCAACGAGATCGAACTTTTTTATCGAAGTTATTCGAGAAAGCTTCGAGGCATCGAAGGTCTCGGAGAAATGGCAGACTGGGTTTATATCAATAAACAAAAATAAGTATTTCCAAAAAAAACGAACATATTGTGGGTTTTCTATAAAATCCTTGCCATCTAGATTCTAGAACGATAAAGCTGTTGTAGATGTTATTTGATTTTATACTGATTGACATATTGTGAATTTTTATTAAACAAATTTTATTTGTTCAGGAAATAGATTTTTAACTACATATCAAAAATATCAATAGTACGTTTTAGGGATGTCTAAAATACATCGATGTTTTAAAAACACTCGATATTTTGCTTCGATTTTTTCCGATGCAATATAAGCCTCAGAATCTATTCGTCGATACATCGATGTATTTTTTTCGATATATCGAATCACTGTTAAATTCATTATTACGAATCGAAACTTTAGTTAGCGAAACTAACTAAATGCATTAAAAACATCAATTTTTGTTTGATACATCGGAAAACATCGATGTAACGAGTCGATTTATTACATCGACTAAAACAATGATGTTTTTTTCAGCTGGACATCGCTAGTACGTTTACAAAAATTCCTGTATATCTGACAATTTCTGTTAAAATTCCTGTATATCTGACAATTTCTGTTCAATGAGATCAATATGGGTATCAATTAATTAGAAAACGTTAATATTTCGAATGGCATTTCAACTTTTGAATTTTCTAAACTGGTTTTTAAAATATTAATCAATAAAATTAAAAAATAAGTTTTTGTTTGCTGTTACAACGACGATATATTTTAAAATTTTCCTATTTTTCTCGCTTTTATTTTTCATAATTTCTAGTTTTTCAAATTTTCTGTAGGATATTTAAACATTTACCACATGAATGAATACCCAGTCTGCCATATCTCGGAGACCTTCGATGCCTCGAAGCTTTCTCGTATAACTTCGATAAAAAAGTTCGATCTTGTTGCATTCTTGATTCTAATTTTTAAAAATGTTCGTACATTCAAATTCATTGACAAGAAACGATATTTAAACATTTATCAAATCGATATCGCAATAATTTTCGCAGCAATTTCGAACTTTGATCTTTTAGTTTCAAATAGTTTTAATTTCACGCTCGTTATCGATACGAGAAGTCTCCGATAACTTGGGAATTCTCTTGTATTGTTCTGGCAATGTTCTCGAATGTCGCCTGCTTTGTATAATATCCATGTTTAAAATGCTGTCCAAATGTTGTGTTGAGATTTTTCCAATATTGGAAATATTCAATAAAACTTAATTTTTCATTAATAATTTAATTTTTTTATCTAAAATTTAATTTTCCATTAAAAATTCAAATTTTCAGTTTTAACCAAAAAATCATTTTTAACAAAAAAATCATTTCCAAATGAAAAATTCAATTCTCATAAAAAATTTAGTTTTTCACCAAGTTTGTCCAATTTATTGCTCTGTACTTTAGACTCGTTTCATTTCACGTTGATTTATTTTTTACTCGTTCAATTATGTTCATATGCAGCAATGCGTTGTTGCGGTATTAAGTTCAATATCAACCACGTCGCTGTCAACTGTCAGCAGGCAACATCGGAAGCTTTCGTTTGTGATCGTTGGGTGGGACGGTCGGACGCACGGTCGTTCATTCGCTCGCCTGCTCGGTCGTTGTTGCTCATAATGCAACGTGATACCGATTCACGTGGCTGCATTCGAGGGCGCAGCATCAGTAATAACAATAATAAGAATACAACAACCAACCGACCGACCGACTGTCCGACCATCTATACAATCAGTTCCAAATGTAGCAAAGGTTTTTTTACATTCAAAAATGCAAATTTTCACATTTTTTATATTTTATATATTTTGTTTGTACAATTTTTATTTTTTGCGACTGACTCGGGTGCGTGAGTGCGATCGCATTTAAGAGCGCAGCATAGTAAAGCATACCGTTATTGATGGATGCAATGGCGGCGGCGACACCATTTGCAAAATGGCGAATTTCATTACTACGGTTAAAATTCAAATTTTCATTAAAATTAAAATTAATTCAAATTTTCACTAAAAAATCAAATTTTCACTAAAAAATCAATTTTTCACTAAAAATTCAATTTTTCACTAAAAATTCAATTTTTCACTAAAAATTCAATTTTTCACTAAAAATTCAATTTTTCACTAAAAATTCAATTTTTCACTAAAAATTCAATTTTTCACTAAAAATTCAATTTTTCACTAAAAATTCAATTTTTCACTAAAAATTCAATTTTTCACTAAAAATTCAATTTTTCACTAAAAATTCAATTTTTCACTAAAAATTCAATTTTTCACTATAAATTCAATTTTTCACTAAAAATTCAATTTTTCACTAAAAATTCAATTTTTCACTAAAAATTCAAATTTTCACTAAAAATTCAATTTTTCACTAAAAATTCAAATTTTCACTAAAAATTCAATTTTCACTAAAAATTCAATTTTTCACTAAAACTTCAATTTTTCACTAAAAGTTCATTTTTTCACTAAAAATTCAATTTTTCACTACAAATTCAATTTTTCACTAAAAATTCAATTTTTCACTACAAATTCAATTTTTCACTAAAAATTCAATTTTTCACGAAAAATTCAATTTTTCACTAAAAATCAATTTTTCACTAAAAATTCAATTTTTCACTAAAAATTAAATTTTTCACTAAAAATTCAATTTTTCACTAAAAATTCAATTTTTCACTAAAAATTCAATTTTTCACTAAAAATTAAATTTTTCACTAAAAATTAAATTTTTCACTAAAAATTCAATTTTTCACTAAAAATTCAATTTTTCACTAAAAATTCAATTTTTCACTAAAAATTCAATTTTTCACTAAAAATTCAATTTTTCACTAAAAATTCAATTTTTCACTAAAAATTCAATTTTTCACTAAAAATTCAAATTTTCACTAAAAATTCAAATTTTCACTAAAAATTCAATTTTTCACTAAAAATTCAATTTTTCACTAAAAATTCAATTTTCACTAAAAATTCAATTTTTCACTAAAAATTCAATTTTTCACTAAAAATTCAATTTTCACTAAAAATTCAATTTTTCACTCAAAATTCAATTTTTCACTAAAAATTCAATTTTTCACTAAAAATTCAATTTTTCACTAAAAATTCAATTTTTCACTAAAAATTCAATTTTTCACTAAAAATTCAATTTTTTACCAAAAATTCAATTTTTCACTAAAAATTCAATTTTTCAGTAAAAATTCAATTTTTCACTAAAAATTCAATTTTTCAGTAAAAATTCAATTTTTCAGTAAAAATTAATTTTTTCAGTAAAAATTCAATTTTTCAGTAAAAATTCAATTTTTCAGTAAAAATTCAATTTTTCAGTAAAAATTCAATTTTTCAGTAAAAATTCAATTTTTCACATTCAATTTTTCAGTAAAAATTCAATTTTTCAGTAAAAATTCAATTTTTCAGTAAAAATTCAATTTTTCACTAAAAATTCAATTTTTCACTAAAAATTCCATTTTTCACTAAAAATTCCATTTTTCACTAAAAATTCAATTTTTCACTAAAAATTCAATTTTTCACTAAAAATTCAATTTTTCACTAAAAATTCAATTTTTCACTAAAAATTCAATTTTTCACTAAAAATTCAATTTTTCACTAAAAATTCAATTTTTCACTAAAAATTCAATTTTTCACTAAAAATTCAATTTTTCACTAAAAATTCAATTTTTCACTAAAAATTCAATTTTTCACTAAAAATTCAATTTTTCACTAAAAATTCAATTTTTCACTAAAAATTCAATTTTTCACTAAAAATTCAATTTTTCACTAAAAATTCAATTTTTCACTAAAAATTCAATTTTTCACTAAAAATTCAATTTTTCACTAAAAATTCAATTTTTCACTAAAAATTCAATTTTTCACTATAAATTCAATTTTTCACTAAAAATTCAATTTTTCACTAAAAATTCAATTTTTCACTAAAAATTCAAATTTTCACTAAAAATTCAATTTTTCACTAAAAATTCAAATTTTCACTAAAAATTCAATTTTCACTAAAAATTCAATTTTTCACTAAAACTTCAATTTTTCACTAAAAGTTCATTTTTTCACTAAAAATTCAATTTTTCACTACAAATTCAATTTTTCACTAAAAATTCAATTTTTCACTACAAATTCAATTTTTCACTAAAAATTCAATTTTTCACGAAAAATTCAATTTTTCACTAAAAATCAATTTTTCACTAAAAATTCAATTTTTCACTAAAAATTCAATTTTTCACTAAAAATTCAATTTTTCACTAAAAATTAAATTTTTCACTAAAAATTAAATTTTTCACTAAAAATTAAATTTTTCACTAAAAATTCAATTTTTCACTAAAAATTCAATTTTTCACTAAAAATTCAATTTTTCACTAAAAATTCAATTTTTCACTAAAAATTCAATTTTTCACTAAAAATTCAATTTTTCACTAAAAATTCAATTTTTCACTAAAAATTCAAATTTTCACTAAAAATTCAAATTTTCACTAAAAATTCAATTTTTCACTAAAAATTCAATTTTTCACTAAAAATTCAATTTTCACTAAAAATTCAATTTTTCACTAAAAATTCAATTTTTCACTAAAAATTCAATTTTCACTAAAAATTCAATTTTTCACTCAAAATTCAATTTTTCACTAAAAATTCAATTTTTCACTAAAAATTCAATTTTTCACTAAAAATTCAATTTTTCACTAAAAATTCAATTTTTCACTAAAAATTCAATTTTTTACCAAAAATTCAATTTTTCACTAAAAATTCAATTTTTCAGTAAAAATTCAATTTTTCACTAAAAATTCAATTTTTCAGTAAAAATTCAATTTTTCAGTAAAAATTAATTTTTTCAGTAAAAATTCAATTTTTCAGTAAAAATTCAATTTTTCAGTAAAAATTCAATTTTTCAGTAAAAATTCAATTTTTCAGTAAAAATTCAATTTTTCACATTCAATTTTTCAGTAAAAATTCAATTTTTCAGTAAAAATTCAATTTTTCAGTAAAAATTCAATTTTTCACTAAAAATTCAATTTTTCACTAAAAATTCCATTTTTCACTAAAAATTCCATTTTTCACTAAAAATTCAATTTTTCACTAAAAATTCAATTTTTCACTAAAAATTCAATTTTTCACTAAAAATTCAATTTTTCACTAAAAATTCAATTTTTCACTAAAAATTCAATTTTTCACTAAAAATTAAATTTTTCACTAAAAATTAAATTTTTCACTAAAAATTAAATTTTTCACTAAAAATTCAATTTTTCACTAAAAATTCAATTTTTCACTAAAAATTCAATTTTTCACTAAAAATTCAATTTTTCACTAAAAATTCAATTTTTCACTAAAAATTCAATTTTTCACTAAAAATTCAATTTTTCACTAAAAATTCAAATTTTCACTAAAAATTCAAATTTTCACTAAAAATTCAATTTTTCACTAAAAATTCAATTTTTCACTAAAAATTCAATTTTCACTAAAAATTCAATTTTTCACTAAAAATTCAATTTTTCACTAAAAATTCAATTTTCACTAAAAATTCAATTTTTCACTCAAAATTCAATTTTTCACTAAAAATTCAATTTTTCACTAAAAATTCAATTTTTCACTAAAAATTCAATTTTTCACTAAAAATTCAATTTTTCACTAAAAATTCAATTTTTTACCAAAAATTCAATTTTTCACTAAAAATTCAATTTTTCAGTAAAAATTCAATTTTTCACTAAAAATTCAATTTTTCAGTAAAAATTCAATTTTTCAGTAAAAATTAATTTTTTCAGTAAAAATTCAATTTTTCAGTAAAAATTCAATTTTTCAGTAAAAATTCAATTTTTCAGTAAAAATTCAATTTTTCAGTAAAAATTCAATTTTTCACATTCAATTTTTCAGTAAAAATTCAATTTTTCAGTAAAAATTCAATTTTTCAGTAAAAATTCAATTTTTCACTAAAAATTCAATTTTTCACTAAAAATTCCATTTTTCACTAAAAATTCCATTTTTCACTAAAAATTCAATTTTTCACTAAAAATTCAATTTTTCACTAAAAATTCAATTTTTCACTAAAAATTCAATTTTTCACTAAAAATTCAATTTTTCACTAAAAATTCAATTTTTCACTAAAAATTCAATTTTTCACTAAAAATTCAATTTTTCACTAAAAATTCAATTTTTCACTAAAAATTCAATTTTTCACTAAAAATTCAATTTTTCACTAAAAATTCAATTTTTCACTAAAAATTCAATTTTTCACTAAAAATTCAATTTTTCACTAAAAATTCAATTTTTCACTAAAAATTCAAATTTTCACTAAAAATTAAAATTTTCACTAAAAATTCAAATTTTCACTAAAAATTAAAATTTTCACTAAAAATTAAAATTTTCACTAAAAATTCAAATTTTCACTAAAAATTAAAATTTTCACTAAAAATTCAATTTTTCACTAAAAATTCAATTTTTCACTAAAAATTCAATTTTTCACTAAAAATTCAATTTTTCACTAAAAATTCAATTTTTCACTAAAAGTTCATTTTTTCACTAAAAATTCAATTTTTCACTAAAAGTTCATTTTTTCACTAAAAAATTCAATTTTCACTAAAAATGCATTTTTCACTAAAAATTCACAGAAAATTCAATTTGTCACTGTTAATTAAATTTTTCACTAAAAATTCAATTTTTTACTATAAATCCAATTTTTCATTAAAAATTAATTTTTTTTTACTAAAAATGCAATTTTTCACTATAAATTCAAATTTTCACTAAAAATAAAAATGTTCATTAAAAATTCAAATTTTCACTAATAATACAAATTTTCTTAAAAATAAATTTTTTCATTAAAAATAAAATACCGACTAAAAATCAATTTTTCACAAAATTGAAAATCTACAAAATTTTATGTAATTTCTTAATATTTCCCAATTTTTACCAAATACCATTATTGAAATCAATAATATTTAATGCCATCAAAATCGTCCCCAAAAATTACAATGAATTTGAACCTATATAAAATGCCGCTTTTATATTATAAAACTCATTTATCATATATACCTCAATCTCAATCATCATCTTGTCATTTGTGTAAATGTTGCTATGTAATTTATGTTGCTATTGCTGGTACTGCTGTTGCTAACATTGTGTGTGCTTGTGTTGCTCATGTCTTTTGCCCACATTTTCGTTTCGTCGTCTACTACTTCTTTCTCTTCTTTCTGTTGTTGTATTTTTTTATGCATTTTGTTTTATTCCGTTTTTTCTTTATTATTTATTTTTCCAGAGGAGCCGTGTTCCTCAAATGTTGTTGTCACCTCGCCAAACACTTCCCCCCACAATTCCATTAATGCCAACAGCAGCAGCAAATTTGTGTTGCTGCAAACTGCTGAGAAGATACTGCAACAACAGCAGCAGCAGCAACAAACAACAGCAACATTTGCACAAAATGGCAAAACAAAGCCCAACGACAACATTTTTGCCTACATCGATAGCAACAATGTTGCTTGTGCTGCTGCCAGCAAACAAATGTTGCTAAATGGCGGCGTGCGCATTGCTTCGCCAGCAGCAACAATTGGTGGCAGTTCTGCGCTAATTGCTGCAAAGGTTATTGCTATTGCCCCACCTCCGCATCTGCAACAGCAGCAGCAACAGTCGTCGATGTTATCCACCTCATTTCCCCTCTACAGTCCCCCTAATAACAATAACAACAACAACAACACCAACAGCAATAGCAACAACATGAACAGCATGAATGGCGGCACCTTGCAGCGCCACAAGAAATACAACCCCTTAACCCCGCCGCCAATGCCGAGTAGAAAATTCGTTGAGACGACAAATACGCGCAATCGCAGCTTCTCACTGTCTTCCCATAAATTTTCAGCACCGCATCAGCAGCAACAACAATTGTCGCTTCAACAGCAGCAACACCACAACATGGCGTCTGCCTCCGAAGACTCGCACATGAGCTATGTGTCGGCGGGCGGTAGCAGCAGCGCCTCTCCGCCGCGTCATCATCTCAACGGCGGCGCGGGCAGCCACTACATGCAGATGATGTCAGGATCTCAGGCAACGCAGCCAACGCCATTGATTGGCGGCAGTGGACGAAGGCGAACCATCAGTTCCAATAGTAATGGGTAAGTAATGCACGTGAAAGCAGTTTCAAGAGAAGCGCAATGCTTTTGAAGAGCATTGCTTTGTGGTCTATGAAAAAAGCTTTTGTTTAAAATTCGCTTTTAATATTTAACGTAATTCTTATTTTTTAAATATTACAATATCTTCGGTCCAGTATTAAAAGTATATTTTTGAAATTTTTTGAATGTGTTAAATTTAATTAAAAGCTATGTGAAATTCTTTATTATGTCAAAATCTCTTATTGTTTTCTCACAGAAGAAATAATCGATTTCTTTTGAAAGCTTTTGGAAACCTTTCGAAAGCTTCTTGAATGCTTTTAAAAGCTTTTGAAAACTTTTCTAAAGCCTTTTGAAAGCTTTTTGAAAACTTTTCTAAAGTTTTTTGAAAGCTTTTGCAAGCAACTGAAAGCTCTATGTTTAACATGATATCAAAAGCTGTTCTTTTATCAAAAGCTCCAATTGTTCTAGTTTTTATTTGAATAAACTATTCAAATTTAATTTTTAATAATGTTACAAAATCTTTCTCATTTATTGTCATTTTTTTCAAATACATAATTATATTATTGAAATACAAATCTATGGAATAATTAAAAGCTCTTGAAAGCTCAGGCAAGTTGCAAAAGCTCTCTTTTTAAAAGAAAACATAATTTTTTTTTTTATTAAAATAATCAGGGCAATTCAAAATAAAGAAAAAAAGCTTTGTATGTAAATTCAATACAAAGCTTTTTTCTCCCAAAAATAATATTTATTTAGAATTGGTCCCAATATCAGTAAAGCTCTAAACCGCTAAGCTTTTTTCTGTGTTCCCTGTATTTTTCATATAATTCGTAATACGTTTTTGGATATACTAATTAATTTGTATTTTCTCATTTGCTCTTTAGTGCCGGCACCCGTGAAGTTCACAACAAATTGGAAAAGAATCGCCGCGCCCACCTCAAAGAGTGCTACGAGCAGCTCAAGAAGCAGCTGCAGTTGCGTGATGAGAAGAAGACATCGAATCTGGCCATTCTGGGAGAGGCGCATGCGTATGTTGTTGTAAGTATTTCGATCGGTCTCTTTTTCAAAAACCTTTTCGAAACTAAAACTATTTGCACAGACATTAAAACGCATGGACGAGGATTTGGAGGCGCAAGTGGAGCAGTTGGCCAAGGAGAAAATCAATGCGCAAAAGAAGATCGTCAGCTTAAAGCGCGAACTTGGGCCAAAATTTGAACAACTGTTTGCGGGCATTATGCCGGACATCGAACTGGGCAGCATTCCAGTTGAGCGGGGTAAGTAGGAGATTGTGGCAGTAGTAAGAGAGAAGTACACTGAAAATTAGTAAAGAAACCCATAAGGGAAACACTAAAAGAAGTACTATTAAATGAGCGAAGAATATTGTAAGGAACTCTGTATAGAAAGTAGTTAGAAAAGCAGTAAAGGAAGTAGTAAGGACAGCAGTCAAGAGAAGTTGTAGAGAAAATTTTGAGGAAAGCTGTATTGGATGTATTACGGCAAAAGGTGAAGAGGCTGTAAGAAAAAGCAGTAATCGATGTAGTAAGGGAAGCAGTCAACAAAGTAGTAAGGAAATTAGTAAGAGAAACAATAATGGTAGTAGTAAGGGAGGCAGCAAACGAAGTACTAAGAGAAGTAGTAGAAAAAATTGTGAGTAAAGCAGTATTGGATGTATTAAGGCAAGAGGTTCAGAGTTTTTAAGAAAAAGCAGTAATCGATGTAATAAGGGTAGCAGTCAACAAAGTAGTAAGAAAATTAGTAAAAGAAACAATAATGGTAGTAGTAAAGAAGGCAGCAAACGAAGTACTAAGAGAAATAGTAGAAAAAATTGTGAGAAAACCAGTTTTGGATGTTGTAGGCCTAGGGTTTCAGAGGCAGAAGAAAAGCAATTATGAATATAGTAATAGAATCAGTAAATCAAGTAGGGGAATCTGAAATATGTTATAAGGGAAGCTGTAAAGGAATCCCTAATTAAAGCAGTGGATTAAATTGTAAAAGTCTCTGTGAAAGTAAGTACGTATTGCCGCATCAACTGCATTGAACATTTAAAATAAAACAAAGTTTAAATTTCAAGAATTTATGCGAAAACTGACCTTTTTGCTGTGCAGATTTAGTTCAAGTCTTGCATCTGATTTTAAACAAATTGAACACGCTCAAAAATGCAACATTGTTGAAAGATAAAAAAGCACATGCCAGACAAGGACACATTAGCATTCCTTGACATACCTTTGTCTCTGTTTCTCTTCCGGACACACAGACACACATCGGATTTTGTATTGAAAACCTCTTGGGAATCATATGCAAATTGTTTAATTTGCAATGTTAAATAAAATAAATGTGCGTTTCGTGAAATGTTAAACATCAGGCGATATTCAATTTATTGTACAACCAAAAAAAATAAAAATGTAAATTTTTATTACAAATTTATAGAATTTTAACAGTTTTAACTTGAGAAAAATACGCCTCAAATTCGTTGTTGTATACGTAAAGAGGCTCAAATGCATTACAGCTCTGACACCTACTTCAAAGATGTTCAGCAGAAAAGCAGAAAAGAAACTAATTAAGCGTTTACTCTATGTAAGCAGATCGCAGAATGTTCTGAATTATGGAAATTTGTTTGCAAAACCTTAAACATTTTATTTAGATTTTCAAAGAAAATTAGTATCTCTTTTTACGCAATACAAAATAAGCACGGAATTCGAGATATTTTCGTTAGTTTTGTTTGAATTCGTTATGTAGTTCTATCTGAAGAAAAATATAAAATTAAGTGTAAAATGATAAAGAATTCAAATTGCTTAATATTTTTCCATGTATTAATTTTTCTCTTTTGATTTTTGCAGAAACGCTCAACGATTCGGGTTCCCTATCATCGGGCCGTGGCAGCCTACTCTACAGCTCATCTAGTTCGCTCTCCAGCGGTGGCAGCAGCAACAACACAGTGTCTTCGCCCGTTGGCGCTGGTGTAAGTAAAACTTAACCTAGTATTTTAAGCTATTTCATTTTTAACCTCACTTTTTTCATTTTTTATTTTATTTTTTAACTCGATTTTAATCAAACACACTATTTTTAACTACAAAACAATAAGTTGAACGCATTTTTAAACTTATTGTGGTTTTTAAAATATATTTAACTTAACTTCATTTCTAACCTCACTTTTATATAAAATATGGCAACCCATTGTTCAAATAAGCAATATTAAACCCTCATTTAACACCTCTTTGACTCCAAAAACTAAACAAATTTTTTCAAGGAAACTTTTTAAACATTTTTAAACTCATTTTTTAATCTACTTTTTTCAAATCTTCTCTCCCACAACAGTTGCAAACAGCCATGCCTACCGCATTGTCACCTGTGATATCTCAAAAAATGACCACAAACTCAACCGCCAGCCCCTCCTGCGTCATCGTTAACACAACAACAACAGCAGCAGCAACAACAACCGCTGCGCCCAACATGTTGCTGCAGCAGATGAAATGCTCCGTTGCCGCCGCCAACAACATCAACAATACATTAGGCTTACATGTTAGTCCCGCCGGCAGCCCCACTTTGTGTGTATCAGCGTCGTCCTCGCCAACATCGTTGACAACAACAACCATCAATGGCCTGCAACAGATTGTCACGATGCCGCTCTCACTGACGGCCAAAAATATATCGGCCACATCACTGACGCGCGGCTCGCCAACGCCATCAACGCCCTCACCATCGCCGTCCTCATCGAGCGGCGTCTCATCATCGTCATCGATTATTTCATCATCGCCACCCATGAATGGCGCTGTCATTAATGGCGTTGGTGGCACCGTTGGACGGCAACAGGTGATGCTCAACATTCCCAGCGGCATGAAATTCCATGCGGCCGGCGGCATGGGCAACGGCACCACCACCACAACCATTGGCACACTAAGCAACGGCACCGCAGTGAATATCATTGCGGCGGCGCCAGTGGGTGCCATCGGCGGCGGCGTCGGCGTCAACAGCAATAATAACGGTAATAAACCACAATTAATCTTTGCGCGTAGCCTCATACTACACTCGTAGAGTGAAACGACACGACTAATCATCATAGTGACTTGACTTGACTTGACTAACATACGTTCCTCTCACTCACGCCTCTCACTACATATGTATATTTGACACCCATCAACGTATCACTCTTTCTCTTTTATACACACTTGATTCACCACAGTAACTTCACCACGATCACTTAAGTCAACACAGTCACAATCAGCGTTGCCAGAAGATTTAAACAAACAATCGTTGAAAATGGAAAGTTTCGTCATTCTGGCAATGCTGGTCACAATGCTGGCTGATCGGCATACTTTTGATTGGCCACATTCGTCGATACTATAGGATGCTATACGAGTAGGGGTGGCCGATTATTTAAAATTATAGATTAATATAATTTTGATCGATATCATTAAAATTTGTATAAAATTTGGTACTTTTTGATTATGTGAATCATAAAAATAATCAAAAGAAAACAAACGATATATATTAAACTTAATGAAAATTCATTATTCATTAATACGCGATACTAATTGTGTGTGCGAATTCGACTAAATTGCTGACTAAACTAAATTTGGTCGGTAATGCATCGTTTACTTTTCAATTTAGTAAATTTTCGAGTAGACTAAATTGAACTTAATTGGATGACAGCAAACAGACATATGATTATCAATTGATTATGGACTTTAACAACTACCGGTTACCGAATGGCGATCGAATGAAAACTCGTTCAATTTAGTTTAGTCAGCAATTTAGTCGAATTCGCGCACACCCTAAGTACTCGATTAGACTACCCAACAAAACGAGAAAAAATTCATTGAACAATTTTATAAAATTCTGATTTCGACTGCATACTTCGTATTTTTTATATTTATTACGCAACGTTTTTCAGTCAAAATCGGCACCAGTGAATTATATAAAATTGGTGTATAGAATATACATGGGAAAATCGTGTTGGGTAGTGTTATTATTTGTTTTATTTATTTATTAATTAAAAAGTACTCGATAACTAAAAAAATATAAACGATTTATCGATTGTAATTAGACATCCCTAATTTTTCTCGTTCAGCCGGTGTTGTTGCTGCTAGTATTTTTTTTTATAAAATTTAAATTAAAATTTTTCCCATTACAAACTATACAACAACAACATAAAAACTACCTACATTAAAATTGAAAAACAAAATTTATTAATCGTTGGCTTCGTTCGCTTCGCTTTTATCGCTTAGCTATTATGCTGCAAAAATTGCGTGGCTGTCATCTGGTTTGAATGGATGCCGACAGCGCCGCCGCCACCGCCAGCACCACCAACAGCAACACCTCGTCCTCCTACTCCTGCTCATCCACCGTCGCCGCTGCTGCCAACAACAACCATAGCAACAATGACGACGATGATGGCGACAGTGAGGGCCGTCGCAAGTGGACAATGCGTTGTAACAACCAAATCTCGCACATGATGAAAATTAAGAAAAAATTGAAGAAGAATAGCTCTGCAAAAATAATCCTTAAAATATTAGAAAATGTGAAAATGTAGATAAGTTATTGTCCATTAATAGTTGCTGCCATACACACACAAACAAATACCTTTTTTACAAAAAAAAAAAACCAAACACACGATCATCAACAACAGGCGGAAAGGAGCAGCAACAACAATGATAATATCTAGAATTAAAACAGATACAAACTACAATCGATAAAACTCAATATCAATACAACATGAAAATTACAATAGCTACAACTGTAATAGGTACAACTACAATCGATAAAACTACAATAGATGCAATTACAATAGCTACATCGATTCAACTACAATATCAGCATTTTTTTAACAAGAACATTATATATGTTGCAGTAATTGAAAGGTCTGCAAAAAGTACAACATGTTTAATTGCTAGATTATAATAACAATAGTTTCGGCGAAATGAATTTTACAATAGCAACTATTTACAACGTCAAAATTACAACAACAATTACAACATCATGTCAACAACATTTATAATAGCCAGTTTACAATAGCAACATATACAACATTGAAAATACAAAAAAGGTAAACAAAAAATAATTACAACAGCAAAATCAAGTCAACACTACTATCCACATTTACAACAGCAAAATATGTTTACATTTAAACTTTTTCAACTGAAAAAATACAAGATTTACAACATCAACTCAACAAACGATTACAGTGGAAAAATGTACAATAGCAAACTGTACAACAGCAAAATGTACAACAGCAAATGTACAACAGTAAAATGTACAACAGCAATAATACAACAAAAGTGTCAAAATTACAATTTACAACATGAAAACAACAAGAATATTAAAAAATATATATTACAACATTAATATCAACAACAACAATATCAACAACAACAATATCAACAACAACATTACAATATACCAATTCGAAAACACTTTGCATACGCACACTTTTCCTCTACTCTTCTTCTACTTTTCGTACATCTTATTCATCAACTCAACTCAGTACGGTTCCCAAATCCCTACCGCAAAAATATCCCTCTCCAAATTGCACCACTCAACCACAATTGAGTTCATGTGCCACCAACACCAACCAATCAATCAATCAAACAACCTATCAACCAACCAAACACATCAAGTACCGCCATCAGTCACCACTTGAAACAAAATTGTACAACAACAAAAACGCATTTCGTTTTTTCTCCTGTCCTGTCCGCAGCTACGTGGACTGCGACAACGACGACGACAACATCAGCATCATCAACGCCAGCAGCAGTAGCGACAATGTCACTCAATCAGCGTCGCACAACTGCAGCAGCGGCAACATCACCATCAGCATCGTCATCTTCTTCAATGCGCACGCGCAAAACGCATTCGCCAACGTTGCCGGACAACGAGCAGCGCACAAAAGTTAGCAAAGTATTAAACAGCAGCTGCAGCAACAACAGCTACAGCAATTTTACTTTGTCCACGTCACAGTTGCCACTAGCGCTGTCAGCAACGACAGCGGCTGCTGCTGGCAGTAGTTTCGTTGTTAGCAGCGGCACAACCACCAACACATCATGCGTCTCCTCCAACAATTCTGCAACATTTGGCAGTCAATCGTCGTTGAAGTTTGTGCTAAGCAGCGCCAGCAGCAATGGTGATCTGCATTGTCTGCCTGGCGGTGCCGAGCTGAATATTTTACCCACCGAACAAACTGCAGCAGCAGCGTCGACAGCAACAGCGGCAGCGTTTCTACACGCCAACGGCAAGTTGACTCTATTGCCGACTGGGGTTGGCTATAGTGCCGGCGGCGCTACAACACAATTTAAAGGTATTTGATTATTTTCATATTTTTATTATAAATTTAACGTAAATCGTATTTAGTAGCAAATTCAGTTAATGATTTTTCAATAATAATCTATTTTCTCTAATTGTCAGGCACCGAACTGCAGTCGCTCTCTCAGCAGCAGCACCAACAGCAGCTGTCTCCCGCCGCCAACACCTTCACACTGAGCAACGGCAATCTGTTGCAGCTAACGACTGCCGGCAGCTTTGCCGCATTTCATACGAACGGCGGCGGCAGCAACGGCTATGCATTGTTGCCAGCAGCAGCCGCAAATTTTGGCGCCATGTTGCCACTAAATGTGTCAACAACAACTACTAATGTTGCCAACTATCAGCAGCAACAACCTAAAAACTTTCCCACCTTTACACCAACAATAACAAAAACATCTACACAACAAACAACAAACATACTTCCGCCCATAACAGTAGCAGCGGCGGCGGCGGCAGCAACATTTGCTGTCGCACAAACAACGGCAGCGGCAACATTAACACCAACCACATCATTAACAACAACAACAGCGGCGACAACAACACTCAATGCTGTTGCAACAGAAACCACCAATAATGGCAACGCTTTATAGAATTTTATTACAACAACAGCAACTACAAAAAGAGCAACAACAACTAATAATATTAATAATAATAATAAAAATACTAAATATTATACTAAAAATACAACAACAACTTACAAACTTACAACAAACGCAAAATTAACAACAACAACAACTACAAAAGTAAAAATAAAAAGCAAAAAAGCCACAAAAAAACATAAAAATCCAAAAATACAACAAAAAATAAATTAAGTTTTAGTGAACAAAATGTTTTAAAGCAAAATAATTAAATTTAAATTAAAATAAAGTAACGAATTCATATAAAAAAAATACAGCAGCAACAACAATATAAACTATAACCATTTTATCAGCAGCAATTAATGGTAACAATATATTTTAAATTCAACTTATTCTAGCAGCAACCGAAAAAACAATTAATTGCAATTACATGAGCCAACCAAAATAAAATAAAACACAAAAAACCAATCAACAACACACAGCGATTGCCGCAGGTCAGTTTTGTTTTTGAGTTTTATTATTTTTCAAAAATATACCACTCAAAAAAACTAAAATAAAATTAAAATTCTGAAAAGAAACTGCATTCTACACATATAATTTAAATATTTATTGAAAAAAGAATCAAAAAAATTAAAAAACACAACCAAAGTAAGCGCAACGTATAGACATTTTATAAATTATAAATGATACCATCAAATATCATACAATATTTAATTGTATAGTTAGAATTGCAACAACAACAAACTTGCAAACTCAACAAAAAAAATATTTATAAATTTAACAAATAGTTATTTATGTATGTGTGTTAAATGTGCAAACTAAAAAAAAAAAATATGAAAAATGTAAAACTAAAATTTTATCAAAATTTAAAAGTAAAATTGTTCAAAAGACACGAAATTATTTTTAAATAAATGTTTATATATTTTATAGCAGAAAAACAACAAAATCACACAGACACAATACACATACAAAAAATGTAAAATGTATCATTTAAACTCAAACAATCGAAATTATGGCGGCCAGT
Organism: Dryomyza anilis; assembly: GCA_951804985.1. Classification (NCBI taxonomy): domain Eukaryota; kingdom Metazoa; phylum Arthropoda; class Insecta; order Diptera; family Dryomyzidae; genus Dryomyza; species Dryomyza anilis. Next base: position 125,265,304 of record OX638130.1, on the reverse strand, counting down.
TAGAGAAATATTTGAAAAAATCTTTGTTCAATATTTTTTATTAAGAATTTTGTTTCAAATGTGCAACTCAATTCATTTGCAAACTCTTGTTTTATAAACGATTTTGTTAATTTCTGTATTTCGAAAGGACCCAGTATGCCATTCGTATCGATATCGTTACGAGATCATTGCGAGTAGATTGAGAAATCACACAATATCTGATCCGTTCTCGTAACGATATCGAGCGTCAAACTGGACCTAGATGTTAGGTAGATATCGGAACGTTCTGTCGGAGTTTTCTCGATACAACAAATTTTTCGAAATCGGAACGATATCGAAGAAAAAATTATCAAAGTTCAAGATTGCTGCGAAAAATATTGCGATATCGATTTGATAAATGTTTAAATATCGTATCTTGTCAAAGAATTTGAATGTACAAAAATTTTTAAAAATTAGAATCGAGAAAGCAACGAGATCGAACCATTTTATCGAAGTTCTTCGAGAAATCTTCGTGGTATCGAAGGTCTCTGAGACATGGCAGACTGGAGAACGACGTAACGTAAATTTGACGTCAAAATTGACATTGGAAATTATTAAAATTTACGTCACTTTCGTCTAATAGTCTTTCGTTTCGAAATACAGAAATTTGCACTAATTCTAATGCCTGGTTTTTCGCTATGTCATTTTGTGTCATATTTGTTTTCTTTACATTGTGATTGCAAGGCAGAAACTTTCCAAAATTGAAATGTTTATTATCCATGTCAATTGAAATCAAAATTCCATGTTGGCATTTTTTTAAATCTTTGCCATGTCGAAAAACAACCAATTTGAGAAATTTTCGAACATGAAACTGACACAAAATGACATAAGGTAAACCGAGCATAAATTATGCTGACAACAATTATCCAATTTTTGAATTCTTGATTTTTTTTTTATATTAGCTTTCGAAAATGACAAATTTATATTTCAACGCGAGAGTCAAACACCATTTTGTTTAATGCCACATTAAAATATCGCACACGTACTCGAGAATATAATTTCAGAAGTTTTCATGAAAAAAGTTTGATATCAACAAATTTTAGAAATATTCAAAATATCGACGTTATTGAAAAAAAAATACCACAACATTTTTCAATATAGTTCAAAGGTTGGTTTACAAAAAACGGATTAATAGGCATTATTCTGAAATTCACTATCGTTAGAAATTGAATTTTTATTTAAAAATTTGTTTGAATTAATACATCTAACTTGCACGGATTGTAAACGATTGAAAAAAAGTGTATTTTGTATTGAAAAAAAAAACATATTTAAATTCGATTTTGACCGAAAGTTCCCAAGTAACAATGCCTATCAGTATCCAGCCAGTTTTACTAGTCACTTGTCGAGTAACTAGCAAGCGATGTCTGTCACGCACTTTTCGGTTTCTCAGCATTTTCCTGCCAGTAACCGACCAGTTCTTGACTAGCTTTACATTTCAAATTACTACCAAAAACCCACCAGTTTTTGGATTTACTGAGGACAGACCAGTTTTTTTTACTAGTTCTACTGATCAGTTTTACTCTTCAAATCCCTATCAGTTTTTGACTAGTTTTAAGTAACAATAACCCACTATCCCCAGACAAAATTTTTGGCAGGGTCGAGGCAGTTCAGAAATCTTATCTCGACATATTTCAAACAGACAAAGGCGGAGTTTGTATCAAAAGCTGTCTGTTTTCTGCCCGTTTCCAAAAAATGTACAACCTGCTATATACTTCCCAAATTATTCCATATATATGTGCGTTTGCCGGAAATATGCCCGAAAAATTCCAGAAAAATGCCAACAATTTTATCTCGGGAACCGACAATCCCCCAGACAAAATTTTTGGCAGGGTCGAGGTAGTTCAGACAAATTTTCTCGACATATTCCAAACAGACAAAGGCGAAGTTTGTATCAAAAGCTGTCTGTTTTCTGCCCATTCCTAAAATATGGCGTGAATCTGTTATTAAATTTTCATAAAATTTTACAACCTGCTATACACTTCACAATATATTCCATTTAGCTGTGCGTTTGACGGAAATATTCCCGAAATATTCCAGAAAATGCCAACAATTTTGTCTCGGGAATGTTTCAACTATCCCAGACAAAATTTTTAGCAGGGTCGAGGCAATTTTGAAACATTTTTTCGATATATTTCAAACAGACTAAGGCGGAGTTTGTATCAAAAGCTGTCAGTTTTCTGCCCGTTCCCCAAATATGGCGTGAATCTGCCATAAAAATTCCACAAAAATGTATAATATTCCAGAAAAATGCCAAAAATTTTGTCTCGGATACACCAGACAAAATTTTTGGCAGGGTCGAGGTAGTTTTGAAACATTTTTTCGACTTATTTCAAACAGACAAAGGGGGACTTTTTTATAATTAGAACATTCGAATCTCATAATTTAGACATTCGAGTTTTATAATTTAAATTTTTCGAGTTTCGTAATTAGAATGTTCAAGATTCGAATTAAAACATCTAGTTCAAAGTTCATAATTTGGGCACTCGAGTTTCGTAATTTAAATTTTCAAGATTCATAACTAAAATGAGCAAGATTCGAATTAAAATCTTCGTGTTCATAATTATAATGTTCGATTTATCTTTTCTATTTTCAGTATCAATTCGAGTATCATATTTGAGTATCATTGAGTATCATAATTAGTTCATATTTGAACGTTAGAGTTTCAAAGTTAGAATGTGGGAGTTTCATAATTAGTACGTTTGAGTTGTATAATTTAAATTTTCGAATTTCATTATTAAAATGATCAAGATTTATAATTCAAATGTTCGAGTATTCTAATTAAAACATCCGGGTTTGATTATTAGTACGTTCGAGTTACATAATTAAAAAGTTCATGTGTCATAATATGTATTTCATAATATGTATTTTCGAGTTTCATAATTAAAATAATCAAGATTTATAATTAATTCATATTAAAAACAATATAGACTCATAATCCAAACCCTTGAATATCATAATTAGAACAATCGAGTTTCCTAATTAGAACGTTCGAATTTTATAATTAGATTCTTCGAGTTTCATAATTTAAATTTTCGAATCTCTAAATATGTTGATAAAGATTTATTATTTAAACGATTGAGTATCAATATTAGAACATTTGAATTTCATAATTAGAAAGTTCGCGATTCATAATTAGAACATCCGAGTTTCATAATTAGAACATTTGAGTGTTAAAATTAGAACATTCAAATTTCAGAATCAAAAAGTTCGATTTACATAATATAAATTTTCGATTGTCATAATTAGAATAATCAAGATTCATAATTAACACATTCAAGTTTAAAATTTTGAACGTTTAAGTGTTATAATTATAAACTTCGAATTTCATTAATACAATACAATGATGCTTAATATAAACATTTTAGTATCATAATTAAAATTTTACAGTTTCATAATAAAAACTTTTCGGTCTCATATTTTGAATAATCAAGATACATAAATCATAATTAGCTTGATTAAGATTTATATCTCAAAACTTGGAGTATTATAATTACAATGTACGTATTTTATAATTTCGTAATTATAAAGCTTAAACAGGAAAAAAAAAGATTTAACAAAAATTATTAAATTTAAAAGACATTTCGAACACTGGCCGCCATTTGTAATTGAAAATTTCTAAATATTACATAGTAGTGTTGTGTAATTGCAATTAAGAAAAAAAAAAACAAAAACCTAAAAAAACAGAAAATCTATTTCTGAAATAACGAAAGTTAACTTTTTTTAACATATAGCAAAACTGATAATGAACCAAACAGCAACAAACAACAATTACACGTATGTATGATGGCATGTATACAACAACAACAACAACAAAATAACAAATAGTTAATGACGTTTTTGTTGTTTATTTTTGGAACCGTTTTTAAAGTATTACCAACCAACAAACCAGAAAATTCGTTTCTATTTTAAAATTAAAAAGAAAAAAAACCTAAAATAAACGAAATACAAAATGGGAAATAAAACTAAACGCTAAACTTAAAATATATTATATATAAAATAATTTAAATTAAAATATACAATAGTTTGTAAATAAACGTTAGTTAAACTAAAAAACAAAAACAAGTAACATTTTGTAAAGTGTAGTGAGCGACATGAAAGTGGGGGGGGGCGGGAAAGTTGAAGCAAGACATTGCAGCGGTTTGAATTTTGAATAAACGTACGGACGGACTGGACTGGAATGTGTGACAGACAAGTGTAATGAACAGAAAAACGAAATTTTAAGCAAAAAGTCAAATTTTAAAAAAATATATATTTTTAGTTATTTTATTTTTAGTTTTTAGAGAAGACGACTCACCTGTAAATTAACTAGAATTTGTTGCTGTAATTTTAATAGTTTTTAGTTTATTTTAATCTTAATTTAAAAACCACCACCACAGCAAAAATATTAAATACATTAAATGCAAATCGAAGAAAACAACCAAAATGTAACGAAAGTGAAAATTGTATTAAATACAGCCCCTTACATTACAAACAAATGGGCTTAAATATTATTTGCATTGTGTTTAAAAATTATTATTATATATAAAAATTAATTTTTAATTTTAAATTAAAAACTTAAATATTAACAAACAAACAACAAATCTATAAATAAACCTATTATAATGAATGAATTTCTATTAACATTGTAATTGTTAAATTGTGTAGCATAATTAATTAATTAATTATTGAATTATATTTTAATTTTTTGTTTAAAACTTAAAAACTCTATATTAAATATTAAAACGTAGAGCAGGCGGGGGGGCGCGGCAGACAGTTAATCACTTCAGAATGCTACAAAATAATGAAACAATTCATATACAACAAATTAAAGTTGTAAATATAAGAAACAAATGTTGTTAATTTAACAAACAAAAGTTGTTAATTTAACAAACAAATGTTGTTAATTTAACAAACAAATGTTGTTAATTTAACAAACGATAGTTGTTGATTTAACAAATCATGTTGTGAATTTAACAGTCAAACTTGTTAATTTAACAAACAAAATTGTTAATTTAACAATAAGAAAATTGTTTATTTAACAAATAAAGTTATTTATTTAACAAACGTTCGTTGATCACTACTGCGCTAGTGTCTCTCGATCAATCATGGGGAAATGCAACAATAACATACATTTTAACATTTAAACAAACAAACAAACCACATACACCACACACGAAACAATTAACAAATGTTTAGCTCTATATTTAAGTTGTAATTAATTTTAATTAATTATATCTATTATTATCAATAAAATAAAATCACCAAGCAAAAAAACAAAAATAATATAATTACAAAAAACAAACAAAAAAAACAAAACAACAACAAAAATAAAATTTAAACAAAAAAAACTATATATTATATAAATGTGTAAAAGAAAAGAAATAAAAGCATAAAAATTAAAAAAAAAAATAGAATTGTTTTTATTTTGCAATGATTTTCTATTTAGTCTTTTCAGCTACAGTAACAAAATATTTATTAGATTTACACTATACCTTAATAAATTTTTTTATTCATTTAACAAAGTAATTTTGTAATATAAACAAAATAATTTATGTTATATGAAAAAATAAATTTTTGTTAGATGAAAATGTGTATTAACAACAACAAAAAATGTATGTACAAACAAATTTTGAACAAAGAAATTGTTTTAAAAAATATTTTTGGACGACAAAAACAACAATGTTCGAAAATTTTCGAAAACAAAAATTTGTTAACAAATATTTTTGGACGACAAAAACAACGCAATGGTTCAAATCACCAATATTCGACAACAATAACAATGTTCGAAAAATTTCGAACACAAAAAATTTGTTTAAAAATATTTTTGGACAACAAAAACAACTCGAATGGTAAAAATCACCAATATTCGACAAAAACAACAATTTTCGAAAATTTTCGAACACAAAAAAATTGTTAAAAAATATTTTTGGACGACAAAAACAACATAATGGTCCAAATCTCCAATATTCGACAAAAACCAAAATGTTTGAAAAATGTCGATATACAATTTTTTTTATATTTTTGGACGACAAAAACAACGCAATTGTCAAAATCAACAATATTCGACAAAAACAACAATGTTCGAAATTTTTCGAAATAAAAAATTTTTATAAAAAAATATTTTTGGATGATAATGACAACGCAATGGTCAAAATCACCAATATTTGACAAAAAAAACAATGTTCGAAAAATTTTGAAATACAAAATTTTGTTAAAAAAAATATTGTTGGACGACAAAAACAACGCAATGGTCCAAAACACCAATATTTGACAAAAACAACGATGTTCGAAAATTTTCAAAATAAAAAATGTTGTTAAAAAATATGTTTGGACGACAAAAACAACGCAATGGTCCAAATAGTCAATATTCGACAAAAACAACAATGTTCGAAAATTTTCGAAATAAAAAATTTTGTTAAAAAATATTTTTGGGCGACAAAAACAAAATCACCAATATTCGACAAAACCAACAATGTTCGAAAATTTTCGAACAAAAAAATTTTGTTAAAAAAACGCAATGGTCGAAATCACCAATATTCGACAGAAAAAACAGTGTTCGAAAATTTTCGAAATAAAATATTTTGTTAAAAAATATTTTTGTACGACAAAAACAATGTTCGAAAATTTCGAAATAAAAAATTTTATTAAAAAATATTTTTGGACGAAAAAAACAACGCAATGGTCCAAATCACAAATATTCGACAAAAACAGCAATGTTCGAAAACAAAATTGTTAAAAAACTTTTTTGGACGACAAAAACAACACAATGGTCAAGATCACCAATATTCGAAAAAAAAACCAATGTTCTAAAATTTTCGAAATTAAAAAGTTGTTACAAAATATTTTTGTAAGACAAAAACAACGCAATGGTCAGAATCACAAATATTCAACCAAAACACCAATGTTCGAAAATTTTCGATTATTTTTGATAAAATAAAAGTCTTGGGCGACAAAAACAACGCTGGCTCAAATCTCCAAATATTCGACAAACACAACAATGTTCGAAAAATTTCGAAAACAAAATGCATCTCAGTGAAAAACCAAATAGAAATAAAGGTTAAAGTTATTTTTGGTCTCCGATGCTTTTAATTTTAAATATTGTACGTCAATTTTTGGCAAACTGGAAAATAATACGTCGAACTAGCAGTTTTCATCTACTACCTCAAATATTTCCAATTGTACACCTAAAATGGTTAATGCCAATTTAAAATTTATTCTTAGATATGTCCTAAAAGCTTTTATAAAATTTTTTTACACTAAGCAATTTTAAATAAAACTCAATTTTTTAAGTTTTTCATAATATTTATTATTTAAACATAAACAATGTTTAAGCTTACACGGAGGAGTGAGTTGCCTACTCATATACAATACAAATATAAATGTTGAAAATTAATTGGGGGGGTGGGGGCATAGGTAAATGGGAAGCATAAATTAAATTTAGCTTCAACGTTGCTGACCATCTATCCAACGAACGATCAATCAATCGATCGCCTAGTTCAACTGGGCCGAGCGAGAGAAACACAGTTAATGGTAGATTGTAGGTGCTTTGAGTGCTGTTTTGTTTGATATTGGTTTATATTGTGATTAATTTTTAAATCGACGACTACAGGACGACAATTTAACTGCAGCATGTGGCTGGAGTAGGATCCAGACCAGAGCGCTTTGTGATGCTGAGGCGGGTGAACTCCTCGGCGGTGGTTGGATGAATGCCAACGGTGTTCATCAGAATCTTCATGGTCAAGCCAGACCTAAACAGAAAGAGAAATATTTGAAATATTTGAATATTTGTGTAAAACTTAATTTATTCTCGATTAAAACTCACTTGACAGCCGCCGCAAATCCCTGAATAACTTCACCAGCCACCGGTCCAATATAGTGCAGACCCAGAACCTTCTGGTCGCCGCTGCGCTCCGACACAGCCTTCAAGTAGCAGTAGCGCACGCTCTTCTGCGGAATAAAGAACTCGGTTGGCTTGTAGAAGCCATGGAATATCTCAACATTATCCTCGCCCAACTTCTGAACGGCCTGCTCTTCGCTCATGCCAACGCTAGCGTATTCCAGCGGCGAAAAGACGGTCGTAGCCACATCGCTGTAGTCCATCTTTTGTGTGGAGCCGGCAAACATGCGACGTGCCAACAAACGGCCAGCATGTATGGCGACGGGCGTCAATTCAGGACGTCCATGAATAATATCACCAACGGCATAAACATGTGGAATATTTGTCTGTTCAGCATCGTTGACGGTGATCTTGTCCGCCTTCGTTTCAATGCCCACCGCCTGCAGATTCAAATCTTCAACAAGACCCTTGCGTCCGATGGCCCACAGCACTGTGTCGTAGACATCGCTGCCCTCCTCGTTGGTTGTGGTGTTAATATATTTGACCAACAGACGGGCATCCGCAGTTGTGGTGATCGATGTGGGAATGGTGGTGTGCAAGAATGGAATGCCGCGCTCGACCATGGAATCGGCGACAATATTGGCCATTTGCTGGTCAAAACCGCGCAACACAATGGAACGCACCATGACGGTGGCATCGTAGCCAAGACCCTTCAGGAAGCCAGCGCATTCGAGGCCGATGTCTTAAAGTATTAAAGAAATAAAATTTGTTATAGTATATAATTATTATTTGTGATGGGGTATTGCAATACGACTTAAAAATATCTATTGTGGGCCGATTGGTAACATAGCTGGCAAAGCAATTAATTGTGGAATTTCTCAGCTATACACAGTACTGAATTCCTGATTAGGGAATGAAAATATTTCATCGTCTATTGGTTCTTTTGAGCGCCAAAGGACCGTTGGGTGTGCAAGTCTGTTTTATAGGTATTAGAACGGTCAGTGCACGAGAGGGAAATACATGGCCTGATTCAATCAGATTGTGTGTTCGTTCTCTCGTTTTACTCGGGCATTGAACCAAGCCCATCCCTTAATATATATCTCGGCTCTCAACAGAATTTATAAAAAAAAACAGCTGTGACACTAACCTATAATACTCAGTACTAATTTGATAATTAGTAGTTGTCGCTACCATGATTCTGTTTGTGATTGCCTATTCTGTATGAAATTTTCCTATCTCAGCAAGAAATCTGATAATATCGTTGGGTTTCATTTTTCAGATATCGGTATGGCTAAATCCAATAATGTTCTTTCATGTGCGAGTTAGAGCAGGAAATGTTTTCTGAACATTCTCTGGGTTTTGTAACTCTGAACATTCTCTGGGTTTTGTAACTCTGAACATTCTCTGGGTTTTGTAACTCTTCCTGGGTTTTGTAACGCATGAATGCCCATGCGAGACTTGCTCTAAATATCTTCCATGCCTAAAGAAGATCTTTAGAGTAAGTCTCGCATGGGCATTCATTCCGACATCCTGGCGTTTAGTTTAAGTAAACTTCATTCCTAAAGTTGGAAGAGAAGACTATTCCATAGCCAATAGCTTCAGACCCATTAGTATGATGTCCTTCATACTAAAGTGTCTAGAAAAACTAGTTGAGATGCACATCAGAAAAACGTCGTTGTTAAGATAACCACTATCATCAAGACAACATGCCTAACAACGTGGAAAATCCTGTGAAACAGCATTGCAACATCTGGTTGGCCGGATCGAGCATGCTTTTCAGAGGAAGATGTACGTCATAGGCATATTTGTTGACATCGAGGGTGCTTTTGATAATGCGACTTTTGATGGAATGTGTGACGCAGCTAGAAGGCATGGAATAGATGAAACATTGGTCAAATGGCTAAGGTCAATGCTAATGTTAAGGACCATTACCTCTGAGGCGGAGTGCGGTCAGTATATTATGGCAGGGGTGAATAGAGGTTGTCCTCAAGGAGGCGTTCTCTCCCCCTGCTGTGGTGTATGCTGGTTGAATCTCTGATCAACGATATTGATGAACCAGGTGTCTATTCCCAGGCCTATTGCCATTCTTGCCACAGGTTTTTCCCTCAATGAGGTCTGTGTTAAAACACAAAACTCATTGAAACGAATTGACAGCTGGTGTACTGCAAACGGACTTTCCGTCTACCCTCACAAAACAGGGATTGTTCTCTTCACTAGGAAAAGAATAATGAAAGGATTATCTCTACCAGTACTTAAGGGTGTCACTATTCCTCTGTCTAACAAAGTAAAATATCTGGGCTTAACTCTAGATAGTAAACTACTTTGGACAAAACATGTTGAAAATAAAATTTCGCGAGCATTGAATGCCTTCTGGCAATGCAGATGTATTTTTGGGAAGACATGGGGACTTTCGCCGAGCTAAACCTTATGGATTTACACGGCAATGACAAGACCGATGATATCATATGCATCGGTAGTCTGGTGCAACAAGCTGTCGCGAAAGTGCGTGGCAACTAGACTTGCCAAGATTCAGAGAACCGTGTGTCTGGGTGTTACGGGTGCCTTTCCCACTACACCTGGTCCAGCACTGAATGCAATCTTAAACCTAGGCGAAGCCATGAAAGGCTGCTGGAGACTAAAACGAGGTGGTTTCTGGCTCCCGAACCGATCAGGGATCTGGTGCTAGGGTGTTTGTGGAACCGGATGACCGCAGACTTCACTTCGCCCTTATGCGACAATGTCTCGGTATTTCAAGCCGAAGTTTATGCTATACTAATGGCTATGGACTACATTGCGGATAATAGATGGCAGAACAGAGCTATATCAGTTTGCAGAGATAGTCAGGCTGCTCTTATGACTTTGAACAACCAGGTCATCAGGTTGGTAAATACAATACACTGATTTGGGTGCCGGGCCATAAAGGAGTTTCGGGCTATGAAACATCTGACGAACTAGTACGTGCTGGATCTGAGGAAAATCCATTTGAACCATAACCTGTGCTTGGACTACCGGCATCTACGGGAAAATTCGCCATCAGCTCTTGGGTCGCCTCTGCACACATGAGCAGATGGCTGAATGAGACGAAATGCAGATTCTCCAAGCTCATGACACCGACGATAACCAAAAGATCGGCCTCGTTTCTACTTTCCTTAAATAGAAAGGAGTGCAGAAAACTGACGGGACATCTAATGGGACACAACGCATGTGAAAAACACATGAACGCAATCGGCCTGGCCGAAAGCGCCTTATGTTCTGCCTGCTACGAAGAAACTGTCACCACAGAGCACTATCTCTGTGACTGTCCAGCATTTTCTAGAATTAGAAGCAGGTCTTTGGCACAGACGTGATGAGAGAGGATCAGCTTCACTCTTTATCACACACTAGCCTTCTAAGATTCAATAATGAATCTGCGATAAACATGTTCTCATGGCTACTGTTATACAGGATGATTTTTTAATATATCTAAAGATTTCTTTGTCATACAGAGTTCAATTCTTTTCGACCATATTACTACTCCAAACATAATGAAAAGTTCTACCATCAATCGGTTGTAAATACCCAATTTTTACTAGCGTATAAAATTAAAGCAATTCAAAAGAAAAAAATACTTACAGCCAGCACCCACAACGAGTGTCTTGCCAGGCTCTCTATCCAAGCTGAAAATATCATCGCTGGTGATGCCCAAATCAGCGCCGGGAATGTCCGGGTAACGTGGACGTCCGCCCACAGCAACCACAATATTAAGTGCACTGATGGTGCGTTCAGTACCATTCTTCATCTTGGCAACAACGGTGTGAGTGTCCTTGAAGTAGCCCAGACCATTGATGTACTCGACCTTTCTGCAAATATCAAAAAAAAACAACAAAAGCGATAATTAGTAAATGTTTTGACTTTTTAGCTGCTACCAAACAAACGTACTTGTCGCGCAAATCAACTCTAGTCACCCAGTTGACGGACTTAATATGATTCTGCACCGACTGCACCAATTTGTTCCAGTCTGGTTTGACCTTCTCTTTGTCGGGAATATTCCAGCCGTAGGCAGCGGCTTCCTAGATAGTGGAAAAGATGTTCGAAATTTTATAATTTATTTTATATTTATAGCAATTTTCGTAATGTTTTACGCACATGCACTGACTCGCCGAGTATGGCTGCCTGATGCATCAACTTCTTGGGAATGCAGCCAACATTGACGCAGGTACCGCCAATGCCCCATTTGGTGCCGATCGGCGTGGGCTTGACGTAGTCCAAGCAGGCGACCTTGGCGCCAGCCGCAACGGCATCCTTGGCACAGGCGAGACCGCCGGAGCCGCCGCCAATGACAATTAAATCAAAATCGTATTCATCTGTAATGAAAAATTTTGAATTGAAATTTATTAAAATTAATTCAGAAATTTTGTGTTTATAAAAAAAAAATAAAACATATAAAAAAATATTTGTAAAAAATTATATTTTACATAAAAAAAGTAAAATAAAAAACATATCGTCGTTGCAGAACGAAAAGTCACAAAATACATTTTTATGAAAAACTTAAATTTCGAGTTTGAAGTTGGAATATCAATTGATAGATTTATATTTTCTTATCATGTGATCAAAAACACTGAGATCATCGATTAAAACTTGACAGATATATAAACATTTTTGTAAATGAATATTTGACATTTTGAAAATGGTCACTTTTCGTTCTACAACGACGATATGTTTCAACTTCTGCTCGAAATCATTAAATTCGATTAAATTCGGTATCGCCATTTCATAATTGGAATCTTTAATTAAAAATAAAAAGTTCCAATTAATTAAAAATAAAAATTCCAATGAATTTTGATTAAAAGTGAATTTCGAATGTTTAAAATGATGTCAAATATTTCAATTTCGGTCAAAAGTGAATTTCAGAATATGCCTTAATATTTAAATCGCTCAATTTTATTTGCAATCGGTCGAAAGTGAAGTTCAGGATATGCCTTAATATTTAAATCGATCGAATTTATTGTCCACTGTAATCAAATTCAATTTTTTCGATCAATTTTATTATCTGCTGTTTCAGAATACGATTCTTCAATACAAAATACATTATTCCAATCGAATTTATATCGTTCAAATTGTGTGTAATAAATTCCATTCGATTTTTGGTATAAAATATATAAATATTAATCGGTAGTGCATTCCAAAATCTGTCGGAATATTGGAAATCTTTTAATTTTTATTTAGTGATGATATAAACATAAATTTTTTGATAAAAAAAATAAATGTTTCCAATCAAATAGAATCCATTTAAGTTCTCTATAATGAATGCAATTCAATTTTGTTGTAAAATGTAGAAATTTCGATCGATAGTGAAATTTAGAGAATGTGCTCGAATCGAAAAATATTAATTTCCACATCCACATTTAGCTCAAATGACCAAACAATTCTTTTTAATGCATAATATCATTACATTCTTGCAACTATTGCTAATATCAAATGACTTGCGGAAATGAGAATTTCCAAATAAATGAGTCACATGACGTCATCGTCATTATTATCATCAAAAACTTTGCACAAATAGTTTACACAGTAGAACCACAACAGTCGAGATTTATCGCTTAGTTTGCCACTAAAATAGTTCTTTGTGAATTTGTTTTAAAAATTTCATTAAAATGCAACGCAATTTCACAAGAAAAGATGACGGCAGCAACTTGTATTATTTGCCAACCATTCATTCAACCAACCACCCACCCACCGTCTTGAGGCTCCTCCATTCGCAAGCGCACGTCCAAGTAGTCCGACTGATAAATAGAGCGATATGTTTGCTGATATCCGGCGGCGGCGGCGTTGTTGTTGTTGCGTGTCTTAGATGCAGGCAGAAACTCAAGCAGACGCATTCCAATCAAGCGCGACAGCTACGAAGTGCCTTAAAGCACGATTCGCAGGATACTGATGCCAGCTAACGCAAGGCATAAGAATTACTTCGCATTTTTATAGTTTTTTTTTTTTGTTAGCAAGTATAGCAAAGTAATAAAATCTCTTGCAATAAAAAGTAAAAGTGGGATAGTGCAGTAGGACCACCCATTCAAACAAGTGCAAATTATTGATTCGTCATTAGAGTAAACACAATAATCATTTCATAAATAAATATAGACTGCAATTTGCAGTTGGCTTATAATAGTCGACGCCACACAACATTTGTGGCAATAGTTAAATCATTTTGGGTGAAACCTATGGAAACGGCGCCGAGGCGACGACACAACACAACTGAGGACATGAATTGAACAAGAAAAAAAAAGAAAACTGTGACGTTGCTTGTTCAACAACAGCCAATTAATATCAGGCGAACATTGATAAATATGATAAGAAATTTTCTAGTTCTACGTCATATTTATCAGTATAGATAAGAAACATCTGCGTTTCGATTTACATTACAATTTATCGAATTAAAAACAAAAATCATCATTAATAGGCGAATTATTTTGTACTTATTTTCATTTACAATTTTTGATATTATACACGAGGCGTGCCTCAGATATTTCCGTAAATATTTCATTTATTTTTATTTCTGTTCTCTAGTTCGAGGAGCGAGATATGTGAAATATAGATTTGATTTTCAGAGAAAATTGAATTTCAAATCATTAATTTCCTGGGAAATAGATTTGGTAAAATTACATTTTCAATCAATATCGTAGTTATTTATTGTATGCACAAATTTTAAATTTAATATTAAAACCTGTTTAAATAAACAAAAAATTTAAGATTAGGGTTATTTATTTTTGCTGAGGACATAGACATTTTTGAATAGACACAACTTGCAGGAAAGGTCTACAGACATTTCCAATCTGGAGCTTTCGAGCTGCATATTAGTAAATGTGCTTTATTCGCGGGATTGCTGTCAACTCCTAGTTTAGTGGATAAGTTTTCGAAATATTACTGAGGCAGCATCGAGCGATAAACAGATCGTTACCAAAAGTATATAAGAGTCACCAGATTACGATTATTTGAATGTGGCTAATAAATGGAAGTTGGAAGATACCACGATTGAGATCTCAAAGGTGATATGCAGTTTTTGAACGCCCTATTTGCACCGAAGGTATCGTAATGAGTACTTCAGAAGAAGAAAAAAGAAGAACGACCCTACGGATAGTCACTGGCAAAATATTAACAGTCAGTCAATCCCACGTGTTACTTACTGCATCGATCTTCTCCTACTTACTTTGTAGCTACGAGTACTCGGAAAACCTACCACATCCTAGCATACTTTACATGGGGTATGGCGGCTTTGTCGACGATGAATTTTCGTACTACAAGTAAGTAGGAGCGTAAAGTTCGAATCACACGATTGAATAAACAGTCAACTTTTGAATCAATTTTCAAATAATTTTAATATCAATCGTGTGATTACACAATTTTTGTATGGAAAATAACGCAATCACACGATTGATATTTAAATTGTTTTGAAAATTTATTCAAAAGTTGACTGTTTATTCAATCGTGTGATTCGAGCTTAAGTTGCCTTGTCTACTTCATAGCATACATTGTAAATAGGCGAAAATGTGCCTCTGTATATATTATAGGTTAATTTGTGTGTGTGGGAGTAAGTAGCTCTGTTTATTTTATAGCTTACGAAGTATATTGGAAAGTGATCAGGCTTGGTTTCGATCTAGCATACATTGTATACAGGAGAGTAAGCAGCCTAGTCTACACTATAGTTTACACTGGATATAGATAGTACTGAAACCGTTCATATTTTCAGATATTTATCATTGCTAACAATTTTTGCAAATTTACACATTGTTTATTTTATACCAAAGTGGAATTGGTTCTAGAGGCATGATTCGGACCGGGGTATAGCGTCAATTTTTACTTTGGTATGTGCATATTAATTTGTACAATACAAAGAAATACATAGTTAAAAACTTAACTAAATACTGTTTAAACAACTAAAACTACATTAGAAAATAGCGAATGCTTCGTCGGCGTATCTGGATATGTTTCAATCTTCGTTTTGTACTTTCTGAAATTTTTAGTTCAAATTAACAACATGATAGTTTTCATCAACGAAAATAGTGCACTTACGAAATAATATCTTGAGTAGACTGAACTAAACATGCATTTATTATGTTTATAAAGTAATATTTTCAATATTTCAAAAATGTTGTTTTCTTGTTTGATGTTTATATTTATGATTGAAATGTTCGTTTTATTTATTATTACAAGTAGGAACTGTATTGTTCTATACTATTTTGTCGCTTACAACATAAGTGAACTCATTATTTCGAAAATGCAATATTTTGTGTATTCTATTTCTCACACACTAGTAATTGATGTTGTATGCCACACAAGGAAAGGTATTTTTTAAAATAGAATTTTTGAAGTTTTTTAAAAATTATTTCGTCAAATTATATTTCTACTTACGATGTTATCAATGTTGTAAGTAACACATAATATTAATGAATTCATCGATCGTTTTTCCGAGTACTCGGAATATTTTCGACTGGGATGGATCTAGTTCTAACCCAAGCATACAAAACGTATCGCCAACTTTTACATGGATTTGTCATAAGAGTGACCAATTACACCTCATGTCCACGTACTGTCTTTAGGGATCAGTTGCCATCTGTTCTTAGGGGGTGTTTGTTATCCGCCCTAAAAATTAACCTCTGTTTATTTTATAGAGATTCTTAAAATAGTTCTGCTCTGTAGTTAACCATTCATGAGTTGGGCCGCTGGCAAAAGAAATCAATTATAAAATTACTTTTGCACGAAAAAAAAAATGCATTTAGTAACTTTTGCTGATGAAAATGGTAACATAAAGGGTTATTCAATAAGAGCGCTACAAAAGTTTTTTCAAGGGTTTTTCAACAGCGACGCTACAAAAGTAGAGTAGAAAAGGACGCTCTTTTGACATTTCTCGTCAGTAAGGTTTGCCATTTCATGATGGAAAGATATACGAGCCAACAACGAGTCGAAATTATTAAAAATTTACTACCGTAATTCGAATTCGTATATCTTTCCATCATGAAATGGCAAACCTTACTGAAGAGAAATATCAAAAGAGCGTCCTTTGCTGTCCCTGTCGCTCTACTTTTGTAGCGTCCCTGTTAAAAAACCCTTTATAATAAAACTAATAAAATGAATGTGTTGTGCATTGGAATTTTTGAAAATTTTCTGGTTAGACTCGATATAAATGTTTATTTCGCCAAATAGAATAAGTATATAGAAAACAGGGACCGGACCGCAAAGAACCGAAATCGGAACCGTTTAGATTTTTGGACCGGTGACTTTTTGGTTGGAACCGAAATCGGAACGAAACCGATATTTTAAAAATTGTCAAACCAGAATCGGAACCGATAATCCAAAGGATGTTAATCCCTGATAGAAAATGTAATCAAGTTCAGTTTAAAAATTAGCACGTATTGACACCTTTCAATCAGAACAGTGCCAAATACCACTTTTTCACCAGCCATGTAACCAGTTGTTTAAGAATAATTCACACAGTTTACCCCGTAGTGTAGCGGCCAATTTTAAGGATAGCACACAATAACAGAATTATTAGAACTCATTCCGTCTTCCGTTAATTCTTACACTGTAATTATCTGCATAAATTTGCGATTTGCAAAACATAAAATTAAAACTACATTTTTAAATTTGAAATTCCTCAACAATTTTCTGTCGGTAATATTTCTTACACTAGAAATTTCATGCTATGTAAATATATTCACAGAATTACTTCCATATTTTGTTGTTTATTTATTAATTATTTTAATATTTAGATTAAACTAAAAAAAATCCAATAATAAATAAATTTCTAGTGTTGGCAACAAACCCAAAAATTCTCACCACAGTCAAAGTAAACTCAACACAGATGAAATTCCAGTTACCGCTTCCAGTCTGTGTGCAAAACAAAAACAACACACGAAACGTCAAGTGTTGCTTTTGGTTTCGTGACGAATACAAATACAACAACACATCAACAAAAACAACACGACGCAGTCAGCTGCAAGCAGACGACGACGAAGAGAGACAAGAACAGTAAGAAAAAAACTAAGGTTATAAACGAACCATTTGCCAAAGCAAAATAATAAATAAAACTGTAAGTAAGAATACACCTTTTTGCATTTTAATAAGAGTTAATGAAGATAGCAAGATGTGTTGTTGCAAAAATTATAAAAATTAAAACATGAGTCAGCATAATGCGGCCTTACAAAATTGCTTTAAATACTTTGCAAATATTTCAGAAGTTGATGTTAGTTTTTTGCGTTGAATTAGCAGCAGAGGAGCAACGGCCACAGTCATTTAAGTGATTTTCTAAATTTTTAGTTAATTACATAATTTATAAATACAATTGTCGAATAAAATGTACATTTTTTAATAGTGTTTGCAAAAATGAGCCTGATTGTGAAATCCATTTATCGCGACGACATTGGTTCGGCGGCGCAGCAAGACAGCAACAACAATTTAAAAATTATTAACATTTTTCATTAGCTTTAATGATTTTGGTGCACAATTAATTTGCAATTAAAAATTTCACATTTTCCTCGTAAAACATTTTTAAATATTAAACGCGTTTCTTTTGCACATTGTACTACTTACGTATTCCCTTCTTTTCAGACATGCTTCGTCGTATTAAATCGAAAACTTTCCGTTTCGCAGGATTCGTACGCACAACTGTGATAGCAGCTTTTGAATTCCAAAATGTTAAAATTGACATAATTTGAAAAGTCGTTGTTTAAAAATTTAACTTTAATGTTTATATATTTTTTTTAATAATTTCAAAGTTGTTTGTTTCGCGCTATTTGTCTAAAAACCTATAAGAGCCAGCGACGACGACGTTGCTGATTGCTGCAGCGCTTATACGAAGCCGCCAAACGTCAGTCTGACAGCAACTAATTTGCGAAAACTCTTTCACTCACACACACGCACATTGAATTTGCAAGTGTTTTTGTTGTTGCTGTGGTAGATAAGTTAGGTTAAGATGTGCTTATAGATTTCTTTCAGTTTTGTCAAAGTTTTAAAATTTTTCAATTTAATAAAAACTAAATAAATATTATAAATAAAATATGTTCGTAAAATGATATATTATCTATAGAAGCATTACATCCCAGTCGGCACCAACGAAGATTTTTTTATGATTATCGTAAATGACGGACATTTGACCATTCAAAATATTCATTAATTTCGATTATTTTGTTCGTAAAATAACGATGTTAAATGTCAAGAAAAAATTATATCGTAAAAAAGATTAGCAAAATTAATTATTGATTTTCTAAGCACAAGTTTATTTAAAAAAAATTAAATAAAGGCAACATTTTTGTACTTGTTAAATTTAAAAATATTAAATTTTAAATTTAACAGGTAAAAAACATTGCCTTTATTTAATCTAGTGTTTATAACTTTTTAAACGAGAGTTGTAATTTTTTTGTAATGAGTGTTTAAAAATGATACATGGAGTATAAAATCAAGATAAAATCATTTTTCCTAATAATAACATATGTTTATTCAGATTTTTTTTATTTTTGAAAAATTTTGAATTGCTTTTGCTTATATCTCGCTCGGGAAATATTTTTAAAACGGGAGAATTGCACTTTACCGGGCAAAGTGAAAAACCAAAATTTAAAAAAAAAATACAACAACAAAAAAAGTCGCTCGGACCCCTGGTGACCTTGAAAAATCAAAAACCGGTACACCTACTTGCAGAGTCATGTGAGTACACAAATGAAAGTAATTGTCCCGCGATTACAAATATATATTTTTAAGATCGATCAACTATAGCGCAATCTAGACCACATTTTGTTTATAATATATACACATTTGTAGGTTGAGTTTAAGTTTTGTAATACAGGAAGTACGAATATAACAATATTAAATTTTTAAAGAATGTATATTTTTCCTTTTTTTCAATTTTTGTTTTTAATTTTTTTTAAATTTCTGTACCTACATGATGTTGTCAGTAGGTGTACCGGTTTTTGATTTTTCAAGTTCACCAGGGATCCGAACGACTATTCTATTTAATTTGGATATTTTTTTCGCGATATAAAGCGCGTGACACTTTTTTTTCTAATTTCACTTCGTCCGGTAAAGTGCAATTCAAAACTTGAGCCAATTTGACAAAACAGAACCAAATTTTCGAAATCAGCGCCACTAATGTATCCAATAATTGCTGCGACATTTACTGTACTAAGTCAAATTTTGAATTTTGCCATTTACAATTATATATTACAAGCTCGTAAAATATAGTAAAAAAAGAGGAAACAAAGCTCGAATTTTAAACAATCAAAAATTTATCATATATGAGTATTTTTTGTTAGTTTATGAAAGTTTGACTGACGTTGGAGAAATTAAGAACGAATATGTATGCGTTTTTGAATCGTATACGATTATTTCAATCTTTACAAATATTTGCCATTATAAATTTTAATAATCAGAAAATACAGAAAATACAGAAAGACAAAAAGAAAAAAAAGTTTTGAAATGTTCAAGATCTGAGTATTAAAGTATTTTGGAATATATTACGTTGCATAATTTTCATTATAATGAAAATATTCATGGTGTTATATTTAAAAATCACAAATTCCGATTAATCCAAATGCTTATTCAATATTTTATTAATCGTATAGTGAATGGAAATTTTTGATTCATTTCGAAAAAAAGTTCAAAAGGGTCGAGACAAACAAAATTACACATGAATATTTAGATTTAAAAGTTCATAAGGCTCGTGATATATATTGCCTGATCTCTGTTAACTTTATTTAAATGTATGAAATAATATGACACTAAAATTGTTTAAAGATTTTTGTAAAGTTAGCGTATTTTAAAAAGTTAATTCACGTATTTGTTGATACATTTTGTTTAAAAAATAATATTTTATAATTATTAAATTGTTTGAATTAAAAATATTGTAAAACGTAAAATAAGAAAAACAATTTTGCATGATTTTGCAATTTTTTCATTTCTATATATGCGCCCTAAGATCCAACATATATACTGTCTGTCTTCGTATGATAATGATAACTTGTTGTACTTGGCTTTGGCCAGCACTCGAATCGAAAGTCGGTTATAGCAATTGATACAGTTCAGACAAACGAAGTCGTCGGTTGTAGTGTGGTGGTGCCAACAGCAACAATTATAATGTAAAACATTCTAGAAGCAAGCACTACTTTATAGATTTACAGTTCCAGTGTCATAAAACCAACCAGCATTTTATTGTTTTAATCTTTTTCTTTGTGCGATTAGATTTCCCAGCGTTTATACTTCCTGAGAAGAATTTGCCTATAGTAAGTACTCGCTGGAGAATCGTGGGCGATCGTTTGCACAATGAATTCGATACTAATAACTGGTTGTAATCGTGGTCTTGGACTGGGTCTGGTGAAGTCACTAATTGCGTTGCCAAAGCCGCCGAAGCATCTAATCGCCACATGCCGCAATGCGGCGCAAGCGGAGGTAAGTGAAGTGGTGGGTCGGGTCGAGTGTCGATTGGTCTTCGTCGTGCATTTAGTCACTTTCTGGTTTTTTTCTTTTTTTGCACACATTACGTAGCATATTTTAATATCTACTTAGTAATTAATATTTTTTTTGTAAAACTTACGATTGATGGGCGCCATTATTTGCACTTTATCCAACGGATTTATTTGTTGAATTAAAAGAAATAGAATTAGAAATGATTTTATTTTAAAAGCACACAAAACTAAATGCCACAAAATCGAGAATTAATTAAACGACAAATAATTCAAGAGCACAAATCGCGTCTATGACAGCAGCAACGTCGAATGAATAAAATACTGTCGCAAATTTGCTTTTATTTTTCTAATAAATTTTTGCACGATAGGCTTTTTCCAATGGCGCCTTCCAGACACCGCTTCCAGTGGTGAATCCGTTGACACAACTGTGGTGAAATTGTGCGCTGGTGAATAGATTAATTAAAGGGCTGGCTAGGAGAATTAAACTGTTTCGTACTTGTTGAAGAAAAAACGTAATGAAAGAAAATTAAAGTAAAAAATTAAAGTAAAAAATTAAAAAAAAATTACTTCAAAAAATTAAAAGTTAAAATAAATAAAAAATAACTTAAAAACATTTTAAAGCTCGACAAGAATTATTGACTTTATTTTTAATCTTTAGCGTCAAATAATAAAAATAGTAATATTAAACAAGAATAAATGAAAGAGCTATCTATTGACTGATAAATTCTAAAAATCCAGTCAAATTTTCTTTATAAAGTCAATAAAAAAAGCTTTTACAAATTTTAAATTGTAACTCATAAACTTAAACAGTTGGTCAATGATCATTAATTTCAAATTCTATTATCATAAAAAGTTCAAACTTTTATATTTTGAAATTCATTTAATTCTATTACCATAAAAAGGTCAAACTTTTATATTTTGAAATTATTTATTTTAATCATATATAAAAAGAACTTTTTTACATGAGTAAAAATTTCAAATTAGACTGATTAAGGATTGACATAAATAGATAAAAATCACAAAATTTTAAATATGGTGCTGTTTATTTCAATTTAATCAATTCATTACAGGAATTAACAGCACTGGCAGCTAAACACGAAAATTTACACATTTTGGAAGCTGGTATTATTGCATTTTTTTTTTTCAACTTTTAAAAGAGATATATTCCATTTTTATTAACTTCTACAATAGATCTACTTAATTCTGATTGTCATGCGCAACTTGTGGCACAAATCGATGACATTGTGAAGGAGGATGGTTTGAATGTACTATTTAATAACGCCGGCATAGCACCAAAATCTACACGCATCACTGTCGTATCTGAAAAAGATTTGCTGGAAACACTAAGGACTAATACTGCTGTACCAATTTTGCTAGCAAAGGTAAAAATAGTTTAAAACTTGTATCAATTTCCATTTGAATTCCATATTTCCATCCGTCTTATTTCAGTCTCATTGAAGTATTCATATTTTCGAAATCGATTAGAATTACAATTCAATTGAATTTGTCATTGGCCAGAATATAATTTTCAAATACAAATGAAATGACAAAAGAATTCCACACCAATTCGACCAAAGAAAGTAATTTTTGAGATTTTACATTTTCGATTTCAATGAAATTTGGGCAGCTGATAAAGCTTATGGAGATATGCATTGACAACGAGACATCAATGAAGTTTCTATAATATCTACTTTAAGAGATATTGAAATAAGAACAAACATACAAAAGTTATTTTTTGACCATTTTTTGTAACTTTGAAGCACTGTATCTCTGGAAGAAGTGGTCAAAAAAAAAATAAAAAAAAATTGGTCAATGCATATCTCAAATTTCGTTGAAACCGCTGGTCGATTTGGTGTGGAATGGCCCATATATAAAAATTCTGTGAAGCAAATTTAATGCGATGTTTGTTCTCAACCCAGCCGGCCAAACTATCATAAACGATATCGTAAATGATAGCAAATATTCGTAAATAATGAATAAAATAATCGTATACGAGAATCGTAAATGATTCGAAAACGCATACAGTTTCGTTCTTAATTTGTCCATCGTAACGAGGTATCATAAACGAACTAATAACACTCATATATGATAAATTTTCGATCGTTTATGATCGTAAAATACGATTATATACTCGTTATAAACGATATTTTTTGTTCGTAAACGAACTCGTTTTTAATATTTTTTACTATTCAGTTTTAATCGTACATGATATTCATTTTTAACTCTATTACGAGCTTTTTCCTACTTTTTTAACGATACAAAGCAAATGATTTAATATTGTTTAAATATTGAGCATTTCTTGCGTTTTTTTAAATAAACGTTTGAATAGAAAAAAACAATAAAAATGTTGACAATCTTTTTTTACGATATAAACACTTGAAAAATACGAACCATCGTTATTTACGAGCAAAATATGATTGTATTTTTGATTTTTTACGAGCAAAATGATTGAAATTTATGATTATTTTGAATCGCCAAACGATCGTAATTTACGATCATCATAAAAAATGTGTGTATGTGCCGACTGGGAAATAGTTAAATTTAGACCAAAAGTAAAATTCCGAACATTCGCGAACATTTATAATTAATACATATCTTAAAAAGAAGAATACAAAATAAATTTTCAAGATATTTTCAGAGACTTCACTAAAAGCTATTTGGCTGTTTTGTCAAATGGTTTGGAAATGTGCAATTTTTACAGTTCATCGTAGTTGACATTATTTATATTTTTATAAAAATACTCAATTCTAAACAAAGACAACTATGTACAATTTTTTTCCTAGTAAGTTTTACAATAGATACGTAAATTCCTAACTCTATTTATTCGTATGGAGCAATCTAATTCTCAGCTGATAACATGGGAATCTATTGATCCAGACACAGTTGTTTATACCCTACACTAGGAGTGAAAGGGTATATTCAGTTTAGTACGCCGTTTCTATCTGTCTGTTGAAATCACTACTACTGAAAAAATTGATGAGTTAGATCAATGAAACTCCTAATTTAGATTACTTATATACTTACGCTGTATGTGCGAGATCGGTCCATTGTGACCTGTGATCCGATCACTTATATTCAAATACCTCATAAAATTTACATCTACAGATCAATTTTACTTTATACGAGCTTAAGTGAACTTTTTTGATCCAATATATATTGACTTCATGCTCAATTACATGAAAATAATGTATTCCCGCGGACCGACTTGTGGTTCCAAAAAAAATCGAAATTCGGTACACCTTCCCATTTGTAAATATTGGTATCAACTGAATGGAAATACTTTAGCGAGTTTTAGGTATTTTCAGGATTCGTATACCCTGGTGACCTATATACCACTTTGAATGGTAACCACACATATGTGTAGGGTATTTATAGTCGGCTTAGACCGACTATACTTTCACAATTCTTACTAACTTCATCATATAAACTATCACAATATCCGTACTTTAAAATTTCACATGTGACCTAACCTTCCTTACTGATTATATATTTTATTAATAAAATTCTTCTTAAATTCTTGAACTTATAAATTATTATTTACTTACACTAGGCATTTTTGCCGTTGCTGAAAAAAGCCTCCAAAGCCAATGAGGCGATGCCCATGAGCCTACAACGCGCTGCGATCATTAACATGAGCTCTCTGCTGGGCTCTATCGAAGGCAATACGAGCGGCGGCGTCTATGCCTATCGCACATCAAAGGTACGTCGTTCGTCCACGTCATAAATGTAGCATGTTATGTATTATGTTTAAGCTGTGAACTATATTTAATTACAGGCCGCATTAAATGCTGCTACCAAATCATTGAGCATCGATTTGTATCCTAATCGCATACTGTGCGTCAGCTTGCATCCCGGTTGGGTGCGCACAGACATGGGCGGCTCGAACGCACCGCTTGAAGTGGATCCAACCACCAATACCTTGATTGAAACAATTCTGAATTTCAATGAAACACACAATGGTGGCTTTTATCAGTATGACGGTGAGAAGTTGCCCTGGTGAGGTCGTGAGAGATAAATTATATTCTATTTGCCTAATTTTATACAAAAACATGTTGTTAATTTGAGAAATTTTATTGTAGAAAATAAAAATCTGTTTTTTTTGTTGGGAATTTTTTTTTTTGTTTGTTTGTTTTATCAATCAGAACATTTCTAGTAGAAATTTATAATATATGTATATATAATAATAAATATAAAACTCAATTCCTTAAACAAGCATAGAAGCACGTAAGCGAATTATTGCAGCAAAATCAACCGACGCATCGTTTTATGGACAAATAATTTAAATATTTTAAATATTACTAGTCACAGTATTGAATATATTTTCTAAAAAGAATAAAAAAAAAAACAAAGAAAAAACAAAAATAGAAGAAAAACAAAAAAATATAACGAGTAAAACGTATTAAATGCAATTTAATTGCAAATTTCTAATTTAAGCGATTGAATACTGCGCACTCTGCGGTTGCGTTGCGACTAAAGTTTAGTTGTTTTTTTTGTTTGTTTTTTTTTTTGTTGTTTGTTTTGTTTTTGTTGAATTTAAACTTTAAAAAGTATAGCATATTAAAAGTTATTCACTGTAGCACTGCGAACATATTTGTTGCTATGGGCACTCGTCATCAAATGTGCTGCACGTTAGAGTGTCCTCTTCCGGTAGACGTCTCGGCATTTGTATGATAAGGTGTCGCTACTTGTTGTGACGTCGTCATTGGGACAAACATGGGCGGCACTGCAGCAATATTGCCTTCGTTTGGATTGACGACGGCGGCGGTGACGTCTGTTGCAGCCGCAACACCTATCGGCTGTATGGTGAGCACAATGTGACGCAAGGCCACCGCCCAGTTGGCGCATTCGTTGGAATGATTCAACACTATGGCGGTGTATGTATCCATGGCCTCTTGGAAGGAACGCTGCGTAATGGCTGAAATTGAGATTTTATTTTTTATTTTAGAACTATTACAATTTAAATATATCGTTGATTTGATTACTTCCATTCCGAAGTCGGTCGTAGCGCAAATCCGAAACCGAGTCTGCGCTATGAATATGAATGCTAAGCTATTATAGAATGCAGCACGGAAATAAAACGTCAAATTATATCAAATCTGTCAAAATTCTGTTCCGCACGGATTCCGTGAATTTTGAACTCGATACGATTCGAGTTTTGATTCTGAAGTTTAAAATTTGGTCTAAAACGAATGGTGTGACTATCAGCAAGGTGTATTAAATGTTAAATACACCTTGATTATAGGTTGTTTTTTGCGTTTATTTCTTTTAATTTTTTTTTCTTTGATTTATGCTATTATGTTTTTCTGGTGATTTTGTTTTTTTGCTTTAGTTTTACTTTTCTGTGATTTTCAGTGTTTGGTTTTTGTGTTTATTTCCACTTTAAATTTTGTGTTTTTATACCCTACACTGAGAGTGAAATGGTATATTCAGTTTGGTACGCCGTTTGTAACTTACAGAAGGAAGCATCTCCGGTATGGAAAACTATATATATTCTTGATCAGCATGACCTCCTGATTCGATTTAGCGATGTCCGTCTGTCTGTTGAAATCACTACTACTTAAACAATTGAAGAGTTAGATAAATGAAACTCATAATTTAGATTACTTATATACCTACGCAGTTTGTGCGAAAAAATTAGGCATATCGGTCAATTGTGACCTGTGATCTGACCATTTATATTCAAATAACTCATATAAAATTTACACCTACAGATCAGTTTTACTGTATATGTGCTTAGATAAACTTTTTTGGTCAAATATATATTGACTTCATGCTCAAATACATGGAAATAATGTTTTCCCGCGAAACGACTTGTGGTTCCCAAAAAAAAAAATCGAAATTCGGTACACCTACCCATTTCTAAACATGGGTATCAAATGAATGGAAATTCTTCAGCGATTGAAAGTTTGTAGTTATTTTCAGGATTCGTATACCCTGGTGACCTTAGACCGACTATAATTTTTATAATCCTAACTATCATAATAAAACCTACTATAAAATGTCCCTACTTTAAAATTTCTCATGTGATCTAACATTCCCAACTGGTTATTTTTACGTTTGAATTTGTATTAACGTTTCCACTTGACTTTGTGTTTTGACTTTTTTATTTTTTCATTTGATTTTTTTTTAAAGTTTTTTTGTTGGTTTTTATTTTTGTGTATTTTTTTTTTTTGAGTTTGTTTTTGATTTGACTTTCTTAACTGTTCAATTTTGGTTTTTGTATTTGTTTTGCTTTGGGTTTTTGATTTTTTTTTTCCCTTATTTTTATTTTTGATATTGTTTATACGTTTGACTATGTGTTTTTGTGTTTACTTTTTATTTAGATTTTTGATTTTGTGTTTTTTATTTTGTTTTTCTATTGATTTGAGTTATTTCTTGAGTTTATTTTTGTTTTTGCATTTAATCTCTTTTATATTTTTTTTTGTATTTGAGTTTTTTTGTTTCATGTTCGCCGCTGGTGTAAGTGTCAAGTAATATCGTTTTAAAAGTTTAGGCTTTATGGGAGATGCCACGCGCCGTTGTGGAAACTAACCTATGTCGCCCTCCGTACGCTCCAAATTATTTAGTATCATCGTCTAAAATTTCAGTCAAATCGGTTCAGCAGTTTATATGTTATGCTTAGACAGATAGACGGACGAACCAAAAGTTTTATATATATAGATATATGATTTCAAAAAATAGCTTTAAAAAAATATATTATATATGAAGAGAAATAAATACTTTCCACTTTTTTTGATTCAGATTATTTAAAAAAAAATTGAAATGCTAACTTCGACCTGAGAAATTTGGTTTCATTTTGGAATGAGGATTTTAACCAAACGTAACGTGTTAGTAGTCATTAACACCTACAAAAAATACCCAAGTTACCTTGCGTCAAGTGATAGACTTTTTGTTGCACTGCCGCACTCAGGTGACCACTTTGCCACAACTGCTCCAATAGTCCCAGACGTCGCTCCAGCTCCTCGCGGCGCACATTCAATGATTCCGGGACATGAACGGTCTGTTCGCGCAAAATTTGAAATGTTGTCTGTTGTACATCATGTGGCAGCTCCGGCATGCCAGTAGGTGGTGGCACCCGCGCTGCCACACTCGGCGGCACATTCATATTGGGCATGGGATGTACAACGGCTATAGGATGATTGCTGTTGGCTGCAGACGGTGGCAGCGTCATTGTTGGTGGCATCGGCGGCATTACACCCTGATTGGGTTGCACAATAGCTGTTGGCTTGACGGCTGGCGTTGCGCTGGCAGCGCCCATTCCTTGCAGCGGAAAAGCAACTCGTTTGTTGAGATTTAGACGCTGGCGTCCGGCATTGTTGGCGGCAGGCGCCGCAAGTGGATTGAATTGTAATGTGGGCGGATCATTCCAGCCGGGAGTGCGTGAACCTGTTGTAATAATGAAAAAAAATTACAAATTTCTCTTTAGTAAATTGTGAAATGCGGAAAAATGCATCAAGTACCTGGAAATGGTTCGGAGGCTGGTGGAAGCATTGGAGGTTTATCAGCCATGTTTTCGTTGGCAAAATTTAGTCGTTGTTTTGCAATGTATCGAATGCAATAATTAAACACGCGCGAAATCACAATTGCTTGAATACTTTGAGCGAAAATGTAAGAAGTTCTGGTAAAATACAAAAAATCAATTGTTTTCTCTGACGTTTGACGTCTCCTTGATGTGATGGCTGTTTTTTGGGTACCAAATATTGAGTGACTTTTTTTGACGAAGAAGATTTGTGCAAGAAAATCAAAGAGATTACTTTTCTGGCGAAGATGGGTGATGGAAAATCTATGTTGGGACTTCTTAACCCTTCTGTAACCATAAAATTGAAAACTTTGGCGACGTGATATATGAAACATGATATTTAAAGTGACATATTTTTGACATGTTTTGTCATAAAGATTCTACAGAAGGATTCTACCATCTATTTGCGAGTATCGTTTTTCAGGAAACGCAAAGGCTATTACAAAAGTTGTCTATTAAGCATGGTAAAGATATCACAGAAAGGTAACAAATCGGGATAATACCCTCATAGTGGTACCACTGAACATCATGCTTCAAAGTTGGCATTCGTTTTTTTGCTGCGTCATACTGTTTACTGTTTTGTGGCCCGTGTGCGGACAAAAATATCCGACTGATAATAAAAATTGTAACCGCAACTAGTTAATCGCTACAAAATAGGGAATATGAAATTAATAATGTATGTTTACGAGATGCAGTTACCTGAGGTTCCTGCATGCGGCATCTACCATGTGAAGTATACGTCGACAAGGTGTTTCAGAACGTTATGACAGTGGCAAACAGAGCAGCTTAAATAATCTCAAATAAAAATGCATTTAAATTGAAAACATAGCTTTTGTTTTTTCATTGTTGTTCATTTTTTTATATATATTTATATATCGAAATGACAACCATTACATGGTTGTCATTTCGATTATTTCCATCATTTTTTGAAAAAACAAACAACCGAATGACAACGTAATACATATAAAATAATTCGGTGTCATAGTTTTCATGTGTATTTGTAGTTAAAAGGACTAAAAGCTGAATTTATGTAATCTTATCGGTTGTCTAGAGGTCACCTTTCCGATGATGCCTTTTAACAGTTGACTTAAACATAACTTTTTAGTTATCTGTTCGAGAGCTAAAAGTCAACAAACAGTCAACAAATCACTTTTACGACAACATTCGGATATCATCAACTTTTAAAAGTTAGCATAAATTTAGGTTTTTGACATCGATTGTCTGGTGGGGTATAAACAAAAATCTTTTAAATGAGCTATCGAAAGCAATTCTTTTTATTGTACAGCCTTTTAAAAGCACAAATATTTTATTATCTTGTCCATTTGCATTTAAATGCTCTACAATAAAAATCTGCGCGACACTGAGATGTTGCATTTTTTTCTAAAAAAATCTGTATATCAATACAAAGTATTGAATACTTTTTGAACGAAAGTACTCGATATCCATATTTGACCAAGTATCTAATTTTTGAGTACCCAAAAATAATTTATGCCTAGAAAAATTGTCATCGCAAAACGAAGCAAGGAAATTTATTTTGCAAATTGCGAAAGTGCGTCCATTTTAATTTATTTAAGTAATTTTAATATAATACAAATCAATTTCAGCTGCAGCATATAACAATAAACACTATTAATACAGCATGGAAGTAGACGAGGAAGAGTTCGAGGTGCCTTCATCCAGTAGCAGAGGCGAAAAGAAACGTTTCGAAGTAAAGAAGGTAAAAAAGCGGAAAATATTTTGCAAACAATTATGATTAACAAGTATTATTTAAATTTCTAGTGGAATGCTGTAGCTTTATGGGCTTGGGGTAAGTAAATCGTTGATAAATTAAAAACAACGCTATTCTTAAGTCTACCCGACGAAGCCAGTCAAACATAACCTTGAAATTGGTGTCTACTGCCGATTCTTTGTGTCCAATAAAAATATGTTTCTATTTTACAGACATTGTTGTGGACAACTGCGCCATCTGTCGTAATCACATCATGGACTTGTGCATCGAGTGTCAGGCCAATCAAGCGTCTGCCACCAGCGAGGAGTGCACCGTCGCATGGGGTGTCTGCAATCATGCATTCCATTTCCATTGCATTTCGCGTTGGCTGAAGACGCGACAGGTTTGCCCACTTGACAACAGAGAGTGGGATTTCCAGAAGTACGGACATTAGTTGCGTTTGTCAACGGTACATTATCGGTTTCTCATTTTTATTCATCTTGCGTCAGAGCAGAGATTTTCGTCAAACGATTATAAACAGTCTGCATATTAACTATGATTTTTCTTATATTTTAATTTAATTCATAACACTCAACAAATAAATATTCTCTAAAACTGATAAACTCTTGATAATTGATTTCTAAAAAGGGTAACGATGGTGTTCGATCAAAAAATTTGTTTATTCAAAAAATCTTAAAAATGTAAAATTATCTTATTTCCTCTTATTCCAAACTTTGTAAAGTTAATGGCTACACTAATGTAAACGCTCAACCGTTGACGCAATTTTCCAACAATATTAATATCTTGTGAAAGCACAGCTTTTGTATGGAAAATTGTTGTGTTTAAATATTTATTTAATTTCCTAACAGATGTTAACCTACTTTTTAAGTTTATGGCGTTTAAAAAGGCGAACTTTGACGTCCTGTCGGGTATATTTCCCACAATTTGGTTCAACGTTCACTAAAAATTTTTACATCGATTTATCCTCCAATAGAGCATTTTTAGGGGTTGACCTTTTCAATAAAAAGTCCAGAGGAGAAATATAGTAAGATCTCGGTTAATTTTTTCAGTAGTGCTGTGTTTGATGCAAAATCATTTTTTCGAAATTGAGTTTTTGATGACATGATAGATTTCTATATTTTAATGGTAAAATACGCAATATATCTGAATTAAAAACTAATGGGATCACTCCCAGCAAGAACACAGTCCGTCATTTTATTGGTCATTTTAGGGGTAGCAATTATCATAGTTTCGATCATAATTTCGGTCACATGTAGAATAGCGTCGGGAAATAATGATCAAAACTTGTGTATACACTTTACATCCTTGTCTTACGCACGTTTACACAGCATTTTCTTACATGTATAAGTGAGTCGCAAACATTGTGCATTTGTGTTGAAGTTTCGGTCAGCAGTGTCTTGCTGGGCTTTAAATTTAACAAAATTATATAATATATATTGCATTGCATAAATTTACCATTACCAATCAAGAAAAATAAAGTGAAAACTGTGTTGTCGACTTTTTTGACACATTGTGTATAGAATACATTGTCAAAAAACAGATTTTAATGTCTATAACAGAACATTTATTCAAAATAAATTACTTTTTTGTTCATAAATATTAATGTTGATGTTTGTTCATAAATATAATGTTAACAAAGGTAGCGCAAATGTAGCGTCAACATTTTTCATTGAAAAAAATGACGAAGACCCACTCATATTGCTACGATTTGAAAGTAATGATTGATTTCAAAGCATTCGCAAGTTAATATTAAGTGCAATGGCATATTGAGGCGGATGTGACAGTGCGGAACTCAACACAATTCGTATGCTCCGCGTTTGCGGAGCTCCGTAACATCCCTAGTACTTACCATATGTTTAGTTAATAAGGGCAAAACTTTAAGACTGGCAACACTGAATGGTTTTGTTTATGCTCAAAAAGTTATTTACATCGTGCAGACTGGAAACAAATATTCTTATTTTCATTTTGAAAAATTAAATGAGTTAATTTAAACAAAATCCTAATTATTTAAAATAGAAAGAAAATAATTCAATAATTTAAAATGCGAAATTGTTTCGTAACCGGCTGTGATCAACAGCAAAAAAGCGCAGCCAAAAGAGCCATGTTTCTGGTGCCAAAAGTGAGTGAGTCCTGAATAATAAATGT
Organism: Dryomyza anilis; assembly: GCA_951804985.1. NCBI lineage: Eukaryota > Metazoa > Arthropoda > Insecta > Diptera > Dryomyzidae > Dryomyza > Dryomyza anilis. The sequence goes on along the minus strand of OX638130.1, from coordinate 125,232,653 downwards.
GAAACATTTAATTAAAAATAATTATAGAAACCAGAACTGCTGGAGAAATGGATTGAAGCCTTGCCCAAACCACGCGATCTAAAACCACACGATAAAGTGTGTATTTTGCATTTTCGCAGTGAAGACATCATCTCCACATACGATCACAATATAAATGGACAGCTCTATCAATTGGAGCGAGGACGACCGCGTCTAAAGCCGGACGCAGTGCCTGCTTTAAATCTAACTGGAAGTTGTAAAAAACTTGCAACAATAACTAAAGTATTTATGCATTTTAATATTGTAACGAAAGGTTAAATGTTTTTTTTTTACTTAATAGATGCGTCAGAAACGTGAGGATAACAAAAGCAAAACACACATGTTCACTAAACTAGAGGATGATGAAGCGCCAGACGATGTTGCCGACATGGAGGAAATTCAAACATTGCAGGACAACATACACATTTTACACGATGCTGTAGAAATGGAAAAGTATGAGGGCGACATGTACGAAGAAATGCTTTTAAAGGTTGCCACTGCAGACGACGATGATAATGAGGTTGACGCAGTAGCTGAAGCGGCGGAGAATGAACTAATTTTTGACACCTACTACGATGAAATCGATGCAATTGCGCTGCCCAATACGCTTTGGGGCGTACATCGCTGTCCCACACGTTCTGGCATATATTTCAGTTATATGGATGTGGCGCAAATGAGCTGCACAAAGGTAGTCTCAGTGAGTAGCAATGGCACGGTGCAGGTTTTCATTGGCAATCAATTACTCTATGAGTTGCGCCTAATGGACGGCATTAAAACGCCTCAAATGCTGACAGAAATACTAAAACAAATCGACGAAATCGATGAAGCAAACATAGTCATACAATAAAAACCACTATATATCCTTTAAAAATCATTATATTATAATTTTATTAATTACTATTAATGCTTAACTAACTATGGCATAATTAAATTGCATTGGCCACTTTCAATGAAGCAAATTCGCTGCTTAGCAACTTCATAACATCCGCATGCTTGAGATCGGGTCGCTTGTACTCCTTGTATTTGTCACGCACGAACTTGGCAAAACCGGTGGGCTCTTTGACGGGCGTCGGCACAACGTTGCCCTCCTTGTCCTTTTTGTTGAGGAATATTTCAATGGCGCCATGGCAATAGGAACAGCGTATGTTTTCGACTTTTTTCGATTTGGAATGCGCATGGGATCTTTTTTTATTGAAAAGAAAGAAAGATATTAGTTAAATTTCCAAAGCATCTAAAATGAATTACATACTTTGCAGCGCACAGCGTGCATTTGTAGGTGTATTTGTACTCAATGTCATACTGATGACAAACGCCAATTTTAGGTATTTCAGGAAACACTACATTCGCTTTGTGCGCCCACGACTTCCAAGTGGCGCCATGCCCACCCTCACCATTGAAGACCCATGTGGCCGCATGGCACAGCTCGTGTATTAGCGTACAGCGCAATCGATCGGCGCTTGTGAGCACTTTTTCGCTTAACTCTACAACGCTAGTGCGTATGCCCAGCCTGTGAAAATATGACATATATTGTTTTTCGTTGAATAAAGCTAACATTTTGTATTTGTACCTTTTTTTGTTCAAACATCTGCCAGCAGTATTGAGCAATTTTTTATTCCAGACCAGCGGTACTTGTAGCTCATTCTTAAAGAGTTTTTCATTATACAGATTGTAGAGTATTTTCGACAGTTCGTCCTTCTTCAGGCGGTAATTGTCGCGAAAAACTAAAGCGTCCGGATGGCAAAGCGATTTGCCAACACAGACTTTTTACATGAAAGAAATTTGATTAGTACGATTAATCGATGTAAATTGTGTTATTTGGGATTTATTCTAGGGTAGAAGTAATAACGCAAAGCAAACAAAAATATACAGTTTCGAGTTTGGTATTCAAAATTCAGTTTTTTAAATTTCAAAACTAGAATAGAATCGAAATCGGATCCGCTATTTTAAAAATCATGTAACCAGAATTAAAATCGATATTTCCAAAGGGGTTTTGTCCGTGATTCTATCAATTATATTTTCGTTGTTTATAGAGCAAACTTTTGAAACAAGACATTTGTCATTGATAAGGCCACCAAGCGTACAGTTTTTGGGAGGAAAGTAAACGTTTTCCATAGGTTCCCTCCTCATAAATCAATTTTATTTTAAAGAGAGGTAGCGTCGCATAGAAAATCGTATTGAGTTGTCTTCGTATGAGTTAGCTTGGTATGAGTTGTCTTGGTATGAGTTGGCTAGGTATGAGTTGGCTTGGTATGAGTTGGCTTGGTATGGGTTGACAATTGGTATGAGGTGTCTTGGTATGAGTTGGCTTGGTATGGGTTGACAATTGGTATGAGGTGTCTTGGTATGAGTTGCCTTGGTATGAGGTGGCTTGGTATGAGTTGACAATTGGTATGAGGTGTCTTTGTATGAGTTGCCTTGGTATGAGTTGGCTTGGTATGAGTTGACAATCGGTATGAGGTGTCTTTGTATGAGTTGCCTTGGTATGAGTTGGCTTGGTATGGGTTGACAATTAGTATGAGGTGTTTTGGTATGAGTTGTCTTGGTATGAGTTGACAATTGGTATGAGGTGTCTTTGTATGAGTTGCCTTGGTATGAGTTGGCTTGGTATGAGTTGACAATCGGTATGAGGTGTCTTTGTATGAGTTGCCTTGGTATGAGTTGGCTTGGTATGGGTTGACAATTAGTATGAGGTGTTTTGGTATGAGTTGTCTTGGTATGAGTTGGCTTGGTATGAGATAACAATTGGTACGAGTTGTCTTGATATGAGATGAACCCTACTCGATTGATATATTACCATTTTCTATTAATTTAATATTTTTACCGTATAATAGGTAAACTATGAAAACTGTGTCTGAAAAAAATATATTTGATGATTTTGAACATAGAGCATCAAAATATAACCTTCCTCACTCAGAAAGAAAATTAAATCAAAATATGTATACAATACCGAAAACAATTTAATAATTCCAAAAAAAACTACGTTAAGTTCTAAAAATATTTCAAAGACTTACCATCCAGTGATTTCAAAAATCCATACTTGTCTTTGGGCGTATTTGAGACGTTATCAGTTGCACGTATTCCGATATTGCGCTTTGGAGTAGATGGCGAAGACGGTGAAGAGTCTGCGACAGGTTTCTGCTGCAAATTGGTTCCTAATTGAGAATATTACATGTTCAATTATCATACTAATTAAAATTAATTTACTAAATGATTAAAAATATCCAGCTCCAATGCTTTATATATATTAACAATCATTTAACGATTTGTTTTCATTCGTACAGACTATTAAAATATTATCAAGTTTTTGAAATAATAAAATTAAATTCAATGAACTATTTCATTAGCATTTAAATTAAACCTTTTTAAAATATTTAAAATCAACATACTTGCTTTTGTCTTCGTTGCCGTCTTCGGCGTTGGCATCTTAAAAATGGGCGTACCATTCTTAACCGCCTCCAGCTGTTTGTTGAACGGCTCAAATTTAGCTGGCATCGGCTGATTCAGACTCACATTTTCCTTGTCCAATATTTTAGCATTCGCCGCAATGGCAGCAACTGTTGGCGCCTCCACCGGCAACACGTTAATCTCTTCATTATCAAAATTTTGTGTAAATAATTTGCGCTTCGGCTTGTTGATGCTGGCATTGGTGGGCGTAGCAGGCAACTTTGTTTTCTCCTCAAAGCGACAAGAGCTGAGTATATTTTGCAGTCGACTATTGAATTGATCATCTAACACGAGAGGGAGGTATTAGACAAATTAACTTTTAATAGTTTAAAAAAAAAAACATTTACCATTATTTGCTGCCGGCGTACTTGGTGTGCCTGTCATTATCTCCACTTCATCCTTTGACAAGTCTAAGTAGACCAATGCATTGCGTTTGGCACGCGTTGTGTTGGCAGCCGGCTTACGTCCTCCTCTCGTGCTGCTCGTTTGTCTTTTTGGGTTGTTCTGTGGTTTTTTAGTACTGCGCGTTTTTCTTGTTTCAAAATCAGAGTCATCATCGTCGTCGTCGTCACTTGAGTTATTGTTGTTAATATTTGGTTTATTGGCCTTACTCCATGAATCATCACTGTCTGACATGACCGTGGCATCGGCATTGTCATCATCAGAGGCATTTTGTCCCTCACTGTCAGAGTCAACCAATTGACGCCAACGATCTTTGTGGCCATCGCCTGAAATATGAATTTGGGGCGTTCAAATTAATTCAAATCACGTCACTTGTAATTTAAAAATTCCATTTGATATACAAAAGACATCAATTGAAATGCAGAAATTTGAAATTCAGAAATTTCTTTAATACAAAAGACATAGTATTTCATAAATGTCATTTGAAATCAAAACAATCAATTGTAATTCAGAAATTCCATTTGAAATTTAAAAGACATCAATTGTGATTCGGAAATTCAAAATACGTCCATTGAAATTCAGAAATTCTATTTGAAATTCAAAATACATCTATTGTTATTCATAAATTCCACATGAAATTCAAAACACATCAATTTTATATCAAATTATGTAAATTGTTTCAAAACTCATCAATTGTCATTCAGAAATACCATTTAAAATTTAAAAATCATCAATTGTAATCCAGAAATACCATTTGAAATTCAAAACACATCAATTGTTATTCATAATTTGCATTTGAAATTCAAAACACATCAATTGTAATTCAAAATACGTAAATTGTAATCCAGAAATTCCATTTGAAATTCAAAATACATCAATTGTAATTCCGAAATACTATTTCAACTTCAAAAGATGTAAATTGTAATTATGAAATACCATTTGAAATTCAAAACACATCAATTGTAATTAAAAATACGTAAATTGTAATCCAGAAATTCCATTTGAAATTCAAAATATATCAATTGTAATTCCGAAATACTATTGCAACTTCAAAAGACGTCAATTGTAATTATGAAATACCATTTAACATTCAAAACTCATCAATTGTAATTCAGAAATACTATTTCAACTTCAAAAGATGTAAATTGTAATTATTAAATACCACTTGAAATTCAAACCACATCAATTGTAATTCAAAATACGTCAATTGTAATTCAGAAATTTCATTTAAAATTCAAAAGACGTCCTACCTTTCCGCGCAGATTTCGTTGCCATTGCAGTGTTCGCCACCTTGCGAATCGGCTTGGGACGTGGCTCTGTAGAGAAATTCTTCGTCTGCCCCTTGCCTGTTGGCGTCGCATCTACAGTGCGCGTAGAGTCTAAATTTGTGTTAATATTCTTGCGAACTATAAAAATAAATGAACATTTTAAAGAAATTACAAACAAAAATTAATAATATTAGTTTTTACAAATTGAAAAATCATCAAGCATGCTTTCGTCTGCTTTGCGAGTTGTACGACGCAAAACTTTTGGCTGTTTTTCCAGTTGTTTGATTGGAGGCTGCGCCGCAGCACTAATGCTTTTGGTGCGATTGAGCGTGCGTATAACCTCTGGCGTTTGCCATGTTTTGCCATATAGTTGATTAAGTAATTTCTGTGCATTTTGCATAAAATCTTCTTCGTTTTCCTCTTCCGCTGCATTTCTAGGTGCAACAAAATCGGTAGGTGTAACAGCGGTTGCACAATTCTCTGGACGATTGGCATTCGATGAGCCCTCGTCTGCTGTCACCGCCACAAAGGATGAATTCGTGTTGTTGGCATTATTGTCATCGGCGCCGGAGGAAACTTGGTGTTTACTTTGACCACTGCTGTTGTTGCTGCTACGGTTGCTACTGTCCGGATCTGTTTCATCGTCGTGCTGCTCCTCGTCACTGGCGATTTGTTGTGAGATATGTATTTTGATGTTGATTTTTGCTGAAATATTTATGCTGCCTTGAAATTGTGTCAACTGTGTGCAGTCAAGCGAGCTGGAGCTATCTAGCGACTGCGTTTGTCGTTGCTCACTTAAAACAGTAGCCTTCGCAGCGCCACTATCCACAGCATTAACATTTTCAGATGTTTCACTTTCAGTCTCAGATATAATTATCGAATCATCAGGCGGTGGCGCAGAGTGCGTCGACGTATCTGAAGTAGTGCTTTCATTTTTATGCGGTTCTGTGTCACTTTTATTTTCATCTGTTACTTCAATGGAATTTTGCGAAAAAGAAACTAAAGTATTTGCCACAGTTTCATCGTTGGCCAGACGTCGCTCTGCTGCTGGTTTCACTTGTTGCTGTGCAGTAAGCAGCGTAGGCTCGCTGTCGCCTTGAAAATGCGTCAAATTTGTTAAACTCATGGCCTCGGTATCGTCCATGGCATGATTTATTTTAGCTGCTGTAAGGCAAGATGCCTCCGAAGACATGGGTTCCGTGTCTGCAACTGCAAAATGCTTTGCTTTGTCGTAATTTTCTTCCGGCTCCGTCGAGGCATATTTCAGGGGATCCAAAGTGGTTTTATGATTTGCATAGACATTTTCCATTTCGTATTCCTTGCGCAGCACCGAAACATCACGCAAAAAAGCATCCATGCGATCGGCCTTCTCATTGCTAAAGGTGCTAGGCAGCAACGCATCTGCCGTTTCGCCACTTTGGGGTATATTAGAGGTGAGTTGGTCATAGTCTTCACTCGGCGAACTTTCTGAAATGGTGATGGCTTCATCGTCTGACTGTTCAGTCTCGCTGGAGGAGGAAATACATATCGAAATATCGGGGTTTGTCGTCTTTCGGGTGTCAAGAGTTTTTGGGTCACAGCTTACATCCTCAGTGGAACTCAAAGTAATAGCTGTGGGAACTAAAGTCAGGCAGGATACTCGTTGTGATAGCAACTCCGTGTCATCATCGACCTGCAGTTGTTGTTGTGTTTGTGTGGCTAAACTATAATCGGAAACTTGCAGCGGCTCCATATCCATGGACTTGTCAAACAATGCATCTTGTGCACTCGTATTCTGCTGATTGTCAGCATCGGTAGATGCCACTATATCCTCTGTGCTGCTAGTATCCGTGCGAAGTAATGGATTTATATAGCGTTTGTCGAGTGGGTTATCTTTCATAGCAGGATCATCCATGAGATTGCGACTCACTCTACGTGCAACGGCTTCTGCAGTTTTGTCTTCCTGGTCCACGAGTTTCTTTTTGTTGGATGATAGCGTCAGTTTTGAAAATTCTGATAACAATTGGAGAAATTATTTTTTTATTATTAAATATTTCGTTTCTTTACATACTGTCTTTTATGTTAACTTTGATTTTTGTGGGATCTACAGCATGTATTAGTTTATATGCAGCGTCCATTATATGTTATATTTAAAGCAAACAAAAATATAAATTAATTAAACAAAACAAAAACGATTCAAAAATATACCAGCATTTTTGATTTGTGTGGCATATGCAGGGCTACCAACCTAAAAGGAAAAAAAAAACAGAATTTCGACTTCAAAAGCAGTGTTGCCATTACACATTTTTCAAATAAAAGCTCAATTCGATACATATTTTTTAAAATATATATATATATTTTTTTTAAGTATTCACATTTTGCAATATAGACATAAATATTTTATTATGCCCACTGGTTCCCACCAGGAATGAAGGAATGATTCAAGCGTAAAATTAATTTTTGTAAAATTGCGCATATTGCGCGTTTTTTATTCCGAATGTAACTTGTAATATAATGTAACATTAAATATAATGATTTACAAAAAAATTATACACAGAACCAAAAAGTGACGTAAATACAGGGAACTTGTACATTAATACGACAAACAAATTAATCAAATGTCAACCGATGGTCGCGTTCATCAATATTACGTATTGTGTTAATCAATCGAGATTTACTAATACATTGAAAGATTTTGAAGTACAGTGTACGTTAATATTACGAATACTATTTATTTAACGTTTCATATTATTTACAATGATTTAATTAAATAGTAATAAAATATAACAAAAATATTCAACAAATTTTTAGTCAAATTAATTCATAAAATCAATTTGACTGCGAATTTCGGAATAACTATTGAAAATTAAATGTTATTTCAATATCATGCTCATCATGCACCATTAAATGTAAAGTTTTTATTTCAAAATAATAATTTACACTCGCTTTCTGGTAACATTATTTTTGACTGCTCATTTTGTTTAATTGAAAGTAAGAAGAAAAAATTCAGTAGTATTCCATTTTTAATCCGACATATTTTTGTAAATTTTCGTCATTAAGAAATTAAGAATCTATAAATATAACTTTATCAGTAAGTATTTTAAATTTAAAAATTGTAAAGGTTTGTTTTTGGGACACCTTATAAATTAATAAATGACAATATTTTTGAGCAATATATGAATAATTTATTCTTGAGGTGAGAGATCTCAATTTAAATTTATTTACGTGATAGTGATTATAATCTTTGAACTTTTCAACTTTTTAAACTGTCAGAAGTTCACTTCGAAATTCATAGGGACTCTTTGAGAAAACTGTCAGTAGTCCACATCGAAATTCGATCGGAATTTTCAGAAAACTGTTAACAGTTCGAAATTCGAAGTGGACTTCTTTGTTAAGAATAGAAAAGCAGCAACACCGTCAACTGTCAAACATTCATACTGTGCTTCTTAAACTTTTTAGTTGTCATTAATGACATTTGTTGGTTCCAAACGTTGTTTTTTTTTACTTATTTTACCGAAAATAGAAAAGTGATACTGAATTAATGTAAGAATTAGCAAAGGAATTCAACTATTAATAAGGCTGACACAAACAAGCATCCAAAATGGGTCGCCGCTCAATAAATACCACCAAGAGTGGTAAATACATGAACCCAACAGATCAAGCAAGTAAGTATTTGGCGTTCCAAATCTGTATCACAGAATGGATTTTTCATGGAGCACCTTAATATACACCCTTTTTCAACCGTGCAGGAAAGGAGGCGCGCAAGAAGGAACTAAAGAAAAACAAACGCCAACGTCAAATGGTGCGCGCCGCTGTGCTCAAGAACAAAGATCCCGGACAAATACTGGAGGAGATGGAGAAAATTGATGAAATGGGTAAAATGTGATTTGTTGCATTTATTTTGGAATTTGTCTAATATGCATGCTTCGTAGAATATAATGTGATGCAGCCATCGCCACTGAATGAGAAAGTGCTACGTGACAAACGGAAAAAACTCAAGGAAACCTTTGATCGTGTGATGCGTTTATATGTAAGTCATAGAATAATCTGATTAAGGAATTATTCATGTGCTTATTAACACTCCAAACAGCATAATGACGAACCAGAGCATTGGGCTGAATTGAAACGCAAAGAAGTGGAATACGAAAAAAAGCGTCTCAAGAAGCAGCAGTACTACGAGAGTGTAAAACATGCGCAGAGCGTACAGATTGATGATATTCCACTGCCGACGCAGGCCAATGCTGTGTCCGGTGGTGTGGGTGGTGCCGTCAGTTTTCCCGGTTTACCGGTGCGTTTGCCGCCACCACCGACATCGTTGTCGTTGCCACCGTTTGCGCCCAGTGCGCCGCCGGGAACACTCAAGAAAACCAATGAGAATTTGAGCGTAAGTCTAACTCAGGGATTGAATCAGAAAAAAATAACAAATTTCAAATATAAAATTTTTGTTTTATAAAAAAATTCAATATTTTTTTTATTTATACGAAACAATTTTGAAAATAAATGATTTCAAATCACAGTTTTTAAGAAAACTATCCAAATATTCTCTATTTATACATATTATTTTTTAACAAATTTAAAATTTGGTAATTTCGGTTTCAGTTTAAAAAAATACTTTTGATTCGATTAAATTTTTTTTTCTCAAATGCCAACAGGTTAAAAAAATCAGTTGGAAATAATGATTTCGAATTTATTTTTTAACAGTTATCGTGAAGATTTCAATTTTAAAAATGCATTTTCTAATGAACGCCTGTTACAATCCCCGTTTTAAATTTATTTATTTTGTACAACTTACAATTATCATTTCTAAAATAGAAAACACGCTCCACGGACACACGCTCTGACGGCAAAAAGAAAGATCCACCTGGCGTGCCACCCGGACCACCACCAAATCTCGACGAAATGCCAGATCTAGACTCCGACGTCGATGAGGCGGACATCGTGCTCAAGGAGTACAATCCCAAGGCGAGGGTCAGTCGCAAAGACGTGCCAAAACCAAATTCGCTGCAGCAACGCATGCTGGCCATATCCGGACAAAACATTGATGAATTCATGAAGGAAATGGAAAATGTGCACAAGAAAAAGGAGAAGGAGCGCGAAAACACCAAGAAGCCCAAAACACAAACCGACTCGGAGAATTCCGAATCCGATACCAGTTCGCGTCGTTCGCGTAATAGTTCCGACAGTTCGGATAGTGACACAGGTAGCTCTGGTAATCGTGTGCGCAAGACGGCGACAACAACAGCTATTGCGGCTGCCGCTGCACCAATTATTTCCATAGCTATGCCGCCAATCTCAGCGACAGCATCAGCACCAGCATCAACGTTGCCACCAGCAACACAACCACCACATATAATGTTGCCTGCACCACCAATGCCACCGCCACTGGCGGCCATACCACCGCCTATGCTGTTTCGTCCACCGCCGTTGCGACAACCGGGCAATATGCCTGCTGCTTATGGCATACGCATGGCGCCAGGACCGCCGCATGCACCGCGTCCACCTATGCAGTCACGCCTGGGTATACGCATGCCGCCGGGACCACCGCCCGGTATGCCACCTCGCATGGCACATCATCAAATGCAGCACAAGACGCAGCAGCAGCAACAGGCAGCGCAGCTAAAAGACACCAAGGGTGTGACAACAATTACAGCCAAGCCGCAAATAAGGTTTTCATATTTAGCATATATATTTTTCTAGGTTTTCTTATGTAAAATGTATTATAAATTACAGAAATTTGAGCGCCGATGTCACGCGTTTTGTACCCTCTACGTTGCGCGTTAAACGCGAAGAGGTGCGCAAACCGAATCGCATTAAACAGTTCTCGCACGACACAAACAAACCGGCTGCCGAGAGCAATAAAACCGTTACAAAAGATGATGCTTATATGCAGTTCATGAACGAAATGCAGGGACTGCTTTAATTTTGGCATGCAGTGCGAGACACATAACATACGACATAAATAGTTACATGTTGGTAAACCTATTTTTTTTTTTAGAAAAGGCAATAAATTGTATATTTATTAGTAGACATTTGCGACATTTACTTTTCTGTAATTTAAGCAGTTTTTACAATATGTGAATGTAGCAAAAAAAAGTGTAAACGTCCAGTGAAAAGGTCAGTGTTATGTTTTACTTCACGATAATGCAGATTCAGAATCAAACCACTAATAACATGTAACGAAACATAAATAAATAAAGTCAGAAACTGTGCGACAGAATTTTGAATTTAATTAGATCATTTCCAGAGAATTAGTTTGCTACACACACCATTGACTCGTCGAACATAACGTTAAAAAAGCAAAAAAAAAAGATCTATGATACTTGGTACGTATAATATATATTTTAGCAGGTTGGTATTTATATTTATAATGATCGTTAAACTTTCACGACTATCTCCCGAACATATAGTCACTGTTATGCCAAAGAGGCGAATATGCATTTTTAAAAATGTTGGGAAATCAAATTTTAAAGTTTGAAGTGTTTTCAAAATTAGTAAAATTTGATGATCATGTATTTCCCGGTGACAACGATATCGGCTACAATTCGTTTGAATGTCGGTTGAATATCGTGTGACTACAATTTTTGATTCATGTATCAAACGAAACGTTGAGTACGCTCGTTTTGAGAGTTTTTTTGTTGCCAGCATAAAAATCATACGACAAAGTAAAAAAAAAAAAAAATTTGTTTATGAAAAATAGGTGGCAAAACAAAAATTTTGAACAAACGTTCAATTCAAAGAGCGAAACGAACGAAACATTTGAAGTATGTTATACAAATTTTAGACGAAGGGGGCTGGAAACGAAGCGTAGTCACACGATTATAAAAAGATACATGATTTGGGGGTTAGTTTTCTGTTATTTTGGTTTATTCATCAATTGTTATAACGTATATAAAATATCTTTGGATTTGGAAAACTTACCGAATTATAAATACGGATTTTGTGATCCTGATCAAAACGCAAATATTTTTGTTTTTTATACTATAACTTTTTATTAGCGCAAGATAAAATAGTAATGTGAAGGCATTAATTGTTTATTTTCAAAGCACCTATCGATTGGCATCATTATTTAAAAATAATTTTCCAAATATTAATTTGCCATTTATTTGCCAGAAATTTTGTTGCCAAAATATTTTTAAATAATGATGCCAAACGATAGCTGCTTTAAAAATAAACAATTAATACCTTGACACCACTATTTTATTTTGCACCGATAAAGAGTTATAGCAAAAAAAAAAACAAATAAATTGGAAAAATTGAAAATCTTGTCATGCAAAAAGGGAGAATCGATTCGTTTTTTTGGCCATCACTTTTTATTGTTATAAGATTAAATAGTGATGTAAAGGCATTAATTGTTTGATTTTAAAGCACCTATCGATTGGCATCATTATTTAAAAATATTTTGCCAAACATTTTTCTTGCAAATGATAAAATTCACTGATGATGATCGAAAGGTGCTTTAAAAACAAACAATTAATGCCTTTACCACTATTTTATCTTATACCAATAAAAAGTTATTGCAAAAAAAGAAAAGATTCGCCCTTTTGGAATGACAACATTTTCAATTTTTCGCGAATTTGCCCTTTTAGTTTTGTCTTTTATGGCAAAACCACATACGATTTTGGCACAGTATACTTGAAGAAAAACTATATTCAATTAGAAACTTTATTAGAAACTTAAATACTATTTGATAGTAATTCGTATGTAAAATATACATTTTAAGCTTTTACATTTTTTACGGAAACTGTGTTGATAAACACAGAAATAAAAGTGTGTAAATATAACTAAAATGTTAATCCGATGTAATTTTTAGTAGCATTGAATTCCATATTCGTAATAATGAGAATATGTTAATTGGAGAAACTTTAATTAATTTTTTCGTCATATTGATATTAAAGTTGTTATATATATTATATTTTTTATTGGGAATTTTTAAATCATTAATTAATTAATAAGTAATATCAATTAAAAATTTCATTCGATCAATTAAATATTTTGTTAAATTAAATAAAATATTTGTCGAATAGAAACATATGAAAATAAAAATAATTTAATTCATTATATATCATAAAATAAATATTAAATAAGTATTTATACTTTTTGAAATGCTTTGTAAAATTCTTTCAACCTAACGAATGTTTTACCGAAGTCAGTTTTCACAACTTCTACAGGTGGGTCAATTAATTGAGTCAAACATAAAATTTGATATTCGCTTTTTAATGATTCAAAGAAAAAAACAGTGTTGCAATTTAAGAAAATAAATAAATCAAAAGTAACAAATAAAAGTAGTTAAGACTATTAAAGATTTAGTTGTATTTAAAATATTATTAAATTAATTCCTATTAATATTTTAATTAAAAAATGTGTAAATACAATTAATTAATTAGTAAATACATTCATATTTTTAATTGGAATAGGATTTTGTTTGCTATTAATATTAATTGTTATATATACGTACAATATTTTTTTCTGTGTAGAGAATAATTTAAAAATGAGAAACGATAAAAAAGTTAGTAATTTTTATGGTTAGTTTGAACATTGCTCTGCATAATCATATATCATTTTCTTATTTATCTTTCGAACCGAAATGCTAAAAAAATCATGCTAAAATAGTCTAAAATATTCGGGTTTAGATTCAGATATCTGAAAAACATGTGGGAATATTAGTATTTGTTGGTATATTGTTATTAGTCTTGACATTTGCATTGTGTTTACAGTTTTTTTGGAAAACTAGTTGTGTAAGGGACTGTAATAGCATAAAATGTCTATAGCAATTTTCTTAAAACTGTACGTGATAGAAAAAAAGTGTACACAGAAAAAAATATTGTACGTATATATAACAATTGATATTAATAGCAAACAAAATTGTATTCCAATTAAAAATATGAATGTATTTACTAATTAATTAATTGTATTTACACATTTTTTAATTAAAATATTAATAGGAATTAATTTAATATAATTTCAATACAACAAAATCATTAATAGTATTAACTACTTTTATTTGTTACTTTTTATTTATTCATTTTCTTAAATTGCAACACTGTTTTTTTTCTTCTGGATTTCATTTTGTTTTTTGTTTGTGCGTCTCGTGCGTCGGCGGCGTCGTTCAGTTTCTTCTAACATTATTTTCTTCTACGTTGCTATTTTAAAACAGGATATTGCATTATTTAGTGTATGTTACGTTATTAAAGCATTAAATGGCTCAATTTTTGCTGCCAAGAATTTGAACAAACAGCTTATGATGCTCATTTTGTTGCATATTGAATATCAAATTTTATGTTTGACTCAATTAATTGGCCCATATGTAGAAGTTGTGAAAACTGACTTCGGTAAAACATTCGTTAGGTTGAAAGAATTTTACAAAGCATATCAAACAGTATAAATACTTATTTAATATTTATTTAATATTATATATTGAATTAAATTATTTTTATTTTCATATGTTTCTATTCGACAAATATTTTATTTAATTTAACAAAATATTTAATTGATCCAACTTCTATCGAATAAAATTTTTAATTAATGTCACTAATTAATTAATTAATTAATGATTTATAAATACCCAATAAAAAATATAATCAATATGACAAATTAATTAATGTTTCTCCAATTAACATATTCTCATTATTACGAATTCAATGCTACTAAAAGTTAAATCGGCTGAGTTTCAATTAAAAATTAATTGGATTGATTAACATTTTAGTTATATTTACACACTTTTTTTTCTGTGTGTATGCAGTCAGAATCAGCAAACGCAAATAATATATAATTAATCTATAATCTATGGGATGTCCATTGGAAAATTGTATCTCGTTTTGTTGATTTAGATTCGGTACACTAAAAATGTCCAAGATATTTATTACTAATAAATGAATGTTGAAATCGTCGATATGAGTTATCGAAAACGATTATTAGAAAAAGAATATATTAATCATTATGCATATTAGAACTAATAACTAAATTTTCAATATTTATATATATATATATATTTTTTTTTTTTTTTGTTTTTGTGAAATTTTTATTTTCAACTATTCACTAAAATTCAAATTTTGTACAAAGATTAAAATTTTAAAATTTTTGTTTTTTTTACTATATTCCCATATATTCCAAAACATGCGTAATTGAACTATGAAATAATTTTACACATTTGTTAGCATTAACACAAGCATTTTATTTAAATTTGAAAGCTAAGCAGTTTTAACAATAAATTTCAAAAATACAACGAAAACTAGCTTAATGTTTATGCAAGTTTTCATTGAAACTTAATAAATATTACAATGAAATATTAATATATATATATATATATATATATATATTTTCTGTAAACATTTAAACACTCCGATTTTATATACTGTGACTTTATATAAAATCCAGAATTTTCTTTATAAGATTGTTGGTATTTACTTTCCAAAGTTATTTACGTACTATATTTCAATTCTTGGTTCGTACTTATTTTCAATTCTTGATTCGTGAAATACAAACACATAGGACGCAATAAAATATAATAGAACAGCTCGAAAATACTAAGTATAGATAGGCCCAAGAATAGACACAATATACCACCAAAGCTGGCAACGTAGTCGTTAAAACTGTAAAGATGCGAACGTTTCATTGGGTAAACCTTTTTCTCCTGGGTCAATACCTTAATACGTGTGTATTCAGGTATATGGGTGGTAGTCAACCTAACAATTAAAAATAATTTTATTGATTTTGTACGAAAATGTCTCAGTATTAAAATTTAAATTTGATCTAATTGGTTTTTTGCTGTTCGTTTTTCAATCGATTTCAAATTGTTTACGTTGGGTACCTGAACCAAAGACTATAGACTAACCTGGGCTCTCATCACGTAACTTAAAAACGATCGTCTCTGAAATGATAGTCATAAAACGCTATAGGATTTGCTTATGTAAGATTATAGCCTAAACCATTTCGTTAGACGATTATCGTCATACGTGATTAGATCCCTGAACTCTCCAGATATTTGCATGAGAAAAACAATTTATAAAATACTCCCCTGATTGTCGCATGCAATATAAATTAGTCATTAGTTAGTTCAGTGAGAATTTAAAAAATCCAATTGTCACAAAGTCAAACGAAAACTAATGAATTCATTTCTCAATACATAATAATTTTTGGTATTAAAAAAACGAATTGAAAATTATTTCGATCAAAATTAAATCGCTGTTTTTTTATCATAAATGCCAATAAAAACTTACTTATCTACCTGACTAGTAGCTATATTCACATCAAAATGAACATTTGTGCAGAGCGGGTAGCAATTACAGATACCGGCATCCATGTTGTCGTATGATTGTTCGATGTTTTTGGCGCAGTCATCAGTTCTGCACACTGGAGTCGTTTTTAAGCCTTATATTAAAGTTATTGAATGTTTTTAATTAAAATAGTCTATGCAAATGTAGAACTTACGTGGCATATAGAACAACACACATCCGCATTCCTTAACAGTCAGATTTCTAAGGCACTCCAAGTGACAGTTGTTTTCAGTATAATGTCGTAAATAAAATAGTGTTCGTTCGTTATCAAAATAGCACTCACGTCTGCAGTGAAATTATGATTATTTGTATAGAATTACGTTTGAATTTAGTTGATTTTTTAATTGTTACTTTAATCAAGACCCTTAAAAGATGTCAATGTATTAGAGTATAAGCCATAAACTAGCTAGACAGTTGAAAAATAACTCTAAAATTTTAACTGGAATGAGTACATCTTTCGTTATGCCTAATGTTATCCTATCAAAAGGTAAAAAAAAATAATGTAAATCTAATAACGTAATACCACCTTCGTCACATGAATAGGAATTACGATCTAAAGTAAATTTTAGAACATGCCCGCTAACTTTGAAAATATTATTTGTATTGTACGAAATTACTTACTCCGTTACTATATATGATTTCAATTCGTTGGTTGATTGCAAAATACTCGGTTTTAATGAGACAGTACTACTGCTAGAAAGTAAAAGAATTGGGTCCGAATTATTGATCACGACAGCATCTTTGGGTGAACGAAATGCAATCTAAATAACATCATACATTACGATATCGCTTAATAATTATAAAATTGTACTTACAATATATCCATTAGCTTCTATAGTACAACTACTCTTACCAAATATGAATAACTGAAAATATATAGAACCCAAATCATATGGACCAATAATATTATGTGGTTGGTATGAATCATTTTCAATAGTGTATAATTCTTCGGGAAACTTGTAATTTAAACTAAATTAAAAAATAATTAAATGACAACGAGTTAACATTTACTTTGTAAAATTTACCCATTATTATTGCGATAAATATTTCTCGTTTTAAGGGCATTATAGGTGTAACAGATTCCCACATTGGTAACAATTTCTTGAAATAAAGGTAGACAATTTGTACGTTTGACGCCCTCTCTGCAGAGTTTTATAATTTCTTTTCTAAGGTTTGCCTAAAAGATCGATAAAAGAACATTTAATTAAACTTACAAATTATTATAAATATTTAAATATTACAAAACAATTGTCGAATAAAAGAGAAACGAAAATTTAGTTTTACTATTTGTACCTTAAGTAAGACCTCTACATAATCAAACTTCAAATAAGGTTCGGAACTAGTATGTTTTTTCCCGCAGTTGTTATACATAAGTTCATCAACTTCTGATTCGGTAAAATTCACTGAATCACTGTATTGTCCAGTTCTCATATACTTTTCCATGTTGAATGCAGATATGTTGAATGGAATCGTGGGACAAATGACCATTTGTGGAAATTGTATATGTGATATTTTAGTGGGTCGATTTGAAATAGTTACAACTATAGACTGACGCTGAGCACTGATGAAGAGATTAATAGTAAACCATAAGCAGCAAAATATTGAAAATAATAGAAATAACACCCAACATAATCTGTAAAAAACAATTGGATTAAAATTACTTATACAAATTAAGCATATTAATACAATAAGACATGTTTAATTTAGATTTTTAATTTAATAGATGAACAATAAAATAAAACTGTTTTACTATAAAATACAAACCTTTCCAAAAAACTTTTACGCTTATCCGTTAAATATCGTATGCCGTGTATAGTGCTATCGTTGCAATATTCAAAAACAAGCGTCTTAAACATTTCTAGAACCTTATATGGATTTCTATAATAAAGATTTCTAATATAGATTTCTAAATATAAAATATAGAAAATAGATATTTTACTTTCAAAATAGTGGTGCTTGCTATTTAATAAACTTATTTGTATTAATTTAAAAGCGTTATTAAACTGTGATTTCCCAATATTGTGGAACAAGGCAAATGGACGTGTAATGTGTGTTGTTCCTCAATGTGATGAAAGGTGAAAAACTAATTGAATTGGGCGTTATGCGTGCCTCTAATCATATGTAGTACATATACATTAACGGGTATACTCCAATTTTATATTCATCTATGTTATGTAGGGCGTTGCTAAAAATTTTCAATTAAAAAAAATAATAATATGTATTACACTTCTGCACAGCTTAAATACCAAAATGTCAACTAAATAAGTAATATTTATCATTAGATCGAAAATGCTATAAAAAACATCCAAAAACAATCTAAAAAAATCCAAAATTTTCCAGTTTAGATTCATATATCTTTGAAACGTATCGGAATATAAGTATTTGTTGGTATAATGTAATTAGTCTTGACATTTATAAGAAAAATTGTGTTTACAGTTTTTTTAGAAAACTAGTTGTGTAAGGGACTGTAATGACCTAACATTTCTATAACAATTTTCTTAAAAATGTTACGTCAGAATCAGCAAACGAAAATTATATAGAATTTGTCTATGGGATGTCTATTGGAAAATTTTATCTCGTTTTATTGATTTTTCGTTACACCAAAAATTTCAAAGGAATATATTCCAAAAATATTAATATGAGCTAATTTGTTGGATAAAATCGTCGAGATGTACGACATGTACGAGATATCGAACACCATTATTATAAAAAGAATATATTTATCATATAAATCCAGTTCCTAACCTCCAGTAATTCAAATTATTTAATGCTATATTTAATAAAATTTAAATCAATTATTTCAATTATCTATTCCATTAAAAAATTATGAAAATTCATTATATTAATTTTTTATTGTATAATATTTATCGAACTTATTGAGTACAATTAAAATTTTTCAATTGTTTACTTTTTTCAAAAAATTAAAAATTTTAATATATAAAAAAATATGAAAACTTAATTTGCAATATTTCATTTTATTTGCTTTATATTAACATATTAGAACTACCCAGTCTGCCATGTCTCGAAGACATTAGATACCTCGAAACTTTCTCGAATAACTTCGATAAAAAAGTTCGATATCGTTGCTTTCTCGATTCTAATTTTGAAAACATTTCGCACATTCATATTCTTTGACAAGATACGATATTTAAACATTTATCAAATCGATATCGCATTATTTTTCGCAGCAATCTCGATTTTGGATCATTTTCGAGAAAACTCCGACAGAACGTTCCGATATCTACATACCATCTAAATCCAATTTGACGCTCGATATCGTTACGAGAATGGGTCCGATATCGTGTGATTTCTCCATCTACTCGCAATGATCTCGTAACGATATCGATACGAATGGCATACTGGGTATTAACTAATTTTTTTTATTTTCAGCTATTCACTAAAATTTATATTTTTTTTAGATTCAAATTTTTAATGTTTTAGCTTTTTTTTACTATATTCCCAAATATTCCAAAACCAAAACATGCATGAATTGGACTAAGAAATAATTTCACACATTTATCAGCATTAACACAAAAGCATTTTATTTAAATTGGAAAGCTAAGCAGTTTTAACAATTATGTTCAAAAATACAACGAAAACTAGCTTAATGTTTATTATAGTTATCATTGAAACTTAATAAATATTACAATGAAATATTAATATATATTTTCTGTAAACATTTAAACACTTCGATTCATTTACTGCGATTTTATATAAAATCCAGAATTTTCCTAATAAGAGTTTTGGTATTTAGTTTCTAATGCAGCTGGCTTAACCAAAGTTATTAACGAACTTGTTTTTAATTCGTGCTTCGTGAAATATAAACACATAGGACGCAATAAAATATAATAGAACAGCTCGAAAATGCTTAGTATAGATACGCCTAAGAATAGACCCAATAGACCACCAAAGCTGGCAACGTAGTCATTAGTACTGTAAAGCTGCGAACGTTGCATTGGATAAACCTTTTTCTCCTTGGTCAATACCTCAATGCGTGTGTTGATGATGGTGGTGCTAGCAGCACTAACAATTAAAAAAAGTTTTATTGATTTTGTACAAACATTTTTATGGACAACATCCGATCGATATAGTATTAAAATTTTAATTTGATCGAAATAGTTTATTTGCTGTTCCGTTATTAAATCGATTTCAAATTGTTTAGTTGAGTCCCTGAACTATCCAGATATTTGCATGCGACAAACATTCAAGAAAATACTCCCCTGGTTCTCGCATGAAATATAAATTAGTCATTAGTTAAGTTCAGTGAGTATTTTAAAAATGCAATTGTCACAAAGTCAAATAAAAATGTGTATTTGGGTACCAGTTTAATGAATTCATTTCGACATGTAAACTATTTGAATTTTAAGCGGTTTCAGTTATTTATAAAACAATTTTTGGTATTAAGAAAACGAATTCAAAATTATTTAGATCAAATTTAAATCTCTGTTTTTTATTATAAATGTCAATAATAACTTACATCTCAAGCTGACTAGTAGCTACATTCACATCAAAATGAACATTTGTGCAGAGCGGGTAGCAATTACAGATTCCGGCATCCATGTTGTCGTATGATTGTTCGGCGTTTTTGGCGCAGTCATTAGTTCTGCACACTGGAGTCGTTTTTAAGCCTTATATTAAAATTATCAATGTTTTAAATTTAAATAGTCTATTCAAATGTAGAACTTACGTGGCATATAGAACAGCACACATCCGCATTCCTTAACAGTCAGATTTCGAAGGCACTCCAAGTGACAGTTGTTTTCAGTATAATGTCGTAAATAAAATAGTGTTCGTTCGTTATCAAAATAGCACTCACGTCTGCAGTGAAATTATGATTATTTGTATAGAATTAGGTATGAATTTAGTTTATTTTTTAATTATTATTTTAATAAAGACCCAAAGAAGATGTCTAATGATTTCTAATGTATTGTAGTTTAAGCCATAAACGATCGTGAGCTAGACCGTTTTAAAAATACTATGTAAAATTGCCCGCTAACTTTGAAAATATTATTTGTATGTAACAAATACGAAATTACTTACTCTTCTACTTTATACGATTTCAATTCATTGGTTGATTGCAAAATACTCGGTTTTAATAAGACAGTACTACTGCTAGATAGTAAAAGAATTGGGTCCGAATTATTGATCACGACAGCATCTTTGGGTGAACGAAATGCAATCTAAATAACATCATACATTACGATATCGCTTAATAATTATAAAATTGTACTTACAATATATCCATTAGCTTCTATAGTACAACTACTCTTACCAAATATGAATAACTGAAAATTAATAGAACCCAAATCATATGGACCAGTAATATTTTGTGGTTGGTATGAATCATTTTCAATAGTGTATAATTCTTCGGGAAACTTGTAATTTAAACTAAATTAAAAAATTTTAAATGACAACGAGTTAACATTTACTTTGTAAAATTTACCCATTATTATTGCGATATATATTTCTCGTTTTAAGGGCATTATAACTGTAACAGATTCCCATATTGGTAACAATTTCTTGAAATAAGGGAAGGCAATTTGTACTTTTGACACCCTCTTTGCAGATTTTTATAGTATCTTTTCTAAGGTTTGCCTAAAAGATCGATAAAAGAACATTTAATTAGACTTACAAATTATTATAAAAATTTAAATATTACAAAACAATTCTCGAATAAAACAGAAACGAAAATTTTGTTTTAAAAATTGTACCTTAAGTAAGACCTCCACATAATCAAACTTCAAATAAGGTTCGGAACTATTCTTATGTTTTTTCCCGCAAATGTTATACAGAAGTTCACCCACTTCTAATTCGGTAAAATTCACTGAATCACTGTATTGTCCAGTTCTCATATACTTTTCCATGTTGAATGCAGATATGTTGAATGGAATCGTGGGACAAATGACCATTTGTGGAAATTGTATATGTGATATTTTAGTTGGTCGATTTGAAATAGTTACAACTATAGACTGACGCTGAGCGCTGATGTAGAGATTAATAGTAAACCATAAGCAGCTCAATATAGAAGTTAATAGAAATAACACCCAACATAATCTGTAAAAAAACATTTGGAAAATTACTTATAAAAATTAAACATATTAATACAATAAGACATTTTTAATTCAATAGATGAAAAATAAAACGTGATCTGTTTTACTATACAAACCTTTCTATTAAAGTTTTTCGCTTATCCGTTAAATATCGCATGCCGTGTATAGTGCTATCGTTGCAATACTCAAAAAGAAGCGTCTTAAACATTCCTAGAACCTTATATAGATTTCTATAATCATTTGAGCTAATATTTTAAAATATATTAAATATATATTTTACTTTCAAAATAGTGGTGCTTGCTATTTAATAAACTTATTTGCATTAATTTAAAAAAGTTATTGACTGTGAGTTTCCAACATTGTGGAAAAGGACAAATGGACGTGTAATGTGTGTTGTTCCTCAATGTGCAGAAATGTGAAAAACTAATTGAATTGGGCGTTATGCGTGCCTTTAATGTATATGTAGTACATATACATTAACGGGTATACTACAATTTTATAATCAGCCAATGCCCTCATTCATTTATGTTATGTAGGGCGTTGCTAACATTTTTAAATTTTAATAAATAATTAAAATATAACACTTCTGCATAGCTTAAACACTAAAATGTCAACTAATTATGTAATATTTGAAAATAAAATATAACTAAAATGTTGTTGCAGTAAACGCAATATTTTAAAAATCATTTAAACATGTAATTCGTTTAATTTGTGTTTATTTATAATTATAATAATTGTTCCTGACAACTAGACTATATGGTATCCTGATTAGACTTTGATCGCATCCGGAACTAAATTTCCACTCCACTAATGGTTGAACATTTGTCAAGCGTACCCTCTTAAAAAAAATCTGCGTTTTGACTCAAAAAATAATCATTTATAAAAATGTTGAGAATTTGAATTTTTGCATTTGAGTTTAACATTTATTTGTTAGAATATTATATTTTATTAGAACTATTTCATTAAGTAGGATTTTTTTTTTATCAAGGATGGATCAGGTTGCCTTACGAGGATTTGAAATTAACATTACCCTAGTCGAACCTGATCCGGATCATTTCTTTGTTAGAGATGTTTTATCGTGTTCTAATCAATTTCCACTCGGGTAATTCTTCTGAAATTGCTTTTATCACTTTCGTGCCTTAATCCATTATAGTTCGAGTGGGGATCCATTCCTTCGAGCGCTCAGAAACAATTTGAAAATATACACGTGTAGGACTACTAAAAATGTTTCTTTTGTGAGTAATATTTTGGAAGGTCCGAAAACAGTCTATAATGCGTTATTTGTATGAGTATTTTTTTTCGGAGGCTCATAAAACTCTCAAAATGGGTCTACTTTGTGACCCTAATTTCTGAGCACATTTAATTGGCTAATGGGTTACTCAACAATAGCATTTGATATCGATATATGAAAAAATATCGAATAATTAGTATTGGGTACCCAATAAGACGACATCATTAGTTTTTGGCAAAATTTTTCTCATTGCGTTTCGTGAATGTCCTTCCGACTTAAAATTTCACAAAATCACGTCTATATTGTCACAGACAAGAAAGTGAATCTAAATATAAATGAAAGAAGACGCATAGTGGCGATGAGAAACAAATTAAACACCATTTGAATATAAATTAAATACAGATGCGTCGCGAAGAACTTTTGAACTGAGAGGAAACTAAAATGAAGCTAAATGTTTTTATGTTGTATTTGGCAGTGTGTGCATTGTTTTGGCAATTCGAATTGACCAACTCACGCACCTCGACGCTGTGGCGTCTAAATATCGACGAGGGTAAAATCACCGGACGCGTAGAGGCAGAGGATGCGGTGCTCAAGGACGAGGCGAATGTGTTCTTCAATGCGGATGCCATAGGGCTCTATCCGAACGATGACACGTTCAAAATAATCACCGCCAAAATTGCGGAAGGCGCATCATGGAGCATACATTCGCCTGAACGCATCGTTGAGACGGGCTGTGAAAGGTGGGGGAAATTTTTATACATTTTTTGTTTAATGTTATGCTAAAGTTGTGTAACATGTTTGTATTGTAAATAAATAGCGCACTGCTGGATAATGGAATGACAGCTGCAACGGGCGTAGGTGGTGTTGGCTACAAAATAAATAGACTGTCCGTAAAAAAGGCTTCGTCGTCGTCGTCGTCACCGACGCGCAGTGAAACCGTCACTGTTGCTGTCAGCGCCGAAGAGACGTTGGACTGCGGCAAGCCGGTTAATTTTACATATTATGACTATTTGATTGGTGTGGCGCAGCGCTTCAATCATCCGTTGGTGCCCGAGCCAGAGGTTGCCTATATATTTCTCAAGCACAAGGATGAAAAATCGTTGAAGAACTTTGACATCTCATCGCTGGAGCGGCGTTTGAAGCGCGCCAAACGCGATCGGCCGCGTTCGGTGCATCTGTACAATCAGATTGGCAACTATTTTCGTATTGTGGGCGATGCGCGTCAAGCTATAGAGTGTTTTAGACGTGCGCTGGCTATGTCGCCGACCAACGCGGAGGTGCTGTTGAATCTAGCGCGTGTGCTGTACAATCTGCAGTACTTGGATGATGCCATACATTTGACTAGAAGGTTTTTTTTTATATTGTATACATTATTTTTAATATGACACCGCATTTAAAAAATGTTTGCAGTACGCCTCTTCGTTTTTTTTTATGATTCCCAAAATATTTCGGCAGTACCGTTAATATTTTGTTAGCTAGATCAGAACACTGTACAAAATTTACTTATTTTTCGAGAAAGTGTTTATTTTGGCAACTTCTTTGTCATCAAAAATGAATAGCGTTGAATTAGTTTTTTTCAATTTTCATTAAAATTAATCGATTATATTCCAAAAAATCAAACAATATCGAAAAGATTTTGCGAATTATAAAACGAATCATGGTTTATTTAGGGGGATAAGGGCAAATTTTATTTTAATGAAGCGTGAGATCATCTAATGAACGTCTCTACCTAATCTGTATATAATTCGACGCTGATTCTTGATTTCTTTGAGGAAATCAAGAAACGAAAATTTCGCGTGTTTTTTTTTTAGATTATTTTTGAATTATTTGTTGAGTATTTGAATTACGTAGAAATGATGTACATATATCAAAATTGTAGTGTTTACTGAAATCAAATTTTTGCAGATCGCTTGAGGTACAGCCGCCCGATCGTTCTGCCTGGCGACAATACTTTACGCTGGGCGAGATTTTCAAGGCTTACGGACATTTTCAGGAGTCTGTGCTGCACTTGCGCCATGCACTGGAGCTGTATCCGCAACATGAGCCCATACTGAAGGCACTGCGCGATGTCGAGAACAGTCCATCGTCGACGCTGCATTTTTATACAATACTAATTATTGCAGCCTTGGTAGGTATTTTTTTAAATTAAAAGTCTTACAATTTAATTACGGTTTTGGACAATTCAATGTTGCTGATCTCGAATCTGTAGTGAGTTTTGCTCCAACACGTCTGGGTGTTTTGTAATTTGCAGTACATTTTTGTCATTTCATTTGTGGGGTTAAAAAGTGTTTGTTGAGGTCTAATTTTTCAGTCAGGTTTTCAAATGATGTTGGAGAAGATTAATATAGCTGCAAAACTTCAGTATCTTTTACGAGAGTGTCATACTGCTCGCGTCTGACTCGGAACCAACATCAACAAAAGTAATAATGTCAGTCTTAAGATTAGCTGAAGAATTACTCTTGAAAACAGGTGCTAATTTGGACTCAGTAGAAAATTAATTCACTCATCATGACAGTCCTGCTCCTGAGCGAAAGATTCTTCGCAAAATCTATGGCCCAATATGCGTTGATAACGAGTAAGATCAGCTGTTGGCTGAATTTTACTTTGTAGGGACGGTCGAAATTCCCAAAAAAAAATTGTCACGACGTTCCCTATGGGGGGAGAGTGACGAAAAAAAATTTTTTTTTTGCCACTCGACCCACTGGAACCGACTAAAAATCGAAAACCGACCGAGGTCATATGTGGTTTTGAATTATTACCATGTGGGCGGGGCAAACAAAAAAAATTGTCACACGATGCATAAACCAAGTCTGAAAATTATAAAAATAAAAAAAACCGTTTTTTTTTTTTAAACACAAATTCCAGGAAAAGGGGAGTGGAAAATAGAAAATAATAAAACATTAAAATTTTCTTGTAATCACATAAATACTGCCATGGAATTTTTTTTTTTTGAGACCGGCCCTATAAAGTAAAATTCTCCCCAGCTGTTTAGGAATGCAGAACTGGCGCAATGCAGAAACAACTGGCATTAGATAATAGCTGCGGCCGAAACCCAGCATGTAATGTTTAAATAAGTAAAACTTGCACTGTAAACCTGGACCAAAGTGTGTGGATCAGAAGTAAATTTGTTGTTTGAGGAACTCGTCTTATTTGGGCCACATTTTTGTCCAAGATAATATATTTTTTAAGCAACATGAAAAGATCTCCCCAACCCATTTAATACTGAACGAGGCTTCAGACAGTTCGATTTCCTATTGGGCGACTTTTATTTAACATATTAATGGAGATAATAGTTCGAGCTGCTCAATTCAGTCAATGCGGTACTATTTATTACAAAAGTGCCGATGATATTGAAATCATTATTTGCAGAAAAACTCGAGCAGTCAACGCAGCAATATCCAGATTGTAGAAGAAGTCGCGTTGAATGAGTCTAGCCTTGAACCATTGTTCTCAGCGCGAAAACGAGTCTCCGTGTCTTGTACAGACAGCTTATTTGTACACCCACTAGTTAAATATTGTAAAGGACTTCCTTTATCTTGGATATAGCATGAACACCAACAATGATGTTAGCCTGATGTAACTTAAATGAAGAATAACTCTTGCCAACAGGTGCTACTTTATTCCGTAGGCAATTGAAAAGTAGAACCCTCCGTCGCGGGAAAAAATAAAGAAACATGGACGCTAGCCTTGACGGATGAGAGTACGTGTAGCTTTTTAGAGAATTCCCCATAAAATCAGTGGGTCTATCTACTTTGCTAGCGAGCATCGAATCAGGATGAACTATGAGCTATTCGACGACATTGTCTAGCGCTTCAAAATCCTGCGGCTTCGCTGTATTCGCCATGTCGAACGAATGGATGACAACTAGAGAGGGGCGCGTGACATTTTTATACCCTACACTAAGAGTGAAAGGGTATATTCAGTTTGGTACGCCGTTTGTAACACCCAGAAGAAAGCATCTCCGGTATGGAAAAGTATATATATTCTTGATCAGCATGACCTCCTGAGTCGATTTAGCGATGTCCGTCTGTCCGTCTGTCTGTCCGTCTGTCTGTCTGTCCGTCTGTCTGTCCGTCTGTCTGTCTGTTGAAATCCCTAAGACTTTTAAAATTGAAGAGCTAGATAAATGAAACTTATAACTTAGATTACTAATATACCTACGCTGTATGTGCGAAAAAATTGGCGAGATCGGTCCATGGTGACCTATGATCCGACCACTTATGTTCAAATACCACATATAAAATGTACATATAAAGATCAATTTTTATGTATACGTGCTTAGGTAAACTTTGTTGGTCAAATATATATTGACATCATGCTCAAATACATGATAATAATGTTTTCCGGCGAAAAGACTTGTGGTTCACAAAAAAAAAAAATCGAAATTCGGTACACCTACCCATTTGTAAATATGGGTATCAAATGAATGGAAATTCTTCAGCGATTGAATGTTTGTAGTTATTTTCAGGATTCGTATACCCTGGTGACCTATATATCACTTTGAATGGTAACCACACATATGTGTAGGGTATTTATAGTCGGCTTAGACCGACTATAATTTTGATAATCCTAACTATCATAATTACACCTACTTTAAAATTTCCCATGTGATCTAACCTTCCCAACTGGTTTTTTTTGGTTTCACGACCGAAAATTTTAGTTCGTGCGTGCAAATTTCCGTGCGTGCTAGTTGTCGTCGTACCCGTGCTTCTAAAATCAGGTACGCGCCCATTCAAGATTTTTTTTAGTTCCTACTCCAAATTAAAAAAAAAACTCTTTACTTCCAGCATCTGAACAAAAAAAACTCGTGGTATTTAACACACTTTGGAATATCGGTGTCGGTTCCATTCATTTTTTAATCACGGTTCCAATTCCGCTTCTTTGCGATTCCCACAGGTTCCGATTCCGGAGAGGTTCCGTTTCAGATAATACAAAAGAATCAAATTTAATTTTGGAATTATTCATGATAGTGGACCGTAAAAAACCGTTACCGGACCCGATTTAAAAAATGTGTGGAACCGGAATCGGAACCCATATATTTTTTTTTTTGGTTGGACGCCCGGAATCAGAACGGGAACCGCTATTTTTTAAATCTTGGAACGAGAACCGGCACCGATATTCTTAGGGTTTTATTCTTACTCTGGGACCGCAAAGAACCGACATTGTAGCCGGAACCGTTTCGATTTTTGGAACCGGAATCCGAACCGTTAATAAAAATGTGTGCAACCGGAACCCATATAATTTTTTGGTTGAAACTGGAATCGGAACCGCTATTTTAAAAATCTTGGAACCAGAATCGATATTCTAAAGGGTTTAGTCCCTGTATAATTTTTCACGTTTTGCCTAGCTTTTTATGTCTTTCTATATCTCGTGTTTTATCGAGCTTCTCTTGCGTGACTTTAAATGTTTTCGTCGTGCTCGTACTTGTCACCTATCGGCGTGTACGTGTCATCAAAAACAGGCACGCGCCCATCTCTAATGACAACGCTCCAGCCAAAAAGGTACTCGAAACGAAATACGCAGGTGGACAGTGTAGAAGAGGGTCTTCAAATCTGCCTTGGAAAAACTTTTCTTTTTTTGTATGATCAAAATCAGTATACACAATGGTAATAAAAAGACAGAGAGTAAGTAATGCCAATTTAAGAGATAAACGTCGGTTCAAGTTTAACAATTACGAACAAGTTCAACAGTTACGAACAGGAATCGAAACCGTTATTTAAAAATGGATGGAATCAGAACCCATACAATTTTTTTGTAGTTAGAGCCGGAATCGAAACCGCTATTTTAAAAATCTTGGAACCGAAAAAAAATAACCAGAACCGGTACAGATATTCCAAAGCGTTTTAGTCAAAATGAAGCTCATGGCCTTATCAACTACATAAAACATCATGTGATGAATCAAGCGTGGGCCAAGCCACTTAATGGCTCTGGGGCCCCGGACAAATCCAAAACAAACAAAAGTATAACACTTCATAAAAAGAAGTTAAAACAATTCACAGGCATCCTCACGGCCATAATGAACTAAGTGGTCATCTTTTGAAATTGGGAAGAATCGTCTCTTACATCTGCAAGGCCTGTGAGGAAGAGACAGAGATGCTTGAATACTAAAGGGTTTTTCAATAGGGACGCTACAAAAGTAGAGCGTCAGGGACTCGTTGTTGGCTCGTATATCTTTCCATCATGAAATGGCAAACCTTACTGAAGAGAAATGTCAAAAGAGCGGCAAGAAATATGGCGTCGTTTGCTGTCCCTGTCGCTCTACTTTTGTAGCGTCCCTGTCGAAAAACCATTGAAAAAAACTTTTGTAGCTCTCTTATTGAAAAACCCTTTGTCACTGCTCGGCTTTCGCCAGACAAAGACTTATCGACTTTGGAGCTCCCTTATTTCATCATTGAAACAACTGAGACGATTGGACTGGAAAAAACTAAGAAACTTTGTTAAATCGACGGAATTTCTAACCAACATTCAGTAGCAAAACTGTAGCTACAACACACTAAGCGACGCATGATCTAGGTGAACTCTGTGCTTTGCACAGTGTCCTTCCCTTCAATCAATCAATAGTCAAAATCGAAGAACCGAAATTGGAACAGTTTCGATTTTTGGAACCGGAACCTGAAACGGAGCCGTTATTAAGAAAATATGTGGAACCGGAATCGGAACCTTATTCTAAAAATATTTAAATCAGAACAGATATTTCAAAAGGTTTTAGTCCCTGGTTACGAATTCATCAAAAAGGTATTTTTTCGAAGACATTTTTTATTTAAATTTTTTAAATACACTTTTATAAAATTTTAACTGCTAATTGAGACTAATCACGGCACGTTGAAGCGAAATATGCTTCTGATTCGAGATCAACAATTTGTTCTATTGCTGAAAAACCATTAAAAAATCGTGCGACAGATATTCAATGTATTAGTTTTAAAAATATGTTATACAGAGTATTTATAAAATATTTTTTCTTAGGTCGTTGCTGTTTTTGTGGTCATCATTACATCGTCAAACAGCAGCTATGATGGTGGCAGCAACGGTTCACCGCATAGCGCCGACAGTGAACCAAAAATTCAGCGGCATTTTAATCGTGCCATGGCTATGCGCTCGCTCAAGGGACTCTCGCCACGTGCTTGCAAACAAAGAAAATATTAAATAAAAAAAAATCTCATTTTTGCTAATAATAATTAAACTGAAGAAAAGGAAAAATCCAAAAAAAAAAAACAAAAACTAAAAACAAAACATGCATTAGACAAAAACATACAGTTAATAATGGTTACCAAATAAATCCAAAAATAGCTGCACTTATTTGTTTAGAAAGTTTATCTCTAGTTCGTTGACTCATATATATTTTTATGTATTGTTTAAATTCAATTGACTTAATTTATTTATTAGTTAGTTTTATATTTTGCGCTACGCTGTATGCATTGCATGCATACATACATCATTTATTTTGTTATGAGATTATCTCGGATTCTAGTTTTTATTATAATTTAAACTGTTGAAATTGTTTTAAGTATTTCATATTATTTTGAAAGCCATGCTCTTTTGCAGACTGAATTGTAAATGTTTAATTTATTATTTTTATGTACTTAATTGTTTTAAGCTCTGGAGCTGCATATAACGTATGTCATGCCAAAGATAATAAACTTCGCACAATTGTTAATTACACCTCACACTTGTTTATTTTTAGCGCAAAGTTTTTGGTTTCATTAATTCGCAATAATACGGCCATAAGAAAGGTCGCAACGACCACATAACAAAATACATATTCACCACAACATACGCTCATACAATATATATATAACTTTATAATTTAAACAATTTCAATAAATTTCTTTAAAACAAAATACTTGGGATTGTGGTTTCTTTTTTATTCAGCGTCGTAGATTTAGTTCTTTAATATATATATTAAACACAAACAAATCACATACGTTTGTTTTCTTTGCTTTAGAATATAGTTTATTATTAAGAAGAATTTAATGGTTTGTTATAATTAAGTAGGCTAAACAGAGTGTAGTGTACCAAACTATATAACTATTTCATATAAGCAGCTCTAAAACACTTTGTTGTTTTTAAAAGAAAATTTTACAAAAGTCACTAAAAAAAATAAAAGACGTTGACATAACTTCATTCAGCATACGCAGCAAAAACTAAACATCAAACACTATGTGAGGAGCTGCACTAACTAGCTCGAGGTGTTAGTGTTTTATATGTAGTATGTAAAAGAAATCAATTGAGTAAAGATTTAAAATCTAGGCAGAGTTGTGAATATTCAAGCGGAAGATATCGTGAGCACAGAAAAATGTGCCGCCCAATGGTTTCAGCACAAAGACCTGTGAGAACGCATGTGGTGGATCATCATCGCACTGCAATAAAAATATTTTTTTAAAATTTCAATTCAAATTACATCAGTTTTAGGTTTACCTGGAGTCTGCCGAGCACATTTATTAGGACGCCACCGTCGAACATGGGCTGCGAGTCGACAGCTGTTATCACACGGGTTATTTTTTGAAAGGTCAGACTCTACAATTGAAAATTATTTAAAATTTTACACTTATATGGAGCGTACAAAGTTTTGCGCTTACAGAGAGTTTTTCCATAATTTTAGGGGCGCCCTGTATTTGAAGGCCCTCGAATGTCATAAAGGAATCGGTAGCCTAAAAAAGAGAAAACAGCATTAGTAATAAATATGGGATTAGAAGATTAAAATGTTGATGACAATTTGAAATAATTTTAAAAAAATATTTGATTCTTTTTTGATTCTTTTTTAGATTACTTTAACTTAAAAAGAATTTTTCAAAAAGTAATCGAATTCGTTTTTTCAAATTATTTTTCTATTCTTTAATTTTTTTTAGATTAATTTTCAATATTTTAAATAATCTCAATATAATTCTATTATTTTTTAACATTTATTTTAGACTTCTAAGGACAATTTTTCGAAGATGCCTTTTGTTGGTTGACTTAAACGTAATTTTTTGGTTTTCTTTTCGAGACCTAAAGGTCAACTAAAATGCGGCTTACGCATGTTCGTTTGAGATACCTTTTAAGGTTATTTTTAAAAGTTATCAAAAAGTTATGTGTTTGAACATTGTCTGGTTGGATAGCTAAAGTCAATAAAACTTGTAGAAACTTTCTCATGTTCATATTTTGGATTGCTACCCAACTAGAACAAAATACGAAATGTTATCTTTGCGACTATCGTTTTTCAGGGAACTTAAAGGTTTTTACAAAAGTTATCTATTAAGCATCGTATAGATATATCAGTAAGGTAACTTTTTAAAGTAAACAAATCGGGATAATGCCCACATAGTGGCACCTCTGAACTTCATACTTCGAAGTTGGCATTAGTTTTTTTTTTTTTTGCTGCGTCATACCGTTTGCTGTGCCGTGTATTATGTGTGGACAAAAATGTCCGATTGATAGTAAAATTATTAAACGCGACGAGTAAATTGCGTTTTTGAATCGCTAGAAAATCGGGTCTATGAAATTGAAAATGTTCGTGGGCAGTTACCTGCTGCAGACGTCATTCTACCGTGTGAGGAGCTGTCTCTGGGGACGTGACTGTGACAAACAGTGCAGCTAAAATAATTTCAAATAAAAATGCATTTGAATTTAAAACATAGCTTTTGGTGTTTTATTATTGCTAGTTAAAAGGGATAACTTATCGGCTGTCTAGAGGACAACTTTCTAATGATGCCTTTTAATAGTTGATTTAAACATAACTTTTTAGTTAACTTTTCGAGAGCTAAAAATCAACATTCGTAAGTCTTTCCTTTTTGATCACTTTTACGACAACATTCGGATATCGATAACTTTTAAAAGTTAGCATAAAGTTAGGTTTTGGGCATCGTTTGTCTGGTTGGGTATGTACAATTTGTGTGTGTTACAGTATCTTTTGAATGAAATTACTTTTCAATTTACATGTTATTTTTTTTTTTATATTTCATTATTTTTCCAATGGTTATCAAAAAATTAATGATACACTTTTTTTGGTTTAATTATGTGCATTGCCTTTTAATCGGTGTACTACAATTTAATATCAAACGTAAACTTTAGAAGTTATTCATTTTTAGGCTAATTTTCTACATCACGTAATATTTTTTTTGTTTATTTTGCACCGCCCAATTTGTTATGAAACTAAATATTTTAAATACTTCAGTTATATTGAAAAACTCAGCAATAGTATTTTAAATATTGTAGACAAATTTTTTAAAAATATTCAAATGCCCCTACATATTTTATATGAAGAAAAAATAAATTATTGTGATAAAGAAGCTGGCAACCATGGTTGCCAGAATATTGAATTAGATTTCATAAAATTTGAATTTCTAACCGACTCGATACATTTAAAAATTGCATTTTCCAATTGGAAAACACTTATTAAAGTATTGGGCGTGGTGCACCAACTCTTCAAAGCATTTGCTTTTGAATGAGGCTTTTAATTAAATGTCAATGATTAAATATTAATAAAAAAAATACAAATTAATTAAAATGTTGTGTTGTGCTTCAAAAATTGTTAAAATTTTTACTTTATATAAAGCGCTTCAATACTCAGTCAGCGTCGCATGTGGTGGCGGCGTCCAGCTACTACGAATCCGTTGTCTCGCCTACTACATAAATTTAAATTGGCAATATTGACAACCGTCCTCAATTAAATTTGAACACACATTTTGCATGATTTATTTAAGCTCGGACATAATTTGCAGTTCTTCCGGTGAGTTGAAATTTTACAGGTTATGGCCTTGCGCCCTGTCTAAAAATAGGCAGGCGGCACACACACACACAATTGGTGGGGCACAAGAAGTACTCATCTGGTACTTTGTCGCACGCATAAGAGATCTGCAATCGCATCACACCACAGCAGCAGCAACAGTAGTTGTAGAAGTAGTTGGCCTTAGAATTATACTCACGCTATAGAAATTAACTACGCTCGCCCTCTGGCCAGGATCATCGAACAGCGCGTAATACTGCTGGACAAATCCTTTGCCAATGTCCTCGTATTGTGGATTGAGTGCCATCTTTTTGCTCTAATGTCGAGATGATAACTTTCAGGACTCCAAAACGATGAAATTGCAAATTCCTCCGCGAAATTACAAATAAAAAAATTCACACACTCTTTCGAACGATGATGAATCTCAAACAGTGTCTCCAGGCAACAGTAGCTTGCACCGAATAATCCCCAAATGTGGGTGCGTTCGTCGTATGCTGTAATTAACGTATAGGTCAGTGTTGCATTGAAGAAAATGAAAATGTACACTAAAAAAACAAAGATGATTACTAGACAGATGTTTACGGCCCTAAATATTAAGTTATTTACAAATTATTTAAATCGTCTTTAAAACAACAATCTGACAAATATCCGAAAAATACGATAAATTTTGCTAGCAACCACATTTCAATTTTACGATTACGTGTAGCAACTATCAATTAAACATCATACAAATAGGAAGATAGTTAATGAACATTTAGGTACTCCATTAGAACTCGCGGAGTAATTTAAAAAAAAGAGAACTCATATACTTTCTCGTCGGATCAAAATTGATGACATTATATAAACACAAGACAGTATATATATATATATATATATATATATATATATATATATATATATATATATATATATATATATATATATATATGTATATATATATATTTTTTTTTTTTTTTAATTACGAGTGATATCGAAAATGACGAAAAAAACGATATTTATGAATATATTTTTTATGTTTTGAAATTTAATCATTTACCAGGGTTAATATATAAAGGTAAATATTTTAAATAATAATATTAATATAATAGTTTGGCTCTGCAGTCCTGTATAGAACTTCGGCCGAGCTCTCTCACTATTTTGAGCTGTGCGTGTTATATTTGTACTCAAAGTGGTGGGACCTACAGTTTATTGCCGAATCCGAACGGCGGGTGAGAGCTTTTCATAGGCAATGGCTTTACTCTCGTAGGTTTGCCATTTACTGCTGAGAGGTAGCACGGTATAGAAAAATGTTTCTATGAAAAGATGTTGTTAGCCCCAGTCCAGACTTGAACCGGGAACCTTTCGGCTCGCAGTCCAACGCACTAACCACTGAGCTACCGCGGCTAGTAAGTCTATTTTTCAATAAATTATTTACCGGTATATTTTTTTACGAACGATGTTTTTATATTTTTATCAATATAACGTATTATGTAATAAATTTGTTATAGCCAATTTATGCACATTCATATTTGTATGATGTGGAGTAGTACAAATAATTATAACAACTTTATTTTATTATTTCTTTGTTTTTTTCTGGTTTTAAAACGATAAATTTTTATTTTCTGAGGATGCAACACTGGAATTCTTAAAATGCAATACTACCAACAGTGTTGTTTTAAATACAGGGTGACCAGATAAGTTCGTTACGATAAGAAATTTAAATAAAAAACGTGAGTTTCAAATTGATTCTGGCTTTATTTTGAAGCTACATCTACATTCTATTTATGGAATAGCACATCATATAAATGACCTCCTATAGATGGCTTCGGTGAGCGTTTCGAGATTTAATCGAGCTCGGCCATATTGGCTACTTAGCGTAGACTAATGACTTGACGTGGACAAAATAATCTAGGAGTTTCAAGTCGCATGATCGCGGCGGGTAATTGATAAATGTCATGACCCAGTCACCAAATTTGTTTTCACCACTTTGAACATTGCTTGTATGGCATGTTGTCGAGTTTTGGGCACAGAAAGTCGGTTAACATCGCTCTGTACCGAAGTCCTTTGATATAGTACATCCTCTTTAGCTTGCGAGAGCAACATACTGATTTCTCGCATGCTATAACAAGTATGCGAGAACACTTTTTGGTATTTAAAATCAAGCCATTTTTTTTTATAATACTTTTATTATAGTTATGTAGTTGGATATTTCTAGATTATGAAGATATATTATATGGTAAAACACTTTACAAATATGATTTTCCTATGTGCTTATCTGCTAATAAAACAACAACAAAAAATTACTTTCGCCAATATTGTGCCAGTTTATGTATCTGCTCGACCAGCGCCGGCATAACGGCCGTAATCGAAACATCGAGTAGTGCCTGCAAATGTTGCACCGCCTCTTCGTCGGTCAGACCAAGTTGCAAATTTTCCTCGACCTTCTTGACGGCCTTGTCGGGTTCGAGCGCAATATCTGGCACGGATGCGTCAACCATCAGCGAGAACAAATTCAACATGACATTGGCATGACGACGTAAATGCAAATACGCGGTGTAACATTGTTTGCGAAACTCATGATGATGCTCGGAACTAACACCACCCATGGCCTCAACCATTTCCTTGCTTAGTTTCATGGGCGGTGGCATTGGTTTAGGATCACGTCCGAGTATATAACCGAAATCAATGTGAAACAATTTTCCATTGGTCGTCAGCAATAAATTGTCCAAGTGACGATCACCAACGCCTAGTTTAAAGCACAGAGTATAAGACAGACAGTTATAAAAATAAAAGTAGCAGAAAATATGCAATATGTACCCAATAAATACGTAATAACGCAGTAACCAGCACAACTCTTGATGTACGTATCCATTGTTTCCGCAGAGATGCCGTACGGCGCATTCTCGCATGGATTGTGTTTGCGAAAAAAGTTGTGAATGCTGCCCTCGCGTGCCAAAACATCGGCCACCGTGCACGAGTCGACGTACTGCAGAAAACCGTGCTTGGAACTGGTTGCCAAACATTTGTATGGCGTCAGTTTCAAGTCGAGGTTTTCACGACTCAACAACTTGTCCATCAGCGTAATCATTTGCAATATCAGCTGATCCTGGCGCAGATCATCACCATGCTTAAAGATGGCAACGTATTCCAGCGAAGCGATAGATGTAACAAACGTTAATCTGTAAAGCAGATTAAATCAAATATATGTTAAATTTAGACAGAAGAAGCATCAAACTACTTTGCTGGCATGAGTGCACTTTTGAATAGTGAAGTTTTTTCGGGTACTATTTTGGTGATGTAAACATCGGGATCGAGCGGAAATGGCATGGCTTCAAATTGATCCATGGCGGCAAGCAGTTTTTGAAATTTCTCCGTCTTTTTGTTGCGATTTCCGGGCTCTTTGGCAACTATTTTGACCAGACGCACAAGTTCGTTGATGAAATTTTGCTGTTTTTTTAGATTGTAGTAAATGCCACGCAAAAGAAAGTCGCCTAGAGCACAGAGAAAATGAATAAAAAAACATTTTAAATTAATTATACATGAATAGAGTAGATTTTAGTAACGAAATGAAGAAAAATTAATTCACTAAATTCTGAATTTTTAAAATATCTTAAAAGGGACGGAATCTCCTAACATTTTCAATGTCCAAAAAGATAACAACTACAAAAAAAAAGGAAATCGATGTAGATGATCGAGTCGAACATCTTTGACAAAAAATCAAAATCTCTTAAAAAAAAATAATTCACAAATTATGAACTTTTAACTTATCTCAAAAATTTCGAAATCTCAGAAATTTACTAACACCCTCAATCCAAAAAAAGATAAAAACTTCAAAAATGTCTAAATCACAAAAAAATTAATCAAAGATGATGTTCGAGAAAACATTTTGACACCTTTAAAATAGTACCTACCATTTTCCAAACTTTTCATGAACATCTTCAAAACCATGGCATACATTTCGTGCACACGCTCATCCTGCTTTCGCGCAGTTTCGCGATCCTCCACCTCAATCGACAGATACCAGTACAAATAATTGGCCAACTTGGGATTTTTACATGCGCGCTGTATGAGAAACGCAGACAAATCACCGGGCGCACCACACGACGCACTACTCACGCTGGGCTGATCACACATCAGCGTATTCGAGGCAACCGATGTGACCGAGGCAATCGAATGTCCATTTAAATCATCTTCACCCGTTGAATTCTCCGATATTGCCATGAGCATCGATGACTTTTGTGCCATTTCCACCTGAACTGAAGTGCGTTGAGCGTGCGTTAGGCTGCCTGCAGAGCTACGCTGTGCAGCGATCACTGAACTGACACCAGACCCACCACCTCCAGCAGAGCTACTTGCACCAGCTGCGCTCAGATCGGAACATAGCAGACTTTGATCGTCGAGCGAACGCACAACGTCACGTTCGGGAAACAGACGTTTATGCGATTCTATAATGTTGCTGAAATTTTCATATTTCAAAGCCTGCACCAATTGCAGCAAATAGAGTAGTAGATCTTCGTCGGGCGCTTGTGCCAAACGACTGATGGCATATTTACGCACTTCGGGATGTGTGAAAGCGGGACTTAAAAGCTCGAGCGCATCCTCGACATCCATAGGCGCCCATTTGGCGAGCAGCGACAACGCCTGATGTACCTCGGCATGCGTCTCCCAATTGATGCATTTGAGGAATTTCGTTAGTGCCTTCTTGTGCGAACTTAAATAGAAGCGGAACTTCCAGAGTAGATCCTGCTCCTCGCTGCTGAGCTGATAGGTGGGTGGATAACGATTGACAATTGTGTGCAGTTGGTCGCGTATACTGCAAATGGACGGGGGTTAATTTTTTTTATAGAAAAAAAAACATTTTTTAATATTACAGATACAAAATTTCAGGTTTTGTATTTTGAAAGTCTTAGTCGAATTCAAATTATTCTTTTTAATGAGTTGAATTCAAAATTTTCTGTGAGTTGTTTTACTTTCGAAAGAGAGAATTATAGAAAATATTCCTGTTTCCGAATTAAACGAAATTCTTTGTTCCATTTTGAATATATTAAGGAAAATTTATTTCCGACAGAAATAAAATGATTCCCAAGTAACAAATCCTACCAGTATCCAGTTAGTTTTGCTAGTCACTTGTCAAGTAAATCGCAAGCGATGTCACGCACTTTTCGACCAGGAACTAGCCATTAAAATTCTTTGGTTTCTGTGCATTTCTCTGCTGATAACCGACCAATTCATGACTAGTTTTACTGACGGGGATCTACTTTTCAAATCCTTACCAGTAACCGACAAGTTTTTGACAAGTTTTTTTTATTTTTTTTTTTTTACAAATTAACCAACGCTAGGTGGATGCCCCCTATTCGTGGAATGCACAATGTCGAACGTAGGAGATGACTATAGGTTCAAGGGATGAGGAAAGATGGAGTAGTGTCGGTGTATGTTTGCTTTAAATTTCCCAATATTAAAAATGTCGGGAAAAACAGACGCTGGGAGATTGTTCCACAAACGTGTCGTGCGACAGAAGAACGAATTCTCTCTGTAATGCGTAGTTCTGTTGAAAACCGAGTGGACTACGAAGCGGTGTGCTTGGTTCGATGACTTAGTAGAACGAAAGAACACACGACCTGGTGGAATCAGGCCATGTATTTCCCGCGAACATTGTAATACCTATAAAACAGGTTTACACACCCTACGGTCTTTCGGTGCTCAAGAGAACCAATAGAGGA
Organism: Dryomyza anilis; assembly: GCA_951804985.1. Lineage (NCBI taxonomy): Eukaryota > Metazoa > Arthropoda > Insecta > Diptera > Dryomyzidae > Dryomyza > Dryomyza anilis. The sequence goes on along the minus strand of OX638130.1, from coordinate 125,192,587 downwards.
TGAAATATTTTCGTCCCCTATTAAATATATTGCACGTTGTTGGATTTGATCCAGGAACTCCAAAGATGATTTTGAAGCCCCTACCCATATGTGCGAATTGTATTTTATCTTAGGCCGAATATAGGTGGTGTAGACAGTGCGCAAGTCAGCAGGAGTGAAGTATGTCTTACACTGTTTCAGAAAACCTAAGCACTTGGACGCTTCTTTCGACACATCAAATATGTAATCATTCCAACGGAGGGCACATTGAATTGATATGCCCAGAATGTCAAGCACAGCTGACTGCGTAATATCCTCAGAATCCATATTGAGGGGAGGGAGGGGAGATTCCATCCTTTTGTGAGATAACAGACAAATTGGGTCTTGCTTGCATTAAAATCAACTCTATTTGCAAGACCCCACTCGGAGATTGTTTTAAGGTCATTATTGAGTGTATCACTCATTGTGCGCCTTTTACTCTCAATCTCCAAAGAGTTTGGGCGCTTGTTGAACGAATATGAATGATAAATGTTGCTGTCATCTGCAAAGGAATGGATTGGGTTCTGGGTCGATGATAGGTCATTGATAAAAACCAGAAATAGATACGGGGATAGGACGGAACCCTGCGGCAGCTCAAAAATAGCAATATTTGAGCTGCCTAGTAAATTGTTGCTTCGGTTTTTAGTAAAATAAAAAATGTTGTAATGATATTTTGTATACAGGGTGCTCTGCTACAAGATGGAAACATTTTACGTACTGTTTTCTTGCTTAATTTTACATAAAAATGTTATTGAGTTTGTGTGTATCTGAAATACCTTCTGATATACAGGGTATTTTCATAATTGACTTGAAACAATGAAATATTAAATTACATTTTCTACATTTTAATACCAGACGAATAAAATTAAATTCATTTTACAGATAATCGATAATAGTTGTTAGGAAAAATTTTAATATTGAGATTTTATATGGAAGATTTTATTTATCAAAGTAGGAAAATATATATTTTATATTTATTATTAACAAATTCAATTTTTCATGAAGTTAAGCAAGGAATTAGTACCTCAAATATTTGCATTCTGCAGCGAACCACGCTGTATTTTATGAATTTTAAATAGCAAAACTGATTCAATGTTTATTTTTTATATTTTTGTTAATTTTCTTTTATGACTTAGGCCGATTTCTATATTCCGAACGCACGAATGACGTAAATATGACGTCAATATTTTTGAATTTAATGCTTTTAGACTTTAAAAAAATTCACAATAGTACAAAAAATGACGTCAATTTCGCGTAATAGTCTTTCGTGTCGATTCAGAAAGTGGGTATTACTTTTAGGTTCGTCCAGTTAAGTGTTTCAATTCCATATATTCTATGGGTAACTCTAAGTTAAAGTGGCAGTTAGTGCTTAACCGAAGATGGTGAAAACGCCTTTTTTTTAACTTGATATATATTCTCTTAACTTTATTGATTTGTTAAACTTACATAGCTGTGGGTTTTGCATCACGATCGGAAATACGCGAACGTTCAGAACGCGCCAGGCGATGATGTTTCTTTTCGACTAAATTATCCTGCAATTAAAATTTTTAATCAAGAATGTTTTTAATTTTAGATGTAAAACATTTCCGAGCACAGAATTCATAAAAATTATTTTTATAAATAAATTCATAAAAGATAAATTTGTTAATAAAAATTTTAACAACAAAAAATCAATTTTTCATTAAACATTTTTGTTTACAAAGAAATTATTTTGTTTAATAAAAATTCAAATTCTCTACAGTTGTAATTTACACTAAAAAAATTCAATATTCAGATTTTCAGTACAAATTCAAATGTTAACCCATAATTTAAATTTTAACTAATAATTCTCATAAAATTAAAATTCTTACCAAAAAGTTAAAATTTAATTTATTTCTTAAAAGGCCGTTTTCACAATATCCAGTTAAGTGTTTCAATTCCATATATTCTATGGGTAACTCTAAGTTAAAGTGGCAGTTAGTGCTTAACCGAAAATGGTGGAAACGGCCCTTAGTCATAAAAATCAAATTTTCATTAAACAAATTAAAATTTGTTCTTTCAAAAACTGTTCACAAATTTTGTTTTTTAATAAATTAAATTTAAAAGTTTTACTTGACCTAAAATTTAAAATATTTAATTTTTTATTTTACCTTACATGTTTGTAGCCATTTTTTAAAAGAGAATTGAAATATAAAATCAAATTTTGCCTTTAATTTGTGCAACATGAGCTGCAGACAATTGCAGCAGCACTTAAGGCAAACATTAAGTTTTAGCTGACATTTTAAAGTATTTTTTAAATATTTTATACAGTAACAAAGCAGCGTAAATGAGGCACAAACAAATGTAATTAAAACTATTCTGTACGAAGACAAACAAAATCAATATATGCACCAAACACAAGGCACAACACGCACTTAATGCCAGTGAGGTTGTGAGCTTTGTATAGAATTGGAGCAAAGACTAACATTGAATAAAAAAAAATGGCAACAAAGAACAGCAACAGTAGCAAAATGCGAGTAATATGGAAAAGATTAAAAAAAAGACTCACCTGCAGTATTTCAGAGTCGGGCACAATAACAAATTTCGGCTTCGAGATGTATTTGTACTTCTTGTCGCCCTCTGGCTCATAGTAGACAATTGCATACTTTAAAGATAGAATAGAGAAGAAAACTAATTTGTTTAAATAATCAAATCACTTACATTGTAATAATCATCCACTGCTACAGTGGGGAATTCAATCATCAAGTACATGTAGTCGGACATGCGTTTCTCGCGCTCATTTATCAGCTCGATCTCGCGAAACGTCAGCCGGTCCAGCCAGTCGACCTTTTGTATCTGTCCGTTGCGATGCTGTTTCGCCAATTTACCCAGTCGCTGCATCTGTGACTTGGACGACTCTTTGCCTTGGCCCGGCGTCTTCGTCGGCAGCTGACCATCGCCCTCCACATCCAGCCAAACACGCAGATCATACATGCCCTGCCGAAACATGCCATCTTTGCCGAACAGCGTTATTGCGGTGCCGCCTATGACCGCTGTCTGTCCGGCGCCCGCACAGTCGAGTATGGTCAGCACCAGCATGGCACTGCGTGGCAGATCGGAGAATTGCAGCGGCAACGTCACCCACTCGTTCCAGCTCCAACGCTTGCTGAAAGCCTTGAAGGAAGTATTGACTGGCAGACAATAAGGCTGGCCATTATTGTAGATTTGTAGACGCACCATGAACGAGGGAAACTCCTCGGAGTAGAGTCCGGAGAAGCGCAGTATCGGCTCATCGAGCAGCTTCTCATAGTCGGGTTTGCGTTTCTTACCCTCCAAGGTGCCACTACGTTGAGAGACGGGACCAATGATTAGGTTTTGCAACATCATCTGTATATGAAATACCTACACTTTTATTTGCAATAATTCATGCAGCGAGGAGCTGTAAATATATCGAAAGTGATCATCTGGCTGATCCATGTTTTATTTGTTGTGGGGGTGTTTCTGTTCTTGATCTATACGCTTTTTGTTATTTAAATAATAATTATTTGTTATTCTTTCAAAAACACTAACAGAATTTTTTTGGGTTTCTTATCTGTCAAACGTTGCCAACTAAATGTGAAGTCAGGGTTTCAGTGGCGATACTTAAAAAAAGTACCTTAGAGTTTTTTTTAAATACTTGAGTATATAAAATAGTATTAAACAATCAAAATGTTTTAAAAATATTTACTAAAACTTTATTTTATTCTAAATTTCAATTTTCACTAAAAAAAAAAGGAAAATTCTCACAAACATTCTCACAAAAAATCCGATTAGAATAAATTTCATGAATACATTTTCCCCCGCAATTCGTATTGATTGTATAAATAATTGAAGAAAATTAATTTAATAAAAAATAATAAATTTTTGTATATTTTATCCAATTTGAAGGGTATGTTCTCAATTTGTGCAGAAGGGTTTAAAAATGTATTCCAAAATTATATAAATGTCTAATTTGTTATTAAAAACAAACATTTGTCCTAAATCTTGTTATTCCATTTTTGTATACTGATATTGTAATGTTGATATTTTTTAAGTTTATTCTTCAGATTTTGACTTTTTTATTTTTGAGTTTTTGTTTTCCTGTTGTTTTTTTTTATTGCATATAATGTTGCATTTGTTTTTTTGCTATCGTGTTTTTGTTATTTAGCATATTCACAGTTTCATGGTATTTGTACGACATTGTACGAATACGAAAGTACGGCAATTGAACTGTGAGCACCATTTGTTATAATATTTCGTCAAATAAATCCAGCTGATTCTTATCACTATTTGTCTTTAATTTTACAATTTTTCTTCATTTACAAAATACTACACCAAAAAACATGCCTCAGGGCTACTCTCAAATACAACACTTGTGGTATTTCACATTTATAAGGAATGCAACAACAAATTGACGTTTCTGTGTTATTGTATCGTATATATACATGGTACGAATACCATACCAAATATGATGAACTGTGAATACGCTAATTGTATTTTTCTTTTATTTTTGCTTATTCATTTTGCTTTTGATTTTGTGTTTTCCTTTATTTTTTATTGTGTTATTGATTTTTTGTTGTTTTTTCTTTGTGTTTAAGTACTCATAGTTGGTATAAGTGAATTTGTTTTTGCGTTTGGGTTTATTTGTTTTTTTTTATTTCCTAAAAAATTTGATTTTGCATTTGACTTTGTGTTTACCTTTTTTACCATTTGATTTTGAGTTTTTGCTTATTTAGTGTTTGTTTTTGATTTTGTGTTTTTCTTATTTTTGTTTTTTATGTTCTATTGTTATTGCTTTTTAATGTTTTTTTGCTTTTTTTATTGTATTTGAGTTTTTTTATTTCATGTTCATAGCTGGTGTATGTGCCGAGTTATATTGCTTTGAAATTTTTGGTTGTATAGGAGGTGCCCCATCCCGTTGTCCAATCTCGTCCATATGTATCCTATGTGCCCAATATAACAATGCATTGGTAATTTTAAATGAATTTAAAAATAAGTATAACTCATTGGAAAATGATTAAAAACTGAATTTAAAACATTTAGGGCCGTCACAATGTCCAGTTAAGTGTTTCAATTTCATATATTCTATTGGTAACTCTGAGTTAAAGTGGCAGTTGGTGCTTAACCGAAGATGGTGAAAACGGCCCTTAACCAGACACAAAACCAATACGTTGTTTTATTATAGAATACGACTGATCCTCATTAAAAGTACACAAAAGTTGGTTTACAATATGATTTATATTGATTGGGATTAATAATGTGTAATTATTTAATATTTATTTGTATTACTGTGGATTCTAATAAAAAGGTTGTCTAATGTTTAAGTGCTCCTCTCCTACAGCGTATAATCTAACTCATAGCGTTCGTACTGATTTTTGGGATCATTACATATTCTCGGATAGCCCGCAATCAGCGCATCCTGTCCACCAATATACAGCGAATTATAGATCTTCCAATAGACATCGCGCACCTTGCGCGCCGGATGAAACATGCCTTGCAGCGTATACTGTAGAATTTTAATGGGACCCAAAGATACGCGCAGACCTTCGACGGCATCCATGAAGGCCTGCACCAAATGCGGCGACGTCTCAAAGATATTCGGCCACACATAGTTGAGCAAATGCACCAATGCATCCTCGCAACCGAAGCCATAAACGCCGAGCGACATGTGTTTGATGGCAGCACATGCTGTCTGTCGATGCACCAGATCGCGATCCATCAAAGCGTCCTCCAGCAGTGGGCACACAGCGTAAATGTAGTCCTTGCCCATTTCGCCAATGTATTCGAATAAAAAGGATAAAGACTTGAGCACGCCATTCTGCACATTGAGCTCCGGCACGCGATATTCATTCATGAGGGCAGGCAGCACAGTGAACGGACGACATGTCTCTGCCACAATGGCAATGGCCACCGTTGTGCAGACACGATTTTGACGCTCCTGTACCTTAAGGTTATTGAGCAGTGTCGCCAGCACATCGTGCGGTCCAATGGCCTTGGCAATGTAGCCAAAGGTATTGACGGTCGCACGTCGTATAGCCTTTTTGTGCGCCTTCAACAGTTCGAGCAACTCAAAGCAGATGCGCATCCACTCGCGCGCCGAGACATATTCGGGACCGCGATCGGCAATACGTCCTACCAAGTCAATGCAATTCTCTTGTACCTTCTCGTGCCGATTCTTCAGAATGGGCGTTAGACGCGGCAACAGATCCTTGATGGGTGGCGTCATCTTTGTCATGCCAATGACATTGACAATGGCTTTAAGCGCGCCCAAAATGCTGCCCAACACCTCTGGATACTCCTCGCCCAGATACTCGTACAGCACAACACCCAAATGTCCCATAAGCTTCTCCTCCTGACAGGTCTTCATGACCACCGCAATGCGCGATATCAAATCGGCAGCCTGCTGACGCACTTTGGCGGACTTGTTGTTCAAGCGCCACAGAATGGTGCCGCAAATCTGTGGCAGATATGGTTTGACACGTTTGCCAAGCTGATTTACAATGGTGCCAAAACCGTTCAGCATCACAACATCCTCGGTGGTCTGCTCTTGGAAGGCATACAAAATGCCATCGATGAGCTGCTCCTCGAGACGCGAATCAATATCGGCGGCGCCCAAATTGCCCATAATCTTCTCAATAGTCTCCATGACCATTTTGCGGTACTGCTCGTTCTCATCCTTCAAGTCGTCGACCACGCGATTAATGATCTCTGAGGCGCCAACCTTATTGGCAATCTCGACGGTAGTGTCCACCAGCTGGCGATAGTTGCGCCTGTCGAGCGCCATGCGATGATTCCAGAAGAACTTGAAGAAGTGTGGCAAAATCTCCTCCTTGATGTATTGCGCCTCCACACCATCGGTAGCGCAACATTGCTTGACGACTTTCAGCACGATTTTCTTCATTTCCTCGTCGGGCGACTGGAATTCACGTATAAGAATCAACATCACCTCACGTGTGTAATAGTTGGCATATTCAGCATCCATCAAAGGTATCAAATAACCGATGGCTTTGAGGAAAGCGGCCAAGCCTTTGCCGCGATGTGTGCGTATACCTTTCCAGAGAGGCTTCAGCACGGAATCGAACGACTCAATGCCATAGGGCGTAGCTGCCTCCGCGAGTGCGGCAATGGCCAGCGCAGTAATTGTGCGTACCTTCTGCTGTTCATCCACCAGTCCATGTTCGATAATCTCCACGAGCGCCTTCAGATGCGGCAATATAGCGCAGCCCATAAGAATAGCGATCTGCTGCACAATCTTGATACCTGTGTGACGCGCCTGCCAAGACTTCTTCGACTTGCAGACAGCCTTCAAGAACGGCAAAAGCGAAGGAATACCCAGCGCTGAGGCGACAACGGCAAACGCACGCGCCGTCGTATTACGCACGTACTCATCAATATTATCAATATCCGGACGCATGGTGGAGATCATGGTAGCCAAACCAGCAGCCTTGGCCAAATTCGAGATGATTTCTCTGCCCTCAACGCGCGCGTAGTAATCTTCATCGATGAGCAGCGGCTCAATGACGACGAGAATTTTATGCACATACGGACGCACCAGATCGTCGAGTTTATAGAGCACACGATCGATAACTTTGACTAGCAAGTGACGCTCTTGATCCTCCAGCGTAGGTGACATAAGCAGCGGCAAAATTTGATTAAACAGTGGCCCGGCGCCTAGTTCACGCGCCTTGTCTGTGATTTGACGCAGTGCAGATTTACGCATGGGTGGTGTGCCGTTCTTAATCGTCAGTAGAAGCTTCATTATTTTACGTTCCTTGAGCTCTTCGGGCGACAAGGCATCCTCGTCGACATCGACCAGCAGCTTGTCAAAGTATTGCGCATCCTCGGGTTTCATAAAGGGTAAATTTTGTCCCTTCGGTTGATTGTCCATGAATTTGGCGTTTTTGTCCTCGACTTGTATAAAGAAACCGGCAGGGGTGCCTGCTATTGGTGTAGGGGTGGCCATCAGTTTGCGACCTGGCGTACGTATTGGAATGTAGCCGGCAGGTGGCGGCAATATCTTATAGCCGGGCGGAAACATTTGTTCGAGTTCCTCATCGGTGAGTGGACGATTACGTTCGTCGATTTCCTTCTCCCAGCGATAGGCCTGCAGCTGCTCGGGCGTCATGGCGGCCAAAGCGCCGGGGGTGGGTGTAGCCATGGCCATAGCCTTAACACCAATGGGCGTGCTGCCGCCGGGCGTCAACATGGGCGTCACATGTCCGGGCGTTGCATGTGGTGTCATGCTGGGCGTTAGACTTGGCGTCATCGCCGATGGTGTCATTGATGGTGTGGCATTCGAGGGCGTCTCATCCCAGCGTGAACGACGTTTTGAAGTGCCGGGCGTTGAGTCAACAATGGTGCTGTCACTGGTGCCACGATCCGCTTTGGGTGTCTCGGCCCAGCCGCTGTGGCCAGGTGTCTCGCGTTCAGTTTTTGGTGTCTCATCCCAACGATTGCGGCGCGCTGATTTTTCGTGACCGGGTGTTTCACGGCCTGGTGTCATAGCGTGCGCTGGCGTTGAATCCCAGACGCGTGTGCCGAGACCTGGGGTGGCGCCCGGTGTCTCGCTGCCCTTGTGGCCGGGTGTCTCATCCCAACGTTGTTCGGTTTGTGTTTTCTGTAAATGAAAAAAAAAAAATGATTTTTTTACAATAAAAAATTAAAAGAAATAAATTAGAGCTCTTACATCTTCCCAGGTCGGCGTCGCTGCACTGCTGGGTGTAGCGGCGACCTTGGCCGGCACAAAACTCTCAGTCACAGTCTGATCCCAGCGACCGCGTTTGCGTGTTTCTGGCTGTGGTTTAGCGGCCTCGCCATTAGATGACTTGACCAGGGTGCCGTCTTTTGTTTTTTCGATAATTTTGCGACGTATCTGTGTGGAAATGGAGGGAAATAAGATAGACTGTTGGAAATACCTTCAAAAATTATGCGTTTTTCTACCTCATTTTCCTCGCCTTTGAGCATCTGCTCGCGCATAATATCCGTGTAGGTTCTGGAGCCAATGTCAGGTGTTTTGCCGCCTGTAACGATAATAAATAAATTGAAATATTTTATGAAATATGAAAACAGCTGTAATTTTAATTAAAATTAGACCGAAACTTAAAAAAAAAAACAGAATACAGAATCCAGTCATTCGAATTATTTTTATAAGTAAAACTGTATTTAAAATATTTAAAAATAGAATTTGAATTTTTGATGAAATTTAGACCAGAACTAAAAGTAATTTAAAACAGAATCCAGTCATTTTAATTATTTTAATGGAATTTTAAAATATTTTTATATCTAAAAAATATTAATTTTTGTTAAAAAAAAAATAGTTTTGTTCAGATTTCGATTTTAATAAATTGTAAAGAGGTCATAATTCAATTCATAATTCTATATCTATTAATCTAATTCGAAAATTATTGAGAGGAATATGATAAAGTAAGAACTTCAATTTTTTGAATTACCATCTGCAAAAGGATCCGCACGATCTGGCGATATAATAATGCGACGTCTCTTCTGTTTGTATTCATCCTCGCGATCCGCAATAGTGGCACGACGTCTATCGGCCAAAGGATCAGAGTCTTCCTTGCCCTACAAAGAAAAAAACAAAATTTTAAAAATTTTATAATTTCAAATACGACATAAATACCTGTATAACATCCTTTAACACCGACTTGGGTGCTGTATATGTAGTGCGCTTCTGCGGCACCGGAAACCCATCATCTTCATCCTCTTCGGCATCGTCATTGGCCGCAATCGATGTGTTGTAGCCATCGTAGCGATTGGTTTTGGCCGCATTTCCCTCGTCATACAAATCGGTATCATAGAATCCGCCGCTGTCCAACAGACCAACGCCATCCGCAGTTTGTTTTCTAATTTCACTTTTCTTTGCCTGAATGTCCGCTATTTGCGCCTCGATATCTGTGAAAATAAATAAAAATATATTACAAATATATTGTTAGATTCATTGTTGGTCACCCGATAAAGGCACCAAGAAGTTATAGTTCGCATGGCGTTCATTATCAATCGATACAACATGGCGACAGTCGATTGAAAAAGTTTGTGCATCGTTTATAAACGTTTGACATGGTTTTACGCATTGCAATTTGAACTTAACTTTATATACAACTAATGAACTTTTTAATTAAATGGTTTTTAGTTTAATTTATATTTATTTACCTTCGTGAGTGCGCGGAATATTATCCATATTACCAAAAAATGTTCGCCTCACTTGCACAAAAATAAAAAGAAATGTCACATCAATACCGCCGTAGAGTTGCCAACTGTAATGTTTTGTAAAACACGAAAAAATGACAGCTTTTTAGGTGCATATTACACAAGGAATAATTGAAATGTTATCACTGCATTTTACTTTTACAGAAAATTCAGAAATCTCAGAATTTTGCCTGGTTTTCACTATGTCATTTTGTGTCATATTGGTTTCTTTTACATTATTATTGCGACGCAGAAACTGTACAAAATTAAAAAGTTCATTAACCATGTCAGTTGATATCAAAATGCCAACATGTTGGCATTTTTTTAGAACTTTGCCACATCGAAAAACAACAAATTTGAGAAATATTCTGACACAAAATGACATAGTAAAAACCAGGCATTACGTTCAAAATAGGGGAATAAGTCTTTCAAATAGTTAAAAAGTACATAGAACTGACTTTTGAAAGAACATTAAATATTATATATGTAATATTCTATATATTTTTTTTTAAATTTTAGTCTAATACCCTGTTCTCACTGTGCCTCAAATGCGTAATTTCAAGAATTTGCGTAATTTCACTTCAAATGAGCTCTAAAATTAACCAAAATCCTATAAAAAACAAAATTACTCAACTTGCGTAATTCTTTTTTAATTAATCAACAAATTACTTTGAAAATAATCGCAATATGAACGGTCACAACGTTTTTGATAATTTGCTGTTTTGTTTACATTTTTTGAATTTTTTATATTACAAAAAACAACGTGGTCTGGTCACACACGTCTTTATACGAATTTGACGACTGCTGCTTAAGTTGATTGTAATTTAAATCTGAGTCTTCAGGTTTAGTTCAGATTGCCTTCGATTTTGACAAAATTCGGAATATTCAGATCTTGTTTAGACCTCTGCTCTGAAATGATTTACGAAAACACCGAAAAGGAAGTAACTGCGATCACGTCTCACATACTTTACTTATTCCATTTACCAATTTGACATAAGCAAGAGCAGTACCGGATTAAATCGGCAAATTTTCGTAAATAAAATATTTAGTTATGTTGATTCCAAAAGTTGCCGCCACTTAAATTTTTACCGTCCTTAGCCCGGGCCCCTATGGTTAACTGGACACTGAGCAAGGGACGTTTGACAGATGCTTTAGGCGTTTGATAGAAGCACGGGACGCCTAAGAAGAACAAGATGGTTTTATCATGAATAAGCTGGATGAAGTCTATATATTTTGCATTTTTTGCTGGTCTATCTGGTTGCATCCTGTAAACGCAAACCCATCAAACTTAATGTTTTTCTTTCAATACCCGTCGAAGTACTTATCATTTTTGTATTTTCGTGGTTTTAGATGATGGTTGATCAATTGGTATTTTTTCACGACATATACTTTGGGAATTGGAGGTGGCTTCTATGGATCACATAAAAACTGCGAAATAATAAAGTCTGTCCAGCTGGTTGTTCCATATAAATGCAAGGCAAAAAAATCATATGCCCATCCAACTCAATAGTACGACTGAATTATAGCGTATAAACGAGGCGAAAATCGCACTGGTTTTCGCGACAGAACGCACCCAGTGGATTACATATAAAAATTGACATTTGACTCATTACAGAAAATATCAACTCCCTTGTCGTTTTAATTTTTCATTACTTGGCGAAAAAAATAAAATATAAGATAAACGCATTTCCAGACATTAACCGTATTCTAAAAAGTGATATTTTCTTTTAATACTTAAACAAAAAAACACAATAAAATGGCAAAGAAAACATACGACTTGCTGTTCAAACTGCTGTTAATTGGCGATTCGGGAGTTGGAAAAACTTGCATTCTTTTCCGTTTTTCCGATGATGCATTTACCTCAACATTTATATCAACCATCGGTAAGAGCGAATCAATTAGATAATGATAGATGGCGATTGTGGTGTTGAAACGGAGTGGCAGTTCAGCGGTTGATTGCCACACGGAGTATCAGATGTTGCGACAACGAATGACACAAGATCTGCAACTGAACTTGGACTTTGTTGTGCTCGATCTTTTAATTACGTTCTTAATTAATCACATGCACAATATGTATCAATCTTCTTAATTTGCAGGCATTGACTTTAAAATCAAAACCGTTGAACTGAGGGGGAAGAAAATAAAGCTGCAAATCTGGGATACTGCTGGCCAGGAACGCTTTCACACAATAACCACATCGTACTATCGCGGTGCAATGGGCATAATGCTGGTTTATGATATAACTAATGAAAAGAGTTTTGAGAATATTGTAAAGTGGTTGCGAAATATAGACGAAGTAAGTAGTAATAATGGGGAAGTTTTTTTATGATTACCACTTGTAACGTTTGTTGTTACTTAGCATGCCAACGAAGATGTGGAGAAAATGATACTGGGCAACAAATGCGATATGACGGATAAGCGCGTCGTGAACAAGGATCGTGGCGAAGCAGTAAGTTTTAAAAACGTTTTTGCCAATCGGGTATTTAAAACGAAAATTTAAATAGATGCTATATACACAAAGAAAAGACAATGTTTATGAATGTCTTGTTGCAACTAGCAGTTTACATTTATGCCTTATAGCCGATATTCAAACATCGCAAAGATTAACCCCCAAATCATGTATCTTTTTATTATCGTGTGACTACGATTCGTTTCCAGTCCCCTTCGTCTAAAATTGGTATAACGTATTTCAAACGTTTCGTTCGTTTCGCTCTTTGAATCGAACGTTTGTTCAAAATTTTAGTTTTGCCAACTATTTTTCATAAAGAAAGTTTTTTTCTTTTTTTTTTACTTTGTCGTATGATTTATATGCTGGCAACAAAAAAACTCTCAAAACGAGCGTACTCAACGTTTCGTTTGATACATGAATCAAAAATTGTAGTCACACGATATTCAACCGACATTCAAACGAATTGTAGCCGATATCGTTGTCACCGGGAAATACATGATCGACACGTTAGTATTTTCTAAATATGACATATCTGCTGATAGTTACAAGATGTTTGCCATAACAGTAATGAAAATTCTTATATTTACAAATGCCGCCAAGCAAACATCCTGACTTTGGGTCAGCATAACTATTGCCTTAATTTTAAATTTTGCTTATAGAAATAAGACAAAGGTTCTATTTTTGTACACACGACTTATCCAGAACAATTATTAAGAAAATTCAATGACGACTTTATAAAAGACGATACATCAAATATTTCAGTTCAATCAAAATTCTTGGGTTTGAAATTTTCGACACGTGACGGAATAGTGTTACTTTTCAGAGTTCACCTTGATTGTAACATCGCATATTTATTACAAGGTGCATTTAAAAATGTATCGTGCGATATAATTATTCCATATTTATTACACAGTGCAAATTGCATCATACGTTTTAAATCTATTTTTGGATAAGAGGAAATCGCTGATCTTGAATATGGGGTTCATTTTGTTTCGCTACGACGATTTGGAGTTTGATAGTTATATGAAGATAACAACGGAACACAGCAACCCTGAATTACCGTAAAACCGGTATCATATCGTCACTGTCATGCCAAAGGGGCGAATGTGCATTTTTAAAAATGTTGGGAAATCAAAATTTAAAGTTTGAAGTGGTTTAAAAATTAGAAAATTTAAATTTTTTCTGTTATTTTGGTTTATTCGTCAATTATTATAATATGTATAAAATATCTTTAGATTTGGACAACCTACTGAATTATAAATACGGATTTTGTGAGGCTATATCCTGATCAAAACGCAAATATTTTTGTTTTTTATGCTATAACTTTTAATAGCGCACGATAAAATAGTAATGTAAAGGCATTAATTGTTTGCTTTTGAAGCACCTATCTATTGGCATCATTAATTAAAAATATTTTGTCAAACATTAATTTGCCATTTGTTATTTGCAGGAAAAAAATGTTTGACAAAATATTTTTAAATAGATGCAGATCGAGAGGTGCTTTGAAAACAAACAATAAATGCTTTTACATCACTATTTTATCTTGTACCATTAAAGAGTTATAGCAAAAAAACGAAAAGATTCGCCCTTTTGGCTTGACAAGATTTTCAATTTTTCCAATTTCTCCATTTTTTTTATAATTTATTATTGGTACAAGTCAACGTTGCCAGTTTTGTAGGAAAAATGTTTATGAGAATTTTTAGCATTTGCGGGATATGAGAATTCTCACACTATATTGAGATTCTTTTTCCCTTGAGAGAATTTTTTTCTCTCGAAAGAGAAAAATCCCTCCCGTGAGAAAAAATTCTCACAAAAGCGATATTTCCTGCACGAGAAACCACACTGCTGGTAAAAAAGGAAGACAGAGACAACGGAATCTCATTCTCATTCACTTGAAAATAGATTTATAAAAATATTATATATTTTTAATTGAGGTACTGTGATAATTTAATGGATTTTGCGGAAAATTGTGAGAATTCGAGAAATTGTGAGAAATTGTGAGAATTTGAGAAATTGTGAGAAATTGTGAGAATTTGAGAATTTTGAGAGAATTTGTGAGAATTTGTGAGAATTTTCCTACGAGAGATTTTGTGAGAATTTCATGAGGGAAAAAGGTATTTCGTGTGAGAATTGCATCTGGCGACACTGGTACAAGTTAAAATAGTGATGTAGAGGTTTTAATTGTTTGTTTTTAAAGCACCTATCGATCTGCATCATATTTAAAAATAATTTGCCAAACATTTTTTCCTGCAAATAACAAATTAATGTTTGGCAACATATTTTTAATTAATGATGCAGATCGATAGGTGCTTTAAAAGCAAACAATAATTGCCTTCACATCACTATTTTATGTTGTACCGTTAAAGAGTTACAGCAAAAAAACGAAAAGATTCGCCCTCTTGGCATGACAAGATTTTCAATTTTTCAAATTCGCCCTTTTGGTTTTGTCTTTTGTGACTGGAAATATCCAACAAAATAGCACGCTTAAGGATAATCTACATTCAAAAATGTCAAAAATTGCACATTCACCCCCTTTGGCATGATAGTGACGATATCGTACAATGTAATATTAAGTTTATATTTGTTGCATAATGTTATCAAAAATATATTTTTTCTCTTGAAATTCAATTTTTGTATATGACCAATTTCATATTAATGTAGTTTGTCTTTTTATAAAAAAAAAAACCAAACACATAAATAGCTATGACTAAAATTTTATTTAATCTGTTTTTGTTTTAATAATTTTTAAAACCCAATCGGTTTATTTTAGATTTTAGTGCAATGTTTACGGTTTTAAATTGAAATGATTTTCAGTATTCTTTTCTGTTTCAATTTCCTGTTTCGAATGCGTTAATATTTTTTCAAAAACCCTCACAGATTGCACGCGAACATGGCATACGTTTCATGGAGACCTCCGCCAAGTCGAACATCAACATTGAGCGCGCCTTCTGCGAGTTGGCCGAGGCCATACTGGACAAAACCGCTGGCCGTGAATCAGCTGAGAATCCGGAACGCGTCGTTGTCGATCGTCGAAATAATGAGAAGCCACCAGCTTACAAGAGTTGTTGTTCTTAAAAGAGCACAAACAAATCTACACACACACACACACATTTACACACATATACAAACAAACAGACAGACGTACACAGTAAGCATTATGCAGCCCAAAAAAAAAACAATATTTTATATATGAGACATGCAAATCTGTAAACACACTATCATCAAATCTGTTTTGTTATTTGATTTTGTTTTAATTATTTTTTTAAAATTTTACTTAAGAGTCGCGAAAAAGTAGTAAAAGATTTTTGTTCTTGCTGCTGCTGTTATGTTGGTGTAACAAAAACACAAGTTGAGATAAAATTAAAGTTAAATGTCTATGCAATCTTTGAATTTTTGAATCCTATATAAATATATTGAAACTTTTGCGTTTTTTGTGTGATAACCAGGCTTCGTAGTTATTGAAAAGAAAAGAAAGAGTAATAGAAAAAGATAAAGAGAGAGAGATGTAAGTATGTACTTAAAAAGTACATGAGCCCCCTCATAAAAATAGAATATAGAGTTACTGTATGTTTTCTTCGCCATATATTTAAAATTCACTTGCTTTAAAATATTTTTGTTTACACTATGTTTCGCTTAATAAATTAAAAAATAACAAAAATATATATAAACAATTAGTTCAGCCAAATATTCCAAAAAATACGTTACTCAAATAATTGCAAAAATTTGTGTAAATATATATATATATAATATTATGTTACTGTTAATGTACACTGGGGTTTAATACTAGTTTTTTTATTATTTGTATTTTATTTTGTTTGTTCGCTTGTTTTCTTTTGTGGCTAAGTAATAATAATAATAAAAGAAAAGACATCATCCATATTATGCTTAAATTACAGCGAAACAGTGCTATAAAGAGTTTGAATCAATTTATTTATTTAATATTGTATATTTCGTCTTTATACTCATATCATACAATAAATAAATAAAGCATTTCTATTTGCACATTTGATAGTTTGTATAGTATTCCTTTTTTTATAACTCTCCAAAAGCTTTTGTCCAACGAAACAAATTTTTATAGCTGTATTTTAAATAAACTATTTGTAACTAAAACCAACCAAGTGTCTTTTTTATTTATTTTGGGTTTAAGATGGGAATTAGGTGGCAGAGTTGATAAAAGGAAAGATGAACAAGAGGATACTTTTTCTACAAAATGAAATAACTCTCATTTTTTTTTAAATCAATGTTTTAAATCAAAATATAAATCAAAATTAAATCAAAATATAAATGGATAACTTTATCTCAAATAGGAATAAGTTGAGCTCGCGAATTGTTGGTGGCGGATACTACTTATGTATAGGAACAAAAATACTATATTTTAGTAGCCTTCGTTCAGTATTTTCCGATTTATATGACCAACACACCTAAACAAAGCCAAAATGCATATTTAAAAGAGTCGATCACGCACCGATCGTTCCTTGGTGTCTTTTTTTTTTTGAATATTTGAAAAATTTTGTCCTTGAAATATTTTGAGTTGCTCTGAATTAAATGGCCGAAAATAATTTGTGTCAGTTGTAGTCAATACAAAATTTATTTAACGCGAAAATGGAAAACGAAGTGGAAGTGCGAGAAAATATAATTAAAATTTTTCAAAAACAACCTAGTTGGTCTTTTAAAAAAATTGCCAAGGAGGTAGGGGCTAACCCTAAGACCATTTCTCGCGTTATCAACCGATTTAAGGAAGATCTGAGTATTGATCGAAAGAAAGGTTCTGGTAAAAAAAAGGCCCACATGATCGTGAAAAGTCGAAGAAGGTTGTGAATATTTTAAAGAAAGACCCAAGCATATCCGGAAGGAAATTGGCGAGAAAGGCGGATTGCTCAGAATCTTTCGTGCACAGGACTAAGAAAGAAGCTGGGCTCAAGAAGTACAAGGTCCAAAAAGTTCCGGATAGAAATGCCGCTAAAAAGCTGAACAAAGATTTTTTTTTTAAATTCGATTGCTGCATAATGGACGACGAAACTTATGTTTTTGCGGACTTTTCTAAGCTACCTGGGCAGGAATTTTATACAGCCGATTCTCGAGGAAATGTCGCTGAAAAATTCAAATAAAAAAAAAATGACAAAATTCCCAAAGAAATTCCTTGTTTGGCAGGCAATTTGCAGTTGTGGAAAAAAGAAAGTGGTCTTCAGCAGCTGTGAGGGTGTCGGACACTACCATTACAACATTAATGCAAGGGGTTCCGGAAAAATAAAAACTTTTTATTAAAAAATATTAATTTCTGGTTTTTTATATTTTTTTTTTAAATCTAAAAATAATTTGCAAAATAAAATATTGTATTCTATAAAAATTCGATTACTAGATTTCTAGATTTTTTCATTTTTGTAGCGGACAATTTTATTCGACGCAGTCCTTATTTTCTGTTTTTTCAGTTAACATTAATAATTATTTCTTAAGCTCAAAAATAATGATCCAAATTAAAATAACGGAAAATTTTTGATTTTTACATAAGAGTTTTCAATGTCCCGTCCGGAACCAAATCTTAGTAATTCTAGAAAATTTTTGACAGCTATTTGAAATCTGTCCCGTCCGGAACATTGAGTACCAAAAGTGTAAAACTACTGTATAAAAATACCAACAAACATTTTTTTTTTCAAAAAAGTAAAAAAAAATTAAAAATCTTAGAAAACTTCAGAAAATTTGAATAGTACATCACTTTTTATTTCGTAATAATAGCTGCGTTTTTTTCATAATTTAAATTTGAGCCGGAACAAATTTTATACGCAAAACAAAAACAAATTTGAGCTAGATAGATTTATCAAGCTCAATTTTTTTTTGTTTTGCGTACAAAATTTGTTCCAGCTCAAATTTAAATTATGAAAAAAACGCAGCTAATGATTATTAATTTTGTCATATACATAATTATTTTTTTAGACAAAATCGTAGTGCAAATTTCTGCGATTTATTACGATTCTGCGATTTATTACGAAATAACTGTAAATTTTAGGAACAAAGTGTATAGAAACAAAAATGTAGTAAATTGTCTCAGCTATGTTCAGAGATAATAAAAAAAATATATTGTACGAAAAAAGTATTTTTAAAATAAAAATCGTAATGATAATTTCAATTTACGTAAATTATAAAAATATTTATTTTGTTTTCCGGAATGTAAGTTAAAAAGTGTTCAGATGCACTACCACCTGTCGATGCATTCTCATACCAATGATATTTGTGTGTTTAAGGAAGTGATAAAATCACATATTCATCACAGGCAAATATTTCCTTTTCAACTGTAAAATATTTTCAACTTTATTTTTATTGATTGTGGTATTTCAGTGTTTATACTTCAGATATGGATGATTTTGGTACAAAACGACGCGAAATATAAAAAGCTATTATATTATATATAACTCAATTTCGAAAAAATATGGACTTGACCCTTTTTTGCACCAAACCCTTCAATTACTCAAAATAGGGCATTTATATGCAAAAAAAAAAAATTGACATGAATTTTTGTTTTGGTCGAATATCCTTGAAACAGGACGTGTAGAAAAAAAATGTTGAAAGCGACCTTCTTCTTAGAATGTTAATATCCATGTGAAAACCCGCATTACTTCATTTCTGGTGGCAACATATTTGGTCAAATGTGCACACCATTTAAATATCTGGTTATTATATTCTCAAAACATTCACCCAGCGGTTCCCAACTAGTTCACAGAAGAAAAGTTTTTTACAAACAATGCCATTTTTGTCATGTGATTTTACAAACAGTCACTTTAACTATTGAATATATATAAAAAAAAAGGTTTGCAGATTATTTAGGTGGGTATATTATTTAGCGACATAAAAATTAAAATATCTACCTTTGTTCTAGAGTTTTTTTTAATAGCTTCATATTATTCACCATGAGACAAAAATATATTGAATTATTCAATAGTAATAATGGATTTATCGCTATTGATATGATTTAACATAGTTTATAAAAATATTTGGCCATGCTCTTTTAGTTTAAATTACAATCGAATTATATATAATCTCGGGCATGAATAAATTTCAATCGTATTACGAAAAAAAAATTTCATATACAATTTTTAAAGAGACAGTTTTAGGTTTAATTTTTCATCCGATTGCTTTGACAAGAACAATTCGAATTAGTACTAAGATATTGAATTCAAAATCATTTGTTTACATTTTTTTTTATAAAAATTCCATCGGAATTCAATGGAACATGGCTGAATAATTCCTTTTCATAAGTTTCTTTATCAATAAAATAAACACTTTTTTTTTTAAATAAATATAAATTTCCTGAGACATTTTTTTGCATTTTTCAGTAATATTTCGGGCATATTTCCGGCAAAAACACAGATAAATGAAATATTTTGGGAAGGGTATAGCAGGTTGTGAAATTTTGTGGAATTTGAATGGCAGATCCACGGCATATTTGGGGAACGGGCCCAAATATGTAGTTGTCGATACAAACTCCGCCTTTGTCTGTTAGAAATATGTCGAAAATATGTTTCTAAACTGACTCGATTCTGTCCAAAATTTTGTGTGAATTCCCGAGACAAAATTTCTGGCATTTTTAAGGAATATTTCGGACATATTTCCGGCAAACGCACAGCTAAATGGAATATCTTGGGAAGTGTATAGCAGTTAGTAAAATGTTATGGCATTTTTATTGTAAATTCACGCCATATTTTGGGAATGGTCAGAAGACAAACAACTTTTGATACAAACTCCGCCTTTGTCTGTTAGAAATGTGTCGAAAATATGTTTTAAACTTCCAAAAATTTTGTGTTGGTTTCAGACATTTTTCATTCATATTTCTGAAGGTTGTAAAATTGGGTGGAATTTTAATGGCATATTCACGGCATATTTTGGGAACGGGCAAAAATCAGACAGTTCTTGTACAAATTCCGTCTTTGTCTTTTCGAAAATTTTCAAAACGGCTTTGACCCAGCCAAAAAAATGTGTATGAGGACTTAGTTAGGTATTTGGTAGGTAGTTTGATTAGAAATTCTTATATGAAATCGACCGAAATACGAACGTAAGATTTTTGTTTTTGTTATCAATATTTTCGCATATTAAAAATGGAGATACCATTTCATGATCAATGAGGAGATTATAGGTAAATGCTCGAGTTATTTCAAAAAAGATATGCATTTCGAGAAATTTTTGGTACACTCCTGTAGAAATTCTGTAAAATCATGTTTGCGAACTGCCTTTATATTTTTACCATATCATAATCCGACCAGTTACATGACCAACATATATTCTCAAATGAGGTAAATTTCATCTGAAATAAATTTAAAAAAAAGTCTCATTGCGGTGCGAAGAAATAGTGTGAAGTATATTTATTTTGTTAACAACATAAATAGTACATTACATGGTAAATACACGTATTATTTTTTATTATATATAATTATAGATGGTATATATTTTGAATATATTTAGTAAAGTAGCATCATGAATACAAACATGAGCGCGCTCACTTCTATATTTTATTTTTATAGAGTACGTTTTGAAAAATTCTGCGCCTTTAACTGCCGAGTGATATACGATACTTAACAACAACTTAACTTACGCCGTTTTCACTTGTATAACAATATAACAGATTAAAGAGTAAAATCGTTCAACAAAGAAGAGTTGTATTGTGTTTTTTTTTAGATTTTTGTAAATGTTTCGGTTGGTTCCAAAGTTGCATTAATTTTCATTTTAATTTTTTTTTTATTTTTATTTTTGGTCTATAACAATAATAAAAACTCGAGTGAAAAACGATTCTTACAAAACTAAACTAAACATACACTAAACATACATTTACTACATAAAATATGCATCTCGTATATTTTACGAACTTTAGTAAAAATATTGAATAGTATAAATGAACTGTGAAGGTCTGTGGTACAATTTTAATAGATTCGAAAATAAGTAGTAAATTTTTATTTAGAACATTTATTTCTTGATACTATACTCAATGCTGTGAACATCATCTTAAAACCAGAGACTATAACTTTTAGCAAAGAGCTAAATAATGAGGAACGTTCGTATATCATGGTGGAGCGCACTATTTTTAAGGTGGGTGGCTCATAAGAAATTTTTGCTTTTCTTTTCATTCAAAATCGTATTACAGAACACAGTTTAAAGAAAAATAAACTTTATTCAAAATTCAAAATCACGATGGCATTTATTTATTTTGTTTATTATAAATAATTTATAAATTCAATTTTCGAAATTCGCTTGGCATAGAAAATATTAAACTGCATTATTTATTATTTTAATCGTAGAAATAATTTGTATAACATTTTTTTGTATTTTTTAAATAATTTTTCATTAAATTTCAAATTTTGAAAAAAGTTAAATTTTCTTAAACCATACAGTATTTCAGTTAACATATTACATCACAATAATCATTATAGAATAACAAATTACAACATTTTTCATGTCACATATATATTTTTTTATGCAACATTTGTCTAATTCTTAAAATTGTTTCATACTTTTAATAAGTACATTTTACAGAAAATTCTTTATATTATAAATATTTTTTTTTGTTATTAATAAACAGCAGTTCTCTCAATGTTCAGTACCATTGAAATAATAATCCAAACGTATGTAGTAGACCTTGGCAAGCAGTTCCATTCGATGTCCGGTAAATTGTGCAATGACTCAAAATAATATTTTTGATGTTGTTTGTCTTGACCTTATTCGATGCCAAATTCTCGAATTTCATGTCTGGCAGTTCAGCTAGGCCGTTACATAGAATTCACGTTGTCGTTTTTGGCATTTCTCCCGTGCTATATAGCACAAGGCTATGGTAATGAGTATAGCAATGGTAATACCCATACCTATGCTAACCCACATGATTTCCTCATTGATGCCAACGTAGGAACGACCTGAAAATGCAGACATTTATAATAGTTATGTAAAATACCGAAATTGATTGTGAACGGACATTTTTGTCAAAATAGACATTCTAAAAATTTAATTAGTGGTAAACAAATAGTCAAAAAAATTATGAGTCTTTTAAGACTCCGAAATGTGTCATATTTATGAGTGTTACCCTCATATATGAGCTCTTAAAAGAGTCCAAAAAGGCTCCCAACCCCTGGGTAGAGGGCACCATTTTATGAGCCCAAAAACACTCATATTTCTGACACTTTTATTACTCCTTAAATACTCATATATGAGCACTTAAAAGAGCCCATAAAGACTCTCAACCCCTGGGAGAGGGCACCATTTTATGAGCCCAAAAACCCTCATATTTCTAACACTTTTATTACTCCTAAAGCACTCATATTTGAGCACTGAAAATATCCTAAAAAGGCTACAGAAACTTGGGTAGTGCACACGCTTTAAAAAGCGCAAAAATCCGCGTATTTTTGATCATTTTAAAATATTCTTAAAACATTCACATTTTTGAGAATTTCCAGACACCACAATTGCTTCATTTTTGGAGTTTTTCTTTCTTCAGAAATATAGAATGTGCCTGAAATGAATCCAACATAGTACATGTTCATGTTTATCTTAGTCCAGATATCCGTGAGAAAACGCATTTATTTCAAAAAATCTATTTAATATGTAGGTTTGTCTGTTGAATTTACACTAATATTTTATTATTTTTCATTTGATTTCAAATTCAAAACGAATATAAGTATATCAATTTTATATAAACAGTTGGCTCCTAAAGCCAGCATCAATAAGATACTTTTATGACTCCCTTTTCTGAGTGCTCCTAAAATACTCTTAAATTTGATGATTTTATGAGTTTGATTTGAGGGGGCTCCTAAAACGCTCATGAATGGGTCTCTTTTATGAGTCAAATTTTGAAGAGTTCCAAAAACATTCTCAAAAATATATAACTTTTATGAGTCTATTTTCTGAGCGCTCAGAAGCAATTTTATTTTTGATGCTTTTAGGAGTCTAATGTATGAGGGTTCCTAAATAACTCCTAAATATGAATCTTTTATGACTAATATTTTTGAGAGCTCCTAAGACGGTTTTCGGAGCTCTCAATGAGATACTTTTAAGAATCATTTTTCTGAGGGCTCATAAAACACTCAAAAATTGGTCTCCTTTATGACTCCAATTTCAGAGCGCTCCTAAATTGCTTAATGGGTATATCCATTTAAAACCTAAAAATTATAAAAAAATAGCAATTTCCGAAATTAGTATTATTCACATGTCTAAATGTCTAAAATTTGAATTGAATTTGATTATTAAAAAAATATACGATTCTTATAATTCAAAATTACCGTCATAGTAATGGTTTTGAAAACCCGCCTTTCCAGCAACTCGTCCCGCCGGCATTTTGATAATTCAGATAAATTAAAGCTTTATGGTTTCAATTAAAGTATTTCAAGAGCCCTGTATGGTCGCCTCAATTAACGTATTTGTAAGCTAGATTTTCCAACGTACATTATAGGCTGCTGAAAGAAAAATTAAATTTTAATTTTTAATTTATTCAGAGCCAAAATAAATCATAGTTATGTTAATTAGTTATGAAATGTGTTGACAGACATTAACACGGTATAACAAAATAAATTACGCAAAGATAAATTTAACTAAGCTAATTTTTCTTATAGAACTAGTAAAGCTAAGAATGTGTAACTAGTATTTAATACCTATATGGGATATTATTTCTCAAGTGTACCCAATAAAAAAATCTACAATTTCATTCAGTGATGCCAACTCATATTTTTATTTTTCCCGATATTCTTAGCAAAATTCCCTAATTGACTATAAAATCCCACGCACAAATGTAATTTAAATACACTGAGAATAAATAGTGTTTTTACTACATTTTTAATAAAAATCGAAATAATACATAGAACAAGCATTACGCAATATGTTTTTCATTTAATATGTATTTTTTTATATCTTGATTTTTCTATATTTCGAATGACATTTATCAGCCATTATAAATTGAGAAAAATTATTTGTTATTACCAAGTGGTGCCATATTTATTAATTAAGGTTCAGTTTTTCAGTGATAGTTTAAACTTAGTTTAAATAAATATTTCAAAAGTCTATAGTTCCAAATCAAAATGTCCGAAATTCTTTAAAAGTACTCAGTTAAGATGTAATTTTAAATATATGTAAAATATTGACTATAATGTGAGGGAAAAAATGGATCATAAACTTGGTTTAAAATAGTACTGAAAATGGGCAATTTAAGCAGATAAAAATATTTTGAACAGGAGTAAACTATTTCGAAAATTAAATGTAACCATTTAAAGACCTGTATAAACAAATGTGCAATTGTAAATAGATATTATTATTTTTTGTTAGTTTTGACATTTTTTTAATACATTTTTGTCATTGATATTTTTAGTTTCGAAATTTTAAATTCGCAATAATCGCAATCTTTAAAATACTGAAAACAATATTTTTTCAACTATTAAGGGGCATGTCAAATTTGCAGGTCTTACACCCAGAAAAAATACTATATAAGTAATAGTTTTTTACTATTAAAAATAGTCAATTGGATAAATTATTATTTTAATCGGAAAATACCATTAAATACTAGAAATACCATCACATTGCCATTGAGTTTATATGAAAACATATATTTTTTTGTATACTATTAAATCAATAATTGTCCTATTGAAAAATGTAGAGAATTCCTTCTCTCATGACACAGTTTTTCTATATATCGATTCTCTATATTTTTTGTTTAAGTTTGAATAGAATTTATCGAGTTTCAATACAGATTTCTGCATAGATTTCCATTCTAAGCTAAGAACCGATTCAAGTCTATGTATCGATACATATTCGTTACATATTCATCTACAGATCTAAGTCTAAGTTTTGATATATGTTACTTGGGTACTAATATGAATTCGAGGCTATCAAAAAAGAAATGTTGAATATTGTTCTTGAGTTGCAAAAGTTTTATTCGTGAATATAATCATCGATATAACTAATATCACTACGTCTCATTCAAATAAATTTTTAGTGTTACCCAGTGTAATATACAAATAATAAATGATAGCATTAATATAAAGAATAACTTTTACATTTTCTTAATATACTTAAAAAAAAAATGTAAAAATTTCTTATATCCATTTATAAATCACAAGTTTATAGACAAAAATATACCTTTTCTATGTACGTTTCTTTTTACAAAATAATATAACATTATTCCAACTTCCGATGGTGATGGTGTAAAAAAATATTTTTAAAAAATTGTATGCTGTCCACAAAAATCGGTTTTACAACTTTCGGACCATCATTTCATATTATGTTTATGTTAGAGGTTTTAAAAAAGAGTAAACCATTAGAAAGTGCAATTCATTACCTATCAAATAAGACCAAATCAATCAATCAATATTGAACGTATGGTTCAGGTGCCAAAGTAGTTTAACTAAATGCAAAATGTTAAATATTGATAAAATTTTTTAATATATTAAGGGGCAGAGATCGGAAATGCCCGTGTGCGTGCGCCCGCACATGCCCCTTTCTTCATACCCTGACGAGCAAATTTGTTTTACGCAGACCTGCACTCAGGCATCACATTTTTTTTACAACACATCCCGTCGCAACGAGTGATGCTTTACATTATTCTCGGTACCTGCCCTCGTGCGTGCTACGAAACTAAAAACTGCAGCCCGCGCAGACGTGGAATGAGAAAATAAAGAAGCATATCGCGCAAGTGCTATGGTATTTATTTCGCGGGGCAACTCCGTGCAACAGCGAAAACAGACTGCCCTTGGCAGCACGCGCATTTTTCACAGCCAGTAAATTTTATTGGCACTGTTTTACTAGACTGCGCAATGTTTTAATAATTTTTATATAAAACTATTGATAGTACAGACAAGTTTGGCAATACTCAAATACACTTTTAATCGCAGTTTTATTTTGGTTTATAAAAATTGTATCTTTTAATTGTTCGTTGAACAGAAAAATAAATTTAACATGAAATCTTAATCAACATTTTTATTAAAATACAAAAATTATTATGTGCAAAAATCTATTTTAATAAAAAAGCTACATGATAGGCTTCGAAAAATAATGTAGATCCTCATTTGTAAAAATGTACACTAAGTTTAAACTTGCACTGAAAAACTTGTACTAAATTATACAATTTTTATAAACCAAATTAAAACTTCGATTAAAAGTGTATTTGATTATTGCCAAAATTTTCTGTATTAACGATAGTTTTATTTAAAAATTATTAAAACATTGCACAGTATATTATAACAGTGCCGTACTCATGCGCCACATAAGAATGTCATACAAGAAAAAATTAACTGGCTGTGAGAAACTGCCCCGCGTGCTGCCCGGGGCAGTCGGTTTTCGCTGTTGCACGGAGTTGCCCCGCGAAATAAATACCATAGCACTTGCGCGATATGTTTCTCTATTTTCTCATTCCACGTCTGCGCGGGCTGCAGTTTTTAGTTTCGTAGCCCGCACGAGGGCAGGTACCGAGAATAGTGCAAAGCATCACTCGTTGCGACGGGATGTGTTGTAAAAAAAATGTGGTGCCCGAGTGCAGAGTATGCGTAAACAAATTTGCTTCTCATTTACTTAAGGGCACGGGCGCGGGCGTGCGTGCAAATCCGAACTCTGTTAAGGGGTAGAACTTTAAGAAAAAACATTTTTTTAATAAAAAAAAAATACCCAATAAACATTGTAATCTTTTTGTAAGCTTTTTGTAAGATGAAATATGTAACGTTTAGTTTTATAATATGCTTGCAAAATGTTTACAAAACGTTGCATAATAATTGTCGGATTAGCGATACTGGACATTGATTGTAAACTTACATTGAAAGCTTATGTGCAATATTGAATAGTAAGCTATATGCAATAATATTGTAAGCTTAATATTATAGTTTTGTAATGATTTTGTAAGCTTATTACAAATCGTAATGTAATAATTTTTGTAATTATTTTTAACACACAAAGTAGCCAATTGTTGGCGAATTCAAATTTTATCTTGGAAATCTGATTAATCGAACGAATAAAATGTTGCTAAGGATGGTGTGTGCATCCACATCGATGATCATTCGTAGAAATATTATTATTTTCAACCCTATCAAATATGTGATGTTGACAGTCATTGTTCACTGAATCTCCCCGAATTTTCTTGGACATTAATAAATTAACAATTTCTTCGCTTTACGTTTTATTTGATTGTTTACGTTTCAGAGACATTATTTAATTATTATTTATACGTACTTATATGTTTTTCTCTAAATATGAGAAATATGCTTAAAAATTGACACACAAACTTAACAACACTTGTTTTTTAATTGCGTTTCCTTTTGTTAATAAGCTTATTAACAAATATAAAGTAAGTGATTTGAAAATATTTACGAAATGGTTGTGAAATTTTTTATTAGTAAGCTTATTAAGAAATCTGAGTCTGCAAACCTTTACAAAAATGTTTATTGGGTATGTGTCAAATATTATTTGGCACAGAACATGTCTGTAAAATTTCAAAAATATTGGAACTCATAAAGTAGATTTTTGTCCAAAAGCGCCCGGTTCGACGTGGAATGACCGATATATAATAAACGCATTGTATATAAGTTATATTCGATTTTTGTTTTCAAATATTTATATTTCTATCGAAAGTAAATTACAATTTATCTTAAATTTAGAATAGACAACAATTCGTAAAAATAATAACAAAATAATGAAAAATGAAACCTAAATTAAAAGCGATAAATACTATATCATAGAAAACGAAAATACTTTTTATATTTTTTCAGTGTAAATATTATGCAATTCTGTCTTGAGATAAAAATGCGTTTAGAGAATTTAGATGCAAGTCGCTCCTAACTGGAGCATTTGTTCATTTCATTTCGTATCGTTTCCTCTCTGACAGATAAGAACTCAACCACCTCATAAATATTTAGTTCAGTGAATTTCTCAGTTTGATTTTGCAAATAGTGTAGTTCAGAACGTGAAGAATAGAACGAGCTCAAGCAACAAAAACAATGGCTTCTGCTTTGGCAATTGAGGATCAGTTGGAGGGTGAAGCGCTCACTTCCAACAGACAGCTTCTGAACTTTGAGGTCAGGAGTAAGTCTATCAATTGGCACGATTTTGTGGAGCCGCTGCATGTCAGGGACGATGCTGTTCTCCTACAAAGACATTTCACGCTACTCAGCAACCAGAGGGAGCCAACGGATGTGGAACATAGACCGGAAGTCTTGGTGTGTCACGACATGATGGGCAATTATGGAGAGGATAGGTATTGGATAAAAAAACTAAACATCTAATTTATAATCAAAAATGCAGAAAATTGAATTTGTGTGGATTAAAGTGTATCATCGGCTTAGAAGGCGACATAATTCATTGAAAAGCAAAAGTGAATTGTTTGATGCAAAATGTTGCACAATTATTTGCATTAAAAAAAAATTTTAAATTATTATTGAAATTTCATAGTTTTACAAAAAATTAAAAGATTCAGTAATAATATAAATTTTTCGTTAAATGACTCTAATTATTTTATATTACATATCGTGACTGTCATGACAAAGGGGTGAAAGTGCATTTTTAAAAATGTTGGGAAATCAAATTTTAAAGTTTGAAGTGCTTTAAAAATTAGTAAAATTTATATTTTCTTCAATTTTTTCTGTTATTTTGGTTTAAAATATCTTTAGATTTGGACAACCTACTGAATTATAAATACGGATTTTGTGAAACTATATCCTGATCAAAACGCAAATATTTTTGTTTTTATGGTATAACTTTTTTTAGCGCAAGATAAAATAGTGTTTTGAAGGTACTAATTGTTTGTTTTAAAAACACCTATCGATCTGCATCATTAATTGAAAATATTTTGCCAAACATTAATATGGCATTTGTTATTTGCAGGAAAAATGTTTGGCAAAATATTTTTAAATAATGATGCCAATTGATAGGTGCTTTAAAAACAAACAATTAATACCTTTACACGACTATTTTATCTTGCACCAATAAAAAACTATAGCAAAAAAGCGAAGAAATTGGAAAAATTGAAAATCTTGTCATGTCAAAAGGGCGAATCTTTTCGTTTTTTTGCTATAACTCTTAAATGGTACAAGTTAAAATAGTGTTGTAGAGGTATTAATTGTTTATTTTGAAAGCACCTATCGAGCTGCATTATTAATTACAAATATTTTGCCAAAATAAATTTCCTGCAAATAACAAATGGCAAATTAATGTTTGGCAAAATATTTTGAATTAATGATGGTGATGATCGATAGGTGCTTTAAAAACAAACAATAAATGCTTTTACACCACTATTTTTATCTTATACCAATACAAAGGTATGGCGAAAAAACGAAAAGATTCGTCCTTTTGGCATGATAACATTTTCAATTTTTCAAATTCGTCCTTTTGGTTTTGTCTTTTGTGGCTAGAAATATCCAACAAAATAACATGCGATTTTGGCACAGCATACTTGAGGATAAACTACATTAAAAAATGTAAAAAAACCCAAATGTCAAAAATTTCACATTCACCTCTTTGGCATGATAGTGACGATATATATTATTTATAACTTGAATTTAAAAATTCGTTGCAAATTAAAATTTTTACTGAATTAGCAAACAAAAAAATATTGGAATTCCAAGCAAAAAAAAAGTTTATTAAAATTAAAAAAATCTTTTTTCTAAAAACGCCCATTGTACCCAACGCCCATTGTACCCAAATAATGTATATTATATTTTCTGCTTTTGCTGCATTTGAAAATTTAAATTTCAACACAATAAACTCAATATAATAAATTTCAACACAATAAAAAAATGTTAAAAATTAAAATAATCGATGGATTTGGGAATAAAAAACGGAAAAGTCCTTTTCTGGAAAAGAAAAAAGATTTAAACCCGGATTCGTATTCGGAAGCTGTTGTTACATATATTGTATTTTCAACATTTTCAGAATTTCAGGAAATTTCGCAAATCAAAAAAATGATAACTGGCAAAAGTTTGCATGTCAAAATACGCATATCAGAACCTCAAACAAAAAGCTATAATTTCTGTATTTTTATTTTTTGTAATATTTTTTTTGTTCTACTTACAGCCCTATTCTAGCGAACAATGACAATTGTTACAAATGACAATTAATTCAGACTTTTACGTCAATAAACATAGAAAATAAATTTGACAAAATACGAAATTGTGTCAAAGCGCACTATTGTGACCGATTTGAATGTGTGACTCTTGCCAGAATAGGGCTATTAAAATCAAATTCAGAAATTTAATATAAAAAATATATGAATTTGATGGTATGAAAAATATTTCTATTTAATAAATTTATTTTTTTTTAGACACTTTCGTAGCTCCAACAAATTCGATGATTATCGTTTTTATCATTGGGCCGCCATCGACTATTTCTGTTATTTTAGTCACCATTATGTGACAATACCACCGAGTAGCTGGATAAATGCAGCCCATCGCCATGGCGTCCGTGTACTGGGCACGTTTATTACGGAGGGCTCCGTAGGGGGAAGACTGCTACATGAGGCGCTACAGTCGACTCAAATGGTTGATCGCATGGTGGATGCATTGGTCAAGTTGTGTATGCATTTTAAGTTCGAGGGTTGGCTGATGAACATTGAGTGCAAAGTTGAGCCAACAGCAACGGCAAACTTGATGTAAGTAAAAAAAAATGGGCAGAAAATACCGAAAATATTCGTGTATATGACGAAAATAGTTGTTAAAATGATACACAAAAGAAAAAATACAAATGAACTTTCGTAAAGTTATAAAATTTGTTTACAAGTTTAAATCACGAATATCTATCGTAATGCACGAAATATTTAGTTCGTGGTACGAATAAACTTTGTATATTTTCGAAAATTAATAGATATCACTACGTAACACGATTTTTTTCATTAGCATACATCAATTCAATATTTTCGCTCGTGCTGATTTTGACTGCATATTCAGTTTTTGTATTCTTTAAAAGTCCTATTACGTACATCCAGAAAAAAATTCCCTCAAATCCCATTAAAATTGGTCAATAGGACAATTATTGATTTAATAGTATACAAAAAATAAATCTTTTCATATAAACTCAATGGCAATGTCATGGTATTTTCTAGTATTTAATGCTATTTACCGATTAAAATAATAAATAATCTTACTGACTATGATTAATAGTAAAAAACTATTACTCGTCACTATCATGGCAAAGGGGTGAATGTGCAATTTTTGACATTTGTGTTTTTTTACATTTTTGAATGTAGTTTATCCTTAAGTATGCTGTTCCAAAATTTCGTATCATTTTGTTGGATATTTCTAGCTACAAAAGACAAAACCAAAAGGGCGAATCGGAAAAATTGAAAAATCTTGTCATGCCAAAAGGGCGAATCTTTTCGATTTTTTGCTATAACTCTTTAACGGTACAATATAAAATAGTGATGTGAAGGCAATTATTGTTTGTTTTCAAAACACCTATCGATCTGCATCATTAAAAAAAATATATTTTGCCAAACATTAATTTGCCATTTTAATTGCAGGAAAAAATGTTTGGCAAAATATTTTTATATAATGATGCAGATCGATAGGTGCTTTAAAAAAAACAATTAATACTTCCACATCACTATTTTATCTTGTACCAATAATTATAGCAAAGAAATGAAGAAATTGGAAAAAATTTTAAATCCTGTCATGCTAAAAGGGCGAATCTTTTCGTTTTTTTGCTATAACTCTTTAATGGTACAAGATAAAATAGTGATGTAAAGGCATTTATTATTTGTTTTCAAAGCACCTATCGATCTGCATCATTATTTAAAAATATTTTGCCAAATTTTTTTCCTGCAACTAACAAATGGCAAATTAATGTTTGACAAAATATTTTTAATTAATGATGCAGATCGATAGGTGCTTTGGAAACAAACAATAATTGCCTTTACATTTCTATTTTATCTTGCGCTAATTAAAAGGTTTAGCATAAAAAACAAAAATATTTGCGTTTTGATCAGGATATAGCCTCACAAAATCCGTGTTTCCAAAGATATTTTATATACGTTATAATAATTGACGAATAAACCAAAATATCAGAATAAATTGAAAAAAAAATATAAATTTTTCTAATTTTTAAAGCACTTCAAATTTTAAAACTTGATTTCCCAACATTCGCCCCTTTGACATGACAGTGACGTACTTATATAGTATTTTTTTCTGGGTGTAATGCTTTTAAGAAAATTGCAATCATAATGTTAAGACCTTTTCGGCGACTATTTAGAATAAACTGTTGAAAAATATTTTTTTTCCAAAAAATGTAAATTCTTTTCTTTTTCCAATTATTCACATAGTAAGGTGTTTTATTTTCTGAGTGTACCTAATCGTCCTATTATTGCTATAATAAAATTGTTATAATTAAATCTGCATTCACAGCTACTTCGTCGAACGTCTGCGTGCGGAGACCGCCAATAAAGTGGACGCCGGATGTGTTTTCTGGTATGACAGCGTCCTAGAAACGGGCGCCTTGCGTTGGCAAAACGAGATAAACATGCGAAATGTGCGCTTTGTCAAGGCCGCCGATGCCATGCTCATCAATTACATGTGGAACGAGCGCAGCCTTGAAAATACGCTGGCTGCCTGCGAACAGCAGCAGGTGCGGCGACAACGCGCCTTCGTTGGCATCGACATTTTCGGACGTGGGCAAATCGCCAAATTTCAAAGTAAACAAACGTTGGCACGCATCGTGAACCATCGTCTGTCTGTTGGCATTTTTGCGCCCGCCTGGACATACGAAACACTGCAGCAATATGGTTACGATGTGCGACAACCCATGGGCGATGCCATGGTCAACGATGCATTTTTGCAGCGCAACGATAAATTCTGGGCCTCACTGTGGGATCATCTCGCCACACATGCCTACAACACGTTGCCCTTCTATTCGGACATGTGTCTGGGTTCGGGCCGTAGCCGTTATACTCTGGGTCATGCAGCGGCGTCCGCCGTTGGTTTCTTTAATTTGGCGCTGCAATCACTGCAACCGTCGGTGCCGCTGCATGGTTGTGCATTGCGTCACTACGCGGACGCCTTCAATGGCGGCTCATGTCTGCGCATCGTCAAATACGATCTCAGTTTCCGTTTGTTTCTGACCAATTTTCAAGTGGTGCAAGGTCGTGGTCTCGTCTGCGC
The DNA here is from genome assembly GCA_951804985.1 of Dryomyza anilis. Classification (NCBI taxonomy): domain Eukaryota; kingdom Metazoa; phylum Arthropoda; class Insecta; order Diptera; family Dryomyzidae; genus Dryomyza; species Dryomyza anilis. The sequence continues at coordinate 125,158,861 of OX638130.1, read as the reverse complement.
CTATGCTTTTAAATTGACGCCGCGCGATGGAGAATTCGACTGTATTCTACGTGTTTGCGCCGATGACAATGCGCGCGATTGCTATGTCTTTCTGGGCGATTACTTCGATACGTTGAGTTTGCAACGTGGACGTTGTTATGTGTCGCCGCTTAAGATGTCCACGTCCAGCGATGTATTACGTAGACCCTTGGCTACGAATCGCATACCGCCCGATCTCAGTGCCGCCCAAGCAAACGGTTGGCGTGTGCGCTACTATGTGCTGAGCTTTGATGTGGCGGTGCAAATCAAGGATGTCGGCGTGCTCTATAGAAGGACGCAAGAAGCTGAGGACACAGCCTATTTGGGTGCCTTCTATTTGAATCATTACGATACAAATGCCTTTGATTTTTCACCACAAAGCAATTATGCATTTATTAAGATTAACGAAAAGGATCTGCTAAATTAAATGGATTCAGCAATAATATTTATTTCGTCTATCTATGTCCGTTCTATATCTATAGCATAGTTTTTGAATAGTGTTAAAATCATCATTTAATATGCAATACATAGAATTTCCATGTGTACACTAAGAAAAATTAAGTAACATTTATTTAAATTAAATAAAAATTAAATAAAATAAAATAATAATAACTGTATCTGTCCCTAATCTTCTTTACATGAAATAGCTAATATTAAAATACCAATCGACATGTTTATCATGTTATAAAAAAAAATTAATAAAAAGTAATAAAATGTCATAAAAAGTATTTACTTCAAATTTAATACTTCAAATACCCACAAATCAAATTTAAATAGAAATTATTTACTTTAAGTTTAAATAAAAAGTATTTAATTTAAATAAAAATGAGTACGGGTGAAAAACGTGTCGAAAGGTATTTAATTTATTACTTTTTTATTTAATTTTATTACTTTTTCCCTCAGTGTACCATTTCTAAATATTTTTTGTTACTCAACAAAGACGAATCAAAATGAATTATATAAAAGTCATGTTCTATTTCAATCAGATGAAAACTTGACTCAGGAGGTCATGCTGATCAAGAATATATACACTTTTCCATACCGGAGATGCTTTCTTCTGTGTGTTAAAAACGGCGTACCAAACTGAATATACCCTTTCATTCTAAGTGTAGGGTATTTATAATATTATTATTGAAATTTATTGCATTTTGATTTAAATACAAATGTTTTGTTATTCAAAATAAATAATAACACAATGTTAGTTTAACTCTATTTGTGGGTTAAACTTAGTTAATGCCTATTTTTGTATTTCGAAACGAAAGGCTATTGGACGAAAGTGACGTAATTTCAAACAAATTTTAAAAGTCAAGTTTTAAAAGTCAAGTTTTAAAAGTTAAGTTTTAAAAGTCAAGTTTTAAAAGTCAAGTTTTAAAAGTCAAGTAACATAAAACTAAAATTCGTGTGTCAAAATTTTGAAGTCAAATGTTCGTTTCGTCGATTGTTTCGAAATACAGAAAGTGGGAATAAATCTCTGAATTCAGTTTTACAGTGACTCAAAATCGTCGTTTAAAATTAGCTTACATGTCTTATTGTGACATTTGTATTTATTATTATTTTTTAAATATTTACATTACATTTTAATTTTAATTTAATCTTAAACTCGTTTATTATGAATTTCCTGTTCAATAAAATTTTGATGTTTTATGTTTTTTTTTGTTTTCATAAGGTATCCGTAATGTTGATTATATATATATCTACTGTTGTACTGTAAAAGAATTTTTCTTATTGTACTAATTGTAACAAACAAATAAATAAATAAATAAATAAATAAATAAATAACAAATAACAAAAATGAGATTTTGAACTATTCATCCACGTTTCTTGTCGTCTGCCTGTTTATGTTCTGTTTATTTTCTCAAATTTTAGGTCTGTATAAATCCAACGTGTTTATATGGAAGGTGCCAAGCCCCTTTGTCTAATCATGCATACATTATACGTGCACGCAGAGAAAAAATTAGTTTGCAGCAAACATAATATATTTGCAATCATAAATTTAATGACTTTAATTGGCTTTAACATTTATTTACAAAATTTTCAAATTGTTTTTTTGTTCATTTCATAATGTATGATTATATATCGAAGTTAACATACAAGTTTTAAAATTTTTAAAATTCATGAAAATTATATGTAACATATCTGTGGTAATATGAAATAACAGCATAACTCGAGATATGTTCAAATTAAGTTATTAATACCATCGTAATCCTGATATTCGAATTCATTTTGTGTCAAATTTTGATACTGATCCTTCTTATAGTTGCTGAGATACAAGCAAAAAATCAAAAAGCATTTCTACTTGTTATTAAATATTTATTTTTATTAAATAAACCTTTGAAAAAAAATCCAAAAACAAAAACATTTTGCAGACATTTGTTTTATTTAAGTTTTTCATAAATTTGCAAATATAATTTTTAAAATATTTTTAGTAATAATTTTCGGAATCAATTGTAAAACATAAAAATGCTCGCCAGAAAAGTTCAAAAAATAGACTTATGCTTTTGCCACAGATATTATGTTTGCTACAAAACAAATTTTTTCCCTGTGTGTGGCAATTACAATTTTAAATGCGATCCTTTGTTTAGATTTTTATAAGACTACTCTTAGTAGGTTAATGAAAAATTGTTAAAGTTATAGTTTACCGATTTATATATGAGGCGCTCAGCGCCAAAACGGCCTAACCCACAAAATTTTCGAACTTCAGAAAACAGAAAAATGTAAATGATCATAGTTTAAAACGCTTTAGTTCGTTGTATTTTACATAAATTAAATGTTGGGGCATATTTTTATACTAATAATAGTAACAAGAACACTGATATATAAAAAAGAAACATTAAAATACATACCAAAAAAAGTTAATGTGGGTTAGGCCACTTTGGCATTCATTAAAACTTAAAAAATTTATTTCAAACTGCTTGTTAGGCCAATTATGTCTGGAAATGTAATAATCTTGTATTATCTTATAATTTTATATATCGTAGATAATCATTCATCCAGCAACATCTTTGCTTGAGAATTTGTTTTCAATCAATTATTAAATGAATAATTGATATGTGGTGTATTATTTTTTAATTCTTGTAGATCTTAATATTTAATTTCATCAGTATGTCTTCCGTTTGGGTACAGGGAATCTAAACCAATTGGGATGAATTTCTTTTTGAAATGTCCCATTCTTTGAACAAGTCCTCTTCCTTATTGGAATATTTAAATTTTATTATATATCGATTTTCGCTTTCAAATCGAAGCCATTTTTCCAATGAAGCAATTTTTTAAATCATTAATAAACATAGTTTTTTAAATAATGGATAATGCAAGATCCTATTTCTTGTGGTTCTCTTGAAGCCATCATGAATAAAGTCCATAATTGTCTTTTGTAATAGGCTATTCCTGTAGATAAGACCGGAGTTGACGAAGTATTCAATAGATCAAAAGTAAAAGCAGCATTCCAGATCTAGCAGATTTCGCCAAATACTTATGTACATTTCTTAGCCTATTTGTATTCTAATTTTGATTTCTGTGAGTCACATTTTATTCTCATGTAAGCATATTATGGGCTGCTTAAGAAATTGACAGAACATCAGCAAACTGTTCATTGATTTTTGATATGTACTATGCAGAACGGTAGCTCAGAGGTTAGTTCGCTGAACTGCGTGCCGAAAGGTCCCGTAACACAGGTTCAAATCTGTGCTGGGACTACAAAATCTTTTCTTAGAAAAAAAAATGTTCTGTACCGCGCTACCTCTCGGTAGACAATCGCAAACCTCCGAGAGTAAACACTTTCATGAAAAGCTATCTCCTCGCCGGATTTGATAATACAGTACAAATATAACAATCAGCACAGCTCAAATGGTGAGAGAGCTCGGTCTAAGATCTTCGGGACTTTAGTGCCTAACTATTATTATTATGCTTGCAGATGCATATTATGGTAAAAGCTAACATTAATTAAAGTGTTTAAACAATTAAATAAATTTGGCCTATCAACAGAATATAAAATTTGATATAAATTAATCTGGCATATGTGACTTAGGCCATTTTGGCAATCACATTTTTTTAATTTTATGAAATGCCAAAAAAAACTATCGCTTACCAGAGTACAACCAAAGCTTGTAAAACTTAGCCACTCTTACAGACTTATAGATTTAATAATTTCGAATCGAACTGCATACTCAGCTCAATATTTTTAGCAATGTGGATTAGGCCGTTTTGGCGCTGAGCGCCTCATTTATAAATGAGAATTTGCATTTTAATTTTTAAATTATGTATTTAAATGTTTTTCGAAACTTTTATTTCGGAGATGTAATTATTCTACCTACTATGAAAAAGTCCATACTTTAATATTTTCCAAATTACATAAACTACTTTTTTTGTGGTTCGTTTTACTTAAAATAAAACATATTTTTCTTCAAGTTTATTGAAATTTTGGACAACAACTAAAATTAGTATAACCCAAAACGATTACAAAAACCGAAACTAAATACGAAACCAAAGTTAGTTTTAGTTTAAGACTCTAGTTTAATGTGAATCATCAGTTAAATACTTTAAAATTTGTTTCTTTTAAATTGTTTTTGTGACATTTTATGTATATATTTAAGTAACCTAAAACTATAGAATTAATAAAGTTATTATATAGCATATGTTTTTTGATTTCTTTTTTTTTAAATTTATAAATATACCATATAACTCAATGTGATTTAAGTAGATAAAAATCTATAAAGCTTTTAGAAACTATACTAGAACCTAAACAATAAAGCAAATTTTTCGAGACATAAACCTAAGTAAAATGTTAAAAGGACCAGTGTTTCAGAGTGCTTAAGCTCTACCAATATTTGCGCTACACTATGCAATTCACTGCTATAGTCTGTGTGTCTGTCTGTCTATTGTATGTATGTCACACAAAGAGAATAAATCAAATGTTATCTACACACATACATATGCACAAACAAACACACACACACACATACATATTTATATTTTTTATTTTATCTTCAGTCATCAAAACCATGCTCTAAGGATGCAGCTTAATGGGCACTCTTGACAATAGCCTGATAGGTTTGTTGATGCGTTCGTTGTACGCGAAGTTGTTTGACTAAAAATAGAGCCTAACGAAACAAAAGTTGTTGTTTTTTTTTTTTTTTGTTTTACCAAATAGCAAAAATTTCCTTAAGATATCTTGTAGTTGATGATGTTGTTGTTCTTGTTGTTGCCACTAAATCACATTAAATTAATTTTTCATTAAAGCCTTATTTTAAAGTAACACAATTAAATATGTCTCAAGTGACACATTTTACAGTTTTTTAATTGACAATATATATATTTTTTATTTACGCCATAATTTCTAGAGCCCGATTTTGATAACTTTCGTGTGGTGTAAATAAATTCGTTCGTCGTGCATGCTGCGCAGAAAAAACTGAACTGAACCAGGCGAAAACTAGACGTCAACTGATTAAAACGATGAAACACAAAACAGGCGTGTGGAGCATTTAATTGCGATTTTCTGAGTAAAAAAACTACACGGTTAAAATGTGTGCGATTTTTTTTATAAATATAATAAATAGGTCTAGAAAAAATATATACTTTCGATCCAAAATGAAAATTATTTGAAAACAAAAATCAAATTGAATTCATTCCTCAAAACTATAACCTGGTGTGAATTAAAACTAGTAATTAAAACCAAAACCGATATCCGTTGTAAACCGTTTCATTTTGAAAATCATAACTTTCATTCAACAATTAGAAATAAAATATTATAAACGGTTCAAGTTTTCCAGTTTTATAGTGATATACTATAGTATAATAGGACATATTTCCGTTATTAAATGAAATTATATCAAATTTGTTTTTCACTGAAATTGGGGTTTCAATACAAATAAACGTATTTCAATCGAATTGAATTTATTTAAGTCGAATCGATATCTTTGGGTTTTACATCTCGAATGACGATATTATTTATTAGAATCATTCAATGTTCTATATTCTTTAATTCTTTTAAATAATAATAATAATACTACAAAGTACATTTCTAATAACTGCTACTAAAATTTGTTTCAGTGCTTAATGTGTGTGTACTATATACAGGCACGTAGAAAATGTCCTTACCGGATGCTGCGTTACCCGCGCATGTCTGTTTTTTTGGGAAGTTTTTGCTTTGGGATATTTTGGGGTGAAAAAACTGCATCTGAACTCAGTGAAAACGCAATGAAGTTGATGAAGGACTATCACGTTTTCCAGTACAATGCCTGCTTAAGTCATGCTGAGATCACCAACTATGTCAAAGCGAACGCTAAACATTTATTTACGTATTATTAGTGTACCCAAAAAGCAAAGAACGAAAATAATTTTGAAATTATTATTTTAAAAAAGTCAATTTAAATATATTAAGCTACATCAAGGCTACGACAAATATTGAAAACTACCCAAAAATAATTAAAACATTTTATTAATTAATTTTTAGAGAGTTTAATACAATTTATTAATTATTTTTTAAAAGTTCTATTTTAATTCTTTTATTTTTGATAAATACCATTATTTTTAAAAATATCTAGGGTTTTCAATAAGAGCCGCTACAAAAGTACGTTCGATGCCATTATGTATGGAACTCGATTTCTTTTGCATGGCCACCACGGGCACGCTTGCAGAAGTCCAGACGCTGAACCCAATTTTCGACGGTTTTCAAGCATAAATCGGCCGATACTGCTGCAATTTCACGTTTGATATTCGTACGAAGTTCATCAATCATCTTTGACTTGCATAGACCATAGACTTGACGTAGCTCCACAGGAAATAGTCTAACGGCGTCAAATCGCACGACTGAGGCAGCCAATCGACTGGACCATTTCGTGAGATAACACGTTCGATGCCATTATGTATGGAACTTGGTTTCCAATAAATTGATTGTAGCATTCGCTGTGTGGCTTGTGGCGCCGTCCTGTTGGAACCACATGTCCTCCAAGTCCATATCATCCAATTGAGGCCAAAAATATTCGGTTATCATTCAACGGTAGCGATTCCCATTCACAGTAACGTGCCGGTCTTGATCATCACGGAAGAAGTACGGCCCATAAACCGCACCAAACCGTAATTTTTTCGGGATGCAATGATGACTCATGGAGTACGTGTGGATTGTTGTCTGACCAATAACGCATATTTTGTTTATTGTCGAAGCCATTTAGCTAGAAATGAGCCACATCGCTGAAGATGATTTTTCGAATTTTTACTACCGAATTTCGGTAGTAAATTTTAATAATTTCGACTCGTTGTTGGCACGTATATCTATCCATCATGAAATGGCAAACCTTACTGAAGAAAAATGTCAAAAGAGCGGCAAGAAATATGGCGTTGTTTGCTGTCCCTGTCGCTCTACTTTTGTAGCATCCCTGTTGAAAAAAAAAAATGTACATCATATTGATGAATTCCGTTCTTCAAACCATGATTCACTGTATAGAAGAGCCATTCATGATATTAATGACTAACGCAATCAATGTTATGAATGCTATCATAAATATGAAGAACGCTTGGCAACTGTCGAAAAAGTGTTCTTCAATATGATGAACAGTATGTGATGAATACGTTTCATCATATTAATGAACCAAAATATAAAATACAAGATATTAGTTCTCATATTGAAGAACTCTATTCGTTAAACCAAATTTCAATCAAAATATTTATTTTTCATTCATTTTTTGTCGTACTTCTCAGTTCTCAAGTAGTTCTTGTGTGTTATTTCATATATAATGTCGAGCAAATGCATAAATTAGTAAAATGTTTTATAATATATTTATTATAAACTTTTTATTAATAAAATGTTATATTTATAAAAAATATATTTTTGAAAAATAGTTTTTTTTTTCGAAAATATTTTGTTTTTGAAATATTTTTTTTTCGAAAAAAATTTTTTTTTTGTACAAATTTTTTTTCGAAAAATAAATTTTTTCGAATAATTTTTTTTTTCGAAAAATTATATTTTTCGAACAAATTTTATTTTTTTTTTACAATTTTTTTTTTTTTTTTTGAAAATTTTTTTACTGTTATTTTTTAAATACAATTTTTACAAAAAGAAACAAATTTTTTTTCGAACAATTTTTTATCAAAAAAAAAATTATTTTTCAAAAATATATTTTTTATAAAATTTGCGATATATTAATAAATGTCTTTAAGAACACGCTGCAACTTCAAGTTCTGGTTTTTAAAGTTTTTATCCAACTTTAAGGTTTTTCTAACTTGGCTCAAGTTAGTTCAAAGTTCGCACATTGATGAGCGCTCTTTGTACATAAAAAACTAATTAACGGTAAGTGATATCGTTTTTAATTTTCAACGAATCTTTTCTAATTAAAGCTGGCTACGCTGAACCCATTTGTCCGCTATACACAATATATAGAGAAATAAACAGCGTCCAAAGGTTAACCTTTTCGCAGGTTTCTGAATAACTCTCAGTAAATAACATTTATTAAATAAATCAGTGAGAAACCAAAAATTAAAGAAAACAAAAAAAAAACAGATTTAGGTCCGAGAGAAACCTTTATTTTTGAAGATTTTCGGTTTCGGTTTGTGAGAAACCTTTATTTTTGAAAAAAATCGGTTTCGATCTGAGAGAAACCTTTATTTTTGAACATTTTCGGTCTGTGAGAAACCTTTATTTTTGAATAAATTCGGTTTCGATCTGAGAGATATCTTTATGTTTGAACATTTTCGGTTTCGATGAGAGAAATCTTTATTTTTGGACATTTTCGTTTTCGGTCTGTGAGAAACCTTTATTTTTGAAAAAAATTGGTTTCGATCTGAGAGAAACCTTTATTTTTGAACTATTTCGGTCTGTGAGAAACCTTTATTTTTGAAAAAATTCGGTTTCGATCTGAGTGAAACCTTTATTTTTGAACATTTTCGGTTTCGGTCTGTGAGAAACCTTTATTTTTGATAAAAATCGGTTTCGATCTGAGAGAAACCTTTATTATTTGGCTAAAACAAGTTTGGTCGACAAAAACAATGTAATGGTCGAAATCACGCGTTTCCAAAAAAAGTATTCGACAAAAACAACAATGTTCCAAAATTTTCGAACAAAATTTTTGTAAAAAAAAAATTTTTTGGTCGAAAAAAACAACGCAATGACCGAAATCAGCATTTTCCAAAAAAAAAAAAATGTTAGAAAAATTTCTAAAAAAAAATGTGTTAAAAAATCGTTGGGCGGCAAAAACAACGAAATGTCGAATTCACCATTTTCCAAAAAAAAACATAAAATTTAAAATATGATTCACCAGATATATTGGACGCATTTGGTTGCTTCTGTAATCCCACTGGAACAGATTTAATTGTTAGTTTTTAGTTGTGAAATAAATTTAATACTGTCCATCTCTTCTCTACACGTCCAATAATCTCCTCTGGATGTCGAAAACCTATTTGTCTGTTCTGCTATCATATTCTGCTATCATTTTCTATGAATTCTATTTTAAAAGATACCAATTGAATTTTCGGTCTACTAACAACCATTAACCAAAGGCCTTTAAAATAAAAGGTTTTCATATAACTCTCAACTAAAGAACTTTATTTTTAAAAATAACAGTTATCTCTCAACCAAAGACCTTTATTTTTTGAAATAAAAAAAAACTCTAAACCAAACCCCTTTATATTTTTTGAAAACTAATATCTCTCCGTGAAAAACCAAATGGAAATAAAGGTTAATAGTTATTTCCGGTCTCTGGAAATAAATGACTCAGATGATTAAATGTTGCTAAAATAGTGTTTAACAAATTTGTATTTATTTTTTTTTCTTTTTCGTTATAATTATATTTAACTAAAAGTTAAATTTTTATATTATATATTTTCAATATTCATTTAGTTTGCCAGATATTGGTAAATGTTAAAATAATTAATCCAGATTTTTTTTATTCTAAATGAATTGCGTTCTTCAAATCATGATTCATTGTATTGAAGAACCATTCATAATATCAATGATCATCATATTTATGATCGCATTCAATGTTATGAATGCGATCATAAATATGATAAACGCTTGGTAAATGTCGAAGAAGTTTTCTTCAAAGTGATGAACTTTATATGAAGAATACGTTACATCATATTAATGAACAAATACATAAAATACTTCATATTGAAGAATGCTGTTCATCAACCCAAGTAGTTCTTGTATGTTATTACTTATATAATGCTTGCTCAACATGCATAAATTAGTAAAATGTTTTGTATTATAATTATTTAAATTACAACTTTTTATTAATAAAAAATATCCAGAAAAAATTCTGATTATTATTTTATTAAAAATATTTCTTTCCAAGAATTTTTTTTCGAAATATTATCTAAACATTTTTATTTTTTTTGAAAAATTCGTAAAACCAAATTTCCATTTCGTAATAATCAATTAATTTATTTTGAACAATATTCATCATATTGAATATTATATTCATAAATATTATGAACAATTTACAAACAAATTTTTAATTATTCATAGATATTATGATTATATTCATCAATATGACGATTCGAATTCAATGTATTGAATATTTCGTTCTTCACTATGATGTTCGATAGTATGAATAAGATCATACGTATAATGAATGCATTCATCAATATGGCATTTAGTAAACGGTGGTATTAATATGATGAATCTGTTAGTTGGCAGAAAAATTCATAATATGTATGAATAAATTTATCATATTGACGAATTTTGTTTTATGTGATATAACAGCCATTCTGTCAATACTATTTTTGATTTGCGCAAAATGATCATCAATGAGAAAATGAGATTTGAAACATTTTCTATGGAAAGGTTGACGAGATATCGCCCAATGCATTTTTTTCCAAGTTTTCAAAAATATTACCGAATATCTTACGTTTTCTTTGTTTGGGAGAACTCAAAAGGAGTACTCGCAAAAAGTAACTTTTTCGACAAAAATTTAAATAACATTGCATTTATAAAATTGGGAAAACATAATATCTCAAAACTAGTCTGTATTTTTATGAAAAAAACGAGGTTATAACTTTTCAATTTTTAAAATTTTTGAAAGCTCGCTAAACAGTTCATTGCCGATATCTCGTAAAAGAATACACAGAACATATTTTAAATCTAATGTTTGGAATTAACGGATCATTTTAAATAATACGAACGTGGTGGAATCAATTCGTCAAAGGGATTTATTTGCATTTTAAATATAGGTGCATATCATATCATCACTGCCATGCCAAAGGGGCGAATGTGTAATTTTTGAAATTTTCGTTTTTTTACATTATTTTCCCCAAGTATACTGTGACAAAATCGTATGTGGTTTTCTTAAATATTTCTAGCCACAAAAGACAAAACCAAAAGAGCGAATTCGAAAAATTGATAAATGTTGTCACGCGAAAAGGGTGAATCTTTTCGTTTTTTTGTCATAACTTTTGATTGGTATAAGATAAAATAGTGGTGTAAAGGCATATATTGTTTGTTTTTAAAGCACCTAACGATAAACATCATTATTTTAAAATATTTTTTTAATTTTTATCATTTTTAAGAAAAAATGTTTTGCTAATTAATTTTTAAATAATGATGCCAATTGATACGTGCTTTGAAAACAAACAATAAATGCCTTTACATCACTATTTTATCTTGCACCAATAAAGAGTTATGGCAAAAAAAATCTGCCCTTTTGGCTTTACAAGATTTTCAATTTTTCAAATTTCTTCGTTTTTTTAGCTATAACTCTTTATTGGTGCAAGATAAAATAGTGATGTAAAGACATTAATTGTTGGTTTTTAAAGTACCTATTGATTGGCATCATTTCTTAAAAATATTTTACCAAACACTTTTCTTGCAAATAACAAATGGCAAATTAATGTTTGGCAAAATATTTTAAAATAATGATGCCAATCGATAGGTGTTTTAAAAATAATTAATAAATACCTTTACATCACTATTTTATCTTGCGTAAATAAAGAGTTATAGCATAAAAAACAAAAATATTTGCGTTTTGATCAGGATATAGCCTCACAAAATCCGTATTTATAATTCAGTAAGTTGTTCAAATCCAAAAATATTTTATATACGTTATAATAATTGATGAATAAACCAAAATAACAAAATAAATTGAAAAGAAAAATTAATTTAACTAATTTGTAAAGCGTTTCAAACTTTAAAATTTTATTTCACAACATTTTTAAAAATGCACATTCGACGATATCATATTATATAAATGTTTGGTCGTTAAAAAAAGTTGGATATACTTCATAGCTGAGACAGTTTTTATTGCATTTTAAGTGAATTAATATTCGAAAACCGTTTTTATATCCACACTCGAAATTCAAATACTCGAATTTCAAATGAATTTAAAACCGTAAACGAAATGATCTAAAAAAAACTAGGTTCATACAAATGCTTTTTTGATGTGTGCAAAATACTGTCAGACGGTGTTTTAAAAAGATTTGAATTTTATAAATATATTCACTAAAATAAAAAGGGTTAATCAAATGTTTTGTAACGTTCACTTAATTTTTTTTATGAAATTAAATATTTGTAAAAATTATATTTCAAAATTTCGCCAATAAAAACAACAAAATATTTAAAAATGTACATTTAATAGATTCGTTTATTTAAATATTTTATAATTAGACAGATAGGATTTGAAATACATACACTACATGGTAAAACGCAATAACATACATCATTATTATGCGTGGTTGTATTTTCTATTAAAATGTTATAATTAAAATGTTCAACCGCAGTCGGTGTTTGCACTGGTTTTGAAAAATTGTGTGTGTTGCATTCATTTGGCTTTGGGAGTTTTCAATAAGGCCTCCTGCTTGAGGTTCTCCAGAAAAACAGGCTGCATATCAGCAAACCATAAAATCTCCTCACGTATTTTGACTGGACCATCCTTGCATGTTAACCAGAATGTGTTCATGAGTCCCTTACCCTGCAAAAAAAGCAGTGAATTTATCACGAGTTGTATTATACAATATGATTACGTGGCGCTGCTGTGTAGCGTGACGATGATCATTTTTTTTTTTTTTTTTTTTGCTTTCCAGCACCCACCTTGACGTCTATTAGGCCACGCGGTTCGGTTTTGAAGCCACCAACGTTGACCAATGCATTGTGCATTTCCTCGGTTATATGAATTTTGTGTGCTTCGCCAGTGGACTCCATACGTGATGCCGTATTCACCGTGTCGCCAAAAAGACAATAACGTGGCATCTTTGTCCCCACGATGCCAGCGACAACGGGTCCAGTGTGCACGCCACAACGTATCTGAAGTTTTTTGGTTGAACGTGGTATTTTGAAAAATGTCGACGCATCCAATAAGTCCAGCGACATGGTTGCAATTTCGGTTAAATGCTTTTGACCTGTGAAAAACATGAGCGATGAGATACGTGTTTTCTTTTTGTTGGTTGTAATAGAATGTGCAGCATGTGAGACATACATACAGATACAAAAAAGTGCATAAAAGGCGGACATACATTTCGTCTTACCATTTTTCATGGGTAGGCCGGAAGCCACCATATATGAATCGCCAATTGTTTCGACTTTATAGACATCATAGCACTCTATGCGCTCATCGAAAACACGATAAATAGAATTCAGAAATGTGACGACCTCATAAAATAAAAATTATTTGTTAAATATAATTGAAAATTTTGATTCGAAAAACAAGAAATAAAAAAAAATATAAAATATTAAAGTTAACCTACTTCTAGAGGAGTGCATTCAGCTGCTATTTCTGTGAAACCCACAATATCACTGAAATAAATGGTCACAGCTTCGTAGGATTCTGCTGGAACCTGGAATATACCATTTTTTAATTTACCTTTTTTTATATTTTTTTTTATATTATCAATTATACTAAATTAATAAATATTTTAATTTATTTTTGGCAAAGAAATTTAGCTATAACTTAAGTAATTCGAGTTTTTTTTTTTAAATTATAACCTATGTGACGTATACGCAACATAATTGAATTTATTCGATTTCCTTTGTGACGTATACTTAACATGATTTAAGTATTTAATATAATTATAAAATACCTGCTGCGAATGCTTTAGCTGCATGGCCACACTTGGCGGTAACATCTGAAAAAGTAAGGAATCACTTTTACGTTTTTCCCTTTTCAGTTCCTTGGCCTTTTGTGAGAGGTTGACAGCGTACATCTGGTAAGAAATATACACAAAACGAGTTGGGAAAGTTAGGTCACATGGGTAAGTTCGGTCAGATGGGGCGGATTTTTACAGTCGGTCGGGCCCGACTATGGAATACCCTACACCTTTGGTGGGGATATTAACCCTCAGAATATTATTCATATATCAGAAATTTACGTCTATATCCCCATAAATTAAAAAAATTATATAAAGTATAAAAACTAAAAAAAAAAAATGAAAAATGTAATTGGGCGGACCACGCCTGTATTTAAAATGTTGAAAGGCTAATATTTCATAGATTTGATTTTAATAATTTACGGATCAAATTTCCACTACGAAAACCCGGGAAATAATGAAAAAAAAAAAGTGGGCGGAACACGCCCATTTTTGGACCACATATTTTTAAGTGAATTCTGACAAACGTTTTAAATTTTATAACTATACCTTGAATACTTTTCGAATTATTAGTTCCGAAAGAGTTATATAAAAGTTACTTGTATGGGAGGTGGGCGTGTCCGTTAACCGATTCGGCTCATTTTCAAACTCAGTTCCTACTTTTAGCTAAAATATATTGAGACGAAATTTCATCGCATTCTGATCAGTATTTCTCAAGTTATTCTGTATTCGGACAGCAAGACAGCAAGACAGCAAGACGGACAGACAGACGGACAGACAGACGGACATGGCTAAACGGACTCGGGTAGTGATGCTGATCAAGAATATATATACTTTTCCATACCGGACACGCCTCCTAAGGGGCGTTACAATATATGCACAAAGTTAATATACCCTGTACCTCATAGGTGTAGGGTATAAATATTAAATTAAATGAAACACTTGCACACAGAAAAATCCTCATTTCGCATGACGTTGGAAGAACGATAAAGTTAGTTGTAACAAACAACTGCATTTTGTAACTGCCATATTCGGTTGGCGCTTGAAATATTAGTCTAAACACACTCCCAATTGTTCTAAAACTGTAATAAATGGTTCTAAAACTGTTCGAAAAAGGTTGTAGTCCAAATTTTTTAGTGAATACGTATATAAGTATACAATATGTTAAAATTGTTTCATTTTTTTAACGGGTACCCTCACTATGCATCAATTTCACGTAATGCCCGTCCGTCCGTCCGAAGGATACGGAAAACACATTAAGAAGAAAACTAGGAGAGCTATATACTTAAAACTTTGGATTTTTAGTGAATACATGTTAATATGGTTTCATTTCATTGACGAGTATGCCCACTATACATCAATGTTATAATTATACGTATTTTCCGGCGGTTATGCAATTTTTTTGAAAATTCGCGAAATATATTAACTATGATAAAAATAATACAAAAAAAAAATCATTCAATTATCACTATTGGTTCCAAAGTTATTGACTTTTTCCGTGTATGATAAAAATGTGTTGTATAATGAATATAAATTAAAATTGATAAATATATAAAATTGTTTTGAATAAATGTTATTATTAAAACTTGTTGTAAAATCAGAATGAATCGTTTGTATCATGTTTGCAATTTGATTATTTCCATTTTGATTTTAAATTTAACAGTTTTAAACGAATTTTCAATGGTCGTTTTATCGGTTACGGTTAGAATCCTTACACTAAGAAAAAAACTGAGGATTTGAATACTTCTGTAATAAAAACGTACGACGAACAAATTTAATTTTAAATTATATTAAAATTAAAAAGTTATTATAGAAACATTTTTGACTAAAAAAATATATTATATGTGTCCATGCTGGAACATTGATTTATTCTATAAATAAATTCAACCTATAGAAATCATTCTCAGCCATCGTGAGTGATATTAAATTGTTGAAAAAAGTAAGAAAAAAATACGAAGTAGTTCTAAAATACCAATCTACATTTTTTATTAAGTTGTGCACAGACAAAAAAATGTTCATCATATTGATGAATTCCATTTTTCAAACCATGATTTATTGAATTGAAGAACCATTCATAATATTAATGACTAACGACATCAATGTTATGAATGCCATCACAAATATGATGAACACTTGGTAACTGTGGAAAAAGTGTTCTGCAATATGATGAATTTTATGTGAAGAATACGTTTCATCACATTAATGAACAAGAACATAAAATACATCATATTTGACTTCATATTGAAGAATGATGTTCATCAAACCAAATTTCAATCAAAAAATTTATTTTTCGTTCATTTTTTGCCGTACAGTTCTCAAGTAGTTCTTATATCGTCACTGTCATGCCAAAGGGGCGAATGTGCATTTTTAAAAATGTTGGGAAATCAAATTTTAAAGTTTGAATTTTGTGAGGCTATATCCTGACCAAAACGCAAATATTTTTGTTTTTTATGCTATAACTTTTTATTAGCTCAAAATAAAATAGTGATTTAAAGGAATTAATTGTTTGTTTTTAAAGCACCTATCCATTGGCATCATTATTTAAAAATATTTTGCCAAACATTAATTTGCCATTTGTTATTTGAAGGAACATTTTTTTTGGCAAATTTAAATAATGATGCCAATCGATAGGTGCTTTAAAAACAGACAACTAATACCTTTAAACTACTATTTCATCTTGCACGAATAAAAAGTTATAGCAAAAAAACGAAGAAATTGGAAAAATTGAAAATCTTGTCATGCCAAAAGGGCGAATCTTTCCTTTTTCGCCATAACTATTTATTGGTACGAGATAAAATAGTAGTGTAAAGGCATTTATTGTTTGTTTTTAAAGCACCTATCGAACTGCATCATTACTTAAAAATATTTTGCCAAACATTTTTTCCTGCAAATAACAAATGGCAAATTAATGTTTGACAAAATATTTTTAATTAATGATGCAGATCGATAGGTGCTTTAAAAACAAACAATAAATGTTATGGCGAAAAAGGAAAGATTCGCCCTTTTGGCATGACAAGATTTTCAAGTTTTCAAATTCGCCCTTTGTGGCTAGATATATCCAACAAAACGACACGCGATTTTAGCACAGTATACTTAAGGAAAAACTACATTCAAAAATGTAAAAAACGCAAATGTCAAAAATTGCACATTCGCCCCCTTATATAATACTTGCTCGACATGCATAAATTAGTAAAATGTTTTATAATATATTTATATATAATTACAACTTTGTTTAATAAAAAGTTATATTTATAAAAAATATATAAAAAAAAATTTGAAATTTTTTTCGTAAACACTTTTTTTTAAAAAAAACATAATTTTTTTTTCGAATTTTTTTTTTCCTGATCATTTTTTTTCTAAATAATTTTTTTTTATGTTATTTTTAAATAAAATTTTTACAACAATTTTTTCGAATTATTTTCTAAAAAATAAAAAAAATATATTATATTCATAAATATTATGAACTGGCGAATTTTACTGTATACGTGCATATGTAAACTTTTTTGGTCAAATATATATTGACTTCATGCTCAAATTCATGAAAATAATGTTTTCCCGCAAAACGACTTGTGGTTAAAAAAAAATTCGAAATTCGGTACACCTACCCATTTGTAAATATGGGTCTCAAATGAATGGAAATTCTTCAGCGATTAAAAGTTTGTATTTATTTTCAGGATTCGTATACCCTGGTGACCTATATACGACTTTAAATGGTAACCACAGATATGTGTAGGGTATTTATAGTCGGCTTAGACCGACTATAATTATGATAATCCTAACTATCATAAAACGCGTACTATAAAATGTCCCTACTTTAAAATTTCCCATGTGATCTAACCTTCCCAATTGGTTTTATTTAATTTTATTACTTTTTCTCTGAGTGTAATATATATCTTACCTGTATAGTTGCTGCAGCATTTTTTACCAAAATAATAATTATGGGTGAGACGCATAGCACCACAACAAGAATGGCAATTCCAACAGCTTCCTTGCTACTGGCCTCATTGAGTGTAGTATCGACATATTCTCTAAAAACAGAAAAAAAACGTGGATTACTCACCAAAGTCTTTAAAAGCAGAGAAACAACATAATTCTTAGTATCATGTTAAGTAAGTACCATGTAGCAAACATGTATCATGATTAAAGCAATTGTTTATAAAATGAAAATGATTAAATAAGAGGTTGCTTGCATTTTATAATGTTTGATATACGTTCGAAATCATTAATTATTATTATCAAGGCATCATGGTATTATCACCATAAATATCGCTATTATTCTCGCAACAATTTATTATTTCATTTCGTTTTTGAATAATAAAATTCACAAACTGATTTCAAAAATCATTCAGCACAATCATGTTTCTATCATTTCAACTATAATTTCAGCAATCATATTATGAATGCTGCAGTTCTAATTTCTTCATTGTTCCATTTCTCTACGTGTATTTTTGATTAATATAACAGGTAACTCAAAAATGCGTTAATATATTATTAATATGATATCGATAAAGATATTAATTATAGATCAAAATTATCGTTTTCGATAAACCAAAATGATGTTAAAATGAAAGGGTGGTCAATATTTCTTTTTTTGATATATTTCTTATTTCATTTGTCCAGAAAAATTTGGTTTTACAAAAAGTCTGAAGAACTGAGTATTATTTACGTAAAAAATAAAAAATCCCAATTATTTTTTTATCGATGTTAAGTAAATTTGATTATAGACATACTTGATTTTGCGTCGTAAAGCCTTTTGTAAAATTCTTAGATCATCCGTGTAATTATGCATGGCATCGTAGTATGTAATGGCGCTGCGAATGTCAGAGTTACTTTTTTGATTCTTTAAAACAGTGGTGCTCCTAGAATTTAAATTGTTTTTATATAATATAAAATATCTTTTAATATCTTTAAATAGTTCAAAAATGACGATACATACATGGCTTTCATTTTTTTATATTTGCCCGTACGTGTTATATTAATATACATGGGTATTAACGATGGTACATAACTGAGTGTTGAGTTAATAAGTTCACGTGCCAGAAATTCATAACGTATAAAGGATACAAAACCCTCCGAACCCAAGTAGCCGCGTCCAAAGTATTTGATACCAAAAGATGATGCTATATTCTGACACTCGATGCTTTTTAGCAGATTTTTGAAGCCAATTAAGTAACTGAAATATATGAACAAAAAATCACAAAAAAAAAACATTATCAAAGAGTTCACGCATTAAGTACCGCCAAACACCGCTATTGTCAGTTTCCTTGATCTGATCCGACATGTGTGAGAGCATTCCGCGATTGATGGCCGTATACCAATTCATGACATCAGTGATGGAGCTATCCTCGGGTTCTGAACGTATTTTATCGCTGAAAAATCAGAAATTTAAATAATTTTCAATCTATTCATATTGAAATTGATTATTTTAAAGCTGGACAATTCTATTCCGATTAAATCTTCTTCGGACAATACTGCTAGGTAATCTCAGACGATTCTTCCCATGGACCTAAGATAATGCTTTTGCCCATGAAATTTATTTTCCTCAAAAAATTCATCTTGGGAAGGATTTATCTCGGCGAAGAATTTACAGAAAGAAAATGTCTCAAGGAAGAATTGTTTCGAATATGTTAGTATTGAAATTTTCAAATACAAAATTATATCTATTTATAATTCTCATTTTCTATATGAAATATATTGGATAAACAAATTTATTGCAATTAAAAAAAATAACTAAACTAATAGATAATAAAATAATAGTAATGTTTATTTCATGTGTTTAATGCTATCTATCAATACCATACCGAAACTCATTAAGCCTATTCTGAAATTCCGTACGATTGAGCATTACTTCGTAGTCGTCATCATCTGGCGATGTCGGCACACTGACCTCACTCCATGTGGTCATGTTGTTCAGTGCATCATCGGTGACGGTGAAGCGTTGTGTCATATTGGAACTGTGGGAAGTGGGATGTTTAGACAATTCACAGATCTTGATTGGAAATCAACACGTACCGCACTTTACTGCCATTTGTGAATATATAAAATGCTACATCTGAACGTTCCAGCTGTAAACGTGTCACGACCTTGCCCAAGTCTGTGGCAATAGTTACCTGAGACGAGTATTAATTTTTAATTAGAAATCTAAAATGATTGGAACAATAAAAATTAAAGAAAAATATAATTTAAAATCACTTTAAGAAAAAAAAGCATTAAAAAATGTTCAAGAAAAATTAAAAATTTCTCTTAAAATTCAAAATTTTAATGAAAATTGTGATTTTTGATTGACATTTCATATTTTTTTTATATGAATTTCAGATAATATCACATAAAATGAATAACTTTCTATTTGAAATTTAGAATATATGAAATGAAATTCAATTGATATAAAAATTGTTGATTGATATTTCAAATGAAAAGTTATGAATGTTATATCGTCGACTATACTGCAACTATCAACTAAATTTGTACTATAATTAATTATTATTATGATCAGCTAAATTAGATAAGTGCCATTATAAACTTTGACATAATTAATTTTGAATGAAGTGTGTGCAGAATAGTGACATTAAATAGTTCTATTTCTTCTATAAAATTCATTTTGTAGTCGGTATTCTAAATTGTAGATAAGCGGTATTGCAGTATCAACAACGGTATGATATCTTTTTAAATTTCAAATAAAAATATGAATTATAAAATTATAAAGTAAATAATATTTTACTATTAAAATTATTCAATAGGATAAATTATTATTTTAATGGGTCCATACTATTCAATACTACAAAATACTATTAAATATTATTAAATTGTTTTTCTGTTTCTATGAAAATATTTATTTTTGTATACTATTGAATCCATGGTTGAAGTATATATAGGTTAAGTCATCTTTCAAAATTTAGTCGCCATTTACTTTTTTTTGAAAACTGTTTGAAAGAATCAACATTTGTTTACGAAAAATTTAAAACAAAACGTCAATGCTTTGTTTACAAATACATAAAAAAATTAAACTCAAAATTTTAAAATAAATGATATTCAACATTTTGTTAATTTTCAAGCTGTCTATGGGCTCCAGAAGAACACCGCAGTGCATAACAAAAGTGAAAAAGTGAATTTGTGGTGTGAAATTTTAATAAATTAGCCAACTTAAAGTGAAAAAAAAAACTTGAAATAAAGTTTAAATTGACTATTAATTGTTGTATTTTTTAAATTTTCTTATTGACATTCTCAGCAGAGTAACTGTCTAGATGAACTAACCTGTATATACTTCAACCATGATTGAATCAATAACTGTCCTATTGACCAATTTTAATAGGATTATTTTCTGAGTATATCAATTAATATTTTCTGAAAGTTTATTCAAAAAATTAAAATTATAATCGCTATTCTTTAATTTTAAATGGAATATTTTAATTTCATTTAGTGTGTTTTCACTTTCAAACAGATTTTGCATTTCATTTGTTTTGAAAATAAATTGTATAATTCTGAATTACACTTTGAAATTATGAAGTATATATCGTCACTGTTATGCCAAAGGGGCGAATGTGCATTTTTTAAAATGTTGGGAAATCAAATTTTAAAGTTTAAAAATTAGTAAAACTTTTTTTTGTTATTTTGGTTTATTCATCAATTATTATAACGTATAAAAGGTATCTTTGGATTTGGAAAACTTACTCAATTATAAATACGGATTTCATGAGGCTATATCCTGACCAAAACGCAAATATTTTTTTTTTTTAAGCTATAACTTTGATCTCGTAACGATATTGATACAAATGACATACTGGGTATGTACTAAAACAAACAGTAATATTTTCCGAAAACGGAGTTTTCATGTTTGATAATGAACATTACTAATTAAGATTTGAATATTTTAATACCATTCGGCATAGTATTTGTTTTCTGAAAATTCCAATATTAAGTTTATCAATTCAAAAATACCAGATATATCCTTCTGACAAATAACTTTTTGAAATTTCGAAATGCATTTAGTAGTGTTAACTTCTACAATGACTTAATCTTCATAGCAATTTATTTCAAACTTGAAAACTATTACACTCTACGGCCGCTTGAAAGTGCTCTTTGAACTAATGAACCCTGAATAAAATCAATAACATACCAATCAGAAAGTCAACATTATGCGTCTTCCACTGACTGATGGTCATTGCAATATTAAAGGCAGGAAGGCACATAGACGGACGGCTGGCCGGACACAAGTCAGACGAACGAACGGACGAACGACAGTCCTGTTCGGTATGAGTGAGCACCGTCCTTGCACAAATATTGCTCTACAAACAAAAGCACTCACTCAGACACGTCGTTGGCCCCACTGACACTTCATTCGAAACGAAACGAATCGATTCGATTGTTGTATTCTATTCGATAAATTTCAATTACAGTCCAGCGATTACCGCCAACGACAAACACCACAGACTATGGCTCACGAGCGACGAGCGCCTGCTGCACAATACTTAAATGAATGGCTATGATGCGTGCTCGGGACGTGCCGACCCGCTTCGGTGACTCTGGAAGCGGCGCACGGCGCCCAATACTACCTACCTGTGATTCGATGTCGGCCACCTCGGCTCTGTAATCGAGTATATCGTGAAGTATCAGCGATGTTTGTACAATCAGAGCCAATATTGGTATGAACGGCAGAGTTATCATCTGGAAATGGAAAATTTCGTGCAATAGACATAACATAAAAACAGAAAAAAATATATATAAAACCCATCTATTTTAATAAGTGTCCTGTGTAATAATAAATTCATTTGCACGAGGGGGATAAAGCTCAAGTTGTTACCTGCATTAATTGTATGCGTCGGCCGGTTTTAATTGCTGGGTTCCTTGCGGCAGCAATGCAACACTTGCCCTCAGCGCCGACGGAAACATCCTCGGAACTAATTGAGCGCACCGACATTTTGTCCGCTTGACTGGCGATTATTGGTTTGCTTTTCTCATCATGACTGTTCATGAACATGTTCATATTCGAGCTGGCGGTGGTGATGTTGCTGCTCGTTGGCTGCTCCGACATGGGGTTCTCCATCATAATGTTGCATTTGCCATTTAGCATGATGTGAATGAAGTCACACTGTCAGCACATTATTTTTTAAAATGTGTGGTGGTGGTGTGGTGGTAGGAGAGGGTCACATGTAAATATATTCAAATTAAATATTATTAAACTTCAGAGTTGGAAAATCATCACATGTGACCGATCACAAAAAGTGCATAAAAATTAATGTGCTTTGTTTGTAAAGTGCCGTCCTTAGAATAATCCCCATGGTAATAAAATAATCTTACTGCGATTAGTTTGTATTACTTATGTGCAAATGTTGTTATTTGTCTAAATTAATTCGTTGCCATTGCAGGGTAGCTCAACCATGAATTAAGCGTTAGCAGAAATATTATTTCGCATATGTCCGTGGGCAAAAAAAATGTATTCGTTTTTTTAAGTGGCACTTTTAACGTTGTTCCAATTTCTCATACCTTTTCATAAGTACAGGCACGGATTTTTATTATTATTATTATTAGAAATAAATATTTCCATTCGGAGGATAAAACAAGTATCTTTCTGAATTTCGATTCTGCTTTTTTTATTTAACGTAAAAAAAAATACACCTTTTGGTTTTTTATTTAACATAATAAAAAAAATATAATTTAAAAAATAATATTTTTATTGTAATTGAAAAAACTTTCACATATTAAATCCATGTTAAATAAATGCATCGGTAGCTCATGGTTAATACATTGGACTGCGAGCCGAAAGGTCCCGGTTCAATCCTGGTCTAAGGCTAACAACATCTTTTCATAGAAACGTTTTTCTATACCGCGCTACCTCTCGGCAGTAAATGGCTAACCTACAAGAGTAAAACATTGCCTATGAAAAGCTTTCACCTGCCGCACATTTGGCTGAATGTATGGAAAAGACGCGCACCGATGTTTTTTGTATGTAACTTTTGAACTAAAAAAAAATTTGAAAAAAGATAAATTGTTTTGAAAACTATACACTTTAGGGAATATATATATATGTTAGTTTTAAACTTGTTCCATGAGTACCCTACATGTAATTGAAAGGCAGAGTTGACTGATTTATTGATATGGAAAATATATATAAAAAAATAGAAATTCCTAGTTTTTCCACAAAATATCAGTGAATTATATTAATTTATATAATTCTCTTATTTCTGGCATAATCAGTTACATGTGAAATACGACTAAAATTTTCACTATAAAAACCTGGAAACAATGTAAAAAAATGTGGGCGGATCACGCCCATTTTTGGTACAAATATTTTTAGGTAAATTCTAACAATACGTTTTAAATTTTATAATTGTATCTTCAGTACTTTTCGAGTTATAGGTTCCTAAAGAGTAAAATAAAAGTATCTTGTATGGGAGGTGGGCGAGTCCGTTGAACGATTTGGCTCATTTCCGTACTCAAAACTATTTTTTGGAACAAAATTTCATCGGATTCCCACTAGTATTTCTCAAGTTACCGTGTAACAGATAGACAGACGGATAGACAGACACACTGACATTTCCATAAAGGCCATGCATCCTATGGAGCTTTACCATATCTGCACATACTTAATATACCCTGTACCTTATAGGTGTAGGGTATAATTAATAGTATAAATTTGTCTCTTTTTATCTCTCCGGAGCGTTCCGGGCCCAAGTTTTTATATTAGCATATGGCTAAATATCTGTAGTTATTGATCCTTTACAAAAAAGTTTTTATCGAAATATTTCATAAATTGCTACTTTTGTCGCCAAATGTCGAACTTAAAAATTAAAATTTTTTGTAATTTTTTAAAGCGAATAAGAAATACATGATGTTAGCTATAAAATGTAATAAAAATGTAATTACTTAGCAAGAACTAATTTAGTTTAAATTTTAAAAAAGTATTCAAAAAAATATTAAAATTAACAAAAAAATAAAAAAGAGCCTAATTTGGACTGATATCCTGTTGAAACTAATGCATATAAAACAATTCATCGATGGCGCCCAAATGCGCGCCTTCGATCCACTGTGTGCAGTTCGGATTCGGCAATATACTCACTTTAAGTACAAAACGGCCTAAATTTTTTTAAATGATTTGTTGTTTTTAATATTTTACATTTTAATTGAATATTGTTAAGAATACTTGAATTAATAAATACCAACCATTTTTAAGTTCATAAGTTGCTCTGTCGATTTGCTACCTGTGACCAAAGTAATAAAAACATCAAAAATACCAATGATACACGCACGTTTTGTGTCATTCTAATCATCACTATAGCTACGGCTTGCAAGATATCGCTACAATTTTAATACAATCGCTAGCTAATACCCGAATACAAAAAAAATATATATGCCGCATAAGTGTGCCATATCCCAAATTTGGACAGAGGTGGAGGTATGATACCACTTTTGGAACGAAAACAAAAATTTCGTCTTCTTTTCAACGTATGAGCCGCGACTTGTATCTAATGTATATTTTTGTATCTAATTTTTAATAGAGGAGGTAAAAATAAAGATTTTAAGATATGACTTGTGAATGTGCCCCTAATACCAACAAAAAAGGACTTTCGAAAAAAAAAAACGTGAATGGCTCGAAAAAAGCAATTTTTTCTATGGCACATCTACAATTCCACCTTAATTTGGCTGGACATAGGTGTGATCGGAAATTTATGCCACGAGTTAATTTAAAACTACAATGCCGCTTCAGTATTATTAATCAATCATTTTTTTTTTTTGAGAAAACAAAATTTCAAGATATGGTAGAACTATGTTTTTGGACATATTATCGACAGTGTTAAGCGCGACTTTCAAGAAATCAATAATTGGAAATTTTTTATGAACTGATAATACAAGAACAAAGATTTTAAGGTATGTCGTGTGAATGTGCTCCTAAAATTAATCATACAGAAGCACTTTAAATGTGAATTTTAGCTTAAATTGTACAAAAAATCACCATTTCCTCAAAATAACTTTTAAGCTATCATTTCAATGTGGTCGGATTAAACTGTATTTGATACATTATGTTAAAATTGATCATTAACAAATATTTTCTCATCATAATTTATAATATAACAGAATCTATTCCACGGTATGTGCGCTGAAAATCCAAAAAATTACAATTTTGCACCTATTATCGAGCGTGTAAGGAGGAATTTGAGGAATTCTGGGTTGATTTTTTTATTGCAAGGTATTGTAATAGCAATGATTTTAATTTATGTCACTTGAATGTGCTCCTAGTATCAAAAATACAGGAGCACTTTAAAATTCAAAATTCGCCTTAAATGTTCAAAAAATTACAATTTCTTCAAAATAATTTGTTCGTTATATACACAGAAAAAATAATTAACGTAAATATAGCAACCGATATTTATTGCATTCATTAATCAATATAATAATAATAGTTTGGTGCTACAGAACTGTATAGAACTTCGAGCTTTTCATAGGCAATGTTTTACTCTCGTAGATTTGCCATTTAGGTAGTGTCGAATAGCAAAATGAACATAAACATTTGGTATTCTTCATTAAATCAGCAATTCCGTTTGCTAATATGAATATTTGTACGTCAATGCAGCAAATTAATTAGTCGGCGCGTTTTCAGCAATTATATTTGCTAAAACGACGCCGACTAAATTATTTGCTGCATTGAAGTACACATATTCATATTAACGAACGCAATTGCTTATATAACGAACAATATCAAAAGTTTTCATTAAATTAGTAAATTTCATTGCTGGACTGATTAATGAATACAATTAATATCGGTTTCTATATAGAATTTTCAACCAACATAGCGTTACCGACCTCTATCTTTGAAGGTTTTCATTAAAAGTGAAGCACACGAACGGATTTATATTACATAAGGGCCTATAAGCTTATATTCCAAAGAGTTAAGATGTGCCCGCAATTTTTTTGTGAAATTTTGTCAACCCCAAAAGTTAAAGGTTTTCTGGGTTTGCTCATATATTAAAAATGTTAGTACAGAATCCCTAAATCCTTATAAACCCAAGTATAATTTAAATTCCAACATTTAAAATTAAAATTGTTTCACTTTTCCTATAGATGACCCCAATGTCTTCGTTGGCTGTAATTAAAAAACCGTTACTGCAAATGAAATATCGATACGTCACTCAAGCTTTTGTAGATTACGCATGCCAAGCCCTTTTTATCAACGCAATAATCGATTTTATTTGTATGTTAATTTTAATTCCCAGCAGGATTCAACAGACTTTAGCTACCTTCGTTAAACACATAAATAACATATGTGTTATATATACATAATACATACCTATGCCCATAATTAAATACACATACACTTAAATTTGGGGGGTCAACTTTAATTTATTTGTGTGGATAAATTCATTAATCTCTATTAATTATATGTTTTGTTTTAAAGTTCATAAGATTACGCTGTAAGCGTAAGTATCAAAATATATGTGATGTTTTGATAATTTGAATAATTTAATAGGGTTATTTAAAAGAGTTTAAGTCAATCAAGTGTTTGTATGAAGCACTATCAAATCACCTTGCACGGAAAACAGTTTCCAATGAAAACAGTTTAACATGAAAAATGTAACTTAAAACAGCGCTATGGAAAAAGTTTCCTTATAATAAGGACATTTTCTCTATATTACGAAAAAGTTTTCTTATATAACACCGTCCGAAACTGTTTTGCACACATGAAAAATCGACTAGTTTCACGTACCATCTAAGAATTTGTGTGTACCCAGTTTTTTTTTTAGGTCAATAATTGCTTTATAGTTTTTATTTGCATTTGAATTACAAATGCACAAAATATTTTCATAATTTATATGTTTTATTTTTTACGGAATATATTGTGTAGCTGTGATCTCTCTGAGTATGGATATAAAATCGGTATTCCAATATCAATTCATTTAAAGGTTTTTATTCCCATTTGAAATTTTTAAAAACACACACAGAAAAATCCCCTTTTGGCATGAGGTTAATTGAAGCAACGTTTCAGTGTTGCAACCGAAATACATTTGTTGCTACCTCATGTCATTAAAATGAACGTACCATTTTGTACTCTAACCGAAATGTTAGTCCGTGCAACTGCACGTTCGGTTGTCGTAACCTCATGATTGCATTTTTCATACTGTCAAAATTTGATGTTTGTGCATTTGTTACAGTATATATAATAAGTATATAATAAGTATATATTAAAAATATGTGATCATATGTGACATTAGAAAAAGATTTGTATTTTGTTTAATTATGGTAAAATAAAATATTAAATGTTTTTCATACTGTTTTTATTTCTCAGAGAACAAAAATTAATAGATATACTTTTTGAAATTGTATTTACGCATCAAAAATACATACAAAAAACTTTATATAAATAAGTTTTATATATAAAAAATGTTTTAAAATAAAATTTCAATTGGTAGTCGGCATGCTGACTTGGAGGTTTAAACAACCTCATGCTGGCTGACTAGGAGGTTGGCACAACCTGATTCTTGCTGACTAGGAGGTTGTACAAAGTAACCGAATAATTCGGCTGAATGTGAAATGTAAATAAAAGATTTAAACAAATTGATATCAGACAAACATTTTCATATTCACACTTAGTGATGTCTCAGCTATGAAATACATCGAACTTTTTCCAAATGTTCGATCAAAATTTTGATATTCATTTGCTTTTCTAATACAATTAAAACCCTTTAACGAATTGATCTAGAAAAACTGGGATACACGTGTCTTTTATTTGTTAGCGTACTTCAAGAATATATAGAATTTTCTCATGTGTGCAGCCACAAGTTGAGTTTTGTCGTACGGTGCAATGAATTTTCCTTAATAATAATAATAGTTTGGCACTACAGTCCTATAAGAACTTAGGCCGAGCTCTATCACCATTTCGAGCTGTGCATGTTATATTTGTACTCAATGTGGTGGGACTTACAGTTTATTGCCGAATATGAACGGCGGGTGAGAGCTTTTCATAGGCAATGTTTTACTCTCGTAGGTTTGCCATTTACTGCCGAGAGGTAGCGCGGTATAGAAAAATGTTTCTATGAAAAGATGTTGAACCGGGACCTTTCAGCTCGCAGTCCAACGCACTAACCACTGAGCTACCGCGGCTACCGCTTTGTTCATCAATGTTCTTAAATATTAGATAAATCTTTTGGCAATACCCAGTCTGCCAGTCCCGGAGGCCTTCAATGCCTCGAATTTTTATCGAATAACTTCGAGAAAAATATTCGATCTGGTACCTTTAGCGATTCTATTTTTTGTAATTTTTCGTACATTTAAATTCATTGACAAGATATATAAACATTTATCGTTATCGTAATATTTTTCGAAGCAATATCGAACATTGATCATTTTTTTCATCGATATCGTTCCGATTTCAAAAATTTTCGAATCGATATCTACCTACCATGTAGGTCCAATTTGACGCACGATATCGGTACCTTAAAGTGTCCGATATCGTGTGATTTCTAATTTTTTTCGCATTGATCTCTTAACGATTTCGAAACAAATGGCAATTTGGGTATATGCTCACTAGAAAAGGGCTATTTGGACCGACGGATAACAGTCCAATGCACTAAACTCTGAACTAACGACGCTTCATAATTGGAAATAGGATATCAACATATAAAAAAATATCTTTCAAGTAAGTGTCATATTTATATTTCGTGCTTTGAATGTTCTTTTTGTTTTCATAGACTAATTAAACCATACGATAAAATTCTACTTTTAGCTACACACATGACAAAATACGTAAAATACAAATTTCCCAGTTTTTCTGGATCAATTTTAACTTTTAAATATGCAATTTAATATATAATATCACTCATTCGACCTGCATTCTATATGATGAATCTACTATATATTTGCAAATGTAAGTATGCATGTCTGTATGTTCCGAATAGGCGTCTAAACGGCTGAACCGAATTGAATAAAATTGTGACACAATATGTATGTTGGGGCTGGGCAGAGTATAGGCTATATATCGGTGGGATTGGTTGACTGTCGTGGACGAGTCGTGCACGGGTCCAGCTAGTTAATTATATTAATTATGAATTAATCATATAATATAAAGTTCTGTCGTACGGTGTTCTATAAAACAAATATATGTTTTTGGAATTTTCAAAAAAAAAAAAAAAATGTTTACAAAAAAAAAATAATTGTAGGTATTTTTACTAAAATTTGTATTATTTAAATTTAAACTACGTTGACGTGGTTTCCACGGCATTCGTCAACTTTAATCGTCATTCGAATACAGAATGTTGTCCTTATTATTTTCTATTTATGATTATTGACTCTCAAAGGTCGCGCAAAAAAAAAGTGAAAAATTGCTTGAAAGATATTAGATATGTACTTAAGTATTGTAAATTTCCGTGATGTTGTGTATTTCTTCCGCATGATTTACAATGGCAAATGATTTGTAACACGTTAAACACTACATGCATTTTAAAAACGATGTAAAATTTTTCAGTTTAAGTAATTTGTTTTTAAATTTTAAAAAATATTTGGAAATACGAATACAAAAAATGTTTAAAAAAAAAGCTAATTTTAGTAAAAAAAAATTATATTGAATCATTTCTTAGTAAATCAACCTAAAAAATTGAATTTGTCTATAACAAATTGAGGGTTGTTGGCGTCCACAGAAATGAAACTTATCATTTCTTGTAGATTTCAGTCTACTGATTCTTGCTGCGTACTCAGAATTTTCCCTATAGGTCGAGATTTTGCAAAAAAATCGAGTCAAAGTTGCAAAAAAGGCCATTTTTGGTACTTTATATCGCAAGTTATCGCACGATTTCGGCATGTAGCAGATGCAAACTTTATCACAAAATAAAATATGAACCTTTCCCTACGGATAATTGGTAAACAAAATCTGAGTCCAGATATTAGTTTTTGCAAAAAATCAAAAAGAAATTTGTGTTACCAAAAAAGAGTAATTTATCACAATTATCTAAGCTCTCTTGAAAAACATTTAAACTTTAGTTCGCAATGTGTTTGCTGTCAAAATTTCGAAAAAATGTTTTAAACTGTATCTTACTGAAATTTTTCGGAATATTTTTTGAAATTTATTTATGAAAGATTTGATTAAAATGGAGGAAATTGCACGCAGAGATATACAATTTCATACATATTTAATGTAGTGGTGCTAGATGCAAAATCGAAAAAAATTCTTAGCATCTGATGTACGCATTATGGGAAAACATGATGGGGAAAATTGCACTGCGTAATCTCGTGGTGTTTATCTGATTCGACAGGCTTGCTGAGTACGCAGCAAGAATCAGGAGACCGAAATCTACCAGAAATGATAAGTTTCATTTCTGTGGAAAATTCTTGTAGAACACTGTAATTAAAGGTTTTAATTAGAGTTGTGCCTCAACGGGTCCATAAATCTATATATATAAAAATCAAATATCCTGAGTGTGCCAGAGCATCACGAGAGAACGAACAGACGGATTTGCCTAATTCTTTTTGTATTTTGTTTGTATCAATGCAAGAGTGGTTTAGGAAAAAAGAAAATCCGGAAAATCGAAAATATCTAAATTTGATACTAGGACTATGAAATTTGGGCAGGGTGTTCATCTCTTGACGGATGTGTGCACTACGAAGGGATTTTCTGAAATTCGCCTCCTAAGGTACACAAATGGGCGTGGCAAAATTGAAATTTTAATTAAAAATATCGGTGTAATTAAGATAAGCACAGTCAGGAAATTTGGCTAAGTGACGTATATTGTAGTTCTTTATCTGTTTTACAAATGTGGGCGAAATTTGACAAAAGGGCGTGTCCCTTTACATATGACTAAAACTATAAAAATGTTGTAACTCCTGACTTACTAAGATTTGAGTTATATATGTAAATCGAAACTAAGGTTTATATTACAACCTCCAATCGTCACGTAGAATGTGAGCGGTATTGGATTAAAGGGCGTGGCACCTTCCATCTAGTTCATATTTAAAACTCCAATCGTCACGTAGAATATGGGCGGGATTGCACAACTGGGCGTGGCATCTCTCATATAACCAAATCTTTAAAATTTCTATAACTCATTACTTACTAAGAGCAGAGTTATAAACATCAAAACAACAGATTATATTAAACATTGTAATAGTTACTTAGAATGTGGACGGAATGGGACAATGGGGCGTGGCACCTCCCACATTACTAAAATTTAAATAAGCTAACTCCTGACTTACTAAGAGCAGAATTATACAAATCGATACGAAGGATCATTTTAAAATGTTAAATAGTAAAGTAGAATGTAAGCGGGATTGGAAAAATGGGCATGGCACTACGTTCCATGTGAGCGGGAAAAATAGTGACTAGACTGGCACTAAAAATGGAAAAAGGGGCGTAAATGTATCCACACTTTATAAACGATATAGTTTTGCAATTAGAAAAACTTATCACGGGCGCAGCTGTGCACGGGTCCAGCTAGTTATGAATAAAAATATTGTACCAATGGCCGGTTCCAAAAAAAAACGAGCAGTTAAAATTATATTTGACAGAATAATTAATTTTTTTGTTTTTATTTCAATATTGAAATTGTCACTCTAACTAACCGATTTCCGTCGATTATCATTAACTAATAGTTAAAAAATGTATGCAACCGGGCTGAAGTTGAAATTTGTTTATAAAAATAAGTTTCTCCATTGGTAAATTCTAGTTTCAGTTTATAAATCTCAGGTAGGGACTCTCATGCTTCAACAAAAGTGCCAGGCTTGTTATATATAACGCAGTCTGCCATTTGATTCGATATCGCTTTGAGACTGATTCGAGTGTCGAAGAATTAATTCGATCTCGATTGCGATTTCGTATCTATATTATACTACAAATCTTTCTGAGATGTACGCAGATATCGTAATGAGATAATGAAGTTTATTCGAAACATGAAAAAAAACGATTATGGATCGATATCGCATCGAATAAACACATATCTTATATACAAACAAAATAGTTTTGTCGATTTTTAAAACATCAATAAATTAATACCTATAATTCCTTGGAGATATCTAAATAATAATCCTTCAACAAAATGTAACGTATTATTGTTAAATTGGTTGTTAATCTCTACCATATTTATTTTAGCTACAGACGTCGTGTCGACTCTCAAGAGTCTGGTTTAAAGCAATGACATGAAGAATGATTGAAATGCCCATGCAGATTATGTCCAATAGCCTGAAGGTTCGGCCATATTACAAGTCTTGTAACAAGCCTGAATAACAGTTTTGACACATGCCTGAGAAGAAATGGCACAAGTTAAGTGTCAGTCTTGTGTCGGTCGTTAATTTCTACTTGTGATTTTACTCAATCACAAAATTACTCTGTTCTCTATCATTTTGATACAGTACAGTACAAGTGCCAAACACTCCTGGAAATATTTGTGGCGCTGATTCCGCATGAGTTTCGTAAAATTTGCTCTAGTTTTTGAGGCATATTTGATTTTTTTCATAAATTTGAATTTGGTAATTTTAAATATTCCAACAAAAGATAACAATTAAAATATCTTGTCGGCATTAAATACTTGCAAATAATAACAATTTGACACTACTGCTCTGAAGAACCAATGCCGAGCTCCCTTACCATTTGAGCTGTGCATGTTATAATTGTACTCTAAGTGATGTGACATACAGGGATGACGAAGAAATAAACAGTAATCGAATTTCGATTCGTTTCTTTGATTTAAATATATAATAACTTTAATCAGCTGAACTATTACTTTATTCAACGGTGTTTCAAACCATGGGTATACCGTAACTAAACCCGTAATCAAACCAATATGCTAAAAATCCGAAATACAAAATTCAAAACCGATATATACAGATTTTAAAAAGGGGTTTTAAATGCGCTTTTATTTTAACTACAATTCAAATATTTATTAAATTGTTTTATTGTTCCTTTTGTATATAAAATAATTAGTTTCTACAAGATTTAAGTTTCTACAATTTAAATATTCCGTTTTAAATATCAAATTAACATCACACATGTTGTAATTATAAGACGTACAAAAAAAAATCTAATCACTGCTGTTATATGAATCCTTACAAGAACATTCATGAAACTTGGAGCAACATATGCTTCGAATATTCAAAATATGTATTCAGAATGATGTTATTTTTGAAAAATATTCTACTTTAAAAATGTTATATTCCGCATAGACTAAAATAAGTTGGGATTTTAAATAATTTGAGGATTTAGCAAAATATATATCGTCACTTTCATGTCAAAGGGTCGAATGTACATTTTTAAAAATGTTGGGCAATCAAATGTTAAAGTTTGAAGTGCTTTAAAATGGGGAATTTTTTTTTCAATTTTTATAGCTAAAAAAAAACGAAAAAATTTGAAAAATTGAAAATCTTGTCATGCCAAAAGGGCGAATTTTGTCGTTTTTTTTTATTTACTATAACTCTTTATTGGTGCAAGATAAAATAGTGATGTAGAGGAATTGTTTAATTTTAAAGCACCTATCGATGGGCATCATTATTTAAAAATAATTTGCCAATCAATAATTTGCCATTTGTTATTTGCAAGAAAAATGTTTGGCGAATTATTTTTAAATAATGATGCCAATCGATAGGTGCTTTAAAAACAAACAACAAATGCCTTTACATCACTATTTTATCTTACACTAATAATAAGTAAAGCTCGTATCACACGATTGAATAAACAGTCAACTTTTGAATCAATTTTCAAAACAATTTAAACATCAATCGTGTGATTGCCTTATTTTCCATACAAAAATTGGGCAATCACACGATTGATATTAAAATTATTTGAAAATTGATTTAAAAGTTGACTGTTTATTCAATCGTGTGATTCGAGCTTTACTGCAAAATAACGAACAAATTTTAAAAATTGAAAATCTTGTCATGCCAAAGGGGCGAATCTTTTCGTTTTTTTTGCTATAATTCTTTATTGGTGCAAGGTAAAATATTGATGTGAAGACATTAATTGTTTAATTTTAAAGCAGCTATCGATTGGCATCATTGTTTAAAAATAATTTGCCAAACATTTTTCTTGCCAATAACAAATGGCAAATTAATATTTGGCAAAATATTTTTAAGTAATGATGACAATCGATAGGTGCTTTAAAAACAAACAATATATGCCTTTACACCACTAGTTTATGGCAAAAAAACCAAAAGATTCGCCCTTTTGGCATGACAACATTTTCAATTTATCGAATTCGCCATTTTGGTTTTGTCTTCTGTGGCTAGAAATATCCAAAAAATCATACACGATGTTGGCACAGTATACTTGACTACATTCAAAAATTAAAAAAAAACGCAAATGTCAAAAATTACACATTCGCCCCTTTGGAATGATACTGACGATTTGTTAAATCAGAAAACCAAAATAGTTGAAATTTTTTTAAAATGCACATTTTAATGGAAAATTTTATTAATTTATCGAGTTTATATAATAGAATTGTTTTTTTATACATTGTGTATCTTTTATTTTGTGTCGTTAGATATATAATTTTGAACTTAACCTAGTATAGGTTCTATTACGGATATACATTACAAGGCTCTAAATGCGTAATGAGAAAAATAATGGATTACTGCAGCGTTCAACAGGTGCGTTGGTTCGGCACTAATTAATTAAAACTACATTTAAAACAATTCATCACAAAATAAATAATAAAATACGGTTTCACAGGAAATGCATGACCAGGACATGCAACAGGTTCAAGATAGTTTTTGTCAATTTTTAAAATACGCACAAACAGGTTCAACAGTTAGTTTTAATATTTTGTTTGAAACTTTATTTTTTTCAAATACGCACACAATTATTTCAAAAACATATAAAATCCAAATACCACGTCGTTTTCTAAATCACAACATTCGAACGACAACACGTACCAAAGAAGTAATTAATGTTTAAACAATTTTAAATTCTCTTTCAAGAAAATATTTCTTTTATATAACTTTTTTCTATTCCAAACTCTGTCAATTTCAGACAGTTTTCAGCGGTTCTACGAATTTTTACCGATTCGAACTAGTCGGAAAGAACGCACGTCGTCGACTAAAGCCAAACCTGTTGAGTCGTTGATGTTTATACGATGTGGTGCTGCTCGCGTACAGTGCCAATGGCAACTACGAAAAATAGGCTGCCCATTTGGACGGACGTGCGCCCCACGGCCACCCACAACATTTCTCAACTTACACCATGACCAACCCCCCATCCAAAGCACATCCTTTAATGGGGTGGGTGCGGGGAAGAGCACCACGCGGTGGCGAGTGTACGACCTGAACTTCATTATACGATCTATGTATGCGACGAATGTGTTGGCCGCCGTTTGTTATCAAAGTGACAAACTGCTAACTATTGACACCAACTCAGACGGACGGACGAATGGACAGACAGTCGTGTTTGTACTGGCAGCAGGACGCAGGACGAGACGCACATTCACACCGACACACACTTCTATATAACGCAGTTTCCGCGCTCATATCAAGGGGTGCCAAGAATGTACTTTGTAAAAAATAGAAAAATCGAAAAAAGTGGGTGTTGCGTCCACAAAAAATAACTGACTGACTGCTGATTGTTGGCCAACAATTGTCAGCAGTCAAGGGTTAAAGCACACTGTCAAGGGTTAAAGCCATGCATCCCAATAACTATAATGAGCAGATGATTATTTGCACACATTTGAATGTTACAACTCATACAATTAGTAGTTATGGGGTGTTATTATTATGTAGGATTCTTTATTTCGTGTTTTTTTCTTTTTGGGTTGTTGCTTTTTTGGCTTTTAATGCATTCGCAAAATTTGTATGACATTGAGTGGCTATAATTTGATGTATAAATATAGAATTTGTTATAAAATAAGCCTCAATTAATTAAAATAATTTCACAAATATTAAAATTTGTATGTCTACTAAAAATTTGTATTTTTACTAGAAATACGTATTTTTATTAAAATTTTGTATTTTTACTAAAAAATTCTATTTTTACTAGAAATTCGTATTTTTACTAGAAAATCGTATTTTTACTATAATTTTCTATTATTACTAGAAAATCGTATTTTTACTAGAAAATCGTATTTTTACTAGAAAATCGTATTTTTACTAGAAAATCGTATTTTTACTAGAAAATCGTATTTTTACCAGAAAATTGTATTTTTACTAGAAAATCGTATTTTTACTAAAAATTTTGTATTTTTACTAGAATTTTGTATTTTTACTAGACGTCGTATTTTTACTAGAAATTCGTATTTTTACTAGAAAATCGTATTTTTACTAAAAATTTTGTATTTTTACTAGAATTTTGTATTTTTACTAGAAAATCGTGTTTTTACTAAAAATTTTGTATTTTTACTAGAATTTTGTATTTTTATTAGAAAATCGTATTTTTACTAGAAAATCGTATTTTTACTAGAAATTCGTATTTTTACTAGAAATTCGTATTTTTACTAAAATTTTGTATTTTTACTAGAAATTCGTATTTTTACTAGAAATTCGTATTTTTACTAGAAATTCGTATTTTTACTATAAATTCGTATTTATACTAGAAATTCGTATTTTTACTAGGAATTTTGTATTTTCACTAGAAATTCGTATTTTTACTAGAAATTTTGTATTTTTACTATAAATTCGTATTTTTACTAGAAATTCGTATTTTTACAAGAAATTTGTATTTTTACCAGAAATTCGTATTTTTACTACAAATTCGTATTTTTACTAGAAATTCGTATTTTTACTAGAAATTGGTATTTTTACTAAAAATTTTGTATTATTACTAGAAATTCGTATTTTTACTAAAATTTTGTATTTTTACTAGAAATTTTTACTAGAAATTCGTATTTTTACTAGAAATTCGTATTTTTACAAGAAATTTGTATTTTTACTAGAAATTGGTATTTTTACTAGAAATTCGTATTTTTACTAAAAATTCGTATTTTTACAAGAAATTTGTATTTTTACTAGAAATTGGTATTTTTACAAGAAATTTGTATTTTTACTAGAAATTCGTATTTTTACTAGAAATTCGTATTTTTACTAGAAATTCGTATTTTTACTAGAAATTCGTTTTTTTTTTCTAGAAATTCGTATTTTTATTAGAAATTCGTTTTTATACTAGAAATTCGTATTTTTACTAGGAATTTTGTATTTTCACTAGAAATTCGTATTTTTACTAGAAATTTTGTATTTTTACTATAAATTCGTATTTTTACTAGAAATTCGTATTATTACAAGGAATTTGTATTTTTACCAGAAATTCGTATTTTTACTAAAAATTTTGTATTATTACTAGAAATTCGTATTTTCACTAAAATTTTGTATTTTTACTAAAAATTCGTATTTTTACTAGAAATTCGTATTTTTACTAGAAATTCGTATTTTTACAAGAAATTTGTATTTTTACCAGAAATTCGTATTTTTACTACAAATTCGTATTTTTACTAGAAATTCGTATTTTTACTAGAAATTGGTATTTTTACTAAAAATTTGGATTATTACTAGAAATTCGTATTTTTACTAAAATTTTGTATTTTTACTAGAAATTCGTATTTTTACTAGAAATTCGTATTTTTACTAGAAATTCGTATTTTTACAAGAAATTTGTATTTTTACTAGAAATTGGTATTTTTACTAGAAAATCGTATTTTTACTAGAAATTGGTATTTTGACTAAAAATTTTGTATTTTTACTAGAAATTCGTATTTTTACTAAAATTTTGTATTTTTACTAGAAATTCGTATTTTTACTAGAAAATCGTATTTTTACTAGAAAATCGTATTTTTACTAAAAATTTTGTATTTTTACTAGAATTTTGTATTTTTACTAGAAAATTGTATTTTTACTAGAAATTCGTATTTTTACTAGAAAATCGTATTTTACTAGAAAATCGTATTTTTACTAGAAAATCGTATTTTTACTAGAAAATCGTATTTTTACTAGAAAATCGTATTTTTACTAAAAATTTTGTATTTTTACTAGAATTTTGTATTTTTACTAGAAAATCGTATTTTTACTAGAAATTGGTATTTTGACTAAAAATTTTGTATTTTTACTAGAAATTCGTATTTTTACTAAAATTTTGTATTTTTACTAGAAATTCGTATTTTTACTAGAAAATCGTATTTTTACTGGAAATTCGTATTTTTACTAGAAAATCGTATTTTTTACTAGAAAATCGTATTTTTACTAAAAATTTTGTATTATTACTAGAATTTTGTATTTTTACTAGAAAATCGTATTTTTACTAGAAAATCGTATTTTTACTAGAAATTCGAATTTTTACTAGACATTTTTTTTTGTATTTTTACTAGAAATTCCTATTTTTACTAAAATTTGTATTTTTACTAGAATTTGTTATTTTTACTAAAAATTTTCTATTTTTACTAAAAATTTTCTATTTTTACTAAAAATTTTCTATTTTTACTAGAAATTCGTATTTTACAAGAAATTCGTATTTTTACTAGAAAATCGTATTTTTACTAGAAATTCGTATTTTTACTAGAAATTCGTATTTTTACTAGAAATTCGTATTTTTACTAGAAATTCGTATTTTTCTAGAAATTCGTATTTTTACAGAAATTCGTATTTTTTACTAGAAATTCGTATTTTTACTAGGAATCCGTATTTTTTCTAAACATTTTGTATTTTTACTAGAAATTCGTAATTTTACCAAAATTTTGTATTTTTACTATAAATTCTCCTTAATTACAATCAGTGTTTAGTTTGTATATATAAAATATTCATTTTATTGAGAAAGTTTTCTTTTATATATTTTAAGTATCTACCACATACGAAAAAAATAACAGTATACATAATAAATGTAAAATAATGCATTGAAAACTGTTTGCTTAAAATACATAGAATGCATTGAGAAGAATTAAAGAATTGTCTTGTATGACGACGCGTACATTTTAAGCTTCTTCAAATTTCTCTGGATCTAAGCCCGCCTTCTTCATCTCAACACAAATCGAGAAGAGATAATCATAACACTCAGCCCTATAGAAAAAACAAAAATTATTTAAATGTTTGATAGAATAGTTTAAGCTAAAAAAAAACTCACATTGTTTTGGCCTGCTCCCAGCTGGTGCCCCACACGTAGACACCGTGGCGACGCACCAGTATAGCCGAGCAGCCAGGATACTTCATCATGGCCGCGTACATGGAGTCGGCCAAATCTTTTTCATGTGGCGTATTCTCAATGATGGGCACAACAAGTTGTTCATCATAGCGCAAATAGCGTTGCTTTTCGCTGTCATAAATGCCCTGGGTTAATAGAAGACATGTGTAAAAAAACTCTATAAAGTTCAAAACTATTTTCTACTTTTATCATTTCCAAATGTGTGCAGCGAAACTCTGCACCGGGCCACAGCAGCGTACTCATGACCGCATGTTGCGAATGCGTGTGAATAACAGCCTTTGCGGCACGATGACGATAGGACAACATGAACAGAGGCGTACATTGGCTCTTCTTGAGGCTGCAGCAAAATGTGAAATATATTAAATTCATGTTTTAAATGAAGCGTGTTTCATCGTTTACCCTTTGTATTCCGGCGGCAATTGTATGTCCTTGCCTTGCAGGTCCTGCACAAAAAGATCGTCCGGCTGCATGCGTTCCTTTTGTACGCCGGAGGGCGCAATAAATATCTCATCGCTATGTGCAAAATAAAATATTAATTTCAAAGACAAGAGATAGCCTTAGGTGAGGGTCGAATAACCTACTTCAGTATCATGCTAATGCCGCCGCCTGTTCCAGTCACCCATCCCAAGTTGTAAAACTGGCGACATAATGCAGGGATCAACTTGCGAGGATGTTCCTGCAATGGAATGTCGTCAATACAATGAATATTTACAAATTATTATTTTTTTTTTTACCTCTGGCAAATCCTTGTAAATTGACATGATAGTTTTGTACAACCTTATCACAAACAAAACAAATACAATAAATTAACTGATAAGAGCTACTCGCTGTTTAACCTGCTGATGAGAGCACTACTCGTTGTAATTATTAACAACGAGTGAAAACTGTTCAGTGGAATATTCCATATAAAACATAAGGTGATTCACTCTCGTTTCAAATAAATTTGACACTGTTGTGAATTTCGTTATATATTTCTTCGTTATATATTTCATATCGTCGTTGTTGAACTAAAAGTCAACAAATACATTTTTATGAAAATTTTAAATTTAACTATGTAGGTAAAAAGTAATTGAAACATTTTTAAAGTGGAAATGTTAATTGATAGACTCACATTTTCTTATCATTTGGTACAAATATTGAGCTCATTGATCAAAATTTTAAAGATATATAAAGTTTTTTTTGTAAAGGAACAATTGGCATTTTGAAAATTTAGTTGGTGACTTTTAGTTCTACAACCACGATATATTGTTGTTCATTTCAAGTCATATTTACAATTATTCTATGTAATAACGTTAATTAACGACACTTTCATAGATTTGGCGAATATTGAATGAAATTATTTATATATTAGGAACTCTCTCTTAAAAATTAATATATATTCCAAAATACCCGCACGCCGTGCTATAGCACTATATATAGTGTAGTGTATTACAAATGCTGTAAAAATAAATAATACTGAAAACCATCAAAATAAATACACAGAATGTAGTAATTTATACTACAGAAAAATTTTGAGAATTGGGTTTTTATTTAAAATTTCTTATTGTATTAATAAATTGACGAAAAATCATATTTAATTCTACATCATTTACAGATTGAATTCAGAAACGGTCAGATTGAATTCAGAATAGTCAAATTGAATTCAGAAACGGTCATATGAATTTCAGAATAGTCCAACTGAATTCAGAAACGGGCAAATGGAATTTGGAATATTCATTTTGAGTTCAGAAAAGGTCAAATTATTTCAGAAAATGGCAAATGAAATTCAGAATAATCAAATTGAATTAAGAAAGAGAAAATTTGAATTTAGAATGGTCAAATTAAATTCAGAAAGGACCAAATTGAATTCAGAAATGGTCAAATAGAAATAAAAATTATTAAATTGAATTCAAAGAGGGCCAAATTGAATTCCGATAAGGGCAAATGGAGTTGAGAATAGTCATATTCAATTCAGGAACCGATTGTCTTCAGAAATAGTCAAATGAAATTCAGAATAGTCAAATTGTAATCAGAAATAAACATTTGGAATTCAGAATAGTCAAATTGAAATCAGAAAGAGACAATTTGATTTCAGAATAGTCTATTTGTTTTCAGAAAGAGTCGAATTGAAATGAGATACGGTCAAATAAAATTCAGAAAGAGCCAATTCAGAACAATTTTTATTGTGTGTTTTATTTACTTTAGAATAATCAAATTAAAATAATTATTAAGAAGTAGGACTATTTAAAAGAAATATATACAATAAATAATACAATACAATATGTTATGTAGGTACCCACTGGCATGTTCAGTTGACTAACGGCATCGGAATGAAACGTTGTGCTGTGTTGCACTGCCCTGGAGCAATCCCCACCTGTAATAATGGTTTTTGCTTCATCAATGATTCGTTCGACGTACTGTGGCCGTTGCTCCATTAATTCAGGTTCTTGTTAGTCTGGCAAGCTCCTGAGCATCTTAACATACGTTTTTATTTTAGACCATATCGTCACTATCGGATTAAGCATGGGGGAGTATGGGCTTAAGCGCAGCACCTTGGCCATAACATCTGAATAGAAATTTACAACAGCCTCGATATGTGTGTGACATATGCATTGTCACACACGATCGTTGGGATTATTTTTTGCAATGCAAAAAATGCAATTGCTACTTTGTTTTTTTCAAAACAGTATATATTTCAAAGGCCCCTCTCAGTAAGAAAAGTATTTTATTTTTTTCTAAATTACATTTGCCTGTTTCTGTATTTCAAATGACTCTTTCAGAATTATATTTGTCCGTTTCTTAATTCAGTTTGACTCTTTCCGAAATAAAGCTGACTATTCTGAAATCAAACTGTCTCTTTCTGTATTCAATTTGATTATCCTGAATTCTATATGACCGTTTCTGAATTAAGTTTGACTATTCTGAATTCCATTTGTCCATTTCTTAATTTCACTGTCTCTATCTGAATTCAATTTGACTAATCTGAAATCCAATTGACTGTTTCTGAATTTAATTGTCCCTTTCTGAATTTAATTTGACTATTCTGAATTCCATATGACCGATTCTGAAGTCATTTGATTTTTCTGAATTTAATTTGACTAATCTGAATTCCATTTGACCGTTTCTGAAATAAATTTACCTTTTCTGAATTCAATTTGTCTATAATGAATTCAATTTGACTAATCTGAATTCCATTTGCTCGTTTCTGAATTTAATTTGACTATTCTGAATTCAATATGACAACGTCTGAAATCAACCTGACCCTTTCTGAATTCAATCTGGAAATGGTGTAGTTGGCCAAACAATAAAAAAAAAATCTTTAAAACCAAAAATTAATCTAAAATTTTAGATCTTAACAAAAATAAATATCTAGACCACCCGTTCTTTTAAACAAACTATTAAATAAATTAAAAACACCTGTTTTTGATTTTGAATTACCCTGTACCCAAATATAACCTCAATTTAATAAAAATGTTTGTAAATAAACATTTCTTTGTAATTAGTCGATTGATTAAAAATTGTTGAAAGAGAAAAACGTGAATTTACACAGTTATCAATCACAATGTCATGGGCGCATTCTGGCGCAGCACCAGAGCAATACCATGCTCAAAAGATAATCATCATACATCCGGGTTCGCTCAATTTACGCATTGGACGAGCGTCCGATCTAAATCCAGTGACAATGTTGCACGCCATAGGGCGACGCCGCAAACAGGATGGCGGCAAGATTCACCGAGATACGCTGCTGCCTGCAGTGGACAAAACTTCTTTGCAAGACTTTGACGAACAGCGTCTGCTTGTATCACACACCATACAAAAGTCGTGGGACACACAAGAGACCGGTGCCGCTGCAGCGTCCAAACGCAGACGCATTGCCACACCGCCACAACAAATATCCAGCTATAATCGGCGTAGTGTGCCCGAAGAGTTGCCGTTGAATGAGAAGAATGATGTGCAACCGAAACTAGAAAATACGCAACCAGAAAATATATTCGATGCGGATATTGTGCGAACTGGTTATGCGAACGACGAGTATAATGTGCACTTTCCCATGCGACGTGGACAGCTGCATCTACATGCGGGCATCGGTGGTTCGCAGACGGCGGTACTCACAGATTTGCGTGACATTTGGTCGTATGCGCTGCGTACAAAATTGGGTATCGATTTGAATCAATTGATGCATTACAGTGCAGTCTTGGTTAT
This sequence comes from Dryomyza anilis, assembly GCA_951804985.1. NCBI lineage: Eukaryota > Metazoa > Arthropoda > Insecta > Diptera > Dryomyzidae > Dryomyza > Dryomyza anilis. The sequence goes on along the minus strand of OX638130.1, from coordinate 125,114,586 downwards.
TTCCGATATTTATCATCGCAGTCAGCTGAAAGAATTGATCACATTGTTACTGCAGCAGCTACGCTTTAAAGCTTGTTTTCTGCTGCAGGATCATGTGGCTGCTACATTTGGTGCCGGTTTGGGTTATGGTTGTGTTGTGGATATTGGCGATCAAAAGTGTTCGATATCTTGTGTGGAGGATGGCATCTCACAGCCTGATACGCGTGTACGCCTGGAGTATGGTGGTGCCGATGTGACGCAGGTGTTCTATACGCTGCTGCAGAAGTGTGCGTTTCCATACAAAGATTTGCGACTCGATAAATATGCAGATGCGATGCTGCTGACGCAACTGAAGGAGCGGTTTTGTCATGTGAACTTGGATGTGTGCGGCGCGCAGGAACGCAGCTTTGAGGTGAGTATTAATTATAGTGTGTGTGTGACAAAATAAATGTTAAATTGAGTACTCGAAATACGGTCAACGGTTTTTCTTAATACAAATACATAAAACTTGTGAAGTTAACTATTGAAAATCATGAACAATCAAAAACTATAAAACGTACCAACAGGAAATTTTCTTGAACGATACTTTCTAATTCGATAAAAACAATTTGTATTTCATATAAAAAAAGTATTCTGGAGTAACAAAGAAATAGTTCGGTCGATATAAAATTAAAATACGATTCTTTTAAATGTGAAAACCATATTTTAAAATTGTAAAATTTAACAAATTATATTTCTATATTATTCTGTAATTCATTTTCAATCAAAATCCAAATATTTGATTGATTTTCGTTGGGGATTTGATCTATTTGTCGTATCGTATTCTGAAATTCACTTTCCATCGAATTTCAAATATTTAAAATCCAAATCAAATGGAAAACTTAGCAAAAGAAATCGTGTTACATTACATATTTTTTAAAGATTTTATATGATTTTTTTGACTTAACATATAAAAAAATCTAAAAATCATACTTTGAAATGTTGTTTCAGTCAAAATTAGAATATTTGATACAGAAATAGAATTGAATTCGCAACACAGACATTTTATTGAATTAACGAATTGAATTCGATTGAAATATGATATTTTTATAAAGCAAAAATGAATTCTGGGGGGTTACTATGTATCGCGATTCGAAAGTCAATGCGATACGAAAGTCAATTTAATTCGAAGAACAAAGCGTTACGAAGGCAAATTCATATAATCTAACTGAATTGAAAAGGTAGCCGTGTTGTCACTTTGTGAATTTGAATACGAAAGTTCCAAATTTAAATGCGAAAGTCACACTACCAAAGTACCATTTATTCGAATGCGAGTAATATCACTTTCGAATCGCATTACAGAGTAACCCCCCTGGAGAAGCAAAAACAAATCTCTGATCACATATAAATTTTTTTACGATTTCGATCGGAAATTGGAAAGTGCCGGTAAATTCTGGAATTTGCTTTTGATGGATATTCAAATTAATGACAACAAAATGCGATTTGAATTTGTTGCACAAAACTTAAACAGATTGAATTCGATTGAACTACTTTTGTTTTGTATTGAAGAAAACGAATTTTGGTAGAAAAAACAAATTTAAACGCATTCAAATTTTATTTTGAATTACCAGAAACCATTGACCATTTTTTGGAATTAATATTACTTGTTTCACTCTGTCATTTTGTCAAAAAATTATATGCGAGAAAAATATTCATAATGCTACTTGCTTTAAAAGGTGCAAAAGCCAGACAAGCGTCTGCTCTACACGCTGCAGCTGGGCGATGAGTGCGTTGTTGCGCCACTGGCGCTACTCCACACCGAGCTAATGAACATCACAGGCGCCACAAAGAATGCCAAACTGCAACAACGCAGCTGTCAACAACCAGACTCCGAGGATTGCTTCGATGCCGAATATATACGCGACACCGGACGAAGAAACGGACGCGATCAACTCCTGCTGCTGGATGGCGGTGTGGCACCCATTACAGGCGAAGCGCCAGACGATGACTTTGTGGTCGTCGATGCATACGATGCAGAACGCGAGGCGGCACAGAGCAAACTCAACGACAAGGACGAATGTTGCTACATCCACAATAATGGACAAATTATGTCGCTCGATCAGGCTATCGTGCGCAGCATAGAGCGCTGTGCCAACGATGAGCTGCGACGTAAAATGTATGGCTGCATTTTAGTTGTTGGTGGTGGCGGTAAATTTGCCGGTTTTGTCAAATGGTTGGAACGCAGAATCGCTTTGCAGTTGCAACAGCAGCAGCAACTGTTGCAGCCGTTTGAAGTGGTCACTTGTACGAAGGACATGGATACGGCCATGATTGCCTGGAAAGGTGCTGCAATTATGTCGTGTCTGGAGAGTGCCAACGAGTTGTGGATCTATGCGAATGAGTGGACCACGCATGGTTTGCGTACGCTGCGCGAGAAGGCGCCCTTTAATTGGTGAATTGCGACTTATGAACAATGATTACATTTAATTTAATTTATTTTGTTATTTAAGCCACACACATATGAGACACACAATATTTAATAGTAAGAACTATGCATTGCAAGACAGACAGACAGGCAAACATTCATTATTTTTTATTTAAATATAAATAAGTCGCAAATTAAATTTATGCTGCTTGCATTCAATTTATATACGTCAAAGTAACGTCTTTTTCATTTTCTTTGACTTCTTGCTCTTTGTCAGCTTGGCTATCTGTGGCGTTGTCGTCATCGCTGTTGGATGCAGTTTGTGCGTCGTCTTCGGTGCTGTTTGGTGTTTTTTGTGTAGGACTACTTTGTGGGCTACAGCTGGAGGCAGCTGTTTCAGAAACAAATGATGCTTTAACTGGTGCAAATGGCGCTATTTTGGGTAACATCGTCACATTATCTAGTACAATTGGCGCAATTGCGGGTATTGTCGGCGCTTTTTCGAGTACAACAATTGGCGCTTTTTGAGGTACAATTGGTGCTTTTTCAGATACAATTGGCCCTTTTTCAGATACAATCTGTGCTTTTTCCAGTACAGTCGGTGCTTTTTCGAGTACAATCGGTGCTTTTTCGGGTACAGTTACTGTTTTTTCCAATACATTTGCCGCTTTTTTAGCAGCCATCGCTGCATTTTGTGCTGCTATTGCCGCAGCGGTAGCAGCAACAGCAGCGGCAATAGCTTCATTGGCAGCTGTGACATTATCTCCCGCTATAATGGCATCAGCAGCGGCATCTGCAGCGGCTCCAACAACAGTGGCAATAACGTGTGCAGTTGTTTCGGTTTTTTCCGCGGGTTCTGGTACAGGCTCCGGTTTGATTTCAATTTTTGGTGCAACTGTTGGACGCTCATCGATGATGCTGGTGATTTTACGCACTTCTTCGACGATTTCGCTGATCTCTAGCGAAGGTACCGGAGTGACGGAGGCCAGCATAAACTCGAGCACGGAGTCGTTGGTGTTGTCGACTAATGCCTGTGTGGAGAGGTGATTTTTATATTAATTTATTAAATTTTTTAATATATATTTTTCATTTGTTTTTTTTATAAAATTCCTGAGACAAAATTTCTGCCATTTTTCAGGGATAATTGCGACAAATAAGCAGATAAATGAAAGTTTGTGGCAATCATATGGGAAATTATCAAATTTAATTAAATTTTAAAAGGTATATGCTAGGCTCATTTTGAGCACTGGAAGAAATCAGGCAGCTTTTGGTACAAACTCTACCTTTGTCTAATTAAAATCTTCGAAAATACCCCGTGACAAAATTTTACACATTTTCAGGAATATTTCCGGCATATTTAGAGCAAACAAGCAGTTAAATGGAATATTTTGGGATGTGTATAGCAGGTTGTAAAATTTTGTGGAATTTTATTGAAAGATTCACGTCATATTTTGAGAACGGGCGGAAAATAAACAGCTTGTGATACAAACTCCGCCTTTGTCTGTTTGAAATATGTCAAAAAAGTGTTTCTAATCTGCCGAGACAGGAATATTTCGGGCATATTACAAATACATTGGAATATTTTCGAAAGTTGGCAGATTCACGGCATACAATTCCATAAAATTTGATAATCTTAGCTTCTTACAAATTCATTAATCTGTGTTTGCCGGAAATATGCTTGTAATATTCCTGAAATCATTTCATATCAAATACTACATAAAATGTATATTGCGCAGTCAGTTGCACTTTACGTTCTGGGCATATCAATTCAGTGTGAGCTCCGATGGAATGATTACATATTTGTTGTGTCGAAAGAAGCGGCCAAGTGCCTCGGTTTTTTAAAACGGTGTAAAACATACTTCACTCCTGCTGACTTACGCACTGTCTACACTACCTATATTCGGCCTAAGATGGAATACAACTAACACATATGGGCAGGGTCTTCTAAATCTTCTTTGGAGTTCCTGGACCGAATCCAACAACGTGCAATATATTTAACAGGGGATGAAAATATTTCATCCTCTATTGGCTCTCTTGATCACCGACGGACCGTTGGGTGTGTAAGCTTGTTTTATTGGTATTACAATGGTAAGTGTTCGAGGGAGATACATGGCCTGATTGCACCAGGTCGTGTGTTCTCTCGTTCGACTCTGGCATCGAACCAAGCCCACCCCTTCGTAGTCCACTCGGCTCTCAACAGAACCACGCATTATAGTGAGAATTTTGTTCTTCAGTCGCACGATTCGTTTGTGGAACAATCTCCCTGCGTCTGTTTTTCCCGACATTTTTGATATTAGCAAATTCAAAACAAATATTCACCGACACTATCTCATGTTTCCTCCCTTCCTCTAACCCTAATCCTTTTCTACGATAAACACTGTGCTTTGCATAAATAGGGGCATCCCCTGAGTGTTGGTTAATCTGTAAAAAAAAAATGTTTTTTTTATAAAATTTATCAATAAACTTTTCATTTTCCTTTTCTCTATTTACAATCATGAAAATCCATCCTACTGACTATCATTAATGTTTACTTAATTCCATATTGACATCGTATGATGCGAACATGTTTATCTTTTCAATGACATTTGAAATTTTCAAAGCATCGAATAGAAATTTCCAAATATATATTTAGCGTATTCACAGTTCGTCGTATTTTAGTATGTGGTATTCGCACCATGTAGTATATATACGATACAATATCACAGAAACGTCAATTTGTTGTTACATCCCTTATAAAAGTGAAATACCACAAGTGTTGTATTTGAGAGTAACCCTGAGGCATGTTTTTTGGTGTCGTATTTTGTGAAATGAAGAAAAATTGTGAAATTGAAGACAAATAGTGTACATTAAATGTTAATTTATTTGTTTTACTTTGCAAATCGAGGAATATTAATGATAATTTTAAAAAATTCAAATTTTATAAAAATCGGCTACATTTATTTGACGAAATATTTTAACAAGCAGAAAAGTGGTGCTCACAGTTCAATTGTCGTACTATCGTATACGTCAATGTCGTACTAATACCATGAAACTGTGAATACACTAATTGATTTTTGTAAATCAATTTTTGAAGTCATTAAAATGTAGTTGGTAAGTTTAATTTCTATAAAAGCGATTTTATCTCTTTGCAAATTAAATTGTTAATTCTTAATTGATTTTTGAAATATCGGTATGTCTTAGTGCCCCATTCTATATTTCTAAACGCAAGAATATTAGTCGAAAGTAACGTAATTTTAATTATCAACATTTGTGTGACGATATTTTGAAGTGAAATTTGGTTTTGTTGTTCGTTCAGTAAATCAGAAAATGCGTATAAAATTTTTTCCTATTTTCAATTTTGTGTTTTTTAGGGCCGTTTTCACAATGTCCAGTTAAGTGTTTCAATTCCATATATTCTATTGGTAACTCTGAGTTAAAGTGGCAGTTAGTGTTTAACCGAAGATGGTGAAAACGGCCTTTAGAGAAATTAGTTTGGTTTTGTTTAATCTTTAAAGTTTTATATTTTGAAGTATTTTAAATTTATTTATTTATATTTTATTTATCCACTTTATTGCATCGTGCCACTCACCTCAATATCGTCATTGCTGTTGCTGAATTGCGATGCGCGCGTCGGATGATACGGATGATATGCCGTCAACGGACAATGGTGCTGTCGTGCGCGCGGCAATAATGTTCCACGCCCGGAGTAGCGCAGCTGCTTGTTGTTCGTGCGCATCCGCTTGCGCGTCTTGTCGAAATCATCGCCGGACAACGAGTCATCGCTGTAACGATTGCGCTTTAGATTTGGATCCAATGCGCTGCGACTGCGATTCTTATTGTCCTGCCAACAAAAATTATAGTAGCCACTCGCTCGCAAATAAACCAAACAGATATACATTAACTTTAAACATTCGGCGATCCGGTGCTGTAGGTCGTGGATTTGTGCCCGGTGGCGGCGCATAATTCCGTCCGATGCAATACCGATTTTGGCCGTTCTTCTCGATCAGTCCAATATCGCTCATATTCTTCAGTGACATTTGTATCACAAATGCCATATCCTGCACCGGCACCAAATTGCGCATCTGATACTTGACCTGATGATAGATGCGCGTCGTCGTAATGCCCTGTTTGACGTTGCCGCCACTGAGCGTATTCAGTGCCTTCAGCACATGACGATTTACTTTTTTCGGCACATTAAAGCTGTCCATTGTCAAATTTTGTGTTTTGTGTCTTGTGTCTCTGTGAACACGAAAAATTACGTTAAATTTGAATAATTTTTTAGAAAAACAATAAATTTTGTCTTAATTATTTGATTTTTTTCAAACAATATTTTCAAAATTCAAACTAAATTCAATTCAAATTCTATCAAAATTGAGTTATGTGCGCAAGATTGCTTGGGCGCAACAAAATAAAAATTCTTTTGACAAATATGAAAAACATTTTGGTGCCTTTGCAAAATTACTGAATGTGTTTCAAAGATGCTAGATAAGCTAAACATTTCAAAACCATTTCAAAATATTTAAAATAGAATTTAAAAATTAAATAAAAACTAAATGAGTTGGAAAAATGTTTACCAAAATCGAAATAAATTTTAAATAATAAAAAAATATTTTAAATGCAATTTATGTTCTTGGAACCGATTGGGGTTTATGAAAGCAATTTTTATAAGTTTATTATATTAAACAAAAATGCATAGAAACCCAGTAGTAAATTTCAGGCGCAAGAAGCTTTTTTGCAGCACTTCCCTATTCGTTTCTCAGAGAACGGGTCTCAGAAGGTCTCACAAAATAATAATAGAATACATTTTTGCCTTATCTGCTACAGAATTTATCTTAGTAAAAAATATCAAAATATGATGTGGTCTTAAATTTCACTTTCATTTGAAATTCAAATATTGGAACTGTAAAATCGAATTAAATTCGTTCCGCAGCATTCTTAACGAATTCAATTCGATTGAAATACATTTTTTTTTTATTGGAAATTTTAATTTTATAACCACAGATACCCTGCAGTGTAAAGGACTAGTTGAATACTAGTATTGGTCTAGTTCTCCGTAGACACTCAACTAGCCCGAATTCGACCCGATGTGTCAATTGTTCCCTCTTGCATTACATTTGAGTAGTTTTTAAACTAGTTTCTTGTAACCAGTCTATATACTATTTCAATCAGTCTATAAACTAGTTCTTTTAATCCTACTTTAAACTGGTTTCTATTTACCAATTGGAACACTATAGATGTAAGCTTTTCGACGACAATTGACATAGTCAAGCGCATCGAGATCTATCGGCTTTGCTGTCTAGATTATGTGGGACGAATAGATAAAAATTGGTCCAGTCAAGAAATGTCTTGAAAAGAGACTTGATGGTGGACAGCGTAAGAAGTGCGAATGTCGCGGATTTTTATCACTGCACGGTTGTAACGACCTTTCAAATAGGATACCACAGATACCCTGCAGTGTAAAGGACTAGTTGAATACTAGTATTGGTCTAGTTCTCCGTAGACACTCAACTAGCCCGAATTCGACCCGATGTGTCAATTGTTCCCTCTTGCATTACATTTGAGTAGTTTTTAAACTAGTTTCTTGTAACCAGTCTATATACTATTTCAATCAGTCTATAAACTAGTTCTTTTAATCCTACTTTAAACTGGTTTCTATTTACCAATTGGAACACTATAGATGTAAGCTTTTCGACGACAATTGACATAGTCAAGCGCATCGAGATCTATCGGCTTTGCTGTCTAGATTATGTGGGACGAATAGATAAAAATTGGTCCAGTCAAGAAATGTCTTGAAAAGAGACTTGATGGTGGACAGCGTAAGAAGTGCGAATGTCGCGGATTTTTATCACTGCACGGTTGTAACGACCTTTCAAATAGGATATGTGTTAAATTGTATGAGTCCATTGTGGAAGCAAATAAAACAAATCAACCAATGGGAACCACAAAAAGAAAGATGTTTCATACAAAATAAATAAATGAAATATAATTTGTATTTCAAAATTTATTTTGTTTTGACATTTTTGACACGTTCCTCTACAAAACAAGTTTTGAACTGCTTTTTCTCTGCATCCATTTTAACTAGTTACCGATCTAGAAACATGGTTACTAATATAAATACTACATATTTATGCTACTAGTTTAGATTTCACTGCAGGGTAATAAAAGTCGATCGAATTGAAATTTTAATAAGATTTTGATCGAATGTTGAAGCATAATAATAACACTACTCAACATGATATTTCGCTTGGACATCTCATACTTCAATTCCGTATAATTCGTGGCTGCTGATTTTGACTGCATACTCAGTTTTTTCTATTCCTTATCATTTTTAAGAGAATTGCTCTCGATATTTTAGGCCGAACTCAGACATTTTTTAGAATTAAATATATATATAGTAGGTACTCTTGCCAAACAGTTTTTCATAATACTTTAAATGTAATTTTTCTTTTAATGGTCGAGTCCAATTATAATATATGAATAATGCTAAAATTACGATATTTTCCTAAGATATTTGAATCTGAAGTCGATGAAAATTTTCGATTTCTTCAGACTATTTTTGGATGATTTTTGTTGCATTTAAGATCATATGGTAAACAATAAAATGATATATGATTACTCAGAGCATAGTACAAACTATCACAATTACTAAATTGTTTCATATTTATTTCAATTTATTTAAAATATGTCCTGTGAACATAATTTTGGTACTCTTTTTTTATATAATCAATTTTCATTCAAAAAAATATTTATGCATGTAATTTGAAAATATCATTACTTCATATTTAAAGTATACTTATTACGTAGTATTTTTGAGAAAATTATAGTAAATTTCAAAAATGTAAATGTATAATATACAGGCATTTTAAATTTTTACATTTTACATTTTTTGAAAAACTGTTTTTCAACAGTACTATATTTTTTTTCTGAAAAGGACCAACAATTTTGATGGCAATTTTGGCAAAAAAAAAAAGAAATGGTCGTTTTTTGCTGAGTAGTGTAATTATACCTAATCGGAAATAACATTATTATGTTACTACATATATTACTGCCTAATTATTATCGAATCGTAATGCGTCGGAATTTCAATACTGATTTCTGTTTACTTAACACAGACATGGCCTAGGGCAAGTATGCATTCACTGTAGATTACGATGTAATGCTATGTAGGAGTCACCATACATTACACACTGCATCCAAAGTAAAAAGGAACCGAATGTTACCTCATGTACATATAGATTACTATTTAGAAGTATCGTAATAAGGGGTAGACATTATTACTTCGTAACCAAACAGTCTCAAGGGGTACTTCCATTTCAGCATTACTTTTCACGCAATCGTAATGAAGATTGGTCGCTTTACACATTACATTGTAGGTAGTAGTAATGAGGGGTGGTCCATTTGTGCATTACTTTGTACCCAGTAGTAATGAGGGGTAGTTACATTTGTACATTACTTTGTACGCAGTGGTAGTGAAGGGTGGTTCCATACATGCATTACTTTGTACGCAGTAGTAATGAGGGGTGGTCCATTTGTGCATTACTTTGTACCCAGTAGTAATGAGGGGTAGTTACATTTGTACATTACTTTGTACGCAGTGGTAGTGAAGGGTGGTTCCATACATGCATTACTTTGTACGCAGTAGTAATGAGGGGTGGTTCGATTTGTACATAACTATGTACGCAGTGGTATTGAGGGGTAGTTCCATTTGTAGATTACTTTGTGCACAGTAGTAATGGGGGGTGGTTTGATTTATATATTACTTCGTGCGCAGTAGCATATGTTGTAACTAATGTGCTTATTTAACAAATAGAAATAGTGGTAATTATTAAAATTGTGTGCCAATTGGTTGCAGGTTGTAACATATAATTCATTTAATAAAAAATGTGTAAATCTGTATATTTTTGTATCCACAAATGATGCATTAATCCTTAATTTACACAACTTCTAAATGGAAAAAACGATCAATACGAAATTTTTATTACAATCAACACGTTACCCACCAACAATGATAATTAAATGCGACTGGAGTTCAATAAATTTTGAATTTATTTAATTTTTTTAAAGGCATATATTTTTAAAATTTAAAAATTAATTCACATTAGATCAAAAGAACCTGTTCCATTTTCACATTACTTAGTAATCTGAGGGTAAAGGATGGTAGTTTTATTTCAGCATAACTACGTAAGTGGAAACTGGAACTAGTCATTTATATACATTACTGCTACTTTACAAATTAACTAATTCGAAATTAGTAGAATATGTATTGAAGAAAACATTGGTTACCGTTCGGAATATTTCCCATTGGGTATATTATGCTCTCAAGAACCCATTGAGCTGTACGCGTATTATATGTTTACTCAAATTTGTGAAAACGTCTTCAATGCATTATATTTATTCTCGAAGGTTTGCCATTGTCTTACGAGAGATAACGCCGTTAGAAAAAGAATTTCTATTTTGATGTTGCAATAGCTGGTGTCAAACACGCAAACTTTCGGCTCGCAGTCCAATGCAATAACCACTGATCTTCTGACGCTAACAATTGAAACATGCCGGTATGTATTAAAAACCCCAATAGTGGAGCAGCATAAAACAAAATAGATAAAATTGAAATTTTAAAACGATTTCTTTCGCAGTTGCAATATGCCGTATAACGCGTATTATAAATTTTAGATAATTAAATATTTTCTTCAAAAATATTTTAAAATATATTTAAACATTTATTAAAAATTTTGTATAAAATTGAAAACAAAGTAGTATAACTTATTAGTATAAACATTAATTTGTATAATTTTTAAATTGAGTACGAAAACAATTGACATAAATTTTCGAGTAATCACTTTAGTTCCTTGGGCGTGCTTGAGCCCATATAGGTGTATAAATCCGTCAACGTTGATTTGACCAATTTCGCTTGTATGGTCTCACGTTGCAGCCGCTTGTGTGCCTCAAAACGATGACAGCCGCCGAAGCTATAGAAATAGTTGCCACCCTCGGAGCCCTCCAACCAAAGCACATCAATGGGCGGCACTTGGTCGGCGTCAGTTTCGCTCTAAAAAAAATACAGGTAATATAATGAAAATACTGAAAGTATAAAGTTTTATAATATTATATATTTTAAAAATATTACTTAATGCAAATAATTAATTAAACGATATTTAATTTGATTTTTTAATAACAAAAATTGTTTTCAAAACAAATTCAAATTGTTCAAGTCAAAGTAAATTAATTAAAATAAATTTGTTCTATTAATTAAATGAATTCTAAATCGAATTAGTATAAATTTCCATTCAAATCTAATATAAGCTACCACTTTGAATTCAATCTTTTAATACAAAAAATTGTTTTTAAAACGAATTCAAATCGCTGAAGTCCAAACGAAATTTTTCAAATATAAAAAAAAATGCATTAAAAATCAAATGAATCGAAATTTCCATTTAAAATCGATTGAAAACTGGAACATAGTATAAAATGCCTTAAAATAAAATTTAAAATATACAAAACAAACAGAATAATGCATATTTATAAAACAAACAGAAACAAAAACCTGTTTTTTTCTTTATTATAGCAACCGCACCTTGATCGTTTCCATGAGCGATGCCACTTTTTTCTCATCCAGCACCGAGGGTATCGGACGTCGTATCACAGACATGGGTACATTATGTACCTCCGTAATGTAGGCAGAATGCACCGAAGTATCAACGTTAGACATTTTACTAAAGTTTTCTATTATAATTAAGATCGAAATTTATATTTGAAACTTGGTCGCACTGTCGAAATATTTACTACTTGTGGTGGTGGTGAAAGTGCGTCTACTCAATGATAAAACCAAACTTGAAATGACTTTCATGGTGAGCTTCGAACCCCCCTTTTTGACTTGCACTTGATGGCAGCTGCAGTCTTTCTTATCCAGCCAATGAACAGCAGTCGCAGCAGCACAACAATTTATTTAGGCAGGTATTTTATACAACATTAAGGCTGGTAAACAAGTGATAATGCAAAATACCTATATTAATAAACACTGCGCGTACGTTAATCTAAAAATAATAAGTGCGATAAAAACAAAATACGAAAAACAACAGAAAACCAGCTGATAACTGTCAAAGTTGGTTGGAGCGAAGGCCCCCCCCCCCACAACAATACACTTGGGATCAGTACAGTCTTCTCACTGTAAATAATTTTTTCCATTATATTTATCTCAATTATAAGGTTTATCACGAAATTTTACACGAGAAAAAAAAATGCTTAATCATGTAGAGTGTAACTAAAATGGTGTTTTATAAAATGACTAATGTCATTTTAGTAGTTTCCAATAGAAAATAGTTTATATGGTTAATTAAAAAATAAATTATAATATGTAACTTTTATAATTTCCAAACTGTAATTTCTAATCATATTTTTTAACTTGTTCAATGTTGTTTTTATTAATTTATAGTTTAATGAAATTCGTTCTATCTTGGCCCAAGATTGTAAAGATTATTTTTTTAATATTTAATATTTTTTTTACTTGAAATTAAAAATGTATGGCAAAATAATATTATCTTACTTCAAAGTTAATTGTTTATTTTGATTAATTTTCAGTTTATATGAATTATCCTATTTTTTTATTTTAATCCAACCTACATTTTGCTAAAAAATATATTTGAATCAAAAATATATTAAAAACACTTCCTGCAAAATAATTACTAAAGTTGTTACTCCTTTCAGATACCTACCGCCAAAGGAGAAAACATATTTCATGTACAAATTAATGTATAAATTTGATTTCCATCTGTAATACAAAAACCTACAGAAGAATGTAACTTCTCTGCACCTATCTCAATGAATTGTTTCGAATACGATCGACAACAAAATCATATAGTGATCTTAATTTCTGCATGTCACAGGTCAGTTTTATTTATTTTTTTAGTAGAACTTTTATTATTAAAATATATGTTATATGATGATGTTAAAAAAAATTACAGAATTACATTCGATATTTTTACGCATTTCGTACGCCCTTTATTTGCGCATCGGCCTTTTTCAAGACCAACATATTGTTCAACTGCTTGACACGCAATTTCGACCAAATCATATAATTGCTCAGTCCCAGTATCTGTGCAGCATGCAGCGCAGCAGCCTCCGGATACAAAACCGTTGGACAGCCCAGACCAGAGGGCACATTCAAACTAGACCATACATCCAGTTGTACATTGTCTGGTTTGACTGGTGGACAATTGATGACTGGCACAGTTGTGCTGCCGGACAGTACCGGACCCAGCCCATTTGAACGTCCAGCGACAGCAATGAGAATCAAATTATTTACAACACCCTCGTATTCGCGTACAATGCGCAACGTATCCTCGGTGCCCTTGTGCGCCGATGTTACCCTCAGTTCTGTGTTAACGCCCAATGCCTTGCAGTGTGCGGCAATTTTTTCGCAGTGCGCCAAATCGGAAGCACTACCCATGAGTATGACCACCAAATGATCATTCTTCGGTATAATGTCCTTCAACTGATCGCTCACCCAGATAAAGTTGCGTTTGACGGTGTCCAAATCACTGGCTGTGACTGAGGCAAGATTACGATAGACCTGTTTATCGACCATCAGACGTTTGTCGCCAGCTGGCCACAAACGCCACGAATCCGAATCGATGATATCGGCCAACACGATGTTACCTTCGCTATCAACACCAAACTCAACTTTCATATCGATCAGCGCACAGTTACGCGTTGACCAGGCCTTTTCTAAAATCTCGAAAACTAATACCGTGGTACGTTTCATGATATCGACCTCGGCAGGACCTATGCGAAATAGTGGAACACGTTTTTGTGACGTTTTAATGGTAGAGAATATAGTTGCACTAACCGATTAATAAACCATTGAAGTTGAATTTTGCTGCAATAATTTGCTCATCCGACCATTGGGGATCATGATTGGCATCATCCTTGAAGAATGTCTCCTGTTTTGGCGGTGTGAATCTATAAGGTATTTCAAAATAGTAATAATCGTTATAAAAATAAAAATTACTAACTACGTATTTAAAAAAAAATATTTTATACGATATTTTTCGGATTGATATGATCAATATCTGTATTAAATGCACTCAAAAAATAGTTTCCTCATAATAACGAAATTGAACCTGATATAGCGTTAAGGAAAAAGTGTTCTTATATTACGGAAATTTTTCTTTAAAGGAAACCATTTTCTTATAATAAGGAAATATTTCTTCTATTAAAGAAACAATTCCTTAAAATAAGTACAATTTAACTTGACGCTATTTTATGTAAATTTTCTTTAACCCTTAAAGTCCACTAGTACCGCCAGGAGCCAACCGACTAACATCTAAAATTCGTATACAGAATGTTACTTAAACTTCCCGCTGCGACTTTAAAATTTATCTTGATCCAAGCATTTACGCCAATCAAAACTTGAAACCAACATCATTCGACATTTGTGTGATCAGTAGAGCGAACCAACATCGAAAAAAAACATTTTAGTGAAATTTTGTGCTTTCAAAAACTTGTTTTTGTGGTAAAATCTTCAAAATAGAAGCAGTAAAATATGCCCGTGGCCTGTGTATTGTCTAAAGGCTTTTTTAATTTTTCATTTTATGTCCGGGTACCTAGCGGGGACAAACAGTTACGTCAAAAAAACAGGTTTTATCACATATTTCTGTAGTGTTACTTAGAGCAAAGCCGTAGAACACAAATTATTCAGAATTTATAAATAAAATTTTTATCAGCTTAAAACAAAAAATCTGGAATTTAGAGGTTAAGTGTTTAATGAGGAATAAACGAACTTATTTTTTAATGTTAATCATTACAATTTTAAACAATTCTAAAACAAAATTATTTGGTCAGTTTTACTTCCACAACAACGATATAAAAATTATTACAAAAATTGATAGGTCTTGTTCCGAAAATGACTTTTGATCGTAAGGAGTGCGCACGAAAAAATTGTAACATAGAAAAATCAAAAAATCACGTAAGCTGTGATTCCAAAATTTTTTTTTTGTATTATACCTCACTTTAAGTAAATTTTTTACCAAAAAAAAAATTAGTATTCATTGTTCATTAGGAAAGTATGAGCCTTTTTAGAAATTCCCTTCATCAAGGACTGTTTTCATAAATGTTTTTGGAAGCTGAAATACTCTTATTGCTAAATACCCTTATGTATTTCGATTAACTTTTCGCCTCCTTCAGTTTCCTCTTAATTAGAGCCCAATAACTTTCCACTGGCCTCATTTCTGGTCAGTTTGGCGGATTTGACTCGTTAGGTATAATTCTGATATTATTGATGGTGAACCACTCCTTCGCTTTTTTTCCATAGTGGATACTTAACACTGCATTACAAATGGTGTTAACCACTTCTGCAAGCTTTTAGCATTATATATATCCGTGTTAATTGACTCAGAAGTTACATACGGCTGGCTTTTTTTACTTCAACTGCATATTACCTGTTACACGAAAAAATTCTCGGGGACCTGGATTTTTTTGTATTCTGTACTTTTCTGGCATATTTTCGCACGGATACAACTTGTAAAAGGCGTTGCTGGAAACTGCGAAAAGTCCGCCAATAGATATGTTTCGTCATCCATAATGCAACACAGAAATTTTGTTACAAATTATGACTGCAATTTTGATCATCTATTTCTTGCGTCAATATTTTCGTAGCATTCCGGAATGAGAATTTCTCAACTTTGTACGATTTGAGGCCAACTTCCTTTTTTACTTTGCGGAGAAATGATTCGAAGTAACTGCATATTTCACCTACTTTTCTGTCCGAAGTATTTGGATGTTTTATGAAAAATGTCCTTGGCACGTTTATCTCTGTGTAGGTCTTCCGATCCACATTCTCTGCCAGATCTTACTTTTCGATCAATGTTTAGATTGTCATTAATGTTTTTCAAAACCCGGTTAACAATTTGACGGGACACTTTAACAGTTTTGGCAATTTCTAAGTGACTCCATTTTGTATTTTGTTGGAAAAATACCACAATGATTTTTCGAATTTCAGCTTGAGTACCAATTTCTAGTAAACACTTAAAATGAAAATAACTTATTTTGTGTACATCTGTCAATAAATCCGAAGACGATGGTATGCTAATACTTTCTATCGGACACTTCTAACAAAAATAGGAAGTAAAAAATCTATCCTACAATTGTTTCGAGCGCACTCCTTAATACAAATATTTCAAAACAACGACTCGTATTGAATACGTTATACAAGCTAACAGATTAAATTCTATACCTTTATCTCGTATTAAAAAATCGAATTCTGAAACAGCAAAAAATATATTAAAAATGTGAATATGATTTCGATCGGAATTTTGAATATACCGGTATAAATAGTCTTTGTAAAAATAAAAATATTAAATTTCTTAAGGATATAGCTACGTATTATTACTTCTCGGCGACGACTTGACTAAAGTTACAAAAAATTTACTAAAATTAACTTTTATTTGGTTCTTAATATTGAAATATCTCAAGCACAAACTAGAATCTTTAGTTTTTGTCATTGTATCAAATTAATATTTCATAAAAGAATTCGTCATAATTATAAAAAATTGGTACAGACGTTTTTATGTATTTTGTATAAAACAGTAAGGGAGGTTTGTACACTTGTGGTATTTTGATTAGGAACATTTTAGTAGCTGGTGTAAAGAAGTTAAGTTGATTTATCCAAGATATATTCTGTCTAAGCCGATTATTTATACCCTACAAATATGTGATGTGTGAAGAAATGAAAATTAACGCGGTTACCGTTTAAAGTAGTTCAAAGATCATCAGGGTTACGAAGCTGAATATACTTTTAAATACCTCCTTCTGAGTGTTACAGATGTCCAATTGAATACAGCTGTGACTTTAAGTGTAAAGTAAAAAAAAGGCAATACCAAAAAATAAAAACCGGAGTATCAGCACTTGATAAGAATCTTAAAGTCCATCGGAATATCATATAATGAACGCGGATAAATGATGGTTGTTGCGATGTGTTATTTTTAAAATTATTATTTATAAATAAATTTGTTATCATTAAAATTGTTACAAAAGTCATGGCCCATCATCAAATAACTGTAAACAAGATGCATATTATATTTGCGAAAACAACACCAGCTACGACAACAACTGATAATCAATATATTACCGATTTACTATAGCATTCAATATGAAGCTAAGGACAATTTAATGCCTACGTCAGCACAAATTGTAGGTACTAATGTTGTTTTTCTTCCATATGCGAATAAACAGAACACATAACATTTTGAGACCACTGTGTAATTTATCTACTTAAAGCCATATTACTTTAAATAAGACCTATTAATTTATTTTATATAACTAATATTATTAAAAATTGAATTGATAAAGGCATTTTAAATATTTGGTATTTACCTGTAGCCCTCTGGCACGCCTACATTTCGCTTTAGAAACGAACCTGTCGCCAGACGTCTAGTGACCCATTCAATGGGCACCATTTCACATTTCTTGGCAATAAACGCCTTTGGTGATACATATTTAACATATGCAGTATTGATGCCTACGCGGAAATTAATTAATTTCTAAAATATTAAAATGTCATTACTCAGTTACCTACCAGCCTCATTAAGTATTTGAAAAACTTGTCCATTAGTTTTGTTCGAGATTTCGGCTTTACCCTCCAGATCGTGAGCCTTAACGCCATCGCCGGCCGTAATGCGATCTTTGCTCAGCAACAGACATTGTCCGGGATGTTCAGGTAAATCGAAAACCTGCTTCGTTTTACCCGCAATAATTTCTTTTCCCAATTTGTATCCTTCAACTAGTTATTTAAAAATATATATATATATTAAAAAAATAATTATAAAATTATATGGAAAATACTGACTGCTTGTCATTGTAATTGTCTGTTTTTTGTGCTGCTTGTGATGTGAAGACGCGTGGTCGATCAACAAAATTAAACTGATTACTGGATTCTCTGTGCAAGTCAGATACAGTGTAGAGCCCCTACTTTTCTTGCTCTCTGTGCGTTTTTTTTTTGTTTTTCATACTCTACACAGCACAGACAGCATGTGCTAACTCTACACCCTATCTTGCCGGTGAAACTTGTGTATTGTATTGTATTGGTATGGTCGACATTTCGGGAAGGTCATAATATATGTTGTTTTGTAGAATTACTATCGGGGATGTGAAAATGTTTTTGGCTTATTTTGCGTATGCCCTACATTTGATATTAGTAATATAGAATAGCTCCAAAGTTCGTTAATGAATAAGTTATCTATTCCTTTGGAACACATTTCAGTAGATAATGATTTGATTTGTGATGATTTTCATAGTCAATCAAAAACTTTTGTTTTTTTGCGGATGGAATTTTTTCATAAACATATATATCATTTTTAAATACCCTACATATGATATTAGTTACATACAACAGCATGAATTTCGTTTAAGAAAAGATAACTTATCTTTGAATTACATTACAGATATTAATAATTTCAGCATTAACTGTTTTATTTGTTATATTGTTAAATTTTCTAATTTAAAAAATCATGTTCTAATTGAAAAAACCCATTAATTTAAAAAAAAATCGTTTTTTTTTTTTTTTTAATTTTCCTGAAAAACTATTCATTCAACATTTTTTTTATTACTTTTTTTAGTAATAAAAAGTTATAATGAATAGCATTCTTCAATATGATGTACATAAATGTTGTATTTTATGTATTTGTTCATTAATATGATGAAACGTATTCTTCACATACACTTCATAATATTGAAGAACAATTTTTCGGTCATTCATCAAATTGATAATGAATTCATAACCTTTTTGTTTTGTAGTTATCAATATTATGAATCATTCTTCAATGCTATTAATCATGATTTGCAGTATTAATTCCATCAATATGAAAATGATTTTTCTTATATATAGAACAAAATTCTTAAAATCTGCCTTGAGGCATTCTGAATAATAAAAAAAAAATCAATTCCCGGGACAAAATTTCAGGTATTTATCTAGTATAGTTGGTGCATATTTTCGTTAACACTAGGGCTGTGCGATTAATCAAATAATTGGATTAATCAATTTCTGATTATTTAAGATTTTAGTTTAATCTGAACTTTGATTAATAAATTAATCAGGATTCTGATTAATCAAAATTATGATTAATCAGCATTTTTGGTAATTCATAATTTCTGATTAATCAACTTTTGCGTAATATTTAATAATATTTAAACATACTCTACCATTTAAAAATATTTAAAAATATTTTTAAATGGATATTTAAAAATACTTTACTATATAGTGTTTAAACATTTAAAACACTACCTTCATTTTTTAATTATTTTAAAAATAAAATTTCTCTTTATTGACGAAATTTACAAATGATATTGAATAAAATTGTTCTATTTTCAATTAATCAAAATTCTGATTAATCAGATTTATCAGTGTTTAATCAGTAGCCGCGGTAGCTCAGTGGTTGGTGCGTTGGACTGCGAGCCGAAAGGTCCCCGGTTCAAGTCTGGACTGGGGCTAACAACATGTTTTCATAGAAACATTTTTCTATACCGCGCTACTTCTCGTCAGTAAATGGCAAACCTACGAGAGTAAAACTTATTGCCTATGAAAAGCTCTCACCCGCCGTTCGGATTCGGAAATAAACTGTAGGTCCCACCACATTCTGATTAATCAAGATTTTGGTTAATCGTACAGTCCTAGTAAACACACATATAATTGGAAGATTTTGGAAAGCATATGGCAGGTTTTTCATATTTTGTGGACTTTTTAAGTTAAACCGGGTATGATGAAAAACATACTACATGCTGTGTCCAACCAGAAAACGACGTTTTGGACAGAAATCTGTCGATATTCTGCCTGTATGGAAGGCACATTTTAAATCGATTGAATTTATTTTTAGCTGTTTCAGAATTCAGTATTTTTATAAAATATTACGCATCATTAGTCGTTAATTTGTAATACTATGATATATACATATTTGATATAAAACTAGGGCTATACGATTATTTTATCAATCAATTTCTGATTAATTGATTAATCAAGATTTTCGATCAATCAGAACATTGATTAAAAGGGATTTTGATTAATCACCATTAGTCGTTAATTTGTAGTTCTATGAAATAATGATACATTTTGATATAAAACTAGGGCTATACGATTATTTTATCAATTAATTTCTGATTAATTGCTTAATCAAGATTTTTGACCAATCAGAACAATGATTAAAGGCGATTTTGATTAATCAAAATAGTAATTAATTGATTAAACAGCATTTTTATTAATTAAAATTTCTGATTAATAAACTTCAAGTTTGTGAATAATTGATTAATCACACTCGATATAGTAGAAGTAAAAATCACGAAATATATTTTTGTCAAAATATTAAAATTCGTGTATGTTTGTTAATATTAAAAAGTGATGAATACAAATGACCGTCTCGCCTTGAACTTGTATAGCGTACCAACTGATTCCTTGTGGATCAACCCCTTCTGCTGGTATAACATGTTTTTAAGATAATAAAACTTGCGTGGTGTCGCATGTTATGCTCTCCAGACGGTTTACCATGTGCTACATACGTGAAGTTCTTGTTTTTCAGAGTAGGTTTTTTTATTTTATGTTAGTTTTGTATGTTGTTGGGAATGTTTTGCGTTGCTATTGTTGGTGTTTTTTTTATCATGTTATATAGTATTGGTAAACTATAGTATTGACATTATATCACATGTAAACTACATACAAACAAGCGCAGGTCAAAAGCATAAATGTGTCAACTACACTGGTAGTAGGTAGTTGCCATAGTTTTATGTGGGGTCATAAAAATATTTTGAAAAAACTCAAAATTAAAACATGGTTCTATTAGATTTTAGAATTTCCTATAGAGCCCAAAAACTATCGAGACATAAACCAACTGTGTCAATCTACAAAGCCAACGGTTGTCTGTTATAAAGTTTCGATGGTACATTTTTGCCTGTGACCCCCGCTAATAGGTTCTCCGATTTGTGTAGAGTTTTTGGTTCGAGCTAATGCTGTGAGTGACTGGTTTGTTTTAGTATATTTTGGACATAAAGAAGCAGCATTTAATACTGAAGCAGGCTGTTGCTGGCTGCTGGCGCACGTGTTTTTGCAGACAATATATGTCCGAAATTTTTTTATGTTCAGTATATATTTAACTGCGGTCGCAAGTTGTGCGTAATTTCGCGATGTGGTTCTGAAAATTGTGCGTTCTTCAAAATAGTTTTTTTTTGTTATCTCTAGCAGATATTGTGTATAAATTTAATATAGAAAATATATTGAATAAACTGTATATTTGAACGGTGTTGCTGAGATTGCAAAAGATATAAAAAAAACAAATTGTTGTTGTTGCCGATTTATTGTAAGTACAACATATTTTGTAGAGGCGGCATCGTATTTCTGTAATACAGAAGGGCTCAACAATGGAATTACAGAACTCTAAAGTGATTCTTTTTTCTTACAATGACTCACTGCTGTCACAAATAAATATTTTCTTAATAATTTGTATTATTATACAATCTTTTTGTAGTGTATTTTCGTATGTAATAAATGCGCATTTTGAAAATTCGAGTTCTAAAGCGAGTTAACTTGTTTTGATCGGGCGCGTGCAAGGCCATGACAGGCGTTAAAAGGTTGGCAAGTTTTTATGTTTAAATCAAAAAAAAATATTGATTGATTGTCTGGAACATGGCCATTAAGTGTAGCGACTGTGCTGTGTAC
Source organism: Dryomyza anilis (assembly GCA_951804985.1). Taxonomy (NCBI): domain Eukaryota; kingdom Metazoa; phylum Arthropoda; class Insecta; order Diptera; family Dryomyzidae; genus Dryomyza; species Dryomyza anilis. The sequence continues at coordinate 125,092,534 of OX638130.1, read as the reverse complement.
CATATTAACTTAAACAGTGCTTGTCTAAAAATAAATAAAATACCAAAAAAAAACAAGTGAAATTTGATAAATAAATTAATAACAAAAATATATAAATAGAAAAATATTTAAATATTTTAAAGAAATAAAAAGGTGAAATAGATTTATCTAATTTAAAATGCAACACTTTAAACTAAAATTCAATGTTTTTCATTAAAAAAAAACTATTTATGTTCATGTTACTCAGACACATAGTTCATTGGCACGAATTTGAATAATTCAACGATTATAAGAGACTAGCGGGAACCATCCGTAGCTTTGCCCGTGTGAAGATTTCGTGTATGCAAATAGGTGATATGGAAAGAGTGAGGTTATATGGGAGGTGCGACACCACTTAGTCCAATCACATCCACATTCTATGTCGCTATTATTATGATAAATAAGATAATTGATTTTGATTTTATAATTACTACTTGTATAAGTCAGGAGTGTGCATGTAGTATTTAAATAGGACAATATATTTTTTGAATTATCTCTAAACATAGCTGAGACAATTTACTTTATTTTTGTATATGTACACTTTGTCCCTAAAGTTTACAGTTATTTCGAAATAAATCGCGGAATAATTCCGGACGTTCCGTATGGAAATTTGCACTATGATTTTTTGCTAAAAATAATTTTGTATATTAAAATACATGGAAAATGGGTATATTTACATATTGCATAGTAATGTAACTTTATGAGTATTTTTTTATACGTTACCGTTATCGGAATAGACATTTCTTTTCAGATATTTAAGATTCCAAATACATCGTTATTTCAAAAATTTGAGCATTTTGAATTTTTCGGTCGTGGTTGACGTTTTTCTGGAAATGCCCGTATATGAATTTTTTCACCAACTCCCAGATTCATCGTATTGATTGATACCACCGTTCATTAAATGACATATTAATGAATACATTCATTATATGTATGAAATTATTCGTACTATCGAACATCATAGTGAAGAACGAAATATTCAATACAATGAATTTGAATCGTCATATTGATGAATTTGTTTATAATATTTATGAATATAATATTTTTTACGAATTTTTCAAATAAAAAAATGTTTAGAAAATAATTCGAAAAAAAGTGTTGTAAACATTTTATTTAAAAAATAAGAGATTTTTTTTTTTTAATTTTTTTAAAAAATGTTTCAAAAAAAGAATAGTCCAAACAAAAATTAAAAAAAAAATTATAGATTTTTTTTATATATTCTTTATATTTATATAACTTTTTATTCAGAATATAAAATATTTTACTAATTTTATAGCTAATTTTAGCATTATATAAGAAATAACACACAAAAACTACTTGAGAACTACGGCAAAAAATGAACGAAAAATAAATATTTTGATTGAAATTTGTTGAACAGCATTCTTCACTATGAAGTAATATATGTTGTATTTTATGTTCTTCTTCATTAATATGATGAAACGTATTCTTCACAAACAATTCATCATATTGAAGAAAACTTTTTCGACAATTTCGAAGTGTTCATCATATTTATGATCGCATTCTTAACATTAATGTCGTTAGTTATTAATATTACGAATTGTTCTTCTATACAATCAATAATTGTTTGAAGAACAAAATTCATCAATATAATGTAAATTTTTTTGTTCAGTGTACATCTTCCGAGTTGAGAACGGTTTTAGAGTAATTCGAAATCGATGGTCTCGAATCTAAAGCACATTTCGCGGCATCAAGTTGTAATTTGCATTCAAATTTAGATAGTTTGGTGTCTTTGATAAAACTGTTAGTCTAAAGAGACGTTTATTTTTAAATTGACATCATCTTTCCACCGTCTATATAACACCATTTTTTTAAACAACTTAAAATTGTAACACTTTTCCATTTTGCGCTATACACTCAGAAAAAAAACTATAAAATTCATAGGAATTCCTATTGATTCAACGATTTTTTACTTTTAAAATTAGTCAATGAGATTTCTCCTATTAATATTATAGTGAGAGAACTATTAATTTTATAGTGGCGTCTCACTATTGATTTCAATAGTTTGTACTCTTAAAAATCAATGTGATGTCCAATTAATACCGAAAAGTCCCATTCAAAGAATAGTTTATCACATTCAAATAAACTGACTTATACTATTATAACAATGTGATAAAATTATTAATTGAATTATTCAGGCTACCTATTGATTTAAATATATTGCAACATAAAATCAATAGTATTCATCATTTCAAAGTAATAGGATGTCCTATTCTTTTAAAAGGATTCCTTTAAAAGGATTTTTTCATATTAATTCAATGCAATTGATCATATAAAATCAATAGTTAAATCACATTATTTTAAGAGGATGTAACTATAAGAACGTACTATTGAAATTATAGTTTTTTTTTTATTATTTCTTTGGTACTATACCATTGAAGGTATAGTTTTTTTACATCCATTCAATAATTCACGTAGTATTAAAAAATTGTTTTAGAATACTTACAAACGCTGAAAAATAGTTGAAAATGTAAATAAATGAAAACGTGTTAATATTATTTTGAAACAATATTTTTTTATTAAATAAATAATTCATAGAAAACATTTTTTTTTTTTTTAAATATTTAACTTTAGTAATTTTTTTTGCAAACTTTATTTATTTTATATGATTTTATATGAATTTATATAATAAACGCTTGAGAAAAGTCTCATATTGTCTTAGACAAAACCTCGAATTATCTAAAACCTCACTCAGAACAGTTATTGATTTAATAGTATACAAAAAATAACTATTTTCATATAAATACAAAAAAATTAATAGTATTATGTTGTGTTTAATGGTATTTACCCATTTAAATAATAATTTATCGTATTGACTAATTTTAATAGAAAAAAACTATTGAGTGTTTAAATATATTGTAAATTTTTAGTTTTTTAAGTTACACTGAGAACGCTTTTCAATTAAAATAAAATGATACTTTAAAATTTAATGTGAGACAAATTAAATATAATAATAATTAAAAATATTTAAAAATATCTTTGAATGGTAAGGTTTTTGTATACGCTTGATTTTAAATTATAAAATATTCTGTATGCGAAAAATTAAATTTCAATAATTCTGTCCTCTTTAAAGTGTTATTTTCTTGATGTAAAAAAAGTGAATTTAAAAACGGCACAGAAACGTGTGTGGTTTTTTCATATAATCTTATTAAATTATTTATAATATTTCATCAGTTACAACAGCTGACATTACGACTACATTAAATGCATTTAATTGAATAACAATAATTTTATTTCATCCGTGAACAAAACCATATCAGCAAAGCATGTGCTTTTTGTTATCAGCATTTGTTTCCTTTTTCATTGATCATTTGTTTACAATTTAAATTACAAAAATTATCTGGCGGAGATTTTATTTTTTTTTCGCATTTGCAACAATCACGGTAGCAACAGGTTGCTATGAAAATTTTCCATTATGCAGCCAAAACAAAACAACAAACAGGACGACGATAACGTTTATGGCAGATACTACAACGTGTGTGTTGAATTGCTGTTTCGATTGCTGGAATAGTAATGGCAATACTTCACTCAGAAAAACATAAAATTAACAGTTTTTACTATTAAAATTAGTCAATAGGATATTTGTCCGATAAACTATTAACTCAATCGGTGAATCCTATAAAATACTACAAAATACTATACAATTTATTTGAGTTTGTATGAAAATATTTATTATGTGTATACTATAAAATCAATAACTGTCCTATTGACAAATTTTAATGGGATTTTTTGAGTTTTTTTTCTGAGTGTTTGAAAAAAAAAAAACATTTTTTTAATTTAAAAAAAAATAATAATTTATAAAACTTCTTTGTTGCGATGCTCTGTACTCAAATTTTTATATTTCGAAATTCAACATTATCCACTAAGAAGATTTTTGGAGGGTTTAAAAACAAAAATTGTGTTCGTGAAATTTTAGTAGTAGCCTCTGAACTATCTCAGATTTAATAATAAGTTGCATTATATTGTTTAAATATTTAAATGTTATTCCAATTATTTTCATGTTCTCATCAATATATACAGACAGAAATAAATATGTTGCGCCAACCAACTTATTCGGTTTTCTCCACTGCCAATTCGGTTTTTATAACCAAAAGGTTGTAGTTTAAACTACAATCAATTTTGCTGGAAAAGCTATCATTGCATCTGGTCACAATTTACATAAACAGTAAAAATAAAAAATAAAATATTAACAATTAAATAACTTTTTGTATTTTTCACATGGTTTTTTCTTAGTGTAAGCCTGAATCACTAGTTATATTAAATCTGAAAAACCAAATATTTTCCTGTCTAGTGCTGATAACTTATTTGAATACTTATCGATGATGAACAGATAACAATTATTTTGGAATATGCAAAAATAGGTTGACAAAACCGTCATTGTTTTGATAATATCAAATAGATTAGATCAATATAGATATGAAATACGGAAGTCATAATTTTTAAAATAATTCTATAATATATAATCTTTAACATAAAAAACAAATAAACAAGAAATCACAAGATAACATTTTAGTGATTTTTATACACCCAGAAAAAAATACTATATAAATAATAGTTTTTTTTTACTATTAAAAATATTCAATTAGATAAATTATTATTTTAATCGGAAAATACCATTAAATACTAGAAAATACCATGACATTTCCATTGATTTTATATGAAAAGAATAATTTTTTGTATACTATTAAATCAATAATTGTCCTATTGACCAATTTTAATGAGATTTGACCGAATTTTTTCTGGCTACTTTTTCGTAATTTTCAAATGAAAATGACATTTAGCATAAACGGAGTTCAGGAGAAATAAAACCGCCAACCAACGCATTTTCCAACCAACTTATTCGGTTATCTCAATATAGTCAAAACTAAATGGGTTGGATTTTGGATTACAACCGATTTAGAACCGTTTTAAAAATATTGCAATTAAGTTTTAAGTGATAACCGAATATGGGCAGTTCTATTAAACAACTTATAGAAATTTCACATTAACCGAACAATGTTTGTTGTTACAACTAAATATTTTGTTCTTTTGACGCCATGCGGCAAAAATAGTATTTTTGTGCAAAGGGCTATGTTATAGCCGTTTGTACAAATTAACCTTATTAAGATACAAATAAACATGATATGATAATTTTGGTTTTGTGGGGCTGTTCGTATTAGGACAAGAAACGATCAAAGATCATGAGCCACAAAAATCCTCGTTGCCAAGATGTTGGAAGAACGAAAATGTTAGTTGTAGCAACCAACTTTATTCGGTTAAAACAAAATTTCAAGTTTATGGAACTGCCATATTCGGTACTCTCTTTAAATATTATCATATACAAACACCTAATGGTTCTATATTGGAAATTGTTCAAACTACATCATTTTTAGTTTTATATTAGAACCTACTTAACAGTTGAGAGAACCGAATAACTTATTTAAACAAATAGTTGTTTGGCGCAACAAATTCTTATTCTGTAAAATATTTTCTACTAGGGAATACAAGTGTCGCAATATTTCTTTAAAGTTTTGTCTACGCCGTTATCCTCAAACTATTAAATAATACTGATACAAAATGCCTGATTCTGCCTGTTCATTTTTGGCCCACACTGATTGCATTTCTGATTGTCACTCGAAGCGAATAACAAAACAACGTGTTTGCGCGCTATCGATCGTCTGTCACATCACACATCGATCGATCAGCAGTTTTAAATTTTTCCAATGCAATTAATTCATTATTGATTAATATTTCAGATCAAACGGTTTACACAACACAACACGTTCCGCGTGCTCCAGCATAACATCTAAATAATAGTTTCGATTACACACTACAAAATAACAAAATATGGATTCGAATACAGCGAATTGCAGCGAAGGTTGTGGTGATCGACGTAAGTAACAACATGCTTATTAAATAAAAACAAAAAATGAAATTTTATTTATAAAATAATTTTTATAGCTTGCTGCAATAGTAATCGCAAAGAGGATAACTGCGAGGCATCGCTGAACAATAAAGTATTTCCCGATAAACAATATAAAGAACCGCAACCAAGTGGCAAAGATGTCTCTGGATTAACGCACGAATGTGGCGTCTTTGGTGCTATTGCCTGCGGCGATTGGCCAACACAGGTTGGTTAATTCATTTCATTGCTAATTAACACTTTAAGTGCACACAGAGTAGAGATTTGTTGGGCCAACCAACTTTTTGCCCAACCAACTTATTCGGTTCTGTCAACAGCTTAGACGATTGTTATTGTCAAAACTAAAAGAGTTGTAGTTTGTACTACAACCAATTTCGAACTGTTTTAGAACAATTTTGTACAGATTTAGAACCATTGAGAGTGTGTAAAGGCTAATGTGACAGTTTCGCCAACAAATTTGTAGACAATTCGATTAAACCGAATGAGGTTAGTTGGTACAACTGACTTTTTCATTCTTCCAACCTCATGCCAAAAGAGGATTTTTCTGTGTGTACACAAAAGAAAATAAGTGTATATGATAGACACTTCATAAAATAATTTATATTAATGAACAAATTTGATACTTTGTTAATATTCTGCAATATCTTGACTTATTCATTAATATGATTTGTTTTACAACATTCGGTCATTCATCATATTTCTGACATTTTTTTTCTTTGTACTAACTCGATTTCGGTTCCAAAAATCGAAACGGTCCCGATTCCAGTAACGATTCTTTGTGGACACTGATACTAACACACAATAATCCGTTTTAATAATTTAAATTTATTATAACATTTTCAAAATTATGATAAACCAAGTAAACCTATAGTTTGTTTATGCCCTACATTGCACTGAAAGAATAGCACTTTAAAAAATAATCAATATTTAAACCATATAATTAATACAACAAATAAATTAATTGATATAAACAATTGTTTTGCAAAATTTAGTTAAATATTTTTCAAAAGAAAAGGAATTTTGAAATCAAGTAATTGCCCAACCAACGCATTTGGTACTCTCAATTGTTAAATCGGTTCTTATAGCGATAACGACAACAAATTTAGAATAGTTTTAAAACAATTTATATGATAATATTTCAAGTTCCAACCGATTTTGAAAGTTTCTTCAACTAAATTTGTATAATTTTTGTTTTATTTAAGTTTTTTTTTTAAACTAACATTCATATTCTTTCAATGTTATTTCAAAACCAGATTTTTGGTTTTTACATTGTCAACTTCAACGTATTAAATGCCTAATTATTAGTTTGCTAAATTTTTGTATAATTATTTTAAACTAAATAAATCGCTTCGTTTGTTTTTGGAAACAATAAATATATTTTAAAATTTTGTTATAAAAATTGTTCTAAACACACAGAACAGAAATTTGTTGCGCCAACCAACTTATTCGGTTCTCTCAACTATTATGTCGTTTTTATAACCAAATTAAAAAGTGTTGTGGTTTGTACTACGACCAACTGAAATGTGTTATGACTACAAGCGCCAACCGAATGTCAATCAATTTGTTTTCTACAAATGGTATTTTAAACGAATAAAGTTGGTTGCTATAACTAACCTTTTCTCTCCGCCATCAATATCAATATTGTCTTAACCCTTAAAAGCCTGTCCTTTTTTTGAGCTGAAAAAATGTATGTTATAGAACTCGCGATTCTGGACAACGTTTGTTCTACGACTTTGCTCATAGGTTTTACTTACTTTAACCAGATCAAAAATACCTCCTTGGTTCCTTGCGGAACCACTGGGCACCCGGACTTTAAAATTGAAAAAGTGCATTTTGTACTTAAGAATTTTATTATGAAAAATCGTGGAAATGTAAAAAAAAACGTTTAAAAGTATGAATATTTGTGGTTTGTTTTGATGAAATAGTTCTTTTGTCATATTCACACTATTAATTTCCAAGCACTTATTCTGTTCGAAGATCAGAAATTCTGTTGTTTGTAAACAACATACATAAAACATACATAAAAACAAAAAAATCGTTTCTATAGAATTTCACATATGCTCAGTTTTGAACTCCCGGTGCCTGATGGTTCCGCAAGGAACCAACCAAAAATTCGAAAAAATCCACTAAAATAAAAAATAACATTTATTTCAAACACTTACAATAGCTTCTAGATACTACAGCGATCACGACAATATTTTTTCAGCTTCGATTTCGAAAAATTCATTACTATAATATTTTTTTAAAAGTACGCAATTTTACAAAAGTTAATTTTCTTGTGGTTGGTTGCCCTTAATTGACATACAGCCGGCAAATGAAGTTTATTTCAAACGGGAATCAGCGCAAATGGTAGCGCTTCAATCAATAAACATTTTAAAAGTCGAACCGGGAAGATTAAATATAATTCGTTGAACAAAGTTTTGATTTTCATCCGTTGGTTCCTGACGGAAACAGTGGGCATTTAAGTATTAATCGATTCGAAAAGCACATAAATAAAAAAAAATACTTTTAACATTTTGTAAAATGTATTAAATATGTAGCAATTTTTTTACTTTTATAAAAAATACTTTAGTCTTTTATTTGAATCCATTTTTGGATTCTTTATATTTGAATTAATTCCCTGTCAAATTTTGATGTAGATCGGTCATCCTATCCATAGTTATAATGAAAAATGTACCTAGCATAAATCAATCTATTTTAAAACTTACAATCCACATATAATGGATTTAGTTACTTAGCAAAGAGTTACTTGGAAGCTTTTGAATTTTGACTGACCAATTTTTAATTTTAATAAAAATAACAAAAAATAAATAAACGGTACAAAAACGTCTTTCTGTTTTAAAAACCTCAAGATAATTACGAAAAACTTTGAATGATTTGCCTGCAAAACTCACTTTTTAGACTTATTAGGTTATTTCGTCTTTGTAGATGTTTAAAATAAGATAAATAGCTTAAATGCTATATTTTTATTGAATAGTACTCTAGACAAAAGAAAGGGAAGTCTGTATGAAGCATATAACACAGGAAGAGACAATAGGCGGCCCGCGGAAGGTCGAATCTTGAACTAGAAAAACCTCGGCCAAGACCGTCGGTGTAATTTCTCGCATTAATTTTACCTATTGCGTTTTATGGCGCATAGACAATTTAAAGTCTATTTTAAAATTGAAATCAGATTTTTACATTTTATGCGCCATTGAGTTTTTTTTTTGACTGCGATAAAATTTGTCAACAGTTCCGGACCCCATTTGAAATTACATGCCGAACGCTGGTGTAGCAAAATTAAATTTAAAATTGAATTAAAATTATCTATGATTATGTGCCTATAATTTTCGGTCTCTTTTTTTAAATTTTTACATTAGATAACAAAATTATTTAAAAATTATTAAGAAAAAATACTAAATAAAAGCATTTTAAGCATATCCGTTATTTATTACGGTTTTTTGTGATTCTGATGTTGTTATAACGTTTATTAATTGTCGAGGCTCGTGACGCAAATGAAAACCATGCCTTTTTGTCATTGCATAATTTATTAACTCCGCTGATAACACAAATGAATCCACTTTGCAGAGAAACACACAGAAAAATAACAAAAGAATTTATTGAGTTGCATCAAATGGGCGTGAACGGGACTATCGGAGTTCCTTGACACCCAATAGACTAGATTGACGTAGTTGAAACATGTAGATGGTTCCAGTGTTGTTGTTGTTAATGCTGACGTAAAATGCGTAAGCAGCAACTGACCCGATTAATAATGATGTTTTTAATTTTTATTTATATTAATTATTTCAACGAATATTGTAAACATGTTGTTGTTTTTAAATAAACGTATATTGAACTAATTGTCGCGACATGAACGCCTGCCTACTGCACATTTTAGAGTAGGCCTCTTGATCTAGTTTCAAATACACATAATATACGCATTGATATTTCTTATATTCAAAACTTAAATTATCCATTTGTATTGATCGACAGATCGACATCGCTCAGGTGATATGTTGGGGACTGGTATCCTTGCAACATCGTGGCCAGGAATCGGCCGGCATCGTCACAAGTGAAGGCAAATGCATGAAGAACTTTAATATACACAAAGGCATGGGCATGATCAACAATATCTTTACGGATGAGTCCATCAAGAAGCTAAAGGGTAATCTGGGCATTGGACACACACGTTACTCGACGTCGGCGGCATCGGAGGTTGTTAACTGCCAGCCCTTTGTAGTGCATACGGCACATGGCGCTTTGGCGATCGCGCACAATGGAGAATTGGTGAATTGCGAATCGTTGCGTAGAGAGGTAAGTGTTATCTTTAGTATTTACACTATTCAACATGATTTTGCCTATGTGCTTCATAATTTCTAAATTAATCATGTCTACACTCAGAAATGAGTTTGCTAATAATGAGAAAAAACCTCATTAAGGAAAATTTCAAATTTTAAACAGTAAATGATTCATGTTTGCCCTGAATATATTCCAAACCAGCGATCAAAATTACTATCTTTCAACTTTATGTCCTTTATACATTTGTTAGGTTCTGGGACGTGGCGTTGGTCTCTCCACACACAGTGACAGCGAATTAATCACCCAGTCCTTGTGCTGCACACCGGAGGATGCCTCTGAGATCGACGGACCCGATTGGCCAGCGCGCATACGCCACTTCATGACGTTGGCCCCGCTCTCATATTCCCTGGTCGTCATGCTGAAGGACAAAATATACGCCGTACGTGATTCCTATGGTAATCGGCCACTGTGTTTGGGCAAAATTGTGCCACTCAATTTAGGAAATGGTAATATACAGCCAGCATGCTCTTTCAAGCAGTGATGTTTAATTCATTTTTTTTATTTGCCTGTGTATTTTAGTTAAACCAGAAGATGCGCCCGCCGAAGGCTGGGTTGTCGCAAGCGAGGATTGTGGTTTCCTGTCGATTGGCGCTCGCTATGTGCGCGAAGTCGAACCAGGCGAGATCGTTGAGCTGACGCGTAATGGTTTCCGCACCATTGACATTGTCGAGAAACCTGGCTACAAGAAGATGGCATTCTGCATATTCGAATACGTCTACTTTGCGCGTAACGATTCCAAATTCGAAGGACAGGGCGTCTATACAGTGCGCATGCAATGTGGCCGTCAATTGGCTCGAGAGGCACCCGTTGTGGCGGATATTGTGAGTTCGGTGCCAGAATCGGGTACCGCAGCGGCGCATGGCTATGCTAGAGAGGTGAGTTTTTGAAAATTATTATTATCATTATTTTTTTAATAAATTTTACCATTTTCTTTAACACAGTCTGGACTGAACTTTGCCGAGGTACTTTGCAAAAATCGTTATGTGGGTCGTACATTTCTGCAACCCTCCACCAGACTGCGTCAATTGGGTGTGGCAAAGAAATTTGGCGCCCTCACCGATAATGTGGCCGGCAAACGTCTGGTGCTCATCGATGACTCCATTGTGCGTGGCAATACAATCGGTCCGATTATAAAACTCTTACGCGATGCTGGCGCACTCGAGGTGCACATTCGAATCGCAAGTCCGCCCCTGCAGTATCCATGCTATATGGGCATCAATATTCCCACACGCGAAGAGCTGATTGCCAACAAGTTGAATGCCGCACAGTTGGCCAAACATGTTGGTGCGTAGGCGCTGGATTTGAATACATTTTACAGATACAACTTATACTTATTTTAATTACGCACTTTTTACAGGTGCCGACAGTTTGGAATATCTCAGCGTAGAGGGTCTGGTAAAAGCTGTAGAGATGAATAAAGTATCTTCAAATCCGAGTAAGAGTGGCTACTGTACTGCCTGTCTTACCGGCGAGTATCCCGGCGGTCTGCCCGAAGAGCTCAGCTGGTAGTGTGTGGCGTCCAATGACAAATTCTTAAATCTAAAATATTGTAGTTTAAAATTCATTATTATACTGAAGTATATTAGCAATAAGACTCCATTTGATGATTACAATGTCATTGTACAAATATCCTTATGAATCTGTAGTAAAGTAGAGAGAGATTGAAAAATAATTGCGAATAAAATATTCATAATAGATAACGATTTGTTTTCTTTAAATTTATTTTCAATTACTTTATATGGAAATTAAAGATTAAAAACTAAAAGATTAAAAAATGATTTAAGTTTGATACGTATTCTATATCATGCATATTCTTGATTAACCTCTATTTTTCATTTTGACCATTTAACCATCATTTAGTTGAATTTCTTTATGGGGGTAATCTTTGGGACATCAGTAGAAGAATGTAAAATACCATAAATGCAGTCCATGAGAACGTCATATGAAATATTAAGAAAAAAAAACAGCATTAACGTTTACCATCGATCAATTCCATACAACTTCCGTATTGACTCCAAGAAGCTGCATTGGTGGTGGTTGGCATCGATATTCTTCCGAGTTCAAATTTTGTTTCCATAAATTATTTTTTTTTAGTGCGGATTTTTACTCAACAGGGGAATTTCACACCGCTGCAAATGAATGTCTGCTTATATGACTTCGAATTTCCATTCATTAGACGGAAATTCGAACAGGTGCGAGTTACTTCCCAGCGTACCAAACGATATCGAAATGAATTCGAAACGATATCGTTTGAACGAACATTTTTATCTTTTTCGACTATCGTTAACGATTCGAGAATGATAAAAATGGCTCTATCGTTAACAATATCGATATTGTATGAATTCTCGATATCGAAACGAATTCGAAAATTGATTCAATCTCGATATCGAAACAAATTCGAAAAATTATTCAATTTCGATATCGAAACGAATTCGAAAAGCTTATTCAATTTCGATACTATTTAAATTAATTTGGCTTCCCTACAAACCATTTGCCGATAATTTTTAAATTCGATATAATAATGATAAATTTTAGATATAAAACTCAAAGTATTTTAAAAGTTGATTGCGTTTTCTTAATACTTTTTGTCAAAAACAAAATTTTCTGAACAAATAAAATTTGTTTTTCGAAAATAAATCTATTTATGATATCTCGGTATCTATTAAGACAAAAATAACAATATCATTTTAGATAGGTTCGTTTTTATCGAAACCCCTATCGTTTTCGTATCATGGATTATGGATTTTCGAAATCGACAATTGAGGCTATAAACGATATCGATTCGATATCGTAAAATTATCGTTTGGTTTGCTGGGTTGAAATTATCTTTCATGGAGCTGTGCACCAAGCATTCCATAGCATCCACAACATTAAAATTTGGTTTGGGATTAAAAATTAGTCTATTGATCCAGCAAAAAAATATTTCATACTTACTAAATTTTAAAATTTCCGAACAGTTGCGAAAATCTTCCAATTTTAAAATTTATTAAATTGTTTCATTGAACAGCTTTTTTTGACAAATAATTCAATACTGATTCTATAGAAATTTAACTATATCGTTACGAATTCGAAACGTTATCGAAATTATATACAATCGAAACTATGTTTTTTGGGTTATTATTCTTAAAATTTTTAACATCTACAATTTTTTTTTACATTGAGTGAGTTTTAAAGATATTGCGCTCAGGTTCAATTTTTTTAAAATTCTGTATATATTATCTGTATTTTTCCGAACAGAACAATTATTTCACTTTTTTAGTGTGTATGCATGCTATGGATGGTATACGAAGTGTATTTTTCCTAATTTTTGATTTTGAACGTTCAAAAGTAAAATACTTTAAAAGTCTTTAAGCTGGAATTGATTTTAACTTATAGCTGAATGAATAACCTTCAACCCCATACCCACTTTTGCTGCCGAGTATTGTGAAACCTGGCCGCTGGAGGCGTATAGCTGAATTTAGTAAAAAATTTTGACTTGGAACGATCACAACTAAAAACTTTTAAAAGTTATTAAACAGCAATTATAGCAGAATCAATAACTTATAGCTGAATAAATAATAAACCCACTTTTGCTGCCGATACCTGTCCGCTGGATGCGTTATAACTGAATTTAATTTAAATTTTTGACTTTGAACGTTCACAACTTAAAACTAAAGTTTTTCACTAACTTCAGCTAGTTTGTTGGATAGAATGGTGGATATCTCAAATTTCCAAACGGATGACTAATTCTAATAACTGGTAAAAGTCTCTAAAAAAATATAATAAAAAATCGTAAATTTGTCACATTAAAATATAATATCAATAAATATCGAACGCATCATGCTTTCTTTCGTCGCAGCGGCGAATTCACAACAGAAACAATTCAACTATTTTGCCGCAAATTTCAAAGATATTTGACAGCCTAACGTTTTTCCCGCAGAAGTGCTTCGCTAATTCTGCAATACAAAAGGTTAATTATATTTGGTGTTAATTTTGTGATACTACAACAAGCTAATTTTAATAGTAAGTTTAATAATGGATTTAAATTGTTAATACAATGGTATTTTACTAAAACTGACAGAATTTATAGAAGGAAAAGCCGGATAGTTAAGTGATTGAGCAAGGGGTTGCTGCAAAATGCAGAATTGATGCAACAACTGAGTGATTTTTTGGCGCTAAATTAAATATTGATTATTGCAAGTTGCATAAATTGTTCAATGTATATTGTAATTGTGAATATTTTGTTTAGTTATATCGTTTAATTTTACTTATCGTAAGGAACATTCAGCCGGCAGCAAATATGTTGCAAATATTTTGCACACAATCACAGAGTTGGTCACTGAATGTAAGGTAGAGCTTACGTCATTCGGTAATGACGTAACGAAAAATGCAAAATTTCGTTATTTTAAAAAGTTTTTTATTCAAGAGATTTCATTTTGAAATTGCAATATTTATGAGCTGAAAGGAAAACTAACTTTGCATGACCGTGAAAATTAAATAGTGACGAGACACGCCGTCTCAAAGCACAAAAATAAATTGAATAAGGGCCAAAATTCTTATACATTTTTGGGTAGAACTTTACTTTATAGGGCCGGTCTCAAAAAAAAAATTACACGCCCCCGGAAAGTGACGAAAAACATAATGTTTGCCGTCCGAACCTTTGGAATCGCTCATAAATCGAAAACCGACCGAGGTCATACGTGGTTTTTGAATTGTTACGAAGTGGGTGGGCGCAAACAAAAAAACAGAACTAAAAATCCACATATTTCAAACAAATTTTATTGTTTTCCTCCCTAGAAGCCCACAAAAATCAAAAACGATATGGGTTATTTTAGTATATTTCAAATGTCAAAAACTGTTCATAAAAAAGCTCACCTTACGCTGGAATGAGAGTTTTACATGCCAACAAAATATCAAAACACCACAATAAACCCATTATTATAAATATAAAAACGTAAAAAAATTGGTACTGAATAAAATTATTTTTCAAACAAAAATTATTTTTTCTAATGTAAAAATCAAAGACCGAAAAGAAACTGATTCGTTTTGATTTTTCAAAACCTTTATTAAAAAATGTGTGGAACCTGAATCGAAACCGATATAATTTGTTTGGTTGGAAGATGAATCGGAACCTGAACCACAATTTTTAAAATCTTGGAACCAGAACCGGAAGGGTTTTAGTCCCTGTCAGAAACTACAAAGAATCCGAACAATTTATAATTTTTAGATCTGAAATAAGAACCGTTATACAAAAATTGTAGATCCGAAATCGGAACCCATATATATATTTTTTTGGTTAGAACCGGAATAGGAAGCGCTATATTAAAAATCATGAAACCAGTCCCCGATAAGAATACAGTTGGGAAAATTGTTCGTGATGGTGTTGAATGAATCATATTTTTCGTATGTAAACAAATTTTTACACGGAACAATTATGTGTTTGCGTAAATTATCAATAATAAATGAACAACGGCAATCATTAAAAACTATTTTGTATGATGAAAATTTACGCTCTATATCAAATAGATCATTGTGGCCATGCTTTTACTTTACACCCAAAACCAAATTTGCTACAAATCACAATTTATTGTCGCCCGTAGTAATATCCAGATATATTCATTCCAAATATGTTAAAACTGTAGTGGACATTTGTTGAAATTGCGACTTATTAGTTAAATTTTATGAAATATATTAATTTTATGAACTAATTAAATATAGATATATTCACCCAAACATTTTTATAACATGTATTTAAATTTTGAATATGAAAATCCATATTCAAGAGAGCCCTGTTTATAACTATTTATATGATGTACGTATTTTTCGGAACCTTCCGGTAACATTAATTCGACGCCTCGAAACAAGCAAGTTTCAAATTATTTTAAGGAAATTTTCATACAAAAATTTGAAACGTGCTTGTTTTCGTAAAAGTCTTTGAATGAAGCCCTTTATCTCTATAATAAATAACGTGAGCTTAACTATCAAACGAAATTTGAACTCATAATTTTCTTAATTCATAGTCGTTAAAATAGTTTTATAAATTATGGGATTTATGAATTAAAATGAGTAAAAAAAATGGAATGCTGATGACTAACTTTTTGGATTTATCGCAACAAATATTAAATATAAATCAAAGATTTAATGTACCTGCAAAAATAAAAAAATACTGAGTACCATAATTTAGCACTTCAAAGGGTAGTACTAAAAAATTTGGCAATAAATCAAATACTACATACTTTGCTACTCTTTCAAGTAAACAAAGGCGAAAAATCAAATAACAAGAAGTGCTACAACCCTGACCAATCGTGGCGAAAAAATAGTTGGTTGAAAGAAGTTGAAATTAAAAGAGAATCGGATGGAAACTCAGTGAGCTGGCTGGATTTTTTCTAAAATCAACTTTTATTTGTGAATTTTTAACAGTTTTTAACAACGAAAATAATAAATATATATATTTTTTACATTGAAAACAGATAAAGGTAAAATTATAAAGCAAATGAATACGACTAATTTCCAGTGAGAAAAAGAAAAAAAAAACATTAGTGGTGACAAAAAAAAATACGGAATTAAATCGATTGGACTTGACTGGGTGACTGACTGACAGACTGAATGGGTGACTGAGGAAGTATAGAGGAAGAAATTAATAAAACACGACATTGGACGCATTGGACGACGACAAATAAGGCGAGAGCAAGTCTGGTTGCTACAACATCGTTGTACTTGGAGCTGCCTTTTATGGCAACCAACAAACAGCAGCAGACGGACGGGTTGTGAAATTTTCGTGTAATTTTTAATTTTACTTGATTTTTATTTTACTAAATTAAACAATAGTTTTTGCTGAAGCGCGTGCACAAAGCGCTGGAGGAAGCAGCTGTTTTAAGTGCAAACAAAATAAAATACTGGTTGTCTTGACGCGTTGCAGGAGACCGAGACGGAGACGCAACTCCGCGAAATTCGTCATCGAGTTGCCTTAACTACGTTTTTTATGCAGTATTGAACTTTGATTTTGTTTTTGTGATGGTAGTTGTTTTATATTTTAATTGTCGCGAAGTCTCTTGCCCATGAGTCACTCACTGACTGGTGTCTCTTATACAGAGCTTTAAAGTCGTCGTCAGTTAGTAGCTTCTTTGTGTTAACAAACACAAGCACAGGCCAGCATTAAGGCCCAATTGCGCTCTTGGCCGCTGGGCCACATTTAAGGCCGCTACTACCGCCTGCAACAGCTGCTGCATGGCTTGAGCGCAGCCTCCTAGGTATGACGTAATCGCCGAAAATTTGCAAAACGTCTGAATCTCGGTTAACTGTTATGCATCCCGGTACACGAGTTCAGCCGTGCATCCAGCACAAATTGCTCCCGCAACTGCTCCATATTGTCGCAACACATGTCGCCGTGTTGCAGCCCCCTGTATTCGTGTTTTCACTGCTGGCAGCAGCTGTTGCCGCCGCAGTTTCATTTGAAACGTCGTCGAGTCGTTGCGCGGAGTTCGCTTGGTCTTGTACGTAGTTGTTTCGTTTTGCATTTTTATTTTTTTTTTGCTTATTTGAGCCGCCTCTATACAAAAAATCTAGTTTTGCAGTCGCTATTTTGCACATCCCACGCATTACTACTTATTACAGCAAAAGTATCATAGAAAATTCATTTTTAGATTTCATGAAAGTAAAAAAAAACTGTGCAAAGTGCTTTTTGTTCAAACAGACTTTGAATAAGCTGTTAATTTTTTTGAATATTTAATAACTATCAAAAAAAATTCATTTATTTAATTTTATTATTTTCAATTTTTAGCTTTTTCAATGTGAAATTTTCTGTTTGTACAAAAATATAAATAATTTGCTGAAAAAGACAACATTCTACAAAAAAGAAAAGTCATCAACTACAAATAAAAAAAAAATAATAATAATAGAAGTGCAGTAGTAGCAGCAAGCTCATCATCATCTTCATATCGACGTTGAAGTGAAAATCAACAACAACAACAAGAGCAATACAACAAAAAATTAGAGTTGAATAAAAGAAGAAAAAAAAATAAAAAAAGATTTAAAAAATAAAACTCAAAACTAAACTAAGTACGAAAAACCGAAAATAAGTAATACAAAGCCTCACAGCGTTACAGAGAACGCACACAATACAACAACTAAATAGTTTCACACATGCCTAGCAGCTACTTTATTCAATAAAAGCAACAATAACAACTTTAAGAAGAAGAAGAAGTAGTAGAAAAACCAACTATAGAGCGCAGCGCCCAAAAACTGCAAAACAGCAGCAACAACTACAACAATACGAAGAAAAGCAGCGACGCAAACTGTGACAACAAAACCTAGCTGTGCGGCTGGTATCAACAACAAAAACAACAACAATACTGCATAATATAAAATAATAATATATATAATTTAAGTAAAGCCTTAAGTGAAACCCCCACAAAACCAAATAAACCAACGCAAAGAGCGCAAAGAAAACTACATCAATTGCTGCAGAGCGATATCGAGCGAGAGAGAGAACGAAAAATTAAATAATAAAACAAGAGGCATATAAAAAACACAAAGATCAACAACATCATGGAATTCATCTCCGTGGGACAGAGTGTGAAAATCAAAAGAACTGATGGTAAGTTTCGCAAATGTTACTATGCGCCCTTTTTTTTTTGTTGCTACGACAAACTGAAAACATCACTAAGTAATTTGCACTTAAATCGAGTATCTTAAGTGAGTTGTACTCGAAAAGTATCTAAAGCAATTTGCAATCAAAAGTATCACGAAAAGTATATTGTTTAAAATGAGAGCAATAAACTAAATTAGTACTTGCTAGAATTTGGCTCATTGTAAACAAAAACGAATGAAAAAAGAGGTCGCTATTAGAGATGGACCAATTATCATAAGCGGGATTTCGGCATTGAAAAATTAAAATTCCGAAATTGTAGCGGTATTTGAAAAACTGAAATAATATAACAGATTTTTCAGGGTAATAAATAATAATTGTATTTGAACCAAAACTCATATTTTGAAAAATGTTAAAAACAAATATTGAAAATAAAAACGTACAACGCAATAACATGTACATGGACTTTTGACAGTTTTGATAAAAATATTTGAATATTTAAGTAATTTTTTCTCTAAAACTAATCTACACAGAAAAAAATATTGTACGTATATAGAACAATTGATATTAATAGCAAACAAAATCGTATTCCAATTAAAAATATGAATGTATTTACTAATTAATTAATTGTATTTACACATTTTTTAATTAAAATATTAATAGGAATAAAATTTCAATGCAACTAAATCTTTAATAGTATTAAATACTTTTATTTGTTACTTTTGATTTATTAATTTTCTTAAATTGCAACACTGTTTTTTTCTTCTGGATTTCATTTTGTTTTTTGTTTGTGCGTCTCGTGCGTCGGCGGCGTCATTCAGTTTTTTCTAACATATATTACGTTGCTATTTTAAAACAGGATATTGCATTATTTAGTGTATGTTATGAAATCATTAAATGGCTCAATTTATTTTTGAGGTCAAGAATTCGAACAAACAGCTTATGATGCTCATTTTGTTGCATATTGAATCATTAAAAAGCGAATATCAAATTTTATGTTTGACTCAATTAATTGGCCCACCTGTAGAAGTTGTGAAAACTGACTTCGGTAAAACATTCGTTAGGTTGAAAGAATTTTACAAAGCATTTCAAAAAGTATAAATACTTATTTAATATTTATTTTATGATATATAATGAATTAAATTATTTTTATTTTCATATGTTTCTATTCGACAAATATTTTATTTAATTTAACAAAATATTTAATTGATCCAATTTCTATCGAATGAAATTTTTAATTTATTTTACTAATTAATTAATGATTTAAAAATTCCCAATAAAAAATATAATATATATAACAACTTTAATATCAATATGACAAAAAAATGAATTATTATTCTCCAATTAACATGTTCTCATTATTACAAAGTTCAATTAAAAATTAATTGCATTGATTAACATTTTAGTTATATTTACACACTTTTTTTTCTGTGTGTAGTTGGAGTCACTAAACTTAATACAATATGCTTGTATGATGGATGACGAAAACCTCAAAAATTTTGAAAGGTCGACTTAGGCACGTTTGATGTATATCGCCTTTGTAGAACGAAAAGTCACCAAATACATTTTTTTTTTGTTAAACTTAAATTTGGAGTTTGTTGTTTAATACTATAAAAAGTAATTGATGCATTCTTTAAGTTGAAACATCAATTGATAGATTTACATTTTCTTTATCATGTGGTAAAAATTTGAGATCATCGATTAAAAATTGACAGATATATAAATATTTTTGTAAATGAATATTTGGCATTTTGAAAATTTATTTGGTGACTTTTCGTTCTTCAACGACGATATGTATATCACGATAACATATTTTTTGGCTTTATTCTCTCGGCTTTATTTTATTTTATTTTATTTTATAAGAAAAAAATATTTTGGGAAATGGAAAAAATAAAAATTTCCGAATTTCCACATGTTTTAACGATTTTTTGGGAATTTTAACTTAATTCCGAAATTCTCAGCCATGACGTCTCTAGTTCCAATGTAATAAGATTAATTATATTTATTGTGATTATGTTTATACTGATTATGAGCTATAAACAAATAGCGTAAATTAGTTGTTTTCGTTTATTTCCTAATTGAGGCTAATTTGCTTTGGAATTAGGTAAGGTTGGTTTGTTGGCTGGCTGGCATCGCAGTGCAGTGCAGGGATGCGCTGCTATTTTAGCTTTAAAATCAACATTTTATAAATACTTGAACTTCTTGTTTATTTTTAAAACTCTATGCTCACTCTATGTTTATTCATAGATAAGTTGTTTCCAACAAATATTTGAATATTTGAATAGCAACACAAGATTAATTGCCATTTAAATTTCGTGATAGTGTTGCAAACATTGCGTGCGTCGTCGTCTTTTTCGTTGTTGCTGCTGCTGATAATGATCGAAATTATTTTGTCGCTTTACTATGTGGCCGTTATTGTGCATTTTTTAAATATAGGTAAAATTTGTGAAATATCTAATAAATGAATATTTTATGTTTTTAATTTTATTAATTCATATTATAAAAATTAGATAATAAATTAAAGAAGTGAAAATACCATGCCAAAATTAAACATTTTCTCATTGATTTATGTCAATTTTGGTCTCATCAGTTAGAAGCTGCTGGTTATAAAATGAGTTTGGAAAATATTGAAAATACGACTTTTACTTCTACAACGATGATGTGAAATATTAAATGATTGAATGAAAAAATAATTTTAATATCTCTTTTTGTAATTGATTGTATCACTGCTGGTTCACGAGATATTTGGCCTTAAATTCGGAAGATTTTTCTTTAGGTAACACCGGAATATAAAAAATGTACAAATCTCTTTAAATTGGAATTATATTCTACAATAAAATTCAAAATTATTTTATTTATTTAATTTGGTCATCATTTTGTAACACCCAAGAGAAGGTGTGTCCGATATGGAAAAGTATATCGTCGTTGTAGAACGAAAAGTCACCAAATACATTTTTATGAAAAACTTAAATTTCAACTTTGTTGGTAGTTATTACAAAAAGTAATTAATACATTTTTAAAGTTGAAATGCCAATTGATAAACTCACATTTTTTATCATTTGGTACAAATATTGAGCTCATCGATCAAAAATTGAAAAATATATTTAGATTTTTATAATTGAACAATTGGTATTTTGAAAATGTAGTTGGTGACTTTTAGTTCTACAACGACGATATTTATACACTTGTTCAATGTGACCACCTGAGTCGATATAGCGTCCGTTTGTCTAGTGATCACGATTGAAGAAATACTAGAAGAGCTAGATCAATAAACAGCCAAAGTTAGATTTCTCTATATATACGCTGTCTGGTATTGAATAGGGGTATATTCGGTCTAGTGTGACCTAACCACTAATGTGAAAAAACCTCATCAATTTTCGTCAATGCAAAAGGAGTAGATTTGAAAAATTTGGGGAGTAAAAGGGAGTAGAATTGAAAATCTTGTAAAATGAAGTAAATTTGATGTAAAAGAAGTAGAAAATTAAATATATGAGTAAATTTCATGGAAAGGGAGTAGAAATATGCATTAGTGTATATATTCATACCTGATTTTATGTATTTTCAATAATGTTGATGTATACAGGGTGGTCTATTCTAGAGTTGGGCTGTATCTGGAACACCCAATGAAATACATGGAATTTTCAAAATTGAATTTATAAAAGTTGATACAAAAACGTATATTTAATTATAACTTTTACAATTTAAAGACCATGGCAAAAATATTATATTTATTTTACAGATAATTGATCATAATTATTAGGAAAATTATAATATTGACAATTTATTTAGGGCTCAAGAAATTTTTCTAATCAAATTAATATAATGTAGTCAATTTTTGCATAAGAAAGTAGATTTCAATAAAAGGAAGTAGAAAATTATGAAAAAGGAGTAGAAAATGCTACTACCGGAGTGGAGTAGATTTTAAAAATACAAATGAAATGGAGATCTAGATCTACTACTCCGATCGGAGTAGAATGAGAATGCTGTACCTCATATAACACTTAACATTTCCGTCCGAAATGAACTTTTTTTTTGTAAAAACAACAACAAAATGATTTAACATTCCTTTCTTTCACATTTACCAAAGTGAAAAATATATTTTGAGATCGAATACGAATGATTAATAACGATGTTAATAAAAGTCATAGAGAAAAACATTTTTCTGTCATAAGTTCTCACCGAATTTAAGGCCAATGACATCTAAAAATAAAAATATTTAGTTCTTATACAACACAACAACAACCAAAAAGTTAATTACTACTATTATTTGTCGCCCAACAGTATATATTATAATTGTGTGATTGTTCATAATTACGATAAAACAATTATTTTTCTAATCGTGATTTTCATTTATCAAAAAATGTGATTAATCGAATAATTGATTAATTGAAGAAAATGTTTTATATTTTTGACTTGCATATAATGTTGAAAAAATTAAATAATTATCATAGGGACAAGTCCATCAAAAATTTCTTATAAAGGGTTTTTCAACAGGGACACTACAAAAGTAGAGCGGCAGGGACAGCAAACGACGCCATATTTCTTGCCGCTCTTTTGACATTTCTCTTCAGTAAGGTTTGCCATTTCATGATGGAAAGATATACGAATTTGAATTTCGGTAGTAAATTTTAATAATTTCGACTCGTTGAAGAGCAATGTCAAAAGAGCGGCAAGAAATATGGCGTCGTTTGCTGTCCCTGTCGCTCTACTTTTGTGGCGTCCCTGAAAAACCCTTGAAAAAAACTTTTGTAGCGCTCTTATTGAAAAACCCTTTACTCAAATATTTTTTTTTTCTGTTGTTTTCCCTTTAAATGGATTCTTCTGTATAAAAAATGTTATCAAACGGATTTGATTTCAAAAACGTTAAAATCACGACAGAATCGGTATTGAATGTGGACACTTCAATTTTTTGCTGTTCAAATAATAGAGTCAAAATATATCTTTATTTCTGAGTCAAATAAATGGTAAATTCCAAAGATAACGATGTGTTGTTGTGCTAAAAATTATCTTTTGTGCGCCTTTACTATATGTATTTTAAATGATGAGAAATATTTATAGACAAAAAAAAAAATACAAAAATATTCGTATAGTTTAATAAGTATAATAAAATGCATGATAAATAAGTCATTCACAAACCGATTTCGCGAAGAATATAAATCGAAGACTGCGTCGCGTGCTTGAGAGTCTTTCTGATGTATTGCGGTTTTTAGAATTCAACGTACACAGAAATAAAAAAACTGTGTACTTATAACAAAAAAGTTTAATCAATCCAATTAATTTTTAATTGAAACTCAGCCGATGTAACTTTTAATTGAATTGCATTCAATATTCGTAATAATGAGAAATCGTTAATTGAAGAAAATTTAACGACTTTTTTTTGTTACATTGAAATATATTAAATGTTTTATTTAGAATTAATTTATCATTAATTAATTAGTAACAACAACTAAAAATTTATTTCGATTGACACGTTTTTTAATAGAAATTTATTAAATATCTAGTAAAAACAATTTAAAATTGTTTTACATGGAAATCATTTTTAATTGGATTAAACATATTCAGGCCATTTTTATATTCATGCTTTTTATATTCAGGCCATTTATTTAGAATTTTCTGCGTAGATATCGGTTCACGAATTTGCTGAATCACATTCCAGAGTTGCATTTTAAAAAATAAATAAATCAAAAGCAACAAACAATACCCTGCAGTGAAATCTAAACTAGTAGCATAATAATGTAGTATTTATATTAGTAACCATGTTTCTAGATCGGTAACTAGTTAAAATGGATGCAGAGAAAAACCAGTTCAAAACTTGTTTTGTAGAGGAACGTGTCAAAATTGTCAAAACAAAATAAATTTTGAAATACAAATAATATTTCATTTATTTATTTTGTAGGAAACATCTTTCTTTTAAATTTTGTGGTGGGTTCCATCATATGATTTGTTTTAATAAATAACCTATTTGAAAGGCATTTGTTAAATATTTGAAAGAGCCTTACTACCGTGCCTTGATAAAAAGCCGCACCAGTCTCTCTTCCTACGCAGTCCACCATCAAGTCTCATTTCAAGACATTTCTTGACTGGAGGAATTTCATCCATTCTTCCCACATGACCTAGACAGCAAAATTGTTAGATCTTGATGCGCTTGACTATATAAATTGTACTCTAGTGTTTCAATTGGTAAATAGTAACCAGTTTAAAGTAGGATTAAAAGAACTTGTTTATATATGGAAAGATATACGAATTCGAATATCGGTAGTAAATTTTAATAATTTCGACTCGTTGTTGGCTCGTATATCTTTCCATCATGAAATGGCAAACCTTACTGAAGAGAAATGTCAAAAGAGCGGCAAGAAATATGGCGTCGTTTGCTGTCCCTGTCGCTCTACTTTTGTAGCGTCCCTCTTGAAAAAAACCTTTGTAGCGCTCTTATTGAAAAACCCTTTACAACTAGTCCTTTACACTGCAGGGTAGTTGTAAATACAATTAATCATTTAATTGTATTCACGTGATATTAAATTTATTCCTATTAATATGTTTAATAAAAAATGTGTGAATACAATTAAATAATTAGTAATTAAATTCATATTTTTAATTGGAATACGTTTCTGTTTCTATTAATATCAATTGTAATATATATATACGTAGAATTTTTTTTTCTGTGTATGTGATAAAATATCCTAATGGATACCAAAAACATATTGAAGCATTCCACGTCAGTTTTTATGGATCTATTCGATGCTTTTTACGAAAAGAAACACGTTTGTGTATATATTTCATATGGCTATATATTTTAAACGTATAGGTTTTCGTAAGAGGCGTCCTTTTAATTTTCTACTTCTGTCATGGAATGCCCAATATATTTGTTATTTGCGTGCTTTTGTTCGTGGTAAAAATATAAATGTGTTTTTCTTCGATGAAAGTTATGCTTTTATTATTTAAGATCACTTTAAATCATACAAATTGCCTTTTTTAATAATACATCTGGCTTCTTCTAAACCAAAACAATATGTGTTGCATGCATATTTCCGCAATTTATTGATCCAACAGTAGCTAAAAATACTTACTACATTTATTTCAACGAAATGATTGTTGCTACGACAATAGCAAGTATAACAAAAACAACAATCTATTAAATGTATTAAGTGGTCTCAGTGTAATTTCATCGTATGCAAGAACTACAAGGCAAGGATTTATTGCTGCGCGCAGTTAGTCAAAATTAATTATTAAAAAAAGTATGGCTGCATTTTCGCCCAAACCAAAGCGATCATGGATTAAAAAACGCCTAACAAGTTTTCTACGAAAATCAACAAATGTTAAAAATGAGCCCAGTAAAAAAACATTAATTTTTTCAAATTTATAAAACAATACGTTAATTTATTTTCATTGTATTTTATAACAATTTGTATTTAATATAATTTTACAGGACGTGTTCATGCGGCTGTTGTATCGAAAATCAATGAAACCGGAAAATCAATAACAGTCGAATGGTATGAACGCGGCGAGACCAAAGGCAAAGAAGTAGAGCTGGACGCGATTCTGTCGTTGAATCCGGAAATTTTGCAGCAAGAACAGGAGCAACATGCAGCGCCCGAACCGAAAAAACAAGCAACGGCGCCCATGAATTTGTCACGCGTAAGTTTTATACATTTTTTACATTATTTTTAATAAAATGTATTGAATTAAGAGAGTTTATTTGAAATTGTTTTGATTTAAGCTTTAAGCCGAGGATATTTTATTTTTTATTTTATTTTAAATGAAAGTGTTGAAAAAAGAATTTTAGAATCTACAGAAAATATTTTTCTCAAACACTTCGTTATTTCGATTATTGTGCCTGTTGGCTGAAAAAAGTGCATAATGTGTGCATTGATTGTTGTGAAGTTATTTTCAGTTAAAAATTGTACATTTCTCTATATATTTGAAACGTGTTTGAAATTTGTTTTTGGCTGTTTGGAAACCTCTTCCTCAACAAACTCTTAGGAACTCTCGCAACATTCGTATAGCGATGAGGATGATGACGACGACGAAGATGATGATGATGAAGAAGACGACGATGAGGATATCGATGACAGCGAGCGAAACTACAATGATGCGGGTGGCGGCGTCGGCATCGGCGCTGTGAATGATGCCTCCGAATCGGCCGTACAAATGCGCACCAGCTTTGGTGGCATCGAGAATAAATCGTCGTCGATACGCAAGTCGGGCGAACGCAATTCAACCGGCAGCAGCACTTTGCCAATTCGTCAAATACATTCAAAATACGGATCGTCGGTATATACAATATTAGTTTATTCATATATGTAACGGTATTTATACAACTATGTATGTATTATACACACACACACAGACAGACATATTGTTATTTTTCAATTTCTTGTTTTTTTGGGTTTTGTAAATAAAATATATATTTTAAAGTTTTTGTGTTTTGATTTTTACTTTGACACTCCTTTTGTGCACTAAAATCCTATGAAATGTTTGTATATATTTTTTATTATTTCTGTTTTTTTACACGAAGTGTCGGTATCTTCTTGTTTGCTGGTGGTTTTTGGTGAATTGTTTTGTAAAATTATTAATTTTGATTTTGTTTTCTTTCTTTCTCATATTTATAGAATGTTACACAAGGTGCCATTCGAGTCATTAATAATGCAAGTGTTGTTCAGAATGGTGAGTAGTAAAGATTTTTATTAATTCGTTTTACAATTCAATACTTTAATTTATTAGTTTAGTGTTTTAGTATTTATTTGTATTAGGTATTATTCGGTTAATATTTGGATTTATTCATATTTGTTGATTTATTGATTAATTTATTTCATTGTTTAGGAATTAATTCGTTTATGAATTTTGTATAATTATTAATTTATGATTTATTTATGGATTTATTTATTTATGGATTTATTTATTTGATACTTTAAGCAATCAATTATGAATTGTTGAATTTTTCATTTAAAACTTGATTTATTAACACATTTCTATGTAAATTTATTCATTTACGAAAAGATGTATACTTGTATATATGATTTATATATATTATTTATAATTCATTTATTCATTAATTGATTTATTTATGAATTGATTTATACATTTATATATAACTAGCTGGCCCGTTATCTCATCTCAAAAGTTAATCTTTCTTAAACAGTGATTTACTAACCTTTGCTTATATTCTAATCATGTTTAAAATTTTGATCATAACTTATCTAAATGGAAGTACTCCTTGAAAACCATTACACCTGTTCCTGCAGGGATTGGCAAGAGGAGCACTCCACCGCATAGCAAACGAAGGTATTGCAAATGGAGGACGTATGGAGCCCGGGAAAGCGTGTCTTCTGACCCGACTGTTTTCCACACTACCAACTCCAATAGACCATAAAACGAAGAGATTCAACTTCGTAAAAAACTTCAAGACGAAACGCAGTAACAACAAGACATGGAAAAACATAACTGGTACATATAATATACACAAGAATATGATCACGTGGTACACGGATGGATCATTAACAGATGCAGGAACCGGAGCAGGAGTATATGGGTCTAGAACCAAATAATTCGAAGCCATGGGAAAATACACCAGTATCTTTCAAGCGGAAATATACGCTATAGATAGATGCATCCAGTTCAATATGGATAGAAATTATAGCAATAAAAATATAGCAATCCTGTCGGACAGCCAGGCAGCCATAATGGCATTAGAATTTTACGAGATCAATTCAGAACTAGTATGGGAATGTCTAGGTAAATAAATAAACTAGGAATGAATAATAGTGTCACCATACTCTGGGTCCCTGGCCACAGGGGAATAGAAGGCAATGATGAAGCTGACAAACTTGCACGGAAAGGAGCCGCCACAAAGCTTGTTAAGATTTACGGCGACCATGCTCTATCGGAAACAACATGCAGAGATTGCTTTAAACGCTTCAAAAATTATGATTTTAATATTGAGATAAGGAACGCACTGAAACTTTGAAAATCTTTCGAGACGAAGAATATGAAGTATTACTTGATGAAGACTCATGTCAAACGATAACTAAAGTTGTAGAATTATTAGCAGTTGATCACACAACAGTTTCAAAACGTTTAAAAGCATTAGGAATGATTCAAATGCAAGGACATTGGTTGCTAGACGAGTTGAAACACAGAGACGTCGAAAGGCGTCTTTTCATGTGTGAACAACAAAGGTTAAACTAGGTTTTACCTTTGTTAATTAAACATCTCATAAATTTAAACGACGTTTAACTTTGACATCTGTTTTACAGTGAAAGTTTAAAATGAACTGAGTCAAGTCGGATAAATATGGCATCACTGGCAAATGTCAACAAATTATGATTATTTCTCTCATTTTGGAACAGCTGATAATTTTAGGCATTTTAGATTAATAAAATAAATGAAATTTTCGAAAGATCCAACATGTCAGTACATGTGACAGAACACAAACATGAACACAAACATACCGACAGACAATGCTGGCACAAGAAACAGAGTGCGTGGACGGACAGTTCAAAAAGAGTGCTCATTCTTGTGTATCTCATTCTTAGTATCTGTCAAAAACCTTAAAATTTTTAACGTAGTTTAAACGGTCAACGTAAAACGTTTAAACTGATTTTAAACGACGTTTTAAAGTCACTGTAAAACTGAATTCCGAGATTAAACTACGTTTAACCCACACATCTAGTTAAACTACCACTGTAAAACCGTTCCTAATGCCCGTAACTTCAACGAGTAGATATCTATTGGTGTTCGTACCGAACAGATATCTCTTACCTATCCGGTGTTTTTACTCCTTAACTATGCGTTGAAGTTACGAAATTTTGCTTACACGATAGATAACTAAGCACCAGTAGATATCTATTCGTTGAAATTACGGGCATAAATGTAGAAAATCTTCGGGTAAGACCGGCCATGCATGAACATTGTTGGCAAACCCGAATATGCATTGTTTCAAACTTTTGCTCTGCATTTGGTGGGATCAGGTGGGTGTAATTTATTATGACCTGCTCAAACCCAACGAAACCATTACAGGAGATCGCTATCAACTACAATTAATGCGTTTGAAGCGAGAATTGAAGGAAAAACGATCTCTATACGAGCAGTGACATGACAAACTGATTTTGCAGCATGGCCCCGCTCGTACATGTATTGCTCAACTGGTAAAAACGTACTTGGCAACTTTCAAATGGGTAGTCCTATCCCACCCGCTGTATTCACCAGACATTGCCCCCTTCCGATTATCACTTGTTCCGATCGATGACACATGGTCTTGCTGAGCAGCATTTCCATTCTTATGAAGATGTCAAAAAAAAATTCCGATGTGGAATTCAAATGCTACCTGAACGTTGGAAAAAAGTAATGACTAGCGATAGACAATACTTTCAGTGGCATGTTTTTTATAAATTTTCACTAAATGAAGCATTATATTTCATGAAAATACCCAATATTTATAAATTTTATTATTTTAAATTAATTTATTTACTCATTATCATATTAATAAAATAATGAATTTTTATTTTTCATTCTATCATTTGAAATTTATTTATTCATTTATGATTTGTTAATAATATAATTTGTTCATTTGTAAATTGATTAAGTTATTAATTTATTTATTCAGTATTTTCTTAAATTTATCATTTGTAACCTTTTAAAATTTATTTTTCAACTCAATACTGAATTTACAAATTTTAAAGTTTTTCACATGTATTTTGCTCCTAATTCTTAATTAATTTGATTTGTTATATTTATTTCGATTTTATTCTCCACAGGCCACCGCACAAACCGTGCCACAATATCCGCTACGCCGCTCTCCGCCAACGGTCACCTCAGCAGCGCCGCCTCCACAGAACACGCTGAAAATATACCGCCGCCAGCGACAGGCATTGTACGCTCACGCACCACCAACAATGCCACACGTGTGGCAAACACCAATGCGGCCAACTCATCGATTGCTGTCTCGAATACATCAAATTCGGTGACCGGCAACATAGGCGGTCGCCGTTCGTACGTTGTCAAAGAGGTCGAACGACTCAAGGAGAATCGTGAGAAACGACGTGCCCGCCAGGCCGAAATAAAAGAGGAAAAAACAGCGCTCATGAATCAGGATCCGGGCAATCCTAACTGGGAGACGGCGCAAATGATCAGAGAGTATCAAAGCAATCTAGAGTTTAAGCCACTGATTGACGGACAAGCGTACGAAGACCACCAGATTACGGTGTGTGTGCGCAAGCGGCCGCTGAGTCGCAAGGAGACGGGCCGCAAGGAAATCGATGTTATATCGGTGCCACGCAAGGACACACTCATCGTGCACGAGCCCAAGAATAAGGTGGATCTGACAAAGTTTCTGGAGCATCACAAATTTCGTTTTGACTATGCGTTCGATGATCAATGCGACAATGCAATTGTTTATAAGTGAGTTCAAAATTCTTTTAATATATTTTGTTTTAATTGCAACAATCTTGTGTTGCGCGCAGATACACGGCCAAGCCGCTGGTGCAGACGATCTTCGATGGTGGCATGGCCACGTGCTTTGCCTACGGCCAGACGGGTTCGGGCAAAACACACACCATGGGCGGTGAGTTCAATGGCAAGGTGCAGGACTGCAAGAACGGTATCTATGCCATGGCTGCTAGAGATGTCTTCACCTATTTGAATAGTCCGCGTTATCGCGCGCTGAATTTGGTCATCTCGGCAAGTTTCTTTGAAATATACAGTGGCAAGGTGAGCATTTAAACAATTTCTGATTTTTGTACTTTAGTTTCGCACATTGCTGAACAATTCACTTCAGTTTTCATGTCTGAGCATTAAAAAAATGTTTTCTTAGTTAGTATAGATAAATTAGGGTTGAATTTAATCCTTTAAGTCCAGATTTTGCTTACATTTTTTTTTTTATTTTATTAAAATCAATTCTTCGTATAGTCAAAGTAAGATTTCCTTCATATAATCGTTTTATTCTTTATATATTTCATAGTCTAAAGCTATAAAACGAAAACCATTTCATTATTTGCCTTAGGTTTTCGATCTGCTAGCGGACAAACAGAAACTGCGCGTCTTGGAGGATGGCAAACAACAGGTGCAGGTGGTCGGCCTCACCGAGAAGGTCGTCGACAGCGTCGAAGAAGTGCTAAAACTTATACAGCACGGCAACAATGCGCGCACCTCCGGT
Organism: Dryomyza anilis; assembly: GCA_951804985.1. Lineage (NCBI taxonomy): Eukaryota > Metazoa > Arthropoda > Insecta > Diptera > Dryomyzidae > Dryomyza > Dryomyza anilis. Next base: position 125,060,542 of record OX638130.1, on the reverse strand, counting down.
CAAACATCGGCCAATTCCAATTCCTCACGATCACATGCCGTCTTTCAGATTGTGCTGCGACCACCGGGCTCTACCAAAATACACGGCAAATTCTCGTTCATCGATTTGGCGGGCAACGAACGTGGCGCCGACACTTCGTCGGCGAATCGCCAGACACGCATGGAAGGCGCCGAAATCAATAAATCCCTCTTGGCACTCAAGGAATGCATTCGGGCGTTGGGCAAACAATCGGCGCATCTGCCGTTCCGCGTCTCAAAGCTGACCCAAGTGTTGCGCGACTCGTTTATCGGTGAGAAGAGTAAAACCTGCATGATTGCAATGATATCGCCGGGTCTGAACTCGTGCGAGCACACATTAAATACGCTGCGCTATGCGGATCGTGTCAAGGAGCTGGTGGTCAAGGATAATCTGGCGGATGTGTTGCGTGAGGAGGATGCCGAACAAATGATGGAGGAGGATGAGCATCATCAGATGCTGAATAATAATAAAAATGCACAAATGACTGAAAATGAACTCGCACAGTTACGCTCTATAAGTGTAGGTGTTGTTTTGTTGTAATTCATTTTTGATTCAGTTTTTATTTAACTTGATCTATTTTGTTGTCAAAAATAGGAACATGACATGTCTGACGAGTTGCTGGTGCAGCACGAAGCCATTTCTGCGCTGCAGCAAACCGAGGAGGTGGTGGTCGATCAGCACAGAGCAATCAATGAATTCTTGTCGCAGTTTGTGCCTGAAAGTCGTCGCCTCTACAATTTGACGAACTACGTTGATTACGATCAAGATGGTAAATATATTTTATATTTTAATGCTTTTATTTCAATTTTATATGTCTGCATTTCAATTAATATTAATTAAAACAAGTGAAAGACACATCCAAGTCTATACTAGTGATTCAATGCGGAAAATAGGTATAGGATCAGGAATAGACTATGTAGCAGGACAAATCCATGAGTCTTACAGACTTCCGAATAACATCAGCCTTTTTAAAGCAGGAGTATTCGCTATTAGAGCGCTGCTCAGAATATTATATTTGATTTAAAAATTAAGCAATCTTAGAAAAAATATAGCTAGAGTCAGGTAAGAGGTGTCGCGAATGTTTTTAAATGGACAGGTAGGACTTATTATTTTGAGATATTATCATATTAGGCTTTAGGGTTACTTAACAAGTGAAATGATAGAAATAGCTCTGCAAAATCGAATACAGTCAACACTTAACTTACTAAAGCCCGTACTCACCTATTCGCCGCAATGTTTGACCTCGGTATATTTGCGAAACTTATAAGGCTTTGATGAGATGACCCTGACCAACACACGTTGCTTAGTGAGAATAGGAATAGCCATTTGATATCGAACGAGGTTTCAGACAGAGTTGATGGAGAAAATAGTTCCAGCTGCCGAACTCCCGTAAAAACGGCACCATCTTCAACAAAAGTGTCAAGATTCTCGCATATGATGAGGATATTGATATCATTGGCAGAAGCACACGAGCAGTCAGCGCAGTATTCTCCAGATTGAAGAAAGAGTCGCGTCGAATGGGTCTAGCGGTGAACGAGGACATGACGAAGTACATTGTGTCAACGAGCAATAAAGAGTTCGTGCGTTTTGGGCAGTATTTCCACAAACAACGACTTAAGTCGGAAATTAAACGGAAAATTACTCTTGTCAACAGGTGCTACTTTGGGCTCAGTAGGCAATTTAGAAGTAGAACCCTCTCTCGCCGGACAAAAATAACGCTCTACAAGTCACTCATCATGCCCGGCTTACTCGAAGGTACAGAAACATGGACGCAGGCCTCTGTCGATGATAAGAGTAGTCAGAGCGTTCGAAAGAAAGATTCTCCGTAAAATATTTGGCCATATCTGCTTTGCTAACGAGTATCGAATAACTGTATGAGCTATTAGACGACATTGAGACATAGTCAAGATTCAACGGCTTCACTGGCTAGGTCATGTCCAACGAATGGATGAAAACACTCCAACAAAGAAGAAGCTTGAAACAAAACTCGTAACTCGGTGTATAGCGTAGAAGAGAGCATCGAAATCTGCGTTGGACGATCAAGTTGAGCACAACCTGATAACGCTTGGTTACAGTTTAATGCCGAAACGACGTGATAATGGCTACTTCATGGGCGGTGTTTTACTCTCGGAGGTTTTCTATTAACTACCGAGATGTAAGGTCTATTTTTAGATGTTACAGTCGCGGATATTGAACCAGCGGTTCAAATCATAGTCCAGCGCACTAAACATCTGAAACACTGATCTCCTATTAACGACCATAAAAGATCCGTTCGAAATCGAGTTCGGTAAGAACTAAATTTGTGATTAAGATTGTCAATGAAAGAATTCGGTGAAATCGACAACGATTAATTAGAACCTAAAAATGTAAAGATCAACTGCCCAAAACATTTTTAAATTGTACCAAGGATGTAAGGCATACGCGCAATGTTCGTGGAGTTTTGATAAAAAGACTCAAAGGTGTGTCTCACATTATTACTTGGCCGAAGATGGTGTCGAATTTATTTTCCCGGGTCAGAAACTCATTGTCTTGGAATAGTCGTACCATGCTCAAAATGATCTTTTCTATGTTTAAAGATTTTAAAGTGCCGATATGGATAGCCATTTGCAAAAGCGGAAAACTTCTGTTAGCTTTTATTAATAAAGAAGTCAAAGTGAAAGGAGTCGAAAGCTGAATACTTTAAAACTGAAGATAGATAGATGGTCTCCATTAGAGATCGGCGCGTGCCGTGCTTTTTTCGTGTCACGCCCGGATATCTGAGTTCGTGCGTGCTGGTTGCTGTCGTGCCCGTGCCTCCAAAATCAGGCACGCGCCCACAACATTTTTTTTTAAGTTTTACACAATTTTAAAAACCCATACTTCCAGCTTCAGAAAATAAAAATTTCGTGGTATTTTAACCTTTTCTTAAAAATCTGTAGTTTTAGTTTTCTTTGTGGATTTAAGAAAATAAAACAGTATAAAACTTAATTTTTGAATTATTTATTAAAGGGACTAAAATCCTTTGGAATATCGGTTCGGATTCCAAGATTTTTAAAATTGTGGTTCCCGTTCTGATTTCGGTTCGATTCCGGTTCCATACATTTTTTTAATAACGGTTCCGATGCCGGTTCTTTGCGTTCCCTGACAGGGATTTTTAAAATAGCGGTTCCGATTCCAACCAGAAATAAATAAATGGTTTCCGATTCCAGTTCCATTTTTAATGACGATTCTGGTTCCAAAATCTAAACGGTTCCGATATTATTTTTCACGTTTCGCCTGCTTTTTCATGTTTTTCGTGTTTTTTCGTGTTTTGTCGTGTTTTTTTCGTGTTTCTTCGTGTCTTTTTAAAGACCGTGCTTCTCGTGCGTGCCTGTTAATTTAGTCGTCGGGCTCGTGCGTGTCACCTATCGGCGTGCCCGTGCGTGTCCGTGCCATCAAAAAGAGGCACGCATCTCCATACAATTTTTATACCCTACACTAAGAGTGAAAGGGTATATTCAGTTTGGTACGCCGTTTGTAACATCCTGCAGGAAGCATCTCCGGTATGGAAAAGTATATATATATTCTTGATCAGCATGACCTCCTGAGTCGATTTAGCGATGTCCGTCTGTCTGTTGAAATCACGATTACAGAAAAAGTAGAAGAGCTAGAGCAATGAAAATTTAGATTTAGATTACTTATTATTATTACTTAAGCTGTCTGAACAAAATTGGCATGATCGGTGACCTGAGAACCTGTATACGTGCTTAGGTAAACTTTTTTGGTCAAATATATATTGACATCATGCTCAAATACATGAAAATAATGTTTTCCGTTAAAACGACTTGTGGTTCCCAAAAAAAAATCGAAATTCGGTACACCTATCCATTTGTAAATATGGGGATCAAATGAATGGAAATTTTTCAGCGATGGAAAGTTTGTAGTTATTTTCAGGATTAGTATACCCTGGTGACCTATATACCACTTTAAATGCTAACCACACATATGTGTAGGGTATTTATGGTCGGCTTAGACCGACTATAACATCTACTTTAAAATTTCCCATGTGATATAACCTTCCTAACTGTTTTTTTAAGTCCGCCCTGTGTCAGAAACAAAAAAAAAATTTCTGGAACCCGCCAAATCCGTTTTTTATTATAGCTTTGTTATTTTATGTCCGATCATGAAGTTTTACATACCGTTAAAATTTCTCAGCGGTTAACACATTTGTCCCTCCGAGGTCAATTCCAACGCATACGGCTCATTTGCTACCTTAGATTATTAGTTTTAATTTATGTCGTATTTTCGCATAACTGTTGATTTACTCTATTTCGATTACCTTAATAATTATAATAAATTCGATATTTTCCCAATTTGTTTCAGCCTACTGCAAGCAAGGCGAAGCCATTTTCACGCAACTGGCCGAACTGGCGACGGGCTGTCGAGACATGATGGCCGATTTTCGCGCCAAACTTGTCAAGGAGGAAATGTTGTCCTGCACGGTGAAGCCGCCAGGCAAACGATAATTTTGCTGTATTCATTTTCACCTACTACCTACTACTAATACTGCTGTCGTCGATTGAAGAGCTGGAGCTCGTTATAATTAATAGCAACTATACTAGATAACAACAACTACAACAACAACAAGAAAAACATTTTTGCATCAATTGTTTACAACTTTGCCTGTTTCAATGTTTCATTAATTCCAAATATAATTAGCTTTTAGATAAAATGAAAATCAAATTTAAAGTACTAAACTCGTAACACACATCCCCAACCAAACAACCAGCCAACACACAAACATAAGCACACCCCGCAGCAGCAGCAGTTCACTGTTGTTTGTCTCAACGATTTTCTTCAAGCTGCGTTAAATGCGCTTTCGAACGAAATGCTTTTTGGGATGACGTCATAAGTGCAGCTCCACAAATGCACAATATCAATGCTCATCACAACAGCCCCGCAGCGCAGTGCATCGCATTTTATATATATATACAAAAAACCACACACACAAATCCGTTACCATGGATTTTTCTTTTTTCGGAAAAAGTATTTTTATGCTAAGTAACTACTATACAACCTTATTTGGACAGCTATTAACTGTCTTTTATTATTTTTAGATTTTATAAATTATTAAAAAATTTTATTTTGTTATTTGTATTAATGAACTCTGTCAAAAATTCCATAAATTAAGTTTGTTTAGTGTTCATTTCATTTGACCCCCCAAAACATACTTCTTTTTTAAATTTAATTTTATTTTCTTTTCGTTTTTATTTTCATTAATTTTCTCTTAAGCTATGGCTGCTCTCCTCCTTTCGTTGATTATTAATATATAGTAATTATTATTTGCAGGAACTATCTGTATAAAAAAGTATTTTGCTGAAATAAATTTTGTCGAATGGCTTCACTTCTGAGACCATTGCAACAACTGTATTATTAAGTTCTAAATTCGATTGCAGTTGCTTTGCTGGAGCGCTTTTTTACGTTTCGCTGATGATAACATTTATTCTTTTATAAATTAATATAGTATTTATGATGTTTTTTTTTGGTTTTCTTTTTCTTACGAAAATAAAAACATTTAAACATAGAATAAAAAATTGGGTTTTTTTATACTGAATTTTAATGCGGCTGAAATGTATGTGTGAAATGCTTAATTATATTTATTATCATTTTGTAAATCTGTTAATATATTTAGTCTTTTTAGCTTGAAATGTTCAAACATTCAAAAGAAAACATGCATAAAATACACGAAAAAGTTAGTGTATTTGACGAAAATATTCATGAAAATGATACACGAAAACAATGTTACATAGTACGAATGAATCTTCGAAATTATTTATGTTTAAATTTGTCTATTTTACGAAAATCGTTTGTGAAAATAATCGTCGAATAATTAACTTACGTACTCTGTCTCTCATACTCTCACATAATTATTCTCTTGTAATAAATGGAAATGTTTCGACATGGTGATGGTCGATTCCAACTTTGGCACAGACACAAAATTGTCTATTATTTATTTAATAATATTTTTTATTAATTTCACACACTTCTATTCACCATGATACAATAACAAGGTAGTAGTATCCCAGAGCGCCTCTCACAATTTTTTCTTGTCCCATACAACATTTTGACATAAGCACGGGACGTTTGACAGTATTTGCAGGCGTTTGACAGAAGCACGGGACGCCTAAGAAGAACTCTAATACTTCTACCTTGAATAGTTGTATCATGCTATTCACATGTGATTGATTTTCGAATTAAATTCAATGCATTTACGCAAATGCATAAACTGAAAAAAAAAATTGATCTGTTCCGTCTTGTTTTTTGTTTGCTCGCTTACTTCATATTTTCTGCTTCTGTTTGTTTTTCGAATATCATTTGATTGTAAAATATACAAATTTAACGTAAAATAAAAAATGGGATCGAAATTAAAAATGACGAATGCTAATAAGTCGTATATTACACGAAATTTAATTTTACGAAAAAGTATTTCGTTAATGGTCGCATTGATTATTTTGAGTGCATGAAAACATATCAGATATAGGTGTTTATCGCATTTGCACTTCACGGTTAGCATATCCTTACACCCAATAAAAATAAATAAATGACATTTTTGAGATCCTTGCGTCCTAATTACCAAATCAAAATAGTTTTACAACAAAATTTGGAAAAAAAAGTCACAAGGATTCGGGTTAGGAAAAATCAATACGAATACTTATACATGCTGATTATGGAATCTGGCGGATTTGTTGCGGCGGGAGTCTATACTATCCGCACTCGACTCACTTTTTCGGAGAAAATTTTTTATTGAATCCGTGCGAGTTGAGATCCCCAAAAGAGTACTCAGAATCTCAGTTGACTTTTGTGAAGTGTCAAATAATAAATAAATTCAAACCATATTCAAACTTTTTTAATAAATACTTAATTTATGACCATTACAATCCGCCACAGCAATTACGTCACCCTAGTGTGCTCGCTGACGACAGATTAGCACTTCATGCCTCACCAGTCGCTCCACCGGAGTTTCGGACGCCCTCTCCTACATTGACCACCTGAAGCGTTTTATCTATATGCTCGACATGTCCAAGACAGCAGAGGCGCTAGATTTTAATGCACATGACTATGTCAATGTCGGCATAGAGCTCATACAGTTTGTCGTTTCATTTGATTATGTACTCGTTTTCAATGGATTTCGGGTCATAGATTTTCTATAGAATCTTTCACATCGGTGTTAGCAAGCGTCTATGCCTCATAAAGGGCCATAAAGGAGAACTGACACGAGAGCAGCCTCCGTTCGTCAATTGCCCACTGAGCCAAATTTTAGCATCTGTTGCGAAGAGTCTTAAAAATTATATTTCATTCCTGTTGATGCGGACCAAATTGCAATACGAGCATTCTTGTTGTCAGTTGGACGCATGGCAAACTTTATCTCGAAAGAACCGCGACGAGGCACTCCATCATGATTGAGAGCTAGTTGTAGCTGGACGCCAGCATCGGTGCGCTGCAGAAAGCGCTCGTAGAAAGCCTCTTTGATTTTGTTGCCCTTCTCATTCGTCGGAGCGTGCACACAAATTAGGCACGGGTGTCAACCTGGGGACAAGGTGTTGCAGTGTATTTCCGACTACAAATCCCCAATTGCATTCGTACCTCTCCTAAGTCAGCTATAATAGATGTCACAGGAGTGGGACAGGTTTTAACATGCCATTTCCTAGATGTTTGATGTCTTTTTCATGGACATCAAACATCCCTATAAATGGTTCGGATGTTTCAGGTGTATATCCGTAAATCATGGTCTATTATACGTTTGCAAAACCCCCTTTTTGGAGGTCCAATATCTCCGTCTCGTTTTGCCCAATGATACCTCCTGGTTAATAACCGATCTTCAGCTGTTTGTTCAGTTAAAGTTGCTGACCTACGTTTTCAATAATAAAATATTTTATTCTGAATCCGTTCACTTTGCTAACAGCGTTTTGAATAATTAAAATATGAGATATATTCCCGCTGCAACAAATCCACCGGATTGCATAATCAGCATGATAGAGGTGATAGCAGGGTCCAGAGACAGCAAAGAATCAAAATCAGAACCGTTTCTTTTTTTGTGCCCGCTAATAATTTTGAAATATTTAAATGAATGATACTGAATTTTTTGAATACTTTATTAGAAAACTTTTGAATGATTTTGAAATTAAAGCTATTTTGTTTAACCAAAGGTTAGATTAAACGTTTATATTCTCGATAATCTTAATGATTTGGATCAATTAAGGTTAATCGTAATCAATTAATCAACTTTATTGATTAATCAAAATCATGATTATTCAGATTTCTAATAATTCAGAATCACAATTAATCGAAAACTTTAAATTTGATTAGCCAAAGATTAAATGAAACAATTTTATATTCGAAAATCTAAATGATTTGTCTCAGTTAAGATTAATCAAAATCACCATTATTCGATTAATCATGTTTTTTGATTAAACAAAATCACGATATATCAGATTACTGATAATTCATATCTAAAATATCTTAAATTTGATTAATCAAAGATTATATATTCGAAAATCTAAATGGTTTGTCACAGTAAAAATAATCCATAATCACAAATATAAGATTAATCACTGTTTTTTATTAATCAAAATAAATAATTGAACCATAAAATCAATGGTCGTACTATTAAGTACTTAATGGGAAATTTTTCTAAGTGTGGCTATCACAAAGTCATAAACGGACATGAATGAAATCACATTCTTCGCTGACGGATCCAAAATGCACATAGGAGCTGGCTTCTATACGAAAGGCATACAAGCACAGAAAACCTTTAGATTGCAAACAAATGCAGCGTCTTTCAAGCAAAAGTCTTTGTAATTGAAAAAGCAACAGAGTTTATCAAGATTTTCCACCCTAAAATATAACCAACTGCATAGATAATCAAGAAGCTATAAAAGCTTAAGCGTCCTACACAATCAAATCTACGTCAGTATCAAACTGTCGGAAAGCCTTATCAGCCATTGGACACCACTCAACTAGAGTTTGCTGAGTCCCGGACACAGCAATATAGTAGGGAATTAGTTAACGGATGAAGTGGCTTGGACTGGCTTCGCCATGGATATGAGCATTGCCGACATAACGATAGAAATATGTACAATAAAAGACTGACAATGGCTTTGTTTGAACACAAATTTTTTGAAAAGGTCAAACCCTAAAAATTGCACTACTGGATGAGAAAATTTATGTGGAGAATTTTCAGTGACATATCCAATTCCACGGTTCGATCCCCAGCGACTGCCAACATCTTTTTCATAGGAAACATTTTTCTATGCGACGCCAACTCTCGGCAGTAAATGGGAAACCTACGAGAGTAAAACATTGCCTATGAAAAGCTCCCTGCCGTACGGATTCGGCATTAAACTGTAGGTCCCACCAATTTGAGTACAAATATAACACGAACAGCTGAAATGGTGAGAGAGCTCGGCCGATGTTCTATACAGGATTGTAGGGCCAAACTATTATTATTATCCAAGTTTTTAGGTCATTGCGTTTGGGCGACGTCATTTGAATTCAATTTTGAAATCGTCGATTCGGGTACAAAAACGCGAACTTTGAGGTGCCGGCGGGTACATTTTCCATATTCTAATTTCGCTGTGAATTCTCCACATCGATTATATCATTTCTAGGGATTGATCTTTTATTGATTTAAAATCATGAAAATCAATTGTCAGTCTAACGGACAACACCGTCGACGAAATCATAAAGAACGAGACAACGAACAATTGGCAATTAAGAATTGACTTGACTGACTGCACATGGGTCATAAATGGTATGGCTCTGAAAAACTTCTGGCAGTATCAAAGTACTCCATTCGTCTGCTAACAAGAGTCCTCACAGGCTCAATGCTAAACAAAAGACAACGTGCAACCAACGAGTCTTGCAGAAGCTGCGGCGATGAGGATGAATTAGAATTCAGCAGCATCGCGTAAAATACCTTGGACAAAGATTCCTGAATAGCACAGCAACATCTCGGTAACAGAACTGAAAGATGTACCACAATTTAACAAGAGTACGAAGTGGTTCACTGGGAATCAGTGGTAACTAACGTGATAGGTTCCGGCACTCTATAAGAAGAGAATCACAATGGACCTTTAGATCGTGGAGTGGAAAGCACTTCATAACCTGATGCTTGGTTTTCACTATGTCATTTTGTGTCCGTTTTATGTTCGAAAATTTCTAAAATTTGTTGTTTTTCGACATGGCAAAGATTTAGAAAAATGCCAACATGTTGGCATTTTTATCTCCATTGACATGGATAATGGATATTTTAATTTTGGACAGTTTTAGCTTCGCAATCACAAAGTAAAAATAAAAATGATGACACAAAATGACATAGTTAAAAACCAGACATAACGCTGCTTTTTTAGTGTAAAATACAAAAAATGGAATTTGTACAATGGAAAAATTAATCAAATGCTTAAAATAAAAATTATATCATAAAATTATATTTTTTTAGAAATAGCTTGAAAATAAAATGCATTTATATATATTTTTTTACATAATATAGCCCATTTATTAAAAATAATGAACTTTTGTTTAAACAATTTCACTAACGTATATAATTTTTATGTTTTGTTTTGTTTTCTTTTGTTTTCATTCATTTGTTCATCAATAATGTATTTGTTGTTTTATATAAATATATTTTATTTATTTTATACTATAGTTAATATTCTTTTTTAAAGTAAGTAATCAACAACGTAAACAATGTTTTCAACACTGACATAACATACATAAATTTATAAAATATTAACAGCAAATCCTTGCGAAATTCTAACAATGTTGTGGTGTGTTTTAATTTATACTATAAACTTTAAAACTTTGCATTGTTCTTTTTTTGCTTTTTTTATATATTTTTTTTCGTTACAAATTTAAAGCAAATTTTTTTTTTGTTTTGTTGTTTTAATCAATTTTCAATTACAATTATGTTCTAAGCATTTTATAATCAGTATCTGAATTATCTGAAGCAAGTATTGAAAATGCGTTGCTTGTGTTTAGTAAATATTAGTAATATATAATAATAATAATATAAAATTGGAAATTAGGACAGTCAACTTAAATTAAATTTTGCGCATTTACACATTTAAGCTTCTAATAAAATACCATACAATATCTTAATTTCAAATAATGTTGTTCTCTTTTTATTAAAATTAAAAACAAAATAATAAAATACAATAAAAAAAATAAACTTACATTTAACAACTAGACAAATATATTTAATATATATGCGAAAATAAATATGTAGAAAAAAAAACGCCAAGTGATTTTTTGTTTGTTTATACTATGAATGTGGTTGAGAGTTCGCGTGTGCAATGCGAAACTAATATTTTTCAAAAGGACGTTTTGATGATTTTTTTAAAATTATTACAAACTTTTTGTCTTAATGATTTTAGTGCTTTCTCTTTATTTTATAGGCAATTTCGTTGATTTAGTACGTTTGAAATTGTTAATAACAAAAATGTATTAAATATATTTTTTACATTTACAAATTGACCACAAGCGTGCATTACTTTTTTGTGTTTGTGTGTTTTTTATAGTTCTGTGCAATTAATCGGCTATTCGAGAATTTTGTTGAAACATAATCATGATTAATCAATTATTCAATTAGTTTATTCCAATTAGTTTTTCTATCATCAGTAAATAGCAAGATTAATCGTTTGTTAGAAATTTCTTATTCATCAAAATCACGATTAATCGATTATTATAAATTTGATTAATCAAAGTTTTGATTAAACATGTATATATTCGATAATCTAAATGGTTTATCGAAAACATGATTAATCGTACTCACAAATTTTACATTTATAATGTTTTTTGCATAATCAAAATCACTTAATCAGATTTCTGATGATTCATAATTAACAATTAAGCAATCATTTTGATATTTGTTTAACCAAAAGTTAGATTAAACGTTTATATTTCCGATAATCTAAATGATTTGTATCAATTAAGGTTAATCATAATCAATTATTCAATTAATCAAGTTTTTTGATTAATCAAAATCATGATAACTTAGATTCTAATAATTCAGAATCACAATTAATCGAAAACTTTACATTTGATTAAACAAAGATTAGATTAAACGAATATATACTCGAAAATCAAAATGATTTGTCTTAGTTAAGATTAATCACAATCATCATTATACGATTAATCGAGTTTTTTGATTAAACAAAATCACGATTTATCTGATTACTGATAATTCATATCTAAAATATCTTAAATTTGATTAATCAAAGATTATATATTCAAAAATCTAAATGATTTGTCACAGTCAAAATAAACCATAATCACAAATATAAGATTAATAATAATTTTTGATTAATCAAAATCACGATTTAACATATTTATGATAATTACTAATTACATAAATTTGATTAATCAAGAATTAGATTAAACGTTTATATACTCGAGAATCTAAATGATTTGTCTTAGTTAAACTTAATCATAATCGATCGATTAATCAAGTTTTTTGATTAATCAAAATCATGATTATTCAGATTTCTAACAATTCATTGAAAACTTTAAATTTGATTAACCAAAGATTAGATGAAACGATTATATACTCGAAAATTGAAATGATTTGTCTCAGTTAAGATTAATCATTATCACCATTATTCGATGAATCATATTTTTTGATTAAACGAAATCACGATTTATCAAATTTCTGATAATTCATATCTGAAATATCTTAAATTTGATTCATCAAAGATTATATATTCGAAAATCTAAATGATTTGTCACAGTTAAAATTAACCAAAATTACAAATATAAGATTAATAATCAAAATCACTACTAAACGGATTTATGTTAATTCCTAATATCATAAATTTGATTAATCAAAGATTATATTAAACGTTTATATACTCAAGAATGATTTGTCTTAGTTAAACTTAATCATAATCGATCGATTAATCAAGTTTTTCTTTAATCAAAATCATGATTATTCAGATTTCTAACAATTCAGAATCACAATTAATCGAAAATTTTTAATTTGTTTAACCAAAGATTAGATTAAACGATTATATACTCGAAAATTGAAATGATTTGTCTCAGTTAAGATTAATCATAATCACCATAATTCGATTAATCATGTTCTTTGATTAAACAAAATCACGATTTATCAAATTTCTGATAATTCATATCTGAAATATCTTAAATTTGAATAATCAAAGATTATATATTCGAAAATCTAAATGATTTGTCACAGTTAAAATTAACCATAATAAAATTAACCAAAATATAAGATTAATCATAATTTTTGATTAATCAAAATCACGATTAAACAGATTTATGTTAATTCCTAATTTCTTACATTTGATTAATCAAAGATTTGATTTAACGTTTATATACTCGAGAATGATTTGTCTTAGTTAAGATTAATCATAATCACAATTTCTCGATTAGTCAAGTTTTTTGATTAATCAAAATCATGATAAATCAGATTTCTAATAACTCAAAATCACTATTAAACAAAAATTTGAATTTTATTTAACTAAAAATTAGATTAAACGTTTCATAATTATATTCACAATTTGTCACTTAATCAAGTTTTTTTTGAATTAATAAAAATCAAGATTTATCAGATTTAGGATTATTCAGAATCACTTTAAATTAAAAATTAGAAATTTCATTAACCAAAAACGTAATATAAATGATTTGTATCAGTTAAGTGGTTATCATTAATCATAAAATTAATCAGTGTTTTTTTTTGATTAATCAAAATCACGATTAATCAGATTTAGGATAATTCAGAATCACTTTAAATCAAAAATTAGAAATTTCATTAACCAAATGTTAAACGTGTATGTACTTTTAAATTTAATCACAACTTTTCGATTAATCATATATTTTTATTTTTTCTGATTAATCAATAGCACGTTTAATACGATTTCTGATAATTCATAATCACAATTAATCGAATATTTGTAAACTTGGTTAATCAAAGATTATTCTAAACGATTTTCGTAATCACATTTATAAAAATCATCTTTTTGATTTATCAATCACGATTAATCAAATTTCATATTAATCTTAAAAATTATAAATTTGATAAATCAAATATTAGATTGATCGAAATCTAAATGATTTGTATCAGCTAAGTGGTTATCATTAATTATAATATTAATCACTTTTTTTTGATTGATCAAAATCGCGATTACTAAGATTTTTGATAACTCATAATATTAGATTAAACGAAATCTAATTGATTTGTATCAGTTAAGTGGTTATCATTAATTATAAAATTAATCAGTTTTTTTTCAATTGATCAAAATCGCGATGACTAAGATTTTTGATAACTCATAACCGCAGTTAATCAACATTTTTTAATTTGTTTAATCAAAGATTAGATTAAACGTTAATATATTCGATAATCTTTAAGATTTCTATTAATAATTTCTATTTTACGCATTTATTTTTGTTGACAAAACGCATTTATTTTTGTTGTTTATTGCGTTGACGATTTAAATTATTTGAATTTTGAATAATTGAAATTCTTATAAAACGTTTTAGTTTGATTAATCAAAAAATTGCGAATATTTGTTTAATCTTGATTACAATTAAACCCAATTATCGATTAAACAATTAATCGCACAGCGCTAGTTTCTCGTATGATTTCCTAACTTAAATGACTACAAAATATTTCCATAATTATTATTTTATAAAATACAAACATTAGTTTTTTTTGTTTTGCATCACTTTGTAAATACCACAAATTATGTCTGTCATGCATTTAAAACAAACCTAAGCATATGAGTAAATTTCTTTGTCACATGTGTGTGTGTTTTTATTTTTAATTTTATATTTTATATTTAACATTTGATTTCATTCTTTATAGATTTTTTAATACAATTCTTATATTCTCGTTGTGCTTATCAACTGTTCAATAATTATATTATTCGTAAAGTATTTTGTATTTGGCATGAATAACAAGCAACACAGACATACATTTAACATAGAAACTTAACGATATTCTATTCAACATGACGACATTGTATTTTTAATTTTAATTAGATTTAATTCTTTAAATTAATTGTATAATTAAATAAATTGTAATTATTTAAAAAAAAAAATTAATTTCATTTTTAAAATTTGTTTTTCATTTTCATTTTTGATTAAAATATTAATAATCAATAATATTCTTTGCAAATGCTTAGTTTATATATATTGTTTGTTGTCGTTGTGTGGCACAGCCACACGTTGCACAACGTAAATTCTAATTTAATCATTTTTAATTTTGAATACTATAAAAAATAGTACTTTCTTCTTCCTCTTGTCGTGTTTTGTATAATTTGTGCTGCAGGCAGCGCAAAGCAACATCAACAGCTCTGCTTGAGACAAACACAACAAACTTTTCGGTTTGCAAATTGGATGGAAAACAATGCTTACAAAATATTGAGTTCTTATTCGTTCTGCGCTAAAACATTTGCTCACATATAAATGCTATAAAACTAGACATGCAAGTGCAGTTGTTGTAGAGACCAGTTGGTGAGTGATGGATGGAGGGAGGGAGCAATGGATGTTTGTGCTTGTCACAAATTACTTTGCTTCGTCTTGATCCATAGGCTCCTCTGAATCGTCGCGTGACAAGGTTCTGCAAAATAAAAACAATTTTAAAATATATTTAAAACTTAGCAATTTTATTTAATTCTTTTATCGTCGCAGTTGAAGTAAAATTTAACAAATT
Organism: Dryomyza anilis; assembly: GCA_951804985.1. Lineage (NCBI taxonomy): Eukaryota > Metazoa > Arthropoda > Insecta > Diptera > Dryomyzidae > Dryomyza > Dryomyza anilis. Next base: position 125,044,839 of record OX638130.1, on the reverse strand, counting down.
TAATTTCTTTTCAAAGATAGGTATTTTATAGAGTAGTTATTTAATTAAATAAACAGAAATGATCGTCAAATGAAACATCCCAGCAGAAAATTGCTCTGCCCTGAAGAATTTACTGTTGAATTTAGTTCTAAATATGCAGGTCTAATCAATTCAGTCCAATCCTAAATGACTGCTCAGTAGTTCACTACTATCCTGAAGTATTGAAATCATTCAGACCTGAAAACAAGCAGAGGCCTGAATTCACGACAAAATTTATATAATTATTCAAGTCTGAATTAATATTTTAGGATTCAACACTGAAACAGCACATTTATTTATGTCTGATTAGCCAAGTATTGAAATCAGGCCTAATACATTATGTTTTTCTGTTGCCACACTTCTTTTGAAAGTTACTTTTTTAACTCTGTTATATTTCTGTATCAATTCACTATTCGTTTCTTTGAGTTCTAACACAATTTTTAATTTTTTGAAAAAATCCCATAATCCCACACATTAGCAAAAATGAACATGCCAACTTTAACTCCTCTAAAACGCTCCGATTAGGAGATACAGCCGTTTTAAGATTTTTCTAAAATTAATTCTTTTGGCTTCTTTAAGTTCTAACACAATGTTGATCTTTTGAAAACAATCCCATAATCCAACACATTAGCAAAAATGAACATGCCAACGTTGACCCCTCTTCGTTTAGGAGATACAGCCGTTTTAAGATTTTTATAAATTCACGATTGGCTTATTTGAGTTCTAACACAATTTTGAATTTTTGATAAATATACCATAATCCCACACATTAGCAAAATGAACATGCCAACGTTGACCCCTCTTCGTTTAGGAGATATATCCATTTTATGATTTTTCTAAATTCACTATTAGTTTCTTTGAGTTATAACACAATATTGAATTTTTGAAAAAAATCCCATAATCCCAAACTTTAGCAATAATGAACATGCCAACATTGACCCCTCTAAAACCCTCCGTTTAGGAGATATAGAATTCTACTTCTGTTCAGAATTCTACCACTAGAATAGTTTTACTGTCTTTTTCAATTAATTTATAATTTGTTTTCGCTTAAATTGAATCTAAGTTGACACATTTGCGCGGAATCTCTAGCAATAAAGCCGGAAATATATGTAAATACACTGGGGAATACATGCTTGGCACAACCGTGAATGCTATTAGTGACACTAAAACTTATTTTTTTTTAATTGGAAAAAGTATTTCAGACCTGATTTAGCAACAATTTGTCAAAATAAAGTCCTGAAAAAGTGAATATTTGTAAAGAAATGCTTCATGCTAGAATCACACATTTTTTAAATCTAACTGCATTATTAATTAGGCTTTAAGCTTTAAATGCTTTTGAAATAAATAAAATATAAAATAAATAAATTGTTTATGATAATTTCTAGAACCATAATGTAATATTATGTAACAGCAACCATTTTAGCACTGGTGAAATAAACCGACATCAAACTGATTTTGGTTGCTTCGCTGTAACTGTTGAACTGGCACCTTTGGTGCTTCATACAATAGAAAAAAACCCATCATCATTAAAAATGAAAAAATAAAAATCATTTCAATTATTATGTAGTTCGGATCGATATTTACAACCAGTTGCTGTATTTCGACACGAAAAGTTAACACAGAATACAAAAATAGTCACAGTTGTGAAATAATCCAGTATGTTCTAACTTCCGATCGATATGGTATTCAAATTTCAATACGATCGTATTAGTTTTTTTCGGTTCAGAATTAGTTTTTTGCGTGCGCGTACGTTTTGTATCGTTATAATCATCACTATTGATACAGCTTCATCATTTCCTCAAAATAACTTTTAATATATCATTTCAATGTGGTCGGATTAAACTGTATTTTATAAATTATATTATATTTGATCATCAAAAAATAATTCCTCATCATAATTTATAATACAACAGAATCCATGTGCGCTGAAAATCCAATTTTGCACCTATTATCGAACGTGTGAGAAGCGGATTATGAGCGGATTTGATTTTAACGTATGTCACTTAAATATGCCCTTAGTATCAAAAATACAGGAATATTTTAAAATTCAAAATTCGCTTTAAATGTTCAAAAAAATGACAATTTCTTCAAAATAATTATTTCGTTATATACTTAACCATGATACAACCATAATTTGTATCATGTACTTAACTATATGATATTAAACTGAAATATTATGTCATAAAATAATAATTTAACTTCACTTAATCAATAAATATTTTACAGATAAACAATTCTTTAGATTTTTGAACCAATATAGCGTTACCGACCACTATCTTTGGCGGCTTTCTTTAAAAGTAACGCACGGGAAAGAATTGATTTACATAAGGGCCTATAAGCTTATATTCAAAAGCGCTAGGATGTGTCAACCCCAAAGTTAAAGGTTTTTTGGATTTGCTCACATATGATCTCTGGGTTTTCTTATATTCGAAAAAATTGTTAAACAAAATTTTGGACGACAAAAACAAAGCATCGCCATTTTCCAACAACAAATTTTTATGTTTCTCTAAGCAACAACTGAGACCAATTAATATCTCTCAACCAAAGACCTTTATATTTTTGGAAAAATAATATCTCTCAGTGAAAAACCAAATGGAAATAAAGGTTAATAGTCTCATCTCTGTTATTAACAAAAGTACCGCCTACCTTTTCATGGACTGCATGGAGAGACTTGCCATCGCGCGCACTGTTTCCGACTCATCGCCCTCGATGTTCAAACTTTCAATGGCAGACATTTCAATTGTGTGCGCCAGCGCTTGCAGACAGGGCCAATGTTGACGCTACATTATATGAATTAATGAAAAATTTGCATTAAATTCTCTACTAAATTTAAAACACACTGCAACAACGCACCTGTATAGCAATGGTTTTCTGCAATGTATCGACGGCATTTTGACATGGTGCACGATTGAGTTCCAGCTCGCTTATGGGCATCGGACGATCGCCGAGCAGCGCACGCACACACTCCTCTGCCGAATCACAAATCGCAGGCAAATCATAGCCACCCTCCAGGGCGAGCACCACTTTACCGTCCGCGAGTTGCATTAGTTCGCGCGTCATAAAACCAAAGCACGCCGGTGACACCAGGTAACCACCCAAGGGTGCCGGATGACCAGCAGCGGCATCAAAACCCGATGAGACCAGTACAATGTCGGGTTTGAAACACTTGGCGATGGGCATAACAACGGTGCGGAATGCGGCTATATACTCGGCATCGCCCAGTGGCGGATTCAAAGCGCCCGACCACGAGATGTTTACATTGAAACCGAGCCCAGCGCCAACACCACACTGAATGAATTGTTTGAAAGAAAATAATGAAAATACATGGAAAAACTATTAGAATAATATTAAACGTACCTCTGTCGAAGCGCCTGTGCCTGGGAAAAAATTACCATCGTCATGTCTGTGTATGGAGAGGTACAAAATATGCGGATTGTCGTAAAAAGCCTGCTGCGTACCATTGCCATGGTGTACATCCTGCAAGAAAATGAAGAATAAATATTAAAAACATGGAATACATGCAGTTTTGAATACGGAAATAGGCGGGAAAATTTTAAATTGAGAGTATTACATTTAAATTGGAAAAATTTTATATACACATTTTAATTTTAAATTGGAATAATTACAAAAAAAAGGATTTTTCCAATTGAATTTCATTTAATTTGTAAATTTCTCAAATAAATACAAATTATAATTAGATTTTTGTGATTTTAAAATGCAAAGCCTAAATATAATTTGGAAATTTCTAAATTCGAAATAGAAAATCTTAATTTTATTTGAAATTTTATCATTTTCAAATGAAAAGCTCTCAATTTCAACGTGAAAACTTACGCCAACTCCATTGAATTTCATTGTTTTAATAACATTGTATATCTTACCCAGTCCACAATCAGTATCTTCTTTATGCTCGGTTTGCGCAACCGCAACAGCTTCGCCGCAATAGCAATCGAATTGAAGAAACAGAAACCCATCGCCAAATTCGCCTCCGCATGATGTCCAGGCGGACGCACCACCGCAAAGCCATTGTTAATGTCGCCCTTGGCCGTTTTAAAGGCCAAATCAATGACACAACCTGCGGCCATACGCGCCGCCGCAGCCGTATGATGCTCATTCCAAGTGGTATCCAGATCGACACCAACACCGCCACATGTAAGCCGCACAAAACTGGCCGAAAGCGTGCTCTCCAGTCGCTGCCGCTGCAGCTGACATTGATTGGAGCCGAAGAGCATTGCATGTGCCTCCGTGTGCACCATCTGCAACTCTTCCTGTGTAGCTTTGCGTGAGCGCAGACGTCCGCAACGTTTGGCCAGATCTGTTTCATTGAGACGCGCCCAAACGCTCTGCAAACGACCGCTATGCTCCGGATGCGACGAGTTATTACCACAAATGCAGGCGTGTTTGAGCATTAAACTGTCGTAGGCCAGACCCGTGGTAATATTCTGCTTGAAGGGTTCGTTGTTGTTGCCGCTCGTTGCCGAGATGATGCTGTTGCTGCTACCATTGCCGCCGCCGCCACCACCGGTGGTCAACTTCAGCGGACATGCTGCAGCCTCAAAATTATAGGAATTCTTAATGCTGCCGCTGCTAAAGTCCATGAGCTGACGTCGATGCGGCAACGTTAAATTCACCGGCGGTATATGATCGGCCGAGGAGGAGGTAACAATGGGTGCGCCGTGCTGCCCAGTGTCGGCCAACTGATTCAGTCCATGCGGTCCGAGCGGCACAAGCGGACTGGAGAGTGTGCGCGATAGCGGACGTATTAAACCACGGCTCACAGCATCCTCCACCTGCAGCGAATGCATGTAGAGTAGTTCGCGCTGCTGTTGCAAATACTCCTGATCGCTGAGCTTCGATTGATGTCGTTGATGTTGTTGCTGTTGGTGGTTGTTGGTGCTTTCTGCAGCAGCCACCGCAGCCTCAGGCAAACTCTGCGATGTATTTGTGACAATAGTGCTGGTGAGTATGGTCTTCGGTGGTTTCTTCTTGTCGGTCAAATCGATGACCTCCGCTGAGTCATCCTCCTCCTTGAGCTGTGGTTCGCGTACGACGCCGCTTCGCGTCAACACAGTTTGACGTATCTTTTGCGTCAGCAGCGCGTGTTGTTGTTCGTAAGCCTGACGCTCAGCCTGCAGAAATAGAAGGGGAGATTTAATTGATTAATCTAATATATTAAAATACTATAAAAAAAAGTTTGAATTGATATTAATATAGACTACATTTTTAACCCGTTGAGTTTCAATTAATCTGCCTAAAACTTACATCGCTATTTTCGTAGTGTGTCTGCCCAATATTCAAGGTTTGTGCGCTGCCTGTAAGCATTGGGTGGCCCAGCGGCAGCGGCGCCGATTGTGTGCGTCCCAATGGACGGTGCCCCTGCTTGTTGAGATGCGCATGCGCGACCTGTGTGTCCGTGATGGGATGATGTGCGTACATGCCAGCTTGCGTTAAATTGGCGGCACTTGCACCGGCAGCAGCCGCAGCGGCTGCCGCATGCAGATTAATGGCGCACACGTTGGCGCTCGACGTCTGATGAGCCATAGGCGGCGGCAAATCGCCGCTGAGTAGAGATGCAGCCGAAGCAGATGTGGCGGATGCTGAGCGCACCACGGTCGCAACTGGTGGCGCATGTGCGGCACCCGATGGTGGCATAACAGCGGTAGAGGGCGGTGCACGTGCAAATGATGTTGCGAGTGGATTATAGTAGGCTGGCGGACCAGTAACAAAATTCGACTGTTGTTGTTGCTGCTGCTGTTGTTGCTGCTGAACGGCGACCTGATGCCGCAACGCTGCCAACATTGAGAAATTGGGCGTAATCTGTTGCTGCTGATGTTGTGCATGCTGCGGCGCATTTGGCGGACGTCCCAGCGAAATATTCGGCATGGAGGGCGAACTGAAGAGCGACAAGTCATTAATACTACTGCGTTGGCCGGACTGATAGGCGCCGACGTCTTCGTTCTCCTCTTGTATGGGCGCACTCGTTGGCGAGCCGCGACTGCTGACAGCGGTGGCGGTTGACAACGTCGAAGAGGGCGGTGAGTTGGGACCAGAGTCAGGTGTGCTGTTGCAATCTGCGAATTAAGTATAGTGAGTTTGAAATTAAAATGTTTTATTAAAAATTTCGAAAATAAAATGCGAAATTTCATGAATTAAAAATAAAAACTACAAAAACTGTTATATATTAATAGCATTTATATTAATTTGTTTAAAACACTGAGAGCGTGGTTAGTGTGCGGCAGCGAAAGGTTAAAGTTTAAACAAATCAAAAAAATAAGTACAGCGCAAGTGTTTTATATGTTTTAGTAAATGTAAAGGTTGCAAAAGTATTACAAACTAAATAAGAATTTTAAATAAAAAAATGGAATATAAAACTTAGAAGCAACAATTTTGTTTTTCATACTGTAGATAGTTTTTCTGTAGTTTTTTTTTTCGAAATAATTTTATGCAAATTGTGAAAATGCTTAAATAAAAAGCCGCATTGATGATGATGCTGGTAATGATGATGATGACGTTGATTTGATGATAATGAGGTAGAAGAGGTTGAGAAGAAGAAACTGAATCTGAAAATGTTCTACTTTGTTTTACTTTGGCTCTAATGGGCCATATACGTACTTGATAGCGCCGAGTTTTGCTGCTTTTGTTGCCGCCGCTGTGCCGCCTGCAGTATGCGCTCGTGTCGACGTGCGCCCGCCGGTCCGCTGATTCTGGCCTTCCGCTCAATAACGCTTTGCTTTAAGCGTATCTTCAGCAAATTCGGCTCGGATGCTACATTTGAATATTACCAGTGGGTTATTTGGTAGTAATTAATTGTTTATTTTTTTTTATTGATTTTTTTTCTATGTTTGCGTATGTGTGTCATGTACAAATTGGCACACTACGTGACAAAATATTTGCAAAATATGCTACACGCACATTGTAGTATTTAATTTAATTCTGCGATTTTCGCGAACATTCCTGGGGAACTTTTCGATACTGCACTAATCGAAGGATTAAATGTTTACTAAGGACTTTTTTTCAAAAATATGCTGTACATTCTAAAATTCCTACTCTGTATTAATTTTATTAGAAAACTTAAAATAATAAAAAATGTATATATTTTAATTTTTATCGACCTTACATGATGTCTGCACTAGCCATAATTTATGGAAATGTTTATGTTGTATGATCCAAATGTATTGTGAAGACACTCACTACATGTCTTGCCATAAATGTCAAACATTATGGTATGACTGAAATGTCCCCTTAAAGTCTGCCATGACTTTGACGTTTCGAAATAAATGCAAATCAAAATAATTACTAATAAATTTTTATTTCATGAATTTTAAATTTTGAATAGCGTTTTATTAATTTATTTAATAAATTCGCAGTGCAAATATCAATGATACATCGTGGCGCGAGTGCAAAGTACAAATTTTACAATAAAATGTTGTGACATAATTGGACCATATCGCTTTTGTGGACATAAACATACAATTTGTCTGTCATAAACATTAACATGAGATATGGATTGTGGAGACGCGGTGTTAAATATTATAAAATTTTATAAAAAAAAAAATATTTTTTTACATATTTCTTTTTTACATATTTTCTCACGGATAAAAAAGATTTGTTTGAATATGTAGGAATGAAGTGTAATTAAATTATAATCGAAATTGAATTTATTTTTGTTCACGTGTAAACATTATTATATTGTCCAGCAGAATCTGTCAAATTTACCATAAATATGTTACAATACCAACATAAAATTTTAATAGCATTTGATTAAAGTATTTCTTGGCAATTTACTTGGTTAAAACTATGTTTCGAAACACAAAAAATGCTAATCAAATCTAAATACAACGTATGTTCGCCACGATCGTCTTAATTCAATAATTTATCGACGGACGAAGTTGGCAACGTTGTGCATTATTTTCTAACTACGCCATCTTTTGCCATCGTTTGAACATATTGATGTTTAAAAACAAACAAAAAAGACATTGGATTTAAATAAGTGTATTCTTGCAACATTATTCTTGTATACGAAGTTGGCACTCGTTGAGCACTCGGTGATCGGCATTTTCTGCGTACGTGTCTTTTGTTGTTCGTTGAGAAAACGTGTTCGCGTCGGTAATAATTTTGTTATTTGTAAATTAAAATATAAATTTTGTTACAAAAAGTACTCTGTTACTATGAGTAAATAACTTGCAGTGTATAATTTCTGAAACAAATGCGAAAAAACCACAAATAAAAATCTGTGTTTCGATTTTCAAACAGAATTTGGCATGTTTTTTTTACAAAGGCCTCCATGAATTACTTGCCTACGCTATGTGCTGCACTGAGATCAACTGTAACTGTACCAAATATAAAGCGAGCCTGGATCGTTTCATTCATTAATGCTGCCACTTGTACTTGCAGTTTAAAACCAATTATTTATGTATGTATTTAAAATTTTGTATATGAATTCAATTATTATAAATTCCCACTGTGCATGTTTAAAGATTTTTAATAAAAATTAATAAAAAAAAACAACATTTTATTTGTATTTTATATTCAGGATTTCTTTCCAAAAATATTTATATATGTTTCTATGCAAACATACTACTTTTTGAACTGAAACAACTGATATGTTTCACTGGAAACATATTTATATTCAGGTCGTTCAAAATCATGTTTTATTTTAAACATATTTATGTTTCGGTTCAAATATTTATTTTATTTGGATGTAGTAATTATTACGTTTCCATTAGAACATACTCCATTTTAAGGGGCAACATAAAAATGTTTCCGGGATATTATAATGTAAGTCAGAGCTCATTACAACACTGTTCAAGTCTCAATACAACCCTGTTTGCAAATGATTTATCAGTCAATTATATATTATGTTTACATAAAATTCCAAACATACATGTTAATGCCTGCAAAATTATGTTTGGAAGCAGCGTGCTGGCACAGCATGTAGTTTATATTTCATCAAAAATGCCAGTCTTCATACGGCAGGTTTCACGCAGAGAATCGGCATGTTTAAAAATAATTGAATTACCTTCCTCACGACAGACCTTAGGAATAGCAAGGCAGCCTGTCTCTTGCTACAAACTCCGTCTTTATTTGCCGGAAACCTGCTGAAAATCTGTTGATTTCCAGTTTGAAAGCTGCTGTGTTACCTGCCTGTTGCCCGCTTGTTATCTGTCATAAACTTTTTTCGGAGGTTTATATAACATACTTCATTTTATTATTCCCGATTTCACAATCCGCACATTGTTTTGTTTACAAAATAGAATCAAATTTAATTTTCTGTCAACATTTTTTCGTATTTTTTTCAAATGTAGTGCAAAGCTTACAAATTCAATTAAAATAAAGCAATTTTTACAAATGAAATTTGTGTATGATTGTGTTTAAAATGTTTTTTACCATCTGTCGAATTCGCAATTGCCAGATAAGTGTAAATTCAACAAAATAATAAATTAAGTGAAACATTTTGCTATTAATTTTGCGAGAGATCTTAATTTATAACCGGGTCGAGGAACCGGGTAAAGTTTTTTGTCGTTTTATGCAATAAGGGCGTTATCTCCATATAAAAAAAATATTTTTTTTTTATTTTTAAATTTTTACAGTACCCAAGTAACCACGGCTCGACAATTGCCACAAACTTTTGTGACAAATGTGTTGCAAACTATTAATTTTTAGTTGCAAACCGGTGGCTAAGAACATGCATGAAACATACGCAATAATATGTCACAATGCTGTGATATATAAGTCATACATTCCGATAATATACGATAATGGGTGTAGCTAACTTTTTTGTTATAACGTGGCAAAATAGTGGCAAATTATTAAATCTATTATGTTCCATATACATATGTGGCAAGTATAGAATGAAGAACCTATTAGGAACATGTTTATTAATAATGTAGCTAATTAAATGGTATAAATGTATATTATTATACACAAAATATTTATTATATCCACTACATATATCAATGGAACGTTGGGTTGTAAAAAGGACAGTCGGAATAGTATAATTTAAGAAATTAAAAATAATTTCACAAATTGCTTTTTTTTGGGTGAGCGTGAAAATTGGAGAGGGTAGAATATAAGCTTTAAACCGAAAACTTGCACCGTTTGTTAAATTAGAGTTTGTAGTTTGCCGAAAAATCTGTTCGTACACCCAAAGAACGAATCAGTTGGGGAAATCGTCTTTTTTCGCCAACCGATTGATTTAGTTCTGTCAACATTTCACTGATTCAGTTATTGCAACACCGCGTATCAGTTCACACAACTAATGAATACAATTGACACAACCAATTTGTTTGGTTGTGGTAGTCAATTTATTTATAAGGAATCGGCATATTTACCTAGCCCTAGCGCTCCAATGTGTTGCAAAAACGAAGTCAGCGTCACAACTGCGTTCCCGATATCGAACATTACCGACGATTCGTTGTGCTGCTGATTTCGTGTTTGCAACACGTTGAAGCGCTAGGGCTGCATATAGAAACCTAACAGATATAAAGAAAATTGCAAGAACTCTGTACAATAGTATGTCCGTTGTTAAAGAAAGTATATTTGGGCATGTAAAAACCGAACAGTAACAACGAACAAGCTTTAAAACAAACGCGCTGACCGCAGCACAAAAACAACGAGTGAAAAATATGAAGCTTGTGCGACTGATGTTGTCCTGCTTTGGCTTCGCAAAACTGCTGATTCCGCAGTTGAATCAAATAAATATTGATTGGTACAACATAATGTTATATCATTTAGTCAATATAACCAAATATCTGTTGAGTCAACTAAATATTGGTTACGTCTCATTTTGAATTTAGTTGCCGTAGCAATGGAAATAAAAAAATTGACAATGGATAAAAAGTTTGTTTCCCCAATCAATGTTGCAGTTGCTTCAACTATTAGTTGGTTAATCTTCATACTATTGTTTACCTCAAATGAATTTCAGTTGAGGCTGACTACATTTGGAAGATGCAAATGAATATTCTTTGAAACAACTGCACGCCAAGCTATTATTTTTTTGTGTGTAAAGACTTTTATTATTTTGACTGGCAATTGGGTGGCAAATATGTATATTTCACATGATTTGGAACAATAATTTGAATGGCAATTGTTTGGCTACCACTTAAGTTGCCACAAAGTGGTTTTGAGCCATTTTGGCCTAATTTATATCTATATCCCTCCATATCAATAAGTATATCTAGACTATGCACAATAATCTTTTTTTTTGCATTTATGTAATTTTTATAACTTTGAAACGCAATACGCCGAATTTGAATTCTCGTTTTATGCAATAAATATTTTATATATTGTTAGTAGCTGTAAAACAAATTTGAAAAGTGCATAAAAAAGCTAAAAGTTCAAAATTTGAACCATTAATATCGGTTCATTACTTTATGAGATACGTACATTCCAAAACTTACTTTTTCACATAACGCCCTTATTGCACTCAACGCTCTAATTGTTATTGTCAGTTTTTGTTATTCAGTTGTCCTTTATATTCAGTTGATAGAAAGCATAAGTGTGAAACGTTTTTCCACACTTAATTATAGTTTAAGAAAAAATTAACACGTAAGTGTGCGCTGTGAAACCGGATCTTAAACTTATTGATTTTTTCAACACAAATAAAACAAGGAAAATGAGCTGAGTACTCAGTATTAAGTGCAGTGCATTTCACTGTACTCATTTTAGACAGTACACTACAACTATGTCTTGCTTTAAATTTGTTTGGACACTACCCCTGCTTGGTTGTTAATTGCAAGACATTCATTTGATTTGTAAGCATAGTGTGCATGTCTTGAAATAAAATAAATGGATTCAATTGAATTTATTATACATTTGTGAAGAGATGTCTAATATATATTGTTGTAGTAAAAGTTTGCATATTTCAAATGTATACTTTACATATTGATTTATAATCGAGAATATTCGGGATATCACCTTCGATCAAAAATTGGACAATTAAAATCGAATTGAAATGGTTATACAGAATTTAAAAGGTTTTAGTTCAATGGAAAATATATTTTTTGTATTGAAAAATTTACTTCCCCTGAAAAAAGATGACAAGTAATAAAAACATTTCAAATATAGCATTTTAATATTATTCGATATAGTTTGATGTTCTTATCATTTAAAACAAAATGTATTGGACACATTGTAAAACACGCAGATTTTGATGTAAACTACAACTTTGTCTTCTTGAAATCTTTTTTCCAAAAATATGTTACTAAATTGTGTTGAGTCTAGAAAAATGTTGTCTATTTTTAAAATATTTGAAGATTTTTGTAAATCAATATTTATTCTGTTGTCTATATAATTAGTAAGTTCACATGTTGGATTGATAAAATCGCATTTATCAATCAATAAATTATATACTTTTAAAATTGTCTGCATAATGTGATATCTTTTAGCATTGTATTGAAAAGCAGCAAAATTAGTATTTGTTTTTTTTTGTCACATAGTGTTTCAAGGCAGCAGTAGGTATTAAAAATGAGGCCTCTCAATCAGTTGTTAGTTTTGAAACAAAAAATAAATAAAATAGCATTATATAGCTGAATTTAGCTGTTGTTACACATGTGTTAATTCGAGCTACAATTTTTTTGTTTTATAGAACGGTATATGATAACTGGGGGTAACATGCCAAAAACTCAAACGAAAAATAAAAAGAAAATAGTTTTATATTGACTGAACAACCCAACAACTAACCTGTTTTACGCAGTGGAAAATCTGATTCATATTTAATGAGCGAAGACGGCGGCGGTGGTATTTTATAGGGATGCGAACTGGTAACGCTGCCTGCAGGCAAAGATTCGCCGGACGCACTCTTCACGACACCGCTGTGGGAGACACACACAATTGTGAGATATTTTAGTTGTATTTTTGTATGTGATGTGATATTATTTCACATATTACATACCGATTTCTGTAGGGTGAGGTGATGGCCATACCATTCGAGGAAGCAGCTTGCTTACGATTCATTATAAAACACTGCAAATAATTAGCAATTAGCACAATACCCACTCCTCCATAGTTTTGCACTGCAAATGCAATTATTTCAATAATTTGTTCTTACATTCAGTATCTGCTTCACTTCGGGACTGGCATTCGCACTGCAATTCTCCTTGCGCTTCATGGCCTCGCGTTCGCGTCGCTCCCGCTGCTGTTGATCCTCAATTGCTGTGGCCAATTTGTGTTCTCGCAATTCCTGGAATGCGCCATGTGAATGCACCGCATACTAAATCAATAATAAGTTCGAAATTTTGTTTTTGGAATAGCAGCACTTTTTGGTTTTTTTGATAATTTTTGTTTTTGAATATTTGTAATATTTACGAAATATGTATCAAATTAAAATCAGTCATATGGCTCAATTGTTTGATTTAATTTGTGAACATGCGGCGTTTGTCTACGCACCTGAAATTTGTGCTCCAACTGCATCTTGTGCTGCAACTCAAGTTGTTTGGTTTGCTCCTGGAAGGTGTGTAACAGCATTTGCTTCTGCAGCTCCTGTGTCTTCTTTAGCTGTGTAGAATAGAAATAATGTAAATGAATTAATTTATGTTATAAAGACTTGTGTTGCTTGTATAAAATATAATAGGTCATGTTTCAGTCGTAGACAAACCTTTTAGTCGATAGATTTTAATTAGAAAAGGTCGAAGTTTATCAAAGGCTGCCTATTTCTCTACCGTACGCAAAATATGCCGTAAATATTCTTTCTTTAATTCAACAAAATTTGATAATCTGCTTACACTTTCGACAAACTTCCATTTATCTGTTTCTTTCCGAAAATACACAGATATTCCAAAGGAATATCAGAAATTTAGTCTCGAGAATGTTCGCTCTAGCGAAACTTTTTAGTTTGTTTGGAATATTTTATGAAAAAAAAAGGCGTAGTTTGAATCATTTTCAGTTCAATCCCAAAATATGCTGAGCATCTGCCTTAAAAAGACACAAATTTTGATAAGCTGATGTACGCTCCCCACAAACTTCCATTTATTTGTGAGCTAGACGTAAATATTCCTTAAATATTTCTAAAATTTAGTCTGGTTGATGTTACAGCCTTGACTTTATTTAAATTTGTACAGAAAAACTTTTGAAAAATTGAATTCTAAAACGTTTGATAAGGAATTGTCATACGAAATCGAACAAAACTCGATAGAAATGAAATATAAAAAACATTACATTTTATTTTAAGTGAACAAGAAATAAATAAAACCTGATTGAACTTATGGCATTTCATGTAATTCTGAATATGGATAAATTTGAAAATTTGGAATACCGTTTGAAAGATTAACATTCTCTCATCTATTGTTACCAATATTACAACCATCGTACAGAGATCAGAATCAGTTTGAAATAAATTTAATATTCTTTCAAATATTTTAAATAAATCTTTATGTATTCAATCATTTCCTAGTCTGTCAACACCCAGAAAAATTGTTGTATGTTAATCTAATAAAAAAAATATTCAATTGAAAGAAATAATTATTTCAACGTTTCAGGTATTTTTTCTACAATATAAGTACATTTTATTATGTCCAAAGAAAAATGACTTCATTCCGAGTAACAGACAAAAACCAATGTATACAAATAAAATACATATTTTTATATATTTCAGGTAAACTATTTTTATATTAATTCCTAAAATTGAGGAAATACTTCCTAAAATGTCAAACAATGTTACTCTCAAACTGTTTTATTCCAACAAATCTTTCAAACTGTTTTATTCACTTCCTAATATTTCAATCAATGTTACTCTCAAACTGTTTTATTCCAACAAAGCTTTCATACTGTTTTATTCAAACGTTTAAATTTGTTACATTCAATGGAATGTTCGTAATATAATCCACAGGTTGTAATTCAGAAAACAATTTGTATATTAGGCTAATAAAAAATAATAATAATGTTGGTATATCGTGGATGTTTACAAAGTGGAGGATTTTCTCAGACAGAGGAAAAACAAAGACAAACCAAAAATGTGTATTAGGTAAAAAAAAAAAATAATAATAATAATTAAACTATAATAAAAATAAGCTATTTTTATATTAATTGAAGAAAAGTTTCCTAAAATTGAGGAAATACTTCCTAAAATGTCAAACAATGTTACTCTCAAACTGTTTCATTCCAACAGAGCTTTCAAACTGTTTTATTCACTTCCTAAAATGTCAAACAATGTTACTCTCAAACTGTTTTATTCCAACAAAGTTTTCATGCTGTTTTATTCAAACGTTTATATTTGTTACATTCAATGGAATGTTCGTAATATAATCCACAGATAGTAATTCAGAAAACAATTTGCATATTAGGCTAATAACAAATGATAATAATATAATGTTGGTATATCGTGGATGTTTACTACGTGGATGATTTTCTCAGACAGAGGAAAAACAAAGACAAACCAAAAATGTGTATTAGGTAAAAAAAAAAATAATAATTAATTAATATAAATAAATTTAAAATATAAAATATTATTTTTTTACTTAAAAAATTGCAACATATTTTATTTATTATTTAAGTTATAATTTTTTTCTTTTAAAATTGTATTAACATTTTTTTTCAAATCGGAGAACATACTTTCTATAAATCATATAAAAACATTATTTAGCGTACATCTTAAATATTGGAGAAAATCATTACATAAAACGAGGAAACAATTTCTTTAATTTAAAGAAATGGTTACTTTCAACGCCTCGATAATTTCTCGAACTACTTCTATTACCTTTATCGCTTTTAATTTTGATAATTTTTCGTACAATAAAATTTTAAGTAAATAAAAAAAAATGATGAAATCTCGAAAATATCTTGAAGCGATTTGAATCGAATGGCAGACTGGTATTTTTTTTTTTTTTTTGTAAAGTTTTGAATTTCTTTTTTGTACATCGTCGTTATAGAACTAAAAGTCATCAAGTACATTTTTATGAAAATCTGAGTTAAAATATCAATTGATAGATTCACATTTTCTTAACATTTGGTACAAATATTGAGCTCAACTATCAGAAATTGAAAGGTATATAAATAATTTTGTAAATGAATAATTTGCATTTTAAAAATGTAGTTGGTGACTTTTAGTTTTACAACGACGATATCTTGTAAAACCAATTTTGTTCTCAAATATATGAACATTTCTGAACTATATAGCTATTTGTACCATTCTCGTTGTATAGATTCGATTTGTCCGAATTCGCTATCAGTTCGATTTTGAATAAATTGTCGTTACGAAAAAAACTTCATTTTATCGTTGCGATTTAAGCGTACATCTTAGATCAAATTCTAGTACGATATAGATACGAGAATCTTCACCGAGATCGAAAGAATTCTATGACATCTCGAAAAAATCTCGAAGCGATATCGAATTGAATGACGACTGGGTATACCCATATACTTACAAGTAAGTACCCGAGACAACATTTTTGGCATTTTTCTGTAATATTTCGGGCAATGTTTCCAGCAAACGCAAAGATAAATGGAATATCTTGGGAAGTGTATAGCAGATTTTACAATTTGGTGGCATTTTAATGGCAGATTCACGCCATATTTTTGGAATGGGCAGAAAACAGACAGCTTTTGATACAAACTCCGCCTTTGTCTGTTTAAAATATGTCGAGAAAATGTTTCTGAACTGCCACGATCGTGACAAAAATTTTGTCTGGGGGCCCGAGAAAAAATGTTGGCATTTTCTGGAATATTTTTCCGGCAAACGCACATATAGAATATTTTGGGAAATTTTTGAAAGTTTTAAATGATTTCTTTTGAAAAATTGAAGAAATGTAGAAAAATGTGGCTAATAACTTGAATTTATGAGTATTTATGAATTTATTATGGTAATGTTGTATGTGGAGGGAGATGAATTAAGATATCGCGATTTTTAGTGTAATATAATTTAGGGTAGTAGATTTTAGCGTGCACCCAGAAAAAAATTACCTCAAATCCCATTAAAACTGGTCAATAGAACAATTATTGATTTTGATAGTATACAAAAAATAAATCTTTTCATATAAAATCAATGGCAATGTCATGGTATTATCTAGTATTTAATGGTATTTTCCGATTAAAATAATAATTTATCCTGTGTGATTAATATAAATAATGGATTGCTAGTGGTAAGTTTAAGTGTAATTATTGAAGAGTTTTAGTATTAAATTTTTGTTTTATTCCATATTTTTCCCATAACCCGATCAAATACATGACGAGCATTATAATTTTTGTTCTATGATAGTGTAGTGATTCGTAGCGTATTTTTAGTGTATTGAATTTTACTGTAGTGAGTTGCAATATGGTAAGATAAATGTGTGAATTTTATAGTAGTGAGTTTCAATGTGTATTTTATAGAGGTACGTCATATTTTTAAGACTGTGTTTCGTTGGAAATAAACCTAAAAACTTGTTTACTTTTCTGAAAAATAACTTCTTGAAAAGCGCAACTACTAAACTAAGTAACTTTACGAAAATTCATTCGTACTATGTACGAATGTTTTCGTGGTTCATTTTCACGAATATTAGCATCAAATACACTAACTTTTTCGTGTATTTCATACATGTTTTATTTTGAGTGTAACACTATAACACACAAAATATAAATTTGTTACGCCAACCAACTTTTTGTCCAACCAACTTATATATAGTTCTCTCAACCGCTTAGTCAGTTCTTATAGTCTAAACCAAAAGAGTTATATTGGACTACAACCAATTTTGAACAGTTTTAGAAGTAGCAACAATTTACTAGGCAGTTCAAATACTGCTAAATTTCTGGCTAGTCAAGAACTGATCGGTTACTGGTATGGAAATGCCCAGAAACCAAAGAGGTTTACTGGCTAGTTTCTAGTAGGAAAGTGCGTTACATTGCTCGCAAGTTACTCGACAAGTGACTATTAAAACTACCTGGATACTGGTAGGAATTATTACTTGGGAAATTCGTTTTAACCGAATGAAGTTGGTTGTTAAAACTTTTTTTTAATAGTTTTTTTTTTTAATAATTAGTTTTAAACCGATGAGGAGAATTTTACTGTGATGAGTTTTAGTATTTTTTGTTAAGTTGTATAGCGATAAGTTATATGTAAATTTCATTGTGGTGAGTTTTAGTAAGAATCATAAAATATATAAATAGGAAATGCAAAACTAATAAATATTAGATTCGCAACTCACAAAAAAAAACGATAAACAAAAACTATGAGTTTTATTTTTCGTAAACTAAAATCTTAGAAATTTTCGCGATTTAACAACGCAAAACAACAACAAAAAATCCGCCAAATATTAATAAATAACAAGTTGCTTTATAAATTATAGATATTTATTGAGAAATGGGCAGGTTGAAGGGCACAATTAAATGAGAAAACAAAAGAAATGCCAACTAATAAGTTATTTAATACATTTATTTTAATTAAAAGCATAGCAGAAGATGAAGAAAAAGTGTGGCGCGAACGGAGGAGGAAGGCAACCTCACTCAGTTGATGATAAGCTATAGCCAGCTAGCTAGCTAGACAACATGTAGTCCCTACCCTACACTATACACATGTGGTGTGTTTTATTTAGAAATGCGCAAAATATATCAATTCGTATAAACATTTAGTTGAGTAGCGAGTGGCTCTATTTTTAGACATTCTGGTGGACTAATAAGAGAACAAACGCTGTTCTAAAATAAGATACATTTAGACTTTAAAATAAAAATTCGTATAAAAAGAAGAAAAAAAATGAAAATGAAATAAAAACAATAAAAATTAAAATTAAAACAGCATACGGAATAACTTCACTCTATTCTCGGATATACTCACTTCTAATATTTGCTGGTTGATATCGGTTGAGGGTGCATGTGACGCTGCAGCAATAGGATCAAATTCGAGCGCTAAAGAACCTGCCGCAATATGTAGCCTTTCGTCCGTAATTGTTGAATCCTGTGAAATATCTAAATAGAACAAATTATTTAATACTTTGCATAACTTTTGTGTATGGGGTAGATTGGTTGTGGGCTCTGAAATATGTTTCATTCATACAATATGTAATATGCAATTTTCAATAAACTATAAATACTGAGCATTTATTTTTCTTTTAGTGTATTTCAAAGAGAAATTATTAATAGTTTCTTTATTTATTCTCAATGACGAATACATAAACATTGTAATTGTTGTTTTTTGTTTTTGTTGTTGTTTTTATATTTGTTGTTGTTATTAAAAATAGCATTTTATTTCCTCCCACATCTACACGCAGAAGAAATTATTTGCAGAAAATACCTATGCAAAGAAAGAACAAACGGACAGACGGACGAACGAATGAACAAATGAACGATTAAAATGTATACAAAACAAAAATGCAGGCAGGCGGTGGCATACAAAAACAAAAACTTAAACGGCAGAAAGTTTGACAGCAACGTCGGGGTCAGTTCGACATCTGTGCTGTTATATGGGAGGGCGGTCGGTCGGTCGGCTGCTGTGCTGTATTAAAACATTGCAAAAATCTTAGCACAATTTAGGAGATATTTTTTTTAGGTATAATGAGGTTTTAACAATGTCTCTTACGAAAAAAACACATTTCATTTTTTTTTTATTTCAATTGTACCCAATGAAATAAACGAACAATTTCACACCATATTAAATAAAACTAATTTGAGATTTAACCTTTTGGAATTTGTTAAAATATGCGCATATTACATAGATATACAACTTTTTCCCCTTCTTTTGCTTTGATACGATTTTAGGTTTATACGGGGTCGCTGATATCGAATGTGAAGTCCGTTTTGATCTACCACATCAGAGTTACTCGCAATTTGCAGTAAAGACAGTGGCGCATAATCATAGACAATTTAAAGTCGACTTTAAAAATAAATTCAACTTTTTTGACAAATTTTGTATAGAAAAAATTGTCAAAAAGCTGATTTTTAAATTTAAAGTTAACATTAAATTGTTTATCATAAAATAGTAAAGGGTATCAGAAAATACATACAGATTTATATTCTTTATCTGTTGTCAAAATTTAATTGTAATGGAAAAAGGATGAATTCAACCTCTAAATTTGTTATTTGAATTTTCCAAATTTTCCAATTTTTCAAATTTCAATAATAAATTATCTCCAAAAATATAAGAAACATATCAAATGTATTTTATAGAGTTCCCATTCCTCTATTTAGAATCATGAGCAGGGCTGGGCTATCCACTCCATTCCAAAAAAATCCATCCGGATGAATTTTTTTGGATTTTATCCACTTAAAAAAATCCATGATTTTTGGACGTTTTTGGATTTTATTGATTTTTGCACATTTTTGGAACTATAACATAGGAATTTGTGGTTTTCAGAGTACGATTTTTTTTTTTAAATTTAAGAATGAACCACGAAATCGAAAAAAATTATTAGTACTGCTGGATGAAATCTCTGAAGAAGTTATATTGAAATGATGCATATATTATATTAACCAATTTAGCCAACATACTTACTAGCCAACATAGGCCTTTATCCAAATAATTTAATAAATAGCTAGATGTAGTCTCCGAAACTATGGATTTAATTCAAGTCAGTTCTAAGCCAATTTTTAAAGCGGTAGTCATTGATTGAATCTATTAGGTTCGGAAGAGTTGTCCAGTTATAAAGAAGACATTCAAAATAGATTTGATCAGGCACTTAGGCTGTTTCATTTTTTCGATAATGTTACTAATTCGATATATGGAAGAAAACGGCTTCCACATCCAAGACGGTGAATTTTTTCCACAAAGTAAGTTTTAACCAAAGATTATACAGCAGTTCTCGTCAGCGAAATGGTATAACTTTAAAAACCGAAAAATCCTATTGAAAATATCTTATTTATAAAAAATCCAATAAAATCCAAAAAAAACCGGTAAAGTGGATTTTTTTTTTAAATCCGGATTTTTCCCAGCCCTGATCATGAGTGAGACTATTAAGTGACCCATTTAATTTAAAAGAATGTCAATATTTATTTGGAATAAAATTCAATGTTATTTTGATTATTTTTCACATTTAATTTAAAATATAATTTGCTAATCCTTGGACTTGAATCTGGGTGTTTATTGGGTTGTATTCATTTAGCTTTAATGAATTACATAAATGCGTATAATGAATTTTGTAAAAATGATAAAAATAACCGATAATTCGTTGAAATTTGCCAGTGATGTACTATAGCATTTCAACTCAGTATATTTTAAGCTTTCACTGTAAAACTGCGTTCAAAGTTAAACGTCGTTTACAGACGTTTAATTAAGGTTAAACTAGGGTTAAACTATGGTTAAACTAGGGTTAAACTTGGATGTCAAAAACCGATATCACAAACCGGCGGTTTTCTAGGAACCGAAACCGTCAAAACGATTTTATGCACAAACAGAAAACCGTTTTTTTTGACTCGGTTTAACCGGTTTTGTAATGTTTGGCAAAATTATTTTTAATCTGCTGCTTTATTAAAATGTAAGTACATTTTTCTATTTTATAAATACTTATTTGATGTCCATTTGGGAAAAAATTTGGCACGATGAAGTCGGTATTTCTGGTACAAGCAATTCAGCACTCAAAAATTCCAAAGTATTATAAAAAATGTATAAAAATCTGTGATTTCTTAATCAACTTTCTTACTTTATTATCATAGACACACTATATGGACCACAAACATCTGCACAAGTTCAAGATTTTATGCACAACAGACAGACGACATTGCATTTATGATAAGCTACATATTATATTGACCTATTATTGCCTACTATTTGAGAGCTTGACTTTCTAATACATCCTCCCAAGACATTAATCAGTCTGTGTCTCCGTTATCAGGTGTGTAAAGAGGCTGTCCGTTTCTCTGTCCATTGACCGTCCGTCGTTGTCGTTTTAGTCTATTTTTTTTATTTGTTTTTTTTTTTTTTGCTTTATTTTAATTAGTATTTTTGTTAATTTTTATTTTCTGTGTGTAGTACGTGTATCCGTTGATTCGTTCTTCGTTGATTTGTTCCGATCGCATGCGATGCACAGTGGGACAGCGAATATCAAAAGTTGGCAAAAACAAACCCACGTTTCAAATTTTGTTATTGATAATAAATTTTTCAGAACAAAAATATATAGAAAAAAAACTCCATATTTAAACTATTTAGAAGTATTAGAATTTATTTTGAATTGAGCCAAATTAAAGTGTGTTTTTATCGATATTTTGGTTTGAATATTTTATAATAATTTAATAATATATCCCAATTAAGAAAAATAACATTTAAATAATAGACACCAAAAAAAACTATTTTGCAATTTCATTAATATAGATATTAACTTTTGGCATAGTTTTTCAAGTTTTAATTTCGAAAAAATTAAAGCGGAAACTTTATACAACTTAAACAAAAAAAAAAAAAAAAAAAATCGACTTTAAAGTTGTCTTTAATTCGTTTATTCGTTAGGGTGATAGTAAAATGATTTTTATTGAAATAATTTCCAGATTTTTTACAAATTTCGAATTTTGAATAAAATAAACAATTTTTATTTATTTATTGAAAAGGAAACTAAATAGTTAAATGATTTTTAATGATATAATTCACAAATTCCATCTAGATAAATAAAGCATAAAAAAGTGAATTCCCTCCCAGTCTGCCATGTCGCGAAGCTTTCTCGGACTAACTTCGAAAAAAAAAATCGATTTCGTGACAAGATATCGTCACTATCATGCCAAAGGGTCGAATGTGCAATTTTTGACATATGCGTTTTTTTATATTTTTGTATGTAGTTTTTCCTCAAGTAAACTGTGCGTGTCGCTTTGTTCGATATTTCTAGCTACAAAAGACAAAACCAAAAAGGCGTATTCGAAAAATTGAAAATCTTGTCATGCCAAATGGGCTTATCTTTTCATATTTTCGCTATAACTTTTTATTGATACGAGATAAAATAGTCATGTAAAGGTATTTATTGTTTGCTTTTAAATCACCTATCGATCTGCATCATTAATTAAAAATATTTTGCCAAACATTAAATAGCCATTTGTTATTTGCAGGAAAAAATGTTAAGCAAATTTTTTTTAATTATTGATGCAGATCGACAGGTGCTTTATAAACGAACAATAAATACCTTTATACCACTATTTTATCTCGTATCAATAAAAAGTTATAGCGAAAAAACGAAAATATTCGCCTTTTTGGCATGACAAGATTTTCAGTTTTTCTAATTTCTTCGTTTTTTTGCTATAACTTTTTATTGGTGCAAGATAAAATAGTGGTCTAAAGGTATTAATGCTTTGTTTTTAAAGCACCTATCGTTTGGCTTCATTATTTAAATAAAAAGTTATAGCCTAAAAAACAAACATATTTGCGTATTGGTCAGGATATAGCCGCACAAAATCCGTATTTATGATCCAAAGATTTTTATATACGTGATAATAATTGATACATAAACCTAAATAACAGGTTTTTAAAGCATTTCAAACTTTAAAGTTTGATTTACCAACATTTTTAAAAATGCACATTCGCCTCTTTGGCATGACAGTTACGATATGCTGTTTAAACATTTATCCTATAGAATTTGAAATCAATTGAACTCGGTAAAATATCTCGTACCGAAAAAAAAGGACTATATCGCCCCACTACCATGTAACTCCAATTGTAAAAATTGAAAAACAAGTGTCTGAGGTCGACATAAAATTGGACGTTTTCGTCAATTTTAACTACTCGCTGCCCCACTGTGCAAGAGTTCAGAAGCAAAATCTAAAAACACTTTGTATCTGCTGCTGCTGCTCCGACCAAACAACCAACCAAACAGCCAGCCAACAAACCCGACTGCCGCCTGCCTACTCTCTCAGGGCAGAATTAAACAAATTAAAATAGCCGCATTCAATTTTGCTTGAATAGGCCGTGACCTGTAGTTCTATTATTAGCGTTATTTATAAATCGTGCATAGCTATTGATTATATATTTAGTAACATCACAAATATATTTAGTTTCTAACATGTTTTCATACAAAACGAATCAAAAACAAAAACGAAACGAAAAACAAAAAAAGAAGTAGGCTACTTGCAGCAAACTATGTTGCCTGGTTACAATGATTTCACAAAAGACTTGAATAAAACTAGTCACAAATGTACAAGCAAAACAAACGATATCTTAATGTTATCGTTTTTATAGGCACAAATTATCATTTATAATAATTTATAAAATCAAGCATACGATAGGGTTTTAAAAAACCAAGCAATCTATAACGATAACACTATTTTTGTCACTATAGCATATTAAGTTGATTTTTAAAACAATTTTTTTCCAAAAAAACAAGTTTTGTTTATTCTGAAAATTACGTTTTTTTTTACGAAAATTGTAAAAAATCACAGAATTCAATATCAAAATTCTGGGTACTCATTTAGTACCTATTATATTTTTAAAGTTGCTTTCAATTATTTATTGATTTATTTATTATTTACGAGTGTTGTAAACTTTATTAAGTCAACAGCACCAATCCAACTCATAAATCTAAAATTTTGTTTGATTAATAAAAATTTCGCATATTTTTTGAAAATGTTTGTAGAAATTTCTAATATTTGTGCAAAATAGCAGCAATTTTTCATTGGTACATATTCCATACAGAAATATTTATAATTTTTTTATTATATTTTGAATTATTAAATACAATGAATTATGGTTGTTTACGTGATTTAATGATATTTTTAATTCGTTGTAATTTGCTTAAATTAGAATTTTTAATGTTGGAGAAAAATCGGCAATTGAACTTTAAAACTTGATAGTTCAGAAACTATGGGAGACTTCGTCGATATCGTTTTTTTAATCGACGGGGAAAACTTCAGTGTTGCAAACAAAATTGTTTTAGATTTTTAAAATGATGCGGTGTATACGTAATGGTGATTTGAAAAATAATTATCTAATATAGTACTGTGATGTTTCAATTCGGATAACTTTGTTGGAGTTGAGAGATCAAAAAAACGAATTACACAGTAATTTTTTATTTTTCGGTCACTATATATCCACAAAATTTCATCTAAATCGCTAGACATCGTGCCAAGATTGATATTTCTGACGTGGAATGTGACCTATAATCATTTTTTTTTAGAAATATTTGATGTAATGAAAATAATTTTAATTTATAGTAAAACTTTATGGCGCATAATCACATACAATTTAAAGTCAATTTTAAAATTAGATTCGACTTTTTTGACAAATTTTGTATAGAATAAAATGTCAAAAGGCTGATTTTAAATTTAAAGTCGACTTTAAATTGTCTATGATTATGAGCCTATGTTTTCAACCTTTTCCCAAAAAAAAAAGTTCTATATTTCATTTGTTTATAAATTATAAATCTTCTGTTTCCCATTATTTATCACTTTTACATTTTATATTATAAAGGGTTTTCCATATTTTAAATTATCAAAAAAACATACTATTTTTCAGATAATCCTGCTTTATCAAATACAAATTACTGCTATAAATTATTTGTCATCAGTTCAAAAAAAAATCATGAAACTATTCTTGAGAAAATTAAGAATTCCATGAAATAACGCTAACTAGCATTGAAAAATGTTTTCAAATGTAGATGCAGTTGTGGCTTTTATAATACATCATAGGACTGTACTTGAATTTTTTTTTAATCTTAATGTGGAAATATGTTTTTATATAACGATGCATGTACCAATCTTACTATTCATTTTCGTTAGAATTTAGTATTAAAACCAACATTCAAACGAATTTGCAAAGATTTTCTCAAAACAAAAAATGGAATATTTAAATATATATATTTTTTTTAATCTGGGAATTGAATTATTTAGGGTAAAATAGTAGTGTAAAGGTATTAACTGTTTGATTATAAAGCACCTATCGATTGGCATCATTATTCTAAAATCTTTTGCCAAACATTTTTCTGGCAAATAACAAATTGCAAATTAATATTTGGAAAAACATTTTTAAATAATGATGCCAATCGATAGGTGCTTTAAAAACAAACAATAAATGCCCTTACATTACTATTTTATATAGCACCAATAAAGAGTTATATCAAAAAAACGAAAAGATTCGCCCTTTTGGCATGACAAGATTTTCAATTTTTTCGTTTTTTTTGTTATAACTCTTTATTGGTGCAAGATAAAATAGTGTTGTAAAGGTTTTAATTGTTTGATTTTAAAGCACCTATCGATTGACATCATTATTTAAAAATATTTTGCCAAACATTTTTCCAGCAAATAAGAAATGGCAAATTAATGTTTGGCAAAATATTTTTAAATATTGATGTCAATCGATAGCTGCTTTAAAAACAAACAATCATGCTGTCATATCACCATTTTATCTTGCGCTAATAAAAAGTTATAGCATAAAAACAAAAATATTTGCGTTTTGATCAGGATATAGTCTCACAAAATTCATATTTATAATTCAGTAAATTGTCCAAATCCCAAGATATTTTATATACGGTTTACTATTTGATGAATAAACTAAACTAACAGAAAAAATTTAAAAAAAAAACTAAATTTTACTTATTTTTAAAGCACTTCAAACCTTAAAATTTGATTTCTCAAAATTTTTAAAAATGCACATGCGACCCTTTGGCATGACAGTGACGATATGACCTTTTTGAATAGCAACTATAGATGTTTGAAAAATGTGAAAAGTTTAAACTTGCACTGAAAAATTATTCGTTCGATATTGTTAAAGTTTATATTTTCCATAAACACATTTTTTGAATAGAAATTTATGTTTTTGACAAAAATAAATAAAAATTTGGAATTTCATATTGTCTAATGACTTGTTGGGCATATATAACATAAATAAATAAAGTAAAAGAAATAAATAGAGTATTGTTTATTTAATGACCAAGAAAGACCAAAAAAAAAATTGAATTACTGAATTTTTTTTGTTTGTCTTGGTTTTGGTTATGAAATTGAGCCAACTGGCCTGGCCTGACCAACTGTATTCCCTACTACGTTCGAACACTGTAAATATGCATAATAGAAAATATACACACAATAGCGTATTCGGAAATCTGTAAGGACGACGAAGTAAGTTCTAAAAATAACACAAAATCGATAAACGACGACTGTTTTCTTGGTATGTCTTCGTCCTCTACTTGTTTGATATAAACGAAATCTAGCAAAAACAAAGTGCTACATAATAGAAGAAGTAGCTGTAATAAAAGTTATGCATTACAAAAAATATATGAACAAAAAAAATATATATATCAAGTTACAGTAAGAAATTTTAAGATTTATAATTTAAAGAAACTCAAATATGTCAATAGATTATTTCATTTAAAGAAAGAGATAAAAAAATACCACTTTGTATACCGACACAAATCTTTTGAATATTTTCGAAGGAATTACACAGCTATACATAAATGAATCATATTTTATTTCATAAGAAAAACCTGCTCAATTGATGATAATAATAATAAATATGCATGTATTTTATACAGCATATCACCGAAGGTCAATAACACTGTTTTATACCCTAAAATGACACGATGTGGTTAGTGTAACAACTATCTGTGGTTTTAGCTATTCGCAGAATTGTTGATCATTTGTATTACTATTATTTTCTATATCTTTATTGTATAAGTAAAACTAAGCAAATGGAATAAATTTGATTTTGTTTATTATTACATCAAAAATACAAATTGTTATTGAGCGTCAAATTTTGATATGTCATTTGCAAGATCTAAGTAATCTTAATCCTTGATATCGATAAACTGAATTTGAATTATAACTGTAGCTACATGTTGACATATGGGTATTTCCAGAAAAACGTCAACCAAGACCGAAAAATTCAAAATGCTCAAATATTTGAAGTAATGATGGATTTGGAATCTTAAATATCTGAATCTAAATATTTGAATATCCGTCTGAAACTTTGAGTACCAAAAGTGTAAAACTACAGAATAAAAAATATCAAAAAAAAACTTAAATAACATCTAGAATATTGAATAATACATTACTTATCATTTCTTAATAATGATTATTATTATTGTCATATACAAGATTATTTTTTAGCAAAAAATCGTAGTGCAAATTTCCATACGGAACATACGGAATTATTGTGCGATTTATTACGAAATAACTGTAAACTTTAGGGACAAAGTGTACATATGCAAAAATAAAGTAAATTGTCTCAGCTATGTTCAGAGATAATTCAAAAATATATATTGTACGAAAAAAGTATTTTTAGAATAAAAATCGTACTCATAATTTCAATATAAAATTTTTTGTCCCGTCCGGAATTTTTCTGTGATTTATTATGAAAAAACTATAAACTTTAGGAACAAAGTGTAAATATACAAAGAAAGCACATGATTTCAACGATTTTTTAAAATATTTCAAATAAATCATTTGTACGCAAAATTCGCTGACTTTTTGGAATATCCATATGAATCTCGATATTTACTTCCATTTGTGTCCCGTCCGGAACGCCTACTTTTTCATTTATATCTGTTGATTTACCATATACAATTTTATAATTTTGTGCAGATGTTTAGTCCTATTTAAATACTACATACACAAAAATAATCAAGTAAATTCATTAATTTTCCTTCGAGATTTTAAAGTTTTAAGCGTACGAATGTCCCGTCCGGAACCCCAGGAAATTCCGATATATTTGAATAAAATTGATACATTATTAACAAGTTTATTTAATTTAAAAGAAAATTCGATTGGAAATGGTATAAAATATTTTCATTTGCAAGCATGACAAATTTTGTATTTCTATCTTAACCACAAATTAAATGAAAAAGCATTGAAGAACTTATTTCATTGATATTCTGAAAACGTAAGTGGCCGAAATGACCCAGAATAGAATAGAGGAGACTGGGCTAAAGTAGGAAACGTTTTGATCTGCCTTCAAAAAATACATTTAATATTTAAAAAAAAAAAATTGAAAGGTCAATTACATAGAGTGGTTCGTGATCTAATTTTTTGCATAAACAGAATACAATTTATATGTATTTAAATTGATTTTTGGGCGATTTTTCCAAACAACTCATTTTTATACCTCTTTAAAAATCCTGGGGTAAATTGGAAAATGTTAAAAATTTTACAAACAGGCAAATAATTTGTTATTTCTGTATTATTTCAGTATTATTTATAACATAAACAATATAAATACTTTCAGTATAAATAAAATATAATGAAATAATGAAGTAATGAACAAAAAGTATTAAGGTAATACAAACAATTAAATCATATATAAAAATTTAAAATTTTTGCGATTACTCGTCACCAGTTAGAAATGCTTAAATAATTTCGTATTTAAAAAAAAAAAAAAAAAAAGAAATGGTTCCCATATTACCCCAACCAATATCATGGTTTAATAATAATAATAGTTTGACACCACAGTCCTGTATAGAACTTAGTTCGAGCTCTCTCACCATTTGAGCTGTGCGTGTTATATTTGTACTCAAAGAGGTGGGACCTACAGTTTAATGCCGAATCCGCACGGCGGCGGGGCGAGAACTTTTCTTAGGCAATGTTTAATCTCGTAGGTTTCCCATTGACTGCCGAGAGGTAGCGTCGCATAGAAAATGTTTTCTATGAAAAAGATGTTGGCAGTCGCTGGGGATCGAACCGGGGACCTTTCGGCTCGTAGTCGAACGCACTAGCGACATTTCGCTGGTACTCCAACGCACTAATCAGACGAACTAACGACGCTACTATGGCTTAGCACCTACCATTTAATCTACGTTACATTTTTGCAACTCCCTTTTGTATTTTTAAGAGATACTATTTTAAATATACTTATTTAATTGAAAACGTTCAAATTGCACACTTTTTTTAATGCAAAAAACACCACTCTAGAAAATTTGTTCAATACATTTTTTTGGCTTGTTCTCGAAAAGTAAAGGGTAAGTACAAATTTGATTAAAATCATGGATGAAAAAGTAAATGCAATATGAAGTAACATATGAAGGGTAGTTTTTGCCTAAAAAGACAATAACATTACAAAAAATTGCAATTTCCTATTACCCCAATTCCAATTTTTTCCCCCACCGTTCCCCTACTATTAAAAGGAGCATTACTTTTTACCAGTGTTCACACTTTTCGCCAATGCAAAAGAGGTTGGTTTAAAAATGTTTGGGAGTAAAAATGAGTAAAAGGGAGTAGAAGTGAAAACATTGCAAAATGGAGTGTAGAAGTGAAAATATTGCAAAATGGAGTAGATTTGAAGTAAAAGGAGTAGACAATTAAATGTAGGAGTAAATATGATGCAAAGAGAGTAGAAATATTATATATTATATTATATTTATTTCTCAATAAATTGTTCTCATCAAATTAAAAAAATGTAAGCAATTTTTGCAATGGGAGTAGATTTCAGTAAAAGGGAGTAGACACCATCGCGCTGCCATGAGCTACTAAATAACATTTGGTTGCAACATACTTAGTTGACCGTTTTGGATCTATCTGGAATTGGATCAGATATGGATAATATTCTGGGTTTCAATTTCATAAGCAACATCTGCCTGTTATTTGTATTCATATTTACGTCGTTTTCATCTATATACTGAATCAGCCATTTTGGCGACAAAATGTAACGCCCTAAGTGCCTGATCAAATCTATTTTCAAATTCTTTCTTATAACAAGACAAGTCTTCCGAATCTAATAGATCTAATGGATTCAAAAAATGTCTACCACTTTGGCTAGAAATAAATCCTTGAATTAAATCCAAAGTTTCGGCGACTACATCCAGCTATATCAAAAAATTAATGAGCTCTACATATAAAATGCCTGTTGGCTAATATGTTGTTAACCGCTGAAACTATTTATTGCTGACCATTAAATGATTTTTTTTATCCACACTTTGTCCGCATTGTAATGTGAAAATTTCATTCATATTTACTTTTAGAATTTTGGATCATTTTACATCTTCCGAGATTTCATCCAGCAGTATTCTAATTCTTAAATTTTCAAAATTGATATTTCCTCAATTATTATTCGTTTTAAACAAAAATAAATATTGCTGAAAAAGTGTGGAAATCAATAAAATAAAAAAAAGACAATAATTACTTATGTTTTCTAAGTGGATGGATTTTTTTTGGAGTGTAGAAAATATGCCAGCCCTGGTAGTAATGGAAGGTGATTCTATCTGTACATGAGACATACCGTATTTTTGGCAATTTATGTTATGACAGAAATAAAAAAACAAAATTCACTGATGACCATATGAAATTTGGATCTTTCCTCAACGTTTGATGATTGACAGATAGATTTTAGTAGTAAACAAAAATAAAAAAAACTATTGATAATAGTATCAATTATACAAAAAAATGACCGACCAATTCGAAGTTTATAGACAATATCGTCGTTGTAGAACTAAAAGTCACCAACTACATTTTTATGAAAATCTGAAATTTCAACTTTGTTGGTAATTATTACAAAAAGTAATTGATAGATTTTTAAAGTGAAAATATTAATTGATAGATTCACATTTTCTTAACATTTGGTAAAAATATAGATCACATCTATCAGAAATTGAAAGATTTATGAAGAATTTTGTAAATGAATAATTGGCATTTTGAAAATGTAGTTGTTGACTTTTAGTTCTACAACGACGATATATTAAAGAAAACATTGATTACTACTGTTCGAACCAGATCGGAGTATTTTCTACTGGGCATAAACTGACACTAATTAATAAAAAATAATAATTTAATTATTTAAACGATCAAAACTTTTCCATTCATTCATTCTTTTAAATAGTATTCTAAATAGTGCACTTTTTTAATTAAAGCAAAAATATATATACAACACAAGCTCAAAATTCTTTAAAAAAAACCAAGCGTATTGTAAAAATACGATAGCGAAAATATAATTAGTATAGTTAATAAAATACATTAATGCAGTATTTAATTCATTCATACAACACACTTTGATAATGAATATGCAATCTTTGGAACGGTCTAACTAGACGCAATATATGAGCTATCAATTTACTTACCATGTGTTGAAACTATTTCTTCTGGACTAGTCATTGTTAAAATAAATTCCTACAAGAGAGGGAGAGAGAGTCAGTGAGTAAGATTATATATATATAAAAAAATGTTATTTATTTGAAATAATCAAAATATGTATATTAAAAAAAATATATTTGTATTTATAAATATACAAAATAAATATATATTATATGTCAGAATGTGTCAGCCTGCATGGTACTTCCCGAACAAAAATTTAAATGTTTTATTGTGAATTTTAGAAATATTTAAAAGTTATGCAAAATAATTTAGTGTCGCTGTTAAGTATTTTTAGAATTTGATATGAGCATATTTGTTTTTCAATAAAATTATCAGGCATTTGCTGAAATTAACTTTTGTATGATTTACAAATATTTGATAAATAAAATTAAAAAGAAATCGTTTTACAGAATATTTATACTTTGATTTGAAAAATCAAATGAATCCATTTAATAGAACTGAATTATGTTAAAGTTATCGTTATTTCCCACAATGGTTTTCTAATTTTCTAATAAATGTATTCGAATTAATTCCAAAATTAATTATTTAAAACATATTTAAATAAAATCAACAATACAAAACTGTACAATAATAAAAATAAATCAATATCTTAAAAAATAATCCAAACCATCATAATATAAAATTAATGGTTGA
Organism: Dryomyza anilis; assembly: GCA_951804985.1. Classification (NCBI taxonomy): domain Eukaryota; kingdom Metazoa; phylum Arthropoda; class Insecta; order Diptera; family Dryomyzidae; genus Dryomyza; species Dryomyza anilis. The sequence continues at coordinate 125,012,319 of OX638130.1, read as the reverse complement.
CTGGAAAATAAGTTTTTATTAAGCTTTCGTAAAATATTTAAACAATTCTTTTGTTGTCAAAATTAAGCTAAAGCTTATAAAAATATTTTGATAATTTTTTTTTTACAAATTCTTTATAAAAAAGAAATGTCAAATTTAATTTTAATTTTTTTTATGTTTTTTTCCGTGGCATACCAATGAATTTCTTAGATATAAAAATAATTATTTAACAATTACATATGTTGACCCCAATCAGTCATAACTAAAAATGTTGTTATCAATAGTTATAGAAATTGTTACTATACAACAAAATACATAATAGAGAAAAGTGTTACTAAATTTATTCGCTGTTTTTATTTTACTCAAGACAATCCCCTAATTTTATTAATGAATTGTTTATAGAAAAGATTATAAAAAAAGAATAACGAAATAATAATCTTTAGATAAATCACGATTGTTATCAGCGATAATGTTGACGATAATAGAATTGACCTGTTTTTTTTTGTTTTAACACGAGTTTTAAAAAAATAAAGCTATACCAAAATAAAATTTCATGGTGATAGAAATCAAACTCATATATTTTAAAAAATTTAATAAATGCAGGGCTTTGGACCATAAAGAGGAGCTAATCGACATATAATACACATTCTGTAATTCATTATCGGTCCAAGTTCGAATATTTGACAACAAAATATACGATTTGATCGGTATTTAACACTTTAAACGACAAGACCGTATTCAGACGGTCTTTCCTCTAACCCCATAATATATTTAATTCAAGTTTTTCGCTCACAATGTGCCATTATTCGTTTGGAAGCTACGATCATTCAAGTGAAGTTTTTTTGAAAACAGACGCTAAAATTACACAGCACAACAATAAAAAATTAACCGCGATCTAAGTATGATTTTCCAATGGAAGTCAAGATTCAAATCACTACCTCATATTCAGTTTTTTAGATTGCCTCAAGTTTTTGAGTTATTACGTAAAACAAATATGTGGCAATTCTCTGTTTTCTACATATTTTGGTCTAAAACTTTTTTAATATTTGATTTTTCGATCACATTTCTTTTGTATTTCATTAAGAATACTTCAGCTAATATTTTGAAATAAACCACATGAAATTCGGATTGATCTGACCAAAGTTATGACAAGACAAATGTAAACGAGTTGGGAAAGTTAGGTCACATGGGTAAGTTCGGTCACATGGGGCGAATTTTTATAGTCGGTCGGGCCAGACTATGGAATACCCTACACCTTTGGTGGGGATATTAACCCTCAGAATATTATTCATATATCAGAAATTTACGTCTTATATCCCCATAAATTAAAAAATTATATAAAGTATAAAAAACTAAAAAAAAAAATTGAAAAATGTAATTGGGCGGACCACGCCTATATTTAAAATTTTGAAAGGCTAATATTTCATAGATTTGATTTTAATAATTTACGGATCAAATTTCCACTATGAAAACCCGGGAAATAATGAAAAAAAAAAGTGGGCGGATCACGCCCATTTTTGGACCACATATTTTTAGGTGAATTCTAACAATACTTTTTAAATGTTATAACTATACCTTGAATATTTTTCGAGTTATTAGTTCCGAAAGAGTTATATAAAAGTGACTTGTATGGGAGGTGGGCGTGTCCGTTGACCGATTTGGCTCATTTTCAAACTCAGTTCCTACTTTTGGCTAAAATATATTGAGACGAAATTTCATCGCATTCTGATCAGTATTTCTCAAGTTATTCTGTATTCGGACAGCAAGACGGACAGACAAACGGACATGGCTAAACTCGGGTAGTGATGCTGATCAAGAATATATATACTTTTCCATACCGGACACGCCTCCTAAGGGGCGTTACAATATATGCACAAAGTTAATATACCCTGTACCTCATAGGTGTAGGGTATAAAAATAAGAATTTTAAGGTAATAATAATATAATATAATAGTTTGGCACTACAGTCCTATAAGAACTTAGGCCGAGCTCTCTCACCATTTTGAGCTGTGCGTGTTATATTGCCGAGAGGTAGCGCGGTATAGAAAAATGTTTCTAGATGTTGTTAGCCCCAGTCCAGGCTGGAACCGGGGACCTTTCGGCTCGCAGTCCAACGCACTATTTACCTATTATTTGTTGCATAACATCTATTATTTGTAGCATAACATCTATGATTTTCATAATTAAATAAATTATAAATAATTAAATAAATTTATTTCAAAACAGCGTGGGATAGTGAGATTATTATTTCGGGCCCTTCAATTAATTTATAACATTTTATAATCTGACAATTTCTAATCGATGAGTACACTATTTTATTTCAATGTGGAGAATCTTTGGAATTATTTTAGATTTGAATTCATTAAGAATGAAATCTGCAAGAACTAAAAGTCACCAACTTTTTTATGAAAATCTGAAATTTCAACTTTATTGGTAATTATTACAAAAAATAATTGATACATTTTTAAAGTTGAAATGCCAATTGATAGATTCACATTTTCTTAACATTTGATACAAATATTGAGCTAATCTATCCGAAATTGAAAGATATATAAATAATTTTGTAAATGAATAATTGGCATTTTGAAAATGTGACTTTTAGTTCTATAACGACGATATGATATCGTCACTATCTATCATGCCAAAGGGGTGAATGTGGAATTTTTGACATTTGCGTTTTTTTACATTTTTGAATGTAGTTTATCCTCAAGTATACTGTGCCAAAATCGCGTGCCATTTTGTTGGATATTTCTAGCCACACAAGACAAAACCAAAAGGACGAATTTGAAAAATTGAAAATCTTGTCATGCCAAAAGGGCGAATCTTTTCATTTTTTCGCCATAACTTTTTATTGGTAAGATAAAATAGTGGTGTAAAGGCATTTATTGTTTTTAAAGCACCTATCCATCTACATCATTAATTAAAAATATTTTGACAAACATTAATTTGCCATTTGCAGGAACATTTTTTTGGCAAAATATTTGTAATTAATAATGCAGATCGATAGGTGTTTTGAAAACCAACAATATTTGGCTTTACATCACTATTTCATCTTGTACCATTAAAGAGTTATAGCAAAAAAACGAAAAGATTCGCCCTTTTGGCATGACGAGATTTTCAATTTTACCAATTTCTTCGTTTTTTTTTTGCTATAATTTTTTATTGGTGCAAGATAAAATAGTGGTGTGAAGGTATTAATTATTTGTTTTGCATTAAAATCAAACAATTAAAGCCTTCACATTACTATTTTATCTTGCGCTAATAAAAAGTTATAGCATAAAAACAAAAATATTTAGTTTTGATCAGAATATAGTCTCACAAAATCCGTATTTATAATTCAGTAGGTTGTCCAAATCTAAAGACATTTTACAAACGTTATAATAATTGACAAATAAACCAAACTAACAGAAAAATTAAAAAAAAAAAATAATTTTGCTAATTTTTAAAGCACTTCAAACTTTAAAATTTGATTTCCCAACATTTTTAAAAATGCACATTCGCCCCTTTGGCATGACAGTGAGGATATGTCGTGTTGAAAAATAACACAGTGCTACAAAATCCAACAAAATGTTCTGATAAGGTAATTGAATTTACTTTTAACAACTGTAAAAATGTGTAAATTATCTTACAAGATGTTTATCTTGACGATATTTCAAAATTGAAAATATTTATTCAAATTTGAATTGTTTTGTCGTATAATAACCTATTCATTACTCAGATCTTTATAAATCTATTTTAATAAATTAATAAAGTGTTGCTAAGCTAACTGTGTTGGTTTTTCAAAAAGTTATAACCTTTTAAAATAACTTACGTAGACGCAGAGTTTTAATAACACATGTAACTTAAGGTAGGAAAATGCGAATTTGCACACAGAAGTGCAAATTTAAATAGAAAAACTGTGTCATGGGACAAGGAATTCTCTACATTGTTCCATTTAAATTTCGCTACGTATCTAGTATTGAATCGGTTCTTTGCTAAGAATGGAAATCTATGTACAAATCTGTATTGGAACTCGAAAAATTCTATTCAAACTTTAAACAAAAAATCGATAAATAGAAAAACTGTGTCATGGGACAAGGAATTCTCTACATTGTTCCATTTAAATTTCGCTACGTATCTACTGCCAAACTAACGAAAATATTTAGAATTCATGACGAAATCTGTACTTTGTGTTACTTGGGTTCTAATAATTTATTTTATTATTGTGATATTGATTGGTTGTACTTTAAATTTGATACTATTTATAATAATTGATCTCTGTAAAAATATTTAAAAATCGTACATAAATCAGTGTTCGAAAACGATATTTAATAAACTGCAGAGTTTGCATTCTATAAATGTGAAAAAGGAGTTTTTACACAATATGAAACAGTTCACAAAGGGCAGTTTACACGTTTAATTTTCATGTGAGTGCGCAAATATGAAATGTACATCTTTGACCAAACTGAATATTTTAAGATTGAGTGCACGCAATTAAAATTCACATTTTTATTCGCTAACCAAATTTAAGTGAAAATAATGCGTTCTTCGTGTTTTTAATAAACGTTACAGATACAATATAACCCTAATTTATATCATTAGAAAGTCAATCGTAAATTTTTAACCAATTTTCATTTTTAATATTACAGTACTTTCTCACGATATTGAAGCTTCCATAAAAAAAAACTTATACTAGAGTAATTTTGAAAATCTCTGGATTTAACGATGATCACGGTGTTAATTTGACTAAAAGTCCGGAATTAAAGAAGTTTTCAGATACCATTTCTATCATTAAATTGCAAAGGTTAATGGTAAATAATCGGTTTCATGTTACGAATTCAGTTTATTTTTTGCTACACCAGATTCGATTACTCAGATCTAAAAAATAAATGCAGTAGGAATTAAAAATGTGTTGTCTAAAATTTTTAATTTCTATAAACAGTAATAATTTGTCATATTTTTAATTAATTTCCGATTCACCAAATAAAAAAGATTAAACTCAAGGTCACGTGGTTCACCTGAAAATCAAAAACTGTTTTTAATGCATTTTTATTAAAAGAAAGGCGTGACAAAATCGAAAAAATTTGATAAAACAGATTTTTTCTACAAAGTTGGCATCTATGTTACGGAAACCAATAAAATATAAAAAAAAAAACAATTCCAAAAATTATGGATTTTTTAAATGGATAAATCCGTATAGTTTTTTTTATTGAACTGTACAAAAAATGTCCGCCCTGTTTTAAAAGGCTATAGTTTTCGATTTCAAACACTGATTTAAAGTTTACCAAGGTAATAAGTTTTTGTTTATTTATTCTAAATATCATTTTATACATTTGAATATGGTATGTTTGCAATTTCTATGGTTTTTTCTTTTCTTAATGTCCTAAACTAATACATATGATAATGTTTAATGAAATTAAATTAAATATACATTTTACATACCTAATTAATTTGTTCGCATCGAATTATGAACCGTTACTAGTACTAAGTAGGGTTGATGCTGCAGCTGGGATCTAAAATTGTTGTGCGTTTCACGGACGCAGAACGAACCAAGCAACAGCTTTCAAAACAAAACAAATGTCGCCGCGGAGCGCACAAACTTGGCTCAAACAGAACACACAAAAACTGATAATACTTATTATAGGTTTTTGTTTAGTTTGGTTTTTTATTGAGTCGGTTGTTTTTTTTTTTTTTTGTTTTTTAAATAAACTTTATGGAAATCTTTAAACACTTTTCACACAAACAACTCGCGTTATACACACACTTGTTACATAAATAGCCATGAGTAGCAGGCGGTGGAGGTGGTGGCGAAGGAGTAGGTGAAGTAAACGCAGAAGGTGGAGGAGGACATTTGGGTTTTGGGTTGGGGCCGCGCTGCTGCTTGCCGCCGCTACTACTGCTCCAAACACAATAACAAAAACACAACCGAATGAACGAATGCTGCGCCTGTGACCAACAAAAGTTAGTTGTGGCCACGTTGAATCACACACACGCACTTCTTGGAACAATGATTGAACCAGAATATAATTGTAACTATTTTTTTCTATTTTATTAGTTTTGCTGTAGTTGTTTTGGATCAAGGCTCCTTCTGCTTTCCGCCTATGACTATGATGAGTTTTACTTCATGATTGATGTTGAGTAATGGGAATGTGGAATTTCGAGCGAAATTTTTGTCTGATTTGATTTGCTTGAGAATTCTGTTGACTACTTGACTGGGTTGATTGGTTGGGTTGGGGGTTGGTGCAGGTGCACGCAATACATTTCCTGCTGCGATTGTACGTTGTTCCAGTAAGAATTCTTTGCGCCTGTTGTTATTGTGTGCTGTCTACACTAATTGGAGATTTTTCAGCAAACCAATTGGAATCTGCATTTTCTGGTAAAAGTTGTTTTTATTTTGTTTAACTATTCTATGATTGTACAGCATTCGTTATAATTTTTCTTTATTTTTTTCCATCACTGGTATAATATTTTTCACTGTTAATTTCACACGTCCGCGACCACAATTTTCTACGACAGATACGTGCTGGTCTCAGAGCATTGCGCCAGCCGAAATTTGAGCCGGCTGAGCCAGCCGCCGACAATTTTAGTCAGCCGCCGTCGCCGCAGAATTCGTCGACTCGAATCGGCTCAAATTAAGCTCCGCCGCCGACGAATTTATATGCATTAATTTATTAAGTTGAATAGTGTTTTTGAATTTTCTTCAAATTTTATTTCTATAATTACATATTTACAATATTGCAAGTACATATTTACAATATTTACTAGAAATAAATTGAAAAGTGATAAAAATGTTTGTGCTTAGTCGATTTGTATGACATTAGGTACCAAATTGTTTAGAAAAATTACTATTTCGCACATTACCAGATTTTTTTCATTCATAAAATCCCTTTTTCTTAAGACAGGAATGAAAATACTGCAAAATTAATCTGCTTAAAATCAATACAATAAAATTACCACATGTAAATTTTGGCTCAATTGCACTTTACCGGCCGCAGCACATTGGGAAAAAAATATTATGGCCAAAATTATAAAAAGTAAAATATCACGTGTTAATCCATGTTCATCGTATTCTAAAGTGAAAAAATAATTATCTAAATCGAAATACCTTACTTCAACATGGCCGTATACTGCAGAGCCAAATTTAGTACGAATTATTGATGAATGTGTGGATTCGAAGAAAATAAAATATTTTAAAAAAGAAATTTTATTTTAAGAAAAACATTCTGAAAAAAATTTACAAAATTATTTTCTTATAATAAAATAAAAATCAAAACAACTTCATATATACAAAATAAAGTAAAATAATAACAAGTAATAAGAAAATTAAAATTATTGCAATGATGCCCACAAATGTATCTGTTATTATAGGGGCAAGTTTTTTTATGGCTTTTGCCAAAAAATTACATTTTTCAATTATTTTGTAAATTTGCCAATTTTGATATATTTTGTCTAAAAATGCCTTTTATACACTCGCAAACCTTTTTTAAATATTATTTTCGATTTTCTGGTTGTATTAAAAAAATATATAAATTTTTGCCTTTTTTGCCTATTTTGTGACATTTTTACTGTTTTTTGTGCCATTTTTTCTGCCATTTTGAACTATATTTTGTGCCAAAAAAACTTGCCCCGATTATTATCTTTAAAATCAATGATAAGGAATATGTTACAATTTTGTCATTATAAATATTCGTAAAATATTTGATATATTTGGTGGGGCACAAAACTTAAATTTTTTAAAAACAAATTGCCACCCGATGTATTTTTGCAAAAAAATGAGAAGAATCGAAAACCAGTACAACTACTTACAGAGTCATGTGGGTACTAAAATGAAAGATAATTGTCTAACAATTACAAATATGTAAATATCGGTCAAATGTAGCGCCCTCTAAACCATTTAATGTTCGTAGTATTTACAAATTTGCGGGTTGAGTTTAAAATTACTATTATATTTTTTATTATTCACATGGGCTTTAAGATATTGAATATAAATATGAGATATGCAATATGAACATTTTTTGATTATATTAACCGTCAATAGTTTGGCTTTAGCCGACTTTGAGCCGCCGCCGAACATTTTAAACATCAGTCTCCGCCGCTACTAATAGTTCGGCTTTAGCCGACTTTGAGCCGCCGCCTAACAATTTCACATCAGCCGCCGCCGCCGTCAAAAAGTACTCGGCGCAACGCCAAAGTTGCCATCTTTGTGGGAAAAATATACTTTGTGTTATTTTTTAATTGCCGGAAGAATAATAAATCTATTTGATTATTTTTAATTTAGATAGAATCTGCAATCGAGCAGACGATACCGTTCACAGTTCTCGTTGAAACGATTGTCGACTATCGACTTACGCGATTGCACTCTACATCTTATAACGCATGTTCAAATTAAAAAAAAAATTAAAATAATAAATGTCATACGAACGTTTAATATAAAATAATAAAATTTTTAAAATAAAACATACATTTTGTTTGATTTTTTTTTTTTTAATAGTTATTTAAAAAACAACACAAAATTTACATAAATGCCAGAAAGTCAGAATATAGAGATGCCAAAAAAAAGCTGTATAATGAAATGACAATAACATATTGTTAAAAAAGAACAATATATTTGTGAGATATGGATACTTTTTGTCTGATTTTTTAAGACCCGCAATTTTTACATAAATGCCAGAAAGTCAGAATATAGAGATGCCAAAAAAATGCTGTATAATGAAATGACAATAACATATTGTTAAAAAAGAACAATATATTTGTGAGATATGGATACTTTTTGTCTGATTTTTTAAGACCCGGAATTCAAATATTTACCCACTTTTACCCAATTCACTGATTCATGTGAGAAAGAATGCTTTTTTTCATGAAGAAGAATGAAAGAGTACAAATAAATCTAGATGGGAGTCTAAAGTGAGACAACTATATATGTATTCAGTGTTGCAGTCCTTCGTACTTTCGTCGTATTTTAAATACTTTTTATATTCCAAAAAGTGCATTTTTCGCAGTAAATCCAGTGTTGGTAATTTGGTTGTGATAACTTTTAAATTAATACTGCATTAAAAATAAATAAAAATGTATTTAAATTTAGCTAAATTTTAATTACTCACCGTCCTAATAAAAATGTATTCAATGCTGTAGTTGTTTTTAATGCAACATATTTTAATAAAAATGCAATTAAACACAATTGTAACTAATTGACATTTAATTGGTTATGCCACGGTTGAAGTATCTACCCAAGTAGCACAATCTCCTATATAAAAGTGGTGTAAAGCATTTCACGATATTCTTATTCAGTAATTTTTACCGTACAAAAGCTCTGAAAGTACTTATACGGCTTTTAAATGGTTCAAAGGGCGTAAGTCTATAGAGCATATGACTCTATAAAAGCTATGAAGATGTCGTGTAAATGCTATTTGATTACTCTGAAAAGGTTTATAGGAGCTTATTACAACTTTTATAGAATACAATGAATACAAAAACAAAAATAAAGATTTTCGTTTTTTAATTATTAATAATTAAATTTTTATATAGTTTTGTTAAACTGAAATTATACAAACTTAATTATACTATTTAATTATATTATTTATAATTTTAAAAAACATGATTTTTACTTTTATTTCATCAAGCCCGGGCGGTGAATAGAACTCTCTTCCTTCAGATTGCAAAGCCAGTACACTTCCACTCGACCACTGTCCACTAATATAATGCAATTCATTTCGATGTATAATAACCAAACGTATGTATTGGGGAATTAATTATTAAATTGCAACATACATACTATAAAGTTAAAATATCATAATGATAAATTATGTGATAATAATATCCCAATTAGACAAATTATGTCTGAAAGTTGTCTTTAAGTTATCTTTTAAATGTTATCGATGTCCGAAATGTTACGAGAAAGATGTCTTTTTGTAATACAAATGATTGACCGGAAGGTGCCTTTTTGATTTGTTTGAATGATGTCCTAATGGCATACATAAAGATGTCTTAAAGTAATTGTCTAAAATACGTCTTTTCAGCAACTGAAATGCAACCGGATTAAGTCACCAAAAAGTATACCAAAAGGATGATGTCAAAAATTTTCTTTCTGCCGAATATCCAATCTGACATTTTTTTACAGAAAAAAAACCTATATATTCTTTTATTTTTTTTTTGTTTTTTTTTTTCTAATGACTATTAAACAATTTTTTTCACAATTATTGTTGGTCGCCTGTCGTCCACAGGGCTCTGCTGTTGTTGACCACCTTTGCTGTATCATCTGCGTTTCTGTAGTCTATGCGTGTAGTCGCGGCTTAATGAGATTTTTGAAAATCGGATGAACGTGAAGCTTGTTTGATGCCTTAATTTATTCCGGTTTATCCTTCAAGTTGTGCGAGTTATTTCTCAGACCGCAACCATAACGCCGATATTTATGCGAACGCGGTGGCGCCACTTCCTTGTGCATTTCGTAGCCATAGGCCGAGGTCAATTCAAGGCGTGATTAACGAGACTGTTGGTGTCGAAGCGAGCGTTCCCCGATGTATTCTGCTACATTTTCAATGTCTTCGTTGCGTTTGATATGGCGTCTGTGAATTGTTCCCTCTTTGTTGCATTCGTCCACATCGTTATGTTGCACCTAATCCCAATTGCCGAAGGGCCCTTGAGCTGACAACATTACTAAAAACAGTAAAGATAAACTTACATTCCAACTCGCGTCGTAACAATTTTCTATTTATTAAATTTTTGACAGAAGTCGAAAAACATTTGATTTAACAAATCGTTTAGCTGACTTAAAAACGATGCAAATTGGACTTGTTAAAAATTCACCTTTTAGATAGCATTTTGAGAATGCAAATAAGTGAACATAAGAAAGGCATCCTTTTAGGTATCATTTCGTATAATGTTCTACTTGGGATATACTAATAATAATAAATAAAAAAATTAATTTAAAAAAAAATATTGCCGCAGGCAGGATTCGAACCCGCGTCCTCGTGCATAGAAGACAGGCATGGTATCGTCGTGACGCCCTTATTAAGGTTGGGTAATCCCTGCAAAAGAAGGCATTAATGTCACTTTGTATGAGTTGTATTATTAGTTCAATAAACCTTTACACGGTGAATTTAGTAGAACTAAAAAGACCTACTGTTACAGTAGCTACACGACGTTCATACAGTTTTATGTCATTTAACGTTTACTTTCTCAGTAGCACTACTTGGGTACGGGTTAGTTCATCTAGACAGTTTGTTGGAACACCGAGTACTAAGAATGTCACGAAAACAATTTAAAAATACAAAATTTTATTGTCAATTTAAACATTATTTTAAGGTTAAGAAAGAAAACAGTGTGTTTTGCCTTTGAATTTTATGGATTTATTAAAATTTCACTGCACCAATTCACTTCAGCACTTTTTTCTTTTCAGTGTAGTTTCTTCTGGAGCCACAGATATATCAGAAATTAACAATTTCTTTAGTTTTATTAATTTTAAAATTTTCCAACTTGCTAGATACCCTTTAAGCATGAAAAAGGTGTTATAACAGCATTATAGAGGTATTGTGTATTTTTCTTAATTACAAATCAGATATTAACAAAATATATATTATTATTTACAATTAGTGAGCCAGTTACTGATAATTTTAAAATACTTTTTTTTGTTATTATGAATTTTTTAAAGAATATTAGTCAACTACATAATGGTCTGCTCTGGTTAAAAGTACCGTAAGTTTAAACACAAAATCAGTTTAACTTGCACTGAAAAAGTGGGCCAGGGTTAAAATTTTTAAATTGGGTTAAATCTGTTTGGCAACTCAAATCTATCAATATGGCAACACTGTTTGTGACAGACTATTTGTGACGAACTTTTTGTGACTGACTGCAGTACGACAACATCATTAAAATATTACAAAAATAAATATTTGTATAAATCCAATTCGAAGGCATAAAATTACCTATTGTTTGTTCAGTTCGAAGCAGTTAATCACCACAAAATATAATACGAGAGACAGACGCAAAAGGTACAACAATTCCCAGGTAATCTCATCGGAAACGATAATAAAGAACAAAGAAGAACAAAATGCACTGATAACTAACTGAGTTTGTGACTGTTGCATTTTTGCCATCTAATAGTTCTATATGTATTTTATATATGTTGTTTTTTTTTTTGCAAATGCAGCAGTTTGTTCTCAATATGGATGTCGAGAGCGAAAATTATGATGCACCGCCGCCAACAGCACAAGCGTCGCAACAACAGCAGATGCACTGCGATCATCAGCCGAATTTAATGATGGGGCCCAGCAATAATGGGCCATCCAGCGAATTTTCACAATTTCCACCAGCCAACGCAACAGCAGCATCCACTTCCGCATTTATGCCGATGGAGCTGCCTATCCAAACGGCGATTCCACTGCCGGCACCACCACCATCGACGACGTCAACAACAACGAACAACACAATCACAGCCAATGCCGCCGCCGCCATACAACCGCCCGCGTCCGAGTTCGACATTGACTCGTTGCTGCTGCAACAGTTCAGCTGCATGGGCACCACAGATCACGACGATCTAATCAGTCAATTTCAGAGTCTAATGAACAATCAGATGAATAAGGATTCGGCAAGGTTCTTCCTGGAGATGAGCAATTGGCAAGTGTATAGTGTAGACTTATTGTAGCCGTAGCGTATATGTAACACCGCAAAAACCAGAGAGTGAAACTGAAATAAATTACGATTTCAATTTTATTTTTCTTCCTCGTTTGTGCTTTGTTTTTAAGTATTAACCAGGGATTGTAACCAAAATCAATAAATCGTTTTAATTTTCGTTATAAAAAATACCTGAAATAAACCGGAATCCAAAAACGATATAAATGGTTTCGTAGACGTATGAAAAAGAAACAAATAATTTTATTTTAGTCAAAAATATTTATAAATTTGTATATATTATTCATTTTTTAATTAAAATTCTAATTTTAAAAAAAAAAATTGAAAATATGGAATATAATATACAAAATCAAAATTGTAATCGTAACTTGGAAACGGCATACCGAACCCGTTTTATTACAAAACTTAAAACCGTAAGCGAAACAACAGTGAAAACCAAAATCGATACCGTTATTCGTTTAAACTTCAATCCTTGGGTTGTAACTTTTAGATTAGATTTCACTTTACGGTTTTGTTTTAAATAACCATTTTCTTTAAAATTGGGTTTGTGAAACTAATAAAAAATGAAAAAAAAATTAAAAATAAATCAAAAATATTATAAAATTTTTGAAAAATCCAGTATAAACCGAAATCTTTATTTTCCATTCCTTATAATGGTAAACCGTTTCAATAAAAAACGGACATCTCACAAATTACAAATAAATTATCGAAAATAAAATTTTACCTCTGTCTCTAAATAGAATTTTAGTTTTTCTTTAATTACATTTTTTTTCCCATTATTTCCATAGGAATCTGCAAACTGCAGTTGGCTGCTATTTGGATTTTTGCAATTTTCAAACGTTACCATCCATGAAAATTGTCGAATGTGCCAATGGCAATGTACAGCAACAAGCCTGGCGGCTACAAAACGATGGCACCGAAGACTGGCCCAGCGGTTGTTATCTGATGTCACCAAGCCAGCTGCGACGCATTGAGGTGCCCATGTTGCGACCGGGCAGCACTTGTGATATCAGCGCAGAGGTGCCACCAAATCAGCCGGCGGTCATGTGGCGTTTATGCACGCCCAATGGTTGGTATTTTGGCGGTACGTAGTACTTAGATGATTTAACTTAAAACATTTTTAACTAACATTTATCAAACAGAAACAATATGGATGATACCGCCTGGTTCAAGTGATACGGCCGCGGAACTAACCGAACGTATGTCGCAGCTGCGTACAACGACTTCAATAAGACCAGAAAATTTCCCTCAAATGAATGTTGTGATAACCGTTAATATGGAATGAATGAATTTCTTCGATTTTGTGCTCTTTTATATGCATTATTTCTAACTTTCTTTTATCTTTATGCTAATATTTAATAACTACTATCTATATCAACGTAATAGAGGTCAGGTGAAGCAAATTTACTTCTTTTGTTCATATTTTTTTTTTAATTATTGCTTATAAATAAAAAAATTTAAAAAATTGCTCATTTATTAGATAAATTTTAAAATTTATTTTAACATACAAGAGACCATAAAATACTCTTCGAGTGATAACATTATCGATTATAAATATTTAATTTTTTTTTGTCAATAATAAATTAAAATTTCTTTAAAACGTAGTTAAAAAGAAATACTTGCTGCATCTCTATAACGCTGATATATACATTTGGTATAGTTTTTATTCTATACAATCCCAAAATTTATTATTATTATTATATCGGACAACAAGTATGCGTGTGATGAGACATTTCTGGATTGACGCATTATACCACAGGTGTATGAAAATTTATTTTACCTAGTAAGCTATATGAGGAAAAAACCGTATTTGTAAAATACATTTTCCACACACACTTACTACAACCACCACTATTTAAGGAATGAAATATAAATATATCTATTATTTGTATTTTTAGTTTATGTTCTATTTGTCATATAAACACTAATAAATAATAAAAAAACGTCTTTTGAATTAGCTCAAGTATATTTAAAATAAGGTCTTTTCAATAGAATTTGTTTGTGTTATAAGATTTTGGGTTGAAAAGTAAATGGCAAACCTACGAGAGTAAAACATTGCATATGAAAAGCTCTCACCAGCCGTACGGATTCGGCACTAAACTGGATAATTCAGAATTTAAACAGAAAGTAGCCGTAATAAAAAAAACAAAATCGTAACATGGAAACGATATACCGAATCCGATGCATTATAAAACTTAAAATTAAAACCGAATCGAAGGAAAATCGTTATACGGTTTAAAAACTTGGTGTTAAATAACGAACTATAAAATCTAATTAGAATAATGTCTTTGCTAACTACATTTTGATGAAAAAATAGTAAAAATTACACAGCGCAAAAAATATTCCTCTCGTCAACATTCGCCATCGGCACTGATTCTGCACTTTCCACCTTAACCGAGGAGATCATAGTAAATTCGGAATCTATTTTTGTACCCATGAACAATAAAATAAGATCCACAAACAACATAACCATTTTAGATCGACACACTTATCACAAAAACGATTTTAACACCATCATTGTCAAAATTTGGTATAGCAAAAGGCGGATGTCTATGAAAATCAAAAATAAAATGCCTTTCTATTTTTTTTAAGTGCAATAATACGAAACTCTTTATCATGATATAACTTCTTTTTTATTTCTGTCAAAATTTGGTATAACAAAAGGCGGATTTCTATGAAAATCAAAAATAAAATGCCTTTCTATTTTTTTTTAAAGTAAGTAAAGTAATACGGAACTCTTTCTCATGATATAACTGGATCTTCTTTTTTATTTCTGTACGCCTTCCAAAGTTTCTCTTCAAATTTTTTGGAGGTCACCTGTTTAGTCTGATAGCTCAAGTGCGGAAAACTTTTTCCATTCCTGATCTTTGAATACTGCCGGAAATATTACATTTTGAAATCCGCTTCATAAAGCCTGCATTAAATAGTATGTATTTGATTTATATGTTTTTGTAATTAATATGTTCAAAAATACATATTAATTACAAAAACATATAACTTAAACCATTTTATGAATTTCGTTTTAAATTGTAAATAATAGTTTGACATTTTGTTTTAAGAATCACAATACGGTGCTGCCACATAATATTTAATTTTTTTCAAATTGTATATATATTTTTTTTATTTTTATATATAAAAACTCTTTCGTTTAAACTTTTATCAAAAATACTTATTAATTACAAAAACATATAACTTATACCATTTTATGAATTTCGTTTTAAATTGTAAATAATAGTTTGACATTTTGTTTTAAGAATCACAATACGGTGCTGCCACATAATATTTAATTTTTTTCAAATTGTATATATATTTTTTTTATTTTTATATATAAAAAGGTATAAAAACTCTTTCGTTTAAACTTTTACCATTTTATTGTTGTTATTTTTTTCATCCCCCAACAGTAAAACAACAACAAAGCCAACAAAAAAAACAAAAAATGTCTATACGAAAATCCCATCCCCATGCGTTGTCAGCTGGCAACTCTGTTGTTTTAGGCCAAATGCTGTTGTCTCACTCTGGCTGCTGGCGTTGAAAATATTTTATTCATGTTTATTGGCTCAGTCTTTGGTATCTCATTTACGCAGCCAGATAAAAAATGAAGACGATTTCGACAAACTCTCAAGTGCAAAGGTGTTCGCGGAATAATTCTTGCTAAAAATAAAAATCTATACAAATTTTGCAACATAATTAAACGAAAAAAATAAAACGAAAAAATGTAAGTGAAAATTTAAAAACGGTTTTCATGCAAAAGTGGCTGCTGCGTCTGTCTCCAACTTGTCACCAACTTGTGCCATGAATTGAGTTAACGGTGAACGTAGTAAAGTGAAATTTCGTGCGCCTCGTCATCGACCTCGATTTATATATTTCTTTTTTTCTTCATCATCATCATCTACTTTTCGTATCCTTCAAATTTCTGTCCGTTTTTAGGCAAATATTTCACTTTGCGTAATTTTCAACGCGAAGTAAAATTTTGTCAGTGTTTTTAAAAATAGATTTTACGTTTGTTGCGATTTCCATTGATTCGAAATTTTTCATTTTTATTTCAGTTTTTTTTTATTATTTGATATGTATTTGGTGTTCTGCTATATTTTATTCGTGGTGACAAAAGGCCCATACATAGTATATTTGTCAAATTTTGTACTTGCTGCTGTTGTGAAGCAGGTGAAATAAAAAGAAGAAAAAAAAATCATAATTTATAAATTTTTCAGCAAACAGTTTGATCGATTTGTTGTTTGCTGCTGCTGCAAAATGTGGCAGCAACCACTGTGGTTGCCACCTTATTGGCATGGCCAGTATTAGCTGTAAATTCAATACAATTGAAGAATACATTCCCAAAATACATTCATCCATCCATGCATTCACATGAACTTCGAGTAAATATCAATCGAGTAGCGTTTGTGCGTTCGTCCGTCCGTCCGTCCGTCCGTCCATTCATTGTATCCGTCCGTCTGTCGTGATGATCAAATGTGTGACTTAAAAGGGGTCAAGGTTGCTGACAGCCAAATGTGTGCGGGTAGTTTGTGGGCAGAGTGCGAGGAGCGAAAAGCCAAAAACTGAAAAATGTGTTTGGTACGCGCTATGCTCCAAATGCGCGGCTAGCTGGCTGACTGCTGGCTGCCTACAACAGGTTTCCACGTCATGACTAAATTCTTTTCCGCTATTTTGTTTATAAATAACTCAATGTAGTATTTTATCAATGTACTTTTATTTGTCATTGTAGCGGTAAAACTGAATATAATAAAAAAAAAAACCAAAATAATTAAAACTAGTTGTTTATCGAAGGCGTTATAATTTTGCCCACGAGGAATAGCCTTTTTGCAAGTTTAAGTGTTTTTATAAATAATAACAATTTGCAGTGCAATTGTACAACTCAATACCAAGGTTTGCAACTTGGACGAATAAAGGTTGCAATTTCCGATTTAAATTTCGATGATATATTAATATTAGTTTTAGCTCATATTTTCAATATCTCAAATAAAAAATTAGATTATTTTACTGCCAGAACAAATTAAAAAATAATTTAATAAATATTTGAATTAGCGTGCATATTCCATCTTTCGATCGAATTCAAACAAATTTTATATGAAATTTTCGAAGCAAACATTTTAAATGTCTCAGCACAAATTATTGTTTTTCAAATGAATTCAATAAATTTTCAAATGAATTCAATAAAAAATAAATAATTTTTCACAAGAATACAAATCGTTGAAGTCAAAACAAATATCAATTTATGTCAGTAATTTCTGATTGATGATGTCAATATTTTTTCATATTATGCGGATAATCCGAATGAAGGCTTTTCAAAATTTAATAAGTATATATTTTTCTTTAATATTAAACAAACTCAAGTTTTTTTACAAAACCCCAATTTACTTCTACATTGACTGTATAAATATTCAATCTAATCGTGAAACACGTCGGGAGACATTTCGAACGGAATTGACAACAAAGCAAAAAGCATATAAAAATGATTTAAAAAAAATAAAATTGCATTTCAAATTCTCATCAAATTCTATATTATTCAGAATCCTGATGAATTGATTAATCGATTAATTAGAAACCCTGATTAATCAGCATTTTGATCAATTGAAAATGAATTAATTTTATTCAATAAGATTTAAAAATGTTGTCATCCAACCAGACAAACGAAGCCCAAAACCTAACATTATGCTAACTTTAAATAGTTAACGATATCCGAATGTTGTCGTAAAAGTGATGAAAGAGTTATCGAAAAGACTTACGTATGTCGTGTCTTTGTTGACTTTTAGCTCTCGAAAAGATAACTAAAAAGTTATGTTTAAGTCAACTATTAAAAGGCATCATCAGAAAGTTGTCCTCTAGACATCCGATAAGATAATTTAAATAAAGCTTTTAGTTAACCCTTAACTACCAATACACATGTAAAATATGACTACAAATTATTATCAATGTATTAGGTTGTCATTCGATTATTTACTTTTCCAAAAATTGATCGAAATAATCAAATGACAAACTAATACATATCAAATAAATATAAAAATAGACAATAATAATGAAAAAAAAAACTAATGCCAACTTTGAAGTATGAAGTTCAGAGGTGCCATTATGTGGGTATTATCCTGATTTGTTTACTTTAAAAAGTTACCTTTATGATATATCTATTGCTTAATAAATAACTTTTGTAAGTTCCCTGAAAAATGATAGTCGCAAAGATAACATTTCGTATTTTGTTCTAGTTGGGCAACTTGAATAAAGTGAAAATTTATTTTTAAAATAATTAAATAATACAAGATAGTGTTTTAAATATTTAAGAACTATATAGTAAAGTATTTTTAAATATATCGTGACGGAATTGTTGATAATTCAGAAATTTTGATTAATCAAGGAAGGAGAACAACAAAACTAGCTCCGTTGGAAGGAGAACAAAAAAACGAGTTCCGGTTATCGATAAACTAAAAAAAAAACGAGCGTACGCCAAGTTTCATTTGACACATGAATCAAAAATTGTAATCACGCGATATTCAACCGATATTCAAATGAATTGTAGCTGATATCGTTGGCACCGAGAAATATATGATCGGGACGTTAATGATTTCAAACAATCCTGCCTAATACTGAATAAAAAAAAGTTATGAGCATCTTACCGAATTCAAACGAAATGATAAGGACTTGAAAATTAAATCAATATTATTTGATTTTACTATTTTTTAAAAATTTGCAATTGTTAAATATATCATCTCTCACATCTAATAGTTTTTCGTTTCGAAATACGTAAAGTCAGTAAACAACTACATAACTAAAACGTTATTCCTAGTGGGTAATTGAAGGTTTTATTATTTCCTTAATATTTCTATATTTTAATGTTATCCATTAATCGATTAAATAATAAAGTAAATTCAATTATAAAATTACATAACATACAATCGATTTCAATTTGTTTATTTCTTTCGGAAATCATACTTTCATTCGGACTTTTATATAATGCAGCCATTCAATGTAAGATTTAACATCGCTTTATAACCAATTTAGACTCGCTGATCTCGAATCAGAAGTGCAGTTTGTTACAAAATACCCAAAATTTACGTCACAGCATTTGATTGAATTAAATAAAACAATAACGATGACGAAATGAACAATTACTAAAAATTTCTGTCAATGGAATTTCTGCCGCTTCTTCACGAATTCGTTGTCGTTTCATTTTACGTTATAAGGAAGTAAAATGGCAAAGCAGTTTATAACTTTTTATACAAAAATGAGAATCAGGAATTATAAATAAAAAAATAATTAAAATATTGTTAAATAACAAAATGATTATTATTCTTTCGCAAATTAGTATTACGGCACTAAAACTGTTTACTGCTTATAGTAAAATGCGTGAGGCAGACATGGCGCTATTTTATCAGTAGTTGTTTTTAGCATTAAATTAGTTCTGAAGTTCTGATTAAAATCTCTAGATAGGGTAAATGTATAGCACAAGATAGTGAAATTTCTAATAGCGCAATGCTACTTATATCGTAATCGCAAATACATATTGTATAGATTCACCTTTTGTAATATTTACAGATTTCAACATGTAAATGGATTTCTCATAAGAATTGCAACACCAAACACTCACACGCTCATCTAGTCAACCAACATTGCGTTTTGATGTTACAATAAACTACGTTATATATATGAAATAAATTAAAACTTAAAGAATATAAAAATAGCAAACTAACGCCCAAGTGAGAACGAACTGTAGCAAAGTAACAAACATACAGCAAAGAAAAAAGAACGAAAATAACTAAATATTATAACAACACTTATAATATGCCTGTGATTTCACCACGACGATCGTCAGCAACAAGTGGTAGCTTTTGTCTAACGCCAAACTCATCATCAACTACATCAAGCGATTTAACTGGAGGACGCAGCTCCTTCTCCTACTTGGAACGCGCCAATAGCCTATCGAAAGCATTACCGCCAACCGCTAGCTCATACAGTTCAAATTACAGCAGCGGATACAGTTCATACTCACCCTCCACATATATACCACGTACCTCGTCCACATCATCATCGTCATCGTCGACATATCATCGTTCATCGTATAACTCGCCATTAGCAACCAACTCTTACTCGTCCAGTGGTCTACCAAAATATTCAAGCTATCGCAGTCCTTCCTCGTACTTGACAAGCAACAATGATACAACTCTATCCAGCAGATATGGAGTAAGTAATAATACGCACATGGCCGGCCGGGCCGTATTAAATCATGCGTCATAAATATTAAAAACTAAATTAAATACAAAAACAATCATCACAATCAATCGTCAAGAATATATATATAATACCCTACCCCTATAGTGTTATTCACCTTCCAATTGAATTCAGTCACCAGTCACAATTAATGCTAACGCGTTGACAGTTCATTGTTTCAGAGTATGTGCACATTTTTGTTGTTTTTGTTTGTTGGATTAGTTGCGCTTATCACACGCTGAATTATTATGTAATCTGTAGTGACAATAAGAAAAACGTGAATGAAACCAAAGAAAATCCTACCTGCTGCATCATGTAGGCGCTTAAGTTGTAATTACTAGAACAAAACGTTTTTGTTTTAACGGTTTCTGTAATATTTGAAAAAGAAAACGTTACAATATTTGACAAGAACTGGAAGGAGTCTATAGTGAAAGATTTGAGTGTGACTGGAATATTAAATTGTGTGTGACGTGGTTTTAGTTAAGTTTTATGTTTTAAAGTAGGACTTACAGTGTGATTTGAGAAATTCGATTTTGTGATAATTTAGAATATTTGAAAACAATTGTAAAAAGACTAGAGAAAGTTTTGAGAAAATGAATTATGTGTAACTGTGTTTTTGTAAAGCTAAATTAAGTGTTGTACTAATAGAGTACTTGAAAACAACAGGAAAAATATTTAAGGTAACATGTTCGCTTATGTGTGACTGGGTTTCTGTAAAATTTAAAAAGCAGTTAGACATATTAGACTAACTAGAAGAAGGCTAGAGACAGATTTTAGTTTGGTATAATGTCTTAAATTATGTTGACTGGGTTTCAGAAAGTCAGAAAAACCATTGGACTATTAGAATATTTCACAACAACTGGAAAATTGCAGGAGAATGTGTGCCTTAAGAATCTAAACGTGATAGTGATAGAAAGAAGTCTTTGGTGATAGATTTGTAATATACGGGTGACTGGATTGTTGTAAAACATAAAATACTTGAAAACTAAAGAAGGTTTAGAAAAAGTTATATTATGTGTGACTGGGTTTCTGCAACTTTTAAGAAAGCGTCATACTTACAGAATATTACAAAATAACTGGAATAGGTCTAGAGAAAGGTTTGAATGTGGTTTGAGAAGTTAAATTATGTTTAACTGTGTTTCTGTCATAGTTGCCAAGTCTTTATCCCACAGAAAATACCATTATCCCACCCCAGAAAATAAAAAAAATACCACAGAAAATATCATGGTATTTTTTCAATAAAAAACACCTTTGCCATTTAAAAATACCAACAAATTTCCCACGCAATTAAAAAATACCACACAATTACCACAGATAAAAATACCGCGAAATATCCCACAAAATTTATCCCAGCAAGAACATAAGTCTTTCATTTTATTAATCATTTTAAGGGTAGCAATGATCAAAGTTTTGATCATTTTTTCGGTCACTTGTAGAATAGCGACGGGAAAAAATGATCAATAAAATGTGTTCGTGTGACTTTACATCCCTGTCTTACGCACGTTACACAGCTTTTTCTTGCGTGTATAAGTGAGTAGCAAACATTTTGCATTTGTGTGGGAGTTTCGATCAGCAGTGCCTTGCTGGGATGAAAATAGACTCTAAAATAATAAAAAATTTTGTATTATTGACAATAAAAGACCATTTGTATTTTTAAAATTATACTTTTGTATAATTTTTTATTTCATAAATTAAAATTCATGAATTTAATTTACGGATTGTTTTTGAAAAACGATGATACCGTAGAACCTCCTTCCAGCGGAGTTTTCTTTTGGCAATTTTCTATTTGGCAATTTCTATTTATGATGTACACTCTCAGAAAATAATTGTTGAATCTAACAATAAATTAATAATCATATTTGTGAACTGTTAATATTAATGAAACCTAGATTAACAATCGAATTGTTAAAAGTAACAATCATGCTTTATAACCCAGCCTACTTGTTAAAAAATATCACATAAATACCACATGAATTAAAAATACCACGTTGAATTTAAAAATACCGTGGTATTTTTTTATCCCACGGCAATTAAAAAAATACCATAAAAGGTATTATTTATCCACCCTAATTGGCTACTAACTATGGTTTCTGTAACGTTTAAGAAAGCGGTAGATTTATAGAACATTTGAAAGCAACTGGAAAAATGACCGAGAATGATTTTAGTGTAATTCGAGAAGTTTAATTTTGAAATCCAGATGATTTCTGTTAAGTCAGAATAACTGTTGTATTTTTAGAATATTTGAAAATAACTAGAAAAATGCTGAACAAAATAAAGTCGACTTTAATAAAAGTAACAGCTTTTTGACAAAAATATACATAGATATTACAGTTCTTATGGGAGACTTTTACGTACATATGTACGAGGCTTACATCCATGAATTTGTAATATTTTGAAGTATATTATATCGTCGTTGTACAACAAAAAGTCACCAAATACATTTTTATGAAAAATTTAATTTTCGAGTTTGTTGATTAATATTATAAAAAGTAATATGCATTTTTAAAGTTGAAAAATCAACTAATCAACTATTTTCTTATAATGTGGTAAAAAAAAATTGAGATCATCGATTAAAAATTAAAAGATTTATAAAGATTTTTGTAAATGAATATATGGCATTTTGAAAATGTATTTGATGACTTTTCGTTCTACAACGACGATATATTGGTTAGAATGATTGTGATTTAAAACAACTGAAAAAGAAATGTTGAAGAAATATTTATGTTAAATTGTGAAGTTAAATTATGTATATTTGGTTATTAACTTTAGAAATACTTGAGACAAACATGCGAAAAATTGAGGTAGTCTGACAAAAAATGACTTAGTGAAAATTCCTATTAAGGTCAACAGACAACATTTTCAAAATATGATAACATCGAGTTTTATGAGACAAGATCCGCAACTACTTTAAATAAAATATAAAAATCACACCCACAATGCTTCAAATCATGCTTTAAATTATTGTTTGTTCTTTAAAAAGATACCTTTATGCTTATTGTATTATTTTATATACTTTATTTTATTTACAATTTACAGACTAATTATGACAAATGCTTAAATAAAATAATTGTAAGAAGACATAAACTTCAAAAATATATATTTTTCCAATATCTTTTGATTAATATTTTTAAATATGTATATAAATCAGCTGATTAATCAGAATCCTGATTAATTGATTAATCTATATTCTGATTAACCAAAAATCTTGATTTATCAATTAATCAAGAAATTGATTAATCATATAATTTGATTAATCGATTAATCGCACAGCTCTAACCGTGACCGAATTTTAAAAAAATACTTTTTTTTTATTTTTATTTTGTATACCACACATTATTTACACATTTTGTTTTATTTTTTTTTTAATGAACTTAATTTCTTTTCATCAACACTTTAAACAATTGAATCTCATCATTTAACTGTACTGTGCACTCAACAAAACTGGATCAATTTTGTAAATAATTAAATAAATGTACTGTACATTTCATTTGAAAATCATCATCACATTACAATTACAACAACAATAACAAAAATCTGTACAGCTGAAAACAAAATCCAAATCAAATAATTCAAATAATGACCACGGAAATAACAACAACCACCACCATGATACAAGCAAAACATCCAACAGCAATCATCACAACACCACCACAGGTTCAGACAGTAGTAGCAACAGTAATAATCGTTTGCCAAGCTCATATTCATCATCATCATTAGCACGTTTAGTAGCGACATCTGGTTTGGATCTCTACGAGAAATATAGCCCCGCACACTATATACCAAAATGTGAACTATCACGTTCTAGATCGGCGGTAACCACGGATGCCACCGCCACCGTCAATGAAACGTCGACCAACAGCAATAGCAACAACACAGATGATGCTAAAAATCTAACGTCGTCGGTAAAACCTAGAAGTCGCTACAGTCGGTATAGTAGTAGTCTGAGAAATAACGACGACGAAGCAACAACAACAGTTGATGGTGTCAGTAAAAATAGTAGAACACTTAGCACTTCCGGTTCGTCCTCAAGTTTAAAGAAAAGCTCATCTTATACCAACAACAACAACAACCACAATGAAAATAATCTCGGCGGCGGTTTGTATAAGAACAGCAACAACACCAGCGATGACTCCATCCCCACCTATACAATGCGCACCAGTCGCTTGCGCAAAAATTCAACCTCGACTACTGCAGCAAAGAAAACCAACAACGATGATGATAATGATGATGGTGAAAATGTCTTGAAGAATGGTGCCATCACTAATAGCAATAGCAGCGATAGAATAGCAATCACACGTAATCATTTGAAAGACTTGCAAATTTCATCTTCGTCATCGTTGTCAAACGCGGCGGCGGTACATAACAACGCCAGCGATAATGACAAAGCGCACGACACTTCATCCGTTGATGCGTCCAACTCGAGCTCCACATCCGCCAGTGCTACAGCCAACATTACTTTGGCACGCTGTAGTAATGGTGGTGAATACAAGAGCAACGATGACTCCTCGCTAAAGCCTGATACTACTTCATTGACCACTAATGGCACTAAGGTAATAGTTTGGTGCAGCATTCCACCTACATTTTGCGCTAACACACAAACCGTTCGAATGCATTGCCTGCTACTACCACACAATGCAATGCAGCTGCGACTGTGCCAAATTGTTGCTCATTTGTGCGAGAGCTAATGCTGCGCATGTGCTTGCGAAAAGTGCAAATACTAATACTAACTAACCTGAACGTTTTTAAAATATACTAAACAATTTAGGTTATGTTTAGAATGAATGCGGTTGAGGTTATGGTATTTCAGGTTATCGTTACTAATTATTATTTGTTTTTTTCAATTACTAAATTAAAGGCATAAATACAGGAAGTGGTTGAAAATTACCTAAAGATATTGATTAATTAAAATTAAGCTTACCGATGTCAATGGATAAATCTCATTTTTATTCCGGCGACGTATTATTTTTTAATTAGCACAGGGTTTTTATTACGAAGCTTATTATTTATATTCTCTTTGATTTTGTTGAAATTTAATAACATTTTTTAATTATTTGTGCAATATACATTTTCTTGTAATGATTGTTGAAATTTATATCGTGAAAAAATATTTTTGAATTATTTATTTTTGGCATTTAGGATCTAACGATACAAAAGAAAACGGTTTATGCATGGTTGAAGTATATATATATATATATATATATATATATATATATATATATATATATATATATATATGTTACTTTTTTTTAAAGAAAAATATGTCAATGACAATTTGTAGAAAATTAACAATGATAAAAAATTCGAAAAATTGAAAATCTTGTCATGCCAAAAGGGTGAATTTTTTCGTTTTTTTGCTATAACTCTTCATTGGTGCAAGATAAAATTGTGATGTAAAGGCATTAATTGTTTTTAAAAAGAATTAATCGATTGGCTGGCATCATTTTGGCACAGTATACTTGACGAAAAACTACATTCAAAAATGTAAAAAAAACGCAAATGTCAAATATTACACATTCGCCCCTTTGGCATGATAGTGACGATATGTTGTTTAAAACGAAAATATTTTACGGAAATTTTATTCTGAAAGTTAGGCTATCTGCCATGCCAGTTAACAAACGTACAGATAAACTTTTATCAGGTATAAAATTGTCGTTCAAGTGCTACAAATTTGTCGAATTGTCAAATGTCTAGTTTTATTAAATAAGGCCCCGGTTGATAGACTACAAAAATAGAGTTATCTGAAAAGGCTGATTTTTAAATTTGACTTTAAATTATTTCTGATTATGCGAATTTATAAAATACAATTGTTTTAAATATTAGTACTAAATTTATAAAAAAAAAAAAGCATAAATATATTTTTTTAATTTTTACTTCATGTATTGTAAAAATTGTATTTTATTTAAAAAAAAGAACTTAGAATTAAAAGTTTTTTTTTTTTTTAATTTAATTTTTCGTTTGTTATTTTTTAATTTTAATTACTGAAAATTTGCATTTAAAAAAATGTATCATTTAACAAAATGAAAAATTCTGTAGAAATTAAAATTCTTATTTATATTCAGTAAATTTGAATTAATTAATTTTTAGTATTTTGTATTGCACAAGTTTATAATTTTTGAAGCAGATAATTTATCTTGGCCGTCCCAGTTTTAAACCCCGCCGATTATAGATGTTGCTATTTTTCACCTACTACATATCGTCACAATTCGCCAAAGGGACGAATGTGCAATTTTTGACATTTGCGTTTTTTTACATTTTTGAATGTAGTTTATCCCCAAGTATGATGTGCCAAAATCACGTGTCAATTTGTTGGATATTTCTAGCCACAAAAGACCAAAACCAAAAGGGCGAATTTGAAAATCTTGTCATGCCAAAAGGGCGAATCTTTTCGTTTTTACGCCGTAACTTTTTATTGGAATAAGATAAAATAGTAGTGTAAAAGCATTTATTGTTTGTATTCAATGCACCTAATGTTCTGCATCATTAATTAAAATTATTTTGCCAAACATTAATTTGAAATTTGTTAGGCAAAAAATTTTTAAATAATGATGCAGTTAGATAGGTGCTTTAAAAACAAACCACTATTTTATCTTGCACCATTAAAGAGTTATGGCGAAAAAACGAAAATTTTCGTCCTTTTGGCATGACAAGATTTTCAATTTTTCCAATTTTTTAGTTTTTTTGCTTCAATTTTTTATTAGTTCAAGATAAAATAGTGGTTTGTTTTTAAAGCACCTATCGAACTGCACATTATTTAAAAATATTTTGCCAAACATTTTTTCCTGCAAATAACAAATGGCAAATTAATGATTGACAAAATATTTTTAATTAATTATGCCAATAGATAGGTGCTTTAAAAACAAACAATTAATGCCTCTACATTACTATTTTATCTTGCGCTAATAAAAAGTTATAGCATAAAAATCAAAAATATTTGCGTTTTTATCTGGATATAGCCTCACAAAATCCGTATTTATAATTCAGTAGGTTGTCCAAATCTAAAGATATTTTATATACGTTATAATAATTGACGAATAAACCAAAATAACAGAAAAAAAATATTTTTTTAATTTTTAAAGCACTTCAAACTTTAAAATTTGATTTCCCAACATTTTTAAAAATGCACATTCGCCCCTTTGGCATGACAGTGACGATATAACAAAAAAAAAGTTTTTTTTTTTTTCATTTTTGTTTAGCTTGCAACAAAACCACATTCCATTCATTCCAGTTGGTCTAAAACACATGTGACCAAGTCATACGATCTGATTGCCATACGGCAGTGTTTTAACCATACTTTTTAAAGTTCTCCATTTCCATATAACTTATCATACTCTCTTTTGTATTCTTTTTATAGATTTCACTTGTAAATGGCACAGTGCGATACATTTAACTAACTATCTAATTCACTAACTAAACTAACTAACTAACCAAACAATCAATCTACCAGCCACACGCAATTTCTAGCTGTTCCAAGGCATTAACCGATTCTATATAGAGTGTAGCCCAGATACTAACTAACAAAGCAAAAACATAGAGTCTACTATAGAGAGAGCAAAAACTAAAAAAAAATAAAAACAAAACAGAAAATTCCAAAAACATAAATAAATATTTTATTTAAATAAATAATGATAGATATTAATAATAAAACAAATTTTGAACAACTTCCACCACTAATAAATCGAAAAAGTGTTGCGAACAACACAGTGAATCATCATCAGCAGCAACAACAACAGCAGCAGCAATATCATCACCATCAGCAGCAGCAACAACTGCAACAAACGCATTCGACTGCAATAACGTCTAAAAACGGCAACAGGCAGCAATTGCCACAGACTAGTGCAACAGCTGCTAGTAGTAGCAACAGCAAAAAGTGTGCCGTCGCTGCTGCCAATCAACCGTTTTATCTGAGCACCGCCTACAAGGACAAAGAGTTTCTGCGCAAAGAGTGCGAGTTGGCGCGTGCGCAGGTGGCGGCTGAGAAGAAGCTAAAAAAGGAACGGCAAGCGGCGACTGCCTTAGAGAATGCGGACAACTACAACAATAACAACAGCAATCATACAACTAAAATTAAAACAAAAACCGCAACAACTTCCGTCGCCGCTGCCAGCGTTGCCACAACTAATGGACGCCGCAGCCTTCACAATGGTTTGCCGGCGCGTTCAGCAACAACAACTGGAGCAGCCGCAGCAACTACGCAACACTTGGTCAAAGGCGGCGGTGGCGGTGCTGTAGTTGGCAGCAGCAACGGCTACAATGCCTCGGCGGCGGCGCTGCCCAAAATCAATAAAGTAAACGTCACACAATACAGCGCTGTGCGCCGCCCTGCAGTAACCGTTGTAACGCCGCAGTGCAGCAAAACGACGACGACTAAATTCATGCAGCAGCAACAAACAACAGCACATCATAAAGCCAGTACTAGCAACAGTAATAACAACAACATGCAGCAGCAACAACAACAGCAGCAGCACGCGCATTGCCCCGCAGCGCTGCATGACGATCACAACAACGACGATATCAAATATATTGACAGCGACGGCGGCGCCGATTTATTAGCAACATTTGATGCCAGAATGAAGCAAACGCAAAAAACGCCACTGCAACAACAACAACAACAACCTAAAATGCGTCCCAAATCGACAATTTGCAGCAGCGGCGTCTCGAATCAAGTTTTTGAAAAAATCAACAGCTATAAATATACCGCGGAGTTGGAGCGCCGCCGTGAGCTGAAAAACATAATCGATCCAAATAGCATCAAGGCGTCCATAGAGAAATTTAACAGCCTTAGCGCACAGAAGCGACTGCCGCTTGCGACGCCGACCAGCGCTTTGTTGCGTACGCAAATGCGCAGCCAGGGTGGTGGCAGCGGCAGCACAAGCAACCTGCCACAGCAGCAACGCTACAGCAGTGACTTTAGTGACCTCTACAATGGGACACGTTTGCCGCCCAGCACTGTTGTGGGTGGTGGCAGTTTGACTCGCGCCTCTACACGTCACCTATCAGCTGCAGCAGCAGGAGCGGCGGTCGCAACAAGTGTTGCTTCCAATAAAGTTGTAGCCAATATCTATGCAGCGTCCACAGCCACATCGCCAATTAGTGTTAAGACTCGCATGCACGCTGTAAGCCATCAGTTGCCAAATTCATTACCCAAGCACATTAGCAGCAGCAGCCGGAGCTCTGCGGAAACAGCGCATGCACCGCCGATGCTGCCAACAACGCTGCAGCAACAACTGCAGAAGTGTTTAACGCGTGGCCATCTAGTCAAGGAGAATGGCAACGTTGATGCGAACACAAAACAGTTGACGTCGTCGTCTACGGTCACCCACAAATTCGAGAGCAACAACGAAACCAAATTATTAAATAGTTCATGTGATATTGATGATAGTGTAAGTGTTGCTACTTCTACTTCTTCTTCAACTCCATCCACCTCCTGATTCACTTTTTCAACTCTGCCAATTATTTTGAGTTGTATATAATTCTTGCGCGAAACTTTTTTTTCTTTAGACAATTCTTCCAGAAAGAATACTGTAAAGAGACAATTTTAATTGGATGCAAATTTTATTAAGAACGAATACTGTAGGAGTAGAATAGATCAACTCTCGCTTATTGTATTCAATTTGTGAAATATAGGCATTTATTGGAAGAAGTACACAATTCTCCAGAAACAATTCTTTGCCGAGACTATTCTTTTTCAGCTCTAACTTTGAAGTTTATTATTTTCAAAGATAATTTCGTCACTATCATGCCAAAGGGGCGAATGTGCAATTTTTGACATTTGCGTTTTTTACATTTTTGAATGCAGGTTTTCCTAAAGTATACTGTGCCCAAATCGCGTGTCGTTTTGTTGGATATTTCTAGCCACAAAAGACAAAATCAAAAGGGCGAATTTGAAAAATTGAAAATCTTGTCATGCCAAAAGGGCGAATCCTTTTGTTTTTTCGCCATAATTTTTTATTGATACGAGATAAAATAGTGGTGTAAAGGCATTTATTGTTGGTTTTTAACGCACCTATCGATTTGCATCATCGATTGGCATCAATATTTAAATATATTTTGCCAAACATGTTTGGAAAAATATTAAATAATGATGCCAATTGATAGGTGCTTTAAAAACAAACATTTAATGTCTTCACATTACTATTTTATCTTTCGCTTTTAAAAAGATATAGCATAAAAAACAAAAATATTTACGTTTTGATCAGGATATAGCCTTACAAAATCCGTATTTATAATTCAGTAAGTTGTCAAAATTTAAAGATATTTTATATACGTTATAATAATTGATGAATAAACCAAAATAACAGAAAAAATTGAAAAAAATCTAAATTTTGCGAATTTTTAAAGCATTTCAAACTTTAAAATTTGATTTCCCAACATTTTAAATAAAGCACATTCGCCCCTTTGGCATGACTGTGACGATTTCATCTATATAAAAAATATTATTTGGCAATAATTGTAAATTCGATAATAACTTTTCAGACAATTCGTCCACAATATAATTTTTTCAAGATACTTATTAAAATAGAAAATCGTTTTTTGGGAACTTGAAAAAAATTATCTTCTAGAAACCATTAGCCCTGAGAAGGTTTTTTATTTTTTGTCTCGTGAAAGAATTCTCTATTTGTTAATACGTTTATCAGACAATAATCAATTCTTCAAAAAAAAACATTTTTTTATCTAGTTCAAATTTAAATTAGATCCAGGTCCAGTTTTTCAATGCAAGTTTAAACCTAGTTTAAATTTAAATACATTTTTAAAAGGTATAGAGTAGGATCAAAACGGCAGAGAGTCTTTAAATTTAACAGAGTGATTGACTTTAGACGAAATTACATTTTATTTAAACTAAGTTTAATTTAAAATATGACTGAGGCCCAGTTTTTGAGTCCAAGGTAAGTTTAACCTTGCTTTTCCAAATTTTTAAAACGTTGTTGTTAAATTTTACAGACATAAAGACAATCATTAGGTAGTTAAAATTACATTTTAAATACTTTTGATATGTTGACGATATAACATCTGGTTTAAACTAAGTTTAATTTGAAAATGTGACTGAAAAACTGGACCTGAAAAATTGAACCTGAGATTATTTGGGGAGTATTGTCACTGCACACAGTATACCAATTTGTTGAGTCAACCTACTCCTTGCCAACCAATTTTTTCAGCGCTCTCAACTGTCAAGTCGATTCTTAAAGTCAAAAAACTAAATAATGTTGTAATTTGAATTACAAACATTTAGAAAAATGTTACAATAAGTTGGTGCGTATATGATACATGTTCATCAATTTCCATCAAACAATTTATAAAAATATTTTTTTTTTATCAGATTAATATGGTTGTTACAACTAACTTCTTCGTTATTCTATCGAGGATTTGTCTGTCTGTGTTTTAATTTGTCTCTGTTTTTATAAAAAGAATATTCTTTCAAAGAATTATAGCTGACTGCTTCATTCAGTTTTTTTTTCAAGATAGTTTCATCTAAATAAAAACGTAATTCCATGAATATTATCTGCTATACAATGTTTATTGTTTGACTGTCTGATGTATAGATTTTCTTGGTTTGTACATTTTCAGACAGTACTCCTAGAAACAATACTTCTTCCAGCTAATTTTACACAGATAAGATTTAAATTGAGCATGAATTAATTGAAAGTCATTGTAAACGAATTGTCTCTCAAAAGAATTATCTCTCAACGAAGTATTATGCCACACCCACTAATTCGTTATTGTGCCAAAAACATTTTTTTAGGTTTTTACATCGAATTTATTTTATTTTCTTGCTTTGTATAGGGTTTATCATCAACAACAGTAGTTCTCTCTATAGTTTATTAAATTAATATCGTTTTAAAGCTTCGTTTAAAAGATTCAGTATAATATATAGCTCAACTAACTACTTTGGGTTGTTTTTTTTACGCTTTGAATGCATGTTTAAATTTTAATCGTTCTGCTTTGCTTATTGTTTCAAATGCTCATTATTATGTTCTAAGCATTAATTCAATAATTTTTCATAAAATACTTAATTCACTAACTACTGATTTGATTGTTATAAACACTTGTACACTTTAAACATTATAATTATTATGCTATGTAGTTCGAGTTTAGCTTAAAATTATTACAACGATCAATTTAAGTATTTCCGAACAAATGTTTGTTCGGAACACCTCAACGTTTCATGAATTATATGTTGGCTATGAAGTTAAAGTTTCTTTGTATAAACTCCTGAGAGCTGATTTCGCACAAATATCATTTTTCTGATTTCCACAAGTTATTGTTCGTTGTAATAGATTTAAGCTTTAGATACATATAGCATATTGTACAGACACTTGATTTGCTGATCATCGTCGTATATTTTTAAATAAATTTATCGCTTGCTCATTTTTTATATCGCCGAAAATCTTTTTGCATTCGAAAATTAATAACAAAAACGTTTGTTCAGCAAATCGCACTCACTTTGACACTTTTCGGATTTATTCGCTTATGTTCTAAAATTAATTTTGAAACGTTTTTAATTTTTTCGAAATATTACAAACAAAGTCTCGAAGTTCATCATCGCTCAGAAGTGCACTTCCTCCACCCTCACCGACACCATCGCGTTATTGGGATCGTGACAGCAGCAGGACAACAATACGAAATGATGATACGTGTAAAACGTCAGATGAAAAATCCGAAGGTAAGAAGCTAGAAGTGTATATACTAAAACTAGTGAGGGTTATATATGAGTGCTATAAGAAATATATTTGCAAAAGTGGTCTTGATCACCGTTCACAATAGACCGATGACGCCTATTTATATTGCCCGACAGCCTAGGTATACAAGTAATCTTAAGTTCTGAGTTTCATTGATGTATTCTTGATTTCGACATAAAGACAGACAAACGTACGGTCTCACAGACAGACGGATATATCGATAGTAACGCTGATCAATAATTTATATTATTATACACATCGGCTAAGCCTTATTCAAGGTGTTACAAACGGATGACTAAAACATACCCCTAGACAATATTTTTGGTCGGAACAGGGTAGTTTAAAAACTTTTTTTCAAAAATTTCAAGAAGTTTCTTTCAAATGCTCCACCTTGATTTGCTGCGGATATGTCCGCAAAATCTATACGGTCACCGTGGTGTCATTAGACTGTGCGACATTTAGCGCGTTATGGTGGAGAGGTTGCCTTAACCATGGACAGATGCTAAGCTACGTCTACTGGGGAGTTAATATGTAACGCGATTCGAACGTGATATTACTCGCATTCTAATAAATGGTACTTTAGTAGTGTGACTTTCGCAATTAAATTTGTAACTTTCGTATTTAAACACACAAAGTAACAACACGGCGACCTTTGCAATTCCGTTAGATTGTGCAATTTTGCCTTCGTTGTTCTTCGAATAGCATTGCCTTTCGAATCACGTTACAGAGTAACCTCCACGACATACGCGTGCTTCGCAAGGCAACCTTCTTCGTAAAGTAAACTGGACCGAAGGAAATGTGTGACATCCTGAGAATTCTCGCAAGACCTGCGGGTGGATCTCTTGGATGTGGTTCACAAGGAACAGATGAAAGATGGAAATCTAAGCTTAATGGGAATTGACCAAAACCAGAGAAATCTAGTAGTTGCGCTTCCTTTCGGACGTCTTCTGTCAGGTACCCAATCTACCAAGGTTGCTCAGGATGTCATACTGGGTCGAAAGAAACGACCCACGTGTGACATCCTGAGTATTCTCGTGAGGCAAAATAGTGGCCTGCGGGTAGACCTCTTGGAGGTGTTTTAAAAGGAAGAGATGGAAATCTAAACTTTATGGCAACTGACCAAAACCAGAGCGATCTAGTAGTTGCGCATCATGACGTCTTCTGTCAGGTACCCAATCTACCAATGTTCCTCAGGTCATATTGGGTCGAATGAAGCGACCCACGTGTTACATTCTATGTATTCTCGCGAGGCAAAATCGTGCACCTCTTGGAGCTATTTTGCGGGACGGGATGGAAATCTCAACATTGTGGCCATTGACCAAAACCATTCAAATTTAGTGGTAGCGCCTTCTTCCTGACGTCTTCTGCCTCCTGATGTCGTCTATCTCCTGATGATCTCTGTCAGATACCCAAACTACCAAGGGTAATCTTTCCAATCCTGTCACAAAGGAAATCAGAGAGATGGTTTAGATCACATGCGGGCAAAAGCTACATATTTGGTACTCGTTCTCCTAATTTGTCGAAATCTATCTTAAAAATCAAAAAAAATCTTCCCGCAATCTTCCATTTAACTGTGTGTTTGCCGAAAATATTCCAGAAAGATCCATAAAATAAAATTAAAGAAATGCATAGTGCGTAGCGCTGGACTAGAAGCCGCAAAGACTTGGAATCGAATGCAGATTCTGTCCTGATGTCTTATGTCACGTAACCAATCTACCAGGGGCAATCTTTTCAATTTTTTCAAGCGACCCACGTGTGACATCCTGAGTATTCTCGCGAGGAAAAATAGAGACCTGCGGGTGGACCTCTTGGGGTTGTTTCATAAGCAATAGATGAAAGATGGAAATCTAAGCTTTATGGGAATTGACCAAAACCAGAGCGAAGTAGTTGTGCTTCCTTCATGACGTCTTCTGTCAGGTCATACTGGGTTCCTCAGGTCATACTGGGTCGAATGAAACGACCCACGTGTGACATTCTCAGTATTCTCGCGAGGCAAAATCGTGCAACTCTTGGAGGTGTTTTGCAAGGACGAGGTGGTAATCTCAGCATTGTGGACATTGACCAAAACCAGGCAGATCTAGCACCTTCCTGACGTCTTCTGCCTCCTGATGTCCTCTTTTAGGTACCCAAACTACCAAGGACAATCTTCCCAATCCTGCCACAAAGGAAATCAAGGAGATGGTTTAGATCACATGCGGCCAAAAGCTGCATATTTGGTACCCGTTCCCCTAATTTCTTCTCGCAATCTTCCATTTTGTTTGCCGGAAATATTCCCGAAATACGCCAGAAATTTTGTTAAAAGAAAATTTTAAAAATACATAGTGCGTAGCGCTGGACTAGAAGCCGCAAAGACTTGGAATCGAATGCAAATTCTGTCCTGATGTCTTCTGTCAAGTACCCAATCAACCAAGGGCAATCTTTCCAATTCTGTCACAAAGGAAATCAGGGATGCAGCCAGACCAAAAATTGCATATTTTGTACCCGTTCCCAAAATTTGTCGGAATCTGCCTTAAAATTCCACATTTTGTCTTTGGAGCCTTTCACTTTTAGTGTAACGTATAAAATCAAAGAAATGCATAGAACGTAGCTCAGTGCGCTGGACTAGAAACCGCAAGGACTTGGAGTCGAATGCGGAATCTACTGACGCTATCGGTATATAATGGCAAAACTCCGAAAAAGCACTACCTTGAAAAAGCCTATCACAACGCCATTCGTATTCGGTATTAAAATTGTTCTGCATGATCAATTTGAGTACAAAACATAACTTGTGCAGCTCAATTGGTGCGAGAGAGCTCAATTTCTTTAGAACTGTTGTGCTAATTATTATTATAATCAAAGGAACTTTATAAATATATTTTTGATTAGTTTGGTAAAAGGGAAAGTTGTAACTATTTGAAATACTATTCAGCTACTACTGGAAATGATACCAAAGTTGAATTATATTTCAACTGAATTTTCAGTAAATACTTCAATTAATAAATAAAAAAAATAATAATTTGCACAAAAAACCAACACACTTTCTTTCAGTCTATCTATCTATTTTGAATTTGTATACGGAATTTTTGTCAAAATATGTACAATATTTATATATTTATGTTACGTCAGTGAAATTTTTGTTTATACTCTGAATGCTGTTTAGAGCCAATGCTGGTGTGAACACATTTAAAAACTCCCCATCATTCGTGATCAAGTATTAATATTCTACATTATTCTCTTTGTTCTACGCACAGGTCTATGTGGACTGAGAAATATTGGCAATACATGTTTTATGAATTCCGTGATACAATGTCTCAGTCATACAAGTGAGTTGATCAAATTTTTGCGAACACAAAATGGTGCGAGATCGTCATCATCGAAGGATCAACAGATTTTATATGGTTAGTATGGTAATTGTTGAAATATTAATTAATTTTAATTGAGTTCTTTAATATATCTTCTGAAGAGTTTGCTAAATTAATACGCGAAATGTGGACGGCCAATGTTCACAGTGTAACACCGATGGAACTTAAGCGGGCCTTTTCAGCTAAACATCGAATGTATAGTGATTATAATCAGCAGGATGCACAGGAGTTTTTGCGTTTCTTTCTCGACTCACTGCATTCTGCGCTTAATTCGGGAGTGAAGGGCGAGCACTTGAAAATAGACGATAACTTGAGGTGTGTATGAGTGGAGATTTTATTTTTTCATATCTATTTAATTATTATGTTTGTTTTTAGCGACAATAAAAAAGCCGATCTTACTTGGGAATGGTATGCACGCCACGAAAACTCCTTGATACGTGACCTCTTTGTTGGCCAATTGAAGAGCACTCTCAGATGCACCACCTGTGGCAACACCAGCGTCACCTTTGATCCTTTCTGGGATTTGAGCGTATCGTTGCCTTCCTCATCGCGCTGTAAACTGGACGCATGCTTGGATATGTTTATACGCGAGGAGATACTGGACGGCGACGAGATGCCCACATGTGCGAAATGCAAAACGAGACGAAAATGCACCAAGAGTTTTTCGATACAAAGATTTCCAAAGTACTTGGTTATACGTAAGTTCGAAAATTTGACAAATTTATTTAAAACTTTTTTTAATTCTAAAATGCACTTTTGATTGAATTTTAAATATTTAACTAGGTAAAACGTAGAAAATTCGTTACACAAAACTTGCACCGTTTATTTTCGATTGAAATAAACGATTCTTATTAAAAACGGGGTTTGAAAATTATTTAAATGAGTCCCAAATTCATTATTTCTTTTTATCGAATTTCAAATTTTTAAAATAAAAAAATCGAAGTCGATTTTGTGTTCGATTGAAATGGATTTCTACTAGGACACAAGTATTTTTATCAATCCTTTTTGAGAGAATACTTAATTTTTCTTGGCTTTTAAATAAATACAGATTGTATTTAAAATTAATGCAGATTTCAATATAAATTAGTACAGTATGTAGTAAAAATAAATGCAGTTGTAGTATTTTATCTACATAATTATGAATGTTTAAATAAATAAAAAATATAGATATGTTTAACACAATTGTAGTAAAGTGTTGTACAAATTTCAATTTAAATTAATACAGAATGTAGTAAAAATAAATGCAGATTTCAATTTAAATTAATACAGAATGTAGTATAAAGAAATGCAGTTGAAGTATTTTGTCTACATAATTATGAACGTTTAAATAAATAAAAAATATAGATATGTTTAACACAATTGTAGTAAAATGTTGTACAGATTTCAATTTAAATGAATACAGAATGTAGTAAAATTAAAGGCAGTTGTAGTATTTTGTCTACATAGTTATGAACATTTAAATAAATAAAAAATATATGTATGTTTAACATAATTGTAGTAAAATTTTGTACAGAAATGCAGTAAACTGCAATGTTTTAAAAACAAATACATTTGCTTTTGGGTATAAATTAAATACATATCGTCACTATCATGCCAAAGGGGCGAATGTGCAATTTTTGACATTTGCGTTTTTTACATTTTTGAACGTAGTGTATCCTCAAGTATGCTGTGCCAAAATCGCGTGTCATTTTGTTGGGTATTTCTACCCACAAAAGACAAAACCAAAAGGGCGAAGATGAAAAATTGAAAAATCTTGTCATGCCAAAAGGGCGAATCTTTTCGTTTTTTCGCCATAACTTTTTATTGGTATAAGATAAAATAGTGGTGTAAAGGCTTTTATTATTTGTTTTCAAAGCACCTATTGATCTGCATCATTATTTTGCCAAACACTTTTTCCTGCAAATAACAAATGGCAAATTAATGTTAGACAAAATATTTTTAATTAATAATGCAGTTCGATAGGTGCTTTAAAAACAAACAATTAATGCCTCTACATTACTATTTTATCTTGCGCTAATAAAAAGTTATAGCATAAAAATCAAAAATATTTGCGTTTTGATCAGGATATAGCCTTACAAAATCCGTATTTATAATTCAGTAGGTTGTCCAAATCTAAAGATATTTTATATACGTTATAATAATTGACGAATAAACTAAAATAACAGAAAAATTATAGAAAATATAAATTTTTCTAATTTTTAAGCACTTCAAACTTTAAAATTTGATTTCCCAACATTTTTAAAAATGCACATTCGCCCCTTTGGCATGACAGTGACGATATGTATTTATTTTAAAGTAATTTTTCTTTATTTTCGTTGCTATTTTAATTGAAAATATAAAAAAAAATTTCGATCACTGTTCATTACTACAGATTTGAAGCGCTTCTCCGAAACACGCTGGAGCAAACTCTCGAACATTGTCGAATTTCCTACGGGCGAAAGAGAATTGAACATGGCACCGTACGGCTCGAATCATAACACTAGTGTTTATTACTCATTATACGGAATTTCTAATCATATGGGTTAGTAGAAAAATGAAAGTAAAATTCAATTAGTATAACTAAAACTATCTGTATTGAATATTGTAGGATCGACTGCCGGCGGACATTACGTGGCGCTGTGCAAACATCCCGTCTCAAAGAAGTGGCATGAATTCAACGATAATGTGTAAGTCTCAAAATAAATCGTCGTTGTCGATGTAAAACAAAACCAATACTTTTAAAACATTTTATTAAAAGCGCTGTGTGAAGATATTATATATTTGAATAACTCGAATATTATTTTTTTGTTGTATTTTGATTCATAAACTGACAAAATGTATGCTTGAAAAATGTATTTAATTGTTTTATCTCTACAACGATAATATCTAAAAATAGCACATTGAATTCTATTAATTAAATATCATTTTTATTTACAGCGTCAGTGATGACTTGTCCGAAAATCATTTAGTTTCATCTAGTGCCTATATTTTGTTTTATGAACGAGCATAAGAAACTACTACCTATTTTTAGATATTATTACCATAATAACAACCGCTACTAATACTTTATAAATCGCCTTTGAATTTCTGCTCTATTTAGACAAAAACCAAAAGAACAAAAAAAAGAAAGAAAACGAAACAAACAAAATAATATTTTATATTATTTAACAGTTTAAATTAAAAACACATTTTGTAAAATTTAATTGTATGTTCAGAATTTGTCTGTAAAAAAATTGTACTATAAAAATATTTGGTTTATTTAAAACATACTTCATCATCAGTCACTCAGTCAGTCAGTCAATCAGTTGTCAGCCGCTAATAATCATGTTTAGGCCACTAGAAATGAAACCGCAAACATATATTGTTTGTCTGTACTTATACTAAGCGTGCGGTGAGTTCATCTGTGGGCAATGCAAAGATTTAAAAAATATATATGCAAAAATACAAAAAAAAATGCTAAATTGTACAGATAACTATTAAATTTAATTAACAAAAATATAACAAAATATAGCTACAATATGTATATTTCAAATGCCACATGACTAAAATTAATTTATATGTTTTATGTAATGGGCGAACGACATATTTTGTGTTGTTAACAATTCACTCACATTTTTGACACCTAACAACAACCACAACGTATCTATTAGCATACTCAATACAATACATATTAAGTTTAACTAATTTATATTATTGTATTTTACTTGTTTTTTGCTTGTTTTATTTAATTTATATACACCCATATATATATTTTTATATATTGAGATATCAAGGCTTTGTTATTTTATTTTCAAATATTGTTTGTCTCGTTGTTAAAAAGAAAAGTTTTATTTATTTAGCTAATTTACAGAGCAATATATATATATTTTATCTATTACTTCTGTGCATAATAATAATACAATTAAACCAAAGAACAAAATATCACAATAAAACACTACTTAATTTAAACAGCGTCATTTATTTGTGGGCATCTAATAGAAAATTGTTGTAGTCCAAAGAACGCTGCGCAAACAGCTAGTACTACTTGCTTTACGAGTAAGAAAATTAAAAAATGATATATATATTCTTTATGGGGTTATATGTATAGGTCTAGTTGTACTAATATTTAAATCAATATAAAACAATGTAAATTAATTTTAATATATAAAATCTGCAAAATAAAAGTGTGTTTTTTTTATTAATATATCTTAACATTTTATTAATTTATAGAAAATAATTATAATTGTTAACAAAAAGTTAATTGTTTTTGTTTTACGACTTTGGTTGAGAAATTCAAAATATTGTTTTGACGTACTCCAGGTTCAGTCAGTACAAATTGAAACAACAAATAAAAAACCGAAAAAAGACTGTTTTAAAATGAAATAAATAAATTGGAAAATGTATTTGTTTTCATAAAATTGATGTAGTTATTTTTGTATGCCAAACAAATACATAAATTTACTGTATTTGTATTCAAAATGTTACTAAATTCGTATTTAAAATAAACACATTTTGTGTTTATTTAAACGTTTAGAAATATGCCGAAAAATTAATGCATCTGCATTTATTTTACTACATTCGGTATTAATTTAAATTTCAAAAATATGTAGGAAAAAAATATCACTTCAGCATTTATCTTTACTGCATTCAAAACGTTTGAAAACGATGACTTTTTAAATGAAACTGAGATATACAGAATCTTAAAAATGAGGCTGTAATACGCTCATATCAGAATTTCAGCGTTTGCTGTGATTCTTTTTAGTTCGCCCAGAAAAAAATTCCATCAAATTGTTCAATAGGACAATTATTGATTTAATAGCATACAAAAAATAAATATGTTCATATAAACTCAATGGAAATGTCATGGTATTTTCTAGTATTTTCCAATTAAAATAATAATTTGTCCTATTGACTATTTTTAATAGTAAAAAACTATTATTTACATAGTTTTTTTTCTGGGTGTTGGAACTAATATAAATAATAAGTGCTTGCAGCAAATTCTTTGTTTTCTCTCAATTGATAGAGTTGTTTCGTTTGTATAGAAAACAAATACTACAGTTTTTGAAATATGTAAAAACTAGTTTCTAAAACATAGTGTAGTAAAATAAAGGTAGACAAATACAAATGCACTTAAAAAGTAACTAAATGTAGTAGAACTACATATGTTCATAACAAATACAAAAATGTATTCAATTGATATAAAGTAATTGCAAAATGCATTGAATGTTAGATGGAACACTTGTTTCGGAGGCAGTCAAGCAACTTCATTAGCAGATTCTACATTTTCAAGCTCTTTTCATTTACTTTTTCCTACGAACACAAATTTTGCACTAAGTTGCTGTCAGTCGAAAAAAATAAATACAGTTTTCTTGGGTTGTTCTTATTTAGTTCTTTATATAGTTCTTTATATAGTTCAAATTACAATGAATTAAAATATTGATTTATCAAAATCGAAAGTTTTAAAGTTTCTGATATAGTAGAATTCATTTAAAACTAACAAAATTTATTGAAGAATAAATAAAACTTGAATTGGATGGTTTTTTTTATAACAACAAATTAAAAATGAATTTAAAATACTGATGATTGATTATTAAATTTTTCATAATATTGATTAATCAGAATTCTCAAAAACTGTTTTGATCAATAAAAGATCTAAGTGCAAATTTTGAAATCCAATTTTAATATTAATTTAACTGCATAAGTTTGATACC
Source organism: Dryomyza anilis (assembly GCA_951804985.1). Classification (NCBI taxonomy): domain Eukaryota; kingdom Metazoa; phylum Arthropoda; class Insecta; order Diptera; family Dryomyzidae; genus Dryomyza; species Dryomyza anilis. Next base: position 124,969,836 of record OX638130.1, on the reverse strand, counting down.
TTGAAGGAATCCTTGGTTCAACAGCTGAGTATTCTGAGAAAGTTGCGAGTAACCCATACCGTTGTCGGTCTTGACCGCTGATAAAAAGCCGGGCCAGCCGCATCTGCTCTGCTCACGCGTATGCCAGTTGATAATACCAAACGTTTCCAGGTTGTTCTCAACTTAATCTTCCAACCTTCGAGTCACGTTTCAATTATCATCTTGGAAGGCCAGTGAAGCAGATAGTGCCAAAAAGTATATGAAGAATTTTTCTCTCGAATGCTTCGCGTACTCTTCCAACATCGATGGAGGCCAGCGTTCATGTTTCTGCACCATAAAGTAAGACGGACATGAAAAGTGACTTGTAGAGCGATATTTTTGACCAGCGAGAGTGTGTTCTACTTTTCAATTGTATACTGAGCCCACAGTAGCACGTGTTGGCAAGATTTACACTACGTTTAATCTTCAGGCTAACCCATATATTCCACAACTAAATACCAAAAGTCTAATTTATGAGAGTAATAATTGTAGCGCATATATTGTGACAGTAGTTAAATAAAGAAAACTTTTAAAAAATTACCTGCTGGCTGTAAATCAACTCCTTGTCCCAAAACAATGTCGTTTACAATACAATGGAAACGTTTATTTATTTTTATAATACAATTTAGTGTATTTTACTTAATTTTAAGTTATAGAAAATGTCATTTAAATGTCACTTACACAATGCTTACAATAATAATAATATTAATAATTTACGAAGATCTGGAATTATGCGGTTCCCGAAATACGTGTACAGTGCGTATCCTGCATGAGTTGTGTTAATTTTTGTGAAAACGTTGGAATGTCCTGCAACAGATTACAATGAAATTAAAGCAATTCAGGAAGCATTTAAAATACTACTAACCGTTGATAAACAAATATCTTCAACAAGCAGATCATCGGAGAAACCCACCGATGAGAAAACACTACACAATTTTGGTAGATCAGCCTGACCCATCGCAAAGAGCGTCGTTATGAGCAGCTCATAATTGGTAACCTCACCGGAAAGCAAAATCTTAAGCAATGCACCTATGAATGATGTCAGCAGATTTTCTTTGAATAGAAATCGCGCATAAAGATTCCATTTCTCGTTGACATTGTGCAAAGATTCGAGCACAATGCGTACAACATTTGGATCGTTGCCGTTGACAAGCACCTCACCGAATGCGGTTAGTATGGCCATAAAATGTTCGGGATGTAAATTTTCATTTTGCTGATGCAGTGTGCCATTGTTATGTATGAGCGATTTGTAAAAATATTGCCATTTACACTTAAGTACACTGTAACAAAATGAGACAATTTCAAATATATAGTAGGTATAGAGAAAGAGAGGTAGTCACCTGTCAAATAACGAATACAACATAAATGCAATATCAGATTTATCCGCTGCATTATTTTGCGTCAATACCGGCAGTATGTGTGTTATGGTAAAGTCCAAAATGGATGGTAGCATGGAAAGCGACGCATTGCCTGGTTGCTCGATGACTAATTGAAACATTTGCAGCACCTTTTCAACTATGATGAAACGTCCCTCAGTCAAATGTTCTCTAGAAGTTAAAATGTATAATTTAAAGTAAATATATAATGAATAGAAATGAATTAAATTTAATAGAATTGAATAGAATTGAATATAATTGAACAGAATTGAATAGAATTGGATAGAATTGGATAGAACTGAATAGAATTGAATAGAATTGAATTGAATTGAATAGAATTGAATAGAATTGAATAGAATTGAATAGAATTGAATAGAATTGAATAGAATTGAATAGAATTGAATAGAATTGGATATAATTGAATATAATTGAATATAATTGAATAGAATTGTATATAATTGAAAAGAATTGAATAAAATTAAATAGAATTGAACAGAATTAAATAGAATGAAATAAAATTGAATAGAATTGATTATATATATAATGAAATAAAATTGAATAGACTTGAAAGAATTGAATAGACTTGAATAGAATTGAACCGAATTAAATTGAATTGAATATAATTAAATGGAATTGAATCGAATTGAAGACACATTTATCACACTTTTACGCACCTACTGCTCACGGTGATGAATAACGTTATCAGATCCTTGACAAACACCGCACCCAACTGATTCTGCAGCGTTCGTAGTAGGCTGAGCGAAAATTCCAACACTGCAATGGAGAGCGCAACATTTATGTGGCCGCACTTGTCAAATAACATAAGAGCCTGCATTATAATGGGCTAAAAGTAAATGCACAAAATCTGTTAATTACAGGGTACTTGAGATGATTTTTTTTCTCTCTGTATTCCATACATCATTTATCATACTAATTGTGTTTTTCTATTACGTAACGTTTCAAGCAAAATTGTATCGATGTTTGTTGCCCTATTATGTCAATTTTTTATAATACAAATTACAGAATAAATTTATTTGTTTTACAAGCTCAAGGTCTAATCGAAAATACTCGTTTTTTGTATTTTAATTTTTATGGACACAATAATAAAACATTAAAATACAAAAAAGAGTTCGTAAAACAAATAACTTAGTATTTAAAAGAGGTCGTTAAAAATTAAAACAAATTTACAGAATTAAAAAAAAACGTATTTAGTTACATTATACTTTTTTTATTGTGTTTTCTATTGAATTTCTGTTTGCTTACTTTTCAGCTTTTGTTTTTGATGTTTTTGATCATTTTAATATTTTTGATTTTTATAATATTTTTATTTTTTTTTATTTTTAACCATTTGGATCTTTTGATATTTTTAAACCGTTGTTTTGCATTTTTTTTACTTTCCGTTTTAAAATTAATTTCTGTTCTTGTATTTATATTTAGAATTTTGGTATATATTTTTATTTTTGATCAAGTTTTTGTGTTTTTTTTTTACTTTGCTTTTAAATTTATTTTTGATATTGTGATTAATTTTTACTTTTGATTTTGTTGGTTTTTGCTTTATTGTTCACGATTTTGAGATATTTTTTGGTTTTTGTTTGTTTGTTTGTTTTTGTTTGTTCGTTTATGCTTTTATTTTTGTTTTTTAGTATGATTTATTTTATAATTTTCTGTTTTTTTTTACTTTTAGTTTATGAATTTATGTTTTCTACTTTTGATTTTATTTTATTGTTAAAGATTTTGTGATATTTATTTCATTTTGGGTTTTTGTCTTTATATTTGGAATTTTGGTTTGTTTTTATTTATGTTTTTGATTGTGGTTTATCTTTTGATTTTGGGTTTTTATGCTTTTTCTTTATTTGGGTTTTTTATTTTATTTTGGTCTGTTTTTTTTTATTGTTTTTACTTTTAATTTTCCTATTATGTTTCTGATTTATTTAATTTTTTGATTGTGGTTTATCTTTTTATTTTCGGTTTTTAATTTTGGTAGTGAATTTTATTGTGGTGTGTTTTGTTGTGGTGAGTTTTAGTGTGGTGAATTTGAGTTGTTTGAGTTGTTTGGAATTTGGTTGTTTGGAAAGTGACACGCCCCTTTGTCAAATCCCGCCCATATATATCCTATGACACCCTCCGGATTTCATAGTATCCTGCTGCAAAATAACTGTTAAATCGGTTCAGTGGTTTAGACGTGATGCTGGAAAAAACAGACAGACGGACCAATAGTTTTATATATATAGATTAGAGGGTTACGTGATATGACAAAAAATAGACTTTTCTGTGGAAATGCCCATATACAGAAATTGAATAGGTCTTAAAATCGACTACAATTTTCTTAAAAACGTCACACAATTGGGAAAAACACTTTGTATATAGAAATGATGTATGCGCTGTCCATATGATTTTTTTTTTATTTTGTAAAGTATTAATTTAAATAAATAAAAATTTGAATCGCTATACAAACTTTGAGCGTTGTTGTCAGCATCTCTTTTGTTGTATTGTTGCTGTCCTTGAAAAAGTCCACCACCGTCCTTAAAATGGGCAAAAGTTCCGCCGCAACAGCGCCTATTTTAGTCTCTTGTGCACTGGGCGGCGCATTCGTTGCATCGAGTGCCAGAAAATTTTGCGCCACAGACTCTAAATATTTTTGCAGCACTGCACAACGCTGCTGGAAGTCTTGTTGTTGGTCCGTCACATGTCGCCAGGGCAACACCAAGTAACTGATTAAACTTGTGTAGATATTGGAAACCACTTGTTTGGGCAGATGATGCGAGAGACGTGCGCCCGCCTGCATCAGATTGACAATGGGCTGCATGTCGAAAAGGTATTTCGGTCGTATCACAGATGTAATGCACAGCAGTAGCTCACCTGCAGAGGGAGTGAGGGAGCATTCTTTAGTTTAGACTATTTTTAAATTTATCAATTTATCAAAATACTTACTTGCAGCCAAATAGACTAGCGGCGAGTTGGCCGGCGAATATGGCAGAAATATATTGCCAATGGTTGCAGTCAATGGCTTCAGTTTTTGTTCGCACTTTAGGTTCGGCGATATGGGCAGCATGCTGCGCAGAGCCATTAAAACTTGTGCGTAACTGCAACAGTTGCGTATTAAATATAATCGATCATTATGTCCGGCATACTTACAGCTCAATTAAATCAGCTTTCAGTTCGATTTTCTCATCATATAAAATATTCAGCTTTTGACTACTAAACAAATTGATGATGGTCAACAGATTGTCCGTGAGCAGCGTCATGTGACAGTGCACATCCGATGCGACATCGGGTACATCGGACGCGAGCAGCGGCGCCATGCGAACCAACGCCTGACAAACGGAGGCCAAGTCGCGCAGTTGATCACTGAAGCTGTGACATTTCAATTTATTGGACAATTCAATAGTTTTGCCACTATCAATATAACATTCGAAAGACATGAACAACACATAGGGACGCGACCAGTGGCTGTATACCTGCTCGAAGACGCCGTTGGGACGACACTCCGCGACGAGTGCAACACATTCGAAGCATTGTGTGAGATATTGTTGCCATTCGGTTTGCATCTGTAATACGATGGTATTTTAAATAATTTATTTAAATTTCTTTAAATATTTTATTACATTTTCGTCCACTACTTCGTTGTCCAGCATTTCCAGTTCGGATTTGTTGTACTCGAAACGCGTGCGTCGCATTATTTCCGCCACCAGTTGATGCAGCAAATCGCAGTAACGCTCAAATTTCGATGTGCTAATAATGCCTTGTATTATTGGTGTCCACGCTTCCAGTTTTTCGGTAAAGTCTAGAGCGCCATTTTCTGAAAACGGTAATGTTTTTCATTGAATTTAAATGGTTTAAATTGTAAATGATTTGGAATATTCCCCAAAAATAATTATTAGGCGACATCAATGCTGATCTGATCGGATTTTATTTAAATTTATTTATATTTAAATTAAATTTACAACTAATTTAAACAAACTCGTAATAAAAATATATTAAATAATTTCTTTGATGAGTTAAACATCTACAAGATTCTATCGCCGATTCTTCAAAAAATACTCGTTCAAATTTCCCGACGAATAACGCCACATTAAAAAAATATTCATTAAAACGGCACATTTTAGATACGAACATTATACGTATCTCATTTATATTCTCTTCACGAAAGGAATCAATAACTATTTTAGCCAAGAATAAAATCACATTTTCATTGCACAGGAGCAAATTTATATTTACTCCATGAACAAAAGCACATTATTAATTCCACATAAGCATATATTTATTATATTTTTATATTCTCCATGAAGAGAAACAATAAATTATGTTATCAAAAAAAAAATTACATTTTCTACGAACAGAAGCATAACTTTATTTTTTTTCCACGAATAAATACACAATTAATATGAATTTTTATATTTCTATTATCTCCACGAAAGGAAGCATTCAATTGGTTTAGCCGACCACTTCATTTTTGTCAAGAATAGAATATTTCTATTTTCTCCACGAACAAAAGCACTTTTTTAATATATATCATATTTCTATTTTCTCCTCGAAAAGAAGTACAAAATCAAAATGTTCACGCACAAAAGCATAAATTTATTTTTTTCCACGAATAAATACACAATTAATATGGATTTTTATATTTTTTTTTCTCCACGAAAGGAAGCATTCAATTAGTTTAGCCGACCACTTTATTTTTGTCAAGAATAGAATATTTATTTTTTTCCCCACGAACAAAAGCACTTTTTTACTATATATCATATTTCTATTTTCTCCACGAAAGGAAGCATTCAATTAGTTTAGCCGACCACTTAATTTTTGTCAAGAATAGAATATTTCTATTTTCTCCACGAACAAAAGCACATTTTCAATATATATCATATTTCTATTTTCTCCACGAAAGGATGCATTTAATTAGTTTTGCCGACCACTTCATTTTTGTCACGAATAGAATAATTCTATTTTCTCCACGAACAAAAGCACATTTTCAATATATATCATATTTCTATTTTCTCCACGAAACGAAGCATTTAATTAGTTTTGCCGATCACTTCATTTTTGTCAAGAATTGAATATTACTATTTTTTCCACGAACAAAAGCATATTTTCAATATATAACATATTTCTATTTTCTCCACTAAAAGAAGCATTCAATTGTTTTCGCCATTCACAAAATCATAATTTCCAGAAGCATAACTTTATTTTTGCTACGAATAGAAACTCATTTTTAACCATACATATCACGTTTTTAATTTCTCCACCAAAAGAAGCATTTCATCATTTTTGCCAAGAACAAAATTACATTTTCAACGAACAGAATAATAAATTTATTTTTATTACGAATAGAATCACATATATATTTTCTCCACGAAAAGTTGCATTCATTTTGTTTTATCCAAGCACAAAATCAAATTGTCCACACACATAGAGGCATAACTTAACTTTATACCAAATAGAAACACATCTACATTTTCTCATTTTTAATTTTATCACGAACATAAGCATATGTTTTTTATTTTAGTTAAGCACAAAATCTAATTCTACACACACAGAGACACAAGCTTAAATTTGTCACGAATATAAACACATTTATATAATTTCCACGAACAAAAGCACATTTTTAATATCACCACAAACATAAGTATTTATATCATATATGTATTTTCTGCACGAAAAGCAGCATTAAATTAATAATACCCAAGAACAAAATCACATTTACCATGCACAGAAGCATAAGTTTATTTTTACGCACCGAATAGAAACAAAATTTTATTTTATCTACGAACAAAAGCACATTTTTAATAGCATATATAATATATATTTTGAAATATAATTTTGCTATCTCCTTATATTACCTAAAATACGTATTTAATTTATTATCTTATATTTATTATCATAACTTACTTGCAATTGTAAAACAGAAAAGCGACTTCAGAAACACCTCAAAGATTTCATGCTGTTGCAATAGTTTTGTGCAATATTTTGTCGTATACAAACGCAGCAATTCTCTGAATTTGTCATCGTACATTTCATTCTGACATTTTACGGCATTGTGTTGATTAAGCAGACCATTTATGCCGTTCATGAGCGTCGTTACATTCGGCAGTGTCTTTTGCAAATACAACAGTTCATTGAGCACATACAGTGCCGACAAAGACACCTCACTCTGTTCGCTGCGCCATTGTGACATGTCTAAAATACTGAGTAAAAAGTATTCGGATATAAGATCGGTTGATACCCACGAAACCATGTGTTGTGCGCACTTGAGCAGCTCGACAGTGCAGACGCTATGTGTAGTTGAAAAATAAAAATAAAACAATTAATTGATGCATTTTATTTTATATTTATTACAATATTCATACCTTAAATTGCTATCGTTTGGCAGTGATGGCAGCAGCGCATAGTCCACGAGTGTATTCTCGATGGAATGCACATTCTTGCCATTGATATGGCAGACAGCTATTAATAAGTACTTGGTCAGTAGTTGCATGACTTCGGGCATGACCTGTGAAACGCTGTAAATTAAAAAAAAAGTAAATGATTAAATATTAAGCTTTAAAAAGGTAAAAGATAAACTAAAAGAAATATATAAATTTTTGTATATTATTTGATTAAAAATATGCATTTTTATATTTAAATATCGAATTTTAAATAGTTTGGTTAACATTTTTTATAGAAACCATCGAAATTCAAGTGCATATCACAGTAGAGTATATCTCCTCATTTTAGAAGTAATAATAATCAACAACTACATTTAAAATTAGATTGCAAAAATCTTTGTGACATTTTCCGATCGATGGATTCAATAATTTCATGAAATTCTATTCCAATCGTACTCAAAACTCACCACATATAAAAGTATTCTTTGTTTTCGCTACTAATGCCATCACGATTATTGACCACTTCCTCCGATGTTATACGCAGCAGTGCAATGCCCAGCTGAAAATTCGACTGCAGCAGTTCCATGCAGTTACGCATATAGTTAGGATTCTCATCGGAAAACTCTCGCTTGCCCATGATCGCAATGAGCTGAGCCAATGTTTCGCGTTGACTCTTTGGCACTTTGGCATCAATACTGCCTATGCTGGCGTAGCTGGTCCACAATGCATCGCGCAATGTTGTACGATCGGTGGCCGATAGTTGGGTCCAACGTCTGGTCAGTGCATGTTCCACCGTAGAGGTGCAAAAGAACCAACAATACTGATTCACATTGAAGGTGGTCGCCACTTGCAAACACAGCCGCCAGGAGTTGGGTGCACTTTTGAAGGTGAGCAGCTCTGTTTCAATTTCGCGTTTACGTGCATTCGATGTGGCAGGTTGGTAAAACTCATTCAACAGATTCTCCACTAGTCGCAATGAGGACTAAAAGTGTACAAAAAAAATGTAAAGCATTAATAGACTCTGTTTAATACTGTGGGGGGTAACGCCCTGTGCAGGACTTGCATTTTTCGTGATTAAGCAGCAGCAGCTACACAGCTGTTTGTGTGTGTCGGGTATATAAATGAAATGCGTCTGTTTTGCAGTCTGATAAAAACTAAAAACCCCAACCAACTACAGTTTTCGCTGTTTCTAAATAGTTTCTAAACATTTATCAGACATATGACTAACATACTGCGTATTTCATATGAAGGATTAACTCTTTAACTTGTGCCTTTTTTTCGTTGCACCAAGACCGACCGACAGACCTCCCACTTACCATTTTGTTGTACAGCAGCTATTAATGCGTTTTCCACGCTCTATGAAATACTAAAATTGTTTCGTTTGCTGGTTGCTTTATTAATTTATTTAGTTTTATTTATTTTAGGAGAACGTATTAATTTATAGTTTGATTAGCTTTCCATAACATTCTCTAAAAACTTAGAACATCATTAACTGGTAGAAAGTAAATTAAAATTATCGTTGCGATGTTTTTTCTATTTTGAAGACGTGCGCATAGTTGCCAGCCTTCGAGTTCAATTTTCATACATGGGATTTTCTATGTTTTATATTGGAAATGTTTATATGGGATTTATTTCTTCCACAATTGTTTTTAGTTTTTCGTCAATTTTTACAGAATAGTAAAATACTTATTTTTTAAGCCAATTTTTTAACTTTGACCTCTAATACTGTAATAATAGTTTTGAACCTTCTCGTTTTTATTTTGCGGGGGTTTCAGGAGGGCACCTTGCATGAGGGAAAGCAATCAAATTTTATTAAACATATATTTTTGTTTAAAGGGGAGTGGAATTGATTGTTTTTGTCAGTTTTCCAGTTAACTGAAGTTCTACGCTGAAGAAAATTTTGTAAGTAAATACAAGGATCGGTTTTTTACTTTTTGTGGACAATTTTTATTTTTAGTTAAGTTATTTTTTTTTAAAGGGACAGTTTTTGTTGACCGTATCGTTATCACTGATCACCCAATCATCAATTTAATAGGACATGTTGTTATTTACTTTTTTATTGCGTTATTTTCACATCGAAAAAATACAAAATATCGTCGTTGAAGAACTAAAAGTCAATCTTAAATATTAACTTTGTTTGTAATTATTACAAAAATACATTTTTAAAATTGAAATACCAATTGATAGATTCACAATTTCTTATGATTTAGTACAAATATTTAGCTCATCGATCAAAAATTGAAAGATATATAAAGATTTTTTTAAATGAACAATTGGTATTTTAAAAATGTAGTTGGTGACTTTTAGTTTTACAACGACAATATATAAGGCTTTAAAGGACCAAAGGATATTTTTGACAACTTTTAGGTAATTCCATATATTGAAATACATATACTTCTGAAACAGATCTTCACACAAAAATATATCATCATAAATTATCATAAATTTCACCAACTACCAGAATTCATCATATTGAAGATTTCATTCATTGAACTAGAATCGTTTTTTTTAAATGTTTGTCATTTTCAATATATTTGTTTAACATTATATTTGAAACACAAATTTGTCTCCATTTACACATTTATGTATTTATAATTCTTATACGAGTTATAATATTTAATTGCTAATTATGCGAAGACTCCATTTCATCATATTAATGAATAATTTACATCATATTGATGAATTTTGCTCATCAAACCACATTAATTTAAATATCATAAATCTTATAAGAATTATAAATACGTAAATGTGTAATGGAGACCAATTTTTGTTTGAAATTTCTTGATATAAAAATATTAAAAATGAAAAACACTGAAAAAATACGATTTTAGTTCAATGAATGAAATATGATGAATACTGGAAATATGATGAATACTGGTAGTTGGTGAAATTTTTGTTGATATTTGTTGTGTGTTTATATTAATGCTTTATATAATCTAATTAGAAATATATATTTTACCAAATTTTCTTATGTGGGTTTTCTTTTCTTTTTCGAAGTGAACTTTTGAAGTTTCGAAATATTCGAAGTGGGCTTTTAAAGTTTCGAAATTCGAAATGGACTTTTGACAGTTTTCTGTTTGTCCGTAATTCGAAGACCGCAATAAACAATTTAAATTTACTAAATTTGAATTAATTGCAATTTAAAACGCAAATAAATTAAGTTATTATCATCCGATTAATTGCATATTGAACACGAATTAATCTAGAAGGCGCCACTTAATGTTGCCAACAAAATGAGCGCACGAAAGGTAGCAAAACATGATCCTTTGAATTGTTTATAAATAACACTTAATAAATTGCAGAAAACATGGACAAAATCAGCATTCAGTCTGTTGGAGGAAACACTATTAAAGGAAGCAGAGAGCACGCCGTCCAAAGTGGCGCGTGCATCAACTCCAACTGAAGCCAAACGCAGTGTAGCAACTCGTGCGAAATCTACGGAGATATCTCAAAATAACAATGTCTCAACACAGCCAGTAGCTGCGCTGTCTGCCAACTGGATAGAAGCATTTGCACCCACCAAACCAGATGAGCTTGCAGTGCACGCCAAGAAATTAGCAGAACTACAGGAGTGGCTGCAATACTGCCAGGCAATGCGCGTACAAAAGCCTGCACAAATATGTCTAATAACTGGACCGACAGGCGCAGGCAAGACAGCGGCGGCCAAAGTGCTCGCACAAACAAGTAATTATTACATTAAAGAATGGATAAATCCCATCGACAAAGATCAAATAACAATGCTGGGCGAACAGACGTGCTCCTATATTGGCTCTCAAGTGGCAGCCTTCAAGAGCTTTCTGCTGTTGGGTTCACGTTATAAATCGCTGTGGCACAGCAACGAAAAGCAGCTATTGCTGGTTGAGGATCTGCCTAATGCATTGCTGGGGGATCCGACAGCTTTTCACGATATACTTGAGTAGGTTTTAAGTTATTTTATGCATTAAATTAAAATTTTGTCACCGTTTTTCTTTTTAGAGACTTTCTTAATAGCGGCAAGTCACCGCTCATTTTTGTGGTCGCCGATTCCAAGTCACGCCAGCTGAACATTAGCAATAATTTGTTTGCCGATGAAATAAAAAACAAACTGTGTATTAAACACATTAGTTTTAATGCCATCGCCAGCACGCTGATGCACAATGCCATGAAGCGTTTTTGTGCTCTGCTGAAACAGGCGAAATTTAGCGATGTCTACAGACTGCCGGCGCCCGCTGTTATCGATTCGATTGTGTTGAGCGCACAGGGCGATATACGTAATGCATTGATAAATCTACATTTTGCGTCACTTAAAGGTATTTTCATATTGATCAAAGTAAAATTTAATGATGAAAATGAAATTGAGAATTTCCATTCGAAATTGAGAATATTTTAACAGAAATTGAGATTTACCATTTCAAAATTGAGAAAACGTCGAATGAAATTGAGATTTTGCAATTAAAATTGATAAAATTTAAAAAAAAAGATTTTACATTGAGAAAAATTCGAATGAAATTGAGATGAAAAATTTAATTTTTATTTGAAATTTTCTTAATTTCAAATGAAACGTTTTCAATTTCAATCTCAAAATGGTTTGGATCTAAAATTCCTCTTATTTTGTTTTTTTCAAATCTTTCGTAAGTCCGTTTGAATCAAATTAATAAGCAGCAACAATATTTGCTTAAAGAAATGTATATAGTCTATTCGAAAAAACTGAATTCAATTATTTTTCTTTAAAACTCAGGTGCGCCCGGCTTGCAGACGCAACTTATGATGGCGCCTGCGCAACCCTCTAAAGCACGCGCTCCAAAGAAACAGTACACATTAAAGTCCATTGGACGTGATGAATCCATTACTGTGTTTCATGTGCTCGGACGCATATTTAATCCAAAATGTAGGTTTTGTATTGAAATTAACTAAATATTAAAAGTTATTGCATAAATGTTTTGTAGTTTCGACCGAAAAAACTTTTGTACACAGTCCCGAATCGCTGGTCGATTTAGTGTCTACGGAACCAAAGAAAATTGTTAACTTTATACATGCCAACTACATGGATCATTTTGCAGATATTGAGTCACTGCTGTTGGCAAGCGATGGCATGAGTCTGGCCGATGTTATACTGCAGGACTATCGCGAAGAACAGTTGGGAGTTACGGCGCTGAATGTTGCCATACGCAGCGTAATGGTTGCAAATTCGGCACCAGTGACTGGTTGGAGACCGGTGCGCGGCGCTAAGCGTTATACAGTGGCGTAAGTTATTTGCAAAGAAACGGTTAGATAGGTTTTCTTATACACAATTTAAAGGCTACGTTATATGGGAACATTTTGATAGCACAGTGCAACAAAATATACCATCTTTGGATTTGATACGAATCTGAAGTACATTTTGCTTCACCATCTCTGCAATGTTGTTTATAATGCACAGGCGCAATTTTTTTTTGTTGACAACATCGTCCCACTCTTTCCTATAACCCTCGATTTTTCGAATTTTAACCCTACTAATAGGAGTGCCTTGGACTGCGAGCCGAAAGGTCACATGCTCAAATCTGGTCCGGGACTAACAACATCTCATAGAAAACATTTGTCTATATCACGCTACCTATCGGTAGTCAATGGTACATTAAAAGTGAAAGGGTATACTTAATGTGGTCAACCGTTTGTAGACCCAGAATGATGCGCGACCGGTATGGGCAGGAATATATATTTTTGAATCAGCATTACCCCTTTGGTCGATGTCCATCTATATGTCTGTTGAAATCACGATAACAGGGAAACCAGAAAACATAGCTGCATGAAATTCAGAAATTAGATAACTTGTATAACTGAGCTGTCGGGTATTAAAAATGAGCATGATCGATCGATTGCGACCGGTAAGAAATCCTATTTTGTAAGTACATCTCATATATTCGTAAAATATACGACGCAATATTACTTTACTGATCGAAGTGAATTTTAGAAATATCGGGCCAAAGATTTTTCGAAGAACCTTTCTCTCGAACGCTCCTAAAGCTCGCTCATCGGTGTATGCAAGCGTCCATGCCTCAGCGCCATGAAGGAGGACTTGCATAACAATTGACTTATATAGCGTAATTTTTATCCGTCGAGAGATGGCTCTATTCGTTAATTGCCTACTGATCATAAAGTAACTCCTGTTAAAAAGTTATTTTTCGGCTAATCTCAAGACTGACATTGTTATTTTTGTTGATGCTGGTACCTAAGTAGACGAAGTCTTACACGCCTTCGAAGTAGTCTTGATGTACTGTCCCAAGACGCCGTTACTCTTTCTTTGTTGACACTTATTTACTATGTTATTTTTTCTCCATTTTCAGTCAACCCACCAGCTTGGAACTCTCCAAATATGAGCTGCGCCAGAACATGTCGCGCACTTTATATGCCGCCGAATACAGCACCTACATAAAGTGCATTGGCAAACAAAAAACACACACTAAATGATTTTTTAATATATTTTTCTGTTTATTTTTTTGCACATCAAAAGTATGTTATTTAATTATGAAGTACACAGAGCTTAAGAAATGTTATGTTGTATCTATATTTACGAGTAGTTAAGTAGTTTGTTCTATATGGTATAAATAAAGCAAAGAAACTTAATATAGTATATAGTAATTAAATGCTTAATTAATTTGTAGTAAAACTGTTAAATTCAATGCATGTCCTGTAACACATGCCAGTATAGTTACTTTAATAGTTACTATAGTTACTTTAATAAAATTTACAAATACACTAGAAATAAATTCTGTCAAGTGCACAGTTCAAAAACAAATACCGTTTATATGTTGTTTGAACTAAATATATAATTCACATATACATATTAAAGGTTTTAAAGCATTTGCATGGTACATAAAAATGCATTGTTTGATTTATTGCATATGCCGTTGTGGTCCGCGATCGTAGTACAGCAAGTAGGCGGGCACACTCAGCACCTCTTCGATGGAGACCTCGCGCACCACTGTGTCGGAGGTGTAGAACCATCTGCGAATAAATAAAAGTTATATGGTTTAATATAGAAGAAAAATATATTAATTCCTTGGCTCTTCCAAGGACAATCGGAAGTATGTTTTGTTCAAAATATTTTAAAATATAATTTCTATAACTATTATAATTACCTATGCGCATTTCTTAAAGCACCACGCCTATAGGTCACAAAATGACCGCTATTTGCTTCGCCCGAATGCACTATAACGGCCAACAGCCGGTATAAATTCTTGGGAAACATGGTGCCGAATGAGCTGTAACCGTACATTTCGCCGGTGCTGTTCATGGGCAGACTGGTGGAGTACAGCGACATGGTGGAGCCCCATGGAGTGCCAGCCTACATAAAAAAAAACATTTCAATCATTTTAAATATATTTTATTATTACAACATCCAACACATGAAAATATCTAATATATTCTGACTAGTTGGACCCGTTCACAGCGTTGCCCGTGATAAGTTTTTGTAAATGCAAAATTATATCTTTTTAAATTACGGCCTCTTTGCTCTTTTTAGTGCCTACGTCGCCCGCTCACGTGCCACTCCCTTTGTCCAATCCCGTTCACTTTCTACGTGAAGATTACAATGTTTAATATGATCATTTATTTTGATTTTTACAACTCTGCTCATAGTAGGTCAGGAGTTATATCAATTTTAATGTTTTGGTTATATGGGAGGTGCCACGCCCCGTTGTCCAATCTCTCCCACATTCTACGTGACGATTGGAGTTTTAAATATGAACATTTTGTTCGATTTTTATAACTCTACTCTTACTATGTCAGGAGTTATACCAATTTTAATGTTTTGGTTATTTGGTAGGTGCCACGCCCCATGGTCCAAGCTCGCCCATATTCTACGTGACGATTGGAATTTTAAATATGAATATTTGGTTCGATTTTTATAACTCTACTCTTAGCATGTCAGGAGTTATAGCAATTTTAAAGTTTTGGTTATATGGGAGGTGCCACGCCCATATAAACATCCACAATATACATCATTGGGCTAAATTTCATGACTGTGCCTATCTTAAGTACACAGATATTTGCATTTAAAAATTCAAGCTTGCCACGCCCATTTTTGTACCTTAGGGGGCGAATTTCAAAAAATCCCGCCTTAGTGCGCGCCTACGTCGGGAGATGAACACCCTGTCCAAATTTCATGTTCCTAGGTCTAAGGGTTTGGTCTGGGCGTTGATCGATCAGTCAATCAATCAATCAGGACTTGTTCTTTTATATATATAGATAGTACGTCAAAATATAAAATTACCCATGTTTTTCAGTTCGTCTATAAATCTACTCTATTTAGGTCATAATTAAATGTGTCATTTATAGTGCGTCTTTTACTTTTAATATCCAAAGAGTTTGGAGGCATGTTGTCGAATATGAATGATAAATGTCTAATCTGCAAAGGAAAAGGCTCTGGGTCAATGACAGAAGTTCACTGATAGGGACGGGGGAAAGAACGGAACCCTGCGAAACTCCAGAACTGATGAAGTATAGTTCTGAAAGAACACCATTCATCGCAATTCGTATTGAGCTACCCTGGAGAAAACTCGATATCCATCGAGTAAAAGAATCACCGACACCATCTGCAATTAGTTTTGATATGAGAACTTCATGCCACACTCGATGAAAAGCCTTGGAAATATCCAGAGCAACAACCTTACTATCCCTGAATAATATTTCACTTTTCGGAGAGGACGACCATCAAGTCATCGGAGGATCTGGTTCTAAGAAAACCAATATTGTCGGTCATTAAGTAATTCCTTGTGCTCCAGATAGTTCAAAAGGTGATTATCTTGGAGAGAGCAGAGCATATTGCAATAGGTCGGCAATTGGCAAGGTTCGCAACCTTACTCTGCTTCGGAACAAATGTCCTTCCATCTTTTTTGGAAGACTATTTGTAGCGTCGGTATTCCGTCTGGTTAGTGCGTTGGACTACGAGCGAAAAGTCCCTGGTGCGTTCGACTATGAGCCGGTCTACGACTATGAGCCGGTTCGATCCCCAGCGACTGTCAAGATCTTTTTAATAGAAAACTCGGCAGTCAATGGCAAACCAACGAGAGTAAACATTGCCTATGAAACAGTGCTACATGAGTGCGTACTTTCGTACTATTTAGAGTACGTTATTATTTTGAAAGAACGAAATACTTAGTAGTTCGTACTAAGTACTTTTTTTTTAATTTTGTAGTACGTTTTTGTTTTGAATTACGAAAATTTTTGGAGTGACTTTTTTTTGTCGTCAGTTGTGATCTCATGGTAAATTTTGTACCTTTTGGATCTGTACCTTTTGAAAAAATTTTTTTGAGACGTTTTGAAAACTCAAAACCAAAAATTGTTTTTTTTTACAAAAGTACGTTTTAATTTTAAATCGTACGTTTTTATTTTTTGATGATACATTTTTATTTTCTCAAAATGCATCATTGCTATGAAAAGCTCTCAGTCCGCCGATCGGATTCGGCATTAAATTTGTAGGTCCCACCATGTACAAATATATACAGGACTGTAGCGCCAAACTATTATTATTTATTATTATTTGTAACCTTCCAACAAGATGGAATATTGGACTGTAGGCTTTGTTAATATTGATGTTTGTAGGATCTTTTCGACTGCTTCAGTTCGAAAATGTTTCTTCGACATAGAAGTGACAGTGTCGACGACGGGCAGTGGTTGATTACTACCTAGGAGCGTTTAATTATTTGCATATAAGTCTACCAAGAGATTAGCTTTATCAACCGAGTCAAAGAGAACGCGCTGCTTCTACTACCAAGAGCAGACAGGGTTATTGACGATGTCTACTTTCTTGTGTCAGCACATTCCTTCTTTCATAAAACGACATGGCCTAGTCAGCAAAGTCGAAAGATATTCATGCGTTTGATTAAACTCAATACAATTTATGTTTTATCCAGATTCGTTATTCGTTAGCAAAGCAGATTGTGCCGAAGACATTACGGGGAATTTTTTTCCTAAACGCATCCAGTACTCTCTAATCAGTGGAAATCAACGCTCATATTTTTGCTCCAGAAAGGGCATGATATGTGACTCTTAAAGCGTTGTAGCGAGGGACTAAAGCCGTTTGGAATATCGGTTCCGGTTTCAAGATTTTCAAAATAGCTTTTCCGCTTTCAACCAAAAAAAAAATATAAGGGTTACGATTCCGGTTTCATACATTTTTTAATAAAGGTTCTGATTCTGGTTCCAAAAATCGATACGGTTGCTGTTCCGACGCCGGCTCTTTGCGGTCCCGGACAGGGTCTATAATCATTAGGAATATCGGTTCTGGTTCCAAGATTTTTAAAATAACGGTTCCGATACCAAGTAAAAAAAAAGATTATGAGTTCCGTTTCCACACATTTTTTTAAATCGAAACAGTCCCGGTACAGGTTCCGGTTCTTTGCGGTTCTTGGTTGTAACAGTTTAAATGTAATAAAATAAGTCTTACGAGTGTTCTCATTCTACTCCGATTGGAGTAGATCTACTCCATTTCATTTGTATTTTTAAAATCTACACCTCTACTCCCGTAATAGCTTTTTCTACTCCTTTATCATAATTTTCTACTCCCTAAAACTGAAATCTACTCCCTTTGCAAAAATTGCTTAAATTTTTTTTGATTTTATGAGAACAATTTCTTGCGCCCCAAATAAATTGTCAATATTGCAATGTTCCTAATAACTATGATCAATTATCTGTAAAATAAATGTAATATTTTTTCCATGGTCTTTAAATTGCAGAAAATATAATTAAATACACGTTTGTATTAACTTTTATAAATTCAATTTTGAAAACACCATGTATTTCATTGGGTGTTCCATAAACACCCCAACTCTAGAACAGACCACCCTGTATACATCAGTATTATAGAAAATCAAATTTTAGAATTTTATAAAACGAAACGAAATCGTAAAAATCCAGTAACAGAAGTTTTTTCAATTAAATAAAAAAAAACGACGACAATCTGAACAAGTCAACAAAATTCTGTCACTGGAATTTATTACGTATTCGGTTCGTTTTACGTTATGTAGGGGTTAAAATGTACAAATAAGATATCAATTGTTTTAGGAAAACTGCGACACGTGGGAATTTAAATTCTCGTTGTACTTTTAGAGTATGTAGGATTTTTTCATTATCACATTTATATTGTAATTTTATGAGGCATTTTTGAGTCAAAATCTTTAAATATCAAAAAAAATAAATTCATTAAATCAAAATATAAACAGTTGAGGCATGCATTTTTAAAATAGCATTATCTACTTTTGAGACATGTATGTTTTTGTCTTTTGTACTGTACAATTTCATTGATTAGAAAGACTTTTACAAATTTTTATAATGTAGGATAATGATTATTTTAAACATGTCGCCTCAATTTAATTAAGTTAAATATTTTTGTATTTTGTTCCCCAATTACCTGACTATTTAAATGCGGCTGCACAAAACTGTAGGGCGCCATTGAAAGACTCTCGGGAAAGTGTACGTAATCCTTGCGCTTGCAGATGCGTCCCGTCGGCAGCCAAACTGTGCGCGACACATGAATGCAAAGGCAAGCGGGCAACTTGGCAAATGTGATGGATTTTGTATGCGTTGTGGTCTCATTACACGAATCACATTTCACGTCATTGATCTCCTCGGTGGTGATGTGCTCGCTCAGAAGCTGACCCAGGCTGATGCTCGACTTGGCGTGCGTGGGTAGATTTAGCGTAACGCTGTCGAACTTGTCATAACGCACAGTGGACTAAGAATTTATGAATGAAATTAAATTTGGTATCAAAACTTTAACAATAAGTGGTAACAAAATATGTCATTCCATTATACAAAAAATTCAAAATTAATTGCAGTAATTTTTAATTTAGAAAAAAATAACGAAAGTTTTGACCTTGACCTCATTTTTTACAAGGTCATTTCATATTTTTGCCTTAGTTTTAACAATTCAAAAAAAACAATTTTCTTGATAAAAAATTAAGATTTTCCGATTTAGACATAACAGACTAATATTGATTAAAAATTCAGTTTTCAACCGCTTCTTCGGAAACCATTTTGTTTTATAATTATATTTTTTTTTTCATAAAATTTGTCTTTAAATTTAATACACACCTTGAAACCACAACCGTTGCAAATGATCTGACTGCCCATTGCGCCTTGAAAAGGATGCGGCACCTGCGTCGGTATTTGATCGGACCAAATCTAAAGAAAACAAATTAAAACAAGTCAAGTTAAATAAAATCTTGTAAAAACTGCAACATTTCACAATGAAATAAAGCAACAACTCACCGACACTCGACCCGGCCCGCGACTCAAACGCTCCAGACTGCGACAGGAGCCCGCCGATACACGTTTCTTCAATTCAGTGCATTGTATGTTGCGCGGACGCGATTGTCGCGTCGGCGACTCGTGCATCATTACCCCAGCTATGCCATTTAAACCCAGCGACGCTGTTGGCGTTATGTCACCCAGCATTTCACTGGGTGAAACATGTTCATCATTCGCAGACGCAGGTGAATCAGGCGTGTGCGCTTCAGAGCGCACTTGTCGCGTCACATTTGTGGCCTCATCGTAATCGATATTCAAAAAATCCGACATCATCGCGCTCGATGGTCGATTATTGATTTGTTGCATAGCGGCGGCGGTGCACGCTGTCGCTTTAAATTCCGGCAGCGCATCGGATAGACAGCCTACTGGCTTCGGATGCAATGCCTCCTCCTCCAGCGAAGCCAACAGCACATGAAACAATTCGTGTGCATCATGCTCTTCCTGCGGTATAATCCAGCCAAGACCCGTGAGTGCACGTATAACCGCTCCAGGTGAATAGGGATCACCGCGCAGACTCGAGTGGGTACCGTTGACCACCTCCAGTGTGTTGAGCAGCGAGGTAATAAGACTCTTTTTGTCCGCACTAGCGCCATTATATAACTGCAGCCAGGCTATGAACTGTGGACAGGCGGCGAGCGCCTGCAGCAACGTATTAAGGAAACAAGTGCGACCAAAATTATGCAGTCCCGCAATTTGTCCGCGACGCGGACGCAGTCGTGCTGATCCTGTCAGCGTATTGGAAATTAATTAAATAAAACAAAGACATCTTTAAAAATGCAAGATTTGCTTGTTGACAAATAGAGATAAATGTTGGTCGATTTCTCACCCGAAGGACCCCAAAATACAAAAGCACCAACAACCGCGGCGACGCTGAGACCAGCTGCCATTAAAAGTTTTTCAGACTCCATATTAATAAAATTTTAAATTTTATTAATTTACATTTTCTGCTATTTGTCTATATCCCAATAATTTTTGAATGAAAAATAACAAAATCGAAGTGATGTGTTTGGAAAACAGTAGAGGCGTTCGTAAAATTTGTAATTTATCGTGGTTATTCAAATGTGAATTATGTAAAATGATATTTTAAAAGTCTTAAAATATAAAAACTATTCTTTAAAAGAGAATATCTAGTAAAACGTGAGATAATATTTTTGGTATATGTGGTAATATCGACAAATACTAAATTTGCAATTGGCATTTTTATTTTTTTTTTAAATTTATTAAATGTAATGTCACTATTTGAATTAAATTTGAATTAAAGGTAAATTTTTATTTATCTCTTAACATTATATCGAAATAAAATGTTAAGAGTAATTTTCAATTTTAATTTAGAAATTTTATTTTTTTTTTGAAATGATAATTGTAATTTGATATTGAAAATTTTTTTTTTTCAGCCAATCATGTCTTTTTTAATTTACAGATTGAATACAATATATATTTTGAGTAAATTATAAATTTTAATTGATGGATTAAGCTTAAAAAATACTTAATTCAAGATTTATTGCGTTGTAAAATTTAATGGAAATGTAAATTCGTAGAGAATTTTAACTAAAACGTTGAATACAAACTGCTAAATTCATGGTTGAAACATATGCAGGTTAAGTAGTCTTTCAAATTTACGGCGCCATTTACTTATTTTTGAAAACTGTTTGAAAGAATCAACATTTGTTTACGAAAAATTTAAAACAAAACATCAATGCTTGGTTTACAAATTCATATAAAAATTGAACTCAAAATTTTAAAATAAATAAATTTTTAACATTTTGGTAAATTTCAAGCTGTCTATGAATCCAGAAGATCATCGCAGTTTATAACAAAAGTGAAAAAGTGAATTTGTGGTGTGAAAATTTAATAAATTAGCCAAATTAGAGTGCAAAAAACGTAACCTTGAAATAAAATTTAAATTGACAATTAATTGTTGTATTTTTTAAATTTTCTTATTGACATTATCAGCATAATGTATGTCAACTAACTGTCTAGATGAACTAACTTGTATATACTTCAACAATGGTTAAATTTAAATTTTTTTTAGTGATACATAAATTTTTAATAAATTTAAGTGAAAATAAGAATTACAATTTAAATTATTTTGTATCTTACACAAGTTTCCATATGAATTTGACAACTGATGCTCAAGTTTTTAGTAAATCAATTTAGAGTCTTTAGTGGATAGTGGTCGTCTCTGACAATTCTGTGGTTACTAAGGTCTTATTTAGATCTAAATCTGTTATGAAATGTTGCCCAAAATATATTTTGAATTTTTGACAGCTGTCTATAGAATATCGAACGCCATCTTCGAAATTTCGAGGTGAATCTTCGAATATTTTGGCAGCACTGTTTACTCGTTGTAAATGTAACGAATCAGTTCTTACATTCATCTCTACATAGAACTAAAAAATTGAAGTGCTGCGTTAGGAATTTGCTCTCGCAAATTACACTACTTTGGACGGGAAAAACTGAAAATAATCTATAAAAAAGTGCATAAATAATAAGTTAAATTATTAATAAAAAAGCAAAGTGTACAATTTTATGAATGGTTTGTGTGCAAGTGCTTGAAAAATTGTAAAACAAAATTTGTGCTATGTGCGCGAGTCTAATGAAAAATTTTCATTTTTGTTACTGCTGCTGTGTGTCTCTCTTTTGTGTGTGTTGTTCGTGTTTATATTTGCGTCTCTCGCGCACACACAGTGCAACGTGCGATCGAAAGACAAGGATGACACGTGTGATGTTGGTGGAAATGTTAATAAAAAAATGATTAAAAATACACACAAACTACGAAATGTGTGTAGCAAAAATAAATGGAAAAATTGCATTCTTCCCAAGTTTCTTTTCCGATTCCCTTTTGACGCTTGTGCGTTCTCAAAGTCTTGCTTATTCTCAACAAGTTTAGCGCTCTTTATGCTTTCACACCAAATTCTGAAATACACACGAGAATAGAATAGCAAAAGAAAATAGTGAAAAATATTCTAAAACTATTTAAAGTGTGATTTATGGTTATTTCATTTACGTGGAAATAATAAAACCTATTTTGTTTTAATTTGTGAATTATGATTTTTGCAAAATTTATTAATTAAAAAAAAAGTGTTTGTTTTGCTTAATATTTTTATAAAAAAAAATACAAAAAACACGACTGTAATCGTAACCATTATTCATGTTTTTTTTTGCTTTGCGTTCCTACAAACGCTGCCAGCTTCGCAGTCGCGGTTAATAAACTCACGTCGTCGTTTTCACTTGAAGCTTCATCGTCACGTTCGCTTTCGTCTTTCGTGCTTGATTTTGCTGCGTTTGAATATTCGTCGTGTGCTGTCCTGTGCCGACGTCTTTTGCCTCACACCGGTTTCATTGTTTTTCTGTCATTCATTCATTCGTTAGTTCGTTGGTCGTCTGTCCATTTGTCTCTATTTCATTTAACACTCTACGCGACTCGTTAGAGTGCAAATGAGCGAATAACGAGAACTGCAGCGCAAACGAGTAACGAATGACTGACTGACTAGCGGACGGACAAACGGTCTGCAACTGCGTAAACATTGCGAGTCCGCAAAAGAGACGACTAGTACTCGCGTGGTTGCAACGAGTAGCGTAGTTGTAGAGTAGAAAGAAGCAGGCGCATATTTAGAAAATATGAGTTTTTTTGACAAACGAAAAATGAAAAACCAATAAGCAACATTTCTTCTTACACACCTTGGTGCTTCAAATTAATTTAATGTTTTACAAAATGAAAATTTTTTGTATAATCAATTCAACAGTGTTGTTTAATTACGCAAATTTATTACAGTGGCTCCTAAACTGAAACAGTAGTGACAAAAAACTTAATTAAGTGTTGAGAAATGTATGCTGTATGCGAAAAATAATAAATTACTTGCGATCTATAATGAAAGGCAGCAGCAGCAGCACTTTGCAGTGTTAAGTGTAAACTCTACACTTTCATTGTCCTGCTTAATGTGTTTAAATTGACCAATTAAAATAAACAACAAAATAAAAAATAAAAACCAAAAAAGAAGTTTCAAAAAACACGAAAATTTACCCAATTTCAGCTACGCTAATATGTGACACAGTTTCATGTCCTGAGTGCAACAACACCACCACCCACTAAGCAACAAACAACCAACTACACACAATATGTGCGTTGCGTCTCAAGGCCTACAAAACCTAAAACATTTGTTGCAATGGACCGCAAGGATCTGAAACCCACAGCCACAGTGCATCCGACTTTCTTTTCGGCGGAGCATCAGGACAAATTGTCGTCACAGCAGCAGTCGCTAAGTGCGCAGCAGCAGCATCACCACCAGCAGCAGCAGCACCACCACCAGCATCAGCATCAGCAGCATCATCAGCACCAGTCGATGCAGCATCAGTCGTCGCAGTCTGCTTGTGGCGAACATTTGAATTTGCCGCCGCCTTCGCCGCATCATCATCAGCAACAGCAACACCATGCTGGAGGCCCAAACGCCAACATGTCGACAACACAGTCGACGACGACATCCACGCTAGGCATGCTTTGTGGCGGCAACAACATAAACATGCCAACAAATAGTGGTGCCAGCAGAGCTTTTGGCTATAAGTCGGCAGCCAACGCACAACAACAACATCAACTACAACAACAACAGCAGCAGCACCACCAGCAGCAGCAACAACAGTTGGCGCCGCCAACAGCTAGCGATTTTGACTCGGACACCGAGTTGTCCACAGTTGCTGCGCATGGCGCTGTTTTGGCTGCTGCCGCCGCCGCTGCTGCCGCCAACAATAACAGCGACAAACAAGCCAACAACGGCGGCCTAAATTTAAATTCCAAACAACAGCGTCAGCAGAAACGTCGACGCGAACGCGCACAACGTCTACAGGCAGAACGTGATGTGCGCAACAGCGCTGGTCTTATTGGCGGTGGCGGCGGCGGTGCTGCTATTGTTGGCGGCAACAATAGCGGCGCTGTTTTTGCAGGCGGTTTAATTTTTAATGCCGGTAGCGCTGGCAGCATTGGCGAGGATAGTAACAATTCAACGGGAAACTTTACCTCGACCACATCGAGCAGCAATGGCAGCAATGTTGTGCCACCCACTGATAGCATTGCGTCGCTGCTGCTAAATCCGCCACACTCGCCCGATGCCAATACTGGGCTGATGGCGACGCCCAGCGACTCGGAGGGCGAATCATTGGACGAGGATTTGCTATCGACATCGTCGTCGTCGACGTTGTTGTTGCCGCGCGACAAACCGCCGCCCAGACCACCGCCTATTATAAGGCGCAAACTGCCGCGCTCACCTGTGCTCGAGGAGGAGATCATAGATGGTTTTGCAATACTTGAATTTAAAACATATGAGGATTTGGAGGTGCGTCAAGTTTTATTTTATAAACAGAGCTGTAGAAGTATTTTTTATGATTACCCTTTTGATTACATTATAATTAAATTACAAATGGTTTATGTTGAACACTTTTATTAATTCCTCCAATAAATTCATGGGGATTTATATGATTTCTGTTTTACTTTTTGATTTTTTCCTTTTTGAATTTATTTTCGTATTACTGCATATTAAATATGATTAGGTAATTCAACTACTTTTGAGTATAATTTATTACATTATTTTCACACAAATTCATTTAAGTGGTCTTAAAATAATTCAAAGTTCACAGGAATAGAATTTTTGTCAAATTACATTTTGATTACTTTGAATTACTCTGATAATAGCACAACATTCCAGTACACTATTTTAAAGTAATCAAATTCTTTCTTTGTCTCTTTTGTTCTTTTAGTAGTAGTCTGATGAAAATCAAAAAATTTCACGATGAGAAAATATTATGCATCGGCCCTAGTTCTGCCCCTTTTAAATGAAATCAACCGGCAACTTCAATATGGCGCTGTCATAGGACGGGGCAAATAACATCTTATGCATATCTTTAGACCTATCACTGAACTGGTCTTCAAATGAAGAATTTTAAACAGAACCAAATTCTCCAATTGAAGACCAGTTCAGTGATAGGTCTAAATGTCTGTATGAGGTGTTAATTCACCCCTTCTTATGACAGCGCCACGTTAAAGTAGCCGGTTGGTTTAGGTAAAAGGTGCAGAACGAAAACAGAATCGGTCCTAGTTCTGCCCTTTTTAAATGAAATCAACCGGCAACTTCAATATTGGCGCTGTCATCTTTAGAACTTTCACAGAACTGGTCTTTAATTGAATAATTTTAAACTGAATCAAATTGAAGACCAGTTCAGTGATAGATCTAAAGGTCTGTATGAGGTGTTCACCCCTTCTTATGACATCGTGTTAAAGTTGCCGGTTGGTTTAAAGTAAAAGCTGCAGAACTATGACCGATTGATAATATTTTTCGTTAGTGTACTTTTGTAATTATACGAGAATCTTTACTTTTGGAGTAATTTAATTATAATGCTTTATTAATTTGACAAAGGATTTCGATTATGTCTTTTGTATTAATATTTTTATTGAACAGACTACAGCAGAGTAAACTGATTACTTTCGAATAAAACTTTTTTGATCATTGTATCTACAAAGCTAACAACAATTTTTAGGTTTCTTTAAAACAACTTCTAAAACATTAAAAATTTTACTATTAATTTTTTCTTTTTGTTTATATTTGAATTACTTGAAATATGGATGTCCAATTGCATCGATAAATCGATGTTTTCCGATGCAATATAAGCATGAGAATCTATTCGATACATCGATGTATTTTTTCGAAATATCAAATAACTGTTATATTAATATTTGCTAATTTGCAAGCTGAATTAAATTTTATTATTTATGGAATTTTATTTGAAATTAAACTCTTTAAATTACGATATGCTGCATACATGGTTTTGGTGTTTTCTCTCAGCGCCTTAATTATTTTGTATATGGCTGTGCGATATACGTTTTACCGGATATTCTGATTAATCGCAATCACGATTAATCTATTATTCGATTAATCGTATTTTTCATTTAACCGAAAATATGATTAATCGGTTAATTATAACTTTCAATTAATCAGAATTCAAAAATTTTTTTTTTTTGCGTACATAGAAATTGCTGTCTACAAAAATACTTAAACAAAAATTTTGTTTTTCTTTAAAAAATATTTAATTTAATATACAACAGCCAAATTAGATGCTTAGCAAGTAGAATGTCGTTATTTATACTTATTCCAAAAACAATTAATCGTATTTCAATTAATCATATTTCTGATTAACCGATTTATGGTTATTTTGATTAATCACAAAAGCTGATTAACCGATTAATTGCATTTTCGGTTAATCAAAAATACGATTAATCGAATAATTTATTAATCGTGATTAGGATTAATCAGACTTTCCAGTAAAACGATTAATCGCACAGCCCTAATTTTGTATAAAAGAAAAACTTTCAAGTCCAACACTTATTTATTTTAAACTTTTTATTTTGGTTATTTGACATATAAAATCTTATAAAATCATCTTCAAAATTTAAATTATTTATCTAATATTTTTTCATTCAATGCATCGAAAACATCGATGTTTTTGTGCGGTACATCGGAAAACATCGATGTAAGGAGTCGAAGTATTATATCGATCAAAACATCGATATTTTTTTCAGATGCACATCCCTTACTTGAATACAATTTATTACAAATTAGTCATTACTAAAAGTAATCATTTTCAAATGTCGTGATTTTGAAATATGCCTGAAAATAATAAAAGTGTCGAACAGGAAGTACTACATTTCGATTACTCATTACTGAAATGCATAATTTTGAAAATATTAATATTCTGTCTTTTGATTAAAGTTTATCAATTATTTGACTTTTTCTACAAATTTAAAGTAGTGTAAAAAATAGTCCGATTAAAGTATTCTTTTTGATTACTATTAAGTAATCCGAAAGTGGTGCATAAAATACAATTTATTTAAAATAAAGTACTTTTTATGATTTTTTCATTTATTTCCGAAGTAGTTAATTAGGTATTTTTCCTAATTGTAATGTATTATTTAAACTATAAAAAGTAATCATAATAATAAGTAATCAAATACCTAATCTGCTCTATTTGCCTAATTTAAAACCTATATTTAACTTTTTTTTTGTACTTTCCAGTTTGCCATCAAGGTGGGTCAGAAGCGCAAGGAGAAACGTTTGTCCGCACTGGACGAACTCACCAGCACCTATTGCATTGAGGAGACTAAAATGCCAAAGATCATTGATACGGGCCAAACGCATTTGGCGCTGGACAACAACAGCAGCAGTCACGGCATGGGTATGGGCATCATCGGCGATGTCAAGGAGTCAACAATGCGCACCACTAACAACATCATCAACAACAATAGCAACAACAACAATAATAACAATAGCAACACAACGTTGCCAACAACAGCAGAAGTATTGGCGCCCTGGAAGAATAGTTATCAAAATCTAAATACTGCAACATCAAATACAAATCAAAATAGTTCACTAAGTAATGCGTCGGCGGCAGCAGCAACATTAAATCATAAAGGCAATAATAACAACCACAATATGACTGATGTTGCCAACAATAGCATAGAAAATATAAATAATATGGTTAATATGTCAAATTTAAATAATTCCAATTCTACAATTACATCCGCCACCAACACCACCACCAACAGCACCACAAGAATTCATGCCTCCGTTGCACCGACGGTGTCCGCGCCTACAGCAACAAAGGATAATTTACACTTTGCTGTTGGTGGGGGCGGCATCAATATGAATACCATGTCGTGTAGAGCTGATGTTGCAGCAGCAGCAGCGGCGGCGGCGGGACATGCTAAAAATATTGGTGATTGTTCGGCAGCAACGTCAGTGACGACGACATCAACTTCCTTGGATGAAAAGTCGACAACGTTACCGGCATCAAAATTCAACGAGACCAAAACTAAAGATGCTGCAGCTGACTTTGCGGTGTTGACACCTGAGGTGCCCAAATGTTTTCCAACGAGTAGCATAGCGGACAATGCATTTGCAAATTTGATTAAAGTAAGTCTTAAATTTTTATTGAGTTGGAAAATCATTTTAACATCAAAGAAATCGTTTTATGAAGTATAATTATTTTGTTTTACGGTTTAAAATTGTGTAAAATTATAAATTTCGTTATTTTTGGAGTAATTTATGTTTTCTAATTGTTCATTGATTTTATTTAACTGTCGTCTTTATTAACTATACTCACTAGAATATTATAGTAGTACAATTAAATATTGTTGGAAGAAATATAAATGTCTTTGCGGAAATAAAACTTACAAAAATCCCTTATGTTTAGCATTAGGTTGCTCCATACGCCATTTTTGGGTTTTTGTTTTGTTTGCAAACTTAATTTTTTTGGCATAAGAATTGTTCCTATTTAACTTTTGATATGATCCATTTTTATAAGAGAAATAACTTTGGTCAAATATAATTTTCAAGTATTGGATATTGTTTCTATGTCCAATGCGTTGTAAAGTTATGATTTCTAATAAATATAATGGAAGAAGTTATGAGAGTAATCATTGAACATCTAAAAAGGAATCTTTGTTTCTGTCAAAATAAACATTATAGTTTATATAAGGGATTTGAATGGCTCTCGAAGATTGGAAAATTCGGAAAATTTTCGTTTTTAACCTGGAAATTAAATTGAAAATATCTACACGTCCTGCTGCTTCCCGTGACAAGATATTAAGGCAGGCTACCGGTAGAAAATAGGCAGAAATACATACAGCAGATTCGAGGAAGTTCAGAGATATAATTCAGAAATATTTTATGCATGTGGAGGCGGAAATTGAAAATATCTACATGTCCTGCTGCTTCCCGTGACAAAATATTAAGGCAGGCTAGTGGAAGAAAAGTGGCAGAAATACAGCAGATTCGAGGAAGTTCAGAGATACTATTCACGAATATTTTAAGCATTATCAGGAATAGAAATTCAGGAATATTTTAAGAGGCAGTGCGTTTGTATCAAGAGCTTTAGTGATATATTTTTTTAATATTTTGAATTAAAAACTGTTTATAGTGATTTTGAATCTTTTTTTTTTTTAAACTACTTGACATAGAAAAAAATACATTTCCAATAAAAATGTAACAAAAGTATATGGCATCAAATGCAATAAAATATTAAAAAAAAATTGCATTGAATTTATCAAATAATAATCCTCTAAATATTTTAACTTTTAAATATTACAAAACATTACAAAAACGCATAAAAATGCTAAAACTAAATATAGCATTTATTCAAAAATATTTATTTTGGTTCTACAACAATAAAATATAGTTTATATGCCATTTATATTACAAAATATCTTAATTTTTTTCACAACTCTATTTAATTCATAATTTCAAAATCTTACAGAAACCAAATAACCAAGATGGCAAACACGATGGCATGGAAAAACCATCTGAATATCGTAGACAAGGTGTCCACAAAGAGGGTGATATAAGAGATAGATTCAGTGATGTAAGTTTTATCATCTTTATCTCTATCACTTGTTACTTATATTAATTTTAATTTATGTTTGCAGGCAAGCAGTAGGTGTAGTTCTGGAAAAGGATATATCGTAAGTATTTAGTTTTCGTTTTATAAATAATATTAAATTTATTTACGTCTGTTTTTTTCTCTATTACAGTGTGATAGCGAAGGCGATGAAGATAAGGTAAGTTTAAGATATTTTATCTCAAAACTTTTATGTTTTTGGGACCATGATTTACGGATATGCACCTGAAATAACTGAACTTTTTATGTGAGTTCACATAATATTGTCGATCAATATATTGTTTTAATAAATACCGCAAAGATAGGCTTAGGATTATTACTCTGGCTACTATTCTGACATCTATTCTATACCACATACTATTGTTTATGCAATTACTGTTGGCAAATGTTTCTTTTGCGGTTGAGACTACTTTGCGTGCAATGAAATATCTTTAGATAGACTTGTAATAATTATTTTGTTAATGCACAAACACATTTAAAAATCTCCTTCAATGATAAATCAGAAAAAGAGTTCGACATGTCGCCATTTCGATTATTTTGACATGGACTTCACTAAATTCATTTTGGATTCTTTTCCAAGCCAAGAACACTAAAAAAAAGGGGTCTATATGTATACAATAGAAACGAAATAGTTTTTCAATATCGACGACTATAACTTGAGATATGATGTCAAAATCCTTATATCCTTTTTTGGACGTAGATCCGTGTAGAAGTTCTGCACTAAGTAATCGTTAGTCTACATTAATAAATTAGTTTAAAATTTATGACAATGTCAACTGTTACTAAAAAAAATACTGTTTTCGGATATTCTCATGTTTGTATCAGATTTCTAAAAACTGAACTTTGAGCCCTGTGACATATTTAAATATTTCTGAACAATAAAAGTATTTTTAGTTTTTTTCATATTTATTCGAATTTGAGTCAATTGATGTTCATAGATGGTACGATATTTCGAGACTAAAAAATTTGAATCTCGGAATACCGGGATTAGTCCCTGGATTTAAAAAATAATAAAGGCATAAAATAATCATATTTATGTTTGAATTATAAAATAATAAAAAACAAAACTCATATATTTAAATGAATTTGTTTTGAGGTTGGGTATGGTATCCAAAATCCGCGTTATATAAACCCCAGTGTATCATCAAACAATTTTTTAAATACTTTATTAATAAGTTTACGTCCTTAGATAACGGTTCTAGTTTTATCGCTATCCAAAACCCGGCAACAAAGTTGATAATAAATCTTTCGACTGTCTTCAAAATAAAAATTAGTTGAAAATGAGACATTCTGTATTTCGACACGAATGACTATTAGTCGAAAGTGACGTAATTCATTACTATTGACGTCATTTTTGCGTCATTCGTTCGTACGCAATACAGAAAGAGGCATTTAGTTTTTTAAGATTACAGTCCATTATATGTTAGATTAACTTTTTCGCGAAATGTGTATAAAAACATTGAAAGACTTTAGAATAAACCATTAAAAATTGATCAATTAGCCTTTTTTATAATCCCGAAAATGCCGGGATTTAACGATGATCTCTGGATCAGTTTTTCGGGACTGATTTGACTCAAATCCCGGGATCCCGTTATTGACATCCCTAGTATGCACATCTTACGTTGAATGACATTGCAGTGTAGTAAAATTAACGTATAAAATTAAAAGATAAATATCAGCAAAACATAACTCGCTCATTTTTCTTAGTGCATTGTGAGAACATTGTGTAATCGTTATAACCAAGGCTCGCTTTTATATGGATTTTGATATTCAATATTTAAATACATATAAGAATTTGTCGGTAAAAATCCTTATAAATCCATATTTTTGATAAAAACTGACTCATATGTCTCAATTTCGACAAATTTCCACTACAATTTTGACACTTTCAAACATATGCAGAAAACTATATCTGGATATCACTACAGGACACAATAGATTGTGATTTGTAGCAAATTTGGCAAAGTCACATTGACCTGTTTGATATCGAAGGTTTACATACGAAAAATATAATTCAATCAACGCCTTCAGGAATATTTTTCCCACCTGTATTTCAACCTGTATTTTTTGATCCATATTTATCTAGATTTTTTATTCCCTAATCCATACATATTTTTCTGGTTTTTCGTTCATATATATCGTTAGCCCTGGTTATAACTAAGCTAGGCATTTTTCAGTTATGAAAGTGTATTCCAATCTACAATTTTTTAACACAACTCATTTATGCGGAACGTAATGGCATCGTATTTAAATCAAGAACCCAAACGAATAATGGCTTTGATTTCCGTTTTCTCCCACGTTTTGGTTTTTGTATTATGTTTATTTATTGTCCATATTTTTAATGTCTTGAACAAAAAAAAAATAATTATTTTACTCACGACATTTTACTTACGACACATTGTTCACAAAGATGAACAATGTGTCGACAAGAAACATAGTGCGTGGAAGGACAGATCAAAAATAGTTTTTTTTAGGAAATTATCTGGTAAAAACAAAAAAAGATTTTAAACGAAGTTTAAACGACCAACTAAAGACGTTCAAAATTGTTCTAAACGACGAATTAAATTCACTGTAAATCTGAATTATGTGATTAAACTACGTTTAACCCACATATTGAATTAATCTACCACTATAAAACCGGTTCCAAGAGTAGTATGCTGTAATCTATATGGATAACTATTTCATTGAAAATTAATATACTCTAAGGGTTAGTTTTTTTGGTGCTGTTAAACTTAGTTTGTGGTTTAAACTTGGTTTAAAGTCAGAGTCGAATTTTTCTGTGAACCAAAACTGTCGTTTATACTAACGTATTTCCCGGTGACAACGATATCGGCTACAATTCGTTTGAATATCGGTTGAATATCGTGTGACTACAATTTTTGATTCATGTATCAAACGAAACGTTGAGTACGCTCGTTTTGAGAGTTTTTTTGTTTCCAACATACAACAAAGTAAAAAAAAAATGCTTTATGAAAAATAGTTGGCAAAACAAACATTTTGAACAAACGTTCGATTCAAAGAGCGAAACGAACGAAACGTTTGAAATACGTTATACAAATTTTAGACGAAGGGGACTGGAAACGAAACGTAGCCACACGATAATAAAAAGATACATGATTTGGGGGTAAGTTTAAGGGTTACAAATCGTTTAAACTATCAATGTTTTTGACAGTGATTTTTGTTTACTATACTTTCTGTCGCTGTTCCGGCACATAATTTATTTTTATATTTTTGTACACTATTCATTTACACTATGCTAATATATAAAATTATATTCATTTTATTATTATTAAACGATTTTTTAATATCATTAATTTTGAATGACATTTATCAAAAGTTAAAATTCGTGAGAACTATTTGTCATTAGCCTGTGGTGCCATGTGTATTGATCTGTGTTCCTTCTAAACACTCACAGAAATACTGCAAACATATTTAAATGTGCCAAATTTTTAGGGCCTATATTTTTAATCCCAGAAAGGCGTAACTTTCTAATACAATAAGTGCATTCCATAAAAAATGTTCATTCAGTTTTTATTGCTTTAATTACTAGTTACGAAGTCATCAGAATAATAAATAGTACCCTCTAAAAAAAAGTCACGTTTGTTACAGGAACATAAATAAATTAATATGGTCATCTTGTATGCGAAAATGTAATCTGAATATTTGAATATGGCTACACCTAGAACATATAAAAAAGTTGTGTAACCCTTCGATTAGTAACAGTCCCGGTGTCATCAAGGTTTGCAAGATTTTAGTAATTTTAGTCGCGATCTGAAATTTATGATTTGTATAGGAATTAGTGATGATCATTTGGTCTTGCTGCAAGAATCTTGCAAAATTTTACTATTAAAAATTTAAGCAAAGGAAGGTATACAAATAGCTTAAACTGCATACTAATTATGAAAAAGAATAGAATATTTATTAATATGCTGTTTAAGCTATTTGAATATCTCCCTTTGCTTAAATTTTTAGTAGTAAACTTTTGCAAGTTTCTTGCAGCAAGACCAAATGATCATTAATAATAGAAATACTAGGAGCAAGATTTTCAAAATTAGTTTTTACAAAGCGTCAGATATAAAATTTATAATCGACGGGGATAGTCTTGGTATCAAAAGATTTATATCTATTGAATAGCATTCTAAATTGAATTTTCAATATGAAAACATCATAATTTTAGTAACCCTTCGATTAGTGGCATTCCCGGTGTCGTTAAAAACTGTCAAGGCCGAATGGACCCCGGGGAGCTTCTCACAAATAACAGAGTTAAGATTATATTTTAGTAATAACACCCCTATGGTTTGTCGCACATTTTAATGAATGTCGTTGTTGTCCCGGACATTGCAACGAACAAATTTGAACACTTCAGCACTCAAATATGCAATGGTCTTAAATAGTAAGCACGCTTATAAAACATACTAAGGGGTAGATTTATATGAAGTATTTTATAATACACAGAATATTTTATGATTTAAGATATATGCAAACATATCAAATGAAATGTGTACTGTTAATATTAAATGGACTAGTTATTAAAACTTAATAATCATTTTATTTTTTGCTTGGTGTATATTGTATTTTTGAATGCGGTTTCGCTACAACCCATTATAGGGTTCGTAAATACAAATTGTTGATATGAGGTAAATAGAGGTATGTTCAAATTCAACAATTTGTTGGTATTTTGTTTGCTATATGTACCTATGCTCTGTGCAATAAGTCTTGCCATCGCATTGCAAAGGCATTTTGAATTTAATGCCTAAAAGAAACAAAAATAAACATACGAATGAATAGTCGTCAGTCATACCAACAAACAAGGAAACGAACTGCAAAAGTACGTCTGAACGAACCAACCAACCAACGAACGAACGAACAAACGACCGACCGACCAACTAACTAACAAACGTATGTACTACGCTCAGCCCTCTCAGCTCATTTGGTGTTGCTCTTCAGTGCTACACGAACAGCGGCGTGTAAAGAGGCACGAATAAGTACTCGATGCATTCGTCAGATTATTGTAAAACAGCCCCCCACACAGCAGTACCGAACGATGGATGGTGGATGGATGAATGGATTGTGTATGCAATATTATTTCAATGCAGTCCACTTAAAATGCTATTAAACATTGACAATTGACATGACATGGTTATTGATTCCAATTGAACTGACAAAGTAAGTGGCTTGTGCAAAGTGTTAGGGGTGGGGGTAAAGTGGAAAAAAACGTGCGTTATTGATATTTATTTATTATAGCTAGCTTAACCAATAACTAAAAATAATATTAATATTACGTTAAAAAAGTTATTGATAAATTTAAAATTATGAAATGCAGTTTGAAAGATTTTAATTCAATTGATATACTGTTTGATTAATCGAGTAGATAATGTGCAAATTATTAACACTTCTTGTAAAACAATATAACAATTTTGAAACTAGTCAAATACTGGTAGGAATTTGAAGAGTAACAAAAACTGTGCACAAACCGGTTTGTCCCCAGTAAAACTAGTTAAAAACTGATCGGTTACTGGTAAGGATTTGAAGAGCAGATTCCTGCTAGTAAAACAAGTCAAGTACTGGTCGGTTACTGGTGGATGAATGACCTGAGACCGAAGAGTTTTACAGGTTCGTTTCTGGTCGGAAAGTGCGTGACTTAGTAGCGAGTTACTCGACAAGTGACTAGTAAAAATGGCAGGGGATAATCGCAGGGGATGTTAAAAACATATTCTAAAAAAAATTTGAGATGGACATCTACTTTTGCGATTGTTTCGGGCCAGGCCTAACTGATGGAAATAAAAATCGAAGGATGCCTGTTTAAATAATCACTGCTTCTGTATTTTGTATCCGACATTTTTCATTTATAGTTTGTTGAAAAGCAACAGATGACATACCCACCTTTTTAGTTTATTGCGTTTTAGGGACGTCATTTCAATTCAATTTTGAAATTGTTGATTTAGGTACGAAAACGCCTCTTTTGATGTCCCGGGTCCATTTCCCATATTCGGATTTCGCTGAAAATTCTCCACATCGATTTTCTCATTCAATAGAGCATTTCTAGGGGGTGCCCTTCAAAATCAAACTCGATGATTCTTTTTTCATACAAAGTCATTGTCAGTCTACTGGACTGACTTGGGATGTAATTTTTCTTTGCCGGCCACACCTCTTTCTGTGTGTTAAAAACGGACTATTAAAATAAATTTATCTGTTAACTCTGGTGTCTGGTGCTTTAGACTACGAGTCGATAGTTAAAATCATTGCACCGAATCGATTAAAATTCGACTCACCGAACATTGCTAAATCATTTGATAATTGAATTGTATCTGTAAAACGCCGATATCTGAATTATCCATACAATATGTTAACTATTTGGTTATTTTTTCAACTAAACATTTTGAAGAAATAGCCACTCTATTGCACTTGACTTTTATTTTAGCGTGTGTGTACAACCAGAGTTACCAACAGCTTATCAAATCTAAATGTACAATACGTTTTTAAGTCTTTTGCCTTCTTTGTACAGAAAACCTCAAAAGCTAAAATTAAATTTCAAGACTGTTGGCATTTCTATTTAAGGCTTTTTAACGCTCTCGCTGTGCGCGTTCGCTCGTTTGCTCTCACTCTCTCTCTTGTTGCTGTTGAGTTCAACAGAGTTGTCGGTGGCGAATGTTGTTGCTGTGCTGCGAGTAACCAACCGCTAGTCACATCGAGACGTTAAGGAAGTAACGTGTGTCTGCTCTGCTGCCTTCCGTGTCAGTGGTGCCGTCAGTTGTCGTCTTCGACGTCGTCGTAGTCGCAGTGCATATCACAAGCATTTTTTGTTATTTCGTGTTTTTATTTTTCATTGCTGTTGTTGTTATTACGTATACGCGTAGTACATTGTTCGACATTCATCGACTGTTGTATATAACTACTTGCTAGATACGACGCAGCAGCAGCATCGCGTATTTATATTCATCGCATAATATGTGGCGGCAGCGTCGTCGCATTTGCGTCTACGTAAATTTTGGACTCTCGACACACAACGATGTGAATATTAAAAAAATAACTACCACAAAAATATTTAAAATAATATGCAAATAATTGCGAATTTGAAGTGTTAATTATTATGTTGTCACTTTGCCTGCTACTCCGCTACAATCTCCGTCGTCTATCGTCGTCGTTGTCGTCGTCTGTCGTAGTCATCGTCGTTGTTGTTGTACAAAGGTGACCACCGTCGTTGTCGTCGTCCACACCAAACCCTAACCGGGGCCGCACCCAGTCGCCAAGTAGCATTTATTATTTTTGTTCTTTTGTTGGCGCTCCACCGCCATGGCTACGCTGCTGTAGCTATGTAAGTGCATTATTGCAGATACACAGACCGACAGACATGAGTAGTACATATGTCTACGTAGATTTGTCGTAGCTACAGGCAGACATACCATATCGTACCGTACCACAGCAGACCATACCATTCTACACCATACCACCATGCCATACCGCAGAATGACTGCACGAATTCGCACTGTACGTCGTGGCGGCGGCGGCTTTCACTTTTAATACTGCAGCAGCAGCAACAACATATGTGATGTGACTGTCTGATGTGTGCTGTGATTGTCTGTCTGCCCGTCCGTCTGTCTGTCTATCAGACTGAATTGACTTGACTGGCCCGTGAGTCGCCAGAAAATACGCGTGAATTATCTTAATATATGAGCATGTTTTTAAATTAGTTGCTGTTTTGAAATACACCACACAGTTGAAGTCATCATCTTCGTCGTCGTCGGTCTCTCATGCAGTTTAGTGGCTCCGCGCGCAGCACATGCCTTTTGTTTTGGTCGCGCGCGCGCTCGCTCTCTCTCTGTCTCTTTCTCAATTACTCAATCTCGGTTTGAACATTAAGGCAAGTTTCCGTGTTTTCGAAATTATTCGAAAACTTGCGGATTCTCAAGTGAAATTAGCAAAATTGCCATTATTGTACGCGTTGAGTCCGCATCCGGTAGTGAACAGCAAAATGATGTTGCTGCCGGTGCCATTGCCAAAGTGCCTACAGCAACAACAACAGCAGCAACAGCAGCGGCGGTCAAAACGCAAACGCCGCTAGCAAAGGTGAGTTTGAGCCGGACAACTTGCTATATTTTGGGGTATACCTACCACCTGCTAATTACTAGAGACAGGTTTTTTTTTTTGTAGCAAATGCATATTTCGACAATGTTTTGCCACAAACTAGTTGATGCCACAGTCTACCAAAGTGATGTTGAAACTTCAATTTTTTTGTCCGAGGTACTATGAATTTTTAATTTGACTAGAGAAATGTTAAGTCACATGGGAAATTAGAAAGTAGGGACATTTTGTTAGTTAGTGTTATGGAGCTAATAAGAATTTTGAAATTATAGTGGGCTCAAGCCAAATTTTTAGCTATAAAGTAAATAGTTAAATTTAATACAAAAGCTCATTTTGGTCAGTAAAGTAGATCTTCAGTATATTTTAGTGTTATATGAGGTATATAAGCCAAACTGGGCGGATCACAGGTCACAGATCACGATACCATGTAGCCATTTGTATACAAAGCGTCTAAGTTCTGAGTTTAATTGACCTAGCTCTTTTTATTTCCCTGTGATCGTGTTTTAACAGGCACATATAAACGGACGGACATCGCTAAAACTAGTAAATATTCCCATCCCAAAAAAAAAAAAATCATTTTGCCTATAAAGTTACCGCAATAAATATTTTTTTTTATACCCTACACTAAGTTTGGTACGCCGTTTGTAACACCCTGAAGAAAGCATCTCCGGTATGGAAAAGTATATATATTGATCAGCATGACCTCCTGAGTCGATTTAGCGATGTCCGTCTGTCTGTCCCTCTGTTTGTCTGGAGAAATCACGATTACAGAAAAAGTAGAAGAGCTAGAGCAATGAAACGTTAGATTTAGATTACTTATATATCTGAGCTGTCTGAACAAAATTGGCATGATCGATCTATTATGACCTGAGAACCGACCACTTATGTCCAAATACCTCATAAAATTTACATCTACAGATCAATTTTACTGTATACTTGCTTATGTAAACTTTTTTGTTCAAATATGTATTGACATCATGCTGAAATACATGAAAATAATGTTTTCCTGCGAAACGAGTTGTGGTTCCCAAAAAAAAAAAATCGAAATTCGGTACAACTACCCATTTGTAAATATGGGTATCAAATGAATGGAAATTCTTCAGCGATGGAAAGTTTGTAGTTATTTTCAGGATTCGTGTACCCTGGTGACCTATATACCAATTTGAATGGTAACCACACATATGTGTAGGGTATTTATAGGCGGCTTTGACCGACTATAATTTTGATAATCCCAACTATAATAATAACACCTACTTTAAAATTTTCCATGTGATCTAACCTTCCCAACTGGTTTATAATAAAATGTAAAATAATTGGTCAACAATAAAAATATACCGTCGTTGTAGAACGATAAGTCACCAGATTCAAGTCACCAGATACATGCAAATATTCATTTACAAAAATCTTTATATATCTGTCAATTTTTAATCGATGATCTCAATGATCTCAATTTACCACATGATAAGAAAATGTAAATCTATCAATTGATATTTCAACTTTAAAAATGCATCAATTACTTTTAAAAATATTAATCAACAAACTCGAAATTTAAGTTTTTCATAAAAATGTATTTGGTGACTTTTGGTTCTACAACGACGATATACAAGTTGATTATAAAATAATTTTGGCAAATATGTGAATATAACTGCATCTATCTGTATTTTTTCATCACTGATTAAAATAACTATATCGCTCAATGATCGAGTTAATTCTAATCTTCAAAAGTACTCATCATTGAAGATGAAAATAATATTTTTTTCACTTTTTCATTATTGTATGATGAAAAAAAAAAACAGACTGCTGAAAATTTTCATCATTTAAAGATGAAAATAAATGATTAGAAAAGATTAAAAAGATGAGGAGAAATGAGAGATTGGACACATCCGATTGCTACTATAGATCATCTATAGATGATTATTAGATTATAAACAAAAGTTTCGACATAACCATTGGAGGATGTCTAGGATGACCATGAGCAAAATTTTTATTATTTTTCGTTATGTTGTGAAATGTCATAAAAATGATTTTGTACATGTCCACTAGACTGACAATGGATTTTCATGTTTGCAAATCTAAAAAAAGATCATCTCCTAAAAATGCTCTATTAGATGGAGAAAATTCAGCGAAATCCGAATATGGGAAATGGATCCGGCTCAAAGTTCGCGTTTTGGTACCCAAATCGACAATTTTAAAATTCAATTAAATTCGTTGTAACTAACCCTAGCAACAATTCGTACCAGTATGCAGCCAGTTTTACTAGTTACGTGTCGAGTAAGGGCCAGTTTTTCAGTGGTAGTTGAATTCCATTAGTAGTTTAAACTTAAAATCGTGTGAACTTTAAACGTTGTTTAAACATCGGTGGGTTAAACTACGTTTAAAGTCTCAATGTTTTTGACAAAAAATGTGAGATGCGCTCTTTACACTCTGCAGTCCACGCTCATTAGTTTGTCCATCGGTTTCCATTTTATTAGTTTTCTGCTATTATTTATTGCATAAAGTGACACAAAACGATTAAACGCACAAATTCTCACTGATATTTATAATTTCGTGCATTATACTATTCTAAATTATATTTGTAATTTCTTGTAAATTTCGTCATTCTTGCAACTTAATATCAGCTGTTCCAAATGAGTATAATAATTCTCTTCTTCTTAAATGCTATTCACAATCGATAATTCACTGATATTAGCCGGTGCTGCCATATTTTAAGAACTGATCTGAATGAAACTTAAACACTGAAAAACTGCTTGAATAGTACGTGAGGCGTTTAAGTAAACGCAGTTTAAACCAAGTTTAAACTACCACTGAAAAACTGGCCCTAACTCATAAAGGATGTCACGCACATTCCGACCAGAAATGAGCCAGTAAAACTCTTCGGTTTCTGGGCATTTCCCTACCAGTAACCGACCAGTTCTTGACTAGTTCTACTGACACCCTACCAGTATCTGACCAGTTTTTGACTAATTTTACTGGCAGGAATATAATCTTAAAATCCCTGCCATTAACCTACCAGTTTTTGACTAGTTTTCATTGGCGATAATATATACTGGTAACAGACCAGTTTTCGACTAATTTTACTGGCAGGAATATAATCTTAAAATCCCTACCAGTAACCTACCAGTTTTTGACTAGTTTTCATTGGCGATAATATATACTCTTCAAAATCCTACCAGAAACTTAGCAGTTTTGATATGCCTAGTAAATTGTAGCTTGGGGTGCTATTTTATGTTGTATTTCACTTCGAGCGGTAAACCTAACTTCGGCTAAATTTGATAACTTGCACCTTGAAGTGATTTTGGTACAATGTTATTTCAAAATATCAAATTGCAAACAAAATTATATTAAAAATTTAGTAAAGTATCCAGTTATGTTTTTTATGAAAATATAAGAATTAAATTCGTTCGGCAGAGCTTAAACGGATTGTTTCTATTGTATAAATCGAACTATGGAACAACAAAAAAGAAAAAATCGGATGAATTGAAATTTGAATACGATTTCGATCAAATGTTGGTACATTATAACGTAATTCAAATCCGCGAACATGTTAATTGATTCACTTATCTAATTTTTATTACATATTACATTTAATTTACACATTTCGAACATCAATGTTTATTGAAATGCATTATTTTCTGTCAATTTTAGGGATCTGAAAAATTAGGTCCTGTAGTTTTTCCTTCAACACCTACCCATCAAGTATGCAATACCACACCAAGTCCAACGACGCCACGCAAATCGTCAGACTATCCACAACAAGCAACGGGCTCAAATGCAATACCCAACAAGGACACAATATCCTTTACAGTGCCATCAGGACCACATGGACTCAAGGAAAATGTGGTTCTGGGTAATAGCCATCATTCATCGGCGTCGTCATCCGCGGTCGCCGCAGCTGCTGCATCATCAGCGAACACATCACAGGCAACGGCAAATGCGCCGTCAAGTTTTGCAACACTTGTTGGTGGCAACGCTGATAAAAAGGAGTTGCAAAATGCTGCGGCCGGCGGCGCGCATCAAAACAATAGCAGTAACAGCAGTAGCGGCAGCTTGTT
Source organism: Dryomyza anilis (assembly GCA_951804985.1). Taxonomy (NCBI): domain Eukaryota; kingdom Metazoa; phylum Arthropoda; class Insecta; order Diptera; family Dryomyzidae; genus Dryomyza; species Dryomyza anilis. The sequence continues at coordinate 124,927,242 of OX638130.1, read as the reverse complement.
GCCTACAACATACCAAACACAATATGCGGCAGCAACGCGGGTAATAATAACAAATTTTGTTTTTTTCTTCATATTTTAAAACATTTGTCTTACTTGCAGCTTGGATCCAATGATGAAAAGAGCTGCGCCGAAAGTGCGCAAAGTGCGTCTGCCATTGCTGCTACTGTCACAAAAGCGACAAACAGCGCCACCACGTTATCAGTACTTCCAACATTTACGTCAAACAAGCAGCTACTGCCAACTGGCAATAGCAGCAGTAGCAGCAGCACAAAAGCTGTCTCTACCGCTGCCGTATTGCCTACAAATGCTGTTGCTGCGATGTCGCACGCTAACAACAGCAACAGCAGCAATATGAGCAGCAGTGGCAGCAACAAATCTTCCAATGCAGCTGCTGCCGCCAGCGCGTTAATTCATTCCAATAACAAGCTAAATGAGCAAACGTTAACAACACAATTGCTGGGCAATGTTGGGGACGCAGCTGCTATCAATGGCTTTGCAGCAGCAGCACCAAATGCGCCGCCTGGTATTGAAGCAACTGCAGCCGCCACCGCAGCCGCTACACAGTCACAAACTAGCGGTAGCAGTAGTAATAGCAATAGTAATAGTGCACAAATGTCGCCTAAACCACAAATCGTTTCAACATCAGCGCCATCATCTGCACTGGGTGCTGCAACACGCGCGCCTATTGCTGTCATCGATACCAAACCGTTGCTGCAGCAGCTGCCACCACCACCAACGCACATGCACAGCGGCGCAATTAGCAACAGTACGAACAGCAGCGGTCTAAATGTCTCGATGCACAATGTTGTTGTGTCCGCTGGCAGCAATAACATCGTCTCCACTGCAACAGCAGCTGCCAGCGCAACTGCGCTACATGCTGGCATGTTGCTGCCGCTGAACGCTGGCGCTGTACCGCCACCAATGTTGCTACCAGCGGGCGCCTATAGACCTGCCTATGCGCCGCATACGCTGTACGCGCCGTACAGCAATTTGCAGCATAGTCCGTATTTGCCATCGCCCGTAGTAGCTGCTGCTGCCGCCGCCGCTGCAGCAGCGGCTTCTTCGCCACGCACAACAACAATCGCAACAGGCGCTTTAAAAGAGCAACAACAGCAGCAAACAATGGTGGCGCCACCGCCAGGCATGGGTTTAAAAGCACCTGCGGCAACAACGACAGCTGCTGGTGGCGGCATTCGGCCGCTAACACCTTTGAGTGGAGCGCCGCCAACGATGGGTATTAGTGGTGGCAGCGCGCCGCAGTTTCCACACGCAGCGGGACATGTTTTGCACGGTATGCATCATTTGCCTTATGCGACGGGTACCGCTGGTTCGCTGTCCGTGTCCACAAACTTGTTTCCGCCACCAAACAGTAGCAGCAGTGCTGGGAGCAGTAGCAGCAGCAGCTTAGGAACTGCTGTGACTACAGCCAGCAGCATGAGCCACATGAGCAGTATTACGTCAGTGCCGTTAAGTAGAGAGGCGCTGTTGCAGCAGCAACATCAACAGCAGCAGCAACAACATCAGCAACAACAGCAGCAACAACATCAACAGCAGCAACAACATCAACAACAACAACAGCAGTTGCAACATCAACAACAGCAACATCATCAACAACAACAGCAGCAGCACCAACAACAGCAACAGCTGCAGCATCAACAACAACAACAGCAGCAGCATCAACAACAACATCAACAGCAGCAAAATGCGTTATACGCACAACATCAGCAGCAGCTTCAACAACAACAACAACAGCAGCAGCAACAACAACAGCATTTGCTGCCGCCACCCCAAGCACAACAGTCGCAAGTATCCGCTTCGCCCGCAGCTCCTAATTCTTTACAACAACAACAGCAGCAGCATCAACAACAATTGCAGCAGCAACAACAACAACAGGTGCCAGCGGGATATGCGTTATCGCTGCAACATACACCCGGTGCTTTGTTAAATGCGCAAAGCATGGCGCGCGTTAATTCACCAAATGTTGCTGGTGCTGCGCCGGCACCGCCGCCGCAATCAGTGCTACAAAGAGGCATCTCGCCGAAGGTGGAAAATATAAAGCAGGAGCGTGATTGCTACAGGTGCGTTTAACTTGATAAATTCTTAGTTTACACCATTACTTTACACAATTATATGATAACACTGACCATCAAAATGATCTCTTTTTACATTTTAACTCAGATTTCTTTTGATTTCTATATTATCTATAGTTAATTGAATTAAAATGTAGTATAAACTTTTTACCCTACACGTCTGGATTATAGCGTAGATCATAAGGATGCTGAATACTTTTAATTTCTATTCTAACGATTTACCACAATTTTGAATGGATCTTCCATAACCTAAATCTTTAAGGAAACAAAGGAAGTAGTCTGAAAATGAAATATATCGTCGTTGTAGAACGAAAAGTCACCAAATCATTTTCAAAACGCCAAATATTCATTTACAAAAATCTTTATATGTCTGTCAATTGTTAAACGATGATCTCAATTTTTATTACCACATTATAAGAAAATGTAAATCTACCAATTGATATTTCAACTTTAAAAATGCATCAATTACGTTTTATAATAAAGGGTTTTTCAACAGCGACGCTACAAAAGTAGAGCGACAAGGACAGCAAACGACGCCATATTTCTTGCCGCTCTTTTGACATTTCTCTTCAGTAAGGTTTGCCATTTCATGATGGAAAGATATACGAATTCGAATTTCGGTAGAAAATTTTAATAATTTCGACTCGTTGTTGGCTCGTATATCTTTCCTTACTGGAACCAAACCTTACTGAAGAGAAATATCAACTGTCGCTCTACTTTTGTAGCGTCCCTGTTGAAGAACCCTTGAAAAAAAACTTTTGTAGCGCTCTTATTGAAAAACCCTTTATTAATCAACCAACTCGAAATTTAAGTGTTTCATAAAAATGTATTTGGTGACTTTTCGTTTTACTACGACGATATGCATAGCAAATATTCGTCATAAGAACTGAGTTAAACCTGTATCACTCGATTGAATAAACGCCAATCTTCTGTACAAAAAATGGGCAATCACAGTATTGTTTTCAAAATTCTTTGAATATCGTGTTTTACTGTGTTTGAACAACTAAATTCCATAATAATATTCTCCAGCCTTTGAATCCATTTCTTTAGCGCTTAACCAAGACGTGTAGGGTAGACTGATTCAAATTTTTATGCAAAATTTGGAACTCATTTTTCTAAAACTAGAACCTCTAAAATTAACAAAAAGTATTTAATTCAATTCATAATCTTAAAGCATATTAAGTCCAAACTTTAAAAGCAAACTTTAAAAGCAAAAATTACATTTTTGAACCATTTTCAACTATTTTTTTTTTACTCCAGGTACAAACAAAAATATCTCTAGAATATCTTCTTTACTTAATTTTAAATCTATTGCTAAAATTATGTTTTTTAAAATTATTAATTTTTTGTTAACCATTACAGTTTGACGACTCAAAATCCATAATTTTAGCAATAGATTTAAAATTAAGTAAAAAGGGAAATCAAGAGATATCTTTATTGTACTTGGACTTATAATATTTTGTATTTAAAATGTTCGTAAAAAGTTTAAAAATATTCTATAAGCTTCTTGCGCAACATGTTTTCTTATTTCTTGTTCTTATTTTTAAAGGTCCTTGTTTCAGATAGTCAGATAGAACATTTTTAGATTTTAAATTAGTCTAGATAGTGGTAAACCTTAAGTTTAAATTTGACGGACAATTGAAAAATAAGTATTTTACACCTTTTAATAACACCATTATTTTATAATAATTATTTTAAATCATAATTTTATATCAGCAGCAATTCATCGTCTCGCTCCTCACAAGTCAATACGCTCAATGGCTCCATAGCCAGTGGCGGCCCGCCACCACAGCCGCTTGTCTACAGCAGCAGCAATGCGCCGCCGCCTAGTTTTGTAAATACACAGCCCATTGCAACGGTGCCAGGTCTGCCATATGCTGGCAAAACTTCCACATGGCCTAGGTATTTAAAGAAACTCTTTGAATTAAGTACTTTAATTAATAATTTACTCTGTATTTTAGTCCCATGCAAATTGCCTCCTCGGCTGCTTCCGCCGCCGCTAGCACAAGACCAACGCCTCCCTCACCGCTGCATATGGTGCCACCCAGCTCCACACCTAATGCCGCTTTAACAGTAACATCATTGTCGTCAGCATCTTCGTTATCATCCTCATCATCATCATCGGTGTCAGCGTCGTCGTCAACACATTCCAATGCGAGCAATTTTCAACCGCCGCCACCACTGTTCGCTACACCGCTACCGCCACCACAGTCCACGGCCAGTATTACAACAAGCTCCACAGGACCGATCATGACAACGATGGCGCAGCAAACAACGTCTACAGCGCCGACGGCAACGGCTACAGCGGCGGCGACGACGGCACCGCATCCATTTTCCGCTGAATCTCTATTTCAACCCAGCAAAAGTATGTATGACATTGTAAAGCAAGGGATTGAAATGGGTATTTTTTTCATTTTTGGTTTTTATTTGAATTATTTGATATTATTTGGGTTTTTTTTTTTGAAAATGATTTTGATTCTTTCAAATGTTTCTACTACGGTTTAAAATACGTCGGTTTAAAATTAATTTAATTCTTTTTTTCAAAATCGAAATCTTTTCATTGTCGGTCTCTGTTTGAATTATCTGATATTGTTTGTGTTTAAAACATTTTTAATTTATAGTTTCGAATTTTTTTTTAATATTTGTTACTATTTCGTCAGTTTCGTTAAAGTAAAACAATTCTTTTAGCTGTTTCTTCATATTGAAAGATGACACTACCCAACACGATTTTTCGCATGGACATCCCATACATCAATTCTGTATAATTATCTGGTGTTGATTTTGACTGCATACTGCGTTTTTTTCCTATTATGTTACGTTTTTAAGAAAACAGCAATGGCAATTATTTTCTTCTCATCGACTATTTAGAATACGACAACTGTTGAAAACTAGTTTTCCTAAAACTTTAAACTTTAATTTTTCTTTTAATTGTCAATACTAATTTTAATATATTAATGAATGTCAATATTCCAATAGGTTCTAGAGATAATTGGATCTTAATTCGGAAAATTTCTATTTTTATAGACAATTTTTGTATTATTTTTTTAGCAGTTAAGATCTAACGATAAACAAGAAAATCATTTATGTTTATCCAGAGCAAAGACCACACTAACTATCAAAATTACTAACTTTTTTCTAATTAATCTACTTTCGATTTGAAATGCAAAAAAAAAATTCAATTTTATTCTAGAAAAAATCAATATTCCTCAAATTTGAATTCAAATATCTTAAAAACACTTCGAAATATTTGAAGTTGTTCATATATTGTAATTAGTTTAGACAATTAACAGAAAAATTCCGTTTACAGTATTTTGAAAAACTAGTTGTGTTAGAGACTGCATTTTTTTCTTCTAAAAAGTGGCTGAAAACGGGCCTAACATTTCGAAAGCAATTTGCTTTACAACGTTAATCAAAGGAAAAAAAAACACAGTATGCAGTCAAAATCAGCAACTGTCAATTATACAGAATTGATGTATAGAATGTCCATGAGATTTTTTGTTCTCGTTTGGCTGAGTAAAGCAAAAGAAATCATTAAAATACTAATTTTCGATGCGGTTTTTGTGTTATAAAATGTTTTCTTAGTATCAAAGTAAAGTATAAGAGTTTCAATTCAATAATTGCAACGTTTCATATAAGATCCTCATATTTTTGTTTATTTATTTCAATATTATATATAAAATGTTTACTAAATATCACAATTTCCACCATTTTTAATAGATGATCAAGCAGATCTGTTGCGTCGCGAACTTGATAGTCGTTTTTTGGATCGCTCTGGACTCTCCGTACCCGCACCGCCACCACCTTCATCGTACTTCCGCCAGGAGTTGCATCATCATCAGCATCAACACACGCATCTGCATCAACATCAGCAGATGTTGCCCGCCACATTGCCCGGAGCGCCACCTTCCGCCTCCGGTGCACTTTTTCCACCGCCTGTTTTTAAGGACATCTCCAAAATGGGTGGCGTCGATACACCGTTCTATCGTGCTGGCGTCGGTTTGCCCAGTTATCCGGGTTACAATCCGGCGGGACTGATGCATCCGGGTTTGGGTGGGCCTACGCCGTTTATGCCGCCAAATCATTTAACATCATTTGCGCCGAAGGTAAATGTGGTTGTTGTATTTTGTTTACCAACACACACAGACACACACAGTGTTTGCTGCCTTAAGTTTAGCGCAAATTAGTTTGAATCATCATATGCATCTTATTTTACTTTTAATCTTTACTTTCACTGTCCTTCCAAATCAATTGCATTAACATTAATCACTCATCCATCCCTTAACACATATCTCTGTTCATTTTCATGTCAAAATTAAATCCAACGCCTCATTTAACTCATAACGCATAGCCGCTACAACCACCATCACAGTCGTCCTCAAACCCAACGAATCTTGACTCCTCTAAATCTGCCAAGTCCACGGTATGTTTGCCTATGTTTTACTTTTGCTTTTTTTTTGGTTTTTTTCTGCTTTTTTTTGTGTTTTCAAAATTTCAGCAGACACGAATTTCAATTTTCAGCTCATGGGTGCGCTCATTTATGTGCCCACGTTAAGGTGCTTTAACTCAAAACGCTTGAATATTTTGAAAATTCGATTTTTAATTCTATTTTTTTTACTAATTAAAAATAAATAAATTAATCGTTGAATAAAAAATTAAGAAATATAAATAAATGTGATAAAGAATAAATCATATCGTCATGTCATGCTAAAGGGGAGAATATGCATTTTTAAAAATATTGGGTAATCCAATTTTTTTTTTAAATTTTTTTTTTATTATTTTGGTTTATTCATCAATTATCATAACGCATATAAAATATCTTTGATTTTTGACAACTCACTGAATTATAAATACGGATTTTATGTGGCTGACCAAAATGATGATGTCCTGACCAAAACGTAAATATTTTTGTTTTTTTTGCTATAACTATTTCTTTTTGCAAGATAAAATAGTGATGTAAAGACATTAATTGTTTGTTTTTCAAGGATCTATCGATTGGCATCATTATTTAAAAAGATTTTGCCTAATATAAATTTGCCATTTGTTATTTGCAAGAAAAAGGTTTTGGCAAAATAATTTTTAAATAATGATGCCAATCGATAGGTGCTTTAAAAACAAACAACTAATGCATTTACACCACTATTTTATCATGCACCAATAAAGAGTAATACCAATATAACGAAAAAATTTGAACAAAATAAAAATCTTGTCATGCCAAAAGGGCGAATCATTTCGTTTTTTTGCTATAATTCTTTATTGCTGCAAGATAAAGTAGTAATGTAAAGGCATTAATTGTATGTTTTCAAAGCACCTATAGATAGGCATCATTACTTAAAAATAATTTGCCAAACATTTTTATTGTAAGTAATAAAAATTAAAAAATATATTTTAAAACAATGATGACAATCGATAGGGGTGCTTTAAAAACAAACAATTAATTCCTTTACACCATTATTTTATCTTGTACCAATAAAGAGTTATAGCAAAAAAAAAACGAAGAAATTGGAAAAAATTGAAAATCTTGTCATGCCAAAAGGGCGAATCATTTCGTTTTTTTGCTATAACTCTTTATTGGTGCAAGATAAAGTAGTAGTATAAAGGCATTAATTGTATGTGTGCAAAGCACCTATCGATTGGCATCATTACTTAAAAATAAATTGCCAAACATTTTTCTTGCAAGTAATAAAATCTAAAAAATATATTTTTAAAATAATGATGCCAATCGATAGGTGCTTTAAAAACAAACAATTAATCCTTTCATACCCCTATTTTATCTTATACCAAAAGTTAAAAAAGTTATGGCAAAAAAACGAAAAATTTCGCCCTTTTGGTCTGACAAGAAATTTGAATTCTTCGAATTCGTTTTGTCTTTTGTGGCTAGAAATATACAACAAAACCACACACCATTTTGACACAGTATACTACATTCAAAAATGTAAAAAACGCAAATATCATAAATTATACATTCGCCCTCCTTTGGCATGATGACGATATAATGAATATATCATATACGGATAAATCATATGCGTATTTCCATATCAAATCAACGAAAAAATTCAAACTTTGGCTGTAATTAAAATTAAATCAAATCATACCATTCGATTTTCAAAAGAATTAAATCTAAAAAAGATAGAATCTTTCACAGCTCTGCTGAACAAATACAAAAAAAAAACAAATTCCAAATTCCTGTTATTAAAACAATCAAAAATTAAAACGCGTTTTTGGGTAAAAGCATCTTATGTTGTCATTTAAACGATTTCATTATTTTTTTTTTTTAATTTTGTGTTTTTGCAACTTCACAGAAGACCGGTCGCTGGAATGCCATGCATGTGCGCATTGCGTGGGAGATTTACTATCATCAGAACAAACAGAACTCGGACAAGTTGGGCTCGAGTGGGCCCAATGCGCCCGGTCTGATGCCATCGCCCAGCGGGTCTGCAACCTCGTCTGTGATGGGTGCCTCGCCGCAGCCACCATCGGCGCTCGGCATCAAGTCGTCACCCTCAATTGCCATCACACCCTCGCATATGCTACATCGGACCAATGAGTTGCCGCCGTCGGCGTACGCAGCGGCGGCAGCGGGCATGACCAACAGATCGCCGTACGAAAGTTCGCCGTTGGCTGCCAGTTTTATAGGTGCGCCTCCTAGTCATATAGGTGAGTTTTAATTTTAATTATTTGAAGTACATTTATGACTTGAAGCTCATGCGCATTTCATGATTAATTAAGTCGCGACATGAATCTCAAAAGTGCTTTTTTTTATTCCCGCCTTATAATTATTAAATATCAAATTGTACAATCACAGGCACCGCTGTTTCGCCCTTCGGTCGTTACGTGAGCCCCTTCGGCTTTGCCGGTCTCTCACACTTCGGCCGGGAGATACCAATGGGTAGCGCTTTACACGACCCCTGGAGAACGTGAGTATTTTGCACTCGAGATTTAAATAAATATTTTGTTAATGCAAATTTTATTTCAGTGCCTTGCCACGCAGTGTGCCCTACCACACGCCGCCGGGTCAACCGGCCTGGCCCCTAAAACCAGATCCTGGCCTGGACAATGCACGCCGCGAGGCCGAGGAACGTGAACGCGAACGTGAGATGCGTGAACGCGAACAGCGCGAGCGTGAACGACAACGACGCGAACGTGAGCGCGAAGAGCGTGAACGCAAGGAGAAGGAGGAGAAACTGAAGCGTGAACAGCAGGAGCGTGAACGTGAACGAGAGCGCGAACGTGAACGCGAACGGGAGCGTGAACGCGAACGAGAGCGAGAACGTGAACGTAAAGAGCGTGAACGACGTGAGATGGAACGACGCGAATTGGAACGGGAACGCATGCTGCAGCAACAGCGACTCAACGAAAGCAACAAAATGGCGCATGCGGCATCTGTAGCGGCGGCGGCAGCCAACTCGGCGGCACGTGAACGTTCGCCGCATCGACCTGGCAGCGATATGGGACTACCGCCTCCCGATATACGCATCAAGGAAGAACACCCGCGCCCCACAAAAGAGGAACAGGAAGCGATGATGATGCGTGCCAGCGCAAACGATCAAAGGTTTCAGCAGTCAATGGCAGCAGCGGCGCAGGCAAATGCCGCAGCGGCAGCGCATCACTCGTTCATGGCCAGTCGACATGTCACGCACGTACCTCCGCCCCACTTGGCGCGCTCTATGCTGCCGCACAGTTTGGGCGGTCCACCACTGGGACCGTACGGACCGCCAGCGCCGCCCGGCTGGGGAATGGATATCTATGGTCGTGATGCGTATGCGCCGATGTTGCGCTTTAATCCCATGATGGAGGTGGCCTTTCGACACGAGGAGGAACGGCACAAGGCGGCGATGAGCATGTACGCGGTGCAGTCGGCGGCGCATTTGCGCGCAAAGGAGCCAAGTCCGATACCGCCGCCGTCGATGGGCAGTCTGCAGCATCATCGTATTCAACAAAATATCTCGGCGCCGTTGTCCGTTGCGTCACAGCAGCAGCAACAAATGCAGCAGCAAATGCAGCAACAACATATGCAGCAACAACAGCAACAACAACAGCAACAACAACAGCAGCAACAACAACAGCAACAACAGCAGCAACAACAGCAGCAGCAACAACAACAGCAGCAGCACCAACAGCAGCAGCAACAACAGCAGCAGCTGCACAAACCGCCTGTGCTGTCCGCAATACCACATCCAATCTCTGTGGATTCAATACACACAACTAAAAAAGAAGATTCGGCGACAGCGCCCTCAAGTTCGTCTTCAGGTCGATGATAATCGTCGTCGTCCTCCTCGCTGGCGAAATTTTAAGTTTATTCAACTGTTTTTCTCAAAACACATACAAATACATAGCTTTTATTGTTTGTATTTTTATATAAATATTATACCACTATATATATATAAATATTTTATAAGTTTGTAAAATTCTCATTTTGTACATTTTAATTTATACATTATTATAGCAAGCATATGTATATTGAAGACATCGTAATTTATAACACTTACAATTAGTTGTATCCGTACGTACCATATACTATACATACATATATATATTATAACTAAAATACATTTATATGTATTACTTAGAGCATTTGTATTATTTGTATAATGATCCATAATAACTATTTAAGTAGTTTATGTTATTTATAAATTATTGATATGAAGTAAAAACAAGTAAAAGAATAATTGCTAATTAATGGCATTATATTTGTAATTTTTTCAACATAAGGGTTTTATTTATTATCGAATAACTAACGTTAACGTAACGATCCGCTTTTAGGCTGAATCTCTCGTAAGCAAGCAGCAGGTGATGTATTTTAAATAATTGAAATAATAATAATTACGATACATGTTTCTAGAACAGAGGCAATATTATTAATAATAAAAATAAATAATAATACACTGTAAATCCAATCACCCGAAATAAATATATACGAAATAGTTTAATAAATGCAATTTATTAAAAGATAATTTCCATAGAATACAAGGTGTATGTATTGTGTGATAGCTTGTCGTCGACAAACAGTAAGTTGGGACTATACTCAATAAACTAATTTAAATTATACGGGCCATTCCACACCAAATTGACCAAAAAAAGTACATTTTGAGATTTTACCTTTTCGATTTCAATGAAATTTAGGCAACTGATAAAGCTTATTGAGATATGCATTGACCAATTTGTTTTTATTTTTTTCGACCACTACTTCCAGAGATACAGTGCTTCAAAGTTACAAAAAATTGGCCAAAAATCACTTTTGTATGGTTGTTAATATTTCAATATCTCTTAAAGTAGATATGCTAGAAACTCTATTGATGGTTCGTTCGTTTTAAAGCAAATAGAACAAGCTTTTGGAGAAATTAAGTTGTTATTGCTAAACTTGAAAAGGTGGCCCGTCGTCATTATCCTAGCACTTCAAAATTGATGTTCTTAAAATGGACCAATTCTGAAAAAAATCACAAATTTTGGTTGATTTAATGGAAGTAGATAGTAGGTCGATAAAAATTGGTCAATGCATATCTCAATAAGCTTTATCAGCTGCCTAAATTTCATTGAAATCGAAGAAGGTGAGTTCCAGCCGCTGGTCGATTTGGTGTGGAATGGCCCATACACATTTTTAACTATTTCTTAGATATGATCGCAAAAACAATTTAAAAAACTGGAATTGTTTTATAAATACAGCTATTTCTATTTATTTTGAATCAGTCTATAGATGTCAACTGTAGGGTGGAGCGTTGACTAAAATTATTTAATCCAATATTCTACCGGAATACTGTAAATTTTTCTTTCAATTGGTTATCGTCGCGTCCGCACAAGCTTCACAACTTCTAAATATTGCCTTAAACTTATTTTAAATTTATTTATAGAAATTTTAATAATTGGCCGCGGTAGCTCAGTGGTTAGTGTGTTGGACTGCGATCCGAAAGGTCCCCGGTTCAAGCCTGGACTGGGGCTAACAACATCTTTTCATAGAAACATTTCTCTCTACCGCGCTACCTCTCGGCAGTAAGCGGTAAACCTACGAGAGTAAAACATTGCCTATGAAAAGCTCTCACCCGCCGTTCGGATTCGGCAATAAGCTGTAGGTCCCACCTCTTTGAGTACAAATATAACACGCACAGCTCCAACCGGTGCGAGAGCTCGGCCTAAGTTCTTATAGGACTGTAGTACCAACTATTATTACTATTATATCTCAAAAACTAGAGTTATTTTATACAACTGAGCAGATACAATTTTTAGCAGGTTTCAAGGCAGCTTTAAAACATTTTTCGAGATATTTCAAACAGAAAAAGGACAACTGTATATTTTCTGCCCATTTCCAAAATATTCCGTAATCTGCTATTAAAATTCTACAAAATTTTACAACCTGTTGGAAACATTTCTATAAAAATGCCAGAAATGTTGTCTCGGGTGCCGCAATTTTCGAACTCAGCGTAACAAATGTATTTTGAACAGAATCATATTCCCCAATTGAAGACCATTTAAATGATAGGTCCAAAGGTCTGCAGGAGGCGTCAATTTACCCCTTCCTAGGACAACGAAGATACGAAATTTAATTTAAAAAAATCGATTTTAAAATTTACAAAAATTGCGTAAACTTTGACCCCTCTACGACGCTCCGTTTAGAAGATATGAAGGTTTTACGAAAATTTTGATTCATCAGCCGTTTACTCCAGGACCACTGGAGCGAAAATGATAAATTTTGCAGTAAGTAATCTACTTTGAAACCACTGTAAAATGCGCCTACTTTGACCCCTCTACGACGCTCCGTTTAGAAGTTATAGCAGATTTACGAAATTTAATTTTAAAAAATCGATTTTAAAATTCACAAAAATTGCGCCTACTTTGACCCCTATACGACGGTCCGTTTAGAAGATATGAAGGTTTTAAGAAAATCTTGATTCATCAGCCGTTTACTCCAGGACCACTGGTGCGAATTTGATGAATTTTGCAGTAAGTAATCTACTTTGAAACCATAAAATGCGCCTACTTTGACCCTACTTTGCGACTACTTTGACCCCTCTACGACGCTCTGTTTAGAAGTTATAGCAGATTTACGAAATTTAATTTTAAAAAATCGATTTTAAAATTCACAAAAATTGCGCCTTCTTTGACCCCTCTACGACGCTCCGTTTAGAAGATATGAAGGTTTTAAGAAAATCTTGATTCATCAGCAGTTTACTCCAGGACAACTGGTGCGAATTTGATGAATTTTGCAGTAAGTAATCTACTTTGAAACCACTATAAAATGCGACTACTTTGACCCCTTTACGACGCTCCGTTTAGAAGTTATAGCAGATTTACGAAATTTAATTTATCTACTTTGAAACCACTATAAAATGCGACTACTTTGACCCCTCTACGACGCTCCGTTTAGAAGTTATAGCAGATTTACGAAATTTAATTTTAAAAAATCGATTTTAAAATTCACAAAAATTGCGCCTACTTTGACCCCTCTACGACGCTCCGTTTAGAAGTTATAGCAGATTTACGAAATTTAATTTAAAAAAATCGATTTTAAAATTCACAAAAATTTCTCCAACTTTGACCCCTCTACGACGCTCCGTTTAGAAGATATGAAGGTTTTAAGAAAATCTTGATTCATCAGCCGTTTACTCCAGGACCACTGGTGCGAATTTGATGAATTTTGCAGTAAGTTATCTATTTTGAAACCACTATAAAATGCGCCTACTTTGACCCCTCTACGACGCTCCGTTTAGAAGTTATAGCAGATTTACGAAATTTAATTTTAAAAAATCGATTTTAAAATTCACAAAAATTGCGCCTACTTTGACCCCTCTACGACGCTCCGTTTAGAAGATATGAAGGTTTTAAGAAAATCTTGATTCATCAGCAGTTTACTCCAGGACAACTGGTGCGAATTTGATGAATTTTGCAGTAAGTAATCTACTTTGAAACCACTATAAAATGCGACTACTTTGACCCCTTTACGACGTTCCGTTTAGAAGTTATAGCAGATTTACGAAATTTAATTTATCTACTTTGAAACCACTATAAAATGCGACTACTTTGACCCCTCTACGACGCTCCGTTTAGAAGTTATAGCAGATTTACGAAATTTAATTTTGAAAAATCGATTTTAAAATTCACAAAAATTGAGCCAACTTTGACCCCTCTACGACGCTCCGTTTAGAAGATATGAAGGTTTTAAGAAAATCTTGATTCATCAGCCGTTTACTCCAGGACCACTGGTGCGAATTTGATGAATTTTGCAGTAAGTTATCTATTTTGAAACCACTATAAAATGCGCCTACTTTGACCCCTCTACGACGCTCCGTTTAGAAGTTATAGCAGATTTACGAAATTTAATTTTAAAAAATCGATTTTAAAATTCACAAAAATTGCGCCTACTTTGACCCCTCTACGACGCTCCGTTTAGAAGATATGAAGGTTTTAAGAAAATCTTGATTCATCAGCAGTTTACTCCAGGACAACTGGTGCGAATTTGATGAATTTTGCAGTAAGTAATCTACTTTGAAACCACTATAAAATGCGACTACTTTGACCCCTTTACGACGTTCCGTTTAGAAGTTATAGCAGATTTACGAAATTTAATTTATCTACTTTGAAACCACTATAAAATGCGACTACTTTGACCCCTCTACGACGCTCCGTTTAGAAGTTATAGCAGATTTACGAAATTTAATTTTAAAAAATCGATTTTAAAATTCACAAAAATTGCGCCTACTTTGACCCCTCTACGACGCTCCGTTTAGAAGTTATAGCAGATTTACGAAATTTAATTTAAAAAAATCGATTTTAAAATTCACAAAAATTTCTCCAACTTTGACCCCTCTACGACGCTCCGTTTAGAAGATATGAAGGTTTTAAGAAGATCTTGATTCATCAGCCGTTTACTCCAGGACCACTGGTGCGAATTTGATGAATTTTGCAGTAAGTAATCTACTTTGAAACCACTATAAAATGCGACTACTTTGACCCCTTTACGACGCTCCGTTTAGAAGTTATAGCAGATTTACGAAATTTAATTTTTAAAAATCGATTTTAAAATTCACAAAAATTGCGCCTACTTTGAGCCCTCTACGACGCTCCGTTTAGAAGATATGAAGGTTTTAAGAAAATCTTGATTCATCAGCCGTTTACTCCAGGACCACTGGTGCGAATTTGATGAATTTTGCAGTAAGTTATCTATTTTGAAACCACTATAAAATGCGCCTACTTTGACCCCTCTACGACGCTCCGTTTAGAAGTTATAGCAGATTTACGAAATTTAATTTTAAAAAATCGATTTTAAAATTCACAAAAATTGCGCCTACTTTGACCCCTCTACGACGCTCCGTTTAGAAGTTATAGCAGATTTACGAAATTTAATTTTAAAAAATCGATTTTAAAATTCACAAAAATTGCGCCTACTTTGAGCCCTCTACGACGCTCCGTTTAGAAGATATGAAGGTTTTAAGAAAATCTTGATTCATCAGCCGTTTACTCCAGGACCACTGGTGCGAATTTTGCAGTAAGTAATCTACTTTGAAACCACTATAAAATGCGCCTTCTTTGACCCCTCTACGACGCTCCGTTTAGAAGTTATAGCAGATTTACGAAATTTAATTTTAAAAAATCGATTTTAAAATTCACAAAAATTGCGCCTACTTTGACCCCTCTACGACGCTCCGTTTAGAAGTTATAGCAGATTTACGAAATTTAATTTAAAAAAATCGATTTTAAAATTCACAAAAATTGCTCCAACTTTGACCCCTCTACAACGGTCCGTTTAGAAGATATGAAGGTTTTAAGAAAATCTTGATTCATCAGCCGTTTACTCCAGGACCACTGGTGCGAATTTGATGAATTTTGCAGTAAGTAATCTACTTTGAAACCACTATAAAATGCGACTACCTTGACCCCTCGACGACGCTCCGTTTAGAAGTTATAGCAGATTTACGAAATTTAATTTTTAAAAATCGATTTTAAAATTCACAAAAATTGCGCCTACTTTGAGCCCTCTACGACGCTCCGTTTAGAAGATATGAAGGTTTTAAGAAAATCTTGATTCATCAGCCGTTTACTCCAGGACCACTGGTGCGAATTTGATGAATTTTGCAGTAAGTAATCTACTTTAAAACCACTATAAAATGCGACTATTTTGACCCCTCTACGACGCTCCGTTTAGAAGTTATAGCAGATTTACGAAATTTAATTTTAAAAAATCGATTTTAAAAGTCACAAAAATTGCTCCAACTTTGACTCCTCTACGAGGCTCCGTTTAGAAGATATGAAGGTTTTAAGAAAATCTTGATTCATCAGCTGTTAACTCCAGGACCACTGGTGCGAATTTGATGAATTTTGCAGTAAGTAATCTATTTTGAAACCACTATAAAATGCGCCTACTTTGACCCCTCTACGACGCTCGGTTTAGAAGTTATAGCAGATTTACGAAATTTAATTTTAAAAAATCGATTTTAAAATTCACAAAAATTGCGCCTACTTTGACCCCTCTACGACGCTCCGTTTAGAAGTTATAGCAGATTTACGAAATTTAATTTTAAAAAATCGATTTTAAAATTCACAAAAATTGCGCCTACTTTGACCCCTCTACGACGCTCCGTTTAGAAGTTATAGCAGATTTACGAAATTTAATTTTAAAAAATCGATTTTAAAATTCACAAACATTTCTCCAACTTTGACCCCTCTACGACGCTCCGTTTAGAAGATATGAAGGTTTTAAGAAAATCTTGATTCATCAGCCGTTTACTCCAGGACCACTGGTGCGAATTTGATGAATTTTGCAGTAAGTAATCTACTTTGAAACCACTATAAAATGCGCCTACTTTGACCCCTCTACGACGCTCCGTTTAGAAGTTATAGCAGATTTACGAAATTTAATTTTAAAAAATCGATTTTAAAATTCACCAAAATTGCGCCTACTTTGACCCTTCTACGACGCTCCGTTTAGAAGTTATAGCAGATTTACGAAATTTAATTTTAAAAAATCGATTTTAAAATTCACAAAAATTGCGCCTACTTTGACCCTTCTACGACGCTCCGTTTAGAAGATATGAAGGTTTTAAGAAAATCTTGATTCATCAGCCGTTTACTCCAGGACCACTGGTGCGAATTTGACGAATTTTGCAGTAAGTAATCTATTTTGAAACCACTATAAAATGCGCCTACTTTGACCCCTCTACGACGCTCCGTTTAGAAGTTATAGCAGATTTACGAAATTTAATTTTAAAAAATCGATTTTAAAATTCACAAAAATTGCGCCTACTTTGACCCCTCTACGACGCTCCGTTTAGAAGTTTTAGCAGATTTACGAAATTTAATTTTAAAAAATCGATTTTAAAATTCACAAAAATTTCGCCTACTTTGACCCCTCTACGACGCTCCGTTTAGAAGTTATAGCAGATTTACGAAATTTAATTTTAAAAAATCGATTTTAAAATTCACAAACATTTCTCCAACTTTGACCCCTCTACGACGCTCCGTTTAGAAGATATGAAGGTTTTAAGAAAATCTTGATTCATCAGCCGTTTACTCCAGGACCACTGGTGCGAATTTGATGAATTTTGCAGTAAGTAATCTACTTTGAAACCACTATAAAATGCGCCTACTTTGACCCCTCTACGACGCTCCGTTTAGAAGTTATAGCAGATTTACGAAATTTAATTTTAAAAAATCGATTTTAAAATTCACAAAAATTGCGCCTACTTTGACCCCTCTACGACGCTCCGTTTAGAAGATATGAAGGTTTTAAGAGAATCTTGATTCATCAGCCGTTTACTCCAGGACCACTGGTGCGAATTTGATGAATTTTGCAGTAAGTAATCTACTTTGAAACCACTATAAAATGCGCCTACTTTGACCCCTCTACGACGCTCCGTTTAGAAGATATGAAGGTTTTAAGAAAATCTTGATTCATCAGCCGTTTACTCCAGGACCACTGGTGCGAATTTGATGAATTTTGCAGTAAGTAATCTACTTTGAAACCACTATAAAATGCGCCTACTTTGACCCCTCTACGACGCTCCGTTTAGAAGTTATAGCAGATTTACGAAATTTAATTTTAAAAAATCGATTTTAAAATTCACAAAAATTGCGCCTACTTTGACCCCTCTACGACGCTCCGTTTAGAAGTTTTAGCAGATTTACGAAATTTAATTTTAAAAAATCGATTTTAAAATTCACAAAAATTTCGCCTACTTTGACCCCTCTACGACGCTCCGTTTAGAAGTTTTAGCAGATTTACGAAATTTAATTTTAAAAAATCGATTTTAAAATTCACAAACATTTCTCCAACTTTGACCCCTCTACGACGCTCCGTTTAGAAGATATGAAGGTTTTAAGAAAATCTTGATTCATCAGCCGTTTACTCCAGGACCACTGGTGCGAATTTGATGAATTTTGCAGTAAGTAATCTACTTTGAAACCACTATAAAATGCGCCTACTTGGACCCCTCTACGACGCTCCGTTTAGAAGTTATAGCAGATTTACGAAATTTACTTTAAAAAAATCGATTTTAAAATTCACCAAAATTGCGCCTACTTTGACCCTTCTACGACGCTCCGTTTAGAAGTTATAGCAGATTTACGAAATTTAATTTTAAAAAATCGATTTTAAAAGTCACAAAAATTGCTCCAACTTTGACTCCTCTACGAGGCTCCGTTTAGAAGATATGAAGGTTTTAAGAAAATCTTGATTCATCAGCTGTTAACTCCAGGACCACTGGTGCGAATTTGATGAATTTTGCAGTAAGTAATCTATTTTGAAACCACTATAAAATGCGCCTACTTTGACCCCTCTACGACGCTCGGTTTAGAAGTTATAGCAGATTTACGAAATTTAATTTTAAAAAATCGATTTTAAAATTCACAAAAATTGCGCCTACTTTGACCCCTCTACGACGCTCCGTTTAGAAGTTATAGCAGATTTACGAAATTTAATTTTAAAAAATCGATTTTAAAATTCACAAAAATTGCGCCTACTTTGACCCCTCTACGACGCTCCGTTTAGAAGTTATAGCAGATTTACGAAATTTAATTTTAAAAAATCGATTTTAAAATTCACAAACATTTCTCCAACTTTGACCCCTCTACGACGCTCCGTTTAGAAGATATGAAGGTTTTAAGAAAATCTTGATTCATCAGCCGTTTACTCCAGGACCACTGGTGCGAATTTGATGAATTTTGCAGTAAGTAATCTACTTTGAAACCACTATAAAATGCGCCTACTTTGACCCCTCTACGACGCTCCGTTTAGAAGTTATAGCAGATTTACGAAATTTAATTTTAAAAAATCGATTTTAAAATTCACCAAAATTGCGCCTACTTTGACCCTTCTACGACGCTCCGTTTAGAAGTTATAGCAGATTTACGAAATTTAATTTTAAAAAATCGATTTTAAAATTCACAAAAATTGCGCCTACTTTGACCCTTCTACGACGCTCCGTTTAGAAGATATGAAGGTTTTAAGAAAATCTTGATTCATCAGCCGTTTACTCCAGGACCACTGGTGCGAATTTGACGAATTTTGCAGTAAGTAATCTATTTTGAAACCACTATAAAATGCGCCTACTTTGACCCCTCTACGACGCTCCGTTTAGAAGTTATAGCAGATTTACGAAATTTAATTTTAAAAAATCGATTTTAAAATTCACAAAAATTGCGCCTACTTTGACCCCTCTACGACGCTCCGTTTAGAAGTTTTAGCAGATTTACGAAATTTAATTTTAAAAAATCGATTTTAAAATTCACAAAAATTTCGCCTACTTTGACCCCTCTACGACGCTCCGTTTAGAAGTTATAGCAGATTTACGAAATTTAATTTTAAAAAATCGATTTTAAAATTCACAAACATTTCTCCAACTTTGACCCCTCTACGACGCTCCGTTTAGAAGATATGAAGGTTTTAAGAAAATCTTGATTCATCAGCCGTTTACTCCAGGACCACTGGTGCGAATTTGATGAATTTTGCAGTAAGTAATCTACTTTGAAACCACTATAAAATGCGCCTACTTTGACCCCTCTACGACGCTCCGTTTAGAAGTTATAGCAGATTTACGAAATTTAATTTTAAAAAATCGATTTTAAAATTCACAAAAATTGCGCCTACTTTGACCCCTCTACGACGCTCCGTTTAGAAGATATGAAGGTTTTAAGAGAATCTTGATTCATCAGCCGTTTACTCCAGGACCACTGGTGCGAATTTGATGAATTTTGCAGTAAGTAATCTACTTTGAAACCACTATAAAATGCGCCTACTTTGACCCCTCTACGACGCTCCGTTTAGAAGATATGAAGGTTTTAAGAAAATCTTGATTCATCAGCCGTTTACTCCAGGACCACTGGTGCGAATTTGATGAATTTTGCAGTAAGTAATCTACTTTGAAACCACTATAAAATGCGCCTACTTTGACCCCTCTACGACGCTCCGTTTAGAAGTTATAGCAGATTTACGAAATTTAATTTTAAAAAATCGATTTTAAAATTCACAAAAATTGCGCCTACTTTGACCCCTCTACGACGCTCCGTTTAGAAGTTTTAGCAGATTTACGAAATTTAATTTTAAAAAATCGATTTTAAAATTCACAAAAATTTCGCCTACTTTGACCCCTCTACGACGCTCCGTTTAGAAGTTTTAGCAGATTTACGAAATTTAATTTTAAAAAATCGATTTTAAAATTCACAAACATTTCTCCAACTTTGACCCCTCTACGACGCTCCGTTTAGAAGATATGAAGGTTTTAAGAAAATCTTGATTCATCAGCCGTTTACTCCAGGACCACTGGTGCGAATTTGATGAATTTTGCAGTAAGTAATCTACTTTGAAACCACTATAAAATGCGCCTACTTGGACCCCTCTACGACGCTCCGTTTAGAAGTTATAGCAGATTTACGAAATTTACTTTAAAAAAATCGATTTTAAAATTCACCAAAATTGCGCCTACTTTGACCCTTCTACGACGCTCCGTTTAGAAGTTATAGCAGATTTACGAAATTTAATTTTAAAAAATCGATTTCAAAATTCACAAAAATTGCGCCTACTTTGAGCCCTCTACGACGCTCCGTTTAGAAGATATGAAGGTTTTAAGAAAATCTTGATTCATCAGCCGTTTAATCCAGGACCACTGGTGCGAATTTGATGAATTTTGCAGATTTACGAAATTTAATTTTAAAAAATCGATTTTAAAATTCACAAACATTTCTCCAACTTTGACCCCTCTACGACGCTCCGTTTAGAAGATATGAAGGTTTTAAGAAAATCTTGATTCATCAGCCGTTTACTCCAGGACCACTGGTGCGAATTTGATGAATTTTGCAGTAAGTAATCTACTTTGAAACCACTATAAAATGCGCCTACTTTGACCCCTCTACGACGCTCCGTTTAGAAGATATGAAGGTTTTAAGAAAATCTTGATTCATCAGCCGTTTAATCCAGGACCACTGGTGCGAATTTGATGAATTTTGCAGATTTACGAAATTTAATTTTAAAAAATCGATTTTAAAATTCACAAACATTTCTCCAACTTTGACCCCTCTACGACGCTCCGTTTAGAAGATATGAAGGTTTTAAGAAAATCTTGATTCATCAGCCGTTTACTCCAGGACCACTGGTGCGAATTTGATGAATTTTGCAGTAAGTAATCTACTTTGAAACCACTATAAAATGCGCCTACTTGGACCCCTCTACGACGCTCCGTTTAGAAGTTATAGCAGATTTACGAAATTTACTTTAAAAAAATCGATTTTAAAATTCACCAAAATTGCGCCTACTTTGACCCTTCTACGACGCTCCGTTTAGAAGTTATAGCAGATTTACGAAATTTAATTTTAAAAAATCGATTTCAAAATTCACAAAAATTGCGCCTACTTTGAGCCCTCTACGACGCTCCGTTTAGAAGATAAGAAGGTTTTAAGAAAATCTTGATTCATCAGCCGTTTACTCCAGGACCACTGGTGCGAATTTGATGAATTTTGCAGTAAGTAATCTACTTTGAAACCACTATAAAATGCGCCTACTTTGACCCCTCTACGACGCTCCGTTTAGAAGATATGAAGGTTTTAAGAAAATCTTGATTCATCAGCCGTTTAATCCAGGACCACTGGTGCGAATTTGATGAATTTTGCAGATTTACGAAATTTAATTTTAAAAAATCGATTTTAAAATTCACAAAAATTGCTCCAACTTTGAGCCCTCTACGACGCTCCGTTTAGAAGATATGAAGGTTTTAAGAGAATCTTGATTCATCAGCCGTTTACTCCAGGACCACTGGTGCGAATTTGATGAATTTTGCAGTAAGTAATCTACTTTGAAACCACTATAAAATGCGCCTACTTTGACCCCTCTACGACGCTCCGTTTAGAAGATATGAAGGTTTTAAGAAAATCTTGATTCATCAGCCGTTTACTCCAGGACCACTGGTGCGAATTTGATGAATTTTGCAGTAAGTAATCTACTTTGAAACCACTATAAAATGCGCCTACTTTGACCCCTCTACGACGCTCCGTTTAGAAGTTATAGCAGATTTACGAAATTTAATTTTAAAAAATCGATTTTAAAATTCACAAAAATTGCGCCTACTTTGACCCCTCTACGACGCTCCGTTTAGAAGTTTTAGCAGATTTACGAAATTTAATTTTAAAAAATCGATTTTAAAATTCACAAAAATTTCGCCTACTTTGACCCCTCTACGACGCTCCGTTTAGAAGTTTTAGCAGATTTACGAAATTTAATTTTAAAAAATCGATTTTAAAATTCACAAACATTTCTCCAACTTTGACCCCTCTACGACGCTCCGTTTAGAAGATATGAAGGTTTTAAGAAAATCTTGATTCATCAGCCGTTTACTCCAGGACCACTGGTGCGAATTTGATGAATTTTGCAGTAAGTAATCTACTTTGAAACCACTATAAAATGCGCCTACTTGGACCCCTCTACGACGCTCCGTTTAGAAGTTATAGCAGATTTACGAAATTTACTTTAAAAAAATCGATTTTAAAATTCACCAAAATTGCGCCTACTTTGACCCTTCTACGACGCTCCGTTTAGAAGTTATAGCAGATTTACGAAATTTAATTTTAAAAAATCGATTTCAAAATTCACAAAAATTGCGCCTACTTTGAGCCCTCTACGACGCTCCGTTTAGAAGATATGAAGGTTTTAAGAAAATCTTGATTCATCAGCCGTTTACTCCAGGACCACTGGTGCGAATTTGATGAATTTTGCAGTAAGTAATCTACTTTGAAACCACTATAAAATGCGCCTACTTTGACCCCTCTACGACGCTCCGTTTAGAAGTTATAGCAGATTTACGAAATTTAATTTTAAAAAATCGATTTTAAAATTCACAAAAATTGCGCCTACTTTGACCCCTCTACGACGCTCCGTTTAGAAGTTTTAGCAGATTTACGAAATTTAATTTTAAAAAATCGATTTTAAAATTCACAAAAATTTCGCCTACTTTGACCCCTCTACGACGCTCCGTTTAGAAGTTATAGCAGATTTACGAAATTTAATTTTAAAAAATCGATTTTAAAATTCACAAACATTTCTCCAACTTTGACCCCTCTACGACGCTCCGTTTAGAAGATATGAAGGTTTTAAGAAAATCTTGATTCATCAGCCGTTTACTCCAGGACCACTGGTGCGAATTTGATGAATTTTGCAGTAAGTAATAAGTAAGTAACTTTGAAACCACTATAAAATGCGCCTACTTTGACCCCTCTACGACGCTCCGTTTAGAAGTTATAGCAGATTTACGAAATTTAATTTAAAAAAATCGATTTTAAAATTCACCAAAATTGCGCCTACTTTGACCCTTCTACGACGCTCCGTTTAGAAGTTATAGCAGATTTACGAAATTTAATTTTAAAAAATTGATTTTAAAATTCACCAAAATTGCGCCTACTTTGACCCTTCTACGACGCTCCGTTCAGAAGTTATAGCAGATTTACGAAATTTAATTTTAAAAAATTGATTTTAAAATTCACAAAAATTGCGCCTACTTTGAGCCCTCTACGACGCTCCGTTTAGAAGATATGAAGGTTTTAAGAAAATCTTGATTCATCAGCCGTTTACTCCAGGACCACTGGTGCGAATTTGATGAATTTTGCAGTAAGTAATCTACTTTGAAACCACTATAAAATGCGCCTACTTTGACCCCTCTACGACGCTCCGTTTAGAAGATATGAAGGTTTTAAGAAAATCTTGATTCATCAGCCGTTTACTCCAGGACCACTGGTGCGAATTTGATGAATTTTGCAGATTTACGAAATTTAATTTTAAAAAATCGATTTTAAAATTCACAAAAATTGCTCCAACTTTGAGCCCTCTACGACGCTCCGTTTAGAAGATATGAAGGTTTTAAGAAAATCTTGATTCATCAGCCGTTTACTCCAGGACCACTGGTGCGAATTTGATGAATTTTGCAGTAAGTAATCTACTTTGAAACCACTATAAAATGCGCCTACTTTGACCCCTCTACGACGCTCCGTTTAGAAGATATGAAGGTTTTAAGAAAATCTTGATTCATCAGCCGTTTACTCCAGGACCACTGGTGCGAATTTGATGAATTTTGCAGTAAGTAATCTACTTTGAAACCACTATAAAATGCGCCTACTTTGACCCCTTTACGACGCTCCATTTAGAAGATATGAAGGTTTTAAGAAAATCTTGATTCATCAGCCGTTTACTCCAGGACCACTGGTGCGAATTTGATGAATTTTGCAGTAAGTAATCTACTTTGAAACCACTATAAAATGCGCCTACTTTGACCCCTCTACGACGCTCCGTTTAGAAGATATGAAGGTTTTAAGAAAATCTTGATTCATCAGCCGTTTACTCCAGGACCACTGGTGCGAATTTGATGAATTTTGCAGTAAGTAATCTACTTTGAAACCACTATAAAATGCGCCTACTTTGACCCCTCTACGACGCTCCGTTTAGAAGATATAGCAGATTTACGAAATTTAATTTAAAAAAATCGATTTTAAAATTCACCAAAATTGCGCCTACTTTGACCCTTCTACGACGCTCCGTTCAGAAGTTATAGCAGATTTACGAAATTTAATTTTAAAAAATTGATTTTAAAATTCACAAAAATTGCGCCTACTTTGAGCCCTCTACGACGCTCCGTTTAGAAGATATGAAGGTTTTAAGAAAATCTTGATTCATCAGCCGTTTACTCCAGGACCACTGGTGCGAATTTGATGAATTTTGCAGTAAGTAATCTACTTTGAAACCACTATAAAATGCGCCTACTTTGACCCCTCTACGACGCTCCGTTTAGAAGATATGAAGGTTTTAAGAAAATCTTGATTCATCAGCCGTTTACTCCAGGACCACTGGTGCGAATTTGATGAATTTTGCAGTAAGTAATCTACTTTGAAACCACTATAAAATGCGCCTACTTTGACCCCTCTACGACGCTCCGTTTAGAAGTTATAGCAGATTTACGAAATTTAATTTAAAAAAATCGATTTTAAAATTCACCAAAATTGCGCCTACTTTGACCCTTCTACGACGCTCCGTTCAGAAGTTATAGCAGATTTACGAAATTTAATTTTAAAAAATTGATTATAAAATTCACAAAAATTGCGCCTACTTTGAGCCCACTACGACGCTCCGTTTAGAAGATATGAAGGTTTTAAGAAAATCTTGATTCATCAGCCGTTTACTCCAGGACCACTGGTGCGAATTTGATGAATTTTGCAGTAAGTAATCTACTTTGAAACCACTATAAAATGCGCCTACTTTGACCCCTCTACGACGCTCCGTTTAGAAGATATGAAGGTTTTAAGAAAATCTTGATTCATCAGCCGTTTACTCCAGGACCACTGGTGCGAATTTGATGAATTTTGCAGTAAGTAATCTACTTTGAAACCACTATAAAATGCGCCTACTTTGACCCCTCTACGACGCTCCGTTTAGAAGTTATAGCAGATTTACGAAATTTAATTTAAAAAAATCGATTTTAAAATTCACAAAAATTGCTCCAACTTTGACCCCTCTACGACGCTCCGTTTAGAAGTTATAGCAGATTTACGAAATTTAATTTAAAAAAATCGATTTTAAAATTCACAAAAATTGCGCCTACTTTGACCCCTCTACGACGCTCCGTTTAGAAGTTATAGCAGATTTACGAAATATAATTTTAAAAAATCGATTTTAAAATTCACAAAAATTGCGCCTACTTTGAGCCCTCTACGACGCTCCGTTTAGAAGATATGAAGGTTTTAAGAAAATCTTGATTCATCAGCCGTTTACTCCAGGACCACTGGTGCGAATGTGATGAATTTTGCAGTAAGTAATCTACTTTGAAACCACTATAAAATGCGCCAACTTTGACCCCTCTACGACGCTCCGTTTAGAAGTTATAGCAGATTTACGAAATTTAATTTAAAAAAATCGATTTTAAAATTCACAAAAATTGCGCCTACTTTGACCCCTCTACGACGCTCCGTTTAGAAGTTATAGCAGATTTACGAAATATAATTTTAAAAAATCGATTTTAAAATTCACAAAAATTGCGCCTACTTTGAGCCCTCTACGACGCTCCGTTTAGAAGATATGAAGGTTTTAAGAAAATCTTGATTCATCAGCCGTTTACTCCAGGACCACTGGTGCGAATTTGATGAATTTTGCAGTAAGTAATCTACTTTGAAACCACTATAAAATGCGCCTACTTTGACCCCTCTACGACGCTCCGTTTAGAAGTTTAGCAGATTTACGAAATTTAATTTTAAAAAATCGATTTTAAAATTCACAAAAATTGCTCCAACTTTGACCCCTCTACGACGCTCCGTTTAGAAGTTATAGCAGATTTACGAAATTTAATTTAAAAAAATCGATTTTAAAATTCACAAAAATTGCGCCTACTTTGACCCCTCTACGACGCTCCGTTTAGAAGTTATAGCAGATTTACGAAATATAATTTTAAAAAATCGATTTTAAAATTCACAAAAATTGCGCCTACTTTGAGCCCTCTACGACGCTCCGTTTAGAAGATATGAAGGTTTTAAGAAAATCTTGATTCATCAGCCGTTTACTCCAGGACCACTGGTGCGAATGTGATGAATTTTGCAGTAAGTAATCTACTTTGAAACCACTATAAACTGCGCCATCTTTGACCCCTCTACGACGCTCCGTTTAGAAGTTATAGCAGATTTACGAAATTTAATTTAAAAAAATCGATTTTAAAATTCACAAAAATTGCGCCTACTTTGACCCCTCTACGACGCTCCGTTTAGAAGTTATAGCAGATTTACGAAATATAATTTTAAAAAATCGATTTTAAAATTCACAAAAATTGCGCCTACTTTGAGCCCTCTACGACGCTCCGTTTAGAAGATATGAAGGTTTTAAGAAAATCTTGATTCATCAGCCGTTTACTCCAGGACCACTGGTGCGAATTTGATGAATTTTGCAGTAAGTAATCTACTTTGAAACCACTATAAAATGCGCCTACTTTGACCCCTCTACGACGCTCCGTTTGGAAAATATGAAGGTTTTAAGAAAATCTTGATTCATCAGCCGTTTACTCCAGGACCACTGGTGCGAATTTGATGAATTTTGCAGTAAGTAATCTACTTTGAAACCACTATAAAATGCGCCTACTTTGACCCCTCTACGACGCTCCGTTTAGAAGTTTAGCAGATTTACGAAATTTAATTTTAAAAAATCGATTTTAAAATTCACAAAAATTGCTCCAACTTTGACCCCTCTACGACGCTCCGTTTAGAAGTTATAGCAGATTTACGAAATTTAATTTAAAAAAATCGATTTTAAAATTCACAAAAATTGCGCCTACTTTGACCCCTCTACGACGCTCCGTTTAGAAGTTATAGCAGATTTACGAAATATAATTTTAAAAAATCGATTTTAAAATTCACAAAAATTGCGCCTACTTTGAGCCCTCTACGACGCTCCGTTCAGAAGTTATAGCAGATTTACGAATTTTAATTTTAAAAAATTGATTTTAAAATTCACAAAAATTGCGCCTACTTTGAGCCCTCTACGACGCTCCGTTTAGAAGATATGAAGGTTTTAAGAAAATCTTGATTCATCAGCCGTTTACTCCAGGACCACTGGTGCGAATTTGATGAATTTTGCAGTAAGTAATCTACTTTGAAACCACTATAAAATGCGCCTACTTTGACCCCTCTACGACGCTCCGTTTAGAAGATATGAAGGTTTTAAGAAAATCTTGATTCATCAGCCGTTTACTCCAGGACCACTGGTGCGAATTTGATGAATTTTGCAGTAAGTAATCTACTTTGAAACCACTATAAAATGCGCCTACTTTGACCCCTTTACGACGCTCCGTTTAGAAGTTATAGCAGATTTACGAAATTTAATTTTTAAAAATCGATTTTAAAATTCACAAAAATTGCTCCAACTTTGACCCCTCTACGACGCTCCGTTTAGAAGTTATAGCAGATTTACGAAATTTAATTTAAAAAAATCGATTTTAAAATTTACAAAAATTGCGCCTTATTTGACCCCTCTACGACGCTCCGTTTAGAAGTTATAGCAGATTTACGAAATATAATTTTAAAAAATCGATTTTAAAATTCACAAAAATTGCGCCTACTTTGAGCCCTCTACGACGCTCCGTTTAGAAGATATGAAGGTTTTAAGAACATCTTGATTCATCAGCCGTTTACTCCAGGACCGCTGGTGCGAATTTGATGAATTTTGCAGTAAGTAATCTACTTTGAAACCACTATAAAATGCGCCTACTTTGACCCCTCTACGACGCTCCGTTTAGAAGATATGAAGGTTTTAAGAAAATCTTGATTCATCAGCCGTTTACTCCAGGACCACTGGTGCGAATTTGATGAATTTTGCAGTAAGTAATCTACTTTGAAACCACTATAAAATGCGCCTACTTTGACCCCTCTACGACGCTCCGTTTAGAAGTTATAGCAGATTTACGAAATTTAATTTTAAAAAATCGATTTTAAAATTCACAAAAATTGCTCCAACTTTGACCCCTCTACGACGCTCCGTTTAGAAGTTATAGCAGATTTACGAAATATAATTTTAAAAAATCGATTTTAAAATTTACAAAAATTGCGCCTACTTTGAGCCCTCTACGACGCTCCGTTCAGAAGTTATAGCAGATTTACGAAATTTAATTTTAAAAAATTGATTTTAAAATTCACAAAAATTGCGCCTACTTTGAGCCCTCTACGACGGTCCGTTTAGAAGATATGAACTTTTTAAGAAAATCTTGATTCATCAGCCGTTTACTCCAGGACCACTGGTGCGAATTTGATGAATTTTGCAGTAAGTAATCTACTTTGAAACCACTATAAAATGCGCCTACTTTGACCCCTCTACGACGCTCCGTTTAGAAGATATGAAGGTTTTAAGAAAATCTTGATTCATCAGCCGTTTACTCCAGGACCACTGGTGCGAATTTGATGAATTTTGCAGTAAGTAATCTACTTTGAAACCACTATAAAATGCGCCTACTTTGACCCCTCTACGACGCTCCGTTTAGAAGTTATAGCAGATTTACGAAATTTAATTTTAAAAAATCGATTTTAAAATTCACAAAAATTGCTCCAACTTTGACCCCTCTACGACGCTCCGTTTAGAAGTTATAGCAGATTTACGAAATTTAATTTAAAAAAATCGATTTTAAAATTCACAAAAATTGCGCCTACTTTGACCCCTCTACGACGCTCCGTTTAGAAGTTATAGCAGATTTACGAAATATAATTTTAAAAAATCGATTTTAAAATTCACAAAAATTGCGCCTACTTTGAGCCCTCTACGACGCTCCGTTTAGAAGATATGAAGGTTTTAAGAAAATCTTGATTCATCAGCCGTTTACTCCAGGACCACTGGTGCGAATTTGATGAATTTTGCAGTAAGTAATCTACTTTGAAACCACTATAAAATGCGCCTACTTTGACCCCTCTACGACGCTCCGTTTAGAAGTTATAGCAGATTTACGAAATTTAATTTAAAAAAATCGATTTTAAAATTCACAAAAATTGCGCCTACTTTGACCCCTCTTATAGTTATAGCAGATTTACGAAATATAATTTTAAAAAATCGATTTTAAAATTCACAAAAATTGCGCCTACTTTGAGCCCTCTACGACGCTCCGTTTAGAAGATATTAAGGTTTTAAGAAAATCTTGATTCATCAGCCGTTTACTCCAGGACCACTGGTGCGAATTTGATGAATTTTGCAGTAAGTAATCTACTTTGAAACCACTATAAAATGCGCCTACTTTGACCCCTCTACGACGCTCCGTTTAGAAGTTTAGCAGATTTACGAAATTTAATTTTAAAAAATCGATTTTAAAATTCACAAAAATTGCTCCAACTTTGACCCCTCTACGACGCTCCGTTAAGAAGATATGAAGGTTTTAAGAAAATCTTGATTCATCAGCCGTTTACTCCAGGACCACTGGTGCGAATTTGATGAATTTTGCAGTAAGTATTCTACTTTGAAACCACTATAAAATGCGCCTACTTTGACCCCTCTACGACGCTCCGTTTAGAAGATATGAAGGTTTTAAGAAAATCTTGATTCATCAGCCGTTTACTCCAGGACCACTGGTGCGAATTTGATGAATTTTGCAGTAAGTAATCTACTTTGAAACCACTATAAAATGCGCCTACTTTGACCCCTTTACGACGCTCCGTTTAGAAGATATGAAGGTTTTAAGAAAATCTTGATTCATCAGCCGTTTACTCCAGGATCACTGGTGCGAATTTGATGAATTTTGCAGTAAGTAATCTACTTTGAAACAACTATAAAATGCGCCTACTTTGACCCCTCTACGACGCTCCGTTTAGAAGATATGAAGGTTCTAAGAAAATCTTGATTCATCAGCCGTTTACTCCAGGACCACTGGTGCGAATTTGATGAATTCTGCAGAAAGTAATCTACTTTGAAACCACTATAAAATGCGGCTACTTTGACCCCTCTACGACGCTCCGTTTAGAAGTTATAGCAGATTTACGAAATTTAATTTTAAAAAATCGATTTTAAAATTCACAAAAATTGCTCCAACTTTGACCCCTCTACGACGCTCCGTTTAGAAGTTATAGCAGATTTACGAAATTTAATTTTAAAAAATCGATTTTAAAATTCACCAAAATTGCGCCTACTTTGACCCCTCTACGACGCTCCGTTTAGAAGTTATAGCAGATTTACGAAAAAATCGATTTTAAAATTCACAATAATTGCGCCAACTTTGACCCCTCTACGACGCTCCGTTTAGAAGATATGAAGGTTTTAAGAAAATCTTGATTCATCAGCCGTTTACTCCAGGACCACTGGTGCGAATTTGATGAATTTTTCAGTAAGTAATCTACTTTGAAACTACTATAAAATGCGCCTACTTTGACCCCTCTACGACGCTCCGTTTAGAAGATATGAAGGTTTTAAGAAAATCTTGATTCATCAGCCGTTTACTCCAGGACCACTGGTGCGAATTTGATGAATTTTGCAGTAAGTAATCTACTTTGAAACCACTATAAAATGCGCCTACTTTGACCCCTCTACGACGCTCCGTTTAGAAGATATGAAGGTTTTAAAAAAATCTTGATTCATCAGCCGTTTACTCCAGGACCACTGGTGCGAATTTGATGAATTTTGGAGTAAGTAATCTACTTTAAAACCACTATAAAATGCGACTACTTTGACCCCTCTACGACGCTCCGTTTAGAAGGTATAGCAGATTTACGAAATTTAATTTTAAAAAATCGATTTTAAAATTCACAAAAATTGCTCCAAATTTGACCCCTCTACGACGCTCCGTTTAGAAGATATGAAGGTTTTAAGAAAATCTTGATTCATCAGCCGTTTACTCCAGGACCACTGGTGCGAATTTTATGAATTTTGCAGTAAGTAATCTACTTTGAAACTACTATAAAATGCGCCTACTTTGACCCCTCTACGACGCTCCGTTTAGAAGATATGAAGGTTTTAAGAAAATCTTGATTCATCAGCCGTTTACTCCAGGACCACTGGTGCGAATTTCATGAATTTTGCAGTAAGTAATCTACTTTGAAACCACTATAAAATGCGCCTACTTTGACCCCTCTACGACGCTCCGTTTAGAAGATATGAAGGTTTTAAGAAAATCTTGATTCAATCTACTTTGAAACCACTATAAAATGCACCTACTTTGACCCCTCTACGACGCTCCGTTTAGAAGATATGAAGGTTTTAAGAAAATCTTGATTCATCAGCCGTTTACTCCAGGACCACTGGTGCGAATTTGATGAATTTTGCAGTAAGTAATCTACTTTGAAACCACTATAAAATGCGCCTACTTTGACCCCTCTACGACGCTCCGTTTAGAAGATATGAAAAAATCAATTTTTAAAATTCACAAAAATTGCTCCAACTTTGACCCCTCTACGAGGCTCCGTTTAGAAGATATGAAGGTTTTAAGAAAATCTTGATTCATCAGCCGTTTACTCCAGGACCACTGGTGCGAATTTGATGAATTTTGCAGTAAGTAATCTACTTTGAAACCACTATAAAATGCGCCTACTTTGACCCCTCTACGACGCTCCGTTTAGAAGATATGAAGGTTTTAAGAAAATCTTGATTCATCAGCCGTTTACTCCAGGACCACTGGTGCGAATTTGATGAATTTTGCAGTAAGTAATCTACTTTGAAACCACTATAAAATGCGCCTACTTTGACCCCTCTACGACGCTCCGTTTAGAAGATATGAATGTTTTAAGAAAATCTTGATTCATCAGCCGTTTACTCCAGGACCACTGGTGCGAATTTGATGAATTTTGCAGTAAGTAATCTACTTTGAAACCACTATAAAATGCGCCTACTTTGACCCCTCTACGAGGCTCCGTTTAGAAGATATGAAGGTTTTAAGAAAATCTTGATTCATCAGCCGTTTACTCCAGGACCACTGGTGCGAATTTGATGAATTTTGCAGTAAGTAATCTACTTTGAAACCACTATAAAATGCGCCTACTTTGACCCCTCTACGACGCTCCGTTTAGAAGATATGAATGTTTTAAGAAAATCTTGATTCATCAGCCGTTTACTCCAGGACCACTGGTGCGAATTTGATGAATTCTGCAGAAAGTAATCTCCTTTGAAACCACTATAAAATGCGCCTACTTTGAAACCACTATAAAATGCGCCTACTTTGCAGTAAGTAATCTACTTTGAAACCACTATAAAATGCGCCTACTTTGACCCCTCTACGACGCTCCGTTTAGAAGATATGAAAAAATCGATTTTAAAATTCACAAAAATTGCTCCAACTTTGACCCCTCTACGACGCTCCGTTTAGAAGATATGAAGGTTTTAAGAAAATCTTGATTCATCAGCCGTTTACTCCAGGACCACTGGTGCGAATTTGATGAATTTTGCAGTAAGTAATCTACTTTGAAACCACTATAAAATGCGCCTACTTTGACCCCTCTACGACGCTCCGTTTAGAAGATATGAATGTTTTAAGAAAATCTTGATTCATCAGCCGTTTACTCCAGGACCACTGGTGCGAATTTGATGAATTTTGCAGTAAGTAATCTACTTTGAAACCACTATAAAATGCGCCTACTTTGACCCCTCTACGAGGCTCCGTTTAGAAGATATGAAGGTTTTAAGAAAATCTTGATTCATCAGCCGTTTACTCCAGGACCACTGGTGCGAATTTGATGAATTCTGCAGAAAGTAATCTACTTTGAAACCACTATAAAATGCGCCTACTTTGACCCCTCTACGAGGCTCCGTTTAGAAGATATGAAGGTTTTAAGAAAATCTTGATTCATCAGCCGTTTACTCCAGGACCACTGGTGCGAATTTGATGAATTTTGCAGTAAGTAATCTACTTTGAAACCACTATAAAATGCGCCTACTTTGACCCCTCTACGAGGCTCCGTTTAGAAGATATGAAGGTTTTAAGAAAATCTTGATTCATCAGCCGTTTACTCCAGGACCACTGGTGCGAATTTGATGAATTTTGCAGTAAGTAATCTACTTTGAAACCACTATAAAATGCGCCTACTTTGACCCCTCTACGACGCTCCGTTTAGAAGATATGAATGTTTTAAGAAAATCTTGATTCATCAGCCGTTTACTCCAGGACCACTGGTGCGAATTTGATGAATTTTGCAGTAAGTAATCTACTTTGAAACCACTATAAAATGCGCCTACTTTGACCCCTCTACGACGCTCCGTTTAGAAGATATGAAGGTTTTAAGAAAATCTTGATTCATCAGCCGTGTACTCCAGGACCACTGGTGCGAATTTGATGAATTTTGCAGTAAGTAATCTACTTTGAAACCACTATAAAATGCGCCTACTTTGACCCCTCTACGAGGCTCCGTTTAGAAGATATGAAGGTTTTAAGAAAATCTTGATTCATCAGCCGTTTACTCCAGGACCACTGGTGCGAATTTGATGAATTTTGCAGTAAGTAATCTACTTTGAAACCACTATAAAATGCGCCTACTTTGACCCCTCTACGACGCTCCGTTTAGAAGTTATAGCAGATTTACGAAATTTAATTTTAAAAAATCGATTTTAAAATTCACAAAAATTGCTCCAACTTTGACCCCTCTACGACGCTCCGTTTAGAAGATATGAATGTTTTAAGAAAATCTTGATTCATCAGCCGTTTACTCCAGGACCACTGGTGCGAATTTGATGAATTTTGCAGTAAGTAATCTACTTTGAAACCACTATAAAATGCGCCTACTTTGACCCCTCTACGAGGCTCCGTTTAGAAGATATGAAGGTTTTAAGAAAATCTTGATTCATCAGCCGTTTACTCCAGGACCACTGGTGCGAATTTGATGAATTCTGCAGAAAGTAATCTACTTTGAAACCACTATAAAATGCGCCTACTTTGACCCCTCTACGACGCTCCGTTTAGAAGATATGAAGGTTTTAAGAAAATCTTGATTCATCAGCCGTTTACTCCAGGACCACTGGTGCGAATTTGATGAATTTTGCAGTAAGTAATCTACTTTGAAACCACTATAAAATGCGCCTACTTTGACCCCTCTACGAGGCTCCGTTTAGAAGATATGAAGGTTTTAAGAAAATCTTGATTCATCAGCCGTTTACTCCAGGACCACTGGTGCGAATTTGATGAATTTTGCAGTAAGTAATCTACTTTGAAACCACTATAAAATGCGCCTACTTTGACCCCTCTACGACGCTCCGTTTAGAAGATATGAATGTTTTAAGAAAATCTTGATTCATCAGCCGTTTACTCCAGGACCACTGGTGCGAATTTGATGAATTTTGCAGTAAGTAATCTACTTTGAAACCACTATAAAATGCGCCTACTTTGACCCCTCTACGACGCTCCGTTTAGAAGATATGAATGTTTTAAGAAAATCTTGATTCATCAGCCGTTTACTCCAGGACCACTGGTGCGAATTTGATGAATTTTGCAGTAAGTAATCTACTTTGAAACCACTATAAAATGCGCCTACTTTGACCCCTCTACGAGGCTCCGTTTAGAAGATATGAAGGTTTTAAGAAAATCTTGATTCATCAGCCGTTTACTCCAGGACCACTGGTGCGAATTTGATGAATTCTGCAGAAAGTAATCTACTTTGAAACCACTATAAAATGCGCCTACTTTGACCCCTCTACGACGCTCCGTTTAGAAGATATGAAGGTTTTAAGAAAATCTTGATTCATCAGCCGTTTACTCCAGGACCACTGGTGCGAATTTGATGAATTTTGCAGTAAGTAATCTACTTTGAAACCACTATAAAATGCGCCTACTTTGACCCCTCTACGAGGCTCCGTTTAGAAGATATGAAGGTTTTAAGAAAATCTTGATTCATCAGCCGTTTACTCCAGGACCACTGGTGCGAATTTGATGAATTTTGCAGTAAGTAATCTACTTTGAAACCACTATAAAATGCGCCTACTTTGACCCCTCTACGACGCTCCGTTTAGAAGATATGAATGTTTTAAGAAAATCTTGATTCATCAGCCGTTTACTCCAGGACCACTGGTGCGAATTTGATGAATTTTGCAGTAAGTAATCTACTTTGAAACCACTATAAAATGCGCCTACTTTGACCCCTCTACGAGGCTCCGTTTAGAAGATATGAAGGTTTTAAGAAAATCTTGATTCATCAGCCGTTTACTCCAGGACCACTGGTGCGAATTTGATGAATTTTGCAGTAAGTAATCTACTTTGAAACTACTATAAAATGCGCCTACTTTGACCCCTCTACGACGCTCCGTTTAGAAGATATGAAGGTTTTAAGAAAATCTTGATTCATCAGCCGTGTACTCCAGGACCACTGGTGCGAATTTGATGAATTTTGCAGTAAGTAATCTACTTTGAAACCACTATAAAATGCGCCTACTTTGACCCCTCTACGAGGCTCCGTTTAGAAGATATGAAGGTTTTAAGAAAATCTTGATTCATCAGCCGTTTTCTCCAGGACCACTGGTGCGAATTTGATGAATTTTGCAGTAAGTAATCTACTTTGAAACCACTATAAAATGCGCCTACTTTGACCCCTCTACGAGGCTCCGTTTAGAAGATATGAAGGTTTTAAGAAAATCTTGATTCATCAGCCGTTTACTCCAGGACCACTGGTGCGAATTTGATGAATTTTGCAGTAAGTAATCTACTTTGAAACCACTATAAAATGCGCCTACTTTGACCCCTCTACGACGCTCCGTTTAGAAGATATGAAGGTTTTAAGAAAATCTTGATTCATCAGCCGTTTACTCCAGGACCACTGGTGCGAATTTGATGAATTCTGCAGAAAGTAATCTACTTTGAAACCACTATAAAATGCGCCTACTTTGACCCCTCTACGAGGCTCCGTTTAGAAGATATGAAGGTTTTAAGAAAATCTTGATTCATCAGCCGTTTACTCCAGGACCACTGGTGCGAATTTGATGAATTTTGCAGTAAGTAATCTACTTTGAAACCACTATAAAATGCGCCTACTTTGACCCCTCTACGAGGCTCCGTTTAGAAGATATGAATGTTTTAAGAAAATCTTGATTCATCAGCCGTTTACTCCAGGACCACTGGTGCGAATTTGATGAATTTTGCAGTAAGTAATCTACTTTGAAACCACTATAAAATGCGCCTACTTTGACCCCTCTACGACGCTCCGTTTAGAAGATATGAATGTTTTAAGAAAATCTTGATTCATCAGCCGTTTACTCCAGGACCACTGGTGCGAATTTGATGAATTTTGCAGTAAGTAATCTACTTTGAAACCACTATAAAATGCGCCTACTTTGACCCCTCTACGACGCTCTGTTTAGAAGATATGAATGTTTTAAGAAAATCTTGATTCATCAGCCGTTTACTCCAGGACCACTGGTGCGAATTTGATGAATTTTGCAGTAAGTAATCTACTTTGAAACCACTATAAAATGCGCCTACTTTGACCCCTCTACGAGGCTCCGTTTAGAAGATATGAAGGTTTTAAGAAAATCTTGATTCATCAGCCGTTTACTCCAGGACCACTGGTGCGAATTTGATGAATTTTGCAGTAAGTAATCTACTTTGAAACTACTATAAAATGCGCCTACTTTGACCCCTCTACGACGCTCCGTTTAGAAGATATGAAGGTTTTAAGAAAATCTTGATTCATCAGCCGTGTACTCCAGGACCACTGGTGCGAATTTGATGAATTTTGCAGTAAGTAATCTACTTTGAAACCACTATAAAATGCGCCTACTTTGACCCCTCTACGAGGCTCCGTTTAGAAGATATGAAGGTTTTAAGAAAATCTTGATTCATCAGCCGTTTACTCCAGGACCACTGGTGCGAATTTGATGAATTTTGCAGTAAGTAATCTACTTTGAAACTACTATAAAATGCGCCTACTTTGACCCCTCTACGAGGCTCCGTTTAGAAGATATGAAGGTTTTAAGAAAATCTTGATTCATCAGCCGTTTACTCCAGGACCACTGGTGCGAATTTGATGAATTTTGCAGTAAGTAATCTACTTTGAAACCACTATAAAATGCGCCTACTTTGACCCCTCTACGAGGCTCCGTTTAGAAGATATGAAGGTTTTAAGAAAATCTTGATTCATCAGCCGTTTACTCCAGGACCACTGGTGCGAATTTGATGAATTTTGCAGTAAGTAATCTACTTTGAAACCACTATAAAATGCGCCTACTTTGACCCCTCTACGACGCTCCGTTTAGAAGATATGAAGGTTTTAAGAAAATCTTGATTCATCAGCCGTTTACTCCAGGACCACTGGTGCGAATTTGATGAATTCTGCAGAAAGTAATCTACTTTGAAACCACTATAAAATGCGCCTACTTTGACCCCTCTACGAGGCTCCGTTTAGAAGATATGAAGGTTTTAAGAAAATCTTGATTCATCAGCCGTTTACTCCAGGACCACTGGTGCGAATTTGATGAATTTTGCAGTAAGTAATCTACTTTGAAACCACTATAAAATGCGCCTACTTTGACCCCTCTACGACGCTCCGTTTAGAAGATATGAATGTTTTAAGAAAATCTTGATTCATCAGCCGTTTACTCCAGGACCACTGGTGCGAATTTGATGAATTTTGCAGTAAGTAATCTACTTTGAAACCACTATAAAATGCGCCTACTTTGACCCCTCTACGACGCTCCGTTTAGAAGATATGAATGTTTTAAGAAAATCTTGATTCATCAGCCGTTTACTCCAGGACCACTGGTGCGAATTTGATGAATTTTGCAGTAAGTAATCTACTTTGAAACCACTATAAAATGCGCCTACTTTGACACTATAAAATGCGCCTACTTTGACCCCTCTACGAGGCTCCGTTTAGAAGATATGAAGGTTTTAAGAAAATCTTGATTCATCAGCCGTTTACTCCAGGACCACTGGTGCGAATTTGATGAATTTTGCAGTAAGTAATCTACTTTGAAACCACTATAAAATGCGCCTACTTTGACCCCTCTACGAGGCTCCGTTTAGAAGACATGAAGGTTTTAAGAAAATCTTGATTCATCAGCCGTTTACTCCAGGACCACTGGTGCGAATTTGATGAATTTTGCAGTAAGTAATCTACTTTGAAACCACTATAAAATGCGCCTACTTTGACCCCTCTACGAGGCTCCGTTTAGAAGACATGAAGGTTTTAAGAAAATCTTGATTCATCAGCCGTTTACTCCAGGACCACTGGTGCGAATTTGATGAATTTTGCAGTAAGTAATCTACTTTGAAACCACTATAAAATGCGCCTACTTTGACACTATAAAATGCGCCTACTTTGACCCCTCTACGAGGCTCCGTTTAGAAGATATGAAGGTTTTAAGAAAATCTTGATTCATCAGCCGTTTACTCCAGGACCACTGGTGCGAATTTGATGAATTTTGCAGTAAGTAATCTACTTTGAAACCACTATAAAATGCGCCTACTTTGACCCCTCTACGAGGCTCCGTTTAGAAGATATGAAGGTTTTAAGAAAATCTAGATTCATCAGCCGTTTACTCCAGGACCACTGGTGCGAATTTGATGAATTTTGCAGTAAGTAATCTACTTTGAAACCACTATAAAATGCGCCTACTTTGACCCCTCTACGACGCTCCGTTTAGAAGATATGAAGGTTTTAAGAAAATCTTGATTCATCAGCCGTGTACTCCAGGACCACTGGTGCGAATTTGATGAATTTTGCAGTAAGTAATCTACTTTGAAACCACTATAAAATGCGCCTACTTTGACCCCTCTACGAGGCTCCGTTTAGAAGATATGAAGGTTTTAAGAAAATCTTGATTCATCAGCCGTTTACTCCAGGACCACTGGTGCGAATTTGATGAATTTTGCAGTAAGTAATCTACTTTGAAACTACTATAAAATGCGCCTACTTTGACCCCTCTACGAGGCTCCGTTTAGAAGATATGAAGGTTTTAAGAAAATCTTGATTCATCAGCCGTTTACTCCAGGACCACTGGTGCGAATTTGATGAATTTTGCAGTAAGTAATCTACTTTGAAACCACTATAAAATGCGCCTACTTTGACCCCTCTACGAGGCTCCGTTTAGAAGATATGAAGGTTTTAAGAAAATCTTGATTCATCAGCCGTTTACTCCAGGACCACTGGTGCGAATTTGATGAATTTTGCAGTAAGTAATCTACTTTGAAACCACTATAAAATGCGCCTACTTTGACCCCTCTACGAGGCTCCGTTTAGAAGATATGAAGGTTTTAAGAAAATCTTGATTCATCAGCCGTTTACTCCAGGACCACTGGTGCGAA
Source organism: Dryomyza anilis (assembly GCA_951804985.1). Taxonomy (NCBI): domain Eukaryota; kingdom Metazoa; phylum Arthropoda; class Insecta; order Diptera; family Dryomyzidae; genus Dryomyza; species Dryomyza anilis. Next base: position 124,886,981 of record OX638130.1, on the reverse strand, counting down.
TTTGATGAATTCTGCAGAAAGTAATCTACTTTGAAACCACTATAAAATGCGCCTACTTTGTCCCCTCTACGAGGCTCCGTTTAGAAGATATGAAGGTTTTAAGAAAATCTTGATTCATCAGCCGTTTACTCCGGGACCACTGGTGCGAATTTGATGAAATTTGCAGTAAGTAATCTACTTTGAAACCACTATAAAATGCGCCTACTTTGACCCCTCTACGACGCTCCGTTTAGAAGATATGAATGTTTTAAGAAAATCTTGATTCATCAGCCGTTTACTCCAGGACCACTGGTGCGAATTTGATGAATTTTGCAGTAAGTAATCTACTTTGAAACCACTATAAAATGCGCCTACTTTGACCCCTCTACGACGCTCCGTTTAGAAGATATGAATGTTTTAAGAAAATCTTGATTCATTAGCCGTTTACTCCAGGACCACTGGTGCGCCAACTTTGACCCCTCTACGACGCTCCATTTAGAAGATATGAATGTTTTAAGAAAATCTTGATTCATCAGCCGTTTACTCCAGGACCACTGGTGCGAATTTGATGAATTTTGCAGTAAGTAATCTACTTTGAAACCACTATAAAATGCGCCTACTGAAACCACTATAAAATGAAACCACTATAAAATGCGCCTACTTTGACCACTCTACGACGCTCCGTTTAGAAGTTATAGCAGATTTACGAAATTTAATTTTAAAAAATCGATTTTAAAATTCACCAAAATTGCGCCTACTTTGACCCCTCTACGACGCTCCGTTTAGAAGTTATAGCAGATTTACGAAATTTAATTTTAAAAAATCGATTTTAAAATTCGCAAAACTTGCGCCTACTTTGACCACTCTACGACGCTCCGTTTAGAAGTTATAGCAGATTTACGAAATTTAATTTTAAAAAATCGATTTTAAAATTCACCAAAATTGCGCCTACTTTGACCCCTCTACGACGCTCCGTTTAGAAGTTATAGCAGATTTACGAAATTTAATTTTAAAAAATCGATTTTAAAATTCACAAAACTTGCGCCTACTTTGACCATTCTACGATGCTCCGTTTAGAAGTTATAGCAGATTTACGAAATTTAATTTTAAAAAATCGATTTTAAAATTCACAAAAATTGCGCCTACTTTGACCCCTCTACGACGCTCCGTTTAGAAGTTATAGCAGATTTACGAAATTTAATTTTAAAAAATCGATTTTAAAATTCACAAAAATTGCACCTACTTTGACCCCTCTACGACGCTCCGTTTAGAAGTTATAGCAGATTTACGAAAAAATCGATTTTAAAATTCACAATAATTGCGCCAACTTTGACCCCTCTATGACGCTCCGTTTAGAAGATATGAAGGTTTTAAGAAAATCTTGATTCATCAGCCGTTTACTCCAGGACCACTGGTGCGAATTTGATGAATTCTGCAGAAAGTAATCTACTTTGAAACCACTATAAAATGCGCCTACTTTGACCCCTCTACGACGCTCCGTTTAGAAGTTATAGCAGATTTACGAAATTTAATTTTAAAAAATCGATTTTAAAATTCACCAAAATTGCGCCTACTTTGACCCCTCTACGACGCTCCGTTTAGAAGTTATAGCAGATTTACGAAATTTAATTTTAAAAAATCGATTTTAAAATTCGCAAAACTTGCGCCTACTTTGACCACTCTACGACGCTCCGTTTAGAAGTTATAGCAGATTTACGAAATTTAATTTTAAAAAATCGATTTTAAAATTCACCAAAATTGCGCCTACTTTGACCCCTCTACGACGCTCCGTTTAGAAGTTTTTGAAGGTTTTAAGAAAATCTTGATTCATCAGCCGTTTACTCCAGGACCACTGGTGCGAATTTGATGAATTTTGCAGTAAGTAATCTACTTTGAAACCACTATAAAATGCGCCTACTGAAACCACTATAAAATGAAACCACTATAAAATGCGCCTACTTTGACCACTCTACGACGCTCCGTTTAGAAGTTATAGCAGATTTACGAAATTTAATTTTAAAAAATCGATTTTAAAATTCACCAAAATTGCGCCTACTTTGACCCCTCTACGACGCTCCGTTTAGAAGTTATAGCAGATTTACGAAATTTAATTTTAAAAAATCGATTTTAAAATTCGCAAAACTTGCGCCTACTTTGACCACTCTACGACGCTCCGTTTAGAAGTTATAGCAGATTTACGAAATTTAATTTTAAAAAATCGATTTTAAAATTCACCAAAATTGCGCCTACTTTGACCCCTCTACGACGCTCCGTTTAGAAGTTATAGCAGATTTACGAAATTTAATTTTAAAAAATCGATTTTAAAATTCGCAAAACTTGCGCCTACTTTGACCATTCTACGATGCTCCGTTTAGAAGTTATAGCAGATTTACGAAATTTAATTTTAAAAAATCGATTTTAAAATTCACAAAAATTGCGCCTACTTTGACCCCTCTACGACGCTCCGTTTAGAAGTTATAGCAGATTTACGAAATTTAATTTTAAAAAATCGATTTTAAAATTCACAAAAATTGCACCTACTTTGACCCCTCTACGACGCTCCGTTTAGAAGTTATAGCAGATTTACGAAAAAATCGATTTTAAAATTCACAATAATTGCGCCAACTTTGACCCCTCTATGACGCTCCGTTTAGAAGATATGAAGGTTTTAAGAAAATCTTGATTCATCAGCCGTTTACTCCAGGACCACTGGTGCGAATTTGATGAATTCTGCAGAAAGTAATCTACTTTGAAACCACTATAAAATGCGCCTACTTTGACCCCTCTACGACGCTCCGTTTAGAAGATATGAAGGTTTTAAGAAAATCTTGATTCATCAGCCGTTTACTCCAGGACCACTGGTGCGAATTTGATGAATTTTGCAGTAAGTAATCTACTTTGAAACCACTATAAAATGCGCCTACTTTGACCCCTCTACGACGCTCCGTTTAGAAGATATGAAGGTTTTAAGAAAATCTTGATTCATCAGCCGTTTACTCCAGGACCACTGGTGCGAATTTGATGAATTCTGCAGAAAGTAATCTACTTTGAAACCACTATAAAATGCGCCTACTTTGACCCCTCTACGACGCTCCGTTTAGAAGATATGAAGGTTTTAAGAAAATCTTGATTCATCAGCCGTTTACTCCAGGACCACTGGTGCGAATTTGATGAATTTTGCAGTAAGTAATCTACTTTGAAACCACTATAAAATGCGCCTACTTTGACCCCTCTACGACGCTCCGTTTAGAAGTTATAGCAGATTTACCAAATTTACTTTTAAAAAATCGATTTTAAAATTCACAAAAATTGCGCCTACTTTGAGCCCTCTATGACGCTCTGTTTAGGAGATATGAAGGTTTTAAGAAAATCTTGATTCATCAGCCGTTTACTCCAGGACCACTGGTGCGAATTTGATGAATTTTGCAGTAAGTAATCTACTTTGAAACCACTATAAAATGCGCCTACTTTGAGCCCTCTACGACGCTCCGTTTAGAAGATATGAAGGTTTTAAGAAAATCTTGATTCATCAGCCGTTTACTCCAGGACCACTGGTGCGAATTTGATGAATTTTGCAGTAAGTAATCTACTTTGAAACCACTATAAAATGCGCCTACTTTGACCCCTCTACGACGCTCCGTTTAGAAGATATGAAGGTTTTAAGAAAATCTTGATTCATCAGCCGTTTACTCCAGGACCTTTGGTGCGAATTTGATGAATTTTGCAGTAAGTAATCTACTTTGAAACCACTATAAAATGCGCCTACTTTGACCCCTCTACGACGCTCCGTTTAGAAGTTATAGCAGATTTACGAAATTTAATTTAAAAAAATCGATTTTAAAATTCACAAAAATTGCGCCTACTTTGACCCCTCTACGACGCTCCGTTTAGAAGATATGAAGGTTTTAAGAAAATCTTGATTCATCAGCCGTTTACTCCAGGACCATTGGTGCGAATTTGATGAATTTTGCAGTAACTATAAAATGCGCCTACTTTGACCCCTCTACGACGCTCCGTTTAGAAGTTATAGCAGATTTACGAAATTTAATTTAAAAAAATCGATTTTAAAATTCACAAAAATTGCGCCTACTTTGACCCCTCTACGACGCTCCGTTTAGAAGATATGAAGGTTTTAAGAAAATCTTGATTCATCAGCCGTTTACTCCAGGACCATTGGTGCGAATTTGATGAATTTTGCAGTAAGTAATCTACTTTGATACCACTATAAAATGCTCCTACTTTGACCCCTCTAAGACGCTCCGTTTAGAAGTTATAGCAGATTTACGAAATTAATTTTAAAAAATCGATTTTAAAATTCACAAAAATTGTGCCTACTTTGACCCCTCTACGACGCTCCGTTTAGAAGTTATAGCAGATTTACGAAAAAATCGATTTTAAAATTCACAAAAATTGCGCCAACTTTGACCCCTCTACGACGCTCCGTTTAGAAGATATGAAGGTTTTAAGAAAATCTTGATTCATCAGCCGTTTACTCCAGGACCATTGGTGCGAATTTGATGAATTTTGCAGTAACTATAAAATGCGCCTACTTTGACCCCTATACGACGCTCCGTTTAGAAGTTATAGCAGATTTACGAAATTAATTTTAAAAAATCGATTTTAAAATTCACAAAAATTGCGCCTACTTTGACCCCTCTACGACGCTCCGTTTAGAAGTTATAGCAGATTTACGAAAAAATCGATTTTAAAATTCACAAAAATTGCGCCAACTTTGACCCCTCTACGACGCTCCGTTTAGAAGATATGAAGGTTTTAAGAAAATCTTGATTCATCAGCCGTTTACTCCAGGACCATTGGTGCGAATTTGATGAATTTTGCAGTAAGTAATCTACTTTGAAACCACTATAAAATGCGCCTACTTTGAGCCCTCTACGACGCTCGGTTTAGAAGTTATAGCAGATTTACGAATTTTAATTTTAAAAAATCGATTTTAAAATTCACAAAAATTGCTCCAACTTTGACCCCTCTACGACGCTCCGTTTAGAAGATATGAAGGTTTTAAGAAAATCTTGATTCATCAGCCGTTTACTCCAGGACCATTGGTGCGAATTTGATGAATTTTGCAGTAAGTAATCTACTTTGATACCACTATAAAATGCTCCTACTTTGACCCCTCTAAGACGCTCCGTTTAGAAGTTATAGCAGATTTACGAAATTTAATTTTAAAAAATCGATTTTAAAATTCACAAAAATTGCGCTTACTTTAAGCCCACTACGACGCTCCGTTTAGAAGATATGAAGGTTTTAAGAAAATCTTGATTCATCAGCCGTTTACTCCAGGACCACTGGTGCGAATTTGATGAATTTTGCAGTAAGTAATCTACTTTGAAACCACTATAAAATGCGCCTACTTTGAGCCCTCTACGACGCTCCGTTTAGAAGATATGAAGGTTTTAAGAAAATCTTGATTCATCAGCCGTTTACTCCAGGACCACTGGTGCGAATTTGGTGAATTTTGCAGTAAGTAATCTACTTTGAAACCACTATAAAATGCGCCTACTTTGAGCCCTCTACGACGCTCCGTTTAGAAGTTATAGCAAAAAATCGATTTTAAAATTCACAAAAATTGCGCCTACTTTGACCCCTCTACGACGCTCCGTTTAGAAGTTATAGCAGATTTACGAAAAAATCGATTTTAAAATTCACAAAAATTGCGCCAACTTTGACCCCTCTACGACGCTCCGTTTAGAAGATATGAAGGTTTTAAGAAAATCTTGATTCATCAGCCGTTTACTCCAGGACCATTGGTGCGAATTTGATGAATTTTGCAGTAAGTAATCTACTTTGATACCACTATAAAATGCTCCTACTTTGACCCCTCTAAGACGCTCCGTTTAGAAGTTATAGCAGATTTACGAAATTTAATTTTAAAAAATCGATTTTAAAATTCACAAAATTGCGCCTACTTTGACCCCTCTACGACGCTCCGTTTAGAAGTTATAGCAGATTTACGAAAAAATCGATTTTAAAATTCACAAAAATTGCGCCAACTTTGACCCCTCTACGACGCTCCGTTTAGAAGATATGAAGGTTTTAAGAAAATCTTGATTCATCAGCCGTTTACTCCAGGACCATTGGTGCGAATTTGATGAATTTTGCAGTAAGTAATCTACTTTGATACCACTATAAAATGCTCCTACTTTGACCCCTCTAAGACGCTCCGTTTAGAAGTTATAGCAGATTTACGAAATTTAATTTTAAAAAATCGATTTTAAAATTCACAAAAATTGCGCCTACTTTAAGCCCACTACGACGCTCCGTTTAGAAGATATGAAGGTTTTAAGAAAATCTTGATTCATCAGCCGTTTACTCCAGGACCACTGGTGCGAATTTGATGAATTTTGCAGTAAGTAATCTACTTTGAAACCACTATAAAATGCGCCTACTTTGAGCCCTCTACGACGCTCCGTTTAGAAGATATGAAGGTTTTAAGAAAATCTTGATTCATCAGCCGTTTACTCCAGGACCACTGGTGCGAATTTGGTGAATTTTGCAGTAAGTAATCTACTTTGAAACCACTATAAAATGCGCCTACTTTGAGCCCTCTACGACGCTCCGTTTAGAAGATATGAAGGTTTTAAGAAAATCTTGATTCATCAGCCGTTTACTCCAGGACCATTGGTGCGAATTTGATGAATTTTGCAGTAAGTAATCTACTTTGAAACCGCCTACTTTGAGCCCTCTACGACGCTCCGTTTAGAAGATATGAAGGTTTTAAGAACATCTTGATTCATCAGCCGTTTACTCCAGGACCACTGGTGCGAATTTGATGAATTTTGCAGTAAGTAATCTACTTTGAAACCACTATAAAATGCGCCTACTTTGACCCCTCTACGACGCTCCGTTTAGAAGTTATAGCAGATTTACGAAATTTAATTTTAAAAAATCGATTTTAAAATTCACAAAAATTGCGTCAACTTTGACCCCTCTACGACGCTCCGTTTAGAAGATATGAAGGTTTTAAGAAAATCTTGATTCATCAGCTGTTTACTCCAGGACCACTGGACCGGATTTGATGAATTTTGCAGTAAGTAATCTACTTTGAAACCACTAAAAAATGCGCCTACTTTGACCCCTCTACCACGCTTCGTTTAGAAGATATGAAAGATTTACGAAATTTAATTTTAAAAAATCGATTTTAAAATTCACCAAAATTGCACAGACTTTGACCCCTCTAGGACGTCCGTTTAGAAGATATCTCCATGACCACCAGACCGAATTTTGCAGAAAATAAATCAGTATAAAATGTGCCTACTTTGATTCATCAGCCAATTGCTCCAGGACCTCTGTAAAACTGTCCTTAACAAATTTTAGGGGGAATAAAAAATAACGCATTAAATAGAATTTCCTGAAACGCGGATTCAAATAGTCGGTAATGGACAGAAGGATTTTAAAAATTCAAGGTTTTTCTAAGAGGCAGATAAGTGGCCTCTTAGAAAAACGAATACCTCTTCGAATACCTCTTACAAAATGAATTTTACAGATGAATTTTTTTTTTTTTTAATATCTACTTAGATCTACAGCACTCAGACAGACTATATCCATTGTACTGTGAAATCTATTCCCTACAATTTTGTGGTTAATATCACCACGAGCGCCCATGCCCAAGCCGGGATTCGAACCTGAGACCTTCAGAATACAAGTCCAGCGCACTACCTCTGGACTGCTGAGGCCGGAAGAACTTACTTCATACAAAATTAAGTATGTCATAACAAATAATGGCATTTATCTAATTTATCCGATCAACATATCATTGAAAACCCGGTTATAACACAAAATTAGGCGTAATTTTCACATGCAGTTTGGCGGTTTTGCAGTATCAACGAGGATATTTTAAATTTATACAGGGGTTGATATTTACCCAGCAAACATTTTGAGTCTTTTAAGACTCATATTTATGAGTATTACCCTCATATATGAGCACTTAAAAGAGTCCTGGGTAGAGGGCTCCATTTTATGAGCCAAAAAACCCTCATATATATGAGCACTTAAAAGAGCCCAAAAAGGCTCCCAACCCTTGGGTAGAGAGCACCATTTTATGAGCCCAAAAACACTCATATTTTTGACACTTTTATTACTCCTAAAATACTCATATATGAGCATTTAAAAGACCCCAAAAAAGCTACAGAAATTGCGCTTTAAAGAGCGCAAAAATCCGCGTATTTTTGATCATTTTAAAATATTCTTAAAACATTCACATTTTTGAGAATTTCCAGACACCACAATTACTTCATTTTTGGAGTTTTTCTTTCTACAGAAATATAGAATGTGTCTGAAATGAATCCAACATAGTACATGTTCATGTTTATCTTAGTCCAGGCATCCGTAAGAAAATGCATTAATTTCAAAAAATCCAAATATGTTTTCCTAAAACATTCTAAAATATAGAACTTTTATGAGTCTATTTTCTGAGCGCTCAGAAACAATTTTATTTTTGATGCTTTTAGGAGTCTAATTTATGAGGGCTCCTAAATAACTCCTAAATATAATCTTTTATGAATAATATTTTTGAGAGCTCTAAAAACAGTCTTAAATGAGATACTTTTAAGAGTCATTTTTCTGAGGGCTCATAAAACACCCAAAAATTGGTCTCCTTTATGACTCCAATTTCAGAGCGCTCCTAAATTGCTTAATGGGTACCTACCAATTAGTGATGTATCGATCTCTGTCAAGTCGCTGATAAATACAAAAATCAAATGCTGTAAAACAAATACTCACCGGGTAATACAAATAGTAAATACAACCAGTTTAATAAAACACATTGGATGATAATTAATTTTTAAAATTTTTATTTGAATTTAAATACATAATACCGTTACTATCAGTTCAGCGTTTGAGTCAATTCATTCATTCAACGTACTATTTGCAAAATATGCAGGTTCGCAGATGCACTTAGTGCAATTATATGGTATTTAAAGTGTATATAATGTAGTTAAGAGTAGATTATTATTCATTATGTACGTGTTGTATGTAACGCAGTGTTGTACCAAAGCCAAACCAAACAAACTAAAAAATTAAAAGAAGAACTGCCCAACTCTTTTACGAAATTTGCAAAATCAACATGCAATTGGACATTCAATCAATATAAAAAAGTAAAGTTGGTACATTTATGCTCAAGACAAACTATTTGTTTAAATATAATATTTATTTTTTATTGTTGTTGCAAAACTGCGCGCGAAGAACAAATAAATAAAATTTACCAAAAAAATTATTACAATATCAAATCATTATTATTTTTGTTTTTTTTTTCAGTTTTGAAATCTCAATAAAAATAGCATTAGAAAATAATACAACTTCTTAAATTTTAAACGCTTACTATTTACAAAATAAAAATATGTGTGTTGCCAGGATTAATTATGACTTAAGGTGGTGTTGGCTAAAAGAAAAACTTAGTTGAACTTATTTTGGCTTTTTTTGTTTGTTTTTGATTTTGTTTTTTTTTTTTAGAAATAAATTTAAAATTAACAGCAGCGCAGGAGAAGGGGACACAGGGGCGATGCTGTAGTTGAAGTGTTGAATAATACAGAAAATTGAACGTAGTCAAGGAAGAGTAGTGGGAGTAGGAGAAGCACTATGTGGGAAACTTTCATGTGACGTCGTTAGTTTTTTGTTGTTTTATTTTTTGTTTTGTTTAATTTTTGGAGTGTTTGTGTGGTTTTTGAGTTACTGCACTGGGAAGGCGGCGTTGAGCAATATATTGCCGTCCACGATCTCTATCTCTCTCTCACTTAGTGATGGTGTCGCTGGCGGCGCTGGTTCTGCTGATGTTGCTTGCATGCATCCGCACGTCGCAGCACCTCGGCATAGGATAGATCGAGTTTCTTCAGTTTGTGCAAATCCTGCGACACGGTGCTTGGTCGGTACTCAAGCCCATTCAATTCCAATTCACGTCCACGCATGCCCGCGCCGGCTGCACCCGCTGGCGAATTCATGCTGCGATTGTAAATCACCATCGAGCTGCCGTTCCACTCAAATTTGGTAGTGCCACGTGCCTGCCGTCCACCGGTCGACTGTTCCGGCGTCGAGGCCATTGGCGATTGCACAAACGGACGCACATCCTTGCGTTTCTTGCCGCTGCTCACAAAGAAGCGTGGCGGAGTTGGCAGCGCCAGCGGCGATTCCGAGCGATCATTGCTAAAGTTGCGGTTCTTGCGATTGCGATTCTTCTTCTTGATGCCCACGCCCACCGAGAGATACTCGAGTGGCTCACGCTTGAGCGGCGTCAGCACGCGTCCGTTCTCCATGAGCTGCTTAGTGGCCGACGTAGGTGTGGATGTTGCTGCCGCTGCAAGCTGTATGCTGGATGCTGCAATTGTTGGCGGCTTGTTCTCCTGGTTCTTCTCAATAATGTGCTTCTTGGCGGTTTTGCGTTCCATTTTGGTGATGCACTCGGACATGGCGAAGGACTGCTCCGAGACGGCGGACGAAATAATGCTCTGCGTATCATCGCCGAAATCAAGTGGCAGCTCTTCGTTGGCCGGCGTCACTGGCGGTACCTTGCCATTGCTGCCCGCTTGCTGTGCGGGATGTGAGTCGTCGAGCAGTGGCAGCTTGTCACCCTCCTCCTTGTTCTCGGCGGCCTTCTTGAGCACAGCGAAGATTTCCTTGAAGAGCTCACGGTACTCGGGGCGATTGCGGAAGCGTGAATCGATTGGACTGGCATCGTCGTAGATGCTGAAGCGGCAGTCTTCGCCATCACCAATCGAGCACAAGAAGTAACCGGGACGATCTTCGGTTTGCGTGCATTTGTTGCTGGTCTCATCGCTGAAACCGGACGAAGATGTTTCGGCCTCGGAGAACTCAGTAGGTGTGCGGCCACGATTTTTGTTGTCCTTGTTGCTGTTGTTACTGACACTGTCACCGCCGGCGGCTGCAGCAGCCATAGCAGCCTCATGCGTCATGCTGCCATTGCAGCTACTGCCGGCATCGTCATTCGAACAGTTGCCGGCAGCGACTGCTGCGGCGGCCTGCATCATAAGTTTTTGTGTCTGATTGAAATCGCCAGACGACTGGAACTCTTCGGCCAGCGACAGGCCATGGCTGTTCTTGCGTGCAATAGATGTGCGCTGCACCTCGAGCAGCGCCTCGTACTTCTCGACCAGATCGCGATATGGGTTCGGACTGGCACACAGCTGCGAATCCAAGGAGTCGGGTTGAGCACGTGGTGACACCTGTAAATGGTTTGGACAGTTTTTGTTTTAGAGTTGCGACATGAAAAATGTTGGTGATTGGTGGTTGGAGAGGGTAAAGTTGTTTTGTTTGGTAGGGAGGGCGCAAGAATATTTCGTAAACATGCAAGACGAATACAACAACGTAACATTTTGCCTCAACGTATTTATTATTGTCACTTTTTTTTCTTGTAATATTACAAATGCATCATAAATGCGACCTTCTACATAATAATTAATAAATTATTAAATTAAGAGTATTAATAAATGTTTTCTTTTAATACAAAACAAATGAAAATGTACGAGGTGTAATGTGGGAAAAATGTTTGAGCAACATTTCAAGGATTATTAAAGGATAAGTTGAGGATCATGTTGGTCATGGAACTGCGTATGAAGTTGGAATTAAATTGGGAACTCAGCTGCTTTTTAATAAAAGTTAGTTCTATGTTAAATGCGGAGCAGGATGTATGATGTTTTGGGATGTAGTGGGTATGTGTTGTGTGTTTCTTACAAATCTAACAAATAAATTACGATACTAATTAAAAAAAATGTAATATGTAAATTGCTGCTATGCTGGCATTTAGTCTACTAATATTGGCACTGATGAAGGTTTTAGTGATTAATAAATTAAGAAAAATGTACGTTGAACATACTTCATCATCACTTAAGTACGTTAATACAAAAAATTGAACAAAAAAATTAATTCAAAAACATATTAAACAAAAAAACGAAAACGTTTTCTATTAGAATATCATAGCGAAATCTTCCTCTTCTGGTATGGAACTAATCAAGCGGCAAAGAACTAAGGCGGGCCATTGCAGCAATTTCGCAATCCAGCGCATTAAATGCAACTTGCGCACTGCCTTCTGCCAAACATCAAGCAAGATTATTTCTAATGAGACTGGCAACTGATCATGCAGGTGGTACTTGGTCTGGCTGGCATTTTTGCAAACTGGACAGACACTAGTGGTCGCTGTAGCTGTTGGCGCAGCCTAATAAATCAAAAGAAAAACAAAATAGAAAACAAAACAAAAAGAAAAGAAAATAATAGTAGTAATAGTAGTGGTAGTACGGAAAATAGTAGTAAAAAGAAAATGAAAAATATTAAACTTGGTGTTACAAGACAAAACAGCACAAAATCACTAGACAGTGTTTAAACTAAACACTGACTTTGGTGTTTTAAACAAACAGTGACAAACGTTAGAACAAACATTTAACAAACAACATTAGTTAAGTGGTGACGAACAAAATAGTTAAATTGCATGTCACCGACGACACAAACATGCAGCGTGTAGTAGACAGTTTAGAGATACTTATAGAGCTACAATTACAGTTAAAATGGTACAGACGAAAATGTGAAATAGTTAATGGGAGATGAATGAGTTAGAAGGAGTTGAATTGGCATAGAGATAGGTGATAGGTGAGTTTGGGTTAATGAAATAATTTGTAATAAGAATCAACTATGAGTTAAAACTACTGTGACAGTTATTTAAACAAATACTAGAACCGTTTTCCATTATGTTATCACTTTGAAACCTTCAACTATTGGCATTTGCTAACAACTTATAATACAAGAGCAAGTGTAGATGACGCAGAACGTGTTGATGATGATGATAATGCATCAATGTTTCCAAAAAAAAAAATACACTTTGTTTAAAATTTTGTGGTTTTAATGAACCTTTTGCTTTGTATGCCGCCCTATACAGTTGAATTGAATTAAGTAGCTTGAGTGAGTGAATAGTGTAGTGTAGGTGAGTCGGGGGGAGCGGTACATCATCAACCACGTATTACGCAAGAGAATAGCAATTTGAAGTGGAAACAATTTCTTACCTTAATCGAGAGGCTCGAACGATATGCGGACTGCGAGATTTCGCTGCCGTGGCCATTGCCGTCATTCAAGCCCAGCAGGCTGCGTTCCTCCTCATCTTCCTCCTCTTCGGTGGGCGCAATCGAGGACTGTTCATCGTTGAGGCGATCGTCGACGGCGCGCAAACAGCGGCTGCACATTTGGCCTTGGCTATAGATTGAAAAAATAAAAATTAATTAGTTTTATGTTTAATTAATTGTAGTACAAGCAAAAGATTACATACCGCACTTCATCCAAAATTGAAAGCTCATCGTGCACCGACTTCATCTCCTCGGTGGCGCTGTTTTGTGCGACGCGTCCTTGCAGTGTTTGATTCTCTTGTACTAGATAAATGAAAAATTTAAAAGAAAATTAGTTTATTGTATTTTTTTTTTAATTATAATCAAAACTTACTTATCGCCACTAGTTGCTCCTCTAATTCACCGCAGCGTTGCTGCTCCGCCATAAATGCTTTTTTGGTCGCCTCCAAATCGTTGACCAATTTGATAAGTTCATCCTCGGCCTCATCATCACCGCCTGAAACCATACTCAACTCAAAGGAGGCATCATGCTGATCGGCGCCTCCACTGCTAATGCCCGTTGAATTGGCATTGTTGTTGCGCGGCTGCAGTCCCGGTGATTGAAATGCAAAACTACAATTTTCGGGTGCAGTGGTATTGGCCTCATAGCATTGCGCAGCATCAGCGCCACCATTGGATGCTTGTTTTGCATTGCCGCCGACAGGACGTAGACGTGAGCTGGCGCCCTCAGCGGCAGCATTTGCTTTTTCCTGCATGAGACGCTCATTTTTGCGACGTTCCATGCTGAGCGTTTGGCGCATTTCATCCAGCTGTTTGGTGAGTTCATCGCAACGTGTCTCGAGATTATCCAGATTGTGCGAAAGCCTTTAAAAATTAAAATAAAAATTATTAAATGAGTACATTGTCTTTCGTGCGAAAAGTAAAACTTACGTTTTGATGTGCTTCTTATCGCTGGTGTTCTCGACGATGAGGCGATGGTTGGCGCGCTCCAGATCCTGAATGCCTACCTCCAGCTGTTCATAGACCTTGAGACGGGAATCGTTGACCTCACGCAGCGCTGTGGTGTGTTTCTTCAAGTACTGTGGAATGAAAATAAAAAATAAAAGAATTAATTTTAAATTATTTGAGAGCGTAAACACCCTGTTTGGATGTTAACGAGTAAAAGCATTCGTTGCTGTTGAAATAGTAACGAATGTTTGCAGCGATTTATATTCAAAAATAGCAACGAGCTGTAAATGTCAAACTTACAAAGGGACAAAAAGTCAAAGATTTATTTTAAGTTTAATTAAATTCTGTGGCTATAAGTCAATGCGCGTTGGATGGAAATGAATTTATAAGCTATAGCAAAGAAGACGAATAAATGCCGGCGCCACGCATGATTGAAATTGACGCGTGAACAGACGCTAAATAAAGGCGGCGAAATTAGGTGAATCGAAAAGATAGATGAATGAATAATGAATGAATGGATAGGTGAGTAAATGGATGGATGCACAGAATGTGTGTCAACGCGATGCAATCAAGCGCAACACACGTAGGTGCAGTTGCAGGAAAACTTCCAGAAACCAAACCTAGTAACTGGCTGGCTGGTTGGCGCCGCATGCTGCTGCTGCAACAAAGCCACAAAAGTTGTGGCGAAATTTTAGCGCGTCTGAACTCAAAAGTAAATGGACTCTGACGGCAGCCAGGCCTGGCACGTTGAGATCTGAGATTTTCACTTTGTGCGCTACACAAACAGGGCAGCAGCAGCAGTAGAGTCGTTGTTGTTGATGCCGCCATCAAACATGGAACATGGCAGGAGCAATTAGTCGACCATGAAGGTCAACCGCGTGGCCGTAGCACTAGCACTGCAGTGCAGCACAAAAGAAAGTACGGCGTTTTTTTTTTAATAAATATGCCTTGAAATCTAGGCACGTAATTGAGGCTTTGGCTTTTTGGCACTTTTAAAATATGCGCTATTGCAGCCTCTAATAATTATTATAATAATAAATAAAGCAGCCATGGGAAAATCAGCAAACGCTGATTCTGAAACAGGAATGCGGTTATGCAAGTTACGTTGTTGTCTTGGCCATTATTATTGCCGCTGCCCAACTAGTTGTTTGCTAACAAATGGCCAACAACGTTATTACACGAGTAGCAGCAACATATTTGAAAATTGTTGCTGCAAATACCATATATACGACGGCATAACTTGCAAGACTACAATAGCAAATAATAGAAATATATAAAAAAAACACAACAAAAGCGGTGTAAATTATTGCTTACCACAATTTCCTGTTCCTGTTCATCGATGGTGCTCTTGTGCTCCTTGAGCAGAATTTCCAGTTCTTTGTTGCGCTCCAGCAGCGTCTTGCCCAGTTCGGCGGCCAGCTGCAGATCTGTAAAATGCACAAAAAAGTTTAATTATTATTTGAAGTTTACATTACAAAAAAATTGATTTTTCTATTTTAAAGTCATTGCTTAGCTCAAACCCATAGTAAATAGTAACACTTACGTTCATCTACCGAAGTAAACTTCTCAATATCCTTTTCCAATTGTTCAAAGTTTACATTAACCATGTTGCTAATAGTTAGTTTGTTTTAAAGTTCTATTAAATAAAACTGTTTAGATTTGTAATCAAAATGATTTGCTTAAAGCGTGCAGAACCCAACGTATCGTATCGAAACGTAAGACTAGACTGTGATCTTTCTAAAAATTTGTGGAGGTTTTATACTAAGTTTCATATCCTTAAGGGTCCTTAAGCCTGCTTGACCTGCGCGTTTTCTACCTGATTAAGTGAGCTGTAATAAAATTAATTTCGTGTAGATTCGAGGTAATATTTCTTGAGTACCTTCTAATCGACACATATGCGTTTTATTGCAATTGCATTAAATAAATGCCTACCTGTAATTAGTTCTTAGGAAAAGGTGTGTATTTAATCCCTAATTTGTTAAAAACCCAATATACCTAAATTAACATATGCATTTCGCGGAATTGCAATACACAGATGCATGCAATTGCGAGACGCGGTGGAATTTGAAGTATTACTTTTTAAATGTCTAAACCTTATTACTAAAAGGTCTATTTTTGCAGTGCCAAATTAAGAAAAGTTTAAACTTTTGTATGTTTTTTAATGCTTGCACTTTTGAATCGAATCTGATGACACTTTAAAAATTTGAAATAAGTGGAGCATAGATAAAAAAACATCCAATTTAAACATCTAATTCATAACCCTACACAACAGCCATTCTGCACAGCAGTCAAGTCTATTATTTTATTTTATTTAAAATGATCTGCTGAGTTTAAAAATTATATTTACGAGATAGATGAATAAGTTTACGAGATATCAGCCAATGAACTTTCAACCAAACATATATAAGCGAATATCTTGAGTTTCATAAAACCAATATGATCGAGAGGTATATCAAATTAAAGTGAATTAAACACGCAAAAATATTTCTAACAATATTTTCAAATTAAGTTACTGTTTTAGGAGAACGAAAAAACATTTTTCGACAAAAGTTTTATAACTATATCTTGCTTACTTTTCGAAATATGAGAAACGATATATGCGGTCCTCATATCGTGTATGAGAGGTGGTCGTGTCCGTTTACCGATTTGACTCATTTCCGTTCTTTTTAATACTTTTTCCCGTAAAATATATTTAGACTAAATTGTATGGCATAGAGCATGACTTTTCGAGTTATCGTGTATACGGGCAGACAGACGGCTAAGGCTAAAGTGACTCGGATAATGAAAGAGAAAATATACGCTTTTACATTCCGGCCACGGCTCCTATGATACGTGTCAATATCCATATAAACTTTATATATACCCTGGTTCCCATGGGTTATGTATAAAAAGAACAACAAAAAGCACCGAAATATGGTTTTACACTATTTTTAATCTTCGAAATGTATCAATATATTTATTTATTGGTATCCATTATTCTTTGAGAAAGAGCAGACTAATTTTGGAATATTGCAATCATTGCATCTTTTTGATTTTTGGATTTTACACAACTATTTAACTGCATTATTGACTAAAATTGTAGTCGAAAAAAATTCCTTTTCTCGATTTCCTCTAAACAAGTCAATTAATTTGAAAATGTCATGAAAAATATTTGTTGGTTGTGTAATTCCCTTTCATATATCTATCTATCTATTTATCTATATAAAACTCTTGGTCCGTCTGTCTGTTTGATCCAGCATCACGTCTAAACCGCTAAAACGATTTGACTGAAATTTTGCTCCAGAATACTATGAAGTCCGGAGGGTGACATAGGCTATATATGGGAGGGATTGGTCAACGGGGCGTGGCGCCTCCCATACAACCTAAACTTTCAAAAGCAAAAACACAAAAGTAAAATAAAAAATCAAACACAAAAACAAAATCAAAAGCACAAAACTAAAGAAATTAGAAAAAAACAGCAACAAAATAAAAAGCAAAAAACAGATGGAAAAACAAAACCAAATACAAAGAACAAAAACAGAAACACAAAAAACAAAAGCAAAAACACAAAAGCAAACTCACAAAAAGGCAAAAACAAAGGTACAAACAAAAATACAAAATTAAAAACCTAAAACAAAAAATACAAAAACAATATCAAAAACAAAATTAAAATCACAAAGCAAAATCAAAACCAAAAAAACAGATGCTCAAAATCAAATCAAAAAAACACTATAACCAAAAACGCAGAAACAAAAGGAACACACAAAACAAAACAAAAAACAAAAGCAAAAATACAAAATCAAAAAGCAAAGTCAAATCACTCAAAAGCTAAAATACAAAAACAAAAGAAAAACCACAAAATCTAAATCAAAACCAAAACAAAAAAAAACAAAATCAAAAATACAAAATCCAAAAATGCACAAAACAAAATTTAAAAAATAAAAACAAAAGAAAAACACAAATCCACAAAAAATTAAAGCAAAAAGAAAAAGTCAATTTTGAAAAGAAAATCAATAGAAAAAACAATTAAAGCAACTAAATAAAAAAATGCAAAAAAGGAAAAATCAAAAAAATAGCAAAAACAAAAAAAGGGAAAAAAAAATTATAAAAAAAACGTGAAAAACAATAATGAACAGATATGCTTAAAAACCCCCGGGAAAAGGGAAAAAATTATTAAAAAAAACGTGAAAAACAATAATGAACAGATATGCTAAAAATCCCCCTTTGCACAGCCCGGGTACGAAGTACTAGTTTGAATAACACTCAATCATCGTTGTTATATGAAACGCGAGTTATTCGCTAATATATGTGACCAACTTTTTGGGAGCACGCTAAAAAGTTCATTGGTCGCTATCTCAAAAGCCTATCAATAACAAATATATTAAATCTCATTTTCGGAATCATTTTCATTCATTTTCAATATTACAATCATAATGGCGGCCACTGCGCAAACTTTTTCTCATTTTGTTGTGTAGTCTAATGTGAACTGATAAAGGGGAACCGGACAATTCTTCCCCCAGAAAAATTTATTCTGTACAATTCTTCCTGCACAATACTTCCATGAGTCTATTCTTCATCGGGCAATTATTGCCAGACAATTCTTTTATTATTTTTCAAAGTTTATTGATTGAATGCATATAAAGTTGTTAACGATAATAAAAAGTTGCTATTTAATTCAAAATTTTAATGATTTTAATAAACATTTTTTACGATTTAGTGGATACTATTAAAAAATTCACTTAATACAAAAAAAAAAATACTATTAAAGTCTCATATCAAATAATTGCATTGTGTGAATATTTTTCAAATACCCGTTGTTATGGAGGTGTTTAAAATTTTTATCCCTGTTTATTTCATTTTCCTATCAATTAAAAATGAAAGTTTATGTGTTAAGAAAAAGTCATGGCACACGTGTTGGCTGTCAAACAAGCAGCAAACATTGCGAGCCAAATGACTTTTCAACCTGCAGTGTTGCAAAAGCAACCAACCAACAGACCAGGCCAGCCACATAAGGCAACAACGTACGGACGGGACGGCATCCAATAGATATGTTTATAACTGCCATCGCACATTGGCGCTCCACGCTTCCGTCGTAATTCTGTGGCATGCAGTTGAATGGTTGTAATTGTCGCCAATGCAACACAGCAGCAAACATTGGAATTGTCGTGTTTTATTTTTTGTTTTTTTTGCAACATTTACGCACTTAACACTTATTAATGTTATGAAAATGTTTCTTGTGTTTGCATAACATGCGTCAATAATTGTTACAAAGTGACTTTGCAACAGAAAAAGTGAAAGTTCGTTAAGGTTATATGTGGGAAAGATGAACATAATAAATAAAATCAGGATATTAATGAAGAAGATTGAATTGGCTACGTCATGTTGAGGCTGTTGATTAATTAAAACATTCAATATTTATGTTGTTCAATTCATAATCTTAAAGTCTATATGAATATGATTACAGTTCATTTGTATATATTTTTTGAAAACATATATATGCTTTTATTCTTCGCAAAACGATGAATGTGCTTTTTATCGTAGCAAATTTCTTTTCTTGGCTAAAATAAAATTATGCTTCATTTCGTGGAGAAAATAATAAGGTTCCTCATTTCGTGGAGACAATAATTGCATGCTTCTTTTCTATAATGTGTTTGTTTTCGTGGGGAAATAGAAATTATGCTTTTTTTCGTAGTAAGCAAATTAAAACGTGTAGATCTTCGTAAGAGGGGTTGATATATGGTATTTGAAGGTCGATTATAAATTGATTGGAATATTGTATAACTTCCGATTATATTCGTATAAAATTTCAATTTGTTCGAATTTGGCACTGAAAAATCGAATTCTGGAACAGCCAAAAAATTCGATTTTTCAGTACCTACGTTTTTCATTGCAAATCAAGTTCAATTGAAACGAATTCAATTCGATTTTGTTTGTCAACTACTTGAATGTCGATCGAAAGAGACTCAGAATATGTTTAATAGAAATATAGAAATTCAAATAGAAATATGATGACGACATTATTTCAGATGATAAAACGCCTGACTAGAGGTTGGATGACCAAAGTCTCTTCCTGTAGGGACGTTGAATGGAATCTAGGAAAAGATATCTCGGAAATATTGAAATTATGGAGAGAACACGTCTCACAACGAAAACAGCAATTCCGCCAATATAGATAGAAATTCTAATAGAAATATGATGACGACATTCTTTCGGAAGATAAGACGCCTGACTATAGGTTGAATAACCAAAGTCTCTTCCTGAAGGGTCGTCGAAGGGAATCTAGGAAAAGATATTTAGGGAATATTGAGATTATGGAGAGAAGACGTCTCTCAACTCCTAGCCGTTGACGAAAACAGCAATTCCGCCAATAGAGAAGATCACTCAACATACCGCCGCCCAACCGTTCTGAGGTTTCGGACAAGGCGATTCCTTATAGTACGACTAGATCAAACTGAAAATGGAGATGATTATAGGAGACACCAAACTGAATTACAATGACACTATCTTTATCAAGAGTATCATGTATGCTGATAATATCATTATCATTGGACAGAGCACAATGGGTCTTACGCAGACAAGACGAAGTACCTGGAGTTAACAAACAAATAGTCCTGAAGTCTTGGAGAGTACGTCACTATTGACACCCACAATTTCGAAGTTGGGTAAGACTTCATCTTGCCAGAAACCAACGTGAACACTTATAATAACGTAAGTATTATAATTAGCCGATTCTCCAGTGAAACGACCAAGTACAGAACAACCTGACAGCAATTGGGCTGTCTAACTGAATCCAGAACCCAACGCAGAAGCGACTGGCATGGCATAATAGCTACACACAGAAAAATCCTCTTTTGGCATAAGGTTGGAAGAATAAAAAGTTTGTTGTACCTACTAACTTTATTCGGTTAAATCAAATGGTTTACAAATTTACTGGTGGAACTGCCACATTAGCCTATACACATGAAATATTAGTCTATACACACTCCTAATGGTTCTAAAGCTGTACTAAATTGTTCTAAAACAGTTCTAAATTGGTTACAGTATACACTACAACTCTTTTCATTTTGCCAATAACAACCGACAAAGCTGTTGAGAGAACCGAATAAGTTGGTTGGGCAAAGAGTTGGTTGGCGCAAAAAATCTCTATTCTGTGTGTATGTTTCAAATCCATTATCAGTTGTATTGGCTAAAAAAGTAAGTTTCGATTTTAAAAAGAGACGGTTTTAAACAAATATCGGTTTCAATCCCTGGCTAAAAGTCATAAGAGAGCTTTATTAAAATCTCGACCAAAATTAAACTTTAATGTTACGTCTTCGAGTATTATTAAGATGACTAATATCTTATTAAATAATCTCGCTACGCATCATTTTTAACTTGAAAAAATCACCAACTATTATATAAATTGAAAATAAATTCGAGAAGCTATACGAGTGAGTGAGGCGCTCATTAGTCTGGGAACCCATGTAGTCACCTTAAACAGAAGCGCGCGCACACCCAAACGCATCATGACAGCATCAACAACAAAAACAAGTCATAATCCGTTTCTTGTTGTATTTTATGACATAATCAGTTTCACACCATCTACGTTTGTGATATAAGAAATAATGACCCCCCATCTCTAATCAGGTGCAGCACATTTCGAACATGGTCACAGATTAACATATAGTTTTTTTTATTTCGAACAATATCGACTAATCGAAATGTTTTGATTAGACAGCGATTTACACGCGTTATTGTTACACCCATCGCTGACTTAATTAATTTTTAAAATGCGGTCAAAACAAAAACGATTATGAGTCAATAATACCAAAAAAGAAAAAAAAGAGAAATTTGGTAAATTTTTGCAAAAATATATTGCATGAACTTTCGGCATCTTCCACACCACCTACTTTTGTCTTTGATGTCAGCTACTATTTAAGCCACAATCACAATGGCCAAAAGGTATAAAAGTAAGTGCGAAACACTTAAGCGATTAGTCGTTAAAACTGCCTCGAATTGGCGTCGCGTTCAAAATGAAATTCGCGTATTTTTTGTTGCTTGTCGCGCTGGCGGCAACTGCGGTGATTGGTGTGCAGGACGATGTTGTCACGGACAAGAATCTGGTAATGCAGCAAGAAGCGGTGCCGGTGGTGCATCAAATTGTGCTAACAGACAAAGATATCGCAGAAGACGATAAGGAGGAAGAAGAAGATGCCGATGATGAAGAAGCAGTTGATGACGCTGCAATACAAGTGACTGAATTATCATTGACAGAGGATGAGTTGCAACAACTAATGACATTGGATGATGAAATTAGCAATAATAACAATGCTGCTAATAGCATGGAGAGCGAACGCACCGGACGCAACATTGTGGCAGACAGTGCTGCGACGCGCAGACAAGCAGCGGCTGCACTTACCGATGAAGAAATTAACGAGATCGTCAAATCAATCTCATTTCCTGCACATGCGCAGGACATCACAGAGGATGCGACGGCACTTGCGTCCGGCGCTCCAGATGAGGTAGAACCACGTAACGCAAGACAACGCGATGCACGTGCACGTCGTGGTTATTATATTATCGCATTTTCGCCCGTCGATGCACCCATGATGCCCTTTAGCAAACTGGATATTATACCAGCTGCGGCAGTGGCTGAAGAACGTGCGGCAGCCGTCACCAATACATTGCGTGATCAAGATGATGATGAGGCGGCGAAAGATGCTGAGGAGGTCGAGGCACGTATTTTGGATCAACGCACACTGAAGCGTTTCATACGTCGATTAATGCGTCAGATACGCAAGGGAACACGCAAGGTGCAGCGCAAGACACGCTTCAAGTCGAACGATGAGGCTACGGTGGAGAATGTCGAAGAGCCTACGGTGGAGAATGTCGTGCGTCGTTTGTGGAAGACGCGTCAGGACCAGAGCGACAGTGCGGCGTCTTGGTTTAGCTAAGCGTTGTGTGTGATGATTTAGATTTAAATAATTTATTGTTAGAGAATATACGAAATGACGAAGAAAAAGATATTAAAAAATAAAAAAAAATAAAAAAAATATATAAAAAGAAAAATTAAAAAGAAACTTATAGACAACAGAGAAATATTGTTCGAAATACAGAAAGGAAAATACTCTAGGGGTCTGGAACATGATACAATAACAAGGTAGAAGTATTCGAGAGCGCATCTCATAAAATTTTCTTATCCCATACAACATTTTGACATAAGCACGGGACGTTTGACAGTCTCTTCAGGCGTTTGACAGAAGCACGGGACGTCTAAGAAGAACAATGGTCTGGAATGAAATAGAATTCTAGCTGAACTTTTGACGTCTACTTCGATTTGATTGCGCGATTGTCGTTATATTTTCTCCTTCAAATTTCAGCAATATTGATTAACAGCGCATGACATCTGCAATACGTCCTAGGGCCTATAAAATAAAAATAACGAAAATAGGTCTATTCACAGAATTACATCATATTGATGAATTCAGTTCTTCAAACCATGATTCATTGTATTGAAGAGACATTCATAATATTAATGACGAACGTCATAAATGTTATGAATGCTATCATAAATATGAAGAACGCTTGGTAACTGTCGAAAAAGTGTTCTTCAATATGATAACTGTATGTGAAGAATACGTTTCATCATATTAATGAACCAAAATATAAAATACAACAAATTAGTTCTTCATATTGAAGATCTCTGTTCATTAAACCAAATTTCTATCAACATTTTTTTTTTCGTTCATTGTTTGCCGTACTTCTCAGTTCTCAAGTAGTTCTTGTGCGTTATTTCTTATATATAATGCTTGCTCGACATGCATAAATTAGTAAAATGTTTTATAATATATTTATTATAATTACAACTTTTTATTAATAAAAAGTTATATTTATAAAATATATATTTTTGAAAAATATTTTTTTTTCTTGAATTTTTTTTTTTTCAAAAACATTTTTTTTTTTCGGAACAATTTTTTTGTCCGAAATTTTTTTTCGGATAATTTTTTTTTTTAATTTTTTACTGTTATTTTTTAAATAAAATTTTTACAACAATTTTTTTTTCAAATTATTTTATAAAAAAAATGTCTGAAAAAATATTATGAACAAATTCATCAAAAATAATTAGAATATTACACTACTCAACAAAATCCACAAAACATTGTCCAGTAAAAAATACTTTCTGGTCAACTCAGAGTCATTTGGTTTGTGTCGGAAATTTAAAAATTAACAATTGACACGCAATGCAATTTAGCAATTTCATATTTTTATTACTGTTTTTTATATTTCTTTTCGTTCTACAAAATGGGTAGATGCACGTTGAGGTATTTTCTATGATTTGGCCCAAAAGAACGAAGAATGAAATGTAAGAATGCAGCCAAAGCAGACGAAACGTTGATGCTGCTGCATCCTCTTATTATGCGATCGTTGAACGCACATTCCATATTCAGTCAAAGGTACTAAGTGAATGAGTGGGTAGTTTTTAGAAACAAAAACTTCGTGGTGGGACACAGCAAAGCACACAACTTCTTTTTCTTCTTGCCTGATTCCTCAAGATGCTGCGATGTAAGTGCTGCATGTTGGCTTAACCTGTTATTCTGAAGCATTTACTTTTTAGCCA
This sequence comes from Dryomyza anilis, assembly GCA_951804985.1. Taxonomy (NCBI): domain Eukaryota; kingdom Metazoa; phylum Arthropoda; class Insecta; order Diptera; family Dryomyzidae; genus Dryomyza; species Dryomyza anilis. The sequence goes on along the minus strand of OX638130.1, from coordinate 124,862,402 downwards.
CACTTGAAATGCGTTAAAGCTGCGAAAGCCCCAAAGCCGACGACGACAATGACAGACGGACCGCCGGACTTTGAAGAAGAACTTGTTTTGCTGAAGACCGTTCGTTGTAGCTAATTTTGAACATTTTGTAAATATTCCAACCACTTGAATGAATGAAAACAACAAAAATCTGTTTTTGATTTTAGATTTTTTTATTTTTTTGATTTTTTTTGTTGTGTGTGTGGACGATGGACGAAATGGTTACGAAGAAAGTTATGTTGACGTTTGATAGAGGGTTTCACTCTGATGTAGTTTTTTTCAATTTGTTTTTATTAAAAATTCAAGAATTTAGGAGTGGAGCCACATTTCTAATAAAATGCCTAGTTGCCTCTTTGGGCAGCGACGACGAACGGCATCTGTGCGCGGTATAAATTTTAATTTCGGTTATTAAACTGCATCGAAGTGAGCTACACTGCACTACTCGACGCTTGCTGGGAGACGTGAGGAGGTGGGCGCGGAAAACTCTTGACACGTTTTACTTGCGCACGTATTTTGTACGTACGTTGTGTAGTTGAGGTGTGGGAATATTTGTTAAATGTTATTTTTTGAACTAGTTTGTTTTAATGTAATTTTTTGAACCAAAGAATCGTGGGGAAATCGAATTAATGAAGAGTCTCAAATTATTTTATGTTCTGGAAAACAAAATTTGAAAGAGTTGTAATGGAAACTGTAATTCATTGTGTAATTAATGGTGTAATTAAAAAATGTAATTAATTTTTTATTGAAATTGAATTTATAATGAATATTGAATTTTTAGTGAATAATTAAATTTTTAGTTAATAATTGAATTTTCAGCGAAACGGTTAATTAGCGAAAAATTTAACTCTTTGTGAAAAAATTAAATCTTAGAAAATGTAATATTGAATTTTTAGTGAAAATTGAATTATTTAGTAAAAAATTGAATTTTTAGTGAAAAATGAATTTTTTAGTGATAAATTGAATTTTTAGTGATAAATTGAATTTTGAGTGAAAAATTTAATTTTTAGTGAAAATTGAATTATTTAGTAAAAAATTGAATTTTTAGTGAAAAATTGCATTTTTAGTGAAAAAATTAATTTGTAATTTTGTGAAATATTGAATTTTTAATGAAAACTTGAATTTTTAGTGAAAAATTGAATTTTTAGTGAAAAATTGAATTTTTAGTGAAAATTTGAATTTTTAGTTATAAATTAAATTTTTAGTTATAAATTAAATTTTTAGTTATAAATTAAATTTTTAGTTATAAATTAAATTTTTAGTGAAAATTTAAATTTTTGTGAAAATTTAAATTTTTGTGAAAAATTGAATTTTTGTGAAAAATTGAATTTTTATGAAAAACTGAATTTTTAGTGAAAAATTGAATTTTTAGTCAAAAATTGAATTTATAGTGACAAATTGCATTTTTAGTTACAAATTGAATTTTTAGTTACAAATTGAATTTTTAGTGAAAAATTGAATTTTTAGTTACAAATTGAATTTTTAGTGAAAAATTGAATTTTTAGTGAAAAATTGAATTTTTTAGTGAAAATTTGAATTTTTAGTGAAAATTTGAATTTTTAATAAAAATTTGAATTTCAATTAAAAATATAAATAATAATGTGTATTCTTCTCAATGAAATGAGGCTCGGAAAACTTCGATGCCTCGAAGTTTTCTTGAACTAACTTTGATAAAAATGTTCGATCTCGTGCACCCAAAGAACGAATCAGTTGGGACAATCGTCTTTTTTTGCCAACCGATTTAATTAGTTCTGTCAACATTCGACTGATTCAGTTATTACAACACCGCGATCAGTTCACACATCTAATGAACACAAGACACTGATTTCGCAGTTGAATCAAATAAATATTGGTTACTACAACCTAATTTAACTAACTATCTGTTAAGTCAACTAAATATTGGTTATGTCTCATTTTAAATTTAGTTGCCGTAGCAATGGAAATAAAAAAATTGAAAATTGATAAAAAGTTTGTTTCCCCAATCAATGTTGCAGTTGCTTCAATTAATAGTTGGTTACGCTTCATACTATTGTTTACCATAAATGAATTTCAGACGAGGCTGACTACATTTGGTAGATGCAAATGAATATTCGATGAAACAACTGAACTCCAAGCTAATATTTTTTTGTGTGATAGCTTTATCGCTTCTTCGTACATTCAAAATACAATATTTAAATATTTATCGCATCGATATCGCAATATTTTTCGACGTGATCTCGAATTTTGATTATTTTTTCTTCGATATTGTTCCGATTTCAAAAAATGTCCCGTACTGAAAAAACTCCGACAAAACACATCCATCCAATTTGACGCTCGATATCGTTACGTGAACGGGTCCGATATCGTATGATTTCTCCATGATCTCGTAACAATATAGAAACTAGGTAGGTAATAAACTCCTTCAGAACTAACTCCCCACAATTGTGCCTTTATTTCGTAACGCAATAAATTCACATTTTTGAAAATTAAGCAAAACCCCAAATATAAATCAAATAACACCCCATAAAAACGAGGTTATATTTCATTTTTAAAGAAATTCCCAAAATCTGGAAAATATAACAAATTATTTGAAGTATTTTTTTAATTAATTGTGCCCTTATTTCGTGACAAAATCAATTCCCAAAAAAGGAATGAACCCAATATACGAAATAACACCCTATGTAAAACAGTTTGGAAATTTTTTCGTTCCGTAGTTTGGGGATTTATTTCCTGCGTCATTGTTTTATAGAATCTTTTTATGGCCCTAAATATGTTTAGTCTATTGTGTGAAAACTTTCTATTAGTAATTTAAATTATTGGCTCATTTTTAAGAATTCTACTTCCTGATTCGAAAACTCATTTTATAGTCTAAAATTTTAGCTATTTTGTTGATAAAAAAATAAAAAATTTGATTAAATACTTAAAAACTTAACTATTTAAAATTAAAAACCATTTCAAATTGAACATTTATAACCACCTCGTTGGTTTTAGACTGCAATCTTCAAAGAGTCCAAATTACAGCACAACAATATTTTTAAGCCTTTAGGTTATAGCAATAATCTAGGTTATTTATTAGTCACAAAAGGTGGTTTTGATCGTATATTTAAAAAGCTACTCTGATATAATGGTCTTCGTAGGACTAACAATGACCCTAGAGCCTTAAACACAAAAAGACACAGCAAATAAACCAAAAAAAACCCATAACAACTACAACAGAAAGTTTTAAACCTCCGTTTGAGACAGTTTAATAATGCATTTCAGTTTATTGTTATACTTAAATGTTATTATATTTTATTGTTACCCTTTTGGCAAAGACTCTTTTATTTGCAATTTTATCGCTAAAACCATTTTCACTTTTAGCTGTGAAATCGTTTTAGCAAAAAAAAAACGAAAATAAAACACAAGACACCCACATTAATCAAGTGGTTTTTATTTATTTTTTAATAAGTTCCTCAAAGTAAAAAGTGAAAATTGCATTAAAATTGAATGAAAATTATGATTATGATGGTGGTGGTGCTGCTATGACGATTGTTGTCATCATCATGTCACTCTCAACAGCACGCAAGTGGAAATAAATATGAAAAAAAAAAATTCCAACCGTTGCTAAATGTGTTTTTGACGATGCTGTTTAAGTGATTTTTTTTTTTATTTTGGTTTGCATTAATATTTATAAAATAAATTTGCAGGCGATTTTTATTATTTGCAATGAACTCGTGGTAGATTTTGCATTCAACGTTGAACTTCTGGTCACATCACATACAAGGAAATCAAACAATAAAGTATCGCCAAATTATGTAACGAGACCCAAAACAGGATTGACTTTATCTTCGTCGAGTGAGTTTGAAGAGTATGATGATACTGCTTTATTTGACTATATTCAATTTTGTATTTCAAAACACTTTTAAATGTTCTCTTAAAAATTTAATTCACTAATGAATTTAAATTTATACAATTCATAGAATTATAAAACTATATTTTTAATAAATTATAATGTTTACAAAAGCCAAATATATATTTTTTGAATTGAATTTAATATGGACAAAAATTGTGTGAAACGAATTCATTCTGATTTGTGCTACACACAATTTTAATTTTGAACGCAAATCTATAAATTCATATTTCAACTATATTTGATTTATTTCAATTTAGATTTATTTCAATTTCGATTTTTTTTCAATTTATTTCATCCCAATCAATCCATACGTCACTGTTTAATTATATCTGCAGCATTTCTTACCAGGTTAAAATCACTTTGATTGAAAAGAAAATACTGGAAATGAACTGGTATATCATTATAAATTATTAAAAATGAGGTAATTCGTAACGAAATTTTGAGAAAATCAATGACAAAGTCAAAATTTCTATTCTTATTTTTTGAAAATTTCAACTTTACGTATATTTTAAAAAAGGAAGAATTTATGTGATTCAAAGATGTGATACAATATTAGAAAGGTAATTTAACTGACTATAACATAAATAAAAAATTGATATTCATTTGTCAAAAAATTATACTTTATTGCCAATTTTCTTGACTATGTTATGCATTTCTTAAACACGCTGTATATTAAACTCGTTGAAAAAATTGAAATATTTTTTTTTATACTAGCTGGACCCGTGCACAGCTGCGCCCATGCTAAGTTTTTGTAATTGCAAAACTATTTCGTTTATGAAGTGTGGATACATTTACAACCCTTTTAGTGCAAGCCTAGTCACTATTTTTCCCGCCCACATGGAACGTAGTGCCATGCCAATTTTTCCAATCCCGCTTTCATTATACTTTACTATTAAACATTTTAAAATGATCCTTCGTTTTGATTTGTACAACTCTGCTCCTAGTAAGTCAAGAGTTAGCATTTTTAAAATGTTAGTTATGTGGGAGGTGCCACGCCCCATTGTTCCCTTTCCTTCCACATTCTAAGTGACTATTACAATGTTTAATATAATCTTTTGTTTCGTGCATATTCTACGTGACGATTGGAGTTTTAAATATGAACATTTATTTTCATTATTATAACTCAACTCTTAGTATGTCAGGAGTTATAGCAATTTTAAAATTTTGGCTATATGGGAGGTACCACGCAATTTAATCCAATCCTGCTCACATTCTACGTGACGATTGGAGGTTGTAATATAAACCTTAGTTTCGATTTATATAACTCTAATCTTAGTAAGTCAGGAGTTATAACATTTTTATAGTTTTAGTCATATGGAAAGGGCCAAACTGAGGGCCCACTGAGCCAAATTTCCTGACTGTGCTTATCACCGATATTTTTAATTAAAATTTAAATTTTGCCACGCCCATTTGTGTACCTTAAGAGGTGAATTTTCCGACTTTTCTTTTTTCCTAAACCACTCTTGCATTGACACGAACAAAATACGGAATTAAGAAAATCCGTCTGTTCGTTCTCTCGTGATGCTCTGGCACACACAGGTCATTTCATTTTTATATATATAGATTTATTTTAAACCATAAAATAACCCCCTGAATTATTGACATGAATGAACCAAACACCCTATAATTTCTAAAAATTCATATTTTAATTAAGAATTCATATATCAAACAACAATTATTTTTTGATCTTAAATTCACATTTGAACTAATAACTCAAATTTAGACTAAGAATTCCAATAACTAAAAATTAATCTTTGTACTTAAAATTAATTTTTTACCAAAAAAAAAAATAGTATTTGAACTAAAAATTCATATTTGGAATAGAAATTCATATTTGAACATATCATTTTTTTGACCTAAAAATTAATTTTTAAACTAAAAATTCATTTTTGAACTAAAAAATCATATTTTAAGTATAAATTTATCTTTTAACAAAAAAATAATTTTTGAACTTCAATTTATGTTTGAACTAAAAATTCATATACTGACTAAAAGTTGATTTTTTTTAAAACATATCAATTCAAAACTCATATTTAACAAAAAATTCAGATCTTAATTAAAGATTTATATTTTAAATAAAAAAGTAATATTTGAAATAAACGTTCAAATTTGAATTAAAAATGGACTAAGAACACAACTCAACAAAACGAGAAAAAATGTTTGCCATGTACATTCCATACATCAATTATATATAATTCGCGGTTGCTGATTTTGACTGCATATTCAGTTTTTTTTTCAAGAAAATTGCTCTCGAATTTTCAGTCACTTTTTAGAATTAAAAAAATACAGTCCCTTACACAACCAGTTTCCCAAAAAACTGTAAACGCAATTTTTCTTTTAATTTTTCGATTAATTACAATATATCGATAAATACTATTATTCCGATATATTTTTTAGATATTTGAATCTAAATTCGATTTATACTTATTTTTTTTAGACTATTTTTGAACGATTTTTTTAGCATTGTGAATCAAATGATAAATAAAAGAATGATATATAATAATGTGGAGCATAGTTCGAACTAATGATGAAAATTATTAACTTTTTTGTATTAGTTCTCATTTTTAAAATATGCTATATCAGCACAGTTACCGTCAAAAACTACAAAAACAAACAAATTTAAAATGCCTGTATATTTTACATACAAATTACTGAAAAAATAGCCGTTTTTACCTGAATTTTTTATCAAAAATGGTACGTAATAGTAAAATGCTGAGTATGCAATAAGAATAAGCATACTTTATATATGAAGTACCAATATTTTCAGTTAAGGGGTATTAGTATTTTTATTGCAAATTGATTATATAACAGAGTACCAAAATCAAGTTCTCAGGAAGTATTTTAAAAAGTAGTGATTTTGATAGTTAGTTTGGATTATGCTCTAGATAACCATACATCATTTTTTGTTGTTTATCATTAAATCCTAAATAATAAAAAAAATCGAAAAAAAATCCAAAATTTCCGAGTTTAGATCTAATTATCTTAAAAACGTATTATTTTATTAAAATTAGTCTACACATAAAAATATTTTACGTATATATAACAATTGATATTAATAGCAAACAAAATCGTTTTCCAATTAAAAATATGAATGTATTTACTAATTAATTAATTAATTAATAAATTGTATTTACACATTTTTAATTAAAATATTAATAGGAATAAATTTAATTTCATTTCAATACAACTAAATCATTAACAGTATTTACTACTTTTATTTGTTACTTTTGATTTATTCATTTTCTTCAAATGCAACTTTGTTATGTTCTCTTTTCTTTCTTCAGGGCTCTCATCACGTAATTTAAAAACGATCGTCGTTGAAACGATAGTCATAAAAAGTTATCGTTTTTGCTTATGTAAGACTATCGTCTAAACGATATCGTCAGACGATTATCGTCATACGTGATTAGAGCCCTGGATTTCATTTTGTTTTGTGTGTGTGCGTCTAAAATCTAAAAACTAAATACATATATTGCGAATATTTGTATTATAATTGTACGAAAATGTAAAACAATTTAAATATTATTAACAGCACCGGAAGACGATGTGGATTGTGTTTTGGGAGTATTAAGAAATGAATCCTATCCGCTGAAGAATTTACGGAATATTGGAAGCGATGCTGCCAATATCGGTTGTACAATGTATTTAAAAAAATTCTATTAATAAAACTTTCTATATGATGAAATTAATTAATTCTTGATTTAAAAAATCTCAATAAAAAATTTAATATATTAAATATCAATATGACAAAAAAAGTAATTGAAGTTTCTCCAATTAACATATTCTCATTATTACGAATATGGAATTTAATGCAACTAAAAATTACATCGGCTGAGTTTTAATTCAAAAATAATTGCATTGATTAACATTTTAGTTATATTTACACACTCTTTTCTGTGTTTTTTTTTGGCTAAGCTCTTTTTCCACTGAACTATATTTTTTTATTCTAGGTTGGAAAAGGCTTAAATTATTAAACTAACTTTGTAATTCAAATTCAACTAAAAATTTATAAAATATAAGTTTAAAATATAAAATTAAAAAAAAATATATTTAATTAAAAAATAATTTTAAACTAAAAATTCATGTATGAACTTTTGAACTGAAGCCCATTTTTGACTGAAAAATATTTGTTTAACAAATTGTAAGTTAAAATTAATCATAACAATCTTTATTAAAATGTTAAAAAAATGTTTAAAATAGTACTGGTTGGTCTTAATATAATTTTATTAATTCTTTTAGATAAAAAGCATTCGCCAAAAATGTTTTAAATGCTAAATTATGCCACATGCATTTCCTGTCATTAGACACAAATCTCATTAACAAATCTTTTTCGGAAGATCCATAAAAATGTGGTTTAAACCAAAAACAAATGAAAAATTTTCATTTAAAATGCACGCAAAATGTATGAAGAAATGTTTTTTTTTTTGTAATTTTTTATTATTAACTCGTTTTTAATGGGATTTTTAAAGTATTTTGTGCGGCTGATTGCAGCGCCACCTACATGCAGCGGCAGCAACATAAGCTGTTTGTTGCAGATTGCAATGTTGCTGTTACTGCTGTTGTTGTCGAGAGAGTTGTTGCTGCTCGCATGTATTTCAAAACTTTGTGATCGCTGATCGCATGTGAGTATTTTTTTTTATTTTAGTTTTTTTTTTATTATTATTTTTTATATTTTATGCATTATTCATGATGCAGTCAGCCACTTGCTGCCCAGAGACAACGCCGCATGAAAGCCTGAGAAACAATTGGTGTTTTCTTTAGCAACATTTTTGTTTGTTGTTTTTGTTGTAACAAGTTTTCGAAAACGACATGAGTTACCAACCACTACTAATGAAAAAAAAAAAAAACAGAACAACATGCTGCTCAAATGTGCTATAAATTTTTGTTGGTGCGAAAACAATGCAGCTCGAAAAAATTGTTTACATAACCTATTTCAAAGAAACGACATTGAAAATGAAACAGCTAAAATTCTAATTAAGATGGAGGATGGGGTATTGGGAGGACTATTAATAAACGCGAGTTGAGCAATTCTGGAAAGAGTGCATTTTGTTGTTCAATGCATTCACGCGTCATTTATGTTTATTTAATTTAAAGGTGCTTTTCCAACTTTTCAGATTTCTTCGAATTTAAAATGATCGTCAAATATTAGTAGAGATATAATTAATAGTTTTCAAGAGAACCAAACCATCTCGAAAAATTATTGAAAATGTTAAAAAAAAAAAAATTGGTTGTTTTTCTTATACGATATCGCAATTTTATACGGTATAAATATTAAATCGACATCGTAAAAGTTGTCTTTTTCGATAAACTTATCATCGTTGTAGAACGAAAAGTCACCAAATACATTTTCAAAATGCCAAATATTCATTTACAAAAATGTGTATATATCTGTCAATTTTTAATCGATGATCTCAATTTTTTATCACATGATAAGAAAATGTAAATCTATCAATTGATATTTAAACTTTAAAAATTGATCAATTACTTTCTATAATATTAATCAACAAACTCGAAATTTAAGTTTTCATAAAAAATGTATTTGGTGACTTTTCGTTCTACAACGACGATATTTTTTAATAAAAATATCGGTTAAGCCTTAAATGTAGATATGCCATTCATGAGATTCACATTTTTCATAACAAACAATGGGGAATTATCGAAAATTCACTTTTGATGATAATTAAAATATTTAAAGAAAAATACATTTTTTTGTGTTGAAAAAATCGAAAATAAAATATAAAAATGACCAGTTCATGTTTTTCTCATACTGTCTAAAACTTTTTATAAAGATTATAACAATTTTTATAGTAGAGCTGGACCTACGGATAACATTACTACTTCAGAAAATATGTTGTATTTTTATATACAGGGTGATGTCGATGTCATTAATTCATGTAATCATTATGGGTGTATTTCTTTATTCATTCTGGAATAAGAATAGAATGAACAGAATAGTTTGATATTTTATCCGGAATATCTAGAATACTGTGAATAATGTAGCAGTTTCAGAATAACCAGAATAAAAAAATGTAAACAAACATTAAATATCATTTGAAAATCAAACTTTTTAAAAACGTTGCTTATCAATTTGGAGGTATGTCACTAAAATGCTAGCACATAATAATGCATCGTACTTCATTTCACATATTTTTCTTAATCAAAGAGGTTCCGTACATACCGATAAAAAAGTGCTGTACCAAACTTGCATTTTGCAATGCCACAATCTTGTATATATGTCCTCGCAATATGCAGTTCTTAAATATTTTTAAAAAAGGACATCAATATCTTACGACACACGCGACAAACCACCAATATCATGCGACAGACGCGACTTCATTAAAATTTATTTTATAATTTATAATTTGTGTAAATAATTTCTAATTTGACAGTTTTATTCTGTGTATTCTATGATTGAACTCAGAATAAACAGAATGCGTTCTGAACGTTCTGTTTCGAATAAAGTAACAGAATTCGGATAAGCCAGAACGTTCGGAAAAAATAAAGTAACAGAAATTTTGAAAACAGAATATTCTGAACGTTCAGAACGAATAAAGAAATATACCCCCGATATCTACATAAAATAAAAAATGTCTAATTTTGCATCCTGTTTAAGCTGTGGAGAAACAGGGTGTTTAATAAATGCATATTACTGACATAACCCAGTCAAGAAAATTGTTTATAAACGAAATTTTGAGAAAATCAATGACAAAATCAATATTTGTAATTTTATTTTTGTAAATTTCAACATTACGTACATTTTAAAAAATGAGGAAAAAAATGTATATACCATTAGAAAGGTAATTTAATTGTCTAAGGACCGTTTTCACAATATCTAGTTAAATATTAACTTCCACTTAAACCGAAAGTTTGCTCAAAATTTGATATATATTTGATATATATATATATATTTTCTTTAACCGGCAGATACTTTAACCGATAGAACATGTTTCCATTATATTTATAATCGACAGATTTTGACAATCCATTGAAAAAATTATGCTGAAATTTGTGCATAAAATTGTTCCCGAAATACCAAAATGCAATGTCGCAAAATATTTTAAGGTAAATGGCAATATAAATATTAGCAATATAAATCTATTGCCGTTGCAAATCTGTCGTCGCAATATCCAAATATGACGAGAAACAAATTCACCATTTCATGAAATTTTAAATTTGAAAAATTCAATTTGAATTAATTTATTTATGTCAATTAGTTGTCAGATATGACAGAAATCTATTACAATATCGTTCTAACCGGAAGTTAAATAACTTGTGTTGGTGAAAATGAAAATATTTAACGAAAACTTTATTCTGAAAGTTAGGCCAGTTAACAAACCTTCAGATAAATTTTAACGTAACCGAACATTGTGAAAACAGCCCTAAATCAAATTGAAAAATGTATATTCATTTAACAACATATTATTCTTTATAAACAATTTTCTTGACTAGATTATGTCAGTAATATGCATTTATTAAACACCCTTTATCTTAAACTGTGTGCAAAATTAGATTTTTTTTTATTTTACATTTTCTTATTTTTCGAGTCATAGAATGACTACATGAATGATTGACATCGATGAATCGAACACCCGATATTTAAGAAAATAGTATTCGTAATTGTAAATAAACGGTATTGCAGTTTCCTCGACGATATGTTTTTAATCGTATGGAAATCGTTTAAATAAATGCTGAACGAATTCGATTCGATTTGAAAATTGAAACATGTAGTTGGTGACTTTTCCATCTGCGAACCGTAGTAGAAATTTCCTATATGAGGGAAGGGGAATGATCATGGCCAGATCATGTTTGTCATGTAACTGTTCGGATTACGACAAGGTGAAATTAAAATGATCAGTTCACGATCATGATCATAGTACAATTTCTACTAGGGAATACGATTTTTTTTATTTCTTTAGTTTATTTTTTATAAATTACATTATTTTTGGATTTTCTCTTCGAGTAGCGTAATTTATTTATATTTTTTTAATACAAAATCTTTTGAGCCATTTGATTTTATAGGCATCCCATTAATATCTTCTTAATAAAGATCTACAAAAATAGGTATTGTTTTTTTATTTCATTTTCGAGTATCTTCATTTTTGTTATGTATTTTGTAATACACAATCTTGTGACCCATTTGTTTTTTGTGTGTTTTTTTATCCTTAATAAAGATTTATATAAATAGCTTTTGAGACAATAACAAAATTCGTTGTACTTAAATAAAACATATTTCCCTACAAATATTTGTTTCTGTAAAATTGTGGTCATTTTCAGATTTTCGCAGAATATTTAATTTTTTTTATTTTTTTATTACATTTTATAAGACGTTAAATTAAATTTTATAAAATAAATAATTTAAACAATGATTATCAACAATTTGTTTATTTACAAAAACACCTATCAAACATTTACTAATTGTGTTATGACCCTCGACTGGCCAATGATTAGCTGCCATTTTGCCATTAGCCAAACTGAAAAACAAAAAACGTTCAGTTAAATCTCAGTTTAAAAAAAGCGTATTTTCGCAGTTTAACCACAATGTGTTATTATGTCATTAGCCGGCCGGCCTGTTGCCCCCGAGAACAATTGCTCATCCGAACGGTCGGTCGGTGACCCCACGGCCAGCCAACCCGTTGAACATTTGGCCTTTAACCGGGGCTCTGGGTTTTTTTTACCATTTTTTATTTTTTATTTCTTGTTGAACACATTTTAATTGCTTTAAGCACGCGTTTGAAAATGTTAACAGCTCTTATTTGTTGGCCCATTAAGCGAAAAAATTACTTGCTGGCCATTGTAAATTTGGCTTAATATAAAAACTTAGTTTTTATGTGCATAATTAATTGTTTTATGCTTAGTAAAATTGTCTTTATGTGAACCGGCATTAAATATAATTTCTAAAAATTCAATTTGATGCAGCTGTTAACATGATTTTTTTTTATCTCAAAAAAACAATTTTTATCTAATGTATGAGAGAAAGAACACGTTCTATTATTTTTTATCTTTTTTATCATTATTTCTAATGTTTCCGGTTTTATTTTTGGAATTATTTTTATTATATTTATCGAATTCGTTAGCAAATCATTTGAAAATGAAGTAATGCAATTTTGCCAATTTTATAAATATTTGCGTTCCTGAAAATCAAAATTACGTACATTTGTAGAGAAATTCGACATTTGTCTTGGTAATAATAAATTAAAAGGGTGTACATGAAGATGAGCTGACCTTGTTGATCTTATACTGGTCGTTCGGCTTATGACATGTACAAAATTCATTGATTCGTTCCCGATCATTAATAAAAATATTTTTTTACTATTAAAAATAGTCAATAGGATAAATTATTATTTTAATCGGAAAATACCATTAAATATTAGAAAATACCATGACATTGCCATTGAGTTTATATGAAAAGATTTATTTTTTGTATACTATTAAATCAATATACTATTAAAAATCAATATACTATTAAAAAAAATTGGTCGATAGGACCAATTTGAATGGGATTTGAGGCAATTTTTTTTTCTGGGTGCAGAAAATATTTGTCAAAAATAAAGTTTTTTTGTCGAAAATAAAACCATTTACGATTTCATCTCAATATCTATCACGACACTAACTACGATATTCTAACTAGCTTCGTTTTTATCGTTTCGACATTGTAAAAATATCGTTTTGCTTGCTGGTAAGGAATATATTTATGAATATCAAAATTAGTGTTGATATTTATGACACGATGCGAAAAAAAGGGCCCTCCCAAACATAATTTTGCAGGCATTACATATATCTTTGGAGCTTTATGGAAACAAAAGTATTATTGCATTGCCAAACATTATTATAATAAAAGCGAAACTTATTTTTGTTTTCATTCAAACATATTTATGTTCAGAATGAATAATTTTTGGTGTTCTTGCAAACATATATACGTTTGAATATGAAAAACGTTTTATTCACATGTAAACATATTGATGTTTACATTTCATATTAATGTAAAACAAGTAAATTTTTTTACAAAATACTAATTTTTCCCTTTTTCTTAAATTACATTTTATTTTTATTTATATTATACAATTATAAACTTAAATTATTATTTAAGTTTACTTATACTTAATTATTTTATATCCATCTATTGTTCCTATTTTTAGCTCATTGAATTACGTAATAATTGGATATTTCACAGTCATTATCTGGTATTAACAGTGATTCATCCACAAAAAAGAACTTTTGAACTATATGAAAAGTGTTAATGTGAGTTTTACTGAGTGCTAAAAGTAGGCAGCGTTGTTATTTATTTGTTATGCCAAACATAAATGTAATTAAAGCGTTGTCATACTAATTCTATTATTTTTAAATTCGTTGTAACCCACGAATAACCAAATACATATAATTTTAAAAACTTTTTTTGACATTGGCGGTGTTAAATACCAGAAATTACAAACATACATGTAGTCATATCTGATGAAATATATCTGTTTCTGCAGAAAAATTAATATAATGAATTCATATAAATGCGCGATTAAAGCAAATTATGTTTAAATATCGTATACAAATATTTCAAATTGAACAAAATAATAATACTATTCAATTACAATGTAATTAAATTTTACTCCTAATATTTATATGGTGATTTCGAATTATGTTATAATTACATTCCATCATATTCAAACAAATCTTTTCTAACCGTGCAATTTAAAAATGAAAAAATAATACAAAATTGGAATAAAATGTACTGAATTTTTGTAATTAGAGATTTTGTAATTTTCCTAATAATATTTATTAAAAAAAATAATAATAACACATCAAGCTCATGTTCAATATTCACCTAATCCTCTTTTTACATGATAGAGACGTTCATATCATTTAAAAAAGAATTGTGTAAAAAAGACACAGTAATGGAAAATATTAGATTGGTTCAACAACCTCAAAAGGCCTAACAAAATTAACAATTCGGTAAAAGAAACACAAATTTGATTCTCAGTATACCATCTTAATTCTAAATTAAAAATAATTCTAAATAGATTTTTTTGTTTTTTCAAAAAAATAAAACCAGGATATTTTTATGTTTGTTGTGTTATTTCAAAATCGTGTTAAAAAGACCGTGTACAAACAGGACCATGACATTCATTAGTAATATTTTTTAGACCACTGTCTATCTTTTAAGTTTAAGGGATCCCACGGTGCGTTAAACGCCATTTTCATAATTTTTCAAAACCCGAATGAATCAAATAATATTGAGGAAGCTGTTCTGGTTCATTTCTGGTCCATTTTCGTACATGAAATTCTAGTTTTTTTGCTACATAAATTGAACCGAAAATATTTCCGTAGTAGGAACGTACTTTTGAGTGTATTGAAAACAGTACAATTGTATCGAACTTATCATATCACTGATCGAAATACCTACAAAAATTGAAATCTGCAATATAAAATAATTAAATAGTAAAAAAACCCACATATTTGCACTTTTTAAGACTTTCGATAATAGTATTAAATCATTTCGGAAATAGCGTAGACTTTAATATAATTTATAATCTACCATTAAGCAATGATATTGCATATTTCAAATTTTATAATGCGTATAGATTTCTTAAAAAAATAAAAAACTTTATCACATTTTCAGCTGCGGTTGCATGTCGAGACCACTTGTGATTCAGATAAGGCTTCTTCTGGTTCGAATGCACAACACTGTGTGACAGACGAAATATACTTCAAACGAGATATAGAAATTTGTCATACTCTTGTACTGTACTGCCAACTAACTGTACTCTTTTTGGAAGGAAAGCTCTTTTTTATCAAAGGCTGGCCTTCAAAAATGTAATTAAATTGACAAACACAATGGTGAATTTATATTGTATTGGTGAGTAATAATAAATATATATTACATTACATGCTTATTTTGAGTTCTTGTGGATGTAATTAAAATATGTCCATCTTTTTCGAAATGGAGGATCATAAAGCATGTTTTTATCAATTTTGAACGCATAGGGTTAATAATAAAAATAGGGTTAAAACCTAATAGAAATTGTGCTAGGATCATGATCAGGTTTTTTTTTTTTTGGAATAACTACTAAGATCCACAGCACTCAGACAGACTATATCCATTGTACTGTGAAATCTATTCCCTACAATTTTGTGGTTAATATCACCACGAGCGCCCATGCCCAAGCCGGTATTCGAACCCGATACCTTCAGAATGCAAGTCCAGCGCGCTACCTCTGGACTGCTGATCGGGTACTGATCACTTAATTTTTCATTTAACGATAAGCCACGATAATTTTACGATTATCAACTTGATATGGCCATTTAACTTTTTACAATGACTCAAACTCACAAACTTAAATTCTACCACATTTACATATTTTGACATTTTATAATATTTTTTCAACTTTTATAACAATGCATCGAATATTTTTTCTCCATTACATTTTTATTTATATTGCGCGATAAAACGATAATAGATTTTATGTAAAGCAAGATATTAAACGCTGAAATCTGTTGAAATTTAATAGCGCTATAAATAAATATGTGAAATAGACGAATTTAATTTTTCACTTTTGTATTCAATTAGAGTAAGTCACATTCACTTTTTAAACTCGCACGAATATCAATTTAACATGATGGTTATTATCTTGTTTTATGTAGAAACTATTAGTGTTTTATAATGTTCAATGAAAATGTAATGGAGGAAAAATTATATATCTATTTTATTGTTATAAAAACAGTATGATAAAGTTTAAAAATATGGATAAAAAAATTCGTTGAAGAAAAATGTTTAATTTATGGTTTTGCTTCTTCGTTCTAATGTTGTATATTACAATACAAATCCAAAATGTGTTGATTGATCAAAATTTAGTTGTATTATGGATAAAATTAGTTGTATTATGGATAAAAGAATTATGGATAAAAGAATCGTGATCATATCATGTTAGTCATGTAACTATTATGATTATTACAAGATAAAAATAAAATGATTTCTTTTCGATAAAGACCCACTTTCTTGTCCAAAATACACTCAAAATAGCGTTCAAAAATAGCTTAAATTTCTTATTTTAAAGAAACTTTGTTCTTACAAAAATGAAACATTTCTTTCAAAGAAGTCTTTTTCTTTCTTTATTATTATAAAACTGTATTCTAAGTATGCTGTATGCCCATACAGATAAAAGTTTATTCGTTCATTTTTTTATTTTGTGACACCGTGTAATTGTTGCGTTCAGATTTTAATCAAATAGCTTTAGTAGATATGTATTTTTCAGAGGAAACAAATTGAAAGTGAAGGTGGAAATAACAGTAAGTGGGTTGTTTATCAGTCCATAAATAAATGTAATCCATACATAGTATTACCTGCTATATACTGTATATAGCCTTTATGTTAAAATAATCTTAAAACTAAAAACAGCTATTTTCAATTTTTGTTTGTTTTAAAGTAAATAATATTAACCTTTGTCTAAACAGTGATAGACTTTGATTATGACTATTTTTGTGTTAATATAAAATATAAGTGCTTTATCTTATAAAATATAAAATAGTTAATAATGTAGAACGAAAAGTCACCGAATACATTTTTATGAAAAACTTAAATTTCAAGTTTGTTGATTAATATTATAGAAAGTAATTGATGCATTTTTAAAGTTGAAATATCAATTGATAGATTTACATTTTCTTATCATGTGGTAAAAAAATTGAGATCAATGATTAAAAATTGACAGATATATACACATTTTTGTAAATGAATATTTGGCATTTTGAAAATGTATTTGGTGACTTTTTGTTCTACAACGACGATATTATAAATTTCTGTAAAAAAAAAACTAAGGCTTATTCTGAAATTCACTTAATATCGTGATACAGATATTGGAGAATATGAAAAAAATCGAATCTAATTCGCTTTTTTCGAATTTCAATTTGAATACGAATTCGATTAAATATAGATTGATGTGAATATGATGGATTATATTATAATTGGAGAACTTGTGTCGAAAGGTCATTCTGCAATTAAAAATTAATTATTACAAATTTATATAAAACACGCCTAGCAAACAGGTCGACTGTTTCAAAGTCCAGTTATAATGCGTATCATCTTAATTATCGCTTGAGTGACTCGCAAAAATAAATAAATTATAAGATGATCGTTGGAACCTCTACCACCACCCAACCCAACCCAATGTGTAATAATTAATGGGCTCACAAGCAGTTTCCTGTGCAAATTGCACCTTCGTGTCGTACAATAATTTAAAATTCAAAATTAAATAAATGCAAAAAACCCATTATATTAACAATGAAACAATAAAAAATCCTATGATTCGCACGTAGAATGATTTTGAGTAATAACTAGCGACCGAGCGAGGAGGTTGGTATCTCTAAGATGTATAAGATATTTGGTAACATTGCAAACACTTGGGTGTGGGAACATTTCATAGAATGTGACTGACTGATGGATGCATTGATTGTGTTGGACGCTTTTATGTTTATATTTTGGAATGTATAAATCAGTATAAATTAGCAAAAAGTGAAGGTGTTCATCATTATGTGTTAACGAAATGGTCGAAAATATTAAAAATGCGTAAAGATATTTTTAAAAGCTAAATCTGCGCACAACATAAATTATAGGGTTTCATTTAAAAAAATACAATTATGATGTTAATGTATTTTATTTGGGTTATACACATATCTTCCGCGAGACATTCTTCACTGGGACAATTCTTCTCTAACACAATTCTAACTAACAATTCTAATCTTTCTCGTACAATTTCAAAAATTCTTCCCAGAAAAATCCTCTCTTGGAATGCGGTTGGAAGAATGAAAAAGTTAGTTGTACCAACGGTTAAATCGAATAGTTTGCAAATTTGCTGGTGGAACTGCCATATTAGCCTATACACATGAAATATTAGTCTATACACACTCCTAATGGTTCTAAATCTGTACTAAATTCTTCTAAAACAGTTCGAAATTAGTTGCAGTACAAACTACAACTCTTTTCATTTGTACAATAACAACCGACTAAGCGGTTGAGGCAACCGAATAAGTTGGTTGGGCAAAGAGTTGGTTGGCGCAACAAATCTCTATTCTGTGTGCTTCAATAAGAACTTTAATTTCTGTGTCATTTGCTTTGTGAAGTCTTTCATTAAAATTCGTGTACATTTTTGATTTAATAGTTGGGGAAAGACTTGCTCGATCGCTCTCCTAAAATATGACCGCATAATCATTTACAACTTAAAGACAATTTAAAATCATTTATTTCATATTTTATTCTATACGAAGTTTTTCAAAAACGATTATGCGGCATTCTCATCAAGAACAATTGAAGTTTATCTGTTATACCTTCTACTGATCTATTTGAATTAACAAAATAAAAAAGTAAAAAACACAAAAAAACTTTAACGTTTCGTACGTGTTTTTAGACAGTTTTAGTTCATTTCGGAAATAATTTTTGTTCCGATAACAAAATTTGTTAAACCAAATAGCTAAATACTTTTATTTGTTAGATATTTGTTACTTTATAACAATTTGTGATAATGACAGATCAAATAGTTAGCTTTTAAAGCGTACAATAAAATCTTTTTTTAAATATTTTAAACAGTAACTATAGGAAACAAAATTAAGCTCTACAACGACTATTTAATACTTTTATTAGTGCATACAAAATATAATTTTTTTTCAGCATATTTTTAAAAACATAAACATTGAAATGTTTAAAAAAAAAAAACAATTTATTACGAATATTTAATTAATAAAATATATAAAATTTTTCAATGACAATTTTTTTAACGTAGTAGGCGGTAAATAGAACGAAATTTAAATTTTTAAGTGTAAATTTTATGAGGTTTAAATCTTGATGGTCAGGTTTAAAAATGTGACAATGTAGTACGTTGCTATCAGTAGTCGTCAAGACTCGAATTAAAAGATCACGTTTTATTTTTGTAGCATCCAAAATCAAATTCAAAATGTTCAACTGTTTTTTGTTATTTTGTTTTTGTGATATTACAAACACATTAAATTGTTTCTACTTTTAATAAATAAAAATGTATAGTATAAGTACTCAAAATCAAATCCTAATATCACGAATCAACACGATTTATCTTATTCTATATATATATTATATACTAACTAAATCGCTGTTATTGTTTCTACCTACCATCCCCTTTTTTTTAGGAAAACATTAATCCTTATTTAATCTTCTTTCAAGCATATTTAAAATAATATATGCATTTTGTTAAGATAAAACGTTTTTAGGCGAACTTTAAGGACCCAATAGATCATATCGTCACTGTCATGCAAAAGAGGCGAATGTGCATTTTAAAAATGTTGCGAAATCAAATTTTAACGTTTGAAGTGTTTTAAAAATTATTAATTTTTTTTTTTTTTTCAATTTATTTTGTTATTTTGGTTTATTCATCAATTATTATAACGTATATAAAATATCTTTGGATTTGGACAACTTACTGAATTATAAAAATGGATTCTGTGAAGCTATATCCTGACCAAAACGCAAATATTTTTGTTTCTTATACTATAACTCTTTATTGGTGCAAGATAAAATAGTGATGTGAAGGCATTAATTGACTGTTTTCAAAGCACCTATCGATTGGCATCATTATTTAAAAATAATTTTCCAAATATTAATTTGCCATTTTGAAAAAAAAATAGTTTTAAGTAATAATGCCAATCGTTACGTGCTTTAAAAACAAACAATTAATGTAACATCACTATTTTATCTTGTACTAATAAAGAGTTATAGCAAAAAAACGAAGAAATTTGAAAATCTTGTCATGCCAAAAGGGCAAATCGTTTCGTTTTTTTGCTATAACTCTTTGTTGGTGCAGTATAAAATAGTGATGAAAAGGCATTTATTGTTTGTTTTTAAATCACCTATCGATTGGCAATAATTTGCCAAACATTTTTCTTGCAAATGATAAAAATTCAAAAAAATATTTTAAAATAATGATGATCATCGATAGGTGTTTTAAAAACGAACAGTTAATGCCTTTACACCAATATTTTATCTTATACCAATTAAAAGTTATGGCAAAAAAAAGAAAAGATTCGCCCTTTTGGCATGACAACATTTTCAATTTTTCGAATTCGCCCAAAAAACGACACACGATTTTGGCACAGTATACTTGAGGAAAAACTACATTCAAAATGTAAAAAAAACACAAATGTCAAAAATTATGCATTCGCCCCTTTGGCATGATAATGACGATATTATCTACCACTTTACGTTTCATTTTAAAAAATTCACCTTTATGTTAAAACAAATATTTTTTATTTCATATATTTTGTTTTTATTATTTTTTGTATCAGTTAGTATTTCGCGTGACAGAATTCGAACGGCCGAATATAATTTAAATTATTATCATACATTTTTCAATTTGTCTTAATATGGAACCATGGCGACAGAACCAAACCGAATTTTAGAAATTAGTTTAAAATCAATTACTAAATTTGTACCGAACAAACAGACAATAAAGTGAGCTAATAAAAACGTTTTAAAAAGAGGTTTCACTATTGTTATTCTTTTTCAAGATAAATGGTTTTAAAATCAGAAATTTTCGTATTTTTATAATATTTTGATTTTTTGTGTAGTTCTTTTTAAGATCTAAGATATCAAAAGATTATGATCTAAATTTTAGAATTTGAATACACAATTTGAATACTATTTTTTTCTAATAGGATAATAATAGTATCTTACTAAAAACCATTATTAAATGGACTTCTGAGAATATTATATCTTATTAAAATAATTTAGTTTTAATTAAATTTTCTATAAAAGGATTTTATTAACGTATGTTAATCAGACAGTTCAGGTTACCTTGATTTGCTTTCAGAACAGGATTCTTAGTAAAGGATGGACCATATTATCTAACATGGATTAGTATTTAGGATTACCCTAGTCGACCGTAATCAGTAATCAGAATTATTTCAGATGACCTTTGTTAGGATTGCTTATCGTATTCTGATCAGTGACGAAACAAAATGGTGTGACTCTTTCCGTCTAAAAACTAATCATGATTTAATTTATGATAATTCCTAAAATTTTGAATGTAGCAATAATTATTAATGAGTTAAAACATTTAAAAAAAATCATCGAAAAACCGAATTTTGTAGTAGAAAATGTCCTTACTGTGCTTTTGGCAGTACTATTATATCGTCGTTGTAGAACGAAAAGTCACCAGATACATTTTCAAAATGCCAAATATTCATTTACAAAAATCTTTATATATCTGTCAATTTTTAATCGATGATCTCAATTTTTTTTACCACATGATAAGAAAATGTAAATCTATCAAATGATATTTTAACTTTAAAAATGCATCAATTACTTTTTATAATATTAATCAACAAACTCGAAATTTAAGTTTTTCATAAAAATGTATTTGGTGACTTTCGTTCTACAACATATTATGTTTGTTATTAATAATATAATGATTATTCTAATAATTATATTATTATTATTTGCATGATTGACTTGTAACAAGCATTGAAAACTTTTGAAAAAAGAGTTATGACTAAGCACAATGTATTCCTATATCGACATTATTACTCCAATCATTTCCCACGTTTGTCGCAAGCATAAAAACACGCATCTCATTAATATGCTAATAATGTTTCGCAAATGTACCCCTAAAGCTCTATAAATCCACAAGTTATACTAAAATATAGTTGCCTATTTTGCTTCAAAACACTAAAACATTCCAACCGCCTAAGCAAACACAAACCTTGTGGTCCCTGCAGACACTCCAACTCAATGGTATAATCCCAGTTGTCCATGCTGTTGAACTGCTGCAGCGACGTCAGCTCGTTGCTGTGATCCGCATGGAGGCCATGACGCGCGGCGGCGGTCATAAGTGCGCTCGGTATGGACGGCTGCCAAGGACAGCGGCGCCGCTCGCCGTCCACAACGTCACCAGAAACATGTTGCTCAACATGTTGGGACGACGCCGCATGGCAGGTGGAATTGGAGGAGACACAGTTGGGCAATTGTTTGCCGGACTGATGCGCTGGAAGGTGGTGGAATGGGTGATAGTGTTGTTGGTGACCATTTTTGGTGGCGTTGCCATTTGACTGTAGTGACGACGTTTCATCACTTTTGCTGTTACGGTTAGTGTTGCCGTTGCAGCTGCCAATGCTGTTGTTACACTTGTTGTTGTTGCCGCTGCTACCATTTACAGCGATTGTACTTTTGGCCAAATAAGCCAACGAGCTAAACGGCTTCTGGCTTGTTTTGTTGCACTTTGCTGCTTGCAATTCACTCATGTTGCTGCAGTTCTTGTTGTTGCTGCTGCTGTTGCAAGTAAAAGTTGCTCAAGAACAACTACAACAACTATAACACATTTCGCTTTCGCGACGACAGCGCAACTTAGAAGTTTTTTTACACACACGCACAAAACACACTGTTTGACGCGCGGGTGGACGCTCGTTTGGGCGTTCGTTTGTTCGCGACGGCGCAGGACTATGCGCAGCAAAACAGACGCATCGCATGCACTGCACTGCACTTTGCTGTTGTGTTTGTACTTTTTAGTGTTGCTGTGGCGGCGCGCTGCAGCAACCGGTTTCAAGTTAAGAACCAAGAACGTTGTCGGCAGAGGGGCGCGGAAGTCAATGCACTGGCGTTGCCTTGAAAAAGCAGCCGCGAATATTGCCCGCCTGAAGACAGCTGTGCTGCCAATAAATAAATCCAACTGCAGCAAAAAAAGAGCACTAAGCCCTTCCGCAGGCAGCTCCGCCAATGGAGCAAAAAACTGAAACAAACTTGTTTTGGCGCAAACTGCGTTTAAGCCGATTTGGCAACGCTGCGTACGAAGCACACGAATTAACAACAACAACTGAGACGACGAAGATGATGAGGTTGATAATGATGACGAAAACGACAACGACGAAGAACGACGCCCGAAGAGCAGCAGCAGTAGCAGCCAAGACAACGTCTGAATAGCGACTGGCGCATGCTGTGTGCTCGATGGGCCCGCAAAGCTAGCGACCGACCGACTGCTGCCACGTTTATCGATTCACGACGACTACTACAAGCGCTTGGAATGTGGACTGGTTGTTGGTTGGAAAAACTGCGAGTCAAGTGAAAAACAAAATAACAACAACAGCAGCAGCATAAAGTGGCCAAAAGCAATAAAACAAGCCAAGCCAACAAGCAAGTGAGCGTCAACAACAACAACAAAAACAACAAGTGCAGCAATAGCAACAGTCACAGCAGCAGTGGAAGTGCGAAGCTGCTGCTGCAACATTTGCGTGCAACCCAACCAACGACAACCCAACCGCTTAGTTTTGGTCAATTCAGCGACTGTTGTTTAACCTGCGCCTCGGCGGCGACAGCATTTGGAATCGCGGTGGCGTTCACACTGATTTCATGCAACATTTGTCAACATTAGTGGGGTCAGCACCGCCACCGTGCCACCATTACTTTGGCAGCAGTAATTGTGGGAATTTTGTTATTTATCCCAAATATATTCTTAAATTATGCAGCTCTTATTGATTGGAATTCAGCATAGTGGATGTAATGGATTTTATAAAACACTGTTTGAAAAAAATGTTTGTAGTAAGTATAATATGCTTACAACTACACCCAGAAAAAAATACTATATAAATAATAGTTTTTTTACTATTAAAAATAGTCAATATGATAAATTATTGTTTTAATCGGAAAATACTATTAAATTCTAGAAAATACCATGACATTGTCATAGAGTTTATATGAAAAGATTTATTTTTTGTATATTATTAAATCAATAATTGTCCTATTGACCAATTTTAATGGGATTTGAGAGAATTTTTTTCTGGATGTAACATAAATTAATTATATATTTTTTGAAAATTTAGTTTTAATCATTAAATACAATTTATCATCAAATTATTAATAGAATCATTCGAAAAACTAAAAAATTGCAGATATTGCCAGTTATTTGTAGTATAATTGCAGAAAACATTTATTTGCTTAGCTAGATAATATTTATATTTTTCATTATAATTCAAGTAATTTTAAAAACGATTAATCGTGGAATTTAAATGTTTTTTGGAATAAAAGAATAATTCATTATTACAATAATAATGTATTATTCATAATTCCAATGATATATTCATAGTATTTCTATAGTATTCATAATACTTAAGCTGTGCTCATAATATGCTTAAAGTATTCATAGAATATTTATGAAGTATTCGTTGTATTTATGAAGTAGTCATAATATTTATAAAGTATTAATGAAGTGATCGCAATATTTTTGAAGTATTCACATTATTTATGAAGTATTCACAGTATTCTTACATTATTTATAATATTTATTCACAGTATTCTTGAATTATTCATAATATTATCGAAGTATTTATTGTATTCATGAAGTGTTAATTGTATTTATGAAGTATTCATAATATTTATAGAGTATTCATAGTAATCAATAGACATCTGTACAAAAGTTTAATAAACCCACTTCGAGACATTCATTTTATCTCAAGACAAGTACTGTTGTTTGTACTCTATTCTTGAAAAACAAATGAATATGCCGCACTTAACAACCAAGCACAAGTAGTGTCAAAACAAATCATAAACAAGATATAGTTGCAGTGCACAGTATAAAATGGTGTGCACTAAAAATTCAAACACTGAATTTCACTGCAATTGACACTAAGTACAAGACATTGAATGTCTTCTTTACACTATTTGATAGCCATGAAACAAATACTGATGTGCAGTGAGAGACTTCCCTAAAATATTGTAGACTGCCATTGCACTACTGCATTGTACAATATTTAGTCCATTGTGCACATATTGCAGAGGAAACTACAAATACATTTGTACAAATGTCTAGTAATGAAGTTAAGAAATATTAGTTTAGTATTCATACTCTACATAAATAGTTCATCAATATTATATGAATATTTATAATATATAATTTTATAATTTATTTTTGTTGATTTAGTATTTTCACAGTGTTTAAAGTATTTATTACACCGTATGAGAAAATTCCACATTTGACTGAGAAAATACTACATATTCTTAAAGTTCGCTAAAAAAATCCTATATACGTGTTTCCTACACTCTGACAAAAATCTCATAAAATCCTATTAAAATTTGTTAATAGGACAGTTATTGATTTAATAGTATACAAAAAATAAATATTTTCATACAACCAAAAAAATAATTTTATAGTAGTTAAATGGAAAATAAATATTTTCATACAAACAAAAAAATAATTTTATAGTAGTTAAATGGATTTACCGATTGAATTAATAGTTTATCCTATTGACTAATTTCGATATTAAAAACTATTAATTTTATGGTATCTTTTTCTGAGTGTAGTTTTTCTTGGTCGAACATTTAAAAAAAGTTGGATATATTTCATAGCTGAGGTATCACTGAGTATGTACAGTTTTTAATTGCATTTAATAAATTTAAATTGATTTTTTAAATATCTCATTGTAGTATTTTAAATAACTTTTAAATGAATTTATATTGGAAACCGATTTCATATGATCTTAGGTACAAAATATGTGCCGCAAATTTTATTTATTTTTTATTATGAAAATATGATATGCATTTGTATTTCAAATGCAAATGAAAAGCGTAAATGAATTATAGAAAAAAATGGGTACACACAAATTCTTAGAATATTCCCTAGATTTACGTACAGGCCTATTTTTTCATGTGTGCAAAATACTGTCGGACGGTGTTATATTTTAAATTATAGGTAGTAAAATATTCAAAAAAAAATTAAAAGTTAACCCTTTAATTGACTATGACATTTTGAATTATCTGCCGTACACTCAGAAAACAACATACAAAATAAGCTTTCAATATTTAAATAGTTAATATGACAAATTATTCTTTTAATCATAAAATATTATTAAATACTTCAAAATACTATTGAAAAATACGGAATGGTATTCATTTCTTATTGAGTTTATATACAAATAATTTTAAAATAAAAATAAATTACATTTTTAGTCAGTAAATAGTAATATTTATATCAAGTAAAAATATTGATTGATGATTAATCAAAATTAAAATATTAGAGAAAGTAATGCGAAATTATATATTTAACATTTTACGTAATACACTGATTGTTTGTAGTAATAAAAAATACTGAACATGAGGTCACCTTACATTTGAATTTCATAAAACGATCACGTTTAAAAATATGTCATCATTTGTTCTGTGAATAATTGTTTTTAGGCTTTTTAATTTGTAAAGCTTAACTCAAACTAAGTATCAAGTGCTTTGGGCCCGATAACTTTAATTGGAAACCATTAAATATAAATGTTGTTTTTTCGTACACAATAAATGATTAGTGATTAGTAAAATATTATTATGTGATTACTCAAGTAATCACAATTCGGAAATTGCAAATAAAAATGGTTACATATAATTACAATTTTTTTCGGTCCCTTATTAAACTTCTAGCTTCAATATCGGTGGCAATATGAAACAAAAGCATGCCCCAGACAAAATATACAGCAGGCAGAACAGTCTATCGGCATGTTTCTGGCAGACATGGACGGAATTTGTAGCAAAACTAGCCTGCTGTATTCCCTAGAACAAAACGGCAAACGGCAGCCTATAGGCAGGTTGACGGCAGTCATAGGCGGAGCTTGTAACAAAACCAGTCTGTTGTCTGCCCTAGAAGAATACGACAGCCTATAGGCAGATTTCCGGCAGTCATAGGCGGAGCTTGTAGCAAAACCAGCCTGTTGTCTGCCCTAGAACAATACGGCACCCGGCATCCTATAGGCAGGTTGACGGCAGTCATAGGCGGAGCACTTTTTAACTTTACAGCTGACTCCCAAAATTATCTTTAAAAATGTTTAAAAATTATTTTTGCAAATTAATCTTTTTTAAAACAAATGCCCGCATACTGTTTTTATTGGTACCTTTTTTCTTTGAAATGTTATTAATTAAAAAATAAATATTTAATAAAAGCGAGATACGGTTTTACATGTTGTACTTGTATCTCAGCAACTACAGGAAGGAGCATTATCAAAATTTGACACAAAAATCGATTCATATAACGACTATTTCACGTCATATTTGACACGTATATTTTTTTGCAGTTATACCCCTTAATATATTAAAAAAACATTTTGCATCTGGGTTCACTATATGAAAATTTTATATATTCGTTATTTTCTGTATTAAATAAAACGCATTATAATTGTTCACAACATATTCAAAATAAAATTGATGATTGTTGCTACTTCCGAGCCCTAGGAATTATTTTAATTTGCAACAAAAATTTTAGATGTAACATAAAACTTAAAACTTAAAATTGCATATATTAAAAATGAAATCTCAAACACTGACCATCGAGTAAAAACAATTTAAATAACTCAAAAGCTTCGATCGAAAGCTCTTGCATAGCGCATCTGTTTTTGGACTGCCCCTCGGGGTAGGCCACAATCACAGACAGAGCCAATAATAATAATAATAAAAAGGTCATGGGAAACCAGTGAAAAAAATTTCCACAGACGTAAAATGTTCAATTACTTACCGTCTAGCATATATTTGGACAGATCATCCTCGCCTTTGTGTGCTGCTGCGGCTGCTGCTGCTTCCTCGGCGAAAACCTCCATAATGTGGATGAGGTGTTGTAATTTATTGATGGGGGGGTTTTATTTTTTGAGTTTTTCAGTTTTTTTGTCGGCGCACCTCTCGAGTGCCCTGTAGGATCTTTAAATGCGGTAAGACTCAACCTCGCACTTGGCTAATTTTAATTTTATTTTTTCACACATCAACACCACGTGTTGTTCGTTGCATACACTGGCACTGCATGGACGGCATGCAATTGAAGGTAGTATTATTTTTAATTTAATTGTATACAATTGTTTTGATTTGGAAATTAAATTTAAAACAACAAAAAAAATACACAAAAATTGAGCTGAATTTGCAATTTTATGTTGTATTTACGCCAAACAAACAATGATCGAATGTCAGGTTCCGTTAAAAAGTCGTTGTTTGGTTTTTCTTAATTTAGTTAATTTAATTTATTGATTGATCTCTGCATCGTCCACCAAGTGACCTCCTTCTAGTTAATGCTTTATTTGCATAAATTTTGTATTTTTCGTACTATTTTGCCTTGAGTTTTACAAAGAAGTTATACACCGTGACAAAAAGAAGAGCGCTTTAAATTTTTAATAGTCACAAATTTTACATTAAAGTTTTCAGAAATTTAAAGAAAGTTCAAATTTTAATTTTTCTGCATTCAAATTCAAGGTGTTTCCTTTAAAACCGTTTTATGTTCATTTTATTTAAATGAAATTTATTAGTATGTTTAATTGCTGAAAATATCGGAAGTGTTCAGAATTATAGTTAACACTATAAAATATTAAGTGTTACTTTAAAATATGAAGTGTTTCTTTAAAAGTTAATTCGAAATTTAATAGCTTTTTTAAATTTGTATTTAACGTAAATTGTAACAATTTAAAAGTTAAATTGATACTTTCAAATTAAAAATGTTTCTCTAAAAGTTAATTTTTCATCTTGTAAATAAAACTCAATTAGCGTATTCACAGTTTTATGGTATTAGTACGACATTGTATGAACACTATTTAAACTGTGAGCATCACTTTTCTGATTGCACAAATGTTCCGTCAAATAAATGCAGCTGATTCTTATAAATTTAGGATTTTTCAATTAATCATAAATATGCCTCGAGTTAAAAATAAAAACAATTAAAATAACCTTTTATGCGTTCTATTTATCTTCAATTTCACAATTTATCTTCATTTCTCAAAATACGACACCAAAAAACATGCCTCAGGGCTACTCTTAAATACAACACTTGTGGTATTTCACTTTTATAAGGGATGCAACAACAAATTGACGTTTATGTGTTATTGTGTCGTATATATACTACATGGTATTTATGTAGTATACATATACGAATACCATTTAAAAATACGACGAACTGTGAATACGCTAAATGTGACACTTCAAAATATAAATTTAATAGTCAAGCTCGAATCACACGATTGAATAAACAGTCAACTTTTGAATCAATTTTCAAAACAATTTAAATATCAATCGTGTGATTGCCTTATTTTCCATACAAAAATTGGGCAATCATACGATTGATATTAAAATTATTTGAAAATGGTTTCAAAAGTTGACTGTTTATTCAATCGTGTGATTCGAGCTTAACACATTTAATTTAAAGGTTTGGAAATTTTAAAGTGCAGCTTTTTAAATTGAAATTTAGCATTTTCATGTCACTTGAATATAGTTCATTGGCGTGAATTTGATGGGATGCTGGGAATATAGGAAGTGTTCAGAATTATAGCAAACACTATAAAATATTAAGTGTCTCTTTAAAATTAAAAAAGAGAGAGTTTTTTTACACTTTTTAATAAAATAAACGTGAAACTTGTTAATTGGCACTATAAATTGGCACTCTAAAAGTTATTTCGTCTTTATGATATATATTTTTTTTAATTTCAAATTAACTTAAATGTGATGTTTTACAATTAAATGTGATACTTTAAAATATAAAGTGAAACTTTAAAATTAAAAATTCTCAAAAAGTCTTTCAAAAAAAAATTTAGATATTTTTTAAAATATTTAAATAAAATGTACTGTGACACTTTAAAGTTTCAAATAATCCTTTAAATTAAATGTGATGTTTTACAATTAAATGTGACACTTTAAAATATAAAGTGAGTCTTTAAAAATTAAAAATTCACAAAAAGTTTACCAAAAAGAAATTTAGATATTTTTAAAATTTTTAAATAAAGTGTAATGTTAAAGTTTCAAATATCCCTTTAAAAATTAATTCGAAAATGAGTAAGCTTTATTTCAAAATTTAATACGAGATTCAAAAGTGTTTCGCTTAAAGTAATGTATTTTTCCTTAATGTATGGTATTTTCCCTTACTAGATTCACAAATTTCATTAAGAAATTTATAAATATTATGAATACGTCATAAAAAAAAACAATGAATGTTTCATAAATAATATATCTACTACAAATACTTCATAAATACTATGAATGCTCTTCATATATAATATGAATACTTCATAAGTATTATGAACACTGTTCAAAAATACTAAGATTACCTCATAGATACTATGAAAACTCCATTATTATTATGAATTATTCATAATTTTGATATATTTTGCATATACCAGATTCAGAATTTTTATTAACAAATTCATAAATACTATGAATACTTCATATAAACAATGAATATTTCATAAATACAATGAATACTTTATAAATACTATGAATACTCTTCATATATATTATGAGCAATAAATAAAATGAAATATTACAATTAAAAAAATAATGTAAAAATTAAAAGTATCTTTCAAAAAATGATTTTTTATTTGAGAAACACTTTTAAACTTCTAATTAAAATTAAATACAAAACTTTATAAACTAAAGTGAGACTTTAAAATAAGGCTGTCACTTTCATATTTATAATCAATTCGAAATTCAACGCAAAAAACTGGTAGTTTTCAAATACGTTTGACTTTCATTCATACTTCAAGCTTTAAATGTTTTAAAAATTATATTTTCACCGTGTAACAAGAAATATTAAAAAGACAAAAATATCAAAAAAGCTAATTTGTTGACCAATCATTTTTTGTATTATTTAATTGTTGTCGTTCCCATATTTATTTGGAATTTTTGATTTATGTTTGTCTATGTTAATTTGTCATTTGTACTTTGTGCATATTTAAATTGCATTCAAAAATAACGTTGCAAATCCGTTAACAAATCGTTAATAACACAGCTTTTAACCAATTCAAAGTGCTGATTATACGAATTTCTAGATTTGTTGTGTGTCATTTGCATTTAAAAGAAACATTCCTAAGCGTCAACAATTTATTCAAATGAGTCACCAGTCAACCAGCATTTATATTTTGTTGTCAACACCATTTTTATTGGTTTTATTGGAGTTTTTTTCTTGCATAAAATATTTTAAGCAGGTAGTGTGTGTAGTTAACGTTTGGTCAACAATTCTAAGTATTTGATTTATTTTTGCTTATACCCTACACATCATTAAAGGTTAATTTTTGAATTCGTGAAATTTGTGGTTATTAAACATAAAAATAAAAAAAAATAAATGTTCTATCAAACAATAGCGATATTTTTTTAAATAATAAATAGTTTGCAAAATATACAATTACAATAACATTTTAGTTCAGATAAGTCATTTTTAGCTGCTTTGCTAATTGTAGTGCTAGGTAAAAATTCGCATTACGAAATATCCTAGTAGAAAATGTACTAAGGCCATGATTGTTAAATGATCAGGCTATTTTTGAAATGTCCATGTCATTCCTACAATAATAGGGTAAATTTCTACTTGTTTATTCCACAAAATGTTGGGCTTTGATTTATTAAAGTAAGATCCAATGAAATGAACCGCAATGTAATTTTAGGTTAAGGTTTAGGTAAAATGAAATTCTCCCGTGAGCAATTGTTCAACGGACAATTCTTTTCAAGACAATTCCTACGAAAGAATTCTTACCTGATACAATTATTTCCCGATACAATTATTTCCCGGACAATTCTTATCCGACAATTCAATTTTTTTCCAAACAAAAATTAAGAATCCCAAGTAAAAAATATTTGGGTCAGTACAGTTTAGAAACATTTTATAGAAAGATCAATGACAAAATTGTTGGCACGCTCAGAGCAGTTTAGAAACATTTTATCGAAAGATTTCAAGCAGACAAATGCGTCGGGAATCTGGCTTTAAAATTCGACAAAATTTGATAACCTGCTATACGCTTTCCAAAATCTTTCAACACACAGCTGTGTTTACCACAAATAATCTAGGAAAATGCCGGAAATATTACTGAAAAATAACATCATGTAAAAGATCAAAATATCTGACATTTTTCAGATAAAGGAAAGTTTGTGGTAAGCATTCCAAGGCAAAATGTTTGGCTGGGTCAAAGCTGTTTCGAATAAAACACAATTTTTCGAAATATTCCAAACAGACAAAGCAGAAGTTTGTTTGATATAAACTGCCTATTTACTACTCATATCAAAAATATTTCGAGAATCTGGCTTTAAAATTCCACAAAATTTGATAACCTGTTATACGCTTCCCAAAATCTTCCATATAGCTCTGTGTTTACCACAAATATGCACGAAATATTCTTGAAAAATGCTGGAAATATTAATGAAAAATGACAGAACAAAAATCAAAATATTTAGCATTTTTCAGGAATATTTCTGGCATATTTCCGGTATACACATAGATAAAAGGAAGTTTGTGCGAACCCCAGACATAATTTTGGACAGGGTCGAAGCAGTAAAAGATAAAACTATTTGGCATTTTTCAGGAATATTTCTGGTATACACATATATAAAAGAAAGTTTGTGGGAACCCCAGACAAAATTTTGGACAGGGTCGAAGCAGTTTTGAAACATTTTTTCGACATATTTCAAACAAAGGCGGAGTTTTATCAAAAGCTGTCTGTTTTATGCTCGTACCCAAAATATGACGGAAAACCTTCCTTTAAAATTCAATACATTTTTTTAATCTGTCATACGCTTACCACAAACTTCCATTAATCTATGTGTTTATCGGAACAATGTCGGAAAATTATTGAAAGGTGCCAAAAAGAATTTCTAGGGTAATACAATTTTATGGAATTTAAAAGACAGATTCCCGGTATTTTCGGAAACAGGCAGAAAACAGAAAGCAACTGGCCAAATTGATTAGTGTCAGTTCGTTACCATGTTCCTTTTAGAATTTCTACTATGAAAACTGCTAAATTTCAAACGCATTATACCAACTATTAAACATTTGGTCGTAAAACTGATCTTTGCTGTTCTGAGAATTGTCAAGATGTATTAAAAAAAACTTTAAACAAAACACCTTTTTTACAAATAAATTCTGTAAGATGTGCCACAATCTATCAGAACCATCGACACCTTTTGCTTTAATTGTAGGGTATACTGTGTGTATTTGTATTACAACAACAACGGCTTTTAACCAACCATTACCATTCGTCAAATATCGAATGACGTTTGTTCTATAACTCAAAATTTAAAATTTAACACACGCGCCCAACTTTTTCTGAGTAAGTTCATGATATCATTCAATGGGCCGCATCGACTACTGACTGCTAACACTTTTGGTGCCATTTAACAAAGTCGAGAATGTGGAATTTTGTGAAGCAATTATTGTAATAATATGCATGAATATTTAATTTGATTTTTCAGCAATATTACAAACCTTTTGGACTTGACGCACGGATTGGCGAAAATATGCGATGGCTGTCTGTCTGTCAGTCGTGTCAATCTGACTGGCTGGATGGCTGTCTGTGTGCGAGGTGAAGGACCCCGCGGGCCTCATAACAAACCAACAATTGACAAGTAATACCAAAAGTCCAAACGTCTGTCAACAGATTTTCTGGGAGTATCAACTAACGCGGCGGTAACAACGTCGTAATGCGAAATTCAGAAAATTTGAACAATCGTTTGAATTTTTATTTTGAACAATCGTCATTTGAGTCGATGATAATAATGATGATGTTGTCGTCGTCGTTGGTACTTGTGCGATGGGAGCGCGGCATTTCATTTTATTTTCGAGTATCTAATTTTTGATTAATATTTATTTATTCGATTGTTAGTAGTTTCCCGGTTTGTGCTGCTGTCGTCGTCGGCAACATTTCTTTGGCTCTTTGGTTCGTTCGTACGTACGAACTTCGGCGTTGAGTCAACATGGCAGCAATGTTGTCAACAATTTGAAATTATAAAAGTGACAAACTCGAAAAAAAAATATTTTTAGTTAATGATAATTGCAGATATTGGTAAAAGTCTCTGATGAGATTTGAACTAAATTTAAAAATATTAATATATACAGAAACAAATAATCGACGTAAATTTAACAATGAAATTCACTAATTTAATGAAAACATTTGCTATTCTTTGTTAAATCAGCAATTCCGTTTGCTAATATGAATTATTGTACGTCAATGCAGCAAATTAATTAGTCGGCATATGTTTTCATTAAATTAGTGAATTTAATTGCTGGATTGATTAATGAATGCAATTAATATCGGTTGCTATATTTACGTCTATTATTTATTCTGTGTACAAATTTAATTTTTATTAAAAATTTTATTTTTGGCCAGAATATTAATATTAAAAATTCAAATTCTTCATAAAATTCAAATTTTCACTAAACATTTAATTTTCGCATTAAATTTAATATTACTCTTAAATTTTCAATTTTCTTTAAAAATGCAATTTTTCTCTAAAAAAAAATACAAAATTACTCTATAATTTAAAATTTTATCTAAAAATTTTAATTTTCTCTAAACATTCAAATGTTCACTCAAATTATTTAATTTTCTCTAAAAATTCAACTTTTCACAAAAAAAAAAAAATGTTTCTATAAAACTTTAAATTTTCAAAAAAATTCAAAATTTCACTAAAAAATTAAAATCTAAAAATCCAAATTTTCTTTAAATTTTCAAAATTTCACTAAAAATTTAAAATTTTCTCTAAAAATTAAAATGTTCTCTAAAATTCCTATTTTCTCTAAAAATTAAATTTTTTCTAAAAATTCTAATTTTCTCTAAATAAAAATTGAAATTTTCTCAAAAAAAAATTCAATTTTCTCAAAAAATTCAAATTTTCTCTAAAAATTAAAATTTTCTTTAAAAAAAAATTCAAATTTTCTCTAAAATTTAAAATGTTATCTAAAAATTACTATTTTGCCTAAAAATTAATATTTTTCTCTAAAAATTATCTTTTTTTCTGAAAATTCCAATTCAAATTTTCTTTAATAAAAAAAAAATCTCTAAAACTAATATTTTCTCTAAAAACTAAAAATTTTTCTAAAAATTCAAAATTTCACTAAGAATTTAAAATTTCACTAAGAATTCCAATTTTCAATAAAAATCCACAAACTTTTAAATTGTAACAAAAAAAAAGTTTCAATATATGAATTTTGAACAGAGATGAAAATGTGACACAACTTCGATGTGGTGTTCAAGTGGAAATAATAATTCTTCGGGGAAGAATTGTCTGAGAAAGTATTGTCCGGAAAAAACTCTTCTTGGGAAGAATGGTCCGAGAAAGATTGTTTCAGAAAGTTTATCTGTGGGAATATTTTTCTCGGGAAAGAATTGTAGGGGAAGAATAGTCCTAAGAATAATTGTCCGGGGTTTAATTAGGTAAAGAATGGTTTCTAGGTAAAATCTTGGGAAAGAATTTCCCGAGAAAATTTGTTTCTGAGAACTTTTTTTCGGGAAAGATTTGTAGGGGAAGATTATCCCGGTAAGATTTGTCCTAAGAAGAATTTTCCGGGGAAGAATTCTCCGAGAAAAATTGACTCTGAGAAGTATTATCTCTGGGAACATTTATCGCGGGAAATAATTGTAGGGGAATAATGGTCCGGAGAAGAATTAACCGGAAACGAATTAGTTAATGAATGGTTTCTGGGTAAAAATTATTCTTTTGGGGGAAATAAATGTTCGGTGATGGTTGCTTTCTGGGTAAAAATTATCCGAGAAAGAAGAATTATCTCTGGAGAAAATTCTTCTTTGGGGGAAAGAAACGTCCGGTGATGAATTGTCTACGGAAAAGTTGAATTAGGTAAAGAATGGTTTCTGGGTAAAATCTTAGGAAGGAATTCCCGAGTAAGGTTGTCTCTGGGATATGTCCTAAGAAGAATTTTCCGGGGCAGAATTGTCCGAGAAAGATTGACTCTGAGAAGTATAATCTCTGGGATCATTTATCGCGGGAAATAATTATAGGGGAATGATCCGGATAATAATTGTCCGGAAACGAATTAGTTAATGAATGGTTTCTGGGTAAAAATTATTTCTGGAAAAAATTATTCTTTTTAAGGAAAGAAATGTCCGGCGATGGTTGCTTTCTGGGTAAAAATTACCGAGAGAGAAGAATTATCTCTGGGAAAAATTCTTCTTTTTGTGGAAAGAAATGTTCGGTGATGGTTGCTTTCTGGGTAAAAATTATCCAAGAAAGCAGAATATCTCTGGAAAAAAATCTTCTTTTGGTGGAAATAAATGTCCGCTGATGGTTGGTTTCTGGGTAAAAATTATCCGAGAAAGATTATCTCTGGAAAAAAAACTTCTTTTGGTGTAAAGAATTGTCCGGGGATGAATTACGGAAAAATTGGTTTGAGGGAAATTTATTTATTTTTGTTTAATACATTTATAACTCGAATAAGAAAAATATATTACAGAATAATACTGCAATATATTTGATTTAACTCATATTTTTAATTTCGAGTTGTGTCACTTTTGTAAGTGTCTTCAATCTGCCTGATGTTAGCCGTCTTTTTAACACCTTCGCAACAATTGCAACGAACACGACCTTTAATTAAAAAAAAAAACAAAAACAAAAATCCAAAGACTGCTTGCTGCATGTTTACATTTCAACAGCCAACAAAAAAATTAATTAAATGTTTACTTAAAAATCTACATTGCGACAGATGCATGGAAACTTTTGGTACAAACTTTGAGAATACCTACAAAAATATTAAAGTAAAACTACGTAGACCAAACAGAACAAAGTTTAAACAACAACAATTTGTAATGGCAACAACAGATACAAAGTATTTAAGAAATTTTTCGAGTAAACGATTCTGTGGTATACGACGCAGCACATTCTAAGAAACCTTGTATCTGTCATAAGTTTTTAACAAACTACTTTGGTTATTTTTATCTATGAAAGTAAATAATCTCTGTAGCAAAAACTGGTCTATTAATATATAAGACAGACAAGACACTAATTCAATCGAATCAACTTGCAGCAGCACCAGCACCAGCTCGTCTCCCTTGAACTCTGGCTTGTATTTCTCAGTACTTTATTAATTGGTCTTGAATGGAGGGAGGCAGGGGCGGACTATTTTATTTCAATATTCGACGATTTTCACTGTCAACAGTTTTTAATATATATTCAGAGTCATACATAATCTAAGTCGGTACTTTAAACCAAACCAGCGATCTACCCTAGTAAAAATTACTCCAGGGGGGAATGAATTGATTTTTTTTTGCTGTTATATACCGATTAACAGATCAGACCAAATTCATTAAATTTCTACTAGGTAAATTTCTAAAATTCAATTTGAACTGCCCACCAAGGGGAGCTCTATTGGCTCGTATAGTCAGTCCACCCCTGAGAGAGACTTATATGAGGTAACGTTGTATAAATATCTGAGAATAGTTTTATTTTATTCGGTTTTATATTGACTGGCTATTATAATTCTACTTTGGCTTGTATTGTATTGTTGTTCGCTTATTATATTAGTATCAGACATTTATGTTTTATGAATGAATAATTATTTCGTATTTAAACTCTACAAAATTTGCATATAAAAAGCCAAGCGGAAAGAGGTCACAAGATGGAACGTGATACGCAAAGTACAATAGACAGTACACTTACAAAAAATAATAAATCATTTCGATTAGTTATGAAAAATGCAGATATTTAATCTGCATACCAACTACCAGATTCATTACATTGATACCACTATATTGTTGAATTTGTTCATATTTTTTCAACAAAAAAAAAATATAAAATAATTCGAAAAAATAGTGTTGTAAAAATTTAAAAAAAAAATTAAAAAAAAAAAAAATTCGGACAAAAAGAAATTGTTCCGAAAAAAAAAAAACTTCGGACAAAAAAAATTTCGGAAAAAAAGAATTTGTCCAAAAAAAATGTTTCGATAAAAAAATTGTGAAATTTTTTTTTTTGTAAAAAAAAATTTTCGAAAAAAAAAATCTAAAAAAAATGTTTTTTTTTTTTAAATATATTTTTTATAAATACAACTTTTTATTAATAAAAAATTGTAATATTAATAAATATATTTTAAAACATTTTACTCATTTATGCATGTCGAGCAAGCATTATATAAGAAATAACATACAAGAACTACTTGAGAACGACAAAAATGAACGAAATAAAATATTTTGATAGAAATTTGGTTTAATGAACAGTGTTCTTCAATATGAAGAACATATATGTTGTATTTTATATTTTGGTTCATTAATATGATGAAACGTATTCTTCACATACAGTTCATCATATTGAAGAACACTTTTTCGACAGTTACCAAGCGTTCTTCATATTTATGATAGCATTCATAACATTGATGGCGTTAGTCATTAATATTATGAATGGTTCTTCAAAACAATGAATCATGGTTTGAAGAACGGAATTCATCAATATGATGTACATTTTTTTTCTGTGCATAGCAATTCTTATTTATTTACAAAATTTTTTAAGTTTTTTTAACTTTTGTATTTCTTTCGCCTTTTAAACATCAAATGGATTTTCTGAATTACAATTGACGTCCTTTGAATTTCAAATGGATTTTCTGAATTCCAATTGACGTCTTTTGAATTTGTTGAATTGATTTTCTGAATTTAAATTGACGTTTTTTGAATTTCAAATATAATTTTTGAATTTCAATTGACGTCTTTTGAATAGCAAGTAGATTTTCTGAATTTCAATTGACGCGTTTTGAATTTGAAATAGAATTTCTGAATTACAATTGATGTATTATGAATTTCAAATGGAATTTATGAATTACATTGACGTCTTTTGAATTTCAAATGATTTTTCTGAATAACAATTGATGTCTTATGATTTTCAAATGGAATTTCTGAATTACAATTGACGTCTTCCGAATATTAAATGAAATATCTGAATTTCAATTGGAATTTCTGAATTACAACTGTTGTCTTTTGAATTTCAAATGAAACTTCAGAGTTACAATTGACCTCTTTTGAATTTCAAATGGAATTTCTTAATTTCTATTGACGCCTTTTGAGTTTTAAATGGAATTTCTAAATTTCAATTGACATTTTTCGAATTTCCAATGGATTTTCTGAATTACAATTGACGTCTTTTGAATCTCTAATGGAATTTCGGAATTACAATTGATGTTTTCTGAATTTCAAATGGAATTTGTGTTTTTAATTTGAAATGAAATTTTTGATTCACAATTGACGTCTTTTGAATTTTAAATGGAATTTCTAAATTGAAATTGACCTGTTTTGAATTTCAAATGGAATTTCTAAATTTCAATAAAAAAATTTCGAATTTCAAATGGATTTTCTAAATTACAATTGACGTCTTTTCTAAATTATATTTATGTATATACGGTGTAGAATATATTTTTCATAATTTATAAAAGCAAAGTTTAAATAAAAAAAAATGTATAACAAATCTTTTTTTCTAAAAAAAATTGTTTACCAGAGCACTTTGAACTAGTTCGCCAAGTACATAGATAATTTATTTGTTGATTTTAACAATTTACAGATATGATTTTTTTTTGAATTTTTTGTTTTTCTGCTGAGTGTTACCAATATGTTTTGTACGGATTGTCGAACGTTTCGATATTAGTAGAAGCTGCAAAACAGTGCCATTAAAACTGATCTCACGCTGCCACAAATACCAAACAACAGGTTTTTAAGTCCAACCAACAAAATATACAAAAAAAAACAAAAAAAAATGTCAGCTGCGAACATTTAGTAAATTGGCCAAAACACTGTTAACCGAAATGAGACGCATGAATGACTCACTGAATAATGTCAGCGTCAGCGTTAATAATAATAAAAATAAAAAATAAAGTAGCAGCAGCAGTAAAAACGCGCTTTAACTCAACCTTGAATACAACAACTTGGCCAAAAAGTTAAATACAAAAAACTAAAAAAACAAAAAAAAAACAAACACATCAAAGAAATGTATTGAATGGAATTGAATAAAATGAAATGAATGTTCAATAAACGCAAAGATGTGGCAACACGACAAACATGGCGAGAATGAAGGCAGTAACAATTTGAAGGCAAAGTCAATGCCTGGGTCATGCCTTACGTAATGCACTAAGCAGCGCTTTTAGACTTTAGATTTTCTTTCGGCGCTTTGTTTTTTGCTGCATTTAGAGCACACTTTTTTTAAATTAACTCAAAATTAGAACAACTTTTGACTAAAAGTTTTATTTGTATTTAAAACACGTGCGACGCGACGATGACGTTTTATCCCGTTTTTCGTTTAAATCTGAATGCAAGCGCAGCACTCAGACGCGACGCTACGTCTTTGCGCAAATTAAGCTCGAGACTGATAACCGTACGAATTCGTCGTGCCGACGTCGTCGTTGAACTGATTTTGATAACGACTGCGCTACGTCGCGTCGTTGCTGCTACTGTTGCCGCAGCAGCACCCAACCCCAACAAACAAGTGTAAGGTGTAGCTGTATCGCTGCAGAGTCCACCGACAGCCAGCCAGTCAGACAGACAG
This sequence comes from Dryomyza anilis, assembly GCA_951804985.1. Classification (NCBI taxonomy): domain Eukaryota; kingdom Metazoa; phylum Arthropoda; class Insecta; order Diptera; family Dryomyzidae; genus Dryomyza; species Dryomyza anilis. The sequence continues at coordinate 124,821,297 of OX638130.1, read as the reverse complement.
AAAACACCTATACATTGAACAGCACAAAAGCTGTCACAAAAGCCTCTGCAGCGCAGCGCTCACCTGACTGACCGACCCTCAGACGTTGATCGCTCGTTTAACTGTTGGCAACGTTCAGGGGCGGATCCAGCAGTATAGCTTGGGGGTACATTTTTTTTTTTTTTTACTTTTTCAAATTTTCAACATGAAACTGACACAAAATGACATAGTAATAACCAGAAATAATGGAATATTGCATACTTCTGGGTGCAATACTTTCAAACTGTTAGATTCAAACTGTAATATGATAAATTTAATTTTGTATATTAGCAGGATTTTTAAACTTTCTGTTTGATATGTTATTAATATTTCATTACAAAAAAAATGTGATAATTTGTGTATTTTGATTTTGCATTAATCTAATATTAGAATAATGCAGCTTCCTTTCAAAAATATAAAATTTATTCTTTGGAGTTCCATTCTTAAAATGTGTACTATGTGGATGTAAGATGGGTGGATTATAACATAAACATAATTTTAAAAAATTCTTTTGTCGAGAACATGTTTTCAAACTTTTTCAAAACTAAGGAGTGCGCACGTAAAAATTGTAACATAGAAAAATAAAAAAAAATCCAGTAAGCTATGAATCCAAACTAAGCGACATTTTTTTTTTTGGATTATACCTTACTCTATGTAAATTCTTTACCAAAAAAAAATAATTATTTGTTTATAAGGAATTTTTGAACCTTTTCAGGAATACCCTCCATCAAACCCTTTATGGTGATTTCATTCATATTTTTGGAAGCTTCAGTCTACTCAATCTTAAATTCATTTATGTCCTTCGATACACCTTTTGCCTCCTTCACTTTCCGCTTATTTAGAACCCAATAACGTTCCATTAGTCTCAGTTCTGGGCAGTTTGGCGCATAAGTCTCTCTAGATACCATATTAACATAATCGCTGGTACCTGTCCTTTGATTTTTTCCATAATGCATAATGCCATTTCAGACCAAAAGATGTTGGATACTTATTGCTGAATTAAAAGTGGTGTTAACATCTTTTGAAGGATTCAGCAATATAAATATACATGTTGATTGACCAAGAAGTTAAATACGGCTGACTTCTTTTACTACAGCTGCATATTGCCAGCCACGCGTGAAATTTCTTAGGGACTTGGTTTTTTTCTGTTCTGTATATGTCTTACACATTTCCCCGCAGATACACTTTGTAAAATAAGTTACTGGAAGCTGTGGAAAGTCCGCCAACACATATTTGTCTTCAGCCATATTGCAACACTGATATTTTGTTAAAAAGTATGCCTGCAATTTTCATCTTCTTTTATTTGCGTGAATGATTTTCGTGGCGTTCTGATTTGGGACTGTCTGAGCTTTGAACAATTTAAGGCCAACATCCTTTTCACTTTGCGGACAAATGATTCGAAAAAACTTCATTTTTCAGCTACTTTTCTGCCCGAAGCATTTGGATTTTTTATGAAAAATGACCTTGACACGTTTATCTCTGTGTAGGCCTCCCGATCACATTTCAGCCAGATACCACCTTTCGATCAATGTTTAGATTTAGATAATGTTTTTCAAAACCCGGCTAACATTTTTATGGAACACTTCAGCTGTTTTTGGAAATTTTAAGTGAGTTTATTTCGGATTTTGTTGAAAAAATTTCACAATGATTTTTCGAATTTTATCTTTAGTACTCATTTTTAGCAAACACTTCCGTGGAAATAAAAATAATTTATTTTGTATTCATCTGTCATTAACACAAAAGACGATGATATGGTATTTTTTTTACAAAAGTAGGAAGTAAAAATGTTACAATTTTTTCGTGCGCACTTCTTAAATAACTTCCCTAGCCAAAATTTAAAATGGTGCATGATTTAACGGATATTTTAAGGTACAAAAAGGAATAAAAATATAAAGAAAAACATCATATTTACAAAAACTTTCAAGTCTTCAAAAAAAAAATGTATTACAATATTTTTAAAATGGCTTAAAATATAGAGAAATTCTCAATATTTTCAAATATCTAAAATTTACGATAGGCGCAAACTTTAGGTTGGGGGAGGTCCCTCCTTGGATCCGCACCTGGCAACTCGTTTTATCGTCGTCGTCGATGACGTTAACGTTGTTGTTGTTGACAGCTCGTCACACTCAGAAGCCAAAAACAATTTGAAACAAAATCGCGTCTCGCATATTGAATTGCTGTCCAACACATAAAAGCTGCACTGAAATTGGAGCTTTTTGCTGTGTGCTGCGCTGCATTGCAGTCTCTGTTGTCCGGCAACAATGGACAACTGCCGCTGTTGTTTTAGTTTTCAAACCCAGTGCCAAAATGCTCGAACGCATATCTGAAGGATGTTATCATAATTACTCCGTTATCGACATCATATTTTTTTCAATCGGTATTTTTCACTCATTTTTACAAACGATTTTTATTATAATTAAACTTGTTCTGAATTTCGCTTTCGTTTGAAATATTTCACAGTCAAAATCGTAGTAAATTTCGTAACCTGAGAATCCGTTTGCTTCATAATTGGATTCGGCACGGAATTAGAGAGTCATATCTCCTCTTACTAATTCCGTTCTGTTATTTCGATTTCTTATATCAAATCTCATGTATGAATTTATGGTTTTTATCGAAAACGAGTTAATGGTGTATGGAGCAAACTAATTCTCAGGTGACGATTTGTTCCACAAAACTTAAACAAATTGAATTTAATTGAAATCCGTAATTTTTTTTTATTGCAAATCCTAATTTTAAAACGACAAAAATCAAATTCGATCGAATTAAAATTTGAATACAATTTCAATTGAAATGTTTTGAACATTCCGATATAAAAAAGTTAGTGCATGTTGAAAAATCTCAACAATGATTGCAGTTTTGTGAAGCGTCATTGATTTTCTTTAAAATACCATCTAAGAATATAAAAAAATAATCGATAAACTTTGAAATGTCATATCTAACATGACAATTGCGTTGACTGTGCCATTTACATCCGTAACTTTAACGGGCACTTGAAATAACTCGTGTTCGCGCCTACGTTTTAAACTCTTTTTCTTTGTTGGTGTCCGTTTTTATTATTAATCGTGGCGAAGCAATCACTAATTGAAAAGAAAAAAACTTAATAAACATTTTATGACAATGCGTGGTATTAAAACAATTTATTCAGCAAGTCAATTGCTGCTCGTAAACGATTTCGGAAATTTTAATTATTTTACAATGCGCTTTAATTTGTGATGGTGGCAATATTAAATACTCTCTCTCTCTAACTCCACTTGACAAGCTTACGGAAATGAATACCAAATAAAAATTTCAGATTTTTACAATGTTGATTTGCGATTCTTATCGATTTTAATATGGATTCACAATTAGATAAGTACTTGGGAAAATGTGTTGGCAAATTCAGTTATTTTTGAAATGTTTAATTTTTTTTAGTATGAAATTTCAATTTAAAAAAACTAATACTAATAGTTGCACGCAACAGCATTTGACTCGTTATTTGAGCTGTGAGTATTATACTTGTACTCAAATGATTGGTCCAATGAGACAATTATAAGGTAAGCGCGATTTGATATAAAATTTTGACACAAGCTAGTGGAGTTTTTTTTTACAAATTAACCAACGCTCAAGAGATGCCCCCTATTCATGCAATGCACAGTGTTGATCGTAAGAAGGGATGATAGGTTAAAGGGAGGGAGGAAAGATGGAGTTGTATCGGTGGATGTTTGTTTTGAACTTGCCAATATCAAAAATGTCTGGAAAAATAGACGCAGGGAGATTGTTCCACAAACGTATCGTGTGACTGAAGAACGAATTCTCTGGGCAATGCGAGTGAACAACGAAGGGGTGGGCTTGGTTCGTTGCCCAAGTAGAATGAGAGAACACCCGACATGGTGGAATCAGGCCATGTATTTTCCTCGAACACTTACCATTGTAATACCTATAAAACAGGCTTACACACCCTATGGTCCTTCGGTGCTCAAGAGAACCAATAGAGGATGAAATTTTTATATATATATTGCAATATATTGCACGTTGTTGGATTCGATCCAGGAACTCCAAAGAGAATTTTGAAGCCCCTGTCCAAATGTGCGAGTTGTATTCCATCTTAGGCCGAATATAGATTGTGTAGACAGTGCGTAAGTCAGCAGGAATGAAGTATGTCTTACACCGTTTTAGAAAACCGAGACACTTGGCCCCTTCTTTCGACACGTCAAATATGTGATCATTCCAACGGAGGTCACATTGAATTGATATGCCCAGAACGTCAAGAATAGCTGAATCCGCAATGTCCACAGAGCCCATATTGATGGGAGGGAGGGGTGAATCCATTCTTTTGTGAAATAGCAGACAACATTGGGTCTTGCTTGCATTAAAATCAACTCTATTTACAAGACCCCACTCGGAGAATATTTTAAGGTCATTACTGAGTGTGTCATTCATAGTGCGTCTTTTACTCTCCACCTCCAAAGAGTTTGGACGCTTGTTGAACGAATATGAATGACAAATGTTACTTCATCTGCAAATGAATGAATTGATAAAAACCAGAAATAGAGACGAGGATAGGACTGAACCCTGCGGAACTCCAGACTTGATGGCATGTTGTTCAGAGAGAACACCATCGCAACTCGATAGAAGCTAAAGGCGTTTGACAGAAGCGTAAATGACACTCTGGCCCATGGTCCGGCTTTTGATCGAATTCCCTTCGAATTTCATATAAAATATGTAAACAAACCGTTTTGAATTTGATGCCACAATTCTTTCAACTGTAACACTTTCAACCCAAAAATGTAAGGTTCAGTTCTTCAGTTAAAACAGAGCTGTAAAGGTTGGATTACGATTACTGTTGATTACGATTACTAAAGAATCGTAATCAAAAATTTTGATTACGATTCTTAGTAGTCGTAATCTTTAGTAATCATAATCAAAAGTAGTCGTAATCCAACCTTTACAGCTCTGCATTAAAATTAAACGTAGTTTAAACTAAGTTTAATTTCTTCTATATTCAACATATCACATATTTTTAAAATGTCATATTCACTAATTACTAATTGTCTGTCTGTAAAATTTAAAGACATTCGGTCGTTTTGATTGGGAACTATAGACGCTTTAAAGAAGTGGAGTTGTTAAAAATGAGTTTAAACTAGTACTGAAAAACTACGCACAGGAAAAATAATCTTTTGCAGCAAACATATTATGTTAAAAGTTACGTAATATATTTCAAGGATTTCAAAATAAAAATGGTAATAACAATAAATAATAATAATTCATGAAATGAATGCCAAAATAATTTAAAAAATTTTGAATTAAAAGTAAAATCCAATTCAAGACATCAAATTTACGATTGCAAATATATTATGTTGGCTGCCAACACATTTTTTCTCTGCGTGTAGACATAAGTTTCTCTAAGAATGTTCAGGAAAATTTTTCCGGAAAGAGTTTTAGAGTTATTTACATCATTGAGCGATAACTTTATATCAATGATGGAATTAGATATGTATCAATAGTAAGCAATTCCATTTTTTAAAAATTATAATTTTAAATAAAATTTTAGAATTGGTTTTTTTGTTTTTTTGAAAAATTTAAAATGGCGCTATTTTTCAAATTCTAACAAAATTTGTTTTTAATGACTTTTTTTAACAGTTTTAGTTAGAAAGTCGTATAGTTTAATATTTCACAGGACTCTGAAATCAAGTCAAATAATTCCAAAGATTTTGTTGGTGGCCAAACATGTAATATTTACCTATAGTAATATTGTTCGAGACAAAAAAAATATTTTCCCAAAATTTATTTAGGATTTGCCCGAAGATTTTTTTTAAAATATTACAAATATGCAAAAAATATATTTCGAGATTTTCGAGAACATTTAAGAAAATATCTGTCGGCAATTGATGGAGGTTATAATAAATTAAGGGATGTTTATAACAAAGTGACGAATCCAATTTAATACATACGACCTAAATCTAATAAGAATGTAGTTATTTTTTTTAAATGCAGATTTTTTTTAAACAAATGTAGCTGAACTTAAATAAGCTGCAAATTATGCTATTTTGTGATGCCAATTCTGAATTTCATTTCATTTCAAATTGTACTAATTTAATAAAATGTCTGATAATTCAGAAAAAAAAATATAATAAAAACCCCATTTAATTTTTCATCTGTGCCATATGTTTTAAAAACAAAAGTAATTTCTAAACAACGACTTTAAAGCGAATACACAACCAAATCTCAAGAGTGGGATGTTTTTTTGCAAGGTGATTTTACGTTTAATATAGTTATTAATTATAGTAAATCTTAAAACAAATGCATTTAGAATGCAGTGCAGATTTATCTTTTGTTGTTTTAGTTTTTTTTTTACATTTACACACACGCACGTCCTTGATTTTATCGATTCACCAGATGCGACGACTGCAAAAATTTATAGATGGATGGATGGATGCTGTTCTGGTAACTGGGTGTTAGTCCAATATAGGGTATATAATAAAGTGTAAAATTGGCACAATTTTTTTTAATTTTTTGTTGTTTTTTTTATAAAATATTATTTTATTAAAGCATTATTTTGAATATAACTTTTTTAATACTTTTGTGTATTACACAAAAAAACCAACTTTAAACAAACTTTAATTTGCTGCCACAAAAGAACAGTGCGACGTTGCTGGAAAAATTGTACTGCAAAACATCAAAACTCGCTCTTGGTCGAAGAACCCCAACCAGCACAGCATGTTTTCGTCTCGTCACGGCGCCATGTGTGCGCAATTTCATCCCTTTTTACACAGGGGGTGACACGCACTGCGCATGCCGAACAAAACAGCGCACAACAGAGACAAATTGAAAACGTATCGAGCAAGATGGTTATATGTGTCGCATGCATAACAGGTTCGGTGGTTGGGGTGGAGGTGTCAAAATTAAGTTATTTTGCGTTGACAGCTAAATAACAAAACCGAATTTTAATTTAAAATAAAAAAAATATAAAATAAGCGCTACTTTAAGATGCTAGTTATCAGCTAAAAACCTAAAATAATTTGACCTAATGCAACCTTTTGTATTATAAAAATAGCTATTTTTATGTTTTGTTGTTGACGTCTATTTTTTAATATAAAAAAAAAGATAATAATAATAAAAACTGCAACCACTGAAAAACAGAGCGTATAGAGAGATAAACAAAATATAGGGTGCAAAATAACCGGGAGACGAGTCTGCGCCCTTACAAAGTACTCTCCGGCTCGAGAACCGGCTTCTTCCACACTTTTTGCATTTTATTGATTTTTGTTAAACATTCATAACTTGTCTTAAAATACAGAACCTTTTAAATGCATTTAGTGTATTTAGTAAATGTGTGTTTTGCAGGCGATTTTGCGCATTTTGTTTTTTTTTTAGTTTGGTTTCAAAACAGGTTGCACAACATGTTGTGTGCGATCAACCAACATTCATTCAACATTCACTGGCATCTCACGTGTGGGTATTTATGACAAAATCACCTTTTTAGACCGACAACAACAACAAAAATAAACTCACAAACAACAACAACAGGAATATCACAAACACCAGTTCACTGCACTCCGACTCCGACCACCACGACCAGGTGAAAGGATTCGTTGTGCGATGCACATTTTTGTAACTAGTTTCCAGACATGTCAATAAAATCCAAATTCAATTAACACATCATGTGTTTGTTGTACCCCTACAACAATGATTAATCGTTTTTTAAATTTGGAAGGCTGGCTACAGCGTAGACTTCACAAAGTGTTTGAGACTCCAGCAGTGGCCAAAAACTTTTTGCATTTCAAAAAATACGTAAATTGTGATGTTGTAACGGGGAATCTGTTGGAAATGATTGACGCATTACAAAATTATTGAAAGTTTAAATTTTTGTTTCAAAATTGAATTTTTCGAAATTGTTTTAAATTTTACTACAAACGATTTAACGATAAATTATAAATTCGATAAAATATTGATACATTTTCGATACAAAACTCAAAGTATTTTGAGTTATATTTTTTTTTTTGTTAAAAAAAACTGAATGTTCAGAAAAAATAAGAATATCAAGGTGATTACCACAAGTATTACAGTCCCAAACATCAAATTCTGAGTATATTCAGCGATGTCCGTCGGTCTGTGTGTGTGTATGAAATCACGATTAAAGGAAAACTAGAAGAGCTAGACTAATGAAACTCCGAAGTTCGAGTACTTATATATATGGACATTTCCAGAAAAACGTCAGCACGATTGAAAATTTCAAAATGCTCAAATCTTTGAAATAACGATGGATTTGGAATCTTAAATATGTAAATCTAACTTTCTGAAAAGAAAATTCTATACCATTAGCGATAACATTTTTTAAAGAGTTATATCCTCTGAAACAGAATTTCCTCGGCATTTTCAAAAATGTAAACATCGCTCTCCTACCTAATAAACATAGTTTCGATTGTATATAATTTCCACAACATTTAATGTTGTGGATAGAATGCTTGGTGCAAAGCTCCATGAAAGATAATTTGAAGCCAAATTTATTTAAATAGTATAGAAATTGAATAAGTTTTCGAATACGTTTCGATATCGAGATTGAATCAATTACCGAATTCGTTTAGATATGAGATTGAATCAATTTTCGAATTCGTTTCGATATCGAGAATTCAATCAATATCGATATAGTTAACGATAGAGCCATTTTTATCCAGAACGCTATCATTCTCGAATCGTTAATGATAGTCGAAAACGATAACAATGTTCGTTCGTACGCTGGGTAGTAACTCTAGAAAATTTTTGACAGCTAATTGAAATCTGTCACGTCCGTAACTTTGAGTATAAAAAGTTAAAAAAATATCAAAAAAAATTCACAAAAAAGGAAAAACATAAAAACTTTCAAAAACATCCATCTGAAAATTCGAATCGTATATCATTTTTTTTTTTGTAATAATGATTATTAATATTGTAATATAAAATTATTTTTAGCAAAAAAATCGTAGAGCCAATTTTCATACAGAACGTCCGGAATTATTTTGTGATTTATTATGGACTAACTATAAACTTTAGGAACAGAGTGCATATAAACAAAAATAAAGTAAATTGTCTCAGCTATGTTCTAAGATAATTAAAAAAAATATATATTGTACGTCATAAGTATTTTTAGAAAAATAATCGTAGTGATAATTTCTATATGGAACTTTTGTACCGTCCGCAATTTTTCTGTGATTTATTATGCAAAAACTATAAACTTTGGTAGCAATTTGTAAATATACAAATAATGCACATGATTTCAGCTATTTTCTAAAATAATTCAAAAAAATAATTTGTAAGCTAAATTTGCTGACTTTTTGGAATTTCCATATAAACCTCGACATTTACTTTCGTTTATGTCGCGTCCGGAACGACAAATATTTAATTTATATCTTTTGATTTACTATATAAAATTCTCTATTTAATTTAGACAAAAGAAAAATCATGTACATTTATTAATTTTCCTACGAGATATTAAAGTTTTAAGCGTACGAATGTCCAATCCGGAACCTCAGGAAATGCCCATATACGCTGTATGGTTTTAAAAATAGGCTGACCCGACCACTTATGTTCAAATACCTCAAAAAAAGTGTACCTTTTCTTTATGCTCAAATATATAAAAATCATGTTTTTCTTCCGACCCGACTTGTGGTGCCTTAAGAAAAATAATATTAGTATTCAAATGAAAGGAACATTTTTCATGCCCGACTATAACTTTGGCTATAATTTTGGGATAAAATTTTTTATTGAAATACAAAATGTATTGAAATACAAAATTTATTTTTTTCCCAACAAAATGTTGTGGGAGTATTTTTTAGAATTGGGCTGATTAATTTGAAAGAAGAATTTTAAAAGAACAATAACGCATTTTAAACAGCATTACCCTTTTGGAAATTGTCATGATGAGGAACTAATCTTTAAATTTTTTCCTTGCCATAACCGGTCAGTTACATCACAAAAATTATCAGATCATGTCTATCCTAATGAGAGACCGAAAAGGAATCGGAACCCTTTCAATTTTTGGAACCGGAATCGGAAGAGTTCTTACAAAAAAATGTGTGCAATCAGAATAGGAAAAGGAATCGCTTTTTTAAAAATCTTGGAACCAGAACTGGGACCGATATTTTAGTCCCTGTCAGGGACCGAAAAGTACCGGAAGCGGAACCGTGTCGATTTTTAGAATTGGAATCGGAACCGTTATTTAAAAAAAGTGTGGAACCGGAATCGAACCCCATATAATGTTTTTGGTTGGAACTGGAATCGGAAACGCTATTTTATAAATCTTGGAACCAGAACATGAGCCGATATTCCAAAGGGTTTAAGTCTCTGATCCTAATAGAGTAAATTTATATTATGGGAAATCAGAAACTAATAAAATGAATAGTAAATGGTAAAGGTTTTAATTCCATATTATTTGAAAAGAGTTGTATTTATAGTACCTACATCATAGGTATTATTAAATATAATTGTGGTCATAATGTAGTATTGAATATTTAATAAGTATGCTGACATTTTTGCAAAGGTGCAACGTGCGACCGTTGCCCAAATTAGGATCTCTCCCAAATTGAGCAATTCACAAAAAAGAAAGAAGCCATTACAAACATCTGCAATTTAAATTGAATACTGATTTGTCTGCATATGACAATGATGTTGCTGCCGCTGCTAAATACGATGACGATAATGATGATGTTGTTATTCGTTGGCACATCGCAACAATGGAGTTGATGACAACATGTCGCCGGCATGGATCATCATCGGCAGACCACCGACAGCAGTAGAAGAAGCAGTTAAAAAAAAGAAGAGTACAATAAAGAAGAAGCTGTAGATAAAAGTGAAAACTACAAATGAAAACCTGCGGAAAACACCTTCGAATGTTGCTGTTATTTAAGCGTATTTATTTTCATTGCTAGTGAATGGAATTCTTCTTCTGTTGCTGTTGCTGCTGCTATTTCTTGTTGTTATTTTGATTTTCACTTACGATACAGTCGCATTGGTACTGCGCTGATTTTATGGCGCGACGCGATGCGCTGCCTTCGCTGGCAATAAAAATGTGTGATCGCTTTCGTCAGCGACAGCAACAGCAGAAGCAACATTCGTGCACATGAGCAACTGCAGCAACAAATGGCATCTGTTGCTGTGTTCGGCGAGAAAATTTAGCCGTGCAGTGCCAACTGATTAAATTGTTAAACCCACATTTCTAGCAGTGCGGAAATAATTCGACGAGTATATCGCATGTGAGGTTTTTGGAAAAGGAAAAAAAACTCAGTCGATAGATTATACATTAAGTGCTTTTCTTTTTGGCCGATGAGAATTGGTGGCATCTTCAAATTTACCATTGCTGTGGACAGCGTCGTCGGCATCCATGGGAGCACAGTAGAAATTTGGTTCGGATCTGGTTGCTGTGCCTTCGCGATATTGCAGGTTAGTTATATAAGACTGCTTTGAAACCCTTAAATTAACAAAAAAATGTATTTGGACATAAGTGCTCGGATCGTGGGTCACAATAGACCGATCGTCTCCTTTTTTGATCTAGCTCTTCTAGTTTTCCTGTAATTGTGTCAACAGACAGACATTAAGACATACGTAAAGAGGAACATCGCTAAATCGAACACTATCCCATACACTATCTTCGGGGTGTTACAAACGGATGATTAAAGTGAATGTATCCTTTTACTTTTAGAAATAATAATAATAATAAAGCACAATCAAATTATTAAGGGACATTGGATCAGGAGCCTGAAAGTAATTTTAAGTGAGGTCCGCATACTGTTGAAAAATTTTATGGAGTTTCAGAAAAAAAAACTAATAATGCTTACTAGTTTTTATTTTGCCTTATTTTAGTAATAATAAAACATAGGTAAATGCGAATAACTATCATGGTTTTCGTTTTTTTAAAGTAGTTTACGACTTAGATTAAAAAAAAAAGAAAATGGTTTGAAATGGATATCATTTGTCTGTACACAGAAAAAATAATCGACGTAAATATAGCAACCGACATTAATTGCATTCATTAATCAATCTAGCAATGAAATTCACTAATTTAATGAAAACTTCTGCTATTCTTCGTTAAATCAGTAACTATGACTATTTGCACGTCAATGCAGTAATTTTAATATATATATATATATATATATATATATATATATATATATATATATATATATATATATATATATATATATATATATATATATATATATATATATATATATATATATATATATATATATATATATATAACATATGGGCATTTCCTGGGATTCCGGACGGGATATTCGTACGCTTAAAACTTTAATATCTCAAAGGAAAATTAATGAATTTACTAAATATCTGCAAAAAATTTGAGAATTCTAAATGGTCTACTAAAAGATATGACTTAAATAGTTGTCCTTCGGGACGGGACAAAAACGGTAGTAAATTTCAAGGTTCATATTAAAATTCTAAAAAATCAGCGAATTTTACGAAAAAATTATTTTTTGAATTATTTTAGAAATTAACTGTAATCAGGTGCTTCAATTGTATATTTACACATTGTTACCAAAGTTTATGAGTTTTGCATAATAAATAATCACAGAATAAATTCCGGACGTGACAAAAAGTTCCGTATAGAAATTATTACTACGATTATTTGTCTAAAATATATATTTTTTAAGAATCTCATAACATAGAAGATCAAAAGATATAAATTAAATAGTTGTCGTTCCGGACGGTACAAAAACGGAAGTAAATTTCAAGGTTCTTATGAAAAATTCCAAAAATCGTCGAATTTTGCGTACAAATTATTTGTTTGAATTATTTACGAAAATAGCTGAAATCATGTGCTTTTTTTTGTATATTTACACATTGTTTCCAAAGTTTATAGTTTTTTTTTCTTATAAATCACAGAATAAATTCCGGACGGGACAAAAAGTTCCGTAAAGAAATTATCACTGCGAATTTTTTATACTTTTAGCCAGTGATGCCAACTGGAGGGGAATTTCCCCATTTGTGGGGAATTTTAGTCTTAGTGGGTAATCGGGGAATGGTTCACTTTTGGCGGGGAATTTCAAATTAGGATTTGTTACATTTTCTACATTTTTGAAGGATTGGAATATAGGGGTATATTACATCGAATTTCATACCATTATTTTAAAACAAACGTTTTTACTTTTAGATTCAATATCTTAGTACAATTAATAATTTTTGAAATGAATTTAAACAGCATGCCTTGACCACAACGCTTTCAATTTGTTTGGAAAATAATAAATTCAAAATCGTTTTGCGATCGGATTCGATCGAAAACTGGAACATACCTCTATATTACAATCATGGGAAAGATCATAATTTGGCTTCTAATAAACGCAATCTATTAAATACGATTTCTAGATCTAGATAAATTCCTTTAACATTATTTGAATGTATCTGATGTTGTGTTTTTAAATAAACGATAAATTTTTACTTAATGTAAGACCTGCAAATTTGACTAAAAAAAAAAAAAAAAAAAAACGAAAACAATATTGAAAAAATATTGTTTTCAGTTGGGATTATTGGGAATTTAAAATTACAAAACTAAAAATATCAATGACAAAAATGTAGTAAAAAATGATCAAAATAAAAAAAAAAAATACGAAAATAATATATATTAACAATTGCAGTTTGCCCCCTATTCAAAATATTTGTATCTGCATAATTTACCCATTTTCAGTACTTTACAATTGCTGATAAATATCATTCGAAAATTAGGGAAATCAATACTCAAAGTACATGGAAAATTGGTATATTTACAACTTGTAGCTTTATGAGTATTTTTTATACGTTATCTTTAACGAAATAGAAGTTTCTTTTCAGATAATTAGATTCATATATTTCAGATTCCAAATCCAACGTTATTTCAAAGATTTGAGCATTTTGATTTTTTTGATCGTGATTACGTTTTTCTGAAATTGCCCATATGAAATATAATTGCTTCGTGGAAATTACAATTTTTAAATATTGGTTTACAAAATTAAATACATATTGCAACAACATTGCAAGCCATGCATTATGTAATGCCTAGTTTTAAAATTAGAAATGATTATATTTACTATATCCCATGGAAAAAACGATGGACCCAAGGTTCGCTCAGTCTTGCGCCAAGAATGCATTGCAAGCCATGCATTATGTAATGCCTAGTTTTAAAATTAGCAATGATTATATTTAAATATTAACTCTACAAATACCTAGTTCGTTCAAAACAAATTAACACATTAGCATATAAATCAGTCGGCATATTGGAATAGTACTTTAACCGGCTATTGAAAATATTGAAACTCTGACAGCATGCATCCATATCTTTCCAATTTGACGCTGGAATCGCTACGAGAATATGTCCAATATCGTGTCAAATCTCCTGCATCTCGTTACGATATCGAAACGTATGGCATACTGGGTATATATAAAAAAAACTAACTTTATTCCACTGAATTTCAATGATCAAATAAATCCTTTGAATTACGATTATGATTTATAAATATTTTTTGAATAGAATACTTTAAATTTCCACTCTCAATTTCAATATGGTTTTGTTATCTCTCTCACCTGCACGAAATAATTTTTCACTTTCGCTGCATTTATCAACTGAAAATCTTCTGGTGGCCCTGAGTTTCCACTTTTACTTTATTTGATGTCATGTAGACCGAACGACCGACCGAGCGACCGGCATTACCATGACTTATCATCCGCGCTCCATGGCAGGAGCAGGATTGTTTTTCACCTTCCACATTCGTGTCGCGATTGGAATAGTTTTTTTTTTCTGCAACTACTATTTGTTTTTCTCAATTGGATTTGGAGAAGTGGCTGTGGATATGGATATGACTGTGGATTTGGATTTATTTTCTTGACCAATACAAACAGGTGGCAGTGAGGTCCGTTCGATGCGAATTCGCGTATTGTCATCCGAGTGGACAACAACATAATGGATTGTTTGGATTGGAACACAGACGTGACCAATGTATTCCATTAGTCTGACACGAAATAGTTCAAAAGGCGTTGGACTTTCATCTTGATTCATTCGCTGATTCGGTTACTTTCTCTGATTCATTTGGCAGAAACAGAAATCCAAAAGATTTACTTACTTTCATGCCTTCGTGAACTACCTGCCAGTCTGTCTATTCGTCTGTCTGTTCGTCTGTCTTTTTGTCTGCCAATATCCCAAAAAATGCAGATGCAATTTTAATTTTCTTGCAATTTGCAACATTTCCCAACATTTGTTTTTTATTTCGGTTCGTTTATTTGTTTTTTGGTTTTAAGGCAAATTTTAATTCAAATCACTTTAAGGATTGGCAGCCAAGGTGTGTTCGCCCGGCACTTTAAAGGTTCGTTATTTTACAGCACTAGGTCCAAGTCACGATTTTGTTTTTGATATTTTCGTGGTTAAGGTTTCGTCGATACGAAAACTGACCGAGTGATACAGAGTACGATTTGGCTAGGATAGTGATGGTGCTGGTGATTATGCTGATGAGTTCATCATATGAATATCGCTATATTCCTTTGATCGTATTGCAAATAATTCAACGATCATGCAGCAATCATCGTCGTCATGCACTTTAATTAGCGCATTTTTGAGTGGCACTATTGAATTGAGTGTTAGTCATTTGAATACCAGGCACGATTTTTAATAATTTTTTTTATTTTGGATGTATGGTAGTATTGTGTTTAAATTTGATCTTAGGCAATGTAAAATTACTCTAAAATAAAATTCAACTATAGAATTTATTTTCGTTATCATTATCTGTTTTGAGTTTCGGACGTTTTTATAACCTACACCTATGAGGTACAGGGTATATTAACTTTGTGCAGATACTGTAACGCCCCTTAGGAAGCGTGTCCGGTATAGAAATGTATATATATTCTTGATCAGCATCTCTACCAGTGTTGCCACTTTCGTAATTTATAACCAAATTTGGTTAATATTTTTTGGCTTGGTAAGATGGTAATTTTATTTTTGGTTTGGTAATATTTTGTTATGTTGATGGTTGGTACTTTTTATATAAAACTCTTGAATAAAATCAAAAAAAAGATTTGATTTTTCAAGAGGAGATATTAAAAATTTGTCTGTCATCATTGTTACCTTTATTAGACACATTTTTATGATATATGAAGAAAGTGACACCGAGGAAATAATAACTCAGTGGAAGTTGTTACGATTGTCCGAAACGGAACTAGTAGAAGATATGGATATATCTATGATATTTCTATAACATAGCTTTTAGTCTTAATTTAAATTATCGCAGAGCTGGTTCATATTGTATTATTTGAAATTATTTACTATATCCCATGTAGGGAAAAACGATGGGCCCAAGGTTCGCTATGTCTCGGATAATTCTTCATCGGACAATAGAGAAGCTCATTTCCAAAACGAGCTGTGTGAAACGAATGCAGGTTTAGTAAAACTGTTACCCACTGCTGAACTCAAATTGAATGAAATATGATTTCTACATTTATTATTTTCATCATATAACAAGTATATTCGATTTTTTAATAATCATTTTTATGCTTTATATTTAGAAGGATAGCACGTTTTGGAAAAGAGTTCCTCAATTATTCCTCCGGATAATTATACCCCAAGAAACTATTTATACGTGACTGTTGAAATGAGGAATTGTCACTGTTCTAGTTTATAGGTATGCAGAAAGTATACTCTACGTAATCATTATGCATGCTCTGTGACCGGTACCATGGGTACCTACTAAGGGCAGGATCTAGAAGACCAGTTCTGTGATAGGTCTAAAAGTCTGAAAGTCTCTTAGGACAACGCCGTGTAACAGTTGCAGATTGTTTTCATATACAAATTGAGAACTAGGACCGGTTCAGTATCTAGTACCAGTTCGTTTACCCGTAGGGATACTTTAATCAAAGCACTGAATCTAATAGTATAAACTCTGCTAGTGTCATGATTTGGAACTGATCATTGTATTTGTATCATATCCTGATCTGGCCTAATAGGGTAAATTTTACTTGGGATTGTCAAATAAAATTTATTTTCGAAACCTTTTTCGACAAAAATATAGATATCATTTTATTTCGAAAACCCTTTCGATTTCGAATATAGATTATCGAAAACGATTATTTGATATATCAATTAGCTTGCTGGTATATTAAAGTTCTTATTAAAAATTACTTCAGAGAAGTATATTGATTGATATCATACAATATACCAATACTTTTTAGACGGTGTTTTCACTTTGAAAATTTTCTATAACCTCATCTATAATTTCGAATGTCTAAAAATACATACTACAAATATCCACATTAAGTGTAAGTCCAACTCATGTTAGTCATAATGCGTAGACCTCATTGAGCTAAAAGCTTAAAATTTAATACCTTTGTTCTAAATCGATTTCGATTACAATCAATAGAGAATTGTTGGCGCACACCTAAATTGAGTGTTAAACTAGACAATTACGTTGTTGTACCTAAGTGTGTCGCGGCAGGTTCCATCCAACATTGGTCGGTCTACTTCCGGCGTAATTTAAACATTTCTCGTAGAAATCTTTTATAATCGTAAAAACACACACATGGTATGGTATTCGTTCCTATCACATTCGCCGCATGATAATTGTTTTTGCATTCATGACGCAGCACTTATCCAAACTTTCTTCCACTACTTAATGTGTATTCCATTCACAAATTTTATTTTTAAAACATCTTCATCTATATGTATTTCGAGTAGGTTTTCAATAAGTAATTTGATGGGCTCTATTTATGGCGTAGTCGAATTATAGCTATTTTGTGTGGTATTACGTGCAAAATAAGAACGTAAGAATTTTCGTTTTTAATCAAAAAATCTCTAATTTATATTTTCTAGTTAAAAAAAATCTCTTAAAAAAACAATTAAAATTATTAATTGCAGTGTAACTCATTGTCGTTGTTGACCGTTTATAGATATTTCGTAATTGTTTCGTATGCGAAAGTGCAATTTTGGTCATCAATGACGTTCGGTGGGCGATTTCATGAAACCCACTTTTACCATATCAGTGTTTCAGAGTAGAGGAAAAAACAAAACTATGGCGTCGTCAATTCGTTTAGTTTATGTCATACTATAAAAGCCAGTATTTCTGTCCGTATATGGTTGGTACGGTTGGTAATTAAAAGTGTTAATACGACTAGTTAAAAATTTAATTATAAAACCAAACATTATGAATACAATAAACTGACGACAGATGAATTACATGTAATAAAAGGTGCAACGAACTAAAAATATGATTTACGATTTTTTGGCACAATTCTTTTGAATACGAGTTATTCGGGCATGTTTCCAAATTCACTTTCGATCGAATTAAAATATTTTGAAAACAAAAATTGGATGTGAATTCATTAAAAAAAAAAATTTTGTACCGAAAATTTGATCAAAACCTAGTATGCCATTCGTTTCGAGAATTCCCACAATATCGGCTACTTTCTCGAACAGATATCGAGCGTCAAATTGGACCAAGTAGAATTTGACCTGGTAGATATCGACTATTATTTGTTTAAATTTTTTGTAAATATGCAAAGTTTTCTTCGATTACCTTAATTTTAAATACATTTAAAGTTCGTAAATCTAATATTTGAAGTTCGTAAATGTACAATTTCTGAATCCTATTTGGTAATGCGTATTTCGTAGAGTAATTTGTGAAGAAATAATCACCAAACTATCTTTGTATTTTACATACAGCATATATTTTTACATCCTATTCTTTTTCGTTATATTTATTGAATAATTATAAGGGTATTCATTTAACTTTGTATCGTCTGCGTATATTCGTATTTCGTAAAAATTGTACATTATAAAGCTTATAATTTTTACGTCATATGCATATACGCAGTAGATACGAAGTGAAATGAATACCCTTATTAATTATATCGTTGTTTTAAATTTAAGAAAAAATGTATATAAATAAAAATATTTCCACAAAACATAACATTGTTGCAAATACCATTCTGACATTCCTAACAAGATATGTAATTCTAAAAATGGTAATTCTACGAAAACTAGTTGGGAAAGTGACTTTAAAATACTGGTTTTTTAAATTAAATTATAAATATAACTTCCGATTGTACAGTGTAGTACAAACTAAATACTTAATTAATTTGTAAATAATACTAACGAGATATATAAAATAATTCTAACCTGTTTTAGTCCATTGATCGATGTCTTGCTGTTGAAATAAAATGCTCCAGTCGAATGACAGCTCATTGTGGGATGACATCGTGTATTGTATGCGCTTTGTGCTGTTATTTACACCGACGCGATAATTAAAAAAAAAATGAAAAATAAAATTGTCTATCGTCGTTACTAAACGACTTTCGTATGCAGGCCGTTGTGTATTGTAGGCATTACTATTAAAATAAATGCAGTCTTCGCTGTGTGGTTAATTGATATTGGCCTGAAAACGAACCGACATGAATTATTTTGATGCCTTTTTAAGAATTTAACATTTGAGGCCTATGGGATCAATAATGGCTAAGTTTAATGTTTTTCGAATTCGTATTTTGAAACTGCTTTTTTTGTACGTAAACTTATTGTCATTTCAATATTCGTATAATTTACAATTTTTAAGAGGTTTATTACATGTCCATCTTTGTATCTCATATCGTGCACCATTGAACTTTTGTCTTTTACACAGCCATATATATAGTTAGCGTATTCACAGTTCATGGTATTGGTACGACATTGTATGAATACGACAGTACGCCATTTAAACTGTGCGCACCACTTTTTTGCTTGTTCAAATGTTTCGTCAAATAAATGCAGCTTATACTTATAAATTTAGAATTTTTTCAAGTTATTTAATTCAAGTTATTTTAATTTCTCTATCTTTAATTTATCTTCATTTCATAAAATACGACACAAAAAAAACGCCTCAGGGCTACTCTTAAATACAACACTTGAGGTTTTTCACTTTTATAAGGGATGCAACAACAAATTGACATTTATGTGTTATTGTGTCGTATATATACTACATGGTACGAATACCATAATAAAATACGACGAACTGTAAATACGCTAAGTGAAAAAATGCAGTTAAACGGCACCGTACAAAAATTGTTTAAAAAATTATTTCTCAAATCGTTAAAAAGTCAATAAAAAGCTAATACACTTTTTTTATCGAACACCATATTTATTTGTTTTACACACACATTTTAGCACATATCCAAGTATTGAGTATGAGAACTTGATTAGAATCTTGAAGTCCATTGTAATATCATAAAATGATGTCCAATAGAAAGAAGTCAACCATTTGTTGCATAGTCTTACTGGTCTATTCGATCAATGCGAGAAGTAGGAGAATACACACACTATCGGACACTTTCTCGTAACGAGATCATGAGTCAACATGATAGGTAGATATCGATGAATTTAATCGGAGTTTTCTCGATACATTTTATGGAATCGTAACGATTAAAAATTGGAGATATATGTGATTGTTTAAATATTGTATCTTATCGTAAAATTGAAATGTACAAGACTTTTTTTTAAATTAGAAGTGATAAAGTTCAGAGATCGAACTTTTTTATCGAACTAAGTTCGAGAAAGCTTCGCGATATTGATGGTCTCCGAGACAAACCGAACGATATCTTTACGATACTGTTTATATATGATACTGTTTATATGAAAATTATAGGATTTATATTTAAAACGATCCCATTTATTAACAAATTTTGTTTCTTTAGAGAATTTTGGATTTTGACAAAATATCTAAAGAACACATAATTCAATATTAAAATTTTTTGAATTTCATTTTACATATTATCATTTTTCGAACTTAAAAATTATCGTCAATGGATGTTAGACTGTGTTGTAAAACCCTACTGCTTTGAAAAACTTTTAAACTTTTATATATTTTGTTTATTATTTAAAGAGGCGTGGTCGTGTACCGGCGGTTGCCAAAAATGTCAACTTTTAATTTCTATGAAATCCCATTAGATATTTCCGATTTAAATTTATCTTTTGTCAAATACATGATTTTCGGATTTTGTTAAAACTGCCATAATCGTAGACTTATTCATTTTTTTATCTTCAAAGCCTCATCTACGTAAATTTATAAATATTTTTTAATTGTTTTTTTTTAGTTTTTTAAAATCATTCGCTCAATGATGTACATTTTATGGTCAAGGTGCTTCGATATTGGCGCGATATGATACAAGTAAAATTTAAAAAGTTTTTTTTTTATTTTGTTATTTTTCTTCTGTTTCGTTTCCACTCATCGTGAACCACCTGCTGCGCAGGCGGTACTTCTTGATAACGGTTTGCGCCACCAAAGACAAATGTTTATTTGCACTTTCAATATTGAAACGAAAAACTTAATACTTGTGCAATTAGCGCACTATTTATTGTATTTATTTCGCCGAAATGCACACGTGTTATATGGCGTCATTCAGTATGAAATGCGTAAAATTACAATTAAAATATTGCTGACCACTTTTTATTCCGCTGCTCACTTTCTTGCAATTGCATTAAAATTTAATTTAAAACTAAAAATAAATTTTATTTTTAACAATTTAGCACTTTCTTGGCACGTTCGTCTTAAATGCCAACCAAAATATAAACTTAAAAGAAAGCACAGCCGACAAACATTTGACGCGCACTCACTTCACCCGAACGTCAGGCGCGCGACTCCTCAATATGTGACAATCGACTAATTTAACCGTTGTAGCTTAGAATTTGACATTTAGTGACCAACCGTTTATTTTTGGTCGAGCCCCAAACGTTCGGTTTATCCGACGTATTAAGTTCGACTTTTCAACGTCGCATTGAGCCGAACATTAAACGACAGAAGCTTTTATCAAAGCTTTGCAAGAACATCATGTAGATTAAGCGACTGAAGTGTGACATTAAGAATGTTTATTGTTATTATTTTTGTATTTAACCCATTTGTGCCTATGATGACATTTTTAAAAATATTAAATTATACCAAAACATTTAAAATTATTTGAAATAACATAAAACGATATAAAATAAAACTATAGCTAATTTATTATATAGTTATTTTTTTTATAATGACATCTTTAATTTAAAAAAGCTTTAAATACTTATCGGAGCGTCGTAGATGGGTCAAACTTTGTACTTTTCATCGCATATTAAACCTCATTACTTGGTATAAAAATAATGTGGATCGCTATAGTAGGAATCGAGAAATCACACATTTGCTTCAAATGGCTATAAATCCTAATCGGACCGTCGTTGATGGGTCAAACTTTGCACTTTTTATATCACTTCAAATGGATGTAAATCCTAAACGAAGCGTTGTAGATCAAACTTTTCACTATTTGGAACTTAAACTGTAATTTTAACTTGAACTGTAAGTTATGTGTTTATTAAAAATAATAAAGATACTGCGCAGTGCAATTAACGTGAATGTTTGTCCTGTAAAAAAAAATAAAAAATATGCATGGCATAATAATAGAAGTCTTTACGAACATAGTTTTCGGCAAACTACAACTCTAATTTTTCTAAGTTTCCGGGTTAAAGCTTATATTCTACCTCCTCTAATTTTTACGCGCACAAAAAAAAAATGAAATTTGTGAAAATTTATTAAAATTGTGATTTTCTTTATTTTTTAAATTATGCTTTTGCGGATGTTATTTTTGCAACACAACTTTCCACAAACATATGTAGTGAATGTTATAAATATGTCATGCATAATAATATACTTTTATTAAATATTAAAGTTAATTATATATACATGTTCCTATTAGGTTCTTCATTCTATACTTGCCACATATATGGAACATAAATTCCAAGTTTATGACCAAAAACCAATTATATTACATCGACATAAAATTACCGTCTAATGACATATATTTTTTTTGTATTAGGTTTGTACTCTACTTATAATTCCTATTTAACCAAAGAAAAATTTGTGGCCCACCCCAAATATATCAAATATTTCACGTATATTTATAATGACAAAATTGTAACATATTCCATGTCACTGATATTGAAGATATCATTGATATAGAAGATGCATTCACTAATAATTAGTATTAAATTTGGATCGGAAGGATACGGCCATGTGAAAGTTAGATATTTCGATTTAGATAAATTATTTTTCATTTTTGAATGATATATTAATTGTCAATAAACGTGAATTGTCCCATTTTGCACCTTTTTAACGTAACTCTTGTAAAATTGGTGTATTTTTGGAAAAAGTCAAATTTTTAAAAAATTTATATGGGGAATATAGGATTTCCATCATCAAATTAAAATATATATATATATATATATATATATATATATATATATATATATATATATATATATATATATATCAAATATATATTACAATTTTATTATTATTTTTTTATTTCCCATTTTAATATAAGAAACACAGCCTTAAATACATTACTACAAAACAAAAAAATAATAATAATAATCTGAAAACGTTTTATAATTTTGGCCATAATAACTGATTTTTTCCCCAATGTGTCATGGAGTTTCCTATTGCTCTATTAAAACGCATTACTTGGTACAAAAACCATGTGGATCGATCGATTTCTTTTAAGCTACTTAGGAGTTGACTTTGTATCTTGCCATATTGATTTTAGAATGAAGATATATATGTCATATAAATCCACTTCATTACTTCTTTCACCCAAAAATTGCTTATTGGTCAAACAAATTCTCAGGTCACCGGATAAATATTTCTCTGGCAGCATTTCATTTAACAAAAAACATGTATGGCAATACCTTTACGTTGGTATTTTTTTTTAGTTTGCGCCAGCGTTGCATTTTGAAAAAATAATAACATAAATAAAAACGTACTTTTATCAACAAATTTAACGGCAGACAAAAAACGAAATCAAAAGGTCCCAGAAACTGTGAATTTTGGTTCGTATTCTAACGCACTAACCAATCGAGCCACCGACGCTACTAATTTCAGTAAAAAAAGTATTAATAATGAAAATAAAAAGAAGTACTCCAATTAGTATGAAAATACAAATTAGACAACACTGACCATTTCAGAGTTTCAGGTATCACAGTTTTCTCTGGTAGATAAGTAGCTGATGGTTAATTAAAATGTACTAAAAATTAATATAATTTAGCAGATTCTATTTTTTTTTACATAAATACAGAATGCTCGATTAACATGTTATCTTTTATGAGATACACTGTATCATTTTTCAAAAATTCATATATTTATAGCAATTCATATATTTATTGCAACCCTAGGCGATACAGTGCATCTCACAGAAGATAACATGTAAAACGGGACTAATATTAAGTGGTTAGAATTAGTAAAATACAAATTCGTATTTTAAATCACATATTTTAAAAATTAACTGAAACTATATATTAAAAACTAGAGCTAAACTGAAAGTCATGGCCGTTTCGGAATAATGGCAAAAATGTATCCAAATTGCCGAAAATTTCATTTGATTAATATCTATTGATTCTATTGTCATATTAAAAAAAAAATATATAAAAATATAAAAATGAAGCAGCACAAAGTCGCAAGCAACCATTAGAATAAACAAGGAAATACATTTGAATGAGATAAAACTTTAAAATGCATATATCAAATAATTCCTGAAATGTAATAGATTTTATAAAATTGTATTAAAATTTTCCTTCAAAGTACCAGAAAGTCTGCTACTCTGCAAATTAGAAAAAGTACCAGATCTGCTCCGATCGGAGTAGAATGTGAACACTGGAGTGGGGCGGCCGCGAAATCTCATCATCATTTCTCATACGATCCAGCGCTTGGAAACTTCTACTGTTTTTTACGCCCGATCGAAAACAATTGAAGCACAAGTGAAATACATTTCAAAATAAGCAACACAAAATCATAGCTACATTGAAAAATCTTTCGTTGTTATTTTTTTATGGTAGCCGCTTAATTTTGCAATTTGGCCGTGATTTGTGAACTCCAAGCGACAAACGGGTGGACGGACGACGTGTGGCAGAGCCAACACTACCAACCAACAACGTACGATTAGATCAAAGTTCGAGGAGAAGAAAAAGAAACGCTGCGCAACGAAGTGAGTGTTGAGTGAGTGCAGTAGTCAGTCAGTTTTCTGTTTTAAGTCGCAATTTGGAATAAAATAACGAAAGAAAAAATTAAAACAAACGACAAACAATCACAGCAACGCAACGATGACGGCAGAACAAGTGCAGCCAGCTGGCGACGCAACGGGCGAACAGGTGCCTGCATCCATGTTGATGTCCATCGTCAACGAAATCATCTACAGCCCCATGAATCTGGGACTGGTTTTGATTATTGCATTTTTGGTCTACAAAATCATACGGGACCGCATCGAGCTGCCGAGTGCGGGCACCGCAAAACCAGCGGAGCCGGCAATGCCCAAGTTGCGGCGCGACTTTACGGTGCAGGAGCTGCGCGCATTCGATGGCACTCAGGCCGATGGACGCGTTCTGGTGGGTGTCAATGGCATGGTGTATGATGTGACCAAGGGCAAAAACTTCTACGGTCCAGGTGAGTGTTACGTGTTACTGAGTGCCGGTTTCTGGTGCGCTGCTCGTATGCGTTAACGTTCAATGCATTACTGATAACAGATGTATTGTTTTTGTATAGATAAATGACGCAGATACAATATACAGATAAAAAATATGTATTACGCAGATATAATTTTATTTTTAGAAATAATAAAATTCATTTTAGCAAGATGTTTTTTCATATATGTATACCCTCCACCGTGACTGTCACTAATTTGAGTGTGGCAAATTAAAATCTAAAACTTTGTAAACGCTGTAATTCCTAAAGAAAAAAAAACTTGCGCTTTGTACTGCGGTTCATAGGGCCTATAGAAAGAAAACTTTGCCATATGTTAGTAATTTGTCTTAATCACTATAATTAGCAACTGACCATCATCAGCGGTGCACTCGTACGTTTAGCGTAGCATTTTCCACTCGCCGCGTAGTTCTCACACTTCACTTAACCAGTTCAATTTATAAATTTAGTATATATTTATACAAATATACGCTCATTGATATCGCCTTAACTTCCAGTTAATATATTCTTCCATGCGCACATTTTAATGAGTTCAGTACAACCGCCATTCAGTGCTTCGATACACCGTATTTCTATCATCAGTGAGCAGTTCGACATTCCAAATTTATGCGAACAGCTATAAAGATTACAAACAAAATACAACAACAGCTTGAAAAATATTTAATAAAAACCCGAATTCATTTGCATTCATTGCCTTGCAAAATAAGTCATTATTTTATTTGTGCGCCTCAGTATCCGTTTTATTTGAATTCCATTTTTGTTTTTAGTAAAATATATATATTTTTTACTTTATGTGCGAGTACTTTTTAGCTTGTTGTTGTTTTAATATATATTATTGTTTTTTTTTTGTTTTTTTTTGTATGTTCGAGAAGAGCAGACCTCTTATTTCTTATCTCAATCAATACTATATTTAGCAATTCATGCTTACACGCAGTGATTACCTTGGTAATAGTCACTGCGCTTATCTGTCGTAAAAAATGATTCTACACTTTCGATGTTTCTGTCTAGCACTCAGCACGCACAGGCTGTAATTTTTTCTATATCTAGTGTTACAATCAGACGTTATTTGTAGAATTGATGTAGTATCTTTCTTATTCCTGTTTTGTGCTTATCGACAGACTTTAAAGATACGAGATCGCTTGTGTTTTATGCAATAAATGCAATCTAATGTTTACCGATGGACTTTTCGTAAAAGTATTTCACAAATAGCACCGAATATTATTATCGAGCTAGAACACGCTGTACTTTCAATCGAAATTCATTTATTTGCATTGTGATTGGTCGTTTTTTTTTTGTTGTTTAATGCTGTTTAGAATGTATGTCTATAACTTTTGCAACTGTGTACCACTAATTTGGATTTAAAAATCACCAATATTTATGTTTTTTGTGTTTAAAATTTATATATTTCGATTTTTAGCTTCTAAAGGTTGCGTTTGACATCAAAACGTGGTACACAGTTTAAAATGTAATGGGCATACTTCTAAACAGCAGTAAACAATTTCACAATTTTCATATATATTTCATTTTTTTGAACAAAATTATACAACTGGAAAACAAATCGGTAGATTTCGTTCATTGTTTTTACTAAATAAATAAAATATCTAGGTATAGTTATGCTTTACAAAATGTCTTTTATTGATTCACAAAAATAATGTAGAAATATTTAAACTTCGAGAATTTTTTGGACATCTGGAGCCGATATCGGTATGATTTATTTTTTAATTTTTAACCACACACAGAAAAAAAGTGTGTAAATATAACTAAAATGTTAATCAATCCAATTAATTTTAAATTGAAACTCAGCCGATGTAACTTTTAGTAGCATTGAATATTATATTCGTAATAATGAGAATATGTTAATTGGAGAAACTTTAATTCATTTTTTTGTCATATTGATATTAAAGTTGTTATATATATTATATTTTTTATTGGGAATTTTTAAATCATTAATTAATTAATTAGTAACATCAATTAAAAATTTCATTCGATAGAAATTGGATCAATTAAATATTTTGTTAAATTAAATAAAATATTTGTCGAATAGAAACATATGAAAATAAAAATAATTTAATTTAATAAAATAAATATTAAATAAGTATTTATACTGTTTGATATGCTTGGTAAAATTCTTTCAACCTAACGAATGTTTTACCGAAGTCAGTTTTCACAACTTCTACAGGTGGGCCAATTAATTGAGTCAAACATAAAATTTGATATTCGCTTTTTAATGATTCCAATACATACACTAAATAATGCAATATCCTGTTTTAAAATAGCAACGTAGAAGAAAATATTGTTAGAAGAAACTGAACGACGCCGCCGACGCACAAACAAAAAACAAAATAAAATCCAGAACAAAAAAAAACAGTGTTGCATTTTAAGAAAATGAATCAATCAAAAGTAACAAATAAAAGTAGTTAATACTATTAAATATTTAGTTGTATTGAAATTATATTAAATTTATTCCTATTAATATTTTAATTAAAAAATGTGTAAAACAATTAATTAATTATTAATACATTCATATTTTAAAATGGAATACGATTTTGTTTGCTATTAATATCAATTGTTATATATACGTACAATATTTTTCTGTGCACATCGATAGTGATCTGAAATAATTTGTTTCAATAAAGGATACCGCTTGCAGTCCTTAAAGAAATAAATTTACAAAAAAACGCACAAATGTATGAAATTAGAAAAAATGGTAATTTTTCCATGATATTTCTCCTAAACCGTGAACGATAACCGGATGATATATTTTTATCTTTTACCACATTGATTATGATTAGAAAAGAATTAGTGCGAATAAAGGATATCATTTGTGGTCCTTACAACGAAATACACAAATGTATGAAATTAGAACAAAAATGGTAATTTTTGCCATGTAATTTCTCCTAATCAGAGAACGATATCGGGATGGTATATTTTTTTATTTTTTTTCCACTGTGATTGTGATTAGAAAAGAAATAGTACGAACGAATGATATACTGAAATTTAATATACAAATGCCTATAAATATGCATAGCAACCCAAAAAAAAGGGTAACTGATAACTAACCGGTTAGCTAACTGGTAATTTCAGGTTATTTTGCCGATTACCGGTTACTATCGGGAGAAAGGTAACCGGAAGATTCCTATCTGTGTGAAGTACATGTGACAAGACATCCTTTTCTAACTAAAGCATTGCGCTCATTTAAAAATAATCTTGTTGTCTCTTTTGTACCTCTTGCTATTTTTATGTCACATTGCCAGACCAAAAAAATATTTTAGATAAAAAACAATGTTTTGTTCATATATTTTTATTAGTATACTAAATTAAACAATTGCTTTAAAAAGTCATTAAATTAATACAAATTATAACTTAATGTCCACATCGTCGATGAAGACGCCTTTCTGATCCTTGTTGTTATTTTTTTTCACGAATTTGTTGTGTCGCCGGAGATCAGCACCAGGAAGTCGAGTGTACGACTATTATTGACATCGATCTCGTGTTTTTTGCAGCTAACCTTCGGGGCACTGTACGAAACGTATGAGCGTTATATACACGTGCAATTGCCGTTATTTATATAAAATAAAAAAAAAAAACAATTAATCGAATTCAACTAATCAGTTTTCTAATTAATCGGTTAATTGTTATTTTGATTCATCAAAAATCATATTAACCGATTAATCGTATTTTTGGTTAATTAAAAAATACGTTTAATAGAATAATTGATAAATTATGTTTACGGTTAATCACAACGTACAGCCCTACTTAAAATCTAATTAATTAATTTCTAACAAAAATGGTAGTATTTCACTACCGGAAGCTAATTTTTCTTCAGAAGGTGTATTTTGTAAAAGACTTAATACAAACATGATAGGTAGATATCAATGCGTTCTGTCTGAGTTTTCTCGGTACCAAAAATGTTTGTAAACGGAACGATATCGAAGAAAAAATAATCAAAGCTCGAGACTGCTTCAAAAAATATTGCGCTATCGATGTGATAAATGTTTAAATATCGTATTTTTTTTCTTAATGTTTTTTAATTTCATAGTCCTTACATTTCAATGTACGAGAAATTTTAGAAATAAGAATCGATTTTTTTATCGAAGTTAGTTCCAGAAAGCTTCCAGGCATCGAAGAACAGAAAGGGGGTAGTTAATAGGACTCCCAATTCCGGGATATCAAAAATTCGAAATCAAATCCCGGAGAAAATCACTAACGAAAATCCGGAAATCAATTCGCGGAATAGCCAATGAAAATATGAAAGGAAAACTACTGAATTATAAAATTTCCGTTAGCATATTTTTATTATTTTTGAATAGACATTGTTGATAAATGTGTTATTATGTAAGGATATCGCTGCTATTATTTTTCGCAATGATGTAAGCATAAACATTCCTTTTTTCGTTACATCTAATACAAATTTCAATTATTCGATACTAATCCCGAAAGTCGCGGTATTATCAAAATGCATTGGCATTAATCATTTCACCGTAAAGTTTTTGTTAATTTGCAATTTGTAAAACAAAAAGTCATTCTTGCATTTTTAAATTTGCAATTCTTCAATAATTTTCTGACGTAAAATTATTATTTCATGCTATCAAAATATTTCCAGTGAATTATTTTTATATTTTCGAAAATTCACTGTGATACCAAATTTCGTAATAGAGAAAATATTTCGGATTTGTTCATAATTGGGATTTATATGTTCAATATGTAAAAAAACCACTGAATTATCATAGTTGAAATTTATATAGTATTCCTTTATGTACTCCCTTTTAAAAACAAAAAAAATCAGATTTTAGCTTTGTATGTAAAATAACGAAAACTAAAGCTTTTATAATAATCACAAATAACATTTTAAAAAGTTCAAAATTAGGTTTACAAAAGTCATTTTATATTCAACATTTACCGATTATTGATAAATTAATCTTTGCAAAGACATTTCAAAATAGTAAATTGGTATTTATCATATACCAATTTGATTAGTTTTCTTCTACAACGACGATATACTCGACGAAAACTCTAAATAACAAATTCTTACAATATTTCTGAAGTAATCATAAAATGCCTCTGTTGCCCGCTATGACGCATGTTCACGCTTTACTTATTACCAACTACTTTTATATATTCTCAGAAAAATACAACTTGAATTTAATAGAATCACATTCGCTTCTATGTAATATAAATTGCTACGTGTTTTTGTTTTCTTTAGATTTCTTTATTGCAATTTTGTTTTATTTGCATATAAATAGTAATAAAATATAATAATTCATTTTAATTATAAAAATACCAAAAATATTGTGCACTGCCATCTGTACAAATGTTGCAAATATGCATAGCTTGTTTAATGAGAAATATAATTTATATACAACACATTCGAAATAACAACAACATTTCGACCAATTAGCATATCATTAATAATTTGTATTTTGTGCCGTGCTTAAGGTGGCCCATATGCTTCATTCGCGGGACGAGATGCATCACGCAATTTGGCCACGTTCAGTGTCGAGCCAAACAACAAAGATGAATTTGATGATCTCAGCGATCTGAGCGCCATGGAAATGGATTCGGTGCGCGAATGGGAAATGCAATTCAAAGGTAATATGTCAACTATTATATATAAATATTGAATAGAGATTATAATGCAAAATGTGTTTGCAGAAAAATATGAACTCGTTGGCAAACTGTTGCGCAAGGGCGAACAACCCACCAACTACGAAGACGAGGAGGAGGACACTGCAACAGATACCATCAAGAGCACCACTGAACAATCAACCGAAGAAAACAAAGAAGCAACTGCTACTGATGCTGAGGGCATTCGAAAACGCGTCACCACCACCTCCACCGACGAAGAAGTCAAATAAATGCAGCAAACACTAAATGCAGCAGTTACATTGCACGCAATGGCAACAACATTTCATACATAAGTTTTGCTCTTATACAGAGTCATTATTTTTTTTTTTAATATTTGTTTCGTTAACATTTCGGCTATTTAAACACTTTATTAAAAAAACACAAAAACAAACAATAGAGAGTTACCAAAAACCCTTTTCGGTGTGCTGTTTGTTATTTTTTCGAAATTTCATTTAAAAATGTTCATCATTTAGACTTGTTTGAATTCCTTAATAGTTGTAATTTATACGATGAGAATTATATTCTCTAACATGCTCAGTATGTGTTTTTTTTTTTTTTATTTGAGTTTTGCATTCGCAGTCTGTTGTTACACAGCAATATTTATTGTGCTTTCAGTAACGTACGTTTTATCATTTAGATGTTTAGAAAAAGTTTTAGAAAATTAAGAAATTTGCCTCAAAAACCATTGGTAGTAGCAGCAAGCATGGAATTAGACCTATGTAATGTACATGTGAAATTCTTCTGAATTTTAATTTAATTAAAACAAACGCTAAAAATACAAAAAAGGAACTTAACTTTAACGCATCCTAATCGTCGTATACAAACACATGGATATACATACTTAAATATATACTTTATATGAAATACACACTAAAAAATGTACTAATGCCTGAAGTTTTTATAATATACTTATATAACACGTTTACAGGTTTTAACAAATAAACATAAAATGGAATAATAAAACACATATTCTAAAGCAACACTTGTCTCACTAATTTAGAATAGGCGAATTTTTGTTTCTGGAATAAAATAAAGCGTGGAATTCAAACATTCTACTGATGCGATTGAAATCATTAGGAGCAGCAAGTGAAGTAAAAATGGTTATTCGTTGAATTTTTAATATTTCTTACGTTTAAAAACGACGTTCAATTAGATTGTTGTTGTACAAACGTAAGGCTGTGCAATTAATCAAAATATTGATTAATCAATTTCTGATTAATGAAGATTTTCGATTAATCAGAAAATTGATTGATCAATAATTCAGTACAAAAATTGATTTCGATCGAAAGTTAAATTTAAAACACAACGGATTGAGTTCGATTCTTTACTTTGTATACAAAAATAAAATATCTCGAGCAGCAAAAAGTAAATTCAATCGATTTAATACGGAAAACACTTTTTAACAACTATTCTGAATGAAAATTTTGTAAAATAAATACATAAAAAGAATTCATTAAAAACTACATAGTGTTTTTTTATCATAAAATTGAATTTGAGGATTTTGAGAGCACTACAAGGAGTGCTCCGCAAGGAAAACGGTAAGTGCGAGATAAAAATAGTGTATGAAGAAATTGTTTATTACACTATGAAACATTGAAATATTAAAAAAAGATAAATAAAATAATAAATAAAAATTTCGAGAAAAACGGAGTTTTATAAATAAACGTTGTAATAAAATATTTATTTTTTTACTTTGATGAGAAAAATCTCCTAGCGCACCACATAAAATGCCAATATTAAAACTTTTACTAGAAACTATGATCGATTATCTTTAAAATGAATGTAATATTTTTGCTCCGGGCTATACATTGTAGAAGTTATAATGAAGTATACGGTTGTATCAATTTTTGTAAAGTAAATTTTGAAAACACCATGTATATCATTGGGTGTTCCAAATAGACCCTAACTCTAGAACAATTTTTTTCATGAAATGAACCAAGGAATCAGTCCCCAAAATATTTGCACCTCAAAGCGGACCACACTGTATAAGACTCTTGGTCCGTCTGTCAGTCTGTCTGTTTGTTCCAGCATCACATCTAAACCGATCTGACTGAAATTTTGCACGAAGATACTTTGGAGTCCGGAGGGTAACATAGGCTATATATGGGCGGGATTGGACAAAGGAGCGTGGGGCATCCCATACAACCAAAACTTTCAAAACGATATAACGCTATTACACCAGCTAATATGAAACACAAATTTAAATACAAAAAAAATACAAAAAAAATACAAAAGCAAAACACAAAAATCAAATACAAAAGCAAAGGCAGGAACTAAAGCAAAATAAAAACAAATACAAAAACAGAACCACAAAAACAGAAAATCAAAAACACAAAAGCAAAACATAAAAGCAAAACACAAAAACACGAAATCAAAAGCAAAGACACAAAGGCAAAAACAAAAGAAAATACACAAAAGCAAAAACACAAAACAAAATAAAAAACACAAAAGCAAAATTAAAGACACAAAACACAAAAGTAAAAACAAAACCAAAGAAAAGAAAAAACACAAAAACAAAAGTAGACACAAAATGAAAAGTAAAAATTAAAAACAAAAACACAAAATCTTTGCACGGGTCCAAAGACACAAAATTAAAAATAACAGCAATAACATAAAAGCAAGACACAAAAAAGTAAAAAAACCTCTTCACGAAATTTACTTAAAAATTTGGAATATATAGTAGAACCCACCAAACAAACTCCATTATGCCATTTTTATACCATTTTTAGGCCATTTTTATCAAAAAAAGACAGTACATTACACAACTAGTTTTCCCAAAAATTTTTAATGCAATGTTTCTTTCAATTGTCAAGACTAATTATAATATACCAACAAACACTAATACTCCGATATTTTTTTAAGATATTAAATCCAAACCCGAAAAATTGGTATTCTTAGACTATTTTCTAATCTAATAATAAAATAGAAAATGATTTATGGTTATGCTGAGCATAACTATCAAAATTACTGATTTTTTCATTGGTTATTATTTTTTAAATATAAATATTATTAAATAAAAAAATGCTGAGGAAGTGTTGGGCATCAATCAATTCAAATTTTATTCAATTAATTAATTGATTGACAAATTAATTGTGGAAATTCAATTGCAATTAAAATTAAGTGGGATTACAGAAGCACCCAAGTGCGTCATTGACACTTTTTTGGGATAATCTGTTCTGAGGTTGTATGTGATGTAGGAATGGCGGTTGAGGGTTCATTTTTTTTAATCACAACCAAAAAAAAAAAAAAAACCTAAATAACATTTTTCATTCAAATAAATTTGAATTTCAATTTAAAATTGTCAGTACTAAAAAAAGTATATTAAACCAATAAAATTCGTTAACGATATTTGTTGTTTAATTTTTGAAATTCTACCGAAAATTTATTGATTTAATTTATAATATTTGTTCATCACTAACTTAAATAAAAATTCAAATGCTTTCGAGATTTTACAAAAACGTTGAACGTTCGCTAATATTTCAAAATTTTTACCTATTTTAAAAACAAAAGGTATTTTGTAGAGATATAAAATTAATCCCTTTGATTAGAGAATATAATTAAAATTAACCTGTAGTTTAAATTTAATTAAGACCTTTTTTAAGTTAACCTATGAAAATAAATGCCAAAAAGCTGGACTCAAATCAAATAATAATCGTCAAACGATATCGTTTAGACGTTAGTCTTACTCAAGCAAAAACAATAGCATTTTATGACTATTGTTTCAACGACGATCGTTTTTAAGTTACACGATGAGAGCCCCTGTACATTAAAATAAACTCTAGTTTAAAATAGTCTTTAGTTAAGCGTCAAAGTAATTTTCACAAAATATTATAAATTTTTCGAGAAATAAATTTGATAATTGAAAAAATGCCACACTGTTCAGTACTCCTCAAATCTCTTACAATTTCAACAGCTGAACTGTCATTGAACCACTGCTGTCACATTTGACATTAGCTGTCATTTTCTATAAGAGCGAGTTACATAAAACGGTTTGTGAATTTTATTTTTGTGAATTTGCGACTTTTCTTCCACTAATAAACAACGCAAAATTTCCAATAAGTATCTACGCCACCCCCCATTAAGTGCTTCTAATTATTACTTGTTCTACTTGCAGAAAGTATGCTGCGCTCCGCTGCCGCACTCATAAACAAAACGCCAGCGCTCTTGGCTGCTGGCAACCATGTCGTCGTCGGCAGCATGTCGCTGTCTCCAGCAGTAGCTGCTAATATGGGCGCCTTTGGGGCAGCACTCAACGCTATGGTGCGTCGTCAACAGCAAACAATGCCCGTGGTAGAGCCTGCGGGTCCACCCGCCAAAAAGGGTTACAGTCCATTCGGCACCAAGCAACCTAACATGGTGGAATGGTCGGTTGCACGTCTGGACGACTTGTTGAATTGGGGACGCAAAGGCTCCATATGGCCGTTGACCTTCGGTCTGGCTTGCTGCGCCGTCGAGATGATGCACATTGCAGCGCCACGTTACGACATGGATCGTTTTGGTGTTGTCTTCCGTGCGTCGCCACGTCAGGCGGACGTCATCATTGTTGCGGGCACGCTGACCAACAAGATGGCACCAGCGCTGCGCAAGGTCTACGATCAGATGCCCGAACCACGTTGGGTCATCTCTATGGGCAGCTGCGCCAACGGTGGCGGTTACTACCACTACTCGTATTCGGTGGTGCGCGGCTGTGATCGCATCATACCGGTCGATATCTATGTGCCCGGCTGTCCACCAACCGCAGAGGCGCTGCTCTACGGTGTGTTGCAGCTGCAGAAGAAGGTCAAGCGCATGAACACACTGCAAATGTGGTACAGGAAGTAGAGCGCTTTAGTCCGTAGGTTAAAAATGAAGGCAGATTATTTAAAGTTTAGTCAAATGAGATGTGATGCACTGAGAAATGTTTTAAAACTAAAGAAATAAATCAAGTTGCAATTTTCGTTTAAATAAACAAGCTCTATTTATTATTATTATTGTTTGCTAATTTATAAAAATTCAAGATCTGCTACGAGCGCTACATGATCCGACGGAAACACCACGGACGGTATGGCAATGTGTGCCTTGAGCTCATCCACCGAGGGCAAGGGTATCACCTAAAATATCAAAAAGTTTTTTTCAAAATTAAAACAATATGGTTTTGACCTGCTCCAGTTCCAGCCAGTACAAATTGGATGTTTTGTAAAAACAAACAATTGGCAAAATGCTTTGAGTGACAGATTTTGTTTCAGAGGCAGTCACGCAATTTCATTAGCGATCTTTCGCAGTAGATTCTACTTTTTTAAGATCTTTTAGTTTTCATTTTCCGACGATTCTAATAAGAATTATGTGCACCAAAAGTAAACATGCAAAAATTGCATCGTTTCAATATTTCGTTAAATTCGTTCCTTTGTAAAGGCTGCAGAGTTTTCACATGGTTAATTGTATTATAAAAGGAGTTTTTATAGTTTTAAAATCCCTAGAAATTGTGTACGCCGAGCACTGCGTTAAAAATGAATTTTTTTTTTCTAAGACCTCGGTAGAGAACAACAAAATATTGTTTACGGTGCTACGAAATAGCCCCCACTGAAATAAACCCAACTAATATATGAAAGAAACTTCAAAAAATATGAAATATTCACAAAAAATAATGAAATAAACCCTAAAGAAAAAAAAAATTAAATAACCCCTAATGAAATAACGCCTACAACAAATGAAACAATGAACAACATGTTATCAATAAAGTAATCCCCAAAAGATATAAAATAACCCCCAAATTAAAAGAAATAACCCCCAAAATATGTGAAATCTTATTTCATTATGAAATAACACCCAAAAATTAAATGTGAGAAGCACCCAAAAAATGAATAAAACAATCCCCAAAATCGTATAAACGATTTTTGGGGCTTATTTCATAGTGCCAACAATTTATTTTCTGCATCACCTATAGAAGAATAAGTCCTAATTGACCGACTGACTATTCCATCAACGCTTAGCCCAAACCCTTGGACCTAGGAACAGTGTGTTCATCTCCCGACGTAGGCACGCACTAGGACGGGATTTTTTGAAACTCGCCGATAAGCTACAAAAATGGGCGTGGCAAGCGTGAACTTTTAATTGCAAATATCTGTGTATTTAAGAAAGACTCAGTTATGAAATCTGGCCCACTGATATATATTGTGGTTGTTTATCATTTTCCCAAATGTGGGCGGTATTGGACCACGGGGCGTGGCACCTCCCATATAACCAAAACATTAAAATTACTGTAACTCCTGGCATACTAAGAGTAGAGTTATAAAAATTAAATCAAATGTTCATATTTAAAACTCCAATATTCACGTAGAATGTGGGCGGGATTGGACAGAGGGGCGTGGCACCTCCCATATAACCAAAACATTAAAATTGCTATAACTCCTGACATACTAAGAGTAGAGTTATAAAAATCGAATAAAATGTTCATATTTAAAACTCCAATCTTCACGTAGAATGTGGGCGGTATTTGACCTTGGGGCGTTTCACCTCCCATATAACTCAAACATTAAAATTGCTATAACTCCTGACATACTAAGAGTAGAGTTATAAAAATTAAATCAAATGTTCATATTTAAAACTCCAATCTTCACGTAGAATGTGGGCGGGATTGGACAGAGGGGCGTATAACCAAAACATTAAAATTGCTGTAACTCCTGATCTACTAAGAGCAGAGTTGTAAAAAAAGTATCCAAACTTTATATTTTTGCATTTACAAAAACTTTGCATGGGTCCAGCTAACATTAATACGGCGCGAATTGAAATTTAATTTTGTATCATGCCGAATAACCCAGTTATTGTTCTTTTCACGCACCTGTTGCACCGCCAGTCGATCACTTTCGTAGAATATATAGTCCAGACAGGCGGCAAACGCATGCGTATAGTTTGTATAGGGCGGTGTACCGCATGCTGACTGCATGTTGTAGGGCTGCCTTAAAGAAACTTGTTTCACAGCTTCCTCTTGATCTGTATTTCAAAGAGAACAAACATTTCAATTAAATTAAAATTTTCTAAACTTTGGACAATACGCACTGCTGCTCCAGTCAATGAAATCTTCGTCCACAAAACGCTCGGTCATCAGCTTATAAATGCCGCACTCTGGCACGCTATTGAAATCGCCACAATAGACCAGCGCAATATCTTCTTCGCGCTCCACTTTTAGCTCATCGCGCAGGCGTTCACGCATATACTGCACATAAAGCATGGAGAAGCCAAACTGCAGCAGACGTATGTGATCTGCGTCCGGATGGAAATACAAATGCGTGTTGGCCACCAGTAGGTAGCGTGACTGCTCTTTGCACTTCAACAAAGTTAGCTTTGGATTTTAAAAATGTTTTAATTGAATTTAACACAAATTAATTACAATTTGCTATATGTTTATTAAAATGTAATTCAGAGATCAATTAAATCTGTAGACTCCATATCATTGAATTTTAGATGCTTCAGTTCAGTTTTAATTAAAATGCATTAATTCAATGAAACTTTTCAAAAACTTACCTGTAATGTTGTGGCACGCTCACATATTCTTTCCACAAGTTTTGTATTGTCTTTTATGCGCTCCCAGAGTTGCGCAAACGCAGGCAACTTTGGAATCTGCTCGCCAATGTTGAGCTCATGCGTGCGCACCAACTCAAAACGATCTACGCTAAAGAATGTCGCCACACCCTCACCGCTGGTGCCCTTTTGCGCCATCACACCCTGATAACCCAACTCAGGCGCCTCCAACACAACGCGCAAATCCAAATCGAATACTTTCATATCAACCTCCTGCAGACAAATGATGTCCGCATTATAGCCAATGATTTCTTTGAGAAACAATTGTCGTCGATACTCAATTTTCAGCGCATACGCTGGACAATACGGAAAAAGATGCGTGCGCGTATAGTCACTGTCCGCATAGAGATCGGCGAGTATGTTATAAGAAATCATGCGAAAACTTTGACCACTCAAGCGCTGCGCACTA
Organism: Dryomyza anilis; assembly: GCA_951804985.1. Taxonomy (NCBI): domain Eukaryota; kingdom Metazoa; phylum Arthropoda; class Insecta; order Diptera; family Dryomyzidae; genus Dryomyza; species Dryomyza anilis. Next base: position 124,782,243 of record OX638130.1, on the reverse strand, counting down.
AAACAGTGACGCGTCTCAAATGGACAAATACCAGGTCCAGCCTGCACCGGCTGTTTGGTAATATTTTCCACCGCAGGTCCCAATTGGCCGGCTGCATTGCCCGGCGTCAGCACAAACTTGAGATAATGATCGACATCAGCATTGGTGGTATTGTAGCTGAAGCCGGTTCCACAAGGCAGCCAGACGGCGCCTTTTTGTAAATCACCGGTGTTGGGCTTAAATATAGCCCAATTTTATTTTTTTTTTTTTTAGTTCAAATTAATTTAATTAAAAATAGCTACCATTTTTGCTTTGTACCAAGCCGTCTGGCAGTGTGCACGCTCCGCAAACTGCATTTCAACTTTGCTGGGATAGACTTTGTAGCCGCCCAGTATGCAGCTGGGCAGCACGAGGTTCGCCACCCATGGCTGATTTACCACCACATCGTAACACTGCTCCAGCACCTTCAGCTGCAGCGCGTCCGGCGCACTGAGCATTTCCGCGAAGCTAACATCCTTGATGCTCTGTTCGCAGCCAGCGCGCAAAAACTCAATGGCATTCTGTGCGAATCAGTGTAATATAAATGAAAACATAAAAGCAATAGGAGGATGCGCGCTTACCTCTTCTAGTCCCACTGGTTGCGGCACTGGTGCAGTCACCTGCTGCTCAGCTGTTGCCGCCGCCTCTGGCTGTGGTAGTTTCTTCTTTTGCTTGTTCTTCTTCGAGCGCTTGTTCAGCTCCTTCTCCACATTATTGCGTATTCTGGCCAACGCATCGTTCACATTCTCATTAACATTTCTACAGAAATTAAAGTCACGCTCCACGCTGTAGCTGGCGTTCGAATAGCGAAAGTTTATATGCAGCTCCTCGCTGTCAGCAGCGTTTCTCAGATAAACTTTTTGCATATCGTAGTTGGTGCGATGCGCGTGTGCAGCAAAGTGTCGGAAGTGGGCGTATAGAGTTGGTGGTAAATAAGGAATTGATGCTATTACTGTTGCACTTGGCTGTCGCCAATTTGTTAATCGTGTTGCCAAACGCATTACAAAATTATTACACCACCACTGCTAACAGCTGATTTGCAAACAGTGTTGCCAACCCACCCAGCATAGATGTCAGTCTCAAATTATTAAAATAATCGCATTGTCCCACAGATAAAATTAAAATTGCTTCGAGACTCAAAAATAAAATCACCCAACCAGACAAACGATGCCCAAAACCTAACTTTATACTAACTTAAAAAAGTTAACTATATCCGAATGTTGTCGTAAAAGTGATCAAAAAGGTATCTGAAAGACTTACGTATATCCGCCTCTTTGTTGACTTTTAGCTCTCGAAAAGATAACTAAAAGTCAACTATTAAGTCATGTAGCGATTCATAAACGCAAAAATTATTATTTTTACTATCAATCGGACATTTTTGTCCACACAAATACACGGGACAAAAAAAACGCTAACAGCAAACGGTCGCAGCGAAAAAAAAACGAATGCCAACTTTGAAGTATGAAGTTCAGAGGTGCCACCATGGGTATTATTTCGATTTGTTTACTTTAAAAAGTTACGTTTCTGATATATCTGTACGATACTTAATAGATAACTTTTGGACGAACCTTTAAGTTCTCTGAAAAAAGATAGACGCAAATATAGCATTTCGTATATTGTTCTAGCTGGAATAGTAAAACTGAAAAAAGCAGTTATCTTCATATTTCCATATTAATGTCGGTACGTATTTACTGCCAAAGTAACGAATATATCTAAAATTTGTGCCGATATCTGTACTTTGTGTTACTTGGGAAACAGTCACCAGAATACAATTGGCAATTCGAAAATAAAGAATTTATTGGCAATTCAAAAATAAAGTAATTAAATGAACAGTAGCGCGATTCCGTAACTCCATAACGATAATATTCGATATAGCTATCTACCGAAAGTTGTCGCTTGCGATAGCGATTGTTCTGAAAAAAGTTATTCCCTAACTTTTAAAACATTTATGTAGACAACATATTTGAAAATATTTTTTACGATAAAAATCGTTAAAATATTTCAAAAGTAAGCTAACAACCAAAGAATTGTCAAAGATTATGTCATAAAAAACATCCTCGCCGAATTAAAAAAAAACACTTTTTAAAAAAATCCCTCAAAAGCGATTTATTTCTGTGAGTTGGCATCTATGGTCACTACCGGAAGAGCCATGGTTGCCAGGTCTATGTGAAGTTTTCCATTTGAGGTATTTTTGTGGTTCACAATACCGGCGGAAGAGATATATCTATATAGAAAAAAATGTTATCCTGTATTGATTTCAAAATCGAGCACAGATGAATCGTGAATAAACAATTAAACCAAAATTCGACTTTGATTAATCTAATCGATAGCTAACATTTTCGAGAGGAATTAAATTAAATAACCAAGTTCATTACAAGTGTCTTTGGACCCTCAGTTATAATATTGGTTTCTGTGAAAAAAACTTCATAAATATAAAAAAGCAAGTACTTTTAGAGCCCTTAAACTTTTTTTTGAAATTGATAGATAAAAATCAAAATATGATTTGCATATTTTAAATGTAAAAGAATTGAAAAATAAGATTTATTTTGAATTATTTTTTGTAAAAATAAAAATCAAAAACGTGTACTTAACCGTGTCTTCAAATAAAACTACAAAGTATTTATTTATTTTTATTTTTTTTACTCTGTATTGTTGTACAACATGCTTTTCAATTGTTTATAAACACACCAGATTCAATACAATTCATAGGAAATCGTCCAAACATCATAAGACGTTAATAAGAATTTGTTTTAATATATTTTTTTTTAGTTTTTTTTTTATAGTTTTATTATGCATGAATTTTTGACTTCACATTTTTTTATATGCCAAGCTTTATAATACACATATTGTATTAGCTCATTACAAAAGATGCGATTATTTCGAATACAAATGTTTTGTAAACGTTAAATCTTATATGTAAAAAACCCAAAATGAACTCATTCGTCATAGTGAGACACAAGTTGATGGACACTCCTCTGAGGGTAATCGACTGACTAACAACTCACAACATAAGCATCGTTTTAAATAATATGTATATCATCATTTTGTTTGTTACTTGAATGTCATTTATGTTTTCTTTGATTACATACTATACTGCGTTCTTGTATAAAATAAATTAGTAATGTGGAAAGAAAACTTTAATTTTTTGCACAAAGTTAATTTTTGAATTTTCTGTCAGCAATTGTTGTGTAATCGCATAATTTAAAATGACTATATAACTTAAATGGCAGCATAGTACACTGGAAACGTATATGGTCACGCCATGCGGTGTTCAGAATACGAAGTATATTTCAAGTAAAAGTTTTCAAATAGCGATAAATTTCAAGCGCATTTATAATTATAATACAGAACAATTTTGTTTTATTTGTGAAAGGCAAAATACACTTTAATTTTAATTTCTTCTAAGTTTTACTGCTAAATACTCAGAAATTGGAATACACTCTCAAAATATTATTTTAAAAACCAAAAACTGTTATGGGTTTTTGAATTTACTATTGTTGTAATTCATATTATAAAATTTGTTAATTCAAAAATAAAAGTTATACAAATTTGTAGAAACATGTTTTAAATGCGCTTGAAAAATCCAGCACAATGACTTAACGTTTTGACCCACATCAGTTAATTTTCTTCAACTGCTGCAATGATATATTTTTCACCCTATTCAAAATCGAAATGTATACTATTGTTGACTGCTATATGTACGACGGGCTGCTTGCTATATTTTGTAATATTTAAGTAGTATGAAACATTACAACAGCTGTGTACTTGTTGTATTTGAGTTGTGATTTTAATTTAATACAAAAACTAATTATAGTTACAATTGAAAGCTATTTTATTTACGCATACTTAGTGTGTGTGTGAGTGTATGTATGTGTGTGTGTGATGAACAATATTTCAAATAAAATATTTATTGGAAAAAATATTTTGTTTTTTTATTTATTCAATTTTTTATATTTATGTAGTTTTTTTTTTTTGTTTTGTGAAGTTGTCATAATTTGTGGATGTGTGGTCCATATTTTAATGCTATATATTATTTTGATATAGTACGTATGTATATTATATATATATAGTATATAAAAATTCTCAGAAAATTGGAACTAAGTACAAAAGACGACGACGGCGATGACGAGAGCTGGCGATAACGTTGTTGGCTGCAGTTTTTGCGCGCAGGATTATTTAAGCGATTACTGGCCGCCGGCCGCACTAAATGTTGTTTTGAATTTATTATTATTTTTTTTAATAAACTGATTAAATATAGGAAATACACTGCGTCAGCACATAACACAATTGTGACTCTTTATTATATTTTCTTTTTTTATAATTTATGTAAAGAAAAATACTAAAAAATGCACTAAGAAACTAAATTCTTAAAATTTGTACATTTTCTGCTGTATTTTTTGCTTTTTCAATACATTCAAAGTTTGTTGATATTAAACTGTTTACAAGTTAAATTAAATTTCATTTCGACAGCTAAAAAAAGTCTATTTAAAGTATTCAAAACATTGTATTAGATAGATTCATAAAAAAATATAATTAAACACATAAAGAATGGCAATGTGAAAAGTAAAAGAGCGAAATATCTGTTTTTAAAATGCGGTAATTGCAATTGAAATCATAAAATGAATTGCAGGACAGATCGCAATTTTTCGTCTCATAAATCGGTAACTTATGTTGTACAGAAGTTAAATAGTCAAAATTTTGAAATCAGCTAACAGATTGATGTACTTTACTATTGTGAAGAATGGGCGAACATGAAAATGAGGGAGGAGCACGTTTGCTGCAGCGACCCAGTTTTCGAATTAATTTTTATTTTTCGTTCGACTTTCATTTCGTTAGGTTTCATTATATACAATTTTGACCAACTGCACCCAATTCAAAAATGAAATTTTTTGCCACAATTGAAGTTTTCTCATATAACTCAAGACTGACTGATTTATGTTTGGTTCGATAAGCAAGAAAACATTTTCTTAATTCGAACTACAGAATTGGGTCCAGTTATATTTCGAATTCACATACGTTTTCATCTTATTATAATTTACTGGATTTCCAGAACATGCCTGTAATATTAAATGCAAAGTTTTTAATGAAATTTCAACTCTTTACGTAATAACAAAATGAATTCAATTAGATTTTGATTGTTGAAATTTTAAAATGACCATAGCACATGTAGTCTAAGCAATAAACAAAATAAAGTCGACTTTTATCAGTTTTCTGACCAATAATTATATGAGAATTTATATTTTTAAAGTCGTCTTTATTTTGTTTGTTAGTTAGGGCAACCCTTTTTTGTACTTTGATTTTTTATTAAATATCAATCGTCCTTAATAAAATATAAGTAGAGTCTTACGGGTCATACCATGTTAGAAATATCAGTGTTGGAACCATGCCTATTTTCCCTTCAGAATATTTTCCTACACTAAGAAAACAATATGTTTATGAAAGTCTTGCTGCAACTATTCTTTTAAATTTACGCCTTGTAGCAAATATTTAAACATCCCATAAGTTTCAATAAAGTTGCAGCAAAACTATTAATATTTTTTAAATATGACATATATGGAGATAGTTACGAGATGTTTGCCACAACAGCAATAAAAAATGAGATATTTACAGTTGATACAGCTGATAGCAAACATCCTGAGTTCTTGGACATTTGCAGCAAAACTTTTAAGGTATTTGACATTTGACTACCATAAAAAAGGAAAATGGCGTACTTTTTCCTTACGCTCGATTTATCCACAACAATTAATTAAATCAAATTGTGTAAAAATGTGTCAACTCAAATACAACATTTTAATGGTAAAAGTGAAAATAAAATATCTTGTGATTTAAATTATCAACACGTTATGGAAAATATTTCTTTTCAGAGTTTACTTTGATGACAGCATCGCCGGTCGAACATGGTTCTTCTGCGAAGAAATTTCAAGTCGTTGTACAATTTTACCTTCGAAGGATTTATAATGACGATGGCGATGTATAAACAGTATACTGTTTTATTTCTATCATAATTAAAAATACATTTGATTAATTTTCTTTCAATTCAATAAAAACTACTCCACGAATTCTAATGGAGTACCTTTTCCAAATATTCATCAACTATCTTTCTATTTGTAAGATGTTTAATTGATGGTTGCTATAAATAATCGTATTTGACGGATGTTTGAGAGATGGTTGTCTCAAATACGATCTAAATAATTTGTAAATTACTTGATATTTAGTGCTATGATATTTCTGGTAATCATCTTTGTTTTCTTAGTGTAGGATTAACAATTTGTACTGTAGTAAAATATCTCTTCAAACCCAGTTTTACCGAGGGACATCTTCGGAAGGGAAAATAATTCATTTTATTTCTTAAAAATTAAAAACTCTAAATATCGACGTCACTTACGAAAATATTTCGTATGAAAACTTTCAAATTTAGAACGTAAGGTGCGATACGCCCCAACTATATAAAAAGAAAAATATATTTTGTTTAGTCTGGATTGTTCTCCATAATTAAAAAAAACTATCAGTCTCATTATGAATAATTTTTCTGACATCGAACAAAAAAATAATTGTAATAATAATAAAATTAACTTTCATACAAAATATTTTCTGCAGAAAATGCTATATTGGGTAAGTCTCCCATAGACCAACTACGTTAATTCTTCGTGATTACAGGCTTTGTGTGAATTTTCCTATTTTTCGCAGATCCTGCTTTGAAACTTATTTTATTTTGGTGAAAAAATCCGTGCAAAATATAAATCATGATAGTCCTGAATAGAATGTACTCTTATACACACTTTCTGTATTTCAAAACGAACGACGAAAGGAAAAATTGACGTACAAATTTTGAATTCATTTTACTTGTCTTTTAAAACTTTGAAATTTATTTAAAATTACGTCACTTTCGTCTAATAGTCTTGCGTTTCGAAATATAGAAAGTGTGTATAAGAGTCCATTCTATTCAGGAGTATTTAAACTATCCGGAGGATTGCGCAACGTTATCCTATAAATATGGTTCACAAATGAATACTTCTTCCTGTTGTGAGGTTGCAAAATATTTGATATTTCTGACGTAGAATGACCCCGTCACTTTCGTCTAAAAGTCGTACGTTTCGAAATACAGAAAGAGACAGTTAAAGTTTTTAAACTATCCGGAGGATTGCGCAACGTTATCCTATAAATATGGTTCACAAATGAATACTTCTTCCTGTTGTGAGGTTGCAAAATATTTGATATTTCTGACGTAGAATGACCCCGTCACTTTCGTCTAAAAGTCGTACGTTTCGAAATACAGAAAGAGGCAGTTAAAGTTTTTAAACTATCCGGAGGATTGCGCTATACAAATATGGTTCACAAATGAATGCTTTTTTCCATTTGTGCGGCAAATATTTGATATTTCTGACGTAGAATGACCAATATGCAAGTCCTATCAATGCTAAAAAGATTTTTATTTTATTTTTTATTTGATTTCGAATTTGAGTAACGCAACGGAAAAAATGTTTTCTCGATTTTGGCCAAACTCGCTTTTTCGCCAGCAGCTGTAATCGATCCCCTAAGCGCATAACTACTTGAGGCATGCTGAGTACTTGAAGAAACAAAAAAAAGTATAACAAACATTTTTTTTTTTTGGTTTACACTAACTAAGCAAATGTATTTTTATTTAAAGTTCATTCATCATTAATTATAATTACAGATTTATGTAAATATGAGTTGAGATGTTGAAATTTGTTGTTGTTTTTTTTTTTTTTTTTTTTTGTTGTTTATGCATATTATTTGTTGTTGCTGTTAAATGTTTAAATTTATTTATTTACTGCCCTTTGCTAATGCAATGCTGTGTGTTTCCTTGCATATTATCGAGTTGAAATTAATTAAATTTTTAAGACATTTTAGTTTCTTGTTGCAAATAGAAGACGACTTTAAATAAAATTAGAAAAACATAAAAAAAATAAAAATAAAAGAATTTACTAATAATTTTAATAATACGTTTGTTTTCTTATTGCATGCTGGCGCAACAAATGACTGCGGACAATAAATGCAAATGCAATTTTAAAATTAACAAAAAAAAATATATATAAAAGAAAAACGTTTTCACATGACTTGGAATATTTTTCGTGTATGTATTATGAATGTGTAGAGGTTTTAATTTGCTGTAGCTAATAGCACACGTTAATAAAGTTGTTGGTTGTTTGTTTGTTTGTTACATTGTTTTTAAAGCTGAAAGTAACGTTAATTAATACGTAGCAATTACAATAATAATAATAATCATAATAATAATAATCATAATAATTATACTACTCAACGTAATTTTTCCTTTGGACTACCACTACAACATTTCTTTATAATTAGAGGGTGCTCTGTTTGATTTCATACACAGTTTACGCTTATAAAATTTATTTAAAACAATTTGAAGACTTTTGAATAAAAAATTACAGTATTTTGCAAGAATAGTTTATTGAAAAACTTTAGCGCTATTTTCTCTAAAAGAATAATAGAAATTTTAATATAACACAGAATATTCATATTCTAATAAGGTTTCATTATATTTGGATCTAAACTTCAAATATTTTGTTTATTTTAAATTATTTTTTTGTAAAGATTTAATTTGAAAAAAATGAAAATGATTCATTATCTAGAATATAATCCAAACTAACGATATAAATTACACATTTTCTGGTAGCATGAATCATTTTTTTATCATTAGACCTTAAATGAATCAAAAAATTTCGAGTTTAGTTTCATTGGAATATTGAGATTCCTTATATTAATATTTGTTTACGACAATTTAAAGAAAATTGTATATTCAATTTTTTGGAAAACTGTGTTCTGTAATTTTTTTGAATCTAAAAAGTGTTTGAAATTATCTTATAGCAAAAAAACCTTAGTAAACAGTTAAAATCAGCACTTTAAAATTATATAGAATTGTTGTATAGATAGATCATTTAATTACCGTTTGATAGAGTAGTTTTATTATAATCATAAGAATAATAATAAAATAAAAAATAGAAATAGTTTAAATTTAAAACATAATTGTAAAAAGATTCAATTTTTTGTTGTTGTTGTTTCGCTTGTTATTGCTGTTTGCTAGCACAATATATTGTTGCTACAATTATAAAACAATTAGCAAGGAAAATATGTCGAAGACGAACAAAAGCACAAAACATATTTCAAAGAGCCAAACAATAGACAGACATAGATATATGTATTAAGTTAGTCTACACTTTAAAGAGTGTTTCACGAATCAAATGATAATCGTAATAATAATAATAGTAATAATAATAGTAAGAGAAGAAGAATAAGAGTAAAGAATTCGGTTTTCATGATGTTAGTTTAAGTTTCATTTCTATTTGGTATTCATATTGTTCTTATACTTTTACCTTATAGTTTATTATAAATTATTTTTACTTTTAAGTTAAGATAAATTTATGTATAGCTTATATGGCCATATAAAATTTTGTTTTCTTTTGTTTTTTTTTTCTTTCTTTTTTGTTTGTTTCTTTGTTTGTTGTATAAATTAAAGACTTAAATATTATAAGAAAAGGTTTATAAATGTGGTATTATTATTTTTTGTGTTTTTTTTTTTACTTTGTTATATTCTCATTTAGGTTTTTCTCCTTTTTGTTGTTTTGCTTTTGTTTTGTTTGAATTTGTTTTTACTTTCTTTCTTGCTGTGTTTGTAAATGCTTTTGTTTATATATATTTTTTAATTTTTTCAATAGTTTTATGCAATTATTTTTTGTTTTCATTACTTTTAACTTTACTTTTTTTATTTTATATATATTGTATATATAAATAATTTGTTTAATGTATATAAATTGTGTTGTTTTTGTTGTTGATTTGTGTGTGTGTGTGTGTTTATGTGCGTGCGTATCTTGTTTATGCACCGAACGTTCGATCGATCGGTTACCGTCTGTCTCACTGTCGTTCCATCCATCCACTACTTCCGCTTCTACTGCTTCTGCTACTCGTTCGTCCGTCCGTCCGCCGCCGCCTCCCTCTGCGCCCGCTTCAGCCATAGCAGTTGTTGTTGTGCTGCTGGTGCTGCTTAGTTCCACACACGCAAGAATGAGTCCCACGAGCCGGTGGCCACGGCCATGCCGTTCTCGGTGACGCCCAGACAGGAGACGCGATTGTCGTGGCCGGCCAGTATGCCAGAGCGTTCGGCCTTCATCGTGTCCCAGACGTTGCAGTTGAAGTCGTCGTAGCCGGCCAACAGCAGGCGACCGCTCTTCGAGAACGCCACCGATGTGATGCCGCATATGATGTTGTCGTGCGAGTACATGGCCAACTCCTGATCGGCGCGTATATCGAACAGACGGCAGGTGGCATCGTCGGAGCCAGTTGCAAATGCCTGGCCATTCGGGAAGAATGTCACCGCATTGATATCGGACTCATGGCCCGGAAACGTCTGCTTGCAGACGCCCTCACGTATGTCCCACAGCTTCGCCGAGGCATCACAGGCGCCCGACACAAAGGTTCTGCATTGCGGTGCCAGTGACAGCGCCATCACATCGCCTGTATGGCCCAGGAACGAGGTCACCTGCTGACCGGTCTCAATGTCCCACAGGCCGCACGACATATCGCCGGAGCTGGTCACAATCTGATTGTCGTCCAAGAAACGACAGCACGACAAATAGCCACCATGACCGGGCAGCTCGCGCGAAACGCGTACGTTGCCTTCGCGTGTTTTTAGATTATAAATTGAACACATATTATCGAGGCCACCGCAGGCCACATAACTGCCAGAGGGCGCGTACGCACATGTCATCACCCATGACGAGCGCAACGGTATGGCGTGCACTTTGTTTGTTGTATGCGAATCCCAGACAATCAGTTTGCCATCCTGCGAGGCAGACACCAGATTGCGCGAATCGTTGCCCCAATGCATGGCATAGATTTTTGCTAAATGGCCACGCAACGTGCGACGCGTGCGCATCTGTATGCGGCCGATGGGCTCCAGCGAGGCGGCGGCCTGGACAAGACTCGTGTCGCAGGCGGCTTTGCGTGCATCGCGTATGGCGTTCTTCAGCGACTCGGCCTCCTGCCTCAGACTGTCCAACTCGTTCATGTTGTTGTTGCTGCTGCTGCCGCTGTTGCTATTGATGGATGCTGCTGTCGATGACGACTGCTACAATTACTGCTGCTACGCGAGCGATTCAGTGATAGGGCGAGTGAGTGAGTTAGTCAATAAGTGTGTAAATGCGTGCGGGGGGGATGGGTTGTATGATTTACCTGCGGGTGCTCCTGCCGGATGTGCGGCTGCTTTACAGGGTGGTGTCGTCGGTCTGGTTGTCTGTCTGTCGGTCGGTCCAACGGTCTGTCGGTCGGTCGTTTGTGCGTTCGTTCGCCTTATGCTGTGTTTGTGCAATTTGCGCGTTAGTGACGTTAATTAGGTTTTAAATTCAATTTCAATTCTAGTGCTGCGTGTGAATTATAATCGAATCGACTACTGCTGCCTTGACTGGTACTGCTGTGCCTTCTGCTGCTGCTGCTTCTTCTTCTTTTGCTTAGTTCGTTCGGTTTGTATGTATATATAAATCGGTGTGGATGTGGTTACGGCCGAGGATGATGGTAGTGCTGATGATGATGAATAATTTTTGATTCCAGCGAAATGTTGATAATAATATTTTTATACAAATTACTTCTTCTTGATTGCAACAAAGTGCTTTTTGTGTGTTTCTTTTTTTTCAAACTTTTCTTTTCGAAGTTTTACACTTTTCCGCAGCAATAGAGCAAAATTTTCCTCTGCCGTTTTAACTTTTGCTTTTTTGGTACCTACACCAAAATTGCAATTTGCACCACCAACCAATGGAAAACTTGGTTGAAAATACGAAGGAACAACGACGACGACGAACAGTGAAAAAAATTGTATTATATGTGTGTTTGCGTACGTGTGTGTGTGTGTATCGTCGTTCATACACACAGTAGAGTTGTAAGTGGCGCATGCATGAGTGCGAGAGAACGAGCGCGAACGCAAGAGGGAGAGAGAGAAAAAAATCAATTTTAGATATTAGTTTTTTTTTCAGTTCATGGTTCGGTTCAACAGTAGAAGTTGTAATAAAAATTTTGTATTTTTTGCTTACTCTTTGCTTGATTTTTCACTCCACACACTTGGGATTATTGGTTGTTTTTAATGTTTTCTTGTATTTTTTCAAATTTGTGCACAATTCACTTTGTTTCGTATTAATTATGACTGCACTAAATCATAGCAAATTTAATTTTTCCCAAGGAAACTCATTTAGTTCACTTTCAATCACACACAATACTCGACAAACGACGGGGCTACAAAACGGAGAATTGTACCAGCGAGAGATTCGATGAAAATTTTTACCCTCTAATTGTTTGACAGTTCGGGCCAACACCTATCACGGAATAGAGAGTAGACATCTTTTTAACGAAGCCTGCGTCATAATCAACGAAAGACGGCATTGCCATGTTGCATGCTATTACAATTATTTATTTACATTGGAAAAATGTGCAACATTTTTTTTTAGAAAAATAAAAATTTACATTTCAAATTACCGCCCCCCCTAAAAGGAGCGTAGAGTTCCAAAATTGAAGTACTTTTAGCCGCTCGCACCACTGGCACCGATGTAAAAATTCAAATCTGATCGAAGTTATAACTGGTTTTTGGATTTTAAAATAAAAATTGTCGCGCTACTGGGCCTAAAAATTACAAAAAGAAAAAATTATCACAAGGTCAAGTGGTATCCCTAAAAGTCGAAAAGTCTTTTTTTTAAATGAATTTTTATAAAAAAAAAAGGTGTCAAAATCGAAATTGATCAACATTTAAATTCCCAATAAATAAAAATATAAATTTAAATTATCCAAACATTTTCTAAAAATTGTAACAAGACTCTAATTAAATGATACTGCCTTCTTATAGTGGCGTGTTGCTGGTCTACGACCAGGAGTTGGATCAATTATAATTATAGGTTCATATCTGAGATACATGATCAGATTTTTTTCATGTTAGATTATTCTATCATAAATTATTTTTTATCCTCACGCTGATTCTTTGCGTATTTATAATATTTACAATAAAAACGATGAATTTATTATATTTTTTATAAAAAAAAAATATAGAAAAACATTTATTATGATTTCTTTACGTTTTTATGTATTTCTGTAACATATTCGACAAATTGTCGATTTCTGTGACGTCACGTCAATTCGTTCCATTATTGTCGATTGTGCGATATTTACTGTTTCTGTACGAAGTAATCGTTTAAAAACGGTCTGATTTGAAACTGGCACAAAAATCGAAAGGAAATTTGTGAAATTTGTCATCTGTTTTATCAGGTCTTTACAAAATATTTAAAGCAAATTTTATAAAAATTATATATAAAACAATACGCAATTGAATTCGTATTCAATATGTTGCGATTTAAGAGGCGTCGGTTAAGGGATTCGGCGGACCCATTTCTTATTTCCGATTCGCGATTTATGAAGTTATTTCGGCTCACCAAAGAGGCTGCAAATTACCTATTGTAAAAATCTCGTCATTTATGGAAACGAGTGTAAGTTGTACTTTCCATGGCATTCAATTCACTTGCAACTGTCTCCCAAACAACACATTGTTCTTTTCTAGTATATTTTGGCGTGAATTGTCCCTTGCCCACACGTCTGTGTTTGCTGCATCAGCATTTTAAGCCATATCTCTGCGCTTTAGTTTATGAAAATTCAAAAAATAATGTATTTTCCAACCAAATATCAATCATTTTTAAAGTCGAGAGGAAGTGAAAAGAAATTAAAAAAACAATCGTTTCAAAACGATTCGATTTATTTGTAGAAACAGTGATGTGAGTAAATTCCTACTAAAGTTGGAAAATGTCAAAATGAAACGATTCAAACGTTCAATATTTTACAGAAACATTAAAAATGAAAATGACGTCAAATCGACAATAGTAGTCGAAAACAAATACAGAAACGAGCTACAGATTTTATGTGAGAATGGATGAGCTTTTTGCAGATTTTTTTTTTATTGTATATGAGATTTTGTTAATTTTTTTTTAGCAATATATTTTAGATTTGTATTGTTTATAAACGTTTTTAATGGCGGACATATTTTTTTTATTTTAAAAATCTGTCTGTAGAGATTTTAATTGTCACCGTATGAAAAAAGACATTTGTCAGAATTTCGGTTAGCATATATGCGTCGCTTGACAATTTTATTTGCCACGCCCACTTTCGATAATCAAGGTCTTATTATTTTTTTAGTTTGGCAACTATAGCAATTTACAAAAGATTGCAAGGGATGCATTTTATCTAATCTATTACAATTATTTATTTTAAAAATGCATATTGAAGAAAAAATATTCGAAATTTTAAATATACATTTAAAAATATACAATTTAAAATAAGCATTTTAAATAATACATTTTAAAACTAAACAAAATTTAGTCCTAAAATGTGTTACATATCATCCCTGATTTTAATCAGCAATGGAGGTACAGGGATTATTAATAACAAATTTAAAACTTTATAAAATGCATAATCAAATTTAAATGCTGCTTCCCTATATTTTTATATTAATAATAACTTACATTTAATCTGACATTTATTTAAAAATATGTTATCGATTTTTATTCTCATATTTACATTGATTAATCTTACTTTATTAACGTACAAAAAATTTTACTTTTGCATAACAGTTTATAGAAATGATTAGTTCTTTGCATTCGTTTTCTCGTACAATTAATATGGTTCATACACCAGTAGATCTTGTTGCCTGCATGCGATTTTTAGGACCATCTGCTTCCACAAATTTAGTACTAAACCGATACAGAATAATTTGTTTCGGAGTAAACTTGATACGAATTGTCTGAAATTAAGAAAAATCATGTTTTAAAAAAAAAACATATTTGAAAAGCGCTATTAAAAGTAAATAAATTATGAGGCTACTCAAGGGAATTATTAAATTCTAAACTACTTGTACCAATCCATTTCACATCGAATAACTATTATTTAATTCCTTTTACACTCAGTTATTTGAGTATGTTGTAACTGTTATGTATAGATGTGGTATGGTTTGGCATATTTCCGTGCTAGTAACAAACATAACTGTTACCCCTCCCATTGCATATTACGTTTTTATTTTTTGTAAATCTTCATCAGTTAGTTGTCATCTTTCATATACTCTTTCTCGAGTTCATCGAGCAATATGTCATTGATATGGTTAAAATTGACTGAAAAAATAATAAAAATAAAATTTATGCACAGACCTAATTACAAAAAAAAAGAAACTCTGCATATTATGAACTTGAATTGGGTCTGAATTCAATAAACAAGTTTGTTATTAAAAGCAGGCAGGCAGGCATTACTAAATGTTAGTTACTGAAGCGATTTACATAAAAGAGTACCTTAGGGTAGAGTCGATAGTTATAGGCGCTATACCTACGGGGACTTGAATTAAAAAGGCATAATATTCACATAAAAACACTCAAAGGGCAGTGCAACAAATACACTTATAACAATAACGCACCAGTGTTATAACTCGAAGATTTCGGTAAATTCACAACATCACGTCGAAAAGATGACAAATTCTGCGAAAATCTATAAAAAATTAACAAAATTATAGTAACGTTGTAGACTCATTATTTATCACTTACTTATCCTTATTTTTACTTGCAACATTTCTTTCAATGCCATACATTAAATCGTCAAACCACTGTGCCATCGTTTGTTGTTTCTCCATTGGTTGTGCGCGTATTATGTTCTCTTTTAGCGATCTAAAGGATAAAATAAAGAATTATTATTAGACAAAATGTATTGATTCGCAGTCAATTTGTTAGAGGATGGATGGATGAGTAAAATATTACCTAAAATAGTCCTCATACAAGAGTATCAGTACCAGCAGTGGGCGTGACATAGACCACTGATTTCTGCAGTCTTCGGCCATAACATTGTTCAACAGCGTAGACATCATATTCTGCAGCACCTCGGAATTTATTTCAACAACCTTTGCGAGCAAATAGTACAAAACAATTATAGTTTGACGTGGAACACGATGTGATATTTTAAATATACTTTAAACGAGATGAATTTCTTCTTTTAGATAACATTTACCATTACTACGCGCCACTCATTTCTAATACACATCGTTTTACGTTTTCTCATCGTTGTAGAAGTAAAACTAAACACCATAAAACTTACTTATTACCCATGATGCGATTCGTTTAAGAGCTTTTGTATATTACCAGTCGCTTCTGCGTTTTCTAAATAATCTCTCTTTCGAACGATTGTTCTTCGGTGTTGACAAGTGTCCATGTCTCTGTTGCATATAGGACTGGCATGATGTGTATCTTATTGAGGATAATTTGTATCCATCGAGAGATAGTTGTACTTCTCAAATGGCTACCGTGACCAAAGTAACATATGTTACTAACTTATTTTCCCATTACAATCCATAATGGGTTTCGCCTTTTGCGTTGCGCGCGCTGGCGCCAATTTTGAACTACATGCGTTGTCAGGTTATCTTGCACTTGGTCGCTCCACCAGAGATTCGGACGCCTGCTCCTACGTTGACCCCTACCGGGTACAGAATTGAGTGGCCTGAGTGGCAATAATAGAGTCGCCTTTGCGTTTTCCAAATAATATCTCTTTGGAACGATAGTTCTTTGGTGTTGACAAGTGTCCATGTCTCTGTTGCATATAGGACTGGCATGATTAGTATCTTATTGTGGATAATTATGATCCATCGATAGATAATTGTACTTCTTAAATAACTACCGTGACTGAAATAAAACATGTTACATATTTATTTTCCCATTACAATCCATAATGGGTTTCGCCGCAGATATTATGCCATGCCAGTCTCTTTTGCGTTGCGCACGCTGGCGCCATTTTTGAACTATATGCGTTGTCAGGTTATCTTGCACTTAATCGCTCCACCAGAGATTCGAACGGCTGCTCCTACGTTGACCCCAACCGGGTACAGAATTGAGTGACCTGACTATGCCAATGTCTGCGTAGAGCTTATACAGCTAATCGTTCCATCTCATTCTGTACTCGTGTTCAACGCATATCAGATTTTCTGAAGAACCTAAAGCTCGCCATCGGTGTTGGCAAGCGTCCATGCCTCAGCGCCATAGATGAGGACTGTGGACATCGTGCGATGGGTGTTTTTGTAGGTCTACTTCTCAATTGCCTACTGAGCCTATTGCTCATATTGTGCAGATGTTGCCAAGAGTTACTCTTCTATTAATATCAAAATATTCTTCATGCTCACGCTGGTGCTAAGTTAAACGAAGTCTTCGAAATTGTGGATGTCAATAGTGATGTGTTGTCCAAGACGTTTCAATTCCAAAGAACATTCGAAACATCAGCGGTATTTGAAAATATAAAATATCATCCAAAATCTTATGATATCTGCATTAAGTAAATACTATAATTACCATAATCGACTTTTTTAACTGTAGTTGATGTGTTTTACTTCTACAACGATGTTTTAAAGAAATGAAAATAATGTATAGAATATGGAATTGATAGAGTTAAAAATCGATATTCCACAGTACCAATACAAACACGTTGCTGGTCTTTTTGAAATCATAACTGAGGGTGCAATAATTTCTGGTACGCAATATTTTCAAGCTCAACTTGAACTACAAGAAAACTCGAGCATTCGAAATATATAATTTTTGTTTAAGTCACACCGTGTAAAGAATTAATTCACTTGTTAACATACCTTAAGGAACTGTGCATTTTCCGGTGTAATGTTGCGCAATTTCTTGTTGGGGAATGTTGAGACTGCAACAGAAGTATATCAGAAAATACCAATTCGAAAATACTACAACATTTTACAAACCTTTTAAACGCAATTGCTTAAAAATGTACGACACAACACTGTCCAAAATGGAACAGCAGCTGATGTAAATCGAAGAATCTATAGAACAGAAACAGTTACAACATTATTAAGATCACATTATATAAAATCATTAAACATCTACCCAAGGCAGACAAGCCCTTCGAGAGACTCTCCAAAATGTAGAGAAATGCACGCGGCTCCAGTGAAGCCAAAAACGTAATGTGATCCTGCGACAGACAATTGAGCAGACCATAATAGGCAGATGCTAATTTTGGATATTCCTGTAAAAAGAAAATATAAAAATTAAATATTAAAGTATAAAGTATAAAAAAACAAATCGATTGAAAATACCAATAAATCATTCTGCTGTATGGACATAATCAATTTGGCTGCAATGTTCAAAACATTGTCGAGCGTATCATCGCCATACAATTTAAAAACACCAAAATTCACATAGTTGCCGCCCAGCGCATTCTTTAGTATCAGAAAACATATCGAGATACCCTTGAGACGCATCGGATATTGTTGATCGCGTGGCACATCCAGGTGCAGTATGCGATTGCCATAGATGCAAATAAGTTTGGATGCTTCGCGAAACAGCAAAATGCCCATGGGACTGGAGACGTTGCCCTGCAGCCGTTGCGTTCGACAGTGCACCAGCTCGGCGAACAGCTTTAGTACGGGTGTAGTGACGGCGGGATCATGCGCCCACAGTTCGACGGCGCGTATTAGAATGGGCAAGTAGTCGGCGTAGTAACTGAGGCAAAAATATTATTTAAATAATGTAACAGATATTGGGGTTTAGCATTGTAATGATTATTTTTTATATTTTCTACTATAATTAATTTAATGTATATGAAATTAAATTCAGTTTTTCCATTTGAAATTTCAAATAAAAATACTAACATTTCTTCATTTTAAATGGCAATCTGAATTTTTTTGGAATTTCAAATAGAAAATTTAGAAATTTCACAACATTTGATGAAAATTTACTAATTTTAATGGAATTTCTAATTTCGAAATGAAAAAATCTCAATTTTTGTTGTCATTTTTTAAATTTCAAGTAAAAAATATCCATTTTATTTAAAAACTAGCTGGACCCGTGCACGACTCGTGCAAATATTTTGTGAATGCAAGGATATGAGTGATTTTATTAATATAAAGAATATTTTTATTATTTATTTTCGATTGTCTAATTGAGTAAATTTCGTGCAGAGATTTTTTGTTTTTGTCTTTTTACTTTTTGGTGTTTTTGCTTTTTTGTTCTGCATTTGTATTAATGCTTTTGATTTATGTCATTGCTTTTGTTTGTGTTTTTGCTTTGGTTTTTGTGTGTTTGCTTTGTGTTTTTCTTTCATTTTTCTTTTGTTTTGTGTTTTTGTTTTCCTTTTGTGCCTTTGCTTGTGTTTTGCTTTAGTTTTTGTGTTTTGCTTTTATTTTTGTGTTTTGCTTTTGTGTTTTTACTTTTGTATTTTGCTTTTGTGTTTTTACTTTCGTGTTCTTGCTTTTGATTTTGTGTTTTTGCTTTTGTGTTTTTGCTTTTGTATTTTGCTTTTGTTATTTGTGTTTTTGCTTTTAATTTTGTATATTTGCTTTTGATTTTGTGTTTTTGTTATTGTTTTGTGTTTTGCTTAGGTTTTTTTGTTTTTGTGTTTTTGCTTTTGTGGTTCTGCTTTTATTTGTATTTGCTTTTGTTTTTGTATTACCATCTTTTGTTTTGTTTCTATTTTGCTTTTGTGTGATTACCTTAGTTCCTACTTTTGTTTTTGTATTTGATTTTTGCTTTTGTGTTTGATTTTTGCTTTTGTGTTTTTGCTTTTGTATTTTTTCTATTTGAGTTTTTGTGTATGTGCCGAGTTATGTCGTTGAGAAAGTTTAGGTTGGATGGTAGGTGCCACGCCCCTTTGTCCAATCCCGCCCATATATAGCCTATGACACCCTCCGGACTCCATAGTATCCTGGTGCAAAATTTAAGTCAAATCGGTTCAGCGATTTAGACGTGATGCTGGAACAAACAGATACACAGACTGACAGACAGACGGACCAATAGTTTTATTTATATAGATAACCCATTTTTTAATGGAAATTTGAAATTTTAATAAGACATTCTAATTTAGATATGCAAAAATATCCATTATATTCTTCATTTCTTAGATTTAAAATGGAGAATATCAATTTTCCGCCTATTTCAATTGAAAATTTTCAATTTTGAATTTCATTTCATTGAATTTAAAATTTGAAATGGAAAAAACTCAATTGTATTTTCAAATTTCTCAATTTTTTAAAGGAAATTAACAATAATAATTGAAGTTTTCTCATTTAGAAATTGAAAATTTTCAATTTCAATCGGCATTTTCTAAATTTGACATTTCATTTGCAATTATTGAAAATTTCAGTTTTGAATTTCATTCAACTTTAATTGAAAATTACGTAAATTATAAAAATGAAATAAAACTTGAAACTTACAGCCACTCAAAGAGCATTGTATATGGTATGCGCGCATTCAGCGGTTGCGCCAGACCGCGCAAATCTCGCGCCAATCCCACAATAGCCTTCTTAACTTCCTCATTGGGAAAACTGTTGGTGTCCATGAGCACGGTGGCCAGTGATTCAAATTGATCTATTTAATAAAACAATTAAAAAATAATAAACAAAAAATCACTGAAAAAAATACTTGTTAATGGTGTCAAAAAGTTGTAGAATCTCTCCTCGTCTTCGCCCAAGTCAAACATGAGCAGCCGTCCGAGCGCTGTGTAAAACATGGTGCGACAACGCATTTCAGTCAAAGATGAGTTGGTGCCCAAAAATGGAAAATGTTCGCTCTGCAATAAAAACAAATTATATTTATTAAGAAAGGTACTTTACAAAATTCACAAGCACGCTTACAGTATGATTGGTTAACATGAATTGAACCTCTTCGAGTTTTGCCAATTTTCGCACCGAATTAAAATGCGCCGAGAGATCAGAGAGCAACAATAAAGTTTTCGTTATAATTTGCTCCGAATGACCCCAGAATTTGAGATTTGTTATGCTGCATATACAAGACAGAGATTTTTTGAATTTAATATAAAAATAGTAATTTGTATGATTTAAGAGTTAAAGAGTTAAATTCCACTTACATTTTTCGATTAATAAAACTCAAAAGCATCTGCTCATCATTCAAGCCAAATACTTCGCTCAGTCGCTTGTAGACATTCGCCTTCTGTGTCTGTTCGCTAATGTGCATTTTACGCACCTGCTCCAGAAAACTTAAAACAGCCAGCTCCAGTTTCTCGCAGCCTGCCTGCGGCAAACGCGCATCTGTCAGACTCATTAATTGTAAAACCTTTAAATGGAAAACATTAAAAAAAGACAAATAATGAAGCGAACACTTCAAACTAACGCGTATAACAAGCTCTGCATCCATGGTGTCGTGCTCCTCGTTCGAGTTGACCGTCAGTCGCCCAACAATGGCCGAGCCAATAATATACACCAACCATGTGAGCTGCAACTCATGCACGCTAATATCCAAAGGATTTGCGTTTGGCGTCTGCAACAACTCCTCGTATTCGCGGGCCTTCTGATCGAAATGCTGCACGAGCAGCGCACAAGTCTTGTCGTATTCACAGCGCTCGATTACAGACAACTGCTCCAGTTGTTGTTGCACCATGCACAAATCATCGAGTGGATCGTCCAAATGGTCACGCACAATGACAGGCACCGCATCGAGCCGTGACTCAATGTAGGCTTTGGTCACCTCGGGCGTGTAGGTGCCCAAGAGATGTGGTTCCGGTGATTTGACGTACGGCACAGAGGCCACCATACGTTGCCACAGCGTCAGCAGATAGTGTACGCTGTTTGGTGCAAATTGCCACATCTAAATGTTTTCAAAGTATTTGTCTCACAGTACAAACCACATAAAATATTGCGATATTTACCTGCAGCGATTGCACCGTGAATTTTGCAATCAGTTGTATAGCTTCGGGATAGCATTCGACGGCTATCAACTCGCCCAATTGATAGTTGGACTTGAGACGCGCCAGCAAGCGACAAAACTCGTGATAATTGTCGGGATCGCTAAGACCCTATTAGAGCATTAATGATTAATTATGGTTTAAATTCATTTGTATGGCAAATAAGAGATAATAAACAATGAAGCCGAGACTATAAAGAATGAAAGAAGTAGAAAGACCATTTTAAAACGGTGTAAAACATACATCACTCCTACTGTCTACACCATCTATATTCGGACTACGATGGAATACAATTCACACATTTGGGAGCAGCTTCTAAATCCTGCTTAAAGTCTCTTGACCGAACTCAACCACGTGCGATATATTAAATATAATGTAATAGTTTGGCGTTACAATCCTGTGTAGAACTTAGGAGGAGATCTCTCACCATTTCAGCTGTGCGTGTAATGATTGTACTCAAAGTAGTATGACCAACAGTGTCGAATCCGAACGGCTTTTCATAAGCACTGTTTACTCTCGTATGTTTGCCATTGACTGCCGAGCGGTAGCTTCGCATAGAAAAATGTTTTCTATGAAAAAGATTTAGACAGTCAAATGGTTTGAACCCTGGACCTTTCGGCTCGTAGTCCAAGCATCAGCGACTTATTAACTACTCAAGCATCAAACCAAGTCCAGATCTTCGTAGTCCATACGACACTCAACAGAACCACGCATTACAGCCACAATTCGTTCTTCAGTCGCACGATTCATTTCTAGAACATCTCGCTCTATCGACATTTTTGATATTGGAAAATTCAAAACAAATATTCATCGACACTACTCCACCTTCACTCCCTCGTTATAACCTATAATCCTTTCCTACGATCAGCATTGCGCATTGCATTAATAGGGGGCATCCCCGGGTGCGTTGCTTAATATGTAAAGATAAAGCATCAACGCTCTGCCCGCAGAGTTGTGTAAGACCGGTGGCGACCCGCGCACAATGTGCATGCACAAGCTGATCAGCAAAATAAGGACAGAATTAGGAATCTCAGTGTACTCTGCCTAATCCTTAAAAAAGCAGTTTCAGCAGTATGCGATTATTACCGTGGGATACGCCTACTTAATATCGTTCTGTTTTATCGAGTAGTTGTAGCCGCGGTGGCTCAGTGGTTAGTGCGTTGGACTGCGAGCCGAAAGGTCCCCGGTTCAAGCCTGGACTGGGGCTAACAACATCTTTTCATAGAAACATTTTTCTATACCGCGCTACCTCTCGGCTGTAAATGGCAAACCTCCGTTGCCATTGCCTATGAAAAGCTCTCACCCGCCGTTCGGATTCGGCAATAAACTGTAGGTCCCACCACTTTGAGTACAAATATAACACGCACAGCTCAAATGGTGAGAGAGCTCGGCCTAAGTTCTTATAGGACTGTAGTGCCAAACTATTATTATTATTATCGAGTTTATATCGTCACTATCATGCCAAAGGGGCGAATGAGCAATTT
Source organism: Dryomyza anilis (assembly GCA_951804985.1). Classification (NCBI taxonomy): domain Eukaryota; kingdom Metazoa; phylum Arthropoda; class Insecta; order Diptera; family Dryomyzidae; genus Dryomyza; species Dryomyza anilis. Next base: position 124,759,003 of record OX638130.1, on the reverse strand, counting down.
TTGACATTTGCGATTTTTTACATTTTTGAATGTAGTTTATCCTCAAGTACGCTGTGTCAAAATCGCGTGTCATTTTGTTGGGTGTTTCTAGCCACAAAAGACAAAAATAAAGGGGCGAATTTGAAAAATTGAAAATCTTGTCATCCCAAAAGGGCGAATCTTTTCGTTTTTTCGCCATAATGGTATAAGATAAAATAGTGGTGTAAAGGCATTTTTTATTAGCGCAAGATAAAATAGTAATGTAGAGGCATTAATTGTTTGTTTTTAAAGCACCTATCGAACTGCATCATTATTTAAAAATATTTTGCCAAACATTTTTTCCTGCAAATAACAAATGGCAAATTAATGTTTGACAAAATATTTTTAATTAATGATGCAGATCGATAGGTGCTTTAAAAACAAACAAATAATTCCTCTACATTACTATTATATCATGCGCTAATATCATAAAAAACAAATATATTTGCGTTTTGGTCAGGATATAGCCTCACAGAATCCATTTTTATAATTCAGTAGGTTGTCCAAATCTAAAGATATTTTATATACGTTATAATAATTGACGAATAAACTAAAATAACAGAAAAAATTAAATCAAATATAAATTCTCTAGTTTTTAAAGCACTTTAAACTTAAAAATTTGATTTCCCAACATATTTAAAAATGCACATTCGCCCCTTTGGCATGACAGTGACGATATGTTAAAGAATTAAATCCATCGGCAGCAGTCTGATTGGACCTTATCAGGGTTGCCTTAGACTTGGCTATCATAGAACACATTTTTATTACGCCAAATCCTGAAAAAAAACCCAAAGAGAGGCAGATCGACATGCACCTCCTTAATGCGTCTTGGACAGTACGTTATAATTTGAATAACTCATGCCAATAGGTGCTCTATATGTCTCGGTCTATGGCGCTGAGGCATGGTCAAATGCCCACACCCATTGACATGCTTAGGAAGGTTCGAGAGAGGGATTTTCGAAGCATATATTGCTGGAATCTAAACGATTCCAGTTCGGATTCCGGATCTTTACAGTTTCTGACAGGGACTAAATTATCGGTTCCGATTCTGATTGAAAGATTTTTAAAAGAACGGTTCCGATTCCGGTTTCAACCAAAAAAAACTATATGGGTTAAGATTACGGTTTCAAAAATCAAAACGATTTCGGTTCTGGTTCTTTGCGGTCACTGTTTAAACATAAATTCTATTCATCCTTGGTCCGTTTTTATGTTTGTTCCGCTTTGCAGTATAACGGCTGATCCGATTTTCTTCACATTTGGACCACAGGCGTCTTAGGTTCTGGTCCTAATGATTTATTTTCAAAAATTCCACCGCGTAAATAGCGAATTTCAATATCTATGTAACCACCGATCCTATCTCGACAAAATTGAACACAGGGACTCCTTGAAGAAATTTGGTAAACATGGGCTAAAAAATAGTTTCGAATTTCACTAACAGTGGGCACTAATTTATATAACTCTGTAATATTTGTACCGATTCGCAACATATTTAAAATGTGACTGTGTGTTTGGAATTACAATAAAGTACAATAGAAAATATCATTTCATCTAAACTACAAACAAAATTCAACATGGTACCAACGAATTCCAAATTTCAGTATCAGAGGTCTCTAATTTTTAAATCTTTAATAAATGAAAAATTTTCCTAGTGTCTGTTTTATCAAAATTGCATTGTCAAATTCGAAACAAACGTCCAGCAGTGAGCAGGACTTCATATTTCTAACCACTCTTTAACTTATCATTCTTTTCTATCGAACGTTTTAACGAATTCTATAAAATTAATGAATTATTACTCACATGCAGATTAACGAGAATATTTTTGACGCCTTCCACCAGATTGGTTAAGAATTTTGTGCGTTCCAGATTGCTGAAAAGTGAACGACGCACGGAGGTCATCTACGGGGAAAAAATATAAAATAAAAACATAATATGCATAAAACACTCTGCAAACCTGCACTAAACACGACAGCGAGTAGCTAGCTAGCCCATTCGGTAGCAGTTGATACAAATCAAAAAACAACTTGAGTGTATTTGGATCCAAAAATGCAGGACGCCACGAAGTTGGAATCTACAAAAATTACATTAAATCAATACTAAAAGTAAATTACGCATTTAATTCATGACTCACTTGTACGCTGTTCATATCATCGGAGGATTCATCGGTGGAGCTACCAATAAAATCAAAACTGAGACAGTTTTTAGTTAAACGCAAAACGTGCGAAATCAAACTGCAAAATATTATACATTAAATATATATAAGGCATATAACAAAGAATTTATTTAAATTTACGTCACGTAAGCTTGTTGCGATTCATCCATAAAATTTAAATTCTTACTGTTGTCACGTGCTGTTACCAGCAGTGAGCAGGACAACAGAAAAATGTCATAAAGCTGCTGATCGCGAAAACCAGTTGCAATTTTGCGATTTTTCGAAAATGTTAAATTCACATCTACCTCAACGATTGAATTCATTTCCAATACCAGTTGCGAGAGTATTTGCACACCAATGGTGCAGTGTTCCACGGAGCCCTTACCAAAAAAAAAAAATTAAAAGTAAATATATTAAATAAAATAGAAAAAACTCAAATTTTAATATGAAACACCACTGAAAAACGTACCTGCAAAAATTTTTTAACATCCTCCAAGAGGTTCTGTATAACGTGCTCATTTTTGTACACATCAAACCAACCGTATTTTGTTATTTTGGCCAAGAGCGTAACCAAAGCCTGCACCACAAAATGCTGCAGATTCGGACGAGTTGCCAAGTAAGTCAGAACGTAACTTCTGCAAATGCAGCAACAGTAAAAGAAAAATAAATTAATCATAGCCCATTCAAGTGTTGTCCACAAAATATACCTAATATCAATGCGCTGCTCTATATTCAAACCTTGTATCAACTTGGTCAGTGTGGTGGCAGCCAAGAGTTGCGCATAACTAGAATTTGCGCGATCTAGCAACATCTGACATTTGGGCAACGCATCCTGACTGCTGACAAAAGCCACCAACGCCTTCTCAGCATCGGAGCGTATAACCGAATCGGTTGCCTCGTACAGCTGCTTGCAAAGTATCTCCAGCTGTTGAATTTCCTATGAACATCATAGCATACATAAGAAAAATTCCATTCAATTTAGTTTAAATGTATTAATTCGAACTTTAATTGTTTTTGCTGAATTAAAGTGCATCAACATAACCTTAAAAAGTTGTGAAATGCAAAGATTAGCATCAAAGAAACTGCCTGCGGTAGGTTTCTTTGCCCATTGAATTCAATGGTAGTGTATCTAATGGGCCAACTATAAGTTCCAAGTCATCCATTACTGTACAATAGTAGGACAGAGCACTTACCATTGTCGTCGCTGCTAGTGTATGATTCGTTGTATCGTTTTATTTTTCCCCCTTTCTTTTTGCAGGAAATTTTTGTTCTTTTGGGCTCGCGAATTTAAAAGCGCTTTTGTTGCACTCTTGCTGTTGAAATTTAACGTATTATTAACAACTTTTAATTTGTGTTATTCATTAAAAAATTCATTCAAAAACAATATTTTAATTGTTTACATTTAAACAAAATTGGAATGAAATATGGTGTGAAAGAAAATCCAAGTGAAGACATTTTTAACGAAGAAGATGGTTGGTGTTAATCTTTTTCAACGAAGACAACCGGGTGACTCTATATTTGAAGGCTTTTTTAACGAAGAAAACCGGGTGATTCATAAAATTATGACGAAAAGAAAATGACGTCCAGTGTTGTCGAACAAAATGTGGATTTTTTAACACTGAACATTCAGAGTCAGTAATACGTTCAAATTATCGAAGTCGAGCACACTCTACTCCATTTTACTCATTTCTACTCCCCAAAATTTTCAAATCTACTTCTTTTGCATTGGCGAAAAGTGTGAACACTCACTGAAACTGAAATTGGCAAGAAGAAGAGAAGCAGCGCAGCACGAAACTTTAAAAGTCCACCTGTTATCGATATCGATAACGGACTTTTGACAATCCCGGGATTTTAGTCACATTATATATCCCCAACAAACATTGAGAAAATCCGCAAAGTTCTCGCAGAATTACCTCAAAAAGTTGAGGTTGACGCAAAATGTTAAACATGAGTTAATCAAAAGTATACACTTGAGCTTAATTTTGTCCCCAACGCAAAGTTTGTCGCATGTAGTCCTCACGATTAACGCAAATAGCGTAACGCAAGTTTAACTCATGGTTATCTAAAAACTGGCCCAAGTAAGACTGGGGATTTTCATGAAATAATATAAAAATAAATTAGCGATTAATTATAATTAATTAGGGAAATGTGGCGAAATGTGACGGAAATGGTGCGGCTAAAAATGCGCCAATTTTAAAATGTCTAGTGCCCGATAAAATTCTTGAAAGGAAAAGGGGCAGAGCATTTTAAATCGCCAAGTCTGCTTTGGTTTTTGGAAAATTTACTTTGCGTCCAGTCATTGGAAAATGTTTCGCAAAAAGGCGAGTGGCGAAATGTTGTTGAAAGTTGCAGCAGCGAAGACTCTAGCGTAGTTCTTCAACGATTGCAAAAACAATGCCCGTGCTCAGCGAGTAGATGAAAATCTTGAAGACGGTGCGAAAGAAGTATCTAGATCGCAATCGCGATGATTTGATATTTAAAGATGATGACAATGATGATGAGATCCACAATGGGCGCCTAGAATGGCGTATTCATGCGAACAAAGAAAAGCTGCGTAAACTGCATAGTTAAATAAAGAGAATGCGCACAGTGAAAAGCCTGCTAAATTACAATTGCATTTGAAGAAACAGCTTCGGATTTTTTAAATATACAAATAAATACTAGACATATTTTTAAGGACAGACTTGAAGAAAGTTACTCAGTGCAGCATGTGCGATTCACTGATTTGGTGTTGTACAATATTTGGTAAAGTGCACATAGCTTCGTTTCATTGGACCATTCGTATATTTTTTTCAAAATTGTGTATGATTTAATTGCAGTCAAATTGCAGTGTATTAATTATTTAATTAAAAAAAAATTGCTGCAGTTTTTGTATACGCAATGGGTATCCTTAGATTATTAAAACATGTTTTTCTTTATTACGAAATTGGTTTGGGAAAATTTTGCAGCAGTACAACTCATATTTCTTCTTTTCGTAAATTCTAAGAGTACTCGCAATGACTATCCTTGCGAGTACATGTAAAATATTATCGCAGGCTTACTCGCAAGTTATACGCAAGTGGGATTGTCGCAGACGAGTTTACTTGAGTGAAACAAAAGTGAAACTAAAATTGGAGTGATCGCATTGCGTATATTCTTAGTTTTGACTCAAATGGGACGATGTCTCAAAATGTTTGTTGGGATCACCTGACTACAAACGCCTAACGATTACAGTCTCCCATTTATTGTCTAGGTTAAAGAATTACACATATGTATATTAAATTTTAAATTTTATTTTTACTCTACAACAATCGGCAATCATACGGAGTTATTTAAAAAACGAAACAAAACGGAATGCAGGCCGGGCAATCGATGATGTAATTATGATTTCGTTTCTGACGTGACTCCGTAAAAATGTTTCTTGGGATTTTTCAATTACAGTAAATATTTGACATATTGTAACATTAATATACTAATTTTATATTTAATTAAAATTATATTTTAATAGTAAAAAGTTTTGTATTTTAACCTCCATTTAAACTCATTTTCATTAAGGTTATTTACGAAAGGAACAGTTGCCGATGTAAATTATTTACAATGTATTTCGTTGTTGTAAAACTGATACTTCACACAACTGCTATTGCACATCGTCAACAGCTACACACACACAAAAATACATCAATAACAATAATATTTATTTAAATTTAACTTTAAAATACATTTAACGTCATAATAAAATTTAATTTTTTTTAAATAAATACTGTAGTTGTTTTTAATGCAACTTTTTAGTACAAATTTATTAAAAAGTGTTAACAACTCATTTTAGTAATTGATATTTAAATAGTACATATTTATAACATATAAACATATATGAATAACCTTGAAACATACGTGAATAACCTTATTATCCGACTTAAAATTTTATTTCCAGTAGTTTTAACTGGAAAATTAATTTCTGATATATTAATAAAACAATCTTTTTCGATTAATCTAAAAATGGAACAGGCTATTTTCTGCCAACTCTAAGGGCCGGTTTTACAGTGCTAGTTTAAACTTAGTTTAACCTTTGTTTAATTAAACGTCTCATAAATTTAAACGACGTTTAACTTTGATAGCTGTTTTACAGTGAAAGTTTAACATGAATTCGAGTCAAGTCTGATTAATATGGCATCACTGGCAAATGTCAACAAATTATCGATTATTTCTCTCATTTGGAACAGCTGATAATTTAATGCAAACATTTTGTAAATCAAGATATTGAAAATATTTTTTAGATTAATAAAATAAATGAAATATTCAAAAGATCGAGCAACTTCAGTACATGTGAGGATAGAAGTGTGATTTATAAAAGCTGAAATACAAGAAAACAAATAGAACACAAACATGCCGACAAACAATGCGGGAACAAGAAAAAGAGAGCGTGGACGGACAGTTCAAAAAGAGTGCACATTCTTGTGGATAGTATCTGTCAAAAAATTAAGATTTTAAACGTAGTTTAAACGGTCAACGTAATACGTTTAAACATATTTTAAACCATGGTTGAAGTATATACAGGTTAAGTCATCTCTAAAATTCAGGCGCCATTTACTTTTTTTTGAAAACTGTTTGAAAGTTTCAACATTTTTACGAAAAATTTAAAACAGAACATCAATGCTTTGTTTACAATTTCACAAAATTATCAAAATCTCAAAATTTTAACATCAACAAAACACAACATTTAAAACAGTTTTAAGAATTCCAGGACTTCAAAATGAACCATCGTGTATTTAGAATGTAAAATAGTTAATTTGTGCAGTGAAATTTTAATAAAATAGTGAAAATTAAGGGCAAAATTGTTTAATTTAAAAAATTAATTGTTTTATTTTCAATATTTTTTTATTGACATTCTTAACATTCTGTATGCCAAGTATCTGTCTAGATAACTAACGACGATTTGAAGTCACTGTAAAACTGAATTCTGAGATTAAACTACGTTTAACCCACAAATCTAGTTAAACTACCTCTGTTAAACCGGCCCTAAATGAAATGGCAATTTAAGTTGAAATACCTGGTGGCAACGCTAGGCAATGGCAAATTTTTGCAAACCTGAAAAATCCCAAGGAAAAATCCCATGTACGTCCAATTAATTGCATTAACCGATAAATTTTTATTTTGATTAGACTTGGAATATTTTTGCACATTGACTGTTGTAAAAGTATTAATGCATCTACTACAACATGGGACTACTATCTAATCCTGCACTGACGCAGCGCAACAAAATGGGCCGCAATCTTGCCAAGCATATGCGCAAGATTTGTCTGCTCTTCTATGTGGCCGGCATTGCTTGGTTTGTGTGTCTGGCGCATCCAGATTTTCATCACTCTACGTATCTGTCGGAGAATGCTCTATCACCAGGTTTGCTACTATAACTACTTGCTTCTCTCAAAATGTGTAGTATGCTGCAATGTTCTTTAGGTCTCGTCTATCCGGAGGTGAAGCAGGAAACAAGTCGCCTGGCGCAGTCGTTACTGGAGGAACTGCAACGTGAACGTGAAACGCACAAGTCGACTACACCCTATGCCTGGATTTTAGCCAAAATGAAGCAGATTGGTCTGGAGACGCATGTGCATAATTTTACTTTAAATTATCCATTTGGCGGCGGCAAAGTGTTTCATGGTCGCAATATATATGGTATAATGCGTGCGGCACGTATAGGCTCCACGGAGGGCATTGTTTTTAGTGCGCCATATCGAGCGCCTAACTCGGTGCACACGGACATAACGGCCAGTGTGCCGCTGCTCTTGGCCTTTGCAGACTTTGTGCGTAGTAAGTATATTTTTGAGCGGGAAAAGTTGTTGATTCATCTTAATACTGTACAGAAAAATTTTGAGATTTAAACAAATCGCTTTTTTTATATTGGGTCATGTTTCAAATTCGTTAGAAAAAAATTTCAGAAATAGTTTTGCTAATTCAAAATTGGTTTTTTCTATACATAAAAAACAAATCTTTTTATAATCGAATCCAAACCGTTTCAATTTGATTTTTGCTGTCAAATATTTGAATTATGTTAGAATAATGAATTATTTAAATTTTTTTTTAAAACGAATTTGGTAAAATAAAGAATTTACTGAATTTCAAAAGTTAAATTGTTTAAAATTGATTTTGAGTACGTTTTAATGTTCAATCATTTACCGAGATCGAATCGAATATAAATTTCTAAGTTTTTTTTCTTATTTTCGAAATTAAAACTGTTTTATATTGATCTTCAAATGGGTTTAATATGCCGACATATTCCAATTGCGTTTAAATTCGAATTGAAACTTTAATTCGAACAAATTTATTTTACTCGGATCCATAATCCGATACGAAATATACAATTTCACTCGAATTTGAACCACTCAAGTACGTCTAAACGAATTAAAATCAAATTTTGTGTTCAAATAATTAAATTTCAATCGAAAACGAATTTCATACGTTTCTTTCCGCAGAAAAGAACTACTGGGCCAAGGACGTTATCTTTTTGGTCACGGAGCAAGAGCAACTGGGCATGCGCGCCTGGTTGGAAGCCTATCATACGGGCGACAGCGCTTCTCACACGGCAATTTTGAACAGCGGCAGCCTGCCTGCACGCGCCGGTGCGCTACAAGCAGCAGTTAATCTGGAAATACAAGATTTAGATGTTGGTATGTTACAAATATTAATTAATTCTATAACAAAAAATGTCTATGTAATTTGAAAAATTCTCCAGAGTACATTGACGTCAAGCTAGAGGGTCTCAATGGTCAATTACCCAATTTAGACATGTTTAATCTGGTGCATCGCATAACCGCACGCGAGGGCATACTGTCCGGTTACAAGCAAAAACCACGTCGCAAGCGTCATCACGACACGCTGGAGCATAATCTACGCAATATGGCTGCAATGTTGGCAACACAAGCCACGGGCGTTCCCAACGGCAATCATGGTCTCTATCATCGCTATCGCATTGAGGCGCTAACATTGGAGGCGGTGCGACAGCGCACCACAACCAGCACGCACAGCAATAATCGGCTCGCATTGCTGAAAACACTCGAGGGCATCTCGCGCAGTTTAAATAATTTACTCGAACGTTTTCATCAGAGCTACTTCTTCTATATACTGGTGCAAAATGATCGCTTTGTATCGATTGGTGATTTTATGCCATGCATTATGCTGCTAGCCAGTGGCATGTTTATCAAAGCTTTTCTGCTGTGGCTCACGTTGGATGACGCTGCCGAAACGGAGGAGGATGAAGCAGAAGCAGAGCCGGCGCTAGATGTTGCTGACGATTTTGCAAAGATGAATAACGCATTACCCTATCGTCAGGTGATTTTGTATTTTGGCGCTGTTGCATTGCTCGGCCTGCTCAGTCACTTTGTGCCGATGTCCGAGACATTGAACGACTATAGTGCAATGCAAAAAATTACAACGCCTCAGAGCATTTGCGCATTGCTGCTGTGCTGTGCACTGCTGGGCGCTTCAATGCCGCTATTCTTTCGACAGCCTGTTGGCGGTTTGGAACTCTTGCATATTGGCACACTTATCGGGTTTGGTGTGTTGCTCATCGTCCTGGGACTGCTCAATTTTGCGCTGGGATTTTTTGTAGCTGTTGCAGCAACGCCGTTGGCCATTCTCTTAAACTGTGGCAAGACGTCGAACGCTGTAGCGCGTCTTGTGTCGCGGGTATATGCTGTGCTTCTGCATCCGATGTGCGTTGTTTACGGCATTGTTTGGCTGTTGACACTGCAGCAGTTTCCCGAGCTGTCCTTGGGTGGTGTGTGCGCGCAGGCACTGAGTGCCAGCATGGATGCGGTCACTTTTGGACTGATGGATGCACTGGTAGGTGGTTTTTATGAAATTTATAGTGTTTTGAATTGAGAGACTACCTTTATCGGGCATAACATTTATTTGTGATCGAAATTTAAATTATAAATAAAATCAAATTTTAATTAAAAATTTAGATTTTAATTAAATATTCAAATTTTAATTATAAATTCGAATTTAAAATTTTTATGAAAATTAAAAAAAATCAACAAATTCAAATTTTTATTAAAAAATTAAAATTTTAATTAAAACTAAAAATTAATTTTAATATTAAAATTGAAAATTTTCACTAAGAATTATAATTTTGCATTTCCAGATCTATGGCAACTGGCTGTATGCATTGATCACAGTAGTTTTGCTGCCACTATGGCTGCTGCTGTGGACGCTAGTGTTGGCGCTACGCCGCCCAGAGCAGCTTGATTCCAAATTAAAAACACAGTAACAGGTACTATAAACATTGGCGAATCTAAAAAAAAAATCAACCATAAATATTTGAAAACCTTATTCAAATCAATTTAAACAACGCACTAAACACTCCCAAGTCAACGTAGTTTCGCCAATGTTCCATTTTATAGGTATTATTATTATTATGAATAAATTAAGCCATATAATGTATGTTTTAAATGCTAAATACTAGACTTTTATTACGTGTGTTATCAGCGCATTCGGCGCACATAGTTTTAATAGTTACAGAAATAAAAACAAAAAACTTAAAAATTAAAGTTGCCGTCCGCCCCTCATCCTGCTCAAATGAGTTTCTTGAACTTGGCGCCGCCGACCGTCAGTCGCTTGGGCGGTATCCAGCGTAAATAGCCCGCATCCACCGTCAACTTGGGCCGCTTAAACTGCGGCAACTGCAAATGCTCCACGACGGTTTTTGGCGTTACACAAATCACATGTTGACCCTTCCAATATTTAACCATTTTCATCGATTGTAGGGTGTAAATGATATCGTCCTGCGTTATGCCGCTCAGCTCACTCAATTCCTTGATGCTCTGCGTCGTTGTGCGGCACTCTTTCATCAGCTCCAACAGTGTGTAGGCCCAATAGCTGCGATAGCTGAGACGCCCCAAGTCGGAGAGCGGCTTCTCCGGACTGCCGATGACGCCCTCGCGACGCGACAACTCATAGCTGAAGGCAATCAGCAGCTTGCCATATCCTTTGCGTTGATACGGCGGCAATATTAAAATGCAGGCAACATTGTTGCTCTCAGGCGACTCTTTCTCCTTGGAAAAATAGCCAACTATGTGAGCGCCGCGTTTATCAATCTCACATAAAACATAAAAGTAAAATGGCTCCACATCGTAGTAGAGTGTCTTGTGATCGAGAAACAGCTTCGCCATTAGGCACAGCATCTGGCAGTACAGCTTGTGATCCTTGCCGTCGATCTCGAATATGCAGACGGTGCCCTTGCGATAGATTTCGCTGCCTGGCGGTTGACGCTGTGTGCACTCTGCCGCATGATGGCGATAGGTCTTCTGATAGCGCATATATTTCAGACAATATTCGCACACGAACAGCGTGCCCACCTTGCCGTACTCATCCGGATAGGGACTAAAGTACCAGGTGTCGATCTCATAGCGTCCAATGCGCAACTTATCGATGTACTTAACCTTGGTAATGGCCTCGTGTTCCTTCTCCAGCGCTGCCGTCGTCGGATCCATTTCGGCGTAGGTCTTCTGCACATGATTAATTTCATCGTGGCGTCGTTTCTGATTACGCGTCAGCTTGCGATCGCTATTCTCAACCGGCGAAGGATTCTCCAGTGAGGCAATTTGTTCTTTGCTCAACTGCTTGAGTGTTTTGGCGCTTTGCGCACTTTCGCTGTCGCCGCCCACCAGTCCAGTGTTTGCGTCCAGCTCATCTGACGTCTCTGTAATGCGATCGCGCGACACCCATTCGTCCAGCCGCCTATTCAGTCCTACATAATGCACGTAGTACTCGTTGGTCGTCGGTGTGAGTTCGCTGATGCGCGCTTGTATTATTTGCGCCGGGTGTATGTTGCCATCTGCACGGCGTATCATATAAACATCGCCGGTGTTTATTTCTTTATCTACGCAGCAGTCAGCGCCGGCGGCAGCGGAGACGCCATTGGGCGTTACATTTGTTGTTGTTGTTGCGACTGCTGCTGTTGAAAAATCTTTGTTTTTTGTGTCTGCTGCATCTTTTTCTGCATTCACATTATTTGGTTTATCTGTTTCCACTTGACCATTTTCTGCAGTTTCTGTGGTAGTCATGTTGCATTCAATGAATTTCTTTTGCTTTTAAAAAAACGTGAATCGTTTATAATTGTTTCTTAAAATCGGCATGTTTTACTAGCTTGACGTCTTGTGAAATAGTGTTGGTTTTGCAAACAGTGATGCATTTGACGAAAATAAAAAAGTCTTCGAAAAAAGAAAAATGTATTATTAAAAATAAAAACGTACTTTTCCAATTATAAAATCACAAAATTATTTCCCATTTTCAAAAATCCCATATGTTTCCCAAATTACAGAAATCTCATACTTTTTTCCCGCCATATCAAAAGTGACAACAAAAAAAAAGGTCCATAATCCAGAAAAAAAATTTAAATATCTTTCTTGTGGCTTCTAAAGTCTTTGAATTTCCAATACATCACCAATTTTTAATTTTGTTATTTTTTTTTGTTACCTGAGAATTTGTTTATTTGTATAGAAAAAACCCTTTTTTTTTAATCACACTATACCTTTTCTTCATTAATATAAAGTCATTGCAGCATATATTGTACATCATATATTTGTACATATACAATATTGCACAATATTTTATCTTGCAGCATTTATGTGACAATATCTACACGTTTGTTTTGTCTTAGATTTGCGCTATAAATATTTTTGCAACAGCAGCACCTCATGAGCGTATAATGCATAGTTGCCCGTTAGTGTGGATAAATACCTTTTATGGTATTTTTTAATTGCCATGGGATAAAAAAATACCACGGTATTTTTAAATTCAACGCGGTATTTTTTGATTTATGTGGTATTTCTTAACAGCATACGTTTTTGTTATGTATAATAAATACATACAATCCATTATCTTGTAAAATGTCTAAAAGTAATTAATTTATGCACCCAAATAATATCTAAATAAACTTAAGCGAATATTCGTAACAATCATATTCGCCCCCTTTCATTCACAAACGCATCAATAGTTTATATAAAAACGAACATGCCATTTTATGACAACAAAGAAACGAACATGCCACTGTATGACATGTTTTTTTGGTGAATTTCGGTTGCTCTTGAATCTTGAATGCTGTTATAGCTGGTCTTAAAAAATTTTCAAAAACTCCGCTGGAAGAAGGTCCTAAGATACAATTGTTTTTTTAAAACAATCTATAAGTTAAATTAATAAAATTTTAATTTATAAAATAAAAATCATACAAGAGTATAATTTAAAAAATACAAATGTTATTTTATTGTCAATAATACATATTTTTATTATTTTAGAGTCTATCTCCTAGGGTTGCATTTTTTCAAAAAATTCCTATTTTTATATGAAAATTTAAAAAAATGCAACCCTAGGAGATACAGTGAGACTCACAGAAGATACAATGTAAATCGGGCATAATGTTTTTGATATAAAATAAAAAAGAAATCAATACGACATAATTTATAGACAAACAAATAATTAAGTGTATCAGTGGTATTCATTATCTTGTTTTTATTATATTTTCATAAATTTTATTGTTTCTTTTACATCATATTTGAATTTACGAGTTTCTTTGGAATATTGTGATAAATAAATCTAATCAAAAATATAAAAATTTGTACGGAATACAAAGTACAAAAAGTATTTTTGTGTTCAAATTTTCTATGCAATTCTCATATGTTTTTAAAATATAAAAATACGAAAAATGGAAAGGATTCGTACTTAATACTCTATGCTTAATACATTTTATTTTTTCTATCTCCATCGATTCGTTGAGAAAGATCATCAAAAAGCAAACGAAACATGATTGTACAGAATAAAAATAGTACTAAATTTTCTGGACTAAATTCAGTTAAAAAAGTATTAATACTGGGATATTGGTACTTCGTATTTTAAAAATAAAAAAGTACTACAAATAGTACGAAAATACCAACATTTGCAACACTGTTTATTTGTAAAATAGTGATGCTTTTTATGCGGGTACACAATACTTTTTTATTCGATATAAGCCCGAGTATCGTTATCGAATACATTTGTATCATATGCAATATTAACCCTTTAGTTACTGACTTTTAAATTGTCCCACGATTATAGTTAAGATCGGTCAACTATAGCGCACTCTAATCAATTAAAAATCATACATTTGTTATAGAGAAATTAATTTTTGACTGGAAGAAAAGCGCCGCAGTTAAAAAAGATCGCGCGATTTTTTGGAATTTTTTTTTATTTTATTTTTTTCATACAAATGCAAGTTATTTTTGTGCTTGTATTTCCTTTCCTTTGAGTCAAAATATAAACCATTGAAATACATAAGAAAAAAAAATTATAAAAAAAATTTAAAAAGAAAAAAAAAAAAACAAAATTGAAAAAAGAAAAAAAAATACACTATTTAAAAGTTTAATATTGTTATATTTGTATTCCCTGTATTACAAAACATAAAATCAACCTACAAAGGTGTAAATAGTACGAACATAAAATAGTCTAGAGGGCGCTATAGTTGACTGAAATAATTACATATTTGTAGTCGTGGGACAATTACCTTTCATTTGTGTACCCACATGAGGTTGTCATTGGTGTACCGGTTTTTAATTTTTCAAGGTCACCAGGGATCCGAGCGACTTTTTTTTACTTTTGATATTTTTTTTTTGCGAAAATAAAGCGTCTGACAATTTCTTTTTTATTTCACTTCGGCCGGTAAATTGCAATTCAGCCCATCGATGTTTGTCCTTGATCTTTTTTTATGAATTGGTTTTTTTTGGGTAAAAATAATTGGTGATCATTTTTGCGCTTCGGTATTTTTTCGGGTATTTTTACGTAATATATTTGTACCTTTATTTTGTATGTCTTTAATGAAACTGTTTTTTCTTAAGATGTAAGCGGGATTGCAAAAATATCACATCTTAAATCAACACACTTACAACTGAATTAACCACTTCAAAACTCAACACAATAAAACTCACCAAACAAATCTTACCATTCCCAAGTAGCACAATCTTCTATATAAATGTTGTGTAAAGCTTTTCACGACATTCTTATACAGGAATTGTTACTTTATTAAAGCTCCTAAAGCTCCTACACTCGTCGACTGTCCATTAATATTGTGCAATTCATTTTGATGTACAATAATCAAAAGTATATATTTGTGAATTAATTATTAAATTGCGACATACATATTATAATGTATAAATATCATAATGATGAATATATTAATAATAATATTTATTAATAAAAATACATATTAAAAAAATCGCTGCAGCAGGCACACCCATCAAAAAAATTCCCTCAAATCCCATTAAAATTTGTCAATAGGACAATTATTGATTTAATAGTATACATATAATAAATATTTTCATATAAACTGAATGGCAATGTCATGGTATTTTCTAGTATTTAATGGTATTTTTCGATTAAAATAATAATTTATCCTATTGACTATGTTTAATAGTAAAAAAGTATTATTTATACAGTATTTTTTTCTGGGTGCAGGATTCGAACCCTCGTCATCTTGCGTAGAAGTCAGGCATGCAATCGTCGTGACACCTCAGCGAATTACGGGTCCCTGCTTTATAAAATATTTTAGCAGAATCAATTGTTTAAATTTTTAAAAAATGTTGATTTTTTTTAAATTTTATTTTTTAATTTAACATGTGATAAGCCGGGCGGCTGCTTAAAATTTTGGAATATTTTTATAATATAAATATTTGAAACAAAGAAATCGATAAAAGCTGTCCTGTTAATAATACAAAAACAATAAACAATAATTTTTGGGTGTACGTAACCTTGAGTTATTTATTTATTTATTTTCTGCCAATTTCTTAATTTTCCAAATCAACCTAGAGTTTAAATTAAATAAGGCTTTTTTTTTAAAGTTTCCAGATGAAAATAATTAACAAAAAGGTTTAAATTATATACACACTCAGAAGAAAATGTACCATTAAGTACTTTATGGTACGACCATTGATCTTATGGTTCATGTATTAATCGTTCTTTCTTTATAAATCAAAAGTTTTCTAATTAATTCAATAGTAGTTCAAAAATTCAGTATCATAAATTTAAATATTTGAATATTATTATTTCAAATAGAATAAATACTGTAGTTTTAATGGTTTCCTCCTATAATAAACGTGGTGAAAAAAAACCTAAAAACGAATACAAACATGTTCGTTTTGTACGTCATTCTCCGTGTTTACTCAAAATGGTCGTATGTTTTTTTGTAATAATCCACATTATTAAACGCGACATTGGTAAGGACTCAATGTATTTAATGTAAATAAATTAAATATATATATTTATTTATATTTATATTTTTATTTATTACAGAAAATAAATAATACATCGAACTTCTATTATGGCAATGGCCTCAAAAATAACTGCAGACTCAAGTACTATAATCAATTATTGGAAACCAAAGCAAACTTTTTTTTTTTTTTTAATCTTTTGCAGCAAGAAGTGTCTTTTTATGTGTGTGTTGTAAAAATGAATATCAATTTCGACATTTAAATAAAATAAGTTAAACAAAAAATTAACTAAAATACATTTTTATTTTAATAAATTATTAGGAAAATGTAATTCGACTTTACCATAAAATTAATAATACGTATCATTAAATTTGTATAGGTCTTTTTTATTGTAATTAAAATATCACATTATAAAATTTATGGTACAACCACACATTGTATTAACAGTTGCAATATTACTGAACTAATGGGACGCATCCTATTGACCAATTATAATGGTATAAATTATTGTTTTTCTATTGAAATACTACCAATTTACCATGATTTTTTTCTGGGTGCAGTTATGTACTGTATAGAGTTATGCGCCCCGTGAATCGATTGTTATAATTTGAAGAGCATCCCATAGACTTGTGGCTTCTATGACGAATATTAGCGAAGATACAGCTATTTTAAGTTAGACACTTGATTTCTCTGTTTCTTTGAACCAATTGTAATAAATTGAAAACCATTTTGAGGACACATTTTAAGGCCCTATAAAATTATTTATAAACACAGCATTCAATATAATTTGGCACTTTATTTTTTTATGTTAAACTTACCAAGTGATTGATAAATTACCATTTAATGTTAACAATTGCAGATATTAAAATATAATTAATAATATTTCTAGAGTTATAAATTTCTATGTATATACACTATAATAAATTATTCAATAACATTAGTATTTTGTATAACTAAATTCTTTTGTTTTAGGAAGCCCAATCTTATTAGTACAATTTAATAATTAGTATAAATTTGTATTTAAATGAAAGAAAATTAGGTTATTGTGCGTAAAAGTGTTAAGCGTAACGGAGCTGACATGATACTAAAATTGTATTTGACCATTCTGTGTGCTTTCGATTAACTATATCAGAATTTCTCAATTAATTCATTACTTTTTTAACAGTAACTACGTAATGTAGATAATGGCTTTTGATTTTTATTTGCAAACTGGTCAAATAAAATTAAAGCCACATCTATTCTAAGGGTTGCTGCTTTCGCGTCGAAATATAGAAAGTGCTACGATATATTTTATTATTTCGTTCGGTCCCTATTTCCTATTTACTTCGATAATTGTGGATCCGGAACCTCTGCGTCTGTGATCATCCATATACATATGAACTCTCTCTTTGTGTGTCAAGTTCGAATGATGATGATGTTGTCCGGTTCCGCGTATAATACTTGCAGTGTCCTTATTGATTTGTATCGGAGATCTAGATTCCAGCGAATGCATTGCTTTTAATGGGTATTTGTGGACGGACACAACAGGTTCGTGTCTGTACTCATCATCGTGTAGTGTGCGATACAAGTCGGGCGCCTGCTGATGCAAACCCTTCAGAAATATTTTCTTCTTTTCAGCCGTATCCCTTTGTGTGCCGCGCTCCGCTCTTCGGTTATGGCTGTTCTCATCATACATATCTGTTGGGTATTCGTTATCATCCGAAGCTAAGCCGATTTTAGAGAGATCCTTCTGGCTGCGACTAACTAAATTCACAATGGATGGACTTTTTAGACCACTTTGCAGTAATGAGCTTTCGTTGGAGTTTGAGACACCGACATTGTATTGTTGTTCTCTTCTATAACCATAATTGGAATTAGGATTGGTCGAATTTTGGTATCTGCCAGTTGGTTGCCTCGACTGTCCGGTTTTTTCAATATAAACTGGAGTATTTTCCGTGCTGCCATTTAGTCCATGTAAATTGAAGCTCTTGCTGCGACTCAGTGATTTTGCATACGAACGGGCCGGTTTAGCGGGCCCCATTGTCGTGCTATTCGTGGCTGTTGCATGATAGTGCGAACGTCCGTCGGTTTGTGAGCTTAGATTTGGAGGATGGGGCGCATACTCTTGATGATCGGCTAATTTTCGCGGTAGAGTTTTGGCGCTGCGATAATCATGACTTAAATTCGGTGTAGAGCCCATGAGACGTTGACCACTCTTTTGAAAACGTCCCAGTGTATTTGATGTTACGTTTCTGTAAATAAAAATTTAAACTCAGATGTTATTTTTAAGCAAAGCATATTAATACCTTTGTTGCATGTATGAGTTCTTGGGTTTAGGTCTCTCCTCATGCCTCATATCTCTGTTATTTCGGGACGGATCAACTGGCTCACGTGTGCGATTGCCTATGGCACTTGGATCATACATATTTTCCTTTCCATACAAAGTGCTCGAATATGGATCCTCGCCCAAGTAGTAACGTTGTCGCGGATTCAACATTGATTCGAGCTCACGCTGATTTACATAGAACTCAGACGACTGTGTGCGACTGACAGACTTGCTCTTCGTCTCACGGTTAAGTGTATCGCTGGAGCCACTCCGCACGCTCTGTGTTACTTTTCCAATGGGCGCTGCCTTTGTTAACGTATGCACTCTACCCGAATCATGCTCTGAATCATTAGCATTTGAGTCGCGGCCACCAATGTGACTATCGATGAGATTATATTGCTGATAGGTTGTCGTCGCATGTCCATTGCTGCCGTTGGCGTCGAAGTGCTGTGCGGCAGGCGATTGCTCACGCGATTTACTTTTCGATTTCATGCGAAACTTGCGTTCCGCACTCGCAGAGCGTATTTTACTCACGAGTTTGCGTAAAGAATTTCCGATGACTTGGCCCATTTTGCTGTGCGACTTGTGTGACGCTGCCGTGGATGTGGACGTGGATAGGCTTGATGGCGTAGTTTGTGTCGTCTGCGTGGACATTTTCGGACGCGACACGTGACCGGTGCCCAGTGGAGTGGCTGGTACATGTGTATGTTGTGTCAGCGAGGAGGGTGCAAAACGCGTGCGTTGGTGCAACTTTCTGGTATTGACATAATGAGACTCATTGTGAGGATTGCGCGGTAGTTCTCTCGTCTCGGCCGACAAAATATAATCGATTTTGGGCGATGGCGAACGACTACGTGGTGGCGGTGAATAATCAGGTGGCGGCTCAGCAAGCTCACGTGTCGTTGATTCAAATGCGACACCGGCTCCTGCAGGAGCGCTTATCTGTTGACGTAGACGACGCTCAATTGTGCGCTTGCGCTGTGGTACGGCGGGACGATCCAGCGTGTTTGTTTGAAGTGGCGGCGGTGGCTCTGGCGATGGTATGCGAATATCTCGATTGTATGTGTGCGGCTCATGTGCGTAGCGCAGCGTCTGAGTGTGCACATAATCGAAAGGCTCATTTTCAACGAATGATTTTCGCACACGACCACCATATTCATAGTCATGCTGACGCCCGGTGGGCAAAATATTTACTGCAGGCTTAGTGTCGCGTTGTGGCTCGTGTGTTATGGCATTCGTGTAGCGCTCACGTTCATCATGGACGCTGTGGTCAACAGTGTCCACAGGCGAAAGTATGACACTTGCATCCACTGAACCACGTTTGGAGCGTGCCAAGAACTGTGATGACAGACTTTGACGCTTCTGCTGCAGTATGTCTTCGCGGCTTACATAGTTGCTCTCTTGTGAGCGTTCGCCGTAGATTTGCTCACGCGCGATCATACCCGTTGTTGCTGCCACAGCACCCCCCACGGTTCCCTTCTTTAATCGATTGCGTTCCACGGTTTCACGCAAATCATCACGAAAGGCTTGTGTAGCGAAGTGCTGTGACGACTGGTTATTACGTTCTGACCAATTTCCGCCAGCGCCCTGGTAGTAGCGTGACTTAGCTACGCCCTGCGCCTCGCCACCTGGCTTTTGATAATCCTGCTCTAGTGCTGAACGCGTGGTTGCTGTTGCAGCAGTTGGCGTCTCATTGTGCGCATGATTGGACTTGATGGTGACATTGAAGAAGGTGCGCTTCGTTGGCTCCACTTCGGCATCTTCGCGCGAATCGTTGGAGGCGGTGGACTCGCTGCCAAAGTGCGACTCCAACCATTTCATGGTCTCGCCTTTGCGCGTCTCTTCCTCGCGATCAAAATCTAAGGGACGCTTAGTCAAAGCATCCTTGCGATCCAACATTAAGGCAACAGCAGCAGCTTCTTTAAGAATGAAAAGATGTATTTTTAAAATTCAACAGTTCAGAAATGAGTGAAAAATTAAGACTAGTTACCTTTTTGTTGCTGAATCAGACTCTTTTGTGGCTTGCTGCGCAATTTTCGCATGCGATCTGACAAGCTGTCCCAATCTCCTGGACGTTCCAGGGATCCCTCCTTTTCCATTTGCATTGTTTCGGCCGCGTATCTCATGTCCGTACTAATGACCTTGCCATTGGCTAAGAGATCGACATTTTGTTCATCGCGTTGTTTGAAGAAACGTTGGCGTGCCTCCTGCAAATATATAATTACAATACATTAAAGTCGATGTATTAACCCCTACAACACGAATATTGCTACAATATTGCTACAATATTGCAGCAATATTGCTGCAACATTGCAGACGTATTGCAGCAATATTCGTGCTGTAGGGGAAGTTAAAATGTTCTTAATATTAGGAAAGTGTCTTATGAGTGTGAACTTTCTTTTCTTGTTTGGAATATCTACTAAGGTCCTCAGCATTGAGACAAATTGTGTACACCTTTTTGTGGTTAATATTACTCCGAACGACCATGCTCTAACCGGGAGTCGTACCCGATAACTTTATGAAAGCAAGTCCAGTGTGAATACTTCTGAACTGTTTAGTCAGACAAAGTTAGTTTGGATTTAAATTTTCGATCTACGAAAACTTGAATGGTATTGTTGTTTTTGTGGAATTTATGTTTGAAATTATTTCATAATTCTAAAAGCAAAACTGATTTTAAATCCACGATGATATTTCATAACGTTAACCATCCGATTGGTGACAGTCCTGGTGTTGTGATAGTGTGACAAGGTTTTACAATTCGAAGGGTTTACAAAATCTTTATTGTTAATTTGATGCTATGTTGATTTTAAAATCTCGTTGCCAATTTCGATTAAAGCGATCAATTTTAATCTGGTTCCCAAGTAACCACGGCTCGACAATTGCCTCAAACTTTTGTGCATCGAGTTCTTGTAATTCAAACTTACAACTGTTGTTATTTTCTCGTGACTGCCTCCGGAAAGATCGTCCTTTTCGGGTAGTTCCTCGTCGACAATTACTTCATGTTGCGTCGTATTTTTGCTGTCAGTGACTAGGGTGCCATCAGGCTGTGCAAAACAACGTTTCAGCGTATCATCCGTATCGATGGTTTTGCGAGATTTAGTAGTGTTGGCTATAACCTTGGGACCGAGTGGTATTAACTGCTTTTGATTTGTTGCTGAGATAAGCTTCTCTTCCAAGTTATCGGCACTTGTGTTTATGGCATTTATATAAGTCTGAAATATAATTTAATAAGTACATTATCAATAATACAAGTAATAACTGGATCATATAGAAAGATTTATGGAGAATTTATAAAATAACAGAGTCATTTCATAATATAAAAATTATCCTAATAGCATAGGAAAGATAGTGGCCAAATGTTTATCATTCCCGAGGCTTTTTCGCCAAAATGTACACTTTCCTGAATTGACATTTCTCCGCGCTTTGAAATTGGAGTTCTAAGGAGACCCATTTCTGAGTGTTTCATGAGCCCTCAAAAGAAAAGACTCATAAATGTATCACATTTAATACTGTTTTTGGAGCTCTCTAAAATATTTCTAAAATAAAAAATCATATTTAGGATTTATTAGGAACCCTCATAAAATAGACTCTTAAAAGCATCATATTGGAGTTCAAAGGAGACCCATTTTTGAGTGTTTCATGAAACCTCACAAAAAATACTCATAAAAGTATCGCATATGAGATTGTTATCGGATCTCTCCAAAATATTACACAAAAAAGAATTATATTAGGAGTTATTTAGAAAACTTCATAAAATATAAGGAGACCCATTTTTAAGTGTTTCATGAGCTCTCACAAAAAATACTCATAAAAGTATCACTTTTAAGACTGTTTTCGGAGCTCTCTAAAATAAAAAATCATATTTAGGATTTATTAGGAACCCTCATAAAATAGACTCTTAAAAGCATCATATTGGAGTTCAAAGGAGACCCATTTTTTAGTGTTTCATGAACCCTCACAAAAAATACTCATAAAAGTATCGCATTTAAGACTGTTCTCGAATCTCTCCAAAATATTACAAAACAAATAATTATATTTAGGAGTTATTTAGGAGCCCCAATATAATAGAAAAGCATCAAATTTAAAATTGTTTCTGAGCACTCAGAAAAATGTTCTATATTTTAGAATGTTTTAGGAGCGCTCTAAAGTATGACTCATAAAATATTCTTACTTATGAACACTTTAAGAGCACGTCATTCTAGAATTTGGTTGGCTTTATTTCGGATTAATTATTGTTGCTTTATTTAGTATCTTAAACCAAAAAACTATATTAAAATATGAATTTAACGTAAATTATTGTTGTTTAACATAATTTGTTTTCGCTTTTCTATTAATTAATATGATCGGAACCTGCTGTTTTAAGATTCGTGTATGCCTTATTTGTGTCTCTAGATCAGTATATTACCGGGGGGCATTTTTAAATGATAGCCACATGTCTTTGTATACTTTCTCAACGACTCCGTAACATTTGTTACTAATAGTTCTTGCAGTATTTTTTAACATGTGTCTAAAAAAAGGCAACATTATTAAAATAAAATCAAAGAACTCTAAGGTTAATTATAGAAACATAAATGAAAGGCACAAATGAAGGGGCCCCACAATATCGGATTAATTATTGTTGCTTTATGCTGTTGCATAATCTTTTTGCACATTTAAGTCTTCTTGCATTGATGTAATTAGAGCAAATCTAAACAGTAACAATGTGAATAATGCAATTTTGGTTACTACATTGGGCCAACACTTGGTATGAAATTATTAAAAGAACAATTAATAAATATCATTTTGGTTGTTAATATATTTGATAGTCTATTGCTTAAGCGAAAGTACGAAACCGGCCTCTAGCTAGAAAAAAGAGCGGCTGCATAGGACTGAACTGGAAAAGCAGGAAAGGCCGAATCTGGTATTAAACATGATCGGCAGCGCCATTGCCACGGATTGCATTCGACAAGCAGCAAATAGGCACGAGACGAAGAGCTAGCCTAAACTCGCTTTCTTTCGTCCACTAGACCAACCGACCGACCGACGGACGGATAGACAGACGGACAAACTGGCGGACAGACTGAGAAACATACGGACCAACCAAACAACAAACCAACCAACCGATCGACCGACCGAATAATACCATGACTCGCATCGTAGACAAAGGGGCAATGATCGACTTCTTATTTTCACAAGACTTGTTTGCCTTGGGATTTGCTTTAATAATTTTTGGCCTGGCTCTGTTGTCTTGATATGTAAATATCTAGATACATATTTTCATGGTTTTAATATTTTTTATTATTTATTTGTTTTAATTTATTTGAAGTCATCCGAATGCATTTCGTAGGTTTATCACAAACTACTCTGTACGTTTTACCGGTTTTATGCAGTACTTTATATATTTCTGCTCTAGGAAACAACTATATCGAACCGTTTTAAATGTTGTTTTATACGAAACTCTGCAAATTATCTTAGGAGCGCGGCGGAGTCGTTGTCTCTGTACCTTCTTCTCTGCGTAATTTTAAAGTTCATTTATTCAATTTTGTGTTTTGTATTTAATTATTTTTAAATTTTTTCAATTATTATTCGCGTTATGCGTTCAAAATTTCAACTCTATCTTAACCGCTAGCTTGGTAAGACTCGACTAAAAGTTTTGGCTTAAAGCAACACTGCAGCCCAAGAGCCGCTGCGCTGTGCGTCCAGCACTTGTTTTGGGTTTCTAGTCACTTAAGACACACACACTCAGTGGTAGCAGTTGCTCAGTAGATGCTGAGCAGACTGTTAAATAAAATTTTTCGGTCATGCTTTGGAGTCTCTTTCGTACGGTTGGATCCATCAGATGGTATTCAAGACAGGTTTTCACTCAAATCATTTGAAAAACTTGCGCTCCGCAACAGTGATTCCCAAATGGGAAGTTTTGTCATTTAACGAGTTAAGTTTTTCTAAATTAATCTTTCCCGATTCCTAATTTCGATCCATCATGTGGTATTCAAGATAGGTTTTCACTCAAATCATTTGAAAAATTTGAGCTCTGCAACAGTGATTCCCAAATGGGAAGTTTTGTCATTTAACGAGTTAAATTTTTCTAAATTACTCTATCCCGATTCCTATTTTCGGTCCATTCAAGACGGGTTTTCACTCAAATCATTCGAAAAACTTGCGCTCCGCAACAGTGATTCCCAAATGAGAAGTTTTGTCATTTAACGAGTTAAATTTTTCTAAATTACTCTATCCCGATTCCTAATTTCGGTCCATTCAAGACGGGTTTTCATTCAAATCATTCGAAAAACTTGCGATCCGCAACAGTGATTTCCTAATGGGAAGTTTTGTCATTTAACTAGTTAAATTTTTCTAAATTACTCTATCCCGATTCCTAATTTCGATCCATCAGATGGTATTCAAGACAGGTTTTCAGTCAAATCATTCGAAAAACTTGCACTCCGTAACAGTTATTTCCAAATGGGAAGTTTTGTCATTCTCTTTAAAAAACCCAAAACGAGAAATATAATATTATAAACAGGGACTAAAACCCTTTAGAATATCGATTCCGGTTCTTGTTCCAAGATTTTTAAAAAAGCAGTTCCGATTCCGGTTCCACAAATTTTTTAATAACGGTTCCGATTCCGGTTTCAAAAACCGAAACGGTTCCGAATACAATTTCGATTCTTTGCGGTTCCAAGATTTAAAAAATATCGGTTACGATTCCAACCAAAAAAATCTGATCCGGTACCGGTAATTTACCGCCCCCTATTATAAATAATTTAAAAATTAACTTTGGTACTGTTTTATTCTTTGAATCGGAACCTCTCCGAAATCGGAACCTGTCGGGAACCGCAAAGAACCGGAATCGCCGGTATTAAAAGTGTGGAACCGACACTGAAATACGACAATTTTCTTTATTTTCTGATGCTGAAAGTAAAGGGTGTTTTAAATTGGCGTAGAAACTAAAAAATCTTTAATCACGAACGGGCACAACGACAACTAGCACGCACGGAGATTTGCACTCACGAACTCACATTTTCGGGCGTGACACGAAAAAGCACAGCACGCGCCCAACTCTACTTTTATTACTGATTAACAAAAAATGCAAGACTCTTGTTCTTGCAGTTTTGCATGAAAAAAAATTTTTTCGATGCAAAAATAAGAACGACTCTGCAAGAATATGAGCAATATTTGTAAACTGCTAACGTGGTAGAGCAAGGCGGTCTCCAGAATTGAAATTAGAGTTTCCAAATTATCAAAAACCTTTACATGATCTTTGTTAATGATTTTTGTTAATGCTGTGCATGCTCACCTCATCCGAAAAATCTCCTAGATGTCGCACATCCTCAGTCTCCAAATAATCCTTGACCTCCTCATGTGATATGACTCGTTTGTCATTGGATTCACGCACCAAACCATCGGCAGGACGTGGTATTAGTTTGCTCACAGTGGTTGCACTTACTGGAGCAAGTTGGCGCGACTCATCCTCAATAGCAATAGCACCTTGAGCACTGATGGTCGTTAAATTGTGTTGACTATCCGGAATTCCCAAATCTCGTTTCTATTAAATATTTGTTTTATTAATTTTTTTATTATTTATTAAAAATAAAATCGTATGTAAATAACAGACCTCTGTGGTTTCCGTTTCCTGTTTGTCGGTATCTTCTGTTGTGTTTGTGGAGACAATTGGTCCAGAGTCCTCGACTACTTTGCCATCTTCCAGCACCACTTGCCGCTTGATACGCGTTTCAATCTGACGTGTTGTTGTGAGTTCGGTTTTTTTCTTTGTAATCCACTCCTCTAAAATTATTTAAAATAATGCTAATTAAATTATCTCTCAAAATAAAATTATCTTTCAAAAATTTCGACAAAACAAGGATTAAAATTATAAGTAAACAATGTGTCTAACTTTAATTCCTATATAAGTTAGAACGATTCGTACGATATGTCGAAACATAAAAATGTCGAAATTTTAAAAGCCTTAGAAAGCCGAAGCAATATTTGGTAGAAACAAAAAATATCGAAAAAATAATTTAAACTAAAAAATGTCGAAAAACTTCGAAACTTAAAATGTGCAAACATGTTTTTTTTATAGGAGGAGAAAATGTTAAAAATTAAAATTTCGAAGTATTAAAATATTGAAATATTGAAAATCCACACCATTTCGACCAGGGGTTGCAAGTTGTAACTCAACATCTTCGATTTTCATGGAATTTAGGCAACTGTTAAAGGGTATCGAGATATGCATTGACAATTTTTTTTACAGTGATTCGAGATTACAAAAATAGGTCAAATATCACTTTTGTCTGATTCTTCATATTAAAATATCTCTTCAACGAGAAATGCTAATTACTTCGTTAAGATCTCGTTTTAAAACTAATAAAACAAGCTTTTAGAAAATTTAAGTCGTAACTTCTAAACTTGTACATATGGCCAATATTCATTATCCTTGCACTTTCCTTAAAAATGATCCTTCTGAAAATTCTGGAAAAATACAAAATTTTTGTTCATTTGTTATACATTTTACGGTCAAATATGATTTCGTCGTATTGAATTTTTAGGTTTCGATATTTTTTCAACAATCGTACATTTTTAATACATTTTTGTTTTCAGGTCAGGTTTCGGGTTTATTTTTTAGATTCGGGACCCAAATTAGGTATTCAGACCAATCGTGTACAAAATATTCCGTTGGAATTTTTCCGTACGGAAATATTTCATATCAAAATATTGTCGAACTTATAAATTTGGACGGAATATTTTGATTATGATAGGGACGAATGTTTATTTCCTTCCCTATTTCCTATATTTATAAATTGAAACCACTATACCACTACAACCAATATATATATTTAACGCATGTTTAACTCAAAAATTTATAAATATCAATTACTGTTTAATAGTTTTGTCTAACATAAATCGAAATAATTTTTTAAGTGGCGTTTTAAATAATTTCTTCATTTCCATTTGGAATTAATTGATTAGTTTCATTAGTTTTTGATTAGTTTCAATATTTTTTTACAAATTAACCAACGCTCAGAGAATACCCTCAATTCATGAAATGTACAGTGTTGATCAAGGAAATGATTAAAGATAAAGGAGGGAAGATGGATAATGTCGGCGGATGTTTGCTTTGATATTAAAATGTCGGAAAAACAGACGCAGGTAGATTGTTCTACAAACGTATCGTGCTACTGAATAACGAATTTTCTCCGTAATGCGTGATTCTGTTGAGAATCGTGTGGACTACGAAGGGTTAGGGGTTAGGTTCGATGCCCGAGTAGAACGAGAGAAAACACGACCCCATTTGGATAATTTTTTCAATAAAAATCAATGATTGAAACCTCAACGAATAACGGTTTCGATTTCGGTTTTTTTCGCGTTTCGGTTTTAGATTTTTATTACGAAACGGTTTTGGAATACCGGTTCCAAGTTACGGTTTCGATTTCGGTTTTTGTATAAAATTTCTTTTTTTCCATAATTTTCTAATAATTTAACATTGTTTATATTGTGCTAAGTTATGTTCAAATTGTTATATTGGGATAAAGTGGGAAACGTAATTTAACAATGTTTGTTATTTTAGTGAAAATATTGTGTTATATGAATTATTTAATTGATTTCGCCAAGAAAAAAATTCAATCGTTACCACAAGTCAATGAAAAGTAACATTTGACTTCACCTGAGATATGATCTGAATTGCAGAGGAGAGCCGAGAAGCGAACCTTAAATAAAAACAAAAATAATACATCGGTAAATGTTCATAAACTTCATGAAAAGAAGAAGAATTACAATTTCCATCCATAAAACCAAAGAAATTAAATTTCAACAATTTAGTGAACTGTAATATCTGCAAATAAATATCTGCCTTTATACTTGAAATGTTCGAACTTGTACTTTATTTTCCGTATTAGTTACTAATTTTTTCTTGTATCACCATTGTTTTTTTGTTACCTTATTATACTCTATACTATTATATGTAGCCGCGGTAGGTTAGTGGTTAGTGCGTTGGACTGCGAGCCGAAAGGTCCCCGGTTCAAGTATGGACTGGGGCTAACAACATCTTTTCATAGAAACATTTTTCTATTCCGCGCTACCTCTCGGCAGTAAATGGCAAAAGTACGAGAGTAAAACATTGCCTATGAAAAGCTCTCACCCGTCGTTCGGATTCGGCAATAAACTGTAGGTCCCACCACTTTGAGTACAAATATAACACGCACAGCTCAAAATGGTGAGAGAGCTCGGCCTAAGTTCTTACAGAACTGTAGTGCCAAACTATTATTATTATATTCTTATATTATACTAATACAATAAATAAAAAAACAATATCATTTAAAAATTTAAAAATTTTTTAACAAAAAAAATGTGCTTGGAGTTACTGGTGTTTTGTTGTTAATTCGATTTGCCGCTACACAACTTAATGAAAAAAAAAATGTTTGGACCAAAGACTGTTATTTGGAAACAATGTTTCTCAAAAAACAAAATGTGAATTTTTGTACAACAAAAAAATTTTAATTTGGGAACTAACAATTTTATTAAATGACATTTAAAATGACATTAAACATGTACTTAAGATCTGCTATATAAAAAAAAATATGTTACGGTTTCAATCCTTGATAAAAATATATGTTTATTCTATTATTAAAATTTAAAAAGTTTTATATTGTATTCCAATAAACTATTTTGTTTAATATCAAATCACAATTTTACTATTGTTCACTCAATTTTTAAAATTTTGTATGCAGAATGATTTTTATTGTTGAAAGCTATAAAATAAAACCTAAATGAATCTGATTACATTACACAATCTCTGCGAAGCATTTGACGATAATTTTTAAATTCGACATAATAATGATATATTATCGATATAAAACTTAAGGAATTTGAAAATTGAATTGTGCGATCTTTGTATCAGTTTTGTCATATTGGCTCTAGTTTTTAACATATAGCCCATGTTTCAATTTCCCATTATGTTGGTCTTCATTTATTTTTAAAAATCCAATAGATTAAAATAATGAAATTATCTTTTGACTACTATACAAACATTTGCTTTTATGCATGAAAAAATTTATTTGCGAGAACAAAAGAAATTCAAATTTGTTCAAAAAGTTAAAAATGTTGGTAATAAAATACATTATTACTTAGTGGACAAAAATGTTTAAAATTATTGTTATGAATTTTTAAGTAGGACCATGTATCCTCTTTAAAATTCCGAAAATAATTACAACTCTTGGTTAAAAAGTTATAAATTCAATATTAAATAAATACAACATTTTTTGACTTCTTAAATTTAAATCTGCAAAATTTACAAAATCAGAAAATTTTAATTTAAAAAGTAAAACAAGTTGTCTTTATTTAATCTACTAATTATAACTTTTTAACTACATTCCGTAATTTATTTTCTTAAATGTGGGTTTAATGAGAATACATGGCGCTATATAACTGGGTATAAACATAATTTTTATAATTTTTCACCATTATGTAATAACGTTTTTTATTCATAACATTTTTAATTTTCTGAAAAGCTTTGAACTTCTTTTGCTTCGCAAACAAATTTTTTTCAGCGCCACAAATGCATCCAATATTTGCTGCAACTTTTACTGCACCATGTCAAAATTTGAATTTTGTCGGGCAGTGTTACCGCCAACAACAATTTCAGCCAATAAAGGATATCGTTTCGATATCTCTGAATATTTTCAGTATTTCAAATAAAGTATTTTTTGACGTAGTATGAAAACTGTTAATAGTACTGCTTTTTAATTCTGGACACACTTCCCCTATATTTTTTTTTTCTAAACTTATGACGCCCAGATTTGTATAGATACTATATTAAAAATGTTTTACATTAGCACAAAAAAAAACAGTTAGCCTGTCTGGCGATGGTCTCTTTTTCGCTGCTAAAAACCGGAATGGGTATCTTTTTTATTTTCATTTTTTTTTTGCACGAAATTCAATATCGAGATGTTTTGTTTAGAAATATTGCAATTCCTTTTATGATGTGCATATATACTATATGCAGGTAGGTATATATTTATGTAGGAAAATCGAGCATACCTACTTCATAAAAAAATAAAATAAAAAACCTACTGCATGAGCGATTTGCGCTTACGTAATAATGCATCTACTAAGTCTCTTGGGCAACAGATACAACCTGCAATCTTTGGCATAGGTTTCGTTAGTAACATTTTACACACCGTGCTTGAGGAACATTTTTGCATAGATATCTTTATTTTTTTGGTTCGTCTGTATAGCTAGTTGTTTGTTTTGTATGTTGATTTATTTGTTCGGAAAACAATTCATTGGACCTACTGGACCATTAAAGGTCAGCAGTGATCGTATGGTTTAATAAGCTCGTCGTCTCTACTAAGTATAGCTAGGGCATAAACCAAACTTTTGCCCCTTTCAGTTCAGTTCTGTTCAGTTCAGTTCGGTTCATTCGATTTGATTTTCTGTATTTCGCTGCTATTTGTAAATTGCATCAATCACTTAAGTGAGTAATTAGCAACTAATTATAGTTCGAAGTAACTGTTAACATTTCTATGCCACAGCATGCTAATTATGTTTGAAAACGACGAAAAGAAGGCTTCGAACTAAATGCTGACTTCCTACTTTGAGTGTCTGATTTGCTTATTAATGCGCATGGAATTTTATTTTTTTTCTCGACCGTTTCCAAATTCGGCATGTAGTCATTACAATAAGTAACTGATGGTGCCTTTGTTGGTTGGTTGGTTGGCTGGTTTGTTGCTTTTTTGGTAGGTATGGCCCTTTGGGTTCGTCGACATTTATTGAACGCCTACATTAAATACAAAAAAAAATCAAAGGTATTTGGCTACAGGTTCTGTTAAACTGAATATGGCAAGTACATCAATAGTTTCATTGTAAATTAGAAAACAGGTAAAGCGATAGATAAGCAAGACAAGGCGTTTTATTGTGAGCTAGGGTCATTAAATGGTATTAACAATTTCGGCGTAATTTAAATAAATCGTCGAGTATTCTTTGAGTTTCACAATAAAATTTGTACATCGAAAATGAAAACGGCTACGATATCATACTATTTAAGTTGGATTTGATCGAAAACTCCATAATTTTCGTATCATTATAGATTATGGAAAACGATAACACATAACATAAAATCATATCATACTATTTAAGTTGGATTTGATCGAAAACTCCATCATTTTCGTATCATTATAGATTATGGAAAACGATAACACATAACACAAAACACCATTTTTCGATTTGAAAATTATTATAGGTTTTGCTCCACCCTCGTAATTTACAGTCATGGAAATGGAAACTTATAAAATTATTATTTCAAAATATATATATTTTTTGGGAATTTTAACCCTATTAATTACAAATTTTAACATACCTTGTGAACGCTTCGGAAAACTATCATACTCTCTTTGGCAAAAATGTCCCAATAAAAAAAAGGATGAGGTCCTTAAACCACATAACAACCTTAATTCCACTCACTGTACAGAATAATTCAAATCTGTATACATATTAAAACGTTTTTAATAGCTCGATTTCTTGTCTGACTGTCTGTTTGGTACAAATTTTGTAATTGAATTTAAATTAAAACTAACTTCCCGTTGAGCTAGAGACTTTTAACAGAATTTTAACAGATTTTTAACAGAATTAACTGCAAAGTTATAAATACTATATTAAATAATTTTTTACATGTTAAATTTAATTTTTCTGATTTTGCAAATTTTAAAAATTCAAATTTAACATGTAAAAAAAATATTTATATTTCTAGTATTTAGAACTTTTTAACCCAAAATCGTAATTTATTTTATAAAATCGGTTTTTAAAGAGGATACATCGCGCTACAGGACAATGTGTAAAAATCATTTTTAACACATTTTTCCATTAAGTAATAACGTTTTTTTATTAATATTTTTTTTCATTATTTGAACAATTTTGAATTTATTTTGCTTATATCTCGCAAACAAATTTGTTCACGCATAAATGCAATTTTTTATATTGCAGACCAATGTTTTCTGCGTCTGATATCGAAAGGATAATTTCATTATTTTTCTTGTTTGAATTTTAAAAATAAAGGAAAAAATAAATAAGGATGAATGAAGAAATGTAAAATAGGCTATATCTCAAAAACTAGACTCAATTTGAAAAAACTGATGGCATTTTCGGAATCAGCGCCACATATGTATTCAATAATTGCTGCAAATTTTACAGCACCATGTCAAAATTTGAATTCGAATTCTTTTCCACGGAACTTTAACTCCCAAATAGGAATTAACGACCGGCATTAGACTGACACAGGCTTGTGCCAAAGCATTTCCGGCCTGTGTCAACTCTGTTATCCAGCCTCGTTCCAAGACTGTGTCAAGACTGGAATAATAACTATGTTACAAGCCTGTAATTCAGGATTGTACCAAGGCTTGTGTCTCAAGCTTGAAACAAGACCTATACCACAGACTTGCGACAATACATGTGATACGCCTATTCTCACTGATGTCTGGACTAAGATAAACATGAACATGTACTATGTCGGATTCATTTCAGACACATTCTATATTTCTGAAGAAAAAAAAACTCCAAAAAATGAAGTAATTGTGGTGTCTAGAAATTCTCAAAAATGTGAATGGTTTAAGAATATTTTAAAATGATTAAAAATACGCTGATTTTTGAGTTTTTCTTAGAGCTTAAATTTGAGTGTTTTAAGAGTAATAAAAGTGTCAGAAATATTAGGGTTTTTGGGCTCATAAAATGGTGCCCTCTACCCAGGGGTTGGGAGCCTTTTTGTGCACTTTTAAGTGCTCATGTATGAGGGTAACACTCATAAATATGACACATTTAGGAGTCTTAAAAGACTCAAATGTTTGTTCAGACAATTGCAAAGAGTTTAGATTATCAAATTTACTTTTTGACGTTTTAAAATTTAATAAAAAGATGTTTGTTCATCAGTTAAGTGTTCTTTAACAAGACAGAAAGGCATCATAGTAAAAGGCACCATAGTAAAAGTATATCTACTAAAGTCGAAGTCGGTACACACGCATTACTAGGCATGTGACAAAAAGTTGTCGAGACCGAATTTTGAATTTCCTTCAGCATATGACGGTTTGGATAATTTGACAATTTTTATATATGGCTCAATATTGTTTCAGTCAATATTGGTGTCAATATTGGTTTACCGAGGCCTGTGTGGAGTTCGTGAATGAAAATTGTGCCAGACTTGTTTCCAACATAAACTAAAAGGGTCTGTTTGAAATCTGGGAATGACAAATGTGCCAGTCCTGTGTCTAGCTTGGAATATCAATGCCTGTGTAGAGCCTGTGATTGACGATTGTGCCAGGCTTGTATCTAACTTAAAGTAACAAGGCCTGTGTAAAGCCTGGGATTGACGATTATCCTTTTCTTTATTTCAAACGGAATGTTACGAATTACAATTGATATTTTCGGAATTTCAAATGGTAAATACGCTAAACATAAATACGATAACTTTGGCCCATGAATACCCAAATATGGCTGAAGACTTGCTATTTCACTGATAAAAAGAGTTGGTCAAGTAGTGGTCCAAGACTGTTCTTTGAACTGTCAGTTCAGACTGAGTCTTGGGTAAAGACCAAGCATTGATCTGCCAGTGTCGACATAGTGTGCAGCCCATCTTCAAGCATGACATTTCCTACATGGGTTAACCCATGACACTTGTCATATTAGTTTAGTATCTGGTTGCGTTCTGAACAAATTAGTTATCGAAAAAACTCAACGTTAAATTCTGATTATGGTCCTCAAATAATTTCTAATATAGCCTATTAGAAATTATATAAATGGCCAAGTGAATAGAAAAAAAAAACTATGAATAAATTAAATATAATAAACTTAAATTATAATATAGAGAATACTTTGGACAGATGGTCAAATATAGTAATGCATATAGAAAAACCCACAAACTCACCATCTTTGGTAATGGCCTCTGTATCGCAGTTTTCATCATCTTTGGGTTCAAATTCAACCTGTAAAGTATCAATATCATAAAAATTAACACGTGTCACGTGACGAACAATATCATCGGTGTTAGTAGTAGTTGTATGGTGCTGTTGATGATGAGGATGATGATGCTGCTGATGGTCTGTATATGATGGTCTTCGCTGTCGCTGCTGCTGCTGTCGCGTTGGAGATATAAAACGGTTCTCCTTATTCTCGCTTTTGGTACTAGTATCCGGAAAATCGGACGGTATTGTCTCTGGGATTCTTTGGTTTTTAAGTGGTTTTCCACGTGGTGGTTTTGGAATTGCATTGACGCGTTTATCGTCAACTTCTGGCGGAGGTGGCGGCTGGATATTTTGGTATAGGAATTCATAGGGTGGTCTGCTTTTTGGTAATGGAGGAGGTGGTGTTGAAGATGTTGGTGGCGGTGATAAAGATGATGACGATGAAGACTGCACTGGCTGCTGTGATAGACGGAATGGCGTTTTATCAGCGACAGGATCCAAGTAGTACGGGTGTCTATGTATGGTTGTATTGTCATTGTTGTTGGACGGAAAATACGTGTTGTTGTTGTTGTTATTGTTTGTGGATTGACTAGTATGCTTGGTGTTGTTGTTGTTGTGGCGGTATTGCTGCTGTTGTTCTTTTTGATACGCCCTGAATGCTTTAGTGGGTATGGCCGTCGCTCCTGTCGAGGTCGTGGACAATGTGCTATTCTCATCGGAGCTGCCTCCATCACAGCCATTTGTTGCGTATGGCGTCAGTAATAAAATCACCACCATTCGATCATTTGAAATGGAACATGTCTGTGTCGTACACGATTTAACGGTAGCTAACTAATTAAATCATAGACGCAAACGCATGGTTTTTTCTCTTTCTTTCTTTATTATATTTTTTTTTGTTATAATTTATGTTGTATCTTTCGAAAAGTAGCAGACATCAAGGTGTAAAATTGTTTACACACAATGCGCATAATAAAATATCTGATTACACTGGCTGGCTGCTCTATCTCAGACACACTTCCTTTTACTTATTTTTTTTTAGTTTTTAGTTTTAATTTTTTAATTTAATTATTCACATTATTAACATAAAATTGTTTGTAATTTTATTGTTTTATATGTTTTGCGGAAGCAACTCGCAGATTCGTCGTCGTCGTCATCGTCATCATAATAATAATGTGCATTTATTTCTATTGTAATGTTTTTGATTGTGAGACAATTTGTTTAATGACGATCTTCATCAGCATTCATGTTGCTTTTATTTCTTCAAACAAAAAAAAAAATCATTATTTTATACAAAATTTATGTATGCACAGCACGCTATTTTTCAAAAAGTAATAAGGATTTATGACGTTATACACGAACAAAATACGCATGGATATCATTTTGAGTTTTTTAGGTTTTTTTATTTATTTTTTTATTTTATTTTTATTTTTTTATAACACGATCAATGATTTAAACAGATGCACGTATAGCGTCGAATTTTAAGGGGCCATTCCAGGCATTAAGTTGATTTTTTTTATAATTTTTTATTAAATGTTATAACATTAGTTTTAGCTGATCATGTTTTTGAACATTATTAGAA
Source organism: Dryomyza anilis (assembly GCA_951804985.1). Lineage (NCBI taxonomy): Eukaryota > Metazoa > Arthropoda > Insecta > Diptera > Dryomyzidae > Dryomyza > Dryomyza anilis. Next base: position 124,722,828 of record OX638130.1, on the reverse strand, counting down.
TGCTATTTTTTATAGCATTTTTTATAGACGCATAAGTTGCGGCGTGTAAATAAGTCTTGTGACTACAGCGCCACCTAGTGCCTTTTCGCTTCACTAGCGACATCTTTAGCATGGACACGATCCGTTTCCTCATGCAGACCTTTAGACCTATCACAGAACTGGTCTTCAAGATCCGGTCCTTAGTCGGTACCAATGGTACCGGTCACGTCATAGGTAATTTTAGAACAATTGTCACTTTTTTCCCGCAGGGATATGATTCGGTATTACTTAGTTTGACTGCATACTCAGTTTTTTCTATTACGTACCGTTTTGGAGAAAATTGTAATAGTACTTTTAAGAATAAAAAATATAGTTCTGTGGAAAAATAGTTAAACAAAAAAAACTTTAACGAAAATTTTCTTTTAATTGTTAAGTCTAATTTTAATATAAAAATGTATGCTAATTTTCGAAAAAAAAAAAATATTTTTTCCAAACAAATATTTTTTCCAAAACTATATTTTTTCCAAAAATATATTTTTTATAAATATAACTTTTTGTTAATAAAAAGTTGTAATTATAATAAATATATGCATGTCGAGCAAGCATTATATAAGAAATAACACACAAGAACTACTTGAGAACTGAGAAGTACGGCAAAAATGAACGAAAAAAAAATATTTTGATAGAAATTTGGTTTAATGAACAGCGTTCTTCAATATGAAGAAAATATATGTTGTATTTTATATTTTGACTCATTAATATGATGAAACGTATTCTTCACATACAGTTCATCATATTGAAGAACACGTTTTAGACAGTTACCAAGCGTTCTTCATATTTATTCATAGCATTGATGGCGTTAGTTAATTCATTAATATTATGAATGGTTCTTCAAATGAATCATGGTTTGAAGAACGGAATTCATCAATATGATGTACATTTTTTTTCTGTGTACAAATTGAGGGTTGTTTGCTTCCACCGAAGTGAAACTTATTATTTCTGGTAGATTTTGGTCTTCTGATTCTTGCTGCGTACTCAGAATTTTCCATATACGTCAAGATTTTGCCAAAATCAGGTCAAAGTTGCAAAAAAGACCGTTTTTGGTACTTTATATAGCAAGTTATCGTAGGCAACTTTATCACAAAATTAAATATGAACCTTGCTCTACGGATAATTGGAAAGAAATTGGGAAACATTCTGTGTCTAGATATTAGTTTTCGCAAAAAATCAAAAAGAAATTTGGGTTACCTAAAAATTGTGTCGGGAGAGAAATTTATCACACACAGTTCTCTGTAGATTCCCTTGTAGAACTGTGATATGTAAGCATTTTAAATTTAAACGGTTTTTGACGGAAACAGTGGTGATTTTAAAAATAATAATGGATACAAAAAAGTTAGTAATTTTCATCGTTAGTTTGAACCATGCTCTGCATAGCCATAAATCATTTTCTTATTTATTGGTAGATCCAAAGTGCTAAAAAATCGTCTGAAAAAAAATTATATTTTTCGAGTTTAGATTCAAATATCATAAAAACGTATCGAAATAATTGTATTTGTTGGTATATTACAATTAGTCTTGGCAATTGGAAGCAAAATTGCGTTTATAGTTTATTGGAAAACTAGTTGTGAAAGATACTCTATTTTTAAACTCAAAAAAGTAGCTGAAAAGTGCATACAATTTCAATAGCAATTCTCTTAAAAAGATTACATAATAGAAAAAAGCGAGTATGCAGTCAAAAGAGCGGCAACCTTGAATTGAATTCATGTATTTGATTGTTTGGGATGTTTTTTAAAAAAAATGTTCTCATTCTGTTGACTAGTGTTATCGAAAATGATAATTTGGAACCATCAATGATATTGTTATGTACCAACACAATTTTACAATATATCATTTTTTACAAATATCATGTTGAATGTTAGAAGTTTCATAAGTGAATTGTAAATGTCTTATCTCGTATTTATGCTAATTTTGTGCATAGCACTGAAACGATCGCATTAAGTTATGACTTAACATTAAGCATTCAATATTATTCGTATTCAATATGGTTACTTTTTAACAATAACTATATATTTTAACTATAGTTAAAATCACTTTTAATATCTGTCTGTAGAGAACTAACTTTTTCATAATTTAATTTAATAATTAATATATTAAAATAAAGGGTTTTTCAATAAGAGCGCTACAAAAGTTTTTTCAAAGATTTTTCAAGGATTTTTCAACATGGACACTACAGAAGCAGAGCGACAGGGACAGCAAACGACGCCATATTTTTTGCCGCTCTTTTGACATTTCTCTTCAGTAAGGTTTGTCATTTCATGATGGAAAGATATATACACACACCAATTTATTCTAAAACTATTCTAAATTGGTTGTAGTCCAAACTATATTCCTTGTAGTATATGTCCTATGTCGCGCTAGGGATTTAAGGAACTGAAGAAGAAGTATTGGCTATAAGAAACAATTAAATAATTGAGAGAACCCAAGAATTTCTATTAAAAACTTAAAAACTGACTTAATAGTATGCACTATTTTTCAATTGAAGTTTGTAGTATTCAATTGCTGTAAGTGATTCAATGATTTTTTTATTGTTATAGCAGCAACTCTTGATATATATAAATAAAATAAAAAACTATTAATTTTCTGTTATTATTTTTTTCCACGTGTACTTTAAACATTAAAACAACATCGTACTTGGCTGTTTGTACTCTAAGTCAAGAGGTGTGTTCAATTAATTTTCTCAGCTAATTAAATAGTATTAAACAGACTTAATAAATAACTAAACTTCCTGCCGTCTTGTTGGAACGACATTCAATACATTTGTGCGATATGCTTCCAAAGTAGAGTGTATCTCTATCTAAAATGATAAATATTATACTCAAACTGAATATAATGTTGTTTTAGAGTAAAAACTCAGCAATGTCAATGTAATGTGATTCACAAAAACCATTATATTGCTGTTAATTACTAAACGATTTTATCAATGTTGGCATTAATTGACGAGGAATGTAAAACTAAAGAACTGCATTCTAACATTTAAAATACCAAAACTACTATAAACATAAAAAACTATTATTAAAAAAATATATGTATTTAGGTGATTTTTAAATTACATCGACGATCTAAAGGTAAAACTAACAAAATATATTTAATCCGAAACATATTTTTTAAAGTTAAGTATTAAGTATTATTCGATGAATTATGCACGCAATGAAAACAGTCCTGATAAACGAAAAATTGGACAATAGAATTTTATTTCTTTTCTGGGTCAATAACATTGTTTGTACACACAAAAAAAAATATCGTTTCCTGTAAACACTTTCTCAAACAAACACTAAAGTGTTTGCAAGCTCATTTGTAGGAAATAATCGTAGTGTTTCTCACAAATGATAAGTAGTGTTTCCTCAAACACGAAAAATGTTACCCACAAATGCAAAAAGTGTTTCCCATTAATATTTGAAATGTTTCCCACAAATATTTCAAAATTTGATAGTTTGCCAAAAATACTTAAAGTGTTTCCGGCAATTATTTGTAGTGTTCGCCAAATTCAGTAAAAGCAAAATGTTTTTTTTATTTCGGCATCCACTTATTTACGCGACATGTCGAATAATGCAGAATTCCAGGGTAGATTATTTGACAAGTCGCGTAAACGAGCGACTACCGAAAATAAACCTTTTATTTCGACTGATATTGATGGACACTAAGGAAACACTACAACACATCGATGCATTATGCCTGGGACAGGTGTCTCTTCTAAACTGACTGGGTTTTCGTCAGTCATCTGTTTTGGATGTTTTGGATAATAATTAGCTTCAGATGTCGCACATCAAAAAAAATGTTGCTTCTTATTCGACAAAAGAAGCTTATCCACGTTTATTCGTGCAAGTGTTGTATGTTCAATTCTTCAAGTGAAGCATCTTTTGTGACAAGCTGTACGATTTATGGGGCAAACACTTTCAATGTGGCATTTTTACCGAGAAGCTATTAGAATTTAGGGTAAATACCTTTAAAATAGATTGTGTTCTGGGAAACACTTAGTGATTGCTCCAAAGAAATATCATGTATTTATTACTTATCTTAAACATTTTCATTATTTACTGGTAACAAATGAGTATTTGGGAGCAATAATTGAAGTGACTTTTATAAAGTGTTCTTGGGAAACATTTTAAATGCTTTTAAAAAATTAGATATTGTTTTGTTCAAATACTAGAATTGTGTAATTATTTGCAATAGCCATTATTATTTACGACTAACAATAAGTATTTATGGCCAATATGTATTTACCAGAATTAACCGATATCTTCCCACAAGTATTTTATAAAAATTCCTTTTTTAGAGTGTACCAAACGTATTTTTCGTTTGCGTTTTTAAATAAAAAAATTGATTATATTACAAGCATTCGTTACAGTTTGAATGTTACACTTTGAATTTTACAGTTTGAATGTTACAGTTTGAAACTAACAGTTTGAAATTTTTCTCACAGAATCTTCCAGTTTCAAAATATTGCTCCCATAAGTATGAATATTCTAAGTGAATTTAATATATTTTAAAGTTTTTCATTTGTCATAAAAATAATTTTACGTTTAATATACATTGAGGGCAAACCAACTTTCTTTATTTTATATAGCACACATTGTATACATTTGGGAGAAAAGTTGAAATACGTTGCAAAATAAATTCTTTTGCCGCAATTTAAAACCATTTTAGAACAATTTGGATGTGTGTATTTGATAATAGGATTTTTTTAATAATAGTGTGTTGAATTTTTTGACAAATGAATTTTGTGTATTTTGTGGTAGTTGCTATTTCAAGTCCAGTTCACTTTCCCATCTTGACCCTATTTCAATTTCTACTAGGGTTTAGTAAAAACATATTTTTAAGCGAAAAAAGACCCTGAGTATGTAGCCGCAAATATGATTATGCAATTGGCCTAGATCTCACGATGTCGTTGTTATTAGTGCACAGATGAGCCGAGTTAGATAGATGCAAATGAATATGAGGCCAGATACATAAACCTCTAACCCCGCCGTTTAAGGTGATTATTCTAAATGGGGGGCACACGTTGACGTTAATAATAATAATTTAGTTAAACAACAATAACAACAAAAGAGTATCTATATTTTTTCACATTTGAAAGCACATCACGGAATAACTAACGATACATACAATATATATATACGATATATACGATGTGAGAAGTTATGGAAGTTACGAGCACAGGGTGCGATACTTTAGGTACTTTGAGCACGTATAGCATGCATTCTATAAAACTTTTGTGAATTATATTTGGAGTTTTGTTATTTTTATTACTTTAAAATTTCAAAAATTAAATACAGCCTTTTATGGGTCACTTTAAGCCAAGGTGTGTGTATAGCGCCTTAAGCTTGCTTTTGGCCACAATATGTTGGCGACTGCGTTTTGTTGGCTATTTTGTGACAGTCTTTTGGGCTGACGTTATTTTATGGCATAAATAAATAAAATAAAAATAAAAAAACCAAAAACTACGCGAAATCGCACGACGCCCGGTTGATCTGTTTATTTTTCGTTGGTCACGATCATTTGAAATTTATTGGCGGATAATACGAAAAACACTGATTTCGAGCGAGGTTCGTTCTCAATACATAGTATGCATTGCACTGCACTACACTGGGCTACACTGCGCCTGTTTGCATTGCGAAATGATGCGGAATTTGAAAACACTCTGTATGTGCAAAAATAATAATAAGAAATAAAAAATTTGAACAAAATTTAAGAAAAATTCGACTTCTTTTTCAGGGGGCGTTCGGGGGGTTCGTTCAAAGCAATAAACGACGCAGCGGCGACTGTAAAAGTCATGGCGCAAAACTAACTGCGAAATAACTACTAAAGTTAGTGAGCGCCGCCAGCGAGCCAGCGACTGACTGACTGAGTCAGTCAGTGAGTGGCCATTTGTATCCGCTGGATGCAGGCGCACATACATACAGACAGATAGATAGCTAGATATATAGACGGACAATCGCAGTTACAAGTTACTGACGTTGTTGTTATTGTTGTTGTTGCTGTAGGTTCGCCTGGGAAAATTCAGTTCCATGCTTTTCGCAAATCGCTTTACGTAACACAAAACATGGCCTAATTATTTTCATGCTGTGTGGTTGTTGTAATGCCTTATTGTTGTATTTCCTTTTTTTTTTTTTTTGTTAAGGCACAGTTACAATTTCACACCGTTTTATAGGATTTCTTTTTTATTCGTATATGATTCGTATTCATTTTTTTTTTATTCTGGTTTAATTTTTTTTTTATAATTTTTTTGTTTTTTATAAAACTCGATTTTTTTCTATTTTATATTTTCCAATAATTATTATTTTTAACTAATTAAAACTTTTTTTTATGATAAATAGCTATTATTTTTATTATAAAACATATTTATGTTTGTATAATTTTTAAGTTTTTTCTTCTTTTTTTTTTAATGTTGTTTGTTTTTAGTCGACCTTTTCTTCTTTTCTATTTTTATAAAAAAAATTGGTATATTTAAGAATTTTGATTTTTTTTTCGTATATAATTCGTATTTGTATTTTGTTGTATTCATATTTTTTTTTTTACATTTTTCTTTTTACATAATTTGTATTCATATTTTTGCATTATTATTTTAATATTTTTTAATTTTTAGCAGTTTTTTTATGCAATTTTAGATTTTTTTTCAAAATTTCTGAATTTTTCCCTATTTTTAATTTTTAGCAGTTTTTTATGCAGTTTAAGATTTTTTTTTCAAAATTCTGTTTTTCATTTCAATTCATTACTAGACACAAATTTTGGCAGGCTCAAGAATATTATATTTTAATACAAAGGCGTAGTTGGTATCAGAAGCTATTTGTTTTCTGTCCGTTCCAAAAATATGCCTTTAAAATTCCTTAACATTTGCTTAGGAAGAGTATGGTCAATATTTTTGGCAGACTCAAGCCAGCTGTGAAACATTTTATTGGAAGATTTCAAGAGGAAAAAAACGAAATTTGTATCAGAAGCTGTCTACTGACTTCCCATACCCAAAATATATTGGGAATCTGCCTTCCACAAAATTGAATAACCTGCCATACGTTTCCAAAAATCTTTCTTTTACTTGTGTGTTTTTGCCGGAAATATTACTGAAAAATGCCAGAACATCATATAGCAGATCAAAACGAATGGCATTATGTATTTGTTTTGTTTTCACTTCGTTCAAAAAATATGCCGGGAATCTGCCTTTAAAATTATACAAAATTTAATCTGTGTGTTTGAAATGGAAATGTGACGAAAACATTTTTTTGAAATGATTCAAGCCGAAGAAGGAGGAGTTTGTATCAAAAGTTATATGTTTTCTGCCCTTACCTAAAATACGCCAGGAATCTGCGTTTAAAATTTCATAAAAAATTTTAAATCTGTCATATGCTTCCCTAAACTTCCATATATCTGTATGTGTTTGACGGAAATATATAGGAAATAATCTTGAAAAATACCAGAAATTTTGTATCGGCAAATTGTGGAATTTTAAAGACATATTTTCTGCAGCTTTTGATACAAATTCTGCTTTTGTCTATTTAAAATCATCTGAAAAACTGTTTTGAAATGTTATCTAGTGCTGTCATACGCTTCCTACAAAATTTTATTTATGGGAAGCTTCTGGAACTTTTTTATTTGTACAAATAAAAAAAAAAAATGATTGAAAAAGAAGATTTAATAATTTAAAATTGCTTAAATTACTGTCTCATGGTGAATTATTTGATACACACAGAAGAGAAATTATTGACAAGAACCCATTGATTGCCCCAACTACTTTTTCGGTTATCAGAACTGCTAAGTCGGTTCTTATGACTACAACCAAAGAAGCTGTAGTTTAGACTACAATCAATTTAGAAGAATAATTAAATAAATATGATGTGTGTATATGGTATTCGGTTATTCCAACAAGTAAATTATAGAAATTTATTTTTAATCGAATGAAGTTGGTTGTGACAACTTTTTTTCTTTCTTTCAAACTCAAGTAAAAGAGGATTTTTATGTGAGTGTATTTTTATTGTTTGAAACCATACGTTATCAATTATTATTATTTTTATTCAGTTTATTTAAATTAATTTTGTTTTTCAAATTTGGTTTTTCATTCAAAATTATGTTTTACGCAACATTGAATTTTTTTCTACAATATTAAATTACCAGTATTTTATATAACTTTTTTTTTAATAAATTTGTTTTAATAATATTCACTTGAATTAAATTAAAAATAGTGCCTTTTTTCAAATAGTGCCAAAAATATGCCTTTAAAATTCCTTAACATTTGCTTAGGAAGAGTATGGTCAATATTTTTGGCAGACTCAAGCCAGCTGTGAAACATTTTATTGGAAGATTTCAAGAGGAAAAAAACGAAATTTGTATCAGAAGCTGTCTACTGACTTCCCATACCCAAAATATATTGGGAATCTGCCTTCCACAAAATTGAATAACCTGCCATACGTTTCCAAAAATCTTTCTTTTACTTGTGTGTTTTTGCCGGAAATATTACTGAAAAATGCCAGAACATCATATAGCAGATCAAAACGAATGGCATTATGTATTTGTTTTGTTTTCACTTCGTTCAAAAAATATGCCGGGAATCTGCCTTTAAAATTATACAAAATTTAATCTGTGTGTTTGAAATGGAAATGTGACGAAAACATTTTTTTGAAATGATTCAAGCCGAAGAAGGAGGAGTTTGTATCAAAAGTTATATGTTTTCTGCCCTTACCTAAAATACGCCAGGAATCTGCGTTTAAAATTTCATAAAAAATTTTAAATCTGTCATATGCTTCCCTAAACTTCCATATATCTGTATGTGTTTGACGGAAATATATAGGAAATAATCTTGAAAAATACCAGAAATTTTGTATCGGCAAATTGTGGAATTTTAAAGACATATTTTCTGCAGCTTTTGATACAAATTCTGCTTTTGTCTATTTAAAATCATCTGAAAAACTGTTTTGAAATGTTATCTAGTGCTGTCATACGCTTCCTACAAAATTTTATTTATGGGAAGCTTCTGGAACTTTTTTATTTGTACAAATAAAAAAAAAAATGATTGAAAAAGAAGATTTAATAATTTAAAATTGCTTAAATTACTGTCTCATGGTGAATTATTTGATACACACAGAAGAGAAATTATTGACAAGAACCCATTGATTGCCCCAACTACTTTTTCGGTTATCAGAACTGCTAAGTCGGTTCTTATGACTACAACCAAAGAAGCTGTAGTTTAGACTACAATCAATTTAGAAGAATAATTAAATAAATATGATGTGTGTATATGGTATTCGGTTATTCCAACAAGTAAATTATAGAAATTTATTTTTAATCGAATGAAGTTGGTTGTGACAACTTTTTTTCTTTCTTTCAAACTCAAGTAAAAGAGGATTTTTATGTGAGTGTATTTTTATTGTTTGAAACCATACGTTATCAATTATTATTATTTTTATTCAGTTTATTTAAATTAATTTTGTTTTTCAAATTTGGTTTTTCATTCAAAATTATGTTTTACGCAACATTGAATTTTTTTCTACAATATTAAATTACCAGTATTTTATATAACTTTTTTTTTAATAAATTTGTTTTAATAATATTCACTTGAATTAAATTAAAAATAGTGCCTTTTTTCAAATTTTATTTTTCAATAAATATGATATTTTTTATAACTTATTATATTTTTTATGATTTAAAATTGGATTGTTCAATTTCAATTTTTCAAAAAATCATATTTTCCAGAATTTTGTTTTTTTTTTAGATAGGTACAACTTTTAAATTGCTTCTTTTTTAAGTAATTTTTCTTTACAGTACTTTAATTTTTATATTATTTGTTATTAAAAACATTCAGTTGAAATTATCCAGTTTAATTAAATTCCAAATGCTGCTATTCCTCATTTAAAATTATATTTTCTAAAACTTTTAATATATTTTTATTGTATACATTATCAATAAATCTTTTCATTTATATATTTTAATTGTAGAAAATTGCTTTAATTACTGTCTGTAGTTGATTTCTATAAATTTCTATAATTTCTTTAAACATTTTTTTTTTATTAAGTCCAATTTGATTGTTGCCTTGCGGGCGGGCGCGCACTGTTCGCGACGGCGACGCGTTTTGCATCCGTTGGCATCCGTTTTGGCCACAACTTGGGCGAGCGCGCTCTTGCACGTTAACACACGAGCTCTGTTACACCTGAACTAACTTTGTGAAAACTTTGCGCCCAGCCACGATGTTCTCGTCGTCGTCGTCGTCGTCGTCGTCGACAGCAGCCACCATTCATTCAGTCAAGTCAGTCAGTTGAGTCGGTTAGTCAGCCAAACCATCTAAACCAACAACCAGCTAGCCAGCCAGCCAGTGAGCTAGTCATTCATCCATGCAGCGCGGAGCAGCAAAGCCATTAGAGGAGGGAGAGCGCACGCCGCTCATTCCATTCGTATATTTGGCCGCCGCCTCATAACCTAAAAGCTTTGATGAGAGACTAGGTTTAAGCGCCACTTCAATTTACTCCATGTCAGGTGTAGCGCTGCCTGTTACCGCTCTGGCGCTGGTTATAAATGCGACGCTTGTTTTTTTTTTGCCAAGTTAACGGTTTTGCCTTAAGACGCACGGTGAACAAAATTATGAAATTTTTGAACAAAATGGAATTCAAAAATATGATATATTTAAAATTATGTTCACTATTAAAAAAAAAATAAAAACTGACTAAGAAAAAATTTGTTAAACTGTAGGTCCAACCACTTTGAGTACAAATATAACACGCACAGCTCATATGGTGAGAGAGCTCGGCCTAAGTTCTATATAGGACTGTAGGGCCAAATTATTATTATTAATTAATATTTATGTATACTCCCTTTGAAATATATAACTCGGAACGATATTGAAACGATGTGGGACCAATTTAACGTTTTCGATAATCTATAACACCGTACAAAAAGAAAATCCTGTATATTCTTAAAGTACACTAAACAAAAATAAAATGCACGTGTGTCCCAGTTTCTTTAAAAATATTTTACTAAAAATCACTCAAACCCGTATTACATATCGTCACCTGAGAATTTATTTGACTCAAACGCAATTTTTGTAGGTATTGGATATATGGGATTTATATATTCTCTGTCTAATGCCGTTATCCGTTTTTCGATATCTCGTTTCAAATCTGAGATATTCAGCATCGACTTTGCTCCATATCTCAAAATTGCTTCTATTTTGACGTAAATGCAAATCTTTTTTATCGTTTTTCACGAAATCGACTTAATGGAGTATGAGCCACACAAATTCTCAGGTGACGATTGATGATTTAATCCATTATTTTTTTGTTTAAAATTATTAAGTAGTATTTATAATGTAAGCGTTATAAAATATGTATTCATATGTATTCAAAATATGTATTCATACATTAATAAAATGCTAAAAAATAATTAATAAATGAGGAAGTGTTTAGAACCCAGGTAAAATTTTTGGCAGGTCGAGGCAGTTTAGAGACATTTTTTCGAAAGATCTCTAGAATCAAAGCCGAAGTTTGTATCAGCAGCCGTTTTCATAATATGCCGTGATTATGCCATTAAAATTCTACAAAATTTTGAAATCTGTTATGCACTTCCCAAAATATTCCAGCCATTAAAATTCCGCAAAATTTTGAAATCTGCTATGCACTTCCCAAAATATTCCATTTATATGTGTGTTTTTCCAGAAATAAGCCGATAATAAAATGCCAGAAATTTTGTATCGTGCGGCGTAAATTTTACATATGATTTAGTGGTTACAAATGTAAAATTCTGAAATTCTAGAATACAAATCCATGTTTAACTTAATTTCTTCCAATAAAGGATTTTTTGATTTCTAACTTTCAGGTCGTATGAGTGATATTATTAAAATTATTTAAAAAATTTCAAAGGAATTCATGTAGAAAAGTCTAGACAGTTGTGTCGGACGGTGTAATGATACGGGTTCTATAATATATAGGTACGAAAAGATGTAATTTGCTTCATAATGCAAGCAATCAACAATAATAAATGAGATGCATCACAATTCAGCGCACTAAGCAATGTGTTATAAAGAGACGGAAGATCATTCAGCGCAATAAGCAATGTGCCAGAAAGAGATGGAAGATCAGCACATTAAAACACATGAGTGAGAATGAGATGCCAAGATCGTAATGAAATTTAGTAACTATTTCCTCAGTTTGTAAAAAAAAAAAAAAATGTTTGATTCTAATTACTTTGTATGTTTATGCCAAAGATTGCAAGGATATTCTTCATTTGAAATAACTTATTTCTAATCACCATTAATGTGATCAAAAATAAAAAAAAATCATCCCAATATCGACTCAGAAAATTGAGAAAACCAGTTTTATGTAATTCATAAAATACGTATTTCCGGTTTTAAAAATATTACAGATATTAAAATACTCAGACATCAATTACTATAACTTATTCTCCAAAATATATTATAAAAAATTTTAGTTCAAATAATTTTAATTAAAAAAGTTTTAATACTTTTTATTAAACTATTTTTATATGTATTCCGTGGAGCAACAGTAGATTTGCCTTGATATTTTAGCAATTTGTAAAAAAAAATCGTTTAGACGTTATATAATTTTGTTCAAAAAAAGTGCATTTTTTTTCAACGTGCGTCGTAGGTCAAAACATTTGAACTTTCGCAAGCTTGCCTCTTGTTAACCTAAAGCTCTGTGTAAAGCTTCGTTGCAACATGTGCGTCCAGTTGTTGTTGTTGCAATATTAATCGTTGTTGTAGCAAGTGTTTATGTTGTTCTTGCATTTGCTCAAAGTTACTGCTGCTCATTCTTAAATTTCTGTTGCCAGTTTTAAAGTTGCTGCTGCTGTTGTTGTCAATTTTAAAGTTGTTGAATATTTTTATTATTGTAGTTGTTAGTATAAAAGTTGTAGTTGTTGTTACTGCCGCTAGTCTTCGCTATTGCGCTGGGATTAGTCTTTATTTGAATAATAATTATAGGTCTCACTCACCAGTTCGTCGGCGTCCGTCACCTCTTGCACCGGCGTAAGTTTATTGTGCTTGTTGGACCTCAATGTGTTCTGCATTTTGTTTGTTGGTCTCTCTTTGTGTTCGGTGTGTTAAAGCTTTAAATCGCCTCTGGTTTGATGTCGATCATTGGTGGGTCTGCAAATGAAATCTACTTTTAGGCTGCGGTTTAAATGGTGACGCTAAAAAACTAGTTTAATTTTTAAAGTTATGTTGTGTCACTCTTAAGCGAAATACTATTTGTTTTCGTTTGAAATTATTTTTAAGTTTATGCACAGAAAAAAAATGTACATCATATTGATGAATTCCGTTCTTCAAATCATGATTCATTGTATTGAAAAGTCATTCTTAATATTAATGACTAACGCCATCAATGTTATGAATGCTATCATAAATATGATGAACGCTTGGTAACTGTCGAAAAAGTGTTCTTCAATATGATGAACTGTATGTGAAGAATACGTTTCATCATATTAATAAACCGAAATATAAAATAAAACATATATGTTCTTCATATTGAAGAACTTTGTTCATTAGACCAAATTTCTATCAAAATGTTTTTTTTTCGTTCATTGTTTCAGTTCTCAAGTAGTTCTTGTGTGTTATTTCTTATATAATGCTTGCTCGACATGCATAAATTAGTAAAATGTTTTATAATATATTTATTATAATTACAACTTTTTATTAATAAAAAGTTATATTTATAAAAAATATATTTTTGAAAAAATATTTTTTCGAACTATTTTTTTTTCGAAAAAATTTTTTTTCGAACAATTTCTTTTTCGAAAAAATTATTTTTTTTAAAAACATTTTTTTATTGAACAAATTCAAAAAAAACTTTTTTTTTCAAAAAAAAAGTTTTTTTTCGAAAAAAATATTTAAAAAATAAAAAAAAATCAGATATTTTTCTTTTTAATTTTTTTACAACAATTTTTTTTCGAATTATTTTATAAAAAAAAAAAAAATTGAAAAAATATTATGAACAAATTCATCAATATGACAATTCATTGTATTGATTATTTGGTTCATATATATAATGAATACATTCATTAATATGTCATTTAATGAACGGTGGTATCAATATGATGAATATGGTAGTTGGTGAAAAAATTCATAATATTTATGAATAAATTCATCATCTTGAAGAATTTTTGTTTTTCTGTGTATAGGTATCTACACAGAAAAAACTTCATATTGATGAAATTCGTTTTATTGATCACTACGAAATACATAAATGTTCTGAATTCTTTCTCAATTTGATGAACGACTGAAAAAATTCAAAATATATGTATATCATATCGATACCTTCCAGGCAGAACATCGTAACCAACATTTTGAGATTTTTTTTTATTGCTGTTCTATATTAGTAGCATGTCCCTGCAAAGTCATTGTTTTGAATTTCGCGGTCCAAATAAATTAAATAAAGCCAAATAACGTGTATTAAAGTAACTTTATTTTTGAAAAATGTTGGTTACGATAGAATTTAAAATTTTTAAATTCAATTCTGTGCGCAGTTATAAGGCTTAGCGAAGGCATTTGTATTATAAACTGAATATTTAAGACACATCTTAGGTTTGTAGGTACATACAGACTATTACATGTCAGAATGATAACATAATCCCAACTAGAACCAAATACGAAATGTTATCTTTGCGACTATCGTTTTTTAGGTGACTTTAAGATTCTTAGAAAATAAAGCATATCTATAAAGCATCGTATAGATATATCAGAAAGGTAACTTTTTAAAGTAAACAAATCGGGAAAATACCCACATAGTGACACCTCTGAACTTCATACTTCAAAGTTGGCATTCGTTTTTTTTTGCTGCGTTACACGGTGAACAAAATGATGAAATTTTTGAACAAAACGCCATTTTTTATTTTTAAATTTTCATTTGTTACATACATAAAAGACCCACTAAGAATAATCTGTAACCATTTTTCTTATAACATTAACAGTTTAAGGGATATGAGCCTTCATAGTTAGGAAAAAAATTGCATTCCATAAAAAAATATATGGAAATACATATTGGAACATAACTAAAATATCCTTGCATATCCTCTCAAATCCTTAAAATTGTATTTAGGCTTTTACAAAATACACATTCTGAAAAAAAGTAACTTCCGGTTTGCTCCGGTTTACAAGAAAATTGTTGTGAAACACTACCATTTTCGTTAGAAATTTACTTATTTGATTTAAAGCGTTTAGTGTAATAATTTTATATCAATTAAACCTACAGATATCCTTCACACGCGCTAACTTTTTTCTAATCACAATTAATGTGGTAAAAAAATTTCATAGCTATATCTTTCCCGGATTATGTGTCATAAATTACTTTTTTTATTCTAATTTCATTTGCCTTTTTTGTAAATTTATTCCAAGGACTGTAAGCGATATCCCCTGTTTGCATTAACTTTTCTCTAATCACAATCAATGTGGTAAAAAATGAAAAATATATCATCCCGATATCGTTCCCGGATTAGGAGTAATTCACTTGGCAAAAAGTACCATTTTTCATACATTTGTTCTTTTTTGTAAATTTATTCCAAGTACTGCAAGCGATATCCTTCGTTCGCACTAACTTTTTTATAATCATAATCAATGTGATAAAAAAACAAAAAAATATGATCCCGATAACTTTCCCGGATTAGGAGAATTTACATGGCAAAAATTATCATTTTTTATACATTTGTTCCTCTTTTTGTAAATTTATACCAATGACTGCAAGCGATATCCTTCATTCTCACTAACTTTTCTCTAATCACAATCAATGTGGTAAAAAATGAATAATATATTATCCCGATATCGTTCCCGGATTAGGAGAAATTCACTTGGCAAAAATTACCATTTTTCATACATATGTTCCTTTTTGTAAATTTATTCCAAGGACTGCAAGCGATATCCTTCGTTCGCACGAACTTTTTTCTAATCATAATCAATGTGATAAAAAATATGATCCCGATATATTTCCCGGATTAGAAGAAATTACATGGCAAAAAAAAAAAACAGTTTTATACTTTTTTTTTTGTAAACTTATTTCTAGGACTGCAAACAATGTCGTTCGTTCGCACTAACTTTTTTTTTAATCACAATCAATGTGGTAAAAAATTTTACCCTGATATCGTTCCCGGATTAGGAGAAATTACATGGCAAAAATTACCATTATATTTCCTAATTTCATACATATGTACCTTTTTTGTAAATTTATTTTAAGGAATGCAAACGATACCCTTCATTAACACAAACTTATTTCAGATCACTATCAATGTGGTCAAAAATAAAAAATAAATCATACCGATATCGGCTCCAGTTTTTAAAAAATCACATGTCAAAAATTTACACAAAATTATAATTTTTAAATTATTTTTACATAACTTTTGTTAATCAATAGAAGACATTTTGTAAAGCATAACTATACCCTCATATTTTTTTATTAAGTAAACCGATTATTAAGTCTACCGATTTGTTTTGAAGTTATATAATTTTGTTCAAAAAAAAGCTTTTTTGTTCACCGTGCGTCATAACGTTTGCTGTAAGCGTTTTTTGTGCCTACCGTGTGAGGAGGTGTCTCAGGACGTGACTGTGGCAGTGACAAACAGTGCAGCTAAAATAATTTAAAATAAAAATGCATTTAAATTTAAAACATTGCGCTTGGTTTTTCATTATTATTGTCTTTTATTTATTTGATATGTATTAGTTTGTCATTTCTTTATTTCCATCAATTTTTGGAAAAGTAAATAATCGAATTGTAGTCGCGGTAGCTCAGTGATTAGTGCGTTGGACTGCGAGCCGAAAGGTCCCCGGTTCAAGCCTGGACTGGGGCTAAGAACATCTTTTCATAGAAACATTTTTCTATACCGCGCTACCTCTCGTCAGTAAATGGCAAAAGTACGAGAGTAAAACATTGCCTATGGAAAGCTCTCACCCGCCGTTCGGATTCGGCAATAAACTGTAGGTCCCACAACTTTGAGTACAAATATAACACGCACAGCTCAAAATGGTGAGAGAGCTCTGCCTAAGTTCTTATAGAACTGTAGTGCCAAACTATTATTATTAAATAATCGAATGACTACCTAATATATTGATAATAATTTGTTGTCATATTTTACATATGTATTGGTAGTTAAAAGGGTTAACTAAAAGCTGTATTTAAGCTATATTATCGGCTGTCTAGAGGACAACTTTCTGATGATTCCTTTTAATAGTTGACTTAAACATAACTTTTTATTTATCTTTTCGAGACCTAAAAGTCAAAAAAGAGGCGGACTTACGTAAGTCTTTTCGATACCTTTTTGATCACATTCACGACAACATTCGAATATCGTTAACTTTTTAAAGTTAGCATAAAGTTAGGTATTGGGAATCGTTTTTCTGGTTGAGATGGTCATATTTCTTTTAGTGACTACTTCAAGTATTTTTAACTTTATTTGTGGTAGTGGTAGAAAAACTAAAAAATATGTGTTTTTGTAGAGAATATGTCCACCTTTAAAGCGAAAATATAAAATCTTAATTTGTTATGTAATTCCAATGCATTTTTCACCAAAATATGTTATTTCCCTGTTTTTATAAATATTAAAAAAAATGTTTTGTTTTTCCCAAAAATATATATTTTTTTTTTGTGAAAATTAAAAAAAAATATGTCCAACAATTAATTTATTTTAAAAGTTTATCAAAAAAAGAAAAAAAATCAGATCATAAAAAGGGACAATGAGCTGTGATCCTGACGCCCTTTTGCTTCATATTTTAATCAGCCCTATCGTGAAAGCCCTGTCGGCAATCTGCAAGGTCACAACGTTCGTATTCTAGTAATCCTAGTACTGCGGAATATAAGTTCAGATATCCGTTTAATTCACGGACATTGTTATCATTGATCAAAAATATTGTTCACGCCTCTTTCTGAGTGTACTAATAGGATGTCGGAAGTGGGATGTGAAAGGGTTGCAAGAATCACAGTCCTTTGCGTTAATGAATATCACTGATACTGGAAAGTATGGAACTCAGCTTGGGCCAACAACAACTCCAGCTGTCAGAAAAAACACCGCCTGCAATCCATCTTCCTGTAGCAAAATAAGTAAAAATGGGATAAATGGGATAATACTCCTCTTCACTCATGTGTCAAAAAGCAATCCTATGCATATTAGAATTAACAACCAATTTAATTTAATTTTTTAACAGCCAATACATATTTAATTTATTGACTGTTTATAAAGTCAAAAACCGTCAAAGTATGTTCGATTGCTGTTTATTGGAATTCGAATTCAATTCGGGGAATTTCAATTCGTGAGAATTTTACAATAGGAGGGAGGATTTGATTCTCGAGAAAAATTTGAGGAATCGCATATTTCCCGAGATTCACGAAAGAATTGACTATGTTGTTATTATTGGTCAATGATGTTTAAATTTAAATTTTCAGTTTTCTATAGCACCCCCCTCTTAATGAACGCTCAAAAACTGCCTTATTAAAATTCAGAAAAAAATCACAAAAAAGCATGACATTACACAAAGATCATCGCTCTTTGATTTGAGTGATAACAATGTTTCTTTTATTTTTTAAATTTTGAAAATCTTTATTTAGTGATGTAAATTTTAGAATTGTTTTAAAACCTTTGAGTTTTTGTTTTATTTGATTTGAGTACATTTTTATTGTAATTTTAATAACAAATTTGAATTTTTGACAAATTATTATTTTTATTGCGAGATAATTGGAAGAAAACTTCTAAATAACCTAATTTGAACCCATCAAAAGGGGTTATGACGACCTCTTGTGATCTCTTGTGTAGAAATCCATTATCGGAAAATCGGATTGAAATTTTAAGTTTTTCGGCGGACTTTTATTTTTGGAAAGAATTTTTGAATTTTAGTAAATACTTTAAAAATACGATATTCTTTTTGAAAAGTAAAATTTAGTTATTTTTAATAATAAGGGAATCCATATCAGCATTGTAAATTTATCATCTCGTAAAATAATAAAATTACGCGCAGCTCGACATGAACGCACTTTTATCTGGATTCGCGTAAACTATTTTATAAAATTTTGGTTGTACTCCAATTTTTAGTTATATCACTTATAAAAATTTCACAACACAATTTAATGAAAACACATTTGCCACAAAATATAATTTTATTGACAACTAACGAAAAGATAGAACAAAATATTCAAGAAATTTTATTTACGTTATTTTAACATAAAAAAACTACAAATAAATTTACGAGTTGAGCGTAAAATATTCTTATACAATTTTTGCGTAAATTTCTACTGTTTAAGGGATTTCCACGAGGTTTACGCGCTTGATATGAATCCCCTTAATAATTTTATTTTAGTGTACAAATATTTTTTTAGTTTTTGTGTAAAAATAATAAAATAAATAAATAAAAAATGTTTGTAAATATTTTATTAGTTAAAATATATACATATTGGAAAAAGATTTTAAATCGCGTAAAGATTTTATTATAAAAATAGTGTACATATATAGTTTTCTAGATATGTTTAATTCAAGTGTTCTTTAATACATATCGGCTAGTGATCGTCGGTTGAGTGGCACTTCGCCCTTGGTCAGGCCAAATATTTGAACATTTACCACATCATTTAAAGAGTGATTGTTTCAAGTATTCGTTTATTTACACTTAATGGTTGTATTTTTGACAACCATCCCACACAATTAACATATTGTGTATATGTTTGAAGAAATTTGAAATGAATAAGATTATTTTTTTTTGTTTTTCATTTTTTCGCCATACTTGGTCAGCTGAATGAAGTTGGAGTCTATTTTTGCTGAAATTTTATTTTTATTACAAACGTTGAAATCAGAAATCAACGGTAAAAACGTGGGTATCCCGCACTAACGCATAGCATTGACTACAAGGTCGTGCACAACATGCCACGACTGTTAAGTATTCCAAGTGCACGTTCGACGGACGGACGGACAAACAGACAGACAAACAGTCAGACACAACAGTCAACATATGTACCACCTTTCAACTGACGCCCGTCGCCGTCGCCGCCGTATGTACACCAACCATGTCATATGCAATGCGGCGACAAGTGGAAATAATTTAAATAAAATACATCTCAACAGAAATCATTTTAATGGAATGCTTCAATTGATTCTGTTGTTATTTACACTGCAACAAATGGATTTGATGACATGCAATCACGCAATGTTTTTAAAAATGACACTGCTCTAAAAAAGGAGAGCAGAATTTTCAGGCCATCTATTATTACTACACACAAACAAAAAAAATATGCTTTTGTTATTAGTTTGCAGCTAAGAAAAGATTAGTTGTAACAACATACTTCAGGTTAGGTTAATAGAAAATTTGTACACATTGGTCGATGGAACTGCAGTATTCGGTTAGCACTTGGAATATTATCATATAATGAAATATAATCAAACACATCAAATTATTCAAAATTTGTGTTCTCAAATTATTCCAAACAATAAACATTTTAGTGTTGGTTGTAAGAACCGTCTCATCAGTTAGGAGAACCGACATGTTGATTAGACAATGACTTGATTTTTGTTCTGTGAGTCTATAATTCGTGGGTGCAGTTTTTACATATCATATGGTTTTTTTTTTTAGAAAATTACATTTGAATTTCAAAGCCATTTTTGTAACATTTTGGATTAAAAATTATGCAAAGTAAATACGTTACAAAAGTATTTTTTCTGAATTGTCAAGCTAATTTCAATTATCTCTCTTAAATCTTAAATTGATTTATGATTTGTTTTCACACAATTTCTTTCAAAAAATCACTAATAAGCCAAATTTTCAATAAAATAATTTATTATTCGAGTGCTATGCTTGGGATCTCATACTTGAATTTTTCCTATCGTATTCTGATCTTTTACAAGAGCAACATGACCAGCTCATGATCATGTTTACCCTAATTTGGTAAAATTATACTTGGGGACAAAAAAAAAATCATTAAATTCGATATGACAAATTTTTTTAATTTAAACAGGCCACAAGTGGTCGACAACATAACTTTTAACGGTTTCAAAGAGGTAAACCCGAGTGGAAATTGGTTAAGGTTAGCCTTATTTCGCATCCATCCCTGATCCGAATACGATAAGGTTTCCCTACCAAATGTCACCTGAAATCATACTGATCAGGGTCGACTAGGTTAATCCTAATTTCAAATCCACGCAAGGAATCTAATTGATGAAAACTGATGTGATACTTATGAAAAAAACCTGATTGCATATCGTATTAATATAATATGATCTAAATTTTACTAAAAACCTTTTATATTAAAATTAGGTAGCAAAATTATTCTAATAAATAAATGTTAAACTCAACTGCAAAAGATATACAAATTCTCAACATTTTTAAAAATTTTAAATATCTCAAAACGTTGTCTTTATGGCATTGCAAAAGTTACCTTTGTTCACAAAACGGTTTTTATTTTTGTCTCAAATTTGTCAAAAGCAGTTTAAGAAAAATGTTTATATGTGCCATTCCACACCAAATCGACCAGCGGTTGGAACTCATCTTCTTCGATTTCAATAAAATTTGCACAACTGATAAAGGGTATCGAGATATGCATTGATTATTTTTTTTGCCCACTACTTCCAGAGATACAGTGGTTCAAATTTACAAAAAATGGGCCAAAAATCACTTTTATATGGTTGTTCATATTTCAATATCTCTTAAAGTTGAAATACCATAAACTCCGAAACTCTAGCTTAAAAGATATTTAAATAAAAACAACCATACGAAAGTAATTTTTGGCCCGTTTTTTGTAACTTTGAGCCACTGGAAGTAGTGGGCGAAAAAAAAAAATTGGTCAGTACATATCTGGATACCCTTTATCAGTTTCCCAAATTTTATTGAAATTCAAATGGTAAAATCTCAAATTTGACTTTTTTTAGTCGATATATATCGAATGGTCCATATATATCGAATTATATAAGGTTAGTATAAGTGTAAGATCAGAAGGCCTAATGAATCAGACACTGATTAAAACCCCCAATCATCGATTTTAGTTTTTTTTTTATCAGATTGTATTCATTTTACTACGTTTTGTGATTAATCAGCTCGAGTCCAAATTTGTGAACCTGTATATTTAACAAATCTTTCCATATAACTTGAAATCAACTTAAATGAAAATTTTGTTCAGGACGCCATCATTGCCTGATCAAGCTTGACTGATTTTAAATAAGGTAATGATTAGGTTTTCACATAAGTGCCTGATTTAAAGCGTGACTTTTTTGATCTTATCCTTATCCTAGCCTTATCTTTATCCTAATCATACGATGTATTTTTAAATTCTTCTGAAACTGCTTCAAAACAGTCGCTACTATTTTACAGCCCTATTCTAGCGAGCAATGAAAATGGTTAACAATGACAATTAGTTCAGACTTTTACGTTAATAAACATAGAATATAAAATTGATAGAATACGTAATTCTGACAAAGCGCACTATTGTGACCGATTTGAATTTGTGACTCGTGCCAGAATAGGGCTATTAGCCACAGCTTTTTTACTTTATCAACCAAGCTATTTTTCTCTTCGAACTATATTTATCAATGACATGAAGCATTGATTTTGGTTGATCAAAAATAATAACAAATCGGATATTTCTAAATTATTTTTTTGTTTGACAGCGAGTTGGACATTTAAAGAACATTCGAGGAGTTTAAAATTCATATTTTAGACTGGTTGATGACGTAGAAAAATGTAAAATATCCAGTTATTTTTGAAAACACCCACTGTTTTTCAAAATTTGGTTTGGCTTGGTTTGTTTTGAAGAATTTATTCTGGAAACAGTAAAAAAACAAATTTAATCGAATGAAAATTTTAAATTAAATCGAAAACTGGAACATGCCCTATAAAATTTTCTACATATTAGTCATACAGCATGGTAGTCGAAAATTACAATACGTTATACCATCTGCTAATGATTATAAATATGAAATACTTTTCTTTGTTAATATCTTCGTAAAAAAAACAAAAAAAAATCTACAGCCAACGGCAATATTAAATAAAAAGTTATTCATAAAATATTTAAATTTTTGTAGTGCTCATAATTTTTGAGAGTTATTTTTAAAAATTCTCTAAGAAATCGAGTTATTTTATTTATCAACTGGTTATTATTATTCATTCATGCAGACTACCAAATGATACAATTTAAATAAATATGTTTAATTTGAGACAACGAAACTTAAGAATTCACAAACGATTAATTGTGTTAAAAATAAAATTAAGATATGAAGTTAATTTTTTTGACATATATGACACCATTTGTGATTCTACACAATAAAAACACAATTTGACACTATTTTTGTTAAGGGATTTTGATTTTAACTATACATTTAGTGTATTCACAGTTCGTCGTATTTTAGTATGGTATTCGTACCATGTAGTATATATACGATACAATAACACAGAAACGTCAATTTGTTGTTGCATCGCTTATAAAAGTGAAATACCGCAAGTGACTAGCCCTGAAACATGTTTTTTGGTGTCTCATTTTGTGAAAGGAAGAAAAATTGTAAAATTGAATATAAAAATTGCACATACAATGCAAATTTATTTGTCTTTCTTTTCAAATCGGGAAATATTTATGATATATTAAAAAAGGCCCAAATTTATAAGAATCAGCTGCATTTATTTGTCGAAACATTTGAACAAGCAAAACAGTGGTGCTCACAGTTTGCCGTACTGTCGTATTCATACAATTTCGTACCAATACCATGACACTGTGAATACGCTAATTATATTTTCCAAACAAAGTTCATAAGTGTAGTAAAAACAAATATGTTTTCTTTTGGACGTAAAACAAATACATATGTGTTTATTTATTTCATCTTTCTTTTTAATATATGTAGTATTTTTTTTTCGATGTACGATTTTTTTTCATTATTTAGAGCAGTGTATTTTTTTCTGCGTGTAAACAAAGAATATACTTTAAACACTAACGATCGACTGGTGAGCCATGAAGCGCCGACGCAACGTAATTTCTAAGATTGGCGAAAAGGTGAGCAACAATTTGTTGTAGGCAGTAGTAACTGGCGTTGCGCAGTTTATTCTATATACGATATATGGTATATGTATTTTGTTGTTTTGCTAAACCGAGTAATATATATATATTATGAAACTGGATGAACCACGAATTGCGTTAACAATCGAGATACGTAGTATGAATGAACGACCGAGAACAGATTGATCGAGCGATATTATAACCGATCGAGCGATGCAGCGTATAAAAATAACAACAGAACGTAAGACGAGTCGACTCAATGATGATTTAACTGCGGCTCGATCTAACGACGTATTGACTAAAAGACAAATCAACCAAATCACTGGACGGACGGTTTAAAGAAGAATTGACTAAACTGCGGAACGACGTATTGACTAAAACACGTATCGAATTACAGCGGAATTCACTAAACTACGACACGGATCGCAAAATTGACTAAACGTCTAAATGACAAATTGACTAAGCGACGGACGAATCAACGAACCGACAAATCGACTAAACGTTGCCAAACTGCACGATCGACAACAGTCGCCGTCGTCGTCGCAACTAAATAAGTTGTTATGGCGATTGGTTGCTGACGACAAAGTTGTTGTTGTTGTTGTCGTCGTTAATTTCAGAGCCCCAACACTGGACTTGATGCGTATGATTGAACAGCAGCAACAGCAACACTTGATTTTTTGAACAAAACAGATGGTTTTTCAAATGACAATTATCACGGTTCACCACCGAAGGACACACTTTTCAGGATATGACACACACTATGCGTGATTTGAATATACATTAAATTGCAATGAATCTCGCCGAGAGTCACACACAAACGAAACACTTTAAGCCAAACAATGAGTCAACCTGACGTTTGGTTGGTTAGAAACACGCGTCACCGCAACGCATTACGATCACGAACCGCGAAACGTGTGTAGTTCGTGCAAGTGTCGCAACACAACTGATCTGATCTACCTGTGCGCGCGCGACGTTGCGGTCCATCCGTTGCGATCAAGTTGGTCCAATCGATTGCTGGCCAGTTGCCCCAGTCCCACCCTGCCCCTGGCCCAACAACCAACAGAAGTTGCGTTGGGTCGCGCAGCACAAAACTGGGACCGCCAACATGCTTTGCTGCGCATGGGCACTCAAATCTCATATTATGCGAATCTAATAAACGTGTTGTTGTTGTTTTTGTTATACCCGATATATAGTATAGAGCGCACACATGTCGCTCGCTCGATCGGCTATCTATATAGTTAATAGCTATAACTTCATTAATGAATTTTAAGTCGACGTTAATCGAACTATCTATCTATATATCGTTCGTACTACTTGAAGAGAAGGTTGTACTTATACTTAGAGTGTGCTCGTCGACACTTGTGCGTTCGTTGGAGAGATCAATGGATGATGAGTCATCATCGTGGCGCGAAATTATTTTTGTTTTGGCTCGTGCGAAGGTTTCGTTACACTTGCCCTTTTATGGAGAGAGGCTTTGTATTACTTATTTGTAGCAGCAACCCCATATATTTTGAAATAAACGATTTTTTTCGAATTAAAAATTTTGAATTTTTAATTTTTAAAGAAATTTCCTCAATTTTTGCTATTCCAAATTTCGATTTTTCATGTAAAAAATGCTCTTCAAACTGAAATTTTTTAAATGAATACTGAACGAATTCTTCGACTTGGCAAGAATTCAATTTTTGATGAAAAGTGAATTGCGAATATTTCGGATATTTATATTTAAAAATATATCTGATATATATTTCGTCGTTATAGAAGTAAAAGACATCAAGCTGTGTTCTGGACATATCAATACAATGTGACCTCCGTTGGAATGATCACATATTTGATGTGTCGAAAGAAGCGACCAAGTGCCTCGGTTTTTTAAAACAGTGTTAGACATATTGCACTCCTGCTGACTTACGCACTGTCTACACTACACAGAAAAAAAAATCTTCAATATGATGAATTTATTCATAAATATTATGAATTTATTCACCAACTACCAGATTCATCATATTGATACCATCGTTCATTAAATGACATATTAATGAATGCATTCGTTATATATATGAACAAAATATTCAATACAATGAATTTAAATTGTCATATTGATGAATTTGTTCATAATATTTAAGAAAATATTAAGAAAAATATTAAGAAAAAATATTAAGAAAAAAAGTGTTGTAAAAATGTTATTTAAAAATAACAGTAACAAATTTAAAAAAAAATATCCGAAAAAATAATGCTACGGACAAAAAAATTGTTCCGAAAAAAAAATTTACGAAAAATAAATTTGTTCGAAAAAAATTTTGAGAAAAAAAAATTCAAAAAAAAAATATTAAATATATTTTTTATAAATATAACTTTTTATTAATAAAAAGTTGTAATTACAAATAAATATATTATAAAACATTTTACTAATTTATGCATGTCGAGCAAGCATTATATAAGAAATAACACACAAGAACTACTTGAGAACTGAAAAGTACGGCAAACAGTGAACGAAAAAAAAACATTTTGATAGAAATTTGGTCTAATGAACAAAGTTCTTCAATATGAAGAACATATATGTTGTATTTTATATTTTGGTTCATTAATATGATGAAACGTATTCTTCACATACAGTCATCATATTGACAGTTACCAAGCGTTCTTCATATTTATGATAGCATTCATAACATTGATGGCTTTAGTCATTTATATTATGAATGGTTCTTCAATACAATGAATCATGGTATGAAGAACGGAATTCATCAATATGATGTACATTTTTTTTGTGTACCTATATTCGGCCTAAGATGGAATACAATTCGCACATTTGGGCAGGGGCCTCAAGGAGTTCCTGGTCCAAATTCAACAACGTGCGATATATTTAATATGGGATAAAAATATTTCATCACCTATTGGTTCTCTTGAGCACCAAAGGACCGTTGGGTGTTTAAGCCTTTTTTATTGGTATTACAATGGTAAGTGTTCGAGAAAAATACATGGCCTTATTCCACCAGGTCGTGTGTTCTCTCATTCTACTCGGGCATCGAACCAAGCTCACCCCTTCGTAGTTCATTCGGCTAACAACAGAATCAAGCATTACAGAGAGAATTCGTTCTTCAGTCGCACGATACGTTTGTGGAACAATCCCCCTGCGTCTGTTTTTCCCGACATCTTTGATATTGGCAAGTTCAAAACAAACATCCACCGATACTACTTCATCTTTCGTCCCTTCCAATAATCTATAGTCCTTTTATTTTATCAACACTGTGCATGGCATATATAGGGGGCATCCCTTGAGCGTTGCTTAATATGTAAAAAAAACGTATCGGAGAGGTTGTTCCCAATTCCCATTGTGCAATCGGATTGTCGAAGGCAGCTTTGTAATCGACTAAAAAGTGGTGGGTGTCGATCTGCCTGTCATTTGTCTTTTTCGGTATTTGGCGTAATGTGAAAATGTTATCTATGATGAACCTGTCTGGTCTGAAGCCGCATTGATAAGATCTAATCGGTCTGTTGACGATGGGCTTCTTTCACATAATACGCGCGATAATGAAGAGGCTTCTCGCACGGTAATTGATTTCCCTTCTTAAAGGCTTGTTTACACGATGGAGCTCATAGAGTTGTATAAACACTACATAGAGCTCTACGGTAGGGCGTTAAGTTTTTGGGGAACTTTTTGGTAAATTGTTCTCTATCTCTAGCTATTTGCTCTATCGTTTAAACAAGCCTTAAGAATGAGATTGATCGACTGAGCATGGCACCTCCAATACAACCTACATCTCTAAAACGCAATAATGATGTAATTATGTTAGGGATTTTAATAATAAAATATATCTCAATTTTTAACGGAGATGGAAATGTGAAAATCGATGAAAATCGAAAGGTAAAACTTACTTCGAAGAATAATTCTCCTGTGTGCAGAATTTGTGTAAAATCTTAGGGTAGAATTGTCTCAGAAAGAATTATCTCTGGAAAAGAATTGTCAATAACAGAATATTCCGGGATTGAATTTACCAGGGATGAATTTACTTTGGGAAAAACAATTTTTGAAGCGATTTTTTGGTTACTCGAATATTAAAAAAAAACATTTTAAACATTTACCGCACACGAACTCCTGCAACAAATTAAACTTAATAAACTAAGGGAGATCAATTCAGAGTTTTCAAGTATATTTGAAATTGAAAAATAAACTTTTTACAAAAATTGGGTATAACAAAAAAAAACATTGATCCAGTATTTAAAATACCGCGGTTTTAAACATTTGTGACTTTTTAAGAATATTTGGAACGAAAACCGTTTCGTTATTAAAAATGAGTGGAACCGGGACCCATATTTTTTGGTTGAAACCAGAACTGCTATTTTAAAAATCTTGGAATTAGAACCGGATCAGATGTTTCAAAGGGATTTAGTCCCTGATTGTAATGTACATTTTTTTGTTGCTTAAAGTATAAAGTTCAGTACTTTAAAAAATCGAAATTTCACATAATTTTTCCACTATAGTAAAATTGTTACGGTTATCAAACCACAAACTGTCAATTTAAACAATTTCAATTTAAATTGAAGTGGTTTAAATCGTTTTTATTTGATTTTTGCATAACGGACGTGGTTTAAAAAAAAACGGGTTTAAACGGAAGTTAGCGGCTTCAAACTCTGATTGGAATGTTCAGAAATTATTTTTATTTTTATAGATGTTTTAAATAAAATTGTAAATTTTGAATTGTTAAAAAAAGGAAATTATCTGTTGATGCTAAAAAATTGTTTATTTTCAGAATTTATAATTTGATTTTTTTTTATTGAAATTAAAATAATTTTATGTTTTAGAATAAATTTCAAGCAATACTTTTAAGAAAATTAAAACAAATTTCAATCAATGTTCTACCACACATTGTGATTCATGATATTACGACAAATTTCAGCGCAATATTGTTTAACTAATCTAAGCCGAAAGAAATTATTTATTTTTTAGTTTTTAATTAAATTTATTAGAACTGATCTTTATTGGGCAAACTCAAAATAACAGAATTAAACAAGTAGTGACTACTATTATATTATCGAACATTTAATAATCATAATTAAAAATGACGTAAAATGATAAAACTTACAAGCAATGAGAATTAAAATAATAATTATGCTATGCGTTTAATTTTGCATTAAATTGTTTTTGTTAATTGCTGGAGCTGTCTAAAACTCAAGTAAAATTAGAATAAACAAAATTAAAAGCCAAAAACATATCGCTAGCGAGAAAAATTCTTACATGTTTTTGCAAATCAAAAAATCTAGAATTAAAAATTACTTTCGAGTTTAAGTACTATGTAGCACTTGTATCGAACAGCTGAAGAGGGATGAGTGTTTGTGATGAAGAACATAATTAGCAGCAATTTTTTTTGTAGGTTTCGTGTGTGTGTGGATTAAACATTAAAAATAATACACGTGCGATGACGACGACGACGACTACGACGACAACAAGAACAGCAGCAACAAAACAGTGTCTGATTGGTTTGAATGCAAAAAATTATTAGAGATGCAACGCAACTGAAGACAACGATGACGTTGCGTCACTCATAATCGCTTTAGTATGCGCTTCTTCTCCTTTATAAGTTTCTCCTTCTTCTTGTCCTGCAACTTTTTGTCGACAGCATGTTTTTTCGAAGATGGTCCATCGTCGTCCTTCGAGTCGGCACCTTTAGTGGGCTGCAAATAAATTGAAATCGTTATTTGTTCGAGAGAGGCACAAAATTCTAAATGTCGTTCGATATTATTTCCAAATAAAAATATCAAATACGAAAATCTTCAAGCCCAAAAATCCTTTAATGCATATAATCTACAAATTTAAAACTCTCAAGGAATAAATTCCCCAAGCTACAACAATTTCAAAATTTAGCGTGCGTATAAAATATTTTATTAAATTATATAAAAAAAACATCTTTCTCACGTTGACAATTTTGAACACCATATATAATATTTGGCAATTTTGTGCTTGTGGATTTTTTTAAATTGTGAAGTTCGATTTGGAAATACCGTTCTGAACCCAACCATATTAGTTTTAAGATTTTATAAACTCTTTAACTCACTTGTGCATGAATTTCAGTCATCATTTTGGCTCGTTGCGAATAATCGTCGTAGTGTTCGAGCAGCAATTTGCCCGCCTCCTCATTGAGCGCCGACTCTGCGTTCGGCACAATCAGCAGGCATTTGATGGTCAGCAGTATATGCTTGATGCCCAGATCCGGCTTCCAGTCCTTTTTCAATGTGTTGACGCAAATCTCACCGTTCGCGGCCACATTCGGATGAAAGATCTTAGTGAGGAAGAAGGCTTTGGGTGGTGTTTGTGGAAAATCTTTGCCGAGCGTCAGTTTGACGCGAAATGCACCACAAGCATACGGCGTGCCAGCTGCAATGACCCAAGAAATTTTACAAATTTTAACGCCAAATGTTTAAGTTAAATCATCGCGTCACGCGTTTACCTGGACCCTCGATGAACGCCTGTATGTCCGTAACGTCGGCATCGTTGATTTGTATTTTAATGCCTTCCAGAGGACTCTCGACCATTTGCTGCATCTCCTTCATCACCTGGCGAATGGTTTGCGGCGAAAGATTCTCAACATTTGAGATCTGCGAAATGATGCAGTAAATATTTGTAATAATAATTTTTTTGTTTGTTTGAGAAATTAATGCATTTGGATGCTGCTGGATTTTTGATGCTGTTATTCTTTTTACTTACGGAACTCATGTTTGCGGCTTGGCTTGATATTTTTTCTGCACTTCGTGTGTCACAATTATTGTTGTTTTAATTTGTTTTGCTAATTGTAATTATTATTGAAATGTTTTGAAAAGAATGCGTTAGAAAACTAAAAATTTGTATAAACTTGCAGAATATTATCAGAAACCAATTTAAAATACACAAAACACACACAAATAGTGATGTGAAATGTATAGAGTAGGTAAAAATCGAGTACTCAATTCTGTTAGTGTGATAGGTTTTCGATGAGTTCAACTACCCGTTATTCGTGGGGATCTCCAAAGAATTGCAATGTTTATTTTAATTTTTGCCATGCTTGAAGGATTTACAGGTTAGACCAGTGTCGCCGGATTAGATTA
The DNA here is from genome assembly GCA_951804985.1 of Dryomyza anilis. Lineage (NCBI taxonomy): Eukaryota > Metazoa > Arthropoda > Insecta > Diptera > Dryomyzidae > Dryomyza > Dryomyza anilis. Next base: position 124,691,791 of record OX638130.1, on the reverse strand, counting down.
CCAGAAGAATTCTCATTTTACCACATAAAATTCTTACAAATTACCACAGTGAATATATAAAATTGAACATGTACAATTCCCCAAATATTACCACAAAATGCTACTATTATCACAAATTACCAATATACCAGTGTCGCCAGAAGAAATTACCACAAGAATTCTCAGTTTAATATAATAATCTAATAGTTTGGCGCTACAGTCCTGTTTAGAACTTCGTCCGAGCTCTCTCTCCATTTGAGCTGTGCGTGATATTTTTGTACTCAAATTGGTGGGACCTGCAGTCGCTAGGGATCGAACCAACGCACTAACCAGACGGCGTGAATGAAAATCTTCCGACAACGTGGCGTAGTAAAGAAGTAGTCAGATCTAACTACGTTTAAAAATTTTTTATCTTCGACATAGTTATTAAAAAATGTTACTTTGTCGTAGTTGTCACATTTATTATTATTTTTTTTCTAAATAAAAGTTAAATTTAATTATGTCATATTGTTTTATTTGAAACCAATTTATGAAAATTAATAAAAACTATTTAAGAGAGCGATCTGCGGCATTGAGATTTTTTCGCAGTTACGCGTCCTGATGTAGTTGCTCACACTTCTGCGATTCACCAGGATTTGCACTCTGCACAAGCGTGCGATGGCATTAGTCGTCCACTCGTAGTGGTTCGGTCTTGAACAGACAAAGCGTGTCTAAGACTCGCCAATGAGGCAGGAGATACCAAAGGGGCGACTACCATTGCTCTGTGTTTATTTCTTATTATTTAAGCTCACCTTTATGTTAAAAGAACGAATGTATTTATTTCAATATGTGAAATTCGATTAAATGACAACGATTTAATTGACATAACAATCAAATACAAATTTCATTGATTGTTATGTTAAAAGTAAAATATATATATAACAAGTTATAAAACCAAAAGTACAATTTTAACATTTCTGTTACATTGCGATATGTTGGTGTGGAAAGAAAAACGTTAAAAACTAATTCCAAAACGATATCATATTACAACCTACCGCGTTATGTGCTCCAAAGTCACTAGAACGTCGACAACAACGTTGTTGTCGGTACTGTTCTAATTTTAACGTTGGTGTGGCGTAAATCTTCATGATTTAAATGCATTAACAGTCAATATTTGCCCAGGTTCTTTATGCGCACGTCGTCACGCTTTTTCTCCATGATCTGCTGACGTATCGCTGGATTAGTTTCGATTAAAAAGTCCTCTTCCTTGCGCACCTTTTCGTTTGGCCAACAATATTTGGAAAAATTGCCCTTAAAAATATATAAACATTATTTGTTAGCTGAACCTATTACATAAATATAACTTACTTGAGACCAGCGTTGATTTATATATTTATATTTACATATATATCTATAATAAATTAAAACAATTTTGAAATTTTTTCATTTCAATATTTTGGAATTGTCATGCGTTTTATTTACTACGTGGTAGTTATTAAATTTAAACATAATTTAGAATTTTCTTTTGACTACAAAAACTAGCAGATAGTTAACTACGTTTTGCTCTCGGTGCACAAAATACTCCACATTATCACATTTTACATCAATATAATTAAGATTTATATAAACCAACATATATATATATATGAATAATATCAATATATTAATGAAAAATGACTAAATATCTATAAATCAATAAAATAATTTAGTTACATAATATATTTTCATGAAATACCAATATTTAAGGATGAAATATTGCTATAGCAAGTAAAAGGTGAAATAGAGAAAATCGAAATATCTTTGAATTCTAATAAAAGTAAAATAAATATGACGATTTTAAATCTAAAGGCACAGATATGAACTCATCCAAGATGGTGGAAGTCGTTTATTCCCAAAACAACTGTTATTTCATTTGTTTGTTCGGTTCTTATTTGTGCATTCATGTTAATTGGTATCTCTGCAAGTTCTGTCCTCTGAGGTGTTGAGAGACAAACGCATGTATTTTTCGCCGATTCACTAATTATTATTAGACTTATATGTCTTTAATCAAAATATTAAAACTTACGTAGAGGGTGGAGAAATTCTTATAAAATTATATTTCGTAGTCGTTTTTAATATTCTTTTATTTTGAACCATAGTTTTATTTCTTCTAATTGAAAATTTGCATAGAATATTTTGAGTTTCCGTTGTTCACTTGTTGTTGTTTATGTTGTGTATTTTTAGGTTGTTTTTAACTTCAGTCAGTTCTCATTTTTTCTTACGTGTTGTAAAATCTGTTGCGGTAATGTGGTCATTTTTATCCTACATGACAGAAAAATTGACATGTGGTAATTTTTTTCCCACATGAGAGAAAAATATGACGTAATAATTTATGCGTGGGGTAATTTCCAAAAACTATAAAAAATTAATATAAGCATATTTTTCCCACTTATTTGGCGACACTGCACTGTCCTACGAAGTAAATTTTAAAATACAAATGAAATGGAGTAGATCTACTCCGTTCGAAGTAGATTGAGAACACTGTGTCAAATGCAGTTAACAAATGTAAACAAATATTTATTCAAAAGGATTCAGAATTAAACAAACTTAAGTTAAAAGATCCAACATTCGTGATGAGTTCAACCAATGTCGCAGACAGGTGCCGCGGCTGTCTCAGCCAGCAGAGTGATGGGCAGTTGCTGGATTGGAACGCGACCATGTGTGAGCAAGAGCAACTTAGTTACGCAGAATGTTTTCGCGAATGCACACAGCTGGCGCTCAAAGTTAGAGATTGCCCATTGCCGGAAACATTATGCGGGAGCTGTGCGGCAGAATTAGGCGAAGTCTATCGCTTCATTGTAATGGCCAAAGCCTCACAGGAGACGTTGCTGCTGAAACAGGAGAGCACCAACAAGCATGTGGCGTACTTTGAATGGGTGGCGGTGCAGAAGGACAAGACAGTCGAGCAGGTGAGTAACTCCTTGCTATTGCAATTGACTCCAACTGAACGTTTTCCTAGGTAGCGGAAACTGCTGTTGCTGAAGACGAAAAATACGATGAGGAGGACGACTTAAAGTTGAATATGCCCGATATGCTACATGACTATGAAGAGGCATCGAACACGGAGGAAGACACTGTCATACAGCTACCACTGGCTGAGACATCGGATGTATTAGACGCTGGCAGCACTGCGACCTGCAGAAAACGCGGGCGCCCAAAGACGCTATCGTCAGAGCCAGCTATTGGTGGCAATCAATTACAATGCGACTTTTGTCCTGCGAGCTTTGAAGCTAAAGAGCTGAAGCGCCATGTGGCACAGCAGCACAAGCGTCAGGCGTTGCTCTGTCATGCTTGTCGTAGGTTGGCCATACGTTCTATGGTTCTTGTTTTTCTTAACGTCTTTTTTCATCATTGCAGCACGCACCTTTAAGGACGCGAGCACATTGCGCCAACACGCGCAGACGCACGAACAGAACCGTGCGCGCAATTATAGCTGTGAACATTGTGAAAGAAAATTTTTCACCAAAACCGCATATGCGAATCACACCAAGACGCATGATACCAATCGCAAGGCACATTTTCAATGCGAGCACTGTGACAAGTCCTTCTTTCACAAGGGCAGCCTTAAGCTGCATATGCAGCATCACACAGGCGAAACGGTGGCCTGTAAAATTTGTGACAAGCGTTATTTGCGTCCCATCGATCTGGAGATTCATTTGCGCAGCCACTCTGGCGACACACCGTTCAAGTGTCGCTACTGCGAAAAGTCCTTTGCGCAGGTTGGCATCCTGAATAAGCATGTGCGGCATCACGAAGGCTATCGCTACAAGTGCGACATCTGCGGCAAGGAGTATTTGCATCAGTCGACATTGATACAGCATCGCAAGGAGCACACAGGGCTGCCGCTAAAATGTGCCATCTGTAGCAAAGCTTTTGTAAAGCGTTCAAAGTAGGCTTATGGTTCTAGGTTTTTTTTTTTTTGTACAATACTAATTTTTGATTTTGTAGATTGCGTAGACATTTGGGCGGTGTCCACAAAATCAAAGAACTCGAAGATATGGAGCAGCTTATTGTGAAGGTGCAGACGAAGCGCGAGTATCGTGGACGGGTCATAGAAGTTGAATAGCTTGTTTTCGAGGAGAGGAATTTTATAAGCACAGACTTGAGAGATATAGTAAGATAAAAACTTATTAAACAAGGTTCGATAAGTTTTGCAGCAACAACTACAAATTGAAAATGGAAAGTTTTCAGCGGTAATTGTTGTTTAATTTATTTTATTTAAAAGAGCTCTACAACAAACTCGTTCAAATCCTCTTCGTCTTCCTTGGTTTTCACTTCTACCTCCTTCATGACGCTATCCGCTTGCACTAGCGTCAGTTTTTTGCGCAGCAATGGCGCGCGCGCAACATTATTGTGCTGTGCAACTTTTTGCAGCTCCTCCGCATCCAGTACCAGCGAATGACATGACTTTAAATGCACTTTGTATCTGCAATTAAAACAAGTTGAATAAAATAGTTTTTATATTATATATGTTACAATGCTTAGAAGACTTGTACATCTAAAATGGTTGATAATGGGCGTGATCGGTCAGCGATGATCTACCAGTCGAGCAGTTTTGTTGAACTAGCTCGTATAAAACTAGAATCAACGGGAGAATGCTACTTTACCGGACGAAGTAATCATTTTTGTTTAGTTTTTTCAATTACTGTTTACTTTTTCTAGTGGCTTCATCTTGGACAGAAAGCGAATGTTGACACCCAACAGTTCGACATTGTGAAGGATTTCGTCTATCTTAAAACCAGCGTCAGCCCCAAACAAGATCAATCGGGCTATGAAACGAAGAATAACTGTTGCAACTGGTGCTACCTTGCGATCAGTAAGCCTACTTTATGGTGCACAAACGTTTATGTTGGCTTCCATCGATGAGAGAGTACTCGAAGTGTTCGAGAGAAAAATGCTACTTAAAAATCTATGGTTCTATCTGTTTTGCTAACGAGTATCGAATGTGGATGAATCATAAGCTTTATGATTTATAGGACGACATTGACATAGTCAAGCGCATCAAAATCCAACGGTTTCGCTGGCTAGGTCATGTCGAACAAATGGATGAATATGCTCCAGCAAAATAGGTACTTAAAACAAAACCCGAAGGTGCACAGAGAACCTCGTAAAGAGAGCATTGGAAATTCGAAATTGAGGTCAATCTGGCAACGCTTGGTATTTCCAACTAGCGTCAGCGCGTGCTTAGCAGAAGCGACTGGCGTGGCTTTATAGCAACAGTCAAGACTGACACACAGTTTTGAGGACCTATCTGTTATGCTTAAGAGAATCGAATGTGGATGAATCATAAGTTTTATAAGCGTATCAAAATCCAATGGCTTCGCTGGCTAGGTCATGTCGAACTAACAGTCAAGACCGACACACAGTTTTAAGGACCATCTATGTAAGTAGTTTAATTTGTCTACAGAAAATGTCCTATCCTAATTAAGATTACCCAAAGCAAGATGTATAATACAAGATGCTTAATATGCCTTGGGTTTACCTGCCTTACGTTTGGCCTTGGGTTTGTTCAATAATTTCGAGAATTTAAATCGTAAAATGACGACTTATTTTAGTTTGCTTCACGGTGGAGCATGTGGTGACTGTAATAATCAAATATACCAACTTACTTTTGTCTTGACGGATATGCCTTCGGACAATAACTGCATGGAAACGGCATTTCGCTATGCGTAAACGAATGCTCCTGCAATGCCTTCGACGAGGTAAACAATTTGCCACAATCTTCGCACTGCAGCTTCAGTCCCTGATGACGCCACATATGCGTACGCAGATGCCCTTTGATCGCGAACTTCTTGCCACACACCTCACAGGCAAATGGATAGTTGCGCGTATGAAAACGCATGTGCACATTTAACTCATACTTCCGCAAGAACAGCTTATCGCACAAATCACATTTAAGCGTCAAGCCATTATGCAATTTCATATGATTATCGAGTGCCGTCTTTGTTACGTATAACTTGTCGCACTGTTCACATTTGTGCAACTCGCGCTCATTCTTATGCACGTCCATGTGCAGACGCAGATAGTGTTTCGTGGAGAATTGTTTGCCGCAAATGCTGCACGCATCCGACTTGATGTTGGCCTCTTTACGTTGATGGTATTTGAGATGTGCATTGAGTGTACCCGCGCTGACAAATGTTTTAGCTAAAAGTAGTGAGTGATTATTTTGTAATTAGTGTGTATAACAAAAAAAACTTACAACATATATTACATAGATGCTTTTTCTCATCAGCCTCTTTGTGATGTGTTGAGCGTACATGTTGGAAGACCTCAAACTCTTTGCCAGCGTAATCGCATTGCGAGCATTCGGTCTGATTCGAATGCGCTTCTGCGTGATGTTCGGCTATTGAGGTCGATGGTGGCAATAACTTGTTGCATATGTTGCACAGACTTTGCGGATGCATTTTGCGCTTATGCGTCTCCAAGGAACGTCTTGTGTTCAGCATCATATCGCAGTTTGCGCATTTATAAATGAAATGGTTATCTGAAAATTAAATCATTGTGATTTACTTCCAACTTTACAGATCATTGTATCAGAATTTACTTTTACTAGAATTTTTGCTAGGCTCTGCATTCATGCTTTCCGCAGCTTCTGTTGGCATTAGTTTTTCAACTGAATCTTCATCATCGCAATATTCGTCACTGTCCATTAGAGCATATTCTGGACTGGCACAACCACTTTCACTATCCATCGTTTTGCACTCGACGTAATTAATATCATCATCTGCCATTTTGATCTGTTCTTTGTATTCATCTGCGCTGTTTTCTACGTCGAGCAGTGAACAAGTTTCTTCGAGTACCTCCTGAAAAAGCATTTGTCTATTATATATACATATTTCACAGCCGATTATATATATTTACCTCATAATCTGCATACTCTTCGAAGATTTCCACCTCTTCTGAATCGTTCATTGTATTTTCTAACTCCAGCTCTTCTGTTCTTACATTAGAGCCTTCAACTTTGTGATTTTCTGTGGCTGCTTTTTGCTGCAACTCTTCCAGCTTTGTCTTCTCCACAGCCTCACGCAATATTTGATCCGCACTATGTGCCTTTCGCAGAAACTCATAAGCTACACGTAGCTCCATGCCACAATCTCCGCATAAACTTTGCGTCATGTTGCCACTGGTGTCCACATCCAGACGTGTGCAATCGCGAAAACAATCCAAGTATGTTAAATGCTGAAATTGTGCATGATCGATGTCATCGTTTTTGGCAAGAACATCGTCTAAAGGTGGTTCGAAAGGTGTCTCCAGGTCGATGTATTCCAATGAGGTTTTCAGACACACACGACATATGGGTATAGCGCAACTCATTTTTTGTTGAGCTTCAAACGGTTATTTTGTAAAAAATCAGCAGTTTTAAAACAAGTAGTTTTAATTTATTTTTTTACAATATGAAATACATTTTTGTTTACTTTTGAAACGTCAACTCAAATGTCGGATGCTATTCAGCAATTTTAAGTGTTGCATTTTGCGGGATAGATGAATACCCAATTAAATACTCATTTACCCTTGCTATTGAAATTACCCGTTTTAACTTCATATTATTACCCAGTTTTTCTAAATTACCCATTTATGTAAAAACTTTAATTCAGTCGATTTTAAAAGAATTACACTACATGTGTATTTATTTAATTAAAATAGCTACTTTTACACAATAAAATATTCACAGATATTTCCCCTCAAATTACCGCGTAATTGCTGAATCACTTTAATATCCTATATCCTCAAAAATGTTGAGTAGAATACCTCTCACTGATCTGAATTCCTCGAAAATCGAAAAATCACAACTAGTCTTCAGATAAAAAAAAGTAGACGTGCCAAAAATATCCAAAAAATTACAAAAAAAAAAAATATATCACGATGTCGTGATTTACTTAAAAGAAGGTGTGCCAAAATCGAAATATTAATATTTTTAAATCCTAAACAAGGCCTCGAACATTTTTTGAAACTCTGCAAAATACCCTTAGAAAATAATACTGACTTAAGAGAGGGAGCATATGTCGGGCAAAGGTCTGCCAAATAAAATATGTATGTTTTTCGGAAAAATTATTTCGAACTACTTTAAACACTCTAATTCATTAGTAAGAACAGTATTTGGTAGATTTTTCATATGAAATTTTATAATACATAATTGTAGAGAAATCCCTGTGCCTTACCGCAGTTATTCTATATTTTCAAGCCTTGTTCACAATATACTGAATATAATATTTGGAGTTATCAGTACAAAATTCATAGATTTAGATCTTATTAAAGAAAAGATTAATTCCAAGTATCGATATATATAAGGTACATCTACATTTATGGATCCAGACCTCAGATTCTAAAATTATTATTTAGATTATAGAAAAAATATCTCTACAAATAAAAAATCAATGTTATTTGTTTCTGTGTGTTATTTATTAGGTATGTTTTTTTTTATTTTTTAATTGTTACATACATATACATATCAACAATTATTTAAGTTTATTATATACTTTCCATATATTATAATTTGTCTATAAATATTCATATCTATGTACAATTATATAACAAATGCATAACATTCAACATTTACATATATATCATATATCTATATAGTATACTTAAACGTAATTGGGAGATATTTTAATTATGTCTACAATTTAACAAATTAATTTTTAATATTAACAGTCTTTTATCACTTTTTTTTTGTTTAATTATTTTTTTTTATCTTTCTTATGTTTGTAGAAAAGTAGTACAAATTGTAAACTTTTGCTGTAGAAGCATTTGTAAAAATTGAACCCATAGTAATGACGAACCCTGCCATATAATTATTTCATTTTTGTTTTTTTTTTACTTTTAATTAAAATTATATATACAGTTTGTGGTGACTCTTTGAGATAAATACCAAGTGAAAAATAACCATAAAATGCTTTTATATGAGGAGAGATTTTGGTATAGACTATCGGAATTTTACATATCGACATTTTCCAATTTTCGATTGAAATTGTATTTGAATTTCCATCGAATATGTGCTATTGCAGAATTCTATTGTTCCATACAAATTGAACATTTTCAATGGAAACCAAAACATGTTCTGTGAAACGTACAAAATTCGAATTGCGTTGTTGAAAATTTGAAATTCGAGTGAAATATTTTACATACGTTATAATAATTGACAAATAAACCAAAATAACAGAAAAAATTGAAAAAAATATAAATTTTGCTAAATTTTTAAAGCACTTCAAACTATAAAATTTGATTTCCCAACATTTTTAAAAATGCACATTCGTCCATTTGGCATGACCGGGACGATATGATAGTTTAAACTGTTCTTAAGATTTGGTTTAATTATCGGACTCAATGAACATAAAATGTCACATTGTAAAATATTTGTACCACTTTTATTAAAATTTTGAAAAATAAAGATTTGTTAATAAGAAACTGATGACAAAACTTCAAATATGCATTATTAATTTCCTACTAAACACCAAGAATCATGTTAGACCCTGAAAAACATTTATACGAAGCTCCGACTTGAACGGAATCACAAAACCGTAGTTGACGGTACATTAAGGACAAGATATCCGGTTGTCCGTAATGAACAACCGACTTCGTTTGAATGGCGGCATTTTCATAATTATTACGAAAATAATGCATTAGAACTACGTTTTGATGGTACCGCTTTCGTACCGTTGGAGACGAACGAATTCTGTCATATTTTAAAATCAAAAGGCTCACTCACTTTATACGCGCATTTCGTGATGCAAAATAGATAATATTTTCTACAATCTTACTTGAGTGGCAAACGTATATTGAGTTGAGTCTTATTTTTAATGCAACAAAGACACTCATGATCTTGAAATGAGACTGTAAAAAGCATATATTAGAGAAACAGCTGGGTTGTTATAAAATTTGGTCTTTTTATAAACATTTCACTGTGTTATTTTTGCACTAGAGCGTATTTATATTGCAGAGTCACATATATTTTATTTTTTTCTTGTTTCATTTGTCATGCATTATTACAGCACATGTGTGCTGTGTAGGTGCTATGACACAAATTGTGCATTAGTTTTTCAAGTGTTGCAATATAGTACTATAAAATATACAATAACGTTACATTCAAATGTTGTTAAATATATAAACAAAAAATAGCTTCGCCAAAAACGACTAGACTCAGCCCCGCTCGCCCACATGCAAGGTTCAAAAATATCAATGGCACCACACGAAAGACGTCACCATTTCCAAAAGGTTTCGTAAACAGCTGATCTGCGCTGGGTTTGAGTACCTCTACCTAAAAACTATGCCAAGTTCACGCTACATGGTAACAGTCAAGTAGGCGTAGGTCTTTAAAGTGGATATAAATTCCTTTAAGTTTTCCATTTTAGTTTAGTTTAGTTTCTTACGCTAGCTTTTTACACAACTGTACTTAATTTATAACACTCGTATAGTATGTGGTTGCATTAAACTATCTAAGCTTATTTATATAAGTAGATAATAAGTAGATAAGTAAAAATAATTGATCTAGCGATTAGTGTGAAGCAATTGAACACTCTTTAAAATATCTATATAATGCACTTTTTAGGTACTCTCTGGGGAAGCTTACTTATATCGGCTCCAATTCTTTCGTAATCTGTGGATCGGGTATATTGTTGTTTTTATATTTATTGTTGTTGTTCGTTGTGTTTGCATCGATGGCTTGATTTTGTATGTCGCTGCTCGTTGTATTCACAAACATTTTGTTTTGTTTTTGGTGCTCCTCCTGTGGATTAAAAAAAACACAAATTAAAATAAAAATATTAAAACATTAATATATGCGTCGAAATAGATGATTTAAAAGTTCAGTCCTTGTCTGCTTTAGTCACATTTAGCAAGTTTTTAAAAAGTAAAAACTTTATTTCAAACCACACGATTGAATAAATTCCTAACCATTGAAGTAATATTCACACAATTTTAATATTAATCTTGTGATTTGCCAATATTCTATAGAAAAAATGGGCAATTATTAAAATTGTTTGAATATTACGTCAACGGTTGGGCGTTTATTCAATAGTCAAATCCCATTGAGATTGGTCAATAGGACAATTAATGATTTAATATTTAAAACACAAAAAAATGTCATGGTATTTTCTAGTATTTAATGGTATTTTCCGATTAAAATAATAATTTATCCTATTGACTATTTTTAATAGTAAATAAACTATTATTTACACAGTATTTTTTTTCTGGGTGCAGACTTTAAGCTTGAATCACACGATTTATGCAAAGCATAAACAATCTACGCAATTTGTAAAACTTCTCAGTAAATGTGTGGAAATTTCCTGTTAACGCAAATGTTTATCAACAGAAAATTTTATTTCACTGCCAGTTTTAGTCGATTCTGATTCACACACGCGCATGACTAATTTGTATCAATTTCAGTTTACATCAACACAAAACTTGATGTATGCTGTTGATGCTAGAGTCGTCAACAAAAATCGACGCTTTTGATATCTTTTAAATTTGTGTTATGAAATAAAATTTCCTGTTTATATAAATTTGCTTCTACATGAAATTTCGCTTCATTTATTGATATTTGACAATATTGAGTTGATTATTTACGATTTGCATCAATCGTATTTTTTTTATTTTCTATTTTTTTAAGGGTTTTAAACTCTACCATATTCTAACTTGAGGTATATAATACATGAGGTATATAATAGAAAGAACTTTGACAAAATGTTGGCACTTTGATTCCTTTTAAACTAAAATTTAAAATTGGAACAGTGAATTTATTATTAAATTTCGTCATAATCACAAGCCGAACAGTTGCATGACAAACATAATTTGGTCATGATCATGCCTACCTCAATAGGGTAAATTTATACTAGGATTTTACTCTACCTAATAATTTAGTTGTAGCCGCGGTAGCTCAGTGGTTAGTGTGCTGGACTGCGAGCCGAAAAGTCCCCGGTTCAAGTCTGGACTTGGGGCTAACAACATCTTTTCATAGAAAGATTTTTCTATACGCGCTACCTCTCGGCAGTAAATGGCAAACCTACGAGAGTAAAACATTGCCTATGAAAAGCTCTCACCCGCCGTTCGGATTCGTCAATAAACTGTAGGTCCCACCGCTTTGAGTACAAATATAACACGCACAGCTCAAAATGGTGAGAGAGCGCGGCCTAAGTTCTTATAGGACTGTAGTGCCAAAATATTATTATATTATTAATAAGTTAGTTTATTATGAGAATTTCCGCTCTAAACATTAAAATATAAGCAATGAAATGCTTCTACAAATCATAGAATATCGCCACATCTAATTTCAAACTTGGTATCAAAGAGTGATACTGAAGTTAAAACCGATTTCGATTTCAGTTATGTCTTCTATTTCGATTTTAGTTTAAAATTTGAAAGGGTTTTGGTTTAAATTTCCGTTTTGATATTTCTATAGAAATTATTTAATTTTCTAAAGAAAAAACGATTTTCTAAGTATTGAGAATTACAAAGCTATTTCATTAAAATAAAAAAATAATTTTAATTCTTATACAAATTCACCAAATACATGTTTAAACAAAAATTATTAATGATATTGTTTCTAAACGATGAGAGCATTATTTTCATAAATTAATAAGGAAATATCGGACCCTCCCATTCCATAACATGCTATGTTTAAAAAATTAGTTTTGCTTTCTAGTTATCTTGGTTTTTTATACAAATAGAAAAACGTTTTCCAAATTTTGATAGCATTTTAGTAAAAACCATAAATCGGTAGGTCTACTTTGAACATTACAAAATTCAATAACATTCAAGTAAAAATTTGTTAAGCCCAATATACAGTCCAATATCGATTTTAAGATTATAGAATAGTTTGACATATGCTAAGTCGACTTAACATGTTATGGAATGAATAGTCGATATACATCTTTCGAATGGCATTTTGATTTATAATGTGTCGCAATTAGATTTTATAATATTAATCAATAATTTATTGATTGTATATGACCTTTTATACATAGTAATAATATTTTTATTTGGGATATATAAAATAAATTAAAAATCTAAATTTATTGTTTTTTTAATTTTAAAACACCGGAAATTGAGCTCATTTAAATAAAAAAATATAATTAATCAATAACTTTAAGAAATTAAGTTTTTTGAAAAAATCTTTTTGGTGAGTTTTACTTCTACAACGACGAAATATTAAAATGTGTTCGAATAATTTTATAGTTTTAATTAAACACATTTTCAAAAATCAATTTAAAAACGAGCATATTTTTGAATATCGAATTATTTCTTAATTTCGTATACCATTTTAGGTTTTAAAATACGGTTTTGCAATTTAAAACTTAATTTTAAATATAATATTGAGTTTTAGACCAATAAATATATAAGAAATTGTTGCGAAATTCACATTCAATCGAAACGCAAATATTTGACAACAAAACTCGAATAAAATTTCTGTCTCAAAATGTAAAGTGATTGGATACGATTGAAATACGTTTACTTTGCATTGAAAAAATAGAATGCAGAAACAGCAAAAACAAATTTAAAAGAATTAAAATTTGAATACGATATCCAGTTGGAACATTCCTCCTTTTTTTAGTTGACTTTTTTTCAAATAACAGAGCACAACAAAAAAAAATATTCGCGAACTATGTATGATTTTCCGATGGATGTCAAGATTCTAATCACAATCTCACACATAGTTTTTTAAGATTGCCTAAAGTTTTTGAGTTATTACGTAAAACAAAGATATGGAAATTATCATGTTTTTCACTTTTTTCAGAATTGAGTTTTCGATACCATTTCTTTTGTATTATATTAAGATTACTTCAGCTAATCTGAATTTCATGTGGTTTATTTCAAAATATGTGCAGAAAGAAGTATTATCAATGGAATACAAAAGAAATGTGATTAAAAATATGTAGAAAAACACGAGAATTGCAATATATTTGTATTACGTATTAACTCAAAAACTTGAGTCAATCTGAAACAAACTGAGTATGAGGTCGTGATTAGAATCTTGAAGTCCATCGGAAAATCACACTAATATTGTGGATAAAAACAAAAGGCCTCAATTTGTTGTCTAGTGTAATTGGTTTGGTTGAGAATTTCTACCTAATTTAAAAGCAAAGCTAAAAAAATATTGACGCATAATCATAGACAATTTAAAGTCGACTTTAAAAATAAATTCTACTTTTTGACAATTTTTTTTATAGAATAAATTGTCAAAAAGCAGATTTTAAACTCACAGCCTAACCAATAAACGAAATAAAGTCGACTCTAAAGATAGTATCAGCTTTTCCGACAATTTTCTCTAATATTTATTTGTCAAAAAGCTGATACTTTCTTTAAAGTCGACATTATTTCGTTTATTGGTTAGGCTGTTAAAGTTGACTTTAAATTGTCTATGGTTATGCGACATACAATTTATTTCATTTTAAATGTACTTAATTAAAAGAAATATTCGCACACCATGTTTCAAACAAACTGAAATTTCTATAGAAAATAGTTTGACGAAAAAAAAATCCAATAATTTCACTAAAAACCGATTATAGTTTTTCGCTTGTACCCCGAATTCTCAAATACTCACAATTAAATCTGTGATGCGCTTCCTGGAGTTGGCTACATCGTACTTGTTACTTTGCGCGTGCAATTCTTTGGTGACATATTCTTGTTGTTTCAGCGACGAACGCTCCTGCTGACCCAGCGAGTCGATTATGTGCCGTTGAATCTCTGACGGTAGACGGTAGAAACTTAGTTACTTACTCCACAATGACCGAATAAACTTGTACCTGTGCGCGCACCCTTCAGACGTCGTTTGGGATAATTATGCTCCTCACTTTCCGAACAACTAATGCTGCGCTTTAATGGCAACTTTATGGCAACACGTTGTTGCTGCTGCTGTGCAATTGCACAACCAGCGCAAGTTTCCGGCGGCGACGATGACTGCTGCCCCAGTTCAAACGCAGCACATGTGCATGCAATCGCTGGCGCCGCTTCGAGCTGCACATCACTGTGCTTTGCTGTTACTGCAGCAGTATCATTTTCCGATAGCGCAGGCGACAATTTAGGTGGCGTTAATTTTGAGTTGCCACGCAAAAGTTTGGCCGCCGTATCATTAACCACAATCACACTGTTCGATATGGAGGTCTTGACAGAGGCAGCCTCTGGCGGCACCAATGCCAGCGGCGGTGTTTTAGTTGAGCGCATCGAACACGACGATATGGAACGCGTTGCATGTGTAATGGCCTCATACGATGATGATGACGATGCTGAATATGATTTTAATTGCGCCTCATCTTCTTCATCGGAACTACATTTTTGCAGGTTTTGTATTAGACACAGCACCGCTTTCTCCAGCTGTTGTGGATCCTCGGAGGCGGGCACATCCAACGTTGAGTCGGGTATCTTTTTGTTGATGATAATCGAAAATTTGTTTTTCATATCGAGCACATTACGTTTGCCCTCCTCCTCGTCGAGCAGCGTGTTGACACAAACAAATGAATGCACTTTGTTGGTGTCCTTGTCGATCTCCAGATAGCCTTTTGACTGTAGGTACACGAAGTGACCGTTGCGCGCCAACAGTCGGTAGGTGGATTCGCCGTAGGAACTGTTGCAGTCATACACTGTAAGAAAAGGGCGCATTTTTAACTAAACAAAATATTTAGCAGCATGTAAGACTTACTTTGACGCAGCGCCACTATTACCCATCGCACATCGTCCTGATGCATAAAGGTAAAAGGACTCAGATTGCGCACCTCGTCCGTCATGTAGCCCGCCACAATGCCGATGCGTTGATCGCAATCAATAATGCGTCCATCGATTAGATGTCGCGTCCTGTACTCCAGATTATTGGCTTCCATAACCTTATTGATGATCTTGGGCGGACGGACAATGCGTGCGATGGCAACCAAACACTGAAAAGAAATTGAGAAAATTGTATTTTTGAAGAACTCTTAAAGATTTTTTTTAAATTGAATATTGAGAAATGGGTTTTTAAGTGCATATTTCCACATTGTAGAAGTAAAACTAACTTAATATATAATTTAGAAAAATTCGAATAATGTCGAAATATATCGAAAAGATTTTCTATATTTTCTTTTGTTGAAATTAAAGAAGAATAAAATAATGGAAAATTGAAAAATGGTTTATATCTCAGAAATTGATACAAAATTGATACCATTTTCGGAATTGTATCAATTTGTATCCAGTATATGCTGCAAACTTTTACTGCGCAATGTCAAAATTTGAATTTTGTCGGGCAGTTTTATTAATTGTTTAAAAAATCCAAAAGATACAGGAAAAAGCCAATTAAAATTTAACGTATTATCAGATCCAAAAAACACAAAAGTAGTTAATAAAATAATCCTCAGGGTTATTGAAATAACCCTTAAATAATAAGAAATAACACCCAAATAACATGTAAATTAAACACCCTGTATATAATTGGGTGTTGAAAATATACCCTAACTCTAGAACAATTTTTTTCATGGAATGAACCAAGGAATCAATCCCTAAAATATTTGCACCCCAAAGCGGACCACCCTGTATGGTTGTCAAATATTGGAAATTTCATAAAAAGTTAATTTCGGTAGTTACTACATTTAAAATGTCACAAATTAAATGATTTCACCAACAAAATAAAAACCTTTCTTACTATATCATTTCCGCTTATAGTATGCAGTGGTATAGTATCGTCTCTCCCCCGACTCTTTCGTATAAGCTGCGGTCCTGCACGATAAGAACTGGCTCTTGTACCGCGTGGCGCATCGTCACTCCGCCTGAAACAACCATCTAATTTAACAACTTCATATGAAGTGGGTTCGGAACGTGGACCAGCGCGTGCAAATCTATTAAATTACAAAACAATATTAATTAATCGCATCATATAAAATATTATAAAAATATAATATATACCTGACTGTAAAACTACGTTTGTCCTCACTCAACTTGCGATCGATATTATCCTCCTCCGCTTGGGTTCTGTGATTTGTTTCATCTGCCGACACATCGTCTGGTGCTGCTGCTGCATCGAACAGATTTTCCAGATTGGTAGGTATCAGTTGTTGCTTCAGCATGCTATGATCCGCGGGATGTGTTATATGCAAAATGTTTTGTCCATACAAATCGGCCTGTAAGTCAACAGACAAAACAACAAAAGTATTAAATAACTTGAAAGAAATTAAATCTTTTAGTAAACAAATTGTCTGTGTTTCTACTTTTTGCATGTAAAAATATTGCATTGCCTACTACCAAGTGCGCAATGGCACGAAATCACGAATATTAGCATAACATCAGGATTCTATTATTTGTTAACACTCTCAACATAACGTTTGGCACGTTCATAGAACTGGGTCAAAATATAAGCCACAGCGTTGCTGCATTTGTGCTGGTCATGTCTTTTCATTCAGTATTTGATAGAAACCTCATTACAAAAGAAATTAGTAATCAATAAATAAATAATGGCAATTATTATTTTGAATAATATGTCGTTCGATATAGCGGCGGCTGTATTTTTTTTTGTAATATTTGTTTTTGTATAATAAATCTATACAAGAATTATTGTTCCTTTTAATAAGGTCCATTATTCATTCTTATTATAAAATTTATAAAACTATTAATACTTTTAATATGTGCATGTTTAATGTAGTACAATTATTTAAATAATTGAATCTCTTACAAAAAGTAGAAATATGTTTAATTATTTAATTGTCAATAATTATACATTAAAGAATTAATTCAAGCACAATTCTTTACCAAGGCAATACTTTCTGCCCACCCATAGAATAATTTAATATGGCAAGAACAGGAAGAATTGTCAGGTGAATCGAGTAGAGAGAGAATTGTCTCGGACAAAAATTCCATCAATCAATTCTTTCGTAATAGATTTCATCCCTGCACAATAATTTAATATGGGAAGAACTATAAGAATTGTCCCATGGCGAAATATGTTCGGCGAAAGAATTGTTTTTGGAAATGATTAACGGAGAAGTATTGTCTCGGGAAACATTTGTTCGAAGATGAATTGTCTCGGAGAAGAATTTAGGGAGAAGAATTGTATTGGTGCAGAATTATCGGTGAGTAAGTGTGCAGTGAAGAATTCTCTCGGGGAAAATTGTTTTTGAAAAATTGTCTAAAATTTTCCACGAAGATAAATTGTCTTCGAGAAAAATTGTCAGGGAAGAATTGTCTCGTAGACAATTTTTCTGGGAAGAATAATTCGGAAAATATTGAACGGGTGACTCATTGTCCGGGGAATAATTGATGGGGGAACGAATTGGCGTGGGGATAATTGTGTCTGGGAAAATTTATTTCAAAGAAGAAATAACGGGGGAATAATTGTCTGACCGGCTACCGGAGGCCAAGAATTGTCTTGAAGAAAAATTGTCGGGAAAAGAATTATTTGGGAAATTTTTATTATCTCGGTTAAAAATTGTTTCGGCCAAATATTTTTCAGGAAAAAATTGTCTCTGAGACAGAATTGTCCGGGGAAGAATTGTCTCGGGAGAGAATTGTCTGAGACATAATTGCCTGAACTAAATCGTCGGTGAAAAATTGTCTCGAGGAAGAATTGTCTTTGAGATGAGTTGTCTTGGGAATAAAATTTTCTGAGGGGAATAATATTTTGGGAAAGAATTGCCCGGAGAAAAATGATATCGAAGAATTATCTCGTGGGAAGAATTGTCTCGGAGAGGAAATGACGGGAAATAATTGTCTAATCCGATATTCGGGTAAAAATTGTTGAAATGGTTTGAGAAAAAAAAATATCTCGGGGAAAAATTGACTCGGAGAAATATTGTCTCAGGGAAGAATTATCTCGGGAGAGAATTATTTGAGACAGAATTTTCCGGGGATGAATTAGCTCCTAAAAAAATATTATCGAGAGGGACAGAATTTGTCGAGGAAGAAATTATGCAGGAAATATTTAGAGAGAAATCATTATTCGAAGAAAAATGGTATCGAGGAATAATTTATTCCGGAAATAATTATCTCAAGAAAGAATTGTTTGAGGGAAAAAATACTGAAATAATAGCCTGGTTCAATCGTGAAAGAATTGTCTTATAGGAAAATTGTCCGAAAAATAATTGCTTATGAAATAAAAACCAGTCGGGAAGGTTAGATCACATGGGAAATTTTAAAGTAGGTATATTTTATAGTAGGTGTTATTATGATAGTTAGGATTATGAAAATTATAGTCGGTCTAAGTCAACTATAAATACCCTATACATATGTGTGGTTACCATTCAAAGTGGTATTTAGGTCACCAGGGTATGAATCCTGAAAATAACTACAAAATTTTATTCGCTGAAGAATTTCCATTTATTTGATACCCATATTAACAAATGGATTGATGTACCGAATTTTGATTATTTTTTTTGAACCACAAGTCGTTTCGCGGGAAAAGATTATTTTCATGTATTTGAGTATGAAGTCAATATATATTTGACCAAAAAAGTTTACCTAAGCACGTATACAGTAAAATTCACCAGTAGATGTATGTTTTATATGTTCAATTTGAACATAAGTGGTCGCAACGGACTGATCACTGACAGACAGCGTATGTATATAAGTAATCTAAATTAGGAGTTTCATTTATTTAGCACCTCTAGTTTCTCTGTAAGCAAGATTTCAACAGACAGTCGGACAGACAGACGGACATCGCTAAATCGACTCAGGAAGTTATGCTGATCAAGAATATATCTACTTTTCCATACCGGAGATGCTTCCTTCTGGGTGTTACAAACGCCGTACCAAACTGAATATACCCTTTCACTCTTAGTGTAGGGTATAAAAATGTCTCGGGATAAGATAGGTCGGTAGAAGAATTAGAGAAAAGCAAAAGTTGAAATTTTGTTTAAAACGCATTTTACCTGACAATGACCCAAGTGCTGTTCTATACTTGAGGAAATCAGTACAATTTGTCCATGGCATGTGACCATTATGAGAAATCCTTCCAGCATCGACATCAGCGAGTCTGTTAGTTGAGGCCTTGACTGCAGTAATGTTTCACGGAAAGCTAAATTGAATAAAGACAACGATTAATAAATGTTCTCAAAAAATTAAATATTTTTTGGCCTGAATTAAAAAAAAAAATTAAATAAAAAAAAGATTAAATAAAAAAAAATATTAAAAACATTTTTAATAAAAAAAATATGTTGTATGTCATTGTTATAGCCGTATAACTAATATATACTCTTTTACATTTTACTAGTTTAAAAATAAATTAAATATTAGCCTGTAAATATCATTTAAAGCTGAACATTAGGCTATGTTTCGACTTTCGATTGAAATTCGATCGAATTTCATATAAAATTTGTAAACAAACTTTTTGAAATCAATTTTGTCTTAGTACAAAATGTATTCTTTAAATTCGTTTGTGTAAACTATTTTTTTTGTATTGGGACATCGAATTCAAAACCGTTTGTTTACAAAATTTATTATGAAATTCGATCGAAAACATACAGCTTTCGATCGAATTGCATTTATAAACTTACAAATGACATTTTAACTTTTAAATTATTAAAAAATCCTTAAACTTAGAAATTCGTATTTTCTAAGTCAAAGACTAAATAAGCATCTAATTCTGCCCTAACCTACCATATTTCAGGCGTAGTCCATGCGCAGCAAATCGCAAAACGGCGGTTTTATCAACGCGGCGCGGAGATTCAGCAACATGTGGCACCATTGTCGAGAGCTCCTGTATTGAACCATTCAATTTATCTCGACGATTTTTTTCGGCTCTATTTCGTGCCTCACGTCCACTAAAATAAAAAGTAAAGAAACAAATTTTATACAATTTTAGTTTGATTTTGAAAATTTTAAATTCTAAATTTAATAAAATAAAATATATGTTGTTATAAAACCTAATATATATTAGGTTTTATAACCTACACCCAGAAAAAAATACTATATAAATAATAGTTTTTTACTATTAAAAATTATCAATAGGATAAATTATTATTTTAATCGGAAAATGCCATTAAATACTAGAAAATACCATGACATTGCCATTGAGTTTACATGAACATATTTATTTTTGGTATACTATTAAATCAATAATTGTCCTATTGGCCAATTTTAATGGGATTTTAGGATTTTTTTTTTGAGTGATGGATGAAAAATCATACAAATCATGTTGGTCTTGTGTACACGGATAGAAAAGATTTGTTTGAATATGTTTGAATGTAATTAAAAAGTAATACGAAATTACCATACATGTATTAGGAATGAAGTGTAATTAAATTATAATCGAAATTGAATTTATTTTTGTTCACGTGTAAACATTATTATATTGTCCAGCAGAATCTGTAAAAGTTACCATAAATATGTTACAACACCAACATAAAATTTTAATTGCATTTGACTAAACTGTTTCTTGGCAATTTACTTGGTTAAACTATGTTTCGAAACACAGAAAATGCTAATCAAATCTAAATACAACGCATGTTCGCAACGCTTGTCTTATTTCGATAACTTATCGACTGTCGAAGTTGGCAACGTTGCGCAGCATTTTCTACCTACGCAATCTTTTGCCATCGTTTGAACATATTGATGTTTAAAAACAAACAAAAAAAATTGGATTTAAATAAATGTATTCTTCCAACATTCTTCTTGTATACGAAGTTGGCACTCGTTGAGCAGAATTTTCTACCTATGTCTTTTATGTCGTCGTTTGAAGTATGTATGATGTCTTTTGTTATTCGTTGAGAAATCGTTTTCGCGTCGGTAATAATTTTGTTATTTGTAAATTAAATAAATATATAAATTGTGTTACAAAAAGTACAAATAGTAATAGAGTATAATATAGTGCAGTATATAATTTCTGAAACTAATGTGAAAAAACCACAAATAAAAATCAGTGTTTCGAATTTCATACAGAATTTGGCATGTTTTTTACAAAAGCCTCCGTGAATTCCTACGCTATGTGCTGTACTGAAAACAACTGTATCTGTACCAAATATAAAGCGAGCCTGGATCGTCTGGTTTAGCGTCTGCAGGTGCAATTGGGCATTCATTAATGCTGTCACTTGTACTTGCAGTTTTAAACCAATTATTTATTTATGCATTTAAAAATTTGTATATGAATTCTATTATTATAATTTTCCACTGTGCATGTTTAAAGATTTTTAATAAAAATAAATAAAAAAAACAACATTTTATTTTTATTTTATTTTCAGGATTTTTTTCCAAAAATACTTAAATATGTTTCTATACAAACATACTACTTTTTGTACTGAAAGAACTGATATGTTTCACTGGAAACATATTTAAATTCAGGTCGTTGAAAATCATGTTTTAATTTGAACATATTTATGTTTCGATTCAAATATTTATTTTGTTTGGATGTAGTAATGAATATGTTTCCATTAGAACATTAAAATGTTTCCGTGATATTATAATGTAAGTCAGAGCTCATTACAACACTGTTCAAGTCTCAATACAACCCTGTTTACAAATGATTTATCAGTCAATTATATATTATGTTTACATAAAATTCCAAACATACATGTTAATGCCTGCAAAATTATGTTTGGGAGAGCCCTTTTTTTTGCAGCGTGTACTTAAATTCTGGGTTCTTCAATATAATTCCGAATTCGAACGGCGAGATGTGAAACATTTCAATGTAATTTTAACACTTGGGGGTTTGTCATTGTCTGTCGAAAAGTAGCGTCGTATAGAAAAACATTTGGGTGTTCGAATCCGCAACTTTTCGACGCGTAGTCCAACGCACTAACCACTGACCTACGGTCGCAATTTACACGAATATATTCTACAAATGATAGCTGATAATATAACCTTTTAAATGGCATATAAAATGTTATGACAAATTGCAAAACTATGTCCCACCTACGCTTCTTTCCCGACAAATATTTTAATACTTATTCAAAATCAACTTAATAAAAGTCTATTAAAATTTGCTTTGAGTATTGCAAATAGTTTTTAAAACGCAATAGCAAGACGTAACCAATTACAAATAACTGAATAATTAAACAAAATGCAATACTCTCACAGTTGTTTGCAATATAAAATAAAAGAAAATGCGGCATTTTATAATTTTTGCATGGACGCGAAGCCAGCCGGCGCGGAAAAAATAAAATAAATAAATACAAAAATAATAAAACATTATTTGGTCGCGTCGGACCGGTCCAATCGCTATATATTGTGTAGTGGTTGTTTAAAAGTTGCCAATTGTATTTACACAAGTACAACAAAGTTGTTATCAATCAGTCGGCATGGAGAGTGATTTAAAGTCCACTTGTTTAGACGACGACGCTGCTGCCTGATATAATACACAATACCATATAATACCATACAATACCCTACAATATAATAATAAACAAATACAATACATGTCTGGGAGAGACAAGAATTCAGTAAACAAATGAAATAGTCGCTGCTTAGTTAAAACTGCAATCTACACCGTGGGAGACTTTTGTAAACAATTTGCAAAGAGACCCCACACACATTTTGCTCGAGTTCTCCGGCTTACTAAGAAAATCACAGCCACCCAATGTAGGGTATATGTTTACGGAACGAAACACTCGAACGATCGCTTGCCGGTTGTTGTATAACGCAAATGCATTTATTTAATAAATCAACATTTTCTCAAATTAAATAATGAGTAACGTGCAATATTTGCAAACAATGGAAAAATCATATAAATTCTAATTTGATTTGATTTATAAACCTAGTATATATTTTCATTAAATATGCACAATTTTTATGTGAGCAGGCAATAGCATATTTTTGAATCAACACTGTAACATGAGGAATACAGAAAATTATATACATTAGGACAGACCAGTCTATAAAATAACTAACGACTCTAGAGATTACAGTGAAAAATTGTAATTTATTAAAAAATAATAATACAAAATTTTTTATTTAATAGTTTTACATGTTTTTGGAACATAGTTCATAGCCTCGAATTTTATTATTTAACCCAGCAGAAAATTGTTCAGCTCAGTTGAAAATAGTGTTGAATAGTAAGGTCTGATTATTTAACGACGGTATTCAGCAATGGTGCGACGGCAGACAATGACAAACCTCCGACAGTAAATACTGTATAAAATAGCGAGTATATGTTAAGAGTGGGTCCCCGTCTGTAATACTAGTCAAAAACTGGTCTGTCCCCAGTAAAACTAGTCAAAAACTAATCGGCTACTGTTAGGGATTTGAAGAGTAGATCCGTACCAGTACAACCAGTAAAAACTAGTCAAAACCTGTCAGTTACTGGTAGGGATTTAAAGAATAAATACCCGTGTGTAAAACTAGTCAAAAACTGGTCTGTCCCCAGTAAAACTAGTCAAAAACGAATCGATTACTAGTAGGGATTTGAAGAATAGATCCCTGCCAGTACAACCAGTGAAAACTAGTCAAAACCTGTCAGTTACTGGTAGGGATTTAAAGAGTAAATCGCCGTCTGTAAAACTAGTCAAAAAGTGGTCTGTCCCCAGTAAAACTAATCAAAAACTGATCGGTAACTGGCAGGGATTTGAAGAGTAGATCTCTGCCAGTACAACTAGTAAAGAACTGGTCGGTTACTGGTAGGGAAATGCCCAGAAAACCAAGAGTTTTACTGATTCTTCGGAAAGTGCGGTACATCGTTCGCGAGTTACTCTACAAGTGACTAGTAAAACTGGCTGGATACTAGTAGGAATTGTAACATGAGTGGGTACACAGTGCTTAGATCAGCAGGAATGAAGTATATCTTACACCGTTTCAGAAATCCAATGCACTTGACCGCTTCTTTCCAGTTGTGTTTTTTTACATATTTCGGACTTTAACTTTATCAGTCTTTCAAGTATTTGATCATTCTAACGAAGGTCACATTGCATTGATTTGCCCAGAACATTAAGAGCAACTCACTCCGCAATAACCACAGCACCCATATGGAGATGGAGGGGTGGGATGCGTGAATCCATTCGTTTAATTTTTTTCTTTTGCAATTTTTAATTGACTTTTTGGTACTTCATCATATTTTTAATTATCGATTTTACACGATAAAACGGTAATCAATTTTGTGCAAAACAAGATATAAAACTCTAAAACCTATTAAAATTTTATTGTGCTATAAATCAAAATATATTTGTTAGTATATTTGTAAACAAACAAATAAATAATCTAAATGCAAAACTGCATTTTTACTGCATATATGTATTAAATCAGCTTAGACCTCCTCCTCTCCATTCAAATTAATTTGTATAATTTCGAAATTTGATTCTTTGTTAGTGTTTGATATCATGTTTTACGCAGAATCGATTGCGTAATATGAATATAAAATATGTTGATGAAAACAAAATCATTTAATTGTTGTCAAAGTTGCAAAAGTATCAAATTTAATATTTTGTTATATTATACAATTTAATTGAGCAAATTTTGAGAAAATGATTAAAACAAAGAAATAGGATGCCATGATGATCAATAGATCCAGAAAACGTATACAAATTAAGATCGAAATGTATTTTTATCAACGTTTCAACAAAATATGACAATTTATAAATGGAGTCATGCGTTTACGTTCCGTTGTGACGTTTGAATCGGAAACGTCAGTGACGTTTGAATCGGAGTCCTCGTATGTATATTGGGATATTGCATAAAAACACAATACCCTTAGTAGAAATGTATACCCTTACTAGAAATATACTAAACTATGACTTTTTTTTGTCTTATAACTGCTCGGGATATGACAAGAAAAAAAAAATCAATGATCAGTTTCCGACCATAACCCTACAATAATTTGTGGTAGGCATATCTTTGTTGTGTTAGAACATGATGTATACCCTAGTAGTATTTATATTAAGACCATGAATCAAGTCTTGATCAGGATATAACGTTAATATAAATGCATCATTTTATGGTAGTATAGGTACTATTTATTCTTAATTTAATTGGTTCTGTAAGAAAAACAAAGTTTAGCTTTTAGCTTTTAACTATTCTCTATTTTTAATATTACTATTTTTTCAAATAAAATGCAAGATAATTCATTTTAGTGCGCATACAATGTTGTGGAAAATATTGTCAATCGTTAAAAGATTTACGTTCTATTAAAAGATTTGAACAACAACTAATTACATTATAATGTTATCCCTTGAATAGTAAATAATTTTTATGGTTCAACTAATTTGAAGCACCATGGGGGTAACTAACTGAGTTATGCCAAAGCATGGGCGGTTGATTGTTAAACCAAGAATATCTAACTAGATTTGATATTAACATTTCTTTCTCATCACAACAACAGAGGTACACATTTCCATAATTACCGCCGCACGTGGGCTATAAATAAATATCAAATCGTTACCGATAATATGCAGACGTATTCTATATAACTATGATGAATGTTATTCAAAGACTTGTGTCCTTATACCAAAATATTTTCTTGATGTTATTTGGCAAACGCTACGTGGATGCTACGTGGCAAATATATTTTTTTCGGAGGTTAGAAGTGGATAGTAGGACAAAAAATATTTTTAAGTTTATTCTAATTCAAGTGAAGTTATAGATTTGTGATCTTCATTTTTTTGAAAAATGATCTATTTAACCTAAGTACTGTTAGTTCAAAGATTATCATGACCAATTCATGTTGGTCGGGTTTTGACTTGTAATCTTTAGAAACAAGAAATATAGCTAGTTAATGAATTATAAAACTCTTTTGATGTATTTGGGACAATATTAGGTTGCTGATAATAATATAAAATATTTTTTGAAACTAGAAAAATACACGAGATCTTGAGAATGTTGGGATTCACTGAGAAATAATATAACGCTGATGAATTAGAGGCCTTTTGTGATATATTTTTAGGATATTAGATTTCTGTGCAAAAAAATAAAAATATACACGAGATTCTGAGGTGGGATCCACCAATTAATCTCTGTCGAACAAGGCATTTTGATACATTTGGAATTTAGTGAATAATTATGAACATTAAAATTAAATTAAATTCCTGGTATATAAATTTTGTTAATAATTCTATTCTATAATATAGAAAAATAAGTTTTTGTATTGGATTTTGTTAATAAAACAAAACTCGAAAACTGAAAAAATCATTATAGAACTCTGGAACGACGAAAATCAAACTCGATATAATTGAAACCTGAATACGATTTCGTTAGAAAGTTGAAATATGCTGATTAGACTGACAATGGATTTTCATGATTTGAAATATATAAAAGGTCAACCCCTCAAATTGCTCTTTAGGATAAGAAATTCGATGTGAAGAATTTTCAATGAAATCCGAATATGAGAAATGAACCCGCTGGGACCTTAAAGTTCACGTTTTGGTACCCAAATCGACAATTTCAACATTAACCCCCAAATCATGTATCTTTTTATTATCGTGTGACTACGATTCGTTTTCAGTCCCCTTCGTCTAAAATTTGTATAAAGAATTTCAAACGTTTCGTTCGTTTCGCTTTTTGAATCAAACGTTTGTTCAAAATTTTTGTTTTGCCAACTTTCATAAACAAAATTTATTCATTTTTTTTTACTTTGTCGTATGATTTATATGCTGGCAACAAAAAAACTCTCAAAACGAGCGTACTCAATGTTTCGTTTGATACATAAATCAAAAATTGTAGTCACACGAATTGTAGCCGATATCGTTGTCACCGGGAAATACATGATCGACACGTAAATTGAAATTACGAGAATGATGTCAGCCAGCACCTCCAATTTATATACTCCCAGAATAAAATCCCTCAAATCCCATTAAAATTCGTCAATAACACAATTATTGATTTAATAGTATACAAAAAATAAATTTGTTCATATAAACTCAATGGTAATGTCATGGTATTTTCTAGTACTATTATTTATATAGTATTTTTTTCTGGATGTATGAATGAAAAATCATAAAAAATGTTTAAAAATATGCTCACCTATTGGACATATCAACCATCGAATCCGCGGTATATCCAGCACCATAATGTAGAAACCTATTTTGTCCGTATGGCGGATAAAAGCTGCCACTGCTATACGGCGCATTCGGATACCACATATTGGGTTGAGCTGTATAGCCCCCTTGTGCTCCATGAATGCCGCCGCCACCACCACCATGATGCTGTTGCTGCTGCGGATGGTGATGAGGATGATGCTGATGATGTGGATGCTGCGTCGTTGCCGCCGCCGGAACATATGTGCTGCCGGTGTGCGCCACTGTCTGTCGTTGTGAATGCGGATAATTGTAATTGTAATGAAGGAGCGTCGATGATGGTGATCGAAACACCACATCACCGACGGGATATTGTATATGCTGCGCTGTATTACTATGGTAGGGCGTCGCAGCAGACGTAGCCGGCGTTTCTTCGGATACTTCGTATTTTCCAACTGCAGCAGTAGCAACCTCAGCATAATCTGAGGTCACTTGATAATCATTGGCCTCTGCGATGAACTCATCATCGCCCTCCCAATTTAGGCCGATGTCTGTTGCGTTTTTACGATTCATATCCAATGTGTCGAATTCGATTACATCTTCTGCATCTGCATCTTCTTCTTCATCCTCCTCTACCTCCTCGATCTGCTCTACTGCTTCAACTACCTCTACAACAACTACTCGTGTTGAATTTTTTGACTTAGTGTAACGCGGAATGGTTGTCTTGAAGTCGTCTTCATCTGAGATATGCATTTCCGAAAATGTATCTGAATTATTCATTGCGTCTGTGTGCTGCGTTGCGTCGTCTTCCATTTTTCTTCTATTTGACTGCCTCGGTTGATGTTGCGTTGCCTGTAAGATTTGATAAGAGTTGCACATGAGTTTAATATATGGTAATGCTATTCGAAATATGAAAGTAAAGAGTATAACTTAGTGGTAGGGTTTTGCTTTTGCTAATGCTATTCAAAATATATAAAAATGTGTGTAACTGCATTTTCATGGGGATGCCATAAGAATGCTGTTTTAAATTCCACACAAATTAATTTGCAATTTAATGACTGTGTTTTTGGTGCTGCATCGAAAATAAATTCAATTGATTTTTTTTTTTTTATTTAGAAATGGTATTATTTGTGGTGATTATTGTATCGATACTTCTTAGGGTTTTTGATTATATAATATTAAAAATATTTATATAAATTGTTGCAATAATAATTTGTATTATCACTAAAAAGTTGAATTTTCCAAAACAAAAATAATTTACCGCCAAAACAACTTTTTTCAAAGACATTTCTTCCTAGTTCTTCCCCGTAGAATACTTCCCGTAGAATTCTTCCCGTGTGGTGAGTTTTAGTGTGGTGATTTTCGGGCTGTGGCTAACAACATCTTTTCATAGAAACATAACGTAAATGGCAAACCTACGAGATTAAAACCATTGAAAAGCTCTCACCCGTCGTTCGGATTCGGCAAAAAACTGTAGGTCCCACCACATTGAGTACAAATATAACACGCACAGCTCAAAATGCTGAGAGAGCTCGGCCGAAGTTCTATACAGGACTGTAGCGCCAAACTATTATTATTTTCGGTGTTGTGAGTTTCGGTGTGGTAACTTTCGGTGTGGTGAGTTTTTGTGTGGTCAAATTCGTTGTGGTGAATTTCGGTGTTGTGAGTTTAAAGAATTTGGGGTGCACAGAAAAAAATATTGTACGTATATATAACAATTGATATTAATAGCAAACAAAATCGTATTCCAATTAAAAATATGAATGTATTTACTAATTAATTAATTGTATATATATTAATTAAATATATTTTTTAATTAAAATATTAATAGGAATTAATTTAATATAATTTCAATACAACTAAATCTTTAATAGTATTAACTACTTTCATTAGTTACTTTTGATTTATTCATTTTCTTAAATTGCAACACTGTTTTTTATTCTGGATTTCATTTTGTTTTTTGTTTGTGCGTCTCGTGCGTCGGCGTCGTTCAGTTTCTTCTAACATTATTTTCTTCTACGTTGCTATTTTAAAACAGGATATTGCATTATTTAGTGTATGTTATGTTATTAAAGCATTAAATGGCTCAATTTATTTTTGCTGTCAAGAATTTTAACAAACAGCTTATGATGCTCATTTTGTTGCATATTGAATCATTAAAAAGCAAATATCAAATTTTATGTTTGACTCAATAGAAGTTGTGAAAACTGACTTCGGTAAAACATTCGTTAGGTGGAAAGAATTTTACAAAGCATATCAAACAGTATAAATACTTATTTAATATTTATTTTATGTTATATATTGAATTAAATTATTTTTATTTTCATGTTTCTATTCGAAAAATATTTTATTTAACTTAACAAAATATTTAATTGATCCAATTTTTATCGAATGAAATTTTTAATTGAAGTTACTAATTAATTAATTAATGATTTAAAAATTCACAATAAAAAATATAATATATATAACAACTTGAATATCAATATGACAAAAAAATTAATTAAAGTTTCTCCAATTAACATATTCTCATTATTACGAATATAATTATCAATGCTTCTAAAAGTTACATCGGCTGAGTTTCAATTAAAAATTAATTGGATTAATTAACATTTTAGTTATATTTACACACTTTTTTTTCTGTGTGTGGTTGGTATACCCTACACACATAGAAAATAATTGTTGATTTTTGAAAATAAATATTATCAATTTATTAAAAGCTACAAACGACAAAATTATTTATAATTTTGAAAATAAAATTATTAATTTTCATTTTCAAAGTTAAATTGACATATTTTTTAATTTATTTCGAAATTTCATTTTAAAATCGCAACTTTTGCGGACGGCAAATATCGACACGGCGACAAACGGGTAATTATTGGTGAACAAATGGCCAATAATTCGTCGGCAGCTCAGTTGTTTGCTGGAACGCAGATCAATCACTTCGTGGTGCCTGGATTCCAGAGGACCAATAAGGAGGGTGTAATGACCTACGATATAATACTGAAATCAAACACCATCCATCGGTGCGGCGCAGAAATAATTTCAACCGCTCGACGTTTGCATGTTAATTTTACTACTGAAACACGTCGGCAATGAGTGTCCATACATATGTAAGTAATATAAAATTTATTTGAAATTATAATTTATAATAAAAATGCATTGCATTTCCAGTGCACCCAGAAAAAAAAACCTCAAATCCCATTAAAATTGGTCAATAGGTCAAAATAAATCTTTTTATATAAACTCAATGGCAATGTCATGGTATTTTCTAGTATTTAATGGTATTTTCCGATTAAAATAATAATTTATCCTATTGGCTATTTTTAATAGTAAAAAACTATTATTTATATAGTATTTTTTTCTGGGTGTGTATAACAAATGGCGTCTAAATAGCCGAAAGGACTGAAACATCGCCCACATACGACGATAACCCACGAACCGGACCACGTATATTCTATGGTTCGATAATGTTGAACCCCCAATGTTCGACTGCACTACTGAAACTACGTACTCATTATCATCTTCAAGCAGAATATTCTTGCGATTCACTGAAATAATCTCTGCGGCACGATTATATTCTATTTCTATTAATTTGAACGTTATTTTTCCAATAAAAATAACATTACATTTCAAAATTAGTTTTGTTTACTTTTTTATAATAATATTTTAAAATTGAAAATGTCATGCAAAACAAAAATAAAAATTAACAATTCAAATTTTCAAAAACAATAATTTTATTTTTAATTCTTGATTGAAAATTTTACTGTCGAAACCGACAATAATTTGAAAATAATATTTGTGGATCCATTTGTACATGAAATATTTTCAAATTATGTGTAGTCTGAAATATCCTGATATCAATGTAATAACCCAAGTAGAAATTTGCCCGATGCGCCATCGGGAAATGATCGGGTTTTCGTTGAGTAAGCCCTATTAGAGAAAATATGATCATTGCCCATGCATGTCCTTATCATGCTTACCATACCAGGGTTTACATTATCTAAGTAGTCAATGTTCCCGATTATAGGTACATTATTTGTTCCTTATAACGACATAAGCATCAGGCAATGATCGAGATTTAATGATAGAAATCCTATTATTCTCGGGCTCTGACAAGGCAATTGTCGGGTAAATAATAAAATCGGGAATAGCCATGATCATGGCCTGAGGTCAGTACATGATCAGGACACTGCGTTACAAGGACATCGTGGGCCTCGTCATATCCCGATCATCTCAAATAATGACATGATCACTTCATGACCATGGCCTTACCAAAATTTCTACTAGGGTAACTGTCGACATACACATCTTGAAAAAGTACCGTCTATGGGAGGTGCCACGCCCGTTGGTACAATACCGCCCACTTTATATAATGAAATATAATGCTGACCAACATTGCATTAAATTTGCTATCCCAATTGCTGATATAATCAGCCTTATCGTGAATAAAATTCCTCAGGGAATTTTTACCCTTGGTGGAAAATAGGTATCGTGAACAATATTCGAAAAGGGAAAAAATGTTTCCCTAAAAAAACTATGTACCATGAACAACATTTTGGAGGAAAAATTACGCCTGTTTCGCCGAAAATATTCCGCCACTTTTTCATCGGCGAAAAGAATTAATAACATAATTTTAACTTCAATATTTATTTTCACAACGCAATTTTATCCAACAACACTGTTTGACATTTGGCAAAACAGCTGATTTAGCGTTGCCTGATGTTCAGTTATAATTGCAAATTTAACTTTTATTGATTTAAAAAAATGTGAAATTTGTGCATAAAAGTATAGTTAACTGCAAATAATAAAGATCTGTATACATATTTTATATCTGAACTATTATTTTACAACTTTATTATCTGAAATGATAAAGAAAAAAATCTGGCCATATTGTAAAACTGCATTCGAATTTCGAACAAAATTCCGGAGGAATTGCTGTTCCTGGGAGATTGACGATACCTGAGAACAAAAAATTCCGAGGGAATAGAATATTCCCCAAGTCTTCACGATAAGGCTGAATGTGTTTTTAAATTTTAGATTATATCTAAATCTCACCAAGATATATCCTATACTCTGCCCAGATCCAACATACATATTGTGTCAAAATTGTATTCGATTCGGTTCAGCCGTTTTGACGCCTATTCGGATCATACATACACACTTTCATTCACAAAAATATATTAGATGGGGTACACAAAAAAATCTATACCTTATTTTTGAATCAATTTCAGTTCTTAAGTTCTTGCAACAATAGCAGTTCGATTTTTAAATTGGATTTTATTGCTCAACTGTCAAAGTAATGATTGTCCGTCAGTCATATTAATCACAAAATGTTGACATTTTTATTAAATCGCAGTTAACTACATTTTACGCATTTAACTAAATAAACAAGTGGTTACATTTTAACTACAATGTCACTCAAGAACACCACACAACCAACTAAAACTTAAGTATCTTCCATTATAAACTTTTTACTTTATGTAACCATTTAAGTTGTTTAGTTGTTTGTTTGTTTGTTTGTTTGATTATTTATATATTTATTTTTAGATTATATAAAATGACATAGACGCGCAGCACTATTCTAGCAATATCAATGTAAATCAAAATTTTCTGTTCCCCCAAGCAAGCAAGCACAATTCAAACCTTTCCGTTATCAGTTAACACTATTTGTTTAATTGTATTAGGTAGTACTTTGGATCTGATTCGTCTCAGGGCACTTGTGCCACACTTCATAGTCGTCACGTGACATTATGCATTATATTAGTTATAGTTACGTTACAGATAATTTAGAATTTGTTAGAGCACAGAATTTTCACACAATTATTCATTCGAAAGTACATATTGTAGTATTTTTTTAATAATAGTCATAAAATTGTAAACTCAAATTATTGTATTACGTTGGTTACGTATTTTTTTATCTTTATAGTGTGTGGTAATTGATACAATTCGACTATAAAGCTATCGTTTAAATATTATGATAATGTTTACAGAAATTATTAAATCGTTGTTGTAGAACTAAAAGGCACCAAATACATTTTTATGAAAATCTTGAATTTCAACTTTGTTGGTATTTATTACAAAAAATAAATTGATAGATTTTTAAAGTTAAAATACTCATTGATAGATCCACATTTTCTTATCATTTGGTACAAATATTGAGGTCATCGATCAAAAATTGAAAGTTATATAATGATTTATGTAAATGAACAATTGGCATTTCCAAAATGTAGTTGGTGACTTTTAGATCTACAACGACGAAATGATGTAGCATATTTATTTAATGCAACATTTGATGATAACATCAACGTTGTAAAACTCCAGAATCAAGAATATCAAAAATTTAAAATATTGGTTTACAAACCAGTTATATATCTGACAATATTTAATCGATAAAATTAAAAAACGTATATCAATCAAATGATGAGCCAGAATTGATTTATCTCGTAGAATATCAACTATTTTTTAATATGTACCAAGTACTTTTTATATTCTTACACAATCTATAAATTGTTACAACGTTGATTTATTGTCGATATTTTTAATAACACTGTAAACAAAAAAATTAATCGCGATCACGACATGACATTAAATTTAAGATTATACATTTTGTTATAAATTATATAAAATTTTTAAATTTAAATGAATAACGTTGTAAATTTATGTTTAGAATATTTTAAATTTATTCAACGGTTTAAAATTTAGATTTTGGTTAAGAAGTACCTAAGATAGGTGGAAATTTTGTTCAGATTTTGCGAAAATTAAGGAACTAGTTGCTTAAATTAGACTTGAAAGTAGACTTACCCTAGCAGACCCTGATCAGGATAATATCGGGTAGCTTTTCGTAGGGACTATTTATAGTATTCTGATCAGAGACGGATGTGAAATAATCTAACCTTAACAAATTTCCAAGAGATTATAATCGCAAACAATCTTAAAGTTTATCGTTTCTAAATGAAGATTATCGTTTTCGATAATCTGTAAAGATACAAAAATGATAAAAATATAATGTTCAATGATAAAATTCAACATATCTAGAACAATATCACTGTTTTTGACGTTATTGATATCAAGTTATATTTGCTATTTTTTGTTAAATCAGCAATTCCGTTTGCCAATATAAATATATGTACGTCAATGCAGTAAATAGTTTAGTCGGCGCAGTTTTAGAAAATATAATTGCTGAAATTGCGCCAACTAAGTAATTTGCTGCATTGACGTCGTATAAATATTTATATTATCAAACGGAAGTGCTGATTTAACGAAGAATAACAAATGTTTTCATTAAATTAGTAAATTTTATTGCTGCATTGATTAATTAATGCAATTAATATCGGTTGCTATATTTACATCGATTATTTTTTTTTCTGTGTACTCACAAGATCTTGAATAAAATTACGCATTTTTGTATTTCGAATACATTTTACATGCATTTCTATCTGAAATACCAAATAGGTTCTCGAAAAGAAAAATAATCCAACATAGTAAATGTTCTACGAAATATTTATTAATCATAGACTTGTTTAATAAATGTTTCGGGGTGAAATTTACACATGATATGCTTGATTCTATTATGAGTATTATATTTTCTAACCTGTGGAAAAGAAGGTTAAAAATATGACCTTTTAAAAAAGTCAAAATCGACTATAATAGGAAACATAATAGATGAAATTATTAATATGAATAATTAATGTTGAATATACAAATCGATAATTTACAAAACTAAGTTGTATCATAAGAATTTTATATATGTGCAGAAAGCAATGTTCTTGAAGTTTGATAATATGATAATTATTGATTTATTCGGATATAAAAAAAAATGTAATTATAATTTTTTACTATTATTTTGTATTATTCAATAGTGTATTTTGTATTATTGAATGATAATTACTAATTAAAAGTATAATTTATTCTAATGACTGTATTAATAGCAAATGCTATTAAAACAATATCAAACCAGTTAATAAGATAAGATCACATCGGTAATTTTTGTATATAGGTACATTTTAAAAGTTTTTTTTTATAATGAAGTTATTAAGAATTATGAACTTATGGTCGGTCTAAGCGGACTTTAAATACTCTTGACATATGTGATAAGAACACTCAGAAAAAAATACTATATAAATAATAGTTTTTTATTATTAAAAATAGTCAATAGGATAAATTATTATTTTAATCGGAAAACACCATTAAATACTAAAGAATACCATGACATGTCCATTGAGTTTATATAAACATATTTATTTTTTGTATACTATTAAATCTATAATTGTCCCATTGAACAATTTTAATGGGATTTGAGGGAATCTGTTTATGGTTGAAAGTGTAAAGAAATAAAAATTAAGCACGGCTACCTTTAAAGAAGTCCTGAGAATTCTGAAAATAACTACAACTTGGTTTCCTTGAGTTAAGTTTACCGAATTTCGATTTCTTTTTGGCACCACCAGTTGGCCATAATATTTTTATATACTTTACCATAATGGGTTATGTTTAAATTCGGGCATTGAAGTACAATTTTACTTTAGGTTTTAGATTTATATGAAAAAAATGTCAATGATATGTATCATGTATTAATAGTTTTTTCTTTTTAAATCAAAAGTTTTCTAATTAATTTGATAGTATTCAAAAAATTCAGTACCATAAATTTAAATATTTCAATATTATTATTTTTAAATATTATTATTTATAAAATATTGTTGTTTAAAACGTTTTCTCCTATAATAAACGTGGCATAAAAAACATAAACACTAATAAAAACATGTTCGCTTTGTACGTCATTCTGCGTGTTTGCTCAAAATGGACGCAAGTATTTTTTTTTTTGTAATAATCCACATTATTAAACGCGACATTGGTAAGGACTCAATGTATTTAATGTAAAATAAATATATATAACCTTTTTATTTATTACAAAAAAATAAATAATACATCGAACTCATATTAAGGCAACGGACACACAAATAAATGAAGACTAAAATTACAATAAATTATTAGAAACTGAAGCGAACAATAAATGTGTTAAAACCTTTTGTAACGAGAAGTGTTTTTTTAAAAGTGAATTTTAATTTTGACATTTAAATAGTATAAATAATTTAAATAAAATCCATTTTTGTTTTAGTGAATTATTACGTAAATGTAATACGATTATACCATACAATTTATGATACGTATCATTAAATATATATATATATATATATATATATATATATATATATATATATATATATATATATATATATATATATATATATATAACTTATATATATAATGATACGTATCATAAATTATAAAATGTATGGTACAACATAATATTGTATTAACAGTAGGAACATTATTGACCTAATAGTACGCTTCCTATTGACCAATTTTAATAGTATATATTATTTTTATATTGAAATACTATTAATTTACCGCGTTTTTATTTCTGGGTCTATATGAAATGAACCGAATTTCGATTTTAGGGCACCACAAGTGTGTGATTGTCTCACTGTATCTCCTAGGGTTAGGTTAGGTGTGGCGGCGCAAGCCTCACATAGACCAACACGGTCCATAGTGATACCACTTCTCCTTAGAGAAAATATGAGGACCGTCTTACGTGATTAGGGTTGTTTTTTTTTCAAAAAAAACAATTTTTATATGAAAATTTAAAACAATGCAACCCTTGGAGATACAGTGATACTTACAGAAGATACAATGTAGATCGGGCATTACTTCGGACGGTAAAATCAAATGCTCCCTTTAATTTTCATGCAATATGAGGTATATATCGGCCGGTAAAATAAAATACTCCCATAGATATTAGTGCGCTTTAAGGTATATGTACAAACGTTCGTGGATCATAACCGTCCGATCATATACCAGCATAGGTATATAAGTAATTGAATTTCTTCCTATAACTCTTTTGGTTTTCATGTAATCCTGATTTCGCTAAAACCACTCATGAGATTAATTTATTTCATACCGGACATTCCTACTTTTGGGTGTTACAAACGATAAACCTATCTTTTCACTTTAAGTGTAGCACATAAAAAATATAAATAATATTAAAAACATAACGAAATAAAATAAGTTTCTGGAAAAACTTACCTATTTAGTGGATGTTTTGAAAACTGCTGA
Source organism: Dryomyza anilis (assembly GCA_951804985.1). Classification (NCBI taxonomy): domain Eukaryota; kingdom Metazoa; phylum Arthropoda; class Insecta; order Diptera; family Dryomyzidae; genus Dryomyza; species Dryomyza anilis. The sequence continues at coordinate 124,653,866 of OX638130.1, read as the reverse complement.
ACCCGGTTATTTGTAATTAGGTTATCTATGCTGCTATTGAATGTGGGGGGGGCGGTGGGCTAGCTAATTTTGTTGTAAGTTGGTAAAAAAGCTGGACGTATGTTGCCGCGTGGGGCGGTGGCACATATTGGTGCACAAATCAGGTAACACTGGCGCAGTGACTGAGGCTTGCGTTGCCATGGATTTGAATAGTTTGAGACCAAATATTATAGATGCGCTCAATATGAATAAAAATTTGTTAATTTGTTGTTGTTTTACTTATTATACACAGCAATAAAAATATTATTTATGACTTTTTTTTGCTGTTGTTGATTTTTATATTTTTGTTTTAATTATAAAACTTTTTTTATCTGCGCACTAACGCAGACTCAAAAACACACGCACACACATAATACACACACGCGACACAGATACAAATATTTTATAGTTATTATCAATGCAGTGCAAAATTTTAGATACAATCTTCGGTATTTATTAATCGTAGATGTTTTGTTATTTTAATTTTTTTTTTTTTTTTGTTGTTGTTGTGTTATTTAGACGGTTTATTAGCTGGTTTTTGTTCACTTCAATAGAATTGCACAAATTTAAAAAATTATCTATCTACAGGTGGTCGATAATATATGTGGTTGTTGTTGTTGTTATCGTTGTTTTTGTTGTTGTTTGTATAGATACATATGTCTGTGTGTATATGATGGATACATTTGTATCTAATTAAATATGTATTTGTATCTCAGTCGCTCTTATGCTGCTGATGCTGTTGCTGATGATGTTGCTGATAATGATGGTAATGGTTATGACGATGTTGCTCGCTGGTAGGTTGTTGTATCTTTATTTTTGTTGTGGCTTTAGTTAAAGCATTAAATTGGCAAAAACTGTATTTAACAAAAATGTTCATATTGTTTTGTATTTTATTTTTATTTTTTTTGATAGGTATTTATTGTATTTTGTATCATCAGCTGAAACCGGTTGAAACCAATAACCGACCAACTTTTTAATTTTTAGTGGCTATTTATAATTTTAACGTCTACTTAATTTATTTTGTTTTTTTGCTTTTGGTTTTTTTTTTTGAGTTTTTTCTTATATTTTTTGTTAATTTTTTTTTTGTATATTTTGAATTTTTTGAAAATTTTTGTATATTTTATATTATTGGTTTTGTTGTTTTCTTCATTTTTGGTTTTTATTATTTATGTTTTATTGGTTTTCATTTAAATTTCGTCGCATCTGCCAGTGTTTTGAGGTTGTTATTGATTTTCTGAAATTATTGAACTTTGTTGGTTTTTGTTGGTTTTTGCTGTTAGTTGCTGCGGCGGTTGGCGCGGCGGCATAACAAGTGGCAAATAAAAATGAATCGTATTTCGCTGCCGCTGCTAAACAGGGGGGGACTAAGATGAAAATTTTATCAAGCTTTATTTTTTATAAATTCAAAAAATGTCTATCACTTTTAATATTTTTAATCGTTTCCAACAAAAAATACCCAATATACCACAAAACAAAAGTCCGAACATTTCTCAAGTTGGCTCCGATATAAAAATTGCAATTAAAAAAATATTATATAGTTGCGTCGTACTTAATCTCGTTCTCCAGACAAAATTTTCGTCTGGGGGGTCAAAGCAGTTCAGAAACATTTCCTCGACATATTTCAAACAGACAAAGGCGGAGTTTGTATCAAAAGCAGTCTGTTTTCTGCCCGTTCCCAATATATGGCGTGAATCTGCCATAAAAATTCCACAAACAGAAATTTTATTTATCTGTTCGTTTGCCGGAAATATGCCCGAAATATTCCAGAAAAATGACAAACATTTTGTCTCGGGTACTTGATTTCGTTATTATCTTCCCAAGACAAAATTTTTGGCAGGGTCGAGGCAGTTCAGAAACATTTTCTCGACATATTTCAAACAGACAAAGGCAACATATCCTCGACATATTTCAAACATACAAAGGCGGAGTTTGTATCAAAAGCTGTCTGTTTTCTGCCCGTTCCCCAAATATGGCGTGAATCTGCCATTAAAATTCCGGAAATATGCCCGAAATATTCCTCGACATATTTCAAACAGTTTAAGACGGAGTTTGTATCAAATGCTGTCTGATTTCTGCCCGTTCCTCAAATATGGCGTGAATCTGCTATAAACATTACACAAACATTTACAAGCTGCTATAGACTTCCCAAAATATTCTATTTAACTGTGCGTTTGCCGGAAATATGCCCGAAATATTCCAGAAAAATGCCAAAAATTTTGTCTCGGGTTATTATCTTCCAATACAAAATTTTTGGCAGGGTCGAGAGGCAGTTTAGAAACATTTCTTCGAAATATTTCAAACAGTATAAGGCGAAGTTTGTATCAAAAGCTGTCTGTTTTCTGCCCGTTCCTCAAATACGCCGTGAATCTGCCATAAAAGTTCCATAAAAATTTACAACCTGCTATACACTTCCCAAAATATTCTATATATTGGTGCATTTGCCGAAAATATGTCCGAAATATTCCAGAAAATTAAATTTATTAAAGAATTTTTATATCGCCAGATATTGCATGTCATTATTTCAGATAATCTTTTCAAGGGTCATGATTTTATCCCGAGAAATATTTTTTTTTCGAAATGATGCAACGAAAAAAATATTATTATATTAAAAAACGGAAACCATCCGACAACTTTAACATGGAGTTGTCATAGTAAGGGGTGAATTTACACCTCATACAGTCCTTTAGAACTATCGCTGAACTGGTCTTCAATTAGAGAATTTTAAATGGAATCAGAATCTCCAATTGAAGATCAGTTCAGTGGTCAAAATGTCTGCATGGTGTTTTAATTAACCCGTTCCTATGACAACGCCATGTTACAGTTACCGGTTGGTTTTATATAAAAGGGGCAGAACTAGGACCGATTTATAATATTTAACCGTAGAGTCTCAATTCAAAATAACTTTAATTTGTCGGTTCTATATCTGTTGAGCGTTTTGACAAAACTTCTTATAGAATATCAGTGTGAAAACTGGATACACACAAATTCATTCACCTAAATAGGTCTATTTTAAATTACTCTACAAAACTTTTGACGAACAATTAAAACGTTAAAATATATTGAAATAGAATTTTCAGTTTTTTGTTCGGCAGAAGAGGAATTAGTTAAGGTTGTTCTATAAATTATGTAAATGAGTTCATTTCACAAATGTTGGCTGTTTTTTTTTTTGGTAGGTTTAAGGCAGTTCGACAATATTTTATTTTAAGCTGGCAAAAGCTGTGTTGGATAAAAAGCTGCCTATTTTCCACCAAATTTGATAACCTTCCGTACGTTTCACAATATCGTCGTTGTAGAACGAAAAGTCACCAAATACATTTTTATGAAAAACTTCATTTTCGAGTTTGTTGATTAATATTATGAAAATTAAATAAAGCATTTCAAAGTTGAAAAATCAATTAATAGATTTACATTTTCTTATCATGAGATCATCGAATTAAAATTGACAGATTAATAAAGATTTTTGTAAATGAATATTTGGCGTTTTGAAAAATGTATTTGGTGACTATTCATTTATCTCGGGTGAACACAAACATTTTTGGCAGACAAATTTAAGCAGACAAAAGCGGAGTTTGTATTAAAAGCTGTATATTTGGTCCCGCCAAAAGTATTTTTTTTAGAAACATCACAAAAAAAAAATAAAAACGCCAATTTGTACTTAAACATCAGGCAAAATAATTGCATACAAATTATTTCAAATTTTTTTTTATTTTATTTGGGATTTTAATCATTCAAAAACGCGATTTTAAATGTGTGTTTATTTAAAAATAAACCTTTTGGAGAGTTATTATCCCTGAGTCCCACATTTATTGACCTGCCAAAAAGAGGATAGCACGATTGATTTATATGGGAAATCCGACCCAGTATTCAGCCACTCTCGCAACAACAAAACAAACTGCAAAACAACATTTTTCAATGAAGTCTGCAATAAAAAGTATTTCTTGCTATGTATACAAAATAAAAGCGCTTTTAATTGAACTTGAAGAACACGCAGACAGACAGAAGCAACAGAGCAGCAGAAAACAGCAGCAATTTGGCCAAGTGGAAGTAGTGGGAAACTCAACAACATCATCTTTATCATGGGCTTTTTGTCATCGTGACGTAAACAGATCATTAGACGTTTGCTGCTGACTGCGTCGCGCATGCAAACAAACTGTTGGCAACGGATGGATGGTGGTTGTCGGTGGTTTTCGGTGGTTGTGGGTGGCAACGGGCGACGGCACAGCAGCACAAAAAAAACTAGGGTATAAAATAAGACTTCTATAAAGTTCAAAGACGTTGTTGAATAAAGTAGTAATTCTGAAAATATTGTCTGAAGAAGAGATGGAGGTTGCAAAGTGGTTGGCTGATTAGGACTTCGAGTGTGCTTATAAGCGTTGCCAATGATACTGACCAACAGAAAAAAAGCCTAATCCCGTTGACCGGCGTTGCCAGAACGACTAAATCAACTGCTGCAATGATGCATGTTTTTGTCATTGTTATCGGATTTTAATTGAAAGACAGTGGCTGGTTATTGCGCGACAACGATAACACTGGGCAACAAATAAATAATATCTTTAAATAGTTTTATATATTTTGTGTATTAAAAAGCTGCCTCTATCTTTAAAATTGACTTTATATAGTTTGTTAGTTACACTCAAAATAATTTCTAGCATATTTTACGAAATATTTGTTCGTAATTTAAAATTTCGTAAAATACAGAAATAATTCGTAGAATACACAAAACATTTGTAATTTCTATTTTTTTTTTCATAAATTATTTTTTACGAACGATTCGTATACATTACGAATCAATATTCGTAAAATTAAAACAACAACAATATTATGAATATTTCGTTTAAATTATGAAACTTTATTTTCTATTACATTTTTTTTTTTTACGAAGGAATAACATATAGCCTATAGCCTGATATTCGAAACTATTTCCTATATGTTCTTTCTTATTCCGAAAGTCTTGGGATTGTCAAAAGTTTCGGTGATTGCAACTAGAGATGGGCGCGTGCCTGTTTTTATGGCACGGACACGCATGAAAACGCCGATAGGTGACACGCACGAGCCGGACAACTAAATTTAAAGACAAGTACAAAAAGACACGAAGAAGAAGAATCATGGAAAATATGAATAAGCAGTAGAAACGTGAAAAATAAATAATTCAAAAATTAAATTTGGTACTGTTTTATTCTATAAATCCATAAGTAAAACTAAAACAACAGATTTTTAAGACAATGTTCAGTTTTTGGAGTTTTTCCATCTTGTTGGAAGGTTGCCAATGTCCAGCCAGTTCGGAAAGAGGGTGAGGCTACGAACCCTGCTAATTACCGACCCATTGCAATATGCTCTACGCTCTCCAAGGTAATGGAAAGCGTAATAAACTTCCACCTTGTGAACTATCTGGAGCGAAACGAATTACTTAGTGACCGGCAATATGGTTTCCGTAGGACCAGATCCACCGGTGACTTGATGGCGGTCCTCTCCGAAAAGTGGAATATCTGTATTCACCTTTTCGAGGAGAGTAAGGTGGTTGCTCTTGATATGTCCAAGGCTTTTGATCGAGTGTGGCATGAAGCCCTGGTATCAAAACTTATTGCATATGACGTTGGTAATTCTTTTACTCGATGGATATCAAGTTTTCTCCAGGGTCGTTCAATACGAGTTGCGATGGATGGTGTTTTCTCAGAACAACATTCCATCAATTCTGGAGTCCAGCAGGGTTCCGTCCTATCCCCGTCCCTATTTCTGGTATTTATCAATGACCTTCTGTCATTGACTCAGAACCCAATTCATTCCTTTGCAGATGACAGTAACATTTGTCATACATATTCGTTCAACAAGCGTCCAGATTGAGATTAAAAGGCGCTCAATGAATGCCAAACTCAATAATGACCTGAAAACAATCTCCGAGTGGGGTCTTGCTAATAGAGTTGATTTTAATGCAAGCAAGACCCAATGTTGTCTGTTATCTCACAAAAGAATGGATTCACCCCTCCCTCCCCTCAATATGGACTATGTGGATATTGCGCAGTCAGCTGCTCTTGACGTTCTGGGCATATCAATTCAATGTGACCTCCGTTGGAATGATCACATATTTGAAGAAGCGGCCAAGTGCCTCGGTTTTTTGAAACGGTGTAAGACATACTTCACTCCTGCTGACTTGCGCACTGTCTACACCACCTATATTCGGCCTAAGATGGAATACAATTCGCACATATGGGCAGTGGCTTCAAAATCTTCCTTGGAGTTCCTGGATCGAATCCAACAACGTGCAATATATTTAATAGGGGATGAAATTCATCCTCTATTGGTTCTCTTGAGCACCGAAGGACCGTAGGGTGTGTAAGCCTATTTTATAGGTATTACAATGGTAGGTGTTCGAGGGAAATACATGGCCTGACTCCACCAGGTCGTGTATTCTCTCGTTCTACTCGGGCATTGAACCAAGCCCACCCCTTCGTAGTCCACTCGGTTCTCAACAGAACCACGCATTACAGAGATAATTCGTTTTTCAGTCACAAGATACGTTTGTGGAACAATCTCCCTGCGTCTGTTTTCCCGACATTTTTAATATTGGGAAATTTAAAGCAAACATCCACCGACACTACTCCATCTTTCCTCCTCCCTTTAACCTATAATCCTTTCTTACGATCAACACTGTGCATTGCACGAATAGGGGGCATCCCCTGAGCGTTGGTTAATTTGTAAAATAAAAAAAAAAACCGCGTCCATCTCTAATTGAAACCTTACTTATGTACTTCAAAAAACAAACAATACCTTTAAATTTATTAAAAAGAAAATAAAAATTTTGAACAATTAATATATATTTTTTTACATTTAATTTAAAACGTGGTGCGCAACCAATTGATAATATTATCTAATGTCATACGTTTTTCGTTTTAAATCTCACATTAAAAACATTTTATATTAAAATGTTTGTTTTTATTATTTGTTTATGTCAGTTAGTTCAAAATGTCATGGCGACAGAACCATGTCGAACTGTAAGCCAAATATTTATAATTCAAGTTGCTTCCGCACAGGCTCATAGATGCCAACTTCGTGGGAAAAATCCATTTTGAGGGATTTTTTTAATTGCTGAGGGATTAGGGATTTCCCTCGAGATTATTTAATTCAGCGAGGGATTTTTCAATTCATGAGGGAATTTTTTTTCACACAGTTTTTTTATTATTTGGCGCATATTTATTGATATTTCGTCGTTGTAGAACGAAAAGTCACCAAATACATTTTTATAAAAAAATTAATTTAATCTACAACAACGATATATTCTATATTATTTTGTTTAAATTTTTGGTTTTTGAGACATTTAGACAAACAATAGATGTCATTTACGAACGCAAATGAAATTGAAGTTCCTTTGTAACAAAATATGTAATGAATATTTATTTGAGATGTATCATAAACTATTTTAAACTATAATTTGTTGTATTAATATGAGATTTTTGAGGGATTTTCAATGCCCAAGGGATTTTACGTGCTATTTTTAATTCTGCAAAAGTCTCACGAGGGATTTTTTTTTTTTGCTGTGGGAAAAAGCGATTTCTTTGAGGGATTTTAGGTTGGCATCTATGGGCACAGGTTTAGGTGTCGGAGTGTATCACTTACGCTTTTTACGTAGTTTACACTGTTTATGAATCCCCATAATATTTGTCAATATTTTTTTTTATTAAACTTGTATGTTGAAAATTAAAATGTTGAAAATTCAAAAATTCACAGTTATTTGATATTGCCAACTTTGCTATTTGTTTTTGTTGCATTGTGTAAAATTAATATCAGCTGGTGTTGCTGCTATTGTTATTGTCAATGTTTTTGTTGTTGTTGCTGTTGCTGATGCGTTATATAACGCAATTATGGCCAATGCTTGAATCTTGGAAACCCCATGTTTCAATAATAAGAATAAATAAAACATTTTTACAGTGGTTTGATTTTCGATTTCGTCCGTTAGCAATGTCGTCGTCGTTACCGTTGCTCTCACCGTACGGTACGACGTGCATATGGCTTTTTCTTGGCCTGTCCGTCTTTCTGTTTGTCGGTGTGTCCGGCTGTTCATAGGTTTGTTTTCTTTCAAATTTGTATCACTATTGCTGCCCACGTCTGTCTGTTTGTTGCTCTGTTTGTCTGCATGTTTGTCGACATACATACATACATACATACATACATACATAATTTCTTATACTACATAAGTACATAGCCATAGATATGAAGGCATGTGTGTATGTATTGTATTTTTAGTTACTCTTCAGATACACACCACAGTGAAACCGAAGCGGAGCAGCGCAGCAGCAGCAGCAGCCAATAAAACAAAAATTAAAAATTCACTGCCAGCCAAGTGCAAAAAATAATGAGAAGAAAAATAAATAGTAGAAAAAATTGGTTTGCGAATTGAATTGAAAGCGGAACAACAACAACAACAGCAATAGCGGCACAATAGCAATTGCGGTAAAAGGTGTTGCGAGTCCGCGAAGGCAGGGCGACGCGCACCATGTTGGTCAGATGCGTGTGATAACTTTGGCGCCAAAAAATGTGAAATGAATAAATTTTCTTTTATTATCAATAAATATTTTTGTTTTTTTTTCAAATATTTTTGCAAATTTAAAATTTTTGGCATTGATTGAATTTTTGTGCATGTTTATTTGAGTATTAATTTATAATTGAAATCTAGTTGTATACAGCAATCATTTGCTGAATTTTAATAATTTAAAATATTTTGATCAGGTAAACATTTTTTTTACAATAATTTCTAATTTTAATTTTAGAATTTTTTCGATAATTTGGTTTTCGTTGATTGCGTTTTTTTGCATTTAGCTTAATAATTACTTTTATATTAAAGGGTTTTTCAATAAGAGCGCTACAAGGGATTTCATGATGGAAAGATATACGAGCCAACAACGAGTCGTAATTATTAAAATTTACTACCGAAATTCGAATTCGTATATCTTTCCATGGCAAACCTTACTGAAGAGAAATGTCAAAAGAGCGGCAAGAAATATGGCGTCGTTTGCTGTCCTTGTCGCTCTACTTTTGTAGCGTCCCTGTTGAAAAACCCTTTAATTCGAAACTAGTTTTGTGTAAATTTTATTTGTTGAAATTTAATAATTAAAAATATTTTAATTCATAAAATACAAAACAAAAATATTCCTATATTTGCATTGTTAAATTTTTGTTCAATTTATTTTTCTACTTCATTTTAAAAAAAATGTTATTTTTTTATTTATTATAAACATCAACTTTTATAACATTTTTTTCTAGAATTCTTTTCTTAAAAATATCAAAATCTCGAAAATATATTGTTGATGTTTTGATTTTTTTTTTAAGTTTTTTTGTGTGTCAAATTTTTAGTAGATTTTGATATTTTTGGAGTTTGAGCGAAATATCCCTATGAAATTCTCCAAATAGAAAAAAATCTCGTAAATATTTTTGTAGATTCATGAGATTTTCGAGATTTTTCATTTTTTTTAGAGATATTGATTTTTGTAAATTGAGGGGTAAGCTTCCGAATGTCAGAATATGTCTCGAACATATTTGGAGATTTTGGTGTTTTTGGAGTATGAGAGAAATATGAGTGATCTCCAAAAATACAAAAATCTCGAAAAAAATTTTGGTGATGAGATTTTATAGATTTTAGAAATTTTCAATTTTTTTTAGAGATTTTGAATTTTTGTAGATTGGGGGGTAAGTCTCTGAATGTCAAAATGTCTTGGACATTTTTGGAGTTTGAGCAAAATATACATATGTGTTCTTCAAAAAGATCAAAATCTCGAAAATATTTTTGTAGATTAATGAGATTTTCGAGATTTTGATTTTTGTAGATTGGTGGGCAAGCTTCTGAATGTCAGAATATGTCTCGAATATTTTTGGAGATTTTAATGTTTTTGGAGTATGAGCAAAATATCAAAAAAGAACAAAATCTCGAAAATATTTTTGATGATGAGATTTTGATTTTTTTTTTTAGAGATTTTGAATTTTTGTAGATTGGGGGTTAGTCTCTGAAAGTCAAAATGTGACTTCCAAATTTTTGGAGATTTTGATGTTTTTGGAGTTTGCGCAAAATATTTTCAATTTGTTGATATTTTTTTGATATGAATGTTCTCCAAAAAGATCAAAATATTGAAAATATTTTTGTGGAATGATGAGATTTTCAAGATACATTTTTTTTTTTTAGAGATTATGATTTTTTTTAGAAAATTGTTGGAGATTTTGTAGTTTGAGCGAAATATCCACATGAGTGTTCTTCAAAAAGATCAAAATATTGAAAATATCTTTGTAGATTGATGAGATTTTCAAAATTTAAAATTTATTTTTAGAGATTATGATTTATATTTAATTTTTTTTTTGGATATTTTGAAGTTTGAGCGAAATATTTCTATGAGTGTTCTCCAAAATCAAAATCTCGAACATATTTTTGTAGATTGATGAGATTTTTGAGATTTAGAATTTTATTTTTGATATTTTGAATTTTTGTAGATTGAAGGGTGTAAGCCTCTGAATGTCAAAGTGTGTCTCGAAAATTTTTGTAGATTTTGATATTTTTGGAGTTTGTGGGAAATACCCCTATGGATGTTCTTCCAAAAATATCAAAACACCAAAAAAATGTTTGGAGATTGATGAAATTTAGAATTATTGGAGAGGAAGCTTCTGAATGTCAAAATTTGTCTCGAACATTTTTGTGGATTTTGAAGGTTTTGGAGTTTGAGCGAAATATGACTGTTTTACCAAAAAATCCAAATCTCGAAAATATTATTGGAGATTTTGAACCTTTTTTTTTGAGATTTAGAATTCTTGTAGATTGGGGGTAAGCCTCTGAAGGTCAAAAAGTTTCTGCAACATTTTAAGAGATTTTGATGTTTTTGGAGATTGAGGCAAATACCACCACTATTGGTGACAAAAGTTTTCCAATGTATTTCTATCTTTTTTAAAAAAATAATTATAGACTTTTAAAAAATTTAAATATTATTTTTATAAATATTTTTCTAAAAACTATAAAAATAATAGCTAATTACACTAGAAAAAAATAAAATACTTTTTTTTTTAATTATCTACGATCTTTGGTTTCCGATGGACTTCAAGAAATTAATCAAGACCTCATACTCAGTTTTTTTTTTATATTGCCTAAAGTTTTTGAGTTATTCAGCCCAATCGAGAAACGCGTCGGGTGACATTTCCGACGGAATTGACAAAAAAGCAATCGAGCAACTCACAGTTATCCGACGTATATTCGAAAATTTTCATCGTAAACAAATTAATCGAGTAAATCTTCTAAATTTTTTTTTTTTTTGAAAGTCAATCTTTTAGTCTACAGATTTAAGACAAACTAGGTAATTTTCATAGAAATTCGTTTGAAAATAATTGTTCTTATTTTATACATTTTCTTTCAAATTTTTTTTATTACTTTAAATTTAATTTTTTTTTTAACAATTTGCATTTAATTTTAAACTATTAAATTAACAAAATTTATAATTTTTTTTGCTTTACATATATTATTTAAAATAGTTTAAAAAAATAAATCCTTTTGACTTCTTATCAACGAATAGACTATTTTTTAGTCCACTCTGCATTGGTTTGTTTACGAATAACGCCAGCAAAGCATATATAGAACACAATGTGTCATAAATCATGAAATCAATATAAGAAATAGTACTAAAAAAACAAAAATTATCACTGTCAGTTTTTTTTTGTCTATGTGTTTGCTTAAACTTTGTTTTGTTGGCCTTCTTGAGAAACAACAACAACAAAAAAAGCCAATAATTATCTCCCAAAAACAAATTAGTCTGTTTATTTATAGATTTAGCTTTAGCGTTTTGTTTTTTAGTTTTTATGTTTTTTGTCAGACAAGAGTTATCGAATTTTAGTAATTAACGGTTCGTGTATTGACGAAAAAAAAGCTATTGGGGCGCAGAACTGACCAAAGAGTTTAGTGAAACTATCTCTTACCACTCTTTTAACTTGAAATTCAACACAAATTGAATAATTTAGTTCATTTCAGTAGAATTTTATAGATTTTTTTGGTATTTTTAGATTTGAAAGAATTTTGTTTTTCAAAAGAAAAAATATATATATTAATGACAAATCCAAGTAAAATTAAAAATTAATAAAAAAATATAATAGAACTACAAAACAAATACATAAAATGTAATACATTTTATTTTTTAAATTTCTCTTTGTAATTGTTTTTGTTTTACTTTAGTTTTGTACATAAACTTAATGCCTTTTGAGGCCAAATAGATAATATGGTTGAATCATTAATGGCAGAAAACCATAAAATATTTTAAAAAAGTATGTATAATAAACATTAATTAGTAGCATATATTGCTGTTGTTATATACAAATTTTAAAAAAATTCAATAATTTGTCCATAAAATGCTTTTTATATTTATGTTTGTCAATTTTCGATCGATAAATTCAAAAATGGTATCAACCACTAACGAGAACATGTTCATATTTTTAATGACAATTCAAAATTTGAAATTTAACAACTATTTGTTACATAATTAATCAATAAACAAACGAAAATATGATTGGAATATACACTCAGAAAAATAAAACATTCTTAAAATAACATTGATAGAGTAAATTGTATTTAATTGTAAGTAAAGTAAATCATAAATATCTCTATTCTTGATTTAAGTACGTCACGTTGTTGGGTACGTTTTAACCCACAATTTTTTTCTGTGTGTTCAATAAAAAAAACACATTCATAAGATTCGTCGTTTTTTTATTTACTGACTTTTTTATGTGATTCAAATGCAAATTGTCAGTGATTAAAATTTGATGTTCAATGAAAAAAATAAATATTTTTTTTTTTTTACATTTTATTTTCACAATAAAAAATATTGAGATCATTCATTTTTATAGCATTTTATGTAAGATATTTTATAATTTCGATTTGTTTGTGCATTTGAAATATAACATAAAAAAGAAACTTGTTTAAACAAATACTATAAAAGAGAGAGAGAGATCGTACCTCCAAGTATAAGTAACATGGTTGTACCATTAAATCAATGACTGTAAGCAATAAATGTTAGCAACGTATAGAACATTCAAATTCTTTATTGTTTAATTTAACAGTAGATTTAATTATAGTTCTAAAATCAGTTAATAGAGCTTGTTTTTGTGCAGATTAAATAAATTCAACTGATTAACAAATGTTTATAAAACTCAATGGAAAACTATTCATTACATTTGATACCAAAGGGGCGAATGTGTATTTTAAAAAATAATAGGAAATCAAATTATAAAGTTTGAATTGCTTTAAAAATTACTAAAAATTATTTTTTTATCATTTTTTTTTTTTGATATTTTCGTTTACTCGTAAATTAGTATGATGTATGTAAAATATCTTTTTATTTGGACAATCTACTAAATTATAAATACGGACTTTGTGTGGCTATATCCTGACCACAACGCAAATATTTTATTGTTTTTTGCCGTAACTTTTCATGGATACTAAATCAAATAGTGATGTAAAGGCATTAATTGTTTGGTTTTAATGTACCTATCGATTGGCATCATATTTAAAAATAATTTTCCAAAAACTTTTCTTGCTAATAAAAAAAAATTCAAAAACATATTTTTAAATAATGATGCCAATCGGTAGGTACATTAAAAAATTGGAAAAAAATAATGATCCCAATCCATAGGTACTTTAAAAACAAACAATTCATGCCTTTACACCACATTTGTATCTTATACCGGTTAAAAGTTATGGCAAAAATACGAAATGATTCGACCTTTTGGCATGACAAGATTTTCAAATTCGTCCTTTTGGTTTTGTCTTCTGTGGCTAGACATATCTAACAAAACCTCACACAATTTTGACACAGTGTACTTAAGGAAAAACTGTATTCCAAAATGTAAAAAAACCCAAATGTCAAAAATTACATATTTGACCCTTTGCATTACAGTGACAATATCATATATAAAATATTACTTCAGACTTTGAAATAAAAAAACAAACATTTGAAAAAAATTTGAAATAATTTGTTAAGATTTCTTAAATTGCGATATGACATTATCTTTATTTAGATAAATACTTTTTAGTATCTACAAATACTATATATTTTATAACACGACTAACGAAATGAGATTAGATACGTTCCTGACCAATTTATATTTAGTGGGTTAAGCTGTTGTTGCCAGCAAAATGTTGCAGTGCAATACAATAATGATAATACACTCCGAATAGTATTTTGATATTACTATTGCAATAGAGAGAAAATTGCAATAGTGTTTTTAAGCCGTTCTCAACAACTAATTAGTTTTTTTATACTAAGTTAAGATCACATGGGAAATTTTAAAGTAGGGACTTTTTATAGTAGGTGAAAGTAAGGATTATCAATATTATAGTCGGTCTAAGTATACTGTATACTTTTCCATACCGGAGATGTTTCCTTCTGGGTGTTACAAACGGCGTACCAAACTGAATATACCCTTTCACTCTTAGTGTAGGGTATAATATAGTTCCGTGGAAAAATAGTTTAACAAAAAAACTTAAACACAATTTGTCTTTAAATTGTCTAGACAAATTTTAATATACTAATGAATGCTAATATTCCAATAGGTTTCTTATATAATCGGATCTAAACTCGGATTTTTTTAGATTTTTTTACCATTTACCATTTTTACCAATGATAATCAAAACATTGATGTATGGTTATCTAGAGCATAGTCCAAACTAACTATCAAAATTACAAAATTTTTTCTAAATGATCCACTTTTTAAAATATTCCCTGAGAACTTAATTAAGGTACTGTTTCAGACAATAAATTTTCAACAAAAATACAAGAGGCATTAGAAAATATCATTACTTCATATTTAAAGTATGCTTATTCTTCTTGCATACTCAGTTTTTTCAATTAAACGGTTTAAATTTTAACAGTTTTTGAAAGAAACTGGGTTGATAGAGCATATTTAAATACTGAGAACTGATACAAAAAAGTTATTAATTTTCATCATTTCAATCATATATTATTTTCTTATTTATCATTAGATTCACAATACTAAAAAAATTGTCCAAAAATAAACTAAAAAAATCTTCGCATCTTCGAATTATATAGAATTGATGTATGGGAAAATTTGTTGTTTCTCATTTTGTTGAGTAGTTGTATTATTTGGACCGACGATTCTTTATTTTGTTTTTTTCTGAGTGTACTTGTCATTTATTTGTATTTGTGGTTTTTGTATTTTATTTTAAATAAATATTTTTGTTTAAATGCAGCTACTTTTCGAAGCTGTACAAAGAAATCCTTTGCAGCAGAAGCTGGTAGCGTTCGTTCAATTTTGATAGCGTTCAAATGCCACATAGTGCATGTTTTTGTTATTTCAAATTTTAATTTCTGATTGACAATTTATTTTTGTTTTTATTAGTGTTTTTTTTTTTGCATTTATTTGTTTTTTATTTTTGTATTAAAATTTTTTTGTATATTTGTTTTTATTTCATTTATAGTGTACATAAACTTTAAACAGCGGTTATGTACAGATCTCATGCAAATACTAAATAATCAAATAAAAAAAAAATTGAGTCTACACGGCACCCCGTACCACACACTATTTGCCTACATGCTATGGATAGACGATGTCTGTGTTGGTGCAGCTGTCTGTCCGATTTTATGTCTGTCCATCTGACTGTGAGTGTGTGTGTGCTTAGCAACATTTTGAGCTTTTTATAATATATTATTATTTTTATTTTTATTAATACTATATTGTTGTTGTTGCGATGTTAACGTCGGCTGTTTATAGCCACTACAACAATAATAACAACAATAACAAAAACAACCACCAGCACAGCACAGAACAGAAAGAAACGATAAAACTTGTATTTGAAATTAAAAGTATTTTTTATTATTATTATTTGAAAAAAATGTTGCTATTTTTATTTTGTTTTGTAATTTATTTAATATGCGCCAGATACTCGTTTAATTAACAAACAGACATACCACACTAAAATTAAAACAGCAGCAGCAAGAACAAAAAATAATAATTAAAATAAAATTCTATATAAAATATACACATCGTAGTAGATACTATAAAAATGTTGTTTGTCGTTGTCTCTTTAAAATTTTCGCCGCACTTGCAAAATCGCGTTCGACTTGAAACTTCAAATTTAAATTCAAAACGACGAGAGCCGCATTTTGGATTCGAATAGAACGTATCCAATAGAATGGCGAACGTCGCCGCAGCACTAGAAGCAGCGACAGCGGAGCAGCAGCCAGATACCAACCAACCGACCGAACGACGAGAACTTTGAAACATTCGACTCCGCCGCTGCCGTCAGTAACAATAACAATGAAAGGGAGCAGCGCAAAAATCAGCAGCGACAGTAGAAATAGAAACAACAATATACAAAAATTTTATATATATATATTAAAAAAATAACAAGGCGAACGGGACGGGAGCAGCGCCACCACTTGATATCGTCATCACATTTTAAGTACGAACAACACCAACAACTTTGGCATTGACTTTTTATTTAGAGAGATGGTGCTGTGCTGTGTTGCGCTGCGCCGCCAACCGCTACGCACTCGAATAAATATTCAAAACTACGCCTCGTAAAATCACACGAAACGACTGTCATACGACAATAAACGATACCGCACTACACTACGTTATGTGTTGAATAACGTTACGTTATATTACATTACGTTTTAGATTTTTTAATAAAATATTTAACGTTGAAATTTCTTTAACGACCGACTGAACCAGACCGGACCGAGCCGTACCGTTACTAGTACTAACTACAAATAATGCCGACCGCAAACTTCGGTCGTACGTTTCATAACGTTCGCTTCGTACGTTCGCTAGCTCGTTCGTGCCGCACCACGTCAATTTCTGTCCGTACGCGTAGCACAACTAAACGATACTAACTGCTCCCAATCAGCCTCTCGCTGTTTTGGGGGGCCGCTTTGGCTGCCGTCATCGTCATCGTCGTCGCTCGCAGTCGCACAACGAACGTAAAGCAGCACACAGCTGACCAAAGCGCATAGCTCTACTGTGCAGCGCAACAAAGTCTTCTGTCTGTCTGTCGGTCTATGGCAAAAGCTCTCACAGTTGGTAAAAGCGCCACAAGTCTCTTAGTATCGCACTCAGTATGGTACAGGGTTAAATTTGTTTTTGCTCCATTCAATCATTCATTATACATCCATCCTTTCATCAATTCAATTTCATCGCGTAAAAATAAGTATCTGCCCGGATTAAAGCTCATGCCATTGTGAAGCTTTTCAAGTTTACAATACTGGTTGCTTTGCAGCTTTTACACCCCCTTTTGCTAGTTCTTGTACAACATAACACACAACGTAGAT
The DNA here is from genome assembly GCA_951804985.1 of Dryomyza anilis. Taxonomy (NCBI): domain Eukaryota; kingdom Metazoa; phylum Arthropoda; class Insecta; order Diptera; family Dryomyzidae; genus Dryomyza; species Dryomyza anilis. The sequence goes on along the minus strand of OX638130.1, from coordinate 124,636,548 downwards.
ATATTTGTATAGAATATCCGAAAATCTTATCTCTCACATGTCCTATTTCTGTGGTTTTATTGAAAGTTCTGTAAATTTCAATTTACCTGTTGATTGGTACTTTTTTTTATTATATACGTTTTTTTATTATATACTAGCTGGACCCGTGTAAAGATTTTGTGAATGCAAGGATATGGAGTGATTTTATTAATATAAAGAACATTTTTATTATTTATATTCGATGGTCTAATTGATTTTGTTCTACTATATATTCCAAATTTTAAGTAAATTTCGTGCAGAAGTTTTTTGTTTTTGTGTTTTTACTTTTTTGTTCTACTTTTGATATTGTGTTTTTGCTTTTGATGTTGTATTAATGCTTTTGTTTTGTGTCGCTTTTGTTTTTGTGTTTTGCTTTTGTGATTTTGCATTTGTGCTTTGATTTTTGCTTTCATTTTCCTTTTGTTTTTGTGTTTTAGTTTTCCTTTCGTTTTTGATTTTGTGTATTTGCTTTTGTTTTTGTGTTTTAGCTTTTGTTTTTGAGTTTTTGTTGTTGTGTTTTTTACGTTGTGCTTTTGCTTTTGTGTTTTTGCTTTTGTGTTTTTGATTTTGCTTTTATTTTTCTGGTTCTGTTTTTTTTATTTGTTTTTGCTTTTGTTTTATTATTACCAGCTTTTGTTTTGTTTTTGTGTGATTGCTTTAGTTCCTGCCTTTGCTTTTGTTTTTGATTGTGTGTTTTTGCTTTTGATTTTTTTTTTGTATTTGAGTTTTTTTGTTTCATCTTCTTAGCTTGTGTATGTGCCGAGTTACGTCTTTTTGAAAGTTTAGGTTGCATGGGAGGTGCCACACCCCTTGTCCAATCCAGCCCATATATAGTCTATGACACCCTCCATAGTAGCTTGGTGCATTTCAGTTAAATCAGTTCAGCGGTCATGATGGAACAACCAGACAGACGGACCAACAGTTTTATATATAAACTAGCTGGACCCGTGCACGACTCGTGCCAAGATTTTGTGAATTCATAGATATAAAGCGATTTTATTAATATAAAAAAAAAAATATTATTATTTTTATATCAGGGGCCCGTGCTTCGCTGTGGAAGTTTTTATTGGTTTTATAAATGTAGTAACCAAATAATAATTCTCCGTCAAAACAACTTTTCTCAAAGACAATTCAGACAGTAGAATATTTCGCCGTAGAATTCTTCCCAGTAGAAATCTTCGCCGTAAAATTCTTCCCCATAGAACGCTTTACCGTAGAATTCTTCCCGGTAGAACTCTTACCGGTAGAATTCTTCCCAGTAGAGTTTTTCCCAGTAGAAGTTTTAGTGTAGTTAGTTTTAATGTGGTGAGTTTTAGTGTGTTGAATTTTTAGTGTGGTGAGTTTTAGTGTGGTGAGTTTTAGTGTGGTGAGTTTTAGTGTGGTGAATTTATAGTGCAGTGAGTTTTAGTGTGGTGAGTTTTATTGTGGTGAGTTTTAGTGCGGTGAGTTTTAGTGTGGTGAGTTTTAGTGTGGTGAGTTTCGGTGTGGTGAGTTTTTAGTATGGTGAGTTTTAGTGTGGTGAGTTTTAGTGTGGTGAATTTTTAGTGTGGTGAGTTTTAGTGTGGTGAGCTTTATTGTGTTGAGTTTTAGTGTGTTTTAGTGTGGTGGTTTTTTGTTTCATCTTTTTAGATTGAGTATGTGCTGAGTTAAGTCGTTTTAAAAGTTTAGGTTGTATGGTATGTACCACGCCCCTTTGTCCAATCCCGCCCATATATAGCCTATGACACCCTCCGGACTCCTTAGTATCCTGTGGCAAAATTTCAGTTAAATCGGTTCAGCGGTTTAGACGTGATGCTGGAACAAACAGACAGACCGACAGACGGACCAAGAGTTTTATATATATAGATAGATTTGAAAATGTATGGAACAGCAAACAGTAGTTATCATTTAAAAAATAGATATTAAGTTTTAATTAAGTAGAATTTCAATACCGTCGGATTTTATTAAAAAAAAGTATTTTGTAAAAGGGTAAACAAAAATTAAAAAGTTGAATCAGCTGTTTCTAAAGCAAAACTTTTTCTTCGGCATTTGAAAAATGCAAATTTTGATTTCCTAGTAAATATAAAAAAAAATACAGCATGAAAGGTTTTACACATACATCAAAAAACAAAAAAAAAATTCTCATTACATCCATTTAAAGTTAGGATAAAAGTGCAAAATTTGTCCCTTCTACGACGCTCCGTTTAGAATGTATAGCCATTTGATGTTAAATATGTTATATCTCGACTCCTATTAATCTACCCCTATGATTTTTATACCAAATAATCACATTTAATATGGTATAAAAATCGCGGAGCTTGAATCCCTCTACAACGATCCCTTTAGATTATATAGCCATTTGAAGTTAGGAATTTTGACCTATCTAGGACGCTAACCACAGTTGGAGTCGTTGTTAGAACGCATCGAAGACGGCGATGTCATCGAATTTTTGCTACAGACGGCGGCCAATGAGGTGTCAGCACAAAAGAAGATCTTGGACAAGGATCCAACAAGCAAACGTATCAAATTGGATGCAAGCGACGATGAATTAAAACAATCTTCAGATGATGAGGAAGACGTGTAGTGCACAAGAAGAAAGTGTTGCTGGAGACACTGGTTTGTGTTTGTATTTTTGCTTTTTAGTGTTTTTGCTTATACCCACTTTCTGTATTTCGAAACGAATGACGAAACGAAAATTTGACGTAAAATATCGCACACAAAATTTGATTTTATGTTACATTAAAATTCATTTAAAATTACGTCACTTTCGTCTAATAGCCTTTCGTTTCGAAATACAGAAAGACGCACTTATGTTTTGCTTTTTTCTGTTTCAACGTTCTGTTTCTTGTAACTAAGATTTAGTTATTGATTTATTTCTAATTACGTTTTTAAAAATTTCGATCAATCCATGTTTATATAAAAACAAAATACTTATAATGTGATATAAAATAAAATAGTCAAAAATTATTCAAAGAACCAACATTTTACCAGTCAATATATTAACGATTTTTTGTAAAATGAAGTGGCTTAGGTCATCTTAGCATTTATGTATTTTAATTTTATGAAATGAATACCAAAAATAAAAATATACTATTGGCTTATACATTTTAAAAATGTGCATCGAACTGCATACACAGTTAATTTTTTTAGACATATGGGTTAGGCCCTTTTGGCGCTATGAACCTGTACGTTTTCAACCAAATAAGTATACCAATTTTACCTTTATGTATAACGCGCAAACAGCAAAGTCCACTATCGGTTGATTTTGATATATTGCGATCGAGAATTTTGAACACTGCTATAAATCTCGCGCAATTCAATTGCTGTCAACTCCGATGCATGCACCTCCTTCATATGGCGTTGTAAACTGCAATGAAATATAATATTAAAAACTGTGATTTAAGATACATTAGAGATAAGAGCTTACCTTCCTTAGTCACCTGACCGACATCGCATCGCGGACAATTGAACGGAAACCCATTATGTTTGTATTCCTGCCTGCGCATAGTCGATTGGCAGACAAACTCCTGGCCACAATGCGCACACACGTATTTCTCACCACGATGTTTACGCATGTGATACACAGCGGTCCCTGGCGACGAAAACTCCTGCCACAAATATTGCACAGAAATGACTGCTCCTTTGTGTGCGTTAACATGTGTATGCACAGCGACATTGAGAAAACTCTTCGCACACTCGGGGCACTGCTCTCGCCCACCTTGATGCATAATCAGATGACGACGTAGGCTGGCATCGCGCTGAAATCCTTTGCCACATAGCTCACATTTGTAATTGATTTTCCTGCGGCGGATGCGATAGCCAATGTGAGCGCAACAATTTGGCGATGTAGAAGATTTTCGGACAAATGGCGCAGGCACATTTTTTGGATGCAGTTCATGATGCACCTGCTAATGTGATTTGAGGCGGTGACGATAAGGGACATTTTTTGCTAATTATGATAGGTTTTAAAATTGTATAAGAACTTTTCCGCAGATCAATACAATTTCAATGACTTACAACATTTTGAACACTGATACACATTAGGTGTGAACCTTGCGAAAGTGTGCGCTGTACTTGTTGGTGGTAAGGCGCGGGGGCAGACGCTGCATTCGATCGTAGTTAGATTTGTAGTTTTAATGTCTACCGGTGTAGTGTTCAATGAATGGCATTGGTTCTTATTAGGAATGTTTGTAGGAATGTCTACTTGTTGTTGATTTAAATGTGAGTCAGTGGTATAGCCTTCCAAATGCTTAGCAGTCACAGCTGAAGATTTAGGAAATGCAAGATATTAAAGTACAATCTGAAGTGTTATTAAAACCCACCAGAGAAAAGATATTCCTCCCGCAACTTGGCAACATCCACAAACTGTTCTGGCTGCTGTGTTTGAGAGACAGTCTTCTCACGTGCTCTACGCTGAAACCTGTTGCATTTGACCAGGTCCTGGCAGTAGTCCGGACACAACTGCTGTGGCAACTCCAATTCTAGAGGGTCCACATTCAGTTGTGTGACATCCACATAGCATTCCAAGTAGGTGTAGTGGCTTTTTTGCTCGTCCTGTGATTCTTGGAGGACTTCATCGAAACTGATGTATTACTGCGCGATTTTTAGACAAACGCGACAAACACTTTGCGAATTTTGCCTTTTCCAATAAGAAGCAGGCCGCAGAACATTTTTGGAGTAACATCCAACTGCAGATGCTCAGGTTGTGTTTTAAAATCCTAGACAACAACGTCAGTTGTAGCCTGTTTTCTGCAGGCAAATTCACGACGCGTCCTGGTGAAGATTGTTTAAATTTTATTTAAATTATTTCATTTCAATGGATTGAATTTGATTGAATTGGTTGCCAGTGTTGCATAAAACCAAACTATTCGTACTATTTGAAACAGTGTTGCATTTTCATAAATAAAAATGTGAAAAAACCGTTCGGTTTAAATTGTTTATGTTTTTGTTTGTTTTCAATATGTAAAAACGTAACACAAAAATTGAAAAAAAATATATCAAAAAAAATAATAGGAGCAGCACTAATTTTTGTCTGAACTTTACCCGAAAGGTCCGGCTGAAATTCACATGAAAATTCCCTAAATGGGGAAGAATGATGAAAAATTATGTGTTTGTCGCTCGGCTCCTGGAAAACGCAAACCGATTGAGGTCAGAACTGGTACTGATATTGGAAAAATACTTAAAATCATTTACAATACACCTCTTACTATTATACTATTACAAATTTTTTTTTTGAGAAAAAACAGCGGGGATTTTTTTATTTGAGAAAAAATAATACAAACCAATTTCGTTTGTGTACTCAAAAATTACATGTCATACAAATGGTTTCAATGTATGTAAAGCATGTTGATTGTCTTGAAATTGAGTTTAAAAAAACAGTTTTATTTTATATTTAAAGGGTACCACGTAACCTTGAGGTCACGTTTGTTTTTAGGCCTAGTTTTCGCTTCATTTGTACTTCTTTTTGTCACGTCCACTTTCTAATAATTAAAAAAACAACTTCCAAAAATAGAATGCCTTCAAACACAAAATGTATTTTGGAATTATTATAAAATATTTTCAATAATTTCTGATGTTTTAATCAAATATTTCATTTAAAAATGCATTTCACCGAAGATTTCTTTATAAAAGTTTTAAAAAATCAAAAAATTTAATTTTTTTTAAATATATTTTATTTTTTTCATTTTTTAGCACTAAACATTTCGTCACTAAATACAATTCATCGTCCATAAAAACAACAAAAACGCTATACAAACTACTTAAACTTAACACTCTTGCTGACTGTCGACTTAATGCCAGACATTTCTCCGCCATAGCGCTTAGACTCCGTGCGCACCGTACGGACTGCACCCTTGCGTCGAATGAGCGCCTTCCTATATTTGCCACGATGCTTAACACGCGGATTGCGCAGTTCCTTCTTGCGATGCGGCGTAAGTCCCCTGTTCTTGGCAATTTGATATGTGATGCCACGACGTTCGTCCTCATCCAATTCTTCAACCGCAGCCCCCTCTTCTGCAGCACCTTCTTCTTGTGCACTATCGTCATCGTCGTCTTCCTCATCATCTGAAGATTGTTTTAATTCATCGTCGCTTGCATCCAATTTGATACGTTTGCTTGTTGGCTCCTTGACCAAGCTCTTCTTCGTTTTCTTCTTTTGTGCCGACGGTTCCTTGGCCGCTGTGGGTAGCACAAATTCGATGACATCGCCATCTTCGATGCGTTCTAACAGCGCCTCCAACTGTGGTTTAATTATATTGTCATATCTGTCGCTCAACTGTTCAATCATTGTCTTTAGCTGCACGAGTCGTTTGGTGATGGGATGATTCTTAATGGTTGTGCGATTTGCTTTCAGCATTAGATAGAAATTAATGTTGCTGCAGTAGGTGGTAAGCAATGTGTTCATGACACGCGCAAACTCGAGCGCTGGTATATTGGGCAGCTTATGCTGTGCTGCATACGACAGCACAGGATTCAGCAATTTTTCACAATCTTCCAGTCCGGCAAATAAATCCTCTACCAGCCCAAAGAATTCAGGCGAATCTTTAACAAACATCTGCGCTTTTTGTTTCTTTGACAAACCGCTCAGATCTGTTGTGAGCTTGGTGTAAGTCTCCGTCTGCTTTTTCTTTGATTTTTTACCCGTTGCCGCTGTCTCATCATCCTCATCTGCGCTGTCGTCGCCTGCTGCGGGCAAATCGAAAACAAAATCAGCTTCGTTCATTTGCTGAGCCAAACGCCGCTGTATGGAGAGTGCTTCCTCCTCTTCTTGCTGCGCCATCTCCAGCTCTTTTTCCGTATAGGAACTGAAATCCGGATCAACGAAATCCGTGTTGTAGTAATCGCGCACTTTTCGGCCCCAGGCCTTGTCGTCGGGTATATCGGCGCCATCATTTTCACCAGCGCCTTCGATGTCACTGTCGCCCATCAGCTCGCCAACGTCGTCGTCATCATCGGCTGCTTCATCCTCCTCGCTTTCATCGAAAGCAAGCACATCCTGTGAAGTCTGTGGTCGCTTTTTGCCTTGGCGCACTTTGGCCAATAACTCCTTTTCCTCATCACTGTAGTTGTCCTCAGAGTCAGTGGGCTCGTAGAGTCCTCCATGGTCATCATCGTTAAATTTCATTTTATCACCCATTTTTTATAGAAATTGTTTTTTAAAAAATATTGTCGCAAGAAATAATCACACGTGTATTGATAAAAAAAAGTCTAAACAACGTTTGACGTTTTGTAATTTGGAGCTGTGTTTAATAACTGACGTTTCGGAAATAGAAACGTCAGTGTTTCCCAGTAGACTACTTTGTGAATTGGTTGCAAATTTGTTATTTTCTGTTCCTCCAAATTATTGCAAAACTTATAGCACATAATCCATGTACTTTCGCATTGACTCACCGACGAGACGTAGGAGATGTCTAATAAGACAGTGCATAGTATAGTATTCAATTTAAGTCCTACCCAGCCAACGCAAGAACTCCGAAAAGATTGTTTTCACAATCTTTTGCCTGAGCCTGAGCGCTCATGTTTCATTCAGAAAAGAGTCTTTAAATATACATTTTCGGATAAAAATGCGTCATTCAGACCTGAGCATAGTTAGAAGGCTCTTTTATGAGTATTGTGCCTGAGCCTAAAAAGGGTCTAACATATGAGCCTAAAAGTAAACTAAAAATGCTCATGTATCTGAATCTAGGAAGATTCATTTTTTATTCAAAAAAGCTTCCGAAAAGGCTCCAAATGAGCTTTTATATACTGTAATATTGATTTTAAATAATGGCTATTTTTGCAACAAGACTGAAAAGACACAGTTGCTAATACGTATTAAACTTTTTTAATATTATGTTATGCATCTACATTATGTATACACTATAAATTAAATACACAAATCAGGACAATCTATCGGCCAACGTCGACTACATTGACTGACCGACACATGATCTGAGATGCCGTTGACGGTAAACCAAATGCTCAATTCAATTAGTCATTTGGTTTATGTGCGACGATTCAATCAAGGTCTATGAATGTTTTTAAAGCATCCTTCCGTATGCACGAGAACTCCTGTACTCCTACGAGGTATTGCGAATCCAACTATATATATTAATTGTTTTCGCCGCCGCGTTCATTTCAAGACAAAACAGAATAAGAAAATTAACAGCAATGTAATTAATGTATGAGATTATTTATTACCTTTTGAATGCAATCTTTAAAAAATGTGTTAAAAAAAAACGTTACACACGTATGTCACAATTGTTTTTATTTGACAATGTTGCCTTGCTTTTTAAAATGAAAAAAACTTAAAACAATGTTGTTCTAAAACATTTTTGTAATAAATCAAAACACTCAAGTTATATTCAGGATACTAGAGTCTGAAGGTAACTTGAACTCTGGCGTTAGCTGGGTATATATTGCCTGCAAAAAAGCATCTTTATCACAAAACAACGACGTCCTTCGGCAATATATATATGAAACATAATATCATTCGAAATATAGCTGGTTTGAAGTGTATTAGAAGGCAGACACACATCCAGATTTTGTAGCTTACGATATGGTCGATATCAGTCGGTGTATTGACCGGTTAGAAAGGAATCCACCACCACCTAAATGTCCTTTTCGTGCTCATGGCCACTTACAGGTTGATTCCTAAAATTTTATTGTGCTGGATCCACCCCCTTTCCTGACCAGGTCATCACCGTCCGTGGATCAAATCGTAGGTTATTCTTCTGACCAGGTCACCGACCGCGACATCTGGTTTATTTACCATCATAAATCGAATTATTAAAATACAAGTATTATTGTATTATAATGATATTGTTAATTATCAATTAAATTCATTATTCATTATTATACCCTACACTAAGAGTGAAAGGGTATATTCAATTTGGTACGCCGTTTGTAACACCCAGAAGGAAGCATCTCCGGTATGGAAAAGTATATATATTCTTGATCAACATGACCTCCTGAGTCGATTTAGCGATGTCCGTCTGTCTGTCTGTTGAAATCCCTACTACTTAAACAATTGAAGAGTTAGATAATTTAGATTACTTATATACCTACGCTGTATGTGCGAAAAATTAGGCATATCGTTCCATTGTGACCTGTGATCTGACCATTTATATTCAAATAACTCATATAAAATTTACATTTTTTTTTTATACGTGCTTAGGTAAACTTTGTTGGTCAAATATATATTGACTTCATGCTCAAATACATGTTTTTCCGCGAAACGACTTGTGGTTCCCAATGTAGGGTAATTAATGTCGGCTTAGACCGACTATAATTTTGATAATAACTATCATAATAACACCAAATTTAAAATTTCCAAACTGGTTTTTTATTAATTTTTTAAAATTAAAAAAAGTTTATTCATTTTGATGAAGAAAGATGGTGTGAAAGAAAATCCAATTGAAAAAATTTTTAACAAAGAAGAAGTTGTTCTTTAACAAAGAACAACTGTCAAACGATATTTTTTACGGCAGTTTTCACTCAATTTTTATCTGCTGGACCGGAAATGACTCCATTTAGTAATTCCGCGGGACCCAAATTGTAAAATGCAGAAAATAGGGTGACTCTATATATATACTCATTATGACTATATATACTCAACGAAGACAACCGGGTGACTCGTAAAATTTTGACGAAAATAAAATTATGCTGATTATGCTCAGACACAAACCTCTATTTAAAAATGTTTGCACCACAGACACAAACCGTCCATCAGAATTCAGCAGTTTTTGACGAAAGATTTCGTTAGATTTGACAGCTGTCAAATGCATTAAATGGTTGTGCATTTTTGTGTTTAATTTATCAGTTTATTCCAATAGGGCAATAGGGAAGGTTGTGTCGTCGCGTGAATCAGTAATGTGGTGTTTTGCATTTACATGAAACAAACAAAGCTTTTTTTGCACTTGCAAAAAAATAACAAAAATAGAATATTAAACAACAAAATACTATGAATTAGTTGCACTCAGATATAATTCTATTGAATTAACTGAACAAAGTTACATATTGTGCAAAACGATAAAATAAATTAAGCTGAGTTTAGTGCAAAAATAAAACATTTTTTTGTTCGAATTTGCAAAAAACAAGTTTTGCTTTTACACACAATTTTTTGGTGTTTCAAAGCGGCGTGGTGGAAGCTGTTGTGTTTTTTTGTGTTATTGGTTAACTGGCTATTGATGGTTTTTAGTTTAGACCGGATTCAAGTTGGCCAAAGTCTTGTCTTTTATTGGAAACTCAAGTAGTTGCTTCAATTGTGGGAATATTTGCAAATGTTTGGCGTGGCCTGAGGCGTTGTAGTAGAAGGAAATGCGTATGATGTTCGCAGCAACACCTTCAATATAGTGCAGCATTTTATAAAGGTTTGTAAAATTTATTATTTTTGTATCATTTTTTATTATATGCCCAATTGGTCATACGTTTCAAGTGCTGCTGCTGCTCCATTTGATTGCATTTCAATGGAAAAACAATGACCTCAATAGTGTCTTGCTTGTCGCATGTTTTTATTTATTTTTTTATCATATACGATTTGTCTTTTTGCGGTTTTATTGTTTTACCCCCTGATAAAGAAAATGTGAAGCGTTGCCATCTGTGCGGGATTTTTAATTTTTATTATGCCGGCATTGTTGCCACCTATAGTAGAATTCGAGATTTTGTAAAATTTGACAATTCGGTCAATTTTCGATAATTGTTTTTGTGGAAGTTTGCAGTTTTTAGGAAATTTTGAATTTGGTTTTAGTTTTCATTCTCGATTAGGCTTCAGATATGATGTCTTGTGTGGACATTTAGTTCAGTATGACATCTAATCAGAATTGTCTGACTTCAAATATGGTAATGATCATGAGGCTGACTGGTTAAAAAGATGACGCTATTTGAAGTTGTTTTCATGATCAGGAATATTTAAAACTCCCTTTGCGTCTATTGCGTCTATAACGCTTTCAAAAATAAATTTGTTTTCGAAACATACAATGTTGTCTCGGTGATAAATCATAACTTTCAGTGACATTTCAAAATGATAAAAATTGAGAGAAAATAGTTTTTCTTTTCATTATCAGAATATCTTATCTAATTTTAACAAATTTTTAAACCTAATAATTAAAATAACTTTTTAATGCGAACTTTATTAGTAAATACTTATTTTAATAACACCACGATCCGATTTTTATTCTGTTTTTACATAAGTTTCAGATCAGCAGCTAGTTTCTGTAAATCAAGTGATAAAATTGTCCATTTCTGTGAAGTCAAATTCGTTCATATGTCACCAAAATTATTCAATACGAAATGAAATTCGCGTCATTATTGACAAAATTACAGAAATCACCTACAGGTTACCTAAAATAGGCTTTAAATAAGGTTTCTACGTCAAGAATGGATCAGGTTTTCCTAACGAAGATTTTAAAATAGGCCCAACCTAATCAACGCTGATCAGAGATATGTCAGTTGTCCTTTAATTGGGATGCCTTATCGTATTCTGATCTGGGACGGATGTAAAATAAGGATATCCTCTACAAATGTTCACTCTAACAGGTTTTTAAATTGTTACTTATGTTTTAAATATTTAATTTTCCGTTGACGCAAATTTGTATCAACAGGACATTTTATTTCTATGTCAGTTTCAGAATAAATCATCATCATTATGGGAAGGTACATGGGAAGGATAGAATACGGGAAGGAATATGGGATGTAATATGGGAAAGAATAAGGGAAGGAATATGGGAAAGAATATGGAAAGAATAAAAGAAGGAATATGGGATGGAGTAAAAGAAGAATATGGGGAGACATATGGGAAGGAATATGGGAAGGTATATGGGAAGGAATATGGGAAAGAATATAGATAGAATACGGAAAGGAATATGAATAGAATACGGGAACGAATATGGGATGAAATATTACAAAGAATAAGGAAAGGAATATGGGAGAAAAACAGTAAAGGAATGTGGGAAAGAATATGGGAAGAAATATGGGTAGAATAAAAGACGGAATATGGGATGGAGTAAAAGAAAATAATATGGGATGGAATATTGGAATTAATATGGGAAAAGGGAACGAAAAGAAACTGTAAAGGAATATAGGAAAATATATCGGAAGGAATATGGGAGGGAAACTGTAAAGGAATATGGGAAAGAATATGGGAAGGAATATCGGTAGAATAAAAGAAGGAATATGGGATGGAGTAACAGAAAGAATATGGGAAATAATATGGGATGGAATATGGAAAGGAATATGGAAAGGAATATGGAAAGAAATATGGAAAGGAATAAGAGAAGAAATAAGGAACGACAATGTTAAGTAATATGGGAATGAATATAGGAAGGTATATAGGAATATTAAAAGGAATATGGGAAGAAATATTGGAAGGAATAAGGGATAGAATATGAGAGGGAATATGGTTCGATTATTGTTGACGACTAGAGCATTAACAACATACATAAATTTTGTGTGTACATGCAAACTGAAAGATACAACTCGATATTTATAAATAAATTATTTCAACCGAATTGAAATGGGCCATTCTAAATTTGAATATTCATCTAAAGTGATTTTGAGAATATGAATGAATATTTATTAAATTTAGCAAATCTGTACCTCTTTTTATTAAAAGATTTATATTTTATTAAAACATTTTTGTTTATAAATTTATATAAATTCACTTCAAATAAAACGTTAGCATTAAACAACGTCCAACTATTTTTAACATATTATTGAAGGGCAGTTGATAGTTTATATGGAACACAACTCACGTAAAATAAATAGTTATTAATTTAACACTAAATATTATTATAACAGATAAACGATAGCGCTTATCTTATAACTACATTCAATGCTTATATTTTATAATGTGACACAAACTTTGAAAACATTATGATTTATAGTATTCCATTAATTATGAGCCCTTCATTTTATGAATAACTTAATAGTTTCAATTTTAATTAATTTTGTGTATTAAGTATTGCTGCTTTAAAAAAGAAAACTTGTTCAAAATACACACTACATATAATGAAGCCGCTGCAAATGATGTTTAGCTGTTTCCTGGTAATTACATCGAACCAAGTGTAAATTCAAATTACAGGAAATAATTAAGTGATATGTAATATAGCTGGGTCTTAAACTTGTTTTTGTTATTTTCCATGTAATTCAACAAAATTTCGATGTTTTAAATTTCAATTATTCATTTTGAATCTTGATTTTAGTCAATATTGGTTGTTATACAACTTTATATATTTCATAATTTCTGATTGATGGCACTAATACACATTCCTTGGGGCATACTATTAGGGCTATCATATTTTGTTCATTTCAAAAAAATCAATCCGGCTTTATTCTATTTTATGTTCGATATTATTGATTTCTGTCATTTGTTCAGTATCATTTTGTTATTTTTAATATGAATTACAACCTACGTTGTTTTCAGAGGACGTTACATATTTTGAAAATTTAAAACTGAATAGAAACCCCCAATCGGAAACAATTATCCGGGCTTTTGCTGAATGAAGCTTTAGTTTTTTTTTGTCATATTTCTAATAAGGTGCAGTAACAATTTTTGTCATGAAAATACATTTTTTAAAACCTCTTCCAATTTTTTTTTGTTAATTTGCCAATTTTCAAATGAAAACTGCGCCTTATTGCGCGTGAATTGATTTATAGCCTTCATTGCAACAGCATAACTCATTCCATAAAATAAACTGCAGCCTATAAAAAGGTCTGAAAAATTTCAAAATGTTGAAATAAAAATTAGTAAAATCTTTCTTTATATTGCGCTTTGTTTGGCTGACACTCTTTGAACCTTAGGATGTAATTTTTTTCATTTTTTGTCTTGTATTATTTTATGAGACGCAATCGAATCGAAGTGGTTTATAATAAACCAGTTGCCGCCGCGCTCCAGACAGCCAGCTGCCAAGCCTAACGACGACTCAAAGGCACTCAGCAGATCAGAGTAGAGTAAAGTAAAAATTAACCCTGAGAAAGTGTCTGAGACTAGAGTAGCGCTTTTTCTTTTCTTTGCCAAATGCTGCATATACTGTAAACGACACAACATGTAATACGAGCACTTAACACAAAACGCAATAAAGAAAATATATAAAAAATGAATTAAAAAAAAAAATTAAATCACAAATTGTTGTGTCGTATAATGATGCTGTTTTGTTGCTTTCTTTTGTTTTTCATTTAATTTTATTTAATTGTTTAGCAATTAAACAAAGTGTCATTTATATCAATTTCATGCATTTAGCATAAGGTAAATAAAATCTAATTTTATAATAGTTCCAAAGGGTCTCAAAACGTCTAAAGGTCTTTTTGTCGCATTCTAGCATTAAAGCCTTGTTTTATTCTCCAGGTTTTTGCTAATCCTTTAAACGTGTTTGCAGCATCGTTGTTTCCTTCTTTTTTATGCGTTAAACTTATTAATAGGTATTACTTTTTTTATATAGCTTCGCATTAAAAAATAAACCGCGAAAGAAATCACAAAATACTGGTTTTATGGTGTTTGTTTTTTATTTTTTTATTTTCTTTTTGCGGTAAACCGATCTAACGCATGCGAGAAAAGCAAATTTATTGGAATTCAGCCGGTTTCCATGAAAGTCGAATATGCAGACAGTCGGTAGAAACACCTATTATTTTCATGTGTTTTATTTTTGTTCTCAAAAGAATGTTACATTTTTTAGCAACCCCTATAAATCAAAAACTCAGCAAAAAGAACAAAATCTTAAAAACATACATAGCTTCTTTATCCAGTTTGTATTAAAATTAATAAGTTGTTGCATGATTTCATCAATGAATTTATATAAATTAATTCAAAGTCCGGTTTTTGTATATTTATTTTTTTTTAAATAAAAGTATAACCTGTTAACTTTAATCTGTAGAATTTTTAATGTTGAATAAACAATTATTGTTTATAAAATAGAGGATGGATATTATGATTAATCCATAATACCTAAATATGGAGTCATTTTAGAAAGATCTAACTAGAATCAATTGTGAGGTATCGCGATTTGTTTTGAATGAACAGGTAGAGAAAACATAGGACTACTCAAAGATACCTGAGTGAAAATTTAGTTCACGATGCGATCATTGTCTGATCAGGCAGCCAGATTCAAAACGTGACGCTATTCGAAGTTGCTATCCTGTTCCGGTTTTATTAAGTAGATTTTAGAACTTTATTTTTTATCAAGGTTGGATCAGGTTGCCTTACATGGATTCGAAATTAGAATTACCCTAGTCGACCCTGATCATTATCATTTCAGGTGGCCTTTGGTAGGGATGCCATATCGAATTCTGATCAGGGGCGGATGCGAAATAAGGTTAACCTTAACCAATTTCCACTCGGGTATTTTTCTGGTACCTTACGGCTCGCAGTACAACGCACTAACCGGGATAATATTTTCCGCAAATACGCAGATTTGGGAAATGTAAAATGGTGGTCAAATTTTAAGGAATTGTAAAGATTACAGTTATATTTCGGTAAGTGCAGAAAATAGGCAGGATTTCAAACAAACGCCGGCTTTGACTATATTTTCTACGATTATTTATGTATTTGTTGAAAATATGTACGAATATTCCTGAAAATGTTGTCCCTGTTGTCTCAGGCATAGAATACATAACAAAGTATATAATACCAATTATCAAACAAAAAATAAGAACTAATTATTCCATTATGACAGCCACTTCTATATAACAAAATGTATGCTTGCCATCACAATTTATATGTTTGTCCCAAACATTATAGTAGAAATACATTAAAATGTATTAAATTTTGCTAATTTAATAATATTAAAAAACGTCAATTAACCCAATTGAGAATTAATTAAATTTTGGCAAGCAACAATAGTCAACCTTTACAACTTGATGAGCGATCAATAATCATTTAAAGTAATTAAACTCACTACTTTCACCCATTTATAAATATATTTTTATTTGCCATAAACAAACTGTATGTCTCTTTTATTATTGCCAATTGTGCATTACCGCCAAAAACAATAAACCAAAAATAAACATTCATTAAAAGCAACAAATATTGAGTTTAAAAGTGTAGTAGATAAAATAACAGAAAAATCGCATTAAAAATGATTCATAAATGTTTGCGTTTTTTTTTTTTCAGTTAATAAGAAAAGCGCGATAAGTCGATGCTAAAATGTTTACATATTACTTACTAGACAGCGACAGAAAAATAATTTGAAATTTGTGATAATAAATGTCTCTGAAATGTTACAAATATTTTAAGTCATTTGACACAAAAACCAGTCGATTATCATTTAATTTATTCAAGCGAAAGTTAATTCTGTGTAGCAAGAAAATGTTCTTAAATAAATAAATAAATTGTATTGATCGTATTGATGTTTAGAAATGTACCCTATTTTTTTCTATTGTTCCCTAGTGGAAATTTGCCCGATGCGCCATCGGGAAATGATCGGGGTTTCGTCAGGTAACCCCTATTAGAGCAAATATGATCATTGCCCTTATCATGCTCACCATAGCAGGGTTTACATTATCTAAACAGCCAATGGTCCCGATCAAAGCTACATTAGTTGTTCCTCATAAAGACATTTTCATCGGGCAATGGTCAGGTTTCAATGAGGTATGATATTTTATTTCATCGGGTATTTGTAGTGCTTTCGTATGCTCATGTTTTAACAAAGCAATGGTCAGATAAATAATGATATGGGGAATTACCCGATCAGTACATGATCATTGTCTGAGGTGAGTACATGATCAGGACACTGCGTTACAAGGACATAGTGGGCCTCATCATATCCCGATCATCTCAAATAATGACATGATCAGTTCATGAGCATGGCCCTGCCAAAATTTCTACTAGGGTTCTTGCTTTTGTTCTTGTTCTTGCATTGATTAATCGATCTTGTTATTGTAGGAATTCTTCTGCAAGAGTCTAGTATTTCTTGCAATTTTTAGGTACGATTATTGTTCTTGTCTATTTCTTACAAGGTTAGTCTTGTTCTTGCAGAGTGGGTCTTGTTCTTGCATCCTGCAAACATTTTAATAAAAATTCAAATTTTTCACTAAAAATTTTAATTTTCACTAAAAATTTTAATTTTCACTAAAAATTAAAATTTTCACTAAAAATTCAAATTTTCACTAAAAATTCAAATTTTCACTAAAAATTAAATTTTTCACTAAAAATTCAATTTTTCACTTAAAATTAAATAAATAAATTCAAAATTTTCACAAAAAACACAATTTATTCTAATTCGTTTTGATTTATTTCTACCTATATAAGTAACTTTTTTTTTTGAATAGGCCTAGTGGCGCCAATAACATGGCCTTTATCTACTAAAATATACTTTCTTTATTTTTTTTATTTACTCAAGTTATTATCATTAATAAATTGTTCAATACTAGTTGTTGTATTTGATTTATGGCTTGGCTTCAACATTGTTCAATTCGAAAAAGATCGTGTAAAATTTATCAGTTTGAAAACAAACAACGGATCATAAAATATCCTTTTACATGGGTCGTCCCGTCGGTCCTCTGTTAATTTACGATGCACTCAAAAGTATTAAGAATGAAATATAAGCATTCAGTATGAACTAAAGCAAAGATAATGAAGAGCGAAACATAAAAATTAAACGAAAACCTCAAGGTTGAGTAGGGTGTGTAATACCATATTTTCGTGATTAAATATTTCAGGTACAGAACATTTTTTTCACTACAACTACAGGTAGTTTATAATTGAACTATAATTCGTTACTAATTTGTATCGTTACGGTTGTGTTTAAATATAAAAATCTATTATTAATTAGTACCACTTGCAAATGCTAATCAAGTGTTTAAATAACTGGTTACTTTTTTGTTCGTAATAAATTTTAGTACTTAAATCTAATTAACACAAATACGCTAAAACTGTATTAGTTAAACAAGATATTCCAATAAATTATCATAAAAATATTTATACTAAAATGTTAACTGTCTACAGTTTTATTGAAATTGCGCGTGGGTTTTATGCCAACAGTAATATTGAAAATAATACAAATAAATTGTCATAATTTCTGATTTTACGACAAACGTTTGCAATTTTAAACTTGAACTCGACGAACAGAGTGAAAAACACACACAATTTATATGCTAAACTAAAAATAATAAATATCATTAATAATTAAATTCAATTAACTAAATATCATAACTATTAAGTGAACTCACAATGCTGGCATTTATGTAAATATTATTTCATTTTATAATAATGATGTCATTAGTTCTTCATTATTTTAAGAAATAGGAGGGATTGTTTTGCAAACTATCGTAATAATCGAAGCAAAACTAACCAGATACCCAAACATTTTATTTTAATGGCTTAATTCCAGCAATCAACCGATATCATTTAAAGGCATAAATTATCGTTTTCGATAATACTTAATCGATAAGATCTGTAAATCTCTTCGATAAAAAAAACAACCTATTAAAAACGGTAGTCGTTGTAGATATCACATCCAAATCGAAATAGTTTTCATATTCGATTAACTAATTTTATCACAAAAATTCTGTTATAAATTTAAAATTTTGAAATATTATTCGAGGTATATAATAGGTTTCTTATTATTTGGTACTAAAATTAGCCTCATCGAACAGACATTTTTGTAAGCTACTTATAGAATTTTCCCAACGTAGTTGGAATTCTAATACCGCCATGTAAATCCGAGTAAAAAAATTTAGTACAGAATAATAAATATCTGGTATATTTCTGAACAGATTTTATTACCTTTGCAATGTCTGAAATTCAAAATTTTCTATATATGTCAAACATTTTAACTTATTTCATTTCATTAGTGCTTACCTCAAGTAGGCTTTTAATCAGTTTTCTTCGTAGAGAATGTATCAAATTACCTTACGTAGATTTTTAATTGTTTAGCCCTAGTCGACCCTTATCAGAATTATATCAGGTGGAAAATGGGCTTACGATAAGAAGGCTTATTGTATTTTGATCAGGTACGGTAGCTCAGTGGTTAGTGCGTTGGAATGCGAGCCGAAAGGTCCCCGGTTCAAGCCTGGACTGGGGCTAACAAACAACATCTTTTCATAGAAACATTTTTCTATACCGCGCTACCTCTCGGCAGTAAATGACAAACCTACGAGATTAAAACATTGCCTAACTGTAGGTCCCACCAATTTGAGTACAAATATAACACGCACAGCTGAAAATGGTGAGAGAGTTCGGCCTAAGATCTTATAGGACTGTAGTGCCAAACTATTATATTATATTATTATTTAAAAACTCCAGTTCGGTACAAGGAATTTTACGTAATCGGAACGTTATCGAAAAAGAATATGATAGTTCGACATTTCTTCGTAAAACATTACGATATCGACGTGTTAAACAGCAAACTGTCATTTGCTGTTTCAGCACAATTCGGCGCTTTCCTCTTTTCAGCAAACATTTTTGCTATATTGGCAACCTTTTTTGCTACTGTTACAAAACTTTTTATTTTGAGTGTACATTTGAATTACCCGCAATTAAATGTTGACAGTTATAGTTTTTATGGATGAATCTGAATCAGTTGAGTTATTTTACGACAACAACTTGTAACATTTTCGTCAAATTGTAACATTTCAATCGAAATCCGCCCTACGAATTAACTTTTGGTTATTAAATGAAGATTCCTAAATATGTCGTTAATCGGTTGTAACAGGCTTGGAAAAAAACGGATTTAAAAAAATCCACTTCAACGGATTTTTTTGGTTTTTATTGGATATTTCATAAATAACATAATTTCAATAGGACTTATCAATATTTAAGGAATTCCTTCCCACCCTTTTGCAGCCAAGAACTTCTGTATAACCGTTTATCCAGAAGTGGTCCAAATAATGGTTTTCGATTTGGTGCTTTAAATCCAATTCTTAAATTTTCAAAAAATAAATCGTACACAAATATATTTCCTATGTTATTATAAAAAAAAATGTGTACAACATTCAATAAAATAAAATAAAAAACATAAAATGTCAAAAAATCATGGATTTTCTTAAGTGTGAATAAAAAAAAAATCCAAAAATCCGGAGTGGTGAAAATAACCCAGCCCTGGTTAGTAAAAACGTTTAAAATGTAATTTTGTTCGGGAAAAATGTTCGTTAAGTAACTTTTGATTGAACCGTTCGTAATAAAGATAGAGGCGATCATGCCGCAATTTTTTTTTAATGGAGCTTAAAGAGGTCTAATATATGTGGATGGTCAATATGAAATAACGTAAAAAAGCATGGATTCGAGATCTCTCGAACTCGAGAAGATGGGTAATATATTCAAATAATTGTTGCACTATGCTAAAGATTTTTTCGGCGTATATAGAGTAAAATAAAAAGTTTAAATTGTTTTACTATTTTACCTAAAATTAGCGCAATATAGAAATAATCAAAATCTAAAATATTTAATTTTAGATCAAATTTCTATATGGGTTAATTTGTTAATGCTCTGCTGCTGTTGCTGCGGGTAGTTGTGGCTCAGCATGAAAAAGCACCAAATAAAAACTGGGACAAGGGACAACTAAAAAAAAATCATAATAATCATCATAAGAAACACTCGAGCATCAAGCAAATGTGGACCAACTCGACGTCGCACGTCGTCAATTCTACTGGCCACGAAATTCAGCCACCAACATCATAATTTTTCGTGTTGGCGGCGGCATTCAATGCGTTCGTTCTCATTTTTTTTTCTGTATTTTATTTCATATGCTTTTATTTTATTTCATATTCTGCCTCTAATTTAGTTACCTAGTTGTGTTTTTTTTATATATATTTTTTAAATTTATTAAATTACAAATGAGTCTCTTTATTATGACCAACCGTTTTTTTTTTTATTATATTTTTGTCTGCACTTATTCTGACTTTCACTTATTATATGCGTAATTGCTGCAGCCACTCATTTTATTATTAACCCATTAGGTCTTCGGGCAACAGTTCTTAATTTGTACACTTTTTTTTAATTTTTCAAATTTTTCATTTCAATAAAAATTACATTTTCTTGGCAGGCATTAACATCCGACCGACCGACCAGTTTTATCCATTACGCATAACGTTGAGAGTTGTTTTACGGAATTTATTTCCATACGGGCGTCGCCAATGCAGCTCAAAATTATCTGTGTCTCGGGGTCTGTGTTTCTAGCTGGTCGTTTGTTCGATGTTCGGTCGTTCGTTTGGTCTGTCTGTCTGTTGGTCTTAATTTATGCCCAGCGCTGAGTCATGTACAGCATATAGATTTCCGAATGCGACTGAAAATAATGCATCGAAATTGTCGCAGAAAATAGATGCAGAGAAAAGAATGGTTTTAAATATTATGTTCATGACACCATTCAAATTTAATGACATTATTAATTAATTCATTAGTTGTTCATTGAAAATATTTTCTATTTTACTTAAAAGGTGATTTTATTAAAAAATTTGAATTTTTAGTGAAAAATTGAATTTTTTAGTAAACAATTTTATTTTTAGTGAAAAATTGAATTTTTAGTGAAAAATTGATTTTTAGTGAAAATTTGAATTTTTAATGAAATTGATTTTTAGTGAAAATTTTATTTTTTTTTTAGTAAAAATTGAATTTTTAGTGAAAAATTAAATTTTTAGTGAAAAATTGAATTTTTAGTGTAAAATTGAATTTTTAGTGTAAAATTGAATTTTTAGTGTAAAATTGAATTTTTAGTGAGAAATTGAATTTTTAATGATAAATTTAATTTTTAATAAAAAATTGAATTTTTAGTGAAAAATTGATTTTTAGTGAAAAATTGATTTTTAGTGAAAATTTGAATTTTTAATGAAAAATTGATTTTTAGTGAAAATTTTATTTTTTTTTTAGTAAAAATTGAATTTTTTTAGTGAAAAATTGAATTATTGGTAAAAAATTGAATTTTTATGAAAAATTTAATTTTAGTGAATGTTTTAATGAAAATTTTAATTTATCGTGAAAAATTGAACTTTTAGTGAAAAATTGAATTTTTAATGAAAAATGGATTTTTAGTGAAAATTTTAATTTTTTTTTTAGTAAAAATTGAATTTTTAGCGAAAATTTGAATTTTTAGTGAAAAATTGAATTTTTAATGATAAATTTAATGTTTTTTAGGGAAAAATTAAATTTTTAGGGAAAATTTAAATTTTTAGTGAAAAATTAAATTTTTAGTGTAAAATTGAATTTTTAGTGTAAAATTGAATTTTTAGTGAGAAATTGAATTTTTAATAATAAATTTAATTTTTAATGAAAAATTGATTTTTTAGTGAAAATTTGAATTTATAGTGAAAAATTGAATTTTTAGTGAAAAATTGAATTTTTAGTGAAAAATTGAATTTTTAGTGAAAAATTGAATTTTTAGTGAAAAATTGAATTTTTAGTAAAAAATTAATTTTTAGTGTAAAATTGAATTTTTAGTGAGAAATTGAATTTTTAATAATAAATTTAATTTTTATTGAAAAATTGAATTTTTAGTGAAAAATTGAATTTTTAGTGAAAAATTGAATTTTTAGTGAAAAATTGAATTTTTAGTGAAAAATTGAATTTTTAGTGAAAAATTGAATTTTTAGTGAAAAATTGAATTTTTAGTGAAAATTTGAATTTTTAGTGAAAAATTGAATTTTTAGTGAAAAATTGAATTTTTAGTGAAAATTTAATTTTTAGTGAAAAATTGATTTTTTTTTAGTAAAAAATTGAATTTTTAATGAAAAATTTAATTTTTAGAAAAATTGAATTTTTAGTGAAAAATTAAATTTTTAGTGAAAAAGTGAATTTTTAATGATAAATTTAATTAATTGAATTTTTAGTGAAAAATTGAATTTTTAGTGAAAAAATTAGATTTTTAGTGAAAAATTAAATTTTTAGTGAAAATTTGAATTTTTAGTGAAAAATTGAATTTTTAGTGAAAAATTGAATTTTTAGTGAAAATTTAATTTTTAGTGAAAAATTGATTTTTTTTTAGTAAAAAATTGAATTTTCAATGAAAAATTTAATTTTTAGAAAAATTGAATTTTTAGTGAAAAATTAAATTTTTAGTGAAAAAGTGAATTTTTAATGATAAATTTAATTAATTGAATTTTTAGTGAAAAATTGAATTTTTAGTGAAAAATTAGATTTTTAGTGAAAAATTAAATTTTTAGTGAAAATTTGAATTTTTAGTGAAAAATTGAATTTTTAGTGAAAAATTGAATTTTTAGTGAAAATTTAATTTTTAGTGAAAAATTGATTTTTTTTTAGTAAAAAATTGAATTTTTAATGAAAAATTTAATTTTTAGAAAAATTGAATTTTTAGTGAAAAATTAAATTTTTAGTGAAAAAGTGAATTTTTAATGATAAATTTAATTAATTGAATTTTTAGTGAAAAATTGAATTTTTAGTGAAAAATTAGATTTTTAGTGAAAAATTAAATTTTTAGTGAAATAATAAAGCATTTTTTTTTAATGTTTAGTTAATATTTTTATTTAAGAAATTAGAAAATACTGTTCTACTTAAGACTGCAAAAAAGATATTTCCTATTTCCAACTACTTGCACCATTTTCTACATAATTAAAATAGCACATATCGTATAAACAAAGATGGTTGCTGCTGCGGCATCACGTAATCTTTCGAGGTGTTAAATTGCAAAAATTCAAGAGACGATGACGAAACGAAACAAATGCAAATTCATTTAGCGCTTAACTATGTTTGTATCTCAGTTATTATCTCAGTTATTATGCATGCAAAAAGCTGGCTGTAACCAAAAACAAACAAACCAACAAGCAACAATTCTTCTTATTGTTGTTGTTGGTTTTCTTATTATTTTGAATTTATTCATCCATCCATCCGTCCATCTATCCGTCGGCTACACTTGAGCACCCTGAAGTTTACTCAAGTAATTAGTCAGTCACTCGTTCACACTGCGCGAGGTCCTTTATTTATCTCTTTGTTTGTTGAGAATACGTTGCACTTTTTCACTTTTCACTCTTCAGTTTTTTCAATTATGTTTGCATTGCAATTTTGTATTCAACAAGCGTCGTCTTTTCAATGAGACAATTTATAATACAAATAAAATAAAACATAAAACACAAAAATTTTTATAAACCAGACAAAAAATTCAGCGGGTAATAGACAGCAGCTTCCAGCTGGCATTTTGGCAGGTTTCAGGCAAACAATGGAGGAGTTTGTATCAAAACTTACCTGTTATCTGCCGAGACAAAATGTCTGAGATATTTCAAGAACATTTCTGACAAACATACACAGATAAATGAAAATTTGTGGGAAACTTGTGGCAGATTGTAAAATTGTATGGAATTTTAAAGGCAGTTCAGAAACATTTTCTCGAAATATTTTAAATATACAAAGACGGACTTTGTATCAAAAGCTGTCTGTTTTCTTCCCATTCCCAAAATATGGCGTGAATCTTCCATTAAAATGCCACACAATTTTATAACCTGCTATACACTTTCCAGGACAACTTGTTGAACAAGCTGCCGTTGTGTGTCCGAAAATCTGCTTTTCTCTTTTCATTTCAAATGTTTCATATAAAATTTGTGTCTGCTGTCGACTGTGGGAGACAGGATAGAGTTATATTCCTGAAACCTGTCTAAAGGCAACAATTTTGAATATTTAAAACATATTTAATCGTGACAACTGCCTTCCGATATTCTACCGAAAATCAAATTTTTAAACATATCGATTGCCTGCGGTTGTAGAAAGGCTGGAGTTTTTGTTGAAAAACAAAATACATGCTGTGCCCTTCGTAAAATCTGCCAGGAATATGTCGATATTCCGTCAGTAACCTGCCGAAAATTTTGCGTCAGGAAATATGCAAATAAAAGAAAAATTGAATGAGAAGAACAACGTATGATTTTTATAAAAAATTCATGTGATGTAGGAAAATGATGAAGGAAAAGTTAAAAATATAATATTATGAGAAAAAAGGACAACGATGAACAGTTAAAATATTGAAAGAATGGTAGAATGTCTCTCTTTTGAAAATATATTTCGAAAGACAATAAATCAAATAGAAAAACAGTTCTTCCAAAAGAAGAGCGAATGGTCACCGAACATATAGATCATAATTATCGTTTTTAATAATATATAATGACAAAAATATAACTGTTTTTGATAAAATTCATACAATCATTCTTAAAAGATATCGCTATTAATGTTGTTGTACATATCGAATCGATATCGAGAACGTTTTCATTTCGATAAACAAATTCGATAAAAAGTTCAGGAGACAAAGACAAATTCAGTACATTTATTTTTATTGAAACAAATTCTAAATAATTCTGTCTTGTAAAATATTTTGATTTTTTTATCAAAAAAATTATTATTAGTTTATAGACACAATATTTGATTGTCCAATGGTTTATATACTTGGAATTCTTAAACATATAATTATTACTATAAGATATAAAAATATTATTCAATATTTTACAATTATTCTTGAGAAATTTAAATTATTCATGCCATAAATGAATAACATATATGAATTAAATAATACAAAATAAATTTTAAGAATCTATCGATTGTTCGAATTTGTTTTTCTATGTGTTGTAATTAACTTGAGTCACTCATAATTATTAGTAAATAAATTTACAACACACCGTTTTATTTCCAAAATATCTGTATTATCTGTATTATTTAATTGCTGCATTCCTTAGGAATTTATTGCAACTGTCGTAAAATTAGAAATAAAAATCACTACATGCCATGTGTCATGTTCTGTCTGTCACCCACTCAATATTTCAATTTACAGCAACAGAAAAAAAAGAAATAATGGAGCAACTCTGAACATTCTTGGCATTTTGTGTAACATTTCATTTTTTTTATTGTTATGTTTGGTTTTTTATTATTTTAATTTTTTAGACAAATCATAGTGGGTCTAACCATTTATTAAAAAATGCTGTTTAGTTGATATATTACTAGACCTACAAGCTAAAATATAAAAAAAAACATGCTTTTGGTAAACATGCATCATGTTTTTATACCCTACACTAAGAGTGAAAGGGTATATTCAGTTTGGTACGCCGTTTGTAACACCCAGAAGGAAGCATCTCCGGTATGGAAAAGTATATATATTCTTGATCAGCATGACCTCCTGAGTCGATTTAGCGATGTCCGTCTGTCTGTCTGTCTGTCTGTCTGTCTGTCTGTCTGTTGAAATCCCTACTTCTTTTAAAATTGAAGAGCTAGATAAATGAAACTTATAACTTAGATTACTAATATACCTACGCTGTATGTGCTGTATGGCGAGATCGGTCCATTGTGACCTATGATCCGACCACTTATGTTCAAATACCTCATATAAAATGTACATATAAAGATCAATTTTTATGTATACGTGCTTAGGTAAACTTTTTGGGTCAAATATATATTGACATCATGCTCAAATACATGATAATAATGTTTTCCGGCGAAAAGACTTGTGGTTCACAAAAAAAAAATCGAATTTCGGTACACCTACCCATTTGTAAATATGGGTATCAAATGAATGGAAATTCTTCAGCGATTGAATGTTTGTAGTTATTTTCAGGATTCGTATACCCTGGTGACCTATATATCACTTTGAATGGTAACCACACATATGTGTAGGGTATTTATAGTCGGCTTAGACCGACTATAATAGTTAGGATCTATCATAATTACACCTACTTTAAAATTTCCCATGTGATCTAACCTTCCCAACTGGTTATGATTGTGACAAGCATGCGACATGTTTGAAACAATAATGTAGAGTAAGAAACAAAGAAAAACAATTTCAAATGTTATGAATTTGAACATCAACATTTTATCAAAATTATCATTTTATCACATTGAAGATTTTAATCATTAAATTTCAATTACATTTTCTAAAAATTGTTGTTTGTTTTTCGACCTAAAATTATTTTATTCTTAAAATAAGTTTTTAGAACATCAGCCTTAGGTCGCACATAGTAATTACATATTTTCGCTAATCATCGTATTTCTACTATCAATTTTACTATTGTTATAACAATCATATAGTCACTATCATGCCAAAGGGGCGAATGCGTAATTTTTGACATTTGTGTTTTTTTACATTTTTGAATGTAGTTTTTCCTATACTGTATACTGTGTGTGGTTTTGTTGGATATTTCTAGCCACAAATGAAAAAACTAAAAGGGCGAATTCGAAAAATTGAAAATATTGTCATGCCAAAAGGGCGAATCTTTTCGTTTTTTTTACCATAACTTTTGATTGGTGTAAGATAAAATAGTGGTGTAAAGGCTTTAATTATATTTTTTTAAAGCACCTATCGATCTTCATCATTATTTTGAAATATTTTTTAAATTATTATCATATGCAAGAAAAATGTTTGGCAAAAAATGATGCCAATCGATAGGTGCTTTGAAAACAAGCAATGAATGCCTTTACAGCACTATTTTATCTTACACCAAAAAAGAGTAATAGCAAAAAAACGAAAAAATTCGCCCTTTTGGCATAACAAGATTTTTCAATTTTTCAAATTTCTTCGTTTGTTTGCAATAACTCTTTATTGGTGCAAGATAAAATAGTGATGTAAAGGCATTAATTATTTGTTTTTATAGCACATATCGATTGCCATCATTACTTAATAATATTTTGCCAAACATTTTTCTGCACATAACAAATGGCAAATTAATGTTTGGCAAAATATTTTTTAATAATCATGTCAATCGATAGGTGCTTTAATAACAAGCAATAAATGCCTTTACATCACTATTTTATCATGCGCAAATAAAGAGTTATATCGTGAAAAACAAAAATATTTGTGTTTTGGTTGGGATATAAGTAGCCTCAAAAAATCCATATTTATAATTCAGTAAGTTGTCCAAATCCAAAGATATTTTATATACGTTATAATAATTGATGAATAAACTAAAATAACAAAATAAATTGAAGATTAAATAAATGTTACTAACTTTTAAAGCACTTTAAAATTTGATTTCCCAAATTTTTAAAAATGCATATTCGCCCCTGGCATGACAGAGACGATATATCGTTGGATTTTTTTTACCACAAACATTAATTATTCTAATTCAATATTCAATCATAACATGATTTCCGCAATCATGATATAAATCATTTTGAACTATAAAAAATAATTTTATAAAGTATGTAAATATTATAGCAAATAAACAATAATATCTTTAAATCCACTATGATTGCTACAGTTATAATATGTTTGTGAACATCATATTTTTGCTCTATTTTTTATGTTAGAATCATGTATAGTTCTTTTGCTAAATAAAATATAGACCTTTTAAAACTGAAATTGCTACAATTTTGAGCCCAAACCAACTACATTTCGTATTTATAACCTTTGAAATTATAGCAATCAATGATGGTAGCATGAGTGTCGTACTTGTCATACCCAGTCAGTCAGTCATTGCATTGTTTTGAACTGACCCAGATTATTTTCCAGAATGGCAAAAAATCAAATTCACGATTTTTGTTCTTTTTTTTTTCTCAACATGTGCGCCAAAATATGTAGGTTGTTTAGTTTTACATAAAGAATTGTTCAAAAAAATAGACAAAAATAAATAAAGCTAAATTTTAAATTTAAATTGATATTTAGTTCACACATTCGCCAATGCCATTTTTATTTCAGCATCAACTAATTACAGTATTTGCAACAAAATGCTATATTTTACATAATAAATATAAATTTTACACCTTTTTTTTCTGCGTATAATTTAAATTTAAAAATAGCAGAATTTCTACGTATTTCTTACACACATCATGAGTTCTGTAATATTTTGTTTATGCCTTTTCCCAACATCTCAAATATTACAACATAAAAAAAAACAAACAAAATCATTGCCAACTAAAAGTGTGATAGAGCGGGGAGAATGAGAGAGAATTAATGCAAAAATACATAAAATAAAAAAAAACTGTTTTGCTTAAGCGGAAAAATGTTGAGCATCGCCAACTATAATTCTAAAATAAAAGAGCATAAAATTCAAAAACAACAAAGTATTCAATTCTGGAGAATACTATACGTTGCATTGTATCGGTTTTATTTGCAGGCAGGCAGGCAGACAGACAGACATAAATCACCTCATTAACCTCGACTACATACTACAAAGTCGACTGAAATGCGTTCGCAGAAAGGCATCGTGTAACAGACGCATCATGTTCTCCATTATATTCCACACACATGTGCAATGCTGGAGTATGAGAAATCATCGAGAATTCTTGGGGACAACGAAAAGATTTGCATGTGCTGGAGTAGATATTTGATTGAGTTTTAAAATTGAGATTAGTCGCTGAATTCCGTGTAAATTCTTCTTAACATTTGCTATAAGAAAAAATCAAGCCTTTCGATGGGCTCTTTTTGGTAATAAAAAAAGAAACATATTCGGCCCTATTGAAAATAAATATTCCCTAATAAATTTAGTCTTTCGTATATTAATTTCATGCTGAAATGAAACTTATTTCCTTATAAAATTTTTGATCGGGAGAAAACAAATGTGAGAAATTTATTTCTGATATTTCTGAATAAAATTTCTTTAAGTGTTATCTTTCAGTAATACACAGACAAAAAATAATCGACATCAATATTGCAACCGACATTAATTGCATTCATTAATCAATACAGCAATTAAATCCACAAATGTAATGAAATAATTTGCAATTCTTCGTTAATTCAGCAATTCCGTTTGCTAATATGAATAAATATTAATTAGTCGGCGCAGTTTCAGCAATTCTATTTGCTAAATTATTTGCTGCATTGACGTACAAAAATTCATATTAGCAAACGGAATTGCTGAATTAACGAAGAATAGCAAATGTTTTCATTAAATTAGTGAATTTGATTAATGAATGTAGTTAATGTTGGTTGCTATATTTACGTTGATTATTTTTTCTGTCTACCATTCAGGGTTCATTCTTCTACATTTTGCCCACTATCGATTCCAATTTTTTTAAATAAAGCACCCTATATTATCTACGTCATAAAATATTGTTCACATGTATTAAAAATTGGATACTTTTAAGTGCAGCAAATGCCGCCGCTGCATGAGAACATCACAATAAAAACGGGGAAAATTCTGCATATTGTGCATTTTTTTTTTTTATTATTTCTGTTTTCAACAATGTGTTTCAAATAACTGTCTGCATTATCGATAGAGAGAAAAAAATGTTATGAGTTTTCTATACAATTTAATTATAAAAAAATACAATTAACAAAAAAATAATATGCACAGCAATGAACGCAAACGTCAGCACTTTATTAGATTGATGCATTTCATTTTCAACAACATATAAAGTATATTTAAAAGAAATAGGGGAAAGCATAATAAGCATATTGGTTCTACAACATATGAAATTATAATTTTATCTACTTTACAACCATTTTTTTATGTGCGTTTAATGTGTTTTTTTTTTCACATAAATAAAATATTAGTTGTTTGAAGTGTTATATATCATGGGAGGCTTCATGTGGAACTTGCTAAATTCTATTCCAAAAAAAAAACACCGACAATCGCATCATGAATAAACAACTAAACTTCAAATAAAGGTATTTTTATTATTTTTTTTTGTTTTTTTCGTTTATATCGCGTGCTACGGGAAGTTTCCATCTATTTTTAATATTTTCCAGCCATAAAGATTTTCCGTTTTTTTTTTCACACAACTCGGCGTTGTCGTCTTTGAATATTTTTTCATATTGCAGATGTCGATCATTGAACGTCTTGCTTTTTCTGTCTATAATATGAACAAATGCAGCTTCTCAGCGTCTGTTTCATATATCTAAACATAAAAATTGTTGGCGTCATCATTTTAGTCATGGTAAAAGACCATTATATTTTTTTCATACCTACGAATTTGATTTTTTTTTTTGGCAGGCCTATTGAAAACTTTATGGGAAATATTGCAGTATTACCGAAAATATTTATATTAACACATGGTAGCGTTAAAAATGACGCTTGTCGAAGTCGCGACGTGTGGGTTGTAATTACATTTTTCTGTAAATTACTTGATCACGTTATATTAATGCTATAA
Organism: Dryomyza anilis; assembly: GCA_951804985.1. Taxonomy (NCBI): domain Eukaryota; kingdom Metazoa; phylum Arthropoda; class Insecta; order Diptera; family Dryomyzidae; genus Dryomyza; species Dryomyza anilis. The sequence goes on along the minus strand of OX638130.1, from coordinate 124,605,641 downwards.
ATAGTGTTAATAATTTGCAAATTTATGAATTTAAACTTTGAAGTATATTGAAAAGAATGATTTTTCCCAAACCATTTTTCATCGTGACAGTTATTCTCCAAACAATTCTTCCCCGAGACATTGGTCCCCAGACAATTGGAAACTGGGTAATTATTCCCTGACACAATTTTTCCCAGATTTTTTTTCACGAACAAATTCGTTTCCTAGCATTTCTTTCCTTCCCAGACAGTTCTTCCTCGAGGCAATTTTTACACAATACAATTCTTTCATAGACAATTCTCCTAATTCATTATTTCACCTAGTCATTTATTTCACTTACTATTTTCCCTACTATACTATAATTCTTGCACAAGACAAATTTTTCTAGTGAAAATTCTTTCCCGAGAAAATTTTCACGACATAATTCTTCTGAAGATAATTCTTTTCTGAACAATTCTTCTCCAATTAAATTATTTTACGAACAATTTTTACATAATTCCGTTTGACAAGTTTTATCCGATGAAATTCTTCACTGGGTAATTCAACTAAAATTTGGAAATTTACTAATTTAATCAATGAAGTATATTGGAAAATGAGAAACCGGAGAAATTTTCCCAGAAACAGTCTTTTCTCGAGAAAATACGTTCCTAATCCATTGGCCAATTGATCTCCAAATAATAGGAAACCGTGCAATTCTTCTGCGAAACAATGTTTCCCAGAAATTTTTTACGACAACATTCGTTTCCTGGCACAATCCATTCTCAGACAGTTCTTCCTGGAGACAATTTTTACCCTATACAATGCTTTCATAGACAATTCTACTAATTAATTATTTCACCTAGTCAATTATTTCACGTACTATTTTTCACGTACTATTTTTCACGTACTATTCTTGCACAAGACAAATGTTTCCAGTGAAAATTCTTTCCGAGACAATTTTTCACAACAGAATTCTTCTCCGCACAAATCTCCTCTCAGACAATTCCTCCTTAAGATAGTTCTTCAACGGACAATTTTTCCTATGACAAAACTTTCCCTTGACTATTTTTCACCAAGACAAATTTTCACGATATACTACTTCTTTGCACAATTCCTTCCGCCGATAGTTCCTTCTCCAAGACATTCCTTCAACGGACAATTTTCTTCAGGACAATTCTTAACTGAGATAATACCTCATGGAGACATTTCTTCTCCATCCAAATTAAATTAAAATAATAATGTCTTATAGAAAAGTTGTAAGTTGTCTATGGAAAAAATTGTTTGTGGGAAAAATGTTTCGGGGAAAAATTATGTCAGAGAAGAATTATCTGCGAATTGCGAAAAAAAAGTGTAATAATAGCCGCGGTAGTGAGTTGGACTGCGAGCCGAAAGGTCCCCGGTTCAAGCCTGGACTGGGGCTAACAACATCTTTTCATAGAAACATTTTTCTATACCGCGCTACCTCTCGGCAGTAAATGGCAAACCTCCGAGAGTAAAAACATTGCCTATGAAAAGCTCTCAGCCGCCGTTCGGATTCGGCTATAAACTGTAGGTCCCACCACTTTGAGTACAAATATAACACGAACAGCTCAAAATGGTGAGAGAGCTCGGCCTAAGTTCCTATAGGACTGTAGAGCCAAACTATTATTATTTATACTTATAATACTTAATTAAAAATATTCAAACATATTCTTATAATATAATGCATGTCTTTTAAATATAATAATAATGTCTTTTAAATAATTTTATTTGTTTAAAACTTTAATTTTCCCCAACACCATATTGTTTTATGCAAATCTTATTTTACCAAGTTGTAAATTATTTTTTGCCGCAAAAATGCAACGAATTGTGACGATGTTGTGACAGTTAAACAATTTTTGCTCTTTCATTCATTCATCCAACCATATATTTTAAGTTTAATTTTATTTTTATTCTTTCTTTTGTTTGTTTATTTTTACATTTTACGTGTTTTCATGCTAGTGAATTAAATTACAACGAAAACTACAAAAATAAATAAAATAAATATGCATTTTTCTTGTTCGTGTTTGTTAGTTACTACAACGTCAGTGAATTGAGTGCCTAATTTTTCATCGTTGCGTTTGACGTCACTTTTTCATAATTTCGTAACTGTAATTTGACATTTAAATGTGTAACGCCGGACGGATGCTCTTTGTCATCATCTCACTCGAGTGTGACGTTTGTTGTTGTTTTTGTTGTAAGTTGACACAAACCTGCAGTGGAACGAAATACGAAATATACGCAATGTGAACTTCTGACAAGCAAAGTTTCACCTTGTGTCAAATTTTGTGGTATTCAGTGCACCCTTTAATACATGACAGCTTAAATGTTAGATTAATGACATTTATTTGAATTTTTACTAAAAACACATTACCATAATAATTTAAATTATATTATACGTGGTTGTAACGTTTTTTATTTTTACGTTTTAATCTCAGCTTTTGTGGCTTTTCCATTTTTAAATCAAATTAAAATTGAAAAATTGAATTATAGTTAAGTTACGGTTTTATAATGATAATATGAAAATAATTTGTAAAATTTGTATGAGCATTTTTCACAGGTATTAATTTATTTGGCGATAACTTTTCGAAGTCTTTTCCAAGTATATATTTTTTTAATAAATGTGAGAAGATTTTAAAATTTTCAAGATCATACATAATTAGTTTTTAAACCACTAGTGATTTTAAATGTAGTCAAAAATTAAAAAAAACATCTGTTTTTGGCGGTGCTCCGTATCAAAATTCTATTCTGTGCGGTTCGAGTTTCGGTTCTATTAAAATTATGTGGGGGGTCTACATTTCGTTTTGGTATTAACAAAAATATAGAGTTGAAATTGTAATGGTTCCAGTGCTGGTTCTGTATTCTCTTTGATTCCGATTCTGAAATAAAAAATTGGTTTATTTCCAGTTCCTTTAATTTAAATAGTTTTGGATCCGGTTCAGTTCTACCGATTTTAAGTTTTTTCATTCATTGTATTGTGAACTTTAAAAATCTCCAACGTTTTATTTTAAATTTCCAATATGTTTTTGGTGTGTGCTACAACGACGACATTGGGATTCTAATAAACTATTTAAAAAACATTATAAAAGCAATTTTTAAGTTTTGTTAAACTAAAAACCATCATCCATGAAAATTCCTGCGTATAATTGACTGAACACCATAACAACAGCTACTTCTTCTTCTGCCGTAACTACTGAAATAGTTACTGCAACCGCTTTAGAACAAAATGTTGGCATAAAGTGATGTCAATTGGCGTCGTTTTGCCACCACATGCCATGACATGCAGGCATGCAGAAAATATCACCAAGAAAAAAAAATGAAAAAGGGCTCCCACCCTGCGTTGGAGACAAAGCAGACTTTAGCTGTTTAGTTAGTAGTCATGATGATGACGCTGATAATGATGGTGCCTGTTAATTTCCTGCAGTCAGTAAGTAAGTCGGATATTTTTTGTTCAGTCTCTAAATAGTCTCTACTTGAACTCAATGAGTCTGGAGGCGCGCAACAGTTGCCTTTTTTTATATGTAGTAGTATTTTTTATAAAGCATTTTTCAAGTAATATTGTTGATGATACTTATTTCTGGCACTTTGGCTCTCACACGCCCATGTCGTCAGAACGGCAGCCTACGGGTGGGAATACGGCGGACAATTGTTTTAAAGTTGCTTCTTTCTCATACAGGATGTGCGTTCGCAATGCTCCTCTTTTTTATTATTTTATTTGAATGCGAATTCTTTCGACATTTAGTCATGTGGGCGAATTGTTTTCATTTTCAATTTCATTTTAAATTTTAAATTAACTCGAAATGTTTTTTGAGCGCACTTGTCGTTTTAATTATGTGTTTTATATTTTTTTGAATTACTTCATCTCAAATATATATTTTGTTTATTTACAGATTTTCTTTATAGTCGGCACATGTTTGATAATAACAATAAATTAAGGTATGTTATGTAAAAAGTATTACTTTCAATAGTTACTGTGACAAATATTTTTTCACAAACATGTGTTGCGTTCGACACGCTATTTATTTTTGCAGTTGCTACTATACGTTTTATTAATTTTCCCATATGTTGTTTATATTGCAATGGAATGTTTTTGTATAATTTAATAATAAGAAAAAATATATTAATAACTCGCAACATGCTTTCCTACTTTCAAGCGATTGGTCTCCTGATCCACTTTTGTTGAATTTTAATTTTTACTATGCATCTAGAGATGTGACTAATTTGAGTGTTGAAACTATATTTTGCGGAGGTTGTACCTTCTCCGTAGCAGAAATGTGTCCCATAATGTTGGACTTAATCGTAAAAGTTTGATATGTTTTTTTTTTTATCTCATATTTTAATCTAATATCTAATAAGTCTAATCTAATATCTAATAAGATCCACAGCACTCAGACAGTCTATATCCATTGTACTGTGAAATCTATTCCATACATGTTGTGGTTAATGTCACCACGAGCGCCCATGCCCAACCGGGATTCGAACCCGAGACCTTTAGAATGCAAGTCCAGCGCGCTACCTCTGGACTGCTGAGGCCGGCTGATATAGTTACTACAAAGTATTGATAAAATGATCAGATCTCTATGTATCATATATAAATAAGAAAAGTATATCCCAAGTTCATAAATAAACACCAAAACTTTTCTCTCGAATGAAAATGTTGCCCCCATTAAAGTATTTCCTTCTGTGGTCCCACATTTCTCCATTCTCGGAGCTGAATTAAGGTAACCATGTTGAGAATCTACCAGGCCCATTTTAAAAATAGACCTTAGATCTCTATCTACCTCCACCACGGAGTTATTGCATATCTGGCCATTTTCGATGTAACGCCGGACTGCACCTGTGCATATCTGATTACTATTTGTTCGCATCTCGTGAATCCAAATTATGAACTTTAAAAAACATAACCAAAAGACCCCCTCCTCAAAACACCTCTAAAACCGAACTGCTTGCCTTCAGTCAGGCGATAAGAAACTCACCACAAGTACCAGATGCAGAGTCAGTACTAGAACGTCGGCTTCATTCTTGGCAATTATTTCCAAAAATGAAGAGGCAGACATTGCGCACGGAAAAGCCGTGGAAAAAAAGGTAAAGTACCGAGTCGAGAAGTACAACATCTTCATGGCCTAAGCGCCCCAGACGTGTTCGAGGCAGTTCAGAAACATTTTCTCGACATATTTCAAACAGACAAAGGCGGAGTTTGTATCAAAAGCTGTTTGTTTTCTGCCGATTCCCAAAATATGGCGTAAATCTGCCATTAAAATGCCATCGAATTTTACAACCTGCTATGCACTTCCCGAGATATCAATATGATGAATTTATTCATAAATATTATGAATTATTTCACCAACAATCAGATTCATCATATTGATACCACCGTTCATTAAATGACATAATAATGAATACATTCACTATATATATGAAATTATCGTACTATCGAACATCATAGGGAAGAACGAAATATTCAATACAATGATTTTGAATCGTCATATTGATGAATTTGTTCATAATATTTATGAATATTATATTTAAAAAAAAAAAAAAAAAAAAAAATTTTTTAGAAACATTTTATTTAAAAAATAGAAAAAAAAAATATTGGAAAAAAAGTGTTCGAATAAAAAATGTTTGAAAAAAAAAAATTACAAAAAAAAATATTTTTTTTTAAAAGAATGTTTTTCAAAAAAAAATGTTTTCGAAAAAAAAAAAATAAAAAAAGCATTCATCATATATATGATCGCACTTTTGATGTCGTTATTCATTAATTTTATGAATGGCTCTTCAAAACAATGAATTATGGTTTGAAGAACGGAATTCATCAATATGATGTACATTTTTTTTTGTGTAATGTTAATACTCCTATTTTTGAAAAGGTTGCTGAGAATATTTCGACATTGTATATTTCTTACGGTATTCTTTCTTTAGACGGAGGGATAAGAAAGTACTATATATCGTGATTATTCTTCTTGATTCAAAAAGAAATTTTTTTTAACTATTTAACTCGTTAAATATTTAATTTCTTGACTATCAAATATAATAAACACAAATATTATTCTTGATTCGAAAAAGTTTTTTTCGTTAATTTCGCTAAATTTGATACATTTTTATTTACTGAACATTGAAGTTTTACATATCGTCGTTGTAGAACTAAAAGTCACCAAATACATTTTTATGAAAATCTAAAATTTCAAGTTTGTTGATTTTTATTATAAAAAGTAATTGATATATTTTTAAAGTTGAAATACCAATTGATAGATTTATATTTTCTTATTATTTGGAAAAAATGTTGAACTCATAGTTCTTGAATTGACAGATATAGAAAGATTTTTGTAAATGAATAATTGGAATTTCGATAAAGTGACTTTTAGGTGACTTAGTTCTACAACGACGATATATTAAAATTTTCGAAAAACAAAATTTAATCATTAATGTTTTGATCGGTTTTTCCTATTAACCATATTTATAACTTGTTTTAAATGTACGTACTAATAAATATTATTTAAGTCACATGCATTACTGTAATTAAGGTTAAACCAAACCATTTGATTGATATTAAATTTTCCATTATCAGTTAATAAAACGTTTTATAGTAAATAAAAAAACGCATTTGACGCAAACATCCGCTGTTTTATTTTTCCGTTTATGACAAATATTAACGGTCTTTTGTCGACGGTTTGTCTATTATTTGTCTGTCCGCGTTTGCCTATTATAACTATGGTTACAAGAAGACCTACGCTATTTATTGTTTTGTTTTCAAATTGTCATGCAGTCATTAATTTTTCACCAAAAGTGGTGCTGTGCTTCCCGTTTCCGACACAAAGACCCCCGCCCCATAAAAATAAATAGGCACACGCAAAATTTATACAAACGAAATATTTATACGACCTATAAGATAAATATGCAAATAGTTACCTACACAAAATTTCATATACGTATGCATTATTATCTCTTGGTAGTAAATACTGGGTTTTTATTATCTTCAAATGATAAGTATGGCAAATAACGGTGCTGATGCAGGTGTTGGATATGAAAAAAAGTTAGTTGTTCTATCTTCAAAGTTTTCTGCATAAATTAAACAGAAATAAAGTTCCCCCTCCTCACCCTGTTAAATTGTTTTGTTTTTGTCACAAATTTTTAATTTGCTAAATTGAAATTAAATTCGCATTCATTCAATCAATCAATTATTAATAACATCAAAATCATGTTTGGTATGATTTTATTTTATTTTTTTGATTTTAATTTTTGCGAAAGCACCAAGTCTTGCTGTTAAATTGAATTTCTAATCAGTTTTTCTAACATACGATACTCGGTATTTTATCTTATGATGTTTTTTCTGTTGGTTTTATTGGTTTTTTATTACTTTTTTAGTTTTTTTTCTTGTTATTTTCTGTTTTTAATTCTATTGAACACCAACAGTATTTCAATTAATTTGTACAGTTGGTGGTTGTCTAATGCTTCAATCTTGCAAATAAAACTGTTTTATAGGAGTTTAGAGATGTTACTACTAACGTAATATATTATGGTGCCACACAATTCGATTCCGATAATTTTTCCCCGAGACACGTTTTCACCGAGATAATTTTTCCCCGAGAACATTTTTTACCATATACAATGTTTTCCCTAAATTAAATTAAATTCTTTATAAATTTAGAGAAAGTTTGAAATAAAATTAACTGAATGGTCGTTCAAATTAAAATTGTGCGGTATTCCTTTTTTTAAGAATTGTTTTGGGAAATATTGCCTCAAGGTTAAGTTGTCTGGCAGAGAATTACAAAGGGGAAATTGGTCCGAGGAAAAAATTGTCCCGTGAATTGAATTGTCTTGAAAAGCATTGTCCAAGGGTAGAATGAGAACAATTGTCTGGTGCAATGAATTGTCTCGTAGGAACATTGCCTCGAGGATGAATTGTTCGGGAATAAATTACCAATGTTAGAAATGTCCAGGGTATACATGCCCGGGGAAGAAGTGTCTAGTTTTTGAATTGTCTTGGGGAACATTGATTCAAGGACGAATTGTCCGGTATAACATTTTTCGTAGATTGAATAGTCTTGGGGAATATTGTCTCAAGGATGAATTTTCCGAGAAAGAATTAGCATGGGAAAAATTGTTCAAAAAAAGAATTGTCTCGTGGAATGAACTGTCTTGGGAAACATTGCCTGAATGATGAATTGTTCGGAAATAAATTATCAAGTTTAGAAATGTACAGGGAATACATGCCCGGAGAAGAAGTGTTTCGTTTTTGAATTGTCTTGGGGAACATTGACTCAAGGACGAATTGTCCAGGATAACATTTTTCGTAGATTGAATAGTCTTGGGGAATATTGTCTCAAAAATGAATTGTTTAGGATATAATTTCTTGTGGATTGAATTGTCTTAGGGAAGATAGTCTTATGTATGAATTGTCCGGGAAAGAATTACGATGGGTAGAATTGTCCAAAGAAAGATTTGTCTCTTGGACTGAACTGTTTTGGGGAACATTATCTCGGGAGAGAATTAGCAAGGGTAAAAGTGTCGAGGGAATAAATTCCCGGTAATGAATTGTCTCGTGGATTGAATTGTCTTGGGGAAGATTGTCTCATGTATGAATTGTCCGGAAAAGAATTACAAACGATAGAATTGTCCGAAGAAAGATATGTCTCGTGGTGTGAGTTCTCTTGGGGTACATTGTTCCAGTGATGTGTTTTCCGGGAAAGAATATCTAAGGGAAGATTCTCTCATGAATTCAATTTTCTTGGGGAATTGTCTCAAGGATAAATTGTTCGGAAAGAAATGCCAAGTGTAGAATATGAAGGATGAATTTTTCGGGATAAAACTTCTCTGGTTTGAATAGTCAGGAGACGATTGTCTCAAGGATGAATTGTTTCGGATAAATTTTCTTGTGGATTGAATTGATTTGGGGAAGATTGTTTCATGTATGAATTGTCCGGGAAAGCTTTATAAAGGACAGAATTGTCCGAAAAAAGATCTGTCTCATGTAATGAGTTCTCTTGGAGTACATTGTTCCAGTGATGTATTGTCCGGGAAAGAATATCTAAGGGAAGAATAGGCCGGGGAAGATTGTCTCATGAATTGAATTTTCTTGGGGAATTGTCTCAAGGATAAATTGTTCGGGAAAGAAATGCCAAGTGTAGAATATAAAGGATGAATTGCACGGGAAATAATTGCGAAGGAAAGAATTGTCCGGGATAAAACTTTTTGGGATTGAATAGTCAGCCGACGATTGTCTCAAGGATGAATTGTCCGGGAAGGAACAATTCTACTAAACTACCAGGCATTGATGCCCTCAAAGACATGTCACACTGTGAATAAATTAAGTGAGTTCGTTTCAGTTTACGCGGAAGTTTTTATATTTTAGATGCTTTTATATTTTGATGCTTCTAAAATGAAGCCCCTTATTGCTCTGAATTTCATCCTATTTTGTTTTGAATTTTTTAAAATTGCATGCAGCATATGTTAAATGATGTCAACGGACAATTGGTATTCATTAACTTCAATTAATTTATATTGCATACGAATGCGTAAATTATGCATTTTTTTTAATCAAGTTGTCGTAGACTGTTAAAGTGGCATGGCAAACAATGGGGGGTTTTTAAAACTACTTTTTTATGTTCTACTAAATGAGCTTTGTTTTCGCTAAATTATTAATTACAACATAGTGCTTGACTGCTGCAGTTAGTTGACCTTCCTGCTCAAAAGTTCCATAACCACTTGACATTTTCTCTACTCTACTCTACCCTTGCCTCACCAACGTACTACTCTACTCTAATGGCACAAATGCCTCTTAAGACAAGTCGCTTTGCGACGGACTGCTGGTGTTGATGATGTGTTTATAATGGGGTCTATTCTGGGTTCATCGTTCTTTCCCATTTATTCATTCAGTCATTCGTTCGACTATGTTTTGTTTTTTTTTTTATGTAAATTTCCATAAAACGGCTTCCAAATGCCTGCCATGCCATGCCACTCCAGACACTTGTTAACGTCGTTACCTTCATGTTTTTCCACATGTAGCAAAAGAATTGAAATTTACTTCTTTTTTTGTTTTAGCATGTTTGCCACAAAAGATGTTGTGTCTTTAATTTAAGGAAGTTTTCCACATGAAAGCCTCATTTAACAAGCATATTATAGAAGTGTCTGACCTGCATTTTTCGTACCCTCAGTCAGCTATATATTTTTAACTGTTATTTTATTATATAGTTTTCTTTTGTTTTGATTTGCATTTTTGCGAATAACATTTTTAATTATATTCTTTAGAAGTTATTTTCTATTGTTAGTAGTGACAGCCTAAATGCCAGAAATGCATTTCGATAACTCTGATCAACGATCGACGAATGCCAGTTGGTTGGCACCATATGCATTATTTTTGCAACGTGACATCATCCTCATCGTTTACACGTATCACATTTTTAATGCATTTTTGTATAAACTGTTATTATTTATTTATTTTTATTATTATTATTCAAATTCCTTGCGTTTGCTGCATACTGATGATTGATGACGGCGACCTACACTAAATCTGTAAATACCCACTTTGTTATCTTAATTACAAAATGCTTTCGTAGATAAATGAAAATATTCTGCAATTAATTTTTAAGTTCAAGCTTACAAATTTAAAAATAGGGTTTCACACTTAAAAACGAAATATCCCACTATTTGACAGGTTACTATCGCCCGATCTATGGGTAAAGTGGAGTTTACTGGCAGATTTTACGCAGGGCACAACATGTAGCTTGTTTTTCAACAAAAACAGCAGCCTTCCTAGAGCATGTTTCTCGCAGATAATCGGCATGTTCAAGAATGTGTATGACGCATGAAATGTTTTTGGAATTCTATTTGAAAAAAAGGCTGATACAAGTCAGGTTTTCTGCAGAATATCGACAGTCAATTGTCGGCAGCCCGAGACAAAATATTCGGCAGGTTACTGGCAGAATATCGACATATTTCTGGCAAAAGTGTAGTTTACTGGCAGATATTACGCTGGGCATAGCATGCAGTTTGTATTTCATCAACAATGCCAGACTTCCTACAGCACGTTTCACGCAGAAAATCGGCATGTTCAAAAATGTGTACATGCCACGGCATATTTATGAAATGTTTTTGGATAATTGAATTTTTTTATAATATTCAGAATACATGTCTCAAGGCAGATTATAGGAAAAGGCAGATTTTACAAAATTTGCCTTTGTCTGCCGGGAAAAGGCAGAAAACCTGTTGATTACCAGTTTGAAAGCTGCTGTGTTGCGTGCCTATTGTCCGCCTGTTACCTGCCTTATATTTTGTCTGGGGAACTACCCAAAATTGAGAATTTATTTTGTAACGCAATAAGGCGACATTTTTGAAAATGAAACAAAATCCTATTGCAATTAAATAAAACTACCAAGAAAATTTAAATATCACTCCATAAAAATGAGGTTTTATTATTTTTAAAGAAATACTCAAAATCTGAAAATGGTAAAGCCCAAAAGTTATAGCAAAAAAAAAAAAACAAATTATGTGAAGCATTTTTAATTATTTAATTAATTATTTCGTTTCTTAGTTTGGCAGTTTATTTCCTGGAGCCAAATATTGGTCAAACATATAAAATTTCTTAATTTACGAAATCGATTTAAATTGATCTATAGCGCTATCATTTTAAATACTCAAAAAACGGCTATAGGAAAAATCGCCCAATGTAAAATCGCCCAAAAATAAAAATGAAAAATCGCCCAAAAATTGTTCATACAAATTTGGGTGATTTTTCATATGAAAAATCGCCCAAAATTTTTTGGCGATTTTTCGTTTTTTTTGGGCGATATTTCATTTTTGTAAATTGGGTTATTTTTCATTATGAAAAATCGCCCAAAAGTAATATATGAAAAATGACCCAAAATTTTTGAGCTGTAGGAAAAATCTGCCAATAATAAACGCAAAATAAATGAGCATGCAGCTGCTCCCACTTAGGATTACCTGCTGCACGAATGCAACTCATAGCTTTAGTTTGGCCGATTGCACCAGCGTTTTCTATGCAATCTTTTTTTATAGCCGCAACTTCTTTCAACTCAGCATATAATTCCTGTTTCCAATCAGTTTTTTAGGCTTGATCACCGTGTTATCCTCCAACAGCATTTCCACGCGTGCATCACAGTTATCGATATAGCATATATAATTTTTTTTTTGCTGTTGAACTTTTTATTTTATATAATTGCATTTCTGCATTTATATAAATTAAATTCGTGTTCACTTTTTTGCCGGTATCGAACTCGAATTCTAAATTCTCCATCTCCATTTGAACTACACAAAAATGCAACGTGGTCTACAGTATTTAACCGAAAAAGTATTTGTACGGTCACCACAGACACCACTCGAAGTTGTAGTCATTTAATTTGGAGACTATATGGACAACTTATGGCGTGACATAACATGATGACGAGCCGTACCATTTCTACAAGGCGTGCATACAAGAACATAAGTTCTCCTATTGCATTTTTTTTCTAAGCACATAGCTAAGTTGGTGGAGGAATATATGCTGCCGGATCAAAGGAAGTACTTAATAGATGGTACTTTCAAAATAGTACCACAAGGTTGCTTCAAACAACTTTTAATCATTCATGTTGATTATTTCGATCAAAAGGTAATGAACTACATATATTAATAACTTTATTCCGAAAGGTGTTGCTTGAGGCGTGCGGTCTGATCGCAGAAACGCAAAGAGCCCGTATCAAGAAATGGCATATCGCCCAAGCGCACACATCGGAAAACAAAAATGTCATATCGCCCAAATGCAATAAAATAAATGTTGTATTAACAAAAACAATACACAATGAACCAATCCAATCACCGGCTACGCAACGTAAGTTGTTCTGCATGCAGTATCAGCTAAGTGGGCGGCCTTTGGCCGCTTCTCACGGATCACATCAATTACCAATCCTACCACCGGCTACGCAACGTTAGTTTTTTTTTTGGTTTTAAGCGGTGTGACGATTTTGAGGCGATATGTCGTTTTCAGTTTTTGGGCCATTTTTCATTTTTTTTTTGGGCAGTTTTTCATTTTTTTTGGGTCTAATTTCGTTTTTGCTTTTTGGGTAATTTTTCATTTTTTTTTCGGCCAAATTTCATTTGGGCGATTTTTCATTTTTATTTTTGGGCGATTTTTCATTGGGCGATTTTTCCTAACGCCTCAAAAAACATCCAGATTCATGTTAGGATCAGGCTGTGGAAATTAGATTGAAAATTGAATGTGAAATATAAAAATGAATTAAAATATCATTAATTTGTGAATGTTTTTCAATCAAAAGTATCACTTGATATGCTCATTTTTGTTTCTAAATCGCTAGAATCGGTCCAAGGTAGAAGAAACGATATCGGATTTCTAACTTAAACTTTTTCATATAAGAGCTTTCGTATTTGCTGGGTCTTTTCGATTTTTATCGAAAATCTTTTGTTATTTTTATATCATAAAAATCATATTGATCGTTTATATATTTAATCGTTATATTCCAGTATTATTCTTAATACCACACAAACTATTTAAAGATCATTTTATCGATAACATTCGGCATTTTTCAGCTTTCGCTCGATTTTCATACACAGAAAAAATAATCGACGTAAATATAGCAAACGATATTAATTGTATTCATTAATCAATCCAGCAATGAAATTCACTCTTTTAATGAAAACATTAGCTATTCTTCGTTAAATCAGCAATTCCGTTTGCTAATATGAATATTTGTACGTCAATGCAGCAAATTAATTAGTCGGCGCAGTGTCAGTAATTGCTAGATTGCTAATGAATGCAATTAATATCGGTTGCTATATTTACGTCTATTATTTTTTGTGTGTATTAGTATTTGTCAAACAAACGTTTTTAAATTCAATTTCTATGTATTACAATTTGGTAATTTGTTCTTTAAAATTTTTTGTAAACAATAAATTTTCTAAAGAAATAAAATTTGTTTATGGGAAAAATCCGTTATCAACTCAACAAAAATCACGAATTTAAGATTATGAAAAAAGATATTTTGTGCTTTTAAATGTTAAGCTATCGTTAAGATTTGGTTAAGCTAATCAAGCTGGGTTAAATTTTTTAAATTTTAGGTATTCACTGTTTTAAACTTGGGTCATAGTTTAAAAAATTTCCTGCTGGGTCTTTTGATTATACTAACTCCAGCATTGAAGTACTATAACTCGGCACCACCATTATCAACATACCTAGTCGATAACTCACCGTCGAACCGAGTAAATGTTTTTATTAATTGTGATTCGCATACGAAACGACGACGACGAACAATGAACGCCGAACGTGTTAATTGAGTCACAAAAGGGGGCGAACGAACGACCCTGCGAGAGAGTGAGAAACACCGAAACAAAGAATAACTCATAGTTGGTAGGTTTCATTTTATCTCTACCAACGCGTATTGTTATCACTGCTGACTGACAAGCATTACTTCACCCCAACCATACTTCGCGGGCCCCACCGTTTAAAAACGTCGGTCCAGTGTGCTGATTAAATAATTTACTCTCGACCACGTGGGGCGGGCTGAGGGAGTAACAACGGACGGACAAATAAATGTCTTCGTGTATAGGAAGTGACGAGTGTTTATGAAAAAATCAAATACGAAAAATATTATTTCGTAATCTGTAAAGTTATTTTAATTTGTTATTAGTTGAAAAGTGTTGCTGCTGCTGTACAACGACAAGCTCAAGCTCTCCGTACGTATATTTGAAGTGTTATCATTAATTAGTGCCATTTTGTGTGAGGGGCTTTTTCAACAAGCTCTCGCTAATGCGTTTAAAACAAAACGAAAAATATCATATTCGGAATTGAGTGCAACACATAAAGAGGTCAATGTACAAAATTTACAGTGCCTTCTTTTTTTTTTGTATAGTTCGTGTTTATGATTTTTGTTTGGCGCTGTGGTTTATGTCATGTTTTGTTGATTCTTCTTCAACTCAACGTCTTGTGAATTATAATTGCGTAAAAGATTTTTTTTTATTTTTCATTAAATTATGCAAATGTTTTAATAGATTGTTACGCTTTGACAGCTGACCTTGCCAACGCCTCAATATGAATTACATGTAGTCCCAATTTCGGTATTTTATTTTTGGCATTTACCATGTTCATTAATTAAAATTTTTGGCAACATGCAATAGATTTTGTGCAGTTTAAAATGACTGGCTGGCACCTGCTAAAGAAAATAATTTTGAATTATTTTTGGATATTTTTTTGTTGAGCAAGTTCCCTAAGCCCTATGTGAGGCACGGTGAAGAAAATCTATTTAAACTAAAAATGCAATTTTCACTCATAATTCAAATTTTCACCAAAAATTCAATTTTTCACTAAAAATTCAATTTGTCAATAAAACTTTAATTTTTCACTAAAATTTAAATTTTTCACTAAAAATTCAATTTTTCACTAAAAATTCAATTTTTCACTAAAAATTCAATTTTTCACTAAAAATTCAATTTTTCACTAAAAATTCAATTTTTCACTAAAAATTCAATTTTTCACTAAAAATTCAATTTTTCACTAAAAATTCAATTTTTCACTAAAAATTCAATTTTTCACTAAAAATTCAATTTTTCACTAAAAATTCAATTTTTCACTAAAAATTCAATTTTTCACTAAAAATTCAATTTTTCACTAAAAATTCAATTTTTCACTAAAAATTCAATTTTTCACTAAAAATTCAATTTTTCACTAAAAATTCAATTTTTCACTAAAAATTCAATTTTTCATTAAAAATGCAATTTTTCACTAAAAATTCAATTTTTCACTAAAAATTCAATTATTCACTAAAATTCAATTTTTCACTAAAAATTCAATTTTTCACTAAAAATTCAATTTTTCACTAAAAATTCAATTTTTCACTAAAAAATTCAATTTTTCACTAAAAATTCAATTTTTCACTACAAATGAAAATTTTCACTAAAAATTCAATTTTTCACTAAAAATTCAATTTTTCATTAAAAATTCAATTTTTCACTAAAAATTCAATTATTCACTAAAATTCAATTTTTCACTAAAAATTCAATTTTTCACTAAAAATTCAATTTTTCACTACAAATGAAATTTTTCACTAAAAATTCAATTTTTCATTAAAAATGCAATTTTTCACTAAAAATTCAATTTTTCACTAAAAATTCAATTATTCACTAAAATTCAATTTTTCACTAAAAATTCAATTTTTCACTAAAAATTCAATTTTTTACTAAAAATTCAAATTTTCACTAAAAATTCAATTTTTCATTAAAAATGCAATTTTTCACTAAAAATTCAATTTTTCACTAAAAATTCAATTTTTCACTAAAAATTCAATTTTTCACTAAAAATTCAATTTTTCACTAAAAATTCAATTTATCACTAAAAATTCAATTTTTCACTAAAAATTCAATTTTTCACTAAAAATTCAATTTTTCACTAAAAATTCAATTTTTCATTAAAAATGCAATTTTTCACTAAAAATTCAATTTTTCACTAAAATTCAATTTTTCACTAAAAATTCAATTTTTCACTAAAAATTCAATTTTTCACTAAAAATTCAATTTTTCACTAAAAATTCAATTTTTCACTAAAAATTCAATTTATCACTAAAAATTCAATTTTTCACTACAAATGAAAATTTTCACTAAAAATTCAATTTTTCACTAAAAATTCAATTTTTCATTAAAAATGCAATTTTTCACTAAAAATTCAATTTATCACTAAAAATTCAATTTTTCACTAAAAATTCAATTTTTCACTAAAAATTCAATTTTTCACTAAAAATTCAATTTTTCACTAAAAATTCAATTTATCACTAAAAATTCAATTTTTCACTAAAAATTCAATTTTTCACTAAAAATTCAATTTTTCACTAAAAATTCAATTTTTCATTAAAAATGCAATTTTTCACTAAAAATTCAATTTTTCACTAAAATTCAATTTTTCACTAAAAATTCAATTTTTCACTAAAAATTCAATTTTTCACTAAAAATTCAATTTTTCACTAAAAATTCAATTTTTCACTAAAAATTCAATTTATCACTAAAAATTCAATTTTTCACTAAAAATTCAATTTTTCATTAAAAATGCAATTTTTCACTAAAAATTCAAATTTTCACTAAAAATTCAATTATTCACTAAAATTCAATTTTTCACTAATAATTCAATTTTTCACTAAAAATTCTATTTTTCACTAAAAATTTCATTTTTCACTAAAAATTCAATTTTTCACTAAAAATTCAATTTTTCACTACAAATGAAATTTTTCATTAAAAATTCAATTTTTTACTTAAAATTCAAATTTTCACTAAAAATTCAATTTTGTACTTAAAATTTAAATTTTCACTAAAATTCAATTTTTCACTAAAAATTAAAATTTCACTAAAAATTTAATTTTTCACGAAAAATTCAATTTATTTTACTAAAAATTAAATTTTCACTTAAAATTAAATTTTTCACTTAAAATTAAAATTTTCACTAAAAATTAAATTTTGCACTAAAATTTCCATCCTGTATTATTTTACAAATAAATTAAAATATTTTTAAAGTGTTTTAGATTTTATGTATTTTAATAATTCATATTTTACGTAAATATTTCTCTTTACAAATTTATTTATTACTGCCATAACCTTCTACCATATAAGCATTTAATTTATTGTGACAACCTTTTTGTGTTTACACTTGACATTGTCAAAAAATATGAAAAAAGAAATAAAACGCCTTAATAAATTTGGAATTTAATTGTTAATAATTATGCATCACATGTACCTTATTTTTTTTGTCATGATTTCGCACCAGTGTCGCACTTTTCAAAAAACGTAGTATTTAGCTACTACTTTTATCAACATGTGTGCAAAATTGTCTATTCAATATTCTATATATAATAGAACCAACTTATTGCCCAACCAACGTATTCGGTTCTCTCAACTGCTAAGTCGATTCTTATAGTCAGTAGTAAATTGGGAGTCGTAGTTAGGACTATAACCAATTTAGAACACTTTTGGTGTGTGTATTTGGAAATAATTCATGTAAAAACCGATTATATGACAGTAGACATTTTATTTTAACCGAATAAATTTGGTTGTTATAACCAACTTTGTCTTTTATATGGTAGAGATCATATTTTATATGGTGATCTGATCATATATGTTTTTTTAACTGATTGGATTATGACATAGTAAAATATCCAATGAAGAATTCACAATCATAGACCTAGCAAAAATACTAATAAGGATATAAAAAATGGTCTACCTAGGAAAGACATTTTTATGACCTCATAAGAAAGGTCTTGTAATGGTCCGACAAGGAATGGACAAGGAAAAACTTCAATATTAAATTATTTTAAATAGGGCTATAAAAAATGGTATCGTAAATTAAATGCATCGTAAATTACAAAAAAACAAATTATTGAGTTATGATATTACAGTACACACACAATGAAACACATTGAACAAATATAATATGTTTCCAACAAACTAACTAGAAAAAACTAACTAAATTTTGAATATTTTAAAAACTAATAATATAAATTTAAAAAATTATAAACAAACACATTGTACACATTTGGAAATATTTAAATACACAAATTTCTACATGAAATCATTAATATGTTTGCCGTAAACAACTTTTATGACTACGACTCTTCTCTAAATGTTAAATTCAAAATGACTAATTAACTATAATACAAAATCTTATAATGAAACAATGAAAACCAAGTAAGATCCTTGTCATCAGCAGCATTTCCTCATCATTCTTATAATTATATTTCATTGTTTAACATCATTTTTTAAATATACTCCCTTTTGTGCAACGCATCCGTTGTTTTAGCAGCTGTATTTATTTTAATAACAATTTTATTTGTTCAAGCGCCTGCTCATTTGCACTACGCTTGGGGCCAACAACATTCGCTATGTTGTTTTTTTTGTCAAGTTTATTTTGGCATTCGTTAATTCGTATTTTGTCATTACAAAAGTTGTTTTCGTTGTAGCAAAAAGTGTGTGTTGTTTGTTCGTTTAACTCACCAGAAAAGTATCGTTTAAACCGCAAACATTTTGCTGTTCGAAATACTAATTCATTTAAAATGCGAGGTGTGCCGCCACCGTACACAGCATCTACACGTTGTGACTGTGAAAAAGGTAACAGTGGCAGTGATTCCAGTTTCAGTTTTTTTTCTGATTAATACCTTTAATTTTTTGTTGGTATTTCTTGGAATTTGTCACTTTTAAGAATTCCATATCAACTCTTTTGATATCTGTGTTGCTTGATTTACAAAATTGTGCGTTTGATTTTGAAAAACTACAAAATTTTATGGTGTGAATAACTTTTTATTGAAATTTCTCATCTACACATTCCAGCTTTATAATCATAAAAGTCAACAATAGTGTATAAAGAATGCATCAATCTTCTGGCATTCAAAAATACAACAGATTAAGCACTGGAAAAATTGATTAAAAAGATATTTGAAGTTGAAGAAAAACCGGTCAATTAAAATATACGGGCATCTTACAGCTATCGATCGAAGTTCATATAACAATTTCTAAACAAACGGTTATGAATTTTATTTATGTCTCAATATTGAAAAAAAAAAGTTTTCCAAACGAATTCTCAAATCAAAGCAAACGGATGAATTTCATTTGAAAAACAACAATTTGTATTTATACATCAAATACTTATTTATATAATGGGTTAATTTTTTGTAGAACATATAAACCATCTTACCAGAGATATTTAATTCATTTTCGAATTCATTTCTTTCGCTGGTAGAAATTATTCTGGCGCTATGATAGAGAAATTATCATTGACATTTTTTTTGCCATAATCCCTAGTTAAAAGTGCTTTAGAGTCACGATCGCGATCTGATCATTAAATATTTTATAACCGTAGATAATTCATTCATTTTCGAATTCATTCCTTTCCCTAGTGGAAATTTGCCCGATGCGCCATCGGGAAATGATCGGGGTTTCGTCAGGTAACCCCTATTAGAGCAAATATGATCATTGCCCTTATCATGCTCACCATAGCAGGGTTTACATTATCTAAACAGCCAATGGTCCCGATCAAAGCTACATTAGTTGTTCCTCATAAAGACATTTTCATCGGGCAATGGTCAGGTTTCAATGAGGTATGATATTTTATTTCATCGGGTATTTGTAGTGCTTTCGTATGCTCATGTTTTAACAAGGAATTGGTCAGATAAATAATGATATGGGGAATTACTCGATCAGTACATGATCATTGCCTGAGGTGAGTACATGATCAGGACACTGCGTTACAAGGACATTATGGGCCTCATCATATCCCGATCATCTCAAATAATGACATGATCACTTCATGACCATGGCCCTACCAAAATTTCTACTAGGGTTCCCTGGTAGAAATTAATTTAGGGCAGTGACTGAGAATTTAACATTGAAATTTTTCTTTGTATTAATCCCTATTTGAAAGTGCTTTATAGTCTATTTTAGAGATTATTTTCGAATTCAGAGATATTTAATTAATTTTCGAATTCATTCCTTTCCCTGGTAGAAATTATTCTAGGGCTGTGATTGAGAATTTATTATTGTAATTTTTCTTTGCCATAATCCCTAGTTGGAAATGTTTTAAACCTACGATCGCGATCTGGTCATTGAATATTTTATAGGTAATAGCCCGCGCGACCATTAACATAACCAACATGATCAGGCCATGATAATGTCCACCCTAATAGGGAAATAATGTCCACCCTAGGGTACTCGACCAAAGTTAATAATAATAGTTTGGCACTACAGTCCTATAAGAACTTAGGCCGAGCTCTCTCACCATTTTGAGCTGTGCGTGTTATATTTGTACTCAAAGTGGTGGGACCTACGACCAGCACGTTTTAATTTGCTTACGAAAAACGGCACATTTACATGTTTTTCGTATAGCAAGTTGTGCTGTTTTTCGTGAGCCAATTGAAACGTGCTGGTTTTCGTAAGACTCGTCGATATATAAATATTGCTAAAATATGAAAACATCTAAAAGTTTTAAAAAATTTAAATTACAAAGTAATTATGAAATAACATAATTATTAACCTTTTAGGTTCACAAATCAAAGTACGAAAAAAAATTGTAAACAACAAATCATAAAAACAAGTTCAATGGATAGATATTAAAATGATAGATATTACGTTATAATAGCATTTCATAGTTTCCCATGTACTGTACTTGAGCCGCCACCAGCAACTATAATTAAAGCCAATCAATCACTAGTTTTTTTTTTCTATATTTCTTCATTGTTGATTTTGTATTGTTTTTATTTGTGAAAGCAGTGTTTCATAAACTTTTTTTGAGATATTTTATATCAAATTACAACACAAAGAAATTAAAATGCATGGTCATTGAGCTCTTTGCATTAACAGTCATGATTTATTTTGTGGTTATAGAAAAATATAAAGAAAAACCAATTTGAAAAACAAAAGGAAAAAAGGTTTTCAATTTTGGATGGCTACAAAATTCCATAAATAATTATTTTGTCCGGGAAAGAATTGACTCGTATTGAAATTGTTTCGGGTATGAATTGTCTTCCGTTAGAATTGTTTTGGGCAAGAATTATGTCTGCAAATAATTCTTGAGATCAGAATTATCGGGGCAATCTCGCTTTGGGAGTTAATTGTCTCGGGGAAGAATTACTACAGGGAAAAAATTCATCAATATGATGAATTTATTCATAAATATTATGATTTTTTTCACGCAACTACCAGATTCATCATATTGATACCACCGTTCATTAAATGACATATTGATTTATTAAATGACATATTGAATTAAAAAAAAATATAAAACATTCCATAAATAATTATTTTGTCCGGGAAAGAATTGACTCGTATAGAATTTTTTTCGGGAATAAATTTTCATCTGTTAGAATTGTTTTGGGAAAGAATTACCTCGGAAAATAATTGTTGAGATAAGAATTAGCTGGGGAGAATGGGTCTTTATGAGTTAATTGTCCCGAGGAAAAATAATATTGAATGAATTGTCTGGGCAAGAATTGTTCGGGTACAAAATATCTATGGGAAGAATTATGTGACAGCCAAAAGGTATGTACGGAGACAAAAATTTATTTATTATATGTTTAACTATTAAGCCTTTCCGTACTGCTTAAACCATTTAAATTAATTTCGAGTTATAAGAAGATTTTTTCTCCGATAAAAACTTGTGTTAGGGAATATATGCCCGAGTAAGAATTATACAGGGAAGATTGGTATTTGGGAAAAATTGTCTCGCGTTAGAATTAATCGCGAAATAATAGTCTTGGCAGGAATGGATCGCGTACGAAATGTCTACGGGAAGAATTATGCGGCAGCCAAACGGTATTTTCGGAGACAATAAGTTAAAGAGTTTTTCAATAAGAGCGCTACAAAAGTTTTTTTCAAAGGTTTTTAGCAGGGACGTTACAAAAGTAGAGCGACAGGGACAGCAAACGACGCCATATTTCTTCCCGCTCTTTTGACATTTCTCTTCAGTAAGGTTTGCCATTTCATGATGGAAACAACGAGTCGAAATTATTAAAATTTCCTACCCAAATTCGAATTCGTATATCTTTTCGTCATGAAATGGCCAACCTTACTGAAGAGAAATGTCAAAAGATCGGCAAGAAATATGGCGTCGTTTGCTGTCCCTGTCGCTCTACTTTTGTAGCGTCCCTGTTGAAAAACCCTTTATTTATTATATTTTTTCTATTACTCCTTTCCGTTATAAGAAAATTTTGTCTCCGATTAAAACTTGTATTAGGGAATATATGCCCGGATAATAATTTTACAGGAAAGATAGGTATTTGGGAAAAAATTGTCTCGTGAAATAATTGTCAGGGCAAGAATTGTCCAGTTATGAAGAAATCTTTCTGGAAATAATTATGCGGCACCCAAAACGAATGTCTGAAGATAAATATTTTTTTTATTATTATGCCATTCCTTTTTTTACAAATTATCCAACGCTCAGGGGATGCCCCTATTCATGCAAGGCATTGTGTTGATCGTAGAAAAGGATTATAGGTTAGAGGAAGGGAGGAAAGATGGAGTAGTGTCGGTAAATGTTTGTTTTGAATTTGCCAATATCAAAAATGTCGGGAAAAACAGACACAGGGAAAATGTTCCACAAACGTATCGTGCGACAGTAGAACGAATTTTCTCTATAATGCGTGGTTCTGTTGAGAGCCGAGTGTACTACGAAGGGGTGGGCTTGGTTCGATGCCCTAGTAAAATATTTCACACGACACTGATAACAATTGTTTTGGGGAAGAATTTTCTCGCAGTATTATTCGGGGAAGATTGGTCTCTGGGTGGGTTATAATATAAAATGTCACTGGGAAGAATTATCCCACACCCAAAAAATATTTTCGAAGACTAACATTTATTTATTTTTACGCCTTTCCATAAAGCTTCATCCCATAAAAATTTAAATTAATTTGTGTTATATTTTCAGTTCTAAAATACATATTTTGTATACAATATTTATACAAAATATTTCCTAACTGAAAAATGTTTTCTTTATCCCAACTACGTCTATTTGTGCTCCACTGTTTTGTAGGACTGTATAATTCAGACACAATAA
This sequence comes from Dryomyza anilis, assembly GCA_951804985.1. Classification (NCBI taxonomy): domain Eukaryota; kingdom Metazoa; phylum Arthropoda; class Insecta; order Diptera; family Dryomyzidae; genus Dryomyza; species Dryomyza anilis. The sequence goes on along the minus strand of OX638130.1, from coordinate 124,582,144 downwards.
AAACTTGTTTTAATTGTGAAATAAAATAAAAAAAAAACTCCACAATCAAGGAAGTTTTGTTAAAACAAAGAAATTCACTCATGGCTCAGTTTAAGCGTCAAGTTTTTAATAACGTTATGTAAGAATAAAAAACCACCATACAACTCAACACCCTCAACTGAAAAATATGCAATAATTCAAGCCTGAGGTTTCACTTTCATTGCAACATCATCGATTTAAACCATTAACTATAGTTAACATCCCAAAATATACGATATATGTGGTACTAGACTAGATATGGGTCATTAACTGCTGGTGGCCGTAGCACTAGGCGCCTAAATAAACCATTTATTATTATTTTTTCTATAGATATTTTTCATTTTATTTTTAGCAAATCTGGCGCTTTATTTATTGTTTTTTGTGATTATGAAATGATTACATTAAGTATTTATTGATTACAAAATACTGAGTGCGCTGCGCGTCAGTCAGCATTTCTTATGCGGATTATTTCATTCATAATTTGTTTTGGTTTTTTTTTATATAATTTTTATTTTTACCGAGTTTGCAATACAAGCGACTTTTATTATGATTTTTCTGCGGCGGTATTTTTTTGTCTTCTTCTCGATTCTTCATTTTTAGGTTAAGCGCTTCAAGTGCTGCTTCGAAATGTTATGAAAAATATGCAGCAGAGAAAAAAAACATACCATACCATTTTATTATCGTATTTCAGTACATTAGCGCAAATACCCTCGCAGCTACATAGTTTGCTGTAGACCCACTAATAATTTTTGTTGTTGCAGCGATAAGATAATAATTGGAGACGCGGAAAAATGAAAACATTGTTCATTAAACCTATGTTATTGGAATTATGAATAAAAAAAGAGTCTGCTACGATAAAATATAAAAAATATATAGCTTTATGTAGTCTCTTTAAGGTATTAACAGTCTGGGTTTAAGTGAGTATTTTTTTGAGGCGTATAATGGTAAAATCAGAATATGAGACTTCTTTTTAAACAAAAAGAAAATGTGATACTTTGCTTTATAAATCTTTTTTTTTAGATTATAGATAAATATAGTAAGTAAATTGTAAAAACTATTTTTAATTGAAGCCATTGAACTCTTTATCATAGAATTATGTATTAAAATTTTGTGCGTTAATGTGGAATTATTCGAGACGTTATCAAATTGATGTTAATCTGTAAATAATTTTGGTAGAAAATGGTTTTTATAACACCGCTCAAATGAGAAAATTATCTTTATTCTGATTATAAAAAAAATCCTGTGTCTCTTAATTTTTTGAAATAAATTTTGTTTGTTTTTGAATCAAAATTTTTGATACCAAAAATGTATTTTTTTATTCACACAGAACTGTTCTTTGAATTGGTTACTTGTCATAACATAACAAAAATGATCGGACGATGATCATCATGTCTGCCCTAATTGAAATATACCTCCTGTTTTCACACACGTTTTGTTATTGCTTTCTTCAATTACTTATGTAGCAATATAGCGAACACAATAACATTTTCTTTTGCAAATGAAACAACAAACATGTGTGCATTTCCTGGGGTTCCGGACGGGACATTCGTACGCTTAAAACTTTAGTATCTCGAATTAATGAATTTACTTAATTTTTTTGATACATGCAGTATTAGAATAGGACTAAACATCAGCAAAAAAAATTCTATTCTATACGGTAGATCAAAAGATATGAATAAAATAGTGGGAGTTCCGGACGGTACAAAAACGACAGTGCATGTCGAGGTTCATATGGAAATGCCAAAAAGTCAGCGAATTTTGCGTAATAATAATTTTTTTGAAATATTAAAAAAAAAAATAGCTGAAATCATGTGCTTTCTTTGTATATTTACACTTTGTTCCTAAATATTATAGTTTTTTCAAAATAAATCACAGAAAAAATCCGGACGAGACAAAAAATTCCGTATTGAAATTATCAGTACGATTTTTATTCTAAAAATACTTTTTTTCGTATAATATATTTTTTTGAATTATCTCAGAACATAGCTGATACAATTTACTTTATTTTTTGTATATGTACACTTTGTTCCTAAATGGAAATTTCTACTACGAAATTCTTCTGTTATTTTAATTTAAATCATTATATTGGAGCTTTCGAAATAATTATTAATGTTAAGTAAAAAAACAGAAAATAATATTTTGTATCTGTATGTCTTTAAATTTAATTAATTTGGTTACTCAAAATACATGAAAAATGGGTATATTTACATATTGCATAGTAACGTAACTTTATGAGTATTTTTTTATACGTTATCGTTAACGGAATAGAAATTTCTTTTCAGAGATTTAGATTCAGATATTTAAGCCGCGGTAGCTCAGTGGTTAGTGCGTTGGACTGCGAGCCGAAAGGTCTCCGGTTCAAGCCTGGACTGGGGCTAACAACATATTTTCATAGAACCATATTCTCTATTCCGCGCTACCTCTCGTCAGTAAATGGCAAACCTACGAGAGTAAAACCATTGCCTATGAAAAAGCTCTCACCCGCCGTTCGGATTCGGCAATTAACTGTAGGTCCCAACACTTCGAAGTTCTATACAGGACTGTGGCGCCAAACTATTATATTATTATTATTATTATTTAAGATTCCAAATCCATCTTTATTTCAAAGATTTCAGCATTTTGAATTTTTCGGTCGTGGTTGACGTTTTTCTGGAAATGCCCATATGCGAATCGAATACAACAAACAAAATTGGTTGGTGTTGTTGTACAATAAGAAGTTTTTGGTACGGTGGAATGGATGGAATTACTGAATTACAATTGATGTATTTTGAATTTCAAATGGAACGTTTGGATTTTCCTCCAAAAAAGTACATTTTAATATTTTTTAAATTCTTTTGAAGCGTCTATCTCATGATCTAACTTTCTGCATTAACAGAATATAATTAATAAATAAGCCTTTTCTGATTTTTGAGCGATTTTTGAAAACAGCTCTATTCGGACTTGTTGAACAATATTGGAGTAAAGTGGGAAACTTGAAAATGTTTACCAAAATACTATTTTAGTTTTTCTTTTTCAGGTTTTGTTTTTTTCTGAGTGATAATGGACGTCTTCTGAAGAATATTTGCCGATGTATTCTTTTTGCTCCTCGCTTCTCGGCTTTCTTCTGCAATTTAGATTTTATCTCAGGTGAAGCCAAGTTTTTTCTTGGCTAAACTTATTAAATAATTCATGTAAGACAATATTTTCACTAAAACTACAACAAACAATGCTTAAATTACGTTTCCCACTTTACCCCAGAAAGTGTTTCCCACGTTACAACAATATCGCATTTTAATAATAACTAAGCACCATTTAAGCAATATTAAATTATTTGAAAAAACCCGGTTGTATTTCCAAAGTTATAGAATATGCGATCATTTTAAAAATACCGTCTTAATTAAAACGATAACTCTAAAAACTAAAAAGTTTTCAAAAACATGTTTTTTTCAGTTGTTCTCGAAATACAATAAACAGGTATTATGATTATAACCACGGATAAATAAGAAAAACTTGGCAATTGTTTTTATTTTATTAAATTGCAATTTCCAACCTTAACCAATGTCCCACTTTACCGCAGATTCCCCTATATATATATATATATATATATATATATATATATATATATATATATATATATATATATATATTTTTTTTTTTTTTTTTTGTGCCAAAAGAAATTAATTTTCATATTATAGAAACATCATCATTAATACCGTCTGTGACTGAAACAAAATTTCCGAAAAGCTATAAAATCAATAAAAATCGATTGACCATGTGACGTGATTCGCAAAAATGTCGAAGAAGCAATAACCGCCCCTTGGGCACTGCATCTGTTCAGCAAGTAGTTTTTACTAGTCAAGGAAGATTTAAGGGTTCATCACACATCTGCACGTGCTTCTTCCTATTAATCACACACATCCTGACATTGAGCACACACTGAACCCTCCTGTGACAGCCGCCGATACAAACAGACGGACAAATACACAATGCCTCCCTCACAGATCCCTTTGCAGCAGTCTCCTGATGCAGTTAGTGCATCTGTGCAGCACGTGCTGCCGACTGTGTCTTGGTTTCTTCCTGCATGATAATTTTCCAATATTTTTGAGGAAAAACACGAAATATAGAGTGGGTCATACTCACGTGAGCGTGTGTGTGTTGTGTGTGTGTGATGTCGGCAATTAGCTAAGTGTTTTTGCGACCTGCTCTGTGTCGTTCGTTCTATTCTATCCTAATCTTTCACTCTCTCTCTCTATCTGCAACCTTTATTTAGTTAGTGCGCATGCGCAACGTTCTTATTAACATTTCCATTGCTTTCCACGACAAAGACGACGACGAAGTATTTTTTTTTTATATAAATTGCACCCTTGAACGAGCAACACAGCGCGACCCATCCGAACGACCGTCAATTATGCGCGGCCACGTTGTTGCGCTTCGTAGGACGCGACTTTTATCCGCAGGGCCGATCATAAATTTCGTTCCAGTTCGGCGCTCTGCAAAAAGGTGTTTTTTGTTGTTGGTTCCATTTGTTAGCATTGCTATAATTTGACTATTGTTAGAACGTATCCTGTAATATGAAGATCACTCGCGTTCTCTTTTACACACTCGCAGCATTTCTTATTATACCCTACACTTGGTGTGTTGGTATATTAGAAATATATAACTGATAGTTTTGAACTATTATCTTTTCTTTTCATTGAGTTCAAAATAGAATACTCAATTTAAAAATGTTTCTCATCTAAAATCGAAACTGTAAACCAACTTTTGAATAAAAGTTGCGTTATTCAAAATCTTTATTTTTGATTTTAAATCGATTTTCGAATGACTTTTGAATCGCCAGGTTCCAAAATAGAAATAGAAATATCTATTCGATTGAATTTACTTTTTTTTACTATTCTAGAATTCAATTTTTCAATACAAAATAGAGGTATTTCAATCTGTGGATCGAATTTAATTAAAATTTACTGTTAACTGTGAATTTAGATAGACATTTTAGACCAAGCTTGAATATAAAATTTTCAAATATTCGATTTGAAAATTAAAAGAACCTCTCTAAATTATGTCAAATGGTTTACTACTTTAAGTTAAATTATTTTGAGTTTGAGCCCCGGCTAAAGATTTGGTTTCCGCATTTGTTCGAATTATGAAAGATTTTGCGAATCGTTTCATAATGAAATTTACAGCCGAAGCCGATATAGAAACATATTTGAAATTGAAAATGACAAATGACGGAGATTTTACGAGGCCGTTTCATTTCAGTTTAATTATAATCCAAGTAGAAACTTAAGTGATAAACGAAAATCTCGAATTAAAAAGAATACCTCTAATATTTTGGAAAATTATTGGACATTCAATCTATAACCGAAATAGAAATAACTGAAAGCCGTAATAAAAATATCTTTAATTTAAAACAACCTCTCTAAATTTTGTCAAATGTTTAAATTTGAGTTAAATTATTTTGCGTTTGAGCCCCCGGGTAAATATTTGGTTTTCGCATTTGATCGAATAATGAAAAACTTTGTCGAATCGTTTGTCGAATTATGAAACTTTCAACCGAAACCGTTTCTACATATTTGTTTCTACATATTTGAAATTAAAAATCTTGGATTTAAATTAACGTTTTAAAATTTAGTCAAATTGTTAGAGTTTGAGCCCCCAAAAATGTATATTAGACGGGCATGTTCATGTTCCAGCTTTCGAACGTATATACCCTGCAAACCATTTGACAATAATTTTTAAATTCGGTAAAATTAGCAAAAATGTTCAATATAAAACATAAAGTATCCCGAGACAAAATTTCTAGCATTCTTCTGGAATATTTCTGGCATATTTCCGGCAAACACACAGATAAATACAATATTTTGGAAAGTGTACCCCAGACAAAATTTTTGGCAGGGTCGAGGCAATTCAGAAACATTTCCTCGACATATTTGAAACAGACAAAGGCGGAGTTTGTATCAAAAGCTGTCTGTTTTCTGCCAGTTCTCCAAATATGGCGTGAATCTGCCATAAAAATTCTTCACAAATTCACAACCTGCTACACACTTCCCAAGATATTCCATTTAGCTGTGCGTTTGCCGGAAATTTTCCGGGTATAGCACCCCAGACAAAATTTTTGGCAGGGTCGAGGCATATCAGAAACATTTTCTCGACATATTTCAAACAGACAAAGGCGGAGTTTGTATCAAAAGCTGTCTGTTTTCTGCCAATTCGCATAATATGGCGTGAATCTGCTATTAAATTTTACAACCTGCTATACACTTCCCAAGATATTCCATTTAGCTGTGCGTTTGCCAGAAATATGCCCGAAACATTCCTGAAAAATGCCACAAATTTTGTCTCGGGCAAGTTGTCAATTTTTGTGGAATTTTTATGGCAGATTCACGCCATATTTATGAAACGAGTAGAAAACAGACAGCTTTTGATACAAACTCCGCCTTTGTCTTTTTGCAATATATCGAAAAATGTTTCAAAACTACCTCGACCCTGCCAAAAATTGTATCTGGGGATTTGAAAATAGAATTGACCCGATACAAAATGTTTGGGATTTTTCTGGAATATTTCGAGCATAATTCCGAAACCAGTTTTTGAATAGAAAAATCAAATTCAAAACTATTTGGTTATAAACTTTCATAAAAAATCGTTGGAAATTTGAACGAAAGCATATATTCAATATTTTCCGATTGTTCTTGTATTCATTTTTCCGTTCAAGTCGATTTTTTGAAATTTTCTAAACACCTTTTTTAATATTATTCACAGCTTACATTAAATCCCACTGTGCAAGTAATTTCACAGTCGGCTGAACCCGACTATACTTCTTCACCTACAGGTTTTCTTTTGTCCTTTGGTACCTTTACAAAACCTGGTATTTGCTATAACCCTAAGATCGCACAAACAAACAAACACACACACAGACAGACAGACACAGATTGCACAGACCGACCCTATGGTTGACAGACTTAATGCATCAGCTGACTCTAATCCAGAGAATGCATTACCGCGTTACCCGTTTTTCCTTCTGCGATATTCTACAGGCTGCATAACGAGCTGCACTGCGCTATTCATTCAATTTCTGTCGCTTGTCCGTGCAAGTTGTGTCGACTACAAAGGAAAACAAAATACAAAAAAACAAAAATTCAAAACGCACTCAGCCATTAAACGCATTTTAATTTTCTAACAAAAAAAAACTTAAATTAAAAAATAAAATTATTTTAAATTAGACAAAATATTGCGCGTCGTTAAAGATCACGTAATTTGAAAATATAACGTGTATCGCAGTTGAGTAATAAAGTGAAATTCGTACGTTTTGTTTATTTTATCTACCGCCACCACCAACCAAATTATTCTGCATATCGTAAGTGTACAAAAGTATTGCGTGCAAATAGTGAATTTGTTTTGTGTATTTAAAATATTTACAAAATGCTGCCAAAAATGTGCTCTCAACAACATCATGTAGTTGCTGGCTGGTTGTTATCGTCGTCGTGCTATGTTGCTGCCAAAAATGTGCACAAAACTAACGATCAATTTTAGTGACTGCACGTTTGGCAAACGGACAATTGCAACGTTTTGCATAATACGGATATTTGCGATGTAATGCAAAAGCATAAATTTGATTACAATTCAAAATTTCCATTTTTTATTTTTGTGTAATGTCAAAATCGTGAAATTATGTAGTGACTAAGAACATATTTATCACATGGTGTTTGGTTCTATTAATGACCATAATCTTGTTTAAACCAAAACTAAAAAATAAATACTAAAAGTGAAATCTTGTATTCAAGTTTTTTTTTAAATACTTCAGTAATATAAAATCATATTTATTTCAAAGAATCAACGACAATAATGAAGAGATTGGTGCAAAATTTGGATCAAGTCCACTTATTTATTTCGCAGGGAAATCTAAAGACTGTCTAAATTTCTTAATTTTATTGTAAAGAAAAGGTATGGTTGGTTTAGCAATGCAATTTATCTCCATGAATTCAAAACTAATGGACTTGAATATATATTACCCTATCATATGGCATCGAAAACACAAATTCGGAAAACATATGAATTTGAATCTTTTTTTGCACCAAAAACTTCAATTAATATTACAGAACTCAAAACATATTATGGATTATAAAAGTTTTTAATTATTCCCGAAAACATGAAATAAATCATTTGCTACATTTTATATAAATAAGTAATGCAGGTACCAGTAAAGACAATCAATTCGATGCGCTTCAAATGCTAAATACAATACCTAGGAAAATAATACCTGGAAACATGTATATGTTTAGATTAACCGAAAATACTAAAACTGTTTTTATTAATTCCGAATAAATAATGCCAAATGCGAACAAATTACAGATTTCGATAACAAAATCTTATTTATGATTGCTGAGCTTATAGTTGTTTGTCATAATTACGTATTTTTCAAAACAAGTGTGATACAATTTATGATTGACAGTAATACTAATATGATGCCTGTAATCATGCAAATAATAAGTGTACGAATAAAAACTTGAATCAATAATGTGAATGATTGAAAAAAAAAATATTATTTAATTTCTACGAGATCATATCGTCATTCTCATGCCAAAGGGGAATGTGTAATTTTTTATATATGTGTTTTTTTTACATTTTTTAATGTAGTTTTACCTCAAGTAAACTGTGCTAAAATCGTGTGTAGTTTTGTGGGATATTTCTAGCCACAAAAGACAAAACTAAAAGGGCGAATTCGAAAAATGGAAAATGTCATGCCAAAAGGGCGAATCTTTTTGTTTTTTTGCTATAACTCTTTATTGGTGCAAGATAAAATAGTGATATAGAGGTATTAATTGTTTGTTTTCAAAGCACCTCTCGATTGGCATTATTATTTAAAAATATTTTGTCAAACATTTTTCTGGCCATTAACAAATTGCAAATTAATTTTTGAAAACATATTTTTAATAATGATGCCAATCGATAGCTGCTTTGAAAGCAAACAATAAATGCTTTTAGTTCATTATTTTATCTTGCTCCAATAACAAATTATAGCAAAATAACGAAAAGATTCGTCCTTTTGGCATGACAAGATTTTCAGTTTTTTCAATTTCTTTTTCTTTTTGCAATAACTCTTTAATGGTGCAAGATAACATAGAGGTGTAAATGTATTAATTGTTTGTTTTTAAAGCACCTATCATAAAACAAAAAAATAATTCGATACGATAAGTGTATCGGATACATAGGTTAATATATTTTGACACTAACGCTTCGATATCTTTATTGATATCTTATTAGTTTCACGATGACTCTATCAAAGTCGAATTGACCGAATGTGTTAATGAGTTCACTTTTTTTTTTATGTGTAACTATGAAATATATTTTCATTGGTAAAAATACGTATTTGACACAGACTTGATGCAGAGCCAGAAAATTTTGCAAATTTATGATGCTTCTTTATACTATATACAATTTATGCATTTGTTTTGATTTAATAGCAACATTTTTTAATAATCTGTTATTTTCTTTTCGTTTTTTTTGCAGATGTCATTGAAAAAGAAGGACCCTTCACTGCGCGTCGCCGCCAACGATCCACATTTGGTCAGTCTAGGTGGTGGACGTTTGAGCACAGCTGTGACTATACATTATATACCCATAGGTAAGTCGAAAAATCGAATGTCTAAAATATATATTTACAAAAATTACAAATGAAAATGCACAAAATTAATTGGAAATGTAAGAAAAATGATGTCACCGGTTTAATATTATCGGTTTCATATTATCAACGGTGCTTCAAATAAAGATATGTTAAAAATGATCTAAATATAAAAATGGTCTAGCCTAAAATATGATCAAAATTTAAATATGTCGTCTTATGAAAGATGTGTGCTTTAATATGAACAATGCTCAAAAATGAATCAACTTTAAATGGGTTCTATGTAAAAAAGGATCGAGCCTTAAAAATTATCTAATCTTAAATATGATCTGGTTTTAATTAAGATCTGTGCTTAAAATGTATCTATGCTTCAAATTAGTCTAACGTTAAATATGATCTATGTTCAAAAAAGATCTAGACTTCGAAATGATCTAAGTCTTAAATATAATCTGTGTTTAAAAACGATCTATACTTCAAAATGATCTAGCCTTAAATATGTTATATGCCCAAAAAAGATCCAACTTTAAATATGATATATGTTAAAAATTCTCAAGTTGTAAAAATAATCTAGTATTAAATATGATCTAGTCTTAATGACCTAATTTGAAATATATGCTATGCTTAAATATGATTTAGTCATAAATACGATCTATACTCGAATACGATCTATGTTCATGCCACAAGGTCATTTGTAAACTGATAAAGTGCTAAGTAGCTTTTAAGTTCTTTCAATGCTTCAATATGTTTGACTCTTCTAAACACTTGTTTTTCTAAATGGTTTTGAGATAATGTTCGAAAAAAAACACAGTATATTTGAGTTAAGACAAAGATAAGCAGACCCCACACATGTGGAGTCATACATAGTACATTGGAACCATTTGTGATGATCATTTTTTTTGTTGTTAATTGTTTTTGTTTAAGTAATTCGTAATCAGCAAGAGCTTTTTTTGCGACAAAACTTCTCGTGTTGTGTTGTTTTATGTACTTTTTTTTCATGTGTGTTTGGCAACCAATTCTCGGTAAAGAAGCTCTACACAGAAGACTATGACTTCATTATTGTGTGGAGCTACAAATCTGTTGAGATTTTGTCGACGAATCAGTTTTAATTCATTATTCGTTGCAGACGTTTTGACGCTTGAAAGAAGTATAGTTATTAAAAGTACTAATAACAGCAGGATTATTAAGTAATTTTTTCTAAAATTTAATTTGTTGTTTTTTAGTGATAAAAATTTAAGTGAGTTTTTTAAATATTATATTCAGAACGTGCATGGCATTTAAGTATTATAAATTCATTTTAATATCATAAATGTAACGTCTATAAAAAATCGGATCTATTCGGAGAGATCTATCTAGTTCAAAATCTGAACCATTCAGAGAAGACTAAATTTAAATCCTTTTCTTAATACTCAGGCTTAAAGAAATCAGTCCATTATTCCTGCCTAAAAATTGCGTGATATTCCGGCATGATTTTGTCCTTATTAAATTTATGTACTGAATTTATTCAGATCTGAAAACTTTAGTCTTAAATAAGGAAGAATTCCAATTATTATTAGGTTTTGTACTCAGTATAACAGGAAAGTTTTTGAGTATCCCTAGTGCAAATTTAGGAGTATCCCTAAGAACTGGGGAATTGATCATCGTATCTTTTAGTTCTTCATAACCCGAACATTTACTTTTCAAACATGATCTCGCCATGATAATGTTTTCCATAATATGGTTTATTACTAGGGATCCGAGCTGTATATTAAAAAATGATGAATACCCAGCAAAACTTACAAAAGACGATATCATTTAGAGTTCCAATTTATCGTTTTCTATAATCTATAATGAGAAAATTATGATAGAGTTTTTGATAATTTCGAACCTCTACAAAACGATATCGCATTTTACACGATGTAGATATCGAATTGTTATGGAAAATGTTTTTATTTTAGATAAACTAAATATATTGTTTCAGAAAATTTATTTTTCTGTATAGTACATTATTCAATTAATTATAATTTGAGTATTATATCGAAAAGTAATCGTTTTTGGATCGAATATAAAAAATTTTCTCAAATGGTTTGTAGAGTATTTTAAATTCAATGAATTTTATTAAAAAATAATATTGAATACAGTAATAGGTGGACATTTTTATAAATTTTATTTCAAATAAAGATTTCATGACTTCAGACATGGGATGAGTTTTTCAAATTTTTTTTTTAGAAATACAGACAAAATTTCTGCCATTTTTCTGGAATATTTTGCGTATATTTCAAGCATGGGAAGAGTTTTTCAATTTTTTTTTTTAGAAAAACAGACAAAATTTCTGCCATTTTTCCGGAATATTTCGAGTTTATTTCCGGCAAAGTGTATTGCAGATTGTAGTGTCAAATTTCATGGAATTTTTAAGACAGATTCCCGTCATATTTTAAAAAATGTAGGGAAGTATCTGCTTGAAATCGTTCGACAAAAAAAACTTTCTAAACTTCCTCGACCGTGTCCAAAATTTTGTCTCGAGAATGCACCAATTTCAATTATTTAAATTACTATCGAATTATTATCTCTTTGATTTAGCAATTTTTGGTTATAAAAAGATTTTAGCAAATCAAATATTGAAAATTTTAAAATGTATTTGCAATATCCGATATTTAATTTATTCTTTCTGTCTTGCAGGTGACACCACCATCGGCTCTTGCACTACCTGCAGCATCTCGCTGAACGGCACCGGCGTCCGACCCACCCACTGCACCATTTATCGCAGCGAGGAGAACGAGGTTACCATTGTACCCGAACACGATGCACGCATTCTCATCGATGGCACAAAAATCACGCACGAGACGAACCTCACGCAGGGCGCCATGATCACGATTGGCAATTCGAATTATTTACGCTTTAATAATCCGGCGGAGGCGCAAATGATGCGCTCTGCAATGGGTTCCAACGAACGAATCTCAATGCCACAAATCGATTTCACACAAGTGCCACAACAACAGCAACAGCAGCAACAACAACAACGTTATTCAACGAAAAGCGGCTGCAGCAATGGCAGCGGCGATCGACGTCAATCCATGGATATTGATGCCTTCTATGAGTCCAAAATCAGTCCTGAAGGTTTCAATAATGTCACACCCATTGATATAAATGGGCTGCAGTGTCCGAAAGTTTTCACCGCTGATCTGGTCACGGTCAATATGCCGGCCAAAGATGTATTAGGTCAAAAATACGCCAACTTTGCGCGCAACCTGGCGGAAAATCATCGCAATGATAAAAACATCAATAATGCGTTGCGCAACAATCAAATGTCAAACTTGAAGGCAGCAGCAGCAACAACAAATGGCGCCAGCACCAACAACAACTATGCCAACATTCCAAACAATTCCAATAGCTTCGGCGGCAGCCAGGAGTATCTCACAAAGCTAAACAATATGACGCCGACGCGCGTCAACAGCAACGCCTACGATCGCTATCCAAAGCCGGGCAGCTATGGCGGGTTGCAAATTTTCCCCATGAACGGCGTCAACACGGAGATGAACGCAACAGCGCAGCCGCAACAACCAAATAATCAAAAGTCGAACAATTGCAGCAATGCCGCAGCAATTTACGACGCCGTGCCGCGTCAGCAACAGCGTCAACTTGCACACCTAAGCAGCACAGAGTCGGAGCGCCTCGAAGACATGCTCAAGATCTGCACCGAATACGCGGATCGTCAGAATCAGAGTTGCAACAGCAGCATCACCTCGTCGCCCATTGTGCAGAATCGCATTAAGACAAATGGTTCGTTGCCGCGTGATAAAAAGTCGCCTTTTGCGCAGCACGATGGCTCCTTGCAGCTGCAACAGGGCGGTGGTGGTAGCAGCAGCAATTTAAGCATCAGCGCCACCTCCGTCTCCTCGGGCTATGAAAATGTACGTATGCTGGGACAGCAACGCGTTGAAATCAATGGCCAACTTGTTAATGCTACTGGCGGCGGCACAGGCAGCGGTTGCACCTCACCCAAGACTGTCTATGAAAATGTGGCCGCTGTTGTTGGCGGCAAATATGTGCCGCAAAGTCCGCGCACCAAAATACGCACCAACTGCCTGTCGCCCAAAAAGGAGCAACACATGTTCAGCAATGCCTTTGCGCAGCTGCCGCACAAGCCGCCAATGGTGACGACAACAGCAGCTGCCGCTTCAGCCGCCGCTTCCAAACAGCGCGAATATGAGCAGCTAATACAAACCTTCGAGCAAAAGCTGGAGCTTGAGATGCAGGCAATCGATGCCAGCAGTCGTTATCAGTCGCCTGCTGCCGCCGCCGCCGCTTCTTTGGAGAATTCGCCTGCGCGTCGCTCTAATAAAAACATCAACAATTTAACATTGAATCTGCATAAACCGCAGCCCAGCTCACTGCAAAATTCGCCACGCTTGAGCAAGAAGCCTGCACCAGCGCCGCGTTCTAATGCGCCACATCAGTTGGGCAACGGCGGCAGCAGTAGCACTTCTAATTTGCCGCAGCTGCTGCTTGCGACGCAACCGTTGAACCGACAGACATTGGAGCTGCCCGATGTCGAGATGCTACAAGTTATGCGCAAGGAGCTGGCGACGCGGATTGAGCGTTTGAAGCGCGAAATCGCTGAGCTGCAGAAGCAGGAGAACGAAGTGCTGAGAGAGGTAACAAATGATTTTTAATAGAGAGTTTTATAATTATGTATTATAAAGATTTAATAATTTGTAAGTGTTTTGTAAGGGTTATGTGAATGTTTTATAAGCCAATTTGTATTAAAGTTTTTCTGCAGAAATTTTGACAAATATTCAAATTTTTATTGTAAATAGCTGTTTCATTTTTAAAATTTATTAATTTGTAAGTGTTTTGTAAGGTTTTTGAAAATGTTTTGTAAGGTTTTTGTAAATGTTTTGTAGGCTAATTTTATAAAAAAATTACTTACGGAAATTTTTCAAAATATTTAAATTTATGCTGAAAATATTAATTTTTTCTCTGAATTAAATTTTTTTTATTTAAAATTTGATTTTTTCTCAAAATTTAATTTTTTTATAAATTTTTAAATTTAATTTTTTACTCAAAAAATCGTTTTTTTTTTACACAAAATTTGAATTTTACTAAAATTTTAATTTTCACAAAAATTAATATATTAATAAAAATTTTTATTTTTAAAAATTTTAATTTTAAATCAGTTTGCTTTAGTTAAAATATATTTAAAAATAAATATTTGCTCAGCGCCATAAAAAATATATTTATGAAACCTCTTTACCAAAAAAATACCCAACAACAAGATTACCAAATGCGCGATAACTAAATGATTAAAATTAAATTTTTCTCTTGCATCGCAGTTGGACATGGAAAAAGCGCTCGTAACCGCCGAACTGCATGCTGTTGGCGAGAGCGCTGACGATTTCGAGCAACAGTTGCAATCGCTACTACACAAAATACATCGTCTGGAGGCGCAGCGCAATGCCACACGCGTCATGGAGGAGAATCAGCAGGCCAAGTTGAAGCAATCGATTGAGATGAAGCAGGATCAGGTGAAAAAGTGAGTCATAAGTTTGTCAAATAATAACCCCAGCGTAATTTAATCTAATACTTTATTTACAGATTAAAGGCCATGCTTAAACAAAGGCCCAACAACGATTGCCTCAAACAGGAGCTGCACAATGTCGCCGAGTCGCTGGACAACGATCGCAAAACCTTCGAAGATCTCGAATTTCACTATCTCGAGGAAGAGTCCGAATGGCAGGCTTATCGCGAGGAACTGCATGCCGATGAGAACACCTTGGCGCACAAAATACAAGATAAACGTCGTGAGCTGCAGCATCTGCAGAGCCAGGAGCTGACAAATCAAACCAACGCCAGCACAGATGCCAAGGCGTTGAAACAAAATCTCAGCGCGCTGCTGCATGAGCTGCGTCAGTGTCAGGATCGGCTCAAGTCCATAGAGCTCAGCATTAGCGACATCACGGGTCAATTAAATATCAACTCTTCATCGGAGGATGAGCCGGATGATGGCGAGAAATCATCTATGTCACCCGCAGGAGGCGGCGTCAACACTGGCGGCGGCATCATGTCACAATCACTCTTTGGCTCTGCTGAGCTGTTGTGTCCCAAGCGCAGCAGCAATTTAAATTTAAATGGTGACATTATGTCGAAGAGCATTAATGAGAATATGTTTTATACGAACAGCAAAATAGAGTTGCCACCAGTGGGTGGTGTTGCGACCAGCACGCCAAAGCGCGCCCCGCCTCCGTTACAAGTGGTGGCATTCGATGATGATGCCTTGAGCAGTGAAGCATCGCCGCCAGTTGCGGAGACTCTTCTACTGCGTCACAAGTATAAAGCGGCAGATGGTGCCGCGACACGCGATTCTGTGTCGCCCAATGAACGCATGAAATTTAATCTTTCGCTGGGCAGCGATGATTTCGAGGTGAATCCGCTGGAGAAACGCGTGCCTTCGCAGGATGACATCGATCGCATCAGCAAGGTGACGCTGGATGCGCCTATTTCGACACAGGGCGCGAGCGATAAGATTTTCGACAGCATCAAGGAAATTGAGCGCAATCGGCAGTTGCTGTTGGCGCAGCAAGGTAGGGATTTTAAATTGTTTTTTGATTCATAGTTTTTTTATTAATTTGTGCACCTCTTTCATTAGGTCATCATGTCATTGAACACGAGCGCCAGAAAATGCAGGATCTGAAGAAGAAATGCAGCGATGAGGCGCGTGCGCAGTACTTGTCCATGCTGAGCGTCAGTTTAGAGTGAGTTTTATGATTAAATTATTCCTATACAAAATCTCTATAAAGATTTTAAAATTTTCGTTTGAAAAACGTATTTCCGAATTTTTAAGCATAAACAAAAAAAAAAATGTGTAAAATTCCGAAGAGATATCGTCGTTGTAGAAAGAAAAGTCACCAAAAACAATTTTATGAAAAACTTAAATTTGGAGTTTGTTGATTAATATTATAAAAAGTTATTGATGTATTTTTAAAGTTGAAATATCAATTGGTAGATTTACATTTTCTTATCATGTGGTAATAAAATTGAGATCTTCGATTTAAATTGTGAGAAATATAAATATTTTTGCAAATGAATATTTGACATTTTGAAAATGTATTTGGTGACTTTTCGTTCTACAACGACGATATATTCTCTTCGGCAAAATATTGAAATTCGAAAAAACGAGGGTTATTGGAAAGCAATGGGACGATGTTGCCAAAGTAAGAAAGTGGGCCTGCTCATGATAAACAACATTGTTGAAGACACCAAATACGTATCTTTTGAAATCAAAAATATTTGTTGTACTGTCTTTAAACATCCTAATTTTTATGTTTGACTGCAAATTGTGAAGAACACAGAGGTTATGGAGCAAAACGGACTTCATATTGGTGATTTGCGAAAGATGGTATATTTTGTTATTAATTGTATATATGTCTCTGAACTTAAAGACATTCAGTCGTTTTGATTAATAATTGTAAAGTGAAAAAAATAGGTTTAAACTTGAACTGGGAGCAGATTCTGAATCTGCGTTATCGTGATAATGATATTTATCACGTACCTTTTCTCTGAATTTTTCCAATTTTTTTCACTTAACTCGAAATGCGATGCTTGTTCATATTGTGAAAACTTTTGTATAAATATTAAAAACATAAATAACACTTCTTATAAAAATACATACTAGTCAAATTAAATCATTTTAGTTTTCAATTTTAGAAAATTGATCACAGCATTTTTTCATTTGTTTTAATTTTCGTAAACCTTTTACAGTAAATGGGTTAAAAAAGTATTCAGGAAAACGCAGATCCAGAATCGACTCCTAAATACTGTATTTGTAATTTCAAAATCATGAACTATGTAAAAAAACGATTAAATAAACTTTTGTAACTAGAATTAAGTAATTCATTATCTTTATGTAATTGTGATGTCAATATTTGGGCACGAAACTACATATTTATATTTTTTTAACCCTTAAATGCCCACTGGTTCCGCCAGGAACCAACGGACGAAAATCAATACTTCGTTTAACGAATTTTATTTAATCTTCCTGCTTCGACTTCTAAAATGTTTGTTGAACCAAGCGCCACCATTTGCTTCTTTTGAAACAAACTTAACTTGCCGATTGTATATTCAGCAAAGGCAACCATTCTCAAGAAAATTAACTTTTGTAAAGTTACGTACTTTCAAAAAATATTATTGTGGTGTATTCGTTGAAATCGAAGCTGAAACAAATATTTTCGTGATCGTTGTAGTCTCTAGAAGCTATTGTGAGTGTTTGAAATAAATGTAATTTTTTTTAATTTAGTGGATTTTTTCGAATTTTTGGTTGGTTCTTTGCGGAACCGTCAGCACCGTGAGTTCCAAATTGAGCATATGTGAAATTCTATAGAAACGTATTTTTAATGTTTTTTTTTAGTTTGTTTTTGAAAACAACAGAATACATGATATTCGAACAGAATAAGGAAATTAATATGGCATTAACAATGAGTAAAGCCATGTGAGAACCATGGAGCGATCTAATATAACTGAAAAGTTGATGGAAAGCATTCAATGTCCAAATGTTGTTCGGTAATACTAAAAATACATGGGCGGTGTTAACATTCCAAACAAATCTCTCGTAATATAAAAAAAAATGTTTCTTCCAAACAATGTTCATATTTTTGTGCTCTTTTTTTAATTTTCGACGATTTTTCACAATAAAATTTCTTGATTTTTGCTTTAAACATTCTTAAGTACAAAAAGCACTTTTTCAATTTTGAAGTCTGGGTACCCTAATTCAGGTAAATAGTACCTTTTAGAAAAGTTGTAGAACAAACGTTGTTCAGAATCGCGATATCTATAACATATATTTTTTCAGCTCTTTAAAAAAGTCAGGCTTTTAAGGGTTAATTTGTGATCCCAAAATTACACTGAACATAACGACAATTAAGATGTGCCTTTAATTTTTGTAATTTTAAAATCGTAAAATTATTTAAAAATAATTTTTAATGATTTTTATTAATTGTGCCACTAAAAAACTACGAACATTGCAAATATTTTGATGATTTTGTATTTTAAAATCGTTAAGTTATAGAAATTTTATCTCAAAATATTTTTTTTTCTAGTGATGCCAGAAAAACGCTGAACTACGAATGATTTTGAAGTTTTTGTAATTTCAAAATAGCAAAACTGATCTAAAATGACTTTTATTGAATGATTCAGTAACGCTGCATAAAAATTGAGATTTCGTATTTAAAAAACGTTAATTAATATAATTTTTTTTTTTAACTGTGGGATAATTAAGATATTTTTGTAATTTCAAAATCAAATTTCAAATATTAAAATTATTTGTATTATTTGTGATACTTAAAAAATATAACTTTACAAATATTTTGAATATCACAAAAATGTGATACAAAATGATTTAGTTTTTTTTCTCACATGATGGGAATTTAGATTTTTCTTTGTAGGAATTATAACTTTGTTGATTTAAATTTTTTTTTAATAATATTGATATTAATTAAAGTAATACTTCATAATTATTCAAATGGAGTATCCGCTTTTCAATGCACCAAATACATTTTTATAATATTTTTCGTTGTATTTTTGTATTTTTCAAAAAAACTTATTTAAATAGTTTGACCACTACAATGAACTTATATTAACCGATTTTAGATTAAGACAAACGTAGGGCTAAACAATGTAAAGATCATTTGTTTGACCTCTTCATCATCTAATTAAATTTAAAGTAAAAACTTGGTGCTCCACTAAATGCATCGCTTAAGACAAATTAGCACCATTTTTAATTACAACACATTCATTACTTGCTCTTGGTTTGACTTATGCCATGTGCCATCGACATTGTTGTCAATAGAGTTGATTCATTGAATTTAATTAGTTCAGTTCTTCATTTCTTACAGTTCATTACTTGCATTACATTGACACATTTGATTTCAATAGGCTCCTTCATTTTTATTTATTTGCAAGTTGTCTTCATTTTATTTGCATTTATTCGAATTGTCAATAGTAACTATTCATATTAATGAGAATGGCAAATATAAAAATCTGAAAACTTCCCATTTGACATAGAAAAAAAACCGACAAACATACACTATCGCTTGATATGTTTGCCAACAAATTATTAAAACAAATACGACGACGCCGGACGGCCCTCTGACAGCCACTGTTCCGTGAAGTACTTACGTTTTCTATTAAAATTGTCAACCATAATTAATATGTAAAATATTGTACAAATATTGGCGAGATCATTTACGCAAATATTGCACGTATGCTATGCGCGTCGAGCATCATAGAGCGCAGGGAGTGACAAACTTTTTTTTTTTATTTTTAAATTTTGAATGTAATATTAAAAAAAATCCTATTTATTTGTTTTGTAATATCGCCAATAAAAAATTATAGCAAAAAAAACGGAGAAATTGGAAAAATTGAAAATATTGTCATGCCAAAAGGGCGAATCTTTTGGTTGTTTTGCTATAACTTTTTAATAGTACAATATAAAATAGTGATGTAAAGGCAATTATTGTTTGTTTTCAAAACACCTATCGATCTGCATCATTAATTATAAACATTTTTTCCTGCAAATAACAAATTAATGTTTGGCAACATATTTTTAATTAATGATGCAGATCGATAGGTGCTTTGCAAACAAACAATAAATGCCTTTACACCAATATTTTATCTTATACCAATAAAAAGTTATGGCGAAGAAACGAAAAGATTCGCCCTTTTTGGCATGACAAGATTTTTCAATTTTTCAAATTCGCCCTTTTGGTTTTGTCTTTTGTGGCTAGAAATATCCAACAAAATGACACACGATTTTGGCAGAGCATACTTGAGGATAAACTACATTCAAAAATGTAACGCAATTGTCAAAAATTGCACATTCACCCCTGTGGCATGATAGTGACAATATTAAATTAAAAAATGAATTTAGGTTAAAATGTTTCAGTTTGTGTTTGAATCCTCCATTTGAATCCTCCATTTATCTTGAAATTAAATTCAATTTAAGAACCACTGCCCTATGCAGCCGCATCTTGGACACGTCGTCGTCGTCACGACTATTATGATCATCGACATCATCATTATAGTCACAGATTAGATTTCGTAATGCTGCTCGAACGCATCCAGCATATCGAGCTCAGCTTGGAGTTGACTGAGCGCGAGCTAACGAACGAACGAGTGACGATTGCGATTTGTGACTCAGCAGCAATGTCGCGAATTTTGTGTTCATTTGAAAACGTTTTAGTCTTTAAACATTCATAATTTAGAGTACGTGCGGGTGTTGCGTAAAAAATTGAACATTTTTAATAAAAAATAAAAATCTAAAATTAATTTGCAACAAATTGAAAATATTTAACAAATTCTCAAGTGTTCTATTCGATTTTTTTTGTGTTCAAGTTAAATAAAATAATTTCTATTTAAACTAATAACGTCATCGACAACATTCCAATTGCCGGTTACTGTTTTTGTGTAGAGCTTTTTGTTTAGTTTTGTTTTTAAATTGTGTTGTGTTTTAATAAATGAAACTATTCAATTTGTTATCTTTGTGATAACATTAAACCTCATATCTTTGCGCTACATTGTGTTCTATTTTTTATCGTAGCTGATAAGTTTTTATTTTTTTTTTATTGTTTTTGGTAGCTATTGATTAAATAGCACTTTTTTGTCGATCATTTTCATTAAAGTGCTCTGCGTTCCTTCGTCGTCGTCTGACTCGTCGCGTCGTTTGCGACAAATTCCGTTCTGTGTTTCGTGCATTTTTTCGGTTGTGCTCGCGATTCATATCGTTCGAAATTGACGCGCTATTCGGTTGTGCTCGCGATTCATATCGTTCGAAATTGACGCGCTATTCGAAGCGACTTGATTACTCATCGACTATTGTTGGCGACAGCTCTGTTGCACTCGG
Source organism: Dryomyza anilis (assembly GCA_951804985.1). Lineage (NCBI taxonomy): Eukaryota > Metazoa > Arthropoda > Insecta > Diptera > Dryomyzidae > Dryomyza > Dryomyza anilis. Next base: position 124,560,662 of record OX638130.1, on the reverse strand, counting down.
TCACCTGTGTCTAGTATTAATTTTCACTCGAAATTACCTGCGTTTAATAATTAAAAATTGTTTTTAACTAATTTAAAAAACGCACAGAAGATGGATAAGCTAAGCAGTTGTTTTCATTGTTGGTGAGCGCTTTTGGCGTCATTATTCTATTTTTATAATAATTATTACTATTCATAAAATTTTTTATTTAATTTTTATTTTTATTTAAATTCTATTCTTTTTATATAAATTTTATTTTAAATATATTTTTATATTGTGTGGTCATTAATTTATTTTGCTTATTGAATTTTCAGCAGTGGTCCGAGCAACACTTTCGAGACTAATAAATCACAGCAGCAACAAGAACAACAACAGTCACTAGCCATGCAGCAATTAGGCGAGGAAAGCGAACGTTTAACGACAACAACAACAACTATGCCGGAAGTGCCAGAATCGTCGGGTACATCGAACGAGAATAATACCGCGCCAGCCGTTGAGGAGACTGCGTTGAATCAGGTGAGAATGAAAAAAAAAAAAACAAATTTGAGATTGATTCAGAAATATAACACAAATGTTGGAATATTTCTTGATTTGTATGTTTCTTAAGCTTTTAGAGCTTTTCAGTTTTTAAAGCTTTTAAGTTTTTAAAGCTTTTAGAGCTTTTAGAGCTTTAAGATTTGAAAGCTTTTAGAGCTTTTAAGTTTCCAAAGTTTTTAAAGCTTTAAAGTTTTTAGAGCTTTTATGTTTTTAAAGTTTTTAGAGCTCTTAAGTTTTAAAACTTTTAAATCATGAATGCTTTTAAGTTTTTAAAGCTTTTATAGCTTTAAAGATTTTAGAGCTTTTATGTTTTTGAAGTTTTTAGAGCTCTTAAGTTTTAAAACTTATAATGCTTTTAAGTCATTAATGCTTTCAAGTTTTAACCTTTTAAATTAGAATTGTTTTACGCTTCTAATACTTAAAGCTTTTCTGTTTTTTTGAATTAATGCAAACTGAAGTTGATACTATTTAGTCAATCATGTGATTCGGGCTTTAGAGTTTTTCAATTTAGATGGTCAATCATTTTTATTTTCATTTAACACTTTCAGAGCTTTTTCATTATGAAAATTTTTAAGTTTTTACTTGGAAAACTTTTAAACTACATAGAATACTCGATGATATTTAAGCTTTTAATAGTTTAAGATATATTAAATTAGCTTTTTGGTTTTAGGGTTTTAGAGGTTTTAAGTTTAAATAATTTAAGTTTAAATAATTAAATTATTGTTTATTCTGTTTAGAGCTTTTAAATTGTTTATTGAAAGCTTTCAAGTTAAATTTTTTATTGATTTTTACGCTTCTAAAACATTCAAAGCTTTTAAATTTTGTAAGTTTTTAAGTTTTATCACTTTAAAAGCTTTTGAACTTGAATATCGAGTATTCTTTATTTAAGATTTTAGCATACACAGTTTTCTGTTTTAAGGTTTTTAAGTTAAAATAATATATTATTGTTTAAGCCACTTAGAGTTTTTACTTTGTATACCTTAATGTTTAAAGTTAGATTGTTTAATGCATTCAGAGCTTTTACATTCTAAAAGCTTTTAAGTTTAAATCTTTTAAATTTGACTGCTTTGATATTTAAGTTTATAACTCATTAAGAGCTTTGATTCTCAGAGCTTTAAAATGTTAACGATGAAAAGCTTTTAAAATTAATTGTGAGGCTCTCTTTTAGCTTTGAGGGGAGCTTTTTAAAATTCTATTTTCTTAAGCTAAATGTTTAAGCTTTTAAATCATTACAGCTTTAAATTTTTAGAGCTGTAAAGTTAAAATTTTCGTTGATATTAAAACTGATAATGGTATTAGCTTTTGGGTTTTTTTTTACTTTTACAATTTTTTTTTTTTGCAAAAAATATTATAATATTGTGATAGTATTATGACACATCTAGTATTTCGAATACTATGTTATGAATACCAGATGTCTGTCATTGCTGTTAAAGTTAGAATGTCGATAATTATTTAAGCATCTAGCGCTTGAACAATTTTTAAATCTTAAGAGCTTTCTAAAACGTTGACTCTTTTCAGTTCTTAGAGCTTTAACTTTAGAGTGGTCAATAATGCTTTAGAAGCTTTTGTCTTCCATGTTTTACGTTTTTAAAATAAAGACTTTTGAGTTTCAACATTATTTAGTTTTCACTTTTTTTAATACATAGCTTTAGAACTTTCGAAGCATATAAAACATTTTTGAACTTTTAAAGTCTTTTTGAATTTTTAAAGTCTTTTTGAACTTTTGAAGCTATATAAGTTTACAGAGTTTTTTAATGATTTTAAATTCTTAAAACATTTGTAATTACATTTTTATATTTTCAGTGTTTCTGATCAATTGTTTTATAGCTTTTTTTATTTTCTATTCTTAATTGTTACATTAACAATATTCATTGTTCTTAATTACCATTAATATATTCCAAGAAATTGCCAATTATTATTTAAAATGATTTTTAATTTCAACAAATGTAAAAACTGAAAAATAAATCTATTTTTCCTAATTCTAAAATTGGTAAAATGCGTCACAAAAGAGGCCAATGCATGCCTGCCCTAACTTACTCGGCGCTCTTAAAGCAACGCGTTTAATATTTACGTGCGTGTGCAACCATTTAATTGTTTACAAAACCATCAACCAATTGTAATAAATATCATAAACATATTACTTACTACACAAATGTTTTTGTTTGGCAATGAAAAAAGCCAATTGGACGCGGGCCAATTTTGGAGAACAAACTACAATTACAACAAACATAGTTATGTGTGTTAACACATTATTTAATCTAGTAAATATTTCTGCGGTTGACGCCTTCGCAACTATTTTTAGCGTCTCATTTAATTTTAAACTATTTCTGTCGAGCGATGGCTTGATTAATACGTTAATACGTTTACTTAGTCGCAAATGTAGCACACGAGTCATTGATTCATATGAAATGTGAAATACAAATTAAAAACAATTAATAAAAATTACTATGAATTAAAGTGACGTTAAATTTGCTATAATTTTTTTAATTTATTGGCATTTTTTATTTTAATTATTTACCTTATAAAAATCCCCGAAAAGTGCACAGATTTGTGTGGCCAAACGGTCCTTCCGGTCGTTAACAGCAACGACTGACGTTTCCAAATGTGTTTTCTGCATAAATGCAAATTATACGACTACGTACTACGCAATTAATTTGTTTATTTACCACGCTTGAAAATAACCTAGACACTTTTAGACCATCACAATATTTCCGCGAAATTCTACAGTATTTACTAATAAAAATTTGTTCGACGAAGTTACAACTGACGAAAATTTAAAAATAATTTTTTTTTGTATAAACAATTCTACTTATTTATAAAACAGAATTATTTTCATTCAAAAAATGTTTCCGTGTAAAAAAATTCGTGAGATAAATGACGTATTTATCAAGATTATTTTATAACTGTTTAATGTATCTATAAATAATTTTCGATTAAAAATTGTTTTAAAAGTAGAAAAATATTTAAAAACTCTTTGATCCTTTCTGCTAACTTTACTCATTCAAATTAGAACTTGAAAACTATACATCTATCACTCATTATATATTCAGCTTACACTTTGTAATATTTTTTGTATTGTTTGGTTTTCAATTATATTTTATGAAGTACTAATGCCCCTATTTAAATATACAACGACATAATTAAACTTACTATAACTCAACAACCACCATGCGCACATTATTTTGTTTACGATTTTGTTTTGAAAATTAAAAAAAAAAACACAAAGAAAAACACTGCGAAAAAAAACTACAAAACTCAGAAAAAAAAATCTCATTAAATCCCATTCAAATTTGTCCATAGCACAGTTATTGATTTAATAGTTTTATAGTATTTTGTAGTAATTAATGATATTTACGTATTGAAATAAAAGTTTATCATATTTAGCGTATTCACAGTTCATCGTATTTTAGTATGGTATTATTACCATGTAGTATATATACGATACAATAACACAGAAACGTCCATTTGCTGTTGCATCCCTTATAAAAGTGAAATATTTGAGTGTTGTATTTGAGAGTAGCCCTGAGGCATGTGTTTTGGTGTCTTTTTTTGTGAAATGAAGTAAAATTGTAAAATTGAAGACAAATAGTGCGCATAAAATGTTAATTTATTTGTTTTTCTTTTGAAATCGAGGAATATTTATGTAAATTTAAAAAAAAAATCCTAATTTTATAAAAATCAGCTGCATTTATTGACGAAATATCTTAACAAGCAGAAAAGTGGTGCTCACAGTTTAATTGCCGTACTGTCGTATTGGTACAATGTCGTACCAATATCATAAAACTGTGAATACGCTAATTGACTAATTTTAATAGTAAAAAACTATTAATTTTATAGATTTTTTTCTGAGTGCAGATAAAATCCACTCTGCAAAATGCATTCTGCACAAAATCTACATATTCATATTCTGAATTCTAAAATCCATCTTTACCCAAAATAAAAAAATCCAATTCAATTTTAGTACTATTATCCGTGCGAAATACATCTATTTCATTTTTTTTTATAAAAAAATGCTATTTTTCTATTATAAAAATCAGCTAATTCATTTTAAAAGGGGAAATGTCTTTCGTAAGATTAACATGTTGTTATCAATTGGTACCAATATTGGACTCATCGATCAGGAACCTCCGGATATAAAATAATTTATGTAAACCTAATTTTAAAATATAATTGGTGATTTACAACAACGATATATTATTTTAAACACGATTATTTTTTTGAGAATTTATACTTCATCGTATTGCAGATTTTATACTATCTATAAAAAAAATCCGTAATTTGACGAAATTACAAATTTATATTTCACTCGAGAATCAAGGAAACATTTGGTATATTCCATTTTAAATTAACGCACAGATTTCCCCCCAGAAATACTTTAAATTTCCCCTTCAGAAAATTCCCCTCAGAACTAATTTAAATTAGGTACAAATGCTGTACCTTATTAAACTAAGTCAATTTTTAAATTTTGGATCTATAGCTTATATGGTTCCCGAAATATGGCGGCTTAAAAAGTGAAAAAATAGGTAAAAATTCACAAAGTTGGGTTAACTTATTTGCATTTATCTTAAAAATTAGTTTACGAACAAGGTCAATTGAGATATCATTTGAATGGTGTGATGGTGGCCTTTAATATGGCATAGCTTGTGGTAATACCATTAATCTTTGGAAATTATATACCATTTTAAAGGCCATCGTCCACCTTTTAAAAGGCCAGGCCACCTTTCAAATGATATCTCAATTGACCTTGTACATAAACTAGTTTTTAAGAAAAAGGCAATTGAGTTATCCCACCTTTCTGATTTCTGACCTGTTTTTTCACATTTTAATCCACCATATTTCGTTAACCATAGAAGGTAGGGTATTCAAATTTTGAATATTTCTTAGTTTACAAAATGTTATAAATTTCAAAGAAGATGATGTTCAATTTTTTTATTTTTTCGTTGATATAAAATGGAATATCCCATTTTCTTGATTATCGAATGAACTTTAGAATTGAGTACCTGTTAATGTAAACGTATGCGAAATGATAATAGGCCATGTTCCGGCTTTCGATCGAATTTCGTATAAAATTTGTAAACACACATTTAAGAATTCGATGTCTCAGTACAAATATTTATTTTTCAATAGAATTCAATACCCTTATTTGATTTGAACGATTTGGAAAACAATTTTTTGTATTGTGACATCGAATTTAAAAACATTTGTGTACAAATTTTATATGAAATTCGGTCGAAAAACATTTAAATCCAGTTGTTTGTTTTTTTTAAACATTTCTATTTTAGGGGTATCGTTTTTTTAAGATTTTCATATGATCTAAGAATGAATTTGTAATAATGTAGTTACTAAAATATAATAAAAGTATGAGGCAAGAAATTATTCAAGTATTGGCAAATACAAATAAAATATATAAATATATTAAAATATTATACTTCATCGTGAAGAAGAATACGACCTCATTTTAGACATAGAATTCTAGTCATATGGTTAAATAAATCAAGAAATTTTGTTGGTCTTTTTTGGGTACAATGAGCGAATGTAAAAGGAGTTTTAAAATGACACTTTTAATTTTAAATATTCATAATAAATTTTAAAGTGTCACATATAATTTTATTTAAATGTTTAAAAGACTTGAGCATGCGACATATGGCCCTGTTTCCTCGAACAACTTATTTGTCTTTGTTGTAATTCACAGCACATTCAATATCACTTATATTCGCACAATTATTCAAATTCGTAACAATGAACTATGTGCTAAAGGCATAAATAGTGTCAAATGAAAAACACCTTGAATTCTAGTGTGAAAAATTTGAATTTAAAGTGTTGCACATAAAATGTACTCAACTCTTTAAATCAGGAATCGAGGGCATAAACGAAATCAAAACCGTTGAAAAGCGCTTAAGTTTAGAATTAAACTTTTATTCAAAATTTTTTACTGGTTTTGAAAAGAGGGGGCTTTTAAAAGTATACAAAAATAATGAAACAAAAGTTGTATAATTAAATTGAAAATTATTGGTCATGTTCCAACTTTCGATCGAATTTCATATAACATATGTAAACAAACGGTTTTGAATTCTCTTGATGTCTCAGTACTATAATAGTTTTTTCATTGTATTCAATCACATTTGCCTTGACTTCAACGATTTGAATTTATTTGAAAAAAAAAATGTTTGTATTGTGAAATCGAATTCAAAACCGTTTGTTTACAAATTTTATATGAAATTCGATCGAAAGTCGGACCATGGCTGTGTAGTATAGGCTTCGGGAATTAGTTTTTGGTTCTTTATTGAAAGAAATATTTCGGTTCTTGATGCAGTTATGAAATATTTTAACAAAAACGAATCGTTTATACGATATCACTGTTTTTTTCGTTAGAGATATCGATATTTTTTGTTTTATTTTCGATCAAAAAATTGTATTTGTTCAGAAAAAAAAATGCATTTTAATTTCATATCGTTAATTCAAGAGCATTAGATAAAAGTGACGTAATTTTAAATAAATGTAAAAGTTTTTCCAGTCCAGTAATATGAAATCATAGTTGCCAAATTTTCGTTTCGTCGTTCCATTCGAAATACACAAAGTAGTAGCCGCGGTAGCTCAGTGGTTAGTGCGTTGGACTGCGAGCCGAAAGGTCCCCGGTTCAAGCCTGGACTGGGGCTAACAACATCTTTTCATAGAAACATTTTTCTATACCGCGCTACCTCTCGGCAGTAAATGGCAAACCTCCGAGAGTAAAAACATTGCCTATGAAAAGCTCTCACCCGCCGTTCGGATTCGGCAATAAACTGTAGGTCCCACCACTTTGAGTACAAATATAACACGCACAGCTCAAAATGGTGAGAGAGCTCGGCCGAAGTTCTAAACAGGACTGTAGCGCCAAACTATTATATTATTATTATAGTTACGATTCATTATTTTATGGAATTAAAAAAATATCTTCAAATGATTTGAAGCAAATTAATCGGAAGTATCAAAATCAAAAGCAGAACCGTATCTCGGACCCCTATACCGAAAACATTACGTTATAAAAATTGAGCCTATTACCGAAACGTAGCAGAATATCGTAATACAACTCTTTTTAATTTAGGTTTCAAATCAAAATTTAAAAATTAATTAAAATTTAATTTATAACGCACTTTTTTCACGGTGTACATACACTCAGAAAAAATACTATATAAATAATAGTATTTTACTATTAAAAATAGTCAATAGGATAAATTATTATTTCAATCGGAAAATACCATTAAATACTAAAAAATACCATGACATTTCCATTGAGTTTATATGCAAATATTTATTTTTTGTATACTATTAAATTGTCCCATTGATCAATTTTAATGGGATTTGACGGACATTTTTTCTGGGTGTATTAAAACCGCTTTTATTTATGTCAGCTTTTAGCGCTTTGATGCCCCTTTTAATGTTGGTGGGTGTGTTTTTCATATTTTTCGTTTTTTTTTTTGTTCCGACCCGTTCTTCACCTACATTTTCCTTGTTAGTCACGAGTTGTGGCTGGTTTCAAATACTGATTTTTGCCTGTGGAATGCGCGAAATTCAGTTCATTTAGTGGCAACGCGTAGTTCTCGCACACATAATAATAATCATAATAATAATTTAAACCAAAACAAAAAAAAAAGTGCTCATATTTACGTCGACGACAATGATTTCGGTTGCTGTTCTGTTTTATTCTGTTCGGTTTGTTGTTGCGCTGGATAAAATGTGACTGCGAGGATCGTTCAAATGTTATGGGGGGCTCATTTCGGTTTTTGTGGTGGTAGCAACCAAAAACGTTCTACGTTGTGCAAATGATAATCAGTCTTTGCGCAAATTTCGTGCCAAACGTTCGTTACTCTTAAAGAATTTGAAAATTAATAATTTTTAAAAATATTTTTTGTAATATTCAGTGATTTTTTAAAAATATCGTGTTTTTTTTTTTAAATACCGCGATTTTTTCAATACATCTTAAAAATACTGTAATTTTTGTTTCATAAATATTTCATAAAACATGTCTGTTTGGATGACTTACGTGAATCGGCGCCGGCGTTCGCCAGAGACGCATTCGCGTTATCGGTCGGAATATTATTATTTAGTGAGTTTTGACAGTCAGTTTTATTTTTTGACGTCAGTGTGTAAACGATATGTGAAATTAAAACACTTTTGATGTTGGCTCAAATGGAAATTTGGCTCTGGTTTGGACTTAAGTGCTCTTGACATTGATTTTGATATTTTTAGTGTTTTCGTTTAAGTGTTTTTTTTAAGAGAGATTATTATAAAGATGTTAAATCATTAATTGTTCAATAATATCAGAAATTTGTGAAAATATAGCTAAACAAGACGTTAAAATCAGGATTATAAAGAAGCTTCTTATACCCCCATTGTTTGACAGTAACTCTGTAGTATACTATTTAAAATCCAAATTATATAATTAAAATTTAAATGTATTAATGTAAAGTTTTATATTATTGATTTTTAATCCATTCAAATTTTCAACTTTCAAAAATATTTATTGAATTTTCCGAACCAAACCATCTGAATAATATGAATACAAAATGATCCTAATTCCAGGATCATTTTGTATTCCCATTTCCGACATTTTTCTCAAAAAACTTTCAATTTTATTTCTTTTAATGAAAAAGTTGTATATTTTTATATTAATCGACTTAAGTTTTCAACAGAATTTAATAAATATTAAAGTCAGAATTATACTAAATTACTAGCGAAACATGCTCGAAATTATCCTTAAAAATTAAGGAGAACTTCGGATTTTTTTGGAAGTATTATATTTTGTGAAATTTTAATGAAAGTTGTTCGCCTTATTTTGGGGACTGGCAGAAAATATGCAGCTTTTTTCATACAAAATTCATTTTAAATTGACTCAATCCCCATTTTTTGACATATTTTTCATGAAATTCTCAACTTACAACCTGTGAGAATTTAATTAATTAAGACAATTCTAAAGATCAAATATAATTGCTAAACTAACCCTCCATCCATTCGTTATTTTAACGATATCGAAGTGATTAATAATTATTTTAAATTGGTTAAATTTACGAATTTTTTTATTTAAATTTAATGAAAAACATGTGTTCTACTCATGCACACAAAAAAATAATTGCTTGACGTGCAGTTGTTTCAACGAATATTCATTTGCATCTACCAAATTTAGTCAGTTTCAACTGAAATTCATTTGTGGTAAACAATAGTATGAAGCGTAACCAACTATTAGTTGAAGCAACAGCAACATTGATTGGGGAAACAAACTTTTTATCCATTTTCAATTTTTTTGTTTCCATTGCCACGGCAACTAAATTCAAAATGAGACCTAACCAATATTTAGTTGACTTAACAGATAGCTATATAATATTAATTTGTAGCAACCAATATTTATTTGATTCAACTGTGAAATCAGTTGTCTTGTATAATAGCGATGCCAAAGCAGGACAACACCAGTCGCGCAAGCTTTACATTTTTCACTCGTTTTGTTTTGCGGACAGCGCGTGCCACGTCTTAGTCTTAAACAATATTTGGAATTGTTTTAAGGCGATTTCAGATTTTTCACTCGTTTTTTGTTTTGTGCTGCGGACAGTGCATGTCACGTCTTAAACAAAATTTGGAATTGTTTTAAGGCTTGTTCGTTTTTACTGTTCGGTTTTTTCATGCTCAAACATACTTTCTTCAACCAGAGACATACTATTCTACAGTGTACTTGCTATTGTGTTTCTATATGTTGTATTTATATTGCAGCCCTAGCGCTCCAACGTGTTGCAAACACGAAGTCAGCAGCACAACGAATCGTCGGCAATGTTCGATCTCGGGAATGCTGTTGTGACGATGACTTCGTGTTTGCAACATGTTGGAGCGCAAGGTAAAATGTCCGATTTCTTATAATTAAATTTGCTACCACAACTAAACAAGTTGGTTGTGTCAATTGTATTCATTAGTTGTGTGAACTGATACGCGGTGTTGCAACAACTGAGTCAGTCGAATGTTGACAAAACTAATTAAATCGGTTGGCAAAAAAAGACGGTTGCCCCAATTGATTCGTTCTTTGGGTGCATGTTCTAGAAAGCGGGCTTTCCAGTTTCCCGTCGATTTCAATCCGATTAACATTTCAAATGTGAATGATTTTGGATGAAATGTCAGTAATCTATTCATACAAAAAGATTTATCTAAACAAATTATGTATATCAGGGGAAAACACGAACATTTTAATCAAGATCAAATGTTTCTGCACACAGATATATCCTCTTTTGGTTGGAAGAATAAAAAAAAGTTAGCTGTACCAACTAACTTCATTCAGTTAAATTGAATGGTTTGCAAATTTGCTGGCGAAACTGCCTATACCCATACACATGAAATATTAGTCTATACACACTCCTAATGGTTCTAAATCTGTACTAAATAAGTTGGTTGGGCACAGAGTTGGTTGGCGTAACAAATCTCTATACTGTGTGTGGAGTTCATGATGGAATTTCAACATTTGCTTACAGCAGATTTCTGGAACACGCCATCTGCAAAGCCGACACTCGCAAACCAACTAGCTCGCTGCATTATTGCCGGATTTAACGTCTGACAAGATTTTCGTTTTCCATGTCTTGTTATTGATGAAATGAGTCGATAATATGCCGTACATCTACACAAATTGTTCAAGTAGAACGACATTTGTTCAAGTAGTACGATAAATTAACAATGAATACATTACTTATGCAGATTCTGGAATACGAAAATGGTTTAAATAATCCTTAAGGAAATGCCCATTAATTGTTTATCACTTTAATTTATCTTGCTCGTTTAAATTGTATGAATTTTACCCACATTTTAATTTAATTTGCTATTTATGATCAGTTCACAATAGACGTTTCGAACATGGAACAGCTGTTCGTAAGTGAATTCGAAATTTCTCTCTTTCGTCCGTTTTACAGAACACCTTTTTCAATCCGTCCATTCCGGATTTGTATAATTTATTCGAATAACCATTAAATGATTTCAAACTTATGTTATAAATATTACAATAATATATATTTTTTTTGATATCTTAAAAAATCGCACCGCAATCCTTGCTGTGCTAAATATTTGTATTTCTATTATGATTGATAGAGTTATCAAAATACAAAAAAAAACGAAAAAGCCTATTAATTAAGTGATTAGTTGAGCATATATGCTGCCCATTTTATTTTATTTTTTTTATATCTCTACACATTTTTTACGTTTTTGACAAATTTTTTTGAATAAGTTGAAATTTAAACGATTGTGATCGTAATTATCATTATGAGATATTGATTGGCAACAATTTCACCCAAGACATTATCGCATAATTTGTTTAAGATAAAGCACAACACACTCAGTTTCGGCTGATGACTATAATGGCTTGGTGCCAATGGCTGTCACTCGTACACTCGACTATTTAAAAACAAATGGTGTTTGTATTTTTGTTTTCCACCGATTATTTATAGAAAAGTGGACAATTGTTTGTAATCCCCCCACTAATTCTTTTAGAGAACAACAATAGACCAAACAACGTTGATGGAGTTTGTGACGCATGAAACGTTTAGACATAAATATTACCGGTAGATTTATGGAAGGTCGTCGGACACGATGCTGATTTAGAATGTGACAAATAATAAGTTTTGTTATTATTTAATAGGGTTGCGAATTTCTAAAGTTTTTTTTTTTTTTATATATAATAAAAATTCAAAAGAAAATCATGATTTCAAAATATCAACATTTTAAACATATTTCGCGAGTTCATAAAATCTAATATTCAATTTTTGAAATGACATAATTGCAATTAAATATTATATTTTTCATTTAAAAATACAGAAATTTTCAATTAAAATGAGGTGTACCCATTTCAATTTTAGTATTTTTCCACATAAATTAAGTAATTTTCATTTCTAAATAGAGAAAATTGGAAAAAAAATCCATTTCTAAATTATAAATGTTAAACAGAAATTTGATTTTTCATTTTAAATATTGGTTTTTACAAAAAAAATTAAATATTTTATATTGAAAAATAATTTGAAATTGAAAAATTCTTCGACATTGAGCTGAATTCCAAATGAAATAACTTTTTCCATTTGCCCTTGAAATTTGAAATTACTTCAATTGCAATATGTTTATTTTATATAAGAACATCGAATTTATAAATAGTTGAAACCTAATAAAACTTTGAATTTTTTGTACCTTTTCAGCTACGTCATTCCCAACCCGAGTTTGACGCCCATCAACATCAACACCATCATCATCCACATCAGCAGCAGCATCAACAGCTGCAACCTCAACAACGCAACAGTCGCCCACTTTCCGAGTCCAATTCCGAGTTGAGTTGTGATCTGCTCTCCGAGAATAATACCTGCAAATCCAATCTAGAGCTGTCCACAGCCACATCGGGCAACTCGCCGGCCGGCAAACGTTATTCCGGCGAACAGAATACAAGCGGCAGCGAAGATGCAGGCGGCACAAAACGCGCAAGCAGCGTCAACTCGAATGACACCACATCGGCGGGTAGCGGCGGCGGTGAACGCAAGCGCGCCCTGCCCAAGCATCAACGTCCGCTGACACGTTATCTGCCCATCTTCTCGCCGGACCTTAATCTGCGGCATCACATTGAATCGGCGGGTCATCAGATTGCGCTGTGTCCGCATGTTTTAGTCGATTCGTATAGCTGTCGTGGGTAGGTTTTTCAAATTGTCTGCTTAAAGTTGAATAGTTTATTAATTTTATATTATTTTTTTTAATTATCACAGTTATCTGCACAAATTGGGTGCCACATTCCACGGCTGGGCGCGGCGTTGGTTTGTGCTCGATCGGCAACGTAATGCGCTCATTTACTTCTCGGATAAATCGGAGCGCAAGCCCAGGGGCGGTGCTTATTTTGCGGTGAGTCTAATAAAAATATTTGAACAGCTGTATTTTGAATAATTTTTTTTTTTGAATTTTGTTCATTTTGATATAGAATAAATTCAAAATTATTTTTAATAAAAGAAACTACATTATTTCCAACTGAAAATTGACAAAATTCAAGAGAAAAAGAGAATTGAAGTGTAAAAAATAAATTTTCTCCAAAATTTATACAATTTCAAATAGAAAATCCGAATTTCTGTATGAATTCTTTAAATGTCAAATTGAAAATCTCAATTTTAAACTTTCAAACTTCCAAATGAATTAGAAAATAAAAAAATCTAATATTCCAAATAACAATTACAATTTTATTTAAAATTTATCCAATTTCAAATAGAAAATATGATTTTTATTTATCAATTTTCTAAATTTCAAAATTTCCCAATACCAATTCAAACTTTTTTTATTTTTTTATTCGATAAACTCGCAATTTTAATTGTAAAAAAAATATTTTAAAGGCATATTTTTTAAGTTCAGAGTATGCTGAATACACTTTACAACGGTTAAAATGGAAAAATCTCAATTTCAAATGAAAATTTTCAATTTTCTTTATCAGTTTGATTTGTATATTACACATTTTAATTGAATGACAGAATTACAATAAAAATGTTCCCAATTTAAAATTGAAAACCATTATTTCAACTAACATTTTTTCAACTTCAAATAGAAAATCTGAATTTCTGAATTTCTTAATTTTCTGAATTTCTCAACATTTTAAATTTTAAATAGAAAAATCTCAATTTTATTTGAAACTTTCACAATTTTAAATGGGAAAATCTCAATTTCATTTGGAATTTTATCCCTTTCAATTGTAAAATCTCGATTTCATGGAAAATTTTCTCAATATCATTCGGAAAATTCTCCATTTCTATTGTAAATGTTGAACATTTGTACTTAAATTCTACTGGAAACATTTACGAAGAGTAATATTTAAATAAATTTTGTATTAAGGTTTAAAACCGTACCTATTATATTTGTAAACGGTATTCCTGTTTGATGGTATTCAAAATAATGAATCTCGTATCCTCGTTGTAGAATTAAAGCTTTTTTGATTTATTCCGTAAAAAGTATGTAGTATATTTTCAAATCAAAAATATCATTTGAAAGATTATGAATTTGCCTTTCAATTGACACTAAAGTTATTATAATCGATTCGAGAAATTCATTTCTATGACGTCACAAATCAGTTCTTTTTTTAATGTATTTAGCTGTACTTACACTACGACTATAGGTATTGAATTTTTATAATCTAGAATTGTTACCAAAAATTGTTACCTCTAGAGAAACATGTATCATATTCATATTTAACATAAATACTTATATAGTAAAAAATTATTTCTAAAATAGTCTAAATCAAGTCGATATTCAATAAGCTTAGCTTGAAATAACATGGGAACTAATAGGAATATTCTGATTTTGTTTTTTTTATTAAAATTTTCTTGAATATTCAAGATAAAAATACAATTTAAATTTTTTTGTAAAACTTTTTTGTAAACTGCAGTCATATTTTTACTCTATAAAGTGCCTAAAAGTAGTTTGTTGTTCTATTTTTCAATTTGTTGTTTTTCTTCAATGGCAAACATTTTAAAAACTGAATGAAATCGGTCCCTCAAATTATATAGAAATGATGTATGGGATGCTCACAGAAAAAAAACGTATCAAGTGAAGTAATTTGTTATGTCGTCACATGAGAATTGGTTTGGCTCAAACGCCAATTTTGGATGAATGGAGTTACGAATTGGATATATATGACTTATATAGGCTCTTTCTAATGCCGTTATCCGTTTCTCGTATCAAATTTGAGATATACAGCATCGACTTTGCTCCAAATCGCAAATTTGCTCCTATTTAACGTAAATACAAATCTTGCTTATCGTTTTTCTCGAAATCGATTCAACGTCGTATGAGCCACACAAATTCTCACGTGACGATGTGTATTAGGCCGGGTCAGTCTCAATAAAAAAATCAAAATCTGCTCATAAGGGTTTTTCAATAAGAGCGCTACAAAAGTTTTTCAACAGGGACGCTACAAAAGTAGAGCGACCGGGACAGCAAACGACGCCAATTTCTTGCCGCTCTTTTGATTTTTCTCTTCAGTAAGGTTTGCCATTTCATGATGGAAAGATATACGAGCCAACAACGAGTCGAAATTATTAAAATTTACTACCGAAATTCGAATTCGTATATCTTTCTATCATGAAATGGCAAACCTTACTGAAGAGAAATGTCAAAAGAGCGCCAAGAAATATGGCGTCGTTTGCTGTCCCTGTCGCTCTACTTCTGTAGCGTCCCTGTTGAAAAACCCTTATAAAATTGAAAAAAACGGAGATATTTAAATCAAATACAAATAATTTTAATTTTTAATAATTTTTTCTATTATTTTTGAATTTGGCTAATGAACAAAAATTCTAAAGAACACACGGTAAAAAATAAATAAAACTCAAACAGCACCAACTACTAGCGTCCATACTTCTGATAGTCCCACTCCTTGTTGTCCAGCGGACACACCTGACGCGTCTTCAGCCAACGCGAAATGCAATGAAAATGAAACGCATGATTGCAGGCGCCCCACGCCACGGTGCACTCCTCCTTGGTGCTCGAACAGAGCGGATTCGCCTGACACTCAATGCACAGATCCATGATCTGATTGCGACAAATGGCACAATTGTCGACAGCGACATCCCAGGACCACAAGGCTTGCGCCTGCCATTTCTTGACAACGAAACGTTTGCTCTGATTGACGCCGCCACTGCCGCTGGCAAAGTCATCGATAAAGTCATCCATATCCTGAAATTCGTCGCCGTCCGTTTCGTCGACATCCATGGTGGCGGCGGTGGCCATATTTAGCGTTGCTTTTTGTGTAGAGTTGGACAAAAATGTGAAGAAACAAAAAACTATAAAAAATAGATTCTTTTTTATTTTTATTTTAGTTTTTTTTTTATTTATTTACTGCCAATCAAAAAAATACAAGTTTTTCAATGTTTCAATTCAGTTTTTTATTTATTTTTCTATTTTTTACTCCTTGCAGACTATCGATGAAGTCTATCTGGACCATTTGAATGCCTCGAAGAGCGGCCGCCCGCACTGCACCTTCATCGTAAAGACCAAGAAGCGCAGCTATCAGCTGCAGGCAGCCTCCGATGCTGCTGCCAGAATATGGATCGATGCCATTATCACCGGCGCTCAAGGAAATCTAGACTATTAGCTGTGTGTGTATTTTTTTGGCGGGGCAAATGGGCGGGCGGGGGCAACTTTATTATATATTTTTAGGCGCGCTTATTTTAAGAGTTGACTTATATTTAATATAATGTTTATTTTTAGAGGTTTTTAAGCTAAGCATAGATCACACTTTATGCTAGTTAAAAAATAGTTAAGAAAACAATTTAATTGTACGCTGCTCAACTTTGTATTTTTTATAGTTAATTTGTATTAAGCACTTTAAAAACACAACCATGAGTTTCTATAGCATGTGCCTTTTGTTAACACTTACAAATTACACACACACACAAAACTGCATTATTGTCAAAATATTCAATTCGCTCAAACAGCAACAGCAACACTTAATACCAACGAACAACCAGTTTAGATTATATATTTTCAAGTATTGCATTAAATTAATTTTACAACTTAAAACTTAGATTTGTAGTATATATACATTTTACTAATTTAAGCACATACTATATAATATGATTTACTTTTATTAAGTATACATTTTAATTAAGCGAATTAATAAAGCATAAAACTAATTTTATAAATTACGAATTTTTTGAATTTCAAATTTATTCCTTTTCATGAAAACGTTTGATGTACCTTTGCAGCCACTTGTTAAAACGTTTGATGTGCGCATCCACATTGCCCACATAGTTATGCGCATCGAATTTGGGCGGCGGCTCTGCATTCGCACCAAAAATCTGCTGTATGAATGTCTCACACATGAAAATTGCCGCCACCGCATCGGTCAGGAGCACCTCATGGCGCAGCGATAATTTGGCAAAAGACTCGGCAAATTGTTTCAGCATGACATAGGCCTGTTGCGAGAGGCAATCTATAGAAATGAAATTAATGAAAATTGTATTTTTTAATTTTGAAATTCAATAACACAACACAAAAGTAATACTGACAAATTTTGTATTATGTAAAAAGAGCCGCTACTGCACTATGGACCATTTGCGTCTCATAAAAAATACGTTAGATGAAATCGTCGTAAATTAATGAAATAAACGGTTTTAGAAAGATAAATTATTGAATTTTTATAATCAAAAACTTTTTTTGTATTATTTTGATTTTAACTATACAAAACACATACTCAAACATTATAAAACAAATTAAGTTTTTTCGAGTTCGAGTTTTGAAATGCCATTTTTCGAAATGTTCGATGAAAAAATTTATAGATGTTATACCATTTTGAAAAGGTAGAATATTCAGCTTTCTTAAAGTGTTTTTAAAATAATTATCAATTTTTTGTGTGGAATTTTAAAAATAAAAAAGTAGCTACATATTTTAAATTTTAAAACTAATTTGGTTAAAGTTTTAACTTCTGCGCTGTTTCACGCCGAATGGAATTTTAATGAATTTGTATATATAATTTAGTGATTATTCATAAAAACTGATGCAGCAAGTGCACATATTTGCGTAAAATATGTCACGAGTCCAAAATGTAACACAGGTCAAAAAACAAATATTTGATTTTTCGCAAAAATAAAAATATTTCGGCGCAAAAGGGTTAATGAAATACAGTTAATGTCACTACGTATCTCTCGACAAATAATTCAATGCATATTTAAAAAGTATTAGTCGAGCGGTTTTAAATCAATTTCATTAATATTAATTGTACCACGCGTAAATACGCGGACTTCATATCCTTAATTTTAATATTTATATTATATACACATAGGATATATTACTGCTGGTATTAATACAAATAAATTAATACCAAAATCAACAAAATCGGTTCATCCATTCTTGGTTTATTTTGTTTTTACACACAGAAAACTGATTTGTTGCGGCTCTATCGAATTATTCGGTTGCGGCAACAACTGATAAAGTATTTGCAACAACATTTTATTTCGGTTGTGGTAACCTCCTAGTCAGCAATCATGCGATTGTGGCAACCTGCTAGTCAGCAGTCATGAGGTTGTGGTTATCTCCTAGTAAGCAATCACGCGGTTGTGGCAACTTCCTAGTCAACAAACATTATGATAGAGATAAGGGAGGTTGCTTCTTGTTATTTAATTTGTTAATACAAGAACGTACATAGTTGCTGTAATAAATATACTGTCAATTTTGACAGAATGAAAAATACAATCACGAGGTTACGGCAACCGAATGTGCAGTTGCGTCAATTAACCTACACCAAATAGGATTTTTCTGTGTATACTTAAAAGACGAAATTCAAGAGATTGAACGAAACTTTGATATTTAAAGTGTCCGATAATTCTCATTTTTAGAACATTCTATCATTATCTATCGAAAAACTAAAATTTCAATCATTAATCTCTCAAAATTTATAACCCAATAAACATAGTTTCGATTGTATATAATTTCGATAACGTTTCCAAATCGTGAGATTTCTATAGAATCAGTATTGAATTATTTGGCAAAAAATATGCTTTTCAATGAAACAATTTAATATACTTTTAAATTGGAAGAAATTTCGCAACTGTTAGAAACTTTTAAAATTTAGTAAGTATGAAATATTGTTTTGCTGGATCAATAACCTAATTTTTAATCAAAAACTAGGTAAACAATTTTAATGTTGTGGATGCTATAGAATGCTTGGTGCACAGCTCCATGAAAGCTAATTTCAAGGCAAATTAATTTAAATATTATCGAAATTGAATAAGCTTTCCGAATTCGTTTCGATATCGAAATTGTATAAGTTCCTCGAATTCGTTTCGATATCGAGAATTCATACAATATCGATATCGTTAACGATAGAGCCATTTTTATCAAGAACACTATCATTATCGAATCGTTAACGATAGTCGAAAACGATAACAAGTTTCGTTCAAACGATATCGTTTCGAATTTGTTTCGATATCGTTTGGTATGCTGGGAAATTAAGGATAAACATGTGCCAAAAATTAAAATGTTTCCAAAAATATTGAAACGTAATATATGAAACCTACTCCCTGAATTCCTATACCACACATTTTTGAAATAGCGTAAGGCACGTTCAAAAACTAATTTAATCCAATATTTGAAATATTTTTCTCTTAAAAGAAAAAAAGTTACAAAATTTCATATACGAAAAGTGTCACTTTCCCTTTTTCAAGTTTGCCTAATTTTTCAGGGCTGCAAACTGCATCCAACATTTTTTCAATTTATTTTTAATACAACAAAAGATACATATTTAGGATATAAAAAAGGTGATGATTTCCAAAATTAGATTTTAAAAATATTTTATGGTTAGGTTTACGAAATATCGGCCAATTCAATTTTTTTATCAAACTTTGAAAAAGGTGCTCACATATATTAGCGATTATCTCGTAAGTTATTGTCAAAACTAACTAATATACGGCAGCCTGGCGTATAAGGCTTAATCGACTCGGAAAGTGATGCTGATCATACCCCGGTCACGGTTCCTTAGAGAACTTTATATACCCTGTACTCCATGATTGTGGGATATACCAACAATTTATTTTATACTCATTTACAATGGTTTCACACAATTTTATGCTATACTTGAAATGAATTCATATATATTCATTGATACCTCATTATCTTCGTAAAAGTGCAGAGTAATTTTGGAATATTACAAACTTTGCATTCTTTAGATTTTTCACAATATTTTTAAATGCATTATGAACGTAAATTTGTATCAAAAACAATACAAATTTTTTGCAGTTCTTCAATCGAGTTCTTCTAAACTGGAAAAGAAATTTAAAAATTTTGTGAGAAAAAATAAAAATTTTGTGTCTGCAATTACCTTTAATATGATATAAATGTTATTTATATCCGTTATATTATACGCGAGATATTCGCTAATATATGTGAGCACCTTTTTGCAAGCTCGATAAAAAATTCATTGACCGATATCTCGTAAACTATAGAAACAATTAAAGATTTCATTTTCTGAATTAGCGGTTCATTTTAAATAACACAAAAAATAGTGCAAACTTTTTTTGTTGTCATTTAGTTCTGTAGTTTAATTTACCTGGTCTCTCTATGCGCGCCGCCACAAAATACTTTTGCAGCAACGCTGCTGCTTCAGGCCTCATGTCCACGGTGCGCCTGGCAATTGTCGCAAGAAATGTGCGCATATCCTCCGTGCTGATAGACAGATTATCGATGGTAGACTCGAACATACGCACCGAGGATTGCTCGAGTATAAAATCGATCAACACCTCGGTATTATCGTCGTCCAACACTATGGGAATGCCAAAAACTCTAAGGGGGAATATTTTGTAATTAATAAATGAAATCACAAAATTGCGTCCAAACCAACTTGACAAAATTATTAAACGTCTGCTGATCCTTTGCAGTGTACTTGAACGAACGCCAGTGACACCAGATAGCCGTCTGCAGCGCACACACTTGTGTCGACTTCTCGACGACAATGCGCGCACATTCCACATCCTTGACAAGTTTATCGGCGCGCGCTGGACGCAAGCGTGACCAATCGCCTACATAAAAAACGCCACCCTGCGCCAGCAATATGGGATCGGCTTCAAGCCAAGTGTGCGATTTGTTGTCCGTCATCGATGGTTGTTTAACATCATCGGTGGGACCGATAAAACGCGCTGCCATCTGACCAACGTGCATCATTAAATAGTTGCACATGTGCGCATCATTGCCAATGGCAACTAGATGCATAGGTGGTCGATCTATGTTGGGCTAAAGGAAAAAAAATCAAATTTACAGCTAGCTTTATAAGTAGCAAAGTACTTACATCAATTGAAGCTAAACTCAAGAGTAGACCCAACTTTAAATTAACAAAACAATCCATGGGCACACGATCCTGACACAGCTGTGCGCTCAACGCATAGACAAAAGCAAAATCCGAGTACTGCTGATGTATGACATCGTACAGTTGCTTCACGGCATGGGGTACTAGGGTTGCATCGGCCACTGAATCGTTGGGCAAATGCACATTTATAGCTGCTGCTGCATCTGACTGAGATGCGATTGTAACAGGCGTAGTTTGATCTTGTGCTACATGGCGAGGAGGAGGAGGACGAGGCTGTTCATTTGCATTTTCAATTCGTACTCTGCTGTAGTCAAGCGCTTGTGTCATTTGTTTAGCAGTTGTAGCTTGTTCTAAGTTATTTTTATTTAATCCAATTACTTGACCTGAGTTCTGCGTCGAGGTGCCATAGTCAAGTGTCAGCAGCTGCATGGGATGTGATGTAGATTGAGAGGTGGCATTTGAAATGGAACTTATGGTGCTGGCTTGGCGTACAGGAGGCTTCAGCGGACAGCTGGCTGTTACGCGACTGCCCTGCAGGTTTGTTGCAGCAACCGGCAACTTTATTATAAATATAAAGTAACGAATTTTAAATTTAATGTCTTAAAAGCAAGGTTTAAATTGCTAAAGCAATTCTTAAACTCTTTCTATTCGATGTTTAAATGCTGCTTCGATTCCAATACATTCATTCGTTGCTTTTTTATCTACATCCCGTTTTTTGCTTTTTAAATGTAGTCTGGATTCCAAAACTCCCGCTCTTTGGTTTTCAAATGCTGCTACGATTCAAATACTTTTGAAGAACAAAGCATGCATGGACAAAATGAAGAATGACTCCGAAACAGTAAAAGCATCTTTACAAAGTGCAAAAAGCGAATAATAGAAATATTGAGAAGCATTTCAAAAGCATGGAGTGAAAGTATTTCAAATCTTGAAGCATAGCTACGTTTTTTTTGCTCTGTAATGTAATCAAATTCTTCATTCCGCTTCAAATTTAAATATTTGTAGTTTTAAAATATCAAAGAATGCAAATCTCTTCTTTTGTAAAACGAAACGAAAAGTGATTCGTCCAAAGAACATCAGAAATTCCGGTCACACATTTTTTGTATTTAATGAAATAAAGAAGACGGCGAAATGAACAAGTAAACAAATAATGTGACTGGAATTTTTGACGAATCAGTTTTTGTTTCGTTTTACAAAATAATGTGGAAAATCTTTATATATGGATTTTCTTTCTTCATTCGGTTTTAAATTGTGTTACAAAAAAAAAATCACCATAGACCAAATCTTCACATTACGCCATATTCTAAAAAAGACCGTAGATAGGCAGATTTTTGTTTTTCTCGTCTAAGCTCAAAGTAGCACCTGTTGGCAAGAGTTACTCTTCGGTTAATCTCAAGATTGACATAATTGTTCTTCTTGATGCTGGTTCCTAAGTAGACGAAGCCCTTCTACTACTTACTTATTTTGCTATTACATCCCATGATGGGATTCGGTCGCAACAATTATGCCATGCCAGTCGTTTCTGCGTTGCGCGTGCTGGCGCCAATATTGCATTCTGTCAAGTTGTCTTGCACTTGGTCGCTGCATCGGAGATACGGACGTCCCCACCTTCGTTGACCACCACTGGGTACAGAATTGAATACCTTTTTTGCTGGAGCGTTTTCAACCATACGATAGACATGTCCAAGCCAGCGGAGCCGCAAGATCTTAATGTGCAAACGATGTAGGCAAACGTTTATGGCTCACGCGTCATAGAGGAGGCATAATGAGTGACTTATAGAGCGAATTTTTGGCCGTCAAGAGAGGACTCTGCTTCTCAATTGCATATTGAGCCCAAAGTAGCATCTATTGGCAAGAGTTATTCATCGGCTAATCGCAAGACTGACATTATTCTGGTTGATGCTGGAAAATAAAGCTCTTCACGGCTTTAACATTGTGTGATGTCAATAATGACGTACTATCCAAGATGACAGTATTCTTTGTGTGTTAATACCAGATATTTCTTCTTGTCCTCGTTCACCGTAAGACCCATTCGACGTGATTGCCTCTCTAAACTGAATGAATGCTCGTGTGCCCAGCCCACTCTTGTCGATATCATCAACATACACGAGCAGCATAACACCCTTGTTTAAGATAGTGTCATTGTGATGGAGTTCGGCAGCTCCGATTATTTTCTTCATTATCAGGTTAAAGAAGTCACACGAGAGACTGTCACCTTGTCTGAAAGCTCATTCAGTATTAAACGTAAAATTAAAGATAGCTTCCAATACTCACTGTGTTGCTTATGTTCATCCTGCCTTAAAAGCTTCGCAGGTATACCGAACTCAGACCTGATGGCGAATTGGTGATGGATTCATATCGGTCTATCTGAGATAGCTTTATAATCGACGAAATGTAGCAGGATTTTAATCTCTTTGGTATTTTCCAGAATTTGACGTAATGTGAAAATCTGGTCT
Source organism: Dryomyza anilis (assembly GCA_951804985.1). Classification (NCBI taxonomy): domain Eukaryota; kingdom Metazoa; phylum Arthropoda; class Insecta; order Diptera; family Dryomyzidae; genus Dryomyza; species Dryomyza anilis. The sequence continues at coordinate 124,536,887 of OX638130.1, read as the reverse complement.
ATGGTGGAATTGCGGGGTCTAGAGTCGCATTGATAAGGTCCGTGGACTGATTGCATTGCCTTTAGTATTTCACACAATACGCTCCAAAGAACATTATAGGCGATATTGTGGAGACTTGTACGATCTATCACTCAATTAATTTTGCCAATTGTTTGTCATCGATTTTGCCTGTATATAATAAATAATTATAAAAATGCAACCACTTACCCCTTCACCTTGCGATCTCGATGTTTGCGCATGCGTGCGCTCCAACTCACTCAATAGCTCAAAGTCCACATCAAACAATTCATCGAATGGTTCATCAAAAGTACAACTCAAAGGTGCAGGCGTTGCAGGCACCGAGGATAAATTCAAAAAATCTTCTTTTTTAATTTGAACGTGGTCCAAAAATTGCAAGGTATCATTTAGATTACGTGTTGGTGACTGCTGTCGTTGTCTGTCGCGTATTAAATTAGGCGGCGTCGCTGCCATAGACGTTTGCGTTGCACTTAAATCAATAATTTCGTGCTCTGTGCGAACAGCTAACACCGAATCATTTGCAGAACCGCCAGATTGTGCCCAGTGCTGAATTAAGTTAAAATTAACATCTGCGCCTGGATTGTGTCGCGTAAAACTAAAATTTTGCTGTGTGCTTCCAATACTGCGCTGCGTGTCGGACATTTGTGATGGCAGTTGCTGTCCAAAGATTTGCATGAAGTTATCATCTGGTAGCTGCTGCCTGGGTGCGCTGAGTGTTAGTGGCGGACTATCGAACTGCAGCATTGCATCCAGATCACTGTCGCTTATGTTGCGCATGGCCTGCATGACCGCATCTAGTGCTTTATTAGGTTCCATGCCTCGAATTGTGGCGGTTGCGTATGATAGTCGTAGTAGCCGGTTACGAGGTAGCGAGTGCCAAGCGAGAGCACACAATCGTGTACGTGAGCTATAGAGTAGGAGAATGAGTTCAAAATTTTTGAAAAATATATTAGATAAAACGGTTTAAAATGTCTTTTTCAAATTATATAGTGATGCTACCCTTTAAGTTTTAATTCTGATTCCGCCATCAAATAAATTTAAATAAATTCTTTTATATGCCGGTTTTTTTTAAATTAAACTTTTTCTATAATTATGAAATTACTTTGGTATTGATTCCTCGAAAATGTAAAATTTTCCGTGTTCGAACAAAAGAAAATACAAATTTAAATATTTTAAAAGCGAATCCAGATTTAAACGAGTTGGGAAAGTTAGGTCACATGGGTAAGTTCGGTCACATGGGGCGAATTTTTATAGTCGGTCGGGCCCGACTATGGAATACCCTACACCTTTGGTGGAGATATTAATGAGGAATATTTAATTGTATACCTTAATTTTAAATTATGCTGAACCTCCCCACTCTCAGAATATTATTCATATATCAGAAATTTACGTCTATATCCCCATAAATTACAAAATTTATATAAAGTATAAAAAACTAAAAAAAAAATTGAAAAAATATAATTGGGCGGACCACGCCTATATTTAAAATTTTTAAAGGATAATATTTCATAGATTTGATTCGAAAGAGTTATATAAAAGTGACTTGTATGGGAGTTGGCGTGTCCGTTGACCGATTTTGCTCATTTTCAAACTCAGTTCCTACTTTTGGCTAAAATATATTGAGACGAAATTTCATCGCATTGTGATCAGTATTTCTCAAGTTATTCTGTATTCGGACAGCAAGACAGCAAAACGGACAGACAGACGGACAAGGCTAATCGGACTCGGGTAGTGATGCTGATCAAGAATATATATACTTTTCTATACCGGACACGCCTCCTAAGGGGCGTTACAATATATGCACAAAGTTAATATACCCTGTACCTCATAGGTGTAGAGTATAAAAATACAAACCTTGTACGTGAACGGTGGTAGCGCGGAATATTTTATTTAATATTCGAGGTGTTTCTATAGCGGCCAAGGGCAGCAAACGTAGCAGGCAATAATTTTGTGTAGCGCGCAATTTACTGAATTCGCTCATCGAATTCGAGCAACTGCTGCAAAGTGGAGCTGCAATAGATACAAATTAGATTAAAATTACAATTACAATATTAAATTACCCTCTACAGATTCCGACTTAATTTTGTTGCGCGTGCATCCGGCACTGCAAAACCAAACGGACTGCAGCCTGCGAAAAGTTTGTAAAACTAAAAGAATCCAAAAAGAAAACTGTAAAACATCGACTACTCACACATGTTGCGCCGGCTGCGTATATGCTGAAAGTATGCCGCACAGTTGTGAGAGTCCGGTACGCAGTTGATATTGTTCTGGCGCAAACAGCAGCGCCTTCTGCAGCGGCAGATGCAAAAATCGCAACTGCAAATGAACCTGTGCCAAATCGACAGACTTGAGGCCACTGTTAGCCGCTGTGGTCTTGATGCAGTCACGAATTCTCGCGTAGACGCAGCACTTGACGGCTTCTGCAAATTGTAGTGGCTCCTCGATGACTAGATGCAACAGCGGCACAGTAGAGCTACACAGCAAATCGTTGTAGTCAAAGGGCAGCAACACACAGATGGCGGCCAGCGCATCAGCGTCGCTTTTGGTTTGTTGGAACTGGCGAACGTGTTGCTCGGCGACACCTTCGATGATTTTCAGTAGTTTATTGCTGCGTATGAAGTTTTCGATGCTTTTTTGATCACGAAAACTGTTGAATAAGGTTGGCGGCAGCTGTGAGACTTAATTCAAAAGATGAAATTGTTTTCCAATTCACTTACGATTGTGTTAGGTGGGTTTGGTTGATGCTGGTTTCTGTTGCTTGTGTGGTGGTGGACGTGGAAGCAATTGAATCGTCGGGCATTGTATGTAACAAAGATTTATGTCTACAAAACAATTCGAATGGTTTTGGAGCGACTAATTCAAATTGGACAAAATGTTTTGGCGTGCTCTGGCCACTTTGTCATAAACAGGGTTGCATGAACATCAAATAAAAAAGTAGTCAAATTGTTGAAAAGTGTTGCCAGTTTTGTATGAAAAATATGCATTTTATAAATTTTAAATTATTTGAGGAAATTTTCAAAAACATCTAATGCCATTTTTAAAGTCGCTTTATTCTGTTTATTGTTTAGACTCATTAGGTATATTTCCTTGCGTTGTAAATAATATTAACACATGTTCTATTTTGAGCACACTTGTGAATGTTTACGACTTTGAACACAGCCATTATTTTTTGAACACAGTCAATATTTTTTGAACACATCTTGCAGCATGTGGTAATATGTGATATTGAGATACCACATAGATTACAACCTAAATTCCCACGAAAAATAGAATAAAATACCTTTTTCCCATACGACTTATTAAGAATTCTCACGTGGTAATTTTGGTTGACATAATTCCCACAGCAATTAAAAATTACCACAAAAATTCCCATAGTTAAAAATTACCACAAAAATACCACAGCAAATAAAATTAAGGCAAAAATACCACAAAATATCTCAAATAATTAAAAATTACCAAATAAATCCTATTAAAATTGAAAACTACTTAGAAAAACCACAACTTAATTCTTATCACTTAACAAGTTGGTGCCTTCGATATGTTCAAATCACAAAATTTATATTTGGTGTGTTCTTAAATTGATATTCCACAAAAAAAAGTGTTAAAAAAATTCCCATGGGAATTACCTATCTCACAGCAGTTAAAATTACCACAAATGGGAAATTTGCCACGGAACTGGCAACTATGCCAAAGGCTCATAGTTGCCAGTTCTTTATCCCACAGAAAATACATTTATCCCACGCCAGAAAATAAAAAATACCACATGAATTAAAAAATACCATGTTGAATTTGAGAATACCGTGGTATTTTTTTATCCCACGGCAATTAAAAAATACCATAAAAGGTATTTATCCACACTAACTGGCAACTATGCAAAGACTGTCTAGAATTCCAAAACCCGTATTTTAAAATTGTTTACTAATTTTGTATTTATTCGGCTCTTTTATAACAAATTTTTTTACTAAATTTTAATAAAAATTTATCACCTTCTGACTGTTTATGACTATGAACACATCCTACATTTTTTGGTAATTTTACCTTTTATAACGTTTTAAAACATCCAAAATTCACATTGTCCTTCTTTCATTTCATTAAAAAAATGAGGCCTCTAGAATTGCTGAAGTTTCTTGATAAATTCGTTATCCTTTCCTTTTTTTATATTCAGACATTTCGTCATCTGAGAATTTGTGTTTAGGTGAATGGAGTTAGGACTATGATTAATATCGTCACCTGAGAACTTGTTTGCCGCATACACAATTTTTCGTAGTGGATAGCGCAAACCAATTCATAAAAAATTTCATCGAAATTACACGTAAATAATATGTTATATAATATATATGCTTCAGTAATACAATATTAAGTAAACGTGAACAACAGTTTATTTGGAGCTAAGTCGAAGCTGAATGGATCAAACTAATTCTCAAGTGACGATATATCTTCATTTTATACGTTTTTTATCTCGTATCTGAGATATCCACCATTTTATCCAACAAACTCAAACTAGCGTAAAATGGGTAGACGCACGATAACGTGTATTTTTTTTTAAATAAATTCCCTTTGAATTACAATTCTCCTGCAAGTAATGTATTTTAGGCTAAACTGGATATGGAGCACAAAACAAAAAATCACATTTTCGTAAAAACTTAATAACTTTGATGTATGTTTAAATCAAGGATTCAAACCTAAACGAATAACGGTTTCGATTTCGGGTTTTTCCGCGTTTCGATTTGGGTTACGGTTTCGGTTTTAGGTTTTTATTACGAAACGGTTTCGGTATACCGGTTCCAAGTTACGGTTTTGATTTCGGTTTTTGTATTAAATTTCTTTTTTTCAATATTTTTCAAATAACTGAACATTGCTTATATTGTGCTACACCCAGACAAAAATTCCCTCAAATCCCATTAAAATTGGTCAATAGGACAATTATTGATTTAATAGTATACAAAAAATAAAAATTGTCATATAAACTCAATGGCAATGTCATGGTATTTTCTAGTATTTTCCGATTAAAATAATAATTTATCCTATTGAATATTTTTAATAGCAAAAAACTATTACTTATATATAGTATTTTTTTCTGGGTGTATGTTATGCTCAAATTGTGATATTGGGGTAAAGTGAGGAACGTAATTTAAACAATGATTGTTGTTATTTCAGTGAAAATATTGTGTTAAACAAGAGCAAAAAGAATACATCGGTAAATGTTCTTAAACTTCATGAAAAAAAGAAGAATTATGTACAATTTCCATCCATAAAAGCCAAAGATTTTAAATTTCAACAATTCTGCAATATGAACTGCAATATCTTGAAATGTTCGAACTGTCGAACTTGCACTTAATTTTTCGTATTAGTTAATAGTTTTTTTCTTGCATCAACATTGTTCTTTTATTACCTTTTTATAATTACCATATTATAATTATCCTTAATATATATATCCTTAATATATAAGGGTAGGCTTGAACATACCAGTTTCCTGCGTAAAAGGTGATATAGAAAGCCTGCCTCTTTTCATAAATGCAAAATGCCTGCTATGCAATGTGTATTTCCTACCATATTCCTGTTAGTTTTCCCCAAAACTACTTCTATAATACCAATTTCCTTGCATATTTTTTGTCTGTGGATGTTTCTCAAAAAAGAACATGTGAATTTTGTACAAGAAAATAATTTTATTTTGGGAACTCAAAATTTTATTAAATGATACGTGCCTTGTATTTAAGATCTTCTACATAAAATAAAATATGTTTTCCTGTTTCTTTTTGTGCTTTTTTAAAAACCGTTTTAAACCGGTATAAAACCGAAACCGTTTGTTTCGGTTTTGGATATCGGTTTATTTCTGATTTTCGTATAAGGGTTTCGGTTACGGTTTCGGTTTTAAAAATGAAACGGTTTTAAACGGATATCGGTTTCGGTTACGGTTTCAATCCTTGGTTTAAATGTATGGAAAGTATGGATAATGATATGAAAAATTATATTTTTGTATAAAATATATACCACAATGAAAGAAAAAGTTATAGTGGAGATTTGGAGAAAAATTACTTTGGAAGAACAGTTCTTCTTCACTTGTCCTTCGAAATCTATTTTCAAGTGAGGAAGAATACCTTCCTTATTTTTTAAATATGTATGAGAAAGAATGTACCTAATGAGTCGATTATTTGTCTGTCTGTCATCTCTCTGTTGATATCACAATTACTGGAAAACCATAAAAGCTAGATCAATGAAATTCAGAACATAGATTACTTGGGCACCTACGCTGTCGAATATTAAAAAAGGGCATCGGCCGACCTCACATTTTTATGTAGTATTTTTATTTAATTGATTTTCAATGTAATGAATTATTAATTTCTTTAATAATGAATGTTAATAAAGAAATTAATTTGGCATGTAGTAATAAATCAATTTTCACATTATACTATTCTGTATTTGCACATAATAAAATATTTTTTGGCACTATGAAAATCGTATTAAAAATCAAATATTTATGTAATTGTGAAAATCCAATTATACGTATTTTTCCTTTTACATCTACATCTGTACAAATGTTGAAAAATTAATGGACTTGCAAATGTAATTTTTTGATATACTTATAAGAAATCCCCATACGGAATGGAATCTACTCCTTCGCATGACATGAACAAAAAAAATACTCAATTATCAAATATGCATAAAAGAAATCAAAAGATTGTAAGATGCGCATCTACATCACCATCTTCATTTTGAATTTTATTTTATATTTTAATATTATTTTTCCAACTCTACGATTGCGACTCGTACGAGACAAATGCCTGATGTTATTTGTGTAAATTTTTGCATTTTAATTTGATCACGTTAGCAGCTCTCTTTCATTGCGAAAATACCGTCGTACAACATTCATTCGAATGTAAATTGTAATCGAGTCAGAAGGCAAAAATATTTGCATGCTGTGCTGGGCCAAACAACTGAAACGGAAATGAAATATCAGATGAACAGTTGCCGGGATACTTCATATGCACCTCATAATAACCACCATCCTATAATAACCTTCATCATGTCTAAAACAACAAGCACCAACATCCATTCAAGCAACCAACCAAAAAACCATCTATTCAACCAACCAACCAACCCGTCTGTCCTCAGTCAGTCAACCCAATCAACCGAGCATCAAATCCGATCTAAAAAGGTGTCGAAGTGTGCGAGTGTTTTGCAAACCTACGTCGAACTTGTCCATCCCAGAACCACCCAACCATCCCATGACCACACAACCCCCATCCAATACAGCTGGGATGTGTAACGAACGCATTTTCCACTTTCCACATTGCTGTAAATTGCAAATTTTGTTTGTTGTTTAAACTGAAATCATAATTTGCTGGATTTACACAATTCTCCGGCCTCATCTGTATTCATGGGCTGGGAATTCGAAATCGATGTTGACGTTTGTGCCATGGCCCATGGGTGCAAGGACCAACAAGGCGGAAAGGTAAGAGGAGCAGAAAATAAAGTACTACGCAACTTTTAAAAATAGTTAGTTCTGTATAAAGTGAATATAAACAAATGAACTATAAACTAACTAAATATAATATCTAAACAATATTTGAATATTAAATATGTTTTAGTCTAAATTTAATTTTTCTCTAAATTGAATTTTTAATGAAAAATTAAATTTCTATTGAAAAATTTAACTAAAAGATTAAATTTTTAAGTTTAGGAATTTCTCAAACTTAAGTGCCCAAAATTATTAAACTCTTCAAATAGAAAAAGGCGCTTTAAATAAGCAACAAACTCCAATCTTAAATTTGCGTATAGCCCCCAACTAATATTTCGGAAGAATGCAAATTATAGAGTTGATTAGCTTCTAAAATGTTTGTGCTGCTGTCCTCAAAATAACCCTTAAAAGTGAAAGAACTACATAAAGTAGTCCAAAATACACAAACTCCAGGAAGTAGGCGAACAACAATTATGGAAAATTACATCCGTTGTAGGTTTTATAAATTTATTTCGTAGTTTTTATTTTGTTTCGTAGATAAGAGTATGAATAACTTGGTGAAAGCAATTTAAAGGAAAATCAATAAATCTGAACATGATTTATTTGCTATAAATGTAGATTAGTGAATGGATACCAAACCATAAAGTGTTAAGAATCTATAAAGTAAATTAAGGCGGCACCCACGCGGCGGTACCACATGCGGTACAACAAAAGAGGCTACAAATAAAAACAAAAAACATAAACCAAATTTATGAGGTTTTAATATCAAACGAGGGCATTACAAATGTAGTTCGGACACAAGATCAGAGACTACAATACAAGTTGTAACCAAACAGACACAGTCAGGGGCGGACTGTGACCTTAAGAGCCCATTTAACTTCTCCGGGTGGCCGATAAAATAATATAACATATCTCAAAGTAAATAACTTTACAAAAGCGGTAAACGCAACTAAAAAAAAATCGAGTATGAAACTGTAATCCACGTTTTGGTTTTATACAAATTTTGGTTTTTTACAAATTTCCATGTTTAAAAATGAAAACTATTTGGTACTTGCAACAGATATTGGAAATGAGGACAAAACTAACAGAAATCTTGGAACCGGTATATCTAAACCGTTTCGATTGATACTGAAATCGATATTTTTCGTTTAGAATTCAATCTATTTCAAACATCTTTAAAAACACCGTCAAATATAGGAATAGGTACAGTTTTGTTTTGATCGATTAATAATTAAAACCATATTAACATCTTTAATTCCAGTCCACCCCTGGACACTGCAACATATCGAAAAATGAAAATCGACGAAGTGTTGTAGGGCCAATCGTTCTGTCTGTCTGTTAAACTGAGTTTGGACTTCGATGCACAGACACTTTGACGTCTCGCTGCGGGTAAAAATGGGTAACAAAAGCAAAATTGTCACATTTTAAAATCAATTTAAATTATTTTGATTGTTATGCTTTTGATCTGTAGCCTGATAAGCGAGCAATTCAGACAGAGACCCCCACTGACAGTGTTGCCATGTTTATGATATTTTTGTAGGTTTTGTTGTAAAATTCATAGTTTTTATTATAATCAGACTTCAGCATCAGTTACTTTATGATCGAGTGATGCTTGAATTTATAAATTAAACTTTTTTGTAATCTTTTAAAAATGCATAAAACTCATATTTAAGCCACACGCAGCCAATTTTGTCCTTCTACAAAATCCACACGTTATCTTATCGTGCTGCCTGGATAATACTGCAAAGTGCAAATAAAAATAAATTAATGCACTAATCAAAAGGCATAACATACTATGTTGTATGAGTGTCTCGAGGCTTTAAGCAATTTTATTGTAGTAAATGAAAACTAACGAATTTTTCTAATAGTTTGCAGTTGAAGCTTATACTTTAGTCTAATTTTTGTTTTATTTAAAAATAATTTATTCAGTTCAGATTTGCTGCAATAATTGCTCAAACTCAAAAACTTCAAAATCCACTTAATTTGTTTTTCTCTTTTTTTCAATTTTTATTTGCTTCAATAGTCCCAATAATCAATACGCACGCGTTGAGTGCTTTGACTCGCATTTAGTTGCCAACAAAATTGCGCATCAGTGAGATTTAGTGACTTGATAACAACACTTGGCAACCAAGTGTGGCTGACTGTCAAATATCGTGGTCTATTTGGAGCGACGAGCGCTACAGCGTTGCCATAAATTCAGACAGTCTATGAGGGTGCCAGATCGTATGGACTACAACATGATTTTGTACTTTCGGTAATTTTAATATGTATTGAGTATAAATTTGATTAAATAAAACTAGATTGCAAATTGATATGAGACGCATACAATATATGGTTGTCATAGTAAAAGATTTGAATTGCTGGTAAACAAACATCACTATATATCTGATCACAACTGATTCTTGATGTGAATATTTATATCCAAGATTGAGAATAAATCGATCTATTGAATGACATTTCAATTCTTAAAATTTATCAAGCACTTTTTACAATATTCGCAAAATAAACTCTAAGTATTTGGTTAGTTATTAATTCTACAACGACGTATATTTGAATGACTTTTTTTAGATTTTATTCTGTTCCACTTTTAGTTGTTTTTACTACACGTATTTATTATAGCTGCCCGAAAACAGTTCAGTTTCATCCTTATCAAAAATACATAAATTTCGTGTAAAACACTAAAACGCTCTCAGGTAACACGTTGTTCATAAATCTTATGGAGGTTGACAATTTCGAACTGGTTTGTGAGCGCCGGTGGTTTTTTTTATTGATAGATTTTTTCTTCGCTTCACAATAAATTCAATTTTTCACTAAAAATTCATTTTTTTACTAAAAATTCAATTTTTCACTAAAAAATTCAATTTTTCACTTAAAATTAAATTTTTCACTTAAAATTAATTTTTTCACTAAAAATTAAATTTTCACTAAAAATTCAATTTGCACTAAAAATTCAATTTCTTACAAAAATTCAATTTCACTAAAAATTCAATTTGCACTAAAAATTCAATTTCTTACAAAAATTCAATTTTCACTAAAAATTTAATTTTTCACTAAAAATTTTTTTTTCACTAAAAATTCAATTTTCACTAAAAATTTAATTTGCACTAAAAATTCAATTTTTCACTAAAAATTCAATTTTTCACTAAAAATTCAATTTTTCACTAGAAATTCAATTTTTCACTAAAAATTCAATTTTTCACTAAAAATTAAATTTTTCACTAAAAATTCAATTTTTCACTAAAAATTCAATTATTCACTAAAATTTCAAATTTTCACTAAAATTTCAAAATTTCACTAAAAATTCAATTTTTCACTAAAAATTCAATTTTTCACTAAAAATTCAATTTTTCACTAAAAATTCAATTTTTCACTAAAAATTCAATTTTTCACTAAAAATTAAATTTTTCACTAAAAATTAAATTTTTCACTAAAAATTCAATTTTTCACTAAAAATTCAATTTTTCACTAAAAATTCAATTTTTCACTTAAAATTAAATTTTTCACTAAAAATTAAATTCAAATTTTCACTAAAATTTCAAATTTTCACTAAAAATTCAAATTTTCACTAAAAATTCAAATTTTCACTAAAAATTCAATTTTTCACTAAAAATTCAATTTTTCACTAAAAATTCAATTTTTCACTAAAAATTCAATTTTTACTAAAAATTCAATTTTGCACTTAAAATTAAATTTTTCACTAAAAATTAAATTTTTCACTTAAAATTAAATTTTTAACTAATAATTCAATTTATCACTAATAATTCAAATTTTCACTAAAAATTCAAATTTTCACTAAAAATTCAAATTTTCACTAAAAATTCAATTTTTCACTACAAATTCAATTTTTCACTATAATTCAATTTTTTACTAAAAATTCAATTTTTCACTAAAAATTCAATTTTTTACTTAAAATTAAATTTTTCACTAATAATTCAATTTTTCACTAAAACTTCAATTTTTCACTATAAATTCTATGTTCACTATAAATTCAATTTTTCACTTAAAATTAAATTTTTCACTTAAAATTAAATATTTCACTAAAAAATTCAATTTTCACTAAAAATTCAATTTTTCACTACAAATTAAATTTTTCACTAAAATTCAATTTTTCACTAAAATTAAATTTTTCACTAAAATTCAGTTTTTCACTAAAATTCAATTTTTCACTTAAAATTCAATTTTTCACTTCAAATTAAATTTTCACTAAAAATTCATTTTTTCACTATAAATTAAATTTTTCATTAAAAATTAATTTTCCACTAAAAATTCAATGTTTCACTAAAAATTCAATTTTTACTAAAAATTCAAATTTTCACTAAAAATTCAAATTTTCACTAGAAATTCAAATTTTTACTAAAAATTCATTTTTCATTGAAATTTTAAGTAAAATTAAATTTTGAATACAAATTAAATTTTGAATACAAATTAAATTTCATAGAAATTTAAAATTTAACTAAAATTAAATTTTCAGTATTCTATACAATTTTAATTCTTCTCTAACGTCCTTGATATATTAAATTGATCTTCTGAGTTGCCCAAAAACAGAAATACAATTTTGTGCCCGTCATTAACGCACCAAAATAGGTTTCTTAATCAAGTGTAAAATTTAAGTAACAATAAAAGATCATTCCACCCTTTAAAAGTCATCCTCTCTTTGTGTTCGGGAATGTGTGCAAACAACGTCATGTTGCCGTATTTTCTTTTCCGTAATTTGACTCACATGTCACACACTTTCGTCACTTTTTCTGCCATTAGCAATGAATACAGCGACCGGCTGTTGCCGTTACAAATTGCATTTGTATCCTGTGAAATGCAATTATCCTGGAGTATCTTTTTTTGTTTGTTCTTGCACCTTTTGAGTGCATTTTTTTTTGTTGGAATTATTGAAATGAAAATTATTGATGAATGTTGTTCGAATTTTAAATTAAAAAAATATACGATATTTTTAAAAATCAATTTATAATTAATCATTTTTGTAAATAAATGCATTTTTTATAATATAATAGAAACATATGTTGTTAAAAGTTAAAAAATAAGAAAAACAATTCTTTGTTTTTCGATTTTTATGTTCGTTTCATAAATTTTATTGAAACAATTAAATAATTGAAATTTTTCAGTTTTCATTTCAATTTAATTTTTCGAAGTTATCGAAAATTATGGCTCTAATTGTCACAAATTAATCAAAAAAATTTCAGAAATTAGAGAGATACTTTTTTTTTTAAATTTTTATAAATCGACTGAAGTGATCAATAATTTTTTTTAATGAATTTTAGTCAAACAATTGTCAAATTCAACTAAATATAATTGAATTTATTTACGATTGTTTTTGAAATATATATTTGGAACGTAAAAAAAAACAATTTCTGGGGGGAACTGATTCCAAACAAAGTGACTCCAAACATCTGACAGTCACACGATTCGTTGTATGTTATGACACAGTAAAACTATTTTATTTACATTTTGATTTTCTACATCATTTCCAAGAATAATACATAATTTTATTCAGAAATAAATAATTCATAATCGGAGAAAATAAATTGAAATTCAGAATTTCCTAAATAAATTTTATAAATTCGATAAGAATATTTTGAATATTTTACTATTAAAAATTTATAATCCAGCATATACTAAAACCCTTCAAATTAAAATATAAAATTTCATTCTCTTTGAAAATGTCTACGTCATTTCTGTAGCACATATATATATAAAAAGAACTACCGCAAAACAGTAGCCAGCCACACTTAATTGGAAATAAATTGCAGTAAATCATTTTTGGATTCCTGTGGCGCTGGCGGCGCGGCGGTAAAATCAAATTCAAATCAAAAGAAATTAAAAACTATTTAGATCAATGTACTACCGTCGCGACGCGATAGAGACCAACGGCGGAGAACGGCATCAAATGCCGCAGGCGGACGGTGGAACGGACGGAAATCATTGCGGGCGTCACGTCTTTAAACTCTTCAATGAGATACGTGTGAAACTGGCTCAAACAATTTCAATGAATGAATGAAAGATGTTAAAAAAAGGGGTTCAATAATTGAGAATAAAATTTCCAAATACAAGTTTAAATACAATAATTACCGAACGGAAGGGAAAAGGAAGGGCAAAGGCAAGTATTAGAGTTATTAGAAAAAACTGTTTTTTAATTTTAATTTCAATAATATATAAACCGTTATAGTAGGCATTCAATATATTTAGTTTTTTTTTCTAGTGAGAATATTTTTTTTTTAAATAATGATTTATATGTTACACTTTTGTAGCTAATAAATCGGGACTCGGATTGAATCAGAACTAGAGTTGAAATCCTTTTTAATGAAAAACATAAAATAGAACTGAGATGGTAGTTACAGAACCAGTACTGGAACAAGCACATATCATCACTGACATGCCAAAGGGGCGAATGTCCATTTTTAAAATTGTTGGGAAATCCAATTTTATAGTTTGAAGTGCTTTAAAAATAAATAAAATTTATTTTTCTTCAATTTATTTTGTTAATTTGGTTTACTAATCATTTATTATAACGTATATAAAATATCTTTTGATTTGGACAACTAACTTAATTATAAATATGGATTTTGTGAGGCTATATCCTGACCAAAGCGCAAATATTTTCGTTTTTTTGCTATAATTCTTTGTTGGTGCAATATTAAATAGTGCTGTAAAGGCATTTATTGTTTGTTTTCAAAGCATCTATTGATTAGCATAATTATTTAAAAATAATTTTCCAAATATTAATTTGCAAGAAAAATGTTTGGCAAAATATTTTTAAATAATGATGCCAATCGATATGTGCTTTAAAACCAAATAATTAATGCCTTTATATCACTATTTTATCTTGCACCAATAAAGAGTTATTGCAAAAAAACAAAGAAATTCGAAAATCTTGTCATGCCAAAAGGGCGAATCTTTTCGTTTTTTTGCTATAACTCTTTATTGGTGCAAAATAAAAAAGTGACGTAAAGGCATTTATTGTTTGTTTTCAAAGCATCTATCGATTGGCATCATTATTTTAAAATAATTATCCAAACATTTTTCTTGCAAATGATAAAAATTCAAAAAAATATTTTAAAAAAATGATGATGATCAATAGGTGCTTTAAAAACAAACCATTAATGCCTTAACACCACTCTTTTATCTTATACCAATCAAAAGTTATGGCAAAAAAAAACGAAAAGATTCGCCCTTTTGGCATGACAACATTTTCCATTTTTCGAATTCGCCCTATTGGTTTTGTCTTCTGTGGCTATAAATATCCAACAAAACCACACACAATTTTGACGCAGTATACTTGAGGAAAAACTACATTCAAAAATGTAAAAAATCGCACATGTCAAAAATTACACATTGGCGCCTTTGGCATGATAGTGACGATATATTTTAATTTTTCTTTTGGAACTGTAATAAAGCCTGGATTAAAACTAATTGGAATATGCCAAATTGGAACCGTTTTTGAATTTGATTTATAAAATCTGGACTTGCAATTCACAGAATTGAATTTTGATTGCGAGAATTTACCCTATTAGGGTAGACATGATCATGACCGGATCATATTGTTCATATAACTAATCGGGTTATGACAAGGTAAAAATTCAGTGATCATTTCCCGATCATGATCCTAACACAATTTCTACTAGGGATTGGTACCAAAAACAGTTATAAAATTTAAATATATTTTTCAAAATATCATTAGATTTTAAAATACGCGAAAACAAGTTTATACATTATATTTTTATTTTATAATGTCCGAAATCAAATTTCAATATTTAATTTTTAACAATTTATTTGAATTGAAATTAATTAAACTGCATAGAACTGATCTGTAGAAAAGTATTTCAAAATTTTTATCATTTTCAGGATTTTATCGGGCATATTTTCGGCAAGCATAGATAAATGGAAGTTTTTAGGAAGCGCCACAGCAGATTATCAAATTTAATGAAATTTTAAAAGCAGATTTCCGGCATATTTTTATTCCGAACAGAAAATAGCTTTTAATATTTAGTAAAATTTGCTAAAAAACCGAGACACAATTCCGGCCATTTTTCAGGAGTATTTCCGGTCTATTTCCATCAAACCCACAGATAAATGATATATTTTGGGAAATGTCCAGCATGTTGTAAAATTTTGTAGAATGTTTATGGCATATGTACGTCATATTTTGGGAAAGGGCATAAAAAACAACCCTGTGACATAAAAAAAAAAATTAATTTCACCCAAAAATTCTTTAAGCTGGACACAATTTTTGTAATTTTTCAGTTTTCTAGGGTAGAGTTTTGAGTTAAAAGTTCTAAACTGACTCGATCCTGTACAAAATATGTCATTTAATTTAAAGCATTTTTTTATTAAACATAGAAAGCAAAGACTGGATTTTGGAAATTTTTTATAAAAATATACTTCAATTTTGTAAGGGATTCATTATAATCATGGACCGCCAAGAACTGAAATCTGAAACAGTATCGGAACTGCTCCGATTTGTGTAACTGGAATAGGAATAGAACCAGAATCGGAAACCATATATTCTTTTTGTTTATACCGGAATCGGAACCGCTATTTTCAAAATTTGGAGCAAGAACCTGAACTGAATTTCCAAAGTCCTGTCAGAGACCACAAAGGAGCGAAATCTTTTCGATTTTTGAAACCGGAACCCAACCTGTTGGAACAGGAACCTGTATTTAAAAATCTTGGAACCAGAACAAATATTCCAAAATGTTTTAGTTTCTGATTATAAGAATTCAAAATTTATGAAATGATGAAATGGATGGATGCGTTTATTAATATTTTTTTTTGTGATTTTTTAGTAAGTCTACAATGATCTGTAACTTTTATAATTTTTGGAATGAAAAACTATTTTATATTTATTAATACAAAATTAATTTTATACAATAACTAAGCCGCCTTTTTTCGTTATATAAACATATATTTTTATTTTGATTTTAAGCCAAATGCAAAAACTGGTTGCTCTGACTCGTGGCGTCAGTCAAGAATCTGTCTTCCGCTCCTTACATCCTGCAGCCATTTAGCAAATCAAACGATTAAGTTTCGCCCAAAAGCCGTCTAAATTTTAATTGAGCCGCCGCACCGCATTAGCGGACCAGTCGCGCTAATCGCCTTGATCCGCCGCTTTCGAAATTGTGCCGCCGCCGCTCCTACGCAATTCGCCTGACCGACCAACGACCGTGCGTCCGTCCATCGACCATCGTCGTTTGTTGGTACGTCAATGTGGCGTCACACGAAATGCGTGAAATACGACGTTCATTCATACAACGAACGCCGATTCAACCGATTTAAAGTTGATCCATATTTAAGGCGTTGCCGCATCCAACTTGACCCACAATAGATTCATTCATTTGATGCTCAGTAGTTTTAAGTTGGATCTCGGCCTTGGTTCGTTTCGTCACGACAGCACCTCACCTCACGACACGTCATGTCATTTCATCAAGAAGAAATGTTTTTGCGTTAATCACGCAATGTCACGATCGCGATCGTTTTGTCGGCACTTTAGACAGACAGACCCCAGATTTCTTGGGATTAATTTGGCGCTTTTATTTATTTAATAATTTTTCGTAGATTTTCGCTCTGTTTTGACCCTCATTAGCGGCGGGCGCAGATCGTTTGGTTGCCTTATTAATTGCCTCTTCTTCTTCATTTTATGGATTACTGGGGAGGATACGGGCGATGAGACTCGCAGGCGGTGCAAATCAATTATAATGCGATTATGCAGTAAAGTGAGAGTTTTGCTGTGGCTTGACGTTGCCCGAAATAAAAAAACTCATTCATAAAAATCACGCAGGTCTCAATGACGGCGGCGATGGAGTCGGTCTCTAATGAAATCAGGCTAATATTTGGCTAATGATCGCGATCATCGGAAGTGGGATTTACGCGGTTTAGCAATTTAAAATATATTTATGAAATTTGTGAATTTCGAAACGTTTTTTGTTTTTGAAAATTTAATTTTTTTATATAATAAAATTTTGAAAAATGAAAAATATTTCGTTAAATATTATTTATTAAATTTAGCTATATCTAAGTATCACAGAAAAAAATAATCGACGTAAATAAAGCAACCGATATTAATTGCATTCATTAACCAATCCAGCAATGGAATTCACTAATTTAATGGAAACATTTGCTATTCTTCGTTAATTCAGCAAATCCGTTTGCTAATATGAATATGAAATGAAATATAATTAGTAATTGTTTCTATATTTACGTCGATTATTTTTCTCTGTGATACAAAAATTGAGAAAACATTCAAAAATTGAATTTGAAATTTATAAATCTTAATATGAATTTTTTTAATTTCGATGGTTTTATCTTTTGAATTTTTTTAAAATTTAACAAATTTTCAGGTGCTTTAAAAAATCAACTATATAAATATTTAATTTAAAACATCGACGCCCCTTACGAAAACTATTATATTAAAATTGTCATAACTAAAAAATAATTTTTTCACTAAAAATTCAATTTTTCACTAAAAATTAAAATTTTCACTAAAATTTCAATTTTCACTAAAAATTAAATTTTTCACTTAAAATTCAATTTTCACTAAAAATTCAATTTTTTACTAAAAATTCAATTTTTCACTAAAAATTCAATTTTTCACTAGAATTTCATTGTTTACTAAAAATTCAATTTTTACTTCAAATTAAAATTTTCACTAAAAATTTAATTTTTCACTAAAAATTCAATTTTTACTTCAAATTCAAATTTTCACTAAAAATTCAATTTTTTACTAAAAATTCTGTTTCACTAAAAAATTAAAATGTTCACTAAAAATTCAATTTTTCATTTTTTCACTAAAAATACAATGTTTCACTAAAATTTCAATTTTCACTAAAAATTCAATTTTTTACTAAAAATACAATTTTTCACTAAAAATTCAATTTTTCACTAAAAATTCAATTTTTCAATAAAAATTCAATTTTTCACTAAAATTTCAATTTTCACTAAAAATTAAAATTTTCACTCAAAATTAAATTTTTCACTAAAAATTAAAATTTTCATTAAAAATTAAAATTTTCACTAAAAATTAAATTTTTCATTTTTTCACTAAAAATTAAATTTTTTACTAAAATTTAAATTTTCACTAAAAATTCAATTTTTTTACTAAAAATTAAAATTTTCACTAAAAATTAAATTTTTCACTAAAAATTAAAATTTTCATTAAAAATTAAATTTTTCACTAAAAATTAAAATTTTCACTAAAAATTCAATGTTTCATTTTTTCACTAAAAATTCAATTTTTCATTTTTTCACTAAAAATTCAATTTTTCACTAAAATTTAAATTTTCACTAAAAATTCAATTTTTACTAAAAATTCAAATTTTCACTAAAAATTCAATTTTTTACTAAAAATTCAATTTTTCACTAAAAATTCAATTTTTTACTAAAAATTCAATTTTTCACTAAAAATTCAATTTTTCACTAAAATTTCAATTTTTACTAAAAATTCAATTTTTTACTAAAAATTAAAATTTTCACTAAAAATTCACTTGAAATTCAATTTTCATGAGAAAAGTCAGAAATTCCAGTGATAGACTTTTTTTTGTAATAAATGAAATACAAGTGACTATGAAATGAACAACTAAGCAAAAGCTCTCACTGGAAAATTTGACGAATCACTTTTCGTTTCGTTTTACAAAATAAGGTGGTAAATCTTTTTTTTTAATCTTTACTTCAAACACAAATTTTTAACTACTTTGTCAATTAAATCATTGTAAAATTATGAAAATATATTAAAAAATAAAAACACCTTGTAAATTATGTAAATTTGTCATTAGCATCGATAATGTATCTCCTGCTCTTAATCTGCGTACGAGATCTCACTCAATTAAGAGATCGAGCGACAGCGAACAAATTAAATGCCTGACACCTTTTTACGAAAACACCAACCAAACACTTTGAAGTGTTACCAAAAAAAAAAACACAACCCGTAGCACTTAACCAAATTCCAGGCAGGCACCACATTAAAAACCCCCCACGCCACCACTTCAAAAACAACCAACGCAGTTCAAGGTCCACCTCTAAAGCACCCTTCGAAAGCAGTCGAGAGCCACAAAAAACACATAGCTAATAGCTTTAAATATGCTGCCAACAGAGCTTTTGATATATCTCAGCCAAAAAAAAGAAACACTAAATAGGATTTTCGAATGCTTTCATCTCAAGGGCGCTAAATGCACGAGTGAAAGTAGCGCAATTATGTCACCTAAAAAGGCAGGAGGTAGCATCCCAAATTCCAACCCAGCAGCTACTACCTCAGAAGTTTACTTAATAAGCTTTCAGAGGGTGTTTTGATTTTTTTTAAAGGCTGTTTATAGAGTACATATAGAGAATAATGGTGGATGTTTTGCTATTAGGTTTCTCGTTTGCTTCAACTGTGAAGTGGAAGCAGCTCTAATGTGACCCAATTAAAACTCTAAATTATAGTTAATGGTCACCTGCTTTAATGATAACTTTTTCACTAATTAAAACAAAAAATAATTAACTGAATTTTATTGTTTGCAATTAAAACCTGTTGCTGTTACGTGCACCAGCGGAAGTTATAAAATTTCTAAAAAACTAAAACAATTCAAATGTTTGAAAATGTTTTAAAATAATAATTTATTCTTTTTAATTGTTTTTTTGCGTCATTTTTACAGCTCGCCTTGATTGTCTTCATTACTAAATAAATTTTTGAAAATATGAAATGTCCCAAAAACTGTTACGGTCAACGGTTGGGTTACGTGCGCTAATTAGTGGTAATTGTCACGCATTATGGGCAAAATGTCGATGTGCGGCGAAAGTGACCTAAAGTTGAACAATGTAATGTACACGAAATAGAAATTAATTTAAATATACAATTTTCACTAAATTTTAAATTTTTATTAAAAATTCAATTTTCACTAAAAATTAAATTTTTCACTAAATATTAAATTTTTCACTAAATATTAAATTTTTCACTAAAAATTCAATTTTTCACTAAAAATTCAGTTTTTCACTAAAAATTAAATTTTTCACACTAAAAATTTAATTTTTCACTAAAAAAAAAATTTTATCACTAAAATTTAAATTTTTCACTAAAAATTGAATTTTTCACTAAAAATTGAATTTTTCACTAAAAATTAAAATTTTCACTAAAATTTCAATTTTTCACTAAAAACTAAAATTTTCACTAAAAATAAAATGTCTCACTAAAAATTCAATTTTTCACTAAAATTTAAATTTTTTACTATAAATTCAATTTTTCACTAAAATAGAAATGTTCACTAAAAATTAAAATTTTCACTAAAAATTAAAATTTTCACTAAAAATTAAATTTTTCACTAAAAATTAAATTTTTCACTAAAAATTCAATTTTTCACTAAAAATTCAATTTTTCACTAAAAAATTCAATTTTTTACTAAAAGTTTAAATTTTCACTAAAAATTCATTTTTTCACTACAAAATTCAATTTTTCACTAAAAAATTCAAATTTTCACTAAAAATTCAATTTTTCACTAAAAATTCAATTTTTCACTAAAAATTCAATTTTTCACTAAAAATTCAATTTTTCACTAAAAATTCAATTTTTCACTAAAAATTCAATTTTTCACTAAAAATTCAATTTTTCACTAAAAATTCAATTTTTCACTAAAAATTCAATTTTTCACTAAATATAATTTTTCACTAAAAATTCAAATTTTCACTAAAAATTAAATTTTTTACTAAAAATTCGATTTTTCACTAAAAATTCAATTTTACACTAAAAATTTAATTTTTCACTAAAATAAAAAATTTGATCACTAAAATTTAAAAGTTTCACTAAAAATTGAATTTTTCACTAAAAATTAAAATTTTCACTAAAAATTAAATTTTTCACTAAAAATTAAATTTTTCACTAAAATTTCAATTTTCACTAAAAATTCAATTTTTCACTCAAAATTCCATTTTTTCACTAAAAAAATTAAATTTTTCACTAAAAATTCAATTTTACACTAAAAATTTAATTTTTCACTAAAATAAAAAATTTGATCACTAAAATTTAAAAGTTTCACTAAAAATTGAATTTTTCACTAAAAATTAAAATTTTCACTAAAAATTAAATTTTTCACTAAAAATTAAATTTTTCACTAAAATTTCAATTTTCACTAAAAATTCAATTTTTCACTCAAAATTCCATTTTTTCACTAAAAAAATTAAATTTTTCACTAAAAATTCAATTTTTCACTAAAATTCAATTTTCACTAAAAATTCAATTTTTTACTAAAAATTCCATTTTTCACTAAAAATTCAATTTTTCACTAAAAATTTAATTTTTCAACAAATATTCAATTTTTCACTTAAAATTCAATTCAATTCAATTCAATTTTTCACCAAAAATTCAAATTTTCACTAAAAATTCATTTTTTCAACAAATATTCAATTTTTCACTTAAAATTCAAATTTTCACTAAAAATTCAATTTTTCACAAAAAAAAAATTTATTTCACTAAAATTTCAATTTTTAACTAAAAATTCAATTTTTCACTAAAAATTCAATTTTTCACTAAAATTTACATTTTTCACTAAAAATTCAATTTTCAATAAAAATTCAGTTTTTTACTAAAAATTCAATTTTTCACTAAAACTTCAATTTTTTACTAAAAATTAAATTTTTCACTAAAAACTCAATTTTTCACTAAAAATTAAATTTTACAGTAACCATTTTTCACTAAAAATTCAATTTTTCACTAAAAATTCAATTGTTCACTAAAAATTCAATGTTTCACTAAAAATTCAATTTTTCACTAAAAATTCAATTTTTCACTAAAAATTCAATTTTTCACTAAAAATTCAATTTTTCACTCAAAATTAAATTTTTCACTAAAAATTGAATTTTTCACTAAAAATTAAATTTTTCACTAAAACTTCAAATTTTCACTAAAAATTCAATTTTTTACTAAAAATTCAATTTTTCACTAAAATTTCAATTTTTTCACTAAAAATTCAATTTTCCATTTAAAATTAATATTTTCAGTAAAAATTAAATTATCACAGAAATTTATATTTCAGAATGAAAAATTAAAAATTGAAAAAAAAAATATTTCAAAAATATTTTGAAATTTTTTAAATTGGTTTAAAAATGCGCAACTCTGTTCAGCGACAATTTACGTTGTTGTTGTTGCTGTAGCGCTTAAATATCACCGTTATCAATTGCTGTAGTTGTTTTTTTTTTGGTGCTTGGAATTTTAAGCTTCTCATATGCTGCGCAGCCATTTTTAACGCTCGCATAAACTGCGTTACACACACCGAGACAAACACACTCAAATGCGTCCAAAAACAAAAGAGTAACAACAACAACAGCAGCAACAACAACAAAAACAGCGACAGCAACATTTAACTGCTGTCAATTTACTGTTTAAATGCCAAACAAAAAGTGCTAAGAGTCCAAAAAGCAAAAAAGGTAACAAAAACATTTGAGCATCACAATTGTCTTTGGCAACTTTTGTTGCAGCGCAACTGAAACAGCAACATTGTCTGTTGCTGCTGCAACGAGTTTCAACCACGACACGAAGGCGGAGCCAAATCGTGTTAAACACGATGCTTATGATGCCGCGCGATGCTACTGCTGCCTGCGCGCTGCGTTGCTCTGACCATGGCAGCAGGATGAAGACATCAATAAAGAGCAACAAAAACGATAACAACAACAAGAACAAATACAAAGCAGAAGAGGCAGAGTAACACAAGCACAACATGTTGCTGTTGTATTTGTTGTTGTTAATGAGTTGGGTGGTGGTGTTTATGATAATGGCGGTTGAGGTGAGTATAAATACAACATGGTGAGTTGTTTGTTTTGTCTTTAGATTGCTATAATTTTCGAACGTGGTGACTATAAAATGTTGCTATAAAATTGTTCACCACTTTGTGGGCAAATAGTTGAATTTAGTTAATATGTAGTTGTGTGGGCTATGGTGAATTTAAAAAGGACTTTTTTGATATACTGAATATAAATATTTCCAAATTTAATGAATTCAAATACCTGAGACAATATTTTTGGCATTTTTCTGGAATATTTCGGGCATATTTCCGGCAAACGCACAGATAAGTAGAATATTTTGGGAAGTGTATAGCAGGTTGTAAAATTTGATGGCATTTTAGTGGCAGATTCACGCCATATTTGGGGAACGGCAGAAAATAGACAGTTTTTGATACAAACATCGCCTTTGTCTGTTTGAAATAGAAATGTTTCTGAACTGCCTCGACCCTGCCAAAAATTTTGTCTGGGGTAGGTATAATGTTGCCTTACAATGATTTTTATAATGATTTAGTAGAGTGGATTGTTTTCTAAAATTTATTCCCAGAACTGCAAGCGATATCCTTCATTCGCAATAACTTATTTCTGATCTCTATCAATCAAGTCAAAAAAAAAACCTTTTATCGAGCATCTACATCGAAAATACTGTTTATTCTCGGGGGGAGAATGGTTGCAGTAATATGGAGTTGTACAAGATCGAACTTGGATACACTAGGTTGGTATTTTTAAAATAAAACAATGCTATATACTTTATTCAATACTAGAATTGCATTTTTGATTAATAAAAACGAGAACTGATGATGCTTGTTCCTTAATTCGTCTATAATTTGAAGTGTTATTTTTTGGATTTTGCCTTGGATATAGATTGACCCAGAGAACGAGAACAGATGATTGTGTCATGGTTCTTTAATAGGCATATTCATTATCTAGATAGTCTCAATTTGAAGTGTTCGTCAATTCAAAAAAATTAGAGTAATGCAATCCATTTCATAGAAATAATAGGTAGGTTTTTTAAAAATAAAACAGTGCTATATAATTTAAATATATATTCAATATAGGAATTAGATTCTTCTTTATTAGAAAAGAAAATAAATGATTGTTCCATGATTCGTTAATTATTTGAAGCGTTATTTATTCGATTTTGTCTCGGATATGAACCCAAAATTAAGGATAAGTCAACAAAATAGCAAAAAGTATTATTATTCTGAAGACAAAAATCGCATTTTTCATTTTTAGGAACCATAACGACAGATGACGCGTCAATACAGGCATCTTCATTATTTGATGTCATATTTTTGTTCTATATGTCTTGGATGTAGATGGACCCAAATTTAAGTATATATTTTAATGGCTGTATTTGCATAGGCATGACAAGAAAATAGCAAACATTATTATTATTATTTTGTAGACGAAATATTGTGTATAGCCCCATTAAATTTCAGGTTTTAAAGAACAAGAACTAATTTCTGAAACAACAAACAAAAAAACAAATAATTATTAAAAACTAAGAAAATTGATATAAATTAAAGAGAACGAACATTTTTCTCTTATTACCCCCATACATTAGAAATTCTGTATTCGGGTCATAATTGGCAGTCAAAACATCAAACTTGCCAAACAAACCTTTCAAAATGTGCAGGAAATTCGACAAAAATACCTCAATTTCCTGCAATAAACCGTACACAAATCACAAAAAAAAAAACTCACCACACAGCCCATACTAGAAATTTCGCCAGCACCACCACCGGCCATTGCAACGCTCACTCACACCTACATAGAGAGCTAGAGAGAACGAGCAAGCGAGAGAGTAAAAGAGGGAGTGAGTGAGCGTGCCAGAGACTGACTCTCGACTGCTGTTGTTGTTGTTGTTTTCATTGATATCTAATGAATGTCAATCGAAGCAATTATGACCAATAAATGCAGCCAACAGATACAACGACTATAGACGACGGATAGATGGCTAAATGGATGGATGCATGGACGGACATTTGCGCGACAGACAGCAGCGCACATGCGCCATGACACAGAGCGGGAGGACAGTATGATGATGATGAAGCGCCACACGCAGTGGACGCTATGCGAGACAGAGAGAGAGAGAGAGCGACATGAGTAACGAGTCCGATTAAGTGGCGACTTGTTTTACCGGTTTTATAGCGCGTATATCTAGAAGATACAACGTTACTATTTTGCCAGGCAGTTGGAATGGCAATTGGAACGACAGCGTTTAGTGTCGGTCGAACAGCAAACACGAGCGGTTGTTGAACAGCGCTAAAAGTAACGCTTGTGTTTTTGAAAAATCATTTATAAAAAATACGAGAAGCGACGGTGTTTATGAGAAGAAACTAACCAAAAAGAAAGAAGAAAAAAAACAAGTGTTTTGCAAAGTGACAAAAGTAACGCAATGCAGCTTATAGTGACATTAAAATATTTTAAAGTGTAAAAAATAATTTAAAATTGTAAAATTCAACTAAAAACACAAAATTCAACTAAAAACACAAAAATATCTTAAAGATAAAAAAGTATCTCAAAGATATAAAAGTATCTCAAAAATATACAAATATCTCAAAGTTATAAATGCACCTCAAACATTGAACATTAACGTTAAATTACTACAATTAATTAAAAACACAAAATATAAAGAAGTATCTAAAAATTATAAAGTATCGCACAGATGCAAAAGTAACTGCTAAAACAAAAACAACTTGACAACTATTTTATAATATTGTAAATTGATTGCAAAGCATCTTACGGAGATAAATATAACGCAAAGTGATTAATATCTGACAATTACAAAAAGTATCTGCAATTAATACAAGTATCTACGGTTAATACAGCTAAACCTTTTAAAAAGTAGCTTCAAAAACTTAAGAGTATTCAGGATATACAAAAGTAACTGCAAATTGCAAAAGTATCTGCATATTGGAAAAGTATCTACATATAGCACAAGTATCTACAAATCATATAAAGCTTAGGCAAACATATCACATATATGCAAAAGTACCTTTAAATTGCACAAATCTGTAAATTGGGTATCTTCTAACTTAAAATAGTTACTGCAACTCACAGAAGTATCTCAACTTTGATAAAGTATCTTTTGAAAAGTATCGCACAATTGCCAAAAAGTATCTGACAGTTCGTTAAAACTGCTTTTCGCAGCTCAACGCAACGCCAACCCAATGACCACGATGCCCCCCGAAATGTCCAGCACCGCCAACGTTGTCGCCGTTCCCACCGCCACGTCGGTGGTGCAGCGTGATTCGCTGTCCTCCCTGCATGCGTCACGATCGCGCTTTATGATCACTGACATTCTTGCGGGCAGCGCAGCAGCAGCGGCGGCTGCAATACGTAACGCATCGCCACCAGGTGGTGACAGTGGCCGCCTTGGCAGCATGTTGCATCCATTGCATGCGCATCATCATCATCAATTACAGCAACAACAGCAGCAACAGCACCATCAACAACAGCAGCAGCAACAACATGCAGCGCTGCAACACTATTTGGCGCAACAGCAACACTTGTTGCAACAACATCAGCAGCAACAACAACAACATCATTATCACGGCTCGCCGCCACCACCACAAGCACCATCCTCTGCAGCCGCTTTGCAGCAACAGCAGCAGCAACATCATCAACAACAGCAACAACATTCGCTGCATCCAGTCTCCGCTGCCGCTCATCTAATGGGCGGTGGTTTTCCAGTTGGCGCCGCTGGTCCACACAACGGACTGCATGCCATGCAGGCGGCACACTATGCGGCGCTCCAGCAAGAACGCGAACGCATACGTGAAGCGGATGCTGCCGCCGGACTGGATCATGATGAACGTTCGCGTTCGCCGCACCCGATAGCGGTGCGTGATCTGAGCGGTGCAGCGCAGAATACGGCAGGTGGTGGTATTGGTGGCGGCAGCAGCATTAGCGGCGATCAGGCGAGCACTATCGATGACAGTGACAGCGATACATGCGGTAAGTGACGAGTTTTTTAAGCATTAATAAAAATACTGAAGATTTACGTACCAAATACGTATTTAAAACGGATCGTTTTCAAAGCGGATCCCCACCTGAAGTAGCATTTTATATAAAAACAAAATCTATAACAGTTTCACCATAAAAAGTAACTTTTGGCGGATTAATAAAAATACTGAAGATTTACGTACCAAATACGTATTTAAAACGGATTGGTTTCAATGCGGATGCACATCAGAAGTATTATTTTATATAAAAACAACAACTCAACAACTAAAATCCATAACAATTTCACCATTAAAAGGAACTTTTTGAGGAATAGCAGCATATTTCTTATTTATCAAATTAATGAAATTTATTTGTTTGTTGCATTATTGATGAATGTAACTGATGAATGACATTAAATCATAAAATAATCATCATTATTAATAAATTAATCATTTTTTAAACCATATATTATTTTAAAGTATATGAACTAAAATCAATGAAATTTATAAATAATTTCATTATATCGATGAATAGTTCAAATAATCAAATACATAGATAAATAATGAATTTGTTGATTAGCATGAAGAATTCATTCATAAAAATGTAAGATCAACGTTGCATTATTCTCGAAAAACCTTTGTTCTTGAAAAAAATATTCATATTTTAGACGAATTGTTGTATACATTAATTTGATGAATTTGTGCATTATTATGAGGATTTAAACACGTGTGAAGAATTCAAATATAGACGCAGAAGAAACTTATTGCATCAATATAATAAACGAGCGTTGAATGATATTAATAAATAATTTCATTATATTAATGAACGTTTTATAAAACAAAATTATGATTTTATTCATTAATATAATGAATAGTTCATATTATAGATGAATTGTTGTAAATTGTCTTTAATATTATTTAGATATTTTTTATATATCCGAAGTTATTGTGATGCGTAAATAATAAATTAAACGGCAGATTCATAAAAAAATCATCAGTATGATGAACAAGCCTTTATAATTGAAGAAATCATCAAATTAATGAACATATTCATAATGTAATTATGATGATTTGTGTATATAAACAAACATATCGTCGTTGTAGAAAAAAAAGTCACGAACTACATTTTCAAAATGCCTATTATTCATTTACAAAATTCTTTATATATCTTTCAATATTTGTACCAAATGATAAGAAAATGTGAATCTATCAATTGACATTTTAACTTTAAAAATATATCAATTACTTTTTGTAATAATTACCAACAAAGTTAAAATTTCAGATTTTCATAAACTGACTTTTAGTTCTACAACGACGATATGATATATTTTTGCTTTATGTATTGTGAAGAAACGAATTTCATATATTTAATGAACGAGCGCTCAATAATAAATAGCTCATGATATAAATAATTTCATAATATTACTGGACCTTAGTAAATAAAAATTGTGATTTTATTAATTAATATGCAGATTTTTCATTAATAAACCAAGAAACTGCATCAATGCACACAAAATTCATCAATATAATAAACAATGCTTTATACTTCAAAAATCGTTAAATTAATTGACATATTCAGAATTGATGAATTGATGAATTATTCATATAAACAGACATAATAATACATTAATAAAAAATGTTTAGTTTTTCACTACAGATAAAATTTATTACATGATTTTAATGAACGAGCGCCCAATGGTGAATTGTTCATCATATCAACAAATAACTTCATAATATTAATGAACGTTTCATAAAGCAAAATTATGAATTTATACTGACATAAAAATATTGTCATCAATAAACGGCTTTTAATTAATTTATTCATTCGTTTATTCTAAATTCATCAATATAATGAAAAATTTGTCATTTTGGTGAAAAATTCATAATTTTAATGAATACTTTTATGTTATTAATGAACGAATAATTATGAATTTATAATTAATTTTTTCTGATATAAACATAATTTATCGTTTATTTATTTATTTATTTGCTATAATTGTATTTTAATCAATACATTTATGATATTGCATAATTATAAATGTTCATTTGTAAAAAAATTCATAATATTAATGAATGCGTTTATGATATGGATGAACGCTTAATTCAAAATTTCTTCATTATATTAATGAATTTTTTCTGTGTACGCAAGTCAGTCATTAAATTCATCCAATCGAACGCCCGACCGCTTGTCCGTCCGTCCTTCCCTCAGTCAGTCATTCCTCAGTCAGTCATTCAGTCAGTGGAAAACGTTTACGTTGCACGCAGTTTGCAATTAGTTGGTTATCAAACAACAGACAGACAGACGGACAGATATACACGCTATAACTCCTAAATTCGAGCAGGAACCTTTTAACAATTTGCCCAACACACATGGAAACTGCATTGAAACATTTGCCAGCTACCCAGATACAACAAATACTTAATCCGTCCGTCCGTATGCAGTGCGCTGCGCTGCTCAGCTGAGCGCGAAATAATGCAGCAGCGGCAGCAAATATTATTTTTAACGTATTATTAATACTTAATTTATTTGTTGCAATTTCTGCTGTTTGGTAAATGTTATAATTTTGCTATTAACAAATAGCAGGGCATTTGATGGGGCTACGCGTGCAGCAGCAGCCACAGCATTTTAAACAAATTCCGCAAACGATTTCCTGTTGCAAAAAACAACAACATACGAGTTGATGAATTAATGAATAAAAAAAGTAATGCAAACAAAAAAAATCGTAGAAACAATTATGAAAAATAATAAAAAATTTAAAATGTTTCAAACTGGCAATTAGGCATTTTTGCTTAGCACGTTAATTAATTGGGCTTGTAAGCAATTGTGTTAAAAGCCCGGTGGGCGTAAAATGTATTTTTTCATTTTGAAAAATTTTTATTTTATATATTTTTAAATATGCATTGTTATGTAATATGTATGTAGAAAATACGCATTGTTTAAAATTGTAAAAGTTAAAAATAATATATGCTCTAAAAATAAAAATAATGTTCAAAAGGCGGAACTTCCAATAATAGATTTTGAAAATGAAGACTTACTTTAAATTGTATGCATCGTTTTAAACTAAATATTTCCCAGACATATAAAAGAGATATAACATAACGAAATATTAATTCCTAGAGAAATTTTCTGATGTTTAAAAAAGGATAAGAGGTCCACCCATATCACCCAAAAGAAAGACATGGTTAATTAATAGCATTTCCATAGAAAAACAATTATTTATATTATTAAAATTGATTGATATGATGCATACCATTAGTTCAATAATTTTCAAACTGTTAATACAATATGTTATTTTTAATAGGATGCATACCATTAGTACAATAATATTCAAACTGTTAATTCAATATGTTATTGTACCATAAATTTTATAATGTACTATTTCAATTCCAATGCCTATTAATATATATTGATACGTATTATTAATTTTATGGTATAGTCGAATTAAATTTTTCTAAATATTTGTTAAAAAAGAAAGGATTTAACTTGCTTCATTGTATAATTTAAAATAAAATTACCAACTAAAAAATCAGACACATTTAAAAAGACACTTTTCGTAGCAAAAAGTTATAAAACATTTAATGATCGCTTCAGTTTACAATATTTTACTATAAAACGTATTACTTGAGCTTGCCTTTAATTTTGAGTCCGTTGCCAAATCTCATAAAATCCCATTAAAATTTGGCAATAGCATAGTTATTAATTAATAGTATATTAATTAATAATTTTATTGCATTTTGTAGTATTTAGTGGGATTTACCGATGGAATAAATAGTTAATCATATTGACTAATTTCAATAGTAAAAACTATTAATTTATGTTATCTTTTTTCTGAGTACATTTTATAAGTTCTATGTATTATTTATTTTCTGTAATTAATAAACAAAAGTTAAATATAATGAATTTACATTAAATACATTGAGTCCCTATCCTACGTTTATTATTATAGTATAAAACAATTTAAAGCAATAGTATTTATAACATTATATTCAATAATATTGAAATTATCAAATAAATGGTTTTCAAATACTATTAAATTAATTTGAAAACTTTTGAATCAATATAAAAAAATAATTAATACATAAACCATAAAATCAATGGTCTTGTACCATTATGTATTTAATGGGACATTTTCTACTGAGTGTTATTTTCAAACTATCAAATTAAATATAATGTATTTATATTAAATAAATTTAGTGCCTACCCTAGTTTATTATTATAGGATAAAACACATTAAAACAATAGTATTCATACTATATTCATTATAATTAAAATTATCAAATTAATGGAACTGAATTTTTCAAATACTATCAAATTCATTTGAAAACTTTTGAATCAATAAGAAAAAAAAAATATTAATAAATAAATCATAAAATCAATGGTCTCGTACCATAATGTATTTATTGGAACATTTTCTACTGAGTGTTATTTTCAAACTATCAAGCATTACAGTTTAATTGTTTTTACTAAATGCGGAGTAAAAACAATTAAAGTAAGACAAATAAGAAATATATTTAAAATGATATCTCTCTAAATATACACTCAGAAAAAATATTATAAAATCAATAGTTGTTTGCTATTAAAATTAGTCAATAGAATTAATGGGTAAATACCATTAAAGACTACAAAATACTATTAAATATCATGAAATGTTATGAAAATATTTGTTTTTTTGTATACTATTGAATTAATAACTGTCCTATTGAACAATTTTAATAAGATTTTTTATATGAGAGTAACTTTCGAAAAACAGTAAAAAGAGACAACATTTCAGGCATTTTTTAGGAATAATTTGACACACTGATAAATGGAAATATGTGGAAAGTATTTAGTTAGTTATCAAAATTTGTGGAATTTTAAAGACAACTTCCCGGTATATTTAGAGACGCGCAGAGAATAACCAGCTCTGTATTTGTTTGTTTGAAATATTTCAAAGAATTGTTTCTAACCTGTATTGAGTCGTCAAAAAAATCTGTCTAGGGTAAATTGAAATATTATAATTTGATTGAAAAATTTTGTTTTAATGTATTTTTCAAAAAATATATATTAAGCAGTAAAAACATTTTTCTATTATGCCTTCTTCTGGATAAAAACTATCGCTACTTCTATCAGAATAAAAAAACCAGTTGGGAAGGTTAGATCACATGGGAAATTTTAAAGTAGGTGTAATTATGATAGTTAGGATTATCAAAATTATAGTCGGTCTAAGCCGACTATAAATACCCTACACATATGTGTGGTTACCATTCAAAGTGATATATAGGTCACCAGGGTATACGAATCCTGAAAATAACTACAAACATTCAATCGCTGAAGAATTTCCATTCATTTGATACCCATATTTACAAATGGGTAGGTGTACCGAATTTCGATTTTTTTTTTTGTGAACCACAAGTCTTTTCGCCGGAAAACATTATTATCATGTATTTGAGCATGATGTCAATATATATTTGACCAACAAAGTTTACCTAAGCACGTATACATAAAAATTGATCTTTATATGTACATTTTATATGTGGTATTTGAACATAAGTGGTCGGATCATAGGTCACCATGGACCGATCTCGCACATACAGCGTAGGTATATTAGTAATCTAAGTTATAAGTTTCATTTATCTAGCTCTTCAATTTTAAAAGTCTTAGGGATTTCAACAGACAGACAGACAGACAGACGGACAGACAGACGGACAGACAGACAGACAGACGGACATCGCTAAATCGACTCAGGAGGTCATGCTGATCAAGAATATATATACTTTTCCATACCGGAGATGCTTTCTTCTGGGTGTTACAAACGGCGTACCAAACTGAATATACCCTTTCACTCTTAGTGTAGGGTATAATAATAGTATAAAGAAATTAAGTAGAAAAATAAAAGAAAAACCATGATGTCTGCGACTAAGTTTCTGCTGTGCACTCTTAGAACATGGTACGTTGTATTTGGTATCTCCAAGATACATGGTGCACAACCTGCGAGACAGACCAACCAAGCAACCAACGACTATTAGATACTTTGTGTATCTAGCAATGTGCGCAACAACAACTACAACAAATGTACAACAATTTCAAGCTGATGCTCAACGGCATGAAATTGTTGTTGTTGTATTTAAGTTTATTATAAAAAGTGTTGTTTTTTTGCTGCCTTTTTTTAGTAGTAATTTTTATTGTTTTTTTTGTTGTTTGTCTGTCCTGTTAAATTTGCCTCTACTTAAACTAACTACATTATTTTTAATCGATATGCAAATTGTTACTAACGAGTCTTAAAAGTGTGTTAAATGCGATAAGAGTCTACAGCAACAACAAATACTAATAACAACAACAAGCATAGAGCAATTGCCGCGCAATTAACTGCAATTCATGTGACAGCTGAGTGAGTTTAATACTAACATTGGGGGCCATTGGATTAAAATAATAAAAAAAATATATATAAAAAAAAAAATAAAAGACCTATGACTAGCTAACGTCTAATGCTGGGGTTTTATGCTGTGACAGCGAATGACGTATCGACAACATGTTGCCGATCGTTGCACGTACCACAATCAATTGCAATTGTTGCAGTTGGAAAGTTTTGTTGTCGTTTGGAAATTGACATCGAAGGCGTTTTTAAAAGACAGCAGCTTGTTTTGACTGGGAGTGAATCAAGGCAACTATTTTTTTTTTAGTTTAATTATAAAACTATAGATTTATAAATTGTTGAAAGATAGTAAATGAAATGTCTGAAAACTATATTATTTTTGTTGAATTCACTATTTATGTACTTAAAAATACAGTTTGATAATATTTTATAAATCAAGCTATCGAGTTAAAATTGCAAAAAAAGAATTATAATTTGAAAATGCTAAAAAACTCTGTACACTCAAAAAAAAAAGACAAGATAAAATCATTTATACTATTAAAATTGGTCAATACGATACACACCATTGGTTTAATAATATTCATACTGTTAATACAATATGTTGTTATAATATACATTTTATAATGTACTTTTTTTTGCGACATAATAAGACATATATTATAATAGAAAAAAAAGTATTTATTCTATTATATTCAATAATATAAAAATTATAAAATTAATGGTACTGAATTTTTTAAATACTATTAAATTCATTAAAAAACTTTTGAATTAAAATGAAAAAAAAAAAACAATTAATACATGAACCATATAATCAATCTTCGTACCATTACTTAATGGGACAAACGTCTGAGTGTAGCTAAGGGTATTGCAAAATTTTGGAATTTAGTGTACTCAATTTGTGTGCGCTACGCATGCGTACTCAGCTGTAATGAGAAAAGTGTGATCGAGAGCGATCGTTCGAACGATTCGCCACGATTGGGCACGGCCAATGTTCACACTTCATTGAAGCCGCTCTGTGTTAAAGGATCGGTTTCAATAAAGGTTTTTTTTATTTTGAAATTTGTGATAATTTTATTTATTATGATAGATTTGGTCAGCAACAAGGTGACAATTGATATGGGGGAAAATTACAAAAAAATATAATGTGTTTTTAAAATTTTAATATTTTTTTATTATAAAAAAAAATTGTTGATTTGAAAGGCACAGCGATAATATTACTTATGTCTGGTATTTTTTTTTACAAGAGCTTCAAGTGTTTTTGTGCATCGATCGCACGCGTCTCATGTGACTCGACGCGTGACTGACGCAGAATTATTTTGCACAATCGAAATTGACATTTTTGACAAGTATCAGGTATTACTATCAGTCAACAACAACAACAGTAACAAAATCAATAAAAACCAAAACAGCCGAGCCAAAGAAACTGAGCAAGTTGCTGTCTTAAGTCTTTTGTTTTTTTTTTAATTTGATCGCGAAAGTTTTTATTTGCGACATAAAAGTGACAAATTTTAAAAATTCAATTTTAGCAGCATTAAAACTGTTTAAATTTAAATATTTGTCATTAATTTCTTTTCAATAAAAACTGGTCAGCTTTAATTATTTCTCATTATTTTTTATGCTTTTGCCAAATGAGTTTTTAATGACAAATGCATTAAGTTAAAACAAAAACTAGCGTTAAAACGACATTTAAGCGCTTTTGTTTAAAATAAGCATAAATTAATTAAAATAAATTTCAATTGAATTAATTGGGTTGCAGCTCAAAGCGTAGGCGTTTGAGTGGCTCATAAAAAATGTGGGCAATAAAAATATTTAAAATGAAGATGACGAACTGTTTTTATGTTTTGCGGTTGTGCTGCAGATTGTTGATGAAACTGCGTAAAAGTGGCTTTTGATAATGCTGACGATGTGGCTGAATGCGTTGATAATTATGGCGCCAATAAAGTGATAAAATCAATTAAATTTTATTGCTTTCAAGTGTGAAATATATAATTAGCGGATTTCATTATAATTTAATAATTTTGTTTTCAGGAGAAACAATCTGAAATTATGTTAAAACAAGCAAATTAAATTTTTATACAAAATTGAAGCTAAACGTACTTATATATACTTAATATTTTTATATTTTTATATTTTTATATTTTTATATTTTTATATTTTTATATTTTTATATTTTTATATTTTTATATTTTTATATTTTTATATTTTTATATTTTTATATTTTTATATTTTTATATTTTTATATTTTTATATTTTTATATTTTTATATTTTTATATTTTTATATTTTTATATTTTTATATTTTTATATTTTTATATTTTTATATTTTTATATTTTTATATTTTTATATTTTTATATTTTTATATTTTTATATTTTTATATTTTTATATTTTTATATTTTTATATTTTTATATTTTTATATTTTTATATTTTTATATTTTTATATTTTTATATTTTTATATTTTTATATTTTTATATTTTTATATTTTTATATTTTTATATTTTTATATTTTTATATTTTTATATTTTTATATTTTTATATTTTTATATTTTTATATTTTTATATTTTTATATTTTTATATTAAAAAAAATTTATATATAAAAAACGAATTAAAAATAATAAAATGTAAAACAAAAAATATGATACAAAAGTAATAAAAACATTACTGAAACTTAAAAATTAAAATGAAGACAATTTCGGAAAATTAAATAAAAACAGCAAATTAAAGATTAGAATTATATAAAAAAAAACTTTAAATAAAAAATTACACAAAAGCTACAATTAAAGTATTTGCTGTAATTAAGACAAATTTAAGTCAGTTTTTAAAACCATACAAAGTAAAATAATAAATAAATATGCACGATTAATGACAGCAGATTTATTGTAAAAATAAAAAAATCGAGTTTTAAGCATCAATCAGTTGAAAAAGCAGATCTAATAAGGAAGATTTAGCTGGCGATAATTGCGACAATTAGTTGGAAAAATATAAAAAAGCGAAGGATTTGCAAAAGTTTGCAAAAAAGAAGCAGAAATCAAAAATAATAAGTTGGAGTTGAAAAAATGCGCAAAAAAGACAGTGCTAAAAATGCGGAAGCATACACAGCAACACAGCTTAAAATAAGCTATTAAATAGTTAAAAATATAGTTGAGGTAATTTTGTGAATTTAATAAACACGTTGTATGCAAAACGAGCTGCTTTAGAGCAAACTACAGAATTATGTTGCATTCAATAAACGTCAAAATTGCGTTTATTATGCACTAATTGCGTTTATTATTTGCTAATTGCCACACAAATTAGGCCAACATGATTAGCAACAAAAATATGTAGCTGCAATTATACAAAAAAAAAAATAAAAAACAATTGGCATGAAATGGACTATATGCATTCTTTACATTTCTAGACGTTTGTTTATTAATTTATGCAAAAAATAATAAAAACTTAGAAAAATAGTAAAAAAAAGAAATAAAAAATAAATATTTTAATTGTTGGCAACATTTGCATGCGCCACCGCAACATGCATGCAACAATGTTGCGACTCACATTATTGCGTTTTTTTTTGTGTACTGAACTTTATGACTAAAGTGACGGGGATGGAAATTTAATAAGACAGGCAGGCAATTGTAAACAACAGTAACAAGAAAAAATAAAAAAATTAAATAATAATGTAAAAATTACACTCAACGAGGAAGCGCACAGCGCTTTTCCGCAAACCGCGTTGATGAGCGAAGAAAACTAACTCATTGCATGCCTTATAGTCAATGCATTTTATTTTAAACTGTAGGAAGTAATAAATGAAATGGTAGAGTAGACTAAGAAGTGGAAAAAGAAAACCAGGATGTAGAAGAAAAAAAATCGTATTTTTCGAATTTAAGACATTTTATGATATTCAGATGGAAAAAGTCAAAGAAAGTCGTGTTCTTAATGAAAAATTAAATGTTTATCATTTGTAAGAAAAGTTTTTGTTTTATAAATAAAATAGCACTTTATTTAAATGGTTTAAATTAAACTTGTAAAAATTTTCAAACTTTCGGATTAACGACAATAATACACCTAGAAAAAAATACTATTTAAATAATAGTTTTTTACTATTAAAAATAGTCAATAGGATAAATTATTATTTTAATCGGAAAATACCATTAAATACTAGAAACTACCATGACATTGCCATTCAGTTTATATGAAAAGATTTATTTTTTGTATACTATTAAATCAATAATTGTCCTATTGACCAATTTTAATGGGATTTGAGGGAATTTTTTCTGGGTGTATATAACAGCAATAATGATGATGAAGAAACTAGGATGACAAGAAAACTATTATAGAATAAAATGTGCCATTGATTTTATGGTTCATGTAGTAATTGTTTTTTTCATATTGATTCAAAAGTGTTCAAATGAATTTGATAGTATTTGAAAAATTCAGTAACATTAATTTAAATATATCAATATTTTAATTTTAATAGCATATATACTATTGTTTTAATGTTTTTCTACTATAATAATAAACGTCTTATTATGTGGCATATAAAAAACTAAACACGAATTGAAACATTTTTGCATTGTGCGTCATTTTGCGAGTTTGCACAAAATGGTCACCTATATTTTTTGTGATAATCCCGTTATTAAACTCATCATCGGAAAGGACTCATTACATTTAATGTAAATTCATTAAGTTAAACCTTTGTTTATTTATTATAGAGAATAAATAATACATCCAACTTTTATAACGGACTCAAAAATAAATGCACATCCACAAAAATGCCCTAAAATCCCATTAAAATTGGTCAATAGGACAATTATTGATTTAATAGTATACAAAAAATAAATATTTTCATATAAACTCAATGTCAATGTATTTAATGTCTAGTATTTAATGGTATTTTCCGATTAAAAAAATAATTTATCCTATTGACTATTTTTAATACTATATAAATAATAGTAAAAAACTATCATTTATATAGTATTTTTTCTGGGTGCAGATTCAAGTATTAGAATCAATTATTGGAAATTGATAACATTATATGTGTCATAATCTCTGACAGAGAAATATGTCTTTTAATATGTGTGCGATTTTTTTAGAATAAATTGAATTTAGATGTGAATTAAATTATATTAAATTATTTTATTAAATTATTAGGAAGATATAATTCCACTATACCATTAAATGAATAATACGTATCAATAAATTTAATAGTTCTTGGTATTGTAATTAAAAGATAACATTATAAAATTTATAGTACTACAACATATTGTATTAATAGTTTGAATATTATTGAACTAATGGTATGCATACTATTGAACTAATGGTATGCATACTATTGATCAATTTTAATAGTGAACTGAAATGTGGGGGACACGAATAACTACACTCAGAAAAATACCATAAAATCAATAGTTTTATATCTATTAATAAATTGGATAAATTTTAATTCTTAAAAAAATATCAGTTTATATGTAAAAAAAATTAATAAAACTTGGCTGAATCAAACACCGCCAATATGCATTTCCAAATTTGTAAAATCGCAGAAAGAAATTAAAAAAAAAATTGAAAAAATACAAATTTAGAAAAAATAAGCAAAAGTTAAAGAAAACGCAAAAAAGGCAAACTAAAAGTTAACAGAAGTCAACAAAATGTTATACGTTAAATACAAATTAAAAATATGTGCGCCGCAAAAGTGTAAATAATTTAGTTGAGATTAAAAACAATGCAAGCAATTTATGCAAGCAAGTATAACAAACATTAAACACATACATTGCAACGAAAAACCCTTGCCGAAGCAACAATAATAGCAACAACCACAAGAAGAAGAACAACAACAGCAACCACAACTCATTGGAAATGCTAAAAAGATAAAAGATTATCTGGCAGTGCAACGGCAACGTACAACATAGCAATTGTTGTCTATAGGTTGCGCTTTTGCTGAGCAGCAACAATAGCAAAAACCACAACAACACGAAGCACCTTCACTACTACTCCAATTAAAAATATATAAAAAAAATAAAAAAAAAACGAAAGAAATGTTTAAAATTTCCGCAATGTGTGGCGTGCAACGTCGTTCAAGTGGGAAAAAGTTTTTTTAGAGTCGACTTATAGACGGACAAACAGCATTAATTAAGTGCTTGTGGCTAAAATGCGATGCGCATTATAAGTGGCAATTGTTGTTGTTGCTATTTTTGTTGTTTTAGTAATAATAATAATAGTTGTTGTTGTTGTTGCTGCTTCTCTTAATTGCATAAATAAACGGAAATTGTTTTTGCATTTCTTGAAGCTTGAAAATGTTGTTAAACGATTATCAACAACAACAACAACATCATCATGAGCAACAACAACTCATTTAGAAGTTGCTGATAAAACGTTGGAAAATTGCACAACGGTAACTGCAGCGATTTATTGCATTTGTGGCGCTGTTCAGTCAGAATAAAGCATTTGCCTGCATTTGGCTGCAGACAAAAGACTCAAGACACGAACATGTTGCTGCGCTGCGGTGGGCGGCAGCAGCAGCAAAAATTGCATGACGAGGTCAACTTGAAATTTTGTTGAATTTTATTTTTTTAATATAATTCGCTGAATTTTTAAAAGATCTACAGTGCAAGATTTTGTAAAATTCTGAAAATAAATTAAAGACATCTGTTTTAAAATATACTAAACACGCAAATATAAAAAAAGTCATATAAAATACATTTGTTATTAGAAAAAAAAAATAATTTAAAAAATATAAAGTTAAATTTTAACCATAATATTTAAATTATTACAACAACTATGTAGTCAATTAGAACATTGTCTACAACAAAATTACCACTAACAACTGCTTTAATGAAAACACTAAAAATATTGACTTAAATTTATATATTAAACCTTTGTATTAAATCACTGAAAACCTAAAAATAAGTTGCAAGTTTGTTGCTTAAGTCTTTTGATTTATTTATTGAAATCTATAGATTTTTTGGTTTAATTTTTAAATTTTTAATGAAAATTTAATTTTCTTTTATGCTTTTGTAGGTGCCAAAGACGATGATGGCAACAGCAGCATGAAAAGCGACAATTTGATGGGCCTCAGCAAGAAGCAACGCAAAGCGCGCACCGCCTTCACCGATCATCAGCTGCAGACGTTGGAAAAGTCCTTCGAGCGACAAAAATATCTCAGCGTGCAGGATCGCATGGAGCTGGCCAATAAGCTGGAACTGAGCGATTGTCAGGTGAAGACCTGGTATCAGAATCGCAGGTGAGACTAAAAAAATTTACTTTTTTTTTAAATTATTTTTTTTCTGGTATTTTTTTTTATAAAAAAAGGACAACAATAAAATTTGTTTTAAAATTGTATTTACAATTTTTTTTTAATAATTTTGATGCTTTTTTTAATTTTAAAACAATTGATTATTTTAAATTAAATTCTTTTTTGTTGATTTAATTGATTTTTAATTTCATTGAATTTTAATTTAAGTTTTCTGAGTTTATTGAATTTTATTGAATTTTTTTATATAATTGATGATATTTCTATTATGATATTTTTGATTTTATTGATTTGAATTGATTTGAGATGATTTGAAATGATTTAAATTGATTTAAATTGATTTGAATTGATTTGAATTGATTTGAATTGATTTGCATTGATTTGAATTGATTTGAATTGATTTGAATTGATTTGAATCGATTTGAATTGATTTGAATTGATTTGAATTGATTTGAATTGATTTGAATTGATTTGAATTGATTTGAATTGATTTGAATTGATTTGAATTAATTTGAATTGAATTGTATTGAATTGTATTTATTTCAAATGATTTAAATTGATTTGAATTGATTTGAATTGATTTGAATTGATTTGAATTGATTTGAATTGATTTGAATTGATATAAATTGATTTGAATTGATTTGAATTCATTTGATTTGCTTTGAATTTATTTGAATTGATTTAAATTGATTTGAGTTGATTTGAATTGATTTGATTTGAATTGAATTGATTTGCATTGATTTAAATTGATTTAAATTGATTTGAATTGATTTGAAATGATTTAAATTGATTTGAATTGAGTTGAATTGATTTGATTTGAATTGATTTGAATTGATTTTAATTGATTTGAATTTATTTGAATTGATTTAAATTTATTTGAATTGATTTCCATTGATTTGAATTGATTTGCATTGATTAAAAT
Source organism: Dryomyza anilis (assembly GCA_951804985.1). Taxonomy (NCBI): domain Eukaryota; kingdom Metazoa; phylum Arthropoda; class Insecta; order Diptera; family Dryomyzidae; genus Dryomyza; species Dryomyza anilis. Next base: position 124,495,209 of record OX638130.1, on the reverse strand, counting down.
TGATTTGAATTGATTTGTTTGATTTGAATTGATTTAAATTGATTTAAATTGATTTGTTTGATTTGAATTGATTTGATGTGATTTGACTTGATTTTTAATGATTTTAAATGATTTTTAAAATTATTTTAAATGATTTTAAATTACTTTCAAAATGTAATGATTCTTAATGATTTTATTAAATGCTTTTTTTAATTCAAATTTGTGATTTTAATTGAATTTATTTAATTTAAATATTTTTTATAACAGTTTTATTTTTAAATTATTTTGCTTATATTATTTAATTAAAATATAAATATTTTTAAACATTTTTGTAAAATAATTTATTTAATTCTTTGTTGCATTATTTGAATTTGACTGTTGAACCGCGTTAATTAAGCGCTTCTTTGTGCGCCGCATAAATCGCCTGTCAATCAATGTGAGGAGCCATGAATCGCCAAAGCAAGCGCGACGCGACTCACTCACTGTCTAAAAAGACGCGGCTTTTATTGCGTTTATAAACGATGCTGCCGCTTTTCATGGCTTCCGCTGGCTGCTTTGTGACTTTGTGCTTCGTTGAGTTGCCGCCGCACGTCGCTCATTTATTATACCGGCTGCCGGTGCGGTGTCGGCGGCGGTGTTAAATTTCGCAACACTTTAAGCGACGGCAGCGGTTGCTGCATTTAAATTGCAAACAATTGTTGCAAAGCATCATCATCAGCAGGAGCAAAACCAGCAGCAGCATTAACAACAGCAGCAGCATCATCATCGACAGCTGCTGTTGTTAATGATGTTGCCCCCAACTTTTGTTGTTCCTTACAGCAGTTGTAAAAAGAAAGAATGCTAAAAACTGTTGCAGCGGATCAAAGAGCTTGGTCGTCATAAAAAAATGCTTTTCTTGCATTGATTAAGTTGCTTCTCGCTGCATCTTTTATGCGATTCTATTGCAAGGCATTGCTGTCGCCCCGCTGTCGCGACTGCAACGCGTCTTTAATGCGATTTCGATGCAGCTTTTATGCGTTTTGGCGTTAATTTGCAACATTTTGCTGCCGTTAAGCATGCATTTAGTCGCATTTTCTGTTTTTCCTGATGCGGGCAAAACGATAAATAGTTTTATGTTGTTTTGCCTAATGCGTTGTTGGTATTTATGCGTTTTTTTAGATTTTTAAAGACCCCCTTCACACGGTTTTGTGCTGCTTAAAAGTGCATTTATTTTAACGACGATTTGGTTTTTATGCGATTGCTTAATTTGTGCCTCGCTATCAGACGCAAGTAAAGTGCAATTTTACGACCGGCAGCCGTTTATGGTCGGCGCGACAGCAACTACGGCCGTTTGCAAGTTTGTTGCTGCAGTCTTCTGTTTTGTGCTGCATTGCGGCGAAATGGATTTAATGATTAATTTGGCTATTTTTATGAATTTATAAAGTGCTAAATTCAAGTTATATTTTATTTGAAAATAAAAGAAATTACAAAATATAAAAACAAAAATTAATTTAAAATTTAAAATAAATGTAAAAATAATTAAATTGATTCATAAAAACATTAAATGTTTATTTTATTATTTTATTATTTTATTATTTTATTATTTTATTATTTTATTATTTTATTATTTTATTATTTTATTATTTTATTATTTTATTATTTTATTATTTTATTATTTTATTATTTTATTATTTTATTATTTTATTATTTTATTATTTTATTATTTTATTATTTTATTATTTTATTATTTTATTATTTTATTATTTTATTATTTTATTATTTTATTATTTTATTATTTTATTATTTTATTATTTTATTATTTTATTATTTTATTATTTTATTATTTTATTATTTTATTATTTTATTATTTTATTATTTTATTATTTTATTATTTTATTATTTTATTATTTTATTATTTTATTATTTTATTATTTTATTATTTTATTATTTTATTATTTTATTATTTTATTATTTTATTATTTTATTATTTTATTATTTTATTATTTTATTATTTTATTATTTTATTATTTTATTATTTTATTATTTTATTATTTTATTATTTTATTATTTTATTATTTTATTATTTTATTATTTTATTATTTTATTATTTTATTATTTTATTATTTTATTATTTTATTATTTTATTATTTTATTATTTTATTATTTTATTATTTTATTATTTTATTATTTTATTATTTTATTATTTTATTATTTTATTATTTTATTATTTTATTATTTTATTATTTTATTATTTTATTATTTTATTATTTTATTATTTTATTATTTTATTATTTTATTATTTTATTATTTTATTATTTTATTATTTTATTATTTTATTATTTTATTATTTTATTATTTTATTATTTTATTATTTTTACTTTTTTGTCTTTTTAAAAATATTTAAAAATTTGATTTTTTTATTATTTTTATTATTTAAAATTCACCAAGTTCTTCATTCTTTTGCTGCCTTTGCGAAAGGCTTAGCCCTTCTTCTACTGCCTGCTGCTCTGTCCGACTCTAATTGTTGGCTGGCGCCGGCTTAAACTACAATTTAAGCCAATTTGCCAAAAATTCATTAATTAAAATGCTGCTGAAAGTGCGCTCTAATTGTCTCAAGTGAGCAGCACAGTCTTTAGTTACTACAGCGCTGCGTGCTGCCAACCGGATTAAACGATTGCCAAGACATTCGTGCATTTGGGCCAAACAAGAAAACAGCAGGAGCCACAGACAAAGACGAAGTAACTAAAGCCAAAGAGTCGCGCACCAATCTGAAAACAGAACGTCCGTTTGTCCGGCTGTCTGTCCGTACTGCAATCGAATAACAGAGGGCGGAGCGCAGACAAAAGAACAACAGCGCACTGCGGTTGTGTGTGATGCTTGCTGCAAGATAAGAAAGAGCGAAAAACAATTAAGTGCCAAAAATAAACAGCAATAATAACAGCAGGAGGCACAGAGCAGCGGCGGTTGTCAGAAGGCGATGAATGACGCGGCACATTTTAGAAATTCTTTAATTGAGGAAAAATCTGTAGAAAAAAGGAGGCGCAGGATTAAGATTTTTATCGAAAAATAATGTTGTTTTAAATTATATAAATATGAGCTAAATATGAAATGCATCCTGAAAAAAACACTTTTATATAGTGTAAAATAGTTTTGTAGAGTACACTCAGAAAAAACTTCTATTAAAATTGGTAATTAAGACAGTTATTGATGGAATAGTATACACAAAATAAATATTTGCTTGTAAATACGAAAACAATTTAATATTATTTTGTAGTATTTAATGGTATTAACCTATTAAAATAATAAATTATCCTATTGACTAATTTTAATAACAAAAAAACTATTGATTTTATAGTATTTTTCTGAGTGTATAACAGTTTTATTATTTATAAAAGTTTTTCAAATAGTTTTTCATTTTATAATTTTTTTTTTGAGTATCACAGTTTTCTATTGTATAAGTGAATTAAACTAATTCTTAAAATACACTTTGTATATTTACGAAATTTTGAAATTAAATCAAAAATACGAATATAATCGCTTATTCGTATTTGTGATTTAATTTATTTACGAACATTTTGTATATTTAAAAAAAAATTCAATTGTTTCCAAAAGTTACGAAATATGTTAACGCTTAATAAATGTGTTTTTTTGAAGGCATTTGTATAATTAAATTACAAAATAGTATAGACGAATTATTTTTTATATTATTAAGAAATTTCGTGAAATATTTGTATATTTAAAATATTTTAATTGATGTACCTAATTACGAAATATGTTTTGTGAAACAAAATCACAATATATTAGATATTAGCTTTTGTATATTTACTACAAAATTATTCGTACATATAACACAGTAAATTTCTTATTTAATGATGGAAGATATATTGAATCATATACTATTCAATATGAATTAGCTTTCTTATATTTACGAAAATTTTACCAATAATATTTGTTCAATTAACAAAGCTAAATTTATACAAATATTATTATATGTGTTTACGAATATTATTAGAGAATTTTACGAAAGCATTTATAATATAAAATTATAAAATAGTACATACGAATAAACTTTGTATATTTACGAAATTTTGAAAATTTAACAAAGTTGAATTGCTACGAAATATTACGAAATATTTTTTTGAATAATAAACGTATAAGACTTGAGAAAATTTGTCAAATTAAATCACAAAATATTAGGCACCAATAAAATATTTATATAGTTTTGTATATTTACGATTATGAATATATATATTTCGTAAGTATATTATTTTTGAATATTTCAATATGTTATTTAAATCTGTTGATTAAGTAAAATTTGAAATTCGAATTAAATTATTTATGGTATAAATGATGATATGATGAAATAAATAAATATATAAATAAATAAATAAATAAATAAATAAATAAATAAATAAATAAATAAATAAACAAATAAATAACAACATAAAAAATTTCGTAATATTATGTTTACGAAATATTCAATATACGAATGTTGCAAAACTAATAGAAGGCATCATATTTAATGTTAATATCGAAACATTACATCGAATCATATCGGACATTTTTGAAAATTAAGTGAAATACTAAAAAATGTCATCAATCTTACGAAAAAAAAATTTACGAAAAAGTATTTCGTAAATAGTAACATGAATTATTCAGAGATTAATTTTACTTAGGATTTTTTGATATTTTTCTTATACAAAAATGCAGTGTTTGAACTGTTTAACAGTTTTTCAATTCGTTTTTCGATTCTTTAAATTACAGTTTTTTTTATTTAAATAATAGTTTTTTATGATTAATGGATTTTTGTCTGAAAAACCGCCAAAATCACTAGTCATGGCAGCACAAAAATCCCACCATGCAGCCACCACGCCGATGTCTATATTTTGGCGGCGACGCTGAGAAAGTTCTGCCCTTTTGCAAAATATTCTCCAAAAAAAGTTACCAGAACGAAATTTTCTTTGTATTATATTTGATGTTGCAGATCATTAAAAAACGTTTTTCATAGCCGCAACAAATGCAAAAGTGTGCATGGCAGATGAGCGTATGGATCACACGCAATTTAAAGCGCATTTGGAAGGGGTGTCGTTCGAGTGGCTCATGATGACAGCACACTTTTGTGATAGCAAAGGAAGAGTGCGTGAAATTTAGGAATACTATAAAAAATTCATTTGAGCTACTTTTGAAATGGAAATTTATTAGCAGTTTTTAAGAAAGTTTAATTTTTGCATTAATATTAGTTTCAAGTGAACTAAGAACAATTTACAGAAAGGTTTGCAGTAAATATAAGATGATTGCAGCAAACTAAAATTAATTTAAAATGTTTTTAAAAAATTACCATAAATATTAAAAATCTATTATTATTATTGAAAAACTATTATAAAGTGAACTAAAATCATTTGAAAAACGAAATAATTACTGCGACAGTCCACGCTAATATAGTACAAGCATCATATGCTTGCTGCAAGCATTTAGTAATAACGTGTATTTATTAGGAAATATTGTAATTGAAATCATTCTATTAATTACATAAAATAATTGCAATTGAATACAATGAATTTGAAAGGTTTTAAATGTAACTTTTTAACTATAATACGAAAACTATTCGGCATAAAATGATCAGCAAAATCATTAGAAAAACTGGGATATATTAGTTTCAACCTAGATAAATATAATGCAACCAGAAAATGTTTCTTGCAAACTTTTTTTTAATACATACATTTAATTATTTATATTTAGCGCTTCTATAATAAATGTTTTGTTTCTTTTTCTTTTTAGAACCAAATGGAAACGTCAAACTGCCGTCGGCCTCGAACTGCTCGCCGAGGCGGGCAACTACGCCGCCTTTCAGCGGCTCTACGGCGGCTCACCGTATCTGGGCGCCTGGCCGTATGCCGCCGCTGCTGCTCAGTCACCGCACGGCGCGCCACCCTCCGCCATCGACTTGTACTATCGACAGGCAGCCGCTGCGGCGGCGCTACAGAAACCACTTTCGTACCGCATGTACCCGAGCGTGCCCACGATGGGCGGCATGGCGGGAATGCCATCGGCAGCCGCAATGCCACATCTGAACGCCTCCAATTCGTTGTCGTCGTTGAGTAGCTACTATCAAGCGCATGCGCCGCCGCCACATGCATCGCTACAACTGAGCGCACATGGCGGAATTTTAGCGGCATCGCCACCGCACAGCGATTTGAGCGACAAGCAGCGGCACAGCGTCGAATTGCAGCGCACACCAAGTCCGCAGCTGAACCCGGGCAGTCCGCCGGAGCGCGCGGCCGACAACAGCAGCTGTTCGTCGCCGCCACCAGCACCGCCGTCACGTGACAATGGCGTCGTAGATGGGTTGACGCTAGAGCGTTGCGCCGCCGCTGCAGCGACTTTCGTTCATGATGATGATGATGACGGTGGCATCGCCAATAATGACGACGACGATGAAGACGCCATCGAGGTGTGAGCTTGAGTTGACGCACTCAACGCTCAACGTCAAGCCCGCCGCCACCGCTGCCGCTCGACGCCATTGATGGCGCCGTCGTGCGATGCAAGTCTGAGTTTGTGGCTGTAAGTTTAACGGTTTTTAGATTTTTATTTTTAAATTAATTAAAAAAAATTGTATTAAAAATTAAATTTATTTAAAAATATTTTTCTTTTTGCAGATTTTCTTCGCAAGTGGCCGCCGCAAATGGCGTCGCTGCAGCGGGTCCAAAGTCCCCGAAGTGCCTTCGTAGTCATAGCAGCGCAGTTCGCTGAGGTGTTTGCGGCTGTAGCTGCTGCTGGGCCAAAAGTGATGTGAGTTAAAACAGTTTTTATTTATTTCTTATATTTGGCTATTTTTAAAACATTTTTAAGTACTTCAAAAATGTTGTTGTCGTTTTTTTTATATTGAGTTTTGTTTTTAGATTTTGAAAGTTAATTTTTTTTAAATTTTATAAGATTTTTTTTTTTTTTTCACTGTTTGTATTTTCATTTATTTATTTATTTATTTATTTATTTATTTATTTATTTATATATCAATTTCTAAAATATATTTGTATACATTGTTTTTAAATATTTATTTTTTATTTGCAGTGTACAAACATCAAACGGCGCCCAGCACATTTTTCGAAATGTCAGAAAACAGTTGCAGCACAAGGCAGAACAAATGATCGATCTCAATGTGTTAAAAATACGTTTTTATTATTAAACTATGAAAAGTGTAACTTGTATTAAAAATAACTTAATTAAATGTATTTGCAGTTAGTGCTTAATTAAATAGGTTTCTCTAGGCTAATCTATGTAAAAAAAACAAAAATAATAAAAAAATATATAAAATGTGTCAAATTAATGATTTATTTATGCCTTTTTATTATAGGAAATAAAATAAATACATAAGAAATATTCGGCATATTTCCGAAAACACACAAAGATAAATGAAAATTTATGGGAAGATTATTAAATTGTTTGGAATTTTAAAGGGAGATTCTTGGCAAATTTTAGAAACGGGCGAAAAACACATAAGTTACAGTTTAAACCTGTCGAAAATATGTTTAAAAACTTGCTCGAGTCTGCCAAAAAATTTCTCTTTAGAGGATATTATAAAAACGGTTATTAATTGAATTTTTCAGAATTCTTGAACATTTTGAAAACATTTTTAGACAAAGTTTGTACCAAAAGCTGCATTTTCCCTTCATATGTCTCTGTCGGAAATAAAATCTTCATTTTTCAATAAAAATAACAACAGTATTTGTAATGTCGATAATCCTATGTCTCTGTCTGAAATAAAATCTTCATTTTTCTATTAAAAATACTACAATATTCGATAACCTTTTCATACGTTTTTTAAAAACATATTCAATTTAATTCTAAATAAATATTCACACAAACATTTGGGAGAAATTCTTGAGAAAAAACGATTTTTTTTTCACTCAAAAAATATTTAGGGGACTTCTTATTTAGAACTGGGCGGACATTTTCCCGAGTATTTTCCAGTAAACTTTGCATTTAAATCCAGCAAATTAATGCAATTTTTAATTTATTTAAATAAAGTTCATAACTTAAAGTAATGTTCATATATTTGAATTATTTATTGTGGAAGATGTTTTGATATTTTGTTTTACGGTACGAAAAACCCAAAATATGATTAAGGCATAGTTGCGGCAAACATATATGTTTCTAAATATATTATAACTGCACTCAAATAACAATCCCATAATTTCATAACTTAAAGTAATGTTCAAATATTTCAGTTATTTATTGTGGAAAATGTTTTGATATTTTATTTTACGGTACGAAAAACCGAAAATATGATTAAGGAATAAGTAGTTGCGGCAAACATATATGCTTCTAAATATATTATAACTGCACTCAGATAACAATCCCATAAAATCCTATTCAAATTGGACAGTTGTAGACAGTAAATATTTTCATGTAAACTCAAAAATAATTTAATAATATTTTATAGTAATTAATGGTAATACTTTAACATATTGACTAATTGTCTTATATGGTAGACTTGACTAATATGATAGTGATAATGTGGCGTGCATATATCATAATATTTATAACATTGTTGATCATATTAATTGATACACTTGATTTTCAAAATAATTATCCACTTTTAAAGTGATTGTGACGATCATGTGTCACAAAAAAGTACTACAATACGTTATGATTGCAATAAAAATAGTGTGCTTGAGAGTAATAATATTTTGTTTACTGATGTCATATACTTATTATGTACATAAATGTCAAACTGTATAAGTAATGACAATGATATTAAATCAAGAGAGCGAGATTTGAGAGATGAATTTAAAAAAGTTCTCGTTTATTAACTTTATTGCTTCAATTATATAACACGATTAATACAAACATAAAAACGTTTTGTGGTGTATTTTGGTGAATTATTTCGTAACATACGCATAAAAATATTATGAAATAATTTCAGAAACTTGCTGTCATGACAATAAAACTATGATTGAAGAAATAATAATTTTTAATTATTATATTTTTGGCGTTTGTCACCTCATAACCTTAGTCAGATCCACCCGAATTTTTTAGGTATTTTTTTTTAGATATTATCTAAATGAAATTTCAAAGAAATCGGAAAGAAAACCCAATTCTGTAAACGGTCAAAGTCCAAAATATATGAAAGAACACGAGAATTTTAATTTATTTGTATTACGTGGTAACTCAAAACCTCCATGCAACATTAAAAAATTACGAAGAGGTCTTAATGAGAATCTTAAAGTCCAGCGGAAGATCTTACAAAGATTGTGGATGCCGGCTTCAGCAGTCCAGAAGTATGCGCGCTGGACTTGCATTCTATAGATCTCAGGTTCGAATCCCGGCTTGGGTATGGGTGCTTGTGGTGATATTAAACATAGGCAATAGATATCACAGTACAATGGATAAAGTGTTCGAGTGCTGTGGAATTAGTATATATTCCAAATAAAAAAAAAATGGATTAATAAAAAAATGCTACATTTATTTCGTCGTGTAATTGGTATTCAAAAATTGTTGTATATCTGGAATTTAAATCTGGAATTTAATCGATTATAATCATTTTGTTGTTTTACTGGATTTATCTATATTCGATCTTGGAAATATTATTAAGAATCGAAATAGAGTCGGTAGAAAAAACAGATTTTGTATTATCTTCTATGCAAGTCAGAATTCGGATAGAAATCACATAGAATACAAATTTCTTAAAAGTTCTCTTAATTCGATGTAACAAATTAGAGCTTATAGTAATTTGAAAATCTCAAACATTCTCAGTAAGTTAATTTGTCATGCATTTCAATGCAAAACTATTTATTCGCAATTCTCATGAATAAATAGAAATAAATTGAAATCAGTTCCACAGACCCTTGAGAACCCAAAACCCAAGAGCAACAATGTTGTAAATATAACCCTTAAACTCAAAAAAGAATAAACCCTCGAATTATTAAAATGTTCGCTTGGTCGACGACATGCAAAGTCAACGACTAAATACACGCATGGCCTCGAATACCCTGGCAACAATTACAAAAAGGAGCAGCCGAGCTGGAAGAAGAAGTAGCAGGGGCATAAATGAACGAACACTCACTCAAAGGACTCAAAGTCATTCAAATGCATTCAAAGCAAATAAAACTGTAATAAAAATCAGCATGTAAACAGGGTGTCGAGTACCATCGTCGAACAGCACAAACAAACAAAGGACAGACAGCCAGAGGGAGAGACAGGACATTCGAAGGGTTTGGTGTGTGCAAAGTAAGGATTGGGTTGGCGAACGAATGGCATGTCAAAGAAGAGGGTCGAGCTTGTGATTTGCTTTGGTTTCATTTGGTTTTTAAGTGGGGTCTGGCTGATCGAGTCAATTTGTGAAGTGCGACCCGTAGCTGAGAATGATGAACGACGTCAGCTCGAAACACTCGAAAAACCTTGAGTAGTACTTTGTGGCAAGAAAAGTAGTAGGAAGTATGTGAGAAAATTAAATGCGCAATGAAGTGGAGGTAAAAAAATAAAAATGAAAATTGCGACAACGCCAATCAAAATGTAGCTAAGTCAAACGGTTAGAAATGCGATACAATTAAGGGTTTCAGCAAAAATGCACATAAAACCTCTTTGTAATTTTTATAATACAGGATTAAAAAAAAATATTTTAAAATTTGATTAAAAATTAAAATTTAAGCTATTAAAAAACTGCAAAATTATCAAAAATCGCATTGTCAAAATACATACATCTTTTTTTTAGTAAAATTTGAGTTTCAAAATTTTTATTTTAGGTGAAGAATTGAATTTTTATTGAAAAATTTAATTTTTTATTAAAAAATTTAATTTTTAGTGAAAAACACAATTTGTAGTGGAAAATTAGAATTTTTAAGACAAATGTAATTTGTAGTGAAAAATTAAATTTTTAGTGAAAAAATTAATATTTAGTGAAAATTTGTTTTGTTTGGTTAAAATCGAAATTTGAATTTTTAGTTAAAAATTGAATTTTTAGTTAAAAATTGAATTTTTAGTTAAAAATAGAATTTTCATATAAAAATGGAAATTATTAGTAAAAATAGAAAATTTTAATTTATAGTGAAAAATTGAATTTTTAGTGAAAAATTTAATATATAGTGAAACATTTAATTTTTAGTGAATATTTAATTTTTTTAGTGAAAAATTGAATTTTTAGTGAATAACTGAATTTGTAGTGGTACATTAAATTTTCAGTGATATATTGAATTGTTAGTGAACACTTGCAATTTTAGTGAAAAACTGAATTATGAGCGACAAATTTAATATATGTAAAAAAAATTAATTTTTAGTGAAAATTGAATTTTTAGTGAAAAATTGAATTTTTAGTTAAAAATAGAATTTTCATTTAAAAATGAAATTTTTAGTAAAAATGTAACTTTTAATGAAAAACTGAATTTGTAGTGGTACATTAAATTTTCAGTGATATATTGAATTGTTAGTGAACACTTGAAATTTTAGTGAAAAATTGAATTATGAGTGAAAAATTGAATATATGTAAAAAAATTTAATTTTTAGTGAATATTTAAATTTTTAGTGAAAATTGAATTTTTAGTGAAAAATTTAATTTTTAGTTAAAAATAGAATTTTCATTTAAAAATGGAAATTTTTAGTAAAAATGTAATTTTTATTGAAAAACTGAATTTGTGGTGGTACATTAAATTTTCAGTGATATATTGAATTGTTAGTGAACTCTTTTAGTGAAAAATTGAATTTTTAGTGAAAATTTAAACATTTTAATTTTTAGTGAAAAATTGAATTTTAGTGAAAAATTGAATTTTAGTGAAAAATTGAATTTTTAGTGAAAAATTAAATATATAGTGAAAAATTGAATTTTTAGTGAATATTTAAATTTTTAGTGAAAAATTGAATTTTTAGTGAAAAATTGAATTTTTAGTGAAAAATTGATTTTTTAGTGAAAAATTGAATTTTTAGTGAAAAATTGAATTTTTAGTGAAAAATTGAATTTTTAGTGAAAAATTGAATTTTTAGTGAAAAATTGAATTTTTAGTGAAAAATTGAATTTTTAGTGAAAAATTGAATTTTTAGTGAAAAATTGAATTTTTAGTGAAAAATTTAATTTTTAGTGAAAAATTGAATTTTTAGTGAAAAATTGAATTTTTAGTGAAAAATTGAGTTTTTAGTGAAAAATTGAATTTTTAGTGAAAAATTGAATTTTTAGTGAATATTTAAATTTTTAGTGAAAAATTGAATTTTTAGTGAAAATTGAATTTTTAGTGAAAAATTGAATTTTTAGTGAAAAATTTAATTTATGGTGAACAATTGAATTTTTAGTGAAAAGTTTTCTTTTCAGTGAAAAAAAAAAATTGAGAAAGATTAAGTTTTTATTTATATATTTAATTAGTAGTTACAAATTATATGTTTAGTGTGAACATTATTCTTTTTAGAGCAAAATTGAATTTATATTTACTGTTCAATGACTTTAAAAATCAAACTTTTCGACAAAACTAAAGAACCGTTTTCTCTCCCAATCTTTTAGAAATATCGAGTTTATTTCTGGTTCTATTGATTAAAAGATTAAATTTTAATACCAATTCTTCTCGATCCCTGATTAGACTAACAAATGATATAAAATATTTCACGAAAAACAATATCCGACCATTTCTTTATTATATCGACGCTTTTATTTCAATAAATAAAACATCTACCGTATACATTTTAATAGACAACGTTTCATCATCAAGTTATTTTTTTCCATTTCACCATTACAATATTTAATGCAATTTTGCAGTTCATTAAACACACGACGAATCCGTCAAAGAATTGTAGTAATTGAAGATAATGCACTGCAAGTTAAGCAGAACAAAGAAATGAAGATGCCAAAAGAACGAAAAAAAGGAATCCAAGAAAGACATAAAAAAGACATATATTCCACCGAAAGGAAGTTTGGCAACGCAGCACAGATTTCCGAACGTATTGCGGGCGTCTAATAAAAAAAATGCTACAAAGCACAAAATGGAAATTCCAGAAACTTTTGTTAAAAAAAAGAACTAAGGCAAAGAATGTAATGTACAGAGGCAAAAAATTGCAGAGGAAATAAAATAATACTTTGTGCATTAGGACGAAGTACTCAAAACTTACGCAGACAATTAGCGATGACAATGTGCCGAAATTAATGCAAGGATGGGACAGTAATGAAGAATATTGGATGAGCACTTAATGCTAATTAGGCCTGAGAATTTTCTGCGGAGTTGAGATGTTTTTTATGTGAAAAAAACTGCGCATTGTTATGGTACATGTCGAACACGCGACCCATTACTGGACCTTGATGGACCACGACAAAAAGGCAGAGGCAACCGATAATAAAAAAAGAACATGTCAAACTAACAAATCGACAAACAAATAAATTTATTTATTTGCACATTCAACAAACAATTTGTGCAGCAAATCGAGCGAATTATTACGGAAACAAATTTCAGCGCAAGAACTTCCGAAACTAATAAAATGTTAGATGGTATGGCACAGAAATACAAAAAAAATCGAGGAAAAACTAAAATCTCAACATGAAATTGGGACAAATATGCGGGAAAGAGCGCACATGTGACTACTAATACATTGAATTGTTGTTTTTTCTACTATTGTCCTTTATTTCTATAAAAAAAGAGCATGTTCTATGATTTTTTATGCTATTCATTGTTATTTGATGCCTTTGTGTATAAAAAAATGCGCACATATAATAGAAATTTATGGGCCACGTTATGTGAGCTAATGCTCATGTGTGAACTCCCCATACATACTACATACAGATAAATAATACCCAAACCAGGCGTTGAAAAGGTACAATGTTGAGATTTCTTGGGGGTTGTGAGGGTCTGTTTTTTATATTTTGTTCTTTGTACTACGTAGGTTACATTTAAGCAAATATTTAAGCAGTCGCCTAACTTATCGACTTAGTTTCGGATTTTATGCGATTAGGGTTACGTTAGAGGGGGTCTAAATGGGTTTACTGTGTGTGTTGTGTGTGCCTTGGGTGACTTTGACAAATTTACGCTTTTTGTGATGCTGGGTAGTTATGGCTGATTTTGTTATGGGTTTTTGGGCAATTTCACTTAAGAGCTCAGCAAAAATGTGTGTGCAAGGTTAAGCTAAGAACAACTTGATTTTATGCCTTGATTTATGGGTGAACTGATGGGCGGAGGGGATTAGTAATTGTGGCTTTATTGGGCTAATAGACGGAGACTTGGACTGGGTTGCGGAGTTTTTATTGTTTAATGTTGCTATTTTTCTTTTACGAGGTCTTTCTGTTTATTGATATATAACAATAATGATTTAAATGCAAATGTTAAAGGATTATTTGATTATTATTATTCATTAAGCACAGGCACATTTTTCGTTGTTGCCTTCTATCAAATAATAATAATAATTATTTTCTGCAAATAAAAAATATTGAATTATAGTTATTTTCTATACCCTAAACTAAGAGTGAAGGGGTATATTCAGTTTGCTCAACCGCTGCTAACACCCAGAATAAGTCGATATAGCAATGTCTGTCTTTCTATTATTGAAATCACGATTAGAGGAAAACTAGAGGAGGTAGACCAAAAAAACTTAAAATTTAGATTACATGTTTGTCTGCGATGTCTGGTATTAAAAATGGGCATGATCGGATAATTGTGACCAGTGACCTCACCATTTATGTTCAAATGCCTCATATAACAGTAACATCTACGGGTGAATTTTACTTTATATCGGCCGCAGAGAAGTTTTTTCTCTGTATAATAACTTGATTATATAGGGTGTTTGGTAAATCGATGTCAATAATTCATTTTGAATTGATAAACATTTGTCAACAGATTATCCGGTATAACCAGATTTCTTAAACACCCTGTATCTAAAACTGGGTTCAAAATTAGACATTTTTTATATTTTGTTATTTTTTTGAGTCAGATAATGACACCCTTAATTATTGACATCGAAACACCCTGTATATTTCTTGCGAACCTCCTTGTGATGCTCTTTAAAAAAATCGGTATACCTATAATTTCTACATTATTTATAGTTCTTTTAGTTCTTTTAGTTATTTTCGTTTTTTTAGTTCTTTTAGTTCTTTTAGTTCTTTTAGTTATTTTAGTTCTTTTAGTTCTTTTAGTTCTTTTAGTTCTTTTAGTTCTTTTAGTTCTTTTAGTTCTTTTAGTTCTTTTAGTTCTTTTAGTTCTTTTAGTTCTTGTAATTCTTTTAGTTCTTTTAGTTCTTTGAGTTCTTTTAGTTCTTTTAGTTCTTTTAGTTCTTTTAGTTCTTTTAGTTCTTTTAGTTCTTTTAGTTCTTTTAGTTCTTTTAGTTCTTTTAGTTCTTTTAGTTCTTTCAGTTCTTTTAGATCTTTTAGTTCTTTTAGTTCTTGTAATTCTTTTAGTTCTTTTAGTTCTTTTAGTTCTTTTAGTTCTTTTAGTTCTTTTAGTTCTTTTAGTTCTTTTAGTTCTTTTAGTTCTTTTAGTTCTTTTAGTTCTTTTAGTTCTTTTAGTTCTTTTAGTTCTTTTAGTTCTTTTAGTTCTTTTAGTTCTTTTAGTTCTTTTAGTTCTTTTAGTTCTTTTAGTTCTATTAGTTCTATTAGTTCTTTTAGTTCTTTTAGTTCTTTTAGTTCTTTTAGTTCTTTTAGTTCTTTTAGTTCTTTTAGTTCTTTTAGTTCTTTTAGTTCTTTTAGTTCTTTTAGTTCTTTTAGTTCTTTTAGTTCTTTTAGTTCTTTTAGTTCTTTTAGTTCTTTTAGTTCTTTTAGTTCTTTTAGTTCTTTTAGTTCTTTTAGTTCTTTTAGTTCTTTTAGTTCTTTTAGTTCTTTTAGTTCTTTTAGTTCTTTTAGTTCGTTTAGTTCTTTTAGTTCATTTAGTTTTTTTAGTTCTTTTAGTTCTTTTAGTTCTTTTAGTTCTTTTAGTTCCTTTAGTTCTTTTAGTTCTTGTAGTTCTTTTAGTTCTTTTAGTTCTTTTATTTCTTTTATTTCTTTTAGTTCTTTTAGTTCTTTTAGTTCTTTTAGTTCTTTTAGTTCTTTTAGTTCTTTTAGTTCTTTTAGTTCTTTTAGTTCTTTTAGTTCTTTTAGTTCTTTTAGTTCTTTTAGTTCTTTTAGTTCTTTTAGTTCTTTTAGTTCTTTTAGTTTTTTTAGTTCTTTTAGTTCTTTTAGTTCTTTTAGTTCTTTTAGTTCTTTTAGTTCTTTTAGTTATTTTAGTTCTTTTAGTTCTTTTAGTTCTTTTAGTTCTTTTAGTTCTTTTAGTTCTTTTAGTTCTTTTAGTTCTTTTAGTTCTTTTAGTTCTTTTAGTTCTTTTAGTTCTTTTAGTTCTTTTAGTTCTTTTAGTTCTTTTATTTCATTTAGTTCTTTTAGTTCTTTTAGTTCTTTTAGTTCTTTTAGTTCTTTTAGTTCTTTTAGTTCTTTTAATTCTTTTAGTTCTTTTAGTTCTTTTAGTTCTTTTAGTTCTTTTAGTTCATTTAGTTCTTTTAGTTTTTTTAGTTCTTTTAGTTCATTTAGTTCTTTTAGTTCTTTTAGTTCTTTTAGTTCTTTTAGTTCTTTTAGTTCTTTTAGTTCTTTTAGTTCTTTTAGTTCTTTAGTTCTTTAGTTCTTTAGTTCTTTAGTTCTTTAGTTCTTTAGTTCTTTTAGTTCTTTTAGTTCTTTTAGTTCTTTTCGTTTTTTTTAGTTCTTTTCGCTTGTTTTTAGTTCTTTTAGTTTTTAATTCTTTTACTTCTAAAAATTTTTTAAAATATCGTCGTGAATTATACAAAAAAAAATATTTATCGTATATCTAAATATCAGACGGACCCCTTTTGGTTTAATTTTATATGAATTAATAAATTAAAAAATACGTAGCAACATGATAATTATTATTTTTAAAGTTTCCGTAATAATATAAATTAAAAAAACTAATTTTGATATACAAAACATTTACGTAGCTACCACAAACAAATCAATTTCCAAAAAAGGTGCCGAAGATCCGCCTGTTTCGCATGATCTGCATGCAGAAATGCAAATTTTTCCAATTTAAAATTATTCATTCTAGGCTATAATTTGCGGTGCCAATGCGCGTAAATCCGGTAGCCAGCTCATGATTGAATTTCAATGATGATCATCAGTTGGGGGCTCATAAAACTGCTGATCGAACTCAGAGCCATTTTGAGGCAGAACCAATTTGAAATTTCGTGCGCAGATCAATTTCCAAGTGGAAACGTGTTGATGTCTTTTGCTTTAGTATTTTTTGTATTTGTTTTGACATGAAAAATAGTTAAATTAAAAAAAGTGTTCGTTTTTTGTTCATTTCAAACCATCTACCAACTGAGCCAACAAGTTCCAATATTCACACTTGATTAGTTCGAAAAGGCCCTGTATGTTTTCGTATTCATCCAAACATTTGCAATGATGTGGAAATTCTTTCATTTCATATGATTTGATTTGATTTTATGCGCCTTCCCTTCAATGATTCTGATGATGATGAAGTTGATTATTATGTTGTGCTGTTGATGATGTTGAAAAATACTCATAAAAATGCTAATTTTTGCCTGCGGCCACAACGTATACAATATAAAATATAAATAAATAAAAGAAATCTAAACATAATGACGCCGCGCCGTCCCATAAGTCGTTGTAGGGCACACGTCAGACGTGTTGCCGTCCGTTTCTGTCGACGACCACCCGCGGTGAGCCCAAATAGTAACGTTATTCGTAGGGTCACTAACTTATATATGATTCTAAAACCTATCTCAAAGTTGAAATAGTTTCAAGGATATTTTAGATGAGGTTCATGTATACAAAAAAATGGAAACAAATATTCGGAATTTTTATTTTGAAGCGCGTCAAAAAATTATTAACACTTTGTTGAGCTTTCAAAAATTGTTATTGATATGAAACCTTAGACATTATGGTTGGTGAAACCTAATATTGGCGAAAAGAAAATAAAAACGATATTGCAGAGGTTGTGTGGTCCCTTTTGTGGGGAACATTTTGTTTTTACAGAAATTGATAACCAGAAAAATAACTTAAAATGTATTTTTTTGTGGTACAAATTAATAGTTTTTTATATGGTCTTTGGTAAATGGATTTTTAAATTATGATTTTTTAAATCTTTAATGGATACAGCTGATAATAATTATTTACATTTTCACAAAGTTCAAAAATAGATCAACATTTTTAAATTTCCACTAACTGGATTCCACTAACGATTCGTGCAAAGATTTTGTGAATGCAATGATATGAAGAGATTTTATTAATATAAAGAACATTTTAATTATTTTTTCCTCGATATTATTAGTATTGATTTTTACTTTAATTTTCCTTTTGTTTTTGCGCTTTTGATTTTGTGTCTTTGCTTTTGTTTTTTTTCTTTAGTTTTTGCCTTTGTGTTTTTGCTTTTGCTTTTGCTTTTGTGTTTTTGCTTGTGTGTTTTTGCTTTTGTTTTAGTGTTTTTGCTTTTGTTTTTTCTTTTTCTTTTGTTTTTGTGTTTCGCTTTTGTGTTTTTGCTTTTAATTTTGTGTATTTGCTTTTAATTTTGTGTTTTTGCTTTTGTGTCTTTGCTCTTTGCTTTTGTATTTTGATTTTGTTTTTGATTTTGTGTCTTTGCTTTTGTGTTTTGCTTT
Source organism: Dryomyza anilis (assembly GCA_951804985.1). NCBI lineage: Eukaryota > Metazoa > Arthropoda > Insecta > Diptera > Dryomyzidae > Dryomyza > Dryomyza anilis. Next base: position 124,476,705 of record OX638130.1, on the reverse strand, counting down.
CGTGTTTTTGCTTTGGTTTTTGTGTTTTTGCTTTTGTGTTTGTATTGTTGCTTTTGTGTTTTTCTTTTGTTTTTGTGTTTTGCTTTTATTTTTGTGTTTTTGATTTTGGTTTTGTGCTTTTGTTTTTGTAGTTCTGCTTTTGTTATTTGTATTTGCTTTTGTTTTGTATTGCCATCTATTGTTTTGTTTTTATTTTGCTTTTGTTTTTATGTGATTGGTTCCTGCTTTTGTTTTGTATTTCATTTTTGCTTTTGTGTTTGATTTTTGCTTTTGTTTTTGTTTTTTTGCTTTTGTATTTTTTTTTGTATTTGAGTTTTTCGTTTCATCTTCTTAGCTTGTGTATGTGCCGAGTTATGTCGTTTTGAAAATTTAGGTTGTATGGGATGTACCACGCCTCTTTGTCCAATCCTGCACATATATAGCCTATAACACCCTCCGGACTCCATAGTATCCTGGTGCACAATTTCCGTTAAATCGGTCCAGCGGTTTAGACGTGATGATGGAACAAACAGACACACAGACTGACAGACAGACGGACCAAGAGTTTCATATATATAGATTGAAAGATATTAAATTTTTTCAAATACACCTACTTAAAATTTATCTTACTAACTAATTACTCTATCAAAATGAAAATCATCTGTAATTTAATACTTAATTTCGTCATCGACCGCAGCACCATAAGTTCCAATTCGACCCATATCCGCGCGCATGATGTATTTATGCAAATTAAATCATCATCATCGTCACAATAATTTGACGAAATGTTGACAAATGGGATTTTCTATTATGCGTCGCCATAGACGACGACGGCGACACCAACGTAATTTCCACTTGGTTTACCAAGTGCTACGATTCGACACCCCGAGCTAATTGATGTTGGCTACAAAGCAGGACCAAAACCATGGATAGAAATTGGAAAGATTAATTGAAAGTGAATAAAAATGGTAGGGATTGAAATGTGGTAGAAAGAGAAAGGCGTTCTTTGTTGATGTTGATAAATTGACGCATGTCGGGTAGCACCCAACTTTTGTCAAATACTGTCAAATTAGCAACAACTACACAATATAAGTTGGAAATACCAAACTGCGAACCACTTCAACTGCGCTTAATTCCAAATCAAATGCAAATAAATCCAATTCAAAAATGTACCAACCGACGACTTTTCAGTCACTTATTCAAATAATTCAACCCCCGCGGTGTGCGTTCGTTCGGATAGCTGCCTATTGTCCGGACACTTTTTGGGAAAAAGCGCTTTTGTGCTGATTCTACTCAGCTGTTATTGTTGTGCATTACATGGTAATTGGATACTGCAACTGTTTACTTTTTGAATATTTTTTTTTGTATTATTTTATTTCAAAGTAGCCAACAACTATTATAGGACATACCACGCGTGGTATTCTGCATGCTGCAGTCAGAGCAGCAGGCGTTCGTTCTACGTTTAATGCTATTTTAAGGCTTTAATGCCTTTTTGTGTTTTATTGTAATTTTTAGCCGCAAGCCATGCCACTTTGCACTTGAATTAACTAATGCGATATTGTATTTAAAATAATTTGTTGAACAGCCTGAAGGCTCATACTGCGACTTTTATTATTTGGACAATGTTTAGGGAGCCGTTGTTTCTATGAACTGACTAAGGGCACATTTCTGAAAATGGTATGAGGTTCTATTGTTTTTATTGACACGCGCCTGCACTCAAAACTAAAAACTAAACTAGAAACTAGTTTTGGATTTTTACTAAAAACTTCAAATTTCAATAAAATTTTAATTTTTCACTGATCATATAATTTAATTTTGAACTAAAAATTCAATTTTGAACAAAAAATTCAATTTTGAACTAAAAAATTTAATTTTGAACTAAAAAATTTAATTTTGAACGAAAAATTCAATTTTGAACGAAAAATTCAATTTTGAACTAAAAATTCAATTTTGAACTAAAAAATTTAATTTTGAACAAAATATTCAATTCTGAACTTAAAATTCAATTTTGAACTAAAATTCAATTTTGAACTAACAAATTTAATTTTGAACGAAAAATTCAATTTTGAACTAAAAATTCAGTTTTGAACTAAAAATTCAATTTTGAACTAAAAATTCAATTTTGAACTAAAAATTCAATTTTGAACTAAAAATTCAATTTTGAACTAATAATTCAATTTTAAACTAAAAATTCAATTTTGAACTAAAAATTCAATTTTGAACTAAAAATTCAATTTTGAATGAAAAATTCAGTTTTGAACTAAAAATTCAATTTTGAACTAAAAAATTTAATTTTGAACGAAAAATTCAATTTTGAACTAAAAATTCAATTTTGAACTAAAAATTCAATTTTGAACTAAAAATTCAATTTTGAACTAAAAATTCAATTTTGAACTAAAAATTCAATTTTGAACTAAAAATTCAATTTTGAACTAAAAATTCAATTTTGAACTAAAAATTCAATTTTGAACTAAAAATTCAATTTTGAACTAAAAATTCAATTTTGAACTAAAAATTCAATTTTGAACTAATAATTCAATTTTAAACTAAAAATTCAATTTTGAATGAAAAATTCAGTTTTGAACTAAAAATTCAATTTTGAACTAAAAAATTTAATTTTGAACGAAAAATTCAATTTTGAACTAAAAATTCAATTTTGAACTAAAAATTCAATTTTGAACTAAAAATTCAATTTTGAACTAAAAATTCAATTTTGAACTAAAAATTCAATTTTGAACTAAAAATTCAATTTTGAACTAAAAATTCAATTTTGAACTAAAAATTCAATTTTGAACTAAAAATTCAATTTTGAACTAAAAATTCAATTTTGAACTAAAAATTCAATTTTGAACTAAAAATTCAATTTTGAACTAAAAATTCAATTTTGAATAAACATTCAATTTTGAACTAAAAATTCAATTTTGAACTTAAAACTCAATTTTGAAGAAAAATTCAATTTTGAACTAAAAAATTTAATTTTGAACGAAAAATTCAATTTTGAACTAAAAATTCAATTTTGAACTAAAAATTCAATTTTGAACAAAAAATTCAATTTTGAACTAAAAATTCAATTTTGAACTAAAAATTCAATTTTGAATTAAAAATTCCATTTTGAACAAAAAATTCAATTTTGAACAAAAAATTCAATTTTATACTGAAAAATAAATTTTGAATTAAAAATTTAGTTTTGAACTATGAATTCAATTTTGAACTAAAAAAATTCTTTTGCGGTCCGAAATTGACACCTTTAACGAAAAGTATACATAAATCTATGGCAAAAAAATGTTTTAAAGTGATATGTTTTTTTTTTGTTCAATAAAAACATACAAATAACTGTTTAAATTGGTATATAAGATTTTTTGTCCAAAATACTAATACCATGCTCGAAAGTTGAATGGCCAATATCGCTGCACCGCTCTTTCTTTCCGTATGATTACCCAACAGGCATGTGTTGCACTGCACAGCACAGCGTTGAACCCTGAACATTCCATCACTTGTCACTTGACACAATCAACAAACACTCCATGCAATTCGATAGCCCAACGTGCCAAAGCAAAGCATTTTAGTACAATTTGAAAGCTGACTGTTTTGACCAACTTAACTGATCACTTAGGCGGAACCATAAGCCTAATAAAAAAATAAATATATTGCGAAAAAAAACGAAGAAACCAGAAAAAATAACCAGGCAATTGAGCGATTGTGGTATGTGAGAAAAATGACGCAAAATAAAAAAAAAAATCGCATTGATTTAAACGTGATTAAATTACAGAGTACTACATAAAAAAACAATGAAGTACTACATAATAATTGTAAAGCAATATAGGAACGACAAGAATGGTTACTTCTTTAAGTGGAACCCATTCAAGTCGTCGGCGAAGCTTGGGAAATTTAGAGCTGCGAAAGAAACCTCAGCAGGTCTCAGGCATGAGGACGACCACCATGCAGCAAAGCGTTCTATTGATCGGTAGCAATTAAAATGGAACGATTTAATTAAAACATTTTAAATATCATGATGACGCATTTTTATTTTGTATCTTTGCAACAACTCTATAGGTTATTCACCGTGGTTCCAATTAATAAAAGATACTAGACGCCCTCCGGTTAAAAGCACCGAAACCATTTTGATTTTTAAAACTTCATCAAGGCTTCATTAAATTTGTGTGTTCTGCATCAGAAATACTTGGAACTGTGAGGCGCAAAATCAAATTATTGACACTTGAAAATATGTTATGAAATTCTATATAATATTAATTGATTTTATTCATTAATCATTTCGATGATGAAGGTAGAGGTTAGAATTGTTTTAGTCTTTTAAAAAGTAGTACTAAAACCATGACTGCCTAAATTAAAGACCCACTGATTGAATTGGAAATGCACAGAATACTCGTTCTCTGTCTCTTCGCATTCGCATTATTATCATCACTACTTTATCTTAATGACTTTTTTGTCATTTAACTGCGACGACAGTGGTGACCTGTTCCTCTCAAAAAACCATTCAATTTTCTGAATTACCAGCAGTTTGTTAATTTTAACGACATATTTCAGTTGATGTTCACAGGCCCAACCCACCGCGAGATTCTTGTCGTTCGTTCCTACGTTTTTTTTGAATTGTTTGCCCCAATTCAGGTAACATTTTATTATCTTGCACTTAATTTATATTGTTAGTCAGTTTTCTCACCTGCCTCACCACGCTATAACCAACATCTTATGATCATCATCATTATTATTTTAATACTGCCTGATAGTTAAGTGACACATTACCATTCTTGAAAAAAGAGAATCATTTATTCCTACATATATCAAAAACAATTTCCCAAAATATGTCATCAAACAAAAAAGTTGATTGTCGTCAATTGATTGTCTTCCCAACCACAAAAATCACCAAAAACAAATAAATAAATGAATGAATAATTAATCAATCATGTTCTGCTCGCTCTTGACCAACTGTAACACATACCAAATACCACATATCAATTGTCGAAATGGCTCATATGCCAAAAGCCGCTTAGAATTCTACGAAATCATATATGCGATAAGCAGGCCAGGATAAGTTTCATTTGGACATCATCAATGCTGAAGAGTTGAGGACAAAAGTGTGCCGACACCATCATCAATCATGGCACAAAACAATTCAATTAATATTGTTAAAGGATTATAATGGTATGCGCTGTTTGTAACTGATTAGTGAAAAATTGAATTTTTAGTGAAAAATTGAATTTTTAGTAAAAAAAATTGAATTTTTAGTGAAAAATTTAATTTTTTAGAGAAAAATTTAATTTTTAGTGAAAATTTTAATTTTTTAGAGAAAATTTGAATTTTTAGTGAAAATTTGAATTTTTAGTGAAAATTTGAATTTTTAGTGAAAATTTGAATTTTTAGTGAAAATTTGAATTTTAAGTGAAAATTTGAATTTTTAGTGAAAATTTGAATTTTTAGTGAAAAATTCAATTTTTAGTGAAAAATTGAGTTTTTAGTGAAAAATTGAATTTTTAGTGAAAAATTGAATTTTTAGTAAAAAAGTGAATTTTTTTTTTAGTAAAAAATTTAATTTTTTAGAGAAAAATTTAATTATTAGTGAAAATTTTAATTTTTTAGAGAAAAATTTATTTTTAGTGAAAAATTTAATTTTTAGTGAAAAATTTAATTTTTTAGAGAAAAATTTAATTATTAGTGAAAATTTTGAATTTTTAGCGAAAAATTGAATTTTTAGTGTAAAATTGAATTTTTAGTGAATATTAAATTTTTAGTAAAAAATTGAATTTTTAGTAAGAAATTGAATTTTTAGTGAAAAATTGAATTTTTAGTGAAAAATTTAATTTTTTAGAGAAAATTTTAATTTTTAGAGAAAATTTGAATTTTTAGTGAAAAATTTAATTTTTAGTGAAAATTTGAATTTTTAGTGAAAATTTGAATTTTTAGTGAAATTTTGAATTTTTAGTGAAATTTTGAATTTTTAGTGAAATTTTGAATTTTTAGTGAAAATTTGAATTGTTAGTGAAAATTTGAATTTTTAGTGAAAATTTGAATTTTTAGTGAACATTTGAATTTTTAGTGAAATTTTGAATTTTTAGTGAAATTTTGAATTTTTAGTGAAATTTTGAATTTTTAGTGAAAATTTGAATTTTTAGTGAAAATTTGAATTTTTAGTGAACATTTGAATTTTTAGTGAAAATTTGAATTTTTAGTGAAAATTTGAATTTTTAGTGAAAATTTGAATTTTTAGTGAAAATTTGAATTTTTAGTGAAAATTTGAATTTTTAGTGAAAATTTGAATTTTTAGTGAAAATTTGAATTTTTAGTGAAAATTTTAATTTTTAGTGAAAATTTTAATTTTTAGTGAAAATTTTAATTTTTAGTGAAAATTTGAATTTTTAGTGAAAATTTGAATTTTTAGTGAAAAATTGAATATTTAGTGAAAATTTATTTTTTTAGAAAAAAATTTAATTTATAGTGAAAAATTGAATTTTTAGTTAAAATTTGAATGTAGTGAAAATGAAGACTTCAATAGTAAAAAATTGAATTTGTATTAAATAATTGAATTTTCAATGAAAAATTGTATTTTCAGTTAAAATGGCATTTCTAGTGAAATTTTTTTTTTTTTTTTTGTGAAAAATTGAATTTTTAGTGAACAATTTGTTTGCAATTTAACGTTTACATTACATTCCAAAATGTGAGTATTCATCATTTTTAATTGGCCAATGTCTTAAACTTAAATCAACTATATAAATTCAATTTCAAAATTTCAAGTTAAGTCGACTGTATGTATGCCTAACTGTTTTCTTTTTGAATGACGTTCAAGGATATTTCTTAAAAAATACCGTTTCTTTAAACTGTCATCACCTTCTCTGCACGAGATTTCATTGCGAATTACTTAATGAATCAATCACGAAGTCATTAATACCAAACAAACTAAAAAAAGAGTAGAAAATAACTCGTATATTAAATAAAAAAAATCATAAAAGAAAGTATCGCAGACAGCATCGAATTACCGACTAAAAGGTGGTCCTGTCAACTCTGGCGCGTTGACAGTAAGAAAGCCAAAAAACTGACAGACATTAAACTTGATATGATGCACTATTGAAGCAAGTGGGAAGAATCAACCGATCAATAAAATTTAATTTTGTTATAATATACTGTTGTATAAAAAAAAAACACTCCAACATTTTGTATCTAGTAATATTTGAGTTTTGTATATTAATGTGAAAATTTTATGTTATAAATTTTTCACTTCCAAATAAATTTTCTGTTTGCGTACTACACGCTTTGTTCCTAAAGAATTGTTTCAATCACCAAATAACAATAGGTTATGGGCGACCAGCGTAAGGAAGTGCCTCATGGCATTGTGCAATTCAATGGAAAGGCGTACGAAAACTGGAGTTTTCGGATCAGGATGTATTTGGACTCAGTTGATGTGTTGGAAGCTGTGACCAGTTCAGCTCCAAGCACAACAGACGCTGCTTCTGTTGCAAAATACAACGATAAGAACAGGAGAGCAAAATCTATAATCGTGGGCTGCATCTCGGACGATTATTTAGATTATGTCAAGGACAAGAGCACTGCTAGAGACATGTGGAAAGCTCTGGAGGATGTATTCGCCGTAAAGTCAACATCAAGCCAAACCATAATACGGAAGCAGCTAGCTAGATTAAAGCTAGGAGAAGGCACGACGATGAAGGAGCATTTTATCGAGTTTGATGGTTTGGTGAGACAATTAAAATCTGCGGGTGCGACATTGGCAGAAAGTGATCTCGTGTCGCAATTATTCATCACACTTCCAGAGAGCTACGATCCATTAGTTACAGCTCTCGAGAACATGAAGGAAGAAGAGCTCACTATACAATTAGTGAAGCAGAGGCTGCTAGCGGAAGAACGAAAGAGAACGGATCGTACGGAAGGTGGTGAGGACAATAATGCGCCCGCTGCATTTGCAACAAACAATCGCAAGACTTTTAAGTTCGATGGAAAATGCCACAACTGCGGTAGACGCGGTCATCGAAAAGCAAATTGCAGGCTTCCTCTCAAGAACGAAGCAAACTTTGCAAGTAGTTCGAATCTAAAAAACGCAGTAAGCTTTATGTGTAACGTAACGGAGAGAAACCAGACAAGATTCATGCCTAATGATGAAAACAAGCATTGCAAGTGTGAGAGCAAGTTTCGCGAAGAAAACATGTCGTTTATATTGGATTCAGGATCCAGTGATCATATTGCAAACAATAGGGATATGTTTACGAAAATTCAACCACTGAAGAAGCCAATCACAATTAATGTAGCGAAATTTGAAGAATCCCTGGTAGCAATTCAAGCGGGAGACATACGTGCATACACAAACAAAGGCACGTTGGTCATTTTAAAAGATGTGCTGTATGTTCCAGATGTTCGCAAAAATATAATTTCGGTTCGTCGTCTAACCAATGCTGGACTAGAAGTAAATTTTAAAGGTGGAACTGCGGCAATAATCAACAACGGCAAAGATATTTCTGTAGCACAGAAGAAAGACAGTTTTTTCGAAGTGCGCTTACAGAAGGAATGCGCAAGTCCAAATCTCTGTGTAGAAAATGAAACCAAGATATGGCACAGAAGATATGGTGACATAAATCAACATGAAGAAATGGTGCGAAATAAATCTGTAAATGTTAAAGGAAAGCATTTCCGGGAACCATTCAGTGGTGCGCGAGATCGCAAGCGACCACTTGAGCAGCGAATTCAAGAGAAATTCAAAAGGATTAATGTATGCAGTAATGAGCAAGAGGAGGAAAAGAATATTAATGTGATTTCTGCAAGTATCATTGCTGAAAGCGATGAGTCTGGAGAGGATTTCCAAGAAGTGAAGCGACATCTTCACATCTTACAGTCGGACAAGGAGCCAGAGCACACACGTCGATTCAAGGCTGATGTGGTGCTGCCCGAAACACACGCTAAGTTGTCGAAGCAGAAGGAGAGGACTACGAATAAAAGCTTAACATCTTCATATTTCCTGAAGGCGCACACTGCAGTTGGTGGTGCATCGGTAGCTGGCAGTTCTGCAGAAAGCGGTGATGATGATGAGCTGCAAGAAAAGTGTTCTGAAAAGTTTAAAGAAACCGCTGCTGCATACGACTGGAACAGAAGAAGCTTGAAGACAGTGAAGATGAAATTGAAGACGGTAATAGAGGCTGGAAGGTAGCTGAAGAAGCGTGCTCTAAATGCAACTCTAAGGACGAGAGCTACGACTTGGCGGTTGAGGCCAAGACAAAAGAAACATCAAGCAAAAATCCACACACAATGACGTGGAACTAATTTCTCCGATTTGAAGAACCTGAAATTGTTGGATTGAGAGGGGGTGTTATAATATACTGTTGTATAAAAAAAAACACTCCAACATTTTGTATCTAGTAATATTTGAGTTTTGTATATTAATGTGAAAATTTTATGTTATAAATTTTTCACTTCCAAATAAATTTTCTGTTTGCGTACTACACGCTTTGTTCCTAAAGAATTGTTTCAATCACCAAATAACAATAAATTTTATATAAAATTTTTATTTACATTTTAAGAAATATAAAAAATATATAACTTAAAAACATCAGAAAAAAGAAACAAAATGAAAAATACATTACTCAAATCACTTATGAACTATAATTTATAAAAATATCACCAATGAAAAATGCAGTTACGAATAGAGATATTATAAAAAATTAATTCAATAGCCAAAAAAATAAAATAAATTGAAGAAAAAATAAATTTTACTAATTTTTAAAGCACTTCAAACTTTAAAATTTGATTTCACAACATTTTTAAGAATACAAATTCGCCCTTTGGCATGACAGTGACTATATATAAAAATCAAATATAAAAAATAGACTCACGAAAAATTTACTTACAAAGAAAAACTTATTATGAAACAAGATATATTTTATGAAAAAATCTTTTATTACAAAATTCACTTATGAATATGAAATAAATATAAAAAAATTCACAAAAAAACTATTATTAAAAAAAATCACTATAAAAAAATCCTTCTTATAATACAAATTAATTATAAAGGAATCATTTATAAATAATTCAGTTAATCAAAAAATTCACTTATGAAATAAATGCTTATGAGAAATTAATTATGAGAAATTCGCCTACTTATGCAATATTACCGAAACGGTAACAAACAATCAAAAAAAAAATATTTGTAAGAATTGGTAACATGATCCCCACACAAAAGGCTTCTTTGGTCTGCCCGACGAAAGCGCGCCAAGAACGCCAGTCTGTCTGCAACGCAGTCTCCACACACACACAAAAAGTTGTCCCCACTCTGGGTCTCCATTTGGGGTTAATTATTTCGAGTTTGAGTGTTGAATTTATGTACGGCTTTTAGCTAAACTCGCATTCTATCGCTCAATTATGTGTTGCGTCAAGATAAAAGGTGCGCAGTGCGACAATAACTGAAGACGTTCGCCCAAAGGTCTCCAGAAATCGAATCGAATGCAACATGGAGAAAAAGCGAGAAAGACTGGCGTCAAGATACGCAGTGCTGCCACGCGTTCAACAGCCTCACAGGCGGCGGCGGCGGCTCTTAAATTTCAATTCTGTTATTTCGTTTTTTATTTTATTTTACACAAAAGCCAGTTAATTTTATGCGTTAAGTTTTTTTCCATCTACCTCTTTTATTTTAATTTATTACCGAAATTATCGACTAAACGATGCAAGCGAAAACAATCGATAAAAATGCATTCTTAAAACCTGCATCTCAAAATAAAAAAAAAAAAATAATAATAAAAAACCAGCATCCATTTAATGTGGGCCAGTATAAACTACAAGAAATACAACAAAACATCATCTTAATATTGACGAGATTTCCATTCATTACGTTTTACGTCAAGAAAACCTTTTAATTTGCTTGTAACAGAAATTTGTTATCTCTTAAACTCTGCCATAAAAATAAGCAACGACGACCACAAACTAAAAACCCAAAAACAAAAACCAAAACCAAAAATAAAAAACAAAAGTGTCCGAAAACCAAAGTAACCGAACTGCGTTTAAATTTATACGTATTTATGTTGCTACGTTTTAAATAAATTCCTTATGCGCTACGATCCATTTTAATATATCACAAAAGTCCCAAAGACGAGGTGTTTGCTACGCTTTGCATTGCCGTCGTCCTCCATACTCGCTCGTCGCACTTACCCTCGTTTGCTCCATGGCTCTTCGGATTTCGCTTGCCTTTCAACTCTTGACTCACGTCGTCGTCGTTGTCGTGTCGGTTTTTCTCAGTCATCTGGCGGCCATAAAGGGTCTTAAAAGGTGTCGATGTTTAAGTTTAACATTGTTTTTCGTTATCGTTATAGTTTAGAAGAGCCGTACGTCTCGTCTCGTCTTAAAGGAGGCCAGGCCAGTTCTTCGGCCGGTCAACTATAGTCCGTGCATTTTACGTTAATTGAGGAACATTTCATTCCGCACGTTGCCTGCCTGCCTTTCTGAGACGTTTATTTTATTTATATTTATTTTTTTGTAACTAAACATTTTATGACTGCGATAAGCATCTGAGGCGATAACGTAAAACAGCTTTTACATTATGCTCTCTTTCTCGTATGGCGTATCTCTTAATATGTAAAGTATCTCGAAAAATTGGACTCACTTTGGTTTGATATCGCAGAAGGTTATATTAACGGTTCGGGTATTCGTGGGCACAAAATGAGGGACAAGTTTTGGAGTGTATCAAAGTGAATATATTCACGAAGCTTATCTTAATTTAATTTAATTAAATCTATTAAATAGAATGAATTGTTAATAATGACCGGAAGAGTAGATTCCAGCAAAGAATGTCGCTATGTTCTAGACAAAAATTATTTGGAAAATAAATTTGTCGGGGAGAACTATTATAAGATATTTTAATAATAATAATAGTTTGGCGCTACAGTCCTGTATAGAACTTCGGCCGAGCTCACTCAAAGTGGTGGGACCTACAGTTTATTGCCGAATCCGAACGACGGGTGAGAGCTTTTCATAGGCAATGTTTTACTCTCGTAGGTTTTCCATTTACTGACGAGAGGTAGCGCGGTATAGAAAAATCTTTCTATGAAAAGGTGTTGTTAGCCCCAGACCAGGTTTGAACCGGGGACCTTTCGGCTCGCAGTCCAACGCACTAACCACTGAGCTACCGCGGCTACAAAGAGTAGAGTTATAAAAATCAAATCAAATGTTCATATTTATAACTCCGATCATCACGTAGAATATGAACGGGATTGGACAATGGGGCGTGGCACCTCCCATACAAAATAAAAACTTAAAATTGCTATTACTACTAAAAGCAGAGTTAAAAAAATCGAAACAAAAGATTATATTAAAATTCTAATTGTCACGTAGAATCAGGGCTGGACAAAAATCCGGATTTTTTTTAAATCCACTCCACCAGATTTTTTGGTTTTTATTGGATTTTATTGGATTATTTTGGATTATATTGAATTTTTTATTTGATTATTTATTTATAAATAACATAATTTCAATAGGATTTAGCGGTCAATTATTACTTCCCACCCTTTCGCTGCCAAGAACTGCTAAATAACATCTGTTTAAAAGATGCTTTGTGGAAAAAAATTCACAGTCTTGGATCTGGAAGCGGTTCTCGCTATATACTGAATAAGTCATATGGACGAGAAAATGAAACAGTCTAAGTGCCTCACAAAATCTATTTGAATGTCCTCTTTATAACACGACAACTCTTCAGTATCTATTAGATTCAATCAATATCTACCGCTTTAAAAATTAGCATAGAATTGACTTGAATTAAATCCAGGGTTTCGGCGACTTCATCATTAAATTATTTGGATCTAAAGGCCTAAGTTGGGTAATATGTATGTTAGCTAATATAATATATAAATCATTTCATTACCATCTTCCCCAGATATTACATACAGCAGTGGTTCAAATAATTATTTTCGGTTTGGTGGTTTATAACAAATTCTTAAATTTTCAAAAAATAAATTTTGCCCTGAAAATCACAAATATTATTTCCTAAGTTATAATTCGAAAAATGTACAAAAATCAAAAAAAAAACAAAAACCTTCGATTTTTTTAAGTGGAAAAAAATCAAAAAAAAAAAAACGGATGTATTTTGTTTGGAGTGGAGAGCCCTGCGTAGAATTTGGACGGATTTGCACAATGGGGCGTGACACCTACCATATAACAAAAATTTTAAAAATGCTAAAACTCCTGACTTACTTATAGCAGAGTTGTACAAATCGAAACAATGGATAATTTTTAAAAATTTTAATAGCCACGTGGAATGTGAGCGAGATTGGATAAAGGGGTATGGCACTATGTACAATGTGGGCGGGAAAAAAGCGACGTAGACATGCACTAAAAAAGGAAAAAGGGGCGTAAATGTATCCACACTTTATAAACGATATAGTTTTACAATTACAAAAACTTAGCACGGGCGAAGCTGTGAACGGAGCCAGCTAGTTTTTATATATATATTTTTAAGGAAAGACTGGACGAGGAAGTTGTGATTGCAACAGTCTCGTACTACTTGGGCATCGAACCAAGCATACCCCTTCGTAGTCTACTCGAATCTCAACAGAACTACGCATTACAGAAACAATTCCTTCTTCAGTCGGACGATACATTTGTGCAACAATAAATATATCACAATGCATTGTCCCAAAGTATCGATTCAGTGAAAACATATGCCTGAAAGTCGTCAGGAAGTTTTATTCAGGAAATAACTTCGGTGAAGTAAAGAAATAATGGACTTCGTAGAAAATCGAACCCGTAATTAAAATACGGAAAATAAATGTACTGCAAGAATAGTCAAAAATAACATTCACGAACGGTCTTAAATTAGCTAATTTCATGAACAAAATGACTTGGCAAGAATACTCTATTGTCTGAATAGATTGACCAAAGTAGTTCTGCTAATAAACAATCTGAAACAATAACTATTTGAGTAGAAAAGTCCAGAAAACATTCGGAGAGCACTTTAGAAATAACTTCGGTGAAGAAATATCCCAGGAAGAAGAATTGTCGTGGAAGGCCTGAAAATATTCGGAAATCCTTATTCAGGAAATAACTTTGGTGAAGAACAGTCTCTAAAGAAGCGATGGCGGAGAAGATCTGCTTCTAAATAGAATATTTGAAAAAGAAATGTCTACAAAGTATAGTCGAAACATACCGTTCTCGAAAAATACTGTCTGAAAAAATTGTCTTGAAGGTAGATTATGTTATTCAAGAACTGTCTTAAGAAGAACGGTAGATAGTCCGGAAAAACTGGTCAATAAATATCCGAAAATATAGTTAGAAGAAGTATTTTTAAGGAGGAGCATTCTTTGAATGAATTAAACTGAATGAAAAAAACTATCAAGAGAAAACTCTTGAGATTTTTTTTTGATTGATATGCTTAAGCAGACTAGTTATGGTATGAATTGTCGGACTAAATCATTTTGAAAAGGAACAGTCATGAAATAATATTTTGGAAGAAATTTCACAGAACGTATTGTCATAAGTAACTGTTAGTGTAGAATAGTGCAGAAATATCTGTGCCAGAGAATAGTTGATATTTGCCGTTCCGCAAACAAATTCGAAGAAGAATAATTTCGTAAAGATTCATCGTTGAAATTTTTCGGAAATAATTGTTTGGGATGGCGTTTCAGAATGAACTGTCAAATAAGAATGAACTGTCGAGACAGCATACTTTATAAAAACTGTCGAGGAAAAACTTTTTTATGTTATGTTGTTAGAGAAAACAAGTCCCGGAATGAATTATCGAAGAATGGAATACCTCGAATGAATTATCAAACGAATTCAGTGCTTCGACTGACATGGAAGGAATGGCACTGAAAACAATGTGGAAAAAGACAATATTTAACCAGTTGGGAGGGTTAGATCACATGGGAAATTTTAAAGGAGGTGTTATTATGATAGTTAGGATTATCAAAATTATAGTCGGTCTAAGACGACTATAAATACCCTACACATATGCGTGGTTACCATTCAAATTGGTATATAGGTCACCAGGGTATACGAATCCTGAAAGTAACTACAAACTTTCCATCGCTGAAGAATTTCCATTCATTTGATACCCATATTTACAAATGGGTAGGTGTACAGAATTTCGAATTTTTTTTTGGGAACCACAACTCGTTTCGCAGGAAAACATTATTTTCATGTATTTCAGCATGGTGTCAATATATATTTAACCAAAAGAAGTACAGTAAAATTGATCTGTAGATGTAAATTTTATATGAGGTATTTGAACATAAGTGGTCGATTCTCAGGTCACAATAAATCGTTCAAGCCAATTTTCTTGTTCAGACAGCTTAGATATATAAGTAATCTAAATCTAAAGTTTCATTGCTCTAGCTCTTCTAGTTTTTCCGTAATCGTGATTTCAACAGACAGACAGAAGGACAGACGGACATCGTTAAATCGACTCAGGATGTCATGCTGATCAAGAATATATATACTTTTCCATACCGGAGATGCTTTTTTCAGCGTGTTACAAACGGCGTACCAAACTGAATATACCCTTTCACTCTTAGTGTAGGGTATAAAAAAACATTGGAATTATTGTCAAGGAAGAAATGCCGAGAAAAACATGAAGTACGGGTATAAATTATCAATAATAGAGTGATGGGTGATGAAAATGGGTGATGGAAATGGGTTTTAGTACTTATTAGGGACCGCAAAGATGCGGAATCGGAACTAGAACCGTTTCGGTTTTTGGAACCGGAACCCATATAATTTTTTTGGTTGGAACGGGAACCGAAACCCAAACCGGAACCGCTATTTTAAAAATCTTGGAAGGATTTAGTCCCTGTAAATAATAACTGTCGTGTAAATAATAACTGTCGTGTAAATAATAACTGTCGAGGAAATCTATCGAGAAGAAAAGTGTTTCATGTAGAATTGAAGAAGACTAGTACTGACAAAATATCTAGGAAGACAAACTGCGAAATAAAACATATTTCTATGGAAAGACATGTCCACTAAACAAAATGTTAGAAAGAAATTTTGTTTAAAAGGAGCAGTCCTTGGATGCATTAAATTAAATGAAAAGAATTGTAAAAAAACCAGCGCGAAAAAATGGTTTTCGATTGAAAGAATACTAGTGCCGGAATGAAATTGTTTGGGAAGAACAGTCCAGAAAGAAATATTTACCAAAATTATGCCACGAAATACTGCCAGAATAAGATTGTCCACAAAGACCTGCTTCGGAAAATAAATTTGGAGAGAATT
The DNA here is from genome assembly GCA_951804985.1 of Dryomyza anilis. Lineage (NCBI taxonomy): Eukaryota > Metazoa > Arthropoda > Insecta > Diptera > Dryomyzidae > Dryomyza > Dryomyza anilis. The sequence continues at coordinate 124,460,523 of OX638130.1, read as the reverse complement.
TACCAGATAAAGGAAAATTTAAGACGGATAGTACTCCCATGAATTGTCGAGATAATGTAAGGATAATGACGGGCGTCGCAAGGAATAGACCAATTCGTTGCTTAGCGTTACCACTGAAATTTTCTTTATAAAAATATCAAGTAATTTTGAAATACATTTTGTTCAGATCGAATCTACGAAAAAAAGGTAAAATACCGCATTATGAAGTATTTATTATCGGTTCGAACTATCAACTCCAAAGTGTACCTAACTTAAAAAAGTTAATTAAATTCCTTAAGAAATTTAGATAAAAACTATAAACACCTTTTGACACATATATAGCATTTCTTATAGCACTTCTTAAAACATCACCAAAAGTTTAATGACATTAACTGGTTCAAAACTATAAAAAGAAACAATCAGCAAATTAAAGTCCAGCTAAATTCATTGAATTCTGGTTTCCGAATTTTATAGATTTTGCGCGTTTCGAACGGTTTGACATTTGTATCGTTTAATATGCGCCAAATCGAAAAATGCTAATTTGTTTATAGTTAAATTAAACGGTGTTTAAAAAAGCAACTCACAACTTATAAACTTACAAAATGTTATGAGCTCTGCCTAAAATAAAATTAAAAACCTTTTAAGTCTGCAAATTTATGTGACAGCCGTCACATTACGAAAGCGAAACACTTAAGAAAAATATTTTTATTATATTCTGCTGTGGTTTCTTTTTTTTTTTTTTTTGGTGCTTCGCTGTTTAGCCAAACAAATCTACAACAAATTGTTAACTGATTTTTTATGCAAATTTTAATAAAATATATTGTTTCAAGCCAAAAATAGACAGACAAACAGACAAATAAATAAAAAAAAACATATGGTCAAATAAAATATTCAAAATTTTGTTAAAAAATCATGCATCAAAATTCAAATAAAGCCATTTCCATCCAAGTGTCCCTGTGCTGTTGTTTTTAGCTCTGAAACAATGTAAAAATGCAAATAAATTAATTCACACTTAAGTGGTCAAAATGTGTTTTAGTTATTTATATTATTTCGTTTTTCTTAGACTTGTTAAGAAATGCTATTTAAATTTAGATAAGAGACTCATTTATTAAAAAGCAATGCTATTAAAAAGTTAAGACAAAAACCAAGAATTAATTTAAATAAAATTTAAACAATAGTGAAAAATAAACTGTGAAAAAATGTGTTATTTTAAAAGATTAGTTTGCTAGATATGGCAGTTTTAAAAGCCATTTATAAATGACACCAATCAATAGAGTTATTGAATTAGCGCTAAGTGGTGGGGGTTTTTATAAGTGAGGCTCAGTTGATATACAGTGTTGTAAAGTGACAAAATTGAATTTCGGAAAACCAACTAAAATTCAGTAATTTTCATGTAGAATAATATTAGATCAAATATTAGTTTCAAAATGATAAACATTAAAAAAAAACTTAAACATTTTTGTAATTAAAAATCTGTCAGGAATGTCAGGTCACATGAGACATTTTGAAGTAGAGAAATTGTTATAGAAATTCTTATATTTATTATAATTATAACTTTTTATTAATTAAAATTTGTATTTATAAAAAATGATTTAAAAATGAAAACACATTTTTGAAATTTTCACTTCGAAATTTTTTTTTTGTAAATTTTTTTTTCAAAAAAAATTTTTTTTTTCGAAACAAAATTTTTTTTTCCAAACAATTTTTTTTTCGAAAAAAAATTATTTGGAACAATGTTTTTTTGTCCGAAATATTTTTTTTTTGGATAATATTTTTTTTAATTTTTTTAATCATATTTTTGAAATTAAATTTTTACAACACTTTTTTTTCGAATTATTATATTTTTTTTTTCAATTTATGAACAAATTCATCAATATGACAATTCAATTTCATTGTATTGAATATTTTGTTCATATATATAATGATGCATTCATTAATATGTCATTTAATGAACGGTGGTATCAATTTGATGAATCTGGTGGTTGGTGAAAAAATTCATAATATTAATGAATAAATTCATCATATTGAAGAATTATTCTTTCTGTGAATGTATCAAAGCATATGGACAATTATACAGTTCTGAAAATGGTATGCCGTATTCATACTTTCAAGTCAAGCACAAGGTTAAGCACAAGACTTACACTGCAAAAACCATACGACCTGACGAAGAAGGAACCAGAAAAAGATAATCCTGAAAATACACTTTCTTTTATGGCAATAGCAAGATCTAAGCCATTTTTGAATCTAGAAAATACAAACGAATTACAGTTTCGATTTAGTGTATCTCTGTCGTTTTGGTTACGGATACGATTTATGTACTAGACATCTGCATAAATGCATTTGAAACTCACTTCAAGACATTCATTTTATTACAAAACATTTACTGTCGTTGACTCTATGCTTGAAAATCAAATGAATGCGTTGCTCACAACAACAAAGCACAAGTACTGTCAAAACAAAACACAAATAAAACATCGCTGCATTGAAGAAGTCTATAATGATGTGCAATAAAAATTCAAACACTGAAATAAACTGTTAATGACATTGAGTACTGGGTTCATTTTACATTTTTTTTTTATATTATTCTTCTTTCTAATGAATTTTCATTAATATTGACATACATAGAAAAAATTCAAATAGTATAAGAAAATCATATAACATTTTATATTAAGTTTTTTATTTATTGAATTTTTTTTTTTTATTAAATAATGTTTGTTGTAATTTTTTATAAACACATACATACCGACAACAACACTATTGCCGATGAACGCCGAGCGGCAAATTTGTTGTTGTTTTCAACGGTCGTTGTCTCACTTGTTACTCGTTGCGCTCACTCGCTGCACTCACTGTATTCGTTGCATGTTCAGCGACAGTATTGTCATTTGGTTTTGTTCTTCAAAACAATGATTGTTGTTCAAATATAATGTGCTGACAGTACTTGACACCAATGAAACAAATACTACAGTGAAGTAAAGTCGGTGGAGGGGGCTTCATTATAAAACTTTAGAATGCAGTAGTGCATATTTTGTAGAGGGAACTTCAAATACATTTGTACAGATATCTATTATGTACTAAGTTTTATTGTGAAACGGTTTCGGTGTAACGATTTCTAAGTAGTTTTTGTGCATATTTTCAAATGAATAAGAAAAAAAACCCATCAATTTTATTCACACAAGAACTATAAACCAATTACCTAAATTTTAATTAAATTTTAACAAAAAAGTACCTGTAAAGCTTTTACAAATCTAATACTTCAACATTAAAAATCTTAAGTTTTTCTTGCAAAAATATTCACATGAGCACGCGGTACATTGTAGGCCGACAATGTTATAAATACGGCATAGTCACCCGTGGGCATGGGCAGTATCGCTGATGTCAAATGATCAATTCTGGCAACGTTTAATTTATCCACAATTAAATCATGCTGCCAATAAAAAATACTAGTTAGAATATGTAAAAAAAATAATCTGTAAAACGTACATCATAGGGACAGGTATGATTCATATTACTATGATCAATGATGAAACTGTAGAAAAACTTGATCAAGGGATTTTGATTGTTTTTTAGAAATTTGCAGGCATCAAACTCGACATTGTACAGAAATGGTTTGTAGCCATTAGCACGTTTGCGTAGATCAACACGAATCTTAAAATAAGATGAAAGTAAAAAATTTCATAATTTTGTATTAGATGTAGGAGATACGAACTGTAACATTTGTTATCGGCACTTGGAACAAATTCGCTTTGGCTGAAACATAGCGATAGGTGCGATTGATGGACTTCAGGAAGCAGTATTCGAAATCGCCAAAAGATTTATCGATGCTGGTGCAGTTGAGGTTTAGAAATTGTATGTCTGCAAGTAACTATTTTCTAAATTAATATCAATTTTATGCGATTTTTATTTTAAGCTCACATTTTGCATCATTACACTAAAAAGTATGAAATTTAAAATGCGATACCACCTCATTGCAGCAAATGTTTGAACAGTAATAAATGATAAACTGACATTTAATGGCAATTTAAATTTTATTTTAATATACTTTTAATTAGTTTTTGTTTCCATTGGGTAAACAAACACACTTAAATAGGCACTTAGCTTAGTACAATTTGTGATTATTTATAATATTTTAAATTTGGTAGATATAAATAGAATATATAGAAAATGTTTTAATGGAAATTGTAAGACAAATTGATCAGCCGAGACAAAATGAATGTCATTATTCATGTATATTACGGGCATATTTTCGAAAACCACAAAAAAAAAATTGAATATACTTGGAAAGAGCATAACAGGTTGTAAAATTGTGTGGCAAAAGCCGTGAATTGATTTTCTGAATTCGTTTTATGAGATAGAGTCATTTAAAATCTTCAAATCTAACTAACCTTTTCCGATATTTGTTTCCAAAAATGTGATAAAAAAAAAACACTAACCAGTAAGCAACAAGGTTAGGTCACATGGGAAATTTTAAAGTAGGTTAATTTTGATAGTAAGTGTTATCCCTAGTAGAAATTTTGGTAGGGCCATGATCAAGAAGTGATCATGTCATTATTTGAGATGATCGGGATATGACGAGGCCCATAATTTCCTTGTAACGCAGGGTCATGATCATGTATCGACCTCAGGCCATGATCATGTACTGATTGGGCAATTCCCCATTTTAATATTTACCCGACAATTGCCTTGTCTGAGCGCGAGCATAATAGGGTTTCTCTCATTAATCTCGATCATTGCCTGATGCTAATTTCGTTATGAGGTACAAATAATGTAGCTATGATCGGGAACATTGATTGTTTAGATAATGTAAACCCTGCTATGGTAAGCATGATAAGGGCATGATAAGGGCATGCAAAGGCAATGATCATATTTTCTCTAATAGGGCTTACCCAACGAAAACCCGATCATTTCCCGACGGCGCATCGGGCAACTTTCTACTAGGGTTAGTGAGAATTATGAAAGCTATAGTAGTACTGTGCCGACAATAAAATGGTTCAGAGGTCCACAGTGTTTCTTTTTTCTAGTTTTGTACATTTTACGAATTATAACTTAAGAAATATTGTAAGATTTATTTTTGAAAATTTAAGAATTGTATAGAAACCTCCAAATTGAAAACAATTATTTGAATCACTCTACACGGATAGAAAAGATTTGTTTGAATATGCTTGAATGTAATTATAACGTAATTCGAAATCACCATATAAATATTGGGAGTAATATCTAATTACATTATAATTGAATTGTATTATTATTTTGTTCAGATTGAAATATTATTATACGATATTTAAACATAAATTGCTTTAATCGCGGTTTTACATGAATTTACTATATTAATGTTTCTGTAGAAATATATATTTTTCATCAGATATTAATATATGTATGTTTGATATTTGCGCTATTTAACACACCCAACGTCAATAAAAGGTTCTTTGAATTATATGTATTTGGGTATTCGTGTAACAATTACTGGGTGACAACGAATTTAAAAATAATAGCATTATTTTGATCATATGTATGTTTGGCATTACGATGTCACAATAATAACAGCGCTGCCTACTTTTAGCACTCAGTAACACTCACATTAATACTTTGCATATAATTCAAAAGTTCTTTTAGTGGAAGAATTTGTTTAAGTACCGCCAATTACTGTTAATACCAGATAGTGCCTGTGTGAAATTTCTCATTCATCCGTAAAGTACTGAACTCAAAATAGGAACAACAGATGAAAATAAAATTATTAGGTAAATAAAATATGTGTAATAAAAGTAAAATAAATGTTTAGGTTTATAACTATATAATATAAATAAAACGAGTTGGGAAAGTTAGGTCACATGGGTAAGTTCGGTCACATGGGGCTGATTTTTATAGTCGGTCGGGCCCGATTATGGAATACCCTACACCTTTGGTGTGGATATTAATGTGGGATATTTAATTGCATACCTTAATTTTAAAGTTTTGCTGAACACCTCCCCACCCTCAGAATATTATTCATATATCAGAAATTTACGTCTTATATCCCCATAAATTAAAAAAATTATATAAAAGTATAAAAAATTAAAAAAAAAATTGAAAAATATAATTGAGCGGACCACGCCCATATTTAAAATTTTGAAAGGCTAATTTTTAATAGATTTGATTTTAATAATTTACGGATCAAATTTCCACTATGAAAAACCCGGGAAATAATGAAAAAAAAGTGGGCGTATCACGCCCATTTTTGGATCACATATTCTTATGTGAATTCTAATAATACGTTTTAAATTTTATAACTATACCTTGAATATTTTTCGAGTTATTAGTTCCGAAAGAGTTATATAAAAGTGACTTGTATGGGAGGTGGGCGTGTCCGTTGACCGATTTGGCTCATTTTCAAACTCAGTTCCTACTTTTAGTTAAAATATATTGAGACGAAATTTCATCGCATTCTGATTAGTATTTCTCAAGTTATTTTGTATTCGGACAGCAAGACAGCAAGACGGACAGACAGACAGACAGACAGACAGACAGACAGACAGACAGACAGACAGACAGACAGACGGACAGACGGACAGACAGACGGACAGACAAACGGACATGGCTAAACGGACCCGGGTAGTGATGCTGATCAAGAATATATATACTTTTCCATACCGGACACGCCTCGTAAGGGGCGTTACAATATATGCACAAAGTTAATATACCCTGTACCTCATAGGTGTAGGGTATAAAAATGTAATTTAATAATAGGGAAAAAAAACAAACATTTTGTAAAGAAGATATTAGCTCTAAATATACTATTTTTACATTAGAATTAAATGTAAACATAAATATGTTTACATGTAAATAAAATGTTTTTAACATTCAAACATGTATATGTTTACAAGAACGCCGAAAATTATTCATTCTGAACATAAATATGTTTGAACGAAAACATAAATATGTTTGGCTATTATTATATTAATGTTTGGCAATGAAATAATACTTTTGTTTGCATAAAGCTCCAAAGATATATGTAATGCCTACAAATTATGTTTGGGAGAGCCCTTTTTTTGCAGCGTGTATTGAATTGAATTTCAGAAATCTCTCAAGCCAATTCTATGCCAATTTTTAAAGCGGTAGATATTGATTGAATCTAATAGGTTCTGAAAAGTTGTAGTGTTATAAAGAAGACATTCAAAATAGATTTGATCACGCACTTAGTCACTTAGGCCGTTTTATTTTCTAGCCCATATGACGAATTCAGTATATATATATAATAAAACGGCTGCCAGATCCAAGACTGTGAATTTTTTTCCACAAAGTATGTTTTAAACAGAGGTTATTTAGCTGTTCTTGGCATCGAAAAGGTGGAAAGTAATAACTTTAAAAACCGATAAATCCTATTGAAATTATGTTATTTATATGTTACAAAAAAAATATATATATCCAAAATAATCCAATAAAAACATACGGATTTTTTTCCAACAAATAATTTTAGTTTCAGTTAAGGTTTTCGAACATTGCCATAAAAATGAAAAGAAAAGAAACCAAAAATATAAAAATCAATTTATGAAAAATTTAGTATTAGTTATAATAAAAAACGTTTTGCAACACTATTCATTAAAGTTTCCCTGTCAAATTTTTAAACATTTAAGACAGGCTTTGAAATTGAATTGTTTTAATAAATATGTGAAATCTAAGCTAATATTTAATTAAATAAATTTTTATTTTTTTTATTTTGTATAATAAAAGACTTTTTATAGCAATAATGTGTAAATTTCAGGCTTTTCGAATTCGATAAAGCAGAAAGTTATTAATTCGCTAAAGCTATTAAAACTTTAGCATTTAATGTATATATAATAGTTTGGCACTACAGTCCTATAAGAACTTAGGCCGAGCTCTCTCGCCATTTTGAGCCATGCGTGTTATATTTGTACTCGAAGTGGTGGGACCTACAGTTTATTGCCGAATCCGAACGACAGGTGAGAGCTTTTCATAGGCAATGTTTTACTCTCGTAGGTTTGCCATTTACTGCCGAGAGGTAGCGCGGTATAGACAAATGTTTCTATGAAAAGATGTTGTTAGCCCCAGTCCAGGCTTGAACCGGGGACCTTTCGGCTTGCAGTTCAACGCACTAACCACTAAGCTACCGCGGCTACAGCATTTAATGTATACAGTATAAAATATTTGCAAAGATCTCGAACGAATTTTAAAAATTATTTATGAGATGAAGTTTAATTAAGTAACTGCTAAATGCCACAATTTGCATTGTATCGAATGAACTGCAACAAATTTAAATGTTTTAATTAATTTTACGTTTTAAATAATTAAATAAAGCAGCTTAAGGTGGTATTATAAACGATATATCCTGTTAAACAGCTATTGAGATTAAACTGAATTAATAAAAAAAAAAAATGCAGCTGCTTTTTGACTTTAATACAAATACTAAAAACTTAATTGAAAATTATACCGTCAGGAACTGTACATTAAATATTCCCCTGATCATAACACGGTCAGTTATATATTCAAAATGATCTGTCCATGATTATGTCAACCCTAAAGGGTTTATTTCTACAAAGGTAAGGTGTTATTTGAATAACATACCATTTTAGTAGTACACGCTGCAAAAAATGGTTCTCCCAAACATATTTTTGCAGGCATTATCGTATATGTTTGGAATTTTATGTAAACATAATATATAATTGCCTGATAAATCATTTGTAAAAAGGGTTGTATTGAGACTTGAACAGTGTTGTAATGAGCTCTGATTAACATTATGATATCACGAAAACATTTTGATGTTGCCCCTTAAAATGGTGTATGTTCGAATAGAAACAAAATAATTACTACATCAAAGAAAACTTACTAACTTTTTTCGTTTAAAAGATCAACAGTTAAAATTTTTGATTAAATTATTTTATGGATGTACCTTACACTACTATAAAAATAGGCAGAATTAGAACTCGGGGAGTGGCACATTTTATATATTAAAGTTCAAATTTATTGGAAAAAGATAAATTTTTAAACATATTTATCTGATACTTTTGTATTTCGTGCGAAAAATGATTGAATTTTCGGTTTTTGTTAGATATTGATAGCATTTTACTATGATCCAAAAATGACTCGACCAATCCTTATGAAATATGCATCGAACGATATGTCAAAACTTAAGTATTATCATAAACTATAATCTTATTAACCCTTTTAAGTTTGAAGTATTTTTTTTTTAGGCAAAAATCAAATTTTTGTTTTTAGACCCGTTTTACATTTTGGGCTCTGACATATTTTGCGCAAATATGCGCACTTACACCTTTAGTTTTTATGAATAACCATAAAATTGAATACACAAATTCATTAAAATATGCCACTACTCTTTAATTTTTAACAGTGCACCTAAGCGTATAATAATAATAATTTTAAAAACACTGTTTCAAAGCTGAATAACATACCTTTCCAAAATGGTATTAGATCATACATTTTTGCTTCAAAACATTTCGAAAATAGGCTTTTAAAAACATACTTCGAAAAACATAATAAAAAGATATAAATCTTTCTTTAATGTTTGAGTATGTGTTTCGTATATTTAAAATAAAAATACTGCAGAAAATGTTTTCGATTATGAATATTCAATAATTTATCTTTGTAAAACTGTTTATTTCATTCATTTCCGATGGCTTTTACCTAAGTATTTATTAGACACCAATGCGGTGCGTCGTTTCGGATACGTATACTGTTTGATATACACTCTAAAAAATGCGTTTAAAACTACTACGGAAAAGTGTGTAATTTTCAGTGTAAATTTTCGAATGGGGTTCATCAACATGATAAATTTATTCACAAATATTATGAATTTTTTCGCCAACTACCAGATTCATCATCATATTGATACCACCGTTCATTAAATGACATATTGATGAATAGTGCATTCATTATATATATGAACTTATTCATACTATCGAACATCATATTGAATAACGAAATATCGAATACAATGAATTTGAATCGTCATATTGATGAATATAATCATAATATCTATGAATAATTTAAAATTTTATTTGAAAATTGTTCATAATATGAATATTGATGAACTAATATTCTTTTTCCAAAATATATTATTTGATGGATTTTTTTTTTACGAAACTAAAAAAAAACAACTATCCGAAATAACAATTTTTCAACAATTATTTTTATTAATTTTAAATATATTTTTTTATGTGTATAACTTTTTTTTTTAAAGTAGTAATTATATATAAATATATTACAAAACATTTTACTAATTTATGCTTGTCCAGCAAGCATTATATAAGAAGCATACCATACCAAACATTGCAAGAATTGAGAAGTATGGCAAAAAATGAATGAAAAATAAATATTTTGATGTAAATAATATTGTCATTTGGTTTTGTTTTTCAAAACAATGAATGTTTTAAATACAAAATGAACTTGACACCAATGAGACAAATACTGCAGTGAATTAAAGTCGCTGGAGGAGACTTCACTATAATACAGTAGACTGTCATTTCAAAATGCGTTCAATACTTTAGAGGTTAGTAGTGCACATTTTGTAGAGGGAACTTCAAATACATTTGTGCAGATGCACTCAGAAGAAAATGTACCATTAAGTACTTTATGGTACGACCATTGATCTTATGGTTCATGTATTAATAGTTTTATCTTTTTAAATCAAAAGTTTTCTAATTAATTCAATAGTATTTGAAAAATTCAGTACCATAAATTTAAACATTTCAATATTATTATTTTAAATAGAATAAATACTGTTGTTTTAATGGTTTCCTCCTATAATAATAAACGTGGTGTAAAAAAACATAAAACGAATACAAACATGTTCGTTTTGTACGTCATTCTGCGTGTTTACTCAAAATGGTCGCATGTATTTTTTTGGAATAATCCACATTATTAAACGGAACATTGGTAAGGACTCAATGTATTTAATGTAAATAAATTATATTTATATATTTATTTATATTTATATTTTTATTTATTATAGAAAATAAATAATACATCGAACTTCTATTATGGCAACGGACTCAAAAATAACTGCAGGCTCAAGTACTACAATCAATTATTGGAAACCAAAGCAAACGTTAAATGTTTTATAACCTTTTCAGCAAGAAATGTCTTTTTATGTGTGTGTTGTAAAAGTGAATATCAATTTCGAAATTTAAATAAAATAAATTATACAATAAATTAACTAAAATACATTTTTATTTTAATAAATTATTATACGTATCATAAAATTTGTATAGGTCTTTCTTATTGTATTTAAAATATCACATTATAAAATTTATGGTATGGTACCACACATTGTATTAACAGTTTCAATATTACTGAACTAATGGGACGCATCCTATTGACCAATTTTAATGGTATAAATTATTGTTTTTCTATTGAAATACTATCAATTTAACATGATTTTTTTCTGGGTGTGTCATTATGTACTCAGTTTTATTGTGAAATGGTTTCGGTATAACGATTTCAAGTTACGGTTCCGATACATGTGCATATTTTCAAATTCTTGACCAAAAAACCGAATAATTTTATTCACACAAAAAATAAAAACTAATTACATAAAATTTTGAATTCAATTTTAACAAAAAAGAACCTGTAAAACTTATACAAATCTCTTGCTTCAACATATAAAATATTAAGTTTTTCTAACAAAAACATTGACATGAGCACGCGGTACATTGTAGGACGACCATGTTGTAAATACGGCATAGTCACCCTTGGGCATGGGCAGTATCGCTGATGTCAAATGATCAATTCTGGCAACGTTTAATTTATCTACAGCTAAATCATGCTGCCAATAAAAAATACTAGTTAGAATATGTAAAAAAATAATCTGTATAACGTACATCATACGGACAGGTATGATTCATATTAGTATGATCACTGATGAAACTGTAGAAAAACTTGAGCAAGGGATTTTGACTGTTTTTTATAAATTTGCAGGCATCAAATTCGACATTGTACAGAAATGGTTTGTAGCCATTAGCACGTTTGCGTAGATCAATACGAACTGAAGCATTTGTTATGGGCACGTGGAACAACTTCGCTTTGACTGAAAAATAGCGATAGGTGCGATTGACGGACTTCAGGAAGCAGTATTCGAAATCGGTATAAGGTTTATCGATGCTGGTACAGTTGACATTTACAAATTGTATATCTGCAAGTAACTATTTTCTAAATTAATATCAATTTTATGCGATTTTAATTTTAAACTTACATTTTGCATCATTGTACTAAAAAGTAAGAAATTAAAAATGCGGTACCACCTCATTGCAACAAATGTTCGAACAGTAATAAATGATAAACTGAAATTTAATGGCAGTTGTAAATTTTATTTTAATATACCATTAAATAGTTTTTGTTTCCATTGGGTAAACAAACACACTTAAATAAGCATTAAGCTTAGTACAATTTGTAATTATTTCTAATATTTTAAATTTAGTAATTATAAATTATGATAGTGTAGTGATGATTTTTGGTATAATATATAGAAAATGTTATAATGGAAGATAGATTGATCAGCCGAGACAAAATGTCTGTTATTTTTCAGGTACTGAGAAAAAAAAGTGATCATCACATTATGAATTTCGTTCTTCAAACCTTGATTCATTGTATTGTAGAACGTTTCATAATGTTGATAACTGCAAAATATCAATATTATGAATTCATTATCAATTTGATGAATGACCGACTAAGTGATCTTCAGTATGATGAAGTGTATGTGCAGAATACCATTAAAAAAATGAAACATATTCTTCACATACATATTCTCAAAATACATAAAATACAACATATATCTACATCATATTTAAGAATGCTGTTCATCAAACCAATTTTCAATCAAAGTATTTATTTTTCGATCAAACTTCTCATTTCTCAAGTTGTTCTTGTATGTTATTTCTTATATAATGCTTGCTCGGACCAACATTTTTAAATGAATCAGTGCACAAATATTTGTATCCTGATGCGGACCACCCCACAGTGGTCGAAATGCCCAATTTAGCGGAATTAAATTCGGAAATGTATAATAACAAGCCTAATGTTTATTTTCGACTATGAAATGATGAAATCAGAAAATTATATTTAAAACAATTCCAGTGCTAAAAATATGAATAATTAATAATATTAATACAAATGGGTTAAAAATATACACAGATAAAAATATACATCATATTGATGAATTCCGTTCTTCAAACCAAGAACCATTCATAATATTAATGACTAACGCCATTATTGTTATGAATGCTATCATAAATATGAGGAACGCTTGGTAACTGTCGAAAAAGTGTTCTTCAATATGATGAACTGTATGTGAAGAATACGTTTCATCATATTAATGAACCAAAACATAAAATACAACATATGTACGTCATATTGAAGAACGCTGTTCATTTAGCCAAATTTCTAAGAAAATATTTTTTTTTCGTTTATTTTTTGCCGTACTTCTCAGTTCTCAAGTAGTCGACATACATAAATGTTTTATAATATTTTTTGAATTTTTTTTTCGAACAAATTTGTTTTTTGAAAACATTTTTTTTAGAAGAAATATTTTTTTCAAATTTTTTTTTCGATTTTTTTTTTTAATTTTTTGTCTGATATTTTTTTTACTGTTATTTTGTAATAAAAATTTTACAACACTTTTTGGATTTATTTTATAATTTTTTTTGAAAAAATATTATGAACAAATTCATCAATATATAATTCAAATTCATTGTATTGAATATTTTGTTCATATATATAATAAATGTATTGATCAATATGTCATTTAATGAACGATGGTATCAATATGATGAATCTGGCAGTTGGTGGAAAAATTCATAACATTTATGAATAAATTCATCATATTGAAGATTTTTTTTTCTGTGTATCTGTTACTAATTTACGAGGTCAAAATTATTTAACGGTGTCTTTTGATTTTAAAATATATACATTTTTAATGTGTTTATAAATATATTTTTAATAGATAATGAGTTATGGATTCCCAACGATAAATATATAAGTGGCTTGAATGGTTGACCGATTTGGTTAATTTTTTAATTCAGAACTACTATATGGTCATAAAGTATTGGGAATTAAATATTATTGCATTCGTAACAGTATTTTTCAAATTACCGTGAATACGGACGGACAACAAAAATGAAAAATATTTTACTAGAATAAAAATTGCAAAATAGGGAGGGAGAGTTAAAAAGGGTTGATTTATTACTATTTGTTACTACGCAGATAAAAATTCTTCAATATGATGAATTTATTCATAAATATTATGAATTTTTCACCAACTACGAGATTCATCATATTGAATTCATTAAATGACATACTGTTGAATACATTCATTACATAGATGAAAATATTCATATTATCGAACATCATAGTGAAGAACGAAATATTCAATACAATGAATTTTAATTGTCATATTGATGAATTTGTTCGTAATATTTATGAATATATTATTTTTTTACGAATTAAAAAAAAAAAATTGTTTAGAAAATAATTCTAAAAAAGTGTAGTTAAAAAAAATGTATTTAAAAAATAACAGAAAAAATTTATTAAAAAAAAAATTAACCGAAAATAAATGTTTTCGAAAAGAAAAATTAGTTTTTTTAATATATTTTAGTATAAATATAACTTTTTATTAATAAATAGTTGTAATTATAAATAAATATATTATGAAAAATTTTACTAATTTATGCATGTCGAGAAAGCATTATATAAGAAATTATAAAAGAAGTACGGCAAAAAATGAACGAAAAATAAATATTTTGATTGAATTTGGTTTGATGAACAGTAAAATATGTTGTATTTTATGTATTTGTTCATTAATGTGATGAAACGTATTAGTCACATACAGTTCATCATATTGAAGAACACTTTTTGGACAGTTACCAAGCTTTCAATATATTTATGATCGCATTCATAACATTGATGCCGTTAGTCATTAATATTATGAATGGTTCTTTAATACAATGAATCATGGTTTGAAGAACGGAATTCATCAATATGATGTACATTTTTTTCTGTGTATAATAAGAAGGAATTGATCAAAAAGCATTTCCGATAATTTTTACTATCAATGTTATTCGAATTCAATTCATAGTAGTTTTGTTTGTGAAATGCGTGCCTTAAAAAGTCACTTTTTCTACATTAAAAGACTTGAGATGGTGGAATTCAATTAAAATAAATTAGTTTTCTATTAAAAAAAATCAAATTCTAGAACAACAAAATATATATCAGATAATTTAAAACATGTCTACCCTATGTTCATTTATTTTAAAAGAGTATATGTACATTTCGTTCTATATTGAGGTAAATGGTAAAATGGTAAGGTCACGTACCGCTTCTACTAATATAAACAGAGTTTGACACATAATAAAAAAACATAAATATTATTTAATGTTGATTATCTAATTTTAATGTTCATACTTCAATACTTGACAGAATTTCAAAAAATCAAAACGATTTCTATTGATTTTAGAAATAGGTTTATTTGTGATTTTGATATTTAGGGTTTCGATATAGGTATCGGTTTAAAATATTTAAACAGTGCGTAAATCAATTCAGTTTTAGTTAAGGTTTTCAAAAATTGCTATAGAATTAAACATATTTAAAATCAAAAATTTGGTATGGATTACACTTGAACGTTTTACAACACCTGTTTCACAAATACCCTGTCAACTTTTGAAACATTTAAGAATGCTTCAAAGCATTTAAGACAGGCTTTGAAATTAAATTGTTTCAATAAATATGCAAAATCTAAGCTTATATTTAATTAAATATATTAAGTACATTTTTTATTTTGTATAATAAAGACTTTTTATTGCTTTAAAGTGTTAATTTCAGGCATTTCCAATTCGATAAAGCAGAAAGTTATTAACTCTCTAAAGCTATTAAAACACGCTAAAGCTATTAAAACTTTAGCATTTATAATATATACAGTTTTAAATATTTGCATAGATCTCGAACGCATTTTGAAATTTATTTATGAGATGAAGTTTAATTAAGTAACTGCTAAATGCCACAATTTGCATTGTATCGAATGAACTGCAACAAATTTAAATGTTTTAATTAATTTTACGTTTTAAATAATTAAATAAAGCAGCTTTAGGAGGCATTATAAACGATATATCCTGTTAAGCAGCTAATGAGATTAAACTGAATTAATAAAAAAAAAAATGCAGCTGCTTTTTGACTTTAATACAAATGCTGAAAACTTCATTGAAAATTATACCATCAGGAACTGTACATTAAATATTCTCCGGATCAGAACACGATCAGTTATATATTCAAAATGATCTGTCCATGATTATGTCTACTCTAATAGGGCATATTTCTACTAAGGTAAGGTGTTATTTGAATAACATACCATTTTAGTAGTACCAAGTATGTATTACAATTTTTTTCTGTAACTTTCTCTTTATTTTTTTTTCATGTTTTATTCATCGGTATTACTTTGCCTGACGCTGCTTAATTGGAAAATAAATGAATGTTAATTATAGGTTTTAGTATTCTTTATTTTCCAACATATTAACGCATTTTTCAAGTGCCCACGGTGCACCTTATGTTTTTCGTTTCGCCGACCCGCAAAGTGTGAGAAATGCTGCCTTTTATAGAAGATATCTATTTGACTCAACTAACCCGAATGTCAATTTGACTGATCATGTCTAGTCTTTGTGTCTTAGTCTTTGATCTTGCACTGCCATTCATTGCTGGCCACTTGAAAGGTGTGTAATTTGGTTTCAAAAAACAAGTAGGGGGCGTTTTATTATTTCGGCAAACAGGCTTAGAGCACTTGGCTCTTAGTTTTGATGATCATTCGATTAGATTAGATCGGTAGCAAGTTGCTGACAGCTGTTGCCACGATTGTAATCGAGAGCAGATCAATGGAATTTTGCACATGATCGCATTTTAACGATATACTACATGTTGACAGCTGCATTTTTCGCCAGAAGGTGTTAGAATTATGTGGTCTAATTATGGCTCTTTAGCTGTTGATTAATAACATGATTAAATGTGCAAAAAGTACCTATAATAGCTAAAATTTACTAAATAATAAATTACTTTAAAAGGACTTTCGTGTATTCGGAAAATTGTAAATTGTCTAGACAAATTAAAAAAGAATTAACATTTTTAAATCAAATTTCAAAACATTTATTTTTTACTAATTATTTTAACTTTTTAGATTATAAATTCAATATTAATTAATTTGTATTACTTAAAATAAAATGTTTTATTTAAAATTCATTATTTCACCAATTCAATTTTTAAGTTAAAATTCAATTTTTCAATAAAAATTGAATTTTTCACCCAATTTAATTTTTCACTAATAATTCAATTTTTCACTAAAATTTAATTTTCACTTAAAATTCCATTTTTCAATTAAAATTCATTTTTTGACTAAAAATTTAATTTTTCACTAAAAATTAAAATTTTCACTAAAAATTAAAATTTTACTAAAAATTCAATTTATCACTAAAAATTCAATTTTCCACTTAAAATTCAATTTTTCACTAAAAATTAAATTTTTCACTAAAAATTAAATTTTTCACTCAAAATTCAAATTTTCACTCAAAATTCAATTTTTCACTCAACATTCAATTTTTCACTCAAAATTCAATTTTTAACTCAAAATTCAATTTTTAACTCAAATTGAATTTCTCACTTAAAATTCAATTTCTCACTTAAAATTTAATTTTTCAATAAAAATTCGATTTTTCTCTCAAAATTCAATTTTTCACTAAAAATTCAGTTTTTTCACTCAAAATTCAAATTTTTACTGAAAATTAAATTTTTCACTCAAAATTCAATTTTCCACTTAAAATTCTATTTTTCACTCAAAATTAAATTTTTCACTCATAATTCAATTTTACACTAAAAATTCAATTTGTCATTAAAAATTCAAGTTTTCACTATATATAAAATTTTTCACTTAAAATACAATTTTTTACTAAAAATTCAATTTTCCACTTAAAATTCAGTTTTTCACTCAAAATTCAATTTTTCACTAAAAATTAAAATTTTCACTAAAAATTCAATTTTTCACTAAAAATTCAATGTTTCACTCAAAATTTAAATTTTCACTCAAAATTCAATTTGTCGCACAAAATTCAATTTTTCACTCAATAAAATATTTTTTACTCAAAAATTTTTTTTTTCACTCAAAATTTAATTTTCCACTAAAAATTCCATTTTTTACCCAAAATTCAATTTTTCACTCAACATTCAATTTTTCACTCAAAATTCAATTTGTCGCACAAAATGCAATTTTTCACTCAACAAAATTTTATTTCACTAAAAATTAAATTTTTCACTAAAAATTAAATTTTTCACTCAAAATTCAAATTTTCACTCAAAATTCAATTTTTCACTCAACATTCAATTTTTCACTCAAAATTCAATTTTTCACTCAAAATTCAATTTTTAACTCAAATTGAATTTCTCACTTAAAATTCAATTTCTCACTTAAAATTTAATTTTTCAATAAAAATTCGATTTTTCTCTCAAAATTCAATTTTTCACTAAAAATTCAGTTTTTTCACTCAAAATTCAAATTTTTACTGAAAATTAAATTTTTCACTCAAAATTCAATTTTCCACTTAAAATTCTATTTTTCACTCAAAATTAAATTTTTCACTCATAATTCAATTTTACACTAAAAATTCAATATGTCATTAAAAATTCAAGTTTTCACTATATATAAAATTTTTCACTTAAAATACAATTTTTTACTAAAAATTCAATTTTCCACTTAAAATTCAGTTTTTCACACAAAATTCAATTTTTCACTAAAAATTAAAATTTTCACTAAAAATTCAATTTTTCACTAAAAATTCAATGTTTCACTCAAAAGTTAAATTTTCACTCAAAATTCAATTTGTCGCACAAAATTCAAATTTTCACTCAATAAAATATTTTTTACTCAAAAATTTTTTTTTTCACTCAAAATTTAATTTTCCACTAAAAATTCCATTTTTTACCCAAAATTCAATTTTTCACTCAACATTCAATTTTTCACTCAAAATTCAATTTGTCGCACAAAATGCAATTTTTCACTCAACAAAATTTTTTTTAACTCAAAAAAATTTTTTTTCACTCAAAATTTAATTTTCCATTAAAAATTCCATTTTTTACCCAAAATTCAATTTTTCACTCAACATTCAATTTTTCACTCAAAATTAAATTTTTCACTCAAAATTCAATTTTTCACTCAAATTTTATTTCTCACTTAAAATTCAATTTCTCACTTAAAATTTAATTTTTCACTAAAAAATTCGATTTTTCACTCAAAATTCAATTTTTCACTAAAAATTCAGTTTTTCACTCAAAATTCAAATTTTCACTCAAAATTAAATTTTTCACTCAAAATTCAATTTTCCACTTAAAATTCTTTTTTTCACTCAAAATTAATTTTTTCACTCATAATTCAATTTTACACTAAAAATTCAATTTGTCATTAAAAATTCAAGTGTTCACTAAAATTAAATTTTTTTATTTAAAATGAATTCTTCACTAAAACTTTAATTTTCACAATAAATTTATTTTCAGTAAAATTTCAATATTATTTTACATTTCAATTTTTTACTAAAAATTCAAATTTTGTCTAAATATTTAAATATTTACTATCTAGTTTCATTATTTGGCTTAGAAAAAAAGTATTTTAAAAAAAATATTCTCAAAATAGACATCAGTCCAAATGGTTTAGTATCGCTCTCCATATCCATTCTTGACTTCCGTTTTATTTCTACCTTTAAGGTTTTTAAAATCGTCTACAATCAGCGCTTATAAAAATCTATAAAATTTGTCTCTGACACGCAATAATGCTGCAGCGAATGTTAAACGGATGCTCATAATTGTTCCAAACTCGTTGGCGGATCCATAAGAACCTCAAACGATATAAAAAAAAAATCAAAAAAAGACTACAGTGTAAACACATTATAAACAGATTATGTGTCCGACTCTAATGCGCCTTTAATGAACGACGTTTAGCCTGATTCAAGAAATAAAACCGAATCAAATCACAAACGTCTAAAACTTCTAGGAAAATAGCTGCACGTATGATTTCTTTTAATATAGGCATCGAACGTAGTCTTTTCGAAAATGTTCGGTTGTTTGAAATAATTGCTTTGAAAAGGTTAAATAAACGCTTAAAATTATAGTAGTCGAAATCGGAAATAACAAAATTAATTTGCGGTATAGTCGTGGAATTCGACAACTTTCAATTAAATCAATTTTTGAACTATAACGTCCTAGTGCATTTTATAATTTAGTCCTACTCATTTTTCTATACGAATTACATGCATTTTTTATGGGTTTTATAGCACTATCCCGTCTGGAACAGGTGTAACATAATTAAATTATACTGCTGTGTGACTACTGCACAAGGGTGCGTTTTTTTTGTTATCCTGTGAGCATTTTTTTTTTCATTACGAAAATGTGCTGTCAATGACACATAAAAGTGCTGTTTAATGCTCATGAAAACAGCAAAACACGTCAGTTGGACATGTTTTTTTTTTCTGGGCATTGTCCATGTCTGTCTCTTCACCACACTTGTTTTCTTCGTTTTTCGTTTTTCGATTTCAGCTAGTCACATGCTGCACTTTTGACCTGATATTATAGACATTATAGGCCTCATTATGTAGTGAAACCTAAAGGCATTCGAAGCGCACGCATTTGTTGTGTTTCCGTTTTGAATTAAAAATATTTTCAAATGTTACTGCCACAATTTAATACGAATTAAAGACGGAAAACTAATTTTTAAACTGTTTTAGTAGAGTAAATTTAGAGTATTTCATATTTTGGGTTTCTGTTTTAACTTCATCGGAAGTATAGTCTACGTTTTTTGATTTTCTTTATTAGCACCCATCAATTCATAGACATTATAAGGTTTTTAAACAATGGTTAGTTTTGATTTATACGTTTTAAATTATCACTGCTACGTGTGCCACACGCAATACTTCGCTCCATTTAAAAAATTGGACAGGAAATAATTAAGTTATTTCGAATTTTGATTTTGTAATGGGAAGTTATTAACTATTATTATTAACTATGATGGTTTTGTAATTTCTCATTTTAGCTAAAGTATTAATAAATTAAAGAAATAGAAAAAAAAAGAAAAAACATAAAAAGTCATAAATCTCAAGGAAATGTTGAAAAAAAAATAACATTTTCGTTAGCTACCTCATAAATTTCGTTTATTAACCTAAAAATGTCTAAATAATTAAACTATAAAATAAAATTTTGAAAAGCAAATAACACAATTAGTGTCACATTAATAGTCACATTTTTTGTTGGGTCCTATTAAAACAGATACCACATAATGTGACAAAATTGCTACGCTGCGTGGCCAAGCAAAAACTACGCTAATGAAGACACTTTTTTTCGAATTTTCTATTTTTTTCTAAATTCACATAGTCAAAACTATAAAGAAAACATTTTATTAGCATTTTTTGGTGACAAAATATCCGGTCATCAGTCACGAGTGTGGTTTGTGGTCATTAAATGTCTAACTTTCCGTAAGTCAAGTTTAATTGAAAAATGTTTGTTACACCACCACGCAACATATAAAATATTATTGCAGCCTACAATTTATTTAATTAAACAAAAGATGTTTTTTTTTGTCGTTGGTTATAATGAAAGTTCCAACCGTTTTTTTACGCATCAGAAAATTAGTTTGGTGATCTCGTGGTCAAAAAGCATTGAATTGCGTCGCTAATGACATTATTACGTGGTACTATTTGGTGATTTTGTTTAATTTATTTGAAATGGCCGCTTCAAATAATGAGTTTCTACATGTTAAGGTGACAAAATTGTAACAGAGTTTTGATTTTAATTTGGTGTTTTATCTACAAAAAAAGTGGTTATATTCATTGTATCAATTTGAAGTGAACTTTGAACTTATACTAAATATGGCACATTCTATGGTAGAATGTGCACCTAAATATTTCAAATGCTGTGAATTGGGTTCAAACTTTGTTTGGAACTAGTATCCATGAGTCTTACAAATTGTGCAAACTATAGGACCTCTTGCTAATCTGTTTACCGAGTACCAAAATTCAATAGAACTATTTCAGGTTTTTATAAATTACAAACTAACTATTTACACAGAATAGAGATTTTTTGCGCCAACCCACTCTTTCCCAACCAACTTATTCGGTTCTCTCAACTGCTTAATCGGTTGTTATTGTCAATATAAAAAAAGCAGTACGAACTATTTTAGTACAATTTAGTACAGAGTTAGAACCATTAGGAGTGTGTATAGACTAATATTTCATGTGTATAGGCTAATATGGCAGTTCCATAATCAAATTTGTAAACCAATCGATTTAATCGAATTAAGTTAGTTGGTGTAACTAACTTTTTTTATTCTTCCAAACTCATGCTAAAAGCGGATTTTTATGTAAGTAGAACTAAACGTCAAATGCGGTTTTATAGAGAGTTTGACCAGCTTTCATAAAAATAGACATTGTTTGATAGTAATTCATCTTATATATTTTTTTTAAATATACTAATTTGAACACTGACCAAAGGCCAGTCTCGATTTTAATCAAAGATACCTCTAAATATAGCTACAGCTGTTTCCTTGCCTTTACTGTTTATTTAATCGAGAGACATCCAGCAATTCAGAAGTTAGAACATTCTTTGAGAACGTAGAAAATAATTTCTTATTACTTCCTGAAACACTTTCAACTCAAAAGTCAATGCCCATCCCATATTGTTTGGACATCTCTTTCGGGTAATTTAAGACCAACTAAAAAAAAACCTTTGGCAGATTTTTTTAAATATAAGTAATACGTCTAAAATATTTTTAGACTTCGAATATGAGTGCAAAGTTTAACGAAAGCAAAAATAGTAAATCTCAAAAGTTTAACGTGGAATGGCCGATATATAAAACTCTTGGTTCGTCTGTTAATTCCAGCATCACGTCTAAACATCTTAACCAATGACTGTAATATTACACGAGAATACAGGATACTTTGGAGTCCGGAGTGTAACATTGCACCTTCCGTATAACCTAAACTATTTAACTCATTTAAAAGTGCTACGAAAATTAAACAAAAAAAAACTCAAGTAAGTAAAATAAAAAAATCAACATCAAAAACAAAACACAAATACAATAACACACATCAAAAGCAAAAACACAAACTGAAAAGAAAAACACAATCGAAAAAGCCAAATGCAAAAATAAACAAAAACACAGAATCAGAAAAGGGTTAATTAAGTTAATTTTTTCACTTTTTGGAAAATTAACGAAAACTGTTTAAATGTGCCCATTTTGCAATTTTTTTGCTTAAAAAAATACATCGTATAAAATGCTTATTGTTGAATGGGCAAAGAAAAAACTTAAAATTTCCATGGCACTTGGCATAAAAAGTCAATCGATATGTTGCCAATCGATAGGTGCTTTAAAACAAACAATTAATTCCTTTACATCACTATTTTATCTTGCACCAATAAAGAGTTATAGCAAAAAAACGAAAAGATTCGCCCCATTTTACATGACAAGATTTTTAATTTTCTTCGTTTCTTTGCTATAACTCTTTATTGGTGCAAGATAAAATATTGTTGTCAATGCATTATTTGTTTGTTTTTAAAGCATCTATCTATTGACATCATTACTTAAAAATATTTTGTTAAGCATTTTCCTTGCAAATGCCTACCCAATGGCAAATTAATGTTTGGCAAAATATTTTAAATATTGATGCCAATCGATAGGTGCTTTAAAAACAAAGAATAAATGCCTTTAAATCACTATTTCATATTGAGCAAATAAAGGGTTATAGCGAAAAAACGAAAATATTTACGTTTTGGTCAGGACATAGCCTCACAAAAACCGTATTTATAATTCAGTAAGTAGTCCAAATCGAAAGATATTTAATATACGTTATGATTGATTGATGAATAAACCAAAATAAGAGAAAAAAAATTGAAAAAAAAAAAAATATAACTAATTTTTTAAGCATTTCAAATTTAAAAGTTTGATTTCCCAACAATTTTAAAAGTGCACATTTGCACCTTTGGCATGACAGTGACGATATAATCAAAATAAAAAAATAAAAAAACAGAAATACAAATACAAATAAGAGCAAAATCACAAGATGATCAAAAGTAAAAGTTATGGCAAAAATCGAGTATCAATAAAAAATAAAAGCAAACAAAAAAGCAATACAAAAACACAAAGACACACCAAAGAAACACCAAAAGCCACATAAAATTATAAAGAACTCAAAAGAAAAACACAATATTAAATATAAATGCGAAAATTAAAACGAAATAAAAATAACACAAAAACAGAGTTCAAAAACAAAATCAAATAAAAACCTTAAACCACAAAAAATAAATACTAAAACAAATACTGAATCAAAAGGTTTATAAAATCACTGAAAACAATATAAAACATAACACAATATTAATAACACTGAAACTAAAAACAAAACAAAATCGAAACCAAAAACAAACTAAAACAAGAGCAAAACGTAAGCAAAAACAAAATGAAACAAAATCACAAAACCAAATGCACAATTAAAAACAAAAAACAAAAGCAAAAGCAAAAACAAAAGTAAATCCAAATGCAAAAACATTAACAAACAGAATATAAAAACATTCTTACTTATATTTTTATATTCTGTTTGTTAATGTTTTTGCATTTGGATTTTCTTTTGTTTTTGCTTTTTGTTTTTAATTGTGCATTTGGTTTTGTGATTTTGTATCCAAATGCAGAAGCAAATCCAAGCCAGAAGCAAATCCAAATGCAAAAAATCCCAAGACACAAAGATAAATCAAAAATAAAAAAAATCAAAAATACCCCAGACAAAATTTTTGAATGGTTGAGGTAGTTTTGAAACATTTTTTCGACTTATTTCAAATAGACTGACTAAATCTGCCATAAAAATTCTACATATATTTACAACGTATTTCTAAAATATTCCATTTAGCTGTGCGTTTGCCGGAAATATTCCAGAAAATTGCCAAAAATTTTGTCTCGGGCGTTAACAAAAAGAATATAAAAACAAAAGTAAAATTAAGTTTTGTCATACATAGTAGAAATTCAATTTTCTATAATGATAGGATATAAGTGACCGAAAAATGAAAAATTAAAAATTATCATTGAATGTAATAGAATGGAAAAATGCATCAGACAATATTCCACAAAAATTTAAAATTTACCATATAAACAAAAAATCATCTCCTTCTCATTATTAAGAGCGCTTTATTTATTTTAAAATAAAAATTAACATAATTTAGCGCTGTCTGCCCAAACGAAAATGTAAATCAGTCCAAAGAAACTTCAAAAACGTTTTCAAAATGGCGCTCACTTATGGCAAATTAAACTTTTTCAAACAAAAATTAAAAACAAAAACCAAAAAAATAAAAATAACAAAATATTCTTCGGAGCTACCAGAAAACAAAAACAAAAACAAAAAAAACTTTCATCAAACGTGTAGCCAAAAACAAGTACATGATACACTTAAAAGTTTTATTTAGCAAAAATGGCGCAATGAGTTGAAAAGTTTTATTTTCCTTTTATTTTTTGACTGTCACTTTGACAGCAGCCCCACTCATAGTTGCTACTATCCGAACGAGATGAAGTCGGAAGAGTCTGCAGGGTATTTAGGGGTTGTAGATGCTGGCTGCGTAATGGCAACAAATTACGCTGCCAAAGTGCTCGTGTATTCGCTTTTTAAATATGCAAAAAGAGCGCAATTTACATAAATTTTCCCAACATTAAAACAATTTTGACTCAACGCATATAAAATATACACAACAACAAAAAATGTTGAAAAATTACAACCTCTACCCACACCAATAACCAGAAAACACCCACGTGTTTGAAAGTTTTTTTTTTTGGTTTGATTGTCACCGGTTGGTTGTTTGGTCGGATGTGCCTGACAGGGTGTTGTACTGGTTGTACTTGTTGTTGCCCCCCTCACATTGCCACATTAACAAATTTACAGCAAACACCCTTCTCAAAGGTAAATTTCAACACGCGCACCCACTTTCACCACCCCCATCAACTCTGTCGCACAGTGGGGCTGCCAGGCGTCTATTTGAGGTTGTGTTTTTTGTGCTGCCTGTTGTGACTCCTGCTACTTTTTCCTCTACTTCTGCTGCTCTTGTTGCGTTTGTCCCACTTTAGCTGCAGCAAGAAATTAAATATTCCGACACCATTAGTGTTAAAAGTGTTCACATTAAAAACATTTGATATTTTTTTTTTACTTTTTTAGTTTCTGTTTTTTTTTAAGTGTTGCTATTTTTGTGAGGTGTTGATACAAAGTATGACGGAATTTTTAATGTGCTGCACAGCTTGGGAAATTTGCGACCTTTAATACTAGTTTAGTCAAAAGCATTTTATAAAGTCACTCCGAATTTGATAAGGTTTCCTTGGAACATTTTTTTTTTCGGCATGTTTTGGAAATATTAGAAAAATATTTTTAAAAGGTCAAACAGTTAAAAAGTCAGAGTTTATATCAAAAACCCATCAATGTCTATAATATATATCCGAGAATTCAAATTAAATATCGTCACTATCATGCCAAAGGGGCGAATGTGCATTTTTAAAAATATTGGGAAATCAAATTTTAAAGTTTAAAGTGCTTTAAAAATTAGTATTTATTTATTTTTCAATTTTTTTTCATAATTTGGTTTATTTATCAATTATTACTACGTATATATAATATCTTTGGATTTGGACTATTTACTGAATTATTAATATGGATATCCTGACCAAAATGCAAATATTTTTTGTTTTTTATGCTATAACTCTTTATTTGCGCAATATAAAATAGTGTTGTAAAGGCATTTATTGATTGTTTTCAAAGCACCTATCGATGTGTATCATTATTTCAAAATAATTTTCCAAATATTAATTTGCCATTTGTTATCTGCCATTTGTTATTGATAATTTTAAATAATAAATTTTAAATGTTTAAATAATTATGCCAGTCGATAGGTGCGTTAAAAAAAAACAATTAATGCCATCACACCAATATTTCATCTTGCACCAATAAAGAGTTATAGCAAAAACACGAAGTAATTTGAAAAATTGAAAATCTTCTTATGCCAAAGGGCGAATCTTTTCGTTTTTTTGCTATCACTCTTTATTGGTGCGAGATAAAATAGTGATGTAAAGGCATTTATTATTTGTTTGCAAAGCACCTATCGATTGGCATCAGTATTTAAAAATAATTTGCAAAACATTTTTCTTGCAAATAGGGGTTCCAATCCCGAAGCATTTTGGGAATCCCGGGACTTTCGGGATTGAAAAAATAATCCCGGGATATATCCCGGAATATGTCCCGAATGATTGAAATTTGTATTACAGGTACCAAATAAGTAAATTTTCATTAAGTCTGATCGGCATATTTTTCCCATAGTATAAATGGTCTTAATTTACATAGTGCTGCTAGATTTTCCTGTGCTTGAGTATTGCAGATGAAGTTAAAAACACTTTAAATCAATATTTTATCATCTAAATAAAGCTGTTTTGGATCGGAGTAGGCTTAAAAAATGTCTATGGTCTTACGTTCGCGCATCGTCTTTGAAGTTTAAAAAGAACAAAAATTTTACATTTTCTCAAGTTAAACCTGTCACAAATATAATTGTGTTTATACATTCTTTGTAGTTCTGAATTTCGGGATCACGGGATTGAAAGGCATACTTGCAAATGATAAACATTTTAAAAAATATATAGAAATAATTTAATTTAATAATTTATTTTAAATAATTTAAAAACAAACAATTAATGCCTTTATACCACTATTTTATACCAATCAAAAGTTATGGCAAAAAAAAAAACGAAAAGATTCGCCCTTTTGGCATGACCACATTTTCAACTTTTCGAATTCGCCCTTTTGGTTTTATCTTTTCTGGCTAAAAATATCCAACAAAACCACACACGATATTGGCTGAGAAAAAACTACTTTCAAAAATGTAAAAAAAAGCTAGTGTCGAAAATTACACATTCGCCATCTGGCATGTTAGTGACCCACAACCTTCGATTTATGTATGCTTGCCGAAAATATGCCCCCAAATAATTTGGACTAATAGACAGAAATTTTGTCTTGGGATATTTTGAAATATTTGAGAGTACGGTAAAAGATCGGTGTTGAATAGGAATATTTGGAATGAAATTGGAATAGTAGGTGTGGAATGGGATGATATATACGGGAATGGTAGGTATGGAATGAGAATATGTGGAATGGGATGATAAAGATTGGAATGGTAGGTATGCAATGGGAATATGTTTAATGGGATGATGTATATTAGAATGGTAGCAGTGGAATGGGAATGTGTGGAATGGAATAATTTTGGATGATATATAATTAAATGGTAGGTGTGGAATGGTATTAAAAATATAAATTGAAATGGAAATATGTGGAACGGGATGATGTAGGTTGGAATGTTAGGTGTGGAATGGGAATATGGGGAATGAAATATTGTGAGATGATATAGATTGAAAATGGAATATGTAGAACGGGATGATATAGGTTGGAATGTTAGGTGTGGAATGGGAATGTGTGGAATGAAA
Source organism: Dryomyza anilis (assembly GCA_951804985.1). Classification (NCBI taxonomy): domain Eukaryota; kingdom Metazoa; phylum Arthropoda; class Insecta; order Diptera; family Dryomyzidae; genus Dryomyza; species Dryomyza anilis. The sequence goes on along the minus strand of OX638130.1, from coordinate 124,432,043 downwards.
TAGTTTGGGAGGATATAGATTGGAATGGTTGATGTATATAGAATGGAATAGAATGGTATGATATACATCAGAATGGTAGGAGTGGAAATACGAATATTTTGAATGTTATGGAATGGTATAGGATAATATAGATCGGAGTGATAAGTATGTAGATGTGTAGAATGGAATGAGATGATATAGATTTGAATACTAGGTTTGAAATGATAATGTTTGGAATGAGACGTAATGTATTGAAATGGCTGGTGTAAATGGCAATGTGTGGAACAGTATGGTTTAGAACAGCACCTTTTTAATGCGAATATGTGGAATCGTATGGAAAATTAAAAACTGAAATTGTAGTAATTGTGTAAATAAAAAATAATGAAATTAATCATAAATATAAAATATATTTTAAATTAAATTTGTTTATAATTGCCCGCCGATAAAAAATAAATTGCATAGTTTTGAGCGCCATTTTAGTCGCTATGTATATCGAGATAATATCAAAAATAAAATAAAAAAACTAATCTATCTAAATATATAAAACTCTTGGTCCGTCTGTTTGTGTGTGTTTTTGTTCAAGCTTCACGTCTAAATCGCTCAACTTATTTGACTGAAATTTTGGAGTCCGGAGGGTGACATTGGCTATATATGGGCGGGATCGGACAAAGGGCCGTGGCACTTCCTATACAACCTAAACTTTCAAAACGATATAACTCGGCACTTACACCAGCTAAGAAGATGAAATAAAAAATTCAAATACAAAAAAAATAAAAAAAGCAAAACCAAAAAAACAAAAGCAGCAATTAAAGCAATCACACAAAAACAAAAGCAAAATAAAAACAAAACAAAAGATGGTAATATAAATAACAAAAGCAGAATCACAAAATCAAAATCAATAATAATAAAGCAAAAACACTAAATCAAAAGCAAAAACATAAAATCAAAGGCAAAAACATAAAAGCAAAACGCAAAAACACAAAAACAGAAACACAAAAACAAAGCCAAAAACAAAATAAAAACAAAAAATAAATGCAAAAACACAAAAACAAAAGCAAAAACAAAAGTAAAAACACAAAATCAAAGACACAAAAACAAAAGAAAAACAGAAAAACAAAAGCAAAAACAAAAAACAAAAGCAAAACTCAAAAACAAAAGCAAAGACACAAAATCAAAAGCAAAACACAAAATTAAAAATAAAAGCAAAAACAGAAAAACAACATTAAAGAAAAACACAAAATCTTTGCACGAGTCGTACACGGGTCCAAATACACAAAAGCAAAACACAAAAAAAATTATAAACCCAAAAACGTCAAACATTTTCACGGAATTTACTTAAAATTAGGAATAGAACCCATCAAACAAATTCAATTAGACTATCGAAAATAAATAACAAAAATTTTTATTTAAGTAAAATCACTTCATATCCTTATTTTAGAAAAAAAAAATATGTTTTTGAAAAATTCGTAAAAAAATTTGCATCAAATTATTTATTTTGAAAAAAATAATTGATGACACATTTTTGTGTTTAAATTGGATTTTGAATATTAAAAACATAAAATTGAAATTCAATGAATCTGGTTCATAATATTCATATTGAAGATTTTTTTATCTGTGATAATTAAAGTAAAATTTTAATTTTTTAAATGCTTTATTTAATTGCTGGGATTCGTGTTAAACATTTGGCATAACATAAATTAATAAAAGATTTGTATTATTTCTACTGTCGTAGTATAGAAATTCTATATTTTCCAAACACCTGTTGTAAAAATCTAAACATTTTTAATTTATTTGCATTCGTAGCATTATAATCTACACTTATCATTCAAATGTATGCCATTCAATGCATTACAATTAGTTTACATTAGTCAATTACATAGAAAATTAAAATACAAAAAATGAGAAATACAAAGTCTTATCAAACAAATGGAATAAAAAATTAAATAAATAAATTTATTAAATAATTTCGAAATAATTGGTGTTCGTGTAACGCATTCTCGCCTTCACAACGTGGGGCTGCATTTAAATGCAATCATTTGCAACAACAACAACAACAACAATAACAGTTGGCACTTTGCAACAACAACAACCACAGCCATTTCCAGTCATTTGCTGCATAATTATTTCGCATTAAACAAAAAACAAAAAAACAATATTTATTTCTTTGAATAAAATCAGAATTAAAACGAAAAACGTAACCAGCAGATAATTCGCGTGTGAAATCAAATGAATAATGCTGCATTTAATACAACAGAAATTAATATATTAAACGATAAAAAATATTATTAAAAAAATCAAAAAATAAAAAAAAGAACAACAAATCGAAAAAAACCCAGTCAGTCACATTAAACTGACGCCAAAATCATTCAATGAAATTATTAAAGCATTAAAACAAATTAATTAATGTTGTTGTTGTTGTTGCTTTTTCGTTGTTTGTTTAAATATTAAAATTGGCAACAACTACAGGGACATTTTGTGTGCAGCATGGCGTGACAGCATTTTGCGCACGTTACGCCACAGCACGAACGACGAACGGACCGAGGGACTAAGCGACCGTAATGTGTTCGTTCGTTCATCGGTCGGTCGGTCGGTCGTTTGTGTGTCACGACGCGTCACAGGCGTCGTTTACAAACGAAGGCAAAAATTGCATTCACACTAGCGGCCTGTTTTGTAGTTGTTGCTCGTTTCGTGTAGTTGCTGCATGTCATTTAGTGTTTTTGTCATTTGTTGTTGCTGTTGTCGATTTGGTGTTGGGTGATGTCACAGCATTTGTCGACTAAATATCAGTTCGAAATATGTCCTAGGCCCACAATTTTGGTCTATGTCGAAATAGGAAGCTATGAAATAAAAAAAAAAAATTTATAATTTCCAAAAACAAAATTGTTGCCAGGATCAGGGACAGCAAAGAACCGGAGTCGGAACCGATATAATTTTTAGTTGGAACCGGAATCGCAATTTTAAAAGGGGTTGTTCTTCCTGGTCAGAATCATTTTTTACAAAAGATTTGCCAATTTTCCATCCGCAAAATTTACCACATATCTATCTTTTAAATTCCTCAAAATTTGATAAACTCCCCAGACAAAATTTTTGGCAGGGTCGAGGCAGTTTAGAAACCTTTTTTCGACATATTTCAAACAGACAAATTCTGAGTTTGTATCAGAAACTGTTTATTTTCTGCCCGTTTCCAAAATATGCCGTGAATCTGCCAATAAAATTCCTCTAAGTTTTATAACCTGCTATACACAGGGTCGAGGCAGTTTAGGAACACTTTTTCAACATATTTCAAACCGACAAAGTTGGAGTTTGTATCAGAAACTGTTTATTTTCTGCCCGTTCCCAAAATATGCCGTGAATCTGCCAATAAAATTTCACAAAATTTTATAATCCTGCTATACACAGGGTCGAGGCAGTTTAGATACACTTTTTCGGCATATTTCAAACAGACAAAGGCGGAGTTTCTATCCCAAACTGTTTATTTTCCGCCCGTTCCCAAAATATGCCGTGAATCTGCCAATAAAATTTCACAAAATTTTATAATCCTGCTATACACAGGGTCGAGGCAGTTTAGAAACACTTTTTCGACATATTTCAAACAGACAAAGTCGGAGTTTGTGTCACAAATTGTTTATTTTCTTCCCGTTCCCAAAAGATGCCGTGAATCTGCCAATAAAATTTCACAAAATTTTATAATCCTGCTATACACAGGGTCGAGGCAGTTTAGAAACACTTTTTCGGTATATTTCAAACAGACAAAGGCGGAGTTTCTACCACAAACTGTTTATTTTCCGCCCGTTCCCAAAATATGCCGTGAATCTGCCAATAAAATTACACAAAATTTTACAATCTGCTATACACTTCCCAAAATATTCCATTTATCTGTTTGTTTGTCCGAAATACGTCGGAAATATTCCTGAAAAATGTCAAAAATATTGTCTCGGGAACCTCCGAAACAAAAAAAAGAGCTTAGTTAAAAAGGGGTCCATTTTTAACTTTGCTTAGAGTTCAATTAAAACTGGCTTAAAAAATACTTCTATCATATAGAATACTTATTAAAGATATGAGTTTTCAGGGTATGTACTTCAGATATAGAAGATTTTGATACTAAACTACCGTAAACTCAATTTCGTAAAAATACCCTTGTTTGCATTAACCCCTTCAATTTTGCTGACAGTTTTCACGATTATTTTTGGCATATAGACCCGCAGACATACACACTGTCAGTAACGTAAATATATCGAAAAACTGCCTTTAAAACTCATAACCTCATTTTATAACCTGCCATAAGACTTCCTTTCATTGCTGCTTGTTGAAAATGTGCCCGAAATAATCGTGAATAGAATTCCAGCAAATGTGTCTCAAGCAGGTGCCAAATTATGTGGAATTTTAAGGGAAGAATTCCGCAGTATTTGAAAAATGAAAATGTATTAAAATTTGTATTTTTTGTTATATAATAACCTATAACTCTGGTTGTAATTAACCGATTGCAATGATTTAAAATGTTTTGCACAACTACATGTGTTGATTATTCAAAAAATTATACAGTCTGGGAATATGGTACATACCCTGCAGTGAAATCTAAACTAGTAGCATAAATATGTAGTATCGGTAACTAGTTAAAATGGATGCAGATAAAAACAGTTAAAAAAATTCTTTCGTAGATGAACGTGTCAAAATTGTCAAAAACAAAATAAATTTAAAAATACAAATTATATTTCATTTATCTGTTTTGCAGGAAACATCTTTCTTTTTAATTTTGTTGTGGGCTCTATCGTGCGATTTGTTTTATTTCTATCCGTCATGGACTAATAAAATTTAACAAATAACCTATTGAAAGGCTCTTACAACCGTGCCTTCTTGCCTGCTGAAAAGTCCGCGCCAGTCACTCTCTCCTATGCTGTCCACCATCAAGTCTCATTTCAAGACCTTTTTTGACTGGAGCTAGACAGCGAAACTATAGATTTTGATGCGTTTGACTATGTTAACTGTCGTCGAATAGCTAACAGCTCTAGTGTTTCAACTGGTAAATAGTAACCAGTTTACAGAGGGATTAAAGAAACTAGTTTATAGACTGACTGTAAAAAATTAGTCTATAAACTGGTTAAAAGAAACTAGTTTAAAAACTACTTAAATGTAATGCAAGAGGGGACAATTGACACATCGTAGGACATGAGCATTGAAAAAATTACAGTTCATTGTATGAAAATGGGGTCGAATTCGGGCTAGTTGAGTGTCTACGGAGAACTAGATCAATACTAGTATTCAACTAGTCCGTTACACTGCAGGGTAGATAATAATAATAATAATAGTTTGGCGCTACAGTCCTGTGTAGAACTTCGGCCGAGCTCTCTCACCATTTTGAGCTGTGCGTGTTATATTTGTACTCAAAGTGGTGGGACCTACAGTTTATTGCCGAATCCGAACGGCGGGTGAGAGCTTTTTCATAGGCAATGGTTTTACTCTCGGAGGTTTGCCATTTACTGCCGAGAGGTAGCGCGGTATAAAAAAATGTTTCTATGAAAAGATGTTGTTAGCCCCCGTCCAGGCTTGAATCGGGGACCTTTCGGCTCGCAGTCCAACGCACTAACCACTGAGCTACCGCGGCTACTGCAGGGTAGATACTGAGTTAAAATTACATGATTAGTAAATGTACTCAAATGGGAATTTGCAAAAAGTGAAAATTACAAAAAAAGTAATATCAAAATTCTGTAAATGAGAATTTTCATTGTTTTTCAATGTCTATTGAAAAATATAGATGGGAAATTTAGTATATGATTATTTTTTTTTTAATTTTTTTTTAACAAAAAAAAATGTAATTTATGTCCAAATGTAATTTATGTCCAAATGAGGGCTCTTCGTTTTATATTGTAAAAGTACTTTCTCACCACCTGAAAGCTGATTATATCGGGAATTTTAATTACCCGTCTTTACACTTTAAAATCTTTATTTTATAAAAATTTTAATTGAGATTTAAATATTTATAATCTTAAAAAAAATATAAAAGTACTATTTTTCGTTCAATTTTTTCAATTGAAATTTATCGAAACTTATAGTGAAAACTAATAAAAAAGTAATAGTACGAAAATTAGTTAAGGTAGCCTGCTCAAGTTCGAAAAGACATTTATGGTATGTATCAAGATCATTTGCTATTTCCCGCTGGGTACACGCAGCCATTCCGGCCAGCCACTTACTCACCGTCCAAGCTTGTGGCTTATCTTTGATAATTGCCTTTCGGCAGCGCAAATTATGGCCAACAACTGCTTCCAAATGCAAAACCATGTTTGCCTAAGTGTTTGTCGTTCGTTCGGCATTAGAACGGCTTTGGTGGGGCGCCAACTGCGCTGAGCCGAGCTGCTTGTACTGTTGCCTGTTTCTGCAATGCAACTAATTACGTTAATTGCCGTTGCCGCGTCGCGCTACCTTCTCACATGTCACCCACTTCTGGGCCACACAACGGAACGATGCAACACATAGACGTTGCATTGCGGCACCGTTCTATGGGAAAATTCGAAAATTCAGCACGAAAAAGCAGAAGAAATTCGTGCTGCTCACACTGGCACTGGGTCTGTGTGACACGAAGTGTTTGGTCGCAAAACTGGCTGCATGTTTTGTATTTCGTTTAACTTTTATGACTTCATCAAGACTGGTTCGAGATTTCAATTAAATGTAGTTGAAACTCCGTAGTATTTAAAAAATATTGATTTTCTGTAAAAATTGAATCCCTAATTCCAATATATTTTTTTAAAATTATAAATTTCTAAAAAAAAAAATAAACAAAAATTACAATAATAGTCAACAAAATCGAATCGATTTCATTCCACAGAATTTTGAAGATTTGAAATTCGCTTATTTTGTAACCAAATATTTGAAAAAAATCTATCGAATTGAAATTTTAATGTGATTTCAACAGAAAACTAGAATATGACGTGATTGCGAAAACTAATGTTTTCATGTTCGGTCATAATGCCCAATTTTGAATTTGGAAAATTGTGGATTATACAATCATTAAAATTATCATAATTTTGAAAAAATCGTGTTATGAAAAATGATTTTCATATAATTTCAATGAAATCATTTTTAGATAATTTTTTATATGATGAAAAATGCTAAATAAAGATAGAATTTGTCGTTTCATACATTTTTGTAAAAATACAAAAAAAAAAAATGTCTAAAGAAATAAAATTTATTTATCAAAAATCAATACTTTTCCGAATTAAACTATTATCTATCATCCAATGCTAAATCATTCAAAAATAGGTTGGATTTTAATGAAAAATTTATCAATTTCGTATCATTATTGAAAACGATATTTTGGATTAATAAAAGCTATCGGCACTGACATGCCAAAGGGGCGAATCTTTTCGTTTTTTTGCGATAACTTTTTATTGTTACAAGATAAAATAGTTATGTAAAGACATCTATTGTTTGTTTTTAAAACACCTATCGATTAGCATAATTAATTTAACATGTTTTTGAAATTTTTTATTTGTATGAAAAATGTTTGACAATTTAAATAATCGATAGGTGCTTTAAAAACAAACAATTCATGCGTTCAAACTACTATTTTATCTTATACCAGTAAAAAGTTATGATAAAAACTAAAAGTTTCGCCTTTTTGATGTAACAAAATTTTTCAATTTCACAAATTCGCCCTTTTGGTTTTGTCTTTTGTGGCTAGCAATATCCTACAAAACCACACACGATTTTGTCAGAGTATACTTGAGGAAAAATTATATTAAAAAATGTAAAAAAAACATGCAAATGTGAAAAATTACATATTCGGGGTTGTTAAATCAAAATTAAAAATAAGTTTAACATGAAATCAGACATGTCCAAATTCACATCGAAATCGTCTCTTAATTTCAATTCCAACTGAAGTTTGAGATCTGCACCTGGATGGAAATCAGTTAGTTAAAGTGAATATTTCAATATTATAAATATAAAACCAAAAAAATACATTTTTCTGTCAAAATCATTTTTATTGCCGAACATTTTTTAATCTATAACACATATTCTTATTCTTATCATTGGTTAGAATATTAAGAATATTACAAGAGCAAAACTATGAGAAAATAAAAATGGGCTATATCTCAAAAACTAGAGGTAATAATAAAAAACCGATGCCATTTTCGGAATCAGCGTCATAATTTTAACTAAAAATTGATGCAATTTTCACTGCATTAAAATTATTGTAATAATATTTTTTTACGAATTTATTCAAAATTGAAGTAAGAACAATTATTCGTTATTAGTAGGCTTATATTTCAGAAATAGTACGTGTTGGAGATTTTTGTTGTTTAAAGACTCTAGCTCAATTTTAACGATGAAAATTTTCCCCAAAGACATTATGATAGTTTTCTGACTTCTTCTACTGGTTATAACTCCTTAACGAAATTGTTAAAAGAAAACCATTAAAAATAGTGGTAAATCGTTAAGATACAAACTTAAAGTGTTCAGTGGAAATCAACCTTAGGAAGTTCCCTATAATCGCTCCTTAGACATCAAAAACGAAGTAGGAACCTATCCGCTACAAAATGACGAACTATATTGGTTATCCTTTGGAACCCTTTAGGACGCCATAGCGCCTAACCCAGACTTGTAGGGGTATAAGTTTATAATACACTTTTTTTAGTGAATAAATTTCAAAAGTTATAGCACCATTCGAAAGATTTGCGATTTCACATTAATTTATACCTCATACCTCATCGGGAAGAAACCAATGAATAGGTCTTTAACCTTTTTGTGAACCTAATTTTTAAAACAACGATATAAAAAAATAAGTTTTTGAAATATATATAAAAAATCTAAATAAAATCAATATTTATAAGGATTGTTTTTGAATTGTTTAGAATTTCAACTGTGAATTTTGCGCATAATTATAGCACATAATAAGAAAAAACGGTTTTAAGTTAGAATAGCCGTTTTTTTATATTAAACATAAAAAATTGGATATTTAACTTGTTTTGCCTGACAAAATGTTTAGCATTTTTCTGGAATATTTCGGGCATATTTCCGGAAAACGCACAGATAAATAGAATATTTCAAGAGGTCTATAGCAGGTTTTTAAATTTTTGTGGAATTTTTATGGCAGATTCGCAGCATATTTTGGGAATTGACAGAAAATAGACAGCTTTTGATACAAACACCGCCATTGTCTGTTTGAAATATGTCGACGAACTATTTCTAAGCTGACTCGACCCTGCCAAGAATTATGTCTAGGGTAATTACTTCATAGATGTTCATTCTGCTATAATTAGAAAAATCGATCATAGTTCATCGAACATAAATCGTACGCCACATAACTTGAACCACTACAAAAAAATTTCTTGAACCCATTTACCTCACAAAATATTTGTATTTGAGCGCTTAAAACTTTTTGTTTATTTTTGTCTGAAACGTAGTCGTATTAATTGCCATAAAATAACTTTCAAAATGCTTTTTATAGCCATATCCTTCGAATAAAACAGATACGAAACACGTAGACGACAACAAAAATAATACATACAACAACTACAAGGGTTACAACAAAAATACATAACAATTTACAAAAAAAAAATACCCCAACGGTTACAACAAAAATAAACCCCACTCGAAGGTGTCAAAATCATAATGAAGGCAACATGGTTCCGTTCCGTTGTTGTTGGGTCCAACCACGGGTCCAACCAGAACGCGCAGTGCCACCACGAAGCCGCGCCAACGACAGCCTCAAACCGCTGCTGCCACCCATGAAAGGCACGCAGCGAGTCTCGTCGCCCCGCTCTCCTCTCGACCAACTCACCCAACCATCAGGCAACAACAAACCTGCGAGACGTCATAACGATTACACCGACAATGCCGCGTAAAAAGCACTTAAACTACGCAAATGCCAAAAAAAAAAACAGCACAAAACGAACTAAAAGACGACGATGAGAAGAAAAAGAAAAAAAACAGTACAAACGAGCGCCCATGAAGAAAGATTAATTAACAATTTACTGCGAAATATCTGAAGATACTGGGTCTGGAACTGACGCAGTGTGAGAGCGGTGCCAATGGGCCAGAGTTGCCGTTGGGCTTAGGACTGAGTGAGACAACAATCGGCAACAGCAACGCACAAACGAGTCACGCGCAATATGTAAGAACGAGTGAGCAATGAAACCAGCGAGTAAATAGTACTCGTTGCGTGTGAGTGTGAGGAGAGTCTCTTCGATTCAACTTCGCAGTGGACCAAAATATTGACAGCGGCAGTTAACACTCTGTAAATCAATTTCAAAATAGAGGCGGAGTTTCAACGAGTGGCTCGCTGCGACGCGGCAGCAGCAGCGGTTCAGGCAATGCGCGACCGTTGTTGGCTGATGGTAGGTGAGAGGCGCTGGGCTGGGGTTGGCGTTGGATGGCGGCTGGGCGCGGACATGCGTGGAACTGGTTCTGAAACGCGTTGTGTGTGGCGCTCTTTAAGGTTTATTTTTGGGGAATAAATATAAAATGCAATATAATGTTTTTTTGTGGATAAAATAAATAATTGAGAGGAGCGAAATTTAAACAGAAGATAGTTCAAACATGGTGAACTTTAAATAAATATAAATATAATAAAAATTAATTATGAAAAAAAAGAATATATGTAATATAAAAAAAAAAATAAAAGCATATAACGAAATTTAAAAATTATCATAAAATGCATAATGAAATGAAGTAACAACTATTCAAATACAAACAATATTAAAATGAAAAAATAAATTAAAAATACAACATTAAAAAAATGCAGATAAATTAAATAAAATTAAAAAGAATAAAAATAAATCTATGAAAATCTAGGAAAATCATATAAAAAAGGTAACTAATTATATCATTACTGAAAAATAAATAACACAAAAATTTAATTTTTACAAAAAAAAAAAAAAAATACTGAAAATTTTCATTTTCTACTAAAAAATTGAATTTTTATTGAATAATTTATTTTTTACTAATTAATTAAAATTTTTACAAAAAAAAAGAAATTAAATCAACATATTAATAAAAAAAACTTTATATTGAAGTAAAAAAACAAAAAGTATTAAATTAGCTAATTAATTAAAATTTTACTGGAGAATTTAATTTGTACAAAAAAAAAAGAAATCAACAAATTAAAAAAAAAAAAAAATCAAATAAATTTATATTGAAGTAAAAAACAAAAATAATTAAATTAGCTTAAAAATAACATTAAACAAAAATCATAAAAAATCAAAAAAAAAAAAAAATCAAAAGAAAATCTACTTAAATAAGATCAGACAAAATTATGTAAAATTAAAAACAATCATTTAATTTAAATATATTAGTAAAATATAATCAATAAAATCAAAGAAATTAAAATAAAAAATTAATAAAATAAAATCATATAAAATAAAATCATGCAAACTCTCATAAGAAAAATAAATAAAATAAAAAGAAAAGAAAAAAAATCAAAACAAACAAAATCACACATATTCAAATAAAACAAATTAAAATATTTAAATTCAAATGATATCAATAATATGAAACAAAATCATAGCCAATTTAAAGTCAACTTTATAAATAAATTCGACTTTTTAACAAATTTTGTATAAAATAAATTTTCAAAAAGCTGATGTTAAATTTAAAGTTAACTTTAAATTTTTTAAACTATGTGCCTTTATCTTTTATAGAAAAATAAATAAATGAAATAAAATCAAACATCAAAATTATACGAAATATAAAATTTTAATAAAATAAAAACACAAAAATCACATAGAATCTAATAAAATCCAATCTAAATATAAATCAAAATCCAATATATTATTTTTTTTTTGAAACAATATAAAAAAAAATTCAAAAAACCAACAAAATATTTTAATATTGATTGACTGAATTCAATTTCAAATAAGTTTCTGAAAAAATAATAACAAAATCATACCCGGAAAAAATAATCGACGTAAATATAGCAACCGACATTAATTGCATTCATTAATCAATCTAGTAATGAAATTCACTAAATTAATGAAAATATTTGCTATTATTCGTTAAAATAGCAATTCCGTTTGCTGGTATGAATATTTGCACGTCAATGCAGCAATTGACGCAGTTTCAGCAATTATATTTGCCGACTAAATTATTTGCTGCATTGACGTACAAATATTCATATTAGCGAACGCAATTGCTTATGTAACGAAGAATAGCAAATGTTTTCATTTAATTAGTTAAATTCACTAATGCTGGATTGATAAATGAATGCAATTAATGTCGGTTGCTATATTTACGTCCATTATAGTTTTCTGTGTATATTAAATAAATAAGTAAATAAATAAATAAATAAATAAATGAAAATAAAAAAATATATAAATCTGTTGCAGTCTGAAACCTGGAGACCTTCGATGCCTCGAAGCTTTCTGGAAATAATTTCTGACAAAAAAATATTTGATCTCAGCAGACTGACATTCGTTTCTATATTGATACAAGAACAATGCGATATGTCGGTGAATTCGTGCATTATCGAATCAGATCTTGAGTATCTAATATCGAACGTACGCAAGAATAATTCGAAGCCACATATCGTAATTTTTTCGAAAAGAGAATAAAAACGATTCTGGATTGACTTCGAATTGAAAAGTGCTATCGATATCGAGATTGTTCTTATGGTTTCAAATTTATAAAATTTCTGGTATATTCAAATTTAAGGACATGGTATGATATTTAAACATTTATCACATCGAAATTGGAATATTTTTCGAAGAAATCACAAACTTTAATTATTTTCTGACTTTTTTTTGATGTACTCTTTTGGAAGAGAGCCGACATCTATTAAGACTTTGAGCCCGTGTCTTTATGGCTATATTTAATGATTTATTTGAAAGAATAGCAACAAATGAAGAACATAACACAGGCAAATGATCATACGGACCGTTTCGGATACAGCCAAGTATCCTCATCTGTGATCTTTATGTGTGATGACGTTGGATAACATCAAATGTTTCGTATATACGAACTCGGTGCGGTTGGGGTTTGAACTCATGTCGTCAGAAACGCCGATATCTATTTCGTTACGTAAAGTCTCTCGTACCAAAAAATTTAAATAGATCGGACGTTTGATTGCATTACGAGAAAGGGTTCGACATCGTATGAATTCGTCTTCATCTCGTAATGATTTCGTAATGATATCGAAACGTGCGTTATACTGGGATTTTATAGTTTTTATAATTACAAATATTCCAACTGTTGAGGACTATGTTGCGCTTAGTGCGATTTAATGATTATAGCACCAGCTCTGTTCAACACCATGGCCTATGTTCACCACTCAAACGGAAAATTCTCCACGAACTTCTCCCATTTAAATTCAACACCTATATTTCGTGTCCAATCTCCGCTCACCAACACAGTCAGTCTTCTCTTAGCAGTTACCGCTCTCAACAGAAAGTGACCAACAACATTTTGCAATGTCTCTCAAATGTTTCTCAGTCACTGTCTTTGTCGTTGCTACTTCTTGTTGCCTTGCTCAGTATGTTCACTAAGACTGCGTTTTTATTGTCGCTATTGTTTTTGTTGTTGCAGCCACTAATGAGACGCGTGCGAATCAATTGGCTGGTTACCCCATAAAATATTTAAATTCGAATTCTATGTAGACATTATTCGTGCAGCACATATTTTACAAAGAGGTTCTTGTTGTTGGTTGGGCGGTGGATAATTTTAACGTTTACAAAATAAAATTTGAATTTTCACTGAGAAATTGAATTTTTACTGAAAAATAGCTTTTTTTTTTAGTGAAAAGTTGAATTTTTTTAAATAATTGAATTTTTACTGAAAATTTTAATTTTTATTGAAAAATTGAATTTGTTACTGAAAAATTGAATTTTTACAGAAAAATTGAATTTTTACTGAAAAATTTAATTTTACAGAAAATTTGAATTTTGACTGAAAAATTTAATTTTACTGAAAAACTGAATTTTACTGAAAAATTGTATTTTACTGAAGAATTGAATTTTTACTGAAAAATTTAATTTTTACTGAAAAATTTAATTTTTACTGAAAAATTTAATTTTACTGAAAAACTGTATTTTTACTGAAAAATTGAATTTTTACTGAAAATTTAATTTTTACTGAAAATTGAATTTTTACTGAAAATTGAATTTTTACTGAAAAATTGAATTTTAACTGAAAAATTTAATTTTTACTAAAAAAACTGATTTTTTAACTGAAAAATTTAATTTTTACTGAAAAACTGAATTTTTACAAAAAACTTGATTTTTTTACTGAAAAACTGAATTTTAACTGAAAAATTTAGTTTTTTACTAAAAAACTGAATTTTTACAGAAGAATTGAATTTTTACTGAATTTTTACTGAAAAATTGAATTTTTACTGAAAAATGATTTTTTACTGAAATTTTAATTTTTACTGAAAAATAGAATTTTTACTGAAAAATGATTTTTTACTGAAAATTTTAATTTTTACTATATAAAAAATTGAAATTTTGATGAAAATGGAAAGTAAAAAGTGATATTTTCTGTTTTTAGAATTTCATTTAATAATCTTTAGATTTTCCACAATCAATGCCCCCGAGACCTCGTTTAATTCTCAATGGACCTCATTATAGCTTCCGCATTTCCTCAGCTGTATCCGCTGCCACTGCCAACATTGCTGAGTTAGCAGTTTTCCGAGCCACACAAAATCCCACGCTTTAAGTATTATTCTCGATTTCTTCTACATCTTCTGATTCTTCTATGTACTTCGTATTATTCGTGTTTTGTTGCGCAAACGTTTATCGTTTTTTCGGGCACGTCTTTCGAGGTTCTTACGCAGCGCTAATCCAAAATGTTACAATTTGATATTTTGTATTTGTAATCGAACTGTTTTTTCTTCGTTTATTTTTTCTATTTTTTTCTAATATTTGAAAATCCAACTCATTGTTTGGCAATCGATACTTTTTGAACGGACGGACCCTCGTTTACTGCCTACTTTGCAGCCATTGATAAATACTTCGTACTTATAACAATTCTTGTTGTCATCTGAAAATGTCGTTGACTTGTTTGTCCAGCAATAGTTTTTGTTGTTGTTGCTGCTGCTGTCAATTGCTGACTTAATTCCATGAATTCGTTGTAACATTTTGTGGCTTTTTTGTGACTGATTTGAGGCGATTTTGAGTCACATTGACGCAACATTGACAGGTCGAGCCATTCACAGGAATCATTCACGGTTTGTTAATTTAATTAACTCAGGAAATTAGATCGAAAATGTTGTCATTGTAAAGTGTAAACGATACCGTGGGCCAGAGACCGAATGCGGACGGACGGCAACTAATTCTAATTGATTTTTGAGGTATTAGGGAAAATACGACGGAAATGGTTCGGTTGTATGTTTGATTTTGCTCAAACGATAGAAATTAAAATCAAAAATATATATTTAAGTTTAGAGAAAATAAAGTTTTAATTGAAAATTTAATTTTTAATTAAATAATTAAAGTTTTTGTGAACAATTAAATTTTTAATGAAATTTTAATATTTAGTCAAAAATGTCATTTTTAATGAATATGAAATAAAAAAAATATTTTTGAGTTTTTATTTGAAAAATTAAGCGAAAAACTAAATTTTTATTTGAAAATTTGAATTTTTAGTGAAAAATTGTATTTCAGTTAAAATTTCATTTTTATTATTAATGTGCATTTTTAATTAAAAAGAGGATTTTCCTGAAAATTTTAATTTTTAGTGAAAATTTCAATTTTTAGTGAAAAATTTAATTTTAGTGAAAATTTAAAGTGTTTGTGAAAAATTTGTTAAAAATTGAGTTTTCAGTTAAAAATTGGATTTTTAGGTTAAATTGTAAGTTTAGTTCAAAATTTCAATTTATTTTAAAATTGGATATTAGAGAAAATTGTAATTTTTTGTTAAAATTGCATTTTTAAGTAAACAATTGAATTTTTAGTGAAAAATTGAATTTTTAGTGAAAAATTGAATTTTTAGTGAAAAATTGAATTTTTAGTGAAAAATTGAATTTTTAGTGAAAAATTGAATTTTTAGTGAAAAATTTAATTTTTAGTGAAAAATTTAATTTTTAGTGAAAAATTGAATTTTTAGTGAATAATTGAATTTTTAGTGAAAAATTGAATTTTTAGTGAAAAATTGAATTTTTAGTGAACATTTAAATTTTGAGTGAAAAATTGAATTTTGAGTGAAAAATTGAATTTTGAGTGAAAAATTGAATTTTGAGTGAAAAATTTAATTTTGAGTGAAAAATTGAATTTTAAGTGAAAAATTGAATTTTAAGTGAAAAATTGAATTTTGAGTGAAAATTTGAATTTTGAGTGAATATTTAAATTTTGAGTGAAAAATTGAATTTTGAGTGAAAAATTGAATTATGAGTGAAATATAGAATTTTGAGTGAAAAATTTAATTTTGAGTGAAAAATTGAATTTTGAGTGAAAAATTAAATTTTAAGTGAAAATTTGAATATTGAGTGAAAAATTGACGAATTATGTTTTTAATTACTAAAAATCTTTTTTTAGTTAAAAATTATTTATTTAAGTGAAAAATTTAAATTTCCGTGAAACACGATTAAGTGAAAATCGATTAAATTGACCACTATTGTGACTCGTTAGTCTATCCAATGACTGTTGAAAAAAAAAAGACTGCTGTACCCTATTAAATTACGAGACATAGAGCAGCGAACAATAAAATATTTTATAAAATGCGTAAAAATGATCAGCTTTTGTTGAATTAAAACATGTATTTTATATTGTAGAAATCTCTACAAAATGTAGTGCTTTGTTTGACGTTTGTCGTTTTGGTCTGCGTCCAATTTGTATCTTTTGTTAATTGTCCACGGAATTTTCAAACCAAATTACTTTAATTATGAGGTGGCGCATGCGCTGTGTGTGACCGTCAAACGGGCGCGCATTGTGTTGGCGTTGCCAGACATTGGAAAGTTTTCAATTGCATTGATTTGGAAATAATTTAAGCTTATTAACTGGTACAAGACACAGTTTAAAGAAAAAATGAAATAAAAGTAGTGGTATTTGAAAAAAGAGTCTTTATTACACAATAATTTTGCTAGTTTTTTTCCGTTTTTATTTTAGTTGTTGCCAACATTTTAAACAATTAAATCGCATGCTAGCAAATAATTTACAAATTATTAAACATTCGCTAAAACGTTGGAAAGAAGCAATTTCCTTTTGCACAATAACTACATTTATAAAAAACCACTTAAGCAATTAACTAACAAATGCAGACGATTCCAATTCAAAAAATAATTAAATGCAATAATAAAAAATTTTAAGAAAAAATAATAATAAAAACTACGATTAGTTAACAACACAAAGAAGGCGGTCGAAGTACCAAAACACCAACGTATAAAACTTCCTCATTGCATTTGAAGCGTTAATTAAATATTTAATTTTTGCAGTCAGTCAATAGTGAGTCTGTCAGTCAGTCATTCATTCAGTTGTTCTTTTGTTCGTTACACAGTCATTCAGTCAGTCAGTCAGCTGACGAGTCAATCATTATATGTTGTAGTATGTTTTAAATCGCATGCCAACATTTCGCAGTTTGTTAATTAAACGAATGAGCGAGGTTTTAATTGTTTAGATTTAGTTGCATGGCGAGAGAATGCTTGCGAAAAAAGGCAGCTAAATTTAGAAAAAAATTGTAGAAAAACCGAAAATTATGAGTGCCAAAATCATTAGATCAAAACACATATGAAATATATGTCTATCCCCAGTAAAATGTACTCTTTTCGATTTGATTTTTTTAACATTTAAGACGAATTTTGAATTTTAAAGTGCTCCTGTATTTTTGATACTAGGGGCACATTAAAGTGATATACCTTAAAATCATGTCTATTAAGTACAATATGTTGAAATGAAAAAAATCAAACCAACAATTCCGCAAAAGCCGCTCCTCAACCTAGTAGAAATTGTAATAAGGTCATGAAAAGAAACTGATCATGGAATTTTTTTCTTGTCATAACCCGATCTGTTACATGACGAACATGATCTGGACATGATCATGTCTACCCTAATAGAGTAAATTTCTACTAGGGCACTCGTTCGATAATAGGTGCAAAATTTGTAATTTTTTGGATTTTCAGCTTACATACCGTGTAATAGATTCTGTTATATTATAAATTATGATGAGGAATTATTTTTTGATGATCAAACATAACATAATGCATCAAAAACAGTTTAATCCGACCAAATGGAAATGATATCTTAAAAGTTATTTTAAGGAAATGGTGATTTTTTGTACAATTCAGCCTAAAATTCATTCGCCTGTATTTTTAATCTTAGGGGCACATTCACGCGACATACCTTAAAATCTTTGTTCTTGTATTATCAGATTATAAAAAAATTTCAAATTAGAGATTTCTTGAAAGACGCGCTAGACACAGTCGCTAATATGCCAGAAAACATGTTGAAATTTTGTTTTGTCAATAAAGAAATAATTGATCAGTAATACTGAAGCGGCATTGTATTTTTAAATTAACTCGTGGCATAAATTTCTGATCACACCTATGTCCAGGCCAATTCAGTTGGAATTTTAGCTGTGCCTTATAAAAAAGCGCTTTTATCGGGCCAATCGCGTTTTATTTTTCGAAAGTTCCAGCGTGTACTTTTTTGTTGGTGTTAGGGGCACATTCACAAGTCATATCTTAAAATCTTTATTTTTACATCCTCTATTCAAAATTAGATACAAAACGATACATTAGATACAAGCTGCGGCTCACACTTTGAAAAGAAGGCGAAATTTTCGTTTTCGTTTCAAAAGTGGTATCATACCTCCACCTCTGTCCAAATTTCGTTTGCGATATGACACACAGTTATGCGACATATATATTTTTTTGTATTCGGATATTAGCTAGCGATTGTATTAAAATTGTAGCGATATCTTGCAAGCCGTAGCAAAAGTGATGATTAGAACGACACAAAACGTGCGCGTATCATCGATATTTTTGATGTTTTTCTTACGTTGGCCACATTTAGCAAATCGACTGAGCAACTTATTAACTCAAAAATGGTTGCGATTTATTAATTCAAGTATTCTTAACAATATTCAATTAAAATAAAAAACAACAAATCATTTTTATTCATTGCTTTATGTCAATATCATGTAGGATAAACCTTTTTTGGATTTGCTCATATATATGACTTAATAAATGCCAAGAAAAGTCAAAGCTCTCAGGTTTAGATCCGAATGAGTATAAAAGTAAGTGAAATATTGCTATTTTCTTTTATATTAAAAATTTTGTTTTGAAAAGTTCTATATTTTTTTTTTATTTAAAAAAAAATAGAACTTTTTCATGATAATTAATTTTATGCACGAGATAAATGTCTTTAAAAATACATGTATGAATGAGTTCGTTGAAATTATGTATATATTCATAAAACTTACGAATGTTTTCATTCAAAATGTGAATATATTGGTAAAATTATAAATACATTTGCAAAATGTAAAAAGACACAAAAAAAGCACGGACAAATATGAAAAAGCTGGCAAAACGTGAAAAATAATACTGGATCCGTTTGGATTTTTGGAACAGGAATCGTTATTAAAAATATGTGGAACCGGAGCTGGAATTGGAACCCATATATTTTTATCTGGTTGGAATCGGAACCGTTATTTTAAAAATATCGGCACCAGAACCGGAACAGATATTATATTTCCTGTCAGGGAACGTCAAGAACCGTAATCGAATCCCATTTATTTTTTGGTTTTAACCGGAATCGGAATCATAATTTTAAAAATCGAACCAGAACCGATATTACTAAGGGTTTTAGTCCCTGTAACAAATAATTCAAAAATGAAGTTTAATACTGTTTTATTCTCTTAAATCCATAAGTAAAACTAAAACAACAGATTTTTTAAAAAATTACAAAATACCACGGAATTAAGGGTTTTTTAAAATTGAAAATAGAAACTATAAAAAATCTTTAGTAGGCGTGTGTCTGATTTTGGAGGCACGGACATGCATGGGCACGACAGCAACTAGCACGTACGGAGATTTGCACGCACGAACTCAGATTTTCGGGCGTGACACGGAAAAAGCACGGCACGCGCCCATCTCTATTTCGTACAGAAATTTCACGATTTTTTCGTAAAATACACGATTGATTTAAAGCAGGTTTTATTTTGTTTGTAGAGGATCGGGCTAAATTGACACTTTTTGGGAAATGTTTTTTTTTGACTACCATAGCAATGACCTAGATCGAAAATTATAATACAGTTGATTTTTTCACGAAACAAATGCAAATATGAAACAACCACAAAAATTGTTTTAAATAGGCCCACATTTCGTGCATATTTACATTGGATATCTATCAATTTAATTGAAATATATATCATAAGATAAAACTATTCATACACCCAGAAAATCCCTCAAATCCCATTAAAATGAGTCAATAGGAAAATTATTCATTTAATAGTATACAAAAATATATCTTTTCATATAAATGTCATGGTATTTTCTAGTTTTGATTGGTGTTTTCCGATTAATGTAATAATTTATCCTATTGACTATTTTTAATAGTAAAAAACTATTATTTATATGGTATTTTTTTTCTGGGTGTACTGTTTTATTCACCCAAAATTATTTGTTCGTTACACTTATTATTTACATTTTAACTATTTTTTGCAATAACTTATAAATCATGGTCAAAGATTGACAAGTCTCCTTGTATTGTAAAAACGGAATATTTTGTAAAGCATATAGAACCAAAAATTTCATTAATTGGAGTTGATCAGACATCCCATTCGCGTTTTAATGCAAAAATCGACTTTGCCCGGTGTCGAGTTAGCCCCGTCTCCCCTATGCATTAGACGGTATGTATCCAGTAGCAATTCTATTTGTTTTTACTACATTGATGTATTTGTTTTTACATGCAAAAAAACTACATTTTGTATTTATTGAAATATTCACTAATATGTAGAACAATTACTACATTTGCATTTATTTTTAATTCACTAAATTAATAAGCAAAATTTTTAATAATAAATATTTTTATTACGATAAACATTAAGAATTTACAAAAACTAATTAAAGTAAGTTAACGTCCAAACCAAAAAACTAATAAACTTAAATGAGTTCAACAAGAATTCAAAATAATTAATATAATTGATATATAAATTATTTAAACAATTTATAAGAATTGTATTTAAAATAAAATATTAAAAAAATAAAACAGTAATTTAAAGCCCATACAAAATTAATTACAAAAAATAAAACAAATAAAAATAAATCACCCCAAAAATGTACAAAAAATCTAAACAAATTAATAATAAATGCAAAAGTTTAAAATGTTGTCACAACTTGTTGTGCGATTTATCAAACAAGCTGCAACAAATCACTGCGCAACACAGAATCATGTCAAAAATTTAATTGAAAATTCGTTACAAGTAGTCGCTTGGCAACCGATTACGCATTCCATTAAATGTGTGTCGCAGTGTGAGAGAGACTGCCAGTAAGTCTGTCCGTCTAGCTGTCTGTCTGTCTGTGCATTTATTGGTCTGTCTGAGAGAAGGCTCTCGCAATTTGCACGCCGCATTTAAGCCAAATTAATTGCGATTCTAATGCGTTTTGGCCGATCGCTGGTGCGTTCGTTTGTACATTTGGCTGTCCGTCCGTCCGCTCGTCCGTTGCAATCGAATTAACTGCTTAATGCTGCGATGCGTTTCTAGGTGAAGCCGGCCGCAACGTTGCTTGCGATTAGCGCCAATGCGATCTATCGCCGCGGCGCGCTGCGTTTAATTAAGAGATACGCGACGCGTCCGAAACTAAAAGTTGTCTCTAAACGGACAACGTTCCGCGGAAACCTGTTGCGTTGCCGTTGCGTTGCGTTGCTTTGCAGGTTAATGCGATGCGTTCGAGCAGAAGTGAGCGAATACTTTCGGCGCGCACTGTTGCAAGCGTCACTGCGTCTGACGTTGCGTCCGTCTACATTCAACTCTTTCAAACACTTTCAATGCTGTTGCCGTCTCTTCTTCTGCTGCCTCTTCTTCATGCGATTAGTTCGACATTCATTCATTCATAAAATGTAGCTATATTTTCTGTTTGTTGATTTATTTATTTTGGTTATTTTAAAGCGTTTCATTGAAAATACAAAATTCACTGATTACAAAAATAAACAATTTATTTTTTATTTTTTCCATTTATTTCATCTTTCATTAGTAATGAGAGCATCATAAAAATAATTACAAGCAGGTTTGTGACAACAGCATTTCGTGACAAACAATGACTGTGACAAATTTGAAGAACGTAAAAAAAAGAGTTTTTAACTAAGAATTAAAATTTTAACTAAAATATTTTATTTATTTAATAATTTTATAGTTGACTTAAAATAAAATGGTTAAATTTTTCACAAAAAATGCAATTTTAACTAAAAATGCCAATTTTAACTTTAAAAATTTGGTTTTCCAATTAAAATTCCATTTTTTACTAAAAAAAAAAAAAAAAAATTTTTAACTAAAAATGAACTTTTCAATAAGAAATAAAATTTTTCACTAAAAATAGAAAATTTCACTAAAAATTTAAATTTTCACTAAAAATTCGAATTTTGACTAAAAAAAATAAAAACTAAATTTTTCAATAAAAAATAAAAATTTTCACTAAAAATTAAATTTTTCACTAAAAAAATAAAATTTTTCACTCAAAATTAAAATTTTCACTAAAAATAAAATTTTCACTAAAAATGAAATTTTTCACTCAAAAATAAATTTTTCACTAAAAATTAAATTTTTCACTAAAAGTTAAATTTTTCACTTAAAATTAAATTTTCATTAAAAAATAATTTTTTCACTAAAAATTGAAATTTTCACTAAAACTTAAATTTTTTACTAAAAAAAATAAAAACTAAATTTTTTAATAAAAAATAAAATTTTTCACTAAAAATTAAAATTTTCACTCAAAATTAAATTTTTCACTCAAAATCAAATTTTTCACTCAAAATTAAATTTGTCACTAAAAATAAAATTTTCACTAATAATTAAATTTTTCACTAAAAATTAAATTTTCAGCAAAAAAAAATTTTCACTAAAAATTAAATTTTTCACTAAAAATTAAATTTTTCACTAAAAATTAAATTTTCACTAAAAAATAATTTTTTCATTAAAAATAATATTTTTCACTAAAAATTCAAATTTTTCACTAAAAATTAATTTTTCATTAAAGAATAATTTTTATTTTTAACAAAAAAATGTATTTTTAACTAAAAAAATATTTTTAATTAAAAGTTTTATTTTTAACAAAAATTTTATTATTAACTAAAAATTTCACTTTTAATTCAAAATTTAATATTTCATTAAAAATCTAAATTTTCACAAAAAATTCTAATTTGTCACTAATAATTTTCACTAAAAACTTAATTCTTTACTAAAATTGATTTTTTTACTAAATATAAAATTTTTCACAAAAAATAAAATTTTTAATAAAACATTAAATTTTTAATAAAAAATTAAATTTTTATCTACACGCTGCAAAAAAAAGGGCTCTCCCAAACATAATTTTGCAGGCATTACATATATCTTTGGAGCTTCATGCAAATAAAAGTATTATTTCATTGCCAAACATTATTATAATAACAGCCTAACATAGTTTTGTTTCGTTCAAACATATTTATGTTCAGAATGAATAATTTTCGGCGTTCTTGTAAACATATATATGTTTGAATGTGAAAAACATTTTATTTACATGTAAACATATTTATGTTTACATTTAATTTTAATGTAAAAATAGTAAATTTAGAGCTAATATCTTCTTTACAAAATGTTTGTTTTTTCCCTATTATTAAATTACATTTTTATACCCTACACCTATGAGGTACAGGGTATATTAACTTAGTGCATATATTGTAACGCCCCTTAGGAGGCGTGTCAGGTATGGAAAAGTATATATATTCTTGATCAGCATCACTACCCGAGTCCGTTTAGCGATGTCCGTCTGTCTGTCTGTCCGTCTTGCTGTCTTGCTGTCCGAATACAGAATAACTTGTGAAATACTGATCAGAATGCGATGAAATTTCGTCTCAATATATTTTAGCCAAAAGTAGGAACTGAGATTGAAAATGAGCCAAATCGGTCAACGGACACGCCCACCTCCCATACAAGTCACTTTTATATAACTCTTTAAGAACTAATAACTCGAAAAGTATTCAAGGTATAGTTATAAAATTTAAAACGTATTGTTAGAATTCACCTAAAAATATGTGGTCCAAAAATGGGCGTGATCCGCCCAATTTTTTTTTCATTATTTCCCGGGTTTTCATAGTGGAAATTTGATCCGTAAATTATTAAAATCAAATCTATGAAATATTAGCCTTTCAAAATTTTAAATATGGGCGTGGTCCGCCCAATTACATTTTTCAAATTTATTTTTTTTAGTTTTTTATACTTTATATAATTTTTGTAATTTATGGGGTTATAAGACGTAAATTTCTGATATATGAATAATATTCTGAGGGTTAATATCCCCACCAAAGGTGTAGGGTATTCCATAGTCGGGCCGGACCGACTATAAAAATCCGCACTTCCGAACTTCCCAACTCGTTTTTTATTTATATTATATAATTATAAACCTAAACATTTATTTTATTTTTTTTATTTTTATTACACATATTTTATTTATACCTAATAATTTTATTACCATCTATTGTTCCTATTTTGATTTGAGTACTTTACGGATGAATTGGAAATTTCACAAACAGGCACTATCTGATATTAACAGTAATTGGGCGGTACTTAAACAAATTCTTCCACCAAAAAGAACTTTTGAATTATATGCAAAGTATTAATGTGAGTGCTACTGAGTGCTAAAAGTACGCAGCGTGTTATTTAATTGTTACATCGTAATGCCAAACATACATATAATCAAAATAATGCTATTATTTTTAAATTCGTTGTCACCCAGTAACAATCACGAATACCCAAATACATATAATTCAAAGAACCTTTTATTGACGTTGGGTGTGTTAAATAACACAAATATCAAACATACATATATTAATATCTGATGAAAAATATATATTTCTCATGTAAAACCGCGATTAAAGCAATTTATGTTTAAATATCGTATAATAATATTTCAATCTGAACAAAATAATAATACAATTCAATTATAATGTAATTAGATATTACTCCCAATATTTATATGGTGATTTAGAATTACGTTATAATTACATTCAAGCATATTCAAACAAATCTTTTCTATCCGTGTAATGATTAATTTTAAAGTAAAAATTAAATTTTTAAATTAAAATTTAATATATCACTAAAAAATCACTTAAAATGAAATGTTTCTCAGAAATTAAAATATCCACTAATAATTACAATTTTACCCAAAATTTTTATTTTCTCTAAATAATAAATGTTTGACATAAAATTTTAAATTAAAGATCTACATATTTTTAAATTCAGTCATTTTTTATTTGTATTTATTTAATTTAAATCTGCGCATTTATTTAAATCGTAAACTTGTTTCGCATGCGATTTGGGTCACTTTGAAGTGCGTAACAATTTGGCTAACAGGCAATTAGAGCCAACAACAGCAAGTAGCGAGGTCGCCATGCGTTTAGGCTCATGTTTGCTCAGACACACACAGCAACATGTTGCTGCTGCTGCTGATCATGTTGTTGTTGCTGCTGTTGCTGTTGCACTTAATTTGCAAATGCAGCCAAGTGTCAACTTAACGGTTAACGGTCTACATGTAGATAGCAACAGAAATTGCCTCAAAGTTATTTAGCGATCGTTAAAATTAGCTGCGCATCGCTTAAGTGTCAGCAATTCGTTTAGCGACTCAACTTTATGGCGATTTGTAGTCGAGACGAAACGAGAGACTCTCTTAAATTGACGACCATTAAATAAACATTTTGGCTTGTTTTGAACTGGCGTCGAACTAAACAATAAAATCGTTTTAAAGTGAATCGCGATAGTTGTCTAATTAAAGAGATACAACCTATTAAAAACTGCTACAAATTGTAGAGAGATCTTTAGGTATTTTCAACCCATCGAATTCATGGAGGAGTGCACGCACAGTGTGACCAAATACTGAAAAATGTGTTAAATGTCAATAGTTTTGGAACTAAAGAAGCGATTTTCCAATTTTGACATTTTTTGTACACCGAATACTATAGAGCATTAAAGTTTTAAAATTGGAGATCATAACTTTAATGGTTATTGTAAGAAAAATCAGCAAAATTGTAACTTTTTTACAAATTGTGTAATGCTTTTTTGTTAGGTATAAACTAAACCACATAACCTAATTTAAAATTGTTTTTAGTTTATAAGTTATGTTTTAATTGTCTATAATATTCACATATAAACATTTTTGTTTCATAATAGAACGCATATTATTTATAGAAATTTTGAAAAAGTCTTGAAAACTTAAAAATGTCACGCTCTCATGTTAATTGTTTTAAAAAACTATTCAAATATTCTCAGAACCCAGCAAACCAAATGTTAATTTTTCGATATCAAAACGATATCGTTTATAGCCTCAAATTGTCGGTTTTGATAATCTATAATAATACGAAAACGATAGGTTTTTCGGTAAAAATGAACCTTTCTAAAATGGCATCGTTGTTTTTCTCGTTATAGATATCGAGATGATATCATAAATGGATTTAATTTCGATAAACAAATTTTATTGTTACAGACAATTTCATTTTTTGAGAAAAAGTATAAAGTACAAGAAATTAAATTTTCAAATACTTTGAGTTTTATATCTAAAATTTATCATTATTATATCGAATTTAAAATTATCGTCAATTAATTTGTAGGGAAGTGATGACTATTTTTATATATATTATAAAAATAAAAGACTTTTCTGATACTTCTCTTCTTCACCGTTACATATATAAATTCTAATTTCATATTTTATATTCTCCATACAATTCCGTCTATCATACAATTTAAATTATATAAATACTTTAAGTAGTTCTAAAAATAATGAGGCTTACCACATTTTTTAACATTTTACATGGCTGATTTTTATCTTCTTCAGCTTTAATGATACGAACTCTACAGTCAAAGTTTAAGTTCTCACTACAATTCCATATAAAATAGATTTAAAACTGTAAAAATCGGTTCTGTAGTTCAAAAAATATTGAGGCTTATCACCTTTTTATGATATCACTTTGCTGATTTTTAGCTCCATCACCTTTAATGATATGAATTCAAATTTCAAACTTTAAGTTCTCTGTAGAATTCTGTAAATAAAATATGTTAAATCATTTCAACATTTAACTAATTTGAATAGTTTCAAAAATAATGAGTCTTATCATTCTTCAAAGATTTGACTTTGCTCAGTTTAACCATGTTTGTCATCTTCTTTCAAAACTGAACTTCCAAAACTGAACTTCTCTAAAGTATTCTATATACAAAACGTTTTAAATTTGAGTCACACCAATTTTTCAAGATTTGACTTTGTTGATTTTTAATTCCACAACCGTTAAAGATATAAATGCAAATTTTAAACATTAACTTCTCTGTATAATTCTGTAAATAAAACATTTTAATTTTTAAAAACAATATGAATAGTTCCAAAAATAATGAGCCTTACCACTTTTTTAAGATTTGAATTTGGTGATTTTTAGCTTCATAACCATTTATCATATTAACTCGAAAATCAAAGTTAAAGTTCTTTGTACAATTTTTTATATAATACAATTTAAATTATAAAAAAAGTTTTGTTAGTTCCAATAATAATGAGCCTTTCCACTTTTTTCAGCTTTTTGCCACACAGTGCGATCGTTTCTCACCTTTGATTTTTATGATCTTTGACGTCGTTGCATTTGTTTGTCATGTTCTTTTTCTCTTCTACTCCTACATCTCCGACATCTTCTTCTTTGTCATTTCATTAAGTTGTTAACAAAAATATACCTTTTATTATTGTCGTTATTGTGGCATTGATCGTTGTTGGCATTATCGTCATTGCGTGAACACGATTTTCCACTTTTCTAAATGGTTAACGAACCTCATGCTTTATCTTTATCGCCTCCAATGTTGTCTTATGAAGCGATGGCATTAGAATTTTATTATATTTATGCTGATTCTAAATCTGAGCTGCTCTCAATCAAAAACACTTGAAGATCAATTGTATAAAATAAAATAAAAAAAACAGCTATACTGTGAGAAAATCAGAAAATGTCCAAAAAATGATAAAATCATTATCAGTTTTCAATTAGCACCATTATCTAAATATATAGAAGAAACTAGCTGGACCCGTACACGTTTAAACTTTATATTATTTATTATATTTTAGTTGATTTTTTAATGTATTTACCATATGCATATTGACTAGCAATAGCAGCAGAATGCATTTCAAGTACATTTTGTATAAGTTTAAATTGGAATTTATGCCATAATTGAAATGGCATAAGGATTAAATGCGTAATGTTTTTACATACAAATGAACTTAAAAGAATTGGCTAACATTTTTATTTTTTTTTTATTAAAAAGCAGTAAAAAAGATTAGGTCACGTGTTAAATTTTGAAGTAAAAATATTTTGATAGTACACAGAAAAAAATTGTACATCATATTGATGAATTCCGTTCTTCAAACCATTATTCAATTTATTGAAAAACCATTCATAATAATGACTAACGACATAAATGTTATGATGCGATCATAAATATGATAAGCACTTGGTAATTCTATGTGAAGAATACGTTTCATCATATTTATGAACAAGAACATATTTTACTTCATATTGAAGAATGCTTTTCATCAAACCAATATTTATCAAAATATTTATTTTCCGTTCATTTTCGTTCTTCTCAGTTCTCAAGTAGTTCTTGTGTGTTATTTCTTATATAATGCTTGCTCGGCATGCATAAATTAGTAAAATGCTTTGTAATATATTTATTATAATTACAACTTTTTATTAATAAAAAGATATATTTATAAAAAAAAAAAAAATTTTTTCGAACAATTTTTTTTTTTTTTCGAAAAAATTTGTTTTTCGAACAATTTTTTTTTCGAACCAATTTTTTTAATCGAAAAAAAAAAAATTTTCCATTTTTTTTTTTCAGATTATTTTTTAAACATTTTTTTTCTGTTAATTTAAAAAAAAAAATTTTACAATTTTTTTTTTCGAATTATTTTATTAAAAAATTTTTTTTTTTGAAAAAGTATTATGAATAAATTCATCAATATGACAATTCAATTTAATTGTATTGAATATTTTGTTCATATATGTATATAATGAATACATTCATTAATATGTCATTTAATGAACGGTGGTATCAATATTATGAATCTGGTAGTAGGTGAAAAAATTCATAATATTTATGAATAAATTCATCATATTGAAGATTTATTTTTTTCTGTGCAGGTTACGTCAATGAATCATGTTCATTTTTAATACCAAATAACGTAGATACACAAGTCATATAACTTCTGAGTTTCATAGATCTATCGTTCTTGGTTTTGCTTTAATAGTGATTTTAAAAGTAAGACGGCCGAATGGACAGTTGGTTTTGGTTTCGTTTTGAAAAATTGAAACTGTTTCATTTTTAAAAAAAGAAAGCATAACCAAACCATTTAAAAAACACTTTATATTTTTTCTTCATCAAGACAATAATCCAAGAGACAATTCCGCCTGGATTCAGTGACAGTAACTGTTCCAAGATCATATAAAACAAACGCCAAAGGTAATCTTAAATGTCTTTCTTATAGGAGGTGACTAATTGACACCTTATAGATAAATACACGCAGAGGAGAAAATTGTTTGCAGCAACATAATAATATTATATAATAATATATTATATTTGCAATTGTAAATTTGATGTTTTTGACTATATTTTTGTCTGTTTTTGACATATTGAAATTTTAAAATCAAAAAATATAAAAAGATAAATTTACACATTAAGATAATTTTACAGCACCATGTACGGTAAACACTTTTACATTTGATACCATGACTGTCAGGAAAATACCATATTCCCCATCTTCAAATGGCAACTTGCAGAGGAATTTTTCCGTATCATCAGCTGACAGTCTTTTCAGCTCAATAACATCCTGAAATATATTTGCTGAATTAAAAAAAACAATAAGTGCAAATATCAACCTACATCGATGGGACATGTGTGATTGAGATTGGTGTATTTGGAGACTATATTAAAAAAGTATAGTAATAGCGGATTTTGACGTTTTTCTAAAAATTTGCAAACATCAAATGTGACATTATACAAATATGGTTTAAAACCATTGGCACGTTTGCGAAAATCAAGACGCATCTGTTGAAAAAAAAATAATAAAAAAAATATGAAGAATGTGAAAATGGAGAATAAAGTTATTAATTGGGGTACTCACTGTAGGTTTTGTAAGTGGCGTCATTAACTTTAGCTTAATCGATGCATAGCTATAACTGCGATTCAATGATCTAAAGTAGCACTGTTCAAAAACTCCAATCTTTTTGTCAAAACTGGTGCAGTTCATATTGGTGAATTTTATTTTTGCAAATAACTTTTTACATATATTTCTTATTATTAATTTTTAATTATAATTGATGTATTGAAATCATTTACCATATTTATATTGAGCAGCAATAGCAGCAGTATCCATTTTAGGTACATTTTGTACAGGTTTTGAAATCAATTTAAATGGGAATTTAACTTTTATGCAGAATACTTTTACGTCGGAAAATCAACATTAAAAAACCATTAAACTATTTTTTAAACAGATTTTAATCAGTAAACATTTTAGGTAGGTAATTAACTAACTTCCCGTTGTTTGTAAAAAAAACAAAAAAAAAATCGTTAGATGTGATCTTGAACAAAATTATAATAATAATAATAATAATAATAATAATAGTTTGGCACTACAGTTCTATAAGAACTTAGGCCGAGCTCTCTCATCATTTTGAGCTATGCGTGTTATATTTGCACTCAAAGTGGTGGGACCTACAGTTTATTGCCGAATCCGTACGGCGGGTGAGAGCTTTTCATAGGCAATGTTTTTACTCTCGGAGGTTTGCCATTTACTGCCGAGAGGTAGCGCGGTATAGAAAAAAATACTATATAAATAATAGTTTTTTTCTATTAAAAATAGTCAATAGGATAAATTATTATTTTAATCGGAAAATAATATTAAATACTAGAAAATACCATGACATTGCCATTGAGTTCATATGAAAAGATTTATTTTTGTATACTATTAAATCAATAATTGTCCTATTGACCAATTTTAATGGGATTTAAGGGAATTTTTTTCTGGGTGCACTATTAAATTGTATATTATACTCTGTTACTATTTGTACTTTTTGAAACACAATTTGTATATTTATTTAATTTACAAATGACAAAATTATTACCGACGCGAACACGTTTTCTTAACGAACAACAAAAGACACGTACGCAGAAAATGCCGATCCCCGTGTGTCAATTTTGTTTGTTTTCAAACATCAGTATGTTTAAAATGACCCTATACATACTTCAAACGACGACAAAAGAGACGTAGGTAGAAAATTCTGCTCAACGAATGCCAACTTCGTAACAAGAAGAATGTTGCAAGAATACATTTATTTAAATCCAATTTCTTTTTTGTTTGTTTTTAAACATCAATATATTCAAACGATGGCAAAAGATGGCGTAGATAGAAAATGCTGCACAACGTTGCCAACTTCGACAGTCGATTAATTATCGAATTAAGACGAGCGTGGCGAACATACGTTATATTTAGATTTGATTAGCATTTTCTGTGTTTCGAAACATAGTTTTAACTAAGTAAATTGCCAAGAAATAGTTTATTCAAATGCAATTAAAATTTTATGTTTGTATTGTAACATATTTATGATAAGATTGACAGATTCTGCTGGGGAATATATAAAATGTTTACACATAGTAGTATGTTATTACCATCTGAACAATAATTTAATTACACTTCATTCGTAATACATGTATGGTGATTTCGTATTATTTTTAATTACATTCAAACATATTCAAACAAACCTTGTCTATCCGTGTATAAATCCGTGATTAAAGAAATGTATGTTTAAATATCGTATAATAATACACGGAGGGAAATAAAATTCTAAAACTCGAGTATAATTCGGTTAGAAAGAAAAATAGTAGAATTTTAATAATATCAATAAAATACTACTAAAATTCAAGAATTTGTCATCTGGATATCAAGAAAGCAAATTACTTAGTTGTCAAAAAAGTAAACAAACTTTATTCAACTGGATTTTCAGAAGTTAATTTATTGATTATTAAAATCCAAAAAGAACACGCAAAATTGTTGCTGTATTCATCGATATTGCTCTGTCTGTATGCTTTGTTTTGCGAGGTCGCCATCTGTTTGTTAGTCTGCCTGTCTGTCTGTTGAAAGTAAGTAAGCCAAATTTGTCTAGATATGCAAACATTAAGTTCTTAGGTATCAAAAAATAAACTAAGTACAATATGTCTGGATTGTAATTTTTTTGTCTTAGGTATCAAAAAACGGCATGTGTGTGAATGTTTGTATGTGTGTGTTTTCACGAATAGAATAACAAAGCAGAGCCAGACAAGCAAGCGTCTGTGTATGTATGAATGTTAAAGATATAAATAGAAAAATAGATTTTTCCTGCGAATATTTGTATGGTTTCAGTTCGTAAACATAAATTTGGGTTCAATTTTGCATAAATACCAAGTAGATTTCATTCCATTGTTATCTAAATACAATATACAATGAGTAACGTGCGGAAGATTTGTAAATATAGAATAATATACATAGATTAAATTAAATAATAATAATAAAATAAAATTAACAATTCAATTACATTAAGTATTCCAAGAAGTCATTTAATATACAAAAATGCATATGGGTAATAAAATTCTAAATAAATAATAAATTACCTAAAATATATTTTTTTATTTTAGCTTTAAAATAATTGCTTTAGTTACTTTCAACATATCGACCGACAGACACACGAACAAACAGATGGCGCTGACAGACGGACAAAGCAAAACAAAACACAATTGCGACAAAGCAAGATCGAAAAACAACAACTATACGAACACGTGTTCATTAAATTTTGGGACGAAAACAACAACAATATTTTTGATACCTAAGAAATTAATAACTGAATCTAAGACTTATTCTACTTAGTTACTTTTTTGATACCTAAGATATTAATAACTGAATCCAAGAATAATTCTACTTAGTTACTTTTTTTTGACAACTAAGAAAATCTATTTCTTGAAATTAATAATTTTTCGGTTTAGCTGTATATCACTCCGTATACTTCTTGTTTCCTTCTGGATTTTAGAACTTTTTTCCCTCCGTGTATTTCAATCTGAACAAAATAATAATACAATTCAATTATAATGTAATTAGATTTTACTCCTAATATTTATATGGTGATTTCGAACTACGTAATAATTACATTCAAGCATATTCAAACAAATCTTTTCTATCTGTCTACTAGTAACTATTTCGTATTAAAATAATTTGTAGAATTCATTATTTTGTATTAATTAATCTCAGTGGATAACGTATTTTTTGTTAACCCTTACAGTACGTCTTATTGAAAGTAACTAACATTATGTTTAAAAAAAGACCCAAGACTTGATTGAAACGGCGAAATAGATAAGTTTTTAGAACATACTGCTCAACTGTCAACTTCGTCTATCGACAAACTTACCGAACATAAGGCAAACAAGATTTGCAAGCATAATTATTAAATTTAATTTTTTGTTTGTTTTGAAAAATATTTATGTCTAAATGACCAGATTTTCTTGCCAAGCATAATTTTATTTAAATACACTGAAAGAGTTATGTTCGTTTTGAAATATAATTATGGTAAAATTAACTGATTTACAATCAACTGATTTCACTGGACAATATAATTAGATAATACACATTAGAATATGTTCTACAATCTAAATCAAAATTTCGATTATAATTATCAGTACTAACAATTATATGGACGAAAAACAAGTAAAATATGTATGAATTATGGACTAAAAAATTAGATAAATATATATCAAAAAACTTAAAATGTGTTTTAAAAATATGTTGTATTTTAAATTTTCATGAAACTTTTTCGATTGCACTCCAAATATGTTTGAATTGTAGTGGAGATTTATCGAAATTGCGATATGTGAGTTTACTTTTATATTAATTCAAATATATGGATTTTTGCTAAAAATTCTTATAATATCTATTTAAATATTTAATATGTTAATCCATATAAAAGCGAGCACTGGTTATAATATTAGCTTATTTTATAAATCAATGCCTTTATGGTTTAAGTTTTTTTAAAAAACACATTCACATGAGCACGCGGTACATTGTATGCCGTCCATGTTGTAAATATGCCATAGTCACCCACGGGCAGGGGCAGTACCGCAGATGTCAAATGATCAACTTGGACAATGCTTAATTTATCCACAATTAAATCATGCTGTAATTAAAAAATACTATTTAAAATAAGTACAAAATATTATTTTATATAACGTACATCATAGGGACAAGTATGATTTATATTAGAATGATCCTTAATAAATCTGAAGAAAAACCTGAGCAATGGGTTTTTATTGCCCTCGAAAAATTTGCAGCCATCAAAGCTGATGTTATATAAAAATGGTTTATAGCCATTAGCACGTTTACGCATATCAACACGAACCTAAAAAAAATGATTTCCAATTATTGCGTTGAATTCAAGGAGTAGGTGGGCTGTTACGAACCGAAATATTTGTTATGGGCACTTTGTACAGTTTTACTTTGAGCGAAAAATAGCGGTAGGTGCGATTGATGGACTTTATGAAGCAGTAATCGAAATCGGCAAAAGGTTTATCGATGCTGGTGCAGTTGATGTTTAGAAATTGTATGTCTGCAAGTAACTATTTTATAAATTATTATCAATTTTATGCGATTTTGAATTTAAACGCACATTTTGCATCAATATACTAAAAAGTATGAAATTTAAAATGCGGAACCACCTCATTGTATCAAATGAATTAACTATACTGAAATTAAATTTCAGTTTTAAATTTCATATTAATATACCTTAATTTTCCATTGAGTAAACAAACGCACTTAAAATGCTTTTAGCTTAGTTTAATTTGTAATTATTTCTAACTGAAACTTTTAAATATACACACAGAAAAATCCTCTTTTGGCATGAGGTTAATTGGACCAACGTTTCAGTGTTGCAACCGAAATACATTTGTTGTAACCTCATGTCATTAAAATGAACGTACCATTTTTTACTCTAACCGAAATGTTAGTCCGCGCAACTGCACGTTCGGTTGTCGCAACCTCATGATTACATTTTCATTCTGCCAAAATTTGACCTTTGTGAATTTGTTATGGCAGATCAGTACGTTATTGTATCAACAAAATAAATGACAAATAGCAACCTCATGTCTATCAGCAGTTCGGTTGCCAGTTTCTTGCCAACAATTACGGATACATACAGAAATAAATAAACATCAAAAATGGCAAAAATTGCAAACAGTTGGATAATATTAATAAAATAATGAATGAATTCAATAATAAAAATATGTGACCATATGTTGCATTAGAAATAGTTTTGTATTTTGTTTAATTATGGTGAAATAATTGGATCTTTCAGCATGCTTGCTGACATGGACGTTTAAACAACCTCATGCTTGCTGACTAGGAGTTTGGCACAATCTCATGTTTGCTGACCAGGAGTTTGGCACAACCTAATGCTAACTAGGAGGTTAGCACAACCTCATTCTTGCTGACTAGGTTGGTACAACCTTCTTGAATTTACAGTTTCTACAATAGAATTTTCACGGTATTTTCAAAAATGTTTACTTCGATTTCCTAGTAATTCTAGACATTTTTATAGCTCATTGAAATCAGTCACGCCCGGAACATTGAAACAGAAAACCGGTATAAAAAAAAAATCAAAAATTGTAAAAAATTACAAAACCTAAAAACAGATGGGGAATTTAAATTGTAATAATGATTATTAATATTGTCAGATATAAAATTATTTTTAGAAAAAAAGAAACCGTAGTGATAATTTCTGTTTTGTTTAGGAAAAAAGTTTACATATACAAAAATAAAGTTAAATAATTAAAAAAATTATTTGTGGGCAAATTTCTACTCGGTATCTTTTTGTCCCGTACGGAATTTTTCTGTGATTTATTATGAGAAAATAATAAACTTTTATGAAAATGTGTAAATATACAAATAAAACAAATTATCTAAGTATTTTTCAAATTATACAAAAGAAATAATTATTACGCAAAATTCGCTGACTGGTTGGAATTTCCATATGAACCTCAGACGCACTTCTATTTTCAGTCGGGTCCTATTAAATTGATATCTTTTGATATAGCGGAGACAATAA
Organism: Dryomyza anilis; assembly: GCA_951804985.1. Classification (NCBI taxonomy): domain Eukaryota; kingdom Metazoa; phylum Arthropoda; class Insecta; order Diptera; family Dryomyzidae; genus Dryomyza; species Dryomyza anilis. The sequence goes on along the minus strand of OX638130.1, from coordinate 124,395,822 downwards.
TTTTTTTTTTCCTAATTTTAGCTAATTCAAATACAACTTGTATTAAAAAAAATAGGAAATTCAATTATTTTGATCTTCTTGGGTACCTATTCTGGTTCAAATTATTCTTCGAATTAATTCCTACTAGAGTAAAGCAAAAAACGTACCTCGGTACTTAACACCTTCAAAGTAAAAATGTACTGAATTAAATATTTTTACACAATTTATGTATTTCGAAACGAACAACGAAACAAAAATCTGACATACAAATTTCGTCACCCAAATTTGGATTTCATATTATTTAAATTTTAAAACATTGAAATTTGTTTAAATATTTAATTCTTTTTTTAAATACAGAACAGTTCCTCGTTCTCTTATATAATTTCATGTACATTAATACTAAAATTTTGTAAAGTATATATCCAGTGTAGCTCTCGGTACATTGTATGCGGTCCATGTTGTGAAAATTCCATACTCTCCCAAAGGTAACGGTAGAATAGTAGACGTCATAAAATCCAATTTTGAAATGGGAAACTTATCCAAAATTAAATCATGCTGCAAACAAAATGCTGCGAAAATATTTTTGTAAAAACAACAGCAAAATATACAAACATTATAGGGACAGGTATGATTCATATTGGTATACTCCTCAATGAATTCATAAACATATTTGACCACCGGATATTTTTTACGATTTACTAATAAATATATATAGAAAATATAAATATATAGAAAAGGGTTATAGCCATTAGCACGTTTGCGCATATCAATGCGAATCTGAAAATGATTTAGAAAAATGAATATATATTCTTACTGACACGACTCGTGCAAAGATTTTGTGAATGCAAGGTTATGGAGCAATTTTATTAATATAAATAACATTTTTATTATTTATATCAGGGACCCGTGGACGTATTTTTTATTGGTTTTATAAATTTGGTAACCAAAACCAAACTAAATCTCCGCTAAAACAACTGTTCTCATATACAATTCTTTCTCAGACTGTGCTTCCCCGTAGAATTCTTCCCAGTAGAATTCTTTCCGGTTGAATTCTTCCCCGTAGAGTTTTTCCCAGTAGAAGTTTTATTGTGGTTACTTTTAGTGTGGTGAGTTTTAGTGTGGTGAGTTTTAGTGTGGTGAATTTTAGTGTGGTGAGTTTAAGTGCAGTGAATTTTATTGTTGTGTGTTTTAGTGTGTTCAATTTAAGTGTGGTGAATTTTAGTGTGGTCAGTTTAAGTGGGGGAATTTGAGTGTGGTAAATTTTAGTGTGGTGAGTTTTATTGTGGTGAGTTTTATTGTGGTGAGTTTTAGTGTGGTGAATTTTAGTGTGGTGAGTTTTAAGCTGGTGAATTTTAGTGTGGTGAATTTTAGTGTGGTGAATTTAAGTGTGATGAATTTTGGTGTGGTGAGTTTCTATATGGTGAGTTTTATTGTGGTGAGTTTTAGTGTGGTGAATTTTAGTGTGGTGAGTTTTAATGTGGTGAATTTTAGTGTGGTGAATTTTAGTGTGATGAATTTTGGTGTGGTGAGTTTGAATGTGGTGAGTATCAAGGTGGTGAGTTTTAGTGTGGTGAGTTTTAAAGTATTGAATTTGAGTGTGGTAAATTTTGGTGTTTTGAATTTGAGTGTGGTGAATTTTGGAATGGTGAGTTTTAGTGTGGTAAATTTTAGTGTGATGAGTTTTAGTGTGGTGAATTTTAGTGTGGTGAATTTTGATGTGGTTGATTTTGTTTTCTATCCTTTTTTTATTTTTCTGTTGTTTTTGAGTTACTGCTTAAGTTTTGTGTTTGATTTTTGCTTTTGTTTTTGTGTTTTTGCTTTTGTATTTTTTTTGTCTGTATTTGAGTTTTTTGTTTCATCTTCTTAGCTTGTGTATGTGCCGAGTTATATCGATTTAAAAGTTTAGATTGTATGGGAGGTGCCACGCCCATATATAGCCTATGACACCCTCCGGACTCCATAGTATCCTGGTGCAAAATTTTAGTTAAATCGGTTCAGTGGTTTAGACGTGATGCTGGAACAAACAGACAGACAGACCGACAGAGTTTTATATATATATATATATATATATATATATATATATATATATGTATGTATATATATATATATATATATATATATATATATATATGTATGTATATATATATATATATATATATATATATATATATATATATATATATATATATATATATATATATATATATATATATATATGTATATATATATATATATATATATATATATATATATATATATATATAGATGGAAAAATGTCTGATTTGAAAATCCTTTTTTTAATTGATTTGCTTTTCAATATATTGAAATAATTATTTTTAATACTTTTTACCGAATTTAATTAGAATTTAAATATTCACTGAAAATTACATTGTTCACTAAAAAATTCAAAATGTTCAATTTTTCACTAAAAACTTAATAGTTCACAAAAAATTCAATTATTCACTCAAATTCTATTTTTCACCAAAAATTCAATTTTTCACAAAAAATTCAATTTTTCACTAAAAATTAAATTTTTCACTAAAAATTAAATTTTTCACTAAAAATTCAAATTTTCACTAAAAATTCAATTTTCACTTAAAATTCAATTTTTCACCAAAAACTCAATTTTTACATAAAATAGAATTTTCAATATACATTTCTGCTTTAAATTTCAGACGTCCGCAATACGTTGAGGAGTCACGCATTTCAAGCAAATGCTGCGCATGCGCAGAACAGCGTTGAACGTTGATAATGCGTCTGCTTGTCAAATGCGACTTAATGCCTCTTTAAAGCTGACAAAAAGGCAACAAATTCGATTGCACTTAATAAAGCTGATAACAAACGGAGAAGAAAAATTCAAAAAATTAAAAATAAAAATTGGCAAAAAAGCGGCCAAGAAAAGCAACTCGCACACTCGTCACGTGAGACTTAAGAACGTTTGAATGCACCGCTTAAGCGCATTTGCCGTATGTCGAATGCATCCATCCATCGATCGGACTGCAGACCAGAGCCGACCTGACCATCGCAGAATTTGTCAGAATTTTTGCACAAAAACCAATCAAAAAACGAGCGAGGATTAAGATAAATAAGCGACAAAGTCAGGCACACAGGATGTGCGCGGTAGGAAGTGGCAAAAATTATGAAAAATATCAAAAAAAGAGAAAAATATTTTAAACGTTTTGCACGAGCCTACAAGAGGCCTGAGTTTTCTTCGTTTGGGCCTCGATCTCGTTCTTGATCACGACATTGTGTCAAAAATCTAAGACATAATCTCGTAATCAGCTTAAGATGCAGTGCGTGTAAAATGCAGTCGGCAGATTCTGATCTACGTGTCTTGAGAATCCAATTGAAAAAAAGGTTGTAACCCAAATAAAGGTTTTTTATTCGGAGTTTTTGAAAATCTTTTTATTTTTGTGCGACTGTTTTTTGTGTGACTTACATGCGAGATTTAAGTCGCATTGAGCAACAATATATAATATTTATCGCGTCTTCTATAAAAGAAACCAGCAGAAACAAAATTAAGCATCATGTCAAAAAATGTCGAAGTCGATAATTTTTTTTTTCGTTTAATTGGAAAAAGTGAAAATTTGTTCCTAATCGAATTTGATAAAGAGCCCGTGAAGTGGTTCTGTGCCTGCTTTGGCTACCGTTCGAGTATAAATTAATCCATTCAAATTTAATCGCCAGCCACAGATACGCGACGCGCTGCGACGCAACTCAACGCAATGCAGCTCGTCAAACGACGCAAAGACGCGCGCGCCCAACGCAGTAAAAATCATAATAAATCCAACACTCGGTTCGCGTCCCGGCCTCATTTGGCTGGCTGTCAATTGAAATGTCAGCATCGATTTATAATTTGTTGCCGCATTGACAGCTACAACAAGTTGATTGAGTACAGCAACAGCAGAGCAGCAGCAACAACAGCAATCAAGACGCATAATAAAAGACTGTAAATACGCAACTCGCAGGGGCTCAACAAATAAATTAATTAATTAAAAACGATTCCGCGTAAAACGAGTACTAAAAAAAACATAGTGTGAGTCGGGATTTAAGTTGGGCTGCACTGCGAATATTTGTTTGAATTTTCAATTTTATTTTAGTATTTTATATAATTTATGTGGGTATGAGAAATCGTTTAAAATATTTTGAAACTTTAAGTTTTAATTCATTTCTATTATTATTATTTATATAGCAATTATTAGATTGATTCTTTATGAATTTTACAAATATCGATTTTTATTTTTTAATTTTTCTATTTTTTTATCGATTATTTATCGTTTTTAATGTATCGATTACTTATTTTTAATGAATCGATTATTTATAGTTTAGAATTTAAATTTACTATTTAAATTAACTAATTTTATTAATTTATCGATTATTTGATAATTTGTTATTTTAAATTTATCGATAATTGTTTTTAATTTATCGATAATTTATTACTTTAAATTTACCAAAATTTAAAATATTAAAATTATCGATAATTTAAAATCATGAATTACCGATAACTTAATATTTTAAATTTTCTGATAATTTATTATTTTTATTTTATCGATAATTTATTATTTCAAAATTATTAAAAATTTCTTATTTTAAATTTATCGCGCTCAATGAAAATTATAAATAATCTATTATTTCAAATTTATCGATAATTTATAGTTTTAAATTTATTGATAGTTTATTATTTTCAATTTATCGATAATTTTTTATTAGTTTAAAGTTATTAATATTTTATTATTTTAAATTTATCGATAATTTTATTATTTTAAATTTATCGATAATTTTTTATTTTAAATTTATCGATAATTTTTTATTTTAAATTTATCGATAATTTTTTATTTTAAATTTATCGATAATTTTTTATTTTAAATTTATCGATAATTTTTTTATTTTAAATTTATCGATAATTTTTTATTTTAAATTTATCGATAATTTTTTATTTTAAATTCATCGATAATTTTTTATTTTAAATTTATCGATATTTTTTTATTAGTTTAAATTAATTAATAATTTATTATTTTAAATTTATCGTTAATTTATTATTTTAAATTGATAGAAATTTAAAATAATAAAATTATCGATAAATTTAAAATAAAAAATTATCGATAACTTAATATTTTAAATTTTATGATAATTTATTATTTTTATTTTATCGATAATTTATTATTTCAAAATTATCAATAATTTCTTATTTTAAATTTAAAGAGCACAGTGAAAAATAATAAATAATCCTTTATTTTAAATTTATCGATAATTTATAAGTTTAAATTTTTCGATAATTTATTATTTAAAATTAATCTATAATTTATAATTTAAAATTTATCGATAATTTATTATTTGAAATTAATCTATAATTTATAATTTTAAATTTATCGATAGTTAATTAATTTAATATTTTCAATTTATCGATAATTTATCTTTTTTAATTTATTGATAATTTGTTATTTTAAATTTATCGTAATTTAGTATTCTAAATTTATCGATAATTTTAAATTTTCTGGTAATTTATCATTTCTAGTTTATCGATAATTTTAAATTTGTTGATAATTTATATATAATTTTATCGATTATTTAATATTTTTAATTTATCTATTATTTAATATTTTAAAGGGTACAACTGATCACTTTTAATATATATGCAATATTTTCATAATTTAATATATATTTTTGATTTTTTGTGTTTTAGATACATTAAGGATAAATTTAAATATGATTATTAATCGATTATTTCGCACAGTGCAACTCAAAATTGATCGCTTTTGCGCACTTAACACATTCACGGCTTTAATGAGCTGACAACGCGTCACCATTTTGACAGCGCAAGTAGTTGACAGTCGGTGCGCAAAGGAGGAGAGTGGAGTGGAGCGAATTTCACTGAATATGCAGAGTACAACGACAGCGATACAATCACCATCGCACCATCGATTGGTCAGCGAAGGTGTTGCTGCGTAAATCTGCATGTCCGGGATGATAAAATCGATTGGTTGGCTTAAATTGCGAACGTATCCCGCCGCGCGTCTCAATGGTGTTTGCCGGTAAATGTGGCAGTAGGTGTAAATGATGCGCAGGAAGTGATCGATGATACAACAATCGAAAAACTTATAAAAAATAAACAAACTACGAATTGAAACATTTTATATGAAGAGTAATGAATATGTAGGATAAAATATTTACTTTACTCGAGTACAAGACAAAACTATGACTTCGAAAAAACAGAGATAACAAAAGCCACAACGAACGAAATGCTATAAATTATGCCTGCTGATAAGATCGACACAACGGTTGAGCTTCAGTTAACTTGAACAAGAATCAGATTTAATTTCAGATTAGAGCTAAAATTAAAAACTTCCTGCTGAATGAATGAATAAACGCAAGAACGAACGGGCGACTTAAGCTGCCATTTTCCTGCATTAATTGTGCGCGAAACACGACAAAAAAACCGATAGAACCTAGTAGAAAATGATCTGGGGTCTTGAGCGGGAAGTGATCAAATGTATTTTGGTCATAATCCGAACATATTAATAAAAACAGAAACAATCTTTATTATCATGAGGTTGGAAGAAATCAAAACATAGTTGTCACAAACCACTTTATTGATTTAAAATGCAATTTCTACAATTTATTCGATGAAATGCAATATTCGTTTGACACTTGAAATATTATCACATACAAGCACCAAACTGTCTCTAAATTGGTTATGGTATACACTAGAACATTTTGATATTGGATATACAAAACTATATAAAGGTTGAGAGAACGAAAAAGTTGAATGTTCAACAGATTGGTTGTCACAACAAATTTCAAACCCTATAGGTTAAATTTCCACTAGGTTATCATGCAATTCGATGATGAAAAAAGCGGTGGAAAATTTAAAAAGTAAAATAACATTTAGAACAACAACATTCAGAAAAACCTTCTAAAGCACAACAAACATCTTAAGAAGCACCATAAAAGAACTGAAAAATAATACAAATTTATGCATTTTAAGTAAATTTGTTAAATGCGCGCTTTAATGCTTCGTTAACGCTTCGTAAATTTTAAACTACACACCGGCCAAGTCAGTCAAGTCTCATTCTACACCAAGCAAGCAGCCACGTTAAGTCAAGTCGGCCAAGAAGAGGCGACGCGATGCGACTTGACGCAGCACGGTTGACGCCATAGTCGCGATATGTAGCTGGAGTGCAATTCGTTACATACAGCACAAAAACAAAAAAAAATAGAATTAAATGAAAAATTATATAAAAAAAAAAAATATAAAAAACAAAAGAAAATAAAATGAGTCAAGCACCTGTAATGAACTGACGCCAGCCAGTTAACGGCGCGTTGCGTCGCGTCGGGTCTTTTAGTCACGGCCAAGTTAAGCGCAGACGCTGAATAGTACCGCGCAATGTGACGTCTAGAGAAAAAAAGAGTGACGTTTAGAACTTAAAATGTTGTAGTAACTGCAAAATTATTTGCTATAAAATGTGGCGCCATCGATAGTTTTCAGTGCTACTGGCAGCCATAATGCGTATCTAATTCTGAAAATACGTTTTTTCTATTGATATAATAATATCGTATATTATAAAATAATCAAAAAATAACAAATAAATAGAAAATCTACACAAATAATCAATAAACTATAAATATTCGACAAATTACGATAAATTACCAAATAGTTAATAAATTGCAATAAAATCTAATAATGACATATAAATCGATGAATTACAAAATAATCGATTAATCACATATTGATCAATAAATTACAAATTAATCGATTAATAACAAGTTTATCGAAATTTTTCCGATAAATTACAACTCAAGTGATATCTAAATATTAACAAATTAAACGATAAATAATAATTTTGCGAATAATTAAAAATATAAAATTATATTTATTACTTGAATTTTAAGTAAAATTTATATTTTTATTAAAAAAAATATATTTTCTGCTGAAAAATTTATTTTTTTATTGAAAAAAAAATTTTTTTTTTGAAAAATGGAATTTTTTATTGAAAAATTTATTTTTTTATTGAAAACTTGAATTTTTTTATTGAAAAATTGATTATTTTTATTGAAAAATTGAATTTTTTATTGAAAATTTGAATTTTGAATGAAAAATGTTATTTTTTTTTGTGAAAATTTGAATATTTTGGTAAAAATTGAATTTTGTGATACATTTAAAATTTAGCTAAAAATTAAATTTCGTATATTTCATAAAAAAAAAATTGTTTTTGGTGAAATACCAAATTTTGAGTGAAATTGAAAATTTTGAGTGAAATTGAAAATTTTAAATTTATCGATAATTAATAATATATAAAATTTATTGATAATTCATTACTTTAAAAATGTATCGATAATTTACTATTTTTAATTTATCGATAATTTTTAAATTTGTCGACACTTTATTATTTTAAAATTTATCTATAATTTATTATATTTAAAATTTTCCATAATTTATTATTTTTAAATTTATATATAATTTATTATATTTAAAATTTTCCATAATTTATTAGTTTTAAATTTATCGATAATTTATTATTTCTATATCTATAATTTATTGTTTTTAAATTTATCGATAATTTTATTTTATCAATCATTTGTTATTTTTATATTTATCGATAATTTATTATTTTATATTTATCGATATTTTTAAAATTTTTGATTATTTTTAAATTTATCGGTTATTTTTAAATTCATCGATATTTTAATTTTTTTTTAATTTATCGATACTTTTTTAATATTTACGAAAACTTATTATTTTTAATTATGCTAATATTTATTATTTTAAATTTATCGATAATTTATTGTTTCTAATGTATTATTTTTATATTTATCGATAATTTATTACTTTTATATTTATTATTTTTTTTATTATTTTTATATTTATCTATATTTATGTATAAATTCTCGATTATTTTTAATTTTATCGATATTTTATTATTTTTAAATTTATCGATAATTTTTTATTTTTCCGAAAATTTATTATTTTAAATTTAGCTAATATTTATTATTTTAAATTTATCGGTAATTTATTATTTTAAATTTATCGTTTTTGTTTTGTTTTAAATTTATCGATAATTAGTTATTTAAAATTTTTGAGATAATTTATTACTTTAAATTTATCAACTTCCATTTTGGTCAATTATTATTTTATCTTGTATATTATATCGATTATTTTGTTTTCTTAGAAAATTTTAATTTTGTAGTGAACAATTTAATTCTAAGTTCGAAATGTAATTTTTAGATAAAAATTTAATTTTTTTGTCACAAATTGAATTTTTAGTAAAAAATTAAATTTTTAGTAGAAAATTTAATTATATGTGACAATTTAATTTTAAGTGAAAAATGTATTTTTAGTGAAAAATTTAATTTTTAGTGAAAACTTTAATTTTGAGTGAAAATTGAATTTTTAGTAAAAAATTAAATTTTTAATGGAAAATAAAATTTTTAGTGAAATTTTGAATTATTAGTGAAAATTTTGTTTTTTTTTTTTGCGAAAAACTAAATATTTTAGGAAAATTTGATTTTTTTGATTTGTTGGGAAAAATTCTTTTTTAGTAGTGTTGAATTTTTAAAATAAACATTATAAAACATCCGCTCTTAATTAAACTAAGATTTTCTCGTTGAACGAAAAACAGTTAATTTGAACTTGCGGTTTTCATTAACACCGCAGCGCAGCGCATCTCAACGCTTCGTTGCATCCCTGACGTTTAAAGCGGCTGCGCGCGACTCTTTTCCTGCCATTGTCTTAGGTAACCCTTTTGCCAACTATGGCCACCACCGACCGACTGCGTTCGGTGCAACTTTTGATGTGATATCAAATCAAATTTCCTTTTTTTTTTTGTTGAATCCCTGTTGCAAAGTCTCTGCAAGAAACCAGACCAGACCGTGTTGCATACAACAAATAATAAACGGCGCACTTAACGTGGCTTAGACCAAAACGGTTAACATTCCCATTGCTTGCATGTCATACCGCAAAGTAGTCGGTGGTGTTCCGCAAAAAGTCTCTTTGACTTTGCAATTTCATGCATGGCAACGCATAAAATGATTTCTTGTTCAAAGTGTCGAGTTGTTGACTTAAATTAAGTAGGTTCTGCCTTAATTGAATAAAAAAAGAAAATAAAAAATGATAGAAGAAAATGCAAAAGTTGAAAAATTAATAAATTTAAGTGCTAAGTGCTTCATATAAATGCTTTTTTGCAAATTTAAAAATAAATTAAAATTTTCAAAATTAATTTTTTGCTTCATTTACTTTATTAGAGCTGCTAAAAATTATATTAATGCGCTCAAATTTGTGGATAATTAATTTTCCCGCGTTACACCTACCTATACCGTTCACGAACAAAGCCTGAAAAAATAAATAAAAACCCATTAAAGTTTTTCCACACATAATAAAGCAGCACCTGCCAGAATGAAATTTATGTAATTTTTTATTTCGTGTGGCACAACATCAAAACATAGATAAAACAATATGTTAGATGTGACCCCTAGAACAAATAAATCTATAGAAATGCAAATATGTCTTAAAGAATAATATAAAATGTAAAAATACATGGTTAGTTTTTGGTTTTAAGGTGGCCATTATTACTTTATTATTTAAATTATTTTTTAAAGTTTTTTCTTTTTCACAATAATGCCTCAAACGCCGAGAATTTAAATGATTTATGCGCAGTTAGGCTAAAAGTGATGTTAACACTTTATCAAAATGTAGAGGGAGCACGGGTTGGGAGGTCTCCCAAACTTAAAGTAATCTTGTAGTCTTTTTAAACAGCCATAATTATTTTAATGATAAAGTAAAAGATGAATTAGTTTATGTAAACGATATTTGCAGAGAACAGGGAGCAGAGGCAGTGGCGCAGAAATAAATTTAAAACTACCCAATCTGTCTTGTCTCGGAGACCTCCGCGGAGGTTTGGAATAATTTGGCAATAAATTTTGGTATCGTCTGAAAGGATATTCATTGAGTGCTATGAGTTAAAAGAAAATTAATTTTAAAAACTTTTATAGGTTTTGAGTTATGAACGTTAAAAGTCAAAAATGTAGACTTAATTCAGTTATAACGCCTCTATCGGTCAAGGTTCACACTCTTAGATAGTAAAAATGGATATGGTATGAAAGTGTATTTATTTGGCTATAAGTAAAATCAATTTCAACGTAACAACTTTTAAAAGTTTACGGTGGATAACGTACAAATTCAAAATTTTCGACTAAATTTTGCTACAACGGCTCTACTGGCCAGGGTCGGAACGTGCCGGCAGTAAGAGTGGGTATGCGGAGAAAGGGTATTCATTCAGCTATAACTTAAAGTAAAAAAAAAATGTGGCTTAACTACTTTTAACTGGCAGAAGTTATGAACATTCAAAATCGAAATTTTGAAAAAAAGGACTTTTCTAATATCTTCCATAGCATCCAAAATCAAAAAGAATATCAGTCGTTTCTTTTTGGAATATATAGACAAAGTATCCGGTATTTAAAAAAAAAGTAACCTTAGCGCAATATCTTTAAAACTCACGGAGATATTAGAACTCAAAGTGAAAAAACCAATTCGCAAATTTTCATTTTTTCACAATTTTCAGAAATTCAAAATTTCAAACCAAAAAACAAAAATATTTTTAAGTGTCTAATATTCTCAGTCATGGAAAAAAGTAATAAAAAAAAACTAATTTAAAAAAAAAATGGGAAAGAAAAAAAAATTTCAACTTTGTCTTATTATACAGTGGATTCTAATCAGTCGATTTTTATTTTTTGTATCTTTAAATCATATTTCATCTATTTCCAATCAAAAAAAAAAATACCTCATTCAAAAATATTCAATATATCAACAGATATAGAGTTTTGGCCGATGAAAAACGTTTCTAAACCACTGTGCTCCAATGCATTGAAGCATTTTCGAATAACTTCCATAAAAAAGATCCATCATTCTTGAATTCATTTTTAAAATTTCTCGTCAAATTGAAATTATTTAACAAGATACGACATTTAAATGTTTATCGCATTAATATCGCAATATTTTTCGAATTTTTTTGATTATTTTTTCTTCGATTCGTTCGTGTTCGAAAGCTCCCAGAAAACTTCTAGAGAACACCGACATAACATCGATATCTATTAACCATGTAGGTAAAATTCGATACTCGATATCGCTACATGGACACAAAATCTCCTTAAACTCGCATAGATCTCGTAACGATATCGAAACGAGTGGCATACTTGGTATATATTAATTTAAAATTTTGATTTATATTTTTCACGAGTCTACTAAATTCATTATTTAAAATATATCTACACACAAAAAAGTTCAGCAAAAATTTCACCAACTACCTGGATTCATCATATTAATGAATTCATTCATTGAATTAAAATCGTATTTTTTAAATGTTTTTCATTTTCAATATTTTTTTTTAACATTAACATTAACACATTTATGTATTTAATTGTTAATTATGCGAAGACTTTATTTCATCATATTAATGAATAAGTGTACATCATATTGATGAATTTTGTTCATCAAATTACATTAATTTAAATATAAGAATTATAAATACATAAATGTGTAAATGGAGACAAATTTTTGTTTGAAATTTGAAGTTATTAAAAACATGGAAAAAATACGATTAATTTCAATGAATCAAATCATCAATATGATGAATATTGGTTGTTGGTGAAATTTTTTTATGTGTTTATTTTAAATTTTAAATCATTTCGTGAACTCCGAGATCTTTACCCCCACTTCAATGACGCCACTGCTTCAAATAACTGCACCGTTGCGCACCCTGTGATTCTTCATTGGAGGCGCCCCCTCTCCATTCCATTAATACGTAATGAATGCGCGCGCATTTTCTTCCCGCCAACGATTTATTTAAATTATGCAAATTAGTTTAGGAGTTATCTACCAAATTGGGTGTGAGAATAACTCAGTCGGTTTATTGCTCTGCCTTTCTTCCTTCGCTATCACTTCGTTGTACGTTGTCCGTTGTTTTTATTACTTTTTGATGCAAAGATTCGAGGAGAAACATTCCCAAAGTCGAGATAATAAATGCGATTAAAATCGCCCTCGACGATGGTCAAATTAATCTTCAGGTGTTTCTGCAACCACTATCGGTACCTTTTAACAGTTTTAGTTTAGTTTCTAATTTTCGTAAATTTTTCGTTTCATTTTATTTTAATTTTTATTTGTGTGTGTGTGAAAAACGGAAATGTTGTAGCTGGCGCACAGCACTTCCCAGCACTATGTAATTTGTGATCGTAAATCTTAGGTTTAATAAAATGTTTTGGAGAGGTGATAAAATGAGCATTAATTGAAGCCAATGATTTCGTGGCTTTGCATTTGGCCCTGGCTCAAATGCGGCGCAAATGTTTTTAATGTGCGTTTTGAACAAACATAAAAACAAATTTAAAAATAAAAATAGAAGGTGTCTATTAATGAGCATTTTTATGGCTTGTTTTTGGTGTTTTTTTTTTTGGTACTTACTTTTTGAAATTTTATTAGAAATTAACTAGCGATGATTTAAGTGGGAAGTTTGGTGTGAACTTTACTTGATTAAAGCAAAACATTAAAAAATTAAAATTAAATAATTTAATTACTTAAGTACTTAACAAATTAAAAATTAAAAATTTAAATATAATTAACAAATTAAAAATATAAAATGTGTTAAGCTATTTAAAAACTTTGAAATATGAAACAATTAATAGTAATATAGTGTATAACTTGTTGCGATGATGCGACATAGCATTTTTAATTTTTTTGTAAATTTTTAATTTTTTTGTTTTGTATATTTTCTAATTTGAATTTTTAATATTTTGGATATTTTTCATATTTTCATTTTTAAATTTAAAATAAACAATTGACAACACTGTGCGACAAGCATTTAAATTCGTAAACATCCGGTCTAGACGGTTGGCGGATGAAGCCATGTTGAAAAATTTTGCATCGTTTTATTTTTGTCTGTGTCGCATGACACTTTCTGTGGGTGAGAACACAAATGTAATGGTCGCTGTTTAACAGTGACTCAGTTATAGTGATATTTTGAGTTTTTCAAATTAAGACAATTGAATCACTAAAACATATAATAACAATTTTAACAGTTTTCACAAAATACACAAAAATTTTAATTATTAAAATTTACAAAATTTAATAAAACAATGTTTTTATAATTTCAATATTTGTTGAAATAATTGCAGCAATAAAGTCCTAATATCAAAGTATGTTTGCCACAATTAGAGGGGAGTCTGGGGTAAAGTGGGACACATTTTGATTTTCCTTAAAAAAAAAAATACATTTCAAAAATTCTTCAAATTCTGTTGATGAGTCTGTTCCATAGATTGGTTCTAACTTTTTGCATTAACAGAATACCATTTACCATTAACACAATACCAATTAAATAATTCATATAACACAATATTTTCACTAAAAATGCAAAGAACATTGGTTAAATTACATTTCCAACTTTAGCCCAAAAAGTGTTTCCCACTTTACTACACAATCTAAGCAATGTTAAATTTTTGTATTTCAAAAGATATACAATATGTTTTATAAAGTATATACATTTTATAAAACATTTTTTCACTTTTTCTCGAATAGAAAAAAAATGGTTTTAATTGATTTAAAAGAGGATGAAAAAGTTTAAGTCGTGTTATCAAGGACTTGAAATTATTTTGTATTATTTTAAATGCAAAACATGTCAAAAAATTGCCCTATAATATAAAACCGTATTATTATGGCAATAAACTGTGATCTGCATCGACTTTTACAGAGTATTATTTTGTTATCACCATCTCATTGCCATTACAGACATAAACACCTACATAGTTGCTGAGATTATACATATATTTGAAACGATTCATTAGACTGTTGAATTTAATAAAATAATAAATCATAAAAATTTCAATATAAATCAAAAAGTATTAAAAGAATATGAAAAAGTAGAGAAAATTTAAATATTTAGTTAATATTCTTTTTGTTAGTTGAAAATTTAATTGTATTTTTAGTGATTTAAATATTGGGTGTTTTGTACCAACAAATAAAACAACAAACAATTGGCAAAATGCATTGAGTGGCAGATTGTACAGCTGTTTCAGAGGCAGCCAAGCACCTTACCTTGAGCACGTTAAGACAATGTCTTAAAATAATCAAAAGAGGTCGTAAAACAAAAACAATTAATTATATTTTAGTTAGAAATAGAATCGACTTGTTAAAAATTTAATCTATTACGAAAAAATGTATTTAAAAAAAAATGTTTAATGAAATAAGTGGATATTTTTTACACCCAAAAAAAAAAATACTATATAAATAATAGTTTTTTACTATTAAAAATATTCAATAGGACACATTATTATTTTAATCGGAAAATACCATTAAATACTAGAATATACCATGGCATTGCCATTGAGTTTATATGAAAAGATTTATTTTTTGTATACTATTAAATCAATCATTGTCCTATTGACCAATTTTAATGGGATTTGAGGGAATTTTTTTCTGGGTGTAGTTAAAAACTTAATTTAGAGTTAAAAATTTAATTTTTAGTTAAAATTTAAATTTTAGTTAAATAGTATTTTTTAGTTAAATAGTATTTTTTAGTTAAATAGTATTTTTTAGTTAAATAGTATTTTTTAGTTAAAAATTTAAATTTTAGTAAAAAATTTAATTTGTAGGGAAAAAATTAATTTTTAGATAATAATTGATTTTTTTAATTAAAAATTGTTTTTTTAATTGAAACTAGAATTTTTAGTTAAACATATGATTTTCATACTAAAATATTATTTGTTGTTAAAAAATAATTTTTAGCAACAAACTTTATTTTTAGTTAAAAATTTAATTTATAGTTCAAAATATAATTTTTTGTTACAAGTTAAATTTTTTATTAGAGGTATAAAATAAAATTATTCCCAAAAAAATAATAGATATCAGAAAATAGTAAACGATATAAAAGATAATAAAAATATAAAAAAAAAATATTTATATGTGTTACAAATAGAGATGGGCGCGTGCCGTGCTTTTTTCGTGTCATACCCGAAAACCTGAGTTCGTGCGTACAAATCTCCATGCGTGCTAGTTGCTGTCGTGCCCGTGCCTCCAAAATCAGACACGCGCACATTAAAGATTTTTTTTATAGTTTTTACCCCAATTTAAAAAACCCTTCCAGCTTCAGAAAATAAAAATTTTGTGGTATTTTAAACTTTTCTTAAAAATCTTTTGTTTTAGTTTTACTTACTAGATTTAAAAGAATAAAACAGTATCAAACATAATTTTTGAATTATTTATTATAGGGACTATAATCTATTGAAATATCGGTTCCAAGATTTTTATAATTGTGGTTCCGTTTCCGGTTCCGGTTTCAATCAACAAATTAAATGGGTTTCGATTCCGGTTCTATACGTTTTTAATAATTGTTCCGATTCCGGTTCTTTGCGTTCCCTGACAGGGATATAATATCTGTTCCGGTTCTGGTTCCGATATTTTTAAATAGCGATACCGATTCGAACCAGACAAAAATATATATGCTCCGATTCCAGTTCCGGTTCAAATATTTTTAATAACGATTCTGCTTCCAAAAATCTAAACGGTTCCGGTATTATTTTTCACGTTTCGCATGCTTTTTCATGTTTTTCCGTGCTTTTTTCGTGTTTTGTTTTTCCGTGTTTCTTCGTGTCTTGTAAAATCCGGTGTTTTATCGTGCTTCTCGTGCGTGCCTGTAAATTTGATCGTCGGGCTCGTGCGTTTCACCTATCGGCGTGCCCGTGCCATCAAAAACAGTCACACGCCCATCTCTAGTTACAATGTATAAAAAGTATCGAAAAGAAGTAAAATGTATCAAACATTATGAAATACAATTAAAACTTATTAAAAAGATTTCCAAATTTTAAGAAAGCATATCCTATTAATATAATAAATCTGTTTGTTCGTTTGTACGTTTGTACGTTTGTACGTTTGTACGTTTGTACGTTTGTCCGTTTGTACGTTTGTACGTTTGTACGTTTGTTCCGCTTCTCCGTCTAAACGGCTGATCCGATTTCCTTGAAATTTTTACCACAGATGCGGTATGGTCTGGAAGGAATGATAGGCTATATATGGGCGGGATTGGACAAAGAGGCGTGGCACCTCCCATACAACCTAAACTTTTAATACGATATAACTCGGCACTTTCACCAGCTACGAACATGAAACAACAAACTCAAATACAAAAAAAAAAAATAAAAATAAAAAAACAAAAGCACAAAAGCAAAAATACAAAAACAAAAGCAATCACGTTTGTTCCGCTTCTCCGTCTAAACGGCTGATCCGATTTTCTTGAAATTTTTACCACAGATGCGGTATGGTCTGGAGGAATGATAGGCTATATATGGGCGGGATTGGACAAAGAGGCGTGGCACCTCCTATACAACCTAAACTTTCAATACGATATAACTCGGCACTTTCATCAGCTACGAACATGAAACAAAAAACTCAAATACACAAAAAAAAATTAAAAACAAAAAACCAAAAACACAAAACAAAACAAAACAAAACAAAAGCAAAAATACAAAAACAAAAGCAATCACGTTTGTTCCGCTTCTCCGTCTAAACGGCTGATCCGATTGTCTTGAAATTTTTACCACAGATGCGGTATGGTCTGGAAGGCTATATATGGATAGGCTATATATGGGCGGGATTGGACAAAGAGGCGTGGCACCTCCCATGCAACCTAAACACGATATAACTCGGCACTTTCACCAGCAACGAACATGAAACAAAAAACTCAAACACAAAAAAAAAAAATAAAAACAAAAAAGCAAAAAAGCAAAAGCACAACACAAAACAAAAGCAAAAATATAAAAACAAAACCAAAAAAAGGAAAGAAAAACAAACTCACCACACTAAAACTAACCAAACTAAAACTCACCACACTAAAATTCACCCTTAAATTAACCACACTAAAACCCACCACACTATAATTCAACACACTAAAACTCACCGCACTAAAACTCACCACACTAAAACTCACCACATAAAAACTCACCACACTAAAACTCACCACACTAAAACTCACCACACAAAAACTCACCACACTTAAACTCACCACACTAAAACTCACCACACTAAAACTCACCACACTAAAACTCACCACACTTAAACTCACCACACAAAAATTCAACACACTAAAATTCACCACACCAAAACTCACCACACTAAAACTCACCATACTAAAACTCTCCACACTAAAACTCACCACACAAAAACTCACCACACTAAAACTCACCACACTAAAACTCACCACACTAAAACTTACCACACTTAAACTCACCACACTAAAACTCACCACACTTAAACTCACCACACAAAAATTCAACACACTAAAATTCACCACACTAAAACCCACCACTCTAAAATTTCACCACACAAAAACTCACCACACTAAAATTCACCACACTAAAACTCACCACACTAAAATTTCTTCACATTAAAACTCATCACACTAAAACTCACCACACTAAAATTTACCACACAAAAATTCAACACACTAAAATTGACCACACTAAAACTTACCACACTAAAATTTCACCACACTAAAACTCACCACAGTAAAACTCACTACACTAAAATTTCACTACATTAAAATTCACCACTTTTAAACTCACCACATTAAAATTCACTACACTCAAATTTCGATACACTAAAACTCACCACACTAAAACTCACCGCACTAAAATTCACCACACTAAAACCCACCACACTATAATTAACCACACTAAAACTCACCACCCTAAAATTCACTACACTAAAACTCACCACAATAAAATTCATCACATTAAAATTCATCACACTAAAACTCACCACAATAAAATTCACCACACTAAAACTCGCTACACTAAAACACGCCACACTAAAACACGCCACATTAAAATTCACCACACTAAAACCCACCACACTATAATTGACCACACTAAAACTCACCACACTTAAAAACACCACACTTAAACTCACCACACTCAAATTCACCACACTAAAACTCACCACACTAAAACTCACCACACTAAAACTCACCACACTAAAACTCACCACACCAACTCACCACTCACTACACTGAAACTCACCACATTAAAACTCTACGGGGAAGAATTCTACGATAAAGAATTCTTCCGGGAACAATTCTACCGGGATGAATTCTACGTTGAGAATTCTACGGGAAAGCGTTCTATGTGGATTTTATGGGGAAGATTTCTACTGGGAATAATTCTGCGGAGAAGCGCAGTCTGAGAAAAAATTGTCTTTGAGAAAAGTTGTTTTGGCGGAGAATTATTTGGTTACCACATTTATAAAACGAATAAAAAAATTCAACAGCTAAGCACGGGCCCCTCATATAAATAATAAAATGTTTTTTATATTAATAAAATCGCTCCATATCTTTGAATTCAGAAAATCTTGGCACGAGTCGTGCACGGGTCCAGCTAGTAAGCAATAAATATCAAAATAGATCAAAATGTAAAAAAGTATAAGTTTCAAAAAGCAGCAAATATTTATAAAAAGTATTGAAATTAATGATTTGTAGTCGCGGTAGCTCAGTTGTTAGTGTGTTGGACTGCGAGCCGAAAGGTCCCCGGTTCAAGCCTGTACTGTGGCTAACAACATCTTTTCATAGAAACATTTTTTCTATACCGCGCTACCGCTCGGCAGTAAATGGCAAAAGTACGAGAGTAAAACAATGCCTATGAAAAGCTCTCACTCGCCGTTCGGATTCGGCAATAAACTGTAGGTCCCACCACTTTGAGTACAAATATAAAACGCACAGCTCAAAAATGGTGAGAGGCTCGGCCTAAGTTCTTACAGGACTGTAGTGCCAAACTATTATTTTATTATTATTAATTGTGGAAAAGATGTGGAAAAATACCAAAAAGTACCAAAAAGTTAAAAAGGTGTCAAATAAAAATAAAAAGTTTTAAAGTTGTTTTAAAATATAAAAAAAAAAATTAAAAAGAAAAAAAATATTAAAAAATAATAAAAGTATAAAAAATATAATACATCACTTCAAAACATATTGAAAATGAATTATATAGTAGAAGAAAATGAGGCAAATAATTCACATCGCGCATAATATAAATTGTGAAAAAAATAATATGTCCAAAATCAACAAAAAAGCATTTTTGTTGAATTGAAGAAGCATACTACAATTCACTCTCAAAATAAAGAATCTGGTTCAACATCGTTCAACATCGTCCACAACACCAACCTTCAATATGGCATGTCCAAATTTGTTTTAGAGTGTACATGGAATATTTGAAATTTGCTTTAGTAAAAACAATTTTTAAATGTTTCCGAAACCACAAACGCAGATTTAAATGAGCACCTCTAATTTAATTTTTCAGTTTACTACAAACATTATTTACAATTCATTTTCGTTATATTTTAACAAAGTACTTTTATGTGTAACAACTTTCAAATGTGTATTAAAAAATGTGCGTGTGCTGTCGAAAATCGTTGCTTAATTGTTGGCATCATGATTTTGCACTTTTTCTCATTTTACCCTGCAGTTTAAATGCGTTTTTTCCGGTGCATTTGGCGACCTACATGAATGTTCTAATTGAAGTATTTTTTTTTAACGATAATTCTAAATGTTTTTTAAAGCAACTCGTGACAGTTGTTTTGATGAGGCAGATACGCGTTGATGACTGTTCCAAAAAAAGTGTTGCATGCTTTAGGGGTGCATTTAAGTTTTAATTTTATTTGTATTTTTTAAATATAAAATACGCATGGCTGCAGCTGCGGCATGTTGCCAACAAAAGTACAGAGCAACAATAGCCAACAACAGCAGCAGCAACAACGCCACCTTTGCTGTGGCTAATTGCGTTAATTACGACGCACATATCAGGTGATAAATGTTTAAAAATAGAAACACATAACAACAACAGCAGCAGCACAATGTCTGCAAACAGATTTGGAAAAAAAAATTAGAATTTATTCAAAACAGTGAAAAAAAACTAACTAGAAAAAACTGCGTAAATTAACAGCAACAAAAACAGTGAACGACCCTCTTTGACACAGCCGAGTGGGCAGCGAACTCTCGTTAGTTCTTTCGTGCAATCGTTCGATCGGTCGGACACTATGTCGACTGGTCGGTCATTCGGTGGTCAGTGTGGCGGAAGAGATGCTTATCGTGCGACAAGTAGATAAAAAATTAAGTTGAAAAAAAATTGAAATAATCTCATTCACGAACCGATCGGAAATTCAAAAGTGTACAAAAATAAAATAGGGATTGAAACCGTAAAACGGTGCTCTTTAACGGTTTAAGAACGGTTTTTAACACAGTTTTTAAATTCGTTTTAGAGCTGATTTTACAATGGGTTTTAAAATGAATTTTATAACGGTTTAAGAACCGTTATAAAACGGGGTTTTGACAAAAACAGTTTAGAACTAATTTTAAAAAGGATTTGTGACGGATTTAAAATAGTTTTAAAATGTCTTTAGAACGGTTTTTATAATGTTTTAGAATGATTCTTTTGCAAATTTAAAATGGGGTTTAAAAGGATATCAAAACGCTTCTTAAATTTGCTTTAGGACGGTTTTAAAACAAGTTGTTGAAATATTATTTAAAACGGTATAGCAAGTATTTTAAAACGGATTTAATACAGATTTAGAATGGTTGTAAAATGGCATTAGATCGAGTTTGAACGAATTCCAAATGTTTTTTTAATTATTTTAGAACGGGTTTTTTAAGGATTTAAAACAGATTTAAAAATGGTTTTAGAGTAATTTTTAGAATGAGTTTAAAATGAGATATTAGAAAGAGTTTAAATCGGTGTTAAATTGAAAATGGGTTTTAAAATGGTTTTTGAACACTTTTTAAATTAGCTTTAGAACGGTTTTGGAAACGTGTTGTTGAAACAATTTTTAATACGGTTTAGCATTTATTTAAAACGGATGTATGACATATTTAGAACGGCTGTAAAATGGCTTTAGTACAGATGAATTCCAAAGGTTTTTTAATAGTAATAGTTTAAAAAACGGTTTTGACGGTTAGAATGAGCTTTGAATGAGGTTTTATAATAAGTTTAAAATGGTATTTAATAGAAAATGGGTTTTAAATGGTTTTAGAAAGGTTTTAAAATTGGTTTTAGAACAGTTTTCAAACCGTTTGTTGGAACAATTTCAAAACGGTTAAGAACTTATTTTAAAATGATTTATAACAGATTACGAATAGTTTTACAATGGCTTTACAATGGTTTTTAAACGAATTGTAAACGGTTGTTTAATTGTTTTAGAACAGATTTTCTTACATAGAAATAAAACAGTTTTAAAAAGGTTTTAAAATGATTTTTAGAAAGAGCTTTCTTTACTTACTTTTAAACACAGTTTAAAATGATTTTAAATTGAAAATGGGGTTTAAAATGGTCTTGAATGCTTTATTTTAAATTGGCTTTAGAGCAGTTTTCAAAACGGGTATTTGAAATCATTTTTTAAGACTTATTTTAAAAGGGATTTGTGACAGAATTAGAATCGTTTTAAAATGGCTTTATAACGGTTTTTAAACGAATTTGAACCGATGTTTTTAAAGATTTTTAAACAGTTTTGTGAAAGTTTTAGAATAACTTTTAAAATTAGTTTTTAATGACATTTTAAAATGAATTGCAATAAATTGAATTTAAAGTGGATTTTAAAACGGTTTTAGAACGGATTTTAAAACGAATTTAGAATGATTTTTAAAGTAACTCACTCACATAACTATTTGTTAACAAAATTTGTAACAGTTTTAAAACGGAATTATATTGGTTTTAAACAAGGATTTGAAAACTGTTTGACTAGTTTTTTTTTAACGGTTTTTAAAAAGTTTCGATTGCTCTAAAATCTGGTTTTAAATGGATTTTTAAAACACTTAAAAAAATATGTAGACAAAATTGAATTATAGTCATCACAATCGAATCGGTTATTTTTATGAGTTTCAATCCCTGTTTTTAATATAGCAAAAGGTGGTGTCATAGTTTAGACACTTTTTTCCGTTTTTTTTTGTATTGTTTTATAATATTTGTTGTTAGTACCTGTTGTTAAATTGCGTTTAGCTCACAGTTAAACGTTGTCCCGTTGCGGTGCAGCTCATTTTGTTGCCAAATTTAAAGCCACGTCCGGCTGATCAATGACAACCAAAGTGTCCAGAAAATTAACATACAGTGGGTCTTAATTTTGTAGGTTTTTGTTTTGTGCTTCACAGAAACTGTCTGGCTATACGCTGTCCTGCTTCTCTGTATAAAAAAAAAAGAAACGTTGTCATGCTCGAGAAAATATTTAATTGTTCCGATTGCTGTAATTTGCACCGCACACAGGCGGCGGCTGCTGTCCGATAAATTACCACATGCGGACGACTAAAAATGCGCCATGATCAGTGAAAAATTTAAATTTAACTGTACAGAAAAATATATTTTTATTTTTTAGTGAAATTTTTGAATTTTTAAAGAAAAGGAATTTTTAGTGAAAAATTGAAATTTTAGTGGAAATTTAAATTTTTGGTGCAAAATTGAATTTTTAGTGAACAATTTAATGTTAAGTGAAAAATTGAATTTTAAGTGAAAAATTAAATTTTTAGTGAAAAATTTAATTTTTAGTGAAAAATTGAATTTTTAGTGAAAAATTGAATGATTAGTGAAAAATTGAATGATTAGTGAAAAATTGAATTTTTAGTGAAAAATTGAATTTTTAGTGAAAAATTTAATTTTTAGTGAAAAATTTAATTTTAAGTGAAAAAATTAATTTTTAGTGAAAAATTTAATTTTTAGTGAAAATTGAATTTTTGGTGAAAAATTTAATTTTTAGTGAAAAATTGAATTTTTGGTGAAAAATTTAATTTTTAGTGAAAAATTTAATTTTTAGTGAAAAATTTAACTTTTAGTGAAAAATTTAATTTTTAGTGAAAAATTTAATTTTTAGTGAAATATTGAATTATTAGTGAAAAATTGAATTTTTGGTGCAAAGTTGAATTTTTAGTGAAAAATTGAATTTTTAGTGATAAATTGAATTTTTAGTGAAAATATTGAATTTCAGTGAAAATATTTTTTTTTGTGAAAATATGAATTTTTAGTGAAATATCGAATTTTTAGTGAAAAAATAGTGAAAAATTAAATTATTATTGAAAAATTGAAAATTGAAAAATAGACATTTGAATTTTTATGTTTATATTTCAATTATACTATTTCATATTTTTTTTTTATATTTTACAATAGAATTTTTTATATTAATTTTTATATTTCTTTTTTATATATATTTTTTTTATAGTTTTGTATAATGGTGCTGTATGTTTTTTTTGTTATTTTATCACCGGGTCTTGTCCACCTGCGTCGAAACCCAGCAAAGCGTGCATAATCGTCACTTCCTGTTGACAACGTTTTAAAGTCAACCGCTGAAAATCTATTAACTTTTTATTTATTTTACAGTTTGCTTGTCATAGTGTACCGCATACTTTTTGTTAGCATTTATTATTAACATTTGTTGTTAATTTTTTGTTACATTAATTTGTTAACATTTCTAAATCGTTCTTTTGGTGCCTTTTATTCATGACAAATAGCACATGAAATGGCCTGTCTGTCTGCCTGACTGGCCTGTTGCATTTAGACAAACTGTCATTTAACTGATTGCCGAATGGGGGGAGAGGGCAAAATGTAGTTCTAAGTACTTTGCAATTGTTGTACAACATGGTCTCCACAACTTAGACAAACACATAGAGCAATTATTGCTTCGTGTGTTGTAAGTGTTGACAGTCGCACAAAACAGAGTTTAATGCATATTTTATTTTATATTTTAACAGTTGGTTAACTGATTTAAATGTTGGCAAAGGGTTTTAGCTGAAATTGCTATAAAAAATCCAACAAATTACAAACGGAAATGTGCTTCAAAAAGCACTTGTTGTTGGAGTGCTGTACTTTGGAAAAATCTCGACACAAAAGAGTTGAGCCACGAACTTTTCAAAAATTAAATATTGAAAAATAAAAAAATTAGATACAAAAATAAATAAAAAATATATATTATAAAAAGCATTTTAATTTAAAAAAAATAATAAAATTTTAAATAATTTTATTTTTTTATTTTTTATGGATTTTTTTTTTAAATGTTTGAATGAGTTTATGGTAGCTAAAAAATTATAATTTTATAAAAACAAATTTTTAAAACAAACTCAGTATTTGTTTTAGATTTAAGA
Organism: Dryomyza anilis; assembly: GCA_951804985.1. Lineage (NCBI taxonomy): Eukaryota > Metazoa > Arthropoda > Insecta > Diptera > Dryomyzidae > Dryomyza > Dryomyza anilis. The sequence continues at coordinate 124,370,710 of OX638130.1, read as the reverse complement.
AGACAAGTGACAATGCAGAACATTTTATTATAATATTTAAAAAAAACCGTAATTGGTAAGTTTTACTTTAACAAAAACTATTTGTATTATTAGACTCTCTTAATAAAAACACTTTCAAATATATTTCAAATAACAATTCGTTCAGCATTATTGTCGCTACAACCACAATTACAAAAAACAAAAAATAACAATTACTACTACAATTTGTATAATTCAGACTAATTATGATCATTGTGAATGAAGCACGTTGCCGAAATTGTTTGTGACATAATGTGTGAAAATGGCATTTAAATTAAATAAATGATTGCTGTCGAGTTTCCAAAACACAAACTGACTTTAATTTTCACACGTTAACAATAACATGATGGACTATAATAAAATACAGACTCCGTCGAAGTCAGTAACCGAAAGAGACGCAAGCAAAGCACTATCGCCATATCAAAGGTACAGAAAAGAGACAACATTAGTCAAAACGTACTTTCGATGAACCCTTTTTTTCACCTTTTTTTAACTTCGCGCAGCACTTAAAAGATAATTTAAATAATTTCACACTTGGTTAACATCAGCAGCCGCACAAAAAACACTCAAAAACATACAAAACTAAATTGCGCAAATTATGATTTACAATAATTTATCATTTAAGTAATTTAAGTATTCAAATGACAGCACATAGATCTGGCTGTTCTTTCGCTTTATACGACGACTGTCTGATTGTGTCTGACTGTCGGCTGACAATTAAATAATCGTAATTGAAGTGTCAGAAAACGTGTAGCCAAAATGCATTTGTCGGTATTTGCATAAAATCCACATAAATTCGAAAGTCAAGCCATTCATTCATTCATTCATTCATTCATATTAGCTGAGGTCACAAAACGAATGCTGGCAATAAAATGTTCCAAGGTAAAGGACGTACATTATGCGGTACTTCGTGTGCATTCGTGTGGAAAGTTCGTTGATCGTGGGGTGGAAGGAGAGTGTTTAACATAAGGATCGTCGTAAAAGGATTTTTTTTGAATTTTAAAGTACTTTAAAATGAAAAAGTATTTCAGAGTTTAAATCGGTTCAGTGTGGAATACTCAAAATCAATTTGGATCCAAATGGGTTATTTCCCAGAAATAAAAAGTTTTTTTTTTAAATCAATTTTCACTAAAAATTCAATTTTTCACTAAAAATTAAATTTTTCACTTAAATTCAATTTCTCACTAGAATTCAAATTTTCACTAAAAATTCAATTTTTCACTAAAATTCAATTTTTCACTAAAAATTCATTTTTTCACTAAAAATTCAATTTTTGACTAAAAATTAAATTTTCACTAAAAATTCAATTTTTCACTAAAAATTCAATTTTTCACTAAAAATTCATTTTTTCACTAAAAATTGAATTTTTGACTAAAAATTAAATTTTTGACTAAAAATTCAATTTTCACAAAAAATTTAATTTTTCACTAAAAATTCAAATTTTCACTAAAAATTCAGTTTTTCACTAAAATTCAATTTTTGACTCAAAATTAAATTTTCACTGTAAATAAAATTTTTCGCAAAAAATTCAATTTTCACTAAAAATTCAGTTTTTCAGTAAAATTCAATTTTTCATTAAAAATTTAATTTTTCACTAAAAATTCAATTTTTCACTAAAAATTAAATTTTTCACTAAAAATTCAATTTTTCACTAAAAATTCAGTTTTTCACTAAAAATTCAATTTTTCACTAAAAATTCAGTTTTTCACTAAAATTCAATTTTTGACTCAAAATTAAATTTTCACTAAAAATTAAATTTTTCAAAAAAATTCAATTCTCACTAAAAATTTAGTTTTTCACTAAAAATTCAATTTTTGACAAAAAAAAGTAAATTTGCACTAAAAATTCAATTTTTCACAAAAATTCAATTTTTCACTTAAAATTCAATTTCTCACAAAAAATTTAATTTTTCACTAAAAATTCAATTTTTCACTAAAAATTCAATTTTTCACTAAAAATTCAATTTTTCACTAAAAATTCAATTTTTCACTAAAAATTCAATTTTTCACTAAAAATTCAATTTTTCACTAAAAATTCAATTTTTCACTAAAAAATTTAATTTTCACTAAAACCTCAATTTTTCACTAAAAATTCATTTTTTCATTGAAATTCAATTTTTCACTAAAAATTCAAATTTTCACTAAAAATTCAGTTTTTCACTAAAATTTCAATTAATCACAATAAATTCAATTTGTCTAAAATTTAATTTGTCTAATAATTCAATTTTTCACTAAAATTCAATTTTTCACTAAAAATTCATTTTTTCACTAAAAATTCAATTTTTCACTAAAAATTCAATTTTTCACTAAAAATTCAATAAAGAACTAAAAATTCAATTTTTTCACTAATAATTCATATTTTTACTAAAAATTCAATTTTTCAATAAAAATTCAATTTTTGACTATAAATTAAATTTTCACTAAAAATTCAATTTATCACTAAAAATTCAATTTCTCACAAAAAATTTAATTTTTCACTAAAAATTCAATTTTTCACTAAAAATTCAATTTTTCACTAAAAATTCAATTTTTCACTAAAAATTCAATTTTTCACTAAAAATTCAATTTTTCACTAAAAAAATTTAATTTTCACTAAAACCTCAATTTTTCACTAAAAATTCATTTTTTCATTGAAATTCAATTTTTCACTCAAAATTCAAATTTTCACTAAAAATTCAGTTTTTCACTAAAATTTCAATTAATCACAATAAATTCAATTTGTCTAAAATTTAATTTGTCTAATAATTCAATTTTTCACTAAAATTCAATTTTTCACTAAAAATTCAATTTTTCACTAATAATTCATATTTTTACTAAAAATTCAATTTTTCAATAAAAATTCAATTTTTGACTAAAAATTAAATTTTCACTAAAAATTCAATTTTTCAACAAAATTCAAGTTTTCAATAAAAATTAAATTTTTACTTAAAAATTCTTTTTTTACTAAAAAATTCTTTTTTTCATTAAAAATTCAGTTTTTCATTAAAATTCAATTTTTCATTAAAAATTAATTTTTCACTAAATATTCAATTTTTACCATAAATTAAATTTTTCTCTAAAAAATTACTTTTTCACTGAAAAAAGAAAAAAATATTTTTACAAAAATATTAATTTTTACAAAAAAATTAATTTTCCACTAAAAATTAAATTTTTCACTAAAAAATAACATTTTCACGAAAATTTCAATTTTCCATAAAAATGCAATTTTTCACTACAAATTCAATTGTTCTCTAAAAATTAAATTTTTCACTAAAAATTCAATTTTTCTCTAAAATTCCATTTTGCACTAAAAATTCAATTTTCCACTTGAAATTTAAATTTTCCATAAAAATTATATTATCCCACTAAAATTTAGTTTTTAAAAATTAAATATTTTTATTCAAAAATTTTAATTTTTTCACTAAAATTTTAATGCTCACTTAAAAATTTTATTTTGAACTAAAATATTTATTTTTCTTTATAAGATTTAATTTTTTTTTACTGCAAATCTCTAAAGATTTGGCTGAACAACCTTTGCGCAACCTTTGTGCAACCTTTTTGCAACCAATTGTTGTTGTTGGCAACCACAATGTAACCTACTACGGTCTATTAATTGCCCTACAGTTGCATGTGCTGGAATTATATATATTTTTTGTAGTTATATTTATTTTTTTGTTGTTGTTGTTATTTTTGGAGGCGCTTATAATGACCACAGTCAAAATAATTGGCCTCATAAAAATGTTTTATTTCTGTGTTCTGTTTCGGATGTTGTTGTGGGTCATTTTTAAACAGTTACTATTGTTGCCTTTTTATTGTTTTGTTGTTGTTGCTGTTGTTGTAGAAGAAATATGCTTTAACAACGGCCAATTATAATTATACCAAATTTTCAAACCATTTAAAACACATTAAAACATATCGTATCTGGTATATGTATCTGGTATCTGGCTTTGAGCACTTCGTATCTACTATGTTTGTATCTCGAACTGCGCACGCATGTTGTACGTTGTTGTACGTTTTTGTTCGTTGTACCTTTTGTTGCTCCGTAGCACAATTATTTGACTATAATGTGATGGATGTGGTGCTTGTTATGGTGCGGCGCTGTTTATGTAATTGGCAAATGACCGACCGCAACGACGTTTTGTTGTAGTGTTAAAATGTGGGATTTAGAAATGGTTTAAAATTAAAATTTCTGAAATTTTATTATTATTTCTTTTTAATAAAAAATAATCAACTGAAAATATCAAGGGAGCACCACAATATAAACACGCCGAAATTCCATTTGATACAGAATGCACAGTTTTAAATTTAAAATTTCTCACTTTTCAAAACTGATAATAACCCCGACGTTCGAATGTCTCATATATGAATATCTTAAAATTTGCACCTTTAATCGTTACTATAAAATTCGATAAAATTACGGATTATCCGCATTTTGTTGCATAAACAGGCGTTTTTCGGACAAATTGCGCAAAATGCCAAAAAATCGCAGCAGCCATTTTGCAATCAAAAAACTCAAAATCGAAAAAATACCAAACCAATAATCTGCGCTAAAAGCAGCTCGTGCTGCAACGATTATGCAAAACTTAAAAAAATAACTAACTTCGAATTATGCTTCAGAAGAGTTACTACCACATGAAGTTTAGCACGATTATGACTTCGAGTCGGGCTGCTGCTACTGCCTGCCCCCACAGATAAATGATGCTCAAAAAACGACAGGATAATGAGATAAATGCCAAAAATTAGCGAATTGCAAGCGCAAAAACAACAACATCGTAAAACTGATGCACGATCTTCTTAGTTGTTGTTGTTGCAGTTGCAGCATTTTTGAGACCTTTGATTATTATGCAACACGGACGTTGGTGGAAGGAGTCTTGAATATGCAGTCGATGCGATTTTGAGCCAATCATGGAACATGCTACCAGGTAGCCTTTGTTCTGTTTGGGCAAAGGAGCAACATCAGCTGCTGTTGCTGTAGTTTTGGGTAAATTATATGTTGCTGGTAGAGTAATTCGTTTGATTCTTTTTTTTTTTGGCTCCATTATTATTTTGCATATTGTGTAAGTTTTATTCTCGATTTGGTTGCCTGCATCGACACAGCCTCCCATTGTAAACGAAACGTTTTCAAGCTCTTTACAACTTCGGGGTTTTACATTTCCAACTGGTGATGCGAAGCGAGATACTTCAAATTTCGACATTTTCTCCTTCAATAAGAAATGGAAATTTACTAAATCTCGAAAAATACGTTGTATCTTGCAGTCAGACAATTTTGCTTCAGGCAATCCTTTGTAAGAGAATTTGTTCCCGGACATTTCATCGCCAAGAATGTTTTTCCCTGAGAAAACTCATCTCATTTACAATGTTCCCCAAAAACAATTCTGGTACAATTCATCACCTGACTTCCCCGTAGAAAACAGTTTTGTAATATTAAAGAAAGTATACTTGATAACACAGCACAACAAAAAAAAAATTATCAGCGATCAAAGTATGATATTATGATCGACGTCAAGATTCTAATCACTACCTCATAATCAGTTTTTTCAGATTATCTCAAGCTTTTGAGTTATTACGTAAAACAAATATTTGGCAAATCTCGTGTTTTTTACATATTATGGTCTTTAACTTTTTGCAGTTTTTAGTTTTCTATCAAATCTCTTTTGATTTTCATTGATAATACTTCAGCTAATATTTTGAAATAAACTATATGAAATTCGGTTTAATCTGACCGAAGTTAGGACCAGTCAAATACAAAAAATATAAATTTTAAGGTGTTCCTATTACTTATTGCATAACATATTTAGTTTTCATAATTTAATAAAATTATTTTTTTTGCATTTTGCATTTTTAAATTTTTTTTTTAAATAATGTTCCAAATATTAATTTTCTATTTGTTATTTGCCAGACAATTTGTTGACAAAATATTTTTAAATAATGATGCCAATCGATATGTGTTTTAAAAACAAATAATAAATGCCTTTACAGTACTATTTTATCTTGCTCTAATAAAGAGTTATAGCAAAAAAACCAAGAAATTTGAAATTTGAAATTTGTCATGCCAAAAGGGCGAATCTTTTCATTTTTGTGCTATAACTCTTTATTGGTGCAAAATAAAATAGTAATGTTAAGGCATTTATTATTTGTTTTCAAAGCACCTATCAATTGGCATTATTATTTAAAAATAATTTTCAAAACATTTTATTTGCAAATAATAAAAATTAAAACAAAAATATTTTAAAATAATGATGATGATCTAAAGGTGCTTTAAAAACAAACAATTAATACTTTTACACCACTATTTTATCTTGTTATGGCAAAAAAACGAAAAGATTCGCCCTTTTGGCATGACAACATTATCAATTTTTTGAATTCGACCTTTTTGTTTTGTCTTTTGTGGCTAGAAATATCCAACAAAATCACACACGATTTTGCCACAGTATACTTGAGGAAAAACTACATTCAAAAATGTAAAAAAATGCAAATGTTAATAATTACACATTCGCCCCTTGGGCATGATAGTGACAATATGTGAAACTATATCCATAATTCTATGATTCTTCTTACTTTGATTATATGAATTAGGTTAACTCTAAACCTGTTTCGTATCGAAAATTTGTGTAGAGAATTTTAGAAACCTTTTTCGAAATTTTTTAAATATTACTGAAGATCATCCCTAAATAATCGTTAGACGAAATTCAAATTTAAAAATGAATTATACTTAATTTAAGATATAATTCAGAGACATCTATCCTAACAATAATTCTTTCCCGCTATCATTAGTACCAATTATCTCCGGGCTATTTTGTTTTTCAATATAATTCGTCTCAGGGCAATATCTCTTTCCCGCTATCATTCTTTTTTTAAATATTACTGAAGATCATCCCTAAATAATCGTTAGACGAAATTCAAATTTAAAAATGAATTATACTTAATTTAAGATATAATTCAGAGACATCTATCCTAACAATAATTCTTTCCCGCTATCATTAGTACCAATTATCTCCGGGCTATTTTGTTTTTCAATACAATTCGTCTCAGGGCAATATCTCTTTCCCGCTATCATTCTTACCAATTATCTCCGGGCTATTTTGTTTTTCAAGACAATTCGTCTCAGGGCAATATATCTACGAGACAGTTCTTCCCATAGAAATTTCTTGGCGGAGATCATTCTTCTCCTGTACTATTTTCCGTAAATCCATTATTTCCTAGTACAATTCTTTCCGTGTTCAGTTCAGTTCAATAATTCACCAAAGATTAGCATTTGTTAGATGTCTGTAAAGAGCAAAATTCCGAAATTATAGTCGCGATAAAATATAAAAACTGTCTAAAACACTCTTCATCATTTTCACGATCGGTTTATAGCTTCCCAGTCTGCCATATCTCGGAGACCCCAGATGCCTCGAATTTTTATCGAATAACTTCGAGAAAAAAAGTTCGATTTCGTTGCTTTATCGTTTCTTATTTTTTATAATTTTTCGTACATTCAAATTCATTGACAAGATTCGATATATAACAATTTATCGAATTGATATCGTAATATTTTTCGAAGCAATATCGAACTTTGATCATTTTTTACATCGATATCGTTCCGATTTCAAAAAATTTAACGTACCGAGAAAACTCCGACAAAATGCATCGATATTTACCTACCATGTAATCAAATTTGACGCTCGATAACGATAAGAGAAAGTATCCGATATCGTGTGATTTCATTGATCTCGTAACGATTTCGAAACGAATGGCATACTGGGTTAAAACGTATTATTGGATGACTTTTGCAAACGAGATGTATTTGATCTCGACTAGATCAAGTGTATCATTGATAATCCATAATCCCAATCTACCATATCTCGGAGACCTTCGATACCTCGAAGCTTTCTCGAATAACTACGATAAAAAAAGTTCTCGATTCTAATTTTAAAAAAATGCTGTACATTCAAATTCTTTGACAAAATACGATATTTAAACATTTATCAAATCGATATCGCAATATTTTTCGCAGCAATCGAACTTTGATCTTTATTTTCTTCGATATCGTTCCCATTTCGAAAAACTTATCGAATCGAGAAACTCCGACAGAACCATCTGATATCTACCTACCATCTAGGTCCAACTTTACGTTCGATATCGTTACGAGAAGGGATCCGATATCGTGGGATTTCTCCATCTACTCGCAATGATCTCGTAACGATATCGATACGAATGGCATACTGGGATTTTCCAACTTTCGAATATCAATTGAATCGAATTTATTCTTTTGCTGTACCGAAATTCGATATTTCAATAAAAAATAAAGTATTTCAAACGAAGTAAATTCAATTTTTCATAAACATACCTCATATATTCGAATTTAGCTGAAAATGAATTTCAGAATACGGGCAAATTTGTTAAAGATTTTCTGAAGGACTGTCTAAAATATGCATATTTATTTTATCAATCGTTCTAAGTTTAGTAAGAATCTCTTAAAATCTCTCGCATCATTAACGACACATTGAACTCGCTATAAAACTTGCCCGTGGGTCCACTGATAATCCCGGAAATTATACAGCGATCGTGCTGCCCTCTGCAATGAAATGATTACATTTGCCGATACATTGGCGATCAATACAATTCGTCTCAGGGCAATATCTCTTTCCCGCTATCATTCTTACCAATTATCTCCGGGCTATTTTGTTTTTCAAGACAATTCGTCTCAGGGCAATATATCTACGAGACAGTTCTTCCCATAGAAATTTCTTGGCGGAGATCATTCTTCTCCTGTACTATTTTCCGTAAATCCATTATTTCCTAGTACAATTCTTTCCGTGTTCAGTTCAGTTCAATAATTCACCAAAGATTAGCATTTGTTAGATGTCTGTAAAGAGCAAAATTCCGAAATTATAGTCGCGATAAAATATAAAAACTGTCTAAAACACTCTTCATCATTTTCACGATCGGTTTATAGCTTCCCAGTCTGCCATATCTCGGAGACCCCAGATGCCTCGAATTTTTATCGAATAACTTCGAGAAAAAAAGTTCGATTTCGTTGCTTTATCGTTTCTTATTTTTTATAATTTTTCGTACATTCAAATTCATTGACAAGATTCGATATATAACAATTTTTCGAATTGATATCGTAATATTTTTCGAAGCAATATCGAACTTTGATCATTTTTTACATCGATATCGTTCCGATTTCAAAAAATTTAACGTACCGAGAAAACTCCGACAAAATGCATCGATATTTACCTACCATGTAATCAAATTTGACGCTCGATAACGATAAGAGAAAGTATCCGATATCGTGTGATTTCATTGATCTCGTAACGATTTCGAAACGAATGGCATACTGGGTTAAAACGTATTATTGGATGACTTTTGCAAACGAGATGTATTTGATCTCGACTAGATCAAGTGTATCATTGATAATCCATAATCCCAATCTACCATATCTCGGAGACCTTCGATACCTCGAAGCTTTCTCGAATAACTACGATAAAAAAAGTTCTCGATTCTAATTTTAAAAAAATGCTGTACATTCAAATTCTTTGACAAAATACGATATTTAAACATTTATCAAATCGATATCGCAATATTTTTCGCAGCAATCGAACTTTGATCTTTATTTTCTTCGATATCGTTCCCATATCGAAAAACTTATCGTATCGAGAAACTCCGACAGAACCATCTGATATCTACCTACCATCTAGGTCCAACTTTACGTTCGATATCGTTACGAGAAGGGATCCGATATCGTGGGATTTCTCCATCTACTCGCAATGATCTCGTAACGATATCGATACGAATGGCATACTGGGATTTTCCAACTTTCGAATATCAATTGAATCGAATTTATTCTTTTGCTGTACCGAAATTCGATATTTCAATAAAAAATAAAGTATTTCAAACGAAGTAAATTCAATTTTTCATAAACATACCTCATATATTCGAATTTAGCTGAAAATGAATTTCAGAATATGGGCAAATTTGTTAAAGATTTTCTGAAGGACTGTCTAAAATATGCATATTTATTTTATCAATCGTTCTAAGTTTAGTAAGAATCTCTTAAAATCTCTCGCATCATTAACGACACATTGAACTCGCTATAAAACTTGCCCGTGGGTCCACTGATAATCCCGGAAATTATACAGCGATCGTGCTGCCCTCTGCAATGAAATGATTACATTTGCCGATACATTGGCGATCATAATTTTTCACGATCTCGCTTTGTGCACACTTGGAGTAAATTGCGACAATTACTTCCGGCCATTCAGAAATGCAAATTTGGCTGTATTACTAGTCACGCTCAGAATTAAACTAAAAAGCAGAACTGTAAAAAAAATCTAAATAACGTGAAATTGATTACATGCGTCGCAGTTAAGCCTAAACTTCCGATATATAGAAATCTCTAATCGGAAAAATTGTCACACATCGATCATTCGGTCAATCAATAAGTTGAACTTCATTCATTACTTCACGCATTCATTCATACACTGATTGAGTTTTGGACAACTCAAAACGGTAACAAGTTTTAGTTGCTTTTTTTTTTTTTTGAATAACCTAGAGCATACGGCTTGTCAAGTGCTTAAATGCTCGAACAAAACTACTAACGAGGTGTCATAATTGTGCTCGTGATTTGGTGAATGGTTGGGCCATGGCTTAAATGCTCTCAATGATCGTGTTAAAGATGCCATTGTCATTGGTAACGATCGGGCATAAGATCGGACATTCGAGAATGGGCAGCATTTGGTAACTTTGAAAGGTTTTTTCATTTCATTTTTGCTATTCATATAACTGACTTATGTTCGGGGCCGATGGTTCCTTTCTTTTTCAGTTGCTACTGTGTCCAGTAGTCGCTTAGAGGGTAGCCAAACAGCAGCAGCATTTGGCCGAGACGCAATGATCGTCGATTTTTGCTGCGTAATTTGCCTTAAGTGGTTCATCCTACTACGGCTGCCGTCTTTCGCGCACTCAAGTGTTTTGTATCGATCGATCGATTTGGGGTGAGAGCGCACAGAAATTAACAAAATACAAAAACAAAATTAATGAAATATAAAAGCGACTATGCCGCTGAATGTAAAAAAAAAAAATAATAAATGAAAACAACAAATTCTTGCCTTTGAGCGGCTTTAAAACATTCGAAAATCTTAGGACGATCTTGTCTGAGGTGCTCAGTTTAAAACCCAATGGGCGCGAAAAATCAATTCATTGAACTAGTGATGCGGTTGCCAGATTTTTCACCCTATACATAGACGAGCATCGAGGCAAAGAAAAGAACTGATCGAAGCTAAAGACTCTGATCAATGATGGCACACTAAAGATGAACCTTTTGTTAGCGATACGCAGTATGTTAAATCGATCGGAAGTTGAAGAATCCATTCGATGAATGCGTGACAATTGAATGTTTAGGTGTCTTTGAGAATAGTTCGTGATCGTTGATCATTTAAGTAGAGAAAATGATCTTTGATGGATCTATTTAGATTGTCTTTGGTGATTTAAAGCATCGTTATTATGCGTAATCCTTACACTAGTAGAAAATTGCACTATAAAAGACGTCATGATCATTGCCAGATCATGTTTGTCATTTAAATGGTCGGGTTATGACAAGGTTAATGCTATGAAAAATATCCATTCATGACCCTAGTACATTTTATACTAGGGTATGTCTTAACTCGATCAGTTACATACATGGTCAACCAATTCTGGCCATGATTTCCCTAACAGGCTAAATTTCTCCAAGGGATAATGTAGCAAAACTTCTTGTCAATGCGAGTTAATGTTGAAATCTTTATTCTATTTCCTGTAAAAACTAATTGAACCATTTCCTGATATTACGATATTTCATTTGATATTAAAAAAGAAACCAATGAAATGAGATATATTTTGTATTCTAAACAGTCGAGTCGGTGAATTGGGATCGAAGAACCAATTCTCTCTGTATACTACGGGGAAATGAATTGGTACTAGTCTGGACACGTGATTGGGTTCCTCTTATCCTGATAGTTTTACCATGAAACTAATCGGTAACTTTAACACGGCGTTGTCGGAAGGAGTGAAGAACCATTGCATGCGGACTTTTACCTATCATTGAACTGGTCATACAAATTCTGTTCTTGGAACAGTTCATAAAACTTGTATACTGATTAAGAACTGTCTTCTTCCTGAATACCTTTGGATTAGAACAGTAGCTAGTCCTCTCTTCACCTAACAGGTTAAATTATAGCAATTGACAGTTTTTACCCGCTGGGAATTTGCATCGTTCTATTGAGGACTGAGTAAACTACGAATCGGTGGGCATGTTGCAAAGCCCGAGTAGAACAAGAGAACACCTGGTGGAATCAGGCCATGCATTTCCCTCGATCACTTTCCGTAGTTATACCTATTAAACAGACATACACACCTCACGGTGCTTCGGTGCTCAAGAGAAATAACAGCTCTAGGAATTCCAAAGAGGATTTTAAAGCCTCTGTCTAAATGTGCGAATTTTATTCTTTTTAGACCGAATATAGGTGGTGTAAACAGTTCATAAGGCAGCAGGTATAAAGTATGACTTACACCATATTACAACGTAGCAGATTACTTCCCATAAAGCCATTATCCCGAAAGACATTTCCCCGAAACAGATTTTCCCGAAATAGTCATTTCCCCGAATGGAAATTTTTACGAAATGAACATTTCCCCAAAATGGACATGTCCCCAAAACGGACTCTTCCGCGAAATCCATTACCTCAAAAGACATTGCCCCGAAATAGACATTTAATCTAATGGTAATTTTTTCGAAATGGATATTACCCTGAAATGGACAATTCCCCATTCAATTTCCAACAATTTCAGCAATAAATTTCGTTTTGTCTTTTTCGCATTTTCCGTCCACTTTTGCCCACCCAAATTTCGGGGAAATGTCCATTCGGGGAAGTGTCTATTTCGGGGAAGAGTTCATTTCTGAGAAGTGTCCATTTCAGGAAATGTCCATTTCGGCTTTTTGCTAAATTTTCGTCATTCTTCATGTATATTTCGGGCATATTTCCTACAAAGATAAATTGAATTTTTTAAGAAGTGTATAGCACCACAGGCAAAATTGTTGGGAGCGTCGAGACAGTTTAAAATTCCGCAAAATTTTACAACCTGCTATACACTTCCCAAAATATTTCATTTATATGTGTGTTTGCCGGAAATGTTCCCGAATTATTCTTGAAAAATGCCAGAAATGTTGTCTCGGGCAGGTTGTAAAATTTTGTTGAATTTTAATGGCAGATTCACGGCATTTTTGCGGAACGGGACAAAAAAATGACAGATTGTGATACAAACTCCCCATTTTTCAAACTCAGTTTGAAATATGTCGAAAGAAATGTTTCTAAACTGTTTCGACCCTGCCAAAAATGTTGTCTTGGGATGATATGCATCCAACAAACTTCCATTTATCTGTGTGTTTGCCGGAAATTTGTCGGAAGTTTTTCTGAAAAATGCCAAACATTTTCTCTCGGGATTGTACGCCTTTTAGTCTCAATCTTCAAAGAATTAGGGATCTTTTTGAATGAATATGAATGAAAAATATTACTATCAGTTGCAAGGAATTGGGTTCTGGGTCGATGCAATTGGACTTCATGTCGATACGAGGGCTTCATGTCAGATTTGATGAAAAGGGTTGGAAATATCCAGAGCTACAACCTTGATCTCCCCGAAAAGGTGAATACAATTATATTACTTCTCTGTAAGGACCGAAAAGGCCACCAGAGGAAATAGGCCTACGGTATTCACATTGCTATTACTAAACAAAGCGTAGTATATAATTATATAATATGGCATTCAAAACTCTACATCGGAAATGCAGTTTGACACTTTTTGTTGAATGATGTGTTCTGAGAGATGTGTCTGAAAATAACTCACATTTCAGTGAACACTAATCAATATAAACTTAAAGAACTTAAAACCCGAACGCTTTATGTGATTCCACCATTGAATTCATTCACAACAATGCAACTGCCACAAAAACTGACTGTAATCATTAACTTCAAATGCCACGATCAGACTTAATCGATATTCAAATTGTTTACAACATCTGCCCCGAACTGAGCACCACCGCCGCCACCGATTTCAAGTGTGCTGTGCCGTCTCAGCAGGCGGCTGCTTCTGTTAACTTTTTTCGTCAACAATGATTGATTCATTTTGAGCTGCTGCTGCTGCTGCTGCCGATGAACGTCGATTTTGTCCAGTCATTTGATATTAATTAAACGAAATTTCCCCCTTTAGACCACAAAGGCAATTTCGATTTCGATTCTTATAGATACCGAAAGACTGACCTATTATGATCGCACCGCTTTAATGTGATCAATGCAAATAGGTTTTTTTTTTTAAATCATTGATGAAAACGCCTTGGGAGCTGCTGGGTTGCTTTGGCATTTCATCAATCGTTGAATGCTGCCAAATGCTGTAATTTTATGCATATTCTGCCCCGGACCGCCTGGTACTATCCATCTATCGTATAATGGCTATGCTATATAATTTCGATGATTGTTTCTTTTATTTGTTTGAAATTTAAATGAGCTTTTAAAAATTTTAAGCTACTGTTTGACGCATACAATGGCCGCCAGTGCTGGCTATAATTTCCAATTTTTGATTTCTCGAAATTTTCGAAATTGCTATTATTAATGATTAGAAATGGAGGTTTTTTTTCTCAACTTTGGTTGATTTGAATTCTTTGTTGGATTGTTGTTAAATTGTTGAAATTGACAAGCATTTATTAAGTATCTGGCGGCCTTTATCATTGGAATAACTTAGAAATCGTGATTGGCGGTAAAGTCTTTTTTGAACAATTATGCCTCAAGGAGAGGTCTTTTTTTTCATCAAGTTATTATAATTTTGATGTGCATATATATATATTTTTTTTGTTATTTAATTTTAGTTAAATCGGTGTTAAAGACAGGAAGCCAGATATTATTGATCAGGTTATAAATGATCACTTAATTATATAAACGTCTACACGTGCAACACGGTTGGATACATCATTTTCTTAGCGTTTAAATACAATTAAAAACTATTATGAAATTAATATTTATTATTATTTTTTGAACGGCGACATTATTAATATTTTTTATTATTACTGAAAATTTCAATTGTTGATAACCTACTAAAAATTAATCTTATTAGGACGAAGATGACCAAGGACAAATTATTTAGCTTTTCCCAATCATAAACACGATCATGAACTTACTACACTAGGATAATTTTTTAATAACAACTCATTCTGATCTACAAAAATGATTGTAGACCCAGAAAGAAAACCTGTACGATAGAACTTTAATAGGAAAACAATATTTTTTACTATTGAAATTGATCAATAGGATGAATACCATAAGTACAATAATATTCAAACCATTAATAAAAAATGTTGATTGTACTATTTGGTACTTAGTGGGAAATATTTTTTTGAGTATATATTCCACACCAAATCGAACAAAATAAAGTCAAATTTGAGATGTTATATTTTTGGATTTGATGAAAATTGGGTAACTGATAAATCTCAAACAATTAATTTCAGAGCATATTTTAGGAATAACCTATTGGGAATTTTCTGGATTGTGTATGGCAACCCACAGATAAATTGAAATTTTTTAAAAAGTATCCTTAGTAGAAATTGTTCGAACGACATGACAGGGATCTGATTATCGAATGTTTTTCTTGTCATAATTTGACCATTTCCATAGCATTATGTGACCATGATAATGTCTACCCTAATACTTTTTTTTATTATACTTTCTACTATGGATGATAAACATACATATGCATGTCAGAAATACATCTGAAAAATGACAGAAATATTGTCTGGGGTAGGTTATCAAATTTTATTGAGTTTGAAGGAATATTTTGGATATAGGCCCTATTTTAAGCCTATGTTTTTGAGACAAACTCTGTCTTAATCTTACGAAAAACTATTATTAAACCGCTTTTAAAGTCCCAATTGTACCTAGGGAAGGTATGCAATAATAAATAGTATAAAGAAAACATCTGTGCTATAGTTTTTTTTGTAGTTTCTAACCAGGTACTTTCGATGAAAGAGAAATCGTTCCAAACTCACTCACGCATTAAATGCGAAATTACATTTATTTTTCATGAAAATTCAACTACATATTCTTGATTTTATTATGATTGCTCTATGCTGTAAAAGAGCTACATTTAATGATGGGAATTTATACACTTGAAAAATTTATAATAAATTAAAATTACCAACATTTTTATTTTATATAATATAAATTTTGTTTTACTAAAAATTATATTTTTTGCATAAATGTTATTTTAGATTATATAATAAATTTCCACTAAAAATAAAATTTTACAATAAAAAATAAGTTTTTCACTATAAATTAAAATTTTTACTATAAATTAAAATTTTCGCTAAAAGTTTAATTTTTCACTAAAAATTCAAATTTTCACTAAAAATTTTAATTTTGGCTAAAAATTCAATTTTTCACTAATAATTCTATTTTTTATTAAAAATTCAATTTTTCACTAAAAATTCAATTTTTCACTAAAAATTCAATTTTTCACTAAAAATTCAATTTTTCACTAAAAATTCAATTTTTCACTAAAAATTCAATTTTTCACTAAAAATTCAATTTTTCACTAAAAATTCAATTTTTCACTAAAAATTCAATTTTTCACTAAAAATTCAATTTTTCACTAAAAATTCAATTTTTCACTAAAAATTCAATTTTTCACTAAAAATTCAATTTTTCACTAAAAATTCAATTTTTCACTAAAAATTAAATTTTTCACTAAAAATTAAATTTTTCACTAAAAATTTGATTTATCACTAAAAATTTAATTTTTCACTAAAAATTTAATTTTTCACTAAAAATTTAATTTTTCACTAAAAATTAAATTTTTCACTAAAAATTAAATTTTTCACTAAAAATTAAATTTTTCACTAAAAATTTGATTTATCACTAAAAATTCAATATTTCGCTAAAATTTAATTTTTCACTAAAAATTTAATTTTTTTACTAAAAATTCAATTTTTCACTAATAATTCTATTTTTCATTAAATATTTAATTTTTCACTAAAAATTAAAATTTTCACTACATATTAAATTTTTCACTAAAGATTCCATTTTTCACTAAAAATTCCATTTTTCACTAAAAATTCCATTTTTCACTAAAAATTCCATTTTTCACTAAAAATTACATTTTTCACTAAAAATTAAATTTTTCACTAAAAATTCAATATTTCACTAAAAATTCAATTTTTCAATAAAAATTAAATTTTTCACTAAAAATTCCATTTTTCACTAAAAATTCCATTTTTCACTAAAAATTCAATTTTTCACTAAAAATTCAATTTTTCACTAAAAATTCAATTTTTCACTAAAAATTCCATTTTTCACTAAAAATTTAATTTTTCATTAAAAATTCAATATTTCACTAAAATTCAATTTTTCACTAAAAACTTAATTTTACACTAAAAACTCAATTTTACACTAAAAATTCAATTTTACACTAAAAATTCAATTTTTCACCATAAAAACAATTGTTCACTATAAATCCAATGTTGTATTAAAAATCCAATTTTTCATTGAAATTAAGTTTTTCATATCAAAATTTATTTTTTCATTAAAAATTTAATTTTCAATTTTTCAATAAAAGTTAAATTTTTCAATAAAAATTAAATTTTTATCTAAAAATTAAATTTGCACTTAAAATTAAATTTTTCACTAAAAATTCAATTCAATACAAAAATTTAAATTTCGTTATTTTTGAATTTTTAGTGAAATAAATTTTAGGTAAAAAATTAAATTTTTAGTTAGAAATTAAATTTTTAGTAAAAAATTGAATTTTTAGTGAAAAAATAAATTTTGAGTTTATATTGAAAAATTGAATTTTTAGTGACAAATTTAATTTTCAGTTCAAAACTAAATTAATATTAAAATTTCAAATTTTTCTCAGTGTCGCCCATGCGTTTTGCACGCATTTGTTGACTAAATTGTAAAGTTTAAACCGATTATTACAACCTCAAATGTGCGTAACTGCAAAACAAACTAGCATTTGTCATTTTGCATTTGTCATAAATTAAAGTAATTGCATTATATAAAAATAAGGTACACGCATCGACTTTAAAGAGCCCCACCACAATTTAGCATTTCCGCTTAGGTTGAAGTTTAAATAAAATGCAAACAATTTACACAATCATTTGTCGAGGCAGTGAGGCATACCAAATGGTTTTTTTTTTAACAAAAATTTCATATGAAAGTTGCGTCCGTTAAAAGGGAGACTAAACGATTTAGATATTTAATTTCATACTCTAAGTATAGCTCTTAATCTTGCGGCTTTTCAATACAGAACATCTATAATTTATTTACACAATCGTAGCTTCTATTTATATAAAACCCTTTTAATTCCAAATCGGGTACAATTAAACTTTATTTCATTCGTGAGTTATTGCGGAACAAATCTACGCATTTAACACGTTACACAAAAAAAACCACAGCGACCTTAAAACCACAGAAAAAATAAAATAAAAAATTAAAAACCTAAATATTTAAATACCTCATCCAACTTAGTAGCGCCGAAGCCCGCCTATAATGCGAGGGCAATTATTAACTTCACCGCAGTCCCAACACCCAGCAGCCAACTCTCGATGGTCGATGCTCGATACTCGATTCTTGTGCCCGTTCATTCAGTTAAGCTGCGTATTTTTAAAAACCTTTTAAGTCATCGCACACGCCTACTAAATATTTCGAGTCCAACCAACAGCGCGGCAAGTTCGTCTGATCCGTGCGAGTTACAAAACTGCGTTGGCGCCACCCTGACGCCAGCCGGAAATATTTAATACTTTCAGCCTCTTTTGCGTTTTGTTGCCTCTTCGTGCCTAGCGTCATAGTCAAAACTATTAATTAAATAAACCGCGTTACTAGAAAGCTGTTGATCTCCTTGACTAATTGCGCTGCAACTAAACAGAAAAAAAAAAATATAAAACTCAAAATAAAATTAAATCCAATGCGTCCGACGCACACGCACGGCGTTTAGAACAGGATGTTCTTTTTTTTCTAATGCTTGGTTTGTTTTAACAGGATTATCGACCTAAACCAATTACGTGGCAGAGCCATGACAGCGACTCAAAATGACAGGGCAGACGACAAGTTCGGATCAGTCGGCACAACAGGTAGTTTCTCGAATTCGTGGCATGAGTTCCAATTATGTGGGTGAAAGCAATTTGCAGATGGAATATTTGCGAAAAATGTTAATTCGAAACCTTTAGTATTCCGTTTGTAGGATAGACAGCAATTTATGAAACTCTGAACGAAATTTTCGGATTTATAATTATAATATTAAAAATTTTGAAATTATACATCTACCTTTTTTAGCTGTATAAATAAAGACTAAATGAGGAATACTGTAGGAATATTTCAGAAATGTTAATGGTCTGTTCACTAATAAGCCCTTTAAAGCAATAGAAATCATCATTATTTTGGGATTATTCATTTTTCAACATTGTCTCATTTTAGCTCAATACATTTCTTTATTTTTTCCATTTTTTGATCTCTTCCAAATAATACGATTTCTCAAACACTTCATAATTGTTATTTAAATAATTAGTATTAGGGTGCTATGTATATTTTGCGAATATGGAGTATATTACGTACGGGATATTTTCCAATTGCAATTGAATATATGAAAATATAAATTAGTTACCCAAAAGATAATATCCGATATATACTGGAAATAATTAACTTAAATTTGAATGCTCATAATTAATATACACTGCCATAGAATATGATTTGGTTCTCTTTTCTACTATTTCGAGCATTAAATAGGACTAAAATTTCGAAATAAGTGGTATAAATTGTCCCATTAACAAATACTTACTCTTTAAAAAAAAAAAAAATCAGAGTATATTCTGTAATGGGTCTATTTTGCATGGACATTTTAAAAGTTTAATTTATTCACACAAAAATTTTGGATTTGGTTTTAGGTTAACTATCCCAATGGAACATATTCCGACCTAGTTCGAATGGTAACAAATGTGTCCTTCAATACATGCGCTACAAATTTCGTATTAGATCATTTATAATGTAATTTACAAACATTACTAGTTCCATGTTTCACTTACGAAGTAATCTATAAACCAAACAACACTCTCTTACCCACTGATTACTAAATAATGTGGAAATGGAGCAGATACATGTTACTTAATTGTATTTATCTGATGTCGATTGATTCTTAAATTATAAAAATAATTAAACAAATTTAAAATCTATTGAAATGTACGCGCTTATAATGAAAAAATGGAAAGGAGTCATTCAAAATACATTTTTGGTGGGTATATATTGTTCAATTTGTCTTACATATCGCTGTTTTTAAATTTAGATTCTGTGGCAATTGCAATAGTTCTTTATTGTCGAAATGCGAAAATATGCTGATGTATTGTCTTTGTATTAAATGTTATTATATGTTATTATATGCACACTTTTTTAATATACTGTTTTTTATGCGTAATAGTTACGAAATACCCATTAATACTTTACAAAAAGTACTTTAGAAATGAAACCACCCCTCATTACTACAGTGTACAAAGTAATGTACAAATGGAACCACCCCTCATTACTACTGCGTACAAAGTAATGTACAAATGGAACCACCCCTTATTACCACTGCGTACAAAGTAATGTTCAAATGGAACCACCCCTCATTACTACTGAGTACAAAGTAATGTACAAATGGAACCACCCCTCATTACTAATGTGTACAAAGTAATGTACAAATTGACCACCTACTGCCTTCAAAGTAATGCACAATTCGAACCACCGTTTATTATTACTGCTTACAAAGTAATGAAAAATGGTACCACCCCTCATTACTACTGCGTACAAAGTAATGTACAAATGGAACCACCCCTTGTTACTACTGCGTACAAAGTAATGTACAAATGGCACCACCCCTCATTACCACTGCGTACAAAGTAATGTACAAATGGACCACCCCTCATTACTACTGCCTACAAAGTAATGCACAATTTGAACCACCGCTCATTACTACTGCTTACAAAGTAATGAAAAATGGTACCACCCCTGATTACTACTGCGTACAAAGTATTGTACAAATAGAGAATTGTACAAATAGAACCTCATTACTACTGAGTACAAAGAATTGTACAAATGGACAAACCCTCATTACTACTGCGTACAAAGTAATGTTCAAATGGAACACCCCTTATTACTACTACCTACAAAGTAATGTGTAAAGCGTCCAATCTTCATTACGATTGCGTGAAAAGTAATGCTGAAATGGAAGCACCTCTTGCGAATGTATGATTACGAAATAATGATGTATGGTTGACCCCATATTACGATACTTCTAAATAGTAATCTATGTATACATGAGGTAAAATTTGATTCCTTTTTACTTTGGATGCGGTGGTAGCTCCTTCATAGCATTACTTCGTAATACACAGTGAATACATACTTGCCCTAGGCCATGTCTGTGTAAAAGTAAACAGAATTCAGAATTGCGACGCATTAGAATCGATAATAATCAGGCAGTAATCGACTACGTAATGATGCTATTTGCTATTGGGATGTTTTTTCAATTTTTCAAAAAAAAAACCTATGAATCAGTTATTTATATAGTACCAGAAAAAGTACTTTTTAAATAATAGTTTTCTACTATTAAAAATATTCAATAGGATAAATTATTATTTTAATCGGAAAATACCATTAAATACTAGCAAATACCATGACATTGAGTTTATATGAAAAGATTTATTTTTTGTATACTATTAAATCAATAATTGTCGTATTGACCATTTTAATGGGATTTGAGGTAAATTCTCAAAAAAGTAGAGTTATAAACAAATCGCACAGGAATCAATTTGTGCAACAATATTGCAAAATTGAGTATTATTGATTTAAAAGAAGCAATGCCATGATGAAAAAAAAATATTTGGTAATATTCTTCTTATATTACATTCAGAAACAAATCCTATTTAAATTGGTCAATAGGACAGCTTTTGATTCAACAGTATACAAAAATATATTTTTTCATATAAACACAACATCATTTTGATAGTATTTTATAGTATTTAATGGTATTTACCATTGAAATAAAAATTTATACAATTGACTTATATTTATAGTAAAAAACTATTGATTTTATAGTATTTCTTTAGTGTAAACATTTTTATTTACGCGAATTTTTCATTTCATAAATTCGCCAAAGAATGGAATTTTTATATATTTCAGATCTTAAGGATCATTAAAAAAAAAAGTTTAATAAAAACCTCCCTTATACAATAATTGTAACGTAATAACTGTAAAATTATTGAATATGATTAAACTTAAAACATTATTCAAAATCGAATTATTTCAAAATTCGCATGAGTCACCCAAATTCAATAATTGAAATTTAAATTATTTTTAATAATCGTTAAATGCCAATGTAATGCACTTCAGACTCACAGGATTACGTAGCATTTTTATTTTATGTTTTCAAATACAGTTTTTGCTTCCGATGCAAATGCCAAAATTTGTCATGGAATATTAAAAAATAACCAAAAATGAAATGAAACCCACTTCAGTACACAAAAAATGACTAATAAATGTTTTGAACCGCACCGAACCGGAGCAGCAAAGTTGTTGGGTTCTGCACAAAAGATCGCAGCCGAATAACAATAATAAATTTTAGGAACAACAAAAAAAAGGTTCAAATTATTTTGCTATTGTTTAATTTATGCAAACTCATACCGACGAAGCTGACAACGGCTTCGACGACTCAACGCGAACATCGAACGAATGAATTGAAAATATTGGGTGGAGTGGAGGAAGAAAAACGGTTAATAACCGCGAAGTTTTTGAGTGAACTGAGAAGTACTTCCGGCTGAATGTTTGTTTGGCTGGCTGGATGTTTGACTGTTGGGCGTACGTTGGTCTGGAGTAGCAGAAGGTTTATTGGGTTGTGTGGGGACTGTTTTAAGCGGAGTAGTTTTATGAAAGTAGTTAGGGGAAGAATCCAAAAATAAACAAAAAAATGCACACGAGATAAAATTTGTCGCGGCAACAATATAAATGTCAACATTTAACTAAAATGGAGAAAAAATGATGAGAGTTTTTAAAGCAGAGACCACAAACAGAAAGGAAGAAGCTTCAACCTAATGACATCACTCTGTTGCGAACGATTCACTTGAAATGAAAGGCTTAAGCTTCGCAGTAATAATTTTAGGATATTAATAATTATCTGGCAACCGAACTGCTGGTAGACAGGAGGTTGCCATTTCTCATTTCTTTTGTTGATACAATAACGTACTTAGTTCGCGTAACAAATGCTGGAAGATCAATTATGAGGTTGCGGCAATCGAATGTGCAGTTGCAGGGTGTAATATATCGGTTAGAGTAAACGTTCATGTTAATGACATGAGGTTATAACAATGTATTTCGGTTGCAACAATGAAACGTTGGTTCCATTAACCTCATAACAAATGGGGTAGGGATTACAATTGTAAGTGTTCGATGGAAATACATGATTTCCCCAGATCTAGTACTCCCTCGTTCTACTCGGGCATCATACCAAGCCCTTCCTTATGTAGTTTGTCTATGACAATGTCAACCCTAATAATGAACAAAAGGTCTACTATGAATCTATACAGACGACGAATTTTACATCAATCTACATTTCGAAACAATCATAATTTATTCAATTGCCAATGATTTCTGATTGAAGCTTTTACATATATTTTTGAGAGAATTAAAGAAATTAAGACATAAATTGAAATATTATTTAAATAAATATGTGCTCAAAATATATATTTCAAATTATAAGTTTGCCTCCCAGAAATAATACCTTTATTATAAGACCCAATAAGTTTTCTAATCATTTTAGTTCCAAGCACTAAAATTAGCCACCCAATATCAATGCGGTATACATTGAAACTAAAGATACCGGATCGATTAAAATGGAAAGTATAGATTTCACTATGAGCACCAAACTAATAGCTTCAAATATGTATTTTGATTATGCAGCCGCCCAGATGATTAATCGGATAAAGACAATAGCTATCTGAGGTTTATTTATTTTTCTTTTTTACAAAATTGTGTATCGTATGCGTGACAAACATTGGAGCATAATATGCAACCTATATACAAAAATTAATCCATTTAAAAATAAAGAAAAACATCATTTAAATCGCTTGGAACTACAAATAAACACGTTACCGATCGATCGCGCGCTCGATCAATATCCGGCGATCAAAGCGGCACTTTTTGAACAGATCTTTTCGAAACAGCTCTTTTATAATTTGGTTTATGCCACAGAAATTATTGAAAAATTAAAAACTTCAACGCATTTGACATTTTGTGTATGGTGAACCTGATTGGTTTCATTCATTCCAAGGTACAACCATTGAATACGTTAACGTTTTTTGAGAAGTTTTTTGTGTTGAAAACACTTTTGATTGATTACTGGACGCGCATTGTCGTCGCGTCGTCGTTTCAAAAACGTCAGTGAAATTGTGGTCGATCGGTAGGTTGAACTGCTGGTCACTGCGTTCAAAAGTGACTGAGGAGACGGGGTCTTGCGAGGCTCCTCTCATGCATAAGTGTGGCAATTAACGAATGAGCCATTTCACGTCTGCGTCGTTTTTTTATTTTTATTTTTTTGGTAGCAGGTGCTCGATGTGCGGATCATAATGTTGCTGGTGGTAGTCGGTGGTGACGACGACGCTGTTGACCACTTGGCAATGCAGCTAATGCCATGCAACAAAAATGATCGTATTCAAAAAAATACAAAATGTGGTCTTTAAGGGCAGAGACCCGCTTGTTATCACATCAACGCGCGGTTTCAAACCGCATTAACAATTCGGTTATTAATTGTCTTCGAGACAAGAGCGCCGAAATGATGATGGAAAGGTGCGATGGAGAACGTTTGAAACATTTGCAAATTAAGGTTTATTTTATAGTTTTTTTTTTTTTTAAAACAGGACATTTTTATAATTATGATAAATTTAAATTTATTCTGAAAAATTTAATTCATATTTGAAAATTGTACTTAGTAAAAATTTGAATTTTTAGTGAAAAATTGAATTTATAGTTTAAAATTTAAGTTTTAGTGACATATCGAATTTTTAGTGAAAAATTGATTTTTTAGTGAACATTTTATTTTTAGTGAAAAATTTAATTTGCATATAGTGCAAAATTTAAGATTTAGTGACAAATTAAATTTTTAGTGAAAAATTGAATTTTTATGAACATTTTAATTTTAAGTGAAAAATTGAATTTTTGGTGAAAAATTGAATTTTTAGTGAAAAATTGAATTTTTAGTGAAAAATTGAATTTTTAGTGAAAAATTGAATTTTTAGTGAAAAATTTAATTTTTAGTTAAAAATTAGAATTTTTAGTTAAAAATTAGAATTTTTAGTGAAAAATTGAATTTTTAGTGAAAAATTGAATTTTTAGTGAAAAATTTAATTTTTAGTGAAAAATTGAATTTTCAGTGAAAAATTGAATTTTTAGTGAAAAATTGAATTTTTAGTGAAAATATGAATTTTAGTGAAAAGTTGAATTATTAGTGAAAATTTGAATTATTATTGAAAATTTGAATTTTTAGTGAAAATAAAATTTAATTTTTAGTGAAAATAAAATTAAATTTTTAGTGAAAAATTGAATTTTCAGTGAAAAATTGAATTTTTAGTGAAAAATTGAATTTTCAGTGAAAAATTGAATATTTAGTGAAAAATTTATTTTTCTGTGAAAAATTGAATATTTAGTGAAAAATTTAATTTTTAGTGAAAAATTGAATTTTTATTGAAAAATTGAATTATCAGTGAAAAATTGAATATTTTAGTGAAAAATATTTCATTTTTAGTTTTAAGTTATTAATACATTTTTTTTTTTTGCAAAAACATAAACATTTTCAAATTACTGCAATAAATTTTAAAACTCAATTTTCTAATTAACGAATTATTGCTAAAGACATAATAAAAATAAAAACATATTAACTAAATAAAATTGTATCAATTTAAAGCATATTTCCCAATTCACAGCGTAGAAATTGGATTTTAATTTTGAGCATCGACATCCGATATTTGAAAAACGGACTCCTCAACTCCGTACCTAATTTGATGAAGTCATCAAAAAGCGATTAGACCCCTTTTTACAACATCCGATTGAGTTTAACTTTAGACCATGATTTCTTTCTTTGCCATTACAACTGAAACTGTAGCGAATTTTCATTAATGCGAACAAAAAAAAGAAATAACTAAAAATTACTACGAAAATTATACCCTTTTGAAGCGGAAGTTGCTGGCGGCCGCTCAACTCAACTCAATTCAACTAAATAAACTAATTAATTCCTCTTCGATGTCGTGTCAAATTAATTCACTTCCTCCGCAATGATTGCGTTAATCAAATGATCTTCATATGCATAACAATGGACATTAAGTAGAGTTAACAAAAAATTTGGTTAACAATACAAAAAATAAAAAATTATTTAAAATGACAAAAAAGTGGTTACTAATTAAGCAAAAACTAAACACAATGGCGGCCGGCTGGCTGCAGCCTCTTCGGAGAAAATTGCAATAAATTCAATCAACAGTTTTTTTTTTATTTTTGCCATGAATCGGTTTCAATTCCACGCGCTGTATAACTTTTCAGCCACTTTTTACTGTTGCGATTGTGATCTCGGTGCGCTTTTGTTTTAAATTAGTACCGGTTTCCGATGGGGGGCGGACATGGTTCCCATTTATTTGTAAATAAAATTGTCACTGTTTTGCATATTTTGTCACGAAAATAGGTGTTTTTTTGTTGTTGTTTTGTGTCGTGTTTATGTATTTTTCGTATTTTCAAAACCATTTAAATTAAAGCGCATTTTATTCGCATTTATATTGTGTTCGTTTTTGGCCGTTATTGTTGTAGGAAATAAAAATTCAATGGGGAAATAATATTAATTTATGTTGAAGCAAGGGGAGGACTGTTAAAAATACACTTGGAAAATATTTTCGCCAGAAGCATAAATATGTTTAGTGGAAAACTGTTTTATTTTTCTACTTCAATCATTAAACGTAATTTATTTTCTATAAAAAAACAAAACTGTGTGAAAGCAACACGGATGCTAGTTAAGTGTAGAAGTTTCTGGAAACTTCTAGAATACAGCGAAGGGCTGCACAGGGCTGTGTAAGCGAAATGGAGATAACTTATGAGTAATGCGGATTCTCATAATATTTAGTTAATTTTGCATACAAAAAAAAAACAAAAATTTTTAAGAAAGCAACATGGATTCTAGTTAAGTGCAGAAGTTTGTAGAAACTTCTAGAATACAGCGAAGGGCTGTACAAATGTGTAAGCGAAATGGAGATAACTTACGACTAATATGGATTCTCATAATGTGTAAAAGTTTGCGAAACTTCTGAAGTTGTTATTTGATAATGAACGAGTACATCTTGTGAGCGAACAATGTCATATTAAGTTGAAGTCATCTCTCTTGCTCAAATTTATATTTAATATATATAATAAATTGAATTGATTATATTTCATAACCCTTGTCAATATGAATACAGCGAATAAAAAAAATATTCCAATCATATTATGATATGCCAATCAAAAAAACATTTATAAATCTATGTTTTATTAATTAAAATCAATATATGTACAGAAAATATAGTTATAGTGTGACACTAAATTATTATAAATTTTTGGCTTAAAAAAAAACGAGTTAACTCTTAAGAGAACCGAATAAATTGGTTGGGATATTGGTTGGAACTGACAAGCATATTTTTGATATGTCATAACCTGACAATTTGTACACATTTAGGTTGTAAGAATGTAAAAGTTAGTTGTAAGCACTAAATTTATTTACAAATAACGAAATTTCCACATTTTTGCTGACGAAACTGGCACATTCAATTGGCACTATAAATAATACCATTTTCACACACCGAATTATTCTAATTAGTTGTAGTCTAAACTACACTCTTTAGGTTTTGACTATCAGAAATGTTTTGATAGTTGAGAGAACCAATAAAGTTCATTGGAGAACGGGTTGGTTGGCGCAACGTACTTCTATTTTGCTTACATGATTGGGAACTGATTAATGTATGCTTCCCAAATCAAAGCTCGCACTTTTAAGCAAATAGATAGTGGTAGACGAAGAAAAAGTTAGTTGTAAGAATTAAGTAACATAATGTTGGTTGATGTAACTGTCATATTCCGTTGGCAAGGCAAAATATATAATTTCCTTACATCAAGTGGTTTGGGTTGGTTGTAGTCCAAACTTAAATCTTTGGCATCTTTGTCATAAGAAACGACTTAACAGTTAAGGTTAAGAGAACCGAATAAGTTGGTTGGGTTATTGGTTGGTTGGCGCAACGTACTTCTGTTCTGCGTGTATGAGATTGGGAACCGATCAGCATATTTTTGCTAAGTCATAACCCGACTATTTGTACACATATAGGTTGGAATAAAGAAGAAGTTAGTTGTAAGCACTAAATTTATTTACAAATAACGAAATTTTATTGACGAAACTGTCATATTCAATTAGCACTATAAATAATATCATTTGCACACACATTAAATTGTTCTAATTGGTTGTAGTCCAAAATACAATATTTAGGTTTTGGCTATATGAAATGTTTTGATAGTTGAGAGAACCAATAAAGTTCATTGGAGAACGGGTTGGTTGGCGCAACGTACTTCTATTTTGCTTACATGATTGGGAACTGATTAATGTATGCTTTCCATATCAAAGCTCGCTCTTTTATGCAAATAGATGGTGGTAGACGAAGAAAAAGTTAGTTGTAAGTATTAAGTAACAAAATGTTGGTTGATGTAACTGTCATATTCAGTTGGCAAGGCAAAAAATATAATTTCCTTACATCAAGTGGTTTGGGTTGGTTGTAGTCCAAACTTAAATCTTTGGCATCTTTGTCATAAGAAATGACTTAACAGTTAAGAGAACCGAATAAGTTGGTTGGGTTATTGGTTGGTTGGCGCAACGTACTTCTGTTCTGCGTGTATGAGATTGGGAACCGATCAGCCGACTATTTGTACACATATAGGTTGGAATAAAGAAGAAGTTAGTTGTAAGCACTAAATTTATTTACAAATAACGAAATTTTTTTGACGAAACTGTCATATTCAATTAGCACTATAAATAATATCATTTTCACACACATTAATAAATTGTTTTAATTGGTTGTAGTCCAAAATACAACATTTAGGTTTTGGCGAAGGGCTGTACAAATGTGTAAGCGAAATGGAGATAACTTACGACTAATATGGATTCTCATAATGTGTAAAAGTTTGCGAAACTTCTGAAGTTGTTATTTGATAATGAACGAGTACATCTTGTGAGCGAACAATGTCATATTAAGTTGAAGTCATCTCTCTTGCTCAAATTTATATTTAATATATATAATAAATTGAATTGATTATATTTCATAACCCTTGTCAATATGAATACAGCGAATAAAAAAAATATTCCAATCATATTATGATATGCCAATCAAAAAAACATTTATAAATCTATGTTTTATTAATTAAAATCAATATATGTACAGAAAATATAGTTATAGTGTGACACTAAATTATTATAAATTTTTGGCTTAAAAAAAAACGAGTTAACTCTTAAGAGAACCGAATAAATTGGTTGGGATATTGGTTGGAACTGACAAGCATATTTTTGATATGTCATAACCTGACAATTTGTACACATTTAGGTTGTAAGAATGTAAAAGTTAGTTGTAAGCACTAAATTTATTTACAAATAACGAAATTTCCACATTTTTGCTGACGAAACTGGCACATTCAATTGGCACTATAAATAATACCATTTTCACACACCGAATTATTCTAATTAGTTGTAGTCTAAACTACACTCTTTAGGTTTTGACTATCAGAAATGTTTTGATAGTTGAGAGAACCAATAAAGTTCATTGGAGAACGGGTTGGTTGGCGCAACGTACTTCTATTTTGCTTACATGATTGGGAACTGATTAATGTATGCTTCCCAAATCAAAGCTCGCACTTTTAAGCAAATAGATAGTGGTAGACGAAGAAAAAGTTAGTTGTAAGTATTAAGTAACAAAATGTTGGTTGATGTAACTGTCATATTCAGTTGGCAAGGCAAAAAATATAATTTCCTTACATCAAGTGGTTTGGGTTGGTTGTAGTCCAAACTTAAATCTTTGGCATCTTTGTCATAAGAAATGACTTAACAGTTAAGAGAACCGAATAAGTTGGTTGGGTTATTGGTTGGTTGGCGCAACGTACTTCTGTTCTGCGTGTATGAGATTGGGAACCGATCAGCCGACTATTTGTACACATATAGGTTGGAATAAAGAAGAAGTTAGTTGTAAGCACTAAATTTATTTACAAATAACGAAATTTTATTGACGAAACTGTCATATTCAATTAGCACTATAAATAATATCATTTGCACACACATTAAA
The DNA here is from genome assembly GCA_951804985.1 of Dryomyza anilis. Classification (NCBI taxonomy): domain Eukaryota; kingdom Metazoa; phylum Arthropoda; class Insecta; order Diptera; family Dryomyzidae; genus Dryomyza; species Dryomyza anilis. Next base: position 124,340,317 of record OX638130.1, on the reverse strand, counting down.
TTGTTCTAATTGGTTGTAGTCCAAAATACAATATTTAGGTTTTGGCTATATGAAATGTTTTGATAGTTGAGAGAACCAATAAAGTTCATTGAAGAACGGGTTGGTTGGCGCAACGTACTTCTATTTTGCTTACATGATTGGGAACTGATTAATGTATGCTTTCCATATCAAAGCTCGCTCTTTTATGCAAATAGATGGTGGTAGACGAAGAAAAAGTTAGTTGTAAGTATTAAGTAACAAAATGTTGGTTGATGTAACTGTCATATTCAGTTGGCAAGGCAAAAAATATAATTTCCTTACATCAAGTGGTTTGGGTTGGTTGTAGTCCAAACTTAAATCTTTGGCATCTTTGTCATAAGAAATGACTTAACAGTTAAGAGAACCGAATAAGTTGGTTGGGTTATTGGTTGGTTGGCGCAACGTACTTCTGTTCTGCGTGTATGAGATTGGGAACCGATCAGCCGACTATTTGTACACATATAGGTTGGAATAAAGAAGAAGTTAGTTGTAAGCACTAAATTTATTTACAAATAACGAAATTTTATTGACGAAACTGTCATATTCAATTAGCACTATAAATAATATCATTTGCACACACATTAAATTGTTCTAATTGGTTGTAGTCCAAAATATAACATTTAGGTTTTGGCTATAAGAAATGTTTTGATAGTTGAGAGAACCAATAAAGTTCATTGGAGAACGGGTTGGTTGGCGCAACGTACTTCTATTTTGCTTACATGATTGGGAACTGATTATTATATGATTTTCATATCAAAGCTCGCTCTTTTATGCATATAGATGTTGGTAGTAGAAGAAAAAGTTAGTTATAATTACTAAGTAACAACATGTTGGTTGTTGGAACTATCATATTCAGTTGACAAGGCAAATATATAATTTCCTTACATCAAATTTTTTAGTTTGGTTGTAGTCCAAACTAACATCTTTGCCATTAAGAAATTACTTAACAGTTAAGCGAACCGAATACGTTTGTTAGATGGCGCATTAATTTTTCTTATCTGTGTGTATATTTTAGGTATTTAAAGCATAATACTGCATTTAAAATATTACAATAATTATTTATTTTTAGTGTAGTACAAAAAAATTCACATAATTATTAGTTCTAATGCATTATGATGGTAAACAGAACCGATTTCGCTCTGACGCTGTAACAAAATGCTAATGCTGCCATTTAACACGAACTTTATTGTGGCCCGTTTCAGTTTCTAAGCGCTGCTCTAGAAAAGACCCATGTGAATGATTTTCGCCCGTGGGCCACACATTATACTGCGTGTAATTGTTTTTCAGTTCGAATTTTAATTTTAATTTTATTCATTTGTGCGATTGTTGCTGCGGCTGCTGTCTCTGTAACTCATAATTAAATGTTAATTTTTTTGGGAATTCGCTAAAACGGGCGCACAATAAACACTGCCTCCCTGCCCCCATTCGTTGACTTGCTGGCTGTGTTCAGTGAGTGGACTCGGTGATACGTTGGTGGTGCGCCGCCCCGGTACGACTCGAGTTAATGCGGAAAAGTGCGTGTTTATTTTATGAATGTGTATAGAAAATTAGCAATTTTTATTTTTGTTATCATAAACTTATGAGTTATTTTATGCTTTTTGTATTTGTTCTGTTGGTATTGTAATTTTAGATTCAATGTATGGTTTCATTAGTGGGTAATTTGAATATTTAACACAACCGGATATATGCCGAGTTGAGCACATGAGTCAATATTTTAATATTAGTATTTGGAACTGGTCGGAAGTGATCTGTATAGCTACTTGAAACACGCATTTGGCACAAGGGTTATCATATATGATTAATTAAAGTTCCTAATTGAAAACAAAATTAAAGTTTTTCTCAGCCAGACAGTTGTACTCATTTTTGTATAACTCATACTTGAACTGCTTTCGATTGTCATGTGAACAAAAAATGCTAACCACATTTAACAAAGTTCTTAACTGTTACAAAAACCGCATTTTAAATATGCCATAAATATTAAAATTAAATACGATTGTCTTGCACACGTCATCTAAAAGATGCCGCATAGTATATTTTAATTAACTAATTAGTATTAAAACCAAAGTTAGCAGAATTTCACAAAAAAAAAATGCGCTAGAAGAATGAAAAAATGTTTATGAAGTACAGCAAAACCTAGAAACCGAGTTCACACAAGTTTTCTTGCTCAAAGAAGACTCAATTAAAATGCCTAAGAATCGCTTTAATTACAAGATAGAAAAAAAATCATGTGGAAATATTTATGACAAACACGATTGCTGCAAATTAAGTAGAAACTTTCACAATAATTGCGAAAAAAAGAACGTGGTAAGCATTAAAATGTTAATAATTGAAATAGCAGTGGAAATAGTAGGTGGCATGAAATATGGGTATTTAGTACATGGCCTTAGAACCGTTAAGCAAACTAAATATGCAAAGAAATATAAGTAGTTTCCGGAAATCAGTAGAAAATGTGGTTAGTTGGTGCAATAAAAAATTACGTATCAAGTTCAACAAATTTAAAAAGTTTTAATTTCCTATTATTTTCTAATATATAAAATTTACTATATAAAATATGTCTTTAAAATTAATAAAAATGTATTTAATAGCGAAATTCAAATGTATTTATTTTTACTACATGGAAGAAGCTGTTTTTGTATGGAAAACCATTACACTAAATTACAGCATAACATTTTTATTTAATTATTATTTTAATTTCCTATTATTTTCTAATATATAAAATTTACTATATAAAATATGTCTTTAAAATTAATAAAAATGTATTGAATAGCGAAATTCAAATGTATTTATTTTTACTACATGGAAGAAGCTGTTTTTGTATGGAAAACCACTACACTAAATTACAGCATAACATTATTTTTTACAATATTTGTGTTTAAATGAATACAAAAAGCAGTTATTTTGTATTTATTTGAACCTTCAGATATATATATAGAAAATTACTACAACTGCATTTATTATTACTACATTTTATATTTCTTTATCTTAATACAATTCTAAATTATATTCCGTCTTAAGAAATATTAAAAATATTACTTTGCATTTAATGCAATCTGTATTTATTTAAAAATCTACTAAAATGATGTAATCGCTTGAAAAAAAGTTCAAAAATATTAGCGGCAGTGTATAAAAAACTTATTTTTATGAAAATGGAAGCAATATTAAATATACAACCTTTAACATCCACAGTTCTTATGTCTCAAAGGAATTGCTTGGGCTTCATTTGTGTCTGCGCACTTTTGCAGTACGTTTCCACATGGACTTCCAACAATAGGGGCATTCCATTGTGACGGGCGTTACATTCGTACGATTAAAAATCCTCTCATTTGATAAATAAAAAAATATAGATATATTTTTAAAATGCAGAGGATAGATCTTATGGTCCTCTACGCATGTATAAAAAAACTTTTGCAATAGGTTTTATATCTTTCTAAAAATTTGAAGTTAAATGCTGTGACGGGCGTTACACGTACTTTTTCAAAAAACAGAGTTTAATCCACAAAGTATTAAATTTTAGCTAAAATAATAGGACTATGGAGATGAAGTAAATCTCAAATTCTTCATTAATAATTGGAGTTCTCTCCTCTATAATAAAATTCTGGTTACTTTAATCACTGACTTATAAAGTATCAAAACTTGTGACGGGTGTTACACATTTTGTGACGGGCGAATTCTATACAAATAAACATGAAAATTCAAATTATGAATTGCAATATTTTAATGAAAAAGAGCAAATTTGTGGGCTAGGAATGGTAAACCGTTATTTTAAGGCACACCGTCGACATATAATTTATGTGGAAAACTAAACATTTCGTTTTGAAAAATAGCATACAGCATACATAAATATTTTTCGGATTTCCAGAATAATGATTTGTTTGTGATTTTTTATGATTTTTTTTTAAGGTTTGGAATTTCCCTTTTTAATATTTGCTTATTGAATATTTAGGAATATTTACTACTTTTTCTATGGTTAAATAATATTATAATTGATTATTGATAATATTATAATTGAATATATAATATTCCAGTTTTTTTGTTTTGCGACGATTGTTAATTGTGACGGGCGTTACAATATTTTGGATGGATATAACCACCATTTGGAATATATATGAGACCAATGAGTATACTAAATGCATAGATACGACAAAAATCTTTACTTTTGGAAAGTTTCCCAGTTGTAGGTTTGCAAAATAGTTCGCAAAATAACTTTTAGTATTTTTTTTGTGACGGGCGTTAAAACTCAAAAAAGTAAAACTGTTTGGTAAATTGTCAGTACTTTAAACTAGAGATGGGCACGTGAGTGAGTTTCGACTCACACTCACTCACGCTCACGAAAGAATTTTTCTAATCACGCACACTCACTCACGACCTTTTTTGCTCTACTCACACTCACTCACAATCACTTGAGCAAAATTAGGATTCAATCACAATCACGCGTGATTCACGTGAATCACGCTCACATGCCCATCTCTACTTTAAACCACTTATCACCAATGCAATGTGTGGCACACTTTCACAAACAAATTACCTTTCAAATTGTACTATTCAATTTTCTTTCGGATTTAAAACAACGAAAATACAGTATTTCATATATTGCCTCAAATTTGTTCTAAGTATAATAAATTTCAAAAAAAATATTTGACTTTAATGGTGAAAAAAACTCAATTACTATGCATTTTGGTAAATTCTGATCACAGAATATGAAATTAGAAGTAATTATTATACTAAAAATCATTAAACGGAATCAATAGGTTTAACATTAATAAGTATATCACACCTTGGTAACGTTTTCTGTGAAATGCCCCAATACAGAAAATAAAAACATTACAGTTCTCCACAATATGTAGTAAATTAATTTATTATACATACATTATGTAGCTCAATCAATTCAAATAAATCCAAATATGCATTTGTATTCAAATACTAACAAAATGTAGTAGCATACCTCAATTAAAAATTAAAACAAAAGACAAAATGGAGTATAATACAAAAACCACAAACAAAAACACTTTTCTTAGTATGAAGACTTTCGATCAGCCGATATCAGCCATATTTTTTAGAGTGCATCTTAGATTTATTGAACACGGAAAAAAAATCATCATATTGATGAATTTCTTTCTTCTAATCGTGATTCATTGTATTGAAAATCAATTGATAATATTGATAACTACAAAACATTAATGTTATGAATTCATTATTAATTTTGATAATGTTCTTTTATATGATGAAGTGTATGTGAAGAATACCTTTCATCATATTAATGAAGAAATACATAAAATATAAAATATATGTACATCATATTGAAGAATGTTGTTCATCAAACCAAATATCAATCCAAATATTTATTTTTCGTTCATTTTTTGACATACTTCGCAAGACATGCATACATTAGTGAAATGTTTTGTAATATTTCATTTATGACTACAACTATTTATTAAGAAAAAGTTATATTTATAAAAAATATATTAAAAAACATTTTTTTTGAAGATTTCAAAAAAAAAACTTTTTCGGTCAAACATTTTGTTCGAGAATTTTTTTTTTTAATTTTATTTTATAAGATTTTTTTTTTAATTTTATTTTCGAAAAATAACTTTTATTTTTTTTTTTTTGAATATTCGTAAAAAATGTCCATCAATTTGTTAAAAAAATTTTTTTTTTAAACATTTTTTTTTGTCCGAAGATTTTTTTTTTAAAAAAAAAATTTTTTGGTCAAAAATTTTTTTTTTGAGATTATTTTTTCGCAAACAATTTTTTTTCGAATTTAATTTTTTAAGGATTCTCTTTTTGTTTTATTTTCGAAAAATAATTTTTATTTTTTTGAAAAATTCGTAAAAAATGTTTTTTTTTATAAATCAAGCAAACAATATTTAACAATTAGTTGGTGAAAAAATTCATAATATTTATGAATAAAATTATCATATTAAAGACTTTTTTCTGTGAAATTCAATAGATATCCTTGATAGAATTCGAAATCACCAATTACCGAGTGGACATTTTTTAAGGTGAGACTTATTTCACACTCATAACTGAACAGAATACAATAAGGGCATCCCTACCTAGGATCATCGAAATCGCAATTTTTGTTAAGGTGAGACTTACTACACATCCGTACCTGATCAGAATACTACTTACAATGACCAGCCTACCAAAGAATATCCGACAAAATCGTCAATTATGGTAAGCGGACTTCTCATCATGACTGGTTTTAAATCGGGAATTGATGCAGAAGTCTGATTATTGACTTATTTAAGGCACTGCAACTCTTTAAAAGAACGCAAGTGAACATTTTAGTTCGGGATGCAATGATTGTCTGATCAGGCTTGCTTGATTTCAAATAATGTAATGATCAGGTTATCCCTATCAGTGCCTGACGTGACGCTATTCGACGTTCGTAACCTGATCAGATTGCCTGATCTAACTTCATATAATCCTTACCCTAATCTTAAATTCTTCTGAAATTGTTTTTACAAATATCAAACATAGTTTTGTGAAACACAATGTGGTCTCAATAACTTGATCAGACAATGACATCAGCCTGAAATAAGTTTTCACTTGGTTACATGTTGAAATAGTCAATAAATTTTTAACAAAATCATTTATATAACTAACTATTTTCGATCTATGAAGCCAGTATTGCTATTAATTAATGTCAAATTAGAAATATTTCAATTGCTTTTAAATTTTTAAAATTCTACTTTTAAAAAGGTACTCACAAACCAACAAAAAAAATGTATAACGGTATATATGGTGTTAATAACATAAATCAAAATAAATCCACATATTCTTCAGATTTCGAAAAATATTCCCAAAAAACCGCAGACAAAAACACTTTTCTTGAAATTTAGACTTTCGATCAGACAGACAGACCAATATTTAACCATAGTTTTTAGCGTGAAACCATAGAAATGTTACACAAAAAATGTAAAATAACAAATTACCCAGGCGAGAGTAACCAAAGTAGTTAACGTTAATTTTTTTTTAAGAACGTTCTGTATTTCTGTGGTTATTACTCCTCCTCGTTTACCCTAACTTACCTAACTATATAAGGTAGGTAGGTATGTTTTCGTATATAGTAAGTACAAAACCGCAACAACAAAATTTAGTAGTTTTTGTTGTATTACATTACCAATTGAATGTATTGGTTGTTCGGTCATTTAAGACCCATAAGTGACCAATAATGCATTTTGTATGGAGTGAGGGGCAAAGTTGCTTTAACAAAAAAAAAAGTAAAAAAAAGTTTATTTAGTATGTAGTTGTTGTGGTTTATGTGAATTCGCACATAAAAATAAAGTTAAAAATTTTCCACTTGACATCATCACCATGGAAGAAGCCACACAACAAACGCTTTTTCCAATTAGTAACCACAACAACTTGGAAAGCAAACAAGTTCCTTAGTTTTATTTTTTTTTTTTTTAATGAAGTATGTTTTGCAGATAGTAATATTCTGCAGTTAGTTTAAAATATTAAGTTTAAGTAATGCTCATTGTACGAAAAATTTATCGGCCGAAATGAAGTCATTTAAATACATGATTTTTTTCGTGACTTTTAAATAAATACACAACTTAGTCAAAATAAATGCATATGTATTTTCATTTATCTTGAATAAGTACACAATGTAGTAAAATAAATTAAGATATAGTAATTTAAACACATATTTCAGAAAGTATAAATAAACACAAAATGTTGTTCTTTTCAATATAAATGTAATAAAATTGTATATAGAAATATTGTAAATTTGTGTAATGTTCTGCCATACAGAACTACCGAATGTAGTAATAACAAAAACATTTCCTTTTGACATAAATAAAATACATATCATCACTGTCATGCCAAAGGGGCGAATGTGCATTTTTAAAAATATTGGAAAATCAAATTTTAAAGTTTGAAATGCTTTAAAAACTAGTAAAATATAGTATTTTTAAAATATTTGTATGTTATTTTGAATTATTTATCAATTATTATAACGTATATAAAATATCTTTTGATTTGGACAACTTACTGAATTATAAATATGGATTTTGTGAGGCTATATCCTGACAAAACGTAAATATTTTTGTGTTCTATGCTACAACTTTTTATTAGCGCAAGATAAAATAGTATTGTAAAGGAATTTATTGTTTATTTTTAAAGCACCTATGGATTGGCATCATTATTTAAAAATTATTTTCCAAATATTAATTTGCCATTTGTTATTTGTCAGAAAATTGTTTGGCAAACTATTTTTAAATATCTATTTTACTATACCTATTTTACATCACTATTTTATCTTGCACCAATAAAGCGTTATAGCAAAAAAACGAAAAGATTCGCCCTTTTGGCATGACACGAATTTCAATTATTCCAATTTATACGTTTTTTTTTTTGCTATAACTCTTTATTTGTGCAAGATAAAATAGTGGTGTGAAGGTATTTATTGTTTGATTTTAAAGCATCTGCCGATTGGCATAATTAATTTAAAAACAAATTGCCAAACATTTTTATTGCAAATTATAAAAATTTTAAAAAATATTTTATAACAATGATGGTGATCGATAGGTGCTTTAAAAACAAACAATTAATGCCTTTACACCACTATTTTATCTTATACCAATAAAAAGTTATGGCAAAAAAACTAAAAGATTCGCCCTTTTGGCATGACAAAATTTTCTATTTTTCGAATTTGTCTTTTTGGTTTTGTCTTTTATGGCTATAAATATCCAACAAAAATACACACTATTTTGGCACAGTATACATGAGGAAAAACTACACTCAAAAATGTAAAAAAAACGCAAATGTTAAAAATTACACATTCGCCCCTTTGGCATGATAGTGACGATATCATGTATAATATTCTTTTTTCGTTCTGTTTTTTTATTCTTCACCGAAAACTTATTTAAAATAATTGCATCCAATGAAAAATTGTTTGTAACAAACATATTCTGCTTGGAATTTAAGATTATTTGATCATACCAGTTGTTTCAATTATTGATTTAATTAAAAAATCATTTTGGTATAAATTGTATGATTCATAGCTTTATTTTATTTGTATTACTATACTAAAAAATATATTGAAGTTATTTGCAAGTATAATCTACATATTGCCAAACATATTTTGTTCTGTATATAGGAAATATGTACCAATAGTAAAACTGTTAGAAAGTAATTTAAAATATTAATGCTTTATTAATCATTATTTAAAACTAAAGTTTTCCCCAAAAACTAAAGTGCCATTAGTATCTGTATCAAATGATTATCGTTAACATTTCAGAGTACTCTAACCCCAGCATAATTAACACTTGAACAACATTAAAAAGCACTCATTTTAAATTCAAAGAGTTTAAATCGTTTCTCAAATCGTTCTTCGCATTAGCAACATTCAAACCGCAGCCACATCGAACCATTCATTTATTCAGACCTAACAATGTTACAATTATATAAAATTGTAATTGCAGCGTAATTAGTTCATCTCGCATTACTAATCTGCAGCAATCAACAGTTTGATCAACAGCATCAACAAACAACAACAACAACAAGAACCACAGCAATCGTAATAATATAAATAATTTTTGTGGTTTTCGTCGTCGCTGTTGCGATTGTGTAACCGAACATTAATTTATTATTAACTAATTGCAGCAATTGTTGTTTGAACGGCGCATAAAGGGTAATACGATGCCATAAAATATATGAACAATTGCTGTCTTTTTAATGCCGAGTTAAACAAGCGCAAACGTCGTTGCTACTTGCGGTTTAAATACCTAGTATTGGAGATTTTAGACGTGGTAGTAGTTGAAGCAGAAAATACGTTCTTTATAATTGTGAATTAGCAATGCGAGCAAAATTCAATAAATATGCAAGAAACTGTGAAAAAAAAAATTCGAATTGCAAATCTTAACCTAGAATACACGGAGATTTTCAGTTCTAAAGTGTTGCATACAAATGCTAAATTTAATGTATTGTAATAATATAACTACGTATTATAATAATAATTATTTATTTCAAATTTGTAATTTCCCCGGAATTGCTTGTATTCAACACCATTCTGTACTGGAACAGTATCGATTTCTGAAAATAACAAATACGAAAAATTGATATTGCCGTGCATCATATTGTAGAATTTCGTTTTTCAAACCATGATTCATTATATTAAAGACCTACAAAATAATATGTAAATAAGACACATGAAATGTACATCATATTGATGAATTTTGTTCTTCAAACCAAAAAATTTAAAAAGTGTCATCAGAAATAAAATATTTGGTAAGAACTCTTCAATATATCGTTACGAGATCAATGATCAAAGTAGTTTGAGATTTCACATGAAATCGGACAAATACTCATAATGATATCAAGCGTCCAATTGGATCTACATGGTACACAGAAAAAATAATCTACGTAAATACAGCAACCATAAATAATTGTGTACCATTCGGTGGTCTAGCAGCGCGTTCTAATGTATTTTGCAAATATATTCGCTAAAAATGTGATTTGCTTCCAAAAATATAACAATAAAGGTCTTTATAATTCTCATTCAGTTAATTAAAAAAGAAGGTTATAAATTCTTGTGGGTGTACATAAAATATACTTTTCTGATAATGAAAATAGAAGACATTTTTGACGACACACTTAAAGGATGATCAAGCTCAATAAGTGAATATCTTGGCATATACCAAATGGGAATAACATGCGCACAAGCAAACGCGTAAACAAAAATTCCATCGTTTGCTTGCCGACGTTTATTTGCTGCAAGCTCGCATCGTGAGGCCGTGCCGCATCGTGTTCTCATCAACGGCGATTGTTAATGCAATTAATTCAATAGTAATTTCAACAAATTATTGAATTGTATTGATGTAACATTTTATTTTTCTCTGTCAACTTATTAATTAAGAGGATTACATATTTAATCAATACAATAAATTCCATTGTTGTTTCAGCAAATATTTTACTTGTATTGATGTAACTTTTTGTTTTTTTTTCTGTTAATTTATTAATTAATATGATAAAATATTTAATCAATTCAATTAAAGGTCGTATCGGCGAAGAATAAATTACAAATTTGTTGTATTGATCAAATTTTTTGCTATATTTACACATATATTTTTTTTCTGTGTAGGTGGATATCATGCGTTCTGTCGGAGTTTTCTCGATACAAGAAATTCTTTGAAATAGAAACGATATCGAAGAAAAAATTATTTTTGGATGGATTTTTAGTCATAGACCTCATACTCAGTTTTTTGATATTGCCTAAAATTTTTGAGGCTTGATTATACCCTACACTAAAAGTGAAAGGGTATATTTAGTTTGGTACGCCGTTTGTAACACCCATAAGGAAGCATCTCCGGTATGGAAAAGTATATATATTCTTGATCAGCATGACCTCCTGAGTCGATTTAGCGATGTCCGTCTGTCTGTCCGTCCATCTGTCTGTCTGTTGAAATCACGATTACAGTAAAAATAGAAAAGCTAGGGCAATGAAGCTTTAGATTTATTTTACTTATATATCTAAGCTGTCTGAACAATTGGCATGATCGGTCTATTGTGACCTGATAACCGACCACTTATGTTAAATACCTCGTATAAAATTTATATCTACAGATCAATTTTACTGTATACGTGCTTAGTAAAACTTTTTTTTGTCAAATATATATTGACTCATGCTCAAATACATGAAAATAATGGTTTCCGGCGAAATGACTTGTGGTTCCAAAAAAAAGTGAAATTCGGTACACCTACCCATTTGTAAATATGGGTATCAAATGAATGGAAATTCTTCAGCGATTGAAAGTTTGTATTTATTTTCTGGATTCGTATACCCCGGTGACCTATATACCACTTTTAATGGTAACCACACATATGTGTAGGGTATTTATAGTCGGCTTAGACCGACTATAATTTTGATAATCCTAACTATCATACTAAAACCTACATTAAAATTTCCCATGTGATCTAACCTTCCCAATTGGTTTTAAATTTGAATTCTCATTATTTTCTATATATTTTGGACTTTGACCTTTTAGCAATTAGAATTTTCTGTCTGTGGCAACCGAATACTCTTAAATGTCAAATACGTTTCTTATAATCAAAAATAACAAATTTCCGTTTTATTACTATTAGAAATTTAACTAAAAATTTGTGTTTTTTATTTATATTTTTTAGAAATTTAAGAAATATCGTTTTAACAGATATATTAGGTTATTACGAATATTTTTTTGTTTTCTTCACAACTTATCAAAATTTTATTTAATTATAGTAGCCATAACCGAATGTGTTCACTAAATAGCCTAGAATTACAGTTGATTTCATCGAGTTTGAGTATTTTTATTCAGTTCCTGTTTCGATTTACTTCTCTGCTTTTCTCTTCTACACACCGAACAAATATTAGTTGCTGTAACTAACTCAATGTTCAAAGAACATATTCGGTTTACTAAACACGTTTCGGTTCTCAATACTAAATGCGGTTCTTATATATCAAAAAGCTATAACGAAAACAAGCATGTTATAGTTTTAGACTATATGACATATTAAATTCTTTATGTGTCTTTGAAAGTCTTTGTTATGAATACCAAATTTGGCAGTTCTATTAGCAAATTTATTGAAATTGTGATTCAACAGTATGAATGTATTCTATCTTCCCCCCAGTAAAAGTTGTGCTAGGATCATGATCGGAGACGGATCATTATACTTTTTTTAACCATATTATAATCCGACTAGTTACATGAACCAGATGATCTGGCTATGATCAACTCTTTTCAATTTTATGAGTGAAATGATCATAGATAACACATTTTGATTTTTGCTAAAGTTTTTTTTTATGATTTTGATACGACTTGTGATGGAATTCGAAAAAATGCGATCGATACAATATTTTAGTCTACAGACTTACATATATATCGACTAAAATAGTTGTATCGAGTTCAGAACACAGTTTCGATATTTTAACACAGATAAAAATCTACTATTTGGCCTGAGGTTCTAAGAAAGTAATTGTTATATGTAACAACCAACTCTATTCGATTAAAATGAAAATTCTACTAGTTGTTGGATTGAACTGACATATTCGGAGAGTACTTAAATTATCATCATATATGCACACCATAAATTGTTCTAATACCGTTTTTTATTTATGGTATCTCTTACTAGAACCAGTTTCATTTTAGTTATAGGAACCGAATTAACAGTTCAGAGATTCGAATGGCGCAACAAATTTCATTTTTGTGTGGAAGTTTTATGATTTTCGTTTAAATTCACATTCATTATCACATCGATAAATATACCTTAGTAAATTTTAAAATAATCTTTGGTTGTTTTTAGAAAAATTAATTTCTCAAAATCTTACCCAGCTCACATCACAGCAATCTCAAGTTCATTATAAAGCAACGACTTCAAAGAGTGCACCAGACAACAATTATCCCCACCTTCGTCGCGGTGCATTGATCAGTTACCGACACAATACAAATGAGTTGATCACCGATCACGGTGCGTGTAGCCGTATAAGTGCGAGATTATATCTGGGTAGGAGCACCGAGTCGCGCACAGTAGCCACTTCGGCCAGGTGAGCAGACAAAAGGTGCCGATAAACTCGCCGTGGGGGCAGACACTACACAATTCAAGTAGTCATGACTATGGCAATGTTGCACCAAATGCGCCGATCATTAATAATTGCGCGACGATCATTAATTTTTCCCCCATGGCGGATAAGTGTGACCGGACTGGACCGGAGCGCGTTGGCACTGCACAGTTTTTCGTTATAGTTTTCTTTTTTTCTTTTAACAACATCATCGATTATTAATTGAAATGTAGTAAGTATGAGGGAAAAATTCCAGCAGTTGTCATGCTGAACAAACGGATTTTTTAATTTCACAACTTCTTCAGTTTTAATGGGCTTTTAAAATATAAAAAAAAAAACATTTCTATGATATTTATGCCACTCGCACAAAAACATGTCCAAAATCGTAGCTCAGTCAGCTAATGGCCAACAACCACCCCGTGTAAAGTCGGTGCTGCAAAAATAAAAAATAAAATCCATTTGGATTTTCGATTTTTATCTCGTCTGCTCATCGCTTTGGTATCTGGTCACAGCTCAATACGCAGCTATACCGTTCAATGGAATTGCCCAAAAAAGGGAAAAATTATAAAAAAAATAAAAATTCCCCCAAAATAAATGCACGAGTTTCCGCTTAAAAGCACATTTTTCGCTCATGTTTTGGCAAAGCAAATAGTATACGTCCTACCTTCGAGGCCTCCCCTCATGCAGCCCAAATCTGCCATTGAAAAAGTCCATTTAAAATGGCAAATTGTAAAATTGCCATTTTGGTTCAATGAAAATAGAAATTGGCGCTGAACGAGCACTGAACACACAAACGAACTAACAAAATTGGTCGCCACTCGAGTGTTGCCTCTATGCAAAATGCACCATTTTTGGGTATTTTCTTTTTTTTTTTTTAATCCGTAATGCATTTTTTTCGCAATTTTTGCGCAGTTTTGCTTTCGGAGTTTTTAGTTCAGGTTCATTTTGCATTTCCATTAAAATTCAATTCACTCGTCGAGAATGATTTATCGAGCATTTGTAAAACGTATAAATTGTCGGTTAAGTGAATGGCAGGCGGCCGACGGTGGTCCTTGTGGGGTTTAAAGAGTACTCTTAAATATGCAGAGTGGTAAAACATTATTTGGAAATAGTTTTAATGCTTTGCTTTTGTATCAGGCACATTGGAAACACAATCCTTTTTTTTTGATGTTTTTTATTGATAAATCATAAAAATAAAAGTTTAGAAAAAATAATTGCGTACTTTTTAAAATCAGTTAAATTCTTTGAAATGGAGATAATGCTAATAAACCTAAAAAAGTTTTATATATTTTTCATTCATCGAAAAAAAAAACAGTAAGGAAGGTTAGGTCACATGGGAAATTTTGAAGTATGGAAATTTCGTTAGTTGGTTTAATGAAGTTAGTAAGAATTATAAAAGTACTAGTTGGTTTAAGCCGTCTTTAAATACCCCAATATGCAGTTATCGTTTAAAGTGGTTCAAAATTGCTCAGAGTTTACAAATCCTAAAAATAACATGAACGAAAAATCTTTAATATTACAAACGTTTTGTATTCTTAAATATATGTGAATATATGAAATTAAAAATTCATTCAGTTAACGGTAACGTTACTCTATAGTTTTTCATGTACACAGGAAAAAAAAATCTTTAAAATGATGATCTTATTCATAAATATTATGAATTTTTTCACCAACTACCAGAATCATCATATGAATGATTTCATTCATTGAATTGTAATTTAATATTGAAAAATTTGATATATACACAGAAAAAAAAGTACATCATATAAATGAATTCCATTCTTCAAACCATGATATTTATGAATGCTATCATAAATATGATGCACGCTTGGTAAATGTCGAAAAAGTGTTCCTCAATATGATGAACTGTATATGAACAAGAACATAAAATTCTACATAGTTTACTTCATATTGAAGAATGCTGTTCATCAAAATAAATATCAATCAAAATATTTATTTTTCGTTCATTTTTTTCCGTACTTCTCAGTTCTCAAGTAGTTCTTGTATGCTATTTCTTATATATTGCTTGTTCGATATGCATTAGTTAGTAAAGTGTTTTAATTAGTTTTTCGACCTTTTTTTGGAACATTTTTTTTTCCAAAAAATTTGTTTTTCAAAATTTTTTGTAGTTTCAAAAATTTTTTTTTTGAAATTTTTTTTTCAGGATAACTTTTATTTGAACATTTTTTTTTCTGTTATTTTTTAAATAATATTTTTACCAACACTATTTTTTTGAATATTTTTTTGAAAAATTCGTAAAAAAATATATTATGAACAAATTCATCACAATTCATGACAATTGAAATTCATTGTATTGAATATTTCGTTCTTCACTATGATGTTCGATAGTACGAATAATTTTATATACATACATATATAATGAATGTATTTAATGAACAGTGGTATCAATATGATGAATCTGATAGTTGGTGAAAAAAATCATATTATTTATGAATAAATTCATCATATTGAAGATTTTTTTTTCGTGTAGGATCTATACATCAAATTTACACACAAAATTTGTCTTCATTTCACATAGTATATTTATTTATAATTCCTATAAGATTTGTGTTATTTAATTGTTAAATACTAATTACTTGATTTGTAAAATACTATTTTTTTTTTCAAAATAATAATTGATGGAATTTTTTTTTTCAAAAAAAAATGTTTTTAAATAAAATTAAAAAATAACAAAAAAAAAAAAAATTTTAAATTTAATATCAAAAAATAAAATTCTGCAAAAAAAAATTAATTGTTTGTCCGATATTTAAAAAAAAAATATTGTCAGAAAAAACATTTTGTCAAAGAAAAAAATAATTTCTATCGAATAGAATTTTTTAAAAAAAATAAATTGTTTTTAAACAACATTATATTTTTTTTAATAAATTTTTTATAAATATATTTATTAATAAAAACATATTACTAATTTATGCATGTCGAACAAGCATTATACAGAGTGTTTGTTTCATCGATGTCAAATAATTCAATGAATTATTCTATGACTCAATAAATCAGAAAATGTAAAATAAAAATATGTCTTATTTTGCACCCAGTTTAAGATGCAGGGTGTTTAAGAAATGCATAACACTCACACTCTACGTTGCTATTTTACGCAACTGATTTCTGTTTTTACTAATGATTCGTAAAAAACACGAATATTTCGTAAAATTCTTCATATTGCCGCAAAATTTACGAAAGTTTGGTAAATTATTTGTATAATGTAAAGTTTATTCACAAAATATGTTATTCATTCGTAAAAAAATTGTAATAGAAAATTATATATTGAAAGTTTCGTAATTTCAACGAAATATTCGTAATTTTGTTGTTGTTTTAATTTACGAATATTGATTCGTGATATAAACGAATCGCTCGTAAAAAATATTTTGGCAAAAAAAATGTTTCGTGTATTCTACGAATTGTTTGAAATTAAAAATTACGAAAAAATATTTCGTTTTATTTTTAGTGTAACCTATTTATAGTGTAACCTAGTCAAGCAAATTGGTTATAATCTTTTTATAAATTAATATCAGTTTTTTTTAGTCCTTTCCTACGATCGGCATCTTCGAAAATATGATAAAAATTCAAAATTTTGTTACGCCCCCCCCCCCATTTTATTTAAATTTACAATAATAGACCAGTTCAATCGAAGTATTTTCTTAGCGATCACAGTGATTTTAACCTGGTATGAAATGCTGCAGAAATAATTAAACAGCCCTAGTAGAAATTTATCCTATTATGGTATACATGATAATGTCTAGATCGTGATCGTCATGTAATATGTATTATATATTATTCTCATTATTTGTGCTTAACATTTTCCATTCATTATATACAGCTCTATTAGTGACGAAGTATAGTAAGAAGTATAGTAATGTAAGATGACGAAATCCTGACATTCGTTTTATAAATTTCTTAAATAAATACATTGTTTTAATTATTTTAAAATACTACGTTTTTAATCTTTTAGTAAGTAAAGTATAGCAAGTAAAAGTAAAGTAGTAAAATAAATATGTTAATTACCTTGAATTTATGTTCAATTAATTTTTTAATTAATATAATTAAATATTTAATCAATACAATTAAATGTCGTATCGGCGATGAAACATTTAAAAATTAATATATTGATACATTTTTTGTTTAATACCACAAGTTATTAAACACAATGATAAAACTGAATGGATACACATTAAGCCTATGAATGCTTTTAAAATTGTGAATTTTTCCTGCCATAAATGATCGATGTCCATCACACATGTTGCCCAGAAAAAACACTTTCCGATGTGCTCCCGTTGCGCAACCATTCAGCGAACACAGCAAGTGCTCGCGGGCGAGGCATCAACAGCCACCAGAACGCCCGACCGCCAGGTAGGACAACCGACTGCCAGTTAAACGCCTGCACAAGCCACAGGCAGTAGTGCAAATGATAAATGCTTTGAATGGAGCATCCAACATCTTCGTCTTCGAACGATAAATACAAAAAACACCAAAGAATCAACCAACGCCTGGAAGAAGAAAAAATTACAAATGATGCAGATTGACTACGGGAGCACTTTTGACATCAGATAAACAGCGTGACTGCGTCGAAGAAATGCTTTTGAAGATACCGCCACCAACAGGACCAAGCACCTAGCCCATGCTTGCTGCCTCTGACACAATAAGGAATTTAATCCGCTGATGATCTGCAACTCAATGAATGAGTGAGCGCGCTCGCATTGAATGAGCACTTGCGCGAGAGCCACGCGAGCAGACGACATCATTCATCAACGAACGCACTTGAGTGAAGGTCACCTGGCTTTGATGGACGATGATCTTCTGGTGCGGCTGCTGCTATTGCCCGTTGACTCTTCTGCTGATGAATCGAAGAATCTGTGTTGTATGCAATTCTGCGTATTTGAAGATCGTCCGTCCGTCTGTTTGAAGTCGTCTCAATGCCAAGCATGAAAATGTGAATTTTATGCGTGTTTAATAATAATTAAATAGGCTTTTCTGGCAGTGCACTTGATTGATTACCGCATCGATTAGATTGTAAAGCGCTTTAATTATTTTGAATTTCAAGTATATCGCTGCATTTAATGCGATTTAATGCGGCATTTGTTGGATGGGCGGTAAATCGTAGTCTCAAATGTGAGTCAAGTGTGCGAGAGGCATTGAATTGAATTCGAATTTAAATTGTATTAAAGTGTGAAATTAGTATTTTTCGCTAATCAGTTTTGGAGGTGATAGGGGAACACACACGTAGTTGGTTTTCATATTAAGACTAATCGAAAATACGAAGAGATCAAGGTGAAGTTTAACTGAAGATGTTTAGAATATTCATACAACTAATCAAATTTCAAAACTGAATTTCACAAGCACGCGCTGCGTGAACCAATGCCAAATAAAACCGGTACAACGGTATCTGTATTACTATGTAGTGAATTTAAAACTGTATGCGGCTGTAAAACTGTGTCGTGCTTCTAAAACTGTCGGTTAAATATTTACATATGTAGCATATACACCAACCCATAAAGGTATAAATACACATACTATTAAATAATTCTTAAATTAATAGAATTCACCAATTAATCTCTGTTTCTATTTTTATATTCAATATTTTGTTTTCTGTGTATTTAATCAACACTTAAATATCAATTATTCTATAGATCAATATATATTTTTATAAACAAATAAAAATTGATATACGTAATTAAAAAAAATGCTGTCAAAATAAAAAATAATTACTATAATTCGATAACATTATATCAACATTATTAAATTTAGATTTTATTAATATTTTTATAACGAGTATTTAAAACAATTATAATATAATTTGAACTCAGTTCAATGTTAACTTTGCAAGCGATAATGACTATCGCAAAAATTTTGATAATAGTTCTACTTTTAGTAGTGCAAAATGTAGGACTTTCTTTATTTTGTTGGTGAAATTTACATAAATAATAGATTTTATTTATTACTTTTATTTAGTTGAATGCCGACGTACAATTTCGTAATCTCAACTGTACCACCATCGATAAAGAATTTAGTCATTTCGAATATTGTTACATCAAGGCCATCAATCGAACCTATCACTATGTTTCGATTAAAATGAATTTGTATCAAGTGCCAATCTCAAATATTACCGTACGTATGATAAAAATATAAAAATAATTACATTTTTTTTTATTATTCAATGAATTTTAGATACGTGTCGATCTTCGCAAACGTGCCAATGGTTATAAACCTTTTCTATATAATTTCACCACCGACGTTTGCATTTATCTGAAACATCGAAAAAATCCAGTTATCAATTATTTTTACAGTTTCATTAGTGACTACAGCAATCTGAATCATACTTGTCCCTATGATGTATGTATTACATTTTGTAAATTTCTTCTCTTTAGTTTTCTTTGTTTTCGTAGCATGATTTGATTATGGACAAGTTTCCCATTTCCAAATTGGATTATTTGACCTCGGAAAAGTTGCCGCTTCCGCCGGGAGACTACGGCGTCTTCTATACATGGATCGCTTTTAATGTACCGCGGGCTACTGTAAATTTCTTCTTTACACGATCGTAAAAACTATGCAATCGAGGTGTTCAAATCGTTACCGAAATTGTTTTTGAAAAATGTGTAATAAAACGATATGCAAAAGTGATAAAAATGGTTTGAGTTTTATTCTGGTTGGTCAACCAAAATTTGCAAAAAAAAAAGGTTTCTAAAAAAATTCGAAGCTGAATAGAATTCGACATTTAAATAAAATAAATTACGCATTAAATTAACTTAAATTCATTTTAGTTTTACCAAATATTTAGGAAAATATAACTAATTCGATTATACCATAAAAAAAGTAATACGTATCAATAAATATTTATAGGTCTTAATTTTAAAGGAGTGGATTATAAAATATATTATAAAACTACATATTTATTAACAGTTTTAATTTATGGTATTGACCAATAATATTAAAAATATGAATTACTATTAATCGTGTCTCGTAGTATCGATGTTTCTTATGAAAACTAAAACGTATAAATCTTTTGATGGACGTTTTTGAATACAAAAACTGTTAGGTAAGCCTTATTAGAAAAAATATGATCATTGCCTTTGCATGCCCTTATCATGCTTACCATAGCAGGGTTTACATTATCTAAACAGTCAATGTTCCCGATCATAGCTACATTATTTGTTCCTCATAACAAAATTAGCATCAGGCAATGATCGAGATCCTGAAAAGATGAGAACGGAAATCTAGTGACAGATATCCAGAGCACACTGGAAATAGGGAGGGTGCACTTCTCTAAACTGCTGACCGGTGATGATGACCGCAATTCCACCGATAGAGAAGCAAACCCGGCAACCCCAGTACTTGATGACGACGTTGAGATTCCGCCACCCGACCATGACGAGGTCAGAACAGCCATTGCTCGGCTGAAAAACAACAAAGCCGCAGGTGCTGATGGCCTGCCTGCTGAATTGTTTAAGACCGGAGGCGAAGAGCTAATAGAGAGCATGCACGAGCTCGTAAGCAGAATATGGTCGGATGAAAGCATGCCAAGTGACTGGAACCTCAGTGTACTCTGCCCAATCCTTAAGAAAGGGGATCCCACTATCTGCGCCAACTACCGTGGGATCAGCCTACTCAATATCGCATACAAGGTTCTATCGAGCGTATTATGTGAAAGACTGAAGCCCATCGTCAACAGACTGATTGGACCTTATCAGTGCGGCTTCAGACCTGGAAAGTCCACCATAGACCAGATTTTCACATTGCGCCTAATCCAGGAAAAGACCCTAGAAAAACAGATCGACACCTACCACCTATTAGTCGACTATAAAGCCGCCTTCGACACTCCGATAAGGGAACGATTATACGCCGCAATGTCTGAGTTCGGTATACCTGCGAAACTTATAAGGCTTTGCAGGATGACCCTGAGCAACACACGTTGCTCAGTGAGAATAGGAAAAGACCTCTCCGAGCCATTTCATACCGAACGAGGTTTCAGACAGGGTGACTCCCTATCGTGCGACTTTTTTAACTTATTGATGGAGAAAATAGTTCGAGCTGCCGAACTCCGTCAAAGCGGCACTATCCTCAACAAAAGTGTCATGCTGCTCGCATATGCCGACGATATCGATATCATTGGCAGGAGCACACGAGCAGTCAGCGCAGCATTCTCCAGATTGGAGAAATAGTCGCGTCGAATGGGTCTAGCGGTAAACGAGGACAAGACGAAGTTCCTTGTGTCAACAAGCAAAAAAGAGTACGTGCGTCTTGAACAAAAAGCTGATTTTGACACCCACAAGTTCGACATTGTGAAGGACTTCGTCTATCTGGGATCCAGCGTAAACAGCAACAACGACGTCAGCCTGGAGATCAAACGGAGAATAACTCTTGCCAACAGGTGCTACTTTGGGCTCAGTAGGAAATTGAGAAGCAGAGCCCTCTCTCGCCGGACAAAAATAACGCTCTACAAGTCACTCATCATGCCCGTCCTACTTTATGGTGCAGAAACATGGACGCTGGCCTCCGCCGATGAGAGAGTACTGGGAGCGTTCGAGAGAAAGATTCTCCGTAAATCTTTGGCCCTATCTGCTTTGCTAACGAGTATCGAATCAGGATGAACCACGAGCTGTATGAGTTATTCGACGACATTGACATAGTCAAGCGCATCAAGATCCAGCGGCTTCGCTGGCTAGGTCATGTCGAACGAATGGATGAAAACACTCCAGTCAAGAAGGTGCTTGAATCGAAACTCGAAGGTGGACAGCGTAGAAGAGGGCGTCCAAATCTGCGTTGGAAAGACCAAGTTGAGGACAACCTGGCAACGCTTGGTATTTCTAACTGGCGTCAGCGCGCGCAAAGCAGATCCGACTGGCGCGCTTCATCTCAGCGGCCAAAACCGACCCACGGTTGTAAGGGCCATTTATGTAAGTAAGTAATGATCGAGATTAATGAGAGAAACCCTATTATGCTAGGGCTCAGACAAGGCAATTGTCGGGTCAATATTAAAATGGGGAATTGCCCGATCAGTACATTATCATGGCCTGAGGTCAATACATGATCAGGACACTGCGTTACATGGACATTATGGGCCTCGTCATATCCCGATCATCTCAAATAATGACATGATCACTTCATGACCATGGCCCTACCAAAATTTCTACTAGGGTAAACAATAAATCTTTTCATATAAACCCAATGGTAATGTATTTGTATTTTCTAGTATTTAATGGTATTTTCCGATTAAAATAAAAATTTATCCTATTGACTATTTTTAATAGTAAAAAAATATTATTTATATAGTATTTTTTTTTTTGGCTAAGATAACCAAAACCAGTTGGGAAGGTTAGATCACATGGGAAATTTTAAAGTAGGTGTAATTATGATAGTTAGGATTATCAAAATTATAGTCGGTCTAAGCCGACTATAAATACCCTACACATATGTGTGGTTACCATTCAAAGTGATATATAGGTCACCAGGGTATACGAATCCTGAAAATAACTACAAACATTTAATCGCTGAAGAATTTCCATTCATTTGATACCCATATTTACAAATGGGTAGGTGTACCGAATTTCGATTTTTTTTTTTGTGAACCACAAGTCTTTTCGCCGGAAAACATTATTATCATGTATTTGAGCATGATGTCAATATATATTTGACCAACAAAGTTTACCTAAGCACGTATACATAAAAATTGATCTTTATATGTACATTTTATATGTGGTATTTGAACATAAGTGGTCGGATCATAGGTCACCATGGACCGATCTTGCCAATTTTTTCGCACATACAGCGTAGGTATATTAGTAATTTAAGTTATAAGTTTCATTTATCTAGCTCTTCAATTTTAAAAGTCTTAGGGATTTCAACAGACAGACAGACAGACAGACGGACAGACAGACGGACAGACAGACAGACGGACAGACGGACATCGCTAAATCGACTCAGGAGGTCATGCTGATCAAGAATATATATACTTTTCCATACCGGAGATGCTTCCTTCTGGGTGTTACAAACGGCGTACCAAACTGAATATACCCTTTCACTCTTAGTGTAGGGTATAAAAACGGACAATCAAAATGACGATTCATTTTGATTTGATGCAGTTCCAAATTGCTATTTGATACAGACGAATTTCTGTTTTTATTAATTCACTCAGAAAAATACTATATAAATAATAGTTTTTTACTATTAACTAGTTGGGAAGGTATAATCACATAGGAAATTTTAAAGTAGGACATTTTATAGTAGGTGTTCTTATAATAGTTAGGATTATCAAATTATAGTCGGTCTAAGCCGACTATAAAGACTCTACACATATGTGTGGTTACCATTCAAAGTGGTGATCTATACACCAGGGTATACGAATTCTAAAAATAACTACAAACTTTCAATCGCTGAAGAATTTACATTCATTTGATACCCATATTTACAAATGGGTAGGTGTACCGAATTTCGATTTTTTTTTTTTAACCACAAGTCATTTCGCGGGAAAACATTATTTCATGTATATGAGCATGAAGTCAATATATATTTCACAAAAAAAGTTTACGTATACAGTAAAATTGATCTGTAGATGTAAATTGAGGTATTTCAATATAAGTGGTCAGATCGAAAGTCACAATGGACCGATCTTGCCCATTTTTTCGCACATACAGCGTAGGTATATAAATAATCTAAATTGTGTTTCATTTACATAACCCTTCAATTTTATAAGTAGTAGTAGGGATTTCAACATACAGACGGACAGTCTCATGAGGTCAAGCTGATTAAGAATATATATATACTTTTCCATACCGGAAATGCTTCCTTCTGGGTGTTAGAAACGGCGTACCAAGCTAAATATACCCTTTCACTTTTAGTGTAGGGTATAAATATATATGATGATGAAAAAATGTACCATCGTGCCAAATTTTACACTCCATTAAACGATATTTTGCACAAATTATATATCCATTAATGTCATAGCTACACTTAAAAAGCAATGAATACGGTTTTATGTACCCTTTCCCAGTAGAAATTGTAATAGATACATGATCGGGAACTGATCATTTTATTTTTACTTCGCGATTGCACTTCAACATGAACACATGAATATTATCATGTGTTCCCTGATAGGGCAACTTTTTTAATGTAATTTTGACTTTAGGAGCTTTACTATTGTCTGCCGAGAGGTTTAAAAAAACGTTTTCCATTTTCAGTGGTTAATAGTCCCTGGCGAAGATTTAAACCTTGCCATGACCATGTTGGTCTTGTAACTATTTGGGTTCTTAAAACAGTAAATCATCATGATCACTTACCGAACACGGCCCTAACACAATGTCCGCAATGGGGAACCATATACAGGGTGTTTGGTTCATCCATGTCAATAATTCATGGCTCAAAAAAATAAGAAAATGTTAAATAAATTTTGCATCCATTTTAAGATACAGGGTGTTTAAGAGATGCATATTACTAACATAACCTAGTCAATAAAATTGGATATAAAGTATGATCTGTTGATAAATAAATAAACATTTTTAAATCAATTTTATAACTTACCAGTGTAAAACCATGTGGCAACGCCGATCAGAACGGTATATTCGTCAACTTTGAACGATGAATCGGGAGTTCGCTACGAAGAAACGAACCGAGCAGACGCGTTGTACTGATTTACCAATACTACTTTTTGTTCTCATTAAATAATAAATTATACATAATCTCTTCTTTTTAACGGTTGTGTTTCTTATTAAACGGGAAAAGCGGAGTCTTTTTACCAGTCTAAAAGCACTGCAATTGTCTAGAGAGTACTGGGAATGAACTGGTCTATCATTATAAATTAGAAAAAAATGGGGTGATATAACAAAATTTTGAGAAAATCAATGACAAAGATTAAATTTGAATTTTTATTTTTGTAAATTTCAAATTTACGGACATTTAAAAAAAGAGGATATCATGGGGTTCGAAGATGTGATATATCATTGGAAAGGTAATTTAATTGTATAAAATATGTGTACAAAATAAAGAAACATTTGTCAACAGATTATCCTGTATAACTAATTTTCTACTAGGTTATGTCAGTAATATGCTTCTCTTAAACACCATGTATCTTAAACTGGGTGCAAAATTAGACAGTTTTTATTTTTTTGAATTATTGACATCGATAAACCCCTGTATATACCTGTATATATAGTATTAATTCATATAATTACAAAATTATTAAATATAGATTTTAAAATTGTTTTTTTTATATTTAATTAAATATACTACAACAGCACTAAGCTCTAAGTCAATTATTAAAATATGAACAATCAGTTCGATTTTAACTATACGTACAGCAATAATGTTTATAAAAAGTACTATTTTCATATATCTAATATTTGCAGTCCAAAATGTGGGTATATTTTTGCAATTTTATAAAATAAATAACTTATGCAATATTTTAATTTAGTTGGATGCCGGCGTACAATTTCGTAACTTCAATTGCACCTGTATCGACAAAGCTTTTTGCGATTTCGAATATTGTTATATTAAGTCCGTCAGCCGCAATTACCGTTATTTATCGGCCAAAGCAATTATGCACCAAGTTCCTATAACAAATATTTCCGTAAGTATTCGCTAAACAAGAATATATATTCATTTTGCTAAATCATTTTTAGATTCGCATTGATATGCGCAAACGTGCTAATGGCTATAAACCTTTTCTATATAATGTGACCGCCGATGCTTGCCTTTTTTTAGTAAATCGTAAAAAATATCCAGTGGTGAAATATGTTTATGAATTCATTGAGGAGTACACCAATATGAATCATACGTGTCCCTATAATGTTTGTATATTTTGCTGTTGTTTTTTACAAAAATATTTTGGCATTTAGCATTTTGTTTGCAGCATGATTTAATTTTGGATAAGTTTCCCATTTCAAAATTGGATTTTATGACGTCGGCCATTCTACCATTACCTTTGGGAGACTATGGAATTTTCACAACATGGACCGCATACAATGTACCGAGAGCAACACTGGATATATACTTTACAAAATTTTAGTAACTATACATGAAATTATATAAGAGAACGAGGAACTGTTCTGTATTAAAAAAAAAAAGAATTAAATATTTAAACAAATTTCAATGTTTTAAAATTTAAATAATATGAAATCCAAATTTGGGTGACGAAATTTTTATGTCAGATTTTTGTTTCGTTGTTCGTTTCGAAATACATAAATTGTGTAGAAATATTTAATTCAGTACATTTTTACTTTGAAGGTGTTAAGTTCAGAGGTACGTTCTTTGCTTTACTCTAGTAGAAATTAGTTCGAAGAATAATTTGAACTAGAATAGGTACCCAAGAAGATCAAAATTAATTAATTTTCTATTTTTTTTAATACAAGTTGTATTTGAATTAGCTAAATTTCGTAAAAAAAAATTATTGTCTCCGCTATATCAAAAGATATCAATTTAATAGGACCCAACTGAAAATAGAAGTGCATGTGAGATTCATATGGTTATTCCAAAAAGTCAGCGAATTTTGCGTAATAGTTATTTTTTTTAATAATTTTGAAAAATACTTTAGATAATTTTCTTCATTTGTATATATACACTTTTTCATAAAAGTTTATAATTTTCTCATAATAAATCATAGAAGAATTCCGTACGGAACATCCGTTTAGAAATTTGCCAACAATTTTTTTTTTACTTTATTTTTGTATATGTAAACTTTTTTTTCCTATAGTTTATGGTTATTTCATAATAAGTCATAGACAAATACAGGAAAAAAAACGTAAATTTTCACTTATGACAGTCTTACACTCAAAATAATTTCTAGGACATTTTACGAAATATTTTTTCGTAATTTTTAATTTCGTAAAATACACGAATAATTCGTAGAATACACGAAACATTCTTAATTTCTTTTTTTTTCCCCAAATTATTTATTACGAACGATTCGTTTATATTACGAATCAATATTCGTAAAAATAAAACAACAATAAAATTACAAATATTTCGTTTAAATTACGAAATTTTCGTTATTATGCATTTTTTTTTTTTGTTTTTTTCGTAAATTTATTAATTATATTTTATATTTATCGTTTTTTTAACTTCGTGTATTTTACGAAAGATTCGTAATTTTTTTATTCAGTAACGTCCTAACTAATTTTTTAGGCAACGAAGACACATGCGCGCAAGCATTTCATTTCAAGTTTAATCACGGTCGCGTGCGCAGTGAAAATATAAGAATTTCATTTTCTGGTTTCTGCGTATAATATATATATAATTGTAAAAAGTAACAATTTATATTAATATATATATATATATATAATGAACTGTTTCGTTTGTGCCGAACATTTAGAGTGGTGCATAAATTAAAGCAAAAATATAATTTCGTCGGTAATTATGTGCGATTTAGAAAACATCCGATATAAATAGTACATTTTACCGAAGGCCTTGGATGTATGGTTTAAGGCGTACAATCTATTCAATATAGAATACCCACAAGCAAGTGCACCAATGTGGCAGTTCATAAATAATTTTTACAAATTGCCTGATGACAATAGGCCGATTATTCCAATAACACATATGCTTCTTAAAGCAATAAAAGGTAATTTTAAACAAATTTTCTAATTGTATGTACCTCCCTAATTTCTGATTTTCTATTTTTTTTAGATTGTAATATGAACGAATTATTAATGAATCCTTTTTTACACAATGAATATTTTTTATATTAAAAAATGAAATGAAATGCATTTATTTTTATTTTTTGTTAACTGTGTTACATGTTTATATTAAAATTATATGAAAAAATGTGTTATATAAAATAAATATACAATATACATATACTGTACATATGTCTCTTTTTATATTAAAATAATATTATGCTTTTATTTCAGATTATGATAATATATTCAAATTAATACGAACATTTTGGTAAAAATACGAATATATTCATAAAAGAACGAATTTATTCGTAAAAATATGAATACATTTGTAAAATTATCAATTCATTTGTAAAATTAAGAATATTTTCGTAAAAATTACTAGTATTTTTGTAAATATTACGAATGTATTCATAAAAGTACGTATGTATTCGTAAAAATATGAATATATTCGTAAAATTATCAATACATTTGTAAAATGTACGAATGCTATCGTTAAAAGTACGAATATTTTTGTAAAACTTACGAATATATTCGTAAAAAGTAACAAATATATTTTTAAAAATTCAAAAAAAATCATTAAATTACGAATAAAAATTACGAATCTTTCGTATTATGTACGAATGGCTTTCGTAGATAAAATCTACGAATAGTTTCGTAAAATAAACAATTATATTCGTAATTTTATCATTAATTTACGAAAGTTCTTTCGTGTATTTTACGAAATATTTCGTGGATAAATTTCACGAATTCTTTCGTAAAATATACGAACGATTTCGTGTATTTTAAGCAGATTTTATTTTGAGTGTATAAAATCATTTTTATACGTTATCGTTAACGAAATATTTCTTTTTTTAGAAATTTTAATTCACATATTTAAGATACCAAATCTAATGTTATATTGAAGACTAGCTGGACCCGTGCACGACTCGTGCCAAGATTTTGTGAATTCATAGATATAAAGCGATTTTATTAATTTAAAAAAACATTATTATTATTTTTTATATCAGGGGCCCGTGCTTCGCTGTGGAAGTTTTTATTGGTTTTATAAATGCAGATACCAAATAATAATTCTCCGCCAAAACAACTTTTTTCAAAGACAATTCAGACAGTAGAATATTTCGCCGTAGAATTCTTCCCAGTAGATATTTTCGCCGTAAAATTCTTCCCCATAGAACGCTTTACCGTAGAATTCTTCCCGGTAGAACTCTTCCCGGTAGAATTCTTCCCCGTAGAGTTTTTCCCAGTAGAAGTTTTAGTGTAGTTAGTTTTAATGTGGTGAGTTTTAGTTTGTTGAATTTTTAGTTTAGTGAATTTTTAGTGTGGTGAGTTTTAGTGTGGTGTGTTTTAGTGTGGTGAGTTTTAGTGTGGTGAGTTTTAGTGTGGTGAGTTTTAGTGTGGTGAATTTTTAGTGTAGTGAGTTTTAGTGTGGTAAGTTTTATTGTGGTGAGTTTTAGTGCGGTGAGTTTTAGTGTGGTGAGTTTTAGTGTGGTGAGTTTTAGTGTGGTGAATTTTTAGTGTAGTGAGTTTTAGTGTGGTAAGTTTTATTGTGGTGAGTTTTAGTGCGGTGAGTTTTAGTGTGGTAAGTTTTAGTGTGGTGAGTTTCAGTGTGGTGAGTTTTTAGTATGGTGAGTTTTAGTGTGGTGAGTTTTAGTGTGGTGAATTTTTAGTGTGGTGAGTTTTAGTGTGATGCGCTTTATTGTGTTTAGTTTTAGTGTGGTGAATTTTAGTGTGGTGAGTTTTAGTGTGGTGAGTTTTAGTATGGTGAATTTTTAGTGTGGTGAGTTTTAGCGTGGTGAGTATTATTGTGGTGAGTTTTAGTGCGGTGAGTTTTAGTGTGGTGAGTTTTAGTGTGGTGAGTTTCAGTGTGGTGTGTTTTAGTGTGGTGAGTTTTAGTGTGGTGAGTTTTAGTGTGGTGAGTTTTAGTGTGGTGAGTTTTAGTGTGGTGAATTTTTAGTGTAGTGAGTTTTAGTGTGGTAAGTTTTATTGTGGTGAGTTTAAGTGCGGTGAGTTTTAGTGTGGTGAGTTTTAGTGTGGTGAGTTTCAGTGTGGTGAGTTTTTAGTATGGTGAGTTTTAGTGTGGTGAGTTTTAGTGTGGTGAATTTTTAGTGTGGTGAGTTTTAGTGTGGTGCGCTTTATTGTGTTTAGTTTTAGTGTGGTAAGTTTTAGTGTGGTGAATTTTAAAGTGGTGAGTTTTAGTGTGGTGAGTTTTAGTATGGTGAATTTTTAGTGTGGTGAGTTTTAGCGTGGTGAGTATTATTGTGGTGAGTTTTAGTGTGGTGAGTTTAAGTGTGGTGAATTTTAGTTTTTTGTTTTATCTTTTTAGATTGTGTATGTGCTGAGTTATGTCGTTTTGAAAGTTTAGGTTGTATTTGAGGTACCACGCCCCTTTGTCCAATCCCGCCCATATATAGCCTATGACACCCTCAGGACTCCTTAGTATCCTGTGGCAAAATTTCAGTTAAGTCGGTTCAGCGGTTTAGACGTGACGCTGGAACAAACAGACAGACAGACAGACAGACCGACAGACTGACAGACGGACCAAGAGTTTTATATATATAGATTTGAGCATTTTGAATTTGTCGATCGTGCTTAACATTTTACTGATAATATTCATATTTTCATTAAAATTACTAAACATTTATTTAGTTATTTATACAGAGAATATAATGTTGATCAATCTATCATACAATTTCCATTATAACTTTTTATAATTTATATCAACTATATTTAAAAGTTTCATTTCGAAATAATTACAAATTAAACTAAGCTAAAAACATTTTAAGTACGTTTGTTTACTCAATGGAAACAAAAGCTATATAAAAGTATATTAAAATGAAATTTTAAAATGCCATTTAGTTTTAAAATATCATTTATTACGGTTAAACATTTGTTGCAATGAGGTGGTTTCGCATTTTTAATGTCATACTTTTTAGTGTATTTATGCAAAATGTGAGTTTCAAATCAAAATTGCATAAAATTGATAATAATTGATAAATAGTTACTTGCAGACATACAATTTCTAAACATCAACTGTACCAGCATCGATAAACCTTTTGCCGATTTCGATTACTGCTTCATAAAATCCATCAATCGCTCCTACCGCTATTTTTCACTCAAAGTAAAACTGTACAAAGTACCCATAACAAATATTTCGGTTCGTAACAGCCCACCTACTTCTTGAATTCAACGCAATAATTGGAAATTATTTTTTTTAGGTTCGTGTTGATATGCGTAAACGTGCTAATGGCTATAAACCATTTTTGTACAACTTCACCTTTGATGGCTGCAAATTTTTCCAGGGCAATAAAAATCCATTGATCAAGTTTTTCTTCAGCTTTATTAAGGATCATTCTAACATAAATCATACTTGTCCCTATGATGTACGTTATATAAAATATTATTTTTTACTTATTTTAAATAGTATTTTTTAATTGCAGCATGATTTAATTGTGGATAAATTAAGCATTGGCCAAGTTGATCATTTGACATCTGCGGTACTGCCCATGCCCTTGGGTGACTATGGCATATTTACAACATGGACGGCATACAATGTACCGCGTGCTCATGTGAATGTGTTTTTTAAAAAAACTTAAACCATAAAGGCATTGATTTATAAAATAAGCTAATATTATAACCAGTTCTCGCTTTTATATGGATTAACATATTAAATATTTAAATAGATATTATATGAAATTTTAGGAAAAATCCATATATTTGAATTAATATAAAAGTAAACTCAAATATCGCAATTTCGATAAATTTCCACTACAATTCAAACATATTTGGAGTGCAATCGAAAAAGTTTCATGAAAATTTATAATACAACATATTTTTAATACACATTTTAAGTTTTTTGATATATATTTATCTAATTTTTTAGTCCATAATTCATACATATTTTACTTGTTTTTCGTCCATATAATTGTTAGTACTGGTAATTATAATCGAAATTTTGATTTAGATTGTAGAACATATTCTAATGTGTATTATCTAATTATATTGTCCAGTGAAATCAGTTGATTGTAAATCAGTTAATTTTACCATAATTATATTTCAAAACGAACATAACTCTTTCAGTGTATTTAAATAAAATTATGCTTGGCAAGAAAATCAGGTCATTTAGACATAAATATTTTTCAAAACAAACAAAAAATTAAATTTAATAATTATGCTTGCAAATCTTGTTTGCCTTATGTTCGGTGAGTTTGTCGATAGACGAAGTTGACAGTCGTTGAGCAGTATGTTCGAAAAACTTATCTATTTCGCCGTTTCAATCAAGTCTTGGGTCTTTTTTAAACATAATGTTAGTTAGTTTCAATAAGACGTACTGCAAGGGTAAAAAAAAATACGCTATCCACTGAGATTAATTAATACAAAATAATGAATTCTACTAATTATTTTAATACGAATTATTTAATAGTAGACGGATAGAAAAGATTTGTTTGAAAATGCTTGAATGTAATTATAACGTAATTCGAAATCACCAAAATGAGGAGTAAAATCTAATTACATTATAATTGAATTGTATTATTATTTTATTCATATTGAAATATTATTATACGATATTTAAACATACATTGCTTTAATCACGGATTTATATGAATGTAGAACCAGTATATTTCAGCAGATATTACTATATGTATGTTTGTAATTTTTGCTATTTAACACAGCCAACACCAAAATAGGGTTCTTTGAATTATATGTATTTAATTATTCGTGACTGTTACTCGGTGACAACGAATTTAAAAATAATAAAATTAGTATGACAACGCTTTATTTATAGGTATGTATTGCATTACAAAATTACAAATAAATTACAACGCTGCCCACTTTTAGCACTCAGTACCACTATTAATGTGAGTGTCATATAATTCAAAAGTTCTTTTTGGTGGATGAATTTGTCACTGTTAATACCTGATAGTGGCTGTTTATAAAATATCCAATTATTTCGTAATTCAATGAGCTCAACATAGGAACAATAGATGGAAGTAAAATAATTAAATATAAATAAAAGATGTGTAATTAAAATAGTAATAGTTTAAGTTAATAATTATAAAATTTAAATAAAAATAAAATGTAATTTAAAAAAAAGGGAAAAAATTAATATTGTGTAAAAAATATTAGCACTAAATTTACTTTTTTTTCATTAATATGAAATATAAACATCAATATGTTTACATGAAAATAAAATGTTTTTCACATTCAAACATATATATGTTTTCAATAATGCCAAAAATTATTCATCCTGAACATAAATATGTTTGAATAGAAACAAAAATATGTTTGGCTATTATTATAATAATGTTTGGTAATGCAAACGCACTAACCAATGCCGCGGAAGCTCAGTGGTTAGTGCGTTGCACTGCGAGCCGAAAGGTCCCCAGTTCATGCCTGGACTGGGGCTAACAACATCTTTTCATAGAAACATTTTTCTATACCGCGCTACCTCTCGGCAGTAAATGGCAAACCTCCGAGAGTAAAAACATTGCCTATGAAACGCTCTCACCCGTCGTTCGGATTCGGCAATAAATTGTAGGTCCCACCACTTTGAGTACAAATATAACACGCACAGCTCAAAATGGTGAGAGAGCTCGGCCTAAATCTTATAGAACTGTAGTGTCAAACTATTATTATTGTATTATTATTATTATTATTTATATAGTGCTTATATTACATTTTCCATTATAAATTTATCTATAGATTAAACTGAGTACTTTACTATACTATCATAATTTATATCTACTATATTTAAAATGTTCATTTATAATAATTACAAAGCTAAATACTTATTTAAGTGCTTATGTTTGCTAAATAAAATTTAAAACTGACATTTCATTTTAGTATATCATTTATTTCAGTTAAAATATTTGTTGTAATGAGGTGGTTTCACATTTTTAATTTCATACTTTTTAGTATATTGATGCAAAATGTGAGTTTCAAATCAAAATTGCATAAAATTGATAATAATTCAAAAATAGTTACTTGCAGACATACACTTTCTAAACCTCAACTGCACCAGCGTCGATAAACCTTTTGCCGATTTCGAGTACTGCTTCATAAAGTCTATCAATCGTACCTACCGCTATTTTTCTCTCAAAGTCAAACTGTACCAAGTGCCCATAACCAATATTACGGTTCGGCACATCACTACTTTGTAAATCGGACTTAATAATTGAAAATCATATTATTTTCAGGTTCGTATTGATGTACGTAAACGTGCTAACGGCTATAGGCCATTTTTGTACAACTTCACCTTTGATGGCTGCAAATTTTTCAAGGGCAATAAAAATCCATTGACCAAGTTTTTCGTCAGTTTTATTAAGGATTATTCTAATATAAATCATTCTTGTCCCTATGATGTACGTTATATAAAATAATATTTATTATTTATTTTAAATAGTATTTTTTTAATTGCAGCATGATCTAATAGTGGATAAATTAAGCATTGGTCAAATTGATCATTTGACATCAACGATACTGCCCGTGCCCGTGGGTGACTATGGCATATTTACAACATGGATGGCTTACAATGTACCGCGTGCTCATGTAAATATTTTTCTTACAAAA
The DNA here is from genome assembly GCA_951804985.1 of Dryomyza anilis. Classification (NCBI taxonomy): domain Eukaryota; kingdom Metazoa; phylum Arthropoda; class Insecta; order Diptera; family Dryomyzidae; genus Dryomyza; species Dryomyza anilis. The sequence continues at coordinate 124,305,574 of OX638130.1, read as the reverse complement.
ACTTAAACTTCTTAAAGCTATAGATTTGTAAAAGTTGTACAGGTTAAATTTTCTATTATTAAGATGTGAAATGAAAAAAATATAAATGTTCTTCAAATAGTACATATATGCATGGTACATATATACACAGGAAAAAATTATGTTTAGCAGCAAACATATTATGTTACACGTAACATACATGATTTTCCAGGATTTTAAAATAAATATATTAATAACAAATTATAACCATAAGTCATAAAATGAAAACCAAAATAATGTAAGAAGTTTGGAATCAAAGTAAAATCCAGTTATAAACATGAAATTTACGATTGTAAATATATATAACGTTTGCTGCAAACAAATTTTTTCTCTGCGTTCACTAAATATATATATTAAATATATACAAATATATTAAATAATATTAAATATATACAAATTACCTAATAGGAATGTAACGAATGTCAGTTTTACGGATTCGGATCTGTAAAAAAAAATACGGATGCGGATCACAAATTATATATGTATAACTATATATTTAAAAATCAGAAATAATATAAAATAAAAATTGGTTTTATGCTTTTATTTATCCATTAAACCAGTTTTATTATCAGTTATAAAGAAAATAATAAAAAAAAAATAGAAAGCATATTAAAAAATGTACTTCCGACAAAACTTATTATGTATAATATGGAAATTCTCGTAAAAATTTGAAGATATAAAAATAGTAATAGTTTGGCGCTATAGTCCTGTATAGAACAGCTCACCATTTAAGCTGTGCGTGTTATATTTGTACCCAAAGTAGTGGGATCTACAGTTTAATACCGAATCCGAAAGGCGAGGTGAGAGCTTTTCTTAGGCAATGTTTACTCTCGTAGGTTTACCATTGACTGCCGAGAGGTAGCGTCGCACGGTGAACAAAATGATGAAATTTTTGAACAAAACGATATTTTTTTTTTATTTAATTTTCATTTTTTTTGTTTAATATTACATATATAAAAAACCCACTAAGAATAATCTGTAACCATTTTTCTTATAACATTAACAGTTTAAGAGATATGCGCCGTCAAAGTTACGAAACAAATTGCATTCCATACAAAAACATATGAAAATACATATTGGAACATAACTAAAATATCCTTGCATATCCTCTCAAATCCTTAAAATTGTATTTAGGCTTTTACAAAATACACCTTCTGAAAAAAAAGTAGCTTCCGGTTTGCTCCGGTTTACAAGAAAATTGTAGTGAAATACTACCATTTTCGTTAGAAATTTACTTATTTGATTTTAAGTGTTTAGTGTTTGCTATTATAACTTAACACACACTAACTATAAAAAATTTATATTTATACAAATTTATTGCAATAGTTTGAGGAAAAATATAAAAATACAAACATTCCATTAGTACATCCACATTTCGTAAAATTTGACGCCAAAACATCCAATTAAAGGAATATTATGTAAAGGTAATAATTTTATATCAATTAAACCTCCAGATATCCTTCACACGCGCTAACTTTTTTCTAATCACAATCAATGTGGTAAAAAATAAAAAAAATGTCATCGCGATTTCGTTCCCGGATTAGGAGAAATTACGTGTCAAAAATTACCTTTTTTTATTCGAATTTCATACATTTGTGCCTTTTTTTGTAAATTTTTTCTAAGAACTGCGAGCGATATCCTCTGTTCGCACTAACTTTTTTCTAATCACAATCAATGTGGTAAAAAATAGAAAAAATTTCATCACGATATCGTTCCCGGATTAGGAGAAATTACGTGTCAAAAATTAACTTTTTTTATTCGAATTTCATACATTTGTGCCTTTTTTTGAAAATTTTTTCTAAGAACTGCGAGCGATATCCTCTGTTCGCACTAACTTTTTTCTAATCACAATCAATGTGGTAAAAAATAGAAAAAATTTCATCACGATATCGTTCCCGGATTAGGAGAAATTACGTGTCAAAAATTAACTTTTTTTATTCGAATTTCATACATTTGTGCCTTTTTTTGTAAATTTTTTCTAAGAACTGCGAGCGATATCCTCTGTTCGCACTAACTTTTTTCTAATCACAATCAATGTGGTAAAAAATAGAAAAAATTTCATCACGATATCGTTCCCGGATTAGGAGAAATTACGTGTCAAAAATTAACTTTTTTTATTCGAATTTCATACATTTGTGCCTTTTTTTGTAAATTTTTTCTAAGAACTGCGAGCGATATCCTCTGTTCGCACTAACTTTTTTCTAATCACAATCAATGTGGTAAAAAATAGAAAAAATTTCATCACGATATCGTTCCCGGATTAGGAGAAATTACGTGTCAAAAATTACCTTTTTTTTATTCAAATTTCATACATTTGTGCCTTTTTTTGTAAATTTTTTCTAAGAACTGCGAGCGATATCCTCTGTTCGCACTAACTTTTTTCTAATCACAATCAATGTGGTAAAAAATAGAAAAAATTTCATCACGATATCGTTCCCGGATTAGGAGAAATTACGTGTCAAAAATTACCTTTTTTTTATTCAAATTTCATACATTTGTGCCTTTTTTTCTAAATTTATTCGAAGAACTGCGAGCGATATCCTCTGTTTGCACTAACTTTTTTCTAATCACAATCAATGTGGTAAAAAATAGAAAAAATTTCATCACGATATCGTTCCCGGATTAGGAGAAATTACGGATTGGAAGAAAATAGAATAATGAAATAAATAAAATAATTCTTTTAATAGTTTTCTGATTCTATATTTTTAATTGCGCTCATTGGTTGCAAAAAATGTAATTTTTCAATATCAATCACATTCTGGTCACTTGTTTCATGGTTGTATAATTTTACACATTCTTGTACCGCAATTGGCATCTCACTACACACTATATATATATATATATATATATATATATATATATATATATATATATATATATATAATCAATCATATATATATATATATATATATATATATATATATATATAAATATATATATATACATATATATATATATATATATATATATATATATATATATATATATAATCAATCATATATATATATATATATATATATATATATATATATCATTGATTATTTAAAATAATACAATTTATAAATATTTTATAATTTATAACTTATAATTTAAAATAATAATTCAATACATAAATTCTGAATTAAATTTTCGAAAATTTGTTTAACATGCAACACCTGTCACATACAATTATTCTCAGATCGCGCCCGAAGTAAACGAAGCATTGAAATCCCCGAACTCTTTGCCCGTAATAACTTCTTGTCGCAATTACAATCGTTTTTTTTTTACAACAAAAATAAACCTCAAAACACTCAAAACTCTCGCAATGATTTACATTTTATAGTCTTAAAATACTTAGGGTTCCGAACTCGAAGCATTTTGTCAATCACGGGACTTTCCAGTATTTGTCAATCACGGGACTTTCGAGATTTGAAATAACAATCTCATTATTTGTTTTCAAGATTATATTTTAAGATTATCAGTTCGAATTTTTATTGGAAGTCCTATGAAATATTTAAGGGTAATATCCAAAATATTATATCTAATAAAAAAAAATTGATTTCATTCTATGAACTATTAGTTACTTTTTAAGAAAATTGCTCTAGAAATTTGAGGCTCTATCAGCCACTTTTTATATTAAAAAAATACTGTCTCTTACACAACTAGTTTTTCAAAATACTGTAAACGCTATTTTTCTTTTAATTGTCAAGACTAATTATATAATACCGGTAAATACTATTATTCCGATTGGTTTTTAAGATATTTCAATATAAACTTAAAAAATTTCGAGTTTTTTTTAGACAATTTTAAGACGAATTTTTAACATTGTGAATCTAATAATAAAGGAGAAAATGATTTATGGTTATGCAGAACTAGTTCAAACTAACAATGAAAATTATTAACTTTTTGTATCGGTTTTTTATTTTTAAAATATGCTATATATATATGTATATAAACATATGTTCGTATATTTCGTAATATCCGTTTTCACCTGAATTTTTCTCAAACACTTTATAGTAATAGGAACATCTGAGTGTGCATTTAGAATAAGAATATGAAGTAGTGATATTTTCAAATAATAGGCAATTTTTATTGAACATATATATATATATATATATATGAGCGTACCATATTATGTTCATAAGACATATTTTAAACAGTGGATCATTTATAAAAAAAATAGTTTTTTATGCTCTGAAGAACCATACATTATTTTCTTGTTTATCGATAGCTACTAAATGCTAAAAAAATTAATACAAAAATTTAAAAAAACAAAATTTCCAAGGTTTAGATTCAATTATCTAAAAACCTATTAGAATATTAGCATTCATTAGTATATTGAAATTAGTCTTTACTATTAAAATAAAAATTGCGTTTAACGATTTTTGTAAAACTATTCTTCAACAGTACTATATTTTTTTTTATTCTAAATAGTGGGTGAGAACGGCTAAAAAATACGATTGCAATTTTCTCAAAAATGTTACGTAATAGTAAAAAACTGAGTATACAGTCAAAATCAGCATCAGCGAATTATATAGAATTAATGTATGGGATGTCTATGGCAAAAATTCTGTTGGGTAGTGTAATTTTATCCTTTTCCAACTGTTAGTCAAAAGTTCTGATAAACCACCACTCAGCCATCAATTTCAATCACTAAAAGCTTCATTCATCTCCAAAATTTATGATTAAATGCTTCATTTCAAAAAATGAAAAATTCCTAAAGTTTAAATATTTCTACACATTTTTTGTGAATCAATAGAATGCATTTTGTAAAGCATAAGTATACCTTGATATTTTTTTTATTTAGTAAAAAAAAAATCAACGAAATCTACCGATTCGTTTTGAAGTTATATAATTTTGTTCAAAAAAAGTGCCTTTTTGTTCACCGTGCGTCGCATAGAAAATGTTTTCTATGTAAAAGATATTGGCAGTCGCTGGAGACCTTTCGGCTCGTAGTCAAACGCACTAGCGACTTTTCGCTCGTAGTCCAACACACCAACCAGATGAGCTACCGACGCTACAAGATGTACTTATTATTATTAGTATAGCATATTTGGAATATGTCATACTAAATAAATTTTTCAAATCACTGTTTACGTTCCGAATAGTACATACAAATTTATTTTTATATGCCATAGCCATGGGTTACAGGTTATAAAATGTATGTGAGCGTATTTTAACGCCATTAAGTAGGCGTGACCGGTATGAAAAAGTATATATTTTCTTGACCAACATAACTTACATAGTCGATTTAGACATAACCGTCTGTCTGTCCGTCTATACACGATAACTGTAAAGCTGCTATTCCGAATGAGATGAAATTTAGTTTTAATACATTTTAGTAGAATAGTAATTCTAAGTTCGAAAATAAGTCAAATTAGTCAACGTACTCAACTACATCCCATACGAGATATGGATTTACTTTTTAGGATCCAATATATCGTAAAGTATTCAAGATAAAGTTAAAAAATTTTTAAATTAATTATAAATAATCATCTATCAATAGGTGCTCAAAAAATGAGCTTGATCCGCTCACATTTTTTATTTTTTTATTTTTATGCCCATTTATATAGCACTCAATTATAATGCTTTCACATAACTTTTTGTATCCTCAAATGTTACCCATATATTTTTGTCACTGATATTTAATTTCTTCGAAAGAGTGTGAACTAATTTTGAAAAATTACAATTTGTGTATCATCCTACTTTCTCGATTTTTTCCCAATTTTTTTAATGGGTTTTTGATATAAAATTTTGTTGAAAAAAAAAACTTTTTTCAAGTTTTCCTATCAAGTTCTCTTAAACTAGTGAACCAATTTAAAAATGTCTTGAGAAATGTTTATTGGATATTTAATTACCTTTTATTCTATAAAACACTTGAGCATGTGAGTTATTTAGAACGCGAGATATTTACAAATATATGTGAGCAATTTTATGAAAGCTCGGTTCAAAAGTTATTGGCCCACATTTTGTAAACCTATCCAAAGAAACATTTTTAAACCATATTTTCGGAATCAGGCAGTCATTTTACATAATACAAAATTAGTCTTGACTGCTGCGCAGAATGGCAACAAAATTATACCGATTAAAATACTATTGTACAAGAAAAAGGGGAAATCATACACAGAAAAAAATTCATAAATATGATGAATTTATTCATAAATACTATGAATTTTTTTCACCAACTACCAGATTCATCATATTGATACCACCGTTCATTATTAATGAATACATTCATTACACATACTATCGAAAATCAAAGTGAAGAATGAAATATTCAATACAATGAATTTTAATCGTCATATTGATGAATTTGTTCATATTATTTATGAATATATTATTTTTTTTTCTACGAATTTTTAAAAAAGTAATGAACAGCATTCTTCAATATGAAGTAAAATATATTTTATTTTATGTTCTTGTTCATTAATATGTTGAAACGTATTCTTCACATACAGTTCATCATATTGAAGAACACTTTTCGACAGTTACCAAGCTTTCATCATATTTATAATCGCATTCATAACAATAATGGCGTTAGTCATTAATATTATGAATGGTTCTTCAATACAGTGAATCATGGTTTGAAGAACGGAATTCATCAATATGATGTACATTTTTTTACTGTGTAGAATTATAGATATAATTTTATACATAATATTTAGTTCTTTTTTGTTTTACGTAATAACTCAGAAACTCATTCTAGAACTGGATATGAGTTTTTTTTTTTGTGTAATTGCACTATTAAAAAAATATTTATTTATATTTTAATAGACAACCCATTCTTATTTATCGTTATTTTATGTTATCGTCATTGGTGTACTAAAATTGTACATAACATATTTTTTTTTTCAATATATTGAAAAGAGCATTAAAAATTATTATTTTTAATAATTTTTTTACATAAAGCGGATGCTTCTCGTTAGCGAATTTGGAGCATATCGTAGCGTCAATTAAAAATCAATGCGTTCTATCCTAGTAGAAATAGTATTAGGTAAATGATCGGGAATTGATCATTTTAATTGCACGTCACCCATGCATGACATGAACAGCTTTATCTGAATAGTAAAGGGTTTTTCAATAAGAGCGCTACAGAAGTTTTTTTAAGGGAATAAAGGGACGCTACAAAAGTAGAGCGACAGGGACAGCAAACGACGCCATATTTCTTGCCGCTCTTTTGACATTTCTCTTCAGTAAGGTTTGCCATTTCATGATGGAAAGATATACGAGCCAACAACGAGTCGAAATTATTAAAATTTACTACCGAAATTCGAATTCGTATATCTTTCCATCATGAAATGGCAAAACTTACTGCTAGGGAATATATACATTTTCAATGCAATTTTCACACTATGAAGTTTACCATTGTCTGCCGAGAAGTAGAACCAAATAAAAAAACGTTTTCTTTTTTTTTTTGGCAGTAGTTGATAGTCCCTAGTTTAGATTTAAACATTTTCTCGCAGTCCAACCTACCTAGTTGAAATGTACCATATTTAGGCAGATATAATCTTGACCTGACCATGTTGGTCTAGCTACAAGACGGGTTATTAAAACGGTAAATCATCATGATCACTTACCGCACAATTTCTACTAGGGGGAACCATATATATAGTTATTATTTTTAATTACTAAACTATTAAATATAGATTTTACTACAACCAAAAACAGTAGTGAGTCAATTATAAAAACATTTTTAAACAGTTCGATTTAAACGCGCAGCAATAATGTATATAAAAAGTACTATTTTCATATATCTAATATTTGCAGTCCAAAATGTGGGTATATTTTTGCAATTTTATAAAATAAATAACATATGCAATATTTTAATTTAGTTGGATGCCGGCGTACAATTTCGTAACTTTATATGCAACTGTATGGACAAAGCTTTTTGCGAGTTCGAATATTGTTATATGAAGTCCGTCAGCCGCACATACCGTTATTTATCGGCCAAAGCAATTATGCAACAAAATCCTATAACAAATATTTCCGTAAGTATTCGCTAAACAAGCCGATAACTATCGCTCATGTTGCGTCGGTAGCTTGATTGGTTATGGCATTGTACTACAAACTGATAGGTCGGTCGACTGGTTCGACTCACCGCGACTGCAACATCCGTCATTTTTGATATAAATTCTTCTAAATCATTTTTAGGTTCGCGTTGATCTACGCAAACGTGCTAATGGCTATAAACCTTTTCTATATAATGTGACCGCCGATGCTTGCCGTTTTTTCGTAAATCGTAACAAATATCCAGTGGTCAATTTTGTTTATGAATTAATTGAGGATTATACCAATATGAATCATACCTGTCCCTATAATGTTTGTATATTTTGCTGTTGCTGTTTCAAAAATATGTTTAAAAATTTTGTTTGCAGCAAGATTTAATTATCGATAAATTACCCATTTCGAAATTGGATTATATGACGTCGATCATTCTACCGTTTCCTTTGGGAGACTATGGAATTTACACTACTTGGATCGCATACAATATACCGAGAGCTACTACGATTTTCTATTTTACAAAATTTTAGTAATTATCGGGGCTAACAAATATATGGATGAACACTTGAATTATGGATCAAATATGGATCAAAAACTTAAAATATAGATATAAATTTTGTTTTAAATTATCTCTCATTGAAATTTTTCTTTGAATAAAAATAAATTTAACTGAAATAAAAAAAAAAAAATCAAAAAAAATTGTTTTTCTAATGCCCGATTTACAATTGTATCTTCTGTGAAAAATGCAATTTACCTAGGATTATTTTTTTTTTCAAAATTCATATAAAAATAGCAATTTTTTGAAACATGCATCTCTATGTGAAACGTTGTTTCTCACAGAAGATACAATGTAAATCGGAAATATATTTCAACGGGTTAGATTTCAACCTAATGTTGATTAAATAGTATTTTTCGTTTGTAAACAAATATCTTATACTAAACCATTATGTGTTTAAGTTAATTACAAAAAAAAATGGTCGCCATAATATATATAACGCAAATGCACTTTCTAAATCAAGTGACCTGCCCAGTCTGTGATGTCTTGGAGATCTCCGATGCCTCGAATTTTTACCGAATGACTTCGAGAAAAAAGATCGATCTCCTTGCTTTATCTATTCTAATTTTTATAATTTCTCGTAGGTTCAAATTCATTGACAAGATACGATATATAAACATTTATCGCATCGATATCGTAATATTTTTCGAAGCAATATCGAACTGTGATCATTTTTTCATCGATATCGTTTCGATTAAACAAAATTTCGTGTACCGAGAAAACTCCGACAAAACACATCGATATCTACTACATTGATCTCGAAACGATTTCGAAACGAATGGCATAATGGGTGTGACCTTGCTTTTGAATTAGACCCAACCAAATTTCCTACAAATCACAATCTAATGTCTCCTGTAGTGATACCAGATATAGTTTCCTGCAGTAAAATTGTTTGATTTTATCCATTCCACTCCAAATATGTTTGAAATATCAAAATTTTAGTGGAAATTTGTCGAAATTGAGACATGTGAATCAGTTTTTTTCAAAAATATGGATTTATATGGATTAATTCAAATATATACAATTTACCCAAACATTTTTATAATATGAATTTATATATTGAATATGTAAATTCATATAAAAGCGAGCACTGGTAATTATACATAAAATTATACAAGAAACTCGTTCTGTATTTTTGTTGCACGTTCAGCGACAGTATTGTCGTTTGGTTTTGTTTTTCAAAACATTGAATGTGAATGAAACAAATACTACAGTGCAGTGAAGTCGACCGAGAGACTTCACCATAATACTGTCGACTGTCATTTGCAAAAATCATTTGCAAAAAGCTGTAGACTGCTCTAGTGCATATTTGCAGAAGAAACATCGAAAATATTTGTGCAGAGTCTATATCATATACACCAACTGACAGTTTTACATGCGCTACACAGTTTTACAGTCACTATACAGTTTTAACATCACTACACAGTATTACAGGTACTGTTGTACTGATTATATTTTACATTGGTTCATCGCAACGCGTGCTTGCCTAGAAGAAATTCAATTCAAGAAATTTATTTTTTGTTACTTACCCGATTCTTCCACTGGACTTTTCATATAGCTCTATTGGTGACGTGGATATTGTACAAACTTCAGAGTAAAGATAGTAGATAAAAAAAATATTAAAAAAATAAAAAAAAATATTTTAAAAAATATTAAAAAAAAACTATTAAAAAATATAAAAATAAAATAATATAACAAAATAAATAAAAATAATAATAAAAATTTGGTGTTTATTTCGTAGCGTCAATAAAATACTGGTATAGCTAATTTTATTCATGCTGATTACAATAAATGTCGAGAATTCGATTTACGGTTCATATGCTTGATTATTGTTCACCACAAAGAGTTCATTGCCTGCCTAATATATTTACTGATTTAGATCTGTTTTAAGAATATAATTTGTTTAATGTGAATTTTCTGATTTGAAAATATTCTCCATAAAAGTGAAAATTTCATTTAAATTGATTTCAAAACCTGTACAAAATGGGTCTAAAATTGATACTCTTGCTGCTGCTCAATATAAATATGGTAAATGATTTCAATACATCAATTATAATTAAAAATTAGTAATAAAAAATATATGTATAAAGTTATTTGCAAAACTAAAATTCACCAATATCAACTGCACCAGTTTTGACAAAAAGATTGGAGTTTTTGAACAGTGCTACTTTAGATCATTGAATCGCAGTTATAGCTATGTATCGATGAAGCTAAAGTTAATGATGCCACTTAGAAATCCTTCAGTGAGTACCCCAATTAATAACTTTATTCTTTACATTTCTTCAACTTTTGTTTTCAACAGATGCGTATTGATCTGCGCAAACGAGCCAATGGCTACAAACCGTTTTTGTACAATGTCACATTTAACCTCTGTCAATTTTTAGAAAAACGTCAGAATCCGCTTGTATTCTTCTTTTTTGATATAGTCTTCAACTATTCCAATCTAAATCACACATGTCCCATCGATGTAAGTTGATATCTGCACATTTTAATGTTTTAATTTTTTGTATAATTAATAAAACAATAATGTATTTCAGCATGATATTGTGGTGAACAGACTGTCAGCTGATGATTTGGAAAATTTCGTCTGTAAGTTGCCCTTTGAAAATGGAGAATATGCTCTTTTCTTGACATTGATTGTATCAAAGGTAAAAGTATTTTCCATAAATGGTGCTGTAAATTTATCCTAATGTGTAAATTTAGATTTTTATGTTATTTGATTTGAAAAATTTGAATATGTCAAAAAATTTACAATTATTCAAGTATCAAATGTGGTTAAGGTGTATCGTCAATAGATGGCATTTTATTGTTTACTATTTTATTGTTTTACTTTATTGATTCCTTAAGGATATTTCGTAGGCTGGCTGATTTTATAGTACCTATAAGGTGTCAATTTGTATATGAGAAATTATTCCAAAGCCTAGTAAAATTCAAATGTATCCGAAAAATCCAAATAAGAATATCTTTGCGGTTGGTTTCATATGATCTAGGACTAGGAACAAGTGCTATTACTCATTCACATGAATCTGTCGTATTGTACTGGTTCGTATTTCAGTAGGGTTATAAAAATTTAATTTCCAGAAAAATGAAACAAAATTCAGCCTTATTTGAGGCTTAATTGTAGAAAATGAGGTATTTTAAATTGTTGCTTGTAAATTGAAATATGGAATTTCCAAGATGTTTTTTAAATAAAAATGTTAAAGAGAATAACTGTTTAGAGAGATTTGTATGAACAGAAAAAAATGATGAAACAATTCTTTTATAAGACTATCATCGCATTAGTTTTCTCAGGTGGAAATATTTTTTGGATGTATTATCTTGAGGAAGAAAATATATGTCGTGTCATTTTAGTCAGTTTAGCCCGACTATAACATTCAAAATTCCACTTACACAAAAAAAATTCATCAATATGATGAATTTATTCATAAATATTATGAATTTTTTCACCAACTACCAGATTCATCATATGGATACCACCGTTTATTAAATGACATATTGATGAATACATTTCATTATTCGTATTAAACCGAAATCGAAACTATAACTTTGAATCTTTACACCGAATTCAAAACCGAAATCTAATACTAAATGGTTATGTCTAATTAAATCCATATTAAATTCTCATCAATAGAATTTTACTATGGAATTATTTTTTTTTCCAAATGGTCAGTTACTGTCTGAAATAAATGTTAATCACTTGTATATTGATAAAAATTAATTTATTTAAATGCAAATTGATGTTAATGCCAATTTTTGTATAAAACTCAGTTCTGCCATAAATTCCAATTTAAACTTATACAAAATGTACTTGAAATGCATTCTGCTGCTGTTGCTAGTCAATATATATATGGTAAATATATTAAAAAATCAAATAAAATATAATAAATAATATAAAGTTTAAATTTAGTACATGGTTTTTGCCAAATTCAAGTACACCAACATCAACTGCACCAGTTTAGACAAAAATGTTGGCGATTTTGAATATTGTTATTTTCGATCTTTGAATCGCAGTTATAGTTATGCATCGTTGAAGCTAAATTTAAACATACCAATTACAAAACTTTCAGTGAGTACCCTAACTAAGACCTACATATATTTCTTAGAAATATTTTTTTTTTCAACAGCTGCGAATTGAATTGCGCAAACGTGCTAATGGCTATAAACCTTTTTTGTATAACGTGACTTTCGATGCATGCCGCTTTTTAAAGGAACGTAGTAATGTGCTTTTGGTATATTTATATGATATAGTCTCCAAGTACACTAATCCCAATCTCACATGTCCGATTCAGGTAGATTGTTGTCTGCATATTTTAAAGTTTTCTTTAAACCTTAATATAATATATGATTTTCAGCATGACATTATAATTTACAAAATGCCAGTTAAGGATGTGGAAAAGCTCGTCTGTAAATTACCATTTGAAAATGGCGATTATGCCGTATACACGACATGGATGGTGTCAAATGTAGAAACATTTCTGATAAGTATTGCTGTGAATTTGTCATAATTTTGAATGAGTGAATAAAAGAGTAAAAACGAACAGATTATTATTTGATTACGACATTATTTTTTTTAACTTAATGTTTTCAGTAAAGATTGAATTGTGAGGTTGTCACATAGTAATTATTATACTTATCACAGAAAAGTAATATAAGTACACGGAGGGGAAAAAACTCTAAAATGCAGTAGGAATCAAGAAATATACGGAGTGATATACAGCTAAACCGAAAAATTCTTATTCTTAAGAAACAGATCTACTTAGTTTTTAAAAAAAGTAACTAAGTGGAATTATTCTTGATAATGCAGAATTAATTTCTTAGGTATTCATAATTCGGTTGCTGTTTTCTTCACCAAATTTAATGAACATTGGAAAATTGGTCTTAGTTACTTGTAATGGACAGGCAGACCACACTAACAAACAGATAGCGACAAGCATACGAACGAATATTACAGACAAAGAAAGATCGGTGAAAACAACAGCAGATACATGAACACGTGTTCATTTGCGAAGAATACAGCAACAATTTTTCGTATTCTTTTTTGTTTTTATTAGTCAATAAATTAACGTCTCAAAATCCAGTAGAATAAAGCTTGTTTACTTTTTTGAAAGCTAAGTAATTTGTTTTCTTAATACTCAGATAATAAATTCTCGAATTTTAGTATATACGGTTAATGGTTAAATCTAATTCAGTTAAACTCATATTAAAATCCCATCAATACAATTTTACTGTTCACTTGTATACTGATAAAAATCAAATTTAAAAATATATTTATTTTAAATTAATTGATGTTAATGCCAAATTTTTCTATAAAACTCCGTGCAATACATTCTAATTTAAACAACTTTGCTAAATCTATATAAAATGTACCTAAAATGATTTTTCTACTGCTGCTTCTTTTCAATATATAGTATATATAAAAAATAATCAAATAATACATAAAACATATTAAATTCTCATCAATACAATTCTACTGTTGTTTTTTTTTTCACTTGTATACTGATAAAAATCAATTTTAAAATTATATTAACATTAATGTTAATTGATGTTAATGCCAAATTTTTCTATAAAACTCAGTGCAATACATTCCAATTTAAACTGCTTTGCTAAATCTATATAAAATGTGCCTAAAATGTATTCTATTGCTGCTTCTGTTCAATTTATATATGGTAAATGCGTTAAAAAAATAATCAAATAATATATCAAAAAAAAAACATTTTAAAAGGTTTCTGCAAAATTCAAATACAACAATATCAACTGTATCAGTTTAGACCAAAATGTTGGCGATTTTGAATATTGTTACATTAGATCTTTGAATCGCAGTTATAGTTATGCATCGTTAAAGCTTAATTTAAAGATACCAATTACAAAACTTTCAGTGAGTACCCAAACTATTCAGCCAAACTATACTTTTGATATGTTTTTTTTTCCAACAGATGCGTATTGAACTGCGCCAACCTGCGAATAAATATAAACCTTATTTGTATAATATAACTTTCGATGCCTGCCGATTTTTAAAGGAACGTCGTAATTCGGTTTTGGGCTATTTATCTACTATATATTTGCGAATGTAAGTATGTATGTCTGTATGTTCCGAATAGGCGTCAAAACGGCTGAACCGAATTGAATCAAATTTTGACACAACATGTATGTTGGGTCTGGGCAGAGTATAGGCTATATCTCGGTGAGATTGGTGGACTGGGCGTGGCACCTCCCATATAACCCAAAAATTAAAAACACATTATGTCAGCAATTAGCATAGCAAATTTAATGAAATTCTGGTCAGCGTTATATATAACCATTCTAAACGGTCTCGCGGAATGTGGACGGTATTAGACCACTGGGCGTGGCACCCCCCATAGAAGGTACATTTTCCAGATGGTGTATTTCAACAGATATTATAGTGATCTTTGTAGTGATCTTATGATATTTCACACCTGGGTATACCAACCATCCCAAATTCTTTAAACTCACCACACCGAAATTCACCAAACTAAAACTCACCAAACTAAAACTCACCACTCTAAAATTCACCACACTCAAACTCACCACACCAAAACACACCACACTAAAACTCACCACTCTAAAATTCACTACAACAAAACTTACCACACCAAAATTCACCACACTAAAACTCACAACACTAAACTCACCACACTAAAATTCACTACACTAAAACTCACCACACTAAAATTCACCACTCTAAAATTCACCACACTAAAACTCGCCACACTAAAACTTCTACTTGGGAAAACTCTACGGGGAGAATTCTACGGGAAAGAATTCTACCCGAAGAATTTTACGGGAAAGCGTTCTACGGGGAAGATATGAATAATAAATATGTTCTTTATATTAATAAAATCACTCCATATCCTGGCATTCACTAAATCTTGGCACGAGTCGTGCACGGGTCCAGCTAGTATAATATAATCTCCAAGTACACTAATCCCAATCTTACATGTCCGATTCAGGTAGATTGTTGTCTGCACTATATTAAATTTTATTTTTAAAAATTAATAAAATATATGATTTTCAGCATGACATTAGAATTCACAAAATGCCAGCAAAGGATGTGGAAAATCTTGTCTGTAAATTACCATTTGAAAATGGCGATTATGCTATATACACGACATGGATGGTGTCGAATGTGGAAACTTTTCTGATAAGTATTGCTGTAAATTTGTCATAATTTTGAAAAATTTAATAACTGAAACAAACAAGTGTATTATTTGATTGCGAAACTATTTTTATACCCTACACCTATGAGGTACAGGGTATATTAACTTTGTGCATATATTGTAACGCCCCTTAGGAGGCGTGTCCGGTATGGAAAAGTATACATATTCTTGATCAGTATCACTACCCGAGTCCGTTTAGCCATGTCTGTCTGTCTGTCTGTCTGTCTGTCCGTCTTGCTGTCCGAATACAGAATAACTTGAGAAATACTCATCAGAATGCGATGAAATTTCGTTTCAATATATTTTAGCCAAAAGTAGGAACTGAGTTTGAAAATGAGCCAAATCGGTCAACGGACACGCCCACCTCCCATACAAGTCACTTTTATATAACTCTTTCGGAACTAATAACTCAAAAAGTATTCAAGGTATAGTTATAAAATTTAAAACGTATTATTAGAATTCACCTAAAAGTATGTGGTCCAAAAATGGGCGTGATCCGCCCACTTTTTTTTTCATTATTTCCCGGGTTTTCATAGTGGAAATTTGATCCGTAAATTATTAAAATCAAATCTATGAAATATTAGCCTTTCAAAATTTTAAATATAGTCGTGGTCCGCCCAATTATATTTTTCAATTTTTTTTTTAGTTTTTTTATACTTCATATAAATTTTTTAATTTATGGGGATATAAGACGTAAATTTCTAAAAATTATATACAAATGATCTTAAAAAGTTACTCAATAGAAGAAACAAATATGCAGTCAAAATTAGCAACCGCACTCAGAAAAAAGATACCATAAAATTAAAAGTTTTTACTATTAAAATTAGTTAATACGATAAACTATTAATTCAATCGGTAAATCCCATTAAATACTACAAAATACTATAAAATTATTTTGAATTTGTATGAAAATATTTATTTTTTGTATACTATTAAATCAATAACTGTAGTATTGACAAATTTTAATAGGATTTTATGAGTTTTTTTTCTGTGTGCGAGAATTATATAGAATTTATGTATCGGATGTCGATAAGAGCGTTTTATTTTTTTCGTTGTGTTGAGTAGTGTAATTAGTGAACCAAACTCCATCATACTGATGTTTCGATTCATAACATTGAAGGTAAGTATGCTGTAAAATAAGAATATTAAATATTTACGCAAAACTGTACAAATTTCGTAGTTCTACAATTTCTGGCAATGAGTTTCGAGCAAAATCATATAGAAATCATAGGGAATATTTGAAAATTATGCACCCAATTTCCAAAAAAAATCGTATTTACCAATAACAGCATATGTTACAAACATTGATAAATGTTTTCGATAAAATTATTAGCAGCATTTCAGTGCACCATATCACGAGTGAAAGATCTGTAAACGGACACAGCCAGACTTAAAATGTCTCTATTAATCCTTGCTGAAAAATTGAGCAACTATAAGCGGCTCATGTTTGCTGATACGAATCTTCACAACAACATCATCAGCGTCATCATCATATATAAAAAATATTTAAGAGCAGTAACAACAACCCTACCATTTACAGCATGTCCTTCCTTGTTCCAGGGCGCCAGTTGTCAACGACAACGTTTATGCAACTTTTGTGGTAATTCAAATTTACCTAATCGTCTGTTATCTATTTTAAAAAATCTCTATACATTTTCAGATTTTATTCAAATTCAATATGAGTCTCCGATTACAGACATGTGTGTGTGTTTTGTATTTTTCTTTTTTTTTTTCATTTGTTAATGTATCTAAGTCATGGACTCAACTACATTTTTAAATTAATATTTATTACCTAGTTTAAACCAACTAATTCTACTCCAGTTTGTACTACTTTGAACCCATTGTTTGCGCAAATTCTCAGCATGAAATGCAGCATCTTAACTGCTTTTTCGACTGTGCATTAATTGCAGTCGAGTTTCACTCGATTTCAGTTTTAATTGCTTGACTTAATCACACAATTGCTGCACAGTTTTAGGCGTGCTTACTACGCTGCATATTTAAGCAGCAACTTGTTTTCTTTGCAAGAATTTCTCAGCAACTATGTCAAGCCATCGAGTGGCAGCAGCAGCAGCTGTTGCTGCCCTCAATTGTCTGATGCACGAGATTTAATCTATTTAGATGCAGTTGATCAACTTAATTGCGGAGAAATGCAGTAAATGTCAATGCAAAAAAATTTGGTTTAAATTTAATTTTTAATAAAAAAAAAAAAATTTAATAAAAAAAAAATATTTCGTAGTAATTATTAGAAATTTTAGTGAACATTTTAATTTTCAAAAATTTATTTTATAGTAAAAAATTGAATTTTAAGTGAAAACTTAATTTTTAGTGAAAATTTGAATTTTTAGTGAAAAAATTAATAATTGAATTTTTAGAAAAAAAATTTATTTATAGTAATAAAATTCATTTTTAAATGAAAAATTTGATTTTTAGAGAAAATTTGAATTTTTAATGAAAAATTGATTTTAGGTAAAAAAATTGTTATTTTTTTATTTTTAGTGTAAACATGATATTAAGTAAAAAAATTGAATTTTTTGTGAAAATTTAATTTTTAGTGAAATTTTGAATTTTTAGTGCAATTTTGAATTTTTATTGTAAATCTGAAATTTAGTCAAAAATTTAATTTTTAGTGAAAAATTTAATATTTAGTGGAACATTGAATTTTTAGTAAAAAAAAAATGAATTTTTAGTGAAAAATTGAATTTTTAGTGAAAAATTTAATTATAGTTAAAATTTAATTTTTGGTGAAAAATGTGTAAAATTAAATTTTTAGTGAAAAATTGTAGTTTTAGTGAAAATTTGAATTTTTAGTGAAAAATTGAAGTTTTAGTGAAAAATTGAATTTTTAGTGAAAAATTGAATTTTTAGTGAAAAATTTAATTTTTAGTGAAAATTTGAATTCTTAGTGAAAAATTGAATTTTTAGTGATAAAATGAATTCTTAGTGAAAAATTGAATTTTTAGTGATAAAATGAATTTTTAGTGAAAAGTTGAATTTTTAGTGAAAATTTATATTTTTAGTGAAAAATTTGAATTTTTAGTTAAAATTTAATTTTAAGTGAAAATTTTAATTTTTAGTGATAAATTCAATTTTTAGTGAAAAATTAAATTTTAGTGAAAAGTAGAATTTTTAGTGAAAAAGTGAATTTTCTAGTGAAAAATTAAATTTTTAGTGAAAAATCGAATTTTTTAGTGAAAATTTGAATTTTTAGTGAAAAATTGAATTTTTAGTGAAAATTTGAATTTTTAGTGAAAAATTAAATTTTTAGTGAAAAATTGTATTGTATTGTAATCGAGAAACTTCTACCCAATGTAATTTTTTCTCAAATTTTGTATTGAATACTACATTATATTTCATTTATAAAATAACTTTCATTTCCTGTGTAAAGAGAATACAATTGGGGAAGAATTATATGGATACGAATTTTCCGGAGAAGATTTGTCTCCGGTTAAAAGTGTCTCGAAAAGTTTTTTTCGAAAAGAGTTGTATTGGGAAATAATTGTCCGGAAACGTATTATCCTTTAGTGACCCGGATAAGAATTATCCGAGAAGAATTTTCCACCTTGCGTTTTATTTTATCAATGGTGATAGAAGAAATTCAGAAAATTATCAACCAATTAAGTCTTTTATAGAAAACTATTCTTTTGAAAATACTAATAGGCAATTTTCTTCAATTTTCTTTTCATCATAAACATAATAATAAATTGCTTATAATTTAAGCAAATTTTAAATATTTTCTTACGCATCAGTGCAAATTAACGTCTATCATATGAACGTTACGAATGAACGGCGACTCAGACCAAACACCGTGATTATGTCCAAGCGACAATTTTACTCTAATCACCGCAGCAATTTGGACACAGAAAACTGCGCAAATCGACGTATAGCCCAAGGCCCCGACCCAAGATGGCGCAGTAATTCAAGCAATATTTTATAGTATTTCTTTTTATGCTTTTTTTTTTGATATTACAAATAATTGCATTGCATATAATTTTGCTATTTCCATTGAAAATATTGCCACAACGATTTCGAACAATTTAACTGAATTATCGAACTGCAATTGGTTCGATTAAAATAAGTAAAAGAACCAACAAAATGGAAAAAATAAACCGAACAGATGCCATCGATTGATACGGTCGGTTATGAGAGGGTACGGCCAACGGCGGTAATCATAAAATGCACCAATTGAAATCAACGTAATGGTTGGGCCAGCAGCAAAAACGTGGATGGACATTTTGCGAATGGTTTTGTGTCTCAAGACAAAAGGAACTAACGGTAAATTTTTTTTTTTTCAAAAATAAAAATAATAGAAAAATAATGAACCAAAAATATTTTGTATATGAGAAAATATTAAAAAATAATGGTAAAAATATATTTTGTACATGAAAACAAATGTTAAAATTTATTTTACATACAGTACAAATGAAAGGGGAGCAAGACAATTCTAGTAAGGAAAATTCTTACCCTGAGAATGCTCAAAACAATAAGTTCTTCCTCATAAATGGAATACTTTCCCAAAAATTTTAAAAAGATTTTGTTAAATGTATTGACATGTATTGAAAAAAAAGGGAAAAAATATTTTAGATGTAGTACACACAGAAAAATCCTCTTCTGGCATAAGCTTGAAAAGTTAGTTGTACCAACTAACTTCATTCGTTTAAATCGAATGGTTTACAAATTTGCTGGCGGAACTGCTATATTAGCCTATACACACTCCTAATGCTTCTAAATCTGTTCCAAATTGTTCTATAACAGTTCGAAATTGCAAATACAAACTACAACTCTGTTTATTTTGATAATAACAGCCGACTATGCGGTTCCGAGAACCGAATAAGTTGGTTGGGCAGAGAGTTGGTTGGCGCAGCAAATTTCTATTCTGTGTGTATGAATTGCATAAAAACTGGACAGTTCTTGCACTGACAATTCTGCTCTCGACTATTCATCCTGAGACAATAATTCAGACAGGCAATACTTATAACAGACAATACGTTTTTGGAAAATTATTTTCCGGGGAATACCTCACACAGAAAATTCTTCCTCATAACTTGAATTTATACCAAAAATTATAAAAAGATTATTTTAAATATGAAAATGCATTAAAATATAATTGAAAAACTTATTTTAGTAAAAAATAATATTTTAAATATGGAAATGTATTAAAAATAAAATGAATGCAATGTATTAGGCATGCAAAATATTTCAAATACTTAAATCAATTTTTCTTACAGTACACAGAAAAAAATAATCGACATAAATATTGCACCCGATATTAATTGCATTCAGGAATCAATCCAGCAATTAAATTCACTAATATAATGAAAACATTTGCTATTCTTCGTTATAGAATCATTTACGTTCGCTAATTTAAACATTTGTACGTCAGTGCAGTAAATAGTTTAGTCGGTGTAGTTTTAGGAAATAGTATTGCTGAAACTGCGCCATCTAATTAATTTGCTGCATTGACGTACAAATATTCATATTAGCAAACGGAATTGCGAACGAAGAATAGCAAATGTTTTCATAAAATTAGTGAATTTCATTGCTGGATTGATAAATGAATGAAATTAATATCTGTTGCTTTATTTACGTCGATTATTTTTTTCTGTGTACGAGTTTAAGTATAGCTGGACAGTTAATCACAGTTAATTCTTTCCTAGTCAATACATCCTCGACAAATTTTCTCACAGATAGTTATTTCTTGGTCAAATCTTTATCGAGCAATAACTCATCTCATTAATTAACTCTATTTCAAAAAATTAATTGAAATTTTCTTCAAAAACTATATAAAAAGAATATTTTTAATATGAAAATGTATTTAAATAAAATAATGTAAAATATATATTTTAAATTTAAAAAATAATTCTGCAGAGACAATTCTACCTCCTACCATTATTCAACAGGAAGAACAGAATTGTTCTTCCAAAACAGTTCTTTCGCAAACAAAATTCATTCATACAAATTAAATTATTCCCCGAATATAATAAAGTATTAGAAAAAAATGTGAAAAACATAATTCAATTTTTAAAATCGATTTTACATTAAAAGTTTGCTGGACAATTAAACCCTTGGCATTTCTTTCTCAGATGTTTCTTCCCCGACAATGCGTTTTACAGGCAGTACTTCCCAGATACAATTCTCTACAATAAAATGCAAAAATATTAAAATTGAATATTTTTAATATGGAAAAGTATTATAAAATAATGTGATAAACATGATTCAATTTGTAAAATCCTTTCATCATATAGTACGAATTAAAGGGCAGTTATGGACCATTATTTCCCGAACATTTCATTCCGAATGTTTCTACACCTGAAAAATCTTCTCAGAGATAATTCTTCTCGTGACAACTCTTTTCCATATAATTTTTCTCCTAAATGTAATCTGCAAGGGCCTGAGAACTATAAATGTAATAATTTACTGTCCGGATTAAAAAGTGTATAGAAGAAGGATAAGTCGAATAAGCTCATGCCTTAAGGCTCACTTAGCATGTCAAAAGTTAACAAATTTGAAAATCGGGAAAAATTTGACATCACTATTGCAAATTATTAGACACCTATAGTCTTAGGTGCCTCTAATAGTATTACAGTAGAAATGATCATGACTTTGAAGAATTTCAACACTTTCAAGAAAATGTCCCATCTATGTTATAGTTCATGCCTTAATCGTTTATCATATTGATTCAATAGTTTTCTAATGAATTTGAGAGCATTTCAAAAATTCAGTACCATTAATTTAATAATTTCAATATTATTGAATATAACGGTATAAATACTTTTGTTTTAATATTTTTTTTCTCCTATATTAATAAACGTGTCACTATGTGGTATATAAAAACTGTGTGAGTCATTCTGCGAGTTTACACCATATCTTAGAAAAAATATTAAATCATTGAAATCATTTATTTCAGCAGGTATGGTTTCAAGGTATGGATATTTATATTTCTACTTTTATTTTATACACTCAGAAAAAAAATCCTATTAAAATTGGTCAATATACTATTGAATAGTTATTTATTCAACAGTATACAAAAAAATAAATATATTCATATAAACACAAAAACCATTTGATATTATTTAATAGTATTTTGTAGTATTTAATGATATTTACCTATTAAAATAATAATGCATCCTATTAACTAATTTTAATAGCAAAACACTATTGATTTTATAGTACTTTTGCTGTGTGTAAAGACTTAAAATACAAGAAATACTTAATTTTGTTGAAGTAAAAAGCTGAATTTTGTGTCGAAAATCATAAAATACCACAATTTTTCCAACAAATGCACACGCGGAATAGACATTTCTTGAACCAACAAACTCGTGTAATATGCAATTGTCCAGTCAACATATTCGGTTCTGTCAACTGTTAATTTGGTGCCTATAGCGAAAACTAAAAGGGTTTTAATTAGGAATACAATTTTAAACTTTTTTAAAACAAATTAATGTGTGTTCTACTATTTAAATCACCCACTGAATATGACAGTTCCTTCAACTAATTTTAAGATATTTCGTTGTAACTGAATAAAGTTAGTTGTTGCAACTAATATTTTCATTCTTGCAACCGTATGCCAAAAGATATCCGTGGTACCTTCTTTAATACTAAACAGTTAAAAAAATAACAATATAAAAATCCTAAATATTGCCTGTGTGAAATTCAACAAAATCAAACGAAAAAATGGATTAAACGAAAACAACCGTAATTTTTAAGCTGATCAATTTCGAAATTCTCACTGCACTTCCACCAAAATGATTTTGAAGCTACTTATATTTATTTTATTTTTTATTTAACAAAGTCTATAATTTTCATAAAAATCTTGAAAAACAAAAACCTAGAAGTCACGTTTCAGCCATCATCGCAATAAATACAGCATTCAATCGGACGACGATCGCGATCGATCGGTGAATCGTTGCGCGATCGAAAAATGGAAAATTTTATTGTTGATTATTGGTTGGCCACGTAAATAATGTTGGAAATTAAATGCATACAATTTTGCCCAGACCATTCGGAATGACGGTGGAATTAAATGCCATCTTTATACGTGCGGATTGTCATTCGTGGCAGAGGCGCTCGCTCGCTCGATCGATTGATCGATACAAGATCAGTGGACGAAGGAAATTTCACGACGTTGAGTTGATCATGTCGTAAATACAATTATCGACATCAAGATATAACGCTAAAAAGCTATATATATATATAATTGAAGAGTCAGTCCCGCATGTTAGATGCGAAAGATAGTTGTGGAGGCAAAGTTTAATAATTTTGTTCATTTTTTTTTTTATTTTTCTGAAATGTGCACAACGTGCGGGGTCAAAGAAAGCAATTATTGCATTGTGCAGATTTTAGCGGCGCAATCAAGCGATAAGCAATGCAAAATGTGGCACTAAAAGAAAATTATAAGTTAGATATGTTGGCGAACATAAAAATGAGGCGTATTATAAAAAAATACTTAGTTTAAAGACAGCTGCAGAAAAAAATATTTTAAAATTTATTTACAAAAATATAACCCTTGCTTACTGCATAAATAAATTAAAGCATAGAAAAAAAATATAATTCACATAAATTTCGATACTTTTTACCATAAAACAGCATTAGCATTACAACAACAACAAAAAAGCGCAGACAACAATGACAATGGCTGCCGGAAATTGTCAGCCATTAGCTTCCGTCGCCAAACACAACTTCGACATTTGCTTGCGCTTTATTTTATTTTATGTTTTTTTATTTGATATATTTAGTTGCGGGTTCGAAAGCATTCAAATCCGGAACCGGGAAACTTTTAGCTGGCGTTGCAAAGACATAAATGCAGACGTTTAGAAGGATTTTGTGTAGTTTATGAAGGAGTTTGGAGCGCTACAATGTGACACCAGTGACATTGAGAGAGATAGAATGGGATAAAGTGAGTCAGACTGTTTCTGAACCTCACATAATTATAGGATTTTACAAAAACAATAAAATTTAAAATTTTTAGTAAAAAAAAAGGGCTAATGACATAATTTTTATGATTTCAATGAAAAAATGGTAGAAAACAAAAAAAAAATTCATGAAATCTGAAAGATTTCATTCAATGCATTTCGTGCAATGGACAATGTTGATACCCAGCGTACCAAACGATATCGAAACGATATCGTGTGAACGAACATTGTTATCGTTTCGACTATCGTTAACGATTCGAGAATGATAGCGTTCTCGATAATAATGGCACTCTCGTTATCGATATCGATATTGTATGAATTCTCGATATCGAAACGAATTAGAAAATTGACTGAATCTAGATATCGAAACGAATTCGAAAAATTATTCAATTTCGATATCGAAGCGAATTCGAAAAGCTTATTCAATTTCGATACTATTTAAATTAATTAGTCTTGAAATTATCTTTCATTGAGCTGTGCACCAAGCATTCCATATCATCCACAACATTAAAATTGTTTATCTAGTTTGGGATTGAAAATTAGTCTATTGATCCAGCAAAAAATTATTTCATACTTACTAAATTTTAAAAGTTTCTAACAGTTGCGAATATACAATCAAAACTATATTTATTGGATACGTTTAACAGTTTGATAACGCTTTCCTAAATCTTCCAATTACCTTTGTGTTTGGCAAAAATAAATAAAATTAATAATATGAAAAAAAAATATAAAAATATGATCCTCATTAAACTAAAACTTATACACTTTTTGTTTCAAAAAACTTTTTAAAAAATCCATTCCAAATCTATTTGATCCTCCTCTGTAATTTGTTGTCACAAAGATTTCTCATTTCTTCTTTTTTTTTTGTCATGGACTTAAAAAATATCAATCCCTAGTAGAATTATTGTAGGTCCATGATCAAGAAGTAATCATTGAAATTTGTTCTTTCTCATAACCCGACCAATTTAACTGAACTGGCCGTTAAAAAATTTTCTCTAACCCTAGAACAAATTTCTTCCTATTACGGTAGACATGATCATGACTTAAAATCATTTTTACTATGCAATAGGGTAAATTTCTAATAGGGAAAATTTGTACTAGAGATTGCAAAATAAATAAGTTGATTTAACAACAAATGTCTTTTTTTGCAGATGAAAATAATATCAATATCGAATGAAACAAAGTTTACCGAAAAAATTAAAAACAAGATTTAGTTTATGAACTCGAGAATTGTGATTTCTAAGTTATTGTTATGGCATTTAATAAGAGTAAAAGAGAATCAAGACTATTCAGCGTATTAAGCAAGGTATTAGAAAGAGATGGAAGATCATTCGGCGCACTGAGGCGAAATGCGAGAAAGAGATGGAAGCATGCAGCATTTACAAAAAGTGTAGAACATTCTTGAAACATGTCGAAGCGCAAGGACGCCACATATGAGGCGCAGCACTTCCGTAGTGATTGAAAAGTGCTCGAGTGCATCTTGTGTGTGAGCAATGTCAAGTTAATTTCTAAACAATGTCTACTGGACATGCAGCAGTGGTTAGAATTTATAATTAGTAAAGTTGTTAGTAATTTTGAATTAATAAAGTTAATTGTTATAATTTATATCAAACATAATAGTGTTTTTGTTTTGTACACAATCCAGAGATACGAACTTGTATAACAGTTTTCCGTAGAATCATAGTTGCCAGTTTTGCAGGAAAAATACAGCTTTTTAGAATTTTCTGTCTCTGTGGGATGTGAGAATTCTCACACTAAAAATTTCCCACGTGAGAATTATTTTCCCACCGTGGGATAAAAATTCCCACACGAGTGAAATTTCCTACATTTAAAGTAAAAATTTAGCTTCAATAAACACTACGACATTTCTTCTTGTAGAAAATAGTATGTTCAAAATATTTATCGTGTGTTGTGGGATTTGGTGGGAACTTGTGAGAATTTGTGGTACGGTGGGATTTTAAGGGATTTGGTGGGAAATGTGAGAACTTGAGGTACGGTGGGATATTGTGAGAATTGCATGAGGAAAAAATGTATTTCGTGTGAGAATTTCATCTGGCAACCGTGCGTAGACTAAATTTTCGTTACAATATATAGTAAAAGAGAATCAAGACTATTCAGCGTATTAAGCAAGGTATTAGAAAGAGATGTAAGATCATTCAGCGCACTGAGGCAATATGCGAGAAAGAGATGGAAGCATGCAGCATTCACAAAAAGTGTAGAACAGTCTTGAAACATGTCGAAGCGTAAGGGCGCCGCATATGACTCGCAGCACTTCCGTAGTGCTCGAGTGCATCTCGTGTGTGAACAATGTCAAGTTAATTTGTAAACAATGTCCACTGGATATGCAGCAGTGGTTAGAATTTATAATTAGTAAAGTTGTTAGTAATTTTGAATTAATAAAGTTAATTGTTATAATTTATATCAAACATAATAGTGTTTTTATTTTGTACACAATCCAGAGATACAAACTTGTAGAACAGTTTTCCGTAGACTCATAGTTGCTAGTTTTGCAGGAAAAATACAGCTTTTGAGAATTTTCTGACTCTGTGGGATGTGAGAATTCTCACACTAAAAATTTCCCATGTGAGAACTATTTTCCCACCGTGGTATAAAAATTCTCACACGAGTGAAATTTCCCACATTTAAAGTGAAAATTTAGCTTCAATAAACACTACGACATTTCTTCTTGTAGAAAATAGTATGTTTAAAATATTTATCGTGTGTTATGGGATTTGGTGAGAAATTATGAGAATTTGTGGTACGGTGGGATTTTAAGGGATTTGGTGGGAAATGTGAGAACTTGAGGTACGGTGGGATATTGTGAGAATTGCATGAGGAAAAAAGATATTTCGTGTGAGAATTTCATCTGGCAACCGTGCGTAGACTAAATTTTCGTTACAATATATTTTCATATACAAATTTTGTAAATTTAAAAACTACATTTTCGAATACACTTCGTCTATTTTTATTATTTAGTACTTTTATTTATACCAGAAAATAACATAAGTCAATTGATCAATTTGATAAAAATATGAAATAACTTGAGTATTACTTTTTTACTACTATTTTCCTCTTTAACCCACTATATATTTACCAAACCTCAGTTTCCATCCAAACACTTCTTCTTATCATCGTATCTTCGTACATTATTCTACTTGTTATTGCAATCACATACATTATCATATAAATTGCTTTGATTTTGCTCGTTTATTATTCCAAATATCTAGAGTAGAAAAATAACGCTTATAGCATCCCGAACAATATTCATACATATATCATTCAATACAAGCATAGCACATATAAGAAGAGCACACATTCATGCGCAAAACATTCGTATTCTGACAACGCCATCAATGGCGGAATTTTCGTTTTCAACTCTACCCCCAGCACACAATTTTTAACTCGTTATTTTTTCCGTTCTTTGTAGATTATGTGAAAATTTACAAAATATAAAATTTAAATATACCAATTGGAAAATCTTTATTATATGATTTAGTGGAATATAAAATAAAGAATTTCCCGCTTTATATAAAATACTTTAAGTAATAAAATCGAATTTGCTTTTTAAAAAATGTGTGAAAAGGGCATATCGAAAATAAACCATATTCACTTTTAATACAAGATCTCAAATGTGCCTCTACCCACTATATGCCGAAAATCTATCATTGAAATTCTACAAAATTTGAAGCGAAATTTTCTGCATATTTTCGACAAACACACAGATAAACGGAATATTTTGAAAATTTACAGGTTTTGATAAAATCATTGTCTGCTAAAAATAGTTCGAAAAAATGTTTCAAAACTGCCTAGATCATTTCTAATATTTTGTCCAGGGTAGTCTTTAAGTCAACAATTGATTGCTTACTTCACACACGCTGCAAAAAAAGGGCTCTCCCAAACATAATTTTGCAGGCATTAACATGTATGTTTGGAATTTTATGTAAACATTATATATAATTGACTGATAAATCATTTGTAAACAGGGTTGTATTGAGATTTGAACAGTGTTGTAATGAGCTCTGACTTACATTATAATATCCCGGAAACATTTTAATGTTGCCCCTCCAAATGGAGTATGTTCTAATGGAAACATAATAATTACTACATCCAAATAAAATAAATATTCAAACCGAAACATGAATATGTTCAAAATAAAACATGATTTTGAACGACCTGAATATAAATATGTTTCCAGTGAAACATATCAGTTGTTTCAGTTCAAAAAGTGGTATGTTTGCATAGAAACATATTTAAATATTTTTAATGCACAATTGCACCAGCAGACGTTAAACCAGACGATCCAGGCTCGCTTTATATTTGGTACAGTTACAGTTGATCACATAGCGTAGGCAAGGAATTCACGGAGGCTTTTGTAAATAAAATGCAAATTCTGTTTGAAATCGAAACACAGATTTTTATTTGTGGTTTTTTCACATTAGTTTCATAAATTATATACTGCACTATATTATACTCTTTATACTTTTTGTAACACCATTTCTATATTTATTTAATTTACAAATAACAAAATTATTACCGACGCGAACACGTTTTCTCAACGAGAAAATGCCGATCACCGAGTGTCAACTTTGTATACAAGAAGAGTGCTGTATGAATACCTTTATTTTACATTTGAATTCATTTTTTTGTTTGTTTTCAAACATCAGTATGTTTAAAATGACCCTGTACATACTTCAAACGACAACAAAAGGGACGTAGGCAGAAAATTCTGCTCAACGAGTGCCAACTTCGTATACAAGAAGAATGTTGGAAGAATACAAATCCAATTTCTTTTTTGTTTGTTTTTAAACATCAATATATTCAAACGATGGCAAAAGATGGCGTAGGTAGAAAATTCTGCACAACGTTGCCAACTTCGTCAGTCGATAAATTATCGAATTAAGACGAGCGCTGCGAACATACATTGTATTTAGATTTGATTAGCACTTTTTGTGTTTCCAAACATAGTTTTAACCAAGTAAATTGCCAAGAAATAGTTTATTCAAATCCAATTAAAATTTTATGTTGGTATTGTAACATATTTATGGTAAATTTGACAGATTGTGCTGGACAATATAATAATGTTTACACGTGAACAAAAATAATTTCAATTTCGATTATAATTTAATTACACTTCATTTCTAATACATGTATGGTAATTTCGTATTACTTTTTAATTACATTCAAACATATTCAAACAAATCTTTTCTATCCGTGCAGACATTTCCTATTGACTCTATCGAATTTTGTTCTTTCAGATACAATTTACTTCTCTCTGAAAACAATTTATTCGCTTTTCTAACAGTTTCTTTCTGCTTTATCGTTTGTTTTTTATCTACACATTTTTCTGCTGCGTTTTTTGTCACATTTAGAGAGGAAATTGATATTTTGTGAAAAGTTTTAAATATTATTTTGTTTTTCTTGTTATTTCAACGTTGCTTTTAGAGGGTTAGAGTTTGTGTGTTAGTATTGAGAAATGTGTAAAATCGGGTTAAAAATACATTTAAAAGTTATCGTTTCTGTCTTTTTCTCGTAAACATTGTATTCATTTTAAAAGCACGGAAATTGCTAATTTTATGGTTGCCGTTTCCGGATTTTGGTGAATTGTGCTATTAATAGGGGTTGTACGAAAATTGTGGGAATGCGAAATCATAGATTTATTTAATATCATATTCATCAAATATGAAAGTATATTTTTATAGTTTTTATTTTTTATTATGTTATAAAATTAAAATAAAGCAGCGCTTACAAGCACATTGTGAGTCAGAGTTTCAAAGGATATGACAAAAAGGATACGGCGTCATGTGGCCTCAGTTTAATTGCCAAATTGAAACGAGACGCAATTAAAATCTGCGCACAAGAACAGCGTCAACATCACAGCACAAGCATCGTCAAAGTCGTCCTCGTCGTTGTCCTGGCGGCGGCAGGATATGTGCGAAGAGTTCGGCAGAATTCATACATAATCAAATAAATGGACGACGTGCAGGCAAATGAAATGCTAACAAAGTTGCGGTTGAATTAAGCGAATTACAAAGTGTCAAAGTTTCTGTTGCATACTTTGCGGCGCACAAGCCCAATTAAATTAAACTACTGAGTGCGAAGCAAAGAAATTGATTTGTTGGAGTGTGTAAAATGTAATAAATAAATTATAAAAATATATAAAAATATAAAAATATAAAAATATAAAAATATAAAAATATAAAAATATAAAAATATAAAAATATAAAAATATAAAAATATAAAAATATAAAAATATAAAAATATAAAAATATAAAAATATAAAAATATAAAAATATAAAAATATAAAAATATAAAAATATAAAAATATAAAAATATAAAAATATAAAAATATAAAAATATAAAAATATAAAAATATAAAAATATAAAAATATAAAAATATAAAAATATAAAAATATAAAAATATAAAAATATAAAAATATAAAAATATAAAAATATAAAAATATAAAAATATAAAAATATAAAAATATAAAAATATAAAAATATAAAAATATAAAAATATAAAAATATAAAAATATAAAAATATAAAAATATAAATTAATAAAAATATAAAAATATAAAAATATAAAAATATAAAAATATAAAAATATAAAAATATAAAAATATAAAAATATAAAAATATAAAAATATAAAAATATAAAAATATAAAAATATAAAAATATAAAAATATAAAAATATAAAAATATAAAAATATAAAAATATAAAAATATAAAAATATAAAAATATAAAAATATAAAAATATAAAAATATGAAAATATAAAAATATAAAAATATAAAAATATAAAAATATAAAAATATAAAAATATAAAAATATAAAAATATAAAAATATAAAAATATAAAAATATGAAAATATAAAAATATAAAAATATAAAAATATAAAAATATAAAAATATAAAAATATAAAAATATAAAAATATAAAAATATAAAAATATAAAAATATAAAAATATAAAAATATAAAAATATAAAAATATAAAAATATAAAAATATAAAAATATAAAAATATAAAAATATAAAAATATAAAAATATAAAAATATAAAAGAATTCGTTAAGCAACGAAATAAAATTCGTTTCATTTAATTAACAAATTACGCAAATTTGAAATATGGCCGGATATCGCGGTTGCGCCGCATGTCTGTCACATAAAAAACCACATAATAATAATTTAACCCACGCCTGCCTCCCTTTAAATATCACACGCACGCAGGCACTAAGGCATGCAGGTCCTTCATGGCCAACATCATCATGGTGTTTGTCGTCGTCGTCGTACGTTGTGCGTTCATCACACGTGTCAGGAAGTCGAGCGTTGATTTGTGCTCAACATCTATATGGTGTCACGGCTTATTTGCATAGCAAGCAGTTGTCTGCGTCTCCATCTCCAGCGCAGTCTTCATCCAACTCCGTCACCAGTTCAAGTCTCTGCCCTGCCCTGCCTGTCCTGCTAATCTTGACTAAATCTCTTTATTGTTCGCACTTAACTTGCGTAAAATAAAAATCATGTTTTGCTCCATTATTGGCGGTCTTTTATTTTTATTTTATTTTTTTTGCTCACGAGAGCATGGCGCACATTTTATGACACTTTTCTCGGAGTTTATTTATTTTCTTTTTCTTTTTTTTTTTTTGGTATATTGTAGACCACATAACATAAGCTCCATTTATTCTGAAAGGACTCATTTTTATGTTGCCATATCACGCATACATGGGCACATATACAAAGTAGCAGGATTTGCATTTAATGTCTTCGTTATTTCAGCATTTATGAGTTTAAAGGGATTTTAAATAACTGCGTCATATAATAGAATTTGTTAAGGAAAAGAGGTTTAAGTCTTATATGCTTTGAAATATCTTTGAATTAGTTTTAACACAAAAGTTTACATATTTTCTACTTTATTTATGTTCCTTATGCGTTTCGTAAAATCAATAAAACTAAAAGTAAACCAAATGTGAATATTATAAGTCATAGTGTTTCGAAAGTAGATTTAATTGAAGAGATCATTTATGGAAAATAAGGTTCAATTCAATAACTTAAACATAACTCGAAAATAGAGCTTTCAATTACTAACTACGATATTTAAAATCTTCATATAACAACAAGTTTTTAAATCAAAAACTGGTTTAAGAACTACTAGAAAACCATTTTTACTATATCAGACTAATTTCTTTACCGCGATTTACATGAATTAAAGACTTCCAGGCCAAACTCTATACTTCATATTCGATTTTTCACTAAAATGCAGTATCATGTCTATAAAAATATTAAAAGAGTACCTTCAAACATATAATTTACAGTACATCCATTTGCCACAGAATAGGAATATTGAATTCTAGAAATGTTCAACACATCCCGAAACACGGATAATGGATTTTGAAAGAGGTTTTATAATAGGTCATATACAGTTCAGCTCTATTCACCCAAAAATGACGTATGGAGAAAATCAATTCTGAGGCGAAGAAAAGTTTGAAATTTTATAACGAAACAATATCGAATTTCCGTACAATTACGTTTTTCACTGAAAATTCAATTTTTCACTCTAAAATTCAATTTTTCACTAAAAAATTCAATTTTTTACTAAAAATTAAATTTAATACTAAAAAATACATTTTTCACTAGAAATTCGATTTTTCACAATAAATAAATTTTTCACTAAAATTCAATTTTTTATTTTTCACTAAAAATTCAATTTTTCACTTTTCACTCAAAATTCAATGTTTCACTAAAAACTAAATTTTCACTAAAAATAAATGTTCACTAAAAATTCAAATTTTTACTTAAAAATCAAATTTTCACTAATAATTCAAACTTTCACAAAAAATTCAAATTTTCACTAAAAAAAAATCAATTTTGCACTAAAATTTCAATTTTGCACTAAAATTCAAATTTTCACTAAAAATTCAAATTTTCCCTAAATTTCAATTTTTCACTAAAAATTCAATTTTTCACTAAAATTTCAATTGTTCACTAAAAATTCAATTGTTTACTAAATGTTCAATTTGTCACTAAAATTCAATTTTTCACTAAAAATTCAAATTTTCACTATAAATTCGATTTTTCACAAAACAAAAATCATTTTCATTAACATTTTCACTAAAAATTAAAATTTTCACTTAAAATTAAATATTTCACTAAAAAATCAAATTTTTCACTAAATTCAATTTTTGATAAAAAATCAATTTTACTATAAAAATTCAAAATTTTCACTAAAATTCAAATTTGCAATAAAAATTAAATTTTTCACTAAAAATTAAATTTTTCATTAAAAATTAAATTTTTCACTAAAAATTAAATTTTTCACTAAAAATTAAATTTTTCACTAAAAATTAAATTTTTCACTAAAATTTAAATTTT
This sequence comes from Dryomyza anilis, assembly GCA_951804985.1. Classification (NCBI taxonomy): domain Eukaryota; kingdom Metazoa; phylum Arthropoda; class Insecta; order Diptera; family Dryomyzidae; genus Dryomyza; species Dryomyza anilis. The sequence goes on along the minus strand of OX638130.1, from coordinate 124,271,574 downwards.
TCACTAAAAATTGTATTTTTTCTAAAAATTCGATATTTCAATAAAAATTTAATTTTTCACTAAAAAATAAATTATTGACTAAAAAATAAATTTTTCACTAAAAATTAAATTTTTTCCATAGTTCAAAGATTTAGTAAAAATAAAATTTTTTACTATAAAAATATTTTTCACTAAATATAAAATTTTTACTAATTTTTCACTAAAAGTTCAATTTTTCCATAAAATATTATTTATTGAATTTTAACCAAAAAAATGTAATTTCTTATAAATAAAATATTTTATTATTATAAAAAAAAACTTTTATAAATCACTTAAAATCGAAAATTTCGTGTCAAAAACTATTAATAAAATTAAACCATTAGCAGCAATAAAAGCTTGCGCCAGTAGCACCCCATAACATGACATTCAAATATTTTTCCACAATTAGCCAAAATGGCAAAAGGCAAAACTCATTAACTTTAATTTCATTGCAATAAATAAATGTACAAAAACATGCGCTAAATGTTAGATTTTAACTTGATAAATAAAAATTCGCTTAGTACCTTTAGCAGCAAAATAATATAAACCCTACTTCGCTGAATTAAGTTCTCTAAATTGGTAAGTTTTTCTGATACATTTTCTTCGATATGCTTGAAAAATCACACAAATCGCATGCTTTACGAAATTATTGTTGAGAACACCGTGTAGTACCAACCGAAAAACACCCTATCCCATACCAAGTACCACCACTCCAGAGGACCCTCAACACCCACATTCATTTAACCCCTACTAGCAGGGCTAATTTGCCTGCCTGTGAACATGCGAAATCAAATAAAAATTGTTACGCTTTTTTCTCTTTTGTTCTGTTTTGTTTTTTTTCTACTGCCAAACTTTGCTACATACCATTTTTGTAGTACCCTCTGTGGTTCAATTTTGAAAAGGTCCTTTAATGAAAAGTTGTTTGAGCACTTTGGCACGGTATTTTGTTTCCGATTTTCGTTGTTATAAAGCAGGCCGTTTGTAAACCCCGTGCATATGTAAATAAATCATTGTGACTGCACACGTGACCACATTCAAGGCACTTGACTTCGTCGTCGTCGTCCTCGTGTATAATGGCTCCACTTAATGCGACCCTGAGAAAGTGATTAAAGTCATTTAACCCACTGCTCAATATCTGTCGACCCACAACGTGTTCGGACGGGGGAGCGAAAAAAACCGAGCACAACTCTCTACATAACATAATTAATTTCTAATTGTTGCCAGAAAAAGGCAATAAATGAAATTTAGGTTCTCATGGTAAAGCGTTAACATTACGCGTTGGTTCATTTGTTGTAATTGCGACTTAATTACGTCAAATGCTGACGTTTGACGCTTTCAATATTCCACATCATGTCAGAGGACATGCAAAAGTTAGAGTGATTAATGGTAATTGCAAGGAACTGAACTGAAGTCTCTGAGAGGTAGTAAACTGTATCGAGGAAACTTGCGACTAATGGATGTTGTACATGAATGGTGCAGGACCATTTTTAATATAAAATTTATTTCAGATTTTCAAAACATTTTGAGACGTTTTATTTCGAGAATGCGCGCTTAATCGGGGTTATTTAATTTTCGATAAATGTACATTTCGGGAATGTTCCAGGAAAATTGTTTATTTTAGTAAGTGTTAATATCTATAAATAAAGAAATACAGTAAATTCACTTAATGGAATTAAGGTTAACCACATTGAATATAGTTTCACGTTCATATGAGTGAAAAATTGTCAACCGTACCCGCTTTAAAAAATTCCTGCTTCCGATTTGAGTAAATTTTGTGAACTTGTAATATAAGAGCACCTTAAGGAAGATGGCCTAGTATGACGGATTTAGTTATATAGGCAATTTAATCATTTAAAAAGTATGTATATGAAAAGTAAATTTTTTTATTTCGGACAGAGATCAGTTCTAATACAAATATTCTTTGATAAAAAAATAATTCTTTCAATGAATTTCGAATATGTGTTGAATTCAAGTGTTCATTCCGAGATTGTTTTATTTTTAGTATGTTTTTTTTTATATATTTTCGTATTCAAGAAATATTTATTTCACAAGTCTCGATTTTCGTAAAAATACACTACGTCAATGGGTCTATTTTTAGTACATTTCTAAACTGTATCTAATTTTTTTTTTTTACGAATTAACCAATGCTCAGGGGAACCCCCTATTCATGCAATGCACAGTGTTGATCGTAAGAAGGGATGATAGGTTAAATGGAGGGGGGAAAGATGGAGTAGTGTCGGTGAATGTTTGTTTTGAACTTGCCAATATCAAAAATGTCGGGAAAAACAGACGCAGGGAGATTGTTCCACAAACGTATCGTGCGACTGAAGAACGAATTCTCTCGGTAATGCGTGGTTCTACTGAGAGCCGAGTGAACTACGATGGGGTGGGCTTGGTTCAATGCCCGAGTAGAACGAGAGGACACACGACCTGGTGGAATCAGGCCATGTATTTCCCTCGAACACTTACCATTGTAATACCTATAGAACAGGCTTACAGGCTTTTCATCCCCTATTAAATATATTGCACGCTGTTGGATTCGATCCAGGAACTCCAAAGAAGATTTTGAAGCCCCTGCCCATATGTGCGAATTGTATTCCATCTTAGGCCGAATATAGGTGGTGTAGACAGTGCGCAAGTCAGCAGGAGTGAAGTATGTCTTACACCGTTTTAAAAAACCGAGGCACTTTCGACACGTCAAATATGTGATCATTCCAACGGAGATTACATTGAATTGATATGCCCAGAACGTCAAGAGCAGCTGACTCTGCAATATCCACAGCACCCATATTAAGGGGAGGTAGGGTTGAATCCATTCTTTTGTGAGATAACAGACAACATTGGGTCTTGCGTGCATTAAAATCAACTCTATTTGCAAGACCCCACTCGGAGATTGTTTTAAGGTCATTATTGAGTGTGTCATTCATAGTGCGTCTTTTACTCTCAATCTCCAAAGAGGTTGGGCGCATTTTGAACGAGTATGAATGACAAATGTTGCTATCATCTGCAAAGGAATGGATTGGGTTCTGGGTCAATGACAGAAGGTCATTGATAAATACCAGAAATAGGGACGGGGATAGGACGGAACCCTGCGGAACTCCAGAATTGATGAAATGTTGTTCCGAAAGAACACCATCCATCGCAACTCGTATTGAACGACCCTGGAGAAAACTCGATATCCATCGAGTAAAAGATTCACCAACACCATATGCAATTAGTTTTTTGTATAAGACATTTTTACATTTAAGACATGTGCACAAATTTATTTGAAGTTTCCTCTGCAAAATATGCACTACTGCACTCTACAGTATTTGGTGTATTTTGCAATGACAGTCGACAGTATTATAGTGAAGTCTGTCCAGAGACTACACTTCACTGCAGTATTTGTTTCATTGGTGTCGAGTAGTGCAAGACATTTTTTTCAAGACATTCAATGTTTTGAAAAACATAACTAAATGACAGTACTGTTGCTGAACATGCAACGAATACAATGAGTGCAGTGACTGAGCGCAACGAGTGAGAAGACGAACGTTAAGAACAACAGCAAATCAGCCGCTCGGCGTTCGACTGCAGTAATGTTAGTTTCGGTATTTATGTGTTTATAAAAAATAAAACAAACGTTATTTAAAAAAAACCAAATTGATAAAAAATTGTGTACGACAAAATGGTTAAAATGACATATAACCAAAAAAAAAAATTAAATAATGAAAAAAATTTTGTATGTTAATTTAAAATATATATATATATATTATATGATTTTCTTATACATTTTGAATTTTTCTATATTTCAATATTAACGAAAATTCTTTAGAGTAAGAATAATAAAAAAAAATGTAAAATGCACTGAGAGCTAAGTGTCATAAGAAGTTCATTTCAGTGTTGGAATTTTTATTACCAATTATTTATTATAGACTTCTTCACTACAACTACTTCTTGTTTGTGTTTAGTTTTGACACTACTTAAGCTTTCTTGTTGCGAGCAACACATTCATTTGATTTTCAGGCTACAGAAAGTACATGTCTTGAAATAAATTTAATGTCTTGCAGTGTGTTTCAAATGCATTTGGTCTAATATCCATTAACTATAATAATCCAGTTTGGGAGAATATGGTTTGTTTCGCTCCAGTTTATTTCTAGAATATCTCAAATTAATTTGCACATTTATATTACTTTTAATCATATATGGCCCTAATCGCCTGGATAAAATATAGAACAAATAAAATTGAAATAAAATTTAATTCCTTGCAGTACTTCAGAGTCTTATTGTATATCATACTTGATCGCAGATATAGTCACCGAAAAGTAAAAAGCTTGAATTAGATATAATTTCGAACAGGGCTCAATTGCAGAACTAGAATTGATGGGAAGAATAGAAATACCTTCGAAAATTTTCAAAAAAAAGTTGAATATGAAGACTTTAAGACTTATTACCAGATATTTTTTTTGGTTATAGATTTTTTTTATAATATTACGTTTAATTCGATAATATGCATTTTGGGAAAATACAGTCTCAGCTACTAAAATTCAGGAATGTGTTTAATATCGCGAATTTTCTACTTTTGTAAGGTACCAATAGAATTAAGTATATATTTAGTAGACAAAATTTTCATTTCGAAAATATTCATTTTGAAAACTTTAAACGATGATACATGGTTCATATACCGGAACCCGTTGAGCGAATTCCTTAACTTTTCAGTGTCGAACTGTGTAATCATCAAATGTAAAAATTCATTGATAATACGATCGAATTTTATATAACATTTGAAAACTATTTTGAATTGAATGTCTTTTCGAGGCTACATATATTTTTTATATTAATGACCTTCTGTCGCAATTTTATACCAACTCTCTAATAAATATCTAATGAACAAACCCCAAAAAACGTTATTTAATGATGTTTACTGCAAATATTTCCAGGTAATTGATTTGATATCATAACAGAACTTTTATCGCAACATCATCACAAAATTCATTAAGTGCCTGACAGCATCCTGATGAAGTGCTGATGACAATCAGGCCAAACAACAGCAAAAAAAATAACCGAATGAAATATAGTTTTGACAGCGATCCAGTGCACAGAGATATATAACAAAATTGGGCAAAATTTATGAAACATCGTCAATCAACACAGACGCTAAATCATTTTGAATGATGACTGTGCGATGACAAATCACAAAAATAGAAGAGTTAAAAGAAGTGCACAAAATACAAAAAAGGACAAAGGATTGTATAAGAAGTTTTTGTGAAATTGAGTACCATGAAGAAGTATGTAGACTAAACATTGAGTGTGAATAATATAACCGAAAACGGCATAAAATATTATTTGCCTCTTTGCGTTATCGAGAAAAACTCGATTAGCATAACTGATGGACAATAAAAATACGAACGCCGTTTAATTTGTTTTATGCGTGAGTTTTAAGTGAGTAAAAATGTTAATCAGGCAAATTAAACGTGGTAGAAACACAGACGACAAACTAATAGACGGTTGTTGACTGACGGGGCAACACACTAAAACCAAGATCGACATCACCAAAAAAAAAAAACTTCAACTGTGACATGCGATAAGAAACACAAGTCACAAGTAATGGGAACACAAAAAAATATGCTAAATACAAGAAAATTTCAACAAATTACCCACAAATGACCTAAACATTGGCTGGCATTTACCATTTGCCACTTCTGATGTGGTACAGTGCTATTCAGTTTAGTGCGGTACGATAGCAATTTTCTGAAAATGTTCTACACTCGGAAGAAAATACCCCATCAAGTAGATATATTTTTTAATTTTATGGTACTTTTAAGAATAGTTTTTTCACACTTATTGTAAAGTTTTCTATTTTTATAAGTTAAGTACTATTAATTAAATGATTTCAGTATTATTGAATCTTTCATACCATTAAAATTTACAGAAACACTATTAAGTTTAAAGTATTTTACATATTATTTTTATAATATAGTATATTTGTATTAATGTTCCGCACATGTAGTAATAGTTTTTTTAGTTTAATTTAAAAGTTTGGTATAATTTTTAATAGTATTAGAAAAACTTGATTATTGAAAATTTCATAAAGCATACCACTAAAGTGTCCAGAAATACTATTAAATTTATCATTTAAATGTATCACACATATTATGTTTATAATGTAATCTTTTTATATTAATGTTTCACACATGTAATAATAGTTTTTGAAATTAATTTAAAAGTTTGATATAAATTTTAATAGTATTTGATAAATTCAGTACCATTAATTGAGATATTCAAATATGAATGTTTCATAACGCGTGCTTTTAAAATTTGAAGAAATACTATTAATTTTATAGTATTTTAAAAATTATGTTTATAATGTTGCCTTTTCTATTAATTTTTTACACATATAATAAAAGATTAAGTATTTATATTTTTTTAAATGTTTGTTATATATTTTAATAGTATTTAAAAATTCAGTACCATTAATTGAATTATTTAAATATTATGAAATGTATAATGCATGCTATTTTAATAATATGTATGTTAATAATATGTAAATGTTAATTTTCAATTCATTTAATAGTTTCTTCACATTTCTTTAAAAGTTTGGAATATATTTTAATAGTATTTAAAGAATTCAGTATGATTAATTGAAAAATTGATAATAATATTGAATGTTATATAATGTATTCTATTACAATTTGAGGAAATACTATTTATTTTATAGTATTTCTCTTATTACGTTTAGATTGTAGTGTTTTTATTAATGTTTCTCAAAAATTATTTACTAACAGAACAAATATTATTTTTTCTTTACTAATATATATATATTATATAAGTAAAAATTTAATATGACTATCCTATTAAATTCGTAGTAAATATAATTAAATACTTAAAGGACATACTATTATATTTTAAGGGTCAAAATATGGTATAAACAGTATTTATACTTTGAATGTTATTGTATTAATAGTATTCATCCTATCGATCAATTTTAATTCCTATTAATGTTCAGGATTTTATTCAGAGTGTATTGTTTTGTAGTAGTAGCCCATATTAAATCCCTAAACTATACCCTTAACTACTACCAAGTTGCGCGCTTTTTTATGTGAATTTGATTGCGAGCGATTACAATTATGGAACAAGGTGAACAAAAGCTACTTGAATAAATTTCACGTGCGTTTCCGACTGCATTTACGAGCGTTTTTCGAATGTGCCACTTTTTTGCTGTCACGTTCACATTCACTTCACTCATTCACTCACATTTATACCGTCATCATAATTATGCAAATGTCCTGTGCAAGGATTAAACAAGTGTTCGTTAGTCGTGCCGTACCGTTGATTGGCTCAGGTTGCACTGTACCGCGTCGACTCCCTACAATTTTCTACCTTTTATATTCCAGTTAATTTTTGTCGATTTTTTATGGAAATTTTTGCGTTCGGCGCAAGATAAAAATTTATGATTAGAGAAACGAATTTGTTACAAAGTTGATATTCGCTGGAAGGGGAGTGTTAGAAAAGGGTTGCCTCCGCATAGTGTTCGTGCACAAATCGCGTTGGATTAAAATATTTCTCATTAAAAGAATGTAACGAGTTAGGTATATTGTTATGTAGCAAAACAGAAAAATCCATAATTGTTACAGTTCGTTTTGGAAATAAAGATATCGAAACTAAATTATAGACTTACCGACATTAAGGGGCCGACATTTTATATTTCAATCTAGTCAGGTGGTATTGAAATATTTGGAGATATGATAAGATCATTATATTTTGTGGCATATTTCTGGAAGGAAAATGAATAAAATATTAAATTAATGATATGTGTGAGAAAAAATGTAGGTATTTAAAAACGATATAAAACCGAAAAGTTTATTCATATCACAGAAATTAAATGAGGTCTTGGGAATAAGATAGGTTAAGGCCATGCATGAATTTTTGAAATAGCTAATTTCTTTTTTCACTAAAAATCAAAATGTTCACTAAAAACCAATTTTTCACTAAAAACCAATTTTTCACTAATATAATTTTTTTTTAAATTAAATTTTTCAATAAAAATTAAATTTTTCACTAAAAATTCAATTCTTTACTAAAATTCCATTTTTCACTATAGATTCAATTTTTCACTAAAAAAAATCATTTTTTCACTAAAAATTCAATTTTTCACTAAAAATTTAATTTTTCACTAAAATTTAATTTTTCACTAAAAATTTAATTTTGCACTAAAAATTGAAATTTTCATTAAAAATGAAAATTTTCACTAAAAAATTCAAATTTTCACTAACAAAAAAAAAGTTTATCAATACAAATTCAATTTACACTAAAAATTAAAACTTTCACTAAAAATTAAAATGTTCAATAAAAATTTAATTTTTCACTAAAAATTCAATTTTTCACTAAAAATTCAATTTTTCACTAAAAATTCAATTTTTCACTAAAAATTCAATTTTTCACTAAAAATTCAAATTTTCACTAAAAATTCAAATTTTCACTAAAAATTCAAATTTTCACTAAAAATTCCAATTTTCACTAAAAATTCCAATTTTCACTAAAAATTCAATTTTTCACTATAAATTCAATTTTCCACAAAAAAATACAATGTAATACTAAAATTCACTTTTTCACTAATAATTCAATTTTTCACTAGAAATTCAATTTTTCACTAAAAATTCAATTTTTCATTAAAAATTTAATTTTTCTCTAAAATTTCAATTTTTCACTTAAAATTCAATTTTTCACTAAAAATTCGATTTTTCACTAAAAATTCAATTTTTCACTAAAAATTCAATTTTTCAGTAAAAATTCAATTTTTCACTAAAAAATTAATTTTTCACTAAAAATTCAATTTTTCACTAAAAATTCGATTTTTCACTAAAAATTTAATTTTTCACTAAAAATTAAATTTTCACTAAAAATTAAATTTTCACTAAAAATTAAATTTTCACTAAAAATTCAATTTTTCACTATAAATTCAATTTTTAATTAAAAATTTAAATTTCATTAAAAATTAAAAATTTAAATTTTCACTGAAAATTATATTTTTTCTTTAAAATTCGTTTAAAACTTAAAATTCAATATTTAACTAAAAATACAATTATTATTAATATCTTTAATATAAATCATTAATAATGAGCTCTGTTAATTTTTTAATTAAAAATAATTTATAAATTATAAATGAATAAGCCGGATATAAAAACTTTCTCCTTAGCTCCTCATCGTCCTCAGTGAGAGGATACCCTTATTAAATACCACACTCGTTAGATGTAATTTATGAAATGTTTGCACTATTTCGCAATAATTGCAACTGAATTTCCTGAAGCACTTTTCTGTATTGTTTTTGTGTTATTTTTTGTAATATCTCGTTTCCTCTAAACACACCCGCCATATGGGCTGCTATAAAATATGCACCAATTGCCACAGCAGCCCCCACATTCCCAAGCAATTAAATTAATAATAAATTCAAGTTAACATCGTGATTAAGCCACGCAACGCAAGCCATCCATCCATCGGTTGCCCAACAATAACGCATTAACTCAATGTTGATAACTCAATGGTTTTAATCTGTTCGTTGGCAGGTTGCAATTGTTGCAAATGCATTGACGCATCATAATTGGAGTGGCAACACTGGCGGCGGCGGTGGCGGCTGTTTTGGTGGTGCGAGCGGCGTTTGTAGTAGCACGAGATGCGCACAGTTATCAACAACAACAACAATAAGTAACAACAAAAGCTAATTAAATCATTTTGTTGAGATTTTTTCCGCTGTCATGAACAAACAATGTGGCTTAAACTGCGCACCAAATTAAACTGTTTCTTAGTGTACCGCACAGTGGCGGTGCTTAAGAAATATATTTGGTCTTGAAATAAGAAAAGGAAATAAATTTTAACACAAAGACAACAATTTAGGAGCAATCGAGGCAATTTAGAAATAAAATGTAGGGAATATTATAAGCACCCAGAAAAAAATACTACATAAAAAATAGTTTTTTACTATTAAAAAAAGGATAAACTATTATTTTTATCGGAAAATACCATTAAATACTAGAAAATACCATGACATTGCCATTGAGTTTATATGAAAAGATTTATTTTTTGTATATCAATAATTAAATCAATAATTGTCCTATTGACCAATTTTAATGGGATTTCTGGGTGAGCAGTCAATAGCTCAAAAGCCGCATATTTGCTCCACTTCCCTAAAATTTGCCGCGAATTTTCTGATATAAGATTTTTGGTATTTTCTGGAATATTTTAAGCATATTTAAATGGACTTTTGTAGTCACTAAAAAAAAATCTCATAAAATCCCATTAAAATTTGTCAACACTTATTGGTTTAATAGTATACATAGATTTAAATTAAACATTCTCACATTCTCATTTAAATATAATTCTATAGTATTTTGTAGTATTTATGGGATCATCCTATTGAATTAATAATTAATCATATTAACCAATTTCAATAGTAAAAACTATAAATTTTATGATATCTTTTTTCTGCGTGTGGCAGAAGTCAAAGACGGAGTTCGTTACCAAAATGTTACGGGAATTTGTCCATAACATTCTACAATATTTGATAACCTGCTCGAGACAACATTTTTGTAATTTATGCATCGGGTATTTTTATGGTAAACACAGGAAGTTTGCGGGAAGTGTATACCTTTTCAAAATAAATTTTTGGCACTTAAGGTACATTTTATCGAAAGATTTCCAGCAAACAAATGCGGAGTTTGTATCAAAAGTCCTGCATATTTCGGTATTTTTTTAAACTCAAAATATGCTGGAAATCTGCCATTCACCTGCCATACACTTCCCATAAACTTCCATTTATCTGTGTGTTGGCCCGAAATTTTAATGAGAATTGCCTGACATTTTTTCTTTGAATGGTAACAAATTTTATGATATATTAAAGTTTTTTTTAAAATTCAAACTCTGTCTCAGTCTGCTTAAAAGCTATTGAAAGATAATTTAAACTTCATTTGGCCTGTCCAAAGTTTTATAAAGACAACAATTAAAATTTCACAAAACATTAAAAACCCCCAAACAAAATGTGTCGCATCTTTGAGGAATATTTCTGCCATTTTCTCAGGAAACACACAGATAAATGGAAGTTTGTGGGAAGCGTATTCTAACCTAGAAAAAATGCATGACAAAATCTTAACCTCCACGACTTTGTCATACATTTTTTCTAGGTTATTCTAACCTTCCCAAAAACTTTCATTTATCTGTGTGTTTCTAGAAAAAAAACCTAGTTTATCGAAAAATATAAACTTTTTCCAACTGTTCCATTTTTTTATAAAATCGTCGTTGTAGAAAGAAATGTCACCAAATACATTTTTAAATTGCCAAATATTAATTTTCAAAAATCTTCAAATATCTGTAAATTTTTAATCGATGGTCTTCATATTTTTACCACATGATAAGAAAATGTAAATCTATCAATTGATGTTTCAACTTTAAAAATGCATTAATTACTTTTTATAATATTAATCAACAAACTCGAAATTTAAGATTTTCATAAAAATGTATTTGGTGACTTTTCGTTCAACAACAACGATATGCTATTTTTAAAATATACCCTAAATAAGCCCTAGTTTTACCATTTTAGTTAAATTTTATCTTTTTTTTTAATTTTATTCAAAACGCCTTTGTCTCTGCTCTAGTTCGATGTTCTAAATTTTTAATTATACGCCCGACTCATCTCATGATTAACTTCTAATTAAAGCGGCAACATGTTGCATGCTGCTCGCTGTTTCGTTGGGTGTAAAATTGTTATGCGCTTTACATTTTATTTAATTGTTTTATTTTTAATATCTTTTTGTGCTTTGCTTTAACAAAGAAAACAATTAAAATGCTCTAAACAATGGCAACAATGCAAAAATTTACGAGAATCCATCATAATATGTATCAAAGTGATCTAGCGAGCATTTGTTATTTTTAAGTATAGGTTTTGAACTGATTTCGTTCTGAAACAATGTCATGCTCATTACTTTATATAGGGTTTATTTGTATTTGTATGTTTTTCTATTTTTTTTTTAATTACTATTTAAAAACCATGCAGCAATTCTACACTATCAAATATAGAGTTTAAAAAATAAGAAATATTTTCGTATAAACTCAAAAATTTAGAATAGAATTTTATAGTATTTAATGGTATTTACCGATATTAGACAATTTAAATAGTAAAAACACTATTAAATTGTATGATTTCAATTCGGAAAATTGCATGAATTCATCAATCATTTGGTGTTATTCAAAGTAAAACATTGACAAATACATTACATTTCATTGTGACTTCATATAGAGGATGACAAAAAAAACGAAAACAAGAAGCAATCCACAAAAGGACAATCCAAATAGAGAACACGACAGTCGTAACATCAATCATGCCTGGTAATCAATAAATAAATGGGTATACTGGACAATTCCATGAGAGACGGCGAAGGAATATAAGAAAACTAATATGCTTCAAGGATGCGAGGGCACTATGTAGCAAAGAGCAATTTTCTAAAGTCAAGACGGACACATTAGAGAATCAGAATTTTTTTCTCTTTATAAATCAAAATTAATTTTAGCTAAACATTTTATTTTTAAATCTAAATTTAATTTTTATTAAAAATTGAATTTTAAGTGCACAATTGAATTTTTAGTGAAAAATTAAATTTTAAGTAAAAATTTGAATTTTAGTCAAAAATTTGAATTTTGAGTTCAAATTACATTTTAAATGATAAATTGAGTTTTTAGTGAAAAATTGATTTTTTTTAGTAAATAATCAAATATTTAGTGAAAAATTGAATTTTTAATGAAAAATTGAATTTTTGTGAAAAATAGAATTTTTAATGAAAAATTGAATTTTTAGTGAAAATTTTAATTTTTAGTAAAAAATTGAATTTTTAATGAAATTGAATTTTTACTGAAATCGAATTTTCAATGAAATATTGAATTTTTAGTCAAACATTGAATTTTTAATGAAAATTTGAATTTTTAGTGAAAAATTTTATTTTTAGTGAAGAATTGAATTTTTAGTGAAAAAATTAATTTTTAATCAAAATTTGAATTTTTAGTGAAAAATTGAATTTTTAGTGAAAAATTTAATTTTTAGTGAAAAATTTATTTTTCAGGGAAAAATTGAATTTTAAGTGAAAATTTGAATTTTAAGTGAAAATTTGAATTTTTAGTGATATATTGAATTTTTAGTGAAAAATTGAATTTTTAGTGAAATATTGAATTTTTAGTGAAAAATTGAATTTTTAGTGAAATATTGAATTTTTAGTGAAACATTGAATTTTTTAGTGAAAATTGAATTTTTAGTGAAAAATTTTATTTTTAGTGAAGAATTGAATTTTTAGTGAAAAATTGAATTTTTAATGAAAAATTTAATTTTGAGTGAAACATTGAATTATTAGTGAAAAATTGAATTTTTAGAGAAAAATTGAATTTTTAGTGAAAAATTTAATTTTTAGTGAAACATTTAATTTTTAGTGAAACATTTAATTTTTAGTGAAAATTGGATTTTTTAGTGAAAAATTTAATATCTAGTGAAAACTTGATTTTTTTAGTGAAAAATTGAATTTTTAGTGGAAATTTTAATTATTAGTGAAAAATTGAATTTTTAGTGAAAAATTTAATTTTTAGTAAAAAAAACTGAATTGTTAGTGAAAATTTCAATTTTTATTGAAAAACTTAATTTAGTGAAAATTTTAATTTTTAATGAAAAATTGATTTTTTTAGTGAAAAATTGAATTTTTAGTGAAAAATTGAATTTTGAGTGAAAAATTGAATTATTAATGAAAAATTGAATTTTTAGTGACAAATTGAATTTGAGTAAAAAATTGAATTATTATTGAAAAATTTAATTTTGAGTGAAAAATTGAATTATTAGTGAAAAATTGAATTTTTAGTGAAAAATTTAATTATTAGTGAAAAATTGAATTTTTAGTGTAAAATTGAATTTTTAATGAAAAATTAATTTTTTAGTGAACAATTTATTTTTTAGTGAAAAATTTAATTTGTAGTTAAAAATTGAATTTTGAGTGAAAAATTGAATTATTAATGAAAAATTGAATTTTTAGTGACAAATTGAATTTGAGTAAAAAATTGAATTATTATTGAAAAATTTAATTTTGAGTGAAAAATTGAATTATTAGTGAAAAATTGAATTTTTAGTGAACAATTTAATTATTAGTGAAAAATTGAATTTTTAGTGTAAAATTGAATTTTTAGTGAAAAATTAATTTTTTAGTGAACAATTTATTTTTTAGTGAAAAATTTAATTTGTAGTTAAAAATTGAATTTTGAGTGAAAATTTTAATTTTTAATGAAAACATAAATAAAAGTGAATTTTAGAATTTTTTTTTTAAATTGAAATTTAGTTCATTATATTTTTTAGTAAAAATTTGTATAAATTTAATTATTAAAAATGTTAAAAATTCAATTTAAATCTTGTCTTAAACGAAAATTCGACCATTGACATACAAATTTTCTAACAAAGAAGTCTTAAATCTTAACTCATATCAGTGGCCAAACTGTTACACAGTATAATTGAATGGAATGCGGCACATAAAACCAAAAACGAAAACCCCAAAACAAGTCCAATATCAGCGGCTCCTACGCTACTCGAAAAGTGAACCAACCAACGCAATGTCAACCCACACAGGCGAATGTGTCAAACGAACTGTCATTTGTCACCGTTTCTATAAAACAAAAAAAGAGCAAAGACACTGCGCGAAACCACAAAAAGTAAATAAATGAAAATGTCAAAAGATTTTAACATTCTTATCAAAAACGTTCACCAAAAGACAAAACAATAAAAATGGAATACAAAAAATAATCGAGACAATAAATGAATTAAAATGGCACAAAATGGCGGAGATTTTTATTGAAAAAATAAATTTAAAAAACAAAAGAAAAAATCTTTGCAATAAATGCGGTTAATTTAGTTGCATGATCGATGAATCGTTCGAACGTTGGCTACGTTTCAAACGACGCCCAACATGCACGGGCAGGCGACACAAAGGACCGCAGGCAAACTTTGAGACAAACATTGGAGACGCTTGGAAATGTTGCCAAAGTCCATTTGGTGGGTCGACCGACCGACCGACCGAGCGAGCGTCTATCCGACCAACCACCGTCGTCCAACTGCCAATAATAATTATCTGCACTTTGCTCAAGCGAAATGGCTGCGACGTGCTTCGCCGACAACCGACAACGTTGCCCAAACCAACGAACTGAACTCAACTGATCGATCGTTGCATCGGGCTCCATGTCTGTCAATTCGTTCCAAACAAATTGAACAATTCATTCCGATTATTAAATGCGAAATTATAGCTATATTCGAAACCCAACTGCAGCACCAACAACCATACCATATAAATCTTTATATAAAAATAACTTAATCGCTCGATTTGGAGATAAAGTCTTGCGAAATGTTCGAAAATTATGGACGGAAACATTGCCAATGTTTTATTATTAAATGCCGCAAATTAGGGGATTTTTTTGTATTTTTCTTTTCTTTTTGTGGAACCTTTTATTAATCACAACATTGCACAAGTTCGGGACCACATTTTCAAAGACCATTTCCAATGTGTGCTTTTCGAAGGAAATTTATAAAATCCTAAATATAAATTAAATTTTAATTTAATTAGTAACAATCTGAATGAAATTAAGACTTTTTTATATCAAAATGAGAAAATTTCAATTTATATTCATATTATTCATATCAAAAAAAAAAAGTTCTAATTCATTATTTAGAAATTTATTGAAATTTTCCACTTAAAATTTCCAAATGGAAATGTCAGTTTTTTCAATATTAAAATAAGTTTGTTTTGTTCACTACGAATTCAAGTTTTCACTAAAAATTCAATTTTTCACTAAAAAAAAAATCAAATTTTCACTAAAAATTCAATTTTTCACTAAAAATTCAATTTTTCACTTAAAATTAAATTTTTCACTGAAAATTCAATTTTTCACTAAAAATTAAATTTTTCTCTAAAAATTCAAATTTTCACTAAAAATTATATTTTTCACTTCAAATTCAAATTTTCACTAAAAATTTAATATATCACTAAAAATTCAATTTGTCACGAAAAATTCAATTTATCACTAAAAATTCTATTTTTCACTCAAAATTCAAATTTTCACTAAAAATTCAAATTTTCACTAAAAATTCAAATTTTCACTAAAAATTCAAATTTTCACATAAAATTCAAATTTTCACTAAAAATTCAAATTTTCACTAAAAATTCAAATTTTCACTAAAAATTCAAATTTTCACTAAAAATTCAATTTATTACTAAAAATTCAATTTGTCACTCTAAAAATTCAATTTATCACTAAAAATTCAATTTTTCACTAAAAATTCAATTTGTCACTAAAAGTTCAATTTGTCACAAAAAATTAAATTTTAAATTAAACATTCAATTTTTCACTAAAAATTCAATTTTAAAAATTTAAATTAAAAAAAAAAAACAAATTTTCAAAACAAAATTTATTTTTCGAAATTTATTTTTCGAAAAAAAAGTAAAATTTTAAATTAATATTCATTATTTTTTTTATGAATGGAATTAATCAAAAACATATACTTAAATTCAAGTTTCGATAAACTACCGTTTTAAGTAATTTTGAGAACGTTCATTATCTATATTTTTCAAATTTAAAGCATCAACAAAATGCTTAAAAATTAAAAAAATCGTAAATAATTTTAAATTTCACATAAAACTAAGTAGCGTTTAAGTATTTTGTAAATAAATACTAAATAAAAATACTTTCAATAAAATAAAGCAAGGTTATGCGAACACGAATATGATATGCGCCTCAACCAATTCAAAACCAACAATGCCTCTGGGTGCCAAAGCAAAACAGGCTGTGCATTTATTCTCCGTCGGCCGTAAGCCGGACTCTGCAATTTAAAGTCATAAAACGAAATGTCGTCGATTAAAATGCCTTCGTGACATAAATGCATGTCATGTAAACTGTGTTAAAATTACATAAAAGTTTTGAGGCGCAATTGCACGCAACGCGAAGCGCCAAAAAGTATGCAATACCTACCAACGGGGAAGCGGGGGCAATCAATTATACCGTTAAAATTCAAATTCATACAAATGGCGGCCACAATTACAAAAGACCCTTTAAAAATGCCAACGCCATGAGCAAAACTAGCGCCAAACACGATATATTTGAGTACAACAGGATCGGTCCGTGGATGGGTTTTTTAGTTGGAGGCTCTTACGTTTGGTTGGAGGTCACCTGGCTGTCAGGCAGGCAGGGTTACCAACTGCACTAAACTAGCTAATCATGCAATCACACGGTGCGGTGCTAGGTTATGCAAGAACATTGTGTTGTAGCCTGACGTTTTAAAAATCAGTTAAGCGATTTACGTCGAGAGGGTGAAAATTTGACGAGACTTTTCGTTTAGTTCATACATGGAACTGGTTGGGTTAGGGAGGTAGGTTTTTTTATATATATTGGGGGTGTGGTGTGGAGAAGGCGTTTGGTTTTTATTAACACCTTTGAAGCAGCGCGTCGGTGCTTTGTTTGGTTTAAGCCACAAACAAGGACATTTTATTTAAATACTTTTTTATAATACATATTTTTTTTATTAATTTTTGCAACTTTTCCATGTGTTGGCATGAGTGATGTACGTGCTGAGGCGGCGGCCATTTTCGTGTTTTGTATCGCGTATGTGCGGCAATTTTAAAACATACAGCGACAATTAATACGCGGTACGTGTTGCGTGATGCGACTGCTCAGTTGCAAGAAAAATGCAGAGCCATTTGCGGTTGACATAAATTCAACTTGAGGTAAATTGCGATGAAAATTAAATAATTCAAGTAATACTTTGCATCAACAAATTTAATTATATTTTTTTTTCTAAAAAAAAATTATAATATTTTTTAGGTAATAATTTGAGAAAATTCATATTTAGTGAAAAATTTTAATTTTAGTGAAAATTTAAATTTATTGTTATATATTTAATTTATTGTAAAAAATTGAATTTTCATGAAATTTCTTGTCAAAACTGAATTTTAATTGAAGAACTGAATATTTAAAGTAAAATGGAATTTTTATTAAAAAAATAAAATTTTAGCTTAAAATTGAATTTTTGGTGAAAAATAAAATGTTTAGTGAAAAATTAAAGTATAGTAAAAACTTTTTTTTTTATTGTAAAGTGAAAAATAGAATTTAGTGAATCTAGTTAAAATTTGAATTTTTAGTGAAAAATTGAATGTTTAGTGAAAAATTGAATTTTTAGTCAAAAATTTAATTTTTAGTGAACATTTTAAGTTTTAGTGAAAAATTAAATTTTTTAGTGAAAAATTAAATTTTTAGTGAAAAATTAAATTTTTAGTAAAAATTGAATTTTTAAGTAAAAATTAAATTTTTAGTGAAAACTGAATTTTTAGTAATAAAATAATATTTAGTGAAAATTTGTATTTTTAGAGAAAAACTGAATTTTTAGTGAAAAATTGAATTTTTAGTGAAAAATTGAATTTTTAGTAAAAAAAAATGAATTTTTAGTGAAAATTTTAATTTATAGTAAACAATTAAATTTTTAGTGAAAAATTTAATTTTTAGTGAAAATTGAATTTTTAGTGACAAATTGTATTTTTAGTGAAAAATTGAATTTTTAGTGAAAAATTTAATTTTTAGTGAAAATTTTAATGTTTAGTGAAAAATTTGAATTGTTAATGAAAAATTGGATTTTTAATGAAAAATTGGATTTTTCAGTGTTTCAGTTTAATATTGAGTTAAAATTAAATTTTTGCGGAAAAACTGAATTTTAATTGAACAATTTAAGTTATAGTAAAAATAAATAATTTTTAGTCAAAAATTGTCTTCAATTGAAACAAACTTCTGTGTCATATGTGTTCCTTTTAAGTTACCTCTGACACAAGGTTGCAAACCAGTGTTCCTAAGTTCCAAAGTGGTGGCTAAGAACATATGTGGAACGTACTAATATGTAACAATTCTATGATATATAAGTTATACATTCTGATAATGGAACATATACAATAATGGGCGGAGCTTACTTTGTTGCTATTAGGTAGCAAACTAGTGGCAAATTTTTAAATGTTCGATATATGTAGAATATATAGAATGAAGAACCTTATACGAACATAAATATATAGCAAATATAGCAAATTAATTTTAAATTAAAATAAATGTTTATTATTATCAGTGTTCACACTTTTCGCAGATTTGAATATTTTTTGGAGTAGAAATGAGTAAAAGGGAGTAGAATTGAAAATATTGTGAAATGCAGTAGATTTGATGTAAAAGGAGTAGAAAATTAAATATAGTAATAATATGCAATAGTATCAAAATTCAAATAAATTTATTATTTTTATTCATTCCTGATTTTTTGCTTGTTCTATAATGTTGATGTATACAGGGTGGTGTATTCTAGAGATGGGATGTAACTGGAATACCCAATGAAATACATGGTTTTTCAAAATTTTATTTTTAAAAATTGATAAAAACGTATATTTATTATAACTTGTACATTTTAAACACCATGGCGAAAATCTTACATTTATTTTACAGACAATTGAACATAGTTATTATTTAAATTATAATATTGACAAAATATTCGGTCCGCAAGAAATTGTTCTCAATATATTAAAAAAATTTAAGCAATTTTTGCAAAAGGGAGTAATTTCAGTAAAAGCGAGTAGAAAATTATGAGAAAGGAGTAGAAAATACTACTACCGGAGTAGAGGAGAAGATTTTCCAAATCCAAGTGAAATGGAGTAGATTTACTCCGATCGGAGTAGAATGAGAACACTGATTATTATACACAAAATATTTACAAAAATTAATATTTTAATAATTTTTCCCGAATTGCATTTTTTTAGGTACGCGTAAATATTAGAGGGGTAGGATATTAGTTTAAACACGAAAACATGAGCTATTTTTAAATACGAGTTGTAATTTACCCAAAACTCTGTACATAAAGATTTATATTATTATGCCAATGCATATTTTTGGCATTATGTCCTTATAAAATCTGTGTTATTACACTACAAACATCGTTCTGCTTACGATTTTTATTATTTTTCATCCAATCCAATCCACAATTCAAATCCACAATTCAAATTAAAGTTCAAGTTCCAAATTCAGCTATTTGACACCTATTTGACACTTTATGGGATCCAAATTTTGTGACAACTAAGCTTCACATCGGAGCTTTTTGGCTGGCAATTGGGTGGCAAATATGAATAGTGGTTAGTTGCGGAGTCACAGCATCAACTCGGTCACAATAGTGCGCTTAGTAAAAATATTCACAATTTCGTATTCTGTCGGTTTTGTATCGTAAAAAGAATTGACAATTTTTATCGGTAACAATTGTCATTGCTCGCTAGAATAGGGTGAACTTCATAATTAAAATTAAATATACAGCTTTGAATAGAATTTTATATAATTTTGAATACTTTTAACGTTTTCTTTGATAATTTCAATAGAATTTTGTATAATTGTGAATACTTTTTATCGTTTTCTTTGATTAGATGAAAATTTTCAATCTATATCAAAACCTGGAACTGCCCGATTATTTTAAATGACAAAACTGAAATCGAAGAAGAAATTACATTTTTTTATTTCGTAATTCTAAATTTCGTTATTTCTTTAAATCATATATTTAAATGATAATCGCCGATGGAAAATATCACTGTCTTTACAAAAATCAAATATTATTTTTCTACAACGACCATATTCTTTTGTTTTTTCATCTCAACCAATGCGGCAACAATTTAAATGCTCGCAAATGACATTTAATAAAAACGGACAAAAAAATCCCTTCATATACGGTAATGCGGTCCATAAAAGGTGACAGAGGGCGATCGCACCGACGCGTACCTCCTTTGATTCGAATGCATTTCGCTCTTGATCTGTAACGCGATAATGCGACGATGATGATGATGAAGATGATGACTGACGGACGGACGGACGGACGAAGGCTACATGTTGGAGGGAAGGAGGGAGCTACGGCCGGCTACATGGAGCAGCAACACACATTAAAAGTAAATTAACTTATCAGCAACAAGGATCAGTTATTTTATTACGTTTGTCCACGACGAAACACGAACATTTTAATGTCAAACGTTGCGCGGCCGCAGATTGCGACAAAGTCTTCGATTTATGGATTGGAACTGGGACTAAAAAAATAGCAGCATAGCAGCAGATCACGCGGATGGGCAAAAGAGACGAAAAAATTAATTTTGAATTTTTATTTTATTTTATTGAAATTTGGACGATCAAGAAGCATTACATGATCATCACACGCAGTCAACACCTTTCAGACGCATCACCTGTTTGTTGCTTTGAATTTTAATTTGTTTTCCACACTTGCTGTACGCCACGGACGACCGACCTATAACCTTATCAAACACCTTTTCAATTAGTTTTATTTTTATTTAGTTTTAATGTCCTCACCAAAACCAAAAACGATCGATGGTTCTCGCCTTCGAAAATAAGCAATAAATTTTAATTTTATCGCCACAAATTGCCTCGCCACTCATTATCTAAAAGGTTGACCTAAAAGGTGTCTTTTCGTTTCATTTCATCTACTTTTGTTTTGTTCGGTTTGTTCTGCTGCTGCTCGGGTCGGTCGATCGGTCGGTCGTTCTTCGGTAAGTTATGTGGCTGATATGGGCGCAGTTTCATTCAACTCTAGCAGGCCGCATTCAAAACGGGTTCTTCTCAAAAAGTGTCAAAACATTTTGTTCGCTTTAAATGCACATAAATTAAAGGAATGTGGCATCGATTTAGTTTTTAGTATCATCCGACATCAGGTGTTTTTTTTTCATCTTAAACACTCTTCGGATGTTGCTAATACCTACTCACGACTTGGAGGAGCATCGGGTCGTCTTTGGAGTCTCTTTTGCCTGGAGTCTTTGGAGTTTCTTGAGTCTTTGAAGTCTTTGGCGTCTTTAGAGCCTCCTTCTGCTCGCCGCTGTCTTCTTGTGGTCCAACCTGTCGGGATCTGACACTCCGACGTTTCCGCTTATCTTCAAATTTAATTATGTTTGTGCGAACAACATTAGCGTGTTTTAAATGCTGCTAATAGTCCGACGCGATTATAGTCGCCGCATCGTTTGCGACCGACCGTTGGTTGCTTGGGCTACTAAATCAGCTAATTTGTTACTTTTTAAGTGATGCTTGTTGTATCGGCTCGAATTTGTTTTTTCATTTTTGAATTATTGGTACATGTTGGTCGGAAAATGTGTCGAGTAGTTCGGTTGGCAACGCTAATTTGTTAAAATGTCGGCAGTGACTTCTAACAGTTGCAAACTGGATGCTCGGTTGTGTTGTGCAACTTTTCATAATTGATGTATTACAAAATGTGGATGTTTACTATTATGTGTTTGATATTATAAAAATAGTATATACACAGAAATTTTAATATATAAACAACTTTATAACTTAAAATAGATCTTGATTCACTCGAATTTATTTAAATTCTCTAAGGTCTAGTTATTATTGGTGTGTGAGAGTTTGTCTAAATTGCTGACTAAATTACATTGTACGAGTTTTTATTCAATCGCCATAACCGGTAATTTTCCTAATAAATCGAGTATCATATGTCCGTTTGCTGTCTTCTAATTTAGTTCAATTTAGTTTGCTCGAAAATTTGCTAAATTAAGAAGTAAACGCTGCATTACCGACAATATTTCAAATTAAACTTAGTTTAACATAGATATCAGTTCATCTATTGTTTACATATCACTAATATTTATAGTTTCTTATTAACTGATTATTAATTGTCTATATATCTGTAAAATTTAAAGAAATTTTATCATTTTGATTATGAAGTATGGACTTTTAAAAATATATAATAGTTTAAACTGAGTTTAAACTTGTTAGTTCCAGTTTTTCAGTGCAAGTTCAAACATTTTTACATATTAAAAAAAGGTTATAGTTTTTAATCAAAACGGTCTTACAACTTTAGATAGGGAATTAGTTTTCAGTTAATTTAACATTTAAAATATTTGTGATAAGACTACAGACGAAATTAGTTTAAACTACATTTAATTTGAAAATGTGAAAATAGAATAAGATCCAACTTAAATGTATTAAAAATTTACTATATTAGAGTATTCTATTAGAGTATGGTCCCTAGTAGTAATTTTTATAAGGTAACCATCGCGAACAGATTATTCCATTTTAGCTTGGCGTTAAACAGAAGATGTTGTGTCCATGATCTGGTATTCCCTTCTTGGCTGGAAGTTATAAACACGGCAAAAATTCAATTATCTTCTGCCGATCATGGCTCCATAGGAATATCTACTAGGAAAGTACTACAAATAATAAAATTCAATACATGTGTATTAGACATTATCACCCATGTCAAGACATTTATTTCAAGACATGTACTGACGCCGAATCTATGCTTGAAAATCAAATAAATGTGTTGCACTAAAAATCATATGATATTTTATATAATTTTTTTTTTCATTTATCGAACCACATTTAATGTTATTATTTAATTTTTTTCGAAAGAACATATTTTTTTGTTGGATATATGTCTTTTCGAACAATGCGTAGTTTTTATTAAACGCTTTTTTTTGAATTATGTAATTTTTAAAAACACATAATACCTACAACAATATTACAGCCGTCTAACGCCGGCGGCAGAATTGATTTTTTTTTTTCAATGTTCGTCTTCTCACACGTTACTCGTTGCGCTCACTCAGTACACTCACTGTTTTCGAAATGACAGTAGTGTCATTTGGTTTTAGTTTTTTGAAGACATTGAATGTTTTGAAAAATGTGTTGATACTATTAAACGCTAATGTCACAAATACGGCAGAATTGATGTTGTTTTCAATGTTCGTCTACTCACTCCTTACTCGTTGCGCTAACTCACTGCACTCTCTGTTTTCGATGCCTTTTCAGCGTAGTGTCATTTGGTTACGTTTTTTTTAAGACATTGAATGTTTTGAAAAAAATTCTTGATACTATTTAACGCTAATGACACAAATACTGCAGTGAAGTCGCTGGTGAGACTCCACCGTAATACTAGACTGCCATTGTAAAATGCACTAAATACTGTAGAATGCAGAAGGAAATTCAAATACATATCGGTAGATGTTATAAATCGACCAATTTCCAAATTAATTAAATGAACTTTTCACTAAAAATTATATTTTTACTAAAAGTTAAAATTTTTACAAAAATTTGAATTTTCACTAAAAATTAAAATTTTAAAATTAAAAATTGAAAATTCAAATTTTTCACTAAAAATTTAATTTTTCACTAAAAATTTAAATGTTCACTAAAAATTAAATTGTTAACAAAAAATTCAATTGTTAACAAAACAAAATTCAATTGTACGCTAAAAATTAAATTTTTCACAAAAAAAATCAATTTTTCACTAAGAATTCTTAATAAACGCCATTAAAATTTAGCGACAACCATTAAAAGGCATTGCAGCTTAAATACTTCGGAACAATTTGAAGTTGGTAAATGTGGTAACAGCACGATCTTGTTTTCCAAAATGCACCTTACATAACTCGAAGTAGTTTGTATTAGAACCATTGAGAAGCAAACGATCAGCTGGACGATCGCACTACCAATAATTATAATTTTACGATCATTTTACGAGCCGAGTGTTGATAGCCAGGTTTTTTTTTTGTTGTTATAAAAACAGCAGTCGATAGAGGTCAATAAAAAGCAAAAAAAAGAAGCAGAGTTTTATGACTCAATTGGCATCAGAATCGTTAACGTAACATTGTAACGCACGATTTTATGACATTTTAATCGACGCATGTTGTGCCGTTGAGCATTTGTTACCAATTAACTGTGAGGCTCTGCACAATTAAGAAGTTATCAAAATTGCTTTCGAGTTAAAGCTGAAAAAAAAAACAATGAAGTTGATTAAATTTTTGTTTTAATGAAAATTGTCAAGTCGTAAAGTCAACATTGTTGCAGTTTAAAATATAAAAAAATAAAAATAAAACTTCCAAGGGAAAATATGTTTTAAAAAATGCAGTTTTTACAACCGCTATAGCTTAATCTTTGCATAAAGAAAACATTTGCAAAATTAAGTTTACGTTTCGTTCTGTGTTGCGGTCCTTTTGCCTTGCCTTGCGTTGCATTGCATTACGTTACGTTGCGAAGGCAATTTAGATAAGAGCCGCACATGAATTTAAACACCTACAGAAGAGCCTACCTCAAGATCATGGTGCATGCTGCTTGAGGAGGCTCTCGAAGTATGTTGGGGTTGCCACGCGTCGTCTTCGTCTGCAACATGGTTATGGTGTTTGTGTTGCCAACAACAAGAACAACAAGAACAACAACATCATCTTCACCAACACCAACATATTGCAGCCAACTGTTGCCAACATTATTTCGAAATTCTAGCCTTATCTAAAGTTTTTGTCGCGTTTCATGTTGCAACGTTTTAGATTCACTTCGACTCTTTTTTTCATTTTTCCTTTAATTTTTTTATTTTATTTTTTATAAGTTGCAGAATCCTGCACGCCTGTTGTTAACTCAAAATGCTATGAAATGGTTCATACATTACGTCTTAACAACTTTTAATATAATTTAGATTAGACAGACGCGTTTTAATGAAGTGCGATTGTGAAAAATGCCCAACGTTGCTGTATATCTAGAGATTTTTTGCTACAACTGGTGCAAATACTCGTTACACTTGTTTGATAAAGTTACCCATAAAGTTTAAAGTTTTTGAGTATATGTTAAATATTATGCAGAACAGTTTTATTTTTTCGAATGGCACTAAAAATTACCTTGAAAATGACACTACCCCAATCTGCCCAATATTACAATGAAATGTAACAACACAGAAAGAAATAATCGACGTAAATATAGCAACCGATATTAATTGCATTCATTAATCAATTCAGCAATGAAATTAATTAATTTTATGAAAACAGCAATTACGTTTACTAATATGACAATTTGTACGTCAATGCAGCAAATTAAAGAGTCGGCGCAGTTTCAGCAATTATATTTGTTAAAACTGCGCCGACTAAATTATTTGCTGCATTGACGTAGAATTTTCATATTAGCGAACGAAATTGCTTATATAACGAAGAGTAGCAAATGTTTTCATTAAATAAATGAATTTCATTGTTGGATTGATTATTGAATGCAATTAATATCGGTTGCTATATTTACATCGATAATTCCTTTTTCTGTGAAGATGATTGCTGAGATTTTTCTTAGTCAACCATTCGATTCGATATCGCTTCGAGACTGTTTTGAGATGTCGGGGAATTAATTCGATCTCGGTTACGATTCTCTTATTTCTATCGTACTACAATTCGTTTAAGATGTACAAAGTTTTATCGCTACGAGAATTATTTCTTATTTGAACAGATAGAAGACCTCAATACACGGAGACACTGATTCCATACAACGAGAATGGTACGATAAAACACGCTATATAGTTCAGAAATATCCGAATATTTGGAAACAAAATTTCATTTACGAGATATAGACATAAAAAAATTCAAAACTCACAAAAAAATATAGAAAAAGATTTAAAAACATCTTTAAAACACCACTTAAGAAAAAAAACTTATCAATATTTTATTCAAAAAACTCCCCATATTTTTTAAAATTTTTCATATATTTGAAATAGCAACGAGACATAGTCACTGTCATGCCAGAGGGGCGAATGTGCATTTTTAAAAATGTTGGGAAATCAAATTTTAAAGTTCGAAGTGCTTTAAAAATTAGTAAAATTAAGTTCTTTTTCAATTCTTTGTATTATTTTGCTTTATTCATCAATTATTATAACTTATATAAAATATCTTGGATTTGGACAACTAACTCAATTATAAATACGGATTTTGTGTGGCTATATTCTGATCAAAACTCATATCTTTTTGTTGATTTTGCTATAACTTTTTACTAGCGCATGACAAAATAGTAATGTAGAGGCATTAATTGTTTGTTTTTAAAGCATCTATCGATTGGCATCATTATTAGAACATATTTTTCCAAACATTAATTTGCCAATTGCTATTTGCAGGAAAAATGTTTAGCAAAATATTTTTAAATAATGATGCCAAACGATAGGTGCTTTAAAAACAAAAATTTAATACCTTTACACCATTATTTTATCTTATACCAATAAAGAGTAATGACGAAAAAACACTAAGATTCGCCCTTTTGACATGGCATAATTTTCAATTTTTCAAATTCGCCCTTTTGGTTTTGTCTTTTGTGGCTAGAAATATCCAACAAAACGACACACGATTTTGGCACAGTTTACTTGAGGAAAAACTACATTCAAAAATGTATAAAAACGCATATGTCAAAAATTACACATTCGACCCTTTGGCATGATAGTGACGATATATTAGTTTCTCGTGCTTTCATAATGAAGAAAAAAAACAAAAAGACTACACACACGGAAAAAATTGTGTACTGCTGATTTATGAATAAGACATTCATAAAACATATTTTTTTCTAATTTTCTTATGTATGAGTTATATTCATAGATTATGAATTATAATAAAACAATGTCCAAAGTTCATGCAAAAAAAAATACTGTAAATCACTATGAAACATGGCGTAGTCTAAAAGACATATAAAAGAAATGTGAAAAAATATGAAAAGAAATGTGAAATTTAAAAGACAAATAAGTTAAAGTGATGTATTTTTCATTGTTTATTTTTTAAATGTTCGATTCCTTCATAAGATTTCTTTCTCAAGCGATTCTTTATTCTGCATGATTAGTATTTATTTTAGCATTTGGCGCAATGTATGAAATTTTAAACATAAATTATGAATAAAAAATCATAAAATGTGAATCTATTCCAATTACTCATGACTTATGAATAGCTTATACGTCGTCGTTGTAGAACGAAAAGTCACCAAATACATTTTTATGAAAAACTTAAATTTCGAGTTTGTTGATTAATATTACAAAAAGTAATTGATGCATTTTTAAAGTTGAAATATCAATTGATAGATTTATATTTTCTAATCATGTGGCAGAAAAAATTGATATCATCAATTAAAAATTGACAGATATATAAATATTTTTGTAAATGAATATTTGGAATTTTGAAAATGTATTTGGCGTTTTTTCGTTCTACAACGACGACATAAAACATGAGTAAAGATACGCATGATTTTACTCAATTTATACTTTAATCATATATTATGAATAAAAACCAAATCATTATAATTAGTTATTCTTGGCTGGATATCATGATTAATTTTTGTAAAATTTATGTTCTTTCCGTGCACAGAATAAACATTTGTTGCGCCAACCAACTCTTAGCCCATTCAACTTATGCGGTTCTCTCAAACGATTAGTCGGTGAACACTAGTGACCAAAGTGAGTTAGACCACAACGAATTTCGAACAGTTGGAGGACAATTTGGAGTGTGTATAGGCTAATATTTTAAGCGCCAACCGAATTTAACAGATCTTAATTTAAATCAGACATTAAACATTAATATGCGTTTAAAACTGTGTTATTTACAAAGCCAGGTTGAAATCAGAAAATATATCTGTTTTATACCGGTCTTAAATTGGGTTTAAAATTAGCATAAATTTGTCTATTTAAAAATGTTCTATTAAAATTAAAATTCTCATTTTTACGTAATTGATTTATCATTTCCTGTGTAAATAAAATAATTTAGTTTTAGGATAAAATATTAAAAATTTACTATAATTCAAAATACGAAATCGAAACTGTGAAACCAGAATAAAACGAGATAGAAATGCAATACAGAAAACGATAAAATTCTTCATTTCGGATGCTGTTCATGATTTATAAAGCTATTGCAATAATAGAACATTTTAAAAATAAAAGAATTTATCACAGTACTTGGAGTGACCAGAATAACTAAGTACGAATCATTTATATAGCATTGAATGTAGCTCTTCATCATTTAGAACTCATCCCTCGATTGAAGGGTATTGTTATAGGAAATTCCAGTCTATAATAACATTAAGCACCAATTGTAGAGCTTCATTCTTAAATTAAGCAAATAAACGTTTTTTCAATAAGAGCGCTACAAAAGTTTTTTTCAAGGGTTTTCAACAGGGACACTACAAAAGTAGAGCAACAGGGACAGCAAACGACGCCATATTTTTTTGCCGCTCTTTTAACATTTCTCTTAAGTAAGGTTTGCCATTTCATGATGAAAAGATATACGAGCCAACAACAAGTCAAAATTATTAAAATTTACTACCGAAATTCGAATTCGTATATTTTTCCTTCATGAAATGGCAAACCTTACTGAAGAGAAATGTCAAAAGAGCGGCAAGAAATATGGCGTCGTTTGCTGTCCCTGTCGCTCTACTTTTGTAGCGTCCCTGTTGAAAAACCCTTTATAATAAATATGTAATACCTAAAATCAGGCATGAATCGAATCGTAATTAAATTAATTTAAATTTTTAAAACCGAATCAATTATAAAAGTTGATATACACCCAAAATCAATATAAACCATTTCGGTTTTATACATTTTTGTAAATACTCAACTATTCTTAATGTTTTTATTAAAATTATAATCAAAATACTTCGGTAGTTGGTCTTCAGTTTTGGTCAAACTAAAATAATCTTTGTTTTTAGGTTTATACAAAAATCGAACCCATAACCGCAAATTATAATCCGTATTCGAAACGTGAGAGTAAACCGTTATCGTTTGGGTTTCAATCCCTGCTAGAGAGTAATCAGTTTTGCAACAACACTAACTGAATAGTGCAATTTTTCATCGTTACTCCTATTTTCTCGGCTTAAAGCGCCAACCAAAATTTATGTTTATTGCTCTTGAAAAAGCGATAACGAAAATGTTTTGCGATTTTATCAAAGCAACAACTTATCACATATCAAAAGAGTATTCAAAATTTTAATTTTTTATATAAATATTTCTTTTTTTTCGAATTTAATTGTAGAAGTTAACTTGATGAATGCAGCTATTCTAAAAAATAACGCCGTGTGTGCGCGCGCGCAGCATTTGCAGACATGTCCTGCGTGTCCTTTGAAAACCGCAAAAGTAAATATAAAGTGCACGCATTACTTTTGGCTACATTTGCGAATAGCATGTCCTTTTGAACAGCAGACACATTTTGAACACGTGTAAGGACTCTTAAAGAAGCAGCACAAAGGCTCTTTAAGAAGACTCATTACATGGATTGTTCAAGGGCGTCTGACAGAACGCATCACCAAATGAACCGCAATAATTGTGGCTGCCAATTCGACCGCAAATTGTGCGCATTTATAGAATTTTCGAAAACTGTTAAATTTTAATTGCACTCGAAGGTCCTGCATTCGAAGGTTCTTTGTCTATTGAAGCGCGCGCGCGCGCATTGTTTTGACTTTCCTTCCGTTTGTATGCCTGTCCGTCTGTCTGTCTGTCCGTCTGTCGATCGGTTGACCATTTCGTGTTCATTAGGCGACCACAATTGCAGAAATAATTAGAAAATTAGGGGCGCGCACCGCAGGCATCGAAAGCAATACTGACAGGCGCTGAAAAGCGTTGCAATGGCGACGGTTTTACATTTGACTGTTCTACATTCCAAGGTTTTCAAATTTTCCATTTTACGTTCGACATTTCTACGATTATTCGACGACGCCGCCGGCTGTTGGCGCTTGGTCTTGTTCCTTGATCATTGTCGGCAAACAAGCGGAAAGAAATCAATCAAATAATGCAGACAAATTGCTGTGAAGTATTTAGTTTTTTTTATTCTAAGTATTTTATATTTTCCGAACTGCTCTAATTTAATTTTCGCTCTTGTTGTTTTGTGTAACCTTTTATAACATGCGGCTCACTTCCGCTTTTGTTCCATTTTGTTCAGTACAGAGCAGCTCATTAAATGTGCTCGAGCATTAGTCCAATCATTAGTTGAGATACTAGTGCAGGACATGTGGTGCAGCAGTCACTAGTCTCGAGCAATTTGTTACTTTTCTAATTGTTGCTGTTGAATGTGCCTAATGATCGTGTGATCGAAGCACATATGCGCCTAATTGACAAATATTTAAAAACAGTATATCGGAACCGTTTCCATTTTTCGAACCGGAACCGTCAATAAAAAAAATGTTTAAAGTCGGAATCGGAACCCATGTATGTACTTTTTTTGGTTGAAAGAGAAACCGAAATCGCTACTTTAAAAATCTTGCAACCAGTACCGAAACAGATATTCCAAAGAGATTTAGTCTCTGTCAGAGACCACAAAGAACCAGAATAGGCACCGGAACCGGAATCGGAAACTTTATTAAAAAAGTGTGTGGAACCGGCATCAGAACACATATAAATTTTATGTTTGGAACCCGAATTGGAACCGAAACTGCTATTTTGAAAATCTTGGAAACCGGAACTGATATTCCAAAGGGTTTTAATTCCTAATAGAAATTTTAACTTTCTTAAATTTAATACATCGATATACCAAAGACTTTAAAAACAGTATATCGGAACCGTTTTGGTTTTGGAACCGAAACCGTTATTGAAAAAATATTTGAAACCTATTTTAAAAATCTTGGAACCAGAACCGAAACACATATACCAAATGATTTTAGTCTCTGTCAAGGACCACAAAGAACAAGAATCAGAAACGGAACTCATATAATAGTTTTCTGTGGAACCGAAACCGATATTTTGAAAATCTTGGAAACCATCACTGATATTCCAAAGAGTTTTAATCACTAAAAGAAATGTTATCTTTTTTAAATTTAATACACCGATATTCCAAAGAGTTTTAGTCCCTGTCTGGGACTGCAAAAAACGGAACCGTTTTGATTTTTAGAACCAGAATTGGAAACGTAATTAAAAAAAAAGTGTGTGTAACCGAATTTTGTCACATTAACTACACTACACAACAAAACGAGAAAATTGTCAAGGACATCTCATACATCAATTCTATATAATTCGCGATTGCTGATTTTGATTGCATACTCAACATTTTTCAATTACGTAACATTTAAAACACGGTTTTAAATAATCCGGTATTCAAATATGAGATTTCAATGAAATATCTTTATGGCATTTTTGAATTTAAATAATATATGTAGGTAAATATAATTTATATCATAAACAAAATATATTCCGTATGCATTTTCCTGTTAGATAATATTATGTAGTTGGCTGAATATCAATTTTCAATTATTCTGAAAAAGATAT
This sequence comes from Dryomyza anilis, assembly GCA_951804985.1. NCBI lineage: Eukaryota > Metazoa > Arthropoda > Insecta > Diptera > Dryomyzidae > Dryomyza > Dryomyza anilis. The sequence continues at coordinate 124,239,494 of OX638130.1, read as the reverse complement.
CACAAATTTTATGTTTTCAAATCTTGTCTAATTTTTTGAAATCCGTTGGTTCCCAGTCTGCCATGTCTCGGAGACCTTCGATACCTCGAAGTAACTTCGATAAAAAAGTTCGATCTCGTTGTTTTCTCGATTCTAATTTTTAAAAATGTTCGTACATTGAAATTCTTTGAAAAGATACGATATTAAAACATTTATCAAATCGATATCACAATATTTTTCGCAGCAATCTCGAACTTTGATCATTTTTTTTCTTCGATATCGTTCCGATTTCGAAAAATTTCTCGTATCGAGAAAACTCCGACAGAACGTTCCGATATCTACCTACCATCTTAGTCCAATTTGACGCTCGATATCGTTACAAGAACGGGTCCGATATCGTGTGATTTCTCCATCTACTCGCAATGATCTCATAGCGATATCGATACGAATGGCATAAGGGTTTTATTTCAAACTTATATTCGTAAATTCGGTACACCTACCCTTTTGCGCATATGGTCATTTCCTGGGTTTCCGGACGGGACATTCGTAAGCTTAAAACTTTAATATCACGAAGAAAAATTAATGAATTTACTTTATTTTTTTTTTCTATATTAGTATTTAAATAGGACTAAACAATTGCTAAAATATTAGAGAATTCTATACGGTAGATCTATACGATAGATTTATACGGTAGATCAAAAGATATAAATTAAATAGTTGTCGTTCCGAACGGGACAAAAACGGAAGTGCATGTCGAGGTTCATATGGAAATGCCAAAAAGTGTAAATTATTTTTTGAATAATTTTAAAAAATAGCTGAAATCATGTGCTTTCTTAGTATATTTACACTTTGTTCCTAAAATTTATAGTTTTTTCACAATAAATCACATAAAAATTCCGGAAGGGCCAAAACTTTCAGAATAGAAATAATCAGTACGATTATTATCCTAAAAATACTTTTTGCTTACAAAAATTATTTTCAGATATTTAGTTTCAGATATTTAAGATTCCAAATCCACCGTAATTTCAAAGATTTGAACATTTTCCCTTTTTCGGTCGTATTTGATGTCCCATGTGAATTAACCTTCCTTACTGGAAAGGATCATACGCTAAAAAGTGGTAAGTCTACGTAAACTAAACTTATTACGTCTTTAGATTCTTAGTGTTTGAACATTCTCGTTTCAATATAAATATTTTTTGTCAGTTCGATATCCTGCCGCTGTTTTGATAGAACTTTTCCAAAATATCGGTGTCCAAAAGAAATAGCCACAAAATAGATATCGTATATTCGAGTTGCGTTGTCAATTCATATTGCCACAGAAATATTGTGATTGTTTTTCAGTGCTCGGGGTTGCATCATGTTTACAAAATTTCTATTACCCTACAACTTCAGGAACAGAATTTAAGTTTTACAGTAATTTATATTGTATTTAAATATTTTCTAGAACAGCTCTAGAGAGAAATTTCAGAATAATCCTCAATCGGGGTTTAACGTCAAATGATTTCAAGACAATTCTGAAATAATGTAAAATTATGTTACACCCATTAAACATGAATTTCAACTGTTTTAAACACATTTCACACATTTTTACACCACACCCGCAGCCATTGATTTTTATAGCAAGTCTGTATTTGTTGAGTTACTCAACACAACACAGTGAGTGGTGAAAATAAGAGCAAAATAATAAAATACACACACAATCAAAGCAACCAAAGAGCCACCGAGAGAGAGAGCGCACTCACTGCAACAAACCGGATGAACTAAAGAGTGCTGTTAAAAAGTCATAATAGACAAACAAACGAGCAACGGTGTTAATCCGCAAATCCAAATGGGGCAAAGTAAAACACACCACTTATGAGCAACAACAACAACAACAACAACAAAAAACCTATATGCTCTGCATGCGCTCTGAAATGGTTTGGTGTGTGGCGGCAACATGGCGGACGACTGCATGAGAAAGTGCGACAGCAACACTTGGAAAAGGCCACACTAAACACAGTCGTTAACTGGTGGAAGAGGAAGAGAAAACATTGGAACAAAACAGCAGCAGTAGCAGCAACAACAACACAAAGAGTGACTTGAATGAGGGCTGGAGAAGAGCTGCGCATTGCCAGACTTTGAAAGCAGCGCAGCAGGCAGGTGCGACCGTGCGCTCGAACTGTGGGTCAGTCGCGTTTCGAACGTGCCAAGGAACGTAGCAGACGCTGTTCGGGAAGTGTTTAGAGTGTGAAGTTTTTGTGAAGATAAAAAAAAAATTTATACAAGTGCAAAAAAACAATTTAAAGACTTGAACTTTTTACAAAATTAAAAACTTGAACAAAAAAATGAAAGACTCAATGACAATTTTGACGCCCACTTTGTCCACAAGCGATACGCCGCAAAAAATGTCCAATCTAAAACCAAATCGTTCGCGTTTCATGATCAATGATATTTTGGCTGGCAGCGCGGCCGCCGCGGCAGCAGCAGCTGTTGCCGCCGATGCGAGTGCGGCCGCCAATGCGGCGAGTGTTGCGGCAGCATTTTACAAACAACAGCAACAACATAATAATAATAACAACAACAGCATTAGCAACGATCAATTGCAGCAACAACATTTGCAACATCTGCAGCAACAACAGCACTTGCAGCAACAACAACAACTGCAACAACATCAACAACAACTGCAGCAACAACATCAGCAGCAACAACATCAGCAGCAACAGTTGCAGCAGCATCCACTGCAACATCCTTTGTCGCTGTCGCACTCCGCGCATAAATTGCATTTTCCCGTCGGCGCCACACAAATCGGCTCGAACGGTCTGCATGTTGCCCACTATGCTGCTGCCATGCAGCAACATTATGCCGCCGCCAATGCAGCGGCGGCTGCAGCACGCGCCGCTCGCACACCGCCCGCGGAGCTGGATGACAGTAGCGAGCATCAGGACTATGAGGACTGCGACGACAACAGCGAGGGCGGCAGTGGACCAGCGGACGATAACAGCGTTTATAGCAATGGTGAGGTGAGACTCTGCTTACTATGGGGCGTGGACAGACGGGTGGTGGTGGATGGACGGACGGACGGAAATTAGGGCTAAATTTAGGAGAAAAAAATTTAATATATTTTAAATGTTGCACTAAAAATGGAATATAGTGTCATGTTATAAATAGCGATAGATTCAATTAGATCGGATTTTTTTTGTTTCAGAATTTTTGCTTTCAGAATTAAATTTTTCACTATAAAATATAAATATTTGAAATATGTGTCTTAAAATTCTGTGAAAAGTATTCAATTATTTTTTTGTGTATCATATTTGAATTTTTAACTGAATTAACGAACATACACGATGCAATTGTTTAAATATTGTATGTCGTAAAATTAGAAAATGTTAAATTTTATAAAATTTTAGACACAAAATAAAAGCATTTTCAGCAAATTCAATTCGTCTACGTACCTTTAAATTGAATTCAATTTGTTTTTTATATTTCATATTTGAATTTTAAACTAAATTTGATACATTGATTTCACATTGTTCGTCAAAAAATTTGAAGATTTGAATTTTTACAAATTCTTAAAACCATTTGACGATTACAATGAAATAAGAATAGTTTTTCAATGTAAAATATTTGGATATTTCTTTATAAATAAATTTAAAAATAACTTTTCTGACTATATAATACCGCAATATCAAAATTTAAAGCTTCACCGTTATAGAATCGGTATCTTAATTGACCTAAATAGTGAGACAAATATTTAAAGTATAATTTTTTATTCATTACATCTAAAAGAAAATTATATTTTGAACTGCAAATGGACCCAGGGAAGATGTTTGACATTTTCAGTAATATTTCGGGCATATTTCCGACAAACACACAGATACGCGGACGTTTTTGGGAAGTACTCGCTGAAAATAATCATCTTTTAATTAAAACTTCATCTTTTTCTACTTAAAAAAAATTCAAAAAAATATTTCTAAACGCCTTGAGCCTGCCAAAAATGTTATCTTGGTGACCTATTATATCGTTTCATTTTTCTAAATCATATTTGACATTTTCACTATGTATTCTGTTTGATAATTAATAATTATATCAAAATTTTGTATTGTGTTGATTTAAACAAACTCTACAAACGACTATATCATGCATATAGATTTAAATCTAAATCAGCTATATTTTAAATAATTCTTCCAAATATATATGTTTTTTTTGAAGAAAATAATGTTTATGAAGAATAATTTTATTTCCATACATTTTTTTTTCTAACAAAAAATATATTTAGAAATATTTATTATAAATTGCGCTGAATATATTTCAAAATTATAAGAATATCTTTATACCAACTTAATAATAAAATATAAAATATAATAATAAAATAAATGATACAAAAAACCAATTTCTAGCTATTTTTAGAATTATTTGGGGAATATTTCTAGAAAAATTATAATTTTTTTTTGGAAGATTGTGGCAGGTTATCATATTATTTGAAATTTAAAATTCTCGGCATATATCGGGACATCTGTTTCGATCAAGATATTAAATCAGGAACTCACACAATTTTTACTATAGACAAATTTGAGCTATGACAGCACTCAGAAAAAATACTATAAAACCAATGGTTTTTTTTGCTATTAAAATTAGTCAATAGGATAAATTATTATTTTAATGGGTAAATACCTTAAATACTACAAAATACTATTAAAAACTATTAAATTGTTTTTGTATTTATATGAAAATATTTATTTTTTGTATACTATTGAATCAATAATTGTCTTATTGATCAATTTTAATAGGATTTTTTTCTGAGTGTGTTATTTTATCCAATATAACTCTCAATTTTGTTTTTTTTATTAAAGAATGTTTGCGAGTTGGTTTAAATTTGAAAACTAAACTAAATAGTCAGTTTTCAGACCATCGCTATTCGAGAATCGATAACATGTAAAGTCGATAATGAGTCGAATAATCATCTGCTTGAATGCTGTCATTCAATTTAGTACAATTTAGATAGCACGAACATTGCACAATTTGCTATAAAATACTAAATACTGCACATAAATTTAGATTAATTTTTTAATATAAGTACACTCAAAATAATTTCTAGGATATTTTACGAAATATTTGTTCGTCATTTTTAATTTCGTAAAATACCAGAATAATTTGTAGAATATACGAAACATTTGTAATATTTATTTTTTTCCGAAATTATTTTTTTAAAACGATTCGTATATATTACGAACGTATATTTCGTTTAAATTATGAAACTTTGGTTATATTATTTTCTATCACAATTTTTTTACGAAATAATAACATATTTTTATGAATAAGTTTTACATTTTACAAATGCTTTACTAAACTTTCGTAAATTTTGAGTCTACGTAGAATTTTACAAACATTCGTTTTTTTTTTGCGAATCATTAGTAAAAACAAAATACGTTTGCACCCAATAGCAACTTGGAGCTGAATTTTATACTAATTGGTATTGCAGTCGCAAGAAGATAGTTATAAAATACAAACAGTTTTAAAATGTGTTCTGTATGAGTTCTGTTTTTGTCAAAAGTATCATATTTCATATTTTTATGAATTGTTATTTTCATCTACAGTTTTTTTTAACAAAGTATTCGTGTATTTTACGAAAGATTCGTAAAATGTTTCATAAATATCGGAATGGTATCATCAAATGTACGAATACTTTCGTAAAATATACGAATATATTCGTAAAAAGGTACACAAATAGTCAATAAATTACGAATCGTTCGTAGTATATTCGTACATACTACGAAAGATTCGTAGATAAAATCTACGAAAAGTTTTGTAAAACATAAAATTAATATTCGTAAATTTATAATAAATTTACGAAATTTCTTTCGTGTCTTTTACGAAAAAGTATTTTGTATGTTTACGAAAAAGTATTTCGTATTTTTACGAAAAAGTATTTCGTATTTTTAAGGAGATTTTATTTTGAGTGTAGACAAACTCGCACACATCCTTAATATGATATTGATCCAAAATTGAAACAAACAGAAATTTATTAATTATACAAAATTTAAAAAGGCATTTTTACCAACGACTGTATAAATTATTACATTTTTGTAATAATATTATTGAGCTAATTAGTTAAACTAGTCCCAAAGTTTTGTTTAATTTAATAGAACTTGTGTTAAGTTCGTGATTCTTAACTGAACAATATATTTTTTAAATATACATAACTCAACCAGCAACAAGATTTTGTAATATGTTAAATGATAATATAATAATAATAGTTTGGCGCTATAGTCCTGTATAGAACTTCGGCCGAGCTCTCTCACCATTTTGAGCTGTGCGTGTTATATTTGTACTCAAAGTGGTGGGACCTACAGTTTATTGCCGAATCCGAACGGCGGGTGAGAGCTTTTTTCATAGGCAATGGTTTTACTCTCGTAGGTTTGCCATTTACTGACGAGAGGTAGCGCGGTATAGAAAAATGTTTCTATGAAAAGATGTGGTTAGCCCCAGTCCAGGCTTGAACCAGGGACCTTTCGGCTCGCAGTCCAACGCACTAACCACTGAGCTACCGCAGCTACTGTTAAATGATAGGGTATATTTTTATTTGGAATTGAAAGTATATGAATTGTATTATGGGGAATACATTATAAAGATTGTATTTATTTGAAATTGTATAAAAAGAAAGTATAAACTATCTAGGGACCATGTAGAATTTATTTTAGGTAATGTTCAATCCACTTTGAGTACAAATATAACACGCACAACTCCAAATGGTGAGAGAGCTCGGCCTAAGTTCTTAAAGGACTGTAGTGCCAACCTATATATAATGATCGATCATTTATTATTGATTTTTTCTGTTACAAGACAAACATGATATCGTTATGTATTCGTTAATAGTATAAAATTCTAATAAATATAAACTCTATTTTTAATTCATAAAATCCAATACGACGCTCTTCTTTACTTTCCCAAGTAGACCATTTTTGCTATTACAAGCATAGATTATAAACTACAACAAATATATCGGAAATTCCAAATTGTATCATTTTAAGTTCGTTTATGATACCAAAACCTTGCTTTTTTTCACAAATTTCAAGTCTTTATTGTAAAAACCACATAACAGCAACTTAAATACTCAATATACAAGTGAAATGAATGACGTCGAAGTATTTTATACTTGCGTTGTTGTCTGAAATGACCCACGCTGGATCATTAATCATGCGGCAGCTGTTCTAATTGCGCTGCACTCAACTGGGCCTAAATGCGCAGCGCTGCACTGTAGTGGCCAAATGGTCAAATGGGCCGACGGCAACGTTTGGCTGTATGACTGGCAAGTGTTGGTTTTTATTTTTTTTTTTTTGTTCGATAAAGCGAAAACAATTTGCAAGCGTTTATTACCACGCAATTGCAACTTCCGCTTTCAAGCGAAAAGTACAAGAGCGAGGTGGCAGTTTGTTTGTTTTCTAGATTTCTGTTGTAAGTTGTTGCTGTCGGTGCATGTGGTGGCGGTTTAAAGCCTGTGAATGCTTTCAGCAAAACTGTAATAAAATCATACTAAATTTGCATTTAATGCAATTTCTACAACTTGAGTAGTTTTAAAACAGTTTACAAAGGTTGCTGTTGAAAATCAGCTGTAGCAACAACCGAGTAAAAGTGCTAAAGCTAAAAAGCTATGTTAAAGCCAAATTGCAGTTAACCGTTTTCTGTGAGAAAACGACAACGGCGCCGGCGTAATAAATGCGATTTCCGGCTGTGCGGCATTAATGACTTAAAAGCGCGGCTAAATGTTTGTCTCGTATAATGGAGAATAAGCAGGCAAAAAGAGGCAGTAGAAGTAGAAAAAATAAAAGAAGTAATAGAAGAGATTGTGTAGAATATATAATAGTATTATATTTGCCACTGCAACATGTACCAAGGTTGAATGCAGTGTAACTAAACATGAAAAATGCGCCTACAACATATATTTCAGTGCAATGAAAATGTCTGTAATTATTTGTAGTTGTTGTTGTTCTTAATGTTGTATATTTAGCAGACAACAAGCTGCAGCAACAGTTGCTGCAATTTTAATATTAGTTATTTTTATTATTGTTGTTGTTATTTTTTTAAAATTAATACTGCAAACATTTTGTGCGCTGCACTGCACAAACATTTTTCATTTTTCACGTGAAACGCAAACAAACCGGAAAGCTGTAATTTTTACGTACAACTGCCAGCATTTGAAATTTTTGATTTTATTTATTTTAATTTTTTGCAATTTTTTGCTATTTTAATTAATTGTTTTAAATCTTCAATACCTACAAAAAAAAAACAAAAGACTTGGGCGACAAACTCAAAACTCAGGGCGCAGTACGGTGTTGCATAGTTTTAGGGGGGCGTTCTTTAAAGTAGTTAATTTAATGTTTAAGTATTAAATTAAGTTATTTTTATAATATTTAAAAGAAATTTTATATACAAACAAATATTTATTTTTAAAATATTTTTAATATTTTTTTTATTATTTTATTTATAATTTTTATTATTTTTTTTTATATTTTATATCTTTTTAATCTTATTTTATTTTATTTTGAATTTTTTTTTTTATTTTAATTTTTTTTTTTATTTTAATTTTTTTTTTATTTTATTTCTAGTATTTTAATTTTTTTTTATTTTATTTCTAGTATTTTCAATTTTCAATTTTACATTTAAATTTTAATCTTTTTCATTAGTTTTCCATAAAATTAATTTCATTTTTATATTTTTCTTTTTAGGCGCCAAAGACGATGACGGCAACAGCAGCATCAAAAGCGGCTCCACCAACGATCTCAGCGGCTTGAGCAAAAAGCAGCGCAAAGCACGCACTGCCTTCACCGACCATCAACTGCAAACGTTGGAGAAGTCCTTCGAGCGCCAAAAATATCTCAGCGTTCAGGAGCGACAGGAGCTGGCGCATAAGCTGGATCTGAGCGATTGTCAAGTGAAAACTTGGTATCAGAACAGAAGGTAAGAGAAAAATATGTAAAAAATATATAACATATAAAAAATATAAAAAACATAAAAAATTTTAAAAATATAAAATGTATAAAAAATATAAAATATATAAAAAATACAAAAAATACAAAAAATATAAAAAATATAAAAAATATAAAAAATATAAAAATATAAAAAATATAAAAAATATAAAAAATATAAAAAATATAAAAAATCTAAAAAATATAAAAAATATAAAAAAATATAAAAAAATATAAAAAAATATAAAAAAATATAAAAAATATAAAAAATATTAAAAAATATAAAAAATATAAAAAATATAAAAAATATAAAAAATATAAAAAATATAAAAAATATAAAAAATATAAAATATTTAAAAATATAAAAAAAAATAAAAAATATAAAAAATTTTAAAAATATAAAAAATATAAAAAATATAAAAAATATAAAAAATATAAAAAATATAAAAAATATAAAAAAATATATAAAACATAAAAATATAAAAAATATAGAAAATATAAAAAATATAAAAAATATAAAAAATATAAAAAATATAAAAAATATAAAAAATATAAAAAATATAAAAAATATAAAAAATATAAAAAATATAAAAAATATAAAAAATATAAAAAATATAAAAAATATAAAAAATATAAAAAATATAAAAAATATAAAAAATATAAAAAATATAAAAAATATAAAAAATATAAAAAATATAAAAAATATAAAAAATATACAAAATATACAAAATATAAAAAATATAAAAAATATAAAAATATAAAAAATATAAAAAATATAAAAAATATAAAAAATATAAAAAATATAAAAAATATAAAAAATATAAAAAATATAAAAAATATAAAAAATATAAAAAATATAAAAAATATAAAAAATATAAAAAATATAAAAAATATAAAAAATATAAAAAATATAAAAAATATAAAAAATATAAAAAATATAAAAAATATAAAATAAAAAATATAAAATAAAAAATATAAAAATAAAAAAATTAAAAAATATAATATATATAAAAAATATAAGAAAATAAAATATATAAAAAATATAAAAACAAATAGTAAATTGTTCAATTCTCGCTCCTTCGCAATTAAATTCATTAACCACAACACAAAATTGAGTTGCATTTGCAACCAGTTTTGTTGGCAATTGTTTTGCCACAAAGCGCCGCCATTTGTTTGATTTTTTTATATATTTTTTTTTATTGCAATTTGTAGAATTTGTAGTTGCTTGTTTTTCGTGTTGAATTGGTCGGTCTTGTTCTTGTGGCACGCAAACGTATTTGCGAGGAATTTGAAATAAACGCTTATTTATTATTGGCTCGCAGGCCACTTTAGGCAAAACAGCTTTGGCAATAATTGAAGCCAAATTTGCATTTAATGCTGTTGCCCACTTTTGGCAATAGCAGCACACACAACACACTTTCTTAATGAGGTGAACATTTAAATAGCGGAATGTTTTTTTCGAGATTTTATTTAGTATAAATTCGCACAAATTCTTTTTCTAATTTTGTTTATTTAATGTATTTACTTTTTATTATTCTTTTATTTCTTAATCCTTGTATTAATATACATAGCATACTCTATTTTTTTTTACTTTTTTTTCAATTATTTTTATGTTATTTATTGATTTATTTTTTTAATTACTATTTTTCTTTTAATTTATATCATTTTTTTTATTTTCCATTATTTATACTTATTCTTTTATATTTTTTTTTTTTTTTTTGTGTTTTATTTCATTTGATTTTAATTTGTTTTAACTTTATTTGGTTTAATTTCATGTTATGTTAATTTATTTGAATTTATTTGATTTTATTTGATCTTATTTGATATTTCATGGTTATATTTGACTTTTTTATTTGATTTTAATTAATTTTATTTGATTTTATATTATTTTATTTAATTTTATTTCATTTACTTTGATTTTAATAGATTTTCATTGTTTTTAATTGATTTTTTATATTAATTTCGATATTAATTTATGTGATTTTTATTATTTTATTTGATATTATTTGATTTTATAAACTTTACATTATTGTATTTGATTTTTATTATTTTATTTCATTTTGATTTATTCCATTTGATTTTGTTTGATTTTATTTGATTTTAAATAATTTTAGTTGATTTTAAATGCCTCTATTTTATTTGATTTTCCTTGTTTTGAATAGATTTTGTTTTATTTCATTGATTTTTTTTTTATTTCTATTAACTTATTTGATTTTATTATATGTTTTTTTCTTTTGTTGGATTACATTTGATGTTGTTTAAGTTTATTTATTAGGATTAGGATTTTTTATTGTTGTTTAATTAAATTTTTATTTTAATGTCTTTTTCATTTTTGATTTCATTTCTCCAATTTCTTCTTTTTATTTGTATAATAAACAATTTTTTCATTCTCTGTTTATTTAATTATTAATATTTTTTTAATTTTTTTTATTAGTTTTTTTTTTTTTTTTGATAAATTTGTATTTATTTTTATTTTTTTTATTCATTTTTATTTATTTTAATTTTTATTTCTTTATTGTTTTTTTTTTTAATTTATTTGTTTTTATTTAGTTTTAGTTGTTTTTTTTAGTTTTATTTATTTTTATTTTTTAATTTTATTTTTTTCATTTTTTTAAATTTTTTTTTTTATTTGTATTTTAGTTTTATTTATTTTTATTTTTTAATTTTATTTTTTTTATTTAAAAAAAAAAAAATTATTTGTATTTATTTGTATTTATTTGTAATTATTTGTATTTAATTGTATTTATTGGTATTTATTTGAATTTATTTGTATTTATTTGTATTTATTTGTAGTTGTTTGTATTTATTTATATTTATTTGTATTTTTTTTTAATTTTTTTTTTTTTTTAACTCACGCTAAATTATCGCCTAATGGCTTCTGACTGTACAGAACGCATAAATTCCGGCTCCTGTTTGGACAAATTAATGAACCAACGAACGAGCCCAGATCCAGGCAATAAATTCCGAAAAATTTACTCTAAACGCCAACAACACGAACAAGAACGACGACCGGTCGGTCAGTCAGCCGTCTAATCTGTTGGCATAAATTTTAGCCACTTACGACAACAACAACAACGACGTTCACAACAATTTCAAGTGACCAACAACAGCAATAGCCACGCAGCGGCAGCAACATGACCAACAACTGGGTGGCTACAACGACGACAATCTAGACAAACGACGCATAAATTTCAACGCATGTTAGGGCACAAAATAGCGGGGAGAGGGGGGTACTTGGAGCGTACATAATATATGTGCGCAGGCGCACACAGCAATTCTAGGAATTCGCTTCAACACGGTAGCAATAAAGTAATTTTTGCATAGAAAAAGAAGGGCGCAAAACAAAAAAAATAAAAATAAAACTGCATAAAATAACTATTAAAATTAGTGCTCAATTAATACCTAATTAAATATATTATTTATAGTTATTTTTTCTTTTTGCCCTTTCAGAACCAAGTGGAAGCGCCAAACCGCCGTCGGCCTCGAACTGCTCGCCGAAGCGGGCAACTTTGCCGCCTTTCAACGACTCTACGGCGGTGGCTCACCGTATCTCAACGCCTGGCCCTACTCCGCTGCCGGTCAGTCTGTGCACGGCGCTGCCCCGCCTTCCTCCACCATCGATCTGTACTATCGACAGGCAGCAGCCGCTGCAGCAATGCAAAAGCCGCTGCCATACAGTTTGTACGGCGGTGTTCCAACGGTCGGACCGATGGGCGCACTGCCCGTCGGCCCCGGCGCTGCTGCATCACCATTCTCGCATTTGTCCGCTTCCAGTTCGCTGTCTTCGTTGAGCAGTTATTATCAGTCAGCGGGAGGAGTTGGCGGTTCACCGCCCAACAATAATATTGCACTCATTAAGCCGATGCCAACGAGAGAGGAGCGTGAGTCACTGTCACCACGACACTCGGATCATCTGGAGCAGCGTCGGCTGACACCGAGCCCTACCTTGAATCCGGGCAGTCCGCGTGGACGCTCTGTGGACAGCTCACGTGCGCAGTCCGAAGACGAAGATCACATAGAAGTCTGAGCGGGCGATTGTATAAGTAGGAAAACGAAAGAGAGCGAAAAAGTTTATAAACAAAATTAAGATAGCTAATCATAATTTATGAATAAAAGTTAATCATATATGAGATAATGCACAAAATCTTAATTCAGAATATATAATTCATGAAAAGATGCAGCGAATATGAAATAAAATAGAAATTCAATCATAAAATTCAAAAGTGAAGAGTTTTTGATGAAAATATTAATTGACATTTGTTCAAAATTATGTGGCAAAATGAAAATTTAAAAGTGCAAATATATCAAAAATTGTGCTGATATTTACTGTTGTATTTAGTATTTATTTGTATTAAGACATTTGTAAATCTCTAAATTAATTAAAATATTTATTCCAGTATTTTACTAAATTTTTGAAACTTTTTTTTAACTTTAAGTAAATATTTATTTGTACATCTATGAATAGCAGTATTTTTAATGTGTTTCTATATAAATCATTAATGTGTTTATTTTATATTATAATTTAAAATCTTATCAATAATTTGTGTATTTAATAAAGTAGCAAAATAGCTTAAATATTGTGTAAATAAAAATATATTCAAACGTGATAAATATTCTTTAATTGGGGGAAAAGAACGATGGATCATGAGAAATGAATCAAAAGGAATTAATGAAAAAATAAACTAAAAATAAAAACTATGTAATTGAATGTAGGTATTAATGAATTAATGAATTAATGAATTAATGAATTAATGAATTAATGAATTAATGAATTAATGAATTAATGAATTAATGAATTAATGAATTAATGAATTAATGAATTAATGAATTAATGAATTAATGAATTAATGAATTAATGAATTAATGAATTAATGAATTAATGAATTAATGAATTAATGAATTAATGAATTAATGAATTAATGAATTAATGAATTAATGAATTAATGAATTAATGAATTAATGAATTAATGAATTAATGAATTAATGAATTAATGAATTAATGAATTAATGAATTAATGAATTAATGAATTAATGAATTAATGAATTAATGAATTAATGAATTAATGAATTAATGAATTCATGAATTAATGAATTAATGAATTAATGAATTAATGAATTAATGAATTAATGAATTAATGAATTAATGAATTAATGAATTAATGAATTAATGAATTAATGAATTAATGAATTAATGAATTAATGAATTAATGAATTAATGAATTAATGAATTAATGAATTAATGAATTAATGAATTAATGAATTAATGAATTAATGAATTAATGAATTAATGAATTAATGAATTAATGAATTAATGAATTAATGAATTAATGAATTAATGAATTAATGAATTAATGAATTAATGAATTAATGAATTAATGAATTAATGAATTAATGAATTAATGAATTAATGAATTAATGAATTAATGAATTAATGAATTAATGAATTAATGAATTAATGAATTAATGAATTAATGAATTAATGAATTAATGAATTAATGAATTAATGAATTAATGAATTAATGAATTAATGAATTAATGAATTAATGAATTAATGAATTAATGAATTAATGAATTAATGAATTAATGAATTAATGAATTAATGAATTAATGAATTAATGAATTAATGAATTAATGAATTAATGAATTAATGAATTAATGAATTAATGAATTAATGAATTAATGAATTAATGAATTAATGAATTAATGAATTAATGAATTAATGAATTAATGAATTAATGAATTAATGAATTAATGAATTAATGAATTAATGAATTAATGAATTAATGAATTAATGAATTAATGAATTAATGAATTAATGAATTAATGAATTAATGAATTAATGAATTAATGAATTAATGAATTAATGAATTAATGAATTAATGAATTAATGAATTAATGAATTAATGAATTAATGAATTAATGAATTAATGAATTAATGAATTAATGAATTAATGAATTAATGAATTAATGAATTAATGAATTAATGAATTAATGAATTAATGAATTAATGAATTAATGAATTAATGAATTAATGAATTAATGAATTAATGAATTAATGAATTAATGAATTAATGAATTAATGAATTAATGAATTAATGAATTAATGAATTAATGAATTAATGAATTAATGAATTAATGAATTAATGAATTAATGAATTAATGAATTAATGAATTAATGAATTAATGAATTAATGAATTAATGAATTAATGAATTAATGAATTAATGAATTAATGAATTAATGAATTAATGAATTAATGAATTAATGAATTAATGAATTAATGAATTAATGAATTAATGAATTAATGAATTAATGAATTAATGAATTAATGAATTAATGAATTAATGAATTAATGAATTAATGAATTAATGAATTAATGAATTAATGAATTAATGAATTAATGAATTAATGAATTAATGAATTAATGAATTAATGAATTAATGAATTAATGAATTAATGAATTAATGAATTAATGAATTAATGAATTAATGAATTAATGAATTAATGAATTAATGAATTAATGAATTAATGAATTAATGAATTAATGAATTAATGAATTAATGAATTAATGAATTAATGAATTAATGAATTAATGAATTAATGAATTAATGAATTAATGAATTAATGAATTAATGAATTAATGAATTAATGAATTAATGAATTAATGAATTCAATGATCACATCAAAGGAATGATAAATAATTCAATAATGAGAATGTCATTTTCCAATGTTGAAAAAAATCAATGATAATAAAAAATAAAATTTAAAAAACTTTTTCATATTCCGATAAAGTAGCCAGAGATAATGAATTATAGTATGTACTTAAAACTAACTGCCATCGAGAAAACTAAAAACAACTCAAATAAATTATGATAAATTCTCGCTATCTCTTATCGCACGATAAGTGCACTTTGATCTACCTTTTTGCAATTTATTTCATTAACACGAACATTTCGTATTTGCGCAGAGATACAAAATGAAATACAAAAAAAAAAACAATGCTAATTTATTTAAATTCTCGTCTAGATATGAGCGCAATAATTGCATGGCTGGAAACCGTTTTCTGCCACGCACAGCTGTGATGTGTGATGGAAGTGAGTGGTGCTATGGGTCCTTTCAAGTTCTTAATTTTTAATGTTTTTTTTTTTTTAGTTGTTATTTTTATTGACAAATTATATGTCAAAAATAAAAGGACTTCGTCACGACATTTCATGCGAATGAGTTGAAATTTTTAAACGTTTTGCAATTTTATGTAAAAATTAAGCAACGAAATGTTTACAAAAAATAAAAAAAAGGAAAACACAGGAGTCGACCGACACACACCTGCTTTTGACTGGTAGCACACGAAGTATTGGTTGTTTTAGATGTAGTTTTTGTTGCAATATTTGTTGTAATTATTGTTGTTGTAGTGACTCTTATCACAAGTTTAACTGAAAGCTATTAAATCGCCTTTTGACTGGTATCTGCTGCCGGCGTTTACATCACCTACACACGAGACAAAAATGTTTGTAGATTTTTCCAAAATATTTTTTATACATTTTTTTATAATATTTTATTTTTTTAATATATGAATTTGTTAGTAATTTATATATAAAATATAGAAGTAAAATATAGTATACATTTTAAAAGTTTTTGAGGGTAGCTTTGTTGATAGGGCATATTTTAAAAAATAGAAACGCTGGCAAAAAGTTAGCCATTTTGATCATTAAGTTGGACTATACTCTGTATAACTGTTAAACATTTTCTTATTTATCATTATATCCAAAATGCTAAAAAAATCATCCAAAAATGGTCTAAAAAATCAATATTTTTAGAGTTTCGCTTCAAATATCTTCAAATTACATTATAATATTAGTATTTTTTGGTATATTTAAAATAGTCTTGACAATTGAAAGTAAAATTGCGTATACAGTTTTTTGGAAACCTTGTTGTTTAACGAACGGTATTTTTTTTAATCTAAAAAGTGACTGAAAAGAACATAACATTTCGAATGCAATTTACTTAAAAACGATTCGTAATAGAAAAAAAAACAGAGTATGCAGTCAAAATCAGCACCTACGAATTCTATAGAATTGATGTATGAGCTGTGCATAGAACAAATTTTTCCACGTTTTGTTGAGTAGTGATTTCTTTAATTTAATTTAATCCAAACTCATTTATTTTAAATATTTAATTTTCGAAAAAAATAAATTTTTTGTTTTATGCATTTTGCAAATATTTTGCCGCTGGTGCAACTGTCCGGTAAGTCTGTTAATTGCGTTTGGCAAATTGTAAAAATGACAAACAATAATATTTAATTGAGCGTAACCCCAAAGAAAATTAAAGTCCTCCACGTATTTTTGTTGCCGTTTGTTAATGAATGGCTTTAGTTAATATTTTTTTTTGTTGTTATTATTGTTTTAATGCTGCCTTTTGTTTTTGCAAATTTAATGCAATGCTGCATAAACAAAAACAAAGGCAACGCATACTAGCAGACTTTAGACTGTCCGTGTTAACTGTTTGCGTTTTGGTCAAATGCACGTCCGAGTCAACCGCCGTCGGCTGTCATCTGATCGCCGTCTCCCCTTAAATGCAACTAATTGCGGTTAAATGCGCCTCCTCGCATCACATCGCAACGCACAGCATGTAATGACTGACAGAAATACAGAAATACATTCAGAAAGGCACACACCAATCCAGCAATATAGACTAACAAGCTGACTGAATGAATTAATAAATGTCAATCAATTAAATACTGTTGGAATAGCAGTCGATCGACTTGGCAAATTTCGATATTTTAAAATATAAAAAACATGCTATTTGATTTGTCAAAACAATACAATCCCGCGATTTCTGAAATTAACATTCGATGAAAATTCAATATTTCATTTCACAGAATTTTAAACGATTTAATTTAATTCAAATATGTTTATTTTGTATTGAAAAATCAAAACATAGAACAGCACAAAATAAATTCGATCGAATTGAAATTTGAATACAATAGGTACTGATTGATTTTTGCATTCGGAAATAAATACTATATAGTAGAATAAACTCTTATTTAGGATAAACTAGAATAGGATATACTATAAATTCAATCGGTAAATACCATTAAATACTTTAAAATACTTTTACATTATTTTTGAGTTATATGAAAATATTTAAAATATTTAATTATATGTGAATTTTACACTACTCAACACAACGATAAAAAAATATTTTACTACAGACATCCCCATACATCATTTCTATATAATTCTATAAAATCGTGTATGCTGATTTTGGCTGCATACTTTGTTTTTTTTTTTATCATGTAACATTTTAAAGAAAATCAATATCGAAGTTGTGTGGACACTTTTCAGCCACTTTTAAGAACAAATCGAGTTGGGAAAGTTAGGTCACATGGGTAAGTTCGGTCACATGGGGCGAATTTTTATAGTCGGTCGGGCGCGACTATGGAATACCCTACACCTTTGGTGGGGATATTAACCCTCAAAATATTATTCATATATCAGAAATTTACGTCTTATATCCCTATAAATTAAAAAATTATATAAAGTATAAAAAACTAAAAAAAAAAATTGAAAAATGTAATTGGGCGGACCACGCCTATATTTAAAATTTTGAAAGGCTAATATTTCATAGATTTGATTTTAATAATTTACGGATCAAATTTCCACTATTAAAACCCGGGAAATAATGAAAAAAAAAAGTGGGCGGATCACGCCCATTTTTTGACCACATATTTTTAGGTGAATTCTAACAATACATTTTAAATTTTATAACTATACCTTGAATACTTTTCGAGTTATTAGTTCCGAAAGAGTTATAAAAAAGTGACTTGTATGGGAGGTGGGCGTGTCCGTTGACCGATTTGGCTCATTTTCAAACTCAGTTCCTACTTTTGGCTAAAATATATTGAGACGAAATTTCATCGCATTCTGATCAGTATTTCTCAAGTTATTCTGTATTCGGACAGCAAGACAGCAAGACAGCAAGACAGCAAGACGGACAGACAGACGGACATGACTAAACGGACTCGGGTAGTGATGCTGATCAAGAATATATATACTTTTCCATACCGGACACGCCTCCTAAGGGGCGTTACAATATCTGCACAAACTTAATATACCCTGTACCTCATAGGTGTAGGGTATAAAAAATACAGTTCCTTACACAACTAGTTTTCCAGAAAAGTTTGAACGCAATTTTTCTTTTAATTGTCAAGACACGCATCGTGTGCTCAGCATCGTGTGCTCAGCAACGGCGATTGTTAATACAATTAATTCAATAGTCGTTTCAGCAAATTATTTAATTGTATTGATGTAACTTTTTGTTTTTTTCTGTTAATTAATATCATTAAATAAATAATCAATACAATTAATTCTATAGTAGTTTTAGCAAATAATTTAATTATAATGATGTAATTTTTGGTTTATTTTCTGTTAATATATTAATTAATATGATTAAATATTTAATTAATTCAATTAAAGGTCGTATCGGCGATGAATCAATTAAAAATTAATTGTATTGATAAAATCAAATATTTACACATACTTTTTTGTGTATTGAATTATTGTAGAAAATTTCAGAAAAACACATTGAAAACGAAAACCTTGTCGAAAGAATTATGTAAATACTCTGGTATCGTCGGTGGATGTACTGGTTAGTGCGTAGGACTACGAGCGGATTCATTCCCAGCGATTATTAACAAAAATATAAAAAAATAGATTTTGTTTTCTACACACAAAAAATTATACTGAAAATTTCACCAACTACCTGGATTCATCATATTGATGAATTCATTCATTGAATTAAAATCGTTTTATAAATGTTTTACATTTTCAATATTTTTTTTAACATCAAATTTCAAACAAAAGTTCGTCTCCATTTAAACATTTATGTATTTATAATTCTTAAAGAATTTATAATATTTAATTGCTAATTATTCGAAGACTTCATTTCATCATATTAATGAAAAAGTGAACATCATATTGATGAATTTTGTTCATAAAACCACATTAATTTAAATATCATAAATCTTATAAGAATTATAAATACGTAAATGTGTAAATAGATACTAAATTTTGTTTGAAATTTGATGATATAAAAAATATTAAAAAAGAAAAACACTGAAAAAATACGATTTTAGTTCAATGAATGAAATCATCAATATAATGAATAATGGTGAAATTATTTTTTGGTGTGTGGTAAACAAAACTGCTCTTTTTGAACAACATTATATAACAAAAAATAATATATTAAGGTACAGGAATGCATTTCAAAATTCATTTTATTTTTCTTTTCAATAAATCTGTACAAATATTTAAATTTTGAGACTTTATTTAGGAATTTTAGACATGCACAGAAAAAAATGGACATCGTATTGATGAATTCCGTTCTTCAAACCAAGATTCATTGTATTGAAGAACCATTCATAATATTAATAACTAACGACATCAATGTTATGATTAAAGCTTGGTAAGCTTCAAAAAAGTGTTCTTCAATTTGATGAACTTTATGTGAAGAATGCCTTTCATCATATTAATAAACTAAAACATAAAATACAACATATTTTACTTGATTTTTGACCACATTGATAGTGATTAGAAATAAGTTAGTGCAGATGAAGGTTATCGCTTATATCGCATATATCCTTGGTATAAATTTACAAATAAATGCACAAATGAGTGAAACTAAAATGGAAATTTTGCCATGTTTTTTTTCCAAACACGGAGCCGATATCGGGATGGATTTATTTTTTATTTTTGACCACCTTGATTGTGATCAAAATTATGTGCGAATGAAGGATATTTTTAGCCTTTGGTATAAATTTACAAATAAATACACAAATGTGTGAAATTAGAATGAAAATGTAAGTTTTTAATATATTTCTGATAATCCGGAGCTGATATTGGGGTGGATTTATATTTTATTTTTGACCACCTTGATAGTGATCAGAAAAAATTTAGTGCGAATGAAGTATATCGCCTATAGAGCTTTGCATAAATTTACAAATAAATAGATGGGTGAAATTAGAATAAAAATTGTAGTTTTTCAAAATTCGGATCTGGTTGCGGGATGATTTATTTTGTATTTTTGCATATGAAAAGCATCTCACCGGCCGTTCGGATTCAGCATTAAACTGTAGGTCCCACCACTTTGAATACAGAATATAACACGCACAGTTCAAATGATAATGCATATGTATACTTCTGAAAATTTGAATATGAAATATGTATTTATTTAAATTATCTTTGCAATAATAAGATGCAAATTTTTATATATTTTAAATACATTTTGAATTAACTTTGTAATACTACAATTTACATTTGCCAATACAATTTCCAAATGATGCCTGTCGTTGACAGGACAAGTCATCACACATCTCAATCACATCATAAATCACCGCTACACCTCATTAGTAACAGCATATCCATCACAGCAATTCCTGTGATGAAATTCATGTTTAAATTACGTGTAAATCATGTGGCATCGTATGGCATGGGCCTGGGCCCATACATATTTAAAGCAAGTTATGTTTTCGTATATGAGGACAGACATTTTGCGCATGCAAATATAGCAAAAGCAACAATCACTGCGAAATTATCCTGCAGGATATGCAATTTGCATGTACTACATATAAACGAACATATCACAGGCAACGCAAGTCGAGTAGTGATGGACATCAGCTCCAAAATTGTCTCCGAAAATAAACACATCATAAACAGAGCGCAAATTAACCGCACGCACAACTCAATAAACCTCCTCCCACAGTACTATATGGGGTACCTATGTTGTCGACAACAAGGACGACGACGACAACAACAGCAACAACAAATCACCGTGAGTGTCAAATCACTGACAGTTCAGTCAATCAAACAAGCGCCGTCGCTTGTCATTCATTCCGTTGCTGTGACACTTGGGGTAAAAATAATTGACTGAGTTTCTGGTGGTAGAGTGGATGTTGGTGTTGTTGATGGTGGTGAAGGTGCTGATGTTGCTTGTGGTGGGTGTTGATATGATGATGTTGTTGTTGTTTTTGCTTATACAGTTCTGATTATCATAGCCAACACATTGCTGCTATATTTGGGGGTTGATGATTGTTGGTTGGCTCGTAGTTCATAGTAAAGGGTGACTTGTTGTGATTTCGGCTAGAGTTGCTCAACCACATGAGCAGCAGGACTTTACGCACTCTATGTACTATGTGCAGGTTTTAATCTGTAGCCTAAAGCAGACCGCAAAAGGTATTAAGGGGTATATTTTGGCTAAATGTACTTATATTACTTTCGGACGGGAGGCATCCATAAAAATTAAGCTAATTTATGGTTTCTGGTTAAGTGTTGAAATGTTTTGTGATATTGACTACCATTTTATTTAACATCCCTGTAGTTAATATAATTATGATAGTTCAAAATTCAATAAACCGTTTATAACCAAACTAAACTATTAGAGTCGTTGCGGTAGAATCTATCGTTGTTATGGGGCGTATCACATCGACCCACCCGCTCTCAAACATAATTTTGCAGGCATATATCATTGGAGCTCCATGCAAACAAAAGTATAATTGCAGTGCAAATAATTATTATAATGACAGCTAAACATATTTTTGTCTTCGTTCACACATATTTATGTTCAGAATGGAAAATTTAGGGCGTTCTTGCCAACATATATATGTTTGAATGTAAGAAACAGTTTGTTTACATGCATTACGAGATCAATGCGAAATACAGAAGCATTTAGACCAATTGGACCTACATGATAGGTGTGAATGGGTCGGAGTTTTCTCGGTACGAGACATTTTTCGAAATCGGAAGGATATCGATGAAAAAAAAACAATTTTTTTTCGAAATAAATCTTTTTTCAAATATATTTTTTATAAATATAACTTTTTATTAATAAAAAAATAAATATATTATAAAACATTTTATTAATTTATGCATGTCGAGCAAGTGCTATATAAGAAATAATATACAAGAACTATTTGAGAACTGAGAAGTACGACAAAAAGTGAACGAAAAAGTATTATTTTGAGTGAAATTTGTTTCAATGAACAGCATTCTTCAATATAAAGTAAAATGTGATGTATTTGATGTTTTTGTTCATTAATATGATGAAGCGTATTCTACAGTTCATGATATTGAAGAACACTTTTTCGGCAGTTACCAAGCGTTCTTCATATTTTTGGGAGCATTCATAACAATAATGGTGTTAGTCATTAATATTATGAATGGTTCTTCAATACAATGAATCATGGTTTGATGAACGGAATTCATCAATATGATGGACATTTTTCTCAGGATAATAGATTGGGTTATATTTTTAAGAATTAAAAAACTATGTATATATTATAAAAAAATAAAAACGAAAAAAAATCAAGTTTTCGAAAAATCAAATATTACTTTCAAATGTAAACTTAATAAAATAAAATATACGACTAATAACGATAGCAATTTAATACGTATCATTTTTGAACGAATTTGCGCAATAAGGTTCTCATGAGAAATTAGAATACATAACCACCGAAAAAAAAAAACCTTTTACAAAGCTTAAAACACCTTTTATATTGTTAGGCTCTTTAGCATAAATCGTTCGACTGACATCGAACGACTGAACTCAACATACAGCAGCGTAATATTATTTTAAACGCATTATTTTAAACGTGATCAACGCTTTTTGTCGCATTTTTATTAAACCCTCCAACTCAGCAGAACGTCTCCGATTACGCAACTTCATGGTGGTCCTGTCAGCTCAAATTAGGCGACGATCGATTTGCACTCAACTGAGGTTGAGTTGATCACCACCGACGACAAACAGACAGACAGACACTGACACTAACGCAAGAGAGAGAGTACGACCAACTAAAGTTCACAGAGAGTGCAAATTCTTGAGACGTAGTATTTTCTCATACGATTTATGTTCTTATTATTGAAATATTGTTGGGGAAGTAAGAACAAAAAAATATATAAAAAAATAAAATAAAATCTTTAAAGAGTTCATTGAGATTCTTTTGCTGGGTAACTAAATACGTTACAGTGGCTTTTGTCCTTTAAAACATATTTATTTACATAAGTGGAACACGTAGAAAACCTTTTAATGGATTGTGATTGACTTTAAAATCAAGATAAAAAAATAATAATCATAATATGTACCATAATTATGAGTCAGTCTGAGAATGAATTATAACGCAGACATGTAATGTAACCAGTTTGTAATAGTTTTGAATTTATTGCACGTTTTTGTTTTTCCAATGTACGGAAAAATAATTGAAATTCTTTGAGTCGCTGCTGAACTACATTGCGGCCTCTAATCAAACAGAAATTCCAATAAATAATTTTTGAACTAAAAATAAAACAAACAAACAAAAAAACATGACAAATTACAATCAACAAGTATTTCAAGCATGTAAATAGACTTGTTTTACACAGCCGCATATCGAGTACCCTTAGTATATTCAACGTTGTGTCTCCAGCCTCAATTCAGTGGAGTTTACACGCAGAGAAAAAAAAAATGATTCTAAGTATCACATAGAAGAGAATCATGATTGTATTATTGTACGAATCATATAACATAATTAAAGCAATACTGTCGAGAGAGAAACATAATCAAAAACCTTTATTTCTCATAATGAGAATTAAGTTGACAATATTTAAAGATGCCTATGTTTATTATAATTGCGTCAATAGTATATATGATTGAAACAATAATGTTAATCTTATTCCTCTCTCGAATTAATCTCTTTTTTCATTTTCTGATCATTCACATGTTTAAAACAAGTGAAGAATTAGGCATATATGTTATACTCGCATTTATATAACGTTTTATTAATATTTGCTCTCACTATAATTCATTATTCTAATCATGCCTATGAAAAGCTCTCACCCGCCGTTCGGATTCGGCAATAAACTGTAGGTCCCACCACTTTGAGTACAAATATAACACGCACAGCTCAAAATGGTGAGAGAGCTCGGCAGAAGTTCTATACAGGACTGTAGCGCCAAACTATTATTATAATCATAAATAGAAAATAAATGATTCTAAGTATCATGTAGAAGAGTACAATGTTTATATTATTGTAACAATCATATACCTTGATTGAAGGAATACTATAAAGAGATATATGATAGATCACATCAAATTTCTCTTCCCCCTTTCCCTATTTTAGGACAATTAAGATGATTTCTTGACATTATTTAAAGAGTATTATGTTTTTATTATTGTGAGAATAGTATTTTATGATTGAAGTGAAAATGTCGCTTGAATCTATAAATTGCGGTATTTTATGCTCATTGACATGGTTGAAACAAGTCAACAATCAAGCACATAAAAACTACATTCGTTGTGTAATTTTTAATAATATTTAATATAATTTAATATTATTCTCGCAATCATATATCATTTTATTAATTATATATAATTAACTGACAAATTAACTATAATATAATTAACTGTTCTAATTGTAAAATTCAAAAATGAAATGATTTCCAGTTTATTTTTAAGAAAGCTCATTATTAACATTTAACTAACATTTAATAATTGGTGCAGTTACAATTTTTGTTTGCCACAATCAAAAGATGACAAAATAGAAGTACCCTTAGTATACGATAATATGTCTGATGCCTCAATTCAGTTCAGTCTATACGCAGATATAATAAATGATTTTTAGTATTATATAAAATTGTATAATGTTTATATGTGTTACAAGCATAATTTATTCAAGCAAATATTACGTGAAAGGAACATAAAGGACCCAATCTTATCGCTCTCGCTATCTTTAGCTATACTTTCTGACTTTATTACTATCAATAAATATATGCTTCTCGCTATCACATATTATTATAAAATATTTATTGTCACAAGAAATAACTATTCTAATCACAAATTTCAATAATAAAATAAATTCAGAAATCTGTACACAATCATTTTGAATACTTATGATGTGTTAATCATCTAACTTGATTGAAACAATAATGTCAGGATAGAAATTTTAAATTCTAATAAAAAAATTATGAATAAAATTAATGCAGCAATCTTTGCACAAGCATTTTATAAATAAAATCATTATTCTACCAATTAACTCTAATCTTAGCTATCATATTATATGTTTGCTGCATTTATATATTTTTTGTTGCCACAATCATTTAAAATATTTCTCTCCGTGCAGCCACCACCACCACCATGAAATCGATTTAAATTTGCAATCAAAACGTTTAACCTGCAAATTGTCGACTACGTGGTGGACTACTGTTCGGAAACGCAAATCGAATCGACAATTTTGAAATTTAATATAGAAGCGTAGTCGCCGTGCCGCCGTAGATAGGTTACAGATGCAGCGGGTGATGATGCGAGTGGCTGCCTGTTGCCCTTTCGATTCAGGCTCTAAAGGTGAATGACTGTGAGACTGCTACGCAAGAGGAGCGTTCGAACATGGCCACGTTTGCGGCTCCGTTTGGACCGATGTTAAATTGTTATAATGGTCAAGTGGCGCCCGTTCACATTCCGTGCGTTCGGCTTCAATTGAATTTGCCGTCTCTGAATGATCGGTAATGTATACGTAATGTATTTGCATTGAACGAAATTACTTTTGCGGTATAGCATTCAATACCCTACAAAATGCAATATCAATTCAAAGTTCGATCAAGACAAAATATATAACAAATCATATCTATTTATGGAATATATGTTATACAGCACTTAATGATTTTTTTTAAGTATTAAAAATTTCTCTATTGCCCTAGTAGAAATTTGCCCTCTTAGATAAGATCATGACTAGATCGTATTGGTTTTGTAATTGAATGGGTTTGACAAGACAATAATAATAATAATTCTATGATCTGTTTCCTATCATGAGCCTTACTCAATTTTGAACTAGGATATAACAGACATCATCATCGTTAGGTTGTGACAAGGGAAATATTCAATTTCAAAGGATGTATGGTATGACCCACAGGAAAATTCTTAAATAGGAAATTTCGAATATTTTGTCAAAAGAAAAAGTCGCTTGTTTAAATATGTTTCATAACAAAATAAATTTATAACATATTTTAATTTTAAAATCATTTTTGTAACGTCTGCAGCGTATTGCAAAGTCCAGTAGGATCAAACAAAAAAATATCATTTGCCATCATTTTTACCCCCCACACTTGTTTCGATCATCAATTTTCCAATACAAATGCAAATTACCAATAAATAATTTTTGTACCAACTTTAACCGCAAATATTCGAGGGCGCACGTGCGCCATGATTTCAATTCGATGCACCGCGCTTTGATTTGCAAATATTTTCTTGATGTCGGCCGATGCCTTATGTTCGATGGTTATAATTTTGCGTAAATTCAGTAGCAAATCGTTTTTTCGTATTTTGTAATAATTTGATTTTATACTTTGATGTTTTCGCATAAGTGTTTAGCTCAGATAAATTTATGCAATTCCCAGGCTATGCATTTTAAAACAACTCACAAATTTTACATATGAATGACTAGATGATTTACAATATATATGTGGAATTATAAAAACTAAAATATTTGTTATAATATTATTGGCAATTTCTATAAAATTGTCTACAACTTACTTATTTTTGGATTTAAACTTATATCGCAAACTTTTCTTTAGGAATTTTTATACTGCAAAATCGCATTCGTGCTGCTAAGCGCTTAATAAATACTGTAATGTTTGCAAAATCGTGGGTGTTTTCCGGTTTCGACTGTCTGCCCAGTGTGTATTTAGCTAAATTACTGTTGAGTGCTAAAATTCAGGCAAGAGTTTGGCGATGATACCTTTTTTAAGCACGAAACTCATGCAGGCAACATGCGGTATTTTTGGAAATTGATTTTTTTTATATAGAGGAAATTCTGCGATGTTGTAGAGTTTTTATAATATATTAAACTGTTTCATGTAATAGTTATCTTTTTTCATTTAATAGCTACCTTTTCTTTATAGCCTACACTAAAAGTTAAGTCATTCGTATGTCCGTTCGACTTTCTATTAAAAACACTATCACAGAAAAACAAAAAGAACTAGGTAAATAAAACTCAGAATTTAGATTAACTGTACAACTACGCTGTCCGGTAATCAATATGGGCTTGAATTGAGACCTATGCACCGCCCACTTTTGCAAATATACCTCACTTAGAAAAAATATATAAAATCAATAGTTTTTTGCTATTAGTTAATAGTCAATAGGATAAATTATTATTTTAAAAGGAAAATCCCATTAAATACTACAAAATACTATTAAATACTATTAAATTGTGTTTGTGTTTATATGAAAATATTTATTTTTTGTATACTATTGAATCAATAACTGTCCTATTGACCAATTTTAAGAGGATTTTTTTTCTGAGTGCTCATTTAACACTCAAATCCATAGACATTTTTTAACAGCCTTACTAACTTTTTTTTTTAAATTACAACCTTAATTTAAAAATAATAATGCGAATCAACACTTACAAAAAAAAATAATAAAATCGGTACGTTAAACTGCCTCACTATCTATGAAAAAAAACTTGCATGAAAATGGTCTTTGTTTATTTTATGACGATTTCCAAAATACTAAAATTGTTGTAAAAAATTTATTTAAAAAATAACAGTACAAAAATTATAAAAAAAAAAAATCGGAAAAAAAATAATGTTACGAAAAAAAAATTTCCGAAAAAAAAAATTTTTTTTGAAAAAAAAAATCTTTTGAAATAATTTCTTTCGAAAAAAATATATTTGAAAACAAAATTTTTCTAAAAAAAAAATTTTGTTCGAAAAAAAAATTGGTTCGAAAAAAAATTGTTTTCAAAATTAAAATTTTCAAAAAAAAATTTTTTTTTTCAAAAATAATTTTTTATAAATATAACTTTTTATTAATAGAAAATTGTAATTATAAATAACTATATTATAAAACATTTTACTAATTTATGCATGTCGAGCAAGCATTATATAAGAAATAAAACACAAGAACTACTTGAGAACTGAGAAGTACGGCAAAAAATTAACGAACAAATAATATTTTGATAGAAATTTAGTTTAATGAACAGTGTTCTTCAATATGATGAACATATATGTTGTATTTTATATTTTGGTTCATTAATATGATGAAACGTATTCATCACATACAGTTCATCATATTGAAGAACACTTTTTCGACAGTAACCAAGCATGTTCATATTTATGATAGCATTCATAACAATAATGGCGTTAGTCATTAATATTATGAATGGTTCTTCAATACAATGAACCATGGTTTAAAGAATGGAATTCATCAATATGATGTACATTTTTTTGTGTGAATGTTCACACATAACACTGCCCAAAAAAAAATTAAATCCTGACATGATGGAGTAAAAGTAGCAGCAAATATTGAATACATTTTTGGCATCAGTTTTATCAAGTTTTTCAGACAGAAATAACGGTTTTAATCAAAGTCACTTAAAAATAAGTACATTTGCGAAAAATGCTGTCCTGCACATACGATAAAATATTTCATCCTTAAAATTGCTCACTTAAATTTTGACTTTGGACTTTGAAAACTTTTCTGCAGAGGGTCAAAGTAAAAAAAAAATTAAAAACTTTAATTTTGACTAGTGTTGCCAGATTAGTTAAATATATTTTGGATAACTTTTATTTCATTTTCAGTAATGTTATCTATCAAAAAAATTTAAGAAAAGTACATGTTACTGAAGAAAAAAAATATTACGTAGATTTGCGTTTAAGTCCCATTATTAAGAAAAAAGAAAAAAAGGATAATAAAAAAAAAATTCGACTTTACAATTCAATTTTTACTAAACCACTTGAGATATTTAAAAACGGTTTTTAGTTTATTATTTATATGTTAATTGTTTATAAAAGTCGCATACAAATATTTTGATTTCATGATAAAATGTACAATCTATGTAAAAATATGTAAAGTAAAGTGTTCAAAAATTAAAACAAAAATTCATGTTTAAGTCTATATCTTTAAAAGTAAACAAGATATTTTTTAAAGTAAGCTCATTTTCTTTATATCTCAATGTAATTTTTTCGTAAACAAAAGAATTTTAAAAATCAGATAACTTTTGTTTTTTTTACAATTTTTGAAAAAAAATTCATGAAAAAAATCTCAACTTTACTGATTTTTATCTCCATAACCATTAAATATGAAGAGAATTTAAGTTCTCTCAAGTTCTCTCTGTACAACACTTTTTAAATTTTTAAAATCGGTTGAGTGGTTTCGAAAATACAGAATTTCACCCGATTTAAGAGCGTTTTTGGGCACACTGTGAAACGTTGCTTAATTTAAACTTTTTTCACACAAAATGGGTGTTCAACGGTTTTTCTAAAGGTCTAGCTAACGAACGATAAATGCTAGAGCAGAATATTTTTGGGAATCGTAATAAAATAATTAGGGGCGGTATAACGTTCGGTCCATTAGGGTACTCAAATGAAAAGAAATTATCTCAGGATAACAATTTCGCAGTTATTTTCACGTTTATCAAATTTATGGAGAACTTTCGACCACTCTAAACTATATTTCCGCTAAATTTAAATTTCTTTACACAATATCGAAAATGTGCTGAGTATTTATCCGTATTATTCCGTTTTTTTATCCGATTTTGCTCTTTAATGGTTTTTTGAAACCGTAATTAAACTTCCTAACCACTTTTTTAGTTTATAGTGTTTGGGAAACGTCATTTCAATTTAAATTTGAAATTGTTGATTTGGATACCAAAACTCGGGTCCATTTCCCGTATTCGGATTTTTCTAAAAATTCCCCATATCTACTTTTTCATTAAAAGGGGCATTTTTAGACGTTGACCCTTTTCTCGATTTGAAATCATGAAAATCCATTGTCAGTCTAATAAACAGTTCAAAATTTCCCATAAGACTTATGAAATTTGACATCGACTTTCTCATACAAAAGAGCGATTTGAATTCATGGAAATCCATTGTCAGTCTAATAAATATTTCAAAATTCCCCACATCGACTTTTTCATCCAAAAGAGCATTTTTAGGAGTTGACCTTTTTCTCGAAAATCCATTGTCAGTCTAATAAACATTTCAAAATATCCCATCAGACCTTAGTTATAGCCTAATAATTAAAATTAATTTTCATGCTTTAAATTAAATTCGCGCATTAAATATTCATTATCATTATCAATGACACTTTAATTTTAATTGACTCTAATTGTTTCACCTACTTAATAAATGTATTTGCATATATAATGTTCGTGTTTAATTTCATGACATTCATGATAAATTTCATGATTATTTTGCAATTTTAAATGTTTATTTTGTTTGCGTTTTTTTTTTTCAATCACAATAAATAAAATCATCAGCCACCAAAACTATGCATTTTAACGATGCAGTTCGCACCCAGTGCATATGTTATTTGTCCCACTGTGCCTGGGGCCCATTATCGCCAACAAAAGTGTACAAAATTAATAATAATTCACAGGAAAAAGCAGTTAATTGTTTCAATCATGCACAAACAAAAAAACACAAAAAATGCAGCACAAGTCGATTGTCAAATAAAACAAATTAATTAAAAACAAAAAATGGAAAAAATAAATAAAATTGCAATAAAATAAACATTAAAAATCATGCAACAATCCGCAATATGGCGTGACAGCTGCGCTGCAATGACGTATGGCTGGATGACACCTGCAGTGGTCGAGTGGTTCGGGTTGTACGGTGTGTTTGCAGTGGTCGCAGGTTTGCATCCACGGCGCTCTATTTTAACACCAAAATGCCTATAACCTTGTTATGCATTTAACCCTATAATGCACGCTGTATCCAAATTAACACTCTAAAACGAGAACATATTCTACAGCACGATGCGATATAAGATTTTAATATTTATATAATTTATATAAATTTAAAGTATCATTTAAATACTTTTATAGGCTATCTTTGTTTATATTTTATATTTTGTTATATTTAGCTTAGTCGTTAATGGGTTAATAGAATATTTTTGTGCTATACTGCACCTACGGCATTTGCATGTCTGTGAATTTTATCTGGGCATCGCGTTGATGCCGTCTGTAATAATCGCAAATTGCGGACTTTTGCTGTAAATTTGTTTGCTTTTCGTTGTAATTTCTAACGATGGGTGGTATGTGTGTGTTTTAGACAAGAATTTGATATTTCGTAATTGTTCGTTTAAATCGAAAATTAGGTCTGGTCACGGAAGGTGAGAATTTGAATTTATAATAATAAATTATTCAATCTAAATTTTTACTAAAAATTCAATTTTTGACTCAAAATTCAATTTTATGATCAAAATTTAATTTTTCACTCAAAATTCAATTTTGTGCTCAAAATTTAATTCTTAACTAAAAATTCAGTTTTTCACTAAAAAATTCAAATTTTCACTCAAATTTTAATTTTTCACTCTAAAATTAAGTTTTCCCTCAAAATTCAATTTTTCACTTAAATTTCCATTTTTTAATAAAAATTCAATTATTCACTAAAACTAATTCAATTTTTCACTCAAAATTCAATTTGTCACTCAAAACTCAATTTTAAAAAAAAAATTAAATTTTCACTCAAAATTTAATTTTTCACTCAAAAATTAAGTTTTCACTCAAAATTTAGTTTTTCACACAAAATTAAAATTTTTCACTAAAAATTGAAATTTTCACTAAAAATTGAATATTCACTCAAAATTCAATTTTCACTCAAAAGTCAAAATTTAAATTTTCACTAAAAACTTATTTTTTCACAAAAAATTCAATTTATTATTAAAATTCAATTTTTCATCCTCAAAACAAAACAAATAAAATTAAAAAAAATTAGTATGGAATATATATCATTTTTTATATATCATTTTATATGAGATGTAAATACCTATGTATATAATAATCATATGTCAGCATATGATATAGTAATAACCGAACATGTTTCTACAACGTTTTACACAATCAGATCAAAATTCCTATCTTGCCAAACAACACGGATAACAACACATAAAATGCACCCGAATTTGATAAAATTCTCGAAAAAATGCCTTCCGAACCATAAACTTTTGCAGCAAACAAAAACTAACGCCGTTCAAAGCAATCAACGTGAATTAATCCTTTATATCTCAAAATCAGTTGTACAAAATGCTAGCGAAGGGGCGATAGTTCAACAAATGGGCATTTGAGCAAACGTGCGGAAATTAAAAGGACGGAAGCGGATTTCGAGATGAGAGCTGCTGTTGTACGGGATGCAGTGGTAAAAATACGATTTCCTATGACACGTCGAGAAATACTGACAGCCAGTCAGACGTTAGGACGATAGATGCCGGAAAGATGAATTTGTCACATTAGCAAAATTATGTATGATATTAGGATACGGCTGAATGGCGAATGGACGCGGCAAAACGATGCACTCGATGTCAATATGATGAAAGGACACGAGATAAGCATCTCGAGGGTGAGGGTTACGATTCCCGAGCTCGATCTTGGACTAGGATACTGTGCTCTGTGTGTTTGTTTGCCTAGGCAGACACAATATTAAATGTAATTGGGAAGTTATTAGCAGTAGAAGTGGTAGCGCTGTATCGTATTTTGAGCACTAAGGGGTGATACGTGCCATTAGCTGCTCAAAAGAACATTCAATGTGGCTCTCTCGTCGTAGAGCATGAATGGACTCGAAGAGATTTGTGACCAAATTCGCTGATTGCAACGTTTGATGCATTTGTATGTTTAAAATTTTTTTTTTTTTAAATCCCCCACCACCTTCCGATATAAAGGCTACTTAAGTGATTAGCATCGGGCACAAATGTTTTAAAACCGATGCGTGAAATGCGACGGCAAAGCCTTTTGTAAAACTATTGACTGCATCGTGTATGAAACGGTTTTTAATACCCTCCACTCGATTGTTTTTGTTTCAGTCATTGTGTTTTGCATTGGTGATGTCGCTGATGACGACGAGGTGTCGTATGTCAAGTTATCTTAAATGCCCGTTGTTTTTGACAAGACTCAAAGCAGGGAATTTAGAAATTAAAAAGGATACTGAAACAAAAAGAGATTTTAAAGGGTTTAAAATATAGCTACTTGTCATAAGGAAAGCTGCTGCTCAATTTACAAATCTAATTTGACTTATTTCATGTAAAGAGTATAATATAAATAAATATATACCATATGCGAAATGTTACATCTACCATTTTACAATATGTGATATTTCAGAAAAGGAGCCACATAAAATGGTCTCTCTTCCTTTTGTAAAGGTCACTTTCTTTTTTTCTAAATTGATCCCCATAGAGGCCATTCTCTTCAGCCATTATTGCTACTCAGCGTGGGCGCCTGTGTCTCATTATTTGATTTTTATCCGATAGGCTACGCCTAGCGCTTAGCCTGGCCACGTGTCTTCGCATTATTTATAAACGACCGCAAAGTGGCCCGCAGAACAATGCCAAAAAGGCGCACGTGCCACGGATAATAATAATTCGAAATTCGACAAAAGTGACAATTGTGGTATTAACATTCGACATGGTTAGAGTTTAGAAATTTTAGCATTTTTTCGTATCGTTTACAACAATTTAATTGTCAAACGACGCCGATGACACAAAAAGACAAAATTTTAATTTTTATACTAATTACAATGAAAAAAAAACAAAATAATTTAATCCAAGTTTTCGCTAAAAATTCCATTTTTACATAAAATTATTTTTTATTAATAAAATTCGATATTTCTCTAAAAAATCGATATTACACTAAAAATTCAATTTTCACTAAAAATTTAATTTTTCTCGAAAAATACAATTTTTCACTAAAAATTTAATTTTTCACTAAAATTTCCATTTTTGACTGAAAATTCCATTTTTTCACTGAAAA
The DNA here is from genome assembly GCA_951804985.1 of Dryomyza anilis. NCBI lineage: Eukaryota > Metazoa > Arthropoda > Insecta > Diptera > Dryomyzidae > Dryomyza > Dryomyza anilis. The sequence goes on along the minus strand of OX638130.1, from coordinate 124,204,812 downwards.
TTCCATTTTTCACTAGAAATAAATTTTCCACAAAAAATTGAATTTTTCACAAAAAATTTAATTCACAACAAAATTAATTTTTCACTAAAAATTCAATTTTTCACTAAAAATTCAATTTTTCACTAAAAATTCAATTATTCACTAAAAATTGAATTTTTCACAAAAAAATTAATTCACAAAAAAATTAATTCACAAAAAAATTAATTTTTCCCTAAAAATTCAATTTTTCACTAAAAATTCACATTTTCACTAAAAATTCAATTTTTCACTAAAAATTCACATTTTCACTAAAAATTCAATTTTACACTAAAAATTCAATTTTTACTCAAAATTCAATTATACACTAAAAATTCAATTTTTACTCAAAATTCAATTTTTCACTAAAAATTCAAATTTTCACTAAAAATTCAATTTCTCACTAAAAATTCAATTTTTCACTAAAAATTCAATTTTTCACTAAAAATTCAATTTTTCACTAAAATTCAATTTTTCACTACAAATTAACACTTTCAATAAAAATTCAATTTTTCACTAAAAATTAAAATTTTCACTAAAAAATTAAAATTTTCACTAAAAATTAAAATTTTCACTAAAAATTAAAATTTTCACTAAAAATTAAAATTTTCACTAAAAATTTAATTTTTCACTAAAAATTCAACTTTTCATTAAAAATTCAATTTCTCAATCAAAATTCAATTTCTCACTCAACAAATTCAAATTCAATTTTTCACAAAAAATTTAATTTTTCACAAAAAATTTAATTTTTCACAAAAAATTTAAATTTTCACTAAAAATGTAATTTTTCACTAAAAATTCAATTTTTCACTTAAAATTTAATTTTTCACTATAAATTCAATTTTTCACTAAAAATTCAATTTTTCACTAAAAAATCAAATTTTCACTAAAAAGTCAATTTTACACGAAAAATTTAATTTTTCACGAAAAATTTAATTTTTCACAAAAATTCTATTTTTCACTAAAAATTCTATTTTTCACTATAAATTAAAATTTTCACTAAAAATTCAATTTTTCAAAAATATTCACTAAAAATTCTATTTTTATTAAAAATTAAATTAAAATTTTTCACTAAAAATTCAATTTTTAACTAAAAATTTAAATTTTCATTAAAAATTAAAATTTTCACTAAAATTTAAATTTTCACTAAAAATTAAAATTTTCACTAAAATTTAAATTGTTCACTCTAAATTAAATTTTTCACTAAAAAATTAAATTTTTCACTAAAAATTAAATTTTTCACTTAAAATTCAATTTTTCACTATAAATTAAAATTTTCACTAAAAATTCAATTTTTCAATAAAAATTCAATTTTTCACAAAAAAAAATTTCACTAAAAATTCAATTTTTCAAAAAAAAAAATTCACTAAAAATTCAATTTTTCACTAAATTTTCACTAAAATTTTAATTTTTTACTAAAAATTCAAATTTTTCACTAAAAATTCAATTTTACACTAAAAATTCAATTATTCACTAAAAATTCAAATTTTCACTAAAAAATTCAATTTTTAAGTAATAATTCAATCTTCACAAAAAATTCAAATTTTCACAACAAATTACATTTTTCAATAAATTTAAATTTTTTACTGAATATTCAAGTTTTTACTAAAATTAAATTTTTACATAACAATTTTTTTTGCACTAAAAATTCATTTTTTACTCAAAATGCAATTGCCTCCAGATTTTAATGTTTCTATAAAATCAATTTCACACTAAAATTTTAATTCTTTTTTATAAATTTTTACAAAAGGTCCAGTTGGAAAAAATCATCGTATCCAAATTATATTTTCTATTAGTTCCACACTTGCAACAATTCTTAATATAGGTACATTTAATATAAATACATAATATAAAAAAGTATCTCTAATTATCCCTAACGTATATTTTTGTTGTGACAGTTGTTCATAAGTTAAATATTTCCGTCTACTCATCACACATTGGCTCGTTCTCCGGTCATGCTTACCAGTTACTTTCCACTTAGCCACCTGACATACAAAATGCTATTTCAAAAATCATTTTCCGAACCACACGTTATATTTTCTTTTTTTTCATTTTTGTAATTATTATCATTTCAATTGTAGTAATACCTACTTCTAGTATTTTTCACTATTGACACGAGGTAGAAGAAGTGACGATTTTAATTTACCCTAATGCGTCTATAATTCGTGCCATTAGTGTAATCATTTCACTTTTTCTACCACTTACCCCTTTTTCAGGACAACGTCAAACCAAAAAAAAAACGAACTCCAACCTTTTTACCAACAATTTGCTAGACCATAACGTGGTCTGGCGTTGGTAATTTGCCACAAACACCTTGATGTGAAGCCCACATCACACAGGGTACTCCATAAAAAGGATATGTTTTCTAAAGGACGCGTTTTCTAAAGGACACGTTTATATTATTTCATATGTTGACACTCGCATGTAATTAAGCTGAATATATAGAGTGAGTGCCTGATAAAATAAAATTGTAACCACTAACGTTTGATTTTGTAAAATACATATTTTATGAAGGTGCTTTTGTAACTTTGTGCAGTATGTTCGGGTACATTTTTGGCTGGTTTATTATTTGTTTTAGTATTGTCTTTGAAAATGTTGACAGTTTGTGCGGGTTTTTATGCCTGACTTGTTTTAACTTAATAATTATTTTAGCATAAAATGATCGTAGTTATTAAAAAAACAATTGACGGTTTTGAGTTACACTTTATTTCGAACATATGTTGACTAAAATATAAATTCAATAAAAAAAACACTCAAGCGAGCAGGACTTTGATTAATTGATTAAGCAGGTATTTTTAGTTGTTTAGTTTGGTACACTCATAAAAACTTATAAAAAGGTACACAAAGTATTTAAAAAATATATATTTTCAGTTAAACTCAAAAATAGTTCAGTACAGAAGTACACAAATACTATGTAAATAAAAAAATTTATTCAGTACAGATGAACTCAAGAAAAGTAGAATCAAGAAGATGAGGTACTTTGTAATAGAATTCTGTAGTATTCAATGACCTTTACCAATAAAAGAATTATTTTTCTTGTAGATAATTTTAAATAGCAAAAACTATTGATTAATTATAAAAACTAAATCTACAGGCATAGAAAAAAAAACGTTTGTGGCAAAATAATTTCGTTTGCAACGTGCTTAAACTTGGCTCGCAAAAGTTTACATGTTTACTTTAAAAACTAAATTATTTATTCTAAAAACTAAATTATTTATTCTGCATGAATGTTCGTTTTTAAAAATAAAAAAATTGCAACAAATGTATAACATTTATATTGAACATAAAATTCTTTTTGTCTCAAAAAATACAAACTTTAAAAAATGTCACGACGCACAGTAGGTGCAGCCAGTACCTAAAGTTGGCAAAAACCTCAAAAGTCAAATTGACCTCAGACACAAATTTTTTTTTTTTCATAAATTAAATTGTCTACAATGTGGCATCACTCAATTTATGTCATATGTATACAACTTATCCCCACACTCTCTCAAACACAGACAATTTTTCGCAACAATTGCAAGAAAAAATATTATCAAATTTGTGATCAATTTTTCAAAACGTTTATTTTGAAAATTATAAAAACTATTTTTATTTTTTTGTTGCCATCTACATATGGAATCTATAAAGCGTTTGCAATATTAATGTTTTAGAAAATGTTCATACGAAAGAAAAATACTAGAGTAAATTCCATTTTTTAAAGAAAATCCGTTCGGTTCGCTTAATTGCGAATCGAACGGACTCGTAATACAGCTTCATGTTTGGACTGGCAATGTCATGTCTCTAAGTAGAATGTGTTTTTCCACTGGCAGCGAAGAAAATGCCTCTCCCAAACATATTTAGCGGCAAACAACGTATATGTTTGGGGAACATAATATATATTTGGAAATGTGCCATGTGTAAAAATATATGTTTGCATCTGAACATAATATATTTACCTCAATACACATTTAAACTGCGCTAATCCTGGGTAGACTCCGAGAGTAAAAATTGATTTGAAAAGAATCAAAATATATGTTACTGCAATAAATAACATTATATGAAACAAAACCAGTTGGGAAGGTTAGATCACATGAGAAATTTTAAAGTAGGTTTAATTATGATAGTTAGGATTATCAAAATTATAGTCGGTCTAAGCCGACTATAAATACCCTACACATATGTGTGGTTACCATTCAAAGTGACATATAGGTCACCAGGGTATACGAATCCTGAAAATAACTACAAACTTTCAATCGCTGAAGAATTTCCATTCATTTGATACCCCTATTTACAAATGGGTAGGTGTACCGAATTTCGATTTTTTTTGTGAACCACAAGTCTTTTCGCCGGAAAACATTATTATCATGTATTTGAGCATGATGTCAATATATATTTGACCAAAAAAGTTTACCTAAGCACGTATACTTAAAAATTGATCTTTATATGTACATTTTATATGAGGTATTTGAACATAAATGGTCGGATCATAGGTCACAATGGACCGATCTCGACTCAGGAGGTCATGCTGATCAAGAATATATATACTTTTTCATACCGGAGATGCTTCCTTCTGGGTGTTACAAACGGCGCACCAAACTGAATATACCCTTTCACTCTTAGTGTAGGGTATAAAAATATATATATATATATTTATACATCAATCAGATGAACATTTGGATTTTTCACTAAACATAAATAGGTTAGTTTGCATATTTCAGATATTTTTCAAAGCAGGTGTGTTGAAAAAATCATGCAATGAATATGAAAACTCTTTTATTAAGAAAAATATATTCATAATGGGACATGGGGTAATGTAGATGTAAAATATTTGACATGTTTCAAATTTTGAACATAAAAGCATGAACATAATATAGCATCAACCATGGTTATAATCAAATTAATACCTTAATATTGCTTTTCGAGAACGAGTGAAAAAAATTTTTTGTTTGAAAGATTTTTAGAGTGCTGCAAATAATTTACGGTGCTAAGTTATGTTCAATTTGGGATACATTTTCTGGGGTAAAGAGGGAAACGTAATTTAAGCAATGTTTTAATTTTTGTAATTTTAGTTAAAATATTATGTTATATTATGTTATTAAAATAAAATGTTCAATATATACAATATGATAAATTTAAATTTCGGGATCCCGGCATCCCGGAGAATATTTGTACCGAAATTCTCGAAATGAAATCCCGGGAATGCCAATCAAAATAACGTGTAGAATATATTAAAACTATTAAATTTTAAATTTGCAGTCGTTAGCATATTTTAATTATTTTTCAAAAAACAGTTGTTTGATTTCATGTAAGGATACCACTGCTAGTATTTTTCACAACACTATATGCACCCAGCAAAAAATACTATGTAAATAATAGTTTTTTACTATTAAAAATAGTCAATAGGATAAATTATTATTTTAATCGGAAAATACCATTAAATACTAGAAAATACCATGACATTGCCATTGAGTTTATATGAGAAGATTTATTTTTTGTATACTATTAAATCAATAATTGTCCTATTGACCAATTTTAATGGGATTTAAGGGAATTTTTTTCTGGGTGTGTTTTATAGTGCGGATCGAAATTAAACATATATTTTAATATCAAATTGTAATACGGCCTAAAAGCTACATAATGCTGTGAGAGAATACAACAAAAAATTTGATCGAAAAAAATGTCCGTTGTTAAGCATTGCCGATAAATTTAAAAACAAATTCATATTTTTGTTTTTTTTTTTACCATCTAAATAAAATTGTGTTGTATCGGAATATGCTCAAAAAATAGAGTTTGAATATATCAATATCATCCTGAATAATATTCCGGTTTTAACAAATAAAATTTCGATTTTTTTGCTGTTTTAAATTTCCCAATTTATGAAATTTTAGAAAGACATTAATAGATTTAAACTCTAATTTTTGGAACCTGTTCTGATACAAAATACATTTTTACTACCCTAAACATAAATTTATTTTTTAAAGTAAAATTTTTATTATTGGCAGACTTTAGGATTTTTTTTACTATACGTCACAGAAATTGACGACGAATGTGTAATATTTTTTTTAACCCATTAAAGCCTGCCGAATCAAATACACACCAAGAGATTACGCAGTGCAATTTTCCCTATCATGTTTCTCATAATGCGTACATCAGATGCTAAGAATTTTGTTCGATTTTACATCTAGCACCACTACATTATATATGTATGAAATTGTATATCTCTGCGTGCAATTCCCTCCAGTTTAATCAAATATTTCATAAACAAATTTTAAAAAATATTCCGAAAAATTTCAGTAAGATAAATTTTAAAACATATTTTTGGAATTTTGACAGCAAACACACAACTAATATCTGGACACAGATTTGTATTTGCCAACCAAGGGCAAGGTTCATATTTTATTTTGTGATAAAGTTTGCATCTGCAACATGTCGAAATCGTGCGATAACTTGCGATATAAAGTACCAAAAACGGTCTTTTTTGCAATTTTGACTCGATTTTGTGCAAAATCTCGACGTATAGAGAAAATTCTGAGTACGCAGCAAGAATCAGGAGACCGAAATCAACCAGAATTGATAGGTTTCATTCCAGATTAAAATCCTTGTAGAACAGTGTAATATGAACTATTAAAGTAATATTGAAAAATACCATTAGCTTTACAGTATTTCGGGGCTGAGTGTAGATTCTCTTGTTTTTATCGACAAAGCCGCAACACATTCATCAAGTGCAACATGTTCGTTGGTGGCTGTTGCTGCGCAGCTGGTTATGCGCACTAATTAATGTTGCTGCCAACTTAACAAATGACGTCAAGACCACCAGCAACATCAACACCATATATGTTGCTACTAAAATGCAACCATCATCACCAGCAACATGTTTTAATTGTTTGTATTTTGCAGCAATTTAGCTAAATCTCGCCTTTTGGCCATGTTTGTGGCCGTTGGTTGCCTGTTGTTGCTGCCTGTTGTTGCTGCCTGTTGTTGATGCCAATTCTTGCTGGTTGTGGTCAAGAGGCGCAAACTGGCTAATTGTGTTTAAATTGTTGGTTGCAGCCACACGCAGTGGGTGTGGCAAATATACTTGAGCTCATCAATTTTGTGGCTCGTTTGGAGACGTTTGTTTCTCTCCCTCTCTCCCGCCAGATACGGAAGTGCGATTTAGTCAAAATTCCAACAACTACGCCTTCCGGCCACACTGTTCATCTTAACAGCTGTAAAATGTTCGTCGTCGTCAAAGTCGTCTTCTGTAGTTTAAGAGACTTTAGCAAATTATCAACAAATTAAGTATTTCGTCGAAGTTTTGGCTCGTTGCGTGTTGCGCAATAATTTCGCTTTCGGCCATATTTTGTAGTCAGCGAGATACTGACGGATTTGCTGGACAACAACTGCTGCTGGCCCCATAATTGCAGCCGCCCCTGGTAAAGTGATTTCTTCAACGCATTGTTAGCGCGAAGGATGAATGTGGCCTCGTTTAGGCTGCTACGGCGGCATCGCGTCCTTGATTCGCGCAACCTGCTAAATGTGATTTTAACGTGGTTTTAATTGGCAGTTGAGATAGAGCATTTTTATTATTTTTGTTTCTTTATAGGATGGCTGCGTTTTTGACGTAATTGTTTTAAAGTATCCTGTAGGGGCAATAATTAATTTTTTCACTAAAAAATCCATTCATCACTCAAAATTCAATGTTTCACTAAAAATTCATTTTTTACCACTAAAATTAAGTTTTCACTAAAAATTCTAATTTTCACTAAAAAATTAATTTTTCACTAAAAATTAAATTTATCACTAAAAATTCAATTTTCACTAACACTCAAAATTCAATTGTTCACTTAAAATTAAAATTTTCACTAAAAATTCAATTTATAACTAGAATATCAATTTTTCACTAAAAATTCAATTTTTCATTAAAAATTTAATTTTTCAGTAAATTTTTCACTAAAAATTCAATTTTTCACTAAAAATTCAATTTTTCACTAAAAATTCAATTTTTCACTAAAAATTCAATTTTTCACTAAAAATTCAATTTTTCACTAAAAATTCAATTTTTCACTAAAAATTCAATTTTTCACTAAAAATTAAATTTTTCACTAAAAATTCAATTTTTCACTAAAAATTCAATTTTTCACTAAAAATTCAATTTTTCACTAATAATTCAATTTTTCACTAAAAATTCAATTTTTCACTAAAAATTCAATTGTTCAATTAAAATTCAAATTTTCACTAAAATTTCAATTTTTCACTAAAAATTTAATTTTTCACTTAAAATTAAATTTTTCTCTAAAAATGGTTAACATCATTAAAAATTCAATTTATCATTAAAAAATCAACTTTTCACTAAAATTCAATTTATCAATAAAAATTCAATTTTTCACTAAAAATTCAATTTATCAATAAAAATTCAATTTTTCACTAAAAATTCAATTTCTCACTAAAAATTCAATTTTTCACTAAAAATTCAATTTTTCACTAAAAATTCCGTTTTCCATAAAAATTCTATTTTTTACTACAACATTTTCCTCGCATACAAAACCGATATAAAATCTAAATACCCTTTTCTAATTTTTCACAGCCAGTTTCGAATATTCTCCAATATATAAATTCTGCTAATTCCAGTAATCAATGTCATTTCCTATTTGAAATCAAAACCCCTAATAAATTAAAATAAATGGATTTATTACCGACTTCCACTTGAAAGAATCACATGTCGCATTAAATGAAATTATAACAAAATCTGTTTGTTCTACATCTCATTTGACAGATTTCAATTGTAACAAGTGTTATTTCAAAGGCTCTATCACCAGCTTTATTCTGGTACAATCAAAAAAGTGTAAAATTTCATTTGTTAATTTTCATCCAATTCACTGTATTAAGGGTGTGTCAAAAACACTATTTAATGGGATATAAATCGTATAAAGTTGGGTATGAGTAAAATAAATATGCGTCGCTTCAAAGGATTCACAAATTGCACATAAGGTAGCACAGCAGGAGACGTGCTATGCTTTGACGCCTTTTTGGTAAAAGTTTTGAAACAAATTAATTTCAATTTCTTAATTAGATGATGACGATTGACTGCATTTTCAAGGGATGTTTGTGGTTAGTTAAAGGAATATACTTTAAATAATATATATTTGAATTATATAATTCAATTTCAGTTTAGAACCATTAAAATAATGTGGAAAATTGATGTACTACACAGTCTGTCAAGTCACGGAGATCTTCGATGCCTCGAAGCTTTATCGAACTAACTTCGATAAAAAAAATTTCGTAATATTCAAATTATTTGACAGTAAACGATATTTAAACATTTATCACATCGATATCGCAATCTTCTTCAACAATCGCGAACATTTTTTTCTTCAATATTCTTCCGATTTTGAAAAATTTTTCTTATCGAGAAAAATAAGAATTTCAAATACAAAAATGTCTATGAACTGAGATGAACATGATTTACACAGAAAAAAATTCATCAATATGACGAATTTATTCATAAATATTGTGAATTGTTTATATATGAAATTATTCGTACTATCGAACATCATAGTGAAGAACGAAATATTCAATACAATGAATTTGAATCGTCATATTGATGAATTTGTTCATAATATTTATGAATTTAATATTTTTGACAGTTACCAAGTGTTCATCATATTTATGATCGCATTCATAACATTGATGTCGTTAGTCATTAATATTATGAATGGTTCTTCAATACAATATATCATTGTTTGAAAAACGGAATTCATCAATATGATGTACATTTTTCATATCTATTCTAATAGTGTTATTTCTACAATGAAACCGCTTTTGAAGTTCGTATTGAAAACATATTTCATCGGAACATCAAACGAAAAAGACACCACGAACTGAGCTAAAGCATTGAAAGTAAAAATTATCTTAAATATCGAGGAAAAACGAAAAATGGAAAAGAGCATCAAAATAAATGTTGCTCATGAATTATATTCGTTTTTCCTTTCCATTAATTTTCACATAAATTCATTAATATTACGAAAAAAGATTTATTAATACAATTCACATTATTTTCGCAATACAATGACATTTTTATAAATTTTTTCACCAACTACCAGATACATCATATTAAACCATCGTTCATTAAATGACATAATGACGAAATATTCAATACAATGAATTTGAATCGTCATATTGATGAATATAATCATAATATCTATGAATTGTTCATAATACTTATGATGAATATTGCTGAACTAATACTTTTTTTTTTAATAAATGAATTAAAGGAAATTATTTTTCAAAAACAAAAAAAAAATAATTTAGAAAATATTCGTAAAAAAATATTGCTCGAAAAAAATTTTATTAAAAAAAAAAATTACGAAGTACGGCAAAAAATTAACGAAAAATAAATATTTTGATTTTGATGAACAGTATTCTTCAATATGAAGTACATATATGTAGTATTTTATGTTTTAGTTTATTAATACGATGGAAGGATATCTTCACACACAATTAATCATATTAAAGAACACTTTTTCGACAGTTACCAAGCGTTCATCATATTTATGATCGCATTCATAACATTGATGTCCTTAGTCATTAATATTATGAATGATACAATAAACACACAAAAAAAATTTCACCAACAATCAGGATTCATCATATTGATGAATTAATTCATGGAATTAAAATCGTATTTTTTAAATGTTTTTCGTTTTCAATATTTTTTTTAACATCAAATTTCAAACATTTGTCTTCATTTACACATTTATGTATTTATAATTCTTATAAGATTTATAATATTTAATTGCTAATTATTCGAAGACTCCATTTCATCATATTGATGAACAAGTGAACATCATTTTGTTTCTTATAAGAATGTAAATGGAGACAAATTTTTCTTTGAAATTTGATGTTAAAAAAAAATATCGAGAACGAAAAACATTTAAAAAATACGATTTTAATTCAATGAATGAATTCATCAATATGATGAATCCTGATTCTTGGTGAAATTTTTTTTTGTGTTATGATATTAAAAATGAAAAACACTGAAAAAATAAGATTTTAGTTCAATGAATGAATTCATCAGTATGATGAATATTGGTTGTTGATGAAATTATTTTTGTGTGCAATGAACCATGGTGTACATACTAAATGTATTTTTTTTCTGTGTAGTATTATGATATATACAAAAGATTTACGATCATAATTCATACAATTTGTTCTGTGCATATACAAACTTTTTTCAAAATTTATTTTTCAAAGCCTTGCGTGTTCGAAATGACACTCTTGCTAATGTTGTTTCATGTGATTTTTTGTTATAAATTCAAGTAGTGATTTTATAATTCCTGTCCAGATAAAAGGACAAACAAATATTTTTATAATTTCTGTTTAGGCAGTAAATTGCTGCCAATTATGGACTTGGAAATTGGTATCATCAAAAACTGCGCTGAATTTTGTATTTTTATTTAATGGTGGGAAACATTATGAGACTGTCTCATAATAATTCCCACCATACACATCCACAGGATATCAAAAATAATACAGAATAGGGAAATAAAAATGGCACCAGAACTGGTTTTGTCACGCGATTCAAAAGCGCCGCGCGAACAGGATATAACTATATAATGGAGATATAACTTTATATAAGTGAGTTTGTGAAGTGGTTATTAGAAATTTAAAAGTTATATTTGCGAAGCATGATTTTTTTGTGATATTAAATATAGCTATACAGAGTTAAAAAAAAAAAACATATAAAGCAATTTTTATATAAATTATGATTTTATTAATCAATTCAATTCAGATTTCGACAAGAAAATTGGATTATCTTGCAACAACAGCTGTACATCACTTTTATTAACTATGCACAGCAAAAATACATAGTAGGCAATAAAAATCACTGTGTGGAAATTATTTTGTCACCATTTATAATTGCATTGTCACACTACACAAGAACCAAGCAATAACAAATACTAGAAAATATCAAAAAGTGTCGACAATTTTTCAGAACAGCTACACGACGGGGGTGTCGACAACACAAACACCCCTCGAATTAAATCAAGTACTTAATGTACTACTACTCAACCTCAACAACCAACAACTACATAGTACAACGAACGAGGGCGCCTTTTGGATTATTGAAAAATCATGCTGCAAATAATATGAGACACTCATTGACAGCAAATAAAATACAAAAACCTCCTCCCCTCACTTCCACATTCGGGGTAATGTTTACCAAACTCCCCCAAGACGACGACGACGACGGGACAAAATTAGTGTCTATAAAACCACAAAAAGGCTGTTAAAACAGAGCGGCAACCGTGTAACCCGCGTAGAAGCACGTTCATGAAAACCCTTAATAAAACTTTAATTTAAGGCTATCGAGGACGATTATAATGAGGATGAAAACGTGGACGTGTATAATGACGACGTGGAGGCGCATTTAATTGGCAACGTTATACAATGACAACAGTTTTGCACAAGTGCTACGTCATCGTCAGTGACATTGACGTATTTTATGTTAGCAACTGAAAATATATTATTTATAAATTAATACATTTATTAATATGTTTTGACATGAATTATGAGTTTACTGCCTACGGTGTATTAAAGGCTTATCTGCGTTGTAAAGGGTTAAAGTGTCAAGTGTTGTGAAATTCGCGTGAATTATTATATTGTATTGTAAAATATGTTCGTGTAATGTTGATTAATTGCTTTCTTCAAATACATTTTAATTAATGTATAAAAACTATTCATTATTGCATTGACAAAATAGTACAAGTTATATATTTTATGTATATATTTTATTAAAGTTTTTTTTTATGGGAAATCAATGAATTGGTGGTTAATTTATTATTTTTGTATATGTTTTGAATTGTCATTACGTAGGTACACATTATACTTTTCAAATAACTCAGGAAAGAATATTAAGGTGATTCATATAAAGCGCGTAAAACTCGCAATTTGTGGAAATCTCGTAAATAGTAGAAATGTACGGAAACATTGTATGAGAATATATTATGCTTAACTCATAAATTTATTTGTCGTTTTTTATGTGAAAATAATGTAAATATATTCTTTCATTAATATTTTGTTCTATCTTTTCGTTAGTTGTCAAAAAATATATGTTTTATTACAAATAAGTTTTTATTAAATTGTGTTTTGAAATGATTATAAGTAAAATAACTAAAAACGCGAATCCCGATAAAAGTGAGTTAATGTTGAATTGTGCGTAAATTTATTTTTTTACGAGATGAGAAATTCTCAGTGCTTCCCTTTATTATTTTGAATATTATTTATTCTAATTTAATTTTTTAATATATTTATATTAATAATGAAATATTGAAAAATATTATTTATTATAAATTAAAAATCAGGGACTAAAGCCCTTGATTCCAAAAAAAATAATTATTAATTCCGGTTTTTCAATAACTGTTTAGATTACGGTTCCAAAAATTGACACGATTCTGGTTCTTTGTGGTTCTTATCAGGGTCTAAAACCGATTTTAAGATTTTAAATAGCGATTCCGGTTTTAATTTTTTTTAATGGTTCCTATTGCGGTTCCAAAAATCGAAACTGTTCCGGTTCTTTGTGGTCCTTGTTTAAAATACGTTGAGTACATATGCATTGAAAGTAATTACCGAGTGTAAAAATGTAATGCTGTGCCCGTTATACTGGAGTAATGTTGCGACTAGAGATGGGCATTTGAGCGTAATTCACGTGAATCACGCGTGATTGTGATTGAGTTCTAATTTTGCTCACGTGATTGTAAGTGAGTGCGAGTAGTTAAAAAAAACCGTGAGTGAGTGTGCGTGAGTACAATTATTTCGTGCGTAAGTCGAATATTTCATAAAATAAAAAAATGTCACTTTTAATTTTTTGCGATTTTACTATATTTTTGCTGAACTACAGAACAAGTAGGAACACCCCTTGAACTCAGAAGGCTTTGGGAAGGCGTCGGCCACTATTTAGAACTATAATAAATCAAACCCTGGCTAACCGACCGTCATCTACCCACCCATTCTTCAACTCAGAATAAGTTGCAAGGTTTCAGCCAACAGTTGGTCTAACCCACCGTACTTAGTATGGGCTAGTAAATTTTTGTGGGGTCATGTCAATAGTTTTTACTTGGTTTCATAGAATAGACATATAATGCCCATTTTAGTAAAAAGTTTAATTTTCAATTTCAAATATACATAAAAACTTTGTATTGACTTCCTTTTGTTTATTAAGTTTAGTTTGTTCCAGAGGTTTGTGTGGGGTCCCGTTTTTATTCGAGCTATAAATGAGTAACCAACAAAAATCGCTTCTAAAACAGTTTTTCCCATTCATCCCTGGTAAATTTTACTCCACACTATTCTTATATTGACAATTCTCTTCCAGAGATAATTTTTTCCAGAGAAAATTCTCAAAGATTTTACACGAATTCTTCAGCTGAGAATTATTCTTCGAGGCAATTGTTACCTTATTATATGAACAGCATATCGAAAGTCTTTCACATTTCCATCTCCGTTGAAAATTGATATATATTTTATCAAAATCTCTAATATCATAACATCATTATTGCGTTTTAAAGATGTAGATTTTATTAGACGCTCGGTCGACCAATCTCACCAGCATTGCAAATGAAATATATTGTTATGCGTTCTGAAAACAATATCAAAAAAAAAAGTGATTTAGCGAGATTCACGTGAATCACGCGTGATCTTTGGTGAGTGTGAGTCAAAACTCACTTACATGCCCATCTCTAGTTGCGACCGTTGGAGTTACATCAAATGAACATACAGTTTACATTATAGAGATTTTATACGTAACAAATAGCCACGGTAGCTCAGTGGTAAGTGCGTTGGACTGTGAGCCGTAAAGTCCCCGGTTCAAGCCTGGGCTAACAACATCTTTCATAGAAACATTTTTCTATACGGCGTTACCTCTCCGCAGTAAATGGCAAACCTACGAGAGTAAAACATTGCTTATGAAAAGCTCTCACCCGCCGTTCGGATTCGGCAATAAACTGTAGGTCCCACCACTTTGAGTACAAATATAACACGCACAGCTCAAAATGGTGAGAGAGCTCGGCCTAAGTTCTTATAGGACTGTAGTGCCAAACTATTATTATTATTAATCACTACGCCACAATCACCACCTCCCCACCTTCACATGAAAAACTTACTTTTGAGAAAACTGACTATTCTAAAAGAGTGTTCCACAATCCCATTTTGAGTTTTAGTAAGACAGACGCCTCCCAATATCTTCAGATTTGAAGTATGGTCTACGTTCGCTTCGCCGAAATTGTGACGTCCTGCCACACGTTGTTCCCTTTTTTATTTTTGTGGGTTAATTTTTGTTGGTTCATTTCGCGCCTTTTTGTTTTTTCGTTTTTTTAGAAAATTTACTGAAATTTTTCGGAATATTTTTTAAAATTTGTTTATGAAATATTTAATTAAAATGGAGGAAATTGCATGCAGAGATATACAATTTCATACTTATATAATGTAGTGGTGCTAAATGCAAAATCAATCCAAATTCTTAGAATATGATGTATGCATTATGGGGAAAATTGCACTACGTAATCTCCTAGTGAGTATTTGATTCTGCAGGCTTTAACGGGTTACAAAAAATGCATCACACATTTTGTGTATAGTGAAAATTCTGAGTACGCAGCAAGAATCAGGAGACCGAAATCCACCAGAAATGATAGGTTTCATTCTAGATTAGGCCAACAACCCTCAATTTGTAGAACAGTGTAATTATTGATTTGTCTCCATTCATAATACGTACATTTTCTCGCCAACATGATCTTGACAAAAGTATGTGTTCTACCCTAAAATATTAAATTTCTACTCCCTTTTTTTTAAATTTGAAACTTTATGCATTAATCATTGAATCAAAGATATCTTTCAGAAGTGGTTTAATCATTCTTTGAATTAAATTCTTTCTAGATTTTAAAAATTCTGATTTCATAATTTCCATTGAACTTTTGATATTTTACCTGGCGCAAACAGTTCAAAAGCACATTTTATTTATTTGCAATTTGAGTGAAACTTTTCAAATATTATACAACATCAAATAAAAAATATGCACTAAGTTGACTAAGGCGCTCAATTCGAGCGCGTAATCGAAAATAGATGAATAAAATATAATATGTTGGCAACTGTTGGGAAAATTAGCTTCACCCACGCGTTCTGAAATGCAGCAAAGTTTCTGATTTTCCGCATTCGACTAAAAGCGAAAACGATAAAAAAATAAAATTAAAACGTTGATAAAAGTTTCATTTTTCTCATCTTTTAAGCCGGACGTCCTGCGGGAAAAGTTGTTAAAACGCTTTGAAACGACGACGGGTCGGTTCGCATATTTTTACCATGTACCACAAACCCCCTCCCCCATCACCCACGGCGAGACCACATTTTATTTATTCGCCACAGACGCTTTGCACAATTTTTCTAATATTAAAAATCCATTTTCCGCTGAATGAAGATTTATTCAGTTTTGAAAATATGTTGAAAGTCAGTCGGGAAAACAAGTGATTGACATGCGTTCAAAGCGGCGGGACTGAAGACGAGGTCACGTGATAGCTTCACTTAAATATTTCATGGTTTAATTTGTGGGAAATTTTTGAAGGACTCATCAATCAGTTGTTGTAAGTTTGTGGCAAATCGTTTAATTGTCACAGCAAACACGTGTTTGCGGTACGTCAAACAATATGCAACAAAATTGTTGCATTAACGTTTTGTATTCGATGCTTCTCTCAACAATGGAAGACATTGTTGGGTCGGTCGTATGCGATCTGGGAGGTAGTAGTGTCTGATTTATTACCAAAATAAACAATAGACGTTGGTGACTTTGTTCAATGAAATGTTTCTTCTTTAATCGACTTGACATTTCGGAATCATGTATCACATTCACATTTATTTGAAGTGTACGCGTGGAATTTAATTGATCGGTATGTGACACGTGACCGGCTGTGTATGAGGAAGTTACATTAAGTGTTCTCAAACATTAATTTGTTTGTGGTTATTTATATCAAGATGGGCGGTTTATTTGAGCATGAAATTGATATTAGTATCATGAACTAAGTAGTTTTTTTGTCATTATGGAATCAGCAAATATTTGTTTGGGTATTTGTTTTAGTATAAAGTTTAGTATAAACCAAAGAAACTCGCAAATGTTTACATGATACGAAAAGAGAAAAAGTCTTCCGAAGAATAAAACAAAAAAATACCTCTAATTGTTTTTTCGTTTGACTGTATTTCATAAAAAATTCATCGTACTCTCAGAAATCAGTTTTCTTATAATAAGGAAATTGGAACAAGGAGAAAGTTTCTAGAAAAACTCTTATTAAAATAAGTAAAACTGAACTAGAGGTTATTTCAATTTCAAGGAATTGTTTCTTAATTTAGAAAAATGTATTCTGAGAGAACCAGACTAACAGCATTCTTTGTTAAAGGGGAAATTTCGTTTGAAATGGTCGTTTTTTGAGAATGAAAAATTTATATTTTCTGTTTTTTAGCTTGTTGTCCGACTGTATGTTCTTGTCCGACTGTATGTTCTTGCATAAATTCCTCGAATACAAAAACTTGATTTGTGCGATGAGCCGCTTTTATTTTTTGATTTCGTATCAATTTATTCGAAATTCTTTTCCACAAGAAAAACACCGGTGTGAAGTTAGCACTGCGTGCTCAGCACTGGGCGAATATTACTAACATTTCATGACTTTTAATAACATTAAACGACGAAAATTAACAGAGTCGATTTTTCAGACGAATTCGCCTTTAAAATTATTTATCAAATAAAAAAACTCACGCCGGCTCCACCGGGACTCGAACTATATCACTTTCGAACGGCATGCACACACTCTACCACTGTGCCACACTGGCTCGTTAGCGATGATAGAACTTTCTAGCTTGTATTCGATCAGCCAATTAGCTAACTCAAGTAATTGGTGCATTTAAGAAAAGGTGCGTTTTTTTTTCATAATTTAAATTTGAGCTGGAACAAATTTTATACGCAAAACAAAAACAATTAGAGCTCGATAAATGTATCTGGCTCAAATTTGTTTTTGTTTTGCGTATAAAATTTGTTCCGGCTCAAATTTAAATTATGAAAAAACGCAGCTAATATTTTTAAAATTTTAAACTTTTTGAAAAAGGAAAAATATTAACGTATTTTTATACCCTACACCTATGAGGTACAGAGTATATTAACTTTGTGCATATATTGTAACGCCCCTTAGGAGGCGTGTCCGGTATGGAAAAGTATATATATTCTTGATCAGCATCACTACCCGAGTCCGTTTAGCCATGTCCATCTGTCTGTCTGTCTGTCTGTCTGTATGTCTGTCTGTCTGTCTGTCTGTCTGTCTGTCTGTCTGTCTGTCTGTCTGTCTGTCTGTCTGTCTGTCCGTCTGCCTGTCTGTCCGTCTTGCTGTCTTGCTGTCCGAATACAGAATAACTTGAGAAATACTGATCAGAATGCGATGAAATTTCGTCTCAATATATTTTAGCCAAAAGTAGGAACTGAGTTTGTAAATGAGCCAAATCGGTCAACGGACTCGCCCACCTCCCATACAAGTCACTTTTATATAACTAATTCGGAACTAATAACTCGAAAAGTATTCAAGGTATAGTTATAAAGTTTAACACGTATTGTTGGAATTCACCTTAAAATATGTGGTCCACAAATGGGCGTGATCCGCCCACTTTTTTTCATTATTTCTCGGGTTTTCATAGTGGAAATTTGATCCATAAATTATTAAAATCAAATCTATGAAATATTTTAAATATGGGCGTGGTCCGCCCAATTATATTTTTGAATTTTTTTTTTTAGTTTTTTATACTTTTATATGTTTTTTTTAATTTATGGGGATATAAGACGTAAATTTCTGATAAATGAATAATATTCTGAGGGTGGGGAGGATCAGCATAATTAAAAACTTTAAAATTAAGGTATGCAATTAAATATCCCACATTAATATCCCCACCAAAGGTGTAGGGTATTCCATAATCGGGCCCGAAAAACTATAAAAATCCGCCCCATGTGACCGAACTTTCCCAACTCGTTATATATAAATTTAATTCGTTTAATTTTATTACATACACTATATAAATTGTATAATATAGAATAGATTATTTAATAAAAAAACGTTTTTAATATTTTAAGGATACAATAGATTAGATTATCTACTACCCCACGTTTCACTTACTAAAAGTAATACTAAAAATTCACATTAAAAACGTTTTATATTAAAAATATTTTGTATTTCATATTTTTTTATTTTCTTATTTTTTTATCTTATGTGTTTATTAAGTTATCATATAAAACACTGAACACTTAAAATCCAATAAATAAATTTGTAACGAATATAATGGTATTTTATGTAAATCGGAGCAAATCATACTCCAATCAAATCATACAGCTAAAATTTAATAAAGATCGTTGTTCTTCTTCTAATTCCATATAATTACGTACAATTTTATTAATTTAATTTATGTGCAAATCATGTAATATTTAAATATATAATCACCAAATACAATGTAAAATATTTTTATTTTATAAATTAAAAAATAAAAATCTAATATCTATCCAATTTTGTGACAAACTTATAATATTCCAAATCACATTAAAAAAAAAATTATCAAAAAAGTCCGACGCAATTCGCATAGTTTCGCGCATCACGCCATTATCTTTAATTGCTTATATTTTAAAACCATGCAGTTGATTATTTTAATCTTTTTTATTAAATAGAGAGCTACTTACGCCCTAAACCAAAATATAAGATGCAGTTGATTGTTTTAATCTTTTTTATTAAATAGAGAGCTACTTACGCCCTACACCAAAATATAAAGAAGTAAAAAAAATATGTTTTTCCATGTTTTTCATCATATTGAAACTTACGATTGTCACAAACGTTATCATAGAAAATTAAACATTTAATTGTTATATTGAGTAAAATACGTATTTTTTATTTAAATAAAAAAAAATAAAGATGATAGCATAAGAAGTTGCTATAACTTGAGCATATGCATAATTTTTATAAAAGTACATTTTTTCTTAGAACACTATAACACTATTTTCTTAAAGTATACAAGTGAACAGGGCCTTAGATATTTGCATATATATTAGGGGTCCCAATCCCGAAGCATTTTGGCAATCCCGGGACTTTCGGGATTAGAATAATATCCCGGGATATATTCCGGATTATGTCCCGAATGATTGAAATTTGTATTACATGTACCAAATAAGTAAATTTTACACATTAAGTCGGATCGGCATATTTTTCCCATAGTTGTAAAAGGTCTTAATTTACATAGTGCTGCTAGAGTTCATCACAAGAAAATTTGAGTCGGAAAATAATTTCCTGTGCTTGACTATTGCAGATGAAGTTAAAAACACTTTAAATCAATATTTTATCATCTAAATAAAGCTGTTTTGGATCGAAGTAGGCTTAAAAAATTAATGATTGAATTTATTATTGTCTTATGTTCGCGCATCGTCTTTGAAGTTTAAAAAGAACAAAAATTTTACACATTTTCTCAAGTTAAACCTGTCAAAAATATAATTGTATTTATACATTCTTTGTAGTTCTGAATCCAAATATGTTAACGATCAATTTCTGTGGCATATAGTAAAAAAATCCTAAAGTCTGCCAATAGTTAAATTTTTACTCAATACATTATATTGTTTATGATTTATTGGCGTACGCGCATTGCAACTGAAGGTAAAAAATAAATTTTAAGGATATTAATATATTCAAACTCTATTTATTGAGCCTATTCCGATATTTACATGGTAAAAAAAAATACGAATTTGTTTTTAAATTTATCTGCAATACTTAAGCACAGGACATTTCTTTCGATCAAATTTGTATGTAACTTTTAGGCCGTATTACAATTTGATATTAAAATATAAGTTTGATTTAATTCGAAAAATAATTAAAATATGCTTACGACTGCAAATTTAAAATTTAATAGTTTTAATATTTTCTACACGTTATTTTGATTGGCAATATGTGCCGAAAATCCCTGTATGCAGACAAACGAAAATTCGATAATATTCGAAATTCAGTTCACAGTTATATCGAATTTTCGAAGAATAATTTCTAATCCTTAGAGATGTTTTTTACTAATTTGTAATCAGTAACAATTAGTGACGTGCAAAATAATATCAACGTAGTGCAGCGGTGGAGCCTGCGTGTAGCTGTGTGATGATGACGGGTTCTATTCCCGGTTCTTGCAAGCATTTTTTTTATTTATTCACAATTTTTTTTTGTTTTTGTACATATTCATCAATGCTATTGGAAAGTTACGATATTAAACTTCGTGAGAATCAGAGTTTTGACATATTTGTGAAAACTCGGATTCTATCGTAATTTTCCAAAGAATTGATGGATGATATATACACACAAACAAAAAAAGGTGAATAAATAAAAAAAAAAAAAAAATAGCAACGGACCGGGAATAGATCCCGTCACTATCAAAAAAGTGTGGCACGCAGACCCCTACCACTGTGCTACTATGCTATTACTTTTTAGGTCGCTAATTGTTAATGAATTCATTGACCAAGATAAAATATCTATATGGATTGAAATTTCAAAAGCTGTACCCTATTCTGAGAAAACTAAAATTCGAACTAACTGTAATTTGAAGGTTTTCGAAATTGATTTCGCGTGATTTTTGAACATTCTTTCTTGAACTCTCGATGTGTGAAGATCTTTTATTAAAATCAAATCATCTTTTATCAACATCATAATGGACTTGGTAAGTAACTATTTTTTTATAAAATGTCTACATCTTTTAGTGAAAATATAAAAACTTCATTGTTTAGGTTAATGTTAAGTTTTCATTAAATTTTCAATTTGTTAGTGAAAATTGGTTTTTTTAATAGCGAACATTTTTTTTTGTAAAAATTGAATTTATTAGTGAAAAAAAAATTTTTTTTGTGAAAATTTGCTTTTTTTTTAGTAAAAATGTATTTTTATTTTGTGAAAAATTGAATTTATAGTGAAAAATTGAATTTATAGTGAAAAATTGAATTTATTTTTTTTTTAAATTGAATTTATTAATGAAAATTTTTTTTATTTGAAAATTAATTATCAATTTTCACTAAAAAAAAATAAAATTTATAATTTTCACTAGAAAATTTAATTATTCACTTAAAATATTCACTAAAAAAACATATAAATTTTCACTTAAAATTAAATTTTTCACTAAAAAAAATTGGATTCTTCACAAAAAAAATTGTGAAATATGTTTTTTCATTTTCAAATTTTACTTTAAAAAACTATAATTTTACTTTAAAAAAATATATATAATTTTACTTTAAAAAAATTATAATTTTCACTAGAAAATTTAATTCTTCACTAAAATTTTTTTTTTTTATAATATATTATAAATTATGGAATAATTTAATATAATATTATATTTATATTTTTTTCTTAGATTAACTTTAGTGATCGTTCACCCATAAGAGCTCCACCGCCGACCCCGAAAGTCAGCGTGTTTGACCGGCTGGGCGAAAGAGCCCTACAACCAATGCCAGGACCACCAAAAACCGGTAACCACCAAAATCGGCAACCTCAAAACAACATATTTAAAAATAATAATACCAAAAAAAAAAAATAAAAATAGTAATAAAACTAATAATAAAAATAATAATAAAAATAACAATAAAAATAATAATAAAAATAACAATAAAAATAATAAAAAAATAACAATAAAAATAATATTAAACCAGTTGGGAAGGTTAGATCACATGGGAAATTTTAAAGTAGGTGTAATTATGATAGTTAGGATTATCAAAATTATAGTCGGTCTAAGCCGACTATAAATACCCTACACATATGTGTGGTTACCATTCAAAGTGATATATAGGTCACCAGGGTATACGAATCCTGAAAATAACTACAAACATTCAATCGCTGAAGAATTTCCATTCATTTGATACCCATATTTACAAATGGGTAGGTGTACCGAATTTCGATTTTTTTTTTTTGTGAACCACAAGTCTTTTCGCCGGAAAACATTATTATCATGTATTTGAGCATGATATCAATATATATTTGACCAAAAAAGTTTACCTAAGCACGTATACATAAAAATTGATC
The DNA here is from genome assembly GCA_951804985.1 of Dryomyza anilis. NCBI lineage: Eukaryota > Metazoa > Arthropoda > Insecta > Diptera > Dryomyzidae > Dryomyza > Dryomyza anilis. The sequence continues at coordinate 124,181,752 of OX638130.1, read as the reverse complement.
TTTATATGTACATTTTATATGAGGTATTTGAACATAAGTGGTCGGATCATAGGTCACAATGGACCGATATCGTCAATTTTTTCGCACATACAGCGTAGGTATATTAGTAATCTAAGTTATAAGTTTCATTTATCTAGCTCTTCAATTTTAAAAGTCTTAGGGATTTCAACAGACAGACAGACAGACGGACAGACAGACGGACAGACAGACAGACGGACAGACGGACATCGCTAAATCGACTCAGGAGGTCATGCTGATCAAGAATATATATACTTTTCCATACCGGAGATGCTTCCTTCTGGGTGTTACAAACGGCGTACCAAACTGAATATACCCTTTCACTCTTAGTGTAGGGTATAAAAAAATAAAATTATAAATAAAATAAAATAATAACATGGAAAAGGAGATTGTGGGCCTCGCAATAAATAAGACTGCGGTGGTCCACATCCATTTTCATTATAATAATTAAAAAACGAAAATAAATGATTTATTAATATGAAAAAAATTAATATTTGGATTTAATCGGAATTTATTTTAATTTATTTGATATAGGTTCACTGATGTTTGAAGTATATAAAGTACACTTAAAACAAAATACTATATAAATAACAGTACAACTAGGAACAAGTGAAAAAAAAACAAAAAAAAAAAATCCTCAAAAAATAATTAAACCGATTTTTTGTTTCTTTTGATCTTAAAATAATCAGAACCGACTCCGAAACATTATCTAAACAAATTTGAGGTAGGCATCGAATATTGGGTTGACAGTGTTTTAGGCTAGGTGTGCATAATTTTACTATCTACTAATAAGACGATATCTGAAAAGATAAGTGTAACATATCATTTTAGAGATAATTGTATGTGCAAAAATACAAAAATATTATTCCAAACTTGTTGGAATAAAATTACAAAAATTTCGACAGTTATATTTACTATAGTAAGAAAATGTCAACATTTTATGTGTTCGGCAAACCATGAAATTGTAACGGTTAACTAAAATTTAATAATTTTAAAAACCATAATTTTAGTAAATGTTGTGATTTTTTCTGAACTTGTAAACAAAGCATTGGTCTTTCAAACAGTTTTGTAAAAAAAATTATAACGACGCCTGAATTTTAAAAGAAAAACCTGTGTATACTTCAACCATTGGTTCACTAGACATTAGGGCTGTCAATCGGGATCCCGGGATTATTCGTGTAATTTCAAAAAATAATAAAAAGTCATAAAATATCGCAAATTTAGAGTCGAGATATCGTACTCTCATTTGAGACTAGTCTCGATCAGAACTGTTCGACAGATTTTGAGAAAATCGATCCAGTGCTGGCCGTATGTTACCACATATAGAAGATAATATATTGGGCTATATCTTGAAAACTAAGAAAACGCCTTTTACGAAATTTATTATGTTTTAGAGTCGAAATATCGTACTCTCATTTGAGACTAGATTTTGACAGATTTTGAGAAAATCGATCCAGTGCTGGCTGTATGTTACCACATAGAGGATAATATATTGGGCTATATCTGTAAAACTAAGAAAACGCCTTTTACGAAATTTATTGCGTTTTAGAGTTGAGATATCGTACTCTCATATGAGACTAGTCCCGATCAGAACTGTTCGACAGATTTTGAGAAAATCGATCCAGTGCTGGCTGTATGTTACCACATAGAGGATAATATATTGGGCTATATCTGTAAAACTAAGAAAACGCCTTTTACGAAATTTATTGCGTTTTAGAGTCGAGATATCGTACTCTCATTTGAGACTAGTCTCGATCAGAACTGTTCGACAGATTTTGAGAAAATCGATCCAGTGCTGGCAGTATGTTACCACATAGAGGATAATATATTGGGCTATATCTTGAAAACTAAGAAAACGCCTTTTACGAAATTTATTGCGTTTTAGAGTCGAGATATCGTACTCTCATTTGAGACTAGTCTCGATCAGAACTGTTCGACACATTTTGAGAAAATCGATCCAGTGCTGGCAGTATGTTACCACATATAGTTATGATATGTTACCACATATATTATCTTCTATATGTGGTAACATACGGCCAGCACTGGATCGATTTTCTCAAAATCTGTCGAACAGTTCTGATCGAGACTAGTCTCAAATGAGAGTACGATATCTCGACTCTAAAACGTAATAAATTTCGTAAAAGGCGTTTTCTTAGTTTTCAAGATATAGCCCAATATATTATCTTCTATATGTGGTAACATACGGCCAGCACTTGATCGATTTTCGCAAAATCTGTCGAACAGTTCTGATCGAGACTAGTCTCAAATGAGAGTACGATATTTCGACTCTAAAACGCAATAAATTTCGTAAAAGGCGTTTTCTTAGTTTTCAAGATATAGCCCAATATATTATCCTCTATGTGGTAACATACAGCCAGCACTGGATCGATTTTCTCAAAATCTGTCGAACAGTTCTGATCGAGACTAGTCTCAAATGAGAGTACGATATTTCGACTCTAAAACGCAATAAATTTCGTAAAAGGCGTTTTCTTAGTTTTCAAGATATAGCCCAATATATTATCTTCTATATGTGGTAACATACTGCCAGCACTGGATCGATTTTCTCAAAATCTGTCGAACAGTTCTGATCGAGACTAGTCTCAAATGAGAGTACGATATTTCGACTCTAAAACATAATAAATTTCGTAAAAGGCGTTTTCTTAGTTTTCAAGATATAGCCCAATATATTATCTTCTATATGTGGTAACATACGGCCAGCACTGGATCGATTTTCTCAAAATCTGTCGAACAGTTCTGATCGAGACTAGTCTCAAATGAGAGTACGATATTTCGACTCTAAAACGCAATAAATTTCGTAAAAGGCGTTTTCTTAGTTTTCAAGATATAGCCCAATATATTATCCTCTATGTGGTAACATTCAGCCAGCACTGGATCGATTTTCTCAAAATCTGTCGAACAGTTCTGATCGAGACTAGTCTCAAATGAGAGTACGATATCTCGACTCTAAAACGCAATAAATTTCGTAAAAGGCGTTTTCTTAGTTTTCAAGATATAGGCCAATATATTATCTTCTATATGTGGTAACATACAGCCAGCACTGGATCGATTTTCTCAAAATCTGTCGAACAGTTCTGATCGAGACTAGTCTCAAATGAGAGTACGATATCTCGACTCTAAAACGTAATAAATTTCGTAAAAGGCGTTTTCTTAGTTTTCAAGATATAGCCCAATATATTATCTTCTATATGTGGTAACATACGGCCAGCACTGGATCGATTTTCTCAAAATCTGTCGAACAGTTCTGATCGAGACTAGTCTCAAATGAGAGTACGATATCTCGACTCTAAAACGCAATAAATTTCGTAAAAGGCGTTTTCTTAGTTTTCAAGATATAGGCCAATATATTATCTTCTATATGTGGTAACATACAGCCAGCACTGGATCGATTTTCTCAAAATCTGTCGAACAGTTCTGATCGAGACTAGTCTCAAATGAGAGTACGATATCTCGACTCTAAAACGTAATAAATTTCGTAAAAGGCGTTTTCTTAGTTTTCAAGATATAGCCCAATATATTATCTTCCATATGTGGTAACATACGGCCAGCACTGGATCGATTTTCTCAAAATCTGTCGAACAGTTCTGATCGAGACTAGTCTCAAATGAGAGTACGATATTTCGACTCTAAAACGCAATAAATTTCGTAAAAGGCGTTTTCTTAGTTTTACAGATATAGCCCAATATATTATCCTCTATGTGGTAACATACAGCCAGTACTGGATCGATTTTCTCAAAATCTGTCAAACAGTTCTGATCGGGACTAGTCTCATATGAGAGTACGATATCTCAACTCTAAAACGCAATAAATTTCGTAAAAGGCGTTTTCTTAGTTTTACAGATATAGCCCAATATATTATCCTCTATGTGGTAACATACAGCCAGCACTGGATCGATTTTCTCAAAATCTGTCGAACAGTTCTGATCGAGACTAGTCTCAAATGAGAGTACGATATCTCGACTCTAAAACGTAATAAATTTCGTAAAAGGCGTTTTCTTAGTTTTCAAGATATAGCCCAATATATTATCTTCTATATGTGGTAACATACGGCCAGCACTGGATCGATTTTCTCAAAATCTGTCGAACAGTTCTGATCGAGACTAGTCTCAAATGAGAGTACGTTATTTCGACTCTAAAACATAATAAATTTCGTAAAAGGCGTTTTCTTAGTTTGCAAGATATAGCCCAATATATTATCCTCTATGTGGTAACATACTGCCAGCACTGGATCGATATTCTCAAAATCTGTCGAACAGTTCTGATCGAGACTAGTCTCAAATGAGAGTACGATATCTCGACTCTAAAACGTAATAAATTTCGTAAAAGGCGTTTTCTTAGTTTTCAAGATATAGCCCAATATATTATCCTCTATGTGGTAACATACAGCCAGCACTGGATCGATTTTCTCAAAATCTGTCGAACAGTTCTGATCGAGACTAGTCTCAAATGAGAGTACGATATCTCGACTCTAAAACGCAATAAATTTCGTAAAAGGCGTTTTCTTAGTTTGCAAGATATAGCGCAATATATTATCCTCTATAAAATACTTTACTTATAAAATCATGGCAACCCTGCACAAAATTGTTGAATTTAAATTTATTTCGAACTAAGTAATATATTTAAAAAACCTAGCATCTTTTCATATAAGCGCTTTGGTGCAACGGATGAGTAGCTGCTTTGTGAATGGAAGGTCCGTAGTTCAAATCCGCTCCGGGGCAGTAATTTTTTTAATTATAAATAAATTTGTAAAATTTTCATTGCATACTCTCAGGTAACAGGCTGCTTCATTAAATGTTATACTTTGCAATTCGCTTCGTGTTTTTAACATAATAGCAATTCGCTCTGAACTGTGCTATGTAAATTGTATTTCGCCCAGTGTTGCGCCGTGCTAACTTCACGCAAGTAAGAAAAACTACATTATTTCGGCACTTCCGTTCGACAATAGTCATTTTTGAGAATTAAAAATTTCATTCGAGAAGTAGCCAAAGTAGTTCATAGTCGGAAACTGATCATAGAATTTTTGTCCTTATTGTAACACAGAAAAAAATAATCGACGTATATATAGCAACCGATATTAATTGCATTGATTAATCAATCCAGCTATAAAATTCACTAATTTAATGAAAACATTTGCTATTTTTCCGTTATATAAGTAATTTCATGCGCTAATATGAATATTTGTACGTCACTCGGCGCAGTTTTAACAAATATAATTGCTGAAACTGCGTCGAATAATTAATTTGCTGCATTGACGTACAAATGGTCATATTAGCAAACGTAATTGCTGATTTAACGAAGAATAGCAAATGTTTTTATTAAATTAGTGAATTTCTTTGCTGAATTGATTAATGAATGCAATTAATATCGGTTGCTATATTTACGTCAATTATTTTTTTCTGAGAACCTGACCAGTTACAGGACCAATATCTTTCTTTATTCAATGGAAATATATCTTACTTTCTATTTAACTGAATTTCAGATCGTTGTCTGTCTGTTTTTTCATGATTGGAGAATAGGGCGTGGTTCTCTCATACAACCAAAATGTTGCAAACGTGGTGTTTTCTAACAAAATGAGCAATGTACACAAACAAATTGAAATTTAAAATACAAAAGTGAAACGCAATTAAATAAAAAGCAGCAAAATACCTTCAAGGTCAAAAACAAAAGCACAGAATCAAAAAACAAATTTAAAACCAAAAACATGAAAACTCAAGAACAAATCCTCATACAAAACCCGATTCATAAAATGAAAATTAAAAACACGGACAACTCATGACAACATTTCTGGAATATTTGGAGGATATTTACGGCAAACACACAGGTAATTAAAAGATTCTGGGAAGTGTATGGCATTTTTAATAGTGGAATTTTAAACGCAGGGTCCCGTATTGAGTATAGGAAACAAATAGTCACTTTTTCCGCCTTTGTCTATTTGAATAATTACGATAAAATGATTCAAAACTGCCCTGAGCCTGCCAAAAAAAATTCTTGGTGATTTAGTAATAAATTAAAAAAAAATACAAATACAATGCCGTGTATTTAGTTCATACTTCATGGGTTCTATTACATATAGTTCTAATGATTTGAGCAAAAGCGGACAATGTCGTATTTTTTGCATGTCACGATTATTTTTGTACTCAGTGGTTTTTAATTAATTTTTTAGTTATGGTAAAAAGACAAATATACACATATTTTTTTCGTAATTGAGACTGTCCTGTGATACAACATTTTTTCATTTAAAAAAGAATTGCATTGGAAGTTGCACAACATAAAGTTTTGAAGCTTCACAAAATCTCTAATAAATACCCAAAGTTTCTAATTTTATTTTAAAAACAAAGGCAAACACAAAAACAAAAAAGGAAATACACAATTCAAAAACTAAATTAACATATCAAAAACAAAGACAAAAAAATGAAAACCCCCTTATATAAATTTACAAATATATTTTAAAAATAAAATTATCTTTATTTTGTTTTTAATTATAAAATTATTTTCTTAATAAAAAATACAACATAACGCTATAACATTTTATCGGTATTTTAGTAAACTTCTACTAATTCCAGTCAGTTCAAAATCAACATATTAAGCCGCAATTTTTCGCTTCTTAAGCGCGGGCAGACCGCTGTCGAATTCGGAGGTAGTCAGGGCACGAGATGCGGGCAGCATTCTCAGCAATCTGTTGCTAACACCATTATGTGCTGCGCCATTGTGAGACTGGCGTTGATTTCCAGAGACGGTTGTGCCATACATGCGCTTTTTGGCCTTTTTCTCCGCTCGGAGCTTGGCAGGATCTCTGTAAACATTTAAAAATATATTAGAAAAATATATATAAAATAAATAAAGTCAAGAAATAAATAAATAAATAAATAAATTCAAGAAGAAATAAACAAATAAACCAAAATGAAGAAATAAAAAAATAAAAAAATAATAAAATAAAGAAATAAAGAAATAAAGAAATAAAGCAATAAAGAAATAAAGAAATAAAGAAATAAAGAAATAAAGAAATAAAGAAATAAAGAAATAAAGAAATAAAGAAATAAAGAAATAAAGAAATAAAGAAATAAAGAAATAAAGAAATAAAGAAATAAAGAAATAAAGAAATAAAGAAATAAAGAAATAAAGAAATAAAGAAATAAAGAAATAAAGAAATAAAGAAATAAAGAAATAAAGAAATAAAGAAATAAAGAAATAAAGAAATAAAGAAATAAAGAAATAAAGAAATAAAGAAATAAAGAAATAAAGAAATAAAGAAATAAAGAAATAAAGAAATAAAGAAATAAAGAAATAAAGAAATAAAGAAATAAAGAAATAAAGAAATAAAGAAATAAAGAAATAAAGAAATAAAGAAATAAAGAAATAAAGAAATAAAGAAATAAAGAAATAAAGAAATAAAGAAATAAAGAAATAAAGAAATAAAGAAATAAAGAAATAAAAAAATAAAGAAATAATAAATTAAGACAAAAAACGCACCTTTCCGTGTAGGTCAAACGATTTGTGGGTGGTGTCGGCTTCGGCACCGAGTGTTTCTTCGTAAACGATGTCGGCTGATCCTTGAGCCCAAAGCTCTTGGCAAAGTGACCCATGTGCGCATTCTTGATGTTGAAGATCGGCTTCAATTCGCGTGGAAATGTGGAATAGAACTTCATCCATGAAACAAAGGCTGTTGTGATACAAAAAAAATATATGTTTTTCATTAGTTTGCGTTGCATTGTATGCAGTAGAGTGGAAGCTGCTGGTTTTTTGTTTTCGGTTCTTGTGAAAAGCTTAAATATTCTAACTAATGATGTTAATTTCGTGGTAATGCATCCTTCATTATAATCGTAGTAGGTGTTGCTCAAATGTCAGAGGTGTTTTTCATATATGTCAGCGGTGTATTATTCAAGTGTATGAGAAATGATGTTGCGATTATGGGTTGTGACAAACAATGATGTGTTGCTGGATTAAGTTAATGATGTTGTTGATGATATGTAGTAGTTGTTTATATTGCAGGTGATTATGTTGTGTGCAAAAAAAGTATTTTTGTATTGCTGTCAACTATTTTTTGAGGTTTTGTTTTCATATTATAATTTTAAATTTTAAGAATTTTTATTGTTGAGGATTAATATTCTTTTACATTAGATGAAATTATAAAAACTTTGTTCTTGTTGCACAAACACGAAACACAAACATAGTACACGGAATGAACGTATGATTTACATACATAAAACATATAATTCACATAAGGTTTAGTGCCAAAAAAAGACCAAACCTATAAAGAAACGCTAAATATCATAGAATCCAATAGAATCGTTCATATTTGTTACATCTTCTTTCATCAACATGACATAATTGCAAAAATGTGATTTAATTAATCAAGTAAAATTAAAAAAAATTAAAAAATATTCCTAAAATCAATTTAATACATCTAAGATGTTAGTCCAATCGATATACATCGATTTAATTTCAGGAAGTGGTAAACAAAAGTAAAATCGGCTTTACAAGAGCTGTACAAGAGCTAATTTATTCTAATATCAATTTATTCCTATAATTCCTATAATCAATTTAATACATCTAAGATGTTAGCCCAATCGATATTCATCGATTTCAGGAAGTGGTAAACAAAAGTAAAATCGGCTTTACAAGAGCTATACAAGAGCTAACCTAGAAAAACGGCCAGCATCATTATATTTAACGTATTCGAATAAAGTTATTCGACTGTGTACCACATTTTCAACGTTTTTTAAAGTTTTATTATAAAATGGAACTCCACTTTTGAATCAAATCTAAAAAAGAACGCTCCTTCGTGCTTCGATATTTATTGTCTACACTTAATATAAATTTATAATAATCAAATTAAATACCACAAATAGTACCACGTTCTAATGCTGCGGTTAGGCAACAACACATGCTACTCAATTAGGCAAAAATTATTTAACAATCGTATCCAATTACCACAGAAACTCAAATGCAGATAACGAAGAATACGACTACGATAAGAATCTAAATGAATTTCCATCAGCACAATTTCCATTTGCGCAATTTCCAAATGCAAACGAGCCACAACCACACAAAAGGATGCGACAAACGAAAGGACTACGCCGTATACATTTCAGCAGAAAAACAAACATGTCATTCATTCATTTAAATTGACAACAAAATACAACATGTACCCCATACATATCGTATATAGATGGATGCACTATAAAAGACTAATGAAAAACGATGCTAATACAAATTCACAGCAGAAGAAGAACAACAAGGATAATAAACAAAAATAAGGCGGTGACTGACTGACAGACAAACAGGCAGCCGCAAGTATAAACCACACAAAACATGATAAATTCCACAATTATTTGCAAAACAGAAAAACATTATGCAGTCATTATCCTTGGAGAGATGGCAGCCATTTTAAGAGCAGACAACACACACAGCCAAACAAAGACCATTGGGTGGTTGGATGAGATCCTTTGGCTTAATTGCCTAAATCAGATTAAAGTCAAGAAGTTGGTATAGCTGAAGAAATTGTGGCTTAAAAAGCCACAAGCAACAACATAATGGATGTTGCTATTTCACAACAATAAAATTTACTCTAAAGGATAATGGATGCTAAAAGGACATTGAGTGGTGTTGGGGCTGGCTGCAATGGAGACTCAACTGAAAGCCACACGGGATATAAAGCGTATTAATTTCAGCGTATGTCGCCTTGAAAGAAAGCCACATAATTGAATGGATGGATGGACGGATGAACGGCAGGAAGGATGTGGGAGGAGCACAAGCACATTAAGCGAAACTGTCATTTAGCAAATGAATAATTGCAAATGATTTGTGGTAATTAGTAATAAGAATTAAGGGTGATATACATGAAATAAGTATTAAGAAATTTAGCAAATAAATTTATTTCCAAAAATATATATTTTTTGGAAAACTGCAAATTTAATTTTAATTAATTTTTTAGTGAAAAATTAGGTTTTTATTAAAAAAAAAAATTGAATTTTTAGTGAGAAATTGAATTGTAAGTAAAAAATTGAATTTTTATGAAAACTTTAATTTTTAGTGAAAAATTTAATTTTTAGTGTTTTTAGTAAAAATTTTTTAGTGAAACATTGAATTTATAGTAAAAAATTAAATTTTTGTGAAAATTTGAATTTTTAGTGAAAATTTGAATTTTTAGTGAAAATTTGAATTTTTAGTGAAAATTTGAATTTTTAGTGAAAATTTGAATTTTTAGTGAAAATTTGAATTTTTAGTGAAAAACTGAATTTTTAGTGAAACATTGAATTTTTAGTGTAAATTTAATTTTTAGTGAAAATTTGAATTTTAAGTGAAAAATTGAATTTTTAGTTAAAAATTGAAATTTAGTGAAAAATTGAAGTTTTAGTGAAAACTTGAAGTTTTAGTGGAAATTAAATTTTTAGTGAAACATTGAATTTTTAGTGAAAAATTGAATTTTTAGTGAAACATTGAATTTTTAATGAAAAGTTGAATTTTTGATGAACATTTTAATTTTTAATGAAAAATTGAATATTTAGTGAGAAATTAAATTTTTAGTGAGAATTTGAATTTTTAGTGAAAATTTCAATTTTTAGTGGAAAATTATTTTTTTTTTGGATTTTTAGTGAAAATTGAATTTTGAGTGATCTTAATTCTGGTAAAAAAAAAATAAATTGAATCAATAATATTTAATTACGTTCTCAGTGATCTCGTGTGAATATTTCCAACAAAAAAATTGTACATTTTCAACTACTTGTCTCAAAATCCATTCATTATCGCAAATGCCTTTCTGAATTGAGCTGAATGAAGTGCACACAAAAAGCGCATTTGTGCGCACTTCACTTTACAGCCCATTAGAAAGAGTAACTGTGACTAAACACAAGTCAAGAACAACGAAAAAAAAATGTTAAAAGGACCTTTTGAAACGCACTTGACGAACACAAGTGACGGCGTGCAAAAAAAAAAATGCCACTAAGTACAAGAAAAATTCTCAAAAGTACCTAGTGAAGGCAAAAATGTGGCCAAATGGGCAAGAAGGATAAAAGCGACTACTTGCAAAATTCGTCCGTCAGTCAAGTTGTGATTCAATTATTGTATTTTTCGCAGTTTTCTCCTTTTTAAAAAACAATTTCATTTTAATTCCACTTTGCTGCGATGTATATTGTTACCCCCTCAGTTATTTTCCGGATATTATTGTAGTAGCTGCTATGTTTTATTCGAGCGAAACACTTGTAATGGCTTTTTGATTGGTCTCTTTATTGTTTTTATTTAGCGACTTGCTGGCGTTCAAATGGACGAAAGGATGGCCGTACGAACTGAGGGACAGACAAGAAGTACGACCGACCACCCAGCACCAAATGTGACGATGCTGCTTGAGAGGCACACACTACAAGGTTGAACCCGTCATCAGTATTTTGCTAACCCTACCAGACTTTACAACCCTCTCGTAGTACAAACATCATTGACTCTGACTCTATTTCGTAGAGTTTGAGAAGTGGTTTATTTTAGTGTTTGTTTTTTCTTTTGATTTTTATTACAATTTTATTTGCTTCAAGTGGTCTTTTCTTCCCTTTTTATTAATAGTATTTATTATGTGTGTTCGTTGATTTTTTTGTGTTGTATTTGCCATGATTAGTCAAGCCATTTGGGAATTTCGCACAGTTTCCGTTTCCGTTCTCAAGTGGGGGGTTGTTTTTGTTTTCGAAATATTACAGTACAATATTTCGTGCTCACGTCCTTCGTCTTGCACATTTTGTACATTTAGTTACCATAAATCGAGTGTTTCATGGACTCTTCATCATCATCGGAATCGTCGTCGTCACCATCACCATCGGAAATCATCAATGATGAAGTGCGTGTGTTCGAGTTTGCGTTTGTAATTGTATAATTTGACAATTTAAGTGGTTTTAGTTGCGGTTTTCAGCAGCAATGAGAAATTTATTTCCAATTTGCTATTTTTGAGCCTGGGAACATTTATGATTTTATTGAAATGTGAAAAGTTTGCCAGAAATTTATCAAGTGGTTTTCAAGTATTGATTTTGCAATTATTGCAATTATATTTTATGGGATGTATTATTTTTTTTTTTAAGAGCAAGTAATACATATAACTTGACTTCTGTGTCTAATTTGTAATAAACAGATATTTTATGGGAATATTTTTTTTTTTTTGCTGAATATAAATACGATGTATATCAGCCAGATTAACTATTTTTGATTTCTTTGAAACTTTGCAGTCTTTTCTATGTCGAAAAAAATTTTACACGTGTTTCATGTTTTAGAAAAAAAAATTTGTTGGTAGTTATACCCCTTAATAAATTAAAAAAAAAACACAAACACAAAGTTAGTAATTTTAATAGTTAGTTTAAACTATGTTTGAGATAGCCTGAACATACCATTCTCTATTTTATCATAAGATTTTAATTTAAAAAAAAAAATATTTAAAAATTGTCAAAAAATATCAAGATTATCGAGTTCGGATCCAAATACTTTGAAAACTATTTAGGAAATAGGCATTACTTTTTATAATAAATTAAATTTTTGAAAAACTAAAGCTTTTCTTGAACTGTCTTAGACCAAAATATGTTTAGTTAAATGTTAGAAGGAAATGTTTTTTTAAAACTAATCGTAATGATTGAATGTTGAAATGTAATCTGAATGAATTGTTTTTTTAATGTGTAGAGAAGAATGGGACTTTCAATCGAAAATTTGAATTATCTTCGATGGTAGAAACTTACCAAAAAAAATACTGAAACATTTTAAAATGTTGTCAACTTTCTCAACAATTCAAATATGTTTTTGTTTCAAGTGACAGAATACTAAATTAAAAAAAAAGAAAAGAAATATATCTTCGTACGAAAAATTAAACAAATCATACAAAAAGGCGAATCAAAAAAAATACTTTATACCATGGTTGAAGTATATACAGGTTTAGTCCTCTTTCAAAACTACGGCGCCATTTACTTTTTTTTGAAAAATGTTTGAAAGACTCAACATATGTTTGCGAAAAATTTAAAACAAAACATCAATGCATTGTTTACAAATTCATAAAAAAAATGAAACTAAAAGTTTTAAAATAAAAAAATTTCAACCTTTTTGGTAATTTTCAAGCTGTCTATGGACTCCAGAACATCGTAGTTTATAACCAAAGTGAAAAAGTGAATTTGTGGTGTGAAATTTTAATAAATTAGCCAAATTATAGTGCAAAAACATAACCTTGAAATAAACAATTAATTGTTGTATTTTTAAAATTTTCTTATGGACATTTTCAGCATAGTGTATGCCAACTAAATGTCTAGATGAACTAACCTGGGCCATTCCACATCAAATCGACCAGCGGTTGGAACTCACCATCTTCGATTTCAATGAAATTTGGGCAGTTGATAAAGCTTATTGAGATATGCATTGACCAATTTTTTTTTTTATTTTTTTCGACCACTACTTCCAGAGATACAGTGCTTCAAATTTACAAAAAATTGACCAAAATCACTTTTGTATGGTTGTTTATATTTCAATCTCTTAAAGTACCCGTGGTCATTATCCTTACATTTCAAAATTGATGTCCTTAAAAAGGACCCTTTTAAAAATTCTGCAAAAATCGTGTAATTTGGTTGATTTAATATAAATGTTCAAGTGATTTTTGGCCCATTTTATGTAACTTTGAAGCACTGTATCTCTGGAAGTAGTGGTCGAAAAAAATAAAAAAAAATTGGTCAATGCATATCTCAATAAGATTTATCAGCTGCCCAAATTTCATTTAAATCAAAAAGGTGAAATCTCAAAATTTACTTTTTTTGGTCGTTTTGGTGTGGAATGTCCCGTATATACTTCAAACATGCTTTATTCCAATGTTTGGGAAATGTACCTCCAATCGTTTGACAGTCTAACCATCGGTGTTATGTCGTAATTTTAACGGATTTAAAATTACTGAAAACACCTTGGACGAAAGTTTATTTTTTATGTCCATATCCCTCAAAAAATATGGGCTCACGTCAACCACGACCGAAGAATTCAAAATGCTTAAATCTTTGAAATAACGATGGATTTGGTATCTTAAATATGTGAATCTAAATATATGAAAAGAAAATTCAATTCCGTTAACGATAACGTATAAAAAATACTCATTAAGTTACGTTACTATACAACTTGTAAATATACCAATTTTTCTTGTACTTTGAGTAACCAAATTAAATAGTTTTATGCCCGTAACTTCAACGAGTAGATATCTATTGGTGTTCGTACCGAACAGATATCTCTTACCTATCCGGTGTTTTTACTCCTTAACTATGCGTTGAAGTTACGAAATTTTGCTTACACGATAGATAACTAAGCACCAGTAGATATCTATTCGTTGAAGTTACGGGCATTAAAGAAATACAGATACAAAATGTTATTTTCTGTTTTTTCAAACAACCTTGATTAATATTTCTAAAGCTTAAAAATAAGCATTACAATTAAAAGTAGGGACAAATTTTGATTTTTCTATAAGGGTGTCCAATTGTCACGTACGTAACCAAAATGATACATTTATTATCATATTAAACTAACAACATTTTTTAAAGAGTTGAGTCCTCTGTTTGTAAAGCAGAATTTTCACAGAAAAAGGCAAAAAAAATTAAACCTTTAAAAAACCTCTGGATATTCGAATCGTACATTACTTTTAATTTCGTACTAATGATTATTAATATTGTCAGATATAAAGTTAGTTTTAGCAAAAATTCGTAGTGCAAATTTTCATACAGAACATCTGTGATTTATTACGACAAAACTATAAACGTTAGAAACAAAGTGTACATATATAAAAATTGAGTAAATTGTTCCAGCTATCTTCTAAATTATCTTCTTAATTGTCTAAAAAAATAATTTGTACGCAAAAAAAAGTATTTTTAGAAATAGAAAGAAACGTTTGTTGCGTCCGGAATTTTTCTGTGAATTATTATGAAAAAACTATAAACTTTGAAAACAATGTGTAAATATACAAATAAAGCACATGATTTCAGCTATTTTTTAAGATAATACAAAAAAATAATTTGTACGCAAAATTCGATGACTTTTTGGAATATCTATATGAACCTCAAAATGCAAATCCGTCTTCGTCCCGTCCGGAACGACAACTATTTAATTTATATCATTTGATCTACTGTATAGAATTCTGTAATTTTTTGCAGATATTTAGTAAATTCATTAATTTTCTTTTAAGATATTAAAGTTTGATGCGTACGAATGTCCCGTCCGGAACCCCATTGTTTCCTCCGAGTTTTTCACGGTCTATTTCGATGATCCCATGTTAAATCTTACTAAAAATTCAACTGTGCAAAAAATGCAAACGTGTAAAAATAAATTATTCAGGAATGTTTCAAATACAAAATAATTTTTAACACATATTAGGTCTTTGCATAATTACATTTCTGAAATAATCTTATAGAAAAACTAATTCATGTGGTTCAAAAAGATGTTTTTCCAATTTTTTATTGATCAATGACAACATATTAATTTCTTACAAATAATTTAAAGCTTTTTATAAATACGATAACATATAGACATTAGACTACAATGGCTTTGTATGAATGAAATGTTTATAGAATTTAATTGAATACGTCAACCCCTAAAAATAATCTACTGGATGAGAAAATCCAGCTATATCCGAATATAAGAAATGTACTGACTGGACCTCAAAGTTTACGTTTTGGTATGCAAATCAACAATTTTAAAATTGAATTCAAATGACGTCTCCCAAAAGCATTAAACTATCGATTTTCTAATCCAATTTCTAATTAATGGTACACCTTTTCTCGATTTGAAATCATGAAAATCTATTGTCGTTTAAATGGGCATGTTTTGAATTTCACAATCGATCGAAATTCAAATTTTTGACAACATCGTATTGACATTCATTTGGTATTGAATAATTGAATACTGGAACAGCAAAAAACAAATTTAAACGAATTAAAATTTCAATACAATCTCGATTGAAAAGTCGAATACTATACAACAGAAAAAATTGTCTGAACAAATAAAATTTATTTATCAAAAGGGACAACTTATTGAAATTATTGAAATAGTTATTGAATTGAAATAAATAAAATAAATAAATTATATATATTAATTTGCAATTTGTTAAAATGATTGGCAAAATATTTTGAAGTAATGATGCCAATCGATACGTACTTTAAAAAATAATTAATGCCTTTACATCACTATTTTATCTTGCACCAATAAAGAGTTATAGCAAAAACACGAAGTAATTTGACAAATTGAAAAATCTTGTCATGCCAAAAGGGCGAATCTTTTCGTTTTTTTGCTATAGCTCTTTTTTTTAGGCAAGATAAAATAATGATGTAAAGGCATTTATTGTTTGTTTCCAAAGCACCTATGCATCATTATATAAAAATAATTTGCCAAACATTTTTCTTGCAAATAATAAAAATTCATAAAATATTTTAAAATAATTATGATGACCAATACGTGCTTTAAAACAAACAATTAATGCCTTTACACCACTATTTTATCTTATACCAAGCAAAAGTTATGGCAAAAAAACGAAAAGATTCGCCTTTTTGGCATGATCACATTTTCAATTTATAGAATTCGCCCTTTTCGTTTTGTCTATTCTGGCAAGAAGTATCCAACAAAACCACACACGATTTTGGAACAGTATACTTGAGGAAGAACTACATTCAAAAATGTAAAAAAACGAAAATGTCAAAAATTACACATTCGCCCCATTGGTATGATAGTGACGATATGTAGTAGAGAAAACAGGCGACTCCAAATTATCCTAAAACCTCTACCAAATCGTAAGTTGATGAATAATATCGAATATATGTTATCGAAAACGATATTTTGCCTATTAATAATATTATTTCGAAATCGTTAAGACAACGTTTGGTCAGCTGGGTTATCGAGTTTTTAAAACAAAAAATGTCTGAACTCAGACTTAAATCTTACTGTTCTAGCTATTATGACTTTTTTCTGACTACCACCTACATGTTTAAATATGCATTATCCAAAGAGTTAAATTATCGACCAATGAAGAAACGGCAGGACGCATATGCCAGCAATTACTACGAATGTTACTAATTATTTAATAGCTTCTTAAGTGGATTGTGTGGCGGAAAATAATTGAACAATTCAAGGACAGACAGCATGGATAAAATATAACTACCTAATTACGAAGGCATAACCGCCAAAGAAAATAATTAGATATTAAAAGAAGTTAAGAACTGTAAGAAAAAAATCAAATTATTAATTTAAAGTCAAACGTGAAATAAGAACCAACTAGTAATTACTATAAAAGCCACATTTATACCAACATTATGATTAAAACAATATTTTGACCTAGAAAGATAAGCGCTATATGATATATTAGTTAACGTTTGTGGTAATTATTGGGTAATTATAGTAAAAGCCTGCTTGGAAATGGCTAAAAACGAATCGAGTTGTCAACACGACAAACGCACGGACTTGGTTTATTGAGTAGTGGAACTAAGGGGATATGGGTACCAAGCAGTCAGTCAACTAACGAAAAAAAGGGTTAAACACACAAAAAACTAAATTAATGTTGATTTAGTAGAAAAAATAATAAAGTTTTTCTTGTTTTGTTGGTCAAGCATATAACTTAATGCGAGTTCATTTCACTTTGGACGCCATTTCCATGGCATTTCAATCAAAATTTCATAAAAATTATGTGGGCTTTTCTTTTTTTTTTGTTACTACTTTCTACTTTCACTGAATCCTTGGTAACTTCTAATTATCTTTTTGAGGCTAATATTACGTTTTCTGCATGTTACGTTGTGGAGCGCAGAGCACGCAATCAAAATTAACTTCAAAAGTAAAAAATTTTGTACTTTATCGCTGTTTTATAAAAACAACAAAAATCGAGCGGAGGAGGGGACTGTGGAAAAAATATTACGAATGTCCGCGTGCATCGAGAAAAAAAAAGGATTGAGGGCGGTCACTTGTGGGTTGGAGAATGGGGTTGGTAAAGGCTTTGTTGCCATTTGTGGTAATTGTAAGTGTGGCTGCAACTTATAATTGGAAAAATAACCGTAGTATTTTTTTCTTTTTTTTTTGTAGCCATTGCCTTTTAAAAAGCGGTAAAATTGTGTTGTAAAAAAATTATAATTACATGATGTCCTGCGTTCTGTCGCTTTGTGAACAACAACTGATTGGCTTTGTGGTTGCGTGGCAGTGGCTGAGCTGGACGGAACTAAAGTAGTCGCGGTTATGCGCTTCCGTGGGAGTTGCCACTGAGTGCGATATTAATATGCGAAAAAAAAGCGAAAAGGTTTTTTTTTGTTTGGTTCGACTTTATGCCAAACAAAGTTGTCAGTTTTTTGTATGTGTGCGTGCATTCGCGGGTAGTCAGTACTTCCCGTGGAGACCACTAGAGGGCGTCAACGCCAAAGTATCCGTTAATTAGAAAATCATGCTATTTTGCATTTTTTTTTAAATATTTTTTATCGTTTCGTCATTTGAATGGCAACGCATTCGTCATCGCGCAGATAGCGTCAAATGTTGTAATGAAATTTTAATTTTATAATTTTTAAGTTTTTTTTGTGTCCTGGAAAAACAGGGTTTATTTTGTATTGATAGAAATTATATTTAATGTCTTTAAATTAATTAATCGCCATTTTAAATTCAGAAATTTTGATTTTCAGTGAACAAAAAATTTTTACTGAAAAATTTTAGTGTAAAATTAATTTTTAGTGAAAAATTGAGTTTTAAGAAAAATTTAATCTTTAGTGAAAAATTTAATTTATAGTGAAAAATTTAATTTTTAATGAAAAATTTAATTTTAGTTGAAAATTTGAATTTTTAGTAAACAATTGAATTTTTAGTGAATAATTGAATTTTAGTGAAAAATTTAATTTTTAGTGAAAATTTGAATTTTTAGTGAAAAATTTATTTTTTTGTGAAAATGTAATTTTTAGTGAAAATTTAAATTTTTAGTCAAAGTTTAACTTTTAATGAAAATTCAATTTATAGAGAAAAATTGAATTTTTAGTGTTCAATAAAATTTTTAGTGAATAATTGATTTTTTTGTAAACAATAGAATTTTAATTGAAAAATTAAATTTTAATTGAAAAATTGAATTTTAATTGAAAAATTGAATTTTAATTGAAAAATTAAATTTTTACTAAACATTTGAATTTTTAGTGAAAAACTGAATTTTTAGTGAAAAATTGAATTATTTAGTGAAAAATTTATTTTTTTGTGAAAAATTCAATTTTTAGTGAAAATTTGAATTTTTTGTGAAAATTTGAATTTTTAGTGATATATTTAATTTTAGTGAAAAATTGAATTTTTAGTGAAAAATTGAATTTTTAATCAAAAATTTAATTTTAAGTAAAAAATTTAATTTTAAGTAAAAAAATTAATTTTTAGTGAAAATTTGAATTTTTAGTGAACATTTTAATTTGAAGTAAAAATTGAGTTTTTAGTGAAAAATTAAATTTTTAATGAAAAATTGAATTTTTAGTGAAAATTTGAATTTTTAGTGAAAAATTGAATTATTAGTGAAAAATTGAATTTTTAGTGAAAAATTGAATATTTAGTGAAAAATTGAATTTTTAGTGAAAAATTGAATTTTTAGTGAAAAATTGAATTTTTAATCAAAAATTTAATTTTAAGTAAAAAATTTAATTTTAAGTAAAAAAATTAATTTTTAGTGAAAATTTGAATTTTTAGTGAAAATTTTAATTTTTAGTGAAAATTTTAATTTGAAGTAAAAATTGAGTTTTTAGTGAAAAATTTAATTTTTAGTGAAAAATTGAATTTTTAGTGAAAAATTGAATTTTTAGTGAAAAATTGAATTTTTAGTGAAAATTTGAATTATTAGTGAAAATTCGAATTATTAGTGAAAAATTGAATATTTAGTGAAAAATTGAATTTTTAGTGAAAAATTGAATTTTTAGTGAAAAATTGAATTTTTAGTGAAAAATTGAATTTTAAATTGTAAATTCAAATCATAATTCGCTCAAAAGCTGTAACATATGCCCTAATATTTCATATTCGAAATTAAAAGAAAAAATTCAGAAAGTGGTTTTCAAATATAAAAAGAACTTAGACCGAGCTCTCCCACCATTTTGAGCTGTGGGTGTTATATTTGTACTCAAAGTGGCGGGATATACAGTTTAATACCGAATCCGAACGGCGGGGTGATAGCTTTTTCATGGGCGGTGTTTACTCTCGGAGGTTTGGCATTGTCTGCCGAGAGGTAGAGGCGGATAGAAGACCTTGCGGCTCGCAGTCCAACGCACCAACCTCTGATCTAATTATAAATTTATAAAATATATGTTAGCCACCACGTTAAAATGTGTTAATCGTGGTAACCAACAGAATAAAAAACACAAGAACAAAACAAACCACGGAAAATGCAGCATACTCAAAGTATTCTTAAAAATCACCAAAGTTATAACTGTATCTAACAGTTAACATTTTGATATACTCTATTAAACATTAAACATTTGTTAGTCACAGCCATTATACAGTCAAAGTCAGCAGACTTTGAAATAAATTCAATGTTCTTCAAGTTGTTCTTCATTTAAAAATCACTTGCAATATGAAAATGCTTCCTATTCACTCTAAAAATACTTATTATACACTAACCTTTGCACGCTTTCTCATGCAGCTCCTTGTCGTCGACAATGGTCTCTTGGAATTTATACTGCAAATTGGACGCAGCCTGCTGTATGGTTTTGGCCTCATCATCGGCATCCTGTAAAGCCTTCAGATAGGTGTCCATATCGACCTGAGCAATTCTATATTAAAATAAATTAATTTTAACAATGCTTTATATTGAATGCCTTGAAATAAACAAAAACCTTATGCGCTTGTTCTCCAAAGTGCGCACAAAGAGCGCCTCACTGGGCGATAGGAACAGAACCGCGCGTCCGCTGCGTCCAGCGCGCGCTGTGCGGCCAACACGATGCACAAAGTCAGCGGTCTTCTGAGGTGGCGAATACTGTATGACCAGATCGACGGAGGGCACATCAATGCCGCGACCAACAACGTCCTAAAAAACCGCGAATTTCAAGAATTAAATAAAAATAAATTTCAAAAATGTATAGCAATTACCGTGGCCAACAAAACGCCGGATTTACAATCGCGAAAACCATTGAAAACGCCTTGACGCTCGGTCTGCGTCATGGAGCCATGTAGTCTGTAAAATAATGAAGTGAATTGTGAAATTTAAAATTAAATAAAAATTGTTTATTTGAAATTGAAAAATAAAATCTCAATTTTAATTGAATTCTTTTCATTTTGAAATGGGAAAAACTAAATTTGAAAATAATTAATTGAAATTAAATGTACTTAATTTGAAATGTAAAATTCGCATTTTCATATAGAATAAATTGCATAAACTGCATAAATTGAAAAACAACAAAAACCTACTTGAAAAACCGCAGCCCCTTAAGCAGCGGCTGATCGCCCGCGTTCTCATCGTCGCTGCCCTCCTCCTCTTCATCATCCTCGTCCAGCACTTTACGCGTCAGCAGCTCATTGAGCAGATCATGATGGAAATTAACCATCTCCATGGTGCTCATAAATATCATAGCCTTGAACTGCTGCTTGCCGACAAACTCCAGCGCCAACAGCCCCGAAAGTGTCACCAGACGTAGCTTCGGTGGCACTACAACATAGGTGAGTTTCAGATTTTCTGGGATTGTCAAAATCCCCGTATCATCCTCATCCTCCGCGAAAACTGTAGCCGCTGCAATGGCCTCCTTGTCATAACCATTTTTGCCTTTAATTGCCTTGCCAGGATCTTCATCGCTGTTATCAATAAAAATGGGTTCATGCAGTGTGAGACCAGCCAATTTTTGTACGGCTGCTGTGAGAGTAGCTGATAGTAGAAGACGTTGTAGACGCGCTGGTGGCTCTGCGCCTTCAACAACCTTATCCTCCTCACGTTGTTTATCGATGGCTTCAACAATTTGTTTCACATCACGTTCGTAGCCCATCTCTAGCAGTCGATCAGCCTCATCGAGCACGAGGAATTTCGATTTGCTCAATTTGAAAGTTTCCGTATGTAGCAAATGATCGACGAGACGTCCTGGTGTGCCGACCAGAATATTAATGCCTTTGCGCAGACGCGCTTTTTCCGCTTTGCGACGTTCGCCACCCATCAAAACACCCGGCACAATCCAGGTGAAGGGTTTGAGCAACTTCTGGAAGAGTTCATAGGTTTGAATGGCCAACTCACGCGTCGGCACAATGACCACGGCCAAGATGCCGGTGTCGCGCGTCAGCTTGGGACGTATTTCCTGCAGCTTCTCGACGACGGGCAGAGCATAAGCCAAGGTTTTGCCGGAGCCAGTTTGCGAGCGCACCAGCAGATCTTTGCCTGTTGTTTGGAAACAAATAAAAATTTGTTTATATCAAGCTTTAGAAAAAAAAAACACCTACCTTCCATAGCCTTTGGTATCGTCTTCTGCTGCACCGTCGTCAGCTCCGTTATACTCAGAATATCTGCTAGATTTTTCACACAATGCGCGTGCAGATTTAGCGACTCCACCTTGGTGCCATCGAAAATGCGCTCCATTATAGGCTTCACCAGACGCTGCCCCATAACAGTAGCCAAAGGATTTTTCGTGAAAAGATTGATTTTCTTCACGGTCGAGTCCTCTGGGCGCTTAACACGGAAAGCATTTGATTTGCGCGCATTTGGATTAACTTTGCCCAGCTGCGGCTCATCGGTCTCAGCATTCTCTTCGTCCATTTTGGGTTGCAATGCTGCCTTTTTCTTGCGAAACTCTTCCTTTTCTTTTTTATCAAAAATATCAGCGGCGCGCGGTTTCTGATTAGGATTGCCGGTGAATTTGCGTATACCCTCTTCGATGTCTTGTGGCGTCAGCGGACTTTTGGCCAAGAATTTGCCGCCGCCACCTTGACGCTGTTCGCGTTTCTTTTGCATACGATCCTGACGTGTCAACTTTGGCTTAAATGGAGCAGCAGCAGCGCTGCCGGTAGCAATATTCAGCATAAGATCGTCGCCAATAGAGGGCTTTGGAACCTTCGCGTAGGACTCAAGATCAGAATCGCCCGAGTCATAGGTCGACTGCTTGGCTGGTATTGCTTTTGTTGCCTTTCCAAAGGATTTACCCTGCTGCGGCGTCGACTTTTTATCGTTCGCTGCTGATTTGGCGTTGTTTCGCTTAAGCGGCGTTACCATCATAGACTTTCGACGTAACGCAATAGAACGGGGAGTAGGCGCTTCTTCAGCGGGTGGTGGCGCAACAAAGTTTCCCACTGATTTGCGACGCAGAGCCACTGATTTAGGTTGTGCTGGTGGTGTTGTTGTTGGTGCTGTTACTGCTATTGGCTTTAAGTCACTAGCAACATTTGCTACAGATTTGCGCCGCAACGCAACAGCTGGTTTTACTTGTTGCTGTGGTGTTGCTGCTGGAGAAGATTTTTCTGGAATTGTCGAAGTTGTACCGCCAACTGCGACTGACTTGCGCCTTAAAGCTACTGATTCTTTGACTGCCGACTTTTTAGCGGCTGCAACCTGTGGCGTCGACGGTGCTGATGCAGGTTTGGATGCAGAAGCTGCTGCTGTGGGTCGTTTACGAGCAACAAAGGCTTTTATTTTCTGACTGCTGCCTCCACCGCCGAATTCAAATCCACCATTGGCCGCATGGTATTGTTGCTTTTTTGGTGTTCTTGCTGCTGGCCCTTTTTTGATCTACGATTTATTTAAATTAAGTAAAATTCTTTAAAATTTTAAGCGCCTGCATGCAACTTACCCCAGCTTTACTGCGTGTTGGCTGTGACGATGTTGTGATATTTAATGCAATGTCCATTTTCTATAATGTGTAAATTAATTAACGGTAATAGGCACTATTAAATTTGATCTAATTAATTAATTTAAATAATTCAAGTTTAGTCAGTCTGAAAAAACGTGTTAGCATGTGTTTTGTTTTTATTTATCTGGCAACCAACTGTCAAAAGTCCACCTGGTATCGATTTCAAACGTCGAAATTTCGATTGCAATCTGAACCAGAGTTGCATACATTTCGTACTATTTAGAGTACGCTTTTATTTTTTTCCATTTTAATTTTTTTCCATTTTCATATTTTTTTTCCATTTTCATTTTTTTCCATCCTCCATTGTCCATTGTGGGTTTGGTGAGGTGTGTGGCAAGAAGTTCGCTATGTGGCGTCATCAGGGACGGAATCTATAGTGCGAAGATTATGGCAAGCAGCGAAATGCCGCATAGCGAAATGACGTTTCCATGCAGTTACTGTCCGAAGGCATATCCGTCAAGCATGAAGAAAGTTGATATATTTGAGAATTACAGTCACCAGTTATGCGTGAATATACATACATGTTTCACCGTGAAAAAGACTAAAATCTGTCGGCATTTTACTATTTAAATTCTCAAAATTAATGAACAACCCCTAGGCCAAACTTAAGATAGGTAAACCCAAGGCATTTTAAGCATGTTGTATTATATATCTTGCTTTGGGTTAACCTAATTATGATACATAGGACATTTTCAGTAAAAACAAATTAAAAATTGTCACGACCTTTTAAATGGGGGGTGAGTGACGAACAAAATGTTTGTCGCTCGAACTCCTGGAACCGACTAAAAATCAAAATTCGACCGAGGTCATAAGTGGTTTTTAAATTATAATGATTAAAAAGGGTGAGTGACGAACAAAATGTTTGTCGCTCGAACTCCTGGAACCGACTAAAAATCAAAATTCGACCGAGGTCATAAATGGTTTTTAAATTATAATGATTAAAAAGCGGCCACAAGGTCATTAAAATCAAAAACACTTTTTTTAAACTCAAATTCCTGGAAAAGGGGAGTAGCAAAATGAAAATAAAAAAATATTGAAAATCCTTTACATTCAGATAAATAATGCCATGCAAATTTCTGGAAACGGAAATATTTAAGGAATTTTGAATATTTTGAATAACGACACTCCCCTTTTACTTGAATTTGTGTTAAAAAAACATTTTTAAGGGGTACCTCGTGACCTTGAGGTCACTTTTTTTATTCATAAGATCTGGTTTTTGTATCGTTTAAATTTTTTTTAATTTTTTATTTTTGTTTGCCGCTGCCACTTTGAAATAATTTAAAAATCACTTATGATCTCGGTCGGATTTAAGCGCGGTTCCATTAGGGCGAGCGTCAAAAAATTTGTTGTTTTTCGACACTCTCCGCCATTTTTAGTGCGCGTGGTATTTTTATTTTTGGAAACCGACCCTATAAAGTAAAGTTCTACAAAATGTTGTGCAGTGTGAGTGATGGCTTTTTGATGGGTCCCAATACCCAAGACGATGCTTTTTTAGGCGTACTTTGTATGATGAATGACATTCAATATGTTTTTAACCGAAAACCAAAAAAAATGGCCAAAATCAATTGTTTTCGTCTCAGTCTGAACATAACATAACATTGCCTTAGTGAAAAATGCAAGATTGACTAAAAACATTTTTTTTGGTAAAAAAAAACATGAATTTTTAGTGTTATAATAAATTTTAAGAAACATTTTGGGTAACAAATTTAATTTAAATGAAAATTTTAAAATAAAAATGTTTGAGTGGAAAATTGAATTTTGATTTAAAACTTAAACAAATTTATAAAAGAAAAATTGAATTTTTAAAGAAATCGAAAGAATAATATCGAAAGAATCGATATTTTTCCATTTGTTTCACCATTTCGATTTCTTCGAAAAATCGAACTGGACCTTCGAAAAATCGACTAATAAATTCTTATTTTAAAGGCACTGGAAAAGGGTTGGTGTTCTTACTAATTATCCGAGAATCAATAATTTTTGGGTGCATGTCATGGATAAAAATTCGAGACTCGAACAAGTGTTATTTCCACATGTCCTCCACAAATTATAAAAATTCAATTTTTCTTTTATACATTTGTTCACGAAAAATTTAAGTTTCAATCAAAATTCAATTTTCCACTCAAACATTTTCTTTCCAGTCAAAAGTAAAATTTTCACTTTTTCACTAAAAATTCACGTTTTTTTTACCAAAAAAAAAAATGGTTTTGGTCAATCTTGCATTTTTCACTAAAAGTTATTTTAATATTTTTCACTCAAAAACAGTTTTTTTAAAGTATAAATTAAAAAAAACTCAAAATGGAAATTTTAATTTTTAACTCAGAAGTACATATTTCACTCAAAATTTAGTTTTTCACTAAATATTAAATTGTGCACTCAAAACTAAATTGTTACTTCAAAATTATATATTTCACTCAAAACTCTATTTTTCATTCAAAATTAAAATTTTCACTTAATTTTTATTTTTACACTCAGAATTTAATTTTTTATTCAAAATAAAATTTTTAACGCAGAATTAAATATTTTACTCAAAAATAAAATTTTTACTCAAAATTAAATTTTTTACTCAAAATTAAGTTTTTCACTTTAATTTTTTTTTTTTTACTCAGAATTACATTTTTTACTCAAAATAAAATGTTTAACTCAGAATTAAAACTCAAAATTGAATTTTTAGATCAGAATTAAATATTTCTGTCAAAACTCTATTTTTCACTAAAAATATTTATTTTCACTTAAAATTAATTTTATACTCAGAATTAAATTTTTAAAATAGTTAAAATTTTCATTAAAAATTAAATTTTAAACTCTGAATTAAATATTTCACTCAAATTAAGTTGTTCACAAGGAATTAATTTACTAAATTTTCAATTAAAAAAGAATTAAATTTCTCACTAAAAACAATTATTATTTTTTTGATTATAGATTAAAATATGTTTTTAAAATTAAATTTAAATATTTCACTAACTCTAGAAAACACTCCAGAACAAAAGCAATCGATTTGTCTAGTAATAAATTGTAATAATTTCACTTTCACTGGTCATTGCCTTGGCGCGCCGCTTAACTTCATTGATGACCTTCAATTTGTTACGTGAACAAGTTGCATTTTCACTTGGTGATGTCTTCTTCTTTTGCCCAGAAAGGTCTGGGGATACAGCAAACAACATCATGACATGGCTTTCTTCGTGAACTCGCAGAAGCAGCTGCTACTTACTGCCGACGACTTTTATTCAAATTTATTTAACTAAAAAGAAGTTGCTGAAAGAAAACAGGCAATAACAAAAATAGTAGAGACTTGAATGAACCCACTACTGATTGTCATCATTTAACCATCTAAATAAATAAAAAAAATAAAAAAACAATTTTTCACAACCACAAAATGCGACAAAGCAAAAACCACCAACGACCAAAGGAAAGTGAAAATTTTCGTGTAAAAATCTAATTGAATTTTCTTGCGACAACGACGATTATAAAAACAAACTTCACTCAGTTTTCAGTTACGCATGCTCCGTCTGCTAATTGCAGGAATTAGCAAAGTGAACTTGGGGAGGCCTACCTTTGTTTGTGGTGCAGCCGCGCGTTAAATGTTTTAATGGCGCCCAATATGGCGGGCGACCGAACACTGAAATAAAAAATTTATTGCAGCTGGGAAACAAAAGGTTTTAATGTCGAAATACTTTGCATGCATTGTGTGTTGTGAAGAAGTTATGCAAGTTGGTGGTGTGAAAAAGAAAACGAAGAAGAAGAATAATAAGAAAAAGAGGCAATTCTTTTTTTTTTTTTTTTTTCTTGCCAAGTTTACTTTTACTTTCGTTAAATAATAAATTTCAGTGCAATCTCGCCGTGATCAATGCGATTTTGTTTTGTACTTTTACTTTTGCATGCAAAATATTGTTGGTGTTAATTTTTGCCATAATTTCGTCGTTTTATTTATTTATCACTGATTTACTGTTACATTGACGATGCAAACGTGCGAGAATTTCGCATTTTGATCTCGAAAATTATTTAGATTTTCTCTACTACCCTACCAGACAAACGATGCCCAAAACCTAACTTAATGCTAACTTTAAAAAGTTAACGATATCCGAATGTTGTCGTAAAAGTGATCAAAAAGGTATCGGAAAGACTTACGTATGTCCGCCTCTTTGTTGACTTTTAGCTCTCAAGAAGATAACTAAAAAGTTATGTTTAAATCAACTATTAAAAGGCATCGTCAGAGAGTAATCCTCTAGACAACTCTATAGATTCATAAACGCAATTTACTCGTCGCGGTTAATATTTTTACTATCAATCGGACATTTTTGTCCACACAGAGAATAAAAAACGCTAACAGCAAACCGTATGACTCAGCAAAAAAAAAAAAAACTAATGCCAACTTTGCCTATGTGGGTATTATCCCGATTTGTTTACTTTAAAAAGTTACCTTTCTGATATATCTATACGATGCTTAATAGATAACTTTTGTAAGAACCTTTAATTCACCTGAAAAACGATGTATTTTGATCTAGTTGGGTACCGAAAACTTATTCTTGAGCTTGCCTTGAATTACGAGGTTCAGTTATCATGAAACGAGATTTGAAACGAATTTTTAAAATTTCATTCTCGTTCCTGAAAATATGTATCTCGTTCTTGATTCGAAATATCATCCGGTTCCATTCATTTCATCATTAAAAAAGGATTTGTTTAAATTAGGGAATTTTATGCTTCTTCTTGAAAATAGGCATTGCATGGATTACTTACTCAAATATTAAAGGTCATCTCTACAAATTATGGCGCAATATAGAGCGAAATTTCAAATGTTCTCATCGTGAATTGAAGATAAAAGAGTGATAGAGTTTTTTTTCTAACCGAAAAATTTTAAAATTACAAAAACCCTACACAATATATGGTGATTTTAAAAACCATTTTTTAATATTTTAAGCATTGTATAAAGGCTGTATATTTCCTGCCTGTACCAAAAATAATCAAGTAATCTGCTTTAAAAATTCCATAAAATGCTGCTATACACTTCCTAAAAATTTGTTATTTATCTGAGTCTTTTTGGATACAA
This sequence comes from Dryomyza anilis, assembly GCA_951804985.1. Taxonomy (NCBI): domain Eukaryota; kingdom Metazoa; phylum Arthropoda; class Insecta; order Diptera; family Dryomyzidae; genus Dryomyza; species Dryomyza anilis. Next base: position 124,152,895 of record OX638130.1, on the reverse strand, counting down.
TATTACCTAAATATTCGAGTTAAATTATAGATTATTTTTTTCGGAAATATCCAGTAATTCAGCGTTCCTAAATGTATACCAGTGTAATCAAATTATGCCTCAAACAATTTACGAAGTGGCTTCGCTAAAAAATTCAATATCATTCTAAAATCGAAAATTTATCGATTTTTCTACAAGAACAACTTTTGATATCGATTGTAATTTTTAAATAATTTCAATATCGTACTTATTTCTAGAATTTTAAGTTACGTGTGTTCGATGAATTCCCTTTTGGATAGAACTTATAATTGTCGGATCGGTATCTGCCGGGCTATACTTTTTAACTTCGATATCGGATACATTTTTTGGAATTTCGCAAGATTTTTTTACGATTACGTAATAAATAGCATACGAGATACATATTTTCACAAATTATTTTCGCGAAAAAAAATTTTGTAAGAAATTAAATTTTATCCAAGCACATAAAATTTTATCCGTAGAAATAAATTTGTGGAAGTAATTGATTTTCGTAAGGACTGATTACACCGTGCTACAAAAATCGAAAAAACAAAAATTGCACATATGCGCATATCCTGGAGTTCCGGACGAGACATTCGCTTAAAACTTTCATATCTCGAAGGAAAATTAATGAATTTACTTGATCGTCTAATACTTGCATGTAGTATTTCAATAGGACTAAACATATTGAAACAATTAGAGAATTCTATACGGTAGAACAAAAGATATAAATTAAATAGTTATAAAGGGGTTTTCAATAAGAGCGCTACAAAAGTGTTTTCAAGGGTATTTCAACAGGGACGCTATAAAAGTAGAGCGACAGGGACAGTAAACGACGCCATATTTCTTGTCGCTCTTTTGACATTTCTTTTCAGTAAGGTTTGCCACATCGAGTCGAAATTATTACAATTTACTACCGAAATTCGAATTCGTATATCTTTCCATCATGAAATGGCAAACCTTACTGGAAAGAAAAGTCAAAAGAACGGCAAGAAATATGGTGTCGTTTGCTGTCCCTGTCGCTCTACTTTTGTAGCGTCCCTGTTGAAAAACCCTTTAGTTCCGGACGGAACAAAAACGGATGTGCATTTTGAGGTTCATATGGATATTCCAAAAAGGCAGCAAATTTTGCAAACAAATTATTTTTTTGAATTATTTTAAAAAATAGCTGAAATCATGTGCTTTATTTGTATATTTACACATTGTTTCCAAAGTTTATAATTTTTTCATAATAATTCACAGAAAAATTCCAGATGGGACATTCCGGACTGGACAAACATTTCTTTCTATTTCTAAAAATACTTTTGCGTATAATTTTTTTTTTTTTAGATAATTTAGAAAGATAGCTGAGACAATTTATTATTTTTGTCTATGTACTCTTTGTTCCTAAAGTTTATAGTTTTTTTTTGTAATAAATCACAGAGTAATTCCGAATGTTCTGTATGCAAATTTGCACTACGATTTTTTTGCTAAAAATAATTTAATATCTAACAATATTATTAATCATTATTACGAAATAAAAAGTGATATACGATTCGAATATCCAGAGGTTTTTTAAGGTTTATGTTTTTTTTTCTTTTTTTTGTAGTAACATTTTTTTTTTGATATTTATTTACACATTTGGTACGGACGTGACATTTAAATTAGCTGTCAAACAATTTCTAGAAATACTAGGAAATCGATGTTTTCATTTTTGAAAATGCCGAGGATATTCTGCTTTAGAAACAGAGGACTCTTTAAAAGATGTTGTTAGTTTAATATGATAAATGTATCTTTTTGGTTACGTACGTGACAATACACATAAATAAAAAAATCATCAATATGATGAATTTATTCATAAATATTATGACTTTTTTCACCAAATACCAGATGACGAATCTTGATATTGATACCACCGTTCATTAAATGACATATTGATGAATACATTGAATCAATGAATTTGAATCGTCATATTGATGAATTTGTTCATAATATTTATGAATATATTTTTTACGAATCTTTCAAAAAAAAAAAAAAAAAAAATGTAGAAAATAATTCGAAAAAAAAGTGTTGTTTTAAAAATTTTATTTAAAAAATAACAGCAAATCCAAAAAATGTCTAAACAAAAAATATTTTCGAAGAAAAAAAAATTTTTTTCTATTCTAACTATTTAATTTTGTTACTCAAATTACATGAAAAATTGTTTTATTAAAAAGTTGCATAGAAACTTATGTGTATTTTTTTTAAACGTATCGTTACGGAATAGAATTTTCTTTTCAGATAAAGGGTTTTTTAATAAGAGCGCTACAATAGTTTTTTCAAGGGTTTTTCAACAGGGACGCTACAAAAGTAGAGCGATAGGGACAGCAAACGACGCCATATTTCTTGCCGCTCTTTCGACATTTCTTTTCAGTAAGGTTTGCCATTTCATGATGGAAAGATATACGAGCCAACAACGAGTAGAAATTATTACAATTTACTACCGAAATTCGAATTCGTATATCTTTCCATCATGAAATGGCAAAGCTTACTGAAGAGAAATGTCAAAAGAACGGCAAAAAATATGGCGATGTTTGTTGTCCGTGTCGCTCTACTTTTGTAGCGTCGCTGTTGAAAAACCCTTTATTTAGATTCACACATTTAAGATCCCAAATCCATCGTTATTTCAAAGATTTAAGAATTTTGAATTTTTCGGTCGTTGTTGACGTTTTCTGGAAATGCCCATATAAAAAAAAAAACAATGTACGTGAAACAACTGATTGCATAGATCTTTTGTGTGTACATTTTATTTTAATACGTTTTAGTTTTTTATTTGCATTCGAAATGCAAGTGCATATCATATTTTAATATTTTAAAAACATATCGGAGTATGAATATGCAAAAAGGATTTCCAATATTGAATAAATACTTAGACGATCATTATTATAATTCATCAAAAAATTATTTGATGATCATTATAATATTTCATCAAAAAATTATAGTTTTTTCGATATTAAACTCTTAGGGTCAGTTTTTCAGTGCTAGTTGAACTTTGTTTGTGGTTTAAACTTCGTTTAAAATCAGAATCTATTTTGTGGTGCACTTAAACCGTCGTTTAAACTTAGTTTAAACGACCGATGCTGATGGTTTAAACTTCTATGGTTTAAACTACTTTCAAAGTTTTTATTAAATTTTTATTAATTTTTGTATTTTTGCACACTTTAGTTGCTCGATCTGTTGCTAATATTTATATTTACTTTAATTTTATTTTTCTGAAACAATTTTTGTATTTATTTAATTTTAAATGACATTTATCAAAAGTCAAATTCAAGAGAATTATATGTCATTAGCCTGTGGTGCCATATGTTTTGTCTTGGTCTGTGTTCATTTTAAACTATCACTGAAAAACTGCTAACAAAATTAAACGTCGTTTAATGTAAAAAGAAGATTAATTAAACGGAGTTTAAACTACGTTTAAACTAGCACTGAAAAATTGGCCCTTAGTATTTCAGTTAGTACCTTCTCAGTTAGTAACTACATTTTAAAAATTTCAATAATTTGTTTCTAAAAATCTTAGAATATCTAAAATTGTTGGTTCTATGTGGCGAATGTTGTTGATACCAACATATCATACCAACATAATATACCATACCATCATAAGAATTTTCAATATTTGATGTATATCAACTAGAATTAAGAATAATAATAAATAAACTTAAAATATAACGATAATTTCATTGTCAGAGTAGACTACAACAATACATTTGGTACACCCAGAAAAAATACTATATAAATAATGGTTTTTTACTATTAAAAATAGGATAAATTATTATTTTAATCGGAAAATACCATTAAATACTAGAAAATACCATGAAATTGCCATTGAGTTTAAATGAAAAAAAATATTTTTTTGTATACTATTAAATCAATAATTGTCATGTTGACAAATTTTAATGGGATTGGAGGGATTTTTTTCTGGGTGTATATCGTATCATTTTACTGCATGAATTCATTCATTGAATTGTTTTTCTTTTATTCGTTGTTTCTATGAATAATTTATTTGTAGCGCTTTTAGACATTACTATAACGATTATTATGAGAACATGATTTGAATATAGATTTAAAAAAATGGTACCATTAAATGCCAATATTATGAAAATTAAATTAACCCATTACTATGGTATATCATCGTAAGAATCAATAAAACATTTCAAAAAACTTTCTATGCATAAAAATATATCGTTTTATGTATAATATTTAACAAAATTGGATTTCAATTAGACCTTTTGAATAATTCAATAAAGAGTAACATCGTAAATATGTTTTCAATTTAATTTTCGATATTAATTGATATTCCATACTCGAATTACAAATACATTTGTTTTTATTCAATAATAAATAATTTATACAATAAATAAAACATTTTTTTATTAACTAACAATAAATACTTACTTACTTACTAATTAATAAATGCATTTAAATACTTAACATAGTTTTTGTTTTTTAAATAATAGACTTGCTTAGCTTAACAACTTTGCAATTTGTACAAAATAAGCGGCTTATGATGGTAAACACAAAAACAGCTGGTTTTTATCCGTAGGCTCGTCTATAATTAAATCTACTTGACTTCGGTTGAATTGTTGAGGTCTCCAGCACAGCGGGTGATTCGCCATTGCTGTTCAGAGCTTTGGTTACATCGGCAGCTGCAATTGTTGCATCTGTGGCCGGTTGCAGCTGATCGTTGGTTATTGTTGTTGTGATTATGTTGGCAACATCATTAACATTGCCATCATTAACTTCATCTTCTTCCTCTTCTTCGTACTCGTAGTCATATAAAGCACTTTCAGTATTGGTCTGATCTTTACTGTACATTTCTTTATCTTCATTCGATACTACGTCCTTAATGTCTTCATCCTTAACTTCAGTCTTATGTACATCCTTAATTTCATCCCTAACTATATCCTTAATTTCTTCTTTACTAATATTCTTAATTTCATCCTTGTTTTCATTCTTAATTTCAGCCTTAACTTCATCTTCACTTGACATTTCTTCCTCTTCATCGTTGTCTTCCTCTTCATCATCTTCTTTTAATTCATCTCTAATATCATCTTTATCAGCATTTATTTTATCCTTAACTCCTTGTACTTCATTTGACTTTTCCTCCTCGTTGACTTCATCAATTACTTCATCATTCACTGCTTCCATTACTTCTCCTTTAACTATACCGTTAGAAATTTCATTAGCAATATCATTTTTATCCTCCCCAACTTCATCTTCTTCCTCTGACATTTCTTCTTCATCCGTTACTTCATCATTTTCTTCACCATTTTCTTCATCTTTTACATCATCCTTTACTTCATCCTTAACTTTATCATTTGTTTCCTTCTTATCTTCGACTTCGACTTCATCTTTGACTTTATCTTTGACTTCATCACTAACTTTGTCATTAGCTTCATCCTTTACTTGATCCTTTACTTCATCCATTACTTCATCCTTTAGTTCATCCTTTACTTCATCCAATTCTTCTTCATCATCATCAACATCTTCATCATCATCTTCATTGTTAACTCCGTCGTCCTTTACTTCATCTTCAACTATATCATTAACTTCATTCTTGATTTCATCATTTGCTACACCTATAACTTCATCTTCCACTAGTTCTTTTTTCTCATCTTTAACATCAACTTCTTCAACTTCTTTATCTTCTTCCATTTGATTCTCCGTTACATCGTCCATATCATCTTCCTCTTCAACTTTCTCTTCACTTTCTGCTACTTCATGATCATCACCTTCATCATCATCTTCTCCATTATCTTCTTTGGATACTGCCTCCGTCGAAGATTCGGTACCATTACCGAAAATTGTTGCTTCAGTTGTAGTTCGTATTGTCGCTGCAATTATTGCTTCTGTTGTTGTTTCAATAGTGGGCAATTCCGTGGTCCGAATAGCGACAGTTGTTGCCATATTTTGCAAAAAATCATAGGCAGCTGTTGTTATTGACTCGGTCGTAGTTGTCTTATTATCATCGGTGTCTTCCAACAGAGTTTCATCGTCCTCGCCAACATCCTCCTCATCTTCTTCATCATCTTCACCTTCATAGTCTGCTTCTGGTTTTACAGTAGTTCTCGCTGTTGTAACCACTTCATTCTGCAACGTGGACTCTTCCATCATTGTCTCTAACTTCTCTAGCACCTCCTTCTTAAGCTCTTCCACCATAAGCTGCTCCTTTTTCTCAATTTGTTTCTCGGGATATTCAAGATGTACGACGTCATGTTCTTTGGAGTTAATCTCGTTTTCACTGTCCGGTGGAGTAGCATCATCATATTCACCGTATTCGCTGCTGTCAGCAGATTGCTTCTCCTGATCCTCATCCTCTTCCTCTGAACTTTCGCCCTTTGATGGTGGTATTACCGGAATACCGTCCTTGTCCAGATATTGCACCCCATCCAGTCCCATACGCATACACTGGAAATGCATCTCGAAGAGATCTGTCGTTGCCAAACGCACCACAAAGTCCATACACATGTTGAGGTTGTTATCCTTTATCGCAATGTCGGACATGTGCACGCACATTGCCATGGGTATGTTCAGCATGACGGGTATACAAAATGGCGCCGGATTGCGCGCGGAGATAGCGTAACGCGAAGATGGCTGCTCGTTCAGGGATACATCGAGCTCGGCCTGCTGTAATTGTGGCGAAAAGGTGACATTGGCACACACTGCACGAAAAAGAAAATAAGGAAATAAAGATTAAAAGCAGACAAAACTTAAATATAATTAATTGTATTTTTACATAGTTCATTAAATTATTAATTAGCAACATGCAAAATAGCTATTTTCCAAATTGGCATTTCGCATTTTATCAATTCACTCTATGAGTGACATGAAAAGGGCGTCAATTTGACATAAATGCATAATAAATCAAGTCGTTCAATTATCTTGTCATCATTAAGTTGCCTCTCAGCGACACAACATTTCATGTCAACTCATCGGATTGGCATCTCTTTAATTAGTTGTATTTCACTTTTGTTTGAATTGATTTGTATTTCGTATTGTTTACAATGAAGTGACTTTATTTTAATCAAAGTTGTCGCTACCTTAATTAGTTGCCGTGTTGTGGTTCTTTGTGGGAAAACATTTAAATGGAATTTTAATTGGTTAAACTTCACGCAGAGATTATTATTTATTAGTCTGCATTTGGATTTAATAAATCTTTATAAGAAATGAATGCTTTTACAAAATAGGCATTTTTTCATTAATTACAAATATTTTATTAATCAGTCCAATGAAACCTTTCTGTAGGATTATCTCTTATGCAAGAGTTTATATAATTATAAAAAAATTGTCGTAGTGATTAATCATTAACTTTAAATCAGTAAAAAAATATTATGTCATATGGGGAATTTTAGAGAAGAGACAGTGTCCGGTGTATGGAAGTTTGTAAGAATTATGAAAGTTACAGACGTTCTAAGCCGACTACGGTGACAGTGAAAACGCAAAAAGCTATGAGACGAGTGATGGCATCATGAAAGTGCTGTGATCGTCTCAAGCCAATTTCGATTGGATAGCTACAGTCTTTGCTAAAATCTCCCCCTCTGGGCAAATCGCGCTGCGCTGCACTGTTTTCTGTGGGGACGAACCCAAGCGCCGGCGAGCCATATGCTGGATACTTGGTTCAATAAGGAAAACACCAGAGGTGCTTGCCTGCCTACGTGCTCAGAACAAGGGCATCAAAACGAACCGTTTGAAAATCTATAGGCAAAAACCAGAGCGAAGTGAGCAAATATATTGCTAAAACTTCGCCAATTAAATTTATTGCTGCATTGACGAACAATTATTAATTAATTTATATTAGCAAACGGAATTGCTGAATAAACGAAGAATAGCAAATGTTTTTATTAAATTAGTTTAATGTGGGCCAAAGTTAACCAGGGTTAAAGAATCTTGAAAACCAATGTAAACTATCATCGTCAGACGAATTACTTTAATTCGAGTACCCATATTTACGTATATGTAAATGTACTAAATTATTATCTTTTGGAGGGCATAACTCGATGAACAATTATTTTTATATGTTTACCGTAAAAAATACTTCTTCCGATAAATTGAGTGCTATATGAGTTATATTAGTACAAAAATGGGCGAGAAATAATAGGAGTTTCGGAGTTCCATTGGTCTAGCTCTTTTAGATCCCCTGTATTCGCGATTTCAGAGAGATTTCGACGGAGACACGGACATAGCTAAATTGACACAGTAGGTCATAATGATGAAGTACATAATCAAGAGAATTTAAATAAAAACCAGTAATGAAGGTTAGGTCTCATGGGAAATTTTGAAGTAGGGAAATTGTAATAGTTGGTTTAAGAGCACTACAAAAAGAGATCCACAGTGAAAGCGGAAAGTGCTAGACACAAATATTATATGAAGAAATTGTTTGTTACATTATAATACATTCTAATAATAAAAAAATAAAAATAATAATAGATAAATATTTCGAGAAAACTGAGTTTTAAAAAAAAAAGTTGTACAAAAATATATATTTTTTTACTTTGATGATAAAAATCGACTAAAGCCAAGAAAAAAAAATTATTAAATTTTTTTAGAAACTCTGATCGATTATCTTTAAAATGGCTGTAATATTTTTGATCTGGGCATTACACTGTGTAAGTTATAACTAAACATACGTTTGTATCATTTTTTTAAAGTAAATTTTGAAAACACTCTGTGTATTATTTGGTCTTAAATTGTTATAACTCAATTAAATGTTATATTTTCTAAATTTCACTTGGAAAGCTCTTAACTGGAAACGGTGTATTCATATTCTATTCTACTATCCGCCGTATTCTAAAATGCACTTTGTGAGAACGTTTTGAATTTGACATGCTATTCCGGTTTCAGAATGTTAGCTTTTCTTGTTTTTATATGTTTGTATAGTTATGTTATAGACAAAAAATACTGTTATAGGCCCTATTCAGTTTAAATTCTTGTTACAGAAGTGATTCCAGTTTGATATCATAGTAAAAATTTCAATTTACTCAAATTCGAATATTGGTCTAGATCACGATTTCAAGAAAGCAAATTTTGATCTCATTTTGTTTTTCATCCATTTTCAACATTTCGCACTCATTACTTAAATTTCATTTATACACATTTTGTAAAACATTTTTTTATTAAAAAAATGTTCTGGAATTTTCCAAAACTTATACTGCACATACTTTTCTGATCAAATTTGTACTGCTTCACTTTGATGCCCGCACAGCAGCCACACACGGCGCCACTGCAATCGCAGGGCTTCCCAAACGTGGACCAAATCGAGCCCTTCGACGAATACTTCACGCTGGACAAACCGCGACCGCGTGACACCGAGACGGTAGGTGGCAGAAATGCATTTAACGTAAGTGGATCGTAAAATATTAAACCGTTATTATAACTGCGATTTTCGACGATGACAGACAGCAGAACCACAACGAATATTATCCGAAGAATGCGTAGCCATTTGTGGCACATTTTTATTTAGTTTTTATTTATTGCTGAAAATTGGTTTTCTTTTTAAAATATCACAAGTTTTTAGCAATATTATTGATGATGTAGTTGCACTAGTTTTTTTTTAATGTCCACTGATTTGATTTTTTTTATGTGTTGCGGTTACGGTTGCTGCATGCGACTCGATCGAACGTCTACCGAACGCAATGAAAGTCAATTATTGATTAACCAGTCTTCGTGTCGAGCGTTAGTTTAAAAATGAAATTGAAACTGTTTTTGCGCCAGGTTAACATCTTTTATGGAATCGGCTGCGTCTGCGTTTGATGGCGCATGGCGGGACCAGAAAAAGAAGCAACCAACGGAGAGCAGTAGCAATAGCAACAGAAAAAGCAGCAACAGCAGCAGGCGACAACAAAAACGTATTGAAATGAGTTAGTTGCCCACTGACTCAAAGCAAACGAACGAAAATTGCGATGCAGTCAACAGCTGAGTGGTGCTTGCTGTGATTTAGTGCGCAAAGTAACGAGTATTCTTGAAATGGTTACATCATAAATACGTGTTATGAGCTCTACTCAACTTCAATGTTTTTAAAATAAAATACAATAATCAGGTTCCATTTTTAAGGGATCTTAAATATTGTATTTTTGTGTTTTGTCTCTTTAAAAACTAGTATGAAAGGTGTCGTCGATAGCTCAGTGGTTAGTGCTTTGGACTGTAAGCCGATGTTCAAGCCTGGATATAGGACCTAGGACCATAGGACCTTTTCTAGACCACGCAGTAAATGACAAACCTGCGAGAGTTAACATTGCCTATGAAATGTTGACGGACTATGACAGTTGAATACCGAATCCGAACGGCGGGGATTGGAGTACCATTGGAGTACCCATTTGTACGAATGGGTATTTTATTTTAATCTTTAATGACTTTCCTTCCATTGGAGTACCCATTTGAATTTATGATTATTTTTTTTTTTTTATTTGACCAGAAAATTAAAGAGGTATAAGAAAAATTGTTTACCACGTACGGTGAATTGAAATGATCTCATAGTTTTAATAACTTTTCTTAAATTTATTTATATTTCATTTGTTAATAAATATAAGAAGGCTATTGTGTGATAAAGTGTGAAGCTACTCTCTAATAACGCAGTGACAAAAATGTTCCTCTTAATCCTCTTAATCCTAGAATACTCTCGACAGGCACAAATATAGGACCCCAACGTCTTCGTAGTAGGCAGAATTCATAGCACTTTCAACAAGACCGATTACATGTATGTTTTTTCGTGTGTTCCGTTAAAAGTCCCGCAAGTAATTTGCATTTTAACTACCCAAAGATCACGTGGTTATCGTCGGTGTAAGGAGTACGAATTTGGCCTCGTTCTGGTATCTACTCTAGTGTACAGAGATGACCCGGAGAACGGAGAATTCGGGTGAAATTGTATTATTGTCAGATCCAGCACGTTTTAGTTTATCAGATGTTTCATTAGCCGAAAGCTTCTTAAGACCCTTACTCAGATCAGTTTTCAGTGTATACACCGTGTCCAATAAATTCTCATACACTTTCAGTAATTAACATAGAATTAAATGTCAAAAATTAGGCAACATTTTTAATGTCAAAAATTATTCGTCGAAGGTTGGCAATCATTTCTTAAAATATCGACATTTTGTAAAATTGAGTTAATTAGCATTCAGCGATGAAACAATTTCGGGACATCGTAATAAACCTACTTAAAAAAGGAAAAAATACATCATTTTTAAGGAGTTAAAAAGGCATGGTATAAATCGAGATTTTATATGCAGAACCATACGAAGATATAAGGATACCTCTTCTATTAATGACCGTAGAAGATCTGGACGAAAGATGGTTCGGTAAGAACTAAATCTGTGATTAAGATTGTCAAAGAGATAATTAAATGAAATCCTCAACGAACAATAAGAACTCTGACTTCTGACCTCAAAATTTCAAGAGGAACTGCCCATAACATTCTTAAATTGGACTCAGGAAGAAAAGTTTACAAGAAAAGTTCATGGAGTTTCCGAAGCATCCATGATAAAATGACGGGAAAGAGTGTCTTACATTATTTCTTGGCACGGTGGTGACGAGTTTATTTTCTCTGATGAGAAACTTTTTGTCTTGGAGCAGTCGCACAATGCTCAAAATGATCGAGTTTTGTCTGTTTCGATCACAGATATTCCTGCCTACCAAAAACATATTTCAAGATTGCAAAGTGCCGTTTCTGTGATGGAAAATTTCCGTTATCTTTTATCAATAAAGGAGTCAAAGTAAATGCAGACTACAATAAAACTGAAGTTTTGGAGAAGATTCAATTGCCTAATCTCAACATTTTGTGCGGAGATGAGGACAATGTTTTTCAACAAGACGGTGCTTCTGCACATACAGTGAAAATAGTTCCAGACTGGTTGAAAACAATTTTTTTTTCTAACTCTCCGGATTTGAATCCATTTAATTTTTTGGTTTGGTCATACATGATGTCAAAATTAAACAATTACAAATTCAAAAATTTTGATAAATTTGTGGAAGTTATTAAACGAATATGGGATGAAACTCCAATATCAATAACTTCCTAATAAAAATAAATATTATACAATGAACGATTAGCGAGTTGTATACATTTAAAAGTGTATGAGAATATATTGGACACCGTGTAGTATTTAGCAACGGAATTGAGAAGTGATCTACATTGACGTACTTTGTTTGATGATATGGCGGTGTGGTTTATCGCTTTGTACCACCACGTCATCTCATATGAGTCCGTTTCGCATCCTGATTTTCGCAATTTATTGCATGGTCATATTTATAGCAAACGTCATGGTCTGAAATACCGAGGCATTGTGATCTAAGGCAAAGTGATATCTACGGTCATCTGATTCCACAAACAGTCCAGTACCAGATCCCTGACCAGTTTAAAAACCGCCCATAGAATTCGACTCTGAACCAAGTGTGAAGTCGAAATCTGTCCCTATTCTACTTATGTCATGGTATTTGTACTTCATCATACCGTCTGGTAATTCAGAAAGTTAGTTATTCCCGAAATGTTTAAAATTCTTTCACCGCCACACTATGGGCGTTTTCGTTTATTAGTTCTGAACTGAGCTCGAACTGCGATTGTTTTTGAACTTTGAACATTCAGAGTCAGTTTGCGTTTGTTTATTCGCTCAGATTATCGAGGTCGTTTGTTCAAAACAGAATCGACGTGCTCGATTTCATTTTATCGAGCTGGCTGAACGGTACTGATTTTGACGTTAATTTTACTAGTCGATCTCAACACTTCATACGAATTTGACACATGCTGCTCAAGTTGTTGGTAATTTAAATCAGAGTCTTCAGGTTGAGTTCAGTTAAGACTCTTCGACAATATTCGGAATATTTAAATCATGTTCAGAACTCTGCTCTGAAATGATTTTCGAAAACGCCCTATATCTCATCCTCATTTCAATAACCTAATGAGCATTCGGTACCTATACATTTTTCTTAGTTTTTTTTTTCTCAATAATGGTTACCGATTACTCGCGTGATCATTTAAAGCTACACAACACTCATTCGCAACTGAAAGATATCGGTCAATTGCTGAATTCTCGCCGACAGCGTACACCAATTATTTTGCATCTCATTTTCCATTAAGTGTGGTATATCGTAGCGATCTCTTTCGGTCAAAAAGACATTGCTCTTTTGCAATGCGTTGGTTGATTCGCGGGCGCGCGCACTGCTATCTCTCTGTCTTTAACGGTATCTGCGTCGGCTGCTGTTCGGCTACTCTCGCACATTAAGCGATTTTAATGAATGCGCAAAACGTGCTTCGCGTGGCGGGCGACTTTTTTGAACTTTTGTCTAACATGAGGTATTAGAGCAGCAATAACAAGCAACAATGGATGGTTAATGGTTGATTGTCGACGTTGTTTGTTGAACGTTAGAGCATCTTGTAGTAATTTGAAATTATTTTCACTTTTCTTTCAATTACAATATTCTTCATGGAAGCAACAGTTGTTATTACGTTTATATTTATTGTTGTTGCTGCAAATTGTGGTTGTCTGACAGCAACAGGTGCCATTCGAGGTGATTTAGTGTGACATTTGAAATGATGGTCATTATTATGGCAACAAATAGTTGCAACTACGTTGTAATGAATTTTGGTTTATTCATTGAGCAATAATTTTTGGTGACTTTGGCTGCTGATTAAATCAGGAATTTCAAACCAAATCGATAAGGTATTGATTTCAATTAAAAGTTGTAGCGAAAAGTTTTATAACTTTTTATTCTATATAGAGACTAGGGATGGGTACGTGTGCAGATTTTAGTGTGATTATGTGAATCAAACGTGATCGTATTCGGTTCTCTTAACTGTTAAGTCGGTTATCTTAATTGATAAGTCGGTTATCTTAACTGATAAGTCGGTTCTTTTAACTGATAAATTGGTTCTCTTAACTGTTAAGTCGGTTCTCATAACCAGAACAGAAAACAGCCAGTTCTTGCAGTGTCGTACTGCATCAGTATTTCAATCTCGTTTTTGATATTGCAAAATCAGTCTAGTTCTTTATGCAAGAGTCCTGTATTTCATGCAAATTTTTAGAAGCGAATTTCTTTTATATGGACAGAAATGAAATTTATTGTGGAATCCTATATATTCGGTTAACTGTTGAGTTGGTTCTCTGAATCAAAATTCAAAGTAGTTAAGAACAAATGCAAGAATCAGATATGATGGTCTTCTTCTTGCATACTCAGTCTTGTTCTAGCTTCATGAGTCTTGCCCGAGAATATTTTGGGAAGTGTATAGCAGGTTGTAAATTTTTGAGGAATTTTTATGGCAGATTCACGCCATAGATTCACAGCTTTTGATACAAACTCCGCCTTTGTCTGTTTGAAATATGTCGAGGAAATATGCTTCGACTCTGCCAAAAATTTTGTCTGGGGTGCAATTCTTCCAAATTATTATTGGGACATTTTTGGGAATAGGCAGAAAACAGACAGTTTTTGATACAAACTCCGCCTTTGTCTTTTTAAAACATGTCGTGAAAATGATTCTGAACTGCTTTGACCCTGCCAAAAATTTTGTCTGGGGTAATTTTTAAGTCGGTTCTCATAACCAGAACTTAAAATAGTCCTGAGCAAGAACAAAACAAGATCGTGAACTAATCATTGTATTTTTACCTTGTCATAAGCCAATCAGTTATATGACAGACATGATCTGGCAATTCACTAATAGGTTTAATAACACTAGGATTGTCCGAAAAAAGTCAAAATATATCAAAAATCAAAGAGATAAAAATCATATATTTTCACTTTTGCTTTCTTGATTTGTTGGAAATGTCTCAAACATAAACGTGTTGCAGCTGATTGCGCAATTGCAATATTTCCGTTGAACCCACTGCCAAAATTGAAATAATATAGAAAACACTCCTTGGCTTAGAGCCATTCACAGGTGATTTGCACGTTGATAATAAATACATTTCAATAAAAATTAATTATTTTGACAATGCGGAAGCCCCAAAATGCGCCAATTGGCAACTTGAAATTTGTGTCAAAACGCGAATCACATCGCAATCATCTAATCATAGAGCGATCAACAACATTAATGCCAAATAATTATGTAATGCGCGCAATTAAATAATACCATAATAGTGAAAAATAAATAGTCATAAAAATACAATGCGTAGAAGAAATGTGGCGCGCCGCGTTCACGCCGTGCGTCTCACACAAAAGGTGTTGAAATTGTGACATGCGGTTGAGATGCCGGTTGCCGCCGTCGTCTGAAGTGCTCATTATGTGCGATCGTTTAAGCGGTACACGGTACATGTGCACTTATGTCAACACACCACCGGCAACAGTAAGCATCAGGTATTAAAGAATAATGAGCATTTGATTAATTAAATTCAATTCAATTGAATACCATTTTTGTGACAATTGATTTGTTTATTGTTTGCTTTTTTCTTCAATTTTTTCTCTATATATATGTTTGGTTATATAAATTTAATAGTAATAAAATCAATATTATTTTGTTTATCATGCATAATCGATGCTGCAACAAAATATAGAGGTCACTGAGAATCACAGTTGAAAACAACGCAGACAGAGAGTTATGTTTGTCTCAAGAACAAATAAATGTTTTCTTATAATTGCAGCTATTAAAAAATATTTGAGAAAGTGCAAAAATCCATTATGTTTTCGCTTTTGTTTTTTGGAAATTGGCAAGACAATTATTTTGTATTGGAAATTCTTGAATATAACGTCATTGTTTCTGTTTTAACTGTTTTAAAAAAATTGTTGCCGAATTTAATAGGTTTAATGTAATTGAAAGACTGATTTAAATTTTGAAGATTTAAATTTTTTAAATCAAAAGTTACTTTACAAATCCTGAACGCAACTACAAATTTGTTATAGTGGGACCGTTCTCATTCTTTGGAGTACCCATTTGTACGTATAGATACCTATCAAAATTCGATTTTTTGTAGGTCACCATAACCATTACATGGGGGGCGATTGATTTTAAGAGTTTTCTTTTTACGGTAAAAGTTTCCCATTGATTTAGTGCTTTAAATACGGACAATATATATGAACATAATATTCAATACAATGAATTTGCATTGCCATATTGATGAATTTGTTCATAATATAAAAAAAAAAATTGATCAAAAAAAAAATGTGTCTGAAAAAAAAAAAATTCTCCGAAATTTCAATTGTCAGAAAAAAATGTTTCAAAAAAAAATTTTTGAAAAAAAAAAATTGGGAAAAAAAGTTTCAAAAAAATGTTTTCTTTAAATATATTTTTTATAAATACCTATAACTTTTTATTAATAAAATATTGTAATTATAAATTAATATATTATAAAACATTTTACTAATTTATGCATGTCGAGCAAGCATTATATAAGAAACTAGCTGGACCCGTGCACGACTCGTGCCAAGATTTGGTGAATGCAAGGATATGGAGTGATTTTATTAATATAAAGAACATATTTATTATTCATATATTCCCCGTAGAACGCTTTCCCGTAGAACGCTTTCTCGTAGAATTGTCCCCCGTAGAGTTTTCACCAGTAGAAGTTTTAGTGTGGTGAAATTTAGAGTGGTGAATTTTACTGTGGTGAGTTTTAGTGTGGTGAATTTTAGTGTGGTGAGTTTTAGTGTGGTGAGTTTTAGTGTGGTGAATTTTGGTGTGGTGAGTTTCGATGTGGTGAATTTTAGAGTGGTGAGTTTTAGTGTGGTGTGTTTTAGTGTGGTGAGTTTGAGTGTGGTGAATTTTAGAGAGGTAGTTTTAGTGTGGTGAGTTTTAGTGTGGCGAATTTCGGTGTGGTGAGTTTAAAGAATTTGGGATGGTTGGTATACCCAGGTGTGAAATATCTTAAGATCACTATAATATCTGTTCAAGTACCTTCTGTGGGGGGTGCCACGCCCAGTGGTCCATTACCGCCCACAATCCGCGAGACCGTTTAAAATGGTTATTTATAATGCTGACCAAAATTTCATTAAATTTACTATGCTAATTGCTGACATAATGTGTTTTTAATTTTTGGGTTATATGGGAGGTGCCACGCCCAGTCCACTAATCTCACCGAAATATAGCCTATACTCTGCCCAGATCCAACATACATGTTGTGTCAAAATTTGATTCAATTCGATTCAGCCGTTTTGACGACTATTCGGAACATACAGATATATAGACATTCATACATACATACATACTTACATTCACAAATATATAGTAGATAACACACAAGAACTACTTGAGAACTGAGAAGTACCGCAAATATGAACGAAAAAAAAATTTGTTGATAGAAATTTGGTTTAATGAACAGCGTTCTTTAATATAAAGAACATATATGTTGTATTTTATATTTTTGTTCATTAATATGATGAAACGTATTCTTCACATACAGTTCATCATATTGAAGAACACTTTTTCGACAGTTACCAAGCATGTTCATATTTATGATAGCATTCATAACATTGATGGCGTTAGTCATTAATATTATGATTGGTTCTTCAATACAATGAATCATGGTTTGAAGAACGGAATTCATCAATATGATGTACATTTTTTTTCTTTGTAGCTACAAATTTACAGACGTATAGATGAACTGACCTACGGGCAGACAGACGACATCGCCCAAGTAGGTGACACTGATGAAGAATACCTTTCCATACTGGGTATTACACGGTATAAAAACTGAGTATGCAGACCAAATCAGCACCCTCGAATAAAGTAGGAATTATGTGTTGAATAGTTTTATCGATTTCTGTGACTTTGAAAAAAGAGAAGTTTATATGCAACTGCCGTGTTCAAATTCGATGGTGGAACTGTCATATTCAGGTCAGGTACATCTCATATCAAGACATACCCCAACGACCATTTTTTACTAATACCAAACAACATAGCATACCAATGGACATTTTATACACAAACAACTGATACTCACACACACAACGAACACGTACGTGATCATCAAATTGATGAATTTCGTTCTTCAAACCATGATCCATTGTATTGTAAAACGATTCATAATATTGATAACTACAAAACATCAATGTTATGAATTCACTATCGATATGACGAATGACCGAAAAAGTTAATGAACAAATACATAAAATACAACATATATGTACATCATATTGAAGAATTCTATTCATCAAATCAAATTTAAATAAAAATATTTACTTATCTTTCATTTTTTTGCAATACTTCTCAGTTCTCAAGTAGACATGCATAAATTAATAAAATGTATTTTAATATACTTATTTATATGTACACATTTTTATTAATAAAAAGTTATATTTATAAAAAATATATTTAAAAAAAAAAATTCGATTAACATTTTTGTTTTTATAGCCTTGTGCGTTCGACTACGAGCCGAAAGGTCCGCGGTTCGATGCCCAGCGACTACCAAATATTTTTTATAGACAAAATTTTTCTATGCTACGTTACCTCTCGGCAGTAAATGGCAAACCTACGAGAGTAAAACATTGCCTATGAAAAGCTCTCACCCACCGTTCGGATTCGGTATTAAACTGTAGGTCCCACCAATTTGAGTACAAATATAAAACACACAGGACTGTAGCGCCAAACTATTATTATGGTTTTAATTAAATAAGATATATTATATAAGATTGCGAGAACCAAGTAATTTGGCTAAACGATTATTGGTTATCGCAACAAAATTGTATTTAGTGAGCATATTATAGTCATAAGAATACTATTATAGTTATCAAATAACATTCTTTTATTTTCGATGCACAAATTCGATAAAGCATACCAAATACCAATTTCGATAGTAATATCTCTATATATAAAGTCAATAAATAGTATATTGATTTTAACTACTAATACCCGTTGTTTATGTAGATATTTTAATTTAAAATATTTGTTGATCTATAAACTCAGCTGTACTTATTTTCGGACAGTAGTTCTTCTATCGCAAAGTTTTGACGTAAACTACAATGACTTAAAAAAAAAACGTACAAACAATTAACACACATTAATCCAACAGTTTAAACAAATATAAACAAAGTATGATTTAGGATTTGGTAAATATTAAATAGTAATTTAATATTTGTACATGTTTTTCTAAATTAACACGCGCCTTTTGATTGAATTTAGTTTAATTCAATATGTTCCATTGTTAAAACAGATATAATAAATAAAAAATATTGTTTTCGATTATTATGTTTTTCGTTATTTTGATCAAAAACAATAGTCTCACCTATAAAAGCCCAAATTTTGCCAAAAATTCTGTAGTTAGATACAGATTATTACTTGGATCGACATGAAAATTGCTGTTTTCGTTATTGTTGCCCTTTTGGCAGGATTCGTCAATGTTTCCGAAAGCAGTCCTTGTGGTTGCTCTGGACAACATGGTGCTTATCCAGTGGTTCCACAATTCAACTATAATGATATGTTGACAAAATGGTTAGAAGCCTACAACAAATACTATAATCAACCATGCGAAGAATCTGCTGAATCTGTTGAAGAATCTGCAGAAGAGAATGAATCTGTTGAAGAATCCGCTGAGGAGAAGGAATCTGTCGAAGAATCCGCTGAAGAGAAGAAATCTTCTGAAGAACAGGAATCTGTCGAAGAATCTACCGAAGAAACGGCTGAAGAGAAAGAATCCGTCGAAGTATCTGCTGAAGAGAAGGAATCTGTAGAAGAAGAGAAAGAATCCGTCGAAGAATCTGTCGAAGAAGAGAAGGAATCCGTCGAAGAATCCGTCATAGTTCCTGAAGAGAAAAGTTCGGAAGATGTGATCGAAATTGAAACGCCTTTGGACGAAACCGTGGAAACAAGCGCTGAAGAAATCGAATCTTCCGTGGAAGAATCAACTGAAGATGCTCCCATCATTGAAGTGGCTCCCGTTGAACAAATTCAAACCCTCGAAATTACTCCCGTTGAAAATGTTCCTGCCATCGAAGTAACTACTGCTGAAAAACTTCCTGTCGTTGAAGAATCTTCTGAAGAAAGCTCGAGTGAAAACTCATCTGAAGAAAAGAAGGGAAATGGTAAATGGCACGGACATGGTCATGGTTTTGGTAATGGGTTCGGTCATGGAAATAACAGGAAAGAATCCAGAGAATCTAGCGAAGAATCTAAAGAACACTTTGGCAAATTCTGGCCAGGAAAAGGTAAAAAATAAAGCATTTTTAAAAAGTAGATAATGCATAATGAAAATCTTGATCTTAATGTGTAAAATCTTATAGTTAATTCCAAACTCAATATGTATATTTAATAACAATAAAATGTCTAATAATAAAAAAAAACTTCGATGTAATTTTAAATCGCTTTGTCTTATTTAATTTACAGTCTAGATTACAGACAGATATTCTAATTTAAACTATTTAAAAAAAGGTTTATATGGAATCATTGAAAACATTGTCTGTAACCGATTAGAATTAAAAGTTAGCTATGCAAATTTAAAGTTATATTATGTGGTATAATTTGTATGATCCAAGGTGGTTTAACGAAAATTATTCCAGAGGAAAAGTACATTTTTATCGCTTTGTTCTATGATTACTCACTCGAAATATATTTATAATAATCATAAAACAAACTATTGTTCAATTTTAGGGGCGTTATAAATGTAACATTCATAAAAATTGAGTATAATTCAGAAGAATTTTTGAAGTTCTACTACACCGTGAGACATATAAAATAAATCATTGCTAATTTTTACGGGTAGCCCGAAAATATTTTCTAATTGTGAGACTTAAAACAGTATAGAATGTATTACAATCATTGAAAGTTTTAAAATGAAATTGGTGATTGTTATTTCTACAACGACAATATGGTCATTCTAATTGGTTGATTTAAGTGGTGGCAAATTTTATGTACATCGACCCAATTAACTCTGGGACACCACATTCTAATAAAGAGAAACATTTATATCTGAAATATTTTTGAATTTGGACTGAACGTCGAATATTAATAAAGGATTGAAGCGCAAAACAATTAACGGTTTCGGTTCTATTCTTCTTACGGTTTTAAGTTGTACGATATATATGCATGGGGAAACCTACCCCGTTCTAACGAACAAATGGATCTATTCCCAACGTTTTTGTGGTTGCCAGGATCGTTCAGGCCCAATGAGGGATTCGAAATTGAAACCTTTAGAATGCAACTCAAGTGTCCAGGACGTTTATTACAATTTGGATATCGTTTTATCGTTTTTTCGTAACAACGTTATCGTTGAAATATCATGTGATTTGCTATTTATGCTAATAGAAATTTGACCTATTTGAGAAGACATAATCATGGAAAACGTAAAAATTAAAGATCCGTTCCAAAATAAATGACAATTCTGCTAAAGTAGATGAAAAGAATATTTCAAATCAAGCTTCAATTAAGAACTTAATTAGCGTATTCACAGTTCATGGTATTGGTACGACATTGTATGAATACGAAAGTACGCCATTTAAACTGTGAGCACCACTTTTTTGATTGTTCAAATGTTTCGTCAAATAAGCTAATTCTTATAAACTTTGGATTTTTTTCAAGTTATCATAAATCAAGTTAAAAATAAAAACAAATAAATTAACATTTTTTGCGTACTATTTATCTTCAATTTCACAATTTATCTTCATTTTACAAAATACCACACCAAAAAACATACCCTAGAGCTGCTCTTAAATACAACACTTGTGGTATTTCATTTTTATAAGGGATGCAATAACAAATTGACTTTTCTGTGTTATTGTGTCGTATATATACTACATGGAATACCAAACTAGAATACGACGAACTGTGAATACGCTAAATATTAATGTTTTATTTTTATTGAATAAATCACAATAAAATTCACAATAGTTTAATTTTTTAATTAATGATTTCTTTTTAAATAAATAAACAAAACACGGGAAGTAGTTTCGTTACAGAAAGTATTTAAATAAAACATACTAAAAACAATTAAGGTATTTTTAAACCATAATTAAAACAAATATAGACAGAGTGGTAAATAGTGATTTTATATTTGTACAAGTTTTCTGAACTAACACGCGCTCTGTCTGGGTAAATAAAATTTCATTTATTATATTTTCAAAATATTTAACTTTTTAAAAATTTATAATTTGGCTATAAAAACCATAACACTAATCAATAGTTCTATAGTTCATTCGAGATTCTTACTGGGATCAACATGAAAATTGCAGTTTTAGTTTTGGTTGCCCTTCTGGCAGGAATCGTCAATGTTTCGGAGAGTAGTCCTTGTGGTTGTTCTGGACAACAAGGTGCTTATCCAGTAATTCCATATTTTAACTACAATGAAATGCTGAGTAAATGGTTGGAAGTTTATAATAAATACTACAATCAACCGTGCGAAGAATCAAAGCAAGAATCAAATGAAGAATCGGCGGAAGAGTTGGAATCTGACGAAGAATCTCTAGAAGAATATGTCGAAGAGAAGGAATCTGTTGAAGAATCCGTCGAAGAATCTGCTGAAGAGAAAGAATCTGTTGAAGAATCCGTCGAAGAGAACGAATCTCTTGAAGAATCCGTCGAAAATAAGAAATCTGCTGAAGAATCCGTTGAAGATAAGGAATCTTCTGAAGACTCTGTTGAAATACCAGCTGAAAAGGAAGACGATGAAGTGATCGAAATTGAAACTCCTTTAGAAGAAGTCGAGGAAACTAGTGCTGAATTGGATGAATCTTCTGTGGAAGAATCAACTGAAGATATTCCCGTCTTAGAAGATGCTCCCGTTGAAAAAGTTCCAGCCGTTGAATTGACTCCCGCAGAAAAACTTCCCACCGTAGGTGAGCCTTCTAAAGAAAATGGCAAATGGCACGGACATGGTTTTGATCATGGTTTTACTCAAGGAAATGGACTTATTCATGGTATTGTAGATCATATAATTAACAAAAAAGAATCTGAGAAAGTCAAAGAACATGAACTTATTCATGGTTTGGGAGGTATTATCGATCACGTGACCAACAAAAAGGAATCTGAAGAAGTCAAAGAAAATGGACTTATTCATGGTTTGGGAGTTATTGTCGATCACGTGACCAACAAGAAAGAAACTGAGGAAGGCAAAGAACATGGACTTATTCATGGAATTGTAGATCACGTCACCAACAAAAAGGAAACTGAAAATACCAAAGAATCTAAGGAAATCTTTGGCAAACTCTGGCCCGGTAAAGGAAAGAAATAAGTAAATGTAAATTATTAAATCATACTAAATCTATTTCGAAGGTGTATTGCTTAATTTTGAACTGAATATTATAATTTATATTATATCTAATATGTATTACCATTAATAAAGAAACATCTGTGTAATTGTAAAATCTTTATTTTATATTTATTATTTAAATTATGTTTGATTTATTAAGGTCCAGTTTTTCAGTGCAAGTTTAATCTTGGTTGATACTTTCCAAATTTTTCAAACGTCTATACGTTTGAATTAAAACGGCCGAATGTCTTTAAATTTTACAGAGAGATAGAAAATTAGTAATAATTAATATGACATTTAAAATATTTGTTATAAATTTACTAAACGCGTAATTATAACTAGTTTAAACTGCGTTTAATTTGAAAATGTGACAGAAAATCTCAATCTTAAAGTGTTTGGAACGTTAAGGTGAGGTAGGTGTACCTCAGAAATGGTGACAATCTTCAGTGGTTCTTGTAAGAGGTATTTTTTTGACATATTAACTCGTATAGAATTGACTTAGGTTTTAACACTGCAAATCCCCTTAAAGTCAATTATTTATATCTCCTAAAAAAAGACATGCACTGTCTCAGACAAAAATGCAGGAAAATAGAAAGGCTGATATAAGACGCAAATTATAATATAGAAACCACATTTTTAGGTGGATTTTAGGTTCCCAAAGGACGGAATGTCGTCAAAACCTGCCTGCTTCGGTAGGAAATGGTAGACAGAGGTAGTTAGACATTACGGTTGAAGGAAATATAGTAGGCACAAAAGGTTTGGTCACCGTTATAAATCAGAGTCAACAAATTTGAAAACTGAATATTCCTAGCAAATTTCGGCAAACACACAGATTAATGATATATTTAGAGATGTGTATATCAGGAAGTCAAATTTTGGGGATATTGTTAAAAGTTTCACACAGACAATAGCCCCACATTTTTTCGACATAATTCAAAGAGACAAAGGCTGTCTGTGTTTCAAAAGTTATATGTTTTCTGTCCGTTCCCAAAATATACCGGGAATATGCCTTTAAAATTCCATAAAATTTAGTAATCTGCCAAACGATTCATAAAAACCGCCATTTATCTATGTGTTTGTCGGAAATATATCGAAAATATTCCTGAAAAATATCAGAAATTTTGCTTTGTGTTTTACTTCTCAGGGGAAGGCTTGATTTTAGGCAGACTAAGCCTGTATCAAATGCATTTTTTTTCTCTGCCCATCTCCAAAATATGCCGAAACTCTGTCTTAAAACACAACAAAATTTGATATCGTTCTTATAAAGTTCCATTTATCAGTGTGTTTGCCTAAATATGGCCGAACGACCCGAACAATAACATTTCAGAAATTTGGACTTAGGTAAATTAAAGAAGTATACAAAGTAAGATAGTATAAAATGATATAAATATAAAAGAAAATGAATTGTCCCATCTGAAAGATGGGATAACTTAATTACTTTTATATTAAAAATTAGTTTATGTACCAGGTATCATTTGGGAGGTATAAATATGGCATATATTTTGGCATATTTTTTTGTATAAAATGTTAAAGGGCATTATCACATGATCTATATTTTGGAATGATATTTCTCAAAAACCCTTACAAAATTCAAATAATATTGAAAAATTTTGACTTGATTTCACATTTTTATTTTTAACTCAGAAACCTATACGAATACACCTATGGAATTTAACACAAATGTTAAAAAGAAAATCAGAATTAATATATATTTTTTTGAAAATTTTAAAAATATAGGTTTTTGAGAAAAATCTTCCTAAAATCTAGATCATTTGATAATGACTTTTAACCTTTGGATACAAAAATAAAATTAAAGGCCATCTTTATAACTTTCAAATGATCCCTAAATTGACCTTGTATGTAAAGTAGTTTTTAAGATAAATGCAATTACGTCAACCCACCTTTGTGAGTGATTCCACTAAACACTCACTTTATAAGCCGCCATTTTCCACTTTATAAGCCGCCATATTTCACTTTTTAAGCCGCCATATTTCAAGAACCATATAAGCCAGAGGTCCAAAATTTATAAATTGTCTAAGTTTAATAAGGTACACCATTATTACCAAATTTAAATTATTTCTAAGGGGATAGGGGAAATTCGTTTGTTGATTTAAAATTGAATATCCCATATATATTATAAGATTTTTTATTAAATTGTAATTTAAAAATTTTGGGGAAATTTAGTTTTTTTTTGTATATTTTAAAATTTTTAATTTTAATAAATATTTTACTGAAAGAAGATTATATTTTATTTTTCCAACTGAAGCTCTGAGGCTGACTGAAGAACAAATAAAAAAATAAATAGTGTGGTGAATTATTTATATATTTTTAGTAGATTCACAAACCATTTTGATTGTAGTCTCTGCTATACGCCATTTAGTTTATTTACTATTGTCCGTTATTATGACACTGTAAAAAAGTGTGAATTTTTATAATTACAAATGTTTGTACACTTTTCAAAAGAGTTTGGTTTATTCTATAATAAATTAAAATTTTAAAGATTTTTTAGATAACATTTTAAAATATTGCTTAACATTTGCATTTTAGAGGAAAAAAAAAGATTTAATGTAATTCTAAATCACCATATGAATATTGGGAGTAATATCTAATTACATTATAATTGAATTGTATTATTATTTTGTTCAGATTAAAATATTATCATATGATATTTAAACATAAATGGCTTTAATCGCGGATTTACATGAATTTACCATATCAATATTTCTGTAGAATTATATATTTTTCATCAGATATTAATATATGTATGTTTGATATTTCCGCTATTTAACACACCCAACGTCAATAAAAGGTTCTTTGAATTATATGTATTTGGTTATTTGTGATTGCTACTGGGTGACAACGAATTTAAAAATAATAGCATTATTTTGATTATATGTATGTTTGGCATTACAATATCACAATTAAATAACAGCGCTGCCCAATTTTAGCACTCAGTAGCACTCACATTTATACTTTTCATATAGTTCAAAAGTTTCTTTTGGTGGATGAATTTGTTTAAGTACCGCCAATTACTTTTAATACCAGATAGTGGCTGCTTGTGAAATATCCAATTTATCCGTAATTCACTGAACTCAAAATAGGAACAATAGAAATAATTAAGTATAAATAAAATATGTGTAATAATAAAAATAAAAGTTTAAGTTTATAATTATATAATATAAATAATAAAAATGTAATTTAAAAAAAGGGAAAAAACGAATATTGTGTAAAGAAGATATTAGCACAGAATTTATTAAAATTAAATGTAAACATATATATGTTTACGTGTAAATAAAATATTTTTCACATTCAAACATATATATGTTTGCAAGAACGCCGAAAATTATTTATTCTGAACATAAATATGTTTGAACGAAAACAAAAATATGTTTGACTGTTATTATAATAATATTTGAAAATGAAATAATACTTTTGTTTGCATAAAGCTCCAAAGATATATGTAATGCCTGTAAAATTATGTTTGGGAGAGCCCTTTTTTTGCAGCGTGTATACATTATTTCACTATGAACCGATTTTACACATTAATTTAAAATTTAAGTTAGAAAAAAATATTATAACTTGTGTTTTAATATGATCTTTACAATAGCTTACGTTTACTTCAAAATTGTGATAGAATTTTTATTGAAATCATAAAAATGCAAAATCTTTTTATAATACTTCAGAATTTAAACATTACCTATTTGTAATTTTTTAAAATAGTTAAATGAATGCTAAATATATTTTTGATTATAACTTTTAATAGGATCAGAATTTGACATACGGAATCCAAAAATTAAATAACATTTAAAACATGAAAAGTCGACTTTGCATATCATATAAAGCAATGGTATTGCATTTCGGGCACAATTCGTCTACACAGAGTACTATTCTCTGTTGAAAGAACTAAAAAGTTAGGTATAACTACCAACTGTATTGGACTAAAAATAAATTTCTACAAATTGGTCGATTGAATTGCTATATTCGGTTCGCATTTGAAAATTTTTAATATAAATACGCCAAATACGCTCGAATATTGTTCTAAATTGATTGCAATCTGAACTACAAACCTCTTTGGTTTGGTTATAAGAACCAACTTAATAGTTGAGATAAAAGAATAAGAAAAATTAGTTGGTTGCTGCAAAGAAATATCTATTTTGCGCATATGAATTAAAAATATATAATAGAATTTTTGATTCAATGAATAGCATATGAAAAAAATAATAAGTCGCAAAAATAAATGTAAATAAATAAATAAAACTTACATTTGGTGACATGTGGAAAAATATCAAAAATTCATTATGTTAATGCTAAAAGTTGGAAACTACCAACAGTTGTTAAAATTAAGTAATTCAAAAATAAACAAAAATTTAAGAAATATTTAACAAATATTTACTAATCGTGCTTATTTTAAATAGTTTAACATTTTGCGCAGATTGTTTAACAACGTCACCCTATTATTATATTAATCGTAAACATATTATTTTTTCGAGACTATAAAACCCTAAACATCATCGAATAATTTTATAGTTCGAAAGAGTAACTTACTTGGCTCAACATGAAATACGCCGTTTTAATTATTGTCGCCGTTTTGGCCATCAGTATTCACGTGGCAGAGAGCAGATGGAACAATTGTGGAGCCCAGAGGCCTCCTTATCAATGCGGCGGTTGCTGTGGTTGCGGTGGATGTGGGGGATGCGGCGGTGGATGGCCAACAACCTCACCGACTTTACCAACGGGAACTCCAACATCGTCACCCATGCCAACCACGGGAACCTCCCCAACATCGCGAGGTTCGCCAACTGGAGGCTATCCAACCGGGATAGCGCCCACACCAACGGGAGGCTCCCCAACCGGGGTAACCCCCCCACCAATTGCATGGACCGGGTCAGGATAATTCCAAGTTTCGTGACATTAGATTAAATATAGAAAAAGCTTGATTCAGTAGAAATTATAAATTTTACATTTTACAATAAATATTATATAAATATTATCTAAAATTAAAAATTATTAATTATTTAATTAATTAGCATAGCAGACGCAATTATTTTTGTTTAAAATTTTAACGAATTTTTATTAATAAATTCAATTTTTAATGAAAAATTGAATTTTTAATGAAAAATTGAATTTTTAATGAAAAATTGAATTTTCAATGAAAATTTGAATTTAAAGTGAGTATTTAGTGATCATTTAAATTTTTAGTAAAAATTTGAATTTTTAATGAAAAATTTAAATTTTAATCAAAAATTGAATTTTCAATGAAAAATTGAATTTTCAATGAAAAATTGAATTTTAAGTGAGTATTTTAGTGATCATTTGAATTTTTAGTGAGTATTTTAGTGATCATTTGAATTTTTAGTGAATTTTTGAATTTTTAGTGAAAATTTGAATTTTTAGTGAACATTTTTCAGTCTAAAATAAATGGTATAAAGTAGAGCAAGTGATTAAAGAAAACAAATACAAATGGAATAAACAAAACAAACGGAAGATGAAAATAAAATTCCGCTTTATTAAAACTTCAAAAAATTTAGCAATGTAATCAATCAAATGCATTGTGATGGTGCAGTGGTGGCTCGCAGGCGATTGCGTTAAATGTGCCACGTCCTGACTGACCGGATGTAGAATAAAAAGAAACAGAAATATCAAAGAAGGCACAAGATAAATTATGTTAAACTGAAGTCCAATAAAAAATGACTTAATTACATGCGAACGAAAGCAGAATAAAAACAAAAATCGAGATTGAGATAAAGATAAAAATAAATGGAGATTTAATAAAAGAAAATTTGTTTAATATGAAATATATTTTATTTCGCAGTTAAATAAAGCAAAATATTGCAACAGTCTATAACATAAATGTAGGTTTGTAATTATTCTTGTGTTTACACCCACTTGACTCAAGCCACATCAAGTTTAAATTCCAATTTTGTTTCATTTTGTTGCATCTAAATTGAAATTCATTACAATTTACACATACTCCATACAACAATTGCCAATGCAACCCAAACAAATAGACATACATAGGTACATTAAGGACCTCAGTTGGAAATTTAAATAAATTAGAATCAGATAAACATAGAATATATAATTTCGTTGGTCATTAGTTTTTACACGCCATTGTTCAATTCTGTTTAATATATTCCATACTATATATTTCTATTTCAGAACTTCTAAATAATCTAATATTAATAGCAAATAACATGTTCTACACCATTTTTAATTCAAAAAATACCATTCCAGTATGCCATACATTTCGATATATTTACGAGATCAATGCGAGTATACGGAGAAATCACACAATATCCGTTCTCATAACGATACGAGCGTCACATTGGATCTACATGGTAGGTAGATATCGAAATGTTCTTTCGGAGTTTTCTCGATACGAGAATTCTTTAAAAATCGTAACGATATCGAAGAAAAAAATTATAAAAGTTCGAGATTACGATTGCGATATTGATTAAATAATTGTTTAATTGTCGTATCTTGTTAAAGTATTTGAATGTACGAACATCATCGAGATCATCGATTAAAAATTGACAGATATATAAAGATTTTTGTAAATGAATATTTGGCATTTTTAAAATGAATTTGATGACTTTTCGTTCTACAACCACGATATATGACATTGAGAAACACTACTGAATTTTTCTATTTTTTTTTATTATTAACTTTTTGATAAATTGATATTTTATAATTTTATTAAATTCTTTTAAAAAATATGCGATTTTGTAACTCACATCGTTTATTTAATTTTTTTCCGGTTTTTCTATTGGGGTCCTGCAATTTCTGCTGCTGGCTTTGTTTAATTTACTTTTAACCAGACACAGCACGGTGCGCGCGTAATTTTCAAATGTTTGCCGTCGGCGGTCGGTAGCAAAAATTACCAAATGCACCCGAAGCATTTCGGGTGCAACATTTGGCGTTAACCGTCATGTACCACAAAAGTGGCCAAATTTAAATTTAAATTGAATTGAGTTATTGTGCACAAAGAACAAAGTGAAAATATCTAATTAAATAAAAAAAACCAAACATTGTTTCAATGGTGTAATGCCGCTAATTTGCCAAAGCATGGGATTTGGAAATTAGGTCAGAATTCACTGATAATAACAGACATTGTATATTCTAATTTATGTTTTTCAATTTTTTTATTAAAATTTTTGTATATCATATTTTACTCGATATTAAAATATAATAATTATCACTTATTCAAATTTTTATTAATAATTAAATTGTTCGCTCAAAACTCAAATTTTCAATTAAAAAAGCACTAAAATTCAATTTTTACTAAAAATTTAATTTGTTCACAAATAATTCAATTCTGAACTTTTTCACAAAAAACTCAATTTTTCACTAAAAATTTAAATTTCCATTAAAAATTAAATTTTCACTAAAAAATCAATTTTAAACATTAAAATGTTTTCATTAAAATGTTTTCATTAAAAATTCAATTTTCATTTTAAATTCATGGTTTAATTAAAAGTGCAATTTTTCATTAAAAATTCAATTTTTCAATGAAAATTTAATTATTCACTAAAAAATCAATTTTTCACTAAAAATTCAATTTTTCATTATAAATTCAATTTTTCATTAAAAATTCAATTTTTTATTAAAAATTGAATTTATTAATAAAAATTCGTTGAAATTTTAAACAAAAATAATTGCGTCTGCTATGCTAATTAATTAAATAATTAATAATTTTAGATAATATTTATATAGTATTTATTGTAAAATGTAAAAATTATAATTTCTACTGAATCAAGCTTTTTCTATATTTAATCTAATGTCACGAAACTTGGAATTATCCTGACCCGGTCCATTGAATTGGTGGGGGGGTTCCCGTTGGTGTGGGCGCTATCCCGGTTGGATAGCGTCCCGTTGTTGGCGAACCTCCCGATGTTGGGGAGGTTCCCGTGGTTGGCATGGGTGATGATGTTGGAGTTCCCGTAGGTAAAGTCGGTGAGGTTGTTGGCCACCCACCGCCGCATCCCCCACATCCACCGCAACCACAGCAACCGCCGCATTGATAAGGGGGCCTCTGTGCTCCACAGTTGTTCCATCTGCTTTCTGCCACGTGAATACTGATGGCCAAAACGGCGACAATAATTAAAACGGTGTATTTCATGTTGATCCAACTAAGTAACTCTTTCGAACTATAAAACTATTCGACGATTTATAGGGTTTTATAGTGTCGAAAAAATAATATGTTTACGATTAATGTAATAATTGTGTGACGTGGGTAAAAAGAAAAAAACCTGTGCATATTTACGATAAGTAAATATTTGTTACATTCAGGTTTATTTTTTAATTACTTAATATTGACAACTGTTGGTAGTTTTTAACTTTTGGCATAACTGTGTAAATAGAAGTTTTGATATTTTTCCAGGTGCCACCAGATGTGTAAGTTTTATTTGTTTACATTTATTTTTATTTATTATATACATTATTTATTATATACATTATACGCGTTTTTTATAGTTTAAACTGCAACCACTCGAAGTTAATTTTTTCACGAAGTTAATTAAATGTTTCACGCAAAATTCAATGTTCTACTCAAAATTCAAATTCGCACAAAATGTTCATGCAAAATTCAATTTTCACTAGTGGAAATTCTAGTGGAAAATTAAATTTTGAGTGAAAAATTCTATTATTCATTTAAAATTTAAGTTTTCACTCAAAATTCAATTTTTCACTCAAAATTCAAATTTTCACTCAAAATCTAATTTTTTAAATTTTCACTCGAAATTCAATTTTTTACTCAAAATTAAATTTTTCACTCAAAATTCAATATTTTACTCAAAATTAAATTTTTTACTCAAAATTAAATTTTTACTCAATTTTTCACTAAAAATTAATTTTTCATCAATAATTCAATTTTTCACTAATATTTTCAATCAAAAGAACTTTTCACTCAAAATTCAATATTTTACTCAAAATTAAATTTTTCACTCAAAATCCAATATTTTACTCAATATTAAATTTTTCACTCGAAATTCAATTTTTTACTCAAAATTATATTTTTTACTCAATTTTTCATCAAAAATTAATTTTTCATCAATTATTAAATTTTTACTCAAAATTTAAATATTACTTTAGAGAAAACATTTTTTTACTAAAAATTCTTTTTTTCAAAAAAAAAAATCAATTTTGTCATTTCAAAATATTTATTAAAAATTTAAATATATAAATTAGTAATTAGTAGTGCTTTAAGGCATACAATTTTTTAGCACAGCTGTTGATTATCTTGTCATTTAATTTCCATTTCAGTCGTATCTTCTTTAAGTTCTGCGCTCATCCATCACTGTTGTTGGAACTGCTGCTGCCACAATTAACTTGCGCATCTATGCAGCGGCACCTGGTCCTCCCTAGGGCATGTTGCCAGCGTCAGTCAATACAGGAGGACGAACTGCCCAGGATGTGCGCTTCGGATATGTTCGTGTGCTGACAACACGGTTGCCGTCTTGTAATTTAATTCATCTGCATTATTGTGCAGAAGTGGGCCAAATACAGGGCAACACCTACAGCACAGAAAGCAGTACTCAATACAGTAAAACACCTAACTAAAAATAATTTTTCACTTTTCCTCCTCCATTTTCTTTCTCTATTTTCCTACGATATTTAGCCTACCATTTCTACTGGCCTGCTTTACTCCGATTGCAAGTTGCAACGTTTGTGTTCGGCTGCATCCTGTCGTCGTTGTCGTCGTCATCGTCTACGGTCCGACAACCAACAATTGTTCATTTTTATTCCATTTCAATTTCATTTGATTTTGCGCTCGAGTTATCCATTTATTTCATGCTTTCTTTGCTTTTATTTCCATTTATTCGGATTTGTATGCATTCGTGTTGTCTCTTTCTTGCATGCTCTTTTCTATATCTTTCTTTGGGCATTTATTCAGTTAGTTCTTCCTGCAAGTGCTTGAATTATTGTTGTTGGTTTTTTTTTGTTCTCTGCCGAGTTGGTTTAGTGCCAGTTTCCTTGGCTAACGATGGGCTTTGGATTCGTATCTTGTCGTGTTGAATGTGTCCGTCGGAATTGTTTGTACCATTTTGCATATATGTTTGGAATCAGAGGCGGATTGAACAAACGAGGCAATCGAGTTTGCTTCGGTGTTTCGATCAAAGGTCTGTTTTGACGGAAAAGAGGCCGTTATTGCAAGGGTCTTTTGATGGATCTAAGAAATGAATGTAAGTGAAAAAAGACGAAGGGCCGATATATGAATCTGAATTAGAACTGAAAGCATTATAAAGTATCGGAACTGGAATTGGAATCAAAACATTTTTTTTTTAATTTTACATTTAATTTGGACTACCAGAAAGAAACTGGAACTATTACTTAGTATTAGAACTGAAAGCAAAACCATTACTGGTTTTTAAACTGAAATCGAAACTGCACCTGAATACGAAATAAAAAATAATTTGAAGATCGTGTTTCTAGTTTCGGTTCTATTTTTATGAAATTGTTAACGCAAAGAATATAATTTCGGTTTGGCGTTTATTTTGTATATGACAAAAAAAAAATTAATAATATCTTTAAAAGAAATTTTAAAATTCCAAACACAATTTTGTAGGCCTAATTGAATTTTTGTGGGTCAAACTAAAATGAACAAAATGGAAATGTTTTGAAAACCGAAATAGTTCTTTTTTTATGGAACTAGAAACGATTTTAGTTCCGATTTTATGTTGTGTGTTTCAAAAAAGAATTTAAAAATATCTTTCAAAACAATTAGAAACAATCGAAACACAATATTGTGGACCAAATTAATTTTAGTAGGGCGAACTAAAACGAAACAAACGAAATGAAAATGATATAAGAACCGGAACAGTTCTTTTATGACAAATGGAAATGCAAAAATAGAATTTCGGTTTGGAGTCCGGATTGAATGTATCAAGAATGTATAATGAAATGTTTGAAATACAATTTGTCTGGGCCAGTTTTGTCTAATTTCCATTCTTATTTTATAGGTACTTCTCATGAAATGAGAATAGGGCCCCTGCAAACAAAGTTCGGGTTTAGAGAGAAGGGTTTAGAGAGAAAAAATTTAAATGGAATATCTAAAAACAATTTTGTGGACCAAAAAACCACAAAAAACCTACACAATTTCACCAAAAATCATTAAAACATTGACCGAGGTAATTTCGAAAAAAAGTTTAGCTCAATCAAAAGTGACGTAAATCGAAAAAGTAAAGTGTGAAAACTTAACTAATACGTTCACGACAAACATCTTTAAAAAAAATATGGATCAATAACCAAAATAAAGTTTAACAAATTGAGTACAGATATCTATTAGAAATGTTTAGACGTAATTTTGAAAAAAGTTTAAAGAGCTCAAAAAAGTCTTTACGTTAATTGCACTTTTAAAATTTTGTCATTGATAAAAATATGTTATATACAAAAAATTATTTCTCCCTTATATCAAAAAAACACCTCTCCATATTTCAGACAGAATATTAAAAAATAATAGTAATAATAGTAAAATAATAATAATTTTTTTATTTATTTATTATGCCATAAATTAAATTTCACGAAAATCGAAGAAAAAAATTTAAAACCCTGTCGATTTGATGGAACTGTAAACTTTTATGAAACTGTAAATGTATTTCGGAGTTCAAAGCCATTTTTGAAAATCGAAACACAAATTTGTAAGTCAAATGAAGTTTTATTGGGTGGACTAAAAGGAAACGAACGAAATGAAAAGAATTTGAGTACTGGAATCGACCTTTTTTATGGAACTGAAAACGCAGAAATTAGGATTTCGGTAGGAGTTCAGGTTGTAAGATACAGAAAATAATTTATGAAACAAAATGATCATTAAAATAAATTGTCAAAAAAGAAAGATGTACATTGTACATATTTCGTGTACATTGTACAACTATGTGGGCCGAGAAAACGAATAAGGATTTTTAATCAGAACCCGCCACTGCTCCGCATATTTCCACGTCTCCCTGTTTCGACTGTTTGTCCAACTGTCCGCCTTTTTGTTTGCCTGTTTGTCTCCCCCTCTATATGTGCTTTAGTCCTACGAGTTCTAACAGTTTGTTGCACAAGCGGCACGTTTAGCTTGTATGTCCTGCCATCCCGCCTCGTTTTTGCCTCATGTATGCCTCCTTCGCTGCAGCTTCAAATGCTCTGTTGGCTCTGCATTCCTGAAACATGCCATTGGTGGCAGAGCAGCATGCTTGTCTGTCTGTCTGTCGCTGCTGCTCCTAATAGATGATGACATTCTTTTTAACGACGCACAAAAGGACGATTTAATAATAAATTTATATATGCATTCATTCATAATACTCTGGTGGGACGACGAGCACAGTAGGTAGGAATGTCGGACTAATACTGGGACTAGGCATTGTTTGGTGTGTTCGCCGTGAGTGAGTTTCCCAGTGATGCTTGGGAATGCGAGTTATAAAAAATCCTTAGGTTTTTTTTTCAACACACGCACTGTACCAGTAAACTTTAATCAGAAATAAGTTAAATACCACGCATTCATTACTGCCATTGTGGGTAGATTACTTCGTGGGTGATTATGTTGTATTTTTGTAAATTATACTTATTCCCAAGCAAAGTGAAATTTTTCTTGAATAATTTAGCAGATTTAGAAGTTACAGGAAACTGTTTAATCAAAGTCCTAACCAAGAATACTTTTGAGAAATCCGAATTATTAATACCGAAATCTTGCTATTTCCGAATTATATCGTTAAATAAGTTATTAATAATCTGCTCTTCTAAAAACTCTATTTATATTTAAAAAGTATTCCAAAATTATTTAAATATTAATCGGCATGTTTTGAAATTCAATCGTTTTCAATAGGTAATCTATGTTTATACAAAAATGATAGGGTCTACTATACAAACGTACACAATTCATCTTAATTTCCGAGACATTCTGCTCTGAAACCTTTCCTTGTCAGATAAAACTTCTCTTAGACAAATCATTCCTGAGAAAATACTTATCGAAAAAAATGTTCTTTCTAGAGACAATTATTTTTTGGCATGAGTAATTTTCGTATAAATCATTCCAGGGTTATGTTTCGGAACAATTTTCCCAGGCAATTTTACTCCGAGATAACACATTTAGAAATTCTTCCTTAGAGAATTCCTTCTTGAACAATTTGTCAATATTTCTCGGATATATACTACTCAGGAAACTTTTTTTCAAACAAAGCTTCCCAGACAATTCTATCCCGAGACAAGTCTTCCCATATTCAACTCTTGTTCGATTCAAGTCATCCCCGAGAAAATAGTCATCGCACAAAATGTTGGTCTTAAGACAGTAAATTTCTTATAAATATTTCTGAAGACATATCTTCATCCTACAATTATTTCCCCGGACAAATATTTCCCAGAAAAATTATTCCCCGAGCCTCTAGACAATTCTTACTTTCAACAAATATAAAGATATCGTTGTTATTGTCGTTTTTGCTATCGGCTTGATATCGAATAGGTTTTCATTTCCAATAAACTAATTTCCTATATTCCGACATAGTTGTATAACTAAAAATCAAAAGAGCTCACAGTTCAATTTTCAAAATATATGGAATTTCAAATCAAAATTTTGTCACTAATTCAACGAATACAAATTTGTCGTTAAATGGGTCATTTTATAAAACGTGACATTTGTACCCTGCAGGGCAATACATGACATAGTACATACATCAATGTATTTGAAATAACAATACGCAGAAAAAAAGATACATTCAACTCACATATATAACTTCTACATTCATCTACTCATGAAGGCATAGTTCCTACAACTAGTAACAAAAAGCTGAATGCGCACCCAACAAAGTGGACCGGGCCAAACAATTGAGTACCAACTGTGCGCCAGTGACAATAAAAGGATGAGGACAACAGGATGACAACAAAAACTCGAAGGATGTCAGGACAATGCAGTAGTAAATGAATGGAGCGCCCGTTGCATGGCATGTGAGTCCACAGCCTTTTACCTGTGCGACGTCGTTGTCGTCCGTTGGCGTGGCTGAGTTAATTTAGCAAACGTCATGGCAACACTGGTCGCTGAACTTAACGACTCGATGCCTGATTCCTGATGCTTGTTGCCTGATGCATGCTGCATGATTGTTGGCGACCCCACGCTTGTCCATTTGTCGGCCAATTTGAGGCGCAGAGAATGATGAGGAGAGTCGCTTTATATTTATAGTTCTGTCTGACGTGATCTGATGTGATGCGATGTGTTGCGATGTGTTGCAATGCGATGTGATGTGTATTGCAATGATGCCAATTTTTGAGTACAAAAAAACGAAGGCGAAGAGGAGCCAACGAGTTACACAGAAAACTAAATTAATTTTTCGAGATAATTCTTTCGCAGTCGATTCTAGCTTTTACAATACTTCTCATTATCTGCTAAGAAAAATGTTTTCCGATATAATGTTTTCACCGAAATAATTCTTTCGCAGACAATTCTTATCCGAAACAAATTTTTCTCAGAAATTATTTTTATCCGATATAATTTTTCCTCCGACGATTATATCCAGAAAAATTAATTTTCCGAAATAAGTATTCCACAGAAACATACTTCTCACAGATAAAACAATTTCTCGTGATAATTCTTTCTTATTAAATCCGAAATTATCATTTCACGAAATATTTCTTTCTCAGACAAGTCTTTCTAAGATAATTTTTTCAAACTATTCGTTACCGAGATTTATCTTACCTGGGATAATTCTTCCTCAGACACTAAAAATCCAACTTTTCACTGAAAATTCAATTTTCACTAAAATTCAGTTTCTTACTAAAAAAATTCATTTTTTTCTCACTCAAAATTATAATTTTCACTCAAAAATCAAATTTTCACTAAAAATTCAGATTTTCACTAAAAAATTCAATTTTCACTAAAAATTCAAGTTTTCACTAAAAATTCAAATTTTCATTCAAAATATAATTTTTCACCAAAAATGCAATTTTTCACTAAAAATTCAATTTTTCACTATAAATTCAAATTATCACTAAAAATTGAAATTTTCACTAAAAATTCAATTTTTCACTATAAATTCAAATTTTCACTAAAAATGGAGATTTTCACTAAAAATTAAATTTTTCACTACAAAATCCATTTTTCACTAACAATTTAATTTTTCACTAAAAATACAAATTTTACTAAAATTTCAATTTTTCACTAAAAATTTAAATTTCACTCAAAAATCAAATTTTCACAATAAAATCTAATTTTCACTAAAATGCAATTATTCACTAAAAATTCAATTAACATTAAAATAAATTTTTCAGTCAAAATTCAGATCATTAAAAATGCAATTGTGTACTAAAAATAAAATTTTTCACTAAAATTAAGTTTTTGTCTCAAATGGAAAACAAATTTACTAAAAATTAAAATTTTCACTGCAATTCAAATTTCAAAATTTAAATTTTTACTAAAAATTTAAATTTTTACTAATAATTCAAATTTTCACTTTAAATTCAATTTTTCACTAAAAATTCAATTTTTCACTAAAAATTCAATTTTTCACTAAAAATTCAATTTTTCACTAAAAATTAAATTTTTCACTATAAATTCAATTTTTCACTAAAATTCAAATTTTCACTTTAAATTCAAATTTTCACTTTAAATTCAAATTTTCACTTAAAATTCCATTTTTCACTAAAAATTCAATTTTTCACTAAAAATTCAATTTTTCACTAAAAATTCAATTTTTCACTAAAAATTCAATTTTTCACCAAAAAATCCAAATTTTCTCTAAAAATTCAAATTTACACTAAAAATTCAAATTTTCACTAAAAATTCAGATTTTCACTAAAAAATTCAATTTTTCACTTTAAATTCAATTTTTTTACTAAAAATTCAAATTTATACAAAAAATTCAAATTTTCACTTAAAATTCAAATTTTCACTAAAAATTAAATTTTTCACTAAAAATTCAATTTTTCACTAAAAAATCAAATATCACTCAAAAATCAAATTTAACAAAAAAATCCAATTTTCACTAAAAAATCAATTTTTCACTAAAAATTCAATTTTTCACTAAAAATTCAATTTTTCTCTAAAAATTAAAATTTCACTCAAAAATCAAATTTTCACAAACATATTCAATTTTCACTAAAATGCAATTATTCACTAAAAATTCAATTAACACTAAAAATAAAATTTTCAGTCAAAATTCAAATCATTAAAAATGCAATTGTGTACTAAAATTAAAAATTTTCACTAAAATTAAGTTTTTGTCTCAAATGGAAAACAAATTTACTAAAAATTAAAATTTTCACTGAAATTCACATTTTCACTAAAAATTCAAATTTACTCTAAAAATTCAAATTTTCACTAAAAAAATTCAAATTTCACTAAAAATTAAATTTTTCACTTAAAATTCAAATTTTCACTTAAAATTCAAATTTTCACTTAAAATTCAAATTTTCACTTAAAATTCAATTTTTCACTAAAAATTCAATTTTTCACTAAAAATTCAAATTTTCACTTAAAATTCAATTTTTCACTAAAAATTCAATTTTTCACTAAAAATTCAATTTTTCACTAAAAATTCAATTTTTCACTATAAATTCAAATTTCACTAAAAAATCAAATTTTTACTTTATATTCAAATTTTCACTTAAAATTCAATTTTTCACTAAAAATTCAATTTTCACTAAAAATTCAATTTTTCACTAAAAATTCAATTTTTCACTAAAAATTTAATTTTTCACTATAAATTCAAATTTCACTAAAAATTCAGTTTTTGCTGAAACTTCATTATGATTTGTTTTTTCTTAGGTATTTCTTTCTCCAATGTAATTCATTGTTAGACAATTCTTCTTTATGCTGGAATTAAATCTTCCCTGACGAACACTCAAATTCTTCTGCGAAATAATTATTTCTCTGACCAATCCATCTCTAGATAATTTCAGCCAGGGATAATTCTTCCCCGAGAATTATTCTTTATTGCCCAAAAACATTTTTTCCGATAAAAATTCTTCAACAGATAATTCTTTCCCGAACAATTCTTACTCAGAAAATGTTTGCGCATTCCAATTTTTAGTTAGACAATTCATTCCCGACACAATTCTTCCCCGTCAAAATTCTTCCTCAGACAATTTGTTCTTTAGTTAAGTATTTCCCGAGACAATTCTGTATGCAGAGTCAGTTCTCTTTTATATCAAAACCATTTTTCGTTGGAAATTCACCAAAACAAATTCCCAAAACCAATTCTTCCTTAGAAAATTGTTTCCCGAGATAATCTCAATACAATTTTTCAATAGACTATTTTATCCCGAGAAAATTCTTCCTCAAAAAATTGGTTTTTAGAAGATTATTCCTAGACAATTCCAATTCTTCAACTTTTCGTTTTATCTCAGAGATAAACTGTCCAAGTATAATTTATTTAGAGGAAAATTTGGTTCTATGAAAAATAGTTTTTGGGAAATTATGTACTCGGGCAAGCTTTGCCCGAGTACAAAATTGTCTCGAGGTA
Source organism: Dryomyza anilis (assembly GCA_951804985.1). Lineage (NCBI taxonomy): Eukaryota > Metazoa > Arthropoda > Insecta > Diptera > Dryomyzidae > Dryomyza > Dryomyza anilis. The sequence continues at coordinate 124,112,367 of OX638130.1, read as the reverse complement.
TTATTGATTTAAAAAAATTGCCTTGGGAAAGAATTCTTTCGGGAAACTTTTGCCTTGTGGAAAATTGACCTTCGAAAAGAATTATTTAGGGGAGATATTGTTTTAGGATAGATTTCTTTAGACATAAAAGATTCGTGATAAAAACAACCTCTTGGGGAATAAATATACGGGATAAATTGAAGCAGAACCATTGTCTTTAATCACTGCAAATTATTTTCATATTTTACTATAATAGTGCACAATTTTTAAATATTATGAATTAAGATAATTTTTCAAAAATATATCGAATTTTTTATTATACCCTAAAATTTCAGAAAAATCATAGGAATTTCATAAAATTTGTAAATAGTATTTTGAGTGCAGTTAGTGTAGACAAATGGACCACGGACGGACGGATGGACGAACAACCGAACGGACGGACACCATGTTTGCGCAATGCAATCAACATGGCGTCCGCTACGTTATGAGGCAGGCCGAACAAACAAACAGCAATGACAGTTGTCATTCGCATTGTTGTAGGAGTAGTTGCAGGCACTCAGCTTTTGTTGCTGCTGCTGTAGTTATTATGTTGCTGCTCTTGATGTTGTTGTTGCTACTGATGTTATTGTTGCTGTTGTCTCCTAGTTATTGTTGCAACACTCAGTGCCACGTGTATGAATAAATAATAAAAACTGCAAAATACGGGGGGCGTATGAGCAACATACACTGACAATCATAAAAAGCAGGAAACAAAAACACACAGTAAACAATTGTTTTAATTGTCCCAGTGCGCGCGCGAGGCTGCCTTTTATGCTCTACACACTTTTTGTATTTTTGATGCCTTTTCTATTTTTTTTTGTTGCTGTTGTTTACAATGCAGTTGCTCTGTTGTTGCTGCTGCTACTTTATTGTTGCTATTGTTGTTGCATCAACATCGTCAGTCCGCCGTTTGGTTGCATGTTTTGCAGTTGAGCAATTGCTATGTTGCTGCCTTTTCATTCGAATCGTCTTCTTTGTGCTGATGTTAATTCGCGCTGCTAAAATATAAATAGTTCCTAGGATAGCGGTGTCAATAGAGAAGGCTTACTTACTTTACGCATGGTATGACAATTTTTATTTTATTACCCCGCCCACTTTGGTGTAATCCAAAAAGCTGTTGTGACCTCGGTCGGTTTTCGATTTTGCTCGGTTCTAGGGGGCCGAGTGGCAACAAAATTTTGGATTTTCGGAAATCTTCCCCCATTAGGAAGGAAGTGGCATTTTTTTAATATTTCCAGTATAATATTAATATTTTCCTATAAAGTAAACTTGAGCCAAAAAAAAAACGCATTTTTAATATAAAATATTATACAGCGAACACATTTAATTTAGAAATTGGATTAGCTGGTTAATTTTCGGGTTGTGTATAATTCTTATCCAGAAAATGCTTTTTCGAGATAATTCATTATTTAAAAATTTCTTTCAACGGATGATTTTCACTAGAGATCATACTTCCTCGACAATTATTTATTGGGATAATTTTTCCCGCGACTGTTCTTCTCCGAGACAACACAACTCGAAGATCAATGCCTTTCTGAGACTCTACTTCTCACAAATCTTTTTCCTTCTTAAGACAATTCGTGGATAAAACTTCCCTGAGACAATTCATCTTAATTTCCGAGACAATTCTGCTCTAAAACCTTTCCTTGTCGAGGCAATTTTTCTCATATAAAACTTGTCTTAGACAATTCATTCCTGAGTTCATTATTTTCCCGGAGAATTATTTCCCAAGACAATTGTTTGTCAGAAAATTATTTCTCTGAAAAATCTTCAAACAGACAATGTTATCCCCTGAGACGTATTCCCATATACAATTCTTGCCAGAGTCAAATCATTTATTTTAAATTTGGACTTATCGTACCATACCCATTCTCTAAGGAAGAATTTCTAAATGTATTGTCTCGGGGTAAAATTGTCTATGAAAATTGTGCCGAAACATAATTGTCCGGAAAAAATACTTGTACGAGGAAGAATTCTCTCGGGGAAGATTTATCCGAGAATTACTTGTGCCAGAAAATCATTGTCCGAGGAAATAATTGTGCGAGAAAATAATTGTCTCTAGAAAGAACATTTTATCGGGGAAGAACGTTTTTTATGGGGAAGAATTTTACGGAGAATATTTCTACTGGGAAGAATTCTACGGCGAAATGTTCTACGGGGAAGAATTTTACGGGAAATAATTCTACAGGGAACAATTCTACCGAGATGAATTCTACGGGAAGAATTATACCGGGATGAATTCTACGGGAAAGCGTTCTATGTGGAAGAATTGTTCGGGGAATATTTCTACTGGGAAGAATTCTACAGCGAAATGTTCTATGGTGAAGAATTCTAAGGGAAAGCGCAGTCTGAGAAAGAATTGTCTTTGAGAAAAGTTGTTATGACGGAGAATTATTATTTGGTTACTACATTTATAAAACCAATAACAAACTTCAACAGCTAAGCACGGGCCCCTCATATAAATAATAAAAATGTTTTTTAAATTAATAAAATTGCTCCATATCTTTTAATTCACAAAATCTTGGCACGAGTCGTGCACGGGTCCAACTAGTACATAATAAAATAAACAAGGTTTTGTAAATATAAATAAAGATTTTTTGAATATTTGAATATCATTTGGAAAATAAAAAAAAATATAAATTAAATTATGAAATTTTGAAACGTCATTCAAAAAGTCCATTTGTAATTCAAAAATATAAAACCTGCAATATATACCCAAAGAACATGCAATTTCCATGCATACTAAATGAAATCTACTAATTTCAGACAACATTTTTGAGTCGAGGCGACCTTTTTTCGGCATTTTTCAAACAGACAATGGCGGTGTATGTATTAAAAGCAGTTCTGCTGTCTGTTTTCTGAGCGTACTCGAAATATGCCGTGAATATGCCAATAAAATTCCACAAAATATGACAACCTCCCGGGACAAAATTTCTGACATTTTTCAGAAATATTTCCGGCAAACACACAGATAATTGGAAGTTTTTGGAAAGCGTATGGCAGATTTTCAAATTATATGGGATTTTAGAGGCAGATTCACGGCATATCTGGGGAACGGGCAAAAAAGCAAACAGTTTGTGATACAACCCCAGACCAAATTTTTGGCAGGATCGAGGCAGTTCAGAAACATTTCCTCGAAATATTTCAAACAGACAAAGGCGGAGTTTGTATCAAAAGTTGTCTGTTTTCTGCCCGTTCCCCAAATATGGCGTGAATCTGCAATAAAAATTCCACAAAAATTTACAACCTGCTATACACTTCCCAAAATATTCTATGCGTTTGCCGGAAATATGCCCGAAATATTACAGAAATATGCCAAAAATTTTGTCTCGGGCCCCAGACAAGATTTTTGGCAGAGTCGAGGCAGTTCAGAAACATTTCCTCGACATATTTCAAACAGACAAAGGCGGAGTTTGTATCAAAAGCTGTCTGTTTTCTGCCCGTTCCCGAAATATGGCGTGAATTTGCCATAAAAATTCCACAAAAATTTACAACCTGCTATACACTTCCCAAAATATTTTATATATCTGTGCGTTTGCCGGAAATATGCCCGAAATATTACAGAAAAATGCCAAAAATGTTGTCTCGGGAAACTCCGCGCTTGGCTGCTTGAAATTTCTGACAGGAATATTTCCGGCAAACACACAGATAAGTAGAAGCTTTTGAGAAGCGTATGGCAGATTATCAAATTTTATGGTATTTTAGAGGCAGTTTCTCGGCATATTTTGAGAACGGGCTGAAAACAAACAACTTCTGATACAAACTCCGCGCTTGGCTGTTCGAAATATGTCGAAAAATATTTTTCTCATTTTATTCTCATTTGATATTGAGAAAAGACCGATTGAAGTTGCGATTTTAAATTCAATATATATGAAATGAATATATAAAATTTATATTTTAAATTTTGTTTATAATTAAATTTAGTTTAAGTCATATTTTTAGATGATATTTGAAGCAAAACTTATATGATGTAATTAAAAAGAAAAACAACAAGAATCTTAAATCATTACCTCTCATAACTAATGCGTTCTATTATTTATAATGGTAAATGAAATTTTTACAACATATTTTCAAAACTAGATCCTTATTTCAACATTCTCTTATATTTCTCTGTGTGTGACTCTGAGTGAACTGCAGTGTTCGCTGAAGCCATAAAGTAAAAACTAAGGTAGTAAATAAAAGATTAAAATATTACAAAAAGCAGTGGCACTTTGTCATAAAATAATTTGTTTCCAGTGAACTTATAGCATTCAGAATTCATTCATAATATTTATTCATTTGTTTCAAAATTCACCATTGTTCATTTGATGGTGCTGCATACATAGTTCATGTTATTTTTTTCTGTTGCTTTTACTACTTTTGCTGTTGCTTTCACTACTATTTCTATTGCTATTGCTGTTGGTGTTGCTGCCACTGTTGCCGTTAATTGTAAGCAACATTTTTGACTGCATTGTGTTCGTTGCTGAACAATGTTGCTGGCTTCAAACAGCAGAGCCCGTCAGCGCTTCGGGATGCATGCAATAAATGAATAGAAGTTAGAAAAAGAAAAAATAAAATAAAAATTATGAATGCAAGTTAAATAAAGGCAGTGGAAGCATAACAACTGAACATGCTGCCAAGTTTTAGCATTTGACTTCTGCAGTGCTTTTGGGGGTCAAAAGCACAATAACTATTTAAATGGCTAACAATGTAGCAGACCGAAATTGGTCGAATGCTTGAATAAAATGAGAGCAAATTGTTTTAAATGTTTGAAGTCAGTTCAGAAATGAGGTTAATGAAGTGAAAAAAGGCGGAATGTTTATTGCAGCAAAGTGAAAATATTGCCGCTGGTCAGTTACAACCTGTGGAATTGAGGGCCATACGTTATGTGGAAGACACAACTTTTAAAGTACACATTAAATTATAGGAAAATAAAGAAAATAAAATAAATGAAAATAAATGGAAATAAATGGAAATTAAGGAAAACAAATAAATAAATTAATAGAAAAAGTAGGAGAAAAAATGAACATTAAAAAAAAATAGAAAAAAAAAAATTAAAACAAAAATTATTAAAAAGAAATGAAATAAAATAAAAAAAAGAAGATATCGTCGTTGTAGAACGAAAAGTCATCAAATACATTTTCAAAATGCCAAATATTCATTTACAAAAATCTTTATATATCTGTCAATTTTAAATTGATTTAATAATATTGATCAATAAACTCAAATTTTAAGTTCTTCCGAAAAACTTATTTGGTGACTTTTCGTTCTACAACGACGATATAATAAAATAAATGAAGAGAATATATATATAATACTGTTACGAAAATTCAGTCTACTGAAAACTGTTCTACAAGTTCGTATCTCTGGATTGTGTACAAAATAAAAACACTCTTATGTTTGGTTTAAATTATAACAATTAACTTTATTAATTCACTTTAATAAACAACTGTACTAATAACTAATTCTAACAACTGCTTCATGTCCACAATTTAACTTGACATTTATCACACGAGATGCACTCGACCACTTTACAATCACTATTGAAGTGCTGTACCTCAGATGCGGCTCCCTTATATACTGAATGCATCAGTTCGACACGTTTAGACAAGCTTCGAAGTGTTTCGAGAACCTTCTACTCGTTTCGTGAATGACGCATGCTATATGCATCTCATTCGCATTCATGTGTTTTAATGCGCTGATCTTCCATCTCTTTCTCGCACACTACCTCAGTGGGCTGAATGATCTTCCGTCTCTTTCTAACACATGCTTAGTGCGCTGAATTGTCTTGCGTCTCATTACTTATTGTTGATTGTTTGCACTATGGGGCAAAAAGCATCTTTTCGTAACAATACTATAATATAAAGAAAATAAAAAAGGAATAAGAAAAGGAAAAAAAAAGGAAAAGCTAAAGGATTAAGAAAAAAAGAATAATAAAAAAAAACAAAGAAAAAAAATGGAAGATGAATTACAAAAAAAAGATGAAAAAGATAAAGAGAAAACGAAAAATAAATTGGAAATGAGAAGGAGAAGAAAAGGGAAAAAGAAAAACAAAAACAAAAGGATAAGATATGGAAAAATAATAATAAAAAAGGGTATATGAAACGCAAGGATAATAAAAGAAAAAGGAAATGAAAAAGTAGAAGGAAAAGAAAAAGGAAAATGGAAAGGAAAAAGAAAATAAAAAGGAAAATGGAAAGAAAAGGGAAAAGAAACAGATTAAAAAAAATGAAAATATGAAGAAACAAGTAAAAGGAAAAGATAAAGAAATAGAAAAATGTACAAGGAAGGAAAAGAAAAATGATAAGAAAAAGAAAAATAAAAAAATGATAAAAAAAGAAAAATAAAAAAAAGAAAAGGAAAAAGAAAAATAAAAAGAAAAAAAAAAGAAAAAAAACAAACAGGAAAATGATAAGGGAAAGGAAACAGAAAAGGAAAAAATTGAAAAGAAGAAGAAAAAGGTAAAAGAAAAAGGAAGAGATAAAGATAAAGAAACAGAAACAGATACAAGGAAAAGTAAAAGAAAAAGAAAAAGGACAAGAAAAAGTAAAGGAAAAAAAGAAAAAGAAAGAGAAAAAAAAGAAATAGAAAAAGAAGAAGAAATATAAAAAGAAAAAGAAAATAATAAAAAAACGAGTTGAGAAAGTTAGGTCACATGGGTAAGTTCGGTCACATGGGGCGGATTTTTATAGTCGGTCGGGCCCGACTGTGGAATACCCTACACCTTTGGTGGGGATATTAATGTGGGACATTTAATTGCATACCTTAATTTTAAAGTTTTTAATTATGCTGAACCTCCCCACCCTCAGAATATTATTCATAAATCAGAAATTTATGTCTAATATCCCCATAAATTAAAAAATGTATATAATAGTATAAACAACTAAAAAAAAATTTAAAAATATAATTGGGCGGACCACGCCTATATTTAAAATTTTGAAAGGCTAATATTTCATAGATTTGATTTTAATAATTTACGGATCAAATTTCCACTATGAAAACCCGGGAAATAATGAAAAAAAAGTGGACAGATCACGCCCATTTTTGGACCACATATTTATAGGTGAATTCTAACAATACATTTTAAATTTTATAACTATACCTTGAATACTTTTCGAGTTATTAGTTCCGAAAGAGTTATATAAAAGTGACTTGTATGGGAGGTGGGCGTGTCCGTTGACCGATTTGGCTCATTTTCAAACTCAGTTCCTACTTTTGGCTAAAATATATTGAGTCGAAATTTCATCGTATTCTGATCAGTATTTCTCAAGTTATTCTGTATTCGGACAGCAAGACGGACAGACAGACAGACAGACAGACAGACAGACAGACAGACAGACAGACATACAGACAGACATGGCTAAACGGACTCGGGTAGTGATGCTGATCAAGAATATATATACTTTTCCATACCGGACCCGCCTCCTATAGGGCGTTACAATATATGCACAAAGTTATATACCCTGTACCTCATAGGTGTAGGGTATAACAATTAAAAGAAAATAACTAAGAAATGGCAAGTACAAAAATAATAACAAAAAATAATAAAAAATACACAAATAAAAGAAATGAAAATTAGAAAATAAATGAAATTATAAGAAATAAATAAAAGAAAGAACGAACGAACGAACAGAAAATAACAAATATAATTAAATAAAATAATGTTTTCTTTTACATTCTTTTATTTAACAACAACAATTTATATATAAAAATTAAATATTCAAAACTAAAATTATATATACATAAAAAAAAAATAAAAAATAGTTAAAACATGAACAGAAATGAAAATTTTATTGCTTAATTATGAAAATAAAAACCTCAATTTTAAAAAAAAAATCAATGAAATAAAATCCAAAAACTACAAATAAAAAATTCGTACAAAAAACTAAATGTATAACGTACGAAAAATGTATAACTAATAGCCGTATTATGGTATTTTCATGACAAAGTCTAGTCATTGAAATGTTGTCATTTACCGTGTCACGCCTTTTTTATAAATAATTGTTACTCTATTCTAATTTAAACGTGACAAATTGAAACTCAACACTGTGGTGAAAAGCTTTTTTCTATATTAACTGTCAAAAAGTTAAAATTCAAATGTAAACAATTTAAAAATACAAAATTTATAAAATATTTTACGTGAAAATTTTTTTACTATTTAAAATAAAATGCAGATTGCGCGATTTGAATTCGGCGGTTAGTGATATCCGGTAGTATTTCCATCCGCATAATCCGTAAATACAAGAAATGATTACAAAAATCGGTTGTCCACCAGAAAGTTAAATTGCCGACAAGTGTTCAGCGAACAAATATAGATATCGATATAGTGTACATGGCAGCATCCTAAATATACCATGGTATATTTTATATATATTTATAAATCAGTAATTCAATGGACACATTTTTATTTATTAAAATTTAAGATTTTTTAAAATATATGTTTTATTTAATTTTATTATTAATATTTTTGTTGATTTTGTATTAATTTTTATATTTAAAAAAAATCATTTCTTTTAAATAAAATAATTATTAAATATAATGTATTTGACTTTATTTATTTCAAAAAAATAAAAAAGTTGCAAAAATATGTGAAAAATATAACATTCCGTATTTTTTAAAAAACACGGCATGAAAACGTACCGTATACGGAATGGTTTTTAATGCACTCAACGGAGTCCACTCCGTTTTATAACAATAATACGGACCGTATACGGCACAGAAACGACTCGTCGTCTACGAAGTACACTCCGTTTTATTTTAAAAATACGGTACGTTAACGGTGCGTCGATACTGTATGAAAAACGGTTTCGAACACCGTTTTCGATGTCACGTTTTATCCGTTCTCTGTACCGTATACGACTCCGTAATACGGTGCGTTTACGGAATCTGATCCCGTATTTGCTGTACCGTTAACGGCACGTATACGGAACGTTTTGTTTCTTGGGGCATTAAGTGCAATTCAATAAAATGTGGTATTAAAACGTTTAAAATGATCATATATTTGAGAATTAAATCCTTGTCTATTCTTTAGGTGGTGAGAAATTTCATAACAATTGTCACTGCTTTCGTTGCTACTTTGCTAGTAGAATACCATTTCGTGACAATTGTCACTCACCTCAAAATTGTCATTGTTTTGTCATTGTCATTGTCTGCCATTGCCCATAAATCTTAAACAATACTACATCACAAATCTCAAACTAAAAATGATACACTCAAAATAAAAAGTCTGTAACAGTAGCAAAAAATGTTTGCTGAAAAGAGAAAAGCGCCATTTTAACTAATTTTTTGCTGTTAACTCAAATTCATAAAAAATAAAATAGATTTTTTTATACCCTACACTAAGAGTGAAAGGGTATATTCAGTTTGGTACGCCGTTTGTAACACCCAGAAGTAAGCACCTCCGGTATGGAAAAGTATATATATTCTTGATCACCATGATCTCCTGAGTCGATTTAACGATGTCCGTCTGTCTGTCACGATTACAGAAAAAGTAGAAGAGATAGAACAATGAAACTTTAGATTTAGATTACTTATATATCGAAGCTGTCGGAACAAATTGGCATGATCGGTCTATTGTGACCTGAGAACCGACCACTTACGTTCAAATACCTCATATAAAATGAATATCTACAGATCAATATTACTGTATACGTGCTTAGGTAAACTTTTTTTGGTCAAATATATATTGACTCATGCTCAAATACATTAAAATAATGTTTTCCGGCGAAACGACTTGTGGTTACAAAAAAAATCGAAATTCGGTACACCTACCCATTTTTAAATATGGGTATCAAATGAATGGACATTCTTCAGCGATTGAAAGTTTGTAGTTATTTTCAGGATTCGTATACCCTTGTGACCTATATACCACTTTGACTATAATTATAATTATAAAAATACTATAAAAATAATTTTGATAATCCTAACTATCATAATAACACCTACTTTAAAATTTGTCATGTGAACTTTTAATATTTTTTTTTTTAAGTTTTTTTTATTTTAATATTTTTTTTAATTTCTGATACACTTTTTTTATTTTTATATTATTATTTTTTTATTATATTTATTTCATTTATTTATTATTTTTTTAATTTTTTTTATGTTACCTTTATTTCACTATTTTACTATTGCATGCGTGCATTATTATTACGTAAAAGAAATATTTCTTTTAAATAAGTTTGTTGTCATAAAAGAGTCTACGAATTATTGAGACACTTAGCTGTAGCGTCTCGTGATTATGGCGCCATCTAGTGCAGGTTAGCTACACTAGCAATATGCACACCTGTGACACTAGCATGATCTTGATCACTAGCAGAACTAAGATTCCCAGCAAACAGTTCGCTATTGCAGATTAAAGTGTGCTGTAAAAACAAATTAGAGTGTGCTAAAATTTAGCAGTCAGAGTTTGCTATTAATAGCAGACTTTTTATTTTGAGTGTACAAAGAAAATTCAAATATCAAAAATATAAATCAAAGCCATAATTTGGAAACTTTTTCGATATTTAACTTAGAATCGAAACGAGGAGAAAACCGCCCAGCAAACCAAACGATATTTTAACGATATCGAAACGATATCATTTATATGTCCAAATTATCGTTTTCGATATTCTAAAATGATACGAGATTGATAGGGTTTTCGATAAAAACGAACCTATCTATAACGATATCGTTATTTTTTGTCGATGTAGATATCGAAAAAGTGTTCATATTCGATAAACAAATTTAATTTGTTCACAAAATTTTATTTTTTGACAATAATTTCAATAAACATACAATTCAATTTCAAAATATTTTGAGTTTCATATCGTAAATTAATCTTCATTTTATCGAATTAAAAAATTATCGTCAAATGGTTTGTAGGGCGATAACGCAGAAATTTAAAATCAGATTTTATTACAAAATATTATTACAACGAGATGTCTCAAATTCTGGTCAAAATTGTATTAAAATTTCTATTCGATGAAATTAGTTTTGTGTTGTTTTAGAATTCGATTTTCAAAATAAATAAGGATTTTATAAGGAAATACATGCAAATTCTGTGGCACATTTAGAATTTCGAACGAAAGTGAAGGAAATTAATATAAAAAATAATTAAAACCTTTATTTATTAAAAATATTTACAAACCATTAATACATAAATTAGAGCCTTGCGCAAATCGTATCAAGGTCAAGTTGCCCAACATAAGCACGCGTCACAACCACGTCAACATTAATATGCAAAATAATCCAGATAGTCGCATTTAATTACTATCAATTAAAGCAATTTAAACAGACGCCACAAAAAATATGTTGATGCTGATTGCAATTAAAATATTCCAGTTGCTTGCGTCCGCAAGTGCGCCGCCACATCCTCATCAGCCACATCGACATCGACACAAACAACATCATCGGGAACAGCATCCGCAACGACATCAGCACCAATATAAGCATCAACATCAGCAACACCAAAAACCCCAAACATCAAAATCACCATCGGCAACATATACCACCAACATCACCCACATCAGCAACATGCATGCAGCAGCAAATACTATTACTGCCTGTACGCATCAATGTACCTGAGTTTTTATGGCATTTGATGCTGCTGCGCCTAAATTAAAATAAAATTTCATAAAAAATACAAAATAAAAAAAATACGTGGTAGGTGAAATGCTTAAAATCCACTTTGGCCTTAACAAAAAATGACACATGCAACGTCACAAATGTTGATGTGTTTATTTTACAGTTAGTTGGCTGCCATGCAACGCGCAGTGCTGCCAACTTCGCATTTAAACGAGACACGATCCGCACAAATCGAATGAATGCAACGGATGCGGAAACACGTGATTGCCATCGCGTAACAGTTCAGCGATGATGACACTTAAAAAAATAAAACAACTAACAAACAAAAATACAAAACAACAAATTAAAATACAAAACAAATTTAAAAAAAAAAACAAAAAACAAATAAATAAATTATACAGAAATAAAGAAATAAATAAATAAGGAAATAAACAAATAAAGAAATAAAGATATAAAGAAATAAAGAAATAAAGAAATAAAGAAATAAAGAAATAAAGAAATAAAGAAATAAAGAAATAAAGAAATAAAGAAATAAAGAAATAAAGAAATAAAGAAATAAAGAAATAAAGAAATAAAGAAATAAAGAAATAAAGAAATAAAGAAATAAAGAAATAAAGAAATAAAGAAATAAAGAAATAAAGAAATAAAGAAATAAAGAAATAAAGAAATAAAGAAATAAAGAAATAAAGAAATAAAGAAATAAAGAAATAAAGAAATAAAGAAATAAAGAAATAAAGAAATAAAGAAATAAAGAAATAAAGAAATAAAGAAATAAAGAAATAAAGAAATAAAGAAATAAAGAAATAAAGAAATAAAGAAATAAAGAAATAAAGAAATAAAGAAATAAAGAAATAAAGAAATAAAGAAATAAAGAAATAAAGAAATAAAGAAATAAAGAAATAAAGAAATAAAGAAATAAAGAAATAAGAAATAAAGAAAGAAAGAAAGAAGTAAAGAAATAAAGAAATAAAGAAATAAAGAAATAAAGACATAAAGAAATAAAGAAATAAAGAAATAAAGAAATAAAGAAATAAAGAAATAAAGAAATAAAGAAATAAAGAAATAAAGAAATAAAGAAATAAAGAAATAAAGAAATAAAGAAATAAAGAAATAAAGAAATAAAGAAATAAAGAAATAAAGAAATAAAGAAATAAAGAAATAAAGAAATAAAGAAATAAAGAAATAAAGAAATAAAGAAATAAAGAAATAAAGAAATAAAGAAATAAAGAAATAAAGAAATAAAGAAATAAAGAAATAAAGAAATAAAGAAATAAAGAAATAAAATAATAAAGAAATAAAGAAATAAAGAAATAAAGAAATAAAGAAATAAAAAAATAAAAAAATAAAGAAATAAAAAATTAAGAAATAAAGAAATACAGAAATAAAGAAATAAAGAAATAAAGAAATAAAGAAATAAAGAAATAATGAAATAAAGAAATAAAGTAATAAAGAAATAAAGAAATAAAGAAATAAAGAAATAAAGAAATAAAGAAATAAAGAAATAAAGAAATAAAGAAATAAAGAAATAAAGAAATAAAGAAATAAAGAAATAAAGAAATAAAGAAATAAAGAAATAAAGAAATAAAGAAATAAAGAAATAAAGAAATAAAGAAATAAAGAAATAAAGAAATAAAGAAATAAAGAAATAAAGAAATAAATAAATAAAGAAATAAAGAAATAAAGAAATAAAGAAATAAAGAAATAAAGAAATAAAGAAATAAAGAAATAAAGAAATAAAGAAATAAAGAAATAAAGAAATAAAGAAATAAAGAAATAAAGAAATAAAGAAATAAAGAAATAAAGAAATAAAGAAATAAAGAAATAAAGAAATAAAGAAATAAAGAAATAAAGAAATAAAGAAATAAAGAAATAAAGAAATAAAGAAATAAAGAAATAAAGAAATAAAGAAATAAAGAAATAAAGAAATAAAGAAATAAAGAAATAAAGAAATAAAGAAATAAAGAAATAAAGAAATAAAGAAATAAAAGGGTTTAAAAATCCTGAAAATAAATGCAAACTTGCTATCTGCAAAGAATTTACATTCATTTGAGTACTCAAATGGTAGATGTAACGCATTTCGAATTTTTGTCGGGAACCACAAGTCGGTTCGTGGAAAAACTTTTTATTTTGCATAAAGTCAATATATATTTGAGCAAAAGTATAGAGGAAGTGCACCCGTAAATGTTAGTGCTATTTGAACATAACTGGTTGTTTTACAGGTCACAAACGACCGATCATGGTTATTTTAAATATCAGACTTCGGAGTTTTATTGACCTAGATTTTCTAGTTTTCCTTTAATCGTGATTTCAACTGACAGACAAATGGACCTCGCTAAATTTGCTGATAAGGACTATATATACTTTTCTATATCGGATATGGGTTTTTCTGGGTATTACAAACGGCGAAAGGGTATATTCAGATTGGTCGAATATACCCATTCACCCTAATTGTATGACATACAAAATTTGAAAGTCAAGATTAATATAAAATTTTGAAAGATAGAAAAAATCTCTAAAATTTTCTTGCAGTGTATTAAAAAATATATATGCACTCTGACGCATAACGATTTTGTTATCCTGTTGTGAAACTCATATAGCCTTTGAGCTTTGATACAAGCTAAATGAAACAAAATAAAAAAAAATAAAAAATTAGGAATTGCGCTCAATAACAAATGATGGCGAATTTTTTACGAGTGGGTACAAAGTACGATAACAGCGCTTTGAGATTACAGCAGAGGACTTCAAATTCAATGAAATTGTCAATTTGCTGTTTTAATGGTAGAGTGACCTACGGATCACCGAATTTTTCTGCGCACGCACTACAAATATTTAGTTATTTTATTTTGATATTTATTTTTAAGCTTTTAAGTAATTCCGATAAAAATAAAAAAAGTTTTAAAGATAAAATCTATTAATTGGGTATGTTTTTGTGTTTGGGTTTTTTACTCTAATAGAAATTGTACTAGGTCATAAATGGGAACAAGGCATTTTATTTTTACCTTGTCGTAATCCAATCAGTTTCTTGACAAATGTGATCTGCCCATGATAATGTCTTACCTAATACAATGCATTAGGGATTATGAAAATTGATATTTTGTTTACGTACTTTGCTAAAAATAGCATATTAGCAAATGCATATTTTCACACCTTTTTAATCACTGGTTTTATAGTATTTACCTTTTCACAAAGTGCACTTTTACTACTTTGTTTTTGTATAAATTGCCAGACAGTTAATACTTTCTGAAAGCTGCCATAAATCTCGACACTGCAGCAGTCAGGCCACAATGACTCTGACCAGTGTTTATGAAATATTAATGAAATCAAGAAATTGGCTGACGTCGAGCTACAGGAGAAAATATTGTTGAGTGAATGTAGTAGGTGCAACAACTTTAATTATATGAATGGAAAAGTGGAGGATGAGAAGTAAATATTACTTAATTTTTTCATTATTATTAGAAAATTTTAATGATTCTTTAAAGATTATACAGTAACAAATTATGATTGGAATATATTTATTAAAAAAAAATTGCTAAATTTGGCACAGTGATGGTATATTTAAATTTTGAATAAAATTTATTTCAGAGGAGAAATTATTTTTATCAAATATGGTTTTAAATATATAATATTGTACGAGTTAATTTTTGTGCGAAAAAATATATTATATTGTTGAATATTCTCCGGATGCTTAATAATATCGACAAAAATATTTTAGTAATTCTAAGAATCAAACTCAGCTAAAAAAAATCACATAAAACCACATTAAATTTGTCAATAGGAGGACAGTTATTGATTTAATAGTATACAACAAACAGATATTTTCATATAAACTAAATATAATTTCACAGTATTTTCTTTATTGAAATAATAGTTTATCCTATTGACTAATTTTAATGGTAACAAACTATTAATTTGATGTTATTTTTTCCTGAGTGCAGTGATCAGTTTCTTAATCGTTTCTGGAAAAATATTTTCGAATGGTATTCTTGATACGACGATATATTTTATTCTAGAGTGAATTTACATACGAAATAATTCTCAGTTACATTGGAGGAAGTACAAAAGAAAATTGTTATAATAAAAAAAAAAAAACAGTTGGGAAGGTTAGATCACATGGGAAATTTTAAAGTAGGTGTAATTATGATAGTTAGGATTATCAACATTATAGTCGGTCTAAGCCGACTATTAATACATTACACATATGTGTGGTTACCATTCAAAGCGGTATATAGGTCACCAGGGTATACGAATCCTGAAAATAACTACAAACATTCAATCGCTGAAGAATTTCCATTCATTTGATACCCATGTTTATAAATGGGTAGGTGTACCGAATTGCGATTTTTTTTTGTGAACCACAAGCCATTATCATGTATTTGAGCATGATATCAATATATATTTGACCAAAAAAGTTTACCTAAGCACGTATACATAAAAATTGATCTTTATATGTACATTTTATATGAGGTATTTGAACATAAGTGGTCGGATCATAGGTTACAATGGACCGATCTCGCCAATTTTTTCATATACAGCGTAGGTATATAAGTAATCTGAATTATGTTTCATTTATGTTTCATTTATCTAGCTCTTCAATTGTTTAAGGGCCAGTTTTTCAGTGCTAGTTTAAACGTAGTTTAAACTCCGTTTAATTAATCTTCTCTTTAAATTAAACGACGTTTAATTTTGTTAGCAGTTTTTCAGTGATAGTTTAAAATGAACACATACCAAGACAATACATATGGCACCACAGGCTAATGACATATAATTCTCTCGATTTTGACTTATGATAAATGTCATTCAAAATTAAATAAATACAAAAATTGTTTCAGAAAAATAAAATTAATGTAAATTTAAATATTAGCAACAGATCGAGCAACTAAAGTGCATGTGAGAGATTTGTTTAATAAATAGTGTGCAAAAATACAACAATTAATAAAGTGAAACAACGCAGCGAAGAAAATAGTGAAAAGTGTTGTGAAAAAAATTCATGTCAAAACTTTGAAAGTTTAAACGTAGTTTAAACCATCAGCTTCGGTCGTTTAAACTAAGTTTAAACGACGGTTCAAGTTCATTGAAAAAATCGATTCTGATTTCAAACGAAGTTTAAACCACAAACAAAGTTCAACTAACACTGAAAAACTGGCCCTAAGTAGTAGTGATTTCAACATCATAAATCATAAATTAAAATGCCATAATATAGCGTCAAAAATTGAATTTTGGAAAGATATGGACTTAACCCTTTTTGAACCAAACACAGTTATTTGAATCCTGCTTCTTTTTAAAAACGTTTTGACTTTACATATTTAGGGTGTGTGCAAGTTCGACTAAACTGCTGACTAAACTAAATTGTACGGGTTTTCATTCGATCGCCATTCGGTAACCGGTAATTGTTAAAGTCCCTAATAAACTGATTATCATATGTGTGTTTGCTGTCTTCCAATTTAGTTCAATTTAGTTTGACCGAAAATTTGCTAAATTGAAAAGTAAACGCTGCATTACTGACACAATTTAGTTTAGTCAGCAATTTAGTCAAACTCGCATTTTATTTTCAAAATTGTCAAGAACATTTGTCAAGAAAGTTGAAAATAATTCATTTTTGAAATTTCTTTTGAAAAACTCAAAGAAATCAAACGACGCCGCCACTGTGCGCAATCAGCAAATGCAGCACCCACCCACACATCTCCACCACACATTGACATGGCGAACGACAGCCGAGCGCCGACGAACGTCTGCCAAACGAATGAAACAACGAGTCCATGCGTCTATAAAATGCCGAGTGCCAAACGAAATTGAAATCATTCTGTGCGATGCTCGTATGCGAAACGGATGTCGAACGAGTCGAGTCGAGTAACGACGTGTGCCACGGTGCGAACGAGTAACGAGTTTTAATACAAACGAACAACAACAAAAAGTAACGTGTCGCGTGTTTCAGACGAGAGGAGCGCAAAACAAATAAAAATTAAAACAAAAAACTGCTATAAACAGAGGAGAATAACAAAATAAAACAAAAAATAAAAACGCGCCTTTTTCTTTCAACAATAACGGAAACGAAGAGTGTGCGGAAGTCCTGATTGTTTTTTTTTTGTAAAAAAAACGAAGCAATTCTGGTGATTCGTGTTTGTGTGGCAGAGAAACTCGACAGACACTGTGTCTGTGCGACAGACTTATTGCTGTTGTTTTGACAACGAGAGAAATAAAAAATTTGAATTTTTTTTACTATTTTTTAAAAACGAAAAAAGATCGTGTTATTTTTTGTTGATAGTTGCTGCCATTTTGTTGCCGGCAACTGCTGCTCGCCGAGTGCAATCATTCATTGTTGTTGTTATTGTTGTTGTGCAGTTACCTGTCGCTTTGCTTGTCGCAAATTGTCGTTTTTAGCAGCACTTCCGCTTGTGTTTTAACGACTTCCGGTTGACGCGTCGCCGCCTGCCTTTGATCAACGCCAGTCCTGATCAACGTCTTTTGACGTTTTAAATTTTTGTCGTTATTCGGTTTTTCTTTTTTAAATTATTTTTATTGCTGTCTATAGCTGTTGCTGCGCTGTAATTGCCGGCGCCTGTTGCCCGCGCGGCAGCTGTGATTTATAAGTGTTTGTATGTGTGCGTCTGTGATTAAATTAAAACAAAATTCACAAAATATAATGGCGCTGAAAAAAATATCATCGTCGTCGTCGTCTTCTGCAGCAAGTGCGTTGCCTCTAGCAGGCAGCTACTACTCATCAGCAACATCTTTGTCGTCCGCAGCAACATCCTTATCATCATCAGCAACAGTAATGTGCAGCACAGCAACAATCACTACCCGCAGAAGTCACTACAACAGCAGTAGCAGCCATTTGCGCTGCTGGCTCTTCGTGCTGCTGCTGGCGCTGTTGCCATATTTCATGTTGGCCAACCGTAAGTTACCGTTATAGCTCAATTAATTGTTTGTTTTTTATTCGATTTCCCTCAGTCTCTCTCGCAGTTATTTTTTCAGTTTCTTTCTGTTGTTTTTACAATTTGTTTATATTGTTTTTACACCTTCCCATCATCCATTAAATCTCTACGTATAAATTTTTGCACCTTGCTTTTCATTTTGAAACTCCTGCATATCCTGTCGTCCGTTTCTTTGCCGCCGCTCACTGTCGCCTGTTTGTGGGTCACGCTTTTGCATAATTAACCTGAAATTGGAATCCGCATAATGACGGCAGTTTCAACCATTTTCGCGCGTCTTGTATTCTTATGTTTTTATTTTTATTTACCTCCTTTCTTAATTTTTATTTTCATTCTGTGTAAAATAAAGCGCAATTAAAGCAGTAAATTGCTTTGTTGATGTTTTAAGTTGGTTCAAGTTGAAGTGTTTTCGAAAACTATTAAGTCAATCATAAAAAAAATGTGCTAGAAAGGTTTAGCAGCTATGTTGGTTGCAACAACTAACTTTTTCGTTCTTCCAACTTCTATCTTCACTTAGTCAGTAATTGATAATTCATACATGGGACTAAAAACTACATCAATTTCAACTACAATCCAAATCATTTAGTTCTAATATATGTTGGAAGCTTAAAAAAATAGCAAATATTATAAGAATTTGAAAAATGGTCGGTATCTCAAAAACTGAAGGGATTTTAAGAATACAGAAACTATTTTCGGAAATAGCGATACAAATGTTTCTAAGAATTGGTGCAACTTTAAGTGTGTGTGCGAGTTCGACTAAATTGCTGACTTATCTAAATTGAACGACTTTTCATTCGATCACCATTCGGTAACCGGTAATTGTTAAAGTCTATAATCAATCCATTATCATATGTCTGTTTGCTGTCATTCAATTTAGTTAATTTTTTTTAGTCAGCAATTTAGTCGAACTCGCACACACCCTCAATACACAAATTAAAAATTTTAATTTTGTCAAGCATTTAATCTTTAGAACGACCGACAGTGCGAGTGACAACCCCGGCCCGACAAACCCCACACTGACAAACCAAGCTCCGAGGTGCCAGTAGTTAAAAAGCGAATTTCTGAAGCGCCCCTACAAAAGAAAAATGTATAATGTAATAAGAATCTGAATTTAAATTTTACCACCAATTTAATATTTTATGGGCCTGGGGCAAAGTGACGGTTTTGTTCTGCCTTAAAAAAATACATTTAAATATAATTTTTTTAATTCTTATGAATGGACTACACCAAATATTGGTTCGTAATCTAACTTCTTGCATTAACAGAATACAATGAATATGTGTTTCAAAAAATTTTTGGCGTTTTATCAAAACAGCTCATTTTCGGAACTCTTAAAAAATAATGGGGCAAAGTGGGAAATGTTGCAGACGGGCAAATAATTTGTTTTTTATGTATTATTTCATGTTTATTTAAAAATATAATAAAAATATAAAAAATAAAATAAACAATATAAAAACATTCGGAATATATAAACCAGTTGGGAAGGTTAGATCACATGGGAAATTTTAAAGTAGGTGTTATTTTCGGATTTTCAAAATTATAGTCGGTCTAAGCCTACTATAAATACCCTACACATATGTGTGGTTACCATTCAAAATGGTATATAGGTCACCAGGGTATACGAATCCTGAAAATAACTACAAACTTTCCATCCCTGAAGAATTTTCTTTCATTTGATACCCATATTTACAAATGGGTAGGAGTACCGAATTTCGATTTTTTTTTTGGGAACCGCAAGTCGTTTCGTGGTAAAACATTATTTTCATGTATTTGTGCATAATGTCAATATATATTTGACCAAAAAAGTTTACCTAAGCACGTATACAGTAAAATTGATTTGCAGATGTAAGTTTTATATGAGGTATTTGAACAGAAGTGGTCAGTTCTCAGGTCACAATAGACCGAGCATGCCAATTTTCTTGTTCGGACAGCTTAGATATATAAGTAATCTAAATCTAAAGTTTCATTGTAATCGTGATTTCAACAGACAGACAGAAGGACAGAATGACTGACAGACGGACAGACAGACAGACAGACAGACAGACAGACAGACAGACATACAGACATACAGACATACAGACATACAGACAGACAGACAGACAGACAGACTGACAGACGGACGGACATCGCTAAATCGACTCAGGAGGTCATGCTGATCAAGAATATATATGCTTTTCCATACCGGAGATGCTTTTTTTGGGGTGTTACAAACGGCGTACCAAACTGAATATACCCTTTCACTCTTAGTGTAAATAAAATAAATAATATAAAAACATTCGGAATATATAAAAAATATTAATGTTATGAAAAAAAAACAATTTTGGTAATACTAGGTCAAAGAAATTAGTTCCGTTAAGCACACAGAATTCCATTTAATAAAAATAAATATGTTTTACATTTTTAACACGTAAACATTTTTAACACGCCAAAACTTATAATAAACCGAATACTTTTTAAATATTCGAAATTAATATTGTTTAAATATTTAAATACAAAAAATAATATATTTCATTTGAATTTTGTACTCATATTTTATGCAACTATGTTAATTATATTGATAATTCCGACAGTTATTATGATAAAGTTCTTAGGATAAAGTTCTGTTCGGAATTATTAACGTTTTAGATAATGTAAATCACTCAATGGTAAGTTTGATAAGAGCATGACAACCCAGTATGCCATTCGTATCGATATCGTTACGAGATCATTGCGAGTAGATGGAGAAATCACACGATATCGGACCCGTTCTCGTAACGATATCGAGCGTCAAATTGGTTCTAGATGGTAGGTAGATATCGGAACGTTCTGTCGGAGTTTTCTGGATACGAAAAAATTTTCGAAATCGGAATGATATCGAAGAAAAAAATTAAAAAGTTCGAGATTGCTGCGAAAAATATTACGATATCGATTTGATAAAGGTTTAAATATCGTATCTTGTCAAAGAATTTGAATGTACGAAAATTTTTAAAAATTAGAATCGAGAAAGCAACGAGATTGAACTTTTTTATCGAAGCTATTCTAGGTATCGAAGGTCTCCGAGACACGGCAGACTGGGAAGGATATGATCATGTATTCTCTAATAGGACTTACCAGATGAAATCACGATAATTTCCCGATGGTGAAATGGTCAAATTTCAACTAGAGTACTTTTAAACTAGAGAAAAGTGTGAACTCTGGTTATAGAATGTAATATTTTAGCATTAAGTAAAAGTATTTCGCAATCAATACATTCGATACCTCTGATTTTGATTCTATAATATTTTGACATTTTAATATTGATATTGAAATTATGGATGTAGAGTTGTTTTTTTTTCATACATGATTCTCTGGCCTTGATTGGAAATTGATCATCGATTTTTTTTGTTCGTTATTCCTTGATCAAATCATGTCTACCATAATAAGCTAAATTCTACAATTGTATAAGTAGCTTTGAAAATCTAAGATTATTCAATTGAGTTTTTCATGAACTAACATTTTTAATATCGTCACTGCCATGCGAAAGGGGCGAATGTGCATTTTTAAAAATCTTGGGAAGTCAAATTAAGGGCTGCGTCGAATAAAATTGTCCGCTACAAAAATGAAAAAATCTAGTAATCGAATTTTTATAGAATAAAATATTTTATTTTGCAAATTATGTTGTAATGGTAGTGTCCGATACCTCACAGCTGCTGAAGACCACTTTCTTTTAAAGTCTTGAAGGTCTTTGGCCACTTTTTTTGTTGTCTTCATTTCCCTTTTTACTAAAGCCCAGTATCTCACAATCGGCCTAAGTTCTGGACAGTTTGGTGGATTGGCTTCTCTAGGCACCAAAATCACTGCATTTTGTTGGATCCACTCTAAGGCCGTTTTGCTGTAGTGACATGAAGCGAGGTCAGGCCAAAAAAATGTGGACACTTCATGTTGGCGTAAAAATGGAAGCAATCTCTTTTGCAGGCATTCCTTCACATATATTTCGCTATTAATTGTACCCGATGTCACGAATGAGCTGCTCCTTTTTCCACAACTGCAAATTGCCTGCCAAACAAGGAATTTCTTTGGGAATTTTGTCATTTTTTTTTATTTAAATTTTTCAGCGACATTTCCTCGAGAATCGGCTGTATAAAATTCCTGCCCAGGTAGCTGAGAAAAGTCCGCTAAAACATAAGTTTCGTCGTCCATTATGCAGCAATAGAATTAAAAAAAAAAACCTTGGTTCAGCTTTTTAGCTCGTTGTTTTGCGGTTTCATTCTTGACGGCATTTCTATCCGGAACTTTTTGGACCTTGTACGTCTTCAGCCCAGCTTCTTTCTTAGTCCTGCGCACGAAAGATTCTGAGCAATCCGCCTTTCTCGCCAATTTCCTTCCGGATATGCTTGAATCTTTCTTTAAAATATTCACAACCTTCTTCGACTTTTCACGATCATGTGGGCCTTTTTTTTACCGAAACCTTTCTTCCGATCAATACTCAGGTCTCCCTTAAAGCGGTTGATAACGCGAGAAATGGTCTTAGGGTTAGCACCTACCTCCTTGGCAATTTTTTTAAAAGACCAACTAGGTTCTTTTTGCAAAATTTTTATTATATTTTCTCGCACTTCCACTTCGTTTGCCATTTTCGCGTTAAATACATTTTTTTTTACTATAACTGACACAAATTATTTTCTGCCATTTAATTCAGAGCTACTACGATCAAATTTTTTTAATTTGAATCTTGCAATAGCACATTATGGGAAGATATGTAACGAACAATTTTATTCGACGCAGTCCTTAAAAATTTTGAATTGCTTTAAATCAAAATCATTTTTTTTTGCAAATGTTTTTAATTATTTTGGTTTACTGATAAATTAGCATAATGTATATAAAATATCTTTTGATTTGGACAATTTACTGAATTGTAAATATGGCTATATCCAGACCAAAACGCAAATATTTTAGTTTTTTTGCCATAAGTTTTCATGGGTACAAGATCAATTAGTAGTGTAAAGCAATTAATTGTTTGTTTTTAAAGCACCTATGGATTGTCATTATTATTTAAAACCAATTTTTCGAATTTTTGATATTTGCAAGAAAAGTGTTTGGCAAATTATATGTGCTTTAAAAACAAAAAATCATGACTTTATATCCCTATTTTATCTTGTACCAGTAAAAAGTTATGGCAAAAAAACGTAAAGATTCGCTCTTTTGGCATGACAACATTTCCATGCGAAAATTGATTGTCAAATGAAATATAAATTAGTAATTTTCGAGAATTATGAGAATTATTTTTTTATATTTTGTATGAAAATTCAATACAAAATATTTTTGAACTGAATAATTAATATTTTGTTCAAGATAGAGCTGAATATTTCGAATAAACCCAATTCGAATGAAGAAATTTCACAAACGAATATGAACATTGGGTTCTATTGGAATACGTTCAATTAATGATCGACTTCAATTTTCTAAGCCATTTCCCATCAACAGTTGTTGCGTTAATTATGAACATAATAGCGTTTATTTGTTTAATTGAACGTGAATAATTAAGTTGTACAGAAAATTCAAGGAAAAACCTTCAAATGCGTACAAAAGAAAACAATACAAAGAATGTTTTCCATGTTCAATTCAGGAAAACAAAAAAAAAAATCGGAAATAAAACATTGAAAACTTGACTTATGGCATGAGAGAGTGGTAGAAAAACTTTTGAATTTAAAATCAACTTTCAGTGCGAAAACAGTGCGTTTATGAACTCATTTCTCTAAACAATGAAACTTGATAATTAATTCATAATTTTTACAAATTTTTTTATTTTTATATATGCTTAAAATATAATTAACTCTTTGTTGAAATATAAAACTTTTTAATGAGTACATTGTAACACTTGAAGCGTATTGCTGTAATTTATAAATTTTGGATTTTAAAAATTCAAAGGTTATATTTATTTTTACCACGTTGCCACATAAACACCTAACCACAAGAACCCATTTATTAGAACTCGATTTGAACAATTTGTAAAAGTTTCCCGTATGTAGTATGTCTGGCACAAGGCGGCGCATAAAAACATTTGCTGCAATGTTAGAAAATTATGAATATTATAGCACGGTCATATATCGTGCCGTAAGGACCTCTTTACGTTACACTTTACACGTTGAGTTGATGAATTGTGTGGGTAGTATCGGGGAAGGAGCATCGTGGAAGAAGAGGCAGGACTATGGCGCCACATAGCGCAAACAGTTCGTGAATAAAGAATGAAAACCTAACCGGAGAAATGCAGAACATTGTGAAAGTGAAAGAAAACTTGAGAAATTGGCGTGTACAGCAGTAGCTGGCAATAATACAGACATTAAATGCAAGGACCTCAGCGCCAGCAGATGGTTCGTTGGTTGGTTTCCTTCTTTTTGCTATTGATACCAAAATGCAAAGGAAGACGTAAGTAATACAAGAGCCAATTTCCCGTAACAGGATAACGAGGAGCATGGACGGCAAGACGGACGAAAGGACAAACGAACGGACGAACAAATAAGACCGATCGAGCGAGCGTGGTAAAGGGTGAGAACAACGTAGAATGTGAGAATATGGTACGCACGACAAGTGTGAGGATTTCTAAGGCAAATGCGACAAGTTTTCATGGTGTTGCTTGTAGTATTTATGTCTGTGTGTTTTTTTCGTCTGCTTGGAAAACGAATAAAATTACTAGGATATATAGCGATTATATGTGCATTTATTGAAGTACTCTTTAAAAAATATTGATATCAATATTATTTTTTTAATATGTTAAGTGGTTTTTATAGTAAGGGCACGGTTTTTAAAGGAAATAGTAAATATGTTTTTATATTTTACAAAATATTTACCTTCGTTTATATTAGAGAAATGTGTATTTGTTGAATTTCTTATAGGGGGTATTTTGAACCTAAATTTTAGAGATGGCATTTTTTACCAAATCGATTCAAAAAGTCAAATATTAGATTTTACATCTTGGATTAAATTTGGGCTAATGATTAAAGATATTGTTACCACTATTATTGAAATAGAATCCTGATTGAATTAATAGTTTATCCTATTAAATAATTTCAAAGAAAAATGGTGTCTCTTTTTTGAGTGTAGGTTCATGGTCGAAAAATTAACATTATATTTCTATATTGTCACAACCATAATTTACATAAATTCTATGTATATCGAATGTGCTTGAATTTTAAGTAAAAATTTAAATTTGATTGAAAAATTGAATTTTCAGTGAAAAATTTAATATATAGTGAAAAATTTAATTTTTAGTGAAAAATTTAATTTTTAGTGAAAAATTTAATTATTAGTAAAAATTGAATTTTCCGTGAAAAATTGAATTTTTAGTCAAAATAGATTTTTTAGTGAAAAATTGATTTTTTAGTGAAAAATTGATTTTTTAGTGAAAAATTAATTTTTTAGTGAAAAATTGATTTTTTAGTGAAAAATTGAATTTTTAGTGAAAAATTTAATTTTCACTGAAAAATTGAATTTTCAGTGTAAAATTGAATTTTTAGTGAAAAATTCATTTTTTTTTGTGAAAATTTGATTTTGTAGTGTAAAATTGAATTTTTAGTGAAAAATTTAATGTTGAGTAAAAAATTTTAGTTAACAATTTACATAATTTCTATATATATCGAATGTGCAAAACTTCACACCTATTTTTTTTTATACCCTACACCTATGAGGTACAGGGTATATTGTAACGCCCCTTAGGAGGCGTGTCCGGTATGGAAAAGTATATATATTCTTGATCAGCATCACTACCCGAGTCCGTTTAGCCATGTCCGTCTGTCTGTCTGTCCGTCTTGCTGTCTTGCTGTCTTGCTGTCTTGCTGTCTTGCTGTCCGAATACAGAATAACTTGAGAAATACTGATCAGAATGCGATGAAATTTCGTCTCAATATATTTTAGCCAAAAGTAGGAACTGAGTTTGAAAATGAGCCAAATCGGTCAACGGACACGCCCACCTCCCATACAAGTCACTTTTAAATAACTCTTTCGGAACTAATAACTCGAAAAGTATTCAATGTATAGTTATAAAATTTCAAACGTATTGTTAGAATTCACCTAAAAATATGTGGTCCAAAAATGGGCGTGATCCGCCCACTTTTTTTTTTCATTATTTCCCGGGTTTTAATAGTGGAAATTTGATCCGTAAATTATTAAAATCAAATCTATGAAATATTAGCCTTTCAAAATTTTAAATATAGGCGTGGTCCGCCCAATTACATTTTTCAATTTTTTTTTAGTTTTTTATACTTTATATAATTTTTTTAATTTATGGGGATATAAGACGTAAATTTCTGATATATGAATAATATTCTGAGGGTTAATATCCCCACCAAAGGTGTAGGGTATTCCATAGTCGGGCCCGACCGACTATAAAAATCCGCCCCATGTGACCTAACTTTCCCAACTCGTTTTGTCTTGTAAATGTTATTCGTAATATTGCCGGCCTTTCAGAATTGAATTCTAGGTGAAATTGAAGTCGACGAGTCTTAAACACGCATCTATTTAGTGTACACCCAGAAAATAATACTATATAAATAATAGTTTTTTTATTATTAAAAATTGTCAATAGGATAAATTATTATTTTAATCGGAAAATACCATTAAATATTAGAAAAGGTAAAAATGTGTTAAAATTCAATGAAATACAACGACAAAAAAACATTAAATTTAAAACGATTATTTTTAACATAAAATATAAAACTAATTTTATTTTAAAACAATTATTTTTATTTTTTTTTATTTTAGTAAAAAAAAAAATATATATTTTTTATAGGTAATATTCTGAGCTGTGCGTGTTAAATTTGTACTCACAGTGGGGGGACCTACAGTTTATTGCCGAATTCGAACGGCGGGTGAGAGCTTTTCATACACTGATAGAAAATATTTGTTTGAATGTGCTTGAATGTAATTAAAAAGTACTACGAAATTACCATACATGTGTTAGGTATGAAGTGTAATTAAGTTATAATCGGAATTGAATTTATTTTTGATCACGTGTAAACATTATTATATTGTCCAGCAGAATCTGTCTAATTTACCATAAATATGTTACAATACCAACATAAAATTTTAATTGCATTTGAATAAACTATTTCTTGGCAATTTACTTGGTTAAAATTATGTTTCGAAATACAGAAAATGCTAATCAAATCTAAATACATCGTATGTTCACAACGCTCGTCTTAATTCGATAATTTATCGACTGACGAAGTTGGCAACGTTGTGCAGCATTTTCTACCTACGCTTTCTTTTGCCATCGTTTGAACATATTATGTTAAAAAACAAACAAAAAAGAAATTGGATTTAAATAAGTGTATTCTTGCAACATTCTTCTTGTATACGAAGTTGACACTCGTTGAACACTCGGTGATCGGCATTTTCTGCGTACGTGTCTTTTGTTGTTCGTTGAGAAAACGTGTTCGCGTCGGTAGTAATTTTGTTATTTGTAACTTAAATAAATATATAAATTGTGTTACAAAAAGTACAAATAGTAACAGAGTGAAAAAACCACAAATAAAAATCTGTGTTTCGATTTTCAAACAGAATTGCATGTTTTTTTACAAAAGCCTCCGTGAATTCCTTGCCTACGCTATGTGATCAACTGTAACTGTACCAAATATAAAGCGAGCCTGGATTGCCTGGTTTAGCGTCTGCTGGTGCAATTGTGCATTCATTCATGCTGTCACTTGTATTTGCAGTTTTAAACGAATTATTTATTTATGCATTTAAAAATTTGTATATGAATTCAATTATTATAAATTCCCACTGTGTATGTTTAAAGATTTTTAATAAAAATTAATAAAAAAACAACATTTTATTTTATTTTATTTTCAGGATTTCTTTCCAAAAATATTAAAATATGTTTCTATGCAAACATACTACTTTTTGAACTGAAACAACTGATATGTTTCACTGGAAACATATTTATATTCAGGTCGTTCAAAATCATGTTTTATTTTGAACATATTTATGTTTCGGTTCAAATATTTATTTTATTTGGATGTAGTAATTATTATGTTTCCATTAGAACATATTCCATTTTAAGGGGCAGCATTATAATGTTTCCGGGATATTATAATGTAAGGCAGAGCTCATTACAACACTGTTTACAAATGATTTATCAGTCAATTATATATTAAGTATGTTTAGATATAATTCCAAACATACATGTTAATGCCTGCAAAATGATGTTTGGTAGAGCCCTTTTTTTTGCAGCGTGTAGGCAATGTTTACTCTCGTATGTTTGCCATTTACTGCCGAGAGGTAAAGCGGTATAGAAATATGTTTCTATGAAAAGATGTTTTTAGCCCCAGTCCAGACTTGAACCTGGGACCTTTCGGCTCGCAGTCCAACGCACTAACCACTGAGCTACCGCGGCTACCCGTTTAGAAAGGTATGTGTATTTTCATAAGCCAACATCTACCTACGTCACTATTGCATGTTATACCTGTTCCGGCCCTGAAAAAGGGGCTATGAATAATAGCACAGGCTGACATCGAAGACAAAATTTCAGTTGAACGCGTAAATGCTGCCCCTAGGTGTATGCATTTCACAACGTAAATGATTCATACCTTTAGGCGCATGTCACAAAATCTCCATTTTAAAATCAGTGTGCTTAAATTGAAAAGACTTTCGTTTAATTTTAAAACCTTATGTTTAATTTCAGTTTTAAACATTTGTTGTAAATTAAAAACTATGCTTATTTTCTCAGTGTATTAATTCGAAACTAATTGATGTATTGTATATGTTGGAATATTCCTTAATATAAATTGTGCATTAGTCATGCTCGTGATTAGATAATAAAATAAATTTTAAAATAAAAATATCAAACTATTTATTTAACTGCCCCAGACAAAAATTTTGGCGGAGTCAAAATAGTTATGACACATTTTTTCAACATATTTCAAACAGACAAAGGCGGAGTTTGTATCACAAGCTGTTTTTTTTCTTCCCGTTCCCAAAATATGCCGTGAAACTGCCATTAAAATTCCATAAAATTTTACAACCTGGTATACACTTCCCAAAATATTTCCTTTATCTGTGTGTTTGCCGAAATTATGCCTGAAATATTTCTGAAAAATTCCAGATATTTTGTATTGGGCTGTCGCATTAAAATATCGAAATTCAGCAGAGACTTATTTCGCTTAAAATAAGGCCAAACGAAAATACAAAAATTGGAGAATTCAAAAATAAACATAAATTGAAATCCAAAATTATTTAATAAAAATTTAAGTAAAATTTTTTTAATATATTAAATATTAAACACTTTTAAAAATTTTAAAACCTATGAAAAATTCAGCCTTTCACTGCATCATATTTCCATACACAAAAAGTTCTGCAGCATGCCCCACTTTCACGCAATTAAAAATGTAACTTCCTCCTCTCTCTCACTTTTTACAATATTCTCATTACAAATTAATTGACATTCGGTGGCACTTTTCATGCGCATCAGCAGCAACAGCAGCATCAGCTGCTGCCATAAGTTTGGCTGCATTGAGAGGCAAAAATTCAAAAAGTCGTCTCCGGTAGCGACTAACGAGCGTCATCTTTGTTTTATGCGAAGTAGTTTCATCCGGCCATCCAACCAGCCATTCTTCCTTCCGTGCGTCCGTCCATTTTTCTTCCTACGGGCATCCTTTTGCTGTGCTTTTTCAGGCTAAAATTAACAACTTAAAGATGACAAACAAAAAACCAACAAGCACACGAAAAAGTGCAACAACTTGTTGTTTGTTTAACGTTAAAGTTTCTTTTTTTTATTTAATTTTATATAACCTGCTACTTGGAAACAGCTGACAGTTTCTACAAGTTTTTCTTTCCGTTTTGACAGCTTCTTGTTAACTTCTTGTCAGTTTCAGCACGCAGAATTTTAAGGTTTCGTTTTTTTTTCAAACTTATGTCTAAGGTTAACATAGACTTAATTTCACGTATGATATAATCAAAGAAATATTAAAATTTCATATTTTTTGAATAAAAATATTTTTAGTAAGTTACATTTCAAATTTTTAGTGAAAATGTAAATTTTTTGTAAAATTGAATTTTTAGTGAAAATTTGAATTTTTAGTGAAAATTTGAATTTTTAGTGAAAATTTGAATTTTTAGTGAAACATTTAATTTTTAGTGAAATATTGAGATTTTTGTGAAACATTGAATTTTTAGTGAAAAATTGAATTTTTAGTAAAGAATTGAATTTTTAGTGAAAAATTGAATTTTTAGTGAAAAATTGAATTTTTAGTGAAAATTTGAATTTTTAGTGAAAATTTGAATTTTTAGTGAAACATTTAATTTTTAGTGAAATATTGAGATTTTTGTGAAACATTGAATTTTTAGTGAAAAATTGAATTTTTAGTAAAGAATTGAATTTTTAGTGAAAAATTGAATTTTTAGTGAAAAATTGAATTTTTAGTGAAAAATTGAATTTTTAGTGAAAAATTGAATTTTTAGTGAAAAATTGAATTTTTAGTGAAAAATTGAATTTTTAGTGAAAACTTGAATTTTTAGTGAAATTTGAATTTTTAGTGAAAATTTGAATTTTTAGTGAAATTTGAATTTTTAGTGAAAATTTGAATTTTTAGTGAAAAATTGAATTTTTAGTGAAAACTTGAATTTTTAGTGAAAAATTGAATTTTTTAGTGAAAAATTGAATTTTTAGTGAAAAATTGAATTTTTAGTGAAAAATTGAATTTTTAGTGAAAAATTGAATTTTTAGTGAAAAATTGAATTTTTAGTGAAAAATTGAATTTTTAGTGAAAAATTGAATTTTTAGTGAAAAATTGAATTTTTAGTGAAAAATTGAATTTTTAGTGAAAAATTGAATTTTTAGTGAAAAATTGAATTTTTAGTGAAAAATTGAATTTTTAGTGAAAAATTGAATTTTTAGTGAAAAATTGAATTTTTAGTGAAAAATTGAATTTTTAGTGAAAAATTGAATTTTTAGTGAAAAATTGAATTTTTAGTGAAAAATTGAATTTTTAGTGAAAAATTGAATTTTTAGTGAAAAATTGAATTTTTAGTGAAAAATTGAATTTTTAGTGAAAAATTGAATTTTTAGTGAAAAATTGAATTTTTAGTGAAAAATTGAATTTTTAGTGAAAAATTGAATTTTTAGTGAAAAATTGAATTTTTAGTGAAAATTTGAATTTTTGTGAAAATTTGAATTTTTAGTGAAAATTTGAATTTTTAGTGAAAATTTGAATTTTTAGTGAAAATTTGAATTTTTAGTGAAAAATTTAAATTTGAGTGAAAAATTGAATTTTTAGTGAAAATTAAAGGTTTATTGAAAAATTAATTTTTAGTGAGAAAAAAAAAATTGTATTAAAAACTTATTATGTAGTTCATCTCTCTGAAAGTTTATTACGTGACATAATTTAGCATAGTTTTAATTGTGAATATAAATTAGTTTTTAATTATATTCAAAAAAAATATTTCTATATGTTATTTAATGCAAAAATAATTGTCGACATAATTATCTATCATAAATACAAAAATAAAAACCCAAATAAAACATAAAAATGTGTATTTTTAATTAAAAATGAAATATCAGTTAATGCTGTAATATGTGCGCGTCATAAGCCGTACATAATTTGCTGCTGAACTCTGACATAAACTACTGTGACATTTATTTTATCACAGCCTATCGCACTTGTGCTCTAATAAATTATTTTCGCTATATTTGTTTCAATCCTATTAATATTGATAGCTGCGGCAGCAGCAACTTAAAATTTGCATAATTATCACAGTGATAGCATCATGTGTGACAATGATTATTTACAGTAAATTAGCAAATATCCGCCACATGCGCTGTAACTAATTGGTAGCATTTGAATAATAAAATATTATTGCAGAATTGAAATTGTGCAAAAAGTGTTGAAAATTAATTTGAAATGTAAATTAGTCACTTCGTTGAAACAATAACAAAATAATAGCACAGTGCGAAAACATCGATGATAAGCCAGCATCACAGTGACAAGTCACGTAATGGCTCTGTTGACAGACACCATACAACCCCCAATGAATGATGTTTTAATTAATATGCTTGGAAATCAGCAGCAGTCGTAAAAGTTGCGCCGTAAAATTAAAATAAAAAACTTTATAATTAAAAGTGTTGCCATTGCATCAGAATTGCCTTTGAAGACACTGTTGGCAATGCCATAACAACTGCAACTTTACATATCTATTAATTTCATTAAGGGTGACACATGTGTGAGAAATGTCAACACTTGAGATATAATATAAAATCCTAAGTTATTTAGAAGTGAAGAAAAATTTGAAAACTAAAAACTATTAGGGGAAGTGTGATAAATATAATTAAATTAACTTAATTTATCTATTTGTTTTGAAATATCGTAGTTCTACATACGTTTTTAGTTTTTAAATACATTTGTATTTATGTTTCATGATTTTACTACACAATGTGTTAGAAATTTTGGTTTTACATATAACAGAAAATCTCGTATGTATTCTGCATTTGTAATTATTTGTTGTTCGTGCGTACAAACGACGAACATATTGCGAAAGTGTACAGGTTTAAAATAATCACAAACAAACTCATGTATCACAAGGAAACGCATTGAATTTTACTACTGGGCTGGTTTGCTAATATTGATACTGTCTCAATACTACAGAAGGATTTCATGTTCAATATAATTCCGTTATAAAAATTTACTTTTTCTTGTATCGAAAAACTTGAAACTCTGATGTGTCAGTAGCACTAACCAATTTTGACCCCATTCGAACAGAGCATACAGCACACACACACAACATGCTCCACCCAAGAGTAAATATTTAATTTCTTTTGACTTGTTTGCCATAAAAAAAGGAATCACTCTCAAGTTTCGTTGGTCGTTTTGGTGGCGAACAATTTTATGTTTTCTTATTTTTAATGTGTCCCTTCTTTTATTAAGGAAACTCGTAATTCAAAATTCACATATTCGAGCAGCGACCTTCTTTCGTTTTTTTATTCTTTCTTGTGCGTTACGTATTGTCGTAGAACCTTCGAATGTCGTTACGTATTTATGCGACAATTTTCTTTGCAGACTGTTACAAGTTTATTGGTTCTTAAGAGTGATGACTACGAGCTGCAAATTGTGAAAACCCCAATCGGAAATTAAGTGTAGTCGAAAATTAAATTATTAAAAAGTATAGTTCATAAAATTTATAGTTTTTAATGAAATGTTTGTAGTACAAAGATAAATTTAATTGATACAATGATCGAAATTATTTGTTTTTAGTGTTAAATGAAATGAAATCTTGGATTTGATATTATCAAAACCCTTCATGCAAAAACCTTTCTTTATAGATCGATAGGTACTTTAAAAACAAGCAATAAATTCCTATTTTATCTTGACCAATAAAAAGTTATGGCGAAAAAATGAAAAGATTAGCCCATTGGGCATGACAAAATTTTCAATTTTTCGAATTTTTTGCAAGAAAATATTTTGAATTATTGACGCAGATAGATAGGTGCTTTAAAAATGAACAATACATGCCTTTACTTCACTATTTTATCTCATACCAATAAAAAGTTATGTCGAAAAAATAAAAAGATTCTCCCTTTTGGCATAACAAGATTTTCGAATTTCTTCGTTTTTTTGCTATAATTTTTTATTGGTACAAGATAAAATAGTGGTATAAAGGTATTAATTGTTTGTTTTTGAAGCACCTATCAATTGGCATCATTATTTAAAAATATTTTGCCAAACATTTTTTCCTGTAATTAACAAATGGCAAATTCATGTTTGGAACAATATTTTTAATTAATGATGCCAATAGATAGTTGTTTTAAAAACAAACATTTAATGCCTTTAAATTACTATGTTATCTTGCGCTAATAAAAAGTTATAGAATAAAAAACAAAAATATTTGCGTTTTGGTCACGATATAGCTTCACAAAATCCGTATTTAT
This sequence comes from Dryomyza anilis, assembly GCA_951804985.1. Taxonomy (NCBI): domain Eukaryota; kingdom Metazoa; phylum Arthropoda; class Insecta; order Diptera; family Dryomyzidae; genus Dryomyza; species Dryomyza anilis. Next base: position 124,078,011 of record OX638130.1, on the reverse strand, counting down.
AATTCAGTATGTTGTCCAAATCCAAAGATAATTTATATACGTTATAATAATTGATGAATAAACGAAAAGAACGGAAAAAATTGAAAAAAATTAAAATTTTACTAATTTTTATAGCAATTAAAACTTTAAAATATGATTTCCCAACATATTTAAAAATGCACATTCGCCCCTTTGGCATGACAGTGACGATATTATTCATCATATTGAAGAATTTATATTTTCTTTCTGTTGAAGAACAATTTATAATGTTAATAAGTCAAAAAATCAGTATTATGAATTCGAAATTTTTGATGAACAGCTTATATAATTTGTTTTAGATCATTTGTCATTACTATTATTAATAAATCATCATTATAACGTTTTAGGCCCAGTTTTTCAGTGTAAGTTTAAACTTAGTTTAAACTTTTCCAAATATTTAAAACGTCTATAATTCCTAAGATTCCTTTAAATTTTGTAGAGAGGAACACAATAAGTAATAAGTTACTGTGGCATTTTAAATATTTGTAATATATTGACTTAACACGAAATTACATCTAGTTTAAACTAGGTTTAATTTGAAAATGGAACTGAAAAACTGGCACTTAGGAGTTCGGTTATTTTGTAAATTTGGTAATGTTTTAGTGTCCACTAATTCATAGTGACCACATCAAAACAAACGTTCTCAACATTTTCAATAACGAATATGTCACCACCCACCATGATCAGGTCATTTCTACCTTATGTCCAGTTTTTCAGTTACATTAAGAATTTAAACTTAGTTTAAAATAGATGTAATTTCGTCTTTTTTTAACATACCACTATTATTTAATAAGACATATTAACATATTACTAATTGTATATTTAGCTGAAAAATTTAAAACGTTTTAAAATGTGGAAAGTTAAAACTGAGTTTAAACCTGCACTGAAAAACTGAAACTCAACCGGGTAAATATTTAAAAGCATATAAAAACGAGTTGGGAAAGTTTGGTCACATGGGTAAGTTCGGTCACATGGGGCGGATTTTTATAGTCGGTCGGGCCCGACTATGGAATACCCTACACCTTTGGTGGAGATATTAATGAGGAATATTTAATTGTATACCTTAATTTTAAATTTTTAATTATGCTGAACCTCCCCACCCTCAGAATATTATTCATATATCAGAAATTTACGTCTTATATCCCCATAAATTAAAAAATTTATGTAAAGTATAAAAAACTAAAAAAAAAAAATTTTAAAATATAATTGGGCGGACCACGCCTATAGTTAAAATTTTGAAAGGCTAATATTTCATAGATTTGATTTTAATAATTTACGGATCAAATTTCCGCTATGAAAACCCGGGAAATAATGAAAAAAAAAAGTGGGCGGATCACGCCCACATATTTATGGACCACATATTTATAGGTGAATTATAAGAATACCTTTTCAATTTTATAACTATACCTTGAATACTTTTCGAGTTATTAGTTCCGAAAGAGTTATATAAAAGTGACTTGTATGGGAGGTGGGCGTGTCCGTTGACCGATTTGGCTCATTTTCAAACTCAGTTCCTACTTTTGGCTAAAATATATTGAGTCCAAATTTCATCGCATTCTGATCAGTATTTCTCAAGTTATTCTGTATTCGGACAGCAAGACAGCAAGACAGCAAGACAGCAAGACAGCAAGACAGCAAGACGGACAGACAGACAGACAGACGGACATGGCTAAACGGACTCGGGTAGTGATGCTGATCAAGAATATATATACTTTTCCATACCGGACACGCCTCCTAAGGGGCGTTACAATATATGCACAAAGTTAATATACCCTGTACCTCATAGGTGTAGGGTATAAAAATATAGATTATAGTTTTGTAAATTGCTAAAACATTATGTAACTTCGAAAAACTACCATTTCCAAATAAACTCCCTACTGGGTTGCGACACTCACCTCATGAGGACTAATGTGACAATGTTGTAATTGTACTTTACGTGTGTGAGCATGAACTTTATGTATAGTCATCGTGAGGTGTGTATCTCTCTTCTGTTCGTTTGAGTTATTTGTGTCTTTGGTGTAAGAAATCTTTACATTTTTGTGTGTCTGTCTGTCTGTCTGTCTGTCTGTCTGTCTCACTGCTTTTAGTCGGCATCTTTGTGGAATTTAATCAATTTTGTATAATTAAAATTTGTCAGTTTAAGTTGACAACTTAAACCAAGTGCCTGCTGCCTGACGTTTGCAATGAATGAACGAATGACAAATATGCAGGTTCAAAATTGCGGGGTCATGATTTCATGTGTCTGTGTGCCTCATGTTTTTGACAAATGTCTATAATTAAATCTTTCATCTTGTGTTTGAGGTTGGAGTGAGTGATTGGTATTTATCAGTGGTTAAGTAATCGCTTAATTGGAATCTTTCACACATGCGAGGTAGGTAATTATGTTGAGAGCCTCTAGTGGAAGACAATGATGTGCGAATGATTAATGATAAATAGTTGATGATAAATGAAAAATATAAGTATTACTTTAATCAAATATAACATAGAATTATGTAATTATTTTATTCATAAGGAATGAAAAATATATGGTAGTTAAACATCGAAACCTTTTTTTAACGAAATCATCCGTCTTTTTTCCCAATAAAATTTTATTATCCACTTTAATTTTTCAGTAATTTTACTCTTTTTAAACACATTTTTTAGCAATTAGCCCAATAATGAACAAAAAATGTATACAGAATTTCTCCACTCAAAAATATTTTATATAAAAACGCAATACACAACATTTTCGGACGTCAATAATACATTTAAAATCGATTACAAATGAGTTACTCAAACCCAGAAATAACCTATTAAAAAATAAAAAAATAATCAATTTAATTTTTTACCCAATGTATTTTTTGCAAAATGCTTAACTATTTTTAATTGAAAATCGAATTGAAAAAAATAAGAAAATAGCTTGCCTAACTTCTTGATAACCACGAATTGTGAATATGGAACATTTATTTTACAATTTTGGGCTTGGACATTGTGCTTAATAAATATATAATTATCAAGAAATTTCTTAATATTTAGAAGTTGTATTCTGATATTTTAATTCTACTATTTTTCATTCGCGATGAAATCTTCTGAGTTTTCGATGTTTATTTCCGTATAAGGTAAAAAATGTTAGGATATTTATTTTTTAATTACAGAAGAAGACATCTGGGAATTATATATTACTTAATATTTTCAATATTTTTCAATTTTTCTTAAACTTAAAACAGAAGGATGAATGTGAAGTTTTTGACAATTGCGTTTTATTATATTTTTGAATGTAAAAAAATGTTTGAAACAATTTTCTTTTTTTTTTTAATTTTTTCTTCTGTAATGTAAAATGTTCGAAAAAAAAATGTAGGATTTTTTTTTCTAAAAAAGAAATGTTTTTTTTTGAAATATTTTTTTCGAAATTTTTATTTTCGTATTATTTATTTTTTTTTTTGGAAAAAATGTTTCTTCTGTTATTTTTTAAATAAAACTTTTTTTTAAATTATTTTCTCTAAAAAATTTTTTTTTTTTTTTAAATTTGTAAAAAATTATTATATTCATAAATACTAAGTACACGGAGGGAAAAAAAGTTCTAAAATCCAAAAGGAATCAAGAAGAATACGGAGTGATATACAGCTAAACCGAAAAATTCTTAATTTCAAGAAATGGATTTTCTTTGTTGTCAAAAATGTAACTAAGTAGAATTATACTTACATTCAGTTATTAATTTCTTGGGTATCAAAAAAGTAACTAAGTAGAATTATTCTTGGATTCAGTTATTAATTTCTTAAGTATCAAAAAAAGTAAATAAGTAGAATAAGTCTTGAATTCAGTTATTAATTTCTTAGGTATCAAAAATGTTGTTGTTGTTTTCTCCCAAAATTTAATGAACACGTGTTCGTATAGTTGTTGTTTTTTCGATCTTGCTTTGTCGCTATTATGTTTTGTGTTGCTTTGTCCGTCTGTCAGCCTCATCTGTTTGTTCGTGTATGCTGTCTGTCGATATGTTGAAAGTAACTAAAAGCAATTATTTCGAAGCTAACATAAAATTAAAAAAAATATAGTCGAGTTAATCTATTGTTTATTTAAAACTTTATTACCTATATGCATTTTTGTATAGTAAATGACTTCTTTGAATACTTAATGTAATTGATTTGTTTATATTATTTTTATTATTATTATTATTTAATTAAATCTCTGTATATTATTCTGAAACCGTTTACTTACCTTATACACTTTCTCCTCTTCTTTTGCCTCTTCTGTTGGTTATGTATAAACCTTCCGCACGTTACCCATAAGCATTGTATAGTGTATTTAGATAACAATGGAATGAAATCAACTTGGTATTTATGCAAAATTGAACCCAAATTTATGTTTACGAACTGAAACCATACCAATATTGGTAGGAAAAATCGTGTTTCTATTTATTTCTTTAACGTTCATACATACACAGACGCTTGCTCGTCTGGCTGTGCTTTGTTGTTCTAATCGTGAAAACACACACATGCAAACATTCTATATCATGCCGTTTTTTGATACCTAAGAAAAAAAAATTACAATCCAGACATATTGTACTTAGTTAATTTTTTGATACCTAAGAACTTAATGTCTGCATATCTAGAAAACTTGGCTTAGTTACTTTCAACAGACAGACAGGCAGGCAGACTAACAAACAGATGGCGACCTCGCAAAACAAAGCATACAGACAGAGCAATATCGATGAAAACAACAACAATACATGAACACGTGTTCTTTTTGTGATAAATACAGCAACAATTTTGCGTCTTCTTTTTGGTTTTTAATAATCAATAAATTTCTTCTTCTGAAAATCCAGTTGAATAAAGTTTGTTTATATTTTGACGACTAAGTAATTGTTTAAAAAGTCGTTGATGTACCGTGTACGTACATCAACGATTCTGGTGAAAATAATTATTGATAAAAAAACTGTGTGGTCTGTCATCATTTTCGAAATCGAATAAAATATTTCCCGCCTAATAGCTTAAAGCGACACATACAGAATTCGGCAAAAGAAAAACTGAGAAATTCAGGTGGCAGAATTATTTTAATTATTCCAGCGCAAAGTGAAACGAAAATGAATTCAACCAAAAAAAAAAGTCAGCAATTCTAGTAATAGCATTTTCTTCACTCAAAATAATTTCTAGGACATTTTACGAAATATTAGGTCGTAATTTTTAATTTCGTAAAATACACGAATAACTCGTAGAATACACGAAACATTTGCAATTTCTATTTTTCCCCAATTATTTTTTAAGAACGATTCGTACATATTAAGAATCAATATTCGTAAAATTAATACAACTACAAAATTACGTATATTTCTTTTAAATTACGAAACTTTAGTTATATTATTTTATATTACATTTTTTTTACGAAGGAATAACATATTTTACGAATGAGCTTTACAATTTACGAATAAATTACTAAACTTTCGTAAATTTTAAGGCTATATGTAGAATTTTACGAAACTTTTTTTTACGAACAATTAATACAAAGCCGAAATCCATTGCGTCAAATAGCAACTTGAAGCTGCATATTATTTTAATTGGTATCACGGTCGAAAACAGATAGTTATAAATCGTAGTCATTTTCATCGTGAGTTTCTTTTTTACAAAGTTTTCGTGTATTTTACGAAAGATTTGTAAAATTTTTCATAAATGTCCGAATGCTATCGTCAAGAGTACGAATACTTTCGTAAAATGTGCGAATATATTCGTAAAAAGGTAACCACATATTCAATGAATTACGAATCTTTCGTAGTATGTACGAATAGCTTTCGTAGATAAAATCTACGAATATTATCGTAAAATAAACAATTAATATTCGTAATTTCATCATAAACTTACGAAATTTCTTTTGTGTATTTTACAAAATATTTCGTGAATAAATTTCACGAATTTTTTCGTAAAATTTACGAATGATTTCGTGTATTTTTAAACGTATATCAATTTATAGACGAAGTGTTTTGAAACGATTCATCTGGCAATCACACGTAAATTTTATGTTGAAAAACCGTTAAAAAACCATTAAAAAACTCATAATTCTTTGGAATTAAATAAAACATTTGAATTATTGTTTCTATTGTGTAATCAATAAATATAATAAAACCAAATAAATCTCAAAAAAAAAAGTATAAATTAATCCCAAGCTGCCTATAGGACCACTTAATGATTTAATGATGCCTGTCTATAGCGTGTAAACAAATAGCTTGAATATAAAATTCCTGATCCATTTAATAAAAACCACATACAATGTGCTACAGACAACAATTAATTGTGTACGTTTCATAAATCTATACGAGAACTAATAAAGATGTCCGAGCCTATAAAAGAGCCACAAATAACAGTAGCAGCAACATTAAAGGACACCGGCAAAAAAATACACCCACCAACAAAAGGCAGACTACAAAAGCACCAACAATAGTAATAAAATAAACAAAATATTCATTGACGTTGGCATCCGGATAAATACATTAATCCGACACACTCTACAACCAGGCAACACCAGCAAAAGTAGTAGGAGATATAGGAGATATAGCAGAAAGTGAAGCAGACATAGTAGTAGTAGTAGGTAGTAGACAAAATATAACTATATAAATGTTGCATAGGTCGGAGGCAATCAACTTTAACAATGGGTCCTGCAGGACTCGACGGGCTGACCACATGTATAAATTTATCGAAATGTAGTGCAGAACATAGGACAACGACTGATGAAGTGTGTGCGAGTTTGTGGGACCACATGCCGTGCGAATACGACAAAAAAAAATAATACATAAATTCAGCCAAGCTATGACGTAGATACATGTGCGCAATTTTCATTAGTATCTTAAGGATACATTTTAAATAATACACATAACTCACAGCATATTCAGTTTGTCTGTCTGTTGTTCGGCTACTGCTTCTTTAACAAAGTGTTGACTTTTATTTATGTTGATTGCAATATTAGCAAGAAATACTACATTTAAATGTATCCGCTAGTTACAAATGGTATTTCCATGACAAAGCACAGCCTACGGCATGTTGTTTTGGGTTCTTAAGCCTGCTAAAAGCTGCTGCTGCTGATGCTGCTACTGCTGGAGACATTTGTAATTAAGTTTTTATCCATTCTGAGAATATTAGAAACATTCCAGATACAGTATATAAGATGCACACACACAATCGGGGTGCTGTCAAAATGCTTTTAGTAGATCTTGACTATAAAGGGATAAAGATACTATGCAGATAGAGATAACATAAAGTTGAAAAAAAAAACATTAAGTTAAAGTTACCATATAGATACTATGTAGTTAAAGATACTTTACAGTTAAAGTTAACGGTATTTTATAGTTAAAGATACTTTAGAGTTAAAGACATTTTACATTTAAAGATACTTTAAAGTTAAGGATACTTTACAGTTAAAGATACTTTAGAGTTAATTTTACAGTTAAATATACTTTACAGTACAAGATACTATGCAGTTAAAGATACTTTACAATTCAAGATACTTTACATTTAAATATTCTTTTCAGCAAGAGACACTGTACAGTTATAGATACTTTATAGTTCAAGATACTTTTAAATTAATATATACTTCACAGTTAAAGATACTAGGGAGTTAAATTTATTCTACAGTTAAGGATACTTGTCAGTTAAAGATACTATACAGATACTATGCAGTTAAAGATACTTTACAGTTAAATATACTTCTCAGTAAAAGATACTGTGCAGTTAAAGATACTTTATGGTTCAAGATATTTTTAAATTAATAGACACTTCATAGGTAAAGATACAAATGTGTTAAATTTACCCTAGAGTTAAAGATACTTGTCAGTTTCAGATACTAGATAGTGAAAGATATTTGGCAGTTAAAGATACTATACAGTCAAAGAAAACCGACAGTTAAAGAAACTTTACTCTTAAAGATAATTTACAGTTAAGCTACTTTACAGTTAAAGTTAATTTACAGTTATTTACAATTAAAGATACATTACAGATAAAGTTACTTTACAGTTAAATATATTTAACAGATAGTGATACTTAACAATTCAAAATACTTTACTGTTAAAGATTCTTTACATTTGAAGATATTTAACAGTTAAAAATACTAAACAGTTAATGATACTCTGTAGTAAAAGATACTCTGTAGTTAAAGATACTATGTAGTTAAAGATACTATGTAGTAAAAGATACTATGTACTGAAAGATACTTTGTAGTTAAAGATTTTTATAGTTTAAAATAAATATAAGTTAAAGGTACCATAAAACTAAACATATCAATAAGTTAAAGATAACATTAAGTTCACCGCTACATTTGTTGTCTTACAAATTCATACTAAAGAAATCTGTCTACACATCATTTACGTACCATATAAGTTCCATTAGTTCCAAATCATTGTGCGTAACCCCCACATTTTGCAACTTGTTGTATATATTTGTGTTTTTATCATTAAGTATCATCTTCTTTATTAGTCTGGTTCTAAATGGCGTTGCTCTTATTGTTGCCTGCCTGCCCGCTTTGTTATTAGGGTTAATTGTTCTATCGGCATTATATAGATAGGTCAAAGTGGCCTTAGATACTACGGGTTGATTCGTGTTAATTTATTCACTTTAAGGTGGCTCTGTTTACATCTTAGTCAATCGGCTGAGTAAGTGCGTAACCTGTACTCAAGTGTAATGTGAGGCTAAATCTTGTTTGACAAAAATGGTCATTTGCACATTTAGTTAATTCTAAAATAGGTGTACAAGAATAAATATTTAATAAATATGAATTTAAGCTCTTTTAGAAATTCAAGGGGCCTAGTGGATTAACTGAGCTATTAGAAGTCATCCAAATTTATGATATTTAAATAAATATGGTTTGATGAACAGAATTATTTAATATGATGCACACTTGTTTATTGATTTGACGAAATGGTGTTTTCCCAAAATGATCAATTAAATATCATAAATCTTATAAGAATTATAAATACATAAATGTGTAAATGAAATTTGATGGACCTGTGCGAAGTGTTTTCTTCAGAGTTCGGAAATACTCACTCATACCTCATGAGGAGTAAACCATATTTTTTCTCGTTACTACTCTCACAATGATGAGTATCCATGAAATATATGCAAACTCACTACTCATATTTGTGAGTAGAGTTTCGCTCCTCACAAGAGCGTTGTGCGCTTTACTTCTGTTTCCTCATTTCTCATGAGAGAGTCAAGAAGCAAACTCTCGCTTCTTCTTTAACTCATATTTGTACAAGGACAAAAAGAAAACTTTGATCTACTCGCTGTATATGTATGCAAAAGGTCAGATCATTGTTGCCATTCTCGCTGGAATCTTCCCATCTGTGGTATTTTTGAAATGTTTTGTAAAATAATTTAATTGATTTGGTTTTTATCTATAACTTTTTATCGATACGAGATAAAATATTGATGTAATGGCCTTAATGATTTGTTATTATTACTATATTACTATATTATATAAAACATTATTTATAAATAAAACATTTTCAGTTTCTACGGATCTGGTAACACCGTTTACTAGTTGCATACATACAAAAAGTGAGCACAATGTTAGCCAGATTTGACCTTGTAATTTTATGAGTATGAGGAAAACAGAAAAAGCGTGAGTAGTAAAATTAAAGAGAACAAGGCAGATTTCATGAGTAGTAAATTTTTACTCTCCGCTGATTTCTCATTGATGAGAAGTGAGTACGTCGGATTTTCGTTAATCTTACTCGCTCATGTGGTGAGCAACAAAAGCAAATAAATGCTTTCTCATTTATGAGAATTATGCATGAGTGAGGCATTATGAGTTTACATTTTTGAGATTTCCGAACTTTGTTTTTTTTTAATGCTTATGTCATTTAACTCTTCTTTTAGTAGGTCAAGAGTTATAGCATTTTTAAAGTTTGATTATATTGAAGGTTCCACGCCCTTTGTCACTCCTTTAAAAAAATCAAGAATTAAAATTGAGCAGAAAACTGTTTTTCAAATAACGATTGTAACAACTAAATGTTAAATTTTTTTTTGAATGACATTTTATTTAAATAATGCACTACACTACTCAATCCATATAAAGAAACAAATAATTGACGTAAATATAGCAACAGATATTAATTGCATTCATTAATCAATCTTGCAATTAAATTCACTAAGTTAATGAAAACATTTGCTATTCTTCGTTATATAAACAATTGCATGCGCTAATATGAATATTTGTACGTCAATGCAACAAATAAATTATTCGCCACAGTTTTTTCAAATATAATTTCTTTAATTAATAATTAATTTGCTGCATTGACGTACAAATATTCATATTAGCAAACGGAATTGCTGATTTAAGGAAGAATCGCAAATTGTTTCATTAAATTAGTGAATTTCATTGCTGGATTGAATAATGAATGCAACTAATATCGGTTGCTATCTTAACGTCGAACATTTTTCAGTGTAGTGAGTGATAGTCATATCCTTAACCACTTCAAACAAAAATTTAGAATATATTTTTGTTTCATATTAAAGAAATATAAACTTTTGCAAAATATTAAAATTTCACTCAGAATTGAAATTCATTTTCGACCGAATTTCAATTATTTGAATTCGATTTGTATTGAAAAGGTGGGTAAGGCTCTCTTATTGTGCCATATTTAGAAAGACCTGGTGCACAAAAAGATGAAATGGGGACTCAGAAAGATCAAATGAATTAATTTGATGTCACTTGTGGTGCAATTGGGCAATTATTAATTTAATAAAATACAAAAAATAAATAAAAAATATGTATTAAAAAAAAATGTCAATCATATTTTTATTTTCTACTAGACAAAAACAAAATAAAATGTGTTATCTAAATTGTGTTCGCTACGAAATACACACTCTTAAATGTTACGCATTAAAATGCTATTTCGAAATAATAAAAGTCTCTCGATTCTGACACCACCCAGTCACCGCCCGCCATGGAAAAATTTCTATGCCACTCATATATGAGCGTGTAGCACAACGTAATAATTGTATATTTGCCCCAAATGAGCAATTTGCTGCCATTATTAATAAACACTCGTAAATAATCAGCAACACCATCAAGGCAAACATTCACATTGAGTAGTATCTACTACGGCATACATTCCACATCCAACATTCTACGGATATCGTTATTAACATCAACTTCAATGGCGGGCACACTTCAAAGCTGTCGAAGACGATGAGGAGAACGAAATGATAATGAAGATGCTGATGATGCTAACGATGCTGAGGATAGCATTCAGCGCTAGGAAGAATTCAATTGCGTTGCAAAGATGAAATACTCAAGATGCCTTAATGTCACTTAAGTGAGTTATGTGCAAAAATGTCTTGAGATCATTATCAATGACATGCCTCGCATTCAACACATCACACCTCAGCCCGAATTGCCTACTCGTTAGCACACTAGAGGGCGCTAATGGTGCCGCATTTGATAGAAATTCCTGCGTGTTGCTCGGGTCGCTTCGTTGGCGAATGCTTCAACAAAACACTCATCGTTTTATGAATAAGCATTCCAAGCAAAAATGAAGATAATCATCATCATCGTCATCGTTATTTTCATCAGCAGCAACATCTCCTATGTTGCTGACATTGTTTGACGACCTTCACACTACTCGTGGCGCATTTCTTTTGACTTCAGTCTTCATTTTACGGGTTTCTCTTTGTTTCTGCCGACATGATTCAGTCATTGTTTTAAATTCATGAGACGTCAACTATTTTTGCTCTATTATGTTGTGGAATTTTTGGACCAACATTCGCCCAAAGTCATTTTGTTCTTTGGTTTAACCTAATGCTTATTTTAAATTCATTTACGACGTGATCTAGTTCGACAAGCAGCTGAAATTGTGCTGATTTCATTACTGAACAGTCGGGATTTTTCGCAGTAACCCGGCGTATTCTATAGAAACAGTTCCGGCTCATTTGCCGCCCCGGGTGGCATTTGATTTGTCCATGAATTTCATACGCTGCATGATGACAATTATTATTATGGCTTCTTCATTTCCGAAAGTTATACCTAGCATAGAAACGGAATTTTCAATTACTTTTGAAGTGCATCATGATTGACGCCTTTCGATCTTGGTAGTACTTACATAGTAGGTGGTTCTATGAAATGGTCTCTCCAACTCAACAGCATAAATTATAAGTCTATGAAATGCCATTCCGTTTCATTCTGTGACTACTGCGCTACTCCTTGCAATGTGGTATTTTTGCAGTCTTATTAAATTTTTGCCATTGCCTCGGAATTCGCACAATATTCTCGTAGTATATATTTGAATTCCTGGGTACGGCCTAGTTTATTCGTTCGTCCTTGTGCGGAGCTTATGCTGCATCGGAAGAATTTAATTACTTTGCTTCAATTAAGTACCCGATATGCATATTTATTTGACTTATTTAAGTTTTAAATATCTGCGCAGTTAAAGTTTAATGGAAATCCATGGAAGTCTTTTCTTATTTTGTATGAAGGTCATTTAATATTAAGAACTATCAATTGTGAATTGAGTTCTTTGAATTCTAAGAACATTTTACATATTTTATGCGATGTTCAGTAAAGAAGGGCATAACTTAAGTTTTTTTTTTTTACAAAAATTAATTTTTTTAATCTCTTTTTGTCTACTATAAGATTAAAATTTCAACACTTTGCTATATATAATACAGGAGGCACTTCAAGCTGTTGAACATAAATCAAAAGATTGAATAAACACCGAAAAAAAAATCATCAATATGATGAATATATTCATAAAAATTATGAACTTTTCCACCAACTACCAGATTCATCATATTGATACTACCATTCATAAATGATGTATTGATGAATGGATGAATTATATTTATTCATACCATCGAACATCATACTGAAGAACGTAATATTTATTACAATGAATTTGAATCGTCATATTCATAAATTTGTTCATTATATTTATGAATATAATATTCAATATGATGAATATTCTTGAACTAATATTAAAAAAAAAAAAAAAAAAAATGTTTATAGAAAATAATTCGAAAAAAGTGTTCTACAAATTTTATTTTTCGATAAAAAAATATTCAAAAAAAATTTTTTTTTTCAAAAACAATTTTTATTTTAAATATTTTTTTTATAAATATCAAGTTATAAATAAAAAGTTGTTATTATAAATATTTTATAAAACATTTTATTAATTTATGCATGTCGAGGAAGCATTATATAATAAATAACATACAAAAACTACTTGAGAACTGAGAAGCACGGCAAAAAATGAACGAAAAAAAAATAATTTTGACAGAAATTTTGTTTAATGAACAGCATTCTTCAATATAAAGTACATATATTTTAAATTTTATGTTTTTGTTCATTAATATGATGAACGTATTCTTCACATACAGTAAATCATATTGAAGAACGCTTTCTCGACAGTTACCAAGTATTCATGACATTTATGATAGCATTCATAACATTGATGGCATTAGTCATTAATATTATGAATGGAATTTCAATACAATAAATCATCGTTTGACGAACGGAATTCATCAATATGATGTACATTTTTTTTCTGTGAACGTCCAACCGTTGACGAAATTTTGAAATCATCATATTGATGAATATAATCACATTATCTATGAATAATTTAAATTATTTTTAGAAAGTGTTCATAATATTTATGAATATTAATAATATTCAATATGATGTATATGGTTGAACTAATTTTTTTTCCAAAATTTTTTTTACAAATTAAAAAAAAAAAGTTTTTTCAGAAAATAATTCGAAAAATATGTTCCTATAAAAATTTTGTTGGAAACAAATTTTATTAAAAATAAATAAAAAAATATATATAAAAAATTGTCCCAAAAAAAAATACAAAAAAATATTTTTTTATACATATAACTTTTTATTAATAAAAAGGTACATCAAAAATATTGTTAGAAAAAAAAGGCAAAAATGTTTGATAAAAAAATTATACAAAAAAAAAATTGTCCGAAAAATTTTTATTTTTCCAAAAAAAATTGGTCTAAAATTTTCAAAAAAAAATATATTTTTTTTATAAATATAATTTTTTACTAATAAAGAGTTGTAATTATAAATAAATATTTGAGAAAACATTTTACTAATTTATTCATGTCGATCGCTATTCGAAAAGCGGTAATTGGTAAATTCTGTATTAATTGATTTTTCATCTGGTTGAATAGTGCAATTAAGTTTGATTCAAAATATTCGATTGAATTCGGTTTTATATTTTCCAGAATTGGTGTTTTCAATACAAAATAAAAGTATTTCAATCAATTTGTTGCAGTTCTGTAAAACGAATTCGATTTTTAATATGATTTTTAAATTACAAATATTTGAAATTCGTTGGAAAGTGAATTTCAAAACATGACAGATAGATTTAACTTTTTTTGCAGTTAAAAAGAAAATTTTTAATTTAAACAACAATATTAAATTTAAAATCAAATTTCATTCAAAATAAAATTCAAAATTTGAATAAAAAATTTAAGTTTTAACAAAAAATACTACCCTCAGATAAAAATTTCATAAAATTCCATTAAAATTATACAGTTATTGATTTATAATATACAAAAAATAAATATTTCCACACAAACTAAAAATAATTGTATAGCATTTTGTAAAATATAATGGAATTTATCGATTGAATTAATAGTTTATCCTATTGACTAAATTTAATAGTAAAATCTATTAATTTCATGGTATCTTTTTTCTGAGTTTAGTTTTTCTTAATTTTGTGCAACTATTATCTTAAACGATTTGAATAGTAATAGAAATTTTTATAGGGCTATGACCGGGAACTTATCATGTCGTTTTTCCTTGCCATAATAATTCAAAAATAACAGGTTGTGTTCATATCTAGCTTAATAGTGTAAATTTCTAGGGAATCCTTTACAAAACAGAATTGTGTAAATATTTCTATAATTTGTCCGATCAAAATTGGATGATGTTTGCGTAATTTTTACATAACATAAATCGACAATTTTATCGACTGAGTTACAGAAACAAATTAAATTCAAAAGTAAAAACTTATCAAAAGAATTAGCGATTTGTAGTGTAGTAACAAAGAAAATACTAATTTTATTTACTACTTTAGTTCAACTGAAGTGGCAGGTAATAGTCTAATTACCTAATCAATTAAATCCCACAGCACAAAACGTGTCTCAAATACCACAAAATTTCCACGCTCTTCTCAGAACAATCTGGCAATACAATCAAAGTCTACGACTTTGGAAGGACACCCATCAACTGGCGGCAGCTAATATGCTACAATTTGTTAGCATCTCTGCTAAACGTTAACTTAATTACAGCAGCAACGTTATACGTTCGCTGCATGTTAAACAACTACTTGCGACGAACAGAGAATGAGAGAGAAAGAGTGTGAGAAGTCACAGCGCTCAGCCGTCATTGTTGCCGCTACGGTCACATGTGGCTTAAATAATGCCGTTCAAATTTATGTTTATGTCCGAGTTCGTGCCATCTGGCTTCTCCCATTAAATTATTCATATTATTTGCTTCTGAGCCCAAACATTTTTCTCTCATTCTTTCTTTTTTCTCTTTTCGTATAACCTAACCCCGCTCCCGCACACTAAGCCACCCTTTGATTATTAAAGTTCATGTTATTTTTTCGAGGATTTTTTCCTTCTTTGCTGCTTAATATTCATAAACGAGTGGTCAGTGAAATAATGCTCATAAATATAAAAACAACACAAAAAAAGAAACAGCTTATTTGTAATAAAGAATTTTTCTTCATATTTATGTACAGCCCAGAGCATGTCTTTAAATTTTTCCCCAGTTTGGTCATAAGCCGAAATCTGTGACCACCCTGTGCACCATACGACGCTTTTAATTCATGCTAAATTTCAAGAACCTGGTTACATAAATGTGAAACTGTTTTTAGATTTATTTAGATTTATTTTTATATTTTTCAAATATTCGACGGTAAAGACTTATATAATAATCCTTTCAAATGAAATTTATTTTACAATACACAACCAACCGTTACACCATGTTTTTTCAAACAAATTTCAAATTTGTATTATTTCAAAAATTATTTCCATATATTTTTTCCTTGAATTTATATACTACATATACTATATTTCCTAGACAAAAATATTTACTTTTAACACTGTAGAGAAATTCGTCTTGAAATAGAACTATCAAGAATAATTGTTCTTAGTTACGTTTTTGATACCTTAGAAATTAACATCTGCAAATCAAGAATAATTGCTTTTGATTTCAACATATCAACAGACATGCACACTAACAGGCAAATGACGATGATAGATGGACAATACAAAACAATGTATATTAGAGAGATAAGCAAGATCAATGAAGCAAAGAAAATAACTTCTATATATCAAGAATAATTGTTTTTAGTTACTTTTTTGTTAATCAAGTGGCTCTTTTTCTTGAAATCAATAGGGTTTTCGCTTAGCTGTATATAATGCCATATATATTGTTACGAAAAGAGGTAATTTGCCCCACTGTGCAAGCAATCAACAATAATAAATGAGACGCAAGACAATTCAGCGCACTAAGAAATGTGTTAGAAAGAGAGGGAAGATCATTTAGCGTACTAAGCAATGTGCGAGAAAGAGAGGGAATATCTACACATTAAAACACATGAGTGCGAATGAGATGCCAATGGCATGCGTCATTCACGAAACGAGTAGAAGGTTCTCGAAACAAGTCGAAGCTTGTCGAAACGTGTCGAACTGATGCATGCAGTATAAAAGGGAGCCGCATCTGAGGTACTTCACTTCAGTAGTGATTGTAAAGTGGTCGAGGGCACTTCGTGTGATAATTGTCAAGTTAAATTGGGGACATGCAGCAGTTGTTAGAATTTGTTATTAGTAAAGTTGTTTATTAAAGAGAATTAATAAAGTTAATTGTTATAATTTAAACCAAACATAAGTGTGTTTTTATTTTGTACACAATCCAGCGATACGAACTCGTAGAACAGTTTTCCGTAGACTGAATTTTCGTAACTATATCTTTATTTTTGAACACGTGTTCTTTAAATTTCAACGTATTAACTAATTCAGTAGCATATGGTTTAAATACTTAGAGCTGGAGTCAAAACACAGAAAACTATATATAATTTTTATATATTAATAGAATCAAGTGGTAGTTCCTCTCTAAACTTTCGATTAGTTGGTTTTGTTGAATGGGCTATCAAGCAATTTTAGACTCTAACTCTAGACTGTTTTATGCCAATTTCAAGTCCTTACGTATTTTCTTGGCTGATAACTTTATAAAGTGGATTAACGTCCTATTTTCCTCATACTCTTTTTTTATTTGCTCCCTATTGCCATGGATTTTATGCTGCTGCTGTTGTTTGTTGTTATTGTTCTTTGTCTTGGCTCTTCACAGTCTGCCATTTTTATATCTGTCTGCAGTGTTTTGATTTTTTATTATTCTGTTTTGTTTTATTTTTGTATTTTTATTTGCGCGCCATAACAATCAGATTGAAATGTATGAGTGTGAGCGACGTAGAAGCAACAATTCTCAGTTTATCTGATAGTTGTAGTACCTAAGCTATGCTATTCTATTCCCAGGAGTTTTATTTTCATTTTTTTTTTTTAAATTTATTATTCTTTATTTTTTCTTGTGTATTTATTTCTTTAGCTCAAAATAAGTAGATAAGAAACTTATGACGTCATAGACTGTTAAGATAGAGTCCTTGTTGCTGCTCAGGTGGGACACGTTTTGAAATTTTATTTATGGTCTCGAATATGTGCAACGTTTTATAGAGTGAAAAATATGCTACAAATGAAAACAAGTCAGTGTTTCTTAGCATTTATACGGATTAGTTGACATGTCCTTTTGATACAGGTTAAGAAAAAAACGTCTTAAATGTTAGAAGAATTCAACGTAAATTCAAATGCTAAATAATATCAGTAAAATAATAACAAAATAACAAACTGTGATTTTTCATATATTTATTAATAACAATTATTAGCAGAAAATATACCTAAAATTTGTTGCTACTGAATTTAAGAAATTTAGTTTCTTGCCTGTTTAAAATATACCCTAAACATTTTTCTGAATTTGAAGAAAATTATTTATTGACTATTATAAACCGAAAACATCTGTTCGTAAAACTGTTCAACTAATACAGGAAACAGTATCTCAAATCAAGAATAATTTTTGCGATTACTTTTCTAATTTCTTAGAATTTAATTTCTACAACTCAAGAAGTATATTGATATATTGGTGACATAATATATTCGGTGACATAAGAAGAATCTTCATGATTACTTTTCTAATAGTTTGGAATTTAAATTAAGGACTCTAGAAAATATTAGTGCATACATTTTTGATTGCTACTAATTGAGTTTCTGCAACTCAAGAAGAATATTACTTATACTTTTCAATTACTTGGCTGATGCTAAATATTTGACTTCTAAAACTCAATAAGAATATTTGCGATTACATTTCTGATAGTCACGACAATAGCTTCTGCAACTTAAGAAGTGTATTTGACATATATTCTGATGGTTATAAATTTAACTTCTGGATCTCTGGAATATTGGCTAGTACTTTTCTGATAGCCACGAACATAAATTCTGCGACTCAAGAAGAATATTCGTGTTTACTTTTCTGATAGTTTAAAATTTAACTATTAGAATTCTAGAAAATATTTGCGTTTACATTTCTGATTGCTACTAATTTTATTTCTGCATCTCAAAAAGTTCTGAAACTCAAGAAAAATATTTACGATTATATTACTGATTGCTTCTGATATACTTCTGCAACTCAAGAAGAATATTCACAATCCATTGATGTTTTCATTTGGATTTGAGAACTACTTTAGCACCGTGCACAGAAATAAATAATCGACGTAAATATAGCAACCGATATTAATTACATTCATTAATCACTCCAGCAATTAAATTCTCTAATTTAATGAAATCATTTGCTATACTTCGTTAAATCAGCAACTGTGTTCGCTAATATGAATATTTGTACGTCAATGCAGCAAATAATTTAGTCGGCGCAAATAAAATTGCTGAAACTGTGCCGACTAATTAATTTGCTACATTGACGTACAAATATTCATATTAGCAAACATAATTGCTGATTTAACGAATAATAACAAATGCTTTAATTAAATTAGTGAATTTAATTGCTGGATTGATTAATAAATGTAATTAATATCGGTTGCTATATTTACGTCGATTATTTTTTTCTGTGTGTTTGTGTTCGACAATTTGTTGAAACTATTTGGTTGACCCAAATTTAATTTTTGAATTTATATTTTAGCTAAGTCACTCTTTTCATATCTAGACTATTTGTTTAATAGTTTATTTGTTGTATTCTTATATTCTTTTTATTATAGAAAACAACTCTGCACAATTTGCAATATTTTCACATTGAGCTGTTTACTTATTTATATTTCGTCAAAATTGTTTGCACACTTTGGTCCGCCATACTTTTCCACATATGCATCAAAATCGACCAATGAACTCGATTTTGTCTTCGTTTGTCATTTTTCCATTTTCATAATTTATAAAGTTTTCATGTGTTATGGGTTTCATTGTTTACGGCTTGACATAATTTTTTTTTTGTTATTTATTTTATTCGGGGGATGTTTATTTTAGTTGCCATTTTATGGACTGCGTGTTTTTTTTTTCATATTGTTTGTGGAATTTTTCTTTATAGCCAAAATGTGTGAATTGGCGCCGTTAGCTTTTTGGTCAACAGGTATTAAATTTGTATGTGTTGTGTATATTTTTTATAACTGCAAATCTGCGTGTTCAATATTATAAATTTATGGTAATATTACTCTATCAATCATCTTAACTAATTGACAAATTACTACTTGTTACTTTAACAAATAATTAGTGTTTATAGGGAAAGGTAATTCGTTCGGATCAGCGCTCTTTTGCTAATGTGTGTAAATATTATTAAGTGCAAATGTTGTCAATTTCAGGAAAATTGTTGTTCTTGTTTTTGTTGTTTTTGTAGTAATATCAATTATAATCTATAAGCGACAGCACATGAGCGGTAGATGCTTTCAACTACTTATTATTACACTGGGCAACAGAAAGTGAGATAGGCAAAATTTTAAAAATTTATATTTTATTTTAGAAATTCAATTTTTATGAAGTAATTTTTTATGTGCACCAAGAAAAAAATACTATATAAATAATTGTTTTTTTACTATTAAAAATATTCAATAGGATAAATTATTATTTTAATCGGAAAATACCATTAAATATAGAGTTTTTCAATAAGAGCGCTACAAAAGCTTTTTTTAAGGGTTTTTCAACAGGGACACTACAAAAGTTGAGCGACAGGGACAGCAAACGACACCATATTTCTTGCCGCTCTTTTGACATTTCTTTTCAGTAAGGTTTGCCATTTCATGATGGAGAGATATAAAAATTCGAATTTCGGTAGTAAATTTTAATAATTTTGACTCGTATATCTTGCCATCATGAAATGGCAAACCTTACTGAAGAGAAACGTCAAAAGAGCGGCAAGAAATATGGCGTCGTTTGCTATCCCTGTCGCTCTACTTTTGTAGCGTCCCATTTGAAAAACCCTTTACTAGAAAATACCATGACATTGCCATTGAGTTTATTTGAAAATTTTTATTTTTTTGTATACTATTAAATCAATAATTGTTCTATTGACCAATTTTAATGGGATTGGAGGCAATTTTTTTCTGGGTGTGCACTCACAGAAAAAAGAATCGACGTAAATATAGCAACCCACTTTAATTGCATATATTAATCAATCCAGCAATGAAATTCACTAATTTAATAAAAACCTTTGCTATTCTTAGTTTTTGAAGCAATTGCGTTCCCTAATATGAATATTTGCTGCATTGACGTACAAATATTCGTACCCAATATACCACGACTTGGAGCCCCCAGTGTATGGAACAATTCTCGAAGTGGCATCGAGAAAAAAAATTCGATCTCGTTATTATATCGAAACTAGTTTTTAAGAATTTTCGTATTCAATTTTTTAGAAGTTTTCTGAAATGTCTACGAAAAAAACATTGATCTCGTTATTACATCGAAACTAATTTTTAAAGATTTTCGTATTCAGTTGTACCTCCTTTCTGGTACATGCCTGCTTTCTTCCGCTGGATATAATTTTGAATGATATGCAGGTCAGTTGGAACTCCCTTTTGCGTTCAAGTAATGTCAGTGTCCGCAAGAGTTAGGTCAATTTTATTATTATAAAAGCAACGATTTTCGATTCTTTGTTAATAAATGTTAGAACTCATGATTGCGACTCGTTTCCGCTTTTAAAAATAAGGTCACCAGGTGTCCTGTGACCGTTTCTTTAAAGCTGTATTTTTTTTTGTTTAAAATAAATAGAGTGGACATTATTTTTTTTATATTTTATGTTAATTTCACTTTATTTCATTAAAAATAAATGTATGAAAATAGTGAGCGTTGAATTTTCATTTTTTATTTATTTTTGTTTTTGATGTCAGAAAAATTTTCGTTCAGAAATAAAAAAAAATGTAAACACATGCTAAGTTCGTAGACTCATTTTCGAAAACAATTTTGTTTAAATTGAAATTGAATATGAAAATAATATACGAGAAATTAATATAGAGTACCCAGTAGGAGCAACTGACAGAAATAGAATAAAAATGCGATGGTGCCGACCATAATGCCGAAGGACATAATAAAATAATTAGAGAGAAGAGAGGTAAAGAAATTTCTTTTTGATTTTTTTCAATTTTTTTTTATTGTCATTGCTGATGACATATATAGATGACGCATTTATTTAAACCAATCAGACAGCCCCATTCTGTTGTCAAGAGCTTCTAGAACGCTTCGAATCTGAAATAATTCTCGTAACGTCGGCCGATATCGAACCGAAATAATGAAATCTCGGTTCGATATCGGCCGACCGTTTTGGTAGGAATTTTCCTATATTATCATTGCGAGAAATGGCATCGATATCGGAAAAATTCTTCGACATTTTGAAACATTTTCATTGCGATATCGAACCAGTTTGGTATATTGGGTATTAACAAACGGAATGGCTGAATGAACGAAGAATAGCAAATGTTTTCATTAAATTAGTGAATTTCATTGTTGTATTGATAAATGAATGCAATTAATGTCGGTTGCTATATTTATTTCGATTATGTTTTTTCTTTGCTGATAGTTTTAAATATTTTTGAAATTTATTATTTTTTTTTTTTACATTTTGTGATTGTTTTAAAATATCCCAGCAGATTTTAGAAGCACTTTGCAACCACCCAGTCGCCCAAAAAATGGTTCCTGAAGTCGTTATTTTCGCAGGCAATGTCTACACGAGCAAGTACTTGTTCGTCAGCTTCTAACAGAAGCGAACGGAGAAGTACATCTCCATTCGCTTCTACTGCAATATGTTGTGGAACCCCTTTAAGTACTCATTTTAAATGTCTCTCTTTACTGGTTGAACAACTTCTCTCCCGGTTCCAAAAGACGTAGTTATGGAATAACGTCCGATGGAATGACTTTTGGAACTACTTCTTAAAATGGTTTCCATGGAATGACTTTTGGAACTACTTCTTAAAATCGTTCTCATGGAATGACTTTTGAAACTACTTTTTAAAACAATTCCCATGGAATGACTTTTAGAACTACTTCTTAAAATGGTTCCCATGGAATGACTTTTGGAACTATTTCTTAAAATGGTTTCCATGGTATGACTTTTGGAACTACTTCTTAAAATGGTTCCCATGGAATGACTTTTGGAACTACTTCTTAAAATGGTTCCCATGGAATGCCTTTTGGAACACCTTCCACATACTGTTTCCATAGAATACAAATACAATAAATAAAATTGTTCATTTAATGTTTATAAAACTAATAAAATCAGAAATATTTAAACTTTAAGGTATATTAACAAATTAAATATTTACATGGACATTTTTGCTCCTGAACTTATTATATTTTTGAGGTTGATATTCTCCAGCTATTATATGGACTTCCTGCGCACCAACCATCTAAGCCATCGACACTACCTGTAGTATTAACATGTTAAATTATATTTATAATTTAAATAAAAAAGTACTTACTAAATATGTTTTATATCCTATGACACACATGTTTTTAATTGAATTGTTGATTTAGAATACGCAGCTAACTTTATTTTTTTAAATAAAATATTTCAAAGAGGTTTTTCTAAACGTTCGCTTACATTCTAAAAGAAGCGAACGTGGAACGACTTTTTATCGGAACCCAATGTGAAGTTGTTGTCGTTGGTGTGCCGTCAGTACCAAGAGGGAAGTTATTCTAGAATCAATTATTGTAGAATTGGATAAAGAAACATATCTCCGTTTGCTTCTACGCTCTCATTAGATGTCCAAAAACTGTATTCGCTTCTCGTATACGTTCCGCTAGAAGCGAACGTGGAACGACTTGTCCTCGGAACCAAATGTGAAGTTGTTCTCCTTGCTGTGCCGTCAGTACCAATAGAGAAGTTATTCTAGAATAGCTTGCTATATAATTGGATAAACTTGAATAAATTCTCTCTCATATTTCCATATTCAACCGATAAATTTAAATTTGTGTACTCTTTAAACTCTCGAATATAAAGTGATTCCTAAAATGATTTCACTAGAATCGAATGTGGAACGACTTTTTATCTATGCTTTCCAAATAAATATAGTTCTAGAAGTTGTTCTTTTCGGAACAATTTGCGATAAAATTTGCTGGGATGATTGAAAATATGTTTGCAATTTTTACTATATTTTGATGTTGTTTGATATATTTTAATATCAAAGAGCATTTGATATTAAAAATTTAAAGCAGTTTCACGGTATATTTTGAGAATTGCCAGAAAACAGACAGCTTGTGATACAAACTACTCCTTTATATGTTTGAAATATGTTGAAAAAATGTTTCTTTTATTTTTACAAATTTTATTTTTTATTTTTTTATTTTTATCAATATTTTATTTTGATATTGTTTGATATTTTTTGAAATTTTTTTAATATTTTTGTTAGTTTGTGATATTTTTGGATATTTTACGATATTTTTTTACAATACTTTCTGATACAATTTAATATTGGAAATATTTTCTTAAGGTTTCGATATTTTTTAATTTTTTCTGATATATTTTTATTTATTTCTATAAAATTAGATATATATCTTATCAAATTTTTCTAATTGTAATTTTTAAAATTAGTTCTTATTGATTTTTTTATATTTCTCGATTTTTTATGATATTTTTGGAATTTTTTGTTCTTTCTTGTTTTTATACATATTTTTGTCTGCCCTTTTTGATATTTGTTATATTTTCTATTCTTTGAGAATTGTCTTGAGAATTGGTTTGGCTCAAACGCCATTGAATCGATTTCGAGAAAAACGATAAAGAAGATTTGTATTTGCATTAAAATCAGAGCAATTTTGCGATTTGGAGCAAAGACGATGCTGATTATCTCAGATTTGATATGAGATATCGTAAAACGGCTTCCGTTATCCGTTTTTCGATATCTCATATCAAATCTGAGATAATCAGCATCGACTTTGCTCCAAATCGCAAAAACTTTCTAAGGTGACGATTTATTGATATTATTTTTATTTATTTATTTATTATTTTATTTATTGAATTAGATTTATTTTTTTATATATATATATATTTAAATTATTTTAATTTATATTTTTTATACGATTTGTTTTCATGGTTTTAAGTATAATCGAACTTTTAAGTAAACAAATATTTTTGAGTAAAATCGAAGTTGAGAAACGCTACGAAAAAATAATACAAAAACGATACAAAAAAGTAATACAAAATCAAATTAGTCGTAGTAATCAAATTTTTAAGTAAAAAAGTGCATAATTAATTTATTAATGATAACAGATTTAAAAAAAAAATTACAAATAAATAAATTTTCTTGATTAAGCACATTTTTTTTGTAAAAGAATCGATTTTTTTTTGTCATTTTTATTTTGACTTAATATTTTTTTATTCTTTGTTTCAGTCTTAGTAATTAATATTTTATAGAATTCATAATCTTAAATCTTACTTATTAGGACATCAAAATAAACTCATTCGCAATTGTTACCCATGACTTGAGGTACACTTGAAACTTGTTGCCCAGTGTTTAATCCAAACATTTATCGTTGTGCTGTATGCGGCAACATCTGAGCTTATTTACTTACAACATGTATTTTGACGATGGTGTTTAGTTGTTGGTTTAAGCGGCAAATGGCAGCTACAACAAATACTGACAGTGGCCGCTGACGACGCCAAGCCCGCCAGCACGGCAACAAATTTCACAAACATTAGCATGAAGACTGTGTACCCTGTATGATGACGGGGAACAACAACAAACACCGACACACAACAGACCGACATATTGGCGTTGGGCAAATATCTCGGCTTATGTCGTTTTGGAGTGTATTAGCCAAATGTTTCTCTCTCCGCGTGTGTGTGGGAGAGACTTTGTTTTAATTGTAATATGAATTTCATCGTTAAGTTCGCTAAATTGCATAAAGCCTGTTGCATGATGGTATTAAAGGTTTTTCGGGGTAGTGAAAGAGGCAAATAATAATTTCACTAAAAATTCAAATTTTCACTATAAACTCAAATTTTCACTAAAAATTCAAAATTTTCTCTATAAACTCAAATTTTCACTAAAAATACCAATTTTCACTAAAAATTGAAATTTACACTAAAAATTCAAATTTTCACAAAAAATTCAAAATTTTTACTATAAACTCAAATTTTCACTAAAACTTCAATTTCTAACTAAAAATTTTATTTTTCACTAAAAAATTCAAATTTTCACTACAAATGAAAATTTTGACTAAAAATTCAAATATTCACTAAAAATTCAAAATTTCACAAAAAATTCAAATTTTCAATAAAAATCCAAAATTTTCACTAAAAATTCAAAATTTCACTATAAACTCAAATTTTCACTAAAAATTCAAATTTTCACTAAAAATTCAAATTTTTACTAAAAATTCAAAATTTTCACTATACATTTAAATTTTCACTAAAAATTCCAATATTCACTAAAAATTCCAATTTTCACTAAAAATGCAAATTTCCACTAAAAATTCTAATTTTCACTAAAAATTCTAATTTTCACTAAAAATTCAAATTTTCACTAAAAATTCAAATTTTTCACCAAAATTTAAATTTTCACTAAAAATTCAAATTTTCACAAAAGTTCACATTTTTAATAAAAATTCAAATTTTCACTAAAAATTCAAATTTTCACTAAAAATTCAAATTTTCACTAAAAATTCAAATTTTCACTAAAAATTCAAAATGATCACTATAAATTTAAATTTTCACTAAAAATTCCAATTTTCACTAAAAATTCAAATTTTCACTAAAAATACTACTGTTTAACAATAAGTTTGAATAAGCTGCATCTGAATTTATTGGCCGCAAAATTCGAAAGGTTTCTTTTTCCGTCCAAGAGCTTTACAACGACTGCAGCAGGATACAGGGTCTTAGTATTTAAAGAACTTAAAGTATTTATTCCAAAACAATATAGTTCATTGTAGAAAATATCCAGCTAATGGGCAGTACGTCGCTTAAACACCCTGTCTATCGCCGTCTGCTCTACGGCAGATTTATATTACACACGACTGCAACCCGTTGAGGTTGAGTGCGTCGTAAAGCCTCGTAAGTCATGCGTTTGTCCGTCCGTCGGAGCTGATTATCGCGTAAAATGCAAATAAAGTTTTATGCCAAAGTATGGCAACGTCATAATGTGACCACATAACGCAATGCAATGCATGGCAACGCACTCGATTTAACGATTGGATGGTGTTGGCGTCCGTCACTGCTGGGTGTCTGGGTGCAAAACTCATAGTGAGTTTATGATCCATATACTGTCCAGTTTTTATTATTATTTTATGGCATACAAGTTTTGCCTTTATTATTAATGCAAAAGGCTTTTATATCATGAATGCTTCATTAGTGGTATTAAAAGTTTTGAATTTTAATTCGATATTTTTTATTAAAAATTGCTTTTTGCACTTAAAATTTCAATTTATCACTAAAAATTAAATTTTGCACTATGTATTTTTCAAAAAAAATTTCGAAAAATTTAAAATTCCACTAAAAATTCAATAATTCATTAAAAATTTTAGTTTTCACTAAAAATTCGTTCTTTGACAGTAAAATAAATTTGTCACTAAAATTCAATTTTTTACCTAGAATTCAATTTTTGACTTAAAATTCGATTTTTACTCAAAATTCGATTTTTCACTCAAAATTAGATTTATTTCTAAAAATTAGATTTTTCACTCAAGTTCAATTTTTTAATTCGATTTTTCATTGAAAACTCGGTTAGTCATTTCAATATTTCATTAATTCCTTATTCACTTCGATTTTTTATAAAACTCAATTTTTAACTAAAAATGAATTTTTTCACCAACATTATATTTTTCACTGAAAATTCAATTTTTCTCTAAAAATTCAAATTTTCACTAAAAATTCAAATTTTTACTAAAAATTCAAATTTTCACTAAAAATTCAATTTTTCACTAAAAATTCAATTTTTCACTAAAAATTCAATTTTTCACTAAAAATTCAATTTTTCACTAAAAATTCAAATTTTTACTAAAAATTCAAATTTTCACTAAAAATTCAATTTTTCACTAAAAATTCAATTTTTCACTAAAAATTCAATTTTTCACTAAAAAGTCAATTTTTCACTAAAAATTCAAATTTTCACTAAAAATTAAAATTTTCACTAAAAATTCAAATTTTCACTAAAAATTCAATTTTTCACTAAAAATTCAATTTTTCACTAAAAATTCAAATTTTCACTAAATATTCAAATTTTCACTAAAAATTCAAATTTTCACTAAAAATTCAAATTTTCACTATAAATTCAAATTTTCACTAAAAATTCAAATTTTCACTATAAATTCAAATTTTCACTAAAAATTCAAATTTTCACTCAAAATTCAAATTTTCACTCTAAATTCAAATTTTCACTAAAAATTCAAATATTCACTAAAATTTCAAATGTTCACTAAAAATTCCAATTTTCACTAAAAATTCAAATTTTCACTAAAAATTCAAATTTTCACTAAAAATTCAAATTTTCACTAAAAATTCAAATTTTCACTAAAAATTCAAATTTTCACTAAAAATTCAAATTTTCACTAAAAATTCAAATGTTCACTAAAAATTCAACGTTTTACCACAAATTCGATTTTTCAGTAAAAATTCAAATTTTCACTAACAATTCAATTTTTCACTCAAATTATTTTTTTTCACTGAAAATTCAATTTTTACTAAAAATTCAAATTTTCACTAAAAATCCAATTCTTCACTAGTTTTCATTCGTTTTCAAATATCTTTTAGTGAAATAATGTAATGAATTGGACATTTTGTCGGGCATTTTGCTCGAATGTATCAAATTCTAGTAGTAATACTTCAAATGTTCAATTTAAAATTATTCTGCTCGTGTGTAAATCAACTCACAGAAACTCAATCACATGTGGCGCGTTTACAAAGCTTTATTAGCGGCATATCTGCCTCCTCTTTAATATGGATGAACACCGAATAAACTCAGCAGCCACCAAACCAATGCGGTGGCAGGGGGCCAGACCCCATATTGGATTTTATTACTGGTCAGTGCCAGCGGCGTCGACGGCGCCGGCTAATTTAATTGGAAAAAGTTTCCGCGCGCAGTTACACTGATGATTTAGTTTCGCGTTTAGTCAACTGTGAGCGAATTAATTTAACAAATGAAATTTGAATAACGTGGAATTAAGCTACCTGCAGTAAGGAGCAAATTGATAAATCAAAATTTTTAAAATTTAAAAAAAAATTAAAAAAAACAAGGTTTTAATGAAAAATTTAATGAAAACCGAATTTTGACAAATCGAATCTTTAATAAATTTTTTTTTTTTTGAAAAAAGTAGATTTTGACCAGTAAAAATGGAATTTCTAGTGGAAAATTGAACTTTTAGTAAAAATTTGATTAATAAAAAAATATTTTTGTTTTATAAAAAACTCGAATACAAAATAGATTTTTTTTTTATGAAAAGTGAAATTTTATTAAAAATCCAAATTAATATTCAAGATTTATTTTTAATAAAAATGTATATTTAATAAAAATGGAATTTTATAATTAAATCGCATATGTAGTTAAAAATTGCTGTATTAAAATTTGTGAAAAGTAGTTTAATTCATGTTGCAATGTTTATTTCTTAAAATATTTTACATTTGCCATTTAAACTAATTTTAAACAAATTTAAAAACCATTTAAGTCTTATATCATCTACCACAAATGTCATGCCTTAAATTGCAAATGTGTTTTTCTGCTATTTTGTCACCTCTCAATCAAATTTTTTGTTCTTTACTCAACTTTAAGGCACACTTTTTGTTGCTAACTTAATTTCCTTAATAAATGTTGTGCAGATTTTTGTTCTTTGGTTTACGGCAATTTTTCATCAACACGTCAGCATCATTCATCAACACACGCAAATTCCGGGAAATGTATCCGTCGCGTCAAACGCACATCACGCACGCAGATTTATCGCTATTTGATACCCTACATGCTGTTATAGGGAATCTTTATGTTTATTCAAATTTTATTTGATATTACTTAATCTGCTCAAATTTTTGCACATTTTGATATTAAAAATTTATTCATGAAACTTATTCTTATTTCAGTAAAAAAAATATATATTTAGAAAAAAAGTGTAGTGAAAATTTCACGAACTTTCAACTTCAATGATACGATATTTGAAGATTTATCACATCGATAATGCAATTTTTATCGAAGCCATCTTAATTTCGATTAATGTCTCGTATAGAGACAACTCTACCTACACAAAAAAAATAATCTACGTAAATATAGCAACCGATATTAATTGCATGCATTAATCAGTCCAGCAATGGAATTTCGTAATTTAATGAGCACATTTGCTATTTGTAGTTAAATCAGCAATTGTGTTTGCTAATTTGAATATTTGTACGTCAATGCAGCAAAACATTTAGTCGGCACAATTTCAGCAATCATATTTGTAGGTCCAATTTGAAGCTGGATATCATTACGAGAATGGGTTAGATCTCGTGTTATTTCTGCATCTACTCGCATTGTTCTCATAACGATATGGATATGGAATTTCAATAATTTTACGAAACAATTTTGAACTTTGATTATTTTTCTTTTCGATATATTTTCGATTTCGTACCCTAAGAATTTCGAGAGAATTCATCGATATCTTACTACGATGTAGGTTCAATTTAATTTTTGATATTACGACGTAAAAGTATTCGATAGCGTGTATATGCTCCAGGAACTCGCATTGATCTAGTAATGATATCGAAACGATATCATTACTAGATCAATTACTAGATGAACATGTTTGAAAAATTGATCGAATTTATCATGAAAATTTACAGAGAACGTATTTTAATATGTTTACCTAGCTAATATACTCGAAACGAGTTTCTTTGATTAGAACGATTTGAGTTCGTTGCAAAAGCTATTTTATGTTTGGACTCATTGAATACAAAACCGTTTGATTAGTTATTTTCGTACAAAATCGTTCTAAACACGATCGAAAATTTACAATACCCAATAGGCACTATGAAATGATGTCGTGTTATGTAGTTCTTTTAATATTTTACTAGAAGATTAGGTACATTTCGTATTAGAAAACTAAAAAAATTTAATATAAGTGCAGTAATCTCTTTCTCTTTTACAATGAAAATATCTATTTTTTTTAAATTTTTTAATGCATTTTTATATTTTATGATATTTCTAGAATTTTTTTTTTTTTTTTTGATATTTTTTTCATGAATTTTGATTGTTCAAGAAATTTTATTATTTTTAATTATCTCCTATTTTTGATTTTGGATGGTTTTTGATAATTTAAATTTCTTCCTATTTTCTACATATTTTTGGTATTTTTTGGTATATTGTTTAATATATTTTTGATTTATTTTTTAATATTTTTTGATATTTTTTAAAATATTTTAATATATATATTTTTTTTTAAGTATATTTTGCTATATTGTGATCTTTTATTGTATTTTGTTATTTTTTTTTTGATATTTCAAGTATATTTTGATAATTATTTTTGTGTTTTATAAATTTTTTTTGAATTATAATTTTGTATATAAATTTTAACATTTTTTTGATACATATTTATTGATACATTTTTCATATACTTTGGTTTTTTTGTGATAATATTTTTGATATTTTTTTATTTTTTGTATATTTTGTGATTTTTTTATATTGTTTGAGATATTTTTCTATTTTTTTTTTATATTTGGGGATATATATTTTGTGTTTTTTTTTTATTTTTAGGGGTATGCTTTTTTTATTTTGCAATATTTTTTTTATACTTTTTTGATATTTTTTTTATTTTTTATATATTGTTTTTTTTTTTTTTTTTTATATAAGTTTTTAATATTTTCTCATTTTTGTGCTATATTTTGATAATTTTTATGTTTTTATTTTATAGGTATTATTTGATATTTTGAAAGTGTTTGTTGATAGTTTAAATTTTTTTATATTTTGTTATATATTTATATTTTTTTGATTTTTTTTTTACATTTTTTTGACATTTTTTTGATATTCTTTGGTTTTTTTTTGTGATACTTTTTTTGATATTTTTTGATTTTTTTACATCTTTTTATATTTGGTGATTTTTTTTTATTTTCCAGGATAATTTTTATATTTTGTGTTTATTGTTTTTTTTTTTGGGGGGGACCTTTTTTTATTTTGTACTTTTTTTATACCTTTTTGATATTTTTTTTTAGGTATTATTTGATATTTTAAAATTTGTTGTTGATAGTTTTGATTTTTAAAAAAAAAAAAATTTATATATTTTTTGATATTCTTTGGTTTTTTTTTGTGATGCTTTTTATATTTTATGATTTTTTGATATTTTTTTATTTTTTATATGATATATTTTAATTTTTTTTTATATTTTTTGACATTTTTTTGATATTCTTTGGGTTTTTTTGTGATACTTTTTATATTTTGTGATTTTTTATATTTTTTAAGTTTTTTTTTATTTTTGGGGATATTTTTATATTTTGTTTTTTTTTGTTTATGGGGGGGAAACTTTTTTTATATTTTTATACCTTTGTGATATTTTTTTTATATATTTTTTTTTATTTTTTTTGATAGTTTTGATTTTTTTTTATATTTTGCTATATATTTTTTATATATTTTTATTTTTTTTTGGATTTTTTTATATATTTTAATATTTTATATTTATTTTTATTATTATTATTTTTATTTTTAGTATTTTTGATATTTTGTAATATATTTTGAAATTTTTTTGATATTTTTTTGATATTTTTTGATACTTTTTTTATATATTTTATAGGTATTATTTCATAATTTAAATTTTATTGATAATTTTGATTTTTTTTATATTTTGCTATATATTTTTATTTTTAATATTTTTTTTTTGGTATTTTTTGTTATATTTTATATTTTTTTTATGTTTTTTTTATATTTTTTGATTTTTTTATATATTTTGATTTTTTTATATATATTGATATTTTTTGTATTTTGTGATATTTTTGTTATTTTTTGAATTTTTAATATTTTTAATATTTTCCATATTCTTTGGTATATTTTTTTAAATTCTTAATATTCCTTGTATTTGTACAGTTCGGTAAGAATTCTCCTAATATGCCTAAAAAATAATTTATTACTTTAAGATCCAAAAGTATCAATCATTTTAAAATCTGCGCTGTCAGCGATGCTCTGCAAAACGTGTCACCGACGCACTTTGCCGATTACAAAAACGTGAAAAAACGAAATTCCGCACTTGTTTTAAAAATGACAATGCATCAATTTTTGTGACATTTTAATTTTTCATGATAATTTTTTTTTAGTGCTACACGTTGCCTGGCAGTAGCCAACAAGCAACTGTAAAAAGTTCAAGTTGCAAATCAGAGACAAAAACAAAAAAAAAAATAAAACAGATACAAAAAAGTAGGTCTGTCGTCGTCTTCGTTGATACGTAGAATTTTGCGTAATTTGTTTGTTTGGAATTTTCGCTCATTTTGTGCCTTAATTCTTTCCGTCTGACTTTTGACATAAATTTGTCTGTCTGTCCATTCCTCTATCCTTATATATAGAGCATTTAGTAAATGTTTCAAGTATTGTGTCTATTTTTTCAAGTTCAGTCTTAGTTTTGCATGGCTGCCAGAGTCTGCCATCAAAATATGCGCTTCGTTAGACGAATTGTGTTCTGTTCTGCCTCATAAACGCACCGTAAAATGTAACACGTAACGTAATTTGGCGCGCATAAATTTCACAAAACGTATTTCCAACCTCAGCCCCTTGTCTAGGCCTGTCATAAGTTCTTAAATTACCCACACCTCTCTGAAACGTGTTCTAATTATTCCAATTCAAGTCAGGCAGTCAGCCAGTAAGTCAGTCAGACAGACAAAGACACACACACAGTGTGTTCGATGTTGTCCCAGACCCCGAAAACCCGAACCCGTCAACGACCGCAGTTATGCATTTTTGCGGCCTTTGGAATGAAAACCTCAGCCATGATTTGACTTTACTTTGCGTTACTTACGTCGTAAAATGCCAACATTAGTGCTTCATAAGCAACGTTTGCCGCGCAAAATGAGATGAATTTGCTACGGCGTGTCGCTCTGACTTACTGACTGACATTCGTCCTGATTTGTCCTGTGTGTTTTTTCTACACTTTGCAAATTTGTTTGCCACAATTTGATTCTCTGGTGGTTTAGAGCATGTTTGGTCTGTTTTGCATTTGACTTTGACTCAACTGGGTCTGCGCTCTGGGGAACTAGGTGTAATTTTTGATGAAATTTTTTTTGATTTATGTGTCATGCAACATTTTAAAGGGTCTTAGGTTAACTTCTTAAAGTGTTGAGAATGCAGAATTTAGAAATCATTTTTTATTTTATAATATTTTTTTTTTAGTTTATTGGTAATTTTTTGATATTACTTCATTTATTTTTTTTTCAGATATATCTCCTAAACATTTGTGATATTTCTGATTGATTTTTTTCAGGAATTTTGATATTATTTAGAATTAATTGTTTTGAATATTTTTTGAATATTTTTTGATATTTTTTGATATTTTTTGATATTTCTTAATATTTTTTGATATTTTTTTGATATTTTTTTATATTTTTATATATTATTTTGTACTTTTGATAGTTTTCCATATTTTGGATATTTTTTGATATTTATTAATTTTTTTTTTTTTGATTTTTTGCATATTTTTTGATATTTTATTTTATATTTCACGATTTTTTTTTATTTAAAAATATTTCATGATATTTTCTTTATGTCTTGAAATTTTTTGATTTTATAATTATTTGCGTTCATTTCTGATATTATTTTGATAATTTTTATATATATTATTATGTTTTTTAATATTTTTTATAGTTTTTGATATATTCTGACAGCTTTTGAAATACTTTTATTGTATGATATTGTTTTGGCATTTCATGATACTTTTTATTATATAATTCGGTATGTTTTTGATATTTTGTTATGTTTTTTTGATTTTTGTTTGTTTCTTTTGATATTTGTTGATATTTTTTTTTACTTTCTGATAGTTTTAGTTATTTTTGATAAATTTTATTGATATTTTTATATTTTTTTGATATTTCTTGATATTTTTGATATTTTTTTTTAAACTTTTTGATATTTTTTGATATTTTTACTATACTTTTTGATATGTTTAATATTTCTTGATATTTTTTTGATAATGTATATGTTACATGATATTTTGTTTATATATGTTGATATTTTTTTTATAAATATTTGATATATTTGAATTTTTTGATACTTTTCTAGTTTTTTGATATATTTTGATATTTTTGATATTTTTTTGATATTTTTTGATATTTTTACTATACTTTTTGATATGTTTCATATTTATTGATAGTTGTTGATATTTTTTTGATAATGTATATGTTACATGATATTTTGTTTATATATATTGATATTTTTTTTATAAATTTTTGATATATTTGATATTTTTGAATTTTTGGATTTTATTTTATGTTTTGATATTTTATTGTTTTTTATATTTTTTGATATTCTTTGAAATTTTTGAACATTTTTTTGCTTTTTTTTTTTTTTTTTTTTTTTTTTTTGATATTTCTTGATATTTTTTTTGATATCCATGATTTATTCTGATATTTTTTGTTATTTTTTATATTTCTTGACAGTTTTTGATATATTTGATATTTTTTGAAATTTTTTGATATTTTTTGCAATTTTTTTGGATATTTATTTTTATTATTATTATTTTGTCTAGTTTATTTTTATTGACATTTGTTCTATTTTTTGGATATTTTTATTATATTTTTTAATAATTTTAAATATATGTAATATTTGTTGATATTTTTTTGATAATGTATATGTTACATGATATTTTGTTATATATCTTGATATTTTTTTTATTAATATTTGATATCTTGGAAGTTTTTGATTTTATTTTACGTTTTGATAAAATTTTGTTTTTTTTATATTTTTTGATATTCTTTGAAATTTTTAGAAATTTTCAGATTTTTTTTTGATATTTTTTGTTGGATATTTCTTGATTTTTTTTTTTTGATTTCTCATGATATATTCTGATTTTTTTTTGTTATTTTTCTTATACTTTTAGACAGTTTTGATATTTGATATTCTTTGATATTTTTTTTTGATATTTTTTAATAATTTGTTGATAATTTTTTGGATATTTCTTGATATTTTTATCTGATATTTTTTTGCGTTTTTTTATATTTCATGATATTTTCTTCTTTGAAATTTTTTAATATTTTTTGGATATCTTTTGATATATATTTTTTTCGTCATTTTTTGTGTTTTTTTTTGCTATTTTTTTCTTTTTATATTTCGTGATATTTTTTTATACTATTTTGATATTTGTTAAAATTTTTTATATCCCTTGATATTTTATTTATATATATTTTTTTTAAATAATTTTTTAATTTTGATACTGTTAATGTATTTTGATTGTTTTTTATATGTTTTTAAATTTTGGTTGGATATTTTGATTTTTATTTTATTTCTTGATATTTTTAATATTTCTTGATATTTTGTGAAGTTATTTTGATATTTTTTTAATATTTTTGGAAATTTGTTGGTTTTTTTCATAATTTTTATATTTCATTATATTTTATTATATATCTTGATACTTTTTTATTATATTATATTTTATGATAGTTTTTAATATTTTTAATAATTTTTATATTTTTGACATCTTTATTGATATTTTTTCCAATTTTTAGATATTTTTGATATTATTTGAAAATTTTTTGTTATCTACTATATTTATTTTTTGATCATTTTTAAATATTTTTGAACATATTTGATAGTTATTGACATTTTGTGTTAGATTTTGTTATTTTGTCGATACATTTTGTTATATTTTTTATAATTTTTGTTAATTTTAAATTTTTGTAAAAGTTTCTGCAAGTGCTTCTCATTGTCACTAAATGCCATGCCATGTCACCAACCGCAACGAAGAATTCATGCATTTTTTAAGGACAAATTCGCACATACGCCTTGATAAATGATCCAATTTGTTTGGATCCACTTCATTCCTGTTGATGGAACTGCTCGTTGGTTCGTTGGTGTGGCTGACGCGATGATGTTACAGCCTTGAAGTGGGCATAAAATGTTCATTGCTATTCAAATGTCTTGGCAACGTCAGTGACGATGGAGACAATAAAGAATAAAATGCAAAAATAAAATACAAAAATGCAAAAATAAGAAAAAACAAACAACAAGTAGATGAAACCATCTAAATATATGCAAAGTGGATTTTAAGACACACACACACAACAGAGACAGACACACTTCATAAACAACGACGCATATTTATTTCCGTTTCCGCCAGCCAAACGTGTAAATACAGCACATAAATTTCAACACAAATTATAATTTGTAAAACGTGTTTTTCACGGCATAGAAATGGCGCTAAAAAGGCAGCAAGCAGCATCAGGCACTTAAAATGGATTACAACGCATTTACATAAATGTGAATAAATCGAGTTGTTCCCCATCAAATGAAATTCCTATCCTCTTTTTTTGCGCGCCGCATTAATTAAGTGCTTTTCACTCCGATGCCACCAATGTCACTGTTTAATAACTTTCTAAATGCTGTGCACAAATTGCGACAGTGACCCGAAATGAATCAAACCGAAGCGAAAATATGGCCCAAAGCCGCACAAAACCGCACAAAACCGCCAACAAACAAGTCCAATTAAAGAACAATTAAAAAGCATAAAGTTGCCTATGGCTAGGATGGAATGGTGCTACAGACAGACGCAGCATCAGCACAAAAATCAGGCTCTAAAATAATCCAATAAAAATCAAGAAGAAAATACAGCGTTACGAAATAATACCCAATGAAACAAAGCCAAAAAGAAATGAAATATGCGTCGAAATGCTTAATTTTCAATACCCGACCGATCCGACGTAGAAATAGCACTTCTATTTTTTGAAAATAGTGATTTCAGCACAGAGATTAACAACTCTAAATCCACTCAGGAGGTGACCCTTTCATTTATAGGGTATAAAAGAAATAACTCCCAAAACAGAAGTGAAATTGCACCTAAAATCAAAACCGTGTCGCAACCAGTTTAAAACCGAAACGTTTTATATGGATTTTTCAAATCGATTATTTATCGATTTATTATCTGATGATTGATAATGGTCACAATTACGGTTTTAATATTGAAAAAATAAATTGGATTTAAACCGATAGTGGTTTAGAATACTGTTTCAATTCCTGTATGAAAGAATGCAGTACGAAAAATATGAAATAATCCCTAATGAATTAATGCCGAAAACGAAAGATAGTATACCCAGATTTCACATTCAAATTGCTCTCAAATTCATACAATAAACAAATAGCCAAATCGTACGAAAATCAACCAAAACTGTATGGGAATACTTAAAGTTTTTTAATTTTTGTTTTTAATTCATTTGTGCCTTATTTTGTAGCATCAAAAATACACAGACTGCGACATGAATAAAGAACGCCAAGTAGATTTTTGTTCGATTTTTAACCCGTGATTGCTGCGTCTCGATAATCGAATTTTCTACTTGCTTCTGAGAAATCGCAAATAAATTGGAGTATTGGATTATTTTGGCTTTCACTGCAGTCTGTCAATAAAAATCAGAAATACTGGAAATTTTAAATAAACATTAGCAATTTTTTTTTTTTTTGTTGTACTTTAATGAATTCATTAAAATTCAAAGCAATTTGTGCGCGCACAAACAAGACATAAAATATTTATATTCTAACATTTTTCATTTCATGGTTTATGATGCAGTCGTTATGATTTAGTTTTTATGACAATTTATTTGAACCTTTTTTTTTTGGGTCCCCATGTTTTTGTTTGGTAAAACAGCGAAAGGTTTAAAAATAATTTCTCATTAGCACAATTGAGCCCTAAAGAACAAAAAAAAAACACAATATTTTCAAACAAGGCCGCATTGTCAAACGTTATTTGGATAAAAGTAATGGACAGCGGGTAGAACCCAGCCGCCGGCAATGTTCAAGTAACATTCGGGTTACTTTCGAGCATAGTGAATTAACTTGTATGAGCCTCGCGGTGTTGCGGGCTCCAGGGGTCCTTTTGTACTTGCCTTACTTAATGAAACCGTCAGTGACAATATTCCCTCGAAGTCCACAGTTCTTTCCTAACATATTTTAGACATTTTAGACTTGCTTTATACTTTTATTAATTATTTTTAAGTATTTTTACAAGCTTGAGTTTAAACTGAAAACACGTCTGCACTCTAAGGCAGTTAAAATCATAATGCTTAAAAACTAAACTTAACCTCTACTCATCACCTCGGTATCGTGCGACTCACGAACCCCTTGCTTATACTTATTTCTTAAAACACAACTCATAAATGCAAGCAAGCATATTCTTAAATCTACGTACTACTAAAAACCTCATGAACCCCACATCAGATATTTACTAATATTGTGAAATCATTAACTGAGAAAATTCCAATGTGCTAAATTCTTAATTGGTTCCCATGCTGGCGTTAGTCTTGACTTAAATTACAACCAATGCTTTTGTTGTTGCTTTTAAACAGACGGCACACTTGCTAGCGTGTGCCTTGGATCAAATCGCAACCAGTGCATTTTTCGTTGCTTTCAAGCGGACTTAATTTTATATCCTGAAAGTATGCACTCATAAACATTATGTACTTGTTCCAGTTACGTCGTAAACGTTATGTTAAGTTAACATGCATCTGTTATTGTGCTTTTAGATTTGAACTTTATGTGCATACTGGTTATGTGCAGGCTTTCTGAAATACAACAAAAAAAACGTTTCTGATTCACAACATTCTTCCCCCCTTATTTTAAGAAAAAATTATTATTAAAAAGAATAATAGTTTTTTCTTTTACATCATTAATATTTCAATATATTTCTTAATTTATTTAACTTACAATAATATTTAAAATCAATAATTATTTTTCTTATTATAATTTATTTTACTTATTTTCATTTTAGGAATATTATTAATGCTTATTTTCGTTACTCAATTACTTAATTAATGGTTGCAGTTTTAGTGATATTTATATTTATATACTTTATGTAACGTTAAAAATAAAAATGTATAACATTACAAGTCACTGAACGTTGCAATTGACAAAACAGTAGTTGATCAAGTTACCGCTTTGCAATCGCTGCGTTCCGTGTTGCTCTGTTGTTTTTCTTGTTTATTCATCTAAGTCATTAAATGCTTTAATTTGTGCAACGATTTGTTTTCTTTTAAATTTTTTGCGATATTTATTGAAAATAATTCATTTAATTTTTATTGAGTATATCTTTAGTTATTGTTTATATTTATAGTTTTCATATTTTAATGTTTCTTCAAGTTTTTCATTACTTTTTTCTAGTCTATTAAATTAATTATACAAAAAAAAATGTAATTGTGTTTTCTATTAATTAAAAACGTAAACTGCTGTGATCGCTAGTTCTGTTACTCTCTGTTTACGTGTATAGGTTGGCTGGCTGCATTTTATTTGTTTCTGTCATTGATCGAATAACATTGTTGTCATCATTTATTCTCATCTTTCGTCTTTATTTTCTAAGCTTTGTTAAATTTGATGTCTTCTATGTTGCGTTGTTTTTTCAGTCAAATTGAATCGTATTTTGTTGAGAGCAGATACTAAAATTGGTAGTTTTGTAATTTTATATTTCTGGATATTAATACGAATTTGTCTTCTTTAAATGTTTTAAGAGTTCTTGTAGCGAAATTGTCATCTTCGGAAATCATCTTTAATTATACGTACATGTTGTTGTTTGATGTTGTTCTTTTATATTTCACTTGTTGTACATTATTTGAATATTTGAAGTTCTTAGTGTTTTAATTTTCGTCTTCTCTTTTAAGAAATTATGTTCTTTTGTTGAAGAAATTGTCAGCATAATGTGTGAAATGTTGTTGATTTAGTACAATTATGATAACTTTGTTGATGTGTCAAATTTCTTTTTCCAT
This sequence comes from Dryomyza anilis, assembly GCA_951804985.1. NCBI lineage: Eukaryota > Metazoa > Arthropoda > Insecta > Diptera > Dryomyzidae > Dryomyza > Dryomyza anilis. The sequence goes on along the minus strand of OX638130.1, from coordinate 124,037,601 downwards.
AAGGTTAGCATTGACAGCTGAATAAGTGTATATGGAATAGCTCCTTCAACTTATTTACAAAATATTAGCTTGTTCCTTGAGTGATAAAATTGTTATCTTTTAATTATATGTACGTAAAGATGTAAAATGTTGTTGCTTCTTTATGGTAGAATAGTCGCAATTTTGCTGATTTGTCGAAATTCCACATTCATGTTTATATTGAGCTCCTTTCTTTTAATTAAACATGTTATTGATGTACAATTGTTGTTGTCCGCGCCATGACTCTCACATGTTTCTTTATCATTCGTCTCTTGTACTTCATTACATAATATTACCATTTCAGACCTTTACCCAACAAAATCAAACGATCTTCTTTGACAATTAATATTTAAACTTAGTGTCTTCTGCGTCGAATTTTATTGTTTGGTGGATTGCTAGTTCTTCTTCGTGCATGTTTTATTTCTTTGTCGTGGTTGAAATGCATTTCCAGAGCCAGGATTATTTTTAAAAATACTTATTACTTTGTAATGTTTACTATAACTTTATAAATTATTTATATTTAACATCATTTTTACTTTCAGTATTCATAATCTTTGTTTATATTACCTTACATCATAGTATTAAAATTTTATATTTTAATTGTATATTTATATCGAACATTTTACTGTAAATCTTTAATTGTAAAATCTTTAATTTTTTTCTTAATATATAGACATTATTTTCTTTATAATTTCATTAGCACATGAATCAATGCTAATTCTATTCAAAAATACTTAGCTCTTTATTCATGCACTAATTTGTGAATTTAATCATTATTGACAATTTTTAATAATGGTAAGCGCGCGCGATTTATGCATAACTACTTTTGTACATTCAATAGGTACATATATATTTTCATTACCGTGTAATGATCACATTTAAAACGTTTGTTAATTTTGTTAGATTGTGTATTGTATTTTTTCCTTATCATTCAATTATTGTTCAAATTTTTACGCTGCATTAACGTACCTCGTTTCATTTTCGGTACATTAGTGCATTGTTCCTAGATGCAAAACGCTGAATTGCATTTTATTTTATCACTTTAGTGTGTGCTACGCTAACATCTATCTGTACTTCAAGTGCAATGATCTTTCTGTTGCCTGTTTCCATTGAAAATGATCTTGACAATGAAACTGAAGTACTAACCTATCTCAATTATGACAATGTATATTTTATTGCTTTAGCAAATGTGTTCTGAATTCTTGTTTATGAAATATCTAATATAATATTCTTTATACTTTATTCCTTTCTTATTTAATACATGATCTAATGCTAGTCATCTTCTAAAATTAATACATAGCTATTTTCTCATGCACTAATTTAGATTTAAAAAACATATTTTCTAAAAAAAAAAATTTACGCGTACTTTATTTACGTTGTTTGCAATATTATGCATTGCGGTTAATGATCATTATGAACTGTTGTTTCAGTTATTAATTTCGTTGTTTTTGTTCGTTCGATTGTGTATAACTTAAGAGTTATATGCTTTTAATAAGTTATTATGGAATTTTTTACCTTTTCCCTTGATACAGATCACTGTTGTCACAGGACTTATTATCGAAAGGACTTCATAGGGTCCTACCCAGATTGGTGAAAATTTGTTTTTCCTATTCTGGTTTTTTAATAAAACTTTATCTCCTTCCTTAAAAACTACCGTATTTAATGTATTATCGTAACTTCGTTTAGATCTTTCCTTAGCTTTTTCTTGATTTTTTCTGGCTATCTCATGTGTACGCTGTATTTGGTATTTTAATATCTTATTGTAATCTTCACTGTTATAAATTGGTGAACATTTTCGTTTTAGGTTGGTTGGCATGTCAAATTCAAATCCGTATAAAGTACGACAAGGCGTTTGCCCTGTTGACATATGCACTGTGTTATTGTGCACATGCATTGCCGAATTCAACCATTGATCCCAGTTGGACCCATCCTCTTTTGCAAAACATCTCAAATACTCCGCTAAAGGTCTGTGACTTCGTTCTAACGAGCCATTCGCCTGCGGGTGATAAGGTGTTATATGCATTTTTTTAATGTTTAATAACTTGCACGTGTCTGAAAATAATTTTGACACAAAATTTGACCCATTATCTGTAATTAAAATTTTCGGAATATTATAACGCGTGATAATTTCCTCGTAAAAAGCTTTAGCTACTGTGCTTGCTTCCGCGTCTGGGATAGCTACGCAGCACATGTATTTTGAAAAATCGTCTTGAAAAGTTAAAATATATTTATTTCCTGACACTGTTTCAGGTAAAATTCCTACCAAGTCCATATAAACCTTATCGAATGGACGTGTTGGCGTATCTGTCAAAACCATTGGCATTTTTGTTAACTTTGAACTTTTGTTCATTTGGCATTTAGGACAGTTTCTAACATATTCTTTTATTTGTTTCTGCATTCCCCTCCATTTAAATTGTTTCTTAATCCTAAAGTATGTTTTAAGTGTGCCCTGATGGCCTCCTAGTGCTGAATCATGAAAATCTTTCATCACGGTTTTAATTTCATCTGGATCAGTTAATATTTGAGCCGAATTCGTTTCATTATTTGTATCTATTATTGTTTCATCTACGACTGGTGTACTGATTTGTGGTTTTATTTTTGTGATTTGCTGATCTAAAATATTTTGTGTAGTTTTGGATCGTGTTTGTACGGCTGTAATATCTGGTTCTATATATGGAATTCTGCTTAAAGCATCCGCATTTAAATTCTTCTTGCCTGGTTTGTACATTATTTCAAAATCATATTCCGATAATTTGTGTCGGAAACGAGCAAGGCGGGATGTCTGATCTTTTAAATTTGCAATACCTTTTAGAGGCTGATGATCTGTAAAAATTTTGAATGGTCGCCCTAATAGGTATGCTCTAAAATTCTTTGTTGCCCAAACAATTGCTAAAAATTCTTTTTCAATGGTAGAATATCGTTTTTCTGCCCCATTTAAAGTTCTACTTGCAAACGCGATCGGTCGGTCGCTTCCTACTTCACCTTGAGATAGGACTGCACCTACTGCTTCGTTACTTGCGTCTGTTGTTAGTAAAAAAGTTTTTGTAAAATCTGGATATGCTAATATTGGAGGTGAAATTATTGATTCTTTCAATTTAATGAATGAATTTTGACAATCGTCCGTCCATTTAAATTTAACGTCCTTTTTAAGTAAATTATTAATTGGTAAAGCTAACCTTGCCATATTGTTTATGAACTTTCTGTAATAATTAATTAATCCCAAGAATGCTTGTACTTCTTTTCTGTTTCTTGGTACTGGAATATTTTTTACGCATTCGACCTTAGCGGGGTCTGGCAACGCACCAAGTTCTGAACATTTATGCCCTAAATATACAACTTCACGACGTAAAAACTGACATTTTTCGGTATTTAATTTTAAATTATGGTCTCTTAGTTTCTGTAATACTTTACTTAATCTGTGTTCATGTTCGCTTATATTTTTCCCATACACAACTATATCATCAAGATATACAAAACAATCGATACCCTGTAACCCTGTTAAGATGTGATTCATTATTCTCTGGAAAGTTGCTGGTGCCCCTGTTAAACCGAAAGGCATCCTATTGAATTCAAAATGTCCAAGTCCTGTACTGAAGGCAGTTTTTTCTTTATCACCTTCTTCTACTAAGACCTGATGATAGCCACTTGCTAAATCTAAAGTTGAAAAATATCGACTGTGACCTAATTGATCTAATATTTCATCTATTCGTGGAATAGGAAATACCTGTTTTACGGTTACGTCATTTAATTTACGGAAATCTATGACAAGTCTCCATTTTTTGTTACCGTCTTTGTCGCTCCTCTTCGGTACCAATAGTAATGGTGAATTCCAGGGTGATATGCTTGGCGATATAATGCCAGCATCTAACATTTTGTTAACCTGTCTATTAATTTCCTCTCTATGTGTGTGTGGAAGTTTGTATTGCTTTTGGTTAATTGGTGGTTGATTCCATTGTGTTGTTATGTCGTGTTTAAGTATTGGCGTGTATGACAGTTCGTCACCTTCTAAGTGAAAAACATCGTGATAAGAAATACAAAGATTTTGTAATGATGTGATTTCCTCCTTATTTAAAGATTCATCAATGTTAATTTTTTCTAATAATCTATTAATCCTATTTTTTATATTCACTGAATTTATAGTATTTATTGTAGAATTGTTTGTATCTGATTCCCTATACTGATTAAAATTTGAAAATTTCGGTTTAAAATTGTTGTCTATTATAATGTCCTTTTCTGTAGCATTTAATACTGAGACATAAACTTTATTTTTGTTAACATTCGATAAGCTTTCTCCCAAATATACTCCAGGATAAATTTCTTGTTTATGTATTAATACAATTGGAATTTTTGTTTTTAGTGTAATTTCTACTATTTTTGCGGTTCTCGGCATGATTTTCATTTCATGATTGTAATAAATATTTTCTATGTCGGCTCGCGTTTTCATTGGTAATCGGATAGTGTGATTCTTTCCTTTATCGTAGAATGTTATGGTCTTATTAATTGCGTTTATTACGGATCTGTTCCATATGTTATCCCGTCCTATTATTCCGTCTGCTGGTATTCCTTGTTCAAGAGATACTACATGCATTATTAAATGTAACCACTTTATATTACTGTGTTGTATATTGGTCGTGCCTAACGTCCTTACGCATCCACCAAAAGCCCCATTAAAATCTTTCTTACTATTTTTGTCAAATCCCGGTAGTTGTGTCAATGCACCTTCTTTTATTATGCTTGCATCTGCTCCTGAGTCTACTAGTAATATGAGTTTTCCATTTTTAGCTGCCTCGCAAGGTACTTCAATGAACACATCACTTACATTAGACAATTTGAAGCAGTCCCCCTTTCTATTGTATATTTTGTTAATTCTCTTTTTATTTAATCCACTCAACTGTTGTCTGATTTTTTTATCATAACATGTTATAAAATTTTCAAACTTTTTCAACATTCCTGTAAACATATTGTTCACCTTTTGACCTATTTGCATTTCTTCCAATACACATCTTTGCCGATTAGTTTCATCTGCTACTAATTTAATCATTTTTGCCCCTATTGCTATTATCATATATATAAAGAAATGTATTAATGCGAAAATTACCATTGTCACTCCCTCACAATCAAACCACGGTGGATCAATATGTGTATCAACGGTCACTTCAGACGTCTGATTTGCAATATTTTCCTCCACCGGTTTTCTCTTATTTTTAGGAGTTTGAGTAGTTAATGTGATCACAGACCCTTCAGCCTTATGATTTACTATTTCTACCCTTTTTGACCTAATTTTGCTATTTTTAATGGGTCCCCAGCTTACTGGCCTTGGCTGGGCCCCTGGTAGTTTCCCTTGTTTTGATCATTATTCTCCCTTGCCAGATAATCCCTCTTGGCGTAGCAATCAGCTTCTACATGACCAAGTCTACGACACCAATCACATTTTAAATTATTTCTAGGGGTATTCCCATTCCTATTGTTATTATTTCTATTATTATTATTATTATTGGTACGGTACGTAGTGTTATGTCCTGCTTGCAAATTGTTGTTTAAAAATTCCCTATTAACGACTGGATGGTTTTGTGTACGTCCAAACCCTTCCTTATTTTGAGCTTCTAATCTAATGGAAGCACACCTCCAACTAGATTCGTGCCCATATTTTTCACACTCTATACAAAACGGTGTGTTTTTCCGCGTAATACATTCGTCTCGTGTATGTCCTTTTTTCTGGCAAAAAGAGCATGTTGGTCGTATTTTTGATCCTTCTGTTTTATTTTGTGTTGATATTTTGTGATTTAGTGGGGTAGCTTGAAAATGATTTTTTTTGAATACTATTCGTTGGACTGGTTACAGATCGTTGTTCGAAACTGTACACTTCCTCGGGGAACCTCGGACCCCCTTGAATTGTTATCTGGGCGTTTAATGCTTCATCTAATAAATCATTCAAGTTTTCTGCTTTGCTACTTAATAATAGAACCTTTATTGTCGGATCTTTTACACCTACCTTGAATGCTGTCAGAACTGAGTGTACTAGTTCCGTATTAAAAACATCTGTAGGTAGATTTTTATTTTTGTACCTTGAATCTGCTATTTCATTAGCGTTTGCCCATAATCTTTCTAATCTCCTTGCAAATGTTCTCAGACTTTCACCATCCGTCTGATATGCTTTTCTAATACTATCCTGAACCGAATCTAACGTAGTCATTTTTAAATATGTATTTCTTAGAACGTCAAATAACTCCTCTAAATCATTGAACTTTCTTGTGCGGACTAGATCATAAGCGTCACCAAGAAGATGCAGTTTGACACAGCTAATGAATTCTTCTTTGTTTTCTTTTGTAATTTTTAGACTTGCTAACGCACAAGCGTCCATGAATCTATAAAGTTCAGTTTTAACGGATGGTGATTCCGATCCCATAAAAAATGGAACCACACTTCCTACGTAATTCGACACAGTATCTAACGACATTTCTAATGTTGTTTCCGGTGCTGATATTTTATCAAATTTTCCTTCAATCTGTAATGCCTCCTTGTGATATAATGATGTTTCGTGGGCTAGCTTAACTTCTGATTCTAAAAATCTGATTTTCGAATCTAATTCCCTTACTTTATTATTTGCTTCTTCTAATGTTTCGAATTCTAGTCTGGGCTGTTGGCTCAGTGCTCGTTCAATTGATTCGTACGAAATATCTTTATTTTTCAGCAAAGTTCTTAATTTTTCGTTTTCTTCCTCTATTCCACTAGCCTGATCTAACAACTCCTGCCGTTCTTCTACAATATCGTTTAATTTTTTATTTAATGCAGTAAATTCCCCTTTCCACTCTTCTAACACTTTTATTTTATGAGCACTTTTATGTTCCAAGAAGTATACTAATTGTTCAAAAACTATGTCAACTCTTTCGACTTCTGAGTATACCCGTGTGGAACTGACTTTATTTTTTATTAATTCTAAAGTTTCTTTATTGTTAACTTCCGTACTAATTTGATTCCACAATTTCTCAGTAAATCTGCCAAGTTGTCCTAATATATTTATATATGCTACTTCCAATTCCTCAAAGTTCGCCATATAATCATTAAAATTTTCAATATAAATTTGTTTAATTTCATTCTTTCTATAACTTAATTTACTTCTTTCACTCAAACTCACTAAAATTTATTCAATATTTAATTATACCTTCCTTTCCACTTCTGTGTTTCTTCATTTATTTTTTTTGTTAATTCTCCTTCAAATTCGTCCTTCAGTCCTTTTTGTAGATTCTTGAAAAACCGGCTGCGCCAAAATGTTGCGGGCTCCAGGGGTCTTTTTGTACTTGCCTTTATTAATGAAACCGTCAGTGACAATATTCCCTCGAAGTCCACAATTCTTTCCTAACATTTATTATTAAATAAAAACGCAAGGATATTTTAGACTTGCTTTATACTTTTATTAATTATTTTTAAGTATTTTTACAAGCTTGAGTTTAAACTGAAAACACGTCTGCACTCTAAGGCAGTTAAAATCATAATGCTTAAAAACTAAACTTAACCTCTACTCATCACCTCGGTATCGTGCGACTCACGAACCCCTTGCTTATACTTATTTCTTAAAACACAACTCATAAATGCAAGCAAGCATATTCTTAAATCTACGTACTACTAAAAACCTCATGAACCCCACATCAGATATTTACTAATATTGTGAAATCATTAACTGAGAAAATTCCAATGTGCTAAATTCTTAATTGGTTCCCATGCTGGCGTTAGTCTTGACTTAAATTACAACCAATGCTTTTGTTGTTGCTTTTAAACAGACGGCACACTTGCTAGCGTGTGCCTTGGATCAAATCGCAACCAGTGCATTTTTCGTTGCTTTCAAGCGGACTTAATTTTATATCCTGAAAGTATGCACTCATAAACATTATGTACTTGTTCCAGTTACGTCGTAAACGTTATGTTAAGTTAACATGCATCTGTTATTGTGCTTTTAGATTTGAACTTTATGTGCATACTGGTTATGTGCAGGCTTTCTGAAATACAACAAAAAAAACGTTTCTGATTCACAACAGCGGGAGCTGCAACTGGGTACTGATTGGATTTTGGGGTCTGCACATGGCTGCTGTCACTGCTAATAACGTCGCCTTTTTGTCGGCGGCACAAATATTAATTAACAGTATCAGCTAAAGTGCCTACATGTTGTGTGCTTTGAAATTTTATATTTAATTCAAAAATTAATTTGTGTTGTAAAATATACGATTTGCATTTAACGTTCGTATTCAACTTTTATAATATTTTTAATACAATTAGTTAATTGTTTGGAAACATAATTTTATTGTGAAATTATTTACATGTTTTGTTTTCGAACATAGCTTTTTGCATTAATTTTAAAATATTTACTTTTTATTAAAAATGTAATCTTTTCTAATATTTTATTTATTAAAGTATTATTATGTTTAAGCATCAAATATATTAATATTTTAATAACGATTTCTTTACGTATTCCTAGCTAATAAAGTTTAAACAAAATGATAAAAATTATTAAATATCAGGTTTTGGTTATCGCGCAGTTCTAATCTATATATATAAAACTCTTGGTCCGTCTGTCAGTCTGTCTGTCTGTCTGTCTGTCTGTTTGTTCCAGCATCACGTCTGAACAGCTGAACCGATTTAAATCAAATTTTTCACCAGGATACTATGGAGTCCGGAGGGTGTCATAGACTATATATGGGCGAGATTGGACAAAGGGGCGTGGCACCTCCCATACAACCTAAACTTTCAAAACGACATAACTCGGCACATACACAAGCTAAGAATATAAAACAAAAAACTCAAATACAAAAAAAAAATACAAAAGCAAAAACACAAAAACAAAAGCAAAAAGCAAACACAAAAGTAAATGCACAAAACTTAAGCAATAACTCGAAAACAACAGAAAATTAAAAAAAAAAAGATAGAAAAAACAAAATCATCCACATCAAAATTCACCCTCTAAAATTCACCACACTAAAACTCATCACACTAAAATTCACCACACTAAAACTCACCACACTAAAACTCACCACACTAAAACTCATCACACTAAAACTCACCACATTGAAACTCACCACATTGAAACTCACCACACCAAAATTCATCACACTAAAATTCACCACACTAAGTTTCACCACACTAAAATTCTCCATATTAAAACTCACCACACTAAAACTCACCACAATAAAACTCACCACACTAAAATTCACCACACTCAAATTCACCCACTTAAACTGACCACACTAAAATTCACCCCACTTAAATTGAACACACTAAAACACACAACAATAAAATTCACTGCACTTAAACTCACCACACAAAAATTCACCACACTAAAACTCACCACACTAAAACTCACAACGCTAAAAGTAACCACAATAAAACTTCTACGGGAAAAACTCTACGGGGAAAAATTCTACGGGAAAGAATTCTACGGGGAAGCACAGTCTGAGAAAGAATTGTATATGAGAACAGTTGTTTTAGCGGAGAATTAGTTTCGCTTTGGTTACTACATTTATAAAACCAATAAAAAATACGTCCACGGGTCCCTGATATAAATAATAAAAATGTTATTTATATTAATAAAATTGCTCCATAACCTTGCATTCACAAAATCTTTGCACGAATCGTGTACGGGTCCAGCTAGTACATTATAAAATTAAGCCAATAATATTTATTTTTATATTATTGCATCAAATATATTAATGTTTGTATAAAGTATTCTTCACATATTCCTAGTTAATACATTTTACACAAAATGATAAAAAAATATTAATTATCATGTCTTGGTTTTCGCGCAGTTTTATACATTATAAAATGAAGCAAATGACTCAAATATTATATAAAATAAAACTATTTTATAACGAGTTGGGAAAGTTAGGTCACATGGGTAAGTTCGGTCACATGGGGCGGATTTTTATAGTCGGTCGGGCCCGACTATGGAATACCCTACACCTTTGGTGTGGATATTAATGTGGGATATTTAATTGCATACCTTAATTTTAAAGTTTTTAATTATGCTGAATCTCCCCACCCTCAGAATATTATTCATGTATCAGAAATTTACGTCTTATATCCCCATAAATTAAAAAAAAAACTTTAAAAAAAAATTGAAAAATATAATTGGGCTGACCACGCATATATTTAAAATTTTGAAAGGCTAATAATTCATAGATTTGATTTTAATAATTTACGGATCAAATTTTCACTATGAAAACCCGGGAAATAATGAAAAAAAAAGTGGGCGGATCACGCCCATTTTTGGACCACATATTTTTAGGTGAATTATAACAATATGTTTTAAATTTCATACCTATATCTTGAATACTTTTCGAGTTATTAGTTCCTAAAGAGTTAAATAAAAGTGACTTGTATGGGAGGTGGGCGTGTCCGTTGACCGATTTGGCTCATTTTCAAACTCAGTTCCTACTTTTGGCTAAAATATATTGAGACGAAATTTCATCGCATTCTGATCAGTATTTCTCAAGTTATTCTGTATTCGGACAGCAAGACAGCAAGACAGCAAGACAGCAAGACAGCAAGACAGCAAGACGGACAGACAGACAGACAGACAGACAGACAGACAGACAGACAGACGGACATGGCTAAACGGACTCGGGTAGTGATGCTGATCAAGAATATATATACTTTTCCATACCGGACACGCCTCCTAAGGGGCGTTACAATATATGCACAAAGTTAATATACCCTGTACCTCATAGGTGTAGGGTATAATTATAATCAAGTTTTTAAATATATTCAAAACATGACTAAAATACTAGTAATTAAATTATAAGTGAAATATAAATATACAGCCCAATTCTAAATAAATACTTCCAAAAATATTTGGGAGAAATTATTTAGAAGAAAAAAGCTTTGTATATAAATTCAATGCAAAGCATTTTTTCTCCCAACCATTTCTTCCAAATATATATGGAAGTATTTATTTAGAATTGGTCTGATAGTATAAATATTATTTTATCATTTTTTAAAGGTTTCATAATTATTTAATTTAATGCAAACATTTTACTTAGTAATTTATTTAAAAATACACAGTCATTTTTAATTAATAAAGTACCAAATAATTAAAAAAGATTTATATAATTTTTAATATTCGTTTTCGCGCAGTTTTCGTGCAGTTTACCTTTAAAATCTTTTAAAAAGAACTTTCAGAAATTAATAACAAAATAATTAATGTTTCATATATTTCCCATTTGCACTATTTTGATAAATATTTTAGCGTAATATTTTGTTCATTTTATAATTTTTATAATTTCGTTTAACATTCTGATTTATACAATTTAATATATTTTGAATTTTATTGGTATTTAAAATGTTTATAATATGTGTTATAAATATTTTATTTCGTTGTTTGTAAATTTCGCGCAGTTTAATTTCATGAAATCTTCATAAGATAGTATAAATAAAAGTATTTTATTGTTTAATATATATGATAATTTATGATAAAAAACGAATTTTATATATTAAAAATTCACAACATTTTTTTTAACATATTTTACTTTGATTTGTTATATTTTCGACGTGGATGACTATAAATCTTTATGGATATATTTTTGGTTAAGTAAATGCTAATACAATTCTATTTCAATAATTGATTTATAATGAAACTTTTATCCATGTAGAAATTGTTTTAGTGTTATTATGGGGTACTGATCATTGAACCCCACCAGTTAAAACTAGTTTTGAAAATTTTGCACATATATATGAGATTTTCGCGCAGTTTAATGTTACTATATTATTATAAAATTATATTGCAATTAGCTTTATATAATTCAATTATATATAGGAGGCATTTCATTTATAAACAAAAATTATTTAATAAATTTAATATGCAATACTTATTAAATTGAAATACTTTCTTTCACAAAAATATATTCTTGGCATATAAGATGAATTGTAATTTGCATAAAATCAGGTTTTGCTGCAAAAATTATGATTTTCGCGCAGTTTAATTTTATCAAATGCTTATAAAATTGTTTTACAATGTTTACTACAATTGAATGTTTTTATATAAATATATTATCATTAATATTGTTTATTTAATAAGTTATTTTTTTATCTTTTTTAAATTGATATAAAAGATTTTTATAGCTTAAAAATAAATATATTAAAAATATAAAAATTTCAAATTGATTATAGAGGAAAATACGACTTTCGCGCAGTTTTCGCACAGTCTCATTTTAACATAGTATTTGTGTTTTCAATAACTTAACATGTTTTTTCAAATTTATATAAAATATTTGTTATCATGAAAATTACCTGGTTGACAATTCAAAAACGCCTATACTATATTTTACGAAAAAGTAATAATCTAATATTTACAAAGTTTGTTTTTTGAACCAAATAAAGAACTATGCTAATTTAATTAAAATACAGCATTTATATAATGAACTAATGTTATTCGCGCAGTTTCGCACAGTGTAAATTATAACATTTTATAACAATTATTTCACATAGTATTTTCATAAATGTACACAAGGATAATATCATTGAGATTAACAAATTTTTAGTACTAAAATATTTTATTACACTGAAAATTTATTTTATAAATGTTTTGGTAAAATTATGTAATGCATATTTATAGAAACATATAAAATTTGTGAAAATCGCATTAATTTATGTTACACATATTGTTAAATTTTATTTAAATAAAAGGCCAGCTTTATATAATGCACATGCTATTTAGCAAAGTTTTCGCGCAGTTTAAGTTTTAAAATTTTAAAATGATTATATCACAAATTGATTAATAACTTTTTATAATTGCACATAAACAAAATATCATTGATATCAGCAGATTGGCATTAATAAAATCGGTCAAAACATTCAATATTATACAATAATATAAAAACTTTATTAAAATATCCAAGCATGTTCCAGAAAAACAAGCATATTGAAATTTTGTTTAAACAAAGTGGTATTTTTAAACTTATAAGGAAATGTTTATTTATAAATATATTATTGAAATTATGTTATACTTCATCAAATAATGAAATTGTTTTAGAAAATTGCATGAAAACTGCGCGAAAATCCCATTTTAAGTTTATAGAGCGACGTAACTAAATTTAGACTGTATTAGATCACACATCAATATTTTATTATTTATAACCATTGCGAAATCATATTCTGTTGTTTTATTATTCATGACATTTACCCTCGTTACATTGCGTTCGTGCAGTTTCCATGCAGTTTTCTAATATATTTACATTATTTTCATGCAGCGAAAATACGAAAATAAATTAGTAAAATGAAAAATTCGAAAAAAAAGTAATTGGTAATGAATCTAATTTTACAAAGATCACCTTCAGGCGGCACCCTTTAAATGCCAGCAACGTCATATAACTTTTGCAATAAACTACGTGCTGTGTGCATCGCTTTTCCACCAACACATAAACATATTTGCAATTTATGCAACCACACTCACACCACAACCAAACCCACCTGCAACTGAGACCTGTCACTCGGGCGAAATTCAAACGATTTGCATGCGTTCGTTACCACGGCGCACTTAATGAACTTTTGCCACATGCAAGTGGCAGAAGAAAATCATTGCAATACGTAAATCAACCAAAACTCAACGAAATGCTGGGACCACAGACAGAATGAACTGATGACGGACCAACTGATTGAACAACTGACCGAACGACCGACTGCCCGAACTCACGAAGGATCATCCAACAAACTTGACCGGTGCAAAGGACAACGACAAGTGTTGGCAATATTTGAATTGTTTGTCCGAGTTTTAAATCCAAATAAGCACAGAAATAATGACCACTTGGCACATTGTGTGCGAACGAATATTTCGAATGTCCTGCCTACGCCGGCAAGTGAGCAAGCACCTCTTGTGGTATGGGACAGCAGTAGTCAGTCATTCATTCCCTCACTCAAGTGCTTCGCCTCGTTCACATTGTTATGGCATGTGGTATGTGTGTGCCATGTGCTATTGTTGGTTTTTAATATTAGTAAATTTTCATTTTCAATTCTCAACCCCCCCAATGCTAACAAAGAGTTGAGGGCAAAAAATGCATTTATTGAAAATAAATACTGCACAATATAATTGGATGTTTGAGTAGGTGCTCATGTGATATGCTGGCATTTTTTGAATGAATTGTGACATTTCAATTGAAGTGAGTTGCTACTTTTTGTAACCAGGTAAAGGACGATGGGAATCTAGCATTTTAAGCAGCGCCATAACGATTTAAATGGGTGATTTAAAGCGTATCAAAATTATTTTATACGGTGGCGTATGAGCAACATTTTACTAAAGGGTTTTTCAACAGGGACGCTACAAAAGTAGAGCAACAGGGACAGCAAACGACGCCATATTTCTTACCGCTCTTTTGACATTTCTCTTCAGTAAGGTTTGCCATTTCATAATAGAAAGATATACGATTCGAATTTCGGTAGTAAATTTTAATAATTTCGACTCATTGTTGGCCTGTATATTTTTCCATCATGAAATGGCAAACCTTACTGAAGAGAAATGTCAAAAGAGCGTTAAGAAATATGGCGTCGTTTGCTGTCCCTGTCGTTCTACTTTTGTAGCGTCCCTGTTGAAAAACCTTTGAAAAAAACTTGTGTAGCGCTCTTATTGAAAAACCCTTTAATTTATAAGTGAAATGGAAGTTATTATTTTATGTAAATAAATATATAAGAAACACTTGAAGTCTCAAATATAATTCAAAATTTTTAAATGTTGAGTTTTAATTTTAATATTTTAATATTTATTATATTTCACTGTTTAAATACCGTATGAGTTACACGTCGTATGAGTAACATAATTTATGTAAAGAATATTCAACCCAAACGAGGCCACTTATATTTCTTGCTTTTTAGCTTTATTCAAATGTACAAGTAAAATTCATTATCTGAAATGAGGAGGATGCCATTTAAGATTTTGGTATTTTCTTTATTTAATGTAAGATATGATTAGCATTAAAAACAGATATAGCGAATTAATCAGATTTCTGATTGATCAAAATTGTGATTAATTGATTAATTAGCATATTTTGATAAATCAGAATTTTTTATTAATCAACATTTTTGTCGCAAAATATTTAAAAATACTTTACAATATGGTTCTTGAACATTTAAAACACTTCCTTTTATTTTTTTAATTATTTTAAAAAATAAATTTTTAATTATTTATGTTAACAAAATTTGTTGGTTTATTTTCAATTAATCAAAATTCTGGTGATCAGATAAATCAGGGTTTATCAAGTAACCAAGAGTCTGAATTATTAAAATTTGGATTAGCGCACAGTCCTAGTTGTACAAATGTCCCGTCCGGAACTCCAAAAAATAGATCTCATAATTTCACGGGTGTGACAAAATCAATCAATTTTTGATTTTCTATGTGATATTTTTATAGATCTTTAAATTTTTGGATGATGTTTATGTGATTATTTTGATATTTTCTGATATTTTTGTATCTTGTGACACTTTTTATGATTTTCCGATATTTTATATTATTTTTTATATCCTTTAATAATTTTTGAATGTTTTTGTTTTTGAAATACTGACATTTATTGATAGTTAATATATTTTGTGGCATTTTTCTTATATATTTAATGACATTTTTGATGAATGTTATTATTTCTTAACAGTTATTATTTTTTTTTTCATATTATAAGACATATTTGATATAATGTGACTTTTTTTGATATTTTTTAATAAAATGTATAAACAACAAATGTGGTCCTTTTTTAATTATCCACGAACTCATACTTCAGATTGCCTCAAATTTTTGAGTTATTACATAACACAAATATATGGCAATTTTCGTGTTTTTCTACATATTTTGGACTTTAACATTTGTCGATCCACTTGCTTTTACATTCATCTGAGAATACTTCAGCTAATATTTTAAAATAAACCTAATGAATTGCGGATTAATCCAACCGAAGTTATGACCAGTCAAACACAAAAAATATTTATTTCAAGTTGTACCTATTATTTATTGCATAACATATTAAGTTTTCATAATTTAATAATATTATATATTACTAGCTGGACTCGTGCACGACTCGTGCCAAGATTTTGTGAATTAAAAGATATGTAGCGATTTTATTAATATAAAAAACATTTTTATTATTTATATCAGGGGCACGTGCTTGGCTGTGAAAGTTTTTTTATTGGTTTTATAAATGTAGTAGCCAAATAATAATTCTCCGCCAAAACAAATTTTCTCAAAGACAATTATTTCTCAGACTGCCCCGTAAAATTCTTCCCCGCAGAACGCATTCCAGTAGAATTCTTCCCGGTAGAAATCTTCCCATAGAACTCATCCCGGTAGAATGTTTCCCGGAAGAAATCTTCCCGTAGAACTCATCCCAGTAGAATTGTTCCCGGTAGATTTCTTTCCCGTATAATTCTTCCCCGTAGAGTTTTTCACAGTAGACATTTTAGTGTGGTGAGTTTTAATCTGGTGAGTTTCAGTGTGGTGAGTTTAGGTGAGGTGAATTTTGGTGTGGTGAGTTTTAGTGTGGTAAGTTTTAGTGTGGTGAGTCTTAGTGTGGTGAGTTTTAGTGTGGTGAATTTTATTGTGGTGAGTTTCAATGTGGTGAATTTTATTGTGGGGAGTTTTAGTGTGGTAAGTTTTAGTGTGGTGAGTACTAGTGCGGTGAATTTTTATTGTGGTGAGTTTCAATGTGGTGAATTTTATTGTGGTGAATTTTAGTGTGGTGAGTTTTAATGTGGTGAGTTTCATTGTGGTGAGTTTTAAAGTGGTGTGGTTGCTTTTTTTATTTTTTTTTGTATTTGAGTTTTTTGTTTCATCTTTTTAGCTTGTGTTTGTGCTGAGTTATGTCGTTCGGAATGTTTAGGTTGTATGGGAGGTACCACGCCTATTTGTCCAATCGCGCCCATATAACCTATGACACCCTCCGGACTCCATATTATCCTGTTACAAAATTTCAGTTAAATCGGTTCAGCGGTTTAGACGTGATGCTGGAACAAACAGACAGACAGACAGACAGACAGACAGACAGACAGACAGACAGACAGACAGACAGACAGACAGACCGACAGACGGACCAAGAGTTTTATATATATAGATGTGAAACTAGTTGCATAATTCTATGATTCCTCTTACTTTGTTTTTGCAAATCACTCTTGAAGTCTTCAGATTAAATACAAATTCACGATAACGATTTTTGATTTTCTTTTGTGGTGCAATACCATTTTTTTCTCCATCAATTATTCATAGAAATTTCAACAAAACCAGTTGAATTAGGCTTTGCATAAATGTATTACTTTCCATGGGTTTGCCTCAGTATCCTACAATAGAGTCAAATGAAGAACACCTACTAAATGTTCATAGTTTTAAAAAAAAATATTTTCCGAAAAAAAAGGTAAATTTTTTCAATCGAATTTTGTGAATTTCACTTTAGGCTGAGGACTTAAAGAGTGATTTGCATAAACAAAGTAAGAGGAATAGAATTACCGTACAGGTCTGATATAAGATATGTATTTTTATTTAATTATGAAAATCGTAGATGTTATGCAACAATTATTAGGTACACCTTAAAATCCATATTTTTTGCGTTTGACTGGTTATAACTTTCGTCAGATCAATCCAAATTTTATGTGGTTTATTTGAAAATATTAGCTGAAGTATTCTCAATACAGGAGAAATATGGTCGACAACTTAAATCTATAAAAAGTTATAGACCAAAATATGTAAAAAATTTCGTGATTTGCCATTTTTATATTTTACGTAATAACTCAAAAACTTGAGGCAATATGAAAAAATTGGGTTTGAGGTAGAGACGTCATCGGGAAATCACTTAGATCGCGAATATTTTTTTTTATTGTGCTGTGTAATTAATATATTTTGTGATTTTCTGTTATATTTATTTATATTATATGAAATTTTTTATTATATGATTATTTTTGATATTTTTTTTATTAGATATTGCATGACATTTTTAAAGTTTTTTGATAATATTTTTTGATAAATATTTTTAATTATGAAAATTTTGGTTATTTTTAGGTTATTTTTGAATTGTTTGATATTTTTTCAGCATTTAAAATTTTTCTTTAATTTTTTTATAACTATTTTGATAACTTTCGATTTTTTTGTTGGTATTTTTGTGATATTTTCTTTATATGGTTATATTTCGTTTTTTATACCCTACACCTATGAGGTACAGGGTATATTAACTTTGTGCATATATTGTAACGCCCCTTAGGAGGCGTGTCCGGTATGGAAAAGTATATATATTCTTGATCAGCATCACTACCCGAGTCCGTTTAGCCATGTCCGTCTGTCTGTCTGTCTGTCTGTCTGTCTGTCTGTCTGTCTGTCTTGCTGTCTTGCTGTCCGAATACAGAATAACTTGAGAAATACTGATCAGAATGCGATAAAATTTCGTCCCAATATATTTTAGCCAAAAGTAGGAACTGAGTTTGAAAATGAGCCAAATCGGTCAACGGACACGCCCACCTCCCATACAAGTCACTTTTAAATAACTCTTTCGAAATTAATAACTCGAAAAGTATTCAAGGTATAGTTATAAAATTTAAAACGTATTGTTAGAATTTACCTAAAAATATGTGGTCCAAAAATGGGCGTGATCCGCCCACTTTTTTTTTTCATTATTTCCCGGGTTTTCATAGTGGAAATTTGATCCGTAGATTATTAAAATCAAATCTATGAAATATTAGTCTTACAAAATTTTAAATATAGGCGTGGTCCGCCCAATTATATTTTTCAACTTTTTTTTTAGTTTTATATACTTTATATAAATTTTTTAATTTATGGGGATATAAGACGTAAATTCTGAGGGTGGGGAGGTTCAGCATAATTAAAAATTTAAAATTAAGGTATACAATTAAATATTCCTCACTAATATATACACCAAAGGTGTAGGGTATTCCATAGTCGGGCCCGACCGACTATAAAAATCCGCCCCATGTGACCGAACTTACCCATGTGACCTAACTTTCCCAACTCGTTTTTTTTTTAATTTTTATATTTTTTAAATATTTTAATTGTTATTTTTTGTTATATTTGCGATTTTTTGTTATTTTTGATATATTTCGTTTATCTCTTATTAAATGTTGATTTTTTTATATTTTTTGATTTTTTCAGGATATATATTTTTTTTTGATTATTTTGATGATTTTTAAAATTTAAATTTTTCTTTAAATAATTTTAAAGTACCAGGTCGTATGAGTAACATTGTTTGAAGAATGTTTGTTTTTGAACAAATATCATAATGTAAACAAATATCAAAAGTAAAATTCCTCAACATTTTCAATAGTGCCAAATCTTAGCTAATACAAATGGTTCAATGTTTTGCTCTGCAATTAAAAGTCGAGTGACTATTATTGGAACAAGTTATCAAATATATTTTAGACTCTTCAAAAGTTGTTGTTTTTTGTTTGTTTGTTGTTGTTATTAACATTCTTGCTCTTGTTGCACTATAGTAGTGACTTCGAGTGGCACTTAATTCTTAAAATGCACTTGAAATATACTCCGGATACTTAAGCTAAGTGAAAATAAAACCAACAGGAAATTCGCTTTAAGCGGAAGTGCAGCAAGAGTGATGGCGACTAATAGAAAGAGATAGCTGCTCCACACAGAGAAAGAGACAGACGGATAGACAGGCGGATAAAGCTGCAGAGATAAACATGCCACTGAAACCGACGGCTTACATGCTGCCGATCCGTGTTCCTTGCAGTTGCAGTCATGTGTGTGAAAGTATCTCAGTGTTTGTATGCTTCCGAAAAAGATAAAATGTAATACCCAACACACACACACAGTCACACACACTCGTAGTATGAGTGAAAAGTTGGTCGCATCTTTGAAACCAATTTCACTGTGTGTGGCCAGAATGTTCCAGTTAATAGTTGAAATTTTTGTTTTCGTTTTTGAAATATTTTACCATGCGAATTTATGCAAAAGTTTCCCATGTTTTTTGTGTCTTCCATTTTTATTTTTTGCACTAAAACTAGTCCAACGATGCTGTGCATATTACTTTTTCATCTTCTTGACCATTTGTCGCTGACCATATGCAAATTAAATAAATACCGTATTCTGATATGGTTTGCTTTTCAATTGAGATTTTTTTTTTTTTTGGAAAATCTCAAAAATTGCATATTAGACCAGAAGTCGTTGCTATCATTGCGCGTTGGCATAAATTAACGATGATCTGCATATGTTGAGGGAATACTGGAAAAACGCATTTGTCACAAACACAATAACATACTTTTACCTGTTTGTCTATGCGCTGCGAACCTTCAAATTGCATATTGTACGCAGTAGAAAAAAAGGGTTATATCGAGCTGTAATACGAATAAAAACTTCAATGATATTTTTTTGTACTGAAGAAAAATTTTACTATGGACATACATTTTATTTCGTTCGGTTAAAAACTTTTAGTGCGACTTTTATTCATAAAAAATATATATTTGGGATGACTCTTGATAGTTTGAAATATTTTTTGATATTTTTGATTTCTTTTGATATATTTGATTTTTTTTTTTTTTGATAAATTTGATATCTATATATATAAAACTCTTGGTCCGTCTGTCGGTCTGTTTGTTCCAGCATCACGTCTAAACCGCTGAACCGATTTAACTGAAATTTTGTAACAGGATACTATGGAGTCCGGAGGGTGTCATAGGCTGTATATGGGCGCGATTGGACAAAGGGGCGTGGTACCTCCCATACAAACTAAACATTCCAAACGACAAAACTCAGCACATACACAAGCTAAAAAGATGAAACAAAAAACTCAAATACAAAAAAAAAATAAAAAAAGCAACCACACCACTTTAAAACTCACCACAATGAAACTCACCACACTAAAACTCACCACACTAAAACTCACCACACTAAAATTCACCACAAAAAAACTCACTACACTAAAACTCACCACAATAAAATTCCCCACACTAAAAATTCTACTGGGAAAAACTCTACGGGAAAGAATTCTACCGGGAAGAATTCTACGGGAAAGCGTTTTACGGAGAAGATGTAAATAATAAAAATGTTCTTTATATTAATAAAATCACTCCATATCCTTGCATTTACAAAATCTTGGCACGAGTCGTGCACGGGTCCATCTAGTTTGATATATTTTTGATTATTATTTTCTGATATTTTTTGATGTAATTATATATATTTCGATATTTGTTGATAGTTTTCGATATATTTTGATATTCTTATTTATAAATTTTGATATTCTTATTTATAAATTTTGATATATTTAGTTTTTTTTTTATATTTTTTAGATTATTAATTTTTTTTTCTGAAATTTTATGGAATTTTTTAAATTTTTTTTTTGATATTTTTATTTTGATTATATTTTCGATTAATTTAGATATTTTTTTGATTTTTATTAATATATATATTTTTTTTTTGTTTGATATTTTTTGATATTTTATGATATTTTTGGCTTTTTTTTTGTATTTTTTGATATTTTTTGATATATTTTGATATAATTTTTCATATTTTTTTTGATTTTTTTTGTTTTTTTTTTTAAATTTTTTTTATTTTGTTTTTTCAGTTTATTTTTTTTTTTAAAGTTTATTTGATATATATTGATATTTGTTTCTGATTATTTTGATATATATATTAATATTTTTAATACATTTTGATATTTTTCGATATTTTGAGATATTTTTAAGTATTTTTTTTTGTATTTTTCGACATTTTTTTTTGTGTTTTTTTATTATTTTGATATATTTTGTTTTTTTTTTTTTTTGGTTTTATATTTTATG
Organism: Dryomyza anilis; assembly: GCA_951804985.1. NCBI lineage: Eukaryota > Metazoa > Arthropoda > Insecta > Diptera > Dryomyzidae > Dryomyza > Dryomyza anilis. The sequence goes on along the minus strand of OX638130.1, from coordinate 124,015,842 downwards.
ATATTTTTTGACATTTTTTGGTATTTTTTGATATTTTTTATATGTATTGATATTTTTTTATATTTTTGATATTTCTTTTTTTTCATATTTTTTGATTTTGTTTTTTTAGTTTATTTGATATTTTTGATATTTGTTGTTTTTGATTATTTTGATATATATTAATATTTTTGATATTTTTCGATATATTTCGGTACTTTTTTTACATTTTTGTTTAGTATTTTTTTGATTTTTTTTTATATATATTTATGATATGTTTTGACATTTTTTGTATTTCTTGATATTCTTTGATATATTTTGATATATATTTTGATTTTTCTTTTATGTTTTTTCATATTTTTTGAGTTTGTTTTTTAGTTTATTTGATTTTTGTTGTTTTTTTTTGTTTGTTTCGATTTTTTTTTATTTTTTTATTTTTTTTTTATTTGATTTTTTTTTTGTTAATTATTTTATCATTTATGTTATTTTTATAAATTTAAAAATATGTGTTTTTTTTTTAATATTTTCAATTGTTTTTTTGTATTTTTTTCAAATTTTTCAGATTATTATATTTTTTTTTTCTTTTAATTTTTTTTTTCTTTTGAATATTATATGATTTTTTGAATCTTCTATTTATTATAATTCGCCAAACAAAATATGCGACGGGCAAATACAACAGTTAGAATGCAGGAAATCAACAGATTTTTCGACCGGTTATTTTCATCCGATAACTGTCTACCGATATTCAGTAAAAAACCAGCTACAAGGCAGCCTATTTCAAATAGTATTCTAAACACAATGTATAAATCTGCTGAGACATGTACATACTTTTTAAAATTACGATTCCCAATACAAGATTTGTTGTAGAGTCAAGCAGTTTTGAAAAAAAACATTTTTTTTGAAATATTTCAAAGAGACAAAGTTTATAATAAAAAATAATAAAAGTTCTCTGTTTCTGCCCATTCCCAAAATATGCAAATATGCCTTTAAAATTCCATGAAACTTCCAACAAACTTCCATTTATCTGAGTGTTTTCCGGTAATAAACCGAAAATATTTCTCAAAAATTCAGAAAATTGGTCAAGTGTTGCCTGTATTTTAATGAAAGGTAACCTGAATTATGTCCTGCATATAATCTTCTAAATAATGAAGCTTTTATCAGAAATCTTTTGGAATCTTTTTAAATATTTTGCCTGTGCTTAAAACTGTGTAAACATTTTTTACAACATTTTATAATAAAAACGTTATGCGCCAATGTCTATGTCACCTTGAACACAGCCTACTAACGTTTCGTAGTAAATTTCGCACTGGGTGCTGTCACTTTAACCCACGAGTGACAGAGATTTATGCACGTCTGCCTGGCTGCAATGCTCAAGAGCCATGCGACTCAGCTGCCTCGACTGCAGTAGATATATGGCCTACAGTTCAGAGAAGACTACCTGTCAAATGCAGTTCCGCTGCGAGGCCCAACTCGTGGCAGTCGGAATCAGTAGTCGGGGCGGCGGCTGACTGCACGCGTTCGACACTTTATTGGTTTTCAGTCAGACGAGTCTGAATTAAGCACAAAAGGCTGGAAAAGCATCGATGTCAAATTGACAGCCACTGCAAATGTTTGTTAAAATGACATGTCAAAACCCCCCAAGGAGGATGAAAGGATCAGCTGAGATAATCTGACATCTGCTTTACCAAAAAAAATGGAATTGCAAAGAAATGTCGTTAACGACATTTTTATATATGTACGACGGGGGTCGCTAAAAACAAAAATTCAACCTAATCCACGAGAAACAAATTAATCTAAGCGCAATGATTGGCATGTGTCGTCTTTAAGCACTTTTCTGTTTACACGCGCTGACATTGACACATACCAATCGAATTCTATTTTTCATATAAAATATATATATTTTATATATAATGCATTCTGAGGAGCATAAAATATAAGAGACATTGTAGAAAAATAAAGATAAACCGAAAACCAATCATTACGATTGACAACACAATTTCAATGTCAATTGACTGCCACGAAAAGTGCGCGCTGTACAAGTGACAACTCAACTGACATCTTGCCACAAGTAGCAACATATATAGACCAACATGCAAACAGACAGACAGATAGATAGACAGGCAGACAGACAGATGGACAGATATACAGACGAACGTTCAGCAAACACATGTTAGACATTAAAAGGCAATAAGTTGTTGCAACACGGCGAAGGCAAAAGTACCGCCAAACTCATAAATAAGTTATGTAGAGATTGACATCGCTGCAAAACCGTTATATTGCGCGTCATTTTGTATAAGTGACTGAGTAACAGGGTTTCCAATATCGAAGTTCCTCATAGTACTAATGATATTGAGGGGTTTTCTGATTAGTTCCTTAATATACGTGATACATTTCTCAAATGTTGTATGTCGTAATTAAAAATAATAGTAATAGCTATTGAAAATTAAAGTCAACTTAAATTTACACATTTTATTCCAAACGAAACTGTCAAAAACATGAACAGAGCTCTGAGAATCGGAAAATAAGCAATTCTTGGGGCATTTTACCGATAAATTCATATTTTGTATATTGGGTGTTTTAAAGTCCCTGAAATTAAAATTCTTGAAATATTTAACTCGAAATATCGAATCCAATATTGTGGTAAGAATTATGGAAACTTGAAAAATCTGACGAAATTATGTTCAAGGAGCATTTTAAATATTTATATCGAAATGGTGGAATAATTATGGAAACTGGAATCATCTGAAGAATATTAAGTTTAAAGGGAATATAAAGGTTTTTGGGGTTCCAGATTTTATATAAAGTGTATGTCCATTATATATTTTTTTAATATGTAGTATTTTTGTACGAATAAAATTTAACTCAGGAATACTTTTGTTTGTCTGATAATTTTATTTAGAAGAGAGTTTTTTTTTTTCAAATGTATCAAAAATAATCTCGATTATATAAGGGAAAAATAGAAGAACCAACAAAGCATAATACACCGTCATTACATAGTAGTTAGTTCTTCGCATTTTATTTTCTTAAATGAGGGTTTAAAGAGGATATATGGTAATACAAATGAATGTATAAAATCATTATTATTTTCAGCATTATTTTCTACGCATAATATCGAAGAGATAATTACATTATTTATTTTTGTATTTTAAAAATAAAAAAGGGCTAAATCTAAAAAAAAAGGAAATTTGACAAAACTGCCATTTTCAGAATCAGCGATACAAATGTATCCAATACTAAGGGATTTTTTTTGTGTTTTTTAACACATTTCTTTTGATTTTATTTTTGAAATTGACTTTTGCTTTAATTTTTTTTTTGGTTTGTGTTTTGCTCTTTTAAATTTTATTTTGTGCGTTTTAAGTTTTTGTATTTTTGATATTTTTACGTTTTTAATTTTGAGTTTTTGCTTTTGTGTTTTTGCTTTTTTTGTTTTTGATTTTGTTTTTTTTTTTGGTTTTGTATTTATTCCTTTATTTTTTGTGTTTTTGATTTTGTGTGTTATGAATTTTCTTTTTATTTTGGTTTCGATTTTGTGTTTTTACTTTTGTTTTGAAACTGTGCTTTAAATTTTGGATTTTTACTTTTGTTTTTGTGTTTTTGATTTTGTGCATTTGTTTTTATTTTGCTTCTGTTTTTGAGGTTTTGATTTGTATGTTTTTTATTTTTGTTGTTCTGTTTGTGTTTTTGATTTATTTGTATTTTTTTTTTTTGTATTTTTTTTTTTTTGGTTTCACTATTGTTTTTTATTAGTTTCCTGCAATTTTTGAGTTTTTGCTCTTGTTTTGTGTTTGTGTATTTATGTTTTTGCTTTTGTAATACTTTTTTTTATTTGAGTTTTTGTTTCGTGTTCGTAGCTGGTGCAAGTGCCGAGTTATATCGTTTTGAAAGTCTTTGTCCAATCCCGCCCATATATAGCCTATGTCACCCTTCGCACTTCATAGTATCCTCTAACAAAATTTCAGTCAAATCGGTTCAGCGGTTTGGACGTGATGCTGGAACAAACAGACAGATTGACATACGGACCAAGACTTTTATATACATATATAAGTTTAACTCCATCACAACATAATTTGATAAACATTTTTTGGTATTTTAAAGGAAACTATTTTCGGAACACTAAAATGTTGGTGTAGTTTTTAAATTTCAGAAGTCAAGGTAATGCACTCACCTTCTTTTTGAACTACTTTTGATTTTTAATTAAATTGTTTTAGTATTTTGTCGTCAGAATATTATTCAGAAACTATTTTTGAAATTACAAAATGTTGGCGATTAAAGAATTTTCATTTTCGATATTGTCAATTCGAGAATTATTCTTGATTTCTGAATACACATTTGAAACCCTACCAAAAACATATCGTCTGTGTTTCGTTCTTGTGTCTCGTTCGACAATTTGACAGCTGTGCGCCAAATAAGGCACTCGTCAAAATATGCAACGTCTTACAGCTGTAGATACTGCTCAAGAGAACAAAATAGCATGAACGCACGTCATCTTCTCATCATCGCAGTGTGTTGATGCTCCGCTGTCAGATGGTTTTGTCAAATTACCACAAAATGACAAAATTGCACGAATTGCATGGTGTACCAAATGCATTCAAATGAATGCGCATATTTTGCACAGACTCGTCGGGTGTTGGGACCGACTGAATTGAACGGAAAATGACTGAAAGACATTAAAATTGCATTTGCAAAAAAAAAAATGTTTAAGAAATGTATTTAAATTACTGACAAAATAGAAAAAATACTGGTATTTATTAAAAATAATACTTTACAAGGAAACAAATCGAAAGAATAGAATATATAAGAAATGCAAAATCAACGCTCTAATTTAAATAAATTCTTAAATAATACATTTTTAATATTCACTAATTTATAAATGCATGAGTTTTGTCGTGATTTTTTTATTAAAAACGATGTTCAGCCGAGCTCATCATTTTGATATTCAATATTTAACTATAACGACACATATCGTCACTATCATGCCAAAGTGGTGAATGTGAAATGTTTGACATTTGCGTTTTTTTTTACATTTTTTATTGTAGTCTATCCTCAAGTATAATAATAATATAATAGTTTGGCACTACTGTCCTATAAGAACTTAGGCCGAGCTCTCTCACCATTTTGAGCTGTGCGTGTTATATTTGTACTCAAAGTGGTGGGACCTACAGTTTATTGCCGAATCCGAAGGGCGGGTGCGAGCTTTTCATAGGCAATGTTTTACTCTCGTAGGTTTGCCATTTATTGCCGAGAGGTAGCGCGGTATAGAAAAATGTTTCTATGAAAAGATGTTGTTAGCCCCAGTCCAGGATTGAACCGGGGACCTTTCGGCTCGCAGTCCAACGCACTAACCACTGAGCTACCGCGGCTATCCTCAAGTATGCTGTGCCAAAATCGCGTGTCATTTTGTTGGATATGTCTAGCCACAAAAGACAAAACCAAAAGGGCGAATTTGAAAAATTGAAAATCTTGACATGCCAAAAAGGCGAATCTTTTCGTTTTTTCACCATAACTTTTTATTGGTATAAGATAAAATCATAGTGTAAGGGCATTTATTATTTTTTTTAAAGCACCTATCGATCTGCATCATTAATTAAAAATATTTTGCCAAACATTAATTTGCCATTTGTTATTTGCAGGAAAAAATGTTTGGCAAAATATTTATAATTAATGATGCAGATCGATAGGTGCTTTGAAAACAAACAATAATTGCAGTTACATCGCAATTCTATCTTGTACCATTAAAGAGTTATAGCAAAAAAACGAAAAGATTCGCCCTTTTGGCGTAACGAAATTTTCGATTGTTCTAATTTCTTCGTTTTTTTGCTTTAATTTTTTATTGGAGCAAGATAAAATAGTGGTGTAAAGGTATTAATTGAGTATTTTTAAAGCACCTATCGATTGGCATCATTATTTACAAATAATTTGTTAAACATTTTTTCCTGCATATAACAAATAGCAAATTAATTTTTGGCAAAATAATTTTAATTAATGATGCAAATCGATAGATGCTTTAAAAACAAACAATTAATAACTTTACATCACAGTTTTATCTTGCGCTAATAAAAAGTTATAGAATAAAAAAACAAAAATATTTTCGTTTTGATGAGGATATAGCCTCACAAAATCCGTATTTATAATTCAGTAGATTGTCCAAATCTAAAGATATTTTATATACGTTATAATATTTGACGAGTAAACCAAAATAGAAAAAATTGAAAAAAATTTAAATTTTGCTAATTTTTAAAGCACTTCAAACTTTTAAATTTGATTTCCCAACATTTTTAAAAATGCACATTCGCCCCTTTGGCATGACAGTGACGATATGAAATGAATCATATTTCCAATTTGGTTAATTTCAATTTATCAAAAATACAACCAAAATCTATGTTCTCTAATTATGAATTATTATGAATAAATTATGAATTATTATGAATAAATTATGAGTTATGAATTATTATGAATAAATAAGTGAAATCTTACAAATTTGTTCGTGAATTTGTTATTAAATATTACGTTTTTCAGAGCTAATCATTTCGACTAAGACATTTTTATGATACATATCCGAATGAAATGAATAAATATCATTTATTGAAAATGCATCCCAAAAAAAATCCCTAATTACACAAAATAAAGTATTTCTTTTATGAATAAATCAGTGAATTTTTATTGATTTGTTCGTGAATTTGTTAGGGTTATTTTTCTACGTAAATTATTTCTCTTAAGATAAAGTAATAATTATAACAAAAATATTTAATTTTTGCGTTACATATTTAAAAACGTGTGTAAAACGAATCGAATTAAAAATTTGGTTCAGTGCATTATTGCTCAACCATAATGCGCATTATGACACACTGACGCATTCATTAATTCCGCTAAATGACACTGTCGATTAATAATATATGTTGGCATAATTAATGGTATTAAATATTGTTAAATGTTTCACATATATTGCATAATTAATCCATTAATTAAGTCATTAATTTGAATAAATGTTCACGCACATTAAACGGCTCAAATATGAACCAATGTGAAATAAAAAAAGGTTACTTAATGGATGCAGTTTGTAGCTCAGCGATATTGTTATAAAAATCCTTTTTATTTTATAAAAAAATTCAACCATTCTTTCATTTATCATATATTTTCATAAATGCCATATTCAACAAAAAATATTAAAATCATTCACCACCTTTTATTTGCAGGTCTGTCCGACACAAAACTACATGAAATCTATCTGGACAACAAGGAGATCAAACTCAGCTGGATGGTGGACTGGTACAAGCAGGAGGTGCTCTTCCATCTGCAGAATGCCTTCAACGAGCATCATCGTTGGTTCTATTTGGGCTTTTCGAAACGTGGCGAACTCGGTAATGCCGACATTTGTTTTTTCGAGAATCAGAATGGCTTTTTTAATGTCGTGACGGACACTTATACGAGTACGGATGGCCAGTACGTGCACAAGGACTATCAACAGGACTGTGAGCTTTTCAAAATGGACGAATATACTTTGGCATTTAAACGCAAGTTTGACACATGTGATCCGTTGGATCTGCGAATGCATGTAAGTAACATCTGTGTTTGTGGTAACGGTTATTTTAAAATTTTATTAATTTCATTATTAGGAAGGTACCATGTATGTGATGTGGGCTCGTGGCGAAAATCAACTCGCATTGGAGGATCATCAATTTCCATTGCCGAATGTGTCGTCGCATGAGTCGGGCATCAAGATGATGCAATTACTGCGTGCGGATAAAATTATCATACCAGAAAGGTAGGCGACTTTTAGGATATTTATAAACACAAATTTTGCCAGGCCAAAGGCAGTATATTTTAGAAAGAGGTTTTAAGCGCCAAATACGAAGTTTGTATCAAAAACTGTCTGTATTTTGCCCGTTCACAAAATATGCCGAGAATATGCCTTTAAAATTCCATAAAATTTGTTTAACGGCCATACCACAGACAAAATTTTTGGTATGGTCGAGGTAGTTCTGAAGAATTTTTTTGACATATTTCAAACAGACAAAAGCAGAGTTTGTACCAAAAGGTGTCTGTTATCTGCCCGTTCTCCAAATATCGCCTCAATCTGCAATAAAAATTCCACAAAAATTTACAACCTGCTATAAACTTCCCAAAATTTTCTATTTATCTGTGAACTTGCCAGAAATATGCCCGAAATATTCCATAAAAATGCCAAAAATGTTGTCTCGACAAACTTTAATTTTAGAGTGTTTGCCGGAAATATTCTTGAAAAATGCCAAAAATTTGTTTTAGTCCCTTAGACAAAAAAAATTAAGAAGACAAAGACGAACATTGTATCAAAAGCTGCCTATTTTCATCCCATACTCAAAAATTTGTCTTTAATATTTTACAAAATTTAAAAACCTGCCACACGGATCCCAAAATCTTCCAATTAACTGTGTGTTTGCCGTAAATATTCCAGAAAAATGCAGGAAAATTTGTCTTGGGTCTAGACAAATTTGTTTGGCAGGCTCAACGCACTTTAGACTCAGCTTTTTTCGAAATATTTCAAGCAGACAAATGCGGAATTTGTATCAACAGCTGGCGTTCCAAAAATATTCAATTTATCTCAGAAATATGCCCGATTTATTTGTGAAAAATGCCCCGAAATTTGTGTCGGGATATTTTCAAATGATTTAAAGCAGCCAAAGACAGATCAAAAGCGGTCGATTTTTTTAAGTATGATAATCCACTTCCCACCAACTTTCATTACTCCGTGTGTTTGCCCGAAGTATGCCGGAAATATTCCTGAAAAATGCCAGAAAATATGTTTAAAATACTAAGTCGTTTTTAAGTACTAAGTCGTATATTCGAACATCAAATGCGGTTTCAATATAGAATCGGAACCAAATTTGGAGGAACTCGTTTTCCAATCTGATACGTTTTATTTACGGTTTTCGGAAAATACTGTAAAACCCAATTTTATTAATTCTCAAGACACAATTTATAAAATTGTAATAATGGAACCCAATTCGAATCGTTTCTGTGAGCACAAAACGAATTAGAATTTGTAATAATATTCCCAATATCTTTTCTAATATAAAATGCATAAAAATACTTTCAGTGAACTCAAAGAAATCGAAATCACATTGAAAAAGGCACCGATTCCAAATCAGGAAACCACATACTGGTGTCACATACAAAAGCTCGATGATTTTCTCAAACAAAAACACCATATAGTACAATTTGAGCCAGTGATCACATCACCCGGCATAGTACATCACATGGAGGTATTTCACTGTGAGACAGATCCTAATGTAGAAATACCATTATACAATGGTGACTGTGCAAAGTTACCTGCAAAGGCCAAAGTCTGCTCGAAGGTTGTAGCTTTGTGGGCCATGGGCGCGAGTACATTTACGTATCCACCAGAGACGGGACTGCCCATTGGTGGCAAGGATTACAATCCATATATACGGCTGGAGGTGCATTTTAATAATCCGGGATTAGAAAAAGGTTTCTAGAACGAAATTTCATAAAAAAAAGTATAAAAAATATTTAAAAAAATAACAAAACTAGGTCACATTGACAGCTCTGGTATGCGCATTAAAATGGTATCGCAACTGCGTCAATTTGATGCTGGCGTAATGGAGCTGGGACTCGAATACACGGACAAGATGGCAATTCCACCGGGACAGGTGGGATTTCCGTTGAATGGTTACTGCATTGCCGAATGCACAGAAGCGGTGAGTAATGCGAATGTAGAGAATAGTTAGAAAATACACAGCATACTTCAGGAAAACGTTATTAAATAATTCGTATTTTAGAAATAGTTTTTGATATAAATCCATAGTTTTTACATCATTTGAAATTAATATTTTGATGAATTCAAATAAAATATTCAAAATTCAAGCGAAAGCGTAATTTTCTTTTGAAAATTTCAAATAGAAATCACAAGTATATTTGGGATTTTCTATCTTTGAAATTAAAAATCTTCCAATTTTAAAAGAAAAATCAGTATTTTTTTTTTGTATTTCCTTCACTTAATTTTGAATTTATAAATATTTAAATGGAATTTAATATTGAATTGAAATATTCTTATTTCAAATCGAAAATCACCAATTTTAATGAAAAATCTTTTTTTTTGTATTTTCTTCATTTAATTTTGAATTTTTCAAATTTTAAATGGGAAATTTCAATATTGAATTAAAATTTTTTATTTCGAATCGAAAATTTAATTTGGATTTTTAAATTTGGAATTTCACCAATTCTACTTGAAAAATCTTAAAATCATATCAGATTCTTTAATATATAAATAATTAAAATTAATACAAGATAAAAGGTAGTTAATTCAATTTTACAAAAGTCTTTTGGTATTTTAAATTTTATAATTTAGCCTGTACATTTGTATTGCAAATTTTTCGAGTAATATTTATATAATGAGTAACGTTTTCCTGGAAATAACTTTTCTCGGGTAACGGGAAATATTATATACTTTTCCCCGAAATCCTGGGAATGAATCTCTCATAACATAAAAACATTTTGTTTATCAAACTTTTTAAAATTCCCACCATTGGTAAAACATAGGCCTTACCGCCCTCCGGCATCATTATCTTTGGCTCGCAACTGCACACTCACCTGCGCGGTGTGCGTGTCCTGACGCGTCATTTCCGCAATGACGAGGAGCTGCTCGAGGTCAACCGTGACGACTACTATTCGCACCATTTCCAGGAGATGCGCAATCTGCACTACAAGCCACGCGTGTTGCCGGTAAGTGGTACACAAATTTATAAAATCTACACTCGAAAAAAATAACAATTTACGAAATTTTTGTTTGCTTATTTTGATTTTCGTAAAATAGACGAATCTAACAAAACTTACTCACCATTCTTAATTTTATGATTCATTCCATTAAAGTTTTTACAAACGATTTGTATAGTTAATAAACTGAATGGAATTTTCGTATTGCTATTTACGAAATGAAAAACTTTAACATCTCTAAATTCTATTGGATAACTCTTGTATAATGATTTTAAATACGCTGTATATAATTTTCATGTATCATTTTTATGTAGACGATCATTGAATTTGATTTTTGTAAATTCGTATGTTTAATTTACGCATAGAAGAATGGTAATTTTACGAAGTGATATTTACAAAATTCTAAACATACAACATACGATTCTATTGAACAATATTAGTATAATGTTTTTAAATACATATATTTGACGGATGATTTTGATTTAGACGAGCATTGATTTTGATTTTTGTAAAAGTCGTTTGTTTATATTACTCATCCTTTTTAGTCGATCGATTTTTTTACGACGCACGTTAATTTTACGATATCTCATTTTCAATATAGTTCAACTCTATTTTTCAACTTTTGCATAATGATTTTACAAAGGCCGTCAAGGATCATTTTTATTTCAAGAATAATTAAATATGATTTATGTAAAATTCATATGTTAAAATTAATCAACATTTCAAATTTTATTCTACGTTCAATTATAAATTCGATTTACGTGATATTTACGAAGTAGTCTTGAAATTACGAATTTCATTTTCGTAAGTTTAATTTAATCAGAACTCCTAGTTTTATGTTTGTATCTAATACGGTTGTATTACAAAATGAAAAATACAAAATATACAAATTACTAAATGGTTTTTGTGTAAACTTGATTATTCTATGATATGATCAACTTACAAATTTTTCAATTGTATGGCATACAATTCCTACATTCGAATATAACACTCATAACACATTTCAAAACATTCAAAACGTGCGAAACGTTCTACCCTAATTTACAACTGTTGAATAATGATTTTGAATATGCTGCATATATCATGAATCATTTTGATTTCGAGAACCATTAAATTTAATTTATGTAAAATTCGCTTGTAAAACTTACTCTACATAATTAATATTATATTACTTTTGGTTGTGTTTTTGAATTATAAATTCGATTACAATTAAAATTTATGAAATTGTATTGAAATTACGAATCTCATTTTCGTAAAGTTCGTAAGTTTAGTTTAATCAGAACTCCTAGTTTTATGTTTGTATCTAATACGGTTATATTACGAGATGAAAAATGTGTACATCTTTCGATTCTAAGATTCTATACGCAAAATAAAATATTTACGAAATGGTGCTTTTGTAAATTTGATTATTCTACGAGTTGATTAACGTACGAACGTAGGAAACATATGCAATATAATCGAAATATATTGATTAAAATAGACCTGTCTAAAACATTACCTTTGAGCATTATTAGTTTTATGTTATTCTTGATTGTGTCTCTTTACGACGGATTCATATGAATTTTTAACGCAATGCGAATCTATGGATTGTATTGCATATTTATTAAGGGGATTCATATCAACCCTGTCAAATTCGTAAAAAAGTAGAAATTGCGTAAATAGTAAAAATGTACTCAAAAGTAGTAGGAGAATATTTTACGAGCAATTCGTGAATTTAGTTATTTGTTTATTGGAAATAAAGAAAATATATTTTCATAACCATTTTGTTGTATCGAAATATTAATCATTATTTTACGTACGTGTCAAGTTTCGTGTAAATTTATATATTTACGAGAATGAAATTTTACGCGTTTGCTATAAATCCACATTTAAAAAGTCTATTCACGAAATGATTTTGTTAAAATTTCATTTTCCTAAATTAACATTCTAAACTTTTTGTTACTCTCGATTCTTTATTACTCGAAAGATGCTTAGGATCTTTTACGTATGATAAAATTACAAATCATTTGAATTATAATGATTTACATAATCATTTTTGTTATTATGTTTACTTTTAAAATACACACACATTTTTCGTAAATATTTTTCACGAATATTTGATATAAAACATTAACTTTTGTGTATATTCAGCATATTTGTTTAGTATTTATAGCACCAGCATTTATGTGCTGTATACAGCCAAATTTTATAATCAAAATAAAAAATTTGTTTACAATACCAGCGCATGTTATTTTTACACTTTTTGTATTTCATACATTTTTTATCATTCACAACACTTTTCGGAGAAACATATAAAATTATGTTATCAAATCAAACAGTGCCCTCTGGCGGTGGCGCTGTGTAAACACACTGGCGCAAAAGTGTCAGAATAGAGCAGTGAAAATGTATAAATATTTTTTTTTTTTTTTGTTCGTGTCCACATTCGTTTTATATCACACTTAACTTCATTCTTGTCAGTGGAATGGCGTGGAGTGAACTGGGAATAACTGAGGGCGACGCACTTTAAAGCGTGTAAAGAAAAACATGAAAAAGGATGTTTACCAAAAACCTAAGGGTTCTTTGACATTGTAAAGTTTTTTTTTTTTTTTGAAATATTCTTTAACCCTTGAATATTTGAAGTGGTTTGTATTGTACAGTTATTTGATTATATTATTTGTAAAAAATAATTAGTTTTCACATACGTTTGTTTGCAATATTTGAAATATATTTCAATTGGTCTAAGACAACCTTTTTTCTAGTATTACCTTAGGTTTTCAAAGTTATTCAACATATTTTATATTAATCCGTCCTGTAAAATCGAGTAAAATTTTGTAGTAAAAATTATTTAATTTAGAAAAAGTTGGTAAACTTGAAAAATGACATAAGAATGATATAATACAAATGAAATATAAATGATTTCGTGGGGATTTTTTCTCGAACATTAACAATAAAGTGGCATTGAACTGTTTAGATAATACTAGCTGGACCCGTGCACGACTCGTGCAAAGATTCTTTGAATGTGCTTCCCCGTAGAATATTTCACCATATAATTCTTCCCAGTAGAAATCCCCGTATAACGCTTTCCAATCCTCGTTCTTTCCCGTAGAGTTTTTTCCAGTAGAAGTTTTAGTGTGGTGAGTTTTATTGTGGTGAGTTTTATTGTGGTGAGTTTCGGTGTGGTGAGTTTATGTGTGGTGAGTTTCGGTGTGGTGAATTTCGTTGCGGTGAGTTTTAAGAATTTGGGGTAGTTGGTATACCCTGGTGTGAAATATCTTGATATCACTATAATAACTGTTCATATTCACCATCTGGAAGATGTACCTTCTATGAGGGTGCAACGCCCTGTTGTTCAATCCCACCCATATTCCGCTAAACCATTTAGAATGGTTTTATATAACGCTGACCAAAATTTAATTAAATTTGCTATCCCAATTGCTGATATAACGTGTTTTTAATTTTTGGGTTATATGGAAGGTGCCACGCCCAGTCCACCAATCTCACTGAGATATAGTCTATACTCTGTCCGGACCCAACATACATATTGTGTCAAAATTATATTCAATTGATTTACCAAATTAATGTTTTGTTCACAACTACAAAGTACTAGTACTGTCAAAACAAAAGACAAACAAGACGTAGCTGTATATAATGAAGTCTATAATGAGGTCTATAATGACGTCTATAATGAAGTGAAATAAAAATTCAAATACTGAAATGAACTGCTTATGACACCCTGAACACTTAGTGCATTTTTATTTTTTTTTAATCATTCTTATTTTAATGAATTGTCATTAATATTTAAATATATAAAAAATTCAAAAGGTATAAGAAAATCATATAATATTTTATATTAAGTTTTTTTTTATATATCTCACAACATTTTTACCATTATTTAATTTTTTCGAAACATTAAATGTTTTGAAAAAAAAATATCTTGACACTACTTGCCACCAATAAAACAAATACTGCATTGAAGTGTAGTCGCTGGAGAGACTTAACTATAATACTGTCGACTGTCATTGCAAAATGCACTCAATACTGTAGAGTGCAGTAGTGCATATTTTACAGAACGAACTTCAAATACATTTGTGCAGATGTCTAATACAAATCCTAATGTGATGAGCATGAGATTGGCAATGTTCAAGTGTACTCGAATAAGAATTGCCCATCGCTCAAATTTCAACTAGGAGTTTTAAACAAATTTTTAACTTTAACTAAATTCAGAAAAATTAAGAAATATCGAAATACTTCTCGATTTACAATTGATATCGCTTTTTAAAATTTTACTTACGCTATTATCATGACAAAACTTTGATTAAATTCAAATTTAACTTGAAACTATTCGCAACTAGCATCAAAGCTACAATTCCAAACGATTTGAATCAGCTTAAAGCTTAACTAAACTCTCAAGTTTTTACACTTACTTTTATTTCACAGCACAAATTGAATTTGCCGCGCGCGTAGACGACACGCCACTCCTGCCAACTTGAAGATGACGTCGACGAAAATTTTCAATTTTACCCACTGCAAGTTTTTCACACTGAGTTTGGGGAATTCCATCAGATTTTGCAACCTCCCCAAAGTAGTTTTTCGATGACTAGATAGATATATTATACAAATATATATTTTTCTTTACTTTTTGTTTTATTTGCATTAGTGTTTTATATTTGTTTTGTGTAATTTTTGTTCGCACTTATTTGCGCAGCTGTCAGACTAAATGTCATACTCGAAATTGCCACCTACTCATTATCGATACGACTGACTTTTATTTGTTTTTAATTTAGCTTTCAGCACTTTTCCACAAATTCTACCTATTAAATAATAAAAATCATATTGTCTTCGTTAATACTAATTTTTCTTTTTTTTTACACCCTCTAGGGAGACGCCTTGGTTACTACTTGCTACTACAATACAATCGGCTACGAAAATGCAACACTGGGCGGCTTCTCCATCAGTGACGAGATGTGCGTCAACTACATTCACTACTATCCGGCAACAAAGTTGGAAGTTTGCAAAAGTTCAGTGTCCGAGGAGACTTTGGAGAATTATTTCATTTACATGAAGAAGTGAGTTTGAACGAGGCGTCATCGACAGCTGGTTTTATTTTTGGGCAACGACGACGACAGCTCAAACGTTCCGAAAGTAGTTTCGGAACGACAAAACTTTGACAATTGATGATGTGGTTGTGGTCTGTGGACGTAGTAGTGTAGACTTTTATTCGTTTATGTGC
The DNA here is from genome assembly GCA_951804985.1 of Dryomyza anilis. Taxonomy (NCBI): domain Eukaryota; kingdom Metazoa; phylum Arthropoda; class Insecta; order Diptera; family Dryomyzidae; genus Dryomyza; species Dryomyza anilis. Next base: position 123,999,947 of record OX638130.1, on the reverse strand, counting down.
TATGTAGTCCCTAGGGTGTGGGGGAGGGATATTTCTATAAAGAAGAGTTGAGCATTTATTTGGTGAGCAATAATTGAACTGAAACTGAAAGTTTTATCGAGAGTGTCCAGCTGTTATTAATGCATAATTCCATTCAAATAGTCTCTATGGAGTGAAATTCGTTTGCAATGATTGATTGTTGAGAAATTGAAAACAAAGAAATATGTTTCAAATTAGAATGGAACAATGTAAAAGTTCAGTATTAATTGACAGACATAGGAGCAGTCGAAAGTAGGAGACTTGAATTTTTTTGGGTAAACCAAAAAATCTATAAATTTCAACACAACATACATTTTTTTTTGAAATTTCAATGTTTAAATTAACATTTTCAACACATCCACAAACAAATTATAAATTTTCATTATAAATTAATATTTTCACTAAAAATTCAATTTCTCACTAAAAATTCAATTTCTCACTAAAATTTAATTTTTCACTAAAAATTAAATTTTTCACTAAAATTTTAATTTTCACTAAAAATTAAATTTTTTACTAAAAATTCAATTTTTCACTAAAAATTCAAATTTTCACTGAAAATTCAATTTATCAATAAAAATTCAAATTTTCACTAAAAATTCAATTTTTCACTAAAAATTCAAATTTTCACTAAATATTCAAATTTTCACTAAAAATTCAAATTTTCACTAATAATTCAATTTTTCACTAAAAATTCAATTTTTCACTAAAAAATCAAATTTTCACTAAAAATTCAATTTTTCACTATTCAATTTTACACTTAAAATTCAATTTTACACTTAAAATTCAATTTTCCAATAATTCTTGATATACTATAAATTTTATAGTATTTCTTTAAATTTTAATAGTATGAATTATGTTTTTAAGTTTATTGAATGTATAAAATTCAAATCAGAGAATTATTTTTATTGAATTTTTCAATTACTATCTAATTTAACTGAAATCTTTTAAATAAATGAGAAATACTATAATGACATATACTATGAAATCAATATTTTTTTTCTAAAACGTTCTTTAATTGTTTTTTTTTTTTTTCTTTCTCCAATTTCTTCGACATTTGTACCAACAGAAAAGAGCATCAACGCAGCATCCACTTAAATGGCGCACGTTCCAAGAACTATCACACGATAAAGTGGACTCAGCCACGCGTTGACCAACTCTATACGATGTACATACAGGAGCCACTCAGCATGCAGTGCAACAAATCCGATGGATATCGTTTCGAAGGCTACAACTGGGAGGGCGCCCCAATTACGCCGGTGAAGATAAAGATGCCGATTCATCGAAAAGTCTGTCCCAACTACAATCCGCTCTGGCTGAAGCCATTAGAGAAGGGCGAATGCGATTTGCTGGGCGAATGCATCTATTAAATGTTTTTAAATGCTTTCCAAAAGACAGTGGTGTCGATGGGATGTCGTAAGGAAGTCGTTGTAGTGTCGGATTTTGGGGTACAAAGTGCTGCAAAATGTAGTATTTGTCTTTAGCAATTAACACAAGAAAAGCGATTAAATCTCGTATTAAGCGCTGGCAACTATTTTTATTTAAGTTTTTCCAAGGACTGCTTTTGAACTAAAAAAAAAGTGTTTGTGAGATGAAGGACAAAAAGGCGCTGTTTTTTATATCTTTTATGAAAAAAAAAACCCTTCTAAGCGCCACCAGGCACTAAACTCTTTGAGATCAGCTATGTGCAACGAGGTGGCAACGCTTGTAACAGCATCAGCTGCAGTCACTTCGCAAAAAGCATTTTACTCTATATTTTTTTTTAATTAAATAACGCTATCGGGCATTCATTAAACTTTGCCGCCGTCATCAAAGAAGACGCTGTGCTGTGTGGTCTTCAGCCACAGCCACATGCTGCAGCCTCAGTCCAAATTTCATTTTCAGTCTGAGCCACGATGCGCACTCACGCCATCTACCACGTTACACTAATTGAAATTAAATGTCGGCAAATGTCACACTACCGTTACGACGCGCCAAATCTTATACAAAAATTAAACAACAGTCGCCCGCCAGTGGCTTTTTTCCAAGAAAACAACTGATTTTTATTATTTTTTTAATTTGTTAAATGTTGAGCTAGACCAGAATATCTTTAAAATATAAAATAAAAAAAAATAAAAAACTATATAGAGAAATATGTACGTATTTAATATATATGTATATGGACAATTTGAGTCGTATATGTTTTATAATTTATAATATGATGTGATATACAAAGAATATTATTAGTAAATTTAATTAATGCAATTTATGGATACAAACAAAATATATATCTAATAAATGACCACCATACCAGAAAAACCAATTGTGTTTTCTTTCTAATGATTTAATTATTTATATTGTAAGATTCGAGTAAAAGCATACATTTTTAGGTACATCAAACTGTAATAAAAAAAATGTCTTTAGCATAAATATACATGTTCACTTGGGACACGGGCGACTTTACTTGTTGGTGCTGCTAGCTGGAGCCTCTTTCGTTGGTGGCTGCTTCGTTGCAGTTGTTGTTGCCAATGGGTACCGATGCAAAAATGATTTATCTCCCTGAGACACTACTTAGTCCTTTTTGAGACAATGTAAAAGTTCAATAAAAACGCCTGGTTATTTTAGGTTTAAGTTTAAACGTTATAGTATTTATTTGTAAGTTAATTTTAAGTTTTAGTTTTAAGTAATTCTACGTTGTTCAAAAGTGAACGTTGTGCTGCTGCAGATGTTAGAAGTGAAGTGAGTGTCCCATCGCACCACGAGGCAAATGTCACATTTGACGTTTGTTCTTTCGCTCATCTATGCGAGTGTATGCGTGTTCCTGTCATGCGTTGAAGACTTTTTGGGCAGAGTTGCCAACCGCACTAATGATTCGCCTTATGTTGGTATAATGCGTCGTTCACATCAGATGATATAAAATATACGATCGCGACGCGAACAATATATGTATTTGATTTACGCCTATAAGCAAATGTATTTGTTTTTACTACAACCAAAGTATAATACATTTACATTACAATAACTACATTTAGTCTTTATTTATATGTATTGAAATATGCATTTATTTTTACTACATTCTGTTCTTATTTAAAATTAAAAAATGATAATTACAAAAATAAAATTTAAAAAACTACAGTTTCTGCAATGTAGCAAACGAATTTGTGGATAAAGACGTGAGTTTCATTTATACCTACTATCTTTTGCACTACGGACGTCGCGATTGAAATAATAACTTCAAATAATTAAAAAATGCTAAATATAAATCCAAAAGGTGCAGAAAACAATTGCTAATACATTGTGTAGCAAAATTAAGTTATGTAGTAAAACTACATTTTTCAAGTATATTTTACTACATCCATATTTTCGGACTAAGATTTTTTGATATTTTGTTTAATTTATAAATTTTGTTCACTATTTACAGAATATTACGGGCGGATTTAGAAACTTTACTTTTTCACTTTTCTTATTTTTAAGATTACCTACTTTTTATACCCTACACCTATAAGGTACAGGGTATATTAAGTTTGTGCAGATATTGTAACGCCCCTTAGGAGGCGTATGCGGTATGGAAAAGTATATATATTCTTGATCAGCATCACTACCCGAGTCCGTTTAGCCATGTCCGTCTGTCTGTCTGTCTGTCTGTCTGTCTGTCCGCCTTGCTGTCTTGCTGTCCGAATACAGAATAACTTGAGAAATAATGATCAGAATGCGATGAAATTTCGTCTCAATATATTTTAGCCAAAAGTAGGAACTGAGTTTGAAAATGAGCCAAATCGGTCAACGGACACGCCCACCTCCCATACAAGTCACTTTTATATAACTCGTTAGGAACTAATAACTCGAAAAGTATTCAAGGTCTAGTTATAAAGTTTAAAACGTATTGTTAGAATTCACCTTAAAATATGTGGTCCGAAAATGGGCGTGATCCGCCGACTTTTTTTTCATTATTTCCCGGGTTTTCATAGTGGAAATTTGAACCGTAAATTATTAAAATCAAATCTATGAAATATTATCCTTACAAAATTTTTGAATATAGGAGTGGTCTGCCCATTTACTTTTTTCCAATTTTTTGTATTCGTTTTTTATACTTTTATATCGATTTTTAAATTATGGGGATATAAGATGTAAATTTCTGATATGTGAATAATATTCTGAAGGTGGGGAGGTTCAGTATAATTAAAAACTTTAAAATTAAGATATACAATTAAATATCTCACCAATGGTGTAGGGTATTCCATAGTCGGGCCCGATCGACTATAACAGTCCGTCCCATATGACCGAACTTACCCATGTGACCTAACTTTCCCAACTCGTTTTTATTATATATTAGTGACACTAATTCATAATTTAATTACATAGCAGTTAAAGTAATTTTCTATAATTTTCTAATTCAGTTATTTGCTCATTTGAATTAAATGTTTAGTAGCACAATTAGTTACTACGACCAAAAAGCGATTACACTAAACATTACAATGAAAACACAAAAGCCAGACATTAGCAAAATAATGTGTGTCATAGTCAGAACATAAAATGGAAATTAAAGTATTTAGCCATGCGTCGTGTTGCCATTGTCAGCAAATATTCATATAGAATTGTAAGACAAAAGACAGACAAACGACAGACAGAAAATCAAACAAACACAACGTCATACATATGGCACGTTACGAGTTCATGCAACGTAAAGCTAAATCTAACATTTTGCAGACAAATATTTGATATATAGAAAAATTCTAAAAATACTAAATTCTTAAAATTATAGAACAACTTATTTTAAACTACCTTCGCGATGAGCTACAGAATTAAGATTTTAAATATTGCCTCGAACTGGATGACAATGTAATATTATCGTTTTCTTGCCACCCAGTTCATCATTGTTCTATCGCCATGGTTCCATATTAAAGACACTTTGAACCATGAATATATTTAATTTTAATAATATTAGGCCTTTCGCATTCTGTCAGATAGAAATCTAACTGATACAAAAAATTAGAAAAATAAAAAATATTAAACAAAAAATATTTTTTAATATAAAACTTTTTTAAGGTGAATTTTTAGTATAAATTTTAAATATAAATTACCCCAGAGAAAATTTTTGGCAGGCTCGAGGCAGTTCAGAAACATTTTCTCGTTATATTTCAAACAGACAAAGGCGGAGTTTGCATCAAAAGCTGTCTAGTTTCTGCTAGTTCCCAAAATATGCCGTGAATCTGTCAATAAAATACCACAAAATTTTACAACCTGCTATACACCACCCAAAATATTCCATTTATCTGTGAGTTAGCCGGAAATATTATTGAAAAATGCCTAAAATTTTGTCTCGGGACCCCAAACAAAATTGATTGCTTTTTTTAGAAACATTTATTTCGACATATTTCAAACAGACAAAGGCGGAGTTTGTATCAAAAGCTGTTTACTTTCTGCCAGTTCCCAAAATATGCCGTGAATCTGCCATTAAAATTCCACAAAATTTTACAACCTGCTATACACCTCCGAAAATATTCTTTTTATCTGTGCGTTTGCCGAAAATATGCCCGAAATAATTCAGAAAAATGCCAAAAATTTTGCCTGAAGTAAAGTTCACATTAAAAACGTTTTATATTAAAAAATATTTTTTTATTTAATTTTTTTTTAACTATGATAGTAAACACACTTTATACAGTACTATAAAATAATTATATTAATTAAAACGAGTTGGGAAAGTTAGGTCACATGGGTAAGTTCGGTCACATGGGGCGAATTTTTATGGTCGGTCGGGCCCGACTATGGAATACCCTACACCTTTGGTGGGGATATTAATGTGGGATATTTAATTGCATACCTTAATTTTAAAGTTTTTAATTATGCTGAACCTCCCCACCCTCAGAATATTATTCAAATATCAGAAATTTACATCTTATATCCCCATAAATTAAAAAAATTATAAAAAGTATAAACAACAAAAAATATAATTGGGCGGACCACGCCTATATTTAAAATTTTGAAAGGCTAATATTTCATAGATTTGATTTTAATAATTTACGGATCAAATTTCCACAATAAAAACCCGGGAAATAATGAATAAAAAAGTGGGCGGATCACGCCCATTTTTGGAACACATATTTTAAGGTGAATTCTAACAATACGTTTTAAACTTTATAACTATACCTCGAATACTTTTCGACTTATTCGTTCCGAAAGAGTTATATAAAAGTGACTTGTATGGGAGGTGGGCGTGTCCGTTGACCGATTTGGCTCATTTTCAAACTCAGTTCCTACTTTTGGCTAAAATATATTGAGACGAAATTTCATCGCATTCTGATCAGCATTTCTCAAGTTATTCTGTATTCGGACAGCAAGACAGCAAGACGGACAGACAGACAGACGGACATGGCTAAACGGACTCGGGTAGTGATACTGATCAAGAATATATATACTTTTCTATACCGGACACGCCTCCTAAGGGGCGTTACAATATATGCACAAAGTTAATATACCCTGTACCTCATAGGTGTAGAGTATAAAAATCATAATGAACCCATCATTGACATGCAATAGCTAGATTAACATTTAAATTTGAGAATATATTTGAGATTCGATTTGTTAAATACGATTTATATTTATTAGGTTTTATTTTTCATAATACAAAAAAGAGAAACATTTTATATAAAATACAAAGCAATTCTAAACATCCTTTTAAACCCGGTATAAATCATTTATTTATAAGTTTTAGATATCAGTTGATTTTAAAAATTAAAATTTCTTCAACCGATTTAGTACTCAAATTTCAAGTCGCTTAATAAAGATCGAGATTCAAAATTGGGTTTATACTGTTAATGCAAACGAGTTTATTTCTAACCATTAAATATTGTTCTTCCGGTTCATCATCTGTTTTGAATGAGACTTTGATATGTTTTTATATTGACTTGGTATATTTATCTGTATTTCCTCATAAATGCGGGTTTTTAAATTTTGAATTATCATATTCAATGGATTTTGGAAACCACTTCCGGCGACAACGTTCCATATTACAATGTTTCATATTACGGTTTCGGTTGCGATTTTAGTTACGATATTTTCAATATCTTGAATCAAAATTTTGATTTTTCTTATGTTTGGGTTGAGTATCGGTTTTAAAAATTTTAAAGAGATATCCTTTTCTGTTTCAGTTACGGTTTTAATCTGATTAAGAAAAAATATATTTTATTTCAAACATACAATGACTTAGTATTCAGAAAACTATATTTCGAACAGGGAATAGAACCCTTTGTGCAATCAGTTCCGGTTCTGGATCCAAGATTTTTAAAACAGCAATTCCAAACCAAATCCCACATTCTGATTTCGGTTCCAACCAACAAAATCAATGGGTTCCGATTCCGCTTACTGTTCCACATATTTTTTTTTATTAAAAAGTATTTCGTTTTCGGTTCCAAAAATCGAAACGGTTCTTTGCGGTGATTTTGAAAATTAACAATTATTTGATTTTGAAATTTATTTGAAATAACAATTAATAATTTTCACTAATTTGTTCCACTGTGCAACCAACAGATTTCGCACCATTTTGGCCATAAGCAATAAACTGCTGCAAACACAAATTTTGCGGAGAAATTCTGAGTGAAACCGCTACAATTGACAGTTGCAGCATCGGCATGGCGTTGCCTCTGCGTACGATGACTGTCTATTTGGCTGTTGCACCGATAGACCCACCGACAGACGGGCAGATGTGTGTTCGTGTGTGTGAACATTATAGTCCTTACTCCTTGCACAGCTGTGATGTGCTGTATGCATGCGTTTGCACTCTAATGGGCTGTCATTTGGCTTTTAAACTTTTTGGCATTGCGGATGCCGTAACAACGTAATGACACTCCGTCGTCGCATGCGGGGCACGTGTTGGAGATTGGTGAATAGGTGGATAGGTGTTCCAAACCGCCCACATATGATGCACATATTTAGATTTTTATTTTTCAACTTACCATAAATCAATTTAATGAATGCATTGCGGAAAATGTTCGGTTTGTGGTTGCATTTCGCAAAATACTTCGCACTAAGATGTGTGCAATCCTCCGACTCCGATTTGCAGAAAATTTATCTAAATTAGAATTTTATGGTCAGAGCAGCAGGCAATTAAGCAGTACTCGAATGAGTCGTAAATTTATTTGGATTTCAACAGGTTTTGTAATTTTGAAATATTTACAGATCGAACTATAATTGTAGAGTAATAATGAATATCTGGAATTTTAGCATAACTTAAACGGATTATTGAATATTTTACTTGTCATATACAATCTAATCTGATCATAATCATATCGTCACTGTCATGCCAAAGGGGCGTATGTGCATTTTTAAAAATTTTGGGAAATCAAATTTTAAAGATTGAAGTACTTTCAAAATTAGTAAAATTTATTTTTTTAACAATTATTTTTATTTTTTTTTTTGGTTTATTCATCAATTGTTATCACGTATACAAAATATCTTTCGATTTGGAGAATTTACTGAATTATAAATTTGGATTTTGTGAGACTATATCATGACCAAGACGCAAATATTTTTTAATAACTATTTATTTGCGCAAGATAAAATAGTAATGTAAAGGCATTAATTGCTTATTTTTATAGCACCTATCGATCATTATAATTCTTTTAAAATATTTTTTTGAATTTTTATCATTTACAAAAAAAAATGCTTTTTTTTAAATCATGATGCCAATCGATAGATGCTTTAAACTCAAACAATTAATGCCTTCACATCACTATTTTCTCTTGCACTAGTAAAAAGTTATAGCAAAAAAACAAAAAAATTCGCCCTTTTTGCATGACAAGATTTTCAATACTTCAATTTGATTCGTTTTTTTGCTATAATTCTTTATTAGTGCAAGATAAAATATTGGTGTAAAGGCATTAATTGTTTGCTTTCAAAGCACCTATCGTTTGGCGTCATTACTTAAAAGTATTTTGCCAAACATTAATATGCCATTTGCTATTTGCAAGAGAAATGTATGGAAAATATTTTTAAGTAATTATGCCAAACGTTAGGTGCTTTAAAAGCAAACAATTAATGCCTTTACACCAATATTTTATCTTGCACTAATAAAGAATTATAACAAAAAAACGAATCAAATTGAAATATTGAAAATCTTGTCATGCCAAAAGGGCGAATCTTTTTGTTTTTTTCCTATAACTTTTTACTAGTGCAAGAGAAAATAGTGATGAAAAGGCATTAATTGTTTGATTTTAAAGCATCTATCGATTGGCATCATTATTTAAAAAAAAAAACATTTTTCTTGTAAATGATAAAAATTCAAAAAAATATTTTTAAATAATGATAACGATCGATAGGTGCTTTACAAACAAACAATTAATACCTTGACACCACAATTTTATCTTATACCAATAAAAAGTTATGGCAAAAATGAAAATATTCGCCCTTTTGGCATGACAACATTTTCAATTTTTCGAATTCGCCCTTTTGGTTTTGTCTTTTGCGGCTAGAAATAGCCAACAAAACTACACACGAATTTGGCACAGTATACTTGAGGAAAAACTACATTCAAAAATTTAACAAAAAACGCAAATATCAAAAATTACACATTTGCCGCTTTGGCATGATAGTGACGATATCTAAATTAACTTCACACATAATAGAAATTTGATGCTTCAACTCATTGCCAAACCAACTTTTTCGGTTATCTCAACTGTAAAATGAGATTAGGCAAGACTAAAACCAATTTACATCAGTTATATTCAAATTTGGTTCGTGTATATGATAATTTATTAAGCGCCAACCGAATATAGTTGTTTGTTACAACTACCTTCTTCTTTATTCGAACCTCATGCCAAAAGAGAATTTTTCTGTGTATAGCTATTTGTCTAAATTAGCATTCTTTAAGGACTAATAATTTGACCAAACCAACTCTACCAAGGTCTTTAAGTTTTGCCCATGCGACTGAATATTATTTATTTGTTTTTTGATAAAGATATTTGTTATTAAAAAATAATTTAAATTTAATTTTAGAGCTGAATAACCATAAAATTTCAGAGAAATCAACGAACCCTAAATATTTACCACAGTCTCTCTGTCTCTCATTTATTGCATATTTCCAACCAGTTACATTTTCCTTTGTTTTGTGCAATAAATCAGCAGCTTACAGCATAAACAAATTAATTTTAAGTCTTTGAGATTCACTGGAGTAATCCAATTATCCTTTATTCCTGCCAAATAGACCCACATCACCACTAACAACAACCTCAACCTCAACTCATGTGGCTAACCGAGCAACCCAAGAGGAACTTCTTCGTTTGCCAGTCAAAAGTTCAAAATAAAGCTTAATCTTGCGTTTTTTTTTTTTTGTTCAATTGCAAGGATATCAAGCAGCGTAACCTTCCAAAAATAAAAGGATGCCTTGACGTTTGCTCCATTTTCGAAAAAACCAACATTTTCTCAGCTTATTTAAGCCGCACAACACGCTATAAAAGAATTTGCTTGATTTAACATACTACATAACGTGCATTCCACAGAACAAATCCAAACCCCCACATGAATGAAATGTCAATGTGCCGAAGACAAGAAACAACCACAAACCGAACGAAAGAAAGCAAGGAAAAAAAGGATTTCAACCTCTATTTAGTCGTATTTGTTTGCATTAATTTTGTACAAAATCCATATAACAAGATGAAAGCATTACGGCGAGAGTAGTAGTTGAAAAACGTCAGCACGAACGACCCTTGTCTGCGTGATTCAGTTACTGAAGAAAGTCAAATCGTTTTGCAACGAAAACATATCAATTTGTCCTAATTATCCTGCGCAAAGGGTTCGTTGTGCTTCACGAAGTTGTGTTTGATTGTTTTCGGAATTTTTTTTGTTGTTTCTTTTTTGTTTTTTTTCTTGTTGTATGCTTTGCAATTTCTTTGCCAATATTTGTTGGCATTATTTCATTCTTGGCTAAATGCGAGTTTGAGTTATAAATTGCATTTCAAAGGAAAAACCAAAAATTTGGCTTATTTTGCAACAGTTTGTGTTGAGACTAATTTAGCTACAGTCAAAATGAAATAAAGATATAGAATTTTTGTTTGGAAAATCGAAAATTTTTTGGACAATTGAATTATTTCTTATTATCAAAATCTATAAAACTACTTGCAATAGTTAACATGGAAAACAGGGGTCGCACGGTGAACAAAATGATGAAATTTTTGAACAAAACGCCATTTTATTATTTTTAAATTTTCAAATTTATTTTTTTACTGTTACATACATAAAAGACCCATTAAGAATAATCTGTTTTTCTTATAACATTAACAGATTAAGAGATATGAGCCTTTAAAGTTAGGAAAAAAATTGCATTCCATACAAAAAATATATGGAAATACATATTGGAACATAACTAAAATATCCTTGCATATCCTCTCAAATACTTAAAATTGTATTTAGGCTTTTACAAAATACACATTCTGAAAAAAAGTAGCTTCCGGTTTGCTCCGGTTTACAAGAAAATTGTTGTGAAATACTACCATTTTCATTAGAAATTTACAGATTTGATTTAAAGCGTTTAGTGTAATAATTTTATATCAATTAAACCTATAGATATCCTTCACACGCGCTAACTTTTTTTCTAATCACAATTAATGTGATGAAAAATAAAAAAAATTCACAGCGATATCTTTCCCGGATTAAGAGAATATCCTCGATATCCTCTGTTCGCATTATCTTTTCTCTAATCACAATCAAGTTGGTAAAAAATAAAAAAATATATCATTCCGATATCGTTCCCGGATTAGGAGAATTTACATGGCAAAAATTATCATTTTTTATACATTTGTTCCTCTTTTTGTAAATTTATACCAAGGACTGCAAGCGATATCCTTCATTCTCACTAACTTTTTTCTAATTACAATCAATGTGGTAAAAAATGAAAAATATATCATCCCGATATCGTTCCCGGATTAGGAGAAATTCCCTTGGCAAAAATTACCATTTTTCATACATTTGTTCCTTTTTGTAAATTTATTCTAAGGACTGAAAACGATATCCTTCGTTCGCACTAACTTTTTTCTAATCATAATCAATGTGATAAAAAATCAAAAAAATATGATCCCGATATCTTTCCCGGATTAGAAGAAATTACATGGCAAAAAAAACAGTTTTATTCAAATTTTTTTGTAAATTTATTTCAAGGGCTGCAAACGATATCCTTCGTTCGCATTAACTTTTTTTTTAATCACAATCAATGTGGTAAAAAATATTATCCTGATATTGTTCCCGGATTAGGAGAAATTACATAGCAAACATTATCATTTTATTTCCTAATTTCTTACATAAGTACCTTTTTTGTAAATTTATTTTAAGGACTGCAAACAATACCCTTCATTAACACAAACTTATTTCAGATCACTATTAATGTGGTCAAAAATAAAAAATAAATCATACCGATATCGGCTCTAGATTTTAAAAACTCACATGTCAAAAATCCACAAAATTCACGAAGTTAAATTATTTTTACATAACTTTTGTGAATCAATAGTAAAGCATAACTATAAAGCATAACTATACCCTGATATTTTTTTATTAAGTAAAAAAAAAATCAACGAAATCTACCGATTTGTTTTGAAGTTATATAATTTTGTTCAAAAAAAGTCCTTTTTTGTTTACCGTGGGTCGTAAGGTTATTTGCAAGGTTATTTTGCAGGGTCAAGTCCATTTTTTAACTTTGCTTAAAATCAATAAAAACTGTTTAAATGTATCAATTTTGCAATTCTTTCTTTAAAACAAATATATTGTATAAAATACGTATGTATTATTGGATTGGCAAAGAAAATACTTAAGTTTTCCATGTATACCCTTTTTACCAGGTCGTGTTTTTCTCGTTCTCGATGCCTCAAAGCTTTCTCGAATAATTTTTTTAACGAATTTTTAAATTTCTCGTACATTCAAATTCTTTGACAAGATACGATATTCAAACATTTATCGCATAGATGTTGTTATATTTTTTGAAGTAATCTCGAATTTTAACTTTTTTGTCTTCAATATCGTTCCGAGTTCAAAAAATTATTGTACATAGATTACTCCGATAGAACCCACTGATATCCACTTACCACATAGGTCAAATTTGATGATTGATATCGCTATGAGAAATTGATATCGTGTGAATTCTTCTTCTCGCATTAATCTCGTAACTATATCGAAACGAATGACATTGTGGGAAGATATCATCAATTTTATTTATACTTTAATTGCTGCCGTTTTCGCGATGTGCCCATTCTTAAGGCTGGATGTGAGTAATTACCGAAGTATGTAATGGAAATAAAATAATGAACATAAAAAAAGACGGAATGAATTTTTATCCAGAAAACGGAATCGTATTTCGTACACGACATCAGTAAAGAGACCTTTAGTTTCTTTTTATATTGTATACATCGAACTAACCAAACGATATCTTTTAATATCAGCACGATATCGTTTTGTGATTTTTCATAGTCAATAACGATGCATTAAAAACTGACATAAAAACGTTTCTATGTTCCTCTTTATCCATTTACTTGACCGTACTTGTATTTCGTATTTTTGTTCTTTATTAGGACGTATAAAATTTGTTTATACACCCAGTAAACTAAATGATATCGTATAATCTTCAAACGATATTATTATAAGCAATAAGTTTTAATTTTCATAGTCAATAATAATACAAAAATGATAAGGCTATCACTAAAAATCCAACCCATATAGAACGATATAGCTCGGCAGTCAATGGCAGATCTAAAGTAAAATATTGCTTATGAAAAGCCTTCACTCGGATTCGAAATTAAAATGTAGGTGCCACCACTTTGAGTACAAAACACGCACAGCTCAAATGTTGAGAGAGCTCGGCTTATATTCTTCAGAGTTATATCGCCAAACTATTATAATTATTATAATTATTACTAAAGAGTTTTTTGGTTGATCGAAAATAATCCTGCCCAGAAAATGATAAGGTTTTGTATTGTGATATCATAAGTTAATTGTTCGAAGAATATAATATAATAGTTTGGCGCTACAGTCCTGTACAGAACTTCGGCCGAGCTCTCTCACCATTTTGAGCTGTGCGTGTTATATTTGTACTCAAAGTGGTGGGACCTACAGTTTATTGCCGAATCCGAACGGCGGGTGAGAGCTTTTCATAGGCAATGTTTTTACTCTCGGAGGTTTGCCATTTACTGCCGAGAGGTAGCGCGGTATAGAAAAATGTTTCTATGAAAAGATGTTGTTAGCCCCAGTCCAGGCTTGAACCGGGGACCTTTCGGCTCGCAGTCCAACGCACTAACCACTGAGCTACCGCGGCTACGAAGAAGAGTTATTAAAAAATGTTCTAAATTACATTATGCAACTTTATGATTGTGGCAAACATGTAGCATGATTGCAGCAATAATGTCAACAGTGGAACATGATGAACTCAATTATATTCCTCGCGCAAATCTCCCTATTTCTAGATTTTTTGAACATTGTCAATGTTGGCACCAAACCAGGTAACATAAAATATTTTACTATCAAGCATAACATTGTTCTAGTAATTATTCATTATTGGTTTAGCTTGTTTGTTACAATTATTAAGAAGCCTTATTTGAGTAGGACTTGTTAAAATGATTCAAACATTTCAAAACCATTATTTAAATTAACTGTAAGATTACACGCAAATATTTTATATAATATTTTTACCTTAATCATTATTTTTTCTCTCTTTCTCTATCTCTCTGTACATCCATTATATAAATGGTGAATTAATTAAAGCAGCTGCTTTTCCTCCAATTATGCAAACGTTTTGCAAATAAAAAATGTTCTTTGACTATTTGTTACGAATAATTTAGCTTGAGCGCATTGATTTGCATCTCAGTCAAGGACATTTTATCCTCCTTACTGGCAGCACTGCTATAATGAATGCCTTTGCCAGGCTCTATATGACGTTGTGAGGGAGTCGATCCACTACTATGCGGTGGCCACACAAGTTCAATGGTTCCGGTTCCTTCCGTTTTTAGTTTGGTGCCAAAGTGTATTTTGTTGGGTTGATATGATGGTTGCGTGGATGCAACTGACATTGAAACATTTCCAAAATTGGAAAATAAGCAAAAACATTCAACATTTATTGTAGTTTTTATGTAGAAGTGTGGGACAATATAAATTAGAATAAAATAAAAATCAGTTTTTTGTGTGGTTTTTAATTAGTTTCGCAATTAATTTTTACAAAACCTTATTGTACATAATTATGAGTTTGTAATACTAAATTTTTGTTTTACTTTTAAAGTTTTATATATTATGAGGACAATGCATTCACTTTGGTCCTATGCCGACAATTCATCCCAGACGAAATTATTCTACGGAGAATTATGTCCAGAACTATTTATTCCTGAACTATTCATTTCTGAGCAATGCTTTCTGGAACAAGTCTTTCCCGAGGCAATGCTTTTCCGAATAATTCTCTACAGTCCAATTCTTCCCACGAGCCAATTTTTCTATGGACGAGGATTCTTCCCAGATCAATTTTTCCTCAATTTTTGAACAATTTGAACAATTGATTGTCAACAATTCTTCCCTGGTCAATCATTCACCGGACAATTCTGCCCCGATCAATTCTTCTCCGGAACTATTCTTCCTTAAACATGTGAATTTCGAACAATTCTTAAATTCTTCATCGAAGAATTCTTCTCCGGAAAATTTTTCTACGAACTCTCCTTCCCGAACAATTCTTAATCCGTAATAATTCTTTTGCAGACATTTCGACCCAGTTCAATTCATTTACCGAATAGTTCCTTTCAACAATTGCATTCCGAACTATCATTAAACGAATAATTAAATCTAATCAATTTCTATACAATGTTTTCCAGAAAATTATTTAAATACACAATTCTATCATGAGCTAATTTTGCCCCAGAGATTCATCCTCACTCATCAACTCACACAAAAAACTCTATCTGGAACTATTATTTCCCAAATAAATTTGTTTTGAATAATTCTCCGTTGAAAATACTTCAATAGACACAATTTCCCTATCAATTCTTCCCGGAAAATCCTTTTCTTAAGTAAATATTCCCCATATAATACATTCTCGGTCATAATTTCTTCCCCGTTAAATTCTTCCAAAACAATTCTTTCCCCAAATAATTATTCCCCGTATATTTCTTTCCCGAAACTTCTCATCCAGAGAAATTTTATCCGAGTACAATCCCATTCCCGTAAATTCTTTCAAAACAATTGTTCCCTCAAGTAATTATGCCCCATAGAATATATTCCCGAAAAATTCTCATCCAGATAAATGTTTTCCCAGTACCTACAATTCCTTTTCCGTAAAATTCATCCAAGAAAATTCTTCGTCATGTCCTAAATTATGAAGTTTTGTCAGGGTATCAATGGAATTTTCCCAATACCCAAAATTATAATTGTTCACTACAATCCTTTTTCTAATCAAACAAACTGTCTTGTGATGAAGATGTATTCGCAAACCTTAGTAGAAGATGCATGCCAAAGGGTGCAGTACAAAACACTAGATTTTCTTGAACCATTTTATAGGACTTTTATTGATTAATGACGCGCCATAAAAAGCATGTCACGCATATGTGGCTGTCTGTCGCACAACAGACCTTAGTATTTCCCTTTTTAGGTCAAGTTATAAAAGAAAAGTGTCAAGCTATAAAATTCCGTCTAAATAAATATAAATTTAATCTAATACAATATGAATTCAATAAAATATGAGCTTATTTTAAATTTAATATTGTTTCACAAAATGAAATAAATCAAATTTATTTAACTGGCGCATCGTATACAACGCATATTTGTCAGTGGCTACAACGACATTCAGAAATATGTGTTTTATATCCTTTCTTTTATATCTTGATCCGCTTGTAAGCTGCTACATCCCTATACGACTATAATGAAAATGCTTCTCATATCAAGTGGTTCTTCATTCTTTTGCGTTCAAATTAAATTGAAATGAATTTTCTTATTTTCCCCCATCTGTCAGTTTTTTGTGTGTGTTTGTTTACCCACTCAACTGTGAATATTATACGTATTTGCATCATTATCTGCTCATTTAAACATTCTTCGAAAGGGGTTATATGACTCAAGCATAAGAAATATGTGGGGTTCGATTATGTTGGATAGGCGTACATTGGACACAGGGGCGAACTGGGGATACGAGACAATTGAGATTACCTCGGTAGATAGGTACATAAATATATAATTTCTCAAAGAATTAAATTATTACACACAAAAATGTACCAGAATTCCTCAAATTTGCTAAAATTTCTAAAGATGATGTCTTGTCTTAAAGTAGAGATCCTAAAGTACCAAAAAGGATGGTATATTAATGGACTGTACCAACTGAGAGAATTGTTAGGTTAGGAATGGCCATATTTGGATACGACTGCACTTGAAACGCCGTTGATAGTAGAGATGGGCGTGTACCGTGCTTTTTTCGTGTCACGACCGAAAATCTGAGTTCCTACGTACAAATCTCTGTGCATGCTAGTTGTTGTTGTGCCCGTGCGTGTCAGTGCCTCTGAAATATGGAGCTTCTACTCCAATTTAAAACACCCTTTACTTCCAGTATCAAAAAATAAAAATTTCGCGGTATTTTAACCAGGGACAAATACAGTTTGGAATATCGTTGTAGGTTCTACACATTTATTAATAATGGTTCCGATTCCGGTTCCAAAAATCGACACGGTGTCGAATTCGGTTCTTTGCGATCCTCGACAGGTTCCGATTCCGGAGAGGTTCCGATTCAGAGAATAAAAGAACCCTAATTGTAACCGGAACCGTTTTGATTTTTAAAACCGGAATCGGAATCGTCATTAAAAAATGTGTGGAACGTTATCGGAACCCATACAATTTTTTAGTTGAAACCGAAATCGGAACTGCTATTTTAAATTTTGTCTCGATTATCTTAGAAAATTTTAGAAAGCATTATTATTTCTTTCAAAGGTAAAGGTACCCGGGACAAAAAAAAGTACCCGATTTAAAATTACTGACATTTACCAGGAATATTTCGGACATATTTTCGACCAACACACAGATAATTCGAATATTTTAGGAAGTGTATAGCAGGTTGTATAGTATTGTGGAGTTTTAATGGGATTATTGAAAACGGGCAAAAAACAGACAGCTTGTGATACAAACTCCGCTATTGTCTTTTTAAAATATGTGGAATATGTCTGGGGTATTTGTCGAAAACTAAAATAGAATTTTACGGGAAGATTATGTTTCATTGATGGCTAAAAATAGAGAATCTAATAAAAAACAATCCATTTCAAGTCCGCCCCTGATTAACCCATATGTAATGTAGTTAATATGTCAAATATGTGTTTGTGTAGCTGTCCGGACGGAGTTCATATTCGAAATGTCGTTGATAAATATGTTGCCAATGATGATAAATCATCGTTTTCAATTATGTTGATGTTGTTCAGTCTTTGTATTGTGTGAATTCCTTGACACTTGAAGACATAAATATACCCATTACATGTATTTTGTGCTGCATGTTTTATGTAACATGTGTGTCTTCATCTATAAATTTTATTTGCCATGCTTTTATAATCGTTCGCATGTAATCGATTTTTAAGTCAACAAAATCTTAACAATAGAAATACATTTTATTTAAATATCCAAGTTTATTTATTATATATAGAGTAGAGATTATTTAAAAGAGTATTTTATTGTTAGAAATAAATTTAAATCTCTTGTATATGATAAACCTATGCGCAAATATATTTTGAGATATTAGAAAATATTTCTAAGACATTTTCTAAGACAGTTTTTAAATCAAAATTAATTCATAAATTTTGTTATGAAAATTCAAATGTATCGAACTTACAAGGAGAGAAATAAACTTAAGAAATTGAAGAGGAATTGAGCTCGAATGAAAAATACCTGAATTTCACTAATATCAATAAAATGCTACTAAAATTGTAGAATTTATCATCTGAATAATAAGAGAGCAAATTACTTAGTTATTAAAAAATTAAACAAGATTTATTTTCCTGGATTTTAGAGAAAACCGTAAAATTCTTTCTGTATTCTTCGCAAAAAGAACACGTTTTGATGTTCATGTTGTTTTCATTGATTTAGCTTTATCAGTAATATTCGCTCGTACATATGCTTTGTTTTAAAATGTCCTTCTGTCATTGCCATCTGTTTGTTAGTGTGCCTGTCTGTCGATTTATAAAAAGTACCTAAGAGCAATTATTCTTGATTTGCATTTTTTAGTTGTTTGTTATGCTTTGAATTTCCTTTGTCCATAAATCGCAAAAGTAGTAACAAAATTTACCATATAATATAGTCGGTGATAATGCGGTTGTGCATTTTCGAATACCTCTTACAAAATGAATTTTACAGTAGAAACAAAACTATTTTCAGTCTCAATTCTGCACTTTCTTCATACAAAATTAACTATGTCATAACTTATAATGGCATTTATCTAATTTATCCGATCAAAATATCATTAAAAATCGGATCATAACACAAAATTTGGCGTAATTTTCACATGCAATTAGGCGGTTTTGCAGTATCACCGACGATATAATTTTCGATTGATAGCGTAAAGTTTTCTGCTTCTAATATAGAAAATAAAATTACATTTATATCTTTTATTGAAATGCTAAACATAAAATAAAATGAAAATAATGAGACAATAGCTGTGTTCCCGTGGCAGTTAAACCAGATCTATTTCACCAGAACGCCAACAGTTCTATTTCGACAAACTTGGCAGCACTTTTGCTCTACTTGCCTTTCTGCCATTTTCATGACATCTCGACAAATATTATTTGAAAGTAGCTTATGTTCAAATCTGGGTTCAAATGCAATTTACACAATTCCGTTTTCATTATTAGCTGGAAGAGGGCTCAAAATTCTGCAATTTAAAAAATTCATCACGGTCAAGTTGGGGCGACTATGGCCTACAAGCAGTTTGAAGTAGATCATTGTAGGTCTAAATATTAAGCTAATTAAAGTACTTCAGCCGGCCTCAGCAGTTCAGAGGTAGCGCGCTGGACTTGAATTCTGAAGGTCTCGGGTTCGAATCCCGGCTTGGGCATGGGCACTCGTGGTGATATTAACCACAAAATTGTAGAGAATAGATTTCACAGTACAATGGATATAGTCAGTCTGAGTGCTGTGGATCTTAGTAGATATTCCAAAAAAAAAAAAAAAGGTACTTCATCCATAGACAATACTTCAACCATTAAAGACAGGGTATATGAAAACAAAACGCATTTTTACGCCCTACTTTATCACGGTCTTAGCCAGAAACATGTCGATTTATCTGTTAAAGGAACGTCCTCTTAAATCATAGTTGTCTTTTTGTTTTAAGAGGGCGTTCCTTCGTATTCGATTATTAGAGAGTCACAAGAGTCCGATCGGCATATTATAAAATCTTACTACATTTGTATTTGGAAGAACGTGGTATTTTATTGTTTGTTTGGGAAGTGGTCGGTAAGCTGCAGTTCAGTCCGAATTTGGAATTTGAAATATAAATTGGTTAAATGTCGTTGCAGAGCTATTGCATGCAAATTTCAATCCTCCTTGGAGTTCCTGGACCGAATACAACAACGTGCGATATATTTAATAGGGGATGAAAATATCTCATCGTCTATTGGTTCTCTTGAGCACCGAAGGATCGTTGGGTGTGTAAGCCTGTTTTATAGGTATTACAACGGTAAGTGTTCGAGGAAAATACATGGCCTGATTCCACCAGGTCGTGTGTTTTCTCGTTCTACTCGGGCATCAAACCAAGCCCACCCCTTCGTAGTCCACTCGGGTCTCAACAGAACCACGCATTATAGAGAGAATTCGTTCTTCAGTCGCACGACACGTTTGTGGAACAATCTCCCTGCGTCCGTTTTTCCAGACATTTTCGATATTGGCAAGTTCAAAACAAACATTCACCGACACTACTCCATCTTTCCCCCCTCCCTTTAATCTATCATCCTTTCTTACGATCAACACTGTGCATTGCAAGTATAGGGGGCATCCCCTGAGCGTTGGTTAATTTGTAAAAAAAAAAAAAAAAAGCAGCTTCTTTTAGTTAGTTAAGCACGAACTGCACTTTACTTGCCATTTGAACTGCACTTTTCCAATCGGAACAAAATTTTAACAGACCACGCGCTTTAATACAGAGTGAGCAAGGTTTTTCTTTATAATGCGCGACGCTATCGAACTAATCAAATAAAACAAAAACACTAAATCGCCCGGCATTATGACAATTTTTTTATCAAATATTGAAATAATTTCGGTTATGTCAAATATGCTACGTTGCCAACTATTTTATTCAGAGAAAACTTGGCAGCATTTAATTGAACTGGATAGAACCAGCTTTTGATCTGGTTCTAACCCAAGAAACATTTATACGGAGACTACGACACACACGGAATCACAATACCGTCATTGATTGCATGTTTACGGGGCATTGAGCAAGTATCCGTCGTAGCATATACGATTACGCACCGTTAACGTACCGTCAAGTCGGAGGACTCCGTTAGAATTCCGTTTTGCTCCGTATTTATAAATAACTCCCGTTTCGTTGTAGTCGTTTACGGAACCGTTGAAACGGAGTACTCCGTAATATTTCCGTTAAAACGGAGTACTCCGTAAATTTTCCGTTTATAATTCAACTCAACCGCACTGATTTTCTTCCGTACATTTGTACATTTTTACATTTCATTTCAATTCATTTGATTTTCTTGATCTGCTGTTTGATATTGTGTGCACTAAATTAAAAAAAGAATTGCACCAACAGACATAGGCCCTAATTGACGAAATGATTAGAAATATCGTTAAAGAAGTGCATAATGAAAAGGCAAAAAATTTGCTCGCATATACCCTTAAAACAAATTTAGTTAATTTAT
This sequence comes from Dryomyza anilis, assembly GCA_951804985.1. Lineage (NCBI taxonomy): Eukaryota > Metazoa > Arthropoda > Insecta > Diptera > Dryomyzidae > Dryomyza > Dryomyza anilis. The sequence goes on along the minus strand of OX638130.1, from coordinate 123,978,120 downwards.
TTTTTTTTTATTTACAGATGTTTTTAACAAGGACGCATATGTTAAAAACAGTAATTGAAGGGACACATTTTAATTCAAGGCCTAGGATAACCTTACAGACTCCAATCATTTTTTCGTTTTGTTTATTAAAATTTATATATTTCATGTTTCATTTTATGATAATATTTTAATGGTATAAATTAAGTTATTGTAAAACATATATAAGCAATAAATAATTTTGTAATGTTACGAAAACGGTGCTTTTAATGTATTTCTCCGCTTTTAATACAGTCCTACGGTACGTTAACGGACCGTCGAAACGCAATCTCAACCGTATTTTGTCCAGAATGGCAGTCCGTTAACGGACCGTCGAAACGTAATATCGACGGATTCACTCCGTATTTCATTTAGTATGGCGGTCCGTAAACGTACCGTCAAAACGTACTCTCGACGGACTCGTTCCGTTTGTCATACAGTATGACGGTCCGTTAACGTACCATCGAAACGTACTCTCAACGGATTCGAAATCCGTTTCGATGTTCCTCTTTATCCGTTCACTGGACCGTTTTCGTATCCAGAAAACGGAACGTTTACGGAATCGTATTTCGTATTGTTGTTCCGTATACGGCACCGTTAACGGACCATTTTGTTTCTTGGGAATTGTTTGTTGATGTTTCGTATAGAAAATAGAGCTATAGCTCTAGATCACACGCCACGGGAACACAGCTATTGCTTATGTGAAAAATGGGCTATATCTCAAAAACAAATTTGTCAAAACTGGGGACATTTTTGGAATCGCCACTACAAATATAATCAAAACTTGTTACAACTTTTAGTGCATCAAATCATCATTTAAATCTTGTCGGACAATACAGTGTATTCAATAGAATCCAAATACTGAAATAGACAATATGGTTTTGAACTTAGTAAACCAAAATTTTTTTCTGATGACAATTTGAGAACTCGTTTAATTAATGTTGGCCGAAAATCAATTAATTGAAATAAATACGTTATACCAAAATTTAGTATTGTAAAGGAGATTCAGAAATATGTAAGTAAAATACTTGATATAAAGTATTTTCTCAACTTTGGTTTTTAAAAGTGACACAAAAAAATATAAATTTTTCTAAATATTAAAAAGTGATATGTACTTGCACTTCACATACAAGTAAAACCCGGGTGCGAATTGATATCGCGAAACGGTTTTCGAATTCACCATCTAGGGGGCTTCTGATACAAGATGCATTCAATTGTTTTTGAAAGTGACGCAAAAAATATATTTTTTTAAATTATTTCAAAGTAGGGTATACACATTTGTAGGGTATATGCATTTTTAAAACCGCAAACGAATTGATCCGGAAATACGGTGAACGCACATATCCTTGGATTGGTCTCTAGTTTTATGTACATATCGATTTTTTTAAGGGTGCACATTTTTTTTGATTTTTGTAGCACGGTGTAATATAAAGATGTTCAAAACTGTTCACAAATCAAAAAAGAATGGAATAAAATTATTCATCATTGGGTTGATTTTAAAAACACCTTTACCAAAAAAATGTATCACAGCAACATTATTCTTTTAGCTATCAAATGTTTCCTATTTTTAGCTTAAAAGATTTTCTTAAACTTCTGATAAAGCATTCCCTAATAAACATAATTAATTCATTGTAGCTGCGGTAGCTCAGTGGTTAGTGCGTTGGACTGCGAGCCGAAAGGTCCCCGGTTCAAGCCTGGACAGGGGTTAACAACATCTTGTCATAGAAACATTTTTCTATACCGCGCTACCTCTCGGCAGTAAATGGCAAACCTACGAGATAAAAACATTGCCTATGAAAAGCTCTCACCCGCCGTTCGGATTCGGCAATAAACTGTAGGTCCCACCACTTTGAGTACAAATATAACACGCACAGCTCAAAATGGTGAGAGAGCTCGTCCGAAGTTCTATACAGAACTGTAGCGCCAAACTATTATTATTATTAATTCATTAATTAATATCTGTATTTTATAGATAATTCATATTCATTGTTTAAATTAAAATCAAAACAACAAAATGTAATGAGAATTCTTAGAAAATTTCGCATTTTAATTTTGCCTTCAAACTATAATTATAATTTATGCAAAACTATACTTAAATTTACTAAAGTAAAATTTTTTCAAATAATAAAATCATTTTGTCTGATTAATTTTTGCAGGCAGCGGAAAATTTGCTGAGAATTTGTGCAACTGGCAAAATTTCTTTCAAGTATTTAATTGAAAAGTTTTGCTGCGTCGACTGATTCTTCATCTAAATTTAGAAATTATTTTTATTTTTATTTCACTATTTCTTAGTTTTTCCTTTACTTTGGCCAAACACTACAGCATCAAAATCATTCATGCTCATTTTTGTAGTTTTTGCTTTCGTTTGCTGTTGCTGCTCGAATGCTAAATGCTATGTTGTCAGAATTTTGAAATTTCAACGAAATTCCCTCGACGTAACGCAAATCGTGCAGCTGCGTTGCGGTGCCGAACTCATGGCGCTGCAGTATCCTGATCAGCAAAATCTTGGTCAACCAGATGCTGTAGCGCGCACCTGTGGAGTGTGGAGATTCGGTTGAGTTTTGGCCAAAACGTCGTTTAACATAGCAACAAATCACTTACCGATGCACGTGCGCAGCCCTCGTGAGAAGGGACCGAACGCATAAGGATGTCGTTTGGACCCGGGTGCTTGCTCCGCCTGCTCTTGCTCATTCCATACACGGTTCCCTTTTTTATTCCCAACATTCTGCTTCATCTCCTGCTCCTCTGCAACCTCAAAATGCTCCGGATGAAATTCATGCGAACGACTGCCCCAGTGCTCTACATCTCGTTGCATATTAAAGATATCGAGCGCCACAATCGTACCTTCGGGCACGATGACAGCTGCAGCAACGGCAGCCCTCCCATCAACATCGCCTTTTCGCTCTCTCTCATTTCTAACACTTCTAGCATCATTTCGTTCATCAGTGCCACACTTTGTGAGTGCAAAATCCCTGCTGACATTTCGTAAATTCATCGGGACAGTTGCCATCAGTCGCAACGATTCATTCACAACCATATCGAGGTACTTCATTTGTTTGAGGTGCTCGTTGCTGATGTCCTCGCTGTTGGGGTCATTCGTCTTCGTTGGGTCGGCGGCTGTGGCTGCGGCTGCGGCAGGCGGCGGCACAATACTCCAGATTTCATGACGTAATTTATCCTGACAGTCAGGATGCATGGCCAATAGCAGCAGCGCAATCAGAACGTTGTTCGAGACAGTTTCGAATGCCTGGCAAAAGTTCGGTTCAGTTTAGTGCATTTGCGAAAATCGTTTATCACAGAAATGAAAATAGATGGATTTTATATAATTGGCATTTCGACTTTATTTAACTCAAACTAGCTCTATATCAATCTTAAATTTATAAGAATGCTATATTAGATTTTTTATTTTGATTAATGATATTCTAAATTTTGAATATCTCAAATTTTTAAGAGATAATTTAATTTTTTTTTTTTATAAAAAATATTCTAAAAAATTTAAGATTTTCTTAAAAAATCTTACTAAAAATAGGTAAATTTACAAAAAAAAAAGTTTATCAAAAACTTACGCCTAAAAACTAAACGACATTACTTTTTGTCTTATTCCAAATAATTGTTTTTGGGGGGGGGGGGGGCTTCAGAAATATTATATTTTGACCAAAGATTGAAACCGTAACCAAAACTGATTTCCCTTTAAAACCGGTTTGTTATTAAAACCGAAAACATTATTCGAAAATCAGAAATAAACAGATATCTAAAACCATTATACAAAAATTAGAAATAAACAGATATCTAAACCATTATACGAAAATCAGAAATAAACAGATATCTAAAAACGAGTCAAAAAAAAGTATGAGGTTTCTAAAAAATAATGAAACAAAATATTTTTTTATAGAAAATTTAAAGTACAAAACATGTCTAAATTTAACCATTTAATAAAAGCAAAATAAAAACTTCTTGTTGTACAAAAATATTCACACGTTGTTTTTTGAGAAACAATATTTCCCTGAACGGTGGACTTTAATCTGAACTAAGAATAGGTTTTGTTTTTCTTCATTTATTTGTGTAGCGCTAAATCGAATTCAACACAAAACGCCCGTAACTCCAAACACTCAATTGACAAAGCTGTTTTTTTATTTTCTTCGCTACGCTAGTGTCGTTTGTCGCCCGAATACACATCTATTTTGTTATTGTTTTCTTCGATTACTTGTTTAGCGGTAAATCGTATACAACTACAAAAATGCAAGCAACTCTAAAGAATAATTGAAAAGCTGTGTTGTTGCTGTCGCTACGGTAGTGTCCGTAGTGTGATATGCACTTGTGATATGCGTTTTTGTTTTTTATGTAAATTTTTTGATAATTGTAAAATAATTTCTGCTTATTTTTAAAGTACAGCAACAAAAAATGCTAATCTAACAACACAGCATTCAAGCTTGTGGTCCAATATTTCGTTAATTTTTTGTACAACAATCAAAAATTGTGGGTGTTGTTGTACAAGAAGTATTTGCTGTCAACCGGATTGCTATACTACACTCGGAAGGAAATGTCATTTTAATTACTTAATGGTACGACCATTGATCGTATGGTTCATGTATTAATAGTTTTGTCTTTTTAAATCAAAATTTTTCTAATTAATTTGATAGTATTCGAAAAATACAGTACCATAAATTTAAATATTTCAATATTATTATTATTAAAAGAATAAATACTATTGTTTTAATTGTTTCGTACTATATATAACGTACAATATAACGACTTAAAAACAGAATATGTAGTTAAAAAATCACAAAGGTGAGTTAAATTAATTGCGTTTATCTTAGAAAGTACTTTACATTACATCTATAATTTCGGTATCATTTGAAAGGTATCAAGATAACCTTTAATATTTCGGTAATGCTCAATTTGTCCTCAGTTATAATCAGGGCTTGCTTTTATATGGATTTACATATTCAATATTTAAATACATATTATAATTATTTTTCGGTAAAATCGATATTTTGAATAAATCCATATTTTTGATAAAAACTGACTCAAAGTCTCAAATTTCCACTACACCCAGAAAAAAATACTATATAAATATTAGTTTTTTACTATTAAAAATAGTCAATAGGATAAATTAATATTTTAATCGGAAAATACCATTAAATACTAGAAAATACCATGACATTGTCATTGAGTTTATATGAAAAGATTTATATTTTGTATACTATTAAACCAATAATTGTCCTATTGACCAATTTTAATGGGATTTGAGGGTTTTTTTTTCTGAGTGTTCAACTTTGACACTTTCAAACTTATTTGGAGTGCAATCGATCAAACAATCTTACTACAGGAAACTATATCTGGATATCACTACAGGACACAATAGATTGCGATTTGTAAAACAAAAGCAAAGTCACATTGATCTGTGTGATATCGAAGGTTTGCATAAGAAAAATATGATTCAATCAACCCCATCATGAAACAAGTGGACATGTTTTTCAACCTTAGAAAAAAAAAATATTTGAAAAATATTTTTATTTTTGTACAATTTATTTATTTCGAGGGAACATTTCATGAGAGGGCTGAATAATTAAAATAACACAAATTTTATATCAATTTTTTAAGTTTTTTGATCTATATTTATCTAGTATTTTAGTCCATAATCCACAAATATTTTCCTTGTTTTACGTCCATATAATTGTTAGCCCTGGTTATTATCAAGGAATGAAACCTAAACGAATAACGGTTCGTTTCGGTTTTAAGTTTTTATAACGAAACGGTTTCGGTATACCGGTTTCAAGTTACGGTTTCGGTTTTGATTTCGGTTTGGATATCGGTTTATTTCTGCTTTTCGTATAACGGTTTCGGTTTTAAAAATGAAGCGGTTTTAAATAGATAGTGGTTTCGGTTACGGTTTCAATCCTTGGTTATAATAAATATGCAGTCGCTCGTTTGTTGGTGCGCGAACTAGTTTTGAGCAATTTTGAGTGCTATTGAGCGAGCTTTCCGAACACGGCTTTATAATATGTGGTGGCGGGTGGCGGGCGTTCAGAATATCGAAGCAATTAAGATAAAGCACTATTATAATTTTTTTAACTACTTTTTCACTTTATAAACCACCATATTTCGTCAACCATATGAGCTAGCGATCCAAATGTTTTTATACCCTATACTAAGAGTGAAAGGGTATATTCAGTTTGGTACGCCGTCTGTCTGTCTGTCCGTCTGTCCTTCTGTCTGTCTGTTGAAATCACGATTACAGAAAAGAAGAGCTAGAGCAATGAAACTTTAGATTACTTATATATCTAAGCTGTCTGAACAAGAAAATTGGGATAATCGGTATATTGTGACCTGAGAACCGACCACTTATGTTCAAATACCTCAAATAAAATTTACATCTACGAATCAATTTTACTGTATACGTGCTTAGGTAAACTTTTTTGGTCAAATATATATTGACATTATGCTCAAATAAATGAAAATAATGTTTTCCGGCGAACCGAATTGTGTTTACAAAAAAAATCGAAATTCGGTACACCTACCCATTTGTAAATATGGGTATCAAATGAATGGAAATTCTTCAGCGATTGAATGTTTGTAGTTATTTTCAGGATTCGTATACCCTGGTGACCTTTATACCACTTTGACTGGTAACCACACATATGTGTAGGGTATTTATAATCGGCTTAGACCGACTATATCTTTGATAATCCTAACTATCATAATAACACCTACTTTAAAATTTCCCATGTGATCTAACCTTCCCAACTGGTTCAATTTAATAAGGTAGAACCGTGATGTACCAAATTTAAATTATTTCTGAGGTACTAAATTAAATTCGTACGTTGGTTATAAATCGTTTTACCCAATTGTAATATTCAATAGAATTCAAAATCTATGTTATTAAAAAAAAGTATAACCAATTTGTACTTAGACAATTTACTCTAAACATTAAACCCCTCATATTTATGCAAAACTATTGCAAAATTTTCAAATTTCATCAATTAATAAATAACTTTCTTTTACAAGAACTAACAAATATTCGCATCAATTTTCATTTCCATGAAAGCGAGTTTTCTAAAAGCATTGCAAAAGAAAAGTGAAAGAATAAACTCACCACTAACACCATTGATTGCGATTCATCCATGATATCCTGCAGCGTCAGTTCGCCTCTTTCAGCCAAGTGAAATATTTGCTCAATGAAAATGCGTTTTCTCGACGAACCACCATACGCTACAACCTCCTCAGCGGGCGTAGATATATCATCCATGATATCAGTGGTTGTAGATGAAGAAGAAGTAGTAGTAGTAGTAGATATAGTAGTAGTTGAACCAACACCATCCCTAGAATCCTCAACATACTTGCGGGTTGCCGCCGACGACGCCTCGTGCTGCACGTCGGGTTGACGTTGCTTCCAGGCGCCATGTTTGCGTTGCACAATCTAATGAATTTTGAATTTCATTACGACCAAGTAAACAATTTTCAAGTCGCACACACACACGATACCAATTTCATGGGTTACAAGCTGCACACACACACGCACATCACACACACAAAGCGTCATGCGGATTCTAGCCAGCTGATTCTAATGCACGTTGCCAGCAGAAACTCGCAACACCCTGCTATTTTTCTATCCTGCATTTTAACAGTGACTTTATAGGAGCTTTAACAATCTCTTTACTGCCTGCTTTACTACTTTCTGTATTACCTTCTTTACCACCTGTTTTATTGACTACTCTACCATTCTATTTACCACATGCTATACTTGATCCCAGTGGGAATTTTAATCAATAATAACCCAATGAGAGCGAAATAAACGTTCACCTTGTGAACTATCTGTAATAAAAAGAATTACTCAGTTACCGGCAATACGGTTTCCGTAGGACCAGATACACGGGTGTATCTTGTCGTAATAGCGGTCCTCTCTGAAAAGTGAAATAAATGTATTCATTTTGGCAAGAGATAAAGTTGTAGCTCCATATATCTCAAATTCATTTGATCAAATAGGTAATAAAGTCCTCGTATCAAAGCTAATTGCATTTGGTGTCGATTATTATTTCACTCGATGAATTTTACTCGATGAATATCGGGTTTATGTATATCGAGTTCTTCATTTTCAATACGAGTTACGATTGTTTTCATCCTTGAACCACATTCTGTAAATTCTGAAGTTCCGCAAGATTCCATTATATCGCTCTCCCTAATTCTGGAGTTATGGAGTCATTGGTCATTGACCCAGAACGCATTCATGTCTTTGCCTAGGCCCAATGCCTAGGTTTTTCAAAAACGGTATAAATTATATTTTACTCCTGCTGAATTACGCAATTTCTATACCACATATATTCGGCCTATGTTCAGCATGGATTACAATCAGAGGCACATTTTGTCAGAGGCTTCAAAATTATCTTTAGAGTTCCTGAATCGAATTGAACAACATGCTATATAGCGAGAAGGCAATGAAAATAATTCATTCTCTATTGGTTCTCTTGAACACCAAAGAATCATAGGGAGGGTACGACTGTTTTTATTGGTGTTACTATGGTAAGTGTTCGTGGTATTCCACCAGGTCGTGTGTTCTCTCGCATCGATCCAATCCTACGCCATCCCTTCATAGTTCACTAGGGTCTCAACCAAACGTCGCATTCATACGTTACGTTTCTGGAACTGAATCTTCCAACACTACTCTATTTTTCCACTACCTATCCTACGATCAACACTGTACATTAGTGATGTCCAAACTACATCGATGTTTTATAAACCCTCGATATATTGCTTTGATACATCGATGTTTTCCGATGCAATGTAAGCGTCAGAATGTATTCGATACTTCGATGAATTACTATTTTGATTGAATTTCTGTTAAATTCATATTTGCTAATCGAAACTAGCTAAGTTTAATTCAATTTGATTATTTATGGAATTATACTTGAAATTAAACACTTTAAATTACCATTTGCTGCATACACGGTTTTCTTGTTTTTCTCAAAATTTTTCTCAAAACATGGACTTAGACATTTTTTATTCCCAACGCCTTAATAGACAAAATATCGATATTTGTTTCAGATGGACATTCCTACTGTGCATTGCTCGAATAGAGGGGGGCATTCTCTGAGCGTTAATTGTGATGTTTTTGAAGAATAGGTCTTTTTCTTGTTCTTGCATCAGATGGCCGATCTTATTCTTGTCCTTGTTTTTTTCTAAAACTGCATGAACAAGAAAAATAGTCTTGCATTTATGATAATCATTAATAACATAGATCCGACATCGATAACTGAAAAAGTCTTGGATAACAAACCTTGCGGGAAAAAGGTGTGAATTAGAGATGCCTGTTTTTGATGGCACGGACACGCACGAGCACGAGCCTAACGACTAAATTTAAAGGCACTCACGAGAAGCACGATAAAACACGGGATATAGAAAGACACGAAGAAGCACGACAAACACGAAAAAAAACACGGAATCACATGAAAAACTAGACAAAACGTGAACAATAATATTATAAACAGGGACTAAAACCCTTAAGAATATCGGTTCCGGTTCTGATTCCAAGATTTTTAAAATAGCGGTTCCGATTTCGGATTCAATCAAAAATTGGTATGGATTCCGATTCCGGTTCCACAAATATTTTAATGACAGTTCCGGTTCCGGTTTCAAAAATCGAAACGGTTCCGGATACAATTCCGGTTCTTTGCGGTCCAAGAGTGGGATTAAAACCATTGGAATATCGGTGCCGATTCTTGTTTCAAGATTTTAAAAAATAGCTGTTCCGATTCCGGTTCCAACCAAAAAAATTATATAGGTTCCGATTCCAGTTCCACATATTTTTTAAATCAGTACCGGTACCGGTTCTTTATGGTCCCTCATTATAAATAATTCAAAAATTAAATCGGAACTATTATTAAAAAATGTATGGAACCGACACCCATATTCCAAAGTGTGTTTGTCCCTGGATGAAATACCATGAAATTTGTATTTTCTGATGCTGAGGGTTTTTTTAAATTGGAGTAAAAACTAAAAACAAAAATCTTTAATGATTTTAGAGGCACGGACACGCACGGGCACGACCACAAAAAGCACGCACGAAGTCATATTTTCGGGCGTGACACGAAAAAGGCACGGCACGCGCCCATCTCTAGTGTGAATTGCTCTAAGCTACCTATCACGTCACCGGTACCATTGGTACCGACTAAGTGCAGGATCTTGAAGACCAGTTCTGTGAAAGGTGTAAATGTCTGCATGATGAGACGGATTGTGTCCATGCTAAAAATGTCGCTAGTAACGCGAAAAGGCACTAGGTGGAGCCATATTCACGAGTCTTATTTACACGCTGCAACTAATGCGTCTATAATTCGTAGACTGTTTTTCGATACTCTATTGATTTAATACAGTATATATTCGAAGTAATTATAATGCACGCAAGGAGTAAGTAAAATATAATGTAAATGTAAAATAAAAGAAAATAACTGAAATAACTAAAATTTAAAATATATAAAAAACGTAACAATAAAAAAGAAATAAATATTTTTTTACTGAACGTACCATTGGTATCGGTAACAGAACAGGATTGTGATAGGTCTAAGAGTACCGGTCAGAGTACACAATTTCGTATACCAGCCCTGTGATAGGTCTAAAGATCTGCAGCACAACGCCATGTTAAAGTTGTCGGTTGGTTTCATATAAAAGATCCAGAATTAGGACCGGTTAACTATCTGCAAAGAACCAGTCACGTTATTAGTCTAGGACCGGTTCGTTTCTCCGTAGGAAATACTATAATATAATATTTCCTGCCGGGATAGCTACCTCCAATAATTTCAACTACTTTTCCATCCTCTAGACTATCTTTTATTTACCTCATAATATACCTTTCATTCTACCTTTTATATTTACCCACTTTTAACCTCCATTTGTCTGTATTACCACCCATTTTCCCAACATCTTAGACGCTTCCAATTTACCTGCATATTTGTCTAATACACATCAATGTTTGCACCCTCTTCTCCAGCCTCTGCTACCCACAAACAACCCACTTACATTGCTCACAAAATTCGCCAACAACCTGTTGCTGGTCCTGTCGCAGTCATAGAGTTTCCGGTTCAGCAGCCGGAAGAGACAATCGATTTGCAGCCAGGGTTTAACGATTTTCACAGCGGAAATTTCCAGCAACCTATTGTCGGATGGGCGGGTTTAAGAAACAAAACAGAAAAAACTCCGTTTATATAACCATTATATGTCGTATTTTTAACCGTTATTTGTTGCAACTAAAGCATTACAGAAGGTTGCTCCTTTGACATTGTTTTTTGTGTTACTTACTTTTTGTATGTCCTGGCGATGTCTTCTTTGTCCTCTGCTATGAAATTCATTTCGGTGCCCATTGTGGTCTCTGTGAAAATTGAAAAAAAAATGTAGAAAAAATATAAGTTAAAAAAAAACATTTAAATCTTTGCGCCACAAAGTGGATTAAAATACAACAAACCAAAAATTTGTCACCCCTTCCGTTTTGGAAGTCCTGCTTGCTTCTTCATTCTACTTACGACAGGCAACCTCCAGCACGGCACGGCTCAGCACATCTTCGACATCTTTAAATTTCACCACATCTCCGTGTAAATCTGCGAATTTTTTCTGCAGTCGCTCTGCCGTCGCATTGAAAGTCGGAAAGAAACTCAGCAGGATGTTGGTGCTGAATGTCGGATTAAGCTGCTTACGGCGGATTTTCCATTTTTGCCCTGTGCTCGCGGTGTGAAACAAGAAATAAATGAGGTAACAACATTTGCCAGTTGCTTTTGTTAAAAGCCGTGTGTATTAAATAAAATGAAACCGAATCTCATCTCGGAATGCAGCAAATTGAGTTACTTTACTGAGTTGTTAGGCTATACAATTTATGAGGTTGGAAAGTTGTTTGTTTTTTCTTTTTATTTCAAAGTTTATCCTCAATTATTTTTAAGTGTAATTTAATATTTTCTACTATTGTGATTTTAAATAGTAATGCGCACGAAGGAGATTTTTGGAAATTATTTTAAAATCGTTGTCGGAAATATATTTTTTTCGTGCGTTCTTGATTTTATCTTAAATTTAAATATATTGACAATCGACAATCTAGATCTACAATAATGTCGTTAGTTATTGTTAAATGTTGAATATCGTCTGAATTTTCATTTGAAATAGTAACAATACCTCGTAATATTGAAAAAGGATTTTAAAAACATCGAATTTTTGTAATTTATAAACCTAAAATTTTAAAATTGGCATATTTTTTTTAATATAATTCGTTTTTTTTTTTTCTAAAAATTCAAAATTTTCATTAAAAATTCATATTTTTCACTAAAAATTAAAATTTTCGCTAAAAATTCAAATTTTCACTAAAAATTCAAATTTTCACTAAAAATTCAAATTTTCACTAAAAATTCAAATTGTACTAAAAATTCAAATTTTCACTAAAAGATAAAATTTTCACTAAAAATTCCATTTTTCACTAAAAATTCCATTTTTCACTAAAAATTCAATTTTTCACTAAAAATTCAATTTTTCACTAAAAATTCAATTTTTCACTAAAAATTCAATTTTTCACTAAAAATTCAATATTTCACAAAAATGAAATTTTTCACTAAAAATTCCATTTTTCACTAAAAATCAATTTCGCACTAAAAATTCAATTTTTCACTAAAAATTCAATTTTTCACTAAAAATTCAATTTTTCACTAATAATTCAATTTTTCACTAAAAATTCAATTTTTCACTAATAATTCAATTTTTCACTAAAAATTCAATTTTTCATTAAAAATTTAATTTGTCACTAAAAATTCAATTTTTCACAAAAAAAAAATCAAATTTTCACTAAAAATTCAATTTTTCATTTAAAATTCAATTTGTCACTAAAAATTCAATTTTTCACTAAAAATTCAATTTTCACTAAAAAAAAAATCAATTTTTCACTCAAAATTCAATTTTTCACTATAAATTACTAAAAATTCAATTTTTCACTAAAAATTCAATTTTTCATTAAAAATTAAAATGTTCACTAAAAATTACAATTTTATCAAAAAATTCAAATTTTTAAAAAAATACAATTTTTCACTAAATATTAAATTTTTCACTAAAAATTCAACTTTTCACTAAAATTTAAATTTTTCACTAAAAATTCAATTTTTCACTAAAAATTAAATTTTTCATTAAAAATTAAAATTTTCACCAAAAATTAAAATTTTCACTAAAAATTCAACTTTTCACTAAAAATTCAAATTTTTACTAATAACTTAAATTTTTTTTTTAAATTCAATTTTTCACTAAAAATTATAATTTTCAATAAAAAATCAATTTATCACTCAAAATTCAATTGTTCACTAAAAATTCAAATTTTCACTAAAAAATTCAATTTTTCACTAAAAATTCAATTTATCACTAAAAATTAAATTTTTCACTAAAAATCAATTTTTCACTAAAAATTCAATTTTTCACTATAAATTCAATTTTTCACTCAAAATTAAATTTTTCACTAAAAATTCAATTTTTCACTCAAAATTCAATTTTTCACTAAAAATTAAAATTTTCACTAGAAATTAAATTTTTCACTGGAACTTCAATTTTTCACTAAAAATTCAATTTTTCACTAAAAAATTAAATTTTTCACTAAAATCAATTTTTCACTAAAAATTAAAATTTTCACTAAAAATTCAATTTTTCACTAAATATTCAATTTTTCACTAAAATTTCAATTTTTCACTAAAAATTCAAATTTTCACTATAATTCAATTTTTCAATAAAAATTCAATTTTTCACTAAAAATTAAATTTTTCACTAAAAATTCAATTTTTCACTAAATATTCAATTTTTCACTAAAATTTCAATTTTTCACTAAAAATTCAAATTTTCACTATAAATTCAATTTTTCACTAATAATTCAATTTTTCACTAAAAATTCAATTTTTCATTAAAAATTTAATTTGTCACTAAAAATTCAATTTTTCACTAAAAATTCAATTTTTCACAAAAAAAAAATCAAATTTTCACTAAAAATTCAATTTTTCATTTAAAATTCAATTTGTCACTAAAAATTCAATTTTTCACTAAAAATTCAATTTTCACTAAAAAAAAAAATCAATTTTTCACTCAAAATTCAATTTTTCATTAAAAATTAAAATGTTCACTAAAAATTACAATTTTATCAAAAAATTCAAATTTTTAAAAAAATACAATTTTTCACTAAATATTCAATTTTTCACTAAAAATTCAATTTTTCACTAAAATTTAAATTTTTTACTAAAAATTCAATTTTTCACTAAAATTTAAATTTTTTACTAAAAATTCAATTTTTCACTAAAAATTCAATTTTTCACTAAAAATTCAATTTTTCACTAAAAATTCAATATTTCACAAAAATGAAATTTTTCACTAAAAATTCCATTTTTCACTAAAAATCAATTTCGCACTAAAAATTCAATTTTTCACTAAAAATTCAATTTTTCACTAAAAATTCAATTTTTCACTAATAATTCAATTTTTCACTAAAAATTCAATTTTTCACTAATAATTCAATTTTTCACTAAAAATTCAATTTTTCATTAAAAATTTAATTTGTCACTAAAAATTCAATTTTTCACAAAAAAAAAATCAAATTTTCACTAAAAATTCAATTTTTCATTTAAAATTCAATTTGTCACTAAAAATTCAATTTTTCACTAAAAATTCAATTTTCACTAAAAAAAAAATCAATTTTTCACTCAAAATTCAATTTTTCACTATAAATTACTAAAAATTCAATTTTTCACTAAAAATTCAATTTTTCATTAAAAATTAAAATGTTCACTAAAAATTACAATTTTATCAAAAAATTCAAATTTTTAAAAAAATACAATTTTTCACTAAATATTAAATTTTTCACTAAAAATTCAACTTTTCACTAAAATTTAAATTTTTCACTAAAAATTCAATTTTTCACTAAAAATTAAATTTTTCATTAAAAATTAAAATTTTCACCAAAAATTAAAATTTTCACTAAAAATTCAACTTTTCACTAAAAATTCAAATTTTTACTAATAACTTAAATTTTTTTTTTAAATTCAATTTTTCACTAAAAATTATAATTTTCAATAAAAAATCAATTTATCACTCAAAATTCAATTGTTCACTAAAAATTCAAATTTTCACTAAAAAATTCAATTTTTCACTAAAAATTCAATTTATCACTAAAAATTAAATTTTTCACTAAAAATCAATTTTTCACTAAAAATTCAATTTTTCACTATAAATTCAATTTTTCACTCAAAATTAAATTTTTCACTAAAAATTCAATTTTTCACTCAAAATTCAATTTTTCACTAAAAATTAAAATTTTCACTAGAAATTAAATTTTTCACTGGAACTTCAATTTTTCACTAAAAATTCAATTTTTCACTAAAAAATTAAATTTTTCACTAAAATCAATTTTTCACTAAAAATTAAAATTTTCACTAAAAATTCAATTTTTCACTAAATATTCAATTTTTCACTAAAATTTCAATTTTTCACTAAAAATTCAAATTTTCACTATAATTCAATTATTCAATAAAAATTCAATTTTTCACTAAAAATTAAATTTTTCACTAAAAATTCAATTTTTCACTAAATATTCAATTTTTCACTAAAATTTCAATTTTTCACTAAAAATTCAAATTTTCACTATAAATTCAATTTTTCACTAATAATTCAATTTTTCACTAAAAATTCAATTTTTCATTAAAAATTTAATTTGTCACTAAAAATTCAATTTTTCACTAAAAATTCAATTTTTCACAAAAAAAAAATCAAATTTTCACTAAAAATTCAATTTTTCATTTAAAATTCAATTTGTCACTAAAAATTCAATTTTTCACTAAAAATTCAATTTTCACTAAAAAAAAAAATCAATTTTTCACTCAAAATTCAATTTTTCATTAAAAATTAAAATGTTCACTAAAAATTACAATTTTATCAAAAAATTCAAATTTTTAAAAAAATACAATTTTTCACTAAATATTCAATTTTTCACTAAAAATTCAATTTTTCACTAAAATTTAAATTTTTTACTAAAAATTCAATTTTTCACTAAAAATTAAATTTTTCATTAAAAATTAAAATTTTCACCAAAAATTAAAATTTTCACTAAAAATTCAACTTTTCACTAAAAATTCAAATTTTTACTAATAACTTAAATTTTTTTTTTAAATTCAATTTTTCACTAAAAATTAAAATTTTCAATAAAAAATCAATTTATCACTCAAAATTCAATTGTTCACTAAAAATTCAAATTTTCACTAAAAAATTCAATTTTTCACTAAAAATTCAATTTATCACTAAAAATTAAATTTTTCACTTAAAATCAATTTTTCACTAAAAATTCAATTTTTCACTATAAATTCAATTTTTCACTCAAAATTAAATTTTTCACTAAAAATTAAAATTTTCACTATAAATTAAATTTTTCACTGGAACTTCAATTTTTCACTCAAAATTCAATTTTTCACTAAAAAATTAAATTTTTCACTAAAATCAATTTTTCACTAAAAATTAAATTTTTCACTAAAAATTCAATTTTTCACTAAATATTCAATTTTTCACTAAAATTTCAATTTTTCACTAAAAATTAAAATTTTCACTATAAATTCAATTTTTCAATAAAAATTCAATTTTTCACTAAAAATTAAATTTTTCACTAAAAATTCAATTTTTCACTAAATATTCAATTTTTCACTAAAATTTCAATTTTTCACTAAAAATTCAATTTTTCACTAAAAATTCAATTTTTCACAAAAATTTCAATTTTTCACTAAAAATTCAATTTTTCACTAAAAATTCAATTTTTCACTAAAAATTCAATTTTTCACTAAAAATTCAATTTTTCACTAAAAATTCAATTTTTCACTAAAAATTCAATTTTTCACAAAAATTTCAATTTTTCACTAAAAATTCAATTTTTCACTAAAAATTCAATTTTTCACTAAAAATTCAATTGTTCACAAAAAATTCCATTTTTCACTAAAAATTCAATTTTTCACTAAAAATTCAATTTTTCACTCAAAATTAAATTTTTCACTAAAAATTCAATTTTTCACTCAAAATTCAATTTTTCACTAAAAATTAAAATTTTCACTAGAAATTAAATTTTTCACTGGAACTTCAATTTTTCACTAAAAATTCAATTTTTCACTAAAAAATTAAATTTTTCACTAAAATCAATTTTTCACTAAAAATTAAATTTTTCACTAAAAATTCAATTTTTCACTAAATATTCAATTTTTCACTAAAATTTCAATTTTTCACTAAAAATTCAAATTTTCACTATAATTCAATTTTTCAATAAAAATTCAATTTTTCACTAAAAATTAAATTTTTCACTAAAAATTCAATTTTTCACTAAATATTCAATTTTTCACTAAAATTTCAATTTTTCACTAAAAATTCAAATTTTCACTATAAATTCAATTTTTCACTAATAATTCAATTTTTCACTAAAAATTCAATTTTTCATTAAAAATTTAATTTGTCACTAAAAATTCAATTTTTCACAAAAAAAAAATCAAATTTTCACTAAAAATTCAATTTTTCATTTAAAATTCAATTTGTCACTAAAAATTCAATTTTTCACTAAAAATTCAATTTTCACTAAAAAAAAAAATCAATTTTTCACTAAAAATTCAATTTTTCATTAAAAATTAAAATGTTCACTAAAAATTACAATTTTATCAAAAAATTCAAATTTTTAAAAAAATACAATTTTTCACTAAATATTCAATTTTTCACTAAAAATTCAATTTTTCACTAAAATTTAAATTTTTTACTAAAAATTCAATTTTTCACTAAAAATTAAATTTTTCATTAAAAATTAAAAATTTCACCAAAAATTAAAATTTTCACTAAAAATTCAACTTTTCACTAAAAATTCAAATTTTTACTAATAACTTAAATTTTTTTTTTAAATTCAATTTTTCACTAAAAATTAAAATTTTCAATAAAAAATCAATTTATCACTCAAAATTCAATTGTTCACTAAAAATTCAAATTTTCACTAAAAAATTCAATTTTTCACTAAAAATTCAATTTATCACTAAAAATTAAATTTTTCACTTAAAATCAATTTTTCACTAAAAATTCAATTTTTCACTATAAATTCAATTTTTCACTCAAAATTAAATTTTTCACTAAAAATTAAAATTTTCACTATAAATTAAATTTTTCACTGGAACTTCAATTTTTCACTCAAAATTCAATTTTTCACTAAAAAATTAAATTTTTCACTAAAATCAATTTTTCACTAAAAATTAAATTTTTCACTAAAAATTCAATTTTTCACTAAATATTCAATTTTTCACTAAAATTTCAATTTTTCACTAAAAATTAAAATTTTCACTATAAATTCAATTTTTCAATAAAAATTCAATTTTTCACTAAAAATTAAATTTTTCACTAAAAATTCAATTTTTCACTAAATATTCAATTTTTCACTAAAATTTCAATTTTTCACTAAAAATTCAATTTTTCACTAAAAATTCAATTTTTCACAAAAATTTCAATTTTTCACTAAAAATTCAATTTTTCACTAAAAATTCAATTTTTCACTAAAAATTCAATTTTTCACTAAAAATTCAATTTTTCACTAAAAATTCAATTTTTCACTAAAAATTCAATTTTTCACAAAAATTTCAATTTTTCACTAAAAATTCAATTTTTCACTAAAAATTCAATTTTTCACTAAAAATTCAATTGTTCACAAAAAATTCCATTTTTCACCAAAAATTCAATTTTTCACTAAAAATTCAATTTATTTTTTTAAATTCCACTTTTCACTAAAAACTCAATTTTTCACTAAAAAAAATAAAATAACTGACTAAAATTGTTTTTTTTTTTTTGCAGAACTAAATTCAATTTTTCATTAAAAATTCAATTTCTTATTTAAAAAAAAATACATCTCTCACTAAAAATTCAAAAATTCCCACTCAAAATAAAACAAAAATTACCCTTCGCATGCAGCAGTCCTTTGCGCGCGAAAAATCCATCCTGCATCATGGATTTGTCGACGCATTCGGGCGCATTTAAAATTTGCTCCATGGTCACGGGGTCATCGACGTACAGCAGGACACAGCGACCGACATAGACGGCCAGAGGACGTTTAAAATATTTGCGTAGACGACGTGTGACTTCGAGCAGGCCTGGTGGAGGAGAACACAAAGGCAGAGGAAGGTATGACGTTATACACAACACAAATACATTAAAAATTAACAGAGGCACAAACATGGAGACTAACACACACAGTCACACAGAGACACACACATGCAAACAGGTGCAACATAGACAGACAGACAGACAGACAGACATAGAGACAACCTCTCTTTAGTAGCTGCCATGAAATGTTTAGTGTGAAAGTTTTTAACCTCATTTGACTAACAACACTTTTGAAGTTAACAACATCCTTTGACACTTGACACTCGCCGTCTCTGTCGCACTCTGTTGCACATTCTCTGATTCACTCCCTCTCTCTCTCTGTCTTCCGTGCACTCTTTGATTCACTCTCACTTCCAACTACAACTTATTCGAACTTTTCGGATCCATAAAGAGCAGCACGAGCAGCCACAGCAGCGGCTGCTGCAGCAACCCGCGCCACCCATTCAGCTGCCAGATGAGCAGCCAACACTTCCGCTGCCGCCAGACGCAGAGCGCCGCCAGACACAGTGCAGCCAACAGCAGCAAATTCGAAGCGATGATCATCGGTTTGACGTTGCTTTGATTTTGATTTTAAAGTTTTTTTTTATTTATTTATTTTTTGGTTTTATTTTATTTTTTATTGTTGCAATGGTTTATTTATGTTTTAGCCAGTTTGTTTTGCTGCTGCTTGTTGTTGCCGTCGAATATGGCACTTGGCGTTTAATTAATTTTTAATTCAGTCACTTTGCATGCGGCTCGTTGCGCTTTCTAATTGACACCTCATAGTTTGATGAGTGCGCAACGATTTTAAATTTCTTGTTTAATTGTTGCCGCAAACTATATTGTTGCTGTTAATTGTGTTGTTGTTCGTGTTGCTACTGCTGCTGGCACTGTTGCTGATACTTGGAAAACTTTACCGCGAGTGAAGCGCTTTGCCGAGTACGAACGGTTTTTATATCAAATTCTGGCAGTGGAATTATTCGCGATTATTGGATCTATAGACAGCAGTTATTCATAAATTCAAGATTCATAAAATATTTGAAAGTAAAATTAATGAATTTTTAGTGAAAAATTGAGTTTTTAGTAAAAAATTGAATTTTTAGTGAACAATTAAATTTTTAGTAAATAAAATTTAATTTTTTTTGTGAAAAATTGAATTTACAACAAAAAATTAAATTTTTAATGAAAATTTGTATTTACAACAAAAATTAAATTTTTAATGAAAATTTGTATTTACAACAAAAATTAAATTTTTTATGAAAATTTGTATTTATAGTGAAAAATTTAATTTTTTTGTGAAAAATTGAATTTATAACAAAAAATTAAATTTTTAATGAAAATTTGTATTTTTGGTGAAAAATTTAATTTTTAGTAAAAAATTTAATTTTTAGTAAAAAATTTAATTTTTAGTAAAAAATTTAATTTTTTGTGAAAAATTTGAGTTTTTAGTAAAAAATGCAATTTTTAGTGAAAAATTGAATTTTTTGTGAAAAATTGAATTATAACCGAAATATTGAATTTTTAGGAAAATTTTAATTGTTAGTGAAAATTTGTAATTCTAGAGAAAAATTTAATTCTTAGTGAATAATTGATTTTTATTTTTTTAATGAGAATTTAAATTTCCTTGAAAAAATATTTTTTTTTATTAACATTTTTTTCGGTTTTATTTCGGTTTATTATTTGGTTTATTATTTGCTTTAACCCTTTTATTTAAGCATATCTGTTCATTTTGTTATTTTTTTTTCGTTTCTGCTTTTAATTTTATTTATGTTTTTTTTTTGTTTTTTTTGCCGTTTTTGTTCTTCTTTTGTTTTGCTATTCTCTTGATTTCGTTTTTCCTTTTTTTGCATTTTTTTAATTGTTTTTTTCTGTTTTTGCTTTTGATTTTGAGATTGACTTTGTGGCTTCATTTTAGTTTTTACTTCTTTTGTATTTATTTATGCGCTGCAATTTTCTTTTGCTTTTGTGTTTTTCCTTTTGTTACTGTTAATTTTTTTTTTTGCTTTTGTGTTTGCTCTAGTATTTTTGCATTTGTTTCTGTATTATTGCTTTTAATTGTGTGTGTTTGTTGTCGTTTTGCTTTTGTTTTTTTAGTATTTATTTGTTTTATTTTTTTGTGATTTTGATTTTGTTTTGTTTTTATTTTTGTATTTTTGATTTTTCTTTTTTTTTGCTTTTTTTATTGTTATTTTTTTATGAAATTTTCTTTTGGTTTTTGCTTATAATTTTATTTATGTTTAGCCTTTTGTGTTTTCCCATTTTTGTCCTTGTTTTCTTTCGCTATTCTCGTGATTTTGTTTTTCCTTTTTTTTTGCTTTGACTTTGTGTTTTTATTTCAGTTTTTACTTCTTTTGCTTTTGTTTATGCGTTGCATTTTTCTTTTGCTTTTGTGTTTTTCCTTTTGTTGTTGATAATTATTTTCTTTTATTTAAGTTTCTGTTTTTGAGTCTTTGATTTTTTTTTATTTTGCTTATATGTTTTCTTTTGTATTTCTGCATTTATTTTTGTATTTTTGCTTTTCATTGTGTATTTTTGGTTATGTTTTAAAGTTTTCTTTTGTGTTTGTGATTTTTTGTTTTTCTGATTTTGCTTTTATTTTTGGGTTTGCTTTTGTTTTTGTGTATTTGATTTTGAATTAGGTTTTCTTTTGTTTTGGTGTTATTGCTTTTGTTTTTGTACGATTGCTTGTGTTTTCATTTTGGTGTTTGTGCTTTTGATTTGGTTCTTGTCTTTGTGTTTTTCTTTTTGTAATATATTTTATTTCCTTGAAAATTTGAATTTTAAGTAATGAATTTAATTTTTAGTAAAATTTTTATTTTTAGTGAGTAAAAAAAATTTATATTTGTGTAAAAAATATTATATTGAGTGTAAAATAGAAATAATTTAATTTGAGTGAAAAATTTAAATTTGAGTGATTTATTTAATATTTGGTGTAATATTTACAAATTTATTTTTGAGTTAAAAATTCAGTTTTTAGTGAAAGTTTAATTTTTAGAAAAATTAAAATATTAAGAGAAAATTTAATTTTAGTAAAAAATTTAATAGTAGCGAAAATTTTAATGATGAGCATAAAAAATAATTTTTAGTAAGAAATTTATTTTATATTTTTTTGGGAAAATTGAATTTTTACCATTTCCAGTCAATAGAATTAAGCATCAAATATATATAAAAATGTGGATTTAAATATCGATGAAGTCTGTAATTTATGCCTATTACTTAAAAAGAAACAATGTCGCTATAAATAACGCCATAAATATATTAATACCTACATCATTGAAATCCGCTTTTTCATATCCGTGTTGTTATTAACCTTGATGGAAAAAAGATTCACATCACATCAATTTCCGAAAAAATACTATTTAACCAACAGTGTGTTTTGTGCAAAAGGAAATTGAATAATTTAAAATTTAAATAGATGCGTACTTCATTTGTCGCTATTTATGCGATGCCATTTTAATGCGTTTTATGCTAAAACAAAACATATGTCACATATTTATCGAATTATTTATTTAAATACATTATGCCTGCAAATAAATGTACTGCAAATAATGTTAGTCTGCAATTGGCGGTGGCATTATTGGCCACCGAAATGTCCAACGGCCAGACAGACAGACCGACGCACAAACCAAGCGTTACTTTGGTATTTATTAGCCGCGTTTTTTTTTTAGTTGGGTGCAAAATGCAATTAAATTCAAATTTCTAAAATATTCTAAACCAGCTAAGCCATTTTAATTGCGTGAATTAAATGAAAATTTAATTTATTAAACTTTTTTTCCAAAAAAATTCAATTTTTTTCACTTCAAAATAAAATTTTCACTCAAATTCCATTTTTCACTCAATATTCCATTTTTCGCACGAAATTGAATTTTTCACTTAAAATTACACTTTTCACTCAAAATTCAATTGTTCACTCCAAATTCCATTTTTCACTTAAAATTCCATTTTTCAATCAAAATTCCATTTTCACACAATTCCATTTTTCACTCAATATTTTCCACTCGAAATTGAATTTTTCACTTAAAATTACACTTTTCATTCAAAATTCATTTTCTCACTCAAAATTCCATTCTTCACTTTAAATTCCATTTTTCACTCAAAATTCCATTTTTCACCCAAAATTCCATTTTTCACACAAAATTCCATTTTCACTCAATATTCCATTTTTTACTCGAAATTGAATTTTTCACTTAAAATTACACTTTGCACTCAAAATTCAATTTTTCACTCAAAATTCCATTTTTCACACAAAATTCCATTTTCACTCAATATTCCATTTTCCACTCGAAATTGAATTTTTCACTTAAAATTACACTTTTCACTCAAAGTTCAATTTTTCACTCAAAATTCCATTTTTCACTCAAAATTCCATTTTTCACTCTAAATTCCATTTTTCACTCAAAATACCATTTTTCACACAAAATTCCATTTTTCACTCATAATTCCATTTTTCACTCAAAATTTCATTTTTCACTCATAATTCAATTTTTTCACACAAAATTCCATTTTTCACAATATTCCATTTTCCACTCGAAATTGAATTTTTCACTTAAAATTACACTTTTCACTCAAAGTTCAATTTTTCACTCAAAATTCCATTTTTCACTCAAAATTCCATTTTTCACCCAAAATTCCATTTTTCACACAAAATTCCATTTTCACTCAATATTCCATTTTTTATTCGAAATTGAATTTTTCACTTAAAATTACACTTTGCACTCAAAATTCAATTTTTCACTCAAAATTCCATTTTTCACACAAAATTCCATTTTCACTCAATATTCCATTTTCCACTCGAAATTGAATTTTTCACTCAAAATTCCAGTTTTCACTCATAATTCCATTTTTCACTCAAAATTTAATTTTTCACTCAATATTCCATGTTTCACTCGAAATTGAATTTTTCACACAAAATTCCATTTTTCACGCATAATTCCATTTTTCACTCAAAATTTCATTTTTCACTTAAAGTTCAATTTTTTCACACAAAATTCCATTTTCACTCAAAACTTAAATATTTCAATAACAATTAAAATATACTCACAATGGAATTTTACACTGTATATATAATTTAGGAAAAAAATAATATATTTTAATTAAAAGTAATATTATTTTAATAAAATTATTTTTCACTTAAAATTAATTTTTCATTCAAAATTTGACTAATTTAAATCATGAACAATTTTAAGGTTGTGACAAAGAATGTTTTCTGATTAGTGGATACAAACACCAAATTTTAAACCACAACAAGAAACTTCTACTGTTGGCTGCGGCCTCTAACGGAATAAAACAAAACAATTTTTGTTATACTTCATCAAAATAATCTGTCAAAAAAGTGTCACGACACCGCGTTGCCAACTAGTTCTATGTTTTTAGTTTTTCTCTGGCTTTAGAATTTTTCATTTTGTGCAAAATAATTTATATCTTTTATAAATAATTTCCATTTCAAAAGGAATTAAATTATAAGCATTGAAAAATAAATAAGGACAATGCAACGCGAGGAGAAACAACTGGAAGTGACGCTGGACGCAGTGCTGAGTCGCCTGAACGACCTGAAGATGTCCATCGGCGCTATGATACACAAACTGGAAACAGAGTTCGAGACCATTAATTGGCCAACATTTCTGGACAATTTTGCGCTCATCTCCAGCCATGTAAGTAATGCCTGCTTTTGATGTGTTTACCATAAAACTAAATGCATTTGTAAAAACAGCTCACAGGACTCTCGAAAATATTGGCCAAAGAAATGGGGCCGCCGTTGCGAGATCGCACAGTACTGCCGCTAATGCTTTCGCCGGAGCGTGATGAGGCGCTCTGGAATCTAACAGAGGGACGAGTTCCCGTCTTCTCGCATGACATTGTGCCGGACTATTTGCGCACAAAACCAGACCCTATTGCAGAGCAGAAAATGCTTCAAAACGAGCAGAAGGCGGCTAATCTGACGACTGAGGCAGCGATGAAACAGGTCACACAATACAACAAAGTGGTATCGCATGTACTGGACATGGTTAGCAAGGCACGCGAGGAGTGGGAAATCGAATCGTCATCACGCGCAGGTGAGTTTTAAAATCCAATTTTATTTAATTTCGGGTTTTTTTAATGAATTATTTCTTCCTCTACCTTATAATCGTAGGTATACAACAGACCAGCAGCATGTCTGACACACACGCA
This sequence comes from Dryomyza anilis, assembly GCA_951804985.1. Classification (NCBI taxonomy): domain Eukaryota; kingdom Metazoa; phylum Arthropoda; class Insecta; order Diptera; family Dryomyzidae; genus Dryomyza; species Dryomyza anilis. Next base: position 123,952,809 of record OX638130.1, on the reverse strand, counting down.
CTCGTGGCTGCTGTGGGCATGGGCAAAGCTCTGAAGGTTCCGATGCCCATGTCGGTGCCTGGCGGTCCCGCTGCGGCCGGCATGATGGTGCCACCGGCGATACGTGCATCTGCGCCCATGAGCGCTGTCAGCCCCAGTGGCGTTAATCAACTGGGCAAGGCGCCCAGCGCCATCAAGACGAACATCAAGTCAGCGCTGCAAATACATCCGTTCTCGCGGTAGACGACGTCAAAGGAAGGACTTTAGTTTAAGCAGCAAACGTTTTAATTTTAAGTTATTTAAATGGGATGATGAAAATAAAAACAAAACACAAAAATACTGCCTATTTAAAATTAGAGATGTGCGATTAATCGCATTTTTATTAATCGACATTTATAAGACAAATTTAAGACTCATTTGATTAAAAATCACGATAAATCATTTAATAAGATATTTGTTTACAGTATTCTGTTTCAATGTTCTCAATTTCAGCTCCAAATTTCAATTTTAAAATCTCAACTTCAAATGAAAAATCTCAATTTCATTTTTAAATTAAATTACAAATTAAAATCTTAACTTCATTTGATATTTTCCCAATTTCTAATAGAAAATCTCAATTATATTTAAAAATTTTCCCAAGTTCTGTTCGAAAGGGTGTAGCTAAAATAACGGTTAATCAGATTTTCGATAATTCGGTATAAAGATAAATCGGCTCATCAAATATTTCATTAATCAAAAAAGAAAGTAAACTCCCCAAAACCCAAAGAAAACCTATTCGTTTACAATGCCGCCTGCTGCTGACACAGCAGCAGCCAAGTTTATTTTTTTTTATTGTTTTGCTTCATTTTTCTGCACCATTGAGGAGTCGACAGTCAACTTATCTTAATGCTAATCCTCCTCTTTGATCGGTTCTGGCGTTATATTCTGCCACTCATTGGGATTCACATAAATGTCCGAGATAGTGCCGCGCAGCGTAAAGATGCCGCGATTCAGCGGCACCGGTTTCGGCTTGTTTGCAGCATCCGACAGCCACTTTTCCCAGGCCTCGGCGGACAGTTGTCGTCGCTGTTCCTCTAGTTCGCGTCGTCGTTGCTCTTCCTGACGCTTTAGCATGCGACGTCGCTCCTCCTTTAGCCGCTTCACTCGATCCCATTCCTCCAGTTTGAGTTGTGCTTCCTCCTCGCTGAGCTGCGGCTTGGGCGGCGATTGTTTTTCCACAGCATCCGCTGCATCGATTGGCTTCAGTTGCTCGCGTGGACGGCTCTGCTGTTTGGCCTTTTGCTCGAGCCAACGTTGTAGCTTCTGCTCGGAGAGCTGCTTGCGGGCCTCCTGCTCTTCGCGTTTCTGCTCCTCGGCCTTTTTTCGACGCGCTGCCTCGTCAGAGATCAACTTTCTAGAAAACAAAACGTGTTTAGTTTACAAAATGAGAACTTTTGTAATTTATTTTACAACCTTTTGGCCGATAGCCAAGTCTCATAGGCCTGATCCGGCTTCAACACGATTTTGGCCGCCTCGCAATGCTTACGATACGAGAAGGTATAGTCGCGCGTCGTTGGATAGTTCTCCTCTGACTGCAGATCCAGCGGCGGCACAATGTCGCTTTGGCTCTCCGACACAGACGCCGTCTGACTGCATTTGTTGTCGTCACTTATAGCATCCAGATCGCTGGGATCACTGGGGGTTCCGTCCGGCGTTTTTTCGATGAATGCCGCCGGATTCACAAATCTATTAGCAACCCAAGTTGACTTAAACGTTTGACGTGCGTCCTATATTCTAAGACTCACCTGACGCTACTACTGGACTTGTCCTCGCAACTGCGCGACGTCATATCGAGACGCGACGAGTTTCCACTTAGCGTGAGGCTGCGTGCCGAGTGACGGCGCTCCAGCTCGTTGCCATTGTCATCCACGCGCGAAGTGTAAAATGCCATATTTAGTGCGTTGGGTCCGGAATTGATTTGCGAGTTAAATTAAAAAGAATTTTATAAAATATATGTGCTTCGTTTTTTTTTTATTAGGTTGATGGATGGTTCAAAATTTGGAAAAAACGGAAAAATCAAAAGCGGAGTTGTTTTTGTAATTTAAAAAAATGTTTCGTGTTTTTGTGCGGGTGCTACAGAAAAATGTTTTTTGACTTGTATAGAACAGGCTTCTGAGTGCCACAAACTGGCAGAATTTAAAGAAATTGGAAATTGTTTGTGGTAAAGTTTTGAAATGTAGTTGGGGGGATAGAGGTGAATGTGATATAGAACTTCTCTAATCATCTCAATTATTCAATACACCAGAAGGTCGAATAAATATTTTATTAGGATAACATATTTTTTCTGGAATCGAAAGACATAAGGATGATGGATTCGTTGGGATTATAGTATATCGAAAGTGGAAGATATATTTGCAATTTAGGATCAATGATTCATATTTATATATTTAATTTTGAAATTTTGTCATTCGATAGAACGTTGATTCTTCGGGTTTTCTCATTAATCCAGGTCGATAGCATTATTTTTGTGATTTCGATATTACTAATTGAGTTTTTCAGAGTTTGATATTATTAGAACAAGTCGAACGAATCGAAATGATTTTATGTTTAATTTTATAACGGAAATTTGGTAAGACGAAATATAAAAAATAAACTTATTGAAATATCCAATTTTCGATGAAAAATGTTTTAGCATTTCTATTAGGTCGAATTGGTTTTGGCAGTTTACGAATTTGACGAATTTGATACGGATATTTGTTAGATCGGTACAAAAAAATAATAATTATAATTGTATAAACAAAACAGTAATCCCGCATTTTGAAATATGGAAAACGTATTCAAATTTCGTATAGGTCGAATTAGTTTTTGTTGGTTCCCAAATTTAATTTTTCAATACTAACTAAACTTATTTCCATCGAATACAATTTATTAAATTTCCATTGAACGAATTCTATTCAGTTTATGTTATAAAAATTTATGATCGAAAGATGATTTGGCAAAATGCCCATATTAAAAAAAACGAATTCAGTAATACCAAAAAAGTAAAATTGTTCGAATATTTTTAATTATTCGCATAAATACATTTATTAAAGTGTAAAAATATATAGTAACGTGTTAATATAAACCGCCAAAACTGTGAAATAATGAATAAGTAAAATTGTGTGCACTTTAAAACTAAAAAAAATACTTTAAAAAGTTAGATTCAACATTTTTTGCATGTTTAAAACAGCATTCGTCGCCTACACCGCCATCTCCATCTGTATCTTCGGATACGGCTTATAATCGACGATCTCAAAATCTTCAAATGTAAAATCTTCAATGTCCGTCACCTGTCGCTTAATAACTAATTTAGGAAATGAACGCGGTGCGCGCTGCAACTGCTCCTTTAGCGGTTCCACATGATTCTTGTAGACGTGCGTGTCGCCGGTAGTGTGCACAAAGTCGCCCACCTTCATACCGGTAATATGTGCGATCATGTGCGTCAGCAATGCATAAGAGGCAATATTAAATGGCACTCCCAGACCCATATCGGCGCTGCGCTGATACAGCTGACACGACAGCTCACCCTCTGAGACAAAGAACTGCGCCAGGCAGTGGCAAGGTGGCAGCGCCATTTGAGGTATATCGGTTGGATTCCAGGCGGACATTATAATACGACGATCATACGGATTGGTGCGTATGGTCTCAATAACCTGTTTTAACTGATCGATGCCCTCACCGTTGTAGTCGTCATGCGATGTGCGATACTTGGCGCCAAAATGACGCCACTGAAAACCATACACGGGACCAAGATCACCTTCCTCGCGATCAGTAAAGCCACATTTGTCCAAGAACTCACGTGTGCTATTACCATCCCATATGTGAATGTTCTTGGCTTGCAGCAGCTTCGCATCGGTGCGACCGTGTACGAACCATAGTAGCTCCTCGGCGACAGCACGCCAAAAGACACGCTTTGTCGTGAGCAGCGGAAAGCCATTGCGCATGTTGAAACGCATCTGGGCTCCAAAAATGGAGATGGTGCCAACGCCAGTGCGATCGGGACGATAGACTCCTAAATGAGCAGAGAATTAAGATTATTTCATATTAAATCTGATCGACTTACTAACCGGTGTCTATGATGCGCTGTATGAGATCAAGATACTGCTGCTCATCCGGATTCTCGCAGGTGGTAGCGACAGCTGTTGCTCCAGCATCATGATGATGTCCATTACTTTGTTTTAGCGGTTCCGCTGGCGATGAATGAGGCGTCGTCTGCATGCTGACGTCAGTCATTTTCTTTGAATGTGAATGCCTTAAACTTCCTGTTGCGCTTTTCAAACTACGTCTTATTTTGCGAATCGTTGAATATTTATTTACTTTTTTTTGCACAAACAATTTTGGCGCGAAATTAAATTGAGGTTTTCTGAGATGAAGTTTTCACAGGGATGCAAAAATAAATCAATATTTTCAATATATGAATTATTAATCGTATTCACAATTATTAAGCGTTTTCGAACGACATTAATGTCTTACGAATTAATAAACTGTGAATACCCAATATGCCACAGGGTAAGGGTTGTAGCTGCGGTAGCTCAGTGGTTAGTGCGTTGGTCTGCGAGCCGAGAGGTCCCTGGTTCAAGCCTGGGCTGGGGCTAACAACATCTTTTCATAGAAACATTTTTCTATACCGCGCTACCTCTCGGCAGTAAATGGCAAAAGTAAGAGAGTAAAAACATTACCTATGAAAAGCTCTCACCCGCCGTTCGGATTCGGCAATAAATTGTAGGTCCCACCACTTTGAGTACAAATATAACACGCACAGCTGAGCTCGGCCTAAGTTCTTATAGGACTGTTTAATATTAAGATCTAGTGTGTTTTTCAAATCAGTTTCAAATATAAAATAAGTGCTATTTTTAGCGCTTACTCTGAATTTGAAAATGATTTGATAATAATATTACCAAAAAGGGCAGTGAAAATTAGAAGCAAAGATATAGTGACGCTAAAAAAAGTATGTTTTTTATGATTGCAATAGAAACCCTGACAAAAAATATAACATAACAACGCGCGTCCAAATCTATTATAATAGCTTACCGAAATCTATTAGTGTTTGGACTTCTGTGAATATTTAAAACAATATACCGACCGCCCCTGCAAACCTTGAATAGGCTCCAGAATTATATTCGAGAACTTCAAACATACAAGCTTAAAAAAAACTCGTCTACCACATTTTGGATGCTGGCATCGATTTTCTGACGTTGTCTTGACGTTTGGGCTTGAAGTCTACGATATTGGTTGGATGATATATAACGGGATAATTAATTGAAAAATGCCCTTTTTTGTTGTCCTATATGAGGATCCCCGTTTTTTTTTACTTATTTTACAGGATTAAGTCAATATTTAAATGAAAAAAAAACTAAATCTAGGTCAATTTCATATCGAGTAGGAAATAAGGCTATATCTTGATTTGAAGTAAACGTTCAAATCAATTTAAAAATTAGTGTTAATATTGATTTGAAAATAAGGGAATTTTCAAGTTAAGGTCCCAAGAAACATTTTAACGTAGTTCCGTAAACAAACGGAATCACAATTCCGTTTCTAACGGTACGTTTACGGTATGTACAGGACAGATCCGTCGATACTTGAATGAAAACGGAAAATTTACGGCATGCCAAAATATTCCACTCCGTTTAAATGCCGTATATTATCCGTAATTCGAACATACCGTTTTTTTGCCGTTTTGTCTCCGTAGTGACGTATACGTTAGTACTCCGTTTGCTACGGAGCACACCGTTTTTATATCGTTTGTACTCCGTAAAGTACGGACTTCATACACCGTTTTTATGCCGTTTTCTTTACGTTTTTCCATTGCTCTTGTTTGAATTTTAGTTCGTATCAAATCAAGATGTGCAACAGAAGTGTAAGTATGTTAATGAGTTCAAATCGCGAAGTAAAGGCAATTAATATAATTCACTATATAAATTAATACAGATGATGACTTGGATGGCTTCGTCAACTCAATGACCGCCTACATAAAACAGAAGCATCATCTGATTTGGGAGCGTCGCCATGGCCCATAGGTGCGTCATGAACAATGCGAGCGAAGCTGGTTCTAAGATCATCAAACAAGCGACGAGCTGCTGTTGAATGCATTTTCGGAATGCTGTCCGCATTTTGGAAATGCTATGGTGACTACTTCGGAATGCTGCAGGGGCTTGTAGCGTCTCAAATGTGGATATGCGCCGTTTTTAACAATATACCGCACATTTGTAATTGAATTTAAAATCAACAAATGTAAATATAATATTATTGTTGCCAGATCGTGGGACATTTCACATTTGTGGCATAGTTACCATTTCTGTGGTGTATTTCCCATGTGTGGAATTTTTAAATACTGTGGAAAAGGGGTAAATTTGTAAAATAATTTTATTTTTGGGAATTTTTGTGGCAAGATTGAATTTTATGTAATTTTCTTTCAATTCTTTTTTGTATTTTTTTTATTTGTTTAAAAATCCTATATTTTAATTACAAATAAATGTATTAAAAAATTAAAACTTATGTTACTGACTACGTCAATTAGAATTAGCAGTAAATCGTAATATATGACAATCCGTATTTTTTTAAAAATTACGGCATAAAAACGTACCGTATACGGTACGTTTTTCAATGCACTCAACGGAGTCCACTCCGTTTTATAACAAAAATACAGACCGTATACGGTACAGAAACGCAACGTTGACTACGGAGCTCACTCCGTTCAATTTAGAAAATACGGTGCGTTAACGGTCCGTCGACACTGTATGAAAAACGGTGTCGAACATCGTTTTCGATGTCACGTTTTATCCGTTTACTGTACCGTTTACGGTTCCATAATACGGTACGTTTACGGAATATGATTCCGTATTTCTATGCCTTTAACGGTACGTATACGGTACGTTTTGTTTCTTGGGGTTAAGCTACCAGTTTTATTGAAAAAGCTATGATTCTTAAATTTAGGTTAAAGATATTTCAAACGTTAACCTCAACTCTACACTAAGAAAATAAAGATGATTACCAGAAATATCACAGCCCTAAATATCAAGTTATTTTCAAATTATTTAGATCGTCTTTGAGACAACCATCTCTCAAATATCCGTCATATATGATAAAAATTGCTAGCAACCATCTTTCAAATTTACGATTATTTATAGCAAACGTCACTTAAACATCTTACAAATAGGAAGATAGTTGATTAATATTTGGAAAAGATACTCCATTAGAATTCGCGGAGTACTTTTTATTGAATTGAAATAAAAGGAATCAAATGTATTTTTATTTATTCTAGAATTAAAACAGAATCTTGGTTATACATCGCCATCGTCTTCGAATGTAAAATTATACAACGACTTGAGACTTCTTCGCGGAAGAACCAAGTCCGACCTGCAATGCTGTCATCAAAGTAAACTCTAAAAACAAATAATTTTCCATCTCGTGTTGATAATTTAAATCACTGGATATTTTATTTTCACTTTTACCATTAAAATGTAATATTTAAGTTGGCACATTTTTACACCATTTGATTTACTTAATTGTTGTGAATAAATCGAGCGTAAGAAAAAAGTACGCCATTTTCCTTTTTCATGATAGTCAAATGTCAAAATACCTCCAAAGTTTTGCTGCAAATGTCCAAGAACTCAGGATGTTTGCAATCAACTGTAAATATTTCAATTTTCATTGCTGTTGTTGCAAACATCTCGTAACTATCTGCATATATATCATATTTAAAATATATTAATAGTTTTGCTGCAACTTTATTGAAGCTTATCGGATGTTTAAATATTTGCTACAAGGCGTAAATTTTTAAGGATAGTTGCAGCAAGACTTTCATAAACATTTTGTTTTCCAGTGTACTAGACAAATATTAAATAAGTGTGCTCACGAAATATGATACAATTCTACAATAATGCACTCAGAAGAAAATGTCCCATTAAGTACTCAATGGTAGGACCATTAATCTTATGGTTCATGAATTAATAGTTTTTTCTTTTTGAATCAAAAGTTTTCTAATTAATTTGATAGTATTCAAAAAATTCAGTACCATTAATCGAAATATTTCAAAATTATTATTTTTAATAGAATAAATACTATTGTTTTAATGTTTTTCGCTTTTAATAATAAACGTGGCATAAAAAATATAAACACGAATATAAACTTGTTCATTTTGTACGTCATTCTGCGAGTTTGTGTTTGCTCAAAATGGTCGCATTTTACCATTTTTTATTTATTACAGATAATAAATAATAAATCGAATGGCGACGGACTCTAAATGCAGACTCAAGTATTGTAAACTGAAGCGAACATTGAATATGCTATAACCATGGTTGAAGTATATAGAGGTTAGTTCATCTGGACAGATAGTTGGCATACAAAATGTTGAAAATGTCAAGAAAAAAATATTGAAAATAAAACAATTAATTGTCATTTTAAAATTTATTTAAATGTTATGTTTTTTGCATTTAATTTTCACTATTTTATTAAAGTTTCAATTCACAAATTAACTATTTCACATTCTATATACACGATGGTTCATTTTGAAGTCCTGGAGATCTCAAAACTTTTTTAAATGTTGAGATTTGTTGATGTTGACATTTTGAGTTTTTGTTAATTTTCTGAACTTGTAAACAAAGCATTGATGTTCTGTTTTAAAATTTTCGTAAACAAATGATGAAACTTTCAATCAATTTTCAAAAAAAAGTAAATGTTGCCTGAATTTGAGAGATGACTTAACCTGTATATACTTCAACCATGGCTATAACTTTTTGCAACGAGAAGTGTCCATTTACGTGTGTGATTTTTTAATAGTTAATTTCAGTTTCGGCATTTAATTAAAATAAATTATACATTAAATTAACTAAAATCCACTTTTGTTTTAATAAAGTATTAGGAAAATGTAATTTGACTATACTATAAAATTAATAATTCGTATCATAAAATTTGTATAGGTTTTGCTTATTGTAATTAAAGGAGCACATTACAAAATTTATGGTGCAACAAAATTTTGTATTAACAGTTCCAATATTACTGAATTAATGGGACGTATCCTATTGACCAATTTTAATAGTATAAATTATTGTTTTTCTAATGAAATACTTTTAATTTACCATGATTTTTTTCTGGGTGTGCTAATGTACACCGACAACTGCTCCGTTTCGTGAATACCTTCATACCAATTGGTCAATAGGACAATTATTGATTTTTAGTATACAAAAAATAAATCTTTTCATATAAACTCAATGGCAATGTCATGGTATTTTCTGATTAAAATAATAATTAATCCTATTAACTATTTTTAATAGTAAAAAACTATTATTTATATAGTATTTTTCTGGGTGTTTATAATAATTTGTACATAACTTTTTCTACACCCGTTGTTCTGTAGTTCTGTCTTATTCCGTACTGCGAAAAAATTCAGACGTCCACTTCGAATTTCGGAATACTTTTTCAATTTTTACAGTTTGGGTGTGTGATTTGGCTAATAAAAGTGTGTGTATTTGCTAAAAGTTTTCTAATTTTTATGTTAATTTTTTTATTTATTTTAATTTGTCAAAATTTTATATAAGTAAATTATTTTAAATAAAAAATTAAACTATTATTATATACAATACAAATTCGAAATTGTTGTAGTTAGAAAATTTTAATTTTACTTTTAAATTTTACAAATAAATTAAATTTAAATTCTATAAATTTAAGACATCGAAAATTTAAATAACAGATTCCTTAGCTAAAAATATTTAGATAACTCAATTTTTTAAACTATCAAAACTAAAATTTTTCAAAAATTGAAAATTTCAATAAAAATTACAAAATAAAAATTTACTTGAGGGATATACATTGAGGGATGTAAATATTTTTGTTATAAATAAATTTGTTTATTTTTTAAAATATACAATTTTTTTTGGATTCCGAAAATTATATATTTCGAATTGTTCTTTACTTTTTTTAAAATACCTGCATTCTTTAACATTTTCTTTGAATATTTCTAGTTTATATTGTTAAATACTACAATGAGATTGAACTTATCAAGCTGAAAAAACTGAATTAAATTTAATATATTTGACATGCCTTCTACAGCTCATTCTTAAAACTCTTTGTAATGAAATGCAAAAACTGATATCAATTGTTATTAAATATTTTCAATTAAAAATTTATTTTACTTGGTATTTGATTAGAAAAAAACTAAATAGATAAGAATTTAAAATTGCGATGGTTGATACTAATTATCAACAGACTAAATTGGAAATCGGACCCTCACTCGAAGGAAACCCCACCTTTAAAAGTGAATACACTACAGGGATAAGTGATGGAATATATTTAAACAGTTTTTTTTTTGTTTATTTCAGTCAATAAACTATTTTTTTATTTATTTAAATTATATAAATACTATAGATTTAAATTAAACATATGTGTGAAAATAATCATATCATAGCAAATCATTAAAAATGTCACGTTTTCAATCAATTTCATTGCGATTTGTACAGATGATGATTTGGTCAAACTTAACAGTTTATATTATTTTGCAAAAAAATGTAATAATAAAAAAATATTAATTACTATAGAGATTATTATTGATAATTTAAATTATACAGACAGTCGTTATTATTGATACAACCTACTGTTTTATTTTATAGTATGTGATACGTGTGCCTACGACGAATAGAAAACATTTCGCCATTTTGACATATTTGATCGGTGCTGCTCATATGTCACAGTTTGTCCATTGAGTGCGGGTGCTGGCGCCGGACGCTGTCTCTGCTGAATCAACAATTATTTATTTACTGTTTATTTTTAATTAAAAATTTAATTGATTTTTCTTGCAAGCTTTTGTTTACCGTTACGTTACGTTATTGTGCTGTGTTCTGTTTTATAGTTATTGTAATATTCTCTATAATGTCAATAAATTATTTCATTCAGAATATGTATTATCAATGACAAATTCAAGCGGTGAGTGAAATTGGGCCGAGTGAAATTATTACATTTTAATAGAAATTTAAAGTCTTTAAAATATGCACGTTTTAAGTCTAACACAAAATGTATTCCTTTCCTTCCTTCGTATGTCCAATATGAGCATTTTCATCATGAGTTCTATTTTTTGTTTTTGTAGTATTTAGCATAATATGTCAACATGATGTATTGGTTACTCCGATGTGCAAATGAACTAAATCTGTATAAAGATAAAAACGAAGAAAATATGAAAACTTTTAGCACAAAATTATGCAAAACTGACGAGAGTAGCAGCCGTCATTACGTGAAGAGTACGTAGTAGGTGGCGATAAAAGACATAATAGACGACATAGCACATATAGCTTCCTTCACCTCCATCGTCCATCGCACCACAGCGACAAATTGGAATTGAGCCACCAGACATATAGCGCAAGCCTCCATATTTTGTAGAGTCCTTCTTTATCTGTTGCTGCTTCTAAATTAAAACGCGGTTGTTCAACTTTTGGTTTCATTTTTCAGTTTTTTTTTTACCCATCGCATATTTTCACCACCGTGGCTGATATTGAAAATAGACTGTAAAAAATCAAACTCTTTTAAATATTTTGGATTCAATTTGAAATATAATAAAAATTGAGTACCAGATACTTTTTTTTTTTTTTTGGAATATCTACTAAGATCCACAGCACTTAGACAGACTATATCCATTCCCTACAATTCTGTGGTTAATATCACCACGAGCGTCCATGCCCAAGCCGGGATTCGAACCCGAAACCTTCAGAATGCAAGTCCAGCGCGCTACCTCTGGACTGCTGAGGCCGGCTGTGTACCAGATACAAAGTAATATTAAAAATGATTGCATTTCATACAACAAAAATTTTTATATTTCAAATTTCAAGTCTAATTTAGAAGTATTTTAAAAACAGATAAACAAAAATTTAAAAAGAAACGATGAAAACTTTTCAGTCACTTTTTTAAATTAAACGTAGGTTAAACTAGTAGTTGAAATTTTGTCCATTGTCAACATATCACAAATGTTAAAAATGTCATATTTACTGATTACTAATTGTCCTTCTGTCTGTAAAATGTAACGAATTTTGTCCGATTTTATTAGGAACTATAGACGTTTGAAAAATGTATAAAAGTTTAAACCAAGTTTAAACTTGCACTGAAAAACTGGACCATTTGAAAACATCAGCAGTCTCTGAGGTATAAATATTTATATAAAACACAAGAATCATTGACAATAATTCTCGACAGCCTTTTTTTCTCCTAACAACTCTCTCTGGAACTAATCTTCCTTGTACATAACAATTTTTCATCCTCAGACTATATCGTCGTTGTAGAACGAAAATTCACCAAATACATTTTCAAAATGCCAAATATTCATTTACAAAAATCTTTATATAGCTGTCAATTTTTAATCGACCACATGATAAGAAAATGTAAGTCTATCAATTGATATTTCAACTTTAAAAATACATCAATTACTTTTTATAATATCAATCAACAAACTCAAAATTTAAGTTTTTCATAAAAATGTATTTGGTGACTTTTCGTTCTACAACAACGATATGTCTTGGAAACAGTACCCGTAAAACATTATATTGAATTTTGAGAGATTATAATCTTATTTTGAAAAATAAACGTTTTTTCGAAGGTCTCTAGTACTACCATTCAAATATTGATTTATCATTTATTTATTTTCAGATAACGTTTTTCGTTTTGAAAACTCGTGATTTAAAGATAATTCAAAAATTTGTAGATAATTAGTATTTTATATTTTAAATAAATTCAAAATACGTCTAATATATGTATGTCAATTCGACATGTTCCCTCTTTCGATGGAAAACGTATTAAAATTTTAAATTTGAAAGGATTAGTTTCTTGATGTTCCACAATTCTGACACGACATAATTTTCCTACCCATAAAATAGTTCTTGGAAACCATAATACTAAATTTGAAGTTTAAGAGAACATGTTAATTTTAATGTGGAGAAATACATGCGTATATAGTTTCAAATCGACTGGTGTACCTTTCACAAAACGATTGAAACCCTATTGAATAACGGTATCGGTTTTCTTTTTTGTTTCAGTTATATTACGGTTTTAAATTTTATAATGAAAAATTTTTGGTTACGGTTACGGTTCGGATTTCAGATTTCAGTTTTGTACTAAGGTTACCCATATTTTTAATGTCTGGAACAAACAAAAAAACTAATTATTTCACTCACACAAGAACTTAACCCCAATTACTTAATATTTGTGATGTTCAGCTTTTACAACCAGTAAACGTTTTTTGATATCGATTTCGTATAAAGGTTTCGGGAAATTTTCGATTTTAAAAATGGTTTTACTTAAATGGATATGGGTAACGGTTTAAATCCCTGTTTCCAAATATTGATTTCGCATATATTTTCAAAAATTGGTTGAAATGATTATAGGTTCCACATTCTACTTTTAGAGAAAAATATCACTGATCAACTTCATTTTTTTAGTTCAAAGAGACAACTAAATTTTGGCTTTTACGGTAACCATGTATCTAATTTAATGTGAGATTACTACGTTCAGAAAACAGTTTCTTAATACAGAGAAAAATAATACTTAAAACCCGCCATGTTATATTTACTTATTGTATTGATGTTTTTTTTTAAAAGCAGAAAATTTTCTCTGTAACATTTTCCATTGCATAAGAAAAATATTTTTATTATAAGAAAACATTTTCTTAATGCTAAGAAAAATGTATAATAATAATAGTTTGGCACTACAGTCCTATAAGAACTTAGGCCGAGCTCTTTGAGCATTTTGAGCTGTGCGTGTTATATTTGTACTCAAAGAGGTGGGACCTATAGTTTATTGCCGAATCCGAACGGCGGTAGAGAGCTTTTCATAGGCAATGTTTTACTCTCGTTGGTTTGCCGTTTACTGCCGAGAGGTAGCGCGGTATAGAAAAATGTTTCTATGAAAAGATGTTGTTAGCCAAAGTCCAGGCTTGAACCGGGGACCTTTCAGCTCGCATTCCAACGTACTAACCACTGAGCTACCGCGGCTACGAGAAAAAAACTTATATAGAGGCAACATTTTAATGTTTGCATGCAATCATAATAACTCTGACCTTAATTTGACTATTATTTTAAATATATATATTTTTAATTATTTTGATATTTCATAACATTAGGTTATATATTATTTATCTTAAAAGTCTAGAAATTCAAAAAATATGATTGCAAACATAATATGTTGCATGCAAAATACATCAAGTTAAATTTTATTATTATTAGGAACTGTTTTTCTGCCTGTAAATTATGCACATTGTGAACAGCAATTTAAGCCACTGTGCATCGTCAAAATACGACAATGGCTGGCGAAACTCATTAGTTTAAAAAATGTTTCCTATTATTTTGCTCTAGTTTTGAGACATTATAAATTTCCATTTTATACACACTGCAGGCAATATACTTTTGAAATTGTAATAATAAAAAAAGAATAGAAATAATAAAATAACATTTTAAACTGAGGCACACTTTTTCTTTAATTGTTAAAAAAAACAGCATAATTCTTATACAAGACAATTATAATAGTTAAAAAAATAAGTGGACTGCGAGGAGACATGATACAGAATCAAATCTTGAGACATATATTATAATTTTGAGGAATATTGAAAACATATATTTTTAATTTTGTCATCATCAATGTGACTAAATCCGACAGGTAGCAGTATCGGAATGTAGGATCATTATCCGATAATTAATACCATAAGCCTTTAAGGGATCAATTTAAGATTTATTAATATTCCTTAAAAAACATAAATGCAAAATTCTAGCAAATCAAACAAAATCTATAGGATTTTCGATAAAAATGAATCTACGTAGAATGATATCACTGTTTTCATCGTTATAATTAGCGAGTTGGTATCGAAAATGTTTTTCTTTTAGATGGACAAAATGAAATTGTTCAGAACATTTTATTGTTTTCATAAAAATTTGGAATATAAAATTCATGGAGGTATAATATATTTTGAGTATTATATCGAAAAATTATCATTTTTGAACCGAATAAAAAAATTAAGGCCAAATGGTTTGTAGGGATTGAACTCAAGTTCAAATGCTGTGACTCACAACATAAAAATAGAGACAGAAGACATAACAAACAAAACTGAGTGACCAATTTGCTATAAAAAATCCACTTATTCCTTCTATTCAGAAAAAATGTACATCATATTGATGAATTCCGTTCTTCAAACCATGATTAAATGTATTGAAGAACCATTCATAATATTAATGAGTAACGACATCAATGTTATGAATGCGATAATAAATATGATGAACAATTGGTAACTGTCGAAAAAGTGTTCTTCAATGTGATGAATTGTATGTAAAGAATACGTTTCATCATATTTATGAACAAGAACATTAAATACAACATATTTTACTTGATATTGAAGAATGCTGTTCATCAAACGAAATTTCAATCAAAATATTTATTTTTCTTTCATTTTTTGCCGTACATTTCAGTTCTTAAGTAATTCTTGTACACAGAAAAAAATTCTTCAATATGATGAATTTATTAAAAAATATTATGAATATTTTCACCAACTACCAGATTCATCATATTGATACCACCGTTCATTAAATGACATATTAATGAATGCATTCATTATATATATGAACAAAATATTCAATACAATGAATTTGAATTGTCATATTGATGAATTTGTTCATAATATTTTTTTCATAAAAAAAAAAATTATAAAATAATTAAAAAAAAAGATTTTAAAAATTTTATTTAAAAATAATAGTAAAAAAAATTAACCGAAGAAAAATATTCGGACAAAAAAAATTGTTCAAAAAAAAAAATCGAAAAAATATATTTTTTATATATATAATTTTTTATTAATAAAAAGTTGTAATTATAATAAATATATTAAAAAGGTTTTACTAATTTATGCATGTCGAGCAAGCATTATATAAGAATTAACACACAAGAACTACTTGAGAACTGAGAAGTACGGCAAAAAATGAATGAAAAATAAATATTTTGATACAAATTTGGTTTAATGAACAGCGTTCTTCAATATGATGAACATATATGTTGTATTTTATATTTTGGTTCATTAATATGATGAAACGTATTCTTCACATACAGTTCATCATATTGAAGAACACTTTTTCGACAGTTACCAAGCGTTCTTCATATTTATGATAGCATTCATAACATTGATGGCGTTAGTCATTAATATTATGAATGGTTCTTCAACACAGTGAATCATGGTTTGAAGAACGGAATTTATCAATATGATGTACTTTTTTTTTCTGTGTATGTTATTCTTATATAATACTTGCTCGAAATGTTTTATAATATATATTTATTTATAATTAAAACCTTTTATTAATAAAAAGTTATATTTATTAAAAAAATATTAAAAAAATGTATTGTTTGAATTTTTTTTCGAAATAATTTTTTTTTCGAAAAATGTTTTTTTTTTTAATTTTTTTTTCTAAAAATTTTTTAAATCAATTTTTTACAACAACACTATTTTCGAATTATTTTCTAAAGAATTTATTTTTATTTTTGGAAAATTAGAAAAAATGAACAAATTCATCAATATGACGATTCAAATTCATTGTATTGAATATTTCGTTCTTCACTATGATGTTCGATAGTACGTATAATTTCATATATATAATGAATATATATTCATCAATATGTCATTTAATGAACGGTGATATTAATATGATGAATCTGGTAGTTGTTGAAAAATTCATAATATTTATGAATAAATTCATTGATGATTTTTTTTTCTGTGTATTGCCACGATTAACTTTACTTTAAAATATTTGCAAATATCAAATGATAAAATCCCATTATGCCAACCGTTCGAAGATAATGTTTTAGCATTACTTTATTAAGTAAAACCCTCTATTTTATATTGGTTTATATACTTAAGCCATACAAAGTCTTCATTAACCCAATGTAACTCAAACTGCATGCCACCCATGGGTATCTTGGTCATGCTCATTCAATATCTAATCGGGAACAACTCCATTCGCGTAGAGGTCGCTTTATTAGTCATTAATTTTGATTATGTTCGCTAATTAATTGGCTTTGTGTTGGTCGGATGGTTGGTCGGTCGGTCGGTCGGACCAACCGTCGAACGGTGTTAGTTGTTGACTTCCCTGGGTGTGGGTAATTGGAATTTATTGGCGTATTGACCTGACAAGCATTTCTGTCTGTCCGTCCGTCCGTCCGAACGGAAGAGTTGTCAATATTTACATAAACGTGAACAGAATTTTGATTGGAACCGAAGTCAAAATGTGGAATAAAAGAAACTGCAGCGGAAGAATAATGAAAATTCAATTTTTAAATTAGTGCAGTTTTGTTGCTGCTTCTAGTTCTGCTTCTAGTTTCTACTGCAGTGCAATACGATGGAAATTTAATCAACTTGCTGTGCAATTATTTTCCCCATTTTCTTCTACTTCATTTTTGCCAGTTACAACGTCTTCATCGTTGCTACAGCACAGCCATAGCACTGCAGTCTGCAGCACAGTACAACAAACAAATTTAGGAAATTAGTTCATTGATACTTCCGCCGCATACCTTGCGCTATAACTCCTTGGCGGTACAACTACTGTTGCATGCATGGCCATCGTCACGGACATGGAGCTACCTACCGGACACGGACATGAAGTCATAGTTAAAATAGAATAAAAACAAAATTAAACAAAAACTACTACGTTCGACGTACGTGTAGAATTTTGCTGTAAAGTATTGAAAATCGTTTTCAATTAAGAAAGTAGTGCGAAATGCAATACAAATAAATTTCATCGTTAGTTTGCAAAACAATCACAAACAGCAAGAAAGAAATCGAGGAAACTTAGTATTTGATAAAAATATGTGCAGGTGATGCGGCGCCTGTGTTCTTTAACATTTTTACCAATTGGTCGCAATATAGAGAGCAATAAAACTGGAATTATGGAGAAAACGAATAACACTATGTTACAGCAAAAATGTAGGTATATTGAAAAAATAATATTTTTTCTATTTTCGACATTTCAGTATCTGATTTAAAGGTGTATCTATCCGGCTCAACTCATTGAAAATGTGTACTGACTAAAACGGAGAAGATTGCTGAATGTTGCTGACAAAAATTGACAGAACATAAACATAAATTTTTTTTTAGTAAACAAAAAATATTTTTGAAAATTAGCTACAATTTCTTTTGGTGACGACTCAAAAAATGATATCAAATTATATTGAGCCTTGGGACCACGTCTGTAGGAGAACCTGCGGCATCAGCAGTATTAAACAAAAAGTACGTCTGTGTATTTTTTTGTTCACAATTGCTTTAATCCGGAACAAAAAATTATGAAAAAAAGCAGCTATTGATCCCATATCTAGATCGACTAAAATAGGGTTATGATTCTAGAAAATTTAGAAATGTTCAAAAATGTTTTGAACGTTTTGAAATCCTTGAAAAGTATCGTTTTGAACGTTTTGAAATCAGTGATATAAATACATAACCAATTACACAACTCAACAAAACGAGAAAACCATTGCCATGGACATCCTTATATCATACCTGTAGAATTCACGGTTACCTATATTAACTGCATTCTCAGTTTTTTCTATTACGTAACCTTTTTTCGAAAATGGCTCTCGATATTTTAGGCCCTTTTCAGCCCTTACACAACTAGATTTCCAAAAAACTGTAAGCTGTTTTTTTCTTTCAATTATCCAGACTAATTACAATATTCCAAGAAATGCTATTATTCCGATAGGTTTTTAAGATATTTGAATCTAAACTCGAACATTTTATTTTTTAAGACTATTTTTTGACGATTTTTTAGTATTTTGGATGTAATGTTGAATAACAAAATGATTTATGGTTCTGTAGTACATAGTTCAAGCTAACAAAGAAAATTACTAACTTTTATTTGTCGTTTCTCATTTTTAAAATATACGCTATCAACACAGTTTCCGTTAAAATCGTTTAAATTTAAAATTATTGTATATTTTACATAAAAATTACTGAAAAATATCCCTCTTTACCCGAATTGTTCTCAAAAACGTTACGTAATAGAAACGAGTTGGGAAAGTTAGGTCACATGGGTAAGTTCGGTCACATGGGGCGAATTTTTAAAGTCGGTCGGGCCCGACTATGGAATACCCTACACCTTTGGTGGAGATATTAATGAGGAATATTTAATTGTATACCTTAATTTTAAATTTTTAATTATGCTGAACCTCAGAATATTATTCATATCTCAGAAATTTACGTCTTATATCCCCATAAATTAAAAAAAATTATATAAAGTATAAAAAACTAAAAAAAAAAATTGAAAAATATAATTGGGCGGACCACGCCTATATTTAAAATTTTGAAAGGCTAATATTTCATAGATTTGATTTTAATAATTTACGGATCAATTTTCGACTATGAAAACCCGGGAAATAATGAAAAAAAAATGTGGGCGGATCACGCCCATTTTTGGACCACATATTTTTAGGTGAATTCTAACAATACGTTTTAAATTTTATAACTATACCTTGAATACTTTTCGAGTTATTAGTTCCGAAAGAGTTATATAAAAGTGACTTGTATGGGAGGTGGGCGTGTCCGTTGACCGATTTGGCTCATTTTCAAACTCAGTTCCTACTTTTGGCTAAAATATATTGAGACGAAATTTCATCGCATTCTGATCAGTATTTCTCAAGTTATTCTGTATTCGGACAGCAAGACAGCAAGACAGCAAGACAGCAAGACGGACAGACAGACAGACGGACATGGCTAAACGGACTCGGGTAGTGATGCTGATCAAGAATATATATACTTTTCCATACCGGACACGCCTCCTAAGGGGCGTTACAATATATGCACAAAGTTAATATACCCTGTACCTCATAGGTGTAGGGTATAAAAACTGAGTATGCAGTAAGAATGCAATAAGAATAGATTAAGCCTTGAAATATGATACTTTAGATTACGGGCATTAGATTTTTGTTTTTTGAAAAATTATTTTATAAATGAGGGCATTTTTAAAAATTAGAAAAAAGTTTGTAATTTTCATAGTTAATTTTGACTATGCTTTGTATAACCATAAATCATTTTTTTGTTAACTAGCTGGACCAGTGCACGACTCGAGCAAAGATTTTGTAAATGCAAAGATATGGAGCAATTTTATTAATATAAAAAACATTTTTATTATTATTTATATCAGGGACCCGTGCTTTGGTGTGGACGTTTTTTTATTGGTTTTATAAATGCAGTAACCAAAACAAATATAATTCTCCGTCAAAACAACTTTTCTCAAAGACAATTCTTTCTCAGATTGTGTCTCCCGATAGAATTCTTCCCCGTTGAATATTGCGCCGTAGAATACTTCCCCGTAGAATATTTCGTCGTAGAATTCTTCCTAGTATAAATCTTTCCCATAAATCTTCCCATAGAACGCTTTCCCGTAGAATTCTTCCCGGTAGAATTCTTTCACGTAGAATTCATCCCCGTAGATTTTTTACCAATAGATGTTTTAGTGTGGTGAGTTTCGGTTTGGTGAATTTTAGTGTGGTGAGTTTTAGTGTGGTGAATTTTTGTGTGGTTAGTTTTAGTGTGAAAAATTTTATTGTGGTGAGTTTTAGTGTGTCGAATTGTGTAGTAAATTTTGGTGTGGTTAGTTTTATTTAACAAAAAATAATTCGACAAAAACAACAATGTTCGAAAATTTTCGAAAAAAAAGTTTTGTTAACAAATTTTTTTGAATGACAAAAACAATGCAATGGTCGAAGTCGCCATTTTTCAAAAAAAAAAAAAAAAAAAAAAAACACCAAAAATAAAGTCGAAAAAAAATTGTTTTTGATTTGTTTTTGTTTTTTTGTTCTGTTTTTTTTCCATTAGTTTGTCTTTTAGTTTTATATTATTGCTTTTATATTTTCGATTTTGTTTTGTGCTTTTGAATTTTTGCTTTTAAATATTTTTTTTGTATTTGAGTTTGTTTGTTTCATGTTTGTACAGGGTTTTTCAAATGGGACGCTACAAATGTAGAGCGACATGGACAGCAAACGACACCATATTTCTTGCCGCTCTTTTAACATTTCTCTTTAGTAAAGTTTGCCATTTCATCGTGGAAAGATATACGAGCCAACAACGAGTCGATATTATTAAAATTTACTACCGAAATTCGGAGTCAGTAGCCTCAACGTTAAGAGCGCTACGTCCAATTTATGGTCGTCATAATCGTCATAATCGTCATAGCAGATCAACAATTGAGCGTCTAGTGGAAAAATTTGAATCCACAGGCAGAGTACAAAATATTCCCTTGCCAGTGAGACAAAGAAGTGCCCGTAGTGTCGAGAATATTGCTGCCGCTGAGGCTTCAGTTGAAGAAAGCCCAAATGTGTCTCTCACACGTCGTTCTCAAGCGTTGGGCATCTCTGTGACGTCCTTGTTGCGAATTTCGCGAACAGATCTTGGCCTACATACTTACAAAATCAAATTGACGCAAGAACTGAAGCCGCTTGACCACCAGAAGCGTCGTATGTTCGTGAATTGGGCTGAGCAACAACTTGAAAATGATTCGGATTTTCATCGAAAAATCATCTTCAGCGATGAGGAACATTTTTGACTGAATGGTTTCGTTAATAAACAAAATATGCGTTATTGGTCAGACAGCAATCCACACGTACTCCATGAGTCATCATTGCATCCCGAAAAAATTACGGTTTGGTGCGGTTTATGGGCCGGCGGCGTCATTGGGCCATACTTCTTCCGTGATGATCAAGACCGGCACGTTACTGTGAATGGGTATCGTTCAATGATAACCGAATATTTTTAGCCCCAATTAGATGATATGGACTTGGAGGACATGTGGTTCCAACAAGACGGCGCCACAGGCCACACAGCGAATGCCACAATCAATTTTTTGGAAACCAAGTTTGTAGAACGTGTTATCTCACGAAATGGTCCAGTCGATTGGCCGCCTCGGTCGTGCGATTTGACGCCGTTAGACTATTTCCTGTTGGGCTACGTCAAGTCTATGGTCTATGCCAACAAGCCAGCGATGATTGATGAACTTCTTACGAATATCGAACGTGAAGTTGCAGCAGTATCGGCCGATTTATGCTTGAAATCCGTTGAAAATTGGGTTCAGCGTCTGGACTTCTGCAAGCGTGCCCGCGGTGGCCATGCAAAAGAAATCGAGTTCCATACATAAAGGCATCGAACGTGATTTTACAGGAATAAAAAATTTCATTGATATCCAAAACCGTTTTTGTTTTATTTAAAAACAAGACATAGCGCTCTTATTGAAAAACCCTTTACCTGCTGTAAGTGTCAAGTTAACTCTTTTTGAAAGTTTAGGGTATATCAAAAGTGCCACTCCCATTTTTTCATCCCTCCCATATATTGCCTATCATTCCTTTCAGACTCTACCGTATCTGTGGTAAAAATTTCAAGTAAATCGTATCAGTCGTTTGGACGGAGATGCGGAACAAATAAACAAACAAACCAACAAAGAGATTTATTTTATTAATAGGATTATTTAATACTAAATGACAAAAAAAATCTAAAAATAACAAAAAAAATTCCGAGTTTATATTCATTCATTATAGTATGGAATATTCGCATTAATTGGATATTAAAATTAGCTCAGACAATTAAAAGAAAATTTGCGTTTAAGTTTTTTTTGTTAAACTATTTTTCTTCAGAACTATATTTTTTTATTCCAAGGAGTGGGTGAAAACGACTTAAAAAAAATACTTTTCTCAAAAACGTTACGTAATAGTCGAACTCAGCACCAGCGAGTTATATAGAATTGATGTATGAGAAGTCCATCGGAAAAAACTTGTTGGGTTGTGTTTAACTTAGCCATACCTACCTTTTAACGATTGAAGACTATTTTTTTGTCTCTGAGATTTAATCGATAACGGGAAAGGTCTCTTAAAAATAATATTAAGTTTTTATTTTTTTTTTTTGTGTTTCCGTGTTATAGATATTACACATATTTTTGTACTCGTATAGACGTAATAAGTTCCTGTTACATTAGCCAACCCGAATTTCATCTCTTTGCTTGAACTCTGTGCACCTTTAATAAGACGATTACTATTGTCTAAAATACAATCTTTAACATAATGAAATCCTATACTCGAGGTAAAATGTAATGTAAAACTCACCACAACCAAAATCTCAGCGCCCATGATGTTTAGAATCTGGTACAAGTCCAAAGACATGCATACTACATCTGACTAACTAGTGAGCCAGAGTCGCTCGCGGTCCTAATGATTTTGCTGCACAACAAAATCTCACATGTTATATTCGCTGAGTTGTTTTTAATTTTCTACTTTGCACTTTATTCCCTGCTCCCTCTACGTTTTGCTGCGCTTGGCCCGTTGTCTTACTCTCGCTCTGGCACTGGCACTGAACTGTCTCTATTTAATATTAAGTGATTTTGTAGTTCGTAGTGAAATTCGATTACTTTCCACAAAGTTTAGCACTAATTGGAAATCCTGATGGTAATATTCGACAAACTCGAAACCAAGTCAAACAGAAACGGTACAAGTAACGCAACCAACCAAGGGCACTGTTGGGTTCGAAGTCAACGAAGGCAACACATCGAACACCGACCGATACGATACGATGCGACGCGACGCGACGAGATGCAGGCAGGAGAGTCAGGATTCAGGATGACCGCAGTACAGGAGAGTCGAAGTACAACGTAGTACGAGAAAGACGATATGTAATTATTGAAAGTTCATGTGACTAACGCCTCACCTGGCAAGATGATGATGATGACGATGATTATTAGGAGGCCAACAACAAAAATAGCAACACTCTTTAGTAGCAGGACTCCAGGCAAGGATGTCGAATAGGTTCGTTGGAGATGACGTCGTGCTGGTAAAATGTAATAAATAGTTATATAACTGGTAGCATAAGACAAGCATGAATACGCTTTAGTAACGTTTTTTTAAATATTACATTCTCCCATTAATGATTTTGTCCAATAACATGGAAATCTAAAATATCAACTTTCACAAGAACCATCTCTTAGTCAGAATAGTTGGGTAATATTAAAAGTTGCTTATAGAGCATCATCAAACGAATGATAAACTCTACTCTCTTATAGCAATATGTAATAATCTCTCAGGTTTTAGGGCATAACAAGTGGGTCGTTTGAGTGCACAAATCCAAGTGCTGTAGAAAACAAGTATAACTCGAAAAATAAATCAAAGTCCTTGAGGTAAGCATAACACATTTCGTAAAGTAACAGATTTCGAATAAAAATAAAATTTGTTAATTAGAATTATTGTCTACCAGAACTTTTCCATATACTCTTATGTGTAGATTTTATAATCAAGGACCGACTTTGTTGTATAGATCCGTCTATATATCATTTTTAAACTCACCCTGTACATATTGAATTCCTATATATACTATAAATAGTGCAAAAATTTTCAAGAATATCCTATCGTGGTATTAATGAGAAAATCTTATAATCTGAAGGTAATTAAGAAATAAAATACTACTGTTTCACAGTGTTCAGAGATCAAACCACGATCACTGGTAAACTAGAAGAGCTAGATCAAAGAAACTTCGGAATTAGATTACTTATACGCCTAGTATATCTGGTATTGAAAATATGCATGTTCGGTCGATTTCAAATATCTCACCCAGAAAAAAATTCCCTCAAATCCGAATAAATTTGGTCAATAGGACAATTATTGATTTAATAGTATACAGCCGCGGTAGCTCAGTGGTTAGTGCGTTGGACTGCGAGCCGAAAGGTTCAAGCCTGGACTGAGGGTAACAACATCTCTTCATAGAAACATTTTTCTATACCGCGCTACCTCTCGGCAGTAAATGGCAAACCTACGAGAGTAAAACATTGCATATGAAAAGCTCTCACCCGCCGTTCGGATTCGGCAATAAACTGTAGGTCCCACCACTTTGAGTACAAATATAACACGCACAGCTCAAAATAGTGAGAGAGCTCGGCCTAAGTCCTAAGTCCTTATGTAATAATTTAGCCTATTGACTATTTTTAATAGTAAAAAACAATTATTTATATAGTATTTTTTTCTGGGTCCTTATAAACAGGGTTTTTCAATAAGAGCGCTACATAAGTTTTTTTCAAGGGTTTTTCAATAAGGACGCTACAAAAGTAGATCGACAGGGACAGCAAACGACGCCATATTTCTTGCCGCTCTTTTGACATCTGTCTTCAGTAAGGTTTGCCATTTCATGATGGAAAGATATACGAGCCAACAACGAGTCGAAATTATTAAAATTTACTACCGAAATTCGAATTCGTATATCTTTTCATCATGAAATGGCAAACCTTACTGAAGAGAAATATCAAAAGAGCGGCAAGAAATATGGAGTCGTTTGCTGTTCCTGTTGCTCTACTTTTGTAGTGTCCCATTTGAAAACCCTGTAGCATTAACTATAACATCTCTATTTTAATTGATACTGGTCAAAGTGACATTTTAAAAACCCATTTACTTTATAATCAAATATATCCAAATATTATTTGTCTCGGTACACTATAAGAATAAAAAAAATCCTTTCTCGAACCAAATTTTATTCGACATTTTTTTCGTTAATTTGATTTTTTAATATTCAGATAAAAATGTATATTGTACATTCTAAAAGTTTTTTCATCATAAAAGTATTTTTTTTTCAGCACATTAAAAAATAGGTATCAATTCATATTTGACTATATCTGTAACTGAACATTCGGTTGTCGTAACCTACTGATTGCATTTTTTTTCTGCCAAAATTAGCTTTAGTCAATTTGTTTCAACAACTGAGTAGGTTGTTGTATTAAAAAAAAAATGACAACTTCATTTCTATCGATTACCAGAATTTCGGTAAATATTATGGATACCGCACTCAGAAAAAAAAAAACTATCAAATCCATAGGAAATCCTATTGATTTAACGATTTTTTACTATTAAAATTAGTCAATGGAATTTTTCCTATTAATATCATAGTGTAGGAAGTATTCATATTAAAGTGGCGTCCAACTATTGATTTTAATAGTTTTTACTATTGAAAATTTATGTGATGTCCTATTAAAACTGAAATGTCACATTAAAACAATAATATATCACATTAAGATAAATTGACTTATACTATTATATATATGATAAAATTATTTGATAACTTAGACTATTGTTTTAAAAATATTGCCATATAAATGCAATAGTTTAAATCATTTAAAAATAATAATAAATCACATTATTTTAAATGAAATAACTATACAATCTGTGACACCGTACTATTCAAATTATATTATTTAAAAAAAAATTAAAAATGATTGGACCTATTAATTCCAAATGATATTAGTATTATTGGAAAGCTAAATAAATGTAAACGAATCAAATATATGTTGATATAAATTTTAATAATGAAATAATTTATACAAAGCATAGGATTATTTAGGTCTTTTTTTGACACACTATATCAATAAAATAATAAAATAGTATGTGATATGGCCATCGACATATAAATTTTTCCAAACATATACTTGCAAACGTTCGCGGAATCATTTTAATTTTGTGCTGCCTTCCCCTAGTAGAAATTTTGGTAGGGCCATGGGCATGAAGTGATCATGTCATTATTTGAGATGATCGGGATATGACCTTGTCTTTGTAACGCAGTGTCCTGATCATGTACTGATCGGGCAATTTCCCTTTTTATTATTTACCTTACAATTGCCTTGTCAGAGCCCGAGCATAATAGGGGTTCTCTCATTAAATCTCGATCATTGGCTTATGTCATTTCGTTAAGAGGAACAAATAATGTAACTATGATCGGGAACATTTACTGTTTAGATAATGCAAACCCTGGCATGGTAAGCATGATAAGGGCATGCAAAGGCAATGATCATATTTTCTCTAATAGGGCTTACCCAACGAAAACCCGATCATTTCCCGATGGCGCATCGGGAAAATTTCTACTAGGGTTTTGCGGTTTTTTAGACTGCGATAACAACATGGTTACAACGAAGTGCATCTGAAAAATAAATAAATTAAATAATATTTATCAGTATTTCATAAAATTATGTTGATGTATTAAAATCATGAATCATATTTATCTTATTGACGATATATTGATATAAATACATAATCAATAGTTTGTTTCATATAACAAAAGTATTGATAATATAATATATCCTATTAAAACAAAATGACAAAACTATAACAACAAAACTTTTTAACCTATTAAAATCATTTTTAATATTTTCGTCCTATAGAAAAAATAATATTATACATATGTTAAATATGAAAGTAATAGGAAATAGCAATCTAAAAGAACGTAAGAATATATTATTTCTAAAATTTAATATTTAAAATACACGAAATTGTATTTAATAAATAAATATGAAAATAATGCAACCTTGAGAATGATGCTTCAAGAGTCTGTGTCCCAAAACGCTTCTCAAGTACATTTTTTCATGTATTGACTTGGTTTGTGTCCATCTTCACAGTGTGTCCTCTTTGACTTTTCTTTATTTTATGTTTAAGTTTAATTTATTTTTTTTTAGTTTTCTTATACACTTTTTTACATCACCTTGGCTTCACGACCAAACAGAATATAGTTATGAATTTTGCAATCGACATTCTCCAACGTCACGATTGCGTTTTTACGTATTTAATTACCTACTAATTTGTGAACGTACAAATTTTAGTAACTTACTACTATTCGAATATAAATCATTTTGCAACTTTTGTGAAGTAGTTAATAGGTCATTAACATTATAATTTTAAAAAATTTATAAAGTCTTTTTTAATACCAATGAAACAAACACTTTGTGGTTTTGTTGAATATCTTTTTATTTAAAGCAGCATTGAAAAAGTTCTTTTTATTGTTTTTTGATGGTTTCATCACATTACTATAATAGTTTAATTAATGTGATGCAAACTATTAATAATCAATAGTATTGCACTATAAAATAAACTATTAAAACAATAGTAAAATTACTATTTTATAAATAACATGTCCTATTGAATTAATATTGACCACCTTATTGGCTAAACAATAGTACAAAGTACTATAAAAACTATTGAATTAATAGAAAAAACTATTATTTCATGTCCTATAAAATCAATAGTCGTACTATTGGTTTTTTGTCTTCTGAGTGCGGAAATAGTCCCTATTTTCTTTTTTTTTTTGATTATAAAGAAATTAATCAAGAAATGTTTTTTTTTTTATAATGTTTATAATATTGAGGTTTCGAAAACAGACTTGAAGGCTGCAACAACCTCGTGTTTGCTGACAAAGATGTTGCCACATCTGAATTAAGAGCGTAGTTTTTGATATGATTTATTTTATTGATATAAAATTAACTACCTTTATAGGAATAACTTAATTGTAAAAAGGTACCTATGTTTGATTTGTTCACAAAGATTACATTTTTCGACTTGAACTTCCATATTTCATATTTATAATATTTTATGCTGAAAATAAGAAACTTATTACATTATTAAATACCTACTTATACTGATATTTAATATCATTTTACAAATTGTGCATTATATTAAAAGGCCCCTTTTTATATTGAAGACCCATTCAATTTATAATGACAATTTGTCATTTATTTTCTAAAGACATATAATAGAGCTTTTCAATATAATCCAAATGGCAGACAATAGTTTCTAAACAGTATTTGAAGGGCTTCACAAAATAAATTCCAAAACGTTGAAATTAATTAAATTTTTAAGGAGATTGTTCAGAATGTTATTATACGTGATGCTGGCTGGCTGTTGCTGCTGCCATCCATCCATCCATCCATCCTTTTGCTAATTGAATAATCCTTTTGATGTTGTCGTAAACATTTTTATGGTATCGTTACGACACAAAGTTAACTAAACTCAAACCTAAAATGCACTCATTGTGCGACGATAATAAGGTAGGCATTACGACACAATCAGTAGATAAATACTAAAGTGGTATAGAGCATATAGCCGAAGGTACAGAGTGAAATACCGGCGGCGGTTAAATGCAAAAGGATACATTTTAGTTATGATATATTTACGAAATGTTTGAATACTTCGAATATTTATGATTTACATAAGACAGGGAATAAGTTTAGATTTTTGGCAGTTGACAACATCTTCCACTATTTGTCTGGGTGCAATTCATAATAATCGCTCTTCAGGTTGCAGCAACAACTAACTAGTTTTATGCTGATGAAAGTTTAAAGCTCTTTATTACTTCCACTTAATTGACATTTGAAAGACTTATATTTAAATCATTCGCGCGTATGCCAACTATTTCCGTTTCCGGTTTCCGCACAAGCAGTTAATCGTGCATTTGGCGCCGAGTCCTTGCAATGCACTAAATTTCAAATTCAAATTCACAGACTGCATTTGTGTTTCTGTGTGTGTGTGCTCGCCGGGTTGTGGTTTGAAGCCAACCCTGCGACAAATCTATGTGATTTGCCAATGTCTGTCGTCCCGTCTTTCTGCGTCCTTCCTTTCTCCTATCGCGCTTTGTGGCTGCAATCATTGTAAATGCAAAAGTGTGCAGACATGTCACACATGTTGTTGTGCGGTAGTTGCATCCCGACAGGAGCAGCAGCAACTCCTTGACATCACAATCACCCACATACTGCATCCTCTCATCAAACATTCTCCATTTCCTATGAGCCTCTGCCTATACCTCACCGTCGTCTGTGAAACTGTGGAACACCCAACTGTTGTTGGCTTGTGTGCATATGTAATAATTGAATGTGGTTTATTGCCAACATACGGATTTTCTTAAAATCCTGCAGGCAAGTCAAGTAGTCTTCCTTCCTTCCAAGGAGCCACCAAAACAAATGCTGGCAAATCGAAGCGTTGGCACACACAAAAAAAAATATCAACAAAAATTTCACCAACTAGCAGTATTCATCATATTGATGATTTCATTCATTGAACTAAAATCGTATTTTTTAAATGTTTTTCATTTTCAATATTTTTTTAACATCAAATTTCAAACACAAATTTGTCTCCATTTTCACATTTATGTTTTTATAAATCTTATACGAGTTATAATATTTAATTGCTAATTATACGAAGACTCCATTTCATCATATTAATGAATAATTTACATCATATTGATGAATTTTGCTCATCAAACCACATTAATTTAAATATCATAAATCTTATAAGAATTATAAATACATAAATGTGTAAATGGAGACATTTTTTTTTGAAATTTGATGTTATAAAAAATATTAAAAGTGAAAAGCATTGAAAAAAATACGATTTTAGTTCAATGAATGAAATCATCAATATGATGAATACTGGTAGTTGGTGAAATTTTTGTTGATATTTTTTTGAGTGCATTTGACAGTAGTAGAGGGAAAATTGTGGATACTTCTTTTTATTATGTAAAAGAATTTACATATTTTATATTAAACGGTATTTTGTACATGTTTATAGTGGAAAATAAATAGCGAATAGAGAAAAACATTGTTTTCAAAAATCGATGATATGCCTACTGAAAATAAAATCTAAATATAAAAGAGCTCTAAAACCAAATATGTCCTTTCAATTCCATTTGACAACCCCCTATAAGAGGCATTCTTTTTCAAATCGGACGGATTTCGTCAAAAATATTCAGTTTCACTTTGGATTTGCTTCAATTTTTTTTATGTCTTTTTGTCAATAGGTTTGAAAATACAGGGTGTTTAAAAAAAGAAAATATGACGCATGGATCTTTTTTAAAAATTATATAACTTTGCATCTGTGCGTAGAATAGCGTCAAGTTTGGTCTCATTTTGAAGGTAATAGAATTTTATTTATTGCTCTGTACAAATTTAATATATTTTTAATTATCATGTAACTATTATAAGCAATTAAAATGTTTAAGGAAAGGAATTATAGCAAAAAAACGAAGAAATTGGAAAAATTGAAAATCTTGTCATGCCAAAAGGACGAATCTTTTAATTTTTTGCTATAACTCTTTAATGGTACAAGATAAAATAGTGATGTAGAGGAATCTTTTCTTTGTTTTTAAAGCACCTATCGATCTGCATCATTAATTAAAAATTTAGTCCAACATTAATTTGCCATTTGTTATTTGCTGGAAAAAATGTTTGGCAAAATATTTTTAAATAGTGATGCAGTTCGATAGGTGCTTTAAAAACAAATAATAAATGTTTTTACACCACTATTTTATCTTATACCAATAAAAAGTTATGGTGAAAAAATGAAAAGATTCGCCCTTTTGGCATGACAAGATTTTCAATTTTTCAATTTTTCAAATTCGCACTTTTGGTTTTGTCTTTTGTGGCTAAAAATACCCAATAAAATGATACGCGATTTTGGCTCAGCATACTTGAGGATAAACTACATTCTAAAATGTAAAAAAACACAAATGTCAAAAATTGCACATTCGTCCCTTTGGCATGATAGTGACGATATGTTGTCACAACCAACTCATTGCCCACCCAGTTTATTCGGTTCTCTACACTGCTAAGTCGGTAGTGTCAAAGTGTCAAAAATATTTCGTGTTCGATTTGAAAAAGAATGCCTCATAAACATCCCAAAATATACAATTTTGCCGGAAATATGTCTGAGATATTTCGGAATAATTACAGAATATTAAAATTACACAAAATTTGATAATCTATCCCCAGACAAAATTTTTGGCATAGTCGAGGCAATTTAGAAACATTTTTACGACATATTTGAAACAGGCAAGGACGGAGTTTGCATCACAAGCTGTCTGTTTTCTGTCCGTTCCCCAAATAAGCCGTGAATCAGCCATTAAAATATCACAAAAATTTAAAAGCTGCTATACATTTCCTAAAATATTCCATTTATCTGTGTGTTTACCGGAAATATGCCTGAAAAATTCCTGAAAAATGCCAAATATTTTGTCTTGGGATGCCACACAAGATTGTTGGCAGGTTCAATGCAGTTTAGAAACATTTTTCAATATATTTCAAACCGACATAGGTAGAGTTTGTATCAAGAGCTGTCCCAAAATATGCCGAGATTCTGCTATTTAAATTTTATAAAATTTGATAATCTGCGCAAACTTTTTTTGTTAATCTGTATAGGAGGATATAAAATCTTATCGAACTTTTTACTTTTAGTCAGCACAAAATATTAATTCGGCCCTCAAAACTGAATTTCAATTTTAGAAGATCTTTGAAATCCATATTTTTATATCCAGCAGTACTTAAAATACATTCAGATTATATTTCATTTTTCAATCGTCTCTTAAAATATACCACCTCTACTATACTCTACTATACTCTACTATACTCTACTATACTCTACTATACTCTACTATACTCTACTATACTCTACTATACTCTACTATACTCTACTATACTCTACTATACTCTACTATACTCTACTATACTCTACTATACTCTACTATACTCTACTATACTCTACTATACTCTACTATACTCTACTATACTCTACTATACTCTACTATACTCTACTATACTCTATTATACTCTAATACTCTACTATACTCTACTATACTCTACTATACTCTACTATACTCTACTATACTCTACTATACTCTACTATACTCTACTATACTCTACTATACTCTACTATACTCTACTATACTCTACTATACTCTACTATACTCTACTATACTCTACTATACTCTACTATACTCTACTATACTCTACTATACTCTACTATACTCTACTATACTCTACTATACTCTACTATACTCTACTATACTCTACTATACTCTACTATACTCTACTATACTCTACTATACTCTACTATACTCTACTATACTCTACTATACTCTACTATACTCTACTATACTCTACTATACTCTACTATACTCTACTATACTCTACTATACTCTACTATACTCTACTATACTCTACTATACTATACTCTACCATACTCTACTATACTCTACTATACTCTACTATACTCTACTATACTCTACTATACTCTTCCATACTCTACCATACTCTACTATACTCTACCATAGTCTACAATAATCTACCATACTCTACTAAACTCTAACATTTTCTACCATACATTACCATACTTCACCATATTTTACCACAGTCTACCATAGTCTACCATATTCTACCATAATCTACCATACTCTACCATACTCTACCATACTCTACCATACTCTACCATACTCTACCATACTCTACTATACTACTCCATTCTCTACCTTTCCCTACCATTCTCTACCATACTCTACCATACTCCACCATATTTTACCGCAGTCTACCATACTCTACCATACTTTACCATACTCTACCATACTCTACCATACTCTACCAGACTCTACCATACTCTACCATACTCTACCATACTCTACCATATTCTACTTCATTGTAGGGATACCATCTTATTTTCCCACATTAATATCTCTCTGCATCTTGCTCCCACGCGACTTTAATGTTTCGACTGCCAGCACATTTGTCTTGCGCTTCGATGTACTGCTGCCAATTTTAAGTTTAAACTTTTTTGGCTTCAACAGCAGCTGTGCCGGATTGTGTACAAGTTGGTATGTCTCTGTTTGTCTGTCTGTCCATGTACTACAGCCTGCGCAATCCTTAACTGTATTGCATTCAGCTGACATAATGTAATACGATAATCCTTGCAAAGCCACATGCAGTTTATAACGTCGCTGTGCCAGCAGACAAGACAGACCAAACCAAATCTAACCAGACCAATATCTTTGCCAATTTGTAGTTGTACCAGAGCCCACATATGGGCTGCCATATTAGCATACTTTATGGCGTTGCAAATAAACAATAAATGTGTTGTTATTTGCCATGTCGTTTTAGCATCGACTTCTAAGTACTTCTTTGTCCTAAGTGCCACAGCGTGGAGACAAAATTTTTCTACTCAAAGAATGTAGGAGTTTATGCCAAGTGCTGGCACAAATTTGATTATAGTTTTATTAGATTTATATATAGAATATCCGGGCTTTAACATATAATTTTAATATATAATAAATATGCCGAAATTCTTTCTGCTGTATCATGACCTATTGCTCTGGAGATTTTGTTTTTCATTTGATTGATTGCATTCAATTAACACAGCATAAATATCTTTTTGCTGAAAGAAATAGGTTCACTTTCATATAGTTGATTGATGGATGATACAAGTATAAATATGCTTGAAGTATTTTTGGGTGCCGCTAGGTTCCATTAAACTTTAAGTTCCTTTAAGAAGCCGCAATAAAACATTATTATAAAGTGTATTAGTTAAGTAAATTATCGATAAAAAGCCTACTCAATGCATAATCGGTTCACATGTCAAGCAGAGGTCTATTTCTTTTTTATTTCCTTAGTTTCTGATGTCACTACTATCACTGCCTTTACTGTTAACTCTATTCGTTTGGCCTGTTGACCAAATGCCATAAATCAAAATGTCCAAATACATAATATGGAACACATTGTACGCATCCATCCCCCTTGAGCGCATATCTAAAATTTTTGCTCTATTGTTTGGTATTTCATTCATGAGTTGATTTTGTTTAAAGTTGGTAGTTGCATTTTTTGCAAACTGGTTTTTTTTTTTAATATATGTTTGGCCCTTGTTGTCGTCGTCGTTGTTTTTGTCCTTCGATCCCCTTTGACGTTTTTGTTAATTTTCCTAGACAACCATGCGAATATGATATCGCTTTTTGATATTCCATGTGGTATTCATAGAGACCAGCACCAGTACCATACACATGGACATAAATAGGGAATGTCTATAAATTCACTCATTCACTTCGCTTACTGCTGGCGGTTGCGCCAATCTGACTTTTCAATCAGTTCAGTACGCTTTGCTCCAGTCTGGATCCTACTATGCTGTGAACTGAACCCTTTCAACTTGCTCTGCCTGTTGGCATTTTTTTTTGTACTGTGTGCTCTTTCTATTCTGTTTGTTTTGCTCTAAAACATGTATATGAATGAAATCGCTGAAGTGTACTCGGAGCAGCAGTAGCAGCAGCATTAGCTTTAGTTTTTGGTTAGATTTAGTTTCAATGAACCCTCAATGAACCCTCGTTTTTTGGGCTTGATTATAAGATTGACATTAGATTAGAATAAAGCAGACTGCACTGAGGAAATTTGTAAAGCAATGGCTTGGTTTTAGTGACATTTTCAAATTGTCCTTTATGCTGAAACCTATAAAAATGTAATGTAGGTACCTCTATTAAATTCGTCTGCCTCATTCTTAATATGCCAACGGTATGCGAGTTCATTTGCCTCTATAATGAAGAAGTCTATCCAAGAATCAACTCGGTACTTTTAAATCCAATCGGAGAGCCTTATTTCATAATAATTCTCGACTGTGGAATTACAAATGTTTTACTCAATTGAATTGAGCAATTTTCAGATCTAATAAATAACTTTACTAAAATTAACAAAATGTACTCAAATTGAGAAATTAAATATTTGACGATATCAATTAACAAATATGAATTTCTCTTCTCTACCCCTTTGCCAACAGCAATTCTTGGGAAAAATATGAGAGAAATTTTTAAAAATCATAAAGACAAATAGAAAGGTCTGATGAACGGTAACTGTAAGTGCAGGGACAAAAGATATTAAGAATAGTCCATATATGAATCCACATATATGTTACAAACATCTTTCAGTATTAAACTTATAAAGATTGTATGTTAAAAGTTCAAGAATCAGTTGGCTTCATACTAAAAATACGGCAAGTTTTTATCAACTGTCCGATATTTTTATATGAACCCTTTAAAATTGCGTTCCCATCTATTAGGTGTCAATTTACCCCTTAATCGACACCTTATATACACTCTTAGACCAGATCACGGGAATCTATTAGGCGTCAATTGACCTCTTTCTATGACAATGCCGTGTTAAAGTTACCGGTTACTGTCCGATACTTTTATATGAACCCAAACGGTCACTTTAAAACGGCGTTCTCATCGATTAGGTATCAATTTACCCCTTAATTGACACCTAATATATACTCTTAGACCAGATCAAGGGAATCTATTAAGTGTCAATTGACTCCTTCTTATGACAACGTCGTGTTAAAGTGATCGGTTGGTTTTATTTTGAAACTCTTGAATACATTCAACAACATTTTTGTCAAAATTATTATATTTATCTCAGAAGTGAATTCCAATACAATCGAGATTTTCTTGAAACTATTATACGGCTCATCTAGAATGGATATTCATTTACATATTGTTGTTGTAGAACTAAAAGTCACATTTTTATGATAATCTTAAATTTCAAAATTGTTGATTATTATTACAAAAAGTAATTGTTAAATTTTGAGAGTTGACATATCAATTGATAGAATCCCATTTTTTTATCATTTGGTAAAAATATTGAGCTAATCGATAAGAAAGATTTATAAAGATTTTCGTAAATGAATAATTCGCATTTTGAAAATGTAGTTGGTGACTTTTACAACGACGATGTGTAATAGACCTGTTCGGGTAAAAAAATCATTATTTAAGATAAATATTTCAATATTGATAAAGACATCAGGTTGTAAATAAATGATCTAATTATGTATACAAATATATTAGAAGTTATTAGAAAATTGATAAACCAGATCAACAGTCTTAAGTGCTTTCGAAAATATATCATTTCTAAGGTTTAAGTTATTTGTACATTACTAAAACCTGTGGAACAATAAACTTGCTAATATTAATTGTCTACTCAGTATAACAACCCAGTATGCCATTCGTTTCGAAATCGTTACGAGATTAATTAGAGTAGATGGAGAAATCACATGATATCGGATCCGTTCTCGTAACGATTTTGAGCGTCAAATTGGACCTACATGGTAGGTAGATATCGAAACGTCTTGTCGGAGTTTTCACGATACGAGACATTTTTCGAAATCGGAACGATATCGAAGAAATATGATCAAAGTTCAAGATTGCTGCGAAAAATATTGCGATAGCGATTTGATAAATGTTTAATTATCGTATCTTGTCAAAGTATTTGATGGTACGTACATTTTTAAAAAATTAGAATCGATAAAGCAACGAGATCGAACGTATTTTTTTTATCGTAGTTATTCGAGAAAGCATCGAGGCATCGAGGGTCTCCGAGACATGGCAGACTGGGAATTGTTTGGATATATTTACGAGATGAAGGAGAATTTACACGATGTCGGACCCGTTCTTATAACGATATCGATCGTCAAATTGAACCTACATGGTAGTTAGATATCGTTGCGTTCTGTCGTAGTTTTCTGCATATCTAAAGGAAAAATAATCAAAATTGGAGATTGCTTCGATAAAACATATTGCGATATCGATGTGATAAATGTTTAAATATCGTGTCTGGTTCATAAATTTAAATATTTTAAATATTAGAGAGGAAACTTTTTAGAGAAGTTGGTTCGAGAATGTTTCTGGGCGTCAAAGAACTTTGAGATATGAAAGATTGGGTAAGTACCATGGTTCATCAATCTAGTTAATTTCATACTATTGTGTTCGTGATTTCCAAAGACACAGTTTTTTGCTTCACGTGAAAGAATACGTAGAATTTTAATATTATCCGCAATTAATTGCGAAACTGAGAAGTAGTTAAAAAATAGGTCAAAATTTAAAATATATTTTTTTTATATTTTTAAGAATCTTTATAACTACGTGAAATCAATTCTATAAAAATCGAAGAGCTCGATTAGATTTTTCATTACAGTCCTCTACAGATTTTACTAAATTATGTTGACTGGGCTTTTGTTGACCTCAAAAATGCTTTATTGGATAAGAAATCGATGTGTAGAACTTTTACCGAAATCTGAATATTTGACGAGACTTCAAAATTCTCGTTTTGGTACCGAAATCGACCATTTCAAAATATAATGAAATTGACGTCTCTCAAATACAAAAAACTAAAAATTGGATGTGCTATCTGTTTGGAAATTCAATTAGTTGAAAGTACAATTGTCGTTCGTGATGATCTCTTTATCGTAATCCGAATTTTCGTAATCCGAATTTTCAAAAAAAAAAATCGAAATTAAATCGGTAATTAATATCAGAGTATAATCTTCATCAAAACCGTATATACTTTTCTTTACCTAACATGTCTCTATTGTCGATATTTTAAATACTGATAAAAATAAAAAATATTAGGAGTGGCGTTTATAATAATGACTGCTTCTGTAATTTTTAGACGATTTTGCCAAAGTTAGTTTGTTGAAATAGTAATTATAAGGTCACTTTTTATTTAATGGTGTTTGTGAGGCGTTTTTTTTTAAGATTAACCTAACATCAGGGTGCCTTATTCATGTGAAGAACTGTGTTGTTCGTAGGTAAGGTTTAGGGCTAAAGGAAAGGGGTCAATGCATATTTGTCTTAAATTTGCCAACACAGGGAACAACAGACGTTGGGAGATTGTTTCACAAACGTATCGTGCGACTGAAGAACGAATTTTGGGAAAAACAGACCCAGGGAGATTGTTCCATAAACATATCGTGCGACTGCAGAATGATATGTCTCTGTAATACGTCTTTCCATTATGTATGGTTTCCATGTTATCTTTTGCTATCACTCGTCATCATTATTTCGTTGTGATACCGAGTGATAGAAAAAGTTGAAATGTTTCAACTTTCTCTATCTTTCGTTATCCCCCATGGAAAAAGGTCAAATGTTTCAACTTTATCTATCTTTCGTTATCCCCCCATGTTATAAGACGGCGAAATAGTGATGACGAGTGATAGCGAAAGATAGCTGGCCTCAGCAGTCCAGAGGTAGCGCGCTGGACTTGCATTCTGAAGGTCTCGGGTTCGAATCCCGGTTTGGGCATGGGCGCTCGTGGTGATATTAACCACAAAATTGTAGGGAATAGATTTCACAGTACTATGGATATAGTCTATCTGAGTGCTGTGGATCTTAGTAGTTATTCCAAAAAAAAAAAGCGAAAGATAGTATGGAAACCATGCCTTAAAAGCCGAGTATTGAGAACTTGGTTCGATGCCGATACATGGCCTGGCAGAATCAGGCCAGCTATTTGAATTTTCCGATTTGGGTATCAAAACACGAACATTGAGGTCTCGACGAGTTCATACCCACATTCGGATTTCACTGATTTTCTCATCAAATGGAGCATTTTTAGAGGTTGACCTTTTCACGATTTGAAATCATGAAAACCCATAGCCAGTCTAATGTTCACCTTACTCAAAATTGTTCATTCTGAAAGGACCTATAGCTGCATTACTCGTATATCAAGTTAAAACATTTCAAAGATAATAAATCTACGCATATGAAGTGTAACTTACTTTAGCCTTTTTGTCAACCATATGCATAACGAAAGATGCAGTAATTTCAAAAACAAATTACCTTACTACGACACTCCGGAAGAACCAAGCTTTTAGGCAGTACAGCTAAAAAAGAAACTTTTAACTCCAACGGAGCCAAGTTCTGAAAACCCCCTGTTGATTCTGTCAGCTCACAAATGCATGTACAGCAATTATTCCAAAACCCTCAGACAGGATGTTGACTGCCATTGCTGCATAATCCATTTGCAATTTTTATTCATAATCCATTAGTTTTGCCAGTGTAACCTCAATGTTTTACCGTAAACTCATATGCGCTGATAGCGATGATGACATTGTTGAAGAATTGCCCCTTGAAATGCCCCGGACCAGGATATATTCATTCTGCCAGCACACACTCACACAGGCAGACAGACAGACTCAAAACTATGCATTCCGAGCGCCATCTATGCCAGTGCGCTGCAAATGACTGCCGGAGTGTTTTATGGTGTTGTGCGTGTGTGTCCTCAACGTAGTCCTCATCATTGTCATAACCAGGAGTTTAGTTATCCTATAGTTTTGTTGTAGTCTGCCATGTTGTTGTTGGTTTTGTTGTGACTGTTGTTTGGATGCCCTCACTCGCAGCCTTCATTGTCGACATAGTCGCCGGTTGTCAACCAACCAACCAGCCAGCCAACCAAGCCGCCAGCTACGAAGTATGCTTAGAGTGTCCTTGTGCTAAATGTGCGAGTCTCTTCACTAGCGCTTTGTTTGTCCCTCCTCCCCATGGAATGGATGATGCAAATTCAGCCGAGTGTGAAGATGCGCAACGTAAATTTGCCTGCATCTCGCCTTTGATTAATGTCCTGGCAAATATTGCCTGATAAAATATTATGCGAAGCCAACTAAGCGTCTGGTGCAGGACCTGCTCTGACTTATCATGGAATTAGATTTTTTTGTTTGCTGTTGTTGTACGCCCGGTAAAACTGAAACCATCAACTGTAGAAATACCGCGCATAGAAGTGTTACATAAATATTCGCAAAAAGGAGGTCCTTGCGAACGTACAGCACTACTATATATAGTTCGAGTTTAAATTGGCACAACTGCTGCATATGCCGCGCTTTAGTACGTTTGTAGGGTGCCCGGTCAGGTTAGCGCCGGCAGTCCCGGTACTCATGTCTGCTGGCCGCAAAGTTCGCCGCCTTGGGAGAATTTCACATTGCGACCCATTCAAAAGTGCGTAGCTGTCTGTTTATCGCTCGAGGCGGCTCGGGTCGATGCATTAGCGGTTTCAGCGTCCGATTCAAGTACCAATGTCATTGCTGCATATCCATGTTTTTACAAAGGCGCTTGCGACTCTTTTCAGTACTTAGTGCCATCAGCCTTTTGATTTTTAATCCTCCCGTCTTTTTCTTCCGCTTTTGCCTCCATTATAATGCCATCACATCGTTCATAGTCGTGACGTCCATCGTACCACGGACGGTCTACGCAGTTTGTCGTTGTCAGTTTGCTGATCTTTGATCCAGCTTAAGTTGGCGGTTTTCGGTTAAAATTGCGAAACCTTTGCAAAGCCATTTGGTTCGTTCGCTTATGCGGTTGAGGTTTAATGAAACTGCTGATGGTACTGAGTTCGCTAGATCAAAAGAAACATTTATCGTTTTAACATGTCAAAAGTTGGAGTAATTTAAAATTCGTTGTACAAATATGCAGCGTTGTAATGTTGAATTTCAACCATTTTGTGCGCATTATAATGAAATATTATATAAATTCCAAATTATATTTCTCATATAAGTAGATAATGTAGGTAATACATTTCACTGCCATTATTTCATTGCAATAATAAAATGTTTGATATTTTTATTAATTTTAAAACCTCGATTTGTTATGTTTTACTTCAATCGGTATTTTTCTGAAATTCTCTAAAAAAATCTGGAACCTAACTTTTCAAAACGGAGCTGATATTTCTCAAAGTAAACAACATATACCGCAATCTCTACAAATCTGATGTAGTTTGAATTATTCTATTTCTCGTAATAATATCGAAATGAATGACATATTGTAAACTAGCTGGACCCGTGCACGACTCGTGCCAAGATTTTCTGAATTCAAAGATATGGAGCGATTTTATTAATATAAAAAACATTTTATTATTTATAGCTGGACCCGTGCACGACTCGTGCCAAGATTTTCTGAATTCAAAGATATGGAGCGATTTTATTAATATAAAAAACATTTTATTATTTATATGAGGGGCCCGTGCTTAGCTGTTGAAATTTTTTTATTCGTTTTATAAATGTGGTAACCAAATAATTCTCCGCCAAAACAACTTTTCTCAAAGACAATTTTTTCTCAGACTGCGCTTCTCCGCAGAATTATTCCCAGTAGAAATCTTCCCCGTAAAATCCACATAGAACGCTTTCCCGTAGAATTCTCAACGTAGAATTCATCCCGGTAGAATTGTTCCCGGAAGAATTCTTTCTCGTAGAATTCTTCCCCGTAGAGTTTTTCCCAGTAGAAGTTTTAGTGTGCTGGGTTTTAATGTAGTAAGTTTCGGTGTGGTGAGTTTAGATGTGGTGAATTTTGGAGTGGTGAGTTTAATTGTGGTTAGTTTTGGTGTGGTGAATTTGAGTGTGGTGAGTTTAAGTGTGGTGTTTTTAAGTGTGGTGAATTTTAATGTGGCGTGTTTTAGTGTGGCGTGTTTTAGTGTGGCGTGTTTTAGTGTAGCGAGTTTTAGTGTGGTGAATTTTATTGTGGTGAGTTTTAGTGTGATGAATTTTAATGTGATGAATTTTATTGTGGTGAGTTTTAGTGTAGTGAATTTTAGGGTGGTGAGTTTTAGTGTGGTTAATTATAGTGTGGTGGGTTTTAGTGTGGTGAATTTTAGTGCGGTGAGTTTTAGTGTGGTCAATTTTAGTGTGTTGAATTTTTGTGTGGTGAGTTTTAGTGTGGTGAGTTTTAGTGTGGTGAGTTTTAGTGTGGTAAGTTTTAGTGTGGTGAGTTTTGGTATGGTGAGTTTAAGTGTGGTAAGTTTTAGTGTGGCGACTTTTGGGTATAGTGAGTTTTAGTGTGATGAGTTTTAATGTGGAGAAATTTTAGTGTGGTGAGTTTTAGTGTGGTGAATTTTAGTGTGGTGAGTTTTAGTGTGGTGAAATTTTAGTGTGGTGGGTTTTAGTGTGGTGAATTTTAGTGTGCTGAATTTTTGTGTGGTGAGTTTAAGTGTGGTGAGTTTTAGTGTGATGAGTTTAAGTGTGGTGAGTTTTTGTGTGGTGAGTTTTAGTATGGTGAGTTTTAGTGTGGTGAATTTTGGTGTGGTGAATTTTAGTGTGTTGAATTTTTGTGTGGTGAGTTTAAGTGTGGTGAGTTTTAGTGTAGTGAGTTTTAGTGTGGTGAGTTTAAGTGTGGTGAGTTTTTGTGTGGTGAGTTTTAGTGTGGTGAGTTTTAGTGTGGTGAGTTTTTATGTGGTGAATTATAGTGTGGTGGGTTTTAGTGTGGTTAATTTAAGGGTGAATTTTAGTGTGGTGAGTTTTAGTTTGGTTAGTTTTAGTGTGTTGAGTTTGTTTTTCTTTTTCTTTCCTTTTTTTGTTTTTCATTTAGTTTAGATTGTGGTTTTATGTGATTGGTTTTGTTTTTGTATTTTTGCTTTTGTTTTGTGTTGTGCTTTTACTTTTTTGTTTTTAATTTTTTTTTTGTGTTTGTGTTTTTTTGTTTCATGTTCGTTGCTGGTGAAAGTGCCGAGTTATATCGTGTTTAGGTTGCATGGGAGGTGCCACGCCTCTTTGTCCAATCCCGCCCATATATAGCCTATCATTCCTCCAGACCATACCGCATCTGTGGTAAAAATTTCAAGACAATCGGTTTAGCCGTTTAGACGGAGAAGCGGAACAAACGTGATTGCTTTTGTTTTTGTATTATTGCTTTTGTTTTGTTTTGTGCTTTTGTTTTTTTGTTTTTAATTTTTTTTTTTGTATTTGAGTTTTTTGTTTCATGTTCGTAGCTGGTGAAAGTGCCGAGTTATATCGTATTGAAAGTTTAGGTTGTATGGGAGGTGCCACGCCTCTTTGTCCAATCCCGCCCATATATAGCCTATCATTCCTTCCAGACCATACCGTATCTGTGGTAAAAATTTCAAGGAAATCGGATCAGCCGTTTAGACGAAGAAGCGGAACAAACGTACAAACGTACAAACGTACAAACGGACAAACGTACAAACGTACAAACGTACAAACGTACAAACGTACAAACGAACAAACAGATTTATTATATTAATAGGATATACGATATTTTCACATATCGCTCAATCAAAATAAAATCTGTTTAAATACACGAAATCGTTCAGTCTTTATCATGGTATGATTGGTATTGACCATACTTTGTTCGTGGCAGTCTTTATCGTAATCATAACATGGTTCTTATCAACCATATTTTGGTTTTTCAGAAAAACAATCATAAGTATTATAATAAATTGTCTACTATAATATGATTTTAGCGACCTTATTATTGTTGAAATAAAATTGAAAACACTATACTTTGATTGTGACAATCATGTAGGATTGTAAAGACCATAGCATGGTTGTCGCGATCGTGTCGCAACCATATTATTTCCAATATGACGCTAGATATCGTTACGAGAATGGATCCGATATCTTGTGATTCTCCATCTACTCGCATTGATCTCGTAACGATATCGAAACAAATGGCATACTGGGTTAGAACGAATTGTAGTATAATATCGATACGAAATCGAGATCGAATGAATTCCTCGACATCTCGAAGCGATATCGAATCGAATGGCAGACTGGGATTACCATAACATTTTTCGACTCAATCAAGAACTTTGATTATTTTTCGATATCGCATCGATATCTCATGTCATGTCATGTACCGTTCGATATTGATACGAGAAAGTGTCCTATAACGTCTTCATTTTCCTGCATCTCGCATTGATCTCTTAACGATATCGAAACGAATGACATAATGGGTTGAACTATTCAAATTCGATTGAAATCGTTCATTTTGTGTAGAACATTTGAATACTGGAACTGCGTAAAATAAATATCAGCGAATTGAAATTAGAATATGATTTCAATCGGAATTTGGAACAAGAAGGTATTTTAATTATCTTGTAATTTAACATAATAAATGTTTTTGGAATAAAATAAACTTATAAATCTAATTTAAAATTTATAAAATGTAATTAATTTTGTTGAAACAAACTGTAAAAATACCAGAGTTCGAAAAGTCACATAAATGAATACTCATAATGCCCCACTCATGCG
Source organism: Dryomyza anilis (assembly GCA_951804985.1). Classification (NCBI taxonomy): domain Eukaryota; kingdom Metazoa; phylum Arthropoda; class Insecta; order Diptera; family Dryomyzidae; genus Dryomyza; species Dryomyza anilis. Next base: position 123,908,448 of record OX638130.1, on the reverse strand, counting down.
TAATCCGCAAAAGTGAGAAAGAACACACATTTAATTTTACTAAAATACTCTTCAAAAATATTTATTTTTAAAGTTAACGATGGTGTATATCAGTCTTTATTTTTTTTAATTTACAATTGTTTAATTTCATTGAATTGGTACTTCACTCTTATAATAAAGAAACGTTTTTTATTAAAATAAGAAAAATGTGTTCAATTTAACAAACTTTATCTTTAACCCAATTTTAAGTGACATTTCCGGGAAACTATTCTCTTAGTGTAGTACGAATCCATTAAAATTGAACCATTGCAAATATTTAAAATAATAAAGACTATCGTTTACATTAAAAATAAATATTTTTTTAAGAGTATTTTTACAGTTTGTTTCAAACGAAACGACAATTTTAAGCATATCGTGGCTGCTACTGCTGCTGTTGATGGCTCTGATGACGATGGTCTCAAAACCATCAGATGCACAAATACCGCAACAATGTTGCTCCTGCGTTACTTTGCGGTGACATTGAAGTCATGACGAATTTTATACAAAACACAATGTTTGTATGTCAAGCTCATATTTATAAAATAATTCTTCAATAGTCCAAATTTGACTTGAGCGAATTATTCGCCGAACAATTAGTACAAGAAAAATTCTTTCCAGAGAAAATCTTTCTCAGCGACAAGTCAGCCCAGAGTAAAGTTTTTCTATTCTCAAGACGACTTTTCCTCGAGACGATTCTTCCTCTGACAATTCTTCACTGGACAATACTTTCCTGGTTAATTCTGCTCCGAAAATATCATCTTCGGACAATTCTTTACCAAATTGTTTGGGGAGAAACAATTCTCTTCGGACAACTCTTCTCCGGAAATTTCATCGCCGGAATATTTCTTATCCGGCCACTTCTTCCCAAATTTCTTTGGAGAGGAAAAATTCTACACGGACAATTCTTCTCCGGAAATTTTATCCTCGGAATATTTCTTATCCGGCCACTTCTTCCCAAATTTCTTTGGGGAGAAACAATTCTACTCCGACAATTCTTCTCCAGAAATTTCATCTTCGGATAATCTTTCCTCAAATTGTTTTGGGAGGAATTGTCTCTGGGGAATATGATAAAAGGATATTTGTAGCCGGCGGGTTGGATTTTTTTATAATTTAATAGTCAGATTCCCCGCTTGGCTTTGCCTTTGTTTTCTTAAAAGCATCCGAAAACCGTCTCGATCCTGTCAATAATTGTGTCTAGGAGATGATGCAAGAACAAGACGAATACATGGTAGTCTTGTTCCTACTCTTGCAGCGTCGTCCTTGTTCTTGCATCGGCAGGTCGGTCTTGTTATCGATCTTGTTCTTCCAGGTCAGTTTTGTTCTCATTTTTACCGCAAGAGTCTTGCATCTCTTGCTAATTTTAGAAGTTTAATTCTGGTTTACGAAACTAACTTAGGAAATTATGCATGTTATTTAACATTGTATTGCTACATAGACCTCTTTTTTTTTTGATATGGAGCAAATAAAGCAAAATATTTTTTATAAGTAGAACAGACTTTCGTAAATATGATATATTCGGGGTTCAGCTTATAGGAACCTCAGACAAAATTTTTGGTAGAGTTGAAAGCAGTTTAGAAACATATTTCAAACAGCCACAGGCGGAGTTTGTATTACAAGCTATCTGTTTTCTAGCCGTTCCCAAAATATGCCATGAATTTGCCATTAAAATTCCATAAAATTTCACAACCTGCTAAACACTTCCCAAAATATTCCATTTTTCTGTGTGTTTGCCGGAAATATACCCGAAATATTCCTGAAAAATGACAGACATTTTGTCTCGGGAATGTGCGTGTGTCCGTTGACCGACCATGGTTTTCTATCTTGTTCATGTTCTTGCATGGAAATATCGATCATATTCTTGTTCTTTCAAAAACTGCAAGGACACTAACGCGTACAAGAGTCCTGCATTAAAGTGAACTTAATAAATATCCCCTAGTAGTTTAGGTTCCTTGAATTTTAAATTGTTCTATGGCACTTAGATCCCAGCTAGGAATTGAAAAATATGTTAACTTTGTAATGCAGAGAGTTACCGTTATTTGAAGCCCATCATTTACCGGACACTTCTTCGAGTTCTTATCGCAGTGCGAACCATTTACATTTTCTACCCGAAAAATATAGCTTGTGTGCATTCAATGTGTGTGAACATGTGTGGGTCCAACGTGTCCCCAACACTGTTTGGTAGACTTCAGTCTGCATGCAGGGCCAAACATTTTAATCAGTTAAAACAAGTTGAATGAAGCTACTGAATATTCGTCGTCATCGTCGTTGTCCACGTTGTCGTCACTCTCAGCCATATTCCATCATCGCAAAGGGTTTCCGGTTGTTCCGGTTGCTCCATTGTCCAATTGTCCACACATCTACCAACACACAGAGACACACACACACTCTCTCACTCACACACATTGAGCCACACTTAGTCACAGCGCATGATGCATACGTTGTTTTTGTGTGGTTTTGCGTTTTTTTGAAGTCGGCATTTCCGACATTTCAATGTAGTTGTTGTAGGTAGTTGATTTTTCATTAAATTTCTACTTGGCCAAAACGAAGCGAAAGAGTTTTGAATATTGTTGACGGCATGCGTCGCCCACAACTTTGTGACGACTGCCAAAAATTCAATTATTTACGCTTGAAGTAACAGCGTGATGCAGCTTAAAAGACAAAAACAAAAAAAAAAGTTGATGGTTTTTCGTATATCCAATTCCAGTATTTTCAGATAACATTTGCGACATAAAAAGATGTGTGAAAACCGCGTGACTAATTGATGAAAATCAAAGTGAATACAAAATTTAATGGAAATTATAATATTTATTTAAGTTAGTTTAGTTTGAAACACTTTGAAAGATTTATGTAAAAAATAATCAACATTACGGATCACGTAAAAATGTTAACCTACTCGATCACGCACAGAAAAACCGTGACTATAATTTTTGAAATTTCTCGTATATTAAATTTTTTTGATAAGATACGATATTTAAACATTAACATATATCGCAATATTTTTCAAAGCCCACTCCTTCGTAGTCCACTCGGCTCTCAACAGAACCACGCATTATAGAGATAATTCGTTCTTCAGTCGCACGATTCGTTTGTGGAACAATCTTCCTGCGTCCGTTTTTCCCGACATTTTTAATATTGGCAAGTTCAAAACAAACATTCACCGACACTACTCTATCTTTCCCCCCTCCATTTAACCTATCATCCCTTCTTACGATCAACACTGTGCTTTGCATGTATAGGGGGCATCCCCTGAGCGTTGGTTAATTTGTAAAAAAAAAATGTTAAAATCCATCAAACTATTATTCAGGTAACACGGTGCGACACCAAAAATATACAAGAACCCCGACCTATATTTCATTTACACTTCTGTGCACTTCTTTAGGATTATTTCAGAATTTTCAATTTCAAGTGCAAGGATAATTACCACATGTCCAGGCAAAGGAAATATAACTTAATTTTTTTTAAAATATATTTTATAAGCTTTAAAATGACACCTCGACGGGGTTTATAGCATATCTCAATCAAAAGATATTTTAATATGAACAAAAGTGTGTTTATGTTTGTTTTTTTTTAACTTTGGATTACTGTATCTCAGGATAAAGTTTTCTGAAAAAATTAAAAAAATAATTGACCAAAACATTTCAATTAATCCATGTATAAAAAAATTTAACCAAAATCCAAGAGCTTTAAGTCTCATAGTTGATTTGATTTGGTAAATATAGTGTGGGAATGACTCTTTTAAAACATTTTAATATTTAAAGAACAATGATTTAATCGATTATAACTTTGTTGTTTCTTGTTAGAAATCGATAAATCCAAAAGTTCTGATAAGATAATTGAATTTACTTTTGATAACCGTAAAAATGTGTGTATTATCTAATAAGAGGATTTTTTAACGGTTTAACGAGAAATGTATTCAAATTTGAATTGTTTTGTCGTATAACGACCTATAACTCAGGTCTTTTTAAAACTATTTTAATAAATTGGTAAGGTAAATTTTGGTAAAGTGTTGATTTTTCAAAAAGTTATACACTTTTAAAATAACTTATGTTCGTAAATGCTGAGTTTTAATTACATAAGTACTCAAGTAGGAAAATTCGAATTTGCACACAGAAGTGCACATTAAAAAAAACTCGAAGTGATATAGAAATTCTGTAAATAAAGATATTCATTGTTTTTCCGTGCCTATCCAAAAAATAGGTCGGATACGACATTTGTTTGAAACTTTTGTTGCTATCATTACCCTACGGGAAAATGAACCGGGCCTAGTCTAGGCACGAGACTGGTTTCTCGGAGATAATTAACCAGTCCTAGTTCTGGCTCTTTTATATGAAACTTTAACATGGCGTTGTCCTAGGGAGGAGGTCAATTAGTCCTGCAGACCTGTAGACCTAACACAGGACTGGTCTTCAAAATCGTGTTCTGAGACTGGTACCTTTAGACCTATCACAGAAACTAGTTCTCAAAATCCTGTTCTGTGACCGGTATCAATGGTACATTTACAGCCAGATATTGTATCTCGATAATTGACGAAAGTAGTCACGCACGCTCGTGTGACTGACTTTTTGTTTTTTGTAAAGCCCAAAACGTCTGACGTCACACGGTAAGCGCCGATGTAAAGAAATAATTTGTATTTAATAAAACTCAACCGCACGAATATTGTGTCAAATTAGACGGCAGCTTTTTTGGCTCCGTTTTCTAAAATTTTCACAAAAAAAAAGCACTAATTGCACCTAAAAAGGATACATAACAATTTCAAATAATTTTTGAATACACTACACATTTATTTTCATCCAAAAAATAAGTTTACAAAGCAAATTAGAAAAAAATGCAAAAATGAAGAAAATCACACAAACAAATATTTGACATTTTTCTCAGTACAGCTGTTTTTTGTTTACTGAAAAGCTATGTTTTTCTATTTTCCAAACCCAAATCATCGCAAAGTTATGAATGGTTTGCGTATTTGCTAAAATAATATAGATTTTAGTAATGCCAGATTCAAAAATTTGGTAATTTCGACTAAATTTTTATTTATTTTGGATCAAGTTTGATTGTTGGTAACGCTAAATGTTTGGATGTTTACAGCGGTTTCATAGAACGTAAGAGGAAACAAAGTCAACGTAAGAGCCAACGGGCGGAATGTGTGAAGATATGAAATACAACTTTTCAAACGATGTGAGAGTACTCACATGTGAGAGGACTCAGTCACATCGAGATACAATATCTGGCTGTTATTAAAGAAAAACATTTTTTTTTATTTAAATATTTTTTATTTCTTTTTATTGTTCATTCATTTTATATATTTTAATTTTTTTATACCCTACATAAACAGTGAAAGGGTATATTCAGTTTGGTACGCCGTTTGTAACACCCAGAAGGAAGCATGTCCGGTATGGAAAAGTATATATATTCTTGATCAACATGACCTCCTGATTTAGCGATGTCCGTCTATCTGTCTGTCTGTCCGTCTGTCTGTTGAAATCACAATTACAGAAAAACTAGAAGAGCTAAATAAATGAAACTCCTACTTTAGATTACTTATATATCTACGCTGTCTGTCAGTGAAAATGGGCATGAGTAGTCCATTACGACCTGTGAACCGACCACTTATGTTCAAATTTATCATATAAAACACATCTACTGGTGAATTTTACTGTATACGTGTTCAGGTAAACTTTTTTCGGTCAAATATATATAGACTTCATTCTCAAATACATGAAAATAATGTTCCCCGCGAAACGACTTGTGGTTCACAAAAAAAAAATTCGAAATTCGGTGGACCTACTCATATGTAAATATGGGTATCAAATGAATGGAAATTTTTCAGCGATTGAAAATTTTTAGTTATTTTCCGGATTCGTATACCCTGGTGACCTATATACCACTTTGAATGGTAAACACACATATGTGTAGGGTATTTATAGTCGGCTTAGACCGACTATAATTTTGATAATCCTAAATATTATAATAACACCTACTATGAAATGTCCCTACTTTAAAATTTCCCATGTGATCTAACCTTTCCAACTGGTTTTTATTTTATTTTACATTTACTTTTAATTTTATTTTACCTTCTCCTTTATGCATTCACATTTCACTAATGATTCCACTCTTGCATGCATTCATTATAATTACTTGGAATATATACTGAATTTAAATATAATAGAGTATCGAAAAACAGTCTACGAATTATAGACGCATTAGTTGCAGCGTGCTTAATAAGTCTCGTGACTATGACGCCACCTAGAGTCTTTTCACTTCACTAGAGACATGTTTAGCATGGCCACGAACCGTTCCTTCATGCAAACCTTTAGACTTATCATAGAACTGTTCTTAAAGATCCTGTACTGAGTCGGTACCATACATATTAGACATATATTATACCTTTTTAGTAAAGAGCGAATATATGCAAACAAATTATTCCGAAAACATACCTACTATATGCAAATAATATGAAATATATGCAGGTTTTTTATATTTTATATAACATTTCTACAAAATACACATTTTTCCAAAGCAATCCATCTACTAAATTGTTTAATTAACACTCTGACAACAAATGCTTTATTTGCAATTAACATAATATCCATTAAAAAGAGTCTTCCAGTTACCCTTTTTATTCCTCATAAAACTTATCTAATTATGTTGCATCCATCAGCCATCAACCGGAATTCTGCGTCGCTTAAATGGCTAATGATAGACCGACCAGCAGTTGGTTGTGCTGACAATATTTACACTATAACGATAATTTTACGAGTGTAAAAATATAATTTTACACAGTTTAGTAATGAGAAAAACATGGTAAATAAGCATTTAAAAAAAGAAACGAATTAAATACAACTTCTTTACAGCTTAGCGGGGGCACTCAATCAATGCGTTAATTATTCAGGAAATTGCGAACGACGGTCATCAATCATCGGAGCATTGAGTGCAATAGGTGTGCGGGAAGTGGGGGGGACTACGTTGTAAACTACGATGGGGTTGAATATTTTTGTGACATGAAACTGGAAAATTATGAAAATTATTATAAATTGGCAAAAGAAAAGCGCCACAGTAGCAGCATTCACTGACTAAAAGTGCCATGCCGCACAATTTAAATGTTGTTTTTAACTTTGGTGACAACACCAGAAAAGGGTGTTGTGTTCCGAATGACACCCATCAGCAGCACTACTGACATGGGCGGACTGGCCATATATGAGGTAATCGTGATTGCATCGGTGGGGCGATCATTAAAAAAAAGTTCACTTCAGCCGGTTAAGAGAAATGCTTTCATAGATGTTATTGCTCTGAGATATAATTACAAAAGTGGGGCAAATCGTAGGTCACAATCGATCCATTTTTAATACCCGATAGGCTACCCTGGTAGAAATTGTACTAGGGTCATGATAGACAAATGCTCATTGAATTTGTCATAACACGATCAATTATATGACGACGAACATGATCTAAGTATGATCATGTCTACCCTAATAGGGAACATTTCTACTAGGTTAGGTTTTATTACTTTAGCTGTTCAGAGTTTTCTGTAATCATGGCATAGGAGGTGGCACTGATCCAGAATATATATGTATATACATTTCCTATATATTCAATTCAGTCATCATCAAGAATGAGGCGAGGCATTCTTGATGATGACTAAATTGAATATACCCTTTCACTTTTAATGTAGAATATAACAATGCTGAGAGAAACCAATTTTAATAGATTTCTGTGATTGAGTACAGATTATTTTGTAGGTCTGAAAGGTTAATGTGCATAAAAAAAAGATCATTGATCATACTGAGTTTTTTTAGATCGCCTCAAGTTTTTGAGTTATTACGTAAAACAAATATATGGCAATTCTCGTGTTTTTCTACATATTTTGGTCTATAACATTTTACAGATTTGAGTTTTCGATCATATTTCTCTTATATTCCATTAGGAATACGTCAGCTAATATTTTGAAATAAACTACATGAAAATCGGATCGATTTGACCAAAAGTATGACCAGTCAAACGCAAAAAATATGAATTTTAAGATGTTCCTATTATTTGTTGCATAACATCTATGATTTTCATTACTTAATAAAAGTACATACCTTATATCAGACTTGATATATAATTCTATATTTTTTCTTACTTTGTTTTTGCAAATCACTGTTTAAATCCTCAGATTAAAGTGAAATTTAAAAATTCGATGAGAAAAATTTACCTTTTTTTTCGGAAATTTTAAGTATGAACATTTAGTAGGTGATCTTCATTTGACTCTATTAAAGGATACTGAGGCAAACCCATGGAAAGCAATACATTTATGCAAAGCTGAATTCTATTGGTTTAAAGTTTTGTTGAAATCTCTATGCATAATTGTTGCACAAAAAAATTATATTGATTAAAAAGAGCACCACAAAAGAAAATTTAAATCAAATTACGATTTTTGATTTAAATTTTCTGAATTTGTATTTAATCTGAAGACTTAAGGAGTGATTTGCAAAAAAAAAGTAAGAAGAATCATAGAATTATGGATCTAGTTTCACATAAAATATATAATTTTATTAAATTAAGAAAACTTAAGATGTTATGCAACAAATAATAGGTACACCTTAACATGAATATTTTTTGTGTTTGACTGTTCATAACTTCGGTCAGATTAATCCGAATTTCATGAAGTTGATTGCAAAATATTAGCTGAAATATTTTCAGAGAAATATAAAGGAAATTGGATCGATAAATGAAATTTGTAAAATTCTAAAGTCCATAATATGTAGAAAAACACGAAATTTTCCATAAGTTTGTATTACGTAATAACTGAAAAACTTGAGTCAATCTGAAAAAACTGAGTATGAGGTAGTATCTTGAAATCCTTGGATAATCATAATCATCAATTAAAAAAGGTCTCTATTTGTTGTAATTGGAAATCCAATTTTCTGGGTTGATAAAATTAGAGAAACTTGATAAATTTTTCCATAAATCCGCCCCTGCATATCTTATATTATTTTTCACTGCTACTACTACTGCTGCTCGGCTTGTTTTGACTGCGGCGGCTGCATCAATGTCACAGTGCGGAGGATTTACAGTTTGCTGTAAGTTTTACCCCATTTTTTTTTGTATGTTCCACCAATTCCATTCCAGAGCAATTAGTTTATTAGTTTTTATTTTTAGCTCAACCGTTTCCTACTACGCCTTTGAGCTGTGTGTGCCATCTTCTTTTTATTAGTTTTATTATTTATGTTCGCTGTTGCTATAGCTGCTCTGTGACTCCGTGGCGGGTGTGTCAAGCGGTGCTGTGTAAATTTACGACTTGTCTTCGAACACCCGCACTTTGGTGTTGCATGCTGCCTGTGCGCTGCTTATTTTAAAAATAAATAAATACTTGCAACTCCGACGATGATCAAATGAAAATATTTTAATTGACCGTTATATCCGGATTATGATTAATGGCCGCCACAAATTTGTCGTGTCACAAACAGTGGGGTTAATTTGTGAAAATATTTGCTTTGGTTGCAGGCAGCCAACAGCAGCAGCAGCAACAGCTTAAATACTTTTCAACCATTTAATATGAGGCAGAAATGTTGCGTCCGTCGAGCAACAGCTTGCGGCTGACCGCAGAGCTCAAATTGAATTTAACATCTTTACATTATTCACACATGCACAGGCACAGACACACACAGACACTAACTGACATTAATTTACACATTGTTTACATAAATACTTTTCATTTACACACACAAATAATAAGTACATGGATACATTTTAACGTTGTACATATTTTAACAATATGGTTAACACTTTTTTTTGGTTATTTTAAATATTTTTAAACCTTATTTTTATTTATATACAGAATATATTAAATCATATTATACAATTCCATAACGGGCTTTTTTTCATTCCATTTTTATATTCTGTATATCTTTAGTGCAGGTTGATCGATCCATTGTGAAGTTACAATCCACATTGGACTTAGTAAAATTAGCAAAGTTTTTACTTCGAAATGTTGGAATTTTGTAATATTCTCAGTGAACCTAGCAATTATTGGTTTTGAATAAAAATGATAACAGCATTTCGGAGTAAACTCTAAAAAATTACTTATTAATATCGCATCGAATATCGATTCAGAATCGTTTTTTTCTCGTTTCGAATAAACTTCATTATTTTGCTACGATATCTGCGTACATCTTAGAACGAATTATAGTATAATATAGATACGAAATCATAGTCGAGCTCAAAAGAATTCCTCGACATCTCGAAACAATCTCGAATCGAATCGAATGGCAGGCTGTGCTGCCTATTTATACCCTACACCTATGAAGTACAGGGTATATTAACTTTGTGCATATATTGTAACGCCCCTTAGGAGGCGTGTCCGGTATGGAAAAGTATATATATTCTTGATCAGCATCACTACCCGAGTCCGTTTAGCCAGGTCCGTCTGTCTGTCTGTCTGTCCGTCTTGCTGTCTTGCTGTCCGAATACAGAATAACTTGAGAAATACTAATCAGAATGCGATGAAATTTCGTCTCAATATATTTTAGCCAAAAGTAGTAACTGAGTTTGAAAATGAGCCAAATCGGTCAACGGACACGCCCACCTCCCACACAAGTCACTTTTATATAACTCTTTTGGAACTAATAACTCGAAAAGTGTTAGAGGTATAGTTATAAAATTTAAAAGGTATTGTTCTAATTAACCTATAAATATGTGGTCCAAAAATGGGCGTGATCCGCCCACTTTGTTTTTTCATTATTTCCCGGGTTTTCATAGTGGAAATTAGATTCGTAAATTATTAATATCAAATCTATGAAATATTAGCCTTTCAAAATTTGAAATATAGGCGTGGTCCGCCCAATTATATTTTTCAATTTTTTTTTTAGTTGTTTGTACCTTTATATAAATTTTTTAATTTATGGGGATATAAGACGTAAATTTCTGATATATGAATAATATTCTGAGGGTGGGGAGGTTCAGCATAATTAAAAACTTTAAAATTAAGGTATTCAATTAAATATCCCACATTAATATCCCCACCAAAGGTGTAGAGTATTCCATAGTCGGGCCCGACCGACTATAAAAATCAGCTCCATGTGACCGAACTTACCCATGTAACCTAACTTTCCCAACTCGTTTTCAAATAATATTAAAATAATAAAGAATATATGAGTTATAATTATTTTTTTTAGAGATTAAATTAAATTTTTAATAGAATTAAAAACCATAAGACATGGATTCCTGATTCATCTCTGGATTCATCACATTGATGAATTCATTCATTAAATTAAAATTGTATTTTCTAAATGTTTTTCATTTTAAATATTTTTTTTAATATCAAATTCAAACACAAATTTGTCTCCATTTACACATTTATGTGTTAATAATTCTTAAAGGATTTACAATATTTAATTGCTAATTATTCGAAGCTTCCATTTCATGATATTAATGAAAAAGTAAACATCATATTGATGAAATTTGTTCATAAAACCATTTTACTTTAAATATCATAAATCTATAAGAATTATAAATACATAAATGTGATGGAGACCAATTTTTGTCTGAAATTTGTTGATGTAAAAAATATTAAAAATGAAAAACACTGAAAAAATACGATTTTAGTTTAATGAATGGAATCATCAATATGATGAATACTGGTTGTTGGTGAAATTTTTATTTGTGTGTAAACACACATTTTTGTCTTACAGCCAATTTCAAATGAGATGTTTCTAACTTGACTTTTTATTTGTCAATAGAACACATCAATGATTTCTGGTTACTCTTTAATCGTATTACCGAGCAGACCAACATTTTGCATAAATGAATAGACCCATCTGCTTTAATGTCGGTAACGTCGGTTCGATGGGCTAGTGCGTTGGACTACGAGCCGAAAGGTTCCGGGTTCGATCTCAGCTCTTCATAGAAAACCTAGACTACTCCTCTCGGCAGTCAATGGCAAACCTACGAGATTAAAATATTTATCATATTTATGAATATTTATGGATTTGTTCATCAATTTTATGAATTTTTCTATTACTCAACCAATGACCAAATTCATCCAATTTATGAATCGTTCATAAAACCGTAATGAAAAAGTTCATAATATTGATGAACGGTTTTATAATATTTATGAAAAAATTCATGGTAATTATGAACTTTAAACTATTTAAAAGTAAAAAAAAACATTTTATTCTTTTAATTTATTTATTTTTTTAACTACTTACATTTTATTTTACATCTACTCTTACTGTTGCTGCTGTTTGTTGTTGCGTGATGTTAAGTACCTGGGGTGCACGTTTCTATGGAGTTGTAAACAACAAATGAAACGATTCGGTCTATTTGTACGAAATGACATACAAATAATAAAAACTTGGAACTGTATATGCTATCATCGACTATCGACGCGTCGCGACGAGTTGTGAAAATAATCACTGCGCGTCATGCGGATTCGGTATTTAACTGTAGGTCCCACGACTTTGAGTACATACAAATAAAGGGTTTTTCAACAGGGACGCTACAAAAGTAGAGCGACAGGGACAGCAAACGACGTCATATTTCTTGCCGCTCTTTTCTCTTCAGTAAGGTTTGCCATTTCATGATGGAAAGATATACGAGCCAACAACGAGTCGAAATTATTAAAATTTACTACCGAAATTCGGAGTCAGTGGCCTCAACGTTAAGAGCGCTACGTCCAATTTATGGTCGTCATAATCGTCCTAGCAGATCAACAATTGAGCGTCTAGTGGAAAAATTTGAATCCACAGGCACAGTACAAAATGTTCCCGTGCCAGTGAGACAAAGAAGTGGCCGTAGTGTAGAGAATATTGCTGCCGCTGAGGCTTCAGTTGAAGAAAGCCCAAATGTGTCTCTCACACGTCGTTTTCAAGCGTTGGGCAACTCTGTGACGTCATTGTGGCGAATTTTGCGAAAAGATCTTGGCCTACATCCTTACAAAATCCAATTGATGCAAGAACTGAAGCCGCTTGACCACCAGAAGCGTCGTATGTTCGTGAATTGGACTGAGCTACAACTGGAAAATAATTCGGATTTTCATTGAAAAATCATCTTCAGCGATGAGGCTCATTTCTGGCTGAATGGCTTCGTCAATAAACAAAATATGTGTTATTGGTCAGACAGCAATCCAAACGTACTACATGAGTCATCATTGCATCCCGAAAAAATTACGGTTGGTGCGGTTTATGAGCCGGCGGCGTCATTGTGCCGTACTTCTTCCGTGATGAACAAGACCGGCACGTTACTGTGAATGGGAATCGCTACCGTTCAATGATAACCGAATATTTTTGGCCCCAATTGGATGATATGGACTTGGAGGACATGTGGTTCCAACAGGACGGCGCCACAAGCCACACAGCGAATGCCACAATCAATTTATTGGAAACCAAGTTTGTAGAACGTGTTATCTCACGAAATGGTCGAGTCGATTGGCCGCCTCGGTCGTGCGATTCGACGCCGTTAGACTGTGGGACTACGTCAAGTCTATGGTCTATGCCAACAAGCCAGCGACGATTGATGAACTTCATATGAATATCGAACGTGAAATTGCAGCAGTATCGGCCGATTTATGCTTGAAAACCGTCGAAAATTGGGTTCAGCGTCTGGACTTCTGCAAGCGTGCCCGTGGTTGCCATGCAAAAGAAATCGAGTTCCATACATAATGGCATCGAACGTACGAACGTTACTTTACAGTTATTTTGTAATAAATCGCAAAATAATTCCGAATGTTTCGTATGGAAATTTGCACTAAGATTTTTTGCTAAAAATAATGTTTTATGTGAAAATAATAATAATAATTATTACTAAATGAAAAGTGATGTAGTATTCAAATTTCCAGATTTTTTAAGTTTTCTAATTTTTTTTTAAGATACAATTTTTTTTTTTTTTGATATTTTTTATACTTTAGTTTTACAATTTTGATTCTCAAAGTTCCGGACGGGAAAGATTTCAACTAGCTATCAAAAATTTTCTAGAATTACTTGGAAAATTCGAAATTTAGAAACAGTGGATTCAACTCTTTAAAAAAATTTCAGTTTAATATGGTGAATCGAATTTTTTTCTTTATTTTAATTCATTATTTCTAAGCTTTGGAAATATTAATTAAGGTTGTATGAAAAAACAGAAAATAGTATTGTTTATCTGTATGTCTTTAAAATTAATTAATTTGAAAAAGGCCCATTTTTGTACACTCGTGATAAGCCCATGCTGTAAAAATTACTGAAGAGAACTCTTTATGGAATTTCTCAGAAACAAGATTCAATATTTTTTCAAAAGTTCAACTTTAATATATTTATTACAAAAATTAGATTTGTAAAACGCATTTTGGAATTTGACCTTGAATTTTTACATAGACACCTAATAAGCTACACTGATATTGGATTTAAATTTGGTCAACACTATTTTGGCTCCATCATATCATCAAATATTCCCACATAACACTGCAAATTGACATTTTTGTAAATGCGAAACATTCTTGGCCCAGGACATATATACAGACTTTAACATACTACGTAGATATAAACGTGTCTGTATATTTGTTGAAACCGCAAGTTGTTGCGAAACTGAACCAATTAAAGTGCGCAACGCTTCTATGGCCAGCATGCTGCAACACCCTGCCTCCCACCGTCCATATGATGCCCAAACAACGTGGCTTGGCCAAAGCCAAGGAACGTACGGATGACATGTTACTTCAATATTTAAACTACAAACCACAACGTTAATGAGGTCAGAGGGTGAGTGAAATTCTAGTCGATATATGAAGGTATGTGGTATGTGTGATTTTCATATAAAGACGACTCACACACACACTGACAAAAACATACTTAGTGTTTGTGCTTATTTTAGTCAGGGAATGAGTTTGTGATCTGGTCACCCACATATTTATGTAGGTAAGTGGACATAAATATAGGAGAAAACAAGACTATAGGGTATAATTACTGAATTTATATTGAACACAAATCAATGACTAAAATATGACTATTTGTGACTGTGACTAATTTGTTCAGAAACAGAAAGAATCGGAATCTAAAATTTGCAACCAGCACCGGAACTGAAACGATATTCCAAAGAGTTTTATTCCAAATGCAAATCTTCTTTATCGACTCAATGGCGTATGGCGCAAAGAAATTCTCAGGTTATGTGATATATCAATTGGTTTTTATAATATGTATGAATAGTTTTAAAATCTATGGCGCATAATCATAGACAATTTAATGTCGATTTTAAAAATAAATTCTACTTTTTTGACCAATTTTGTGTAGAAAAAATTGTCAAAAAGCTGATTTTAAATTTAAAGTCGACTTTTAAATGTCTATGATTTTGAGCCTATATGTTTTAATATATACTAGACAAAATATTTGGCTGGGTCGATGCAGTTCAGATAAAATTATATGCAAATATAGGCGTACTCAGTTCAGATATAAATATTGGAAAGCTTTAAGCAGACAAAGACGGAGTTTATTCCATGCTTATGTGTGTGTGCTTATGTGTTATGTGAGCTACAGAGTTGTCAAAAATACAGGAAAATTGGGAATGAATCCCTGATATTCAGTTAATCTAATGGCATCATTAAAATGACATCATCTGTAAAAAATCCCATTCTCTTGTTTTTGGGAAAAAAACCAACACAACTGTACCAAATTTGTGAAAATGATGAACTTTAAAATTGCGAAAACGCTTAGTTTAGGAGCTACAGAGTTCTCAAAAATACAGGAAAATTACGTATGAATCCCTAATATTCAGTTAATCTAATGGCATCATTAGATTTTCTGTAAAAATCTGTAAAAAAAACAAATTTCCTCAAAATTTAATACCTTCATTCGCTTCTCAAAATCTTCCACTTACCTGTAAGTTTGCCGAAAATATTCCCAAAATATTCCACTAAAATTACTGAGTTTTATCAAGAACTGTCTCTTTTCTGCCCAAAATATGCCTGAGATTAAAATTCCATAAATTCTGAGATAAAAATTCTATAAACTTTCAAAACATGCTATATACTACCAAAAAACTTTGATTATTCTGTGTGGTTGCCGAAAATATGCCCGATATATTCCTAAAATATGTCAGAAATTTTTGTCACTGGTATTTACTTAACCAGGATACTATTTTTAGCAGACTGGAGGAAGTTCCTTTTGAGATTTATTGCAAACAAACGAGGAGTTTGTATTAAGAGCTATAAAATTTATTCCTATCCCCAAAATATGTCAAGATTATGCTAAGATTACACAATGACTGATAATCTGCTAAGCGATTTCCACAAACTTCTATTTTTTGAAAAAAAAAATCGCAGTTATAGTTACAGAAATCGAAAACGAGGTACGCAATCTCGAATCTTTCAGACTAAACGTCAAACTATGTATTAAGTTCGCTTATACTTCAATATTTTTCTAGTAAACATATGCAAATAATTAAAAAATATTGTACACTCAGAAAAAAAATACTATATAAATAATAGTTTTTTACTATTCAAAATAGTCAATAGGATAAATTATTATTTTAATCAGAAAATACCATTAAATACTAGAAAATACCATGACATTGCCATTGAGTTTATATGAAAAGATTTATTTTTTGTATACTATTAAATCTATAGTTGTCCTATTGACCAATTTTAATGGGATTTGAGGGAATTTCTTTTCTGGGCGTTGACAGCTTTACTTTGCATATATTTTACTATGATTTAGTAATCAGTGAAAATGATTTTTGAAAAGAAAGTTTTTATTAGTTTTAAGACCTATATTTTCTAAATTAACGAAACAATTCAGTTTATTTATACATAAATGAAATCATAATATATTTTATAATGAAATTATTTTTTAAAACAGAGTTCAAGTTTTCTATTAGGTATTCGAAAACCTCTATACAATCGTCGAGACACTTGCACAGCGCTGTTAACCACCAAACTTGTGTTAACCACTGGACGTCTAACAGAATTTTGATGACATTTTCCCATTTGTTAGTAGCACCAACACAACCATAGTATTTGGTTCGTTGTTGCGCCGGCTGGTGCATAGTAGGTAATAGGGTAGGACATGGTATGGTGCGGTAACGTACACCTAAAATGCCCATTTTAGATAATTAACATTGGTGTTTACACAAATTTCACACACACATGCATACAAATAAACACAGACACAGTTATATACAAACACACACACACAGTCACTTACGGACAGACAGATAAACACACATTTATACACAAAGTGAGACTTCGTCAAGTGTTTGTTTGTTCGCACTAATTGGTAAATTGGCTCTTCTCCTCAGTGTTCCACCAACACAATTTTTGTAGGTGCTGTTTCATTAGTCAACCGCATGGTACACATTGTTGCTTCTCAAATTTCACTATAACATATAGCTGTTTGAGGGTTTTGAATCCGCAAACACAAAAAATTGGATCTTATGCTTTTTTAACATATTTATCAATACACTTGTAAAAACTGTTTTAAAAATAAAGGAACCCCAGAAAAAAATTATATTTTATTATATTAAATTAGTCACTATTTTATATATTTTTATTTTCGATTCGCAATACTATAATCAAAAATTTACGTATTTTTGTACATCAATTTTATTGAACATTAGAAAATAAGGAAGTGAGAACAAAGTCAAATTTTTAAAAATAGGTAATATTTCTACCTTATATGCAAATCCCAAAAATCCCAATACTTTGCGATTGAAACCCCTAAGTAGTTACGTACATTTGTTTATAGATACCTTACTGTATACTATGCCGTTAAGCACCTTCTAATTATGGCCAAGAATTTCCATAGAATAATGTGTGCCCATATATGAGCAAATCCAGAAAACCTTTAACTTTTGGGGTCATAACAAAATTGCGGATACATTTTAGCGCTTTTGAATAAAAGCTTATAGGCCCTTATGTAATATAAATCCGTTTGCGTGCTTCACTTGTAATGAAAGCCGTCAAAGATAGAGGTCGGTAACTCTACATTGGTTCAAAATTCTAAAGAATTGTTTAGTTATAAAATATTTATTGGTAAAGCGAAGTGAAATTATTTTTTATGATATAATATTTCATTACATATAAATCAGTTTAATATCATATAATTTTAAATTATTAAAATTATTTTAAAGAAATTGTGATTTTTTGAACATTTAAGGCGAATTTTGAATTTTAAAGTGCTCCTGTATTTTTCATACTAGGGGCACATCCAAGTGATATAGCTTAAAATCACTGATATTACAATACGTTGCAATAATAAAAATCAAACCAACAATTTCTCATAAGCCGTTCCTCATACGTTCGATAATAGGTGCAAAATTGTAATTTATGGATTTTCATAGCACATACCGTGGAATAGATTCTGTTATATTATAAATTATGATAAGGAATTATTTTTCAATGATCAAATATAAGATAATATATCAAAAACAGTTTAATCCGACCAAATTGAAATGATATCAAAAAAGTTATTTTGAAGAAATTGTGATTTTTTGTACAATTAAGTCTAAAATTCACATTTAAAGTTCTCCTGTATTTTTAATCTTAGAAGCACATTCACGCGACATATCTTAAAATCTTTGTTCTTATATTATCAATTTATAGAAAGTTTCAAATTAATGATTTATTGATAGCCGCACTTGACACAGTTGATAATATGTCAGAAAACATGGTTCTAACATATGTTGAAATTTTGTTTTCTCAAATAAAAAAATGATTGATCAATAATAGGTACTGAAGCGGCATTGTATTTTTAAATTAACTCGAGGCACAAATATCCGATCACAACTATGTATACCTAAATTCAAATGGAATTTTAGATGTGCCTTAGAAAAAAGTGATTTTTGCGGACCAATCACGTTTTTTTTTCAGCTAAAGTTCCAGCTTATTCTTTTTTGTTGGTGTTGGGGCACATTCACGAGTTATATCGTAAAATCTTTATTTTTACCTCCTCTATTAAAAATTGGATACAAAATGATACATTAGATACAAGCCGCGACTCACACGTTGAAAAGAAGGCAAAATTTTCGTTTTCGTTCCAAAAATGGTATCATACCTCCACCTTGTCCAAATTTCGTTTGGACAGAGCGACATATATTTTTTTTATGAATTCGGATATTAGCTAGCGATTGCATTAAAATTGCAGCGATATCTTGCAAGTCCTAACAATAGTGATGATTAGAAAGACATATAACGTGCGCGTATCACCGGTATTTTTGATGTTTTTCTTACTTTGGCCACATGTAGCAAATTTAAAGAGATGGTCTGAAAAATGGTTGAGATATTTGTTGTATATAAAAAAACAACAAATCATGTTTATTCATTGGTTTATGTCAATATCATGAAGGTTAAAAGTTTTCTGGATTTGCTGATATAGGAAATATACCCACTGACATAAATTTGTTCAACAAACATTTTGACTAACTGTTATATTCGGTTAATACATATATTAAATACGCGATTTTAATTATTTATTTATACAAAGAGAGATATTTCTCCAAAGAATAACCATGCCAAATTGCATTACAATACTCGCCAGATTGAGATAATGCCGATGTCTATAGGTCAACATGATGTATGCATACTTTGACTCATCTACGACGGACCTATCTTGACTTATTCAAAGTTTAAGTTAGAAAAATATATATAAAATATGCACTATATATTCGATTAATTTCTATAATTCTGGGACAAAATGATATGATAACTATAAGACGTACATTTGCCATAATTACCCTACTTCATTTGGTTCTCCTTTTAAGATGAACTTAATCGTTCAGCAATTATTTCCTGTTAAATATTTGCGCATTTTATATTTAATTGCAGTTAATTGCACGTGATGGATGCTTGAATGCGTGAATGCACATGCATCACGGTATATAGCGCACCCCTCCAAATCGAGAGCAACATATATCTTTTATATAGATGCAAGCCATGTACCGACGAACGAACCCCTTTTGAGTAGCACCGAACGAACACGGATTTGTCTCCGATTTCTGAATACAATTCACGATGCGTGTCTGCTGTGTAGTGAGCTGCATGAGTGACAATAATTGGAGCGTGATCTTGTGGTAAACTTGGGGGCAAAAACATTCGAAAATAATTCATATTTAATTAGAATTTGGACAAAATTGGGTAGTAAATGTATAAATTATAGTTTCTGTTAAGTTTTTTAAAATGACATCATCATTTTATATTTAAAACAACTTCAAGAATTGTTTTTTTACTTAATTCATTACCAAAGAAATCTTCGTCTATATTTTTATTAGTTTTTTTTCTGCTGCTTTGCCCACAAAAATATGCAGCAAAAAGTAATCATAAACATCATAAAGTTCAGCGCACACAACATGATAGAAATTTAATGACAAATCGGAAATAGCACTCACTGCAACAAAACCGAAACTCAGTGTCAGTGGTTTCCAAAATTATTTTATGTAGTGGTAAATCGTATAAAAATATTCTGCAAAAAAGGAAAAAAAAAACTATAAATAAATATAAACTTTTATGTTTACTAGAAATGAATCGAACTCTAGGGGAGGCCGGTACGAAGTGGTCACGTTTAGGGAAATCTATATTTTTAAATTTTTAAAAAATCATGCTTTTATCGAACTATTTTCCATAAATATGTAGATAAAAAAATTGAACTAAATTCTAATTTGTGATGTTTTAATTCCCGAAATGTATATTGGTCGACGGGAGGCTTTGTCTTATGTTATCGGCTAAAAAAAGCTACCTCGCGGCAGTTAACGACAATCCTACGAGAGTAAAACATAGCCTAAAAAAAATGTGTTAATTGCAAAAAAATTTATCAATACAATTAATTTTCAATGGACATTTAATTGCATTGATTAAATATTTAAATACATGAATTAATAAATTAATTGAACAAACATTAAATGAACAGAACACACCCGATACTAAAAGTTTTTTTTATTTTATTTGTTATTTTTATTAATATATTTTATTTATTGTATACACATATGAGCAAATCTACAAAACTTTTAGCCTTCATGATATTGGCACAAAGCAATGAATAAAAATGATTTGTTGCTATTTATATTTTACATTTTAATTCAATATTATTAAAAATACTTGAATTAATAAATCTCAACCGTTTTTGAGTTCTTAAGTTGCTCTGTCAATTTGCTACATATGACCAAAATAAGAAAAACATCAAAAATACCGATGATGCGCGCACGTTTTGTGTCGTAATAATCATCACTATTGCTACGGCTTTCAAGATATCGCTATAATTTTAATACAATCGCTAGCTAATATCCGAATACTAAAAAATATAAGTCGCATAAGTGTGCCATATCCCAAACGGAATTTGAACATGAGTGGAGGTATGATACAACTTTTGGCATGAAAACGAACATTTTCACTTCTTTTCAACGTGTGAGCCGCTGCTTGTACTTAATGTATATTTTTGTATCAAATTTTTACTTGAGAAGGTAAATATAAAGATTTTAAGATATGACTTGTGAATGTGCCCCTAACACCAACAAAAAAGGACACGCTGCAAAACGTAATTGGTCCGAAAAAAGTACTTTTTTCTTTTTCCCATCTACAATTCCATCTAAATTTCGCTGGACATAGGTATGATCGGAAATGTATGCCAGTAGTTAATTTAAAAATACAATATCGCTTCAGTATTATTGATCAATCATTTTTTTTTTATTGAGAAAACAAAAATTCAACATATGGTAGAACCATCGACTGTGTCAAGTGCGTCTTTCAATAAATCACTAATTTGAAATTTTCTATGAACTGATAATACAAGAACCAAGATTTTAAGATACTTCGCGTGAATGTGCCCCTAAGATTAAAAATACAGGAGCACTTTAAATGTGAATTTTAGGCTTAATAGTACAAATAATCGCAATTTTTCCAAAATAACGTTTAAAAAATCATTTTAATATGGTCGGATTAAACTGTTTTTGATACATTATCTTATATTTGATCATTGAAAAATAATTCCGTATCATAATTTATAATATAACAGAATCTATTTCACGGTATGTGCGCTGAAAATCAAAAAAATTCAAATTTTGCATCTATTATCGAACGTGTGAGGAGTAGCTTTTGAAGAATTGTTGGTTTGTTTTTTTCTGTTGATTGATTGTGAATTTAAAACTGTGTAGTGAATGTAAAACTGTCGGTTGGTGTCTATGCTATATATGTATATATTTTAGCTTAGACCTCAACCAAGAAATGATTTAATTTTTAGTATTAAATAATTCGTATATCCAATTAATTATATTAATAGAAATTATAATTTTGCATCAATTAATCTCAGTTGCTATATATACGTTCAATATTTTTTTATATCTATGAAAAGCTCTCACCCCGTCTTTCGGATCCAATATTAAACTCTGTGGTTAGAGAGCTCGGTCTTAGTTCTTTAGATCGGTAGCGCCAAACTATTTCCATTTTTAATTCACAGTCGATTTTTCGCAAATGTCAACATAGCTCTAATCTCCTCTATAGAAAATAAACACCCCATATTATTTTCACAGCACTTTTCCACGCTATTGGTGCCAACGACGACGACGACGATAAGAACGATATGAGAATCATAATGATGAAGAAGATCATGATGACTTATGCAACAAACGACATTAAAATTGAATTTCACTTGAAAAGTTTGACCCATTTTTGCATAAATAATCGAAATATAGGATATAAATATTGAGTCATAAATGTCATAATTAATAACTATTAATAAATATTCAACACGATTTTATTCTCGTATTCCATATATCATTTCCATATAGTTTTCGGACGCCTCTTTTGACTCCATTCTAAATTTGTATCTATTGCGTAAAGTCTTCAAGAAAGTTGGGAAAGTTGACTATAATACCCACCCATATTGAATATAACTGGTCAGTTCAACAGACAAAATCGTCCGACCACATCCATTTTCAATACCAGATAGCGTAGTTATATAAGTATTCTAACTTCAGCACTTCATTGAGATAGCTCTGTTAGTTTTTCGGTAATCGTGATTTCAACAGGCAGGCAGACGGACATCTCTAAATCGATTCAGGAGGTCTCACTGATCAAGTATATACACGTCTCCTTTTATAGCAAACGGATAACCAAGTTGTAAATACTCTGAATATTTTTTATTTATTAGTTAAACTATTTAATTTTAATTATTTAATCTAAAATTTCAAAATGCAAAATGTACCAAATTTAATATGCAATAAAAAAAGTAACATGTCTGCCATTTTTTCTCCCTGTCGTCCCCATTTTTTCGAATCTCTCTCGTGTCAGCGCCAATTATGCGGTTTTGCAATGCAGAACCACAGCTGGGCACAGCAGGTGTTGACAGCCATCGCATCCAATGTTCCAGCAACAGTTTCACAGCTTCTTCAACAGCTGCAGCTGCTGCTGCTCTGGTTTGCATTTCATGAAACACAAAAATATTTTTCAAATATTCGCCATTGAATAATTTGAACATTTTTCGCACATTTCGCCCTGGTTTTTGCAAATAGCCTAGGAAACAACAGCAGCATCAGCCAGAGCAGTGGCACAGCAAATGACATCTGTCAGTTGTGTCGACGACAACGTCGGTCGTACTGTCAAAATATCTGACATTTGCTGTGAGATACCAAACGTTGTGCTGCTAAATATTTAAAAATATTTATGCATGTTTACTGTGACTTTTAATTGTTGCTGAAATTAACGCTAGTTTATGATGCATTTTGTGCAATGTTGTCGGATAACGAATGACAAACTTCAAGGCATACAAATTATAAATTTTAAATATTTATAGTGTTTCTTTATATAAAAAAATTAAATGGAAAATTGTGATATATGATAATTTAAAATTATGAATATATGGATTTATTAAAGAAAGTTATTTTTATATCATCGATTTCGATAATTTCAGAGTTTTTTAAATCTTAGAATACCAATTGATGGTATTCTATTAAAATGGACAAATAAAAATTATGATTTCGAAATAATACACCGAAAAAAATACTGTATTAAAAATAAATACAAATGTTTTTAAAATGAACAAAAAATACTGTATTAAAAATATACTGTATTAAAAATAAATACAAATGTTTTTAAAATGAACATATACGTATTTGATTTACGTCCAAATGCAAATATATTTGTATTTACTACATTGATGCAGTTGTTTTAGTAAGGAAAATAACTGGATAATTAAAAAAAAATGCCTCATGAATTGAAAAATCCCCCGCTGAATTAAAAAATCTCAAAGGTAGGGATTTCCTCAAAGGTAGGGATCCCTCAACAATTAAAAAATCCCTCAAAAGGGATTTTTCCCACGAAGATGGCATCTATGCCTTTTATACATAATTTTAATACATTTGTATTGAAATAACTACACAGAAAAAAAAAAATCTTAAATAACTACCAGATTCATCATATTGATACCACGTTCATTAAATGACATATTAATGAATGCATTCATTATATATATGAACAATATATTCAATACAATGAATTTGAATTGTCATATGTATGAATTTATTTATGAATCGTAAAAAAATCATTGTAAAAATTTTATTAAAAAAATAACAGTAAAAAAAAAAATTTAAAAAGGATCCGAAAAAAACAATTCGGACAAAACAAAAATTGTAGCAAAAAAAAATTTAGAAAAAAATGTTATTTCCGGAAAAAAAAATTTGTTCAAAAAAATTTTTTTTTTTCGAAAAACAAGAAAATTGTTCGAAAAAAAAATTTTTTTTTGAAAAAAAAAAATTTCTTCCATAAATTTTTTTTTTTCAGAAATTATTAATAAAAGTTGTAATTATAATAAATATTATAAAACATTTTACTAATTTATGCATGTCGAGCAAGTATTATATAAGAAACAACATACAAGAACTACTTGAGAACTGAGAAGTACTGCAAAAAATGAACGGAAAAGTGCATGCCATTTCTTGGAGTCGGCGGAACTGATAATGCTTATTGGTGCTTTTATCTTCATCATCAAGAGAATATTTAAGTATACTTCTCTACAAGTATATGTACATATATATATCTTTGTATATTTTCTAGAAGTTATAGGTAGCAATCTTTAGTTTTATATGTACCTTGTTTCATATTTATAATTGTTGTATCTTATTTTTTTAATAAAAAAATTACATTCATTCATATAAATTTCCGAATCAATAAAGAATTTTTTTTTTTAAATATAATTGCAAAAGATATAAATTTTGTTAATTTTTAAAGCACTTCAAACTTTAAAATTTACCAACATTTTTAAAAATGCACATTCGTCCATTTGGCATGACATTGACGATATGTAGTATAATTTACTACAGTAATTTTTTCGGTGTACAAACCGATTCTGCATAGATGCTATTTTACGCCAGGAATATTAATATGCAGTAGTTCTAAATATCATAAGTTCTGGGACACGTTCTTGTTAATGATCTGTCCACTTTCAATAGGTTCTTTAGACGCACATTTTAAAAATTATAAAGAACTAGCTGGACCCGTGCACGACTCGTGCCAAAATTTTGTGAATTCATAGATATAAAGCGATTTTATTAATATAAAAAAACATTATTATTATTTTTTATATCAGGGGCCCGTGTTTCGCTGTGGAAGTTTTTATTGGTTTTATAAATGTAGTAACCAAATAATAATTCTCCGCCAAAACAACTTTTCTCAAAGACAATTCAGACAATATTTCGCCGTAGAATTCTTCCCAGTAGAAAATTTCGCCGTAAAATTCTTCCCCATACTTAGAACGCTTTACCGTAGAATTCTTCCCGGTAGAACTCTTCCCGGTAGAATTCTTCCCCGTAGAGTTTTTCCCAGTAGAAATTTAAGTGTAGTTAGTTTTAATGTGGTGACTTTTAGTGTGTTGAATTTTTAGTTTAGTGAATTTTTAGTGTGGTGAGTTTTAGTGTGGTGTGTTTTAGTGTGGTGAGTTTTAGTGTGGTGAATTTTTAGTGTAGTGAGTTTTAGTGTGGTGAGTTTTAGTGTGTTGAATTTGCGGTGAGTTTTAGTGTGGTGAGTTTTAGTGTGGTGAGTTTTAAGTATGGTGAGTTTAAGTGTGGTGAGTTTTAGTGTGGTGAATTTTTAGTGTGGTGAGTTTTAGCGTGGTGAGTTTTATTGTGGTGAGTTTTAGTGTGGTGAGTTTTATTGTGGTGAGTTTTATTGTGGTGAGTTTTAGTGTGGTGAGTTTTATTGTGGTGAGTTTTAGTGTGGTGAGTTTTAGTGTGGTGAATTTTAGTTTTTGGTTTCATCTTCTTAGCTTGTGTATGTGCCGAGCTATGTCGTTTTGAAAGTATAGGTTGTATGGGAGGTGCCACGCCCCTTTGTCTAATCTCGCCCATATATAGCCTATGACACCCTCCGGACTCCATAGTATCCTGGTGCAAAATTTCAGTTCAATAGGTTCAGCGGTTTAGACGTGATGCTGGAACAAACAGACAGAGAGACAGACAGACCGACAGACTGACAGACGGACCAAGAGTTTTATATATATAGATGAATGTATGATATTTCTTTGGAAAATTCATGTTGATTGTGTCATTAGAAAAGTTTCGGTAGTATTGCTTAATAAGAATTAATCTTAAAACAGACTTATTTATTTATTATATACTGAGTTCTTTTAAAATCATGAATTTAGAACTCACAGCAAAATTCTAAAAAGTTGAATTGCGAGAGTGGTAGGTAAATATCGATGCATTCTGTCGGATTAGTCGCAGTATGATAAATTTTACGAAACTGAATCGATATCGAAATGGAAAAAAACGATATCAATTTGATAAATGTTTAAATCTCGCATCTTGTTCGTAAATTAGAAGTGATAAACATGCGTGATCAAACTATTGTTTTATAGAATTTAGTTCGAGAAACCTTAGAAAACTTTGGAAATTTTATTTCAAGCTTTTTCGGAATATTTTTATGACCTGTATTTGGACATGTTTGTTACAGTTTTTTTGTAATATTAAATTTTGTTAATGTCATGACTGCCATATTACATGTAAAAGTGACACTGAATTCATTATTGCTCAAATATACATATAACGCCTTTAAAAAAATGAGCTCTGTCATATAGTTTTTTTTGTGTTCTTCAAAAATTGCATTTTGAACGTCAACAAGCTCATGCATGCCATGCAAACGCCTACAGCCTACTACTCGAGTGGCCGGCCAGCAGCATCAGCCGACGCAGAGCTCATTTGTCAACGCAAATTTGTCGCCGTCACTCTGTGAATGCGACACAAAATGCGTTCGTTGCAGGCGTTCACGAGGCGCCACACGCCTCATTTGTTTTCGGGGTCTGTGTCTCAAATGCGGGATTTGCAAGTGCCAAGTGTCAAAGTTTGGAAAAACAAATAGTAATAAACAAAAATAATACTGTGGGCGATACGGCCGAGGATGCGTTGACATGTAAGTTTTATGGTATATTTTATTTTGAAATTTGTTTATTATATTTTTTAAATAAGCATTGTAGATATTCAATATATGAGGCGTCTGTAAAATGTAAAATCTAAAATCTAAAATCTAAAATCTAAAATCTAGAATCTAAAATCTAAAATGTAAAATGCAAAATGTAAAATTAAAAATGTAAAATGTAAAATGTAAAATGTAAAATGTAAAATGTAAAATGTAAAATGTAAAATGTAAAATGTAAAATGTAAAATGTAAAATGTAAAATGTAAAATGTAAAATGTAAAATGTAAAATGTAAAATGTAAAATGTAAAATGTAAAATGTAAAATGTAAAATGTAAAATGTAAAATGTAAAATGTAAAATGTAAACTATAAAATATAAAATGTAAAATCTAAAATCTAAAATCTAAAATCTAAAATCTAAAATCTAAAATCTAAAATCTAAAATCTTAAATCAAAAATCTAAAATCTAAAATGTAAAATGTAAAATATAAAATGTAAAATGAAAAATGAAAATGTAAAAATGGTAAATTCTGAAAATATTAATGTATGAATTTTTAATGTATTAGATTCGATTCCAAATTTATTTTCTCAAAAAAAATATTTATCTCGGATGCCTTATTTCGTTTAATACTTATTTCTTTAATATCGTCTTTGTAGAACTAAAAGTCACCAACTACATTTTCGAAATGCCAATTGTTCATTTACAAAAATCTTTACATATCATTCAATTTTTGATCGATGAGTTTGATATTTGTACCAAATGATAAGAAAATGTGAATCTATTAATTGGTACTACAACTTTAAAAATGTATCAATTACTGTTTGTAACAATTGCCATCAAAGTTGAAATTTAAGATTTTCATAAAAATGTATTTGGTGACTTTTAGTTCTACAACGACGATATATTTATAATTTATTTTTATAGTTTATAAAGTCTCTAAAATGAAAACATTTTAAATTTGCAATATTCATGAGCCATTTTGGCTCATTTCAATTTATTGGCATTGGCAAGTGTAATATTTTCCTACGCAATTAAAATAATACCCCAAAGGAATTGGCTTAAATGAAGGCTAACACTTTGGCTGCAGCACAACAAGCAACAAATGTGCAGTAGTTGGTTGCAACAGCAGTTGTAATAAAGTGCTTGGCAGCAACGACAATGGCAACAGAAACTGCAACAGCGGCGGTGGCAGCAACAGCAACAAAAACAACAATGCATTGCAAAACCTAATTACAGCAATGTTATAAAGCAATTCATTTCATATAAAATCGATATAAAAACATGCATCAGTACACAGCCAAAATAATAGAATTTTCGAGTACAAAATGTGGAGGTTTTAACTGCGCTATTTTCTGTAAAAATGTCAGTATTTTTTTTATAATGAACAATTGTATCCCATTTGTGAATATTTTGAACTGTGACCTTAAAAAAACGCTCGGTTTAGGAGATACAGAATTTCCGAATTTCCGGTACATAAATTTCACCTAAGAATCCTTGATATTCAGTGAATCGAATGGCATCATTACATTTTCTGTAAAAAATCCCAGTATTTTTTTATAATTAATAAACCAATCCAATTGTAGCCCATTTATGAAAATTCTGAACTATGGCCTTGAAAAAATGCTCGGTTTAGGAGATACAGAATTTCCAAAGATACAGAAATTTCACCTATGAATCTTTGGTATTCAGTGAATCGAATGACATCATTACATTTTCTGTAAAGAAGCCTAAAAATAGGGAAAAATAAACACAATTGTTCATATATATAATTTTAATTTTCATCAGAATTCTCCCCCATAAATATATTAAGTAATTTATAAAATATCAATTCTAAACAATATATTTGGAATTTCTCTAGATTATTTCCGGAATATGTATCATAAATACACACACTCAGAAGAAAGAATTCCATTTAGTACTTAATGGTACGACTATTGATTTCATCGTACTATTACCCTACTCATCAAAACGAGAAACATTTTACTATTCTTCAATGCTATATAATTCACGGTTGCTGATTCTGACTACATACTCAGTTTTTTTCTATTCCGTAACGTTTTAAAGAAAATCGATCTCGAAAAAAATACAGTTGCTTACACAGTCAGTTTTCCAAAAAATTGTGGGCAATATTTTTCCCTATTGTCAAGACTTATTACAATATACCGAAGAATACTATTATTCTGATAGGTTTTTGAGATACTTGAATGTAAACTCGAAAAATATTAATTTTTTAGTCAAGTTTTGGAAGATTTTTTTAGCATTGTGAATCTAATGATAAATAAATAAAAAAAATATGGTTATGCAGAACATAGTTCAAGCTAACAATTTAAATAACTAACTTTTTTGTATCGGATCTCATTTTTAAAATATCGTCGTTGTTGAACGAAAAGTAACCAAATACATTTTCAAAATGCCAAATATTCATTTACAAAAATATTTATAAATCCGTCAATTTTTAATCGATGGTCTCAATTTTTTTACCACATAATAAAAAAATGTAAATCTATTGGCTGATTTATAAACTTTAAAAATGCATCAATTACTTTTTATAATATAAATCAACAAACTCGAAAATTAAGTTTTTCATAAAAATGTATTTGGTGACTTTTCGTTCTACAACGACGATATGCTCTAACGAATTTAAAATCCTATTCATTTTGCAGTTTTTATCTTTTTAAGTTGGAGGTGAAATTAGGAATAAAATATTGACAGTTCATAAATCGAAATGATTACAGTTTTATTCAAGTCCTAAAAAAAACTTAAAAAGTGTTAAACATACGACATCCATTTTTATTACTCGAAATTTCATTGAAATCTTAAATATTCAAATAATAATAAGTAGTAAAATTCACCTCGTATATCCAAAATTTAACAATATAAATTTTTTATATAAAATAATAAATTACAGTGTACCATTATTTTTCGCTATGTACATCTTGAGGGCCAACTTAAATTCCAAGTGTACTGCAAGAAATGAAGCATGACGCCTGTGCCAGCGCCACTGTACCATGGAAGATGTGGCTGCCACAATTCGAAATCGACCACAAAACATTTTCCAAATGGAGGAGTTGCATGTAGTTGAAAGCATGAAACTGAGATTCTCTGTGAGAATGTTTTAATTACGAAATTGCATTTCGAACAAATTAACTTTTATCGAGCAGAGTAAATGAGAGTCGAGCATTTAAAATGTGGTCAACCATAGATATTAAGGTTCAAATCACAGCAATGCAATGCAATGCAACAAACGGACGGAAGGAAGGACAAACGAACGGCACTGAACAGCAGGCAAAATACACAAAATACAGTAAACAGGATATAATATAAATTATACCGGATACAGAAAATGCCGGAAACCGTATTAGGGTTGTGTTGCCTGCATTATACAATTTAACAAACCTGTGGTTTTTTGTGATAATTGATGCCAGTTTTAAGTACTTTTCAATGAAGAGAACTCATATTCGAAGTGAGAAATGCAATTAATTTGTAGTAATAAATGCATTCTAATATCTTCTACTTATTCTCCAACTACGAATTATAGTGCATATAGATGCTAGTGGTTTGGGAGAATAAAGTGTTGTGAAAACAACAAAATCATAAATAAAGTTGGACCATATACTTTTAGGGTCTGTAGTTGAACGAAACGCATAGAGAAAAAGATGTTGGTTGCGATTGTGAAAATAGTGCAAATGTGCGCGGTGCCATCATTAATTAGTTTTGCTGTAATTGCCGCATAGGAGTGTCGTTGTGCCGCACTTTCCCAGTGCACTTTGCCACTTTTCTTGCTGCCCAAAGGGCTATCAATAAGAACTACTCGAGCTGGAGAAAACTTCATTTCGCTGCTGAAATTGTGGCAATAAAAAATGTTTTCAACGCAAATAAACAAAGTCATGTGGCAAACGCTTTGATTGGTGCAGCCATCGTACAGTGGTTTTTAAAATTTTGTTTTTACTTAAAATTTGATAAAATTAAATTGGGTTTGGAATCCGATAGACAAAAAATTGTTTACAAAAAATAAAAACCAGTTGGGAAGGTTAGATCACATGGGAAATTTTAAAGTAGGTGTAATTATGATAGTTAGGATTATCAACATTATAGTCGGTCTAAGCCGACTATTAATACATTACACATATGTGTGGTTACCATTCAAAGTGGTCTTTCCATTGCTGAAGAATTTCCTTTCATTTGATACCCATGTTTACAAATGGGTAGGTGTACCGAATTTCGATTTTTTTTTTTTGAAACCACAAATCGTTTCGCTGAAAAACATCATTTTTATGTATTAGAGCATGATGTCAATATATATTTGACCAAAAAAAGTTTCCCTAAGCACGTATACAGTAATATTGATTAGTAGATGTAAATTTTATATGAGGTATTTCAACATAAGTGGTCGGTTCTCAGTTCACAAAAGACCGATCATGCCAATTTCGATCTAAGTTCAGACAGCTTAGATATATTAGTAATCTAATTCTAAAATTTCATTGCTCTAGCTCTTCTACTTTTTCTGTAATCGTGATTTCAAGAGACTGACAGAAGGACAGACGGACATCTAAATCGACTCAGGAGGTCATGCTGATCAAGAATATATCGTCACTGTCATGCCAAAGGGGCGAATGTGCATTTTTAAAAATTTTGTGAAATCAAACTTTAAAGTTTGAAGTGCTTTAAAAATTAGAAAAATTTATATTTTCTTTAATTTTGTCTATAATTTTAGTTTATTTATCAATTATTATAATGTATAAAAAATATCTTTAGATTTGGACAACCTACTGAATTATAAATACGGATTTTGTGAGGATTTTGTCCTGATCAAAACGCAAATATTTTTGTTTTTTATGATATAACTTTTTATTAGTGCAAGATAAAATAGTAATGAGAAGGCATTGATTGTTTGTTTTTAAAGCACCTATCGATCTGCATTATTAATTAAAAATATTTTGTTAAACATTAATTTGCCATTTGTTATTTGCAGGAAAAATGACTGGCAAAATATTTTTAAATAATGATGCAGTTTGATAGGTGCTTTAAAAACAAACAATTAATACCACAACAGTACTATTATATCTTGTACCAATAAAAAATTATAGCAAAAAAACGAAGAAATTGGAAAATTTGAAAATCTTGTCATGCCAAAAGGGCGAATCTTTTCATTTTTTGCTTCCTTCTGGGTGTTACAAACGGCGTACCAAACTGAATATACCCTTTCACTCTTAGTGTAGGGTATAATTATATTGTAAACTGAATCGTATGATTGCAATCAAATGAGAAAAACACCCAAGGTTTTTATTTTCAACACGTCCGTAGTTATAATGCAGTAACATCCCATGTATTGAGGAATACCTCAGCCCTTTATACCCTACACCTGAGGTACAGGGTACACATGAATTTGTGCATATATTGTAACGCGCCTTCAGATGCGTGACCGGTATAGAAGAGTACATTGGGAAAAAAAATCAAAAATCAATTTTTAACATATAAAAAGTTTTCAGATTATTATTTCTTTTTTATTTTTTGTAGTAATGTATTGAAGGATGTGTTTCTTATATTAAAATGAGAAATAAAAAAATAAAAATGGCAAACTAAAAAACTCATATGAATGCGAACAATATTGCTGACAGAAAATGTTATAGGGTGGTAGGCTTCAAGATGCAAATACTTGTGATCTGATTCCTTGGATTTTAGAAAGAAGATTGTAAAATATATATATATATATATATATATATATATATATATATATATATTTTTTCTTTTTAATTTTATGGGGAAAATCCCTATGTTCTCCATATAAAAAGTAAATTTTTAAAAAATTTGACTTTTTTCAAAAACTCCAATTTTACAAGAGCTACGCTAAAAAGGTGCAAAATGGAGCAAATCACGTTTATTTACAATTAATATATCATTGTTCTTCAGTATTTGAAAATAAAATATCGCGTGTTAATCCGTGTTAATCGTATTCTAAGGTGAAAAATAATTTATCTAAATCGAAATACATAACTTCAACATGGCTTTATTAATCAGATCCAAATTTAATACGAATTATTAATGAATGTTTCTGTTCTTATCTTCAATATCAATGATATGGAATATGTCACAATTTTGTCATTATAAATACATGTGAAATATTTGACATATTTGGGGTGGGGCACAAAAATTTATTTATTTTTTTATGTTTCTTTGGTTAAATAGGAATTATAAGAAAAGTACAAACCAAATATAAAAAAAAAATTATATGCATAACTGCTATGATACATTACCTATTATAAGACGATAATTTTATGTTGATGTCATATAGTTGGTTTTTGGCCATAAATTTGGAATTATTTCCCAATGTGCAAAGGGGCGAATATGTATTTTTTTGACATTTTTTTTATATTTTTTAATTTAGTTTTTCCTCAAGTGTACTGTGCCAAAATCGTGTGTTGTTTTATTGGATATTTCTAGCCACAAAAGTCAAAACCAAAACGGCGAATTTGTAAAATTGAAAATGTTGTCATGCCAAAAAGGCGAATCTTTTTGTTTTTTTACCATAACTTTTGATTGCTATAATATAAAATAGTGGTGTAAAGGCATTAATTGTTTGTTTTTAAGGCACCTATCGAACATCATCATTATTTTAAAATATTTTTTGGAATTTTTATAATTGGCAAGAAAAATGTTTGGCAAGTTTTTTTAATATAATGATGCCAATCGATAGGTGCTTTAAAATAAAACAATTTTTATCTTGCACCAACAAAGAGTTATAGCAAAAAAACGAAGAAATTGGAAAATTTGAAAAATCTTATCATGCCAAAAGGGGGCGAATCTTTTCGTTTTTTTTTGCTATAACGGTGCAAGATAAAATGGTGATGTACAGGCATTAATTATTTGTTTTTAAATCACCTATTGATTGGCATTATTATTTAAAAATATTTTGCAAAACATTTTTCTGACAAATAGCAAATGGCAAATTAATATTTGGAAAATTATTTTAAAATAATGATGTTAATCGATAGGTGCTTTGGCTGCTATCAGCTAAAAATATATAAATATCCTATCACCTAAAAATATGTATATCAAAAATGGACGTGATACGATCACATTTTTTTACATTATTTTCCAGTTTTTATAGGAAAAAAATGTAGTCGTAAATTATTGAAACAAATCTATGAAATATTAGCCTTTCAATTTAGAATTTATATATTTTAAAATAGGCGTTGTCCGCCCAATTTTATTTTTCTACATATTTTTTTATTTGTTTTCTTTTTAACTTTTATATCCATTTTTTTAAATAATGGAGGGTATTCAGCTTAAATAAGAACTTTAAAAGGTTGGTATACATTAATAATTCCCATATTAAAATCCTCATTGAGGTATTCCGTAGTCGGCCCCGACTGACTTTCAGTCCCGCCCATGTGACGTTATTTTCCCCACTCTTTTTGTATTAGGAATATCTCGGGAATTGCTTAGGATAATTCTCTTATGCTTCAGGAACTGACAGGGCATTGAAAAGTTGGCCGACCGGTACCTAAATATGGCTCTTAAAAATCACTAGATAAGGGACTGTATTACAAGGTTGTTATCTCTATCCCTAGTAGACATTTACCTAAGGTCATGTTAGTGAACTGATCGTTGTATATTAAATTTGACCAAATGACACCGGTTGCATGTCCAATAAAAGAGTTAAATTCTACTAGGGATTAGATCTTGTCAGAGCTTGTTTATCTGAAATTAGCACTTAATTAGCATAGCCCAACCAAAATTAATACTTCATAGATTTATTTAAAGATTTCAACGTTGTATGTTTTTGCGACTACATTTAAAAGAGTTCTACAATTCGATATGTGACACCATCTACACATTTACAAAACTAATTCAGAGAAGATCAATTGAAATTGATAATTTTTCATTTGGAATTCAGAAAATATCAATAGATATTCAAAACTTTCCATTTGAAATTCAGAAAATATCAATTGATATTCATAATTTTGCAGTTTGATTTATTCTAAATGGAATCAAATGGAATTTCTGTATTGCGATTGATGTGTTTTAAATTTAAAAAGGAATTTCTGAATTACAATTGTTGTCTTTTGAATTTATATTGAATATTTCGGAATAACACTTGGTAATAGTGAAGCAATGTTATTCAGTTTAAATTAATCAGTACCACCTATACTTATTTTTCACTTTCCATATAAAAGTTCTACAAAATATATACAGATTTTAAAATATTTTACTGAGCCGCGGTAGCTCAGTGGTTAGTGCTTTGGACTGCGAGCCGAAAGGTCCCTGGTTCAAGCCTGGACTGGGGCTAACGACATCTTTTCATAGAAACATTTTTCTGTACCGCGCTACCTCTCGTCAGTAAATGACAAACCTACGAGCGTAAAACCATTGCCTATGAAAAGCTCTCACCCGCCGTTCGGATTCGGCAATAAACTGTAGGTCCCACCACTTTGAGTACAAATATAACACGCACAGCTCAAAATGGTGAGAGAGCTCGGCCGAAGTTCTATATAGGACTGTAGTGCCAAACTATTATTATTAATAATATATATATTTTTATTCAAATGGGCTCAATGTAAATATATATTACAACTAAAAGGTCGTATATAAATTTCGAAAACTACAATTTTGTTTTCCATTGTTTCTCAGTACCCTGTACACTAAGAAATTCGGTCGTTTAGACATCGACTTTTGTTTTCCATTGTTTCTCAGTACCCTGTACACTAAGAAATTCGGTTGTTTTGACATCGACTGCCACATATAGCCATATATCTACATATCTTATATTTTCTTCATCGGCTCCACTGTGGGCAAGCGCGACCTCAGATTACCACACATGGTACTCAGTTTGAGGGCGGATGTAGATCTGTTTATGTTTGAAATGTCAACGGTTGGCGGTCTTTTGCGTTTGAGTGCACGGCGCTTAACAGACACGTTACAGCATTGCATAGTAATCTAAACACATCCCGGGTTAACCCAGCAAACAGTGACGGTGTTACGGATGGCATTGCCACATTCGATAAAATGCGTTTGCAATGCGCTTGAGTGGTTGCTTTATTTTGAATGCAATTATTGCACATGATTTATGCATAATACTTAAGTACTTTAAAAGACTTTAGAGTTTACTATGTCACTGGGTTATTGTATAAAAACCATGTTGTATATTTTTTTAATATATATTTTATATTTATTTATCTCTCAACTCTTTGGTTTAATGTCGTATATGCGCCAAATGACTGCAAGCAGCGTTGCCACAGTGGGGGTTGCCAAGTAATCTTATTAAATTTGCCTGCTACTATTTATTTATTTAGCAATTTCATTTTAGTTGCTGCAACTAAGATAAATAACTGCAGCAACCAGCATCACACGCATCCACAGCAGGCAGTTACTGAGCTACAGCAGTTGTTGTAACAATTCGTTGTGCTGCGTTGAACTTTCGTCATTAAATGTGGCAATAAATGCCGCAAACTGTCAAAGTAAATATTTAATTGTATGTGTCTCACAGTTTGTCTGTCTGTCTGTCTGTATGTGAATCTGTTTGTCAACTGTTGGTGATAAGGTTAAAGGAGTAGCTTACTTCTGGAGTTGGAATTGGAATCGGGTTTTGGTCTTGGTTATGGTGGTGGTGGTGTTGGCGGTTCTGGGTCCTTATTTGCTGCACATGTTTAAAGACGGTGAATCACAGCATCACGTTTTATACGCTGAAGTTTGTTAATTAAAATTGACTCAACTCTACATTTTGCCCCACGGTATTTGTATGAATTGTCAGCTGGGAATACGAGGATCTTTTTCGGAGCGCTCTCGCAAAGTTTACGATTTAATTATAATGTTGCGAAATTGAATAATTTATTTGTTTGTTTGTTTGTTTATCGACGAAGGCCTAACAATGGATTTTATATTAATTTTTAAATTCAAGTAATTGAGAGCTATTATTTGCTATTGAAATATGATAAATAGTATAAATTAATAATAGTTAAAAAATTATTAAGCTCAACAATTCGGTGGTCTATTTTTGTTTTAATATTAGTGTGGACAAAGGAGATATTTAAAATCTCGATCCTAAAATTTTCAAAAAACTGTTTCCTTCGTTTTGATCCCGGTCTTTTGCCTAATAGTATGAGGCGATATAGAAAGCAGGGACCCCAAAGAACCAGAAACGTTTCGATTTTTGGAACCGAAAACCGTACCGTTATTAAAAATGTGTGAAACCCGAAATGAAATCGGAACACATATAATTTTTTTGTTGTTGTTGGAACCAGAACCGCTATTAAAATGTCTTGAAATCAGAACCGGAACCGATATTTTAGTCCCTATCAGGTACCGAAAAGAACCGAAATCGGAACAGTTATTAAAAAATGTGTGAAACTAGAATCCAAAGAACAAAGAATCCAAAAAGTTTTTTTTGTTGGAACCGGAAATGGAACCTGAACACCTATTTAAAAATCTTGGAACCAGAACCGATATTTCAGTCCCTATCAGGTACCGCAAAGATAAAAAAATGTATGGAGCCTGAATCCAAATAAAGATTTTTTTTGGTTGGGACCGAAACGTCTGTTTAAAAATCTTGAAATCAGAACCCGAACTGATATTTTAGTCCCTATCAGGAATCGCAAAGAACAGGAATCGGAACCATTATTTTAAAAAAATGTGTAAAACCAGAAAAAAGTATTTTTCTGTTGGAACCGGAAATGGAATCTGAACCGCTATTTAAAAATCTTGGAACCAGAACCGATATTTTAGTCCCTATCGGGTACTGCAAAGAACCAAATCGGAACCGTTATTAAAAAAAAAAGAATCCAAAGAAAATTTGTTTCTGTTGGAACCGGAAATGGAACCTGAACCGCTATTTAAAAATCTTGGAACCAGAACCGATATGTTAGTCCCTATCAGGAACCGCAAAGAACCGGAATAGGAACCATTATTAAAAAAAGTGTGGAGCCGGAATCCAAGTAAAGATTTTTTTTTGGTTGGAACCGGAACCGCTATTTTAAAATTCTTGAAACGAGAACCGGAATCGAAACCGTTATTCCAAAGAATTTTAGACACTGATAGAAAGTGAACGCTAATGATCTTGTAAAATACGCATTATTAGCGAATATGACGAAAATCTTGACCTGAATTAAATATTATAAAAACATATGTTTCCAAAAATCTGTATTTAAAATGATGACAAATTTAATATCTACTTCTTTTTGTGCTCTATGACCAAATCAAATATTGCCGAATATTTGAAATATGAAAACTTCCTGGTTCATGTACTAAATCCAATGCATACATTATGAATTACCGGACATGCATTGCCTGTCATAATTGCAACAGTCGCAACTGCATTTTTCCAATTTGCCAACGTGGTTGGCATCACCATGGGACCCGAGATATGTCATTTTGCAATAGAATATTCTGCAAATTGCACTAGACCAGATTAAGTATGTTCATGTTATTTTAAATTCATTGTTGATCACGTGCACCAGCCAACAACTACCAACCAAATAAAAAAAAGCCCTTGAGACCAAAATATAATAAAAATAAAAAATCCGAAAACCATACAATTTGGTGAACATTTCATTTGGCAAACAATTTTCATGAAAATTCGCGCATCAATTTGAATTTTCATTTAAATAAATTGAAATAAATGCGAATTGTAAGTTGTTCGCATACATTGGTGAATATTTTGTTGTCGACATTTTTGCATTATTTTTGTTGTCATTGTCAATGTTGTTTTTGTTTTTGTTGTCGTGCATTGTTTTTATTTAAAAAGCCAACATTTAATTGCTAACAATTATTTCAATTTCCAGCACATCGCTGATCTCCCAACCATGATTGCTCAAAAAATGTTGCCAACTTTGTGCATTTCACGTGTAATTTAACAAATACAACAAAATGCTTAATATATGTATTTGTCTGTCTGCCACTATTAATGTAGCAATATATTCAAGGTATACATAGTATGTAAAAGGACACCGACAAGGCACCAGGTAGAAAAGTTAGTAAATATCCTGAATTGGGTCTTTGTTAGATATATAAAACTCAAATCAAGCAATAATCACTTAATTCATAACGCATAACGATTTTTAATGAATTCTAATTAATTAATGTTCGAAAAATAAATAAGTCAGAATTCAGATATCGTGAATAAAAAAATTGAATTTTGTTACTTAAAAATGTTATTTTGTTACTTACACCCAAAATAATTTCTACGACATTTTACGAAATATTTTTTAGTAATTTTTGAATTCGTAAAATACCCGAATATTTGTAAAATACACGAAACATTTGTAATTTCTGTTTTTTTTACAAAATATTTTTTTCGAACGGTTCGTATATATTACGAATCCATATTCGTAAAATTAAAACCACAACAAAATTACGAATATTACGTTTATATTACGTTATATTATTATATCGTTATATTATTTCCTATTACATTTTTTTTTACGAAAGAATAATATAATTACGAATGAGCTTTACATTTTACGAAGAATAATAATAATAGTTTGGCACTACAGTTCTATAAGAACTTCGGCCGAGCACTCTCACCATTTTGAGCTGTGCGTGTTATATTTGTACTCAAAGTGGTGGGACCTACAGTTTATTGCCGAATCCGAACGGCGGGTGAGAGCTTTTCATAGGCAATGGTTTTACTCTCGTAGGTTTGCCATTTACTGCCGAGAGTTAGCGCGATATAGAAAAATGTTTCTATGAAAAGATGTTATTAGCCCCAGTCCAGGCTTGAACCGGGGACCTTTCGGCTCGCAGTCCAACGCACTAACCACTGAGCTACCGCGGCTACATTTTACGAATAAATTACTAAACTTTCGTAAAATATGAGGCTATATGTAGAATTTTACGAAAAATTGCATTTTTGACGAATAGTTAGTAAAAACAGAAATCCGCTGCGTCAAATAGCAACTTGGAACAGATAGTTATAAAATACGAACAGTTTTAAAATATGTTCTGTGTGAGTTCTATTTGTGTTGATATTTTTATGATTGAATCGTCATTGTCTAATTTTTTTTTAACATAGTATTCGTGTATATTACGAAAGATTCGTAAAATGTTTCATATGATTTATAAAATGTACGAATGCTGTCGTCAAAATTATGGACACTTTCGGAAAATCTACGAATATATTCGTAAAAAGTACACAAATATTCAATAAATTACGAATCTTTCGTATTATGTACAAATGATAAAAAGATAAAATCTACGAATAGTTTCTTAAAATAAACCATTTATATTCGTAATTTTATCATAAATTTACGAAAGTTCGTTTGTGTATTTTACGAAATGTTTCGTGTATAAATTTCACGAAGTTTTCGTAAAATACAAAAACGATTTCGTGTATATTAAGCAGATCTTCTTTTGAGTGTAAATACTAAAATATACTATTACATGATTTTTGAGTTTATATGAAAATATTTATTTTTGTATACTATTAAATCAATAACGCGCTTTTTGACCAATTTTGTGGAATTTTATTCTGACTTTGCTATTTTGAGCGATACCCTTTTGTCATTTTTCTGGTAAAACCATTATGCCATCACGGTAAATATTGTGGAATTTCTGGGTAAAAACTGAACCAAGTTATTTTAACAGTCTTGTTAAGTCAGCTGTAAGCATTTAAAGAGTTATCCAGATAGTGAAACAAATTGTAGTCGGACGGAACAAGGTCAGGACTATTTGGTGGATGAATGAAAACTTCCAAACCGAGCCGATTTATTGAATATATAGTGGTCCGCCATAATCATGATGGACAATGCTTTTCATATTGATCAATTCTGGTCGCTTAACCTTAATTCCTCACTTTAATCGCATTATTTATGGACTGTAGAGAATATAGTCAATGGTCTGACCCGATTGGAGCTGATTATGATGCACGATTCCTTTTCCAATTCCACCATAAACAAAGCATTACCTTACGTGGAGTTAAACCGGCTTTCTAATTTCAGTATACTTTAGTAAACAAGTAGTTTTAATTTTGAAAATTAGACAATTATGTCAACTCACACAAATACTTTCCTTACAAGTAACTTACAATGTTACGTTTCGACAGCTTCGACTTGTTTCGAGAACTTTCTACTCGTTTCGTGACTGACGCATGTTATTGGCATCTCATTCGCACTCATGTGTTTTAGTGTGCTGATCTTCCATCTCTATCTCGCACATTGCTTAGTGCGCTGAATGATCTTCCGTCTCATTTATTATTGTTGATTGCTTGCACTATGAAGCAAATTACCTCTTTTCGTAACAATATTAATATTTGGGAACCCACAACTCATAAATTATTCAACATATACTTTTTCGGTTTTTTTCCAAAAAAGTTTGTGTGATATTTCATATCCAAAACATGCTATTTATATTTCGAAAACGGTTATTTACATATACATGGTCGATTGATGATTATCTCATCTCATCTAAGGATATGGGTCAACATTGTAGATAACACTTTTGTTCAACTTCTTGGTTTGACACTTTGATTTGACTCTGTCATGGTGTAACAGCATTTCATCTTTTATCTAAAACAGAGTTCATTTCACATAGAAAGTTTTGGAATGAGCTCTTCAATTCCTTTATTACAAAATAATGCCTGATATCTCTGGTCACTTTTGATTTATATAGCATACTTCGCACTTTTATTGTTATATAATTTTGAAATCGAGGGAGTTTCTTTAAATACTTTGTAAATGTGTTTCTCTAAATACTTTGTAAATGCATCCTTGGTCAACTCGGGTTTAATATTTCTGCCGGCCTTCGTGACTCCGTCGCGCTTTTCTCCACCTGTCCACCTGTGAAAGCGATTATATCAATTTGTAAATAACAAATGTCCGCTGGCACCTCGACCTGCATGATTCCCAAAGCATATTTTGCATTTGCATACGAAATGCCGGCAATGCATATGCAATATGCAACTCAATGTAGGTGGCCACACTGGCGGCGTTGGTCGGTTGGGTTGGTTGGCATTGTGTTTGTTGGTAACGCGTTGAAAGGTCGAAAAACTCTTAAAGCCGTTAAGCCAGGATTAAGTCACACATATACCAAACACAGCAACAACAACAGAAACAATTGATGTGTCATGTCACATGTGTCACATGCGCGACAAGCATCGAGTGCCGGCCGTGTCGACTGTAGGTGAGTGGGTGTGGCACTAAGTGGTGGATTTGTGGCCAAAATTGATAAAGCAAAGAGGTTTAATAACATTGTTTGAAATTTAAATTTTTTTTTTTTTTTTGGCCAACAAATGCAAATGTTATATTTTTCAATAATATTTATATTCATTATCTGTTTGTTGAATTTTTGGTATTTTTTCTTTTGGCATTTTTATTATTTATTTTTTTGGTTTGTATTCGCAACGACTACTTTCGTATTGAAATAACGACAACAACTACATTTTGCAGAGCTTTGTGTCGACCAACAGCTAAATGTCTAGACACGAAAACCGCAAAAAATACCCGCATGGTAGCAAAATGAAATTTTTGTCTGTTGTGTCAAAGGGCATATTTAATGAGGTTTATACTAATGGTAACATTCCACATGTGATATCAATAAATTGTAGTTCTATTTTAAGGGAAATTTCAAAAATTACAATTTTGCGTAATGACATTTTTAATGTTTTATCAAATGTAATTTGTAAAATTTGTCTATGTTTGTTAGTTATAATAAAATTAAATTTTTGTATTTTTTTTAGTTTATATTTCAATGTTAAATACAAATTCTAGTGTTGAATATGTAATTTAGAATATAATAAAATCCGTCCTCTAATAATATCCAAATAAAAGCATACCGTTAATTCAAAATCCTATGATTTTGCCCGAAAAATATCTACCCATCGACGAATTATTTAAAATTATTCGTGTCAACAATAGATCAAAGATAAAACATATTCATACACACAGAAAAATCCACTGTAGTGAGGAGTTTAATCGAACTAATGTTTCATTGTTGAAACCTAATTTTTTCAAGTTATCGTGTACACTAGGCCGGGTCGGTCTCCATACAAATAACATTTTTTTGAAAAACCGCCTCTAAAATGAAAGGTTATCTCGTAAAAGTGTCAGAATCAAAAAAAAAAGTATTTAGAACACGCCAAACGCGTTTTTATACCCTACAATAAGAGTGAAAGGGTATATTCAGTTTGGTACGCCGTTTGTAATACCCTGAAGAAAGCGGTATGGAAAAGTATGTATATTCTTGATCAGCATGACCTCCTGAGTCGATTTAGCGATGTCCATCTGTCTGTCTATAAAATTTCCCGTGTGATCTAACTTTCCCAACTGGTTCATTATAGCTTTGTTATT
Organism: Dryomyza anilis; assembly: GCA_951804985.1. Lineage (NCBI taxonomy): Eukaryota > Metazoa > Arthropoda > Insecta > Diptera > Dryomyzidae > Dryomyza > Dryomyza anilis. The sequence goes on along the minus strand of OX638130.1, from coordinate 123,864,825 downwards.
TGATGTCCGATACTTTTTTGGAGATCTTTAATTTTATGAGAAAAAAATGGTTTTGTGGGGAGGGGGGTCGGTGGTAAAACTCTGAAAACAGCGATGTCACTCATCCAAGGTGACCTCGGAGGTCAATTCAACCTATGCGACAAATGTGTTAACTGCTGAAACATTTGCTATGGTATATAAAACTTGATGATCGGACATAAAATAAAGAAGCTATGCTTAAAAACGATATTGGCGGTTTATTCCGGGGTAAAAAAAAAAATTCTGACACTTTTACGAGGTAAACTATCATTTTAGGGGCGAACTTTCAAATATTTTTTTTTCGACCCGGCATGGTCAGACACTTGAATATGACCAAATCGACTCGGTAATTGAAGCTGATCATATATTTCTTCATACCGACCACGGCCCGTCGAAAAAGGTGTTAATACACATTTTATATACCCTTTACCCTTTGGGTGTGGAGTAAAGAAGGGATTTATTTAGTGGTTTTACACAATTTTTTCTATCCTTGATATGTAGCAAAAGAATATAGCAAACTTTTGCATCATTTTGATATTTTCATTTTACCTAATTTTTTAAATGTACTTAAATTTTGCTGAAAAAAATACTTTGTACGAATTCTCCAATCGAATTGTCCGAAACCAGTAAATTACACATTTTATATATCCTGTACCCTTTGGGTGTAGAGTAGGGTGTCACTTATTTTTTAATACCCATGTCTCATCCCCTAGGATTGTTTATTAGGACACAAAAATAAGGTGTGCAAAATTGTTTTGAATTTCAACAACGGGAATACGTGCCCGCAAGTACATTCAAAATTGTAATAGTAGGTGCAGGAGTCGAAATTTTGAATACTTCAAAACAATATTCAGAGTAAGCTAACATGTAGAACTATTTGCGAAAAAAAATTATATGTAATCAGATTTTCGATATTTTGATAATTGTCCGTGTTATCGATTGTTTTATAGAGATGGGCGCGTGCCTGTTTTTGATGGCACGAACACGCACGGGCACGCCGATAGGTGACACGCACGGGCACGAGCCCGACGACTAAATTTAAAAGTACGTACGAAAGTACAATAAAAAACAGGATATAGAAAGATACGAATCGGAATCATATGGAATCATATGAAAAACTAGGCAAAACGTGAAAAATAATAGTATGAACAGGTACTAAAAACCTGTAGAATATCGCTTCCGGTTCAAGTTCCAAGATTTTTAAAATAACCGTTCCGATTCCGGTTTCGACCAAAAGTTTTATGGGTCCCAATTCCAATCTTTAATGAGGGCGCGCCTGATTTTAGAGGAACGGACACGCACGGGCACGACAACAATTAGCACGGACGGAGATTTGCACGCACGAACTCAGATTTTTGGACGTAACACGAAAAAAGCACGGCACGCGCCCATCTCTATTTTGATATTTTAATTTTACCTAATTTTTTAATGTACTTAAATTTTGCTGAAAAAAAGAAATACTTTGTACGAATTCTCCAATCGAAATCTTCTAATCCATTAAATTATTTTGAAAATGTAATGAACAATATTAAGTGATGTGCAATAAACTTTCGTTTAATATAAAATATATGCGTTTATATGAAACCCAAGATATTTTCCATTATACGTAACAACCTTTTTGAATGATCTGTAAAAAATCATTGGCCTATATCTCGTAGCCGCAGTAGCTCAGTGGTTAGTGCGTTGCACTGCGAGTCGAAAGGTCTCCGGTTCAAGCCTGGACTGAGGCTAACAACATCTTTCCATAGAAACATTTTTCTATACCGTGCTACCTCTCGGCAGTAAATGGCAAACCTACGAGAGTAAAACATTGCCTATGAAAAACTCTCACCCGCCGTTCGGATTCGGCAATAAACTGTAGGTCCCACCACTTTGAGTACAAATATAACACGCACAGCTCAAATGGTGAGAGAGCTCGGCCGAAGTACAGGACTGTAGCGCCAAACTTATTATTATTATTATATCTTGTAAACCAATCCATAGAAAATATTTTAATTCTATTTTTTAGATTCTAATTTTAAATAATATAAAAATAGTTCTCATTTTGTTTTGCATGAAAATACCAAAAGATGTATTTTATTACGTTGCCAACTTTGGGAGATAAATCTCATATAGTGATTTTTTACGTGATGTGGGATATGTGAGTATCGCGTGATTTTGAGTCTGTCATTCGTGATTTATGTAATTATTCACTCCGTGTGATTTTGAGTGAATTTTCACAGCCAGTTTTTTTCCTATACTAAGTTTTTGGTAATGGAATTAGTAATCAAATTTATATTATTTATATATCTACAGGGTGGTCCGATTTGGGGTACAAATATTTTAGAGACTGATTCCTTGGTTTATACCATGAAAAAAATTGTTCCACAATTAGGGTCTATTTGGAACACCCAATGATATACAGGGTGTTTTCAAAATATACTCTACAAAAATTGATACAACCGTATAGTTAATAATAACTTTCACAGTTTATAGCACAAAGCAAAAATATTACATTCATTTTAAAGATAATCGAACATAGTTTCTAGTAAAATTTTAAAATTGGCAAATTTATTTGGCGTGCTAGTAGATTTTTCTCATCAAACAAAAAAAATAAATATTTTATTACAACTAATCTTTATAAAACTTAGTTCTTCTCGAAATGTTTATCTAATATGTTGTTTACCTTTTTTTTAATATTTGAATGTATCATAGTGTAGTAAACAATTTATGGATACCCTATTTTTATCACGCACTTACCGTTTTCACTCTTGTAGTGCTCTCAAAGTATTTTATTTTAAAAAAATTGTAATGTATGTATTTATTTTACAAAATTTTCATTTAGAATAGTTGTTGCGAACATTGAAATAGTTAAATGTAAACCTTTTTTGTCGATTTCTCGAAACCGAGTCAATGTTGTATGGAGCAAACCAATTCTCTATTCACCCAGCAAGTAAGTTTTTTCATAAATAGGAAAAAATGAAGACATCTGTTTATAAAAAAATAAAATCACTACGTTTTCTGATTATTATTACGAATTTTTAATGCATTTTAATTTGTAGTATATGTGTGATATGCGATTTTTGAGTGATTTTTCGCACTATGTGATTTATCTCAATATGAGACTTTTTATGAAAAAGTCGCACGAGTGATCGGCGTGATTTTTTGGTTGGCAACCTTACGTAGAAATGTTATTAAAATTTAACCATTGTCCGCGTGGAATTTAATTTTTTAGAATTCCGAATTTGGTTTTTTTTAAATAGATAAAGTAAAATTAGATCTTTTGTGAATTTTTAAGAATTATTAAATATTTCAAAAAAATATATAAATTGATTTTTATGTTTTTATAAATTTTATTTCTTTTAAGTTAAATAAGAAAAAGGTTTTCTGAGTGCGTCCGATAAAAGATTTCTTAAAACATCTCAGGAATTAGTATTATAAGTATGTAAATCAGACACCATTAACTGAAATTTCCATACAGTTTTTTATTTTTCCAATTTTTTATTTCTCATTATTCTCATATTCCATCCCATGCCATTCCATCCGGCAACTTGACAGTTTTCTGTTGCCGCGTATAAAGTATCCGATAATTTTAATGCTTTTGCTGATTTTTCTCTCGTTTTTTGTTGTTTGTTCCATTTAATTGCATGTCGCATGCATAAAATTGTATTTTGCTTTTAATTTACTTTGCGAATATGTGGCAGCACAGCAAAACCGCGTAGACCAAAGCAGAGCAGAGCAGAACAGAGCTGAACAGAGCAGAGCAAAGCCACCGGAAGTACAACAAAACTCAAAGAAAACCGCAGCAACAACATGAAAAAGGATACCAAACAATGTCTACACCATTCGAAAAAAAGTATAGAAGATGCAGCAGCAGAAAAAGAAGCAGCACATATAGCTGAAGATGACTTTACGAAAGTTGTTTATTTTCTTTTTGTATATTTTGCACAGCAGTTGAGAAAAAATCAGCATTTTTTTTAGCATTTTGTTGCATTTTTGCTTGCAGCGAAATGCCTGCAACCGCCTACACCGCCGCCGCCCAGCAGCAGCAGCCGCCGCATGCACGCGACATGGTTTCCAATTATAGACGTCACAAGAGAATAATTAGCATAACAACGTAAATAGTTTAGGAGTTACCAGCCGAAGGCTTCGTGTGCTGCATCCTTTGGCCAGAGCTAACGTGGTTTACAGTGGAGACTACGTAATACAGAGAAACCAAATTCGTCAAGAGTATAAAAAAATACATTTGTGGTTTTTGTATAAAACAATATTGAAACAAAAAGTTTTTAAGTCAGTTTATTGTATGAATTAATTCCTGTAATGTTTTACTAAATATTTGCTAAAGTAACAAATATGTTTGTTGAATTAATTAGTATTAAAATAAATACTATTATTAATATTAGAAAAATATTTTTATTTTGAATTATGTATTAATATGTATAAAGTAAGTAGACTGGTTTGTAAATATAGCAAATAGTTTTGTAATCTGTTCACTCAGAAAAAATCTTTCTTAAAATAAAAATGTAGATTGTTAAAAACATTGTTAGAATAAATTTTAATTTCAAAAATGTATTTTTACCCTAAAACGATTAATCTTAAATTGAGTATTTGAAATTGTTACTTTAAGTAAGTATTTAACAATTTTATTCAATAATCATAAATATCTCTGTTCGTGACTTAAGTACGTCGCGTTGTTGGGTTCGTTTTAACCGACATAAATTCTTGAATCAAAGTATAAATTGTTGGCATTTTTTCTAATGTTAACAAACTATGGTTTAAGATACAAATATGAAAATATGAAATCTTTGGACAATTCAGCAAATTTTTTAAAAATAAAATTTAATTTAATAATATCAATTAAACTATTTTTTGTAGTTGTAGCAATGCAAGTTGTTCATGTTTTTATAATAATTTGCTTTAGCAAATCACAATCAAATTTATTAATTTGGTAAAAAATATTTTTTTAAAGTAAAAATAGCAAAATATATTGTTGCCATAATTCATTTTTTTATTGAAAAAAAAAAAACAACAAAATATCGATGATTGCTTAATAAACCATTTTTAAGAATACATTTTAAATGTAAGCAAACTTAATTAAAATATTCGTAAATATTTGATAAAATTATAATAAATTAATAAAGCATTTCCCCGAAATACTATTATTATAAAATTTGCTATATTTGTATTGAAAATGATCGTGAACGGTTGAAGTTGACCAGTGACTCGACCACTTATGCTCCAATACCACATACTGACATCTAGTGATGATATTTTGCAAGAACAAGACAAGAAATGGTAATCTGGTTCTTGCTCTTGTTCTTTCACGCCAAGTCTTGCTCTTACATAGGTACATATGATCTTGTTCTTGGTCTTGTTCTTGCAATACCTTTCTTGCTCCTACTTGCAAGAATTTTGCAAAATTTTACTTTTTTAATTTAAAATAAAAGATCGAAGACAAATATCTTAAACTGCATATTAATTATGAAAACGAATAGAATATGAATACTAATTGTATTTAAAATACTTTTTTTCTATATTTTCGATTTCTTCAACAAAAATAAATTATTTTACTAACAAACAAAAATCAAATAACATAAAAATTTGAATTATATTTTAACAAGAATTAACTAATAAAAAATAATTGTATAAATCAAGTGATGTTGACGAGACAATTCAAAATCTCAAGTCCATAATAAAATGAAAATATACATTCATAATAAATATACGAAATATTGTTCCGTGCTACACGTACCGTATGTCAAGAGAACACAAATAACATCTTGCAGGGTAACATTTATCTTTGCGAACACAATTTCAAACGCTACAAAGCGAAAACTAACAGAACGAAGAAAATACCACAATAACGAATTACGATGAGTATACACACACTTTCACAACGAGAACACTTCGTTGCTATCCTGTATCATTGCATGGCACTCGACATACGCATGACAACAGACAGACGCATGACAACGGACAGACTCATGACAACAGACAGTTGCTTTCTAGTTGGCAACAACAACGAGTTTTTTTTGTGGTAGAAAAAATTTCCCGCCAAAAATTCTATCAAAAGCTTGAATGCTGCTTTATTCGCATTTTTGTTGTTGTTGCACTTTCAAACGAATCAGCTGATTTTTGAAAAAAACACAAAAAGCAATATAACAATTAGCGATACTCTGTGAAAATGTTTTTTTGGTTTTATATGTTAAGTTTGAAGCTATTTACCGCTTTAAAAGTGCTTCACTAACCTTTTTCTTGAAAAAAATAATAAAAACACACATCTTCGTTACTGTTAACGTTCATAAATATTTTGCACCCTTTCCATTGTTACTTGTTGTTCAATAACTAGTAATATCATGAATTCTTTTGAATTTCATTATTACCTTAAAAACATGGTAAATACATTAAAATGATAAAAAAAACGCAAGAGTCTTGCTTTTCTTGCATTTTTTGCAGTGTTAGTCTTGCACTTGCTCTTGTTCTTGCAAGAAAATCTCGATCTTGTTCTCGCTCTTGTTCTTGCATTTTTTGCAAGAACAAGATGCTAGAACAAGAATCATCACTACTGACATCTACTGGTGAATTTTAATTTATAGTGGCGAAAGTGAACTTTTTGCTCAAATATATATTTACTTTATGCTTGAATATATATTAATTATATTTTCGGGTTTAAACCGATAACAACAATCAAAATATCCTTACTTTGAAAATTTCCTTGTTACCTAACCTTCTTTACTGATTTTTTTTCATGAATTAGCAAAACGCTTGTTGTATAAACTAACATGGTATACATACATTAGGTTAGAAATTGAAAAATAAAACAATCTCATGCTTGTTTTAAAAATAAATGCACACATAAAGCTAGACATATTTTCTACATTCAGAAAAATCAATTAAAACATTCGTAAATGTAACAATCTGGTTTGTTGTACTTATGAATTAATTAAACAATCTAAATTATTGCAGTCAGGACGAAATATTTTTTTTATTAACTAAAATGAAATTAAAACATTTCTATATTATATAGAAATGTTCTAAAATAAATTAAATTATTTGTTGTTTAAATTAATATTATTTTCAGTAATATGATTTCATTTTATTTCAGTGTTGAATTTCATTTGTAATGGAATATGGTGCATGCTTTCGCTAAGCCTTCGGTGTATTGTTTATTTGTTCCACTGTATCAGCAAAACTTATACAATTTCAAAGTCACAAAGTAATTCAAATACTTCGTAAAATGTTGCTGCTATATTTATTATATTTATTTTAACTTAAGTTTATATTATTTTTAAATATGTTTTTAATATTTTCTCTACTGTTTTTCTTTTTTCAACATGTTCTGTTGCTGATTTCAGTGCTGGCTGGTCCAGCATCTGTTCTTGAGTTTGGCATTGCCAGAGTCCAGAATTCAGCATCCAGAGTCAAGTTTACACTCTGCATGAATAATCGTTGTCAACGTTTTTAGAAATATTATCCTTTGGTACACACAGAGCGCGCGCAGTGCTTTCTCCCACGTCAGGATGTTATGATTAATGCCTTCTTCTAGATTTTCGTGAACAGGATATCGATTTACACAGTTTATACTGGTGTTCCTTCTTTTGTTGCTGTTATTATAATTTTTGTTGCTGCTGCTGCTGCTTTGAAAATGCATGTTTTTGATGGCTAGACAAAATCGAGACAAGCGAAATATCAAATTAAAACAGTTGATGGGCGGAAGGTCGGGTGAAATTTTAGGTGTAGATGTCCTTTGAGTTGAGTTTTAATTGCTTTGGTTTATTGCTGGAAATGCTTAACCAAGAAGATGTTGGTTGTAGTAATAGGTTTTATATAATATGTAAATATTCAACAGAAATTTTGGGAGATTGTAAAATATGCAATTTTCTAATATGAAATTTAAAAATATGTATTAAAATGCATAAAAATATGCAATTGAAAATATGCAATGTAAAACAGATACACATTTTCTAAATACAAAATATGCTTTATTTATTTTAAATAATAATAATATTTGTAAATAGAAATATGCAAACAAAATATGAAAAAAACAAATATTTACCGTGAACATACAGTACTAAAAAGAAAAACAGCGTATTTAAAACGTATGATGCACTTTGATTATCAAATGTATTTATTTTACTATATTGATGTAGTTGTTTTTCTATTGATCAGAAATAACTATTAACCTTTATTTCCATTTCGTTTTTCACTGAGAGATATTATTAAAAAAATATAGAGATATCTTTTGTTAAAAACCAAAAGTGTTTGGTTGAGAAATAATTTGTATTTTAAAAATAAAGGTGGAGAGTTATATGAAAACCTTTATTTTCTCTGGTTAATAATTGTTTATTGTGATTTCTGTTGTTGGAAAATGTTGATTTCGAACATTAAGTATTATTGGACAACAACATTTTTTTTGGAAAATTTTCGAAGATTATTGTTTTTGCCGAATAGTTTTTTTTGGAAATGGTTATTGAGAACATTTTGTTATTTTTGTCGTCTGTACTTTTTTTTAGCAATTATTTTTCGATATTTTTCATACTTTGTGGTTTTATCGAATACTATTTTTTTGGGAAAATTGTGATTCCGAACATTGCATTGGTTTTGTCGGCCAAAATATTTTTTTAACAATTTATTTTTCAAAATTTTTAGAACATTGTTGTTTTTGTCGAAAACATTTTTTTGCAAATGTTGTTTTCGAACAGTGCGTTATTTTTGCGTAATTTTTTTTTTTAACAAACATGTTTTTCTTTTGAAATATTTCAAATATTGTTCTTTTTTTTCGAATACAATTTTTTATTGAAATTTTTGTTGTTTTCGAACATTGTGTTGTTTTGGTCGCCCAAATTTTTTTTACACATTTTTGTTTTTGTCGAATAGAATGTTTTTGTTGAAATTTTTTTTTTTCGAAATTGTGGTCAAGAAATATTGGGAGTTATTCCACGCTTTTCAGCGTCTCAAAAATTTCTAATGAGAGATATATTTTGTTAACATTTATATCGCAGTTCATACGCAAGCGAAATTTTATAAAAAAATAAAGGTTTCTCTCAGATCGAAACCGAAAATAAAGATTTCTCTAAGATCAAAATCTTTTTTTTTATTTTATTTAATTTTATAATATTATGAAAAATATTTTATCTCTATTTATTTTTACTACATTTTGTATTAATTTAAATTTAATTATTTTTACTATATTTGGTAATTTTTAAACTATATTTTAAAATATAAAAAAAAAATATGGATTAATATTGAATAAAATTATAATTTTCAAAACTTCGCAATTTCTACAAAATCCGCTATTTTTTTTTTAATTTTCACATCTGCATTTAAAAAACTATTCCATCTGCATTTATTTTTACTACATTCTGTATTTATTTAAATTATGTAATGTTTAGAAAAATAATACATCTGCATTTATTTTTACTGCATTCCGTATTTTTTTGAATTTCATAATACTGCTGCTTTCGAAGTTACCTCTATAAAGCAAAGTTGTGATTTTTTGAAGCATCATAATTTTGTGAAATTTTCGAATTTCGAAAAAAAAAAATCAACTTATATTTTTTTTTATCTATTCAAAGGTGTAAATTAAATTTCATGAAAATCGAAGAAAAAAATTTAAAACCCTGTCGATTTGATGTGGAATTACCCATACATCAATTTTTATTTTTACGGTATTCTGTATTGGTTTAAATGTCAAGCTAATTGAAACATATTTTAAAAATATAAAATAAAGACATATGGGTTAATATTGAATAAAATGAAAAATAGTATAAAAATATAATTTGCACAAAATCCACAATTTTTATTTTTACTGCATTCTGTATTTATTTGAATTTCATAATACTTAGAAAACCAATACATCTGCATTTATTTTTACTACATTTTGTATTGATTAAAATTTCATAATATTTACAAAAATCATACAGTAGTGATTATTTTTATTTTACTGTATTCTGTATTTGTTTAAATGCCAAGCTAATTGAACCATATTTAAAAATAAATTAAATAAAGACATATGGGTTAATATTGAATAAAATGAAAAATAGTTTAAAAATTTAATTTTCACAAAATCTACAGTTTGTATTTTTACTGCATTCTGTATTTATTTGTATTTCATAATACTTAGAAAACTAATACATATGCATTTATTTTACTACATTCTGTATTGCTTTAAATTTCGTAATATTTAGAAGAATCATACATACATACGTCAATTTTTATTTTTATTTTTACGGTATTCTGTATTTGTTTAAATGTCAAGCCAATTGAAACATATTTTAAAAATATAAAATAAAGAAATAAGGGTTAATATTGAATAAAATGCAAAAAGAGTATAAAAATATAATTTTCGCAAAATCCACAATTTGTATTTTTACTGCATTCTGTATTTATTTGAATTTCATAATACATAGAGAACTAATACATCTGCATTTATTTTTATACATTCTGTTAAATTTCAAAATATTTAGAAGAATCATTAAATGCCAAGCTTATTGCACCATATTTTTAGAAAATTAAATAAAGAATTGTGGGTTAATATTGAATAAAATGCAAAAAGAGTATAAAAATAAAATTTTCACTAAATCCACAATTTTTATTTTTACTGTATTTTGTATTTATTTGAATTTTATAATACTTAGAGAACTAATACATCTGCATTTATTTTACTACATTATGTATTATTTAAATTTCATAATATTTAGAAAAATCTACAGCATTGTATTTTTACTGTATTCTGTATTTGTTTGAATGCCAAGCTAATTGAATCAAATTTTAAAAATATAAAATAAAGAAATATGGGTAAATATTGAATAAAATGCAAAAAGAGTATAAAAATATAATTTTCACAAAATCCACAATTTTTACAATATGCACTAAAAATTTATTTAATTTAATTTTTTTTTTCAATAACATTTTTAAAATTTACCACTTAACCCAACAGAAAAGTGCCATCCTGCGTAACAACATTAATTAAGTGAAATTGATTAAACTCGATGTAAATTTCAATTTTAAGGTCAATGAAATTAAATTTATTTTTAAACCGAGAGCACAGAGCAAACGAATGCCATTGGCAAATTCATGAATTTTTAACATATTTCCGCAGCAACTTTTGTAGCATTTAAATATTTTATTTATTTATTTTTATATATTTGTTTTATTTTTATTCAATTTTTTTTATATGCTGCAACAAATTGGAAAAAATACACGCACACAACATGTTGCAAAGCTCAAGTGTGCAATGCAACGAACATCGGAAATGTTTACAACGAACTGTATGAATAATAAAAACGGGCTGTGTTATAAATACACACACTTTTTCTTTGTTATTGCGTTTTTTCTTATTAATTAAAGTTACACATAATGCATAAAAATCAAACTCAAAGCAAGTCTCATCTATAGAGGCCTTTTATGTTTGAGTTTAAAGTTGAATAACCTACGAATTTTCAGCAACTTGAGTCCACTTCAAACAAATTGACTGACATTCGACGCAAATTAAAAGTTTTTTTTTTATTTTTTGTATATTTTTACTTAAATTCAATTGCGAAATATATTTAATAAAATTACGCTCTGTAGTATGTACTACAAATAAATAAAAATGGGGGGGTTAAAAACTGTAAAAAAAAAACTATATTTTTCCACTACATGAACACGAACGTTGTTAACGCGTGGTACTCACATGGAAACCTTTCAATGATTTTCATTAAAATTTTACATAGAGATAAAAATAAAAATAAATAAATAAACCATGCAACTGCATGTTGTATTGTGTTGTGTTGGAAAATACAAAATTCTTTGGCTCATTGTGACGCATTTAATATTCAACATACGCCATTTTGTGCGCCATTTCAACCATCGACTTCGGTTGCTTGGAAAAAGTTTTGTTTCATACTTTTTTTTTTGCATTCAATGCAGTTTTTGCTTTTCGATTTCAGCAAATTTGAAAATAAAATTTGCATATGTAGTTGCAATTGGACTCGAATCAATAAATGAGTGAATGAATGTTGCTCGCCTGCAATATGCATGCAACAATATGCCGCGCATATTGTTGGCGACGATCATCACATGCGGCGTCAACAATAAAGTTTAATTGGAATTTAAAACAGCGATTTGAGTTGTCAACTCAACGTACCAGATGTGGTTTTATATTGAAGTTAAGTAGTCGCTTAAAATCACTAAATAAATAAAAAATCGAATATTGTTTGAATTTATTAAAAAAAAAAGAATTATTTTAAATAAACTACACAGAAAAAAATAATCGACGTAAATATAGCAACCGATATTAATTGCATTCATTAATCAATCCAGCAATTAAATTCACAAATTGAATGAAAACATTTGCTATTCTTCGTCAAATCAATAATTACGATCGATTTGACGAAGAATAGCAAATGTTTTCATTAAATTAGTGAATTTAATTGCTGGATTGATTAATCAATGCAATTAATATCGGTTGCTATATTTACGTCGATTATATTTTTCGGTGTATTTAAAATAAATGCCTTCAAAGGGGGTTACTTTGGTCCTGCGTAGTTGACCTATTTCAGCAAAGGATAAATATTCAAATCAAATTTGCTTAACTATACAAAAAAAAACAGTAACATGTATTTTCCGCGAGAATTCAGCACAACATGAAAGTATACATTTATAGGATTTATATTTTTTTAACAATTTCTAATGGCGGGAATTCTGGACAAATTTACCCTTCTTTCAAGGTCATAATTTTGAAAAATGTGTCACGTTTGAGGGGTTTTCAAGATAATTCACGAACGTGATTTTTCACAGAGAAACCGATTACACGACAAGATTCAGCAACCTTTAAGGATGAAGATGTGAAAATATGGAGACATTGGCAACTCTGGAAGTTCCTTTTTTGTTCCGTTTTTCAAGGTGATATGTCATAATTTTGAAAAATGTGTCACATTTGAGGGGTTTTCACGATAATTCACGAAACAGTAACATTTCCGTGTTTTACTTTTTATTGCTTACCATTTTAGACTGTGCACTACACGTATGTTTTGTTTTGAGATGTGTTTTGACACTACTTGTGCTTTGTTGTTAAGTACAACACATTCATATGATTTTCAAGCATTTAGTAGGCGACAGACAGTACATGTCTTCATTTGAGCAAATGTCTAATTCTGCATTGACCTTAAAATATATTGATAAAATTCAAATGTTACAAAAAAATTACATCAAATTTTATATATATACATTTTTTATTTCTCAAACAAACATTTTTGTTTTTTATTACCATTTTCCTTTTTTATTTTTGACAATTTTTTAAATGCAAGTTCTTATTGAGAAATGTTTGTTGGATGTTCAATTACATTTCATTTAATATAACCCTAGATCATATGACTTATTTAGAACGCGAGATATTTAAACGAAAGTAAACACCTTTATGAATGTTATTAGCCGATGTATCGTGAATTTACCCAAAGAAAACTTTTCAAAAGGTATTTTTTGAATCAGGAAGTTAATTTACTTAATTCAAGAATAGTCTTAATTTCTGCGCAAAATGGTTGTTGTGTAGGTAGATTTAACTATCTTTTTTTTTTGAAAATATTTTTTCCGAAAAAAGATTTTTTTTTCAATTTTGAAAAATAATGTTTTTTTTTTATTTCGAAAAAAAAAATATTTTTTTTCAATTCTTTTTTTATTTTTAAATGGATTTTTTTCTGACAATTTTTTATTTATTTTTTTTTGTATTGGCAAAAAAATCAATTAATATTTTAAATGACTAATTTAAAAAAAACGTTGAATTATTAAAAAAAATATTTATTTAATAAATCAAGCAAGCTGTATTTAACAATTTAATAACATTAACGTCTTGAAAATTATATATACAAAAATGTGAAAATGAAGAAAAATTTTCAATGAAGACATAAATTTGATGTTTAATAATTTCATTATGAACATGAAAAATATTACATTTTAATTTATTGAATAAAATCTTCAATTTGATAAATTTTGGTAGTTGTTGATTGATGAATTCTCCAATGATTAAATACACCGAAAAAAATACTGTATTAAAAATAACTAAAAATGTCTTTAAAATAAATACATATGTATTTGATTTAAGTCCAAAAGCATATGTATTTATTTTTACTAAACTGATGTAGTTGTTTTTATATGGAAAATTACTACATAATATAACAGCTTTCCTATATATAATTTCAATACATATGTATTAAAAAACCTACATTTTGTCTTTTTTTATACGTCCAGAAATATGTAGAGAAATTACTACATATGCCTTTAATTTTACAATAATATGCAGTTATTTTACTTTTTCATGATAATTTATTAAATAACTTATTTATTTTTATTAATTCGGAAAATTATATGAATGAATATTAATATAATTTTTATAATACCAAAAATACGATACAAGAATTAAAAATCTGAAAACTTTTTAGTTGTATAGTACAAATACAACTAAAAAAAACAACAACAAAACCAGTTTCTGCAATATGAAACCGAAGAATTCGTTTATAACTGCACGACGGACGACCTTTCGTAAATCGTTCGTCAGTGATCCCACACGAATTCAAATGAAAGCAAAAAAACAAAACATCAATACAGTTTGTGCTATATGTAGTGAACGAATTTTCAATACATGGTGTAGTAAAAAATAAGACAAATAAAAGCAAATGTATTTAAAAACCAACAAAATGTAGTAAAAATATATTTTTTCAAAACAAAGACATAAAATGTATATAATTTGCTACAGTAATTTTTTCGGTGTACAGCTTTAACAAATTAATGGCTTTTTGACAAGTCTTCCATATACATTTGAATATTATTTTAAATTGGACATTATTTTTTTATTATCGGAAACGCTAAACATTTGGTTTTAAAAATATAAACAAAACTTAGCTGTTTTTGAAAGTAAATTATGTTTTCATATTTAGAGACATTTTAATAGGGCTGTTAATTGTAAGATTTTATATAATAAATTTAATTTTAATCGAATTCTTACTAATAATAAAAAACTTGTGATACATATTTTTGTATACAGGGGAATTTATAGTAAATTTATAGAATATATTTTATAGAAGAATTTATAATAATATGTAAATAATTTATAATTTAATTTTTAAACTATAATACACAAAATAATTGCATAATACATTTAGTTACGTAGTACACGTATTTCAAAAATAAAAACTACAGAAAACAAATACATACTGCATATTCTGCAATATGTAGAAAACGAATTTCTAATACATTGTGTAGTAAAATCCAGACAAATTAATACAAATGTATTAAAAAACGATCGAAATGTAGTAGAACAGCATTTTTTTAAAACGAAGCCATAAATGTAGTATAATTAACTACAGTAATTTTTTCGGTGTACGATTCTCCAATATAAATATATTGGACAATTTTTTTCAGTGTACAAAGGAATATTTTATTTAAATGTAACTAAAAATAATGTTTGTTTTGAAACATAATTTACGGTTAAATTTACTTTTTAATTACATTCAATATAATCAAACAAAGGTTTTCAATCCAAGTACAATGGTCCTTTTTTGGTCACTTTCACTGAATCCTAGAAATAGTGGTCGGAAAAAAATATGGTCAATATCTCGATATTCTTTATACGATCACCAAATTTCATAGAACTCGGTTAGTAGTGACTCTTTTAATTATTACAATTAATAAATGTTAAATTTAATTAGAATATTAAAACTACTTAACTTCAATAGAAATAATTGTTTACGTATATATCCATTATGTAATAAATTTTATTCAACACATGGAAAAATATATTTTTGCTCCTATTTTGTTATACTTTTGTAGCGTCGTTAGCTCGACTGGTGAGTACGTTGGACTACGAGCCGAAAGGTGCGCGGTTCGATCCCCAGCGACTGCCAACATATTTTTCATACAAAATATTTTTCTATGCGACGCTACCTCTCGGCAGTAAATGTCAAACCTACGAGAGTAAAACATTGCCTATGAAAAGCTCTCACCCGCCGTTCGGACTCGGCAAACAATTCGAATTTTGATTCAAATAACAAAAAAAAAAAACATAAAGGAATATTAGAATTTTTTATTAGGGTAAAAACAATCAAGACCTCATCATTTTGATCTTATTACTGGTTGGGTATTGACAAGAAAAATAAATTCAATGATCAGTTTCCGATCGCGACCCGATAATAATTTCTACTATACAGAAAAAAAATGTACATCATATTGATGAATGCCGTTCTTCAAACCATGTTTCATTGTATTGAAGAGCCATTTATAATATTACTGACTAACGCCATCATTGTTATGAATGCGATCATAAATATGATGAACGCGTGGTATGTGAAGAATACGTTTCATCATATTAATGAATAAAAACATAAAATACAACATATATGTTCTTCATATTGAAGAATGCTGTTCATTAAACAAAAATTCAATCAAAATTTTTTTTTCGTTCCTTTTTTAGCTGTCTTCTCAGTTCTCAAGTTTTTCTTGTATGTTATTTCTTATATAATGCTTGCTCGACATGCATAAATTAGTAAAATGTTTTTATAAAATATTTATTTATAATTACAACTTTTTATTAATAAAAAGTTTTATATGCATAATATATATAAAAAAAACAAATATATTTTTTGAAAAAAAAATGTTTGTACAATTCTTTTTGTAAACATAAATTAATAAAAAAAATGTTCGAAAAAATATATTAATTTTTTTTTTTAAATATTAGTTCAACATATTTCATCATATTGAATATAGTATTCATAAATATTATGAACAAATTCATCAATATAACCATTCAAATTCATTGTATTGAATATTTTGTTCTTCACTATGATGTTCGATAATATGAAAAAGTTCATAATATTTATGAATAAATTCATCATTTTTATGATTTATTTTTCCTGTGTAGGGCAACCCTATAAATTCATAAAACTTAAAATTTACTCTTTTGTTAACTTTTTTTTTTTTTTTTGAGATATTGTAAATTTTAATTCAAAGATAGGTTTTGAATTATAATTTCTGTATTTAAAAAACAACTTGATCTATATTATAAGTGCTCTTAGCAAAATTGTGATCTGAAGTTGTAGACTATCCTTTGATTGGCATTTTATGGTTTTACAATATTTCAAAATTGAATGCATCAATTGTCAAAATTATGACAGTGCTAATTTGTAAACCAATGAAAATGATAGAATTATCTGCAAATTATTTTCAAAAAAATTATAGATAATATTCCTTTATATATAGATTTTAATCCTTTTAAATAATTAATAATGGAATTGCGGGTAATCCTGCAAAAATGTTAAACCTGCGATTAAAACTGAAAAATTGGAAATGATATGAAAAATGAAGAAAAACACGTGCCAAAATTTGCATAATACATAATTGTTATTTTATGGTATGTTGCTGCCAACAATATTGTTGCCGTTGCAGCAACAAGCAATCAAAGTGCAAATATTACATGAAATGAACCGCAAATGAAACCAAATCAACATCAAAACTTTATGCCCAGGAGATTAAATACATTTTAACGAAATCAAATATTTATTTGCAGTAAAAAATAATAATAATAAAACAAACAAACAGCAGGCTGTCGAGACCAACAGCAGCAACAGCAATAGCAGCAGCAGCAACATAAACGGCAAAGGGGCAGCAACAGCAATAGCACTAAAAATTAGTATTTGAATTATTAATCAAATACAACAACAGCAACACGATGACAAAAACAACACACACTCACTCAGGAAATATTTTTGGGGAGTGGCAGCAGCAGTTGCTGCGGCTGCGGCTACGGCTGATGTTGGTGTTGCGGCATCCATTAGAGCAACAAAATATTGCAAATATTCGAAAACAAATTAAATTTGCATAAATAAATAAAATACATGCAGCAATCAGTCAGACGCAGCAGTAGCAACAGCAACAACATTTTAGCAGCAACATCAGTAACAGCAACAACACGAAGATGACGATGAAAAACCATAGAGTCATGTTTTCAACAGAGATTAAACATAAATCATGACATCCGGTTTCACTTCCGTTTCCGGTTACAACAAACGGCGTGCAGTGCGTTTGCGATAATTACCATTGAATATTAATAACCTACCAGCAACATCAATTACAACAACAGCAACAACATTATCATCAACAGCAACAAAATATTTCCATTGCACAACACAAAAGCACCAAAGGTGCCTCTACTCTGCTCTACCGAGTCGAGCCTATCAATCAGCAACATCAACAGCAGCAGCAACAATATGAAGTAGCTGCTTGCTTCCTTCCTGCCGTTATCCTTTTGCTCTCATATATATATATCCTCCCATATATCCAGGCATCCTTTCATTTGAAAATCTAATCCACACGCAATCCGCTGCCTTTTGCATTTTTAACATTAACAGCAAAAATTTATTGAAATAAACATCACGGCAAACTCAGCCAAACTCTGCCTCGTTGCTTCACTGACTGACTGCCTCACTAACTAACTGACAATCGAGTGAAGTGAAGGCTTTTTAGTTGGACCCATGCATCCATCCATCCTTTGAGCGCCGAAATGTTTATTAAAAATTTATACGCTTTCATTAAGGTTGTAAAATATGCGCTCAGCTGCCCTTCCATCCAACTAACCAGCCAACCGTCCATCCATCCGCCCACCTGCAAACAGCATAAAAATCCGCCATAACGCAGCTCTCAAGGCGCAAATACCTCGCACAACACAAAAAATTAATGTATCGGCCCAAACGCGCTAAATTCAGAATTTTTTTTTTGAAAAATGACTGCGCTGAACTTTCAGCATCCTTTTGAAAAGGTTTCACCGAGTTTTGCGTTGAGTACAACTTAATTTGCATTTGATGAAGCTGCTGAGTGTAGGCCTACCTTTGTTTATGGTATGCCTCAATTCCAGACAACAACATCATTTTCTATAGGCTTGATATAAAATAAATTAATAAATCTTAGCAATTTTCAACTGTTTCAAGGGTTGCTGTAAGCCCTTAAATCAGACAGATAAATGATAATCAATCGAATTTATTTTTATAAAGTACCGTACTTTAGACACAACATTACATGAGTCAAAATGTCTAGTATTTATCAGAAATACTTCAGGCATATTTCCCTCAAACACGTACATAGAAAAACAATTCGTCAATATGATGATTTTATTCATAAATATTATGAATTTTCTCACCAACTAACGATTCATTATGTGGATGATTTCATTTATTGAATTTTATATTAGTATTTTTAATATACAATATGCTGTTTTTAATGTTCAATATGATGTTCTTCAACATCTTTCAGTCATTCATCATATTAATAAAGAATTCATAACATTGATGTTTTGTAGTTATCAATATTATGAAGAGTTCTTCAATACAATGAATTGTTTGAAGAACGAAATTAATAAATATAATGATGATTTTTTTTCTGTGCAGAAAAATGGAAATTTGTGGCAAATTATATAATTTTTTGGAATTTTAATGGCAGATTTCCGGCACATTTTTTGAGGAACGGACAGAAAACAGACAGATTTTGATTCAAATTCGGCATTTTTTCTGCTTAAAATATTTTATAATTTTGTCTCTAAACTGCATTGAGTCTGCCAAATACTTCGTCTTGAGGTATGATTTTTTTTATACGTATAATTAATGGAATTTGATGAAAACATAAATAATGGGCGATGTTCATTACTACAATAAAAATTATCCTAGGGCCATTATCGAGAATTGATAATTGGATTTTTCCCTTAACTTTTACCACACCAAGATGAGCAGGTCGAGATATTATTTACCAGTATAAGGTAAAGTTCTACTAGGGCAGGATAGTATGATCAATAATAATAGTACTCATTCCATTATTTTGTGATCACTTCAACATGTATCAATCATGTAAAACCAGAAAGAACGAGATTCTATAAATAACTGTGTTATAACCAGGGTTAAATAATCTCATGATATGTATCAGCGATTCTTTCGATAATTTTGAATACACGCAACACATTACATTAATCCATATATGTCATAGGAATTGTAATTAAATTCCCTTCCATTACGAAGTATTCAAAGTGCAATCTATTTCTTTAACTACATCAAGACACTGAAACGAATGAAAATTAATTGAATGTCTTTTTTAATGAAATATAATATACACAGTTGAAATCGACCTAGTTCAAAGAAAAAAAAATGTACATCATATTGATGAATTCCGTTCTTCAAACCATGATTCATTGTATTGAACAACCATTCATAATATTCATGACTAACGACATCAATGTTATGAATGCGATGATAAATATGAAGATCACTTGGTAACTGTCGAAAAAGTGTTCTTCAATATGTTGAATTGTATGTGACGAATACGTTTCATCATATTGATGAACAATAACATTAAATACAACATATTTTACTTCATATTGAAGAATACTGTTCATCAAACTAAATTTCAATCAAAATATTTATTGTTCGTGCATTTTTGCCGTACTTCTCAGTTCTCAAGTAGTTCTTGTGTGTTATTTCTTATATAATGCTTGCTCGACATGCTCGATAAAATTTGTTTATCGAAAACAAAACCTTTTTTCAAGAATTTTTTTTTTATTTAAATTTGTTTATCGAAAAAAAAAATTTTTTTTCAAGAAAAAAAAAATTTTCTGTTATTTTTAAATACAATTTTTACAACAGTTTTTTCGAATTATTTTTTTTTTTTAATTTTTTTTTGAAAAATTCGAAAAAAAAACTTTATATTCGTAAATATTATGAACAAATTTATCAATTTCAGATTCATTGTATTGAATATTTCGTTGAATATTGATCGAATATTGATCGAATAATTTCATTTATGACATGTATTCATCAACATGTCATTTTAAAATTTATTTATAAAATGAATAATTTCATTATATTTATGAATAAATTCATCATATTGATGATTTTTTTTTTGTGTACAAATGAAATGATATTTTAAATTTACAGAACTTCAGGAATGACTCGGGAACTCGAGTTTTGATTTTGTAAATTGAATTTTTAATGATGATTATGATTGTATGGTAAATAAGAAATAAATATGAGAGAGAAATATGTTTGACCCAGCCGTAAAAATCATAATGATGTCTTCGATGATCTCAACGAGTCACTTCAATTATGAAATACACTTTTCGCATTACATTAACACAGACGTAGTATATGTAGTGTGAGCTATTCGTTTT
Source organism: Dryomyza anilis (assembly GCA_951804985.1). Classification (NCBI taxonomy): domain Eukaryota; kingdom Metazoa; phylum Arthropoda; class Insecta; order Diptera; family Dryomyzidae; genus Dryomyza; species Dryomyza anilis. The sequence continues at coordinate 123,843,653 of OX638130.1, read as the reverse complement.
CAATTACAAAATAATCAAAGGGCGAATGAATGATCTCGATTGCCACAATACAATTACATTATATTTGTATGTATAATGTATAACATCTTTGTGTGACATATCCTTTTTGGCATGATCATCAAGGTATAAATTATAATTATCTCTTATACATTGTACATTGTTCATTGTTCAATTCCCGCTGGGCTATCAATAATGCATTTGATCTAAAATTACAGAAAAGATATATGCAAACATTTGGTGTGACAACCGAATTAGTTTATATCCTGCGCGATAAAGGTGTCAATTGCTCGAAATTACGAATCACGTGATTGTTTTAGTACAAAGGTCTGCATGCAGTAATCATTATACATGTTCTGTGACTCTTATTACTGGTACTAACTAAGAGTAGTGATAGGTCTGAAGGTCTGCATGAGGTTTTAATTCGCACCCTTCTTATGGCAACACCGTGTTAAAGTTGCTGGTTGGTTTTATATAAAAATGGCAGAACTAGGACCGGTTAATTATCTTCGAGAAACCAGCCATATGCCGAGTCTAGTATCAATTCGTTTTCCCGTAGGGTAAATATAAAAAAAAATAAAAAGACAATCACCATTACAATAAAAAAAAAACTTATTAGAAATTGTAGTAAAAAAATGCAAAGAAATAAATCATTTACTGACATTCAATTTTTCTGTTCAATTTTCATATGGGTATAAAATCTATAAAAGCACTATTTTCATAATTTTTGAACACCTAATAGTTATGCGTATTTAACATTTACGAGAACCGAAAGGCTATTGCGATATAAAATTTTGCAATATAACATTTGTACTATGAGAAACCTCATAAATTTTAAGCTAATTGAGCAATTTTATCTTCACTCCACTTTATTTTTGAACTTCGTTTTTTTTTTTTGTATGATATCCTGATGCGCTTCATTTTTATTGAATTGACCTCCCCGTATGTTGTGTGAGTGCAACGAGTCATGTTCGCATATTGAACAATTGAAATTTTGTTAAATATTTTAACAACCCCGGGCAATTCATCAGCATATCACGTGCCGGTATTTATTGCGTTCGTCCTTTTTTGTGACCTCATGTATATTGCACCGTGTAGTTGATGCCATTTTGACTGCATATTTAATGCAACAATTTCTTCTTTTTCATCTTTCGATGACGACGATGATGATGATGATCTGGATGTTGTCGTTGATATTGATGATGGGCATATAATTAAAATAATTTCATTCAATATGTTGCTTTGAGCTGTACGTTGATAGTAAATTTTCTTTATGACGCAATAAAAATGCGCATCAACGCCTTTGAGTTCGTGTAACGTTTAATTGGCTGAATGCCGTGTGCAAAAAAATGCTTTCAAGACAATAATCAATATTAATTAACCTTTGAGGTAGCAGAGAAGAATTATAAAATAAAAAAAAAATATGTAATTTTAATTAAAATACAAATTAAGTTAATTTCATAATGAAAATGATAAAATCTGTGATTGAACCTAGTATTTGTTATATTTCGTTTCATATTTAATGTAGGTACTGTTTTTATTATTGAAATCAATCACCATTTTAAACATAAAATAAAACCAGGTCATATGGCAAGTGCTGTCAATAGATAAATTATGATGAATTATGATACTGATATGGTGAGTTTAAGTCTTTTGCCAGAAAAGTAGAAAGGCTAATGCCAGAAAGTTACACGAACTAGTACCGAATTTTAACATGTCCATAATGTCACTATTATCGAGGTTTTTTCATTGTAAGTTCAAAAATTGGTTCTAGGGGTGGTTTAAAAAATATTTTATATTGGCCGATGTAGAAGAGTCTCTCAAATCTCCAGAAATGTTATAAATTAAATAGCAGTCCATCCGGACGGTATAAAATCAAAAGTGCATGTCGACGTTCATTCCAAAAGTCAACAAATTTTCCGAAAAAAAAATTTATTGAATAATTTTGAAAAATAGCTGAAATTATGTGCTTTCTTTTTATATTTACACTTTGTTCCTAAAGTTTATATGTTTTTCATAATAAATCACAGAAAAATTCCAGATGGAATTACTATAAAATCGACGTTTTTCAAAATACCGAGGAAATTCAGATTTAGAAACAGAAGAGTTACCTCTTTAAAAAATGCTGCTGGTTTATATGTTAATTAATTTATCGTAGCCGCGGTAGCTCAGTGGATAGTGCGTTGGACTGCGAGCCGAAAGGTCCCCGGTTTAAACGTGGACTAGGGCTAACAATATCTTTTCATAGAAACATTTTTCTATACCGCGCTACCTCTCGTCAGTAAATGGCAAACCTACGAGAGTAAAACATTGCCTATGAAAAGCTCTCACCCGCCGTTTGGATTCGGCAATAAACTGTAGGTCCCACCACTTTGAGTACAAATATAACACGCACAGCTCAAAATGGTGAGAGAGCTCGGCCTAAGTTCTTATAGAACTGTAGTGCCAAACTATTATAATTTATCTTTTTGGTTCCGGACGTGACAAGAGGACTTGAAATAATTTTAATTAAAATTATAATTTCTATTCAAAATGATTTTTTTTATTATAAATGACAAATTTAGTTGAAAATTCAAATTTGAGCAAACACTCAAATTTTTACTAAAAGTTGCAATTTTGTCTAAAAATTTAAATTGTTTTAAAAATACAATATTTATCATAATTAAACAAAAAAGTTACAAAAAAACTTGAATATTCATTAAAAATTAAAAATTCGTACTTTGAAAAAAAAAAAAAAAATTTAAACTTTATCAAAAATTCAATATTTCAATAAAGACTCTTTCACCAAAATATAAAAAATCCCTCAAATCCCATAAAAATTGGTCAATAGGACAATTATTGATTTAATAGTATACAAAAAATAAATCTTCACATATAAACTTAATGGCAATGTCATGGTATTTTCTAGTATTTAATGGTATTTTCCGATTAAAATAATAATTTTCCTATTAACTACTTTTAATAGGAAAAAAACTATTATTTATATAGTATTTTTATCTGGGTATTCTAATTAAAAAAAAACATATTCGTTTTACTAAATGTTTAATTTTGTATTCACTTAAAAATCACATAATCAGTAAAATTTAGTATTTGAAAGTACTGATTTTACTAGGAACTATAACTGAATATTTAAATTTCAAATATACTCTTAAAATACAAATTGTCACTATATTTTTTTTTGCTGACAAAATATCAAGTTGCACTGAGTTGTGGTGAGTTTTAATGTGGTGAGTTTTATTGAGGTGAGTTTTAATGAGGTGAGTTTTAGCGTGGTGAATTTCAGTGTGGTGAGTTTTTTGCAGTCAATTTTTGTGTGGTGATTTTTGGTGTGGTGATTTCATTGTGGTCAGTTTCTTTTGCTTTTGCTTTTGTGTTTTGCTTTTATTTTTGAGTCTTTTCTTTTGCTTTTGTTTTTTTGCTATTGTGTTTGTGCTTTTGTTTTTGTTTTTGAGTTTTTGTATTTTTGCTTTTGCATCATTAAATTACTATATGTAATTTAAATAATAACTAAATATATTTTATAAATTTTACCTTAATAATTCTACTTTTGAAAATACTTTAAATCACTGCATTATGACGGCACATATGCCACACGCACACAGTGTCACGTTTCCTGTTGCAACTATATTGCATACAGAAAAAAATAAAATTAAAAATAAAATAATAAAACTGTGGCAACTACAACAATAAAGAAATATATAACATGCAACACTTTGTGCGCATTAACAACGTCATCGACGACAACGACGACGCATCGCCATCGCCATTTTCCCAGCCAAGCCGGAAATGATATAAACGCTTAATCGAACGGAATATCCGCTGTGCTGTGCACTCAACGGCAAAGTTTCACGGAGCGTATGCGGAACAATAATTGCCAACGCACACAGCTGTAAATAATGAAGCAGCAGGCAGCAGCAGCATCGAGTAAAGAATTCAATGACAGAGAGACAGACAGACAGTCACACATATGAACTGCAGACAGACATACAATCATAGGCAGTCATTTAGTCAAGTGACCAATCGACACTGAAAACTCTGCGCAGGCATTTTCGGTTTGACGGAGTTATTGTGGCATCAGCAGAACGAACCCGAAACCGAACCTGGCCGCAACCATGCAGCAACCCAAGCAACTAACCATCCAACCAACGCACGCACTCACCACACACTTAATGATCGCCATATTAATTTTTTTAAACAAGCTTCGATAGGCTTTGAATCAATTTTCGCATGATGTAATCAATTTACCAAAAGTACACTGAAAGAACTTTAAATTTTAAAATATTAATTATATTTAATTAAGCCAATAAAATTTTAAGTGCGTTAGTTCAGCACAATTACAAATTCAATTTAATCAACCCACGTTCTTCTTTATTGAAATGCCAACTAAGTGATTTTTTAAATTAGCAAATCTTTTTGTTGAATTAATGATATAGTTTGTTGTATATACAAAAATACTACAAGAAACTAATTTTACTTACATTTTAATTGGAAAAGTTAAATATTTGGTATTATTTTTGTAATGAATTTTAACAAAAATATAACTAAAAAAGCTCGGTTAAGTAAAGCATTTGTCAAATCTACAAACATTTTGCAAAAAAGCAAACGAATTTTTATTAGAATTGTAATAAATTTGAATAATACAAAATTTTTTTTGTATATAAAACTAAAGGAACTCTGATGAGATGATTAAAGAAAATTTAAAGTTGTGAGCATGGCATTCTACGAGTACATTACAAAAAAGTTTGCTAATCTAACAAATGTTTTTGCTAAATTTACAAAATTTACAATAAAAAAATAGGTTGTTCAAATATGCACTGTATAGAAATTTGAATATACATAAATTTGTAAAGATTGTAACATGATTACATTATACTTAATTTATATATTATACTTAATACTATGAAATAATTAACATAAACTTTGATTAAAATATATTTTACGTACTATAAAACGTTTGATTTATTTACAAAAATAATAATAAAAAAATATTGCTCAAGTAACAAATGTTTTTTTTTTTTTAATTTACAAAAACCCTGCAAAACTTTTTCTATATCAGCGAAAACTGTACCGTCTTTTAATTACATTTTTAAATATATTTAACAAAACTATTTTATATATTAATTCAATTTTTTAGCTGTTTCAACAACAACTAATTCTATTAAATATTTTTGTAAGTATTACAAACATCTTTTCAATATCAATATCAAAATTTGCATATACGAAGTTTATATTGATATTGAAAAGAAGTTTGTAGTACTTACAAACAAATTTAATAGAATAAATTTCAACAAATAATATTGATTGATACTAAATTTATTAATTTTCCATTATCAATACAACTTCGTTGTTATACAATGAGGACATTTCGTACATTTAACAAAATTTTATTGTTGTTTTAGCTAAATTTTTTGTTGTGTTTACTAATGTTATTCCGTTGATGGTGTTGGCACATTTTTTATCTGTGTATTAACAAATATTTTACACGAATAGAAATAATAAAGTTTGCTATATTTATTAATGTTTATTTTTAATTTACAAAAATTTATTAAATTAATTTTTTTATTTTAAAGTATTTAATTTTAAAAATATTTTAGGAAATTTATCGAAAATTCATTGAACTGCTGATTGAAGCCAATTTATCAAAACCAAAAAATAAAAATAAAATAAAGAGTAATTGAGACGAAATTTCTGACATTTTTTAGGAATAATTCGGGCATATTTTCAGCAAGCAGACCTGAGACAAAATGTCTGGCATGTTTGAGGAATATTTCCGGCAAACACACATGTTAATAGAATATTTTGCAAAGTGTATAGCAGGTTGTAAAATTTTGAGAAATTTGTATGGCAGATTCACGGCATATATTTGGACTGGACAGAAAACAGACAACTTGTGATACAAACTTCGCCATTGTCTGTTAGGAGTATGTTCAAAAAATGATTCTAAATCGACCCTGCCAAAAATCTGAGGGATATCCCGAGACAACATTTTTGGCATTTTTCAAGAATATTTCCGGTATATTTCGGGAAAACAAACAGATAAATGGAATATTTTGGGAATGGGCAGAATATAGACAGCTTTTGATACAAACTCCGCCCTTGTCTGCTTGAAATCTTTCTAAAAAATATTTTTGAACTGCCTTGACCCTGCCAAAAATTTTGTCTGGGGGATATATATAATATTTTTGAAAGCAGGCTGTACATTTTGGTGGAATTTTAATGGCAGATATACGGCATATTTTTGGAAGTGACAGAAAACAGACAGCTACTGATACAAACTCCTTTGTCTGTTTGAAATATGTCGAAAAAATGTTTCTTAACTGCCTCTACCAAACTAAAATAAAATTCTTGGGTACCTTATGAATTAGGCAATATTTATGCGAACTTCCTAAATAATTTCTTTTTTTTTTGTAAATATTGCAAATGGGGTTTCTATGACAATTAATGAGTTTTATACATACAACAAAACTTTTTGCTGAATTAACAAATTGTATTTTTTAAACATGTTCAGCGTTACCAATAATTAAAAAATGCCAATGGTCGGCTTTTTGACCATCCTTCATACAAATATATGTCAAAAGTCGACTAATATCATAAATTGGACATTATTTTTTGATTATTGGTAACGCTGGTTGATTTAAAAAATGTTGCTAAAGGGTTTTTTTTAACAGGGGCGCTACAAAATTAGAGCGACAGGGACAGCAAACGACGCCGTATTTTTTGCCGCCCTTTTACATTTCTCTTTAGTAAGGTTTGCCATTTCATAATAGAAAGATGTACGAATTCGAATTTCGGTAGTAAATTTTAATAATTTTGACTCGTTATTGGCTCGTATATCTTTCCATCAAGAAATGGCAAACCTTACTGAAGAAAGATGTCAAAAGAGCGGTAAGAAATATGGCGTCGTTTGCTGTCCCTGTCGCTCTACTTTTGTGGCGTCCTTATTGAAAAACCCTTGAAAAAAACTTTTGTAGCGCTCTTATTGAAAAACCCTTTATAAAACTGCTTATTTAAATTACATGTTTGTGGTTGTAACTAAAAAATTAATTTTGTTTGCTATGATTATGTTTTGTAGTTTTTATCTGTGTAAAACGCAGACCGTCACTGATAACTGACTGTTGGCTGGCACTTAAAGGATGTATTTTCCTGCAGGTACTGATGCATGTGGCGCGCAATTATGTTGTGATTCTTAACAAAATGCAAAATTTACTTTTTTATATTTTTCGGCAGCATATTTTAACGTCAGCGCTATCAAAGACATTGCGCCCCACAAAGCCACAAGCAATGCGTCACCAACAGCGTACGCTGGAAATTGAAACAAAAACTGCAAAATTTAACAAAATATTACAAAAAATGCAAAAATAATAAAAAAAAAAATACAAAAAGTATTTGTACAAAAACTCCGCTTGAAAATGACAGCTAAATATCCGGCAAAACGGAAATTGCTACAGCGCCATTTAAATAGCAACAGCAATTTAAACGTTTAGCTGCAACAACCTTTGCAAAATAAATTTGTATCCATTTAACACCTCATGGTCAATAGCGCAATAAATTAATGTGTGTTACGTGATAATAAATGATCGTTTAGTTAGGGTTGGTAAAAAACTGAACAAAAACATATACCTTCCATAAATCAAGCCTCTTTTTGGGCACTAACCATATAGCAAAACATCAAAATAAAAATATGAAAATTACCAAAAATAAAAAGAAAAACAAAAAAAGGAACACCAATGAAATGACAAAAGGTAGTGGTTGCAAATAGGGACATTTGGCAAACCGCAACGAATTGTCCACCACATATTTTTGTAGCAGACATATCTGTATCTATATAGGAGATATCTGTATGACAGTGACAAATAAAAATAAATATAACATTCAAACAAATGAAGAATTTACGAATATTTATGCGTAAAAAACCGCAGACAACATCAACAGCAATAACTACACCAAAACGAAAATAAAACGAAAATGTTACAAATAAGACCAAGGATGAAACCCAAACGTATCGGTTTTTATTTCTACCTCGTTTTGATTCGGTAGTAGTTTTATTTCGAAAATGGAGTTTTATAAATTACCTCTAATTTAAAAATTTGAATGAAATTATTTTTGCTGTGGAAAACCCTACACTATAATTTCAAAATTTTATTTAATATAAAAAAAATGCTATTCGAAATATAGTCAATAGAAAATATAAACTTGACAAAAACTTATACATTTTTTTAAAACAAAAATAATTATTTTGTGATAAAGTATGATACAAATGATGGTTATGCATTTTTGTACACATCATATAACTTCTTTTCAATGCTACTGAATAAAATAATTATGATTTTTGATTTAAAAACCCCAGACAACATTTTTGCAGAGTCGAGGCAGTTCAGAAATATTTTCTCGACATCAAACAGAAAAAAACGGAGTCCATTTCCAAAATATGGCGTAAATCTTCCATTAAAATTCCACAAAAATGTTCAACCTGCTATACACTTCCCAAAATATTCCATTTAGCTGTGAGTTTGCCGGAAATTTCTCCGAAATATTCCTGAAAAATGCCAGACATTTTGTCTCGGGTATGTGAAAATTAAAATCAGATATATCTCAAAAACTAGAGCCAATTTGAAAAAAACCGATACCATTTTCGAAATAAGTGCCTTAATTTTATCGAGAAAGTGATGTAATTTTCGTGAGTGTAATAAAATATTTCTAAAAATTTATTCAAAATTGAGTTTAGGAAAGATTTTGTTATAATTGTCCCTTTATTTTAAAAATAGTACAAGCTGAGAAATGTAATTGGAATTTGGAACCTTAGCTCATTTTTAAAACAAATATTTTCTATTCTAAATTCTTACACTGGTTATTACTACTTAAAGCGATTTGTTATGAGCGATTAAAAAACTTTTGTTAAACATTAAGGTACAAACTGTAACTATGCAGTGGAAATAATACTTACACGGAGGGAAATAAAATTCTAAAACCCGAGAAGAATTCGGTTAGAAAGAAAAATAGTAGAATTTGACTAATATCAATAAAATATTACTAAAATTCAAGAATTTGTCATCTGAATATTAAGAAATCACATTACTTATTTGTCAAAAAAGTAAACACACTATATTCTACTGGAGTTTTAGAAGTTAATTTTTTGATTATTAAAAACCAAAAAGAAAACGCGAAATTGTTGCTGTATTCTTCGCATGTATCTGCTGTTGTTCTCATCCGTATTGCTTTGTCTGTAATATTCGCTCGTATGCTCTATGTCGCCATCTGTTTGTTAGTGTACATATCTGTTTATTGGAAGTAACTGAGCCAAATTCTTCTAGGTATTAAGACATTTTGTTCTTAACAAACAGGTAATCAAACCGGTAAGACAAGCAAGCGTCTGTGTATGTATGAATGCTAAAGATATAGAAATAGAAAAAACGAATTTTTCTACGAATATTGGTATGGTTTCAGTTCGTAAAAATTTAATATACAAAAATACATATAGGTAATACAATATAAATAAACAATAAATCACCTAAAATATATTTTTTTTTCTGTTAGCTTTTAGTTACTTTCAACAATTCGACGGACAGACACACGAACAAACAAATGGCGCTGGCTGACGGACGACTCAAAATAAAACATAATAGCAACAAAGCAAGATCGAAATAACAACAACTATACGAACACGTGTTCATTCAATTTTGGGACGAAAACAACAACAACATTTTTGATACTTAAGAAATTAATAACTGAATTCAAGAATAGTTCTACTTAGTTACTTTTTTGATACCTAAGAAATTAATAACTGAATTCAAGAATAATTCTACTTAGTTACTTTTTTGACAACTAAGTAAATCCTTTTCTTGAAATTAAGGATTTTTTGGTTTAGCTGTATATCACTTCGTATACTTCTTGATTCCTTCTGGATTTTAGAACTTTTTTCCCTCCGTGTATGAAATCCCTATAATCATCCCAAACGCACAATGAACAATTTTTCGACAAAATAATGAAGTGTGTTATTAATAATTTCGAACCCCATAGCGCCTAACCCAGCCCTGGGGGGGGGGGGTATAAGTTATAATACATTTTTTTCGGTATACTATATAAAAATACGATAATATTGGGAATCATTTAAAAACTTTTTAATACTAGGATGGGCAACTAAATAATTGGGAGGCACTAAGTTTGTGATTATTTGTGCTTCCATACCATTATTTTTAGCTCACGTATAAATAAAACGGCATTACCATTATTCCAGGGTAACAAATAAATGCAGTTTTGAACTTTGAACGAATTTTTTGTACTACAAACATACCTTAATGTCCCCAAAAATATTTTCATGCGTCTGGGAATACCTAATTTATAGAGTCAAAAAGTGCAAACTTTTTCTTTTGGTGTGTAAAAATGTTAAAATTCTAAAACATCCATTTGAAATTGAAAAAATTGAAAAAAATAGATTTTGTCCGTATTTTTTTTTTATAATTTTCATTTAAATTTTTACAATTTTATATAGTATATCTCCATGTCTTTAGTTTCCTTCTCAATTTTGGTTAATAATAAAAAGTGCATCAATTGAGTAAACATTTTTTTTCCACATCATGACGAATATTTCCCCCAGCGTGTATAATATGTAATCGTTTGAAACATTTTTTATAGGAAATGTAACGATTCCTCATACATTCAATGGCAATTAAAATGTAGTTTAATATAAAAATGTTGTCTCTGAATGTATATGGTTAACATTGCGGTTGATGGAAATGTAAAAAAATAACATTTAAATAAAAATTATAAAAAATCGTTGTAATCAAAGCATTTTCTGTATTAACTTCTGGGTTTGAGTCAAAAGTATAAAAGACAAACTCAAAGTGAAATGTAAGATTTTGGAAATATTGTTGCCAAATATTGAGGAGTCTTAGATGCGGAATATTGGCATATTTTAGATATGTGCAAAAAATGGACAGGTTTTTATGATAAACTTGGTTGAACACAGCTTAGAAATATATTTTCGAAAGAATTTAAGCAGACATGGTGGTGTTTTTATCAAAAGCTGCCTGTTCCCCAAATGTCGGTTTCCAAAAATGTCGGGAATCTGCATTTAAAACTTCATAAATTTTGATATTCTGCCATACGATTCTCAGAAACGTCCATGTGTTTCCATGTTTATCTTACCTCGGCCATATATCTGACAAACTCAAAGTGAAATGTAAGATTTTAGAAATATTGTTGCCAAATATTGAGGAGTCTTATATGCGGAATATTGGCATATTTTAGATATGTGCAAAAAATGGACAGGTTTTTATGATAAACTTGGTTGAACACAGCTTAGAAATATATTTTCGAAAGAATTTAAGCAGACATGGTGGTGTTTTTATCAAAAGCTGCCTGTTCCCCAAATGTCGGTTTCCAAAAATGTCGGGAATCTGCATTTAAAACTTCATACAATTTGATATTCTGCCATACGATTCTCAGAAACTTCCATGTGTTTTCTGAATACATTCCTGAAAAATGCCATACATTTTGTTTCTATACTTTTTTCCATTTCTTTGATACAAACTCCGTTTTTTTCTACGTAAAATGTTTAATAAAATTTATCACTAAACGGGCACTACTTTTTTCAGTCATATTTTCAACCAATGCAAGATTTTATGGATACGGTATAACAGAATTCTTAAGGCAGATTTGTAAATATTTCGCATAGGGCCAGAACATAGCATTTGAAACAAACTTCTCAAAATAAAAATTTCTAAACTGCTTCGATCAAAAGCCAAAAACATTGTCTCGTGTTATTTCAATAGGAATAATACTCAAAACAATAAAATATCGGAAATATGTGTGTTTTATTTTACATAAAATAACAATCAACATTTTGGGATTTATTTTATTTTTGGGGATTATTAGATTTGTGAATTATTTCGTAGCGCCAAAAAATATAATAAAACATAACATAAAATAAATATTTATTTCCAAAAAAAAGCCTCAAACTGTCAAAAATATCGAAAATACTTTTGCATTTATGAAATGTTGAAAGTTAGAAATCCTTTTTTTTATTACGCCACCCGTTGCGTTGCAATAACGTCGCCGACTCCAACTGCGTTCGACTTCAATAGAAGTGAAATCTAAAGAAATTTAAATTTCATTTCAATTCCCTTGACGACCGTTCAATTTCGAGGCATAATTTGGGCAACAATGCTGCGCCGACCCGCGTTCCCATGCTCGTCCTTGTTACTGCGTTGTCGTCGTCGCAGTCATTGCGTTGCGTAATGTCAGGATTAGCGTAGATCGCGTCGCGCCGCCGAGTGCCTGTCATGTTGACAGTTGACAGCGCTGCACGTGAACAGGCGCAGCAGTGGGCAGCAGGCAGGCAGGCAGGCGACGCGAAATCCTTTAAGCGACGCTGCTGCTCCTGTCGCTGACATGCCGAGTGTTTATTTATGGAAATATATTTATTTGTAAAACAGATAACTACAAAACAGCGGCAATAAACCGCTTTGAATTGCAATTTAAAGACAAAGCATTCGTCGTCGTAATAGCTACTGGGTGGCGGAGTCCTTTTGAGATTCTGCTTTTTTCGTTTTGTTTTCCTAGAACGCATGCCAAACACAAGTAGGTATTTATTTTCGGGCTTTGGTTTGGGTTCGAAAAACAAAATAAAGCAGCAGAAACCTCGGAAAGGTGTTGACGTGAAACATGCTTGAATTTGACAGCGACGGTCACACTTGAGGGCGTTTTCAAGTGTTCTTTGGCTAATTAAACGCAGCTCGCTCTATATTGGGGTCATTTTTATCGCGTTCAAAGTGTAGAACTGCTTTACAACAAATGAAGTGTGTAAGAACACTTAAAATTCTATTAAATATTTGTTTAATATTTAAGACTTTTTTTAAATTGAAAATAATTATAATCATTTTTAATCAAAATTCGGGTCGAACTAGAACTGACAACCGAATGGAAATTGAATTTTTAGTTACGAAATAATTTTGAATGAAAAATTGAATTTTAAATTAAAATTCAATTTTAGTAAAAATTTAATGTTTAGTAAAAATTATAATTTTTAGTGAAAATTTTAATTTTTAGTGAAAAATCGAATTTTTAGTCAAATTTGAATTTTCACTAAAAATTCAAATTTTTAGTGAACATTTTAATTTTTAGTAAAAAATTGAATTTTTAGTGAAAAATTGAATTTTTAGTGAAAAATTGTATTTTTAGTGAAAAATTGAATTTTTAGTGAAAAATTGAATTTTTAGTGGAAATTTTAATTTTTAGTGAAAAATTTAATTTTTAGTGAAACATTGAATTTTTAGTGAAAAATTGAATTTTTAGTGAAAAATTGAATTTTTAGTGAAAAATTGAATTTTTAGTGAAAAATTGAATTTTTAGTTAAAAATTGAATTTTTTAGTGAATAATTTAATTTTTAGTGAAAAATTGAATTTTTAGTGAATAATTGAATTTTTAGTGAAGAATTGAATTTTTAGTGAAAAATTGAATTTTTAGTGAAAAATTGAATTTTTAGTGAAAAATTGAATTTTTAGTGAAAAATTGAAATTTTAATGAAAATTTGAATTTTTAGTGAAAAATTGAATTTTTAGTAAAATATTTAATTTTTAGTAAAAAATTTAATTTTTAGTAAAAAATTGAATTTTTAGTGAAAAATTGAATTTTTAGTGAAAATTTGAATTTTTAGTGAAAAATTGAATTATTAGTGAAAAATTGAATTATTAGTGAAAATTTGAATTTTTAGTGAAAAATTTAATTTCTAGTGAAAATTGAAATTTTAGTGAAAAATTTAATTTTTAGTGAAAAATTGAATTTTTAGTGAAGAATTTTTAGTGAAAAATTGAATTTTTAGTGAAAAATTGAATTTTTAGTGAAAAATTGAATTTTTAGTGAAAAATTGAATTTTTAGTGAAAAATTGAATTTTTAGTGAAAATTTGAATTTTTAGTGAAAAATTGAATTATTAGTGAAAAATTGAATTATTAGTGAAAATTTGAATTTTTTAGTGAAAAATTGAATTTTTAGTGAAAAATTGAATTTTTAGTGAAAAATTGAATTTTTAGTGAAAAATTGAATTTTTAGTGAAAAATTGAATTTTTAGTGAAAAATTGAATTTTTAGTGAAAAATTGAATTTTTAGTGAAAAATTGAATTTTTTAGTGAAAAATTGAATTTTTAGTGAAAAATTGAATTTTTAGTGAAAAATTGAATTTTTAGTGAAAAATTGAATTTTTAGTGAAAAATTGAATTTTTAGTGAAAAATTGAATTTTTAGTGAAAAATTGAATTTTTAGTGAAAAATTGAATTTTTAGTGAAAAATTGAATTTTTAGTGAAAAATTGAATTTTTAGTGAAAAATTGAATTTGTAGTCAAAATTTGAATTTTTAGTGAAAAATTGAATTTTTAGTGAAAAATTGAATTTATTAGTGAAAAATTGAATTTTTAGTGAAAAATTAGAAAAAATTTATAGGGGAAGAATTGAATTTTTAGAGAACATTTTAATATTTAGTGAAAAATTTAATTTTAAGTAAAAAAAAAATGTTACAACTCTTCGGTTTTTGTTTAGTATTCAAAGCACATAGTACGTATATTTTGCATTATTCATATTAAAACTTTGAAATGTCTCCAACAATATATTAGCATTTTAAATCCACAAAGTAAGCATAACAAATTTCTCAAACATTTTAAATATTTAATGCAATGAATTTAAAATATGTCTATTTTCAAAATGATAAATGACGCCAAATAAGATTAAAATATTCATTTAATACAAGTTATAAAATGTTTCAGTTATTTGTGACTTTAAACTGTTAACATCATTATGTTCATACATTCTCTAACCTATCAGAAGTGACAAACAGCATAACCATTTTTCATAATTTCACGCCATATCTGACAATTTCATGACATGCCAACCACTCAGGTGTTGCATGTTGCTCTGTTCTCAAAATATAGCAATTTTTTCAAATATTGCTTTTTGCTAGTTGCACAGATTACAGATAAACCTATCAACAGCTTCAAAAAAATCTACTTTTCACCCCATCACGTGCGCTACGTCTGCTGCATCTTGTATCTGAACGAACGAGCGAACGAACGAAAGAAAGTCGCTCTATTCGAACGACCCTGAACCAACAAACTTAGTGAACGTGAACGTGTTGTCTTCGCCGCCTGCCTCATCTCAATAAATACTTTCATTTTAACTGTATTGGTTTAGCATTTATTGGCCCATGGGCCATGGCTGCTGCTACATCTGCTCTATTTCGACCATGAACCCTCCAAGAGCCACCCATGAAACCGACCAGCCACACCACTCCACACCACTTATGCCACGCCACAAAGAGCACCAGTTAATAGTGTGTGGCTCGTTGCGAGGGTCTTCGTCGTGATATTTAAATTTCCAGTCACGTTGACATTTTATCACATTAAGCGTAATCCTTTAAATGCCATAACAAAAATGTTCTAATGTCTTTTTAAAGGACATTTAACGTGTTCAGCAGCAATATCAACACCCAGCAGAACAACAGAAACCAGTTGTACAACCCACTCTTTTTCAACATACTGGAGGTTTTTACGTCGACAACGACGTTTTTATTGTTGAAATAAACGATGAAAAATTGGCTCCTTGTAGTACTTGTAGTTATGGAATAGTGTTGTGGGCCCAAAGTGTAACGAGCTGCTTGTTAAATTTTTCGCTTAAGCTTTAGTTGTCTTTACAATTTTTTTAGTGGTATTACTTACTCAAAGTACTCTTTTCATTATAAACATCAAAATAGTTGGAGGTTTAGAAAGCGTTTCACTTCATGTCCAATATTTGGTGTTTATATTCAAGATTCTCGAGTACATTGTGGAAATCGAAAAAACTTTATCATGCTAACAAAAATAACTGCACCGGAATTAATTTGATTTATGTTCGAAATCAAAATGTATTTTTTTTTATTATTTTTTGTTTGTTTTTACTACATTAGTGTAGTTGGTTTTGTGTGGGAAACAACTACAACTGTACAAATTTAACGACAGTTGCAATGAAATTGCTACATTTTGTATTTATTTAAAATTTTTTGACTGCATTTTGTATTTAATAAACTAATTATGTAAAAAAATGGTTTTGTTTGGAAAAGAACTACAACTGTTAAAATTTTAGGACCTTTGCATAAAAATAGCAACATTTTGTATTTATTATACTTTGTATTTATTTAATCATTTTTGACTGCATTTTGTATTTAATAAACTAAAAATGTAAAAAATGACTACAATGTTTATGTAGTCATACAGAGTTTATTTAAATTCAATTAATATGTAGAAAAAATTTGTTTTTTTTTCTATTTACGACATTTGTATAAAAATAACTACTTTTTGTATTTATTTAAACATTTATTTTAACTGAATTGTGTATTTAATAAATTGTAAAAAATTACTGAAACCCGAATTAATATTTCAACTGGAAATTGTTATCAATAATGTCAAAATAACAAATTTAGCGTCGGTAGCTCAAGGTTAGTGCGTTGGACTGCGAGCCGAAAGATCCCAGGTTCAAGCCTGGACTGGGGCTAACAACATCTTTTCATAGAAACATTTTTCTATACCGCGCTACCTCTCGGCAGTAAATGGCAAACCTACGAGAGTAAAACATTGTTCATGATAAGCTCTCACCCGCCATTCGGCTTCGGCAATAAACTGTAGGTCCCACCACTTTGAGTACAAATATAATACGCACAGCCTAAGTTCTTATAGAACGATAGTGCCAAACTATTATTATTATAATCCATGAATATAACTCATAAATGAGAAAATTAGAAAAAATATGATTTATGAATGTCTTATTCATAAAACTTCAGTATAAAATTTTCTCCGTGTGTGTAGCCTTTTTGTTTTGAGTACAAATATAACATTACATTTTTATATTTTCCCATAATGAAAACATTTTACCGCCAAATAGAGTATTGAAAAAGTAATAGCTCTTTCTAATTTTTTACTTTCAAATAAAAACTTACTTCAAATAGTACAAAATTAAATACTTATTTGTCAAGGGGGCAAACTTAAATTTTCATTATCCTCAATACGACTTACTACAATTGCCTTTTTACAATATTTGTCTAATTAAATTTTTTGCTGTATTTAACAAATTTTAATGATTGTTAATTTTTGAAATGCATCTTTCGGGGAAATGTCCCTTTCAGAGAAATGTAACTTTCGGTAAAATGTCTTTGGAGAAATGATCATTCTGGAAATTGTCCACTTCGATAACATGTTTTCATATAAATGGTTTTAAAAGAAGTGTACTTGATCCGGTAGATTTTTAAAGTACGTTCATTTGTAATTTTTTTATACAATATAGAAATATTTTCCAACGTTACTATATACTTTATTACTATTTAATGTTGCGCGTTTTTTTTTAGAAACTAGAATTGGAACTGGAATCAATACTTGAAACTATAATCATTATTTAAAACGGAATTCATAACACAAAACTGTTACAGAACCAGTCTACTTATACTTGTTTGAAATATAAACCGAATAAAAAATAATAAAAATTTGTCATACTGAATCTAATTCTGGAACCGCAGGAAATACAATTTCGATTTCGAGCATTGGTTGGAAGAACCAAATTTTGCGATTAAAACTATATTTCTACATGCGACTCAAAATTCGATTAACACTGCCAAATTATCGTATACGCACATCAAATATGTCGAAAATTGTAATAAATTGGTTGTTGTCCAAATCAATATTGTAATTCTAATTTAAGGAAGGATCTAACTTATATTTGAGTTGGTATAAAAAATATGATTTTTGAATTAAAATGAAAATGTATTATGATAACCATACACACAGACAAATCCTCTTCTAGCATGAGGTTGGAGAATCGAAAAAGTTAGTAGTACCAATTAACTTCAGCGGAACTGCCTTATTCGGTTGACACTTGAAATACTATTAGCCTATACACACTACAAATAATTCTAAAACTGTTTGCAATTGTTCTAAAACTGCACGAAATTGTTGTAGTCCAAACTAAATCTATTTTAGTTTTGACAATAACAACCGACTAAGCGGTTGAGAGATCTGAATAAGTAAATTTGGCAAAGAGTTGGTTGGCGCTATTCTGTGTGTACTGATAACACAATATATAACAGCGAGAATTTAATATCTAAATAGTTAATAACTGTGTCGGTGGACAAGGAATTCTTCACACACAGAATATAGATTTGTTGACCCAACCAACTCTTTGCCCAACCAACTTATTCGGTTCTTTCAACCGCTTAGTCGGTTATTATTGTCAAAATAAAAACTACAAGTTTGTAGTGCAACCAATTTCGAACTGTTTTAGAACAATTTAGTAAAGATTTAGACTCATTTGGCGTGTGTATAGACTAATATATCATATGTAATATATATGGGTGTTCCGCCAGCAAATGTGTAAACCATTCGATTTAACCGAATGAAGTTAGTCGGTACAACTAACCTTTTTATTCTTTCAACCTCATGCCAAAAGAGGATTTTTATGTTTGCACCTATTGCGGTATACTACAAAACTAACGATTGATGAAACATTTTTTAATTATTTAAAATTTAATAATTTAATATAGTTATTGAAATCTTTAAAACACCTATATAAAACTGTGTTGACATCTTTGAAATGGTTTCACATGAAGATTTTGTTATGACCTAAGGATAGAAGAACAAAAATGTTAGTTGTTGCAACTAACTTCATGCGGTTATATAGAAATGTATACAAATTAGTTGATGTAACTGATATATTTGGTTAGAATTTAAAGTTTTTCATATACGCATACCTAATTGTTTTAAAACTGTACTAAATTGGTTGTAGTCCACACTATCCGCACTAGTAGTTGAGAGAACCAAACAAGTTAGTAGGGCAATGAGTTGAGAGAACCAAACCAGTTAGTTGGGCAATGAGTTTGTGTATATCTTGTGTGTAAATAAATAATGAATAAATATATATCTGAAAATGTATTTGATTCTGATTATTCAAGAAAGTGAAAAATATTAAACTTTTGAACATTGTAATACCTACCATTTACCATTCAGGAACATTGCCAATATAAGTACCAATTAAGGCATACTTTCTTTATTTTTGCTTTTTAGAATTCTCTATCGGATTTCACAATTAGTACATTAAATGTATCAGTTATACGCAACTAATTATAGCTGAAAATTTAAATATTTATTATATTTCCATTCATCGATGGATGACGCACGTAAGTTAATACCCTGCCATGGCAATACATATTTCGCTGGCTGCCTTCATTAGTGCAGCAACATCTATTGTATTTGTTCGGATACTTCCATCATTGTTTGACGTACCCACGTGGCAACAACTTGTAGTGAAGCTCTGTCTGCCACTCCACGGTTACTGAGACATCGAAGAACCTTTGTGCGTTAATATATAATAACCCATCAGCCGCTTGAAAATTAGCTTCAGCGATGCTGAAACAAATTGTGATAAATTTTCTTCACATTTGAACATAATGAAAACAACGTAAAAAATCAAACACCAACAAATTGTTTTCCCTGCTGATTTTCCAACATCATCGTCATCTGATGGTTGCCTTCAACCCCAAATTCGATACTGGCAAGAGTTTTCCGCCAGAACTCATCTATGGCATTTTGTGCATATTAGACGTGCAGAAGTTTTTCACGAAACCGTGAATTTTTGATTTTGGCCCACTTTGAAGAGCCACCATTCGGCAGATTCTCTATACCTGCGATTTTATTACTTTTGCAAAAAGAACAAACAGAAAAAAGTTTTTCAATTGCCTTCCGTTTTTTCTTTTTGGTTACGCGAGACAGGTGCCTTCAACTGACTTTGATTTTTCATCAGCGTCGCATATATGCGTCGGCGGTGAAATGAACTCAAGGCGCGCAGGATGTGGATATCTAACGTCTAATATCCTTGCTTCCGTGCATTACGTTTATCTAACTACCCCGTCCTGTGGCATCTACCATGTACCCTGTGCCTGCCTGCCTGCCTGTCAGATAGTCCTGCTTTTTATTTCTGTTGTAATTTTTAACTTTTGCGATCAATTAGGGGGTGTTTTTGGCGGCATCAACGTTGTGGCCCTCATCAGCACGTGGTATGCCTCGTTTTTTATGCTCGTGCATTTTTTATTCATTTCATTTGCCATGGCAATTTGTATGTTTTTAGTTGCACGCCTGTTCGTACTTTTTTTCGTTGATTTGGTTTTTGTGCGCCTTCTTTTCAAAGGCTTTTATGGTCGCTGTCTGCTTTATTTCCGCCGCAATAGTTTTCATGCCCTTCTTTTTTGTTTTGTTTGGCGTATAAAATGCAGTGATTTCGTTTTTTTATTGTCGCCATTATTTCGCTTAAATACGGAAATATTTAATTTAGTGTGAAAGAGCTCGTCCGACGTCCAATGATAAACGCTTTTAACGGTCAGTGAAATTTTATTGGCATGCGCTTGCCTGCCTGCCAGCCTGGCGGGCAGCGGTTGCATAGAGTTGCAGGTGGCTACCATTTGTAACAGATGCATTTGAGTTGCACAATTTAGTTGGGCTTTTAAAATGTGAAATATTGTTGGGTTATTCACGAGGTTGATACATTTTAGTCAGGTTTTAAGTATACAATTTTCAAGTAGTTAGTGTGAAACACTAGAACAACTCGTTCTAGTGTTGAGAGTAGGCAGAGATTTGTTTTGTTGTACTCGATACGGATTTAAAAGAACTCGACGTTTTTTAATTTTTTTTTTTATAATTTTCAAATCTTTTCCAAAAAAACACAGATTAATTGAAGTTTGTATGCTCAGAAAAAATGTCATAAAATCCCATTAAATTTGTCATTTGGAAGTTATTGATTTAATAGTATACAAAAAAATAAATATTTTCATACACAATTTATAGAATTTTGTGATATTTAATTTTATTTACCGAATGAAGTTTAGTTTATCCTATTGAATAATTTCAGTATTTCTTCTGAGTGTAGAACGTACAACCCTCGACACTTTTTTATATTGAAAATCTTCATAAAAATAACTTAATTTCGATAACCTGCCATACGCTTCCCAAAATCGTACATTTATCTATGTCTTTTCCTGAAATATGTCATAACTATTCTAAAAAAGGACAAACATTTTGTCATGTAGTGGTTGTCAAATTTTGTGGTATTTTGAAGAGAGATATCCCGGTATATTTGGAAACTAGAAGAAAACCGAAAGCATTTGGTACGATGTCCGAAATTTTCCTAAACTGAACTGAACTCCTCAAATATGTTGTCCACACGCAGAGAAAAAATATGGTTGTGGTGATCATATTTGAAGGGCATCATACTATGATTTGGGGTTATGGTCCTCAGTGACCATACGCCGATTTCACACAACCATACTATGGTTGCCAGTGACCATACTATGGTTGTGAGTGACCATACTATGGTTGTCCGTGACCATACTATGGTTGTGAGTGACCATACTATGGTTGTAAGTGACCATACTATGGTTGTAAGTGACCATACTATGGTTGTCAGTGACCATAGTATGGTTGGCAGTGACCATACTATGGTTGTCAGTGACCATACTATGGTTGTCAGTGACCATAGTCTGATTCCACACAACCATACTAAGGTTGTCAGCGATCATATTATTATATTATGATTATCCTAAATTCCTGAAAAAGCGGATTGAAAAGAAATTATAAATAAGACACATGTTTAGGGTGTGTACGAGTTCGACTAAACTGCATTTTGTCGGTAACGTAGTGTTCGACTTTTCAATTTAGCAAATTTTCGAGCAAACTAAATTGAACTAAATTGGAAGACAGCAAACACACATGTGATAATGGATTGATTATGGACTTGAACAATTACCGGTTACCGAAAGGCGTTCGAAAGAAAATCTGTACATCTACATTTTTTATTATATATGATTATATTTTTAAAAAAAGGACACAATTTTGCAAACTTCATGAAGCTGTGCGAAGCTGTGCTTGCAATTGCCCGACAGCATCGTTCGAGTTTTATCGTGCACAAGAACTTTCGTGTAAAGTACAGCGTCACCGTCATGAAGTTGACAACGCGAGCACACGATTAATCACATTTGTTTTAAACACGATCAGTTAATGTTATTTATAGAAATTTGTTTGAACTATACCCAATAAACATTTTTATAAGCGTATAGTAAAAATGTTTGGAAATTAACATCCTAATAAATAAATTTCCACAATATTATCAAAATATTTACATAAAATTTACGTATTTTTATTTTCACAAATGAATTTACAAATATCAAAATATTTGTGAAACTATTATAAGAAAATGTTTTCAAGTAAATGTATTACAATTATGTTTATTCAGGTTTTCTAGAATCCTGACAAAAACCCTACATATTTTTATTTTAACACGTATTTATTGAATGTCGGTTTATATTCTGAATTTCTTGAATAAATTGTTTTGAAACACATGTTCTTCCAAATACTTTTCAACGCATTTTGAGAGTACTTGGAGTATATTAACTTAGTTATTGTTTAATAAATATTTTTATAAATGTCGATTCCAATTTTGAATGTGGTTTTGAAATATACGTTCTTCCAAATAATTTCCAAACGGATTTTGTGTGTATTTGGAATATACGTGCGTTTTTATATTTTTAAACGTGTTTTTAAAATGTTGCACTTTAGCAAAGTGATATAATTTTTTAAAAAATGTACATACATATATGATTTAAATCAAATTGAAAATATATTTTTTCAATTTAAACTAATTTTGTGCATATTATCATTTATGTTACATTCTTCGTAGCTGTGTATGCAAAAATAATATGGAGGTATGCGTACTATGGGTGATGTTCCAGTAGTGCGTCTCTGATATCGAATGGCACCTGCGCGCTGTGAAGCTGTACTGTGCGTGAAATGTCCTATGTGCGATAAGACTCGTGAGTTCTTATGAAAATGCGCATAGTGAAGCGGTTGTACAAAGTACTTTATATTTGTTTGACAAAATTTTTTAATTTGTTTAAATAGAAAAAAAAAAGAAGCTGAAAATTAAAAGATTATAAATTTATTAATTAAATAACAATGTTCACCGTATGCAGTCCAAAATTTAAGTGAACGAGAAATGCATACATTTTCTGCGACATGCTAATATTTTATATACATAAGGTCTTGCTTACTAACTAGTAGCATACTAACATATAGCATACTAACATATAGCAATGCATTCTCTCAGAGAACTAATTATAAGAGTCAAAACCGGTTTAGACCAAAATTTAGTATTCTTATAATCTGTACTAAATAGAGAGCATTGGTATACATACAAAATACTAATGCTTAGCGCTACTTAAAGCGACGCACAAAATTTAATACTAATTTATGCATATGCATAATTAATGTTATAGCAAATAACTTGATGATTTTAATATAATTATAATAACTTATTCGAACATTCTCCCCCATAAGAACAGCTGTTCTTGCTCCAGGTAATAACAAGACGGCCTATCGTTGGGAGTGATTTAGTCAAGTCAAAACTTCGCTATGCTCCGACTCACAGCGCGATTCAGTAGGCTCCATCTCATTATCCGTGGATTTAGACAACGATTTTTTATATCCAGTTTCATTAATAGGTTCATCTGAAGGTAAAAAACAGATTTTAGAAATTGGTCTTTTAATAAGTTTGTTTTTTGAAATAATAGAAACTACTCGAACACGTCCGTCAGCTCCAGGGTGAATGTCACTAATCCTTCCTAATGCCCACTGTCCAGGAGCATATCGTTCATCGGCAATAAGGACCAAATCTCCTATTTTAGCATCTGGTTTCGCGTGCAGCCATTTTGGTCTAGCCTGCAATCTATTTAAATATTCGGAATACCAGCGATTCCAAAAATGTTGTTTTAATTTCTCAATAGATTTCCATCGGGTCAAACGATTAATGTTTACATCTAACAAATTTTCTTCCTGTAAGCAATTGGTTGGTTCCCCTATCAAAAAGTGTGCTGGTGTTAAGGCATCAGTATCTCTAGGATCAGATGTGAGCGGACAAAGGGGCCTGGAATTCAGACATCCCTCTATTTGACAAAGTAATGTGGCAAGTTCTTCAAAGCTTAAAATTCGATCAGCTATAATTCGTTTTAGGTGATATTTAACCGATTTTACACCTGCTTCCCAAAGACCACCAAAATTTGGAGAAGCAGGAGGAATAAAATGCCAATCAGTACCAATCATCGAAAGAGTGTCAAGCAGTTCATTTGGCAATGATGATTCTGATTTATGTAAGAGTACTTTCAATTCCTTAGATGCGCCAACAAAATTAGTGCCGCAATCAGAGTAAATATCTGTGCAACTACCTCTTCTTGACACAAACCGTCTAAAAGCTGCTAAAAACGCGGTAGTGGTCAAGTCAGACACAACTTCCAAATGTAAAGCTTTTGTGACCATACACACAAATAGACAAATATATCCTTTAGATATGACAGCAGATCTAAGTGAAGAATTTTTAATGGAAATGGGACCAGCGTAATCTACTCCACTGTGCTTAAAGGGCCTCGTGACATTGAGACGAACAGGTGGTAGATTGCCCATTATCTGTTGCGAAGTTTTCGCAGTATATTTGAAACAAATCATACATTTTCCTAATAATGTTTTGGCTAATTGAGTGCCTGATAAAATCCAAAATGTACGATTCACATAAGACATTGTTAAAGTTATACCACCGTGCAATGTTCTCTCATGTGCATCTAAAATTATTAATTTTGACAATGGGTTATGCTTAGTCAAAAGTAGTGGATGTTTCTTTTCAAAAGAAAATTGAGAATTTTGCAATCGACCTCCCACTCGCAGTAAACCTGATTCGTCAATAAATGCCATGAGTTTAAGCAAGGTTTTGTTGCTGATTTCTTTATGCAACAAAAGTTTATTGTAATCTGCATTAAAGTCAATCTTTTGAATTATTTTAACGAACGAATACATAGTTGTTCGGACTGATTTTGATGTAAGACTACCAACATCTTTACAATTTTTATTTTCCTTACAGTTTCGAATAAATCTGTAGCACGTCGTACCAACACGAAGTAACTTATTGAAAGAGGAGAATTTAAGAAAAATATCGGGGTAGAATACCACTTGCGTTGCATGCAATATAACTTTATGTTTTCGCTCTTCTAAAGTAGTCTGATAATCAGAAATATTTTTTGGCCATGAAGACGATGGCAATTTCAGAAATTGTGGGCCATGCCACCATAAATTAAAATCTTTTAAATCGGCTGGCATTTTACCTCGTGAAGCACAATCTGCTGGGTTTTCAGCCGATGGTACATACTTCCATTGAACTATGTTTGTATATCTTTGAATTTCTCCGACTCTATTGGCAACATAAACACTCCAACGAGCTGGCGGTTGTCTTATCCAACTTAAGACAGTGGTACTATCGCTCCAGTACGTTATATTTGAAATTAAATTTGAATCAAATGATTCTTTGACTGTTGATACAAGTTTAGCTAACAAGGTAGCAGCACAAAGCTCTAGCTTAGGAATGGATATTGTTTTTACAGGCGCTAGCTTAGATTTAGCTTGTAAAATATTTATAAATACTTCGCTGCTAGACTGAATTCTTGCATAAACAACTGCAGCATACGCTGCTTGTGAGGCATCGCAGAAGCAGTGCAATTCAAATGTTGTATCTGGCCGATATCCAAACCATCTAGAAATTTTGATTTCTTGAATTAGCTTCAAAGAAGATCTATAATTTATCCAATCTGTTTGAATGTCACTGGGGACCTTATCATCCCAATCAACTCCTGCTAACCACAATTTTTGAAATAATATTTTTGAAATTACAGTAGAGGGGGTCAACCACCCTAATGGGTCGAAAAGACGAGCTGAATCGGATAATATAGATCGTTTTGTTATATTTTTAGGTTCGTCTAAATGCAATTTAAATGTAAAAGAATCTGAGGTGGTGTTCCACTGAACTCCAAGTGTTTTAACAATATTGTTATCATTGAAATCAAGTGTATTCGAATTTTCTCTTAGATCTGGTGGGATTTCTTCAATAAATTCAGCTGAATGAGATATCCATTTTCGTAGAGTGAATTCACCTTTATTTAGTAGCAAACATAAGTCTTTATGTAATGCTAGGGCGTCTGATAAAGTATCTGAGCCGGACATTATATCATCCACATATGAATCTAAAAGCAAAACTTTTGCTGCTTTTGGATATATATCTATGTAATCATTAGCTAATTGTTGAAGAACCCTTATTGAAAGATATGGAGCTGACGTTGTACCATAGGTGACAGTGTTCATTTTATAAATGCAAACGTCATCACTAATATTATGACGCCATAGTATTTGTTGATAATTCTGGTGCTCTGAAGCAACCTGAATTTGTCTAAACATCTTTTCGATGTCTGCGCTAAAAGCGAACTTGTGCCTTCGCCAACGCGTAATGATTTTAGGCATATCATTTTGTAATGCAGGTCCAGGACATAACTCATCGTTAATAGAATTGTAACCAGGAAGTTTACTACTTCCATCAAACACTACTCTTAATTTCGTTGTAGTGCTAGTTTCTTTAAAAACGCCATGGTGTGGCAAAAAATATGAATAATTTGTGAGGTCATCGGGATATTTTCCGATTTTTGACATGTGATTTAATTGTTCATATTCTTGTAAAAAGTCCTTATAAGCATTATGAAAAGACGGTCGCTTATTAAATGATGATTCTAGATTATGCAATCGTTTCAACGCATTAAAGTGGTTATTACACAACGATGGATTGGAATTGTTTTCCAGAGCTGATCTGAAGGGAAGATTGACAATGTAACGACCAGAAAAAGTACGCTTAGTTGTGCTACTGAAATATTTTTCACAATTTTCTTCTTCTGTTGTTAACTCTCGTTTACACGTTACCTCTTCTTGTTCCCAAAAGGATCGTAATATATTTTCTAAATATATATTATTCACCACTACATTCTGAGTATTGATTTGTCCTGTAGGTCCAGATAAAACCCAACCAAAGTAGGTGTTTTGATAAAACAATTGGTTATGAATGAAGGACTGACCAGCAATAACAATTTTACTAAAAACATCGGATCCAAGAAGCAAATCAATTGGATCGGCTTTATTGTAATGTGGATCAGCAAGAAAATCAACTTCGATACCTTCAACCGAAATGTTTAATTTGGAGGCCTTTGGAACATATGCTGATAAATTGTTTAACACAAGAGCGTTGCACTCTAATATTTGTTTATTTTGCAATGAAAATATGTTTAAAAAAACACTGCTGCGACAAAGTGTGTCGCTGTTATCACCTACGCCTGATACATTGCAATTAACTCGATTTTTTCCCAGTTTGAGAAGTTGAACAGCCTTTTCGGTTATTAAAGTAGCTTGAGAACCCTGATCTAGAAGTGCCCTGAGAATAAATTGTCCACTCGTGGACTTAATCATCAATCGTATTGTTGAAAGCAACACATTTGGAAACATTTGCGTATTATGAGTGGAATTATTACTACAAATTTCATGATGACTGTTTAATGATCTGTCAGCAGCTTGAGAAGTAGATGCATTTGTCGTGTGATTTTCATCAACGTGCAATAAGCTGTGATGTTGCTTTTTACAAATATTGCAACGATAAGTTGATTTACAATCATTATAATTGTGACCTGCTGAAAGGCAATTATGACAAAGTTTATTTTTTGTAACAAATTCATACTTTAAATCTGACGACAAGGCAAGAAATTTAAAACATTTTGCTAAAAAATGTGTCTTTTCACAATAGGCACATGGCTGATATCGTGTTAAATGGTTAGAATGAAAATTGTTGTTTTTGTTCTTATTTTTAGAAAATTTTCCTTTAGAAGTTTTAACTAAAGGAGACGGAATCTCTTCATAAATAGATTCAAGTGTCCTAAAAGTTCTTTCTAAGAACGAAAACATATCTGCAATTGCTGGGACTTCAGTCGAAGACTTTAATGATTGTTCCCAATCTTTTCTCGTATCAAGATCGAGTTTCTGAGCAATTAAATAAATCAGAAGCGGATCCCAATCAGTAGTAGAAACACCAAGATTTGATAGAGATGAAAGACATTCTTGCGTTGTATCAAGAATTTGTTTTATTCCCTGGAAGTTACCTTCCGATTTTGGAATATTAAATAGTTTTTTAGTTAGTGTATCCACAATTAAACGCTTATTGTGATACCTACGTTTTAGAATAGACCAAGCTGAGTCGTAATTGGCTTCAGTAGCACTTATAGTTTTTACCAAGTTAGCTGCTTCGCCAATTAATGAACATTTCAAATAGTAGAATTTTTGAATTTTAGATAGCGAATTGTTATCATGAACAAGCGATAAATAAATATCTTGAAATGGAACCCATTCCATATAATCTCCAGAAAACTTAGGCAATGAAATTTTTGGTAGTTTAGACTCTATGTTGGTGCTTATTTCATTACGGTTTGGTAGTGAAAATGTACTACTGTAAAGAGCATGAGGTGATGTGGATGTCTCTGGAAGAGACTCCAAAACTTCACCTTTAAAATCAAGATAAAGTTCACAATATTCAAAATAACAATTATCAGCTATGTACGGAACATCAGAAGCATTTAAGGAATTTTCGTGAATTAAGGCGCAAATTGCATCATGATTGATTTTAAATGAAGTACACAATTTTTCAATTTCTTGCAAAACTCCATTCAAATATCCTCGTGTTTTCATAGCGCTATTCTTTTTAGTAAAAATATTGTGGAACTGTTTAAGTTGATCCAAACTTGCACGCTGTTCTGCAATGCTTTTATCAAGAGCCATAACGTTAGTTCTATTTTTTAATGCACAAAAAACTGCAGTTAATATCAAAGCAAATACAGCATGTATTTTTCGAATTTGATTATTTTATTAAAAAGGGGTGAACTTAATCAGTTCCCGGGTTTCGGCACCAAAAATGTACAAAGTACTTTATATTTGTTTGACAAAATTTTTTAATTTGTTTAAATAGAAAAAAAAAGAAGCTGAAAATTAAAAGATTATAAATTTATTAATTAAATAACAATGTTCACCGTATGCAGTCCAAAATTTAAGTGAACGAGAAATGCATACATTTTCTGCGACATGCTAATATTTTATATACATAAGGTCTTGCTTACTAACTAGTAGCATACTAACATATAGCATACTAACATATAGCAATGCATTCTCTCAGAGAACTAATTATAAGAGTCAAAACCGGTTTAGACCAAAATTTAGTATTCTTATAATCTGTACTAAATAGAGAGCATTGGTATACATACAAAATACTAATGCTTAGCGCTACTTAAAGCGACGCACAAAATTTAATACTAATTTATGCATATGCATAATTAATGTTATAGCAAATAACTTGATGATTTTAATATAATTATAATAACTTATTCGAACAGCGGTCATCGCAAGGATATATTCGAGCACAGAAGAGTTTTACAGCTTTTCACAGTGAAGACCTTTTGGCTCGTAGTCCAACTAACCATTTCTTTTTATATAGTTTTTTGGACTTATGTTTTGAAACACATTAATAATATTGAATATTGCTATATTTAAGACCCGTTTTCCAAAGAAAATCGTACGCTTATATTCAAGGAAATATTTACTTGAGTAAGCGTACAATAATCCAAGCATAAATGTTTATTGGGTATTGTCTTCATATTAAGCATTTACAATTAACGTTTTAACTTTCGGATATATGTTTATTTTTAATAATGATGTTTTAAACATTAAAATACACTTTGTCACGACAAAAAAAAAACTCGACTGCACACCGCCATAGCCAACATCAAAGTGAGCAAAAAAGGCCAGTAAGAGGAATTATATGGTTGTAAATAAAAAATTACAATATTATGATCAGTCTATATCATGGTATGATTGGTATTGACCATATTTTGTTCGTGGCAGTCTTTATCGTAATCATAACATGGTTCTTATCAACCATATTTTGGTTTTTCAGGAATACAATCATATTTTAATAAATTGTCTACTATAATATGATTTGAGCGACCTTATTATTGTTAAAATAAAATTGAAAATACTTTACTTTGATTGTGACAACCATGTAGGATTGTAAAGACCATAGCAAGGTTGTCGTGATCATATCGCAACCATATTATTTCTCTGCGTGTATAATTGAATTAAGAAGACCTTTGAATGGAACAGTTGTAAAAACTCATAATGTTACCTACCAAATACCGGACATTTTCCGCAGTATTACCCGTCGTTCCCTTATGCACCACGTTTATATGTATTAAAATTTAATTTTCCACATAATTTGAATTATTTATACCTACCATCAAAAATAAAATTATATCAAAGCGATGATTGATTACATTTCATTCGTTCAATAAATATCAATTAGGACCCAAACCAGTGCCGAACCTTGTATCGTGTACTACGTCCCATCATGGGACTCTAATTTTGCCAAACGACGAATGAATAAATAGATGATTGAATGAGTGAATGTACAAATGAACGATGATTTATGCAACAGCTGTGAATCTTTTATGAATTGAAATACGGTGTTTTTGTTGTGAGTTTTTATTTATTTTGTTATGTTTTTTTTGATTGTGTCGATTGCGGATTTGCAATTCGTGGTTGATATTATTTTGGGCGAAAATCGAATATTTTTGTTGCAACTCAATTTCATTTTATGCACTGTGCTCCTGCTGCCGCTGCTGGCTGCCATGATAACCGCATCAAAATTTAATCATATCTCGTATTCATTCGCACAGATTGCTGCTGCTGTTTTTGTTGTAGCCTCCAATCCATATATGAAATAGTTGGCTGTATAGTTGCGCTCTTTTTGTTTTGTATTTGTATAACGTTCTATATTTTGCAATATAAATGTTTTTATACAAAAAGAAAAACCTGCTACCCGTAGAACCCGTAGCACCATACAAAAGACCAACAAGAAGCAAAAGGGCGAGCGAGCGATACAATTTAATTTTATTTTATGATTTTTCATATCTGTTTCAAAAGCCATGAGGACCAATGTACCGTTTAAACCAAATTGCAGACATATATTCGATGGCACACACGGTGACATGTGACTCGGGCATATAGTTCAGAGGTGACCCAGTGGGAAAAAAGGGATTTTAATGAAATCGAATTTTAATTTTCAATTTATACACAATTATTATATCGTATTAAAGTCCAGTAAACAATGGTATTATAATTCTGTAATTAATACATAATATCCCATTAATCCCATTATTTAAATCGTTACCCCTATTTATGATTTGAAAAAATGTTGGTACTTTAATTTGCACAAACCCAGAAACCCATTTTAAATTAATTGATATTGAAATAATCCAAGTTGTGTGCACTTCCCTAACAAATCAATTTGGAAATTTATTTCGTCTTTGAAGACCTTTCTACAGACCCTACCATTTCATACATATGTATGTGGCAATCACGCAGAAATCTCTACGACTATTTTATGGCATCACTGGCTCATTCACTCGCTCACGTGACTGCCATTTCGCGCAACATCCTAAATATGTTCTGCCCGTTTTCCGCTTTCCGTTGCCCAGAGTTGGCGTTCGGCAGCGGCGGATATTGCCAGCGAATGCGTTTTTGTCGCAAATTGAAAAAAACTGAATTTTTTATTAACTTTTATTGAGTGTTTTTGGACCTCACATACATAAATGTATTTTTACAATTTCACGACTATTGCCTCGGTTGGTTCATGGTGGCGGTAAAATATGATATAAGTGGTTAGTGGGATTTTTTTAAAAAACCGGTTATCGAATACCAAAGGGTTAGATTTTAAAAGAGTAGAGAAAAATAAGAAAGGTGGAAAGGAGGAAAGGAGGAAAGGAGGAAAGGAGGAAAGGAGGAAAGGAGGAAAGGAGGAAAGGAGGAAAGGAGGAAAGGAGGAAAGGAGGAAAGGAGGAAAGGAGGAAAGGAGGAAAGGAGGAAAGGAGGAAAGGAGGAAAGGAGGAAAGGAGGAAAGGAGGAAAGGAGGAAAGGAGGAAAGGAGGAAAGGAGGAAAGGAGGAAAGGAGGAAAGGAGGAAAGGAGGAAAGGAGGAAAGGAGGAAAGGAGGAAAGGAGGAAAGGAGGAAAGGAGGAAAGGAGGAAAGGAGGAAAGGAGGAAAGGAGGAAAGGAGGAAAGGAGGAAAGGAGGAAAGGAGGAAAGGAGGAAAGGAGGAAAGGAGGAAAGGAGGAAAGGAGGAAAGGAGGAAAGGAGGAAAGGAGGAAAGGAGGAAAGGAGGAAAGGAGGAAAGGAGGAAAGGAGGAAAGGAGGAAAGGAGGAAAGGAGGAAAGGAGGAAAGGAGGAAAGGAGGAAAGGAGGAAAGGAGGAAAGGAGGAAAGGAGGAAAGGTGGAAAGGAGGAAAGGAGGAAAGGAGGAAAGGAGGAAAGGAGGAAAGAAGGAAAGGAGGAAAGGAGGAATGAAACCATGAATCGAAAACGAAAAAATATGAATACAGAAAGCAAGAACGAAATAAAGAAGGACGGAAAAATGAAGGAAAAAGGGAATGAATGTAAAATATATAGAAAGTTGTAAATGGTAAAAAAAATCAAGTAAGAAATGGAGAAAAACAGGAGTATCCATAGTACAGTACGAACGGATGCAGAAATAGAGAGATCAAGGAAGTAATAAGAAAAATACAAGCAATATGATTAAATAGAAATCCGAGAAGTATGACAAAAACAATAGGATGGAACATTTGCTTATGACGTTAGGTAGCAATGCTAAAATGAAAAAAAAATAGAAACATTTAAAATGGGATTTGGATTAATCGTTACAATTATTCACCAAAAATTGTGTAGCACTAAAAAAAATATATTTTTGCGTATGATGAAATCAGTAGTTGCAATTGTAACCAGTGCGGCTTTGTAACCGTGCGGGCCACACGAGCAGCCCCCAATCAAAAAAACCTACCCCAGCGACCACACGTTTTGCTTGTTGCTTGGCGATTACTTATGGTTATCATATTTTATGGGGTGCTAAATTTAAAGTACCTACGCAAGTAACAGGCACATACATTCACGATAAAAAATAAAAACAGTCTATGAAAAAAATATCATCTTCAAGCAGCAGCAACAACATAAAAAAAGACATATTTTTGCTGTGCGATAAAAAGCGATAACTGGTTGCAATATTGTACACATCGACCCTTGACGGGGGCCAACGGAACAACGACAATGTTCAAAGGTAACCCTTAGACCAACAAAAAATAACGGGTGCGCGCGTCTGCAGCCAGGCATAAACTCAAAACGAAAAAAAACCTAGAAAATGATGTCGTCGAGGTGACCGAAGAAATATAATAAATTTATGAAATTGAAATCACGACGCTAGCATCAATATTGAGTTCTGGACCTTGTCAGACGCGTTGCATGGGTTACAATGTTTGATTTACTGGGGAGGGTGGTGGGTTTTTATGCGACAACAGAACAAATTGACATGTACGCCGAACATGTAACAATACACAAAAGTCTCGATCTCTTGGTGTCCGGACGTCAAGGGTTCGCCGCGTACAATAAAAGAAAATGAAAAAAAAGTGTCCAATCCTTTTGCTATGGCAACACTGGCTGACTGGCTATATGGCTTATGAAGTGTTTTGTCATTGCTAATAAAGTGCATCAGATTTCATGCTCTACGCACGTAGAACTTGTCGATGTACTCGTGTAGAAGAAACAGGATATTTATAACTGCAGCTGAGGGTCACTTAGGGTTACCTCGTTGGGTTCGGTACGCTGCGGTACGGTACGGTTCGGTTCAATTCGGTCGATGGTAATGGAAACACGTGTTGGCTGTCGCTATTGTCAAATCCTATTAACTAAAAGCGGAAAATAGTTGTGGCAAAGAAAAGTCATAAATGGCAGTAGAAAAACGTATGGCAATGAAAGCTAATACTTGGAGGGGGGTATAATGACTTTGGCAGGTTAAACTCTGAAATAAAAGGTACAGAGTAAATAGTTTCTACTATTTAGTGTCTATTTTTAAGTTCGACATTTGAATTACTGGCATTTTTAAAAGTTTCTTAAATTTATTTTGAATTCAGAAAGTACACCCAACTTCATTTGCCATTCTCATTAATTCCAACTTATGTTTTTATCTATTAAAAAGGCTTTATATTTAATTCCCGAATGTCTCTATATACTTCAGCTGTCGGCGCATATCTTGAACCAGCAAATCACTTAATACACCACCCGAAACAACGACAGCAACAACAACATGATGAGTTATATATCTCTACTACTCTTTCTGGATCTACATATGAGAAGAGCAAGCAGCCTGTCTAGGGTTGCCTAGGGAGCACGTGTCAGGGCTTAAATGACAATTTAACGCTGCTTAATCCCTGTGTGAGCGCAACATTTTGCCATCTTGTTTTAGCGACTTATTGTTGATTGTTTTTGAAATACCTACGACATAACCTACGGCATAACCACTTTATAGCGAACATCGGCAACAACCCTGTAGTGCCGACGCTGCGAGTTATGTGGTTCAGCGCTACTTTACCCCATATTTCACATTGGGTTCTTTGATCTTTCCCAACGTGTTTGTAATATCGAAAAGTGTGTGGTTGCTCTTGTTTGTGGTTTTTCTTACCCCCTCAAACGGCTTGTTTTCGGTGAATTAAAAAATATACAAATTTTTAAAACCACGCTTGGTCGCATAAAGAATCTGATAAAGTTCGCATTAGTTGTCGTTTTATGGTGATCTTATGTTTCCTTGGTATTTTTTGAATTCGTTTTATTAGCGAGCATTTTTGTATATAACTTAACTTCGTCATAATATAAAAAACTTTATTTGGGGTATTGGCCTCTTCGTCTTTTAGTACATTGAACTGCCTATACAATAAAAATATCAGTTCTAGGTTATTAAAATTATAAAAGTTTATGACCACTGGAATTTTAATGAAATTATTGCCGTAGATTTCATGTAAAAAGAACAATGGAAATTTTCGGCAAATATATACAAATAGAAAACTCATAATACATAGAGGGAAAAACTTCTAAAATCCAGAAGAAATCTAGATGTATACGGAGTGATATACAGCTAAACGTTAACAATCTTTATTTTAAGAAACAGTCGCTCTTTTTTTATCAAAATATTAAATATACGCAATTATATATATGCAGAGGATAATGTTTTATGTATTAAAAAAATTTTAATTGTTGCTGCTTTCTTCCAAAAATTGGATGAACACATCTTACTGTTATTTTATTCGATCTAGGTTTGTCTGTAATATTGTCCCTTTTATGAGAAATCATGCCCATAAATTATTTAAATTAAAATATAATTAAATCATTAAATATTTTTTATATTTATTAAAATATGGTTCAGTTGTTCTGTCACATTTTTAATTTAAACTTTGTTTAAACTAGATGCCATTTCGTCAATAGTTCACATAACACAAATGTTTAAAATTTTATATTACCCGATTCCTAATTGTCTTTCTTTCTGTAAAGTTCAACGATTTTCGGCCATTTTGATTAGGAACTATGAACATTTTAAAAGTATGTAAATGTAAACAAAGTTTAAACTAGCACTGAAAAACTGGACCAAAGTTCGTTAAAAAGAACAACCAGAAAGAAATTCATATTGAAAATTTGAAAGTAGGGACTTCTTGGTAGTTGATGTATTGAATTAATAATAATATGTATTTCCATAAACTAATGGTGGCTTTATATAAAAAATGTTAATTTTTCCGGTAAAAGTCTCCCATAGAATTTCCCAGACTTTAGACCTATCACTGAACTGGTCTTCAACGTCATGCAAACCTTAAGATCTGTACTGAATTGGTCTTCAGTTGGAGAATATCATTCAACTTAAAATTCTCAAATTGAAGAACAGTTCAGTGCTGTATGAGGTAATAATTCACCCCATCCTATGACAACGCAATGTTAAAGTTGGCGGTTGGTTTCATATAAAAAGGACAGAACTAGGACCGATTCATAATATTTTCCAGTAGGGTGATTTTATTTTCAAAATATTTTTTAAACCCAAATTTGACATGGTGACATAATGATTTTTTTATTATTTTCATAACTTTACGATTGTTTATAAATTTATTGGAGCCCAACTGGAAATTCATTTCTACACAGAAAAAAATCATCAATAAATTTATTCATAAATATTATGAATTTATTTACTATTTATTTATTTATTTATTTATTTATATTTATCATATTAATATCACCGTTCATTAAATGACGAATTTTTCAAAAAAAAAAAAAAAAATTTAGGAAATAATTTGAAATACCTTAAAAAAATTTGTAAAAAATGTTATTAAAAAAAAAATCGAAAAAAATTATCCGAGAAAAATATTTTAAAACGAGTTGGGAAAGTTAGGTCACATGGGTAAGTTCGGTCACATGGGGCGGATTTTTATAGTCGGTGGGGCCCGACTATGGAATACCCTACACCTTTGGTGGGGATATTAATGTGGGATATTTAAATGCATACCATAATTTTTAAGTTTTTAATTATGCTGAACCTCCCCACTCTCAGAATATTATTCATATATCAGATATTTACGTCTCATATCCCCATAAATTAAAAAATGTATATAAAAGTATAAAAAAATTAAAAAAAAATTTGAAAAATATAATTGGGCGGACCACGCCTATATTTATAATTTTGGAAGGCTAATATTTCATAGATTTGATTTTAATAATTTACGGATCAAATTTCCACCATGAAAACCCGGGAAATAATGAAAAAAAAAAGTGGGCGTATCACGCCCATTTTTGGACCACATATTGTTAGGTGAATTCTAATAATACCTTTTAAATTTTATAACTATACCTTGAATACTTTTCGAGTTATTAGTTCCTATAGAGTTACACAAAAGTGACTTGTATGGGAGGTGGGCGTGTCCGTTGACCGATTTGGCTCATTTTCAAACTCAGTTCCTACTTTTGACTAAAATATATTGAGATGAAATTTCATCGCATTCTGATCAGTATTTCTCAAGTTATTCTGTATTCGGACAGCAAGACAGCAAGACGGACAGCAAGACAGCAAGACGGACAGACAGACAGACGGACATGGCCAAACGGACTCGGGTAGTGATGCTGATCAAGAAATTATATACTTTTCCATACCGGACATGCCTCCTAAGGGGCGTTACAATATATGTACAAAGTTAATATACCCTGTACCTCATAGGTGTAGGGTATAAAAATTATCCGAGAAAAAAATGTTTCGAAAAATTTTTTTTTTGTCAAATTGTCCAAAAATATATGGTCCATTCCACACCAAATCGACCAAAAAAGTCAAATTTTGAGATTTTGTCTTTTCGATTTCAATAAAATTTGGGCAACTGATAAATGGTATCAAGATATGCACCGACCACTTTTTTTACAGTTGCACCAACTTACAAAAATGGTCCAAAAATTACTTTTGTATGGTGGTTCATATTTCAATATATCTTAAAGTAGAAATGCTAGTAACTCCGTTGATGGTTCGTTTCAAAAGTTAATAGAACAAGCTCTTAGAAAAATTAAGTTGTCAATTTTAAACGTTTCTGGGAGTAGTGTGCGAAAAAATAAAAAAAAAATGGTAAATGCATATCAGTTGCCCAAATTTTATTGAAATAGAAAAAGGTGAAATCCAAACGCTGCACAGTGGATCGAAGGCGCGCATTTGGGCCGAAACAAAAATTTCATCAATTTGATTTTTTTTGTGCAATCATAAAATAGAAATTCTAGTGAATAGAAAACAATTAAATGAATTATTTTATATGTATTATTGTCAACAGGATATCAGTCCAAAGTGGGCTCTTTTTCGATTTTTATACCCTACACTAAGAGTGAAAGTGTATATTCAGTTTAGTACGCCGTTTGTAACACCCAGCAGGAAGCACACCCGGTATATATATTCTTGATCAGCATGACATCCTGAGTCGATTTAGCGATGTCCGTCTGTCTGTTGAAATCACGATTACAGAAAAACTGGAAGAGCTAAATAAATTAAACTCCTAATTTAGATTACTTATATATCTACGCTGTCTGTCAGTGAAAATAGGTATGACCTGTGAACCGACCACTTATGTTCAAATTTATCATATAAAACACATCTACTGGTGAATTTTACTGTATACGTGTTCAGGTAAACTTTTTTTGGTCAAATATATATTGACTTCATGCTCCAATACATGAAAATAATGTTCTCCCGCGAAACGACTTGTGGTTCCCAAAAAAAATCGAAATTCGGTGCACCTATCCATATGTAAATGAATGGAAATTCTTCAGCAATTGAAAGTTTGAGGTTATTTTCAGATTTCGTATACCCTGGTGACCTATATACAACTTTGAATGGTAACCACACATATGTGTAGGGTATTTATAGTCGGCTTAGACCGACTATAATTTTGATTATCCTAACTATTATAATAAATAATATAATAGTTTGGCGCTACAGTCCTGTATAGAACTTTGGCCGAGCTCTCTCACCATTTTGAGCTGTGCGTGTTATATTTGTACTCAAAGTGGTGGGACCTACAGTTTATTGCCGAATCCGAACGGCGGGTAAGAGCTTTTCATAGGCAATGGTTTTACTCTCGTAGGTTTGCCATTTACTGACGAGAGGTAGCGCGGTATAGAAAAATGTTTCTATGAAAAGAAGTTGTTAGCCCCAGTCCAGACTTGAACCGGGGACCTTTCGGCTCGCAGTCCAACGCACTAACCACTGAGCTACCGCTACTACAACTATTATAATAACACTTACTATAAAATGTCCCTACTTTAAAATTTCCCATGTGATCTATCCTTCCCAACTGGTTTTTGTTAATTTTAATATTTTTTTTTGAATACTTGTTTAAAATTTTAATTTGAATTACTTCTTGTTAAGTTATTACATTGAAATTTTCACATATTATAGCTAAAATTATGTATTTCTTATTCACTTTAGAAAATTATTAAAAAATTATATTTTTAAGTTCGACTTTCTGCGACAAAAGTAGCAAATTATGAAATAGTTCGAAAAAAAAATTAGTAAATAGGATGCAACATGTGTGGCTAATGCAAAAAACACTAGCATTGATAACTACAGATATTTAGATATATGCTAGTATAAAAACTTCGGCCCGGAACGCCCCGGAGAGATAAAAAAAACCGATTTGAAAAAGTGTCTTTTTAAAAAAATAGAAAAATTTATACTACACATATGAGTTACAGGGTATATTATGTTTGTGCAAATATGGTAATGCTCCTTAGGATGCGTGGCCTTTATGGAAAAGTATATATATTCTTGATCAGCATCTCGACCCGAGTCCGTTCAGCCATGTCAATCTGTCGGTCTATCCGTTTGTCTATCTGTTGCACGGTAACTTGAGAAATACTAGTCGGAATCTAATGAAATGGATGGAGCTTGGTTGTAGATGAGCTACTGTGGAAACTTACAAACATGGGATTTGAATGTCAAGGGTACGCCGACGACATAGTAATCATATGCAGAGGGAAATTTGAAGACACTCTATGTGATAGAATAAAATTAGGTCTCAGAACAACAAAGGAATGGTGTGTAACTGTAGGACTAAATATAAATTCCGCAAAACCACCATTGTACCCTTTACAAGAAGAAGAAACCATAATATTAGCAAGAGGAGCACTCCACCGCATAGCAAACGAAGGTATTGGAAATGGAGGACGTATGGAGCCCGGGAAAGCGTGTCTTCTGACCGGACTGTTTCCCACGCTACCAACTCCAATAGACCATAAAACGAAGAGATTCAACTTCGTAAAAAACTTCAGGACGAAACGAAGTAACAAAAAGATATGGAAAAACATATCTGATATGGATGGATCATTAACAGATGAAGGAAACGCAACAGGAGTATATGGGACTAAAACCAAATACTTCGAAGCCATGGGAAAATACACCAGTATCTTTCAAGCGGATATATACGCTATAGATAGATGCATCCAGTTCAATCTGGATATAAATTATAGCAATAAAAATATAGCAATCCTGTCGGACAGCCATCTTACGAGATCAATTCAGAACTAGTATGGGAATGGTAAAATAAATAAACTAGGCATGAATAATAGTGTCACCATATTCTGGGTCCCTGGCCACAAGGGAATAGAAAGCAATGAAGAAGCTGACAAACTTGCACGGAAAGGAGCCACCACAAAGCTAATAGGTCCCGAACCTTTTTGTGGAATCGGTGATATTGTTGTAAAAAAGTTATTACGAGAAGAACTACTTAACACCAGAGAAGAACTATGGTTAGGGCAGGTTAAAATGCGTCAATCAAAGAAATTCATTGGGTCCAATGACTTAAGAAGATTTAAAGAATATATTAAACTATCGAAGAAAAACCTTAGAATTCTAACAGGACTTCTTACAGGTCATTGTCGGCTTGCTAAACATCTGACTAGGATGGGTATACAAACGGACAGTACATGTAGATTCTGTCTAGAAGACGATGAAGATCCAGAACACATTTTAGAAACGTGTCCAGCGCTAATGCGTACAAGAATGCAAATACTTGGGAATCGACAACCAAGTCAAAACGATATTAGAAAGATGAACCCGAACCATATAATCAGGTTTTTAACTGAGATAGGCTTGACGGACATCCTATAGAACTATTAAAACCAGAACCCCCTATAAATAGTATAGGAAGATGCCACAGCTGAGAATGGCTTCAGCCATGGTATCAAGCGGGGCACAATAGATCTATTCAGGTCGCAGTGCATTACCCCGAAGCAATAATAATAATAAAAACCTATAACTCGAAAAGTACTGAAGATACAATTACAAAATATAAAATATATTGTTAGAATTTACCTAAAAATATTTGTTCCAAAAATGGGCGTCATTTTTTTTGTACATTATTTCCAGGTTTTTTATAGTAAAATAGCTGGACCCGTGCACGACTCG
The DNA here is from genome assembly GCA_951804985.1 of Dryomyza anilis. Lineage (NCBI taxonomy): Eukaryota > Metazoa > Arthropoda > Insecta > Diptera > Dryomyzidae > Dryomyza > Dryomyza anilis. The sequence continues at coordinate 123,802,870 of OX638130.1, read as the reverse complement.
TGCCAAGATTTTGTAAATGCAAGGATATGGAGTGATTTTATTAATATAAAGAACATTTTTATTATTTATATCTTCTCTGTAAAACGCTTTCCCGTAGAATTCTTCCCGGTAGAATTCTTTCCCGTTAGAATTCTTTTCCGTAGAATTCTTTTCCGTAGAGTTTTTCCCAGTAGAATTTTTAGTGTGGTGAATTTTATTGTGGTGAGTTTTATTGTGGTGAGTTTTAGTGTGGTGAGTTTTAGTGTGGTGAGTTTTAGTGTGGTGAGTTTCATTGTGGTGAGTTTTAATGTGGTGTGGTTGCTTTTGTATATTTTTTTTTGTATTTGAGTTTTTTGTTTCATCTTTTTAGCTTGTGTATGTGCTGAGTTATGTCGTTTGGAATGTTTAGTTTGTATGGGAGGTACCACGCCCTTTGTCCAATCGCGCCCATATATAGCCTATGACACCCCCCGGACTCCATAGTATCCTGTGACAAAATTTCAGTTACATCGGTTCAGCGGTTTAGACGTGATGCTGGAACAAACAGACAGACAGTGTCCCTAAAGTGTCTAGTTTTAAAAACAATTTTTCTTTTTTCAAAATCTTTTATAGTTCAAAAGTTACATACAAAAAACTTCGACGCACGCCTTTTCCATGCACTCAACCCAATGTGCGCGTGTCGATTTCGTGTGCAATAGCCCATATTTTTTTTTTAATATTTTTTTTTTAAATATAACTTTTTATTAATAAAATTATAAATAAATATATTATAAATATGTCTACTAATTTATGCATATCGAGCAAGCAGTATATAAGAAACAATATACTTGAGAACTGAGAAGTACGGCAAAAAATGAACGAAAAAAAAATAGCACTAGTCTATGTTATTAAAATGTATACAAATTGTGGAAAACAATGACCGTATGTAATGGGCTGGTCCAAGGAAAAAAGAATTTAAAAAAAGTCACAATTTATATAATAATAATAGTTTGGCGCTACAGTCCTCTATAGATTTTCGGTCGAGCTCTCTCACCATTTTTGAGCTGTGCGTGTTATATTTGGACTCATAGTGGTGGGACCTACAGTTTATTGCCGAATCCGAACGGCGGGTGAGAGCTTTTTCATAGGCAATGGTTTTACTCTCGTAGGTTTGCCATTTACTGACGAGAGGTAGCGCGGTATAGAAAAATGTTTCTATGAAAAGATGTTGTTAGCCCCAGTCCAGGCTTGAACCGGGGACCTTTCGGCTCGCAGTCCAACGCACTAACCACTGAGCTGCCGCGGCTTCAAGTCACAATTTACTGCTTCAAATATTAAAACTGACACGGTAGTCTTCTGAAATTTTGTTGGTGAAAAATTATCGACATTTTAAACTTAACTAACTTAAAACTTTTATACATTCTTACCATTTTTCAAGTCATATCTTGAAAGTTTGTATTTGAAAATTTTAATAATTTCTGTTAATTCCTTAAATTTGTCGTATCTCTAATTGAATATTTAACAAGTTCGTTAAGTAGACTAAAATGCGTTTGCCCAAAAGGTTATTCACATGTACAGCATGAATAATGGCAAATGTCTGGATAGGATATTAAAAGACGAATTTTAAGTTTAGCTATTAAAGTTGTCTACATGACTCTGGCTGGAAATTGGACATGTGGAATGTGTGCATAAATTTATATATTAGAGCGTAAGTAAAATATATTTAATATAAACTATAAGTGAAACATAAGAAATATTAAAATTAGTCAGTGCTATAAACATGCAACATGTATTTTAATTATACAAATGGATTTGTATACATTGGTCACAAATCAAATCACGTCACTTCAAGGCAAACAACATCAATATATCAAAGATTTTTCACTTTATGACAGTTACTGCGTTCGCCGGTTCACCGGATCGAATAGAAGAATCAAGTGGGTTCAGTGAACCTATTTTTGCACACAGAAATAACCAAATAAACAAGAACTCTGATGTGAGCACTTCAACTCAATCAATCCATCGTCCGGCGGACCAATAGACCATCTAACGTTTTACCGAATTCCCTATTGTCGTCGGTGAATCGATGCGAAAATCGGTCCCTATTCTAACAGAGCGAATGACGAGCATCAGGAACGGCATGGCACGGCACGGCACTAAAGGCAGCACCATTCATTGAAAACGAGCGATGAAATTAGCAAATTTCTGTAGAAATCAATTAGAATCTTGTACCAGCTCGTCATAGCGACAGACAGTCAGTCAGTCATATAGATGGACAGACTGAGTGACTCTCAGCTGGGGAGCCTTACAAATTGACGCTGTTTTCGTGCTCCTGAAGTGTCATTTATAATTGTCAGTCGTCGTTATGACAGCGGCATCGACAACGATTGAACCAGGATTCAGTCAAAAACAAAACCGTAACGAAAAACGACCAAAGAAAAACGAATGTCAGAATCAAACGCGTTACTTGAAACACATTCAACTTGAATGGTCTCCGAGCACTAACAAAAAATTGGTTTGGAATTGAAAATGGCTGCATCCAGTTATGTTTGTTTAACGGAAAAACTTCGGTTGACAGCACTGAATTTTTCAATTAAATATGGCACCTTGTTCGGTGTTCAGTGTGTTCGGGTGTACACCCGGTGCACGATATACGATTTTCTGTGTTTGCACAACGGAACCAGTTTCAGTCGTTCATTTGTCAACGAAAAATTCAACAAACAAATTCTGTTTATCTTTCATTTGTTTTCTCGTTTTTACGTACACTACTTTTGTTTTGCTGACATCCTTATTTTATGCTTTTTGTTTTTCCGTTGGCACGAAAGACATGGTCAAACATTTAAAAATTTAATTACGATTCGAATTTGTGTTTTTTTGGAGCGCTTTTATTAACACGTTATTCCGCATTACCATTCGGGTAGCATAGCGTATTTTAAATGGTATGGGTCAAACAATGAGTGCTTGTGTAATTAAATCAGTTGAAATATTATGGAATCAAAGTGTGTTTATGAAATGAAAGCAGCAGAGAAAGTTATGTGACGTGGGCATTTTTTTAGTAGGAACTTTCTGATAGTAGGTAGGTGTAATGTTACCTAAGTATTGTGATTGCTATAGTAAACATTATACCCTATATTTAAGTAATATGTGAGATGGAAAGAACATTAAATGTGGTATCAGTTTAAAGTGGTTGACAGGCAACCAGGGCGGATGTATTTTGTAAATAACTGCTGACTTTTCATAGTAAAATGATTTTCTTTCATTTGAGCACGCATTTGGTTTTTTGGGTAGATTTACCGATTTTTTTTTTCTATATATACAACAAGTTTTTTTTTTAGTTTTATATATTTTACCATAAAAGTAAACGGATTTTCGACCAGTAAAGTATATCATTCTTATAGGTTTTAGACTGTGACCAAAAATCGAAACGATTTCGGTAACGGTTCTTTGCGGTCCCTTGTTTGGTGCTATATCTGGTATAATTACAAAAGTGGGCGGATCGCCTATTTTCAATACCCAATTGGAAATGTATATTAGATAACAAAGTATCATTGATCTAGCTCTTTAGGTTTTCCTGTAATCACGGTTTCAACTGACGACAGATTTACAGACGGAGGCAGACAGAGAGAACGATACCGTTTAATCGATTCAAGAGGTGATGCTGTTCAAGAATTATAATAGTCCTAACGTTTTGAAAAATGTGTACACAAAATGGAAACGGAACCTACAGTGCGGCGTTTTACTCTCGTCGATTTTCCATCGTCTGCCCAGAGGTACCATCGGAGAGAAAAACAATTTATTTTTATTGTTGATGGAGACGCATGAGTCGAACCGGCGATGATTCGAAACAGTGTCTCAGCTCCCCAGTTTGCCATGTCTCGGAGAACTCTGATACCTGTAATTCTTATCGAATAACTTAGAGAAAAAAGTTCGATTTCGTTGCTTTATCTATTCTAGTTTTTATAATTTCTCGTACATTAAAATTCATTGACAAGATACGATATATGAATATTTATTGAATTGATGTCGTAATATTTTTCGAAGCAATATCGAGCATTAATCATTTTTCATCGATATCGTTCCGATTTCAAAAAATTTCTCGTACCGAGAAAACTCCAACAAAACCTACCACGTAGGTCCAATTTGATGGTGTTTGGTGCATTGGTCTCGTAACGATTTCGATACGAATGGTATACTGGGTCCTAGTCCAACGGACTAACCATCTGAACTTTATTTTATACTTTTCTCTACCTGTCACACTTTCATTACGGTGTTACAAACGGATGAACAAATTGAATATACCCTATCACTTTTGGTGTAGCATATAGAAATACCTGAATTAGAAAAATGTGTACGAAATTTTTAATTTCAACAATAACACATATTTCTTAATAACATACATTTTTCGCTGTTTTTGATAATACCAATCATTAAAAGTGAACTTAATCTATTTACCATTTTTAATTGTATCAATATCTAGTACAACATAACTGAGATATTCTTTTGTAGTACCCATGCCTAATGAACCATTATTTATGTTCCATTTCGGTTAAATATTTCACTGCCATGCTCTGAGCCTCTCTGAAACATTTACGGTATTTTTACTGTCGTTGTTTGGTTTTTTAAGTAATCACCAATAAATTTTTGGTTGTCACGAATATTTCATTAGATAAGTCACGAGACATGCCACTTTACTTACTCCCACCGAATGAGTTTTACCTCGCGAACGTACCCGCCGGGAAATTCAGTCATATATGAATGACAATTGAATTGGTATTTCAGATAAACAGAGACAACTTGAGTTCGAATCCCAAACACAATCAGTTCGTATATACGAAACGTTTGATAAATTACGATGCTCCAGTTTTAAGAAATTGCTGCGACTAAGGCACGGTCATATCAAGGATCTCATAGATCGAAAGTTGTATATAGGAATGACAATTCAATTGGTATTTCAGATAAACTGAGACAACATGAATTCGAATCCCAAACACAATTAGTTCGTATATACGAAACGTATGATAAATTATGATGCTCCAATTTTAAGAAATTGCTTCGACTAAGGCACGGTCATATCAAAGATCTAATAGGTCGAAAGTGGTATATAGGAATGCCGATTTCAGATAGGAATGATTAAAGTCTCGTCTGGACGTAGAGAAGGCTTATTCATTTTGACAACAAATAGGACTATATATTTTTACTGAAAAACGTTCCAATTTTAACGTTCCAAATATAAAGATTTCAAATGTCAATGTATGTACAGGAAGTGCTTATTATGGTTAAGAATGGATAATAAATACATCTGAAAGTATTTTCAGAATTATTGGCAGTAACAATAAAACTATATATTAAAAATATCTTCAAAAACATCCTCGTAAATCAAAAAAAACATTTATGTGGACCAGTTTTGATTTTTAGGTATATTAAAAATGAAACGATAATATTTATCTACCTAGTACGGCATTGAAAACGATCGTTGCAATTTAATTGGAAACAGGACAGTTTAATAATATATGGAAAATTGTTTTGTTTTTTGCATAAACTAGACCCAGATATATTATTTTAAACTCCATTAAAATAGTTTATGATTAAGAAAACAAAGCATTAATTAAAAGAGTTTTGTGTACCAATTTTTTCGAAGAGTGTTAGATCCCAATAAGAGGCGAACTCTCCCTCTAAAATTATGAAAATTTGTAGGGAGCCGTGCAGTATTCGACCCCATGATGCATTTTCCGTATTTCCTACCCGATAAACAACTCGATAAACATATCGCATGGTTGGAAACTATGGTCGTAATTTACACACATAGTGTGGAGACAAAAGCAAGATGTGCAGTGTGAAAATGGGTGCGGCTGGGGCTGGGGCCACAGACCCAGTAACGCCATCAACAATTGACAATGGAAAAATCTTTAACAATAAATAAATAATCGATGGCATCAAGGATGGTGTCACATTGTTGTATTTGCTGTTAATATTGATGCTGCTGCTGTTGCATTTGTTGTTGTAGATATTGCTGCCGCTGCTGCTGTGGATGTTGCCGATGCCAACCAGAAACCAATGTTGCTGCAAACCTTGTGGAGCAATTAATTTCCCATTACTGGAGGGTTGTAGAGAGCTGTCAGGCGATACCAGACGATTGCGATAGAATGTCGCACAGCAGCAATAGTACCAACAACAACAATTACAATTGAAGTATTGTCTCAACATTTGCAACATTTCGATTGTTGCATCATTTAGGGCTGACAGTCGGTTAATGGGAAGGAAGAAGACATGCCAAAAGTAGCATTTTGCCTGTTGCCTACTCTACCTAACTACGCAACATTCTTGGAAACATGATGAGGATGAATGATTAGCAGCGGGTTTTCGAGCAGGAAGAGATTTAGCAGAACAAGGAGGATAATAAAGAGAAAAGGTAGGATGGGGTTGTATCAAGATTTGCCTACAAGAACCCTTGTAGCGTGTTTGTTGTTTCGCCTTTTTGGCGTTCGTTTTCCGTTTTGCAAATTATGTTGCAAATCCATCCATCCAACTAGCTGCTGTTGCTGCTGCTGCTAGTACTGCAATCGTGCAAGTGGCAGGAGGGGGCCTCCACTCGTAGTAGCGTCTTTGTGTGCGTTGCTGATTTGCTCCTCGACGGCTGACGCGCCTTACACAACGCTTTTATTCGCAACCGGATGTGGAAGTGGAAACGGAAATGAAATTGTTTGTTTGTGTCGAATTGTTGCGCGGTGCTGCGTTGCATGCGGCTTTGACTGGAACTGTGATTGTGTTTTGTTTTTGACGTTTTAACTCCTTTTTTTTTTTTTTTTTGATTGCAGCAGACATTTTAAATGTTTGAGTGCAAAATTTTCGATTTCCAGGCTTAAATATTAAAGCGATAATTTGAAGAATGCAGGGATTTCAATAAAAAAAACAGTTTTTCACTGAAAATTCAATTTTACACTAAAAATTCAATTTTTCACTAAAAATTCAATTTTTCACTAAAAATTCAATTTTTCACTAAAAATTAAATTTATCACTAAAAATTAAATTTTTCACTCAAAATTAAATTTTAACTAAAAATTAAAATTTTCACTAAAATTTCAAATTTTCACTATAAATTCAAATTTTCACTAAAAATTCAATTTTTCACTAAAAATTCTATTTTTCACTAAAAATTCAATTTTTCATTAAAAATTCCAATTTTCACTAAAAATTCACTTTTTCACTAAAAATTCAAATTTTCACTAAAAATTCAAATTTTCACTAAAAATTCAATTTTTCACTAAAAATTCCAATTTTCACTAAAAATTCACTTTTTCACTAAAAATTCAAATTTTCACTAAAAATTCAAATTTTCACTAAAAATTCAAATTTTCACTAAAAATTCAAATTTTCACTAAAAATTCAAATTTTTCACCAAAAATTTTATTTTTCACTAAAAATTCCAATTTTCACTAAAAATTACATTTTTTACTAAAAATTCAATTTTTCACTAAAAATTCAAATTTTCACTAAAAATTCCAAATTTCACTAAAAATTAAATTTTTTACTAAAAATTCAAATTTTCACTAAAAATTCAAATTTTCACTAAAAATTCAAATTTTCACGAAAAATTCAAATTTTCACTAAAAATTCAAATTTTCACTAAAAATTCAATTTTTCAATAAAAATTCAATTTTTCAATAAAAAATTCAATTTTTCACTAAAAATTTATATTTTCACAATAAATTAAATCTTTCACTACATATTCAATTCCTTATTATTAATTCAATACCTCACTAAAAATTTAATTCTTAACTAAAAATAAAAATTTTGACTAAAAGGACTTTAAGATTTTACTAAAAAATTGAAGTTGTTTTCAATTTTCAATTTTTTCATTAAAATTTCATTAAAAAATCAACAATAAAATTTTTTTATGAAAGTAGTTATGCACAAATTGTTGTTTTTGTTGTGACAGTCGTGGCCCCATCACCATTATCATCATCATCATCGTCGTCGTCTGGGGTGTCAACCTCGTGTCCCAAAAGTCACTCTAAACAACAATTAGTGCCGCCTAAATATGCAGCATCGTTATTTGATCCTTGTTCTCGTTGGTCCTTAGAAAGGAGGCACATGCACCAAGTCACACTCCCACGTAGACATAGGCAGACCCACACACACACACACATTTAAGCACTTGTCGTCTAAGCCAGGCCAAGACAAAATTTGCCTGTCTCAATAACGTTTGACAGTTTTGAGCGTAAATGCTTTTGGCAAAGTCTGCCTCATACTTTTTACGTCCTTGTTCTGTTCTCGCCAACATCAACTTCATTTTTACCACTATCATCTTCATCATCGCCATCATTGTCATCATCGCCATTTGACTCTTTGACTTCGACAGACATGCGAAAATTTGGTGTTGCTAAAGTTTGTCCTCACTTTTGTTGCTGCATTTGTAGCAACATATTGTTACTCTGCACCTAGTTGATGTTGTTGCTGCTCCTATTGCTGCTGCATAAGTGGCAACAGACGGTAAATGACTACAAAAGATGCCGAGCGACTGCAAAGGCGCACCCAGAGCCAAAGACGTTTTTATGATGCAGGTTGCAATGCAGTTAAAAAGTTATTTAACATGTTAATGAAATGACTTAGTTTAGAGAAAGTGTTTCAAAGAATGTGGTGTTTAAGATCATTTAATAAAACTCAATAGCATTTTGTAAAACGAAACTAATCTATTAAATTTTCAAATGGAAATTTGAATTTTTAGCGAAAAATTTATTTTTAGTGTAAAATTGAGTATTGAGTGATAATTAAATTTTTGAAAGAAAATCTGTTTTTTTTTGTGAAAATTTAGATTTTTCAGTGAAAGTTTGATTTTTGAGTGAATTTGAATATTAAGTGAAAATTTGATTTAAGTGAAAACTCTATTTTTAAGTGAAAATTTGGTTTTTGGTTGAAAATTTGAGTTTTGAGTGAATTTGATTATTAAGTGAAAATTTGATTTTAAGTGAAAATTTGTTTTTAAGGGGAAAATTTAATATTGAATTGAAAATTTTATTTTTGAGTGATTATTTGATTTTTGAGTGAAAATTTGATTTTTGAGTGAAAATTTGATTTTTGTGTGAAAATTTGATTTTTGAGTGAACATTTGATTTTTGATTGTATATTTGGTTTCTGAGTGAAAATTTGATTTTTGAGTGAAAATTTGACTTTTGAGTGAAAATTTGATTTTTGAGTGAAAATTTGATTTTTGGGTGAAAATTTGATTTTTGAGTGAAAATTTGATTTTTGAGTGAAAATTTGATTTTTGTGTGAAAATTTGACTTTTGATTATAATTTTGATTTTTGAGTGAAAATTTGATTAATGGGTGAAAATTTGATTTTTAATTGTATATTTGGTTTCTGAGTGAAAATTTGATTTTTGAGTGAAAAATTGACTTTTGAGTGAAAATTTGATTTTTGAGTGAAAATTTGATTTTTGAGTGAAAATTTGATTTTTGAGTGAAAATTTGATTTTTGAGTGAAAATTTGATTTTTGTGTGAAAATTTTACTTTGGATTATAATTTTGATTTTTGGGTGAAAATTTGATTTTTAATTGTATATTTGGTTTCTGAGTGAAAATTTGATTTTTGAGTGAAAATTTGACTTTTGAGTGAAAATTTGATTTTTGAGTGAAAATTTGATTTTTGAGTGAAAATTTGATTTTTGAGTGAAAATTACATTTTAGGGTGAAAATTTGATTTTTAGTGAATATATTATTTTTTTGTGAACATTTGATTTTTGGGTGAATTTGGTTAAATGAAAATTTGATTTCAAGTGAGTAAAAAATTGATTTTTGAGTGAATTTGAATATTAAGTGAAAATTTGATTTTAAGTGAAAATTTGATTTTAAGTGAAAATTTGATTTTAAGTGAAAATTTGATTTTAAGTGAAAATTTGGTTGAAAATTTGAGTTTTGAGTGAAAATTTTATTTTAAGTGAAAATTTGGTAATAAGGCGAAAATTTAATATATAATTGAAATTTTGATATTTGAGTGAATATTTGATTTTTGAGTGAAAAATTGATTTTTGGGTAAAAATTTTATTTTTGAGTGAAAAATTTATTTTTGAGTGAATTGGATTATTAAGTGAAATTTGTTTTCAAGTAAAAATTGGTTTTTGAGTGAAAATTTGATTTTTGAGTGAAAATTTGATTCTTTGAAGAAAATTTGGTGTTGGAGTGAAATATTGTTTTTTTTTTGTGAAAATTATATTTTTGAGTGAAAAAACTGAACAGTGAGAGACTGAATTTTTAGTGAAAAATGTTATTTTTTTTTATCGAAAATTATATTTTTAGTGATAAAAAAGTCGATTTTTTAAACAATAAGTTGTTGGCTAAGCCAAATTACTTTCGTAATGAAGTTAGAAATTTAGCACCTTTAGGATAAACTCTAAATTTTGCAAATGTTTGAAATGCTAAATGTTACGGTTTGTATTGTTTCTTCTGACTACCAAACAACTTTGAAATGACTTTATTTTAAAATTCACTTTCATGGGATGTGACCTACATTTACAAATAAATAATACAGAAATCAAAATTTGTACCATTTATATCTGATAAACAGAAAGTGAAACAAACCAAAAATATTTTGTTATATAAATGATAAATACTTCTTTGTTACTTCTATGTTTGATTATAATATTTTTTTTTCTTAAGAAATCCCTTCTCCTGAATATTTAAACGCACAACCCTGCAGGTTATAAAAGAACGAATAAAAAATAAACAATATTTATATTCTATTAATTTATTTTTGCATTTTCTATTAACTTGTAGTAATTGTTTCTGCACATTACGCGATCCCTTTGCATGCTTCGCGCAATTCTTTCACCATCTTCGTGGCCCCCGGGGAAATTTCGGAACGTTTCTCGATGTTTTGTAGCCATTTTCCGTAGATGTGGCTGTGATGTGTGCCGGAATAAAAGGTTAAATAAATAAACAATGCGAAGCACAGTAACTTCCATTGCCTGACCTTATGCAAAAAAAAACATTCATAAAATATTTTTCTAACATATTTTTAGAACAAGTTGTGCCCGTCTGCGACTAAAGTCATCAGCAGATAAATGCCAACAGAAATGGCGCAATGACAAAAAATAATATTAAAAAAAAAAATTGAATACATAATAAACATGCTGCAAAGGACAAACGAAAATTACAAGAAGACAATTTGAAGGAATTCTTAAATACCAAAAACACCACCTGTAGGCAAATAAACGAGCAACAAAAATATTAAAAAATAAAAATACAATGAGTACTACAAAAAATAAAATAAAATAAACCACGACAACGAGGACACGCATTTGTGTGTAACGGGATTTTTATTATCCTTAAAGCAGCGACTGCGGCAGCAGCCATTTAAATGCGGTTTTGTCGAGTTCAGAGTCTTCAGAAAAGGCAAAAGTTTAAAAAAAGTTTTTTTTTTTTTTTTGAGGGTTGGTGTTTTAATAGGTATCATCGTGGGTGGGGGATTACGTATGTGCAGTGTTCTGCTAGCTATTAGGAAAACGAAAGAAACAAATATGTGCCCGAAGGAGCGCTATGTAGACAGGTGCGTTTTCAGTGAGGGCGACTTAATTAGAAATGTCTGTATTTTTATATAGGAGTTTCATTTCTTCTCCGACAAATCATTCACGATAAAATTCTTTACTGGACAATTCAATTCGGAGCCAATTCTTTCTGATACAATTCATTCCCGATACAATTCCTCTCATCTATTACAATTTATTCTACTAGAAAAAATAGTCTCTGGGTAAGAGATAACTTTTCTCATAGATATTTCTTCCCAGATATGAAAATATCCAGAGACAATTCTTCTCGGAGATAACTCAACCTCGAGACAATTATTCCTAAATAATTCTTCGCATTCATTTTTTCTAGAGATTCTTTTACCCAGATACTATTTTGTCTAGACGTTTCTTTCCCAGACAATTCTTACCCAGATTACTCTTCACTAGAATTCCTAGAAAAATTCTTCTTCGGACAATACTCCCCGACAGCTCATTACCGAAAAGATTCTTTCCCGGACATTTTAACTCGACAATTCAACCCGACAAATCAGTCCCGACAATTCAACCCCGAGATAATTCTTCCACAGAAAAATCATTCCCGAGATAATTCTTTTCAAAAAAATCTTTCCCGAGATAATTCTTCCAAATAGTAATTTCTGGGGTAAATTTTGTCTCCGGAAATATATCTAAGATATTTCTATCTAAAAACAATTTTTATCCAAACTATTCTTAAAGACTATTTTTTCCGATGCAATTTTTCGTGGGGATAATTATTCCCAGAAAAAAGTATCTCAGAATCTATTCTTCCTCAAGACAATTCTATGCCAAACCACTCTTCAAGGGAATTTTCCTGACAAGTCTTCCCAAATATAATATTTAGCGAGAATTTATTTCTCAGAAAAATCTTCCCCGAGACAATTCATTCTCAGAAAAATCTTCATCCAGACAATTATTTTCTGAAACAATTCTATCAAGAGGTTACTCCAAGAAATATCTCATTCTAGAGATAATTATTCCCAGAAAAATCGCAAAAATATCTTTCTCAAAAGAATTCTTCCCCATAGTTATTTCAAGCTAAGAATTGTCTTGGGAAAGATACAAGAGATATTTCTTTCCAAAGATATTTCTTACATAGACTATTCTTACACAGTTAAATTCTCTTAAAACAGAAATTTTCCAAGACTATTATGCCCTAAACACTTCTTCCTGAAGATTGTTCTTCCTATAAATAATTATCCCAGAATCAGACAAATTTTTCCGAGACAGTTCTTTCCCAGAAAAATCTCCCCGAGACAATGCTTTCCCATTAAAATATTCCCTGAGACAATTCTTTTCCGAAACAATTCTTTTCTTAGGCAAGGCTTTCTAGTGGATACTTATCGCAGAGATAGCTCATCCCAGAGGTAATTATTAACAGAGATAATTCTCCCCAAACAAATGCTTCTAAGTGATAAATATCTCCACATATAATTTTTACCCAGATAATTCGTACACGAAAAAATTCTTTCCCCAAAACTATTCATCCCTTAGACAGTTTTCCGAGACAATTCCTAGACTATTATTTAAATATCCCAGAATCAATTCTTTTCCGAGACAGTTCTATCCCAAACAACTCTTCAGCAATTTCTTTCTTGAGCAATTCTTCTTCCTACAATTCAGTCATGACAATACTTCCCCGAGACAAAGTTTCCTGAGATATTTATACCTCAGAAAAAAACCCGCTGAGACAATGTTTTCCCATAAAAATCTTCCCCGAGACAATTCTTTTCTGAAACAATTCTTCTCTAAGGAAAGTCTTTCCATTGGTTACTAATCGATGAGATAGATAATCCCAGAGTGATAAATATATCCAGATTTCATTTGTACACCCATAAAAAAATACTATATAAATAATTGTGTTTTACTATTAAAAATAGTCAATATGATAAATTATTATTTTAATCGGAAAATACCATTAAATACTAGAAAATACCATGACATTGCCATCGAGTTTATATGAAAATATTTATTTTTTGTATACCATTAAATCAATAATTGTCCTATTGACCAATTTTAATGGGATTTGAGGGAATTTTTTTCTGGGTGTACACTGATATTTCATACCCGAATAAATTCTTTCCCCAAGACTATTCTTCCCTTAGACAGTTTTTCCGAGAGACAATATTTCCCCAGACAATTCTTTCCAGAAAACTCTTCAACAGACGATTTTTCCTCGTACTATTCATATGCGAATAATAATATTCTTCCCCGACACAATTCTTTCTAGAGATTATTCATTCCAGATATGATTCTTCAAAAATATTTATTTTATTCGATTAAAAAAGTGTTGGGTCCCTTAGAATTTGCATGAAAAACTCGAATACTTGATATATTCGAATTCTATTTTAAAATTAATTTTCAAATTATTGCAAATGCTTCAAGTTATCTAAACATTTTTTTTTAAATCCCACAAATTAAACTAAATACAGACCTGTTTAAAGTAAGTCGGACCCTACTGCTAAGGTAAAAATTATTTTGCGGTTATGTTTGCTTAAGCAAAATGTCAAAACAAAATGAAACAAACCAAAAAATGACAAACGTAAAATAATTATTTGTGATTTTCTTATGATGATGCTGCTCCGATGTTGCTCTGTAGCTTATTAGTAGTATTTGTATTGTTTTGTTCCACTCGTTGTTTAGTTGCTTATTTGAAAAACACATCAAAAACAAATACCCTACAGCTTATTAAAATTAATGTTGTGTTTTTGTTATATTACCTTCCTTTCTGCCTTCTTTTCTTCCTGAATGGGAGAGAATTTGACAAAGACATCAGCTTGAAGTTGGCAACACTTTTTATTTTTGGTGGGTTATAAATTGAAATTTTCGCAAATCTGACAATTGTGGACTGTGGTTGACATACACTTTTGATATACTTTTTGATTATTATTATTTAAATATAATTTATATTGTTTTAATTAAATTACAGTTCGAACTTTTACTGTCATAAAGTGCTCAGGGGCGCACGTGCTACTCACAGGGTTGTCAATTAATTAGGTTTTTTTTTTTATTTGCTAAGAAATTATGTAATAAAATTTATATTTTTGCAGTTTTTGTTGAATTGGTCTTCTTTTAATCAAAATTTTAAAATTATAAAATATTTTAAAATCAATAAAAAATGTGTTTTTTTTTGCAAATAAATTTGTTAAACTAATTTTTTGGAATGAGCAAAAAGAGCTGGTTCTTCTTCTTGCAATTGTGCAAGAACAAGCTTAACTTAACGATTTAGAAACAAATTCTAGGAGCAGTTTTTGCAAAGACAAGTTAGAATTTCCGAAGTAAGAAATGCGCAAGAACAAGTTCGAATTATGATACAAGAACAAGAACGGCAAGATCAATTGTCCAACGGCAAGATCAAATTGTCCAAGTTCTGCAAAAAGTGCAAGAACAAAATAGACTTTCCGATACTAAATCCAAGTTCAATGCTGCATCAATAATACAAACATTTACAGAAAAAAAAATAATCGACATAAATATAGCAACCGACATTAATTACATTAATTAATCTATCCAGCAATGAAATTCACTAATTTTTTGAAAACATTTTCTATTCTTCGTTAACTCAGCAATTCCGTTTGCTAATATGAATATTTGTACGTCAATGCATCAAATTTATTCAGCGCAGTTCTAGCAAATATAATTGCTGAAACTGCGCCGACTAATTAATTTTCTGCATTGACGTAAAAATTTCATATTATTAAACGGAATTGCTATGTTTACGAAGAGTAGAAAATGTTTTCAAAAAATTAGTGAATCTCAGTGCTGGATAGATTAATTAATGCAATTAATATCGGTTGCTACATTTACGTCAGATAGACTTTCCAACAAGATCAATTGTTCAATGCAAGAATAAGTTCTGAAAAAAGTGCAAGAACAAGATAGACTAACCAATGCAAAACCAAATTCCACGCTGCATTAATAATACAAACATTGCAAGAACAATATCGAATTTTGATGCAAGAACAAGAACGACCCTGTAAGAAAAAAAACAAGAACCAAACTATAATGTGCTGTTTTTGCTTTGGCATTTGCTCTTCACAACTTTTATGTAAAATACAATGAAAAGCAGAAACATTCCACATAGATATAACATTTCTTAAAATTTTATATTTTTTTCATCCAGTTTCCCTAGTAGAAATTTACCCGATGCCCATCGGGAAATGATCGGGTTTTCGTTGGGTAAGCCCTATTAGAGAAAATATGATCATTGCCTTTGCATGCCCTTATCATGCTTACCATAGCAGGGTTTACATTATCTAAACAGTCAATGTTCCCGATCATAGCTACATTACTTGTTCCTCATAACGAAATTAGCATCAGTCAATGATCGAGATTAATGAGAGAAACCTTATTATGCTCGGGCTCAGACAAGGCAATTGTCAGGTAAATATTAAAATGGGGAATTGTCCGATCAGTACATGATCATGGCCTGAGGTCAATACATGATCAGGACACTGCGTTACAAGGACAACCTAATATTCAATTTTATTCCAGACTGGTACTATAACTTTTTTTACTATTTTGTTAAGTATTTAATGAAATATTAGACCAAAATAATGTTAGCGGATTTTAAATTGTTCACTTTAAACGCATTTCTAAAACATAAATTAAACATTTAATATTTACTGCAAATATATAAATTTATTATATTGTAGTACAAATCAAATTAAATATTTATTTTAACCAAATTTTTGACCAAATTGTAAAACTATGTCGTACTGTTGTATATATCTATTAAAATAAATAATTCAACAAATTTTGTCAAAATTTGAAGTATTTTATAATTTTATGCAATGACAACAATATCCAACACAAAAAGAAATTATAAATAATTGAACATAATATAATGCATAATATGCTTTTGTATTAACAACATACAACAACAACAACAACATTGATATATTACAATATCCACAAAATTCACTGGCTGTAACTGGTAGTAGTAGCAGGCAACACATAATAAGCCATATGTTAATTTTGTGGTCAACGAAAATCATTAATTAGCCAGAAATCAACAAAGGATAATTTGGTGGTTAAGCGATTGCATTGCATATATCCAGTTATATATGTGTGTATCTGTGTATAGTGGTTGCGTATAACGGGATTCTGAAATCCCAGGATGCAGTTTGGAAAAATCTCGAAATTTCCCAATCAACAATTTACTAGGCAGCTCAAATACTGGTAAGTTTTTCGTAGAAATTTGACGAATATATACGCCCCAGTGAAAACTAGTCGAAACCTTGTCAGTTACTGGTAGGGATTTGAAGGGTATATCTCCGCCAGTAAAACTAGTCAAAAACAGGTAGGTTACTGGAAGGGATTCGAATTGTGAATAACTCCCAGTAAAACTAGTCCAGAACTGGTTGGTTACTGGCAGAGAAATGGCCAAAACCCGAAAAATTTTAATGGATAGTTTTTGGTCTTGCGAGTTCCTCGAAAACTGACTAGTAATACTGACTGCATACTGGTAGGAATTAATACTGGGGGTTTTGTTGAATACCGAGACAAGTAACGATATGGTAGTATTATATATTGTTACTCCGGTTCTTTCATCGGTGTGTGTGTGTTTTCGTCGTTGTAGAACGAAAAGTCACTAAATACATTTTCAAAAATTTACAAAAATCATTATATATCTGTCAATTTTTAATCAAATAACTCATTTTTTTACCACATGATAAGAAAATGTAAATCTATCAATTGATATTTTAAACTTTAAAAATGTATCGATAATTTTTTATAATATTAATCAACAAACACAAAATTTAAGTTTTTCATAAAAATGTGTTTGGTGACTATTCGTTCTACAACGACGATATGTATATAAGAGGTTTAAATCCCAAGATCCTGAATTCATAAGATGCCAAGAAAATCAGTGGCGATAATTCCGAATTTATTGAATCCTAAACTATTTGTACGACTCCGATTTTAATAATAAAACGAGAGACTCAAACATATTAGTGATGAGCACATGGAAGAACATGAACAGAACATGATAGTCGTGTTCTTGCCCACGTTTATGCTCAGCGTCGTTCATGTTCTTGCATTGACAGGACGATCTAGCTGCTTGCAGGGTCTATCTACTATTCAAAATTTCGGGAATGAAAAACTTGAATTATAGCATTAGTTCTTCGATTTAAAAAAATATAGATAAGAATTCTGTTTTAATAAATAAAATGCTTAAGGTTCAACCAAAACTGATATTTAAAACTGATTTTCTGTAACCATTTTAAGACTTAGTGGTAACGAGTATAATGCGAAACAATGAAACGATAAACATCCGAAACGATTATTAAGAGAGTACTTACAGAATATTTATATTTCAATATAATTTATAATTTTATTATTTAATGAAAAATTTAAAATAAATTTTAAAAAAGAAAGAATTTTATTCTTGGCTCTTCGCATTTCTTGCTAAATTAGTGTTGTTCTTGCTCTTGTTCTTTCATGGTAGGTCTTGTTCTTGCATTAGAATGTCGTTCTTGTTCTTGCAGTTTCATCAAGAGTCTTGCATTTTTTTGCTTATCACATGTTCTTGCATCATAAGGTCGATCTTGATCTAGGTCCTGCAAAACTTCAAAAAACGGTAATTTAGAAGACAACACAAAAATAATTTAAATTGTTTCGGTTTTAAAATAAATAATTTGTTGGTCAGTTTTCTGCATATACTTTGAAATTTGAGTATTAAATGGATACAAAATATAATGTTTATTTAACAAAAGAATGTGTTTTGTCTTGCTCCTGCATTCGAACTTCGAGCTGTTCTTGCATTTTCTACAAGAGTATTGCATTTATTGTTCATTAGAAAATAGAAAAAACTAAATGGTTTTAAATTCATAAAGAAAACTAATCAACAATTATTTAAAATCATGAAAGCAACTTTAGTTGCATTTTTATGAGATGCAAATCTAGAAAACTTTTAATCTTCATGTTATTGATATAAAGCAATGAATACAAATGATTTGTTGTTCTTTATAATTTACATTTTAATTGAATATTGTTAAGAATACTTGAATTAATAAATCCTAATCATTTTTGAGTTCATAAGTGTGGCCAAAGTAAAAAAAAAACATCTAAAATACTGCTGATACGCGCACGTTTTGTGTCGTTCTAATCATCACTATTGATACGGCTTGCAAGACATCGCTGCAATTTTAATACAATCGCTAACTAATACCCGAATACAAAAAAATATATATGTGGCTTAAGTGTCTCAGTGAGTATAATACCACTTTTGGAACCAAAAGGAAAATTTCGTCTTCTTTTCAACGAATGAGCCGCGGCTTGTAATTTGTGCCTAACAACGTGGTTTTTATTTCTAATACCAAGAGTCATGGATTGCCAAATGTTTCCGGAATTGAAATCCCTGGTAATATATACCAATTTGTGTATAGTATGTGTTAATGTGGTCACATCAATTGCGTGCGTGTGTTTCTGTCTCCTGACCACTGATGCCACCACCTACGCCATGTTTAAATTTATTAAATTCACAAAGTTCTGCATTGCGCGCCAAATTGTTGCTGATTTTTGAATTCTAATTACAGCCAGTGTTGCCAGCTGACGCAACAAAAATTCATTTCACTTCACACAGCCTTGTTGGCGGGCTGTGATAATTAAGTTTCTGTTCTTCATACTTTTAATTGGAGCGAATCGCTGAAACCAGCCACACACCCCTCACTCCCCAGCACCTGCTACAGAACACGCTTCTCGTAGGTAATTTTTGGTTGTATTTAAAATTTCAAAAAAGAATCATAGTTCTCGTTTTTGTTCATGCTTGTTTTTATTTGCAACATATTTTTGCTGTTTGAGCAGCTGCTGCTGCTGTTACTGCTGCCACTAATGCTGCTGTTGCAGTCGCCTCTGGCAATTTTTGTTACATTTTCACACAAACAACTGATTTTCACACCCACTTTGTGCCGAAAATAATGCTGAACTGAAAAGGATTTTCGCGCTAAATGCAATCGTCCTGTCCTGTCGTTTCATATCGTGGCGCGACACAATGCAATGCGTTGCCATTGCTGTGCAGGCAGCCAGCGAAAGTAAAGTTTTTGTATTTTTTTTTTTAAAGTAGTTGTAATTTTTGTCGTTGTTTTTGTTTTTATTATTGTTGTTTTTGTAGTTGTCCTCTTTACCACATCCGTAGTAGAGCAACGTTTCACATTTACACCGTGGTATTTATTGCGTAAATTTAATTTTAAAGAGCAAAATGAGCAAGTGTTAAACATATTCCGAGTTGTTTCATCTTGTAGCATTTTTAGTAAATTTGGATAATTTTCTGGTTTTAATTTTTTTTCTTTTAAAAACATATTTTGTTATTTTTTTTACAAAAAAAAAATACAAATTTTTGCTGAAAATCTACGTTCAGTAAAAAATAATTTTTCTAGTGAAATATTAAAATGAAAAATTTATTTTTTTTAGTAAAAAATTGAATTTTTTTGTAAAAAAATAAATTTTTAGTAAAAATTTTAATTTTAAGTAAAAAATTTAATTTTTAGTAACAATTTGAATTTTAAGTGAAAACTTAAATTTGTATTGAAAAATTGATTTATAGTGAAAAATTTAAATTTTGTCGAAAATTTAATTTTTTTTTAGTGAAAATTTGATTATTTTTAGTAAAAAATGGAATTTTTAGGGAAAAATTGATCTTGTAGTGAAAATTTGAATTTTTAGTGAAAATTTTAATTTCTGTGAAAAATTTAATTTTTAGTGAAAATTTTAATTTTTAGTGAAAAATTAAATAATTAGTGAAAATTTGAACTTTTAGTGAAAAATTGGATTTTTAGTAAAAAAAACTTAATTTATAGTGCTTAATTCTTAGTGATAATTTAATTTTTAGTGATAAATTGAATTTTTAGTAAAAAATTCAATTTTTAATGAAAAATTGAATTTTTAATGAAAAATTGAATTTTTATTGAAAATTTTAAGTTTTAGTGAAAAATTTAATTTCTAGTAAAAAACTTAATTTTTAGTGTACAAAATAATTTTTAGTGAAAAATTGAATTTTTAGTGATAATTTGAATTTTTACTGAAAAATGGAATTATTATTGAAAAATGGAAATTTTAGTGAAAAATTGAATTTGTAGTGAAAATTTGAATTTTTAGTGAAAAATTTAATTTATAGTGAAAATTTGAAATTTTAGTGAAAAATTTAATTTTTAGTGAAAAATTGAATTTTTAGTGAAAATTTGAATTTTTAGTGAAATTTTGAAATTTTTGTAAAAAATTTAATTTTTGTAAAAAATTGAATTTTTAGTGAAAAATTGAATTTTTAGTGAAAAATTTAATTTTTAGTGAATTTTTAGTGAAAAATTGAATTTTTAAAGAAAAATTGAATTTTTAGTGAAAAATTGAATTTTTAAAGAAAAATTGAATTTTTAGTGAAAAATTGAATTTTTAAAGAAAAATTGAATTTTTAGTGAAAAATTGAATTTTTACTGAAATATGGAATTCTTATTGAGAAATGAAATTTTTAGTGAAAAATTGAATTATTATTGAAAATTTGAATTTTTAGTGAATATTTGAATTTTTAGTGAATATTTGAATTTTTAGTGAAAATTTAAATTTTTAATAAACAATAGAATTTTTAGTGACTCGCTGAGTTTATTGTAAATTCAGTGCAAAATTCAATATATTTAAAATTTAAATTTTTATATATTGACTGAATAGTGAATTTTTAGTGCAATTGAAATTTTATAATGGTAGACTATATTTGTTTGGTATTACTACCACAAAAACTGTACGAAAAGTTTGTATCTCTGGATTGTCTACAATATAAAACACACATATTTGTGGTTTAAATTGCAACAATTAATTTTATTAATTTACTCTACGTATTATAAATTCTCTAAAAACTGCTGCAAGTCAACAATTTAATTTGCCATTGTTCGCTCATGAGATCTTCTCGACCACTTTCCCATGTGAAGTGCTGCGCTTCAGATCCGGCACCATTCTATGTAGCATACATCTGTTCGACACGTTTCGAGAAGATTCTACGCTTATCGAGACTGCTGCATGCTTTTGCATCTCGTTCGCACTCATGTGTGTTACTATGCTGATCTTCCATCTCTTTATCGCACACTGCCACAGTGTGCTTAATGATCTTCCTTCACTTTTTAACACATTGTTTTAATACGCAAATTTATCTTGAGTCTCATTTACACGTATTAAATTGCACAGTGGAGCAAAATGTATCTTTTTATTTGTTCTGAAATTGTGATGTCGAAACGGATCTTTTAAAAAACTGGTTTCTTAATATAAAATGAGATGTATATTTTGAAAAATTCTGTAGTTTAAATTTTAAGTTTAAATACTTTTGTTTGTATATAAATAGAAATGAATTAGAACTAGAAGAAAGTGCCGTTATATTAAACTTATTTCAATAATTCAGAAGTCAAGTACAATGAAATCTAAATTCGTGCGACGAAATTTTGGCGTCATATTTAGTTAGTTTCGATATACACAAAGTGGGTATACATAAGTCAAAGAAAATGTCTAAAAATATCTAAAATTTAATTTCAAGTGAAGTGTTCCACTGTCTTAGTTCGCACCGAACTAAGTGAAAACGTTTGAAAATCTAGTTTGACAGCATAAATTATCACTTTAATTAAGGATGCGATATTAGAGCAGAGTAGAGTGGAGTAGTACAATGTAGAGAATATATGTAGCAACTCAATGAACGAAGGACAAACTGGACGACCGTCCATTCATCTGTGCTTCTGTCCAACCATTCCACATAAGCGGGTGTTTAGATATTCTGATTAACAGCAAATTTCGTTACTTAATACAGTTATACGACGTGGTTATTTTTAAACAGTGTTGCCTTCGTCTTTTACATCCTTTTAATGCAGCAGTAGCAGCAAAAATGTGGCACCACTGCTGTTGATATGTAGATGGATGGATTAATGTCCCAGTGTTTGTCCAGCTAAGCGTACGTTCCATCCGTCCGGATAACTGTCTGTCTATCTGTCCGTCTATCTGCCCGTCTATCTGTCTGTCTTTCTGTAGTCTATCAGTCTGTTTATCCGATCGCGTGTGTGTTTTTCTAACGCCTTTTTTTTGTAGCCTTTTTTTCCAAGTGCTCTTCCGTCTTCCTCTCCGTCACCGTCATCGTCACATCACGTCGGTGTCCTTATCGAAGACAATGAGCGGCGACACATTTTGTTGCCGTTGACGCTGATCCGCACTCATCCTGCGGGTTCAACTCCTCGGCGCCTCGTATATATTTTATATAATGTGGCATAATGTACTTTGCTGCCAGTTGATGAGGTTGTAAAAAGTTAACATTTTCTAATAGAGTGAAATGACAGAGCTAATACAGGGTCTAAAAAAATAATTGTAGTTGATTTAAAACAAAAAAATCTTAAATTATTTGCAATTGAAATTTTTCAAATACTCATTAAAAATATTCATTGAAAATTCAATTTTAAAAAATAAAATGTTCACTCAAAATTCAATTTTTCACTTAAAATTCAATTTTTCATTTAAAATTCAACTTTTCACTAAAAATTACATTTTTCACTAAAATAACTAATTTTCACTTAAATTTAAACTTTTCACTAAAAATTAAATTTTACACTAGAAATTAAATTTTTCGATAAAAATTCAATTTTGCAATAAAAATTCAATTTTACTTACTTAAATGGCCCTTACAACCGTGGGTCGGTTTTGGCCGCTGAGATCAAGCCGCGCCAGTCGGATCTGCTTTGCGCGCGCTGACGCCAGTTAGAAATACCAAGCGTTGCCAGGTTGTCCTCAACTTGGTCTTGCCAACGCAGATTTGGACGCCCTCTTCTACGCTGTCTACCTTCGAGTTTCGATTCAAGCACCTTCTTGGCTGGAGTGTTTTCATCCATTCGTTCGACATGACCTAGCCAGCGAAGCCGCTGGATCTTGATGCGCTTGACTATGTCTATGTCGTCGAAAAACTCATACAGTTCGTGGTTCATCCTGATTCGATACTCGTTAGCAAAGCAGATAGGGCCAAAGATTTTACGGAGAATCTTTCTCTCGAACGCTCCCAGTACTCTCTCATCGGTGGAGGCCAGCGTCCATGTTTCTGCACCATAAAGTAGGACGGGCATGATGAGAGACTTGTAGAGCGTTATTTTTGTACGGCGAGAGAGGGCTCTGCTTCTCAATTGCCTACTGAGTCCAAAGTAGCACCTGTTGGCAAGAGTTATTCTCCATTTGATCTCCAGGCTGACGTCGTTGTTGCTGTTTACGCTGGATCCCAGATAGACGAAGTCCTTCACAATGTCGAACTTGTGGGTGTCAAAATCAGCTTTTTGTCCAAGACGCACGGACTCTTTTTTGCTTGTTGACACAAGGAACTTCGTCTTGTCCTCGTTCACCGCTAGACCCATTCGACGCGACTCTTTCTTCAATCTGGAGAATGCTGCGCTGACTGCTCGTGTGCTCCTGCCAATGATATCAATATCGTCGGCATATGCGAGCAGCATGACACTTTTGTTGATGATAGTGCCGCTTTGACGGAGTTCGGCAGCTCGAACTATTTTCTCCATCAATAAGTTAAAAAAGTCGCACGATAGGGAGTCACCCTGTCTGAAACCTCGTTCGGTATGAAATGGCTCGGAGAGGTCTTTTCCTATTCTCACTGAGCAACGTGTGTTGCTCAGGGTCATCCTGCAAAGCCTTAGAAGTTTCGCAGGTATACCGAACATTGCGGCATATAATCGTTCCCTTATCGGAGTGTCGAAGGCGGCTTTATAGTCGACTAATAGGTGGTAGGTGTCGATCTGTTTTTCTAGGGTCTTTTCCTGGATTAGGCGCAATGTGAAAATCTGGTCTATGGTGGACTTTCCAGGTCTGAAGCCGCACTGATAAGATCCAATCAGTCTGTTGACGATGGGCTTCAGTCTTTCACATAATACGCTCGATAGAACCTTGTATGCGATATTGAGTAGGCTGATCCCACGGTAGTTCGGTCTTAAACAATGTGAGTTGACTTGAGACGACACCGACAAGGATTGCGCTGGCTTCGCCGTGTTGAAGCACTCAATTCAATTTTTCACTAAACTTTAAAATTTTCACCTATAAATTAAAATTTTAAATAAAAATTAATTTTTCACTAAAATTTAAATTTCTCACTAAAAATCAAATTTTTCATTAAAATCAAAATGTTCACTAAAAAATACAAATTTTATGAAAAAAATTCAATTTTTCACTGAAAATTCAAGTAAAAAAATCACAAAATTAAATTTATCAAAAATATTTTTGTAATTTCATAAAATTTGGAGACCTTGCCCTGTATTCGACACTGGTACACCTCCAACAGCTGTAGCAGCAGCAACAGCAGTGTTGCCATTTATCCCCAGAAACCTCTGCAAGTAATCAACAAAATTGAATTTTCATCGTGTGGTCATCCTCGGTCGGTCGGTAGGTCGGTCTTCGTTGCCTTTGGCTCTTTGTGAATGTGGGTGTTTTGTGTCTATATGTGGGAGTGTTTTTGCAAAAACGCAAAGCTTTCCGTTGCAAAATTACCACGATAAAAATTGGATTACTTTGTATACTACGTATTACTCTCGTAGTAGAGCATGTTATAAGCGGCGTCCGTTTTTGTTCAGTTTTTTCCGCACCGTTTTAGTTTTATTTTTTTTTTAATTTTCCCGTTTTCTTACAACATGCTCTCTGTGGCACAACGATGTCAGGAGGACAGGATAACAGGCGGACAGGCGGACAGGCGGCACTGCTGGCATGATAAATGAGCTGCGATGGATGACGTTAAATCAAGCTAAGTGCATTAATGTTGCGGTTTTATAAGAGCGCAATTTCATCTTCAAGCAAAGCATCAGCATCAGCAGGAGCAGCAACATTAGCACAGCATTGTGTTTAATTTTTTTTTCGGTGTATTTTTAATGTCACAGCCATGGCATGTGGTTTGGTGGTAGATACTATTTTATAGCTAGTCTTTAAATTTTATTGATTTTAATGAGTCTTTTTTTATAATTAATAAACGTGGTTTATCTACAGAGTGTTTTTTGAAATTTGTATATCTTTTGTTATATCTTTTAAACTAAACAAGATAATTTATTAGAAGGTTTTTTCGATGTACTCTTTTGGAAGACAGCCGACATCTAAATGACTGGCTAAGTTCTATTGAAAGTGTTTGAAGAAACAACAACAAATTGAAAACACAATACAGGCAATGATCATACGGACCGTTTCGGATACAGCCAAGTATCCTCATCAGTGATCTTTGTGTGATGACGTATTGATAACAACAAATAATTCGTATATACGATTTCGGTGTGGTTGGGGCTCGAACTCATGCCGTCAGAAACGTCGGGAGTTGGTAGTCAAGCACGCTATGTGCTCGGCTACTGAACCACACAACCATCATTAGTCTGAGTTGCAGTTTTGTCTGTTCTATTTTTAGAACAAACTTTGTTGCAAGAATGACGAGTGGTACCGAAGATCGGTAGAACGAATGCATTTGAGTAACGCATCGGTTTTGCTTTCAATGTTGTTGCTATTAATTCGTGTTCCTCTTTTCGCTTTTCTCAACTGAACACATTTTCTATAGATAATAATGTAAGCTTTTCACTAATAAAATAAATTTTAATATCAGATAACTTTTGGTTTTTTTTTGCAATTTTTCAAAAAATGTTCATGTACAAAATCTGAACTTTACTGATTTTTATCGCCATAACAACTAAATATACAATCTCCAATTTCAGAACTTTAGTTTTCTCAGAAATTCTCAATACAAAACTTTTTAAAATTTTAAAATCGGTGTGTGTTTTCCAAAATAATGAATGTCATCCGAATTAAGGGCGTTTGGGCACACTGTGTGTCTGTCGGAAATTAGTGTAGTTAATAAAAAATCTAATTTTGGTAAAATATTTAAATTTTTAGTGAAACTTTGTGCATAATACTTTTTGTAAACAATTTTAATTTTAACTAAAACTTAAAAATTTATACTTAAATTTAAAATATTTATGATTATAGCAAAAACATTAGAATAATAATAGTTTGGCGCTACTATTTTGAAGTACTAACACAGAAAAAAATAATCGACGTAAATATAGCAACCGATATTAATTGCCTTCATTAATCAATCCAGCAATGACAATCACTAATTTAATGAAAACATTTGCTTTTCTTCGTTATATAAGCAATTTCGTTCGCTAATATGAATATTTGTACGTCAATGCAGCAAATAATTTAGTCGCGAATTTTTAGAAAATATAATTGCTGATAATATGAACGAAATAGCTTATATAACAAAATTGCAGATTAAACGAAGAATAGCATGTATTTCATTGCTGGATTGATTAATGAATGCAATTAATATCTGGTGCTATATTTACGTCGATTATTTTTTTCACTAACAACTGAGCTACAGACGCAACAACACTATAGTGAAATTTAATAGTTAAACTCAAAAATATTTTTTTCAAATTTTATTTTATGTTTTTTAGAAATTTTCGTTTATTTTCTATTACAAATTTTGTTACATTGTATACACAGATAACAAATCTTCAATATGATGATTTTATTAATGAATATTATGAATTTTTTCATCAACTACCAGAATAATCATATGGAAGAATTCATGCATTGAATTGAAATGTAATTTTTTATTGTTCAATATGATGTTCTTAAACATCAACTTTAAACACAAAACTTTGTTTGTTTACACATGCAATATGTATTTACAAGGGTCTGGTACGATAAGTCGAAATTTAAAATATAGAAACTGAAAATACCGAAGACAAAAATGTAGAAAATAAAAATGCCAAAACCTAAAAATGTCGAAAACAAAAATGTCGAAACCAAAATGTCAAAATAGAAAAATGTTGAAAACGAAAATATTAAAAAACAAAATGTCGAAATTTAATATAACGAAATTATTTTTTGCTGAAAAATGATAGAAAATTTCTAAATGCCTTAAAATAACCATCTTGGAATTTAGCTCAAACACTTAATATAAATCAACACAAATATAGATTTTTTTAAAAATTAACTTTTTTTAAGGACATGAAAGTTGAAGTTCAAGGATGATGGTCATTGGCCAAATGATCATGTTAAGAAGACTTACATATTCCAAAAGATTGTTTTATTAGTTTTAAAATCAAGAGATATTTCAATATTAACCACCAAAACGTGGAATGGCTCAAATACGATATGAAATTTGCAGGGGGAAAGGTCCGTAGGTTGGACATAGTTTTATATTTTGTGTGCAAACAAGTTAGTGGAATAATATATACCAATTTAAAGTGCATTTAATGGACTATCTTTTGTAGAATGGTTTATGGTTACATAAAAATTTAAAAAAATACAGCCTACTTTCTGATGAACAAAAAAAAATACAACAACAAAAAATTGATCCGTAGGTCCGTAGGCCACCACGAAAAAACGTTAAAAACCTTTCAAAAACACCGAAAATAAATTATTTTAATTATATTATCGTTTTTCAATCAATCTGTATAATTTTTCATTTAATAGAACTTGCAAATCATGAACTAGTGAGGATTATTCATTTTGATATTTTATACGTAAATGTGAACCGAAAACCCTAAATTGAAAAATCATTCAAAATTAACGAAAAATGTTTTGATCTCGTACTCTATATTTAAAAAAAATCACTATTAAACTTGCGTTTGAACAATTATATGCTAAGAAAATCTTTGTGAGTGCTTCTAATAATGAGAAAATGGATGGCCCAACCTACGTTTTTATCACATTTCAAAAAAAATACTATATATTTTTTCTGCATCAAATTTTGATAAAAAACTTGTTTACATTATAAGAAGGTATTCATTAACGACATTTTAAATTGACCATCTAAACAACACTTAAAAAAGTCAACAAAAAAACTTTTTTTGAGTACATTTTGGTATTCATCTGGATGAGTTATAAGCAACAGCCCATTTCACTTCGAGAAAAGTTTCGAGAAAAGTTGGAGTGTAATCTTACTTGAGATGTACCACACCCAGAAAAAAATACTATATAAATAGTAGTTTTTTACTATTAAACACAGCCAATAGGATAAATTATTATTTTAGTCGGAAAATACCATTAAATACTAGAAATTACCATGACATTGCCATTCAGTTTATATGAAAATATTTATTTTATGTATACTATTAAATCAATAATTGTCCTATTGACAAATTTTAATGGAATTTGAGGGAATTTTTTATTTTGGTGAATTAAAATTTTAAGATCGCGAATGAAAAAATACAAAAAAATAGCGGTAGCCCAGCCTACGGACTGGCCCGAACTACGGACCTTTCCTATTTCGGTATTTTAATTTTCGACATTTTTGATCCTATAAAAAAATGTTTTTTTTTTAAGTTTCAGAGATTTTTCAACATTTTCTAGCTTTAAGAATTTCGACATTTTTTATTCGACATATCGTACAGATCCCTATTTACTATTCTTATAAGATATTGTTATATACTGCTTACTTGATTTGTAAAATATTATTTTGAAAAAACAGATGTTTTTTTTAAATAAATTGATATATTTTTTCGAAAAAAAAAAAAAATCGAAAAAAAATTCTGAAAAAATATTGTTTCGAAGTAAAAAATTGTAAAAAAAAAATTCAACTGAAAAGTATGGCAAAATGAAAAACAAATATTCTGATTGAAATTTGGTTTGATGAACCGCATTCTTCAATACGAAGTACATATACAGGGTGTTTGGTTCATCGATGTCAATAATTCATGTGGTCATTCTATGACTCAAAAAAATAAGAATCTGTAAATTAAAAATATGTCTAATACTGAGAATGAATTGGTCTATAATTATAAATTAGAAAAAATAAGATGATCTACAACGAAATTTTGAGAAAATCAATGACAAAGAAAAAATTTGTATATTTATTTTTGCAAATTTTAACATTACATATCATTTAAAAATATGATATACCATTGGAAAGATAATTTAATTTTCTAAAATAAAAAAAAATAAAAACGAGTTGGGAAAGTTAGGTCACATGGGTAAGTTCGGTCACATGGGGCGGATTTTTATAGTCGATCGGGCCCGACTATGGAATACCCTACACCTTTGGTGGGGATATTAATGTGGGATATTTAATTGCATACCTTAATTTTAAAGATTTTAATTATGCTGAACCTCCCCACCCTCAGAATATTATTCACATATCAGAAATTTACGTCTTATATCCCCATAAATTAAAAAATGTATATAAAAATATAAAAAAATAATAAAAAAATAGAAACATATAATATTTCATAGTTTTGATTTTAGTAATTTACGGTTCAAATTTCCACTATGAAAACCCGGGAAATAATGAAAAAAAAATGTGGGCGGATCACGCCCATTTTTGGATCATATATTTTTAGGTGAATTATAACAATACGTTTTAAATTTTATGCCTATATCTTGAATACTTTTCGAGTTATTAGTTCCTAAAGAGTTATATAAAAGTGACTTGTATGGGAGGTGGGCGTGTCCGTTGACCGATTTGGCTCATTTTCAAACTCAGGTCCTACTTTTGGCTAAAATATATTTCATCGCATTCTGATCAGTATTTCTCAAGTTATTCTGTATTCGGACAGCAAGACAGCAAGACGGACAGACAGACAGACAGACAGACGGACATGGCTAAACGGACTCGGGTAGTGATGCTGATCAAGAATATATATACTTTTCCATACCGGACACGCCTCCTAAGGGGCGTTACAATATATGCACAAAGTTAATATACCCTGTACCTTATAGGTGTAGGGTATAAACATTTTCTTGACTAGGTTATGTCAGTAATATGCATCTCTTAAAAATGCTGTATCTGAAACTGTGTGCAGAATTAGACATATCTTTATTTAAAATTTTCTTATATTTTTGTGTCATAGAATGGCCCACTGAATTTTAGACATCCATGAACCAAATACCATGTATATTGAATTTTAAATATTTGTTCATTAATATGATTAAACTTATTCTTCACATACACTTCATCATATTGAAGAACATTTTTTCGGTCATTCATCAAATTTATAATGAATTCATAACATTGATGTTTTTTAGTTATTAATATTATGAATCGTTGTACTGAAGACAATGAATCATGGTTTGAAGAACGAAATTCATTCAATATATATTTATATTTTTTCTATGAACGATTCAGTAATCCTTATAATTTTCACAGTGTCGTGACTAAACAACTTAATAGCTATATTTAAAGGGTTTATTTTAAAAACGTTACCCTTTTCATTTTCTTGCGTGCAACTTAATTTTAGTGCTTAAAGGTTAAAACAAATGACTAAATTATATTATTTATATTCAGTTTAAAAGGTTAGTTATTTTAAAAAAACTACTAAATGAGAATTATATTTATAAACAAACGTAATTGTAACTAAATGCAAGATGTATTTTTAAACAAAACTAATTGTGCACGACATGCGAGTCGACTTAATGTTGTGCAATTAAAATAGCGATTACACGCGGTAATTGAAATATTGAAATGTGCATTGGTCAGGTCACGTGGGACCTGTTTTCAAATGGTAGAAGGCACTCTGAACCTCCTTCCACACACCCATGTCACATATGTCACTGGGTCAGTGCGTGTTGATATTTGTGGCGAAAATATAAACGTGACACGGGCAACCTGAAGCAATCTGAAAAATTGCCAACATGCCAAAAGGTGTCAAACGGTAAAGTGCCAGAAGAATGGGGAACAGAAAGAGGGACGAAAACACTCGGACGCTGAACGGAAGGAACTGAAATAAATGGCCAGCTGGCAGGAAAGCACGACACGCGTCTGACAACAAAAGACAAGTTCATGACTGTGAATTTATATGAGTTGTTGGCGTGGCAAGTGCAAACCAAGAAGATCGAGAAATTGAAATAAAAAACGGCACCATGAAGACGGAAGGAAAAACCGAACGGAAAGGCATGCAGCAGGCAACATAATAAATCACTGACCCACTGCGATAACAGAAGAAAGCAAACGTAGGAAATAAAAAGAAGTGCTGAAAAAAAGTAGTACGAAAAAAGAGTAGTATAAGCTGCGTCGTTCAATGATGAGAACAAGGACGACATCCTGACTGAGTGTTAAAATTATTTTAGTTACCTACCTTTTTTTGTGTACTGATTTTTTTGCACCTTTGGCAGCAGCGGGTTAACTTGTGAGTCAGGTTAATGCAAAGCAACCGGATTATTTGAGACCGGGGTTGGCAAAGTGCAAAAACACTCATAAATACTTAATAAAGTAGCAGAGAGCGGGCAATATGCGGTCAGACGGCTACTCGGAGCTGTATTTTAAGAAAAGATATATATATTTTTCTTATGTTGGCAACTACCATTGAAGACTGTTTAATTGCTTGTCACATTATTTCTGACAACGCCACACTAAAACCTAAATAAAAAAGGGTTGCTGCGAAATCGCGCAAACTCTGCTGAAAAGTGTGCAGGCAGCGCCATATTTAGGTTGCTTGATTAATTAAGCTGCACAGAGATTTTTCATTTTTCCGAAAACATTTCTTTTATCAAATATATCTCATACCACACGCAAAAACCTCTTCAACTCTTGTTTATTTTTTTTTCGTGCACTTTCTACACCTTTATTTCTTTTATACATTCTTCTTTTGTATATTTTTTTTTTATATTTTATTTTATGTTATCTCTCGCATGCAAGTTGCGCGCAAATTTTCTGATTGCGTGTTAATATTTAATGCTACTGCGAAAGCATCCGCATCTTTCAACTCATCCACAGCAGCCTTCTTTTTACGTCTTACCTCTCTGGTTTTGGAATTTTTAAGTGCGCTTTTCTTTCGTGTACCGTCTTCATTGTTTCGAATGTTTCTGGGCTCGTTTTCGTGCATTATTTATTTGCGCTTATTTTGTGAATATTTACATTTTATTATACTTTTCCAGTGTTGTATTTGAAATGAAACATGCATTTTTAATTTCGAGTTGAGCCGGCATTGACTTTCGGTTGGCAATTGTAGGCGTTGTAAGGTAATTACTGATTAGGGTTCTGAGGTGGCAGTTTAAAAAAAAAAGTTGGTGTAATTAAATTAGTAAGAGTTATATAAATTTTAACCAGTTTAAACCGACTATAAATAGCCTCTACATGTGTGACAGGAACAAAATTAAAGGCTGTCAAAGTGGCCCACAGGTCCCCAAGTTTCAGGAACCTAAAAAAAATGCGAAATTGAGAAATAAAGAATTTCCTTTCAGTACCTATACGGATTTATTTAGAGCACCACAAGTTATTTCTATATATTTTACATAACATAAAGGTGGTTGTTAAACAAAAAAACGTTAAATGCTCTCGTAGATTTTAGTGCTATGTGCCATATATTTCCAAAAGTAATCGGTTTGCAGGTAACAATCAAACAATTCCGCCCATTTTCTATAATAGATTGTCAAGTATACAAAGTCTCTAATTCCTGAGGTTCATTGATCTAGTTGATCGGATATTCACGTAATCGTGATTTTAGCTACAGATAGATAGATAGTTAATTCGAATTCCTTAGTAGACATTTTACTAAGGCCCTGATCGGGAACTGTTCACTTGTCCCAACATGAAAAGTCACGTGATCTAGTCTTCCCTAATATAAAAAAATGTATACAAGGTTTACGATGTGACGCTGATTAAGAAAATGCCACGACTTCTTCTAGTTGTTAACACGAATGACGAAACCATTAATATTTTTGCGTAGATTATAAAAAATAAAACAATTTGAATTATCCCTTATTCGAATTCAATAAGCAAAAAATTAGCAAATTTCCATAAAGATAACTATTAGACATCTGTACAAATGTTTTTAAAGTTTCCTCTGCAAATATGCACTACTGCACTCTAAAGTTTTGACTGCATTTTGCAAATGACAGTCGACAGTATTATGCTGAAGTTTCTTGCCCGACTTCACTTCACTGCAGAATTTGTTTTATTTCTGTGAAGTACTGTCAAAACATCAAGTCATTCAATGTTTTGAAAAACGAAACCAAATGACAACACTGTCGCTGAACATGCAACGCATAGAGTGAGTGCAGCGAGTGAGCGCAACTAGTAACGAGTGAGCAGACGAACATTGAAAACAACAACAAATCTGCCGCTTGGCCGTCTACGGCTGTAATGTTGTTATCGATATTTATGTGTTAATAAAAAATACAACAAAAATTATTTAAAAAAAAAAATTATAAAAAAATGTTTGTACGACAAAAACAACGCTTTAGTCGAAAAGTAATATATCTAACTATTTTTTTAAAATTAAAAAATGAAAAAAAAAAAAAAATAAAAAAATTTAAAAAATTAAATAATGACAAAAATTAAATAATGAAAAAAATGTTGTTCCATAAATAAAAAACTTAATATAATATATCATATGATTTTTTTATACCTTTTGAATTTTTTATTTTTCAATATTAATGAAAACTCCTTAGAGTAAGAATGATAAAAATGAAAAATGCACTAAGTACTCGGTGTCATAAGCAGTTCATTTCTATATTTGAATTTTTATTGCACAACATCATAGACCTCATCACTGCAGTTTTGTTTGTGTTTTGTTTTGACAGTACTTGGTGAGCAACACATTCATTTGATTTTCAAGCATAGAGTTGAAGACAGTAAATGTTTTGAAATAAAGTGAATGTCTTGAAATGGGTTTCAAATACACTTGTGCAGATGTCTAATAACTATTATAATGATAATGTCTAATAACTTTTAACCGATAAAAAATTCATCCAATCTATTTTTTTATTAATGTTTACTAAGGTGATACATTTTACCCTAAATTTTTGAGGTTATTATCACCACGAACACCCATGTCCAGACGAGTTTCGAACACGAGACCTTTAGAATACAAATACAGTAAGAGTACCTCTAGAATGCTGTTGCAGATTTTTTTCACTAAGGGCCAGTTTTGAATGCTGCTTGAAAACTGGCCCTATGTGATTTAAATTTTGTTTAAATTGGAATTTTTCAGTGAATCTCAAATGCAATTTAGAATAAGTTTAACCGATCGATTAAACTTTGTTTACACTATTTTTTTTGGATAGTAACATTACTTTATTTCGATATTTGTTGTTCTGTCTGTTTACAATTAACATATTTTTTAATATTTGTATATGTTTTAAATTTAAAATTTGCTTATATTTGGAAAAATATATCGTCGTTGTAGAACGAAAAGTAATTAAATACATTTTTATGAAAAACTTTAATTTCGAGTTTGTTGATTAATATTACAAAAAGTAATTGATGCATTTTTGAAACTGAAATATCAATTCATAGATTAATATTTTCTTATCATGCATGAGATCATCGATTAAAAATTGACAGATATATAAAGTTTGTTGTAAATCAATATTTGGCATTTTGAAAATGTATTTGGTGACTTTTTATTCTACAACGATGATATTTTAAATATTTTGTAAAATCTTTTTTAATATCTATATATTTATTCCTCTATTTTTGTGCCCAACTTTAAACTTAGTTTCAACTTTTCCTAACTTCAATAGTTCCTAATCAAAATTGCCGAATGTCTTTAAATTTTATAAACCGAAAGATAATTAGTAATGAGTTAAAATGAAATATTTTGAATTTAGACAAAAATACATCAAGTTTAAACTAAGTTAAATTGAATAATGTCACGGAAAAAGTAAATCTTAATGATATTATACAGAAATTATTGACTTAATTTGTATTCATTTTTAACTCTTTCTCTGAAAAATATCTAGTAATGTTAAACTTCGATTAATTAAAAGATAACACAATTAAACTAAGTTTAAACTATGACTTTATAACTGGAGTTTCAAATAATATAACTTTTTGTTCTGATTTAATTCTTAATATAATAAGATAAGGATTTTTAAAATATTATCTTTTATTAAAAGCATTACAATTGAAAGCATTAAATTTTGTGAATTTTATTCCACGTATCATTTATCATTAAATAATTTTAGAAGCTTATAATTGTTAACTATTTCTGAAAAATATGTAAATTTATAAAATGTTTGTGATAGTTTTATAAACTATTTTCAACATTATAAAAATCGTATATTTAAAGTATGACTAAATATGAAATCCTATGAATAATCATTTCGTGACCTCTTAACAACCCCCAAGTCACAACATAAACCAAACAACCCACTGTGCAAATTAAATAAACCCGACTTTAATTCGATATCGAATCGTTGAAACGATGATCAAAGCATAAACTTAATAAAGCAGCCAGCACACGAAGTTGTCGCTGCATTAAAGAAATGTATGAAAATTACATTTGCGAATATCCTTTTGCCAGGCGTAATTTGTATAAGTGG
Organism: Dryomyza anilis; assembly: GCA_951804985.1. NCBI lineage: Eukaryota > Metazoa > Arthropoda > Insecta > Diptera > Dryomyzidae > Dryomyza > Dryomyza anilis. The sequence goes on along the minus strand of OX638130.1, from coordinate 123,767,121 downwards.
GGGATGGGTAGTGAGGGATGTGGGTTAATTTACATAACACTGGCACATATGGGAGGTAAGTACAAGAAAAAAAACCCGGTATTACTTACTGTGTGAATGCGTGCGTATGGCCAGACATGTAAAAAAAAATGAAAAACGAAAAAATAAAAATTAAAATAAATCCAATAAAGGCGCGGATGCATGAAAAATGCGATTTTATATTTGTGTGTTTGGCTAGCAAGTGTTGGCGGTGGATATCATTCTCAAAAGATAAAGTAAAATTTATTGAAGTCTACTTTTTTTTCTGTTGAGGCTTATTGAATGCTCATAATTATAGCCATATTAATTTTAATGAAAAATATAAACAACAAATTTACAAAAAAATTAAATTTATATCAAATATTTTCAATATAAATTAAAACATTATTAATAGAGTTTCCCTGGAAATGATTTCAAAAACAGAACTGTAACAATTTTTTTCAAATAAAATTTATTTAAAAATAAATATTAAAAATGAGAATTGTTTTATCTTCTCATTATGAAGTTTAAAGACATTTTTTTTAGAAAATATGCAAATTAATCAGATTTTAATTTGAGAATGTCTGGACATAAAAAACTAAAAAAAAATAGCAATTATAATGACAGCAAGAACCATTAAACAAACACCTAGCGAACATGCTACAAAAACTATTAATTACACAATAGAAAAAAAATTGAAAAAGGTACTTAAAATAATTAGTTTGTCTTGATTTTTTGTGAGGTAACCCAACACTAACCTACACATTAAAAAAAAAACATAAAACTTCTCAATTAGCATGCAACACGCAACGCAATGTTAACAAAAAGACAATTAAACGATGAAAGCACCACTTGAGGACATGCGTAGCAACAGTTTTTCCAACATTAATAGAAAGTTACAGTAAACTGTAATGTGACCAATGTCAGTAGTGTAGAACATATGTCCTTTAAATTTGTGGCAATATGAAATAAAAGCATAAGACTATTTTTTGTACTTTTCAGTAGAGCATTTTAAGCTTTGCAACTGATTTGGAAAATGATTTTTAAAAATATTTTAAAAATTATATTTGCAAATTTATGAAAAATTTAAATAAACTAAATTTCTGCAAAATTTTTTTGTTACAATTTTTTTCGAAAGATTTTTTTTAATAAAAATAAATATTTAATAACAAGTAGATATGCTTTTAGGTTTTTTGCTTGTATCTCAGCAACGATACGAAGGATCAGTATCAAAATTTGACACAAAATGAATTCGTATATCTGGATTACGATGGTATTAATAACTCAATTTGAACATATCTCAAGTTATGCTGTTAATTCATATTGCCACAGAAATCTAACACTACTTTTAGGCGACTTCACCATTTTATTTTATAAATTCAATAGTAAAAAACTATTATATATATAGTATTTTTTCTGGGTGTATGATCTTGTTGTTGGTCTTGTTATTGCAATACCTTTCTTGCTCTTGCTTGCAAGAATCTTGCAAAATTTTAATTTTTAAATTTTAAATAAAAGATCTACGACAAATATCTTAAACTGCATATTAATTATGAAAACGAATAGAATTTGAACAACAATTGTATTTAATTTACTTATTTTTAATTTCTTCAACAATAAATAAATTATTTTACTAACAAAAAAAAATCCAATAACATCAAAATTTGAATGATATTTTAACAAGAACTACCTAATAAAAAATAATTGTATAAATCAAGTGAGACAATTCAAAATCTCGTTCATAATATATATCTGTGGTCTCAAGCAATAACAACATAAGTCATTTTTTACTACTTTTCAGGAGAGCATTTTAAAGATTTAACTAATTATAGCATAAAATTGTATTAAGATTTTTAAGGTTTACCACCGCAAATATCTCACATATTAGTAGTATATTTTGTAAAAAATACTAGTTTTATAAATTGTTTATTATTCTAATACTTATAGCGAAATTAGTAATAAATGTTGTTATTCCAAATTGAAATATTGATATTTCATTTGCATAACTCGAGTTATGTTGTTATTACACAAAGCAAAAAAATAAAATGAGCAACATATGTCGACTTATGTTGTTATGCCGAATCGAAAATTTCGAATACGCTAAATTTATGTTGTTTAACCATACTAAATATTGGTTCGATTTATGTAATCATGTTTCTTTAACAAGGCTAATATTATAAAACTAAAAATATTAAAATTACTGAATATTCTTTACAAAAAGAAAACCATATTATTTACTACATTTTATTAAAATTTTTGGATAACTATTATATAATAAGCTTTGAATACTTTAAATTTCCAATTCGACTATGAAACTATACAACGTTATTACTGTCAATTCCCATATATTTTTACAAACATTATTTGGAATATTTACGATTCATCATTTTGGTTTATCATAAAAAGATGGATTTATAACTTATTTTTATTAAGATATATTATTTTGAAGTCAATCTAATTTTCAGTTTGTATTCTAAATTTCCATGTCGTGATTAGTTCTATTAAGAGGTTTAAAAAACATCAAAAATATGAAACACCGACTTTGATTTTAAATTTATGCCTTGTAAATATACCAGAAGTATTTTCCATCAACAAAACTCTTGTTATATTTTAAAAAAGAGAAGAGGTACGTCTAAAGAAAATTGTTTTATTTAAAATATATAATAGTTTGGCGCTAGTCTTGAAGACTTTACTCCTTACTCATACTGATGGAACCTACTGTTTAACGCCGAATCCGAACGGCGTGGTAAAATGTTTATTCATGGGGGGTTTTACTTTCAGATGTTTGATATTGTCTGGCGAGAGGTACCGCGGTATAGAAAAATGTTTTCTTTGAAAAAGATATTGAAAGTTGCTGACATCGAACCCGGGACTTTTCGCTCGTAGTCCAATGTACTAACAAATCGGACTACAATATACTCACAAGTATATGAAAAGACTCAAGGTATATTTTTAGAAAAACTACTAGTTTAGGCGATTTAAAAACTTCTTTCATTATACGCACTTAATAGCTTTAAATGTGCCTACACTATTATAGTTCATGCGACAAAAACTCACGCCATTGTACAATTTTGGCGGGAAAGGCTTTACAAAGACGAAGTACAACTAGAAAACTGCTTTAATTTTAATTAAATAATATTTACTTAGCGAATTATAATGGAGTACCTTTTCCAAGTATTCTTCAAGTGTTTTAAGATTTGCATAATATTTAGTACAAGTAAACGCATTTGCAATTAATCCAATTTTAGTCACATTTAATTGTGGTTTTTGTTTCATATTTTAAAGATGTTTGTCAGAAGTATAATTTTAATAATTTCCAAGTAAGTTCAAGTTCAGCACTGTGATATTTTTGACCAATACTGCTTTCAACTGTAGGTCCTACCATTTGAGTATAAATTAAACATGTTCAGCATAATTGGTTGGAAAGAGATCGGTCTAGATTTTTCAGAACTTCTGTGCCATTATATTTTATTTCGTATATAACTGAAATTACCCTTGCCTTTCTGACTATTGGTTCGAGCGTCACGTCTAATCTGCCGAATCGATTTGACTTAAATGTATACGCAATGATACTATGGTATTCAGAGGTAACATAGGCTATTAAAGGACAGCAGTCGTATCTTCTCCCATGCAATATACACTTTTTAAACAACATCATAATTAAATCCAAATTATGTCAAAAGAAAAAGAACAAATCAAAAGCGAAAACATTATCAAATTCAAAAGAAATGCCAAAAAATTATTGCAAAAATACAAACCTAAAGCATAAACAACAGCAAAAAGGAGAATACAATATCAAAAATGCAAATACCAAAACCATAAAAAATAATTACAAAAATATTTTTTAATTATTTCTTAAGTAATTATACTAATATAGATTAAATCTTTTAATAGTATTAACTGATTAAAGAACAATTTGCGAATTTTTACCATTGAATAACAACATAAGTCGTAAATTAGTATATATTTTGTTTTTGGAATAACGGCATATGTCGACTTATTTTGAACTTTTAATAAAACTAATTTTGGAATAGCAACATAAGTGGAGATATGTTCAATAAATAACAACAAATTATTTTGGAATAACGACATAACTTGAATTACGTTATAAGCAAAATGTTTTTAAATTTGGAATAACGACATAAGTGGACATTTTTTATAAAAAACATAATTTTAAAATTTGGAATAACAACGCAAGTCGAGATATGTTGTTATGATTTCTTAGGAATTTTACTCAGACAGTTTAACTTTCGAGTGTGTAATAACAACATAAGTCTAGTTGTGTCGTTATTTCATATGGAAAATGTGGCAAAACGAGTTATGCTGTTATGTTTTTCCCTTATAACTTTTGAACTAAAGAAGAGAATATCACCAAAATTTGACACAATATTACATCGAATACCGGGAATACGATGGCTGTACACACGACATAACGACATAAGTCGAGTTATGCTGTTATGCATTGGGCCCACAGATATATAAGGAATATTTCGTATAGACATATTTGTGTTTTCGTCAGAGATTAAAAAAATACGTATACTACACGTAGCGTATGTCAAGAGAACACAAACAATATCGTGCAGGGTAACATTTATCTTTGCGAACACAAACTGAAACGCTACAAAGCGAACACTAACAGAAAGAGGTGTATACAACAATAACGAATTACGATGAGTATGCACACACTTTCACAACGACAACTCTTCGTTGCTATCCTGTATCATCTCATGGCAACAAACAGACGCATGGCAATCGACAGATGCATGCCAACGGACAGACGCATGACAACGGACATTCGCATGATACCACACTACATTTATATTTCTAGTACTGCTATCTAGTTCGCAACAACATCGATTTTTGTTTGTGATACAAAAAATTTCCCGACAAAATTCTTTCAAATGCTTGGATGCTGCTTTATTCGCATTTTTGTTGTTGTTGCACTTTCAAACGAATCAGCGGATTTGTGAAAAAAAAAACAAAAACACAAAAGGCAATATCAGCTAAATGAGGAACACTGTGAAAATTTTCATATATTCATTTATTTTTGTTTTATAATGCACATAGAACTTAACTTACGAAAAGTTTCATGATTTTACAATTAACAAAAAATGTATGTTTAAAAGTAAAACAAAAATAATAATGTGACTAGAACAGCGCATATGCACAATCGATGTACGAACTAGCGTAGCGGGGAAAAGAGAAACAACATGGTTTTGTCTATTTTATCATTTTGAAGCACTTCTGAAACTATTTACCGCTTAAAAAGTGCTTCACAGACCATATGCTTATATACTTTAACCTTGAAAAACAAAAAATAAATAAAAACACAAATCTTCATTAATGTTCACATTCATAAATATTTTGAGCACTTTCCATTGTTACTTGTTGTTCAATATTTAGTAATATTATGAATTCTGAATCATTAAAATGATAAAATAACGCAAGAGTCTTGCATTTCTTGCAGTGTAAGTCTTGCACTTGCACTTGCTCTTGTTCTAGCATTTCTTATCTTGCGCTTGTTCTTGCAAACAAATCTCGATCTTGTTCTCGCTCTTGTTCTTGCAAAAAATGCAAGAACAAAAAATTTTTGATCATCACATTTTGAAACCAACTTCAAGACATTCACTTTGTGTCATTACATTTAATGTCGTCAACGCTTGAACATCAAATGAATGTCTTGCACACAACAACAAAGCACCAAGTACTGTCAAACTTAAAACAAACAAAACGAAACTGCAGTGAAGAAGTCTGTGATGATGTGCAAATAAAATTCAAATACTGAAATGAACTGCTTATGACACTGAGTAATTAATGCACTTTTCATTTTTTCAAATATTATATAATTTTCTTATACCTTTCAAAAGGTATAAGAATATCATATAATATTTTATTTTCAGTTTTTCATTTATCGAACAACATTTTTTCCTTTTTTTCATTATTTAATTAAAAAAAATGTTGGTGGATATATTGCTTTTCGACCAAAATATTTTGTTTAACAATTTTTTGAAAAAAAAGTGATTGTTGTATTTTTAATTAACACATAAATACCTACAACAACATTACTGCCGTCGAACGCCGAATGGCAGATTTGTTGTTGTTTTCAATGTTCGTATTCTCACTCGTTACTAGTTGCGCTCACTCACTGCACTCACTCTATGCGTTGCATGTTCAGCGACAGTGTTGTCATTTGGTTTTGTTTTTCAAAACATTGAATGACTTGATGTTTTGACAGTACTTGACACCATTAAAACAAATACTGCAGTGAAGTAAAGTCGCTCAGAGAGACTTCACCATAATACGGTTGACTGTCATTTGCAAGATGCCTTCAAAACTTTAGAGTGCAATAGTGCATATTTACAGAGAAAACTTCAAAAACATTTGTACAGATGTATATATATCATAAATTTATATTGATGAATTTATTTATTTAAACTTATCCAATTTATTAATATTTACAAATTACTAGTAAAATTTGCAAATACAATATACAGCGGTATTTTTTAAACACTTGAACACTTCAAGAAAATTTTTCAGTTTTATCAATTATTCATAATATTAGTGAAGAATACATAATATAAATAAAATTGTCAAACATTATTTATAACATTTACTTTGAATATTCTAATATTTTCTGCAAAATTATTATTATTTTTTTCATTTTTGTGCACATTCGCTTTCATGTCATTTGACCGAAAGCGATCCCCTGGCAACTCTCGTCACCCTAATGTGTAAAATCAACGCTAATGCATTGCTCTGCAACGAGTGTCCTGTCCTGCGTTATCCTTTATGACGTTTTACATTAGACAAAAACAAGCACTGACCGACCGCCTGTTCTTCCTGGCAACATTCAAGCTACCAACCAACAACACCCAGCAACTAAATTCATCGTCTTATGATGACGACGCTGATGTCCTGTTTGTTGCCTGTTGCTGTGCAATTAAGTCGTTGTTGTGCTTATTGCAGTTGTTGCCACTATTGTTGCTGCTGCTGTTACTATTGTCGTTGCAATTTTACAAAACAATTTGTTTAAGTGTTTTGCAGTTTTTAGTTGTTGCTGTTCCGGTGTTGCTGTTGCTCGGTGTTCCCATAGTTGTTGTTCGTTCGTTCCTTCGTTCAGTGACATACTTTCTACATCTAATAATTTCCGAGTTTTATTTTCATTCTTCTTATTTGTCTAGTTTATTGCTGCATATGTTGCATGAAATGCGATACTCAGCAGAGCAGTCACAACGACAATAATGAGAATATCACAAAAACAATGAAATTACAATGTGGTCGTCCGTCCGTCTGTCTGTTTATCTGTCATCAAGTTGTGAGATTTGTATCGCAATTTGTAATGAAATTGTCATTAAAAGTTAAAAGTGATTTTGTTCTAGATGTGAGGGTGTAATTTAGCTGTATTTATTAAATGGTCTATAAAAATAATAGGACGATATGTTTTAGACTTTTATAATAATTTACTGAAAATACTTTAGTGGTCAGTTTGACTGAATAGTTTTGCTTGAGATAAATTTTATTTTAAAATGTAAAATTCATTCGTTAACTAAAAATTCAAATTTTCATTCAAAATACAATTTTTCACTTAAAATAAAATTGTTCACCTAAAATTTAATTTTCATTAAAAAAACAATTTTTCACTAAAAATTTAAATTTTCATTAAAAATAAAATTTTTCACTAAAAATTCAATTTTTCATTAAAAATTCAATTCTTCAATAAAAATTCAATTTTGTTCTAAAAATTAAATTTATCACTAAAAAGTATATTTTTCACTAAAATCTATTTTTTCACTAAAATTAAATTTTTCACTAAAAATTCAATATTTCACTAAAAAGTAAAACTTTCACAAAAATTAAATTTTTCACTAAAAATTCAATTTTCACTAAAATTTAAATTTTTAACTAAAAATTAAATTTTTAACTAAAAATTAAATTTTTAACTAAAAATTAAATTTTTAACTAAAAATTAAATTTTTCACTAAAATTTAAATTTTTAACTAAAAATTGCAATTTTCAATAAAAATTCAATTTTTCACTAAAAATTTAATTTTTCACTAAAAATTCAATTTTTCACTAAAAATTCAATGTTTCACTAAAAATTCAATTTTTCACTAAAAATTCAATTTTTCACTAAAAATTCAATTTTTCACTAAAAATTCAATTTTTCACTAAAATTCAATTTTTCACTAAAAATTCAATTTTTCACTAAAATTCAATTTTTCACTAAAAATTCAATTTTTCACTAAAAATTCAATTTTTCACTAAAAATTCAATTCTTCACTAAAAATTCAATTTTTCACTAAAAATTCAAATTTTCACTAAAAATTCAATTTTTCACTAAAAATTCAATTTTTCACTAAAAATTCAATTTTTCACTAAAAATTTAAATTTTCATTAAAAATTCAATTTTGTTCTAAAAATTAAATTTATCACTAAAAAGTATATTTTTCACTAAAATCTATTTTTTCACTAAAATTAAATTTTTCACTAAAAATTCAATATTTCACTAAAAAGTAAAACTTTCACAAAAATTAAATTTTTCACTAAAAATTCAATTTTCACTAAAATTTAAATTTTTAACTAAAAATTAAATTTTTAACTAAAAATTAAATTTTTAACTAAAAATTACAATTTTCAATAAAAATTCAATTTTTCACTAAAAATTCAATTTTTCACTAAAAATTCAATTTTTCACTAAAAATTCAATTTTTCACTAAAAATTCAATTTTTCACTAAAAATTCAATTTTTCACTAAAAATTCAATTTTTCACTAAAAATTCAATTTTTCACTAAAAATTCAATTTTTCACTAAAAATTCAATTTTTCACTAAAAATTCAATTTTTCACTAAAAATTCAATTTTTCACTAAAAATTCAATTTTTCACTAAAAATTCAAATTTTCACTAAAAATTCAAATTTTCACTAAAAATTCAAATTATCACTAAAAATTCAAATTTTCACTAAAAATTCAAATTTTCACTAAAAATTCATATTTTCACAAAAAAAAAGTCAATTTTTCACTAAAAATTTAAGTTTTCACTAAAAATTTAATTTTTCACTAACAAATCAAATTTTCACTAAAAATTCAAATTTTCACTAAAAATTCAATTTTCACTAAAAATTCAATTTTTCACTAAAAATTCAATTTTACTAAAATTCAATTTTCACTAAAATTCAGTTTTCACTAAAAATTCAATTTTGCACTAATAATTTAATTTTTCACTAAAAATTCAATTTTTTACTAAAAATTCAATTTTCAGTAAAATTCAGTTTTCAATAAAAATTCAATTTTTCACTAAAAATTTAATTTTTCACTAAAAATTCTATTTTTCACTAAAAATTCAATTTTGCAATAATAATTCAATTTTTCACTAAAAATATTTCACTAAAAATTCAATTTTTTACTAAAAATTCAATTTTCACTAGAAATTCAATATTTCACTAAAAATTCAAATGTTCACTAAAAATTCATTTGTTCACTAAAAATTCAAATTTTCTCTATAAATTCAATTTTTCACTTACAAATCTTTCTCACCAAAAATTTAAACTTTCATTAAAAATTAAATTTATCACTAAAAATTAATTTTTTTGCTATAAATTCAATTTTGAACTAAAAATTCCATTTTGCACTAAAAATTCAGTTTTTCATTACAAATTCAGTTTTTCACTAAAGATCTACTTTTTCACTAAAAATTTAATTTTTTTACTATAATTCAATTTATAACTAAAAGTATAATTTTGCACTAAAAATGAAATTTTCAATAAAAAATCAAGTTTTAGTGAATTAAAAATTTTAATTTTTCACTAAAAATATTTTTCTTTTTACTAAAAATTGCATTTTTCATTAAAATTACAAATTTTTCAAAAAAAATACAATTTTTTTATGAAAAATTTAAATTTTCATAAAATTTTAAATTATCTAAATAAATTTTTTGTCGATTAACGTTTTTAAAAACTCGTCTATAATATATAATTTAAATTTAACATAATTCCCCAAAATAAAGTTTTCATAAAAAAGAAAATAAAAAAAGTTGTTTCTGACAAAAGTCATAAATCACGTTATACGACGCTCTATCCATCCTCAGCATAATCGTCATCATTTCGAAACTGATATCCGGCAGGCAGCGGTCTTCTATTACCGAACATTATGCGCTAAATTAACGTGCAGAGTGTCAAAGTACAATAATAACAACAGGACGGACGGGGGAACAAATGGAACCACCGAACAGTAGTTGCTAAGACTGAGGCTGCACAATTTGCTCTTTGCTTCGTTTTTGCGTCGCCTCGCCATCATCGTCGTCGTCGAAGTCATTCATAATTCGTGAAAAACTATGAATCCACACAACGCAGATGGTTTTAAATTTCACACCAACGTCAGCGAGAAGTCAACATATTCTGTTGGCTTTGGTTGTCGCGTAGGTTGGCAGAAGGTTGGTACTTTCAATGGTTGGTTGGGGGTCGTCGGCGCTAAAGCCGGGACAACAACCATCGTGGTGGCAACAACAACAATTTGGAACATCTTTGCGCAAACGTTTTGTCGCCGCATAAAATTGACTTTTAACGCTTTTATTACAAAATATGGCAAAGCGCACAGAAAAAAAAAAAAAATAAAATATAAAAAAAATTGGAGTGCAGACAGAAAAAGTCATTACCACCATATTGCACCATGTCGATGTTGTGTAGCATAGTCTAATACTTGTCTGTCAGGACAACCAAAAAAATATGGAAAAAATTACTTTAATAAAATGAAATTTTTATGGCAGGTCCAAATCGAAATTGTATTCAAATTTCGACTCTAAACTTTAATTATTTCATATACCATAATTCAATCTGATTTTATATTGTGTTTTGTTTTAAAATTATTTAATTTAAATCGAAATGTATTTTTAATATAATATTTAGAAAGCATTTTTCTTAAAAAATCTGCGAAAAAGGAAAATCTGTGTATAAAGTAAAAATTAGCAATTTATATAGAAATAATGTATGGATGCCCATAAGAAAAATCATGTTTGATATTATTTTTAAATATTTACAATAAAATATTACAAATATAGCATATTTTATATCGCCCACTTTAAATTTAAAGCATGCGCAGGGATACTGCGTCCTGTATTCGACTGAAACAGCTATGAACGAGCGCCATCTAATGGCTGCTTATTGTAATGATCGAAACCAAAACTAATAAAAAATGCAGACTACGTCAAATGCAGCATTAGAACAAAGGCGTCAGACGACAGTCAGGCATCGAGTCGCGTCGGGCGGCAATCGAGTCACAGTGTTTGACATTATGACATCATCAGTGCAGTCATCAGCACCACGATGAGGATAATGCCCCTACTGCAATAACTACAACAAGTGCAAATATTAACACTTAAATACAAGGACAATAACGTTATACACTGGGTATTATAATCGTTATAGTGATGTGCGTTTAGCTGAGCAAAACTCTTAAACTAATTTAAAGAACCCTATTCAAATACCAAATGTTTGTCTCTAAGTTTCTATTTAGGTGTGATTTCAAAGTAGTTTATAATATTAATAATAATTTCATGTCTCGAAGCTTTCACGAACTAACTTCGATAAAAAAAGTTCGATTTTTAAAATGTCTCTTACATTATCACATCGATATCGAAACAATCTCGAACTTTAATTATTTTTATCTTCGATGTCGTTCTGATTTCGAAAAATTTCTCGAGAAAACTCCGAATCGATATATACCCAGTATGCCATTCGTTTCGATATCGTTACGAGATCACACGATATCGGATCCATTCTCGTAATTATATGGATCTACATGGCAGGTAGATATCGAAACGTTTGGTCGGAGTTTTCTCGATACGAGCACTCTTTCAAAATCGGACCGAATCGAAGAAAAAAATATTCAAAGTTCGAGATTTCTGCGAAAAATATTGCGATATCGATTATATAAATAAATGTTTAATTATCGTATCTTGTCAAAATATTTGAATGTACAAACATTTTTATAAACTAGAATCGAGAAAACTAGAATCGAAAAAGTACATTTTTTATCAAAGTTATTGGAGAAAGCTTCAAGGTATCGAAGGTCTCCGAGACATGACACACTGCGTATCTATTTATCCAGCTAGTCACTGATCTGGTAATGATATCGAAACAAAGGGCAAATTGGGATCCCAAAAATAACTCAATGCTTTGTTTAAAAGTCAGAAATCGAATATACCTTCGAAAAAATCGATTTATTTAAATATTGCCAATGGAATATATTTATGAAATATGGAATTTTGAATTTGAATTTAATAATAAATCTAATTTCTGTACTGTATGAATGAGCAATTATATGAAAATAATATACAAAAACAATTCTATTGTGTTAAAGTTTACGCATAAAAGTACCTACGAATTATATGCAAAAAATAAATATTTCACTGTCAAATGCCAATATAAAAGGCTGTTAATTACAAATGACTGGATGTCGTTAAACGGCATTTGAAAGGTAATATCGTTAGCAACATTTAGACATTTATTTAATCTGAATTGAGACATGTCATTTCATCTATTTCAAGAATAATATCTTTAAATCTTTATAAAATCTCTAAAAATATACAAAATTATTGCATATATTTCAACTACAAAATAATTAAACAATTTCTGAAAATCCGATTTCCTTAAATTTCTGCAAACGTATTGGAAAAATTAAAAATCTGGTCATGTCAAAATGGCGAATCTTATCGTTTTTTTGCTATAACTCTTTTTAGGTACAAGATAAACTAGTGATATAAAGGCATTTATTTTTTGTTTTCAAAGCACCTATCGATTGGCTGCTGTAGTTAAAAATAATTGTCCAAACATTTTTCTTGTAACTGATAAAAATTCAAAAAAAAATATTTTTAAATAAAGATGATGATCGATAGGTGCTTTAAAAACAAACAATTAATGTCTTTAAACCACCATTTTATCTTATACCAATCAAAAAATATGGCAAAGAAATGAAAAGATTCGCCCTTTTGGCATGACAACATTTTCAATTTTTCTGATTCGATACAATCAAATGTATTAAGAATATCTTTTCCGACAAGATGAAATTTTGTAATAACTTTAAAGAAAGTTTTATTTTTGATTGACTAAGACAAAATATGATTTCTATTTTCGACGATATTTTTAAAAACTTTTTTATGTTACTTCCAATGTTTCTGGAACAAAAAAATCACTTTTTTAACCTTATATGGGTCATTATTATCCTAATTTGTCGCTTTAGATACAACCAGCGGGTATTTATAATTTACATTGACCATTTATATACACAAAATGGTCGTCGAAGTAGTATTTTAAAACTGGTGCATCGGCCTTTTCACAATCTACATAGAGCCTATTTGATATTCAAATGAAAATGCATTCTCCACTACTCTACTTCTAGTACTTTACACGAATTCTGGTATATATTTGTATTGTTATTTATACGTTGAGAAATTATATATGTAATAACCGGGAAGCACGAATATTTTGTATGATAAGTTCGCCCCTGACTATATTCCCTATATAATACTGAATACTCGTTTATCGCAGACATGTTTCTCCTCATCACTTCAACTATTGCTCATAAATTTTATTTATATATTTTCCTAGACTATCATCGAGGCATCCACCTAAACATTTTCTCCAAAAGATTCATTATTTAATAGATGCTATACCATAGGAACACACATAATACCCGAAATTAAAAACAAACATACACCACACACGCCCATTAAAAGTGTCGTAAAATTGCATAAGTGCTCTTAATTAAGCAGATGATCTGATGACGAAATCAAATTAAATGTCAAGTTTTTATGGCGAATTTCATTTTATTACCGCATGAGTCTAGCTGAACGAGTCGATCCTTTCAACGGACACTAAATTGATTTTCATTTCGAGGCATTTGTGGCGGTTTCAATGTTTGTAGTCAAATTATTTAGCCATATGTTGCCATTAAACAGGCAGATAGACGGACGGACAGACAGACAGAGTGTGAAACAAATACAAACACTGCGTCCGACACCAATGCGATGCGAAGTAATAAAATTTTGACAGACAAACAAACGCGCATAATGGTCAACACATGACCGGCGGACGGACGGATGGACCGACTGACCAAACGACCAGTCGAATGATTTTAAAGTGGACAAAGTTTTGCAATGGCAATTATGATCACAACCAATGCTAAGGGTGATTTAATTAAATAGGCAACAATTTTAATAATACGGCTATTAAGAAGTCAATTTTTGAAAAGAGTAGAGTCAGATTTTGGGAAAGTTCTAAATGTATTTCAAAAGTCAAAAAAGAAACAAAATTGTAAGTGTCAGGTATAAATTTGGCGATGTATTGTTTAAAAATATTTTTGTATTTCAAAAGTCAAAAAAGAAACAAAATTGTAAGTGTCAGGTATAAATTTGGCGATGTATTGTTTAAAAATATTTTTTTCGAAAAATATATTCGTTCAGTTTTAAGTAATAATAATAATAATAGTTTGGCACTACAGCTCTATAAGAACTTAGGCCGAGCTCTCTCACCATTTTGAGCTGTGCGTATTATATGTGTACTCAAAGTTGGGGGACCTACAGTTTATTGCCGAATCCGAACGGCGGGTGAGAGCTTTTCATAGGCAAGTTTTACTCTCGTAGGTTTGCCATTTACTGCCGAGAGGTAGCGCGGTATAGAAAAATGTTTCTATGAAAAGATGTTGTTAACCCCAGTCCAGGCTTGAACCGGGGACCTTTCGGCTCTCAGTCCAACGCACTAACCACTGAGCTACCGCGGCAGTTTTAAGTAGAGTCCTAATTTTTAGAAAAAATGTCAACACCTCCTACAATTAAAACTACAGAATCGCTAGCAATTCATTATTTTTTTTATACAGGATGTTTGGTTGATCGGTCTCAATAAATCAGGAGATCATTCTATGACGCACAAAAATAATAAAATGATGTCCTATTTTGCATCCTGTTTGAGATACAGGGTGTTTAGTATGTGCATATTACTGATAAAAAGTAGTCAATAAAATTAGGTATAAAGTATAATATAACGATAAATGAATAACAATTTTTAACTCATGTTTTAAAAAATTAAATTACCTTTCCAATGGTATATCATATCTTTGAACCCCACGATTTGTTCCTGTTTTAAATGTACGTAAAACCCCATTAATTTTAATTTACAATGATAGACCAGTTCTGTAATGTGTGGCCTATATGTGTGTCAAGTACGAAAACATATGTGGTTGGGTCACATTCCAACACCGACCGATAACACCCATTTTTAAAACCAAATAGCAAAAATGTGTAAGTAATCCGACAACAAAGTTTTATTGATATGGCTCTTTCAGTTCTCTTGTAATCGTGATTTTAACAGACACGCGGATAGACAGACATCACTTAAACGACACAGGAGGTCACTCTGATCTTTTCCATACCGGCCATTCCTGCTTCGTGGTTTTATAAATGAATGATCAAGCTGAGTATAACCTTTCTATCTTAGTTTAGGGTATACAAATTAATATCAAAAAAGTATTTCATATGAAACTCGGCACCTTTATCGGTACCGATACCGGAAACCGTTTCGATTAATGGACCCGAAATCGGTATCTTTATTAAAAATATATGTGGAACCTAAATCTGAAATATATAACTTTTTGTTTGGAACCGTAACTGGAACCGCCATTTTAAAAATCTAGGAAACAGAACAGGAACCGATATTCCCTGTCAGGGTCCGAAAAAACCGAAATCGGTATCGTTTTTATTATTGAAAACGCTTTTAAAAATATATGTACAACCGGAATCGAATCCTATATATATATATTTTGTTAATGGGAAACAGAACCACTATTTTAAAAATCTTAGAACCAAAACCGATATTCCAAAGGGTTTTATTCCCTGCCTGTAATTGTCCGATCAATAATATAATTCACATAATTATGTAAATATATAGAGGTCGAATTTCTACCGGCGACTCAGTCCATATCAGTCATTTCAAATTTTCCAAATAAAAATTGTTTTCGTTGTTTTCAATAGAAAATTGTGGAATTTGTAATAAATTGATGAGAAATTTTCAATGGAAAGATGTTTTATACATGTTAGGAAAAAAATAAATCTCAAAAATTACAGGGCATCTATTTATGATAGTCTATTTTTCCTATTTTTGTTTCAAAATAAATTTAAAAATTCTTCAGAAAAATATAATTATTTCAATAATAGTGATTTATTCTATTTTAAATTCATAAAATCTTTTTTAAAGAACACAGAGGTCCTTTCGCATATTAAAGATCATCATTTCCGCTGCCTCGATGATTTTTTTTCCTCATTGCTCAGCTGGTCATGTCATTGCCTCTAGTTAATTGAAAATTAACCATAATAACCAACAGATGACAACATTTCTACACGCCTCCCTCTCGAAAAACCTAGAATTTTCGAAAATATGAAATGTATTACCAACGGCTGCTACACTCTTCGACGGCAGCAACAACGTGGAAACATTTGGCACTAATTGCCATCGAAAAAGTGAGTGACAAAACGTAGTGAAATCATAAAAGCAAAAACGACCACATCAGTGGTAATAGTAGCAACAACAACAATGAGCCAATAAGTCACTTTATTGGCATTTTGACCTTTTGGTGGTTTGATGAGGGCTGTTTTTGGTGGTGAATCTGGACTGGACAACAAACACAAAATGTGCGATATTTTAGCAAAATAACAAAGTGTCGGTTTCTATATACAATAGTTGTGAAATCATGTGAGTTATGAAAAGATTTTTGTATTTATATAGACAAATGTAATTTTTTATGCAGATTCTCTCTTTATATAATTGCATACAATTAACAATACAATAACATACAATTACAATTAAAATCATAAAAAACTTTAGAATTTATATTTTTTGCGTTGGACTGATCATTATTTCAGTGAGGTCAACCGGAATTTTATAAGTTAAAATTCAGAATATATAGAAAAACACAATAATTGCAGTATTTTTTGTTATAACTCAGAAACTTCAGGTAATATCCAATAACTTGTGTACGAGACTGTTCTGCAAAATGAGCATTTTGTTCCATCTTCATTCTTATCATTTCTATATACATTTTATGTTTTATTCATTGTTCACTGCTTTTTACAAAACAGTTTTTTTTGGAAACTCTACATAGCGATTTAATAAAAAATAAAACATTTATTGTCTATGAATAAATCAAGAAATGTTATGGCTTTGAAACAACTTGAATGTCGTTTGAGGTTTGGTTAAAAAAAGGACAATTTTTGAAATTACCGAAAAACCACATTTAATTATTAAATTATTTTAAATAATAACAATTACTAGAAATTCTGCTCATTTCAAAAATTGTATAACTTTTTATGTGTATTTTTTGCTTTTTTACAACAGTTACCAGCATTTTTTACACCAGTTACCAGCCTGAAGCAAAATACTCAAATACATCAAAAAATTGATTCCAAAATCAAAAACACAAAAACAAAAGCAAAAACTAAAAAAAAAATTGCAAAAACAAAAGCAGAAAGATAAGTAAAAAAAAGCAAAAATACTCAAAAAAAAAAAATTACAAAATTAAAACTCAAATATAAAAATACTAAAGTAAAGAGAAAAATGCAAAAACAAAAATCAAACCACAAAAATTAAAATAAGAGCAAAAAAAAACCATTGCAAAAACAAAAGCAGAAGGAAATGTTAAAACAAAATAAAAAACTTAAAAAAAAAAACAATTGCAAAGACAAATCAGAAAGAAAAGTAAAAACAAAACCAAACTTAAATAAAAAAATACTAAAGCAAAGCGAAAAATGCAAAAACAAATATCAAAACACAAAAACAATTGATTTCAAAATCCAAAACACAAAAACAAAACCAAAAACTAAAAAAAAAAGAATTTCAAAAACAATAGCAGGAAGAAAAGTAAAAACAAAAGCAAAAATACAAAATTAAAACTCAAATATAAAAATACTAAAGCAAAGCGAAAAATGCAAAACAAAAATCAAAACACAAAAATTAAAATAAAAATTAAAGCAAAAACAATTGCAAAAACAAAAGCAGAAATAAAAATAAAAACAAAACTACAACCAAAAAAAAAATTGCAAAAACGAAAACAAACCCATAAAAAAATATACAAAATTAAAACTCAAATAAAAAAATACTATAACAATATAATAGTTTGGCACTACAGTCCTGTAAGAACTTCGGCCGAGCTCTCTCACCATTTTGAGCTGTGCGTGTTATATTTGTACTCAAAGTGGTGAGACCTACAGTTTATTGCCGAATCCGAATAGCGGGAGAGAGCTTTTCATAGGCAATGTTTTACTCTCGTAGGTTTGCCATTTACTGCCGAGTGGTAGCGCGGTATAGAAAACTGTTTCTATGAAAAGATGTTGTTAGCCCCAGTCCAGGCTTGAACCGGGGACCTTTCAGCTCGCAGTCCAACGCACTAACCACTGAGCTACCGCGGCTACTAAAGCAAAGCGAAAAATGCAAAAACAAATAAAACAAAATAAAAAGCCAAAAAAAAAGACCAAAACAATTGCAAGAACAAAAGCAGAAAGAAAAGTAAATACAAAAATACTAAAGCAAAGTAATAAATGCAAAAACTAAAATGAAATCACATAAATAAAGTCAAAAACAACAAAGCAAAACAAATAAAGTAAAAACAAAAGAAAAGAAAAAACAAAAACACAAAGTCAGTCTCGAAAACACAAATCAAAAAAAAACAAAAAAAGAAATTGTCAAAATCAAAAGATTAGTAATAACAAATACAAAAAGAAAACACGGAAATACAATCGGCTAAATCCTAAATAAAAATAAAAGCAAAAACCAAAATAAACAAAAGATAAACAGAAAAATAAAAAAAACCAAAAACACAAAAACTAAAAAAAACAATTACAAAAACAAAAGTATAAATAAAAGTAAAAGCAAAAACAAAATAAAATTAAAACTCAAATACAAAAATACTAAAGCAAACCGAAAAATGAAAAACAAAAATCAACACAAAAACGAAAGTAAAACCAAAAATAAAAACCAAAACAAAAAAAAGTAAAAAAACAAAAACAGTTTGAAAAACACAAATAAAAAAAAACGAGGAAAACACAAAAGACGAAAACATAATTAAAAAAAAACTTAAACAAACAAAAGATAAACAGAAAAATATAAACAAAATCATTAAAGACACTATGAACAATTTTGAAACAGAAAACAGGAAAACACACAAAAAAGAACAAAAATTAAAGTTTAAGATTAAGTCAATCCAACTGGTTTAAAACCAAACCATTTTTTAATACATTTAACATTTGCGTTTTTTGCTATTTTCTTTATCGTGGGGTTCGAACTTGAGACCTTTCGGTTAGCAGTCCAATGAACTAACCACTGATCAAACGACACTACATAATTTACGATAATAAAGTTTTATGTCTATTCATTATGATTATTCTGAAATAAACCTTTTGGTACATTTTAATAAGGTTTGTATTCTTGAAATTTTAAAAGTCAAATTTTAAAAGTCTTCTTTCAACAAAGTAAGAATATTTGTTGCTTATTATATTGATCTTTCAAAATATTTCTCATGCCTTTTCCCATTTAATACGCAAGAAAGGGTCAACTGCAAGTCTAATTCAAGTCACTGAAGCATAACACCACAACGTTTTTACAACCCCTACCATATCCGGAACTGCCTATTTGTTTCTCTCGCAAATCATAAATCATATGCGCAACATTGTTGCCAAATATTTTGCATATCCTGTATATGTCCATTGCATGGTCTGCGCCTGGTACCTCCTGTAATGGTAATTAAATCAAATGGCGCCTTTTGTTATCGTTGTTTGTGTTGTTGTTGTTTTTGTGGGCATTTATTTCTTTAATGACCATAAAATGCAATAATCTATTTGCCGCGGGTGGTGGTGCAAATGTGCACTAGACACACACAAAGATACAAAAATGGATTTAAGGTTGAGGTTGCATTTTGCACTTGCATTGTTTTCTTTTTTGCATTGTTTTGTATATTTTTTTTGTTAGACAAATTCATGGCCACAGCTGGTGCAATTTTAGCACTATTATATGGTGCATGCGTCCGTTCGTCTCTCTGGTAGAATGTCCTTTATATTGACATTTATTGCCGCATTTGTTGGCAGGACATTTGGGGGCGTTTGTCGCGGTAAACGCTGCAAAATGCATTAATCATCTGTCAATCGCATTTTGCTTGATTTTATTGCTGGTTCTCCTGGCTCGGCCCATGCTCTATGCTAATGTGTATTTTGACATTAATTCATTATTGTTTAGATAAAATAAAAAAAAAGATTTCCATTTGAATTGCCATTTGAATTACGTACTTCTTAACCACACTTAGTTCATCAAACTCACATTACTCTGTAATATATACTGATTGAAATTACACACACATAATCCCTATGAAATTTAGGAAAAAATTTTGATTTTGATATGTTTCTGTTTGATTTGATTTATTTCCAAATCGGTTTGCCACACATTGCAAATTATTATTTTCATTATAATAATAATGTGATTACAAATATTAATCTAAAGTGCATGTCTATCAGTCTAACTGTTTGAATGCCAGTCTTTCGGAATGTCTATCTGTCTGTTCAAATGTTTAAATGTATCTCAAAATGTCTACACCGAGCATTTAAAAGTGCGCTTTGAATTTTAAAGTTCACACTTTTAATAATAATAATTAGAGAATTTAAAGTGGAATATTAAAATTTAAAAATTGTGTGTTTTAACTCTTAATCTCAATGTGGTCGCCTCACGCTCCTTACAAAAACCAGAAATGAAGATTGACTATTTGGCGAATTTTGAAGTAGGTTTGACTGAAATTGGTCTAATCCGACTATAAATTCTATACCCAATTGTAATAAAACCGTCCGAGAACATATTTTCGTATTATAAAACTATATAAATTTTTGTTGGAATATTTAAAAGAGTTGGATATTACTTCATAACTGAGACATCATTGTGTATGTTGAGAGTTTTATTTGCATTTTAAAGACCAGTTTTAATTTATTAAATTAGAATTGATTTTTGAAATAAGTGTCTCATAGTAGAATTGTAAATTAGAATAAAACCTTTAGAGAAATTGATATTGGAAAACCGTTTTTATATCCATACTCAGAGAGATCTGAGCTATTAAACATGTCATGCAAAACATTATATTTATACCCTACACTAAGAGTAAAAAGGTATATTCAGTTTGGTACGCCGTTTGTAACACCCAGAAGGAAGCCTCTCCGGTATGGAAGGGTATATATATTCTTGATCAGCATGACCTCCTGAGTCGATAAAGTTGAAGAGATAGAGCAATGAAACTTTAGATTTAGATTACTTATATATCTAAGCAGTCTGAACTAGAAAATTGGCATGATCGGTCTATTGTGACCTGAGAACCGACCACTTATGTTCAAATACCTCATATAAAATTTACATCAACAGACCTATTTTACTGTATACGTGCTTAGGTACACATTTTTGTTCAAATATATATATGACATTATGCTCAAATACATGAAAATAATGTTTTCCCACGAAACGACTTGTGGTTCCAAAAAAAAAAAATCGAAATTCGGTACACTTACCCATTTGTAATTATGTGCATCAAATGAAAGAAAATTCTTCAAGGATGGAAAGTTTGTAATTATTTTCAGGATTCGTATACCCTGGTGACCTATATACCACTTTGAATGGTAACCACACATATGTGTAGGGTATTATAGTCGGCTTAGACCGACTATAGTTTTGATAATCCTAACTATCATAATAACACCTTATTTAAAATTTCCCATTTGATCTAACTTTCCCAACTGGTTTTTAATATGAATATATTTAAAATGCAAATAAAATCTATAAACAATTAAATATAAAAGATAAGATAAAAGATAAGATAAAAAATATAATATAAAAGAAAAACTAGTTTCATGTCCTGGTCGATTTTTTTTATGTATCCAAAATACTGTCGGACATTGTAATACGTGATAGAAAAAGAATTGAATACGATTATCGTTAAAAGTGGTCCGAGGTTTATCAGGGTGTACGAAATCGAAGAAAAATTGCTATATTCTGATCGTAAAAGAATTTCCATTCATTTGAGCACCCACATTCACAGACAAAAGTTGAATTCCGTTCTTCAAACCATGATTCATTGTATTGAAGAACCGTTCATAATATTAATTACTATTGATTTCAATTTAATGAATGCGAACATAAATATAACTGCCGAAAAAGTGTTCTTCAATATAATGAATTGTAAGTGAAGAATACGTTTCTTCATATTAATGAACAAAAACATTAAATACAACATATATGTACTTCATATTAAAGAATGCTTATCATTAAACCAAAATTCAATCAAAATATTTTATTTTCGTTAATTTTTTGACGTACTTCTCAGTTCTCAAGTTGTTCTTGTGTGTTATTTCTTATATAATTCCTGCTCGACATGCATAAATTAGTAAAATGTTTTCTAATATACTTTTATAATTAATAAAAATATTTATATTTTTAAAAAATATATTTAAAAAAAAAAGCTTCGAATTTTTTTTTTAAATTTTGTTTTTAAAAAATTTTTGTTTCATAAATTAAAAAAAAAAATATATATATATATATATATATATATATATATATATATATATATATATATATATATATATATATATATTTTTTTTTTTTATAAATAAAAAATGAAAAATTATATATATTTTTTTGGACAACATATTTTTTTTGGCAATTTTTTTTTCGGAAAAAAATGTATTCGAAATTTTTTTTTGTATTAAATTTTTTTTTCAACTACATTTTTTAAGGATTTTTTTTTCCAATTATTTTCTAAAAATTTTTTTTTTTTTTTGAAAAATTCGTAAAAAAATAAAATTTGAATTTATTTATATGTTACATTCATCAATATGATGATTCCATTTCATTGTATTGAATATTTCGTTCTTCACTATGATGTTCGATAATATGAATAAATTCATATATATAATGAGCGCATTCAGGAATATGTCAATTAATGAACGGTGGTATCAATATGATGAATCTGATAATTGGTAGAAAAATTCATAATATTTATGAATAAATACATCATATTGATGATTTTTTTCTCTGTGTAGTAATGGGTAGGTGTACCAAATTTCGATTTTTTTTTGTAAATAAATAAAAGGGCGTTTTAAAAAAATAAAATCACTTCGACCAGTAGAGTAATTTTTCTTGTAAAATTTACTACAACATGGGTATATTTACAAAAGTCGACCGGTCACATTCAACCGTTATCATTCATTTTCAATACCAAATAGCCGAGGAATACAACTTATCTAATTTCTGCGTATCACTAAGGCCGCTCTTTTCCTGTAATCGTACTTTTAACAGTCAGACTTGCAAACAAAAAGACAACAATATTGGATGTTCAATATACAATACGCTATCATCTGGGCGGTAGCTCAGTGGTTAGTGCGTTGGACTGCGAGCCGAAAGGTCCCCGGTTCAAGCCTGGACTGGGGCTAACAACATCTTTTCATAGAAACATTTTTCTAAACCGCGCTACCTAAAACATTGCCTATGAAAAGCTCTCACCCGCCGTTCGGATTCGGCAATAAACAGTAGGTCCCACCACTTTGAGTACAAATATAACACGCACAGCTTAAATGGTGAGAGAGCTCGGCCGAAGTTCTATACAGGACTGTAGCGCCAAAACTATATCATCTGGGTCTTACAAATAGATGATTAAATTGAATATACCACCCATTCACTACTAGTGTAGGGTATAAAAAATTACAAATTTTACTTTGTTTTTTTTTTAATGGTGATACCAGAAATATTTTAGTTCCACCACCGTAAACGTTCGAATGCTGAACCGTTTGCAAAAAATCTTTAAACATTTTGTTTTGTTTTGGGAAAACTTTTCGTAGAGCAGTTTTTATTAAATTAGTTGTCAAATATAACTCCACTTTTTTAATAGCAATTTAAATGGACTTAGCAATAGAAATGTTTCTAGTTTTTAAATATATTTTATACATGCAAAATATTAATTTTAAAGTATTTTGTACTACAGTTGCAAATGGTTTGAATATTGTTCTTTATTTTTCGGTGTATCCTATTGTTTAAACTTTTTGATAGTGCATAATATTAGTAAATACAATGATTGTTTTCATGATTATTCACCATGAAATCTGAATTTATTTGCTTCATGTTGCAAATACTAGTTACTGTCAACATCTTGTCTAACATAGAAACAATGAAATTATTTAACAAAACGTATCTATATTATTTCATTAATCGATTATAAGTATTCCCCAATTCTTGCTTAAAAAAAAGAAAATATTCAAAAATAGTAACAAAGTTTAGTTATAATATTCAGGTTATATAAGAAATTCAAAGAAAATCTCCTGAATTTGAACTTGTAATACATACTATGCAAAATCCACTTGTAAAATATACACCGGGCGTTGAATTTATGTAATTATTTATTTTACAATAGCTCTCAGTAAAAAGGTATATGAGCATTTCCTGGGGTTCAGGTCGGGACATTCGTACGCTTTATAGTTTAATATCTCGAAGGAAATTTGATGAATTTACTTGATTGCAAGTGAAAATAGTATTTAAGTGCGAAAGTATGAAAATTCTAGAATTCTATACTGTGGATCATAAGATATAATTTGTCGTTCCCACATGTCAAGGTTCATACGGAAATTACAAAAAGTCCGAAAATTGTGCGTATAAATTATTTTTATGAATTATTTTAGAATATAGATAACATTATGTGTTTTCTTTCTACATTTACACTTTCTTTCTAAAGTTTACAGTTTTTTCATTATAAATCACAGAAATGTTCCAGACGGGAGAAAAAATTCCGTATAGAAATAAATACTTTTTGCTTAAAATATATTTTTATGATTTATCTAGGGACATAGCTAAAACAATTTACTTTATTTTTCTATATGTAAACTTTGTTCCTAATAATAATAATAATAATAATAATAATAATAATAATAGTTTGGCGCTACAGTCCTGTAGAACTTCGGCCGAGCTCTCTCACCATTTTGAGCTGTGCGTGTTATATTTGTACTCAAAGTGGTGGGACCTACAGTTTTATTGCCGAATCCGAACGGCGGGTGAGAGCCTTTTCATAGGCAATGTTTTACTCTCGTAGGTTTGCCATTTACTGCCGAGAGGTAGCGCGGTATAGAAAAATGTTTCTATGAAAAGATGTTGTTAGCCCCAGTCCAGGCTCGAACCGGGGACCTTTCAGCTCACAGTCCAACGCACTAACCTCTGAGATACCGCGGCTACGTTACTAAAGTTTATAGTTATTTCGTAATAAATCACAGAATAATTCCGGACGTTCCGGAAAATTAATGAATTTACTTGATTTTTCTGCATATAGTATTTAAATAGGACTAAACATATGAAAAATATTATAGAATTGTATACGGTAGGTCAAAAGATATAAATAAAAAGGTGGGCGTTCCGTGCGGACAAAAATGAAAGTAAATATCGAGGTTCATATAGATATTACAAAAAGTCATCGAATTTTGCGTACACATTTTTTAATTTTTAATATTTTAAAAAATAGTTGAAATCATTTGCTTTCTTTGTATATTTACTTTTTGTTTCTAAAATTAATAGGTTTTTCATAATAAATCACAGAAAAATTCCGGACGGGAAAACAAATTCCGTATTGAAATTATCAGTACGATTTTTATTTTAAAAATACTTCTTGCGTACAATATATTTTTTTGAAGTTATCACAGAACATAACTGAGATAATTTATTTTCTTTTTGTATATATGCACTTTGTTCCTAAAACTTACAGTTATTTCATAATAAATCGCAGAATAATTCCGGACGTTACGTATGGAAATCTGCACTACGATTTTTTGCTAAAAATTAATTTTGTACCTGTCAATTTTAATAATCCTTATTACGAAATGAAAATTGATGTAATATTCGAATTTCCAGATTTTTTAAAGTTTTTTTTTTACTATTAAAAATTTTTTTTTTTTGATATTTTTATACTATGCTTTTACACACTTCGTACTCAAATTTACGGAACGGAACGTTTTCAATTAGCTGTCCAAAATGTTCTATAATTACTAGTAAATCAAAGTTTACATTTTTGAAAATGTCGAGGAAATATTTAGGAAGAGACGATTCAACTTTTTATTTCTTTAATATGACACTAAATGTATCTTTTTGGTTCCGGGCGAGACAATAGGACACCCTTATATAAAATTTCAAAGATTCGAGAATTTTGAATTTTTCGGTCGTTTTTGACGTTTTTCTCGAAATACCCATGTTTAAAGCTAACAGAACATTTATGGAAAAATTGTGACATTTTTAAAAATGAAAGGTCGATTTGAAGAATTTAGAATATTGTGAAATGGTGAAATTTGTGTCAAATGAATTTTGAATAAGTGGATACTGTTGAGCTTCAATGATTATGTTCTGATACTACTAAATATTCTAATTTATAATATGTACTGATTAATGCAATATAAATGTAGATATTTTAAATATCCTTTTTTTAGTTTTGTGATTTTTATTAAATTTTTGGTTTAATTGGTATCATTTTTATAATTATTTTTTTTTTCAGAAATTCCTTTATTTAATTTTGTGATTCTTATTAAACTTTTGGTTTTATTGGTATAATTTTTATAATTATTTTTTTTTTCAGAAATTTAGAAAATGTAATCTTAAATAATAGTACTAAGTTAAATTTGTTAGTAATTATAATTTTATTCATTATATACCATTTTTTTCAAGAAAACATTTTTGTATACTTTTTTTTAATTAAAACCTTTTTACGATAGTTTTTGAATTCGATAAAAAGATATTTAATATACGATATGAAATATAAAATATTTTGACCTTGAATTCTGAATTCTTGAATTCTTATTTTGAAAAAATAAAATTTTCTGAACGAATAAAATTTGTTTTTCGACATCAACTCGATAACTACACAGACAAAAAATGTACATCATATTGATGAATTCCGTTCCTTAAACCATGATTCAGTCTATTGAAAAACCGTTCATAATATCAATGACTATTGACTTCAATATAATGAATGCTATTATATATATGATGAACGCTTGGTAACTGTCGAAAAAGTGTTCTTCAATAAAATGAACTGTATGTGTAACGAACCTAATAATGAAAGGTCCTATGAATGCTCCTACAATTGGCCTTGCAAGTTAGACAATCAACAGACACACATACCAACATATGTCTCATACACATTCAAACACAAAATCTTACGCACACTCATACACACACACACACACACACACCCACACGCATGTATAAATGAATAGATAATGTTGATTGCATTCTTTCACTTGCCATATCCTTGAACATGAAACTTTTTCGTAAAAATCGATTAATTTATGAAGTTTTTGGCCGAATAGAACAGTCAGCTTTTTTCAGTTTTGTCGTTTATGCGAGAAACGAGAGAGAGAGAGTGAGAGCGCAATCAGTAGTCGTGGGAGTAACACACACAAATACTCTCCGCACCTTTATTAGATAAATTTCTCTTTTATACCAGTTGTAATTTTATTGCAATTGAACTCTTTTCGGAGTATTTTCTCATATGAAAGAGAAAAGAGTCACTTATAGTGCGGACACAAACCACTACATGCAATAGTCTCTTTTGTTGTCGACCAGCTACGAATCTCTCAAAAGAGAGTTCTAGAGTATGTATAACAGTTTAGCTTTACTGTTTTATCATTTGGTATGCGTGGTAATTATTGTGGTTTCGAACCATAATTTATACCAAAGCACATTGTGGAATTGAAGGATTTCATCAAATTAAGAGAACATAATTGGATGTTTCTGTTTATTTTGAAGTCCTCCTTTAATAAAGAGTGTGTATTGAATATTTTGCTCTGAGTAGTGTGGATTTTAAAATTTGCCATAATTGAGAAAATTGTTGTTTATTGTTGTTGGTGGTATCTGAATCTAAACTTGAATTTTTTCTCTTATTTTTTGTCTGTGCCCAATCTGCGGTGTCTCCGAACTCTTCGAGGATAAAAGTTTTCTAGAAATAACATAATTAATTTTTGTTACACTGAGGGAGTAATAAAATTAAATAAAAAAAGTAATAAATACTTTTAATATAATAATACTAATATAAAAATACTTTTCGACACGTTTTTCACCCGTTGTCTTTTTTATTTAAATTAAATACTTTTTATTTAAAATTGAAGTAAATATTTTTTATTTAAATTTATTACGTACGTAATAAAATTAGTAGGTAACACCCGTCACAAAATGTGTAACACCCGTCATAAGTTTCGGTACTTTCTAAGTAAGTGATTAAACTAACCATTGCAGAATTGTGTTATAGAGGGGAGAACTCCCATTATTAATGAAGTATTTGAGATATATTTCATCTCCATAGTCCGATTATTTTAGCTAAAATTTAATACTTTGTGGAGTAAATTCTGTTATTTGAAAAAGTACGTGTAACGCCCGTCACAGCATTTAACTTCAAATTTGTGGAAAGCAATAGGACCTATTGCAAAAAGTTTTTTTATACATGCATAGAGGACCATAAGATCTATCATCTGCATCGTAAAAATATATCTATCTTTTTTTTTATTTATCAAATGAGTAGATTTTTAATCGTACGTATGTAACGCCCGTCACAATGGAATGCCCCTTATAATAAATATACGATATTGGGGTAAATAGGAAACATTTTCTGTGGTAAAATGGCAAACGTAATTTAAGCAATGTTTTTTGTGATTTAAGTGAATATATTGTGTTATAAAATTATTTAATTGGTTTAACCAAGAAAAAAAACGTTAATCGTTTAATTTTTAATTTTTTTTTTCGTATTTTACAACTTAACAACTGAGATGTTTATAAATATAACTTTGTTTCCTGGCTTTTTTTGTGCATTAGCAATCTTTTTTATTATCTTATTCAATTTTTGTATCTTTAATATGTTAGAATTTGTTATAGAAAAAAAAACAAATCGTTAAAAAGATTGACAAAAATAGCATTTTGGTAAATATTTTGAAGTTTCCCACTTTCCCCCAACATTTTTCAACTAGTCCAAACTTGCACAGAAAAAAAAATCATCAATATGATGTATTTATTCATAAATATTCTGAATTTTTTCAACAACTACCAGATTTAAAATATTGATACCACCGTTCATTAAATGACATATTGATGAATCCATTCATTGTATATATGAACGTATTCATACTATCAAACATCATAGTGAAAAAGAAAATATTCAATACGTCATATTGATGAATTTGTTCATAACATTTATGAATATTCGAAATAATTCGAAAAAAAGTGTTGTTAGAAAAATTTTATTTAAAAAATAAATTATCCGAAAACAAAAAATGTTTTCGAAAAAAAAAAAAAATTTTTACGAAAAAAAAACTTTAAAAAAATGTTTTTCAAACAAAAAAATTTAGAAATATTTTTTTTTTTTTGAAATATTTTTTATAAATATAACTTTTTATTAACAAAAAGTTTGAATTATAATTAAATATGTTATATAACTTTTAAACAATTTATGCATGTCGAGCAAGTATTATATTAGAAATAACGGGTCTGGTACGATAAGTCGAAATTTAAAATATCGAAACTAAAAATACCGAAGACAAAAATGTAGAAAATAAAAATACCGAAACCTAAAAATGTCGAAAACAAAAATGTCGAAAACAAAAATGTTGAAAACTAAAATGTTGAAACATAAAATGTCGAAAACAAAAATGTCGAAATTTAAAATACAGACACCAAAATTCTGAGTCCGGACGTAGCGAAAATCCAAATCTTCGCTATGAATTCAAATTTTGAGCTACTTTAGGATCTGTTCGTAATTGAATTCAGGGTGAATATGTCCGAATATGTTCCATTCCGCATGGATCCTAGAGTAGCTAAAAATTTGTATTCGTACGGAGATTTATATTTCCGCTACGAGGGTCTTAGGTGGGGTGAGAACATACCATAAGCTGCAAATATTAATTTAAAACTATAAAAACTATTATAAAAATATTAATTTAATTTGAAGGAGTCATTTTTAAATATTATACCATCAAAATACCATCTTGAACATTTATAATAAATCAACAAAAAGTTTGAATTAAGTACTTGAAATCTGAAGTGCAGGGATAATGATCATTAGCCATCTTAACGGAGTTACTAGCATCAATAGATGATGCATATGAACCACCATACAAAAAGTGATCTATCTAACCTTAACAATAACAGTATCTCTGGAAATAATGCATATAGCGAAACCCAAAATTCCATTGATATCGCAGAAGGTGAGTTGCAACCCCTATCGATTTGGTGTGGCTCAAATAAGATTTGAAATTTGTATTTCAATATTTTAATATTTCGACATTTTAATTTTCGACATTTTTTACTCCTATAAAAAAAATGTGTGCATATTTATTTACAATATTTTCGACATTTCTAGCTTTAAAATATTTTTTCGAAATTTTTTTTTCGTCCAAGAAAGGTTTCGTCATTTTAAGGCTTTTAAGATTTCGGCATTTTAGGTTTCGACATTTTATTTTTCGACATATCGTACGGATCCCGAAATACCATATAAGAATTACTTGAGAACTGAGAAGTACGGCAAAAAATTAATGTAAAATGAATATTTCGATTGAAATTTGGTTTGATGAACAACATTCTTCAATATGAAGTCAAATATGTTGTTTTTTATGTTTTGTTCATTAATATTTGTCACATACAATTCATCATATTGAAGAAAAGATTTTCGACAGTTACCAAGCGTTCTTCATAACTATGATCGCATTCATAAAATTGATGTCGTTAGTCATTAATATTATGAATGGTTCTTCAATACAATGAATCATGGTTTAAAGAACGGAATTCATTCAGTAAGATGATGAACCAGTTTATGAAATAGAATCTACAAAAGAATTTAAAAATATTTAAAACGTGTCCACCTTACCCCAGGCTCGCCTAGTTATGTATAAGTCAAATATTAAATATCCAGCACGTTCCAAACTTCTATAAACACCGTATTGAAATTTTCACAAGATCGACTTTGTTTTATTTTTTTTTGCCTTTTCAGATTTGGATTTTTCAATACAAAAAAAGATGTATGACATCATCAAATTCTATCATTGTCCATGCTGTGAAACGAATTCAAAACGATTTTTGTTTATAGAGTATTTGAAACTTGATCGATGATGCATTTTAGAACTTGCTCATACATTTTATTTTTATCTCAATTACAATTTAAATTAATAATTTAAAATATATACAAATTTTAAATAAGAAATATTTTGTAAAGTAAAAAATTTAAAGATTTAGTAAAATAATGCAAAATTAATTGAAATAAATGTGCAACATTCTATAGAAAAAAACTGTCTGTCAAACAGCAATGAGTAGAAATTAAAAAATATATATAAAGTATTAATTAAAATAATGATAATAATCATACTGGTGATGATGCTGTAGTAATTGACGTTATTATCGCGCTTTTCAGCACATTCAGTCAAATATTATTTGCATTTCAGTTAACTGAATTTGCATTATTTGGTGTTTTTTTTGTGTGTTGTTGTTCATTATTGTTGTTGTAATTATTGTTATTGTTGTAATTGGTATATTTGTTGTTGCTGCTTCGGCATTGCAATCATGTTGCATGTTTAGCATTTTAATGAGCAACAAATAAACCAAAATTTGCATAATATTTGCTAAAGCACAAAATGCTTATGACGAACAACAAACATCGTCAACTAAAATTACAACAAATAATGGAAAAAACAAATTTTATAAAAAAAAAACAACTAAAACAACAACGAAGCACAGTGCTGTGCTGCATTAAAGTATCGACAAAATACTGTATTAAATTTTATTAAAATTACAGTTTACTGAAACATTAAACAATGCGTGAAAATTGAGATGCATTGTGAAACATTACGGAGTTTTTTTTTGTAATTTTCCTGACTTGTCTGACAACATCACTTCTACTATATATACAAATACACTAAAAGAAAAGTATAATAAAAACAAAATAAAAATATTTGGAGTATATATATTTTTTATTAAATTAATTAATTTTAATAATTTTTGAAAAATTTAAGAATACATTTTTTTCAAAAAACAAATATGTCTAAAATAGTGTATTATAAATTAAAATAATTAATTTATAATTATTAAATAAAAAACATTTTTTTTTGTTTTTGAAAAATATTGTTTTTACATTTTTTTTTTGAAAAATTTTTATTCGAAAAAAAAAAATCCAAAAAAATATTTGTTTTTCTTCAAAAAAAAAAAATGGTACAAAAAAATATATTTTGAAATAGTTTCAATTTTGAAACCAAATTCGTAACCAAATTCGTTATGAAGGGATTACAATGTGTTTTAAAACAGTACGAATAACACAGCACATCACAAAAAAATATCTGCGATCTAAGTATGATTTACCGATGACATCAAGATTCTAATCACGACCGCATACTTAGTTTTTTTAGATTCCCTCAAGTTTTTGAGTTATTACGTAAAACAAATATATTACAATACTCGTGTTTTTCTACATATTTTGTACTCTAACTTTGTACCGCTTTGAGTTTTCGATTTGAATTCTTTTGGATTCCTTTGAGAAAACTTCAGCTTATATTTTGAAATAAACCCAATAAAATTCGGATGGATTTAACCAAAGTTATGACCTGTCAAAAGCAAAAAATATTAATTTTAAGGTGTATCTATTATTTATTGCATAACATCTATGATTTAAATAATCAAATAAAAGTTATTTTTTTATATCAGACTAGATCTATAAGGCTATGCTTTCTCTTACTTTATTTTTTCAGATCACTCTTTAAGTCAAATACAAAAAAATGTTAAAAAACATTCATTAAGAAATCTCAAATCTCAATTAATCAAATAATGAATATGCTTTAATATGCTATAAACATTGATTAAACATTTAATCTGTATTCTTATTAATTAAAAATTTGATTGATTGATTAATCTGCATTCAAATTTTATGAATATTTGCGTCGCGAAGTATTTTAAAACGCTTTACTACATGGATCTTGAACAATTTAAAAACCTCATTTTTTTTATTATTTTAAAAATTAGTTTTGACTCAATTGCAGATGACAACATTTTCAAATGTTTTAGAGTAAAATTGTAAATAAAAAACTAATAAAAAACAAAAGCAAAAATAGAGCAATTACACAAAAACAAAATCACAAAAAAAAACGCAAAAACAAACTCAAAATAAATGTGGAATACTCATATATTTCTTGGCGTTTTTGATTTTGTGCTTTTGCATTTTTTAGGGATTTGATTTTGTGTGTTTTTAATTTGCATTTATTTTTGTATTTATGCTTTTTTCTGGTTTTATGTTTTGTTTTTCGTTTTTGTATTTTTCCAGTTTTTATTTTGTTTTTTGATTTTAATTTTAATGTTGGTTTTGTTTTTATGTTTTTATGTTTTTGATTTTGTGTTTTTACTTTTGCTTCTGTTTGTGTTTTTGATTTGTGCTTTTCTTTTTCATTTTGTTTATGTTTTTGACTTTGAGTTTTTATTTTTGCTTTTCATTGTGTTTTTGATATGTGGTTTTCTTTTTCTTTTTGTGTTTTGTTTTTTATTTTGTTTCACTACACATCCAAATTTCATCAAATTCTGATATATAAAAAACTCACAAAACAAAATTTAAAACATAAAAACAAAAGCAAACAATCCACAAAAAAATATAGCAGAAACTAAAAGCAAATTTCAAAAACAAAATCAAAAGCAAATTCAGAAGCAACAAAAAGAAAATGAAGGGAAAATTAAAAGAATAGCAAAAACCAAATACGGGAAAAGGAACATAATATAAAAAAACGGGAAAAACAAAAATGAACAGCTGTGCTTAAAAATTGGGTTAAAAAACTAAAAAAATTTAAAAAAAACTATTATATATATAATATTATAATTATATTATAAAAATATATCAAATTTTATATTTCGGTCAAAATTGTTTCAGCGTTTTAAGCTTTTAACATTTTATCAATTTCTACTTTTTGTCTTTGGTATTTTTGTTCAAAATTTGAAATTTCCAATTGTCGCATCAGATCAAATTATACTTGCCACAAATAATGTTATAATTAACTCAAACATTTATATTTATAATTCAACTAAAACATAGACATAAATATATATTTCTCCAAGTGTCTTGACCAGTATGCTGCACAGTTTTGGACATTGAAATGAGACTTAATGGCAACACGCTGCATGCATTGGCGATGTCATGGTGTTGGTATTAGCGCATCACTGTGTAGGTGAGCCTGTGTCCGTCTGTCTGTATGTATGCCGTGTGACAGTTGACTGACGGACGCACTGACACAGCGACATAGCAACGTCACACGTGTGCGTGAGATAAATATGCAATATGCATAACATTAACCCATAATGAAATTAGTTGCCATAATTAGAAATTATGTTATCCAACGAAGAAACCAACTAACCAACTGCTGTCCAACGTCCGCCATCCGCCACCCAGTGCACGAATGCATTGAGTTGCATTAGTGTTGGAGAATACATCAACTGCAATCAGGATGTCATTATCCTGTGCACTTGATGGAGAGTCTTTGGCAGTGGTGTGGGCAACAGCTTTACATGGCACAGGTGCGATTGTGTTTGGCTGCACTCTGCATGTGTCAGTTGGACGTCAGTTGGACGGACAAAAGGACAGACGGACGGTGTTTATGTCTCTATGCGTATTTGCTAATTCATCATCAACACATCATTACACAACAAAACCAACAGCAACAACAAAAACATCATCTACAACATTAGTGCGGTATATTAGCGTATTTAATGAACATTTCATTTCGCGCTAGTAATACGCGTTTGCATTTTATGCTTAAATTCTACAAATTATGTTTTATACTGCACAACTTTAGTTTCGACGCCAATCATTTAGACAAGAAGCCATGATTTTTTTCTTATTTTCATATATTCATATTTTCATATTTTCATATTTTCATATTTTCATATTTTCATATTTTCATATTTTCATATTTTCATATTTTCATATTTTCATATTTTCATATTTTCATATTTTCATATTTTCATATTTTCATATTTTTATATTTTCATATTTTCATATTTTCATATTTTCATATTTTCATATTTTCATATTTTCATATTTTCATATTTTCATATTTTCATATTTTCATATTTTCATATTTTCATATTTTCATATTTTCATATTTTCATATTTTCATATTTTCATATTTTCATATTTTCATATTTTCATATTTTCATATTTTCATATTTTCATATTTTCATATTTTCATATTTTCATATTTTCATATTTTCATATTTTCATATTTTCATATTTTCATATTTTCATATTTTCATATTTTCATATTTTCATATTTTCATATTTTCATATTTTCATATTTTCATATTTTCATATTTTCATATTTTCATATTTTCATATTTTCATATTTTCATATTTTCATATTTTCATATTTTCATATTTTCATATTTTCATATTTTCATATTTTCATATTTTCATATTTTCATATTTTCATATTTTCATATTTTCACATTTTCATATTTTCACATTTTCATATTTTCATATTTTCATATTTTCATATTTCGATTTCTTTAGACCTGCTACATCGATTTGTTTGTTTTTTTTTATACCAATTAAAGATATTAAAACATGTCTGACGTAGATAATCAAATGTATAAATGTTCGACACTACCACACATCTGATTAAAATTTAAGCAGTCTTTGATGAAAGGCACACCAACACAAACCTATATATGTCACATACACACATCAATATATCGTATGTAACACGCGATGCTGCTGCTGCAATTTAATTAGTTTGTTGAACAATTATTGAAGTTGTAGTTAATATTGTTGTTGTCGCTATTGGTGTTGTTGACGCGGTTAATAACGCAGCTACACTGCATTGACAAAGTTCCGAGATCAAGTGGCACCACGCAGCAATGATTTTGGCGCGCGAATGCGGTGGCGGCAACTGCGACAGTTACGTCTTTTGAATCCATTTGCTTTTGAAATCCAATTGAGTTGCTGATAATTGTCTCGATGGCCATCTGATTATCGACGGGATATAATTAGCGAAGCACATAGACAGATAGACACACACATGCTAAATGCATAATACACAGATAGATTACGCACCACAAATACATTTGTTTGGTCTGAAATAGCACGCAGAAAAAAATACTATAAGTATAATAGTAAAAAGATTAATCTTTTGTTTTTTTGGATTTACCTAATAGCATCCCCAAATTTATAAAAATATTCTCTAAAGTTTTGTATTCCATTAAATTTATAATATAAGTTTTAGAAGAAAATGATACTCAAAGATTGAAAACTTTTCAAAACCAAATAGAATAAATTAAAAACACAAAACACACGAAAACTTAGATTAAAAATTAAAAGCTAAAGATAAAAACAAAAATCCAATAGTAAAAATAACAGCTTTAATCGTAATAAATATAAAAACTAAAGCAAAAACACAAAATTACAAAATAATAATCTTAAAATTAAAAGAAAACAATGTAAAAGTAAAAACCAAAGTTAAAAAATGCAAATAAAGAGAAAAATACAATGGAAAACAAAACACAAAATAATATTATAATAATCTTTAAATCTAAAGAAAATAATTAAAAGTAAAATCCAAAATCCAAAAAATGCAAAACAAAAGAGAAAAAACACAATGAATAAATCACAAACTCAAAAGAAAAACCAAAATAAACAAACACAAAAAAATGGAAACAAACACAATTAAAAACTTAAATCACAACAAATGCAAACAATCAGGGGAAACACACAATAGTAAAAATAAAAGCAGAAACGCGTAATAATAATAAAAATGAAACCTTAAGAAAAAGCAAAAACATAAACAAAAAAACAGCTAAAAAATAATACCCAAATCAAAACAAAAAATACAGAAGCAAAATAAAAAATGCAAAAACAAAAAAAATCAAACAAACACAAAATCAAAACAAATGCAAAAAATCAAAAAAGGAACAATAAAAATAAAAGCAAAAATGAAAAACCTAAATAAAAATGAAAAATACGTACTTATACAAAAAAAGCAAAAACATAATCCCAAAATCAAAACAAAGCAAAAATAAAATAAGCAACAAAAAAACAAAGGAAAAACACAATGGAAAAAACACAAAATCAAAAGCAAAAACCCAAAATCAAACAAACACAAAATAAAACGTAAAATACAAAAAAAAAGTAAATATAAATACAAAAACTTGAAATCAAAACAAATGCAAAAAAATAAATTAAAAACACAGTAGTAAAAATTAAAGCAGAAACATGTATGAATAAAAAAATGAATCCTAAAGAAAAAAAAAACATAGATCTGAAGAAGAGACACAAACAATCAAAATCAAAGGAATTAAATCCAAAAGCAGAAATATCAAACATAACGCAAAACTCCAAGAAATAACATCAAATACAATAAATGATAAAAACAAAAGCACACAAAAATTAAAAAATTAAAAACGCAGTACTTAAAATAAGGAAAAGCACAAAATCTTATGATTGCAAACCCAAGATTTAAGCAAAATCAAAAACAAAAATAACGAGTTGGGAAAGTTAGGTCACATGGGTAAGTTCGGTCACATGGGGCGGATTTTTATAGTCGGTCGGGCCCGACTATGGAATACCCTACACCTTTGGTGGAGATATTAACCCTCAGAATATTATTCATATATCAGAAATTTACGTCTTATATCCCCATAATTAAAAAAATGTATATAAAGTATAAAAAACTAAAAAAAAAAAATTGAAAAATATAATTGGGCGGACCACGCCTATATTTAAAATTTTGAAAGGCTAATATTTCATAGATTTGATTTTAATAATTTACGGATCAAATTTCCACTATGAAAACCCGGGAAATAATGCAAAAAAAAGTGGGCGGATAACGCCCATTTTTGGACCACATATTTTTAGGTGAATTCTAACAATACGTTATAAACTTTATAACTATACCTTGAATACTTTTCGACTTATTCGTTCCGAAAGAGTTATATAAAAGTGACTTGTATGGGAGATGGGCGTGTCCGTTGACCGATTTGGCTCATTTTCAAACTCAATTCCTACTTTTGGCTAAAATATATTGAGACGAAATTTCATCGCATTCTGATCAGTATTTCTCAAGTTATTCTGTATTCGGACAGCAAGACAGCAAGACGGACAGACAAACAGACGGACATGGCTAAACGGACTCGGGTAGTGATGCTGATCAAGAATATATGTACTTTTCCATACCGGACACGCCTCCTAAGGGGCGTTACAATATATGCACAAAGTTAATATACCCTGTACCTCATAGGTGTAGGGTATAAAAACCCTAAAATCCATAGCAAAATTCAGAAGCTATACGAAAACTCCAAATTCAAAGGATATAACAATGATGAGAACAAAATAAAGCAAATCCAACAGTTAAAATAAAAAAAGTAAAACAAAAGCAATATCGATTTAAAAAATATGGTATGATTATATGATAAAATATGAACAAAATTTTGATTAAAACTATGATACAAAATGTTACATTGGTCAAATTACTAACAAAAAAATATTGCTAAAAAATGAAGAGAGGAAAGCGCCGAATTTGGGTGAAACAGCAAATAACAGTTTGATGTTTTGAAGACATTATTTATGCTATTAGAGCAGACAATTTTAGCTTTTTTAATTAATATTAGGCGGTTAACTCCAGTACTTAAAAATCAAATTAAATATATGTTTTTATTTATTTAAATATTTATTTTATTTTCTTGATATATTTACTTTTCTATATATTTTAAATTTTCTATTATGTTACTTTACTTTATTTAATTAAAAAAATATATATTTTACCTTCTCTATTTCATGCATTCACATTTCACTAACGATTACGCCCTTGTATGTGCGCATTAATATTATTTGGAAGAAATATTGCTTTTAAATCAAAGTTTTTCAAAAAACAGACAAAGAATTATAGCTGCAGCATGAAAATATGGCGTCAATTCGTGCATTTTCGCTACACTAGAATGTGCTTAGCAGGGAAATGACCCGTTCTTGTACACACTAGTTTTCCACAAACTGTTCGCTATCCTATTATCCTCTTAATATAATAAATCTTTGTTTGTTTGTTACGCTTCTCCGGGATTGGACAAAGGGGCGTGGCACCTCCGATACGACCTACACTTTCAAAACGATATAACTTGGCACTTACAGCAGCTACAAACATGAAACAAGAAACTGAAATACACAAATTCACCACACTAAAATTTACCACCCTAAAACTCACCACACTAAAGTTTACCACACTAAAACTCACCACACTAAAACTCACCACACTAAAACTCACCACTCCAAAATTCACCATACTAAAACTCACCACACTTAAACTCACCATACTAAAATTCATCACAACAAAACTCCCCACTTAAATTCACCACAATAAAACTCACCAAAATTAAATGCACCACACTGAAATTCACAACACTATAATTCACTACACTTAAACTCACCACGCTAAAATTCACCACACTCAAATTCACCACACAAAAACTCACCACAATGAAACTCACCACACCAAAATTTACCACACTCAAATTATAAATATAGAACTTCGGCCGAGCTCTCTCACCATTTGAGATGTGCGTGTTATATTTGTACTCAAAGTGGTGGGACCTACAGTTTACTGCCGAATCCGAACGGCGGGTGAGAGCTTTTCATAGGCAATGTTTTACTCTCGTAGGTTTGCCATTTACTGCCGAGAGGTAGCGTCGCATAGAAAAAGGTTTTCTCTGAAAAATATGTTGGCAGTCGCTGGGGATCGAACCGAGGACCTTTCGGCTCGTAGTCGAATGCACCAGCGACTTTTCGCTCGTAGTCCAACGCACTAACCAGACCAGCTACCGACGTTCACCACACTCAAAATTCACTACACTTGAATTCACCACACAAATACTCACCAAAAAAAATTCACCACATTAAAATTCACCACACTAAAACTCACCACACCAACATTTACCACACCGAAACTACTGGGAAAAACTCTACGGAGAAGAATTCTACGGGAAAGAATTCTACGGGAAAGAATTCTACGGGAAAGCGTTCTATAGGGAAGAATTTACGGGGAAGATTTCTACTGGGAAAATTCAACGGGGAAGCACAGTCTGAGAAAGAATTGTCTATGAGAAAAGCTGTTTTAGCGGAGAATTATTTTTGTTTACTATATTAATTAAATTGCTCCATATCCTTGCATTCACAAAATCTTTGCACGAGTCGTGCACGGGTCGAGCTAGTGTCAAATAAAATTATGCTGTAATTACTATTGCTATTAATAGAAAACTGTTCATTTTGAGTGTAGTTAATAAAATAGATCTTACTATTGAAGGAAATTCTTATAAATTTGATAGTTTTATTTTCAAAGTGTATTCATCAACGTACATCTGATTATATTAACATCTGTATTGAGGTGCCTATAAGAGGCTCTAGCATCGGGTTGTAATTGAGGTTCCAAAGTCATGATGATATCAATTATGACTACGACATTTAGTGGTTTAGGTCAATGAGGGTTGCATGAACTTTGCACTAATTGAAACAGTCTCAACTGCAAACAAAAAGTAAAAACTCAAACAGTATAAATATTTTAAATAATTAATTTATTTTATACGCATTTTGGATTTGTTACCTAAGCCCACAAATTTAATTTACATCATTTCTTGAAATCATCATTATGTTCAACATCTCATCATCGTTTGCCAAAAAAACAAATTCATCTGCATCTGATTAAAGCAGCTGTCGTTGCTCCCACGAGCAGCAGCAACAAACAGCAGCAGCAGCTACATGTTTCGACCATGTTGCTGTTGCTGGCATTGACCAGAAATGAAATTGACCAGGGCGCAGACCGCACAAACCAACACAAACTCAACAGAATTCATTCACATGTGAAATGGAAAAATATAATCCATATCAAACACTTACACACACACACATACAATCCAACACACACACATATATAATCACACACATACACAGAGATAACCGACACAGACACTGCTATCAGTGCGCTATTTTTTGTGCTTTTCATATTTTTATTTATTTTTTGAAAAATTCTTTAAATTCAATAAATATTTATGAGTCTATAATAAGTTTGTTTGTTGTTGTTGCTGTTCTTGATGGGATTTTGCAAATACAAAAAGCACAGAAAATAAAAATAAACAATTTATATTTTATACAATATGGCGGTAATGTGGTCAAGATGTGTTAAGAAATACTTGTGGTAACCAAAAGAAATACATAAAATTACCAACTACCCATAACTCGGGGGAAATACAGCAAATAATCTGTGCGGTTCGATAGCGCAGCTGTGTAGGGCGGGCAGGACGCAGAAGTGGGTTAAAGGTTTTGATTATAAAAATATAAAAATACATTAAATTATATTTAATCCAATACACTGTCAAGATTGATATGTCAATTATATATAAACTTAAACCAATGGTGTTCAGTCAGTCTAGAAAGAAAATTGTGCGACCGCTTTAACTAAATTTTCAAGTTTCTTAATTTTCGAATATTCGTATTTTGGTAGAAAATTTAAAACTTTAATGAAATTTTAAAGTTTTAGTTTTAAATTTTGGTAGAAATAAATTTTTAAGTAAAATTTGTAATTTTAAATTTTTGGTGAACTTTGAAGTTTTCATAATTTTAGCGAATATTTGAAATTTTATGTATTGGTAATAAATATTGAATTTTTATTTAATTCTGAATTTTAAGTAAGTTTAATTTTTTTTGTAAATTCTTAATCTATAAAGAAATTTTAAATTTTTGTGAATATTTCAGTTTTTAGTGAATACTTGAATTAGTGAATAGGGAATATTTGATTTAGAGCATAAGTTAGTGCACATTTAAATTTTAGTGAACATATGCATTTTAGTTCCGTTCGGAGTCGGCACGCACAGCTAAAAAATATTTGAATTTTTAATCAAAAGTTGAATTTTTAGTGAATATTTTAATTTTTAATTAAAATTTGAATTTTCGGTGAACATTTGAATTTTTAGTGAACATTTGAATTTTTAGCGATTAATTGAATTTTTACTGAACAGTTGAATTTTTAGTAATTTTTTCAATTTTTAGTGAATATTTTAATTTTTAGTGAACGTTTAGATTTTTAGCAAACATTTAAATATTTAGTAAACATTTGAATTTTTAGTGAACATTTAAATATATATTTGTTTTTTAGAGACCTATTGAATTTTTATTGAACATTTAAAATTTTAGTGAGGATTTGAATTTTTAGTGCAGGTTTAAATTTTTAGTGAACATCTGAATTTTTAATCAAAAGTTGAATTATTAGTGAATATTTCATTTTTTGGTGAACATTTGATTTTTGGTGAACATTTGTATTTTTAGTGAACATTTGAAATGTTTGAATTTTGACCGCTTAGTGAATATTTGAAATTTTTAGCGATTTTATTTTTATACTAGCCGGACCCGTGCACGACTCGT
The DNA here is from genome assembly GCA_951804985.1 of Dryomyza anilis. Taxonomy (NCBI): domain Eukaryota; kingdom Metazoa; phylum Arthropoda; class Insecta; order Diptera; family Dryomyzidae; genus Dryomyza; species Dryomyza anilis. Next base: position 123,724,637 of record OX638130.1, on the reverse strand, counting down.
GCCAAGATTTTGTGAATTAATAGATATAAAGCGATTTTATTAATATAAAAAAACATTATTATTATTTTTTTATATCAGGGGCCCGTGCTTCGCTGTGGAAGTTTTTATTGGCTTTATAAATGTAATAACCAAATAATAATTCTCCGCCAAAACAACTTTTCTCAAAGACAATTCAGACAGTAGAATATTTCGCCGTAGAATTCTTCCCAGTAGAAATCTTCGCCGTAAAATTCTTCTCCATAGAACGCTTTACCGTAGAATTCTTCCCGGTAGAACTCTTCCCGGTAGAATTGTTCCCCGTAGAGTTTTTCCCAGTAGAAGTTTTAGTGTAGTTAGTTTTAATGTGGTGAGTTTTAGTGTGTTGAATTTTTAGTTTAGTGAATTTTTAGTGTGGTGAGTTTTAGTGTGGTGTGTTTTAGTGTGGTGAGTTTCGGTGTGGTGAGTTTTTAGTATGGTGAGTTTTAGTGTGGTGAGTTTTAGTGTGGTGAATTTTTAGTGTGGTGAGTTTTAGTGTGGTGAGTTTAAGTGTGGTGAATTTTGGTGTGGTGAGTTTTAGTATGGTGAATTTTTAGAGTGGTGAGTTTTAGCGTGGTGAGTTTTATTGTGGTGAGTTTTAGTTTGGTGAGTTTTAGTGTGGTGAGTTTTAGTGTGGTGAATTTTAGTTTTTTGTTTCATCTTTTTAGATTGTGTATGTGCTGAATTATGTCGTTTTGAAAGTTTAGGTTGTATGGGAGGTACCACGCCCCTTTGTCCAATATATAGCCTATGACACTCTCCGGACTCCATAGTATCCTGTTGCAAAATTTCAGTTAAATCGGTTCAGCGGTTTAGACGTGATGCTGGAACAAACAGACAGACAGACAGACAGACAGACAGACAGACAGACTGACAGACGGACCAAGAGTTTTATATATATATATAGATTTGTGACAATTCATTTAACATAAAATTAAAATTTAAAATTAAAATTTGAGGTTTTAAACTATTAATTCAGAATGTCGAAACCTATTTCTCACAGATTAAATTTTACTGTATTGATTTGGGTAAAAAACATTTAATATATTTCAGTAATTCCCTTGTTTAGATTTATTAAAGCTCTGTTCTTAAGCTGTCCCTAACTGATTTCGCACTTCTTCATTCGCTCGTTTATCTGTTCGATAATTCAATGGTTATTGTACATGTTATTGTCAACACAATTGTCTCCGTTGTTGCCATATTGATAAATGCATGCCAGCGTTGCCACATTCTGCGTCTTTGTAGCACAACGCAATAATGATGTCACATAATATTTTGCTTCACCTTTTGTCATAAATCTCACATTGATGACATTAATGGCGTGTCGCCTGCGTTGCCAAACAAATCCGCGAAACAACTCAACAGCAGCCATACTGCAAAATCCAAAAACCAAACTCCAAAAAACCCCCAACCCAAACGACAGCTACTATCAGTCAGTCGACTTCCTTCAGACTACATAAAACATATAAAGAGCTCTCTAAATATTAAGCTCGATGTTATAACAATATGGCGTTGCGATACATATGCAGCATATCTTTGACTTGTTATTGTTGTAGCTGATGATGGTATTGTCGCCGTTTTTCCGATATTTTAGATTTAGCTGCTGATGTCTGTGAGAGGTGGTTCCGTTCTGTGTTTTTTGTATACATCCCAGGCGGAATGAACATTATTGATGACAAGGTCATCATGTTAAAAGTTAATCATTGAAGACTATATTGAAAACGATTTCATAATGGACATTTTAATAAATGTTTCATTTAACTTTTGTCATCACGGACACATCAAGTGCATTATGACAATCCGTCATTGATGTCTTGTGAAATAAGATTAATCAAACTTTCGAAGACAAGGCATAAATGAGCCATAAAATTGCCAACGTTTTGAAATATACATGATCATTTCGTGGACAATCATCTATGACCAGAATTTGACCAGAATTTGAAATGCATTATAAAGACATTCGTTCATGCAGAATATATGTAGAATAAATTGTATTATGATCATGATCGGGAAGTGATCATTGCATTTTTTCCTTCTCATAATCCGATCAGTTACAAGACGAATAATATGAGGCCATGATTGGGCACTAATAGATAAATTTCTACTCGGAAAGTAGTGAACAATTTTGTGAATATATTTTGGGAGAAATGAGAAATGATTAAAAAAAGTTATTTTTTTATTTTTATTCATTTAATTAATATCATCATTTATGTACGAATATATCTTTAATGAAATGCCATTGACAAATTACCGTTTATTAGTAAATGGTCTACGCCTGACATTTTCATTGATATGTCAGGCACACAGAAAAAAAAATTGACGTAAATATAGCAACCATTATTAATTGCATCCATTAATCAATCCAGCAATGAAATTCACTAATTTATTGAAAACATTTTCTATTCTTCGTTAAATTATCAATTCCGTTTGTTAATATGAATATTTGTACGTCAATGCAGCAAATTAATTAGGCGGCGCAGTTTCAGCTATTATATTTGCTAAAACTGCGCCGACTAAATTATTTGCTGCATTGACGTACATAAATGATAATATTAAATATTAATTAAATGAATATTCATATTAGCGAACGCAATTGCTTATATAACGAAGAATAGCAAATGTTTTCATTACATTAATTAATTTAATTGCTGCATTGATTTATAAATGCAATATATATCGGTTGCTATATTTACGTCGATTATTTTTTCTGTGCATGCAGTAGTGAACATTTGTATGAACAACGATCGATATTCCTGACATGACATTGGAGAATTTTCTGGAATGATTAATAAACTCTCCGACTGGGACGTTAAACATCATTATAGACATATCGAATAAAACTTCGATCAAATGTTACTTTTATGGGCCTATGTCTGAGATGCCTGTCATTTTAATTGATATATAATGCATGATGTGATGAAAATTTATATTAAAATGTTATCAATTCCATAATGCTATCAGTTATTGTTGTTTCTGTACAGACAGAACGAAATTATACTCAGAAAATATACTATAAAATCAACATTTTTATGTACTATTAAAATCAATAGGATATATTATTATTTTAATAGGTAAATACTATAAAATACTATCACATACTATTAAGATTTATTTTGTTTTAATATGAAGATGTTTATTTTTTATTTATTTATTTTTATTTATTTTTATCGATAACTTATTTTCATAGAATTTTTGTCTAAGTGCATTGAGGAATGATTACAGACATTTCCAGCTGGGTTAGTTCTTTAAATATCTCCTCATTGTTGTCGCTTATTTTACATTTTAATGCTTTTTGTATTCGCAATATGAATGGAATTAAAATTTTCATTTTGTGCTACAAAATTTAATTCGCACTTCAATTTGTTTCGCATTAATAAAGCAATTTCTTATCAGCTGCAGTAGTACTGGCAGCACTTTCCTGTCTTTGTCCTTGACATCTTGCCTCATTTTTGTAAATACAGCAAGCTCTCAATGTCTTCGTCATCGGCTGACGCTACTTTTGCTAATGCCTAAATAATTGCAAATCACAATTTCATTTGAAATTGTCGACAATTTTATAAATTTGCACAAAATCTTTGAGTAGATATTTTTGGTATTTTAACAACCAGACAAATACAAAAAAATGTTTTTTGGAGACCGTAACATCTCAAATACTTTATGACCTTTATTTCCAGATAGTCTTAAAGTATTTGTCTTTTTTTGAGTGCTTTTATCGTGTATCTCTCATCAGTCTATTTTTATCAATATCATTTTTAGGCAATCAATTTAACACGTGATTCGTATATTCCGACACAATTGTGGGTTTTTATTGCTTTAAAAAGATGAAAAATACAATTTGTACTGATTTTTGTCATGGAAAATGCTGTACAATTTTCAGAGTAAAACATTTTACATATTTACATATTACAATAGAAATTGATATTAAATATAAAGTCTATTTGATATTTTTAAGTACGTCTAGTCTTGTACTGTGCCAATTTGAACCCTATATAAAAAAAAGTAGCCTGAAGTTGAATCGTCTATAAAAATATTAAGAGTATCTAAAACCTGAATCTACTAAATAAACTGAGTAATAAACTGTATAATAAAGTAATGGAAGAGAATCGATTCAAATATAATCCTCAGAAGAAGAATCCTCTGGAAATTATAAAATAAACCATTAGTCTTTGTTACCTGATTAACCTGATTAAAAACCATTCGATCAAAAACGACGTAAAAAGCATCGTTTGGAATATAACCAGTAAAAATATTTTGGAAGACAAACATTTAAAGGGTTGGAAGAATCAAAATTGACTTAGGGTGCTGTAAAATATGCATTAATTAAAAACTTTTCAGTCACTTCTCATTTTTATATTTTCCTTCGACCCAGAATTGACTGAAGGGTGGACGTCTGATGACTAAAAATTTACTAACTGTAGAAAAAATTTACTTCAAATGAATTGACCAAGAATTGAAATCGCAACATAAACCGATATCAGTTTGAAAACGTGCACAGAGAAAAATAATCGATGTAAACATTGCAACCGTTATTAATTGCATTAATTAATCAATCTAGCAATGAAATTCACTAATTTAATGAAAATATTTGCTATTCTTCGTTACATAAGCAATTTCGTTCGTTAATATGAATATTTGTACGTCAATGCAGCACAAAGTCGTCGCAGTTTCAGCAAATATAATTGCTGAAACTGCGCCTACTAAACAATTTGCTGCATTGATGAACAAATATTCATATTAACAAATGGATTTGCTGATTTAACGAAGAATAACAAATGTTTTCATTAAATTTGTGAATTTCGTTGCTGGATTTATTAATAAATGTAATTATTAACAGTTGCTATATTTACGTCGATTATTTTTTCTGTGTTATGTATACAAAAAATGAATTTAGTATAGAAAAAACGTATACTGGAACGGTCAAAAACAAATTGGATCGACACGAAATTTGAAGACTTTAGAATGGAATAATTTTTTCTCTATATCGAGAAAATATATTTTAATAAATGTTGCTCTAAAAAAGTTTTTGAAAATATATCAAATTAATACATTATAAATCATTATAAAATAAAAATATTTTATATGAGCCAATTTGTGTCTTTATTTTTCAAATAAAGTTGGCCAACTTAAATCCACAAAAAAACTAAATTTATTTTTTGGAGTATTTTATTTTATTATTTTTTTTTTATCTTTTTTATTTTGCATATTTGCATTTTGAACTGTAATCTTTACCCACAACTAATGACTGGCTTAAGCAACAAAATCCCCTCAAATACTCTGTGCACTGCCAACTCGTATTATCATCGTATGTTGCTCCTTTTTATTATTATTTTGTTTTGTTTGAAGGATATTTAAAAATTTTCAGCAACACCACAAAATAACATGTTGTCTGTTTTTCTGTGTTTTGTACCATTCAGTGCTTTTGCAAAAAAGGCATTTTTTCGAATTGGATTAACATGGCGCAATGCCAAATGAAAATAATCACTTCCTAGTATAGGAAGTGCCAGTGCTGGCTGCATCCTACAGAGTACTTGCAGCATTTTATTTAATGCCATGCTTTGGTAGTTTTTTTTTTTAATTTTTATTGTGAATTTGCCAAATGCAGTTGTTGTAATTATCGCTTGACGTTGTAACTGGTATTACTGAGTTTTTGCAGAAACAACACAATTCAAATGATTTTCTCATGCATTAAATTTGGCGATTTTCTTATTATGTATTTGAAGGCGTTTAATGGGTTGTTAACTTTTCAGATTACTAATTATTAAAATGAGTTATTTAAGTATGTAGTATGAAATTGTTGCTTGAAAAATTTTTTTTTTATTAAAAATTTAATTGATAACAAAAAATTTAAAATAGAATTTTTAGTTTGATATTTTTTTTTGTGAAAAATTTATTTTTTTCGCTAAAAAAAAATGTTTTCGTAAAAAATCAATTTTTCATTAAATCACTGAAAATTGAATTTTTTTTGAAAATTTAATTTATAGTAAAAAGTATAGTAAAAAAATGAATTTTCAGTGAAAAATTGAATTTTTAGTGAAAAATTGAATTTTTAGTGAAAATTTGAATTTTTAGTGAAAAACTGAATTTTTAGTGGAAAATGTAATTTTTAGTGAAAAATTGAATTTTTAGTGAAAAACTGAATTTTTAGTGGAAAATTTTTAGTGAAAAATTGAATTTTTAGTGAAAAATTAAATTTTTAGTGAAAAATTGAATTTTTAGTGAAAAATTGAATTTTTAGTGAAAAATTGAATTTTTAGTGAAAAATTGAATTTTTAGTGAAAAATTGAATTTTTAGTGAAAAATTGAATTTTTAGTGAAAAAATGAATTTTTAGTGAAAAATTGAATTTTTAGTGAAAAATTGAATTTTTAGTGAAAAATTGAATTTTTAGTGAAAAATTGAATTTTTAGTGAAAAATTGAATTTTTAGTGAAAAATTGAATTTTTAGTGAAAAATTGAATTTTTAGTGAAAAATTGAATTTTTAGTGAAAAATTGAATTTTTAGTGAAAAATTGAATTTTTAGTGAAAAATTGAATTTTTAGTGAAAAATTGAATTTTTAGTGAAAAATTGAATTTTTAGTGAAAAATTGAATTTTTAGTGAAAAATTGAATTTTTAGTGAAAAATTGAATTTTTAGTGAAAAATTGAATTTTTAGTGAAAATTTGACTTTTTAGTGAAAATTTGAATTTATAGTGAAAATTTGAATTTTTAGTGAACAAAAAAGTGAAAAATTGAGTTTTTAGTGAAAAATTGAATTTTTAGTGAAAAATTGAATTTTTAGTGAAAAATTGAATTTTTAGTGAAAAATTGAATTTTTAGTGAAAAATTGAATTTTTAGTGAAAAATTGAATTTTTAGTGAAAAATTGTATTGTAAGTGAAAAATTGAGTTTTTAGTGAAAAATTGAATTTTTAGTGAACATTTTAATTTAGTGAAAAATTGAATTTTTAGTGAAAATTGAATTTTTTGTGAAAATTGAACTTTTTGTGAAAATTGAATTTTTTGTGAAAAATTGAATTTTTAGTGAAAAATTGAATTTTTAGTGAAAAATTGAATTTTTTGTGAAAAATTGAGTTTTTAGTGAAAAATTGAATTTTTAGTGAAAATTTGGACTTTTAGTGAAAATTTGATTTTTTAGTGAAAATTTGAATTTTTTGTGAAAATTTGACTTTTTAGTGAAAATTTGTTCTTTTAGTGAAAATATGAATTTCTGTTAAAAATTTAAATTTTGTTGAAAAATTAAATTTGTATTTTAAATTGAATTTATAGTGAACAACTCTATTTTTAATTATTGATAGCTGTATTTAGTTCACAATATTTGAAACCCAAATAAATTTAATTTTTGCAGTTTTCCATGTTTTTTTTTTTTTTTTTTGTTTATCCTCTTATTTCGTCACTGTACTTATTTGACTTTGTCTTCATATTAATCATAATAATTTTCAAATAATAGTTTTTCATTAAGTGTCAGCAACTGCATATTGCTTGCATTTCCAAACATTACACTCGCGGTTATGCCACAAAACCCATGCCAACCGAACTGAACCTAACCACACCCTACCCTAGATTAATTTACTTTCGAACTCAAGTGCAGTTCAACTCAATGCTGGCCAACCTTTTGAAATTTACTAACTTACAACAACGATAGGACACAGCATACCGACCGACCGACCGACCGACCGACAAACAACGAAAAGGCCAATAAAGGATACTTTAGTAGCTGACAAGGACATGACATATTTCCCAACAGCAATAGCAGCGCATTGCAAAAGGCAAGGATAACATGGAACATGAAAGACAACACAGCACAACACAACACAAGACAGGACATGATGAAAAGAAAAAGTAAAAAAAAATATCTGAAAGACGCAACCGAGAAACGAGCTCTAAGGATATTTTCGTGTTTTATGAGACATTGTCAGTGGCGAAGATGAAGCGTTGCTGTCAAAACTGGAGAAAGTTATTGGAAAACTTTTCAAACTCAAGTAATAACATAGAGCAACATAGAAAACATGTAGCATATGTGAGAAAGGATATAAATTCCCCCTCACCCACACTTTCTGGGTGGTATTAGTGGCATTTCAAGTAGAACGTGTCGCGCATATTTGAATGGTTGCAATAATTTCATTTACTAGGGATTGACAAAGTGAACGCGAACGTAGCGCGGCATGGGGCCGTTAGATCTTATGGCATATATTTTATAGCTTTTCATTGAACCCATTTCTTTCTCTCTTTCTGCACCGGACAAGGACTCAGCTGTTTGTGGGTTGAGTGATGGCGACCACACTATAAAGTCACAACCGGTCTTAAGAGTCCATAACCATACGGTAGAGTCATCAATTTCCGAAGTTCCAACGTCGCTGTAATTAAGCAGCCAGAAATTCACATGCTTTGCCGAGCAATCAATCGTGGAATTCCGAGTGGAAGACAACCCTCAACAAGTGTGGCGTCATTTTGGTTATATATGGTTTTTTTTTGTATCAGGGTTGCAAACTATTTGTTCCATAACCGGTGTTTTATACCGTTTTAGTTATTTGGTAATTTAGAAAATATCAATATTTACAAAATAAATATATATATTTTTAAATTAAAATTTGATGGTACTTTATGTATTGTGAATGAATTCTGACTTTAAACATGTTTAGAAAAAATCAAACTATAATTCTACTATTGATCATTATTATGTTTACTTATTTGACTTCATTAGGTAATCAACAAAAATATGTAAATCAAAGAAATATATTTGTGGGAATATTTATGTGCTGCACAATATTCCCACAAATAATACTCTTTAGAACGAAAATGGAATTCAAATTTATTTCCAGAGTTAAATTGTTATAAGAAAAGAATAATCTGTAGAATGTTTATTCAGTTTAGGGCTATTTAAGTACATCCACAATATATGTTTGTGGCAAATATATTTTAGTTTTATATTCATTAGAGGCAGTCCTAAAAGTCTCTAATGTTTGTACTCCATGAAATTGGTTATATATTTTATTAAAACTTTCATAATTAGATACTATATAAAAATTATGACGAAAAATTGCAACCATATTATGTTTTCTATAAAACATGTTTGCACTACTTATAAAAGAAACACTTATTAAAAGTCTCATTTTCAATAAAAAAAATATAAAAAAAATAAGTAAAAATTTAACTACAAAAAATATAAACAACCCGAGACAAATTTTCTGACATTTTTCAGGAATATTTCTGACAAAAACAGATAAGTGGAACTTGTGATACCTAGTTCGTCTTTGTCTGTTTGAAAAGTGGCAAAAATGTTGTCTGGGGAAGTTTTCTCTGAGTGTAAAATATCGCCTTGCAAAAACTTAACTTAAAAATTGCAATAAAATTTTTAATATTACTTTAAAACTAAAATATTCATTAAAAATTCGAATATTCACCTAAAATTCAATAGCTCACTAGAAATTCAAATATTCTCCAATAATTCTCCAATAATTCACTACAAAAAAATACTTTGTTCATTAAAAAATTCGAATATTCACCTCAAATTGAATAGCTCACTAAAAATTCAAATATTCTCCAATAATTCAAAAGTTCACTAAAAAATCAAATGTTCAGTATAAATTAAAAAGATCACTCAAAATTGAAAAGTTCACTAAAAAATTCAAAGTTCACTAAAAATTCTAATGTTCATTAAAAACTCATACTTCACTATAATTAAAATATTCACTAACAATTCCAATGTTCACTAAAAATTCAAATGATCCCTAAAAATATAAATGTTCATTAAAAACTTAAATGTTCACAATATATGAGAAAGTTCTCAAAAAATTCGAGTGTTTTAAAATAATTAAAATGTGCACTAAAAATGAAAAAAGGACTAAAAATAAAAATTATGACTAAAGTTCACATGTTCACTAAAAATTGAAAAGTTTAATAAAAAATTCAAATGTTCACTAAACATTAAAAAGTTTCCTAAATATTAAATAGTTCACTAAAAATTCAAATGTGCACTAAAATTGAAATGTTCATTAAAAATTTAATTGTTTACTAAAAATTCAAAATTTCACTAAAAATTCAAATTTTCATCAAAAATTGAAAATTTAACTAAAAATTCAAATGTTCAATAAAAATTGAAATGTTCACTAAAAATTTAAAATTTCATTAAAAATTCAAATGTTTATTAAAAACAAAAAATTTCATTATATTTATAAATGCTAACTAAAAATTCAAATATTCACTAAAAATTCAAATGTGCTCTAAAATTCAAATGTTTACTTAAAATTGAAAACTTCACTAATAATTCATATGATCACTAAACATTAAAAGTTTCCTAAATATTAAATAGTTCACTAAAAATTCAAATGTCTCACTAAAATGAAAATGTTCACCAAAAATTGAGAAGTTCACAACAAATTGAAATGTTCACTAAAATTAATAATTTCACTAAATATTAAAATGCGCACTCACTTGAATGAACATCCAGAATACCGTTTCCGTTTCATTCCCTGTTATCTACAAAACTAAGGCCTGACATATTTGTTACTGGCAAAAGACACATCTCGACATCATGACTAATAGTTTTGCATTAATTTTGTCAAAAAATAGTTGCGTATTTTTAAAACATTTGTCAAAGCAACGATATACTGAATATTGACAATAGAAAAACAAAAAAAAAAAAAACAATGTGACACATTTGTCAAAATGCTTTAACTTCAAAAGGACTAACAGCATAGAAATCCCTGCTAAAAATGCTAAAAGCCTTTCATATTTAATTACAGCACAATTCAGCGTTAGAGCTTTCAAAGTCAGCAGAGAGATATTGCATTAGGAAATTGCTTAAAATAATTTGTAGCGAAAAAAAGATTTTGAAAAAAAAATTATACAAAATAACACTACAAAAGACCCTCTAATTAAATTGCATTAAATAAAAACCCGCTCAACTAAAAATCCTCACAAAACACTCTACTTAAAAACTATTTAAACGTTGCGCCTAAAGCGCTGAAAAAAGTACTTCAAAAAGGAACAAAAAATATTAAAAAAAAATGTATAAAAAGTACAAAAATAAAATAGTACTACTTCCTCTATTACATTGCAACATCCATAACTCGATTTTCGCGAAAAACACAAAAACTTTTTAACTCGATTTCATTTATTGACTGCTAAAAGCATTTCATTGTTCGAGTGAGCGAACGCGTGAGCCGACCGACCAGCCGACCGACTGAACAACCGAGCCACGGACCATCCGCCATTTTGTCACACGCAGCATTTGCCGGAAATGCCTTGACGCAGTGTTGCCAACACTAAAACCTCCCCATTGTCCCTATTGTTACAGACTGCCTGACTGACAGAAAAACAAAAATAATATAAAAACGAACATGGCGACGCACTTTGAATTTACAATTTTTTGCAGTTTAAGCTGCTCACGATCACTTAAGCTGGGGCGTTGATTTTAGCGCCGAAGCCCATGCACATTTGGGACACGACGCGACAATGTGACAAATAAAGTTTTCATCAAACTTTTATGTTGTAATTCAATTTCTGTTCTCAAGGGCTGGGATGCTCTATTGCGCAGCAGGCTGTATAGTGAGGTGTTGCTAAAATTTTATTTCATGTTCTACTTGTTTTTTTTTAGAGAAAAATCATGACTTTGATACAATTTTCAAACTTAAATAGAAACGAAATAATTTTCAAAATGCATGGATTGGATCGAAAAATAGTTTTCTACCTTATTTCATTACAGATTTTTTAAAGAAACGGATTTGGTGAACCGCTTTCAATTTTTGTACTATTTGGACTATATGTCTTCACCTTCAACAAAAATTTTATTTTTTTAAATATAAAAATTTTAATAAAAAAATTAAAAATTGATAAACATAAAATTTTGGTTGGTTTTCATACATTATCAAAAAAAAAATTTGTAATATATTATGAAATTTATGTATTTGACTAAAACATAAGGTAGTTCAACTAAATTGTGAAGTCTTTAGAGACATTTGTACTGTTTTGACTGGATTTTACTACATAATGTATTAAATATTCATTACTATATTTGACAATTAAATGGCAATTTGAGATTAGTTTGAACTTAAAAAATATAAAAAGAAAATAAGGAAGAATTAAAAAAACATTTCCGTAAATTTAAATCTACTTCTACGCTCAATAACGTAAAGATTCCAACATCAAACTCAATAATTTCAGACATATTTCGATCACGATTCGATCTCAGTTGACAGCCTCAATTTCAATTTCGTTGCGCTTGATCATCGTGGTAACGCCGCCGCCGCGCCGGTTCCCAGGCACTCGAATCCATCGAACCCATTATTTGCGCCGCCAAGTATTTGTTTACCACGATGACTGTAGGGCAGCCAACGAACGAGGAAGCCGATAATGGCAGGGTATACCTTGTAACTGAACTTCAGCCATCAATTGCAATACCAATCTTTATCCGTTGTGGTCAAGTAATGCCTGTTGGTGGTGCACATTAAAGTCGAGACAATCAAATTGCATTAAATTATATGGAAACTCAGGGTACACGCAAAGAAATATGGTTTTAATTTTTAATAAAAACTTTTTATATATCAATAAATTTTTTTGTCAATTATTTATTAAATTTTGTATTTTTTACTTAAAATTTAAATGTTCCATAAAATTAAAATTTTCATTAAAATTCAAATATTCACTATAAAATCAAAGGTTCACTAAAAATGGAAATGTTCATTAAAAATTTATATGTTCACTTATAATTCAAATCTTCACAAAGCATTCAAATGGTCATAAAAATTCAAATGTTCCCTAAATCGGATATACAATAAAATTAAAATATTCACTAAAAATTTAAATGTTAGTCAATATTCAAATGTACACTAAAATTTAAAATGTTCAAAAAATTCAAATGTTCACTAAAAACTCGAATGATCAGTAAATGTTCACTAAAAATTCAAATGTTCACTAAATATTTAAATGTTCACTAAAAATTCAATTGTTAACTTAAAAAATTCAAATGTTCACTAAATATTTATATGTTCACTAAAAATTCAATTGTTTACTAAAAATTCAAATGTTCATTAAAAATTTATATGTTCACTAAAAATTCAAATGTTCACTAAAAATTAAAATGTTCACTAAAAATTCGAATGTTCACTAAATATTCAAATGTTCACTGAAATTTAAATGTCAAAAAAAAAAAAAAAAAACTTTAACAAAAAATTAAAATATTCACTAAACTTTCAAATGTTCACTAAAAATTTAAATGTTCACTAAAATTTCAAATGTTTACTAAGATTTAAATGTTTTCTAAAAATTCAATTATTTACTAAAATTTCTATATTGTCAAATGTTCACTAAAAACGGATAAGTTTTCCTAAAACTCAAATGCTCACTAAAAATTCAAATATGAACTAAAAATTTAAATATTCACTTAAAATTCAAATATTAACTAAAAATTCAAATATTCACTAAAAATTCAAATGTTCTCTAAAAATTCAAATATTAACTAAAATTTAAAATGTTCACTAAAAATTCAATTGTTCACTAAATATTTAAATGTTCACTAAAAATTCAATTGTTAACTAAAAATTCAAATGTTCACTAAATATTTATATGTTCACCTCAAAAAAAAAAAAATCAAATGTTCACTAAAAATTCAAATGTTCACTAAAAATTCAAATATTCACCAACATTCAAATGTGCACTAAAAATTCAAATGTTCACTAAATATTTAAATGTACACTAAAAATTCAATTGTTAACTAAAAATTCAAATGTTCACTAAATATTTATATGTTCACTAAAAATTCAATTGTTTACTAAAAATTCAAATGTTCATTAAAAATTCATATGTTTACTAAAAATTCAATTGTTCACTAAAAATTAAAATGTTCACTAAAAATTCGAATGTTCACTAAATATTCAAATGTTCACTGAAATATAAATGACCCAAAAAAAAAACTTTAACAAAAAATGAAAATATTCACTTAACTTTCAAATGTTCACTAAAAATTTAAATGTTCACTAAAATTTCAAATGTTCACTAAGATATAAAGGTTTTCTAAAAATTCAATTATTTACTAAAATTTCATAGGTTTACTAAATTTTGAAATGTTCACTAAAAACGGATATGTTTACCTAAAACTCAAATGTTCACTTAAAATTCAAATATTAACTAAAAATTCAAATATTCACTAAAAATTCAAATGTTCTCTAAAAATTCAAATATTAACTATAATTTCAAATATTCACTAAGATATAAAGGTTTTCTAAAAATTCAATTATTTACTAAAATTTCATAGGTTTACTAAATTTTGAAATGTTCACTAAAAACGGATATGTTTACCTAAAACTCAAATGTTCACTTAAAATTCAAATATTAACTAAAAATTCAAATATTCACTAAAAATTCAAATGTTCTCTAAAAATTCAAATATTAACTATAATTTCAAATATTCACTAAAATTTCAAATCTTCACTAAAATTCAAACGTGCACTAAAAATTCAAATGTTCACTCAAAATTTCAAATGTTCACAAAAAATTTCAATTTATACAAATCAAATAATTTTTTTTTTTGCATGCAGTTTTTGGCCAACACCCGCACTCTTTCCGTCATCACTACCACCATTATCTGTAGCTGTATCTTTGTATCTGTATCACTAGCTTTGTAACTGCGCCACTCACTACGTCGTCGGTGTTTTGTATCTGCCTCACAATCTCTGTCAAACTGTCGCTGCGTCATTCGCGATCGTGACGCTTGATTGGAAACCAGTTCCATGCGAGATGCGCGAATGCCGTCGATGCTTTCGATGGCTGGTCGCAGATAAATCGAAAATCGAACTGCAGAATTTACCTTGCTTGGGCTCCCCCCTGGCTGGTCATGGAAGGAATTTATTTATTTATTGTTGGCGCATAAATCAATGCAATTTAAGGCTTACATGAAAATTGCGTTTCGCGTTTTTCTCGATTTGCTGTGCAGCAGCAGCCGTCGCCGCTCGTATAATTGCCGTAATGAAATCCGATGACTCTCTGCCTGTCTGTCCGTACGTCCGTCGGCCACTCTTTGGGTGGGTGTGGATTTTTGCAGAACTTTTACTTTTTCTGCATGTTGCATCCGCAAACAATGCGCTTCATTCATGCGAAATTTGTGCGCGCCTTCGATTATAGGCTGACTGCACATCAAAGTGTTTTCTCTCCTTCTCCTCTTCTGCTCTGCGCTTCTCTGCACTGCTTGTCTCTTGTTCCGCTGCTGCTACTAATTAATATGACGGCGGCTCTTGCGTCAAAACTTAAAAATCAATGCAGTGTTGCCGTCAGCGTGGCGCGTTACGCTTCAACTGTCATAATTACTGTCAAATGTTGCTGCAAATTGCATTTCTCACATGTGTTTATGTTGCTATCGCAATCGCTGTTGCTGCTGCTGCTCTGGTTGCTGGTGCTGCTGCTACTGCTGCCACTTTAAGTGCAGCCCCAATTGTCACTCAATAAACTAAATGAAGTTATGTTGCTGCGCAGACAAGTGAAAAACATTTAAAATGCTGCAAAACATTTAAACAATTTTTCGCTTAATGATTTCTGCAAAGTTTTCTCTTGGCACGTCGTAAAATCATTTCGAAATGTGTATAAAAAGTGAAATATGTGCTGTTTCGAAACATGTTTTAAATTGCAATTTATATTTTTAACACATTTGGTTATAAAGATATAAATAAATTTAAAAACTAAAGCCCATTTATAACTCTGAATTGTCCCAATTTGACACTCATTTTATGATACACTGATCGATTATGTTAAAATAAACATAAAACTAATTTGAAAGATAATTTAATTTTTCATATATTTTATAGAAAATGTGAGACGTTGGGGATCAAAAAAGGCTAAGTCCATACTATGTCATTTTAAGAAAAACACGAAACATCGTGTATTAGACAAACGGTTATTTAAAATGTTAAATGTCAAATAGCATTCGGTAAACTATAAAATTTGACATTTTTATTCAACATATTCCCCAAAACAGGGTGCTATAATCTGGAAGGCATATAAGTTTTAAATATGGACTTAGTTAGTTTCAATCCGCAAATGTAGACTATTTGGACCATTTTGATGCCAGCTTTTATCTTTTAATGTATATCAATATGAAAAATATTATTGAAAAACATATTAATATTTATTTATTGGATAAACCTTAACCGTAACCGTTATCCTTTTAAAACCGTTTCATTTTTTAAACCGAAACCGTTATACGAAAATCAGAAATATACCAATATCCAAAACTGATATAAACGGTTTCAATAACGATTTTAAAAATAATTTATAAACAGTAACAAGTACATCCGGAAAAAGTATTATAGAAATTGATAATTCCAACACTTTTGTCTTAACTTTGTTTTGCTATTGTTTTCTTCGATAACATGTGATCACGGTAAATCGACCAAAAAACAAACGCAACTCCAAGAACAAAATAGACAAAGCTATTTGTTTCTTCTTTCTTCGATACGCCAGTGTCGTTCGTAGTGCGACTAATCATGTGTTTTGTTATTTTTTTTCGATCACAACTACAACAAACCATGCTAAGTTAGTATCGTTCGTTGTTTGAGAAGAATGCACTTGTACTGAAATTAAATAATATTATATTTTTATGCTTTCTTTTGTGTTTTTTTTTTTTGTTAATTGCAAAATAATAAAGTTTTCTTAAGTTGAGATCTATGTTTTAATTTATAAAACAAAAGATTATATTTTTAATATATAAACGCTTTAACAGCGTACCTACATTTGAGTGCTATTGATTTTTGTGTGTTTTCGATTTTTTAGTTTCACATATCTTCTGCTTCTTCTGAAAGCGCAACAACTAAAAAATATGCGAATCGCACTATGTGATTGATTTTTCTCGGGAAATTGTTTGGTACAACAAACACAACTCCTGAGTGTTGTTGTACAAGAAGTTTTTGTTGCCAACTGGAGGGTTGTACTAAAATTCACACACATAATTCAAATTTATATGGTAATCGTTTTTGTTCTTCTGTTAATAAAATATGTACATTTCTAGTTGGAGGGATTAAAATATATGAAAAAAATAATCATAATATGAAAACCGAAATCGAAACCGTAACTTGGAACCGGTATACCGGAACCGTTTCGTTTTAAAAACTTCCAACCGAAACCGTTACCAAAACGTGGAAGAAACCCGAAATCGTTATTCTTTTAGGGTTCAGTTCTTTCCTGGGACATAGAAAAATGTACACTAAGGAAATGTCAGTAAAGTCCATTAAAACCGAAAGTTTAAGTTCGAAAAATGAAGAAATTAGAGCTGGTACCAGATTCTGGGCTTCACTCATTTTGATAGTAAGCTTTGCGAGTAATCAATTTTTTGATTTGCGTAACTTTTACAGTAACCGGAACCGATATTCCAAAGGGTGTGTAACAAAAGCTCTAGAATTCTAATCCGTGTTTAACTCATTTTAAGCCCTTTGGCTTCTAACGAATAAATTTTAAGTGTATATTTTATTTAAAACACTGCATTACATTTAAAAATTTATTTTATTTTTAGGGTTTTTAAAACAAAATCACTTTTATGCTCTTTTTCTGATAATGTAATGCTGGGATAAATAATGTAATAACAAATGATCCGATCAGTACATGATTATGGCCTTAGGTTAGTACATGACCAGAACACCCCTAGTAGAAATTTGACCGATGCGCCATCGGGAAATGATCGGGTTTTCTTTGGGCAGGTCCTATTAGAGAAAATATGATCATTACCTTAACATGCCCTTATCATGCTTACCATACCAGGGTTTGCATTATCTAAATAGTCAATGTTCCCGATCATAGCTACATTATTTGTTCCTCATAACGAAATGACATCAGACAATGATCGATATTTAATGAGAGAAACCCTATTATGCTCGGGCTCTAACAAGGCAATTGTCGGGTAAATAATAAAATAGGGAATCGCCCGATCAGTACATGATCATGGCCTGAGGTCAGTACATAATTAGGACACTGCGTTACAAGGACATTATGGGCCTCGTCATATCCCGATCATCTCAAATAATGACATGATCACTTCATGACCATGGCCCTATCAAAATTTCTACTAGGGATTGTGCATCCGACTATTACCTGGTTTGGACCTCGTCATATCCCGATCGTTGCAAATAATGATATGATAAGTTCATGACCATGGCACTACACAGATTTTGTACTAGGGTTGGCGGGAAATAACCTTTTCAATAAAGTACTTAACATTTCTCCAAGAAAAATAGTACTCAATATTATGAATGACCATCAAAATTACTTCTTTAAATCAACCAGAACATAATGTTATAGTAATTTTTTATAGTTAGGAATTACACATTTTAAAATTTGTAAGGAATTCTGTACATAAATAAATTCTTTTGAAATTTTTAAAGTTTATTTTCCATAATTTAATTTATATTATAAAAAATATAATGGCGAATACACTCATAAACTATTAAATAATGCATAATTTGTTCCTGAATTACAGAACAATGATCGAACATATGCCCTAGTAGAAATTTAGATGAGTTCAAATTTCACATCATTTTATCTAAAAGTCAAAACCGGTACTTAGGGTGTGTGCGAGTTCGACTAAATTGCTGACTAAACTAAATTTTGTCGATAATGCAGTGTTCGACTTTTCAATTTAGCAAATTTTCGAGCAAACTAAATTGAACTAAATTGGAAGACAGCAAACACACATGTGCTAATCGATTGATTATGGACTTGAACCATTACCGGTTACCGAATGGCGATCGAATGAAAATCTGTACAATTTAGTTTAGTCAGCAATTTAGTCGAACTCGCACACACCCTTAGTATTGACAATTGTGAAAAAAAATTATTGTACGGAAAACTATTTATGTAAGCTACTTGTATTACAAAAAGTGGCTTAAAGGGGCTTAAAATTTCGATAGCAATTTACCTAAAAACCTTAATAAACTGAGTATGCAATCAAAATGAGCAACTGAGAATTATATAGAATTCGTGAATGGGATGTACTTGGCAAACATTTTTTTCGTTTTGTTTTGTTTTTCAATTCAATTGGGATATTTCATTTTAAATCAACGAAAGACATTAAGCTTTTTAGACATAATCATTTTTTAAATTAATAAAATTATTCATAAATATTCTCTCATATTAAAGTAAGTAATTTGCAAAATTTTGGACCTCTGACTGAAAGGTACACCTTAATTTTTTTTTGTTTGCATTTGAATCGTCATAACTTTGGTCAGATCAATCCGAATTTCATGTGGTTTATTTCAAAATATTAGCCGAAGTATTCTAAACGAAATACTAAAGAAATTTGATCGAAAACTCAAATCTGTAAAAAGTTAAAAACCAAAATATGTAGAAAAACACGATAAATGCCATATATTTCACAACTTAAATCAATCTACAAAAACTGAGTATGAGGTCGTGATAAGAATCTTAAAGTCCAACGGAAATCATACTTAGATTGCGGATTATTTTTTTTTGTTGTGCTCTGTTATTAAATCAAAATTTCTAGTTTTTTATCAAACAATTCGTTGTTTGAATTTAGTATTAAAACATAAAATCATTCATGCTAAGCGAAATTTAATGATCCTTAAAATATTATCGATTTTGTTTACTTTAGGATTTGGTTATTTGGTATTTAGTTTTTTTTTTCATTTTCGTTGGCATTTTTCAATGTCAACATTTTGCACTTGCCTTGGGCGCGTCACTTTGTTGCAATTCATCAAGCTATCGGTCACATTATCGCAACATGAGGAGTTTGAACAGGCGACGCATAATAATGACGAACACGCACCAAACAACAATGGCAACAACACCTACAAGCAGCAGCAGCAACAACATCATAATAATAGCAACAACACAACCACCGAAAACTGAAAAAAACCAACACCTCATAATGTGTGAGTGGAGTGCCTGCCGTGCTGTGCCGTGCATCAATCATCACTCATTGGAAATGTCATCAATCAACAGCAACAATGATGACAACAACGATTGGTGGTGGTGGTGGCGGTGGCGGTGGCAGTGTTGATGCTGCAACGTTGGTTGCTGATATTGTTTCGGTTGTCATTGTTATGTTGTTGTTGTTGGTGTTGCTGTTGTTTGTTGCGGTGGCGCTGCGTCAAAGGCATCAGATGTCGGGCAACATCATCAACAAATAAAATAAAATAAAAACGAGCAACAAACTGCAGTAACTCGTCTGTAAAATAGAGATTTTAATCGCATTTTTTTTTTGTGTCACACACTTTGCAATATTTTGTGTGAAAAATGCTCATTGGAAATTCGAGTATGCCACAGATAAAAGTTGCTTAAGGGTTCCGAAATGTGAGTCATTTATTATATGGTTTTTCGAAATATTTCACATTTTTGATATCAATTAAAAAAAAATATCAAAAACATTCTTTAAAATAAAGTAGCCGCGCATTTTGTTGCATTAATATGCATGAGTCTATTTTAATAAATTTATATTTACAATTTTTACTAAAAAAAAAAACTAAAACAAGATGCTCATTAACTTTGATGTTGTCACGGCACAAGCAGACTAATGTCAATGGCTCTGTTAACAGGTAGTAGTCAAAACCCCAAACAGTGTAGATAAGAAAAACGGGAACAAAATACAATGCCACTCACTAAAACAGGTAGTTTGAATACAAAAAGGGTCAATTGACAAAATTCAATTTAATCAATTTTATATGCATTTCCACTTAGTCCGAAATGAGTTCATAACGAGCCGAAATGTTAATTAGTTCATTTCGTAGAAGTTGTTTCTATTATTATGTTGAGGTTTTTGTTTGTAATATATTAAATTACTTAATTCTATATGGAATGACTAAATATAGAAAGCCCAATGGTTATATGTTATGGGGTTTTCTTCAAATGGTATGCCAAACGTTTTGTTTTTAATGTAGTTCAAAGTTGTATTTTATGGAAAATATGTGAAATTATTGAATTTTTATTTTTATAAATTTTGTCTATATTTTCGATAATTTGGTTGTTACAAGCAATATTCCCTAATTGGCAAAAGGGATCCGTACGAAATATCGAAAAAAAAATTTCGAAACCTTAAAATGTCGTTATTAAAAAAGCCTTAGAACGCCGAAACAATATTTGGCCGAATCACAAAATGTCGAAAAATATTTTAAAGCTAGAAATTGTCGACAAATTTTTTAAACTATGAATACAAAAACATTTTTTTTTAGGATCAAAAAATGTTGAAAATTAAAATGCCGAAATATCAAAATGTTGAAATACAAATTTCAAATCCTATATGAGCAAGTCCAAACCAAATCGTAGGATTTGCAACTCACTCTCTTCGATTTCAATGATATTTTGGCAACTGATAAAGGGTGTAGGGATCTGAATTCACCTTTTTTTTCCGACCACTATTTCCAAAGATATCACTTTTTCCAGAGATACAGTCCAAAGTTAAAAACTTGTCAATGATAACTTTTGTATGGTGGTTCCTATTAAAAAAATTTCCCTTGATGCTAGAAACTTTTATAAGGTTTCGTTTTAAAACTAATAAAACAATCTTTTGGAAAATTCTTCCTAACATGAACATATGACCAATGGTCGTTATCCTTGAACTTCGAATTGCATTTAAAAAAAAATCAAAATTTGTGTTGATTTTTTTGTAAGTGTTGAAGCTAAATTCCAAGATGGTATTTTAAAGGTAGCATATTTAAAAATCTCCGCATGAATCCTAGAGTAGCTAAAAATCAAAATTCGTTCTTTTTAATATCTTTATCTTCGAGTTTTTTCGACATTTTCCATCATTTTTTCGGAAAAAAATGATTTCGTCATATTAAATTACGACATTTTTAGTTTTCGACATTTTGTTTTTCAACATTTTAGTTTTCAACATTTTTTTTATCGACATTTTGGTTTTCGACATTTTTGTTTTCGACATTTTCATGTTTCGGCATTTTTATTTTCTACATTTTAGTCTTCGGTATTTTTTGTTTCGATATTTTAAATTTCGACTTATCGTACCAGACCCTGGCAAAATATATTTATTAACATAACACTCCAATCAATTTCATTTACACTCTTAAATACTTGATTTTAAATCGTAAATATGAAATAAAAGATTTAGGAGTAATATTTGACTTCAAATTAAAGTCATTACGACTACATCATTTCAAAATCTTACGCTATGTTAGGATTTATTAGAAGAAATACGCAAACGTTTAAGGATCGAATGACAAGCTTTAGCTCTTTATATTTCCTTAGTACGGAGTCATCTGGAATACTGTGCTATTGTTTGGAATCCATATTACAATGAAAACTCTAGTCGAAATGAAAAATTACAAAGAAATTTAACAAGATACGCCATTTTCAAACTTCATTGGACTGATGTTCACCCAAATTATGATGCTAGGCACAAATTACTTGGGTTACAATCATTAAAGGACAGAAGAACTTATTTTTCATTAATGTTTGTGTACAATATTTTGTCTGAAAAAGTAAATTGTTCTGAGCTTTTAAATATGTTTAATTTGTATGTTCCACCTAGAGATTTAAGACATAATCGTTTGTTTGTTTGTTGAGTCCTTACATAGATTTAATTTTGCTCTCAATGAACCTATTTCTAGATGCATTAGATTATGCAATAGTTTTTCTCCACCTTTAAATTTCAATGTTAGTGAATATAGATTTAAATTAAATTTGTTTATCCTGTTTAATTAATTATATTTATTTATTGATTTGTAATTCGTCTGTATGATACCAATCAGTAGACTGAATAATTGAAATGAAATAACGTATTTATCAAAATTTGATCATGTTAGAAATTATTTTTAGTTTTTACAATGTAAAAATCAAATTCGCATCATAACCCTAGCTCTTTTTCAGAGATTTAACATTTGTTATTTGGTTCAATATTTACAAAGATTTCCATAACTTAAAATGTTTGGCTTTATCGGGTTTGTTACAAAATATTGAATATTTCATATATCTCAAAAGGTTATTGTTGGAATTGCTGCAAAATTAATATATTTAGTATGGAAACCCAAAAGAATAGGATTTTCGATTCGATTTCGGCATTCTCTCTAGTCTCAATTTATTTTTTTTTATAATGAACTATATAATTTTGTATTATAATTGTAGTAACCATAAATAAAAATATTTCTCTCCTAAAAGCACTTTTTTTTAAAGACAATTCTTACACATACTATTTTTCCCAGAATATTATTTCTCGGACAATTTTTATTGATTATTACCGCATTGGTAAGTTTTTTGTGTGGAGTTTGAGTTAGGTATGTTGTGTTAATGTGCGGTGAGGCAACTATTGATACAAACTTCGCCTTTGACTGTTTAATATCATCAGAAAAACTCCGACTGATTCTGATGACTGATTCGACCTTGCTACAAATTTTGAGAGACCAAGAAGAAATGTCTGTCAATTTTTACATACAAATATATTGAAGGATTTTTAGAAGTGTACATTTCTGGACTTTTTCATAAATAGCAAAAACACAAATATAGGGAAATTTTGTAGGAAGTGGCAGATCGTAACCCGATCGTAACCCGATCGTTCCCCGAAAGCCAGTACCCCGAAAGTCATTTCCCAAAAGCCATTTTCATTAATGAACATTTCCCCGAAATGGAACATTCCCTGATTAGACATTAACAACCACCTTAAACAACCACTTCTCCGCAATAGACACCGAAATGTGGACGGGCAAATCGTTAAAAATCTAATGGTACCATTTGGAGTTGTCTATGACCTGCAAAAAGTGGAAAAGGAACAATTTTTCGATAGCGGACATATCCATTTTGAGGAAGTGTCCATTTCAGGGCAATGTACAATCGGGTAAATGTCCAATCGGGGAAATGTTCATTCGGGAAAATGTTGATTCGGGGAAATGTGCATTTGGAGAAATTTCAATTTGAGGGGAAATGTAAATTTCGGGGAAATGTCCATTCGGAGAAGTGGCCGTTCATGGAAATGTCTATTTGGCGAAAGGTCCATTTTGGCGAAATGTTCATTTCGTGGTGGTGTCAATTTCTGCTAAATTTACATTCGAGGAAATGATCGTTTGGGGAATGTCCATTCGGGAAAAAACGCATTTCGGGGAAATGTCCATTTTGGGAAAATGTTCATTTCTGGGAGGTGTTGATTTCGGGGAGGTGTCCATTTCGGGGAAATGTCCAATTGGTGAAATGGTCGTTCGGGGAAATATCCCTTCCGAGAAATGTCCATTCGGAGAAGTGTCCGTTCAAGGAAATGTCCATTTCGGGGAAATGGCCGTTTGGGAAATGACCATTCGGGGAAGTGTCCCCTTCAGGAAAATGCATTCGGAGGAAATACATTTAGGGGTAATGGAGGTAATCGATAGCGGATACATCCATTTTGGGGAAGTGTCTATTTCGGGGCAATGTCGAATCGGGGAAATGTTAATTCGGGGAAATGTTCATTCGGGGAAATGTTTCAATGTGCATTTCGGGGAAATGTCAATTTCGGGAAAATGCGCATTACGGGGAAATGTCCAATTAGGTCGTTCGAGGAAATGGCCGTTCGAGAAAGTGTACCATTCGGGAAAATGCCCTCGAAAGAAATACCTTTCGGTGTAATGACTTTCAGAGAAATTTACATGCACCGACTTTTCATAACATTCAGAAATAAATCCAATATATGTTACGAATGTGTATTTTTTTTACAGATTTAAAAGAAATATTATTTTTATTAAAATCAAATCAATTTATAATAAAATCGAAATTATTGTAAACTTCGTATTTAGTATATAAATCGAGGCAATTAGGTGGTATCACTCACTCTGAAATAGAAACATTCAAAGTTTTAAATGTCCTAAAAATTAGTACGAAAAAATATTGTATATTTGTAATTTCGAAATAATGAATATTTACTTTTTCCACTTAATACAGTCAAATACAGTTTGTACATACAATCTTTAACTATAATAAAAAAACACCACGTTTGTACCGCTGTCCTGACGTCCTAACGATATAAAATTAATCCGCGCCGAGTGCCAGGCGTAGCTCATCACTTAAACGCACCGCCCGATTAGCGTCATCAACGCAACTCAGGCGTGAGTTGAAAACAACGCGAAACCGGGTGGTGTTGCTGAACGTGTCCGAGTTCTTGTGGTATTCGGTGACGTGAACGGGACGTGAAGAAAACTGAAAAACAAACAAAAAAAAAACACGAGAGAAAAAAAAGTAAAAATCAGCGGCGGCTGCAAATTAGTTAGTGCAGCCGGGCGTTAAATATTTTGAGTGCCTGCTTGGGCGGCGGAAACTGATGACGAATACGAAACATGCCACGAATGCCACATCGACCGACAATCGCAGCACAGAGCCTCAACATTGAGGCAACCCTTTTTTGACCAACAACAACAACAATAATAAAACAACAACAGAAACAAAAACTTTAACATTTACAAAACAAAACTACGAACAATAAATGAAAATTATTTCCATCAGTACGTCCATCAAAATGGAGGGGGGGGGGGGGGGGGGGGTTCCGAACATTTGGAGAAGGTTCTGTTGATAGAACTGATGATGATGGTGTCAGAGACGCACAGTCAAACCGGAATTGTAATTGGTAAACACAGGTGTTAAATTGATGCCAAATTCTCACGGAAGTTTAATCCGTTTTGTTGATTTCCGACAGTCGAGGCGATGTTGGGTATCATGACTGATTAAAAATCGGACAGCCACGTCACCGAAAATAAATGCAAAACTAAAGAGAAAAACAACGAACATGTGTGTGGTGGGCTAGTATGGTGGGTTTTATGGAACAGGTTGAAGTAGCATTTAGTGTACCGAAAAGAGCTCGCAAATTGAAAATGCGATCGAGTTTTTAAGGTGGTGTTTGAGGCAGTCCACATCATTACGGGGGGGTTGAGACTCATCTAGTTCGATTTCTATTAAAAGAGGCACAGACATCCAAAATTACAAAAAATGGTACAAAGTTGTAAAGGAGAACCTAATTTTGAAGTGGTGTTCGAGGCATTCCACTCATTAACATGGGACTGATCCATTACAATATCAACTCGATTTTTAAGCCATTTCAGTTTTAGCTATAGAACTTGAACAATTTGTTAGTGGTTGTAGTTCAAAAATCCCAAATGCCACTTTTTTCTTTATTTTGGATATCACTGTTTCTTCTTTCTGTGGTCTTAGACTGAAATGAGACTTTAAAAGAATATAAACGTAATTATAAACGTTTTTAAATTATGAATAACGTCGATATTTCTCTCAAAAACTCAAATTTTATAAAAAAAAATTAAGTTTTCCAAGTGGTCCTCAAAGAGATCGCATTTTTTAAATGGTGTTCGAGGTATTCGACATCATGTACAGGGGTTGGGACTGATCCATTTCAACTATTTCAACTCGATTTTTTATAAATTTTCACTTTTAGCTGTAAAACATGAACAGTTTGTTAGTGGTTGTACTTCAAAGACCCGAAAATGAAACTCTTACAGTTTTTTTTTGTGGTATTTATACTAAAATGAGACTTTAAAAGAGTATAAATGAAAATAAAAAGGCTTTTACATCATGCATAACGTGGATATTTCTCTCATCAACTCAAATCTGACTCGGACATATAACTTTAAACAAATATATAGTTTTTCAAGTGTTCTTCATACTAAAATAATAACTGGAAAAAAAAAACTGCAAAATTCAAAACTTAAAACCAAGATCTAATAGTCTTACAGATTTTTACTAGGTTTTGTTATTTAAAAAAATGTATATTTCCGGTTTTTGTATATAAAAATGCGATATAATTTCAAATGTTGTATAAAAAGCCTTTAAAACAAGACCATTAAAGGTTGTTTAACGAGCATATTTCTCACTTCAATTCTGTCCATTCTCTGTCTTAATCTATAGAACTCTATGTACCTCAATATAGAAAGGCTTGCAGTAATTTTATGATCTGACAACGTTAAATTATGTGCGTTTCGATAATGATCCGGATATGGACTTTAAGCTGGCCTGGTCGTCTTCCACGGACATTGGCTTAGATTTGCATTGATTTGATGGCACTCTGCGCACTGCCTTGGATATTCCCTCTACGCACATATATTTCGAACACGACGTACGTAAATTATGCCCTAGCAGCAGCAGCAGCAGGAGTAGCAGCAAAAAGGGCGCTGTAGAGCCCAACGAGCACCATGGACATTAGGACACTTGCAGTCAACGGTGCTGTGTGCCTTGATACTGTTGTTGCTCTATCCATCAGACAACTGACAGTCGAGCGAGTCGAGTCGAGACGAGGCCTGTATTTACTGCATGGATGGCATCGATTGAGCAGATTAACGACTTCTGTGTATGTGAAATAAATAGAATTTATATCTAAAGTCATGCCATGTCGGTAGTTAGTAGACACTTTCACTTGGACACATTGTATGGTTGCGTACATTGGTGGAGTTCTATTACCATATACACGAATACAATAAATAGTATATATCATCGTTGTAGAACGAGAAGTCACCAAATACATTTTTTTGAAAAACTAAAATTTCGAGTTGGTTGACTAATATTATAAAAAGTAATTGATGTATTTATAAAGTTGAAATATCAATTGATAGATTTACGTTTTCTTATCATGTGGTAAGAAAATTGAGATCATAAAATTGACAGATATATACAGATTTTTGTAAATGAATATTTGGTATTTTGAAAATGTATTTGGTGATTTTTCGTTCTACAACGACGATATGATGTTAAATAGGTAGGTACTTTATATTTTTTGAAAAATCTAGCCAAATAGTCGATTTATTTAAAAGACAAATACTATTATGAAATAATTGTCCCACCCTACTTTGTGGAGGAACTAAATTTTGTACGGAATAAAAACCAATAAAATATTTTATATCCAGCAAGGTATTACAAAAGTGGTTATCTGTCCATGTCTTCTTAATAGGATAAATATCTACTCTAGTAGGGTAAAAGCAGTAAAATATTTTGATGTAACAGAAATGTCTAAAATCGGTGCGAAAAATGCTCGTTCTTGAAAAGTAAAACTGAAATTTACGTTTTCATTCCTTACAAAATGTGGGAGTGATCAAAATGAATGCAAACTAAATCAATTTTATCCTAAGTCAATCCTAATTTGATACAAAACATACAAGCTACAACCAATATATATAGCCGGCCTCAGCAGTCCAGAGGTAGCGCGCTGGACTTGCATTCTGAAGGTCTCGGGTTCGAATCCCGGCTTGGGCATGGGCGCTCGTGGTGATATTAACCACAAAATCGTAGGGAATAGATTTCACAGTACAATGGATATAGTCTGTCTGAGTGCTGTGGATCTTAGTAGATATTCCAAAAAAAAAAAAAAAAATATATATATATGGGTCCTGTAGTTATTGTTTCCGAAAACAAACTGCATTCAAAGAAAAACTAATTCTTCAAAATAATTATTTTATTCATCAATATTATGAATATTTACTCCAACTACCAGATTTATCATATGGAATATTTCATTAATTGAATTAAAACAAGTTGGGAAAGTTAGGTCACATGGGTAAGTTCGGTCACATGGGCGGACTTTTATAGTCGGTCGGGCCCGACTATGGAAAGTTTTTAATTATACTGAACCTCCCCACCCTCAGAATATTATTCACATATCAGAAATTTACATCTTATATCCCCATAATTTAAAAAATTGATATTCAAAAATTTTGTAAGGATAACATTTCATAGATTTGATTTTAATAATTTACGGTTCAAATTTCCACTATGAAAACCCGGGAAATAATGAAAAAAAAGGTGGGCGTATCACTCACATTTTTGGACCACATATTTTTGTATGAATTATAACAATACGTTTTAAATTTTATAACTATACCTTGAATACTTTTCGAGTTATTAGTTCCGAAAGAGTTATATGAAAGTGACTTGTATGGGAGGTGGGCGTGTCCGTTGACCGATTTGGCTCATTTTCAAACTCAGTTCCTACTGTTTGCTAAAATATATTGAGATGAAATTTCATCGCATTCTGATCAGTATTTCTCAAGTTTTTCTGTATTCGGACAGCAAGACGGACAGACAGACGAACATGTCTAAACGGACTCAGGTAGTGATGCTGATCAAGAATATACATACTTTTCCATACCGGACACGCCTCCTAAGGGGCTTTACAATATATGCACAAAGTTAATATACCCTGTACCTCTTAGGTGTAGGGTATAAACAGGGACTAAAACCCTTTAGAATATCGGAAAATCGCAGTTCCGATTTCGGTGCAAAATATCGAAACTGATGAAAACTAATTACTTAATTTGAAATAAAAAAAAATATTGTTCGACTATTTTTTTATTTTGAATTTTTCAAAAAAAAAAAAAATTGCGAAAGAAGAAAAACAAATTTTGACTTGAAAAAAAAAAATGTTCAAATATTTTTTTGAAAAAATAAAACAAATTATCATGAAAAAAAATGTCAGACACTTTTTTTATGTATATTTCGAAAAAAATATATGAAACAAAAAAAAATATTTTTTTGAATTTGTCAAAAAATAAAATTTTGTTTTTAAAATAAAAAAAAAATAAAAAAATGAGTTATACAGATTTTTATTATTCCCAACATTTTATTTTTAAATTAAAAAAGAAGTATATTTCATAAAAAATTCTAAAAAATATATTTTTTTTTCGAAAAAAATAAAAAATTGTCAAAAAATTAAATTTTGTTTTTTTCTTGAAAATTAAAAAAAGTATATTTCAAAAAAATCTCAAAAAAAAAATATAGAACAAAATAATTAAAAAAACTTTTTGTCAAAAAAACAAATTTTGTTTAAAATTAAAAAAAATCGAAAAAAAATTAAACTTTTTCGGAAATAAAAAAAAATTTTTGAATTTGTCAAAAAATTAAATTTTGTTTTTAAAATAAAAAAAAAATAAAAAAACTTTTTTCGAAATAAATGAGTTATACAGATTTTTATTATTTCCATTTTTTTTTTAATTCATAAAAAATTCTGAAAAAAATATTAATTCATAAAAAATTCTGAAAAAAATATTTTTTTTTTCTCGAAAAAAAGAAAAAATTGTCAAAAAATAAAATTTTGTTTTTTCTTGAACATTCAAAAAATACTATTTCAAAAAAATCTCAAAAAAATTTTAGAAAAAAAATATTAAAAAAAACTTTTTGTCAAAAAAACAAATTTTGTTTAAAATTTTAAAAAATCGAAAAAAAATTAAACTTTTTCGGAAATAAAAAATAATTTATAAATTTTTTGAAAAATAAAAATTAAATAATTTTTTAAATAAATTTTTCAGAAAAAAAAAAAAAATTAAAATTATTTTTAAAATATATTTTTCATAATTTTTTTAATTAATGAAAAGTTGTCATTACAAATAAATAGATTACAAAACATTTTGCGAATTTATGCATGTTGGGAAATTCTATATAAATATGACAAAATATTTACGAAAATAATAAATATTTCAATTGCAATTTGAAAAATTTGTTAATATGATGTACATTAGACTGATTCAAAAACAGAAAACTTTAAAATGATTCGCTCCGCGTTGACTTTCTGAAACTAGGACCTCTGAAACTGAGAAGAAGCTTTTAAAACCCAAAAAAAAGTGATCCTGTGATATTGCGCAAAGAGCTTTAAGGACATTTTTGAGCTTTTAATGACTATTTTCAATTAAATTATTGTTACACCAAGTATAAAAAGATATCATTCAATTTTGTTGTTTTATTTAATTTAGAAGCACTTACTGAAATTATGGTTTTTAAAACTATAAATTTTTAGTTAACCGTTAAAATTTGATGACTTGCCAAACACTAAAAATGTCGACTTTTCTTTACTATAGTAATTTTAACGGTCGAAATTTTTCTAATTTTATTTTAACAAGTTTGGGATAACATTTTTGTATTATTGCACATACAATTATCTTTAAATTGATATGTCTCTCTTATATTTTTAGATATCGTTTTATTAGTAAATACTAAAAGTATGCACTAGGGCTAGCCTAAAAAATAATATATTTTGATTGAAATAAAATAAGATATAAAAGGTCCTAGTTTCAGAAAGTCGATACGGAGCGAAAGAAAAAATAGTTTTAGATTTTTCATACAAGTTTGAATCAGTCTAATGTACATATATTTGGTGTCTAATGTATTTTTTCATAAATATGATGTAATGTAGTTTTCGCATACAGTTTCTTATATTGAGGAAGACTTTTGCAGTCGGTCGTCAAATTGATGATGAAACATTGTTGGTTTGTAGTGATCAATATTATGAATTGTATTCAATGCAATGAATCATCGTTTAAAGATCAAAATTCAACAATATGAAGAAGGTTTTGTTTTGTTCGGTGTAATTAATGGATACTGTAAGACAACGTAGACTTCCTAGGTTTGTCTGCCGAGCGTTAGCTACGTATAGTAAATTCTTTGCGTTTAGATGTTGGCAGTTTTAGGGTTAAGGCACTGTAATTACGAAGCAACAAAATTACATAATTAAAACAAAATAGATTTTATAAAATATAGGGAATATAAAAAATGTATTACAAAACACTGCCACAAATTCTTTTCAAATTTTTTCCAGTATTTATTTCTTATACATAACCAACATCCGTATCCTATTAAAGTCGAAAGCATTCCATGCCCAACGTGTTTTCTGTTCACATATCGTCACTGTCATGCCAAAGGGGCGAATGTGCATTTTTAAAAATGTTGGGAAATCAAATTTTAAAGTTTGAAGTGCTTTAAAAATTACAAAATTTTAGTTTTTTTCAATTTTTTTTGTTATTTTGGTTTATTCATGAATTATTATAACGTATATAAAATATCTTTGGATTCGGAAAATTTACTGAATAAATACGAATTTTGTGAGGCTATATCCTGACCAAAACGCAAATATTTTTGTTTTTTATGCTATAACTTTTTATTAGCTCAAAATAAAATAGTGATGTAAAGGAATTAATTGTTTGTTTTTAAAGCACCTATCGATCTGCATCATTACTTAAACAACTTGTCAAACATTAATTTGCCATTTGTTATTTGCAGGAAAAAATGTTTGGCAAAATGGTGCTTTAAAAACAAACAATAAATGCCTTCACACTACTATTTTATCTCGTACCAATAAATAATTATGGCGAAAAAGGAAAGATTCGCCCTTTTGGCATGACAAGATTTTCAATTTTTCAAATTCGCCCTTTTGGTTTTGACTTTTGTGGCTAGATATATCCAACAAAACGACACGCGATTTTAGCACAGTATACTTGAGGAAAAACTACATTCAAAAATGTAAAAAAACGCAAATGTCAAAAATTGCACATTCGCCCCTTTGGCATGATAGTGACGATATAACCATTTGGTAAAATAAATTAAACATGGTGTCAGACATGAAACTAATAGCCCTCATAACAAGAGCAACGAGAGCATTTGTTTGTCTATATGTTTGTCCGTCAGTGCCATTTGCCAATGGCAATGGCAATGACCACTTGAAATTTGAAATCAATGCGTAAATTGCACTAATTGGGCTAAAGGTTGGAAGTTAGTTGATTTTTTATTGAGTTTATTTTTAATTAGTCCTTACAACTAAAAGAAAAATTACGTTTATATAAAAATCTATTACAATTTTCTTAAAAACTTTACGAAGTAGGAAAAAACTGTAGATAGGAAAAAGATATTTTCTCGTTATTGTATCGTCAAATGATTTGAAGGATTGTTTAATAAATGGTAACAGTTTTTGTTCAAATTATGGGATCATTCTATGACTCAATAATATAAGAAATGTTATATAAAAAATGTCTTATTTTGCACCTAATTTAAGAAATGGGGTGTTTAAGAGATGCATATTACTGACAACACCTCGTAAAAAAATTGGATATCTTAATAAATTAGTATCAATTTTCAGAATTGCTTTAGACAATAAAATTACCTTCGATCACAGAAAAAATGTACATCATATTAATGAATTCCGTTTTTCAAATCAAGATTCATTTTATTGAAGAACCATTCATAATTATAATTACTAACGACATCAATGTTATGAATGCGATCATAAAAATGAAGAACGCTTGGTAACTGTCGAAAAGAGTTCTTTAATGTGATGAATTGTATGTGAAGAATACGTTTCATCATATTAATGAAGAAGAATATGAAATATTGAAGAATGCTGTTCATTAAACCAAATTTCAATCAAAATATTTATTTTTCGTTCATTTTTTGCCGTACTTCTCTGTTCTCAAAAAGTTCTGGTATATTATTTCTTAAATAATGCTTGCTCGATATGCATTAATTGGTAAAATGTTTTATAGTATATTTATTTAAAATTACAACTGTATATTAATAAAAATTTATTTTTATAAAAAATATATTTAAAAAAAATTAGTTCTAAAAAAATTTATTTAAAAAATGTTTTTTCTATTATTTTTTAAGTACAATTTTTACAACAACACTTCTTTTTCAAATTATGTTCTAAAAATTATTTTTTTTAAATTCGTACAAAAATATTATATTCATAAATATTATGAACAAATTCATCAATATGACGTTTCAAATTCGTTGTATTGAATATTTCGATCTTCACTATGATGTTCATAGTACGATTAATTTCATATGTATAATGAGTGTATTCATCAATATGTAATTTAATGAATGGTGGTATCAATATGATGAATCTGGTGGTTGGTGAAAAATTCATAATATATATGAATACATTCATCATAAAGATGATTTTTTTTCTGTGATGATATATCACATATTCGAACCCCATGATTTCTTGTTTTTCTAAAATTTATCGATGAACCATGAACGCTGTATATTGTGATATAGTTCAGTTTTGTTTAAGATATATTTAAAGAAATATTTTAAAGAAATATTTTTAACTAGCACAATCTAAAACAATAAATAAATATCGTCATTTTAGAACGGACTATTACCAAATACATATTTATGAAAAACTTAAATTTCGAGTTTATTGATTAATATTATAAAAAGTAATTGATGCAATTTTAAAAAGATCATCGATTAAAAATTGGCAGATATATAAAGATTTTTTTTTAAATGAATATTTGGTATTTTGAAAATGTATTTGGTGACTTTTCGTTTTACAACGACGATATATATAATTTCACTGTCAAAAATGTGTTTTTTTAAATTTTTGGTGTATATCCCATTGTATATCACATTTAATAATATTTTAAATAAATAATACTAATATTATGCATATGAACGATACCAATAATTGGCATTAATAATGAACTGAAAATTTAATCTGAAAAAAAAAAAAATGTAAAACCTCTACATAAACCTTATATAGGTGCATATACTATACGAGAAAGTACAAGCTAGAGCTTTTGAATACAAGACAAATTCTGTTTATTGTTTTGTGCTTTTTGTCCTGTGCTTTCAGTTATATCATGAATTTAAAGCTAATTCTACAACCACCCGAAAACACGTATTTCCCCCAATACTAAAAACTCCACTTCACTTCGAATAGCAGTTGCATTAATTCGTACCATTCAAATTTATTTAACATAACGAAAATTTAATACAGAACAGACAGCATCTGTACTCACTGGAAAAAAATATGTTTTGCAGCAAACATATTATGTTACACGTTATATACATGAATATCCAGCATTTTAAAATAAATATGTTCAGAACAAATAATAACTATAAGTCATGAAATGAATATCAAATTAATTTTAAAAATTTCGAATTAAAATTACAATCCAGTTAAAAATAACAAATTTACGATTGCAAATATATTATGTTCGCTGCAAACAATTTTTTTCTCTGCGCGTAATCTTCAAAAATGCCACCTACATTTTATCCATATTAGAGAGTACATCAAAACATAAAAATTCGTTGGGTTGTGGCCCATATTTCAACACAACTCTTATTCTATATTCACCATCAGCAGTACGGTCTGGGATATTCTCCAGGAGTATATTAATTTTAACATCTATCTCGAATATGGTCTACAATAAATTGTATTATTAAATTTGTATTATTTAAAAAAAAGGAAAAAATAAAATTACACACATTTAACTTTGGTGGACAGTTGCGCATAAGCTCAGGTATATATTCCGCATATGTATGTAATATATCGGCCTTATTAAAAAGTGCCACGCACAGATTATTTCGTTGCATATTCCAAAGAGTGCTCACCCACTGGCCCCGTATTTTCTTAAAGGTCTTTACTTCGCACTTAGGTAATAAAAATTCAATTGATTTTGCTAAATTTCCGAATTTTATATATTTCACCTACCGTAAATATTTGATTTTCTGGTAGGTCCAAGAGGTATTTAATTTTGCCTTTGACGTGTACGGTTTCATCATCGATATACGTGAAATTTGTACCAGATAGATCCACGGCGTTGGTTATAAAGTTATTCGGATGTTCATCACATGGTGTAAACAAATTTACATTATTCATATAAACTTGATAATTTAAATTCTAAATATAAATATATATTACAGTAATAATTTATTTCAATTATATTGTATAAATTACCTTTATGCCATGTACGGCATTTAGCCAGACTAATGCCAATGTACTCAAATGTAACCACTTCATATTGTTGTCCAACCAAAAAATTAATAATCTGGAATAACTGAATAGCATTTGTTTTATATAGCTGTAATTCAGCTAATTATTGAGTGATTTATGTAGAAAAAAATAATTAAAAGGTGTGGAAAATATTAATAATTACAATCAGAGGTGTTACAAGTTTTCATTTTATTAATTACACTACACAACAGCCATTCTACGCAGCAGTTAATTCTATTTTTGTATTATATAGAATGACTCACTGATACCGAAGATATGGTTTAACATTTTTCTTTGGATTGATTTAAAAAATATATATAATAGTAATAAACCGAGATTTGAAAAGG
Organism: Dryomyza anilis; assembly: GCA_951804985.1. NCBI lineage: Eukaryota > Metazoa > Arthropoda > Insecta > Diptera > Dryomyzidae > Dryomyza > Dryomyza anilis. The sequence continues at coordinate 123,688,832 of OX638130.1, read as the reverse complement.
GTGGTCACATACACTCAAAATAATTTCTAGGACATTTCTAGAATTTTTAATTTCGTAAAATACACGAATAATTTGTAGAATACACGAACAATTTATTTATCATATTATTTTCTATGATTTTTTGTTACGAAATAATAACATGTATGAATAAGCTTTACATTTTACAAATAAATGACTTAAATTTCGTAATTTTTGAGGGTATACGTAGAATTTTACGAAATATTCGTGCTTTTACGAATAATTAGTAAAAACAGCAATAAAAGTGCGTCAAATATCAACATAATATTTCATATTTTTATGAATGAATGGTCATTTTCTTTAAACAAATTGCTAGTGTATTTTACGAAAGATTCGTAAAATGTTTCATAAAATGTATGACTGCTATCGTAAAAATTACGAATACTTTCATAAAATGTAGGAATATATTCGTAACAAGGTACACACATATTCAATAAATTACAAAACTTTCGTATTATGTACGAATGGTTTTCGTAGCTAAAATCTACGAATAGTTTCATAAAATAAACAATTATTATTCGTAATTTTATCATAAAATTACGAAAGATCTTTCGCGTACTTTGCGAAATATTTCGTGGATAAATTTCACGTATTTTTTCGTAAAATACATGAACGATTTCGTGTATTTTAAGCAGATATTATTTTGTGTGTATAAATATTCCGTGTTTTAAATAACTCATATGACCAAGTGTAATATCGAACTAAAGGTAATTAAATATCCAATAAATATTTCTCATGATATTTTTAAATTAGTTTACTAGTTTAAGAGAACTCAATACGAGAACTTGAAAAAAGTTTTTTTGCCCACAAAAATTTAAATCAAAAATACATTTAAAAAATTGGAAAAAATCTAGAGTAAAAAAGCATAAAAATAAAAAAGAAATAATGTAATCGGATTACGCCCATTGGGATCGTAAAAAGTAAATACATATCATGGGATGTAATTGAGTAGAAATTTTGGTAGCGCCATGGTCGTGAAGTGATCATGTCATTATTTGAGGTGATCGGGATATGACGAGGCCCATAATGTCCTTGTAACGCAGTGTCCTGATCATGTAATGACCTCAGACCATGATCATGTACTGATCGGGCAATTCCCCATTTTAATATTTACCCGACAATTGCCTTGTCTGAGCCCGAGCATAATTGGGTTTCTCTCATTAATCTCGATCATTGCCTGATACTAATTTCGTTATAAGGAACAAATAATGTAGCTATGATCGGGAACATTGACTGTTTAGATAATGTAAACCCTGCTATGGTAAGCATAATAAGGGCATGCAAAGGCAATGATCATATTTTCTCTAATAGGGCTTACCCAACGAAAACCCGATCATTTCCCGATGGCGCATCGGCCAAATTTCTACTAGGGACGTTGACTAATTCGAATCATTTTCGAACTATTCTATTCTACTAATATATATTGAAACTAAATTTCTTCGTATTCGGAATAGCCGGAATAGACGGTCATGTCTAAATCGACTAGGAAAGTGATGTTGATGCTAGAAAATATATACTTTTTCGTACCGATCATGCCTCGTAAGAGGTGCTAAAATATCCTCACATACATTTTATAACCTGTAACTTGTGGTTACACTCAATTGTAATGTTCTCTGTTGTCAAAATGTACAGATTTATACAGACAATTTCCTTTAAAAATATGCAGGCTAATTTTGGAATATTACTAACTGTGCATCATTTCGCTTTTTCAATTTTCCGCAACTTTTTAAATGCATTTTTGTTTAAAATTTTTGTTGAAAAAATTTACATTTTTCGAATTCTTCAATAGACTTATCTTAAAACAGGGGAGTATGTATCGAGATTCGAAAGTCAATGCGATACGAAATTCAATTTAAATCGAAGAACAAAGCGTTACGAAGGCAAATTCATACAATCTAACGGAATTGAAAAGGTAGCCGTGTTGTCACTTTTTGAATTTGAATACGAAAGTTCCAAATTTAAATGCGAAAGTCACACTATCAAAGTACCATTTATTAGAATGCGAGTAATATCACATTCGAATCGCATTACAGAGTAACCCCCCAGAAAACCAATTTCAAAATATTGTGAGAAATGTTTATTTAATTTTTAATTGTCTTTCATTCGATAAAACACTTGAGTATATAATTTGTTTAAAACGCGAGATATTTATAAATAAATGTGACCACCTTTTTGAAAGCACAGTACAAAAGTTAATGTCCGATTTCTCGTAAACCGATCCATTGAAAAGTTTATAATTAGTAAATTAAAATACTGCAGATCATTGTCAATAATACAAGAATTATGGAATTTACTGCAATAACTTTTTTCTCATTTTGTAGTGTTTCCTTTTATTTGGTCAAATCAATTATTCAAAATGCGAAATTTGTGATTTGCTGATATCTCATAAACATATCCATAGATAATGTTTTAAATCATACATTCGAATTATGTGGGTCAATTCCAATAATACGAAAATAGTTGCATTTTCTGCGCAAACTTTTATCCTCATTTTGTTGTGTAGTATTATCAAACTCAATTGCGATAAATATAACAACTTCCTCTAACATATTTTTATTTATTAATATGTTTTTATTGCCTGTTAAAATCTGTACAGTAAAATAGCAGGTAAACTTTTAATTACATAGGTACATCAAGCTGGTTTTTCGTGCGGACGACAACATGCATTAACATTTTCTAAAATCTCCATTGAGAAATATTGCACATGCAAAGATTTACAACGTTACCTCATGGAATTGGTTGTAACATTTGTGTTACAGTCGTATCTGTTACGGGGGAAAACCATACAATATATTTACAAATTTAATTTCCATTAATATCCAAAACCAATTTTCATTTACATTAGATGAACTTTGTAACATATATTTATAAAAAATAATTGAACCAATTTGATATATACTTCATTGAATGTAAATTCTTTAATTTCGTAAAATTACGAAATATATTTCAAAAAATATTTATTTGAATAGACATTTTCTGTTTTCCTGGATTCAATTCAATTGTAAAATAGTTTATAAGTGATACATATTTTTGTAAATATACGAATTTACGAAATACATAATCATCGCATCAAAATTTCATTCGTAGAGAATGTTTTTTGTACTACACAATGTCTAAATAACTAGCTAGAGCTTTCGAATATAAGAGCTATTTTACATTTGTTTTGTGCTTTTTGCTCTGTAATTTTTGTCCGGTGATTTTTGTCTTGTGCTTTTTGTTCTGTGCTTACAGTTATAACATAAACTAAAAGCTAATTCGATATCACCACCAAAAAACACGTATTTCCCCTACTAAAAACTCCCCTTTACTTCGAATAGCAATTGCATTAATTCGTACCATTAACATTTATTTAACATAACGAAAATTTAATACCGAGCAGACATAAGCTGCCCTTTTCCAAAAATCCACCTATGCTTTATCGGTATTAAAGAATATGTCAAAACAAATAAATTCATCGGATTTTGTACCATACTTCATTATACTTCTTAGTTTATATTCACCATCAGCAGCACGGTCTGGAATATCCTCAAGGAGTACATTAATATTAATATCTAAATCGAATATGGTCTAGAAGAAATTGTATTATTGCATTTGTATTATCTAAAAATAAGAGAAAAAACACATTTACATACATTCAACTTTGGTGGACAGGTGCGTTTATCCACTGGTATATATTCTGCATATGTACGAAATATATCGGTTTTACTAAAAAGTGCCACACATAGATTATTTCGTTGCAAATTCCAAACAGTGCTCACCCACTGGCCCCGAGATCTTTTATAGACGTACACTTCGCACTTATGTATTGAAAATTCAATTTATTTTTTCTTTTATTTCCGAAATTTGTATATCTCACCTACCGAGATTCTTTGATTTTCTGGTATATCCAAGAGGAATTTAATTTCACCTTTGACGTTTAAGGTTTCATCATCGATAAACGTGAAATTAGCTTTGGATAGATCCAACGCATTGGTTATAAAATTATTTGGATATTCATCACATGGTGTGTACAATTTTGCATTATTCAAATATACTTGATAACTTAGATTCTATATAGAAATATAAATATATATTACAGTAATAATTCATTATTATTATATTGTAAAAATTACCTTTACGCCATGTACGACATGTAGCCAGACTAATGCCAATGTACTCAGATGTAACCACTTCATATTGTTGTTCAACCAAAAATAGAGTAATCTAGAATAACTAGTGAGGTTTATAGCATTTCTTTTATATAGCTATAATTCTGATAATTATTGTGTTATTTGTATAGATTAAAAAAATTAAAGTATTTGGAAAATATTCATAATTACAATCAGAAGTTTTAATCTACAACATTATTTTATAAATTTGTAAATTCGTTGCGATAATATTTATCACAATTTCCTCTAACATAGGTATTTTTATTTATTTAGCTGTTTTTATTGTCTGTTAACCCGTATACAGTAAAATAACAGGTGAACCATTCAATTACACAGGAACTTCGACCTAGTTCTTCATGTTGACCACAACATGCATTTACACTTTGTAAAATCTCTATTGGGAAATATTGCACATGCAAAGATTTACAACGTAACATCATGGAATAGGTTGTCATTATTGTGGTTGCATCGTATCTGTTAAGGGAGAGAACAATACAAAATATTTACAAATAAAAATTGCAACGTACATAAAGAAGTTTTTCAAATCATTTACAATGAATTTGGTAAATTAAGTACATTTTTCATATCTTCCCATAATGTGCTATTGCAAGATTCAAATTAAAAAAATTTGATCATAGTAGCTCTGAATTAAATGGCAGAAAATAATTTGTGTCAGTTATAGTCAATAAAAAATTTATTTAACGCGAAAATGGCAAACGAAGTGGAAGTGCGAGAAAATATAATTCAATTTTTTCAAAAACAACCTAGTTGGTCTTTTAAAAAAATTGCCAAGGAGGTAGGGGCTAACCCTAAGACCATTTCTCGCGTTATCAACCGCTTTAAGGAAGACCTGAGTATTGATCGGAAGAAAGGTTCTGGTAAAAAAAAGGCCCAAATGATTGTGAAAAGTCGAAGAAGGTTGTGAATATTTTAAAGAAAGATCCAAGCATATTCGGAAGAAAATTGTCGAGAAAAGCGGATTGCTCCGAATCTTTCGTGCGCAGGACTAAGAAAGAAGCTGGGCTGAAGACGCACAAGGTCCAAAAAGCTCCGGATAGAAATGCCGTCAAGAACGAAACCGCAAAACAACGAGCTAAAAAGCTGAACCAAGATTTTTTAAAAAATTCGATTGCTGCAGGACTTTTCTCAGCTACCTGGGCAGGAATTTTATACAGCCGATTCTCGAGGAAATGTCGCTGAAAAATTCAAAGATTCCCAAAGAAATTCCTTGTTTGGCAGGCAATTTGCAGTTGTGGAAAAAGGAGCAGCTCATTCGTGACATCGAGTACAATTAATAGCGAAATATATGTGAAGGAATGCTTGCAAAAGAGATTGTATTAATTTCTGGTTTTTTATTTTTTTTTTTAAATCTAAAAATAATTTGCAAATTAAAATATTTTATTCTATAAAAATTCGATTACTAGATTTCTAAATTTTTTCATTTTTGTAGCCGACAATTTTATTCTACGCAGTCCTTAGAAATCACAAGATATTGAACCCATTATACGATATATTTCGTAACGATATCGAACGTCAAATTGGACATACATGGAGATCGATGCCTTCTGTCATAGTTTTCTCGAAACGAGAAATCTATATCGATAAAACGACAGAAAAAAAATATCTAAGTTCGAGATTTCTTCGACAAATATTGCGATATCGGTGTCATAAATGTTTAAATATCGTATATTGTCCTTAAAGCTTCAAAGCATCGAAGTACTCGGAGACATTGCATACTGGGATATAAATCAAAATTCATTAATTTCGTGATGTTACGAAATATATTTTAATAGATATTTTGCGTATTCTCTGGATTCAATTCAATTGTAGAATAGTTCATTAGAGTTATATATGTTCGTAAACTTTTTCGTAAGCTAAATAAGCAATTATGTCCTTTGTACTACATAATTCCTTAATTAAAATAAATTCAAAACAAATATTATTAAAGTAATCATTTTTGTATCATTTCAAAAGCAATGGTATTCAAAAATTGTTTTCGAAATGAAATAATATTCTTAAGCATTTTTCATATGTTATTTAAGTCTGTATACACAGAAAAAAATTCCCTCAAATCCCATTTAAATTGGTCAATATGACAATTATTGATTTAATAGTATACAAAAAAAATAAATCTTTTCATATAAACTCAATGGCAATGTCATGGTATTTTCTAGTATTTAATGGTATTTTCCGATTAAAATAATAATTTATCCTATTGACTATTTTTAATAGTAAAAAACAATCATTTATATAGTATTTTTTCTGGGTGTATATATAGAAATTTATTTTACAATATATTTTTATATAGTTTTTCTAATGATGGTAAAACATATTAATTTCCGTGGAATAAATAAAATTATTGGTCAGATAATAAGAGATTAATATAAAATAATAATTTTTCGTAAGGAAAATACGAATTTATATTTGCAAACATTGTTCTTCGTACGTATGAAATGAACAATTTTTGTTATGTAAACAATACCTTATTCGTATTTGAACTATGTCCTTCAAAAAAATTGTATTTCTTTACTTTCGTATACTTACGAAAATGTACGTATATCATTTTATGAAATATATTTCGTAAGTATACGAAAGTTTTGAAATATAATATGCTACGAAATATCTGCAAAATAAATGAAAATCAGTGCACTAATTACATTTTTGTAAATACATCTTCAGCATTTTAAATTTCTTACCTTCGAATACCTTTACTGGAAATAAAATCTGCTTAAAATACACCAACTCTTTCGTGTATTTTACGAAAAAATGCGTAAAAGTTATCCACGAAATATTTTGTAAAATACACCAAACAAATTCCGTAAATATATGATATAATTACGAATAATAATTGTTTTTTTTTTTTACGAAACTATTCGTAGATTTTATCTACGGAAGCCATTCGTACATTACACGAAACATTCGTTATTTTTTGAATATTTGTGTACCTTTTTACTTTTAATCGTACATTTTACGAAAAACACGATGGTTTCCTCATATTTTAGGTAATTTATTCGTAAAATGTAAAGCTCATTCGTAAAATATATTATTTTTTCGTTAAAAAAATGAAATAGAAAATAATATAACGAAAGTTTCGTAATTGAAACGAAATATTCGTAATTTTATTGTTGATTTAATTTTACGAATATTGTTTGGTAATATATATGAATCGTTCGTAAAAAATATTTTGGAAAAAATAGAAAAAACAAATGTTTTGTGCTTTCTACGAATTATTCGTGTATATTACGAAATTAAAAATTACGAAAAAATATTTCGTAAAATGTCCTAGAAATTATTGTAAGTGTAAAACTTAAATATTATGTCTCTATGACATAGAGACATAATATTTAAGTTTTACCAATATTTAAACATCGTTAATTTTTGAAAACTTTAAAAATAACGTTTAATCATTTTAATTTAATCACATTTAATACGAAAATGTACTCAATGCATGAAATTTCACACATATATGTAAACTGTTTACGAACAACTAGTTTACGAAAATATTTATGTTCCACAATTTACAAAAAACATTATATAAAAATATTAAAAAAAAAGATTTCGGGATATACGTTTTTTCAATATCTTTTTTTGTATTTTTTAGTCAGGTTACAATTACAATTGACTGGAACTCATGTTACCGCATTAGAAAAAATGTTTCCTCATGCAATTAAAACTAAAGCTCGTTGAAAATATTTATATATATTATTTTTTTTAATTTTATAGTTAAGATTTATGTGCAACATAAATTTAAAATCCATGCCAATCACTTCACAATGTGGGTGACTCCATACAAAGGTAGACACAGAGACCATGTCGTTCCATTACCAGGCAACAACATCACGTGGTTGTCACCTCAACCACCACGAAAGTTGTGCAACATGATGGCGCGACTAGTCGCTAACTTTATCTAGATCGGACTGGGTCTGTAGTTGATATTAAATTTATGTGACACAGAAATGCAATAACGTCATCAATGATGCCTGGCTGCCCGAGACACAAGTGGGCGTTCTTCTTATTGATGAAGTACGACGATCAGGCGACCAGTAGAGTACCGCAGAACATGCTGTGCAAAACTGGATATTATATTACATGGAAAATTCTGATTTTTTTTATATTTTGAAATAAAATTAAATGAATTTTCTATATGCAAAAAAATAAAAATAGAGTGAGAAGTGCATTTTAATTACTGAATATATGTGAGTCTTGTTTTTGCACATTTGAAGGAAAATTATATTTTATTTATTCTATAATATATATTAAATTTTTACTTCTTTCAATGCATTTAATAAACTTAATTCATAAAACTTACGCCGGAAAAATTTCTAAAATACAGATGTAGTTAAGAAATATACGGAGGCTAATTCTAATTATCAAGAATAATTGCTCTTAGTTACTTTTTTGATACCCAAGAACATAATCTCTGCATATCAAGAATAATTACTCTTGGTTACTTACAATATATTGACAGACACTAAGAAACAGATGGCGAAGACAGGGGGACATCGCAAAAGAAAGCAAATCAGCTCATCGAAATTCACCACACCATTATTCACTACAGTGAAACTCACCACAGCGAAACTCACCACCCCGAAACTCACCACACCGAAATTCAACACACTAAAACTCACCACATTAAAACTCACCACACTAAAACTTCAACTGGGAAATTTATAATTTATAAAAAGTTTCAATTGCAAGTTTTTATTTTTATTTTTGATAATAAATCTTTGTCTTATAAAATCTTTGTCTTATGTACCACCTGCTACTTTATTCGAATCCCAATCAGTGCACAGCATCATCAATGAAACGTAGGAAGATCATGCTACACGACCGCATTAAAAAAACACTACTTTGGATCTTGTGTACTAAGGGCTTTTGTGGGGTAGAGGCACTAATATATTAAAGAAGAAGATTCACATGTGCTGCACAACTTGAAGTCGACCAAAGATACAGCGAATTTAGCGGCAAGTGTTGCTGTTTATTTTCGTATATCATACGATTTTTTTTTGCAATTCTTTTTTGACGCGTTTATCGCGAAAGATCACTTGATAATTCTGACGCTGGCAGCAGTTATTCGTGCAGTTTATGCGAGTGAAGTGAATATTTTTGTTTTTCGTATTTTATTATTTTTATTTTGTATTTTGTATTTCGAGTAACAGGCTGTTTTAATTCATTCATGGGTTGCGTGATGTGCACGAAGAGTTGTCATAAGTCTTCAGTTGAATGAGAAAATGTGTCTTATTTCGTGCTATTTTTCTTGGCAGTGCGAAGCATTTTTATTTTATAAAATTGCACACATTAAATTGCACTCGTCATTAAATTTGGAGTTAAACTAATATTTGCTTTGGCGGTTAAGAAAGTCGCAAGAAGAAAGCGCCGCCCATGAATTGCGACAAATTTAGCGAAATCAAAAATATTTTTGATTTTTGCGATTTCAGAAAATAATATGCTGCAGTATTTTATGATAGTTGTTATAAATTTTCAACATAAAACCAAAAATATTTTAAATAAAACAAAACTAGTCATACTATCATATTATTTAACAATATTTTTTCGATAAAAATTAAAAAAAAAAATCAAAGAAAAAAGTCTAAATAAAAAAGAAAACATTTTCTGTCATTTATAAATTGGTGATGAATTTATATTGTTGATGTTTTATAGATCATAATTCATAATATTGAATTGTTCTTGAACACAATGGGTAATGGTGCGAAGAACGAAGTTTGTCAATTCATTTAGAAAAGGATTTGTTTTTTCTGTGTATTGTGTGTTTTTATATTTTTTTTTTTGTCAAAAAAACCCAAAATTTTCCGAAAACATAAAATTTGTTTATTGAATAAGAAAACTTTTTGGATATCAATTCAAAGTCTATAAGGACAAAACAGCTATATTATTTTAGACTAGTACTTCGTGACGGGGATTTTTATTTTTTTACCTTTTAACCCATTTTATAAGTTAGAAATTCATTTTGTTTTTGTTTGTTTTGTTTTTTGCTTTTATTATTTTCTGTTTACGTTTTAGCCTTAAGTGTTTTCCCACTTTGGTTTTTCCTTTTGTTTTTGTTATTATTTTGCTTTTGATTTTTTTGTATGTTTTTATTTTTTTTTTGTTTTATTTTGTTTTTGAAATTGAATATTTGTTTTTTCTTAATTTTCTGTGGTTTTTCTTTTGTTTTTGCGTTTGAAATGTCTTTTTGCGTTTTTGATTTTTGAATTTGTGGTTTTCTGTTTTTGATTTTGTTTTTTATATTTTATATTTTTGTATATGTTTGAGACTAGGTCTTCGTACCCGGACTGCGCATCGAGGATTTTTAAATATTTATCTTTTAACCCATTTTTGAAGATAGCTGTTCATTTTGTTTTTGTTTGTTTCGTTTTTTGCTTTTGCTTTTATTTTTTTGTTTATGTTTTAGCCTTTAGTGTTTTTTCCGTTTTTTTTGTTTTTGTTATTATTTTGCTTTTAATTTTTACATTTTTTATTTGTTTGTGTTTATGTTTTTGATTATGCTTTTGAAATGGACTGTTTGTTTTTGCTTAATTTTTTGTAGTTTTGCTTTTGTTTTTGTGATTGAAATTTATTTTTTTCCGTTTTTTTGGTTTTTGAATTTGTAGTTTTGCATTTTTAATTGGTTTTGGTGTTCTTGCTTTTGTGCCTTTGCTCTTATGTTCGGATTTTTGCTTTTGTTTTTTTTTCTATTGTTACTGCGTTTTTGTTTTTTTTTTTTTTGCTTTTGCTTTCGTTTTTATGTTTTTGTGTTTTTGTATTTGCTTAAAAATTAACATAAAAATTGAAGTCACAAAAATAAATTTCACAATAAAGTATTACAAAAACATTATTAAACAGAATTTTAAAATTGTAAAAAGTTTTAATTACGTTATTTGTATTTTTATATTTTATTGAATATTTTTTATATTTTATTTTTGTTCCGAAATTGTTCCGAAAATTTACAATTTTTAAATTTTTGAATTTATGCCTCATAATCCAAAAATCCACAATAAATTGCAATAACAATTCTTTTTGATGATCACATCAATCATGTTTTAATTTGTTTGCTGTCATCGATCACGTGATAAGTTCACATGGTTCATGCAGTTCGTGACGTGATGTTTATCGTGTTGCTACCGATGATGATGATGGTGATGATGAAAAACGGGCGGGCTACTGCAACAAAGGGGCATAAATTAAAATATCGTGTGCAGTTTTGCTACTGTGTGTCTGCACTTGGCGCGAACTGTCAAAACTGACAGCTGCTGACGAGGGTTGCAAAAATGACAGTTGACAGTTGCACAAAGCCACAAATGTCAACAACGCACAGAAAAACCAAAGTCAATGCACTGTAAAAAATTATATCTAGAGGAATAAAGTCTTTTTTTAACAGTTTTCAAAATAATCACGCCTTCTCCGGTGCCTCATTTAGATCAATGCAAATCTCTGTTATCTCGGTTATCAGCACTCAGTTATGTTAAGAAGGACTATAAAAAAACTACAACAATTTAGATTCTCATGCCAGATAAAGCGTGTCGTACAAGCGCTGAAATTAATTGCAGCACTTTTCTGTGATAAGGGTGGCACAATCTTGCCGCAACGTTTGTGCAACATTCGCACAACGTAATTGCGACGTCAGTTTGCTATAGACTCCACAATGTGATTACAATTAATTGCAGACAGCACGTTAACAAGCACAGAGCCCAGTGAAGTCCACTCTAAGCACTGTGGAGAGTCTGAAAGAAGAATAAGAAAGATTCTTCTCAGAAGCAGAAGAAGTTTGCGACGACATACGTAACCGGTTAATGTCATGATCAGTAGTCAGATCAGCAACTGCTCTGCTGCATTCAATTAAAACTGGTTCCAGCATTGGCTCTGGCCTGTCTCTGCCAGTACGGTCTGTCTGTTTATGCGCCTCAAGGAATCCACTTTGAAAACCGAAATCAAGGCATAAATCAATGACGAAAAGTGACGCATTGCAGCAACATGATCGCCTTCATGTGGCGCAGTCCAGAGGTTGAGGTGCCTTTCGGGTGAAAATAAAGTCGGAGTAGATTTAGTACATTTAACTGCTGCACAGCGCACACAGTAGGTAGGAACTACTGTTGGTTATTACTGTATTAACTGGAGCTCAAACATGAAGTAAGTATATTTATTTTTGGGGAATCCGAAAAAAAGGAGAAAATAGACACCGAAGCAAGTTTTTCCCGATATCAAACATCTTTAAAAGAACTGAAATATTTTTAAATAGAATTTTTTTATTTCAAAATACATAAAAATATCGATTTAAATAAAAATGCAATAAATATTTTCAAATAATACCTTGGACTGAGACTTCAAGAGCAGGAATGGTTGCAATCGGTTAAAACGAATTTTATAAAAACTGACATATTGGGTTGGCACCGAATATTTCATTGTTTATTTTAAAAAGTTCTTCCCGTAGAATTCTTTCCCGTGAAATTCTTCCCCGTATAGTTTTTCCCAATTGAATTTAAAGTGTGGTGAGTTTTATTGTGTTGAGTTTTAGTGTGGTGAGTTTTAGTGTTGTGAATTTTATTGTGTTGAGTTTTAGTGTGGTGAATTTTAGTGTGTTGAGTTTTAGTGTGGTGAATTTTAGTGTGTTGAGTTTTAGTGTAATGGGTTTTAGAGTGGTGAATGTTAGTAGTGAATTTTATTGTGTTGAGTTTTAGTGGTGAATTTTATTGTGTTAAGTTTTAGTGTGGTGAAATTAAGTGTGGTGAGTATAAGTGTGGTGAGTATAAGTGTGGTGAGTTTCAATGTGGTTAGTTTTAGTGTGGTGAGTTTGAGTGTGGTCAGTTTGAGTGTGGTGAATTTTAGTGAAGTGAATTTTGCTGTGATAAGTTTGATTTAACAAAAAAATTATTCGATAAAAACAAAAATGTTCGGAAATTTTCGAATTTTTTTTATTATTTTTTAAACATTTTTTTTTTGGACGAAAAAAACAATGCAATGGTCGAATCAATATTTTCCAAAAAAAAATCGACAAAAACAATGTCGAAAATAAAAATTGTTTTTTTTTTTATTATTTTCTTTTTCTTTTAGTTTGGCTTTTAGTTTTTTCCTTTATTTTTTGTTTGTATTTTTGCTTTTGTGTTGTTTTTTGCTTTTGCTATTGTGTTTTTGCTTTTAAATATTTTTTTGTATTTGAATTTTTTGTTTCATGTTTCGAGCTGCTGTAAGTGCCAAGTTATATCGTTTTGAAAGTTTAGGCTGTATCGGAGATGCCACGCCCCTTTGTCAAATCCCGCCCATATATAGCTTATCAAAGAAAAACGTTCAATTCATAATTTTTTTTATTATATTAATTATAATATGTTATAGTATTATTTATGGTAAACATATTTTATTTTTATTACGAAATCAACTTCTGTTAAATTTTAACAGAATTGGTTCGCTCACTACCATTTCATCGCATATTTTTTATTATATATTATTTCGCAGAATTTATTGACCGATTAGTCGTGTAAAAGGTATCCAGGACAACAACAATGAAGCCGTAAATTTAATGCAGCGTTAATAATTCATTTATGTCCGCATCGTTTATTTAAATTGTCGCCAAGATGGAGACAAGGCCAAAGTAAATATTGTGTCGCACGCAATTTGGCAGCACTTAAAACTGCTGATGCCCGCGGAGCTAAAAATGCCATAAACTTTTAATTTATGCTAAAATAAAATTTATTATTATTTTTATTTGCACAAAATGAAGAGAAAAAAAAGAAAAATTTTATGATTGTTTTATTTTTGCATGACAAAGATAGTTTAGAAAATTTTAATTAGTTTGGAAACATTATAAAATTGTACTAAAAACATACAATTGCAAATTTTTGTGTAGCATGTCATTTTAGTGTTGCCATTTTAGAAGACTTTTCTCAAACCATGCTGTTCGATGGATGTCTTTGCGCGCGGCATCTTCATTTGCATCTGCATCAAGTGCGTCCGTTGCCTACAGCTGCACTCACCGGAAAATCCCGTCAATTAAGAGTTTTGTTGTTGACACTTTTTGGCAGCGCCCCAACATGTGACATGGCAGCAACTCAATGTTGCCAGTGTGTGTGTCGCTCGCGTGCACATTGCTTCTAAAATTTATTTCTATTTTATACTTCATTTTTTCCAATGACTTTTTAAAATAATTAGCCAGCTCATGTTGTACTAATGTTACAAGTGCTTTGCCGGCAACATGTTTGCGCCGTGAATGAAACGAAATTGGAAAATTCGCATAAAATTTGTTTTCATTCATTAAATTGCCAGGCTACGATAGATGTATTTATAACCGATTTTACTGAAATCAGGGCGTAAATCGAATATTAGTGCCAGGGTGTTTTAAGTTACGTTTTTATTACAAAATTATATTATCTTTTTCAGAATCTATTCCAGCTTTCAATCTAAATGGAATTGAAATTTTAATTTGTTATAATGGGTTTTTTTGTTGTTCCAGAATTTAGTTAAATTTTGAACGTATTAAATTACAATCAAATTGACTTAAAAAAAATCTATGCAAAATTGATCTGCTAGTTCAAATTAATCTTCGTATGCTTACGAAATGTTCCACGATTTGTATTGTACAATATTATAAAATTAAATGAATGTAGAATAATATTCTCTTTGAACTAATCAATATTCGTATGCATACGAAATATTTTATTATATATAATTGTATATATTCCAAATAATATTTTCGTATACCTACGAAATAGTTCAACATTAAGTATTTGCGAATATTTTTAATAAATAACATAAATTATACCTATAAAATATTTAATATTGTGAATGCACTAATCAACTACATACGAAATATTTTTAGGATTATGTCGTATTCTATAAAAATGTTAAAATGTATTAGTAAAATAATACTCTCCACATACAGTATTACTTTCGAATACTTACGACCAATTAGTACGAGAAAATACGGCGTGGTTTTCACTAATCAGGTTTATTATATTTGCAAAATATGTTTACGATGTGTTCTATTCTAATAAAATTATATAAATATAAAAGAAAAGTTATACTAAGAATTCATACTTTAATTCGTATACTTACGACCAATTTGTAGGACAAAATACGGCGCTTTGCAAAATATATTTACGACGTGTCATATTCTAATAAAATTATAAAAATATAAAAGTAAAATTATACTAAGACATCTTATTTTTATTTCGTATTCATACGACCAACTTTAACGACAAATAATACTGCGCTTTTTTCACTAACCAGATTTCTTATACATACAAAATATACTTACCACGTATCGTATTCTAATAAAATTGTATAAATTTAGAAGTAAAATAATACTTTGACATCTCATATTTCATTCGTATACATATGACCAACTTTTACGACAAAATGCTACGCAATTTACACTGATCAGATTTCTTACACTTTCATAATATCCTTACGACGTGTCGTATTGTAATAAATTTTTAAAAATATAAAAGTGAAATAATACATACCGTTTTATGTTTATTTCGTATACTTACGACAAATTTTTATGTTTCCTATTTATGTATTTTACTAATTTAAATTAAAAAATACAAATGAAGATAAATATATTATTAGAACTAGTCATATCAATTCAAAAAATTATTCTAACCTATCATTAATATATTTTTTCGTATACTAACAATATATTTTTACGATAATATTACTGTATATTTTTAAATAGTTAAACAATTAGTCTATAAAACAATAGTAAATAACTGTTACCAATTTTCGTACACTTACGAAATATTCTTTTGACCAATATTACTGTATTATTTAATTAAATAAAACTAAAATGGACCAAACCAAAAATAATACTCTGTGAGAATTAATATATGTTTGTCTACTTACGATATCATTTTAAAAATTAACTTTGTATGTTCTGCTTATAAAAATTCAAAAATGCTACACTGATTGCGCTTCTAATTTTTACGCAACACATTTACAATTAATCTTTCAGTGCGTTTTTTTCTATTAGGAATACACAAATTTATCTAACGTTTAAATTTGGTTTATTTACGAAACTCATTTATATTGTTTTTAAATAAAAAGTCAAAAATATATTAGTCTTTTAATACTTATTTATCAATATTCGTATATGTTCTTGTGCAATTTTAACTAAAAAATTTAAAAACATATTATTGTAAAATATTATTTATTAACAATTTTCGTATATTTACGAAATATGTGAATATAAAAATTTATAAATATACACATATACCACTCCTTAGACTAATGATTTTTCAATTATATATTTGCATTTAGTCTCTGCGTTTTATTTTTATATAAGGAATACAAAAAATTATCCAAAAACCAAATTTTGTTTATTTACGAAACATCTTCAGGTTTTTTTTTTAATATCTTAATCAATTAATACTCTGACATCATTGATCAATTTTCGTTTACGTAGAAAATATTTTCGTATATACTTTTTACTAAAAATTTAAAAACGTAAACGGAAAATCATTCTTTAATAACAATTTTCGTATATTTACGAAATATTTCTTTTCATACTTTCGAAATAAAAAATAAAAATCTATTACGATAATAATTGCTCTTATTACAAATCAATTATCGTATACTTACGAAATATTTCGTATACTTACGAAAATAAACTTTTGCAAAATTTATTACAAAAATAGTGATATCTAATACCGGCAAAAAATTGAAATGGTTTTGTATCCCTGGTCTAAGTGCTTGACAACGGTGGCCGAAAGAAGTGCCAAGTGCTGATAAAACACTAACGCACGCCGCACTCAATTAATTTCGGGATCGCGCAACGCAAGCAGCGCAACAAAAACGCATCGGCAGCAAATAATAGAGCTGCCGTTTGCACCACCGGAAGACCACGAATTCCACAAAATGCTAAATTAATGCGAATCCATAGATCTCTGTGCCGTTTCGTGCCGTGCCCGCCATTCAGCCTTCTTTCTACGCCGCATTTTCACTCTCACAATGTGTTGTGCCTGCTGCTAAATAAATTACGACATTCCATGCATGCAGCATGCCTTCGACCGCCTGCCGCATCCACTCGATCCTGCTTCACGCAAGGCCATGTGCAGCATTTCGCCGTGCGTTTTTTTGTGTATGTTATTTTTCGCGCGCGCGCTGCAAATATTTAACGATTTGACATGTAATGCCATTAATCTTGTTTGCCAATTTCACATCAACACTGACCTCGACGCAATTGCAATCGCAAACGAAAGGGTTGCACGTTACCGCTGCAGCGGTAGCGCCTTCCCGCTGTGTGTCGCACGTAGATGTCACCGAAAAACATACTGACTTCCAAAATAGTGCGCTCTGTGGTGGCATCATTAATCGTTCGTTGTCAGCTGGCAGCACGGCAAATGACAATTTATAGAAAAACAAAAATAAAATGATGGCATTTTTGTCTTATTTTTTTCAAAAAACTGTTTATCAATTGTAGGCCAAATCATTTGAAATATTCTAGTTGAAATGGAAAAAAATATAGGTACTATTCGGAAAATATACGAATTTGGCTATTAACATGCAATAAAATGTTGATCAATCTACGACGCTCCATTCAGATTTTGCAGCTATTTGAAGTTGAGATAAAAAGTGCAAAGTTTGACCCCTCTACGACGCTCCGTTTAGATTCTACAGCCAGTTGAAGGTTAAGATGTGATTTCTCGAAATCTACTAAGTCCTTCCCTATGATTTTTATACCAACAAATCGGATTTATTATGGGATAAAAAGTGCAAAGTTTGACCCCTCTACGACGCTCCGTTTAGATTCTACAGCCATTTGAAGTTAAAGATGTGATTTCTCGAAATCTACTAAGTCCTTCCCTATGATTTTTATACCAACAAATCGGATTTAATATGGGATAAAAAGTGCAAAGTTTGACCCGTCTACGACGCTCCGTTTAGATTCTACAGCCATTTGAAGTTAAAGATGTGATTTCTCGAAATCTACTAAGTCCTTCCCTATGATTTTTATACCAACAAATCGGATTTATTATGGGATAAAAAGTGCAAAGTTTGACCCCTCTACGACGCTCCGTTTAGATTCTACAGCCATTTGAAGTTAAAGATGTGATTTCTCGAAATCTACTAAGTCCTTCCCTATGATTTTTATACCAACGAATCAGATTTAATATGGGATAAAAAGTGCAAAGTTTGACCTCTCTACGACGCTCCGTTTAGATTCTACAGCCATTTGAAGTTAAAGATGTGATTTCTCGAAATCTACTAAGTCCTTCCCTATGATTTTTATACCAACAAATCAGATTTAATATGGGATAAAAAATGCAAAGTTTGACCCCTCTACGACGCTCCGTTTAGATTCTACAGCCATTTGAAGTTAAAGATGTGATTTCTCGAAATCTACTAAGTCCTTCCCTATGATTTTTATACCAACAAATCGGATTTATTATGGGATAAAAAGTGCAAAGTTTGACCCCTCTACGACGCTCCGTTTAGATTCTACAGCCATTTGAAGTTAAAGATGTGATTTCTCGAAATCTACTAAGTCCTTCCCTATGATTTTTATACCAACAAATCGGATTTATTATGGGATAAAAAGTGCAAAGTTTGACCTCTCTACGACGCTCCGTTTAGATTCTACAGCCATTTGAAGTTAAAGATGTGATTTCTCGAAATCTACTAAGTCCTTCCCTATGATTTTTATACCAACAAATCAAATTTAATATGGGATAAAAAGTGCAAAGTTTGACCCCTCTACGACGCTCCGTTTAGATTCTACAGCGATTTGAAGTTAACGATGTGATTTCTCGAAATCTACTAAGTCCTTCCCTATGATTTTTATACCAACAAATCAGATTTAATATGGGATAAAAAGTGCAAAGTTTGACCCCTCTACGACGCTCAGTTTAGATTCTACAGCCATTTGAAGTTAAAGATGTGATTTCTCGAAATCTACTAAGTCCTTCCCTATGATTTTTATACCAACAAATCGGATTTATTATGGGATAAAAAGTGCAAAGTTTGACCCCTCTACGACGCTCCGTTTAGATTCTACAGCCATTTGAAGTTAAAAATGTGATTTCTCGAAATCTACTAAGTCCTTCCCTATGATTTTTATACGAACAAATCGGATTTATTATGGGATAAAAAGTGCAAAGTTTGACCCCTCTACGACGCTCCGTTTAGATTCTACAGCCATTTGAAGTTAAAGATGTGGTTTCTCGAAATCTACTAAGTCCTTCCCTATGATTTTTATACCAACAATCAAATTTAATATGGGATAAAAAGTGCAAAGTTTGACCCCTCTACGACGCTCCGTTTAGATTCTACAGCCATTTGAAGTTAAAGATGTGCTTTCTCGAAATCTACTAAGTCCTTCCCTATAATATTTATACCAACAAATCGGATTTATTATGGGATAAAAAGTACAAAGTTTGACCCCTCTACGACGCTTCGTTTAGATTCTACAGCCAGTGGAAGTTAAAGATGTGATTTCTCGAAATCTACTAAGTCCTTCCCTATGATTTTTATAACAACAAATCGGATTTATTATGGGATAAAAAGTGCAAAGTTTGACCCCTCTACGACGCTCCGTTTAGATTCTACAGCCATTTGAAGTTAAAGATGTGATTTCTCGAAATCTACTAAGTCCTTCCCTATGATTTTTATACCAACAAATCAGATTTAATATGGGATAAAAAGTGCAAAGTTTGACCCCTCTACGACGCTCAGTTTAGATTCTACAGCCATTTGAAGTTAAAGATGTGATTTCTCGAAATCTAATAAGTCCTTCCCTATGATTTTTATACCAACAAATCGGATTTATTATGGGATAAAAAGTGCAAAGTTTGACCCCTCTACGACGCTCCGTTTAGATTCTACAGCCATTTGAAGTTAAAAATGTGATTTCTCGAAATCTACTAAGTCCTTCCCTATGATTTTTATACGAACAAATCGGATTTATTATGGGATAAAAAGTGCAAAGTTTGACCCCTCTACGACGCTCCGTTTAGATTCTACAGCCATTTGAAGTTAAAGATGTGCTTTCTCGAAATCTACTAAGTCCTTCCCTATAATATTTATACCAACAAATCGGATTTATTATGGGATAAAAAGTACAAAGTTTGACCCCTCTACGACGCTTCGTTTAGATTCTACAGCCAGTGGAAGTTAAAGATGTGATTTCTCGAAATCTACTAAGTCCTTCCCTATAATATTTATACCAACAAATCGGATTTATTATGGGATAAAAAGTGCAAAGTTTGACCCCTCTACGACGCTCAGTTTAGATTCTACAGCCATTTGAAGTTAAAGATGTGCTTTCTCGAAATCTACTAAGTCCTTCCCTATGATATTTGTACCAACAAATCGGATTTATTATGGGATAAAAAGTGCAAAGTTTGACCCCTCTACGACGCTCCGTTTAGATTCTACAGCCATTTGAAGTTAAAGATGTGATTTCTCGAAATCTACTAAGTCCTTCCCTATGATATTTGTACCAACAAATCGGATTTATTATGGGATAAAAAGTGCAAAGTTTGACCCCTCTACGACGATCCGTTTAGATTCTACAGCCATTTGAAGTTAAAGATGTGATTTCTCGAAATCTACTAAGTCCTTCCCTATGATATTTGTACCAACAAATCGGATTTATTATGGGATAAAAAGTGCAAAGTTTGACCCCTCTACGACGCTCCGTTTAGATTCTACAGCCATTTGAAGTTAAAGATGTGATTTCTCGAAATCTACTAAGTCCTTCCCTATGATATTTGTACCAACAAATCGGATTTATTATGGGATAAAAAGTGCAAAGTTTGACCCCTCTACGACGCTCCGTTTAGATTCTACAGCCATTTGAAGTTAAAGATGTGATTTCTCGAAATCTACTAAGTCCTTCCCTATGATTTTTATACCAACAAATCGGATTTATTATGGGATAAAAAGTGCAAAGTTTGACCCCTCTACGACGCTCCGTTTAGATTCTACAGCCATTTGAAGTTAAAAATGTGATTTCTCGAAATCTACTAAGTCCTTCCCTATGATTTTTATACCAACAAATCGGATTTATTATGGGATAAAAAGTGCAAAGTTTGACCCCTCTACGACGCTCCGTTTAGATTCTACAGCCATTTGAAGTTAAAGATGTGATTTCTCGAAATCTACTAAGTCCTTCCCTATGATTTTTATACCAGCAAATCAGATTTAATATGGGATAAAAAGTGCAAAGTTTGACCCCTCTACGACGCTCCGTTTAGATTCTACAGCCATTTGAAGTTAAAGATGTGATTTCTCGAAATCTACTAAGTCCTTCCCTATGATTTTTATACCAACAAATCGGATTTATTATGGGATAAAAAGTGCAAAGTTTGACCCCTCTACGACGCTCCGTTTAGATTCTACAGCCATTTGAAGTTAAAAATGTGATTTCTCGAAATCTACTAAGTCCTTCCCTATGATTTTTATACCAACAAATCGGATTTATTATGGGATAAAAAGTGCAAAGTTTGACCCCTCTACGACGCTCCGTTTAGATTCTACAGCCATTTGAAGTTAAAGATGTGATTTCTCGAAATCTACTAAGTCCTTCCCTATGATTTTTATACCAGCAAATCAGATTTAATATGGGATAAAAAGTGCAAAGTTTGACCCCTCTACGACGCTCCGTTTAGATTCTACAGCCATTTGAAGTTAAAGATGTGCTTTCTCGAAATCTACTAAGTCCTTCCCTATGATATTTCTCGAAATCTACTAAGTCCTTCCCTATGATTTTTATACCAGCAAATCAGATTTAATATGGGATAAAAAGTGCAAAGTTTGACCCCTCTACGACGCTCCGTTTAGATTCTACAGCCATTTGAAGTTAAAGATGTGATTTCTCGAAATCTACTAAGGCCTTCCCTATGATTTTTATACCAACAAATCGGATTTATTATGGGATAAAAAGTGCAAAGTTTGACCCCTCTACGACGCTCCGTTTAGATTCTACAGCCATTTGAAGTTAAAGATGTGATTTCTCGAAATCTACTAAGTCCTTCCCTATGATATTTATACCAACAAATCAGATTTAATATGGGATAAAAAGTGCAAAGTTTGACCCCTCTACGACGCTCCGTTTAGATTCTACAGCCATTTGAAGTTAAAGATGTGATTTCTCGAAATCTACTAAGTCCTTCCCTATGATTTTTATACCAACAAATCAGATTTAATATGGGATAAAAAGTGCAAAGTTTGACCCCTCTACGACGCTCCGTTTAGATTCTACAGCCATTTGAAGTTAAAGATGTGCTTTCTCGAAATCTACTAAGTCCTTCCCTATGATTTTTATACCAGCAAATCAGATTTAATATGGGATAAAAAGTGCAAAGTTTGACCCCTCTACGACGCTCCGTTTAGATTCTACAGCCATTTGAAGTTAAAGATGTGATTTCTCGAATTCTGTATCACCGAAGGTTTATGAATTCACTTCATTAGTATGGGGATGTTTTAATTGAAATTTGCAGTAATGTTTTTATATATTTTCCTTTAGTGGCGCTAAATTCACCCTTATTATGTTTCCTTTATTTTCGGTATGTAAGTTTAACATTTCGAAATTGGGGAAATGTGTTTATGTTAATTAACATGGATTGTATAAAATACAATATTATGGATAGAATGTTATACATATAGAAAATACAAAATGTATGTAATACATTTGGTACTTCAAAATGAACAAACAATTATTCACTAAAATCTATATCTTCTTTGAATTTTCCAAATTGTAGACACGTGTTAAGCCTAAGTGAAATAAATTCTAACGAAATTTTGATTGGGTAATTCCGTTTTATAATTTATGTTGTTCAGTATTTCTTTAATTTGGAGCTTATTTCAATTTTCAAAATCTGTTTGTAATATTTGAATAAATACTCTAAAATATATGTGCTTCAGAAAATAGCAAATATTATAAAAAAAATATAATTTCGATTTCATTCTACATTTGTTGCTCATCTCAATTCGTGTGTATTCCTGCACGAATGTAAATTAAATGTTTTCCCCCATTAAAACAAACTACATAAATCTCGGTACAGCTATCGGTTACCAATCGGTTACCAATTTCGTTTGGCGTGACATGCAAATGACAGCAGGTATCTGTGGAGGTTGAGTCAGTACCCAAAATTTCACTTTGTTTGCATGAAATGGGTCACATTTTTTTTTTTTTTTTTGGTTATGTTTTCTAAATTTTCTTTACACTGCAAACGGATGAAATTTCGATCACGTTTCTGTGGAGTTTCTTACAGAGGCAGTCGCTGCCACTGCCGCTAGTGGATGTGCGTTGAAATGCAAAAGCAGGAACATCTTTGCATCCTTGAAGCCACATGTCAGGTGATGCACAAAGAAAAACTAAAATTTAAACGAATTTTCAGCATCAGCAACAGCAACAGAAAAATAAAACGTTTTGGGTGTGTGTTGTCGGTGATTTTTCAACATTTGTTCTATGTTGCTTGAGTCATTGTTGTGCCCTACTAATGGGGTTGGTAAAAGGAGTAAAACGGGTGCTCTAGACTGCTGAATTTTGACTGCTACATGTCTCGTGCGCACATCATCTATGCGCGTGTGTGAATTTCTCGAAATCCTGTGCAGTTTTCAACTTCCAGGATTGTCACTCATGTGGGGGCTGCCTAATGGCAGTACTTAGGGAAGATGATTTTTCAAGTGACATCATTTGAGGTTGTGCTAAAAAGTAGTATAGTTAAATCAAGTATATAATTTTGCATTCATTTGTTCACTTTAATTTGATTTTTGCAGTTTTCCCTGAGCTTAATTGCACCGACTGATTCAATTATCGAGACCCACAGTCGTAACACAAATGTTGTCCCTGTGGAAGTATAGCAGAAAAAAGGCAGTAAATCGAAAACGAATTAAGTACTGATTCTGCAGACATTTAATGGATATTCAGCCCCCCAAAACGAACGAGCCAAAAGTGACCAAAAAGCAAATCTAAAAAAAGCAGTAACTGAAAAAATACCGGATTTTGCAACGAGACGAAAAATAATGCAAAACGAAGTTCGATTAAGTTGAAATGCTGCCAATTCAGTGATGAGTTTTACTTTTTGTTTTTATGGAAAAATAAAACTGCAATACGAAAGTGAGTCTTGATGCCAGAAAAATATAGATTAAGTGCGAAATTTTGGTGTTTTTATTTAACACTTTGGAGTTTAAAATTTGATTCAAAACCTGATTTATAGAAAACAATTAAACAATTAAAATTTTATCTACACTGTTTTGTAAAATACGCTCAAATATCTGTATTTAATCGGTATAAAATAAAGCAATAAAAATAAATTCAAAATAAAAGAAATAAAAAAAAAATGCCTTCATTCGAGAATATTCACGAAAATTCTTTTCGAATTTTTCAATTATTATCGAGTGTGTTGGTTTTCGCTGTTTTATTTTTTATTTTTGACAATAATACCTAGAGTCCAACAATAGCAAGTGCTACACCCAGAAAAAAATACTATATCAATAATAGTTTTTTACTATTAAAAATAGTCAATAGGATAAAATATTATTTAAATCGGAAAATACCATTAAATACTATAAAATACCATGACATTGCCATTGAGTTTATATGAAAAAAATTATTTTTTGTGTACTATTAAATCAATAATTGTCCTATTGACCAATTTTAATGGAATTTGACGGAATTTTTTTCTGGGTGTAGTATTTCGGTGCTGATGAAGTAGATGGCGTTGCATTGTATTGAAACAAGTTGTTAATCAAATAACTGAAGGTGAATTTTTACTATTAATGACAAAAGTTTCAATGCAGTTAAAAGAAAGGAATATATTTTATTCAAGTGTTGATTTTTCAAATCACTGCATTTTTGAGAAAAAATAATTTAAATGTTAACATGAAATTTAAATTTTCTGCAATTTAAATTTAAATATTGTACAATTTTATATCATCTATAAGCCATACATTGTCCAAATTCTGAGTATAAATACGAATTTAGCATCACAAAATCTATTAGAAATGGTTCTAATATTATTCAGGGAATATTATAATTGAGCACATTTTTTATAAACATGTCTTAAAAATTATCTTTATTTCAGCTATTCAATCTTTTGTTTAAATTGATTGAATTCAGTGGTTTTTAATAGTATTTTTTTAGTAATTAATGGTATTTAATTATTAAAATATTAATATATTCGGAGCCTGGGCACATCATATCAAAACAACTTTTACAAAGACAAATCATATTAAGACGATACACCCCAAGATACCACATACCTCATACTGAAACATTTTATACAAAATATCCACTGTAATAAGCCGACCATTCACCCAGAAAAAAATTACCTCAAATCCCATTAAAATTGGTCAATAGGACAATGATTGATTTAATAGTATACAAAAAAATAAATTTTTTCATATAAACTCAATGGCAATGTCATGGTATATTCTAGTATTTAATGGTATTTTCCGATTAAAATAATAATTTATCCTATTGACTATTTTTAATAGTAAAAAACTATTATTTATATAGTATTTTTTTCTGGGTGTTGGTATTACATGTTTTGGTATGCAGATCTCGATTGGTATGGTATGTACTCGATCCATTTGTTGTTTATATAAAGTGGTTTAGTATACAGTGTCTTAAAATGAGATCCATTGGCATGAGATCCCTTGGCATGAAATTTATCGGTACTCGGTGTGACTTGTATTAGTATAATGCATTTAACCTAAAAAAAAACCGCAAATACATCTTAAAAATGCAAAAATAAATATTTTTATTTTAAAGCTTTTTAAAAATTCTTTTTAATACAGTCATAGATATTTACAATTGTAGCACTCTGATTAAAGTTATAAATAATTCAATACAAGCCTACGCGGTCAAAATTACCATATTTGGACCCCAATATCTCGACAACCCGTCATACTAACCCATGCTTATTAACAGGTTTTAATAAAGTTCACTTCTATTCACAAACTTCATTCAAATCGGAAGCAACAAATTATAAAGCGGGTTCGGATTACAATTTTTCACCCATATATAAAACTCTTGAACCGTCTGTCTGTCTGTCAGTCGGTTTGTACCAGCATCACGGCTCGATTGTTCCCTCAAAATTCCACTCTCCACTAAAATTTCAATTTTCCACTGATAATTTAATTTTTCACTCAAAATTCTATTAAATAAATAAAAATTTAAATAAAAAATTTTCAGTAAAAAAAAACAATTTTTCAGTAAAAAAAAGAAAATTTTCACTCAAAATTCAAATTTATCACTAAAAATTAAATTTTTCACCCAAAATTAAATTTTTATAGTAAAAATTAAAATTTTCACTACAAATTAAATTTTTCATTCAAAATTAAATTTTTCACTTAAAAATTAATTTTTTCATTCAAATGTAGATTTTGAAATTAAAATAAAATTTTTTACTAAAAATTTAAATTTAAATTTTTCATTAAAAATTTGACAGATTTGACTGAAATTTTACACGTGAATACCGGATCCGGAGGGTGGCATAGGCTATATATGGATTTTTTGCATTTCATTTTGATAATTTTTATGTTTTTAGAATTGTTTTTGTGTTTTTTATATTGTTTGAGTTTTTAATTTTAATTTTGTTTGTATACATTTGGTTTCGATTTTGCTTTTAATTTTTGTGTTTTTATAATAATAATAGTTTGGCGCTACAGTCCTATATAGAACTTCGGCCGAGCTCTCTCACCATTTTGAGCTGTGCGTGTTATATTTGTACTCAAAGTGGTGGGACCTACAGTTTATTGCCGAATCCGAACGGCGGGTGAGAGCTTTTCATAGGCAATGGTTTTACTCTCGTAGGTTTGCCATTTACTGCCGAGAGGTAGCGCGGTATATAAAAATGTTCTATGAAAAGATGTTGTTAGCCCCAGTCCAGGCTTGAACCGGGGATCTTTCGGCTCGCAGTCCAACGCACTAACCACTGAGCTACCGCGGCTACTTTTTTTTTACTTTTGTTTATAATATTTTGTTTCTTTTGTGTTTGTTTTAGTTTTTGCTCTCGTTTTGTTTTTTTTTTTTTGTTTTTGTGTTGTTGATTTTACTTTTGTTCTAAAAACTTTTAAATAAAAGAAACACATAAACAAGAACAAAAGTAATATCCAAAACACAAAAACAAAAGAAAAAAAAAACAAAATAAGAGCAAAAATTAAAACAAACACACAAGAAACAAAAGTAAAAACACAATAATTAAAAGCAAACACAAAACAAACAAAATAAAAATCACAAAAGTAAAATAAAAAAAACACAAAAAAAATCAAAAACACAAACACAATTCCAGAAACAGAAAAAGCGCAATTAATAGCAAAATAAAAAAAAAACAAAAGCACAAAAACCAACAGATGAAAAAATAAATTCCGAAGAAAAAAAACTTATAATAAAAAAAAAAAAAAAACAAAATGCAAAATTTAAAAAAAAAAAACCGGAAAAACAAATAACAGAAATAATAATAATAACAATATAATAATAATAATAATAGAAAAAAACAAAACAAAAAAAAAGATAAACACAAAACTAAAAACATTAACAAAAAAATATGATCCAAAAGTAAAAATACAAAAATAAATAGAAACTCTGAAGATAGAATTTCCGAAAATGCAAAACAAGGCTAATATAGTTTTTCAATCAAAACTTGAATATATTTCAAAAAAGATTACAATATTTGTCGTCAAAAATGTTTGAAATTTTCTGAGTTCATATTTGAAATCAACACCGTAAGATCTATTTAAAAAAAAGATTCTAATATTTTTCATTTAATTGAGATTATAATTACAATTACTACAAGATTTTGAAATTGAAACAGGCAGAATCAATTATCTGACATACAAATTAAATAATGAATTGAAAATTTAAAATTTTTCATTTTACTTACCTCATTAGTAAATTTCCTTTTTATACCCTACACATATGAGGTACAGGGTATATTAACTTTGTGCATATATTGTAACGCCCCTTAAAAGTGGTGTCCGGTATGGAAAATTATATATATTCTTGATCAGCATCACTACCCGAGTCCGTTTAGCCATGCCCGTCTGTCTGTCTTGCTGTCTGACCTGATACAAGGTAACTTAAAAAATAATGGTCAGAATGTAATGAAATTTGGTTTCAATATATTTTAGCAAAAAATTGTTCGAAGTTTGGATTTGAGCAAAATCGATCAATGGACACGCCCACCTCCCATACAACTCAATTATATATGACTATTTAGGAACAAATAACTCGAAAAGTATTACATATCGTCACTATCATGACAGAGGGGCGAATGTGCAATTTTTGACATTTGCGTTTTTTTACATTTTTGAATGTAGTTTATCCTCAAGTATGCAGTGTCAAAATCGCGTGTCATTTCGCGGATATTTCTAGCCACAAAAGACAAAACCAAAAGGGCGAATTTGAAAAATTGAAAATCTTGTCATGCCAAAAGGGCGAATCTTTTCGTTTTTTCGCCATAACTATTTATTGGAATAAGATAAAATTGTGGTGTAAAGGCATTTATTGTTTGTATTCAAAGCACCTATCGTTCTGCATCATTAATTAAACATATTTTGCCAAACATTAATTTGCAATTTGTTATTTGCAGGAAAAAATGTTTGGCAAAATATTTTCAATTAATGATGCAGATCGATAGGTGCTTTAAAAACAAACAATTATTACCTTTACACCACTATTTTATCTTGCACCAATAAAAAATTAAAGCAATAAAACGAAGAAATTGGAATAATTGAAAATTTTGTCAGGCCAAAAGGGCGAATCTTTTCATTTTTTGCTATAACTCTTTAATGGTACAAGATAAAGTAGTTATGTGAAGGCATTTATTGTTTGTTTTTAAAGCACCTATCGTTCTGCATCATTAATTAAAAATATTTTGCAGAACATTAATTTGCAGTTGTTATTTGCAGGAAAAAATGTTTGGCAAAATATTTTTAATTAATGATGCAGATCGATAGGTGGTTTAAAAACGAACAAGAAATGCCTTCACATCACTGTTTTATCTTGTACCATTAAAGAGTTATTCCGAAAAAACGAAAAGTTTCGCCTTTTTGGCATGACAAGATTTTCAATTTTTCCAATTTCTTAGTTTTTTTGTTTCAGGTAAATTTGTCGGATAAACATTTTACTATGATATTTTTTTCAACATTAAAATCGCACTTATGTTCACTACTCTAAAATCTATTACAATCAATTCTATAGTTTCTCGTGACACTTCCTTTTATTGATGATGTTCTCATTTTATTGAGAACCATTTAAACGACTTTCGATAGTTCATCATTAGACAAATGCAATTCTATTAACATGTCATTCAAATCTCTTCTTGCTTCTTTTTTTTATATTCTGTAAACGTATCGAATTGCCATTGATTGATGTGCGGCAATTAGAAAATCATAGTTTTTTTACAAATTTCGTCTATTGTGCTACGCTGGCAACTCTATTGCGAATTTGCTGCCATTAATCTTTGCAAAAAATAACAAAAGCATGTTGCAAAAAACATCAATGGCAAATTGATGAAAAACTAACACAAAAATCACTAAATCGAAATTGCACCAACAACAAGTGGTAGCGTCTAAAACAGCAGGCAGCAAAAAGAGAACAAAATTGATCAAAAATGGTGTAAATGTCGGTCAAAAACAAAAGAACTTTATAAAAGCTATTTTTACCATAAAGTGACGATGGTCGACCAACCGACCGACCGACCGACCGGGGGTATTTGGCACACATTTGAGCCATACGAAGCACAATAAAACATTCGCTGATGGAGCTACTGTCGACCGTTACACATTAGTCGCCATGGTGCAGGTCGCAGGACTCCGGATTCCGGACTCTCAAGTGGACTTTGGTCTCTGGTGCCATGTCAGCAACGTTGCGACGCATTCATCGGCTGCTGAGGCAATTTTCCACATTTCATCACTGCAAGCGGTCTCAGTGATGATAACATGGCCAGTAAACAATACAGTAATTGCACTTGTCCGTCGTTGTACGCGTTGTCCGTCCATGTGCGGTTGTAAATCTATACATTTGTCCGTCTGTCCATACAGCCAGTGGCTTAGTATTTGGTTAGTTTTTTTTAGTTTTGTATGTAAAATACTTTCATGTAAATTCAACGGTATACCCAACAAACATAGTTCTGACGAAACGTGCTAGATCTAATCTTCAAGATTAGGTAAATTAATGGTTTTTCATATAGTTTTAGTTTTTAGGCCACAAATGGATTTTTTTAATAATGTCCGTTTAAAACTATTTTATTTTTAAAACAAAACTGGTTTACCTTAATCAGAAATAAATCGATATTCAAAATGGGTCTCCGTTTTATATCGGTTTTAAAAAGGGTTTTAAGTACATATCGACACCTCTTACGAAAACTAGCACGTTTCAATTTGGTTACGAAAAACGGCACAATTTGCTTTACGAATAACAAGTAAACATGCTGTTTTTCGTAAGCAAATTGAAATGTGGTAATTTTCGTAAGTGGTATACTTAAAAACCTTTTTAAAACCGATAGAAACCGTTTTTTTTTTTCTTTTTTGAATTATAAATTATAATGAACATTTTTGTAAACTTGTTTTTATTGTGAAGTGTGTGTAAAATAATCAGAGTTTCTTTCTAATATATTCAAAATATTGTTCGAGAGTTATTCAAAGATTATTTAAGTTTTCTTTAAGAATTCATTAAAAATACTTTAAGTTTTTAAACAGTTCTTTAAGAGATTCTTTAAAAGTTATTTTAGAGTTCTTTAAGAGCTTGTAATGAGATATTCTTTAAGAGTTCCTTAAGAGTTTTTCAGAAGTTTCTTAACAGTTTTTCAAGGGTTCTTTAAGAGTTTTTTTAAGAGTTTTTAAGAGTTCTTTAAGAGTTCGTTTAGAGTTCGTCAAGAGTTCGTTAAGAGTTCGTTAAGAGTTCGTTAAGAGTTCGTTAAGAGTTTTTAAGAGTTCGTTAAGAGTTCGTTAAGATTTCGTTAAGAGTTTGTTAAGAGTTCTAAAGAGTTCGTTAGTTCTTTAAGAGTTGTTTAAGAGTTCTTTAAGAGTTCTTTAAGAGTTGTTTAAGAGTTCTTAAAGAGTTATTTAAGAGTTCTTTAAGAGTTCTTTAAGAGTTCTTTAAGAGTTCTTTAAGAGTTCTTTAAGAGTTCTTTAAGAGTTCTTTAGGAGTTTTTTAAGAGTTCATTAAGAGTTATTTAAGAGTTCTTTAAGAGTTCTTTAAGAGTTCTTTAAGAGTTCTTTATGAGTTCTTTAAGAGTTCTTTAAGAGTTCTTTAATAGTTCTTTAAGAGTTCTTTAAGAGTTCTTCAAGAGTTATTTAAGAGTTCTTTAAGAGTTCTTTAAGAGTTCTTTAAGAGTTCTTTATGAGTTCTTTAAGAGTTCGTTAAGAGTTCTTTAAGAGTTCGTTAAGATTTCGTTAAGAGTTTGTTAAGAGTTCTAAAGAGTTCGTTAGTTCTTTAAGAGTTGTTTAAGAGTTCTTTAAGAGTTCTTCAAGAGTTATTTAAGAGTTCTTTAAGAGTTCTTTAAGAGTTCTTCAAGAGTTCTTCAAGAGTTATTTAAGAGTTCTTTAAGAGTTCTTTAAGAGTTCTTTAATAGTTATTTATGAGTTCTTTAAGAGTTCGTTAAGAGTTCTTTAAGAGTTCTTTAAGAGTTCTTTAAGAGTTCTTAAGAGTTCGTTAGGAGTTTGTTAAGAGTTTGTTAAGAGTTCGTTAAGAGTTATTTAAGAGTTCTTTAAGAGTTCTTTAAGAGTTCTTTAAGAGTTCTTTAAGAGTTCTTTAAGAGTTATTTAAGAGTTTAAGAGTTGCTCCAATTTCAATAACAGAGTGCAACAGATTTTAACTTTATTATCCATCTTCTAATTTGATAACGGTTTTAAGGTAATATGGAGTCGCATATGTCGAATCTGATAGCCGTTTTAACTCCACCACTTCTAAGTTAGTCTCAAATTGCCGTAAAATTAACAATAATATTCAAAATTCAAAAAACTATTTTGTCGGACTCTAGGTCTACCGAATGCAATATATATTTTGTACTGTTTAAAAAATAAACTACAAAAGAAATTGAAAAAATACTGCAATTATATCGTAAGATGAGTTCAAATTGCATTGTGTTGTAATTTATAAAAATACGAAAATGTTACAATAAAATTTTAAAAGTCTAAAACGATTTTTAACATAAATTATAAAGAAAATTATGAGTTATATGAAACGCAAAATATTTTGAAATGGAATTTTGTGTTTTTAAAAATTATTTTCAAAAAATCAAAATGGTCTGAACAAACAAAATTGGTTTAGCTAAAAAGTGAAAATATTTCGAATATTCAAATTCCCATTTTTTGTAAACGTACAGAAATAGACATCATTTTATATATAATCCGTTTTAAAAGATGAAAAATTCTTAACAGCCTTGAGATTTCAAAAGAAAGTTATCTGTGATGCTATATTTTATATCTACAAATCTAGAATTCTTTAAATTTCTCATAATATGTATTTTCACTTGATTTTGTCAGCTGGGCATCACTTTTTAGATCCATTCGGCACACAGCCGCCACACAGTATTTGCCTGGGTGCAGTGCCAAAGGAGCGGAGCGCACCCGTAATTTATTATCCCAAATGAATTTCTGTTTCGTCCTGCAGACATAGTTTGCGGCACCGCAGTCCGCAATATTTATCGCCTAGGCGTGCATTGATTGATCTATTGATTGATTTCCATACACACATAGAGAGAGAGAGATAGATAGAGATTGTGACCGGCGGCGGTGTCGTTGAACGAATGATATTTTCATATTGATTTCAATTTGATTTCTATTTGATTTCAACATAGCACAACACAAAGTTGCTGTCTGTTCATTTCAACTTATCGCCAGCACCCCATGAATGACACTCTGTGTTGTTGGGTGGAGGGAGGAGGTAGAAGGGGTCCACAAAAATAAACAATCAAAATATTTATACAGCTGAAAACAATGTACTGCTGGCCGTTTATTGCGTATGTGCTATGAAACAATAAAAAGGCACAAAATGAATTTTATTATTCAAAATATTCAAGCATAAATCAAATTGATTGCATTGAAAGTGCTTTTAATATTGCAGAAAAGTGTATTTTTTAAAAGTCTTTATCATATATTTTATTGCAACATAAATTTATTTCAAATATACAAAATTTTAATTTTATTTTTTTTTTAATTCTTTATTTTATTTTCTATATTTATTAATAATTGAAATTTTTAAGTAAATATTTAAAAAAACATTTTTGTGCAATTAAAAATCAATTTAATGTTTCAATTTTTACGCAATTTCCATGCATTTCTAACAGCATCAACTACGGCGTGCTACGTGCCAAAGGACATTCGTAAATGCACGAATGTGGTTGGGAATATGCGGTAGTGCACGGGTACTTTATGAAAAAAAAAGTTAAATGTTATATGGAGCTACAGAGTGATGTATTTTTGGCATAATAGGTGTTCATAACAATTTGAATGGATATTTTTATTTAACCATATAAATATTTTACTGTTTTATTTCAAAACAGCTTTACGTAAATTAATTATTCTCTAACTTACGATTTTACTGTATACGAGTTTTACTGTATAATAATTTTACTGTAAAACAATTTTACTGTATAACAGTTTTACTGTTTAACAATTTTTTGATGTAACTGTTTTTCTGTAAAACAATTTTACTAAAGGGTTTCAACAGGGACGCTACAAAAGTAGAGCAACAGACCCAGCAAACGACGCCATATTTCTTGCCGATCTTTTAACATTTCTCTTCAGTAAGGTTTGCCATTTCATGATGAAAAGATATACGAGCCAACAACGAGTCAAAATTATTAAAATTTTCTACCGAAATTCGTTTGTAAAAATTCAAAAATCATCTTCAGCGATGAGGCTCATTTCTGGCTGAATGGCTTCGTCAATAAACAAAATATGCATTATTGGTCAGACAGCAATCCACACGTACTCCATGAGCCATCATTGCATCCCGAAAAAATTACGGTTTGGTGCGGTTTATGGGCCGGCGGCGTCATTGGGCCGTACTTCTTCCGTGATGATCAAGACCAGCACGTTACTTTGAATGGGAATCGCTACCGTTTAATGATATATTTAGCCCCAATTAGATGATATGGACTTGGAGGACATGTGGTACCAAGAGGACGGCGCCACAAGCCACACAGCGAATGCCACAATCAATTTATTGGAATCCAAGTTTGGAGAACGTGTTATCTCACGAAATGGTCCAGTCGATTGGCCGCCTCGGTCGTGCGATTTGACGCCGTTAGACTATTTCCTGTGGGGCTACGTCAAGTCTATGGTCTATGCCAACAAGCCTGCGACTTTTGTAGCGGTTCTTATTGAAAAACCCTTTCAATAAATTTTTTTTGTATTTGTAGTTTTACTGTATAGTAGTTTTACTGTATAACAATGTTATTTTATAAATGTTTTTCTGTATAACAGTTTTACTGTATAACAGTTTTTCTATATAACAGTTATACTGTATAACAGTTTTACTGTATAACAGTTTTACTGTATAACCATTTTATAGTTTAACAATTTTAGTGTATAACAGTTTAACAATATAACAATATCACTGCACGGTTAAATAATACAATTAATTTTTTTTATTCAAATTTTAACCATTTTTGAATTTTTTCTATAAAATGAAATAAATTAAGATTTGCTGTATAACAGTTTTACATTGATATTTTGTAGACAAACAGACAGAGATTTGCAATCACATATCTATATAGTAGATGTGTAGATATAAACGTTTGTCTGTCTTTATGCTTGCTGCAATTACACGAGGATTGAACCATTTGTATGACTGTGTTGCGCGCGTGAATAAAATGTTTTTAATAAAACTTTCAGCAGAGTGTCGCGAAACAAGTGCTCACATAAAACGAAAAAAATAAATAAATTATAAATTTATTTTTTGCAAAAATAACCAAAAAAGGGAAAAAAAAACTCTCGTTATTTTTGGGAAAAACAAAAAAATATAAAAAAAAATTAGTTATGTTTAAATTTATAGTCGTATTTTTAAATATTTAATTTTAAACTTTTTACGTGTAGCATTTAATGTTGCATTAGCAATGTGGTATTTTGTAGGGTATGACCATTTTAAAGTTATTTAATGCGCGAGTGGAACTCTTCACAAGTGCAAATGGATGGAGGAGCTTTAGGCGACTGAAAACTAAGTTTTATTTTATTAAAAACTATTTCGAAATTTTATTACATGGTGTTTTTTATGAAACTATTTTCAGCTTTTTGTGCTTTATTTAGCAGCGGTTTATAAAAATTTATTCCATTAATTTTGTTTTAAGAGCAGCTTAAACAAATTAAATGACATATATTTGTAGGTTGTTAAATTAAAAAAAATTATGGTAATACTGTCATTATCAATTCTTTGAAATATTCTTTAAAATATTTCCTTGTCAAAGCCCAATAAGTTTCATGAATCACAAGATTAAATATTGAAATCGTAGACAAATTGTTTGTAATTTTTCAGAAATATTTTATACACAGATAAACGGAAATTCGTGTACAGCGTTAGAAGCGAAAGAAAACTTTTTTGGGAAGATATATTATAAACATTTTGTAGAAAGACTAGTATTTGGTACCCGGGCTACGCAACGGGGGTTTTTAATTTTTTTGTTTCTGCTATTATTTTGATTTTTTCTTTTTTACATTTTTTTGATTTGGTTATTTCTGTTTTGGTTTTGTTTTTAAAATTGACTTTTTGTTTTTTCATTATTTTTTGTGTATTTGTATTTTGCTTTTGTTTAAATTTAGTTGTGTGCGTTTTTGACATTTTTTTCTCTTTGCTTTTGCTTTTGATATTGTGTTTTTGTTTTTGTGTTTATATTTTTGTGTATTTGCTATTGTTTTACTCTCGTTTTTTATTACTTTGCTGTTGTTTTTGTGTTTTAACTTTTCTTTTGTGCTTTTATTTTTGCATTTGTGTTTTTGATTTTGTGTTCTTGCTTTTGTAATCTATTTTTTTGTATTTGAATTTTTTGTTTCATCGTTTTGAATGTATAGGTTGTATGGGCGGTGCCACGGCCCTTTGTCCAATTCCGCCCATATATTGCATGTCACCCTCCATAGTATACTCGTATACTATAGAGTATACTCATAGTATACTCGTATAGTATATAGTATACTCATTTCTGTCAGATCGGTTCAAGCTGAAGATCGGTTGATGCTGAAACAAGCAGACTTAGGCGAAGTTTTTATGAAAACCTGCATACTTTCATCTCATTTCTAAAATATGCCGGGAATCTGCCTTTAAAATTTCAGAAAATTTTAAAATCTATTATAGGTTTCCCAAAACCTTCCACTTATCTGTGTGTTTGTGGAAAAGATGTCCTCAACATTTCTGAAAATGTCACAAATTTTGTGTCGAGAGTTCAAGAAATTTTGTATAATTTTATTAGTAGATTTTTGGCCTAATTTAAAGACTGCCAGAAAATAGGCAAATTTTGATACGTTAGATATTTTTGTTTCAAACTACCTGTCAAGTATTTGCCTTACATAGATTAACATGTTCACTTCAATTGTTGTCAATATTGAACTCAGTATTCAGACATTGTAAGATTGATATTGCTTTGTGCACTTCAATTAGTGAAATTTACAATATATAGTTTTTCTCCATTAACTGCTTTTAACTTTAAAAATTGTACATTACAATTGCAAGTATAAATAAATGTTAATAATTTAAAACAATGTTTTTATATTAAGTGACCTAATATGTATTTCATTCTGATTTTAATTTATATAAAACCCATACTGCTACTTATTTATAAAAAATAATGCCTGATGTTACAAATATTAACAATATTTTTTTTATTATTATGTTTAATTTTTTCGTTCGCAATAATGAAATTTGTTGATGTTTGTTGTGTATTTTTTGTTATGTTAATATTTAGTAACTGTGCAATACAAATATGCAAAAGTTATTGCATTGTTTTTTTAATAAATATAATATTTTTTGAACAAATATTTAAATATAACATCATACCAAAAAAAAAATACACCGAAGAAAAAACATTTTTTCGGCATGTTTCATTTTAACTGAATTATTTTAATTTAAATACTTTTTTTAGTTTTATTAGGTATATAATAAAATCGAAAGATAATAAAAGAATTTTATTTAATTTTAAATAAAAAGTATTCAATAAAAAAGCCTATTTGAACATTCAACTAGTATAGGTATATAACATGATAATAAAAATTATATTGACCATTTATAAGGACGTATCCCTTCGGAAATATTAGTGAAAATCGGTATTCGGTACATATAGTACTCAAATAAAATGAAATTCTTTAAAATTTTAAGATATTGTCTTAACGTGCTCAACGTCCAGTCGGTACAAATTGGGTGTTTTGTACCAACAAATAAAACAACAAACAATTGGCAAAATGCATTGAGTGGCAGATCGTACAGCTGTTTCAGAGGCAGCCAAGCCCCTTCATCAGCGATATTTCTCTGCAGATTCTACATTTCAAGTCGCCTAAGTTTTCCTTCTCCAATAAACACAATAAGAATTATGTGCATTGAAGAAAGAACCAAAAGCAAAAATGTAAAAACTGCATCAACTCAAGATTTTGCCAAAGTTGTTGTTGCGTGCAGCAATTTGCTACGTATAGGCTGCAGAGTTTCCACAGAATCAAATACGTAGGCTGCACTTTGTATAAGAAATGGGTTTTTTATTATTTTTAAAAAATATAAAAAATCCTTTAGATTTTAAACGCCGCGCACTGCGTTAACAATTAATTGTTTCTGTTTTACGACGTCTTTTGATTTGACTGGACCTTGAGCACGTTAAGACAATATCTTAAAATAATCAAAAGAGGTCGTAAAACAAAAACAATTAATTCTTTAAAATTTTCAGTTATTTTCAGGATTCATAAACCCTGGGGATTGCTTAAAGGTAACCATATCACATAAATGTAGGGAATTTATGGTCAGCTTAGTCCAACTAAAATTTTTATAATTCATACTGTTAATTCAAAATATTTTTATGTACTGTGCAACAAACATTAAATTGGTTTTCTGCTTTTAGTTATATTATTTAATTTTAACATTTTTTTTCATTAATTTTAATATTTGCTATATATTTATGTTGTTCATAATTTAAATATTTTTGAACCATTATTCAAAAAAAAAACTGTTAAATATTATTTTTTAATAGTAGCTTTATTTGCAAATAGCTTTGTTTGCTAATTTTCATGATTCATATTTAATTTCACACATCAGTGGTTTAATTGGAAGCATTAATAAATTTATTTATTATTTTGTAAGAGAAAAAAATTACACAGTAAATACGGTTTTTATTGGATAACACTATGCAACAAAATTCAGTCACCCGCAAACGTTACAAATAGTTAAAAAAATTATTATTAAAAAAAATTAAATAATTTAACATTATACATAATATTCGTATTTTTATATGAAATTTGAATTAATAAATAATATATTTCTTTTCCCTTCAAATTCGAATTTTAACACAATCAATTATTTTTTTTTAAATCATATTAAAAAAATATAAATCGTATTTTTACAACAACAAAAAATCGTATTTTTACCAAAAATTAATATAATAAACATAAATTAATATTTTTACTTAAATAAAAGATTTTTTTTAGTAAAAATTCATAGTTTTACATAAACTTCGTATTTTTTCAATAAATTAGTATTATGTTACAAAAAAAAAAAAATAAATAACTCGTATATCTATCTATCTATCTATCTATCTATCTATCTATCTATCTATCTATCTATATATATAAAACTCTTGGTCCGTCTGTCAGTCTGTCGGTCTGTCTGTTTGTTCCAGC
The DNA here is from genome assembly GCA_951804985.1 of Dryomyza anilis. Lineage (NCBI taxonomy): Eukaryota > Metazoa > Arthropoda > Insecta > Diptera > Dryomyzidae > Dryomyza > Dryomyza anilis. The sequence continues at coordinate 123,649,917 of OX638130.1, read as the reverse complement.
ATCACGACTAAACCGCTGAACAGATTTATCTGAAATTTTGCACCAGGATACTATGGAGTTCGGAGGGTGACATAGGCTATATATGGGCGGGATTGGATAAAGGGGCGTGGCACCTCCCATACAACCTAAACTTTCAAAACGACATAACTCGGCACATACACAAACTAAGAAATCAACCACACTAAAATTCACCATACTAAAACTCACCACACTAAAATTCACCACACTAAATCTCACCACACTAAAATTCACCACACTAAAATTCACCGCACTAAAACTCACCACACTAAAATTCACCACACTAAAACTCACCAAACTAAAATTCACCACACTAAAATTCATCACAATAAAACTCACCACACTAAATTTCACCACACTACATTTATACTACATTTATAAAACAATAAAAAAAGTCCACAGCGAAGCACGAGTCCTTGATATAAATAATAAGAATGTTATTTATATTAATAAAATTTCTCAACAACCTTGCGTTCACAAAATCTTTGCACAAGTCGTGTACGGGTCCAGCTAGTTTACAATAAATTTGTATCTATACAAATAAATCGTATTTACAAAGTATTTTTAATAAAACTAATCATAGACTTCATATTTTTACAATTAATTAAAACTGATATTATTAAAAAAATATATTATTAAAAGTAGTTTTTTTAAAATTGTCTTGCAATTGGCTTGCTCAAAAATTTGTATTTTTACAGAAAAAAGTCGCACATATACTAAAAAAAAAAGTCGTAATGTTTTCTAAAAATTCGTATTTTAACTAAAAATTCGTATTTTAACTAAAAATTTGTATTTTTACTAAAAACTCCTATGTCTATGAAAAATTCGTACTTTTACTATAAATTCGTATATCTACTAAAAACTCTACTAAAAAAAAATTATTTGAGCGAAATTTGTGTTTTTTTTATAGAAATTCATGTTTTTACTAAAAATTCATGTTTCTACTAAAAATTCGAATTTTTACTAAAAATTCGTATTTTTACTAAAAATTGGTATTTTTACTAAAAATTGGTATTTTTACTAAAAATTCGTATTTTTACTAAAAATTCGTATTTTTACTAAAAATTCGTATTTTTACTAAAAATTCGTATTTTTACTAAAAATTCGAATTTTTACTAAAAATTCGAATTTTTACTAAAAATTCGAATTTTTACTAAAAATTCGAATTTTTACTAAAAATTCGTATTTTTACTAAAAATTCGTATTTTTACTAAAAAATTCGTATTTTTACTAAAAATTCGTATTTTTACTAAAAATTCGTATTTTTTACTAAAAATTCGTATTTTTACTAAAAAATTCGTATTTTTACTAAACATTCGTATTTTTACTAAAAATTCGTATTTTTACTAAAAATTCGTATTTTTACTAAAAATTCGTATTTTTACTAAAAATTTGTATTTTTACTAAAAATTCCTATTTTTGACTAAAAATTCGTATTTTTACTAAAAATTTGTATTTTTACTAAAAATTACTATTTTTGACAAAAAATTCGTATATTTACTAAAAATTCGTATTTTTACTAAAAGTTCGTATTTTTACTAAAAATTCGTATTTTTACTAAAAATTCGTATTTTTACTAAAAATTCGTATTTTTACTAAAAATTCGTATTTTTACTAAAAATTCGTATTTTTACTAAAAATTCGTATTTTTACTAAAAATTCGTATTTTTACTAAAAATTCGTATTTTTTACTAAAAATTCGTTTTTTTACTAAAAACTCTAATAAAAAAAATTGTATTTGAATGAAATTTGTATTTTTAAAAGATATTCGTATTTTTACTAATAAGTCGTATTTTGTATTAAAAATTCGTATTTGTTCCAAAAATTCGTAATTTCACTAAAAATTCGCGTATCTACTAAAAATTCGTTTTTCCAAAAAAAAAAAAAGTATTTTTTGTTTAAATGTATATAAGATGCATTTTAACTTTGATTAACATTATTAACATATCCAATTTACCCCACATATTTTCAAGAGGTTTTTAAGAAAAATAAAATAAAATGAACAAAAAATTGATAAATGAAAAATTTTTTGAAATACATTTAGTAATAATATCTGCTACAACGATATTTCAATAATCACTACAAAAAACTTGTACAGTCATAAATTTTAATTAAAACCCAAACATTTTATTAAAAAAAAGTGTACTGCAAATTATATTTTAATTTTTATCAGATTTGTCCCTTTCAATGAGACAAGTCCGAACAGTGTGTTGAACAATGTTAATAATATTAAAAAACCAAAAACAAAATAATAAAAACTAATAAAAAATAAATAAAAACAAATATAAAAACCAATAAAAACAAATATTTTTTTAGAGGCGCAATTAAAACACTTAATAGAGTTAATTTAATTTAATGATTGAAGACCACACCGCAAATGAAATGCTAAATAATCAGCAGCTGTTTTCATTTAACTTACACAGCTAAAAAATATGGTTGCAAAATGTTTTTTTACATACATACACTGTTGGAATAATCGATTTGGTTGCTTACATTTTATATTAACAATTTAAACATATAAAATATAAAGTGTGTGAATATTGCTATGATCACAGATGATAATTATAGAATGATTGTAATCAGAAAAATAATTGAGGACCACATTGTGATTGTGTGTATATCACATGATGATCACTGATTGCGTGAGTATCTTAATATTCACTAAATTAACTGACATTTATACTATAATTGTCCACAATAAGGAGCATCATAGTATGATGCTCCTTATATATGATCACCACAACCATTTTTTTTGCGTGCACATTTTTATTTTGATTTTAAAATATGACAATAATTTTGTGCATTATTCTACGGCAAATATAATAAAAAATACAAAAAAAAAATCCTCAAGGAAACAAACATTTTAGCAGCAAGCATGAAAATTGCGATAAAACTTTGCGGTGACTGCGTGAAGAGGAATAAAGTTTTTGTGGCTTCATATCAGCCACTTGGCTGCACTGTGCGCGCCTACATAAATATCAAATGGCTTGACAAATGTCAGAAAGTACGGAAATGTCATATTTTCCGCAAACAGATTTTGCAGATGGAATTTCCTGGATTTTTTCCCATGCTATTCTACATTTTTGTTTTATTTTTCTAGCATTTCATTCGTTTTTCTACTTTGTTCTTTTCGCAATATTTTTCTTTTCACCATGTTGTTCTTTTCTGCAGTGATTCGGTTGCTTTGACCGCAAGCGTTTGTTTTCTCGTTTGACTTTCCGCTGAGTTGGCTGGAAGAACGTTTTTTTCGAGTGGTGTCTCGCAGGGTTCAAGTGTGTCATTCGTCTGTCTGGACGTTGGCCACAATCGGGAAATGCTCGCCAGTCTGTCAGACATGCAGTGGACAATGATGATTTGCAGCGGAAGTGGCGAAGTAAATGAACAAGGATTTGCGAATTTGTTGAAAATATTTTTTTAAAGTTTTATTTTAAATCTTATGTTGAAAATAACTTTATGGCGTTAGAATAACTGATAACAAAATATTATTTTTTTTAAATTTAAGTTAAGAAAAATTAAAAATTTCAGTCTCCTAACTACGTTATTTACAGAGATATGGATCCTTGAAGTATGAAAAACGTACACTTTCCTTTAGTTATTGATTTATTAATTGTTTGATTTATTAATTGTTTGATTTATTTATTGATTTATTGATTTATTGATTTATTGATTTATTGATTTATTGATTTATTGATTTATTGATTTATTGATTTATTGATTTATTGATTTATTGATTTATTGATTTATTGATTTATTGATTTATTGATTTATTGATTTATTGATTTATTGATTTATTGATTTATTGATTTATTGATTTATTGATTTATTGATTTATTGATTTATTGATTTATTGATTTATTGATTTATTGATTTATTGATTTATTGATTTATTGATTTATTGATTTATTGATTTATTGATTTATTGATTTATTGATTTATTGATTTATTGATTTATTGATTTATTGATTTATTGATTTATTGATTTATTGATTTATTGATTTATTGATTTATTGATTTATTGATTTATTGATTTATTGATTTATTGATTTATTGATTTATTGATTTATTGATTTATTGATTTATTGATTTATTGATTTATTGATTTATTGATTTATTGATTTATTGATTTATTGATTTATTGATTTATTGATTTATTGATTTATTGATTTATTGATTTATTGATTTATTGATTTATTGATTTATTGATTTATTGATTTATTGATTTATTGATTTATTGATTTATTGATCTACTGATTTATTGATTTATTGTTTTACTGATTTATTGATTTATTGATTTACTTATTAAACATTTTATTTTTTTATTAAAACATAACTCTGACTCTGCATCTGATTTTACTTCCATTTCATTATTTTTGCAATTAATCGGCTGCACTTTACGCCATAATCAACATCCTTTGCCGCATTTACCGAAACCATCTCCTTTTTGCATCCGCATATTAACTTTGCAATATCCGCACCATTCGGCTCTGCGTCGCCGCCACCGAACACTTAGCGTATCGGAAATGAGCTCCTCGGTAAATGTTGAGCCTGCGGCCTGCAGCCCACCATCTGTCGATTGCATGGTGAATGACTTCTGAAGTGGTAAAGCCGCCGCCGCTGCCGACCTCCACTGTCGCCCTTTTAAAATATCTGGCATTGGCAACATTTCGCAAACAGCAAACACCAAACACCTTTGGCCTGCGCGCCATCATTCATTACGATGAGGCTACGAGGCAGCCAATTGAAGCGAAAATTCCAAAGGATTCAACTGCACAACACACGCAGCACAGAGTGCATTCAATGGCATTCAATGGCACTCGACCGAAGACCGTGGTGCTGTTTCTTGGTATTGTGCTTGGATTTTGTTGCCGAAGGCGCTCAATGACGCGCAAATATTATGCATCAACTTGTGCTGAATTTGAGCTCCTTTGGAGTCTCAAGACAAGAAAGCAGTTTATACCAGGGTTGTATGGTAAAGGTTATTGTAGGTGGAATATTTTCAATTATATAAAAAAGTACTAAAATTATATAATGTAAATATAAACGAGCCTAACATTTTTTTTTTTAGAAAATCTTTAAAATAATTTTCAAATATTTTCAACAATTGTTTGACTCTGAATAAAATCACGACTGAATAATATAAATATCTGCAAAATATTTAAAAAATTGTTACACTCAGCTAAATGCTTTATAAAAAATATTATTGAGGTATATTTTTTAAGGACCATATCGCCGCTGTTTTCGAAACATAACTAGGTTGAAAATTGTCTAAGATAAACTTGAATAGTTTTAGTTTTAAGAGTTTTCTAAACATTTTTCTTAAGATTTTAAGCAGACAAAGGCGGATTATTTGTTTTCTTTCGCTCGTAAAAATATAATCCCAAACAAATTTGATAACAAGACAAAATTTCGCAAAATCTTCATATGTCTGCTTAAAAACTTCAAAAAAAATGATTTCTAACGTAGGGTGTCTCCCGAAACGAAATTACTTGCATTTTGCATATTTAACACATGTTAATGGCAGTTCGTGGGAAGTGCTTAGAACTAGATTTGACTAAGATTTTAAGCAAACTATTGAGGAATTTCTAAAATATCCTAAAATATGTTAGAAATATGCCTTATGAAACAATCTCCCCCTTTTCGATTTGAAATATGTCGAGGACATCTCAAAAATTATTCTGTTAAAAGTGAAATTTTTGTATGATTTATTAAAAGTGACAAATTTTAGCATTGAATAGACAGAATAATAACACTTTGCAATGTGGTTGAATAGAACCCCTTTTTTCTATGCAATTCAAGAGAATTTTGAAACAAAATTTGATATGTACAAAAGATTAAAACAAAGAAGAATATGATGTGGATACAAAAAGACCTTTTAAAATGTTTAATCAGTCAGTGACATATGTAAATAACAAAATGTTATTAGCTGTTTGCATATCAAAGTGCACAAATTCATTCTGCAAACGATTGTATGAAATTTGGGGATGGTAAAGAGCACACATTATATGAGATGAACGGTGACTTATGAAGAGTGAAACATTGAATATCCTATAATGGCAACTACTTAACATGTTAAATGGTTCAAGGCATTTAACCAGATCCCGAGAAAAGAATAGATTAATATTATTGAGTGATAATTGGTTTATTAATTTCAATTGGTAATTGGTATTTAAAACTTTATTTTAGAAATGTAAAAAGTTCTTCAAGTTATAAATATATAAATTAACAAAATTATTACAGGCATTCCAACAAATTATATCAAAGCAAAACTATATTTCAAAAGCATAGTTTAATTTTTAATTAATAAAAAAAAATCATATTCCCCATGCATTTTTTATTCTGCACCCTTACAACATAAAAACACCATTTCTTTTATACTTGTTGACACCTTTTATACCGTATATGAGTTTTTGTAATATTCTTTTTTTTAGTATTTTTTAAATACTCGTTGCACTCGCAGACGTTCGCAACAAATACAAAGCACTTTTGTTCAACAACCATTTCTTTGTTGTAAAAAGCAAAACACACACACAGACTCAGACTCAGAAACACAAAGCCGTACCCTATACCTGCACAAAAGTGGGTGCTTTTTGCTATTTTCCCTTTTTGCCTTTGTGCGTTTTTATTATTTATTTCGAACGTCAAGGGCTGCTACTCTTCAAAATCTACTCATTCGCACTTGTGGCGACAAGTAGTTTTTGTAGTGGTTTCGTTCTTTTCTGCGATCGTATCAAAGATTATTTCGAGTGTAATTAACAGGTACATTATACAAGACACTAACAAATTGTGCAAAAATTAGAAATATTAATCTTTTGTATAATTTTTGCATGTGAAATATATTTATCAGTTGTTGATTATTTTTAAAAATATAATTTAGAGTGATGTTAAAGGAAGGTTACTCATACGTCTACTCTCGTGAACACTCAGTAATATTTATTGTATTTTAAATATGAAATTTTTAGTGTTAACTAAGTTAAAGTATTTTAATTTAAATTTACATTTTATATTTTTAATATCTATTTAAATTAAGCTGAAACTAAATTAACCTTTTTAATTTATATTTTATTATTTTTTTTGTGAAAATGGATTTTGCATTTAAATTTAAAAACATAAAATTCAATTGCGACAAAAAAAATATAATTTTGAGCGTGAATGAATTTTTTTATTGAAAATGTATGCTTTGAGTGAAAATTAAAAATTTTAGTAATATATTGAATTTTTGAGTAAAATAAAAATTTTGAGTAAAAGTTGCAATTTTAAGTGAAAATATATTTTTTTACAGAAAATTTGAAAGTGTGTGAAAATTTGAATATTGAGTGATATTTTTAATATTGAGTCAAAATTTAAATTTTAAGATGAAATTAAAGTTTTGAGGGAAAATATATATTTTCAGTGTAAATATAAAACTGGAGTAAAATACAATTTTAGTGTTAAAACTTTTGAGTGAAAATTTAAATTTTTGAGTGAAAATTATATTTTTGAGTGAAAATTATATTTTTCAGTAAAAATTATATTTTTGAGTGAAAATTATATTTTTGATTGAAAATTATATTTTTGAGTGAAAATTATATTTTTGAGTGAAAATTATATTTTTGAGTAAAACTTACATATTTGAGTGAAAATTATATTTTTGATTGAAAATTATATTTTTGAGTGGAAATTATATTTTTGAGTAAGCATTATATTTTTGATTGAAATTATATTTTTGAGTGAAATTTATATTTTTGAGTGGAAACTATATTTTTGAGTGAAAATTTATTTTTGAGTGAAAATATAGATTTTGAGTGAAAATTATATTATTGAGTGAAAATTATATATATATGAGTGAAAATTATATTTTTGAGTGAAAATATAGATTTTGAGTGAAAATAAAAATTTTGAGTGAAAATTTAAATTTTTGAATGAACATTTAAATCTTTGAGTGAAAATTATAATTTTGAATGAAAATATAGATTTTTAGTGAAAATAAAAATTTTTGAGTGAAAATTTAAATTTTTGAGTGAACATTTAAATTTTTGAGTGAAAATTTAAATTTTTGAGTGAAAATTTAAATTTTTGAGTAAAAATTTAAATTTTTGAGTGAAAATTATTATTTTGAATGAAAATATAGATTTTTTAGTGAAAAAAAAATTTTGAGTGAAAATTTAAATTTTTGAGTGAACATTTAAATTTTTTAGTGAACATTTAAATTTTTGAGTGAAAATTTTAATTTTTGAGTGAAAATTTAAATTTTTGAGTGAAAATTATAATTTTGAATGAAAATATAGATTTTTAGTGAAAATCAAAATTTTGAGTGAAAATTTAAATTTTTGAGTGAAAATTTATATTTTTGAGTGAAAATTATAATTTTGAATGAAAATATAGATTTTTAGTGAAAATAAAAATTTAGAGTGAAAATTTAAATTTTGGAGTGAACATTTAAATTTTTGAGTGAACATTTAAATTTTTGAGTGAAAATTTTAATATTTGAGTGAAAATTAAAATTTTTGAGTGAAAATTATAATTTTGAATGAAAATATAGATTTTTAGTGAAAATCAAAATTTTGAGTGGAAATTTAAATTTTTGAGTGAAAATTTATATTTTTAAGTGAAAATTATAATTTTGAATGAAAATATAGATTTTTAGTGAAAATAAAAATTTTGAGTGAAAATTTAAATTTTTGAGTGAACATTTAAATTTTTGAGTGAACATTTAAATTTTTGAGTGAAAATTTTAATTTTTGAGTGAAAATTTAAATTTTTGAGTGAAAATTATAATTTTGAATGAAAATATAGATTTTTAGTGAAAATCAAAATTTTGAGTGAAAATTTAAATTTTTGAGTGAAAATTTATATTTTTGAGTGAAAATTATATATTTGAATGAAAATGATATTTTTGAGTGAAAAATATATTTTTGAATGAAAATAAATATTTGATGTAAAATTATATTGTTGAGTAAATTTTATATCTTTGAGTAAAATAATATGTCTGCCCAAAAATTTTATTTTTGAGTAAAAATTAAATTTTTGAGTACATTTTATTTTATTTAATATGTTTATTTGGACCAAAAAATAAATTTTTGAGTGAAAATTACAATTTTGAGTAAAACATTATTTTTAACACAAAATTTAAATATGGAGTGAATATTTTGATATTGAGTAAAAATTTAATTAGTTAAAATATAAATTATGAGTAATTTTGAGAAAATAATGAAAATATTTTTATTTTTTTTTTTTAATTATTTTAAATTTGCTTTGCTCTTAACAAATTCTTAAATTCTAAAAAAAAAATGTTTTAAATTGTATGAATAATTTGCACTTTACCGCGTCCTCCTTAATGAGGCCTCCAGCAATAACAAAACTCCCCCGCACATTTCTTTAATTTAATTTTGTACCACTGCAGAGTTTTGCAACTATTTATGCAATTTTGCTGCGTTAATTTGACGCGCGCCCCCCACGTGGCCACTCCGCTCCAAAAAAGAAAAGCCTCTACAAAGCGGCGTCATACAAACACATGCTTCGAAAGCACTTAGGGACTTACCACGCAACGCCTGGCCCCATATCCCCCCGAACAAAACATTTTATAAACATGGCCTCTGGTTTCATCGCAGCCATAAAATGTTATGAAAATAAAGGTCATGCGGAGCAGCAAAATTTGTAATAATAAAATGAAGAACTAGAAACAACAAAAAAATAAATATAAAATATAATAAAAAATAATAAAAAATACAAATTCATACAGAGTGCGTTTGGCTCCTTTAGGTTGTCCTACTTTTCACAGTATTCATGGCGATACTATGGAGCATTCGTACCCAGTCATAATTGTAAACTTTAATGTGCACTCGAAATTGTATTTTTGCATCTCACTTTGTGCCATAAGTAGCCGGGAGGCTGCTGCTGTTTTCTGTTTTCTGGCTGGTAGTTTTTAGTAGGTACCCTTAGAAAAACATACGGCACAATCGCAAACAACCAAAATACATACTACACATCTGAGGCTGAAGTTTACTTAAGTGCGGCGGCACCATGCAGCAGTAGTTCGTAGTAGGTTCGTCAATGTCGAAAATTGAGCAACATTTATTTGCAATTTTGTGCTTCTTTCTGCTCAGCTATGAGCGTACGTTTCCGGGCAATGGTTATGATTATCATAAAACGGTTTCATGCTCGTTTCTGCCTTTTTTATTTGAATCTTTAATGCTGCAGGCAGGCATCTTTCGTACAAGATGTCCGCAGAATTGGCTTTTTAAATATTTAAACGCACAAGCGTCATGTTGCAGTTTATGTCGCAGCGAAGAAATATTATTGTGGCTTCATAACTGTAAAGAAGCGCTTTATTAGTGCAGCATAGTTTGATTGCTTTACACAAATAGTCAGTTCCAATGCTTGTGGTGAGCATAATATTATTAGAGATATATATGACAATTCAAAATAAATATTCCCAAACATTATTTTTTGGAGAAAAAGAAGATTTGTATTGAAATACCGTACAAAGATTTTTTTCTCCCAACAATAACTTGTGGGAATATTTCTTAAGACCTGCCCTGATTACTTTTTATATTATAACATTTATATAATTCTGGCAAACATGATATGATTATTGAAATGAACTAAATATTTAGTATACCTATAATCGTGATATGATTACTGAAATCATCTAATATTTAGTATATACAAGTATTCTCTTCTGTTTTAAGATTGTACCAGATATAAAATATTAAAATGTTTGTCGTAATCACAATTTTATAATTATTTGTTTTAACATAATTTCGTATATTATTTTTTAGACTTAGTCAAATGAATGAATTGCAAAACTAAATTATTACATGAATGACATGAATTATTGTACATTTTTTAGCTAACAAATGAATATTTATTAATCATGACAAAAAAATATAAATTATGATTTAATATTAATAATTATATTATGCTTATTGTTAATAATTTTTGCAAATATATAAATTTCGCAAATAAAATAGTTATATTGTAATTAGAATATAATCAACTCTAATGCATACGTTTGTCGCAATTATACTTAAACATAATTTACCTAATAATTTTTGTTTTATTAATTGTTATGAATATTGGTTTTTAATTTGGTTTGTTTATCTTAAGATGAAAATGATTATCGCAATTATATAAATGATATTAGTTTAGTGCTGCAAACATAAAAATGCTAAATAAATGTCTAAATCTGATTTTCACCCTAAACATTCTGGAATATTAATGTTTTCAAGTATATTAATATTTTAACAACCCTTATATATGTTTTGCACAATAATGCAATTTATGCTGACAATCAATGTAATGATTTTTATTTTCTCTGAAAATTACCAAAAAAATTAAATTATACAAATTAATTTAAAATATATTATAAATTTTGTTTTTGGCCACATTACACTGCTCTAATTTAACTTCTAAGTCTTTGCAACATATTACATTTCATCTTAGTCAGATGCAACGCAAACCAACGCTATCAACAGCAGTTACGTGCAACATGGCAACTCAACACTTGACATGTGCGCATACTAAATCATGTCCTCGGGTCACATACTACACATAGTCGTCCTTTCGGTAATATCCTTGCATTGCATTTTGTCTTTTGCACACTGCGGCACACGTTGAAAGCAGGCCGCACACATTAGTGTGATCTTTCATGTGGATAACATGAAATTTCGTTAGACAACCGAGATAGTTTTGCCCCATTATAAGGCGTTGAGTTAGTTTAAGTCGTTGTAAAATTACAAAGCCATTATTGGCGAAACCAGACAACATTACAAATAAAAATGCAATTTTTTTTTTTTTCATTAAAGTACAATTTAGTATTGGTTGTGAGTAAGGTAAATGTGCAATTTTCATTATCTAGCGGAATTTAAATATTTTACAGAAAAGCTCAAATACATATCAACAGGTTAAGTTACAAATTTTTGCGGCAAATACGAATTTTTCGTGAAAATACGCATTTATCGTGAAAATACAAATTTTTCGTGAGCATACGAATTTTTCGAGAACTTACGAATATTTCGTAATAAAAATAAAAATTTCGTGAACAAACGAATCTCTCCTCAAATACGAATTTTCGTGAAAATTCTATTAATCGTGATAATTTTTTGAGAACTAAAGAATTTTTCGAGAAAATACGAATTTTTCGTTAAAATTACGAATTTTTCGTAAAAGTACGAAATTTTCGTGAAAATACAAATTTATCGTGAAAATACGAATTTTTCGTGAACATACGAATCTCTCCTAAAATTTATCGTATGTTCACGAAAAATTCGAATTTTTCGTTAAAATTACGAATTTTTTGTAAGAGTACGAAATTTTCGTGAAAATACAAATTTATCGTGAACATACGAATCTCTCCTAAAATTTATCGTACGTTCACGAAAAATTCGAATTTTTCGTTAAAATTCGAATTTTTCGTTAAAATTACGAATTTTTTGTAAAAGTTCGAAATTTTCGTGAAAATACAAATTTATCGTGAAAATGCGAATTTTTCGTGAACATAGGAATCTCTCCTAAAATTTATCGTATGTTCACGAAAAATTCGAATTTTTCGTAAACATTCGAAATACGAATGAAAACACGAATTTATCGTGAAAATATATTGTGAAAAACAAATTTTTCGTGAACAAACGAATCTCTCCTCAAAAAACGAATTTTTCGTGAAAATTCGAATTAGTCATTATAATTTTTCGTCAACATACGAATTTTTCGAGAAAATACGAATATTTCGTGATAATACGAATTTTTCGTGAAAGTACGAATTTTTCGTAAAATACGAGTTTATCATGAAAATACGAATTTTTTGTGAATATACTAATTTATCATGAAAATTCGAATTTTTCGCTAAATGAAAATACGAATTTATCGTGAAAAACAAATTTTTCGTTAACAAACGAATCTTTCGTGAACATACGAATCTTTCCTAAAAATATGAATTTTTCGTGAAATATAAAAATACTTACATTAATTTTTTTTTAAATTCTGCAATAATTTTGAAATATGTTAACTAAAGAACTATTTAAATTCAATAAATTCCTAGAACCTTTTTTAAAAATTTAATTGAATTGTTTTAAAATTCATGCATTTATTCAAATTAATAAAAAGTCGTTTATGAAAATGCATTTTATTTTTAATTGACTAAAACTCCAAACTCAATGAATAGCATATTAGGCCAAACGCGACAAATGTCAGTTCTATTAATTTTACTCAAGTGTGAAGTGAAGTATAGCAAACGAAACAATTCACGAACAATGAGTGCGATGCTTTCCAATGCGAATGCATTTGGAAATGTGCTTTGAATTGAACCACACGCGCAGCGCATGAATGCAAAATGTGCCAAGCGACGGAGACATAGAGGACGCTTCAAAGGATGCGTACAAAACTCAGGCATTTTCTACAAAGCTCTAGCAGCCAAATAGGGTTGGGTAGAATAATGTTAGGCAAAGGGAATAAGTGCAATTTATTGCCGCCACCACTGATGTAGCTGCTGTCACAGTTTGACAGTTGACAGCATTAAGGACACCAAACAAATTTGACAACATGTCACGCAGTACATGATGGAGTAGTTGTGGCTTGTACAACAATGTAGTGCTTTAGTTAGAAAAAACTACTAAAATTCATAATATGTGTGAAATTTTGAAAAACTCTAAATTTTTTCATAAAAATACAAAATACTAAAAGTTGAAAATCATTTTACAAAAATAATTTTAATTTGCACGGCCATCATTAAAGTACTTAGTGGATTCGTATGTGCCGGCGGAACTTTTTCCTGTCGTTTGCCCAACAGCAGCCAGCAGCAGCCACATCCTTGATGCAACCATAGTACTTTGCGTTAATTTCGAGTCCTACAGGCGTTCGGCGGCAGTAGGAGCAGCTGCGAAAATTTACAGCGTTGCAATTAACTCGAGTATCGTATTTGGAAAATTTGCTGCCGCTGTTGCCTGCGTGCTTCGCAATACGTAGTAGCAACAACAACAACAACAACATTGGCAGCTATAAATTGCTCACAGCACGCGTCAGCCGCGTCGCCACAAAAGGACTTAGCGGCGCATTTGGCGTATTTCGTGTTTATGGACGGCATCAGTGGAAGTAGTAACACCAGCAGCAACAGTAGAGGTTGGCATCACTGACGGACGTCTGCGTGCCTCACAAATACCAACAACCAGCACTCGAAACATTGCCTGCCTCTTTTATCTGTGGATTTTCATGTGCATTTGTGTGTGTGTGTCTGTGTTGCAATTTACACTTCAAAAACTTCACAAATGCTTTGCAGTGCATTATTTTCTTTCAGCTACATTATTTTTTTTTTTTGGTATTTTGTATTTTGAAGCGCCGACATTACCATTTAATTCACTTAAATTGTTTGACGAATACGTGAACTTGTCAGTGGATTCGGTTGCTTAGTTAGAAGAGCGTGTGTTTTAGTGTCAGTGGCAATGAAAGTCACAAAACCACCAGCAGGATATTTTGATTGCATTTTATTGTAATTGCGTTTTTAGTTTAAAAACGAATTTAATAATTAAAAAGGTTTTTTTTTTTTTGAAAATACAAATTGTTCATTAAATTACAAATTTAAGTGAAAATAATATTTTTTTTTTTGTAAAAATACTTTTTTTTTTCGTGGAAAATACGAATTTTTCATTAAAATACGACATTTCGTAAAAAAGTTAAATTTTAGTTTAAATACAAATTTTTAAGCCAAAATACGAAATTTTAGAGAATATACGAATTGTTAGTATAATACGAATTTTACGTGAAAAACTAAATTAAAGTAAAAATACGGAATTTTAGGATTTTTTTTTAAATACTATTTTCACACTACGAATTATTCTTGACAATAATAATTATTAGTAGAAATACGAATTTGTCGTAGATATGTTTTTTATCTCGCAAAAATAAGATTTTTTTTTGTGAATTTTTTTTGCAAATTTTAAGTGAAATACAAAATTTTAGTAAAAATACAAATTTTAGTAAAAATACAAATTTTAGTAAAATACGAAATAATAATTTTAGTGTAATAGCGTTTTTTAATGCAAAATATTGTTGAAATATTTGCAAAATTTTAGTAAAGTTACGAACATACGTACTTTCAGTAAATACAAGTTTTTTTTTACTAAAAGTGCAACTTTTTAGCATAAAACGTATTAATAGCAAGTAAATTTAAATATTTAAAATTGTGAAAATATAATTTTTTTGTAAAAATACGATTTTTTTGTAAAAATAGGATTTTTTTTTTCGTAAAAACACTAATTATCTTTAACATATGAAATTTCGTAAAAATACGATTTTTTTTTTTCGTAAAAACACTAATTATCCTTAACATATGAAATTTCGTAAAAATACGATTTTTTCGTACACAGACGAATTTTACGTCAAATTACGAAGTTTTTTTTTTTAATACGAATTTGTCGTAAAAATACCAAGTTTTTATATAAAAAAGAATTTTTGTATATACGAAGTTTGCGTAAATACAAAACTCTTGAAAATACAAAATTCGTGAAAATATGAATTTTTCGTGAACATTTTAGTGAAAACGCAAAATTTTTATAGATATATGCAAGTTTTTGTTAAAATACAAATATTCAGTAAATACTATTTATGTACAGAAAATACCTTTTTTTGTTTTTTTTTTTTTTTGAAATACAAATTTTTAGAAAAAATACGAATTTTTTTTAGTGAAAATACGAATTGTTATATATTTGTTTTTTTTTTTTGTATTACTAATATATAATCGAATATTTAACTTTTTTTACAATTTTTTATATAAAATAAAATAAAAATTAACTTAATACATTTAAAAAAAAAATACTGTTTTCTACTAGGTCACTTTAAAAAGTGTCCGTTTCAGTTGCATTATGTGCGAAACAACAAGCTGTAGTTTTCGCTTTAATTAATTATTCGTTCTTTTGTCTGTCTGTCTATCCATTCGTTCGTTCGTTTGGTTGTCTGTCTGTCTCAGAAGCTGTTTCACATTGCAGTTGTGGCCTTGCCAACGGCATTTTCACTTTTGGTCTTTTATGTGAACCGTATCTACTACGGGAATTAAGCGCGTTACATGTGCGAGACACGTTGCCGCTTAAACCAAGTGTGTTAACAGGTCAGGCCACATGTCACGCTGGCGGCTGAGTGATTTAGATGAGTTTTAAAATTTTATTTCAATTGCATTTTTTTTTGTTCTGTTCACATATTGTGTGGAAAAAATGAAAATCAGACAGTATATAGTGAAATAATGTGGTATTTAATATAAATATTTATTTTAATTAAATTTTTTGGTTATGGTTTTTTAACTACTTTTTTATTTAATTTATTTAAAACTTTTATGTTACATATAATTATAACTATTGAATTTTATAAGTTAAATTTGACTTAGGCTTGAATTTTAATCAATTGTTTTATTTTTAACTTGTGAATATATGTGAATCGTTCCTATCCTAACCGAAGCATTTCATATTCAAAATTCACTGCATATAAATTCCGACTTCAACACAGTTTAATGTTCAACTTTTCTTGAATTTAAATCGTATTTAATCAATACCTTTTTATTTTTAACTTACTAAAATCGTTGATTCTACATATACCGTTGGTACTCATACCATGAATGGTTTAAATCCCACTAGAACAAAAAAATGTGTCTTGTTCAATATACCTTGACTTTAAATCGTTGGTATTCATCCCGAATTCCACACTTCAAATATAAGTAGTTCGTTTTATACCCGAACTGTTCAACTTGCGCTGAACAAAAATCGTTTTTACCTTTTTCGAATTTATTCCCATTTTATATCTAACTTTTCCTGACTATGAACCATTAGTACTCTTTCTGAAAAAATCATGTTTAACGGCCTGTACATGAATTTTTGAAATCCGTTCTGAAGGATATAAATGTTTAATTTATTTTGAATATCTATCGTTCATATCCTATACGAACATCTTTCAGTTTTTTAAATATGAATCGTTTGTAACCTATCCAAAACAAAATATTTTCATTTTCATGAATGCTTTATCCTACCCAAACTGAGGAATATTTCATCTTCAACTTTCCCTGAATATAAATCTTTGGTACGCATTCAGAATTCAGCATTCCGGTATATAGTCGTTGGTAAACTATCAACCGTTTCATATTTAATCTCTCTTGAATTTAAACGTTCATATCCAACCCAAACTGAGAAACGAATCATGAAACTTGCACAAATCGTAATCTTACCGAAATCAGTACCATTTCGTGACCAACTTTCCTTGATTTAAAACCAATATTTGCGATTTTAAATCCTCAAGTTATTTAGAATTATACGGTTTTAGTTCTTTTTTGGTTTCTTATTTACTTCTTAATATTTTTAACTTCAAGCATTATTGAAATAAGTTAATATGTACTAAAATCTTAAGAACGAAAAATTCTAAAACCTCAACTTCAAAAAAAAAAGACAACTGCCAGACTCAAAATTTCTTTCTCGCAAAAGTTCTATAACATACGATAAAAATTTACTAAAACAGGAATATTTTTCAGAAAACAATTTTTTTTCTTGGCTTATAATTGAATTGCAAAACTAACAGGCCAATCGTACAAATATTTTTGTGCGCGCCAACTCTCAAAACCAACAGCCCAACCGTCGAAATCATTCAAAAAAACCAACAAAACCAGTTGAACAGCCAGAAGGCACGGTAGACAGGCAGAAATACAGATATACAGACAGACATATAGACAGATATAATGATAGACAGACAGCGATTGAGGAATATTGAATTTTGCGCCGCAGCTCACGAAAAATTTCGCCAATCAATTCATGGAAATATTTTTCGAAGCCATCATCGTCGTGGCAGCACAGCATCATTCGCAATATGGCTCGTATGTCAATTTTTATTACAACCCAGGGACATGTGCTCGAATGACAGACAGACAAACAGACTGCCAAACACACATACAGCATATGTAACACATACCGATGCACAGCACAGCACAGTCGCAAAGTTATTTTTGCAGTCGTGCATTCAATCATCTTGCTACCCGACATTAGTTCGTTCGTTCGTTCGTTCGTCCGCATTATTACACCGAATGATGTAAATTTTATTTGACGTTTTACGGCCTTGCCTGACATTTCACATATCAGTCATACATGCTACATACCACAGACTACGACACGGCGCCGCACCGCACCGCATCGCACCGCGCAATGCATTTCTCCTCGACGAGTAATGAAAAAGAAACATGACAAGAACGAACAGCACGAACACGAGCAGTGATAGCAGTAACAGCTCAGAGCATATGCTATAATAATTTGAAATTGTTATTTTACTTTAGTGGTGCGTCCGTCCATGTAGATCCGGCTGTGACACCCTTTGCTTTTGATCCCTCCTTAAGCCTTTTACCGCGCTGCAATGTGGCACCCCAAGCACTAGCATGATTGATTTACCCCATGCAACCGGTTCAGTACACTCGGAAATATTACACAAAATGAGTAGTACAACTCATACCTTTTGAGTATCCCATAAATCATTTCATATTATGGAAAACCCTCCCAGACAATTATTCCCTATACATTTTGTCCACCTATAACGTAATTCTAGAACCAAAAAGTATTTTCACTACCATTTTTCCTTCAAAAAATATATTCTGGAGACAAGTATTACTCGAGGAAATTTTTTACCGAGACAATTTCACCAATACAATAAATACTCGTCCCCGAGACAATCTTTATAGAAAAAATTCATCACCGAGTTAATTTTTTCACGAGACAATTTTTTCCCCTGACCATTCTTCAACTATTCCCGGAAACATTAACTTTCCCTACAATTCATCACCCACAGAATTCATCTGCGAAAGAATTCTTCACCGAGAAAACTATCTTTGAAAGAAAACATTTTCAGATATCTTCAGCTATATTTTAGAATGAAACATTGTAGAACTTTATTAAACGGATAGCTGATATTTCAATTAGTATGTAGTATATTTGAAGCTGAACTTGAAAACTCTGTGTTTTACATATTTAAAGGAGTATGAAACAAAGTTCAAATTGCGGATAAAAATTAATAAATTTGCTGTATCTGTTCTTGCTTTTGCGGTATAATCTTCAATATATTTGATACATAAACTCTAACTGCAGAAAAGATACTATCTGAAAAAATATTGTATTACAATTTTTGTATTATTTCCCAAATATTTCCCCGTGTATTGCGTTAACATGGGGGCACAGAAAATTAAAAAAATGCATACGCAAGTCAAAAGCAATAAATTGTTTACGTGTTTTTGTGCATAAATAATAATAATGCGTAGCATTTAAATACATTGAAAATTCCAGTCAACATGTTGTGGCTGCAGTTGATGGATTGTTGAAAATCGTTGCCGTTTCACAACGCAAAGCAGTGAAAATCCATGGCCACTTTCGGTATCCGGCAGATAATTGCACGACTCAGCGTTTAATGAGTGCGGAAATTAAATTTATAATTATCTGCTTCAGTGGCAACGCAAACAAAAATGAAGTAAGAAAAAAACAGCATTCAATTTAAAGCGAAACATCATTGATTACAGATCATCAGCAGAATGCTTAAATTATACGATAATATTGCGGTTGGCAAAGCATACAAAGTGCCGCTTTTATGCCTGGTGCTACGTGACGTATGAGCAACGTGTTTAAAGTGCATATAAAATTCTGATTAAAAAATTTAAATTAAAAAAGTATTTTGGCATATTGAATAAGTAACTATAATTTATATTAATATTTTGTATTTTAATGGTTTTCTAAAAATAGCTTGAAAAACTAAAACAAAAAATAAAAAGTTTAAAATATGCAAAATATTTAAGCATTTTCATTAAAAAGTATTTTTAGAATTTGTGTGTTTTGTTTAGTTCAAACATTTCTAATTAAAATAAATTTGCTTTGTTAGCATGGAATTTTTTAATTTTATTTGCCAACAAATATTTATATTAGTTTGTCACATATACTATATGCAAAATGTATCCAATTTAGTGCCTGCTGTTGCCGCAACTTCACTCATGCGCTTGAATGTTAATTTTGTACTTATTGAATTAATTTTTTTTTATTTATATCTGCTATTTGCGCAGGCTGCATGCCATATATAAGCGTATCATATTTTTCATTATAATAACAATGCATATTATAAGCATTACAAGCAAATAAAATTTGAATTATTTAATTTATGACAAAGTCTGCTGCTGACAGATAATGAAATGCAAGAACGGATAGGACTGGTATGTGACGGCGTCATATGCATGATTGTGATAGATTGAAATTAATTATTTAGTGAAAAATTTAATAAAAAAAAAATAGTGAAAATTTGAAGATAATTTTTAGGAAAAAATAGTATTTTAATTTTTATGAAAATTTTAATTTTTAATGAAAATTTTAATTTTTAATGAAAATTTTAATTTTTAATGAAAATTTGAATTTTTAATGAAAATTTGAATTTTTAATGAAAATTTGAATTTTTAATGAAAATTTCAATTTTTAGCAAAAATTTTAGTGTGACTTTTAATTTCTAGTGAAAAATTAATTTGCTAATTGAAAAATTTAATGTTTAGTGAAGAATTGAATTTTAAGCGAAAAATTTAATTTTTAGTGAAAAATTTAATTTCTTATAAAATATTTATTTTTTTTTAATGAAAAATTGAATTTTTAGTAAAAAATTGAATTTTTAGTGAAAAATTGAATTTTTAGTGAAAATTGAATTTTTTACTGAAAAATTGAATTTTTAGTGAAAAAGTGAATTTTTAGTGAAAAATTGAATTTTTAGTGAAAAATTGAATTTTTAGTGAAAAATCGAATATTTAGAGAAAAATCGAATGTTTAGAGAAAACTTTAATTTCGCGTAAAAAAAATTGGATTTCTAGCGAAAAATTGAATTTTCAGTTAAAATTGAATATTTAGTGAAAAATTGAATTTTTAGTGAAAATTGAATTTTTAGTGAAAATTGAATTTTTGGTGAAAAATTGAATTTTTAGTGAAAAATTGAATTTTTAGTAAAAAATTGAATTTTTATTAAAAAATTGAATTTTTAGTGAAAAATTGAATTTTTAGTGAAAAATTGAATTTTTAGTGAAAAATTGAATTTTTAGTGAAAAATTCGATTTCTAGCGAAAAATTGAATTTGTAGTAAAAAAATGGATTTTGTAGTAAAAAATGGATTTTTTAGTGAAAAATTGAATTTTTAGTGGAGAATTGAATTTTTAGTAAAAATTGAATTTTTATTGAAAAATTGAATTTTTACAAAAAAAAAAAAAGTGAGTTAGGAGTTTTAGTGAAAAATTTGAGGCGAACAATTGAAATTTTTAGTGAAAAAATGTTTTGTAGCTAAATACCTAAATTAGAAACCCCTAGAAGAACCACTCTGCAAATTAAAACTTTTTACCCCCCTACTGAGCACTACATAACGAGCTCTTCTTCTGCGTCTACCTTGAACCTTAAATGCCTACGGAATACATATAAATTCCCCTCCATTATAAGCGGAAACGTGTGGCAGCACAAATACTAAATCACGACGTGTTCAGAATTCAAAAAACTCAACGAAAATCAAATGAAATCTAAATGAAAATTCACATAACAAGTAACTCAACACCTCGGGTGATGTGAGGCTGCGAACATATCTACTACATATTGTGAAAATTTGCTACAAAACTGAGTAATACAAGAACTAGTGATATGTACAATTTGTTCATTAAAAATGAGATGCAAAACTACCCCAACTGGCTCATTAGGCAGTGTCTGAATACGAGAAACCAAAGTTGAAGTTTTTAGTGAAAAAAGGCAGCAGAACCAGTTTTTTCAGATACTTTTAGCGTGGCTTTTACTTAGAAAAAAAAGTAAACTTAATGCAAACTTTTCAGACAATATTTCGGAATAGTCAACATTTCCAATTCTAAACAATTTTTATAAATTTAACTTTTTAATTAGTTTTATTCACTTTTTTAATGATTGAAATTGCCTGTTGACTTTGTTTTCGTTTGACACTTTTCTAGCCTAAGACTTTTATTATTTATGCAAAAAAAAAAAAAAAATAAAAAAAACAAATCAAACCTGAAAGTCTGCGCATTTTCCAAACTGAAACCTCAGTTTTCCTCATTAGTGGCGAAAGCAAAAACCAACAAAATATCAGAACATAAAAAATCGATACCCTCGTCTCAAAGCACTTTGATGGCAACGCATAAATCAATGTCACCAGAAATACATGGGTTGTTCGCACCGATGCCAACGGAATAATTGATTTGATTTCTTGCATTTCGTTGCCTATTTGCGGTACGTCAAATGCCAAAAGTCGCTTTTGTTTGGAAATTCAATTTTGCAGAACGACAAAAAAAATCTTTTATTCCTTTAGAAAGAAATTTTCTTAAAAACCAAAAATTAAGTATTACATAGTAACAAATAAAATTAAAACTTAAGAATTTTCTTCAGTAATGTTGAGAGTATGATTGAACTTTAAAAACAAAATATTTTGATGATTTTTTACAATAATTTCAGTTTTTTGTTTCTTTTTCTTTCGCTTTCCTTAGTCTTAGTCTTAGTCTTAGTCTTAGTCTTAGTCTTAGTCTTAGTCTTAGTCTTAGTCTTAGTCTTAGTCTTAGTCTTAGTCCTTAGTCTTAGTCTTAGTCTTAGTCTAGTCTTAGTCTTAGTCTTAGTCTTAGTCTTAGTCTTAGTCTTAGTCTTAGTCTTAGTCTTAGTCTTAGTCTTAGTCTTAGTCTTAGTCTTAGTCTTAGTCTTAGTCTTAGTCTTAGTCTTAGTCTTAGTCTTAGTCTTAGTCTTAGTCTTAGTCTTAGTCTTAGTCTTAGTCTTAGTCTTAGTCTTAGTCTTAGTCTTAGTCTTAGTCTTAGTCTTAGTCTTTAGTCTTAGTCTTAGTCTTAGTCTTAGTCTTAGTCTTAGTCTTAGTCTTAGTCTTAGTCTTAGTCTTAGTCTTAGTCTTAGTCTTAGTCTTAGTCTTAGTCTTAGTCTTAGTCTTAGTCTTAGTCTTAGTCTTAGTCTTAGTCTTAGTCTTAGTCTTAGTCTTAGTCTTAGTCTTAGTCTTAGTCTTAGTCTTAGTCTTAGTCTTAGTCTTAGTCTTAGTCTTAGTCTTAGTCTTAGTCTTAGTCTTAGTCTTAGTCTTAGTCTTAGTCTTAGTCTTAGTCTTAGTCTTAGTCTTAGTCTTAGTCTTAGTCTTAGTCTTAGTCTTAGTCTTAGTCTTAGTCTTAGTCTTAGTCTTAGTCTTAGTCTTAGTCTTAGTCTTAGTCTTAGTCTTAGTCTTAGTCTTAGTCTTAGTCTTAGTCTTAGTCTTAGTCTTAGTCTTAGTCTTAGTCTTAGTCTTAGTCTTAGTCTTAGTCTTAGTCTTAGTCTTAGTCTTAGTCTTAGTCTTAGTCTTAGTCTTAGTCTTAGTCTTAGTCTTAGTCTTAGTCTTAGTCTTAGTCTTAGTCTTAGTCTTAGTCTTAGTCTTAGTCTTAGTCTTAGTCTTAGTCTTAGTCTTAGTCTTAGTCTTAGTCTTAGTCTTAGTCTTAGTCTTAGTCTTAGTCTTAGTCTTAGTCTTAGTCTTAGTCTTAGTCTTAGTCTTAGTCTTAGTCTTAGTCTTAGTCTTAGTCTTAGTCTTAGTCTTAGTCTTAGTCTTAGTCTTAGTCTTAGTCTTAGTCTTAGTCTTAGTCTTAGTCTTAGTCTTAGTCTTAGTCTTAGTCTTAGTCTTAGTCTTAGTCTTAGTCTTAGTCTTAGTCTTAGTCTTAGTCTTAGTCTTAGTCTTAGTCTTAGTCTTAGTCTTAGTCTTAGTCTTAGTCTTAGTCTTCAACATTTTGATATCCCTTAAATAGCTTTGTGATAAGCAGATACTGCATACAGTAAACGAATTTAATATCACAATTATTTTCGTTAATTAATTTGAAAATATGAGCTACACGCAGCACTTTTGCACTCTGCGCATATAATAAAATTACAATGGTTGCTAAAACTTTTCTCATCTCCATGTAAAGTTCCTTCAAGTTACTTAGTTTCGCTGCACTTAGCGAGCTAAAGAAATTTAAACACTTTTGTAACTTTTTTTAAGTTGCATATATAAAAATGTAATTGTGCTGTTGCCAGAACATTTTGTGCATGTTGTAATAAGTATTCCCTGCTTTTGCAATGTTTAACGCCGATTTGTTCAGCTACGTTAACACTTCTGAAATGGGAGAGTACAATTGCGTTTGTATACACAGTATAAAAAAGTTAAAAATTTGAACATGTAACCGATTTTGAATTTTGGATTGGATAATTTCACCGAGAAAAACAAACATATAGCAGAAAAACAAAATTATATTCGAGGTCCAACAAGTATAGCACAAACGGAGAATTTCGAAAGACAATGACCGAGAGAAAATATATAAATATTCTATAAGTCCCCATAAGTGTTGAATGAATAGAACTTTTTTAAATCTAGGCGGGACTTCACCATTAGTAATATTAAAATATTTTTAGTGTTATAGTATATTTAATCGGTATATTTGTACGGATTAGTGGCATGTTTATTACGTATTAATTTTGCAGACAATTTCGGTTTTTAATAAAAATTTAATTTTTCACTAAAAATTCCAATTTTCAGTTATAACTTAATTTTTCCCTAAAAATTCAGTCCTTTAAATTTAAATTTAAATAAAAATTAAGTTTTTCAGTAACAATTAAATTTTTCACTAAGAATTGAAATTTACAATAAAATTAAATTCTGCAATTAAAATTCAATTATTGACTAAAATTTTAATTTTTAACTAAAATTTTAATTTTTAACTAAGAATTGAATTTTTTAATAACATTTCATTTTTTCAGTAAAAATTAAATTTTTCACTAAAAATTAAATTTTTCACTAAAAATTCAATTTTTCACTAAAAATTCAATTTTTCACTATAAATTCAATTTTTCACTAAAAATTCAATTTTTCACTAAAAATTCAATTTTTCACTAAAAATTCAATTTTTCACTAAAAATTCAATTTTTCACTAAAAATTCAATTTGTCACTAAAAATTAAATTTTTCAGTTATAACTTAATTTTTCCCTAAAAATTCAGTCCTTTAAATTTAAATTTAAATAAAAATTAAGTTTTTCAGTAACAATTAAATTTTTCACTAAGAATTGAAATTTACAATAAAATTAAATTCTGCAATTAAAATTCAATTATTGACTAAAATTTTAATTTTTAACTAAAATTTTAATTTTTAACTAAGAATTGAATTTTTTAATAACATTTCATTTTTTCAGTAAAAATTAAATTTTTCACTAAAAATTAAATTTTTCACTAAAAATTCAATTTTTCACTAAAAATTCAATTTTTCACTATAAATTCAATTTTTCACTAAAAATTCAATTTTTCACTAAAAATTCAATTTTTCACTAAAAATTCAATTTTTCATTCAATTCAATTTTTCACTAAAAAATGTTTAGTGAAAATTTTAATTTTTAGTGAAAAATTGAATTTTTAGTGAAAAATTGAATTTTTAGTGAAAAGTTTAATTTTTAGTGAAAAATTTAATTTTTAGTAAAAATTCAAATTAAATTTTTCACTAAAAATTCAATATTACACTGAAAATTAAATTTTCACTAAAAATCAAATTTTTCACTAAAAATTCATTTTTTCACTAAAAATTCAATTTTTCACTAAAAATTAAATTCATTTTTTTCACTAAAAATTCAATTTTTCACTAAAAATTCAATTTTTCACTAGAAATTCAATTTTTCACTAAAAATTCAATTTTACACTAAAAATTAAATTTTCACTAAAAAATCAAATTTTTCACTAAAAATTAATTTTTTCACTAAAAATTAAATTTTTCACTAAAAATTTAACTTTTCACTAAAAATTCAATTTTTCACAATAAATTCAAATTTTCACTAAAAATTCAATTTTAACTAAAAATTAAAATTTTTACTGAAAATTTAATAATATATTTAAAAAAATTTTGTCGCTAAAAATTCCACTAAGAATTCAATATGAATTTTCAAAAGGAAATTGCACTAAAATCCAGTTGAGAATTTAAATATAGTTGCACCCACTATTTGCACATCTCGATGCCATACTCAGTCCGGAATCGAGCGCTTCTTCCACTTCCACTTCCATTGCTATAACTACTAACTTCCGTTAATTTATAATGTGTTTGCAGTGCATTCTGTGCAGCGAACGTTGTGATTTTCGCGCGCGCACATTGGAAATTCCAGGCATTCGCATAACTTTGCGCGCCAAAATTGTCCTCCGTCCAATTTAATTTCATAATATACACTACAGGCAACCCCGTACAGTGCTGCCAAGTAGAAAATAATAAACGAGGGTGCACGAACCAAAATTCACGAGGACGACACATATACAGTTCGGGCCATAACACACACCCCAAATGCAGACAAAGCAAAGCGGTAAAATTTCTGCTTACACCAGGAAATTTAATGCCATTCTTTAACCCTTGTTGCGCTGATTTTTATTTTATGCGTCTTGCTGCACTTTGTTTCTTCGAAGATCGAGCAGGCGGCGGAGGAGGAGCAATTTTTGGGGCAAAACATGTAGGTGCTGCGGATGCAAAGGAAAAATCGTAGCCAAGAATAATTGAAGAATGAAGGTGAAGGACGAAAGCAAAGCAAAGATTAGTAAATGGAAATAATCGCTGTGTTGTAAATGTTTGCATGGATGTCGAGGTTTTTGGCGGGTGCTGATTTTCAAGCAAATACCAGCAAAACTTTCACCAGCAGCAGCAACAGCAACTGCACCCATTAAGCAATGAAAGCGCACAAAAGTTCTCTCATGTGAAATCGCACACGGAGTGAATTAACACAATTATCCCCTATGTAGTCGATGTGTGTCAGTGCGAAGGACATTCGTCGCGTATGAGAGGGAGTGGCGCGGAATCATTGGGTTACTGGCACAGTTATATATTTTTAAAGAAAATTTAAATTTTTATTTAATTTTTAAACTTTTAGTGAAGTTTTTTAATTTTAGTGAACTTTCTAGTGATTTTTAAAGTGATTTTGAATTAGATTTGTATAAAGCATTTACATTCTTTAGTGCAGATTTGAATTTTTAGTGAACATTTGAATATTAAGTGAAGATCTGAATTTGGAGTGATGATTTGAATTTATAGTGAACATTTGAAATTTAAGTGAAGATTTGAATTTTGGGTAAAGATTTGAAATTTCAGTGAAGTTTTGAATTTTTACTGAACAATTGAATTTTAAATGAATACTTGAATATTTAGTGAACATTTGAACTTTTAATGAAAATTTGTATTTTTAGTTGTACATTTGAATTTTAAGTGAAGAATTGAATGTTTAGTGAATATTTGAATTTTTACTAAAGATTTGAGCTTTTAATTAACATTTCAATTTTTAGTACGGATTTGAACGCTTAGTGAAGATTTGTATTTTTAGTGAACATTTGATTTTTAAGTAAAGAATTAAATTTTTAGTGAATATTTGAATTTGTACTGAAGATTTGAGCTTTTAATGAACATTTCAATTTTTAGTGAAGATTTGAACTCTAAGTAAAGATTTGAACTCTTAGTGAAGATTTTAAATTTTAGTGAAGATTTGAATGTTTAGTGAACATTTGAATTTTAAGTAAAGATTCGAATTTTAAGATTTGGATTCTTAGTGAATATTTGAATTTTTTGATGATTCTTTAGTCAACATTAGAATTTCTTGTGAACATTTGTATTTTTAGTGAATATTTGCATATTTTGTGAACATTATAGTCTTTTAGTGCATATTGAATTTTTAGTTAACATTTGAATATTTAGTAAAAATTAGGTTTTTAGTAAATTTTTGATAGTATAGTGAAAATTTCAATTTTTAGTCAAAAAGATTTGAGCTTTTAATGAACATTTGAAATTTTTGTGAACATTTGAAATTTTTGTGAACATTTGCATATTTTGTGAAAATTCTTTTTTTTAGTATATAATAAATTTTTAGTTATTTTTTTTAGTCATTTGAATTTTAATGAATATTTCAATTTTTAGTGAACATTTAAATTTTAGTGAACTTTTCAATTTTTAGTTAACATTTGAACTAAAGTGAACATTTGAATTTTTGGAGAATTTATTAAATTTAGTGAACATTTAAAATTTTAATGAACATTTGAATATTTAGTGAACATTTTATTTTTAGTAAATTTTTGATAGATAAGTGAAAATTTGAATTTTTAGTAAAGATTTAAACTTTAGGTGAACACTTGAATTGTTATTGAACATTTGAATTTTTAGTGAACATTTGAATTTTTAGTTGTACATTTGAAATATTAGTGAAGATTTCAATTTTTAGTGAATATTTGAATTTTTACTGAAGATTTGAATTTTTAATGAACATTTAAATTTTTATTGAACTTTTGAAATTTTTGTGAAGATTTGAATTTTTAGTGAACATTTAAATTTTTAGTTTTGCATTTGAAATATTAGTGAAGATTTCATTTTTTAGTGAATATTTGAATTTTTACTAAAGATTTGAATTTTTAATGAACATTTAAATTTTTAGTGAACTATTGAACTTTTAGTGAACATTCAACATAGAAAACATAAAATTAAATTTTTGAAGAATTTAAAATTTATTTGAATTTTTAGTTCAAATTATATCTGATATGAGTTAAAATTTAAAATTGCGGTTTTTGTTAAAAATTTAAATTGTGCTAATTTTTTATAAAAATTTAAATATTTTATTATTTGATTAATTGAGCAGTATGACAAATTAATTCTATATTAAAATATCTCTGATTTGTGCTTTTTCAAAATATATATTTTTTTGTCACTACCATAAAATTCATTAAAAACATCGTTAAAAGTACGTTAAGAATAGAGCAAAGACAATAAAATAAAAAGCAGCAACGACAAATAACAGCAAAGCGAAAAGAATAAAGTTATTTAGAAAACGTGCATTGAATTAATTTCATTTTTATTTTTATGTTTTTGTTTTCGCTTTTGGTACTATTCGGGTTCTTCTGGCGCGTAACTAAATACAATGCGCTCAGATATTAGCTAAAAGCCCCACCAAAACATTAGCTAAGCGATGGCTTACAGCACAAATTGTGCTGAAAAAAAAGAAAGAATCGTGAAAAAAACCCACAAAAACTCCAAGTGCTATAAAGAAATTGGTGACGATTGTGTCGTCCAGCTGTGGGAGTGCTGTGCAGAGCAGGACGACTGCTGGACTTTGTCGCGCAAATGACAAAAATGTGCAGCGACCCAAATCTGCTGCAGTTTTGTAGTTTTTTTTTTTATTTGTTTTTCGGAAACAGTATGAAGTGCGGCTAGGCGGTACTTGCAAAAGGCAGCTATAGCAGGAAAAACAAGTGAACGAAGAAGAATAATCACGTGGACGAGACACGACGTGAATGCGAGTGAACAACTGAGTTCCACATCCGGTGCAGTTTTTTCGCGCCTTTTTTGTACATCGTGGCATAATTTTGCTGAAGGAAAAAAAATAATATAAAAAATGGCCGTGTAGAAAGTTTCTTTCACATAAAATTTTTCTCCGAAAATGTTTCCCTAAGACAATTCTTATCGAGAAATTCTTCCACAAATCTATTATTCTCCACTTTAATGTATTCCCGAAATTATGCTTTTCTGAGGTATTTCTTTTCCGCTTTATATTAACTACATTTTTATGGAAATATTTCTGGTTTTGTAAGCTGGTGATTTTTGTTCATCCCCCGAAAACTATTTCCGGAGAAAATCAATCCCCAGAAAATTCTTTCCTTAAACAATCCATTCCCATCCATAACTTTTTTAGACAATTCTTTTCTAAGACAATATTTTTCTGATAATTAATTCACTAATACAGTTTTTCCGTAGACAATTTTTTTTTCGGGACAATTCTCCCCCTTCCCAAAAAAAAATTCTTCTTAGAGATCATTTTTATTCCGTAGGTAATTTTTACTAGACATTATTCCCCAGACAAAAAATCTTCCCCTAGACAACAAAATCTCTGACTATTTTTCCCCGAAAAAAATTATCGGCGGCAATATTATTTCAAAGATGAATTATCTGAGTAGGAATTTATCCCTAGACAATTCTTTCTCGAGAACATTCATCCCCGAGATAAATCCTTCCGAAAAAAAATTATTTTCTATACATTTCTTGTCTGCGACAATATTATTTCGAGTAATGAATTTCTTTTCTATTCTTTCCCAGTCAATTACTCTCCGAGGTAATTGTTTTTGGTAATATTATTTTGAGGTAGAATTATCTGAGGAGGAATGTATCACTCAAACAATTCATTTCCAAAATATTTCTTCACCAAGATAATTGGTTCCCAGATTCAAAACATTCAAAACAAATCATCCCCAAATAGTTATTTTCCGTGCATTTATTCTGAGGAAATATTACATATTTCGAGTAAGAAATATATGAGTGTCTGAGGAATTTATCCCTAGACAATTCTTCCCCGAAAACATTCTTCTCCGAGATAAATCCTTCCGATAAAAATTATTTTCCAACCCAATTCTTCCCTGAGTAAAATTATCTGTGACAATGTTATTTCGAGTAATGAATTTCTTTACTATTCTTTCCCAATACATTTCTTCCCCGATATAATTACTTCCCAGAAATTTATTCTCTATAGCAAATCATGCGCAGACAATATTTCTTCGAGATAATAGTTTCTTACAACTTCTGACAATAATTTTTCCAGTTGGTTCTACTCCAATATATTGGTTTGCTGGGTTAATACAATTTAAATAAAATTTTGAATAATATTAATTTAACAAAAACTGTAATGATTTTGTTATAATTTTTTTATAATAATTTGATTGCATCTTTTTTTCTATTTGGTTTTAATTTTTGGCACATTATATTGGTGTCCATGATGCGTGTGAGTCGCGACCCTTGGCTACATTTAAAATGTAAATGGTGCGCGATTTTACAGCCATTTGGCGTTTACGTCACACGGCCATGTCGTAGTCATCGTCGTCGTCGTCTTAACTTGCGCTTAATGTATTGTTATCCTTTTTGGGTTTGCACTCCCATTTGTCTCTTTTACTTTAATGTGCATTTTTGGCCATATAAATTGTTAATTTCTTTTGATAGGCTCTATTTAAATGTTTTACGGTAATACGCGAGAAAAATATAATGAATTTTACATAAATGTTAAATAATTGCAGCAAATTTTAATTTATAAATGTGTGTGTGTTTCATGGATAAATTTTTTTAAAATTTTTTTCGAACATTTATAACATTTATATTATAATTAAGTAATCCTTGTGGCAAATAAATTAACATATAATACTTATGTATCATACCGTATTATACCATATAGCATTATACCTTACCATAGCAAGGACTAAGACCTTTTGCAATATCGGTTTCGGTTCTGGTTCCATCTTCTGGTTCCATACCGCATTACACCATACCAAAGCAGGGACTAAAACCCTTTGCATTATCGTTTCCGGTTCTGGTTACAAAATTTTTAAAATAGCGGTTTCGGCTCCGATACCGGTTCCAACAAAAAAATTATATGGGTTCCGATTCAGGTTCAACACATTTTTTTAAATAACGGTCCCGATTTCGGTTCCGATTCCAAAAATTGAAACGGTTTAGATTTTGGTTTTTGAGGTCTCTGCCAGGAACTAAAATATAGGTTTTGTTTCTGGATTTTAAAAATAATGGTTCCGACTCCGATTTCAAATAAAAGTTCCGATTTATGTTTACCATGTTTCACACATATTTTAACAACGGTTCCGATGCCGGTTCTAAAAATCGAAACGAATCCGACACCGGATTCGAATCCGGTTTTTTGGGGTCCCTTCTGTGGAGTATACCAAAGAATAAAACCAAAACGAATATCGCTTTTAATTTTGAAATTGTTTCGTCATAAATGTTTCAAGTATTTTTGTGACTTTTTGTTAATATTTTTATACCCTATACTAAGAGTGAAAGGGTATATTCAGTTTGGTAACAGCCTAAAAAAAGCATCTCCGGTATGGAAGAGTATATATATATTCTTGATCAGCATGACCTCCTGAGTCGATTTAGCGATTTAGCGTCTGTCTGTCCTTCTATCAGTCTGTTGAAATCACAATTACAGAAAAAGTTGAAGAGCTAAAGCAATGAAACTCTAGATTTAGATTACATGTATATCTAAGCTGTCTGAACAAGAACATTGGCATGATCGGTTTATTACGACCTGAGAACCGACCACTTATGCTCAAATACCTCATATAAAATTTACATCAACGAATCAATTTTACTGCATACGTGCTTAGGTAAACTTTTTTGGTCAAATATATATTGAAAGTATGCTCAAATACAGGAAAATAATGTTTTCCCACGAAACGACTTGTGGTTCTCAAAAAAATAAAAAAATCGAAATTCGGTACACCTACCCATTTGTAAATATGGGTATCAAATGAGTGGAAATTCTTCAGAGATTGAAAGTCTATAGTTATTTTCAGGATTCGTATACCCTGGTGACATATATATCACTTTGAATGGTAACCACACATATGTGTAGGGTATTTATAGTCCGCTTAGACCGACTATAATTTTGATAATCCTAACTATCATAATAACACCTACTTTAAAAATTCCCATGTGATCTAACACTCCCAACTTGTTTATAATTAGAAAAGAAGACCACACATACTTGAAAATAACTTATCAAAAACATTATCATGCTTGACTTAAAAAAGATGTTAGTTATCTAAAAAAAATTGATTAAAGAAGTTTGCATCAATGATCTATTTTTCTACATTAATGATAAAAGAAACATAATAGTCACAATTATAAAACTATTAAAGCATTCACAAAATTGCAATCAAATAACCATAAACATATTTATGGTTATTTGATTGTTTGCTTGCTACGGTAGCTAAAGGCTATTAAATGAAATACTCTTCAGTCCCTTGTTTATTTTAAGTATTGACGTATCGATATCACTAAATAATTAAACATTTTTTTAATTAATGTTTGTACATAGTGCCAAAGTGAAAATAGCAATACAAAAAATCCACTACTGTACACAGTTTTTGTCATTTGGTACCATGTCAAATAATTCCAATAATCCGGGCACAAGTCAATCCCAAAGAAAACAACATACCATG
The DNA here is from genome assembly GCA_951804985.1 of Dryomyza anilis. Taxonomy (NCBI): domain Eukaryota; kingdom Metazoa; phylum Arthropoda; class Insecta; order Diptera; family Dryomyzidae; genus Dryomyza; species Dryomyza anilis. The sequence continues at coordinate 123,616,931 of OX638130.1, read as the reverse complement.
CACCAAAATAAACACTAAAAAAATACACATGAAACTGATGAACATAAAAAAAAACAACAAAACACGTATAAAAATGTTACGGAATTGAAAAAATGTAGCATAATTGAACCCCGTCCTTAGCACTGATACGGCAAATCCCTCGATGAAAGGACGACGCGCGCGTGAATATAAGCGAAACATGTGTTTGCAACGTTTACGTTACGTTAGGTGGCTTTACGTAATGTCTCTGAATGTGTTTGAGAAGCTTTAGATATACTTTTTTTTATATTTTTATTTTCAAATGTGTTTATGTAACCTGAAACGTGTTCGCAACATGGCATCGTAAGTTTAAAAACGAGGGAATGTTAGAATTTGAGAACGATTGAGAAAAAAAGTGCTATTAAAAAAGGCACAAAATATAAAAGAACACATAATACAAAAGGAAAAAATAAAAAACTGAAAAATAAAAAAAAAAAAGAAAGAACTCTAATAACAGGAATGGTAGTAAAAATGTAGCATACCAAAGCGAGTCAGAGCAACAACTGAAATGTTGAAATTCTGCAAACGTAAAAATCAAAAAGTGATGCCATCAGGTTCAACGACTACGACATGGCGAAGCACAGCAGGCCAACGGACAGCAGTTGCTCTCACCTGGCCGCATTAACCTGCTTGAGTTTTCTACTATATCCGCTAACTTCTCAGACTGTTTTCCAAACTGCTGTCGTCTTTTATTTCTTACGTCCTTTTTTTGCTCCTACAATTGCAGTGCCGGACACTAGTTTATGGGAGCGCAGGACACTAGAGACGTAAAAAATGTTGGTGGAACGAAAAAAAAAAGAAATAAATCCGAGAAGAAAAATAAGCACAGCATAGGTAAAAATCTGAACTATGTAGAAAAGTTCAACAAAGCAAATGCCAATGTCTGAGCATTAGTACGGCTCGTTTCTTCGGGGAGATTGTGTCAGGAATTCGTGCGAGACAAGCATCTAGGACATGTTATCGCATGCCGAGAGCACAGGATGGGATGTGTCGCACATTAGCAGGATTTGCTTGTAGGATTATGAGAGGTTGGATGGTACAATGTGTTGGGCAGATGTTTTCACTTGAATTTAAACAAATTCCAGCAACTTAAACACTCTAGAAAAATTTAAGTGAAATAAAAAATCTGAGATTTAAAAGAAATTTAAAAACGATTAAAACTGCTAATTTTAATTTAAGCGAAATTTGTAAAATACCCCAAAATTCCCGGTGCGAATTCTAGCAACACAGCGCTCTAAACCCCCGGCAACACGTGATCAAAATTCAACTAGTATCAACTGGTATCCTTGTTGGAGACAAACATTCAGTTAGACAGGACAATTCCAACTGAATTGCAATGCACGATTCGATGCAATAACAGGTAACAACTGCACAAAAAGGATTAAACTGTAGGGTTTTTTTTGTTCGTTCGTTATTGTTGTTCGTTTGGTTGGGGGCGATTATTGGTACCGCTTTATACATGTTCCAGCAATGTGGTATATGTTGCTCTGTGTTCGACGCGCATTGCAAGAATGTTATCTTTCAACGGATCGAAACGCTAGTATTTGCTAGAATAACAACAGAGCTGGTCATAAAAAAGGACACAACACGTGGAACAAACAAGTCTGATTTGCTGATACCACAAGACAAACAAGGTTGAAACATGTGCAGTCAGTTGACACATACTCGACGAGTGATATCTATCTACACAGTTACAAAAATGGTTAAATTCACAATTATTAGGAATGTTTCATACAAATGTTGAATATTTAATATATAAAATACATTTTTTCATACAAACGATGAATGTTTCATATAACTGATGAAAGTTTCATACTTATTAAGAATATTTTAAACAAATGATTTATACAAATGATGAATGTTTCAAAGAAATGTTTCATACAAATTATGAATGTTTCCGATAAATTTTCAATGCGAATAATAAATATTTTCACACCAACGATGAACGATTTTTACAAATGACAAATGTTTCATATAAATGTTGAATATTTCATACATGTTTCGCACCAATGATGAACGATGAATATTTCAAATAAATGATAAATATTTCATAAAAATGATGAATATTTTAAACAAATTATAAATGCCTCATAGATATGATGAATATTTCACACAAATGATGAACGATTTTTACGAACGATGAATATTTCATGTAAATGATAAATATTTCATATAAATGAGAAATAATTCATACAAATGATGAATATTTCAAACAAACTATAAATGCTTCATAGATATGATGAATGTTTCATATAAATAATTAATGTTTTATAAACATTATTAATGCTAATAATTATATAAAAAATTCGTCGTCTGAATTTGAAACCAAAATATATTTTCTATACACCGACTTCCAAAACTGATGTGACAATTCCTATATATTTTGTATTTGGGTACTTAAAACAACTGTTAATTTTTCGTTGAATAATTACAAAAAAGTATACAAAAAGTCAAATTATAATTATTGTAAAACAAATAATAACTTTTCATAACTACTCTTATCTGCCACTAAATCAAAAGTTCGTTACTATTGCACAACATTTAGCCGGTTTCATTATAATCAGCAGTATCACAATTTCCTGACGTCACACTGTCATGTAACTGTTTCATTCATTGCACAATTTCCTTTGCTAATTGCAATATTTGCGAAACCTAAATTTTAATTATTATTTTCGATAGCTGCAACAACAGTACACCCATCTACCAAATTGTTCCACTTACATGACATTCGTTAGTTACGATATGCATTTCACATCGGTTTAACCTCAATGAACAGTGACACGTTTGTGTTAAGCATTAGAGTGTTGTTGCAACTACTGTGTTTTAGTGTTGCCTTATTATGGTTGCATTTGCTGGCTACAGGACATACATAGTCCTCTCGGAAACGTTCACCCAAAAACCCACATTCATATCATCGCAACTGTGTGACAAGCAATTATCCTGCGATCACGCGGATGAGTTGACGTGGCACTGTAGCCCTACAGAAATACATTTGAAATTAAAAATCCATATTATTGCGCCTTGTCATGACTAGCTTACATGCATCACATCGTATCGCGTGTTAGAATCAAACCAAAAATCGAGAATGAAACGATGTTTAGTTTTTATAAAATAATTATAATTTTTGTGATTAATATTAAAACCTTTTATGTCAACAGTGTAGAAATCATTTAGAAGAAAAGTTATTGAATAAAGTACACTGACCGAATTCTGATATGCAACTGATATAAAACTGATCTAAAACTGATCTAATACTCATTTTCTACCCATCTATAACTCATCTAAAACCGATCTAAAACTGATCTAAAACTGATCAAAAACTAATATAAAACTAATATAAAACTGTTCTGAAACTGAACTAGAACTAACTAGAACTGAACTAGAACTGAACTAGAACTGAACTAGAACTGAACTAGAACTGAACAAGAACTGAACTAGAACTGAACTAGAACTGAACTAGAACTGAACTAGAACTGAACTAGAACTGAACTAGAACTGAACTAGAACTGAACTAGAACTGAACTAGAACTGAACTAGAACTGAACTAGAACTGAACTAGAACTGAACTAGAACTGAACTAGAACTGAACTAGAACTGAACTAGAACTGAACTAGAACTGAACTAGAACTGAACTAGAACTGAACTAGAACTGAACTAGAACTGAACTAGAACTGAACTAGAACTGAACTAGAACTGAACTAGAACTGAACTAGAACTGAACTAGAACTGAACTAGAACTGAACTAGAACTGAACTAGAACTGAACTAGAACTGAACTAGAACTGAACTAGAACTGAACTAGAACTGAACTAGAACTGAACTAGAACTGAACTAGAACTGAACTAGAACTGAACTAGAACTGAACTAGAACTGAACTAGAACTGAACTAGAACTGAACTAGAACTGAACTAGAACTGAACTAGAACTGAACTAGAACTGAACTAGAACTAGAACTGAACTAGAACTGAACTAGAACTGAACTAGAACTGAACTAGAACTGAACTAGAACTGAACTAGAACTGAACTAGAACTGAACTAGAACTGAACTAGAACTGAACTAGAACTGAACTAGAACTGAACTAGAACTGAACTAGAACTGAACTAGAACTGAACTAGAACTGAACTAGAACTGAACTAGAACTGAACTAGAACTGAACTAGAACTGAACTAGAACTGAACTAGAACTGAACTAGAACTGAACTAGAACTGAACTAGAACTGAACTAGAACTGAACTAGAACTGAACTAGAACTGAACTAGAACTGAACTAGAACTGAACTAGAACTGAACTAGAACTGAACTAGAACTGAACTAGAACTGAACTAGAACTGAACTAGAACTGAACTAGAACTGAACTAGAACTGAACTAGAACTGAACTAGAACTGAACTAGAACTGAACTAGAACTGAACTAGAACTGAACTAGAACTGAACTAGAACTGAACTAGAACTGAACTAGAACTGAACTAGAACTGAACTAGAACTGAACTAGAACTGAACTAGAACTGAACTAGAACTGAACTAGAACTGAACTAGAACTGAACTAGAACTGAACTAGAACTGAACTAGAACTAGAACTGAACTAGAACTGAACTAGAACTGAACTAGAACTGAACTAGAACTGAACTAGAACTGAACTAGAACTGAACTAGAACTGAACTAGAACTGAACTAGAACTGAACTAGAACTGAACTAGAACTGAACTAGAACTGAACTAGAACTGAACTAGAACTAGAACTGAACTAGAACTGAACTAGAACTGAACTAGAACTGAACTAGAACTGAACTAGAACTGAACTAGAACTGAACTAGAACTGAACTAGAACTGAACTAGAACTGAACTAGAACTGAACTAGAACTGAACTAGAACTGAACTAGAACTGAACTAGAACTGAACTAGAACTGAACTAGAACTGAACTAGAACTGAACTAGAACTGAACTAGAACTGAACTAGAACTGAACTAGAACTGAACTAGAACTGAACTAGAACTGAACTAGAACTGAACTAGAACTGAACTAGAACTGAACTAGAACTGAACTAGAACTGAACTAGAACTGAACTAGAACTGAACTAGAACTGAACTAGAACTGAACTAGAACTGAACTAGAACTGAACTAGAACTGAACTAGAACTGAACTAGAACTGAACTAGAACTGAACTAGAACTGAACTAGAACTGAACTAGAACTGAACTAGAACTGAACTAGAACAGAACTAGAACTGAACTAGAACTGAACTAGAACTGAACTAGAACTGAACTAGAACTAAAAATACTCAATTAATAAATACTACAATTTGTGTGTTTTAGTATTTTTGCTTTAAATGCCTTTTTATAGCCACATTTGTATACTTCATGTAGTTACTTAAATAAGTAGCTACTCTGAAAAGTTCTGTTCATTCGCCATTTTTGTTTCCTTTACTTCCGGCAACTCGTGTAAAATACGAAACTTCGAAACTTTTAACTTTTTTTGTTACCATCATCATTAGTTACTTTTACTTTTAAACATTGGTATTTTGTGCTGCAGGTTATGATGATTATTATTCACATTTTATACACAGCAAAATGTTCAAAACAACAAAATACAACATATACAACTTGTACGGCACCGTTGCGTCGTCGATACAGGAGGACCGACCTCAGAACCCCATGGCAGCAACAGCAACATATAATTTGGCAATAAACTCCATTAGCAAAAGACACGTGGGCGTCAGCATTTGCACCGCATGTAACGTGACATAACGTGACTGGAATTTTTTGTGTCACTGACTTGGATTTCTGTGTTGTTGCAATGTTTGTTGTCATATCATGGTTATGGAGCCGTCGTCGTTGGTGTCCTCGGTGGTACCTGTGGTGTGTGCCACTCTAACTAAAACTGCTCCGCTCAGATCCCCGACCACAGGGTTACCATGATAATCCACATTTTCATTTTGCTTTCCACAAGAATAATTTTTAGAATCATAACTTCGTCTGTGCTGACAACAAAAAAAAAAAAAAATAGAAAGCAATATGGCGACGGCCATGACAAACATGTGTAATTTTTATCAATTTGCCAAAAATTTCATTTTTATTGTCTCACAGACGGCATGTGCTTTGTTATTTATTTTGATGTCATAAAAAAATGATGATTTATTTTTATAAAGTACACACGAAGTGAATTTAGAAAGTATTTTGCAGAATTGCGTACGGAAGTAGGATCTCAAATTTCTTGCAATATTAATTTGCGCTAAATCTGGATAATAGTGTTTAGTTTATTTATCACAAAATTTTATTTTTTTCATATCATTTGTTTAAAATTATATTCTTTAATGATAATCAGCTCTATTGGGAATAATGATTTCCATGAATAGTTTACTAGCGAAAAAAATATTTTGTTCTGAAGAAAAATACCATTGGCTGTTTCAGTATCTAATTCGCGAGCTTATTTTTTAAAATAACCTGTTGTCATTAAAAACAAAAATGACAAAACAAAAATCATTCAATAATCAGTAATCAGTTTCTGTTGTTTGGAGAAACATAAAATTTGTTGTTGGAAAATGGTGTTTTCGACCATTGCGTTGTTTTAGTCTACCCAACTTTTTTTCACAAAACAACAATTTTACGTTTTTTATACCCTACACCTATGAGGTACAGGGTATATTAACTTTGTGCATATATTGTAACGCCCCTTAGGAGGCGTGTCCGGTATGGAAAAGTATATATATTCTTGACCAGCATCACTACCCGAGTCCGTTTAGCCATGTCCGATTGTCTGTCTGTCTGTCCGTCTTGCTGTCCGAATACAGAAAATCTTGAGAAATACTGATCAGAATACGATGAAATATATTTTAGCCAAAAGTAGGAACTAAGATTGAAAATGACCCAAATCGGTCAACGGACACGCCCACCTCCCATACAAGTCACTTTTATATAACTCTTTCGGAACTAATAACTCGAAAAGTATTCAAAATATAGTTATAAAATTTAAAAAATATTGTTATAATTCACCTAAAAATATGTTGTCCAAAAAGGGGCGTGATCCGCCCACTTTTTTTTTCATTATTTCCCGGGTTTTCATAGTGGAAATTTGATCCGTAAATTATTAAATTCAAATCTATGAAATATTAGCCTTACAAAATTTTAAATATAGGCGTGGTCCGCCCAATTTTATTTTTAAATTTTTTTTATTAGATATTTCATACTTTTATATCAATTTTTTAAATTATATAAAACGTAAATTTCTGATATGTGAATAATATTATGAGGTATACAATTAAATATCTCACATTAAGGTGTAGGGTATTTCATAGTCGGGCCCGATCGACTATAACAGTCCATCCCATATGACCGAACTTACCCATGTGACCTAACTTTCCCAATTGTTAATTATTATGTCGAATTGTTTTTATTTTTTAAAATGGTAATTTCGACCATTACGTTTTGCCTTCCAAAAATTTTTTTCACAAAACAACAATTTTGTCGTTTTTTTTTATTTTGAAAATGGTGTTTTCGACAATTGCGTTGTTTTAGTCGCCCAAAAAATGTTGTTAAATATTTGTCGAATAGTTTTTTTTTGTTGGAAAAGTGTGATTTCGACCATTATGTTGATTTTGTCGCTCAAAAATTTGATTTCACATTTTTTTTTTAACAAAAAAAAAACAATTTTGTCGAATTTTTTTGTCTGAAAATGTTGATTTCGATCATTGCATTGTTTTTGTCTCCCAAACATTTTTTTTAGAAATTTTTTGAACATGTTTTTTAATGCTGATTCGACCATATCGTTGTTTTTGTCGACCGAAATTTTTTTTAACTAAATTTTTTTTTTCCGAAAATTTTCAAAAACTCTGTTTTATCGATTATTTTTTTTTGAAAATTTTGATTTCGACTATTGTTATCCAATTTTTTTTTAACAATTTGTTTTTCGAACATTGTTTTTGTCGAATAATTTTTTTTTTTGAAAATGCTAATTTAGATCATTGCGTTGTGTTTTTTTCTTACAATTTTTTTCCAATTTATTCGAACAAAAATATTACTTTAGTCGATTCACTGAGTTGTTTTTGTCACCCAAAATTTTGTTTTTGTCGAATAAGTTTTGTTTTTTGGCCCCAAAAAAAAATGTGTTTTATGCAATTTTTCGAACATTTTTTTAATTCACGTTGTTTTTTTATCGTCCAAAACTTTTTTTTACTACATTTTTTCGAAAATTTTCGAAAATTTTCGAACATTGTTGTTTTTGTCAAGTAATATTTTTGCAAATTTGGATTTCGTTTATAGCGGTGTTTATGCCAACCAAATTTAATTTTTATTTTTTTTTTCGAACATGTTTTTTTCGAATATTTTTTTTTTTGAAAACACTGATTTAGACCATTGTGCTGTGCTTTTTTCTAACAATTTTTTTCCAAATTTTTCGAAAATTTTCGAACATAAATAACAATTTTGTCGATTTTTTTTTTTGAAAATGGTGATTTCAAACATTGTGTTTTTGTTCCACAATTTTTTTTTTCAAAATTTTTCGAACATTGTCGAATATTTTTTTAATGCTGATTCGACCATTGCGTTTTTTTCGAATATGGTTTTTGTCGAATAATTTTTTTTTCGGAAATGCTGATTTCGTTTTTTTTTTTTGTTTTATCGATCGAATTTTATTTTTCATTTTTTCTCGGAAATATTCGAATATTATTGTCAATTGTATTTTTTGGTTTTGATGAAATATGTGGTTGTCGAACATTGTTTTTTTTTATGACTCAACAAAATTTTTGAAAATGTTCTATTTCGAACATTGTTGAAAAATATAAAGTTTAGTCGACAATTTATTTATTTTTTTTTTTCAATAAAAAATTTTTAATTTTGTCTGTTATTTACACCCACATTTTAAATCAAAAATTACCATCAGTCTGTGGTCCAAAAATATTGGGAGGCATCTGAAAATAGAATTGTGCATCAACGCTTCTCAAAATGTTTAATGAGAGATATATTTTGTTAACCTTTATATCACACTGTTTTCAAAAAAAAGGGTTTCTGACCGAACCCATAACAAAATCATCCTTAAAATTCTAATAATTCACTAAAAGTAGAAATGTTCAATTAAAGACATTTAACCTTAAATGGTTTCTTAACCTTTAGTATTGTCTTCAATATCAATTGTCTGGAAATAAAATTCTTTAAACCCAAATAATTTCTTACATTCCAATACTTTCTTAAATTAATTCCATAAATTATTCAACAAACGTAAAATAGTTCCATAAACTATATCTGATGGTATCCTAATTCCTTAGTTTTAAATCCCAATAGTCAACAAATGTTATTCTTTAAATAAAAATGTTTTCTTAAATCCCAAATGGTGCATTAAATCCCAATAGTTCATAAAATGAAATAGTTAACAAAAGTATAATATTTTCAACACAGTCTTCAATAACAATAGAGCAAAAATAGAGCCTTTCCAACAGACCTACCAATTAATTTCTTAAAGCAAAAAATAATTTTAAATCCCAACAGTTCCTTTAACTCCAATTACACTTAAATCCCAAATAGTTTCATAAATCTCAATAGTTCTTAAAATATGATATACTTTAAACGCAGTGCCATAAATCCAGGTGCGCGCTGAGTCGTCGTCGTCGTCGCCGTCATCGTCCTTAAAAAACCGCGTGAAAACTTTTTATAATTACTTTAAAACTTTGCACTGAGCCGCATGTTCGTTGGTTTGGTCGGTCGGTCGTTTCTTCGTTCGTCCTTTCCGCACTTCCCTTTTGTTGGCGTTTGTTAATTAAATAACAAATTGTTGGCATTTTTTAAAACAATTTTCTGCGTTTCCCCACAGCTGCCTTTGGCGTCGTTTGCCGCGTTGTAGTTGGAGTTGTTGCCTGGGGAAATAAAGTTTTGCATTAAAACACTGTCCAATATATACAAAAGGACGGCAGAAATAGTGAATAGTTTTGCCTTACGTTGGCCTAGTGAAGTAAATGTGGTGCAAAAACCACAATTGCAGTCGGTTGCCAGCAAACAAACAAACAAACAAACAGAAAAATAAGAACATCTTACACACAAATAAACATAAAACCAAATAAAACAACAAACCAACAAATAGAATGGCGTACAAAACATAAAGTTTTGAATTATTTGCATTCTTAGGACCAGTAGTAGTTCTTACGCACTACGCTGTATCGCATAAGCAGCAAAACTATTTGTAGGCCACTCAGTGCCAGTGAAAGAATGAAATGCATTTGCGAAAACCTTACAGAAATAAGTTTACTACAACAAACTTTCCAAAGTAAATGTTGGCCAAGTAGGCGAAAAGAAATAGCTTTAGCTGAGAACTAAACTACTTTCGCTATTTAGAATAATGTTTTTCGAACCGTACAAATTTGATCAGTAGAACCTACATTAAAATTTTATTGAATTCTGTACAGATTTTTTAAAAACTAAAGTTTTAAGTAGTAAATAAAAAGATGTAATTTTTGCATTAATATGATTTGTTTATATTTCGGTCTTCCTGAACTAGATTTCAGTGCAATTACAAAAAAATATGTAAAATACATCACCCGGAATTATCTCAGTACAGATCTTAAATAATTCATATTTTCTACAGCTGCTTTTTCCCATATCGTTGCCCTGAAGCTTCTAATGTTGTAAGTATATTCTAAGAAAATCCTATAAATGTACGACATTATAATTTAGGGACGACGACAAGTATATCGTCAATGCAGTTTTCATTTCAAATACTACTGAAAATTTCCACGAAATTTGTAAATTATTTTATTTTAATTATACACGGCGGAAAATGAAATTCTAAAACTGGGGAGGAATTCGACGCGAATAAATAGTAACTAAATTTCACTATTATTATTAAAATACTACTAAAATAAGAATTTATTATCTGAATATTAAGAAAACAAACTACTTAAATCAAACATAATATATTTGAAATCGTAAATTTGTAAACTGAATTTTTCTTTTAATTTCAATTTTTTTAAAATTATTTTGGTATTCTTTCTCTTCGATTAAAGCCCCGAAGAGGACTGTATGGCGAAAAAAGCAAAATCGGTTGCGTTAAATGATTTTTATCGCAACTTTAATTGGAAATTGTGTTTCGCAGACAGAGACATAAATGCCGCGGCTTTAATGGTACACAATATTATTTTATTAGGTATGCGGTCCTTCATACCTTCTAAAAAGATTAGCATTAAACCCAAGGACCACTCTTGGTTTAATGAGACTTGCAGGTCGAAAGAGGAAGCCTTTCAGAATTGGCGTTTTAGCAAGAATGCTGACACAGAAAGACTTCGCATACAGGCTAGGAATCGCTGTAATGTCGTGATCTCGCGCGAAAAGTTTCTTCACGAACAAAACGCGCGTAAAAAGATCCTAATTTCTGGTCATTCGTAACAAGGGTGAAGAATCAGACGACATCGTCTACTCCAACTCTTATTATGAATGGCAAGACCTTCACTGACCCGGTTGATAAAGCTAATCTCTTGGCAGAATTATTTGCAAATAATTCAACGCTCCCAGATAGTAATCAACTACTGCCTGTCGTCGATTTTGTTTCTTCTGCAATGCCGGAGATACATTTTCGAACTCGGGCAGTTAAAAAGGTCTTAGCAAACGTCAACATTAACAAAGCCTCTGGGCCAGATGGCATATCTGTCCATGTGTCAACGCTGGCTTGTCCGTTGCGTAACCTTTTCAACATCTCCTACACGACAGGAGTTTTTCCATCTTGTTGGAAGGTTGCCAATGTCCAGCCAGTTCCGAAAAAGTGCGAGGTTACGAACCTGCCAATTACCGACCCATTGCAATATGTTCTGCGCTCTCCAAGGTAATGGAAAGCGTAATTAACTTCCACTTTGTGAACTATCTAGAGCGAAACGAATTACTTAGTGACCGACAATATGGTTTCCGTAGGACCAGATCCACAGGTGACTTGATGGCGGTCCTCTCCGAAAAGTGGAATAATTGTGTTCACCTTTTCGGGGAAAGTAAGGTTGTTGCTCTGGATATTTCAAAGGCTTTTGATCGAGTGTGGCATAAAGCCCTCGTCTCAAAATTAATTGCATATGGTGTCGGTGAATCTTTTACTCGATGGATATCGAGTTTTCTCCAGGCTCTTTCAATACGAGTTGCGATGGATGGTGTGTTCTCCGAACAACATTCCATCAATTCTGGAGTTCCGCAGGGTTCCGTCCTATCCCCATCCCTATTTCTGATATTTATCAATGACCTTCTGTCATTGACTCAGAACCCAATTCATTCCTTTGCAGATGACAGTAACATTTGTCATTCATATTCGTTCAACAAGCGCCCAAACTCTTTGGAGATTGAGAGTAAAAGACGCACTATGAATGACACACTCAACAATGACCTTAAATCAATCTCCGAGTGGGGTCTTGCAAATAGAGTTGATTTTAATGCAAGCAAGACCCAATGTAGTCTGTTATCTCACCAAAGAATGGATTCACCCCTCCCTCCCCTCAATATGGGGCTGTGGATATTGCGCAGTCAACTTCTCTTGACGTTCTGGGCATATCAATTCAATGTGATCTCCGTTGGAATGACCACATATTTGATGTGTCGAAAGAAGCGGCCAAGTGCCTCGGTTTTCTGAAACGGTGTAAGACATACTTCACTCCTGCTGACTTACGTACTGTCTACACTACCTAAATTCGGCCTAAGATGGAATACAACTCGCACATATGGGCAGGGGCTTCTAAATCTTCTTTGGAGTTCCTGGACCGAATCCAATAACGTGCAATATATTTAATAGGGGCTGATTCCACCAGGTCGTGTGTTCTCTCGTTCTACTCGGGCATCGAACCAAGCCCACTCCTTCGTAGTCCACTCGGCTCTCAACAGAACCACGCATTATAGAGAGAATTCGTTCTTCAGTCGCACGATTCGTTTGGGTAATAATCTCCCTGCGTCTGTTTTTCCCGACATTTTTGATATTGGCAAATTCAAAACAAATATTCACCGACATTACCTCATCTTTCCTCCCTTCCTCTAACCCTAATCCTTTCCTACGATCAACACTGTGCTTTGCATAAATAGTGGGCATCCCCTGAGTGTTGATTAATCTGTAAAAAAAAAAACTAAAGAGAACACGAAAAATTGTTGGTGTATTCTTCGAAAATATTCTCTTTTAAGTTCATGCATCTCTTGTTGTTTTCATCGATCTTGCTTTGTTCGTAAAATTCGCTCACATGTATTGTTTTGCGATGTACGTCCGTAAAAAAGGTTGGATTACGATTACTTTTGATAACGATTACTAAAGAATAGTAGTAGTCGTAATCAAAAATTTTGATTACGATTAGAAATAATCAAAAAGTAATTTGATTCTTAGTACATTTTTTGATTATTTTTCACGACTACATTAAAATAATCAAAAAGTTGTAATCCAACTACTTTTTTTTGATTATTTCTATTTTTCTTGATTATTTTTTGATTATAAAATAATCGAAAAATAATCCAACAAAAATAGGACTAATCAAATGAAAGTAGTCGGATTACTTTTTTTGAGTATTTTCAAATAATCAAAAACAAGTAGTCGGATTACTAGTTTTTGATTATTTTAAAGTAGTCGTAAAAATAGTCAAAAAATGTACTAAGAATTAAATTACTTTTTGATTATTTCTTAACGTAATCAAAATTTTTGATTACGACTACTAAGAGTCGTAATCAAAATTTTTGATTACGATTCTTTAGTAATCGTAATTAAAATTTTTGATTACGACTACTAAGAATCGTAATTAAAATATTTGATTACGATTCTTTAGTAATCGTAATCAAAAGTAGTCGTAATCCAACCTTTACAGCTCTGGTTGAAAGTAACGAAGAGTTATTATTCTTGATATGCATAGATTATGTTCTTAGGTATCAAAAAATAAATAACTAAGAGAAATTATTCTAAATATGTAGATATTATGTTCTTACATATCAACAAAAGAACTAAAAGCAAATATTCTTGATATGCAGAGGTTTTTATTCTTTGTTATCCAAAAAAAAAAACTAAAAAATAAACTTCTGTAAATCAAGAATAATTGCTATTAGTTACTTTCGACATATCGTCATAAACTAATGGCGATTACAGACGGACAACGCAAAATCAACACATTAGCGAATATTACAGACAAAGCAAGATTGTAAGAACAACAATTATTACGAACACTTTTATTTTGTACTTTATAAGAAATCCTCAACAACATTTCTGTTACCTAAGACATTAACCTCTACACATCAATAGTAATTTCTCTTAGTTACGTTTTTGACAACTAAGTGGAGCTGTTTCATAAAATCCAGAATGTGTACATTTGCTGTACATCACTCCGCATACTTCTTGTTTCCTTGTGGATTTTAGGAGATTTTTCCCTCCCTGTAATCTTTAAAAATTAACAAGTAAAGCACCTACAATATTTAAGTACTACAATGATTTTGTTTCAAAAAGTGCTAATTGTTTTTATGATTTATTGTGCAATACTAGGGATGCATTCTATGTATGGGGTACTCCACGTCAATTCGGCCACCTGGTTTGAAAATGTCGTGGATTTTGTTCAAACTTTGTGCATTGCTAGGTTATATGGTTTTGTTAATTTGTTCAAAATATTAGATACGCTAAAGATTCGGTTACCAAAAATTTGTTTTTATAATTTTGTAGTTTTGCTAAAAATACAAATATTTTAGGATCGGTCAAAGAATTTGGGTTTGTGTTTTACCATAATAAACATTTTCCTCAAAAATAAAGAAAATTAAAAGTGATCAGTATAATTGTTTATTAAAATTAAATACTTTTTTATTTAAAGTTGAAGTCAATACTTTTTATCTATACTTGAGGTACATACTTTTTATTTAAATCTATTACATTGGTAATGAAATTTTAAGTAAATACTTTGTATTTAATTTCATTACGTGCACACAGTAAAATCCTCATTTGGCATGAGGTTGGAAGAATGAAAAAGTTAGTTGTACCAACTAACTTCATTCGGTTAAATCGAATGATTTACAAATTTGCTGGCGGAACTGACATATTAGTCTATAAACATGATATATTAGTCAATATGCTTCCAAATGGTTTTAAATTGTTCTAAAATAGTGCGGAATTTTTTTCAGCACAACCCTCTACAACTCTTTATATTTTGACAATAACAACCGACGAAACGGTTGAGAAAATCGAATAAGTCGGTTGGCGCAACAAACCTCTATTCTGTGTGTAGTAAATAAAATTTGATGTAAATACTTTTTATTAAGAAGGTTATAAAATTCTAATCACAACTTGATAAATATGTGGGATTGGTATTTTAAAACTATTTATTTTATGTGAAGATGGTTGTGACATAACATAATTTTTTTGTCTTTTACTTTATTCGAAATTTATATAACACTCACGGTGGTTAATAAGGAATTTATAGAATATCGATGTTCCAGCTTGGCCACATATTACATAATTTCTTAGTGGTTACTATAAAAAAATTCTTAATCTATATATATAAAACTCTTGGTCCGTCTGTCTGTCAGTCTGTCGGTCTGTCTGTCTGTCTGTCTGTTTGTTCCAGCATCACGTCTAAACCGATGAACCGATTTAACTGAAATTTTGCACCAGGATACTATAGAGTCCGGAGGGTTTCATAGGATTGGACAAGGGGGCGTGGCACCTCCCATACAACCTAAACTTTCAAAACGACATAACTCGGCACATACAGAAGCAAAGAAGATGAAATAAAAACTCAAATATAAAAAAAAAAGTACAAAAGCGAAAACACAAAAACAAAATCAAAAGTAAAAGCACAAAACTTAAGCTATAACTCAAAAACAACAGAAAAATAAAAAAGGATAGAAAACAAAAACAAAATCAACCGCACTAAAATTCACCCCACTAAAATTCACCACACCAAAACTCAACACACTAAAATTCACCACACTAAAACTCACCACACTAAAATTTACCAGACTAATTTTCACCACACTAAAATTCACCACACAAAAACTCACCACACTAAATTTCACCACACTAAAACTCACCACACTAAAATCCACCACACTAAAACTCACCACACTAAAACTCACCACACTAAATTTCACCACACTTAAACTCACCACACTAAATTTCACCACACTTAAACTCACCACACTAAAATTCACCACATTCAAATTGACCCACTTAAACTGACCACACTAAAATTCACCACACTCAAATTCAACACACTAAAACACACAACAATAAAATTCACTACACTTAAACTCACCACACTAAAATTCACCACACTAAAACTCACCACACTAAAACTCACCACGGTTAAACTAACCGCACTAAAACTTCTACTGGGAAAAACTCTACGGGGAAAAAATCTACGGGAAAGAATTCTACTGGGAAGAATTCTACGGGGAAGCACAGTCTGAGAAAGAATTGTCTATGAGAAAAGTTGTTTCATCGGATAATTAGTATGGTTTTAGTTACAACATTTATAAAACCAATAAACACGAGTTGGGAAAGTTAGGTCACATGGGTAAGTTCGGTCACATGGGGCGGATTTTTATAGTCGGTCGGGCCCGACTATGGAATACCCTACACCTTTGGTGGGGATATTAACCCTCAGAATATCATTCATATACCAGAAATTTACGTCTTATATCCCCATAAATTAAAAAAATATATAAAGTATAAAAAACAAAAAAAAAAAAATTGATAAATGTAATTTGGCGGACCACGCCTATATTTAAAATTTTGAAAGGCAAATATTTCATAGATTTGATTTTAATAATTTACGGATCAATTTTCCACTATGAAAACCCGGGAAATAATGAAAAAAAAAGTGGGCGGATCACGCCCATTTTTGGGCCACATATTTTTAGGTGAATTCTAACAATACTTTTTAAATTTTATAACTATACATTGAATACTTTTCGAGTTATTAGTCCCGAAAGAGTTATATAAAATTGACTTGTATGGGAGGTGGGCGTGTCCGTTAACCGATTTGGCTCATTTTCAAACTCGGTTCCTACTTTTGGTTAATATATATTGAGACGAAATTTCATCGCATTCTGATCAGTATTTCTCAAGTTATTCTGTATTCGGACAGCAAGACAGCAAGACGGACAGACAGACAGACAGACAGACAGACGGACATGCTAAACGGACTCGGGTAGTGATGCTGATCAAGAATATATATACTTTTCCATACCGGACACGCCTCCTAAGGGGCGTTACAATATATGCACAAAGTTAATATACCCTGTACCTCATAGGTGTAGGGTATAAAAATGTCCACAGCGAAGCACGGTTCCCTGATATAAATAATAAAAATGTTATTTATATTAATAAAATTGCTCAATAACCTTGCATTCACATAATATTTGCACGAGTCGTGTGCGGGTCCAGCTATATTCCTATAATATATTTTTGAAAATTATGAATTTAAATGCGTACGTAATGAAATTTAATTCTTTTTATTTAATTTGAAATTAAATACGCCTCGTAATATTTTATTTTATTAAATTTTACGTTTTTATTACGAAAGTATTTAATTCAAATTTAAATATATTTTATTTAATTTTATTACGTCACTTTTTTTTAGTGTACAAATTCCCAATTTTTATACCCTACACTAAGAGTGAAAGGGTATATTCAGTTTGGTACGCCGTTTGTAACACCCAGAAGGAAGCATCTCCGGTATAGAAAAGTATATATATTCTTGATCAGCATGACCTCCTGAGTCGATTTAGCGATGTCCGTCTGTCTGTCTGTTGAAATCCCTACTACTGTTAAAATTGAAAAGCTAGATAAATGAAACTTATAACTTAGATTACTAATATACCTACGCTGTATGTGCGAGATCGGTCCATTGTGACCTATGATCCGACCACTTATGTTCAAATACCTCATATAAAATGTACATATAAAGATCAATTTTTATCTATACGTGCTTAGGAAAACTTTTTTGGTCAAATATATATTGATATCATGCTCAAATACATGATAATAATGTTTTCCGGCGAAAAGACTTGTGGTTCACAAAAAAAAAAAATCGAAATTCGGTATACCTACCCATTTGTAAATATGGGTATCAAATGAAAGAAAAATCTTCAGGGATGGAAAGTTTGTAGTTATTTTCAGGATTCGTATACCATGGTGACCTATATATCACTTTGAATGGTAACCACACATATGTGTAGGGTATTTATAGTCGGCTTAGACCGACTATAATTTTGATAATTCTAACTATCATAATAACACCAAATTTAAAATTTCCCATGTGTCAAACCTTCCCAACTGGTTTTTATTTAATTTGAAATTAAATACGCCATGTGATATTTTATTTTATGAAATTTTACGTTTTTTTTACGAAAGTATTTAATTCAAATTTAAATATATTTTATTTAATATTATTACGTCATTTTTTTAGTGTACAAATTCCCAATTTTTTTCTTTACTACCAAATAAATGAACAATTATTGAACAGGTGGTATCAGTTTTATTCTGAAAATGTAAGTGGCTGCCGTGACATGGAATACGCCAAATTTAAAATGATTTATATAGTATATAATATAAATGTAATATGCGATAGTAAGATAAACATTTATTTTTTTTGAAATAAAAAAAAATATGTCTATGTCCTTTATCTTGATATCTTTATGTCAAAGCGAAATACACTAGAATTCAACTGATATTGAACTGTTTAATTAAGAATATTATATCCAGTTTATATGCCTGCCTGAAAGGAAAATCAGCAAACTAAAACTATTAATGAACCAAAACTGTGTCAATTATATTTCAACAAAAATACGGAGAGATTTACTTACTTTTTCAATATAACCAGCTGTAACAGACTACAGAATACTTAATTTGTTATATGAATGAAAACATTAACCTCTGACTTGACACAGTACTTTGCGACCGATGTTAAATCTGAGTGTGGAAAAGTCGAAAAATTTGCAAAGGAAAACCAAATCCTCTGCTTTCTTTTATATTATACAATGAATTTGAATTGTCATATTGATGAATATAATCATAATATTTATGAATAATTTAAAAAAATATTTTTTTACGAATTTAAAAAAAATATATTTTTTTATAAAATTATTTGAAAATTACCCGAGAAAAAATGTTTTTTGGAAAAAAAATTTTACCCAAAACAATTTTTCAAAAAAAGTTGGAATTATAAATAAATATATTATAAAACATTTTACTAATTTACGCATGTCGAACAAGCATTATATAAAAAATAACATGCAAGAACTATTTGAGAAATACGCAAAAAATGAATGAAAAATAATAATTTTGATTGAAATTGGGTTTGATGAACAGTATTCTTCAATATGATGTAAAATATGTGGTATTTTATGTTTTTGTACATTAAAATGATGAAACGTATTCTTCACATACTGAATCATCATATTGAAGAACTCTTTTTCGACAGCTACCAACCGTTCATTATATTTATGATCGCATTCATAACATTGATGTCGTTAGTCATTAATATTATGGATCATGGTTTGAAGAACGGAATTTATTAATATGATGTACATTTGTTCTGTGTATGGAAAGTGAATCGATGAAATGTTTTACCATGCCGTCGATTTTAAATTTGACTATTTCATCCATTTTAATATAAGGTACCATTATATTTTTGTATGATCATTTTAGATAGTTAAAACCTTTGCTCTATAATTTAGCTATCAGTCTTAAGGTTTAAGCCATCGCAATTCTATGCAGCTGTCACTAGTGCTGTCATTACTTAATTTTTTTTTTGCGCTTCTTTTCAATCAGCACCAATATAAGCGTCGTGTGCAACTGTGACAATCGATGTGTTTCTTGAGAAAAGTAGATTCTTCGAACTATCAATTTCTTGCGCAAGTGGCTAAGATGCAATACTAAGAGAAAAAGTATTTTTCCTGCTATATCAATAGATCAAATTGCCAGCCAGCTATGTGATGCGGTAAAACGCAGTGTTGGTTGGGTCTGTCCTATGATATGTGGTCGCCTGATATGTAATGGACAGCATAGGGAATTCAATGGGCAACGTCATGCGTATCTATATGTGTTACATACTTTACGAAGCATATGTTTATTTATTATAATAATAAGTTAAGTGTGTTTTAAAGATGCATGAGACACTTAGATAAATTGAAAATATTTTTTATTGAATAACAAAACAAGCAGACAGCAGACTTTGACCTTTAAAGTGAGGTTATATGAAAAATAACAATAATGAAACACTTTTGGAAAATAGTATTTTACATATTTGTTTGGCGTTCAAGTAAATACAAAGGTCTAATAATGCTAGGAAAAAATAGGCTCATTAGCAGGCATTACAAAGCTCTTATACAGTCATTACACAAGCTTTATGCAGACACACAGGCTTTAAGCAGCCCTTATACAGTCATTGTACAGCCAAATACAGCATAATGACGACAATGATTATTGTTATTAACTGAATATGATAATTATATGAAATTAAAATAGCAACAACGCCTTTAGAGACGACAAAAAAAGGTTTGTAAAGTGTGATTAGTACTAGATGTGTGGATGGTAGTAGGGTTTTTCCCTAAAGCACACTTAAGTTTGTGCGTCAACGTAGTACACAACAATTTAAATGCGACTCAGTTAACTGGGGAGTGACTTTGACTGCGGCAAACACGTACAGACGATAAAATAAAATGTGAATTATTTTAAGTGATATTAGTCGGAATGCACAAAAGTTAAGGTTAAGGATATGAATATGAATATCATATTACGTAGGTTTAAATTATTTTAAAGCTTTTAAAGGGTGTTTGCTTTATCGATGTCTATATTACAGAGGATCATTCCAAGTTTTACGCCACTACGACGCAACTTTTGCAATTTACAGCTATTTTTGGAATTTAAAATAAAAAGTTTTTCGAAAATAAAATTCGAAAAAAAAATTTCAAACATATTTTTTTGTCCAAAAAAAAAAAAAAAAAATTCAAAAAAAAGTTAAATTAAACATTTTGAGAAAATCAATGACAAAGTCAAAATTTATATTTTAATTATTGTCATCGATGAATCAAATATCCTGTATAAAAATTGTAAAAAAAAAAAATGTCAAACAGATTTTTTTTCCAAATAAAAATAAAAATAAAATTCGAAAAAAAAATATCCGCATAAAATTTTGGAAAAAAATATATACGAAAAAAAATTTCAAACAAATTTTTTTCCAAAAAAAAATAAAAAAAAAATTGGAAAAAAAATGTTAAATTAACCATTTTTAAAATTAATTAAAAATTTTGAGAAAATCAATGACAAAGTCAAAATTTGTATTTTAATTATTGACATCGATGAATCAAACATCCTGTATAAAATTTGTAAAAAATTAGAATTTTTTTTTCAATTAAAACACGTGATTAATTAACATATAAATACAAAATATACACTAAAAAAAAAAAAACGCATTCGTAATTTGTAGCAACACTTTAATTGCAACAAAAAGGATAACGTGTCCTTTTTTTCTCATTGTAGCATTTTATAGCATTGCAAATATAACTAACTATGTATGTTGTATATAAAAGTTGGTTTTTATTTATGAAGTCATTTGTTTTTGTTTTATTTTTTTTTGCATTTTTTTTACTTTATTTTATTTTTTATATTTTTGTAACTTTTAATGCGAATGCGACGTGCGATGAATATTTTATCATACGCTTGACCTCCGCAGCTGCCAAAGCATTGAATGCGATTTTCCCCACACACACACACACTCGAACAAATAACTAAGTCTGTGTGTGTGGGCAACGTTTTATTGCGCTTAGATGTGTGTGTGTGTCTGTGTGTTTGTGCCGCCCGACGGCTACGTTAAGTTGTGGAAAAAATTTGGCGAAACAAAAAAATTGGCAACAAACTAAACGCCACAAACATAGCAATTTGTGTTTCTACGTCTGTCTGTCTGTCCACCGTCCGTCTGTCGATCCTTTAGTCTCTGTGTAGGTGAAAGTGTCCTTTTTTATGTTTGTAGCGTAAATAAGTTGCTCTTCGTGCAGCACATACTTAACCCAGGACACGAAAGTCGACCAAATAATGCAAAAGTAACCAAAGGAAAAGGATGAGTACAAAAAAAGGATAATTAGTGACCACTCTCTTGCGCTTCATGCATTTGGCTCGTCGTTGGCTATGCAATTAATTTATTAACGTGGCTTTTACTTTGTATTTTTTTTACTGTACTTTGAGACTACGTATTTATTTGCTTTATATATAAAGGAAAAGTGGGCGACTGTGAATCTCTAGTGAAAATTTGAATTTTGTACTGAATAATTGAATTTTTATTAAAAAAATCAATGAATTTAATGTGATAATTTGATTTGTTAGTGATAAATGGTTTTTTTTTAATGAAAAAATAAAATTTTTAGTGAAAAGTTTGATTTTAAGTGAAAATTTGAATTTTGAATGAAAAATTGAGTTTGTAGTGAAAAATTGAACTTTTAGTGAAAAATATAATTTTTAGTGAAAAATTGAATTTGTGTGAAAAATTGAATTGTTAGTTAAGAATTTTATTTTTAGTGAAAAATTGAATTTTTAGTGAAAAATTGAATTTTTAGTGAAAAATTGAATTTTTAGTGAAAAATTGAATTTTTAGTGAAAAATTGAATTTTTAGTGAAAAATTGAATTTTTAGTGAAAAATTGAATTTTTAGTGAAAATTTTAATTTTTAGTGAACAATTGAATTTTTAGTGAAAAATTGGATTTTTTAGTGAAAAATTGAATTTTTAGTGAAAAATTGAATTTTTAGTGAAAAATTGAATTTTTAGTGAAAAATTGGATTTTTTAGTGAAAAATTGAATTTTTAGTGAAAAATTGAATTTTTAGTGAAAAATTGAATTTTTAGTGAAAAATTGGATTTTTTAGTGAAAAATTGAATTTTTAGTGAAAAATTGAATTTTTAGTGAAAAATTGAATTTTTAGTGAAAAATTGAATTTTTAGTGAAAAATTGAATTTTTAGTGAAAAATTGAATTTTTAGTGAAAAATTGAATTTTTAGTGAAAAATTGAATTTTTAGTGAAAAATTGATTTTTTAGTGAAAAATTGAATTTTTAGTGAAAAATTGAATTTTTAGTGAAAAATTGAATTTTTAGTGAAAAATTGAATTTTTAGTGAAAAATTGAATTTTTAGTGAAAAATTGAATTTTTAGTGAAAAATTGAATTTTTAGTGAAAAATTGAATTTTTAGTGAAAAATTGAATTTTTAGTGAAAAATTGAATTTTTAGTGAAAAATTGAATTTTTAGTGAAAAATTGAATTTTTAGTGAAAATTTTAATTTTTAGTGAACAATTGAATTTTTAGTGCAAAATTGGATTTTTTAGTGAAAAATTGAATTTTTAGTGAAAAATTGAATTTTTAGTGAAAAATTGAATTTTTAGTGAAAAATTGAATTTTTAGTGAAAAATTGAATTTTTAGTGAAAAATTGAATTTTTAGTGAAAAATTGAATTTTTAATGAAAAATTGAATTTTTAGTGAAAAGTATAATTTTTAGTGAAAAATAGAATTTATAGTGAAAAATTGAATTTTTAGTGAAAAATTGAATTTTTAGTGAAAAATTGAATTTTTAGGGAAAAATTGAATTATTAGTGAAAAATTGAATTTTTATCGAAAAATAAATTTCTAGTGAGAATTGAATTTTTAGTGAAAAATTGAATTTTAAGTGAAAAATTGAATTTATAGTGAAAAATTGAATTTTTAGTGAAAATTTTAATTTTTAGTGAAAAATTGAATTTTTAGTGAAAAATTGAATTTTTAGTGAAAAATTGAATTTTTAGTGAAAAATTGAATTTTTAGTGAAAATTTTAATTTTTAATGAAAAATCGAATTTTTAGTGAAAAATTGAATTTTTAGTGAAAAATTGAATTTTTAGTAAAAAATTGAATTTTTAGTGAAAAATTGAATTTTTAGTAAAAAGTTGATTTTATGTGAAAATTTTAATTTTTAGTGAAAAATTGAATTTTGTATGAAAATTTTAATTTTGGTGAAAATGGAATTTTTAGTGAAAAATTGAATTTTTAGTGAAAAATTGAATTTTTATTGCAAATTTAAGTTTTTAGTGAAAAATTGAATTTTTAGTGAAAAATTGAATTTTTAGTGAAAAATTGAATTTTTAGTGAAAAATTGAATTTTTAGTGAAAAATTGAATTTTTAGTGAAAAATTGAATTTTTAGTGAAAAATTGAATTTTTAGTGAAAAATTGAATTTTTAGAGACGAATTTAATTTTTAGTGAACTTTTCTTAAAAAATTGAAAAACTTTAGCGTAAATTCAATTTTTCACTTTAAAATTATTTTTTTTATTAAAAATGGAATTTATAGTGATTTTAATTTTAGTTAAAAACTATTATTTTGTATCTGGGCATTGGAGATTTTATGAGGTATTTTTCTTAATCATATATATTTCATATTATATACTAAAAAAAAGAAAAGTGTAATAAACAAATATTTTGTAAATTGTATATAAAAAGCATTGAGTTGGTAACTCTGCTATTGCTTTTTTATCAAATTTCTTGTACTTTCCTATTGCTGTTGCTTTTGGTTTTTAAATTTTTCTGACGTTTAGCTTCTGTCTTTTTAATTTTCTTTTTGTGCCTTTCATGTCTTGTTCTTACTTTTATTTTTGAATTTTATTTTGCGTTTTTGCTTTCATTTTTGTGTTTCGACTTTGTGATTTTAATTTCAATTTTGTTTCTGTTTTTAATTTAGGTTTTTGATTTACTTTTCTTTAGATTTTTGTTGTTGTTTTTTGAGTTTACTTTTTGGATTAATTTTTCTTTATTTTTGTGTCGTTGGTTTTGTTTTTATTTTTGCTTTTGATTTTGTATTTGCGTTGGTTTATTTTTGGTTTTCTTTGCGTTTGGGTCTTCAATTTTAGTTTTATTTTTGCTATTGATTTTTTTTCCTTTGTTGTTTTTGCATCTCGTTTTCTTCATTTGTTGTGATTCTCTATTTAGCGTTTTGTTTTTGTGTTTTTGGGACTTTGCGATTTTGGTTTTTGCTTTTTTTTAGATTTTTGTTTTTGCTTTGTTTTGTATTTTGTGTTGTGCTCTTGCATTTGTGTTTGAGCTTTTGTTCTTTAATTTATGTTTGCTTTTGTTTTTACTTTTCTTTTTGATTTTGCTGTTTTTGTATTTGTTTTTTACATTTGTTTTTGATTTTGTATATTTTGAATTTTGGTAATGAAAAGTGAAATTTTAGTTAAAATTGAATTTTAAATTAAATAAAAATTGTAAGAATTTTGTTAAAATTTCAAAATAATCCTATCCATCCCATTCTTCACTATTTACTTGTATAATATGTATATGAGCAAATATATTTTCACTGTGGTTTCTAATTAGAATTGATTAAGACGCTGCTCATGTGCGCTTGCACGTGAGCAAGAAATACTTGACCTCCTCAGTGTAAAACTCCAGACATTCAATGAAGCGTGTTCTTTGTGCCCGGTAAAAACCCTTGAAGTATGCAATTAATAATAGAATACTGCAGTAGAATGAATTGAGTTGTTTAGTGCTGAATGAAAATGAATGTTTGATGGTTTTATATGCGGTTAACATATGATGATACTTACTGTAAACTTTGACCAAAATAAGTATATATTCTTGGACTGCTTGAATACAACATAATAGTGGGTCAAAGTAGGCTTTTATTGCGCCTTTGAACAGTGGTTGTCTGTGTAGTTAAAATAGCTTGCACAATTTCAAATATATTTCGAACGTATTGATAGGCTTCATTAGCCGTAGTGCGGCCTTAGTAAAGCCACAAATAGTTTTCAAATTTCACTACCTCATATACTCGAAATAGGCACCTACAGAGGACTCATATTAATACTTTAAGCCTATGCCAATATATGAGTTTACTTGGTAACTTGCAGGACAAAGCTGTCATTTGCACACAGACACATTTTACCTATGCCACAAATTGCATCAGCTGAACTACCCCAATAACCTATAACAGTGTTTTACTCTTCGAAAACACCTATATGTTGCCAAATATGAAAACTAGAAACTAATATGAATGTGCAAAAGTACAGAAACCTTAGTCAGTGACCCCAAAATAAAATGATTATATCTTGACTGCCAACTTTGAAAGAAAACCTACATGAAATATGATTTCTGCACATTGATGTTTATTTAATTTTGATTTATACTGTGTATTGTTTATGTCAAAAACGTTTAGAAATTTATTAAAGTATCTACAACTTCATATTGGTCATAATAAATAATTTAATTTTTGCAGGACATATCGTCACTATTATGGTGTTTGTGCCATAAATTTTTATTGGTACTAGACAAAATAGTGGTGTAAAGGCATTTACTTTAAAATATTTTTTGAATTTTTATCATTTGCAAGAAAAATGATTGACAACATTTTTTTAAATACTGATGCCAATCGATAGGTGCTTTGAAAACAAATAATAAATGCCTTTGCATTACTAATTTATCTTGCATCATTAAAGAATGTTAGCCCTTTTGGCATGACAAGATTTTCTATTTTTAAAATTTCTTCGTTTTTTTGCTATAACTCTTTATTGGTGCAAGATAATATATTAGTGAAAAGGCATTAATTGTTTGTTTTTAAAACACCTATCGATTGGCAATATTAATTAGAAAAATTTTGACAAACATTTTTCTTGCAAATGATAAATATTCAAAAAAATATTTTAAAATAATGATGATGATCGATGATTTTGACTGTGAAATTTTAATTTCAGCATTCTATATATTAGAAATTGTCTTTTAGTTTTTCTAATTGCATTAAATGTAACTTTTAAAAGTAAAATTTAATTTATGTCCATTAAATAATGCTTTTTAGTAATATTTAGTAATATTTTTCATCAAATTTCCCTAAAAGGTTTTTTACAAAATGTGCTCAGGCACTGTGCTCAACATCTACTCGAAAACATTTTTTTTTTCGTTTTTCTAAAACCTTTTCTATAAAGATTTATAACAACATATGCAGCATATTTTTCTATCTACTAAACGCATACCTCATATAAACTACCTGCCTTGTCAACGACATATTGCCATGTTTTATGCAATTTTATGAAAAGAAAAATATTTGCGAATGGCTTATGTCTGGATGTGTGTGTGAGCGTATTTTTAACATAGCTACTACTAGTACCACCGCCTGTAATGCCGCTTCTCCTATTTTGAGCTTTCCACAAACATCTATCGTTTAAATGGAATCTTTTTTTTTTCACTGCACATGGCTTTCAAAGTTTTCTCAGCCACACGACATCCATCTCAGGTGCTGTCTTTCGCACAAAGTTTGCCTAATGCTTTACCTCGTAGAAAGTGGCTACCAGTGTGTGTGAGTCTGAAGGTAAGTCTAGTGTGACTGCGTGAATGGCTACCCAACGGGAAAAATTGAAGATTTTATTTTTGAAATCGAAAACGCAGTCGAAATCTCTATTTCATTATTACGAAAAACTAACTGAAAAAATTGTATTTTATTTAAATTTTAAATTATTTTATATTTATATTGGTAATTAAAAAATGTATTAAGAATCAAATTACTTTTTGATTATTTCTAATCGTAATCAAAATTTTTGATTACGGCTACTAATCAAAATTTTTGATTACGATTCTTTAGATGACGATGTAAGGCATACTGTCATTCAATGTGACAATGCAATGTCATCAAGAATATATTCAATACATCTATTTGTTTAAATTCAATACATAACTTCTCCGTGGCAGATGTATACCCTTTATGTTACCTCTTACAATTGAATGACATATGTTTTGCAAATTGGAGTTTTGTGATTTATTTAGTTCCAAAGCGATGGATAAGGAAATATGTAGAACAAATGCGATATTAAGTCACAAGGCTGTCAGCAGTCCAGAGGTAGCGCGCTGGACTTGCATTCTAAAGGCCTCGGGTTCGAATCCCGGCTTGGGCATGGGCGCTCGTGGTGATATTAACCACAAAATCGTAGGGAATAGATTTCACAGTACAATGGATATAGTCTGTCTGAGTGCTGTGGATCTTAGTAGATATTCCAAAAAAAAAAAGGCTGTGATATATGTTCTTTTATAGTAACAAAAAAATCCATCTTACAATACGGGAAAAATATTTGCTATCAAATATTTTAAAATTCGGGTCTTTAAAAAGAGTACACAAAATATTGCTGAAACTAAAATTAAAACTCAGTAAATATTTTGTGGCTTTTAAGACTAAATAAGTCTTATGGTTGATGTATGACCACTTAAAAAATATGACCACTTAAAAGAGTACAAAATGACTTCCGATACCTGGGCGAAGAGGGCACGCTTTTATGAGCCATAAAATACTCATATTCAGAAACAATTTTAATTTTGATGCAGTGCTTATAAGACATCGGCACAAATGGTTTGAAGTTTCCTCTGCAAATATGCACTACTGCACTCTACAGTTTTGGGTGCATTTTGCAATGACAGTCGACAGTATTATGGTGAAGTCTCTCTGAGCGACTTCATTTCACTGCAGTATTTGTTTCATTGGTGTCAAGTACTGTCAAAACATCAAGCCATTCAAAACATTTAATGTTTTGAAAAACAAAACGAAACGACAATAATTTCGCTGAACATGCAACGAATACAATGGGTGCAGCGTGTGAGCTCAACTAGAAACGAGTGAGAATACGAATATTGAGAACAACAACAAATCTGCCGCTCGGCGTTCGACGGCAGTAATGTTGTTGTCAGTATTAATGTGTTAAATACAACATTATTTTTTTCAAAACAAAAAAAGTTAAAAAATGTGTGTACGTCAAAAACAACGCTTTGGTCGAAAAGTAATATATCCAACTTTTTTTTTTAATTAAATAATAAAAAAAATAATGTATAAAATGTTGTTCGATAAATAAAAAAACTATGATTTTCTTATAACTTTGGAATTTTTTTTATTTCAATATTAATGAAAATTCCTTAGAGTAAGAATGATAAAAAGTATTCGGTGTCATAAGCAATTCATTTCAGTATTTGAATTTTTTTTTGCACATCATCATAGATCTCTTCACTGCAGTTTTGTTTGGTGTTTGTTTTGTGTTGACAGTACTTAATGTTTTGTTGTTGTGAGCAAGGCATTCAATTGATTTTCAAGCATATAGTTGACGACTGTTAATGTTTTGAACGAAGTGAATGTCTTGATGTGTGTTTCAAATGCTCTTGTGCAGATGTCTAGTGCTTATAAAACACTCCAATTTTAGAACTCAATGGAAACTGAAAAAAGCTTCAAAAAGCCTATATTTTTTCCCGTTGGGTTAATTTTGCATCCATATATTTAGAAGTGTTTTTTTTTTTGTACCGTTACTCAAACACTCGCATATGTTCACGTTGGGTTTTCTGTTTGGTTTTGGTTTGTTTGTCCAAGTTAATACTTTTGCCAAAGTCGGCGTCGTCGTCGTCGTTGTTGTTGTTGTGGCTGCTCCTACTGTTACTACGACTGCCACTGCCAGCCACTGAGGTCTCTATACCGTTGAGCAACTTTTGCTCTATGCTAAAAAGTTTCATCGTTACTTTTAGCTGTTTTATTGCATTTCAAAACTATGCCAATTCCTTGCGAATCTATTACGCAAATATGTACGCGAAAAATTTTCCGATTTGTTAGTATTAAACTCAAACTCAATACTTTGGAATCTGCTCTTTAATATATTTTCAAAAATTTTGTATTTTTTGAATTTATATTTTTTTCATTATTATTTTTTTTCCATTACATTCTTCATTCTATCGATTAATATTAAAGCAATTGAAAGTTAAAATAATAATTTCCAAATGACATCGATATTTCACAATTTGCATTATAATACATTTCAGGTATCAGTCAAAATAAGTATTTAAAAAACCATATAAAAAGGTGCTCAATACGAAATTATGAATACTTTTTTTTTAGAATAAAACTAATTCCCAAAAATATCGTCCTTGTTATTTCGCTAATTACCACCGAACATAATAATTTTCGCAAATCATATGCGCCACAATTCATTCGTTAACACCTTTGTTAAACACCTTGTTCCCGGCATTTTCTGTCACGCCAAACACGCGCGCCTTCACAGCCAAATATAATTCAATTTGTACGCCAAACTCTCTTTAAACATAAAACACTTAAACTAATGACTTCATAATGAGTCCATAAAAAGTAATTTTACAAAAATGTTCAAAATTCGCGCAACTCTTAGTCGAAACCATCATCCTCGTCGTCGTCATCCGCCGTCATCCGCATTCGGAAGCGATGCGCTGCGCTGCGATGTCGGTGTGGATTATTAACCCAAAACCCATTTGTAGCAGCCGTTCTATTATCCGCACACATCCCTCCCCACCCCCTAAATTCACTCATTTATTCACTCACTCACAGAGTCATTCATGCCATTCAACCAGTCTTTGTCTTTGTTTGCTTTGCTGCTCATTAATGAACCCTTTCTGTTCACACTATCGCTGCTTTGGGCCGCCTCCAACCAAACTTTGTAATAAACTTGAGCGCTTCAGCTGGCAACTATCCAGACTATGTATTATGGGCGCGCTTTCGAAAATCTCCGTTCCTTTTTTTATCAACCTCTACCCCATATTCCAATGATGTAGACGACGACGACGACGACTGGTAGTAGATTACACAGCAAGTTAATAATTTTGTCTGGTTTTATTGGAATAACATGCGCCATGATAGGTTCAGCCTCCTGCCCTGTCACGTGGTTCAGCATTCATAAAATAGCTAAAAACTTTACTCGCTCCTAGGTGCTTAGCATCGATTTAAGCCAGATTTTATATCAGTTACTGTGCAATGTTTTCCGCCTGAAAGCAGCCTCTGCCGCTGTCACACATTAGCCCATGTATGACTCCTGGTGTCTGTCTGTCCGTCCGTCCGTCCGTCTGTGCTCTTAGTCTGTTCAACATAATGAAGTGAGTAAATCCTCATTTTGATCATTTTTTTTTTCATTTTGTGTCTGCTGGCTGTATCAACTGTGTGTTCTACATACAGCATTTCATTTGCTAAAAATTTGCTGTATCATAAAACGAAATTTGGTATTAGTCCACACTGGTAGAAACTTCATCTAAATAAGGTATATTTTAGATTTTTTTTTAATTTATTCTGTAGCTAATAAAAGTATATTTGCTTCCAATTTGGATTTTTAACTAAACTAATTTACTCTCAGTCTTCAAAGAGTTTGGCGAATCTTTTACACCTTTTACTATCAATCTCCAAAAAGATATGGGGGCTTATTAAACTATTATGGATGACAAATGATAATTTTTTAACTTTTTGAACCTTTTGACTTACACAAATATATAAAAAATTAGTTACGACAATCAAACCAGTTACTTAAACAGTTATTTTGGTTCGATTAAAGAACAAATAAAAATCTTAATAACTGGGGTTTCTTTTACATCTTTTACTCTCAATCTCTATGGTATTTAGAATCTCTTCCATTTTTTACTCTCAATTTCCATAAAATACAACATATGTAATATATATATATATGTTCTTCATATTGAAGAACGCTGTTTTTGAAATCAAATTTCAATCTAAATATTTTTTTCCTTCATTTTTTGCCGTACTTCTCAGTTCTCAAGTAGTTCTTGTTTGGACCTAGATGGTAGCTAGATATCGGAACGTTCTGCTGGAGTTTTCTTGATACGAGAAATTTTTCGAAATCGGAACGATATCAAAGAAAAAAATTATCAAAATTCGAGATTGCTGGAAAAATATTACGATATCGATTTGATAAATGTTTAAATATCGTATGTTGTCAAAGAATTTGAATGTACGAACATTTTTAAAAATTAGAATCGAGAAAGCAACGAGATCAAACTTTTTTATCGAAGTTATTCGGGAAAGCTTCGACGTATCGAAGGTCTCCGAGACATGGCAGACTGGGTTTATAATACAACATTTTGTTAATAAAAAATATATAAAAAAAAAATATTTTTTTCGTAAAACAGATTTTTTTCCGACACATTTTTTTTTTCGAAAAATTTCGAAATTTTTTTTTCCGTATATTTTTTTCTGTTAATTTTGAAATTACATTTTTACAAAACTTTTTTTTCGAATTATTTTCTAAAAAAAAAAAAAAAATATTTTTGAAAAAAAATATTAGTTTCATCATATTGAATATTTTAATCATAAATATTATGAACAAATTCATCAATATAATGATTATAATTCATTGTGTGGAATATTCCGTTCTTCACTATGAGGTTCGATGGTATGAATAAGTTCATATATATAATTAATGCATTCATCAATACACCATTTAATGATATGATGAATCTGGTAGTTTGTGAAAGAGTTCATAATATTTATGAATAAATTCATCATATTGATGATTTTTTTTCTGTGTGTACCTCAATTATATATTTTTTAGGGTATCACAAATCGGTTCACGAGATAAACATTATTGGAAATTCAGAAATTCCATTTGAAATTCAAAAGACATCAGTTGAAATTCAGAAATTCCATTTGAAATTCAAAAGACATCAGTTGATATGCAGACATTTCATTCGAAGTTCAAAAGACATCGCTAGAAATTCAGATCTTTCCTATTGATATATCTAAAATTTTATTTCATATTCAGAACAGTCCATTTAAAATTCAGATAACCAAAAATACCAAAATAGAGTCTTGAAAATTATATTTAATTTTTCTATTTTTCTGTTTTTTAATTTAAAGGTTTTTCAAATGGGACGCTACAAAAGTAGAGGAACAGGGCCGGCAAACGACGCCATATTTCTTATCGCTCTTTTAATATTTCTCTTTATTAAGGTTTGTCATTTCATGATGGAAAGATATACGAGCCAACAACGAGTCGAAATTATTAAAATGTACTACCGAAATTCGGAGTCAGTGGCCTCAACGATAAGAGCGTTACGTCCAATTTATGGTCGTCATAATCGTCCTAGCAGATAAACAATTGAGCATCTTGTGGAAAAATTTGAATCCACAGGCACTGTACAAAATGTTCCCGTGCCAGTGAGACAAAGAAGTGCCCGTAGTGTCGAGAATATTGCTACCGCTGAGGCTTCAGTTGAAGAAAGCCAAATGTGTCTCTCACTCGTCGTTCTCAAGCGTTGGGCATCTGTGTGACGTCCTTGTGGCGAATTTTGCGAAAAAATCTTGGCCTACATCCTTACAAAATCAAACTGACGCAAGAACTGAAGCCGTTTGACCACCATAAGCGTCATATGTTCGTGAATTGGGGTGTGCAACAACTTGAAAATGATTCGGATTTTCATCGAAAAATCATCTTCAGCGATGAGGCTCATTTCTGACATTTTAAAAATTGAAAAATCTTGCCGTGCCAAAAGGGCGAATCTTTGCTATAACTCTTTATTGGTGCAATATAAAATAGTGGTGTAAAGGCATTTAATTTTTGTTTTCAAAGCACCTATCGATTTGCATCATTTATTTTTTTTTTAATTTTTTTTTTTTATTTAATAATAATTTGCCAAACATTTTTTTTGCAAATGATAAAAATTCAAACAAATATTTAAAAATAATAATGACGATCGATAGGTGCTTTAAAAAAAAAACATTTAATACCCTTACACTACTATTTTATCTTGTACCAGTAAAAAGTTATGGTAAAAAAACTAATAAATTCGCCCTTTTGGTTTTATCTTTTGTAGCTAGAAACATCCAACACAACCACACACGATTTTGGCACAGTATACTTGAAGAAAAACTACATTCTAAAATGTAAAAAAAAAACGTAAATGTCAAAAATTACACATTCGCCCCTTTGGCATGTTAGTAACGATATGATATAGAGAAACTTAATATAGCTGAGCATGGAATTGCTATCGATTAAATGCGCTATACATCCTCATAAAGTTATCAATTGGTTTCTTTTTATGGATTTTTACTAATATTATTACACATTATATAAAATTGATGTAGAGAATGTTCGTTTAGAAATAGAAAAAGTTACTTTTATATTTGGAGTTTGATCAATTTCAATTTTAAAATAATATTTTAATATTTTTTTTAATCGAGTATTCAAAAAGTGCTTAAATAGTAGCTTTGCAATCGTTTCTCTCCGTGCAAATATTATTCCAGCCATGACAAATTTGTTTTTAATGCACAAACTCAAATTTTTACTGTGCCGTTGCTTGAACGTTGATTCAAGTGCAGTCCACGTCAAGAGTTGTGATTATGGCTAAGCTTAGGATGATTTTTTATTTATTTTTTTTAATGAATAAAAAACAAAAGTGTCAAATATTTAAAAAAAACACATTTAGTAGCAACAGAGCCCAAATTAAAAATATTCATTGAAATGTACAAAAATGAAGTGTTGAGCTTCAGACAACTTTGGAGGCAGCTTTTCGCAGAGCCTCTACTACTTATTACTACTACTACTACTATTATCTTTTTTTATGTGTGCCTAATGCATGCGCGCGACTCAAGGATAATCACAATGTCGCGTCGAGAATAATGAAGAGCCGGAAATTGCTTTTTCGTCATGTTATTCATGCGCACAGCAAAAGAAACAAACACACGGCATAATGATGATGCTGCTGATAAACATAATAATGATGATGACGTTTATCATTGTAATGTTGCGGAAGCAGGGCGTATAAAATGCTACCACAAGAACAACACAAACAGCGTCTATGATGCTCATCAGACGCGCATTTTGACTCACTTTTCAGTTATTATTTACTGCCTTTGCTGCCACGTAATTTTTAATAACTTTTTTTTGCAAATATACATAGTTCGTTTTTTTTTCTTCGCTCTCGTATTTCTTTCATATTCAATGCGTTCGAGCAATATTTGCGCAGTAGCAGCAGCAGCTGGAAAAAAAAGGAGCAAATTGCAAGAAACGTCGACGTAAAATGTTTATTATTCTTTCTTCGCCCCATTGCGGGGCAACAAACTTTGTTTGCGTGGTTTTCTCATTGCAAATATCCTTGCGGCACAATTGTCTTTTGCTTATTAGTAAGGAGTGCGGCAGCAGCAGCAGCATCCTTCAGTATGTGGTGCTGGTTATGCGTGGCGCAGGGTTGCAGCAGAAGCAGCAACAGTAGCAGTGGAAAAACGGAAACTTTTCCAAACCCGTGCCGTTGCATAGCAGCCTGTGGAAAATCCTTTGTTCGCTGAACAAAAGTTAAATATTTTTCAGTTTCGAGTTTAGCAAAAGGACTTTGTTACAAAAGAGCTGCTAGTGTGCAGTTTGGTTTTATAAGGAGATTTTTTTTGTTTATTTTAATATTACATTCAAATGAAAGTCAATGTCCAGCTGTTAGACAATCAGACTATATGAAACATATCATAATATGCAATCCTTGCTTAACTGTAAAAACAATGAGAGTATCGAAAATACTACAGAGCCTTGCACGTCTTTAAAACCCTTTAAGAGCTCTTTTAAAACTTTTAGAAAAGTGTTGAAAAACCTGTATACAACATAAAAGTTTTATCAACATTTGTTTTTTTTTTTGTAATTATATACTTTAGTTTGTTTAAATTTATTATTTGCAACAGTTAACTCTTTGGAACTTTTAAAGCCCCTTTAACGAACCTTTGAAATACAGTTAGACAACTTTAAAACTCTGAAAGCACCTTTAAAGCACAATAAAATCCATTTCTACGTGAGTTTCATTTATTTGTTCCTAACATTGAATTCTTAAATCACCTTTCAAGTATCTTTTAAGCACATTTAAACTTTTACAGAACTCTTATAGAACCTCTAACGAACCATTAAAGCACATTCGTTTTTTATGTTTATCATGTTTTTTCAAATCGCTTTCTTTAATTTTTATTTTTGTCACACTCAACTCTTTAAGAGCTCTTAGAGCAACTTTCAAGAACCTGTAAAGCACATTAAAATCCATTTGATTATTCTGATTATGTATTGCATATTTTATTAAATTGCGTTGCCTATTACAACTTTTGTTTTTGTTACATTTTCTTTATCTTGTTTTCATGGTTAGCCATAAGAATTTTATAAAATTCTGCGCAAAACTTTTCAGCATCAGATTTAAATACAGACACACACATACATGGCCGGCACATACTTACAAATGTTCACACATCTTCTGAAATGTCTTGGCAACACCTGCCGTCTAATTTAATAAGCGGCTCCTTCCACCATGGAGCAAAATTTTCGACAAGATTTTACGTTGTTTTTGCGGTTCCCAATTTTCTTAATTTAATTTAAAGTCTACATTTTATAAGACGTCTGGCAGATTCTATTTAATAGAAAGAAATTGTTAAAAGCAACTAAAAAAATGTTCTTTGAGGATTTTTGAAAATTTAAATTTTTATAAAAATGGGTATACTAAAACTAAGAATAAAACATATTTATGTTTTATTCTTAGTTAGATTAAAATCACATTAGATTAAAATCTTTTATATATACTTTTATATAATTTTATATAAAAAAGTCGTAAAATTGTCTTAAATAAATAAATCACAAAATCTCTATTCAATCTCTATTCACGGAACCATTGAGACAAACTTCAAAATCTTCAAAAAGTGAAAATCGCCAAAAATACAAAAACTCCAAATAGCCAAATTAAAAAAATATAAATATCTAAAAATTCAAAATCTCCAAAAAGAAATTATTTTTCAAATATTTAAAATTCCAGCAAAGGCAAAAACTTCAAAATTCATAATTTCTAAAAATCAAATTCTTCTTAATTACTTCGAATTGAATCTTCAATAAGTCAAAGTATAAAAAAAACTCCAAAGATACAAAAATATCCAAAATGTTGCAGTCCATTAAAAAAAAAAACTCTAAAAATTCAACATTTCCAAAAAGTCAAAATCTTAAAAAAGTCAAAATCTCCAAAAAGTCAAAATCTCCAAAAACACAAAATCTCTAAATAGTCAATCTCAAAAAAAATATATATCTAAAAATTAAAAATCTCCAAAATGTAATAATTTTCAATAATCTAAAATTCCAAAATGTCGAAAACTTTAAAGGTTATAATTTCAAAAAATTAAAATCTCCACAATTACTTCGAATTAAATCTTCAAAAAGTCAAAGTAGCCAAAACGACAAAAATCTCCAAAGATTTTTTTTTTTTTTTTTTGAATATCTACTAAGATCCACAGCACTCAGACAGATTATATCCATTGTACTGTGAAATCTATTTCCTACAATTTTATGGTTAATATCACCACGCTGGGATTCGAACCCGAGACCTTCAGAATGCAAGTCCAGCGAGCTACTTCTGGACTGCTGAGGCCGGCTAATAAGATACAAAAGTATCCAAAATTTTACACTTCATTAAAAAAAATCTCAACAAATTCAACATTTCCAAAAGTAAAAATCTCCAAAAATTCCACAAAGTCAAATCTCAAAAAAAAATCCAAAATTCAGAATATCCCATAAGTAAAAATGTTCATAGTCAAAACTACAAAATGTCGAATTCCACATAAATAAGTATTTTCAAAAAATCAAAAATCTTCCAACTATAACATTGAATTGAAATCCAAATAATAAAAATCTTTAAAAAGTCAAATCACAAAAAATTCAGATTTTTCAAAAGTCAAAAATTTTATAGTCCAAAAAGTCGAATTTCTCTAAAATCAAATTAATCATAAAAAATCAAAGTTTTCAAAACAATTAAAAATCTCCAACTATAACGTCGAATGGAATTTCCAAGAAGCATATATCTCCAAATAACCAAAATCTTCAAAGAGTCAAATCAAGGCAAATATACAAAAAAAAAATCAAAATTTTAAAATTCATACAAATCTTTAAATTGAAAACTTCGAAAAGTCAAAATCTTTATAATGTCGAAATCTCCATATCAATATCTCTTAAAAACAAAAAAAAATTTTGAATTGAATCTGCAAAAAGATAAAAAACTACAAAATGACAAAAAACTCTATAGATGAAACAAATGAGAAAAATTTCAAAAAAAATTAAAAAATAAAGTCTCAAAAATTGAAAATTTCCAAAAAGTCAAATCTCAAAAAATAAAAATAATTCCCAAAAATTCAAAATGTTCAAATATTCAAAACTGCATAAAATCGAAATCTTTAAAAAGTAAAATCTAAAAACAATAACTTCGAATTGAATTTAAAAAAAGTCAAAATCTCCAATAAGACAAAATATCCAAAGAATTAAATCTCAAAAATCAAAATCTCTTTAAATTTAAAATTTCTAAAAAGTCAATATCTAAAATATATTAAAACTCAAAAATTTCAAATATCAAAAAAAAAAATAATAATAATTTCGAAGAATTCTAAAAGTCCAACCTCAAAATGTCAAATCTCCAAAAAATCAAAACTTCTGAACGATAACTTTGAATTAAATCTTCAAAAAATCAATATCTTAAGAGAGATCATCAAAAATCTCCAAATAGACAAATCTCAAAAAAAAAAAAATTCCTAAAATTAAAAATTTCTAAAAAGTCACAATCTCCAAATATATTAAAACTCCAAAAATTCAAATATCAAAAAAAACATCTAAAAATTCTAAAAGTCCTACCTCAAAAAGTCAAATCTCCAAAAAATCAAACTTTCCGAATGATAACCTTCAAAAAATCAATATATCCAAAATAACAAAAAAAACATGCAAAATCTCTAAAAAGTCAAATCTCAAAAAAAAAAAAACACTACAAAAGTCGAAATCATCAAAAATAAAAATCTACAAAAAGTAAATGATCTCCAAACGATAACTTCGAGTTGAATCTCCAAAAAGTAAAAAGAACAATGTCTCAAAAAAGTCCAACCTCAAAAAGTCAAATCTCCAAAAAATCAAACTTTCCGAAATTACTTTACCAAATTACAAAAAAACATCCAAAATCTCTAAAAAGTCAAATCTCCAAAAAAAAAAAAAAAAAAAAACACTACAAAAGTCGAAATCATCAAAAATTTTAAATCACCAAAAATAAAAATCTACAAAAAGTAAATGATCTCTAAACGATAACTTCGAATTGAATCTCCAAAAAGTAAAGAGAACAATGTCTCAAAAAAGTCCAACCTCAAAAAGTCAAATCTCCAAAAAATCAAGATTTCCGAATGATAACTTTGAATTAAATATTCAAAAGAATCAATATATCAAAAATCAGCAAAAAGTCAAATCTAAAAAAAAAAAAAATATAAAACACTCCAAAAGTCGAAATCATCAAAAATTTTAAATCACCAAAAATAAAAATTCCCAAAAAATAAAAAGTCTCCAAACGATAACTTCGAATTGAATCTCCAAAAAGTCAAAAGTACAAAGTCTCAGAAGTCAAATCTTAAAAAAAAATCCGAAAATACATAATTTTCGAACAGTCTAATCTCTAAAATACACAATGCCCAAAAACCAAAATATCCAAACGATATCTTTGAATTCAATCTTCACATTGTCAAAATCTCAAAAATGTCATAATTTAAAAATCCCCAAAAAGTCAGTTTTCATAAATATTAAAAAAAAATTAATTTATTGAAAAATCCCCAAAAAGTCAGATTTTCTATAAATATTAAAACTATTTCTTAAAGCTAGTTGATTGATTTGTTTTATTTATTCAGACATTAATCTTTCATCTTACATATCCTTGCATTAAACTTATTACATCATATGCTACATAAAATTGACTATGACAGATGTTTCGATGTTTATTGCTGCCTTAACCAAATGACCCATGAGTTATGATTCTACTTAAATGCGAATTTTGATTGTTTTTTCGTCTGTTTTATATGTTTTCATAAGTGCTCCTATTTCATGGCCAAAACTCTTGGCCACAATTCATTTATCTGCCTGCCAAATATTACAAAGAAATTAGCCCAAAAACTTGCAACAACAATTTATAATTTTTCGGTGACAACGACGCATGCAACTGAAATCATGAATATTTTGTAGAAAAGCGAAGCACGTGCTACCAAACTGAAAACACGATGTATACAAAAAAAAACTATCTAACAACAACAAATTTTAATACAAATAATACAAAATACGAAAACTAAATAAAAATAAAAATACTTAAAGTAAGTCAAAGCAAAAGAGCGCCAAACGCACAACATTCCAATGCATGCAACACAGAACTGAAGACACGACAACAATTGTTGTGCGAGTCACAAGGACTGGAAGTGGTGACGATGCGCAGACGTTGACAGCAGCACAAAATACTGAGAGTTGCACAGAGAGAGCGATAGAAAGCAATAACTGTGCAACACACGTATAAGAGTAGAGAGCTTTGGTAAGGCGAACAAGTGAGAGCGACTGCCTTCCATGCTGTGTTTTTATGTGCAGTACATGCTAGAGTTGGCAACGAATTTCAAAGAAATTTAGTCAACGTCGGTGATTTAAACGGTGACGAACGCGTTTTTCGGGCGCGCCAATTTTTGAAGTGTTTGTGCTTGACAACTGTGTGTTTAAAGTGTTAAGAAGTGTGTTTTAAAGTGAAATAAAATTGGAAATAAAAAAAATATTGAAAATTTTATATAAAAAAAATTTAAAATTTTAAATTAAAAATTTTAAATTAAAAAAATTTAAATATAAATATTCAAATTAAAAAATATATATAAATAGTTTAATGAAAATTAAATATAAATAATTAAATTAAAAAATACAAATTAAAAATATAATAAATATAAAAAAAAATATATTCAAAGTAAAAAATTAAAAAAACTTAAATTAGTAAATTCATATCTTAATATTATAAAATAATAAAAATAGTCCCTCAATTATACAAAACGTTCGCACAATTTAAAAACATACATTGCAACGCAATCGGCGTCACTCATACGTCACGCTGTGCTGCCGCAAAACTTAACGAGCCGAAACGTAACAAAACAAAAATTTATAAAATTAACAAAAGGTTGTACAACACATTTGACACAATCACAAAAAATCAACTAAAACAAAACAATCACAATTTGCGTGTATTTAAATTCTGCTCGTTTAGTTTATTCATTTAAAGTCCTTTGAGTCAGTGAGTTAAAGTGCTGTGTATGTGTGTGTGACAGTGTGCGGGCCGCTATCGCGTGTTACGAATCAGTAAATTTTTTTGGCATTTCCGCTTTCGTTTATGTTTTTCTATGGCTTTTATGAGTGCCATCCAATAAAATAAAATACTCACTGGCCCCGCACCACCGAAGAAACAACAGCCAAACACTCTAAACTCAATGAGCAGCGCGATGCCAAATTGCACCGCATGTCAGACAAATTGATTAAATTATTACGACAGCCGCGGGTGGCCTCTGGCTGATTAAAACGCAGCTATAAATTTTATGAGCCACACAAGAAAGAGCTTTGAATAATAAGTGTTTTTAAATAAATAAAATATATTTAAAATAAAATTTAAATTACTGTCCGTTTAAATACGCATTTTAGTAACTCGTGGCTCATTTATCATTTGTGTTAAATAGAGTAATCGAGCGGCAATAGTGGTTGCATTATACATTTGTGCATCGCACCGTGTGACGCTGTCCACTGGTTTAAACACATACAAGGATTACGCGTCTATAGTAGTTGTAAGGCAGCAACTATTTGTGCATCACACAAAACTCCTCAGTACGATACTCTGCTCGGAACATCATTTGCATTAAATTACAGGTAAGTCACACAGTCTAAACACTTTGCTGTTGTCATTACTTTGGGCATTAAGTTGTACAATCGAAAAACATACTTAATTCCTGGTATTAGTTTTATTACCAATGTGTAGTATTTGATAGAAACGGAATAATGATCATTTAGTATGTGACTTTTGTCGTACAATCAAATTTATTATTTTATTATACAATAATTCACTAAGTGGAAGGAAATATTTTAAAAAGTACAAATTAAAAAAAAAACTATTTATTGCTTTTAATTCCATCTCAATTTTGATATTGATTTCATATGCAAAGCAAGAATGTGCTTTAGGGTATGTTAAAAGACCGAGATTCTGGAAATAATTATGTTTTTATTCATTATATTTATCGCTTAATATTGTCGATTTTTTTTAGAATTTTAATTATTAAAAAAAGAAAAATCTTCATAATCGTATCGAATTTGGTTTGAATTTTTTGATATTCATATGAAAATCATGAATGTAATTATGGTATACTGGAAGATGGACATTTCTCTCTTTATATTGTGTAACTAGTATTTTGTACCCGGCCTGCGAAAACGGGCTTTTAGTTGTTTTTTTCCGTTTTTTAAGTATAGCTGTTTATGTTTATACCCTACACTAAGAGTGAAAGGGTATATTCAATTTGGGACGCCCTGAAAAAAGCATCTCCGGTATGGAAAAGTATATATATTCTTGATCAGCATGACCTCCTGAGTCGATTTAGCGATGTCCGTCTGTCCCTCTGCCTGTCT
Organism: Dryomyza anilis; assembly: GCA_951804985.1. Classification (NCBI taxonomy): domain Eukaryota; kingdom Metazoa; phylum Arthropoda; class Insecta; order Diptera; family Dryomyzidae; genus Dryomyza; species Dryomyza anilis. Next base: position 123,574,749 of record OX638130.1, on the reverse strand, counting down.
GTTGAAATCACGATTACAGAAAAAGTAAAAAATCTAGAGCAATGAAACTTTAGATTTAGATTACTTATATATCTAAGCTGTCTGAACAAGAAAATTGGCATGATCGGTCTATTGTGACCTGAGAACCGACCACTTATGTTCAAATACCTCATATAAAATTTACATCTACAAATGAATTTTACTGTATACGTGCTTAGTTAAACTTTTTTTGGTCAAATATATATTGACATTATGCTCAAATACATGAACATAATGTTTTCCCACGAAATGACTTGTGGTTCCCAAAAAAAAAAATCGAAATTCTGTAGATCTACCCATTTGTAAATATGGGTATCAAATGAAAGAAAATTCTTTAGGGATGGAAAGTTTGTAGTTATTTTCAGGATTCGTATACCCTGGTGACCTATATACCACTTTGAATGATCACACATATGTGTAGGGTATTTATAGTCGACTTAGACCGACTATAATTTTAATAATCCTAACTCTTTTCTTTTGATTTTTCCTTTTTGCATGTTTTTTTTATTTAATTACTTTTGTTCTTGCTTTTGATTTTGAAATTGACTTTTGGTGTTTGCTTTAATTTTTTGTGGATTTGTTTTTTGCTTTTGTTTTTGTGTTTTAATTTTTTTTTTAATTTTATTTTGTGGATATTTAATTTTTGGTATTTTTTTCGTACTTTTATTTTTGTTTTTCCCGTTGTTTTTATTTTTCCCGTTTTTTGATTTTCCTATTCTTTTGATTTTCCCTTTTTGCATGTTTTTTTTATTTAATTACTTTTGTTCTTGCTTTTGATTTTGAAATTGACTTTTTGTTGATTTGTTTTTTGCTTTTGTTTTTGTGTTTTAATATTTTTTTTAAATTTTATTTTTCGGATATTTAATTTTTGATATTTTTTGCGTATTTTTATTTTTGTTTTTTCGTTTTAATTTTTTTTTAAATTGTGTTTTTTGGTTGTAGTATTTTTGATATTTCTTGCGTACTTTATTTTGTGTTTGTGTTTTTGCTTTTGTGTTTTTACTTTTGCTTTTGCTTTCGTTTTTCTGTTTATGTTTTTTTGTTTTCGCGTTTGTTTTTGTGATTTTGCTTTTGTTTTTGTGTATTTGCTTCTATTCTTTGTTTTTGCTTTTTGTGTTAATTTTTTTTATTAGTTTTTTTTTAACTTTTTGCTTTTGTTTTGTGGTTTTACTTTTGTATTTATGTTTTTAATTTTGTGTTTTTGCTTTTGTAATATTTTTTGTATTTGAGTTTTTGGTGTCATGTTCGTAGCTGGTGTAAGTGCCGAGTTATATCGTTTTGAAAGTTTAAGCTGTATGGAAGATGCCACGCTCTAATCCCGCCCATATATAACCTATGTCACCCTTCGGACTCCATAGTATCTTCGTGCAAAAATTCAGCCAAATCGCTTCAGCGGTTTAAATTTGATACTGGAACAAACAGTCTAACTGACAAACGGACCAAGAGTATCATATATATATATTTAGAAGTTTAACATTAATTGTTTCAATTTCGTCTAATAGTGATTACATATGCTTTGCATCCCTATGGGAAAATATTATGAATCAGTCCTGTCATATGAAACCAACCGACAATTTTAACATGATGTTGTCAAAGGAAGTGGTGCCTTATCACCTCATGCAGAGCTTTAGACCAATCACTGAACTGGTCTTCAATTGAAGAATTTGGTTCAATTAGAAATTTTAATAAGCATTTAATAATTGTGGAAACTTTTAACTCTATTTTTGTTTCAACACAGAGAAATAATGTGTTTACGATGTCTTCGAAGATCAAATATTTGATGTTTGTGTCAATCACATTACACACTTTATATTATTACAAAATACAAATTTAATTAGTAAATAAAAGTATTGTTGCTAATACTATCTGTTACTAATTCTTTTCGCTTTAGATTTCAATGCAGAGACAGAATGAGTTTGTGATGTGTTTAAAGATGGAGATACATAAAATGACTATCTTCTTCTTCAGATATTCTATTAATTATTTCATGGGAGAGTTGTCAATATAAATCAATTCATAGATTTTCATAACATATGATTTTCAACATTAAAAATGAAGTTTATGTTGTTTAATGTACTAAGCTGCCACAAATCTTATCCAATATACACAGTTCAATATAATTCGTAAATATAACCATGATTACATATGCTTTGCATCCCTATGGGAAAATATTATGAATCAGTCCTGTCATATGAAACCAACCGACAATTTTAACATGATGTTGTCAAAGGAAGTGGTGCCTTATCACCTCATGCAGAGCTTTAGACCAATCACTGAACTGGTCTTCAATTGAAGAATTTGGTTCAATTAGAAATTTTAATAAGCATTTAATAATTGTGGAAACTTTTAACTCTATTTTTGTTTCAACACAGAGAAATAATGTGTTTACGATGTCTTCGAAGATCAAATATTTGATGTTTGTGTCAATCACATTACACACTTTATATTATTACAAAATACAAATTTAATTAGTAAATAAAAGTATTGTTGCTAATACTATCTGTTACTAATTCTTTTCGCTTTAGATTTCAATGCAGAGACAGAATGAGTTTGTGATGTGTTTAAAGATGGAGATACATAAAATGACTATCTTCTTCTTCAGATATTCTATTAATTATTTCATGGGAGAGTTGTCAATATAAATCAATTCATAGATTTTCATAACATATGATTTTCAACATTAAAAATGAAGTTTATGTTGTTTAATGTACTAAGCTGCCACAAATCTTATCCAATATACACAGTTCAATATAATTCGTAAATATAACCAAAAATGTACATCAATACAATTACATTTTTGCTGAAAGTGCGCTGACTAAATTATTAATTGCATTAGTGTACACATTTTCATATTAACAATCGCATTTTTTGGCAATAGCTGTTTCGCGACGCACTGGTGGTGTGTATATTCGCTTAATATGGTTTGTGTTTTTGCTTAAATTAGTGTGAGTAAAAAATATTTTTTGTATTTGTTTATTTATTTATTTATTTATTTATTTATTTATTTATTTATTTATTTATTATATATTATATCTTCGTTGAAGAACGAAAATTCACAAAATACATTTTTATGAAAAACTTAAATTTCGAGTTTGTTTCTTAATATTATAAAAATTAATTGATGCATTTTTAATGTTGAAACACCAGTTGTTAGATTTTCATTATGTAATCATGTGGTTAAAGTTAGACCATCGATTATTAATTGACGGATATATAAAGGTTTTTGTAAATGAATATTTGGAATTTTAAAAATGTATTTGGTGACTTTTCGTTCTACAACGTCGATATAAAAAATAACTAAATATCATTGCTGGACATGACATGCAATTAATATTTTTGCTATATTTACGTTTTTTTTTTTCGGTGTAGAACAGATTTTGAATTACGGAATTTAAGGTCTCGAAGAAATATTATATCTGGTAAGAAGTCCGGGAAAAGTTTATACGGAAGAATTGTCCGAGAAAGATTTGTCTGCGTCAGGAAAAAATATGCATAATCCAGAAAAAAATATTCGGTAAATTTGATTGGAAAATTGTCTCTGTAAAGTATATTTGTCTGGGGAAAATGAGGATTTGCGAGAGAATTGTTCCGGGAAAAATGAAAAATATTCCGGAAAAAGAGTATCAAAAGATAGTCTTTTCTGGTAAGGTGTTGGTTACGAATTATGGCGGCAGGATTATCGGGAAACGAGGAATTGTTCAGTAAACAATTTTTCTCGAATAAACATCCCGAAAATTTATTGTTCGGGAAAGAATTGTCCTGGTAAGGAACGGGGAATTTAATTTAAGTTTTGTACGGGATAATAATTACAAAAGAAAGAAATGTTGCGGGAAATAGAGTAACTTCCAATTAATATTTTTTCGGAAATAATTATCCATGCAATGATGGTTTTTGAAGAAAATGTACTAGGTGCAGTAGGTTTTTTATTGGAAAAATATGTCTACGGGAAAAATTGTATCACGAAATAGTTGTTCGGAAATGTACGTGGAATAATTCTGCTTGAATAGAATTGTTTCGTGAAAGAAATGTCTCAGTGAATAATTTTCATTTCATAATTGTTCGATGAAGAATTGTCTAAAAAGAATGGTCTCGTACAGCATCGGAAAAGAATTGTCTTGGGGAATAATTGAGGAACTCATTTCCAAAACGTGCAATTTACATAATTTGCATACAACCCAAAAATGATTATTTAAAAAACCCCTAAATCGGAAAGCACCATTGTTTCAATTTGATCAAATGAGCTTTTCAATTTCAATAATATTGGGTAAGAACTACATCGTGAAAAATATAAGATTTTAAAATTATGGTAGCTCTGGTGCGTTGGACTGCGAACCGAAATAACCCATGATCAAACCTGAACTGGGGCTAGTAACATCTTTCATAGAAAACATTTTTCCACACTGCTTTACCTCGTGGAAGTGCCAAACCTACGAGGGTAAAACAATGCCAATGTAAAGGTAAGGGTATCTCCGGAGAAACACTTAATCAGTTGCTTTAATTTGGATAAAATCAAAGAGGTAAAATCTCAATATAATTTTTTATTGTTGTTAAAATAGTGTGCAATGCCTCATGCTTAAAATGCCCTATATTATAATTCAATTAAAGAACCATTAAAAAATAAAACGATGGCACTCAACTTTCGACTGCCATTTTTGCTAATGAATCATAAAAGTCATTCACAAATTTATTGACACCAATCATCGTCAACAAATTTATATGAAATATATCGATAAAAAATAGTAAATAAATATGTACTCAAAAAACAACAAATTGCCCATTTAAAATAAGCAATAATAAAAATATTAAAAAATTGTATTTAAAAAAATATGTTGAAATTTTACAATAAAATGGATGTTTACCATAAAGCCAACATCGCGTGCAACTGAAATTTGTTGGTTTTTATTTTTTTGTCAGACACTCTGCTCAGACTCTCAATTTTAAATTTGTTACAGTCTATGTAGTAAATTTTATTTTTGCCACTGTTTTTATTGAAATTTATTGCAATCATTGGGAAAATATTTATGCGGCCCTACTCCGCACACCAGCGCCTGACTTGTGGACCCCGCATATTTTCGCTTTGAATTAAATGCATGTTGCTGACATTATTTATTGAAATATAACACTGCACATCATTCATGTTTTTAAAGGGAACAACATGCAATTATACAACAAAAAAAAATAGGCTTTCAGGTAGGACCCACTATGATTTTACATGCTGTTCAAATTACCAAAAAATACAGGGCAAAATTCCAAAAATAAAATACGACAAATATTTGCAAATAGTCGATGCCTCCGCCGCCGCCGCCGTCACCACATCAACATCATCATCATCATCATTACCAACATCGACATGTGCAACAAAGGAGGTGAAAAGCAGCAGCAACTTCTGATATGCAGCAAATGTTGCTGTTGGCATGCGGCGCATGTTGTTCTGTGGTTGTAATGCGCACAGATACTCAAACGCATACTACGAAAAAATATAGACATTCACAACCCGGTAGGTAATGCTGAAGTATCAAGAATTTAAAAAAAGATCACAAAAGAAATTGTATTCCTTAAATCAGATTTTGTGTCTTCGTTTGTATTCTAAAATTGTCACAAAATCAATTTAAAGCATTTATTATCAAAAAAATAATAATAATATATATTCTTTGGAAATTTACTACTACCTTTTTCATGTAATTCTCATTTTTTTTATTTTAAAAAGGGTTAGATTTCATTACTAAATTCTATATTGAATAAAGTGACCTTAGCAAATATATAAATTTTTTTTTATTAAAATTTTAAATGTATTAAACAAAAAACAAATTAAAAAAAATCTTTACCAAAAAAAAACTTTTTCAAAGAATTTTTCCCCGGACTATTTTTCAGCGGACAATTCTTCCCGCTTTTCCAATAATTTAGTATTTTGATAGGATTTTACTACATATGTATTAATAAATAATTTTCTAATTATAACAGTTTGCAGTTTGTATTTAATTTCTGCATTATTATAGATCTATCTATATATATAAAACTCTTGGTCCGTCTGTCAGTCTGTCGGTCTGTCTGTTTGTTCCAGCATCACGCTGAACCGATTTAACTGAAATTTCGCCACAGGATACTAAGGAGTCCGAAAGGGTGTCATAGGCTATATATGGGAGGAATTGGACAAAGGGGCGTGGTACCTCCCATACAACCTAAACTTTCAAAACGACATAACTCAGCACATACACAATCTAAAAAGATGAAACAAAAAACTAAAATTCACCACACTAAAACTCACCACACTAAAACTCACCACACTAAAACTCACCACACTAAAACTCACCACAATAAAACTCACCACGCTAAAACTCACCACACTAAAAATTCACCACACTAAAACTCATCACACAAAAATTCACCACACTAAAACTCACCACACTAAAACTAAACACAATAAAGCTCACCACACTAAAAATTCACCACACTAAAACTCACCACATTAAAACTCACCACACTAAAACTCACCACACTAAAACTCACCACACTAAAACTCACAGCACTAAAACTCACCACAATAAAACTCACCACACTAACACTCACTACACTAAAAATTCACCACACTTAAACTCACCACACCAAAACTCACCACACTAAAACACACCACACTAAAACTCACCACACTAAAAATTCACTATACTAAAAATTTAACACACTAAAACTCACCACATTAAAACTAACTACACTAAAACTTCTGCTGGGAAAACTCTACGGGGAAGAATTCTACGGTAAAGCGTTCTATGGGGAAGAATTTTACGGCGAAGATTTTTACTGGGAAGAATTCTACGGCGAAATATTCTACTGTCTGAATTATCTTTGAGAAAAGTTGTTTTGGCGGAAACTTATTATTTGGTTACTACATTTATAAAACCAATAAAAACTTCCACAGCGAAGCACGGGCCCCTGATATAAAAAATAATTATAATAATGTTTTTTATGTTTATTTATTTTCTGCATTTTTTATATTTTTGACGTTTGTACACAAGTACATATTTGCAAACATATTTGTAAAATACTATAAAATTCTGGTTTAAATTTAATTTGTTTAATTTTCACAAATTTAAAATATTTATATAATTCATTTCCATATTCGGAAATTGTTTTTTCCTTATTATGAGCAATTATAATTTCAAAATTAAATCATATTAATATTATAAATTATTCATAGTAGTAATATAAATGTGTATACTCAGAAAAAATTCTATTAAAATTGGTAAATTGGACAGTTAATGATACAAAAAATAAATATTTTTATATAAACACAAAAACAATATAATAGTATTTTTAGTATTTAATGGTTTAAGAACATAATTTATGCTATTGACTAATTTTAATAACATAAAACTATTGATTTCATAGTATATTTTTATGAGTGTTGAATTATTTTTTATTTCAAAATTTTTAGAATTTCATAATAAAATAATAAATAATATTCCAATACCTTACAATGAAACTATATCGCGTGATTGTGGTATAAACCATAATTGTACCTATTGGGTCCTTATGAATATCGCTTTGCTGCGATTGTTGTCGTTGTTAATTGCTCATTGTTGCTTGGTGTTGGTTTTTGTGTTCATGTTAACAGATACTATTGTTGTTATTGTTGTTGCTTCCAATACTGTCTATACTATTGGTAATGTCTGTATTCTTGTTTTGCTGATGGGCTAAGTTGATTCTCGTTGAACTATCTCAATCATCAAACATTGCAGCTTTTTTTGATAATATCATTAAATTTGTTGTTTTCCTTTTTACAAGAACATTTGTTAATTAACCAGACTCGTTTATCAATATTCAGCGGTTAATGGTTTTGTGAAGTGGTTCTCTGTAAGTTGGATTTATGATTAATGTTAGAGAACATCTAAATTAAATTTAATAAATAGCACAGTGCAAAACAATGTATTTTTTCTATTTCATATTATTTAGTTTTCACTAATGAAGTTGATGAACTACAAAGATGTAGTAAAAACAAAGGAACATGTTGGAATATGCATCAATGTAATTATAAATTACCATATATACATTTAATTGCAGTTAAACATAATTATGCTTATCAGGAAAACCAGTTTATTTAACCATAATTTTGTTTCAAAACATTCAGAAAATTAAAACTAATTTAAATAGAATTATGACTGTAACGTTCGTCTTGCGTTTGGTAAGTTTTCGAATTATTTAAACTTCGTTGATTAACATTTTCTACCTACGATTTCATTTTTGTTTATATTTAAACATAATTTTAATCAGCTCGAATTGCGCATACACAGTAAACGTACTACAATTTTTGGAAGTTTAAAAAACCCCAGCAACTGTAGAAATTGTTCATATTTTTACCGCATTCTATTCATGTGTGGTACAAGTGTAAGCAAGACTTAAACGACTGTGATGTCTTTGAATAGTCAGACTGAAGGGTAAAGTTTGCCAATTTAGTCTTACTTCTAATTTCATCATCAAAAAAATGCATTTGTTATAATCTTTTACAAAAAATTTATTTAAGAGAGAATACAAAATTTTCTCGAGTTTTAAATAAATACAAAATTCTTTCCGAAACTATGTATAATTAGGTTTAATTATATATTAATAAGCAATATATATTAATAAGCAAAATGTTTAAGTGCAAATATACGAACTTTGAACTAAAATATGTTATTTGTAAACACATTTATATTTAGCTGAAAACTTGTAAAATTCAAAAATTCTTTGTTTTGTTGTTCCTAATATTATGTATTATGTTGGTTTCTAAATGAACATACACTGCTTGAAGTGAAATCATAAAAATGTTTCTGTGTATTTGTAAATAAACTATATATTATTTAGAACTCATTGCAATCTGTTAAAATTTCATTACAATACTGTTTATACAAAATTTAACAGACAATTATAATTATGTTATATTATGAGCTCCAAAGGTATAAAAAGTTTTTCAACAGGGACGCTACAAAAGTAGAGGGACAGGGACAGCAAACGACACCATATTTTTTGCCGTTCTTTTAACATTTCTCTTTAGTAAGGTTTGCCATTTCATGATGGAAAGATATACGAGCCAACAACGAGTCGAAATTATTAAAATGTACTACCGAAATTCGGAGTCAGTGGCCTTAACGTTAAGAGCGCTACGTCCAATTTATGGTCGTCATAATCGTCCTAGCAGATCAACAATTGAGCGTCTAGTGGAAAAATTTGAATCCACAGGCATAGTACAAAATGTTCCCGTGCCAGTGAGACAAAGAAGTGCCCGTAGTGTCGAGAATATTGCTGCCGCTGAGGCTTCAGTTGAAGAAAGCCCAAATGTATCTCTCACACGTCGTTGGACATCTGTGTGACGTCTTTGTGGCGAATTTTGCGAAAAGATCTTGGCCTACATCCTTACAAAATCAAATTGACGCAAGAACCACCGCTTGACCACCAGAAGCGTCGTATGTTCGTGAATTGGGCTGAGCAACAACTTGAAAATGATTCGGATTTTCATCGAAAATCATATTCAGCGATGAGGCTCATTTCTGGCTGAATGGCTTCGTCAATAAACAAAATATGCGTTATTGGTCAGACAGCAATCCACACGTACTCCATGAGTCATCATTGCATCCCGAAAAAATTACGGTTTGGTGCGGTTTATGTGCCGGCGGCGTCATTGGGCCATACTTCTTCCGTGATGATCAAGACCGGTACGTTACTGTGAATGAGAATCGCTACCGTTCAATGATAACCGAATATTTTTGGCCCCAATTGGATGATATGGACTTGGAGGACATGTGGTTCCAACAGGACGGCGCCACAAGCCACACAGCGAATGCCACAATCAATTTATTGGAAACCAAGTTTGGAGAACGTGTTATCTCACGAAATGGTCCAGTCGATTGGCCGCCTCGGTCGTGCGATTTTACGCCGTTAGACTATTTCCTGTGGGGCTACGTCAAGTCTATGGTCTATGCCAACAAGCCAGCGACGATTGATGAACTTCGTACGAATATCGAACGTGAAATTGCAGCAGTATCGGCCGATTTATGCTTGAAAACCGTCGAAAATTGGTTTCATCGTCTGGACTTCTGCAAGCGTGCCCGTGGTGGCCATGCAAAAGAAATCGAGTTCCATACATAATGGTATCGAACGTACTTTTACAGGAATAAAGAATTTCATTGATATCCAAAACCGTTTTATTAAACAATACACTTAAAATAATGTATTTGAATAAAATATAATTGGTTAGTTTTATTTATACAACAAAGATATGTTTGTATAAGCTAAACACCAAAATGTTTAAATATATAAACATTTTGTGGTAATCATAATTATATTTAACAAATCATTGATTGATATATATATAAAAAATTACAACTCTCTTTGTAGGTAAAAAAATATGTTCTCAGTTAATATAGTATGATTGCTACAAACCAATATAGAAAGGAAAAATAGAAAATGTCTGTAACATTAATAAACATATATTATTCTTTTTAAATCAATTTTATATTTGTGGTAAACATATTTTAGAACTGCGTGTTTATTGTAGTTCACAACAATAATGTTCTAAAAATAATTTGCAGTTCCATAAATAAAATCCACCTAAATCATAAATCATAATTGTACACTTCATATGTGTTAATGTATGTGTGTGTAGGTCCTTTTGCGCGAACGTGTGTAAGTGTGTCAGCCAACGCGTCAAAAGCATTAGCACCGCATAATACTTGAATGACTAATTAGTCTGTGGGTTCCTTTGCTCGCTCGCTCGTTCGTTCATTCGTTCATTCGTTCGCTCATTGTTCTGTCGGATGCTCATTTTCAAATGCTTTTTAAGCGGAAATGAGCAAATAAATGCGTGCAAATGTGTTGCCATATTTAAATGTGTATGTGTGTGTGTGTTAGGAGTAGGAAAAAAATACACGCTTTCGCACACACTTAAATTAAACAAAGCACAAAGTCAACAAATTAAGTGTTGTTAAAATATGAAGTAAAATGCGACGCACACAAATTTTGATAAGCGTGGCGCCCACACGTTTATTTAGGATAATAACAGGCATGCTAATTTTTTTATCATTTTTATTGTTTGTATTATCGTTACACGTATGTGTTGTGAGTGTGTTTTAGAAAAGGTTGTAGATAACCCAGCAAACATTTTCAAGTTGGTGATATATATAATAAAAAATTGAAACTGAAAATTAAAACTAAAATTTTATTATTATTTTAATAATTTTAGATTTTTAGTGAAATAATAAATAAAAAGCATTTGACAGCTAAAACTAAAAAAAAATTTTTTTTTTTAATTTTTTTTTTTAATAAAAACTGATTTTTTGTGATCATTTTTATTTTTAGAGAAAATTTTGAATTTGAGAGAAAATTTTGATTTTGTGAAAAAGTTTGATTTTGAGTACTTATTAAAGAAGATTATTTTTTTTTTGATTAATTTTTTTAATACGAATTGTTTTTTTTTGATTTTTGGAGCAAATTTTGTTTTTGAGTGGAAATTTTAACTTTAAAAGAAAATATATAATAAATTTGAGTGAAAGTACAGATTTTGAGAAAATTTTTGATTTTTAGTAAAAATTTCAATTTTTGTAAAAGTTTTGATTATATTAAAAATTTTGATTTTAATTAAAAATTTTGATTATTATTAAAAATTTTGATTTTTAGTAAAAAAAAAAATATTTTAAGTAAAAATTTTGATTTTTTTAGTTAAAATTTTGATTTTTTAGTTAAAATTTTGATTTTTAGTAAAAATTTTGATTTTTAGTAAAAATTTCGATTTTTGTAAAAGTTTTGATTTATTAAAAATTTTGATTTTTATTAAAAATTTTGATTATTATTAAAAATTTTGATTTTTAGTAAATATTTTGAATTTTAGTAAAAAAAAATATTTTTAGTAAAAATTTTGATTTTTAGTACAAATTTTGATTTTTAGTAAAAATTTGTATTTTTAGTAAAAATTTTGATTTATAGTAAAAATTTTGATTTTCAGTAAATATTTGGATTTTTAGTAAAAATTTTGATTTTTAGTAAAAATTTTGATTTTTAGTAAAAATTTTGATTTTTTAGTAAAAATTTTGCTTTTAGTAAAAATTTTGGTCTTAGTAAAATTTTGATTTTTTGTAAAATTTTTAGTAAAATTTTGATTTTTATTCAAATTTTTGTTTTATACTAAAAATTTTGAATTTTTTAGTAAAAATTTTGATTTTTATTAAAAATTTTGATATAAGTATTATTTTTGATTTTATTAAAAATTTGATTTTTAGTAAAAATATTGATTTTTAGTATTAATTTTGATTTTTAGTAAATATTTTGATTTATAGTAAAAATTTGGATTTTTAGTAAAAATTTTGATTTTTTAGTAAAAATTTTGATTTTTATTAAAAATTTTGATTATTATTAAAAATTTTGATTTTTAGTAAATATTTTGAATTTTAGTAAAAAAAATATTTTTAGTAAAAATTTTGATTTTTAGTACAAATTTTGATTTTTAATAAAAATTTTGATTTTTATTAAAAATTTTGATTATTATTAAAAATTTTGATTTTTAGTAAATATTTTGAATTTTAGTAAAAAAAATATTTTTAGTAAAAATTTTGATTTTTAGTAAAAATTTGTATTTTTAGTAAAAATTTTGATTTATAGTAAAAATTTTGATTTTCAGTAAATATTTGATTTTTAGTAAAAATTTTTATTTTTAGTAAAAATTTTGTTTTTTTAGTAAAAATTTTGATTTTTATTAAAAATTTTGATTATTATTAAAAATTTTGATTTTTAGTAAATATTTTGAATTTTAGTAAAAAAAATATTTTTAGTAAAAATTTTGATTTTTAGTACAAATTTTGATTTTTAATAAAAATTTTGATTTTTAGTAAAAATTTTGATTTTTAATAAAAATTTTGATTTTTAGTACAAATTTTGATTTTTAGTAAAAATTTTGTTTTATAGTAAAAATTTTGATTTTCAGTAAATATTTGAATTTTTAGTAAACATTTTGATTTTTAGTAAAAATTTTGATTTTTTAGTAAAAATTTTGATTTTAGTAAAAAATTTGGTTTTAGTAAAATTTTGATTTTTAATAAAAATTTTGATTTTTTGTAAAATTTTTAGTTAAAATTTTGATTTTTAGTCAAAATTTTGTTTTGTACTAAAAATGTTGAATTTTTTAGTAAAAATTTTGATTTTTATTAAAAATTTTGATATATGTAAAATTTTGATATATGTAAAATTTTTGATTTTATTAAAAATTTGATTTTTAGTAAAAATATTGATATTTAGTATTATTGATTTTTAGTAAAAATTTTGATTTTTAGTAAAAAATTTTGTAGGTATATAATTTGTTAGATTTTTGATTACTAAAAATGGATAATTTCAAGGAGAATAGATAAATATTATAAATTTTCCATTTTCCACTCCATTCAACAAAATAGCGATAGGCTGCTGCCAAAATCATAAATTTCTGTATTAAAAAAAAAAAAATAGTCAGGTGCAAATAAATATAAACGTTTACATACTATATCTATGCACATATATGAACATAAGTGGTCGGATCACACATCAGAATAGACCAATCATTCCCATTTTTATTGCCACACATCATAGATCTGAGAAGTAGTTTACGCCATTTTGGGTGAATGGAGTTAAGAAATGCATTAATAAGAATTATATATCCTCATTTAAGTTCTTTTGTTCGTTTTTTTAGTTATCTCGTATATTCTCTCGTATTATTATCTTTTTTTTTTTTTTTTTTTTTTACAAATTAACCAACGCTCAGGGGATGCCCCCTATTCATGCAATGCACAGTGTTGATCGTAAGAAGGGATGATAGGTTAAATGGAGGGGGGAAAGATGGAGTAGTGTCGGTGAATGTTTGTTTTGAACTTGCCAATATCAAAAATGTCGGGAAAAACGGACGCAGGGAGATTGTTCCACAAACGTGTCGTGCGACTGAAGAACGAATTATCTCTATAATGCGTGGTTCTGTTGAGAGTCGAGTGGACTACGAAGGGATGGGCTTGATTTGATGCCCGAGTAGAACGAGAAAACACACGACCTGGTGGAATCAGGCCATGTATTTCACTCGAACACTTTCCGTTGTAATACCTATAAAACAGGCTTACACACCCAACGGTCCTTCGGTGCTCAAGAGAACCAATAGACGATGAAATATTTTCATCCCCTATCAAATATATCGCACGTTGTTGAATTCGGTCCAGGAACTCCAAGGAGGATTTTGAAGCTCCTGCCCAAATGTGCGAATTGAATTCCATTTTAGGCCGAATATAGGTGGTGTAGACAGTACGCAGGTCAGCAGGAGTGAAGTATGTTTTACACCGTTTTAAAAAACCGAGGCACTTGGCAGCTTCTTTCGACACATTAAATATGTGATCATTCCAACGGAGATCACATTGAATTGATATGCCCAGAACGTCAAGAGCAGCTGACTGCGCAATATCCACAGCACCCATATTGAGGGGAGGGAGGAGTGAATCCATTCTTTTGTGAGATAACAGACAACATTGGGTCTTGCTTGCATTAAAATCTACTCTGTTTGCAATACCCCACTCGGAGATTGATTTAAGGTCATTATTGAGCGTGTCATTCATAGTGCGTCTTTTACTCTCAATCTCCAAAGAGTTTGGGCGCTTGTTGAACGAGTATGAATGACAAATGTTACTGTCATCTGCAAAGGAATGAATTGGGTTCTGGGTCAATGACAGAAGGTCATTGATAAATACCAGAAATAGGGACGGGGATAGGACGGAACCCTGCGGAACTCCAGAATTGATGGAATGTTGTTCTGAAAAAACACCATCCATCGCAACTCGTATAGAACGACCCTGAAGAAAACTCGATATCCATCGAGTAAAAGATTCACCGACACCAAATGCAATTAGTTTTGAAACGAGGGCTTTATGCCACACTCGATCAAAAGCCTTGGAAATATCGAGAGCAACAGCCTTACTCTCCCCGAAAAGGTGAATACATTTATTCCACTTTTCGGAGAGGACCGCCATCAAGTCCCCTGTGGATCTGGCCCTACGGAAACCATATTGGCGGTCACTGAGCAATTCGTTGTGCTCAAGATAGTTCACAAGGTGGAAGTTAATTACGCTCTCCATTACTTTGGAGAGTGCTGAGCATATTGCAATGGGTCGGTAATTGGCAGGGTTCGTAGCCTCGCCCTTTTTCGGTACTGGCTGAACATTGGCAACCTTCCAACAAGATGGAAAAACTCCTGTCGTGTAGGAGATGTTGAAAAGGTTACGCAACGGACAAGCCAGCGTTGACGCGCACTTCTTCAACACATGGGCAGATATGCCATCTGGCCCAGAGGCTTTGTTAATGTTGAGGTTTGCTAAAACCTTTTTAACTGCCCGAGTTCGAAAATGAATTTCCGGCATTGCAGAAGAAACAAAATCTACGACGGGCAGTGGTTGATTACTATCCGGGAGCGTTGAATTATTTGCAAATAATTCTGCCAAGAGATTAGCTTTATCAACCGGGTCAGTGAAGGTCTGGCCATTCATAATAAGAGTTGGAGTAGACGATGTCGTCTGATTCTTCACTCTTTTAACGAATGACCAGAAATTTTTACTACCTCTATGGTAGAGTAGGACCCTTTTGCGCGCGTTTTGTTCGTGAAGAAACTTTTCGCGCAAGATCACGGCATTACAGCGATTCCTAGCCTGTATGCGAAGTCTTTCTGTGTCAGCATTCTTGTTAGAACGCCAATTTTGAAAGGCTTCCTCTTTCGACCTGACTGCAATCCTGCAAGTCTCATTAAACCATGAGTGGTCCTTGGGTTTAATGCTAATTTTTTTAGAAGGTATGAAGGACCGCATACCTAATAAAATAATATTTTGTACCATTGTAGCCGCGGCATTTATGTCTCTGTCAGCGAAACACAATTTCCAATTAAAGTTACGAAAAAAATCATTTAACGCAACCCAATTTGCTTTTTCGTAAAGCCATACAGTCCTCTTCGGGGCTTTAATCGAAGAGGCGCGTAAACTAGAATACGAAAACTCAGCGGAAACAGTACAGTGGTCGGAGTTACCAAGAGGTGCAAGGACTTTTACATCATATTTTTCATGATGTGAAGTCAGAAAAAGGTCTAGGACTTTTGGGCTTTGCCCACCGACGCGTGGAAGGTACGTCGGTTCCTTCACCAATTGAGTGAGTTGATTGCACTCTGCAAACAGCTCAACATAACAACCCTCCTGTGTTGGAAGACCCGAGTGGCTCAACCAAGTGGCGTTGTGCACATTAAAATCGCCCGCAACAACAATTTCACTGCCTGGAAATTGCTCCAATATATTTGAGATCGAATCAGATAAGGCATCCAGCTTATTACAGGTGGAAACCCTATCTAGATTCGGACTCCTATAAAGAAAGCACAAGTGCATGATGTGTGTTTGGATTTTGAATTTAACCCAAATTGTATTAAATTCGCTATCCGACACACTATGCTGTTGCTGCAGTTGATACGCAACGTCACTCCGAATAAATAGAGCAAGGCCCCTATGGGCAGAGAATAATGGCAACAGGTGATAACCAGGCACATGAAAATCCAGTGGATCTGTACCCTCATGAACCTGGATCTCACATAGTGCCATTATTTGAGGCCTATGGATGGACACATACGCATATACAGAGAAAAAATTCGCCCTCAGCCCACGAACGTTGCAAAAATCTATGCGGAATTTTTGCGGCATTTTCCTACTGGGCAAGTTCAAAACAATCAAACATACCACAAACGTGCAGCAGTTGACACAAACAAATGAGAGCGCAAGCAAAGCAGTGGCGAGTGTTATGCCTTAACCACAGCGTAGCTTACGCACTCAGTGCAGCATCAACCGTGCACGCACGTAGCAGGGAGTAGGATGGGGAAGGGAAGAATAACGAAAAACAAAATACAATTGCGGCAGAGGGCATAGAAGAGCCCCTTGCGTTGGCAATTGCAAATAAAAAAAAAAATGCAGCGAGTGCAGCAACTCAGCAGCCAGCGGCAGACGAAACCGGTTTTGGTTTATTGTTGTTGTTGTGTTTGTGGATTTAATTTGTTTAGTTTATTGTTTGCGCTTTTATTTATTATATATATTTATTATTTTTTTTTTTTTGAAACTATTAAAAGACGACACTGGACTTTGCACGAATTTTAACACAAATAATTTAAATAGACGACGGACAGACGACGAACGAGTAAAAATGTAGGAGGTCTAGGCGACACGACCGTCCCCCATGGCTATGTTGACGCTACATACTCTTAAATGAACAAAACTCAATACTACCTTTAAGGTATTTTAAAATAGTGGTCATGAGAATTGTTTCGATTTCTCTTTTTTCCAGTCTCCACAACTTCGCCTATATAGTTTGGCACTACAGTTCTATAAGAACTTAGGCCGAGCTCTCTCACCATTTTGAGCTGTTCGTGTTATATTTGTACTCAAAGTAGTGGGACCTACAGTTTATTGCCGAATCCGAACGGCGGGTGAGAGCTTTTCATAGGCAATGTTTTACTCTCGTAGGTTTTCCATTTACTGCCGAGAGGTAGCGCGTTATAGAAAAATGTTTCTATGAAAAGATGTTGTTAGCCCCAGTCCAGGTTTGAACCGGGGACCTTTCGGCTCGCAGTCCAACGCACTAACCACTGAGCTACCGCGGCTACTACTTCGCCTATATAATAACTTTAAATACAAAGTTTAATCGATCTGTCAAAATTTCGATCTTCATTTTATATTTTAACTGTTGTTAACTGTTGTTAACTGTTTGAAATGTAGGTACCATATTTTGTTTTAGTTACGACATATGTGCTTTATTTAAACTTTCTGTAATTTCTACAAAAACATTTACAAAAAATGTAAATTATTTCCGAAATCCCGGTCTGCCTGGTTGGTAACTCTGATCCTTTATTATTGCCTACACCGCATAAGCGTGATAAATGTCACACATTCGAGATTACTGTCAAATTGAGTGGGTCGTGTGGGTCGTTGAGTGAGTGTGTTTTAAATGTTGTGGCAAAAATTTGTTTTGTTTATTTTGAGCGAACAAAAATATAATTTATAAATTGTGCCAATGTGTGCAGAAGCCACAAACACACACAGTAGCTCACACACACACAAACACAAATAAATATATTTTTGTCTGTGTATGCAAATTGAATTGCTTAATATTATAGCTCAATGGACGTCGCTCAATTTTGTTCATAACCTCACCAACTAACCGACCATCCGTTCGTTCGTCCGTCCGTCCGTCCAACTAGCACATTTGACCCGAATTCATTTAAATATGCGCACGGATAAAAAGGACATTTAATGGCATAATCGTTAAAATTTGTGACACCATTTTGTATTATTAACCATAAAGCGAGCGAGAAGCGCTCTATTTTTGGCACTTTGGCATTGTTGTTCGCAGTTATTGTGACCAAGTAATTTACACAGAGGCCACAATATTTAACACGGACCGGATGTTAAAGGCCACGCTTTTATGTTAGAGCACATTGCATTGTCTTGCGGAAATTTGCATGTTCATTCACATTGAGTGCGTTTAATATAATGGCATTTTACAAACTAAAATAATACAATAAAGTTAAATTTATTTATTTTAAAATTGTATTATAATAAAATTAGGTTATTGATAGGGTGTATTGTTCATATGTTTTACTATTTACTGTACTATTTGCTATAGTTTAATTAATTTTTCAAAAGGTATAAATTTGCAAAATTATGAAAAACATGTTAAGATTAAAATTTGGTGAGTAATTTATTTATTTTGAAATATTGACAATATATATAAATTCTCAACCAAAAATTTTCAAATTATTGATTAAAGTTGTATTTCCAAAATTTAATAAATTTTACTTATTATATAAATTTTCACTCAAAATTATATAAAATCAATATAAAAATTACACTTAAAATTAAAATTTTTACACAAAATAAAAATTTCACTCAAAATTAAAATTTTCAATCAAAATTAAAATCTTCAATAAAATTAAAATTTTCACTCAAATTAAAATTTTCTCTCAAATTAAAATTTTCACTCAAAATCAAAATTTTCACTCAAATCTAAAATAACCACTCAAAATTAAAATGTTCACTCAAAATTGAAATTTTCACTCAAAATAAAAATTTCTACTCAAAATTAAAATTTTCACTCTAAATTCAAAATTTTACTCAAAATTATAAATTTCACTCAAAATTAAAATTTTCACTCAAAATTAAAATTTTAACTCAATATTAAAAATTTCACTCAAAATTAAAAATTTCACTTAAAATTAAAAATTTCACTAAAAATTGAAAATTTCATTCAGAATTAAAACTTCCACTCAAAATTAAAAATTTTTCTGAAAATTAAAAATTTCACTCATAATTAATTTTCAATTAAAATTTTCACTTAAAATTAAAATTTTTAATCCAAATTAAAATGTTCACTCAAAATTAAAATTTTCACTCAAAATAAAAAATTTCCACTTAAAATTAAAATTTCCAATCATGTTAAAAATGTTCACTTAAATTTAAAAATTTCACTCAAAATTAAAATTTTTAATCAAAATTAAAATGTTCATTCGAAATAAAATTTTCACTCAAAATTAAAATTTTCACTATATATTAAAATTTTCACTCAAATTATAATTTAAATTTTTAATAAAAATTTAAATTTTTAATTAAAATTTAAATTTTTAATTAAAATTTAAATTTTTAATTTTCACTGAAAATTAAAATTTCCACTCAAAATTAAAAATTTTACTGAAAATTTAAATTTTCACTCAAAATTTGAAATTTCACTAAACATTAAAATTTCCACTTAAAATTAAAATTTTCAATCATAATTAAAATTTTTTAATCAAAATTAAAATTTTCACTCGAATTTAAAATTTTCACTCAAAATTAAAATTTTCACTCAGAATTAAAATTTTACTCAAATTTATAAATTTCACTCAAAATTAAAATTTTCATTCAAATTAAAATTTTTAATTAAAATTTAAATTTTTAATTAAAATTTAAAATTTTAATTAAAATTAAAATTTCCACTCAAAATTAAAATTTTCAATCAAAATTAAAATATTCACTCAAAATTAATATATTCACCCTAAATTAAAATATTCACTTAAAATTAAAAATTTCACTCGAAATTATAAATTTCATTCAAAATTAAAATTTCCACTCAAAATTAAAATGTTCAATAAAAATAAAATTTTCACTTAAAATTAAAATTTTCACTCAGAATTAAAATTTCACTCAAAATTAAAATTTTTCACACAAAATTAAAATTTTCACTCAAAATTGAAATTTTCACTCAAAATTGAAATTTTTACTCAAAATTAAAATTTCCACTCAAAATTAAAATTTTAATTTGAGTGACAATTTTAATTTGAACTAAAAATTAAAATGTTCACTAAAATTAAATTTTTCTCTAAAAATTAAATTTTTACCAAAAATTAAAATTTTCACTGAAAATTAAAGTTTTCACCCAAAAGTCAATTTTTCACTCCAAATTAAATTATTCACTCAAAATAAAAATGTTCACTTAAATTAAAAATGTTCACTCAAAGTTAAAATTTTCACTCATTGTTAATCAAATTTTTAATCAAAATTACAATTATCACTCAAAACTACAGTTTAAACTTTAAATTAAATTTTTACGCATATATAAATGTCCACTCAAAAATCAATTTTTTCACTCAAAAATAAATTTAGATCTTAATTCAAAATTTTAATTAACATTCATAATTACAATTTCAATCAAAATGACAATTTTCACTCAAATTACAATTTTACTCAAAGCTAAAATATTCAGTCAAAATTCAAATGTTTACTCAAAACTCAAATGTTTAGTCAAATTGCAATTTTCATTTAAAACTCAAAATTACAATTTCCACTTAAAATTGCAAATTTTCACTTAAATGTCACATTTTTTCACAAATTTAAAAGTTTCTAGTGCCAGTAGCACCCAACGTCGAATAAAACGCTTTCAAGTCTCACTCAAAATGTGTCCGCAATTTATAAAAACATTTGTTCCGCAGTCATACATGTATATTACACAGTTCTACAAAATTAAAATTTTGACAAGTATTAATATTTTTATAACTTTTAAACAAAGAGGTTTTTTTATTTTCTTAAATCGAGTTTAAAAGGGAATAAATGGTTCTATATAAAACTTTATAGAAATCATTTTTAACTTTTTTTTTACTAAGTAATAACGTATTTTATTCATATTATTATTATTTTTAATTTTTATCACTTTATTCATTTCATTTTTATATTGTGGCGCCAGATTTCCTGCGTCTAATGCCGAAAAGATAATTACATTAATTTCTTCTTATGGAATTTTTAAAATAAAAGAATACCAAAATAATGGAAAATTGAACAATTGAACAAAACTGATGATATTTTCGGAATCAGCGCCACAAATGTATCAAAGATATGCTCAAACCTTAACTACACCAAAATAAATGTAGAGCAGTGTAATCAAAAAAAAAAAAAAAAACAAAAAGCATCATTTTTGGTTTATATTAAAAATGAAAAATAGAAAAAAAAAAAATAAAAATCACGTCGAAAATATTTACAATTCCATCAGAGTGTCCCACTGAGATACTCTTACCAAAAATAGATAAAAAAAATAATAAATTAGTGTTGGTTTGTGGCGCTGTGGCAACGTTGCCCAATATTCTATGTACATTTTAAGCTTTCGACAGAATGTGTTGCCATTTTGTTACTGTTGTAATGTCGGTTAGTTTAGATACGACTGAATAGCCATGTGTTGGCTTAGGTCTCTCTGTGTGTTTGAATTGCAGTGCTCTATGTTTTTCGTATGGTTTAAGGCACTTCGTAGAATTTAAAGCGATTGAGGCACTTTAATCGGTGAGCAACAAAAATTTGTTTGCCACAAGTATAACAGTCTTTAATCAAAGTTAACTTTAAACAAACAGTTCAAAGTCTGCCAGATAATTCAAAGTCTGCCAGACAGTTCAAAGTCTGTCTGTATTTTAAAATTAACTTCTTCTATAAAAATATTTTTAAAATATTTCCATGTAATAATTATATTTACAGCAAACATAAAAATAATACGACAAACAAATGTGTATCAAATATACGTTGATTGTCGCAAATATAAATTACGCATTTTACAAATACCAAAAATTAATTGTGCTCAAACAATTAATTATTTCCTAAATTATAAAACAATTAAGTATCTATTACTTGATATAAAACTTTCAAATACATGCCAATGAAGTATATATTAATGATAAAATATATATTACAAGTATATTTTAAACAATTTTATGTTTAAACAATTAATAAACTAAATTAATATATATAAATTAATATATATTATAAATACAATAATTATTTGTTTTAAATATTTAAAAAATATGATAATACTAGTCGCAAACATTTTTCAACTATTTTAATTTTTCGAAAATTAATAAACCTCTTTTAACAAAAGTTCTGAAATATACTTTGATTAAATCATTAATTTGTCACAAAATAAAATTGCAATTATGAGTTTAAATTGTTCAAGTGAAAAAACAAAAAACAATTTATCACTTTCTGCACGTGTACACTTAATAGTTGTGTATGAACCACTTGATAAAATTTCAACTGTTTCAATATGAATGTCGACATATTGCACATTCAACCAATCGTTGCCTGCAGCAACATAAAATGCATCGGTGACTTTTTACAATGTGACCAGCAATATTAATTCAACTATATGTGATACAAGCAAGCGCGTTTTTAATTTAATAATTTTATTTAGTTCTTTAATGATAATTAAAAAGTTTAAAATTTCAAAAACAGTTTTCCCAATATCAAGCAACTATTTTCCAAAATCACCACAAACCCCAGCACATGCAGCACTGGTTATCACCGAGTTAGCCTTTTTCTGGTTTCAGTTTTATTTCGTATTTAACTTGATTTTAATTAAATTTAAAAGCAATCAAAAGTTATTCAGTGCAACACATTTTCTAAATTTACTGCTTCATGTTTCAGGATTTTAGGAGGGGGCAACCAGGTGGTGTATGGAGCGTACTCTAGACAGCAACACTGGTCAAGTGTGCATCGTTAGTCGTGTTTGGTAGCAGTAGCAGCAGCAGGTTGAAAGGCTCTCAAAGGATTCATTAATTAAAATGTCCTTCAAGCTTCTTGTTTAAGTTGGCTGGCGACTTTCTAAACGACTTTGACTTTTTTTTTACTACTTTCTTGCATGAATTTATGGCTGTTGTAAGTGTAGTTTTTCCCGGTAATTTTATCATGTTTCCACGAAAGTTACTCCTCCAACAGCCGATGAATTTGTAGTAATTATGTTTTATTTGTAAATAAATTGACGTGTGTTTGAGTAGTTTCTAAAGGTGGCAAAAATTATGTGCGATCATTTATTTAGTTGAAAAGCGCATTACTATAAAATCTTTCTTTTTTGTACTAAATAATATAATAGTTAGAAGAAGGTAAATGCAGCTTTTAGTGAATTTAACTGAAAAACTTTATATATTTATTTTTCATTCGATCATTTTGAAAATAAAAATATAAGAAACTAAAAATAAAATACAAAAATTAATTTTCAAAAATGCTAAAAATCTTTCAAAAAACAAATCGAGAATGAAAGTTGTAAAGCATTTATTGAAACCAATTTTTCTAGATACAATTTCGAAAAAAAGTATTACAAACCTTTTTTTTTAAATAAATTGATCAAAATCGACTTCTTCCTTAAATATTTTACGAAAAAAATAGAATTTTTCAAAATTTATTTTTTAATATTTTTCATCAGTGTTGAAGTTTATGGAAGCATCTAGAAATTATAATAGGATCATGATAGGATTGTCATGAGAGGACCTGTTAATTAACGAATATGAATGGGTGATGATAGTCTTTACCCTAATATGTTAAATTTCTACTCGGGTATAGACTGCACATGAATGTGAACGAGATAGTGATAGCTTACGAGCAAGACGGATTGTTGTTGAGTGTAGAAGTTTCTGGAAACTTCTAGAATCCAATGGTGTAGAATAAAAGAGCGATGCTTCTGAAGGTAGCTATTCAATTTATTGATTACAGAGTGAATTATTACTTTCAGGAATAACGTCAAATTTTATTAGTACCCAGATAGCAATCGTGCGTCTCACAAAAAATCATGTCGTGCGTGCTATATGCGAGCAAAATGAAATAACAACGTGCGTGCGCACTACATGAGTGAGTAGTGAGAGCAGTGTGCGAGCACAAAAATATCACAAAAGTCACACTAATGCGGACTCACGACTTGAGAGCAGTGTGCGAGCACATACAAATCACAAAACTCGCATTCGTACTGGCGCACGACGTTATTGCATAGTAAGATCACAGTGTGAGCACTTAAAAAAAAAAAGAATCATTTCGGATAAGGAGCACGACATGAGTACGTAGTGCGAGCACAGTGCTAGCACAAAAAATCACAGAACTCGCATTCGTGAGAGTACTGTAGTACAAATTTGAAAGGTGCCTTTTACTCATTGATTTTAAAAACAGTAAATTAAATAAATATTATTAAAAGTCAGTTGTATTATGATTAAAAGTCAGATGACTTTTTGCGCAACAACACAAAAAGCGGTATTGTCTGAGCTAGAAATTTTGTATTTTGTTTTTGCCGCATTCGTGCGAGCTATATGAGGCTCATTTGTGCCGCACAAATTTTGCTCGCACTCGTGCGACTATATTGAGCGTAAAAAGCGACGCACACTATTTTTTTCAGCACTCGTGCGAGCTATATGCGCCTCACACATTTTGCTCGCACTCGTGCGACTATATTGAGCCGCATATGAGTCTCATGTTACGGATTTTTAAAATATTGTACGCATTTGTGCGACTATATTGATGATCAAATGCGACTCACAAATGCCTACCACTAGTGCGATATGAGCACATTTGAGCCTCATATATGAGCGAGTATTGAGTCTCAATTGCGGACACACGATTGCTACTCTGTGCGCGCACGCGTGCGACTTTTTTATCAGGCGTGCGCTCACAGTGCGGGCACAATGCAAGCATTTTGCTATCTGGGTAGTAAGAATTTATAATTAGTAAAATTAAATTAATACATTTTATTAAATTAATAAAAGTGAAAAAAGAGAAACCTAGAAGAGATTTTAGACTATTTTTCACAAGTCTTCATTTTTACTCGGGTATGAACAGCACACGAATGTGAACGAGATAGTGATAGCTTACGAGCAAGGCGGATTCTTGTGGAGTGTAGAAGTTTCTGGAAACTTCTAAAATCCAATGGTGTAGAATATAAGAGCGCTGCTTCTGAAGGTTGCTACAGAATTTATTGATTACAGAGTGAATTATTACTTTCAGTAATAATTCAAACGAAACAAGAGAAACCAAGAAGAGCATTTAGATTATTTTTGACAAGTCTTCATTTGTGTAACAATATTTTGTATAATTTAATAAATAATCTATTATTTAATATAATATATATAAAAAATTTAATTATAAATTAAATATTAAAAATAAAACCATAACATATTTTTATAAATTCGATTTTTTCAAAATAAAATGTATATATTTATTTTACAAAAATATGAAGAAATATAAAAAAGGCTAAAACATACCTCTTTTCTACTGATAGTCGTTACTTTTTTTTTAACACAATCAAAATTTCATTTGTCAATTCTTTGTATTGCGTTGTACAAAAAGAACCCAACTCTTTCTCATATATTTCACATGTAGATTTATGGCTTTGATAATTGTAAAAATATCACCCAACGATTTATTTCTTTCGACACTCATGCCAAGGACGCACACAGACGCCGACACACATGCGCACTCTATCGAACCACAGATCGCCAATCTTGACTATACATTGGAGCCGCCAATTACATATCCAACCCCACGAGTCCTGGTTTCTGCTGCTGCTCTTTTGAATTTATGCAAACGTCGAGTAACATTTTCATTTCAATACCAAAGTTCTAAATGTATGCGAAATAAAAATACATTTCAATACGTGTTTCGTGAGATACGAACCTCTCGACACAAGTACAATATGCACGATATACAACATACTACATACATTACAAAGGCAACATCTTCAATATGCACTACAATATGCAGCCACCGACAGACCGCCACACGTACCAATTTAATCGATTTATCAACATAAATTTTATTTTCACTGAATTTCGTTTACACAAGGACGTCCGACCATATTCCACGCCATGCTACACATTTTTTGTGTGCGATTGGTTTCTTATTTTTTTTTTGTTCTTCTTGAGTTGCACAATGCTATAAAAAACCGTTAAAATAAAGAGAGCAACAAGCACTCAACAGTAGTAACCGTTGCTTTAATTTGAATATTTTACATTCGTGCGGGGCCCACAAAAAGGATACTTCAAAGGATGCGTAAAGTGTGGCAATAAAGTTTTTTTTTATGAAATACACAAATTTATATTGAAAATGTTAAATTTTATTTTATATAAAAAAAAATACATTTTTATTACTTTTATACAATTTGCCACCTACACTTTAGGTATTGCAAATAATTATTAGTTTTCTTTTTTTCGATTTCTATATGCCTCATCTAACTAATTGTGCTGTTTGGAGAAAATGTTTCGTTGTCGTGATCTGCGCTATTGCCACGTCTTTAATTGGCTCAATTGTCATTAAGTTTAATGAGTTTTCTTGGCAAGTTTTCGCATGACATTGACAGCTTTGCTAATGACGCGGCATCGTTTGACTTATTCGATAAGTTTGTTGGTGCTGCCTGCTAGTTTCTGTGGTATTTCAATGGCATACTTTGGTGCAACCTTGAAAATAATATTTGTATTATTGCTAATATTATTGTTTCTAATTCAATGTCTGTGCAATTTTTGCACAGAAAAAGTTCCACTACAACTTTTCTCTTCGATAAATTCAAATAGTTGTTTTGCAAGTAAATTTTTTAGAAAGTCAATTATTCCCAGTCTAATTTTGTGCTTTTGTAATAAAATTCTTTAAAAATATTTATACGAAAATTTGGTATATCGATGCTTGTTTCAGAATATTTTTAGAATGATGTTTGATAGTAAATAATATTGTAAAAAAACATAATGTTTATAGTAAATGTACAAAATATTTGTAATATATATATATATATATATATATATATATATATATATATATATATATATATATATATATATATATATATTGTAAAAACTCTTATCAAATGTAGGAATATAATAAACGCATATTTGGTATATGAAAATTTCAGTATTCTGTACTACCCTGTATATTTCGCATGATAACAGACAGACGCATTGTACACACACTACATACATATGTGTATTCTAGTACAGCTGCCAACAAAAACTCCTTGTACAACAACATAACGAGTTTTGTTTGTTTGTTTGTTGCATAGTCGGACGACGAACGACACTAGCGTAGCGAATAAAAAAGAAACAAACAGCTTTATTTAGTGCATGGAGTTGCGTGTGTATTTTTAAAGCTTTTTTTTATTGTATTCGATTTACGGCTACACAAGTGAATGAAGAAAACAATACACATGCAAAGTTCAGTGCAAAGACCGATGCTGCGCTATTGGATTCGCATTTTTTTTTTTTTTTTCATTTTTAAAAGAAGCAGAAGATATGCGAAAAAAGAAACTCACAAAAAGCTATTTCATATGAAGGTACATTTTTGATAATTTTATTAAAAACACATCTTATTCTCTTAAAAATTAAATGTATTAATGCACTTAAATTAAGAACTACTTCATGATTTTACAATTAACAAAAAATAATTATGCATAAAAGAAAACAAAATATATTCAATTTCAGTGCATATTCGTACTTCACAAACGACTCATGATACTAACGTAGCAACATAAACAACACAGCACAAAACATATGAATAATCGGACAACAAACGACACTAACGTAGCGAAGAAAAAAAGAAACAAACAGCTTTATTTAGTGCTTGGAGTTGCGTGTGTAATTGTACAAGCTTTTCTTATTGCATTTGATTTACCGCTACATAAGTGAATGAAGAAAACAAAACACATGCAAAGTTCAGTTCAAAGTCCGTAGTTTTGGGAAACTTTGTTTCTCAAACAACAACATGTGAATATTTTTTTTCTACAAAGAAGTTTTTATTTTGGGAGCCTCAGATTTCATTAAATGATATTTAAACATGTCGTGTACTTTACAGATTCAATATAATTTAAAATAATTGGCTTCTGTTTGTTTTTCATAATTTTTAAAAATCCGGTATAAATTATATCGGATTATTTCTGATTTTTGTATTTGTATTTCATTTGTATCGATTTTAAAAATGATAAGTTTTAAAGGGATATTTTTTTCAGTTTCCGTTTCAATCCCTGATGAAAAATAAAACAAAAAGGTGAATTTTCTTACTGAAGCTTATTGAATTTTATACGGGAACGAGAACTTTCAAAGGCAGATTTTCAAAATTTTCGAAATTATGAAATTTGTTGCAAAAAATGTACAATGAGTGATTCCGATAGTACTTCCAGATTTCATTCTTTAAACATATTTTTTCAATTAAATCCCAACACATTATAAAGCATAGCTGTTATCGTTGTTTTAATTTGTCTGCATTTTATGGTTGTGTCTCACATAATAACTCTCATTGGTAAGCCATCAGTTCAAAAAGATATAAAATTTGTCAGTCCCAGTATTGAGCCTAAATCTTTGGTTATTTATAACGTTAAGATTTTAAATTATAATAAATGTGTTTTTCTTAACGCCATTTCATAAATATCACTATATTCTTGAATACACACGACAACAAGAACGACGAGTAGGACTTTGTATTAATTTCAGAAAAACGAATATTCGGCTTCATTGCATAATTTGATTCATGACTTTCAATTAAAATTTATATGCTGCCGCATCGACTCGTGCCATAAAATAAGAGATGGCAATATACAGCGAAATAAAACGAAATAAATAAATTTATTAATGACAGCAAATCCTTGACTGTGTGTTCGACTGAACTCGTAATACATACTACTCGAAAATCATATCCTTGCAAGCACATTAAATGCATGTTTTAAGTATGAAATGACACTAACTTTGCTGTTTACTCTGTACTGTTGTCCCTTTCACATGCTGTAGCTTTGTCTCTGTTATTCGTTTATTGCAATGGCGTCACATTGCATTTTCTTCGATGCAATGCGATGCTTTTGTGGTGTTTGCGAGCCATTTATTTATTGCCACATAATAAATCTCAGCCATAACCAACACTCACACAAACTAAGCCATTGTTAAAAACTGTTCGGCTTAATATTGCTGTTGTTGTTGCTGTTGATGTTTTTGCTGTCGTCCTTGCATTGTTGCAAATGTTGCTGTGTCACTGTGACTGTTTTGCAGTTCTTTGGGGACTTCTTCTCACAACAGCACAGCTGCCATTACAGCAGTTTTTTTTCGTCGGTTCTGTTCGGTTCTTGTTGATGCTGCCAACACTTATCGCTGGTTATTGTGGTTGTTGCTGCTGTTATCCTGTTGTTGCTGCTGCATGTTGTCGCGCGTTTCGCTGTTATTGTGAATGACCATTCGTTAAACTATTGTTAATAGCTTTTGCTGCAACAGCAGTGTTTGTCGTAATAAATTGTTTACAAGCACAAGTTGTTGGCTTTAATGCTCTTAACGGTTGGTTGTTGCTGCCAACCAAACGCAACCAAACACAACAACCAACAAAACAACCAACCCCGCCTTGAGTGAGCTTCTTATGTGACACCGATGTCGCTGTATTGCAGCAGAACATGCTCTGCACTGACCATAATATCGTTCTGCACTGTCGGGTTATAATGAAAATATGTGACATCCAGAAATAAAAACATTGTGAGCGGGCGGATGTTGTCGCTGTTGTTCCTACGTATCCCATAAATTTATTAACTTATTTTATGGCTTTACTTTTACGCCTTGAGAATATCGATAATACAGTCAAAGCGCTGAATTTATTTCCGTATTTATTACATGCACGCGTATGTTGATTAATGATGCGCAAAAATCGGACGCTGACCTCGAAGGACTTTGTTGCATTTTATGCTTTATTTCATTATCTATTATAAACTCTTTTAAAATAAATAAAATGTTACATTAAATTTATTTCATTTTATATATATTGTTTATGTATCAAAAAAAAGTAAAATACTACATTATAGATTATAATTTTCTTAATATAAAACATATGCACACAGTTTTTAGAAAATAATCGCACAAGGCCAAGGCCATCAATATTGCCAAATCTCAATTAAATCCCTTCTTTATTAGTGCACGTTGCTGAATGTCCTTTATTTCGAACACGTCGTTATTTCTTTATTAATTGGTTGTGTGTGTTTGCTGCTTTTGTATAGGGCTTATAACAGTTAAATCTAATTCTTATATGTTATTTTGTGCTTCAATTTTGTTTGCTGTTTTTTAACATATTTGGTTCTATTATTTCTATTATTTTTAATTGTTGACATCTTAAGCATTTGATTTACATTTATTTAATCGTACATGATACCTCTGTCAGTTCGATAAAATAAAACATAAATCTACTTTTCATATGAATATTTTTTAATTATGCGGCAATCGGACGTTGACATCGAAAGACGTTGTTGAATTTAGTTTTATAACTTTCTCTGTTGTATGTTCCTTTAATATATATATATATATATTTTAATTCATTAAATTTAAAAAAAAATATATTTCATGAAAGTTTTTAACTTTCTTTATATCAAACATATTCACAAAGATGTTCAAATATATTCGCACAACACCAAGGCCAACAATATTACCAAATCTTAAATAAATCCTTTAACTACTAGGCAAAGTTGCTGAAGGTCCTTTATTTTGAATAAATTAAAAATCTTTATTAGTTGGTTATATATGTTGAGTTTTGTTGTATAAGGCGTATTATAACTAGAATATTCAACTGTATTGATTATGTGTGTTCATTTTATTTATTTATTTTATTTTCTCATTTTGGCTTCCTAAAATAATTGGATACTTTAATATTTTTTTATTTTTTTTTTGTAATTTTATATTCGATACCCAATATGAATATAATTTTACTGTCGTTTCGATAACGAAAATGTAATACAAAATTGAATGTATATCATCTTCCTTTTCTTCGGATACCTGTATTCCTTGCGGAGCATAGTATCATAGTATCAATAGGATTCCAAAGTACCAAGAGGATACCAAAGTGTATTATATCTCACCTAAATATATAAAAGACTTCTTACAATATTGCATTCAAATATATAACTTTCTTTATTTTTAACATATTAATATATATTTTGAAATATAAACGCACTATATCAAGGCGAACAATTTTTAAGAAAATTTAAAGTGAGATCTTCAGTACAACTATAGGTAGATGAGTATCCTTTTTTCACAAAAATTTATAATTTTCGCTATTTTGTTATTGTTCATTAATGTGCATTTTTCTAAAGTTAATAATTTATTATTATTAAATCTAATGACTATTTTTAAATTTTTTAAATTTATGACATCAGATTTAATTTTTTTTTCAAACATGATAACCAAACAGAATATATTTTATTTTTGATTTGACAACGAAAATCTTTATTTTGTATATGATTTACGAATTTTAATTTTGTACCCAGAACATTGTAAATAACGGAGTTAAAGTGCTGAAATATGGAATATAATAAAACAATAGCAATGCCAACATTATATATATTATTATTAACATTATTCGATTAGGATTACCCAAAGGTGCTGAATGTCCTTTTTTATAAAAATTTCAAATGTCGAATAAAAACATTGTAAACATTTAAGTTTTTAGTTTTTTGCAATTTTCAATTAAAAGAAATTTAGCTTCTTAGAATTTTTTGTGTTTGTTTTTTTTTTTATAAAAATTTCAATTGTGGGATATTTTGTTATTAGTGGAAAAAGTACGTTATGCCGAGTGTATATTTATTGTTTCTAATGTTATTTTTTTTGTTACATCCTTCTGTTATTATTTATAACCTTACATTTGAAAACTACTATCGATTTTTGTTTCGAATTTAAGCTTTGCAAATTTGTATCCATAACTTTTGAAATGTTAAGTAACATAACTTAAATTTTGAATATATTAGAAGAATGTCAATTTAAATCTAGTATATTAAAATTAAAATAGTTAAACAACTTTTACTCAAAGGTGAGCAATGTCCTTTTTTTACAAACATTTCAAAGTGCTGAATTTTCGAATAAAATCGTGTAAAAAGCATGTTAATTGATAAAAATTGAATTACATATTTATAAAATTTGGAAAATTTTGTTGTTTTTGTTATTATTTATTAAAACGCATTTTTTTAGTTTTCTTTTTATAATTTATTTTGCTATTAGTTGAAAATATGCGTTATGTTTTGTTAGTAAAGTAAATATAATTTTATTGTATGTTCTTTTTTCAATGTTATTATTATTTATTTCCATACATTTGATACCACTATTATTATTGTTTTTTTCAAATTTAAGCATGTAAAATGTGTATGCATTACTTAGTTCATGGAAGAGTTAAAAAGCTGAAATTTTAAAAATATAAGAAGAATGACGATGTTAATCACATATAAAAAAACTAAAATAATCCGATGACTATTTCTCATAGTTACTGAATGTCCTTTTTTTATAAAAATTTTAAATATGTAAAATAATGATAAAATGTGCAAAGGCTATGTTAATTAATTAAAAATGTGTATATTTTCATGTAAAATAATAAAAATTTTATTAGTTTTTGATAATTTTGACATACAAAAATAATTAGTTTATGAAATTTTTATGACTTCTTTCTATCTATTCAGTCATAATGCAAAAAGTATTTTTTTTTTGTACTATACACGACTTCAGTTCGATACCATTCATTGGATGTTACATTACAATGCCCAATCGATGAGAGAAAATTTAATCCACTCATTAGTATGCCATTGTTGAGGCAATAATTTATTGTAGTTGCTTTTGGTGCCTTTGTTGGGCTTTTGTTGGACCAAATTCCATACAACCAGAGTACCAAATGTAGTAGTATCAATATAAACGGTGAACAGCTGTAAGAAAATCCAGTGAAGCTTTTCACTGTAATGCGATGCGAAACCGAACAGTGTTGGCAACAACAATTGTTGTGTTATTGATAGTCAGTAGTATGGCAAAGTCCTGGCGGTGTCATCCGTAATACGTTGATTATAGTCCTTAAATGAGTGAGTGAGTGTCTGTCTGTCGGTCTGTTGGATTTGCTGTGTACGTGCTTTTGGGTTTGTGTGAAATGTGTCCTTTGTAGTTCAGTGCGACTGTAATTATTATAAGCCAAGTGTAAAGGCTTTGTTCAAATCCTGTTAACATTTTGTCTGCATGTTGGGAAAGGATTCGAAATGTTTGGCTTGTATTTCTTATTTAGTGATATTTATCTTTATTGATTTTCTTGGATTATTGCTTTGCAACAAGAAAATATTAGATTTAAAATGAATTCTTAACTATTCATTTCAAGGATAATTTCCAAACATGTGTTGATAAGAAACTTGGCTAAATGTTGTCGACATGTGTTAGTTTAAATTTTCATTAGAACATATAATAAAAAAGGTTACCCAAAACTCAATCGAACAATCAGAATCAAATAAAGGGTAGCTGTAATAAATGGCCAAAGGACACAGAAAATTCAGAAGATGTTCTGACACACTGACACAATGAGTGGTCACTGAAGTAGCTACAGCATTAATGACAACAAAGCCTCAGCAATAACCACAACAACCGAAACAAGAATGTATCACCAAAATTGCAACTACAACCAAAACAACAAAGGACTAATGTCACTGATATGCAGAACCATTTGAGGCACAATGCATGTGGGACACGATTTGGAAGCTGCTTTTAATTGTTCCAGTTGTAGATGTCGCATGTCATGTTTGAATCAGAAGCAGTAGCATCATTCGAGTGATTTGACAACCAGAGAAGGGTTTGAAGGAGTCAGCATTGTATTAAGGGAATTTAAGCACATTAGTGTCAAAAATACAAAATTAAATTTATCACAAAAAATTATAATTTTCACTAAAAAATTCAATGTTCACTAAAAACTCAATTTTTCACTAAAAAATTCAAATTTTCACTGAAATTCAATTTTTCAATGAAAATTCAATTTTTCACTAGAAATTCAAATTTTCACTAATAATTAAATTTTGCATTAAAAATTCAATTTTTCATTAAAAATTCAATTTTGCACTAAAAATTCAATTTTTCACTAATAATTCAATTTTTCACTAAAAATTCAATATTTCACGTGAAATTAAAAATTCACAAAAAATTCAATTTTTCTCTAAAATATTTTCACTAAAATTATATTTTTGACTAAAAATTCAATTTTTCACTAAAAATAAAATTTTCACTAAAAATAAAATTTTCACTTAAAATAAAATTTTTCAATAAAAATCAAAATGTTCACTCCAAATTTTCACTAAAAATTTAAATTTTTACTAAAAATTCAATTTTTTCATTAAAAATTCAATTTTTCACTAAAACTTCAATTTTTCAAAAAAGATTGAATTTTTTAAATTAAAAATTCAAATTTTCACTAAAAATTAAATTATTTGAAATATTTAAATTAACATAACATTTTTACTATAAAATTGAAATATTTATATAAGTAAAGCCGTATAATACCCTAATATACTTTTATTTCAAACTTTAGCAATTTTTAAATTTGTGTAAGAAAAAAGGACCTTCAGTGCCTTCAAGTACTTATGGTTGGTTTTTTAATTTTTTCACAAAAACTGTTTAGCACAACAATGACGCTATTATATTTTGAATATCAGCCTTTTAGCTTTGCTCTGTAAAATGTTATGCGCATTAATTGCAATTCTAGTTAAAAAAAAAAATATTATATATAAATTTTTAATTAAAAATATAACTGTGTACCAAAACCTTTAGGCATTTCGAACAATTTTGACTACAATGTGTGATTTATGTATGTATGATGCGTGCATTTCCTACTGTTACATGGGTCAACCCACACTTACATCACTCATCACACTGACACAAATCCACAGAATGTTGACAACAACTAATACGAGTAGCAACACAGAGAACGACAACAACAACAGCAGCAACACAAAAGCATGTGTATTTCCAATGGGTCCAAAGCAAATCTCGTCCATTTTAATAATTGCCTTGGGATCTGCTGATGCTGCTGTTACTGCTGCTGCTGCACATACTGCGTGTATACCATGTTAAGCTGTTATCCTGATCCTTGTTGAACCCACTACTGCGCTGCAGATGGATGTGTGACTGAGTTTACATGAAAGGCTAATAAAATAAATTAAGTTGCTGTCTTTGAGATCAAAATTAAATTCAAAAGAGAATTATGAAGCAAACTTTAGAAGTCTTAGCCAAGCCACATGCCCGACATGATTGTGTTGAATATAAATTGTTTTTAAATTGCTACAGTGTGTTGCTGATGCTGCTTTTTATGTGTCTCTCTGTCTGTCCGTATGTCCGTCTTTCTATCGTTTGTCAATTGTCGCCATTTTGTATTGATGTGGGATGACAACATAATTTATTTACGAACTCAACTTGTTTGACAGCCAGACAGACAGATCGACAATTCTGACACACAGCCCAAGCTGTCGGTCTGTTTATACTTTTTCACATTTGGGTCTTTAATTTCATGGCGACTGCCTTTTTCTTACTCTCTGTGGAATTGACTGCAAAATGTTTTTAGCTCTTGGCACTCTGTTGGTTGTTTGGGTATTTTACAAGTAAAAATTCTATCGATTACTTTGCAAAAGAGGTAAAAACAAGATATTTATTAAATATCAGAAAATACTACAAAGAAAAAAAGAAGAATAACATTTGAATAAAAGTATATAATATTTTGTGTTTATTATATGTTTATCAGTATGTTCTTGATAAACATAACTGTATGTTTGTGATAAACATAACTGTATGTTATTGATAATTATAACTGTATGTTTTTGATAAACATAACTGTATGTTTGTGATAAACATAAGTGGATGTTTGTTAAAAAAAATAACTGTACGTTTGTGATAAACATAACTGTATCTTGTGATAAACATAACTGCATGAAACCAAATTGTTAAAATTTGCCATTCTATAATTTTGTGTTGATCTATTCTACTGAAATATATAATTATAATGTTTTAATAGTTTTTCAATTATAACAATATTTTATGTTTCTGCTATTTTGAATATCAAAATGTGAAATAGTATATTTTTTCCACTGTAACATAAGCTGCTAATATTCACACGCGGATTAAAGCCAAAGACTGAAATGCACACAAATTATAAAAGATATAATAAAAGACATAAAAAAAAACAATTATTAAAATGTTTATCGTAAAAATATAATTGTTTTTGCTGTGTGGGTGAATAAATTTATAATTTTGCTACGTCGTTGGTATTGCAAAAATAAAGAGGATTTTAACAAATATTCACATGAAAAATTAATTAAAATATTAATAAAAAAAAACGAGCACTGAAGAATAATGCAAAAGTTTCACAACACAATGTCCGATGTTATACGTTTCTTTTTTTTTTTCAGTGCGATTGTGACAGATGTATGCGTGTGCATAACACAGACAATATATGTGTGTTAAACACAAACTAACCCTTTATATGTAGTATGTATTTGTTTAGCGAAGAATGTTGTGACCACCATGTTGTTGATTCAACTGATGCTGGGAATGTGTTGATTGGTGCAAATTGCGCCATTGTCAATATTTAGCATAGGTTGACATTTATTTGCAGTTGGAGCGCAGGTGTACCTGTCGGGTTACTAATCAAAGTACACAGAAATGCCAACTCAAAAGATATATGCCAAAGGACATTTGTGAATTATTAATTAAGCGAAGACAAAATAATAAATAGAAAGCACTTTCGAAGTTGTTAAACTAATATCTTAAAGGGTACCACATTTTTTCAACATTAATAATGCATAAATTTAGAAATTAAGTAGGCTCATCATGGCATAAATACAAACAAGCACCACTCTAATGTTCTTAATTACCAGCACATGTTATTGTTTATGTTAATTACCGAAGTAACATGCAATAATTACGATAATTCACTATTTTAATTTGAGAAATTACTTTCAAAATAAAACAAAATTTGGTAATATGGATAACACTGCACGACAAATATAAATAAATATAATAAATAAAACTTAAATTACACTGTCCTACACTTTATTTTCGAATAACACTCTCCGAGAAAATTTTTGCCTCTTAATTTTAGCAGCACTTTTCACATTTTATTTTTTTTGTGTTGAGTAAATTTTTGTGTTGTGTTTTAGTGTGGTGAGTTTTGGAATGGTGAGTTTTGGTGTGTTTAGTTTGAGCGTGGTGAGTTTCGCTGTGATGAGCTTCGATGTGGTGAGTTTTGGTGTGGTGGGTTTTTGTGTGGTGAGTTTAAAA
The DNA here is from genome assembly GCA_951804985.1 of Dryomyza anilis. Lineage (NCBI taxonomy): Eukaryota > Metazoa > Arthropoda > Insecta > Diptera > Dryomyzidae > Dryomyza > Dryomyza anilis. Next base: position 123,537,371 of record OX638130.1, on the reverse strand, counting down.
ATTTTTGGGTCGTTAACTTGACACTTATGTGAAGTATAATTGATATCACTGTAATAACTGTCGACATAAAACTTATTAAAAATTTTACTTGCATGGGATGTACCACATTGGGTAGGACTAATTAAAATTAAGATATATAGTGCTGAGCTAAATTTGCTGACGTAATTCCAGATTTAATTTGTTTTAAATAACTGTGTTGTAGGGGAGGTGCCACGCCCAGTGATGATCAGGTCCAACATAAATATTGCTTTAACATTTTATTCGATTCGGTTACACCGTTTTCAAGTTTACATACATACAAACATACATACATACATACATACATACACACGGGGCCAGGCCATAGGCTATCGTGGGGGTCAGCAGGTGGCGGATAGCTGAACGGCCTACAGATATGTAGGCCAGCTGCGAATAAGTCCGTGGACAAATAAGCAGTCCCCGACCATTGGCGACGCGATCGGAGGGTGCGACATAAAAGTCAGCATAGGCCCAAGGATGCTCGCGTGACAGGGCGAAACGACACCGCCCTTCAATAAGTGTTCACAAAAAAAAAAAAAACCCAGGAGCGTCTGACCCAGAATGGGCGGCTCCCTGGTCTGCGTCTGACCCCAGAGGGGCGGCAGCTTACAAACCTGGCAGAAGGTTTAAAATGCAAGGAGGAGGAGAATGTTTTTAATGGAAAGTTACTTACAGAAAAATGTTACGGCGCAGGTTGGCCTAAAAACCCCAGTGCCGGCGGCTATCGGGAGTGAGCAAGCGGGCTCCCAGCCGTCGTTATCCAACGACCGCAATGCTACGGTGGTGGCACACTTGGCCACCGCAGCAGATCTAGCTACAAGTACGCTGAACGAAGCGAGCTACGTGAATCCCTTCAAAAGGACGTCGAGGATTGCTCGCTCGCCAGAAGTGTATGGCACCCCAAGAGCCTTATCAGTGGCAACTGATACTGATGGGGAGACACTCGATGAACCACAAGAGGAGAACAGCCACACTGCTGCAGTAGATACCGCGACTGGCAGAGACCCACTCGCTCAAATTGGTCTGAACATACAGACACTAATAGAGCTGATGTGCGACAAAAAGAGACGCCACATAACCCAACAGATGCGGGACCTACTGCTCGAATCTAAGCAACTGCACAGCAGAGTATTGCGCGAAGTGGCCAACCGACCAGAACAAACCACACCGCGAAAAAATCACTCGGCCGAAGGCAAGCGCCAGCGAGAAGGACTGCTACAGCCTAGGCAAACTCCCCCGAAGAGGAAGAGGGAGGCCACAAAGGCAAGCGAAACGCCGAGGCAAGAAAAACCGATAGATCCTCCAGGCCTGACAGGCGGGAACAAGCGAAGCGAAAATAAGGAAAATACCACAGCCCCGAACAGGCAATCTGGAAAACCAGAGGGAGAGTGGAAGAACGTGGGCAGAAAACCAAGGGCAAACGGTGGACCCAGGCGGCCTCCAAAGCGGCCCCCAACACGCCCAGATGCAATCGTCATCGCCAAGACAGGAGACTGGTCATACGCCGACATGCTGAAACATATGAAGGCGCAACCCGAGCTGAAGGAACTCGGCGATAATGTGAAAACCATACGGCGAACAGCTAAAGGCGAGCTCATACTTCAGCTGAAAAGCAATGGAGTGAGCAAAGTTGATGAGTACAGGGAGGAAATGATGCGAACGCTCAAAACTTCGGCAACCATCCGAACCCTCTGCCACATGGAAGTGGTAGAGTGCCGGGACATCGACGAATCTACCACCCCAGAAGAAATCTGTAGTGCGATTGCAAAACAGTTTCCCGATGCAACTGAGCCGGATCGCATCGCCATCAAGACGCTCAGATCCATGCGAGACGGCACACAAACGGCACAGATAAGCCTGCCAGCAGAGGCAGCGAACGCGCTATTAAAAGCTGGACGAGTACGCATTGGCTGGGTAAGATGTCGCCTACGGGAGTGCTTCAACCCGACCCGATGCTACAGGTGCCTTGAATTCGGACACATATCGAGGCAATGTCAGAATAAAGAAGACCGACAAGACCTATGTTTCAGATGCGGCAACAAGGGACACAAAGCAAAAACATGCGAAGCCAAACCAAAATGCGCCATCTGTGAACCAGGATGTAGCGGTGGCAACGAGCACCCCACAGGCAGCTACAGATGCCTAGCGTACAAGGCGGCGTACCGCTCGAGAGCCAAGCGGAATGATTAGATGCCTACAAATAAATCTGAACCACTGCGAGGCAGCGCAGGCCATACTGTCAAAAACAGTTGCAGAACATAAAATAGATGTGGCCCTCATATGTGAGCCATATAAAATCCCAAACGGAAGCGCGAAATGGGCGGAAGACAAGACCGAAAAAGCGTCAATTTGGACTTGTGGCAAAACAGCCTTCGAACGCAGAAACAACAAACAACACGATCGCTTCGTACACGCTAAGGTGAAAGGAATTCACTTCTACAGCTGCTATGCTGCGCCAAGTATGAGCACAAATGACTTCGAGGACATGCTGGACCGGCTAGTTATCGATGCCAGAGGAAAGTCACCAGCCATAATTGCAGGCGACTTCAACGCATGGGCAGCAGAATGGGGCAGTGTCCGAACCAACCGGAGAGGAACAATCCTCCTGGAAGCCTTCGCATCACTGGACCTAGTACTGCTGAACCATGGCAACACCCTTACCTTCTGCAACGGGAGAGGTGGATCGATTGTTGACCTAACATTCGCCAGCAGGACTCTCTCGAAATGCATACAATGGAAGGTCATGGATGCGTATACAAACAGCGACCACCAAGCGATTGCAATCCTACCAAAACACCCCGACGGCCCAACTCGGCGCAACCCTAAAAGGAAAGTGCAACAGAATGGCTGGAACATCAAGAAGCTAGACGCCGACGTGCTAGAATACATGATTGAACACATGACAGGAACGGAAGGAAATGCCGAACTGCAAACGGAACACACTATGCGATACCTTGCAAATGCCTGCGACGCATCCATGTCGCGAAAAACGAAAAAGAATGGTCGGACCCCAATCTACTGGTGGAACGATGGCATTGCCAAAATCCGTGCAGAATGCCACAAGCTACGAAGGAGACAACAACGCTCGAGAGGAAGAGCTGGACATGCACAACTCCAAGCCAACTTCAAGGAGAAGAGGAAACAGCTGCGAAAAGCCATTGCTAAAAGCAAAAGCGACTCCTTTATCTCTCTTAGAGAAGAGGTGCAGAGCAACCCGTGGGGTAGCGCGTACAAAATTGTGCTAAAAAAGCTTAACGGGAAAGCAGGGAATGCACCAATGTGCCCGGAAATTATGGGCAAAATTGTGGAAGGCCTCTTCCCGCAACACGAACCCTTCAGCATCCCAAGAAGCCTTAGCTGCGAAATTGGAATGATACCTCCAGTGACCACCACTGAGGTGCTAGATGCAGCCAATCGGCTCAAAATCAACAAAACTCCCGGCTTAGATGGTATTCCGAACTGTGTCCTGAAAAGGGCGCTGCAGAAGAAACCAGAAATCTTCCGCCGACTGTATACGACTTGCCTAGAGGAAGGAACCTTCCCACAACGTTGGAAACGCCAGCGACTGGTTCTCATACCAAAAGGCGACAAACCTCCAGAGGAACCGTCCTCACACCGGCCACTCTGTATGCTCGACACAGCTGGGAAAGTTCTCGAGCGAATAATATGCACCCGCCTCGAATGCCTCACAGAGGGACCGACAGGCCTATCTGAATGGCAGTTCGGCTTCAGAACGAAGCGCAGCACCGTTGATGCTATCGCCAGAGTGTGTGAAATCGCCAGCAAAGCCATTGCCGGCGAAAGATGGCTGGGGGGCGACAAACAATATTGCGCAGTGGTGACCTTAGACATCAAAAACGCGTTCAACTCTGCTAACTGGAGCTACACCCTAATGGCACTAAGCAATATGGGAGCTCCAGATTACTTGCTAAGGATAATATCCCAATATTTCCAGCAAAGGACACTCTCATACGACACAGACGCAGGCCCCAAACAGTACAAGGTAACCGGTGGAGTGCCACAAGGCTCAGTCCTTGGCCCGGTCCTGTGGAACACCATGTACGATGGAGTCTTCAAAATCGAGAAGCCAGCAGGGGTACACATCGTCGGATACGCGGATGATGTTGCGATAGTTGTAGTCGCCAAAATGCTCAGCGATGTAGCCCAAAACTGCAATGCTACGATCGGAAGCATCAAGTCTTGGCTACGAACCGCAGGCCTACAACTGGCAGAACACAAGACCGAAGCCGTACTCATCAGCAGTCGCAAAAAGGTGGAACGCTTCGAAATACGGGTCGGAGGACACACTATCCAATCCTCGCCGCAACTGAAATACCTGGGAGCCCAGCTCGACCACAGGCTGAACTTCAGAGAACATCTGGCACAGAGTGGAAGCAAGGCCGCCCGAGTTGGAGCCGCCCTAGCAAGGTTGATGCCCAACATCGGAGGCCCCAAACAGCCTATCCGGAAACTGCTGGCCAGCGTAAACACGTCGACGATCATGTACGCAGCGCCAATATGGGCCCCGGCAACAAAATGCCAATCGTACATGAAGGGAGTCAAATCAGCGTACAGGCTGACATCACTGCGAGTCTGCTGTGGATTCAGAACAATATCGGAGGATGCAGCAAACATAATTGCTAGTAGAACCCCGATTGATATTCTGGCGAACATGGCTGCAGACGCCCGCAACATCCGTAAAACACACGGCATAGTCTCTCCTGCAATAATGCAGGCGATAGAAGGTAGAGCGATGGCAGAATGGCAACGGTCGTGGAATGCCACGCCAAAAGGCCGATGGACACATAGGCTAATCCCCGATGTGAGAACCTGGGTAGAAAGGAAACACGGCGACACCAGCTACCACCTAACGCAGTTCTTCTCCGGCCACGGATGCTTCAGAGAGTACCTCCACAAGTACCAACACGCAGACGACCCCTACTGCATATTCTGCGTAGGGAAAGTGGAGAATGCAGAGCATGTGCTTATGGATTGCGTGAGATTCGGCAGCGACCGACTCCAGATAGAGGAGCTCACAAGCGGAGTACTGTCTCCAGAAGGAGTAATCGCGTACATGCTTACCTCCTTAAATGCGTGGGAAGCCGCGGGCAGCATAATAACCCAAATTATGCAACGAGTCCGACATGACGAACAAACGCACCAAAGCCAACAGAGGCGATAGACGAAACAACAAGAACGAAGTCAGATGAATATCTGACTCTATCCTGCCCTGCGAAGTAATGCCTTAACTGGCGGTTCCGCAGGGAAACACAGGAAGCGAGTGGGAGGGGTGCTTAGTACGTAGGCGCTATGGAAGCGAATCGTGCATGCGTAATATTTTTAATACGTATCTTTGGAAGATTACACCTCTCGGCTACCATGCCAAAAAAAAAAAAAAAAAAAAAAAAAACATACATACATACATACATACATACATACATACATACATACATACATACATACATACATATATACATACATACATACATACATACATACATACATACATACATACATACATACACACATCCATATATACATAAATATATACATACAAACATTCACAAATATATAATAGGTAACAACAAATAATATATGTATTGAAATTTCGTTAAATTATTCAATACTAGCTGGTGAGTGGGTTGCGGTGTGGTGAGTTTCGGTGTGGTGCGTTTCGGTGTGGTGGATTTTGATGTGGTGAGTATCGGTGTGAGTATCGGTGTAACACAAAAAACCACTGAAAACATGAAAAAACAGGGAAACGTGAAGAATAAGGACTGCGTCGAATAAAATTGTCCGTTACATATCTTCCCATAATGTGCTATTGTAAGATTTGATCATAGTAGCTCTGAATTAAATGGAAGAAAATAATTTGTGTCAGTTATAGTCAAAACAAAATTTATTTAACGCGAAAATGGCAAACGAAGTGGAAGTGCGAGAAAATATAATTAAAATTTTTCAAAAACAACCTAGTTGGTCTTTTAAAAAAAATCCCAAGGAGGTAGGGGCTAACCCTAAGACCATTTCTCGCATTATCAACCGCTTTAAGGAAGACCTGAGTATTGGTCGGAAGAAAGGTTCTGGTAAAAAAAAGGCCCACATGATCGTGAAAAGTCGAAGAAGTTGTGAATATTTTAAAGAAAGACCCAAGCATATCCGGAAGGAAATTGGCGAGAAAGGCGGATTGCTCAGAATCTTTCGTGCACAGGACTAAGAAAGAATCTGGGCTGAAGACGTACAAGGTCCAAAAATGTCCGGATAGAAATGCCGTCAAGAATGAAACCGCAAAACAACGAGCTAAAAAGCTGAACCAAGATTTTAAAAAAAAAATCGATTGCTACATAATGGACGACGAAACTTATGTTTTAGCGGACTTTTCTCAGCTACCTGGGCATGAATTTTATACAGCCGATTCTTGAGGAAATGTCGCTGAAAAATTCAAATAAAAAAAATGACAAAATTCCCAAAGAAATTCCTTGTTTGGCAGGCAATTTGCAGTTGTGGAAAAAGGAGCAGCTCATTCGTGACATCGGGTACAATTAATAGCGAAATATATGTGAAGGAATGCTTGCAAAAGAGATTGCCTCCATTTTTACGCCAACATGAAGTGTCCACATTTTTTTGGCCTGACCTCGCTTCATGTCACTACAGCAAAACGGCCTTAGAGTGGATCCAACAAAATGCAGTGATTTTGGTGCCTAGAGAAGCCAATCCACCAAACTGTCCAGAACTCAGGCCGATTGAGAGATACTGGGCTTTAGTAAAAAGGGAGATGAAGACAATAAAAAAAGTGGCCAATGACCTTCAAGACTTTAAAAGAAAGTGGTCTTCAGCAGCTGTGAGGGTGTCGGACACTACCATTACAACATTAATGGAAGGGGTTCCGGAAAAATTAAAACTTTTTATTAAAAAATATTAATTTCTGGTTTTTTGTATTTTTTTTTAAATCTAAAAATAATTTGCAAAATAAAATATTTTATTCTATAAAAATTCGAGTACTAGATGTCTAGATTTTTCATTTTTGTAGCGGACAATTTTATAATATTTACAAAAAAAATCTACGTAAAGAACATTCTCTGATAATTTTCGAAAAACAAAATTGTGGAAAAAAAATGTTGAACGTCTAAAACAACGCAATGGTCGACATCAACATTTTACCAAAAAAAAAAATATATATATTTGACAAAACAACAATGTTCGAAAACTTTCGAAAAAAAAGTTTAAAAAAAAAATTAGACGACAAAAAGAACGCCATGATCGAAATAACCATTTTCCAAAAAAACTGGATTTGCTTTTGATTTTTGCTTTTTCTTTTTCTTTTGCTTCTGTTTTTGTTTGTGATTTAGTTTGGGTTTTAGTTTTAAGTTTTTCCTTTAGTTTTGGGTGTTGTGTTTTTGCTTTTGTTTTGTTTTGTTTTTTCTTTTTTTGTTTCTTGAAAAATAATTTTTAATGGTAAAAAATTGTATTAATAAATTCAAAACGAAATTGAAATTTCAATTTTATATAAATAAGTTTTAATTTTTCGCACAAGTGTTAATTCATTTAATTAGCTTAATCTTATGTATTATTCCAAATTAAATTTGTACGTTCAGAAAATTTCAATATTTTCGACAACTTAAAATTCCGCTGACACTGCTATAAATTCAATAGAGTTAGCAGCAAACACACCGAACATCAACGGAATGTCATTTAAATTAATTGGATTTGTGTCTTTGCGGTGGCAAAAAGCATTTACCGCAACTAAAATAACGACAGCCACCATCACTGGACCACAAACAATAACAATAACGGAAACAAGTCCAAATCCCAGCACGTTGATTAATCAAATTTAATTAGTTTTGGTGTGAAATTAATTAAAATTTAATTAAATATTAGTTTAAATTGAACGCATTTTGGTCGTGTATTAAATACATTTATAAAATATATACTTTCGTATTCTTATTAAAAAAAAGCAAATAATTGAGTCAACAAAATGATAGTTTTTCAAGTTCATGTTGAACTTTTTTAGTGTTATCCTTGAAATTTTAGCTCTAGTGAAAAGTGCCAATTACTCTCACACCAAGATGGCGAGCGCACTTTTATTAAGACATTGTCAAACTAATTACTTTGGCAGTTCATTAAATGTCAAAGTCTTTGTATTAACGTCTTTGTATTCGTATCGCGCCCAGACAATCTATAAAACTTTGTGACTATAGCGCAAGCCAGCCAAGAAATGTCAAGTTTTATGAGCTGTCGTAGTTGAAATGAAAATTCTACTTTCAAATGTTAATTAATTGTGTCATATAGACAGGCGGATTAGTCAGACAGCAAGTTGAGCTAACAGAAGAAGAATGTGTAGTTGTCATGGATTTGCCAACATCTGTGGGTTTTGTTTGCTGATTATGAAGTGATGTATTTGTATCCTTTGCATAAGTTTATGACATTTCTATAAAGTTATTTATTTTTGTTTTTCGAACTAAATGTAGAAGTGACAGTGACTCTAAAGATGGGTTAAAAGTAAAGGCAAAAACTGTAGGTGTAGGTGAAATAAGAAGTTTTCTTTAGTTTGTCTTCTACTGTCATTCATGAGAGAAAACAGATTTATTTAAAGAAATAATCATGTTATTTGTTTGAAATAGATTTGAAATAATATAAGTCATTATTTGTGCAATGATAATAATGTGTAGTTTAAGTTTTATAATTCACAATTTTAATTGTTTTAAGGATTTTAAAAATTAACACAATTAAATAATTGTTTTTTAAAGCAAATTTTAATAGTTGTTTTAATGAGAAATATCTTAACAGTAAAAAACGAAATTTTTGTTTAAAAAACTTTTTATTTTAAAGTGTACACTTCAATATTTACGTTTGTATCTAAGAACACCAAAACTGAGTAAGCTAATTTTAATCATTTTATTAATTGGAAGAAATCAGAAATAACTATTAACCTTTATTTCTATTTGGTTTTACAGATATTATTTTTCAAAAAATAAAAATGCATTTGGTTGAGAGATATATATATATATATATTTTTTTAAATAAATGTCTTTGTTTAATGGTTGTTAGTAGACAGAAAAATTCGTCTCATTCATACGAAATTTTTTGTTGTTGCTTGGATAAATACAAACATTTGTTGTTGAAAAATGGTATTTTCGACCATTGCGTACTTTTTGTCGTCCAAACAATTTTTATACCCTACATCTATGAGGTACATGGTATATTAACTTTGTGCATATATTGTAACGCCCCTTAGGAGGCGTGTCCGGTATGGAAAAGTATATATATTCTTGATCAGCATCACTACCCGAGTCTGTTTAGCCATGTCCGTCTGTCTGTCCGTCTTGCTGTCTTGCTGCCCGAATACAGAATAACTTGAGAAATACTGATCAGAATGCGATGAAATTTCGCCTCAATTTATTTTAGCCAAAAGTAGGAACTGAGTTTGAAAATGAACCAAATCGGTCAACGGACACGCCCACCTCCCATACAAGTCACTTTTATATAACTCTTTCGGAACTAATTACTCGAAAAATATTCAAGGTATAGTTATAAAATTTAAAACATATTGTTAGAATTCACCGATGAATATGTGGTTCAAAAATGGGCGTGATCCGCCCACTTTTTTTTTCATTATTTCCCGGGTTTTCATAGTGGAAATTTGATCCGTAAATTATTAAAATCAAATCTATGAAATATTAGCCTTTCAAAATTTTAAATATAGGCGTGGTCCGCCCAATTATATTTTTCAATTTTTTTTTTAGTTGTTTATACTTTTATATAAATTTTTTAATTTATGGGGATATAAGACGTAAATTTCTGATATATGAATAATATTCTGAGGGTGGGGAGGTTCAGCATAATTAAAAACTTTAAAATTGAGGTATGCAATTAAATATCCCACATTAATATCCCCACCAAAGGTGTAGGGTATTCCATAGTCGGGCCCGACCGACTATAAAAATCCGCCCCATGTGACCTAACTTTCCCAACTCGTTTTATCAAAATTCGAAATTTTTCGGACATTGCTGTGTTTATCGTATATTTTCGTTTGAAAAGGTGATTCGTCCATGTTTGTCGTACAAAAAAAAATGTAACAAACTTTTTTTTTTAATTTTTCGAACATTGTTGATTTTGATATTTTATTTTTTGAAAAAGGTGATTTGATTGTTTTTGTCGTCCAAAAAAAATTATAACAAACATTTTTTTTCGAAAATGTTTGAATAGTTTTTGTCGTCCAACATTTTTTTTAACAAATTTTTTTTAACATTTTTCGAACATTGTCAAATATATATATATATATATTTTTTTTTTTTTTTTTTGAAAATTGTGATTCCGAACATTGCATTGTTTTTGTCGCCCAAACTTTTTTTTCGACGTTTTTGTTTTTTTTTTTTTTGGAAAATGGTGATATACAAAATGTTTTGGCTTGTTTTTGTCACCTAAATAATTTTTGTAGCAATTTTTAATCGAAATTTTTCGAACATTGTTGATTTTGTCAATTATTGTATTTATTTGAAAATGATGATTTGACCATTGCGTTGTTTTTTTCGTCCAAACAAAAATTTAAAAAAACATTTTTTTTTGAAAATTTTCGAATCTTGCGTTGTTTTTGTCGGCCAACATTTTTTAACAAACATTTTTTTTAATTTTTCGAACAATGTTGATTTTTTCAAGTATTTCATTTATTTGCAAATGATGATTTGACCATTGCGTTGTTTTATCGTCCAAACAAAAATTTAAAAAAACATTTTTTTTCGAAAATGTTCGAACTTGCGTTGTTTTTGTTGGCCAACATTTTGTAACAAACATTTTTTTTTAATTTTTCGAACAATGTTGATTTTGTCAAATATTTTATTTGTTGAAAATGGTGATTTGATCATTGCGTTGTTTTTTTCGTCCAAACAAACATTTTATCAAACATTTTTCGAAAAATTCGAAAATTTTCGAACATTGCGTTTTTTCGAACATTGTTGCTTTTGTCAAATAACAAAAAAAAAATTTCGAAAATTGCGTTGTTTTTGTCGGCCAACATTTTTGAACAAACATTTTTTTTATTTTTCGAACATTGTTGATTTTGTCAAATATTATATTTGTTGAAAATGGTGATTTGACCACTGCCTTGTTTTTGTCGTCCAAACAAAAATTTTAAAAAACATTTATTTTCGTTAATTTTCGAACATTGCGTTGTGCTTATCGACCAACATTTTTTTTTTATTTTTCGAACATTGTAGATTTTGTCAAATATTTTATTTGTTGAAAATGGTGATTTGACAATTGCGTTGTTTTTGTCGTCCAAACAAAAATTTTAACAAACATTTTTCGAAAAATTCTAAATTTTTCGAATATTGCGTTTTTTCGAACATTGTTGATTTTGTCAAATATTTTATTTTTTGAAAATTGTGATTTGACCATGGTGTTGTTTTTGTCGTTCAAACAAAAATTTTAAAGAACATTTTTTTTTCGAAAATTTTCGAACACTGCGTTTTTTAACAAACATTTTTTTTATTTTTCTAACATTGTTGATTTTGTCAAATATTTTATTTGTTGAAAATGTTGATTTGAACATTGCATTGTATTTGTCGTCCAAATTTTTTTTCGAACATTGTTGTTTTTTTATAATTTTTTTTTTTTTTGTAACCTTAATATAACCTAATTTTCCAACATTTTCGAACATTGTAGATATTGTTTTTATAACCTAAATAATTTTTTTTTTTAATTTTTTTCCTACATTTTCGAACATTGTAGATTTTGCCAATAAATTTTTTTTGATGAAATTCGTTGTTTTCAAGTATTGTTAATTTTTTCGACCAAAATTTTTATCGATAAAACATTTTTATACCCTACACTAAGAGTGAAAGGATATATTCAGTTTGGTACACCGTTTGTAACACCCAGAAGGAAGCATCTCCGGTATGGAAAAGTATATATAATAATATAATGTTTTCCGGCGAAACGATTTGTTGTTACAAAACAAAAAAGATCGAAATACGGTACATTTACGCATTTGTAAATATGGGTATCAAATGAATGGAAATTCTTCAGAGATTGAAAATATATAGTTATTTTCAGGATTCGTATACCCTGGTGACCTATATATCACTTTGAATGGTAACCACACATATGTGTAGGGTATTTATAGTCGGCTTAGACTGACTATAATTTTGATAATCTTAACTATCATAATAACTCCTACTTAAACTAGTTAAACCATGTGAACTAACCTTCCCAACTGGTTAATTTTGGCTTTTTGGGTTTTATTTAAATATATACCCAAATTTTTAATCAAAATTTACCATTAGTCTGTGGTCCAGAAAAATTGGGAGTCATCAGAAAAGAGAATTGAGCATCAAAACTTATCAGCTTTTCAAAAATTTCTAATGAGACTTATATTTTGTTAACCTGACTCTTTTCAACCGCAACCGAAATTTTTCAAAAATAAAAGTTTCTCTCAGACCTAAACTATTTGTTTCTTTTATTTTTGGTTTATCGCTGATTTATTTAATAATTGTTATTTAGTGAGAGTTATTCAGAAACCTCCGAAGAAGTAAACCTTTATATCTGATCTCTGACAATTGGTGATGATCGACGTCAAAAGATTGAATAATGTTTTTCTTCGTCATTTTTGCATTTGAATACCACACGGTTTGAATACCAGATTAGAATTCGCTAAATAAAAAGTTCTCCTGACTTTTTTTTACCACAGGTTTGACAAATACATCACAAACATCAAATGGCACTACTCCATCCTTCCGCCCTCCGTTTAACCTATCGTCGTATCGTACGATCACAAGTTCAAAGTTTAAGCTTCTGATGACGACTAAAAATATTACTTTCGAAATGTATACTATTGAAACCATATATTTTAATTTAATTATCTATAACTACGGTTTATTTAAGGAATTGTATTCTTATTTTATCAATGTCTAATAAACTCACTTTGCGTAGAAAAATACATGTTTGTAGTGGTGGTTTTTAGTGACCTTTTATTTATTGGGAAATACTGGACATTCTCGGATATTTATTCCACAAAATAATTCTTATATCAACAGAGACAATAATTGTTTTAAAAGTTTTGTATCCGATAAATTTGACTCGGGGCTTAATTCTATTGGGACAGAATAGTATGAAAAAAAATACATAAAAATTGTCTCGGGAAGAATGGTCTCGATAAAGAATTGTTCGCGGCAAAGTTATCCGGAAAAAATTATACGAAACCAATTTTTATAATACATATATATTTTGTTATTAACTTAATTTGTATAGATTAAACGATACTTTATGTTCTAGCAGCTGTGTATTGCTTTTTGCCACGTACCTGCTACATTTAGATTGATTTTTTTTTCTATTTGACCTTTACCGCTCGTGCACTAATGATGTTAGTTTCGAACAGCCATAAAGCCGCAACTACTTTTAGCCTCAGTTGTTGGCTGCATTAATTAGTGCTAAACTTTTGTCATTTGACTGAAATGTTCCAGTTCCAGGAAATGTTGCAGTTATTTTTGGTTTCAGTCGATGTTTGTTGATGCTATTTGTGATCAGCAATTAAATTTAATTAATTGTTTTCATCAATTTGCGTAGGTCGTTCGAATGCTCGTTCGTTCGTTCAGTCTGTCGTTGATATGATGGTGGTAGTTGTGGCTGTCATTAATGATGCAACGATTATATTTGTGTTGGTAAATAATAAATCACGACAGACATTTCTATAGACAGACAGGAATACGAATAGCCAGACCAAAATAGCCACAGATGAACTCGGCTGGAAGCCATTAAATTCAAATGTATTTTAATTTATTGGCATGCGCGCAAATTACATATTTGATACCAATAATAATAATTATTATATATAATTTATAGCACTTTAAATTCCTTAAATCTCCTTTCAAGTCCATTATTTATGTTAATAAAGAAATCGCCATTATCTACATTTTTGAAGGAGCTTAAACACTTTACAGAAAATTTTGTAGATATCATCGTCCCTAATGACAGCAGCTATTACACCACAAACACTTCAAACGATGGAGGCAGGCAACGGGTTTCTTGGCAGCAGACGAACCACTTTGGGAAAAAAGGGATCGAATAACTTAAGTGCGATAAACATGCCTCCTGGTAAGGCTAGGCCAGGCGCATATGCCTGGCACCACTTTAGTTCCAAAGACAGCTGGACGAAGTGCTGCGTCATTAAGTTGTCTTGCTCTCCTTCAATACTGCGCTCGATTTAGAGCCGCAAAGGAGCCCACAAAGTCCTGGCAAACGCAATTTTACGTTTCAGCTTCATTTAACAATATTTATACTGTTCGTTTATTGAACATCAGCAAAAGCGCATCAGTCTCCACAAGAACGACGAGAGAGGAGCTACTTGATGCTTTGCATCGATTTGCCGCATTTAATAAAAATAGAAAAAAAAAAGACGCTGCCTCGAACTCTACTCAAGTGAAAACCCAAACATTAGCAAACATATTATTTTGAGAACGATGACTTATTTTGGGACACATTAAAGAAAATAAAAATAAAAACCAGACTGGGTTTACTTTAGCATTGTTTTAACCCATAATAAAATTTATTTTAAAATAAATTTAAATTGATTTTCCAAATATGTTGTCCTTTTTTATATTAAATATTATAAAAATAAGATTTTTCTACGTGTATGAGTTGTTTATAAACTTATTAAATTCTTTGTAGCCGCGGTAGCTCAGTGGTTAGTGCGTTGGACTGCGAGCCGAAAGATCACCGGTTCAAGCCTGGACTGGGGCTAACAACATCTTTCCATAGAAACATTTTTCTATACCGCGCTACCTCAGTAAATGGCAAACCTACGAGAGTAAAACATTGCCTTTGAAACAGCTCTCACCCGCCGTTCGGAGTCGGCAATAAACTGTAGGTCCCACCACTTTGAGTACAAATATAACACGCACAGCAGACTGTATAGTTTGGCGCTACAGTCCTATATAGAACTTCGGCCGAGCTCTCTCACCATTTTGAGCTGTGCGTGTTATATTTGTACTCAAAGTGGTGGGACCTACAGTTTATTGCCGACTCCTAACGGCGGGTGAGAGCTTTTTCATAGACAATGTTTTACTCTCGTAGATTTGCCATTTACTGACGAGAGGTAGCGCGGTATAGAAAAATGTTTCTATGAAAAGATGTTGTTAGCCCCAGTCCAGGCTTGAACCGGGGACCTTTCGGCTCGCAGTCCAACGCACTAACCACTGAGCTACCGCGGCTACAATTGTAGGAAATTGTACGAAACACTTTAAAAATTAGTAAACACCATGCCTAATTGGCGAAAATGTTACAAACATTTGTGTGAAACACTATCAATATTCGAGAGAAACACTTCATTTATTGTAATGTTTCCCACAAACACCACAAAATGTGTAGTATTTCCTGCAAACGCTACAATTATTTGTAGAAAATACTTTACGTATTTGGTGCTTTTTGGAGAAACACTTAATTTTTTGTATGAAACATGTATAGCAAACACTTAATAACTTTGCATTGTTTGAGGTAAACATATTTTCAAATAGTTAAGTGTTTGTTTGAGATAGTGTTTGTGAGAAAAGATATTTTTTTGTGTATATTTATGATTTAATTTATGCGTAAATTGTTTATAGAATTATGTAATAAATATTGCTTACTTCTATTAAAATTCCAGTAAAACATATTCTAAAAAATTTCCAAAAACATATATTTTTTTTCTCGAAATTCTAATAGAATTCTTTTTTAAAACTAATACCTACACTGAAATTAAAAAAAATATATCTGTTCAATATGCAGTAAATAATATTCTGAAAATTCTTGAGAAAGAAGACCTCAAAATTTAGTAAAAAATTTGAAAATTTTTGTAAAACCAAAAATGTCTCTATCACCAAGACATTGCACCGGTGCATTATCGTTTAAAGCGATGTGAAAACTGCATGGACTGAAGTTTGACTTTCTCCGTCAGCCCTCGTATTCTCCAGATCTGGCCCCTAGCAACTATTTTTTATATACCAAGTTGAAAATATAGCTCCAGGGGAAGAGTTATGCATGAAATAATGAATGTTTTGTAGTTCTTGCAAAATGTTATTATACCAGAATATTTAAATATGAAAGCATCACTGGAACCTACCGAATCCGAACGGCGTTATGCGTGCTTTTGATATGCAATGTTTTTACTCTTGTACATTTTTCTTTGACCGCCGAGAGTTAGCGTCGAGGAGGTACCAATGTTAGGGAGGGAATTCTGTTCAAACATTTAACAAAAACCGTGTTTTTAATTTCTAATACCTAAAGTTTTCTTGAATATTGAAAATTCAAAAGTCTCACAGTACAATTTTCTAATAAAAAGATTTCCATATATTATAAAAAATAATTAAAATCTTACACACTAGCATAAATTCCACAAAACAATATATTATTCGAAAATCCTTTAAAATATCATATAATAAAATACTTATTACAAATAATGTTGGTTTAAAACATTTACACAAGATTTTTACAGATTCTCAAAACCCCATTTTTTATTCCAGAATTTATTTTAATAATAAAAGTTCTCATACTATTCCTTTCTTATTAACAATATTAAATAATTTAAAATATAATAAATAATATTAAAAATACCACACATTTTTAACATGTATTTGTAATATTCATTGAAAATTTCTATTTAAAGCTTTCCAAATGAATCTCCCCCCGAATCGTTACAAAAACTAGCTGATATTCTCGTTTTCTAAGCTACCATTTTGAGTTATTTTGCATTTCAGCAAACTTATTTCCCAAACTTTCCATTTTATTCTTCCCTCATGTTTTTCGTATTCTTGGTTTGCTTGAGCTCCTTGAATTACACTTTTTGTGTGCATCTAATTGATGTGATACTCTTTTAATTGTCTAAGATTTATATGGATGGAAGAGAAATAGGAAACGTTCTGAAAGTACTTTAGCTGTGTTTACAGTGTGATCAAATAACAAACGATTTCAAGGACGTTTTTTTAACATTTGCCAAATTTTCTTAAAACTGATTTTAGCTCAATACCTAAAAATAAATATTTGCTGTTAAAAATCTAATACAAAAAGCAAATATTTTGTTTAAACATGTAGTATATTTTCATTTTAGAGTTATGATTTTATAATATTTTGGAAAAACAAATTTGCAAATAACTTTATTTTTTTTTACGATTATCTTTGGTCGTTGCATACCTCCACACAAAACGTACTAAGATACCAAACAATTCACATGAAAACTTCGCAATATTTACGCATCAGTTGGCAACACTATGCAGTGCAACAAACGACATATTGTGCTGTTATCTCTTTCCAGCGCACAGTTGAGTGAGTTTCGGGACAGCGCACTGCTATAGCGGAACTGTGAGATACGTACTTCCGGCAGTTGTTTTGACATTTAGTTTAGTAACACTTGGAAAACTGTTGAATTGCATAAAATATACATATTTTTTAGATATAAATTTCAAAAATATATCGAAAAATGTTTTCAAAAAATAATGATGCATAATCATGGACTTTAGTAGAATAAATTTATTTTGTGACTAAGAAAAGGAAAACACTCGGATATAATATAATTTCACTATATAATTTCACTATATTACATTAATTTTCTTCTTTTAAGACTATAAAAAAGTTATGTCAGACAATATTTCTTTGGACAATTCTTCCCCGGACAATATTTCCCAGATATTTCTGGACAACACATATTATTTCTGTTAGTCAAGTGTTTACAGCCACACTTAATCATGACAAGAGTTCCTTTAAATTAACGAAATTTACTTCTGCGATTTAAGAAGATTTTTTGATTATTTATTAATTTTTTTTTTTTTGAAGAATTGTTTCACCAACTACCAGATTCATCATATTGATTACACCGTTCATTAAATGACAAATTAATAAATGCATTCATTATATACATGAACAAATTATTCAATACAATGAATTTGAATTGTCATATTGATGAATTGTTCATAATGTTTTTTCAAAATTTTTTTTTTTTTATAATTCGACAAAAAGTGTTGTACAAATTTTATTTAAAAAATAACAGTGAAAAAATTTTAAAAAAATTATCCGAAAAAACTTTTTCGGAAAAAAATTCAGACAAAGAAAAATTTTTCCGAAAAAAATGTGTCCGAAAAAAATTTGAAAAAAAAAAAAAATTGTTCGAAAAAAAATTTTTTTTTTCGAAAAAAAAATTAGTCGAAAAAAAAATTTTTTTTCGAAAAAAAAAAATTTGTCAAAAAAAAAAAAATTTTGTCCGAAAAAAAAATGTTTTTCGAAAAAAAAATTTTGGTTTTTTTTTTAAATATATTTTTATAAATATAACTTTTTATTAATAAAAAGTTGTAATTATAAATATTATATAAATATATTATAAAACATTTTACTAATTTATGCATGTCGAGCAAGCATTATATAAGAAATAACATACAAGAACTACTTGAGAACTGAGAAGTACGGAAAAAATGAACGAAAAAAAATATATTTTGATAGAGATTTTGTTTAATGAACAGCGTTCTTCAATATGAAGAACATATGTGTTTTATTTTATATTTTGGCTCATTAATATGATGAAACGTATTCTTCACATACAGTTCATCATATTGAAGAACACTTTTTCGACAGTTACAAAGTGTTCATCATATTTATGATAGCATTCATAACATTGATGGCGTTAGTCATTAATATTATGAATGGTTCTTCAATACAATGAAACATTGTTTGAAGAACGGAATTTATCTATAAGATGTACAAGTTTTGTCTGTGCATATTTAGTAATATTGCAAACTATATTGTTACGAAAAGGTGAAATTTGCTCCACTGTGCCATTTAATAGGAGTAAAAGAAACGCAATACGATTCAGCGTACTAAGCAATGTGTTAGAAATAGACGGAACATCATTCAACGCACTTTGGCAGATGAGATGGACAAAGGCAGAAAGAGATGGAACACACACACACAAAAAAATATCCCAAAAAATGTCATCAACTCATTCATCATATTGATGATTTCATTCATTTAACTAAAATCGTATTTTTTCAATGTTTTGCACTTTAAATATTTTTTATAAAATCACATTTAAAAAAAAATTGTCTCCATTTACACATTTATGTATTTATAATTCTTATAAGATTTATGATATATAAATTAATGTGGTTTGATGAGCAAAATTCATCAATATGATGTACATTATTCATTAATATGATGAAATGGCGTCTTCGCATAATAAGCAATTAAATATTATATCTCGTATAAGAATAATAAATACATAAATGTGTAAATGGAGACAAATTTGTGTTTGAAATTTGAGGTTAAAAATAATATTGAAAATGAAAAACATTTAAATAATACGATTTTAGTTCAATGAATGAAATCATCAATATGATGAATACTGGTAGTTGGTGAAATTTTTGGTGATATTTTTTTGTGTGCATGAGTGCGAATCAAAGGCAAATTGCATGCAGCATACAAAAAAAATCTAGAAAGTTCTCGAAACATGACGAAGCCATCGAAACGTGTCAAACTGATGTATGAAGTATGTATGGGCGCAGCATCTGGTAAAGAATATATTATTCTTAATAAGAAGAAGCTTATATTAAGACTTTTATTTATAGTAGTAACAATCATCTTTTTTTAGGCGCTTCGAATTATTCTTTATTTACAGAGGTGGAGGGAAATTCACCGTTTATAATACAGACCTATAATCTAAAGAGCTCTGCCTCCAATTCTAAATAAATGCTCAAAATATTTTTTTTTGTAAGACTTTTTTATTGAAGAAAAATGTATTTAAATTTTTTACTCACAAATAAAATTTTATTTTCATATTTAGAATTTGATGAATATCTATACATTGTTATACATAAATTTAGTAAATATTTAAAGTTATTGATAATTTGGTATTTTAAACTGTTAAAGAGTCCTATAAATGACTTAAATGATATGTAAAATGACCACAAAAATGAATAGCACCATGTCCTGGTTGACTATTTTTAATTTTAATGCACTTTCCGGGTGCTTTGTAAGTGTGCACTATCTTTGTAATTGCTTTACACATGTCGTCCATTAAACAGCGGGCAACGAAAGAGTGAAAATGCTGCGCTGAAAATACGCTGAAAAAGGTGAAAATTGCAAAGAAACCAAAAAGGAAAACTCATCATAATCAATTTTTGCTAATTATGCGCTGCATCTTTTAACACACTGCCTGCTGGTACTTGACCTATAAATGAGACGATGTAACGATAAAGTAAAAGCACATTTTCAATAATTTATAAAGGCACTACGTGGCGAAAATTCCAGGCCACTTCCTTGCTGTCGATTGCATGCTTTTCGCGCCATTTTGCATTTTTCCGAGAATATTAAGAAAACAACAAAATGAAATGAACTGCTTTTGGCTCAAGTTTTGCTACTTTCTTGTTGGGGGGCGGGGGTCTTTTGGTAACTTGAGCCAGAATTATTTTTTATATATTTTGCATATTAAAAAGCTAACGTTGGTTTTAAGCAATATGCTATTCATTTATGCATCATGGAAATTGTGTTTTTTTTTTTGGATTTCTTCAATCCACTTTCGTATATTTTTTTTTTAATCTAGAACACTAAGCTACCACTGAGCATTTTTCCTAAATCGTTTTTAACTTCTAAGCCGACTTAGCTATTCTTCTTCTTTTTTTTTTCTTTTTTATCTTTTTTCTTTAACGCTGTCCATCATCCACATAATTTCATCAACTTTCCGTAGCGTCTTTCCACATTTTCATTTCCGTTTTTTTTTCTTTTACTGTTTTTATCTGTTTTGTGTCTACCTTCTTCTGTATATTTCACCCACTTATCCGCGTGCTGAAGTGAAAACTCGCTGAAATTAGCTGCGAAATTAGTTTTCATTTTCATTATTGACCAAATTAGCGCGCTACGACTTACGTTACCGTGGGCCGTGCCCCACGCTTCACCTAAAGCGCTTATTAAATGTTGCTCTTGAGACCTGCTTCCGCATCGCAGTCGTAACGTAACGTTACAAACAGCATGTAACGTAACGAATGTTGCAGAAATTAATTAGCTGCGTTCAAAGCACACAATAAAAAAGTATTAATTGGCTTTCACTCAGCACTTAATCTGCGGTCTCTCTGTCTACTTGTCTACTTGGGGTGCAGCGCCCTTTCGCAGACTCTCCAAATGTAACCATGTTTTAAAAAATAACAAAAAAATAATAAAAATTAAAGATTAATTACAAAAAAAAAGTTTTATAACCAAGTATTTTTGCTCTTATTATACAGTCCGAAAAAATATACCATAAAACTAATAGTTTTTACTATAGAAATAAGTCAATGGGATAAACTATTAATGCTATCGGCAAATCCTATTAAATACTACAAAGTATTATAAAATTATTTTTTGAATTTGTATGAACATATATTTTTTTATAATATTAAAACTGTCCTATTGACAAATTTGAATAGGATGATATGAGATTTTTTTCTGAGTGTAGAAGAAATGACACGAAAAACCAAATGCTTTATCAAAATGCTTTAACCAATATCCGAATATAAAAAAAATAATTATAAGTTGAACTCATTTAAATGTATTTCCACAAAAAATCCAGCATTTGTACAGGATAAAATCTACAAATTTAATGGAAATTGAAATAATTTCATCGTCGCGGATATTTAAATACCAAATGGTATAAAATCACACCTAAAAAATAGTTTTTTTTTATCAATGCCACCAAATGGAATAAACGTGCAACTATGGACACAATTTTCAAACAATTTTTAAAATAAATCGTGTGATTTCCCAACTTCTCTACAAAAAAATAAAAAATAAAAAAATAAAAATATTTTTTAATATAAAACATTTTAATCGTGAACTTTAAGGATCCAATACCGCCCCACGTTTCATTTCAAATCATACTTTAAATTCACCTTAAAAACGTTTTATATTAAAAAATATTTTTTATTTTATGTTTTTATATTTCTTATTTTTTGTGTCAGTTATATTTTCTGACAAAATTCGAAAAGCCTAATATTAATAAGGTAAAAAAATATTCATATATCAAGGTGTTTTTAATATGGAACCATGGCGATATAACCATGATGAACCGGATGGCAAAAAAAACGATAATATTGCATTGTCATCCATTTCGAGGAAATATTTAAAATCTTATGCCTGTAGCTCAGTACGAAGGTAGTTTAAAATCAATTACAAAATTTGTACCGAACATACAAACAAAAAAGCAACCTATTAGGTTGCTTTTTTTAAAATTGGACAATTTTAAAATTGGACAATCACACGATTGGTTTTAAAATTGTTTGAAAATTGCATCAATGATAGCGAGTTTCTTCAGTCGTGTAATTCAGGCTTAAGGTAGGGAGCGGATTTATATGCAAATGCATATTTTAACGAAGCCTCATATTTAAGTTAAACAAAAACAGAATTAATTATCGTTAAAAACTAATTCGAATTATGGTCAATCTCTTTTGCATATTTGCATATTTTGAATATTTTGCATATTTTTTGCACATTGCATATTTTGCATATAATTTTCATATTTTGCGTATATTTTGCATATACTTTGCATATATTTGCATATTTATTGCATATTTGTAACATACTTTTTGCATAAATCATCCAAATGTCTGGTATATACGCGTGTTTAATGAATTTATGTAGATTACATTTCTTGACTATATGTTATTGTTGTTCTGATGTGTTTTGTAGAATCTTTAAAATAGTATAGACCAAGTCCTTTAATAAATTTTAGTTGGAGTTACTAATTTTAATATTGATGATGATGCCATTGATAAAAACATCATATCAGACAATTTTCTGCACATACCAACAGTTATAGTAGACGATATAAGGAACAAAATTGAAAATGTTGAAGCGGCTCGAAGCCTCCAGATGCCTCATTTATTCACAAAATGGCTCGATCCTCTTATTTGGATTTCACTGCAAAATCTTCATATCGATTTTCTTATCCAATAAAATATTTAGTAGTTGTTATTTGCAATGAAATTCATTAAAAAATGTTTGATACAAAGCCATTGTCAGTCTAATATAATTATATTGATTATTATTTTTAAGAAATTTCGATATGGAACTTATACACATTTATAACTGGCAATATCAGTGTTAGAATTGGCATAAATATATATCGAATACATTTTCGGCATCTCGTAATATTTTCGTTCCGATATCAAAACAAATGTCATAATTGCTTCCCTGAATCCATCATTTCGTGCCTATAATATCTTGTGATGTTGACCGATCAGTTTTTACACATATATTCATATGATAGAACCCAATGGTTTACAGCAAAAACTTAGAAAATAGATGACTGTAAAAATAAATAATTTTTATTTTAATAGGATAATGCTCTTTTTTATTCACAATATGTGTTGAAGGATGAAGAAAAACGTGTTTTATATTTAAATTATGAGGAACAAATATAGTTTTCAATATTTTTACACTTGTTTTAATATAAAAAGCCTGCATATTTTTTGCATATTTTGCATATTATTTGCATATATTATGCATATTTTCGGAATATCATTTTGCATATAACTCCTCTAGTTATTAGGTGCCAAGTGCGATTTTCAACTTTGGCTTAATTTTCTCAGCGACCCTAATCAGGCCCATTTCTGGTCAAACCCTGCTCTGAAAAAAGTGTACATCATATTGATGAATTCCGTTCTTCAAAAAATGATTCATTGTATTGAAGAACCATTCATAATATTAATGACTAACGACATCAATGTTATAAATGCTATCATAAATATGATGAACACTTTGTAACAGTCGAAAAAGTGTTCTTAAATATGATGAACTCTATGTGAAGAATACGTTTCATCATATTAATGAACCAAAATATAAAATACAACATATTAGTTCTTCATATTGAAGAACGCTGTTCATTAAACCAAATTTGTATCAAAATATATATTTTTCATTCATATTGCCGTACTTCTCAGTTCTCAAGTAGTTCTTGTGTGTTATATCTTATATAATGCTTGCTCGACATGCATAAATTATTAAAAAATGTTTTGTTATATATTTATTTATAATTACGACTTTTCATTAATAAAATGATATATTTTGTTTTTTTATAAAAAATATTTTTTTTGTTGAAAAAACAAATTTTAAACATTTTTATTTTGAAAAAAAAAAAAATTATTTGGTCAAAATTTTTTTTTTTAAATAATTTTTTTTTTAATTTTTTTTCTCGGAAAATTTTTTTATCGAAAAAAAAAATTTTTTTCCCGCTTATTTTTTCAATTTATTTTTAATAACTTTTTTCTCCAAAAATATTGATGAAATTTTTTTTTCTGTGAGATGATTACTAGGGTGTTGTAAAGGTTCTAAACCTTTTTCATGGTATAAAACACTATATCTTTTGATGTAGTGAATATTTTTTAATGTGGTTTTATTTCTATTTGTTTGGAAATTTATGAATTTAAATAATAATAGTTTGGCGCTACAGTCCTATAAGTCCTATAGGCCGAGCTCTCTCACCATTTTGAGCTGTGCGTGTTATAGAAAAATGTTTTCTTGAACATGGAATCTTTTGGGTCGCAGGCCAATGCTCTGACCTCTGAGCTGCCGACGCTACATTAAATGATTTATTATAATTCAAAGATTATTATTTAAACCATTCAGATACCGTTTGGAATCAGATGACTCACCAGTTCTTCACCGAACACACTACTTTGCTGTATCATTGGTTTTAATGACATAAATCAAAATAGATAATATGATTGAACAAATAAACAAATAAAACAAATAAAAAATATTTGTATTCGATTTTTTTTTTTTATTTCGGATTATTTTTTAAATATTTTTTTTCTTTTTTTTCCGGAATTTGTTTTCTAGTACAAAATTTTATTCGCATATTTTTTTCGATTTTTTTTTTATATTTCGGACTTTTTTTTTGGTTAACACTTTTTATTCGTAAAATTTGTTTCCTTGACAATTTTTTTGTTTTCATACATTTTTTTTCGAAAAAAAATATTTTTCTAGTATACTTTCTTTTCCAATACTTGTTTTCGATTTTTTTTATTTCGGACATTTTGGTTTTGATTAACATTTATTTTTTTTCATTTGTTTAGAAAAATTTTTTTTATACTTTTTTTCCAATATTATTTACGAAAAAAATATTTTTCTAGCACAAAATTTGTTTTTGCATACTTTATTTCGATTTTTTTTTGTATATTTCTAACATTTTTTGTTTGTTTTTTTTTTAAAATTTTTATTTCTAGAAAAAAAAATATTTTTTTTGAATTTTATATTCGAAAAAGATTTTTTTTTTTTTTTGAAAATTTGTACAAAAAAAAAATGGCTGTCAATTGCAAAAGGTGCGTCGTACTGGGGTTAAACTTTGTACATTTGATGGCATATGAAATCGAATTCAGACGAATGGATATAATTTAAATGGCTGCATAATCTAAATTCAAACCATGCATTTTAAATCTAATAAATATTTTTAGATAAATACAAAATACAAATAAAAGTACTAAAAACTATTTTAGAAAAAGGTTCAAAGATCCTTGACAAGATATTTTTGTGTTGCTCATACGTTACGTAGCCCAAGTGTTCGGATAATTCATGCCATGCAACGGTTGCCTTTTATGCTGCTGTCCAAGTCCAGTGTTGAGCATGTGCAATGCTTATAACCTGCGAGGCAACCGAACAGGAGACCATAAATAATTCACACTACTACAGCAGCGCTGCAACAGCAAATACTTTGAATGCACGAGCACAGCCACAAATGCAAATCGTCCTTAGACAGGATACTCGTCGTTGAACCAACGCCAACCGAAGTAGCAGCGGCAGCAACATGTAACACATTAAATTCTAGATGCAATCACTAATGCCTTCTAAGGCTGCCATTACGACAGCAACAAAAACAACAGCAACATTAAAATACGGTGGTCCAAAATGAGATCCAAATGAAATAAGCAACAAAAAAAAATTGAATTGTAACCCAACTTTTTTCCGGAATTTTTTTCATTTATTAGATTTATTTTATTTTTTTATTTTTTCTTTGTTGAGTTATTTCATATGGGTAACTTTTCTCAAATAGGAATAATTAATATGTTTGTTCTGCAAGTTCATCTCGCCAATTGTTAGAATATTTAGGTTTAGGAATAAAAATTCTTTGAATTGGGATTCGAAAAAACAAAATATGTTTTTTGGTTTTTTTTTATTGGGTATTATTTCATTGGGGGCCATGTCGTAGCGCTTGAAATGCATTTAGAAATTGCAACGCCGATTGCAGTGCTAACCGAAGAAGGCAAACCTAGCACTATTTCAAAGCAAATATTCAGCAGGATATTCTATCGAAAGAAATAGAAAACAAACAGAAAAACACATCAGTTGAATATCCAAAAATATCTTGTGCATATTATCAGTGAAATGGCAAAACTTAAGTAATGGCGCTGAGACACAAATGGGGCGTGGGCCGGACAAAGTTGCAACCAAGTATCTGTTGGTTTTCCTCGGTTACTCCTTGGTTGGCACGGAGGCATTAGCCGGAGTCGCCGTTGTCCTCGAAGTCATAGTCATCGTCCTTGTTGTCGTCGTCTTCGTTCACTTCGTGCCAATAGTCTCGTCGCAGTCAATGGTTCAACTCCATGTTGACCTCATTTCTGGCAAGGAGCAGCCAGTCGTTGCACGGTACGTGTAGCATTCGATGGTTGCCGTGCGATTGCAGCGCCATTTAAAGCGCACGGAAATAAGACGTTGCCAAACATGTTTACGTTGCTAAAAGCAGAACGATTATAGAACCCAAGAAATATAGTAAACATGAAGACAATTGGTGACAACAGCCAACTGGCAAAGTATGCTGAAAAAACTGAAAAAATAAATAACAACAAAGATACAAAAAATTATTAAATATCAACATCGTCATCACATAATTCATTCACTTATATTCTGATTCGATTTGAATCGATTTCATGTCAACCACAATTTAATGGCCGTCGATAAACCCTTCAAATAACATGGATTATGGCTTAGTCCATAATTGTATGGCACCAGTGAGCCGATAATTTTACCTCTAAACAAGAAAATTCTCTTGAATAACCAATGCGCTGCTCTTCACATTTTCATATTTCTTTATTTTAGTGTTTTTTTTTTTGTGTACACTCAACAAAAACAGTACTAAAAATAAAATTTGGTTTTTAAAAATGTGATCTAAAAAAATTTGACAATTTTAGCTTTATCAAATTTTGTGGTCAATTTGGAATCAATGAGTACAAAAATGGATCCCGCTAAATTTTAAAACTCAATAAAATCTAATAAATGATCCTGTTCGGCCAAGTCTCGGCACATTCTGCCATTTGTTTCGATATTGGTGCGATAACGATAGGATATGTCAGAGAATACGAATCGAAAATTTCGGTCATTAAAACATGGAACGTATTGATCGATACAATTCACGTATTCTTCACATCATCATATTGAAGAACATTTTTTCGACAGCATTCATCATATTTATGATCGCATTCATAACATTGATGTCGTTAGTCATAAATATTATGAATGGTTCTTCATGGTTTGATGAACGAAGTTCATAAATATGATGTACATTTTGTTGGTTCAAATATACTTTTTTGGAAGAAAATCAAAACGTGTCCCACTTTAGGGCTCCCTCCCCTGTTATTAATAAATATCATAATAAAATGTAAAATATTTTGTATATACTTAAAATTCAAAAAAATTCATTATTGTGTTTATCATATTTTTCTTCTTCAGTGTATAAATATTCCGTCCGGTTTTCGCTTGGCTGCAATTCAATTTATTCATATTTAGTTTCAATATTTTTGTTTACTTATTTTTCTTTTTCGGCTGATACTATTTATTAGTATTGCTTGTTTTTGTTTGTTCTGTATACAACATGTTTTTGGTTGCTACCATTTTTTCCAACATTGTGTTTCCACTGGGTACCACTGACCAGTACCACCGAATAGTACAATAGAATTCGAACATTGTTATTCTCGCTTGTGTACACAGTGGAAATGAAAATAAAATAAGAAAAAATATGAAGAAGAAGCAAAAAAGCAATGCGTAAAGTATAAAGAGTAAAATACACACAATTCCTATGAGCACCATTGGTATTACCCCCACTCACCCCCTTGTTCGTTAATTCTTGACTGATCGTAAATATTTACACAAATATTTTATGTTTTATTCATTGTTGTAGTGGTTTTTTCTATGATTTTACCAGTGTTTTGCTGCGATAAAATGCGATTCGATTTCGACGTTATCCTTTATATGCGGCAAGCAAATACAGCGTATTTTCAATTATAATACAATTTATATTGTACATTTATTACAATGAAATAAAGTATATTTTTATTTTATCAACACTTTAGCTTTTAGTTGAATATTAATGAAATTACAATTGAAATTGTACACTTCAAAACTACATATTTATTTTCCAGCTGTAGCGCAGTAATTTTGTTGTCGCCTGTGTCATAAATTTCGCGATTTAACTCTTATCAATGGCAGTCATCGTCGTCGTAAATTATACAAAATTTCTAGTAATTTCTGTTAATATCAACGACATACTGAAACCTACCACAAAATTGTTTTGGCACAAACACGATAACTCATAATGCCGTCTATTGACACTGCCCGATGTATCCGGAGTAGTTATATTCGTTTTTAATACAAGTTACATGATGTTGCATGCATTTACTGTAATGTATTAGGGACAAACAATAATAGATACTTGCAGCAGAAGAATGTAAAATATTTTTTTAGTTTTGACAAAAGTATTAAAACAAGTACCAGGAAATTTATAAATTTTTCCAGGTTTTAACAAAATTATTCTATTTTTGATCAGTTATAAAAAATGTCTTTAATAAGCACTAATTAAAAAATAATTAACAAATACCAATTTTGCAATCTATAAATAGCTAGAAATGGTAAAAAGAAAAAAATACCAGATATAGCTTACTTGTCTAACACATTGCGGGGTTTCAGACGACATGAGTTAAATTGCAAGTACTGCTAGTTCTTCTGAAGATTTGATGTCATCATGACGTCATCAGAACATTATCTCAGTTATTCATCAAATTTGTGATGAATTCATAACATTAATGTTTTGTTGTGATCAATTTTATAAACCAACTAGCTGGACCCGTGTACCACTCGTGCCAAGATTTTGTGAATTCAAAGATATGGAGCGAGGGCCCGTGCTTCGTTGTGGAAGTTTTTATGGGTTTTATAAATGTAATAACCAAATAATAATTCTCCGCCAAAAAAATTAATTATCAAAGACAATTCTTTCTGAGACTGCGCTTCCCCGTAGAATATTTCGCCCTATATTTCTTCCCAGTAGAAATCTTCCATGTAAAATTCTTCCCCATAGAACGCTTTCTCGTAGAATTCTTCCCGGTATAAATCTTCCCGTAGAACTCATACCGGTAGAATTGTTCCCGGTAGAATTCTTTCTCGAAGAATTCTTCCCAGTAGAGTTTTTCACTGTAGAAATTTTAGTGTGGTGAGTTTTAATGTGGTGAGTTTTAATGTGGTGAGTTTCAGTGTGGTGAGTTTAGATGAGATGAATTTTGGTGTGTTGAGTTTTAGTGTGGTGAGTTTTAGAGTGGTGAATTTTATTGTGGTGAGTTTCAGTGTGGTGAATTTTATTGTGGTGAGTTTTAGTGTGGTGAGTTTTAGTGTGGTGAGTTTTAGTGTGGTGAATTTTAGTGTGGTGAATTTTAGTGTGGTGAGTTTCATTGTGGTGAGTTTTAATGTGTGGTTGCTTTTGTATATATTTTTTTGTATTTGAATTTTTGTTTCATCTTTTTAGCTTTTTAGCCACCCTCCGGACTCCATAGTATCCTGTTATAAAATTTCAGTTAAATCGGTTCAGTGGTTTAGACGTGATGCTGGAACACAGACAGACAGACAGACAGACAGACAGACAGACAGACAGACAGAACGACATACTGACAGATGGACCAAGAGTTTTATATATATATAGATTATATTACTAAAGTGCTTATTAATGGTGTACTTGATATTATCTACTCGAAATTTTATTTTTTCTGTAAAAAAAGTTTAAGTATATTTTTCTTATATCAAATATTTTTAAATTATAATTTTTAAATAAAATATTTATCATTTATTTTCAAAAAAAAAAATTGTTTTTTAAAATTCATTAAATATTCTTGCTTTGACTTTAACGACTTTATGGCTTTAACACATTTTCAAATTAAACATAGTTTAAGCTAGGTGTCATATTGTCTATAGTAAGCATTTCAGAAGTATCTAATATGTACCATTAAAAGAGTAATAAATATCTTTCTCACCCTGGCCACGATTCGAACCTGCGATAGTCAACTAAATTCGTTGCCACCATGTCAGTACCATTCACTCGAATATAATTCAAAACCATGTTTTCGGCATAAGTTTGTTTATATAGCACTAATAGTAATTTAACCTGCGATTATGAACTAAAAACACATACATTTTTCAACCACCCAGGTAATTGAAAATCAACCAAATTGTTTAAAAATTTAAAGTTTTCATCTTGAATGTACATAATGTTAACCAAAAGGTTGAACATTTAAATGTAACTGGATTTTCAATTTGAAAGTTTAAATTTATGGTCCAGTAATGTAAAGAAAATAAATGGGTCATTCCACAGCAAATCGACCACTACTTCCAGAGATACAGTGTATCAAAGTTACAAAAAATGGGTCAAAAATCTCTTTTGTACACACAGAAAAATACTCTTTTGGCATGAGGTTAATTGAACCAACGTTTCAGTGTTGCAACCGAAATACATTTGTTGTAACCTGATGTCATTTAAATGAACGTACCTTATTTCTCTACAACCGAAATGTTAGTCCGCGCAACTGCACGTTCGGTTGCCGTAACCGCATGATTGCATTTTTCATTCTGCCAAAATTGACATTCGTGCATTTGTTACGGCGATTGAGTAAGTTGTTATATCAACAAAATAAATGCCAAACGGCAACCTCATGTCTATATCATAATCACAGATTTATAGGTTACCACAACCTCATGTTCACCGATTAGGAGGTTGTCACAACCTCATGTTCACCGATTTTGAGGTTGTCATAACCTCATTCTCACCAACTAAGAGATTGGCACAAGTTGAAACGACTTATCACGACTTATTAGTTGTTGCCGCAACCGAATGATTCGGTAGGGCAATATGGTTTGGTTGCCGAAACAAATCGGTTCTCTGTGTGTATGGTTGTTCATATTTCAATATCTCTTAGGGCCAGTTTTTCAGTGCTCGTTTAAACGTAGTTTAAACTCCGTTTAATTAATCTTCTCTTTAAATTAAACGTCGTTTAATTTTGTTAGCAGTTTTTCAGTGATAGTTTAAAATGAACACAGACCAAGACAATACATATGGCACCACAGGCAAATGACAAATAATTCTCTCGATTTTGACTTCTGATAAATATCATTTAAATTTTAATAAATAAAAAAAATGTTTCAGAAAAATAAAATTAATGTTATTTTAAATTTAAATAAGAGTTTTTTTAAATGCATAGTGTGCAAAATTACAAAAATTATTATTATTAATTTGTGAAACAGCGCAGCGACAGAAAATAGTGAAAAGTGTTGTGCAAAAAATTCATGTCAAAAACTTTTAAAGTTTAAACGTAGTTTAAACCATCAGCATCGGTCAATTAAACTAAGTTTAAACGACGATTGAAGTTCACAGAAAAAATCGATTTAGATTTTAAACCACAAACAAAGTTCAACTAGCACTGAAAAACTGACCCTTAAAGTAGAAATACTAGAAACTAAATACAAATTTAGAAAATTATTTTTTAAAATATCGATCTGCATCATTAATTAAAAATATTTTGCCAAACATTAATTTGCCATTTGTTATATGCAGGAATTTTTTTTAGCAAAATATTTGTAATTAATAATGCAGATCGATAGGTGCTTTGAAAACAAACAATAATTGCCTTTACAGCACTATTTTATATTATACCATTAAAGAGTTATAGCAAAAAAACGAAAAGATTCGCCCTTTTGGCATGACAAGATTTTCAATTTCTTTGTTTTTTTTGCTATAATTTTTTATTGGTGCAATATAAATTAGTGGTGTAAAGGTATTTATTGTTTGTTTTTAAAGCACCTATCGATTGGCATCATTATTTACAAATATTTTGTTCAACATTTTTTCCTGCATATAACAAATGGCAAATTAATGTTTGATAAAATAAATGATGCCAATAGGTAGGTGCTTTAAAATCAAACAATTAATGCCTTTACATTACTATTTTATCTTGCGCTAATAAATAGTTATAGCTTAAAATACAAAAATATTTGCGTTTTGATCTGGATATAGTCTTACAAAACCCGTATTTATGTTGTCCAAATCTAAAGATATTTTACATACGTTATAATAATTGACAAATAAACCAAAATAATAGAAAAAAATTAAAAAATATAAATTTTGTTAATTTTTAAAGCACTTCAAACTTTAAAATTTGATTTCCCAACATTTTTTAAATGCACATTCGCCCCTTTGAGATGACAGTGACGATATTAAAGTTAAGAAATTCAATTTTAAAATTGAAGTACATACATTTTTCAACTATACAAGGTAAATAAAAATTAATCTAAATGTTTAAAAATAGTTTTTAAACTAAAAAAAATCATATAAGTAGGTTGTAAAAATGAATCTGAATTTTTGATCGTGTTGGTTAAATGTTCATCCGAAATGTTTTCCAGAAATGGTTTTACTTATCATAAAAGCGCGGGTTGGCTTTTCGATTTATTTTCAGTTCCCGTTGAGAGTTTACTGTCTAGAATTATTCCAAGAAATTTGACCACCATTTATTGTAATCTCTTCTAATCTAATAAGTCTCAAATTTATAGATCTCTTTCTGGTTCGCTCACATAACTTGAAACGAAATGGATAGGGCAATATGACTTATTAACTCAATAAAATTTACCGTCCAATTCCTTAAACTGATTGAAGGAAACTTGCACAATCCATGCTAAAGATATTTTTTAAATATTTGTAATACTGTTTTATACACTCATTAAATTAATATTTAATTAAAATTAATATTGTTACGAAAAGAGGTAATTTGCCCCACTGTGCAAGCATTCAACAATAATAAATGAGACGCAAGACAATTCGGCGCACTAAGCAATGTGTTAGAAAGAGACGGAAGATCATTCAGCGTACTGGGCAATGTGCGAGAAAGAGATGGAAGATCAGCGCATTAAAACACATGAGTGCGAATGAGATGCCAATAGCATGCGTCATTCACGAAACGAGTAGAAGGTTCTCGAAACAAGTCGAAACGTGTCGAACTGATGCATGCAGTATATAAGGGAGCCGCATCTGAGGTACTTCACTTCAGTAGTTATTGTAAAGTGGTCGAGGGCATCTCGTGTGATAATTGTCAAGTTAAATTGTGGACATGCAGCAGTTGTTAGAGTTTGTTATTAGTAAAGTTGTTTATTAAAGTGAATTAATAAAGTTAATTGTTATAATTTAATCCAAACATAAGAGTGTTTTTATTTTGTACACAATCCAGAGATACGAACTCGTAGAACAGTTTTCCGTAGACTGAATTTTCGTAACAATATTAAATTAATAACTGTTGACAATTTTTAATAGAATTTTATGGGATTGTTTTCTAAGTGTATAATTAAAAGAAAACTCTATAAGAACTATCTAAAACCAAAGTTCATAGAACTAACTGTTTTATGTTATTTTTATTTTAATTTATTTATTTTTTGTAGAGAATAAAATAGAAATTGAAAACAATGAATTATTTTGCATTTTTTCCAATTGGGTTTGTACTCATGGTACTCATAAGAAATATAATAAAAACAAAAAACCAAAGGATATTTGTGCATTTTGGTTCATTTGCGGCGTGTTTGTTGTTGTGTATTCTGTAACGCGTGACCACCGTCGAGCATCATTAATATTTCAAATTGATTACATGCGCCTGAACCGTATGAATGACTGCATGAAATTGATTTATTTCTTTATGCGAATGACTGATTATTGTGGCGTTTCATTTGTATTTTTCCAACAATTGATTGTGGCATGATTGACAACACAGCTCCCAGGCATTTGTCATGTGCGGTGTACAAATTATGATGTTAGACAGAGCGGCGTTGTTTTGCTGCATTATTAGGCAGCACTTTTGATGTGTTATAAATTATAGAAATTGTTTATGTTTTTATGAAAAAATATGTATTATACAAAAAATAAAACTGACATCTTTTGACGCTAACTTATTGCCAGCTGCTGTAACTTCTTTTTTTTCTATTTTACAACCATTAATTCAATTTTTCGCACACACCGCAGCACTTTGAGCCACTGCAAAAGTCAACATAAATTCAATAACACGCAAACGAATTAACACACACACACACTCATTCAACCATTCATTCATCCAGATACCCTTCACACACCAGCACACATTTGCATTTGACAAATAACACGACATGGATTCGCGTTGTTTCTTTCGATTTTTTATTATTTTTTAACTTCCGTTGTATTCATCGCCCTCCTGCGGCGCCATTTGCTACTGCAAGCTGTAACAAGTGTTGGCCGCCCTCACTTTCGTCGCTGTTTTCGAACAGATAACTTTTATCCCGGCCGCACATATGCGAAAAACAGACTTCGAGAATTAAAACGGAGAAATTCTTGAATTTTTTCTATTTGGCACATTTTTTGCGCGCCTCAAACACGCATACATCAAAATGTTTTCGGTTGAGTTGTGTTGCTCGCGCGGCAGATAAATCAAATCGCGTCAAACCGTCTTTGGCGACACTTGCTCCGGCAGTTCTTTGAATTACGACTGGGTTCACGGGAAGGGCAAAACATATATGTGGCGCGGGGTTCTAGTAGAATGATGGGTGTTGTATATTTCAGCAGTAGTATGTCTGAGTGACTGCAGGTATATTTCTGGGTAGGGGGAGAGGACGTAAGTCATGTGAAAAACTTTCTTGGTTGCCTGCTGTTCTGTTTCTTCCTGTTTTTCTTTTGAGTATCCTCTTAAAGCACTTTGCACCTTTGACACGCATTTCAGCTGATTTTTTATTTATTTGGAATTTGATTTGTTTGTTTTTGTTTTACTTTTTTTATTGTTCTTGCTTGACTTACGCTCTGACAAATATTTATTATAAATCAGTAGGCGCGCATATTTGCTTTTTGATCTGTGCAGCTCTTGGAATTTCCATTAACATAGTATATGTGATTTATTTTATTTTTTTTATAGAACTGATTTTTTTTTGCCATAGCAAAATAAAGAAAAAAATCTAATAATGTATTCTATTTTTCTTTTTTTCTTTTCAGGTAATAACTTAAAAGAAACAACATCGATGAGAACATCGATGAGAACATCGATGAGAACAACATCGCAATATCTACCATTACACCATATCTACCTTTAAATCTGTTATTAAAATTACCAATTCCATCATTAGCAATTTGAACTATAGAGGTTATATTAAAAGCTTTTAATTTCGTAAGTTTTATTTGAATTGCATAAACCAGTCATTAAATCCAAACCATATTATCCAGTAATTTCGGAACCGCTATATCAGGATTTATACCGATTTTTTTTAAGTATAAAAAAACGAATATTTTTTATTAAAAAAATGTTATCTATTTTTGATTAAAATTATAATTCAAGATTTTCCAAATATGTACAAAACACCAAATCAAAATCGTAATACCGAAATCGTAAAAATGAGAGATAAAATATAAGCGAAATCAAAAGCGAAATTCTTTTGGGTCTTAATACTTGATAAAAATATTAAAAAGTCAAACAAAGGCATCAATTATACCATAAATTATATTTCAAAACAAACATAATATTTAATTGCATTTAAATAAAGTAATTCTCGTAAGTTAACGTAGTTGTTTGAAGTATATATTGTGTCTCTTTGAAAATAACCATATTTTAAAAACAGATGAAATATGAAATAGCGTTGTGGAAATTGCCCATAGTGAAGTTTTCTCTCGTGACCGGTATTATTGGCTTAAGTGTCTTTTGTTGTTCGTTGAAAGAAACTGTTTGTATCGGTAATAATTTTGTTATTATAATAATAGTTTGGCACTTCAGTTCTATAAGAACTTCGGCCGAGCTCTCTCACCATTTTGAGCTGTGCGTGTTATATTTGTACTCAAAGTGGTGGGACCTACAGTTTATTGCCGAATCCGAACGGCGGGTGAGAGCTTTTCATAGGTAATGTTTTTACTCTCGGAGATTTGCCATTTACTGCCGAGAGGTAGCGCGGTATAGAAAAATTTGTCTATGAAAAGATGTTGTTAGCCCCAGTCCAGGCTTGAACCGGGGACCACTGAGCTACCGCGGCTACAATTTTGTTATTAATAAATTCAATAATTGTACACATTTTCTTAGACAATATACTCAAAAAGTAAAACATTGTAATATATAATTAAATATAATGTTTTTCTAAACAGTTTATGACATGGATTTTTCAGCAAAAAACGAAAAACAAATCAGAACTTTGGTTTTTCAAACAAAGTTCGTCATATTTTTCTTACAACAGCCTCTTCAAATTGTCAAAAAGCCGATTTTAAATTAAAGTTGACTTTAAGTTTTCTATGATTATGGTGGAAACCAGGCCCGGAGCCAGGGGAGAAGGGGATGTTGTAGGTGTTCTGACCCCCCACGAAATTCTAAAAATTTCAATCATTTTTTTTAAATAGTTTATAAATATAACAATACGTATAAATATACAATATAAACACTAATCATTTTGACAAATTAAAATATCTAAAACATGATTTTCGATGTTGTACGGGTCTCACAGTATGCCAACTATTCAAATGAAACCCTAAATTCTGAACACTAAACTATTATTTTTTTTTAAACATATCCTTACGTTCAAACTGAGTTCGAAGAATATTTAAAAAAAAAAACATTTTTATCTTCTTATACCCTACACATATGAGGTACAGGGTATATTAACTTTGTGCATATATTGTAACGCCCCTTAGGAGGCGTGTCCGGTATGGAAAAGTATATAAATTCTTGATCAGCATCACTACCCGAATCCGTTTAGCCATGTCCGTCTGTCTGTCCGTCTTGCTGTCTTGCTGTCCGAATACAGAATAACTTGAGAAATACTGATCAGAATGCGATGAAGTTTCGTCTCAATATATTTTAGCCAAAAGTAGGAACTGAGTTTGAAAATGAGCCAAATTAGTCAACGGACACACCCACCTCCCATACAAGTCACTTTTATATAACTCTTTCGGAACTAATAACTCGAAAAGTATTCAAGGTATAGTTATAAAATTTAAAAGGTATTGTTAGAATTCACCTATAAATATGTGGTCCAAAAATGGGCGTGATCCGCCCACTTTTTTTTTTCAATATTTCCCGGGTTTTCATAAATTATTAAAATCAAATCTATGAAATATTAGCCTTTCAAAATTTTAAATATAGGGGTGGTCCGCCCAATTATATTTTTCAATTTTTTTTTTTTTTAGTTCTTTTATACTTTTATATACATTTTTTAATTTATGGGGATATAAGATGTAAATTTCTTTTTTTTTTTAGGGATATAATATAAAAAGGTTAATCTCGACATAAATTTGTTTGATATACAAGAAATATAAAATCGAACATATATCAAAAAATAGGATCTAAAACCCTTTGGAATATCAGTTCCGGATCTGGGTCCAAGATTTTTCAAATAGTGGTTCCGGTTTCGAGTCCGGTTTCAACCAAACAAATTATATGGGTGCCGGTTCCACACATTTTTTAATAACGGTTCCGATTCTGATTTCAAAACTCGAATAGGTTCCGGTTTATTGCGGTTCCTGCTTCTATAAAATTTTTACAAAAACCTAAATAAGGATTTGGATTTTTTTTCATGTTTTCAATTAACCGCATTTTTAAATTTTATATGATGTTCGATTTCATAGGATGAGACTTTTTTTAAATATTCCCAGAACCCAACTACGTTATTGCACTTTTTTTTAGTTGGGTATTCGAAAAGTCTCAAAATGATCCAATTTGACAAAAAATATCCATTGACGCATATCCTAGTTAAACTTTAAAGTGGTCAATATGCTCAATAATTTCCTTTTCCCTCTATAAAAGTTATATATAAAAACTAGCTGGACCCGTACACGACTCGTGCAAATATTATGTAAATGCAAGTTTATCGAGCAATTTTATTAATAACATTTATTAATATTTATTAATAACATTTTTATTATTTATATCAGGGACCCGTGCTTCGCTGTGGACGTTTTTTTATTGGTTTTATAAATGTAGTAACCAAAACCATACTAATTATCCGAAAAATCAACTTTTATCACAGAAAATTCTTTCTCAGACTGTGCTTCCCCATAGAATTCTTCCCAGTAGAATTCTTTCCCGTAATACTCTTCCCCGTAGAGTTTTTCCCAGTAGAAGTTTTAGTGTGGTGAGCTTTAGTGTGGTGAGTTTTAGTGTGGTGAATTTTAGTGTGGTGAGTTTAAGTGTAGTGAATTTTATTGTTGTGTGTTTTAGTGTGTTGAATTTAAGTGTGGTGAATTTTAGTTTGGAGTTTTTGTGTGGTGAATTTTAGTGTGGTGAAAATTAGTCTGGTAAATTTTAGTGTGGTGAGTTTTAGTGTGGTGTATTTTAGTGTGGTGAATTTTAGTTTGGTGAAATTTAGTGTGATGAGTTTTAGTGTGTTGAATTTTAGTGTGGTGAATTTTAGTTTGGAGTTTTAGTGTGGTGAATTTTAGTGTGGTGAGTTTTAGTGTGGTGAAATTTAGTGTGGTGTGTTTTTGTGTGGTGAATTTTAGTGTGGTGAAAATTAGTCTGGTAAATTTTAGTGTGGTGAGTTTTAGTGTGGTGAATTTTAGTGTGGTGAATTTTGGTGTGGTGGATTTTAGTGTGGTTGATTTTGTTTTCTATCCTTTTTTATTTTTCTGTTGTTTTTGAGTTATAGCTTAAGTTTTGTGCTTTTACTTTTGATTTTGTATTTGATTTTTGCTTTTGTTTTTGTGTTTTTGCTTTTGTATTTTTTTTTTGTATTTGAGTTTTTTGTTTTATCTTCTTTGCTTGTGTATGTGCCGAGTTATTTCGTTTTGAAAGTTTAGGTTGTAAGGAAGGTGCCACGCCCCTTTGTCCAATCCCGCCCATATATAGCCTATGACACCCTCCGAGCTCCATAGTATCCTGGAGCAAAATTTCAGTTAAATCGGTTCAGCGGTTTAGACGTGATGCTGGAACAAACAGACAGACAGACCGACAGACTGACAGACGGACCAGGAGTTTTATATATATAGATATATGAATTAATATTTACTAAATTTTAAATGCATATAAAATACCATTCCAATCCAAATCACGCTAATTCGACTAAGACTGTTTTTTATGTTATTCCATTTTTGGATTCTTTATATCCGGTCAAATTTTGGCACTGATCGGTCGAACTTATCATAGATTAAGAATTTAAAAACGTACAATACATATTGGACTTATTATACTTCCTTGAAAGTTTTTAAATGTTATAATTTCCTAAGTATAGTAACCAATGTTTGGAGGGTCGATATATATATATATATTTGAAAAACAAAACAATTTCTTTATATTATACTTTTTCATGAAAATATTGAGTCATTATTTTTGGCCGGGAATATTCCAAAATAAATTTATGATTTAAAAATACATAATCCGTATGAATAAAAATGAAAAAGAATTAATTAGTATATGCGGATGTATTTTCTGGAACTCTTTCTTAAAAATTAATATATTTTTCAAAAACCCCCCTTAACGTAAATCATTGCTACGGGCCTGGTGCGAACATAATACTTTTTAAACTGAAACAATTGATATGTTTGTCTGAAAAAAAAATGTATATTCGGGCATTTCGAAAACAATTATTATTTTGAATATATTAATGTTCCGGTCCAAATATTTTTTTTTATTTGGAGGACTTTTAGAGAAAAGCCAAACAAAATTTTCTAAAAGCAAAAAGAAAACGAAAAAAAATTAGAGCAAAGTTGAGATAAAGTCGAATTCAATTTATTCTCTAACTTTTTTTTGTGTATTATTCTAACTTATAGAAATTTTTATAGATTTTTTTTAGATTTTTATAGATCTTTTGTTGGATTTCTTTTGCGAACCATTTGTTGTTATTGTCGAACAAATATTTAATTTTTTTTTTTTGGAAAATGAAAATTCTTGTTGGCTTTATTTCAATTTTTCAGTTATTTCCACTTTATTTTTGATTCAAAAATAAAAATGTTTTTAAAAATTAAAAAAAAGATTTCATACAATATGCTTACTTTTCTTTTTATTTTGATAATATAAAAAAACTCAAATTATGTTTCATTTGATTTATAATCTCATAAATAATTAAATTAGACTCTGTGAACAATATTTGATTGTCACGAACGATAAAATTTGTTCAATTATGTTTGTTTTTAAAATTTTAAGTATTTCCAAACCCCAAATGCTGAAATGATTCTAAAAACAATTATATATTTTTTTTCATGTGTAATCTATTCGAATATAAATTGAAACCACGAAAGTAATTTATTAAAATTAATTGTCAATGTCTTGAAACATTTTTGTGAAATTATATTTTCATAATCAGAACTCACAGATATTCGAAAAAAATATGTTTATAAATATTTCCATAGAATGCTTAATACAAAGTCGGAATTTGTATTAAACTATTCCTATTTTCCAATAAAATATACGATGAATATTACTAAAAAAATGGTTAACCTTCACAAAAATATCTATATATCTGAGCATTTTCCGGATTTCTGTTTAAACAGACTAATGAAAACATAAAAATAAAGTATTGCTAAACTTTCGAATGTAATTCCCATAAGTTTTTGGAATGCCAAATTTAGTTTTACTAAGGGGTTTTTCAATAAGAGCGCTACAAAAGTTTTTTTCATGGGTTTTTCAACAGGGACGCTACAAAAGTAGAGCGACAGTGACAGCAAACGACGTCATATTTCTTTCCACTCTTTTGAAATTTTTCTTCAGTAAGGCTTGCCATTTCTCGATAGAAAGATATACGAGCCAAAAACGAGTCGAAATTATTAAAATTTACTACCGAAATTCGAATTCGTATATCTTTCCATCATGAAATGGCAAACCTTACTGAAGAGAAGTGTCAAAAGAGCGGCAAGAAATATGGCGTCGTTTGCTGTCCCTGTCGCTCTACTTTTGTAGCGTCCCTGTTGAGAAACCCTTTACTACAACATCGACATTATATATTTCTGTATATAAAATTTAAATATTAAGTGTAAATTTATTTAAAATATATCATTTAATTATTTCTCATAATAAAAATATTGTTAATGCGTTTTTATATAATTTACACACACTTTTTGTTGTAACTATAAAACAACCTTATAAAATAACTAAAACGAAAAGTAAAAGCTGTTGCCAAGAACTTTATTATACAAAAAAAATAAAATGAAACAAAATGAAAAACACAGCATAAAGACCCCGACATTCTTGCATCCCCAACTACGATACACACTATCTATGGGAAAAGTTTTGTAATTTGGCAAAAGCAAAAGAGCCAAAAATGTCTCGATCACCAGCCAGTTATAGACTTCCGTCCGCTATACAGACTGTGACAGTTTTTCGACTTTTTTTTAATTCACTTTTTTATGAAGTCTACATTACATAAAATTGCATTGACTATTACAACAGTTGTCGGCGGAAAAGTAAAAATGAAAAAATACAAAAAAAAAACTAAACTCTAAAGTAATAGCTACCAGACAAGCATAATAAAAGAGCAACAGTAATTTTGGACTGACTATGTAAAGGACATAGGACATGGAGAACAGAGCTTTATATTTTTTACAACAAAAAAAAATAAAATAAAGAATAAAAATAATAAAGTTGACAGTAATCAAGCAACCATTACAGTTAAAGGAAACTTCGCCAACTAAGCTAATTTTTTAGAGTGCACATAATACCTACATAGTGTAACTAAAAAAAATGGCAAAATTACTAAAACAAGTGGGAAAGAAATATCAAAAAAAATGATAAACGCTATTGTAAAAAACTAAAAACTAGAATAACTAAAATGTTTAGAGACTAAAATAGTGGTAAAGCTACTCAAAAATGTTAAAAGACTAAGAAAAGAATAAAAACTAAAAAGTGATTAGAAGTAAAAAAAAGATAAACAAAAAATTTATAAATACTAAGAAAATTACGAAAGAATGGTAAAAGAAAGTACAAGGCCAAAAAAATGAAAATGTGTAAAAAAAACACTTGAAAAAAGACTAAAAAAAAGATGAAAAGAACTAAAAAATAGTAAATACTAAATAAAAAAAACATTTAGTGTATTCACAGTTTCATGGTATTGGTACGAAATTTTACGAATATGACAGTACGGCAATTATACTGTGAGCACCACTTTTCTGCTTGTTCAAATATTTTGTCATATAAATGCAGCTGATTCTAATAAAATTGGGATTTTTTGAAATTATTTTAAATATTACTCAATTTGAAAAGGAAAACTAATAATTTAACATTTTATGTGCACTATTTTTCTTCAATTTCACAATTTTCTTCATTTCAGAAAATACGACACCAAAAAACATGCCTCCGGGCTACTCTCAAATACCACATTTGTGGTATTTCACTTTTAAAGGGATGCAACAACAATTTGTTTCTGTGTTATTGTATCGTATATATACAACATACTAAATACCATACTAAAACACGATTAATTGTGAATACGCTAATTGTACAAATTATACAAAATGGTAACAGACTAAAAAAATAAATACTAAAAACATTGTAAAATATAAAAAAAATTATAAAAAACTAAATAAGGTAAAAATACTAAATAAAATTGTAAAAATAAAAACTAAAAAAATAAAAAGTTAAAAAACTTGGTGAAAAAATAAAAAATTCATAAAAATTGGTAAATGAATATTTTTTACATAAATAGAAAAAAAAACAAAAAACTGGTAGTAACTAAAGCAAAGCGTAAAGCGCTCAAAGACTAAAAGTAAAAGACTAAAAAAAGTGGTAGAAGACTAATCAAACATGGTAAAAGATAAAATATATGCGGATTAAAAAAACATTATAAAAGAATCAAAATACTGTAAAAATAGCAAATACTTCAAAAATGGTAAATAATTTCAAAAAATGGTAAAATACTAAAAAAAACTGTTGAAAAATTCGTAAAATACTAAAAACATTGTAAAAGATATGGAAAATTGTAACAGACTAAAAAAAATATGTGAAAACCTTAAAACAATTCTATAAAACTAATAAATGTAGTTAAAGAACCTGAAAATAGAAAAAATAAAATGACAATAAATTGGTAAAAACAAAATGCATGGTAAAATATTAAAAAATAAGGAATTATAAAAATACAAAAAATAATGTAAAAAGACAAAAATGAATAGTAAAAGACTTAGTCTTAATAATTTATAAAAATTAATAAAATGATAGCAAAATGGAAAATTATGGAATAGACTAATAAATAAATACTAAAAGATGGAAACATTGGTCAAAGACTAAAACAATTTAGTAAAATATTGAAAATTTGGTGAAAGACTAAAAATATTAAAAAGACTAAGCGATATTATTAGATTTAAATAACGTTAACGATCAAAAAGTAAAAAAAAAATAAAAAATGATAAAGAAAACCCAAATTTGGAAAGAAAAAAATAATGTAAAAGGACAAAAATGAATAGTAAAAGACTAAACATGATGTTTAAAAAATTAATAAAATGATAGCAAAATGGAAAATTATGGAATAGACTAATAAATAAATACTAAAAGATGGAAAAATTGGTCAAAGACTAAAAAAAATTTAGTAAAATACTGAAAATTTGGTGAAAGACTAAAAATATTAAAAAGACTATGCGATATTAATAGATTTAAAAACGTTAACGATCAAAAAGTAAAAAAAAAAATAAAAAATGATAAAGAAAACCCAAATTGATCAAAAATAATAAAAATGCAAAAATAAAAATTAGTCTTTTTCTAATGCTCGAAACGAAAAAAAAATTGCTTTCAATTTGCTTGCACACATTTTGATGACAACTTTTATTACTGCCAAATAAGCCATAAACTCATTTAAATCCCTAAAAGCCTTTACCAACTCTTGCCGCATTTAATGCCACACTTTATCTTCTATTTTTTTTTTGTTTTTTGTAGTTGTTGCTATTTTTGTTTTTTTTTTTTTGTATTATTTTGTCGTCTATTCTTATTTATTTGGCTTTTGCTTTCTTTGGCTGCCTCTTCAACGCACATAATTCTAAATATGTGTTGAATGCATTAAATCCTTTTTAGCCGTTTTTTTTATCTTTTTGCATTTCATTTATAGGACTTTCGCCATCTCGCTCCATAACAGCATCAGTTGGTTTAGCACTAAATACTGCTACCAGTTCTATTGTGTGTTGATGCACTCAAAAAAATAATATTCAACAATATAAAAAAAAAATAAATAAAATGACTAAAATATTCTTTTATCTGATTGATCCAAACAATATAAGTTAAATAGTACCGACAAATCAACTTTCGTAAATTTACGAAATGTATTTACAATGTAAAATGAGCCACGTAATAATTTGTACATTATAATAATTCGTAATGTTACAAATTCATGCAAATTTAATTAAGTTACGTCATTTGTGAAATATATCCAAGAAGAAATTCGTACATAGTACGAACAAATTTTCGTAAAGTTACTAAAGGTATTTACAAATAATAAGTCTACTATTAAACTTTATAATATGTAATTACAGGAACTAAATATTTTGTAAATATTCGCAGTACATGTATTAGACATGAAAGTGTATTTGACGAACCTAATTATTATTTTTCATGTGTATTGTGGACCTCGTAGTAATTGTATATGTTACGAAATCGAA
This sequence comes from Dryomyza anilis, assembly GCA_951804985.1. NCBI lineage: Eukaryota > Metazoa > Arthropoda > Insecta > Diptera > Dryomyzidae > Dryomyza > Dryomyza anilis. Next base: position 123,492,529 of record OX638130.1, on the reverse strand, counting down.
TTCATAAATTTTTGACAAATATTTACGAGTCATATAAGTGTTATTTACGAAAGTCTTTTCTGTCAGCAATTATTTTTCAAAGTGCGAATACTAATTCGTAAAGTTACGAAATATTTGTACGAGTCACATATATAAGCGTTTTTTACGAACGTCATTTCTGATACTGATCTACGTAATTATTTTATTTGTGCATATTTACGAAACATTTATTAGTGTCATATATGTGTATTTTACCAATATAATTTGTGTAAATAATCCTACAGTACAAATAAACATTTGTAAAGTTACGAAATGTATTTACGAAATGTATTTACGAATAATAGAATGATAATTTATATGTTATATTTGTAAAAAGTAAAACTAAACATATAATAAACTTATGAAATATATTTACGAGTCATTTTAGTATAATCTACGAACAACATTTGTTAAATTGATTTACGTAATAATTTCTATACAGCACAAATACGAATTTGCAAAGATACGAAATACTCTTATGTGTAATTTACATAGTATAATTTGTGAAACTGATGAACTTAATAATTTGTATATAATACGAAATATATTTACGAGTAGAATTCGTGAACTTTGTAAAATCAAACATTTGTAATCATTTTTAAACATTCGTATACATATAGAATATTCTCATTGAAGAAGATATCGTCACTGTCATGCCAAAGGGTCCAAAGAGCATTTTTAAAAATGTTGGGAAATCAAATTTTAAAGTTTGAAGTGCTTTAAAAAATAGCAAAATATATATTTTTTTCAAGTTTTTCTGTTACTTTGGTTTATTATTATAACGTATATAAAATATCTTTAGATTTAGACAACCTACTGAATCATAAAAACGGATTTTGTGAGGCTATATCCTGATCAAAAAGCAAACATTTTTGTTTTATATTCTATAACTTTTTATTACCGCTAGATAAAATAGGAATGTAAAGGCACTAATTGTTTGCTATTAAAGCATCTATCTATTGGAATCATTAATTTAAAATATTTTGTCAAACATTAATTTGCCATTTGTTATTTGCAGGAAAAAATCTGTGACAAAATATTTTTAATTAATGATGCTGATCGATAGGTGCTATGAAAACAAATAATAAATGCCCTTACATCACTATTTAATGTTATACCAACAAAAGTTATGTCGAAAAAAACAAAAAGCTTTATTTAGTAATATCGAATAATTTTCAATTTTAAACTATTTTCTTTCAGAAATATTATTTTTTAAAAATTCGTAAATATTACGAAATAATACAATAGACACATAACGAAACTAAATACAAAATTATGTAGATTTATTGAAATAGACAAAGATTGCATCTAATTTTATGAAAACTCAATTTACAAAAATTCATTTCGTAAATTTATACAAATGATTATTTGAAGTGTGGTAAGGCATAAAGAAAATAAACTAAAATTGTGCCTGATTCTGCCAAAGAGTAGCAGAAAAATCCGCACTATTTCGCCACACAATGCATTTCGTTACAATGGCCGTTGTCAGTGTTGCTGCCTGTGCATTTTTTCTGCTAACTTTATCTGTTTCTTTTTTTGTTTCTCTTAATACTCTAAATACTCTGTGTGCCACATTTTATGCTGCCGGTTTAAAAAAAATGAATTAAAAAGACCCAGTACCACTGCCTCTGAGCACGAAGTGCGTCTTTAGCGTTTTTATGTGTTTGACCCAGTTTTATCAAGTTTGGCGCGCATTTCCACCCCCATCGCGCTAAATTATTGTTTCCTCTGATTGTGATTGTGCGCGCAGTTTTGGAGATTTCCGCACAAGCCATAACTAATGATGCTGTTTATTCCGCAATTGTGGATTTTCGCCTCTTTGAAGTTGAAGATATTACGAAGTGCGTAGAATATATGAAACTACGAATATTACATTTCCAGAATACTTTTAAATACAGCAGATTAAGTCATTAAATGTAGCTTTTTTTTACCCTAACTTAATGACACAACTTTCTTCTAAATAAATATTTGGGAATTGCGTAACCCTGTACTAATAGTGAAAGGGTATTTAAAATTGTTTAGAACTTTTTTCGTTTAAAGGATGAACTCATTTTAAGATATACTACAAATTATATGGATTTTACTATGCCAGACTTAATGACTTATGCAAATACCAATCTCTCTCTTCAAGTTATTATTGAACATAAAATAATCAAAATATGATAAATGTATTTATATTAATATGTTTAAAGTCAATTTGTTAATTTTGACTTTCTCTCGAACCATCCGCAATGAAATGCTTTATGCAAACTTAAATAATATAATTAATATTAATTCTATTATGCAGTCTCGTACAGCTAGTATGATTATCTTTAATGAACGCATGTTTGTCTGGGTAATTAAACATTTCCACACGAATTAGTTTTGTCGTTCTTGCTAAAAACATCCTTAGTGTTTCATTTCGTATTTGCGATGAAGCAGATTTCGGTAAATTTAAGATGAACTCGAGAATATTGCACAAATCTCGTAATTTAATTACGTAGACAACAACTAAATCTACATTTTGTGCAGAAATATGTATTCTATATCGTTTAATGAATAAAATTCAAGATTTTGAATCTGAATAATAATTTCTTAATTAAATTATTTAATTTTTAAAAATTAAATTGTTAACAAAAATTCAACTTTTCACTAAAAATTCAATTTTTCACTAATAATTCAATTTTTCACTGAAAATTCAATTTTTCACAATAATTCAATTTTTCACTGAAAATTCAATTTTAACAAAAAATTCAATTTTTCACAAAAAATTCAATTTTTCACAAAAAATTCAATTTTTCACTAAAAATTCAATTTTTCACTAAAAATTCAATTTTTCACTAAAAATTCAATTTTTCACTAAAAATTCAATTTTTCACTAAAAATTAAATTTTACACCAAAAATTAAATTTTTCACTAAAAATTCAATTTTTCACTAAAAATTCAATTTTTCACTAAAAATTCAATTTTTCACTAAAAATTCAATTTTTCACTAAAAATTCAATTTTTCACTAAAAATTCAATTTTTCACTAAAAATTCAAATTTTCACTAAAAAATTTAATTTTTCACTAATAATTCAATTTTTCACTGAAAATTCAATTTTAACAAAAAATTCAAATTTTCACCAAAAGTTCAATTTTTCACTAAAAATTCAATTTTTCACTAAAAAATTCATTTTTCACTTATAATTTTATTTTTCACTAAAAATTCCATTTTTCACTACAAATTCAATTTTTCACTAATAATTCAATTTATAACTAAAAATTCAATTTTTCACTAAAAATTTAATTTTTCACTTAAAATTCAATTTTTCACTAAAAATTCAATTTTTTACTAAAAATTCAATTTTTCATTAAAAAAATTCATTTTTCACTAATAATTCAATTTTTTTTACTGAAAATTCAATTTTATTTTTCACTAAAAATTCTATTTTTCATAACAAATTCAATTTTTCACTCTTAATTCAATTTTTCACTGAAAATTCAATTTTAACACAAAATTCAAATTTTCACCAAAAGTTCAATTTTTCACTTAAAATTCAAGTTTTCTTTACAATTCAATTTATAATTAAAATTTTAATTTTTAACTAAAAATTTAATTTTTCACTAAAAAATTCTTTTTTCACTAAAAATTCAATTTTTCACTAAAAATTAAATTTTTCACAAAAAAATTCAATTTTTCACTAAAAAATTCAATTTTTCACTAAAAATTCAATTTCTCACTAAAAATTCAATTTTGCCACTAAAAATTCAATTTTGTCACTAAAAATTCAATTTTTCACTAAAAATTAAAATTTTCAATATAAATTCAATTTTTCACTAAAAATTCAAATTTTCACTAAAAATTCAAATTTTCACTAAAAATTCAAATTTTCACTAAAAATTCAAATTTTCACTAAAAATTCAAATTTTCACTAAAAATTCAATTTTTCAGTAAAAATTCAAATTTTCACTAAAAATTCAAATTTTCACTAAAAATTCAAATTTTCACTAAAAATTCAAATTTTCACTAAAAATTCAAATTTTCACTAAAAATTCAATTTTTCACTAAAAATTCAATTTTTCACTAAAAATTCAATTTTTCACTAAAAATTCAATTTTTCACTAAAAATTCAATTTTTCACTAAAAATTCAATTTTTCACTAAAAATTCAATTTTTCACTAAAAATTCAATTTTTCACTAAAAATTCAATTTTTCACTAAAAATTCAATTTTTCACTAAAAATTCAATTTTTCACTAAAAATTCAATTTTTCACTAAAAATTCAATTTTTCACTAAAAATTCAATTTTTCACTAAAAATTCAATTTTTCACTAAAAATTCAATTTTTCACTAATAATTAAATTTTTTACTAAAAATTAAAATTTTCACTATAATTTAAATTTTCCGCTACAAATTTAATTTTTCTCTATAAATGCAATTTTCACTTAAAATTTAATTTTAAACTAAAAATTCAATTTTAAACAACAAATTCAATTTATCACTATATATTCATTATAATAGTGGTAATTTTTATACATTATTTTGTTAAAATTTTAAAATTTTTCAATTTATTTTCGACTCTCTATTTATATAAATTCTTATTGAAGTTTATTTAATTCAAATTGCCGCTCAGCAAAAAGTTCACTGCATTTTCTCCATAAATACTTTGTGGTATTGGCGTTAGTTTGACCGCCACCAACTTTAGCTCATTTCAATTTCGCAGCCATTCAGCAGAATTTGCCCCATTAGAGTTGTGCCACAAAAACCATCTTGGCTGCTCAACAAAACGATAGCCACAGCACTTTCCCCCAAAGCAACTCAAAAAGCCCGTTAAAACCGCCACCAGCACTACGAACCATCTCCACTACTGCCCTACTAACATTGAGCTATTTCGGTATGGTTTTCTGTACAGTATCAGTCTGTGCAATTTTAGACTATGTTCAATTTTAGCCTCTTTTTTGTAGCTTAAAATAAATTTGTTTTGTGGCCTTCCTCAATTTGCTTTGAGCAGAGCAGAGCGGCGCAGTCTTTTTACAAACCCCACCCTCCTATCAAATACCGCAAATTTTACTACTGAGTTTCGCACGATTCTCGGTTCAATTTTGTTCGAAATGAACAATGCGCCGAGGTTTTCATTGAGTCGCCTGCAAATGGTGCTGTGGCCTCATATGCCTCATCTACACTTTTGAAAATACATGCTGGAAATACTGCTGTTGCTACTACTAATACTGGTGACCATAATATGAATTGTTTTAAATGTTTTTGGTCTCTGCTGCCATGTTAAAGCCACGCCAAGTATTCTATGGATAGTTTTGAGCGGCTACCAAATACATTTAATATTGTGCTAGTGTGTTTGGCTTCACAAAATGTATAATTTGTGTGGTATTCATTGCGCAAAGCGGTGCTGTTACGACAAACTTTGCATATTTTAACCTTTATGTTTTGAAATTATGAAGATTTTTGGGCATATTCTGATTTTTATTTTCGATCGAAATTCATGTTTTTGAAAACTAAAAGCGGATTTAAGTGGTTCAGTTTTACCTTTAATCGTTGGGAAACTTTTGTTCCATATTGAAAATCAAGAAATTCTGATTAAGGCTGGAACTGCTGATAAGAAATTTGGTAGTATTTGAAATGTAATTTAATTTGAATCGTATCGGGAGGAATAGTTCGATCATTTCGCCAATTTATATATTAAGGCATATATCTGTAGAAAATTTAAAGTAATCTTTAAAATTAAAATTTACTTTTTTGATAATTTTTACAGAGTATTAATGTCAATAAGCTAATTTTAATTTTAAAATTGAATTGAAATTGATATACATATATGCGCCCTTACGTTTACATTGTGGAAAGTGTTTCAGCATCGTCAGCTCAGTTCGTAGTGCTCTGAATTACGAGTAAAATGTTCGAGTTTCTAACCCCGTGACTGTCAAAGACAATTAGGTATAAAAAGTTTTTCTATACGAAGCTACCTCCGGTAAACAATGGCAAACTCCGAGAGTAAAAATCGCCATAAAAATTGTTATATCCTGCCGTTTGGATACCACATTGAACTGCCTGTCTTGCCAAAAAAAGTCCATTTTAAAAATGAGTATTTTGAAAAAAATGCAGTCGTTGGTGGTCAAAAAATAAATATTAAAAATACTAAGAGATAATTTATTTTTAAAATTGCATACTTCATTTTATACTTTGGGCTTTGAAAACTTGGTTCAAAATAAAAATAAAAAATTTCAAATTCCATTAACTTTGACAAGTGTTGCCAGATTATATAAATAAAACTCGTAACATCTTTACTTGTTAAAAGATTTCTAGTAATGCTATCTATGAGACATCTGCACAAATGCATTTGAAACCCACTTCAAGAAATTCATTTTATCTAAAACATTTACTGTCGCCAAGTCTATGCTTGAAAATCAAATAAATGTGTTGCTCACAACAACAAAGCACAAGTGGTGTCAAAGCAAAACACAAACAAGACGTAGTTGTAGTGAAGAGGTGCTATACAAATTCAAATACTGAAATACACTGCTTATGACACTGAGTACTCAGTACATTTTACATTTTTTTTAATAATTTTTACTATATGGATGACTATGAAATTTAAAAAAAATTAAAAGGTCGCCGAGTCTATGCTTGAAAATCAAAGAAATGTGTTGCTCACAACAACAAAGCACAAGTGGTGTCAAAGCAAAACACAAACAAGACGTAGTTGTAGTGAAGAGGTGCTATACAAATTCAAATACTGAAATACACTGCTTATGACACTGAGTACTCAGTACATTTTACATTTTTTTTAATAATTTTTACTATATGGATGACTATGAAATTTAAAAAAAATTAAAAAGGTTTAAGAAAATTATATAAAATTTTATATTAAGTTTTTATTTATCGAATAACAATTTTTTCATTATTTAATTTTTTCAAAAAAAGATTTTTTTTTGTTTCTTGGTTATATTGCTTTTCAACTTAATTATTTTCTTTGTCGTATAATTTTTTTCTTAAACAAATTACATTAACACACCGACAACAATACCACTGCCTTCGAACGCCGAGCGGCAATGTGTTCAAAGTTCTTCTTCTCACTCGTTACTCTTGCGCTCACTCACTGACATGGAATGTTACGAAAAAAATGTGTTGACAGTACTTGACACCAATGAAACAAATACTGCAGTGAAGTCGTTGGAGAGACTTCACTATACAACACTCGACTGTCATTGCAAAATGCACTCAATACTGTAGAGTGCAGTAGCGCATTTTGCATAGAGAAATTAAATTTGTGCAGATGTCTACTGTCATCAAAATTTTGCTTACAAAAATCCATGTTATTGAAGAAGGATTTAACAACGAAACACTTTAAAACTATACAACAATTTTTGGGTTCTTTGACTTATACCAAATTTCATAAGAATCTTTTATGCACAGAATCTAAACATTATTTTTTTGGTTATCACTGTTTGAAAATTTAGAAAATGTTTCTAGTATAATATTATTTTAGAGAATTTTTACTATTTGATTAAAATGTTATATGTAATGCTTAATATATAAAAAACAGTTTTCGACATATTTTACAAAAAAAAAAAAATGGCGAATTAAAAATTTAAACGAATTTGAATGTTTATTTTATTTTTTTGTATTTTATTTTATTTATTATTATGTTTTGTTGTTAAAATAACCTTTAAAAACATTTATCAATTTGAGAAATCAATTTTCGCTTACACGGCCACAAATGGGTTAAAATCCAGCGCAAATAATGAATTGCGTTTTTATGCATTTCTGTGGCCAAGTGTCAAAAAACTAGCAAAACTTTCACTGCAAACTTTTTGTCGGAAATTATTTTATGATTTATATAAAAACATACGATACGCATGCCGCACGGCAGCAGCATTGGCAGCGGAAACGGAAACTTTGTGCTGTTTTCGGAACTCTTTAAATGTATTTTATTCGCCAGTGCAACCAACCAACTCCCCCCAATGGTCTATTTAAACCCATTGGTGTTTTATATTTTGCAACTTTTTCACTTTTTCGATTGTCTTACTTTGAGCTGGCCCACATGTGGGACACACTAATACAAACGCAAAAGTACGACACACATATTAACATAATTCTGCAACTGCATTAATTTATTTAAATTGTGTAGGGAAAAAGTAGTTTTTTGTTCTTGTTTATACAAACTCCACTTCATAAACAAATTTTGTATAATTAACAATGTTTTGCTTTTCATAGAAATCTCTTATTTAACTCTGACTAATTTCATTATTTGCATTTAATTATTTTTGCTAATTAAACATATTATCAACATATTATCGTGAACATTATGTAATTACATATTGTATATGGGAGGCGTGTAATTTTAAATATTTTCAGCTAAAAACTAGTTAACATATTTTGCCGGAAAACATTTAAATGATTAGTTTGCATTTGCATTGCTTTTAATTATTTTGCATATTGTAGTAAAATGGCGATCTAGGTGTATAATTATTTTTTTTTATGTTAAACTAATTATTAGATGACTTCTGTAATTAATATTATTATCTTGTTAATTTATAACTATTTTACTATTGATTTTTGCAAAATTTCAATAAATTAAAATATCTTCAAAATAAATACATATGTATTTGATTTACGCCCAAAAGTAGAAGCTTTTGTTTTTACTACATTTATGTAGTTGAAAATAACTACATAATTAACTACATTTTGTCTTGAGATATATAAAAAAAATGACTACATACGCTTTTAATTTTACTACATTCTGTATTTATTATATTTCGTTGTGATTCCTAACACATAATGTAGAAACCTGAAACTCAAAATAAGACTTAGCCTTTTTGTGCCGCACAGTGGTATTTTCATTAAAATAAATCAATACATAGTCATTGTATAATGAAAAGTCACCAAATACATTTTTATGAAAAACTTAATTTTCGACTTTGTTGATTAATATTATAAAATGAATATTTGGCATTTTGAAAATGTATTTGGTGACTTTTCGTTCTACAATGACGGTATAATTTAGCTTGATTCATTCTATACTGTATATATTTAAAACTTTTTATACAGACACAATTTTCCTTCAATATAAATTAAAACTGCTACATATTAAAACATTAATTTATTTTATTTTTATTTTGTTGAAATTTCCTCTCTAACATCTTATACAACCATCGCGTTGCTCATTGTTCGCTATCGATTGCTCGACATCCTGTCGTGTTCAAAGCAAATGCACAGAGACAGTCAGTCCGCCAGAGAAACGAATGCTAAATGCTATAACGCTTGACCGAAGATAAATTTCCATTTCCTCAGCATTCGAAATGGTATGGCTCATGGATGGCCAGTGGCGGCCACCCACTGGGTGTTTGCTGGACGCTGTACATTGGACTAAATGCTATTGTTTGTGTTTATATATATTATGTTTGCTGGGATCAATTGCAACTTGACCCACATATAGAAACCAAAGCGCACAACTGAGGTTATAGAAAATACACAAACAAAAAAAAAACAAATATGATTGTCAGAAATATGTTCTAATAACAGCACTAAAGATTTAAAAATATGCTTGTTTAAATTAACTGCATTGATGGTTGGTATTATATTGAATGATTGTTGTGTGTTTGCAATGATTATTTTGTTTGTATTGATAAATAATAATTATTACAATGTACTCGGCTGAAATATTTGTAATTAAAACAATCGTTTACAATGATTGCAGTCGATCATATCATCGTTGTAAGCGTAAAAGTAACCAATGATTTTTTTTAATAGTTCTTATATATATAGTATTCGCATAAAACTATTCGAATTTTGAATTTTTTACATGGTATTTGTTTAGTGTTCTTCTGCAAGATATCGTTGTGGACAATGATTTATATGTTTGAAATAATTATACAATCAATATTATGCTGCTCATATGTTTATATCATTTCATGGTCATTGCAGTAATCCATATTGTTTTATTTTTAGCCTAAAATATTCGTATTTATCTTAACCATTTCTACGAATGAAAAAAATATATATTTTTATGGCAAGCAATTAAACAGTTGACAACAACCCATCAAAGCCAACAATAGCAGATATCATTGTAGCAAAATAATATAAAGGATATTATGGTTGTGGTAATTAACGATTTGTCATTATAAAAATATTTCAAACATTTGCACATATAATTCGGAAAGTTGACATATTGGATTGTAGTGGGCAAATATATAAAATTATTGCTGCTAACATTTTTTTTTTGTTCATAATAATAATATTGTTTCATATGATCATTTCAGACATTCTCTCATTTAAAGCTGCTACAACAGCAATGAATGGTTGTATATTTGGTAGAAACATTTATACAATTGAAACAACCATTCATGTTGATGACAAATATTTAAATAGTTAACTGAAAACAATTATAACTCAAATCTTTACCATAACTATTATAACATTTATCACTGTAACAAACATAATGAAAACATAATAGGATTTTAGTAGTAGAAATTTTTCATTATAAATATTTTAAACATATTTTTATTTGCGTGTATATTTCCAGTAGAGGTTGACATATAGGAAGGGTGGTATGTGCAGCATACTTCTAGATAGTGCTCTGGGATTGAGTGTGACATATGGAGGATGCGAGTGTATTTTGTGGCAGATATGGCATAGACTGGTGCGTGCTTTGGTCAGTGGGTCATTTGGTTGGCTGCCCCCGTTCGGTCGGAACCGAAATCCAAAATAGCCATCGAATAAAATGGATAAATTGAGAGAGTTGTCATTTGTGATGCTCCTCTGCGGGAGTCTGTCGGGCGCTCGGGTTAGTTGCTGGGGTTTGTTGGTTCGGTCGTTGGATAACTGCATTTTGGAGGACACTCGACACTTGGGCTGACGTACAAACCGAGTCGAACCGAATCGCACCGCACCGCACGGCACGGCACCGCACCACACATCGCACAGAGGGGACATTTTAACGAGCTTACGTTGCAATTGCGGTGCTTGAGTGAAGCATGGAGGACATGTTGGAAATGAGCGAGCTTATGGCGAGCCGCACTTTTTGCAAATACACAAAAACAATGTTGCTGTTGAGTATTTAATAACAACAACAACAATGCGTACTTACTTACTTAAATGGCCCTTACAACCGTGGATCGGTTTTGGCCGCTGAGATGAAGCCGCGCCAGTCGGATCTGCTTTGCGCGCGCTGACGCCAGTTAGAAATACCAAGCGTTGCCAGGTTGTCCTCAACTTGGTCTTTCCAACGCAGATTTGGACGCCCTCTTCTACGCTGTCCACCTTCGAGTTTCGATTCAAGCACCTTCTTGGCTGGAGTGTTTTCATCCATTCGTTCGACATGACCTAGCCAGCGAAGCCGCTGGATCTTGATGCGCTTGACTATGTCAATGTCGTCGAATAACTCATACAGCTCGTGGTTCATCCTGATTCGATACTCGTTAGCAAAGCAGATAGGGCCAAAGATTTTACGGAGAATCTTTCTCTCGAACGCTCCCAGTACTCTCTCATCGGTGGTGGCCAGCGTCCATGTTTCTGCACCATAAAGTAGGACGGGCATGATGAGTGACTTGTAGAGCGTTATTTTTGTCCGGCGAGAGAGGGCTCTGCTTCTCAATTGCCTACTGAGCCCAAAGTAGCACCTGTTGGCAAGAGTTATTCTCCGTTTGATCTCCAGGCTGACGTCGTTGTTGCTGTTTACGCTGGATCCCAGATAGACGAAGTCCTTCACAATGTCGAACTTGTGGGTGTCAAAATCAGCTTTTTGTCCAAGACGCACGGACTCTTTTTTGCTTGTTGACACAAGGAACTTCGTCTTGTCCTCGTTCACCGCTAGACCCATTCGACGCGACTCTTTCTCCAATCTGGAGAATGCTGCGCTGACTGCTCGTGTGCTCCTGCCAATGATATCAATATCGTCGGCATATGCGAGCAGCATGACACTTTTGTTGAAGATAGTGCCGCTTTGACGGAGTTCGGCAGCTCGAACTATTTTCTCCATCAATAAGTTAAAAAAGTCGCACGATAGGGAGTCACCCTGTCTGAAACCTCGTTCGGTATGAAATGGCTCGGAGAGGTCTTTTCCTATTCTCACTGAGCAACGTGTGTTGCTCAGGGTCATCCTGCAAAGCCTTATAAGTTTCGCAGGTATACCGAACTCAGACATTGCGGCGTATAATCGTTCCCTTATCGGAGTGTCGAAGGCGGCTTTATAGTCGACTAATAGGTGGTAGGTGTCGATCTGTTTTTCTAGGGTCTTTTCCTGGATTAGGCGCAATGTGAAAATCTGGTCTATGGTGGACTTTCCAGGTCTGAAGCCGCACTGATAAGGTCCAATCAGTCTGTTGACGATGGGCTTCAGTCTTTCACATAATACGCTCGATAGAACCTTGTATGCGATATTGAGTAGGCTGATCCCACGGTAGTTGGCGCAGATAGTGGGATCCCCTTTCTTAAGGATTGGGCAGAGTACACTGAGGTTCCAGTCACTTGGCATGCTTTCATCCGACCATATTCTGCTTACGAGCTCGTGCATGCTCTCTATTAGCTCTTCGCCTCCGGTCTTAAACAATTCAGCAGGCAGGCCATCAGCACCTGCGGCTTTGTTGTTTTTCAGCCGAGCAATGGCTGTTCTGACCTCGTCATGGTCGGGTGGCGGAATCTCAACGTCGTCATCAAGTACTGGGGTTGCCGGGTTTGCTTCTCTATCGGTGGAATTGAGGTCATCATCACCGGTCAGCAGTTTAGAGAAGTGATCCCTCCATATTTTCAGTGTGCTCTGGATATCTGTCACTAGATTCCCGTTCTCATCTTTACAGGAAGAGGCTCCGGATTTTGAACCTCCGGCTAGGCGTCTTATTTTCTGGAAGAATTTTCGAGCCTCATTCCTGTCCCCATGCATCTCAATCTCCTCACACTCACGTCTTTCTGCCTCGCTTTTTTTACGCCTGAAAAGACGTCTCTCTTCCCTCCTCTTCTCTTTGTATCGCTCCTTCGCAGCTCGCGTAGCTACTGACTGCAGGGTGGATTTGTACGCAGCGTCTTTCTCTGCAGTGGCCGCGCGACACTCTTGGTCATACCACTGATTCCTCAGGGGGCGTTGGAATCCAAGCACCTCTTCGGCAGCCGTACGCATAGAGCAGGAGATATGATTCCACTGCGCGCTTATATCATCGAGAGGAGGAGTGCTTTGTCTAAGCAGGTGTGAGAGTCGAGTGGAAAAGGCTTGCGTTGTCTGTTGTGATTGCAGCTTTCCGACGTCTAGCTTTCTCTGCGTTTGGTTCCGTACGTTCTTCGCAGCGCTTAAGCGTGTGCGGACCTTGGCTGCTACAAGGTAATGATCCGAGTCCATATTGGCACCTCGGATAGTGCGTACGTCCATCACGCTTGAAGCGTGCCTTCCGTCAATCACAACGTGATCAATTTGATTTCGAGTTTTTTGATCGGGCGACAACCATGTGGCCTTGTGGATATCGAAATGTTCGAATCTAGTGCTACTAACTACCATGTTTCGTGCTGCGGCGAAGTCGATTAGCCTCGTTCCGTTATCGGAAGTGTTGGCATGGAGGCTAAATTTTCCGATTGTGGGACAATAGATGGCTTCTCTGCCCACCTTGGCGTTAAAATCGCCTAGCACGATTTTGATATCGTGGCGGGGGCAGCGCTCGTATGCGTTGTCTAGGCGCTCGTAGAAGCGCTCTTTTGTCTCGTCATCTTTCTCGTTCGTCGGAGCGTGTGCACAAATTAGGCTGATATGGAAATATTTAGCCTTGATGCGGATTGTTGCCAGCCTTTCGTCCACGGGCGTGAACCTAGAGACAAGATGGCGGAGTCTCTTGCTGACCACAAATCCACATCCAAATTCGTGTCTCTCCGCATGGCAGCTGTAGTAGATATCACAGGACGCTTGTTTCGAACAGCCCTGTCCCGTCCATCGCATCTCCTGGATAGCGGTGATGTCAGCCTTATATTTTTCGAGGACATCTGCCAGCTGGATAGAGGCACCTTCCCTATAAAGGGTCCGGACATTCCAGGTGCATATCCGTAAATCATGGTCCTTAAAACGTTTGCGTGGGTCGTCATCGTTGTAATCGGTCGTTATCCGAGGCTTCTTTTTTGTTTTCATTGGGCGCATAGGTTTTTTCCGTGGTGGGACCCAAACCCAACGCACGAACCCTCACTCTGAGGGAGATGCTCGCCACTCACTTTAGCCGACTTCTACACCGGGTGGTGTAGAGCGCCGTTTCCAGGGACTTCCACGAGGAGGACTTCCACCGAAGTGGAGGTGTCACCATTTGAGAATTTGTCAATTCTGGTGACCAGTGAGTTGACTTGAGACGACACCGACAATGCGTACTACAACTACAAAATACAATAATGGCGCACTTACGAGAAGGTTGAAGTGTACAACAACAACAACAACAACAACAACAAGAACTGCAACAACAATATTATGTGTGGCTTGTTGACCAGGCAGCTCAAGTTGCATGCAACCGCATTGCAACAACTTCAACAACAACACAAACAACAAGAACAACACTAACAACTATAAAGTATCTGCTAGAACGCATCCAATTCCATATTGAGTGGCATTCAACATGAGTCAAAAGTGCTCACTGTAGGGTGTTCTACTAGATGTATTTGTATGTGTGTGATTTTATTTTGTTGTATGTTGTTGTATGTTGTTGTTGTTGTTGACTGCTGCTTCAATTCAAAATTAGAATTTGAATTTCCAAGTGGTCCTGCCACTCCATTCTTGTCACTCACTCACCCACAAACACCGAGATGAACACGTGCACACACACACAAACACTTGGCCACTCACAGTCACACATACACACACATAAATATTTCACACACATTCGACACATTTTCAATCTGATTTTGTTGGTTCAATTTATTTTGAAGCAGTGGCTTGAGTCTCATTGAGTTTTGTTTCGAGTGCATTTTTCAAACTAATTTTGATTTATCTTCTGTTGCACATTCTAAATCTGCACTCGGTGCTTTATGTTTGCGCACATTTTAGTCAGTTGTTTTAATCGGAAAAATGCTAATTTTTAGCTGACTTAAAAACGTTTTTAAAATTTAGGTAATCTATATATATAAAACTCTTGGTACGTCTGTCAGTCTGTCTGTCTGTCTGTTTGTTCCAGCCTCACGTCTAAACCGCTGAACCGATTTAATGAAATTTTGCCACAGGATACTAAGGAGTCCGGAGGGTGTCATAGGCTATATATAGGTGGGATTGGACAAAGGGGCGTGGTACCTCCCATACAACATAAACTTTCAAAACGACATAACACAGCACATACACAATCTAAAAAGATGAAACAAAAAACTAAAATTCACCACACTAAAACTCACCACACTAAAACTCACCACACTAAAACTCACCACAATAAAACTCACCACGCTAAAACTCACCACACTAAAACTCACCACACCAAAACTCGCCACACTAAAACTCACCACACCAAAATTCACCACACTAAAACTCACCACACTAAAAATTCACCACACTAAAACTCACCACACTAAAACTCACCATACTAAAAACTCACCACACCGAAACTCATCACACTAAAACTCACCACACTAAAACTCACCGCACTAAAACTCACCACAATAAAACTCACCACACTAAAATTCACTACACTAAAAATTCACCACACTAAAACTCACCCCACTAAAACTCACCACACCAAAACTCACCACACTAAAACTCACCACACTAAAAATTCACTAAACTAAAAATTCAACACACTAAAACTCACCACATTAAATAATAATTATTAAATAATGATATAAAATAATAATAATGTTTTGTTATATTATATCTATGAATTCACAAAATCTTGGCACGAGTCGTGCACGGGTCCAGCTAGTTAGCAATAAATTTTGCATTCATAACATATTTTTTTATGAAAACTAAATCTTACGATACAATCATTTTTACAAAACTTTTAATTTATCACTTTATATTCAATATATTACACTAAAAATTTAATATTCTTCATATAACACTTAAAAACAAATTTTTCTAATAAATACATTTTCTCAAAAAATAAATAATAAATAAAATTTAACAAATATTTTACTAACCCCCAAATCATGTATCTTTTTATTATCGTGTGACTACGATTCGTTTCCAGTCCCCTTTGTCTAAAATTTGTATAACTTATTTCAAACGTTCGTTTTGCTCTTTAAATCGAACGTTTGTTCAAAATTTTTGATTTGCCATCTATTTTTCATAAACAAAATTAGTTTTTTTTTACTTTGTAGTATGATTTATATGCTAACAACAAAAAAAACTGTCAAAACGAGCGTACTTAACGTATCGTTTGGTACATGAATAAAAAATTGTAGTCACACGATATTCAACCGACATTCGAACGAATTGTAGCCGATATCGTTGTCACCGGGAAATCCATGATCGACACGTAAATGTCTTTTTTCTAAATTTAATATTTTACTCACAATTTTTTCCAAAAATTCAAAAGTTTCCTAAAAATTAAAAAAGTTCCCTAAAAATTAAAAAATTGTCTGATTTTCAATTTTTCAAATAATTTCAAAAATTCACTACATATTCAAAAGCTCACTAAAAATTATTATTTTTTTTTAATAATTTCAAACCTTTAGTAAAAATTCAAATGCGCACTAAAAATTCTAATGTTCACTAAAAATTTAAAAGTTTCCTAAAAAATCAAATATTCAATACAAATTAAAATGTTCAATAAAAATTTAAAAGTTCACTAAAATTTCAAAAGTGCACTATAAAATTAAATATTCACAGAAAATGAAATAGTTCAATAAAAATTCAACATTTTACTAAAAATTTACTAAGTATTATTAATTACTAATAAATAAAATATTTACTAAAAATTCAAATATTCACTAAATATTCATTAAAAATTAAAATGATCACTAAAAATTAAAAACTTAAATGTTCATTCAAAATTTAAATTTTCAATCAGAATTCAAATATTTACTAAAAATTTAAATGTTCACTGTAAATTCAAATGTTCACTAAAAATTCAAAATTTCACTACAAAATCAATAGTTCCCTAAAAATTCAAAAATTCAGTAAGTTAATTTTTTAAATAATTTCAAATATTCAGTACAAATTCAAATGTGCACTAAAAATTTAAAAGTTTACTAAAAATTCTAATGTGCACTAAAAATTTAAAAGTTTACTAAGAAATCAAAAATATTCCATAAAAATTAAAATGTTCAATAAAAAGTCAAAAGTTTACTAAAAATTCAAAAGTTCACTTAAAAATCACAAGTGTTCTAAAAAATTAAATATCCGAACAAAAATAAAATGTTCAATAAAAATTCAACAGTTTACTAAAAATTTACTAATTAATTTACTATTATTAATTACTAATATATAAAATTTTCATCAAAAATTCAAATATTCACTAAAAATTTTAATATCCACTAAAAATTCAAATGTTCACTAAAAATTCAAATATTCACTAATAATTCAATTGTTCACTAAAAAAATCAAATGTTCACTAAAAATTCAAATGTTCACTAAAAATTCATATATTTATTCGAAATTAAAATGCTTACTTTGAATTCCAATGTACACTAAAAATTAAAAAGTTCCCTAAAAATACAAAAGTTCACATAAAATTCAAATATTACTTAGATTCTCCTGTTCAACAAAGTTTAAAATGTTCACTAAAAATTCAAATGTTTTAATAAAAATGCACAATGAAATTTTAAAAAGATTACAAAATTGCTATTTTCAATCAAAATTGAATAAAAATTAAAAAAAAAAACATATATACAAAATATAAACACATTTTTCGCTTTAAACAAAAATATAAACAGAATTCGAAAATTTTCAATATTTTACAAAAAAAAAAGTATTGAAAAAGTCTAAAAATTTTATATCTATATTTAATTTTCCAATCAAGTTTAAATTGTTCACTAAATGATCACTAAAAATTCGACATGAAAATAAACTTTTAGGCGCATATATTTTTTATAATATATCATAATCCTTAATCTAGGGCTCAGAGAACTACTCTGTAATGCAAGCCTAAAGTCCGGAAATCGATTCCCAGAACCACCATACTTAATTAACCCGAACAAATTTCCATCAGTACAAATTCAGAATGTCTAGCAAATGTAAAAAATACAGCCGTCATCGAGTTTAATTTATCATTTTTGGGTTTCTGATTGGGAGTCTATCTATTGGAATTTCAATTAAATGGTCGACTGAAACTGTTAATCTTCGTTGAACATTATAAAAGTAAAAAGCAACTTATCGGAAATTTCTTTTATATAATGCTTATATAATAATTAGATTCTCCTTTTATAGCACTCTACTATAAAGTATTCTTTATGCCATTTTATATTACTTACGTCTTGGGTCTGTACCCCACAACACTACGAGATGCCGACTCACTCAGCTGTACATCACACAAAGTCCCACGCAATTATAGTTCCCAAAGCAACCGGCAATAGCCTCCTTTGTTAGAATACCCCAAAGACCCAGTAAACTAAGCGTCCGCTGTGAATCCACGGCAATGTGAGTCCTTTAATAATGATTTTCAAGTAATAAAAAACACACTTACACCGTATACCGTATACCTGAAGAGGATACAAATTTGCATGACAAAAATGAAGGAAACACATAAACAGCAAAGCAATTGCACGGCAAGGATACAACAAGGATGCAAAGATTCACAGACGACGTCAACATAAAAATGCAGTGCACAAATACACATTGAAAATCACACACACACACACTCACTCACATCACACAGACACTTTTGCACTTAAGCACAAACACAAATGTAATTTTTCGCGAAAAAGTTTTCACAACTTAATTGAAAAAAAAAAAAGAAAAAGAGAAATTGTTGCAAACTAAAAACTAAAAATAAAAAATATAAAAACTAAAAGAATTGAGGGCAGAAAAGTGTGCTTTTTGCATAAGTATGTGTTGTATGTTTTGAAGTGTGTGTGTAGTGTGCGCAGTGCATAGTGTGTGTGATGTGTGTTGTTGAGCTGCGGGTTAATGTAGTGTAGAAAATATTTTTACAATTTTCTACTTATTTAAATTCATATTTTTTATTTTCACTTCACTTACACTTTTTTTCTTAGTCCCCCACCACCACCACCACCAGTCACTTTGTTAATAATTTTACTTTTAGCCCGTTATTTCTAGCGTCTGAAGTGTGCTTTATGCCAGGGCTGGCATATTTATGGGAATATGCAGCCCTGTGTGTGGCTGCGTTGACGTGTCGTGAGTTACGAGTGTTAAGAACATACACACACATTTGGAAAAGCATTAGGTGTTGCGACAATGACTAAAATAACAAAATTAAAATTTTAAAAATTAAATAAAAATTAATTGCTTTACTAAAAATTCAAATGTTCAATAAAAATTTAATTTTTCACTCCAAAATTCAAATGTTCACTAAAAATTTATTTTTTGACTAAAAATTCAATTTCACTAAAAATTAAATATTGCTCTAAAAATTCAATTTTGCTCTAAAAATTTCAAGTTTTCATTAAAAATTCAATTTTTTAACAAAAATTCAAATTTTCACTAAATATTCAAATTTTCATTAAGAATTCATTTTTCCACTAAAAATTCAATTTTTCACTAAAAAAAAATCCAATTTTTCACTAAAAATTCAATTTTACTAAAAATTCAAATTTTCACTAAACATTCAAATTTTCATTAAGAATTCATTTTTCCACTAAAAATTCAATTTTTCACTAAAAAAATCAAATTTTTCAATAAAAATTCAATTTTTCACTAAAAATTCAATTTCACTAAAAATTCAAATTTTCACTAAACATTCAAATTTTCATTAAGAATTCATTTTTCCACTAAAAATTCAATTTTTACTAATAATTCAATTTTTCACTAAAAATTAAATTTTTCACTAAAAATTAAAATTTTCACTAAAAATTCAAATTTTCACTAAAAATTCAATTTTTCACTAATAATTCTATTTTTCACTAAAAATTCAAATTTTCACTAAACATTCAAAATTTCATTCATTTCAATTTTTCACTAAAAATTCAATTTCACTAAAAATTAAATTTTGCACTAAAATTTCAATTTTTCATTAAAAATTCAATTTTTCACCAAAAATTCAATTTTCACTAAAAATTCAATTTTTCACTAAAAAGTCAATGTTTCGCCAAAAATTCAATTATTTTAACCAGTTAAAGTAAGAACAACCAGAAGAATGTCCTCTCGTATTCTGTAAATTCAAGTACCCCTGCTTAATGTTACTTTAATCCATTTTCTAGTTGGTTTTCCACCCACTTTTAGACATTTTTGTTTTTGGTTGATATTTTTTTACCAAGTCATGTTAATTTTATATGTTGTGTCTTGTGGACACTTTTTCCGTGTTATTTTTCATACACTATGCAAATGACAGGTGTTGCCACACTTGTTTTTTTTTTTTTTGTTGATATTTTTTTTGCACTGCACTTATTTAAATGTGTATGAGTTTTCTATGCGACAAATACGACATAAATAAGTGTGCGTGTCGTGTTGGTGTCAGTGCTTGCAAGAGTGTTAGACTCCTTTATATGTGTCTGCGTCTCCGGGCACCATGATCATATCGCGCCTTCTTTCGGGTACTTCTGGGTACACTTGACGTGGTTTTCTGCTTTTTATGCTGGTTTCTCGCTTTCTGCCTTAATGTTAACACATCTTGGACTACCGTAAAATTTTTAGTGAAAATTTTAATTTTTAGTAAAAAATAATTGTTAGTGAAAAACTAATTCTTAGAGAAAAATACATGGTGAATATTGAATTTTTAAAGCAAAATTCTATTTTATAGTGAATATTGAAACATTTCATTTTTAATGAAATTTAAAATTTTTTTAATGAAATTATAGTGAAAAATTGAATTTTTATTGAAAAATTGAATTTTTAGTGAAAAATTGAATGTTTTAGTGAAAATTTGAATTTTTAGTGAAAATTTGAATTTTTAGTGAAAATTTGAATTTTTAGTGAAAATTTGAATTTTTAGTGAAAATTTGAATTTTTAGTGAAAAATTAAAATTTTAGTGAAAAATTGAAATTTTAGTGAAAAATTCAAATTTTACTGAAAAAGTGAATTTTTAGTGATGAATTGAATTTTTAGTGAAAAATTGAATTTTAGCGAAAAATTGAATTTTTAGTGAAAATTTGAATTTTTTAGTGAAAAATTGAATTTTTAGTGAAAAATTGAATTTTTAGTGAAAAATTGAATTTTTAGTGAAAAATTGAATTTTTAGTGAAAAATTGAATTTTTAGTGAAAAATTGAATTTTTAGTGAAAAATTGAATTTTTAGTGAAAAATTGAATTTTTAGTGAAAAATTGAATTTTTAGTGAAAAATTGAATTTTTAGTGAAAAATTGAATTTTTAGTGAAAAATTGAATTTTTAGTGAAAAATTGAATTTTTAGTGAAAATTTGAATTTTTAGTGAAAAATTGAATTTTTAGTGAAAAATTGAATTTTTAGTGAAAAATTGAATTTTTAGTGAAAAATTGAATTTTTAGTGAAAAATTGAATTTTTATTGAAAAATTGAATTTTTAGTGAAAAATTGAATGTTTTAGTGAAAATTTGAATTTTTAGTGAAAATTTGAATTTTTAGTGAAAATTTGAATTTTTAGTGAAAATTTGAATTTTTAGTGAAAATTTGAATTTTTAGTGAAAAATTAAAATTTTAGTGAAAAATTGAAATTTTAGTGAAAAATTCAAATTTTACTGAAAAAGTGAATTTTTAGTGATGAATTGAATTTTTAGTGAAAAATTGAATTTTAGCGAAAAATTGAATTTTTAGTGAAAATTTGAATTTTTTAGTGAAAAATTGAATTTTTAGTGAAAAATTGAATTTTTAGTGAAAAATTGAATTTTTAGTGAAAAATTGAATTTTTAGTGAAAAATTGAATTTTTAGTGAAAAATTGAATTTTTAGTGAAAAATTGAATATTTAGTGAAAAATTGAATTTTTAGTGAAAAATTGAATTTTTAGTGAAAATTTGAATTTTTAGTGAAAAATTGAATTTTTAGTGAAAAATTGAATTTTTAGTGAAAAATTGAATTTTTAGTGAAAAATTGAATTTTTAGTGAAAAATTGAATTTTTAGTGAAAAATTGAATTTTTAGTGAAAAATTGAATTTTTATTGAAAAATTGAATTT
This sequence comes from Dryomyza anilis, assembly GCA_951804985.1. Classification (NCBI taxonomy): domain Eukaryota; kingdom Metazoa; phylum Arthropoda; class Insecta; order Diptera; family Dryomyzidae; genus Dryomyza; species Dryomyza anilis. The sequence continues at coordinate 123,470,395 of OX638130.1, read as the reverse complement.
TTAGTGAAAAATTGAATGTTTTAGTGAAAATTTGAATTTTTAGTGAAAATTTGAATTTTTAGTGAAAATTTGAATTTTTAGTGAAAATTTGAATTTTTAGTGAAAATTTGAATTTTTAGTGAAAAATTAAAATTTTAGTGAAAAATTGAAATTTTAGTGAAAAATTCAAATTTTACTGAAAAAGTGAATTTTTAGTGATGAATTGAATTTTTAGTGAAAAATTGAATTTTAGCGAAAAATTGAATTTTTAGTGAAAATTTGAATTTTTTAGTGAAAAATTGAATTTTTAGTGAAAAATTGAATTTTTAGTGAAAAATTGAATTTTTAGTGAAAAATTGAATTTTTAGTGAAAAATTGAATTTTTAGTGAAAAATTGAATTTTTAGTGAAAAATTGAATTTTTAGTGAAAAATTGAATTTTTAGTGAAAAATTGAATTTTTAGTGAAAAATTGAATTTTTAGTGAAAAATTGAATTTTTAGTGAAAATTTGAATTTTTAGTGAAAAATTGAATTTTTAGTGAAAAATTGAATTTTTAGTGAAAAATTGAATTTTTAGTGAAAAATTGAATTTTTAGTGAAAAATTGAATTTTTAGTGAAAAATTGAATTTTTAGTGAAAAATTGAATTTTTAGTGAAAAATTGAATTTTTAGTGAAAAATTGAATTTTTAGTGAAAATTGAATTTTTAGTAAAAAAATTCAATTTTTAGTGAAAAATTCAATTTATAGTGAAAAATTGAATTTTTAGTGAAAAATGTAATTTTTAGTGAATAATTTTAATGAAAATTTTAATTTTAAAATAAATTTGAGTTTTTTGTTTTTTTTTTTAATTTGGTCATCATGAATTAAAATACATATTATTTTTTAAATTTTTAGAATTTAATTGTTCTAAGTTTTGGGTTTAAACTTAAACTTGAATTTTATTAGTTTTTGTTTTGAGTCCTTTATCTCTAATGATATCATTGGGTCATAAAGTATTTGCGTCAAAATGGGTTAAAATAAAATGCAGTGTGTTTTTGGTACACCTTTCTGTTCTGTAATGGCGCTCAAGTGTAAATTTGTGTGTAAATGTGCTGAAAGTCGTGATATTAAAATGTTTATGATGTGTCAACAATGCGCTCATAGCTTTTCATTTGGAAGTTACTTTTGGCACATACAAACAGCCATTCACACTTTGTGTTCTGTGTGTGTGAAATACATACTAACTACACGCTTTGACACTTGGTCGACGCTGCGGTATAATTTTTGCAAAAAGGGCCAGTGTTCGTTCTGGTGCCCAGCAGCTGGAAAATTGGTTTTTTGTGACCATGTTTTTTTGAATACTACTAAATAATTTGTTTCAATGTTTTATTTTTTATTTAGATTTATTTTTTTTTCGAAATTTCTTAGTGAATTTTTTAAAAACGAATGCTTTTGGATTTTCATGTTAAAATTGAATGACAGAAAAATATTAGTTTTTCTTTTATATTTATCGAATAATTTTGTAATTTCGCTGTAAGGTAATCTTCTAAATAATTTGTATTATTGGGTTTAAATTCTACAAAAATGTAACCACGAATTATATGAAAATTGTGTATGGGATGTCCATAGGAAAATCATATTGAGTAGACTGAGTATTGAGTAAATTGAAAATTTATTTTATTTCTTTTTAAAATTTTAGATTTAATCATAGACAATATTTAACATCATTTTCAAGCAACTTTTATTAGTTATTAAATTTTTTTAATTTTTTGTATGGTGTATAATATTTTGCGGAGATTAGAACATGCAAACGTACAAAGCAAGTATATTACAAAACACAGCTAGGTATCTTAATTAAATATTTATTTATTTGTCTGTCTCTATGTCTCATTGTGCAATCGAGCAATGGAGAGATTTGCGCGCTTTCCAGAGCATCCCAAAAGTTCCGCTAAAAGTTTCAGCATATCCTGCTAAAGGATTCGCAATACTAAAAGCTATTTTTAAGAACTTTTTATGCAGGTTATTAGCGCGTTAAATATCGTATATTTTTTTTAAGAATTTCAAGTAATGTTATTTCATTTTTAAATATTCTTTTTCTAGAAAATGTGTAGTTGATAAAGGGGTCCCTAAATATAACCCTTGCATACCCTTCTGTGTAAAATACTTAAATTCAATTTAGCTTTTTATAAATGGTCATATGCTGTGAGCTGTTTAAATTGCAAATAAATTTTGCAATAACATCAAATATTTAAACAACTCGAAAATGCAACAGCATCAGCAGAGTAAGCAGTAGCAGCTTTAAACAATCCTATAAAAGCATTTGCTTCCTTTAGCATTTTATTTTTACTTTAATTTATTATTTTTTGTACTTTGCACTGCATTGAGCTAGAATCGAACTCGACAGCTGTTCGCTTACTTTACAGACAACACAAACACCAAGAAAGAGAGAAACAGACACAGACAAGTGGCAACAATTGCTGTGTTGTCCATTGGCTCCTCGCAGATCTATACCCAGGCTCTTACACTGTGGAAAATTTTAAATAATTTGAAATTTAATTTAAAAATCAAGGATTGAAATCGAAACCGATATCCGTTGTGAACAAATCTGAAATAAACCGTTTAAAAAATTTGAGAAATGAAAAACAAAATTAAAAAACAGAATATTATTTCTAATTTGTTAATTGGTTTTTAGTTTTTGTATGAGTAATATTTAAATAACAAAATTTTGTTGATCAATGTATTAAAAATATGAAAAAAATAATCTTTAATACAAAAACCGATATGAAACGTATCAAGGGAGATATATATAATCGTTATTCGATTTCAATCTTTGGACATTATTTTTATATTTACTAAACTCAAAACCATTCCTAAGGCTTTCTTATTCAATATTTCTATATAAATTTATAATTTTCAGTGTTTCTATTTCGTTTCATTCACTTTTTTATAAAAAAAAATCATATAAAAAAATTATATACCATAATGTGCTATTTGCAAGATTCAAATTAAAAAAATTTTATCATAGTAGCTCTGAATTAAATGGCAGAAAATAATTTGTGTCAGTTATAGTCAATACAAAATTTATTTAACGCGAAAATGGCAAACGAAGTGGAAGTGCGAGAAAATATAATTAAATTTTTTCAAAAACAACCTAGTTGGTCTTTTAAAAAAATTGCCGAGGAGGTAAGGGCTAACCCTAAGACCATTTCTCGCGTTATCAACCGCTTTGAGGAAGACCTGAGTATTGATCGGAAGAAAGGTTCTGGTAAAAAAAAGGCCCACATGATCGTGAAAAGTCGAAGAAGGTTGTGAATATTTTAAAGAATGATCCAAGCATATCAGGAAGGAAATTGGCGAGAAAGGCGGATTGCTCAGAAACTTTCGTGCGTAGGACTAAGAAAGAAGCTGGGCTGAAGACGTACAAGGTCCAAAAAGTTCCGGATAGAAATGCCGTCAAAAATGAAACCGCAAAACAACGAGCTAAAAAGCTGAACCAAGATTTTTTTTTTAAATTCGATTGCTGCATAATGGACGACGAAACTTATGTTTCAGCGGACTTTTCTCAGCTACCTGGACAGGAATTTTATACAGCCGATTCTCGAGGAAATGTCGCTGAAAAATTCAAATAAAAAAAAAAATGACAAAATTCCCAAAGAATTTCCTTCTTTGGCAAGCAATTTGCAGTTGTGGAAAAAGGAGCAGCTCATTCGTGGAATCAGGTACAATTAATAGCGAAATATATGTGAAGGAATGCTTGCAAAAGAGATTGCTTCCATTTTTACGCCAACATGAAGTGTCCACATTTTTTTGGTCTGACCTCGCTTCATGTCACTACAGCAAAACGGCCTTGGAGTGGATCCAACAAAATGCAGTGATTTTGGTGCCTAGAGAAACCAATCCAACAAACTGTCCAGAACTCAGGCCGATTGAGATATACTGGGCTTTAGTAAAAAGGGAGATGAAGACGCAACAACATTAATGGAAGGGGTTCCGGAAAAATTAAAACTTTTTATTAAAAAATTAAAAAATATAGCCGCGGTAGCTCAGTGGTTAGTGCGTTGGACTGCGAGCCGAAAGGTCCCCGGTTCAAGCCTGGACTGGGGCTAACAACATCTTTTCATAGAAACATTTTTCTATACCGCGCTACCTCTCGGCAGTAAATGGCAAACCTACGAGAGTAAAAACCACTTTGAGTACAAATATAACACGCACAGCTCAAAATGGTGAGAGAGCTCGGCCTAAGTTCTTATAGAGCTGTAGTGCCAAACTATTATTATTATTATTATTATTATTATTATTATTATTATTATTAAAAAATATTAATTTCTGGTTTTTTATATTTTTTTTTTAAATCTAAAAATAATTTGCAAAATAAAATATTTTATTCTATAAAAATTCGATTACTAGATTTCTAGATTTTTTCATTTTGTAGCGGACAATTTTATTCGACTCAGTTCTTATGTATGCTTATTATGTTTTAATTTTAGTGTTTAAATTTTTATTATATTTGCTTATGTTTGTTTTGATTTTTCAATTATTTTTAATTATTTTTTAACCCTTTGTGTTTTTGTTTTCTTTTCTGTTTGGTCTTTTCTTTTGATTTTGTTTTTGAGATTCACTTATTGTCTCCTTTTTTACTTTTGTGTGCGTGTTTTTTCTTTTGTTTTTTATGCTTTAGCGTTTATGCTTAACTTTAATTTTTATTTTGATGTTGTTTTTATCTTTTTAATTTTCTTTTGTTTTTGCGTTTTTGTGGTTTTGTATTTTAGCTCATGTGTTTTTGCTTTTGTTCTTGCGTTTTTTGTTTTTTGTTTTGTCTTTTTTTTTATTTTTTTTTTGCGTTTTTGCTTTTGTTTTACACAAAACCAGTTTTTCTTTTTGTTTTATTTTTTCATTTGCTTTTATTTTTCAATTTTGTTTTTGCTTTTTATTTTTCTTGTGTTTCATATATTTCTGTTTTTTGTTCATTTTGTTTTTTATCATTTCTTTTATTTTGTGTTTTTATTGTTGTTAATGTGTTTGCTCATTGTGTTTTAATTTTTGTGTTTAACTTTTATTTATGTTGGTTTTATTTTTCTTTCATTTTTATTAAATTATTAGCCAATTGGGTTTTTGTTTTGTTTTCTGTTTTTTTTCTTTTGATTTTGTTTTTGAGATTCATCTAGTGTCTCTGTTTTTATATTTGTTTTCGTGTTTTTCTTTGGTTTTTTATGTTTTTGTTTTTGGATTTTTGCTTTTGCGTTTATGCTTATCTGTGTTTACATTAACTTTTCTTTTTAATTTTAATTTTGCTTTTGTTTTTTATTTTTTTACTTTGGTTTTCTATTTTTGCGTTTTTGTGGTTTTGTTTTTATGTTTTTGCTCTTCTGTTTTTGCTTTTGTTCTTGCGTTTATTGGTTTTTTTCTATAATTATACTTTTTTTGTTTTTATTTTTATTTTTGTGTTTTTGCTTTTGTTTTTACACAAAACCAGTTTTACTTTTTGTTTGTGTTTTTATTTTGCTTGTATTTTTTTATTTTTGTTTTTTTGCTTTTGACTTTACTTTTGTTTTTTTTTATGGTTTTCGGTCGTTATTATTGATTTAACATAATTTTTTAGTTTATAATATTTTATTGAAAATTATGACATATTATAAAATGCTGATAATAATTAATGAAAATGAGCTATCATTTTATCATTTCCTAACTAATTATTTTATTATTTCATTATCATGTACCCAGGTCGTGGCTAAGTTTTTCTTGTATTTTTTGTTTTGTTAAGAATTATATAAATTAAATAAATGTTGTAAGGTTAATAAACAATTGAACAATGATTATTTTCATTTGCCAAAAAATAATTATAAAAAATATACCCTGTATCTGCATTATTTTGGTTAGGTTTAAAAATTTGCCTTTGGGTTCAAAGATGAACTTTTTCAATTTTTCCATTTTAATTATAAAAATCTTTAATTAGAAAAATCACTGAAATGCAGAAAAGGCCTACTCCAATCAAATGCGATTTGGCATATAGAAAAAACGTTTTAATTGCATTAATTATATAATATGCAAATAATAAAAAATATAACTTTTAAAAAGCGGAATAAAATATGTCTCATGTTGTCAGTAATCGTTCTGAAAAATAAATAATCTTCCAAAATGTACTACGTTCGTAGTAAAATTAAATTTGTTTTCACAACAATACTGCAACTTGGCGATATATAATAAAAATTTAAAGTGTGCGAAATATGTGATATAACACATGCAAAAATAAATTTGTTTCCATATTTCAAAAATGCATTTAGTATAAAATAATTAAAATTATACTACATTCGTAGTAAATTTGACAATGATTTCGCTGAAGTGCAAACAATTTCTACGTGAAGCCACTGCGATGTTGATTTTTTTTTTGTTTTTCTTAAATCCTACTCAATCGAATTTTTCACATTTACCGAAGCTCTGCCATTATTTCTGAACCAAGGAATACAGCTTCACTTGCTTCTGATTCGATCTGTTAGTGTCTATATCTAGGATGTGTGGTGTGTTGCTGTTGCTGTTTATTTGTTTGTGTTTGTCTTTGTCTTTGTGTCTGTGTCCATGTGTGTGTACATGTGTTTGTATATGTGTGTGTATGTGTGTATGTGTACGTAATAAAGATAAAATGCGCTATTCGAACATTTTTCACAAATTGCTTGCATGCTGCTTGTCAAACAATCGAAGTTGTTGCTTGTATTTTTGTGGTTTCTTCATTTTGCTGCTATTGCTGATGTTATTTTTAATGTTGTTGTTGCTATTGCTGCTATTGTGTATCTTAAGGATGCGCTCTTGTTTGATTTTTTTCAATAAGTTTTTTTGTTGCTTTTATGCCATGGCGCACCGTTTTCAGGTTTATTGAGTTTCTCCGAATTGACACGCGTACAAATTGCACACGAGTGCGCAAAAATATGAGCCAGGATATAAGAAAGGATTCCACAAAAATATACTTTAGCAAACATTTATTTCTGCCATTCATTTTGTGTTGCTGTCATGCAAGTGAAATGTGGTCTTAAAACGTTATACTTGAAAACACACACATGGAATACTATTAAATTATATTTTATTTAAATATTGTAAATTTTTGCAAATAAATACATTAAAAGTATAATCTACGCATTTATGCAACACTTAATTAAATCTCTTCAGAATATCACACAAAACTTTTGCACTTAAAACTCGAACACACACACACATCCACTCACGTTGTGTAGTAGTCGTTGTGCTAACAAGATTGTCAACTGCTTCAGACATCAGACAAACTTTTTGGAATTATTTGCAACTACCTTTATTTTATTATATGACAACAATATTCTGCATAAACTGAGATCTTTTTTAAGTTGTTTTGCATTTTCAGGAATTTTGAGGAATTTTAAGTAATTTAATATTTATTTTGTATTTTAGAAATAATATATATTTTTTTAATTATTCAGTATCCTTATCTCTTATTTGTATTATTTAAACAACAGCATTTTCTACATTGCCGACATAACTTTTGGCAGTAACATTACGTTGTATTATGTACAATATATAATATAATTTTGACAATATAATTAACTTTGTTTACCTAATAATTTACATTGTCTACATGAATATTTACATTGTCTACATGAATATTTACATTGTCTATATGAATATTTACATTGTCTACATAATTTTTTATTTTGTCTACATGGTATTTACATTGTCCACAGAACTTTTTACATTTTCTGCATTGTCTACATAATTATATATTTTCTTTACATGCTAATTTGTATTGTCTACATTCGTGTGTACATTATCAATATTATTGTTAAGATTCTTTAAAATTTATTCATCAATATGTGTATTTTCTACAATTATCTACGATTCTTTTGACTTTGGTCAATATCTCCATTTTATTTATAGCTAACAATTTTATCATTTACATCTCTAACATTATTTTTTACATTGTCTATAATATTATTTACATTGTCCACATGATTATTTCCATTGTATACATGCATATTTACATAGTTTTCATGATTATTTATTTTTTCTACATGACAATTTGTATTATCTATATAATAGTTTTCTTTGTCTTCACAGTAATTTACGTTGTTTGTTATTGTATACAATTTAAAAAATTATTGTTTACATTTATTCATCAATATTGATATTTTTAGACTTTTTTTTGTCAACATTTCTATATGGATTGCCTACGGTTAATGTTATGTATATTTAAATATTGTTTACATTAAAATAGATAATAGTTACTTTTTATATATGGTTGCACATTTTTTAATTGTTATTGACATTGTTTACATTATCATTTACATCTCCTACATTTCCTACATTACTATTTACACTGTCTAAATGAATATTAACATTGTCTACATGAATTTATATTTGGTCCACATGATAGTTTACATTGTATATTATTGTAACAATTGTGTAAATTGTATTCGTATTATAAAAAATACTTTTTGAATTTTCTACAGTTCTTTTGACTTTAGTCAATATCTCCATTTTATTTATTGCTAATAATTTTATCATTTACATCTCTAACATTATATTTTACATTGTCTATAACATTGTCTACATGATTATTTACATTGTATACATGCATATTTACATAGTTGTCATGAATATTTACTTTGTCTACATGATAATATGCATAATCTATATAATAGTTTTCTTTGTTTACATAGTAATTTACGTTGTCTATTATTGCAAACAATTTTAAAATTATTGTTAACATTGTATAAAATTTATTCATCAATCTTGATATTTTCTATATTCAATTTGACATTGTCTACATTTCTATATGGATTGTCTACGGCTCTGTTATGTTTTGAATATTTTAACATTGTACAAATTAAATTAGTCAATAGTTACTTTTTATATATTGTTGTAAATTTCTTAATTATTATTGACAGTTTACATTATCATTTACATCTTCAATATTATTAATTACATTTCCTACATTATTATTTACACTGTCTAAATGAATATTTATTTCAAAATTATTGTTACCATTCTGTTAATTGTATTCGTTAGTTTTGGTATTTTCTAAACGTTAAAATTAAGTTGAAAGATGACATTTCCTTTATTGTTGATATTATATTTATTGTTGACATTGTCTACATTCTAAATTTAATATTTTCTACATATAAACTGACATTATCTACATTAAATTGGGTATAGTCTACCTTTATCCTGAAATTTGCCATTTTTATATTATTTACATTGCTTCCGTTATTATTGATTTTCTACATAAATATTTGCATTGTTTACATGAACATTTACATTGTCTACATAATATTACCTTTATTTACATGATAACTACGTTGTCTACATAATTGTTGACATTATCCAAATTATAATTAATATTGTCTACATTATTTTTTACATTGTCGACAGTTATTGACATTGTTTACATTATTATTTACATTGTTTACACATATGGTCTACTTAGTATTAAAAACAGGGAACGCAAAGAACCGAAATCGGAACCGATTGCATTTTGATTTCTGAAACAGGAATCGAACCCGTTATTAAATAAAGTGTAAAACAGGAACCAGAATAGGAACCCATATAATTTTGTTTGTTGTTGTTTGAACTGGAACCCTAACCTATATTTTTCAAAATCTTTGAACCAGAACCGATATTTCAAAGGATTTTATTCCGTGACAGGGACTGCAATGAACCAAAATCGGCACCGGAACCGTTTTGATTTTTCTAACCGGAATCGGAGCCATTATTGAAAAAAAATTAACGGAAATGTACGGAATCAGTATTCTTAGAATTTTTTTGATTGGAACCGGAACCGATATTCCAAAGGTTGTTAATCCCTTATTAATACTGAATATTAAAAATCGAAATTAAAACTAAATCTTTTACCTCATTTTAACTTTAAAATTTGAATTTAATGAAAATATATTTTAATTTGATCACAAACTCTGTAATGTATTCATCCTACTTCTTATTTACAACTATAAAGCGAAAACTTAGTAACCGACTTAAGCTAAACTTAATGCTAACCCAATAACGTTTAAGTGCGAGCGGAAATGCAAATAGCGTTAAACGACCCCAACTTCACCAGCCCAACTTAACTACCTCAGATTCCCTACCCTCCTTTAAGTCCACATCGACCTCATTGGCTGTTACATCTCGACTTTGGACAGCATGTAATGCGTAACAACTTTCAAAACTTTACAATGTTCAAGTTGCTGTTTGACTCCGCGTCTGTCGTTATTAGATTATAATCGTTGAAAAGGTGTCACTATAGCAAACCCTGACCTCACATCCGTCCGACCGGTACCACACCCGCACTCCCTGGCTCAAAATTCAAATTCGCCACGATTTCAGGACAACAAAAACTGCCACGGAAGTCAAAAAGTTAAGCAACAAATACAAACATAGTTTGACATTAATTTACCTCCCCCGAAAACAAAACCAAAAAATAAAAACAACCAAAAAATGGAAAAACTTAAGAAACACAAAAGTAGTCAGTAGTAGGGTGCCTGACGTAAAAGCCGGTAAAAGTTCACGCGCGCGCTCCAAAAGTTTTTTTTTTTTTTTGTGCGAAAAGTGCGGGTGGGGTTGCTGCATTTTTGCGTTGATGGTTTATTAAATTAGGATACTTTGACAGTTGCAGGAAATTAAGTGGAAGCGAAATTTATTGCGAACATTTATTTATTTCAGGAATTGCGCTCGCTGCAGGGGGTGACTTGATATGTTTAATGCAAGAAAAGCATTTAAGGTGTTCAAAAAAAAAAAAAATTAAAGAAAGTATACAAAATCTTTAAAAATCACGGTATTCTTTACAGTTTCAGTTGCAATTTTTTAATTTTATTCTTATTAATGTAGAGAGTAAATTGTAAAATAATAACGAAGTTTAATTTATTTACTAAGTATATCAAATATCACACGTTAATTAACTCATTTGAATGAACAAAATTAAAATAGAAGAATAGGTATCTTTTGAAAACAAAAAATGCTATTTTTAATATTTTTACAAACTATTTTGTTAATATTAGCAAAAATCATTTATGTATTTTTTACTATTTAGACTTTTTACATTTCGTAATTTCTAAATTTAATTTCTTCTCATGGATATTTCCTTTTCAGATTTATTCATTCAATTAATTAAAAAAAATAGGTTTTAAACTAATCATAATTTCAGTTTTTAAAATTATTCTTACAGAGCGGTTCTTTTGAGAACGCTGCTTCGTAAACTTATATGCATCGTAAATATACACATGTCAAAAACACTTAGCAAATTGACTGTAATATATATATAAATGTATAGATTTTTACTAATAAAACCATAATTACTATTTTTATTCATTCGTAAGATAAATATTATAAAAAAGTGCCAACATTTTTCATATTTGTATTCGTAAAGGAATTTCGTACATATACAAAATATCTAAATAATATTTATTATATAAATAAAGGAAATAAAAATCTGTTTTGCAAAAAAATAAATAGTTTGTATACAAATATTCGTAAAAGAGGTCAAAAATTTTTCAAATTCGTAAAGGCATTTCGTACATATACAAAATATGTAAATAATATTTATTAAAAAAATAAATGAAATGAAAATCCTTTTTGTAAAAAAAGAAATAGTTTGTATACAAATTTCGTAAATATACAATTGACCCTACATAAGATATTAGTATAAAAAGTGTCAACATTTTACAAATTTGCATTCGTAAAGTAATTTCGAACATATAAAAAATATCTAAATAATATTTATTAAAAAATAAATGAAATGGAAATCTGTTTTGTAAAAAAAGAAATAGTTTGTATACAAATTTCGTAAATATACAAGTGATCCTTCTTCAGATTTTCTTATAAAAAGTGACAAAATTTTACAAATTTGTATTCGTAAAGGCATTTCGTACATATACAAAATATCTAAATAATATTTATTAAATAAATAAAGGAAATGAAAATCTGTTTTACAAAAAAAAAAAAAAGAAATAGTTTGGATACAAATTTCGTAAATATACAAGTGATCCTACAGAAGATGTTCGTATAAAAAAAACTAGCAGATAAATTAATAAATTACTCGTAAATATTCTCTTCCAAATTTTGTTCGTATATTTCTACTATTTACAAAATTTCCATATTTTACAAATTTTACGCGATTATTGAAAATATTAAAAAATTTCCCCAGCACTGACTTTTATGTACTAATATATTTCTTTTATTTTACATATTTTTCATAAATACATTATACATATTTTTGTTAATTCGTAAAATATCAAAATATAAATTTTAATACTTCGTAATTATGCCAAAATTATTTTACGACATTTTATGTAACATATTTTCATAAATAATTTTATCAATTTTTGTGTAACTCATATAAGGAATGAGTTGTAATTGAAATTGCAGAAGTCCAGACGTTGAACCCAATTTTCGACGGTTTTCAAGCATAAATCGGCCGATACTGCTGCAATTTCACAATTTCGATATTCGTACAAAGTTCATCAATCGTCGCTGGCGTAGACCATAGACTTGACGTAGCCCCACAGGTAATAGTCTAACGGCGTCAAATCGCACGACCGAGGCGGCCAATCGACTGGAGCATTTCGTGAGATAACACGTTCTCCAAACTTGGTTTCCAATAAATTGATTGTAGCATTCGCCGTCCTGTTGGAACCACATGACCTCCAAGTCCATATCATCCAATTGGGGCCAAAAATATTCGGTTATCATTGAACGGTAGTGATTCCCATTCACAGTAACGTGCTGATCTTGATCATCACGGAAGAAGTACGGCCCAATGACGCCGCCGGCCAATAAACCGCACCAAACCGTAATTTTTTCGAGATGCAATGATGACTCATGGAGTACGTGTGGATTGCTGTCTGACCAATAATGCATATTTTGTTTATTGACGAAGCCATTCAGTCAGAAATGAGCCTCATTGCTGAAGATGATTTTTCGATGAAAATCCGAATCATTTTCAAGTTGTTGCTCAGCCCAATTCACGAACATACGACGCTTCTGGTGGTCAAGCGGCTTCAGTTCATGCGTCAATTTGATTTTGTAAGATTTTTTTCGCAAAATTCGCCACAAGAACGTCACAGAGATGCCCAACGCTTGAGAACGACGTGTAAGAGACACATTTGGGCTTTCTTCAACTGAAGCCTCAGCGGCAACAATATTCTCGACACTACGGGCACTTCTTTGTCTCATTGGCACGGGAACATTTTGTACTGTGCCTGTGGATTCAAATTTTTCCACTAGACGCTCAATTGTTGATCTGCTAGGACAATTATGACGACCATAAATTGTACGTAGCGCTCTTAACGTTGAGGCCACTAACTCCGAATTTCGGTAGTAAATTTTAATAATTTCGACTCGTTGTCGTATATCTTTCCATCATGAAATGGCGAACCTTACTGAAGAGAAATATCAAAAGAGCGGCAAGAAATATGGCGTCGTTTGCTGTCCCTGTCGCTGTACTTTTGTTGCGTCCATGTTGAAAAACCCTTTATTACGAATCAGAAATTGCGTAAAATTATTTGTATAATTATTTTGTAAAAAATGTCCATCAAAACATGTATATTGTTCGTATGAATATTTCGTATTTTTACAAAATGACATTTTCTGACACTTTATATTGTTCGTATGAATATTTCGTATTTTTACAAAATTACATTTTCTTACACTTTTTTTGACTAAATTTTATGCTGTGCATTCGTATATAATATATTTTGTAAATATAAAAAAAATCTTCAAGACATGTTTATTGTTCGTATTTTCGTGTAATATGTCGTATATATACACACAAAAAAAATCACCAACAACCAGTATTCATCATATTGATGATTTCATTCATCGGACCAAAATCGTATTTTTTCAAAGTTTTTCATTTTTTATATTTTTTACGATTTTACGATTTTAATTCAATGAATGAATTCATCAATATCATGAATTTAGGTAGTGGTTGAAATTTTTGGTGAAATATTTTGTGTGTACAAAATGTTATTTTCCGTCACTTTTTTCACAAAATGTTTATAAATATATTTATCATAAATTTACGAGTTGTTCATTTGTAATTTTACGTAATCGTAATATTACGATCTAGTTATTAATGGCATGAATATATTGGCATACATCTTTCCTAAATGTACAAGTATTTCAACAAATGATTAAAATTGTGCATATAAAAAATATGTAAATTTACAAAAGTACGCCCCGAATATAAATATTGCTCATAAAAATATTTCGTAAATATACAAAAGAATTATATTCATGTTTCTTTAAATAATAACGCATCATTATTTAAATATTTAATAATTATTGACATTTTCAACTAGCCAATTTAATTTTATAATTCATAATTAATTTATGTCCAGTTTTATAATATTACTTTTTGATTAGCTGTAACCCTTAGTATCCATATATTGTGCAAAACTAAACCACTACAAATGTACTTAAAAAATATGTCATAGTTGTGACAACAAAAAATGTTATATTGCTTGCTTTTTGGCGCACCAATTTGACTACCTTGTATATGGTATGTCTGTCTTGATGCATGTCTCTGCGCTTCTTTCTGTTCGTTTGTCTAAATGTCTGACTGTCTCTCTGTCTGTCTGTCTATTTCACCTCCAGCAAGTTGTTTGTGTCTCCTGTGTTCGCTTTAAGTGGCGTCTGACGCACTCATGACATTTGAATGCACAACATGGACGTCGCGTCAAGAAACTTCTCTGCACATCATGCATACATATGACTGAAATCTAGTCGAAAAAATGGTTCAAGACAATTTTCCAAATTGAGGTTATATGTTCTAGATATGTGTAGTATGTCAAAAAGAGGGTCACGTTGTGCTGACATGTGCAAATTAGTGCCAAATGCTGAAGGCATGTTTTCATAGGATAATAAAGTAAAATAATATGTTTACTCATCAAATATACAAAATGAATTCTTGAGAGTTAGGTCAGTGATTTTCTATAATAAATTGTTTGAAATTATATTTTAAAGTTTACATAAAATTCAATTAAGCACTATTAATGCATTTTAAATTTTTATATCTGAAAATACGATACAAAAATGTTATTTTATTTTAAACTACATATTGCATTATTTGTCGGACTAAAGATCTAGATTTCGATATATATTTTTTGTATTGAAATAATTTAGAGTATTTTAAAAATCATTTCTCTACAATCAAATTCTCGTTTGTCATTTATTAATGTTGAATGTAATACTAATTCTGAATGCGCTTTAACCGCAAATCCCACCAGTCATCGAATGCGGCAAATGTCCTGTCGTCGAAGCTTGAGACGTCTTAAAGTTCATTTAATTTCCTTGCATTGATTTCCACCGCGGAAACACACACAAAGGCACGTGATTTCCTGTGATTTCCACGAAAACAGAAACGAATGAACGGCAGAGCAACGTGACACAAAGCGAAATAGGATTAAAAAATGTTCGCGATTGCAAAGTACACTGTATAAAAAATTACTAAAAACGAAGAATAATTACAATAAATCAATTGAGTAATTAATTCGAAGAAGTAAATTCGTATTTTATATTGGATCAACAAAAAGTAATCTTCAACAAAAAGTAATCAAAAGTAAGACTTAAAAAAAATATCTTAAATATTGCATTTTAGTACATAATAATTAGATTTGAATGGCACCACAAATTGAAAAACTTATTTAAGTATAAAACAGTAAAATCAAAAAGAAACGTATTAATTTTTATATATTTTCGATTTTTTTGCAAAACATTGTAAGTGATAAAAATAAAACAATTTAATTAAAACATATACAATAAAAAAGTTTTGAAGAAAAAAAGTTCAATTTGGTCGGTAGAAAAGTAAATATCATATATGTAAGGACTGCGTCTAATAAAATTGTCCGTTACATATCTTCCCATAATGTGCTATTGCAAGATTTAAATTAAAAAATTTTTATCACAGTAGCTCTGAATTAAATGGCAGAAATTTGTGTCAGTTATAGTCAATACAAACTTTATTTAACGCGAAAATGGCAAACGAAGTGGAAGTACGAGAAAATATAATTAAAATTTTTCAAAAACAACCTAGTTGGTCTTTTAAAAAAATTGCCAAGGAGGTAGGGGCTAACCCTAAGACCATTTCTCCCGTTATCAACCGCTTTAAGGAAGACCTGAGTATTGATCGGAAGAAAGGTTCTGGTAAAAAAAAAGGCCCACATGATCGTGAAAAGTCGAAGAAGGTTGTGAATATTTTAAAGAAAGATCCAAGCATATCCGGAAGAAAATTGGCGAGAAAGGCGGATTGCTCAGAATCTTTCGTGCACAGGACTAAGAAAGAAGCTGGGCTGAAGACGTACAAGGTCCAAAAAGTTCCGGGTAGAAATGCCGTCAAGAATGAAACCGCAAAACAACGAGCTAAAAAGCTGAACCAAGATTTTTTTTTAAAAATTCTATTGCTGCATAATGGACGACGAAACTTATGTTTTAGCGGACTTTTCTCAGCTACCTGGACAGGAATTTTATACAGCCGATTCCCGAGGAAATGTCGCTGAAAAATTCAAATCAAAAAGAATGACAAAATTCCCAAAGAAATTCCTTGTTTGCAGCAAATTTGCAGTTGTGGAAAAAGGAGCAGCTCATTCGTGGAATCAGGTACAATTAATAGCGAAATATATGTGAAGGAATGCTTGCAAAAGAGATTGCTTCCATTTTTACGCCAACATGAAGTGTCCACATTTTTTTGGTCTGACCTCGCTTCATGTCACTACAGCAAAACGGCCTTGGAGTGGATCCAACAAAATGCAGTGATTTTGGTGCCTAGAGAAGCCAATCCACCAAACTGTCCAGAACTCGGGCCGATTGAGAGATACTGGGCTTTAGTAAAAAGGGAAATGAAGACAACAAAAAAAGTGGCGAAAGACCTTCAAGACTTTAAAAGAAAGTGGTCTTTAGCAGCTGTGAGGGTGTTGGACACTACCATTACAACATTAATGGAAGGGGTTTCGGAAAAATTAAAACTTTTTATAAAAAAATATGAATTTCTGTTTTTTTATTTTTTTTTTTAAATCTAAAAATAATTTGAAAAATAAAATATTTTATTCTATAAAAATTCGATTACTAGATTTTTTCATTTTTGTAGCGGACAATTTTATTCGACGCAGTCCTTATTTGAAGAGAAATGGTCCGGTCAAAATGTTCATTTTCAGCACCAGATAGCGTAGTTATATTAGTAATTTTATTTTAGATTTATATTGTTAGGTCTTCTAGTTTTCCTGTAATCGTGATTTCGAAGACGGACATCGTTAAATTGTCAAAGGAGATCTAGTTGATCATAAGAATAAATATTTCCTGTTGTTCTAAAAGGATGACCAAACTAAATATACACTTTCAGTTTTAGTATAAGTTATTGTTTTTATAACTTTACTTGAAATCGATTAAAAGTCATTAATATTTTACGAAAATCTGTTTTTATTGGTTTTCTGCTACATATACAATTTAAGTATTTCGATCAGTTTGAATCAATCGTAGACAACATTTTTGAAATACATAAAGCTTATTCCAAATTTTTTTTCGAATGTTTTACAAAAGTGAATATTAAATACTCCGGGAAGTTGACTTTTTCATACTACAAAATTGAAAATCCTGCACTAAGAAAACTTAATGTTAGTGCTGCTTCGAAAAATTAAATTATTTGCTACAACAATTACAATTAAACAAGCAACAAAAGTGTGAATAATTTATAAACATTACATATTTTGTATTACGTAAAAAGTATTTCGCATAAAGACCAAGAAAAATGTAATAATTGTGGTAGATTCACTGCAACTACTAATGCAATACGTACACACAGAAAAATCCTCTTTTGCCATGAGATTGGAAGAATGAAAAAATTAGTTGTATCAACTAACTTCGTTCGGTTAAATCGAATGGTTTACACATTTGCTGACGGAACTGTCATATTAGCTTATAGACACTCCTAATTGTTCTAAATCTGTACTAAACAGTTCTAAAACAGTTCGAAATTGGTTGCAGTACAGACTAAAACTTTTTTCATTTTGACAATAAAGACCGCCTAAGAGGTTGAGAGAACCGAATATGTTGGTTGGGCAAAGAGTTGGTTGGCGCGACATATCTCTATGCTGTGTGTAGCCATGCTGCCAAAGTTCACATATTCCATAGAAATTTATGTTTTTGCAGCAAAACTATTCATATTTTCTAAATATCACAAAAGTGTCGGATATTTAATCTGCAAGTAAAATGTTGCTTAGGGCTGTTATAATTTTTAAACATCTTCTGTTTTTTTGCATATATCTGTGTGCCTGCTTGATATATACCCCAAATATTTTTCAAAAATCGCAGAAATTGTATAACGAGCAATTAATTGAATCGATGAAGTTTAGTATTTGCAGTAGTTGTATTGAAAATAAAATTTAATCGATCAACATTTCTTACATTATGAATTTCATATTGCCACTGTCATACCAAGAGGGGGAATATGAATTTTTTGACAATTGCGGCCTTTTTTACATTTTTATCGTAGATTTTCATCAAGTACACTGTACCAAAATCGTACTTTTTTTTCGAGGATATTAATAGCGAAAACAAGTTAAAACAAAAGGGGCGAATGTGGTTTGTTACTAATTTCAGTTGTACCAAAAGGGCGTATATAGTTGTATTTTTACACTAACTTTTTATTCGTACAAACTAAAAAAGTGTTGTAATAGAATTAATTGTTTGTTTTTATAACACCTATCGATTGGCAATTATTATAAAAAATAATTTTCAAAAAATATTCTTGTAAATAACAAATATTTGATAAATTGAAAAACTTGTCATGCCAAAAGGACAAATCTTTTTGATTTTGTTTGCCATATCTTTGTATGGGTACAAGATGAAAAAAATGACGACACTAAGTACCAATCGATTTACATTCATTTTTAAAAATAATTTGCATACAAATTTTTAAAATTGGAAAAATTGAAAATCTTGATTTTTCTTTTGCTAATTATTTTTAAAAATTAATGTAAATCAATAGGTATTTTGAAAATAAACAATTATTGCATTTACTGCACTATTTTATCTTGTACCCATAACCAATTATGGACCAAACACTTAAATATTAGCCTCTTGGTCAGAATACAGACATACAAAAATCTTAATTATAATTCTGTAACTTGTCCAAATCAAAAGATATTTGAAATGGTTAATGATAATTGAAACCAAACCCAAAATAAAAACAATTATTTTTAAAAATTTTGCAGCTCTTTAAAAGCACTTTGCAATGTTAAAAATACATACCAACATTTTTTAAAATGCACATTTGCCCCATTTGGAAATGACAGTGACTATTTATAATATTTCCGCCCTCATTTATATTTCCATGGAATTTATTTAAAAAAAAGTGTATTACGTATACACTTTTTTTAATAAATTTCATGGAAATTTTAATATTATGATAGTTTGGCACTACAGTCCTATAAGAACTTAGACCGAACTCTCACACCATTTTGAGCTGAGCGTGTTATATTTGTACTAAAGTACTCAAAGTGGTGGGACCTACAGTTTATTGCTGTATCCGAACGGCGGGTGAGAGCTATTCATAAGCAATGTGTTTCTCTGGTTTGCGATTTACCGCCGAGAGGTAGCGCTGTATAGAAAAATGTTTCTATGAAATGATGTTGTTAGCCCCTGTCCAGGCTTGAACCGGGGACCTTTTGGCTCGCAGTCCAACGCACTAACCACTGAGCTGCCGCAGCTACGTAAATTATATACTCAAATTAAATTCTTAACTTCATTCAACCAATAATGGCATATTTATAAATAAAATAAATCATTATCTAACTTATACAATATATTTTATATAATTATTCAATTAAATTATTTTTAATTCGCATTGTCAATTTTACAAAATAGTTCTTCAAAATTGCTGAATATTAACCTTAAATATACAATATATCATTCTGAATATCTATATTTTCAAAGAACTATACAATTCCGACATAAAACTAAGTTTCCTTTTACATATTTATTGCAAATTTATGTCTCATTCGTTATTTTACGTATTATTGGTTGTTACTATTATGCAGGCGATACAAAGTGAAAGGAATACCCTTAATATTTTATACTAGTTTGTTTTGTAGAACATATTTTATAAATATAAAAAACAATTATCTATTACATGTAGGAATTATATTCTTAAACGATATCACATTTTATTGAGATCCATATTCGTTACATTAAGAACGAAGTATTAAACTATTGCAAATTTTTAAATTATTTTAAAATTTTGTGTTTTTGACGTTGAAGTTTTCAAATTTCGCAGTGTATTTTTGTGCGCTTGAGTGTTTGTGTCCTTGACGACCGAGGACTTTGTGTGTGTGCTTGCGTTTTTGTGGTTCTTGGGGTCTGTACATCAGACTTGTGGTTGGCATCACCTGACGACACAGCTTTTGCAAAGGAAATTCAGCGCAAACTTCAGCGCTTAGTAACCGCTAAAAATTTATATTGGTTTTTGTGTGTTTGAACTGCAAAGAAAAATAAAAAGACTAAAAAGTGAAACCTTTTAAAATGTTATTGATAATTTGAAACATGACAATTTCAATTAAATTATTTAATTTTAAATTTTTAAATAATACTTCATACATCATCATTTGTTTTGCATAATAAAAGTGCATTGTTAAAATATACAAAAATTACAATGTTATGGCAATAAATGCTAGCTTAAATTATGCAATCAACTTTTGTCGAATCATTTATACTACGTATTGCAAGATTTTACTTATTTGCAACTTAATTCCTGTAAATGCAACATAAAGAAAATTCAAGAAATTTTGTTGTTTAAATGGGAAATGGAAATTTTGACCTAGTTGATATTGGTACCTAGTGCGTTCGTTCGTTGAATACCGTTTATGAAGAAATTAACAAATTGTGTCAGAAACAAAAGTTTTGTTAGGCTTTGCAGCCAGTCAACCATGCACGCATTCAGCCATACAGTCATCCATACACCTAGGAAGGAAGGCGGGAAGGCAGGCAAAACAAAATGGTAAAGTTTTTTCTGCACACACGCAAAGATATGCATAGCATTCACATGCACATGTGTGCCAAGTGCTAATACTAACACATACACCTACAAATATAGCACAGAAAACATTTTCAGAATTAACTAAATTCTAGCTACGTGCAACATATTCTAGGCAGACAGATAGATAAACAGACAGTCCAAAAGGTTGGCCGCAAATTTGTAGGCAACCTGCAAGTGAAAATTGTAGATTTTCTCACTTAACTTACCTACTTCCTTTATATCTTTTAGCGTATTTATAGTTTATAAGTTAATAATTTAACCTGTGTATGTCTGCTGGGTTTTTTTGTACGATTAGTCCATGCGTCCTTTCGTTCATCTGCATTACCCAGCCTGCCTTGTCCAGTACTACTTTGTGCTGCCCTTTCTTGTTCGGCACGTGCCGCACCCGTCTCACATGTGCTGCTCGTGTAAATTGTTACCACGCACACCCAGCTCTTACACATTGTCCTCGTGCCAGTGCGAAAAGAATTTCAGTTTAAGCCAATAAGCTCAAAAGTATTAGCCAACTATGATGCTAGTTTAAACAAGTTGCAACTTTTGTATTTACTCGCAATGTAAAATTTTAGCAATTAAATTAATTTATATTTGAACGATGAATATGTTTGACATAAGCAGAAAGTTACTTTTTCTACAATACACCCAGCAAAAAAATACTATATAAATAATAGTTTTTTACTATTAAAAATAGTTAATAGGATAAATTATTATTTTAATCGGAATATACTATTAAATACTAGAAAATACCATGACATTGCCATTAAGTTTATATGAAAAGATTTATTTTTTGTATACTATTAAATCAATAATTGTCCTATTGACCAATTTTAATGGGATTTGAGGGAATTTTTTTCTGGGTGTAGACACTCAATTAAAATGTTTATAATGTTTGCATATTAAAATTTGGTATGTCTATAATATAAAATGATTTAAATTTGCCACAAACTACATAATTACTTTATAAGTAATTACGGCAAGTATTTATATATTTTAAATAGGATTGAAATATTTATAAAAGTATTATTGTTTGACAAATAATTTGTTTTTTTATATGTTTCCGTTGTATTATATACACACCTTTGAAAATAAAATATGATTGTTGCAGTTATTTAAATAGTTGAATATTATGTTAAAAGTCTTCAACATATTTTCAATTATCCATTGGAAAATATTAAACTTTTGCTTATTAATAAATTAAATATATATAATTTAAATATATTTTCAAATATAATATATATGATAAAAATAAAAAAATTAGTTTACTAAAAATAGAACATTAAATAGTTACTTATTTTATTCATATTTAAATGTGAAATTATTGACTATGTTTGAAATAGACTATGTTTGAAAAGTATTGAACTCGCTATTACATTGAACCATTTTATGTTGTCTGTAAGCATAGTTAAACTATTTAGTGTTATAGTATTTTAATATTAATACTAGAAATAAATAAAATATTAGCTTGTTTCAAAAATACATTCAGCAAGTATTCTTAAATTAAACAAATCATACATAGTACGGAAAAATGTTTGTGGGGCACATAAGTATTTATGTTTTATGTTATTTTAAGTAAAAGTTTTATAAATTGTAAAAGTGTTTTTTGTAAAACTAATCAAGATTAGATTTTGTAAGTTTGTGAAATGATGTTTTGAAATATTTTAAGTAGATATATGATTATAGTAAACATATTATGGGAATTATGTATTATAAAATTTAATTTGATGTATAAAAATATATATATTGTTACGAAAAGAGGTAATTTGCCCCACTGTGCAAGCATTCAACAATAATAAATGAGACGCAAGACAATTCAGCGCACTAAGAAATGTGTTAGAAAGAGACGGAAGATCATTCAGCATACTGAGCAATGTGCGAGAAAGAGATGGAAGATCAGCACATTAAAACACATGAGTGCGAATGAGATGCCAATAGCATGCGTCATTCACGAAACGAGAAGGTTCTCGAAAGAAGTCGAAGCTTGTCGAAACGTGTCGAACTGATGCATGCAGTATATAAGGTAGCCGCATCTGAGGTACAGCACTTCAGTAGTGATTGTAAAGTGGTCGAGTGCAGCTCGTGTGATAAATGTCAAGTTAAATTGTGGACATGCAGCAGTTGTAAGAATTTGTTATTAGTAAAGTTGTTTATTAAAGTGAATTAATAAAGTTAATTGTTATAATTTAAACCAAACATAAGAGTGTTTTTATTTTGTACACATTCCAGCGATACGAACTCGTAGAACAGTTTTCCGTAGACTGAATTTTCGTAACAATATTGATATATGTGTACCTTTTAAGTTACATCTGACACCAGTGTTGCAAACTAGTGTTCGTTAGTTCCAAAGCGTTGGTTAAAAACATGTGTGGAACATGCACAGTAATAAGTCACAATGCTGTTATATATAAGTCGAACATTTTGATAATGGAACATATAAAATAATGGGCAGAGATAACTTGTTGCTATTAGGTAGCAAAATTGTGGCAAATTAATATGTATTATCTTCCATTGCAAAATATGACGTTTGTAAAATATGAGTTGTATTTATACCAAAACTCTGTTCGTAAAGACTTATATATTTTATATGTTTTTGGCATTATATCCTTTTAAAATGGAACATAGAACTACTTAGTGTCTTTTTTTTATTTTTCATCAAGACAAGTTCCACAATTTAAATTAAAGTTCAGTTACCTTACCTTACCTTACCTTACCTTACCTTACCTTACCTTACCTTACCTTACCTTACCTTACCTTACCTTACCTTACCTTACCTTACCTTACCTTACCTTACCTTACCTTACCTTACCTTACCTTACCTTACCTTACCTTACCTTACCTTACCTTACCTTACCTTACCTTACCTTACCTTACCTTACCTTACCTTACCTTACCTTACCTTACCTTACCTTACCTTACCTTACCTTACCTTACCTTACCTTACCTTACCTTACCTTACCTTACCTTACCTTACCTTACCTTACCTTACCTTACCTTACCTTACCTTACCTTACCTTACCTTACCTTACCTTACCTTACCTTACCTTACCTTACCTTACCTTACCTTACCTTACCATACCTTACCATACCTTACCTTACCTTACCTTACCTTACCTTACCTTACCTTACCTTACCTTACCTTACCTTACCTAACCTTACCTTACCTTATCTTATCTTATCTTACCTTACCTTACCTTACCTTACCTTACCTTACCTTACCTTACCTTACCTTACCTTACCTTACCTTACCTTACCTTACCTTACCTTACCTTACCTTACCTTACAATACATTACATTACTTTAAACTAAATTACATTACGTTTCATTACAGTACATCACATTACATTAAATTACATTACTTAAATTTATATTATTTTATATTATATTAAATTACATTACATTTCATTACATTACATTACATTACATTACATTACATTGCATTACATTACATTACATTACATTATATTACATTACATTACATTACATTCGATTACATTACATTATATTACATTACATTACTTTACATTAAAATAATAACACTTTCAACTAATATTTGATTTTCAAAATGAATGTTTTGCAAATTTTAATGTAAACTTAATTTTCTCAGAATACAACACCTTAATAATCTTTAAACTCCTCATGTTTTGCACTCACATATCTCATTTCAATCCAACTCTATCACTTCTCTTTTCTCCCAATACTACAATGTTGTTGCCCTCGTGTTCACTCAATACATAATGCATGCTTCCAGTGCCTCTTATGCATTCGTACAAATGTTGTCGTCGTCGTCGTCGTCTTCGTTTGCATTCAAATCCTTGTTGCTCCTCGCTACAACTCTGAGCTCGCTCCTCTTTCTGTTGTTTGTTGTATGTTGTCTGCATTTGAAATGCATCAGTGAGAGGTGTTTGTTTTGCTTGGTTTCGGCGCTTTATTGTTGGTGTTGTTCAACATTGTTGCTAGGTATTCTTTGGTTTTTATTCCTTTTAAATATTCATTTATTTTATGTTGTTGTTCTGCTGCTACTTCTATTTGTGTCTTTATTTATTTTAAACCTGCTAGAAATGTAGAAAATAAATATTTAATTTTTGTATTTCTATTTTTTTTTTATCTTTTTGTATTTAAAGTATGCATGGCAATGTGCAAAATATAAAATACAAGGTTGTTTATGGAATTTTTGAAAACAGCAAATATTTAAATGCTTTCAAAGCTATGCCATACAAACGATTGTAAATGTGCTGCATACATTTTGTGTTTCATTTAATATAAATCGTTTGATAATTACAATAAAGAAAAAACTTCTTGGAATCAAGAAATCTTTTATAGTTTACTTTTTGATAGCCACGAAACAACTTCTGCAACTCAAGCATATAATTCGCGAGGAATTTTTTTTAAAAGACATATTGTTTTTATTTTAGTTTTGTTTTTGCGTTTTCGAGAGCCGGACAATGCTTTCCGGACAATTTTAACTATCCACTCAAAATTTTATTTTATAACTGAAATTAAATTTTCACCTAAAATAAATTTAAAAAGTTTATATTTTTTATTAAAATTAAAATTTTTACTAATTGCATAATTTATTGATTCATTTAAAGTTAAATTTTTCACTCACATTTTTTTTTAAATTAGAAATTAAATGTTTATCTGAAAATTAAGTGTTTCCGCAAAAGTAAATTCTTCCCCGCGACCACTTTTTCTGGCCAATTATTTATCAAGTGAATTTATTCTCGAACAATTTAACCTCGCGGCAATTTTTCGCTGAGATAATTCAGCCCTGAGACATTTGAACTCCGAGACAATTCTTCCTTGAGACAATTGTTCCATTGAAAATTATTTTCCAGACAATTTTTCTTCACATTTTATATAAATAAATTTGTTTAGGTTATAATTGTCTCTGGGTAGAAATGTATCTGAAAACAATGTTCTTGTCGGAAAAAAATCGGCAAATATATCAAAAAATATGTCTTGAAAATAATTGTATCTGAAAAGAAATATTGGAAAAGAAATATTTGGGATAAACTTTCTCTAAAGCAATTTTGCTGATTGGGTATAAATCCTCCATAGTATAGTCGAATCAATTCAGTTCGAATTGTTTTTAAAAATATTATATATTATTTAAAAATATTTTGCCCAATCATTAATTTGCCATTTGTTAATTGTAGGAAAAAGTTTGACAAAATATTTTTTTAAATAATAATGCCAATCGATAGGTCCTTTAAAAACAAACAATTAATACATTTCACCACTATTTTATATTGCTGCAAAATTTATAGCAAAAAAACGTAGAAATTGGAAAAATAGAAAATCTTTCCATGTCAAGAGGGCGAATATTTTCGTTTTTTCGGCATAACCTTTTATTGAAACAAAAGAAAATAGTAGTGTAAAGGCATTTATTACTTGTTTTTAAAACATCTATCGATCTTCATCATTAATTAAAAATATTTTCTTGAAAATAACAAAAATTTGAAAAATAGCAAATCTTGTCATGCCAAAAGGGCAAATCTTTTTGTTTTTTTTACATAACTTTTTATTGAAACATGATCATATAGTGATAAAAAGGCATTTATAGTTTGTTTTTAAATCACCTATCGATTGACAACATATTTTGCGAAGCATTCATTTGTCTCTTGTTATTTGCAGGAAAAATGTTTGGCAAATCATTTTTAATAAACGATGCAGATCGATAGGTGATTTAAAAACCAACAATAAATGATTTACACCATAACATTCGGCTCTCACAATTAAAATTGGCTCGACTCGAAATGTTTGGTGCATGAGCATTTTCCGTACCTTTTCTTAAATAATTATGTTCCAAACCGAATTTATACGCAACGTAGTTTTAAAATCATCACGCAAAATTAGGAAATATATTTTTAATTAATAAATACTAAAGCATAATTATTATATTATGCAATCATTACAGTAAGAGTGTGCCATCTGCTCAAACTGCCATAAAATTAAATGAAATAATTGTTGGCTGTAATGTACACTATAATCCGACAGCTGTCACATGATTGATATGTGAAATTCTAAAACTTAAATTAAAAGCTTAAAACTGCCAGCACATGTGCTTCATTTTAATATGAAAACTAATTTTTGACCACAATGCATAGCAATTAATTTAAACAGACTGCCGGGGGCTGCAGTTTAAACAGCTAAACCCATCTGCCAACTGCCTTAAATTTCGCAATGTTCGCAACTTCCTCGTTTCCTAGTCAGACACAGCAATCGCGCCTATGCAAAATAATAATAATGAAATAAAATAAAATAACACAGACCGCATACCACAAACCCCGCAAATAATTCACACCTGTTTGAACAAATTACCGCGCATAAATTTCCTGCCTGACGCTCGCCCACTCACACAACAATGAACAACAACAAATTGTTAATGGCATGACATGCACAAAATATAAAAAAATCCAAATCAGTAAAATTCAAAAAAAAAAACCAAATATGGGCCAACATTAAGTGAATAATTTGGGAAAATCAGCAGGAAAATCCGCACCATCAAAAATCAGCAACAGCCACCGACGCGACGGTAGTACGTACAACTTTTCCCAAATGAGGGCCACTTCATTGCGATGCATAATAAAAATTCACTCATGAATAATTAAAATTTGTAAGCGTTGCGAATTTTTAAGCGCACGTAAATTTAAATAAATTTGCATTTTTATTATTATTACTAAAATATAAAGAAATACATTTTAATGATTTATTTAAAGCGTTTCATTTGAAGCGTGTCTAATTAAATTACCGGGAAAAATTAGTTCAGGCAATTTTAATTTAATTTTGTTTTATCAATTTGTAACTCCAAATAGATTTTTAGTATTTAGAACATTTTGATAATCATTTAGTTTCAATTCAATTTCAAATTTTCAATTCAATTTACAATGTTTGCTCAATTTTTTTACTAATACTTAAAACTCAATTTATAAAATTAAGGAACAATTTTACTTTTTATTAAAAAAATCCACGTTTCATTAAAAAAAAACATAATACTTTCTCCTCAATATAAAGTCTTCAAAGAAAAACTTTATTTCTCAAAAAAAAAAGTTAAATTGTTTAATAAAAATTAATAATTCCATTATTCACTAAAAATTCGATTTTCACAAATATATTATTCTGAAAAAATTCAATTTTCCACTAAAAATTCAATTTTTCACTAAAAATTCAATTTTTCACTAAAAGTTAAATTTTTCACTAAAAATTCAATTTTTCACTAAAAATACAATTTTTCACTAAAAATTCAATTTTTCACTAACAATTCAATTTTTTACTAAAAATTCGATTTTTCACTAAAAATTCAATTTTTCACTAAAAAAATGTTAGTGAAAAATTGAATTTTTAGTGAAAAATCGAATTTTCATTAAGTAAACAGTGCCAATTTTCATTAAAAATTCAATTTTTCACTATAAATTAAATTTTTAACTAAACATTAACTTTTTAACTAAAAATTCAATTTTTCATTCAAAATTCAATTTTCATTCAAAATTCAATTTTCACTAAAAATTCAATTTTCATTAAAAATTCAATTTTCACTAAAAATTCAATTTTCACTAAAAATTCAATTTTTCACTAAAAATTTAATTTTTCACTAAAAATTCAATTTTTCACTAAAATTTCAATTATCACTAAAAATTCAATTATCACTAAAAATTCAATTTTTCACTAAAAATTCAATTTTTCATTAAAAATTCAATTTTTCACTAAAAATTCAATTTTTCACTAAAAAATCATTTTTTCACTAAAAAATCATTTTTTCAATAAAAAAATCAATTTTTCACTAAAAAATTCAATTTTTCACTCAAAAATTCAATTTTCACTAAAAATTCAATTTTCACTAAAAATTCAATTTTTCACTAAAAATTAAATTTTTCACTAAAAATTAAATTTTTCACTAAAAATTCAATTTTTCACTAAAAATTCAATTTTTCACTAAAAATTCAATTTTTCACTAAAAATTCAATTTTTCACTAAAAATTTAATTTTTCACTAAAAATTCAATTTTTCACTAAAAATTCAATTTTTCACTAAAAATTAAATTTTTCACTAAAATTTCAATTTTCACTAAAAATTCAATTTTTCACTAAAAATTAAATTTTTAACTAAACATTAACTTTTTAACTAAAAATTCAATTTTTCATTCAAAATTCAATTTTCACTAAAAATTCAATTTTTCACTAAAAATTCAATTTTTCACTCAAAAATTCAATTTTCACTAAAAATTCAATTTTCACTAAAAATTCAATTTTTCACTAAAAATTCAATTTTTCACTTAAAATTCAATTTGTCACTTAAAATTCAATTTTTTTACTATAATTTCAAATTTTCACTAAAAATTCAATTTTTTTACTAATAATTCAATTTTCACTTAAAATTCAGTTTTTCACTAAAAATTCAATTTTTCACTAAAATTTCAATTGTCACTAAAAATTCAATTTTTCACTAAAAATTCAATTTTACACTTAAAATCCAATTTTTCACAAAAAATTCAATTTTCTCTAAAAATTAAATTTTTCACTAGAAATTCAAAATTTCACTAAAAAATTCAATTTTTCACTAAAAAATTCAATTTTTCACTAAAAATTCAATTTTTCACTAAAAATTCAATTTTTCACTAAAAATTTAATTTTTCACTAAAAATTCAATTTTTCACTAAAAATTCAATTTTTCACTAAAAATTCAATTTTTCACTAAAAATTAAATTTTTCACTAAAATTTCAATTTTCACTAAAAATTCAATTTTTCACTAAAAATTAAATTTTTAACTAAACATTAACTTTTTAACTAAAAATTCAATTTTTCATTCAAAATTCAATTTTCACTAAAAATTCAATTTTTCACTAAAAATTCAATTTTTCACTCAAAAATTCAATTTTCACTAAAAATTCAATTTTCACTAAAAATTCAATTTTTCACTAAAAATTCAATTTTCACTAAAAATTCAATTTTTACTAAAAATTCAATTTTCACTAAAAATTCAATTTTCACTAAAAATTCAATTTTCACTAAAAATTCAATTTTTCACTAAAAATTCAATTTTTCACTAAAAATTCAATTTTTCACTAAAAATTCAATTTTTCACTAAAAATTCAATTTTTCACTAAAAATTCAATTTTTCACTAAAAATTCAATTTTTCACTTAAAATTCAATTTTTCACTTAAAATTCAATTTTTTTACTATAATTTCAATTTTTCACTAAAAATTCAATTTTTTTACTATAATTTCAATTTTTCACTAAAAATTCAATTTTTTTACTAATAATTCAATTTTCACTTAAAATTCAGTTTTTCACTAAAAATTCAATTTTTCACTAAAATTTCAATTGTCACTAAAAATTCAATTTTTCACTAAAAATTCAATTTTACACTTAAAATCCAATTTTTCACAAAAAATTCAATTTTCTCTAAAAATTAAATTTTTCACTAGAAATTCAAAATTTCACTAAAAAATTCAATTTTTCTATCAAAAACTCAATTTTTACTTTTAAATTCAATTTTCACTAAAATTCAATTTTTCACTATAAATTCAATTTTTCACTAAAAATTCAAATTTTCACTAAAAATTCAATTTTTACTAATAATACAATTTATTCACTAAAAAATTCATTTTTTCGCTTAAAAAAATTAAATTTATCACAAAAAAATTCAATTTTTACTGAAAAATTTAATTTTTTACTAAAAAATTTAATTTTCACTAAAAATTGAAATTTTCACTAAAAATTCAATTTTTCACTAAAAATTTAATTTTTCACTAAAAAATCAATATATAACAAATTAAAATATTCACTACAAAATTTTTATTTTTACTAAAAAAAAATTAATTTTTACTAAAAATTAAATTTTTCACTGAAAATTAAATTTTAACTGAAAATTAAATTTTTCACTAAAAATTAAATTTTTCACTGAAAATTTAGTTTTTCTCTGAAAATGTATATTTTTTTTTAAAAATTCCATTTTTTACAAAAAATTCAATTTTTCTCTAAAAATTAAATTTTTCACTAAAATTAAAATTGTTTAGTTAAGTTTCAATTTTTAACTGAAAATTAAATTTTAACTAAATTTCAATTTACTCTCAAAAATTTTCTTCCTTTTAAATTTAGATCTAATTAAAATATTTAGTTATTTTATCTTCGGTCAACATTTTTTTTTCTGTTTTCAATATGTTGTCTGTCGTTTTGTCTTGCGTTTGTCTTACTTAATGTCGCTGTCTTTATTTATTAACTACACTTTAGACGCCTTTTCATTTTCTCTGGGTCTCTGGGGTTCAGTGGCGCACCTTAAGTGCAAAATGAGTGATAAAAATGTCGCAAAAAACTTTTTTTTTTAAATGAAATAAACATCTTGGTCGTAGGTTGCTTTCTTGTTTTCTATGTGGCAAGAAATTAAAAATTAAAAATACTTACAACACAGCAGGGAGATATGTGGTATTTCTAAATGGATCTTTTTAATGTAGATGATTTAATACAATTGAAAAATGATATCGTATAAAGAATCAAAAATCAATAATTTAAAATAAATACATAATTAAATAATAACTTAAAACAATAAAATATAAATAAAAGTCCTACATATTCAAAGGCGAATTGAATGCTCATCGTATGATATCTGCTGCTGTCACTGCTTTATCGACAACATGCCATCACTTAGTACCAGTCAGGCGCTGCCTTTGTCTCACTTGGTGCCATTATTGTGATTTCCCTACATCTTCTGCAACTGCTCCATTTTTTCTTCCTTTTCTGCTGCTGTGGCTGGCTGGGTGCCTTCTGCAAAAATATCCCCGAGTTATTTCTGTGTTTGTGTTGCTGCGTTGTCCTTGTTGTTTGTTTAATTTGTTCTTTATTTGCCAATTTCCTTTTTCAATTTGAATGTTTCCTTGCCGCGCGCGCGTTCACAACATGACACCGTGTCGCGTCAATGAAAGTGCCACCATGCAGCAGCACCACCCTGTCAGCGGTAGGTGGGTGGCCAAAGCTAACAAAAGCAAGGCGCTCCAGCGTAGGTGTGTTGGTGGCATAGATGATGATGATGACGCTTCTCCTGCTGCTGCTGCAACAGACGAAGACACAGTACGCAACTCAAATGATGTCAGAAATAATTTGATAAATGTGGGCGGGGTGAAGGGGAGAAATGGCAGCTTCCTGCGGTTAAAAGCAGAGTTCAGCACCGCAAGCAAATGGTTAAAACATATAATGTACTTAAATAATATAGATGTAACTGCAACAATAGAAATACAAATGATTCTGTAAATAGTATTTGTGGTTTGACTTTATGTTGTAAATATTTTTGAAAAATTTTTAATTCTTTGTGAGCGTAATTAAAAATTTCTCAATAAATGTCAAAGAATATTTTTTCAGCATACAAATTAGTTTTAATTAAAGGCAAAACCTATAATAACTTTCCATAACAAACATTATTTACTTATCAAATAATAAGAGGAACTATATTTACCTTATATACACGCTGCAAAAAGAAAGCTCTCACAATCATATTTTTGCAGGCATTACATATATCTTTGGAGCTTTATGCAAACAAAAGTATTATTTCATTTTCAAACATTACAATAATAACAGACAAACATATTTTTGTTTTCGTTGAAACATATTTATGTTCAGAATGAATAATTTTCGGCGTTCTTGCAAACATATATATGTTTGATTGTGAAAAACATTTTATTTACATGTAAACATATTTAATTACATTTAATTTTAATCTAAAACTAGTAAATTTTGTGCTAAAACATTAATTTTATATTCCTCATTTAAAAAGATAGTGGCGCATATTCATAAACAATTTAAAATCGACTTTAAAATTAAAATCAACTTTTTGATATTTTATTCTATGTGCAAATTGTCAAAAAATCTGACTGAAAACAAAAAAATAATTTTAAATAGTGATGCCAATCGATAGATGCATTAAAAACAAAGAATATATGCCTTTACATTACCGGTTTATCTTGCACCAATAAAGAGTTATAGCAAACAAATGAAGAAATTCAAAAAATTGAAAATCTTGTCATGCCAAAAGGGCGAATCTTTTCAATTTTTTGGCATAACTTTTTATTGGTACAAAATAAAATAATAATGTAAAAGAATTAATTGTCTGTTTTAAAAGCCCCAGTTGGCTTTTTTTTTTTTTAAATATTTATATATTTTTTTATTTGTAAGAAATTTTTTTGGCAAATTATATTGAAATAATAATGCCAATCGATTGGTGCTTTAAAAACAATTAATTAATGTCTTTACACTAATATTTTATCTAGTACCAGTAAAGAGTTATAACAAAAAAACTAAAAAAATTTAAAATCTTGTCATGCCAAAAGGGCGAATCTTTTGGTTTTTTTCTTATAACTCTTCATTAGTGCAAGAAGAAATAGTGGTTTAAAGGCATTAATTGTTTGTTTTAAAAGCACGTATCGATTGGCATCATTATTAAAAAATATTTTGCCAGAAAATTTACTGAAAATGATAAAAATTTTAAAAATATTTTAAACTAATGATACCATTCCATTGGTGCTTTAAAACCAAACAATTAATATTTTTACACTATAATTTTATCCAGTACCAAAAAAAAGTTAAGGCAAAAAAACGAAATGATTCGCCCTTTTGGCATGACAAGATTTTCAATTTTACGCATTCGCCCTTTTGGTTTTATCTTTTATGGCTAGAAATATCCAACAAAACCACACACCATTTTGGAATAGTGTACTTGAGGAAAAACTATATTAAAAATGAAAAATTACTTATTCGTCCCTTTGGTATAATATGAATGATATATTTTATCAGTTTATCAGTCCGTATAAAACATTACTTTATTTAAAAGAGTATTGCATTTGGAATTATATATTTACCTAAAACATGCTTATTATTATTTGAAAGCTTGATAAAATATTAACAAACACCCAAATTTGTTGTTTTCTACATTAACTACCAAATAAATGAAAAATCCTTGAAAATCTGATTTCATTGACATACTATACTCCACATACATATTTACTAGTAGGAAGTAAAAATCAATATTTTCAATAAAAAAATGGCTGTTTCTAAATTTTCAGTCGTTTTGATTTAAAAAAAGTTCTTACGACAAAAAAAAGTTACTTTCACCATTAATTTCCTTTGATCCAATTGGTGAAAAAGTGGCGCTCAGAAAGTTCCACCACTTCAGATTCCACATTTGAGAAATTTGTTTTACTTCCAGAGTTGCCAACTTGTCCATATTTTCACATCTTAACCCTTAAAGGTTGCTGAATCTTGTCGTGTAATCGGTTTCTCTGTGAAAAATCACGTTCGTGAATTATCGTGAAAACCGCACAAACGTGACTTATTTATCAAAAATATAACATATCACCTTGAAAAACGGATCAAAAAAGGAACTTCCAGAGTAGCCAACTTGTCCATATTTTCACATCTTAACCCTTAAAGGTTGCTGAATCTTGTCGTGTAATCGGTTTCTCTGTGACAAATCACGTTCGTGAATTATCGTGAAAACCGCACAAACGTCATTTATCAAAAATATAACATATTACCTTGAAAAACGGATCAAAAAAGGAACTTCCAGAGTTTCCAACTTGTCCATATTTTCACATCTGGTCTTTTGCAATTTCTTTTTAGTGACTACCTCTAAACAATTGTAATCTCTTGATACTTATACTTCATGTAGCGATGTTTTGAATGGGAACTACCGGTATGCGTCTTCTCAAAGATAGCATAATCTAAATTTTCCCTAATTCTTACTCAGCAATAATTCGTACAGGTTTTAAAATTAAGTTTATCATTGATTTGAATGCTATTTTATTTCCCAAGAAATAGATAATATGAATGTTCATTTCGGCAGAAAATAATCTTTTACAGGAATTCAATTTTAACCGAAATTTAAATGCATATGTTTTCTATATTAATTTGGTTCTGTTTTGGTATGTTTTTCCTGAAGAAGATAACGTCCTTCAAGGTGGAAATTAAAATTTTCTATGAATAACGAAATCGAACAGTCAAATTGATTTGTTTCTATGCGTTATTTATCTTAAACTGTAAACCACCAAGGATTTAATTTAAACTTGGTACAAATATTATATTTTACTAAAATAAGTAAAATTACAATTTTTTGAATTCAGCTTTCTTCAGCTTACTTGAATTATGAAAATAATAATTAAAAATTATTATAACTGCATGTACCTTCAAATGTATAAAGTCAAATTAGATATCGTTAGAAAGGTATTGGCATCACTATTAAAATGATCTATAAATAGATTTCTAAAAGTTAAAGGTGATTATAACTCGATCTCGAATTTGGAAAGGAATATTTATAAAATTATTAAAATACCAGATGGAAGAGTACACTAATAAAATTTGGTTGAAATGTTAAGAAGAATATCTACGACAATATAAATATTTAATTTAAAGAAAATGGGTTTTTGAGATATACTTTCCCATCATCTAATGATAATGACCTTTAACTTTTGGAAACAAAACTCAATTCATATCTCATCTTAATACCTTTCAAACTGACCTCAAATGTAAACTTCTTAAGGGTTATGTCGTAGATACTTAATTTTTAAAAATGGATATATATTCCAATAATTGTTCTAATTTCCATCAGTAATTCAAATTTGACAATATTATTATTATTTTATTTTTATAACCACGAAAAATCTTCTTTGAATGCAGAATACTAAACATTATTTTTGCTATAATCTTATTACATATTTTTAACACCCAGAAGTTTTCGTTTTGATTTACAATAATTATGATTATAATTATTTCTGCATTTTAAAACGTTTTTTTAGCATCTTGTATAAGGAAAGTATTAATGTCAATTAAAATTGTAGTCTAAATATCCGCAGGCTTCTTCTAGTTTATATGAAAAATACTTCTTATCATGAAACAAAATCGTCGACAGTTTATGGTCAGTTTTATCTGGCTTCAATGTCTGACTCTCTGTCGTCAGCTTCACAGCATCGGACAAGTTTTTAGAAAATTTAAACTCGTTGATGTTGTAGTAGTTCATCTTGTTGTTTTTGTTGTTTTTGTAGTTCTAATAGAGCTCCTCTGTTTACAGCAAAGTTTTCCACTTCAACCTCTTTTTCGCAATCAACCTCGCACAATCAATTTTTATTGGATTCATTTAACTTGTAGCTCGGTGAAATGGTTATGTGTGTGCGAGAGTGTGTTTGTGTGTATGTATGTGTGTAATTGCTTATGTGGGTGTGTGTGCGTAGGTATTTTATGAGCATTAAGTTACTATTACAAAATTTTGCGCCATTTGTTTTTATTGCAACGATATTATTGCCTGATGTTGCAACTTGTTTTGTGGCCCAATTTGTGCCGAGCTTCGAATATTGAATGCCATTAATATTTGACACTTCAGTAAAATACATATTGAACCGCGATAAATAACTACAATTTGAAATATTATAAAAGATAGTCAAAATTTATTAATATTTAAAAGTATAAATAAAATAAATTTAAATTAAAATTTAATTCAACAATATTCAAAATTTAAAAAATAAATAAAATAAAATAAAATTTAAAATAAAATAAAAATAAAAAATAATAAAAACTTTAAAATACTAATAAGAATAATTGAAATCAAGTAATATAAAATTAAATAAAATAAAATTAAATAAATAAGTTAAAACTAAAATGTAAAAAGTAAAACGTAAAATTAAAAAAGTAAAAAGTGAAAAGTAAGAATTAAAAAGTTAAAGATAAAAATTAAACAGTAAGAAGTAAATAGAAAAGAGTAAAAAGTGCAAATTAAAAATCAAAAATTAGAAGTTAAAAATTAAGAAAATTAAAAAATAAAAAGTAAAATGTACTCAGTAAAAAATACAAAGTATAAAGTAAAAAGTAAAAAGTAAAAAGTAAAAAGTAAAAAGTAAAAAGTAAAAAGTAAAAAGTAAAAAGTAAATAGTAAATAGTAAAAAGTAAAAATTAAAAAGTAAAAAGTAAAAATTAAAAAGAAAATAGTTAAAAGAAAAAGGAAAAAGTTCAAATTAAAAAAGAAAAATTAAAAATCAAAAGTTAAAAATTAAGAAAAATAAAAAATAAAAGGTAAAATGTACAAAGTAAAAAGTTGAAAAACAAAAAAATTAAAAACAAAAAAGTGACTTAGTAATAAGTATAAAAAGTAAAGTGCAAAAATTCAAAAGTTGAGAGTTA
This sequence comes from Dryomyza anilis, assembly GCA_951804985.1. Classification (NCBI taxonomy): domain Eukaryota; kingdom Metazoa; phylum Arthropoda; class Insecta; order Diptera; family Dryomyzidae; genus Dryomyza; species Dryomyza anilis. Next base: position 123,433,254 of record OX638130.1, on the reverse strand, counting down.
ATGGTCAAAAGTAAAGAGAAAAAAGTTTTAATCAAAGAATAAAAAGTAAATATTAAAAATTGAGGAGAAGAGTAAAGTAAAAATTACAAAGTTAAAAGATTATAAAAAAAAAATAGAAAAAATAGAAAAAGAAATAGTAAATGGAAAAAAATAAAAAAATAAATATAAAATGAATATAAAAACCAAAATTAAAAGAAAAGCAAAGTAGAGTAAAACAAAGTTGAGTTAAATAAAGAAAAATAAAGTAGAGTAAAGTAAATTAAATTAAAGTAAAAAAAAAGTAAAGTAAAGTAGAGTAAAGTATAGTTAAGTAAAGTAAAAAACGTAAAGTAGAGTAGAGTAAAGTAAAATAAAAATAAAAATAAAAATAAAAATAAAAATAAAATAAAATCAAATAAAATATAATAAAACAATATAAAATATATATATAGTAAAGTAACAAAAGTAAAGTAGAGTAAAGTGAAATAAAAATAAAATAAAAATAAAAATAAAAATAAAAAAAAATTAAAATAAAATAAAACAATATAAATTAAAATAAAGAAAAGAAAAGCAAAGTAAAATAAATTGAAGAAAAATTAAAATATGAAATAAGTAATTAAGTAAAACAAAAATAATAAATAACAAAAAAAAAAAATAATATATTAGAAAATAAATAAAATGAAACAAAATAAAGTACATCAAAATGAAATAAAACAATACTTAAATTAAAGTGGAAATTAAGGCACTTTTTAATTATAACTAAAATAACTATTTTTTTACTTTCCATTTCTAAAAATAGCGAATATTAAGGAAATCAAAAAAAAAAAAATATATAAAATTAAATTTCTCAAAATAAGAGATATTAAAAAAAAAAAATAACAATTTTTCCCAGCCATATTTAGATTTGCGTGTACCGTTGTCCTTGTGTGTATGTGACTGTTTGTTTGCTTCCGGTGTTCCAGAAATTTTTAAATTAAACAACACTAAACAAAAACAATGACAGCGCAGCATTATAGAACAACAACACAAACAACAGCACAGGCAAAAGCAGCATTAAAAACAAACAAAAGCAGCAACGCGACACCAACGTAAAATTCGCGAACCAACAACCGGCGGCATTAGCGCGACAACGACAATGGATGCTTCGCTCTTCGTCGCGTTGTAGTTCGTTGTCATATCGTGCATCGTTCGCGCCCTCTTTCGGCAAAACAACAACGACAACAAACAGCACCACAAACACTGATCATTTAAGTGGCTGTGCGTTGTTCGACCTCGTTGCCATTGCTGCTCGTGTTCGTGTCGTTGCATGATGTTGCTGTTGTCAATAATGATAATAATTAATATGGCGGAAGGAAGCGCGCCAACGAACGCCATGCAACCAAAAAGGACATCCGCTGAATAAGCGAAAGCGCACCAAACACAGACTGCCACCTCAAATGCATGCAGCACATAGTAGGCATAACACTTTTGCTCCATATCCGGCATCAAATTCAGTGCTGTTGTTTTAATTTTAACTATTTTCCGTGTGGTTTTACTTGTTCTTATCAGCCGAGGAGCTCATGTGTTTTTGTTGTAGTCTTCTTACTGTTCGCAGCGCTGTGTTAATTTTTAATGAAAATTCTTTTTATTTCTTTTTGCGTGTTGCCTCCGCGTTTTTGTTTGTCATTGTTAGTTACTTGGAGACACTCAGAAAAATGTACTGCGTTTCTAAATGAAAATAAAAAAAAATAAAATAAACGAAAATAAAATGAAGAAAAGAGAAACAATAAGAAAAGTAATTCGTAAATAGAAGAAATAAAGGAAAAGGAAAAAAATAAGAAAGGAAATAAAATAAAAGAAAACAAAACAAAACAAAATAAAATAAAAGAAAAGAAAAGAAAAGAAAAGAAAAGAAAAGAAAAGAAAAGAAAAGAAAAGAAAAGAAAAGAAAAGAAAAGAAAAGAAAAGAAAAGAAAAGAAAAGAAAAGAAAAGAAAAGAAAAGAAAAGAAAAGAAAAGAAAAGAAAAGAAAAGAAAAGAAAAGAAAAGAAAAGAAAAGAAAATAAAATAAAAGAAAAGAAAAGAAAAGAAAAGAAAAGAAAAGAAAAGAAAGAAAATAAAATAAAAATAATAGTAAATATTAAATATTAAAAATTAAAAATAAATTAAAATAAAAAATAAATTATGTAAGAAAATGAACATAATTAAAATGAATCAATATAAATGATTATTAATGAAAAATGAATTTAAATTAATGAAAAAAAAGCAAATTGAAATAAACTTAAATGTTTAGAAATACATACAAAATACATTAGAAATGAATAAAATCTAAGTACAAAAACTAAAATCAGTTTTAAAATTATTTAAAACATATTTGGATTTTATATTTTTTATATAAAAATAAACCTAACAAAATTAAATTATTTAAAAAAGAAACAAAAATAATTAAAAAACAAAAAAAAAAAAAAATATAATATAAAAATAAATAGATAAAAATTAATACTAATTAAAATAAATAAAAATAAATAGAATTAAATATATCTGAGACACAAAAAGGCTAATGAAGATACAAACAGTAAGCATGTTCAGTACCAATTTTCCAAATTTACATTCAAAAGATTTTTAATTCGTTTTCAGAACCCATAAATTTGTTTTTCAAATTACTACAAAACAAAAGTCAAAGCAATCGGTTCATTTGAAAAAGTGTTCAGAATATTTAGATAGAAATAAAAAAAAAAAACAGAATTTTAATAAAACAATTTCAGAATTTAAACATTTTTTCAAAATATTTCAAACAGAGAAAAACAAAGTTTATATCAAAAGCTGTCTGTTTTGTGACCGTTCAAAAAAATCCCATAAAATTTGATGATCTGCCATACGCTTTCCACAAAATTCCTTTTTTCCGGGAATGCAAAAAATAAACAACAATAAAAAAACATAAAATAAAAAAATAAAAAAAAAATGTATATATCAAAATAATTAAAAATATATGAAATTAATAAAATAAATAAATCTAAATTAAACTTTATGAAAATAAATTCAAATCACATTAATAGGAATATTAAGAATTATTAACAAATTTAAAATATTTTTTTTTAAAAGTGAAAATTAATACAGAAAAAAATATTTGTATTTCTCAGTGCACCTACATATTTCATCTAAGTCCTCCGACCGTTAACTTCCTCTGAACGCGCGTCACATTTATCTGTTTGTCAACGTATCCGACGCCTGTGGTTTGCTTATCCTGCCTGGCAGCATCTTGGCCTCGTTTTCTTACAAATTTTGCATCATTGTCTTGGCTGCAGACACAATTGTTAATCAACTCTGTAGCAGACACGAGATGTACGCTACTTACCGCCTTTTTGTGATAATGCAGTCTTTTTCTTTAAGCGTCTTTTTTTTCCAAGGGTCTCAAGCGTAAAGTATGTTTTTTTCTAGTGGATTTCAGTGTTATGGGAACTGTGCGTTTATTATGTGAATCAAATTTTAACTAAGTATTTTATTTTTATTTTCAATACATTACGTTGCACGTACCATTGACAAAACTTTTGACAGGCAGTTCTTTTTTTAAGATTTTAAATAGACAAAATTCATAGTTTGTATCAAATGTTACTAATTTGATGCACATGATCAACAAATTTCGGTAATTTGCTTTTACAATTCCGCAAAATTTGATGGTCTTCTGAGACCAACTTTCTGTCATTTCACAAAAATATGTCGGTCTTATTTACAGGAAACAGAAAGATAAATTAAAGATTGTGGGAAACATAACGCCAGTTATCAATTTCGTAAAAAAATTTAATACAAATATTCGACATATTTGGGGAAAGGACTAAAAATGGGAAGTTTTTTTGTTAAAATTACCTTTGTCTGCTTAAAATCATTGCAAAAATGTTTCTTAACTGCCTACAGCCTACTAAAAATGTATATAGTGTTTCGATATAAAATGTCTGGTATTTTCACAAATATTTTTAACATATGTCCAGCAAAAAAAAACGGACTTTAATAAGACAAATACGATGTATGTGTTTAAAGCTGCATATTGTCTACCAGAACCCAAGATATGACTCGGTTCTGCCTAAATAATTTCAAATATTTTATATGTCCAATATATTCAAGAAAAAAAAATCCTGGATGAAATATCAAATTATGTGGAATTTTAAAATCATATTTCCGGCATATTTTATGGACGTCACTTAATACCAACTCCGCCTTTCTTTAATGATTTTTTTTAAACTGCCTTGAGCCCACCAAAATCTTGCCACAAATTTCCTTAGTTTTTCAAACAAAAAGAATTTCGAACTTTTTATAAAATAAATTTCTAAATTGCATTTTTTTTTCAAATATTTTAGAATACTTGATTGTTATGAATATAATATATATAGGGGCCGCAAAGAACCGGAATCGTAACCGGTGCAGATTACAGAAACCGGAAACGTAAGCGTTATTAAAATAACTCTTTTTTGGTTGTAACCGGAATCGGGGCAGGAAACGCTATTTTAAAAATCTTGGAAACAGCACCGGAACCGATATTTCAAAAGGTTTTAGTCCCTGTCAGGGATCGGAAAGAGCCGGAATCGGAAACGTTTCGATATTTGTAGCTGGAATTAGAACCGTTATTAAAAAATTATGTGGAACCGGAATCGGAACCGGGATTCCAAAGCCTTTTAGTCCCTGTCAGGGACTGGAAAGAACCGGAATCCGAAACGTTCCGAAATTAGAATTAGAACCGTTATTAAAAAAATATGTGGAACCGTAATCGGAACCGGGATTCCAAAGCCTTTTAGTCCCTGTCAGGGACCGGAAAGAACCGGAATCCGAAACGTTTCGATTTTTGGAGCCGAAATCAGAACCGTTATTAAAAAAAGTGTGTGGAACCGAAATTACAACCCATATAATGTTTTTGGTTGGAACCGGAATCGATCCAAACCGTAATTAAAGCCTTACGAAAATGGAAAATTGTTTATTTGTCATCTGAATTGATTGGAAAATAAAATGTTTTCAATATTATACATTTATTTTCTTTAAAAGACACTAATTACCTGCCTATTTTCTTTAAAAGACCTATTTTCTTTAAAAGATCTATTTTCTTTAAAAGACACTTAATTACCTGCTATAGTGCAATAGCGTCTCAGTAGTTGTTCTACCAAGTTTTTTAAAGTTATTTAAAAACATTTTCACCCTACTTTGTAATTTTCTTAGTATGTTTTTCTACTTAAATAAACTCTCTTTTTTTTGTAGATTTTTTGTGTAACTCTTTTAGTTTATGTCGCTCTACTGTCGACAAACTTCACCCTTTTGTTGTTGTGTAGGGTGTCTTTTAGTCACACTTAACCGACTTGTTTAGTACTGTGTGTGTGTGCCTTTCTTGGATGTCGTCGTTTCTTGCGGATTTTTATGTGCTTTTGTTTTAAAACTGGCAACAACTACAAAAGAACTTTTTTAAAGGATGCTCCAAGCGCGACAGGAAGTAATACATTAACGAGTGAAAAGAACAAAACTAAAATAACAAAAACCAAAACAACAAAAACTAAAACAACAAAAACTAAAAGAAAAACTAAAAACAACAAGCAGCTAAAATAATAGTTGGCATTGTTTTCGACTTTGTTTGGCCATTGTTTTATGAAGAAAAGCCTAATTGTAGCGCATTTGTTTTCACTCGGTTATTGTTTTCAGTTGTTACGATATTTTCGAGTCGGCGAAAAGTGTCCTGCAATTGTTTACCAACGAAAGGACGACTCAAAATAAGCAAAAAGATTTGTTGGAAAATGTCAATAATGATAAAATAAAAATCAAAAATTTAAAAAGTTTAATTTCGTTTTATTATTTAAAAAAACGGGTTTTTCTTTCGTTTTTTTCTTTTTATTTACAACTGATTTTGTTTTTCATTTTTAATTTATTTATTTGTTTGTTTCAGTTTTGTTTTTGGTGATGGAAAATGGAAATTGACGTTGTTTCATTTTTCTTTTTCTTTTTTTTTTCTTTTTATTTTATATTTTGTATTTTTGGTTTTAAATTTTTGCTTTTGTTTTTTATTTTGCATTTTCCTCTTGCTATTGTGGTTTGATTTTGCGTTTTAACTCGTGTTTTTTGTATTTTTGTTTCTCTTTTTTTTTTGTTGATTTTGCTTTTGTTTTTGAGTTTTTGCTTTTTTCTTTTATGTTTATGTTCATGTTTTTGATTTTGTTTATTTTTTTCACATTTGTTTTTGGTTTTGTGTTTGCCTATTTTATTTGCGTGTATTCGATTTAACTATTTTTCTTTTTATTTTTTGGGATTTTTTTTTGTTGTGTTTTGAGTTTTTGTTTTGAATTTTTACATTTATTTGTATTTTTTGTTTTTGTTTTTGTGCTTTTGCTTTTGGTTTTTCTATGTTTGTTTATGATCTGCTTTATTTTTGTGTTTATGAGTTTTTTCGTCTTTGGTTTTGTATTTAATTTTGGGTTTTTGCTTTTGTTTTTCTATTTGCTTTTGATTAGTTTTTTTCGTCTTTGGTTTTGTATTTAATTTTGGGTTTTTGCTTTTGTTTTTCTATTTGCTTTCGATTAGTTTTTTTCGTCTTTGGTTTTGTAATTAATTTTGGGTTTTTGCCTTTTTTGTTCTATTTGCTTTTGATTAGTTTTTTTCGTCTTTGGTTTTGTATTTAATTTTGGATTTTTGCTTTTGTTTTTCTATTTGCTTTTGATTACTTGATTTTTCTCTATTTTTTTGTGATTTTGATTTTTTTTGTGTTTTCGCTGTTGATTTTGTGTTTTAGCTTTTGTCACTTTTTTGTAATTGTGTGTTTTTGTTTCATCTTCTTATTTTTATTATTATTAGTATTATAAATAAAAAATACAATTTGCAAATGAAATAGAAATCGAAATTTTTGAAAAAATATATATATTTTTTTGGAGAACATAGTTTATCATTTTTTTCTACTTCACCATTTAAAATAATGTCATGCATATCCTTTGGCTAAATATACACTTAGTACCCTATCCAATGCAACTACCATTTTTTATATAAACCTATTAATTATCCTGAAATGTACTGCTCTATTTGCCTGCCTTAATATGCCATTTGTGAGCCGACGCCGGCCTTTACCGCCCTTTTATATATAGTAGATGCCGCCGCCCCACACACACTTAATCATTACAAATGATACTAACGGAAATAATTTCACAGTTCAACGACGTTGCTGCAACAATAAATCAAAGTAAAGTAACTATCAAAAGGGCCGGCGGAAGGTGTTGGTTGGCTCTAGTGCTGCGACAGACAGGCAGGCAGGCAAGCAGTCAGATCCTGAAAGATGCCTCAATTTGCCTAGTAGGCAGCCATATTTGCAGGTAAAGTAGGCGTGCATGTTTGTGTTTCTCGAAGGTGTGTCACGCATAGATTTACGACACTTTCCCATCAACATATCTAATGATCTGTCTGCGTAATGGCAGAACGAACCGGCAGACAGACAGACAGAAAGACAGGCAGCAAGGTAGATTGACTGACACCCACTCAGTTCCGCTGCGGATACCGGATTCAAGCAACATTAGTTGTTCTACATATGGTGTGCATGTGTTGTCCTGTGTATACACAGTATGTGTTAGGTATCAATTTGCCAACAAAATTTGCGTTTTGTAATTGAGAAACCAACATGTCAAAGCGTCACATCCACACAGAAACTGATAGAGGTAAAATCAACAGAAACCTTGGTTTGCCTAGGCAAAATTCTGCATGTTGCTGATGCAATTGTGCAATGTCTACCGATACAAAGTGTTGCAATATTGCACAATTACAGCACTTGGGCGGTATTACTCGATAGATTGTGATGTGTATTCTTACATTATGTCTAATCACTTAAAATGCATTTCAGGGATTTAGTGGCATGTATAGGTTATGTAGGCTTTGTGGTACGGCTTAAAATATGGTTTTTTTTATTTTGAGTATGACATAAATCCTAATGGGTTTTCCCCTGATCTAGATAAATAACGATTGAATCTAATAGTTTAAAACCTAAATAAAGAACAGCTTTGATTTCGGTTTTCTCCTCTTCCAGTGCCGTCAACGCTTTCGATCTTAAAATTTATAACGAAAAAGTTCGATCTCGATTTTTGAGTTAGTTTCACTTTTGGAAATATTTTCAATAACGTTTGGTTTTTTGTTTTTGTGTTTGTGTTTGCTTTTGTTTATATTTATGTGAAATTATGTTTTTGCTTTGCTTTTGTTTTTCGTTTTTTTTATGGTTTTGCTTTCATTGTCATTTTTTCTTTTTTTTATTTTTATGTTTTTGCTTTTATGTTTTTGAATTTGTTTTTTATACTGTTTTTATTTTGATTTTGTTTTGGTTTTGAATTTTGTGATTTGAATTTGGATTTTGTTTTTGTTTATTGTGTGTTTTCAATATAACAAAAAAATTAAATTTTCATTAAAAATTAAATTTATCATTAAAAATTAAATTTTTCATTGAAAATTCAAATTTTCACGAATAAGTCAATTTTTCACTAAAAAATCAAATTTTCACTAAAAAATCAAATTTTCACTAATAATTCAATTTTTCACTAAAAATTCAATTTTTCACTAAAAATTTATTTTTTCACTAAAAATTCAATTTTTCACTAAAAATTCAATTTTTCACTAAAAATTCAATTTTTCACTAAAAATTCAATTTTTCACTAAAAATTCAATTTTTCACTAAAAATTCAATTTTTCACTAAAAATTCAATTTTTCACTAAAAATTCAATTTTTCACTAAAAATTCAATTTTTCACTAAAAATTCAATTTTTCACTAAAAATTCAATTTTTCACTAAAAATTCAATTTTTCACTAAAAATTCAATTTTTCACTAAAAATTCAATTTTTCACTAAAAATTCAATTTTTCACTAAAAATTCAATTTTTCACTAAAAATTCAATTTTTCACTAAAAATTCAATTTTTCACTAAAAATTCAATTTTTCACTAATAACTCAATTTTTCACAAAAATTCAATAAAAATTTAAACTTTCTCTAAAAAATCAATATATCACTAAAATTCTATTTTTGAATTATTAATGAAAAAATTGAATTTTAAGTGAAAAGTTTAACTTTTAGTGAAAAACGGAATTTTTAAGTTTTTTACAAAAAGTTAAAAATTAAGTATTTCACTAAATAATTCAATTTTTCACAAAAAATTCAATTTTTCACAAAAAATTCAATTTTTCACAAAAAATTCAATTTTTAACTAAAAATTTAATTTATCACTAAATGTTCAAATTTTATCTAAAAATTCAGTTTTTTACTAAAAATTATAATTAAACTAACATTTAAATTTTTTTTCTAAAACTCAATTTTGAACCAAAAATTTAATTTTGCTCTTAAAATTTAATATTTCACTATAAATTAATTTCTTTACTAAAATTTTAATTTTTCATAAAAACTCAATTATTAACTAAAATTCTAATTTTTAACTAACATAAAATTGGTATCTAAAAATTAAATATTTCATGTTATTAATTAAATATTACATAATTGACAACGAGGAAATTGCACATCAAGTATTCGTATTTATTGATGTATTAAGCAGCATCTTCGAACAGTCAATCAATCTACCACAAGCATTCACATATCTAGTTATTCCATAATCCATCCATCCATTCATCGAACATCGAACAACATATTAATCTACTGCGTCCGTCCACACGTCAATTTGCCTGACGCCGACTGACACCTCAATCAATGCATCTATCCGAATCAGCAGCTTGACACGCAATCAAATGTTGTGCGGTTGACACGATCAGCGAAATAAATACCTCATTAATGTGCGGCATGCGGCGGTACGTGGTGCGAAACAAATGCGAGGCCGTCAACAGTTAAGACGGCGGTCTTGAGGCGTGATAAATAACTTAGACGGGTGAAAGTGATGCCACGAAGACAGCAGCTCAGCTGCAAAACAACTGCGCAAGAATTTAAATAATTTCAACGCATATTGTGTAACACAATCCGCACTTAAAGCCAGACAAGTACCTTCTTGTTGCATGTCCTGCCTCAGTCAGCCAGCCAGCCAGCCAACAACCCGACACTGCATATGATGTTGCTGTTGCAGCAGTTCATGTTGCTGCTAATGTTGCTGGCGAAAACAGGTCATATCCTGGATATGTAGCAAATGCGCTGTAATAAATCAATCAGGCGTAAACAAAATACAAAGTTTTGTAAAACTGCATCAAAAACAGCAGGAGCAACAGCAACGCAATGGCACGAAAAACACTTTGAAGTAATTCTAATTTGCAAATGCATTTCGCAGTAATCTGTGTCGTTGGCAGGCAATGCGAATGCAATTTGATACCCCACTTACCCATTGATTTGCACTTGGTGTTGTTGTGCCTTTTTGTAGTAATTCAGTCGGAGAAAGTATCAAAAATTAATTTATTCAAGTGAAATTAATTATTCAGTTCTAGCAAGTTTTGTGCTTAATATGTGCAATGCAATATTTAAATAATTTGTTATATAAATTATTGAACAAAATTTTAAAATCTACTCCGAGAAAATTAGTGTAGTCAAATGTACTACTTTTATGTATTTGTTTTGACAAAATGTAGTTCTACTACATGTTATTAGTTTTTCAAAAATATTTGTATTTATTTGAATTAATTAAACTACATAATATATTAGAAATTCATTTTCTACATATTGCAAAAACTATAGAATGTTTTTGTTTTCCATTTTTTTAATTATTTGAAGTTCGTACGCATATATACGACGTACGGTGAACAAAATGATGAAATTTTTGAACAAAAATACTTTTTTTATTATTACATAAATAAAAGTCCCACAAAGAATAATCTGTAACCATTTTTCTTATAATATCAATAGTTTAAGAGATATGAGCCTTCAAACATAGGATAAAAATTGCACTCCATACATAAATATATGAAAATACATATTGGAACATAACTAAAATATTCTTGCATATCCTCTCAAATACTTAAAATTGTATTTAGGCTTTTACAAAATATACCTTCTGAAAAAAAATTAGCTTCCGGTTTGCTCCGGTTTACAAGAAAATTGTAGTGATACTACCATTTTCGTTAGAAATTTACTCATTTGATTTTAAGTGTTTAGTGTTTGATATTATAACTTAACACACACTAACTATACATAATTTATATTTACACAAGTTTATTACAATAGTGTTAAGAAAAATATAAAAATACAAAGATTCCATTAGTACATCCACATTTCGTAAAATTTTACGCCAAAACTTCCAATTTGAGGAATATTATGTCAAGTTAATAATTTTATGTCAATTAAACCTAAAGATATCCTTCGCATTCACTAACTTTTTTCTAATCACAATCCATGTGGTAATAAATGAAAAAAATTTCATCCCGATATCTTTCGCGGATTAGGAAAAATTATGTATCAAAAATAACATTTTTTATTCTTATTTCATACATTTGTGTCTTTTTTGTAAATTCATTCCAAAGACTGCAAGCGATATCCTCTGCTCACACTAACTTTTTTCCAATCAAAATCAATGTGGTAAAAAATAAAAATAAATTCATCTCAATATCGTTCCCGGATTAGGAGTAATTACATGTCAAAAATTACCTTTTTTATACTAATTTCATACTTTTGTGCCTTTTTTGTGAATTTATTCCAAGGACCGCAAGCGATATCCTTCATTCTAACTATCTTTTTTCTAATCACAATCAATGTGGTAAAAAATGAAAAATATATCATCCCGATATCTTTTCCGGATTAGGAGAAATTAAATGTCAAAAATTAACATTTTTCATACATTTGTTCCTTTTTTTGTAAATTTATTGCAAGGACTGCAAGCGATATCCTTCATTCGCACTAACTTTTTTTTAATCATAATCAATGTGGTAAAAAATAAAAAAAAATATCATTTCGATATCGCTCCCGGATTAGAAGAAATTACATGACAAAAAATACCAGTTTTATTTTTGTAAATATATTCCAAGAACTGCAAACGATATCCTTCGTTCACAGTAATCTTTTTCTAATCACAATCAATGTGGTAAAAAATAAAAAAAAAATTATCCTGATATCGTTTCAGGATTAGGAGAAGTTACATGGCAAAAATTATCATTTTATTTTATAATTTCATACATATGCGCCTTTTTTGTAAATGTATTTCATGAACTGCTAACGATATCCTTCATTACCACTAACTTATTTCAGATCAGTATTCTATGTGGTCAAAAGTAAAAAATAAATACTAACGGTATCGGCTCCAGATTTTAAAAATCACATGTCAAAAATTTCCCCAAAATTCTCGAAGTTTAATATTTTTACACAATTTTTGTGAATCAATAGATGACATTTTGTAAAACATAACTGTTCCTTGATATTTTTTTATTAAGTTAAATAAAAAAATCAACGAAATCTACTGATTTGTTTCGAAGTTATATAATTTTGTTCAAAAAAAGCCTTTTTGTTCACCGTGCGACTGATAATTGCAAAAGAGTTCGCAAATTTGTTAACTATATATTGCTTTTGTATTTTTTATTTGTGAAAAAAGTACGAAAAATACACAGATTTAAATTGATATTAAAATATATTTAGTACTAGCTGGACCCGTACACGACTCGTGCAAAGATTTTGTGAATGCAAGGTTATGGAGCTATTTTATTAATAAAAATAACATTTTTATTATTTATATCAGGGACCCGTGGACGTATTTTTTATTGGTTTTATAAATGTAGTAACCAAAACCAAACTAATTCTCCGCTAAAACAACTGTGAATCCCCTTAGAATTCTTGCCAGTAGAATTCATTCCCGTAGAATTCTTCCTCGTAGAGGTTTTCCCAGTAGAAGTTTTAGTGTGGTTAGTTTTAGTGTAGTGAGTTTTAGTGTGGTGAGTTTTACTGTGATGAATTTTAGTGTGGTGAGTTTAAGTGTAGTGAATTATATTGTTATGTGTTTTAGTGTGTTCAATTTAAGTGTGGTGAATTTTAGTGTGGTCAGTTTAAGTGGGTGAGTTTTAGTGTTGTGAATTTTAGTGTGGTGAATTGTAGTGTGGTGAATTTTAGTGTGGTGAATTTTGGTGTGGTGAGTTTCAATGTGGTGAGTTTTAGTGTGGTGAGTTTAAGTGTGGTGAATTTGAGTGTGGTGAATTTCAGTGTGGTGAATTTCAGTGTGGTGAGTTTTAGTGTGGTGAACTTAAGTGTGATGAATTTTATTGTGGTTGATTTTGTTTTAGTTTTCTATCCTTTTTTATTTTTCTGTTGTTTTTGAGTTATTGCTTAAGTTTTGTGCTTTTACTTTTGTTTTTGTGTTGGATTTTTGATTTGTTTTTGAATTTTTTTTTTGTATTTGAGTTTTTTGTTTCATCTTCTTAACTTGTGTAGGTGCCGAGTTATGTCGGTTTGAAAGTTTAGGTTGTATGGGAAGTGCCACGCCCTTTTGTTCAACCCGCCCACATGTAGCCTATGACACCCTCCGGACATCATAATATCCTGGTGCAAAATTTCAGTTAAATCGGTTCAGTGGTTTAGACGTGATGCTGGAACAAACAGACAGACAGACAGACAGACAGACAGACAGACAGACAGACAGACCGACAGACTGACAGACGGACCAAGAGTTATATATATATAGATAGTAATTCGCATCCGGGCTGCAAAATGGGGTTTGGTTTTGATTTTTTTTGTGTGTTTTTATTTGTTATTTTTCCTTTTTTGTGTGTTTTTATATGTTTTTTCTTTTTCTGTTTTAGCTTTTAATTTTGTTTTTGAAATTGTCTTTATATTGTTTTCTTTTGTTTCTATATTTTTGTGTTTTGTATTTTTTGTGTGTTTGTATTTTTTGTGTTAGTGAATTTGGTTTTTCTTTTGAGTTTTTGCCTGTTTTGTGTTTATACTATTGTTTTTGTCTTTTTTTATTGTTTTGGTTGTGGGCTTTCTATGTTTTCTTTTTCTTTGAAGTGTTTTTAAGTGTTTTTCTTTTGAGTTTTTACTTGTTTGTGTTTTTATTATTATTTTTGTGTTTTTTTTTATATGCTTTTGTTGGTCGTTTTTGCTTTTTAGTTCTGTGTTTTTCTTTTGTTTTTAGTTTTTTGGAGTTGTTTTTTTATTTTGTTTTGCGTTTTTATATTTTGTTTTTATATTTTTTTATTCCTGCTCTCGTTTCAGAGTTTTTGGTTTTGTTTTTTCGTTTTTCATTTTTCTTTTAAGTTTTTGTTTGTTTGCGTTTTCAGTATTGTTTTTATGCTTTTTTTATTCGATTTTACTTCATTTATTTTTATTTTTGTTTTTTTTTTAAAGTTTTTTATTGTGTTGTTTTACGTTTTTGTTTATATGTTTTTGTTTTTGCTTTTATGTTTTTCTTCGATTTTAGAATTTTGAATTTAGAATTTTGATTTTGTGATTCTGATTTTCATTTTGTGTTATTCTTTTGCTTTTAGTTTTGATTTTATTATTTTAATTTTGCTGTTGCTTTTTTTCCTATGTGTTCTTGTGTTTTTGTTCTTTTGCTTTTGCTTTTTTTTTTCTTTTGTTTTTGTTTCTATTCCATTTTTTAACCTCACAGTGTTCATAGATAAGCGATATATTTTTTTATTCATTTCCTTGTCTGCTTTTAATTATAAATCAAATAAATTCATTTTTTGTCACAATCCATTGCACACACTTGAGTAAATTAGTCGTAATTAGCTGCATAGAAAATGGGTCGAAAGGGGTGAACTGGGTTGAAAAATAAATTGTTGAAAACAAACAATTTAAACACTACGTTGACCTACGTTGTTTGTTGATTTGCTTAAACGCAACAACAACAAAAAAAAATATGACCCTTTCTGTAGTGCATAAATCACAATTAAGGATTACAAAAACAACAAAGAGAACTACAAAAAATTACACGTACAACACACGCACCATTAGCGACCTTTAAAATGTCATTTGTAACGCGTTACGCCTGATTTTAAAAAATGAAACCCTACCAAAATATAAAACCATGAATCAACAAAAAGGACACGCTTTGTATGCTAAGTAAAACCACAGACAGGCAAATGGAGGGAGGGTGGCTGGCACCTTCTAAAACCTTTGACGCACACATTCAGTAAAGTATTTGGGGGTAACGCGCGCTTACTTAAGAGCCTCTTACAGACTGAGTTTTTAGGTAGACCATTTAAAATATAGATATGTTTTTTTTTGGCATACTCTACTTTGCGAAACCTCTTTTTGAATATGCCTTTTACTTTATATAGAGTCTCAAAACATTACCTCTTTTCCACAAAGTCTCCCAACCACTTTCACACATAACCTCTCTAAGGCTACCTCTTCGTTGACTGTATTTCATAACCTAACGTAAATCAGTTTTAAAATTTTTAATTAATGTGCTGTCCGTTTTCTTTACAGCCTCCATAAAACGGCCCCACAACACATGGCGACATCGTGGCCGATACCGCAAACCGACGTCGACGAGCACCCCCACCATCAACGACGCAGCGCATAAATCAAGCAGCCTCTGCCAACGTTCGTCGTGTAATCGTCGCACAATGTCCAGTCACTCGGGTACCATTGGACGCAAACGTGGCGGCAGCAGCGGCGGCAGCGAATACTATTTCGGCTTGGGTGGCAGCGGCGTCATTGGCATCGGCGGCGGCGTCAACAGCAGCAGCAACACTGGCCTGAGCAGTACTGTTACCGGTGCCGGCGGTGAACAGCACCTAATACGTCGACAGCGCTCCGCCGAATGGCATAGTCGTCATGGTTACAGCAGCAGCGAGGACGAGTATCAGAACACGGGCCCGGCGTCGGCCTTCGATACACAGCTGTTGGCCACTCTGTTGCTGCAGAGTCAGCAATTGGCAAGTAAGTAAATTTTAGTATATTTATTAGGGATTTTGAGTGGGCGGGGCGCACCTAATGGCAGCGGCTTAAGTACATAAATTGTAGGCTCGTGCAGCAAATTGAAATTTGTTTTATGTAGATTGGAAATTATGAATCTTACTTTATATGCTCTCCATTCCTCAGTATGTCTTCTTTCACGCATATCTACTCTCTCTATTTTTATATGACATACTATTTTAAATGTCATATATCCTGTTCTCTCTACCCTCGTTATTATTATGTATCCCTTTTTATCGAAATTTTTGAATTCTTTCGCCTTTTCTCTTTATCAATTATGTATACAACTAGTTCTGTATTTTTCATTTCTGTCTTTAACTTACTCATTTCTTCCCAATTTATCCCAATCTCTGTATATTTCCCTAGATATATCGTCGGTGATACTGCAAAGCCGCCTATCTACATTTTCGAATACCTCTTACAAAATGAATTTTACAGATGAAACAAAATTATTATCAGTCTCAATTCTGCACTTACTTCATACAAAATGATGTATGTCATAACTTATAATAATAATAATTTTCACATGCAGTTGGGCGGTTTTGCAGTATCACCTATCTGTTTATATCCCTATCTACTACAAAACCACATTACGTCCAAGCCACTAACTAGTAACACATCCGTCTACTCCATATATCTCTTTCTCTCTTCATTTTTACTGATTATATATCCTTTGAGTTACGGAATATTCTTTACCAATAATTCTTCCCTCATATTTTTTCCCAAAACAATCATTCCCGGGACAGTTCATCGTTTATCACAAATCATCCCCACACAATTTTTCCTCGAGTCAATTTTTCCCGTTTCAATACTTCTCTAGAACAATTCATTTCCGGGCAATTCTTTCCGAGATAATACTTGCAAGAACATTGCTTCCCTAGACAATTCTTTCCCAGACAATTCATCCTGGGACAATACTTACCGAGACAATTCTTTCTCGGACACTTCTATCATAAGACTAGTAGTATTCACGAGTAAGATTTAGTTTCTGATCAAATACGAATTGTTTAAAATCTTAAAGCATTTGTCTATAGGAAGAAATGTCCGAAGAAAAAATGTCATGGACAGAATTTTTCGGGGAAGAATTGTCTGGGTAAGAATTGTCCGGAGAATTGTTGTATCGGTTAGTATTCTCCCGGGATGAATTGTTTGGGAAAGAATTGTCTAGGGAAGCAATTTTCTTGCAAGTATTGTCTCGGAAAGAATTTCCCAGGAAAGAATTGTTCCAGAGAAGTACTGAAACGGGAAAAATTGACTCGTGGAACATTTTTCTGGAGAAGAATTGTCATTGGAGAAAATTGACTTGAGAGGAATTGTACGGGTAGATTAGACTCGGGAAAAAATTGTCGGGGCAGAATTATTGTGGGAGTATTGTCCTGTTTTCTATGCTTTATTACTCTTTGGATTATTTATTCACCTATTTATGTTATCACACCTTTTTACTTGGAATAATTTTGAAAATAGTGTACTTCTCATTCCAGTACTAGATAGATTGTATAAAATTCAGCTTAGACCGACTATAATTGTCATACATTTTACTTATTTCAATACACAAGATATGAAAATGTCCCTACTTCTAAATTTCCCGTAATATCAAACCTGCCTTACAGATTTTATTTACATTTCAATTAATTTCTATATTTTTTTTGATACCACCGTTTTTTTTATATTTCAATCATCTTCTATCTGTACCTTACCCTTACCTCTTCCAATAATTTGTATCACCCACTGATTTATCTCCTCCACTCATTCTTCTCATATTTGTTTCTTAAAGTTCTGATTATTTTTCTCTTTCTCACTCTCAAATGTTCTATCTATCTTTCAGACATGGATCGCTACAATTCCGATGCCGAAAACGCCGAGGTCACCACCTCGTTGCTCAACGAATACCCTACGCAGTCATCGGCGGCGCGCGATCATCATGTCGGTGCCGCCCAATTTTATCAGCAACTGAAACACAAACAGCAGCAGCAACAACAACTACAAAGCACCGCACTGTGTTCGCCACTCAAGGGCGCTACCTCCTCATCTGCCTCCACCAGCAACATTTCTGCCGTCGCCGCTGCAACAACAACAACCACTGCCAACAACAAATACCCAACGAGCGGCAGCGCCGCACGCAGCACAAATCCATTCCTTAGCGCGAAATACGATTCGACCTCGAACTCGGACTCAATGAGCGATCGTCTCTCGTATTCGGGTAGTGCCGCGATGCTCGATCGTATGCAGCACGTCGCTGCCGACAATAGTGCCGCAGCGAATGCATTTCTTATACCCGGCAGCGCAGTCGTCGTCGGCGGTCTCAGCGCGTCGAATACCGCCTCAAGTCTGGTCGGTCGCGAGAATTCGTTGCGCGCGACGCGTTCGAAAAGTGGTCGTTTGAATCGTGCCAGCGGTATGACGCCTTCGAGCAGCGGCACCTCGTCGAATAGCAATGCTGCGGCGCAAGCAGCTGCCGCCACATCCTCTGTTGCCGCTGCTTTGGCCAATCGCAGCGAACGCGAAAAACTGAAGTTGCAACAGTTGCAAATGGAACTGCGCGAATTCGCGCAGTGTGATGCTACCAGTGCGGCGGCAGCTGCTCTGTCAACTGCTTCAGCACTGGCATCCGCACATTTCGACGATGAGCTGGTGTTGTCGGGTGGCGAATCAGAACCACCGCCGGAGCCGGCACCGCCAGAGATACCACCGCGTACGCAGTCGCTGCTTATGTCACTGCACAAGTCGACGGACTTTAAGTTGAAATACGAGGAAAAGGAACGGGACCAGAAGCATGAGGAATTCATACCGTCGAGTCAGTTGCAACAGATGCAGCACCAACTACAAAGGGGTGAGTTTCGAATAATGGGATATTTTTGATACACCCTTCAGTTTAGGGATATGTTAACAGGGCAATTCACAATATGTGAAAGATTGGTAACACGCATAAAAATCCTTCCTTTGCATGATTTTGCAATTACGAAAAAGTTAGTTAGGAATTTCTCAAATTGGTTATTTTAGTCTTTATTTGGTCGCTCTATTGAGATTGCACTTGAAATAATGTGATTTACACAAATGCAATTCTTCTACAACTATTCTAAATTGTTGTAGTACAAACTACACCTTCTAAGACTACACTATGATTACAACTTCATGGCTATTATAATCGACACAGTTGTGAAAACAGATGAACTTGGTTGACGCAACAAAATTATATTCTGTGTGTATTAATTTTAATAATACTAATAGGGGAAATATGTAGCCGCGGTAGCTCAGTGCGTTGGACTGCGAGCCGAAAGGTCTCCGGTTTAAGCCTGGACTGGGGCGCTACCTCTCGGCGGTAAATGGCAAACCAACGAGAGTAAAACATTGCTTATGAAAATCTCCCACCCGCCGTTCGGATATATAACACGCACAGCTCAAAATGGTGAGAAAGCTCGGCCTAAGTTCTTATAGAACTGTAGTGCCAAAGTATTCTTTTTATTTAATAGGGGAAATATATAGCCAATGACTGCCATATCGGAATAATTGGGTAATATGCCTGCGGGAAAAGGTGTCAATTTCTCCAAAATCACGTGACTGGTGAAAAGAGTACTTGGCACTGTTATAGTCCAAAGTTTTACAGGAAACAGTTCGTCATCAATATGCACATTAGATGACCGGTACCATTGGTACCTATTAAGAACAGGATCTTAAATACCAATTCTGTGATAGGTGCCTCCCTGGAAAAACGCCATATAAAAGTTGTCAGTTTGTTTCATATAAAAATACAGAACTAAGACCGCTTCACTATAACCGAGGAACTAGTCACGTACATAGTTCAGTTCGTTTTCCCATAGGGATGGAATACCACATTCACAAAACATTTTTTGAATGCAATCTCTTAGTAAAACCCTTAACTACTTGCGAAATATATGAGTCTTATGTCGATTTCCATGGTACTTCAGTAGTTGCCCTATTTTAGTAGTTTTTGCAGTGATAATGCCATAGACATTAATTATTGTTCAATATCTATGTCTTATATAAATACAAATATTTTTATAATTATTCAAAACGAATAATACCTATTACCCTAGTGGAATGTTTACGGTATTAAACTTTAATTTGAACATTTTCCCTATTTCAAATGTTCCCCTATTTATTAAATATCTTTTTATTGTATATTATGATAGCGCTTTTTTCTCATTCTATTACAAGAAAAGTTTATGGGAAATTAAGAAGATTTGAACTGACACTATAATACTTATAATAGTAATAATATAATAGTTTGGCACTACAGTCCTATTAGAACTTAGGCCGAGCTCTCTCACTACTTTTGAGCTCTGCGTGTTATGCTTGTACTCAAAGTGGTGGGACTTATTGCCGAATCGGAACGGCAGGTGAGAGCTTTTTATAGGCAATGTTTTACACTCGTAGGTTTGCCATTTACTGCCGACAGGTAGCGCGTTATAGAAAAATGTTTTCTCTGAAAAGATGTTGTTATCCCCAAGTCCGGGCTTGAACCGGGACCTTTGGGCTCGCAGTCCAACGCACTAACCACTGAGCTACCGCTTCATACCTGCGAGAAATAAAAGCTCTACATATACATTAATGCTTTATAGGAAAGTTCAGTCCTTTTCTGATTTATGCCTATGTCTGTTTGAACTTTCGTTGTAGAAGCTTTATTCTGGCGACATTTGTTGGGGTCGTACTAAAAATTTCCTAGCTTTTAGTTTACATATAAGTAAGTTACAATTTTTAAAAGCTTTTGTGGCAACAGTACTTCCCTGCAGGATTTTTCGTACTGTTCGTAGATATACTTAGGTATTTACGTTCCGAAAGGAACTGTAATGGGAATTTTATGTGAAAATGTTAAATGAAACTTTCTCATGTTCTAAATTTCAGTAACTAAGGATCAAAAGCTCTACCCTAAATGAAATTGTATTAAATGCCAATGAACTTTGGAAAATTCTAAATGACATGTTAAGTACAGTCTGTTAATAACAGTCAAGCTTTGTGTTAAATGTACTAGAAGTAACTAATATGTTAATGACAGTGGGAACACTTTCAAGTTAACATTCAACAGTGAAAACATTAACTGCTAGTGCTTTTTCAAAGTGTGCTTTTTCGAAGATGTTAGTTTAACATATTCTTAATTTAATTAACGTTATGTCCTCTACTGCAGAGAACAGATTAACAAAAATAAATACTTTACAGATAAAAAGCTGTATTCATATTGTTATTTTTTATCCAAATATTTGTTAAAGAAAGGCTCAGGACAAGAAATTTATGTTATCCGTGTAAAACAAAAGTACAAAAACAGTATAAGTTTCATTTTGTCGACCGTTTCATTTCGAAATCTTGTAAAAACAGGATTAGGTGTATAATATTATTTGATTTAAAATTCTTGTAACCAGAACCATATTTCAATAGCCATTCCAAAGGGTTTTAGTTGCTGTCAAAAACCGGAGTCAAAACCGTTTCAATTTTGGAACCGGAACTGGCATCGGAAAACAATTTTTTTTTTTGAAACCGTTATTTTAAAAATCTTGAACCGATATTTCAAAGGATTTTTAGTCCCTGATTGAAATATTATCAAAAACATATTGTTGTGACCATTTTCAGACTTTAGACCTATATTTACAATTCATTTGAAAATCCAATCAATACTTAACAATAATAAATACTCAAACACAATTTTGTATTTCGTATTTTTGCAGATTACTTAATTGCCGATAATTCACGTTCGAGTGAAAGTCAATCCAAGTCAATTGCATCGAGCGATTCGCCAAGTCAGCAACATGGGTAAGTGATTTCATTATATATACAATATATATATAGAGGAAAAAAAAACCCATGCATTTACGCAAACTTATGCGAGTTATAACGCGTTTAATTGATTAATAAATGTCAACGAAATATATCAGCAGCATCAGCTCTTTATTATCATCAATGCACATGTAGGACGCATGGAGTACGTACAAAATCCGGTTACCACTCGGTTACCACTTGGTTACCATGGCAGGACATAGCAAGTAGGCACTTCGACAAATGTGTGCCGTACTATGCAAGGCAAATTTTATCCGATTACGTGAAAAACATGAGCTCAACAAGGCAATTAATGCGATGTGAAGTATTTTACATAATTATTGCGAGCATCCTTTGGCATATATTATTATTATAATAATTATTTATACAGCATTCAGCTGACTGTTTAATATTGAACAGAATATGACAAAACAAAATAAATAAAAAGGCCTTAAAACTTTAAAAAAACAAAATAAAACGAGTTGGGAAAGTTAGGTCACATGGGTAAGTTCGGTCATATGGGACGGACTGTTATAGTCGATCGGGCCTGACTATGGAATACCCTACACCTTAATGTGAGATATTTAATTGTATACCTCATAATATTATTCACATATCAGAAATTTACGTCTCATATAATTTAAAAAATTGATATAAAAGTATAAAATATCTAATAAAAAAATTTTAAAAATAAAAGTGGGCGGACCACGCCTATATTTAATATTTTGTAAGGCAAATATTTCACAGATTTGATTTTAATAATTAACGGATCAAACTTCCACTATGAAAACCCGGGAAATAATGAAAAAAAAAAGTGGGCGGATCACGCCCATTTTTGGACCACATATTTTTAGCTGAATTATAACAATATGTTTTAAATTTTATAACTATATTTTGAATACTTTTCGAGTTATTAGTTCCTAAAGAGTTATATAAAAGTGACTTGTATGGGAGGTGGGCGTGTCCGTTGACCGATTTGGCTCATTTTCAAACTTAGTTCCTACTTTTAGCTAAAATATATTGAGACGAAATTTCATCGTATTCTGATCAGTATTTCTCAAGATTTTCTGTATTCGGACAGACAGACGGACATGGCTAAACAGACTCGGGTAGTGATGCTGATCAAGAATATATATACTTTTCCATACCGGACACGCCTCCTAAGGGGCGTTACAATATATGCACAAAGTTAATATACCCTGTACCTCATAGGTGTAGGGTATAATCAGCAATCGAGCGAGACATTAAAATTTGAATATTAAAATATTTTTCTATTAGGGATTTTTAAAGTTTGGGAAATTAAAAATGCCAAACAAAATTTGAAAATTATTTTGTTGGTGTAAGAATTCCAAAATTGTAGATAATCTTTAAAAATATATTTCTTCGAAAATATTTTGTTAAAAAATTTTCATACAAAATATTGTTACTGAACGGAAAAAATTCCACAGAATATTTTCTTTATGATTGGGCTAAATATAAAACCAGTTGGGAAGGTTAGATCACATGGGAAATTTTAAAGTAGGTGTAATTATGATAGTTAAGATTATCAAAATTATAGTCGGTCTAAGCCGACTATAAATACCCTACACAGATGTGTGGTTACCATTCAAAGTAGTATATAGGTCACCAGGGTATACGAATCCTGAAAATAACTAAAAACTTTCAATAGCTGAAGAATTTCCATTCATTTGATACCCATATTTACAAATGGGTAGATGTACCGAATTTCGATGTTTTTTTTTTGGAACCACAAGTCGTTTCGCCGGAAACCATTATTTTCATGTATTTGAGCATGATTAAATATATATTTGACCAAAAAAAGTTTTCCTAAACACGGTATGATATGAGGTATTTGAACATATGTGGTCGGTTCTCAGGTCACAATAGACCGATCATGCCAATTTTCTTGTTCAGACAGCTTATATATAGAAGTAATCTAAATATAAAGTTTCATTGCTTTAGCTCTTCTATTAATCGTGATTTCAACAGACAGACAGACGGACATCGCTAAATCGACTCAGGAGGTCATGCTGATCAAGAATATATATACTTTTCCATACCGAAGATGCTTCCTTCTGGGTGTTACAAACGGCGTACCAAACTGAATATACCCTTTCACTCTTAGTGTAGTGTATAAAAAAAACTGAGTATAAGTTTAGCCTTTTTATAATCTTGATGTTCATTGAAAAATCATATAATGAAATCGAATAATAAACAGTATTCCGATTTGAACCCTGCCTGCCATGTCTTGGAGACCTTCGAAGCTACCCACTCGATATTGATACGACAATATCGAAGACTTTGTTTGATATCTAGTCAGATTTTGGTCTAATATTGAACGGAAAAACGTACTAAATAGATCGATAAGACATATCGCGTTTTTTTTTTGGAATGAGAACAAAACGATTCTGAATCGATATCGAATAGTGCAATGATATCGGGACTGATTCGAAAAATACTGCAATATCGTTGTAAAAAATGTTAAAATATCGTAACAAATCATAACATTTTATTGTACGGAAAATTTTAAAAATGAGTATCGACAACCAGGCAAACTGGGGGTATCTCGGATAGCTTCAATAAAGAAGTTCGAATTCTTTGACAAGATACGTTATTTAAACATTTATCAAATCGATATCGCAATTTTTTTTGAAGTTATATTAATTTTTGATAATTTTTCTTCGATTTCAAAAAAAAAAAATCATTTCGGAAACACTTCGATATCTATTTGATGCTCGAATTCCCTACGAGTATGTGTTCGATGCCGTGAAAATTCTCCATCTACTCGCATTAATCTCGTAATGGTATAAAAATTAATCGCATACTGAGGAGTTTCCCTTGTAAAAAATGAAATAAGGTTATAGGGAACAGATCATTGCATATTATCATATTATAGTCAAGCCAGTTACTAGAACATGATGAACAAATAGTGATCATGTCGATGCTAATAGAGTAAATTTCTACAATGATTATAATGATTTCGGTATACCGATTACTACACCTAGAAAAAACACCCTCAAATCCCATTAAAATTGGTCAATAGGACAATTATTGATTTAATAGTATACAAAAAATAAATCTCTTCATATAAAGTCAATGGAAATGTGATGGTATTTTCTAGTATTTAATGGTATTTTCCGATTAAAATAATAATTTATCCTATTGACTATTTATAATAGTAAAAAAAACTATTATTTATATAGTATTTTTTTCTGGGTGTAGTTATTGGTACTTTAGTGGAAGTTTTCTCAATGGAATACAAAATAAATCAGATAAAAAACTGAAAACTGTAAAATGTCCAAAATATGTAGAAAAACTTGATAATTGTCATATATATATATTTTACGTAATAACTTAAAAGGTTTAGGAATTCTGATCTCGTACTTAGAATCTTGAAGTTCATCGAAAAATCATACTAAGATCGCTGACAATTAATCTCTTTAATTGTTAATTTATTATACTAATTTAAAAACCATTTGAAAACCAGTTTAAAATTGAAATCATTTATTCAGTTTCAAGATATTGGTTTTGTTTTGATTTTTGTAGCACGGTTTCGAATACGATTTCATTGGCTGGATTCAATAAATAATAAATAAACATTAATTTTGAAATTATCAATTTTTTTTTTTTTTTTTTTTTGATACACATGAATTTTCTTTAGATTTTTCAACAAAAGATGCTTGTAATATTAAACTCTTTTCTCACAAATTCTAAAACCATTGTAACAATCAACAATTTATTCCATTGAATACAATTTTTGTAAGGAACTCATCCGGCTATTCATTTCCGGGCAGTTCTTATCAGCTTCGAGTTGCAATTATTCGATATAACAATTGCAATTCAATGCGTCTGTTCATCAAATCGAATTATTAAATTGAAATTTATTGCTACAATATTGCAATTGCAATATTATTGCAATATAAGCTATAGAAATATTTAGAGGATTTGGATGGTACGCTATAGAATAACGCGAAAAGAGGTAGTACTCTTTTGTGTAAAATATAATGTCTGAATTTATAAAGAAATGTCAGAATTATTAGCCTTTTTTGTGAGCTCAAATAAATATCAATAGAAAAATAAAGATTTTTTTAAACATCTATAAGTAATAAAAAACAAATTTCAAATTATATTTCTTAACAATAAAAACTTTTAACTTACATAAAAAATGTACATATAAATCATCTTCCACCTCTTGAAAATTTCACATAACTGACCCCCCCACATCAAGTCTTGATGTAGGGATCACCGCAAATGCGATTTATGAGTGAAGCTGTATTAAGTGCTCCAAGGATTTATATGCCTCATAAATGGCACGAAACACAACAGTTCCTAAATCCCAATCAAACTAAAAGAAATGTTTATTTTTTCAATGACTACCACAAAAATGCCGAGTAGAAAAAGCGCCTAAAACCTGAAACATATCTGTTAAATCCCTTCGGCAGACGAAATTGCAAAAGATTCGCAGCATTTGTTGTTTGCCACGAATGATTATTGGAATCACTTAAACAGGATCAACGTACAATGGTAAACCGTCCGACAGGATAACAGGTAAATACCTAAGTATTTCTACATTGAGTTGATGGCGCCCACCACTCGACACTGAATGTTGGCAGCAATTAATGTAGTTTTTGAAAGGAGCAAAAACAAATCCATATTAGTTTATAGATGGCAAAAAATAATGCACCACAGTTGGGTGTTGAACCAAGTGAAGCACGTTTCATTGGACTCAAAAAAAAAGAAAAATACCAAACACAACTCTATAAACGACGACTGTGAGTTCTCGTGAACGTTCTTGCGTTGAGAAATATAATTAAAGAACATCAAACTGTGCGGATCACGTGATTTAATGGAGCTTATGTAGTCGTCGTTGGTGCCGCTGCTGCTGATGACCATGTTTTCGACAATGCTCGAGAGGGTCTGCTCCAGCGCACTGGGCAGGAAGTTTTAGTGTGTGTGTGTTTTGTAGGAATTAGTCATTTTACAAGGCATGATGTGGGATTAAAGGATGCGCACAGTGGATGAAATTGACCAACATAATTTGATTTAATATCAATTCTTAAATAAATTGCAATAATTACTAAAAATCAATTATTTTACATAAAATTCAATTCGTCACTGCAAATGAAATTTTAAAATTCAAATTTTCATTAAAAATTCAAATTTTCACTACAAATTCAATTTTTCACTAAAAATTCAATTTTTCACTAAAAATTCAATTTTTCACTAAAAATTCAATTTTTCACTAAAAATTCAATTTTTCACTAAAAAAAAAACAATTTTTCACTAAAAATTCAATTTTTCACTAAAAAAAAAACAAATTTTCACTAAAAATTCTATTTTTCACTAAATATTCAATTTTTCACTAAAAATTCTATTTTTCACTAAATATTCAATTTTTCACTAAAAATTCAATTTTTCACTAAAAATTCAATTTTTCACTAAAAATTCAATTTTTCACTAAAAATTCAATTTTTCACTAAAAATTCAATTTTTCACTAAAAATTCAATTTTTCACTAAAAATTCAATTTTTCACTAAAAATTCAATTTTTCACTAAAAATTCAAGTTTTCACTAAAAATTCAATTTTTAACTAAAAATTCAATTTTTCACTAAAAATTCAATTTTTCACTAAAAATTCAATTTTTCACTAAAAATTAAATTTTTCACTAAAAATTCAATTTTTCACTAAAAATTCAATTTTTCACTAAAAATTCAATTTTTCACTAAAAATTCAATTTGTCACTAAAAATTCAATTTGTCACTAAAAATTCAATTTTTCACTAAAAATTCAATTTTTCACTACAAATTCAATTTTTTTCTCAAAATTCAATTTTACACTAAAAATTCAATTTTTCACTAAAAATTCAATTTTTCACCAAAAATTCAATTTTTCACTAAAAAATCAATTTTTCACTAAAAAATCAATTTTTCACTAAAAATTCAAATTTTCACTAAAAATTTAATTTTTCACTAAAATTAAATTTTTCACTAAAAATTCAAAATTCACTTAAAAATTTAAATTTTCACTAAAAACATAATTTTTTTCTAAACTGTCAAATTTTACAGAAAATGAAATTTATGAATTTTATTGAATTTCAACCCATCGTGCCTCGCGCATCAGCACTAAATACAATCGAAACGCATATTTTACCGCAAACAAACATCAGCCATCGCTGGTCTGGTACACACAGTGCCCGAACTAAATTTTCTTTGTTTTTGTACCGAAAATAAAACAACGCCATCTATAACATATGGGACCAGCGACGACCATCAGCAGGGCAGCCGAATTGCGTAGTGCATTCTTGAGCCAAATGCGGGATTAGGTGCTGTAACATTTTTGTTTTTCGTATTTTTTTGTTGTTGTTGTTTTTTTTTTTTGATACCGGATCATTTTCAGTGCCAACAACCGCATCTTGTGTCTGTCAGACAAACTGTCTGACTCCCTGAGAGTTTGAGGAACAATAGAAAACATCAGACACACAGCACATCGCATAGAGCCAACGTATTTCATTACTTAAATCCCCACGAATGGGCAATAAAAATCGAATGTTTCACTTGTGTGTGCTGCTCCGGCATATGAGCCACACGCCGTTGACGAAGCCGATGCCGATGCCCAAGCACTGTGCTGCCAATTGTGTGCCGCAAGTCGCAGGCTTTTGCTTTGGAAGGCATTGGATGAAAGTGGAAGCGATTTGTTCATCACGTTGCAGCTCTTAACCGATGTTGGAGATGGCAACTTTTGGTGGTGTCGTCGAGTAGCGTTTGATGTGACCGGATGGAGGAGTCGAAGAAGTAGACGGAAAATAAGCACATAATGGATGTAAAGCATATGTGAGCCATGGACAGGGCTGGGAATTGGCCATTAAGCAAATGCTTCAGCGTCATCTGTTGTTCGTGAACTTTCGTTTGTTATTCCAATGAACTATGGAATATTTTATTGTGTCGTTCACGTTGATTCTTCATTTATTTCTCATATTTTATTAGAATTTGCATTGAACTAAATAAATCAATTGCAATAATTTTAAGCAATCAATTGTATTGAACTAAATAGTTCATAAATAATACTTGTGACAAATACTTGAACTCCGTATATTTTTTTAAATTTTTATTTTATACTATTTTAGTAACTTTGTTTTCGCTTGTTCAACTTCTGTTTGGATTTGAAATTTTATCGTTTCATCCCTTTTGCCATATTCCAGATGGCTAACCATATCACATATCTAATCCCATCAATAAAACGAATTTTCAATTATATCTGCCTTTAATCTCAAGTTTTTTGCTTTGTTCAGTTATTAGCTGACATTGTTAGGGTCAAAATAATTGGATTCCAAATGCTTTAATCTGCTTATTTTATACGGTTCATCTATAATTCCGAACTTAGTAATAAAGCATACCGTCCTCCGATAATTCTACAGATTTCTTTTTGTATGGAATTTAACTTTAGTTTTAGAGTAAAATAGCGACATTTTTTTTAAGTAAAATTTGAATTTGTAGTGAATAATTGAAGAAAAAAATAATTGAAAAAAAAGAATTTTTATTAAACAATTAAATATTAGTGATAAAATGAATTTATTGTAAAATAAGGAATTTTTAGTGAAAATTTTAATTTAAAGTGAAAACTGAATTATTTTATTGTAAAATTTAATGTTTAGTGAAAAATTTAATTTTTTTAAAATTTTTTAAAATTTTAATTTTTTGTGAAAGATTTAATTTTTTGTGAAAAATTTAATTCCAAGTGAAAATTAAATTTTTAGTGAAAAATTGAAAATTTTAGTGAAAAATTGAATTTTTAGTGAAAAATTGAATTTTTTAGTGAAAAATTGCATTTTAGTGAAAAATTGGATTTTTTGTGAAAAATTTAATTTTATTGAAAAATTTAATTTTTAATGAAGAATTGAATTTTTAGTGAAAAATTTAGTTTTAGAGAAAAATTGAATTTTTAGTGATAAATTTGTATTTTAAGTAAAAAATTGAATTTTTAGTGAAAAATTTAATTTTTAGTGAAAATTTGAATTTTTTAGTGAAAAATTGAATTTTTAGTGATAAATTTGTATTTTAAGTGAAAAATTGAATTTTTAGTGAAAAATTTAATTTTTAGTGAAAAATTTAATTTTTAGTGAAAAATTTAATTTTTAGTGAAAAATTTAATTTTTAGTGAAAAATTTAATTTTTAGTGAAAAATTTAATTTTTAATGAAAAATTGAATTTTTAATGAAAAATTGAATTCATTTTGAATTTTTAGTGAAAAATTTAATTTTATTGAAAAATTTAATTTTTAATGAAGAATTGAATTTTTAGTGAAAAATTTAGTTTTAGTGAAAAATTGAATTTTTAGTGATAAATTTGTATTTTAAGTGAAAATTTGAATTTTTAGTGAAAAATTGAATTTTTAGTGAAAATTTGTATTTTAAGTGAAAAATTAAATTTTTTAGTGAAAATTTGAATTTATAGTGAAAAATTGAATTTTTAGTGAAAAATTGAATTTTTAGTGATATATTGACTTTTTAGCGAAAAATTGAATTTATAGTGAAAAATTGAATTTTTTGTGAAAAATTGAATTTTTAGTGAAAAATGGACTTTTTAGTGCAAAATTTAATTTTTAGTGAAAAATTGAATATTTAGTGAAAATTTGAATTTTTAGTGAAAAATTAAAATTTTTTAGTGAAAAATTTAATTTTTTAATTAAAATTTGAATTTTAAGTGCAAAATTGAATTTTTAGTGAAAATTTGAATTTTTAGTGAAAAATTGAAATTTTTAGTGAAAAATTGAATTTTTAGTGAAAAATTGAATATTCAGTTAAAAATTGATTTTTTATTGCAAAATTTTGGTCGAAAATTGAATTTTAAGTGATAAATTGAATTTTTTGTGATAACTTTAAATGTTCACTAAAAATTTAATTTTTATCTGAATATTAAATTTTAGTTAAATATTTAAGTTTTTTTTATTAAATTTTAGTTAAATATTTAAGTTTTTTGTGCAAAACTGAATAATATCTTTAGGCGCTAGTTAATGGGTCTTGTAAGGGTATACTTAATTGATTTCTTACCATGTAGTAGTCTGACTAGATCCACTGCCACCATAGTTTGGCCATCTTAGTTTTCTATTCGGGAGGGGTATGATCCATTCGTATTACCTCTTTACCTTCCGAACAGACCAATCAGGCAGACATGCAATTTTTTTCGGTAATTTTAGAGATTTATCTGGCATGTTCTGCATTCCGTCCGTTCTAGGCCAAATCCTGAATTGCAAATCGGACGGATGTAAAACGGACGAAATAGAGCAATTTCGAATAGCTAATCTATGTTCGAAACGTCTATTATGAACTGATCATTAATAGCAAATGCATACAATTTAAATGTTGTTAAAATTATTTCATTTCATATAATTTTTTAATGCAAATTATTGAATTTTAAATAGTTTTTGTGGTTTTTGGAACTACATTAATTCATTTTTCAAAAAAAAAAAGGAAAATAAGATTGCGAGTAATGCGAGTATATACTTTAAGAGTTTGAAATCGCGAAAATGATGTTTTTCAACTTTATTGTAAAGCTCATTAAATTT
The DNA here is from genome assembly GCA_951804985.1 of Dryomyza anilis. Taxonomy (NCBI): domain Eukaryota; kingdom Metazoa; phylum Arthropoda; class Insecta; order Diptera; family Dryomyzidae; genus Dryomyza; species Dryomyza anilis. The sequence continues at coordinate 123,402,145 of OX638130.1, read as the reverse complement.
ATTTCTAATCCAGTCATAGATGTATACAATTGAGCCACTCGGATAGAAGTTATAAATAATTCAAAACAAGTCTACGCGGTCTAATTTGCCATATTTTAACACCAATATCTCGACATTCCTGTTCCACACGAACGTTTTATCTTGATAAAAATGGTTGTGTTTTCCCCTGTACATATTTTGTTTAGTTTTTTTTTTTGTATGAGTGATCAATGACATTTTATAATTTAATGCAAAAACATACAATTCACTTTTTATTCGGAGATTTAAATCGGTGGCATACATCAAAAACGAGATATAATCAACATTTTCGAAAATTCGCATTATTCGAAAAATGTGAAATTGAATACGTGAATTCGAAAAATGGAACATGGCATTTCGTTTTTACTATCCATTTTGAGTGAAATGCATAACATACCTGAATTTTTATTGTATTTTACTGAATTTATATAATAAAATTACATTTAGTATAGGTATTTTTGAATTTAGCCGCGTACCTCAGTGGTTAGTGCGTTGGACTGCGAGCCGAAAGGTCCCCGGTTCAAGCCTGGACTGGGGCTAACAACATCATTTCATAGAAACATTTTTCTATACGGCGCTACCTCTCGGCAGTAAATGGCAAACCTACGAGAGTAAAACATTACCTATGAAAAGCTCTCACCCGCCGTTCGGATTCGGCACTAAACTGTAGGTCCCACCACTTTGAGTACAATTATAACACGCACAGCTCAAAATGGTGTGAGAGCTCGGCCGAAGTTCTTATAGGACTGTAGTGCCAAACTATTATTATTATTATCTTTTAATTTTAGAAAAAATCCGAAAACTCTAGGGAATATCGGAAAATATGTGATTGAATTTTGACAAATATGTATCGATATTTCAATAAATAATGTATAATTTATGGTTTTTGTGTTTAGTTAGTGCTAGAAATAACGTTTTACATCGGTTTTCATGTTTTAATATTTTTTATTAAAATACATGAAGAGCTTACTATTTTTGTTCGGCCCAAAAAATTAAATTGGTCAACAAAATGGTGTTTAGACCATTGGTATTTCATCTAAAAATATGCTCATAAATTCATTTCCCTTTCTACGGTGCATAAAATACATTCTGCTTCATATTCCAGTCATTTACAACTTATACCGATAAAGTCGACCGCTTTGTTGTTATATACCATACCATATCAACTATACCTTACTAATACTACTCTACTAGTAGCTAATTACGGTACCTTTATTTTAAATGAAACAGTTTCGGAAACGGTAATGGCTAGACTATAATTTCTATACTGCGGTTTCAAATTATGACAAAAGAAAATTAGTGCAAGGTGAAGTCATATTTGATTATTTTCCATTTCCCAAGGTCTTCAATACATTATTTTCGAAACGCTTTAACATGCTTGAGGTTAACATAAATATAATTTCACTTTTAAGAACATTAATCTTCCAGAGAGTACAATTTAGACCACAAAATACAAAAGTGCATAAAATTTAATGAAATAAACAAACAAACTTTGTTCATAATTCAATCAAACATTAAGCAGTTTATTAAAAAAATAAAAAAAGAAAAAACCAAAAACCACAGACATAATAATACAGTCGAAATCATATGTATTATTTATTTATTTATTTAGACTCAGACAGCAAACAGCATGTGGTGATTGGCTGGCTGGTCTGCCGTCGACCCTGCCATTGAACAGCCAGCCAGCCAGCCAGCCAGACCTCTTGTAATTCCAAATACCCGTAAAACCATCTGAAGAATTTATTTCTTAGAGTTTTTAAAACAAATACAAACGTAATAACTCCTGCTGCTGCCAAAGGTGTGCAAAAGTAATTAAGATCTTTGCGAGTTCTTTTGCTGATGTTGATTATATCAATTTTACTCTTTCGTTACATGCTGTGCCGGCCGGTCGGCGGTAACCCTGGGGTAAACTAAGTGTTAACGCTTGTCTTACAAATTCAACTGCATTCATCATGGGCTGTCAAAAACGTAGAAAACCAACCAAATTAAATACAGAGGGCCATTGACAACTGTATAAAAACATCATCGACAGAAACAAGAAAAAACAACATCATTTGTCTTTTCGAGTTTTGAAGTGTTTTATGCGTAACTTGATCTTCGAGTGAATATACCATGGTTAGTGAAATAAACTAAAACAAAAGGAACAAAAATAAATAAACATATTCACGCATGAGTCAGTTGAACGCGGGCGCATACCAAAAAGATTGAGTTTGCGGTCAGTTTGAAACCCGTTGATCGTCAGCATTCGTTCATTGAGCTATGCTTTCACACAATTATTAACTATCCTTGGGCTACTCCTTCGTTATATTATTTTTTATACAGGGACGGAATTAGAGAAATGTTCAATAAAAGGTCATACTCCCTGATGATGATGTGAGCTTGTCGATCTTGCAATTGTTCGGTTCAAATAAAGGAAAATATTCAATGATAAGAACCGAACACAGTCCATGAATAGTTTCTAATACTCGAGTAAAAATTAACCGTATTCTGAAAAACATGATCATGACCCGATCATGTTTGGCATGTCCGATTATAACAAGCACTAAATTCAATGATCAGTTTTCTATCATGTTACCTATTAAAATTTCTAATAAGGTAGCCTCAAACTAAAATTGTGATAGGGTCTTTATCGTATAGAGATCATTGTGTTTTTACCCGGTCATAACCCGACAAGTACAATTCCCAACATAGTCTGGTCATGATAATGTTTTCGCTAATAAGGTAAATATCTATTAGGGAGGGATCGAATTATGCTAGGTGGACCCGCTAATAAATAAATAATTTCACAAGGAATAAAAAAATCGTAGAAATTGTTCTATAGTCATGGTCTAGTACTGATCATTGATCATTCATATCCCTAGTCGTAATTGGATCTATTAGGTAAGATTGTGGCTATATTACTTTGGTCTTTTAAGAGGTTCGGTTATGACAAAGTAAAATAAAATAATCAATTCCGAATCATAAGTGTAGCTTCATTTCTCTTATGGATAATCCGATCATTTACCTGGATATGTGGCATGGAACGGCGGTACATAGAAAAAATATCTTTTAGGGAATAGGATCATGTAGATATTGACTGAAAAAATCTCGATGTTCCATTTTCAAGTGAATATTCTGATGGAAAAACAGGCACACTATAGTGGATCTGAAATATCGATGTTCATAAAAAATTCTTCGAGTATTTGAAAGATCAATTTAAGTTATGAATAAGTTATGAATAAGTTATGAATAAGTTATGAATAAGTTATGAATAAGTTATGAATAAGTTATGAACAAGTTATGAATAAGTTATGAATAAGTTATGAATAAGTTATAAATAAGTTATGAATATATATAGAGCACCATAGGATGTACCAAAATGTTTAAAGTATGATCCGATTTAATTTTTAATGAAATGCTCGATAAGTTTTTCCTTTTAAGACCGCTCCTGCTTTTTTCATTAGGCATTTTTCTTTTGATGGATGCCTTTAGATCCTTTTAATTTATTTTTCTCATTCTCTCCCTTACACACAAATGATCTTTCGTTCGTTCGTTGGTTCGTTGCTGGCGCCAGCTGAGCCACCAGCAGTCCGCATTTGTTACACGTCGTGAATTTGTTGTCGTCGTCGTGTTTCTATTGCTTGTTTGACACGTTCAACTACATTGTACGCTCACTGATCACAGCGGTCTTCTACTCTTTTTTCATTATTGATCGTCGTGCCGCTCTACGCCATACAAAAGACCCTCGTTCTATGCGCGAACGTGACATATTGCACCGTCGTGTGTCATGCTGTGCGTTGATTGAGCAGAAATTTTATAATTACACATTGATGAGTGTCGATCATATTGTGCATTTGTCAGGATAATCCGATATCTTGCGATCAGTCACATATTGAGTTAATTTTTGTAACTCATCCTATTAAGGATTCTGACAACGTGCTTCAATAGAGCCAGTATTTGCGGGTAGCAATAAAAATGTTCATCGGAAATAAACTTTTACTGTATTTAAAATGTATGTAGTGTGGCAGGGTGAAGTGTCAAATTCATATGTAAGACTTTTATACATAAATTTTACTCTTAATTAAATTTTTAAATATATTCAAAATTAGAATATTTGTTAAATATTTAAGAATTTTTATAACCAAATTTTCTTTTTCTTTTTAAGATTTTTAATTTTAGCGAAAAATTTAATATTACGCAATTTGGATTTTTTTTTTGGCAAAATTATATAATTCTGGTACGAGTCTAAACAAAAAATAAACGTGAAATTAGAAATTGTTACTAACAATTTAAACTTTTAATATTAATTTGAATTTTTATTAAAAACTTGAAATTTTTATTTCAAATTTTTTAATACATTGAATTTTTAGTGAAAAAATGAATTTTTAGTGAAAAACTGAATTTTGAGTTAAAAATGGTATTTTTAATGAAAAATTTAATTTGTAGTGAAAAATTGAAATTTTATCGAAAAAATGAAAGTGAGCAAAAAATTGAATTTGTAGTGAAAAATTGAATTTTTAATGCAAAATTGAATTTGTAGTGAAAAATTGAATTTTTAGCGAAAAATTGAATTTTTAGTGAAAAATTGAATTTTTAGCGAAAAATTAAATTTTTTTAGTGAAAAATTAAATTTTTAATTTTTTGTGACAAATTAAATTTTGGGTGAAAAATGGAATTTTTAGTGAAAAATGGAATTTTTAATGAAAAATGGAATTTTTAGTGAAAAATGGATTTTTTGGTGACAAATTGAATTTTTAGTGAAAAATTAAATTTTTTAGTGAAAAATTAAATTTTTTAGTGAAAAATTGAATTTTTAGTGAAAAATTGAATTTTTAGTGAAAATTTGAATTTTTAGTGAAAATTTGAATTTTTAGTGAAATATTGAATTTTTAGTGAAAAATTGAATTTTTAGTGAAAAATTGAATTTTTAGTGAAAAATTGAATTTTTAGTGAAAAATTGAATTTTTAGTGAAAAATTGAATTTTTAGTGAAAAATTGAATTTTTAGTGAAAAATTGAATTTTTAGTGAAAAATTGAATTTTTAGTGAAAAATTGAATTTTTAGTGAAAAATTGAATTTTTAGTGAAAAATTGAATTTTTAGTGAAAAATTGAATTTTTAGTGAAAAATTGAATTTTTAGTGAAAAATTGAATTTTTAGTGAAAAATTGAATTTTTAGTGAAAAACTTTATTTTTAGTGAAAAATTGAATTTATAGTGAAAAATTTAATTTTTAGTGAAAAATTGAATTTTTAATGAAAAATTGAATTTTTAGTGAAAAATTGAATTTGTAGTGAAAAATTGAAATTTTATTAAAAAATTGAATTTTTAGTGAAAAATTGAATTTTTAGTGAAAAATTGAATTTTTAGTGAAAAATTGAATTTTTAGTGAAAAATTGAATTTTGAGTGAAAAATTGAATTTTTACTGAAAAAATTTAATTTAATTGAATTTTTATTGAAAAAATTTAATTTTTTGTGACAAATTAATTTTTTGTGACAAATTAAATTTTGGGGGAAAAATGGAATTTTTAGTGAAAAATTGAATTTTTAGTGAAAAATTGAATTTTTAGTGAAAAATTGAATTTTTAGTGAAAAATTGAATTTTTAGTGAAAAATTGAATTTTTAGTGAAAAATTGAATTTTTAGTGAAAAATTGAATTTTTAGTGAAAAATTGAATTTTTTAGTGAAAAATTGAATTTTTAGTGAAAAATTGAATTTTTAGTGAAAAATTGAATTTTTAGTGAAAAATTGAATTTTTAGTGAAAAATTGAATTTTTAGTGAAAAATTGAATTTTTAGTGAAAAATTGAATTTTTAGTGAAAAATTGAATTTTTAGTGAAAAATTGAATTTTTAGTGAAAAATTGAATTTTTAGTGAAAAATTGAATTTTTAGTGAAAAATTGAATTTTTAGTGAAAAATTGAATTTTTAGTGAAAAATTGAATTTTTAGTGAAAAATTGAATTTTTAGTGAAAAATTGAATTTTTAGTGAAAAATTGAATTTTTAGTGAAAAATTGAATTTTTAGTGAAAAATTGAATTTTTAGTGAAAAATAAAATGTTTAGTGAAAATTTTAATTGTTGTTGTTTTTTTTTTAATTAAAATTTTACTTTTATATTTAAAAAAATACCACTTTATGATGAATATTTTTATCATATCAAATATATCAACCGAAGAAGAGTATTTTTTTCGTGATAACAATACCAAACACCAGTTGAGTGTGGAATCAAGTTCTCTGAGCAAAAATTGTGTATAAAGAGAAACTAAATAATGTCTTCTCAATTCTGTATATTGTGGATGATATCTTGGATGTTATACCATTTAGTAGAGATGCAAACCATCCAATAAGAGGACTACTATACATTCAGAAAAAGAGAGCGAGACCATAAAATTGCATATATTTCAAATCATATGAGATAACTGAAATGCCACCCAGATAAACTGAAAGAGAATATATTACAAAGTAGTATTCCGTGCTACATATAATTCGCAACAATATTTAGAATATTCTGCATATAAAAAAGTCAAGCATTTTATTATATCAAAAATGTATAAATTATATATGTATAAATTATCCTTCTATAATAAGAAGGATAATAAAGTGTACATGGAAACATCAATTGACATTATGAAGACAGATACCTAATGTGGGCTGTTTATAGGAACTGGTATAAATTGAAACTGTTATAATAGGTAGTGCGCTTGTTGTGTATTTAGAAAAGAGCAATCCCGAAATTGAGAGTAGATTATTTAAGATAAATAAAGAGCATTGAGAGCGCATAAAATGGGAGAAAAACTGCAAAAAATTGGCATAAAAACCGACAAAAAAGTTAAGGAGAGTAAAATTAAGATTGTTATGTTTGGAAGAATACTAGCAAAATAAAATTAAACATTAAAACTAAAAATAAAAATTATAAAAAGCTAATTGAACTATTTTTAAAATAACTAAAATAAAATATAATTTTCATCTGTATTCGGCTAATTTAAAATCATAAAAAAATTATAAAATATTATTTTATTTTAGTATTTAAATTAAATTAAAATTAAAGAACATAATTTAAATTTTAAAAAAACATAAAACTCTGCTATACTCAATTATTACTTTTATTGTTAACCCTGAGACAAATTTTTCATATGCATTGCAACTTGTATTTACAGTAAGTTGCTTTCATTTGGTTTAGACCAAAAATTTCGCAAAAACAAACCCACATTTCAAAACATCTCGCAGATACGCCAAACATCTTGGCGCTCTTGCAAACTCGTCGAAATTACAAAAACGTAATAAAATAAAAACACTCTACTATTTTTGCCGGTTCATGCGTACAACGAAGCAGTACACAACAAACTCGGAGTACGCCAAATATGTGTTGAATGTATCTAACAGATACTGCTTGCAAACAAATTGTAAAATATACAAAAAAAAAACTGTTAAAAACATGACAAACGAAGTAAACAAGCGAAGTTACAAACCGCTGCGCCGAGCACATTCGACCAGCGGCGACAACGGCAGCAGGCAATCGTCGTCCGTAAAAGTATCTTTGCGAACGAATATCTGATGAATAGCGTAGCGGCGCGTGCTTGACAGATACATGCAACAAAGTATCTGTGACGTATAAACAACGCACGAGAGCGGCAGAGAGCGTGCTGTGCCTACTGCGGTGAGTGGCGTTGTTGCAGGCAGCCGTAGTAGCAGCAACGGCAGTGGCAGCAGTGGAAGCAGCACTAACGACAGACGTAGATACTTTTGTCAGATACATGCGCCCGATACTCGTCGTTCCATTTTTGTTTCGTTGCGATTCAGTTCTGTGTAAATCGTCGGTTAGTTTGGACGCGTCGTGTTCGCAGGATACTCTGGTCGCGCGTTCTATAACAAAAGCATCCATACCAAAGTATTGGATTCATTTTAAAGATACAAAAAAAAAAAAAATTGGAATTAACAAACAACAAAACATTGTTTATACGCTTAAATTGCATTATTAAACAATTTTAAACTACATATTAATATCAAAAAAAAAAGTGTAAACAAAATAACGCAAAATCGAACATATAAACATAGAAAAGATACACAAGTATCGCAAAGATGCTGTAAAGCTAAAAGTGCTCAAAAGTGTGTTATACAAATTTAATTCATGTGGAAATTGGCTTTAAATTGTATAAATCTAGTTGAAAATCATTTCAAAAAAGTTGTCTTTTTATTGAAAAGTGTCTGAAACTGCAGTATCTGATGGATAGCAGATAAACAAAACAACTACTATAGTGAAAATTTACAAATTTCGACAATTATTGCATGGATTATTGGCACGCAAGAGCAGGGGAATTCTTTGAACAGTTTCGACAAACGGATTTCTTAATAAATGTAGGTGTTTTCAGCATTACTTTGACTATGTCAAAATAATTACATTGTTGTATCTAATGAGAACGCTCCATGGTTATAATTTGATTATAGTGAAAATTAAAATAAATACAAATTCTGTGTGATATTTTGAAATTTACCGAGAGTTTAGGAGAATCAAATAACTTTTGTTATATCTTGTGAGATGTAATGATGAAAACTTGATAAATTTTGAGAAATAATATATAATTTCTAGGGTTTTATAATATAAAATAGAAGAAAATGGAAGACAACTGAAAAATACTGGTTATGTGAAACATAATTTACTGAATTATATTTTGTGAGGTGTTTTCGACTGAATTTTTGAATATTCTTCTTCTAATGTTATATATCCTAGTAGAATATACAGTACAGTAGAATATATCAAAAATTTAAATTTGAATAAGTTTTTAAACTACTTATGTTAAACAAATTATTTTCTGTAAAGACCTTCTGGTTTGCTGATTATAATGCTTTTTAAAATATTAAGTATTTCAAAAATTTGCTTTTATACTAAATTTTGAACAAGATTTTGAAACAATGTAGGTTTGACCAAGTTTTCTTTTAAAATGAGTTCAAGTTTACAGAATATATTGCATTTTAAATCATTCAGTGTTTGATAAATTTGATTTGGAGAAGTTATTGAACAGATTTTAAAACTATTTAAGCCTGAATCACACGATTGAATAAACAATCAACTTTTGAAGCAATTTTCAAAACAATTTTAATATCAATCGTGAGATTTCCTAATTTTCCATACAAAAGTTGAGCAATCACACGACTGATATTCAAATTATTTGAAAATTAATTCAAAAGTTGATTGTTCATGCAATCTTGTGATTCAGACTTTAGTTTCCGATAAGTTGTCGCTTGATATAAGTTCGGATTTACAGAATATAATGCTTTTTAAGTGTTTCAAAATTATCGTTTTTGGACATTGATTTGAATATTATTTTAAACTACTTAGAGTGGAACAAATTTAATCTTGAAATAAGTACGGATTTCTTGATTATAATGTTTCTTAAATGATTCAGTGGCTCAAACATTTATTTTTTTGGACAAAGTTTTATTCAATTTCTTAAAGAACTCTGCTTTGAATAATTTTTCTATTGAAATAAGTTTGATTTTTCTGATTATAAAGATTTCTAATTCATTCTATGTTTTAATAATTAATTTCTGTTGGTAATATTTAGTACAAGTTTGAATTACTGTAGTTGGAAAAAGTGTCATATTGAAATAAGTGTCTTTCTGAAACACTTTGTGTTTTAAGGATACCGTTCTTAGACAAAAGAATTTTTGAAATACTTAGGGTTTAATAAATTTAATCTTGGAATAAATACAGATTTTCTGATTATAATGTTTTTCTAAATCATTCAGTGTTTCAATAATTTATTTTTTGAATCATGTTTTGTACACGTTTTTAAACTCTTAGATTGGAAAAGTTGTCTAATGAAATAACTTCGGGTTTGCGGGATGTAATACGGTTCAAATCAGCAAGTGTTTTATAAATTTAGTTTTTGAACGGTGTTTCGAACCAATTTTTCAACTATAATTGTTTAGTCTTCTCTTGAAATTAGTGCGGGTTTGCAGAATATAATGATTTTGAAGTCATTAATTTTTTAACCATTTTTTTAACAAATTTAAATGGGAATTTTCTAGAAATTAGTTTAGGTTTTCTAGAATTATTTCTATAGTAATTGATGAACCAAATGCAAATATTTATTTTCAAAATAATAGATTGTCGATATGTGAAATTTATGAATACCTAAAATTAGGCGGAAGTACAGATTTCGTGAAAATCTTCAAATTACCTTTGAGAACATCTGTTGGCACAGATGTGTTGCATGTTGCCGCAGCCAGAAACTACCTGTCTTGAGTGGCAATAATGAATATGAGGATCTGTGTACCAAACAAAAATATAAATAAATAAAAACAAAGTGAACTGATGAACATATGCTGAGTAGATTGGCATTAAAAATTAAATTTGCAAAAAAATTTAAAACAGAAAAAACACTTTATGAAAACATATACTGCATAATATATTTTTTTATGAAGTGTTTTTTATGCTTTATTCTGAAAAGTAAAAAATAAATGAATAATAAAACAGTGCTGTTTTAATAAATTTTGCTACAATAAAAAATCATATGCAAAAAGTGCAAAATTGACGACAAAACAAAAAAAAAAATAAAAACGAAGAAAGGTAGAAAAAACTGTTGACAGTTTTCACACCTTGTCGGATGTTTAGAAAGCAATGCCTGGGTTGAGGCCATACCGCACACAGCACACAAAAAAGGTATAAAGCAGAAAAAATAGTAAAAAAAAGAAGGCACTTGAGTTGATTTATGATGAGAGCAGCAGTAGCAGCAAAAACATAAAATAAAAATAAAAAAAAAAATAATGAAAAATAATAAAAGACTCACTGTTTAAAGCGGCAAATAAACAAACAAATTAAAAACAAAAATAGTAGGATGAAAATGAGAATGAGGATGTATACAAAAAAAACCATATTTACAAGATACAGGTAAAGGCGCCAAAACAGCAACAAAAACCTTTGAGATTCATATGCGATACACTGCGAAAACTAAAAATAAAAAAAAAAATGCAAAAAACAGACTTCTTATAGGAAGGCATACCGTCGTTCTGAGTCAACGTAGAATGAAGTGGATGCTGTGAACTGCAACAACTGTTTAACTTTTTGCTTGTTGTTGTAGTATGTCCTATTAATTTTCTTATTTCATCGTCTTCTTGTTTTTGTTGTTGTTGTGGTTATTCTAAGGATGTTGCCACTAATGTTTAGCTTAAGTGTTAAGCAAGTTTTATATTTTTTTCGCTTTGACATGTTTTCCGGGTTTTTCCGTGTTTTTATTTTGCATTTTCGCAGGTAAAAACATTTGCCATTAACGCACAGCTGGACAGGAGGTATTAGTTTTCATTAGAATTTTATTTAAGTGGCCACACTTGAATTTTGAATTTTGTTGCATTAAATGTTGAAGAATTTTTTTGTTTTTTTTTTTTGTATAATTTTTCTTTTGTGCGAAAAATTTACGCTGCTTAATTTTTGCATGCGGTGCGCACTTGAGTTATTGTCGTTGTTGTAGGTGGTATTGTTCTTGTTGTTGGGAACCACAGCCACTTGACTGCTCAAGTGTTTTTCCGGCAGCGCCCTGCTCTCTGAATGCACGGCGCGCTTTTCATGGGTTTTGGTGCGCGCTGTCTTCGCGTCGGCGACACAACTTGATCCATATTTTGTACTTTTTTGTTTTTTATTTTTTTTTTTCATTTTAATTTCTAGCATAAATTGTGCAATTTTGTGCTAAGCAATGCAGCTAAATTCAGCTTTTGTTTGCAGCTAATCTGAATTCATTTTGTGTATAGCCTACTTTTAGGCGTAGAGCAGCGTTTAAAGTGGATTTAAATTAATGCGTTGTAAAAGTGGTGAATATTTATATAAAATATGTAAAGAAATTTATAAAATTTATGAAATTTATGAAATTTATAAAATTTATAAAATTTATAAAATTTATGAAATTTATGAAATTTATGAAATTTATGAAATTTATGAAATTTATGAAATTTATGAAATTTATAAAATTTATGAAATTTATGAAATTTATGAAATTTATAAAATTTATAAAATTTATGAAATTTATGAAATTTATGAAATTTATGAAATTTATGAAATTTATGAAATTTATGAAATATATGAAATTTATGAAATTTATGAAATTTATGAAATTTATGAAATTTATGAAATTTATGAAATTTATGAAATTTATAAAATTTATGAAATTTATGAAATTTATGAAATTTATGAAATTTATGAAATTTATGAAATTTATGAAATTTATGAAATTTATGAAATTTATAAAATTTATGAAATTTATGAAATTTATGAAATTTATGAAATTTATGAAATTTATGAAATTTATGAAATTTATGAAATTTATGAAATTTATGAAATTTATGAAATTTATGAAATTTATGAAATTTATGTAATTTATGAAATTTATGAAATTTATGAAATTTATGAAATTTATGAAATTTATGAAATTTATGAAATTTATGAAATTTATGAAATTTATGAAATTTATGAAATTTATGAAATTTATGAAATTTATGAAATTTATGAAATTTATGAAATTTATGAAATTTATGAAATTTATGTAATTTATGAAATTTATGAAATTTATGAAATTTATGAAATTTATGAAATTTATGAAATTTATGAAATTTATGAAATTTATGAAATTTATGAAATTGATGAAATTTATAAAATTTATGAAATTTACGAAATTTATGAAATTTGTGAAATATATGAAATTTATGAAATTTATGAAATTTATGAAATTTATGAAATTTTTAAAATTTTTGAAATTTATGAAATTTATGAAATTTATGAAAATATTTTTTTTTTGTCTCATTTTAATTATATTTAATAATGTTAAATGCAAACAAAAAATCAATTGAAAATTTAGAATATAACTTGTAGAATGCAAATTACTTTTCTACTTTTTAAAAACTACTATTTTAATGCAATTTTAGTGTTTCTTTTTATTCATTTTTATTATACACAAATTCTCCATGACAATAAAAGAAAATTGCATTTTTTTATAAACCGTTTTTTGAAAAATCTCAAACTTTTCATTCTAAAAAGTGGCTAAAACTGTGCTTAATATTTGAAATACAATTTTATTACAAAAAAAAAAACTTTAGCCCGAAACCTTGTAAATATGAATATGAATAACAGGTAGATGTTTCGCAATGAAATCGAAACCCAAAATATTATTCATATCTGATCCACTTGAAAATCCAACTCTGTGAAATTACGGTCGGATATTCATATATAATATATTGCAATAATTTTAAAAACAGATAAAGCCTATTATGTTATTTATGAAAAACCAAAAAGAAATCCCAAAAAAAGTCAATAAAACTCCAAAAACTTAAGTCCGAATTTTTTTCTTCCCTGAGACTTGCTAAGTCAGTGCTGCTTCTTTTATCATTGTAGATATTATGTATTCAAAAATAAAACTGGAAATTTTCTAGTTTAATTTTGAATAATTAACATTATCAAATCAAATTTAAAAATTATCGTAATCAAGTGCAGTGTTTTTACTTTAAATATGTTTCAATTTCGTTTTAAATTTATTGTGTGCTGTGGTTATTTCTAGAACTTTCTGGTAGGTGTATTTCAATTTTAAAAAAAAATCAGTTCGACTATTTTAAATTTTTATTGTGTCTTTAAATATATATTCGAACTATTCCCAGTAAAAATGTTTGGCAGGATCGAGGCAGTTTAGAAACAAATTTGATATATTTCAAATGAACAAAGGCGAATATATCCTTAAATTTGCCATTAAATTATCACAAAATAGTATAACCTGTTATACAATTTCCAAAATATAACATTTATCAGTGTGTTTGCCGAAATTATGTCGGAAATTATCCTGAAAAATTGAATTCTAAATGGAAAAATAAATTCAAAATGTTCCTTTGAATTTGTGTTTTTTTTTTTAATTAGTCTTAGCACAATATTGGTAATTTTTCTTCTCGTAGATTTTGTAATTTCGTAAATTCGAGGTGTTTCCTAATCATCATTAACAATCATTTCAAGATTTTTTTTTTATATATTTCTGTTACAATTCGAATTTGCAATTTTTTCGAATTTTAATATTTGTGAATTTTAACTTTTCGTATATTTTCAATATTTGTAAATTCTGTTTTTGTAAAGTTATATAATTTCGTAAATTTTTAGATTTCGTAAATTTTTATAATTTCGCAAATTTATGGCAATTCTTAATTATTTTTCATAAAAAAAGTTATTTCACTGTTAATATTTTGTTTTACAATTTATAATGTTCAATTCGAATTTTTATATTACAAAATCTAATTTTTCGTATATTAGTATTATTTTTAAATTTTCCTTTCGTATTTTCCTCAATTTCGTGAATTCAAGACAATTGTTAATCATTTTTCATAAATATCCATTTTTTTCTATTAATGTTTTGTTTAACAATTCAAATTACAATTTTTTCGAATTTTAATATTTGTGAATTTTAACATTTCAATATTTTTAAATTCTCTTTTTATAAATCTTTATCATTTCGTAAAGTCGTGGCAATTGTTAATCATTTTTCATAAAAAAATGTATTTTTCTGTTAAAACTTTACTTTTTTACAATTCAAATTGTTCAATTCGAATTTTTATGTTTGCAAATTGTAATTTTTCGTATAATTTCGTATATTTAGTATATTATTTTTAAATTCTCCTTTCGTATTATCCACAATTTCGTAAATTCAGTACAATTTTTAATCATTTTACCTAAATATCCGTGTTTTCTTTTAATGCTTCGTTTAACAATTGAAATTTCAACTATTTCGAATTTTTATATTCGTAAAATTGAATTTTTCGTAAATTTGCATTTTCGTAAATTTTGTTTTTGACTATTTTAGCTTTATGCAAATATTTTTATATATGTATATTTTGCCTTTTTGAGACGTAAACTGTTTTCAAGAATTTTTTATATTCGTTAATATTGTATTGAGGATAATTCATATTTCCTTAATTTTGTAAAATCGTGAAAACTAATATTGCTTTTATTCTGATCAAAATATGTTCGTAACGTTTGTATAATATAAATATAAAAAACATTTCCTGTTACATTATACATTATCATACATTATCATTGTTCAATGCATAACTTGATCTACATAATCCTGTACATTATCATGTCTTCGGTAATAGAGGAAATTTATTTTTGGGATTCGTAAAAAAATATTTTCGTAAATTTGTTCATTTTTTCCCAACTTTTATTTTCCAACAAAAAACTTATTCTAAAATAAATACATTAAAAAGTTTAACATATCTCAAATATATAATTGTTTTGTAATTTAATCATTTCTGTTTTCAAAAATAACTTTAAATAAATTCATTGAAAGACCTCAAAAACCCTTTTATAATCTATGCAACGATTTTGCATTTGCTACAAACTTCATAAAAATTATAAAATTTTCTACTAAAGCTGTCTCATTTATCAGACTGCAATTTATTGTTAGGTAGTACTACCTGTTTTTCAGTTGTTTGCGTTGTTGTCTTTTCCAAGCGCTGTGCTGCAAACCAAGTGATTTTTTATCGTCCTTTTCAACATAATTCATTTTTTATTACCCTCGAATGGTCTGCTGTGCAGTACATAAAATTCAAAATAAAAAATTAATAAATAAAATAAAACTTTCTAAGATTTAAAAGTTGCTATAAACTTTAATTTAATTTCTTTACAACAGTTTATTTAATTTTTATTTACAATTTAATTTTGAAAACATTTTATATTACGTGTTAAATTGTGGAAAATTAGAAAAAAAAAATTTCAATAGAGTTCTATAAAAGCAACACAGCATTTAAATTTAAAACGTAAAAATATAATTATTGCACCCAAGGGATGCAATTTAGTGGCTGAATTGCGTCTGTAAGATATTTTTTTCCTTTTATTTTTTTTTCTCAATTTGATTTAGCATTCAAAAGCACGTTATTCATTTTATATTTTACGCTTTTTTTTTATTTTTGTTGCGCTGTGTGCTTTTGGAAAAATAAAAATAAAACGCGATTCAAATAAATTAATAAAGCGTTCGTCTGAAGCAGTTCATAATTTTTTCCACTGGCGCGGTAATTCTATTAAACCATCAGCCATCATATTTTCGAGAAAGTAATATTTTACATTTTATATTAATAAACTTTAAGTGATTAGCAAGTGTTTGTAACAATTTAAAATCAGCTTTTTGTATATAGAGTTTTATAGTATTTATATTGATGGTATTTCTCTTTATTGTATTTTTATAACAAATATTTTTCATTAAATTTTATGTACAAAAATTATTTTTTAACAAAACTCATTACAGAAAAAATAGAAAAAGTTAAAACAAACTAAATACATTATTTTCTAAAAGCTATTGTTCAAGATTATTAGTATTACTAATAATTAAAAAATTCCAAAACCTCATATGTCCTATAATATTTGACATGTTCTCATCATTTTCGTACAAGTATTGGTCCCATGATTCAGAAATTGTCTGATTATTCAACAGGTTTTTGTAATTACAAATAATTCAAAAATTCCAAAACCTAATATGTCCTATAATATTTGACATGTTATCATCATTTTCGTACAAGTTTTGGTCCCATGATTCAGAAATTGTCTGATTATTCAACAGGTTTTTGAAATTACAAATAATTAAAAAATTCCAAAACCTCATATGTCCTATAATATTTGACACGTTCTCATCATTTTCGTACAAGTATTAGTCCCATGATTCAGAAATTGTCTGATTATTCAACAGGTTTTTGTAATTACAAATAAATCAAAAATTCCAAAACCTAATTTGTCCTACAATATTTGACATGTTATCATCATTTTCGTACAAGTATTGGTACCACGATTCAGAAATTGTCTGATTATTCAACAGATTTTTGTAATTACAAATAATTCAAAAATTCCAAAACCTAATATGTCCTATAATATTTGATATGTTATCATCATTTTGGTTCAAGTATTAGTACCATGATTCAGAAATTGTCTGATTATTTAACAGGTTTTTGTAATTACCAATAATTCAAAAATTCCAAAACCTAATATGTCCTATAATATTTGACATGTTCTCATCATTTTCGTTGAAGTATTGGTCACATGATTCAGAAATTGTCTGATTATTCAACAGGTTTTTGTAATTAACAGATTGAATTTATAAAAATATGTAGTTGATGTATTTAAAAACAACAACGTTGAAATATTTAAAATTATAATTTAATTTTAACAACAACTAAAAATTGTATACATCTCTTTGTTAACTCTAAATTATCTAATAAAACAAAAATGTCCTCCCCAATTTCCTCAATTTTCCAATGTTCTTGTTTTATTTACTTCCATAATTTTGCTGGCACATTTATAATTATCCCATAAAACAACAACCCAAAGTTTATAAAATACATCAATAGGTTTTGGAATTTGGCCTCATAATCACCAATTAGTGTGCAGCCCATCACATCCGAATATCCGAGAAAAACGTTGAAAACAAAAGACATCAAGATTGATAAATTATATGTAATAAATTTCGAAATCAAAATG
Organism: Dryomyza anilis; assembly: GCA_951804985.1. NCBI lineage: Eukaryota > Metazoa > Arthropoda > Insecta > Diptera > Dryomyzidae > Dryomyza > Dryomyza anilis. The sequence continues at coordinate 123,384,663 of OX638130.1, read as the reverse complement.
AATATTCGTGCCGCAGACAAAACAGTGCAATAACATATAAAATAAACTTGAGAAATAAATGTTTTCCATAGCGAAGAATTGAGTTCGAAGTCTTGAATAAAAAAATAGGAATACGCATTTTAAATGTCGCACAAAATGGCTTCTTCTAGATGTCGCGTATAACCTGCGAATACCATTTCTTCTTTTTCTTAATACTATTTTTAAACTTATTTATTTCTTTGCTCACAGAAACCGTAAATTCCTATTGGAAGACGACTATATGTCGAAATGAATATGTCGTCTAAATTGAATTTAAATGAAAAATTACATTAGTCGCAAATTTAATTTACAAAACAGGCCAATAAACTTTAAGAATTACAAGAAGTTAAAATTAGAAAATGGGCGGAGTTACGAGTGCAATACAAATTGTGCCAATTAGAGTAGCTCTTTTAATAATAAAGCTATAGAGCATATCTATTGCATATTCTATATACAACAATATTTTTTTCAAAAACCCTCAAATTTTATAACTAAAAATATTTATTCAAATTGTACAAATAAAATTTTATGTGGTCAGAGTTGTTGTGGCATTACCTTGATTTACCTTGACATAAATGAATTACATTTTTCCCTTTTCATTTAAAATTTGCCAATATTTGTTTAGTATTTAGACAAAATAATGGGGAAATATTTGCTAGGCCATACAACTGTCAGTTCATTAGAATTTATGTCAAGCATATAGGTTTTGCTTTGACACATTTGGCACAAAATAAATACAAGTTTGAAATTTCCAAAATGTTCAGGTAGCACACCAGACACACGCACATTCGAACAGATAAGGCTTAGCAAAAGGCATTTTAAACTAGGGTCGGACAGCTTGACAGCAAAAGGACACTAAATGAGCGGTAGTAGGTAGTAGGTTTTATGACGCAGACAAGACAAATTGTCAAAAAGAGCCTTGAAAGTGCAGTGTTACCTAATTTGTTTGAAATATTTATTTGGATTTCTTTTTGTTTGTTATAATAATAAAAAGTTTTTTTTTGTATTATTGAAAACCACAGAGTTTTTTTTTGGAAAAAATGTGTGCAATTTGTAATCCAGTATTGTTATTTATATTATTTTCGTAACAAAGAGTGTATTTTTAAAATTACATTTTCATTTTTGTTTCGCACATTACTAATGATGCTCAAACACGCCACTTCATTTTATTTGAGGTTTTAGTATTAAAAAATTTATTTGATTTTATTATTTTGTTACTTTTATAATAGATATTGACCTAGATTTTGGAGCAGCGCAAATATAAACGGTTTTTTGTGGTGGTGATTTTTGATGTAATGCACTTGATGAGTTTTTAATGAAAACTATACTTCTGCAATATATTTTATCTTTACTTTTGAAGAATTTATTAGCATAAATTATATTTCAACTTCAAATTTCATATAGGACTTTTTATAGAAACAATTTGCATGAGTGGAACTGTAATTAAATACATGGTGGGGTATATTATAAATCAGATATAGTTGGTAGATAAAACCATTTCACATTATTGAGTTTCTAAAACAAAGTTTCTAAAAAAATGTAACCAGAAAACATTTATTAGACATGTTATAGATTAAATAAGAGGGCACAATATAGGCCACAGAATAGGAAACATTATAGGGCACATTATAGAGAAATTAACAGAGCACTTTAACGAACAAATTTAGTCCTCATTATATATTATTGGGTAAATTTAGAGAACATTATAAGAGACGTTATCAGACACTCCTTATAGTAGAAATGATTGAGTTTCTCCAAAATAATTTCAGGATTCTATTTCTTTTAGTTTCGATTATAAAAAAAATATTTTTAGAATTATTGATACTGTTATAACATATCTATCATATGGCATGTTATAGAGCACATTTTATAGGGAACAATATAGGGCATATTACCGGGAACAATTAGGGCTAATTAGTCGTAGCCGCGGTAGCTCTGTGGTTAGTGCGTTGGACTGCGAGCCGAAAGGTCCCCGGTTCAAGCCTGGACTGGGGCTAACAACATCTTTTCATAGAAACATTTTTTTATACCGCGCTACCTCTCGTCAGTAAATGGCAAACCTACGAGAGTAAAACCATTGCCTATGAAAAGCTCTCACCCGCCGTTCGGATTCGGCAATAAACTGTAGGTCCCACCACTTTGAGTACAAATATAACACGCACAGCTCAAAATGGTGAGAGAGCTCGGCCGAAGTTCTATACAGGACTGTAGCGCCAAACTATTATTATTATTCTCGAAAACAATTTCATAATATAATCGAAAGTTTTTAGAATACTTAAAGATCCCATTTTAGAATTGTATTTTTGATAAAACACCTGCAAGTGCACATCATAGGGCATATAGAGCTACATAGCATATAGGTCTACATAATAATACTCCTCATTCTACACAGACCACATGATTGACTTTCTGAAAATTATTTCATAACATAATGGAAACATTTCAGGATTCCCATTTATGTAGAAAAAAGAAATTTTGGTAGAATTCGAATTCTAATATAATACAAGATAGGGCAAATTATATGAAACATTACAGATCACATTATATGGTACAATTTAGAACACATTATCGGGTACATGATTCAACTTCTCAAAACTAATTTCATTATATAAACAAAACTTTTCAGGATACCCACTTGAGAGTTTTTATAAATCCCATTTGAAAAACATTTTCGACATGTTTCGAACTGAAATAAACTTTTTTTTGTCAAAATTTTAAATTTTCACTAGAAATTTAATTTTTCTTATAAATTTAAATTTTCACTAAAAATTCACCTCTTCACTGAAAAATCAACTTTTCACTAAAAAAAATTAAATTTTTCACTAAAAATTAAATTTTTCACGGAAAATTCAATTTTTCACTAAAAATTTAATTTTTCACGGAAAATTCACTTTTTCACTAAAAATTATATTTTTCACGGAAAATTCAATTTATCACTAAAAATTAAATTTTTCACGGAAAATTCAATTTTTCACTAAAAATTCAATTTTTCACTAAAAATTAAATTTTTCACTAAAAATTAAATTTTTCACTAAAAATTAAATTTTTCACTAAAAATTCAATTTTTCACTAAGAAATACAATTTTCAATAAAAATCTAAATTTTCACTAAAAATTCAACTTTTTACTAAAAAATCAACTTTTCACTAAAAAATTAAAATTTTCACTAAAAATTTAATTTTTCACTAAAAATTCAATTTTTCACTAAAATTTCAATTTTGCATTAAAAATTCAGTTTTTCACTAAATAGTTTAAAAAAATATAAAAATTTTGTCTGCAATCATTTCGTCCTTTTTATTTCAACATTTATTTATCTCTCGCTGTTTTGAGCGCATTTTGCGTTGCGCCTAAAATTATGCCACATTATTAATATTTTTTATTATTTCAAAACTAGGCTGCATTCATTGTCATAAAAATGTTTCTATCTTTTTGGCTGCCGGCCATCACAAAACAGCGCACTTAAATCGCTTTGCATTTTGATCATTAGCAGTGCAAATTTGTGATATTATTTGTGACATAATAAAATGCATTTTTTATTTTATATAAAATATATACATTCATACATTTGGCTGACTGCAAATATTTGAATGTTTGGCGCCGCCTGTGGCAAGCAATTTGTATGCGCATCAACAGCATCAACCAACCTAAAATACAAAAAAAAAAACCTTTTAACTTTTGCTTTGATTTTCAAATACGACGTCATCCTGTATTTTTGCTACCATTATCCTTGCAGTGACAGAAAAATGAAAGTTTAATGCGTTTGGCAAACATTTTCACAATTTGTTGTTGTTGGCGAAATTTTCACCAAATTCATTGTTGAATTTTTATTTAGTTTGCAAAAAGTTTTTCTAGTTTTTTCAACTTTTTTTTTCAGTTTTTTTTGTTATTTGCGCGCCGGAAAGTGTTTGCGTCTGTGCGGAAATTGCATTTTTTTTGTCAGTTGTCTGCATTGCCACTAAATGGATTTGCGCTGTCTGTGTGTGCGCAATAAAATTTTGTCACAAAAAAAAACTTAAAAGGGTTTAAAATAAAATTAATTCGGCTTTAAAATATAGCATAAACAAAATTATAATAATTTCCTGCTATAATTTGCAGTGTGCACAAGTAGAAACAGCTATAGATACATTTGTCAGATACATAGATACTGTGCGTGCGTCTGTAAATAAACGCAACCGCCATTCATAGATATTTAATTAGGTTTTTGCGCCACGAAGTAATCCCCCAAACAAGATGCTGCGGCAAGATTTGTCTTTTGCTGCAGATACAGTTACAAACTGCCACACATACAGATACAACTAGTAGTAGCGCAGATACATTTTAATGTTGCCGCAACTACAGCAAATTAATTGTCAAAAACAAAATAACAACAACAGCACACGTTGATAAACTTACTCACAAGAAGTAGCAAAGCGACGGCAAATGTATCTGCTGTATCGTCTAGATGTATCTGCGCGCTTAAGCCACTTGAACTGAGGGGCGGTATACTTTATAAAGACGAAGAAAATAGCAGAAAACAACTAAATTTTCGTTTTTCATTTAAATTGCAATTCCGTCGCATCGTGCGCGCCGACACAAGTGAGTGCAGTGAAGGTATTGCATATCCGACAGATACAAGATACAAACCGCAATGCGTAGTTTAATTTTTAATTTTGCAGATACAACTTCAATGAATGCTGGCTGCACTTGCTGCTGCTGAGAAGTTGCTCAGAAGTAATCTGAAAGGCCATAGAAAACGAAAGTTATAAAGTATGGTGTGGAAGAGCGACTGAAGTGTAGTTGAAACGTAAAAAAAGTATCTGTGAAGTAGTCGATAAAAGAGTGCAATAAGAGAAAAGAAAAAAAAATGTATTTAAATCAACAACGTGCAACCGACACTTGAGGGCGCTGCGGCAGCGGCAATTGATGCTGCTACTTCTACTTAATTCCTGCGCTTAAAGTGTATTTGCAAGTACGATATGTATCTATGTATCTTTGTGTCTCAAATAGTTGTATGCTAAAACTTAAATTTGCTCAATTGAGTTTGCAAAAGCTTTGTGCGCATCGAGGCGCTTAGTAGCTAAAAGATATCTAATAGAACGCATGCTGTGCTTTAAAAGATACAACACAAAAGATACGTTTTTTCTTCGACTGCTTCGATTGCAGCACTAGCTTTGACTGGCACTGTATTATTAGCTAAATTGATTTCAATTGAAATGAGCTTAAGTGCCCCAAATTGGGGTTGGCTCTCAGCCATAGCTGTATCTAATAGATTTGAATGTATTCTTAATTAATCAAATTGTACAATACTTGATGATGCGACACATTTTGTTGTAAAAAACGAGATAAATACTCAAAATTTTAACGTTTTACAATTAAAAATGCAATTTAAGAAAACATGTTCAAGAAATTGATATATGATACGCCACACACCGCGTGCCATAAACACCTTCTCACGAAGTACACTTCAGATACAATATCTGGATCAAAGTAACTTCAGTCTTTTGAACATTAAAGTTCTTTTGTTGTCCGTGTTTTTATTGTGAGTGTTGTCAACATCACAAAATTAGTGCGTTGCATTCACTGACGCGCTAATAAGATGCAGTGCGCTTCAGAATAACTTGAAGAAAAATGTAATAAAAATAGAAAATCGAAAAAGTTCACTTCAAGGCGTGTTCTAAGCCAATCTGTTTGTGATAGTGGTGTCTAAGCTTAAGCGTTTTACACGCCTCGTTTGAGATTTGAATAATTTTAAAATCGTCCGATGCATTTTACAGATAATAAAATTAAATCAAAAATCAAAAGATCGTTTGTCAGTGGCACTAAAGAAAATAACAACGGCAGCCGTAAAAAAATCACTTTAATTTTATTAGCTACAAACTGTGCATGTTTAGGATACAGCTAGAAATGCAGATGCAGCCGCAGATACAGCTATAGATACAAATGCCGACTTGTAGATACCACTATGTATCCATAGATACTGGCTTAGCCGTTATTGTGCTGGGTGTACGTACGCGCGAGTTGTTAAATTCAATAAATTGCTTTCGTCAATTTAGTTTGTTTGCAGCTGTAGCTATATCTACGATATATGTGTGTGTGTGTATCTTACGGATGCAGTACAGCAACGAAAAAAAAGTATCTAGTAGATGTCATGTAGCGCAGTTGCATTGCATTGTTGTGATTTATTGTTGTTGTTGTATGTAGTAGTATTTGGCATGTTCTTTGCACATCATTTTAATCCCCCTTCGGGCGGCTTACATGCCAACAAAATTGCCACCCTCCGCGTAACTTGTATCTTTTGAATGCCTTTTGTATCCAGATATCTGCTATCTGTCTGTCAGTCTCTCTGTCTGTTTTGGAATTTGTCCGCTTAATTTGACTTTTGTTATGGAATTTAAAATGTTTGCTTTTTTGTATTTTATTTTAATGCTTTGTGTAAAATGCTTCAAATTGTGGTAGTTTGTACAGAGAACAAAATAAAACAACAAAAATACCACACAGCTTATGAAAAGTTGTAGCACAATTTGAAAAACATAAAAGTTCAAAAACTTTTACATTAACTAAAGACATGCTTATCTGACATATTAAAATAAATACATAATTTATACAAAATTTTAACTTAAAATTCTTTTAATTCTGACTGCCATAAAATTAGCTCGTTGTTCCATCAGCATGTCGACATCATCATCATCATTGAAATTTTCTAATTAAAATGAACATAAAAATGTTCAAATTACAATTGACATAAAAAAATTATATTTCACAAAAAGAAATCATAATAAAAATGGTGACACTTACTGCGGATGAGGGTTGTGTCAACACATGTTCTGTGAAAAACATTAAGTCATTTTTCAATATCTTAATCAATAAATATTTCATGCACCCAAGTAAATTTCGTCGAAAAGAAAACTGCTGTCAGCAACTGTTTCGAATTGTGACATTAAAATGTATTTAATACAAGTTCTACGAAGTCTATCTATCTGTGGCTTTGTGATTATCTGCTATAATTCAAGTTCAAAACATACAAAGTCATATTTTATGACATATTTAATTCGGAGATATTGTTTTTATAATATATGGTTTGTTTTTCTGTCGATGGAATGAAAAAACTTCTCAAATCAAGAAGAATTCAAGCGGTATACGGAGTGATTAGAGTTAAATGTAAACCGTATGGATTTTAAAAAACACTAGAATTTGACTATTTGAAAAGTAATCACAACAATTCTTCTTGAGAAGCAGGTGATAAGTTCTTCTGAAATTACATAAGTAAATTTAATGAATATTAAAAAAAAACACCTTCAAATCAAGAAGTTTATTCGCGATTACATTTCTACTTACGAACATTACTTCTGCAAATCAAGAAATATATTAGAACTTCCTTTTTTTGAAAGCCACGAATAATATTTCTGCAAATCATTTTTTCAAATCAAGAAGTATATTTTTGAAATTACTTTTTTACGGCCACATTTCTGAAAATCAAGTGGAATACTTCTTCAAACCAAGATGTATATCCGCGATTGCTTTTTCTGGTCACGAACACTACTTTTGCATATCAAGAAGAACTTTCGCAATTCCATTTTTAAAGCCTATTTCTGTAAATCAAGATGAATATTTTTTCAGATCAAGTAGTATATTTTTGTAATTACTTTATATAGCCACAAACAAAACTTGTGCAAATCAAGAAGAAGGTTCGCAATTACCCTTTAAATCCACGAATGCAATTTTTGCAAATCAATATAAATATTTCTTCAAATCAAGAAATATATTTTTGAAATAACGTTTTTTAGTCATAAACACAATGAATGCAAATTAAGAAGAATGTTTGCAATTACTTTTAAAATCAAAGAATACAATTGCTGAAAATCAAGAGGAATACTTCTTCAAATCAAGATGTATATTCACGATTACTTTTTCTAGTCGCGAACACTACATCTGCAAATCAAGAAGAACATTCGCGTATACTTTTCAAAGCCAACAATACAATTACTGAAAATCAAGACGAATACTTCTTCATAATAAGAAGTGTATTCACGACTACTTTGTATAAACACGCTGACAACTTCTGCAAATCAAGAATAACATTCACGTTTACTTTTTAAAGCCACGCACATAGTTTCTGCAAATCAAGATCAATATTCACGATTTCTTTGTTACTAGTCAAGTTGTTTTTCTTTTTTTGTAACCATAATTATAAAAGACAGAGGCAGACAGAGAAGTAAAGAGTCAGGCAGACAAATTGACAGATCGCGACTACAAAATTAAATCAATAAATTGCTCCGGTAAATGGATTTCAAACACATTCAAATGTAGGGTCGAAGAAAAAAACAGCACAAATAAATTTTTTAAATGCAGTAGAAAAAAAATAGTCTCCAATATTTGTTAATTTATTTAATTTAAAATCGAAGTTGAAGAACCGACAAAATGAACCGTTTTTTTGCGAACAGAATTTTTGTATATCTTGAAGATTTCATTGTTATTCAGGAAAATAACTTCTTGATATGCAGTAAAAAAAAATCACTAAATTATATATATGTTATATTTTTGATGTACACAGATTCAAAGATGTAGAATTGCGAAAATCAACAGCAGTTTATGAACATAATTTTTTCAAATCCTGTAGATTATATGTACCTTACTTTACTGATATTTAAAAAAATAACTTCTACTATTGCAGTAGAAAAAAAAGTCAAAAAAATTTGATAATTTGTTGATGAAGAATGAAAAATGCAGTATTGAATAAAAAACGGCAGTTTTAGGAATATTATTTCTTAGAATACTAAAGTTTATCTTTTACTTTTCTTTGAACGCATTTGAAAAATTTTCAGATATGTTTGTTAATTTCTGATGTAGGATTAAAGAAAGCAACAATACGTTTACGAACATAATTTCTTCTAAGATTACATTGTTATAACATTTCTGATAGTGACAACAATAATGTTTTTTAAGAGAAGTGGCAAAATTAGTCAGATATATTAGTTAATTTTTTGATGTAGCATCGAAGAAAACAATCGCAAACCAAATGTCTTCGAATTCTGAAGTTTACATTGTGATAGTTAAGAAAAATAACACATTTAAATATCAAAAAGATACAATTTATAATTTAGGTTGAATTTTGTTAATATTAGTCAGATTAGTCAGATATATTAGTTAGTTTTTTGATGTAGCATCGAAGAAAGCAATCTCAAACAAAATGTCTTCGAATTCTGAAGTACACATTGTGATATTTAAGAAAAATAGTACCTTTGAATATCAAAAAGATACAGTCTATAATTTATGTTGTATTTTGTTAATATTAGATATATTAGTTCATTTTTTTGATGTAGCATCGAGGAAAGCAATCGCGAACAAAATGACTTTGAATTCTGAAGTTTACTTTGTGCTTACTTTTCTGATAGTTAAGAAAAATAACACCTTTGAATATCAAAAAGATACAATCTATAATTTAGGTTGAATTTTGTTGATATTGGTGAAACTACTATTTGCATTCACAACAAATTCTACTTAAGTTTAAGACGTTTCTATTCTACAATGCGTAAGATGATATTCTATTATATAAGTAATTACGTATATCAAAACTACTTATAATAATTTCTACATACTAAAAATACTTAGAAATTTAAAAATAAAAATAAGTATTTTAAAAATTCAAGTCTTCTTTGCTAAACACGTAAATAATTCCCTAGAAGGCTTTCAGTTATATTTTTAATTCTACTATAACAAAAGCGCACTGATTTCAGTTCTACCCGCATTCGTAGAAGTCGTTTTATTGTTTTTATATTTGCTATCAATTAATTTGTACTTATTTCTTCAACGCTTTACACACACATTAAATTTTAATGTTTGAGCCCTCATTCTATCGCCAACATTTTATTTATATCTTTTAATTTTGATCTTGTAACCTACGCGTGTTTGTGGCCACACTTTTTATATTTTTATTTTGTTTTATATTTATGTCTTTTGTTATGTCTGTTAACACCTTTAATTCACAGTTTTTTTTCTGTTTTAATACGAAATAATTATACAGAAAAAAAAACATTTTGACTTTTCTTTTCCGAGCAACACAAACAGAACCATATTGTGCTGCCCTCACGCCCCCCCAAAATATATTTTAATTCGCTCTTAATCCATTTGCGCATTAAAAGTCATTGGAGAGGTGAAAATTTCGACTTTTCCGTAACTTAGCATAAATCTTTAAAGCAACCAAAAAAAAAAATGCTGTTTTCATAATATTTAATGCTATGCGTAGCACATGTATCTTTCTATTTTTTTTTCTTGTACACCTCTGTATGTCTCCAGATTTTGTTCTTTTTTTTGATTTCCCCCTTTTTATTTTGGCGCGGTTTAATTTTGTGGTTTCATCTCAAGTTCTATGGGTTCAGCTCGCGTGCAGCTATAGCTACATAATATGGTTTTATAGGTGGTGTTGTCTCTCATTTTTCGAAATGTTTATGTTTTTTCACGTAGTCGTTGTGTTTTCTAATATATATTTACAAATAAATACACAAGAAATTTAATTTAACTTTTACGACAGCATCTTAAAAAGTAAGAAAAACAACTGAGTGAAAATATATAAAACAAAAAAAAAAATCTGTTAATTATAATTAGCTGTTCAACTCTATACACGGTACACATCGCCGGATGAAGGTACCATCATAATTTTCATCTTCCTCTGTTTTTTATTATCACTGACTTTATGCATTTTCCTGAAGTGGAATTTTTTTTCACTTAATTTTATTTCACTTTTTTCCATGTTTTTTGGTTTTTATTTTCATCTTATGAATTATCGTAAAAATTTTCTTGAATGTTTTCGGTGTTGTGTTTTTTTTTAATTTCTTTTAAAGTGATCGTAATTTTAATTTGTGGTCTGAGTTATGTGGCAACTTGCACGTATTTGACAGCACCGTTGTTTAAAGGCTGCGTTTTGATTTATATTTTGGACGGGCTAGAGGATTTTGTTGATTTCGTATGACAGGCCATAATAACAAGAATTATAATTAAAGTTGAGTGAAAATTCTCACGCTTGATTTCAGTTATTAAAGGTTTAGTGCAACGAAATGTTTAATCTGAAACCAAATATTGTAACACTATATTAAAATCATATTTATATCCAGTTTGTCAGTCACATTTTCAATTTAAACTGAGTTTAAATGATAGTTTAGACTATAGTCAACCTATCAGAAATATTTAAAATGTCATATTCACTGATTACTAATTGTCTATAAATTGTCTGTAAACACTATTTAAAAATCTTTTATTCGTACAGTTTTCCAGTTATATTTTCAAACTAAACTGAGTTTAAACTATAATTCTGACTATAGTCAACATATCACTAATACTCAAAATATCATATTCATTGATTACTAATATTCTATAAATTGTCTGTAAACACTATTTAAAAATCTTTAATTCAACATATCACCTATATTTAAAATATCATATTTACTAATTACTAATTGTCTATAAATTTTCTGTAAAATTTAAAGACATGCAGCCATTTTGTTAAGGAATAATTGTCGTTTAAAAATGCAATATTGTTTAAACTAAGTTTAAACTTGTACTGAAAAACTGTACTTTAAAAGTTTGAAACTAAATATAATAATGTATAAAGTATTATAATACTTTTTAAAATGTTTTTAACATATACAAAGTTAAATTTTTTTGAATTTCTAAACCTTTTAAACGCAACTATGCAAACCCTAAGTCCCATTAGCTAGTAGCAAAATCACCGCATTACTCTTGTAAACATTATCGACACCTTGTAAAACGGCGACTCAATTCCACATGAATAACCCTTAAAATAGCAATTTAAAAATAATAAAAAAACCTTTCAAAAATATAAAAAATAAAACCTTAATTTCTAATAGACTACAGTCACTCGATTCAACTAACTTTTCCGGTTCCACACTTAATGTACGTTGTCATAAAGTCGTGAAATATTTGCAAGAATTAATAAACAAAATCTAGGCACGGCAGCCGCTTAAAAATTGGTAGTAAAAGTCAATTATTTGCAGACTATAAACTCGCTATCTTTGTCTACACTTTGCAGCTTATCTGCAGCGCCATGAATAGGTTTCGTACGAGCCCAACCAACCGGCCAACACCAAAAACCAACTCAAAAAAAAAAAGGCTTAACCGTAGGCCTTTTCAATTGAAAACCCTATAGAAACCAACAAAAATAGTTAATCGCAGATGTAAGGAGTCCAGAAACTGGGCAGTGCAAACGCTACTGTCCAGCTCTGTAATGTCTACAATGTTCGGATTGTTTTTAAGACTGTCTGTCTGCTGTTTTTTTTTTTGTCTTCTTTTCTACTTGCCCATGGCAACGTTTTGTTGTACAAAATCAGGCTTTAGCTTTAGAGCCATGTTTAGCTCTCATAGTACATATTTGTGAGCAGGCAGGATTTGTTGGCTTTTAGCAGATATCAGCGCAGGCAATGCATGGTAACCGTAGTAACCTGGCTGCGCATTAACTGGTATCTTGCGCTTGGAATTGGCTACGATGAGATGAAATTTTTGCACTATTTATAGGGTTTATTTTCATTACTTTAACTACTTTTTGAGGCTTTTAAATGTGTAGACGGTTTAAACCAATTTTTCTATATGTTACCTATTTATATCTTATTTCAAATATGCTTTAAATAAAACCTCCATCCTAAGTCCATCCAAAAACCCTTAAGTTAAATCTCTTCAGTTTTTTACCCTAAAATACTACACCCTTTTAAGTTATGCTCAAATAGAACTCATACCGCACAGTCCAACGACCTATGTGGTGAGCCCACCATATAAACCGCACAAAATTCAATATCTTTCATATTTCGTCATTCGAAATCCCCAAAGGCTTTACTTACAAACGTCCGACGTAGACAGCAATTATAACAATTTTGTTTGTTAGATATGTATTTTTGTTTTTATTTTTTTTTCTTCTCAATTTTATATAGCTGAGCTCCCCGAGACATGATGATGTTCACCACTTGTTGTAATATGTTTAGTTTTGTTTGTTGTATTTTCATTTTTGCTGCATCATAAACTTAATTTGAAATGAAAATCCGTAACATAATCCATTCATTCAATCATGCAATCCACTTGAGAGGTCTCCAAGAGTAGAGGCTCGATCGACCGAGCGACCGACCAAATGAAATAAAGAACGAACGACCCGTCCGTGTGCTTAGCCCTACTATATAAAATTATGCTATCGTGATAACTGAGACTTTGTGCGGATTCTCTGTGGTACCTCTATGTAGTATGGATTTTCTTTCTTTTATACGTTTATAAATTTTCTGTTGTTATTATTATTTTGTTGGTTTGGTTTGTTTTGTTTTCATTGTAATATTGTTGAATGACGCGTCAAAAATATCTATATGATTGGTTATGCCAAACAATACATTGGGGAATGAAAAAACAAGAGCAGTCTACATGGGTGGGAATTTTTAATAGATTGCTGTATGTAGTGGCAAATTTTGTATTTGTAAAAAAAAAAAACACTTTAATTGATTTTTGTTTATGGCTATAATTGCGATATCAATTGGGGGGAAAACTTGTTATTTTTTAATTATGAGTAAATTTGTTAAGTCATTTGAATTCTAATAAAGTTAAATTTTGCTAAATGTAGTGTATAGTTTTTTCAATTATAACAAATTGAAAGAGGTAACAAATATAGAATTTGCAAAAAAAAATAAAAATGTGGAGGACTAATTTAAAACATTCAAATGTAAAGGGCGAATGTTGTATTGGATGATGTTATAGAAAGTTTCTATAATTCGACGGTTATGAAGTTTCCATATGACGACGGTTTAGAAATATTGTATAGAGAAATGGTGTAGAAAATTCTATACCAAAGGTTAAAATAAGAAACGCATATATAAATTGCTATGAGGTATATAACGAGGGTATAGAACAATTATAGATGGTGATATATGAACGATTGTATAGCACGGTGATATAATTATGGGAAGTATAGGGAATATTTCCAAAATTAGAATCGATGGAAAAAAGTTAGTAATTTTGTTAGTTAGTTTAGACTAAGTTCCGAAGAACTACAAATCATTGTTTGTTTATCATTAAACCCTAAATAACAAAAAAATAGATTTTAAAATAGTCTAAAAAATCAAAAATTTCAAAGTTTAGATGTAAATATCATAAAAACTATGTAAAAACAAAGTAAGAGGAATCATTAAATAATTGATCTAGTATCACATATGATATATAATTTTATTGTATTATGAAAACTTAATATAGTCACTATCATGCCAAAGGGGCGAATGTGCAATTTTTGACATTTGCGTTTTTTTTACATTTTTGAATGTAGTTTATCCTCAAGTATGCTGTGCCAAAATCGCGTGTCATTTGGTTTGATATTTCTAGCCACAAAAGACAAAACCAAAAGGCCTAATTTGAAAAATTGAAAATCTTGTCATGCAAAAGGGCGAATCTTTTCGTTTTTTCGCCATAACTTTTTGTTGGTATAAGATAGAATAGTGGTGTGAAGTTATTTATTGTTTTTTTTCAAAGCACCTGTCGATCTGCAAAATTTTTTGCCAAACATTAATTTGCCATTTGTTATTTGCAGGAAATTTTTTTTGACAAAATAATGCAGCTCGATAGGTGCTTTGAAAGCAAACAATAATTGCCTTTACATCACTATTTTATATTGTACCATTAAAGAGTTATATCAAAAAAACGAAAAGATTCGCCCTTTTGGCATAACAAGATTTTGAATTTTTCCAATTTTTCGTTTTTTTTGCAATAATTTTTTATTGGTGCAAGATATTGTTTGTTTTTAAAGCACCTATCGATTGGCATCATTATTTAAAAATATTTTGATAAACATTTTTTCCTGCAAATAACAAATGGCAAATTACTGTTTGACAAAATATTTTTAATTAATGATGCAGATCGATAGGTGCTTTAAAAACAAACAATTAATACCTTTACAGTTAAGCATAAAAAACAAAAATATTTGCGTTTTGATCAGGATATAGTCTCACAAAATCCGTATTTATAATTCAGTAGGTTGTTCACATCTAAAGATATTTTACATACGTCATAAAAATTGACAAGTAAACCAAAATAACAGAAAAATTTGAAAACAATATAAATTTTGGTGATTTTTGAAGCACTTCAAACTTTAAAATTTGATTTCCAAACTTTTTTAAAAATGCACATTCGCCCCTATGGCATGACAGTGACGATATGTTATGCAATAAATAATAGGTACACCTTAAATTTGTTATTTTTTGTATTTGACTGGTCATAACTTCGGTTAGATTAATCCAAATTTCATGTAGTTTATTTCAAAATATTTGCTGAAGTATTCTCAATGAAATATATAATAAATTGGATCGATAACTCAAATCTGTAAAATGGTAAAGTCCAAAATATGTTGAAAAAGCCGAAAATTGTCATATATTTGTATAACGTAATAACTAAAAAAAACTGTATGCAATCTGAAAAAACTGAGTATGAGTTCGTGATTAGAATCTTGAAGTCCAAAGGAAAGTCATACTCGCGGATAATTTTTTTTGCTGTGCTGTGTTATTAAGGAACTAAAGGCTATATTTATAGAACTATTACTGAAATTCGTATACCATACGTCTTTTATTGCTTATGATAAATTGGTATTTTTGGTAGGAAGGGATCTTTTAGGTAATGATCATTTTTTGGTAAAATAGTAAAATAAGCATACAATAATTTGTGAAAGTGAGGTTTATATTTTATTTAGATCAAAACTCAGATTTCTTTGAAATTATGAAAGTATTATCAAGCTATATATTTCAAGTATTATACCATTTAAGGCAAATTATGGGATTATGAGAAATAACAAATAAATATTTTTTTTTTTTTGATTTTTTTGAAAAATGTTAATCTTTCAACACCCTTTCATCATTGACGATGAATTGGCTTTTTTCTATTACATATTTCAAAAGCCATAATAAGTTGCCACAACAACACAACAAAAAGACTTTGATTGAGTGTCTGAATTGTGGCTAATTTCGTGAAATTATTAAATTTTCAACAGCGTATTCGATACAACGTTGATTAGCGATGATTGTACAGAAAAACATATTGTGTTATTAAACAAAATAACCGAATTTCAACATACAACAGTAGGTGGTAAACAGGAAAAAATATTAAATTTTTTAAATCCAAAAAAAAGACAGATAACAGCTAATGAAGGCGTTGTAAAATACTGCACAGAAAATTGTAAAATGGAGCGTTCTCATGTATATTAAAAAAAAAAATTTAATATTGAAAAAATTAATTCTCTTTTCTAGGCCAACAGAGCGTCGTCGCGCAGCACAAATTAATTAAAAACCACAAGAGCAGAAAAACGACGCGTTTTCGCGTATTTCGTTAATATCGATATTTAAATTGATTTTCTCGATATAGCGAACAAAAAAATATATCGCAATTTAATTGAAACGCATGGCAGTAGTTATTGTCGTCGATTTGTGAATGGGTTCGCACTGCACGTTACGACGCGGTCACGTGTGAGGCGTGACGGCTGCGGTGAAATGTCGCTGAACGTGAAAAATTTGCTGTCAGCGAAATGAGCGCGAAATAAACGAAATTTAAACGAAATTTAAATGTACGAAAATTAAACAAAAGGCTCAACAAGGATATAGACGTAGTGACAGACAAACAACAAGACAGACATATTAATTTACACTTATGAAGAGATATATAAAAGGCAAACAATGCATTTTGCACAAGAATTAATTATTGAAAAACACGCGCGGTTTAATCGGCTTTAAGCACATCCTGCCCGCCCGCAACGATAACCGTGCTTGCGCTGTTAAACCTCATAACAGACATATAAAAACCAAACCAAAAAAAAAAAACAGTTAATTTCAGTGCAATACCATCACAAAAAATAGGTAATACTAAAACTAATAAGTAAAACATTGAAATAGTCAAATCGCGTGCAGCGCAAACATGACTATGAAATCCATGAAATACTCCGATTGCGATACCATTATGGACGGTTACAATCCGGTGCCACCGCCACTGCCACGGCGTGTGCCGCCGGTTAGAAATATCTACGCCGAACCGTTTGCACACGAACCCAGTCATTCAAGCAGGTAATAAACTAAATATTCATTTAAACTATAATTGACATATATTAAAAAGTTAATAAAAATTGAAAAAAAATGTAGCAATCAAACATGTTGTGACTTTTACTTCCCGTCGAAAGTAAAAACAAAATGCATCAACAAAATTTGTCTTGAATTCATTTGATATACGTATTTTTGGTATTGAAAACCGAAATTCTGGAAGAGCAAAAAACTAATTTTAGTAATATCGAAGATGTTTCTACAAAAAAAAAATCGAATTCTGCAAAAACAAAAAAACAAATTGAAATTTGAATAACACCAGAAGTGGAAATATGCCTTTTCAATACAAAATATTCATAAATATATTCAATTCTAACATACATTCTACATATTTAGTACATAAAATAACAAATTATATATAAAATTGTTTAAAAGTCCTTCAAACTTAATTCTGTCGGACTAAAGCTATTGCTTTTAACTGTTAACAACTTTTCCAATTAGTGGTCTCTCGAATTGTCCAAAATACCATTTATTTCGCAGCCTGTTTTCAGCTTTTTCCGTAATGCAACAGCCGTCATCATCGTCATATTGATAAAAATCAGCAGTTTTCAACAGCATTTAAAAAACACAAAACAGAATTTACCAATAAAAAAAAACTAATTGAAATTTATGCATGTTACGAGAAAATAATAGGCAACATAAAACAACAAAGGGCGCATTTAAATATTCGAAAACAACAAATTTAACAAAAACAAAAGGCGTACAACAAATAAAAATTTGTTTCTGCATTTATCACACAAATTACAAAACATATAGGGTTGTAACGGGATTCTTGCTATACCTTGTTACCCCTACGTCAAAGTGCGCCGTTTAACAGACTAAAATGTTGTACCACAAAATGCATTCGATATATAGTGTGAGCTTCGCACCTGGATGCATATTTAAAAATGCAATAGGGTTTTTCCAAAGGGTCATTTTTTTTATTGTATTATTGGTACCTATATGTAGTATACAAACAGAAGGGTGCTTTCATCAACCAAATACAAAAAACAAAAAAAAAGGGGGCACGTGTTCTTGTGCTGTTAGAAACTACTACTACAGACAGGCGTATAATATAAGGATTATTTAAGGATAATGAGCTCAAAGCACACATTGAACAGAAATTAACATTTAATGATGACGACTGAATAGTGAGGGCGCAAAATCGTACCATACTAAAGAAAGTAAAAGCATCGCATGTTCATTTAGCATGAAACAATAGCGTATAATAACTACCTAGTATTTAACTGATAGTAATCAAAACAAGTAGTCATAAAAATGAGACCACCGAATAATATATAAATATTTGTTAATGTTTGAGAGATTTTTCTATTTGTATTTTTAGTAGTATTCAGATATGATAATATATGATGAGATTTAAAAGTTGAATCATCATGTCCAAATTAAATAGATTCAGTCTATGTGATATCAATACAGGTCATATCGCCACAAAAGACAAAACCAAAAGGGCGAATCTTTTTGTTTTTTTGCTATAACTTTTTATTGGTATAAGATCAAATAGTGGTTTGTATACATTAATTGTTTGTTTTTAAAGCATCTATCAATCCTCATCATTATTTTAAAATATTTTTTTTTAATCATTTGCAAGAAAATGTTGGGCAAATTATTTTTAAAAAATGCTTTCAACCGATAGATGTTTTAAAAACAAACAATTAATACCTTTCAACCAATATTTTATCTTGTTTCAATAAAAAGTTATTGTGAGAAAACGAAAAGATTCGCCCATTTGCCCTGAGAAGATTTTCAATTTTTCAATTTTTTTCGTTTTTATGCAATAACTTTTTATTGGTGCAAGATGAAATAGTGGTGCCACGGCATTTATTATTTGTTTTTGAAGCACCTATCGATTTACATCATTATTTAAAAATATTTTGCCAAACATTTTTCTGGCAAATAACAAATGGCATATTAATGTTTGTCAAATATTTTATATTAATGATGCAGATCGATAGGTGCTTTAAAAACAATTAATTAATTTCTTCACATCACTATTTTATCTTGTACCATTAAAGAGTTATAGCAAAAAAACGAAAAGATTCGCCCTTTTGGCATAACAAGATTTAAAATTTTTTCAATTTCTTCGTTTTATTTGCTATAATTTTTTATTAGTGCAAGATAAAATAGTGGTGTAAAGGTATTAATTGTTTGTTTTTAAAGCACCTATCGATTGACATCATTATTTAAAAATTTTTTGCCAAACATTTTTTCCTGCAAATAACAAATGGCATATTAATGTTTGACAAAATATTTTTAATTAATAATGCCAGTAGATAGGTGCTTTAAAATCAAACAATTAATTCATTTACATTACTATTTTATATTGCGCTAATAAAGAGTTATAGCATGAAAACCAATATATTTGCGTTTTGGTCAGGATATAGCCCCCACAAAATCCGTATTTATTAATCAGTAAGTTAAACAAATCCAAAGATATCTTATATACCTTATAATAATTGATGAATACATCAAAATAATAAAAACAAAAATGAAAAATGAAAAATTAGATAAATATTACTAATTTTTAAAGCACTTCAAATTTTAAAATTTGATTACCAATACTTTTAAAAATGCACATTCGCCCCTTTGGCTGTTCATGTAACTGATCGGGTTATGAGAAGGAAAATATTCAATTATCAGACTCAAACCATAGCCCTAGAACTGTTTTTACTAGGGAAATTAATTATTTAAGAATAAATTGACTAAGAATTGAATATAATAACATAATTATGTCAAATTATATCAATATTGATCAAATAAAACTAAAAATAAGCAAAAGATAATTTTTTTTTCTAAATGTTTTGTAGAATATTTTATCGAAATTATGGGGTAAATGATATCATAAACATTAAAATTAAAATTAACATCATGAATACGATGTGCTTTAACTTAGATCTATCTTAACAAATTCAATACTTTTCGAAATACTAAATTCGCATTAAAAGTAGAGGAGGGTATAAGGAGGGTATTTTGCAGAATTTTGAACTTGAGAATAATGATTTCAAATTAATAATTCTGCGAAGTACAATTTTACCTTCTCTATAATACTAAAATATTACACAAGAGAAAGTATAAGAAAAATAAGCCCTATGTAAACATTGAATAAAAATAATAAGACTAGTGGCAAAAAAGAGTTTGCTGGAAAAAAGAAAAAAACATAAACAAAATTCCGCCCAATTTCAAATGTCAATAAAAAAACACTCGAATAAAATTTATTTCCACTTCAGTGCTTACAGTGGCGTTCGGCGTACGGGAAAAATCCCATTATTTTAGTTCGAAAAAATGTGTTATTAATTTAAAAACTATTCAGACGTATACAAACCAATCGCACGCTTGATTTATTTAATTGACAATTAAGTGAGGCTTGAAGACACTTGAAGATGACGGGTACGACAAGGCACTATCGACAGCTTGACATGCCTTCCAAATGACAGTTTTTATTTCTTGGTACGTTTTTAAATCAGGGGTCACAAAATGAGACCCCGCTGAATTATTATAATTAAGCAGCAATCAAATGTATTTAAAAAAGAGTTTATGAAGCAGATAACGTGAGAAATTTTATACAGAAAACGAGCTAATTAGCAGAATTCTTTGTTGGGAACTTGGCGCTCTAGTTGGGGTCTATAGAAAACGTTAAAGCTGTGACATTTTATCACATACAATCAGCAGCAAACTGCGGTGCACTGCGGGGATGCCAAAATTTTGAATACTACGATAAATTTGAATAAATTTTGAACAAAATTTCAAAAAACAAATGCCGAAAGTTGTTGATTAATGCGGGTTGTATATGATATTTCTAAAAGGGCGAAAAGATAAATTTACAAAAAATGATACCAAAAAAAAGCAAATAAATCTACGCACAATGTCCAAAACTCAGCGGGAAGTAGTTCATTAAAAAATTAAAAATCTTTTTTTTTTACTTTATACAAAAAGAAAGAAGTACAAACAAATGCTAAATTACACAACTTCCATATATTAATTCTATTCTGCGTAATTTAATTGTCTCTCAATTTATTTCAACATGTTGTACAAAATGTTGAAATCTTCATTAAATTGATTGACAGCACACATTGGAATTGTTTTGTTGGATGGGTGGATGGATGGATGGATTGTATGGTATGGATTGTTTGGCAATTTGTCAGTTTTTGCTTTAATTAATATTTCTTCATTCGCGAAACTGGCGTGAGAATGTTTATGCCTGAATGCTGCACCAAACTCAAAGAAGATGTTGCCGATGATGTTGCTGCTGCTACTGCTGTTGATATTGCTGATGATAATATTGCTGCTGGCAGTGTGTTTATGCTCTGGATGGAGTCAATAAAAGGGTCGAGACTGTGGTGCAGCACATTTGTTTATGCCAAATAAAATAAACAATGTCTGTATTATATTGTTTACCCCAATGTATTTATACAATTTTTAATATTTTAAATTTTACAAAAATTAAAATTTTATCATGGCAAAATCAATATAATCTCACAGTATTTGATTGTTCTTTCCAAATAAAACAAGTCATTTGCAATTCAATTCATTCGAAAATGGTATTTCGTACAACTGGAGGTTTTGTGAAATTTGAATTTAAGCATTTTAATTCGATTAGAGCGGCGCACCGACGACGGCATTAAGTCTGAAAAGATTTATAGCGCGAAATGAATGTAATTGCATTAAAATTGACAGGGTTTTATTATGCGAGAATGAAAAAAAAAACACATAATAGTACCATGTAGAGGTACCCAGTGCGAACACTGTTCAATTGTGAGCTGTATTTCGAAAAGTTTATATGGTAAAAAAGAGATTTTACATAAGAAAAATAAATTTAATAATCATATTAAAACCATATACATTAGTTAAAAATGTGATATAAAACCTTTAAGACCCTTCAAAGCACTCACAAAGTTTTATAAAGCTTTGCTATATCTTAGCAAACCTTTTTAAAATATTTTAAAAGCATTAAAATGATAAAAAAACTCAAAATATTTTATAATATTAATCAAGAAATTAAAAAATTTTATTAGTTTTACTTCTACAACGTCAATATATACCGAAATCTAGAAATATAGCTTCTACAAATTTTTCGATAGATATGTAAATCATACTAGAACCTTTTGCTCAGATTATCAACTGTTTAAAATGTTCAATAACATATCGTCACTATCATGCAAAAGGGGCGAATGTGCACTTTTAAAAATGTTGGGAAATCATATTTTGAAGTTTAAAGTGCTTTAAAAATTAGCAAAATTTATATTTTTTTTAAATTTTGTCTGTTATTTTGGTTTATTCGTTAATCATTATAACGTATATAAAATATCTTTGGATTTAGACAACCTACTGAATTATAAATATGGGTTTTGTGAGGCTATATCCTGATCGAAACGCAAATATATTTTTTGTTTATGCTATAACTTTTTATTAGCGCAAGATACAATAGTAATGTAAAGGAATTAATTGTTTGCTTTTAAAGCACCTATCTATTGGCATCATTAATTAAAAATATTTTGTCAAACATTAATTTGCCATTTGTTGTTTGCAGGAAAAATGTTTGGCAAAGTATTTAAATAATATTAAATAATGATGCCAATCGATAGGTGCTTTAAAAGCAAACAATTAATACCTTTACACCACTATTTTATCTTGCACTAAAAAAACGAAAATCTTGTCGTGCCAAAAGGGCGAATCTTTCCATTTTTTTGCTATAACTCTTTAATGGTACAAGATAAAATAGTGATATAAAGGCAATTATTGTTTGTTTTCAAAGCACCTATCGATCTGCATCATTATTTAAAAATATTTTTCCAACATTTTTAACTGCAAATAACAAATTGCAAATTAATGTTTGGCAAAATATTTTTAATTAATGATGCAGATCGATAGTGCTTTGAAAACAAACAATAAATGCCTTTACACTATTATTTTATCTTATACAAATAAAAAGTTATAGCGAAAAAATTAAAAGATTCGCTCTTTTGCCATGACAAGATTTTTAATTTTTAAAATTCGCTATTTCGGTTTTGTCTTTTGTTTCAAAAATTGCACATTCACCCCTTTGGAATGATGGTGACGATATATAAAAGTTTATGAACAATTTAGATTTTTAAAAATTGATACAAAATAAAATTTCCTTATGCAGAAATCTTTTAAACGTATTTTAAAACATATAAAATATCATTTAAACCCAATAGAAATCTTTTAAAGCCTATAAATATCTTTTGAACATACCGAACTAGTTTTCACATATATTTAAACATTATTTAAAATATATCAGAAATAAATAAAAGTATTATTCTGTAATTTTTGATGATTCCAATTGGATCGGTAGATTTTAAAAATATTTTTTTTTTAAATAGTTAACGCATGTGTGCGTAAGTGGCATATTAATTAACAGGATTTAAAGCATAAAATCCTTTAAAAATTAATAAAAAGCTATTTTTGATTTGTAGAAAACTTTTAAAAATAATTTAAAACCTATAAAATATTTCTTAAAACATTTTAAATAGTTTTAAAAACCATTTAATCAACATTTTATATGAAAACAATAAAAAAAGACCTTCCTATGTAATCTCTGATCGATTCCAATTGGGTCAGTAGGTATTGTATATATTTTTTTATATTTATAGCATGTGTGCGTGTGTGGCATATGACGCCGCTGACATGCGATGAATTTTAAAAACGCAATTCAAACATTTTAGCCTGTCCAAAAACAAAGAACTTGACGAAAAAAAATGTAAAAAGAACAGAAGAAATGTGCGAAGGCACCAGCGTTGAAAAACTGCACACATGAAGGGGGGTCCAGCGGTCGTACCGGGCTACAGGATCCGCTGCTGCACCACAAAAAAAAAAAAACAAAGGAAGGGAGGTGTGAAGAACATAATGCGAATTGAAATGAATTTGAATTGAAATATGAGTTGTGTGCAATCGCACGAGTTGCAGGCAGGCCCAACAACGACCAACCGACAGAGAAACAGACAGACATGCATCAGACAGCTAGACAGACGAGCAAACGAACATTGTGAGCATGCGCAAATTGCTCACGATCGCACTCACAACTCACGTGATGTTTGATGGCAGCAGCGCCGCTGCTGCACGGCTGTCATAAGCAGCACCAAGTGCTGCCATATTTTTGCACAAACTCAACGCAACACACAGAGTCAGGCATTTACTTGCTTGACTGCATACGAGATGCAAGCCATTTGTTTGCGGTTTCATTTGTACATCGGCTGATGTCTGTCTGTCTGACGGGTGTGTGGTGCCAAAGGGCCGCCGTTGATTGCAAAAATATCATAAAATTATGTTGTTGCCATATATATATTTTTTATATATGCGCCACATCTGAAGAATTTGACTTTGACAACGACGACGACGACGTGGTACGTCATAATAAAAATAAATCCGCATTAAGAAAACAATGAATACGTATTTATTTAATGTGCCGCAAGGCGCCGGAAAATATGCAGCTATAAAATTTTTAAGTCTGTCTAATAAATTATTAGCACTTGACGCCCCCACGCCTAGTGGCATTGAAAACATATCATATCGCCGGTAGGGTGCAAAGAAAAGAAGGATTTATTATTACCACAAAAAAAAAAAGAAAAATCAATTCTGTGGCTGCTTTAGGACTTGTTTTATGTAACTTAATAGTGGGAGGTCTTTTTTATTAGACGAAGATGTTTTCTTCTTGGTTTCGGTGTTGAATTTTCTATTGAATATTTTAGACTACTCACGAATCTATGCTTAATTCTTTACTCGAATCTAAACAGAATTCTAGGCTGCTTTTTAAACTAGAGTTGAACTTTAGAGATAAATTATATTTCAGACATTGATTCGAAAGACTAGTGGTACTTTGGGCTCCATTTAAGACACGACTCTAGATTCTATTTAAAACACGTCTCTAGACTCTATTCTAGAATCTATAAAGTTTACACTCCATTCAAGAAACGACGCTAGCGTCCACTCTAGTCTCGATTCTAGAGACTCGATTCGAAAACAAATATAGAATCGACTCTAGAGTCGAGTCTACAGTCGATTCAAGTCTCGACTCTATAATCGACTCCAGACTGAACTCTGGATTCGACTCTAGCCTCGACTCGACTCTAGACTTGACTTTAGACTTGACTCTAGGCTCGACTGTAGACTCGACTCTAGACTCGACTCTAGACACGACTCAAGACTCGACTCTATACTTGATTTTAGACTTGACTCTAGACTCGACTCTATACTCGACGCTAGATTGGTCTCTAGAATCGTCTGTAGACTCGACTCTAGAGTCCAATCTAGACTCGACTCTAGTCTGGACTATAGTATCTACTATAGACTCGACTCTAGACTCGACTCTAGACTCGACTCTAGACTCGACTCTAGATTCGACATAGACTCGACTCTATACTTGACTCTAGACTCGACTCTATACTTGGCTCTAGATTGGACTTTAGAATCGCCTCTAGACTCATGACTTTACTGTAGATTCTACTATAGACTCGACTCAAGACTCGACTCCAGACACGACTCAAGACTCGAATTTAGACTGGACTCTAGTTTAGATTCCTAGACTGGACTCTAGTTTAGATTCCTAGACTGGACTCTAGTTTCGACTCAAGACTCGACTCTAACTCTATTTTAGAATCAACTATAGACTCGACTCTAGACTGGACTCTAGACTCGAATCAAGACTCGACTATAGAACTGACTCTAATCACGACTCTAATCACGACACGAAACGACACTAGAATTGATTCAAAACACCACTCTAGTAGAATCGAATCTAGACTCAATTCTAGATACAACTGTAGATTCTATTCTAGACACGACTCCATACTTAATTCCTAACACGAATCTACAATGACTCTATGCTGGACTCTATACTAAACTAGAGTCGACCCTGAATTCGAGATTCCTCAAATTGTTCACTCCACTCCTGATTTTAAATGTGATGATCACCCTCAATAGTTTTTTTATACATTTTTTTTTGACAATTAAATGAAATCTGAAACCCTTGCATCACTCCTTCAATAAATTATATTAAAAATAAGCTGAAATACCATTTTTCACTATAAGCTAAAACAATTTTTCAAAAAAATCAAAACATAATTTTTCAAATCCTAAAAAAAAACGCGCCACAGTCATGAGTTCAATGACAGCAACGCCTGTCAATTCCAGTGAAACAGTAAAAACTACCCTTTCATCCGACACGCACTCAAACAAATGACAGTTAATTTGACGTTTTAGCAATGAATGCATTTTTATTGAGTTTTACAGGCGTTGCAAGTGAAACGTAAAACTGAAATTGAAACGAAAAGCAATAATAAAACTAAACAATGCGCTAAATTGCTTAATTCTATTAGTATTAAGTACAGAGCTAGTGTTGCCGACACCAACAGCAACAATAAAAACAACAACAACCACACCAACAATAAAAATGTTGCTGCATGTTTGGTGACACTTGTTCATGTTGTTGCCGTCGTCGTCGTCCCATAAATTCGACGCTGTATTGCAACAAATACGGAAAGTGTGAAAATAATTACCAACCATACCAGCTAACAATATCAACGGCACCATCATCATCATTATAATCATCATCATCATTATAATCATCAGCAGTAGAAGCAATGGTTGCAGCCGCAGCAACAACATCATCGGAAACAACGGCTACATCATTGGCGCAAACGTTGCACCATTAAATTATATCCATTATAAAGCGCTTTGGCGTAAAATGCATTCATCAGTCATGACTGATGCCGGTTCAACTAACCCAACCCTACCCTACCCTCCTCTACACGAACACACACGAGCACACTCGTGCATGAATTCTCTACGCGCAGCACTTTCCGATTTTATTGCTATCGTGCTTTTTGCCACCCAAAGTCATCGAGCTCACTGTTCCTATGATTAGATGAAATTTACTAAATTGCTTCAAATCGAATTAAATGAAACACTAGCTGTGTTCTTTTGCCAAATGCGGGGTATAAATGGTTTAAGTTATAGCTGGCTCGATGTTAAAATAAAATTTTATAAATCTCTAATAACAGCAGTGAGTGGAAAATAGCATTTATCAGAAAAAATGCGCATGATTTTCTAAAAAAAAAAAAAAAAGTCGATGAACTAAAAAAAAATTTAAAACGTAAAAATAATGAAGCTTTAGCGTTAGATTTTAAAATATTTATATAATTATATAAAAAACTTTACAAAACTAAAAAAATCTGCATGATTTTCTTAAAAAAAAAATTTCAGAAAATTTGTTTTTATGACACTGAAAAGTTAAAAATTAAAATATTTCATAAACGGCTGTTGCAAAATGAATGAAATTTTTAAACTAAATAGGTAATATAATAGTCTAACTATATTAGAAATATAAACCTTATATCTTATACAGTTTTTGAATAATTGAGTATTAAATATTGAGTAAATTAGATAAATTTATGAAAATCTAATATCCTATAACACAAAAAGTGAAAAAGTTATAAAGCTGAATTTTTGAAACTAAGCTCTCTATATATAAGCCTTTCGATTCCTTGAACACAAATAGAGAAATTAATATAGTAGCGCGTTTTATAGTTCTTTTTCACTTAATTTTTATTTTTTTTGCACCAAAGTTTATTGCCCGCTGCCCACTCAAACAGCAGCCGTGTTGGCGTGGCGCTCACAAACACTTCTTGCCTTTAATGCTTGCCGAACGTTAATTGATTTATGTTTTTCAATTTGTGTGCGTTTTTATAGCCTTTTTTTGCACTACACTGCACTGCCAAACGAAACCTAGAAAAACAGCAGCAGCAGCAACAACAGAACGTGATAATCAAAGTGCGCAAAGTACAAATGAAATTTCAATTGATTTTCAATTAAATGCTGCGTCTGCAACAGATGCCAAAACAGGCTTTTGATAAATTAAAAAAATTCACACACAACGCGGATATCGACATAAATAATACGAATTCTAACACTTTCGCAAAAAATAATAAAAATAAAAGAATAAAAAATGTACACGAAATAAATGTCAAATATTTCATAGAAAACTTGTATATTTTTTTTTTTGTTTTTTTTGCAAAATATGGCAACGTGCGCGGAATTTGCAAGTGACAGTATAGGTTAGGGTAACGCGGTATTTTGTAAAATGTCACATTTGCGAACATGTTGTTTTTGGTGTAATATATAATAAAAAAAAACGACGTTGTATCTATTATATATTTGAATTTGGCGTCAGTTTCGCATCGTATCGGCTCTTTAGGCACCAAACAAAATGGCGTTTGATTTGACATTAGCTGACACACAGTAGGTTTTCAAATGAATTTTCTTGCGACAGATATTTTGCTGTGCGCGCGCCCAACACGTACGTTTTACATCAATAACGTGTTGGTTTTCGATTTTTAAAAAGTTGTTTTTTTTTCTTTTCTCGAAAGCAAATTCATACGCATTGGCAAAGCGCACAGCTTCCGTTAACGTTTTTCCATTAAGTTTTTTTTCAGTTTTTCTCATACCACAAAAGTTTCCGCAAGACTTTTGCATTTGTTTGGCAAAATTGTTACAACATGACTTGCATTTTGAGCAGCTAATAATAACAACAAGTAGCAAAAGGAAAAACATACTGTGCAACGTTGCCAATTTTCGCTTTATAGCGCTGTTGTCGAAATTGCTGTGACATGTTTTTATTTTTTCTATTGTTTGGGTCACATATTGTTTTACAGCAAATTCCGCCTATTGACGAGGCAATATTTTATATATTGTTTATGAAATATGCGGAAATTGATATCATGACTATTTGTTTTTTTTTTTTTTTAAATGTTTTTTCATGTGAACAGCAAAAAATAAAACATTTGTTATTTTTATCTGATTTGCCATCAACATTGTTCAAAATGTCTGCAAACTTTAAATTATAAAAAATTAAAATTCCTTTGGGCCTACCGCAGGTCAACAGCGTTAATTTATTTGGGCCGTCGAAAAGTTTGGCGCCGCAAAAAATTATGCGCGTCTGGCATAATTGCAAAATGATTTCCCCAGCGTCAAACAGTGTGGAGGAACGTACAAAAGTGTTCAAATATTAAATTTGCTAAATAAGATGTTTATAAATTTATAATTTTTAAGCCAAAAATGTTTTATAAAATGTAAGAAAAAAGTTTTGCTTAAATAGCTTTAAAACTTTCAGAGATACACTGTACCCAATTCGAAAAATTGAAAAAAAATTTAAAATTTCAAATGCAAAATTTGTAATTTACTAAAACTTATAAATAATGTTAATAATATTTCAATTTTTATACAGAAAATGGCATCGAGATTTTATGTTCGAAGTTTTAAGCTCATATCTTTAAAACTTTTTGAGTTATAGTATAACAAAGTCGAAAAATGTATGGAATTCGAAAATTGAAAATGTTTAAAAACCATATATTTTCTAAACCGCATAACCGATTTGAATAATTTTTATATTTTAAATAGAAAATATTTTTTAAAATTTATTTTTGGAAATTTGAGGTAATATCTTTGTTAGTTTCTGAAATACAGTGAGCCAAAATCGAAAATATTATAAAAATAAAATATCATAATAGAGGAAATACCTTGTATTTTCTGCAAAATATTAATATTTTAACAATATTTTATTTTTATACAAAGAATAATTAAACTATATGTAGATTTGAATTTTAATTGAATATCTGGTTCTTCTTCTGATATACAACGTGTCAAAATCGAAAAATTGTTAAAACTCGAAAATTTGGCAAATCCAATATATCTACTGAACCGCATAACCGATTTAAAAAATTTTAAAAGTTCCAAACAGAAAATAGTTAAATAAATAAAAGGTCACTGTTTAAAGTTAATGTCTTTAAAACTTTCAGAGATAGAGTATCTCAAAATCGAAATTGTTAAAAATCAAAAATTCAAAACTCTGCAAATTCCTATATTTTCAGAACTGCCAAACCGATTTATATAATATTTGTTTTTTAAACAGAAAATTGAATAAATAATTTAGTTTTGAAAATTTGAGTTAATATCTTTTAAACCTTCTGCGTTAGAGTAACCCAAATTCTAAAAATTTCGAAGTGGTAACTAAATTTTCAGTTTTTGATATTTTTGTGCATTTCATTACAATGTAATTGTGGAAGTAAATGTACAAAATAAATAAAAAATCTTCGTGACAATATTTTGCCGCTGACAACACCTAAATTTGCAGCCACTCAATTTTATTGTTGCAGTTAATTGGATATTTTCGTTCTTGAAATCGGCACAAAACATTCCACACTACAGGTACTTCTTCATTTTTTACTGCTGCTGCTTCTGCCTCTACTACATATTCGCAAATCAGTATTTATTTCATTTTTATTTTTATTTGCATTGCTGTCTGTTTTTTGTGCTGTTATTTTTAAACCAAAGTCAAGTTTAAGCCCTGGCTGCTTTGCGTCCCGCCATATGTCCTACCATCGACCTCATGTTTGTCCGCACCAAACAAGCCACTCTCCAGCTTATGCGCTGCTGTCTCAGCTTCATCTGCCACTCATCCGCCGCAACTGGCTTTGCTTATGCTTTTGCCTTTGCCTTGGTTGGTTTGGTTTGGCTTGACTTGGCTGCCCGGCATCCAGGCATCTTTTAAACTTTTCTAACCATGAATGGTCCGAGTCCGAGCACGTTATGCAATGCTGTCCGGGCGCGTATGTCATGCCAGCCAACAACCAGTCTCAGCCAGCCATCCAACCATCCAGTCACTCTGTACGTGCGCGCATTACTACAACCCAAGAGACCTCTTTCTACCTCTTGCCGTACTGCCAAATCGTACTTCCCATCATTTTTGTTATTCTATACTCTTCTTCGACTGCTTTCGGCTTCGATATGTTTGCTCATCGTCCATCGCAATGCAATGCAGCGCATCTCTTGTCCATTGCTGCTGCTTCATTTTAACGACGTCTACAACACGATATTATGCTGCTTCGTTTTTATTTTCTCTCTCCATTACTTCAGTTTGTTTGGCTTAAATGGCTGACTTTTGTTCTTGTACTTCTTTTATGCCAAACGCTTTCAGCCAATTTTTTTTTTGTCCAATTTCAAGTTTATCTTCGACGTTTGTCGGGAAATTGTTTGGCTTCCTTTGGCCAATACCATCGGTATTGCTTTGCACAAATATTGTACTAAAAAGAAAAACGTAAAACAAATCTAATACTAATATTCAAATATTTTCTTGGTCAATACTTTTATTTACATTTTTGTACATATTTTTTGATTAAGTAGATTTTTCGGCAGTATTTTCTCAATAATAGTTTTGAGAAGCCATATTAAATTAGATCGAAAGCTGGAACATGCCCATATAAATTTAAAAGTTTTTGATGAAATATGTAAACGGCTTCAACCTTTTCAAATTTGATGTAAGCTTGGAAAAAGAAAAATAGATGTAGCAAACCACTTCATTCGGTTAACGTGAAATTTCTACAAATTGGTTGATGGAACTACTATTTCTTTTTAGTTTTTCTAAATTGGTTTTTGTACAAACTAAAATACATTTACTTTTGAGTATAAGAAACGACATAACAGTTGTGAGAACTGAAAAAGTAGGTTGTGTGTCCAACAAAATCATTAACTAAAGCAATAAAGTTGACGTTTCTGCATTTTGACAATTAACTATATGAGAAAATTATCGAAAAATAGTTATAACAAACAACTGCATTCGGTTAAATTAAAATTTTTACGAATTGGTTGAACTACTACTACGAACTACAATATATTTTTAACTTTTCTAAATAGGTTATTGTATAAAATACAACACACTTAGTTTTGGATATGCGTATGGACTTCATAGTTGTGAGAATCGAGAATGTTGGTACTGTGTACAAATAAAAAATATCCAATAATGAAATTAAATTGATTTTTCTGCATTTTGACAATTAAATATATGGGAAAATTGTCGAAAAATAGTTATAACAAACAACATAATTCGGTTACATTGAAATTTGTACAAATTGGTTGATGCAACTACCATACAATCTATAACCCATTTTGTTTTGGGTATAAGAACCGACTTAACAGTTGAGAGAACCAACAAAAAAAATTTGTGGTGTATACAAAAAACTGTTAAAGAATGAAATAAGTTGATTTTTCTGCATTTAGATGATTAAATATATGATAAAATTGTCGAAAAATAGTTGTATTCGTTAAATTTCTACAAAATGATTTTTCCATGAACCGACTTAACAATTGTGAGAAACGAAAAAGTTAATTGAGTATAAAAAAAGTATCACCAATGAAATAAAGTTGACTTTTATGCATTTTGAAAATTAATTATGTGAGAAAATTGTCGAAAAATATGATATTACTTATTAAAACGTTTTTATTAAGTTGCTTACAATAAGTCTTTCTGTTCGGTACAAATTTTGTAATTGATTTTAATCCTAATACCTTCGCGATGAGCCACAGACTTGAGATTTGAAATATTGTCTCGAACTGGATGACAATGCAAAATTATCTTTTTTTGCCATCAGGTTTAACATGGTTCTATCGCCACGGTTCCATTTTAAAGTCACTTTGAAACATGAATATTTTTAATTTTAATAATATTAGGCCTTTCAAATTCTGTCAGACGAAAATCTATAAATATTATTTTAATATAAAACGTTTTTAAGATGACATTCTAGTATAATTTAAAATGAAATGTGCGTCGCTAGATAATAAAATCTATTGGATCTTTAAAGTTTACATTATATACTTTTTATATTAAAAAAAATATTTTTTATTTCATATTTTTAAATTTATTCTTTAGATAACTTTAATAAAATGTCTGTTGTTTCCGCCAAGTTTATTTTAATCATTACCCAATCCTGTTCCATTATTTGTATTTTAATGTTTTCTGTTGTCCTTTTAAATATATTTTTATTTTATTTTATTTTTTTACAAAAAACGCATTATTTGTTTTTATTGTTAGTGCTGTGTTTTGTGTTAACATTGTCACGTTCTTGACATGTTTTTTCCTATTTCCCACATTCCAACCAACCAAACATGCACCAAACAACGCCATTTTTTGCACTCGTTATTTGCAGTTTTTGTTCTATATTTTTCTTTATTTTTTTTTTTTGTACTACGCGCTGTCATTTAATTTCTTGAAAGTTGGTAGCATTGCATTGACAACTTGTTCGTATTTTGAGTTTCTTTTAAATTCTCATTTTTTTTTGGTTAGGTTTATTCTTTCGAAAACGCAACGTTTGGCATTTTCTTTTCAGCTGTCAATGTCTGCTTTTGTTTATATTTATTACGCTGTCAGTTGGCTGTGTTGCCACAGTTTACATTTTGTATTTTTTTGCCTTTTTTTTCGCATTTTTAAAATTTTATTTTACTGCAAGTTGTTATTTTGCTTAAGCCATAGTTGCTGTTGCTAATGCTTAAGTCACATGTACCATTAGACACTGCGGTAATTCAGCAATAATGCAATTAGGACCAGTTAAACCCGGACGTATAGTAAATGTTTTGCTTGTTGAACTTTTTGAAAGTTGGCCTCATTGCAAACTCGGAAATATCCAATTACAAACACCCTAATCGAGAGTCTCGAGAGTACTTATGGGTCAATGGTGTTGAACTTTATTTTATTTTAAAAAAGCAAAACCCATGTAATACAATACTATATAACAATACAATACCCAACTTAATTTCGATTCAAATATATTTTATTTCATTGGTAATTCAAATACTTCCTCCATCCAGAGTTCGAGTCATTTCCAGGCCACATTATTTGCTCAAGTTAAGCGTAAAATACTACAGTCAAATAACTGTCAAACGTATGATATAAATTGATAGTCATTTCAAAATAAATGCCTTCCAAACAAAATTCCCAAATATACTTCAACGAAATAGCACGCCAAATAAAACTTCAATTCCAAATTCACAAACGCAATTTAAAAACCATTTGTTATTGACTTCTTTTCGCAGACAATTTAAGCTACAACATATATTTACCATTTACAAACCAATTTTGTCTGGTATCGTGGCCTATACAAGCCATAATTCTCCATTGTCTTAACTCGTTGGGAGATGCCCTCCACATGGTGTTTTATTTTTTTCGTTGTTTCGGTTACCCTTTTCGTACATTCTCTATATGGAATATATAACCCTAAACAAAACCAAGGTTTACTGCTCCTACACATGTTCCTTTGAATTGTTTCCCAAGAAACTTGCGTAAATTATTGGCATATGTTGCCTTTTTCGACAACTCTTTTACGTTTTCTTTCGATTTCTTGTTGTTTTCTACGACTTCTTTGCGCAGTAGATTTAACCCTTTTTTTTGGGATTTTTTGTTAGGGATATTTTAAAATTTATAAGAAATGTTATACGTCGCGTCGGCGGCATCCTTTGCATTTAGAGTCGCTATTTCTACCCCATTTTTTGATGTTTTTTTTTGTTATATACCCTGCTTACAACTGACACCCAATTGATATGTATTTCGAATTTTTTTCCTTTTTCTTTTTTATTATTGTTTTTGTTATGTACAGTTTAATAACTGTTTAATATGGGGGTCGAGGCGTATGTTTTATAACACGTTTCAGCCAACTTCGCTTTGCATGCCATTAAATCCTCTCAAAATAAAAGAAGAAAACCCATTCAAAAACGTTTTGTAGCACATTTCTACAATATCTGCGTATCATTTATTTTATTTGTCTGTTTTTCATTGGTTTTCAGCACCATGTATATTGTATTCCTTTGGTACTAATTTCACAGCCCTGCCCAGTTTATGTAAATCGTTCAGTCGTTTGTTTTGTGCATTTAATTTTTGGTTATTTTTTTCATAAGTTATAATTTTTTGATTAGCATTTTTATTACAAAGTTTATCGGTCTATGTAGCGGTCATTCATGCTGAAAATGTCCAGATGAGTTTAATTTGATTCTAAAATTTTACCATAGAATTTGATAACTTTTTCTCACATTTTGAAAATATTTTTTATTAGCATATAATAAACTCTATACGCTGTTTTTTAGAATATATACCAATTTTATTTTTTTTTTGTTTTAAGTAGAAAAATGACATAGAAAACTTGAAAAATTCTCAACTTTACTTAAACCACCAAAAGCAAACAATTCCGAAATCAACAATAACAACACTAAAATCAACATAAACAAAAAAATATTGACATGCAAATTGTATGCATACATAGTACGTGTATTTTTACCTTCCTGCCCTCCTTGCATCCTTCCTTATACCGTCCAACCATTCTTTCATTCTTTCACTGAATTCATATGATTTTTTTTTATTTTTATACTTTTTTCGTATATCCACATATTTTGCAAACGTTCGCAAGCCCAATGTCCTGGTCAAGGCAACGTTGACCATACCATTTTTATATCATGTCAGTCCATACCATGCGGTATCGCAGCACATGCAACTACTACGCATTGTAAATTTCTGTTTTTTTTATTTTTTTGACATTTGTTTATTTCTCGTATATTTTTCTACGCTTTATTTACGCAATTTTCTTCATTCTTTATTTTTGTTATCTGATGAAGTTGCTTATTTTTGTTGATTTGGTAGCATTTTCTACGTAGTACCCTAGTTCATTATTTTTTCTAAATATTTATTAAGATTTGTATTTATTTTGTGGACATAATAATGAAATACTTTCTTTATTGGTTCTAGATTAACATATGTTACATTTCAACTCATTCGTCACTTGATTTTCATATCATTTATAAATATCTTTATTAAACGAAAAGCAATTCAATCATTTTAACATCTTCAGTTCAAATTCCAACTATTTAGTATTTTCCCAAAACAATTTTATGCTTCTATTTAAATATATTTATGTTTATTATTAAAAAAGTTTCACATTTCAAATTCCAAATATTTTTAAATTTTTCTTTTACTATTTAACTACATCATATTTTACTAAAAACAATATTATACTTACAATATTATACTTCAAACATATTTATTTTTAATATAAAAAAAGGTCTTCATTTAAAATTCCAAATATTTATGTATTTTTTTGCTTCTATTCAAACATATTTATCTTTATTATTAAAAAATTAAATATTTCAAATTCCCACTATTTATATATTTTACTGAACAATGTTATGCTTCTATTCAAACATATTTACCTTTACTATAACAATGCTTTACAATTCAAAATCAAAATATTTATGTATTTTATTAAAAGCATTTTTATGCTTTTATTCAAACATATTCATCTATTTTATAAAAAAGTTTCACATTTCTAATTCCAAATGTTTTTTTATTTTTTTTATTTCACTGTTTTACTAAATATGTTTTACTAAAAACAATATTATACTTATATACAAACATATTTATTTTTAATATCAAAAATATCTTCCTTTAAAATTCCAATTATTTATGTATTTTACTGCTTCTATTCAAACATATTTATCTTTTTTATTAAAAAGTTCTAAATTTCAAATTCCCACTATTTATATATTTTACTTAAACAATATTATGCTTCTCTTCAAACAGATTTGTCTTTATTATAAAAATGTTTTTCATTTCAAATTCAAAATATTTACGTATTTTACTGAAAACATTTGTATGCTTGTATACAAACATATTTATCTATATTATAAAGAAGTTATTTATTTCAAATTTTAAACATTTATGTATGTTACTGAAAACAATTGTGAGCTTCTATTCAAATATTTTTATTATACAAAAAGTACTTCAGTTCCAATTCCCACTATTTATATATTTTACTAAAAAAAATGTATGCGTCACTACCAACTTTTTTTAAGTATTTTACTTAAAATAATTCTATGCTTCAATTCAAATATATTTATATTTATTGTAAAAAAAAGTTCTTTATTTCTAATTGCTATTATTTATAAATTTAGCTAAAAACAATTTTATGCTTCCATTCAAACAAATATATATTTATTAAGCATATAAGTACATGAAACATGTTTTCACTTAAATAAATTAAAATAAGAAATTTAGTTTTTCTGCTTATTTTATTAAAAATTTATTATATTAAAATAATAGTTCATTTGTGTATAGTTTTTTTGATACTATTTTTATAGGTTTAGCTATTAATCCATAGAATAAGTAATTTTTGTAATCGGTAAATACCATTGAATTCTACAAAATACATACTATTGAAAAATACTGAATACTCTTGAATAAAAGAAGACATTTCTTCACGCAGAAAACAAACTCATAAAATCCCATTAAAATTGTCAATAGGACAGTTAATGATTTAATAGTATAAATATAATAAATGTTTAAATACAATTTATAGTATTTTGTAATATTAAATAGGATTCACCGATTGAGTTAATAGTTTATCGGACAAATATCATATTGATTAATTTTAATAGTAAAAACTATTAATTTTATGGTATGTTTTTTCGAATTTTCAATTATCATCTTGATTAATTTAAATGACATTTTTTCTGCGTGTTGTAATAGTTAACCAGAAGTTAAATGGAATTGTATTTACATGTTTTTCAATTTTCTCAGTGGTTTACCTTATATTGATTCCACCGACACCTAATAATACCATTTTCTCTTACAATAGCTTTAAAATTGCTAAACTTTTAGTTCTCATAGGCATAATAACAACAATCCATAATCATTTCCAGCATTATATTCCGCTGTGCACAGAATATTGATCGTTTTTTCTCAACTCTAACATCAAAGTTTTGTTTTTTCCTACTCCATCAACTTACAGCCTCGCATCCCGCCTTGCACCAATTTAGTATATTTCATCAATAAGGGATTTATACGTTTCCGACCTCCAACTAACAAAACTCAGCAAAACTCTACAGATCCCCACAAGGATTGAAACCGAAACCGAAACCGAAACCGATATCCATTTGAAACCGTTTCATTTTGAAAACCGAAACCGAAATCGAAACCGTTTCACAATAATCAGAAAAAAAACCGATATCCAAAACCGATATAAACGGTTTCGGTTTTATACCGGTTTTGATACGGTTTTTACAAAAAAAAAAAATTATAAATTTCAGTAAAATTTTACTTTTTGAATGAATGCGTAAGACCCTTCGGAGCCTTGAAACCTCCAAATACGGAGAACCCGATCGTTCTAAACACTTTTCACTAAACTTTTAAGACGGACAAAAAAAACCTACAAAACTTTTCTGCATTTGATTATGAACAGGTGAAATGCCTGCGGCTCGTTTAAAATTGGTATCATTAATAAGTCTGAATAGACGTCTTCTGAATCCAAGTAGGTCGTGGCTGACCTACGTCCAGTTTTAATGGAAAACATTCCAAACAACAATTCGCTTAAAAAGAAATTGCTCGTCGTTGTATTAAATTATTTTAAATGATCATTTATTTTTACTAGGATTTCTAAACTCGTTTATAATTCATATATTGAAGTAAAATTATTTTTTTTCTTTTGTTTACGAATTCTTTTCAATAATTTGGAATTTCTTTATGGTTGTTTTTCAACCTTCATTAAAGAGCAAAGTACATAATCGAATATGTATGCATGCATGCATTCGTCAAGCCGCAAATACCGGAGACATCGCAAGTGCCGCATTGCTTGATGCATAAGCTCAATCAATTATATACTAAACAATGAATAAATTTTATCAATTTCAGTTTGCATCAACACAAAGGTTGTTGACGTTCGAGTTGGTTGATGCCTTTTAAATGTTTGTACTGAAAATGATATCAGCATACCATTTCTTGTTGATATACATTTGTGTCTAAAGGAAAATTCTCCCCATTTATTGATATTTGTCACCTACGAATTTGTTTGCATCATACGCCATGCTCTTTCTATTTCCGTTATGTGTTTTTTCTTAGTTATTTGTTTCTTGTAGCAAATTAATGATATTTAGCATCGACTGTGCCAAAAATTAATGTACATTTTTTATCTTTTTCTTCGAAAATTACTCAATGGCGTATGCGGCAAACAAATTTTACAATATAATATTGGTTGTTCAATCGTGAGATTCTAGCTTTAGACTCCGATTTCACTACGTTGGCTGCATACAGGGATTTCAACAATTGCTGCTCACTAACGCTCTATCTTATTGAACGCACCGCTACCCATCTGTCAATTTACAAATGAATTTAATGTTAATATTTTTTTTTAATTATATTCGATACATATTTTTCAAGCTAAATTACATTTGTTTAACTTGAAATATCATTGATAACAAAGGCAGCACAAATGTAGCGTAAAAATTTTTGATTAAAAAATGGTGATCGCTTTCTAAACATGTTGAGAGTAGCTTATCATTCAAGCGCAAAATACCCAATAATTTCACAACTGTTGAGATCACTGAATGCAGCTAATGATATATTTTGTCACTTGTAAATTGGTTTGCTTCATACACAATTGAATAGTTTTTGAAAATACGATGAAGAACCTTACAAGAATTGTTATCAATATCTACGAGAAACATATTTTTGTATGTGCGCTGTTAACTGCGGCATATATTTGCATGCGAAAGGACAAAAATGCAATAGATCACTAGTTAAGATGTTACGTTTACAGTTTAGAATAAAAAGGAAACGTAAAAATGTGTCTGTGCATAGCTGCCAACGAAAATTACTACGAAAAAAAACACGTTTGTGTCATAGGATATATTTACGTGTCGATCATGTATTTCCCGGTGACAACGATATCGGCTACAATTCGTTTGAATATCGGTTGAATATCGTGTGACTACAATTTTTGATTCATGTATCAAACGAAACGTTGAGTACGTTCGTTTTGAGAGTTTTTTTGTTGCCAGCATATAAATCATACGACAAAAAAAAAAATAAATATATGAAATTTTTGTATATGAAAAATAGTTGTCAAAACAAAAATATTGAACAAACGTTCGCTCCAAAGAGCGAAACGAACGAAATGTTTGAAATACGTTATACAAATTTTAGACGAAGGGGACTGGAAACGAATCGTAGTCACACAATAATAAAAAGATACATGATTTGGGGGTTAAAATTCCCATGTGGAAATTTTGTTTAAAAATCCCACAACAAGAAAAATTATCACAAAATTAAAAAAATCAGGTAAAATCAACACACAAATTCTTACATGATTTAAAAATTATCACTAACATTACCAAAAACAATTTAGAATTATAAGATTAAATATATATATTTTTTTCATTTTGACATTCGCACATTCCAAACCATTTGTATTATACTTAGATAATTTAAGCATTCTATTATCCGCATATTTATACATTTTTCTGTATGAAATGAATATTTCGTGATGAATTTAAAATCGTTCAAAAATGTTGGCAAAATGTCTTGTACCATTAAATTCATATAATTAGCTACGTGCATAAACCAAATAAACATGGTATAGACAATCTGCTTTATGGTTTGTTTGAGAATGTTTTATTATACTGTGCATCCCTGTTTTTGTAATGATACTTTTGCAAATACTGTTGAAAACGTTAATTAAAGTCAAGTGCCAAGACAAAAGTGCGTTTTAAGTGCGTGTTAAAAGTTAATGAATAAATTTTAAAGAGAGTGAAAATGCCGAGACCGAGGAATAATCCATTCCGGAAATATTTTAAAGTTGATGCGGTTAACAAAACAAATAAATGTGATCTTTGCAAATCTATTATAAACGTAAGTACAAACTAATTACTAAAAGGTTTTTGATAAAAAATTCCTCGTTTATCGTTTGAGCTCCAATTTTAAGTGTAGAACAGTAATCGCGTGATTATATACTTAATTTGTGCAAATAATTCAAAACGAATTTCGGACAATATTTAATCAGTTAGTGTATAATCATATTGGTACGAGTTTTTGGCGCGCAAAACTAGTAATTTCCCGGGTTTTTTATACCCTACACTAAGAGTGAAAGGGTATATTCAGTTTGGTACGCCGTTTGTAACACCCAGAAGGAAGCATCTCCGGTATGGAAAAGTATATATATTCTTGATCAGCATGACCTCCTGAGTCGATTTAGCGATGTCCGTCTGTCCGTCTGTCTGTCTGTCCGTCTGTCTGTCTGTCCGTCTGTCTGTCTGTTGAAATCCCTAAGACTTTTAAAATTGAAGAGCTAGATAAATGAAACTTATAACTTAAATTACTAATATACCTACGCTGTATGTGCGAAAAAATTGGCGAGATCGGTCCATTGTGACCTATGATCCGACCACTTATGTTCAAATACCTCATATAAAATTTACATATACAGATCAATTTTACTGTATACGTGCTTAGGTAAACTTTTTTGGTCAAATATGTATTGACATCATGCTCAAATACATGATAATAATGTTTTCCGGCGAAAAGACTTGTGGTTCACCAAAAAAGAAATCGATATTCGGTACACCTACCCATATGTAAATATGGGTATCAAATGAATGGAAATTCTTCAGCGATTGAATGTTTGTAGTTATTTTCAGGATTCGTATACCCTGGTGACCTATATATCACTTTGAATGGTAACCACACATATGTGTAGGGTATTTATAGTCGGCTTAGACCGACTATAATTTTGATAATCCGAACTATCATAATTACACCTACTTTAAAATTTCCCATGTGATCTAACCTTCCCAACTGGTTTTTAAACTTGTACTAATATAATTATCGCGCCAATTGATTAAATATGGCGCGAAATGCATTTGAAGGTTAAAACCACGAATCTACTATATATTTGCGAATGTAAGTATGTATGTCTGTATGTTCCGAATAGGCGTCAAAACGGCTGAACCGAATTGAATCAAATTTTGACACAACATGTATGTTGGGTCTGGGCAGAGTATAGGCTATATCTCGGTGAGATTGGTGGACTGGGCGTGGCACCTCCCATATAACCCAAAAATTAAAAACACATTATGTCAGCAATTAGCATAGCAAATTTAATGAAATTCTGGTCAGCGTTATATATAACCATTCTAAACGGTCTCGCGGAATGTGGATGGTATTAGACCACTGGGCGTGGCACCCCCCATAGGAGGTACATTTTCCAGATGGTGTATTTCAACAGATATTATAGTGATTTTTGTAGTGATCTTATGATATTTCACACCTGGGTATACCAACCATCCCAAATTCTTTAAACTCACCACACCGAAATTCACCAAACTAAAACTCACCAAACTAAAACTCACCACTCTAAAATTCACCACACTCAAACTCACCACACTAAAACACACCACACTAAAACTCACCACTCTAAAATTCACCACAACGAAACTTACCGCACCAAAATTCACCACACTAAAACTCACAACACTAAACTCACCACACTAAAATTCACTACACTAAAACTCACCACACTAAAATTCACCACTCTAAAATTCACATAAATTCATAATAAATATGTTCTTTATATTAATAAAATCACTCCATATCCTTGCATTCACTAAATCTTGGCACGAGTCGTGCACGGGTCCAGCTAGTTTAATATAAATTGAATGCAATTTTTGTAAGAAAGAAAATTTTGTTATAATTTTCTGTGACAAAAAAGAGTCAATTACAATTTTAAGCCTAATTACATGAAAATTTTGAGTTTTTTTCTTTGCAAACCAAACAATACATACGTAGCTTATATGATAACTTTTTTTTTAAACAAAAAAAATCGGAGTGTTGGCAATTTTAAATAGTTTTTATTAACTGAAAAGTGAAAAAAATGTACTTAACCCTTTTTTGTTACCAGGAATTAACTATATAATTACCGTTTAATGTTCTACGATTGAAATTGGCGCCCCAATGAAAAATTTACGCCCAAACGAGGCATTTATTTTATGAAATTCATAGGACATTTTGTAACCTGTGTCCGTGGAAAAGCGGCAAAAAATGTTCCTTTTTCGGAAGAATGGCAATTTGTTTCATAGCGCTATGAAGCAGCTACTCCAAGCTAAACATAATTATTTTCTTCTTCATTATGTAGAGTGACCATGGATCTAATCTGACGCAACACATAAAAAATAAGCATCGAGAGGAATACGAGACAGCTTTGCAGATATTTAAAAATAAAGAGGTGAAAAAAACACCAAGCGTTGAAAAAACTGCAAAAGAACAAAAAATAACGCAAATGCTCAATCCTCAAATTCATGTGCGTTTGAGTAAGCAAATTGTCAAAGATGCATGCGTTGAGATGTGTTCGGTTAATGGAAGGGCATTTGCCATGATGGATGATTCCGGTTTCAGAAAAATATTGGACCCAATTTTGGAAGCTTTTGGAGGCCAATTTTCCATTAACGCACACAATGTGCGAGATGATGTCATCAAAAAATCCAAAGATATATTGGAACAAATCACCAAAGACGTAGAAGGAAGAGTCCTGTGTTTAAAATTAGATGGCCTAACCCATTTAAATAGATCATTTTTAGGTAAGTTCATCTATATTTTTAAAGTCAGATTAGCTAAAAGCATCCGATTCTTATACAGATTTTCGAAAATAATCATAAATCCGTAATTGTTTCAATTTAAGA
The DNA here is from genome assembly GCA_951804985.1 of Dryomyza anilis. Taxonomy (NCBI): domain Eukaryota; kingdom Metazoa; phylum Arthropoda; class Insecta; order Diptera; family Dryomyzidae; genus Dryomyza; species Dryomyza anilis. The sequence continues at coordinate 123,341,234 of OX638130.1, read as the reverse complement.
TCGCCGTTTAATTGCCTAATGGATTCTTTACAGGTATTAATGTGCAATACATTGAAAATGGGCAAGTCGTGCTGCGCTCACTCGCTACAGAAGAACTTTGGGAGAGGCACACCGCTGAGCACTTGAAGAAAGTCACCGTGGAAGTCCTCCAAGAGTTCGGCATTTCCATGGATCAAATCTATGCATGCACCACAGACAATGGCACAAATATGATCAAATGTGTTTCAATAATGGGCGAGTCTGATGATAACGATGATTTGGACAATGATTTAGAAAATGGCGAGGATTACGCGAATGATAACTTGCTGGATGACGAACTCAATGCTTTACCACTAGAGAGACTCGTGACAGGTAAATTTAAGTAGTTTATTCAGTTTTTTACTGTTTCTAATGTTGTCCCAATATGCCATTGCACTTAATATTCACTTGCGAATGATTTGAAATTTATCATTACTTTCCAATCATAGAGTTGAGGTTAATGTTTGAAAAACCTTTATCCTAAATTTAAGAATCGTAGCTTTTTCAATAAAAACTGGTAGCTTAACCTGAACTTGAAAATTTCCTTATTCTCCAATCAATATAAACACTAATTCTTAAATTGATTTCAACGTTTACTTCAAATCAAGATCTAGCCTTATTTTCAACTCGGAATCAAATTAACCTATATTTAGTTTTTTGCTTTTAAATATTGACTTAATCCTACAAAATAACTAAAAAAAGAGGATCCTCATATAGGATAATAAAAAGGTATTTTTTAATAAATTATCCCGTTCAATACATTTTTGTTCCTAATTTTCACTGCCTTTTTTTGGTAATGCTACACTACACCTTAAAGGCAATTATGATTATTTTTTCAAACGCTTACCCTGTGGCATATTGGGGTTATATTTCAAAATTATGAATTATTATTTAAAATATAAATAGGCCGTTATATTATATTTTGTTTTCACAAAAATACTGATAAGCATAAAATATGCGTCAATTAAAACAAATTGCCTTTATGACTAGGTGTACGATGTGCTGCGCATACTCTGCAACTTGCGATTAACGCTCTTCTAAAATCGGCAGACGTTTGCAAGGTATTGGCAAAAGCCAGAGCAATAGTAAAAAAGCTAAGAGCTCCAAATATTAATGTGCTTTTAAGCAATCAAAGCATTGCAAGGCCTCCAATTGATTGCCCAACTCGCTGGAACTCTTCTTATGCCATGCTTCGCGCTTTTACAGACCCTGAAGTGCAACAATTCTGCCAAAATCTTGCGGCAGCCAACAAAGAATACCACATGGATAACTCCACTTTAATAAAAATAAATGGCTTGGTGGAGGCGTTAAAACCAGCGGATATTGCAACAAAAAAAATGCAGAAGGAGCAATTTACCTTTGGCGATTTCTACGCAGTGTGGTTAACATGCAAAATCGAAACCAAGAAGGTAAATTCTACATTTGCTCACTTTTTGTACATGGAAATAGAGAAACGCGAAAATATGTTGTTTGGCAACGATGCATTTTTGGCAGCAATTTATTTAGATCCTCGGTGGAATGTAATGCTAAGTTCCAGTCAAGTAAACGAAGCTATTGGTATACTTACAAAATTATATTGTAAAATGATTTGTATCAAGGAAAAGCTTACGGTTGTCGTGACTGACACGTCCTTGGAATCTCTAAAAAGTACGTCAAAAACTTCCGATGATTTGGAGCAGATGCTTCGATCTATTGAGCAGGAGAGCCAAATTGATTTACGATTCCAAAAATCAAAGCACGAAGAAACAATTGTGCCGCTTCTTAAATCGTTTGGAAATATGAAACGTGTTAACAAGGATGTTAACATTTTGGAATGGTGGAAGGCTAATGCGTTGACCAAGCCACACCTATTTCAATTATCCGAAGTCGCCCTTGGGGTACCAGCGACCCAGGTCAGCGTCGAAAGATTGTTTTCTGGGGTGAAATTCATAATGAACCCACTAAGGAGTCGTATGGACAGCAGAGTTTTAAAAGCAATAATGCTAATTAGATCCAACCACTTATTTGGTTTGGAATAATATATACTAAGTATACATTTTAATAAAATATTTATTAAAAATAATTATGTTGTTTTTATTTTTACAAAAACCGAAACTGAAACCGAAACCGAAAAGCTGGAACCGGTATACCGAAACCGTTATATTATGAAAATTAAAACCGAAACCGTAACCGAAACCGAAACTCGAACGAAAACCGAAACCGAAACCGTAACCGATATTCGTTTAGGTTTCATTCCTTGGATCCCCACTAATGCTGCTGCTTCAGCAACTTAATGCCAACGAAGTAGCAGAATTATGGCTTCAAAATACTAGGTTATTTTGAAGTTTGCGTATCGAAAGTTTCCGCAACTTTTTATCCCTCAACTTCTTAGGCCGTCGTCTTCGTCGTCAGCATCCACTTACACTTTCTGCTTTTTCACATGTTGTCCTTTTCATTCTCCATCATCCATCGTCTTTTTATTCTTCCAGAGAACTTAACTTTGACTTCAACTTCATATGAGTTGAGGCCACAGCCAAATATTGCTGCTGCCACCTAGGTTAAGAGGACATATTTGAATTTATCACAAATAATATTGCAACAAATCGCTGTATTTGCACAAAAAATGTAACAAAGTCGAACCTTTTGCGAAATCGAAATCAAACCCAAAAGTAGAAAGTTTTCAGTAAGTTTTCCCACACCCTCTGAATTATATATAAGCTGCCTAGGCAGGCAGGTACTACGTGCCATTAAGTTATCCTGGTGTTGGCGCTGCGAACCTACTGAACTAAACTATTGAAATATGTAAAACTAGGTCATTAGTAGAGTGGAAAAAGTTTGGTATTTGTTCGTTGTGCCGGGCAACGAAGGAGTTTGTCATAAACTCTCGCCGACCGCAGCAGTGCGTGAACGTAGATAGTTGGCGACGACTGTTGGTTGCTGTATCGGAGAAGTCGGGATCTCATAGTAGGTACTACATACTCGGATTTTTTGCTGGCATCCTGCACTCGTAGCACTCGGCGCATTTGGTTTTGCATCATTGTGCAAAATAATGTTGGCGGAAAATAAATAAACTTTGCTACCAGTTACGAATTGAAATTCTGGAGTTCTGAATGCACTTTATGCATAATTAAAAACTTTATTGGAAAATGTGGCAAAGAAAGGCTCTGCTGGGGTTAATTCGGTGCCAGTGTCGTCGGAGTGGTGCAATTTTGAATTAAGTTACAAAAGTATGTTAGACAGCTTTAATAGAGTTGGGAATATTATGAGAATATTTTGAATAACTGTTATAGTGTGGATTGATATAACTTTATATTAAATGTGTTTGTTCAATGGGTTCAGTTTATTTTTGATGCCTCTTAAATTTTTAATTCTATTCTTGTAATTACCCTATGGGAAAATATTATAAAATGGTCCTAGTTCTGCCCCTTTTACATGAAACCAACCGGCAACTTTTGGAGGGGTTAATTAATACCTCATGCAGACCTTTAGAACTATCAATGAACTGGTCTTCAATCGGAGAATTTTAAATGGAATCAAATTCTCCAAATAATGACCAGTTTATTGATAGGTCGAGAGGTCTGTATGACGTTGAATGTCTATACAGCCAGACAAAAAATCTTCACTGATCTCATTATACTTAAAACCAAGGATTAAAACCTGAACAAATACGGTTTACATTTCAGTTTATCCCTTCTCGTTCATTTCGATTTTAATCAGAGAAAACTAAAAATCCAAATTACCGAAACGTTTTGAATTATAATGTGTATGACTTCAGTTATCTTTTTCTCACCACACCAAAACTCGTCATAATAAAACTCACCACAACAAAAAATCACCCTAACAAAACTCACCACAATACAAACTAACCACACCAAAAACTCTGCACAGTAAAACTAACCATACTAAAACTTACCTCATAAAAATCGCCACAACAATACTCATAATATCCAAAATTCACATCAAAAATTTACCACACCAAAAAACTCACCACACCAAGAACTCAACACACCAAAAACTCACCACACCAAAAACTCACCACACCGAAAACTCACCACACCAAATATTCAGCACAGCAAAACTAACCAAACCAAGAACTCACCACACCAAAAACTCACCACACCAAATATTCAGCACAGCAAAACTAACCAAACCAAAACTTACCTTATAAAACTCGCCACAACTATACTCATCATATCCAAAATTCCCCACATCAAAAATTTACTACACCAAAAAACTCAGCACACCAAAAACTTACCACAACAAAAACTCAACACACCAAAAACTCACCACACCGAAAACTCACCACAGCAAAACTCACCACACCAAAAACTCACCACATTAAAAATTCACCACACCAAAAATTCACCACACCAATACTATATACTAAAAATCACCAGACTTTGATTATCAACACTTTCATCAAATACTGAATAAAATCATTACTAAAACTCCCACCACTTAAAAGTGGAGGGTAAATTCAACGTCATTTGGGAGCAAGTAATAGGACATTTTTATTAAAACATCTACAAATCTAAGACTCTCATTGAAGCCTTCCTGCATCCACTTTATTTATATTAATATTCGAAAATCTAAAAAATATAATAAGCTATTACTTTAAAGTTTAAAATTAGCTCAAATTTGCGAAACCTCTTATATGCTTTTGCATATTAAAACTCATAACAATTGTTTATATTTTCAACAACAAAAAAACAACAACAAAACAAAAAAACCAATTGCAATCAAAAGTGAGAAATTGCTTGGCTTCTGTGGCCATGTTGCTGTTGCAGCTGCACTTTTGCAATTGTTGCCACTTACAATTGTTGCCACTTCAGATGCCAGCAACGACAACATCATAGCACAGCAGCCTTGAATCTGCCACTGGCAACGGAAAACACTCAACACACTTTTGTGATGCCAATACACAGCAACAGCAACAACAACAGCGAAAAACCTATAACTTTTGTCGTCCTTGTAAGGGTTCCTGCAATAAGAACAATTGTTTTTTGTTTTTGTTTTTCTGAAATACCCCTTTTTTAATTTTACTTTTCAATCAACGTCTGCAATATTATATGTGAAGTGTTTTCAGTTTCTGCGGAAAAAATAAAAGAGGCGAAACCATAAAACACTAAAGCGTTACTTTTTCCATTAAAAATCCAAAGCACCGACATTGATAGATCTATGAAATTAATCAGCGCACAAGCATAAAACAATATTTCACTTCACAACAAATTTGTGAGCAATAAAAAATTAGTAAAAATGTCAGTTTTTCATAAAATCACAAAAATAAAATCATCATCATCAGCAGCAGCATCGGCATCAGAAGTTGTAACATGTGTTAAAATATGCTATAGTCTCTGTCGCCCGCCGCAAGTTTTCTAATTATGAAAATCGACGCCATATGATTTGCGGCGGTATTGGATACTTGAAATCCGGAAAAATGTCAATCTGCTGCTGCTCCCACACTCGAAACGGCAACGGCAGACTAATCGTTGAACATAATAAATGCCAATGTCTTGTAAAATGGATACAAACTATGCGTAGTGTTTGGTAAAACGGAACTCAACGACGAGGCATACCACACATGTGTCTGCTTTTTTGTTTATTTATAGAAACACTGAACATTTTAACTAATTACAGCAAAACAACCAGAAAACATCATAAAACAAGAAACAGTAAAGCATCTCAATAGAATGAAAGATAAACAAATAAATATAGAAAAAGTTATAAAATCCGGCTGCAAAACAAATAACCCAAGTGTGAAGAGAATTCTTAGACCGACCCCCGACTTAACTCGAAAACACTCTATACTCTGCATAAACATTCATCAAAGTGTCACGCACAATAAAATTCATTGATGTACCTCCAGATATAGATACTACATACTGTGCAGATACAAAGATATATAGTATATTATTCTACAGTGGTTCTCTGTGAGCGCCAGCCTGTGAAATATTAACGCAAAGCCATCCAAGGGTTTCGCTTTTATGGTTTATGGGTTTCACAGTTTGATTGCTTTTTTTGTTTTTTGGTTGGTTGGTGGAACTTGACCTGTACCCAAGTTATCTGTAGGATACATTCGTCTATAGCAGAAGTAGAAGAAGCTGTGCCTTGCTCTAAGATTCAACGTTTATGAGGCGCCGGTTGCCGCGCCTTTTTCTTCGATTTATTCTACTTCTTCTGCTGGCACCAATATCGCGGGTAGACGTTAATCTTTTGTTGCGTGTTTTTATTTATTTTTTATTTTATTTGATACTCAGCATATTCATGTAATATATGTCTTATGTTGAGCTCATATTTTTGATTGATTTGGTTTGTGTAGTTCGTGCGGTTCACGTGTGTGGCGCTTTTGTCTATGCGTTACGAGTGCCATACATCCGGTAGGGAAATGATTAATGTTTTTAGTTTATTTCACGATTATTAAAGTTTTATTTTAATAATATTTAATTTATATATACTATGGTCTTAATTAAATTGAATTAAATTAGGGTATTGTCATGTGATATAGGGTTTTAATATGATTTCTGTATTTCGTTATTAGTGAAAAATAGATCATGGCCAACACAATTCGATCATTCGACTTTTCGCTTGATGCTAAGTTAAAAATACTAAATACATAACCGGTGCTAAATCATGGACCTTGCATATTTGGTCTTTTACTAATTAAAATTCTACAAAAACCAAAATGTGTGTCTCGGGCACATCGTTTATATTTTAATTATTTTCAAGTACTGGTAATATTGAATTTAATTTTTTTTTTTTTGGAAAAATTAAATTTAAATATTGTCAGTGTCATGCATTTTTAAAAATATTGGAAAATCAAATTTTAAAGTTTTTTGAAAATTAGTAAACATTTTTTTTTCGTTATTTTCGTTTATTCATCAATTATTATAACGTATATAAAATATCTTTGGATTTGGACAACTTACTGAATAATAAATACGTATTATGTGTCGCTATATCCTGCAAAACGCAAATGTTTTGCTATAACTCTTTATTTGCGCAAGATAAAATAGTGATGTAAAGGCATTCAATGTTTGTTTTCAAAGCACCTATCAATTGGCATCATTATTTAAAAATAATTAACCAAACATTAATTTGATATTTGAAGAAAAATGTTTGTCAAAATATTTTTTAACAATATTTCTAATCGATAGGTGCTTTAAAAACAAACAATTATTGCCTTAACATCAATATTTTATCTTGCATCAATAAAAAGTTATAGTAAAAAAACAAAAAAAATCGATAAATTGAAAATTTTGTTATGTCAAAAGGGCGAATCTTTTCGTTTTTTCACCATAACTTTTTATTGGAACAAAATAAAATAGTAATGTAAACGCATTAATTAATTGATTTTAAATAATCTATCGATTGGCAGCATTATTTAAAAGTAATTTGCCAAAAATTTACTTGCAAATAATAAAAAATTAAAAAAAATATATTTTAAAATAATGATGCCAATCTTTAAGTACTTTAAAAACAACTAATTAATGCATTTACACCACTATTTTATCTTATACAAATAACAAGTTATGGCAAAAAAAGGAAATGATTCGCCCTATTGGCATGACAAGATTTTCAATTTTTCGAATTCGCCCTTTTTGTTTTATCTTTTGTGGCTAGCAATATTCAACAAAACTATACATAATGATGGCACAGTAAACTTGTGGAAAAACTACATTCGAAAATGTAAAAAAAAACACAAATGTCAAGAAATTCACATTCTCCCCTTTGACGATATGATTTTGTACTTTTACAATTACTATTATTTTCTTTATTTTAAGAATATCTAATATTTAATTTAATGAAACGTATTGCTGTAGTAATGAAGAACATTTAAACCATTTTTCAAATTTGTGGTTTTCAAAAATTGATCGAATTCTGTGAGTTTCTCACAGATTAAACCATTATTCCTACAATTTCATAAGCAGAACTTTTATATTTCTTTTATAGTACTCTAAACTAAGTAAATACCTCCTTTAACTTTTATATTTCGCTTGCATATAAAAAAAAGCCCCTGTTATAATCCCAGGTACTTTATTTTTTCAATTTTAATTAAAACACTTGTTAACTAACAAGAACACAAAAAAATTGAAAACAAAAACCGGTCAATTAGCAAAAAATCATCAGGCATAAAAAAGATATCACAACATGACAGCGCCGTGTCACAAAAGTGCTGTCATATAAAAATAGTCATAAATATATATAAAAAAATGACACAAATAATTACTATGTGAAAGAACGACAAAGAAAGACGTTTAAAAAGCGGCCAAATTATTACAGCGCTCGGTTGTCAACATGTTTAGTTGTCAAAAAAAAAATAAAAACTCTGACTTGAAGTGGCAAAAAAGAAGGCACACTTGGTTGGCGCTCGTGAAGTGCAAAACGTGTAGCTCGCTGTTATAGGGAGTGCCACAAGTTTTATATGAGGCAACAATTAAAATATGTCACAAAAATTTAATATTTTTTTTTTATTTTCTACATTGTAATATGCAGCAAGTCCAGCTAAATGTACTTTTGACATGTCCAGCACTTTATTGTTTGAGGGCTTTGTTAGGTGTCATCGTCGTCGTTCTCGTCGTCATCGTCGTGTATTTCACTCCTTCGTGTGAAAAACACACTGACATTTTTATGAGTTCTCATTTCAATTTTTTTTTGTAATATTTGCATGTTGCTGCTTCGATCATCTTAACTGTCAAATTAAATTACTAAAACGTCAGTTAAGCGGCATTTTGTAGGCATTGTTGTGGGTTCGGCGCACGTCGGCGTACCACACGCCCTGTCAGGATATGGAAAATGTCATCACTTGTGGGCTTTAATGCGGTTGTTATAGCAAATTCTTTTCGCTTTTGTGTCTTTTCGTGTTTTATGACATGTTGAGGAAGGTGTTGCTGCTGTCGTTGACAGCTTGACAAGCGAAAAAAGCGATGTTCACACGTCCAACAACAAAAAAAAAACTGTGTTCACACGCATTTGACATAATTTATTGCAAAGAAAGACATTTCTTTCATATTAATTTTATGTGTTTTTATAAAATTACTATAATGCGAACATAATTATTACATTTTTAAATATTAAATTTTAATTGTTGTTTTTTTCCCTTTCTTTGCAGGTGAGTTTAACAATTACAATGCGTGCGTTTTGTTGATTTATGTGAGACTTTTGAAAGCGGAATTGGTAAAATATATAAAAAAAAAGTTTCATTGTTCAATTTTTTTGTTTTTTTGTTAATCGGATTTCCAATTTGGAAAAAGGTAAACATAATAAAACATGTAATTTTTAGTGAAAAATTTAATTTTTTAATGAAAAACTGAATTTAAGTGTAAATAAAATTTTTAGTGAAATTAAAATTTTGAGTGAAAATTTGAATTTTTAGTGAAAACTTTAATTTTGAATGAAAATTTTAAATTTTAGTGACAATTTGAATTATAGTGAAAATTTTAAATTTGAGTGAAATTTTGAATTTTTCGTGACAATTTAAATTTTTAATGAAAATTTAAAATTTTAGTGAAAATTTAAATTTTGAGTGAAAAAATTAATTTTGTGTAAAAATTTTAATTTTGATTGAAAATTTTAATTTTGAGTGAAAAAACGAATTTTGAGTGAAAATTCGAATTTTTAGTGAAAATTTTAAATTTTGGTGAAAATTTTAATTTTGTGTGATAATTTGAATTTTGAGTGAAAAATTGGATTTTGAGTGAAATTTTGAATTTTGAGTAGAAAATTGAATTTTGAGTGAAAATTTGAATTTTGATTGAAAATTTTAATTTTGAGTGAAAAATTGAATTTTGAGTGAAAAGTCGAATTTTGAGTAAAAATTCGAATTTTTAGTAAAAATTTGAATTTTTAGTGAAAAATTGAATTTTTAACGAAAAATTGAATTTTTAGTGAAAAAATGAATTTTTAGTGAAAATTGGAATTTTTAGTGAAAATTTTAAATTTGAGTGAAAATTTGAATTTTAGGTGAAAATTTAAATATTTAGTGAAAATTTTAAATTTTAGTAAAAATTCAAATTTTGAGTAAAAATTGAATTTTGAGTCAAAATTCCAATTTTAAAAAAAATTATTTTGAGTGAAAAAATTAAAATTTTAGTGAAAATTTAAATTTATAGTGAAAAATTAAATTTTTAGTGAGATTTTAAATTTTTGGTGAAAATTTTAATTTTTAGTGAAAATTTTAATTTTTAGTGAAAATTTGAATTTTGAGTGAAAATTTGAATTTTGAGTGAAAAATAGAATTTTGAGTGAAAATTCGAATTTTTAGTAAAAATTCAAATTTTTTTGTAAAAATTTGAATTTTTAGTGAAAATTTAAATTTTTAGTGAAAAATTTAATTTTGATTGAAAATTTGAATTTTTTAGTGACAAATATAAATTTATATTTTTTTAAGACTATTTATTTGTATCATCTTATATTTTATTTCAATATTTGCCTTCAATTGCCGCTTTTGCGCCACGTTATCCCACAAATCCAGCCATCTCCATTACGCATGTGCTTTTCAAACAACTTCAAATTCACTCACTTCAATGTTCACACCTTGTACTTCAGATAATTTACTCAATTTCCTGATTCAATTTCCAAGCTTCAGTCATCATTCTGTCTGACAGACATGCCGCAGACAAACAGGCAGACGTATAGAAGAAAGACAGACAGACAGACGGAAGACCAAATGTGCACAGGTAACTGCGCTGTGGTAGCCGTCAATTTGAATTCAAAATAAACAAAATACTCAACGTTCGAATCTGTGTGAAACGTGCAGAACATCAAGCAATAAATTCACACGTTTTTCCACAACAACAGCAATATCACGAACAACAACAAACACAGCACAGCACACAATGTTTGTTTAATTTTTCCCATTGATTTTCAATTTCAACTTGAGCAAAATTCTGTTGACTCATGGCAGCACCGGCGGCAACACTTCAGCAAGTTCTTTATCACTCATGCCACATACAACACACTGTACAATGTTGCCACCTACAGAACTCACTTTGCAGCGAATTGTAGACATTCGTCGTGGCATCACTGCTGCGTCGAGACGCCGTGCACCCAAAGTGCTCGAGTCGTAGTCGGAGCGCCGGACGGAGACCGATACACTTGGGTTTGCATGCAGCTCGTATCAATGCAACAAATCAACGCTGAATCAAACGTAATCAATCAGTCTAACATCAGTCAATGCGCTTCGAGTGTGTGTGACGGACGGGCAGAGAGAGACAGACAGACTGCAAAAAGGCAATGAAAACAAAACTAAAATCTGAAAAGTACTAAAAAAAATAGGAGAAGTACAAAACAAAAAATCAAAAACGTACAAAAAAAAATAAAAGAAGCCAAAATATCATAGAAATACAAAAAATCTGAATAGTACAAAATTAGAAAAGTACAAAAAAATCAAAGAATCACTAACAAAATCAGAAAAAGTACAAAAAATAAAAAAAGTACTAAAAAAAAAATAAAAAAAGTACTAAAAAAAAATCAGGCAAGTACAAAAATCCGTGTGGTACAAATAAACAAATCAAAAATGTACAAAAAAAATCAGAGTTGTAAAAAAGTTGAAAACCATGTACATGAAATAATTCATAAAAAAAACCAGTATCGTAAAAAGTTCAATGCAGCAAGTTGCCTGTAGCAATTTATGACTGTATCGTGTACTCAACTATTAGCCATCGCATTCATATCGCACATCATATCATCTCTATCGCACCATGTAACAGAGATGGAAGCAGTTCAATGTTATTGTGAAAAACCAAATCCGGTTAATCCGTATCACGATCAGTTTTCAATCAAAACACATTAAGAACTAATATATCAAAACCCTGAGGACATTTACAATTTGTAGACTTTGGACATCGATGAACGATGATATTTTAATTTTAAGAAAAGTTTTAAGATTTCATTAAAATACTCGCTTCTCGAAATTTACAAATATTATTTTTTTTTCCAAAAGTTTTAAAAGAGTTTCATAACGACTGAGTACTCCTAAAAAGGGTCTAGTTCAAGAATGAGCTCTAACTGAAATTTACAAAACGTACATTTTTCTTTTAGTTACCTCCTATTTTGAGCTATATCTAATTCAAGACTAAGTACTGCACGAAATTGACAAAATGTACATTTTCCTCTGTAAGTTACTCTTAGTTTTGAACACTTTCCTATGGTTTTAGTTATTCTACTATAAATAGAATGGAGGTATTATTTATTCTGCTATAAAAAGATGCTCTTTCATAACATTTCAAATATTGAGATTTTGAATATATTTGTTTATAGCCCTTTTTTTTGAAAATTACATTTAATTTATAACCAGTTTCATTTCAATATTAAATTCTATTCAACATTTACAATTTGAAACAATTTTCTTTTGGAATTAGTTATTCTACTTTAAATAGTCTATAAAATTTAAAATCGCTATTTCCATATTTTAAAATTTGAAATTTTGTATAACTTTAAAGCCCTAGTACTTTATTTTTACCCTTATATCCCAATATATGTCAAAGGAGGTACCATTTACATAACTAAATAATATGTGAAATGAGTTTTAAAATAAAATATAACAATTAGAAAAAATTAGTCAATAGGACAGTTATTGATTCAATAGTATACCAAAAATAAGTAATTTTGTATAAACTGAAAAATAATTTAAAAGTATTTAAAAATATTTAATGATTTTTAATTACTAAAATAATAGTTTATCCTATTGACTATTTTTAATAGCAAAAAACTATTGATTCTATGGTATTTTTCTGAGTGTATAACTGAAAATACTATTTGTTCTTTCAAGTATACGATATGTTCAACAAATTTACACAAAATGCGGCTTTATAATTTTTTTAATATATATTTGTTATATGTGCCAAATAAAAAATAATATTTTATATTCGCAAAACAATTCACTTTATAAAATTTTGCGCATTTTGACTGTCGGGTTTTTTTCTATTCTTTTCATGCTCATGTCCTTTTTTTACATTTCACCATCTACTAATTTGTCTAATTTAGCTGCCAAAGTTTGCCGTCACACGGCAACTTCCAAATTGAAAACTACCGCTAGACGTAAAGTTTTTGCTTTGCCATTTCTATTTTTTTTTATTATTTTTCCAATTCCCTAGCGTATCAAATTTTCGATTAAGATTCATTTTTGCCATGAAATCACGTTCGGATTGTTTTTCACGAATCCAACAATTTCGTAGACTTACTCGACAACGTTGGCGCTGTCATCGTGGTGCATGTCACGACATTAAAGAAACCTGGGAGTTCAATGCGAGTTAGCTGTCGAAAGTTTATGGCCCGCAGTGTATTTGATGGACTACTCGGGTGCTAGGGTTGCCAGCAGTAGTAGAAGTAGAAGTAACATCGAGCAACGCAATGACGTCGAAATGCCGATGAATTGAGGAAAAGTAGGCGCGTCCATTGACTTTAGTTTATATTGCAAAAAAAAAACTGCATGCAATGAAATGATAAAATTTGCTAAATTAAAAAAAAATATTTTTTTTGGGTCGGTCAAAATTATATCAAACATTTTATATTTTGTATATAAAAGTTCAAAATTAGTGAAATTAGATGAAAAGAGACCTTTTTAAATTAAAGGATTGGAAAATAAAACTATTTTCTCAGTTATCACTTTGGAAATAATATATATTCCAATATTTCTATAGTATAAGTAGTGTGTTTTATCTTTGGTTTATAAAAACCATATAAAGGTTTCTTGAACTTATATTTTATGAAGCTCGAAAAACTATTTTATTTCCCGTTTTTTTTTCTATTCCTTTGCAATTTATTTTCTGGTAGCACAAACCACTTGCTTCTGGCCGTTAGCCAACAAAGTCAACAATTGTTTGGAACTAGGCTTTGTAAGCCTAACAATGTCGTTGGCGGTCGCCAGCCATTTTGGAAGAGAAACACAAATTTTTAGGGAAATTCCGACTGTGAGATGAGCTACAAATTGTCTTTGATAGCATACTCCTTTTTCTTTATATATTATGGACCCTATTTATCGATTTCGATAATATATAAAGATACAAAAATGATAGGTTTTGTGTTAATATTGATCTTATATAGCACTATTTCGCTACCTTTGTCCTTGCAGATATCGTTTTTTCGATTAATCTATTTTTATTTGTTTAGTAAATGTACTTTTTAATTGATTTACAATTTTTTTACGATTTTTAATTATATTGAGTACTTTTCACAAATTTTTAAAATAGTATTTACCAAATTTTGTTTCGTAGAATTTTCAGAATCTGATATATGAATATATAGAAAATACTTTTAAAAACTATTTTCTCTAGCACATAAATGTCACCCGTAAAACCACAAAATGTAGTTTTTACTCCTTTTTCATGTCTAACCACAGCACATTCGCTGATAATCGTCCTTAGGAAATAGTTCCGATTTTTTTGTATGACTTTTTTTTTGGTATGGCAACGCCACGCCCTCTGTACTGCGCTTTGTGCGGCTCAACATGGCACAGCATTTTGTTAACTTTGGAAAATAATTCAATTTTCTGTGTGTTTCTCTGGTTGTTGTTGCTGTTGTATGTGCGCAGCGCTGGAAAATGTTGGAAATTTTTTTGCATGCAACGCTTGTAATGCATTTGTATTTGTATGGTGACTGGCTGTCTGTCTGTTTGTATGTATGTCCGTCTGTCTGTCGCTGCGTCATGTTGCGCTTTAGCTCTGTTTGTATTTTGGCTGGCGTTGCATGTAAGCTGCGCCTGCTGCATGTTTTTGGGCACAAAATTCAAAGCATTTTGTTCAAAATGATAAAATCACGAACATGCAAAGCACACACACAGACATACAATCGGGCGGATAGACAGACGGAGAAACAGACAGACAAACAGAGAGACATGCCTGTGTAAACACCACGAGCAAGACAGCAATATAGGCATAGACAGCGACAAAAAGAGACAATAATATACAAGCAAAATGTCGACTGAAAATTCCCAGACACTTGACTAAATATGTGCATGTTTTATAATTTTGTTGGCCATGACTGTGGGTGTTAAATATCGAGCTTTATTACGGAACGTGTGCCCAAAATTTTTCGGAAGCTCTTTAAGATCAGTTGGGAGAAGTTCCAATAGAATTTAATACATTTTTTTCAAAATTTATAGTTTTGAATAAAATCATAATATTTATAGACCTATCATGAGTCCACTATACTGTGTAATTTGAAAATATTTTATATTTTAGTTTTCTATACAAGAAATCGAAAAGTTTCAAAAGTTTTATACTGAGCCTTAGTAAGCCTTAGTAAGTCCCTCGTATTATAAGTTGTTATTTAAAATGTTTTATATATCAGTATTCTATAGAAGAATTCTAGAAGGCCCAATAACTCTATAATCGAAAATGTCCTTAATTCACAAGAAAATATACCTTAATAATACCGTCATACTAAAAATCATTTTAAAAAGTTCTATAAATTTTCAAAACTCTTAATTGAAAACCTTGAAATAGTTTTGAATATAAGCGGAATCTTTATAGACCTGTACTAAGTCCACCATTATGAGTAATTTGAAAATATTTTATATTTTAGTTTCCCATAAGAGAAATCAAAAAGGTTTACAAATTCTATCTTAGAAAATTGTCTTAATTTTTATTGAAATGAATTTTAGTAAGTACTATAAATTATTTTTTAAAATGTTTTATATACCAGTATTCTATACAAGAATAGCCGTGGCAGCTCAGCGGTTAGTGCGTTGGACTGCGAGCCGAAAGGTCCCTGGTTCAAGCCTGGACTGGGGCTAACAACATCTTTTCATAGAAACATTATTCTATACCGCGCTACCTCTCGTCAGTAAATGGCAAACCTACGAGAGTAAAACCATTGCCTATGAAAAGCTCTCACCCGCCGTTCGGATTCGGCAATAAACTGTGGGTCCCACCACTTTGAGTACAAATATAACACGCACAGCTCAAAATGGTGAGAGAGCTCGGCCGAAGTTCCATACAGGACTGTAGCGCCAAACTATTATTATTATTATTCTATACAAGAATTCGAAAAGTTCCAAAAGCACTATAATCAAAAATGTTCTCAATTCACAAAAAACTTATCTTAAAAATTCTCTCATACTAAAGAAACATTTTTAAAAAAGGTCCTATTCAAAAGTTCTAAAAGATTCCAAAACCAAAACTAAATTATTTATGAACTCACACTCAGAAAAAATCCTATTAAAATTGGTCAATAAGACATTATGTTATTCAATAGTAGTAAAAAATATTTTTTTTTCAAAAAAAAAAATTTAAAAAAAAATCCTTAAACAAATTTTTGGAAAAAATGTTATAAAAAACAATTTAAAAAAAAATTATCCGAGAGCAAAAAAATTTTCGAAAAAAAAAAAAAAAAATCAGGGAAAATACATTTTACGAAAAAAAATATTTTGTAACAAAAAATTGTAACAAAATAATTGTATTTTTTTTCAAAAATATTTTTTTTTCAAATTTTTTTTTTTTCAAAAAATATGTTTTTTATAATTTTTTTTTTGTTAAATATTTAAGTATATTTTTCATAATTATAACTTTTTATTAATAAAAAGTTGTAATTATAAATATATTATAAAACATTTTACTAATTTATGCATGTCGAGCAACAATTATATAAGAAATAACATACAAGAACTACTTGAGAACTGAGAAGTACGGTATAAAATAAACGGAAAATAAATATTTTTATTGAAATTTGGTTTGATGAAACGCTTTCTTCGATATGAAGTACGTATATGTAGTATTTTATTTTTTTGTTCATTAATATGATGAAACGTATTCTTTACAAGTGTATGTCATAATTCATTATATTGAAGAACACCTTTTCGACAGTTACCAAGCGTTCATCATATTTATGATAACATTCATAATATTGATGTCGTTAGTCATTAATATTATGAATGGTTCTTCAATAAAATGAATTGTGCTTTGATGAAGGGAATTCATCAATATGTTGTACTTTTTTTCTGTGTATACAAAAAATTAATATTTTCATGTAAACACAAAAACAATTTAATAGTATTTAAAAGTATTTTGTAGTATTTAATGGTATTAAGTTTTTTTTGCTATTGAAAGTACTCAATAGAATTGACTAATTTTAATAAAAAAAAACTATTGATTTTTTTTTTAGTTCAGAAATGAAGTACATATCAAATTTATAAAAGGAATTTGTCTGATTTTAAAGAAAATTGAATTCAAGATATTGTTTAGAATTGTAAATAACTCACTTAGTTATCAGTTTTTCCTAATTATATCTGGTTTTAAATACTCTTAGAAATATTTTGTACAACACCGATTACATAATTTTACAGATTTCTCTGCATGCATTTTGTCTATATCCAAGTTTACAAATCCACCTTTCCCACACAGCAATGTGAAGTTCTCTGCAGCTTAGCCAAGACTTATATAAACTACTACACCTCACAGTTTCTAGCTTAAAATAAATAAATAGCTTTGGGCTTAGTTTTTAAGCACTCCTCAGACAGTTTTAAAACCTTGTTAGGCTGCTAAAAAGTTGTAAAATTCAAGTTCAACGTCAGTTTTTAAGCGCTTTAGCGGTTGGAATTAAAACTTTTCAATGCGCAGGTAACATAATTTATTAGCACAACATAAAATGAGTCTGAGTTACTTATTATTTTACTATTTTTGTGTACTTCCAGCAACTATACGACTTTTGTCTCTTTAATATCTGTAAAATTTTGCCCGAAATACTTTCAATCAGTCAACGTCTTTCTCTGGTCATGCCAAAGTGCAATCACAGCTACTTCTTTCCAGGGCCATAAAATGCATGTACGTGTTGATGAGTCGAAACTTTTGAACAAAACAATAACATGACGGACATACCATACCATGCCATCCATTATTATCATCTACATCCTCAGCATGCACAAAACGTTCTGTGCCGTTTCGTTTTTTTTTTTTTTGTTCTGTACTGTTCCGTTCTCTCAAACTCCCTATCATCATTTTGATGGTCATGTGATTGTCTTTTAGTGCCGCTCAATAATGCACAGCACAGTGCTATTTTCCCCGTCTTTGTACCATCTTCTCGACAGACTCTGGGTTCAATCACGGTTTTTCTTTTTGTTTCTTTGAAATGCTACGTTCTAACATCCTCTTGTTTGACTGGACAACACATGGCTTTTTTTTCACATTTTAGCACTATTTCCTAGACTGCTGATTTTTATTGATATCCACAGGGAAATGTTCTTGATTCTTTTCCTTTTTTGTTTGGACTATTAACTATTTGTTGAAGTTATATTTTTGTTATTTTGCTGTGACTGTTTCCAAGAACTATTAGTTGTCTTGAAATAGATAATGGTAAAGCTCAACAAAACAAAGGTAATATTTCAAATGTTTTATGACTGTTTGACCAATATTGACTTGAATTCTGTCTGAAAAGTTTGCGGAAATCTGAAAGTTAATATTTTAAATAAATTTTAATTGACATGGTTTTGGGCTCGGCAAAAAAAGCACAAACTTTTCCATTGCTATTTGATTCCCTTCAAAGAATTTAAAAAGTCCATAGGAAGTTGGTGGTATTTTTTGACTAAAATTGAAACTTTATTCTATCTCCTACTAATTGAGTTTATTCGGCATTTAAAAATCTGCTAGATTTTTTTGTTGGTATTAAATTTCATACTCGAGTATTCCCGGAATGCTTGCCTGTTCATGCCAATTTTCTCTACGATTTTTTGTCCTTGGTTGCTCCATTTTTTCTGCTTCTTGTCATCGTCATCATCGTCGTCGGCTTCTACTTCAGCTATACATTGGTCATCTTCTGCCATTTGGGATTTAGTTCGTGTCTTGTCAGCGCCAACTGCAACATATAGCTACAACCAGTGCAACCATGAAATCCCTGGCAAGCCAAAAATCGAGCCCATCACGAAACAGAACAGCACACAAAAAAAAAACAATAACCAAAAGAAACGCATTCATCTTCCGTTCTGCAAAAAGCGCAAAAATCAAGACACAAAAATTGCAAAAATACTCCGTAAGGTTTGCCGGATAAGGACCCGTCTGACATTCCCCACTGCACTGCACTGTACGGCGGCATAGTCGGCACGAGTGAGTGAGATAGATAACTAGCTAGTTGTAAAGTCAGAAAGAGAGTGATATAGAACACGGCCGGACATATATTCGAGTCGTGGATGTATGTCTGTCTGTACGTCTCACATGCGATTCCCATTTGAGGATTCATTCAAGTTGAAATAAAAGCTTTTTGCCATGTTATCGTCTCCGGACATTATTTTAATGTTACGTCGTTTGTGGATGTGATTGCTACGCTGTGATTCTTTTAACCATTCCACATAGTATATATAATGCTTCCTACAGTTTGTATTCTTCATTTTCTCTCTTGTCTTCGTCGTTGTCTTTTTTTTTTTTTTTTTAGGTCTTTATTTTTTGCGAGTCAGCTCCGTTGAGGCGTAGCGCCTTCGTTGTCGTACTCGTCGTAGTCGTTATTGCCGTTGTCGGGTCATGTGAGCCCATTGACATTTGTCATGTTTTGCTGTCATTACTGCAAATGATAGGCGGCACTGCCTACGAAATGTACGAATTTCGAATATGCCGGATACCCTCATTAATTATCACGTAACCTCACAAAGCAACTCGAAAACGGCACATCAGCTTTTAAGGATATAGCGCTTTTGTGCAAATTAATTTGCTGTGATATTTGTTATAGTTGAAATATATAAATATTATGCTCTGTACTATTTTAATGAATTCTTTATGTCGTCTTTCTAAAAATTAGTCTTTCATTCCCTAAATATTACGTCTTCCTCGCCACTTCAATATTATTCTCTTTTGTCAATATATTCTGGACCTTCTATACTGTCTTTCAGTTCTGATAACTTTACTAATTTAATGAATTCCTTTATCGTCTTCCTAAAAATTAGTCTTTCATTCCCTAAATATTACGTCTTCCTCGCCACTTCAATATTAATCTCTTTAGCCTATATATTCGGGACCTTTTATACCATATTTCACTTCTGGTAACTCGATGCTCTCGACTTAGTCTTTGTCATTTGTGCCTACTACGTGAGTCATTCGTTTTATAGGAACTTTTAATTTAATGCCTCATTAAAATATCCAGCAAACAAATGTGTATATATTTCATGATCCGCCAATCTCTGCACCTTCTTCATTGTTGTTGTGAGAACTGCATTTGAGTCATTTATTGTTTATGCGGAAAAATGTCAACTTGGTTGATAAATAACCACCGCCTTTGGCAACAAACAAACGACTGTCATTTAAGTGCTTTATTGGATAACATTTAGTGAAGACATTAATTCACAAATCTTCGATACGACGACGTTGTAACCCAACTAACAAATACCATTAACATTGTGTCGTTACCTTTTTATTTCGCTTACACAGTCAATTCCACATGAGCACAGTCATTTTTTAACAACCTTTTCTTCATTCTACCTTAGGTTTTCAACATATAACCTCTACCAAAACTTCTTCTATACCCTCCTTCTTTGCCTCTTCGACTACTTTGTGTTGATAAGCAAATTGAATGCAGATTTATTTTATACCTCATACCTTATTACGAACTTCTTTTCTCTTGGGTATTCCTTTTTTTTTGAGATACCTATATTTTTAGTACTTCTTCTCCTTTCGCTCTTTGTCGCCATATTTGTTGTGAAACATTAACAATTTTGTTCGCTCGTTTAGTGGCTCGTGTTTGTTCGCAAATTGCCGAACATTATTTACAAGCACATGTCGATATCCAGACGATGACGACAGGGAAACCGAATTTAGGTAGGTGGTAGGTAAATGTCGTACTAAAGTGTAATACTCGTGCATGTTCATTTTCATGTATTTGGTGCTGGTACTGCTGGGATTTGTATTATTTTTTTTTCATGTTTTACCCTAGCCGAACTTTCTTTCATACTACGAGTGGGGTCTATTGGCCAATACACCCTAATCTATCTATTTATACTACCAGAGTACATGGTAAAAGCTTCATCAGTTGTATAATGTATGCCCTTAAATATTGTTTATTGATTTCTTTTCTTTCTTCTTTTTCTATACTCAAGTGTTTTTCAACACTCCATAGATTTTTATACCCATCTTCATCACCTGTACCTTATACGGGTTTTGTATTTAATTTTGCTACTGCTTTTTCATTATTTCGTATTTTATTTTCGACTACTGTGCAGTTGTTGGATATTTCTTTTGTACAACTTTTCGAACGGAAAAAATCACTGTGCCGCATAATAAATTATCTGATTTTGTTCAAATTAATGGTTTATTGATTAGTTTTTTCTTCTTTTTGTATTTTTTTGTGCTTCGTGTTGTTGACAATTTTCTGTGCCGAAATACCTGGCATTCGATAGATACTTCAAGTTCCAAACACCATAAACAATGTGGTGCTCGTTAGATTTATGTGGTGCGCGCTCGTGTAATGAACAGCGTTGGGAACTGGGCTGAACTGAACGCAGGATGTTTTCGATAATAAAGCGGTTTAGATGCCGCCGGTTGTGGTCTGGTAAAATGAATTATGTGCTATGCAAGGCTTTATGGGGCACTAACAACATTAATTAGCATTAACTTGAAAAGTAACTGGAAAAGAGATTGAGATTAAGTCAAGTTAGCTAAGGAGGTATTTGTTTTATATTAAAGATGAGAGATACAATTAGAAATAAATTTTAAAAAGCTAATTTTAAATTCTATGAAACAAAATTATTAGAAATTATTACAGTGGTAACCACTGTAATAACTTCTTCTTGTTCTTTTTGCACGAATTTTGTTTGTTGTATGTTGGCAAAAAACACAATTACGAGATTTGATGCTGTGTTATTGGATACGCAAATGTTTGTTATTGCACTTCGATATAAAGATATGAAGTGAACTCAGCAAAAGACGTGTGTTTGTTATTGTGTTCGATTTACCGCAACACAAGTGATCGAAGAAATCAATAACAAACGCCAAAGAAATTCGCAAATGTTTGTGATTGCACTTCGATAAGAAGATATGAAATAAACTCTGCAAAAGACGTGTGTTTGTTATTGTGTTCGATTTACCGCAACACAAGTGATCGAAGAAATCAATAACAACCACCAAAGAAATGCGACGACGCAGTGGTCCAATTAGTTTTGTATATGTAAAAATCTTTTCTACGCAGACTGAATTTTTGAATTTGCAAATTTTTATAAATTTCACGAATTATATTATATTTAATTGTAGCTCAATTGAATTGTATGACCAGTCTGCCTTGAAGCACAATAATGAAAAGCTTTATAAAAGCTACAGGTTATCTACATGCTCACTCTATAAACCAATTAAGAATTATAATGCAACTGTAGTAGTTCAAGCAAAAACTACGTTTTGCGCCTCAAATACAATAAGATATTTAAATATTTTAAAACAGTTTGCTGCAGCTTAATGTTAGTTATTGGAATAAGTACAATTTTTTTAATTACATATTCTCTTTTCAACTAGAAAAATCATTAACTGTTATTACTGAAATAAGGTCACAAATTTGTTAAATGGCGCAAAAAAAAAATGACTTCTTCTGTGCTAGATTATCGTACAATTGCTATGCGAACTGAAAATGCCTGCTGTCAAGATTTCTTCATAATTTCACGATTTTGTTCTTTTTTTTGTGATGCATGTTTTTGTTTTTTTTTACACCAAGTGTACAACGCATTTTTCGTCATAATGAGATCAAGGATAATAATATAAGCTGCTAAAAGCGTTTTTAGGTTATGTTTTCGCTCATTTTGTGCGCTTAGCATAAAAGAAAACAGGCTAAAGAAGCAGAGAACATGATATAAACGAACAACAAAAGATGTGCGCTTTTCATGTTGCTCTTGTCGTCACATATTTTTTCATAATGTTTCTAATAAAACATTTTAAAAGTTTTGTGCCAGCTAAGAAAAAAAAAATGTACAAAAAAAACAGCAACTTGGCAACTCTTGTTTTTGTCATTGTTATGCGTTGTGTTCTGCTCCACTTTTTAATGTTACACATTGCGCTTTGATGCGCACTCCGCATACGTTTTTCATATGTTGCTACCTTTTTGTGGGTTTGCATTTCTTTCTTTGTACTACTTTGTTTTATGTTATGCTTTTTTTTTGACTTTTTCTCTTTTTTTTTTTTTGAGTATTCTTAGCAAAAACATTGTTATCAAATGTCAAATCATAATTATTGTCATTATGAAAATGATGATGATGCTTAAGTGTTTGTGCGTTCTTCCGGATACGCTACAGTATGTTGTCTCTTTCTATAAGTGTGTCTGAGTGTGTATGTGGCACAAGGACATTTACACACAGTCACATAGAGGGACTGACAGACAGACAGACACATTGACTTGTAGGTCCCCATGCGTCCGACCTAGTTTGCCGGCGTCACTGGCTTGAAAATTGAAATTTCTGTACGTGTGAAAATTTTTAAATTGTGAACCTCTGCTCTCCCCATTTGAACACCCGACTCCACTTTAAGTAATGTAGGTTTTTGGCACCACTGAGCTGCTGTTGCTGCAGGCGGCTGCTGTCATGTATGGCTGTCTGTCTGTCTGTGTCAGGAGGTGTGCGTCTGTGTAGGTTATTATGTCGGTATATGTGCCGACACTACGTATTGTCAACGCACTAAAATTGAAAAAATGTGTCAAATGGCTGCTTGTGGGGGTCGTATGTCAGCAGGGAATTGAATTGATTTTTTTTTTTATTTGCATTAAAAATTATAAAAAAATTAATTTACAAATTTTGAAATTTAAGTTATTTTAAGGCGTATTCATTTATTATAAATTGTAGAAAACGTTGGAAATACTAGTGTGAGTTTATGATAAAAATTGTATTGAAATTGCTTGAGGGAACTATGAGATATGGTTGAAAATGTCTTTAAAATGGGGAATTTCTTGAAATTAACTTTTGATCAAAATTCAAATATTGGATGGAAAAACGAATTAAATGTGCCATAATTTGTATGAATTGAAATCAAATGAAATATTAATATTTCATTTAAAAAAATATATTTCGAATTTTAATATTAATGCTTATTTTAAGGCGTATTAGTTTATTATATTTCGGAACGCATTTATTTTTGGAGAAAACGTATGAAATACTATTGTGATTTTATGCGCAAAATTTTATTGAAATTGCTCGAGAGAATTATGAGTTATTGTTGAGAATGTCTTTGAAATGGGGAATTTTCGGAAATTCACTTTTGATCAAAATTGAATATGTAATTTGAAATTTGTGTTTCAAATTTGAGTACCATTTCGATTTTAATTACTATTATTTTTTATTACTTAAGGGAACAACGTAAATTTGAAATTTGTATTTTTTTCACAGATTGACTCAGGGGATGTCCCCTGTTCTTTCAAAACAAAATGTTGATCATAGTAAAGTTTAAGGGTAGTGGGAAAAGGGAATAGATGGAGTAGTGTCAGTGTATATCTGTCTTGAATATGACAACATCAAAAATTTTGGTAAAAAGAGACGCAGTGAGATTGTTCCACAAACGTATCGTGCGACTGAAGAATGAATTATCTGTAATGCGTGATTCTGTTGAGACCCGAGTGAACTCCGAGTGAAAACTTCGAGAATCAAAATTTTAAATTCAAATATTTGACAATTAAAATAAATTTGAATTCCTTTCATAGAATTCGATTAGAATACGTTTACTTTGTATTGAAAAATCGAATTTTGAAATAGAAAAAAATATCGTCCGAATTGAAATTTTAAAAATATTTTTATTATAAAAATTTGGAAAATTCCGCATAATAGACATGTGCAATATCTTCCATTCTAGATTTATTATGTGATTTTATTTAATTATTTTTATTACTAATTAATATGTTATTTACACTAGTATTTTAAAATTTAGTTATTGTTAAAAAAAATAATTTTTAATTTAAATTTTAAACATCTTCCCCCTTACTCCGCATATTTTATGCAAATAAATTACACTCACCTGCTTCTCAAATTGTGTCCAAAAATAGCAACTCAACCGAAAATTTCAACTCAACTCCCGCAAAGCGTTATCTCCGCTCAAACAGCGCTGCGTTGTCCTTTCAAGGTTTATTCGCCGAAACTGAAATCAGAATTGTAAACAAAACACGAACAATTCTTCTCACTTAATTTGCATTTTAAATTTTATTTTATTTTGCTGAACAAGTCGAGTTGAGTCCTGTTGTGTCATGTCAAGTAGTAGCGTCCAGTGCGCAATTTTCTAAATTTTATTAAGCAAACAATTTTTCGTGTTGCTTTTTTTTTTGGTTTTGTTTTGATGCAGTAAAGTAAAAAAAAAAAATAAACAATTTAAAATTTTCCCAAAATATTTTTCGACAAAATTCCAGCAGCTTTAAACGGCAAATACCCTTGAATTTGGGGCAACGTTATGCGTAACGGCGATAACGATGGCGCTGAGTAGAGTAACAGAAATGAGTCAACGTGTGGCAGAAAATAAATGAATTATGGTGGGGGGAAGGTTTAGCTAGTGAAGAGCTTTACCATGCTACGTTTTGTGGAGTGGGAGGCTGGAGCGAGATAGAAACGAAAAGCTACTTTAAAATCCATTTTGATTTGTGTGAGTTGGAGACCGAACGATGGAGTATATTGTTGGGAATGGGGATGGAGAAAATGGAGCAATAACAAAATTGTAGGGCGTATAGCAGGCTATAATACGGCGCACTGAAAAAAAGAAAACTGAAGTGTGTTCTGGCCTTATTGCTGTTTTTGTTCTGCGCATAAAAGGTGACAGTGTTGCCACTTTATGGCGCACACACTTTGCATACAATTATTTGCCAAAAGAAATGCGAAATTTACGAGGTTTCTTTTTTTTTTTGGCAAAGGTTTGTCTGAAATTTAGACAAATTTGATAATTGCTAAGGGAATAAAATGTGGCGCGACGTTTTTTTATCGGATATTTGACATATGTGTGAAATTAAAGCCAAATGGCTTAAAAGGTTTTTTTTTTAAATATGCGAAATTAAAAAAGAAAAATGGAAAAAGAAATATTTGCAAATCGATAGGTGCTTTAAAAACAAATAATAAATACCCACTATTTTATCTTGCACCAATATAAAATTATAGCAAAAAAAAAACGAAGAAATTGAAAATCTTGTCATGCCAAAAGGGCGAATCTTTTCGTTTTTTTGCTATAACTATTTAATGGTATAAGATAAAATAGTTATGTAAAGGCAATTATTGTTGGTTTTCAAAGCACCTGTCGATCTGCGTTATTAATTCCAAAAAAATTGTCAAATTAATGTTTAGCAAAATATTTTTATTAATGATGCAGATCGATAGGTGCTTTTAAAACAAACAATAATTGCCTTTACATCACTATTAAATCTTATACTATTAAAGAGTTATAGCAAAAAAACGAAATGATTCGCCCTTATGGCGAAATTCGTCCTCTTGGTTTTGTCTTTTGTGGCTAGAAATATCCAACAAAAAGACACGCGATTTTGGCACAGCATACTTAAGGATAAACTACATTCAAAAATGTCAAAAATTGCACATTCACCCCTTTGGTATAATAGTGACGATATATTTTTCAAACTAATTATCCTTTTTAAATTCATTTATTTAATACAAGCTATGAAACTATATCATTTTTTAAATACAAAAAATGAATTTGCTTATAATAACAAAATATGTTAAATTAAATTTAAATTTTCCATGACATTTTTTTATAATATTTTTTTTTTTTTTGCTCCTAGTTTTGCTGTATAAATTAGCGCAACGGAAATAAAAGTTTGTTGCACACTAATGTTTTTGTTGTTCACTTTACATTTTATTATTTATATTATTTTTACGAAAAATTAAGAAAAAATATACAAAAAAAAAAGAAAACGCGTTAAATTGTGACTGCCGTTGGGCGGCCTGGCCTGCCTGAAAAACTCGTATTTTCCTAATGCTGCTGTTGTTTAGTAATTGAATGTTTAGCTTTGCATTTCACGTGCTGCAGAAATTTATTTTCTTCGTGTTTTCATTTTTTTTTTTTTGTTGTTTTGATATATATTATAGTGGGTAGAAATTGCACATAATACAAAAGTACTCACCACACACAGCAGCACGCAATGTACGTCGTACGTGCAAAACGTGCAAAAAATACAACGATATCCTAGAAAATCCTTCATTTTCATGTCGCTTTAAATTACTCACACATGTACGTAGACAACTTATACTAATAAAAAAAAAATCTAATACACACAACATGCTGCGTGCGTGCGTGAGTCGCTGTCAGGCAACTCAACAGGACCGTCACGGGTTTCATTTAATTGAGTTAAAAAAAAAATGCGAGAGTGTGGAAAAAGTCAACTAGAAAGAAGAAAAAAACTGAAATTTATGCAAAATAAATGCATTTTTAATTTGGATTAATTGAATTTATGTAAATCAAGTCAGTTGTTTAGAGGGTAGTAACTTTGGTTTATTTTTAAATAAGAAATTATAGAAAAACAAGTTTATTAAATTTTATAAAAATAAATTGAAACATAAAAATAGTAAAAGTATTTTATGGTTGCTAATTACTTTATTATTGAACTTTACATCTAATATTTTTAAATTATTTCTTATTATTTTATAGATATTTTTTTAATTTAAATTCTTAAATATATTTTTTATATAATTTATCATTTTAATATTTAACAAATTTTTAGTAAATCATTATTAGTTAAACAAATGTATATTGTATGTTAGTATTTTAGTAGTTTTTAAGTTTTTAGTATTAAAATAAGTAGTTTTATAAGTAATTTTAACATAGAATTGAGTATAATTTCCAGCCTATATTTGAATACAATTTATTCCACTGACAAAAGTGTTGTTTCAGACATATTTTTGTATGGAAATTAGACATATTTTAGTATGGAAATTAGACATTTATTAGTATGGAAATTAGACATATTTTAAACATATTTTATAAAACATTTACTAGACATTTTTTAGACTTCAAAATAGTTTACGGGTGAACGGTATTATCTCTAGCAGAAATTTTAATAAGACCATTATAGGAACTGATAATTGTTTTTTTTTTTATTTCTGGAATAATACTAAATAATAATACTAAATTTAAACAAATACAAAAGCAACAGAAATGTGTTTTTAAGATAAAGGACAACACTTGTATAAAATGGAGCACCTACACTTTTAGTTAAATCACGCGCAATATTAATTTTTCTTCCAAAAAATAATAAAAGGACAGTTTTTGAAATTATTTTTTTTTGAAATTTTTGTACAGAAAATTTTGTATTTCGTTTTACACACACGCAGGGAAAAAATAGCTCTCCCAAACATAATAGCACTCCCAGTTATCGGCATACAACGTATATGTTTGGAGAACGCTGTAAACATAATATATATTTGTAAATATACATAATATGTATTTGGATTAATGTAAACTATAAACATAATATATTTGGCTCTAAACATAATATGTTTGGCTCTAAAATTAATATGTTTGACTTTAAACATAATATGGCTGGCTCTAAACATAATATTTTTGGATGAAAACATACATGTAAATATACATAATATGTATTTGGATTAATCTAAACTATAAACATAATATATTTGACTCTAAACATAATATGTTTGGCTCTAAACTTAATATGTTTGACTAATATGGTTGGCACGAAAAATAATATATTTGGATGTTAACATTATATGTTTGGTCTAAACATAATATGTTTAAATTGAATGAATTACTAAAAAAAAATACAAGTAGAATAGTCAAATAGAAAAATTTAATTTAAAATTAAAAAATAAAAAAAAAATAATTTAAAAAACTAAAAAAACAGAGTTTAAAAAAAATTAATAGAATGAAAAAAATATATATTTTCAACAAAAAAAAAATAAAAAAAATTATTGATTGAAAAAAAATATATATTTTTTTTTTGAAAAAAAAAAATTATAATAGAAAAATAGAACAAAAAAATGTTCAACAAAATTAAAAAAAAAATTCAACAAAAACAATAAATGTTTTTTTCAACAAAAAAAAACAAAATAAATTTAAAAATTCTTTAACAAAAAAGAATTGTCCAATATAAAATTGTTTTCCAAATAAAATATTTCCGAAAAAAATAAAATTCATAGCAAAAGAAAAAAAACCGAAAAAATATTTTATACTTTTTTTTTTGTATAAATACAACTTTATATTAATAAAAAGTTGTAATTAATAATAAACAAAAACTACTTGCGAACTCTGAATATGGCAAAAAATTAACGTAAAATAAAAATGTTGATTAAAATTTGGTTTGATGAAGAAAATTCTTCAACATGATGTACATATATTGTGTGTCTTTTGTATTTGTATTTTTTTCATCAATGTAATGAAACGTATTCGCATACATTTTCTCAAACTGAAGAACACTTTTTCAGTCATTCGTCAAATTGATGTTGAATTCATAACATTCATGTTTTCTAGTCATCAATATTATGAATTGTTCTTCAATACAATAAATATCAAATATTACATTTTCAACAAACTTCTCCTACTTAAAATTGTTTGTTACATAGTTACAAGCCTTACATCGAAAAACAAGTAGAATTATGATTTTTGAAAAAAAAGTATGAAAAATGAAATATGAATTTCCAATCGTTAATATAATCTTTTAAATAGTTACAATTCGATGTATATGCGATAATAATATATATTTATCAGTTTAAATTCATTAAATGTTCTCAATTTTTGGGGTTTTTGAGACTATACTTTTCAAACTCAAATATTACAAAAACTGTTCCAGAAAGAACTGTTAGTAGAACTAATTGTTAAAATAAAGTATCGATTTAGAGAACAGAATTATTAACAATATTCGAATTATTACCATTAATCGATAGAAAAAGTATTTTTTTTTGGATTTTTGAAACGTATAATGTTTTTTGTTTTTAACAATTAATACTGATTTTTTAGTTCAACAATATGTTTTCTGTGTTAAAATATTTAAGTGCCAAAATAATGGTAAAATTTAAAAATACCTTGAATATGAGATAATCACATTAAAAATTCCATTCTTCCGTTTATTTTCAATTTAAAATAATTTTTGCATTGTAAGTTGAGCCTCACTTGAGGGTCCATTCATTCAACATTGAACAGCAAGGTCTCTTAATTTAATTTGATGCCTAAGCTTGCTATGGTTTATCAACACAGATCCTATTCATGTCTTCCGCATGTTGTGTCTGTCCTTCTGGCTGGCTGGCTGGCTGTCAGTCTCGCGTTCTCGACCTAGCTGTCTGTGCGGCTAACAGCTGGCATATGTTACCGCTGCCTCTAAAGCCGTTCTGCAGCCTGTACGGTTTTGGTTTCGAATTACAGCGCGGCTATAAAAAGGATTAAATACCATACAAAGCGCTACGGCGAAATGAATGCTGCACGGTACATATATATTTAACCTTGAATGTGGAGGGCGCTGCGAACATAGGGTGACGCATACGTGTAGCAAAAGGCGCACAGATCAGACTCAAATTATGCTCTTAATTTAAGCTGGCATTTCATTAGCATAAGTATGGCACTCGAGTGTAACTATTAAATTAAGTTGGCTGGATTAAAATTTAGATTTGTTGAAAGCAAAAATTTGCGAATATTTTTTATAAACTATTTTTAAAAGAATTAAGTGAAATTTTATTTTTTTTACTAAAATTTGAAATTTTAAGGAATTTTGAATATCGTAATTTTATTTTCAAAATTTTAAAGTTGAAATATATTTTCAAAACAAAAGGCCCTTTCAATTCGTATACTCCTCTGCCATTGTCTAAAGTTTGACCCACTTTTTGCTTGCCAAATTTTACTCAGCTGTCAGCAAAGTACGTTTTGTCTTCAACACAAAGTCCCCAGTCAAACCAGAACCCCCCGCTGTATTTCTAATGCTTTTCAATGCTTCATATACAGGGGGGAGTGCGGGGTCTTCAAGTAAAAATCAATAAAGAATATTCTATATTTTTGGCACTACAGCCAAACAGAGTGTCAACGAGGCATTAATGCATGACAGGCGAAAACATTTGAATATCTAAAGCGAATCCTTGTATAAACAAAAAACAAAAAAAAATATACAAAATGAATAAAACAAAAAGATAAAAAAGTAAAACTGGGTTAATGTGTTCAAAGAAAACAGTCGCAAGGACGGCACAGCCCAAGATATTATGGAAATTCATAGAAAAATGTTAATTAGACGTAAAAGCAAAGAGATATTTAACCAGAGGGTAGCTTTGAATACGCTATGCTGTGTCAATATTGCAACTTAGGAAAACGAACAAAAATTCTCTATTGTAAGCAAAGCTTATAAAGTGTAAAAAAAGCTGTACAAAGAGCAAACTATATCAAGTGCGAACTGTGTAAAATTCCAATTGTATAAATATCAAACTTTATAAAGAACAAACTGTTTAAGTAGGAAACTCTTTAAAGATCGAATTATTTATGAAGAAAACTCTATAGAAAGCAAACGTTTTAGAGCATAAACTTGTATAAAATGAACTATATAACGACAAAACTGTAGAAAAATCAAACTTTTTAAAGACGAAATTATATTAATCACTAATTTAAAAATGGCCGAACAGGAAAAATCGTACTAGACATAAATATCGACTTGTACAATGAGTAAACTGTATAAAGAGCAATCTGTATAAAGAGTAATCTAACAAACTATTTAATGATCAAACTGTTTATGAAAATAGCATTTTAAAAAACTTTTTAAAGATTAAATTATATTAATCGCTAATTTTAAAAGAACCGAACAGGAAAAATCGTACTAGACATAAATATCGACTTGTACAATGAGTAAACTGTATAAAGAGCAATCTGTATAAAGAGTAATCTAACAAACTATTTAATGATCAAACTGTTTATGAAAATAGCATTTTAAAAAGCATGGAATAATGAAGAAAGATCGAAATGTATATGGATCAAACTGAAAAGATCAAATAGTATCAAGAGCATTCTGTAATAAGAGCAAACTGCATACACATCTAATTGTATTAAATGCAAATTTTATAGAGGGTCATATAAAACGAAACATTGAAGACTCAACTGTGTAAAGAGTGTAAAAGACTGTATAAAAACTATATCACATAAAGATAAACACGTATGAAGAGGAAATTGTATAAAGGGGAAACTATATTTAAATTGAACTACAAAACTGTATAAATAATAAATTGTATAAAGTGAAAACTATATGAAAAATAATAATAAATTATATAAAAATAAAACTGTACAAAAATCAAAGAGCAATTGACATATAAAACTACAAAACAAATTCTACCAGAAGCATTCATTATTCATTTCAGAAATTATTTTCAAAGGTTCAAGTCTTGTCTAAATAAATATTGTTTTCTATAAAAATTTGTGTTCTGATATTTACTATAAGCAAGACACTTCAAAGACTTAACAGTATTAAGAGCAAAGAGCAATGTATATATAATACTACAAAACAAACTCTATAAGAAGCAAACTGAATAATGGTCATAGTGAGTAAAGAGCAAACTGTATAAAGAACTGCATAAAGATAAAAAACGCGAACCACAAAAAAATCAAATTTATATAAAGACTAAAAAGTATAAAAATCAAAAAGCTATTTATATATAATGCTGCAAAACATACCCTGCAAAATATATACCTAAAAGCAAACTGAAACAAGGACTTACTGTATAAGGAGCAAACTTTTTAAAGAGCATACTCGTAAAGATAAAAAAGGTGAACTAAAGAAGTCAAATTAATATAAAGACTTATTAGTATTAAGAGCAAAGAGCAATTTATATATAATACTACAAAACAAACTCTATACGAAGCAAACTGAATAAAGGTAAAGTATAAAAAGCAAATTTAATCAACGACATACTGCAAATTTAATCAACGAAAACTGTTTAAAGAGCATACTCGTAAAGATAAAAAAAGGCGAACTAAAAAAGTCAAATTTGTATAAATACTCAACAGTATTAGGAGCAAAGAGTAATTTATATATAAAATTACAAAACAATATATAAGAAGCAAACTAAATCAAGGCCATAATGAGTAAAGAGCAAACTGTATAAAGAGCATACTGCGTAATGATAAAAACGCGAACTAAAAAAATTAAATTTATATAAATACTAAAAATCAAAGAGCAATTTACATATAAAGCTGCAAAACTTACTCTATAAAAAGCAAACTCTACCTAGGCCATACTCTGTAAAGAACAAACTATATAAAGAGCAAATTATATACAAAACCACTGCATAAAAACAAAACTGCAATAAAGAGCAAAAAGTAAACGTAACAAATTAAAAACTGTTGCTGCAAAAAATCACATAATAATGGGTTGTTTTTCTTAAAAAACATTGTTCAAACATAATACAGCTCATTATTTAAAAAATCATACAGAAATACACCAAAATCATTACAACTTTTATTGTGCATAATAAAAGTTCGAAACAGAAGGAAATCTAAAAAAATTATATAAAATAATTACCGCACAAATACAGCGCGCAACGTTGCCACATTTCAACTCCAATAAATGCTGTGGCTCTTTTGCAATAAATGCTGTGGCGCATTTAATTTCGCTTTCAATTTTCAGTTTTAAACTAAAATAGCCAAGTTATTCGTACATTTTTTTGTTGTTGTTGTTGTTGTTTGTATTGTTGTTGGCCACGTTTGTTGCTAACTTAAATTTATGCTGATATTTTAAACGCCATTAGCGTCGCGTAAACCACAAATAAATTGCCACACCCAACAACCCAGCGCGGTGCGCACCACAACATCATCCTGGGTCGTGGGCCATGTTGGGTCCTGTGAAAAGCGCCACACAATGCTGACTCCTCGTCGTCGTCCATTGTTTTAGCGAGTGAATTTTGCATAAAATTTATGCAACAAATAAGCAACAATGCCAACTAAAAAAAAAAAACAAATAAAACAACAAAAACACGCTAACAATACCCGCGGGATCACTTTTTGTGCACGAGTAAATAATTTCCCAATTTTCAATTCTTGTTCGTAATTTTCAGTTTTTTTTTCTCTTTTTTTACCTAGTCTTGTTTTGATTCTCCTTCTACTTCTACTGACTTTACTTACTACTGTTTCTTTTTTGTTTTATAGTATTATTTATTTTCATTTATTTCCGTTTCTATTGTTTTATGATTTTGTTGGTTCGTTCGTTTTTTGTTTGATGGTACGACGTGGGTACTTTTCGGAAATAAGGATTTTTCTTATTTATTTGCATTTATTGAGCATATTTTTTTTATATGTATGGCATAAGATTGGCGTTTGGATGTTTGCATAGCATAGTAGAAAAAATATGCTGTTTGCATAGGGCATATATATGAAATATTTCACTTGAACCTTGTTTAAAATTTTGGTGAGGGTACATTTTATGCCCCTGTTTAAATACAAGTTTTGCAAAGTATTTATTTTATGTTTGTTTTTTTCTTTTGCTGCATTAAAATTTAATTTAAATTTTTATAATAAATATATTTTTATTTTTGCATTCTGTATGATTTTCTCAAACATGTTTTATATCAGCTATTGTTTGGGGGAGAATATTTGTATTACTGATATTTTAAATTTTTTTTTTTTTGGTTTTTATTAAATATTTTTTCATAAAGCAAATAAGTATTGCTACAAAAATTGATTGGATTTTGATGGGAAATATTTATTTTTACCAGTTTCATATATTTTAGTATATAAATATTTCAGAGGTAGTGCTCGATGTAATACACAGCAAAAAGAAATTCTTCAATATGATGATTTTATTCATATATATTATAAATTTTTTCAACAACTACCAGGTTCATCATATGGATGAATTCAATCATTGAATTGCAATTTAATATTTTTAATGTAATATGGTTCTGAAACATCCAATTTACACTCAAAAATATTTATTTATAATTCCTATAAAGTTTATATTATTTAATTGTTAAAAACTACTTGCTTGAATTATAAAATATTATTTTAAACAAGTTTTTTCAAAATAAATTAATTGATGGACATTTCTTTGTGAATTTTTCAAAAAAAAAAAAATAAAATTCGAAAAAAAAAAATGTATGCGAATTTTTTTCTTTAAATATCGGAAATTTTTTTTCGTAAATAAAAAATTTGTCCGAGAAAAAAAAAATTGTCAGAAAAAAAAATTGAATTGTTAAATATTGCTTATTATTTAAAACAAATTTTTCAAAATAAATTAATAGAAGGACTTTTTTTTACAATTTTTTTTATAAAAAAATATTCTAAAAAAAAATATTAAAATATATTCGAAAAAAAAAAGTTTTCATAAAAAAATCACAGAAATAAATGTTTTCGTAAATAAAAATTGTCCGGAAAAAATTTCACAAAAAAAAAAATTTTTTCGAAAAAAAAATTATGTATTGTAAACAAAAAATTTGTCCGAAAAAAAAAATTAATTGTTAAATACTGCTTATTACAAAACAAGTTTTTCAAAATAAATTAATAGATGAACTTTTTTTTACGAATTTTTCATATACAAAAATGTTCGAAAAATTAAATTCGAAAAAAAAATATTTTCGTAAAAAAAAATCTCAGAAATTAATTTCTTCGTAAAAAAAATTGTCAAAAAAAATTCTCCGAAAAAAAATTTTTTTTCCAAAAAAAAAATGATATATGGTCATCCAGAGCATAGTCCAAACAAAAATTAATGTACATGTACTCAAAAGAAATATTTTATATAAAAATAAAAATCGTGTCAATTGTATGGCCCCCACTTTATGTTGTATTTCATGTAAAGTGTTTTTCAATAAGAGCGCTACAAACGTTTTTTGGAAGGGTTTTCAACAGGGACGCTACAAAAGTAGAGCGACAGGGACAGCAAACGACGCCATATTTCTTTCCGCTCTTGACATTTCTCTTCAGTAAGGTTTGCCATTTCATGATGGAAAGATATACGAGCCAACAACGAGTCGAAATTATTAAAATTTACTACCGAAACATCTTGCCATCATGAAATGGCAAACCTTACTGAAGAGAAATGTCAAAAGAGCGGCAAGAAATATGGCGTCGTTTGCTGTCCCTGTTGCTCTACATTTGTAGCGTCCCTGTTGAAAAACCCTTTATTTGTTCATTAATATGATGTAACGTGTTATTCACAAACAGTTCAACCTATTGAAGAACACTTTTTCGGTCATGCATCATATTGATAATAAATTCATAACATAGATGTTTTATAGTTACCAATATTATGAATCGTTTTTCAATAGTATGAATCATGGTATGAAGAACAAAATGTATCAATATGATGATGATGATTCTGTGTAGGTTCTGGAAAAGGTTCATTGATAATGAACAGTCCATACTTATTAGGTTCTAAAGACGCAGTGAAATAAGCACCTGTTGTGGAAAATATTCTATACATTATTCTGAAGAATTTAAAGAATTTGAACTGGGTATTCTCAGAAAAAAATCCCTCAAATCCCATTAAAATTGGTCAATAGGACAATTATTGATTTAATAGTATACAAAAATTAAAACTATTCATATAAACTCAATGGCAATGTCATGGTATTTTCTAGTAGTTAATGGTAAGTTCCGATTAAAATAATAATTTATCCTATTGACTATATAGTAAAAAACTATTATTTATATAGTATTTTTTTTCTGGGTGTATATACTGGAAATCCAAAAGAAAAGAAATTAAATTTGAAATCCCTACTTTTTAATAATTTCACCCATTGCACAATTACTCTAGTCGATTTTTTTATGCGGGTAGACAGCATAATATAGATTATGTTGGTTATGCAAATGGTCGGATTAAGACCAAATGTTCAGTTCCCAGTCATGTCCCCAGTAAAAAATCCAAAACAGTGTACTTGATTAGGTTCTATAAAAAGGGTATCTGTTCTTTTTTTTTCAAAACGAACAATTCTAAACAGAAATCAAATGATGGCTTGTTTTGGAACAGAAAGTTTTGCTGCAATATTTAAATATTTAATTTGAAATTTTCACTTAAAACTCAAAAGTTCCGTTACCTTCAAAAACCAAAAAAACGTTATTCGACGCATTTTTAAAGCCACCGACTTAAGTCTTAATTCAAACACGTTTCCCCTTTATTACTTCCCTAATTTGAATACGTGTCCGAACTTCCCGCACATAATGCCTTTCTTGCCATAACCTCTGCCCAGTAACTCATATAATTTTGACAGTTTTATGTCAGCAGCTGCGTCGCATTCCCTACACCATACCAACGACCGCCCAGTACGTCACGTCACGTCATGTATCAAAAAATCAACATTACACATGACACTTATTACGCGTTAACCAAATGTTTTCCTTACGTTAATAGTTCCGTCGTTTTGCGACGTGTGTTATTATCAAAATCATAAATTTTAGGCTTTTTTCCAAAAAAAAACATTTATACCAAAATGGTTAAAATTGAATGTTAACACTTTATAAACAATATATGTGTCATGCATAACAAATTCCATTTTGATTTACCTAAAATCCTAATGCTTTATAGACGCTTATAAGGCATTATAATTGCACATTTCATATGGCATACCATTTGATTCAATACCTTTTTATTGTACACTATTATTATGTTTTTTTTTTGTTTTTTTCAATATATAATTAAAGCGCTTCCTTTGTTGCTTCACTCAACTCTTTTCTAAAATTTTTATAGCGACACCTACTTTTTTTTCATTCGACAATACCTACTTTGATTGTTGCAATTGTATAGATTGGTACGGCTTTTTCCGAATTAATTACAGGCTCTCAAAGCAGCCACCATATCAAAGCGATTGTTGTGTCGATTATAGTAGCGCCGCCCTTTCAACAACGTCTGTCATTTTCATCTACCAACTACTTGAGGCAGTACAAAAACAAAAATCCAATAGTTTATTCTGCAGGCAGCTGCTTTTGCCATCAAATCATCACTGAAATCTATTCATTACCATCATACGATGCGCTACATTCGTTCATTCATGGGCTTCTTTCTATTGAATCTATAAAAATTGTTCTTCTTTTGAAGTTGTTGTACTTGAATTATGTTGCTATTGTTGTTGTTGGCGATATATAGAACCTAGTATTGAAAGATTGAAATCTGCACGCGGTACCTGCATAAATTTCGAAATGGTATTGTGTACCATTGTTTGGCATTTTTGTTGAATTACTTGAAGCGGTTTCTTGGTTTTCTAAAATTTTGTGCGAAAATGTTTTATTATGTAATGTTTCTAAATTTTACATTTTTCCGATTCAGTGCTTTTATTAGAAACATGTTTAAAGGATACAATTTGAGAATACATACGAATCGAAATTGTATGTAATGCACAGCACTTGTATAAATGGAAATGGAATATGTTTTATTTTGATTTGAACAATAGAATTCTCGAACAATAAAGTACAATCTGAACAATTTGAAATCTTAATATGACTTCGATCTGTACAAAAATTAGTATTTCTCTTTCTTATAACAGATACAAGGACGTGTTTCAACTTTTGATCGAAATCCCATCGAATTTCATATGAAATTTGTAAGCAGACAGTTTTGACTTTGATATCAAAATAGAGAAAATTTGTTTTTCAACCAATTCAAATCTTTCAAGTCGAGCAAACAGATTGAATACATTGCACAAAAATTGAGTATGTAAACATCGAAATCAAAACAATTTTTGTATATATTTCATATGATTTTTATGTGGAATTCGATCAAAGCCGGAAATTTTCAGTCATAGGTTTCCAAATTGTAATTTTGGGAATTATGATTTTTTTATATTTTATATTTTTTATATTTAAATTACTCTTTGTTGTCTGCACTCAAATAAAAATTACATAAATTCCTTTTAAAATGGGTCAATAGGAGTTTTGAGTATTGATTTAATAGTATACAAAAAAATAAATATTTTCATATAAACTCAAAAATTATTTAAGTAATTTTGTAGTATTTAATGGTATTTACATATTAAAATTATAATTTATCCTATTGACTTAATATTAAAAAACAATTGATTTAATAGTATTTTTTTCTGAGTGATAACCCATAAAATGGTTTATTATATAAATATTTTCATATAAACTCAAAAATAATGTAATAGTATTATGTAGTATTTAATGGTATTTACATATTGAAATAATAATTTATCCTATTGTCTTTATAGTAAAAAAACTATTGATTTAATGTATTTTTCTCTGAGTGCATTTTAATCTATAAAAGGGTTTATAAGACCCGCTGTTAAAGAATGCCAATTATAGAAAAAACATATTAATGAGTATTGAGTATTGATTTAATTGTATACAAAAAAAAAAAAAATATTTCTTATAAACTCAAAAATCTATCATAGTATTTTGTAGTTTTTAATGGTATTTATATATAAAAATAATAATTTATCCTATTGACTTAATAGTAAAAAAAACTATTGATTTAATAGTATTTTTCTCTGAGTGCGTTTTTATCCAGAAAAGGGTTTATTAGACCCGCCATTAAATAATGTCAATTATAGAAAAAACATATTTAGGAAGCAGCTTATACAAACTAAACATTTACCATAATAATGACGGCCTGCATACATCATGTTGCCCCGAGGCCAAACAAATCCCTTTTTGGCAACAAATTAACAAGCAAAAAAAAACCCTACCAGACAACGAAAAAAGCTAAAAATAATTTAGCGACTGCAAGAATATGAATCACAGCCGTGGCTAATTTTGAAAAAACGAAGAATATAAAAATAAAATGATTAAGCAACTGCGTTTAACATAAAACATAGCATAATTCCAGCCAAGGGTAACTCTCTAAAAATGGTCGTCGGTGGAACGGTTCGGCAGAACTGGCGACGCTGAATTGTTTTTCGCATGACTGTTTATAGAACGCGCAAAAAAAAAACACAAAAACCACCATGTGACTAATAACACCCTGAGGGACTTGAGGGCAACAACGCGACGAGGACGTCTCAAAGTGGATTCAATGATCAAAGCGCATCATCAACAAGGGTTTAGTTATAAAGTGTGTCTGGTACTGGGTCTCATACTCTTGTGTTTGGTTTTTGCGTTACATTTTTTGACAGTGCCCTGGGTGCTGAGTGCTGGGTGCTGCTGCTGGTATTAATAGGCCCTGTTACTGTCGGCATTAAATGATGAGCGGAAGTTGTTGTATTTTCGCGAGTTTAACACTCGGAAGTTGTCGATAATGAGAATGTCAAATATTTGCAGTTGCCAGCAGTTTATTGTGTTGGTGGAAATTTCGAAAAAGTTTTCGTTTACACTTTGTATTTAAATTAAAATTAAGTAAAATACTAATTTGAGAAAAAAATATATATATTTTATAAAGTAATTAAAATTGCCAAAAGTTAAATTAAATTTGAAATTCAATTATTTTTCAAATTAAAAATTAATTTTTATTAAAATTTCCAATTTCATTTTATTAAAAAGTCACCCTCTGTTATTTCGTTTTTCGTTTATATTGAGGCAGCTAATCATGTGATACACCCTCTCTATATTTATTTAATAATAGAAATAATAGCATAAAAATGAAAAATCAATTTCGCACACAGCATGTTTTGCACTTGCCTTGCAAACGAAAATCACAACCGAAAAAAATCAGCTATCCATCCCTCAGTTGCAGCAGGCTAATTTACTCACTCACTTTTTGAAGTTACAGTTACACTCTACCACACTCTTCTCTCTGTCGCACATAGCACTCTATTGTGCTCTGTCTAACGTAGTGCCTGTCATTGCAATTTATTGCTACATGAGTTGCAATTTCGGGCTCTTGGAAATTTATTATAACAAGAGGCGTGTGTCCACATTTTCACACATAACACGATGTTCCAAACAAATAGAAGAAAAAAAAGGAAAACCCGAAAAAGCGAATTTCATAGACGTGTTCCTCATACCTCATACTTCGTGTTGTCCTCTACCTCGACCAGCAGCCAGTTATTAATAATATTTGCGCTGTCATCGTCTGTTTTGATAGATCTACCACCACCGTTCGTT
Organism: Dryomyza anilis; assembly: GCA_951804985.1. Lineage (NCBI taxonomy): Eukaryota > Metazoa > Arthropoda > Insecta > Diptera > Dryomyzidae > Dryomyza > Dryomyza anilis. Next base: position 123,300,420 of record OX638130.1, on the reverse strand, counting down.
CTACTATAAAATGGTATATGTTATTTTTAGGTTATACCATACCGTTCACAAGTTCCTGTACAAACAATTGTTTTGTACACAACACTCACATAAAGTTCCAAATAAATAGTAAAAATATCTAAAAAATAATATCAAAAAAATTCCAATATCAATAGCAAAAATAACCAAAATATGCAGTAAAGCGTACCCAGTGCAAAAATATAAAATGATTGGATATTTTTGTATCAAACCCCCTCAGCAATAGTTTATATATTTGCCATATTTGGTATTATTTTGCCATAACTTGCAACATAATCTTTTAATCTGCTACTGCTGCATTCGAGTCCAGCGTTGTTTTTTTTTCCGAAATAAACGGGTCTGTCATTTTCTTTTGAGGGGTTGTCAAATACATTATTATAACCTACCCTTCGACTAATATTTACTTAATATTCTCGAGTGTATTTTTATGGAAATTATAATTTTTGCAAAATTCTTTATTACTGTCACGCATTCTGAAACTTTGTTATTATTATGTATTATCTGAGTTACCCTATATGAGTTTTGGAAAATTTATTACTTGCTGCATTAATTCTTAATTTTGCATGGATTACTTATTGTGTTTTGTAATAGACTATTGGAAAATGCGTGAAGTTCGAGGGATCAACATCTAATTAAGTTATATCTGTGGACATTTTTTTCGTGCATCAAAGTTTGTTTTATAAATCACTGAAATCTTATTAAAAACAATCGATTTTCTTAATGTTTCAGTTCAAAGTGTATTTTTTTAGTAAATGAATTTTATTTAATTATTAAATCCATAAGATTTGTTTAATTTTTCATTTCTGAAGAGTTAATAGTTATCTGCAAAGCAAAACGTACGCTGTCCAGTCATGAATTTTTCAATTTTGACTTAGACACCATATTTTTGACATGTTCGAGATAGTTTCTAAATAGTTTAGGAAATATCCGAAAGCAAGAAATAGAGAAAGACGAAGATTATCTTAAAGAACGTCAATTTACTATCGATTTCAAGAATTTTCTGCTAATCTGTACTTAAAAATCGACAAAATTTGATTACCTCAAAGGAAAACATACAATATGCTATGGGAAAATTATATCAATTGTTCTATTTCTGTAACCAAACGGTCACTTTAAGAGGATATCATAAGAAACAGTCAATTGCACCTGATAAATACTCTTGGGACAGAGCTAGAACTAGAACAATTGATAATATTCTTTCTATAAGGTAACTTTACAATATCGGCTCAAATTATCGTTTTTGATAATCTAAAATAACACGAAGTTTTTTTGTTTTTCGATAAAACAAAATATATCTAGAACGATATCGTTATTTTCATCGTTATACGTATCGAATCCATATTAGATAACTCGTGACCAAATTTTTGGCAGGGTCAAAGCAGTTTAGAAACATGTTTTCGAACTATTTCAAGTAGATAAAGGCGCAGTTTGTAAAAACAGCTGTCTCTTATCTGCCATTTTATAAAATATGCCGTAAAGCTGCCATTAAAATTCCACCAGTTTTTCCAACCTGCTGTACACTTCCCAAAATATTCTATTTATCTGTGTTATTTCGGAAGTATTCCTGAATATGCTAGAAAATTCTTGAAATATGTCAGAAAATTTTTCAGGAACACAATACAAAACTTTTGGCAGGGTCAAAGCGGTTTAGAAACATTTTATCGAAATATTTTAAGCTTATACAGGCAGAGTTTGATTGTTTTTGATAATCTAAAATAATACAAAGTTTTTTTTTTTGATAAAACAAAATATATCAAGAAGGATATCGTTATTTTCATCGTTATATATATATTGAGTTCATATTAAATAACTCGTGACCACATTTTTGGCAGGCTCAAAGCAGTTTAGAAAAACGTTTTCGACTATTTCAAGTAAATAAAAGCGGAGTTTTTAAAAATAGCTGTCTCTTTTCTGCCATTTTATAAAATATGCCACACATTTTTCCAATAAAAAAAAAAAAAAAAAAACATGCTACACTTCCCAAAATATTATATTTATCTGTGTTTTTTCCGGAAGTATTCCTGAAGTATGCCAGAAAATTTCTTGCGAACGCCATACAAAACATTTGGCAGGGTCAAAGCGATTAGAAACATTCGGAGTTTGTATTAAAATCGAAGTTTGTATTAAAATCTGTCTCTTTTCCGCTCATTTTCAGAATATGCCGTCAATCTGTCTTTAAAAATGCCATCAAATTTGATAATCTTTGGTGGTGTTTGCCAGAAATATGCATTAAATATTTCTGAAAAATGGCAGAAATATTGTCTCGGGAACCCAAGACAAATTTGTTCGTATGCTCAAGATTGTTTGGAAACATTTTATCGAAAGATTTCAAGCATACAATGGCGGAGTTTGTATCAAAAATCTGTCTTTTCTCTTCCCATACCCAAAATATGCCAGAAATCTACTCTTAAACTTCTTTAAAATGTAATAACCTGCTATACGCTTCCCAAAATCATTAAATTACCTGTTTTTTTTTATCGAAAATATACCCCAAACATGCTAGAAGAAAGCCAGCTTTTTTATTTCGTGAGACATAAAAAAGCTAAACAATTTTATTAAAGTTTGTCAAATATGATAAATTTTATATTGAAAAATTATATTTATTACATCAAATTTAAAATCGTACATTGACTGTGATAGATTTGAATCCAAAAAATTCAATGTATGTGTGTATTTTGAAAAAAAGTCTAGAAAAATACTATAAATTGTGCGGATTTTTTGAACATTATTTTCGATTTAAACAAATCAATTTTATGAGAGTGAGTTGATTTATTTTATATTATTCAAATTTATATTAAAAATAAAAAATGGGGATTCCTTGGTTTGAATTGGCCAATTTTGCATAATCAGTTGTAAGCAATATTGTCTGGTAGAGTATTTGTAAAACTTATACAAAACTGATGACTTACTCTAGATAAATATCGACTTTCTGAGTTCGAATTATTCAAACTATATGTAGTAACCCTTTGAACACAGATACTCAGTGTAAAAATTATTTTATCCGTAAATTACAATGTAGCAAATACATTTTTCAAAAAATTCACATGGACTACAGCATAAAATAGTGTTTAAGAAGACATTAAGCGCTTAAATTTGTAGCCACTTAAATGTCGAAACTAACTCTAACTTTCAATACAAAGACGACTATTACTACATGTGTTTGACTGTCTAAATGACGTATTTTTCTCCCTAACTTTTATTTTTTTTTGTACATTTTCAACAGTTTTTTTCTCCAGTATATATTTTTCTAGTTATATTTTTCTAGTCTTCCGTGTCTGCATTCGATTTCTTCTTCTTCTTCCTTTTTCGACACGCTGCGCTGCTGTCATTTGGCTCCACGTCATTCTATGCCAAGCCATAGATCAAAACAACAACTGTGCTCGCTCGGTCGGTCGGGTTCCCTTTGTAGGATCTAGCCGTGTGTCTGAAAACTATTGGCAGGCATCACGTACTGGTAGTTAAAATGAAGCAGATAATAAGCATCCTCAAAACAGCGAATGGACGCTTAAGCGTACGTGTTTCTTTCAAAAGGTTTCGAAATTTCTTTATTTTTCACTATAGTTTTCGTTGGGTACAATGTTTTCTTTTATTTTTTCACTTTAGTCCCCGAACATGATGTCTATTCACACTAGTAGAACGAATAGTTAAACACTATATGCGGGATGGCTTAATTTTTGTAAGGAGTGTTCTTCGCAAGAGTTATATTCTTTGCAAATAACGTGACAGCGCTCAAATAAAAGACCAATACCTTTAAATTCTTCAAACATGTTTAAATTATACAGCTTATTTGAACTCATCGCAACCATTACAGTTCCCCCCCTAACAACAAGGTCCAACATTTTTAAGAGCTTCCGCATCCTTCACCCAAATTTTGCTGTAAATATTCTCCGTTTTGTTGTTGTTGTTTTTGTTATTATTATTACTGTTGCTTGGTGCTTAATACAATTTAATATTTATGCAGATAAGCAAATAACTTTCTGCACACATTTTTCCACTTGAGTCCATACATTATTTGAAGCACATTCCTCACCCCCCACCACACCTCACAAACCAACCGACTCTGACTGACCCCAGGCATAACTTCAGCCGCATACCGCCTGGTGGTGGCTAGCTCAAGTTGCTTCTGTGCGCAGTCAGTCGGATTGTTGTCTACACGGGTCGGGTCGTTGGCGCATAATGTCTGCATATACTATATGTGGTACGTAGAAATATTCTGCACCCAGTATATTTGCATTTCATAATTCGTTTATCTCAATAATGTTTGCATAAATGACAATGGTGGCCAGCATGTTGTCTGTCTGTCTGTCTGTCTGCGTATATGTTTGTGTGTTTGTGTGTAAATGTGCGTATATATGTGTCCATCTATCTACTACATACAAATGTATTTTTGTTTGTGTAGAATGCTTTTTAGTTCATTTCATATATGGTCGCACTCAACGTTGTCAACAAAGCCATACATGTTGCCAAAATTCCAGCATGTTGCCAAATTTCAGCAGTGATTTTGTTACAAATTTTATATAAATTTAATATAACAATTTTGCATAATGCATAACTTGTTTTAGAGCTTAATTTGTCAAAAGTTTAAATGCAGCATTTAAATATATTTTAGTTTAGGCATGTGAAGTATGTTAGTCGGTAGCAATGTTCCCAAAATTCAAGCAAATTGTGTTGCAATATTTACTAAACAGTTTTAAAATAATTTTTAAGTTATTTTACTGAAAAAAATAATTTAAAATTATAATTTGAAACATACAGAAATTAATGAAATTCACTGTTTTTTTTTGATATTGTAAATGACAATGTTGCCAAATTTCATATAATGTTTGTTAAATAGTGCTTTATCTAATTGCGTAAATAGTTTTTTAAAAATAGTTTTTTAAATATTTTATTTTTAAGTTACAAAAATACAGAAAGCGAATATTCTAAAAATTTTATTTTTTATTTATAACAAATTGGTTGCCAAATTTCATCTGTTCTTTGTTTAAACATTCTAAATAAATTTGGTATATAAAACTTTCATAGTTTATTTCCTGTTTAGCGCTTATTTTGTAAAAAGTTTAAATGTAGTATTTAAAATTTATTTTAGTTCAAGCATTTGAAGAATGAGCAGCAACGTTGCCGAATTTCATGCAAATTGCGTTTTATTTTCTTTTTAAATGTTTTAAAGTAATTTTATTATTGTTTTAAAGATATTATTGATTAAATATGATTGTCAAATTTTATAGAATTTCGAAAAATACAAATTTTCACTTTTAAAATAGCTATAAATTCAAAACTACATGTTGCCAATTTTCATGTTATATGATGTAAAACAGAGTTTAATAAAGTTTCCTGAATTTAAAGCTAACTATATTTTTTTAAATGCTTTATGCAATATTTTAAATTTCAAAAATATTGTAGCAAAAAAAAATATTATATAATGAGACGTTGTCATATTAATTCAATTTTTTATTTTATTTATTAGTACAAAAAGGATTTTTTTAAACAAAATTGTTGCCAAATTTTAATATAATGTTAAATATTAAAATTATACTTGATACTGAATTCAAAATTGCCATTAATTCAAAATTGCATGTTGCCAATTTTCATGTTATATGATTTAAAACAGAGTATAAGTAAGTTTCCTATATTTAAAGATAACAATACATGTTTAAATGCCTTATGCAATATTTAAAATTTCAAAAAAAAAAATATTATTTAATGAGACGTTGTCATATTTCCATCAATATATTTTTAATAGTTTATAAGATATTCAATTTTTTATTTTATTTTTCTAATTATATAATTTTAGTCACAAAAACGATTTTTTTTAAACAAAATTGTTGCCAAATTTTAATATAATGTTAAATATTAAAATTATACTTGAGACTGAATTCAAAATTGCTATTAATTCAAAATTGCATGTTGCCAATTTTCATGTAATATGATTTAAAACAGTGTTTAAGTAAGTTTTCAAAATTTAAAACTAACTATATATGTTTAAAAGCCTTATGCAATATTTAAAAATATTAGAGAAAAACGTTTATTAATTAATGAGACGTTGTCATATTTCCATCAATTTAGTTCTCTTAATTTATAAAACACTCAATTTTTTACTTTATTTTTTTAGTTATAATTTTAGTCACAATAACGATTTTTTTAAACATTTTGGTAAATTTCAATAAAATCGTTAAATATTAAAATTGTACTTGAGATGAATTATCGAAAATCAATTTGTGAAAAATTTAATTACTTAAAAAATCACTAAATTCATTTTTTTTAATATTTTATACAATTTTTAAAAATATTACAATATAAATGCACACTTGATTTAATTAAGCTAAACACGTTGTCTAATTTAATTTTTTTATAAAATAAAATACTGAAGGACTCAACTGCCATAAATCCTTTTACATAAAAATTGTAATTTTAAAATGTCACCAACATTATTTTTTTTTTGTAATTTTTAGATATATAAAAATAGTGATTCAAAAGTTTTTTTTTTAGACAAACACGTTGCCAAATTTCACTTTTGCCACAAAAGTGCGAATTCTACTTGAGACTTAATTGTCGTAAATCTATTTCTGGGAAATTGTAATATATAAAAAACATTAAATAATGTTCATCAATATTTTATGCAACTTTTGGAAATATATAATTACCATGCAGAGTGCACGTTGTCAAATTTCACTTTCGAGTTCAATTTTACAATTTACTAGGAACTCTACTAAAATAAATAAATGAACTCATTTTCTGCAGTATTTTAAGCAATTTTTAGAACTATATAAAAAATACATGAACATAATTCAACAAAGTTTTATATAAGGCAAACACGTTGCCAAATTTCACTTGTACCACTAAAAATTAAGCATTTACTAAGAACTCTACTAAGTTTAGAAAAAACTGAAATAAATTTCTTCAATATTTAATGCATTTTTTAAAAATATAAAAAGTTGTATGTAGTTTATTCAACAAAGTTTTATAATACAGAAACACGTTGCCAAATTTCACTTGTACAATTAAAAGTTTATCATTTACTAAGAACTCTACTAAATTTAGAAAAAAATGAAATCACTTTCTTCAATATTAATTTTTTAGAAATATAAAAAGTTCACTATGGTTCAGCAAATCTTTTATATAAAACAAAAACGTTGCCAAATTTCACTTTTACTATAAGGCTCTCAATGGCCGTTTATATCTATAAATTGAAACATTTGTAAAATAATAAATTACATAAAAGAAATATCTATATAATAAAATGATATAATTTTCAAAAATACAATTTTAAATTTTTCTTAGAAATTTTCTGTTCAATGTTTTAGTGGTTTTGCTTATTATTTCTCTGGCTTTTTCTTTCGCCATTCTTTGGCTGTGCATTCATCAATTTATCAGCAGCTGCAAATGAAAACCTGCCAACCTATCCCATGCGCCTTTTATACGCAACAACACAATTATTGTTTCATTCGTTGCGCCCTGAAGTATACCACAAAATGTCGACATCCCACAACATGTTGCTGTTAATACAAACAAAAACACAACAACAGCTAATTCATCAACGTCGTCGCATCGTCGTGTCCTGTATCGTCCTGCTTTGTGTGTCATCCATCGTTGCTTTGCCAGCGGCCATATTCGATTTACTGTCAAAATCAATACGGGCACGTGTGCGCCTCAAAAAATATATGTGAAACAAAAAAAGAAATAAACCAAAATTATGTGAATAAAATATATACTTTCCTAATCACAAAGTTCTAATAATAATAATAATAATGGCTGCGCAAGAGGCTGTTGAACGTGTTCGGCATGCTTTACCATGTTAAGTCGAAGTTTATTAATTTTTCTTTTTTGTCGCCTCATTGTAATTTGTTTTAAAATACTCGTACATCTTTAATCATCTCGTAGAGCATGGCCACAAGCGCATCAAATCACCAGCCACGTCAACTGATCAGTTTGCCACACGTGATCTGTGCGATAATTGATTGTGTGCGCCTGAAAGTAGGCTATACAAAATGTATTTGCATTAGTTTTACGTATTCGCATTTCGCATGACCTGGGGCGCATTTGTTTGCGTATAAAAATTGATTTCGAATTGCATAAAATGTTGTTGTGTGCTTGTTTTTCTGATGCTGTATTTTTGTGGCTGGCTCTGGGTCATGGGAAGCAAATGATTGGGTGCGCACAATTGTGCAAAATAAACTATTTATTATGGTTTTACAATGCAGATATGAGAAAACCAAAACATGAATATTATATAATTCGATTTATATATATAAGTTTAATTTTCGATGTTCTATATACGATATATGCACCAAAAAATGGTATATCTTATGAAATCAGGAACTTAAAATAAGCGGATTAGTTAAATTTTTGGTACCATCGTAGAAAAAACTATTAAAATGTTATAAACTGAATTTAATTGAAATTGATTCAGAGAATTTCGAGCTATTACTGAATATATTAAGATTATGAACAATTTTAAATATGTTTTTTTTTTTTAATTTTCTCAAACTATATTTTAAAACTAGATTAATTTCCATCTATTTTTTATATATTTTGATTTAAAAATTGTTTCAATATTTTCGTGTTTGCGTTTAAAACACTCGAAGCGCCTAAAATAAGCATGCCACAAAAGTTCTACATAATTTACAGCGCATTCGGCAGCACATAAGCCTTTTGATTTATTGGCAAATAAAAGGGTTTAAAAGTGCGCATTTTTGTCACCACACAGCATGGCGCCCAAATAACTTAGTTACTTCATAATAAAAATAACAAAAAAAAATCACAATTCGTAACTTAAACAAGTAGTGTTGAAAATTTAGCAAAAGCTCTACAAAACAGCAATAAATCTTTTATTTTAATTGAGGACCTTTTCAGAGTTATTTGAATAATTAAAAAAGTATTTAATTTTTGCAAAGTTTTTTTTTTTTGGTTTTTGAGTGCAGTAATCCTATAAAACAATGTCACAAGCAGTGACTAAAAATAAAATAAAATGTAAAGAAAAAATATCAAAGGGCACAAAAAACAATGTTGCCGTGTCGCGCGCGCTTATCGCTCGAATATCCGTTAAATATTGGCGTTAATAAAGGACAACAATTTTTTGTGTTATCGCTGCACCTTTGCGCGCCCACAGCGGCAGCAGGACACAGCAGTAACGGGCTGCCGGCCGACAGCAACAACGGTTGTTCAAATAAACAACAAAAGCAGTACAAATAAAAGGCCAACAAAATGGCGATTCTGTGCACAGAACAGCGCAACATGCTGTCGGCACAAGAGCAGGAGCGGTACTGTGTTGCAAAGGGCGTCAATTTTTATGCTTAATTTTGAAAATTTGAATTTTAAAAAATTATAATTTACATGAAAGTACATTTTACATCCAACCAATATTAAATTTGCAAATCCAGAACCATAAACAAATCGAAATTAGAAATACTTTTCGGTCTTCTGTAATAAATCGGTTTCGATTATGGTTTCGTTAACTTATTCCGATTGCTGTTAAAAATAAAGAATACAAATAGAAAATTGCATCAAGTTTAAATATTGGATTTTTGTTACAATTCGGTTATAGTAACTATTTCGGTTAATTGTTTCATTTTCAGTTATTAAATAAATTAAGAAACGAAAGTTAAATCAAAGTTCGATATTGGTTTTCTGTTTCAATTCAATTACTTGTAATATAAATTAGAATAGACAAAATTAAAAGACAGTTAATATTTCGATTACCTGTTTCAACAAAAGAAATTTAAAAATCCTATTTGAAATTCAAAAAATTCCTAGCGAAATTCAAAAATTTACAAATTCTTTTTGAAACCAAAAGAAATACAGAAAATCAGTTTAAGATTAAATAAACTTTAAATGGTTAAATACAAAAGCACCTTAGATGTTCTCAAAATATACGAAAAAATGGTGAATTTCACGAATTCGCACACTTAATGTACGTGGAGCAGTTAAATTTTTGGCACAAACTGGTAAAAACTATTATAATTACATGATCTGAATATAATTTAAATTGCTATAATACTTTACGTGATACTGAAGTATATATTATAAATTTGAACAAATGGAATTTAAAACTAATCAGTCTTTTACTCACATTTTTAAATAAATTAATTTTCATAAGAATAAAATTGAAAAATTTCAATTTATTGGGCCATTTTCCGGCTTTCAAACGCATTCCGATTGAATTTCATATTCAATTTGTAAAAAAATGATTTTGACTTCAATGCCACAATACCAGAAAATGTTTCCAAATAAATTCAAATCGTTAAAAATTAAAGCAAAGGCACTAAATTCATTTGAAAAACCGATTTTCGATAGAAATTCGATAGATATTCGATAGAAATTCAATAGAAATTCGATCAAAATCCGTATTAAAATATTTTTCTTTGTGTTTAAAGGCCCTTTGTGCGCCCGTTCAAGGGGGTCCTGTAACATTTTCTTTGCCCAATGCGTTGATTTATTGTTTTTAATTTAAAAATGTTCGCTTTGCTGCTCGCCATAACAAGCGAAATTTGTTGTGTAAAAGCAAAAAAAAAGCGAAAAAGTACAACAACAAAAAAACTGAAAATATTGTCAATATAAATAATTCACTAGATGGCGCGACTGCATGCAAATACAGCCGGATATATTATGGCAGTATAAACAATGCAAACTGATTTTGAGTCGTTGCCATTTTTAACCTCCATTATTTACAGTTTTTTCTTTTTTTAAATATTTATATTATATTGTATTTACAGATTGGGCACCATGCAGGGTTCCGCACACCAACAACAGCTGGCACAAAGTATGTCAACGGGTAATAATACCCTCGGCGGTCACGGCATCGATCGTGGCGGCGGTGGCGGCATGGGTCCCGGCATTGGACCCGGCGGTGTTAATGGACCCGGTGGGCCACATTGTCAGATGAGTGGTTCGCAGCCGTTGGTTATGCCTGGTTTTCCATTGCGCACCTCACATTCGGCGCACGCACCGCACTACTCACCGTATTCACCATCCAGGTAGGTGTTTTTTTTTACATTTTTTGTTGTAATTTGTTTGCATTTAAATGCAATTTAATTGAATTGGTTTGAAATTTATTTCTAATTGTAGCTTCAATTATTTCAATTTAATTAAGTTGAAGTTTAATTTAATTGGTGCATTGTTTAAAATTGTTTGCAGTTGGCATAAATAAAATAAAATAATAAAGTAGTTTTTTTTAATTTAAGTTAGTTTTGCAAATTAAAAATTACAGATTCCTATCGCAAATGTATCGTGTTTATCAGGCATGTTCTCAAATTCACAGACTAAAATTTAGCAAAATACAAAAGCAAAAACACAAAACAAAAACAAAAGAAAATCAAAAACACAAAAACTAAAGCACGGACAAAAACAAAAGGAAAGGCAAAAATCGAAAGCAATGAGAAAAACAAAAGGAAAGACAAAAAAGCAAAAACTCAAAAACCAAAAGCAAATACTCAAAACTAAAAGCAAACGATAAACGACAAAAGCAAAAACAAAAGCAAAAACTCACAAACACAAAAGCAAAACACTACAGCAAAAAGACAAAAGTAAAAACACAAAAACAAAAGCAAAAACAAAAACAAGAGCAAAAACACAATCAAAAACACAAAAAGCCAAAGATAAAAACACAAAAACAAAAGCAAAAGCAAAAACACAAAAATCAAACACAAAAATAAGAACACAAAACCAAAAACACGAACACAATAGCAAAACACAAAGGCAAAAACACAAAAACTGAAGCAAAACAATAGCAAAGAAACAAAATCAAAACCAAACACAAAAGCAAAAACAAAAATAAAAACAAAAACAAAAGCAAAAACACAAAAACAAAAGCAAAAACACAAACACAAACGCAAAAAAAACGATTAGACTATCGAAAATAAATAATAAAAATGTTTTTTATATTTTGCAAAAAAAGATATATTTTCATATATTATTATATTAAAATTTAAAATTTAATAATATTTTGTAGTATTTTATGGTATTTATGGACTAAAAACCATAAAATCAATTGGATTAAATTAAAATTTAAAATTTAATAATAAAATGACAATATATCCTATTGCGTGTTTTTAGGGTATTTTTTTCTGATTGTTGTTTAACTAAAATTTATTCAAAATCTTCAAAAACATCATTAAATCACAGAATTTCATTAAAAATTTGGTTGAGTTTCAAATAAAGTTGTTAAATTTTGTGCATGTTTTGTGATGCCTCATGTTTTGCGCACTAATGAGCCTCATTAATACATGTCAGGCGCGCAACAAGATCCTCATGCGCTCGAGCTCTGGCCAACAGCACGTCACCCACCAGCGGCAACAACTGCCATCTGCCGTCAGCAAATCATCAGCAGCAACATCAGCTGCTTCATAATGAAATTCAGCGCGTTGCTACTACTCAATCGTCATCTGAAGACGTGGCCACTTAAAATGTTTAGTGTTGCCAGCTTAGAGCAGTACAAAAAATACAAAAAAGGAAACAAATAAAAAACATAAAACCCACACATTTTTTTTTTGTAGCAACAACAATTTGTTGTTGTATTTTTTGTAGTTGTCATGTACAAATCATCATTACCTTCATTTGCAAAACAAGATTTTTCTTCGTTGCTGCTGCTGCTGTTGTCTTGGACTTGGTTGCTAGTCGATGTTGGCAACATTTACTAAAGCAGCAGTTGCTGTTGCTGTTACTGTTACTGCGCTTTATCTACCTTGTACAATGTTGTTGTAGTTGTTGTTTATTGTTGCTGCAGTTGCATGAGAGCCTTGCCACACGGCAGCCAACGATTTATAACCGTCATGTTGCACACAAAACCATTTGATTCGCAGCAACATCATCCAGCAGTGCTCGCCGTCTGCGTCTTCAACTCAAAGACACAATTGGAACTACTCAGTGGTGAGGAGAATACGTTGTAAAGCTCATGCTTTCGCTCGCGTGCAACAACTGGGCTCAGCAGCAGCAGCAACAGCAAATCCTTTCTTATGAGCTACGTATTCCTGCTTTGCGTCCCTGCTTTGCGTCCTTTCGAGTCGGCTTAGTCGAATATATTGCTGCACTAACGATATGGCTTAAAATGAAATTGTTGCAACAACAGACAAAACAACATCGAAATCCGCAGCAGCATCAACAACAACAGCAGCAGCAACATCTTCTGTTGCCAGCGACAAATCTCTTGAGAAAACTTGCATTAATGTGGCACGACGCGTGGCGCGCGTGTAGGTGTGGAAAATCCAAGAAACATGCAGTAGTCGCAGCAGCAGCAACACAAAACCCAGATACAAATCTTGAAAACAAAAATTACAAAAAGTAGCAGCAGAAACCTCGTTTTGTGGCTGCCTGCAAAGCAAAAAATGTAGGCGTTGCAAAAAGGTGATGACGACGACGCTGCTGCGCGCTGTGCATAAGAAGTAGGAGTTATAGTTGCTGTTGTTGCACTTGGTGGGGTGTTTAAGGCATTCACACTGGTTTCTTGGGTTAAAGTTTACTACTGTTTATTGTCGGGGTTTAACGGTAGAGTTTTGTTTTGCATACGAATTGCATATTAAACTAATGTTGGCGACCCACGCAGGTGGGCGGCCTCAACCAACGACGACAATAGTGACAATTTGCCGGTCATGAAGTTGGTCATAATGTTGGCTAAGAAATTGGCTGACATTATGAAAAATATTAGAGGCTTATTAAGAAATGCTTTTTATGCTTGAAAGAGTGGAAAATATGCAGGGGGTTTAAAAGCAACAGAAAAAATAGTGTTTGTGTAAGAGTATAGAATGGAAAAAAGGATAAAAACCGTATACCTACCAGAATGGTAGACCAATACAATTACATTTTTAACTGGAAATAGCTCTAATTTCTATATTACGTGTCATTGAGGCCTCCTCATTATGAATAAATTATTTTTTTTTCTAATATTTTTTCGAAAATATTTTTTTTTGTTGTTTTTTTCGAACATATATATTTTTTACTAATAAAACTTAATAAAAAAATGTTTCGAATTTTTGTTTAACGAAAACAAAAAAAAAAATGGCAATAAAATAATTTTTGAAAAAAAAGCAAACAATATTTTTGATATAACTCTTTATTCTTCCTTAAAAAAAAATTGAAAAATTTTCCAACATTTTTTTTTTTCGAAAATAAAAAAAACGAAAAAAATTTCATGAAAAATAATAAAATGATTCTACGAATATATATATTTTTTCAAATAAAACTTGAAAAAAATTGTTACGAAAAAAAAAAATTTATGAAAATAAAATAAAAATCGAAAATTGTTTTCATGAAACAATTTTTTTATAATAACTCTTTAATCTTCGTTAAAAATAAAATAGCGAAAAAAATGTCTGAAAGAAGATTTCATCATATTTCATTATGAACAAATTTTTCAAAAAAAAAAAAATATTTCAAAAATAAAAAAACGAAAAACAAATATTTTTGAAATAAATGTTCGAAAAAAAATGTCATCAAATTGTTACTAAACATTTTTTTAACGAAGATAACAAAAAAATCTAAAAAAAATCCTGAAAGAATTTTTATAATAACTCGTTAATCTTCGTTAAAAAATAAAAAAAATTGTTCGAATAAAATTTTTTTTTTCGAAAATAAAAAAATGTTCGAAAAAAAAAATCCAAGAAATATGTTTGCATATTTCATTATGCATAACCCTAGTAGAAATTTGCCCGATGCGCCATCGGGAAATGATCGGGTTTTCATTGGGTAAGCCCTATTAGAGAAAATGTGATCATTGTCTTTGCATGCCCTTATCATGCTTACCATACCAGGGTTAACATTATCTAAATAGTAAATTTTCCCGATCATAGCTACATTATTTGTTCCTCATAACGAAATTAGCATCAGGCAATGATCGAGATTTAATGAGAGAAACCCTATTATGCTCGGGCTCTGACAAGGCAATTGTCGGGTAAATAATAAAATCGGGAATTGCCCGATCAGTACATGATCATGGCCTGAGGTCAGTACATGATCAGGACACAGCGTTACAATGACATTATGGGCCTCGTCATAACCCTGATCATCTCGAATAATGACATGATCACTTCATGACCATGGCCCTACCAAAATTTTTACTATGGAAATGGTCCTTCGAATATATATTATTTTCGAATAAAACATGAAAAATTGTTACGAAAAAAAATCGAAAAAAAAGTTCGGAAAAAATTCCATGAAACAATTTTCTTTTGAGAATAAACCTTTACTATTTGTTGAAAAAAAAAATTTAAAAAATTGACGAACAAATTTTTTTGTTTCGAAAATAAATATCGAAAAAAATAGTTTCGACATAAATGTTCGAAAAAAATTCCATGAAAAACATTTTATATAACTTTACTTCATCGTTAAATATCTCTAGTAGAAATTTGACCGATCCTTGATCGATAAATTATAGGGGTTTCGTCGTGTTATTTGTCACGTTATGAATAATGAAATGCATTATCGATTGGGTCCTGACCACTCAATGCTAGTTTAAAGATGGTAATGACAAACGGCCCGTTCGATTTTTAAACATGGTTCTTGAAAGAAACCCGATATTACACCCGATTCTCTGAAATAATGACATGCTGAAATAATGACAAGAGTTGAAAAGATTTACCTTAGGAATTAATTTTCTGATTAATCAAAGAGGTTACCCTATATTGTAGGATATTGAAATAACTGGAATAGCAAATAAAAATAGCAGATGTTACCATTCGGGTTTTTACTTTAAAATTTCGATAAAAAAGTACAAGTGTGGCAACACTGCTGCCAGGTTTCGCATTATAATGCGTAGTTGTATCGATTTTCACTGCAGCTCAGGTTGTATTTTGTTTGGTTTTTTTCGCATAGTTTTACATAAATTTGACGGCTTTCTGCGCCGGCAATAAACTGAGCCGGAATTGCTAGAGCGAAAGGCGAGAAATCGCTCATTAATCGAAGGAAATCACGAGGTGGATTGTGAAAATACACCGCGTCGTTGTTGTCGTGACGATGTTGGTGACAATTTGTTGGCTCTTGTTGATTTAATGATTATGTGATTTAAATGAAAACGAAAATGATGATGACAACTGACAAGGTGTGAATAACATGCAAAGTAGATTTATTAAATGAGTTCTAAAGGAAAACAGTGTTTTTTAAAAACTAATTAGCATTTTATATATTGTTAGAATATACTATTTTATTACATACAAAATTTCAATAACTTGAATTAACAGTATTAAAATTTATTTTATAATGTAACTAATTCCCAGTAATACGAACGACTCAGTTTACACAGAGCCCCACACACGAACGTGCACAAAAGCTCGGTATAATATTTACACTGCACGACGACAGCCATTCAGAGTAAGGCTCCTGAATTGAGATAAAATTAAATTACATTTACACTTCACATAATCGTACACAAATACACTCAAACAGACACCACCTACACATGTATACTATACAAACAGATATACTATACGTGTGCAGAAGATAAAAGTAAAGTCCATATAAAATTAAAATGATGCTGAAAATTGCACAGAGAAATGAAATGAAATGAGATAAAAATAAAATAAGTTTAAAAAAAATACAAATCAAACACACATCTTTTTCAATTTACCCAACATTTTCAATTTCACACAGTTAGATGTGAAGTGAAAAAAAGCAGAGAAAGACATGTGCAGTACCAGCGCTCGTTCCAGCACATTAAAAATCCTTTTAAGCTCTTGTTTAATTTTAATTTTAATTTTTTTTTCAACTTTTTATGTCACTTGATGTTTTACGTTACTAGCGTATTTTTTTGTCCTAGTCTTTTTTGTAACTTTTTTATAACTTTTATTAACTTTTTTTTGTATTTTTTGCGTTACACTGCACTTATTATAGTCAATGCTCTCTCTCACCTCATTCGTTTTTATTGCAGATTTCACATAGACAAACGCTGTCAGCATAGATGTTCCTGGAAATGCTTGAGTATCGCCTTAATTTTACTAGCAGTCGTCCTAACGGCCATGTTGGCCTATTTTGCAGGTAAGCAACTCATCAACTAGTATTACACGTGTAAGAGCAATATGAAGTGTTGCTCTCAGTGAAGAGCAAAGTGTCTAAAACACCTGCCAGCGCTGGGCTGCTCTGCGCTCTGTGTCAAGTGTGTCTTTTGTCATATTATTAATTAAGCAAAAAAGCAAAAAATAAAGTGGGAGTAGGATTTAATAACATTGGCAAATATTCAAACACACACACAAGAGTTTCTCTGCATGGACAGAAAACTCTGGTGTAACTCTTGCCTAATGCTGTGTAAACAACAGGACCTGGCAACACACACACACCCAACAGTGTACTTCATTAACATTATGGTGCAAACACACACACAAACACGTTGCATTAGGTTGGCAACACTGGCGAGCAAAAGCGTGGGCTTCAATGCTATACAAAATTAGTTGGCATTAGTTTGCAGTGCTGCCATATAGTGCAGTTTAGTGGGTGGCTGGATGGATGGTTCGTTGGTTATTTCGTAGTCGTACCGTCTCGTTGGTCGTTGGTCGTCGGTAGCTTGGCAACAAAGGACCTACTCTCATTAGGGAAATGTGTCAAAATGCACTGTTAGTGAATGAGATCGCGAGATTGTGTTCAGTGTAAATGCGAAATTTAAATTTACTTTTTGCGCGCTTATTTATATTTCGGAGAGGACTTTAATGCAGTTAAATAGTGTGACACAAGTGCCAGCAAGGACTAATATTTAATTATAATGTTTGGCATTTTAATAAGCTTGTAATAAGACCTTCTCTCGAAGTCAGAACGTAATATATATGATTTATTACTAAAGAAATATATGAACTTATAGCGAAGCACTATCCTTAATTATTATTATATTGTATATTGTACCTAAACACTTATTATTATATTGTTAAATTAACTTTCTACTTTAAATAACAAAACACTATTGTAAACTTTTATTAATTTGTATAATCAATGCCTTTGAAATTTAAATTGTTTTCCTTTTAAACAAAATATGTAAAATAAATCATTATTGAATGAGCCAAGCTCCTCTACTGGCGCCCAACGTAAAATAAAAAAAATAAAAATATATTTTTTTTTCTTTCAAAATTGAAAATTAAAATCAAATATCTTTCAATTTTTTTTTGCTCCTGAAAAAAAAATAAAAAATAAATTTAAATGCCACGATTGCGTCGCTCAAACTCAGCAGCAAGACTCAACAATGCATCGTCAGCGGATAATTCACCAGCAATAGGCATGGATATTCCACCAGAAGGGTCCCCATCCAGGGTTCAGCCTGCGTCGGTCCCTTCGGTGACGCTATCCGACATGCAATTGCGAATGCTATCCTTAATTATTATTATATTGTATATTGTACCTAAACACTTATTATTATATTGTTAAATTAACTTTCTACTTTAAATAACAAAACACTATTGTAAACTTTTATTAATTTGTATAATCAATGCCTTTGAAATTTAAATTGTTTTCCTTTTAAACAAAATATGTAAAATAAATCATTATTGAATGAGCCAAGCTCCTCTACTAACTGATATATGAACTGATAATACAAAATATAAGATGTTAATTTGAAAATAAAGTTCTAGATTTGGGAGAAAATAATGTGGCTCTAAAAATGTGCAAGAAATGAAAGAATCTTGCTGCAAGAACAAGAATGACAAAAACAAGATCGACCGGCGTAATAAATTCAAAGGAATAGGAGTAAAAAAAAAGTAAATATGAGCATGAGATAACACATGTATTAAGATATGAAAACGAATGAATACAGAGTTTTTGATTTGCGATCACAGAATTTTGCTCTTAAAATGTGCGAGAAATACAAGACTCTTGCAGCAAGAACAAGAATGACTCTACAAGACCAAAATTGAACTGCTGAATAAATTGTAATAGTTAAATAAGAGCATGAGATAATACGAAATCTAATATATGAAGATCAATATAGAGTTGTTGGTTAAGGAACACGAAATTGGTCTCTTAAATTTTCAAGGAAAACAAACTCTTCTAACAAGAACAAAACGGGCCATGCAAGAACAAGATCGACTTGTCAGATAAATTATGAGAACTAGGATCAATTGTTAAATATATTACGAAGTCAAAGATGTTGTGAAGAATGTTAAGTTTAAAATTTGGGAGAGCAGAATTTGCCTCTTAAAAAAGTTTCAAAATCCAGAAGGAATCAAGAAGTATACGGATTAATATACAGCTAAACCGAAAAATCATTCATTTCAAGAAATGGATTTACTTAGCCGTCAAAAAAATAACTAAGTAGAATTATTCTTGAATTCAGTTATTAATTTCTTAGGTATCAACAAAGTAACTAAGTAGAATAAGTCTTGAATTCAATTGTTAATTTCTTAGGTATTGAAAAAGGACTAAGTAGAATTATTCTTGAATTCAGTTATTCATGTTGTTGTGTTTTTGTCCCAAAATTTAAAGAATACGTGTTCGTATAGTTGTTGTTTTTACGATCTTGCTTTGAGCGAATATTACAGAGAGAGCAATATCGATGAAAACAACAACAATACATGAACACGTGTTCTTTTTGCTAAGAATACAGCAACAATTTTGAGTGTTTTTTTTTGGTTTTTAATAATCAATAAAATAACTTCTGAAAATCTAGTTGAATAAAATTTGTACAACTAAGTAATTTGCTTTCTTGATATCCAGATGACAAATTCTTGAAATTTAGTAGCATTGATGTTAGGCAAATTAACTATTTTTCTTTCTAACCGAATTCTTCTCGAGTTTTAGAATTTTATTTCCCTCCGTGCATATCAAAGTCTGTTCTTCTCACTGTCATTACCTCCATTTGTATGCAATTTCCATTGACGTTACGCCAAACCTTACTGCTTCAAATGCATTTGTATTGCCACGTAATTTAATGCCCCCCACTTTTCACTTTATTGCGAGTGCACATAAAGCATCTAGTGACTATTATATACCCCACACAGACCCTGGAGCGCCAATCATTAGCTCCTAATTTGCGACCACTAAATGGCCACTAAATTTAGCGCTTGCTGCACTTCACGGCAACCCTCAACAGTGGCTACGCAAATCTTGCAATTTCAAATACGACTCGACTCATTTTTGAATCGCAGCTCATTTGTTATACAAAAAAAAAACAGCACTAAAAACACACAAAATAATTCAACATTGGTAACATTTGTAACAATAATTTTTTTTCGTTAGTATGGGGCTGTTTTTTTTTTGTGTGTGTGCATGTTGCAACCAAACGCCCCCATCATTGCCAGGGTTGCCATTACTCAAGCGCATTCGTAATTACTTTCAGTTCGCAGGAGCTGCTGCGTGTTTTGGAAATTGCTTTGAAGTGATTTAAATCTGTGAAACTGTGTGGTGTGCAAAATGCTGAAAGTTAACAACATTCCGCTGGTACACAGCGACCGACCAGTAACGAAAACAACAAGAACAACGAATAATGGGTGGATAGGGGAAGGGGTGTATTTTGCAACGAAAATTACACCCACGCAACGAGAGACAAAGTGTTTTTGGCCAGCACAGACAACCCGCATGTTGCTGTATGTCTGTCTGTACAAAAATTGTCTGTCTCTACAACGACAACAAACAATCCCGAACCCGAAGAACATGAAAAACAGTTTCATCATCAGTAGTGCTTCACGAAAATTTATGTTTAACGCTTTTTCTTGCACTGCTCACTGCGTTGTTTCGTCCTGCGTCGCCATGGCAACGCGTGCTGCTGCAAAGACATGCGTTGCTTGCAACCCTGCACAAAACACCGTTATCTGTCGCTCGCACATTCGCGTATGCTCATTGCCTCTCTTTCTCTCTTGCGCGGCTCCCCCGTTGGCTATAGTTGCCCCGAAAATTCACTTGCTACTCGGTACTTTCGTTAATAGTTCGTCGTCGCAACAGTCGTGATTTACTACTGCATACTAGTAGTACGTAGTAGTAGCCCGAAAAGCCCTGCACAACAAAAAACCGACAACTTCCCACCCTTTTTGCAGAATATTTTAACTCTATGGTCGGTCCGTGCACCCATTTTACTGTAGGTTTGAGTAATACGTTTGCTAAATAATTTTGTCAAAAAGCATTTGGCAAAAGTCATCGCATGCGGTTTTGTTTTGTTGATGTTGATGAAATTTTGTAGATTATGTGCGGGGAAATAAAGAATGCTTAATGAAATATAAAACATATATAAAACAAAATGAAATGAAAATAATTAAATTGGGCTTCTGTTGTGGCAAATGTAATAAAAGGAAAAGTTTTAGTAGTGTTTGTAGTTGCATCGGATAATTGTGTCACATTTAATGTGTTGTAATTTTGTGGATAATTTTGGGGTACACTCGGATTTATGTGTAAATCCGAAGATCTCAGAAAATACTTAAATTTTTAATTTTTAAATATTTTGTTGGATACTTTGTTAGATACATTTTTTTGATAACCACAACAAAAAAACAAGAAGAATGTGCATTATTATCTTTTTGGAACTAACAAACTTCATTTCTGAGACTCAGCATACTATTCTCGATAATTGATTTATTTTAAAATACATATTAGATAATGAAAATTTTAAAATGAAATAAAATATCATAAAATCAAAATTAAAGTGTTGAGGCATCGAAGAAAATAAAAATTAATAATATCTTGAAATACCGAAGAATGTTATCTTGATTATTGCTGATTTTTTTGATTATCACAAAATTTATCATACACATTTTAATTTTATGATTATATTGAAAATAGCTTTTTTAGACCCTACACTATAAGTGAAATCGTATTAAGTAACACCCAGAAAAAAGTGTGGCTGGTATACAGAAAAATAAATCATCTGCATATTCCTGAATTTCGTTCTTCAAGACATGTTTCATTGTACGACGATTTCATAATATTGATAACTACAAAATATCAATCTTATGAATTTGATGAATGACCCAAAAGTGTTCATCAATATGATTATATGTTCATCAATATGATGATATGTTCATCAATATGAAGAATATGTTTTATCATGTTAATGAAGAAAGACATAAAATACAACATATATGTGCATCATATTAAAGAATGCTGTTCATCAAACCAAATTTCAATCAAAATATTTATTTTTTCGTTCATTTTTGCCATACTTTTCAGTTGTCAAGTAATTCTTGCATAAATTAAGTAGTAAAATGTTTTTAATATATTTATTAAATATATTTTTCAAAATAATTTTTTTAAACCATTTTTTTTCGAAAGATTTTTTTAATATTTTATTTTTTTTATGAACAAAAAAAATCGGACAAAATTGTTTTTTGAATTTTTTTTCTAATCATTTTTTCTGACAATTTTTTTTTTTAACATGTTTTTCGGAGATTTTTTTTTTTGTAAATAAAATGTTAGATTTTCAGTTGTGCTATTCTACATTTGCAAAGAATTATTTTTAAATTTATATTTAAGTTTCTAACTCTAAAAACTCTAATATTAAATTGGAATAGAAAGAAATATCTTTGCTTTTCCAAAAATTTGAATATTCTTATCTCTTTCAAGTGCCTATTTATAGGGCATATTGCAATACCTCGCCTTCATTTTAACATAATCCAAATAGCTAGGCCTGAAATCTAAAACCACCGTATTACGTGTCTCTAAAGCACGTTTTAAATTTGCCAGATAAACAAATCATGAACTTAATGCCGCGCTAATATTAATTGTAACAACGTGTCTGAGCATTAATTATGACATTTGATAATAATGACATTAAACAACTTTTGCGACAAACCGGCAAAAAGCCACCAGAAACTTTAAGATTAAAAGTGCTGTATATAAACAGGAAACTTTAGGAAGATGGAGGGGAGTGTGAGATTGAATGGCAAAGCAAAAGCCACAGGCAACAATTTCAAAGGACACTCAAAAAGAGTTTAATTACTATGGGGCCAATAAATATAATAATGATACAAGGCAACAAAGGATATTTTTGGTTATGCGGTAGAGAGTGACAAACAATAAATGAGCAAAGCTTCAGAATTTGGGTGGAGTATAAAGGGAAAAGAGGTAGAAAAGAAGAAATAGAAAAGGAGAAGTAGAAAAGAAGAATTAGCAAAGACAGAAGACTAAAATAGAATAGAAGACGTTGAAGGCAGTAAACGTGCCGTTTCTAGAAAGTTTCAGAATTTTATGTGATTTTTTTGTTGTATCATTTTTTAATAGAAGTCAACGTCTTTGCGGAAACAGTTAAAGAAGTTTAAACATTGTTGTTTTTGATTTGCTGCTGTTGCAAAAAAATAAAACACCATGACAACAAACCGTACAACGTTGTAACGTTGTAAATATTGCAGCAACAAGGAGCTACTACAATTTATTGTGTCCTGGCAGCACCGAGCAGCGTCAGCCAGCCAGCCAGCACCCCCCATCGACAGAACTTTGACTTCAACTTTGTGCCGTTAGCTGCTTCCGATTTCTAAAGAAATTGTAAAATTTATGTTGGAAATTTATGTCCTTTAAAGGTTTGGTTCTTCTTTAGTGCCGCACGTTGGCTTGTTTACTGCTCACGCACAACGTTAAGGCGACGGCTTTTGCTACTTTTTTGACTACCACTTTTGGACTTCGGGTGGGTTGGACGTTTTGACCGACCTTCTTACGGATGCCTTCAACTAATTATAGTGTTTATGTGTGTAGGACGAACCGCCACATTTTTATGACACAACAACAGCAGCAGCAGAAGAAGAAGACGACAGTAAGACAGACAATAAAACTGTACATGGCAACCCTTTCTGTCTTTTCACTTCCCTTTCCTTCCTTTCCTTTTATTATTATTACAACTGTTTGTGAGGCTTTCGGAAAAGTTTCACTGAAAACGTTTGCAGAAAATGAAAATAAAGAAATTTCGGAATTGTTTACGAAAAGTTGTTGCCAAAGACTTTTTCGTTTCGGTGAATTATGTGCGTAACGTGATTTACGACAGAATAATTGTATGATGCAGTAGTAGAAAGTAGCAGTAGGTAGTAGGGGGGAGGCGTCATATAAAAAGGTGGCATAAAAAAGGATGGGGGTTATAAAATATAGAACTCAAGATGAGCAGCTCTATCGGAACTGTGGAAAAGTCAAACTCAGTGAACGTTTAGAGAAAGTTTCGTTACGTAGCAAATTTGCATAAATTGTTCTGATAAGGTTAAACGAAAGTTGAGACACATGCTTTGTTGGCAACATCCAAAAATATATGAATAATATCTATAAAATAATAATGTAAATAAATATTGCAGATAAAATTCAAAATGTTTAGATAACTCAGTGAAAAGTTAAATAAACTGTAGAATGCTGGAAACAAAAAATCAAAAAAAAAAAAATAATTACTTAACACTAAATTTTGCAGAGTGACAATTTTTTCTAGTTAAACACGAATTTTTTTATAAAAAATTAAAGAAATTTCAATTTTTAGGGAAAATTGAATTTCTGGTGAAAACTTGAATTTTTAGTGAAAAATTGAATTTTTAGTGAAAATTGAATTTTAATTGAAAATTTAAATTTTGACTGAAAAATTGAATTTTTAGTGAAAAATTGAATTTTTAGTGAAATAGGTATTGAATTTTTATTGAAAAATTGAATTTTTAGTGAAAAATTAAATTTTTAGTGAAAAATTGAATTTATGCTGAAAAATGGAATTATTAGTGAAAAAATGAATTTTGCTGAAAAATTGAATTTTTAGTGTAAAATTGAATTTTTAGTGAAAAATTTAATTTTTAGTGAAAATTTGAATTTTTAGTGAAAAATTAATTTATTAGTGTAAAATGGTATTTTTTTAGTGAAAAATTGAATTTTTAGTGAAAAATTGAATTTTTAGTGAAAAAATGGATTTTTAGTGAAAAATTGAATTTTTAGTGAAAAATTAGATTTTTAGTGAAAAATTTAAATATTTAGTAAAATATGTAAATTTTTAGTGAAAATTTGAATTTTTAGTGAAAAATTGAATTTTTAGTTAAAAATTGAATTTTTCGTGAAAAATTGAATTTTTAGTGAAAAAATGAATTATTTAGTTTAAAATTTAATAATTAGGGAAAATTTAAATTTTTAAAGAAAAATTGAATTTTTAGTGAAAAATTAGATTTTTAGTGAAAAATTTAAATATTTAGTAAAATATGTAAATTTTTAGTGAAAAATTGAATTTTTAGTGAAAAATTGAATTTTTAGTGAAAAATTGAATTTTTAGTGAAAAATTGAATTTTTAGTGAAAAATTGAATTTTTAGTGAAAAATTGAATTTTTAGTGAAAAATTGAATTTTTAGTGAAAAATTGAATTTTTAGTGAAAATTTGAATTTTTAGTGAAAAATTGAATTTTTTAGTGAAAAATTGCATTTTTAGTGGAAAAAAATGGATTTTTAGTGAAAATTTGAATTTTTAGTGAAAAATTAAATTTTTTGTGAAAAATTGAATTTTTAGTGAAAATTTGAATTTTTAGTGAAAAATTCAATTTTTAGTGAAAAATTGATTTTTTGGTGAAAAATTTAATTTTTAGTGAAAATTTGAATTTTTAGTGAAAATTTGAATTTTTAGTGAAAATTTGAATTTTTAGTGAAAATTTGAATTTTTAGTGAAAATTTGAATTTTTAGTGAAAATTTGTATTTTTAGTGAAAATTTGAATTTTTAGTGAAAATTTGAATTTTTAGTTAAAAATTGAAATTTTAGTGAAAAATTGAATTTTTAGTGAAAAATTGAATTTTTAGTGAAAAATTGAATTTTTAGTGAAGAATTGAATTTTTAGTGAAAAATTGAATTTTCAGTGAAAAATTTGTAGAAAAAAAAAATATTTTTAGTCAAAAAATAATTTTTAGTCAAAAATTGATTTTCAGTAAAAAAAATTTAGTTTTAGTGAAAAATTGAATTTTTAGATAAAAATTTTATATTTATTCAAAATTTGAATTTTTCGTGAAAAATTGAATTTTTAGTAAAATAAATGATTTTTTTTTTTGAAAAACAATTTTTAAATAAAGTTTTATTTTTTATTACTGCAAAAATCGAAATATTTCGAGAAAACTTTCATACTTTTGGTGTATAAATCTTTTTTTTTTAGTAAAAATTGTCATTCTTTAGTTTAAATTTACATAGAAAAAAAACCATAACAAGAACCTTCTGCAATTGCGCCAAATTCCTAAAATTCTAAAGTGATTTAAAAGTAAATCAGAATTGTTCAAACAATACATGGAACATGGCTCCAATAAAACTGCATATCAGCACAACAAAGAATACCTAATGGAATCAGCATTTAAATCAACCCTTTACACAATGATTTCCTGCTGTTTCAGAGCCCCCTCCAATTCCGAGCGCAGTTGCAATTTTAATTATCTTAAAGAACATTTGAAAAATTTATCGACTGCTTCGTCGTTGTCGTCTCCAACTTACAACTGAATACCAACAAATATTGACAAAGAAATTGAATTCTCGACACCTACAAAAATGCCAACGAACAAACCAAGCAAGCAAGCAACCAACCGACCAGATCGACCAACCGACCGACCCACCAAACGTTAGTCCAAAACATACGATTTCGAGGGTGCGAACCATACACGACGACGACGAGTACAACGGTGGACGGCGACCTCAAACGAAATCAATGAAAATTGCTCACATTGCAAAGTCACACATGCAAGCACACACTCTCCCACTCACACTGCAATATATACAAATACAAGCGCACACACACATGCAGACCGACCGACCGACCGACAGACAGTAACAAACAATTGCTCTTCAATTGTTTGCAATACTTTTTCAAGGAATGTTGCCTCCGCTGCTGAACCACAGAGACAAAGCTGCCGGGAAAGTTGCTAGAATTGCATTCTTTTGTGGTTTTCAACTCATTCACACATACATGCATAAAGCACTCAACACGTGACCAGCACACATACACAAGAATTCACTTAAAAAAAATATATTGTTTTAGACAAGCATAACATTTTTCAATTTAAACAAAATTATGTTATGCTCTTTTTAATTATTAATAGTTTGAATAGTATTCAAAAATGAATACTGCATAAAAGTTAAGTTTTATATATTAAGAGCCATGTAATTATTATATTTTATAAAAATATATTTGCGACAAACATATTTTACTTAACAAAATATCTAAAAGTAAATAGACATAATGCGAAGCAACCATATTAAAAATAAAACAATACACTTCAAAAGTTACTAAAAAATTTAATCTGAATAACTTGTTTTAACCATATTATAATTGTGCTAAATATTAATTAATATTATAAATATGTTTACACACTAAATGTTTCTAATAAAAAGTGCAATTGGTATTGAGGGATTTAGTATGACATTTATTTCATACATAAATTACTCATCACCAGCAAACATACTACATTTCACTAAAATAAAATATGTTTTTCACAAGCATAACTGTTTTCAGTTTGAACATGGCTATGCTCATTTTAATTTATTTTAATTTGTTCAAAACTATAACTCATTTCAAATATTTTACAAATAATATAACTGCTTTAATTATAAAAATACTTCAATCATAATTTGAAGGATTAAGTTTTACTTAATTAAATAATATTGAAAAAAACATCTACAAAATTGTGACAATTATAAAAATATTTGAATCATTTATAAATATATTTTTTTTAGTGTCTTTGATAAAATGGGTTTGTTGACGAGATCGTCGCATAAAAGAAGCACTCGTTTTTGTGGGTTGTTCAATAAAAATAAAATAAGAAATTGAAATTGCATTTCGTAGTTTTCTTTTTTTTTGCACATTTTATGATTTTATTTGCGCCAAACAAAAGAATTGTGGCGCTCTAACGAACTTTGCTTGTTCTGTTGTAGGTGTAGAATGTGGTCAGTGTTATGTGAAAAATGACGAAAATTTCGAAGAATTGCGCAACACAATTGGACGAAAAAAATAGTTCTTTTAAATTTTAATTTATTGTAAATTTATTTTCATTTTTTTAATAATTAAACATTTTTTATAAATTAAAACGGCGTCAAAAAGCGGATCTTTGCATGCACTTTAAGTTTTTTTTTACATTTTCTAAAAATATCGCCTACTTTGTGATGACATAATCGACACCGCTCTCGCAAATCGTCTGTAAGTCCTCCCTCCTGCACCTGACCATTCACGATATATCGCATGCAAATCCTTGAGCATCATTTGCAGCTGCAAACGACACTGGCTGGCTTCTCGTTGGGTTGTGGCCTTTATCCGCTGTTTCCGGTGTTGCCAAAGCGGAAGCGGATTTTGCAAATAACTGTCCTCGTTGCAAAAGATTGCAGTGCAGCAGACCAACCCCACCAACAGAACCTTTGTCGAAAACATATCTCCTACAATTTTTTTCACGTAGAATTCTTCTTTTTTTGTTTAACAATTCTTCTTGTTTTTCGAAATTGTGGCTTCTATTTCAGCGAGCTTTGAGCGCGTTGTCTTTGTGTTTGTTTCTGTGTGTGTGTGCAGGCGTATCCTTATATCCTAGCTGTTGTTGTTTTTGTTATCCTTTGCAACAACAAAAGCAGCATTAACGCGATTCATGCTCGAATGCCTGCTGCAGCTGACTTCGCTTTTGGCAGTGGAATTAATTCGCCGCAATGGCAACCGTTCCGTTCGACGTTGTCATACCGGGTGTAGGGTGGTACGGTAAATATTTGCCTACGGGCAAAAATGCTATACCCGTCACATAGATCAGCCTAGCAACGAGTAGGACGAGGTGGAAGATGAGAAGGACGACTTATCATTTGCAACAGCGAGAAGAGTGATTTATGTAAAATACAGGGTGCATGAAATGATGTCACTGGGTTTATCATTATTGGGCTTTTGCTGACGCTACGTTTTGTTGTGCCACAAAACAAAAGTGTTACGATTTATCGAAAGTAGTCTTAAATTTAAATAAAAAATCAAATCGTTGAAAGTTTGCAAAAAATTTAGCTTATTGCGCTAATTTAGCTAATTTAGCTTATTGAGTCGATTCTTCTCTCTGGGAAGAATCGACTCGGTGATGAATTGTTTTGGAAAAGAATTTAAAAAAATATATTTTGTTGGTGCTGAATTGTCTCGAAAAATACTTGACTGGGTTGAAAATTGTCTGGCAAATAATTGTCGGGGGAAGAATTATCTGGAAAATATTTATTGGGAATATTTGTCCGACTACCTTTTTCTATAGCTAAATTCACAGTTTTATCCTACAATTGAATCTAAGCCTACGAATCGGTGATAAATTGTCGGCCGCAAAAGAAATATTTGGGGAAGAATTGCTTGGTGCAGAGTTCCCTGTGAGTTATCCGGATTATCCGGGAAATAATTATCTAGGAGAATGGTTCTGTACTCCTCTACTATACCTCTTGTTTCAGTGATATTCTACAAAGACAAATTAAATATTTTTCTTGATGGGAGATTTGTACATCTCCCCCGTTTCGAGATTTATGGTTTCAATTGTATCCTACATACGGAAAGACAAATTGATTATGAAATTTCACTTCGTATGTAGGATATAAAGGGAAAGTTAAACAATTCATTACTTGAGTATATCGCCTTCTAGTGACTTTTTAAACCCTGCTGCTCTGATTGAAGAAAACTATAAATTTTTAAAAATTGTCGTAAAATACCACAACATTAGGGCACCTAGTTTACGATGCATCCCTTTGTTGTCGGCATTATGCCATATGCATTGTTGGAATGAGGCAACAATATTGAAGCTCTGGAACAAAGTGGCAAGACGATGGCAGTGTCAGCATGCGGCGCAATGTGAGTTCGTTGCCACCATCAATGGCATCATTGCCAGCATCATCAACGCCAACAACTTCATCAGCATCAACATCATGATCATCATCATCAACAACAGAATGCGCGCATCAGCAACATCAGCATCATTATCACAAACGGCAAAGAAAAAACATAACCAAATGGCAACACAGTTGCAGTCAATGCGCATTGCAGTAGTTATCGGAAATGGGTTAATCGATTTTTAAGAGGATTTCCGTTAGCAAATATGCAGTGGCGCGTCTTTGTTCGAACTGATGATGACGCGTTGATGATAATAAGGATCTGAATGATAATGAGAAACTGCATAAAAATGAGAATAGCGTGAATAAACAGGATGCATTGATGATGAACAGCATAATGATGACAATTCGTAGATGATAAACAGCAGGATATACAATAAACAGCAGGATATACAATAAAAGTGCTGTTTTATAAAAAAAGGAAAATTTTGTGAAATTTAATAGTACAACTTTCGCTATATGATTTAACCCATCAACACGTAGATTCGCGCGTTTTATTACCTACTATGTGGAGCACGGTGTTAATGACAAAAGTAGTAATTTTTCATATAGCTCTATAACATCTCGTAGTTCTACGTTTTAACTTTACTTTTGCTGATATTTTATTCTACCGAAATAATGCGCTTTCCTTCTTTTTTTACTTTTTCTTTTTAAACGAACTTTTTCGCTTTTAATGTAGTTCAATTGGGAAAAAAGTATTAAATTGGGTGCATTTTTTTATAGCACCGTTTTACTTTTTATATTCTACGTTGTACTGTATTTGCTGCTGTAAAGTGGCAAATATCGATTTTAGTTTTAACTCGTTGCATTTAAAAATACGGACAATTTTGCTGAAACTATTAAAGTTTATTTTACAGTACTTGGAACATAATTTTTTATATAAAAGTTACCATTAGGAATTCCTCTATACATTGTAAATATCTAAAATTGCAAATTTAATGGGTCCTTGTTAAATTTACGCTATTAAGATATACATGATTATGTGGTTTTAATATTGAACTTGTAACTCTGATCGGGTATGAAGAAAAAATCAATGATGCGTTCCCAATATAACCCTAGAAAAATTTGTAATAAGGGTAACCTAGAGAAAATTCAATTTCATTCAATGTTAAATTTCAAAAGTATATTCCGTTCATATTTTTAAATGTTTCTTTCCGCACAGTTTCAAAATATTCCCAGTTCATTTCTGTTAAATTCAGAAACTGTGCAACGTCATACGCTTAGACTCCTTTTAAAACACTCTACAACTAAATCTTCATATTGAAATTTTAACTTACAAAATTTCATATTTTGCGCTAATTTAATGTTGTAGACTTCACTTCACACCATTTAGAAGTTTCTACATTTTTAATTTGAAGCCATTGTTTTTGACCAGCCGCCCCATTTTGCCGCTGTCTCTCGAATTCTACGCCGTCTGTGTACCATCCAGAGCTTCATTATGGATCGGAATTTAATTTAGCGCTGAAACTTTAGCTCGTATTGCGTCTGTATTTCTGTCTGTCGCTCCATTTCGCTGTCAGTCTGTAGATTGAATTAAAATGTGCTCATGGCAAATGTGAAGCTGCCTCCTCAATTGAATTGATGTGGATATATCCCACCCTCTGGACCGAGTATTACCAGTATGGCGGCTGGGTGGACTCAAGATAAATGGCGAATTTATTTGCTTCGAAGAATACTTGAATTTATTGCCATGCATCAATTTGAAATTAGAGCTAAAAACAAATTATTTCTTGGTTAATTTTAATTTCCTATTTGAAATTCTAAAGGGCGGCTGTGAAAATTAATGCTTAACGATTTTTCATTGTTTGTTCGGACTCCAAGAGTTAATTCAAAGAATGCAAATAAAGTTTAGTGTAGAATTTGTTTTTATATCATTATTGAAACTTTATTGTCTGCACAGTTTTGTAGGCAATTTGTTACTCTTTCGTCTAGAAATTAATTAAATTAATTAAAAACAAACTTTAGCGCAATATTTGCTACTATTAACCCGTACATTATTTATCCACATGGTATTGTTTCAACTCTATGTTCCAACTCTATGTGGGCTCATCTTTCAACCGATTCTACTCTACAAAGTATTGCCCCAACTCAACTCCAATGTGTTGCCACCAACACTAGAAAGTGTTGCCAATTTAAAAATTTTAAACATTTCAATTTAAATTATGGCATCGTTACATCATGGCGGCTGTCATAGACAAGCACAACAATTAAGCGCAGTGCAGGAGTGCAACCGCTGCTCTTTCCCAACCCAATGCATATAGCTTTGTCTTTGTCTTTCTCTCTATCGTTTTCATCATTGACACATTCGTCTGGTGCTACTCCTGTCAGAGGGAGAGCGAGCGAGCGAGGTGTGCATGTCGTTTAAATAAATTATTTTCTTCAGGGAAGTGCAATTAAGAAAATGCTTCATAAATTTCCCTTAACTTTGTCGTTGTTTTCCGGCTTTTTCTCCGGAACTCATACCGTGCTTTGTGCTCATCGTCGAACCGACCTAACTTGCCTAGCAGGCACAGACAGCGCAGCCAGTGTTGCCATATTGTATGTGTCTGTGACTGTGCCTGTCTGAGCTTTTGCCTGTCACACTGCATGCTTTGACGGCACTTCCTGCAGTCGTTCCGTTTTGACACTAACGTTACGTTTGCTGCCAGTCGCTGTTTAATTTAAAGTCACTCATTATATCAAAACCGCAGAGGGTCTTTAACCTAGCTAGACGGCACAGGCATAAAGTCAATGGCGGCGTTCGATTGTAAGCAAAGCAATGCAATTGTAACTGTGTGTTTTCAGTGTACATATTAAAATTAAATTAATTTTTGAAGTTAAAAAATAACTTTGTAGTTGTGTGCACATATGTGCACATGTCTATTGTTAATGGCAATGCCTATAGTTTTGAAAATAATGATTACTAATTGCATATTACTTGACTTTACTGTGTGCACAATGTAGCGTAAATAATAATATAGCTATCAAATTACGAATGATTTTTGTCTGTAAGCACACATTTTTGAAATAGTTTGTATTATTTGTTGTGATTTTTAGCAAATTTCTTTTTACGAAAACATACTTTATTTGATACATTTTCTAGTGCACAACTGAATATAACTAAAAATAAACGTTTTTTATTTAGTAACAGAATACTTTGTGTCGGTGCACACATTTGTGCCTTGCGTGCACACTTTCACCACAACAAAGGACAACAAAAGGATATATTTTTACATTACTTGCGAACAACTGCAATTGCAACTTTTGCACTAATTGTGCTTTTGCACAACGAGACAAACCACTTCCTGCCATTGCATACAACAACCTCATCAAGTGGTTAATGTGGCCAGAACAACCAACTAACCAACCAACCGACCAACTATCCACCCACTTGCAAAATGTGTGTGTCCTTTAGTTATTTCACAGGATACACACACATACCGTCAGTTCGCAGACACCATGACCAACTACCAGTTGTAGGTACTACTACTCTATGCTACTTTGTGCAATTTGTGTCAAGTGATATTTATACGCGCAGGACCTGCGAAAGTTCCTGTGCGACACTCACACCAAGTGCTGGCATTCGTATAATAAATAAATTATGCAATTATAATTACACAAGAAAAACACAGTTGCGACGACGGCGACGCTTCGTAGAAATTGCTGAAAGAAAGACAGAACAGACCAGACCAGACAAGCGCCACACTTTTGGGTGCTGTCCTGTGGTGCACATGAGTGCACAAAAGTTCTGCTGATGATGATGACACGCAGCACAATTTTATGTTTTAAAAACTGTTTTTTTTTTCTTTTTCGCAAACCCACAAAAATGTGCACACCTTCTTTATGGCATAGTCTCATTTACAAAGCATAAAAGAGCGTACAGAGCACAGTGAAATAATTACGTTTTGGTTTTTCCTACGGCAGCTGTTTTCAACAATAAAATATCATATTATAACACAAATTTCTTTATGTATTTTGGAGTCTTGGTTCTCTTCGCAAATATGCAAATCTATTATTCAAACTTTATGTTTTAATAATACTTTTTGCACTTGAGTTTCATTAGTTTCTATTTGCATTATTTAGCTTTCGCACTAAAACGCGAAAGAAATTCAACTTATGCCGTAGAAATAATATTTCTTTCTAACATTCGGACATTTTTATTGGCAGGCACTTCAAAACTGTTAAACAACGTCATAAAGCAGCTTATTTCCGTCTACTTCGACGTATTATGGCGCACCTACATTATTTATTTTTATGTCTAGCAGAAGTTGATGCAAAACTTTGGCATGGAAATATATTTTTCCTCATTTTTACTGAATTTTATCTGATAGTTTTCGGTAAGGATTTTCTTATACATAGACAAGAACTTGACAAAGGTACAATGAAAAAAAAAATCTTTCTAATATTTTTATAATTAAATGGGCTATTTTCCCTTTATTGACAAAAAATATATCACAAAATTCAAATTTAAAATATACTCAATTTTATTTTTGGTAACTTTTTTCCATTGACTACAATTTTTAAAATTTTTTGCTACTATTTTTTGTTTCTATTAATATTTGGATACCAATTTTTTGTTATTTTTATTGTTACTATATACTTCTTTGATACTCCTTTCTTGGTACTACTTTTTTTTATTTATATGGTGAATGCTCCTTGTTTTATAATTTTTTTCAACTTATTTTTTGTTACTAATATTTTAGTACTTTTGTTACTATTTTTTTGTTACTTCTTTTTTCGTACTACTGTTTCTAATTTTTTTACTACTTTTTTGTTACTTCTTTGTTGGTACTATTTTTTACTTGCATATTGTACTTGTACTCGTTTTTTACTACTTTTACTACATTTTATACCACAGCTGTATATTCAGAATTTGTTTAATAAATAAAACTTATGACAAATGAAATTTGATAAAATATTATGCAATTTTGGTTACTACTATTTATTTAATTACAATTATTGGTACTACTACGATTAAACTGCAATTCAAATTACATTTTTTATAGTATGTAATATTTTTATTATTTTTTTCTATTTATATACTATTTTTTACTACTTTTTCTAATACTATTTTCTACTACTATTTTCTACTACTATTTTCTACTACTATTTTCTACTACTATTTTTTACTACTATTTTTCTACTCCTATTTTTCACTAAGATTTGGCACTACTTTTATGCACTAGATAGCAATCAATTTTTATTTTATAACCACAGCTCATTTAATTGAATTTTCACTCATACACTTCAACAAATAACATTCAAGCATTAAGTCCGCCCCGCCATAACACTTGACATTGGCCTCTTTCGTGCAGGAAATCCTTTTTATGTAGTCCTCTTCGCGTCGTCGCTTGTTTTTCACATGTTAATAACAATTGAATTTCGCAAACATTTACATTTATTGCCAACATTTTAAGTGATTTCAATATTTATAAATGCGCGCCCACACCCCGACAAAGCTCTACCAAAAAAAAAAGGCGCCCTTAATGGTTTCGTTTGGTTATATTTTTTGTTTTGCTGTTTTCATTTATTAATGCCTTTTTGTAATATGGTGACTTTGACTACTACTGTTTGTTGTTCTTGTCGACGTCGTCCTCCGCCTTACAGCGACATGTCTGTGATTCCCCGCAGAATTGTTATGGCTTTCAATTTACACCCTTTTTTGTTGCTGTTGTTGTGTTTACCCTGTAACCCTTGAAATGTTACGCTTGTTTTGTTTGTTGCTCCTTTTCGAAATTGTTTGTTTTTCCCAGTTAGTGCTTATATGTTTTATTTTTTATACCCTTTAGTCTGGTTGTTTTGTCCTGTTTTTTTCCCAACACTTTGAAAAAATACAAAAATAGTGCGAAAATCTACTTAAGAACTACTTTCGTAAACAAACCCGCACACAGAAGTGAAAAAACTTGTTAAACAAATAAATACGCTTGGGCGCTCAAGAGTCAAAAAAAAAATATATAAAATATAAAAAAAAACTCAAATAGCTACGCA
This sequence comes from Dryomyza anilis, assembly GCA_951804985.1. NCBI lineage: Eukaryota > Metazoa > Arthropoda > Insecta > Diptera > Dryomyzidae > Dryomyza > Dryomyza anilis. The sequence goes on along the minus strand of OX638130.1, from coordinate 123,264,763 downwards.
TACATGCACTTAAATGCGCACACAGACACTCAGCTTATTGCAGCATTTATTTCTGTAATCTTTAATTTTATTTAAAGGACCTGAGTGAAGCTCCTTTTAAAAACCACTCCACACACACGTCTAAATACGTCTACCATACGTGGCTGTCTTTGGCTGTTGTTTTCCCTGTGACCAGTCGTAAGTTGTCTGCGTTCTTTTGTTGTAGCGCTTGTTCCTGTACCGCAACATATCCTTTTAGTCCTGCAGACTGTGTCCACCACAAAAGCTTTTAAATATTTATTTAGCGTTAAATCTATTTCGGAAATATTTGCAAACTAACAAAACAAAAAAAAAAGAATAACGACAAATGCCCCCCACTGTGTGGTTTTACAAGGGTTTCAATTTTTGGTATACCGAAAATAATGAGTACCAAAAATTTCGTAATTTTGCGTTCTCGAAAATATTTAAAAATTCTCGGTTTGATAATAAAAAAATAGATTATAAAAAAAAATGAAATAAGAAAATTAAATAAAGAACCCAATTTTACGATACCCAATTTTACGATACTTTATACAGACAATATTTAAGGCAATTATATTAATTTTTATTTTACACATAAATAAAAATCTACCAAATATGACATATTTGTCGAATAAAATTGTTTATTCTACTATTTCATGAAATTCCCATTTTTTAGTATTAAAATATATATATATATTTCATATATTTTAGAACCTTAAATACCCTCGATAAAGAAATATCGGTATTTTTCTTTCTAGTTCAGAAAGTCGTGGGATTTTAAAAAGCATACAGAGTTTGAATCTCTAGGAGTTACGTATTAGTATTTTTTTTTTTGAGACGCGACATTGTATCCTTGCTAAGCTAACTTAACCCTCAACCTCCTACTTTTTTCCCCATTTAGTTTTTATAATTTTTAAGTTTATTTTGATGCTTCGTTCTGTTTCGTTCTATTCTTGATTTTGTTTGTACCATAAGCCTTTTTTACTTCATTGTTTTGTACAGAGTTTTGCCGGAAATATCATTGTTGTTCTCAGCTTCCACTTTTTCTACTACTATTTTTGTTTGTCTACTGCATTTTTTTTTGTCTGCTTTCTTAACGCTATTGCTTCGTATTACGTTACGCTCTAAAAGTTTAGTCGAACTCCGCTGCTAACTCCGTCAAATGGGAAAAGTTTTAAATTTAAGTAATTGTGGTTGTTGTAGAAAACTATGGGGAGTAACGTGTTGTTTGTGCACTATAGTGATGGCGACAAAAGCATATTTTATTGGTTAGATGCTAGACTATTTATTGTCTATAAAAAAAAAGTGCGTAAATAGCATTAAAGAGACATTAATAGGACTTTGAAATACAGATATTTTGAAAATACCCTAGATGTAACTTCAAAATAATAAATTTTAGTACATTTATAGACTTCATTTGCTTCCAAAAATAATCTATAATGCCACTATTATAAATTATAAATGTCAACTACTTTCTTATACTTACCACCTCAAGGCAACCTTTTAAAAAACACTTTTATATTTTATAATCCTGGCCATTACCTCCTCAAACAGGCTTTCATTTCCGTTTGACATAAAACTACCATTTCAAAGATTTTATTGGCCTGCTTTAGAATTCTATAATAAAATGAATTTAATTCATTGAAACACCGCAAAAATGAACAAAAGACAGCAAAAAAAAAATATTTATATTAAGCATTAAATGCCAGGATTTGCAGCGGAAACTGCTGTAAAAGCGCGCCAATGTGGCGTGTAGAAGGAAATTCTAAATAAATTGGATTTGATAGATTGTGCACAAAGTGGCAGGCAACATGAAATGCAACGAGCCAAAGAACCTAGCCGCAAAGATGGATTTCTGTAAAATGCAATAAACTTACAGAATCTAAGGAAAATAATGCGAATAAATCAGCAAGAATGGATTTGGCTTTTTCAATAAAAATTTATAAATAAATAAAAATATAGAGTATATAAAAAATTAATAAAAAAATCAGTACAGCTGGTGCACGTTTAAAGCAACGTTAAGTTAACTTTAAGGCAACTTAAAGGTAACTTTAAGGCAACTTAAAGGTAACTTTAAGGCAACTTTAAGGAAACTTTAAGGCAAATTTAAGGTTACTTTATGACAACTCCAAGGCAACTCTATGGAATAATTAAAGTTACTATAAAGTAACTCAGCTTTATTACAACATTAAGGTCCACTGTAATACAACCCTTAGATAACTTTAAAACAACTTCTAGGCAACTTAAAGGCGTCTTTAATTTTAAAACAACTCTAAGGTATTTGAAAGCTACGTTAAACAACTATCAATCAACTCTAAGAACACTTTAAAGTAACTATTCAATATAATAATTGAAGAACGTTACAATTTAAGATCACATTAAATAAAACTTTCTCTTAGGAAACTTAAATTTAACTACTATTTAAACTACAAACTTTAAAGTAACTCTAGGGTAACACTTCGGCAATAAAACATAAAGATATCTCTGTCATAAGAACGTTTTAATGAAACTTTAGGGCTAAGGATAGAGTACATACGGGTAAAAATTGATCAATTCAAACTAACATTTGGGCAAATGTGGCATATTTCTTGTCAAATTTAAAGTCTCGTTAAGACTCTAATATATTTTTAAGACAACTTTAAGACAACATTAAGACAAACTTTACTTTAAGCAATTGTAAAACAGCAATAATACATTTTTAATACAGGTATAAAACATATTTAAAACAACTTTAAGGCAACTCAAAGATAGCTATAAGAGAACCTTAAAACAACATTAGGTTAACTTTTGGCATTATTTTTAGGCATTAATAAATCAAATTGAAATAAGTTTAAAAAAAAATCTGAAACAACTTTAAAACAACTTAAAGATAACTATAAGATAACTTTCAGACAGCTGTAAGATAGCTTTAAGACAACATTAAGTCAAATTTAGAACAACTTAAGGCAATTTTAAGATTACAATGTGACAAATTTAAGACAGTAAAGAAACATGTTAAAGACAATTTTAAAGCAGCTCTAAAGCTACTTTAAAACAAGATTAAGACAGATTCTGGCCAATTAAAGATAACCTATGGACAACATTATGCAGATTTATTAGTATTTTCTGTTGCAAATTACAAAAGTCACATAAAATAATATCGCCGAAATATTTATAAATAACACCCTTCTAATTAATTTTATTATATAAGTTTTAAATTTTTTTTTGACGACTTTTGACGACACCATATAATAGATACAAGAAACTAAAATAGCTTTGAAATATTGTTGCCAATTAATTGCGATGCCTAACTGGCTGTCGAAACCTTCAGCACGATATGGCGCGCAATCGTTTGAAGTCGGCTTTATTTTGCATTTAAATAGTGAAATATTAAAAAATAAAAGTTGGCAACACTGACATTTAAGCGGCTTACAGCACGGTGATGTTGGCGGCAGCGGCTTTTGTTAGTGCCGGGTTGCAAACATCAAAGAAAAAAATAAAATTTTTAAAATAAATAAATAAATAAATAAATAAATAAATAAATAAATAAATAAATAAATAAATAAATAAATAAATAAATAAATACATAAATACATAAATACATAAATAAATAAATAAATAAATAAATAAATAATAAATAAATAAATAAATAAATAAATAAATAAATAAATAAATAAATAAATAAATAAATACATAAATAAATAAATAAATAAATAATAAATAAATAATTGAATTAATAAATAAATAAATAAGTAAATAATAAACAAATAAAAACTTATACAAATTTTAATTAACAATTAAAAATAAAATACAAAATTGCAACAATTTAAATGCGCACAATAAAAATTAGCATTAATAGCGCTTCATTAAAATCGTGCCGCCTCTCACATTTGCATTTAAACAATTAAATTAATCATTTGCACTAATTAATTATTTGGCATCGTCGCAACACTTGTATGCGGTCGGTGTTAAATTTATTTTAATTATTTTGCATTTAAATTTTAATTATTTGCATTAATTAAGACACATTCAAAATCAATTGCATGTGACAATTACAATATTATTATTCGCGTACAAGTAGACAATTGAAATAAATCATCTGCTATTTGAATCCGTAGCTCAGCTTACTTTTCTTCGTATTCATTTGGTAGTCTAGACTCTTTGAAGAGACCCTTCAGATGTCCTACTACATTAAATCGATATGTTGTCTACAAATAATTTGATAGCATATAGTGAACTAATTAAATACAAATACACTTCCACACATTAATCACATATTCGATTCATTGGCTTGTAGAAAACTCAATTTAATTGGCAGCCGCTAAAGAGCCTCTAAAGAGCCGCCGCCGGCAAAAGTGTTCAATATTTGTTTGATTAGATCCAATTTAGGTCGCGCAACTCAACGCTAAATAAATAAAACATAATGACGACAAAAGGAGCGTCATCAGGCATAGAATAAAGACAAATAGACACACACACGAACGAGTCTGACTGACTGACAGACAGACTACGTTGTATCTTAAGAAAGTGTGGTAAATTGGGGTCTATTTCGTTGTCCTTAATGACATACATTCTTTGTGTGCTACGGTGTTGCTAATGATGACACGAGGCGCACTTCAAAGGGTGGCAGAACCCAACTGGGGTAAAAACTCAGGAACATATAGATAAAAATACATTGAAATCGGCTTTAAACGACCGCAGCGTATAACCACAAAATTGTAATGGAATTAAATTGACAAGAAAGCCACAAGACACATTAAATCTACAAGAACTACCAGTTGTACTACATACATAATATCATTACTAACATACGAGGTTTTTGTACTATATATAGTAATAATTGGAAAGTTTATATTTTCGTCGAAGCCTTGTTGAATTAATGGTTCATTGATTCATTCAGGACAATTTAATTAATAGATTAGTTAATGGGTTCTGTAGGGAAGAGAAAAAAAAGCTCGTTAATTCTAAATGTTTGTACCTTAATGTACGACATACGACAATATAATGCTACAGACATATTTTCTCTAAGAAGACATGACAGTAGTTTCAAAGGGGATCAAAATGTATATTGGTAATTTCTGGAAAATGTTTCCAAATTAGTGTACAAAAAAAATGAAATGGCCACAATATGATGTACAGCTTATTCATTGGTGAATAATTAAAAATAATTCTAAGGAAAAATAACCTTTACAAAGTCATAACATAAGTTTCACATGAAATAAAAATGTTTATATGAAATTTTTTGAAAACTTTACAATACTGAAAGAGTTAAAGAGTATTCACAATATGATGTACAGATAAAGAGTTCATCAATATGATGAAGAAGTTCATCAGAATGATGATTAATTTCAGCAATGTCATGCTTATGTTCAAAATGTGAAGAACAAGTTCATCAATGTGATGATTAAGTTCATCAATGTGATGATAAAGTTCATCAATATGATGATAAAGTTCATCAATATGGTGAAACAGTTAATAGATTTGATAAACAAGTTTTCATTGATAAAGTATTCAACATATTTTATAAAAACATTAATAATATTGATGTATGACGCATATAGTCATTAAAAAGTTATCTAATACTATGAAATTGTTTGTCAAACGAACAACAATTTGATGAAAAATATGAATAAAACATTGTGGAAAGAAATCATTAAACAATTAATTTATACTTTAAAATTGTTTGTTAAGTTAAAGATTCGTTTTATAAAAGAACCACAATTCATTGATGAAAAATATTAATGAATAAATTCATGTTCATTTTGAAGGGTTTATATCCCTAGTGGAAATTTGCCCGATGCGCCATCGGGAAATGATCGGGGTTTCGTCAGGTAACCCCTATTACAGCAAATATGATCATTGCCTTGTCATGCCCTTATCATGCTCAGCATAGCAGGGTTTACATTATCTAAACAGCCAATGGTCCCGATCAAAGCTACATTAGTTGTTCCTCATAAAGAAATTTTCATCGGGCAATGATCAGGTTTCAATGAGGTATGATATTTTATTTCATCGGGTATATGTAGTGCTTTCGTATGCTCATGTTTTAACAAGACAATGGTCAGATAAATAATGATATGGGGAATTACCCGATCAGTACATGATCATTGCCTGAGCTGAGTACATGATCAGGACACTGCGTTACAAGGACATCGTGGGCCTCGTCATATCCCGATCATCTCAAATAATGACATGATCAGTTCATGAGCATGGCCCCACCAAAATTTCTACTAGGGATAGATAAAAAAACACTTCTTATATATATTATTTAACATTAATATGGTCATTATCACTTGTTCGTAATTTTTAATAAACGACTATTACGATTGACTTGTTCTTGGTTCAAATATGCATTGTATAAATAAACATATTCATAATATTGATGAATAGTTCATATAAACAATGAGCAGTATGTTTATACTATCAATTTGTTAATTAATGTAAGAATTTGCTTCACTAATGAACGTAATTTTAAATGTGATCATATTAATGAATAAATTCATTATATTGTTTAAATATTTAGTAAACAATGAATTGTTCTTTAATATTATTAATTTGTGTGCATTGAAAGACTTTTTTTTAGAAAAAGACGTACAACAACTATCATTATTTAACGATTGAAATATGCTATATAATAAAAATAATATAGAAACAAAGAAAAATCTTCAATATAATGATTTTATTCATCAATATTATTCATTGTTTCAACAACTTGCAGATTCATCATGTGGAAAATATCATTCATTGAATTAAAATCGATTTTGTGTCTGAACAAAAATTTGTTTCCATGTACAGACTTCTGTATTTTTAAAAGTACTATTTACAATTATTAAAAAAAAATAAAAATAAATTTGTAAAAACAAATAAATTATTTGAACAATAATTAGAAAAGAAAAAGTCAATACAAAAAAATTCAACATTTTTTTGAAAAAAAAAATCCAAAATGTTTCTTCATTTTCATGTTTAAAAAAAAAAATATAAAAAAAATGTTCGAACATTTTTTCATTCATTTTTGTTATTCAATATAAATGAAAAAAAAATGTAGAACAAAAAATTTTTGGAAATAAAAAAAAAATCGAAATTTTGGTAAAAAAAATATTACCGAAAAAAATATATAAAAAAAATTGTATAAAAATTTTAAAAAAGTTGCTATTACAAATCAAAATATCGTCGTTGTAGAACGAAAATTCACCAAATATATTTTCAAAATGCCAAATACTCATTTACGAAAATCTTTATAAATCTGTCAATTTTTATTCGAAGATCTCAATTTTTTTACCACATAATAAGAAAATGTAAATCTATTAGTTGATTTTTCAACTTCAAAAATGCATCTATTACTTTTTATAATATGAAGCAACAAACTCAAAAATTAAGTTTTTTCATAAAAAATGTATTTGGTGACTTTTCGTTGTACAACGACAATACATTTTACTAATTTATGCATTTTCAGCAAGCATTATATAAGAAATAGTAAACAAATTTTAGAACTCCAAATATGCCAAAAAATTAATAATGAAATAAATATTTTGATTCATGTACAAAATTCTTCAATATGATGTACATATAATTTCATTAATATGATGAAATGTAGTCTTCTCATATATTTCTTAAAATTAAAGAACACTTTTGAGCCATTCATCAAATTAATGATGAATTCATAACATTGATGTTTGTAGTGATCAATGTTATAAATTGTTTATCAATACAATTAAATATTGTTTTAAAGAACGAAATTCATCAATATGAAGACAATTTTTTCCACTGAATTGGTGTTTATAACATTCAATATTTTTTCTGTGTTGAGACGAAACATTTAAAAAGACAGAAACAGATTTTAAAAATTTATACTTCAAAAGGTTTCTTCTAAAAATGAATGTTTCGAAGGAATTAATAACAAAATCATATTAAAATGTTAATCTTATCTTTCTAAAAGTATAACCCATATGTAACACTTGAAGTAAGCAACTATTTGATTTATGTATAGCTTGAAGTAGATAATGCCTAAAATGCTAAACCCAAAAAGTTCCCTAAAAACGTTTACTAATCATTAGCACAACCCTAATATAAAACTAAGAACCCACTCAAGAAACGTTTAACATTTTTGTGCAAATTTTAGCAAATTTCTTTTATACTTTTATTCTGCCTTTTATGCACATTTTCAGCTCATAAATAATGCTACGTCTTTCAATAAATTAACGAAATTTCCCCCCACCCAAACATTATCAATAAAATTTATAGATATGGGGTGCAACATTTATGGACGAGCATCAGCTGTATCTAGTGCTTAAGCTGGCTGGCCGCCGCCGTTGCAGAAATCTCTTCAGTTTTAACGCGACTAACTGTGAAAATTATGATTTATGCGCCATTACTGTGTAGTGTGTGCTGGGTTTTGGGTGGGGTGTGTGGCCGCCTTTAAGCCACTGCATTTTTATTACGCCAAAAAGTATGCTGTGCGAAAACTAAAAACTGTGCAAAATTCGAAAATAACTTTGGAAAAGTGGCACAAAAACAAAAAAAAAATAAAATTCACACGTTGCTGCCGCACAGCATAGCACGTGCCGTTTCGCTGCCCCAACCGCTATGCCCTCAGCACAAATTCAAATCCAATAATTTACACTTAAGTAATCGATTTTTTTTTCGTCATAACTCTTTGTGCTCGAATTTCTGTGAATTTTTACTATTTTAAGTTTTTTATTTTGCTTATTTTGTAGCACGTTTTTGGCCATTCTTTCTGGCTGTGCCTGACTGCTGCAGCACTTTGTGGTTAAAAGCAGCAGTCGTCGTAGCAGCGGCACTACCCACAAAAGTGCTGGGTGCTGTTGCCGCCGCTGGTTGTGCTTTTTACAAAGTTTGCATTTTTGCCCGCAGCCCGCAATTTTGGTGCAAAATCAGTTTTCGTGATTTACGAGCAGCCAAATTTACAGCTTGCATAATATGTGTTTGTAGTAGGGCATTAGCATATGCTGCAAAATCAGCTGTGATCAGCAGTTTTCAAATTACTGCAGTTAATGGGGCAACGGTTTTTGTCATGGCTTTGAAGTTTTAGCGAGTACAGCAACCCTGCGTAATTTATACGATGCTTATAACGTTCAATAGTATAAATACTATAGTTTTAAATACTAATTTTCTTTTTCTCTCTGACTCTTTACAGCCGTAAGCTCCATGAAGCCCAACATGGACTCCACCAACTGCATTCTAGTCCAAGACGTTAAGTCGCAACCGCACGATCTGCATGGTGGCGTCGCTCTCAATGCCAACAACAAAGCCAATCCGGCGCGCAGCAGTCTCTCAACCGCCTATCCCACCGAGGAGTCCATACAGACGAGCACCTCGGATCTGAGCACGCCCGGTGGTGGTCTACAGAATTCATTGCCCTCGCTGCAATTGCAAAACCAGCAGCAATTGTTGCTGCAGCAACAACAGCCGCAACAGCAGTTGTCCGCCAATGGCGGCATTGTGTCCGGTGCCTCATTGTCGGCGCAACAACATCTGCAGGATCAATCGTATGGCGCCGCACAGCAGCAACACCTCAAATGGCCGCAGGTCGTCGAGCTGAAGGACTTCAATGAGCTGTACCACGCCAATATACCGCCGTACCAGTTCTGGAATCTAGAGTTTCGCAACAAGCATCCAGCATTTATACGCTTCAACTTTACGCTACCCTGGGGCGCGAATTTCGCCGTGTACAGTCGTCGCAATGTGGCGCCCTCAGTGACCCAATACGATTTTGTGGAGTTCATCAAGGGCGGACGATTGGACAGTCGTCTGCGGCAGCGGCGCAGCGCACAATGGTCGAGCGAACAGAACCGCACGTACGTGCTGAAGGAGCTGTCGGATGTCGATGATATGACAATGTTGGAAAATTACGCAAATCTTGTTGAAAATCGACGTAATTCGCAGAACAAACAGGGGAAATTTACACAGGATTCAACAGTTGAGAATGACGACGATGTTGATGATGATGAGGAGGATGAACAAGATATTGATGAGGATGATGCGGACTTTGAAATTCCTCTGGATGGCGCTAAGCAACTGGCTCAAAAACAACGTCAACACATCTTGGCCAAACGTTCTGCCATGGGCGGTAACGATGGCGGTCTTCCAGCACTGGATATGGACACCATGATGGTTAATGTTTCATTGCTACAGTATCTCGACACTGGCCTGTGGTTTATCTCCGTCTACAATGACGAATTGTTGGCACACTCTGTTACGCTGATTGTTGAGGAGGCCGAAGGTGTAAGCACCACTTGTCCCAATGATTGTTCGGGGCGTGGCAGCTGTTATTTGGGAAAATGTGATTGTATCGATGGTTATCAGGGCTCCGATTGTTCGAAGAGTGAGTATCAAGTATTTAAATATGTTAAAGAGGAATTAATTTGATGAGGAAAACACAAAAGAAGTTTGTACGTCTTTTGGAAACAAATTTCTTAAATGATAATACTTGAAAATGTGATAGAGATTTGTTTTATGAGATCACAGTATTCAATATCCCGAAACTTTTTCCGATATCCGACTCGATCTGACAAATTTGTGTTAAATCTGAACTAGAATTGTTCAAACACTCATACCTAAAAAATCCAGAAATATGTTCGATAATAAAATCGCAATAAGAATCAAACCGAATTTGTATCTGGAAGTATCTTTGAGAGCTGTTTTCGATATATGGAAGTTCCAAGTAGTGGTATTTTTTTCATAAATCTGACGTATCATTTCCACAATAATCATAAATTGAAGAGTCTTGGGTCAAGAATAGTTAATCCGATATTTTAGAAATAAATTCATCACACAGAAATTGAAGCGTATTGAGTCAAGATACAAATATTCCCTAGACTCTTTTGCAATATACTGTACATAAATAATTCATAATTGTACTGTACCGTCATTCCAAATTTTAACTGAAAGGCTTATCGGAGTATTGTACAAAAACGATCCAGGAAATATTAAATATTCCTTTTCTCTCCTTAGTATGTGCTTTATATGTCACTATACATACCTCTCAAGCAACCGGTTTTTTAACTGCTGTCCTTTGTGTTCAACCTTTTTCCTGAATTGCATTTTTGTGTTGTTCGACATCCTTTATATCCTCATGTAACAACTTTTCATGGCATACAAATTTCCCGACAAAGTTCCACAAACACTTTTTGCACCATCACTCAAATCTCATGCATTCATTCTCAATATTTTACCCGGATTTCTCTTTCACAGGCGTCTGTCCAGTGTTGTGCTCCGCACACGGTCACTACGGCGGCGGCGTCTGCCACTGCGAGGAGGGCTGGAAGGGTTCCGAGTGCGACATACCGCTGGGCGAATGCGAGGTACCGAATTGCTCCAGTCATGGACGTTGTATCGAAGGTGAATGCCATTGCGAACGTGGCTGGAAGGGTGGCTACTGCGATCAACGTAAGTATAGCAGAGACATATACAAAAAATATGTGCGTCTGTGTGTGTTTTTGGACAGGCAGTGGTAATATGTGGACCTTATGTTCTGTAGTTATTTTGTTTTGTTATTATATAAAGCAAAAGTTCTACGGTTCAGTGAGAAAATTGCAAAAGTTAGCATTTTCCGCAAAAACTGAAAAACAGCCACAGAAGCATGTGCTTCGAATAAGACACAGTTGAGGTCCACGTCATATATGATGCAAGGATACATTAATAATGAGCTGTTTGATGCTGATGCTGTTTTTATAAAAGTTTGGCAAACAATTTTGAAACTATTTCAAAACTTCAAATTACTAAAAGTTCTCTAATTTACCAAAACAGAACTCAAATACAATTTATAATTTATTAAATGCTTGTATTTTTTTGTTACTAAATCATGTTACTTACTAAAAAAATATTTTTTATATGCAAAACCACACATCACACGTATACATAGAACATAAACCGCAATTTCGCCTCTGTTACCACATTCCTTGCTCGTGTCTAATGACCACTTTTGTACGTGTTCGCCATTGAAATGTTCTCCCATTTGTTGTTTTTCTTCCATGCTCTCGCACACTCGCTCCTCCGAACGCCAAACGAATTCCATACACGACCGCATGCAACTGCTGCTCCTGTACCGGTTCTTGCTCCTGCTCTTGCTCTTTCTTCTGTTGCCGCAACTCTGTTCTTGGTACGATGATGACGACGACGACGTCGACAACAGATGATTGTCTTGATCCTTTGTGTTCCGGTCACGGCACATGTGTGGCCGGTCAGTGCTACTGCAAGGCCGGCTGGCAGGGCGAGGACTGCGGCACCATTGATCAGCAGGTCTATCAATGTCTGCCGGGTTGCTCCGAACATGGCACCTACGACTTGGAGACCGGACAATGTGTTTGCGAACGTCATTGGACCGGACCCGATTGCTCACAAGGTAAGTGCGGCTTTGTTTTTCTATTTTTGTGTTTTGTTCTTTTTTTGTTTTGTTTGTTTTATTGTTTTGTTATATTCTTGTTTTCCTGTTATGCGCTATTATTTCAAGTGATTCTCGAAAAGTTTTACTGAATAATGAAATGCATTGATTTTGCAATTCGAGTACGGGGTAAGTTTTACCGCAGCTACGTGAAGCGTGTGCTAAGAAGTGTTTTTATATTTTGAACATTCTCGAATGTATTTTTTATTATTATTTTTGAAACCACAGCATTTGAATTTGCTAGGTTGTTAGATGGCATCGAAAAATATGAGAGAGCTTTAATTTTTTGTGTTATTTTAAACAAACTTGAGGTATATTCTATATTTTTTACAGAAAAGTAAATATAAGTCTTTGGATATTTTCAATTCTGAATAACGGTTATTCGGTTGATTTGGATACTGTTTTTAAACTCAAATTTTAAAGTTTGAAGTACTTTAAAAATTAGTAAAATATATATTTAATAACGTGTATATAATGTCTTTGGATTTATCATTATTTAAAATTTATGCAAAAAATTAATTTTCCATTTTTAAATAATGATGCCATTCAATAGCTGCTTTAAAAACAAATAATAAATTCTTTTACATCACTATTTTATCTTGCTCTAATAAAGAGTTATAGCATAAAAAAAACAAAAATATTTGCGTTTTGGTCAGGGTGTAGCCTTACAAAATCAATATTTATAATACAGTAAGTTTCCAAAAAAAACGAAAAAATTGAAAATCTTGTATGCCAAAAGGGCGAATCTTTTTGCTTTTTGCTATAACTCTTCATTGGTGCAAGATAAAATAGCAATGTAAAGGCATTGATTGTTTGGTTTTAAAGCACCTATCGACAGGCATCATTATTTAAAAATAATTTGCCAAATATTTTTCTTGAAAATGAAAAAATATTTAAAAATATTGATGATGATCGATAGGTGCTTGAAAAACAAACTATTAATACCTTTAAAGCAGTATTTTATCTTATTCCAATAAAAAGTTATGTCAAAAATACGAAAAGATTCGCCCTTTCGGCATGACAAGATTTTCAATTTATAGAATTCGTCCTTTTGGTTATCTTTTTTGTAGCTAGAAATGTCCAACAAACCCACACACGATTACGGCACAGTATACTTCAGAAAAAACTTAAAAAAAAAATGTAAACAAACGCAAATGTCAAGAATAACACATTCGCCACTTGGTCATGATAGTGACAATATGTACTCAAAGTGGTGGGACCTACAGTGAGCTTTTCATAGGCACCGATTCCGATTCCGGGACCGATTCCGATGAGCTTTTCATAGGCAATGTTTACTGTCGAAGGTTTGCCACTGACTGCCGAAAGGTAGCGTCGCATAGAAAAAATATTGTCTATGAAAAAGATGTTGACAGTCGCTGGGAATCGAACCGGGGACCTTTCGGCTCGTAATCAAACGCATCAGCGACTTTTCGCTCGTAGTCCAGCGCACTAACCAGACGACCTACCGACGATACATGTTATATATTAATATTGATTATAATCAAATCAAATTTCTATATATAAGTCCTTTTGTACAGATTACTCTGAGCAGAATCTTCTAACAATATTCTTCTAACCAAAGTTCTGTACCCCATGTTCTCTAATAAAAATTCTTTGACATGTGTATCAATTTTCTACTATCCAGATTCCAATGACCCCGAGTCGTTCAAGCACAATGCTCTGACCAGTGTAATCAAACTCATAATTTTTAAAAATAGTCATATGGCAAGAGTCTTCTGAACAGATTCCAATAACCCCGAGTTCGAAAACTCAAAGATCTTTGATTCGAATTGTCTCCAGAGTTGTCTAATAATAGTCGTTTGACATGAATATTATGATCAGATTCTTAGCCGCGGTAGCTCAGTGGTTAGTGCGTTGGACTGCGAGCCGAAAGGTCCCCGGTTAAGGCCGGACTGGGGCTAACAACATCTTTCCATAGAAACATTTTTCTATACCGCGCTACCTCTCGGCAGTAAATGGCAAACCTACGAGAGTAAAACATTGCCTATGAAAAGCTCTCACCCGCCGTTCGGATTCGGCAATAAACTGTAGGTCCCACCACTTTGAGTACAAACATAACACGCACAGCTCAAATGGTGAGAGAGCTCGGCCGAAGTCCTATACTGGACTGTAGCGCCAAACTATTATTATTATTCCTAGGACCCCGAGTCCTATAACCCATAGAGTAGAACTACCTCTGGAAAGTATACTCTAATCAAAGTTCCTAATAAGATACCTGTTACAAATAGGGTATACTAACTATATAAAATGACACTGTGTACCAAATTTCTTATTATAATTAAACGGAAATCTCTAAACAATTAACAAGCATTTCTCATGATTCAACTCATTCTATATTCGTCTTAAATTATCGGTAAACATATATATGTATTAAGCTTAATTTAATAAACTGCATTTGAACTTCCTTTTTCTATTAAATACCTCAAAAACTACTTGATTTCTAATCGTTTGTGAAAGTGCGCATCGTTGCTCAATACACCCGTCCTTCGCTTCATTTTCAACTACCTACCTAATAGTATTAAAACATGTGCAAATAAATGCACACACTCGAAATATATTTCTGTTGATATTTACATATCAAATAAATAAGTTATTTTCCTTTGCAATCAAACGCGGTCAACCGCATTCGAAGCAAAACTTAAACATTGCAATGCGATTCGACTCGACTCAAAGTAGTTTCAGCAATTTCTGCACTTGTTTGCAGAATATTTCATTTTTTTTTTGTTTGTATTTATACTGTACACTTGAGTTAAATTCGATTCATGCATCGTACTCACACACTTAATTGCCGACACTCTCCATGTGCCATGCAGCATGCGTTACAAACTACACGGAGAAAATAAAATGCACTACATTGTTTCAATGTGCTGTGCTGTAATGCTTAATGCTTCGATATCGCAGCATGCAATTTAACAAATTCGTGACTGTGAACTATGTGCTAGTGTCATGAATGTAAAACGTTATTAAATGAAGTACTGTTTATAACATGCTTTGAATTTTGCGTTCACAAAGCTTTAAATTAAACTTGAAAAAGTTTTTGCATAGTGTACTTAATACATATAATAATTTGTAGGTGGTATGTACTATGTGTTGCCAAGTTTGCCTTGCATTGTATAGTATAGTATTGTGTAAAAAATGCCAATATATCCTGCAGTTCGAAATTCTTTGATTTATACAATGCGTAGCAGAGAAGAAGCAGTTCGAACTGACTATGACTATACTCAAACGTATTTGATCAACCGATTACCGCATTACTTGGAAATTACTTTTCCACGATTATGCAAATTTATGCCTTTAATAATGTGATAAACATGCAAAGATTTAATTATTCTGGCATCAATATTTTTGTGATTTTATGCATAATACGCATAAATTATGCTTAAAATAATCATAAATCTGAACAAAAAAAAAATACTTCTTCCATTCTGTGTATGTTGTAAAGCGTATTTAATAGATTTAGATCATATCTTTGAATAAAACCTTTCAATAATGCTTACAAACTGCATTATTTAAATTTTTTTTATAATTTTGGTATAATTCATTTTTATGAATTCAAGCGTATAAAGATAGTATTTTGTAGATTTTATCTATTTTTTTTGTAATTAAATCTGCATTTTGGAATAATAATAATAATAATAGTTTGGCGCTACAGTCCTGTATAGAACTTCGACCGAGCTCTCTCACCATTTTGAGCAGTGCGTGTTATATTTGTACTCAAAGTGGTGGGACCTACAGTTTATTGTCGAATCCGAACGGCGGGTGAGAGCTTTTTCATAGGCAATGGTTTTACTCTCGTAGGTTTGCCATTTACTGACGAGAGGTAGCGCGGTATAGAAAAATGTTTCTATGAAAAGATGTTGTTAGCCCCAGTCCAGGCATTAACCGGGGACGTTTCGGCTCGCAGTCCAATGCACTAACCACTGAGATACCGCGGTATATTTTATGAATATATTTAAATAAAATTTTGAATAGTAAAAAAAAAAAAAATAGTACGAAAGGTTAGGTCACAGGGAATTTATGAAGTAAGAAAGGGAAAGTTAGTACGAATTAAAAAATCTATAGTCTTTTTAAGCTGACTTCAAATACACCTTGCACATATGTGATAATATATGCAAAAACCTTTTAAGTGGCCCAGAGGTCTTCAGGGTCTACGAATGCTGAAAATAACTACAAACTTGTAATTGTGAAAAAAATGACTTTCGTTTGAGTACCATTTATACAAATGCGTAATGTACCGAATTTATGAATCGATTCGAAATATTTTATAAAACATGTTATATATTTGATCATTAGGGCCTTTTACCCAAAAGTTGTACTTTAGCCGGAATAAAGTAAAAGTCGCACGTAGTAGTGAACTTCTTTGATTAGGTTATATGAGATAATTCAACATAAGTGGTTGAGTTAGAACTCACAATCAACAGATCATGCCCATTCTAATTTTAATACTGTATAGCACAGAAATATAAGTAATATATTTTCAGAATTTTATTGACCTATATCGTCAAGTTTTCCTGTAATCGTGAATTCAAGAGGCAAACAGACAGACGAAAATCACTAAATTGATTCAGGAGCTCACGCTGATCAAGGAATATGATTTATTGCTGCAACCAAATAAATTGCCTTACGAATTATTCTGTTGCGACAAAATTTGATAAAGCATGTGCAATAATCTCTTAATTTGGTTGTGGGAACCTCCTATTCTGCAAGCATGAGGTTGTGTTAACCTCCAAGTCAGGCTGTAGCAAAAAATCATGGTATATACAATTTGTATGCCTCCAGAACTTATAAAGTATGTGCAATAAAATCTTAATTTGGTTGTGGTAACCTCCTATTTAGCAAACATGAGGTTGTGTTAACCTCCAAGTCAGGTTGTAGCAAAAAGGCATGGTATATACAATTTGTATACCACCAAAACTTATAAAGTATGTGCAATAAAATCTTTATTTGGTTGTGGTAACCTCCTATTTAGCAAACATGAGGTTGTGAAAACCTCCAAGTCCGGTTGTTTGCAAAAAATCATGTTATATACAATTTGTATGTCTACGATTGCTTGAAAAAAACATTTTATATATTTTTTCAATATGTCTATTCAAATATGTATGTCTTAGACATATTTTTAAAAAATGTCTGCAAGTATATCATAACATGTATCACTTATAATTAAATTTCTTTGTTGAGTCTACGTTGTAATCTGCAATTTAATAAAATTTTATTATATTACACATCATGTTAGTGCCTAGCAGTTGAATTAGGGTTCAACTTAAGTGTCCTCGCAACGTATTCTTTATTTGGCCACAAAATAAAACGGTCATAAAATATGTAACACACACACAAATAAAAGTAAAAATAGATCATATACCTTACCACCCATTACACATGACGATGCCATACTTTTGTGCACCACCTGACGGTTACATATTATAAAGTTACAGGCAGTGCGACGGCGGCGGCGCATCGTTGACCAACACACGAACTCGAACTCGTAAACGAAGCACCGTGTACCGCCACACCACGTATACAATATTAAATTCATTTCTGTGTGTTTTTTTTATAGTAGTCTATTTGTAGGCGCCTTTAATGTTGTGCGGCACATGTGTCCTACCGTTCGTCCTGCCGACCATGTCTAACACATGCTACATAGTCTGCTTTTGCGTTTCAACATTTACGTAATGTGCTCCTTGCGTTGTGTTTGTCGTTTTTGTGCGCTACGTGCGAAATTTGAGCATTGCATACTTTTAGGCGCTTGTAATAAAAGTGCGCCCAGGTCCAAAGTCAGCGATCAAACGCAAGGTTGCTCATAAAAATTTGTTGTTGGCGTTGTATTTTATGTTCAACAATAATAACAAGAACAACAACCACAAGTCTGATGCACCATTTTACATAGACAGCGCAAAAATATAGGCTACAAAATATATTTAAAGCCTATTTTTTGATATTTTACATATTTGACAAGCAGCAAACATGCTAAAACTCATTACTAGCTACGTACAACATATAAAACCTTTATTGCTGTTGAGACTACTAAAAACAAACTATGAATTTAACGCAAAGCAATACCAACAAAGTTGATTATAGATGATTCATTTTATCAACTACATTGAAGGGCATCATCAACATCATCATCAACACAGCAGGTCACTTGTGCCAAGTCCATCTAATAAAAATAAAAGAAATATAAAAAATTATTGATTTTTCTCGTCACCAACATCTTTTGACAGTTTCTAGTGTGCTACACAGAGGTTTCCGCAACACTTAACCATACGTGTTTCACTGAGTCAGGAGTCAGAGCGTTTTTAGTATTTTCAAGTGAAAGGAAAATAAAATAAAATACATTTAATTTAATTGAATTGAATTGCATCTGGTGCAAGACACCAACTCGACGTCTATTGAACCGAAGAACTTTAAACATGCCAAAATGCATTCGTCGTCGTTTCTTTCGTTGACTCAATATGCATTTCAAAATGAAAATTGCCAACGAGTGCTCACTCAAGTTGATATTTGAAAAATAAAAATAAATATACTATATGTCCTTGACCTGTATCCTGCTGGCTGTTGTCGCTTGCTACTAGCCTTGAGAGGTTGAGCAGTAACAATTTCTTGCCCAAAATGAATAGCGTTTGAAAACTGTTTTTAATTCATAAAAAAATTTATGAAATGTTGACAAAAAAAAATAGAAGAGACATTTTTTTATATAACTTGTTTATGAATGCTTGGAAAAAGGACATTTAAAAAAAAAGCTCAAGCATTTGCATGAGTTCAGAGTGTTATTGAAGATGTCCTTCGCAGGGATGTCATTGCTTAAAGTGTGTGTGTGTCTGTTGAAGGCAGCTATAAGAGTAAATAAGAGTCAACAAACACTTGAAGCGTTCAAAACTAAGTTTATGCTTTGAATTTAGTTAATTTCAATTTGTTTATTTATTTAAATGTGACTACAAATAATAGTTAAAGAAATTATATTAATAAAATCTTACTAATATTGAAAAAAAAAAAACAATACTCTTACATTCAATTTTGAAACTTTTATATAATTCACATTTGGTACATACAAATTTTTGACTGATTTAAACTTTAAATTTTTCAAAAATTAATTAGCACTATTCCAAATAAATACTCCCTTTTAATATTTGGAAGAAATTGTTGGGAGAAAAAATTCTTTGTATTGAATATACATACAAAGCTTTTTGCTCCCAAATATTTATGGGAGTATGTATTTAGACTTGGGCGGAATATGTTTTTCTTTTTTCGATAAACGAGTTTCTTTCATTATAATCCAAAAACAGCATACATAGGTTTATTTTACATTAAGTTTATTTTCGAATACTTTGAAAGCATTTACCTCATTTTACTTTTCACATAATTCTTATTAAGTTCATGACAAAATGTAAAATTATATTAGAATTTCTTTTTACTTAATTTCTCTATATTTTATTTATCATGTTTTAAATTTAAAACATTGCTTTTACTTACAAAATAGAAAATTATCTAATATCTAATTATACAGCGATTTGCTCCCTTCGCTCCGTGCTCTCGCTTATCACACAACAGCTTTGAGCACTGCTTTTGCAAGTCTTTTGTACACCGTGCTTATCTTTCAGTCACATGCAGCCACTTGACTGGCTTTTGCACTCGATTCAACTAAACTCTCGCATACACTGTCTTCTGTCTTTGCTCCTTTGTACTCGAAGCATTGCAAGAGCATCGCAAATATGCGCTCATAATTTAAACTATAAGAAAAAATTTGAAAATTTAACAGTTTATGCAGCACATTGCATTTAAACTCATTCTCCAAGTAGAATCAACCTTTAGACTGTGCTGTTGTTGAGTATGTGTTGACGACTACAATATCAACATCCTCCGCTGCTCCTTGAATGCTCTCAACTAAACTGTCGCATATCCTGTGCCAGCAAGATTTGCGTTGCGTGCTCGTCTCTGTTGCAGTGTTGCCACCTGATTGCTCAATCACAGATTAAACTGGAGTCTTGTGCTCCAAAGCCAAGTACGCGTCGTCGTCGTTGTCGTGCATATGGCAAAAATCTCGACGACGACGACGTGGCTGTTGCTCCGAAGGCAACGATTTGCATGCCAAGGGTTAATGTCATTGTGCTGTTACTGTTACTTTTACTGTTGCTAGGCGTGCCTGCGTGGGTCATCAACTGCAGAGTGCAATAAAAATAAATTGCATAAATATTCTAGACGACGCCAAAGGGCAAACAAAACTTTGTCGCCTAATGATATGCAAAGATATTATAAAATATGACTTTTTCATACTTTATCTTAAGAGCAAATTTAAATTTTTATAACTATTTCGCATTTAACTTAATTTTTCGTACAAAAATTCCATACAATTATATATTGCATTCAAAATGCAACTTTTTACAAAAATTCAATTTTTCACTAAAAATTCAATTTTTTATTAAAAAATTCAATTTTTCACTTAAAATTTAATTTTTCACTATAAATTCAATTCTTCACTAAAAATTCAATTTTTCACTAAAAATTAAATTTTTCACTAAAAATTCAATTTTTCACTAAAAATTCAATTTTTCACTAAAAATTCAATTTTTCACTAAAAATTCAATTTTTCACTAAAAATTAAATTTTTCACTAAAAATTAAATTTTTCACTATAAATTCAATTCTTCACTAAAAATTCAATTTTTCACTAAAAATTCAATTTTTCACTAAAAATTCAATTTTTCACTAAAAATTAAATTTTTCACTAAAAATTAAATTTTTCACTAAAAATTAAATTTTTCACTAAAAATTCAATTTTTCACTAAAAATTCAATTTTTCACTAAAAATTCAATTTTTCACTAAAAATTAAATTTTTCACTAAAAATTAAATTTTTCACTAAAAATTCAATTTTTCACTAAAAATTCAATTTTTCACTAAAAATTCAATTTTTCACTAAAAATTAAATTTTTTACTAAAAATTCAATTTTTCACTATAAATTCAATTCTTCACTAAAAATTCAATTTTTCACTAAAAATTCAATTTTTCACTAAAAATTCAATTTTTCACTAAAAATTCAATTTTTCACTAAAAATTAAATTTTTCACTAAAAATTAAATTTTTCACTAAAAATTCAATTTTTCACTAAAAATTCAATTTTTCACTAAAAATTCAATTTTTCACTAAAAATTAAATTTTTCACTAAAAATTAAATTTTTCACTAAAAATTCAATTTTTCACTAAAAATTCAATTTTTCACTAAAAATTCAATTTTTCACTAAAAATTAAATTTTTCACTAAAAAAATCAAATTTTCACTTAAAATTCAATTTTTTACTAAAAATTCAATTTTTCACTTAAAAATAAATTTTTCAAAAATAAATTTTTAAAAATTCAATTTTTCACTAAAAATTCAATTTTTTTCTCAATAATCAATTTTTCTCTAAAAATTAAATTTTGCACTAAAAATTCAAATTTACACTTTAAATTCAATTTTTCACTAAAATTAAAATTTTCTCTAAAAATTCCATTTTTCAAAAATTGTAAATAAAATTAATTTCAATTAGTTACAATTTTTGTAAAATTGAAAAATAATATTTTATTTTAAAAACTTAATTATCCTCAGTAAACCTCACCAGCAACAGCCCAAAAATATGCAATATATTTCTTTGCACTTGACTTGCATTGCATTGAAACATTTTTATCACCCAACCATGCAAAAGATGTAGCATACTTGCGGGCGCACTCTATGAAAATAAATTGCAATTTTACCGTTAAACGTGTGCGTTTAGCAGCACCTCTTCTGCTTTTCGCTGAGCACCGCTCTGCTCACATAATGCATTCAAAATCGTTCCGTCTAACAAGGACGACGACGCGACGCTACCTGCAGCAAATCCCTAAAAAAATGAGGGAAAATGTAAAAATTGTATTTTTCGCGTCTGTCGACACTTGAACGACATTTAGATGAAGAAGAAATAGAAGATATAAAAAAGCGTAAAATAAAAAAGAAAAGCTGTCACAAGTGCTGTCTGTCGTCAGGACTATATGTCTGTCATTCTGACTGTCAAGCTAAATGTCGTCGCCTCGTTTTATGCAGTCAACAGGCAGCCAGCCTGCCACACACAGCAATCTTTCGACGTTCGATCGAATGTCAGTCAGTCGACTCTGTCCGTCTGACTGTCTGCTTTTCATGTTCTTCCACTGCCTGCCTCGTTGGCTGACTGGCAACTGACTAAATGATGTCTAAAATTTACGCCAGCAGTTTGGACGATCGCTGAAGCGAAATAAATTAAAGAGGACTCAAGTGTTGGATGCTGCCGAGGTGAAGACGTTACAAGGATCTGCGCCAAACTCCGCAAACACTTGCTGTAGATAGGGGCGCGCAAATGTGTGCGGGCGACGACAGTCGCATGGAAAATGAGTGATGAAAAAATCATAAAAATGCGATGCAATACAGCAGCAGACAATGTGGCAAAAAAATATATATTTTTTTTTAATTTTTTGTAAAATGAATTATAAAATCCTAGACTTGCAGGCGAAATAGTGAAATTAATATTATAATAATGAAACGAAATTAACTTTAAAGGATTTGATTTTAATTGGATAAAATATACTTTTTATTTTTATTTTAGACAACTTAGCAAAAACATTAAAGTCTTTAAAAAGGGAAATAAATGTCTTTATAGACCTTTTCTTAATCTATAAATGACATTTTTAAAATTTGATTATTCCGATTTTTCTTTTATAACAACGCATAATAGGAAAAATATTAAAACAAAATATTTTTTATTAATTGCTAAGTATTAAAATTTGAATATTAAAATAAATGCATAATTTTGAACTAAAATAATTCAATTTTAAAGTGAAAATAGTAAAACTTAATAGAAACATAGTATATTTAAATGCATTCATAGTCATTTTATGCATTTCAAATATGAACTTTTTAAATTAATAATATGAAATTTAAATAGTTCAATAACATAACATTTTTTAACTAAATTAATTAACTTTTAAAATATATTTAATCAAATGTGAAAGAAACGTAGTACATTACAGTATGTAAATCTTTAAATTTAATGTTTTTAAATTAAAAAATATTTAATTAAAGTATTTTAATATTAAAAATATTATAAATCTTAAATGGAGCTTACTCTTACTTGAAGTATTGAAAAATTTAAAAATTTGAATTCCGTTTATCTCCGTAGAAATTTTATATATATTATCATTTATATATTTCTTTTAATTTTCTTCAAAGTTTAAATTCACTTTACAAACAATATATTCTGCAATTATGTCGTATTTCATACATTTTCACCTGTTTAAAATCGTTCGAATTTTACGACATAACTAGAAAAGTCCTAAAAACTAAATCATAGTCTACAAATTTTGCACCTTCTGGTCCTTGCATTTTATTACCGTGCTCAATATTTGCGGTTCAACAAACTTCAACGTTAAAACCTGCCTGCACACAGTTCCAAAGTACGCCCACATTTATGACACTTTAACGGTAAAGCAAAAAAAAAAAATCCGCCATAGCACAGATAGAGTGAATACTACTTACTCTCTACTGCTCCACTGAATATTGCCTCAATTTCAGTATTTTATCGCGCGCGCGTTTTTCTTTCAAATCGATAGATCGACTTTTTTATTCGACGGTTTAAGTCTGCACTATTACTGCCGGCACCGTACACTTAATAAAGCTGACAGTTTTCAGTGGCGCACTACCTAAGGGTTGGGGCTTTTTTTTCGAGCGCTTCAGTTCCAGCGACCGTCAAGGATATCGGAAGTTTATGAGCGACCAAAAAACAGGCAAACTCAGGGCAGCAGGGCGCGACGACGCGATGGCATATGATAAATGTTGCATTCTGTGCGACAAAAAAATGACTTTCTGTCTTACCGCCGGTAGATGGCGGGTGCGGCAGCATTTATTTGATTCAATATGGTAGGTTGGGGTCTTGAGTCTCAGGCGTTGTATAGGTAAAAAGCGCGCATCGCATAGCAGAAAATTTAAAGTAAGTTTGTGAGTGAGGGTCTCGGGTATTGAGGAAGACACTTTATTTTGGGTAGGGTTTACTTGTCGAAGACTGCCTGACACTGTCTATTAATGTGGGCCGGCGTGGCGTTCAATATTTAATGTGCGACTTCGTTGACGAGCAGAAAAACTGTGCGCGCGCGAAAAGTTTGTTCAATCGGAAAATAAATCGTGTTGTTTCTGCTGCACAATATTATTTTAATATAAATGTTGCAATGGCAGGGTCTAGAGATGGATTATGTTGAATTTTAAAGTTAAATAAATTTTCTATTGTTATTTAAACAGTTACAAGATATAGTTTTTATAATAAGGCTTGAAGTTCTTGGGCTTGAATAATGGCTAAAATCGAGACAAAGATAAATTTAAAGAATACATTTCAAATTTATTTTTTCAGTGTTTTTACAATTTTTATAGTTTATTGTTAAATAATTTAAAAAGTGATTAAAGAATTTAAAAAAATAGATTTCTATTCGAACTATAAGCATATTTTTACCAAAGGAGGGAAATACCTCTTAATTCCAGAAGAAATCAAGAGGTATTAGAATTGATAAGCGAAACTCTTGCTGATATTAAGAAAAACAATAACATGTATATAAAAAAAATTATGAAGAAATTTTCTTCTTGAATGATAGATCTTATTTTATAGGCTACCCAAAAATAGGCTCGGTACTGTGAAAGTCCCATATTCACCATTTAGAACTACAATTTAAACGTCTAGAACTCAAGAGAAATATTTTCTTTTAATATAATCCATATAATAGTTCATGTTTCTATTAAGAAAAACAACAAGTTTTGTGTCTGTATTTTTAGATAACAAATAGTCTTCTAGAATTAAAGATATAAACAAAATAATTAATTGAATGTCAATGAATTTTATTTCAAAGAGTCAAGAGCATAAAACACAATTATTTTTTTATGGCTACGAAATAAACTTCTGCAATTCAAGAAGAAAAAAATTATGTCAATCGTTTAAAAAGAAATAACGTATATTCTTTTTGAATTATAAATGTTATTTTCATGACTATAAAAATCATAAATAGGCTTGTTTATACTGCATACAAAGAAATTTATATATGTACTCTTGAAATCTACGAACACAACTTCTGCGACTCAAGAATACTATGCTATTTTCATGGTCAAACAATTAATTTCTGCAACTCAAGTAGAACAATCGCTGTTACCTTTTTAATTGACATGAATTGTAATTGTTCTTTTGGATGCGAATAAATGAATTTATTGACCTCGAATATAACTTCTGCGACTCAAGAATAATATTCATGATTACTACTTTCATGGTCAAACAATTAGTTTCTGCAACTCAAGTAGAACATTCGCTGTTACTTTTCAATGGATACGAATTAAACTTCTGCAATTCAAGAAGAAAACTATAACTTGACGTTTAAACGGAAATAACGTATGTTCTTCTTGAATTATAAATGTTATTTAAATGACTATAAAAATTATAAAAAGTCTTGTGTATACTGCATTTAAAGAAATGCGTGTATATACTCTTGAAATCTACGAATATAACTTCTGCTATTAATTTCTGCAACTCAAGGAGAACATTTGCTGTTACTTTTTTAATAGTCATGAATTGTAATTGTTCTTTTGGATGCAAACTAATGAATTTATTGACCACGAGTATAACTTCTGCGACTCAAGAATAATATTCGTGATTACTACTTTTATGGTCAAACAATTAAATTCTGCACCTCAAGTAGAACATTCGCTGTTACTATTTTTAAGAGGCATGAATTGCAATTGTGCTTCTGGATGCGAACAAATAAATTTCTAACTATTGATAACCACGAATATAACTTCTTCAAGTCAAGAAGAATTTCGCAATTACTCGGTTCAGTCTAGACTTGAACCGAGGACCTTTCGACGAATTTTTCTTCTGTTTAAGAAGCTTATTTCCTTCCGCGTATTAATATAAACCATAACTTTTAGAACTTATTAAAGATATTTTATAATCAATAATAGAAATTTCATAAATTCTATTTCAATCTATATTTTAAACTATTATAGTTTTTATTATTTTTATTGTATTATATTTTGACATATTAAAATTTCAAAGTTTCACTTGATTTACATAAAAACAAATTAATAATTTTCACTTTTCTTCTACATTTTATAGCCGTCTGCAGCTTGGACTGTGGCCCCAACGGCGTCTGCGAATCCGGTAAATGTCGCTGCAATCCCGGATGGACCGGAAATCTGTGCGATCAGCTGCCCTGCGATGCGCGTTGCTCGGAACATGGCCAGTGCAAGAACGGCACGTGCGTCTGTTCGCAGGGCTGGAATGGCAGGCACTGCACACTGCGTAAGTAGTACAATTTTTGTTTTTAACAAAATCAAACAAAGAAATTAGTAGACAATTTGACACATCACGTAGAGCGAAGACGTTAACTAGAAATGTCAAACGTCAATTAACGCCAATTAAAAGCAATAACTATAACAAGCAAATTATAGAAATAACAAGAATATTTCATTAGCCCAACAGACATGGCTGTCATGTTGAACAAACCAACCAAAAGTCAAAATTTAAATGACAGCCACAATTATGATTTTATGAATGACGCAAAAGTTTGCTGATTATTATTATTATGATTATTATTGTTAATATTGGCAAGTCGTGTCGAAAATGAAAATGAAAACGAGAATGAGTACTAACAACTAGCATTATAGTAATAACAGGCACAAACACAAAAACAACAAGTGTCATTAAAATTGATTCAGCACCATTATTAAAAAGAGGTCCTTGGCTTGTTGGCGCACAAAACACTAAAGTTTCTACCAAATGGTTTGGTTTTAATTTCTTCGGAAATGGGGCTGTTTTGAGCTCTTGTTTGATTGTTTTGTGCAAAGAATATGGTGCGGGGTTGACGTGACTTGCTCGTATTGGGTGCCATTTAATAGGCACATGAAATTAAAGTCATTACAAAAGTGGGCACACTTACAAACCACTTAAGTGCGTGGTCAATATGCGTACAAACAAAAGACTAAAATAGTCCGTATATTGGAAGAAATAAAGGCAGGCATATAAACAAAAGTCAATTGAGTCAAGTAATTTAATATTTGTGTGAAACTAAAATAAACCGATAATGGTCTGCAAATGCTAATGTTCATTTTCCACAATCAATGAACTATGAACGTAGTAAAAGTTTTATAACTTAGGTGTTTTTGTGAAGACGCCATTTGTAGACAATTTAAAACTGTTTAACACACATTTAAAATGATTCGTAGAAATTTTAATTTAAATTGCATACAAGTGCTCTTCGAAAAACTATGCATACCAGAGGACAAAACAAAAATTACCATAACCACAAAAATCGTTTAAACTTCCGCATGTCTGCATGTGATGGCTGCCGAAACTTGTGCAAAAAAGTCTAGAAAAAAATCAAATAATACCTCAAAAATACTGTTCCAAAGTGTGTTTACATATATAGTATACGTTACCCAGTGATAAATAATAACGCTTCTTTTGAATGAAATAAAATTAAAATTAAATATTTGAAAACTTTTCAAGTTTTAAGTCAAATAAGTTTTAAAATTATTTCAAGTATTATTATTTATTTTTATATTAAAATTAGAATTGTCAATTGTAAGATAAAAACCGTTCAACGTTTTTGGGAAACCTACTCTTGTACAGTTCTATAATTTTTCCTATTAAATAGTGGCTGATGAAGTTTTAAAATGTAGACTGCTTTTTCTGCAAAACATTATGTTATAGCAAACAAAACAGACAAAACCCTCGAACTACATATATAATAAAAATAGTTGTAGGCCCCTGATTTAGTGGTTCGACATGGAAATATAATATTGGTCATTTACTTTTTAATAAAAAGGGAAAGACTTATTTTCTACTAAACTTAGGAGATTACAGTTCTATGTATGTTCACAGCATTTGGTACAAATGTCCGCAATTCTCAGAATCTTCACAGAAAAAAATCTACAAATTATGATTTTATTCATAAATATTGTGAATTTTTTACCAACTATCAAATTTATAATATGGAATCGAATTCATCGAATTCATTCATCGAATTCGAAAATAAAATTCGAAAAAAATTTTGCAAAGAAAAAAAAATGTTTAAAAAACAAAAAAAATCATAAAAAATGGTTAAAAAAAATTCTGGAAAAAATGTTCGAAAAAATATTTTTCAGAAAAAAAAAAATTTTAACAAAAAATTTTGTTCCAAAAAAAAAATTTTTTTTTAAATATTTTTATCCAAAATAAAAATAAGTGGTCGAAAAAAAAAAATTTCGAAAATGAAATATAAAAAAATCTTTTTCTGAAAAGAATATTATTTTCGAACACAAACAAATTTTGTTCAAAAAAAAAATTAAATAAAAAAAATTTGCAAAACATTTTTTTTTTAAATATTTTTTTTCGAAAATGAAAAAAAGTTGTTCGAAAAAAATATTTTTTCGAAAATGATATATAAAAAAAAACTTTTTCTGAAAAAAAAATTCTTTTCGAAAATGAAAAATAATTCCGAAAAAAGCTTTTTTTCGAAAATGAAAAACTTTTCGTAAATAAAAATGTCTGAAAAAAAAACTTTGGATAAATAAACGAAATTTTTTATAAAATATATTTTTTATAAATATAACTTTTTATTAATAGAAAGTTGTAATTATAAATAAATATATTACAACACATTTTACTAATTAATGCATGTCGTATAAGCATTATGTAAGAAATAATATTAAAGAACTGCTTGAGTACAGAGAAGTATTGTAAAAAAATGATCGAAAAATAAATATTTTTATTGAAATTTGATTTAATGAACAGAATTCTTCAATATGATGTACATATTTGTTCTAAAATATGAATTTGTTCATTAATATGATGAAACGTATTCTTTACATACAGATCATCATATTAAATAACATAAAAAAATAAATATCAATAATGAATTCATAACATTGATGTTTTATGGTTATCAATATTATGAATCGTTCATCAATACAATAAAGCATGATTTAAAAAACGAAATTCATCAATATGATGATGATTTTTTCGACGTATGTAAACCAAGATTTTTGTAAACCACTTAGTTATATTAAATGATATACTGAACTGTCTGCTTTTTTTTTTGGGAAAATCAATATATAAAAGTCTGATTTTTGGAAAGTTAGCTCTTGCACTTGCTCAAGAATCAAAAGTGATAGGCTTAATTTCGGTTCTACTTGAAGAACCTATTTTATTGAGAAATTACGATTCTTGGAAAAGCGTTTATCCTATAGAAAATAATATACATAATTAAGAAAAATAAAATTTACAACTGGGTAGCAAAATCCACACACTACACACGCCTCAAAATGAAAATCAAGCAAACACAAAAAAAGTGTAATTTTCAAAACTACTTAAAGTCATGGTAGAAACACTACCGTGTATGGGGGTCGTTGCATGCTATGAGTTGGCAATTTCTAAACTAAACGACAAACAATATTTTGCCAATATTTTTCCATTACGAACATAAAATTGCCATCAATGTTACAGTGGAGACCGAATGGGGCGCACAGTCACAAGTACTATAGAAAAAGTACTAGTAGTAGTAATATTAGTAGTGGTAACATAGTAGCATAAAAACAACACTAGATGGCGACACAGCATGACAAACAAGCGCTACTCTGACGACGAATAGGACTTCCTCTGCTGCTGCTGCTGATGACTCGGCTACAAAGAGCTATTCGAAGTTGGGTCATTGAGTTGCGGCAATAGCAGCAGCAATAACGTTGACAGTCTACACAGTGAATTTTGCAAATGACAGATGTCAAGTGACATTAACTCCAAAGCGCCAAAGTGTATGCAACAAAAAACAACGTATAGCATAACCACGAAAAACAAAATACAAAAAGCAGAAAAATAGAAAAACAAAAAAAAAAAAAAACATTGATACTGTCGAATCATGCTGTCAAGCAGCGCCATCTAATGTCGAAATATTTTGCAAATAAACAGCATGGCATTAAATTGTTTACATTCCATTGGCGACATTCGTGATGCCGGCCGGCCGACCGTAGAGCGTAGTGACAGTGAACGAGAGTATGACGTGACAGTAGGGTAACCGTGCTCGATTATAGCACAAAGTGGTAGAGATTATGCGCGCAGTACTTTATAGCCACTGCCAGTGGCTCTTTTATGCACTAACGACTACTTTACAACTACTTTGACTGCTACTACTTTATTCCCCAGACATGGTACTTGTACTCAATACACTGCTACTTCTCCACTTCTCTACTACTTTTCACTCACATGCTGACAGACAGACACAACTGTCATTGCATGATGTGACAGTTGTGAGGAGTGTTTTTCTTGTTATCACCGTTGGCACGATAGTAGATAGCTATATTGAGGGTATACTTAATGCACTTTTGTATTGATGTAGATTTGGTTTTGTTTTGTGATTTTGTTTGTTGTTTTTGGTGCTTATCACTCGCTTGACAGCTGATTGTAATTTGAATTTTTTGCTTCGCTGCATAAAATTTGTCAATTTCAATTCAACGTTGCGGCGGTAATGTGGCAGCACCTACTACAACATACAAACTTTGGGTCCATGTCACTCCAACTACCTATTGCGCTGTTTTGCATATTTATTTGAATTTCTACATTTTGTAATTTGACATTGACATTTTGTTGTATTATTGTCAATTTTTTTTTTGTATTGGCACTTTTCGATTACGTTGCAAATTCCCCAAACGATTGGTATATGTCTGAAAAGTTTATTTGGCAGAGACAAGGAATTGGCTGCATGTGTGCGGTTCCTGTTGTGGTCTCTAGAACTTGGTAGAAAGTTTAAAAAAGTTTCTAGCAAATATTTGACGTTTTTTATAATTGATAAAAGAGTTATTTAGTCTATTAAAAGATGCTTTTTAAAATGTTGCTTGGGTGATAAAAAGAAGACAATGCCTTAGAATCGCTCAAGAGTTGAAATAAAAATTAAAATTATTTTATTTAGCCATATTTCTTATTAATGTGTTGAAAAAAATATAATATCGCGTGGAAGATAAAAAGAAGATAATGACTTAGAATCGCTCAGAAGATCAATTAGAATATAAAAGTATTTTATTTGATCATATTTACCATCAATGTGTTGAAGAAAAAGACAATATCGCGTGGAAGATACAAAAGAAGATAATGACTTAGAATCCTTCAGAAGATTAGTTAGAATATAAAAATATTTTATTCAGTCATGTTTCTTATTAATATGTTCAGAAAAAGACTATATCGCGTGGAAGATAAAAGGAAGATAATGACCAAGAGTGGCTCAAAAGTACAGTAAAATAGAAAATATTTTATTTTGGCATATTTCGCATAAATGCGTTGGGAAAAGACAATATATAAATAAAATTTATAACATGTCCCTCATATATTTCACTATTTCTATTTTATTAAGCGCCAAATAAACAGTCAATAAACACGCCATGAATATTAAAAACATATTGAAAATATGCCGAAAAAAATCAAAACTTTTAGCGTATATATTAAAATGTGCCGAACCAAAACGAAATAAATGAAAATCTGTAACATTTCTCATTCAGACAATTCGCGGATATTGATGCATATTCCACGAACTACAAACATTTATTAAAACTATTATGAATAAAAGCGACAAATGGCAAATAGAAAAATATAATAAAAATAAAAAGGAATGATGGAAAAAGTTTACCGACAAAATAAAAAATAATTTTTATATTTTTATTTGTGAATTTTTAGTAAAAGCAAATTTTTTACACAAAAATATTCATTGTCGGAATACAAGGTAGTTATTTTTTTTATAGAATTTGCATTCTTGCAATATCCGTATAGTTGTTGAAAGAATTTGTTAGGCTGCTAAAAATATTAGTTTATTTAAATCTGTAGCATATGTTTTTTTTTTAACACAATTCATTTTAATCTACAAAAACAATGTTTATGATCTCTTTTACTTTAGCTGGCTGTGAAAATGGCTGCTCACGTCATGGCCAATGCACGCTGGAGGATGGGGAATACCGTTGCGATTGCATTGAGGGCTGGGCCGGTTCGGACTGTTCGATTGCATTGGAAATGAACTGCAAGGATAATATTGATAACGATGGTGGTAAGTAAATAAATAGTTAAAGGAAACAATAAAACTTAATTAAACAACATACAGAAAAAGAAAAATATTTCTTATGTATATGCCATACATAAATTGTCCATTCCCAGTAGAAGTTGTAGTAGGTAAATGATTGGAAACTAAAAAATATAGTGATTTTTATTTTGTCATAACTCTATTGATTACATGGGAAACATTATATGACCATGATCATGTCTACCCTAATAAGGTAAATTTTACTAGTGATATAATATTTCTCAAATATCATTTATTGAATGATGGTTTCCTTGAACAATGATTTCCCAAACATTATTTATGTTTCGAATTCTACTTTTTAGTATGGAATATGATCTATTTTCTTTTATATTCAGTTCATCACCTTTTGGATCATGATCGGTTACTGATAATTTAATTTAATAGACTTTACAAGACCATCGTGATCTTACCATCGTGATCTAACCTACAGATATAAATTACTAGGGTCTATACTTACTAGGGTATATACTTAAAAAGATTAAAAAAATAAAGTCTTAAAAATCATAATTTTTCAAATTAATTAAAAAGGTAATTGAAATTTTGACAAAACTTTTATATTCAAATTTTTCTTGATAATTATCAGCAAAATAAAGTTTGTAGAAACTTTATTGTTAATTTTAAATATTTTCTGTTTTTTTTATTCGTGGGTTCTTTTATTTGTTTTTAACATTTATTGTTTCACTTAAATAATTTAAATATTTGCGTAGATTTCATTGACTGCTCAACACCGATCGTCAACGTTGAATGAACAATAATTGACGAATGTCGTTGATTTGTATGATTTGAAAATAAAGAGTCAAGAACAAGTAATAAGTAAAAGCGAGACAACTATATAAGTGTTTCAAACATGTGAACGTAAGAATGAAGTTAGTTGTAATTAAAAGGAAAAATATATTTAAAGGTAACTCTACACTTTTAAAGGATAATGTGCATATTACATGTTATGCGTAAATAATAATATAAAATAAAATTTTATGAAAAATAACTTTTGTACAATACGATAATTTTTTTTATCCAAAAATAGGCTGTAGAAGATCTTTTTTATACCCTACACTAAGAGTGAAAGGGTATATTCAGTTTGGTACGCCGTTTGTAACACCCAGAAGGAAGCATCTCCGGTATGGAAAAGTATATATATTCTTGATCAGCATGACCTCCTGAGTCGATTTAGCGATGTCCGTCTGTCCGTCTGTCCGTCTGTCTGTCCGTCTGTCTGTCTGTCTGTTGAAATCCCTACTACTTTTAAAATTGAAGAGCTAGATAAATGAAACTTATAACTTTGATTACTAATATACCTACGCTGTATGTGCGAAAAAATTGCGAGATCGGTTCAGTGTGACCTATGATCCGACCACTTATGTTCAAATACCTCATATAAAATGTACATATAAAGATCAATTTTTATGTATACGTGCTTAGGTAAACTTTTTTGGTCAAATATATATTGACATCATGCTCAAGTACGTGATAATAATGTTTTCCGTCGAAAAGACCTGTGGCTTAGACCGACTATAATTTTGATAATCCTAACTACATAATTACACCTACTTTAAAATTTCCCATGTGATCTAACCTTCCCAACTGGTTTTTTGTTAAAATTGCTATTTGCTATACAAAAATTGAGTATGCCGTTGAAATCAGCATCCACGAATTATTTAGAAACGAAGTATGTGTTAACTTGGGAAAAAATTGAGCTGAGAACAACAAATATATATTTTTTTTAATATAACTGAAATCAAAAATGTCACAAAAATAATTGCAATAATCGAATAATAGTTTAACAGTTTTGTAATATAGTTAACAATAAAACTCAAAATCTCATTAAATCACTAATCAGGTCTTTAAAGGTAGACATTAATAAGAATATTTGGCTTGTGTCTTTGTAATATTTGCTCATACCCTATTATTAATAATTCTCAAATTTGAAGTTGAATTTTAAAAATTTAATAGTTGACATAACTATATTCAATAAAATCAAAATGAGAATATAGAATTAATTTTTAATTTTAAATATTACTTTTAAATAATATATCTTTTTTTCACCTTATAAAATATATAAATTTAAAAATAATTTAGTTTCTCTCATTTTATATGTCTTTAATAAAGCACTTCAAAATGTCATATTTATAAAAAAGAGACGTATAAATCAATAAATACATATTTTAATATAAATACTCCATGTAAGCTCCTGAGAGCTAAGCTAAGTAATTAAATTATCAAGTGCAGACATGTTGGCAATGCTACAAATAGAATGCACGGTATTACCATAGGTTTTTACGTCAAACCCAGCGGGACAAAATCCTTAAAAAAGTAACAAAAATAAATATAGAACTTGAAAATAAAAGAAACTCATTGAACAGTCTGCATTATTTATATTTATCCATATTAGAAATTTCAATAAATAAATTCAGGTATAAAATTTATATTTAGCACCACTTTAAGCTATCTTGCAGACAACTAAAAGTTAACTTATGTTAACTTAATTGCATTAAGTACAATTTCATGTCACAAATTGACATTGAATAAAGATTTTTCAAATCGAAAAACTTTTTTTTAAACATCTGCAAACTTCAATTATATTCGAAGGCTATAAAAAAAATAGGATTTTTCTTTAGTCCCACTGCTGCTAACCTGCTTAGGCAAACAGAAATGGAAATAAACAGTACGGAAATTGAAATCAACTCAATGACGTTCGAGTTATTGTTGGGGGGCCTCATGTTCCTATTGCTGTTGTAGGTTTAAGGCACAAACAAGAAGGCAGTACAGGTAACAACAACAACAACAAAAAAAACATGTAGTGCTGCCACATAAACCACTTGGGGGATGTTTCAATTTTATGCACATGTCCTATGTTGCTGCACAAACACATATTGCATTAAAAGTGGAACTTTAGAATTGAAGTGCGACAATATTGAAAAATTGCCATGTGTACAAAAATCAAAAAAAAAAATAGAAAATTTAACACAGGTGTAAAAAATAGGCTCTATGGATTAAGGCTCCAGTAAATAAAGCATCAAACTAATAAACGAAGTAAAGCATCAACAGTTCTAGAAAAAATGGAGGTGCTAAATCCGTTTTTATCGCTTTATCCCGATTTTTTGTTACGAAAAAAAGATCCAATTAATTTAAAACAGCTAATAAATTCTTTGTATTTTTCTTTATTTTGTGTTTTTACCAGATTTAAATTCAGATTTTTGAGATTTTTTAAAAAATTATATAAAAACTATTTTTTATTAGTTGATATTTCATTTATATTTGAGGTTAATTTCAACACAATGGGGCCTTGATAAATTTGAAAAATGGGGCTTTATTCCCTAGTAGAAATTTTGGTAGGGCCATGTTCATGAAGTGATCATGTCATTATTTGAGATGATCGGAATATGACGAGGCCCATAATGTCCTTGTAACGCAGTGTCCTGATCATGTACTGACCTCAGGCCATGATCATGATCGGTCAATTCCTCATTTTATTATTTACCCGACAATTGGCTTGTCAGAGCCCGAGCATAATAGGGTTTCTCTCATTAAATCTCGATCATTGTCTGATGCTAATTTCGTTATGAGGAACAAATAATGTAGCTATGATCGGGACCATTGACTATTTAGATAATGTAAACCCAGGTATGGTAAGCATGATAAGGGCATGCAAAGGCAATGATCATATTTTCTCTAATAGGGCTTACCCAACGAAACCCCGATCATTTCCCGATGGCGCATCGGGCAAATTTCTACTAGGGTTGCATTACGAAATAAATCCCCAATTTTTGGAAAGCTTTATTTGGGGTTTTCTTTCCACCGATCTTATTTCATAGTGCCTAAATAATATAGGGTGTGGTATGGTTAAAATCATATTGAGTAGTTTAATTTCTCTCTCCCTCTTTATTTATTCCAAATATTTATAAATTTTATTTTCTCTTAGATGGCATGACCGACTGCTCCGACAGCGAGTGCTGCTCACATCCCGCTTGTTCCGAGCACATTATGTGCCTCTCCTCCAACGACCCGGTCGAGGTGTTGCTGCGCAAGCAGCCGCCCTCCGTTACCGCCTCCTTCTATCAGCGCGTCAAATTTCTGATCGAAGAGAACTCTGTCCAGTCGTATGCGCACATGGACGAGTACAGCGAAAAGTGAGTAAAAAGTTTTTTCACATATTTTTCACAAAACATATATTAGAATTTCTTCTATTTTTATATATCGAAAAAAAAAAAATTATTTTTAAAGCGCAAGAGTTTTTAGTAAAAAGAAAAAAAAAACAAATAATAATTATAAAAAAAGCGCGCAAAAGTTAAAAGCTTTCAGGCGCTTTTGTTATGTTTTAATGTTCTTGTTTTCAAAGTTGTTTCTGTTTAGTTTACTTTATTTTTGATGAATGCACCAATTTATTAGGAAAACTTGTTGATAAAACAAAATATATATTTTTAATTTATGCAAAAAAAAAAAATAAAAATAAAAAGGTGCCAAGAGAAGAAAAAGCTCAAATTTAGATGTTTAACCATAAAAATTCTTATATATTTTTATACATTTTATTTTAATTAAAATCTGTATCAATGCGTCAATGTTTTGTTTTACAAAAAAAAAAAATATTTTTATTATTATTGCAAAAAATATGAGTTAAACTTTACTTCAAAAAACACATTCAGCAAATAATATAATTGTTTGTACCACCCCAGTTCACATCCCTACAATCCCACCCGAGTCCCCTCAATGTAGTCTATCATTTATGCGTTGGAACAAACTGAAACACCCCAGTTAAATGATTTTCAATTTAATTTTTATTTTTTCAATTTAATTTTTTATTTATTTATTGCAATTTGTATTATTTAAGTACTCAATCATTTGTGTAATTTTTGTTTTTTTTTATTGTGAAGCAGCAGCTAAAGCTTAACTTTTTCAAAATGTAACTCTTCAAATTTGAAAACGAAAAAACCGCTTTAATGCACATAAAACATTTATTTTATTTGAGCTTTTTCTTTTCTTGCCTATATCTAGGGACCATGTATTTTTTCAAATGAATTTAAAAAGTATTATTTATTTTTTTAGTTTTTTCTTAAATGGTTTTTGTTCTATTTTTCACTCAAATAAATCCAAAGCGAAAATAATGATAGCACTTCATTGAGTATGTGTGTGTTGTCTAGTGTTTTACCTCCTTGTGTTCGTCTAACCCTGTATTGTAATAAAAAAAAACAAAAAAAAAAATTAAAAATAATATATTATAAAATATATATATACTACGAGTCTAAAATATTAGTAGTAATTCAAATGAAGCTCAACGTCAGATATTTAGCAGTTTTCTACCTAACTTATCAAGTAGTCTATAAACGTCATAAATTATATTTATACTTATTATTTATTTTAAATTATTATATATTTTACTTATAAATGCAGAACTTAACTAAATAGCACATGCGAATTATATGCTGCAACAAGGCAAATATTAAAGTTCTGCATTTTCTTTAGTTTTTATTTAATTAAAATAAGAAATTATTTTCAAAAATGAAAATTACACTTGATTTGCTTGATTTTCTGTTATGTTTTAGTTTATTTTTATAATTTTTTTTTATAATCTTAATAAAAACTAATTAAACTAGTTGATATATAAAATGTTAGCATTTTATGTGCGTCGTCTCTAAATAAAAATCAAAACGTGTACTTTTTTGTTGTTGTTTTCTATGATTTTCATATTTTTATATTTATTACAATATAGTTTTGTAAAACTATTCATTTTTTTTAATAATCATAGCAAGCTTCAAATTAACTTTGTGCATTGAACGCGCATATTTTATGCCACCAAAAAAAAAAAAAAAACAAGGATTTAAAACAGTTTTCGTCAATGTTGCCGTATTTAATATGCACTTTCTGTATTTCGAACAAAAGGCTATTAGACTAAAGTGACGTCATTTCAGACAGTTTGAATTTTTATAAAAGCATGAAATTCAAATAATATTGACGTCATTTTTATGTCATTTCGTTTGTTGTTTTCGTTCGTTCGAAATACAGCAAGTGTAACTAAGACTTTAATTTATAATATTATTTATTTAATATAATTATTATTAAATTTTAATTATACCATATGTGTGTCTATTTTTGATTTTGAAATTTATAATTTATATATCGTATATTATTAACAAAATGTACTAACAACTAAATGTAGCATATAATGTAATATTTTTTTGAACCAAAATAAAATGAAAATCTATAGATTACCTGCGATTAAGAGCGAGTGCGACAGCGAGTGTGTGATTGTCAAATGTTTTCCTTAATTTTTTAATAATATAAAATTGTATTTTATCGTTTTTGTGTTAGTATGATTTTTATTTTCATTGTTATTTAGAAAAAAATATGTTAAAAAAACTAAGAAAAGTTGCAAATCGTTTTCAAAGAAATTTGGTTTATTCGAGGGAGTTTCTGCTTTTAAACCATATGCGAATTATAATTATCATAAAATGTGTGTAGTAAAAATACCACAGGCTTTAAATAAATTATATTTTAAACTTTTATTCTAAAAAGGCTTA
This sequence comes from Dryomyza anilis, assembly GCA_951804985.1. Taxonomy (NCBI): domain Eukaryota; kingdom Metazoa; phylum Arthropoda; class Insecta; order Diptera; family Dryomyzidae; genus Dryomyza; species Dryomyza anilis. Next base: position 123,225,750 of record OX638130.1, on the reverse strand, counting down.
CTTACTTTACTTCTCACTATTTACTGTAGAAACAAAAAAACTCATTAAAACAATACAATAATTATATAATAACTAAACAATGTTTATACAGAAACCATATAGCAACTATGCTGTAGTTGTACTAAAACCATACAGGAACTAAAGAGTAACTTTAAAGTAACTTAGTAGTAACTTGACAGTTAATAAGTAGTAACTATGCAGAAACTATTCATTGACTGTAATTATTCAGAAATTATACAATAACTAAACCGTAACTATACAGGAAGAATACAGCTACTATAAAAGAACTTTACAGTAACTGTTAAGTTATCTTGGTTGCTCTTAAACCATGTAGTAACTATTCAGTAACTATTCAATACCTGTTCAGTAACAAGTAAGCAACTATAGAGTAACTATACAGCAGGTTAGATTACAAGTAGCGGCTAAGGCGTGACATAGATAAGAAAAAGTCCATATTGTTACCACTGAAAGTATATATTATAACTGTGCAGAAATGATACAGTAACTACATTGTAATAATACAGTAACTTTACAATAACTATTCCGTAACTCTAAAAGTATATATTATAACTGTGCAGAAATGATACAGTAACTACATTGTAATAATACAGTAACTTCACAATAACTATTCCGTAACTATAAAGAAAGAATACAGCTATTATACTCTAACCATACAGTACTATAAAGTAACCATACAGCAACTATACAGTACCTATACGGTAACTGTAAAGCAATAATACAGCTATTATACAATAACTTTACAATAACTATTCCGTAATTATACAGAAGCAATACAGCTACTATACTGTAACGACACTGTAACCATACAGTAACTATACAGCAACTACATAGTAACTTCACAGTAACTGTAAATGAACAATAGAACTATTATACAGTAACTTTACAATATCTATTCCGTAACTTTACAGGAAAAATAAAGCCACTATACAGTAACTATACAGCAAATATGCAATAATTATACAGCAAATATACAGGACATATTCTGCAAATCTGCAGCAAATATAGAGCAAAAAAAAAAAATACAAAATAAAAAAGAAATTAAAAATCTCTATGTTTGCAACTTTTCTTATGTTTTTAAATGCTAGGTATTTAGTTAATATCAAAAGAGAAAAATTTTAAAAAAATCAATAGAAATTATTTGTGTTTATTTTGTTTTATTTAATAAACTTAATAAAATGTATTTTCTTTTAATTTCTTGTCCTGTCTTTTTGTGTCCCTCTGTTGCTGTGGCTCGATTCCTACATGTTGTGTGAAATTCCAAATCATAAAAATAATAATACAAAAAAAAAATAACAAAAATCATAAATCAACTTAATAAACAAAACAACGAAATAAAAATTTAATAATTCTTATAAAACTTTGCAAAAAATGCAATAATGACAACTCCTACTAACAACAAAAAAAAACAATTGCAAAATGAAGCCTCTTCTGGAGCTCATTTACGCCTTGGTAAGTGTACAAAAAAAAAAAAATACAATGGCTGTTTCAAAAGGAGCAGCTTAAACAAGCAACAAAAAAAAAAAATAAAAAAAACACTGTAAATTCGTTTTTCGTACAATAACAAGTACAAATTTTTAATTTTCTTTACTACAAATAAAATTCAGCTTTTTTCAGTTCTTCTTTTTTTGTATAAAACATAAAAAACAAATTTTCAATTATTTTGCATTTTTAACAATGATTTTAATATTTGTACAAAATGAAAAAAAAAAAACATTCAAAATTCAAAAACTTTTTTTCATTTACTCTGTGTAAAACTTAAGATTTTAGTATTTTTTATTCAAACATTACCTAAGAGTTATTTATGCCAATAACAAAATGGCAGCAGTAATCGCAAAAATAATGTATGTGTTTATGTGTTCGTGTCTCTGTGTATTTAGTTCAATTTTTGTAAAATTTTAATTTAAATTTTACTATAATATTTATTTCTAAACAATAATTATTAACCACTACTAACTGTCGTTTTGTTTAATTTAAGTATTTTTTATTTTACCATAAAAAACACTTGTTTCAATTATGTTCAAATTCAGCGAAGTGGTTGTAGTGGAAATTTTGCTCATGATAGGAGTAAATTGAAGTTCAAAATTGTATTCGTACTAAAAAAAAAATAAATTTATAAAAATAAATTATATAATTTTTAATAATTCTTGTTAATTTTTGTCATATATTCCATATTCGCAATATTAACTGCTTTTTATGAGACAAATTTTCAACTATTTCCACTATACCAAAACGTTACTCAAATTTTCTAATCACAACAACAAAAAAGTTCACAAATATTTTACGTTCTTCAACACATATTTTATATCAATTGTATTTAATTTTTTATAATTTTATATATTTCAAAAAACAACCCTCAAGAAAACATCGTTTTTCTTATGTTAAACATGTATACAGTTCTTATTTAATTTCCATTGCTTTTTATTCAAATTAAATTCCAAATAAAAATGTATTTTAAATTTCTTTTTCATTTTATTTTATATACTTTAATCAGTAGAACGTAGTTAAAATTTTAATTAACTATGTATATTATGTATAAGCCTAGACAAAAACGAAAATCTAAAACAAATAAAAAAACAAAGAACAGCAAAAAATAAAAAAAAAAGATTTAGATTTATTTATTATATAGCTTTATATAGTATATATAAAAATAAAATATAAAAAAAAAAAAAAAAGAAAATAAATAAAAATTGTCATCCTTCTATGTTCAACCTTCCCGATCCCTGTGTTTAACTCCTCAATCATGCTGTTCAAAGAGCGGTATTAAAAAAAAAAAATAAAAATGAAAAACAGTAAAAAATCCTACTCCCAATTGTCTGCGTCTAAAAATCATTTGTTTATCTGTTCACAAAATCCACGCACAAACACACACACCAAATTGTTAGGAACATACCATACATAGAAAAAAAAAATTTACTAAAATATTTGAAAAAAAAAAAAAATCCAAAAAACACATTTATTTCAATTACGTAACAAAACAAATTTGCCACTTCAACTATTTATTTGTTTTTATTTAATTATTAATTTTTTATATTATTTAGGTTATTTTCCAACTACTTTATAGAAATATTTACAAGAAAATAGTTTAATTCTTTTTATTTTATGTATATATTAAAGGGAAAATATGGCATTTTTAGGGAAACCAACAAGTTTTATTTGAAAATAAATTTCAAAATAATAAAAAAAATTTTAATTATAAGTATTACCTAATCAAACAAAGAAACTAGGATGCTTTTCGTATAAAATAATATCTCATTTTTAAATTTTCAGTTAAAAAATTAAACAAAATTCTGGTGTACCTATCTAATTTTCTTAATATACCTCCACCTCTACTCCGAATAAAATCTCAAACTTTTGATGTATTCTACATTAAAAATTTATTATTGTGTTTTTATCTTGTCATATCCTAACTAATTAAATAAGCAATACTATGTGATCTTTACTTTGTCATCTCTTACATGGGTAGACAAAACATTTTCATGGTTAGATCATGTAGTCCAAAGGTATGTGGTAGGGTAATCAAAACTGAAAATAGAAATTCTACTGTGTTTATGATTTTGCACTGATCATTGTGGTTTTACCTTGTCATATCCTAATCAATTTATGAGTAATACTATGTGATCTTTATTACGTCTTCTCTAACATGGCACATTTTTACTACGGATAGGCAAAACGTTTTCATAGTTAGATCATGTGGTAGGGTAATGAAAACTTAAAACAGTATGATTAGTGACCGATCAGAAACTTTGTTTTACCATGTATGATTTTAATTTAGGTTTAATATTGCTTTGTAGGTAATTATTAACTATTTTTAAGGTGAATATATGTGAATCATAAAAATTCGTATATAAAAAATAAAATAAAAACAATTTATTGTCAGGTGAGCCGTTAAAAACAGCAGATCATAATTGGAGATATGGCGAGGGATGTTCTAATTACTAATTAGAAATGTCATCGGATTCATAGTCATCAGATCTATGACATCTGTGACTACGTCATGTAATTCGTCTTTCATTTCGACCTAGATTTTTTGCACTTGACAGTGACTTCGATATTTCGAAAAAAATATATCGATGTATCGTAGCAATATATCGGGTGTTTTCAAAACATCGATATATTTTGGACATACCTAATATGGGCATTTCATCACCCCCTTTAATTGAATATATTTTTGGACCATGCAGTTCTATAGTTTTCTTCTATTTTACAATATAAAAAGCATAAGTAGCTCTCGATAGTCTATCAGGGATTTTCCGAAATTCAATTCCGTTCCAATTCAGTCTACCATGTCTCAGAGACCTTTGAATCGACATAAATATAGCAACCGATATTAATTGCATTTATTATTCAGTATAATTCAATAAAAACATTTATTATTCTTTGTTAAATCAGCAATTCCGTTCGCTAATATGAATATTTGTACGTCAATGCAGCAAATAATTTAGTCGGCGCAGTTTTAGCAAATTTAATTGCTGAAACTGCGCCGTCTAATTAATTTGCTGCATTGACGTACAAATATTCATATTAGCAAACGGAATTACTGATTTAACGAAGAATAGCAAATGTTTTCTCTTAAATTTGTGAATTTCATTGCTAAATTGATTAATGAATGCAATTAATATCGGTTGCTATATTTACGTCGATTATTTGATTCTGTGTAATTGTGAAATCTGTTTGATCATTTTGAAATCATAATACATAGGGTTTATAATAAAATATTTTTCTAAAACTTTTCCGTATTTAGTATATTAGAAACCAATAAGGAACATCAGAAATTATTTAGTGTTTGGGTAGCACAGTTTTTCTATTATTAAAATATATTAGGTTGGGTTAGGAAAATGTTGATAATACATTAAATTGTCGACCACTTCGACCAGAGTTGAGCCAATATATTTTCTCTGTTATGGTGCACTATGAATGCTTTTTTATTTTCTTTCATCCAGACGCTCGGCTGAATTTCATAATTTTCATTTTAAAAAATGTTTTTGATGTTTTCTATTTCATGAAAGTAAAAAGAACCCAAAATTGTATTTCGTTTTATCGATAGTGCAGGACACTGGCAGAGGAATGTATTATAAAGATATAGTTTTAATTTTTATAATTTGTGCTATACCCAAATAAAAAATTTGCTAAGGCCATAATCTAGAAATGAGCATTGTATTTTAACTTTATTATGTTTCATATGATCTACAATATTTGGTGTTGATATTGTATAAAATAATAATGTAAATTTATATAGGGTGGTATATTTCGAGAATATTTACATTCTACCAATATTTTTAGCACTGCTTAACACAATAAAAAAAAAAACACTTGTCTGCGAACTTTTTATAACGCATTTTGATTATACAAAAGTGGATTATATAAAAATCGTACTTTCTAAAGGCCAAAGTGCTGTCAATATTGCCTGATTTGCTTATCGCTGATTGAGCTGAAGCGACTATTTGCGTTCGTCTCACCTTCAAACGACTGACTGACTGAATCAAAATAATATTAACAACGGCAAGCACCAGAATGGGCGAAAAATCACTTTGAAGGAATGACTGTCAAAAAGACTGACTGGCTGATGAAGCAGACTTCTAAATGTGCAAAACAAATAAAGCTACTTATTGCGCTTGGGTCGATTTGTTATGAGTGACTACTTTACTGTGTGAGTCGCATAAAAACAATATAAAATTTAGAAAATATTCAAAAAAGAATATAAAATGTTTTTTCTCCACAAACAAAAAATAATGTTCTATATCCGTTTTACTGATTGCCAGTTTTATATATAAAACGTTTAATGTTAAATTACATACGTAGGGGGGGGGGGAGGTTGGTTATAGCTTGAATATCGACAAAAATTTAATTTTATACTTTACCAAATTAAGTATTTCGTACTTGTGCGTGCAACAATTTGCAAATGCTGCATGCAGCCTTTTTCAACTTTAACTGCTTTCAATATAAAGCACACAAAAAGTACCAAAAAGAGTACAAAAAAAAATACAAAAAGTTGTATATATTATAATGGGCGCGCATTACCGCGTACAACGCATTTCGGTTTACTTAAGCAATTTTTATTTTATGCTGTAGTCGTTGGTTTTACAATTCTCGAGCTTTTCTTCTCTTTTGTTGTTTGGCGCAAGCGATAAAAATTTGTTTAAAGCTAATAAGAAGCGTGATTTCGTTCCACAGACCGACCCTCTCACTAACACATGCCCATTACATGTGTGTGGATTGGTGCCTTTGGATGTGTGCAACGCAGCGCACCATTTTCACGTTTCGCCATCATAAATTTTCATGTGGAAAAACCAAACCGAAAAATTGCTGCAAAAGAATTTTTCGCAGTTAGTAATGAAAATGAATGCGAACTGCAGTCGAACGAAGGCTGTGACTGGCATTTGGTATGTGTGGAATATAAAAATATTTTTCAGGTTTTCGCGGGTTTATGCCATCGATTGCGGGTTCTGGCAAAGTATTGAAAGTAAAAACTGGCGTGATAAAACAGGTTTTAAATTTTACTTTAAAGAAAAATCGTTACAGAAATTCAAAAGTATAAAATTAGTAAAAATTAAAATTTTACTTCAAAATGTTTAAGAATTAAAATATATAATAAATTTTATAAATTTAATATTTGAAATTTACTTAAAATTCATTTATGAAGTAAAACTCAATTCATAAATGAATAAAAATTCAAATATAACTACTTAAAAATTAATATATATGAAAAAATTCATACATAAAAATTTCATATAAAAAAATTCATATATTAATAAATTCATAACTAAAAAAATTCATATATGTATGAACCAAAAATTCATATTTGAACTAAAAATTCATATACGAAATAAAAATTCATATATAAACTAAAAATTCATTTTTGAACTAAAAATTCAATTTTAAACTAAAAAATATTTTTGAATAAAAAATTCATTTTTGAACTAAAAATTAATTTTTGATAAAAAAAATTCATTTTTGAACTTATTATTCATTTTTGAACTTATTATTCATTTTTGTACCAAAAATTCATTTTTGAACTAAAAATACATTTTTGAGCTAAAAATTCATTTTTTGAACTAAAAATTCATTTTTGAACAAAAAATTCATTTTTGAACAAAAAATTCATTTTTGAATAAAAATTCATTTTTGAACAAAAAATACATTTTTGAACTAAAAATCCATTTTTTTATTAAAAATCCATTTTTGAACTAAAAAATACAAAAAATTAATTTTTAAACTAAAAATTAATTTTTGTATTAAAAATCCATTTTTGAACTAAAAAATACAAAAAATCCATTTTTGAACTAAAAATTAATTTTTGAACTAAAAATACATTTTTGATATATAAATTCATTTTTGAACCAAAAATTCATTTTTGAACTAAAAATTAATTTTTGAACTAAAAATCAATTTTTGAACTAAAAATTAATTTTTGAATTAAAAATTCATTTTTGAACTAAAAATTCATTTTTTAACTAAAAATTAATTTTTGAACTAAAAATTAATTTTTGAACTAAAAATTAATTTTTGAACAAAAAATACATTTTTGAAATAAAAATTAATTTTTGAACTAAAAATTCATTTTTGAACTAAAAATCAATTTTTGAACTAAAAATTCATTTTTGAACTAAAAATACATTTTTGAACTAAAAATTCATTTTTGAACTAAAAATTCATTTTTAAACTTAAAATTAATTTTTGAACTCAATATTCATTTTTGTACTAAAAATTCAATTTTGAACTAAAAAATACATTTTTGAACTAAAAATTAATTTTTAACTAAAAATAAATTTATGTACAGAAATTAATTTATGTACAGAAATTACTTTTTTTAATAAAAATTTAAATTTTTACTGATTTCCAAAACAAAAACAAAAAAATCCAGAATTTCCAGATTTCGATACTAACCTACTTCAGATACTCTTAATAAAACCCTTTCCCTCAATAAAGTATCTAATAACTCAAGTGAATATTTTACCAAGTAGTTGAAACCTTTTAATTATTATTTTACTGAGGTCACAACTGCCAAAAGCAAATTATGTTTAATAAACGTCCGCTCGCCCTCTGCAACAAACTCCATAAATCGTTGTCCCATTTTATTGAATACACCATTGGCTTGGCTCTGCTGGCACTAATGACTGCTCTTATATGAATTTATAATGCATTTTACAATTAAATTTTGGGCTGCATTTGTTATTTAAATAATAAATAATAATAGCAAAATAACGCACACAGTTGAACGCACATAAAAGGCCTCGTGTTTTGAGTTATGTTTAATTTTGGTGCAAAAAACATACATAGTATAGTACATGTTTTGTTTTTGTGCTGTGTTGTATTCATAATGTCTGCTTTGGCAACAAATTGAATTATTTAAATTATTAATTGATGTTGGCAGAAATTGCGACCAACAAATCCCAACTGAACTATATATACACCAACGGACAGACAGACACACATTACCATTTTAAAATAGAATACAACATACACATTAAAGTGCCAAAATTGCTGCTATTTGTATGTGGCAGAGTTTATCGTATGTGCCGCATTTTATATTTTAATTTATGTCGAATAAAATTCACTTATTTTTAACTTGCCACAAATAAATTCAATTTTAGTACAAGTGGTAGGCAGGCACCACGTACCGTTCTAGTTCTAAATTGAGTAATATTTGTATGGAATCGTTTTAGAAATATTAAACTGAAAGTTATTATTGATATTTTATTTTTAGCTGTATATTTAATATATGTGCAATGTTTAAATTTTTGGAATTTTTAATTTTTTCAAATTCCATATTTGAATACTTTACAAAAGGTGTTTAAAATCCTATTTTAAAATTTCATCTTCCTACAGTCTAATATTTAATTATAAATGAAATACTTTTTTTATCTTAAAATAAGGTTTTTTATCATTTGAAGATAATTTATAGAATTAGCTATTTCGTGTTATGGAAAGAAATCATTTTCAGTAGATGTGGCATGATCATTACCTAATGATTGTGGTCATGTAATGTGCTGGGTTACGCTTTGTCATATTTCTTTTATAAATTGTGGTAGACATTCAAGGCCAGCTCATTTTGATCATATATTTCATTGCATTCTAATAAAGAAAACTTAATTTAAAGATTTTTATTAGCGATTAGAGTAAATTTATTGTGTTATGACAAGAAATACAATTCAAAGATCAATTTTCGATCATGGCTCAGAATAAGTTTTACAAGGGATAAGCACCTATCATCATTATAAAGTTGCGGAATCAGCATATGAAATATGAAATGTCAAATAACGTTTCAAGTCAAAAATATGCATAAGTTTTGAATGTCTTTGAAATTTAAAAATTCTGTTTTTGAACCACTTTTCAACAATAATGGTATTTCCATAATCTTTCCCATATAGACTAATTCCTATACCCAGAAAAAAATTTCCTCAAATCCAATTAAAATTAGTCAATAGGACAATAATTGATTTAATAGTATACAAAAGAATTAATCTTTTCATACAAACTCAATGACAATGTCATGGTATTTTCTAGTATTTAACGGTATTTTCCGATTAAAATAATAATTCATCCTATTGACTGTTTTTAATAGTAAAAAAAACTATTATTTATATAGTATTTTTTTCTGGGCGTACTATAAAATATTCCTTTTGGAATTATCCCTTGTAAAATATTCTCTTTATAATAAACCTTATTAGAAATTTGATTTATTAGATTTGACATTTAATTTTTTGTACCGGTCCTATTGATCGGTACAAAAATGTCTTTATAAAAAATATTTATGATAAATGTTTTTCTGTTGAAAATTTAATGTACTAGGGAAGACATAGCGAAGGATTATGCTGATCTTGTTATAAATCGAGTTCTGGAAGAAAGAAATAAAATGATAATGTGCACAACATAGTTTCTATTAGGGTATATTGGGAAACAATTTATAATTCTTAAAACACTGTGGTCCTGAAATTCATCTTTCATTTGTACTAATGGGAATTTTCGATTTTTTGCCATACATTGGTCTTCTAAATTCCTCTTTAAAAGCAATTTCTACTCTGAATTTAAGGTATTCTAAAAACTAAAAGTTCTATGAAAATTGTATATTTTTCAGTCTCGGCAAATCATTTTGACGATCACTGAAAAATTCAATGAAATTGATAATAATATTACGATATGTTATTTAGGACGTGTGCGATTTTGTATAAACTAAAAAATTAAACTAAATTTGTTGGTAAAGAAGTGTTTACTATTCAATTTAGCAAATTTTCGAGCAATCTAAATTGAACTATATTGGATGACAGCTACTATACGAAGATTATTACAGAATTTTGGTTATCGAAAAACGATCAAATGGAAATTCTAAAACTTAGATTAGTATTTAAATTTAGACAAACTGACAACCAATTTTAAACTATTTGTTGAAAAATATATTTTTTAGCAAAAAAGCTGATTTAAAAAAAAAAAATAATACAGAAAATAATATCGAAATATCGAGTGTGGGTTTTATCGAAAACACTAACATTTTTCTGTCATTAAAGATGATCGAAAACATATCTTAAAATACCATTTGATTTAAAGGGTTATTAAATTGTGCAACATAAGTATTATTAAAATAAATTATTTGAAACTAGTATTACCAAATTTTCACAATTATTCAGTCATTAGCATTTAAAAAATACCCCTTTTAAAACGAATATTAAGTTTTAGTAAATAATTTCATTGCTATATTGATTTGTTCTATACTTAGAAATCATTTCTTTAAAATACATAAAATATTGATTAAATAAAAATATCAAAAAAAAATGATTTTTGTGTTCTAGAATGTATACACACAGAATAGAGATATGTTGCGCCAACCAACACTTTGCCCAACCAACTTATTCGGTTCCCTCAACTGCTTAGTCGGTTGTTATTGTCAAAATAAAATAAGTTGTTTGTACTGCAACCAATTTCGAACTGTTTTAGAACCATTTAGTACATATTTAGAACCATTGGGAGTGTGTATAGACTAATATTTCATGTGTATAGGCTAATATGGCAGTTCCGCCAGCTAATTTGTAAACCATTCGATTTAACCGAATGAAGTTAGTAAGTACAACTAACTTTTTCTTCTTCCAACCACATGCCAAAAGAGGAGTTTTATTTGTATACAATTCAAATATTTCGTGTAGCACATATTATTCTAATATAGTTTTTTCATTTTCCCCTCAACTTCACTTAGTTGTAATTGAAATAAATTTGAATTCGAATGCATTACACTTTGTAAAATTGCTACAACAAATATTAAGAAATACAAAAATAAATAAAAGTGCAGAGTCTTATTTTTATTTTAAGAATATTTTATATGGCATTTTGCAAATAAAACTGAAGAAATAAATAACAGCAGAATAATAACCAAAAATATTCACCAAAGTGTGCAAAATTTTCCGCTGCTCATGCACACGAATGCATTCTGCTGAATGCGGCACAAAAGGCGGGCGGTTGAATTTTATGGACAGACATATAGAAAGACAGACGACAGACAGTCATAGAGACAGCTTCAGCGACAGCGAGCGAGCATTGCTAAAAATTCTATTGTCACGCTGCATACGTATTAGAGCGCCCCATACACACACACACATGCAAAGCCGCAAATAAATAAAACAATAAAAACAGCAGGAGCAGCAGTAGGAGCAATCGCAATAAACGCGCCGTAGTCGTAGCACTTTTTGCATCAACCAACCAAACAATACACCAAACAGTCAACCAAACAACACAGCAACAACCAACCGAACAATCGTCCAATAGACCAACCAACCGTTCAACCTACCGTGCAACCTACCGTGCAACCTACCGTTCAACCTACCATGCAACCTACCAACCAACCATCCAACCGTGCCAACTGCAATAAAAAGAAATTCATATGAATTTAAATAATTGCAAACTAGATTAAAAGCGAATCAACTCCCTTTAATGCGCTCACATACGATATTTTATGGCTGCCTGTATCTTCTTTTTGTTTTTCACTCTAGCCGCTCCTGTTATTTCCATCAACATTCGCCATGTCCTGGTCGTCGTGATCGTCCTTGCAGTCGACACTGTGCTAGCGCCAGTCTGCCAACATTTGCAGACGTTAGAAATTTTTGGCATACATATTAAAGCCAGTACTATCTATGGCTGTGTGTGTGTGTGTGCCAGGACACTCCGCCTCAGCATGTCCTTATAAAATGCAACACATACACATGCGCATGCAAATAAAATCGTACAATTTATTCGCTATCGTGAGCAACTGACACAATAAAAGCTTCTGCCGCTGCTGCTGTCGCTTTTATGTCCCACCCGGCGTTGATGATGACCCTACGGGAAATGAGTGAACTGATGCTTTACCGTACTCAGATAAAAGATACCATTAAATGAATAGTTTTTACTATTGAAATTAGTCAATTTAATAAACTATTAATTCAATCGGTAAATCCTATTAAATACTACAAAAAAACTATAAAATGATTTTTAAGTTTGTAAGAAAATATTTAATTTTTGTATACTATTAAATCAATAACTGTCCCATTGACAAATTTGAATGTGATTTTTTCTGAGTGCAGGTACTATTGATAAAATTCAATAATACACCTAGAAAAAAAATCCCTCAAATACCATTAAAATTGGTCAATAGGAAAATTATTGATTTAATAGTATACAATACATAAATCTTTTCATATAAACTCAATGGCAATGTTATGGTATTTTCTAGTATTTAATGGTATTTTCCGATTAAAATAATAATTTATCCAATTGACTATTTTAATAGTAAAAAACTATTATTTATACAGTATTTTTTTCTGGGTGTATGTATACCGATATGTTTTAACTCACAATCGAAATAATATCGAAATTTGAAATCGGTCAAAGAATACAAAATAATCGTTTCAAATTCTACCCATTTCAAATTCTTTGAACCGAATGCAATTTGAGCACAAAACACGATTTCTTTTGTTCTTTTGTTGCTTGACAAAAATGTGTCAGGTGAGATTTGTATGAGAGTTATTTTAAAGTAGAACTGTGCATTCGACTATATGTTCACCAAAAAAATATTTACTTAAACTATAAGGATACGACTATATATTTTAGAAAGATATTTTCGAAAGACTTTTAACAGACAAATATCCCGGGACAAACATTTTCAGGTATATTTCCGGCAAACACACAGATAAAATGAGGTTTGTGTGAAGCGTATGGCAGAAAATTAAGTTTAATGGAATGTTAATGGCAGATTCCCGGTATATTTTGAGAATGGAAGCAAATGGACAGCATTTGATATAAATTCTTCATTCGGAAATATGTTTTTTAAACTACCTTGAGCCTGCCAAATACTTTGCCATGGGATTTTGGGATTCTGCGTTTTAAATTTCATAAAATTTGATAATCTGTCATACGATTTCCAAAAATTTCTACTTTTGTGTATTTTCTGGAAATATTCCTGAAAAATAAGAGAAATTTGTCCCGAGCAGAATGGATTAAGACAACTGAATAAGGTCAAAATTTATTTATTTATTTAATTTGTTTTAAAATCCATAATCAATTTCCGATCATTACCCTATAAAAAGGTCTATGGATTCTTAAATTTTTTAGATTTTAGAATAATAACTAAATGAATTTCCGATTTGACAACATCGCCCCATGATTTTTGTAATTTATTTAATTTGGGTACTAAAATGCGAACCTTGAAGTCCCATGAGAGCCATTTTCCATATTCATATTTAACTGAAAATTCCCAACATCGATTTTCTCATCTAAAAGAGTAATTTCTCGATTTGAAATCATGAAAATCCATTGTTGTTGACTTTTGGATATTCCTTTTATGCTCTTGACTTAACGAGCAAAATGTCGGTATATAAATTATATTCTTGAATAAATATAGTATTTATCAAGTATGTCATCATTTTTGAAATATTCCTGCTGGCCCATTTTCGTTTACACTCAGCACAAGACATACTCGCCCCGGCACATGGTCATTATTATTATTTTATTTTATAGTTTTATTTTTGTGCACTACAAGGCGAGTTTTTATGTGCATTCAAGCGAATTGATAGCAGCGCACGTTTGCCGAAGGTGGCGGCCACTACTATTTCTACTACCCACTACTACTGCTACTACTACTACTATTTTAGCTGCCACATTTATTGGCAACACAATGTGGGCGCTTCTTTGAAACAATATATAATATAAAATTGCAATTCAGTTGTTTAGTTGTGTTGCTTTATGCCATGCATTTTATATCTACCTGAAATGCAATTATATCAAAAAAGGATTTACTTCAAATATATTGTAGTACTAGGTATATGTGAAATGGACAACAATAGAGATAATTGCTGTGCATGCACAGCAGGACAACGAGACACAGGACACAATGGCTGCAAATGGCTGTACGTATTGTGCGCCTAGAATTAGGCTTTAAAAATAAATATATTGTTCAATTCATTGTATATGGTGTGAAATTGAGGTTAGTGTAACGTTTTAGATTTTATTGTTATAAAACAAAGGCTATTTATAAATAATTGTTTTTCAGACAAATATTTTTCTCATACAAAGCATTTTTACTAGAAAATATTTATCTGCAAAAAGAAAAAATATCAAAAAATATTTAAAAAAATATACAAATACTTTTTATTCAAATTATCAAAAAAAAAAGTATTTCACAAAAATATACTTTACCAAAAATTACATTTCTTCAAAATTATTATTCAATATGAAAATATTAATTTCCTGAACAAAAATCTTCAAAAATAATATTTCTCTGAAAAAAAAATCTGTTAAAAATAATGTCTGCAAATAAAAAAGAAATTATCCATAAAAATTATAACTTAAAAATAAATGTAAAATTTATCTGAAAAAAAAAATTCCAAATATAATATTTTTATCTCAAACATTTTTCTTGCTAATAACAAATGGCAAATTAATGTTTGGAAAAATATTTTTAAATTTTGTTTTTAAAGCACTTATCGATTGGAATCATTTTTTAAAAATATGTTTTTTAAATTTTTTCATTTGCAAGAAAAATGTTTGAAAAATTATTTTTAAATACTGATGCCAATCGATAGGTGCTTAAAAACAAACAAATAATGCCATCATACTACTATGTTATCTTGCACCAATAAGGAGTTATAGCAAAGAAAACAAAAAAATTGAAAAATTTTAAATCATGCCAAAAGGGCGAATCGTTTCGATTTTTTGCTTTAACTGTTTATTGGTGCAAGAGAAAATAGTGGTGTAAAGGCATTAATTGTTTGATTTTAAAGCATCCATCGATTGGAATTAGTATTTAAAAATAAATTTCAAAAATTTTTTCTTGCTAATAAAAATATAAAAAAAAAATATTTTTAAAAAATGATGCCAATCGATAGGTGCTTTAAAAATAAACAATTAATTCCTTAATACCACTATTTTATTTAATACCAATAAAAAGTTATGGCAAAAAAGTGAAAAGATTCGCCCTTTTGGCATGACAACATTTTGAATATTTCTAATTCGCCCTTTTGGTTTTGTCCTCTGTGCCCCTTTGGCATGATAGTGATGATATTATAAATCTCAAAAAAATTGCTCTTAATAAAAACTATTTTATCATTAAATAATTTCAAATAAAAACAAAAAAAAATATATATATATTTTTTTACTTGTCTAAGTATTTTATATTTTTTCAATATTATTATATTTCCCAAAAAATATTTTCTGCATAAAAATTTTCTCCAAACATAATGTGTTCAAATATATAAAAAAAATCAAATTCCGCTAAGACATCATCAAGTATCTTGATAAAAACTTATTCGAAAATTTAAATTTTATGCTGCTTTAAAAATAAACTTCGCCATTAGAGCAACTAGAAAGCATTAATAATGACAGCAACAAAGGAGCTGCAAACTAGGACCCTTCAATCAAAACGAAACTCTGGAGGTTTTTTTCTACATTTTGCGCTGTTTTGTATGCAAAGCACCCCTCCCAAAGCACCCAGCTTATTGTCACTCAAGCGTTGCACTACAGCAACAATGCAACAATAACAATAACTACAACAAAAACAAAACAAAAAAAACAGCAACAAGAATAAGAACAGTCAGTAGTAGTAGTAGTTGTCATAATAGCTGCAAATAAGCGAAAAAATAGAAGAACGAAATAAATAACATAAAGGCAACCAGAGGTAAATTCAGCAGTAAAAAGTGTAACAAAATACAAAAAATAAAATAGAAAAAAAAAACGTGAAAATCAACTACAATGCAGCTGAAATAATAGAATTGAAATCTTACTTCCTGCTTTTGATCAATTCCATTATTTCTGTGAAGTGAGCAGGCATATAAAAGAATAAACAGGACATTTGCGCGAAGGGTATTTGGTGGGACGCAGTGGAGATGAAGTTTTACCGGGACTCCACTGAATGACAAGCAACGCATAGCACGGGCGTCGCGCCGAAGAAATTGTGCAGCGAATGAATGCACTTTGAGGAAAGTGTTGCCCAACGTCGTCTTCATGTTTCTTAGAAGGCACAATGACGACGATAGGATAATAATAATAGAAAAGTAAAAAAAAAAAAAACAATTTTATAGTTACTTTGTGCCATAAAGGACGCCGCTGTTCTAGTTTTTGAATTTGAATAGTTTGGATGCCTTTCAACGTATTTCAACTCAACTCAAGTTGACTTAAGTTTGCTCAATTATTGATGGTGCACAAAGTGAAAGGACCGTTTTTTTTCCAAGTATAATTATAAAAAAAATATATATATAAATTGAGTCACTTTGGCGCTTTTTTAAAATACAGTTCTGTGACTTTTAAAGCGGGGGCTATTAATGAGTATTATTTTTTCATTTTAAAAATGATTTAAAAATATTACGAATATTTAAAATTCGTCGAAATACACAAAATTTCCTCAAAGCAGATTTGTGCTTTCAGTGGCAAATGTCTAGCTTTTATGTTACCTCTAACACCAGTGTTGCAAACTAGTAATTTTTAGTTGCAAAGCGGTTGCTAAGAACATCTATGGAACATACGCAATAATATCTTACAATGCTGTGATATATAAGTCATACATTCTGATAATGGAACATAAATTTAGTTCCAAAGCGGTGGCTAAGAACGGGGCGTTTTGACCGGGCATGAATTATGAATGAATAAATTATGAATTGGGAAATACTAAATGGAAATGAATGGAATGGAAATTCTAAAACGTTTGAAAACGCATATCTAATGTTTTAAAAGTTTTTAGTATATTCCCCATTTCGAACATATTAAAGTAAAGAGTATTAAACTTTAGGGTATAATACGTATTACTTTTTATAAAACAAAAACCCTTTAAAAGAAACGAGAAAATTACTATAGCACATCTTTTTATATTTCTTGCCTAAAAATTTCAAAACTTTTTCACATTTCAGTAATGTTACAAAAATGCTAAAAGTTGAGCAAAATATGCTAATATTAATATCAACGTCATCTTCAACTTTAACTTTTTGCATTTGCAAAACTGCTTCACTTTTCTTATTACTTTATTTATTGTTGTTTCGGAAATATTTACCTTTCTATCCATATATATTTTTTATTTTTACAATTGTTTTACTGCACTTTTTCTATAGAGCCCCTTTGTAATGTCTTTATTTTCGTAAATAAGCTAAACAAAAAATAAAATAAAAATGCGAGAAACTTCAAAATGAAAAACTTTAGAGTGCTACGAAAATTGTAAGGCGCATTTAAAATGCATTAAAAGACCAAAGCAGATCTGTTGGCAGCAAGTATAAAAGTAACTTTATGTCATTATGAAATTGGCGGTGTTTTTAAGTTCTTAACAGCATGATTAAGATAACTCAAATATATAAAAACTGAATTTCCGATATGAGTTTTTATGCTAAATTGTCTATATTAAACTTTAAAGGCATAGAACATATTTTAAAATCTGTTCAATAAAAATTTTATAGAAATGATGATATCTAAAATACTCTAAAAATGCTTTAAACGCCTCAAATACTACAGAGTTTAAGCAAATCCTTTTGAATCCTTGCCACCACCATCTTTCGATGTAAATCTCAGACTATTTCGTATCAGCATTAATTAATGTTGTGAAATTAATTGCACGTTCGGAGTGTATTTAATTTTGGTACTACTTATTGCTGTTCTTGTTGTTGGTCTTGATGTCCTAGTTATTGTATGACTTGGGCAACACTGGCCTTCGGGCGTCAAATTAAACTTTGCCATGTGCGACATACAAATTGTGGCCATGTTTACATTAGGCCAGCAGGAGCAGGCACAGGAGCAGCTTAAGGATATTTGCGCTTATAGCTCAAAGTGTACACAGAATGAAGACTAACGAAAAAGCAGAAAATGCGAAGATTTGCAAGCAGCATTAACTCTTAGTTTCATGCATATTAAACAACGTTTTAATGCTAGTAACAAGGATAAATATGTCCTTGAAGCAGTAGAGTAAAAGCAATTTCAAGAAATCATTTATTAACTGAAAGTAATCAGTGCTGTCTCGTGCCTAAACTACTGCCAGGCTATTTAAGGCGGATTTTAAGCAGTACAGTAAAGTTACGAAAAACCAATTTCAAGTGTTTAGACTTTAAAAATACTTTATAAATTGCTGCCATGAAAAATTGCAACGTTTTGCATTTTTATTTTTAGTATTTCAGCAAATTATTTGGCAAATGAAGCGCCATAGTAGCAGCAGCAGTTGCTGAACAGTAAAAGAAGGCAGACAAAAGTAGCATAAAAAAATTGTCGACATGCCACAAATTGTTGCAACAGCAGTCGAAAAATTGCTCGCTTTTTAGGCGCATAAAACTTATGTTCGTTTATCATGATTTTTCGTGGAATTTGTTGTCGTCGTCGTCGACGCTGTCATCATCGTCCCTGTTCATGTCGCTGTCTTCGTGTTGCTGTCTCCGTCCTTGTCGTCATTGTTGTCCTTGTTGCTGTTGCACTTGTGTAGCATGTAATTCTTGGCACAAAGAATTTCGTTTCCTGTTGCCACACAAACTGCGCCAATTTTTCATGCACGTTACTTTGGTCTGGAGAAGCCGCCCTTTTCGGGTAATACAGAAAATAGTAGCAAGTAAAATATGTAGATAGTGCCAAAGTTAAATTCTCTGTGCTTAGTTTATATTTTCCCCAAACTACATCTGGATTCTTCTGTTTCCACTTTTAGCTTAGAATACTTGGTGTGGTCTTCAACTTCTAATAAATTATTTAGCTTTTGTCTTAACATATATGATTTACAACAAATCCAAAGAAAAAGTCTAAAATTTAAATTTAAAAATTTCACTAAAATTTCAAATTTTCACAATGAATTCAAATTTTCACAGTAATTTAAATTTTTACAAAAATTACAAATTTTCACAAAAAATTCAAATTTTCACTAAAATTTCAAATTCTCACAAAATGTTCAAAATTTCTTAAAAATATCAAATATACACTAAAATTTTCACTAAATTTCAAATTTTCACTAAAATTTCAAATGTTCACAAAAATATCAAATTTTCAAAAAACTTTCAAATTTTCACAAAAATTTCAAATTTTCACAAAAATTTTAAATTTTCACAAAAATTTTAAATTTTCACAAAAATTTCAAATTTTCACAAAAATTTCAAATATTCACAAAAATTTCAAAATTGTCACAAAAATTTCAAATTGTCACAATAAGTTCAAAATTTCACAAAAATATCAAATTTTCACAAATATATCAAATTTTCACAAAAATATCAAATTTTCAAAAAAATTTCAAATTTTCACAAACATTTCAAATTTTCACAAAAATTTTAAATTTTTACAAAAATTTTAAAATTGTCACAAAAAGTTCAAAATTATCACAAAAAGTTCAAAATTTCTCAAAAATTTAAAATGTACACTAAAATTTCAAATTTTTACAAAAATTTCAAATTTCACAAAAATATCAAATTTTTACAAAAATTTCAATTTTTAATTAAAGTTTTAAATACTAAAATTTCAAAATTTCGAAAATTTTCAAATTTTCACAAAAATTTAAAATTTTCAAATTTTGACAGAAGGTCTAAATTTTTCTGAAAATTTCAAATTTTCACAAAAATTTCAAATTTTCACAAAAATTTCAAATTTTCAAAAAATTTCAAATTTTCAAAAAAATTTCAAAATATCACTAAACTTTAAAATTGTAACTAAAATTTCAAATAATCACTTGAATCTAAAAAATGTTTGTTTAAAATTAAAATTATTACTAAAAATTTTAGTATATTTATATTCAAACATATAAAGTTTACTAGACCTTCGAAATTTAAAATGTTCATATTTAATTCATGATATTAAACATTATTGAAATGTTATAATTATCATTATTATAAAATTACCTTGATTTCATGGCTGTCATGTAAAAATTGTTGTGCATTGTGTTCGCAAAACACGTATTTATTAAACGTAGAATTTATGAAAAGCACTGTTTATCATTTTTATTGATCAACATTATTAATGGTTATTAATTACCTTTTGCTGTGCATTGGCAGCACTGGCTGACATTTACGCGTGCTGGTGTATTTCATGTCTGACTGACATACAGACACATATTGCATATGACATGCAGGACAATGAATGACAAGCCAGTCATCCAGGCAGCCAGCAGCATTGCATGTCCTGCCAACATATACAATATACATATAAATCGTAGAAATTGTTTTCAACAAC
Source organism: Dryomyza anilis (assembly GCA_951804985.1). Taxonomy (NCBI): domain Eukaryota; kingdom Metazoa; phylum Arthropoda; class Insecta; order Diptera; family Dryomyzidae; genus Dryomyza; species Dryomyza anilis. The sequence continues at coordinate 123,205,104 of OX638130.1, read as the reverse complement.
AAAACGGGGGCGAACAAATAACAAAAAAAAAATAAATGAAAAAAATAAATATAAAAACCACACAAATTGCTAACATTTTTTATGACGTTTGCGTGTGGTTGTTGTAATGTATTTTATGGTTAAATCACCTTTTGTTGTTGTTGTTGCAGACAGTTTTCCATAATAAATTGTTAATTTTTATTGCTTTCGTAGTTGTATTGTTGCTGTTATTGCCATTATGGGCAACACTATTTTTAAATGTTTGCAACATTAAATTTTAATTGTTTTGGTCATGGCATAAAGATTGTCATGGTGAAAAGGTGGTCACGGCGGCAAAGTGTCACAATGTAAAGGTGATCACGGCGGAAAGTGTCACAATGTAATGGTGGCTACGGTGTAAAGATGGCCGCGGTGTAAAGAGGATCACGGTGTAAAGGTGGACATGAGGAATTGTGTAAAAACAGTCGCTGTGTAAAGGTTGAAAAAATAGTTAAGTTGAAAAAAATTGCACTTTAGTGAAAAATTGAATATTTAGTGAAAAATTGAATTTTTAGTGAAAAATTGAATTTTTAGTGAAAAATTGAATTTTTAGTGAAAAATTGAATTTTTAGTGAAAAATTGAATTTTTAGTGAAAAATTGAATTTTTAGTGAAAAATTGAATTTTTAGTGAAAAATTGAATTTTTAGTGAAAAATTGAATTTTTAGTGAAAAATTGAATTTTTAGTGAAAAATTGAATTTTTAGTGAAAAATTGAATTTTTAGTGAAAAATTGAATTTTTAGTGAAAAATTGAATTTTTAGTGAAAAATTGAATTTTTAGTGAAAAATTGAATTTTTAGTGAAAAATTGAAATTTTAGTGAAAAATTGAAATTTTAGTGAAAAATTTAATTTTTAGTAAAAATTGAATTTTTAGTGAAAAATTGAATTTTTAGTGAAAAATTGAATTTTTAGTGAAAAATTGAATTTTTAGTGAAAAATTGAATTTTTAGTGAAAAATTGAATTTTAGTGAAAAATTGAATTTTTAGTGAAAAATTGAATTTTTAGTGAAAATTGAATTTTTAGTGAAAATTGAATTTTTAGTAAAAAATTGAATTTTTAGTAAAAAATTGAATTTTTAGTAAAAACTTGAATTTTTAGTAAAAAATTTAATTTTTAGTGAAAAATTGAATTTTTAGTGAAAAATTTATTTTTTTTTTAGTGAAAAATTGAATTTTTAGTAAAAAATTGAATTTTTAGTGAAAAATTGAATTTTTAGTGAAAATTTGAATTTTTAGTGAAAATTTGAATTTTTAGTGAAAATTTGAATTTTTAGTGAAAATTTGAATTTTTAGTAAAAATTTGAATTTTTAGTGAAAATTTGAATTTTTAGTGAAAATTTGAATTTTTAGTGAAAATTTGAATTTTTAGTGAAAATTTGAATTTTTAGTGAAAATTGAATTTTAAGTGAAAAATTGAATTTTTAGTGAAAAATTGAATTTTTAGTGAAAATTTGAATTTTTAGTGAAAAATTGAATTTTTTAGTGAAAAATTAAATTTTTAGTGAAAATTTGAATTTTTAGTGAAAAATTGAATTTTTAGTGAAAAATTGAATTTTTAGTGAAAAATTGAATTTTTAGTGAAAAATTGAATTTTTAGTGAAAAATTGAATTTTTAGTGAAAAATTGAATTTTTAGTGAAAAATTGAATTTTTAGTGAAAAATTGAATTTTTAGTGAAAAATTAAATTTTTAGTGAAAATTTGAATTTTTAGTGAAAAATTGAATTTTTAGTGAAAAATTGAATTTTAGTGAAAAATTGAATTTTTAGTAAAAAATTGAATTTTTAGTGATAAATTGAATTTTTAGTGAAAAATTGAATTTTTAGTGAAAAATTGAATTTTTAGTGAAAAATTGAATTTTTAGTGAAAAATTGAATTTTTAGTGAAAAATTGAATTTTTAGTGAAAAATTGAATTTTTAGTGAAAAATTGAATTTTTAGTGAAAAATTGAATTTTTAGTGAAAAATTAAATTTTTAGTGAAAATTTGAATTTTTAGTGAAAAATTGAATTTTTAGTGAAAAATTGAATTTTTAGTGATAAATTGAATTTTTAGTGAAAAATTGAATTTTTAGTGAAAAATTGAATTTTTAGTGAAAAATTGAATTTTTAGTGAAAAATTGAATTTTTAGTGAAAAATTGAATTTTTAGTGAAAATTTGAATTTTTAGTGAAAATTTGAATTTTTAGTGAAAATTTGAATTTTTAGTGAAAATTTGAATTTTTAGTGAAAATTTGAATTTTTAGTGAAAAATTGAATTTTTAGTGAAAAATTGAATTTTTAGTGAAAAATTGAATTTTTAGTGAAAAATTGAATTTTTAGTGAAAAATTGAATTTTTAGTGAAAAATTGAATTTTTAGTGAAAAATTGAATTTTTAGTGAAAAATTGAATTTTTAGTGAAAAATTGAATTTTTAGTGAAAAATTGAATTTTTAGTGAAAAATTGAATTTTTAGTGAATAATTGAATTTTTAGTGAAAAATTGAATTTTTAGTGAAAGTTTAAATTTTTAGTGAACGTTTAAATTTTTAGTGAATATTTGAATTTTTATTGAAAAATTGAATTTTGAGTGAAAAATGTGAATTCTTCGTACAACTTCATTTAAGTTGAAATTGCAGTAAATACGAAAAGCCAGTGAAAATCCAAATTAAAAATTTTCTCATTTAACGAAAAATTAAATTTTAATATTGAAAGCGCAAAAATAATTAAAACTTTCAATGCACATTGTTCATTGTTTAAGGCATTCAAAGGACATTGTCTGTCTGTCTGTCTGTCTGTCGGTTCATCAGTTCTTCCGTCTGTCTGCTTTTGTGTGTTGGTATGTCTGTCTGTCTGCACGTCTGTATCTTCATCTATCTGCAGGCATATAAATATTTGCCTTTGTTTGCTAAATAAACTTAAAAATTCCATTTAAACGCGCTCTTTATGCTTTTTGTATTTAATGTTGCTACTGACGTGGCTTGATGATAATTATGATAATGATGATGTTGCCAGCGATGTTGCTGCTGCTGATTATGATAAGGAAGAAATTAAAAAATGCATATGAAAGAAGCGCAGCACAGGAAGCACTTGAAAATGCGCGCCCATTTAGTTCCATTGTTTTGTAGAATGAGTGCCTTACCATACACATCAGAGCTGCATTTGTGTTTGTCTCTAATGAAAAAGCTCAAGGGCTAACTGCATTTAAAGCCAACAACAAACACACATTTACCTGCAACGACTGCAAGGATTCAAATTATATAGTGAGGTCCTTTATGTATTCAGTGAGTCAGTCAGTGAATGAGCGTCATCCATACATTAACGCAGTGGATGCGAGCATAAAACGATTATCTTGTGATTGCAGCTGGCTTTATAAAAGCAGCAAAATTGTCTCAAAAGTATTTCAGTGCATAGAGAGCCCTTTATACAGCTTTTATACAATAATTTCTATAGAATATGTGGCCCTCCATGCAATGTAATTTCACTACCATCTGCAACACCAAGTACGTTTCGTTGTGCCTAGTTTTGACAAAAGTCTGCGAAACCTTTGAGATTTCATAGGCAGTCACTTCACTTGAAACCATTTGACTTAACAAAGTTTTCAAAGCATTTAGTATTTCTTATTTAAAATGGTATTTAAATAAAAAAATAGATCTTAAATTAGTTAATAAAGCCCATTTTAAAACGAAATATGCTTTAAATTTCATTCTTAACTGTTCTGAACTTTCCTTACATTTACGGATTTCGGATTACGGAGATTTACGTGACTAAAGAAAACTTGAAAAATATTTAATTCCAAAACATGCAAGGATCAAAAAACAGATTAATTTTTTTTTCAGTACTACGTAACACATTATTTATATTTAAGCCTTTATAAACTAAATTCTCAAAGAATCAATTAATATAGGTACAAAAAAATATAATTTAAATGCACCTCGTTGCGATTTCAAGTAAAACCCTATGAATGCCTGGCAATTTATGGCAGCATGTCTAATCCTTGAAATGAGTTATATTTCATATGACCCTAGAGAATGCAAGCGGTGAGTGGTGCAAAAAGTATAAAATAAAAATAAATATAGAAAAAACATAAAAACAAATAATAAAAACCCTCCAAAAAAAAAAACATAAAGATGAAGTAAAACAAAATAAAATAAAACATGCGCAAAAAACACGTAATAAAATGAAGAAAAATCGTAGGGCGTACAAAATAAAAAAGTTGGTGTTGCAAAAAAAAAAAATAGAAAAAAGCAAAAATTGAAACAGTTTTTGAAAAGCAGTGCACCATGTTAACCGCAAGCAACAGAAAGCGCAATTTTCCTAAAAGTATGCAATGTATTTTTATACAGCGAGTGCATGCACACAAAGACAACAGCAACAAATACACACAAACATATAAATTACACACACATATATGCTACATAAAGACACTAACATATATAGCTAAACTCACGTTATGAATGATACGTTGACCCACATTGTGCAGCGCAGCGGCAACGTTACGAAAGAAATAATTCGCTATTTCATTTTTGCAAAGTTGCTGATAGCTGCGGCAACAACAAGCAACAAGAACAACGAAAAAAAAAATAACGTTGCCTGCTTCTAGGAGCAGAAACAGAAAACAGTAGCATACTTTTAGGCGCTGTGCAGAAGCAGCAGTTTTGGCATGTGGCAAAGCTGATAATGGCGCGTAAATTAGTTGCACTTGCAGAAAGAGTGTGTTTGTGAGAGCACGAGGGAAGAAAATGGGGTAGAGAAAAACCCAGAAAGAGTTGAAGCATTGCTACGTTGTATTGCATGCTTTTAGGCGCTACTTTAGAATTAATTGCTTTAGAACCAGGGTGCTTGCTGCTTATTAAAAATCTATATCTGGATTTGCAACACAGCTTGTTTGTTGCTTAGTTTAATTTATATTTTTATATAATAATTAAGAAACTGTTTTCTTAATACAGTACTATCTGTTGAAGTATATTTGCTTTTCAAAATTAAACATATTATTTCTTAATACAAATTTCATATAATATGTTTTCAAAGGGATTTGGGATTTTCAAAAATTAGCAACAGTTTCAAAGAAGTGGTCTTGAACAACTCTTACTTCCTCCAAGTATTACGTATACAATAAGTTATGTCTCCTTTTCTAACATCGATTATTTTTGCTTCATATTTTAATACAATATTAGAATAAATACCTCTTAACTTATTCCAGAATGAGAATTTCAGTAATGAGAAAATAATAATTGCACTTATTTACTTTTTTGATACCTAAGAATATTATCACTGCATATCAAGAATAATTGTTCTTAGTTTCTTTTATGATACCTAAGAATATAATCTCTGCTTATCAAGACTAATTGTTCTTACTTACTATCAGCCCTTTGCATATCGATAATAATTGGTCTTAGTTACTTTAAGGATACCAAAGAACAAATTCTCTGCATATCAAGTATAATTGTTCTTAGTTACTTTAATGATACCTTAGAATGTAATCTCCGCATATTAAGAATAATTTCTCTTATTGCTTTCAACATATAGACTGACACACTAATAAACAGTTGTCGATGGTAGAGGAACAACGCTAATAATGCATTAAAGCGAATATTACAGACAAAGCAAATTCGTAAAAATAACAGTCATACGAACAGTACAGTCTTTACATTTTTGAAATAAAACAGCAACAACATTTTTGATATCTAAAATATTATTCTCTGCATTATCAAGAATAATTGCTCTTGAGTTATTTTATGATAACTAAGTGGATCTGTTTCTTAAAATCCAGAATGTTACCGTTTTGCTGTATTTTTTCAATTTATATTTTTGAATTTATAAAGTTGTAACAGTTTATAGACCAATATTTCTTATGGTTAAGAAATTTAAAATTAAAATAAATAAAGCTAAATCCATATAAATTGTGTTGACTATCTTCGCATTTGTTTTACATCTAGACAACTGCCTTTTTATTCAAAAAATAAATAATATATTATTTACTTTGATTTTATAGAGTTTCAAGTGGTTCGAGAACTATCAATTATTCCACAGACTAATACTATTAATTTAGCAAAATCTCCTTTGATTTTTTAGTAGTATTTACGCTGGCGGTATAAAACCTGTGCTATGAGCTTTATTTTGTTTTTGTTGCCTACCACAAAGTAGGTCGTTCGTACTTGGTTCAAAGTTGCCACCGCGTTGTGGCGCATATGTCCGAAGTTTATATTTCAAAGAAATTACTTTGGTTTTATATTATTTTGGTTAACTTTTGCAAAAAGCAGCAACAGCAGCAAATTTACTCAGCACTCTGCTAGTGCAGAGTTCATGTAAAGATTTAAGAATGAGCAAAACTTCGACATGCAACTCAACTTCAAGTCAAGTCGAAAGCCAAAGAAAGTTTTGCATTAAGTGGCTGGAGGGTAAAGGATATTAACTATTTTTAGCTGTATAATATAGGATGTGTAATTTAGAATAGTATGGTAGAGGCTAAATGTAGGGCAACAACAAGTTTTTAATTATTTAAAAGCTGTTTTTATGGCGCAGGCGATATTTAAGATGAAATTGTAATAAGCTGCATAAAATGAAATATCAAGTAAACTAAAATTAAACATTAGAATAGGGTAATAACCTCAAAATACCACAATCACTTTATGTTATTTTAATAGTTATACTATTATTTTTTCTATTTAAATTGGTCAATGGGATGCATACCATTACTTCAATAATATTCAAACAATTAATAAAATAGTTTGCTTTTTTGTGCTTGAGTTTTTGTATGCCACATAGTAAGACGTTTATTATTATATGAGAAAAACTATTAAAGCAATAGCATTTATACCTTTATATTCAATAATATTGAAATTATTCAAATTCATTAGAAACCTTTGAATCAATATGAAAAAACGATTTATACATTAACAATTAATTGAATTGAAATATTGAATGAATTTTTATGGTGGTTTAGTAAATTTTGTATGATGCAAATTGTATGATGCATTTTTATTATGAAGAATCTGTACAGATGATTTTTTCAATAGTGAATTTTGTATGACGGTTTTTGTATGGTGGATATTCTAAGATGAATTTTTAAAAGGTGTAATTTGTATGGTAGATTTTGTTCTTGAATTTGATGTGCTGGTTTCCTGACACAACCCACAACTTTCCTTAGTTTCTTTGCAACATTTTTACGATGCTTTTAGGCGCTCTAAGTACCGAAAACGAGTTGTTTTGCTATTTCGAAGCATACGTTTAGGCGCATTACATATGTTGCATGCCATAAAAACATGGACATCAAAATAGATATGAACTCTAGCATAAAAAAGGAAAAGCGTTTGTTTATTTTTTTCCGTTCTTTTTTTTTGGAAAAATGCGCACGAATACCCGCCGTTACTAGGGCACTACAAATCGGGTCGTCTACATGGGCTGCGTGCAATAATTCCCTGCTAAGTGTGTTCAGTGAGCAATAATAATTCTTTTATTGCCGCGCACTATATATGTGGATGTGTGTGTATGTCTCATACACACACAAAAGCACTTTTTTTATGAGCATAAAAATAAACGTCGCAAAATGTTATGTAATGACGCAAAAATGTAATAAATTTATGAATTGTGATAAGCAACAAACAAACATAAACACATAAGAGATGGAAGTAGGGAGTAGTCTTTGAGACTATTTTGATATTACCACTCGTTCGTGTCTACATGTGTGTGTGTGTGGCACTAATGCTCTCAAGCGGAAACGGAAGTAAATGTAATTTTCTTGGGTGCTGCTTCACTGAAATCACGAAAGACAGACAGTACCAAAGACACTCATCAGTCAGCCACATTTATGTGTTCTTTTCTATATTTATGACAAACAAACGATGTAGTTTTGGTGGTATAAAGAGACCGATTATATTGGAATATGCTATATATTATCGAAAAATATGCGATAAAAATGTAGATTCGATGTTTTACGATAAAATTATTATTGATCACTAAAAAATAATTTTTTTACTATAAATTGCATTTTTCACCAGAAATACAATTTTTTACTTAAAGGTCAATTTTTCAGTTTAAATTAAATTTTACATCTAAATTAAAATTTTCACTAAAAGTTCAATTTTTCACTAAAAATTCAAATTTTCACTAAAAATTCAAATTTTCACTAAAAATTCAAATTTTCACTAAAAATTCAAATTTTTACTAAAAATTCAAATTTTCACTAAAAACTCAAATTTTCACTAAAAATTCAAATTTTCACTAAAAATTCAAATTTTCACTAAAAATTCAAATTTTCACTAAAAATTCAAATTTTCACTAAAAATTCAAATTTTCACTAAAAATTCAAATTTTCACTAAAAATTCAAATTTTCACTAAAAATTCAAATTTTCACTAAAAATTCAAATTTTCACTAAAAATTCAAATTTTCACTAAAAATTCAAATTTTCACTAAAAATTCAAATTTTCACTAAAAAATCAATTTTTCAATAAAAATTCAATTTTTCACTAAAAATTCAATTTTTCACTAAAAATTCAAATTTTCACTAAAAATTAAATTTTTCATTAAAAATTCAATTTTTCACTAAAATTCACTTTTTCACTAAAAAATTCAATTTTTCACTAAAAATTCAATTTTTCACTAAAAATTCAATTTTTCACTAAAAATTCAATTTTTCACTAAAAATTCTATTTTTCACTAAAAATTTAAATTTTCACTAAAAATTCTATATTACTAAAAATTCAATTTTTCACTAATTCAATTTTTCATTAGGTAATTTTTATTCGAGCTCGGTAGACAGCTTGCACATGCCGGATAAATAAAAACATATTTCAAAATGTTCTTAAATTTTATTTACCTGTATTGATTTTCGGAATTAAATAAAAGACAAATTTTGTCTGATTTTATGTGCCTATTAATTTTTTCCTGACAGAAAAAAAAAGAAATGGTAAAATGCTATAGCAACTTATTTTCGAAATAAAAAATGATTTAATGATGGAGGTGCACTTGTTCTTATGATGGAGCTTATTAACTATTTGACTTTATAAAACTTGTATATTTTCTTGTAGAGATTTGCTTGATAAAATGCCATATTTTCCCTTAACAAATATATTTATATTTTTATAAACCTGAAAAACTTTAAGGAAATAATACAACAAATTATATGATTTTAAGTGCATATATAGCCTGAACCCAATGCCGCATTTGCATTGAAGTTCAAGGCAATAACTGGCTGAAAAAGTTCTACTAGAGAAACTAGAAAAATATTTAATATGCATGCATTTCTAGTTGACTTTTTTTAATAAACAAACATTTAATAATATTTTCAAAAGCTTAAAAAATAATATATTTATAGAAATAGTTAAAAATTCAATGAAATACTTAAATAGAAATTAAAAAAAACTTATAAAAAGAAAATAAAGGTTTAAAATTAGAAGCATTTTTCTGTTGAAATACATAAAACTACTTTTAGTAAAGAAGTTCGATAGAAAAACAATAGTACTAAAACACGAAAGTGAATGCAAACAAAAACTGCTAAAAGTTGTGTGGAGCGTTAAAACAAAACAAAACACATAAAATTAAAATTGAAAAATGGAACATTTGGGAAAGTAAAAATAATAAATAACAAAGCTAAAAATACACAATAATAAAAAGAAGAAAAAATAGTATAAAAAGATGAATAAAAATTCGAATTTCTACAGAGTATGTTGAAGTAGGTTGACAAAATTGGGTGGTTTGTTATTGAATAGGAACCTTCGCATAACAACTACCACTATAGACAAAAACCATAAAAACATGTTTAGCTCAAAAATATAAGTTTTGTTAGCACAAATTTCAATGAAAAACAATACTATTCAGGACAGGATTATAAAAACTTAACGATTGAAAAGATGATAACTTGAAAATAAAAATCAGAAAAATAAAACAAAAATAGTTGACACATCTAAAATTAGGCATAATATAAATTTGAACTTTGAAATATAAATTGAAATCACCTAAAGCTTTTGAAGATATTATACACTTTAAGTACTGTAAATATTTATACAAAAAAAAAAAATACATACAAAGTTTTCTCTTACTTTAGATAAATATTTTGAATGCAAAATAGTTTTATATATTTCAAAGAAATAGCATTTATAACTGCGCAAGCCATTGATTTTTTTAAAATTCTAATTATATTTTTAACAAATCTTTAAAATTTTCAATCAGTATTACAAATTTTTGGCTTGTCGCATCATTTACCACTCATTTACTCACTCATCTGCTCATACCTACTATCAAAACTTCAAGTTTATAAGAAATACTTTTTTTAATATGCATTCACATTTGATGAATTAGTTATGTTTCATATAAAAAAATCCAAATTAAATTGTGCATCATTTATATTTTAACTTTTTGAAATTATTTAAAAATCATCACCATATATTATTCAACAATGTTTTTTTATTCAAATCACTTTTAACTACACATGTTTTATAAGTACATTTTAAACATTTTTTTTTCTATAAAATACTAATTGAATTTCTTTGTTCCCACCCCAACCCACACGAAAATAAATAGTCGTGTCTCGGTTATGCGTGGCCAGGTAATTACGCCCCAAGGACTGGGCATCGTGGGAATACGTGTGTCGGTCGATCGTGACTCGAGATTTGGATTTACTTTGACGCGCCAAGGTGGCTGGTAAGTTGAACAATTGATTTTCATGCTATCGATGCTTTAGAAAATTAGTTATTTAGTATTATCTACTTTAAAATTTTTATATAGTATTATTTTTTATTACTTTTTTAAGTTTAGTGTAAGGTTTATAAAAACAAAACTAAGTTCCTGCTTTTTAGTAACAGTTTAAACTTAGTTTAAATGTTTTCACATTTTTAAATCGACTTTAGGACCGAATTAAAACGTCGTAATGTGGTTAAATTTTACATACAACACGAAAGTTAGTAATCAGGTAATAAATACGTATGTCTGATATGTTAACAATGGACGAAATTACATCTATGTAGTTTAAACTAGGTTTAATTAGAAAAAGTGATTGTAAAATGGCCTTAAACCAGTATTTGAAATAGTTAACAGAACTCAACGCGAAAAACCTACAAAATTGCTTTACAGAATTGTAACAGAAATGGGGACATTTTAGTTTTCTGCACTTTAGAAAGCCAAAACCACACAATATTCCATTTATTTTATTTTAAATAATGTTATAAACCACACAAAAATGATTATAACACATTCCTAGTCGAAATTGTTCTAGGGCTATGATACGGTAGTGGTGATTGAATATTTTCCTAATCGCCAATATCGTCACTATCATGCCAAATGGGTGAAAGTGCAAATTTGACAATTGCGTTTTTTTACATTTTTGAATGTAGTTACATTTTTGAATGTAGTTATGTTGTGCCAAAATCGCGTGGCATTTTGTTGGATATTTCTAGCCAAAAAAAAAAACAACACCAAAAGGGCGAATTTGAAAAATTGAAAAACTGGTCATGCCAAAAGGGCGAATCTTTTCGTTTTTTCGCCATAACTTTTTATTAGTATAAGATAAAATAGTGGTGTAAGTCATTTATTATTTGTTTTCAAAGCACCTATCGATCTGCATCATTAATTAAAAATATTTTGCCAATTTGTTATTTGCAAAAAAAAAAATGTTGGCAAAATATTTTTAATTAATGATGCATTTTGATAGGTGCTTTGAAAACAAACAATAAATGTCTTTACATCCCTATTTTATCTTACGCTAATAAAAAGTTATAGCATAAAAAACAAAAATATTTGCGTTTTGGTCAGGATATAGCCTCACAAAATCCGTATTTATAATTAAGTAGGTTGTCTAAATCTAAAGATATTTTATATACGTTATAATAATTGACGAATAAAGCAAAATAACAGAAAAAATATAAATTTGGCTAATTTTTAAAGCACTTCAAACTTTAAAATTTGATATTCCCACATTTTTAAAAAGGCACATTCGCCCCTTTGGCATGACAGTGACGATATAATCTTACAAAAAGGGTAAATCCCGACGACACTGTTTTTAAAAAGATCCTTACAATTTTATACAATCTGAAAGGTTCTAAATTTCAATCGATATTATATTCAAATTTAATTTCGGTCGAATTTCTCTGTTGCTCTTACAGAATATGATTTTTGCATACAAAAAATTAGCATTTCATTCGAATTCAAGCCTTTTAAGTTTTAAAAAACGAATTAATTTTGTTTTTTAAAGAATTTAAAATTTTTAATTTATCCAATGAAACTTTTGTTTTTGCATCGACTCTGCGCATAATCAAAATCTTGGCGCAAAAACCAACATCAAACCACAATAAAAATACAAAAAAAAAAAATAAACTGATAAAAGGACCTCAACACAGCTGAAAAACGTTGTGGCTGCAAACTAATTAAATTAAATTTGCAACGCTTGAACAATTTTCGATGCTGATAATTTTAACGGCCGAAAGGACATAGCAAAGATGTACCAAACAAAATGAAACGAAATAAGTTGAACAACAACACAATAACAAAAAAGAAATGCGCTTCAATGGCAGCAAATCAAAAATACTTCAAATGAAAATAAAGTTTAGACGCCGCCGCCCATTGTAATTGTGGCACAAATTAAACTCTAAGTTTTTGGCAAATAATTCGAGGAAAAACAGATCAAAGCAAAAGCTGCTTAAATGTGTTGTAATTCATTGAAGTTCTTTGGAGCAGCGGCAAATATTATTTGAAAAAAAATTTTAAGTTTTCTTTAAAATTAATTTAAAAATTAAAAAAAAAGAATATATATTAAAATTTAAATTTCATATTTTTTAATGAAAAATTAATTGAAAACATTTTTTCTATAGAAAATGAAATTGAAATTGCAGAAAAGAACGAACTTAAATTAACAACAAATTTATATGCATTAGCTGTAAAGCTTTACCGTGCCTCGCCCCCATGTTTTAAGTTTGAATTCCCAACATTGCTATAGACTGCGATGCCGACAGTTCATGTTTGCTGTGTCGGTGCGGAAATAGCTGAATTAATTTTCCGCTAAAAGCTATTTAATTCAATAGCAATTACAACAACAACGAAAACAAAAACTGGCGCCGGAAAAGCAGGTGTTGTTGGCGCAGCACTTTGTTTAACCCATTCGAGGCTGTTGGGTAGAATAATATACAAAAATGTGAAAATATTAAAACAAAAATCTAGCTTGAACCAGATGAGATATAATGCGAATTGGTTTTCAGTAATAGTTAGAGAAAGGATAGATTTAATATTGAATAATGAAAAAAATGTTGAATATAGTTTCCAAATTTATTTTTATTTAAAATTCATAAATTCACAGAAATTTAAAGAATTGTTTTCGATTGATGTCAAAAGATATGTAATATACAGATCGAAAAAATAACGTAAAAAGGGACATTTGAGGTATAAAATCGAAATTCCTCTTGGTAGAGTGATGTTTTGTCTAATTTACTAAAAAAAATGTATCTAGGTGGGGCCACACAACAAGAAAAGTTAGAGCAATAGCAAAAGCACAATATTGTTTATGCCCTAATGCGGGACTAATAAAAAGTAACTCTCTGCACATAGCATGCAGCAAACATGTAAAATAATAATAAAAGCAACAAACACAACGCAACAGAACAATGACATTTTATTTTTTAATAAAACTCCGCACAACAGCGACAAAACAAAATGACAGCGAAATAGAACAGCAGCACAGCAAAAAATAAAACATAGAAAAGCTTTACAAAAGCAAATAAAATTCATTATTTTTGCTTTCGTGTGCTGCGTGCAGCAGTGAGGAAGCGTTGCGTCTTTTATAGAGGAAGTGCGTGACATATGAAATACTTTTATAAAATTCAATTTTCAATCAAAAAATTAAAATTTTTACTAAAAATTCAATTTTTCACAAAAAATTCAATTTATCACAAAAAAATTAATTTTTCACAAAAAAAATAATTTTTCACAAAAAAATTAATTTTTCACAAAAAAATTAATTTTTCACAAAAAAATTAATTTTTCACAAAAAAATTAATTTTTCACAAAAAAATTAATTTTTCACAAAAAAATTAATTTTTCACTAAAAATTCAATTTTTCACTACAAATTCAATTTTTCACTAAAAATTCAATTTTTCACTAAAAATTCAATTTTTCACTAAAAATACAATTTTTCACAAAAAATTCAATTTTTCACTAAAAATTCAATTTTTCACTAAAAATTCAATTTTTCACTAAAAATTCAATTTTTCACTAAAAATTCAACTTTTCACTAAAAAATTCAATTTTTCACTATAAATTCAATTTTTCACTAAAAATGAAATTTTTCATTAAAAATTAAATTTTACACTAAAGTTGCTTCCGCTTCCTCTATTCACGCATTTATGAGTGTGTGTCACATAAAAAAAAATTGTTACTTTGGTATGCGTTGTATATGGTACGGCACCTGTAAACGGAAACGGAAGCAGGCCGTCTGACAGGGGACCAACAGCAGCTGGACGTGCGGCACTAAGTCACTGGGCTAATGAAGAATTATAGCAGAGCACACTAAAGGCTAAAATATTCTTTTTGTGTGTGTTTAGAGCAGAGTAGAATGGCACAGAATGAAATTAAGTTTTATTTAAATTTTGCTATTGTTGCGCTTGGCTTATGCTGCTGCTGTATAGTTTTCTTAAAATAAAAGAAAATAGGTAAAAGTACATTTAAAAACGCATTTAAATTTGCAACCAGATGTTTTAATGGCTCCCAGCGCGCATTCAATGCAAAAGTGTAGAAAATAAAAACAATTTCCTGGAAACTACACTGAAGCAGTTTGGTGCTTTGAACTGTTTTCTTTTTTTTTTATTTGCATTAAACATTGCTGCTTTACATTGCTATAAATTAAGTGACACTACTCCGACTATTCTCTGACTATTCTCTGACTATTCTCTGACTGTTTTTGACTATTTTCTTACTATTCTCTGATTACTCTACGACTATTCTCTGACTATTCTTTGACTTTTCTTTGACTATTCTTTGACTATTCTCTGACTATTCTCTGACTATTCTCCGACTATTATCTTATTATTCTCTGACTATTCTCTGACTATTCTCTGACTATTCTCCGACTATTATCTTATTATTCTCTGACTATTCTCTGACTGTTTTTGACTATTTTCTTACTATTCTCTGATTACTCTATGACTATTCTCTGACTATTCTTTGACTATTCTCTGACTATTCTCCGACTTTTCTCTGACTATTCTCTGACTATTCTTTGACTATTATCTGACTATTCTCCGAATATTCTCTGACTATTCTATGATTATTCTTTGACTATTCTCAGACAATTCTCGGACTATTCTTTGACTATTATCTGACTATTCTTTGATTATTCTTTGACTATTGTCTGACAATTCTCTGACTATTCTCTGACTATTCTAGGACTATTATCTGACTATTCTCCGATTATTCTCTGATTATTCTCTGCCTATTCTTTGACTATTCTCTGACTATTTTCTGAAAATTCTCTGACTATTTTCTGATTATTCCATGAAAATTCTCTGACTATTATCTAATTCTGTCTGACAATTCTTTAACGATTTTTCTTCAGACTCTGATCAAACTCAGCCAATTCTATGACTATTCTATGACTGTTTTCCGTCTGTTCTGAGTATTCTTTGACTATTTTCCGATTATTTCTTGAAAACTACAAATATCATTCGCTGACTATTCCCTGACTATTCCCTGAGTATTTCCTAATTTCCTAATTTCCAAATATTCTTTGTCTATTCTCGGACTATCTTTTACATATTTCCATGAACATTTTCTTATTATTCTCTGACTATTCTACATCTTCTGTCTCAAAGTGTCATAGCAATCCTTTGCAAATCAGCTGACTTCCTATTTAAAACATTAACCTGGCATTGTGTTGCTTTAATACCACAAAAGTAATCTAAAACCTGCAGCGGAAATAACATTATTTCCGTCGCAAATTTCCCAACAATACAGCATATGTATTTTGTGGAACAGCAACAATAGCAGCTGTAGCACACGGTCAAACGAAGGACGAATATTTTTATACACTCTGAACACTGAAAAAAGACAGCTGCGCATCCTATCAACCAAAATACAAAAATTTGTAATTTTGCACAGCAACTCTCACAAAATACAAAACACTGTTTGAAGCACGTCTACTTTAGCATCTACTACTACTACACTACTCTAGGTTGATACGCAGTAAGCAATCTCATCGTTTCATTTTGTGGCTGCTGTGTGCAGGAGTTGCACGTGACCACACTCACTAACACACAGGCACACATACACAGATAGATATACACCCACTCACACACATACATATGACAAAACTACTGCAGGATACAAGCGGTGAGAGACGGACGGGAGAACAGATTATTTTCGAGCAAAATTGTAACAATTTATTTATTTTTTTTTACTTTTCTTTCTTCTTTTTTTTATTATTTTTTCTTTTTTTTTTATTGCCAAAAATATTCTGTGCTTGTTGTCTTTGCCCTGAGAAACAATCAGCACATTACTTCCGCAACGCACAAGGACATGTGGCAGGACGAACGTTTATAAATCGATTTTGAGTATAGCAGAAAATGTCGCTTTTTATGTGACAGCAGCTATGTCATGAAAAACAAATGAACTTGGAACTTATAGCATATTTTTTATGAAAATAAAGAAATAAATTTGTTCATCTAAATTTTAATTTATTTATATAGCCTTGATTTAATAGAGCTTATTAATTATTTGATATAAATAAACTCACAATTTCTCTGAGAACTTTCCTTATAACTTCTTTGACTATTCTCTGACTAATCTCTGACTAATCTTTGACTATTTCTCTGAATATTCGCTGACTATTTCTCTTACTATTCTTTGACTATTTCTCTTACTATTCTTTGACTATTCTCTGACTATTCTCTGACTATTTCTCTGACCATTCTCCAAACATTTTCTAACTAATCTATGTATGTTTTGTTACTATGTATTCTGTCTATTTCTCCTGACAATTTTGTTCTTTACATTTTCTATTATTTCTTGATTTTTCCTTACCATTCTCTGACAATTCTCCATATTTCTATTTCTCCGAAATATTTTCCTACTATATTCCGATTAGTCTTTGCCGTTATCTGACTATTTCAATTTGCTCTGACCATTTTCTGACTAATCTCTGACTGCTTTCCGATTTATAACTACCTTGACTATTCTCTGTCTAATCTTTGATTATTTTTCTGACTGTTCTCTGACTATTTCCTACTATTTACTAGGTTTTCTGACTATTTATCCAGACAATTTTTTTCTTAACATTTTGTATTATTTCCTGCTTGTTCCTTACCACTCTCTGACAGTTCTTCTTATTTCTATTTCTTTAAATTATTTTACTACTATATTCGGATTAGTCTTTGCCTTTATCTGAATATTTAAACTTTCTCTGACCATTTTCTGACTAATCTCTGACTTATTTCCGATCTATTGCAATTGTCAATAAATATATGATTTCTATTATTATGAAGTATTAAAATTTTCTATTCTTCTCCCAACTTCTTTTAGGTTCGATGTCCTTGTCAATGGTGGCGGCGCTGTTACCCTACAGTTTCAGCGCTCACCCTTCCGTCCGCTCACGCGCACCGTCTTCGTGCCCTGGAATCGCATCGTCGTGCTGCCGCCCGTGCAAATGCAACTGAGTGATGACGATGAAAGCTCACGAACGCACATCAAGTGAGTAGTCAAAGCATACATTAAGAATTAATTAATATAGATTAATTAAAAAAACGACAATTTAATGCTTTAACTTTCCATTCACTCTCCACAGAATCGCAACACAAAATCCGGCGCTCACATTCCTCAACTCGATACTCTATCACTTTGCCGACGAACAACTGGACGCGAGCAAATTGTGCGTCGCACACAATCACGAGGAGCTGAAACCGCAATTAATTAGCACCTGGATGCCGAATGGTGTCGGTGCCATGCCCGGCAAGCGCGTCATCTTTGCCGAGACGCAGGTGAGTTCAGGCTACGACTTGACATTAGTCCCTCAATTCATTTACTTCTTCTTCGTGACACTCTCTATACGCTAGATGCTCCTTCATGACTCATGCTCTTCATGCTTTTTCCCTCTCTGCATGACTCACACTTGACGTTCGTCGACGTCAATTAGTCACGAAGTTCACTGTTCACGTGCTACATACAAAATTAGCTGACGCCCTAATCCGTCGTCGTAGATTGCATTACATGCGCTCGTTACTTTGGTCCTTGGTCCTTGCAGTTTAAAGCTGCTTCTTAATGTCTCCCTCGATTGTTTTAAGTTTCGCTGGAGCATCGTAAAGCAAGACAGCAGCATCTTTTTTGCTCTCAGTTTATTTTTAATGAAGTTGCATTTAGTTGTTGGCTGGCAACACTGGCCAACGCGTGACGTGACATCAGGTGTTCGCTCAACGTTTTAATTAAATTAGCATTCATCGGCAGCATGAGACGCGCAACATCTCCGACAAGTAGTTAAATTTTCTTTGACAATTTAAAGTACATTCTGGGGAGCGATTGACCTAAAGAGACCCAATTTGCATTTTGAAGAATGTATGTTGGGGGGGGGGGGTCAAAAGTGTTCATTAATGAAAGAGTCTCTACTTTAGCAGCGCTAAAATTCGTATGTCGTATGTCGGTGAAAAATTCCAATTGGATTTTGTCAATTTCAATAAAATGTTTATAAATTTAACTTGTTTTATACTAGTTTAAATAAAAAAAATCGACATTACGTATCTCGAGTTGATTGCAAATCGTTATTCTGTAACTCGAATTCGTTAAAAATGGTTGAGGCCTACTTTAATACAACGTTTTATTAAATTAGAGTAAAATATATAACTATGACGTATTGCATTTTAATGAAAAAATTGGTATTCTATAATTCGTAGTCCTACAAAATATTGATACATATATACCTAGTACGTAATACCGTATTTTATTAAATTCTAGTCCTTTCTTAAATTATAGTAACGCTATTGTGTATTATAAAATGATTCAAAATTGCCATTCTGTAACTCGAATTCCAAATGATTAAGACTTACGTTAAATACAATGTTAAAGTTGAGACCTACTATATAACTGAATTTCAATTCTAGTCAAATATATCCGTATTACGTATTTCGAGATTGTTCAAAATTGCTATTATGTAATTCGATTTTTTTTTAAATTTCATTTAAAAATGCAACCTTTTATTAAATGTGATTTCTTCCATTCCAGATCGTCCAAGAGTCCATACAAATACCCGGCTCCGACTTGCATCTGACCTATCAGTCTTCGCAAGCTTCTGGTTATCTGAGCATTGTTCGCATGCGCCTCACCGCCGAATCCATACCACCCACACTGACCCACGTGCATGTGGGCGTTGAAATCGAGGGCGCACTGCACGTCAAGACCTACGAGGCCGATCCGAATCTCATACATACTTTCGCCTGGAACAAACGCAACGTCTACCGTCAGAAGGTCTACGGCGTGACAATAGCACGCATCTCCGTCGGATATCAGCACACAACGTGCAGCACACCAGTTTGGACAACACAAACAGCCAAACTGCAGGGTTACGATGTTGATATCTCCGACATTGGCGGCTGGGGTCTGGACATTCATCATCACTATAACTTTCACGAGGGCATTTTGCAGAAAGGCGACGGCAGCACATTACACATGAAGGAATATCCGCGCACTGTAAAGGTCGTAATGGGTACCGGACTGCAACGTCCACTCAATTGTCCCGATCACTGCAACGGCATTGCCAAGGATGCCAAACTATTGACACCCATTGCGCTTGCCTCCGGACCCGACGGCAGTCTCTATGTGGGCGATTTCAATTTGGTGCGTCGCATAACACCCGACGGCAAAGTGTTCACCATACTCCAATTGAGTGCTACACAGGTCTCTTATCAGTATTACTTGGCAGTATCGCCAGCCGATGGTCATCTATATATTTCCGATCCGGAGAAACATCAGATATTGCGTCTCTTGCGTCTGGAGAAGGTCAAGGATCCCGCAATAAATAGCGAAGCTGTGGTGGGCTCTGGTCAACGTTGCATTCCGGGTGATGAGGGCAACTGCGGTGATGGTGGAGCCGCGCTGCAGGCACGTCTCTCGCATCCAAAGGGTCTGGCCATTGCTGCCGATCGCACCATGTATATTGCTGATGGCACCAATATACGCGCTGTTGATCCGAAGGGTGTCATACATACGCTCATCGGTCATCATGGTCACCATAATCACTGGAGTCCGGCACCGTGCTCGGGCACTTTGATGGCCAATCAGGCACAGCTGCAGTGGCCAACGGGTCTGGCGCTCAGTCCGCTGGATGGTTCTTTGCATTTTATTGATGATCGTCTGGTGTTACGTCTCACTTCGGACATGAAGATTCGCGTTGTGGCGGGTACACCGTTGCACTGCAACAACAATGGCAATAATGCGCAGGACAAGGCCAACAAGACGCAGGATAATGTGCTGGGCACCGTGCTGGCGATGGCTTTCTCGCCGTTTGGGGAGCTCTACATTGCGGATAGTGATTCGCGACGAATCAACTCGATACGTGCGGTGGACACGACAGGCAATATGCGTTATTTCGCGGGCAAACAGGAGGGATCTGGGTGAGTAATATACAAAAATATGAATATACCAAATACACACATCAATCAAACTATGGAATACATTCGTCATTCTCATGCGGCGTAGAAGTTTATAGAATCTACTAGAACCCGTCTATGCACTACATATGAGTGTTAAGCAGATAGCATTTAAACAATATGGATTCTTCTGCAGTGTAGATTTTTTTGGTTGAATCTTCTAGAATTCTTCTATGCACTGCATATGAGTCTTAATAAGAACTATATTGTCTTCGATCAATACGGTTCTCGTGTAATGTAGAATTTTGTCGAATCTTCTAGAATCCGTCAATGCAACTCATATAAGTGTTAAGGTGAGGGAGACTGTTACGATCAATACGCATTCTCCTGCGGCGTAGAAGTTTATAGAATCTTCTAGAACCCGTCTATGCACTGCATATGAGTGTTAAGGATAGGATGACTTTTACGATTAATACTCATTCTAAATGTATGTTGGATTTTCTAGAATCTGACTATGGAGTGTTAAAGAGAGAGAACAATACGGATTCTGCTGCAGTGTAGAATCTTCTAAAACCTGTATATGTACTGCGTATGAGTTTAAAGGAGGGCGATAGCCTTCAAACATTACGAATTCTACTGCATTATGGAATTTTATCGAAAATTCTAAATCTAGCTATGCGCTGCATGAGGAATGCGATTTCTCCTGAAGTGTAGAAGTTTATGGAAACTTCTAAGATACAGTAATGTTAGTTTTACTGCTACAACGCACTAATACATTTTTTTAAGTACAACTATTTTATTTTTACGTTTAGTTTAAATTTCTACCCCCGTTCAAATCCGATTTAAGCTTCTATAAGTAGCCAACTAATCACACCAACTAACTAATGCAAAATAAAACACAATTTAAGCCACATTCTGCTAAAATACACTAACAGAAAAATACTACAAAATAGAGCCATCAACATTAGGTTCCCTTAAAACGCAGCTAAGCACTACTTGCTCTGCATTGTGACCCATATTTGTGGAAATTGGAATTTATTTTGCATGTTGCATGAATGTAAAAACCGTGGCATCCCATCTCCCCCCTCAACAAACAGCACCTGCAACATGTGTATTGCAACAAATAAATTTCGCTAAATGTTAAATGAGTGAAGTGAGTGCATTGCATGTTTCATGAGTTCGATGTGCTATTCTGACCGAAGAGCACAATAAGTACAGCACACTGCATAGCACACAGCATAGCACACAGTGCACAGCAGCTGTTCGGCGCCCGATGATATCCTCATGATATCCACCAACAAATATTTTCCGATACAAGTTAATAAGCTTTATTGATGAGCAGGCATGCTGTTTCGGTTGGACGGACCGACAGATGGAAGGACGGCCGGTCGGTCGTTTGGTTAGTTGGTTGGTTGAATAGTTGCTGCATTTCTATTGTGTTCGGTTAGTACGTTCTACAACTATTAGCCACGAAAATTCTTTGCGCATAGTTCAGCGTATGCTGCTGTATGTTCGGCTAACTTTGCGTTCGATAATTTTCGAATACAACGTAATATTTGAAAATTTCGCATCAACTGCTAGGTTGGGCGAGGGAGGCCTTGCAATAATCAATGCCATACATTGGTTGGTTCTATTTATTGCGTTGCATTGCATCGCACATAGAATTCGCGTTGCAAAATTCTAATACAAGCAGATATTTTTCAATTAGTGTTTATTCGCAAAAGGCATAAAATGCAATTTTTGGGTAAACAATCTCAGCAAAACGAAAAATAACTACAGCAATAACAATTTTCTGTGTATTTACAGGTTGGAAATTATCATACCAAATAAATAAAAATAAAACTGCATCAAAATAGGTGCCTAGAAATAAATTTCAATTACACGAAAAATAAACCAACCACTAAAATGAACAACATGATCTGGAAATGTTAATTTCTACTATGAGATGCGATAAAGATGTTGGTTAACCAGATATTGATATTTTTAAAATATAGTCATGGGGTTTTCATTGTGGAATTTTTATTTCATTATGAAAATCGTAGATGTTGTGCAAAAAATAATAAGTGAAATTTAAAATTTATATATTTTCGTTTGATTGGTCACAGTTTTTGTCAGATCCTCCCGAATTTTATTTGGTTTATTTCCAAATGTTAACTGCAGTATTCTCACTGAAATATATATGGAATTATTTAGAAAACTAAAATATGTAAAAAGCCAAATTCAAATTAAAAGAAAAATATGAGAATGCCATTAGTTTTTCAAAAATATCATAAAAATTATTATGAGGTATTTATTAGAATCATAAAGACCTTCCGAAAAGAAAGTCCGTGGTTACGTAAAGGAAGCACATTATGTGTTGCCTAGTGTAATTTATCGAGTTGACTAAGTTTAATAGTACTAAAACTATTGAATTTATAGTTTTAATCCCATCACTTTTTGCTTTCTACAACTTCTATAGAATTCCAGCTGTTTAGCTCTCCAACGTAATGCAGATTATTTTAAATTTTTCCATTTAAATATTCCACCTCTTTTTTGAAATTTCAAATTCATATTTTGCACATAGACCACAAAGTTGCCTTAGGTCATATATTTAATATTTAAAAATAAATACAGTCTACTTTAATTAAAGCGCCCATACTAGCGCATAACTATTTAGGTTTTTATTTTTGTATTTATTATACCACGAATTTCCGCATCCTCATCAACTGATGTTCTTTATGAAAAAAAATAAAAAAAATAAAAATATTTCCGCTCATTTTATCAACAACATATTTTTGTGCACTTTTTATTCGCGTGCGCGCCAAAAACCACAGACTCATCAACTATTTCTTGTTACTTCTACAACTATGTTTGTCTCTTTCTCTCTCCCTCAACCGCTGTACAGTTCACTAACCTGCGATTGCTCTGGCAACGCCAACAACAATGGCACCGCAGCTGCATCCTTTTCAGCATCGACATCATCATCGTCGGCGGCGGCGGCATCCTATTCAACGACCGTTAATCCGACGCGCAATACGGGCAGTGGTGGCACCACACCAACAACACCATCTGGTGGCGGCGCATACAACGGAAACGGAAATGGTGGCGCTTGTATATGCAGCAATGGCGTTGCTGGCATTCTAAATGTTGCTGGCGGTGGTGGTGCGGGCGGTGTTGCTGGCATCATGACCGGTGGCAATTTGATGTCAACTGGACCAACTACAACAACAACCATACTATTAGGCGCCAAAACAACAACATCCTCAGCGTCGGCATCATCATCAGCGGCGTCGTCGTCGTCTGGTGGCATGAGTGGTGCCATGAACGACGATGGCACTCTGAGCAATGCTGAGACGTTGCTGTCGTCGAATGCGCGCTTCCAGGCGATATCTGCCATAGCCGTGGCACAAGATGGCGTCATTAATGTGGCCGATCAAGGTAAGTTTTATCTATAGCTTGTTTTATCATTTTTTTTTCTTTTTGTTTAAATTAAAAATGCAAATTTATTGCGCCTGTGTGTAGCACATAGCATTTGCAAAATTATATTTTATTTTTTTGGTAGGCTTTGTGGGGTAAAAACGTCCCCTTTATGAAGTGTAGTATGGTGAAATAAGGTGGCAAAAATTCCCCTGACAGCTGTTGTCATAATGAAAGTTTGGCAGCAATTTTGAATGACTACTGTTTTATGGGGAAATTTAAATTAATAGTATCGTCCAGTTGGTTTTAAAGTATTTTGAGGGCAAGCATAAAAATGTTTGGTTATTCATTTCATAAAGTTAATTTGAGACTCGAAAAACTAATTATAATTTTTTAACTTCTAAATAAGAAATACATTAAATTAGCTAATCGAAGTTTAATTTATACTAAACCATTTACTACCAATATTTCAAAACGCATATTTATTTAAAAAATATGTTAAAGTATTTTTAATCATTACCTCAAATTATTCCATTAACCATTTCAATGTTTTCTAAATCTGTTACTAAATTTCTACATATAATTAAAAAAACATTAAATGTACTACCCCAAGTTTAACTTGTAGTACCTATCTATATACATTACAAAACTCTATACTCCCCACAGTTTCTACCCACACCTATTGCCATAGCTACTGTGATTAATAAGCCTGCCAACATGAAGCTAATAAGATTGATTTTCTGCTTTGGCTTTTAACTTTTTTTCCATACTTCTTTAGCGCATTATCTGCCTTTTTCTTTTCATCGCTGTAACTCTCTTTCTACGTCACGTCAAATAACTTTTACCTTGATTAATTACAAGTATTGATTTTTACCCTCTTGTAAGAAACTTTTTTTTTCCTTATTGCCTGATAATTTGCTGACATTTATTAATTATACATCGTTACTTAGCTAATTAAGCCGCTTTAATGCAGCTGCTTATGCGTTAAGTTATTTCAAAATAAAAAGAACATAGTGTCTTTAAAAATATTTTTAAAGTTATTAGTACGATTAAAGAAAGCTATTCAAAAGTTTAAACGCAAAGAAACAAACTTCTAAAAGTGTAGTGAAATTCTTCGCGAATGCAAAATATTAAATAGAGTTTAACTAATATCAAAATGTCTATAATATTTCTTCTTAATATTAAGAATTATATTTTCTTTATCATTTAACTAATGAAATGATATAATAAATATTTGTTATATATTTTATTTCTGAATTCTAAGAAGTTTTATTCGTGGCTATCAAAAAATAAAACACTTATAAGAGGCGAATTTATTCAAATTGACTGGAATATTAAATGTATTTTAAGAAATAATTTTGCTAATAAGAACAGATTTTAGTAAAATTTAAAATAATGTCTACTGAAATACAACTTAGCGCATATTTTTCTTGAGTTGCAGAAGTAAAGTTCTTGTTTTTCTATTTCTTTACCTATATTTCGATAAATTTAAACGACTTGCCGTATATTGTTCTTAAGTTGGAGAATATTAGTTCGTATCTTTCTGTTTATTTGTCTGTATGTTACTGTATTAAAATCATGGCTACTAAAAGACGAGTCTACGACTGTCGTTATTCTAACTGACTGATGAAATCTTTGATTTGCAGAAGATGAGTGTGTGTTACTCTGTCTGTTTTTCTGTTCATCTATGTATTAAAAAACATTTTTACTAAAAAAATAATCTTTAGTTATGTTGTATCCAACTTTTCACAGAAAAAAAAATCTTCAATATGATGAATTTATTCATAAATATTATGAATTTGTTTACCAACTACCAGATTCATTCTATTGATACCACCATTCATTAAATGACATATTAATGAATGTATTCATTATATATATGAACAAAATATTCAATACAATAAATTTTTAATTGTCATTTTGATGAATTTGTTCATAATATTTTTTCAAAAAAAAAAAATTATAAAATAATTCGAAAAATTTTAACTATTTAAAAAATAACAGTAAAAGAATTTAAAAAAAAATTAGAAAAAAAAATGTCTGGACAAAAAAAATGTTCCGAAAAAAAAATACGAAAAAAAAATTTGTTCGAAAAAAAATTTAAAAAAAAAAATTTGTTCGAAAAAAAATTTTCTTCGAAAAAAAAATTGTTCAAATAAAAAATATTTTCGAAAAAAAAATTTTTTTCAAAAATATTTTTTTCGAAAAAAAATTATTTATTCGAAAAAAAATTTTCTTCGAAAAAAAAAAAATGTTCAAATAAAAAATATTTTCGAAAAAAATTTTTTTTTTCAAAAATATTTTTTTATATATATAACTTTTTATTAATAAAAAGTTGTAATTGTAATAAATATATTATAAAACATTTTACTAATTTATGCATGTCGAGCAAGCATTATATAAGAAATAACACACAAGAACTACTTGAGAACTGAGAAGTACAGCAAAAAATGAACGACAAATAAATATTTTGATAGAAATTTGTTTTAATGAACAGCGTTCTGCAATATGATGAACATACTTATATATTGTATTTTATATTTTGGTTCAGTAATATGATGAAACGTATTCTTCACATACAGTTCATCATATTGAAGAACACTTTTTCGACAGTTACCAAACGTTCTTCATATTTATGATAGTATTCATAACAATAATGGCGTTAGTCATTCATATTATGAATGGTGTCTATGAATGGTTCAATGGTTTAAAGAACGGAATTCATCAATATGATGTACATTTTTTTTTCTGTGTTTAGATATATTAAACTCGTACCAAAAGACGACTTGGCAAATAGTCTTCTTGAATTTTAGAATTTGAGTTCGAGTCTTTCTATCTTTTGGTCTGCTACAGAATAACAACTTGGCGAATTATCTTCTTGAGTTGCAGAAGTTAATCTGTTGGTCCATATGTCGCTATATTTAAATTATAGCTACCGAAAAACAACTTGAAGTATATTCTTCTTGAGTTGCAGAAATTATGTTCAAGTTTTTCTATTTGTTGGGATGACTGTTGATATTTTCAAATAATGACTACCGAGAACTGAATGGGCGAATATTCTTCTTGAGTTGCGGAAGTTAAGTTCGTATTTTTCTTTTAGTCTGCGCGTATGTCTATCTCTCTGCATATTCATATATTAAAATCATAAGTACCCAAAAACGACATAGCGGATATTCTACTTGAGTTCCAGAAGTTGAGTTCGAGTCTTTCTCTGGTGCTCTGTCTATGGATATATCATCGTTGTAGAACTAAAAGTCACCAACTACATTTTCAAAATGGCAATTGTTCATTTACATAAAACTCTATATATCTTTCAATTTTTGATCGATGAGCTTAATATATATACCAAATGATAAGAAAATGTGATTCTATCAATTGGTATTTCAACTATAAAAATGTAACAATTACTTTTTGAAATAATTACCAACAAAGTTGAAATTGAAGATTTTCATAAAAATGAATTTGGTGACTTTTCGTTCTACAACGACGATATTAAAATCATTGGTACCGTATGACGACTTGCCGAATATTCTTCATCAAGTGCAGAAGTTAAGTTCCAGTATGTCTGTATATCTGATATCTCTTTCTGTTTTTAGATATATTTAAGTCTTAACTCCCGAAAAACTTCTTGTAAGTCTCAGAAGTTCATGTTGTATCTTTCTGTCTGTTCATATATTTAAATGAATCGACGATTATTCTTCTTGAGTTGCAGAAGTTAGGTTCTCAACTTTCTCTTGTCTAGTATGTCTATATTTTCCAATCCAAAACTACCGAGAAATTATCTTGCGAATAGTCTTCTTACATTGCAGAAGTAAAATTTGTGGCATTAAAAGTATTCATAAATATTATACTTGATTTGAAGAAGTTTTATTTGCTTAACTTCTTTTGATATAAATTTCCAAATATAAAATATCCAGACAAATATTAAAATATTTTTTTGTTAATTTTTCAGTGTATTTTGTTGTTCTTGACAGTATTTACATTTTGTACAAATTATTAGTAAGCTTTTTTAATAGTAAAAAAAACTATTAAAATAAAATACTAAAAAACTATTAAATTTCTATATTTTTGCATTATTCAGTAAGTTATTGGCAATTTCTATATATGGTTTCATATTATGCAGAATATGTCTATAAAAATTCATAAAAAAAAACTAACAAAAACTTTTTGTCTGCACCTAACTCACTTTCTCACTCAAAGGGACACTTTGAACGACGCCCTGGGAGACAGGAAGTAGTCGACCGTCTGACTTCCGCCTACATTTTGTCAGTGTGTTAGTAATTTGTAGCTAATGAATAGAAGAATGCAAACGTTGGCAAAATTCAATTTGTACAGCAGCCAGCAAAGTTTATACGTTGCTATGCTACATATGAATTGAAGTGGACTCTAATAAAAAAAAATATATATATGAAAAAAAACGAAAACTTTTCTGGGTGGACAGCAATTGCCGACTGCTATTTCCTGCGTGCGGAAATATAAAATTAGTGTGCTCTGCTATTCAAAAAAACGCACTTCCGTTCAATAAGAAATATATTTATAAATGCGTAAAATCGCATTATTATTGGACGTGTACCAATAATAGCTACACTTTTAGTACTTTTACTACACAATGTAGTAATATAACAGATTTTTTATAAATAATAATAATACAGCCTCCCTATGGTGTTGTTCTAGAAATCAAGGAAATGCATTGGAATCACATTTAAGTAAAAAAAATCAAACAAAAGAAAGTTGCCTCGAAGACATAATGGTTACAATTTTGCAAATAGAAGAAATATAGCAAAAGCATATTATTTGTGTGGTTATTATTTTTTTTATTATGTCTTTGTTTCACTACATTTTAATGCAAACGTTAGTCTCTAATTAAAAAAGCCCAAGGGGGTTTGGCAAAAATATTAATTTGTGCTGTTGGAAAAATATGAAAATATTTAATGATGAACAATTATTTCAAATGCGCTGTTTTGCAATATAATCAAACTATTTAGTTGTGCGCTTTTTGAACTGGGAATTTCTAGAAGCATTTATATAAAATAAGAGGCTCTAACGAAAACACTTAACATTGCTTTTATGCGACTGCTACATCAGCAAAATGCAAATTGAGCCAGGAAACAGAGATCTATACAAAACTCCTCGAAGAAAATGCTATGCGCCGCAACAGCCAAACATGGAAAAAGCACTGAATAACCAAGTTAATGAAGCGCAAAGCGATTATAAACGAAGAAACACAAAACTCACGCCACAGATCATTAAATCGCTAAGAAGGACACAAGACAAAGTTGTCAAGGATATGCCCGGTAATGACGATGATGCGAATAATAATGAATGGTATTGATTGAAATTTGTTTTGGCAATGTTTAAGAATATTACCTAGTAATAGAGCGTAAGACAGACAGAGAAACAGAAACATAGCTGTGTAGCCCAGAGATTTATATAACCTGAGAAACAAACTTTGACATTTTTCGAATTTGCTGTAGAAAAAAAAATATGTCCAGACAATAGCGTACTAAAAAAAGTTTTTTGTTGTTTATTGTGCCCCATGAAGAAGTCATAAAGTATACAAGGTGCAATTTATACCGTCTGCAAATGTCTAGCTGTCTGTCTGCCGGTAGCCTATACAACTGACATAAATCCTTGCAGCATATTCTGTGGCATTTAAAGCAGCAATTGGCGCACAATTACAATAACGGAAATCCGCCATTAAAAAGGAGCAACGTTGTAACATTTTCAAAGAAGGTGCTTTTAAGGCGTATTTAAAAATAATAAAAGAAAAATATAAAAAAAGTGAAAAAAATTAAATGCTTCAAACAAGCGAAATGCTGCCAGCAACAAACAAGTACCTACTACAACAATTGTCGGATAAGGAAAAACTTATTATGTTCCATAATATGAAAGGGCAGAAATAATAATAATAGCGAAACTGCGGTAAAGGGTATGCGGTACACTATATCTGCGATAAAGTGAGTGGAGCAACAGAGTTTAAACGGCAGCTACAGTGAGAAACATGAGAAACCACATGCAAACAACAAGGACAAAACTATTACGAAATGGTAATACAAAGCAAAAGAAGAGTAGCACGCAAAGATAACCAAAAGGTCACAACCTCACAGATAGTAGGGGGTAATTTTGCTCTTGTACAATTTTTGGTTTTATTAATGAAAGCAGCAACAATCAGAAAAATGTGTACAGACCGAGTATAATGTACAAAGTAACAAAACAACCACAGGATTTCATGGTATAAGAAAAAATAAAATAAAAACTAGAAAAGATTTTTGCAAAAGTATAAATAATACTAAAGACAACAAAGAAGAATAAAAAAAAATAAAACAAAACCTTTTAGAAAACGCGTAAACGACAGCAAAATGCCAACAACTTGAAAAATAATAAAACGGGCTACAGTCGAGGGGCACCCTACGAATTATATGCGGTGCTGCATTTTGTATAGAAAAACATAGAAAATAGTTATTGAAAAAGCAGCCATTTTGCATATAAAAGAAATAAATTAAATGTTATAATTGTTGGGGGGAACTAAAAATGAAAAAGAATAGGAAACGAACGTCAAGGCAAGTTGTGCGAAAAGCACTTTAGAAAACACTTTTTAAAAGGATTTTAAACTAAGTATAGGATAAATGTATAGAAAATGGAATATCCAAAATAGTTTTCCATATAGTTTGGCTAATTTTAAATATACTTCTTGAATTGTAGAAGTTAATTTCATGACAATCGTAATTATAAATAGTTTTTCTTGATCAGTAGAAGTTTTTTTCTTTACTATTATTTTCATATATTAATGGACAATTATATTTAGTAATTCAATATTATCCAAGTCTTTCATTAAGGCCGCATTTTGTGTAGATAAAAAATAGAAAAATAGATATATAAAAGAACAAATAGAATAATTGTGAGGAACTAAAAAAAAAGAAGTGCAAAATAATCGAAAAGAAAGTATAAATGTTAAATTGTCCAAATAGCATTTATTAAAAACTTCTTAAAAGCCTTTAACGTTAAATTTGGAATATACTTCTTGTATTGCAGAAGTCTATTTCATGATTATTGTAATTTAGAATCTTTTTCTTTATACGAAGAAGTTTTTTCTTAAACAGTAAATGTAGTAGAAGTGTGTTCAAAATAGAAATCTCCAAACATTTTGCCGAATTTAACGTCTAATATTGAAAAGTAAAACATAGAAGTCTTCTTGAATTGCAGATGTTTATTTCATGACTATTGTAATTTGGAATTTTTTCTTTATTCGAAGAAGTTTTTTTCTTAAAGAGTAAATGTAGTAGAAGTGTGTTCAAATTATAAATCTCTAAACATTTTGCCGAATTTATCGTCTAATATATTTAAAAGTAAAACATAAAAACTCTTCTTGAATTACAGAAGTTTATTTCGTGACTATTGTAATTAAGAATATCGTTCCTTATTCGAAGAAGTTTTTTTCTTAAACAGTAAATGTAGTATACAGTAATGTTCAAAATAGAAATCTCTAAACATTTTGCCGAATTTAACGTCTAATATTGAGAAGTAAAACATAGAATTCTTCCTGAATTGCAGAACTTTATTTCATGACTATTGTAATTTAGTATCTTTTTCTTTATTCGAAGTAGTTTTTTATTAAGCAATAAATGTAGTAGAAATGTATTCAAAATAGAAATCTCTAAAAATTTGGCTGAATTTATCGCCTAACATTGAAAAGTAAAACATATAAGCCTTCTTGAATTGCAGAAGTTTATTTCATGACTATTGTAATTTAGAATCTTTTTCTTTATTCGAAGAAGTTTTTTCTTAAACAGTAAATGTAGTAGAAGTGTGTTCAAAACAGAAATCTCTAAACATGTTGCAAATTTATCGTCTAATATTGAAAAGTAAAACATAGAAGTCTTTTTGAATTGCAGAAGTTTATTTCGTGACAAATGTAATTAAGAACCCTTTTCTTTATTCGAAGCGGTATTTTCTTAAATATTATTTTGCAAAAATTATTTTCAATGATAGCTCGTATTTCATATTACGAAAATATACAATTTAAGAGATCGTTATAATTGAAAAAAAAATAAATAATAAAAATAAAAATTTACTTAAACCTTAAACTTTAAATAAAACAACACTTGGCATAGGTCTTAATTAAAATAAGCACAAAATTAAAACCGATTCGTCGACGGAAAACATTCAAACTTTCGCTGAAAACTTTTGTAACCACTAAAAAATGCCATTTTCCTGCTAAAGCCACAAAAACGAAGGACAAAAAAACCACAAAGCGTAAAAATCAGAAAATAAGACCAACTGAAATACAGCGAAAAAACCGCTTAAGGGTTTTTCCATAAGCCTACTTAAACTAAAGACTGTGCAAAGATAAAAGGCGCAAAATTCAAAATGAAAATCCCTAAATAAATAAAATTACTTGGAAAATACTGACTGAAGTACGACGCTAAATGTACAAAAGCGAAAAATCAGCTTAAATAGTTGACTACACCATAGAGTAGAAGATGGGTTTGTCAAGACGTTTTGACCAGAAACAGTTGGCATCGAAAGTACATCGTGTGCCCAAAAGAAAGAAATCAAAACTAAGAAACAAAATTGTGGCTTCAACAAGGATGAGCCATTTTGCGATAAGCACAAAAAAAAAATCAAATAAACAAAAAAAAATTAATATATCCTACAAAAGAACGTTGTTGCCTGTAAGAAGCTGAAATAAAAACTACAAAAAGTGTTTCACAGTAAAATCTATTTGTTAAATGCTAGTATAAACAAAAACACAAAGGCGAATGGCGCTCAAACTTTAAACAAAATGTTTAAATTTATAAAAATAATAAGCAAACATTTTTTTTTTTATATTTAAAAGAAACACTTTTTATTCGTCGACAATTTGAAAAAATAATAAAACAAAAAAACACAAAGTTTAGCAAGTTATACTACAAGACTACGAAATTGAATTTTAGTCTTGGGGTTTTTTTTTTGTACACGCGTAAAGTTTGAAAAGTAATAAATGCGAATATGAATACTGCAGCAATTGGCAAAAGTTTATCAAATAAGCAGATAATGAAATTTAATACATGTTTTTATACAAACTATTTGAAATACTTGTACAATTTTTAATAAATCCTGAAATAAAAATATAATTATGACACTACTTCCATTACCTTTTAATGTAAAGTTGGCATTAAATTAATTGCTATTGTAATTTATAGCAGCCATAACAATAACAAAACCATAAAACACTGATACAAATATTTTTCTGTTTTGTATACGATATACAATCCATGAATTCATGCAAAACCAATTCAAGCTGACCTGATTTTCACGCACTTACATTGGTTATTGTGTTGTGCATTGAAATATTGTTATTTTTAACAAAAAAAAACAAAAAAAAATAAAAATACAAAAATTGCCATGTCCTAA
Source organism: Dryomyza anilis (assembly GCA_951804985.1). NCBI lineage: Eukaryota > Metazoa > Arthropoda > Insecta > Diptera > Dryomyzidae > Dryomyza > Dryomyza anilis. The sequence continues at coordinate 123,171,770 of OX638130.1, read as the reverse complement.
TTTGGAAGGCTCAATTATTTATGTGGGTTCTTAAATTCGATGCAATTTTAAAATACACATTTTAATGCATGTTGGAAAAATAAAATATGTCAATTAAATGTATTATTTTTGTGTAATTTATTGAAAAATACAGAAAAAAAACACGAATTTGTTTGCGCCAAATCACTTATTGGGTTCTCTCAACTGTTAAGTAGTTTGTTATAACCAAATAAAATTTGTATTTTTCGGACAACAACCAATTTAGAACAAATCACTTATATATCACTTTAGAACAGTTTGGTGTGTGTATATGTTGTATTAAATATCATAGTAAAACCATTTTAATCAAATTAAATCGGTTGTTACAACTTTGTTTTTATTTTATCGAAATAACGATACAAATTTCTGTTAATAGAAAATAGTGAATTTTGTACAATTATTTTCTAAAATTTGTTTTGATCCCAAAAAATATTTGACAAATACAATTCTCCTCCGCACAGATTATAAATTTATTTCGTCAATCAATACATAGCCCAACTACATTATTCGGTTCACTCAACTAAAACCGTTCATATATCAAAATTTAGAACAGTTTTAAAAAATGCTGATGCATGAAAATTATATAATTTTGGGTGTTAATCAAATATTACTGTTTCATGAACTAATTTGTAGAAATTTCGTTTAAATCGAACAGATTTAGTTTTTTAACTAATATTTTCTGTCCTACAAACTTATGCCTAAATAAAATCATAAGAAAATAACTAACTTAATAAACTGATTTGAATTATTAGAAAATAGTGAAAATTAAGTACAATGTTTCTCTGATATTTTTATTTTTCCCAGAGAAATACTTTCGTGAAAAACATTTTCAAAATAATTCATCTCCATGAATTTCTCCACAAAACAGATTAAAAATTTGTTGAGCCAACCAAATCATGGTCCAATTCAGTTCTCACAACTATTAAATTGTTTCTTATAGCCAAATAAATAACAGTTAAATAAAAATAGTGGAGATAACAAAATGTCAACCAATTTGCATAAATTCCCTTTTAACCGAACGAATTCGGTTTTTACAACTAATATCTTTTTTCATCCCTTCACAATTCTTCTGCAAATATTTCTACCGTAAACACAAATTACAAATTTTTTGCATGAACTAAATCATAGCTCGACCAACTTTTTCGGTTTTCACAACTATTAAAACCGTTCTTATAGCCAATGGAGGAATCATTTTAGAAATAGCTGAATTTGGTGTGTTTAAATAATATTATTTGAAATGCAAACCAAATATTACTAGTTCATCAAAAAAAATTATAGAAATTTTGTTTTACCCAACGAACTCGGTTGTTTCAACTGTACTAATTTAGAAGAATTTCTGCCTAGAAGAATTTCTCCTCTACTACACAATTCTTCTGCAAATATTTCTACCCTAAACACAAATTACAAATTTTTTGCATGAACTGAATCATAGCTCGACTAACTTTTTCGGTTCTCACAAATATTAAAACCGTTCTTATAGCCAATGGAGGAACCATTTTAGAAAAAGAAGCTGAATTTGGTGTGTTTAAATAATATTATTTGAAATGCAAACCAAATATAACTAGTTCATCAAACAAAATTGCAGAAATTGTACTAATTTCAATTATTTGAAAATAGTGAAGTAAGTATAAATTATCCCTGATATTTCTATTCTTCCCAGAGAATATTCGTGACGAGAAAATATTTGCCTAGAAAAATTTCTCCCTACATAATTCTTTGGCATGCATTTCTTACCAGCACAGATTAAAAATTGGTTGTGCTAATTATAACCCAAGTCGGTTCTCTGAACTATTAATTTAATTCTTATAGCCAAATATAGAACAGTTTCAAAAAAAAAATAATCTAGTTTGTGGAAATAATCAGAAATCATATTTCTATTTAACGAACGAATTTGGTTGTTACAACTAACATTTTTTTCTTCCCTTATTGCAACAACTAAATCATAGCTCGACCAACTTTTTCGGCTCTCTCAACTACTAAAATTGTTTTTTATTCGTGACTAGAATATATTTGCCTTAAAGAATTTTTACCAACATATTTCTTTTGCATGCATTTCTTCCCAGTACAGATTAAAAATTGGTTGTAGTAACAAAATTATATCCCAATTCGGTTCTCTCAACTATTAAACTGGTTTTGATAGTTATAATATTAAACAGTTTCAAATATTAGTCTAGTTTTTAGAAATAATACATTATCAAATGCCAACCAATTTGTAGATTTATTTTTGAACGAACGAATTTAGTTGTTACAACTAACATTTTTTTTTCTTCCCAGATAAAAGTCTTATTGCTCAATTAAATCATACCCCGAACTACTTTTGCGATTATTTCAACTATTAAAATAGTTCTTACACCGAAATATAAAACCGTTTTAGTAAAATTTGATGTCTGTATATACCAAATATGACAGTTATTTCAATTATTTGTATAGATTTTGTTTTAAACGTATGAATATGGTTATTAGAACTAACTTTATCTTTCCCCCAACCTCCTGCCAAAAGAGTATTATTCTATATTATGTTCTATAAAATATTACAATACAATCTTCATTTATTCTGAATTATCTACCCTACCCTAGATTTCAAAAAATCCCTTTCTCTTTTTTTTCTATATTTTTCATAGTTTACAACAATTTTTATATTTGCAAATCCGCCCTATTATTTTCGCAAACCCTCGGGCTCTATCCTAAATAACACAACACGTTGCCAAACATGAACATTATATAAAATATCGAGTGCAGCCATAAAATCCATAACTTTAGCAATGACAACACAGTAACGACAGCCTCAGCCCCCAAAGTACCTTCCATCCTAACTACTGAAAGAGCCACCACCTTCCCAACAGCACCTACTACAATATACAATATTACTAAGCGAAAAGTTTCAAATGCAGTACTTCTTTTTTCCATTTTTTTGTTTTTGTTGTACCATTTTGTGCCATATGGAAAGGAAACAAAAATTTCACGTCATGTTGCGTTTCTGTTGAAGGAGGACACAACATCGACGATGCAACGAAGCATATTAGAGCGCATGTATCTGATGCTCCTCTATATCGTATGTATGGAATTTGAAGCTGTAGCATTTTAATAGAATATTTCATATGTGCTCGCAAAAGAGCGCAATATGCAGTTAGATAGAGATAGCCAAACATACAGATACTCCGCACGCATATAGACAGGGACTAAACGAAAAGATAGCTAGATGGATGAATGAATGGATAGATGGAAGGACGGAGCGTACCCACCGCATGGCAAAAGAGCTTTAAAGTTCAACGTAACATTGTGCAAAAGTATAAAAATATGTTGAACATGTTTTGTTGGATGCCTCTGTAGTCGTAGTACTTTCACCACTATCGGGGGAGGGAGACTCTCAACCCAACCCAATTTCTATATAGCAGTTCAGATAGTTCGTTACGTTTGGGGCCAAATATGTAGTTGTTGCAACAATTTGGGTCATAACTTTAGTACCAAAAAAAAAAAGACAAAAACAACATCAATAATGCTGTTGTGCATTTAATATTTGTTGCTGCATTTGGTTTCGGTACTGGTAATATATATATTTTTTGATAAAATGTGCAAAATGCGGTGGCAAAAGTCAAGTAGTTCGTGCTTTAGTGGAATGTCCTGCACAAATTAGAAACAGATTGCTGGCAAATACGCATGAAGTTGAACAGTTGAACTTTCGTATTTATGTCAAAAGGATCAGCAGAGTTCAACAAAAGTTTCATTTCCAGCGGAATTGTGATTTTTCTCTTAAGTAGCCTCTTAATCCTCCTTTTTTTCAAATTCTGCTTTAATTTTTAGTATTCATATTTGGTATAAAATTTAATATCCATGTTGTATTCCTCTATTTGCAGGCTCTCTTCATGTGCTTGCCCTGGAACATTATCTACCTTCACACGATGAGAACGGTGAATTCCATATTCCATATCCTCCCTCGAGTGAGATCTATGTCTTCAATCGTTATGGTCAACATGTTGCCACCAAAGATCTAACATCCGGCAAGACACGTTACAGCTTCCTGTACTCGAAGAATACATCCTTCGGACGTTTATCAACTGTCACCGATGCATCCGGCAATAAAATACAATTCCTACGTGACTACAGCAATGTGGTTAGCTCCATTGAGAATACACAGGATCACAAGTCGGAGATACAAATCAATGGCATCGGTATTATGACCAAACTGAGCGAGAAGGGCCGTCAGGAAATACAACTGGACTATGACAGTAACAATGGTCTCTTGATGTCGCGTTCCTCCGGCGGCGAGACTTATATCTATCAGTACGACGAATTCGGACGTGTCACTGGCATGATATTGCCTAGCGGCGAAATCGTTCGTATTACCTCACAATTGGCCGACAACAAGGGCCTCACCGTCTATGTACACGCCTCGGTCGAATCGCTGTTCTCTCGTGAACAGGGTGATACCAATGAGTTGCTGGTGCTGGGTGGCGTTCGTTCTACATTTATGAAGAAAGGCCACGAGAATGCAGATGCAGAGATTAAACCCAACAATACACTGTTGATACATGGTTCCAATGGCGTTGTTGTCGAGTCCTCAGCAGTCGCACGGCATCCGTTGCTCGAAGCCGCGCTACCCGTAGAGGCTGAGATGCTCGCAATGTGGTCACATCAAAGTGTAACCATGGGCGAGGGTCTGACGAATAACATGTACTCGGTGTATAATTTGGTTGGTGATGTGCGCAATCCACAGCAGACGTTAAATCGCGAGATTTGGGTTAATCAGTCGCGTGTCATTGGCGTCGAGTACGACCAGTTTACGAATCGCGAGACATTCTACGACATGAACCGTACACCGATACTCATTGTAGCTTACGATCAGTCGGGACTACCAAAATCATACTACCCCACGAATGGCTACCCGGTGAACATTACCTATGATCGCTTCAATCGCATCGAAGGCTGGGCCTGGGGTCCAGCTGAGCTAAAGTACACTTACGATCGGCATGGTCTGCTGTCCGAGATTACATCGCAGCAGGATGGTATTATTTCGTTCGTGTACAATGACTGGAATCTGGTATCGGAGATTGGTTTAGCCAGTCAACGCAAGTTCGTGTTACAGTACGACGATGCGGGTGGTCTACGTTATGTGCTTTTACCCTCCGGCACGAAGCACGCCTTCAGCATGCAGACCTCCATCGGCTTTATACGTTGCACGTACACACCTCCAGGCAGCACTAAGGCATATCTGCAACACTATAGTCACTCCGGCGCGCTGTTACAGACCATCTTTCCGGGCGATGGTGCGCGCATTGTCTACCGCTACAACTCAGCAGGTCAGCTGACGGAAATCGTGCATGGTGACGGGAAGAGCGAGTTCCTCTACAACGAGATGACCGGTATGCCAAGTACCGTGTCCCACACTGAGCGCGAGCTCGAATACCGCTGGGACTTTGAGTACACCGGTGGTCTGCTGACGGAGGAACGCATCGACTATATTGCCAAAACGGGCTTGAGTAATGCCAAATTCACATACGAATACGACACCGACTTCCGTGTTATATCGATGCAGGGACGCATCGGCGGACAGAACTTGCCGACGCAGAATTATGCCTACGATATGCGCACTGGGCAACCAAATCTCATTGGACAGTTCAAGCTGATGCATCCACTGCTCAATCAGACGCAAGTCTACGATGGCACTGCAAGTTTCACGCGTACCGTCGACGGTCGATTCATGACCTCCAAGGTAACACTCTCCATACATCGTCTTGAGGTCTTCCGCATGGAGTTCTCATTCGGCGTGCATGGACGCATTACGCAGACGCGCACCTACACGCGCAACATGGCAGTCAACACATACACCAATGTCAAGAACTATACGTGGGACTGCGATGGACAGTTGGTAGGCGTTGAGGCACAGGAACCATGGGGCTTCCGCTACGACGACAACGGCAACTTATTGTCACTGACATATCGTGGTAACACCATTCCTATGGAGTATAACGCACAAGATCGCATCGTCAAATTCGGCGAAGGTCAATACAAATACGACTCACGTGGACTCGTCGCGCAGAATGCACGTGAAGAACGTTTCCACTATAATACGCAGGGTCTCTTGGTGCGCGCTACTAAACGTGGTCGTTTCGATGTACGTTACTACTATGATCACATGAAACGTCTTACCACACGCAAGGATAACTTTGGAAATGTCACCCAATTCTTCTACAACAATCAGCAGCGTCCGTACGAAGTCTCGCAGATATATTCGCCACGCGATGGTAAACTAATGTCGCTGACGTACGACGATGTCGGTCATCTCATCTATGCACAGGTCTATCGGCACAAGTTCTATGTGGCCACCGATCAAAGTGGTACGCCAATCATGATCTTCAATCAGTACGGCGAGGGCATACGAGAAATCATGCGTTCACCATATGGCCACATTGTCTATGACTCCAATCCGTATCTATATCTGCCGATAGATTTCTGCGGTGGCATTCTCGATCAAGTCACCACGCTTGTGCACATGGGCGATGGACGTGTTTACGATCCGCTCATTGGTCAATGGATGTCGCCCAATTGGGAACATGTCGCAGAGCGTATTATCACACCGACCAAAATGCACTTGTACCGCTTCAACGGCAACGATCCCATCAATGTGGGTCACGATCGCAACTATCCGGCCGACTTCTCCGCCTGGATGCAGACGCTTGGCTTCAATGTACAAAATCTGGTGCCGCAGCTGACGCGTAAGCTCTGGGAACAACCCTCGCTGTGGGGCCGCACGCAAAATAATCCCGTGGCTTTAAATCTGAAACGTCCCATTGACAACATACCCACCATGGCGGTGGAGAGCGGCTTTTTGGCCCATCTCAATGTGCGTCGCATGTCCAACTTCGAGGAGTTGTCGGCGCCACCCAAGTCGGCGCTCAAGTTCGACGTTATGAATCCTCGGCCACGTAATATTGGCTCTGATACGGAACCACCCTTCGGCAAAGGCATCGTCGTGTCACGCACGCAGGACGGTCAGGCGATAGTCTCAAGTGTACCGGCGGCAAATGCGATCTATCGCGATGTCTACACCTCCGTTTTCAATCGCTCGAAACTGCTGCCGTTTACTTTCGTGGTGCACAATGCACAACAGGACTCGTTCTTCTTTGTCAAGGAGGAGGCGTGGCGCGCCAGCGAAGATCGACAGCAGCTGAAGCGGCTGCAGGGTCAGGTCAATACCACCTTCCATGAGATCACGCGTGAGAATGGCAGCGGCAACAATTATCTGGACGTCAAAATACATGGCGCGCATGCGATCATCAATCTGCGCTATGGCACCACCGTCGAGAAGGAACGACAGCGTCTGATGCACCACGCCAAGTTGACGGCGGTGCGCAAGGCGTGGCATCGCGAGAAGGAGGCGCTGCGCAACGGGCTGACTACGACGATTGAGTGGAGTCAACAGGAGATTGACGAAATACTGAAGCAGAGCTATGCGAATAACTACGAGGGCGAATACATCTACGATGTGCAACTGTACGCGGAGCTGGCCGAGGATCCGTACAATATAAAGTTCTTGAAAAAGAAGGGCGCCACAGGCGGTGCGGCGGGTGTAAGTGCAACCGCAGCGGCGCGCAGGCGCAGACGAAGAAGTGTCAAGGGCGACGACGACGAGGGGCTGCTGCTGCTCACGACGGAGAAGCAGCGAAGTAAGTCTAGGAAGAAAGAGCTTTCGCTGAAAACGCGCAACAGCGCAAAGACGAGACAACCGAAGAGCGACTGTTAGCTTAGAAGTCAGAATTTAAACTAATTTAATTAATTAACTAAATAATAACTAATAATAATAAAGAGTAACTATGACCGGATGTGGGCAGAAATTGTATAATTTTTCTTAGTTTAGAGCTATTTTAATAATTTAAATATAAAAACAAAAAATACTTATAAAAACTAATATTAAAATCAATATAAAGCTAAGACCTAATTATGAACTATGTATTCAGAAAGTGGTAATATATATATTTAGACATAAATGAGCGTATGTGTGGTATATATTAACTTAAAAAAAAGAAGAAACCAATAAAAGAATTGTATGTTTTGTATGTGTACAGTAGTGACTAAACAATATAAGTAACTTAAACCTAAGTTAAACTAAGTGCATAAACTAAAGTTAGATTATAATAAAGATTAAATAAAAAAAAAAAACAAAAAACAGCTGAGTAGCATGCGTTGATGTTGAGTAAAATTGTGGTGACTCGAGCTTTTTGAGACTGGCGTAGTTTTATAAAAATAGAAGTTGAAAAAATAAACAGCATTAAATGTTTAATTTATTTATTAAAATACAAGATTAACAAAAGAAAACCTAGCGTAGTTATAGATGCAGCTTACCAATTAACTAACGGAAGCACAATAACTAAAAAACATTACTAGTGATGTACACTTGATGTAAAAGTCATAAAAGCATAAGAGCATCAGCATTTTTCATCATGAAATATAAATTATAGAGGGCCTTCCACAGAGAAGCTCTAAAATCTCCAAAAATTGTACTAATTACGTAAATGTCATAATTTGTATCGAAGAGACCAATTTGTAAAGCAACATACAAAAGATATATGAACAAAACTTATGAAAACAAATGCATTTTATCCAATTTTCGCATTCATTTTATATTCTTGCATTCGCTAAATTGTTAAATTATATATATTAAGTTTTAATTTAAAAACAAAATTCCTCATTTTTTTATGTATAAGTTCTTTTGTTACCATATATAATATTATAGATTTTTGGGCATGATCGCCTGATCAGTTAAAGAAATAAAGAATAAAACACAGTATTATGAAAATTAAAACAAAACAAAAACGCTTTCTCTTTTCTATAGTTGCTGCTTTAGTTTTTATTTGTCTATGAATTCTATAAATTGATAACATCATTGAATTTTTCATCATTCATATATATTTTCATATTTGTTTTAATCATATTTGTGCATTTTTCATTTTTATTCATACTCTGAATACTAAAAATTTTGTTTATAATAATAAAATGTCATAATATGAATATCTTTTTTTAAAGATGATCATTTTCTTGATATTAAGTAGAATATTTCTTGATTTTACGAAGAAAATTTTTCTTGATTTTAAGAAGAACATTTTCTTGTGTTCAAGAAGAAATGATATTTGAGCATTTTTCTTGTTTATTCATATCCTGATACTAAACAAAATTGTTTTTAATAAGAAAATGTTACATTATGAATATCTTTTTTTAAGGACGATAATTTTCTTGATATTAAGTAGATATTTCTTGATTTTACGAAGAACATTTTTCTTGATTTTAAGAAGAACATTTTCTTGTGTTAAAGAAGAAATCAAATTTGAGCATTTTTCTTGTTTATTCATACGCTGAGTACTAAAAATTTTGTTTATAATAAGAAAATGTAATAATATCATTATCTTTTTTTAAAGATGATCATTTTCTTGATATAAAGTAGAATATTTCTTGATTTTCTTTATTTTAAGAAGAACATTTTCTTGTGTTAAAGAAGAAATCAAATTTGAGCATTTTTCTTGTTTATTCATACTCTGAATACTAAAAAAGTTTGTTTATATAAGAAAATATTACATTACATTTCTTTATATTAAGTAGAATATTTCTTGATTTTTAGAAGAACATTTTCATGATATCAAGTAGAACATTTTCTAGAGTTCAAGAAGAAAATTTTCTTAATATTAGGAAACAGTTTTCTTTTATGTTCATTTCCAATTCCGCATTAATAATTTTACCGTCGCTATTATTTAATATTTTCCACAATTATAATTATGTTTATTGTACTTATAATTTGTACACATCCTCAAATTTTACATCAAAAATCATAACGCCTTCACAAACTCTTTACAATTTATGATTTTGTGACACTTTTAATTTTTTTTATTTTTTGAATTTTAATTTTTTGTCAAATTTTAAATAAAACATATTTGGTGCTTAGCAAATTAATTGCATTCAATTGTAGAAATTTAAGTTTTCGTTAAATATTATGAAATATTTTCTGAAAAAATTATAGTGAAAACTAAAAAAAAAATATAAAAATTAAGTCTATTTAAAAAGCATTTGAATTTGCATTTAAAATTGCGCATATATTTTGTATTAAGAAAAAATAAAATTGAATATATCAAAAAGAAAAGATGAAAAAAAACACTACAAATGTTGCCAAATAATTAAATAAAATGATTAGTTCATAAAGTACGTACATGTTAATTAAAAGTAGAAAAACTTTTCAAATATGAGAAATTATAAAATTTTATTTAAATACAATAGTACGCAGAAATAAAGAAAAACCCATGCAATATAGTAAAATATAACAAAAAAAATTGTAGCAAGATTAAGTCAATGTCTCAACAATAGCAAAAAAAAAAGAAAATAAAGCAAAACTGGTAGAACATATATTTAGTAAAACGATAACCATAAAAATGACAAATTAATTTCATAGGTTTTGCTAATTTTAAAAACTCTATATGTCCTACAACTGCCTTTATAATTCCAACTATTTCAAGTTTTATTCATTTCTAATACTTTAGCTCCGTCCACCGAAGAGCGCTTCTATCGTCCTTCTGCACTGAATGAATGCCGACCCTATCATTATCCAACATTGAAATGTTTTTCACTATATTTTAAATTATAACTTTTTTCCTTTTTTCGTAATTCCCCAATAATTTCTGTAAATAACTAAAAGTAGTAAATGAACGCTAATAGGTTAACTTTAAACCTTGCTTAAGAAGAATTTACGTAAATTAAAAATAAAATACTAGAAAATATATGTAAAAGGAGTAATATCAAAATGTTGATTTGTAATATACGAAAAAAAAAAGAAAAGTTATCAATGTTATTGCTAAAATTAGACTCCATAGCTATTACTAAGTTTTAGTTCATACAATAAATACTAGTTTTAAAATTGTAAATAGCTGTTGTAATATATCAAATGCATTTTTATAGAATGATTACTAAATACTCTCCTTAAACTAGTTGGATAAGCATAACATATAATTTTAGATTTTTTCTATGTTACCAAATAATTGGCAAAAAAATTTTAATAAAAGAGCAGGAGTCAGTTACCTACTAAAAGAAAAAAGAAACCAAAACTAAATTCCCAGCTAGGCGCCTCTGAATTCTAGTTTCAATTGAAGCCTAGCACGAAGCATAGTCATGTTTTAATCAAAGACAACACTGAATCACTCACAAAAACCATCACTCATAAGAACAACAAGTTAAATTAAAATTCAAAATTTCAAAGTAAAAATTTGTGGTAAATAGAAAAAATTACTTTAACCAAATGTTGTAAAAAAAAACGCCGAAATATACTACATAAATTGGGCTATATGAACGGTTCTATGCTGTACCGTTTTTAAGCACTATGCCTAATATTGTAAATAATAATAAAAAGTAAAAAATAGTAGAATTAATATTAAATTAAAAAAAAAAAACAAATTTATAAAAAACAGGGAAACAAATAAAAAAAACAGCATTCGAAATAAACCACACTAATTTTAAATTATAGTTTAAAAATGAGATTAAAACAGTAAACTTAACAAAACAAAGGCAACAACATGAATTTATGATGAACTAATTAAACAATTCTATATAATAGCCTAATGTCAAACCATTTTAGATTACAGTTATTATTTATGCATATACTATATAACAAAAACAAAATATTATTAAAATATATATATGGAGAAATATTCTAATGATAAACCACTCATATTTGTATAAATTATTTCTAGCAATGATAATATACAAGAGCATTTAGCAAACATATTCTTGTTGCAAACATATAATTATTATTAATAGTTATTAAAGAAACAAAATTAAAATATAATAATTATAATAATGAGAAGAAAAACTAAAGAGTTTAAGCGAAAAAAACCACAACTGAGGATATCAAGGGTCTATAAAGTATATATATACATAAAATAAAAAGTAATGAATGATGAAATAAATAAATAATTAAAACCAACAGATGTTGTTTCATTTAAATGTTAGACAAATATTCAAATCGCATTTTTTTAAATTTATGAGTTTTGTGTTTCTTCAACACGGACATCAATGTATGGGGCATTTCAGCTAATGTGTACCCGAAAAAAAATTCCCCAATATTCTTCAAAGTTTGTTGAAGTGTAGTAATATATGGTTGTTTCTTTTTGAATTTTTTTTTTTGGTCCACTATTTTCAGAGGTACAGAACATGCAATTTTAGTATTTTGTACGGAGTTATTTAAAGGACTTTTCACTGCTTCGGTAAAAGGAAAAATTAAATAATATCGATGCTAGTTTACCTCAATTTATGAACTTACTTTAAAAAATGTAGTTTCCCTGCAGTGTAAAGGACTAGTTGTATACTAGTATTGGTCTAGTTCTCCGTAGACACTCAACTAGCCCAAATTCGACCCAATTTTCATACAATGAACTGTAATTTTTTCAATGCTCATGTCCTACGATGTGTCAATTGTCCCCTCTTGCATTACATTTAAGTAGTTTTTAAACTAGTTACTTGTAACCAGTCTATAGACTAATTTTTTACAGTCAGTCTATAAACTAGTTCTTTTAATCCTCCTTTAAACTGGTTACTATTTACCAATTCGAACACTAGAGCTGTAAGGTGTTCGACGACAATTGATACAGTCAAGCGCATCAAGATCTAACAGTTTTGCTGTGTAGGTCATGTGGAACAAATGGATGAAATTGCTCCAGTCAAGAAATGTCTTGAAATGAGACTTGATGGTGGACTGCGTAGGAAGAAAGACTGGTGCGGCTTTTTGCCAAGGCACGGTAGTAACCCCTTCAAATATTTAAATGCCTTTCAAATAGGGTTATTTGAAAAATTTTATGAGCGGAAAGAAATAAAACAAGTCACACGATGGAACCCAACACAAAATTAAAAAGAAAGATGTTTCCGACAAAATAAATAAATGAAAAATAATTTGTATTTCAAAATTTATTTTGACACGTTCCGTTACGAAACAATTTCTTTAACTGGTTTTCTCTGCATCCATTTTAACTAGTTACTAATCTAGAAACATGTTACTAATATAATAATTACATATTTATGCTACTAGTTTAGATTTCACTGCAGGGTTAATAAAAACATACAAAGGTTCCTCTATATTCCCCTCATAAAGCATGAAATGGGATATCTACTTTTACTGTGCGAAAAACTAGCAAAAAATAAATAATATAAAACACTTGCAAAAAATAAATAATATAAAACAGTGTTTTCAGCCTCGGGATGTTAATATTTTTGGGCCGATTCTGTAGATCATACAAAAATTAGATTCTACTCCCTGGTAGAAATTGTAATAGGGTCATTACAGGGTACTGATCATTGCATTTCTTCCCAGTCATAACCCGATCAGTTACATGACGACCATGATCTGGACATTATCATGTATACCCTAATAGGGTAAATTTCTATTAGGACTAAGAGCCAAGTTGTAAAAATCGAAACAAAGGTTCATAATAAACTTTGTAATCGTCACGTAGACTTTGGACGGATTCGACAAAAGGGGTATAGCACCTCCTACAAAGACAAACTATTTTATTAATATTACAAAATTATAGAATTTACTATCTTACATATAGAAAAAAAAATTGTATTGTCAAAAATTTATACTTTGATTTAATTAACGTGACGTAATTAAATCAAGAATAGAGATATTTATGATTTACTCACAACTCTAACAATGTTTTAACAATCCACATTTTAATTTTACGAATGTTTTTTTCTCTGAGTGTAGTATTAAGAAATCAAATTTCTCAACCGTTCAATTCAAAGACAAATTACTTCTAGACCATTAAAGAAGTAAACCAGATATATTATTTAGGCTTCGAGATAGAATCAATGAAAAAAAAACAAAACGAAAAAAAGAATATTATTATTGATTTTAAAATGGTAACTTCTTGACTATCAAAAAATACTATCAATTATTCTTGATGTGTAGAAGTTTTTACACTTTTATAAAAAAACGAAAATATGCATAGAACTAATAGAAAAACATAACAAAGAAAGACAGACAGCGTTCAGTAATATATTTGAATGTTACAAATGGAAAAAAGTCTTCGCTAATTCCCAGCATCTCACCAGAAAGGGCCTCTATAAAATACTAAAAAAGGCTACTACTAGAAAACAAAACGAAGTTTTGAGAAAAATACACAGAAGGTGGTAAGAAATACACATTGCCTAGCAGGCATTTTGTATTTATTAAAATATGCAAGCTCCCTATAACTGCTTTTACGCAGGAATTGGTATGTTCAAGTCTGTCTGGAGGAAAAAACATTATATACAAATTTATGTGTTGTCGTTTTTAAAGATAGCTCTACCCGATACAAAATTTTCGAGAGTTATGTAGAAAGAAACTGGCAGGCAAACAGACATTTTTAGAATTAAAATCACATTTTTTGGAAGCTTTTAGGTAGCCATTCGGGACAAAACATGCCTATTTTCTGCCTTAAGTGTAAAAGCCAAATTTTCAGGGAAATGGCAGACATAGTTGAGGTATGGTAGGTAATACGCGTTTAGAACATTAGTACGGACAGGCATATCAGTGTAGGCAATAGGTTGAAATAAAAAAAATAGTAGTGAAAGGTAGGAAAGGTAGCAAAAACACATTATATGTATTTTTTTATATAAGCACTTTTTTAATATACAGAATTTCATTAGTTTCAAATAATTTCATCATGAGAATTGGATTAACGGAAATTCCATGGCAGTTGAATATTTCATTGAAATTGTATCTTAATAATTTTTGGAACTGAAATAAAAGTTCAGAAATATATTATTATTTTTTCTCTGTGTTATATTGTGTTATAAGTAGTGGGACCTACTGTTTAATGCCGAATCCGAATAGCGGGTGAGAGCTTTTCATATGCAATTTTTACTCTCGTATGTTTGCCATTGATTGACGAGAGGTAGCGTCGCATAGAAAAATGTTTTCTATGAAAAAGATGTTGACAGTCGCTGGGCATCGAACTGGGGATCGAACCAACGAGCTACCGATGCTACAATATAATACAGCCTTAAATTAACATTAAAACATTAAAATAATATCCGAATAAAAAGAGATGACGGAATTATGTACATTTGTTGATGAATCTTTGTACAACTGACGAAATTTGTGAGTTGTAGATTATTTAATTTTTTTCCTATTAAAAATAAATACAATTGGTGAAATAAATCATTAAACTAATAAAACCACGAATAGTTTCTATTAAACAAATTATATAATTTTTAATGTTGTATTCAAAGTTGATGGTCGATTTAGTTACATTTACGTGGTAAAGACCTAAATTATCGTATTATAAAATTTTTAAAGAAAATTTATGATAAACATAATTTTATGTTAACCAAATACTTATAATTTTTCTAATATTATGTAAACCACAAACTAATTAAACTAAAAATAAAGATAATAAAAAATATTAATACCAATAATTTTTTCATTTACACCCTTTTTAATTTATTAAAATTTCAAGACTCTAGAAGAGGTCAAAAATAATAACTGCTCTGGTAACTTATTCTTCATCCCATTCTCATCCCATTCTATTTTCATAAACAACAATATTAAATTATCTAACACAATAATGATATGAAGTGTACCGCATGGACTCGCACTCCATTCACCATTAATGCCTGCTGTAATTTTATTATTTTGATAGACGCGCGCGCGGATTAAAATCGCAATAAAGTATGTAGAAAAATTATTACAAAAATTAATGAAAATTCAGAATTCATTAAATCGCATTGCTTAACACACGCACATGGCCACATTTCGCAAAAATCTAATCAGAGTTTATGAAACCAACAAATACTGTGCTGCACACCACATACACAATATATCTACTAAAACAAACAATAATTTCTTTTTAATGCTGTGCAAATAAAATAATCATAAAATTAAAACAATACAAGCGCCAGCCAAGTCCGACCAACGCCACACAACGACGAAATCTGGCAACGCTGATGATGTCGTCGCGGAAGGAATCACTGAACCACAGTGGTAGCGCATATGAGTGGAAGAATGACGGGATAGATGAATGAACGGATGGCTGGATATACATAGATGGTAGGACGATGAAGGCTGCCGGAGGGTTGTTTGTTGTTTTAGTGCGGTTGCGGAAAGCGGTCGGACGGACGGACGCATGGATGGGGGAACGGACGGGCAGTGGGCGAATCGTAAAATTTTCATTAAGAAAATATGTTGCAACAATTTAATGCGTCAAGTGGATTTACGAGACAATAAACTATGCGTCATAGCTACACACAAACACACACACACTTAGAGAAATATGACATTTAAATCAAATTTTGAAATTTGGAAAAAAATTATATATTTTATAAATTAAAAATTTTACTAAAAAAAGAAATTTTTAGAAATTATTTTTAAGAAAAAACTGAATATTTGAGTGTTAAAATTAATTTTAAATTTTTTTTTATTTGTTTTTTTTTTTTGTGAAAATACAATTTTAGTGAAAAATTAAATTTATTAAAAAATTTTAGTTTTAGTGAAAAATTTAATTTTTAGAGATATATTTTATTTTAAGTGAACATTTTAATTCATAGTGAAAAAAACAATTTTTAGAAAAAAATTAACATTTAATAAACAAAAAATTAGTGAAAATTTAAATTTTTAGTGAAAATTTTAATTTTAAGTGAATATTTGAATTTTTAGTGAAAAAATTAATTTTTAGGGAAAAATTTAATTTTTAGGGAAAAATTTAATTTTTAGGGAAAAATTTTATTTTTTTAGGGAAAAATTTAATTTTTAGGGAAAAATTTAATTTTAAGGGAAAAATTTAATTTTTAGGGAAAATTTTAATTTTTAGGGAAAAATTTAATTCTTAGGAAAAAATTTAAATATAGTATATATATTTTTAGTGAAAATTTTAATTTTTAGTGAACAATTTAATTTATAGTGAATATTTTAATGTTTAGTGAAAAATATAATTTTTAGTGAAAAATTTAATTTTTATTGAAAATTTTAATTTTTAGTGAAAAATTTATTTTTTAGTGAAAAATTTATTTTTTAGAGAAAAATTAAATTTTAATATTAGTGAAATTTTTAGTTTTTAGTGAAAATTTTAATTTTTAGTGAAAAATATAATTTTTAATGAAAAATATAATTTTAACTGTATATTTGAATTTTTAGTGAAAATTTTAATTTTTAGTGAAAAATGTAATTTGTAGTGAAAAATATATATTCTAGTGAAAAATTTAATTTTTAGTTCAAAATTTAATTTTTAATGAAAAATTTAATTTTTGGTGAAAATTTTAATTTTTAGTGAAAAATTTAATTTTTAGGGAAATATTTAATTTTTAGTGAATATTTTCATTTTTAGTTAAAATTTAATTTTTAGTTAAAATTTAATTTTTAGTGACAATTTTAATTTTTAGTGAAAAATTTAATTTGAAGTAAAAAATTTAAATCAGGTAAAATTTGAATTATTACTAAAAGTAGCGTCGGTCGCTTAAAGTTAGTGCGTTGGAGTGCGAACCAAAAGGTCCCAGGTTGGGACTAACAACATATTTCCATAGAAACATTTTTCTATACCACGCTACCTCTCGTCAGTAAATGGCAAACCTAAGAGATTAAAACATTTCCACGTTTCGCAAGTGTCGACATGTTTCGAGAACTTTCTATTCGTTTCGTGAATAACTATTGGCATCTCATTCGCACTTATGTGTTTTTAATGCGCTGAACTTCTAACTCTTTCTCGCACATTGCCTCATTGCGCTGAATGATCTTCCATCTGTTTCTAAAACATTGCTTAGTGTGCTGAATTGTCTTGCGTCTCATTTACTATTGCACAGTGGAGCTATTTAGCTCTTTTCGTAACAATATTTAATTCATCATGAAATATTATCTAATTTTTCAAAAAATTCGAACTAATCTTTATATAACGGTACTGCGAATGCATGGTTGAGAGGATGAAAGAAGTTTGTTTATATTGTTTGTGAAATTTCCGACAATTTGACGAATTTTATAATTAGTTTGCTGAAACTTTTCTGCAAATATTGTTATTTTTCTTTATTTAATGTACATATCATCGTTGTAGAACGAAAAGTCTCCAAATGCATTTTCAAAATGCCAGATATTCATTTACAAAAATCTTTATGTATCTGTCAATTTTTAATCGATGATCTCAATTTTTTTACCACATAATAAGAAAATGTAAATCTATCGATTAATATTTCAACAAATGCATCAAATACTTTTTACAATATTAATCAAGAAACTCGAATTTAAAGTTTTTCATAAAAATGTATTTGGTGATTTTTCGTTCTACAACGACGATATATGTATTAAATTTAATTATGACTTTTGGTTTTAATAGAAGCTAATATTTTTAAAAATTTAGTTATGCATAGCAACTTTTTTATTGCATTTTTTTATGAATCAGTATTTTTCGTGGACTGCAACTTTTGTTTACCATATAATACTGGCAAAAATGTCAATACATACTATATTTGGACTGTCCTGTAATAGAATCCATAAACACATTCCGTATTTTTTACAAATTGTGAGTGTGATAATTCAAAGTAAAGGTTAATTTTTTAATGTATCACGTTATATTTTGCGTCCTCATACAAAATATCAAAAGTTTTTAGATATTTTCGAAATTTTTTATTACCATTTTTTATTACCTTTTTTTGAAAAAAAAAGTTGTGTTTATATATAAAACATATATTCCAAATTTCAATGTTCTATCTCTATTGGTTTTTAAGTTATGACTTTTGGCAGGCTAAAAGTGAAAATTGGACACTGTGCGCCGTTCGGATTCGTCATTAAGCGGTAGGCCCCACCACTTAGAGTACAAAAATAACACGCGCATCTCAAAGTGCTGAAGGAACTCGGCCTATGTTCTTCTGGACTGTAGCGCCAAACTATTATTATAAGTAAAATTATGATTTTTTAGTAAAAAAAATAATTTGTAATGGTACAACTACGGATCATCATTTTTATCAGAAAGAATGCTGTATTTTTACTTTTCTTAACAAAAGTTATAAAATAATTTTATTTTTAAATATTGCATATAAAAAGAGACAATTTGTTTTGTCCCCAACGTATCATGGAAAAATTCATTTCAATTATGTCCAACCTACGAACTTTTTTCGCCATGGTATTTGTTTTTTCCGAGTGTAAACCAGAGCTAACTGAGCAAGATTTACAATCGTATTAAAGCTACATATATATATTATACACAGTGCCACATAAATATAAACACTAAGTAATATAAAAATATGATTTTCTTTTAAAATAAATATTGTTTATACGCAGCAGTAGTATTCTGTACATGGTCTGTTCTATTCCAACGGCCCGCCGATGGCTCGTTTGCTACAATTTTTTGGTCATTTAATTTATGTAAACGCAGTTGTAGTCGAGATTTTATGGTTATTTTAGCACCATTTTAGCACAGCAGTGCCGCACTGCACTGCATTACCGACCTAATGGTATTGTTATGAATTTTTATTGGATAATGTAAAGTTTATTGTAATGAATTTGTTAATGTCGACATCGTAACTGGGGGTTTGCATGAATTTCGCTCAAAGTCAAATTGCAAAAGCCAGGTCCAGACATTGTGTTGTGGCACAATATACAAACTCGGTGAAATATTTGGTATTTGCAGGGTGGGAAACTAAGCATAAAATTGAAATAAAACCAAAATGTGAAATTGATGGCTTGTATACAATTATTTCATAAAACAAGAGTATGGGCAAATTTAGATTTAAAATATAAAATTTTTAACTTTCCAAAAGAATAAAAAAGGAAAAAAAAAATGTATAATGAAAAATTTATTTTTAGAGTTTTGGCGAAAAAATTTAAAAACTTTGAATTTTTAGTAAAACATTTAGAGAAAATTTTTAATATTAGTGAAAAATTATTTTTTTTAGTGAAAAATTGAATTTTTTTAGTGAAAAAATGAATTTAGTGAAAAATTGAATTTAGTGAAAAATTTAATTTTGAATGAAAAATTTAATTTTTAGTGAAAAATTGAATTTTAAGTGAAAAATTTAATTTTTAATAAAAAATTGAATTTTTAGTGAAAAATTGAATTTTTAGTGAAAAATTGAATTTTTAGTGAAAAATTGAATTTTTAATGAAAAATTGAATTTTTAGTGAAAATTTGAATTTTTAGTGAAAAATTGAATTTTTAGTGAAAAATTTAATTTTTAGCGAAAAATTTAATTTTTAGTGAAAAATTGAATTTTTAGTGAAAAATTGAATTTTTAGTGAAAAATTGAATTTTTAGTGAAAAATTGAATTTTTAGTGAAAAATTGAATTTATAGCGAAAACTTGAATTTTTAGTAAAAATTGAATTTTTAGTAAAAAATAAATTTTTAGTGAAAAATTAAATTTTTAGTGAAAAATTGAATTTTTAGTGAAAAATTGAATTTTTGGTGAAAGTTTGAATTTTTAGTTAAAATTTGAATTTTTAGTGAAAAATTGAATTTTTAGTGACAAATTGAATTTTTTTTGAAAAATTAAATTTTTAGTGAAAAATTGATTTTTTAGTGAAAAATTGAATTTTTTAGTGAAAAATTGAATTTTTAGTGAAAATAGAATTTTTTTAGTGAAACTTTAATCCTTTAGTGAAAAATTGAATTTTTAGTGAAAAATTGAATTTTTAGTGAAAAATTGAATTTTAGTGAAAAATTGAATTTTTAGTGAAAAATTGAATTTTTAGTGAAAAATTGAATTTTTAGTGAAAAATTGAATTTTTAGTGAAAAATTGAATTTTTAGTGAAAAATTGAATTTTTAGTGAAAAATTGAATTTTTAGTGAAAAATTGAATTTTTAGTGAAAAATTGAATTTTTAGTGAAAAATTGAATTTTTAGTGAAAAATTGAATTTTTAGTGAAACTTTGAAATTTAATTTTAATGTATTTTAGTAAAAAGAAATTTTAATATTTAGTGCATAATTTAATTTTTATTGAAAAATTGAATTCATATTGAAAAATTCAATTTTTAGATGAAGTATTTAACCCATCTATTAAAATTAGGTCATATTGACCCACTCATTGCGATTTGATATAAAACCATCTGTTTTTTTTATTTTAAATAATAATGTTCTTGAATTATTTAAAAAAATAAACTCTTGACTTCTCAGAAATGTTGGTCCTTTGGACCATATTTGTGCAGAAGGGTTAATTAAGGTGAACATTTTACTGAAAAATAAATTACGGGCAAAATATTGGAGTAAAAACTCTTTTGAATTTTTATTAAAATTGAAATTCTAAATATGCCTTATTTGTAGAAAGTGTCGACACATTTCTTATTACGATTTCTGCAAGATGTAAAACATCAATGTAATACAAAATTATAACTCAAATTGTAGCGCAGTTTGATCCATTCTGAAAAGGGTAGATAAAACCTACTTCTATTTCTGTCTTGAGTTAGTAAACCGCTTCTTCTTCCAACAGCCTCTTTATTGTGTTTTGTATTTTAACTTTTTAAGGATTAAAAATAACGCTTGCATATTAACTTCTGCTATAGTACAAGACTAGCCAAATGTCAGTGGGATCTGACCCCACCATCATCGCCCCACCAAGGGCCAACAACAAGTGCCGAAAATACAAAACAAAATTAAATAAAACATGAGCAACATTTTTCAAGTCAAAGGTTTTTCTTGCTCGCACACAGAAAAATTGAGTACCGCGAACATATATTTTGCCCTTTATGCACGGCGGCTGCTGTGACTTCAACATAGGAAAGAAACGCAAAAAAAATCCTTTAAGGATTAACATTTTTGTCCCGTTTCAGGTTTTTTTCTCTTGACTACAAAAATTATATTTTTTCTGTATTCGCATTTTTCTATTTTCACATTTCGTCAGTTGGTCGTCATCTTTTTGTTTCCGTGCAATGCTGACGACCGCCTGACTGACTGACTTGACTGGAATGCATGATGAAGTGGCCATATTTACACGCTTAACTCAGGGCCCCGAAATGGTGAACTTGATGCAAAAATAAAAAATAGAAAAATAGAAAAAAACCTTTTGCCCATAATGCTTGAATTAAATAATTGAGTGAACGTGAACAACTTTTGTTCACACTGTGTCGCTTCCAAAATTACTTTTGAAATGGGTTAATCGTGGTGTCGACAATAATACCACGCCTAAAATGATTGCCCCTTGTACAAAAGACATGGACAGGCAGACCTCGCAGGCCATGATTAGCTTTTCGTGTTGTTGTCGTTAGGTGTCATTAGTAAAGTGTCCTGTTTTGTTTTGGGAGGAGATGGGATGGAATGGGGCTCCTGCTGACAACCCTTTGAATTGGTTCGGTATGGCTGGGCATATAGCACTTTTTTCGTATAATTACAGATAAAGTCGAAAAACTTTTTCATAAACAAGTTTTATCGAAAGTATTTGTTAATATTTATTCATAAGCTATGTTTTTATATTTTTTTTATGTTTTTATGTCAAAGTTTAAACATGTCAAAATATACTCTCTACATAAGAATAAAATTTTTGATACAAATTTTATATTCATATTCTTTTTCCTGACTCCAATACTGAATATTATATGAATGCTGCCTGATATAAACTAAAATCATAAATGTCGAATAAAAATTACACATTTTCGGATTAAAAATAGTTGAGTCCATATTTTATAACTTTTAGAATTTAGATGTTAGAACCATGATTTGGGAAATATATTTTAAAAAATTAAACATTAAATTGTTAACGGGATCCTATTTGGTAGTTAACATTTTTTTTCGAAATTTTATTTATCGATAATGTTTATATTTATCGAAATAATTTTTGTTTAATTTTTTTTTGATATTTTTTAAATAAATTGTTTACAAAGACACAATTTTTTGGAATTATTTTCTAAAACAAACGTTTTTTTTGAAAAATTCGTAAAAAATATTATGTTCATAAATATTATGAACAAATTCATTAATATGACGATTCAGATTCATTGTATTGAATATTTCGTTCTTCACTATGATGTTCGATATTATAAATAAGTTATATATATAATGAATGTATTCATCAATATGTCATTTAATGAACAGTGGTATCAAAATGATGAATCTGGTAGTTTGTAGAAAAATTCATAATATTTATGAATAAATTTATCATGATTGATGATTTTTTTCCTGTGTATCTATTCCCAAATTTAAAAATTCATTACATTGTACTATTTTTCAATGTATTCTGATTTCTGGAATTTTTTTGTAATGTTTTGCGCATATTTCCGACAAAAAAAACAGATAAACGGACAATTTTGAAACGTATTAGTTATCACGTTGTCCTATTTTGTTGAATTTTAAAGGCAATTTCGCGGCATATTTTGGGTATAGACAGCATTTGATGCAAACTTTACTTTTGACTGGTTCTAATCTACTGAAAAACTGTTAAAAATGCTGTCTAGTGATGTCTATGTCAGATTATATTTTAAATAGTTTTCCCAGTCGTATTTAATTAAAGGAAATTGAAACCAATTTTAAATATTTCAAAATGCCCCAATGCTAGTCTGGGCAACTGCTTGAGTTGCATATCAACGTGAACTGTCATCAAAGTCCCCACTTTCCTCGACGAACATAATGAGCAATATTCAGCGTCTAGTCTCGGTTGTTAAAGATTCTCTCTATAGTTAGAGTCAGCGTACCTAGGTGTGATCGACAATTTTTTGCAATCTTTTCTCAATTTTCTATCAAATATTTTCTTTAGTTTTATTTAGAGTTTTTGATTACCTACTTTTGTTTACCTACCTTTTTCAGATCATAGAAAAATGGTGTTAAACTTTTGGACCCAAAAAATATAAAATAGAATGGAGGGTATAATAAAGGCAAATCAAAGGTAAAAAAAGAAATGTACTGTTAAACTTTTGGATCCAAAAAATAAAAAAAGGATGTAGAATGGAGGGTTTAATCAAAATAAATCAAAGGTAAAAAAAGAAAGGTTTCACCTCTCCCAGAAAAAAATCTGCAAACAAAAAAAAATTACCCTAACCAAAAGCCCTAAATAAAAATGAAAAACTGACTTTTTAGAAAATCCAATTTTCAAAAAAAAAAAAAAACGAGTTGGGAAAGTTAGGTCACATGGGTAAGTTCGGTCACATGGGGCGGATTTTTATAGTCGGCCGGGCAGGCCCGACTATGGAATACCTTACACCTTTGGTGGGGATATTAATGTGGGATATTTAATTGCGTACCTTAATTTTAAAGTTTTTAATTATGCTGAACCTCCCCACCTTCAGAATATTATTCATATATCAGAAATTTACGTCTTATATCCCCATAAATTAAAAAATTATATAAAAGTATAAACAATTAAAAAAAATTGAAAAATATAATTGGGCAGACCACGCCAATATTTAAAATTTTTAAAGGCTAATATTTCATAGATTTGATTTTAATAATTTACGGATCAAATTTCCACTATGAAAACCCGGGAAATAGTTATATAAAAGTGACTTGTATGGGAGGTGGGCGTGGCCGTTGACCGATTTGGCTCATTTTCAAACTCAGTTCCTACTTTTGGCTAAAATATATGGAGACGTAATTTCATCGCATTCTGATCAGTATTTCTCAAGTTATTCTGTATTCGGACAGCAAGACGGACAGACAGACAGACGGACATGGCTAAACGGACTCGGGTAGTGATGCTGATCAAGAATATATATACTTTTCCATACCGGACACGCCTCCTAAGGGGCGTTACAATATATGCACAAAGTTAATATACCCTGTACCTCATAGGTGTAGGGTATAAAAATGATAATTTAAAAACATGCACCATTGTGTGGTATTTTTTTTTCATAAATAGACGGATGCTGTCATTTCAAGGATTGAACAATCGAAAACTCACAAATATCATTAACACGTAGAAAACATAGAACAATTAGGGCCACTAACATGTTTTTAACTTAGTAGGCAGTTGCAAGGCGTCAGCCATCTATTTGGAACTACTAATGACTCTGCCCCTACGAAGCGGACGTAGAATCCACTAGCCAATATTTAAACTCATTATGATCTGGTGAATTTTGAGTACCGAAAGCCATATTTTCTTTCAAAGGTTCCACCCGTTAATTTATGGAAAAGGAATATGCTAGCCCTCAATTAATTTGATACAATCATCTTAGAAAATAATATTATATAAAAAAATGTTGGGTTTGGGTTTTTTCTATGGTATGGTGCTTTACTACTAGAGGAGTAAATAATATATTTTTGTTTTACTTAAGACCTTTCAAAGTAACTTGAAAAAATGTTTTGATCCCCCTTTCATTCTTTATATGTGTGAAAATTTGTCAACCGTACCCGCTCAAAAATTTGTTGCTTACGATTTGAATGAAATTTTCTAAACTTGCAATATAAACCTATAAGGCGTGTTAGGTAGGTAGTATAACCGGTTGTCAAGATATTGGGGTCCAAATATTAAAAATTTTACTACGTAGACAAGTATTGAATTATTTATAACTTATCTTACAATGGCTAAATTGTAAATATCTATAACTACTTTTAAAAGTATTTTCCATGAACTTTACATTAAAAATATTTCTTTTGAAAAAAATATTTATTTAACCAAAATTATTGAATTTTAAAACATGTTTGTGATTTTTGAAAAATACGTAGTCTTCAATGTTAGCCGTTTTTTTTCCAAAAAATGTGATTTAAAAACTTACTTTTGATAACGATTACTAAAAAATCGTAATAAAAAATTTGGATTACCATTAGAAATAACCAAAAAGTAATTATCAATATGTTTACATGTAAATAAAATGTTTTTCGCATTCAAACATATGTTTGCAATAAAACCAAAAATTGTTCATTATTAACATAAATATGATTGAACAAAACAAAAATATGTTTGGCTGTTATTATAATAATGTTTTGCAATAATACTGTTGTTTGCATAAAGCTCCAAATATATACGTAATGTCTGCAAAATTATGTTTGGGATATCCCTTTTTTTCTTAGCTTGCGTAGTGACTGCGAGAGCAACAATAGACCTTTCAAAATTTTATAGAATTTATAAGAATTTAACTACGACTATTCAAAAGCATTTTTTTAGTGTACGCCAAAAATCCCCATCTTTACCTGGAAAACTACCAACCCCAGTTTTAACGAAAAATTCCAACGAAATAAATAATTACATATCATTTGGCAAAGAGCAGCCGGCCGCCAAAGTGACCAGCCAGGCTGCAGTTCCAATTGCCATCCAGTGGGTGAGCCTATGAACTACGCCAACGAATGGCCAAAAAGCAATGAAGTGACAGGCCGGCGGAACAGACCCAACATAGGCAGGGAAGCGGTGACAGCAAAATGAGGAAAACGTTGATTAAAATAGCAAAAGTTAAAAGTCGTTAAGAGCGTTGCATATTTGACAGCTCAAGCTGACGCGACGCGTCCGTCCTGCGAGTACAACGAATAATGTCGCGTGCGTCTGAATTGACACTGCAAATAACTCACAAAGGAAGCCACGACGTTGTTAATGTTTTCATAGCTAAACATTTTAAATGGCATTTTGTAGCAAACAAACGGTCAGCCGTTGTTGGAGTGACATTTGACAAAACCGACCAAATGACCGACCGTCGTGCCTTCCCCCGCACCACCCTGATCAACAACCAACTAATGACTCTGCAGCAGGTGTTGACAGTTGGATCGCGGACACCCTCTCGTGTGTCATTTGCAGTGCGTTCGTGGATTCGTTTGTTCGTTCGCTGGTTGGTTCGCTGGTTCGTTGCTGCATTCGATTTGTGTATAAAATCATTTTGTGACAAAATTACGTGCCGCTTAATGTTGCTTAGCTGTCAACGGCGCCATTATTGAATTCCGCTAAATTAGTTTTAGCATCACACAGTTGGCAGCACTGGTGATGCTAATGGCGCTGCCTGTTGACACATGGCAGTGCATCCCAACGGTAAAAAAGTCATCATGATTTCGTCGATAGTTTCTTGATCATGTGGCATTCGCTGTGTGGCTTGTGGCGCCGTCCTGTTGGAACCACATGTCCTCCAAGCCCATATCATCCAAAAATATTCGGTTATCATTGAACGGTAGCGATTCCCACTCACAGTAACGTGCCGGTCTTGATCATCACGGAAGAAGTACGGTCCAATGACGACGCCGGCCCATAAACCGCACCAAACCGTAATTTTTTCGGGATGCTTATACTTTCCACAGGCATGTTATGCTAAATCATTTTTCCATTACAAAGTAATCAGAGGTAGAAATAATCTGTAGAAAAATCGCAGTATTTTTGAAATTTTATTCCATTTGTGAAAATTCTGAACTATGACCTTGAAAAACCGCTCTGTTTAGGAGATACAGAATACTTATGAATCTTTGATATTCAGTGAATCGAATGACATCATTACATGTTCTGTAAAAAAAAATCCAGCATTTTTTTATATTGAATAAACCAAACCAATTGTAGCCCATTTGTAAAAATTCTGAACTGTTACCATGAAAAAACGCTCCGTTTAGGAGATACAGATATCCAAAGATACAGAAATTTTACCTATGAATCCTTGGTATTCAGTGAATCGAATTGCATCATTACATTTTCTGTAAAAAAATCCTAAAAATGGAAAAAAAAAACAATTTTTTCATATATATAATTCTAATTTTGTTCAGAATTCTCCCGTATATATTTTTATAATTTTGTGCAGAATTCTCCCCCATAACATACGATTGCTTCATTACATTGATATATTGAAGTAAAAACAAGGATTATGCAATATCTGCATTACAATGTAAGGCAGTACTAGGATTATATCCAACAATTTCATATTATAACCGAGTTATATTGAAGTTCTTTGGAAATCTAAAAATATCATCATAAGATCAACAATTATTTCGAAAGGAATAAATGATCCAAATTCGAGAAGAATCGAAAATGGATCCAGTGTCGAGATGACTCGGAAATGGATCCAGAGTCGTTAAAACTCGGCTTACAAAATCATTAAGAGATCATCGATGATATCATTATGATATCTCGATTATTTTGTATTCCGGGTCACCTCTATTCTGAATTCATTTTCCGCATTACTTTAACGCAGGCATGTCACAGAGTGTGTAAGGCCTTCGCCTTCCATTACAAAGTAATCAAAGAGAGAATGTGTGATTTTGTTTGCTTCATATCTTTAAAACATTTACATCTCACAGAAATCATTCAATATCTGACTTGCAAACTATAACAGAAGTTTGTTACTTTTTCATATTCGGATTACTTTTTCATTTCGGATTACTTGGTGATAACTGAAACATCACTATGAGATCAATTTCTAAGTATTTTAAAATATCGAACAAAAGTACCATGATATCCGCAATAATCTCTTGATCACCACAATTCTGGATTTACTATACAGATTACTTTTATTCAGCTAATAAGGATTTTAAGTCATTCGTACTCCATAACAAAGTAATCGAAGATCATAAGTAAATATTTGAAGGTGATTTACAACGTAACACTGATCTTGGATATTATATACTTTTTCATAGTATATGTTTTTCATAGTCATGTTCTAAGTACTTTGAAATATCTAGAAATGTAAACATGTGATCATTACTGATTTACAGAGGTAGAGTAGATGTAGAATGAATCCAGAATTGGGATACAAAACCATAAAAAGACCATCGCGTGCACCACGATTTTGGTTTCAAATTGGGCATTACGTTAACCCAGCAGTGTCATAGACCTCATTAGTCTATTATAAAGTAATCGCAATTTGAATGGTTTCAACAATATCTAATTACATTATTAAAATGATAATAGTGAAGAGAAAAAAATATGAACCTCTACTTTTTCATATTACGACCAACTTTTATTCCAAATATTTTGAAATAATCATCAAGCTCATTAATGATTTCATAATTTTTACCGCTGGGATGATATTAGTGGAGAGCGTTGTGAGAGCGGAGAGGAGAACGGTTGCCTCCGATGACACACAGAGTGCGTGCAATTGATCAAAAGTAATGTTGATAGATTTGCTGGCATTAATTGAATTAGAGGGCTGCTGCGTAGTAGTTGCACCATCACCAGCAGCAGTATTCAGCAATCGTGTAAATAATCCAAAGAACCCCGTTGAACTGTTTGAAATTCCATCAATTGCACGAGTGCATTTCATACAGTTTTCAATTTTCAGCTTTTGATGGTGCACCAGCCACTGATTTATTTATTTATTTTTGTCATTAACATGTCAATCCGCATAAAAGCCACCATAATTGAGGTCACATATCAAGCAAATTTTCATTGCTTTTTGCACTTTAAGTGCCTACAATGTAATGTGCAAATTTCGAAAATGATTTTTTTTTTATTCTACAAAATTTGCAAATATTGCCAGTCGAGCGTAAAGTGTTTCCGTTCTTTGAAAAAATTATGCCAGCAGAATTACTTTGACACAAAGGCAACGAATTTTTGCTCTTATTTTATCATAAAAAAAAAAAAATCTTAAAAATCATTTAGGCGGCTTAAAATTTACGCTTTATATAGCATGTAATGCAATGGAAATTGTGAATTTACTTTTCTTTAGTGCAACGGAAATGAGAATGGAGAATTCTTTTTCACACATATTATTTGACATTTTGTTCATACGTTAAAAATTTTGTCAAAATTATTGAAAATTATTTAAAAAATTATAGCAGATGTTCCATGATGCTCTGTTTAGATTTTAAAGCCATTTGAAGTTAAAGATGTGATATCACGTCTCCTACTAATTCGTTCCCTATGATTTTTATATCAAGTAATCAGATTTAATATGAGATGAAAGGTGCCAAATTTGACCACTCTTCGACGCTCCGTTTAGATTATACAGTCATTTGAAGTTAGGAAAGAAAGTGCAAAGTTTGACCACTCTTCGACGCTCCGTTTAGAATATACAGTCATTTGAAGTTAGGAAAGAAAGTGCAAAGTTTGACCCCTCTATGATGCTCCGTTTAGATTCTACAGCCATTTAAAGTTAAAGATGTGATATATGAAATAATCAGATATAATATGGGATGAAAGGTGCGAAATTTTACCACTCTACGACGCTCCGTTCAGATTCTACAGCCATTTGAATTTAATGATGTGATATATCGACTGAGTGATATATCGTTCAGAAATCCAGATGGAATCAAGAAGAATACGGAGTGATATACAGCTAAACCGAAAATTCTTAATTTCAAGAAATGGACTTTCTTAGTTGTCAAAAAAGTAACTAAGTAGAATTATTCTTGGATTCAGTTATTAATTTCTTGGGTATAAAAAAAGTAACTAAGTAGAATTATTCTTGGATTCAGTTATTAATTTCTTAGGTATCAAAAAAAGTAACTAAGTAGAAAAAGTCTTGAATTCAGTATTTAATTTCTAAAGTTGAGCCCTATTCTTTTGAGACCAATTAATCAGATTTCATATGGGATAAAATGTGAGAAATTTTACCCCTCTACGACTATCCGTTTAGATTCTACAGCCATTTGAAGATAGGAAAAAAAAGTGAATAGTTTGACCCCTCTACGACGCTCCGTTTAGAAGTTAAAGATAAGATATCTCGGTTCCATCTTGATCGATCCCTATAATTTTATACCAAATATTATTCTATGTGGTATAAATAGTGCGAAATTTTACCCCTCTACGATGATCCGTTTAGATTCTAAAGCCATTTGAAGTTAAAGACGTCACATCTCGATGTCTTGATCCCCATGATTTTTACCAACTAATCAGATGTAAAATATTCAAATTTAAGTTACACCTCTCTACCACGTTCTATTTTGATTCTACTACACTCTATTTTGGTTATATCAAAGAAAGATTTTGTCTATCTACTTATATATATATAAAACTCTTGGTCCGTCTGTCTGTCTGTTTGTTCCAACATCACGTCTAAACCGCTGAACCGATTTAACTGAAATTTTGCACCAGGATACTATGGAGTCCGGAGGGTGTCATAGCCTATTGGATTGGACACAGGGGCGTGGCACCTCCCATACAACCAAAACTTTCAAAACGACATAACTCGGCACATACACAAGCAAAGAAGATGAAACAAAAACTCAAATACAAAAAAACAAAAAAAAATACAAAAGCAAAAACACAAAAACAAAAGCAAAAATCGAATACAAAATCAAAAGTAAAAGCACAAAACTTAAGCTATAACTCAAAAACAACAGAAAAATAAAAAAAGATGGAAAACAAAAACAAAATCAACCACACTAAAATTCACCACACCAAAATTCACCACACTAAAATTCACCACACTATAACTCACCACACTAAATTTCACCACACTTAAACTCACCACATTCAAATTGACCCACTTAAACTGACCACACTAAAATTCACCACACTTAAATTTAACACACTAAAACACACAACAATAAAATTCACTACACTTAAACTCACCACATTAAAATTCACCACACTAAAACTCACCACACTAAAACTCACCATGCTAAAACTCAACGCACTAAAACTCACCACGCTAAAACTAATCACACTAAAAGTTCTACTGGGAAAAACTCTACGGGGAAGAATTCTACGGGGAAGCACAGTCTATGAGAAAAGTTTTTTTATCGGATAATTAGTATGGTTTTGGTTACTACATTTATAAAACCAATAAAAAAACGTCCACAGCGATATAAATCCCTGATATCCTATTAATATAATAAATCTGTTTGTTCGTTTGTACGTTTGTACGTTTGTACGTTTGTCCGTTTGTACGTTTGTACGTTTGTTCCGCTTCTCCGTCTAAACGGCTGATCCGATTTCCTTGAAATTTTTACCACAGATGCGGTATGGTCTGGAAGGAATGATAGGCTATATATGGGCGGGATTGGACAAAGAGGCGTGGCACCTCCCATACAACCTAAACTTTCAATACGATATAACTCGGCACTTTCACCAGCTACGAACATGAAACAAAAAACTCAAATACACAAAAAAATTTAAAAACAAAAAAACAAAAGCACAAAACAAAACAAAAGCAAAAATACAAAAGCAAAACCAATCACGTTTGTTTCGCTTCTCCGTCTAAACGGCTGATCCGATTTTCTTGAAATTTTTACCACAGATGCGATATGGTCTGGAAGGAATGATAGGCTATATATGGGCGGGATTGGACAAAGAGGCGTGGCACCTCCCATACAACCTAAACTTTCAATACGATATAACTCGGCACTTTCACCAGCTACGAACATGAAACAAAAAACTCAAATACACAAAAAAAATTAAAAACAAAAAACCAAAAGCACAAAACAAAACAAAAGCAAAAATACAAAAACAAAAGCAATCACGTTTGTTCCGCTGCTCCGTCTAAACAGCTGATCCGATTGTCTTGAAATTTTTACCACAGATGCGGTATGGTCTGGAAGGAATGATAGGCTATATATGGGCGGGATTGGGCAAAGAGGCGTGGCACCTCCCATGCAACCTAAACACGATATAACTCGGCACTTTCACCAGCAACGAACATGAAACAAAAAACTCAAATACAAAAAAAAAATAAAAACAAAAAAGCAAAAGCACAACACAAAACAAAAGCAAAAATACAAAAACAAAACCAATCACATAAAACCACAATCCAAACTAAATGAAAAACAAAAAAAGGAAAGAAAAAGAAAAACAAACTCACCACACTAAAACTAACCAAACTAAAACTCACCACACTAAAATTCACCCTTAAATTAACCACACTAAAACCCACCACACTATAATTCACCACACTAAAACTCACCACACTAAAATTCACCACACTAAAACTCACCACACTAAAACTCACCACACTAAAACTCACCACTTAAAAACTCACCACACTAAAACTTACCACACTAAAACTCACCACACAAAAACTCACCACACTAAAACTCACCACACTAAAACTCACCACACTAAAACTCACCACACTTAAACTCACCACACTAAAACCCACCACACTAAAATTTCACCACACTAAAACTCACCACACAAAAATTCACCACACTAAAACTCACTACACTAAAATTTCTCCACATTAAAACTCATCACACTAAAACTCACCACACTAAAACTCACTATACCCAAAAGTCGCCACACTCAAACTCACCGCACTAAAATTCACAACACTAAAACTCACCACATTTAAACTCACCATACCAAAACTCACCACACTAAAACTTACCACACTAAAACTCACTACACTTAAACTCACCACACTAAAACTCACCACACAAAAATTCAACACACTAAAATTGAACACACTAAAACTCACCACACTAAAATTTCACCACACTAAAACTCACCACACTAAAACTCACTACACTAAAATTTCACCACATTAAAATTCACCACTTTTAAACTCACCACATTAAAACTCACTACACTCAAATTTCGATACACTAAAACTTACCACACTAAAACTCACCGCACTAAAATTCACCACACTTAAACCCACCGCACTATAATTAACCACACTAAAACTCACCACCCTAAAATTCACTACACTAAAACTCACCACAATAAAATTCATCACATTAAAATTCATCACACTAAAACTCACCACAATAAAATTCACCACACTAAAACCCACCGCACTATAATTAACCACACTAAAACTCACCACCCTAAAATTCACTACACTAAAACTCACCACAATAAAATTCATCACATTAAAATTCATCACACTAAAACTCACCACAATAAAATTCATCACACTAAAACTCACCACAATAAAATTCACCACACTAAAACCCACCACACTATAATTCACCACACTAAAACTCACCACACTAAAACTCACCACACCAAAACTAATCACAATTAAACTCACCACTCCAAAATTCACCACATCTAAACTCACTACACCGAAACTTACTACATTAAAACCCACCACTCCAAAACTTCTACTGGGAAAAACTCTACGGGGAAGAATTCTACGGGAAAGAATTCTACCGGGAACAATTCTACCGGGATGAATTCTACGTTGAGAATTCTACGGGAAAGCGTTCTATGTGAATTTTACGGGAAGATTTCTACTGAGAATAATTCTGCGGAGAAGCGCAGTCTGAGAAAAAATTGTCTTTGAGAAAAGTTGTTTTGGCGGAGAATTATTTGGTTACCACATTTATAAAACGAATAAAAAAATTTCAACAGCTAAGCACGGGCCCCTCATATCAATAATAAAAAATTTTTTTTTATATTAATAAAATCGCTCCATATCTTTGAATTCAGAAAATCTTGGCACGAGTCGTGCACGGGTCCAGCTAGTAAATAATAAAAATGTTATTTATATTAATAAAATTGCTCAATAACCTTGCATTCACATAATATTTGCACGAGTCGTGTACGGGTTCAGCTAGTTATTTATAATATCGTCGCTGTAGAACGAAACGAATATATTTCCAGTTTATCGATTAATATTATAAAAAGTAAATGATACTTTTTAAAGTTTGAAATATCAATTGATAGATTTACATTTTCTTATCATTTGGTAAAAAAATTGAGATCATCGATTAAAAATTGACAGATATATAAACATTTTTGTAAATGAATATTTGGCATTTTGAAAATGTATTTGGTGACTTTTCGTTCTACAACGACGATATATCTTTGAAAAAATCATTCCGATTTTGGTCTGTTATTTGTCCGTATTTCTAGGGATTTTGTCCGTAATATGTCCCATGATATTTTTAAAATAATCTTTTCAAAAGAAAGAATTTAAAAATGAACCTATATCACCAACTCCAGGATTGCACTCTTTTTTTCTTGCTTTCTCCGCAGCATTTCCAGTGAATCTTTCATTTCTCTGAACCTTTCTTCTCTGGGTACTTTTTAATGCAATGCGCGTAATTTGCATGTGTTCTTCAATGTTTTTATAATATATATATCAAAAAGTAGATGTTGCAAGGACAACATCCTGTGCTTCGCTTAAATTTAATGATATGTTAAGTAAGTCTTCTGGCATCACTCGCCACTCGGCAGGAGTCAATCTTTTGAGGTTGTTCCTGTGACGGGGCGGACGAGTGAGACGAATGTTGCTGAGGATGATGAATTAAACATCGCATTATCTCGCGTTGCATGTTAAGGATGTAATTTGCAAAATCCTTTTGGCATGCAATGCAATGAATGCATTTTGTTGAGTTCGCAGTGCAGCTGCTTTGCAGCATAATCAGCAAAAAAAAAACGTTGATGGTGCTAGCTGGTCAGAGAAAAAGTCGCTGGCCCGTAGTATGTAAAACATCAAAATGTTGATCTGCATTTTGTGCGAATGCGAAAATGTCACTTTGTTAATTGCAACACACGTACACAAACACAGGGCTGTCGCACGGGGGACACTTTCCCAAGGACTCCACATACTTTAAGTCAACGTCAGAGTCACCTGTCTGTCTGGCACTCAGCCATATCGCAGCGTCAAAAGAAAATCTTCTTACGTCCGTCTTTGTGCGATGCTTAACGATGCTTGCATGTTTTTACATTACTTCATTTCGTCCTCTTTTTTTATTTTGCGTGGTGCTGCATGGTGCCAACTTCGTTTTTCCAAGTTATTCATAGTCAGCTGCTTAGTATTAGTGGTGGTCGGTGGTAGTGGTAGGAGGTAGTGACAGTAGGTAATACTAAGAGCAGGGGACAGTGTATTCGTGGCAAGGACTTTTATCTTATCCTGTGAGTGCTAATGTCGGACAAAACTACATAAACTAATGGATGCGCACCTTTGGAGAAAGCAGCTTAGCTAAACCCACTCTGGTCGGTCAATGCATGTTTTATATGTGATTTTATTGAAAATGCGTACAGCATATAAAATCTGGCATAATAAGCATAGATTAAGTTAATAAAAGCATTAGCTGCACTGGATGTGCTTTTAAGAGCGCGCATTAATCGGACGTCAGGCACTGACATTTCGATGTTCTAGAACTAAAACTAGGTTAGGTTAGAGGTGACATTATCACATACTTACATCGAATGAATAAGTTTTAACTGCAGAGATTTTACGTTTGCCCAGGTCGGTCTTCGATATTTCTGTTATGAAGTTAAAGAAGATGTGTCCAACTGTAAATATTTCTAAGAAATCTTTATAATAATTATTTATTTGTTTTTTAGAAGTACAAATTAAAATTGTTTTTTATATCTTAAACAACAAATTTTTCAAAATTAAAAAAAAAACACTTAAATATAAGAAAAAATCATCATCTTGTCTAAAAAATCTTCAAATTTGTGCGAAACGCGAATTTTTATTTTATTTTTGAAGTGCAAAATAAACATACGTCTGTTATTAGTCATCACGAATTTCATTAGCTAATCATGCACTGAACGTCAATGAAAATAAATTCCTCCACAAAGAGCAAAACAGCTTTCCGTCGGATTATTAATGATGCCACAGTGTGAAAATTTGTTAACAATTAATTAGATTGATTGGTTAATGCGTTGGCTCAGCCGGCACATCAATCCGTGAGCAGACCGTGAATGCTTCGAAGGTATTTCTAAATAATGAATACCAGATAAAGACGTAGATATCATCAATTTTCCGTGTGTAGCGCACTCATTTTGAATGTTGTCTGAATACTGTCTGAATGCTGTCTGAATGTTGCCTGAAAGCTGCCCTAATGTTGCATGACGACGCATTCTTATAACAGACAAAACAATTGACCCACCGAGGAAATGTGGGTTGGGTGGTTGGTTGGTTGGACGTTTGTGAAAACAAAAGCAGACACATTGACGGAAGCATCTCACAAGACAACGCAAAAAAAGTTAACAAGATTGTCACATCATTAATAATCCACAGGACACTGGACACAAAACACGCACCAAATGTTGGAACAACGTAGACACTTTCATCAACACTTGTTTTGCACTTATTTGTGTCGAATGGTGGAGCTGCTAATTATTGCTATACCATAAATATGTAGCAGCTACTCTGGGTGGGATAAAACTAGAAATACTGTTGATAAATGAGTGTTTCATTAACGGGCCTCAAAGGGCGGCAGCATTAGACCCAAAAATTCCACAACGGCAGAGTAGAATTTAATTTGGCTCATTGTGCGCGCGGTTCAATAAAATGTTTTCGCATGGAATAATAAACCATCTTTTTTCATTTTTTACATATGTTGAGCACATTTCTTAAGCACACTTTGTTGGCGCCCAGGCAACATCATAGAATTTCATATGAAAATTTTATTTTCAATTTTGTGCAGCAGCGCGTCTCAAATGAAAATAAATGCTTTGGTGCACGTCTCAGCCTCTTGCAGACTCTTGCAACTCTTCTACAACCCTCTAGCAGCCCTATTACAGCTATTGCTGTTGAGTTGTAGTCGGGAGCACCTTAAAGTCCTTGGGCATCTTTCATATGTGAGCGCAGCTCCTTTTTTATTATTTAGTTTTCAGTTTGGCGCAATAGTTTCCTGCGGGACATGAAGCATAAAGAATTTCCATGCCCTCTATCGGAGGGTTTTGTGTACTTCTTGTTATTGTTGTTGTTGTTGGGGTGCATATGTATAACAATCTTTTTCATTAGAAATACGTAGTATATATGGATTTTTTTTTTACCTGCAGAAATATTCGTTTCGAAATGAAGAAAAATTCAATAGCGAGGATAAAAGTGCATGAAATACGGAGAAATAGCTTTATCAAATACCTTTATTAAAGTGGTAGAAGTTTTAGATAACAATGTTCGAAAAATTTGGAAAAAAAAATGTTTAAAAAACAAATATCTTTTATTCGACAAAATCAACAATGTTCGAAAATTTTCGAAAAACAAAGATTTTTTAAAATATTTGGTTCGAAAATAACATCATATTCCAATAAAAAATGTTATTCGAAAATGTTGAAACTTTAGTGTTTAATTATCTAAATTTTTATTTATTTTTTGTAATGAAAAAAAAAATAGTTTTATCATTTTCAATCTAGTGTTTGAGATATTGATACTAGGATCTATCCCATTTACATTTTTCGAAAAATGGTCTCAAAAACTAGAGACATTTTCAAGAAACTGACGCCATTTTCGAAATCAACGTTACAAATAGATTAAAATATTATTGAAAATTTTACTGTACGGTTAGAAAAAGATTTGTTTGAATATGTTTGAATGTAATTATAACGTAATTCGAAATCACCACATAAATATTAGGAGTAAGCTCTAATTATATTTTAATTCAATTGTAGAATTATTTTGTTCATATTGTAAGATTATTATATGATAGTTAAACATAAATTGCATTTACTATATTAATGTTTCTGTAGAAAAAGATATATTTCATCAGATATTACAATATGTTTAATATAGTTGAAGTTTATAATTATATAATATAAATAAAAAAAAAGTGTAACTTAAAAAAGAGAAAAAATGAATATTATGTAAAAAAATTATTAGCACTAAATTCACTTTTTTACATTAAGGACTGCGTCGAATAAAATTGTCCGTTACATATCTTCCCATAATGTGCTATTGCAAGATTCAAAATAAAAAATTTGATCATAGTAGCTCTGAATTAAATAGCAGAAAATAATTTATGTCAGTTATAGTCAATACAAAATTTATTTAACGCGAATATGGCAAACGTAGTGGAAGTGCGAGAAAATATAATTAAAATTTTTCAAAAACAACCTAGTTGGTCTTTTAAAAAAATAACCAAGGAGGTTGGGGCTAACCCTAAGACCATTTCTCGCGTTATCAACCGCTTTAAGGAAGACCTGAGTATTGATCGGAAGAAAGGTTCTGTTAAAAAAAAGGCCCACATGATCGTGAAAAGTCGAAGAAGGTTGTGAATATTTTAAAGAAAGATCTAAGCATGTCCGGAAGGAAATTGGCGAGAAAGGCGTGCGCAGGACTAAGAAAGAAGCTGGGCTGAAGACGTACAAGGTCCAAAAAGTTCAAATAAAAAAAATGACAAAATTCCCAAAGAAATTCCTTGTTTGGCAGGCAATTTGCAGTTGTGGAAAAAGGAGCAGCTCATTCGTGACATCGGGTACAATTAATAGCGAAATATATGTGAAGGAATGCTTGCAAAAGAGATTGTTTCCATTTTTACGCCAACATGAAGTGTCCACATTTTTTTGACCTGACCTCGCTTCATGTCACTACAGCAAAACGACCTTAGAGTGGATCCAACAAAATGCAGTGATTTTGGTGCCTAGAGAAGCCAATCCACCAAACTGTCCAGAACTCAGGCCGATTGAGAGATACTGGGCTTTAGTAAAAAGGGAGATGAAGACAACAAAAAAAGTGGCCAAAGACCTTCAAGACTTTAAAATAAAGTGGTCTTTAGCAGAAAAATTAAAACTTTTTATTAAAAAATATTAATTTCTGGTTTTTTTATATTTTTTTTTAAATCTAAAAATAATTTGCAAAATAAAATATTTTATTCTATAAAAATTCGAATACTAGATTTCTAGATTTTTTCATTTTTGTAGCGGACAATTTTATTCGGCGCAGTCCTTAATATGAAATGTAATCATCAATATTTTTACATGTAAATAAAATGTTTATCACATTCAAATATATATATGTTCGCAAAAACGCTGAAAATTACACAGCACAACAAAAATGTTACCCGCGATCTAAGTATGATTTTCCGATGAACGTCAAGATTCACTACCTCATACTCAGTTTATTCAGATTGCTCCAAGTTTTTGATTTACTACGTAAAACAAATATATGTCAATTCATATGATTCCATTTGGAATACTTCAGCTAATATTCTAAAATAAACTACATGAAATTCGGTTTGATCTGACCAGAGTTATAAACAGTCAAACG
Organism: Dryomyza anilis; assembly: GCA_951804985.1. NCBI lineage: Eukaryota > Metazoa > Arthropoda > Insecta > Diptera > Dryomyzidae > Dryomyza > Dryomyza anilis. The sequence continues at coordinate 123,132,108 of OX638130.1, read as the reverse complement.
CGAAAAATATGAATTTTAAGGTATACCTATTATTTGTTGCATAATATCTATGATTTTCAGAATTAAATAAAAGTACATATCTTTTATCAGACTTGATCTATAATTCTATACTTACTTTTTCTTTGTTTTTGCAAATCAGTTTTTAAGTTTTCAGCCTAAAGTGAAATTCACAAATTCTATTGAAAAAATGTACATTTTTTTTGTTCGATTTGAACATAAGCAGGAAAATCTTTTTTTTTTAGTTTATTTTAAAATATTAGCTAAAGTAATCTCAGAGGAATATAAAAGAAATTTAATCGATAACTCAAATATTTGATATATTAAAGTACAAAATATGTCGAAAAATACGAAATATATATTTGTAATACGTAATAACTGAAAAACTTGATGCAATCTGAAAAAACTCATTCTGAACATCAAAATGTTTGAATAAAAACAAAAATATGTTTGGCTGTTATTATAAAAATGTTTGGCAATGCAATAATACTTTTGGTTGCATAATGCTCTAAAGATATATGTAATGCCTGCAAAATTATGTTTGAGAGTTGATATATATTCAATTTAGATTTCAGTGTTTTTAACCTATTGATTTTTGTTTATTTTAGTGTTTTACTTTTGTATTCATATATTTTTTTTATTATGTTTTGCCTTTTTCGTTTTAGTTATTGTGATTATGATTGATTTTCTATGTGTTTTTGTTAAAGTTATTTGCTTTTACTTTTCAATTTCTCTTTTGTTATAGCTTGTTTTTGTTTTCATTTAGTTTTAGTGTTTTAACTGTTGGATTTTCTATTATTTTGTTTTCGGCGTTTATTTTATCCTATTGATTTTCTGTGTTTGCTTTTGTTACTCAGTTGTGTTGCTTTTGATGTCAAGTTTGTATATTTTTTCTTTTATTTGTGTTTGAGGTTTTGCTTTTATTTCTGTTAAAATTTTAATTTAGATTTGTTCTGTTTTAGTGTTTTTGTTTTCTTTTTATTTTTGCTTATATTTTTTCACGTTTTTTTAGTTTTTCTTTTTACTTTTGTGTTTGTTCTTGACGTTTTTGTTTTTCATTGCTTCTGTGTTTTATCTTTTATTAATGCTATTGTATTTTTAATTTATTTTTGTATTTTTTTCGTTTGATTTTGTGTGATTGCTCCTATTTTTGCTATTGTATTTTTCTTTTGATTATGTTATTGCTTTTGATTTCGTGTTATTGATAATGTGTTTTTCTTAAAATTTGTTGTTATTAATTTTGTTTTTATTTTGGACTTTTATATTTACTAATTCTTATTTTTCTGATTTTTATTTTGATTTCTTTATTTTTATTTTTGCTATTGTCTTTTTTTATTTTGGCTATTCTTTTTTTTATTTGATTTTCTGTTTATGCTTTTATTTTTGCATTTGATTTTTTGTTTGCTTATTTCTTTGTTTTTATTATTTTTTTTTTTGTGACTTATATTGTTGTTTTAGATTTTTGGTTTTTGTATATCTTTTTTTTGCATTTTGACATGGAATACATTCTATTTTTAGCTCCCGATCATAGTCATTTAATTGTTATAAAAACTCAACATACTGATTATTAAATGCACAGCATTCCATGACATTGACAACATATTATAATTTATTTTCCATTATTCAATCAGAAAACCTTTTAATAAATAAATTTGTTCAAATAAATAATTTATACCGTATTAGAAACGCAAATATTTCATCTAAATTTGCATTGACACTCAAAGAAATAGATCGAATTTATTTTTATTTAATTGATGTCTGCGATAAAAGCTTAAGTATGTCAAATATCTACACATAAAGGTTTCAACAACATGAGTCGCTCAACAAAAATAGACAATAACAAAAAAGAAGTATCCCAGAACGGGTGGGAGGTAGCACAATGTGAACATTTACAGTGTTGTCTAAACGCAGGGGAATTTCGACGAATGCAAAAGTGAAAAAATAAAGAAATAAAAAATAACGAAACAGCGTCAAAGTCAGTTTTGTTCGCGCCATAATAAAAATTTTATAAACGCCAAACGATGAAAGATGCATTAGCATTTCTGAGGCATGGCGAGGGCATTGGGTTGCAGAGTGGTGTTTGTATGCTGTAGAATGTATTGGTATGTGTGACGGTATATTGGGGGCATATTGGAGCTAACTCCCGCACCATTCATATTTTAAATACACTAATGAAATAACATTGAAAAATACTTTCCACACATGCTGATCCGCCGCATGACAGACGCCAGACTAAGGGGGACGCACGTAAGAACTGATATTAGATATTTGAGGAATGGGGCGCGTTTAGATGTGCGGAAAAGTGGTAGAAGCAGATGAAGTTGTGCACCCATTTGTGACTCTAAAAAAGGAGCAGTAGTAATAATAACAGCAGCAGCAACACCAACAAACTGCAGAGGGATTTTACGCAGTTTTACTTTGCAGCCAGTGTAAACATATCTTAAGTAGATTTTGAAAAATTATTTATTCATTTTTTCGGTTTGTCTGTGAGCGCTTTATCAGCAGTTTATATACAAAAACACGCACCAAGATATGTGCCGAGACACATATCAACACCTTAGCAATTGAGCATCCAGCCACCCAAAAGGAATTCCGCAGGCATAACCAACAAAATGTACTACACAAAAAAAAAATTCATAAATATGATGAATTTATTCATAAATATTATGAATTTTTCTACCAACTACCAGATTCATCATATTTATATCACCGTTCATTAAATTGATGAATACATTCATTATATATATAAGAACTTATTCATACTATCGAACCTCATAGTGAAGAACGAAATATACAATACAATGAGTTTGAATCCTCATATTGATGAATTTGTTCATAATATTTATGAATATTATATTCAATATGATGAATATTATTGAACTAATATTTTTTTTTTAAATAAATTAATTTATGAAATTTTTTTTAAAGAAATTTTCAAAAAAAAAAAAATGTTAGAACATAATTCGAAAAAAAAAAAATTTTAAATTTAAAAATTTAATTTTAAATAATAACAGAAAAAAACATTTTTCTCGAAAAAAAGTTCATATTGTAACGAAAATTTAGTCTACGGAAAACTGTTCTACGAGTTCGTGTCGCTGGATTGTGTACAAAATAAAAACACTCTTATGTTTGGTTTAAATTATAACGATTAACTTTATTAATTCACTTTAATAAACAACTTTACTAATAACAAATTCTAACAACTGCTGCATGTCCACAATTTAACTTGACATTTATCACACGAGATGCACTCGACCACTTTACAATCACTACTGAAGTACAGTGCCTCAGATGCGGCCTTATATACTGCATGCATCAGTTCGACACGTTTCGACAAGCTTCGACTTGTTTCGAGAACCTTCTACTCGTTTCATGAATGACGCATGCTATTGGCATCTCATTCGCACTCATGTGTTTTAACCTGCTGATCTTCCATCTCTTTCTCGCACATTGCTCAGTACGCTGAATGATCTTCCGTCTCTTTCTAACACATTGCTTAGTGCGCTGAATTGTCTTGCGTCTCATTTATTATTGTTGAATGCTTGCACAGTGGGGCAAATTACCTCTTTTCGTAACAATATGTACATAAACTGAAGAATGTTCTTCACCAACAAAAATTTTAATTTTACAGATAATCGATCATAGTTTCTAGTAAAATTTTAATTTGGGCATTTGATTTGGTGCGCTAGGAGATTTTTCTCATCAAATTAACAAAATAAATATTTTAATACACCTTTTTATACCCTACACCTATAAGGTATTGTAACGCCCCTTAGGAGGCGTGTCCGGTATGGAAAAGTATATATATTCTTGATCAGCATCACTACCCGAGTCCGTCTAGCCATGTCCGTCTGTCTGTCTGTCTGTCCGTCTTGCTGTCTTGCTGTCCGAATACAGAATAACTTGAGAAATACTGATCAGAATGCGATGAAATTTCGTCTCAATATATTTTAGCCAAAAGTAGGAACTGAGTTTGAAAATGAGCCAAATCGGTCAACGGCCACGCCCACCTCCCATACAAGTCACTTTTATATAACTCTTTCGGAACTAATAACTCGAAAAGTATTCAAGGTATAGTTATAATGTTTAAAACTTATTGTTAGAATTCACCTTAAAATATGTGGTCCAAAAATGGGCGTGATCTGCCCACTTTTTGTTTTCATTATTTCCCGGGTTTTCATAGTGGAAATTTGAACCGTAAATTATTAAAATCAAATCTATGAAATATTATCCTTACAAAATTTTTGAATATAGGAGTGGTCCGCCCATTTACATTTTTCTAATTTTTTTGTATTCGTTTTTTATACTTTTATATCAATTTTTAAATTATGGGGATATAAGATGTAAATTTCTGATATGTGAATAATATTCTGAGGGTGGGGAGGTTCAGTATAATTAAAAACTTTAAAATTAAGATATACAATTAAATATCCCACCAATGGTGTAGGGTATTCCATAGTCGGGCCCGACCGACTATAAAAGTCCGCCCCATATGACCGAACTTACCCATGTGACCTAATTTTCCCAACTCGTTTTTTATAAAACTGATTTTTTCTCGAAATTTGTATCTAATATTTTGTTTATCTTTTAAAAAAAAAATTATTCAATATTTTTATCTGACAATTTTCCTAGCAGAGTACCTCTTGTAGTGCTCTCAAATTCTGAATTTCTTAAAAATACAATTTTATTAAAAAAAAAATAATATCTAGTTTATAAAAAAATCTATTTTATGTATTTATTTCACAAAATTTTCATTCCCAATAACTGTTTAAAGGTTTCTCCGTAGGTACACAGAAAAAATAATCGACGTAAATATAGAAACTAATATTAATTGCATTCATTAATCAATCCAGCAATTAAATTCACTAAGTCAATGAAAACATTTGCTTTGTTCGTCAATGCAGCAAATAATTTAGTCGGCGCACTTTTAGCAAATATAATAGCTGAAACTGCGCCGACTAATTAATTTGCTGCATTGATGTACAATGCATATTAGCAAACGGAATTGTTGATTTAACGAATAATAGAAAATCTTGCAATTAATATCGGTTGCTATATTTACATCGATTATTTTTTTCTGTATAGCGTCGTCATTAGGTGTTTCAAATAGACCATATCTAATTATTTAGTAATTATGGAACATTTTTTTCATGAACACAGTAAGTCTTGAAAACAAAACAGTTATTTTTTTTTATTTGCATATCTTTAAAAAAAATATATTTTTTTTTGTTCAAGTATATATTTTTATATTAAAATGTAATTTTTATACAAAATCGAAAACTGAAATCTATGTCCAATTTGTAAGAATATCTAAAATAAATATTACCATGTTTATAACGACTACTGATATTTTCGCATGAACTTCAGATTTAACTCGTATTAATTTTAATGTAATACTTAATTGTATTATTTATAAAATAAATAAGTATTTATATTTTAAACATTTTAGTATTATTTGCAATATTTGTATTTTGCACTTCTTTTTTTCCTAGTGGGTCGTATAATCCACCCATACCTATCAACGTGTGTCTGCATATTTGATGTAATATATTTAGACGTGTTTGTATGCGTCGATTAAATAAAATATTTATACATTTTTTTCATTGTGCATTTTAATAGCATTAAAATTGACAGCACTAAAGATTGATGGATGGCTTTACATTTAATGCCACGTAGTCGGTGGGGGGGGGGGGCGACAACATGAAGGCTGTCTTCAAGGAATCTCAGCCTCAATATTAATGCAGGCGAACAACAACAGCAGCAACAAAAAAATAAGATAAATATTTAATAAAGAACAAAATTTAATTCATGTGAATAATGTTTATATTTTGGATATCTTTTGCATATAATTTATTATATATTTTAAAATAAAAACTGTTCAAATATGATTAAAATCATATACAAACTTAGGAGACGATACGGCATAATTTCAATAGCGAACTTAAAACAAAAGAAAATTTGTTTTTATATTTTAGAAAAATTATAGAAAGTATTTTAAATTATAATTGTAAATACAGAAAGAAAATATTCTAATGAGTGTCTCATATTTTTTCATATTTATATATTTTATCAATTATTACACATATTATGTTATATATCATATATTTAATATATAACGCAGGTGCTGTTTTGAACAGGAAACTGGATTTCTTCTATCATTAATCGTTTTTGAAAAACTAACTTCAAAATTTTAAGCCCTTTTCAGTCACTTCATACACAGAAATAAAAAATGCATCAATATGATGAATTTATTCATAAACATAATGAATTTATCACCAGATTCATCATATTGCTACCACCGTTAAATGACATATTGATGAATACATTCATTATATATATACATATATATATAAACTTATTCATACCATCGAAATCATAGTGAATAAAGAAATATTCAATACTATGAATTTGAATCGTCATATTGATGTATTTGTTCATAATATTTATGAATAGAATATTCAATATGATGAATATTGTTGAACTAATATATTTCTCAAAAACAATTTTGTTTTTTTTGAAAATATTTCGAAAAAAAGTGTTGTAATAATTTTGATTAAAAATAACTGAAAAAAATTATCAAAAAAAAAAAATTAGTTCGAAAAAAAATGTGTCCGAAAAAAATCTTTCATTCGAAAAAAATCTTATTTTCGACAAAAATGTGTAATAATTTTGATTAAAAATAATTGAAAAAAAAATATCAAAAAAAAAATATTGTTCGAAAAAAAAATGTGTCCCAAAAAAATATTTCATTCGAAAAAAATCTTATTTTCGACAAAAATTTGTCCGAAAAAAAATCTTTTTTTCGAAAAAAATCTTTTTTTCATGAAAAAGTGAACATCATATTGATGAAATTTGTTCATCAAACCATATTAATTTAAATATCATAAATCTTATAAGAATTATAAATACGTAAATGTGTAAATGGATACCAATTTTTGTTTGAAATTTGATGATATAAAAAATATTAAAAATGAAAAACACTGAAAAAAAACGTTTTTAGAAATCATCAATATGATGAATACTGGTTGTTGGTGATTTTTTTTTTTGTGTGTGCAGGTATTTCAACTTTAAAATGTATCAATTACTTTTTCTCGGCCTCAGCAGTCCAGAGGTAGCGCGCTGGACTTGCATTCTGAAGGTCTCGGGTTCGAATCACGGCTTGGGCATGGGCGCTCGTGGTGATATTAATCACAAAATTGTGGGGAATAGATTTCACAGTACAATGGATATAGTCTGTCTGAGTGCTGTGGATCTTAGTAGATATTCCAAAAAAAAAAAAAAAAAAAAAAAACTTTTTCTAATAATTAACAACAAATTTGAATTTTAAGATTTTAAAAAAATGTATTCGACGATTTTTAGTATTACAACGATGATATTGAACTTCTATAAATATTTTATTTTTTCGCAAAGAAAAATCGAAGAAGAATCTAATTTTGCACAAATGTATTTATTTATAAAAATATAAAAAGAAAAATGTTATATTACAACTTTTTCAGATCAACCTAATTGAGAAATGCATTATAAAAAAATTGCCTCAACTATAGAAATCCATTTCAAAAGTACCCTTTTCACATTTAACCCCATGCCTATAATCAATTTATTGAGATCAACTTTTTGCCAGACTAATTACAGTGTTGCCACTCGTGGCAGGCATTGCAACAAAACCCATATTACGTTGCGTAGGTGTTGCCGTTGTAATGAAAGTGCAACGTTGTACAATTGTAGCAGGCAGCTGCCAATAAGCCAAACAACAAAAAAATATATATATAAAGTACAAAAACAACAACAGTCATAAAACCAAATTAAAGGTCTGTCAATGCATCACCCATAACAGGCACTACGTAAAGTCGCAAATGCCGCCGCCCTGTAATTATCGGCAAACAATGTCCTTTCGTAAGATGATTACGTGTATGTCGACGACATACGAAACTCAAAACCATTTACGAAGTCGAGTGGTAGTGAGTGCCAAAAACACACACTCAGTTCGTGTAAATCGGGGAACTCGATGATAAAATCGAGGAAGTCGAGGAAGAATAAAAGTTTGGTGACATGATTGCAAAACTGTGATAAGGAAACCGTCAAAATAAAGGGCATACAGTCCAGTCAATTTGCACATACTGTTGCATGCCGTCATTGATTGAAGGGTGAAAACAAGCAGATTATATCATGGGTTAGTATTGTGAACTCATTGCTGCATGGTTTTAGTATGGTTTGACAATCCTTTGATGTATAATTTATGCTCTATTCTTTGTTATATTTGATGTTTTAAATAGAGTTTATGTTTTACTTAATGAAAATTATTTAAAAACGTTAGGTATCTCTAAAAAGAGATAAGAAAATATTAAACCACGACCTTGACTATACTCAATATCAACTTAAATCCAAAAGTCTTCATAACAATAGAGGAGTTTTAAAAGTTTTTGATTTTATCTGAAACACGTCGTTCTGATATCATAACATACAGACATTGAAACCAAACACACACAAATTGTCACTTTTATAAAATCTTACAGAAACTTAAGAGCCAGGATATCGATAAGAATTGCACAGAGCGCTGATAGTCAGACATCGGGCCTGATGATGACGATGATGTGATTCGAAGCACATACTGATTTTGAATGCAGCGCAGTGGAACAAAATCGTGTTAATTAATCAATAAAACAAGAAAAATAAATTGAATGGACATTCCAAACATAAAACTTAGATCTTTCGAGGATGTTGATTTTAACTACATACTCAGTTTGTTTCTAATTTTTAAAAATAGTTAACGATATTTTTGATAAAATAGCTAACGATATTCAGACTTTTTTTTTAAATAAAAAAATATATAGTATCTTACACAACTAGTTAAAAAAAAATTATAAGCGTAATTTTTTTTTAGATATCGTCGTTGTAGAACGAAAATTCACCAAATACATTTTCAAAATTCCAAATATTCATTTACAAAAATCTTTAATATCTGCCAATTTTTAATCGATGATCAATTTTTAATCTATCAATTGATGTCTCAACATTAAAAATGCATCCATTACTTTTTATTATATTAATCGACAAACTCGAAATTTAAGTTTTTCATAAAAAAGTATTTGGTGGCTTTTTGTTCTACAACGACGATATCAGGATTTATTATAAAATACTATATATTTTTAAGTTATTTGAATCTAAACTCTAAAAATTTGATTGTTTAAGAATATCAAACATGTTCTACATTTTACTTTCACTCGAAACTGATGGTGAAAACGATTAAAAGTATGAAATTTTACATTTTTAAACATTGCAAAATGTCATTTTCTAGAATACGGTTTTTCCATTTTCCTCAAATTTCAATCTGATTAACAATTCAAATGTGAATTGCATGTTTTTGCATGAAATGTCAGTAATCTATTCAAAACTAAACATATTATGTACATCAGGGGAAAACACCAGCATTTTAATCAAGATAAAACATACCTGAATTTCGTGAGGTAACTTCAGGATTTCGAAAATATTTTTTGCTGGGTTCCGTGTCCTTGGTTTGTGTATGTTTAAGACTTTCCTCCGTTTTAAAAAGATCTTTTTTTCAATCCTTCCGTTTTGCAATACTGGATTTGACATGAAAACATACGGATTGCAGAACTGTAAAAGTACTGAACTGTAAAATATAAAAGTGTATAAAAAAATTAGTAATTTTGATGATTACTTTGAAGAATGCTCCGAATATTCATAAATAATTTTTTATTTAATTAGATTCTAAATGTTAAAAAAATCATTTAAGATTTGTCTAAAATAAAATCTAAATTTTCAGAGTATCTAAAAAAAAGGAGGTATATGAATATTAATATACTTTAGTATAGTTTGTCTATTAAATGAAATATTGTCTCGAAATTTTTTTGGAAAACTAGATTTTTAAATTACTGTATAATTTATATTCTAAGAAGTAGTTAAAAAGGGTAAAAAAATTTATATTTCCAGTCATAAAAAACTAATACCCACTTTTTGTATTTCGAAGCGAAAGACTATTAGACGAATGTGTAAATATTTTAAAATTTAAAAGCATGAAATTCGTATAACATTGACGTCATTTTTACGTCATTCGTTCGGAATACAGAAAGAGGCCTTAAGTATGCAGTCAAAAACAGTACCTGCGAACTATATTGAATTGATATATGGGAAACCCATTGTAAAATCGTATTTATTAGTGTAATTCGCTATATAGTGAATGAAATAAATAAATTGATATTTATTTCATTCACTATTTAACGAATTACACTAATAAATACGATTTTACAATGGACTTCCCATATATTAATTCAATATAGTTCGCAGGTACTGTTTTAACCTGGAAAAAATTAAGTAATACTAAATTTAATTTGTTTTGAAACAAGTTCTTTGGTAATGATCTTTCAGTCATAATTTTTAGTGAAGGTTTGGTATCCTAGTATAAATAAAGCTATAGTTTGGCGATTGGTTTTCATGGATGCGTAAATAAGAATAATTTTTAAATCATCAATCAATTGAACAAATTTACATAGTTGGATTTATTTCATGGAATCGGCTCTGGACGTAAAATTTCCCTTGATTCCTTTATTTCACAAACATATATTTACTGAAGTGGTACAACATACTCTAATCTACAGATATTATTACGTATCGAAATACAAGTTGACGTGATTTGATTAAAAATACTATATGTATATTTTTGACATTTTAGTTTTTTTTACATTTTTGAATACCTCAAGTATACTGTGCCAAAATCGTGTATGGTTTTGTTGGATATTTTTAGCCACAAAAGACAAAATAAAAACGGCGAATTAGAAAAATTGAAAATATTATCATGCTAAAAGGGCGAATCATTTTGTTTTTTTGCCATAACTTTTTATTGGTTTAAGATAATATAGTTGTGTAAAGGCATTAATTATTTGCTTTTAAAGCACCAATCGATCTTCATCATTATTCAATTTTTATCATTGGCAAGAAAAATGTTTGGGAAATTATACTTTAATAATGATGCCAATCGATAGGTGCTTTTAAATAAAACCAGTTGGGAAGGTTAGATCACATGGGAAATTTTAAAGTAGGTGTAATTATGATAGTTAGGATTATCAAAATTATAGTCGGTCTAAGCCGACTATAAATACCCTACACATATGTGTGGTTACCATTCAAAGTGATATATAGGTCACCAGGGTATACGAATCCTGAAAATAACTACAAACATTCAATCGCTGAAGAATTTCCATTCATTTGATACCCATATTTACATATGGGTAGGTGTACCGAATTTCGATTTCTTTTTTGGTGAACCACAAGTCTTTTCGCCGGAAAACATTATTATCATGTATTTGAGCATGATGTCAATATATATTTGACCAACAAAGTTTACCTAAGCACGTATACATAAAAATTGATCTTTATATATACATTTTATATGTGGTATTTGAACATAAGTGGTCGGATCATAGGTCACCATGGACCGATCTCGCCAATTTTTTCGCACATACAGCGTAGGTATATTAGTAATCTAAGTTATAAGTTTCATTTATCTAGCTCTTCAATTTTAAAAGTCTTAGGGATTTCAACAGACAGACAGACAGACGGACAGACAGACGGACAGACAGACAGACAGACAGACAGACAGACGGACAGACAGACGGACATCGCTAAATCGACTCAGGAGGTCATGCTGATCAAGAATATATATACTTTTCCATACCGGAGATGCTTTCTTCTGGGTGTTACAAACGGCGTACCAAACTGAATATACCCTTTCACTCTTAGTGTAGGGTATAAAAATTAATGCCTCTACATCACTATTTTATTTTGCACCAATAAAAAGTTGTAACAAAAAAACGAAAAGATTCGCCTTGAAAAGATTTTTAATTTTTTTCGTTTTTTAGCAATAACTCTTTATTGGTGCAAGATAAAATTGTGATACAAAGGCATTTTTTGTTTGTTTTCAAAGCAGCTATCAATTGGCATTATTATTTAAAAATAATTTGTTAAACATTTTTCTTGCAAATGATAAAATTTAAAAAAAAAAATTAAATAATGATGATGATCGACAAGGGCTTCGAAAACAAACAATAAATGCCTCTAAAGCATTATTTTATCTAGCGTTAATAAAGAGTTATAACATAAAAAAAAATATTTGCATTGTGGTCAGGATATAGCCTCACAAAATCTGTATTTATAATTCAGTAAGTTGTCCAAACCCAAAGATATTTTATATACGTTATAATAATTCATGAATAAACCAAAATAATAATAAATAAAAAACACTTTTCCCAATATTTTCGAAAAGCACATTCACCCCTTTAGCGTGACAGTGACGAGATCTCGTGTCTTAACAAGGAAATATTAAAATAAATAAGGCATATATTGGTTAACTGATGGGACATAGTCAAGACATTTACAAAAAACCCGATTATGTACGCTTGGGCCTCATTAGATGCCGATTTATTTATATAATGACCGAAAAATATCACATTGTCAATATATCATACGAAAAACTCGGAAATCAGTTTTTAATGAAAAAAACCAAAAAAACAGAATAATGAAAAACTAGAATGGGAATTTTTGAACTGATTCTTTTTTTTAAATAGATAATATCATATAACAATTACTATATCAGTACCATGGTAAGGCTTAAACCATTATAACCTGAAGTAAGTTTAACATAAACTGCAAATCTGCCAAATCTGCACCACTGTACAACTCCAGAATTCAACAGGATACATGCGGTAAGCATCACAAACATGGCTCAAACATATGTCGACGACTACTTGCTTGCTGCTGGTGCTTGAATAGAACCTTAATACGAAATGTAGCAAAAAGCGTGTATTTTATCAAAAAGTAAAAAAAAAAAACAACAAAAAGAATTTAATTCACCATGAATGGGACAACAAATTGGAATAATAAGTGAATTGGTGTTGAATGCACAAGTGAAGTGTTAGATAAAGGACTAAAAGAGGAGTAGTAGTAGTCCTCGTAGTAGTTGCTGCCAGTCAGTCAGTCAACTCGCAGTTGTAATGAATTCTGTCTGCGTATCAGGCGTTCGCTGACGTGCTGGGATTTTTTTCTACTTTTCTCATTTTTTTTTTTGTTGCTTTGCATAATTCTTTTTTATAAGTTAATTTTCAGCTATGAATGTTTTGCAATAACATCCATCTACTCCCCCGTCATAAACGCTGTATAACTCTACCAAACACGACTCTATGGCACAGAGTGGCTGCTGCCTGAGTGTCTGAGGACCTATTCACGCCTCTGTAAAATGTATTTCTTGAAGTTTTGCTACAGCACTCTGTGCAACTTGTGCGCACACACAAACACACATAATTTCATTTGGCATTTCCCATGGATTCTTTGCAAAATCTTCATCGTGTTGTTTTCCGCGTATTTTGGCGCCTTTTCTGCATATACGCTAAATGCGTAATCAAATTTGCTCGCCTAAATTTATATAGTAATTGCTGAGAGCAGCTCATAATAATTCAACTAAAAAAAGTTAGCAGAAATTCAACTGAAAAAAGTTATCAGAAAGGCAACATTTTGTTATTAATCGAAATTGTACCAAAAAGCTATTTAAAGTAAATAAAAAGTGTTATAAAAAGATAACTGAAATTTACGCTAGTGCTGACATAAACTATGTCTTAAAAGTTAACAAACAGTTACTAAAAAGTTACATCAATGTATGCCACATTGTCTATTGAAATATTTTAAAGGTGATTTTTAGAAGAATTCGTTTTTATTTTCTTCTTTTAATTAAATGAGACATTATTTTAAATGAGAAAAAGTCACAATTTGTAAGTTATATTAGTATTGTGCAAGTGTTTACATAAGTTGAATTTGAAATGTTGAAAAAAAGTTACTAAAAAGTTAGCTATTTTAGACTCTAAATAATATACTAAACAATGTTATAAGAACAGTAAGTTTTTCTCAAATGTTTTTCAAGTTTGATTCTTATTAGTTTGAATTAAATATTAAAAGTTAACAAAAAGTTAATAAAAAGTTACCCCAAGTTCGACATTGACTATTGAATTATATGAATTTATTTTTAGTACAATTGTTTTTTTTTTTAATTCAAACAAAAAGTTATCAGAAAAAAAGTACATAAAGTATATTAAAAAATTTAAAAAAAAGATATTTCAATTTTACGCTAGTGCTGGCGTAACCTATATCTAAAAAGTTAACAAAAAGTAAAGCAAAAGTTACCTCAATTTGTTCGATATTACCTATTGAACCATTTTAAAGCGGTTTATAGTAGAATTCGTTTTATAAAATTAAATGCCACATTATTATAAATAATAAAAAGTACCAATTTTTAAGTTATCTTAATATTGTGATTAACATAAGTTGAATCTAAAATGTTGAAAAAAAAATAACTAAAAAGTTACCTAATTGAATCTCAAAATAATTTACTAAACAATGTTGTAGGAACAGTAAGTGTTTTTCAAATGTTTTCCAAGTTCGATATAAAATAAGTTTGAATTAGATATTAAAAGTTAAGAGAAAGTTAATAAAAAGTTACCTCAGTGTGTTCAACATTGATTACACATTCCACATTGATTACACGTACGTTATTTTAAATAAGTTCAAAAATGTGACTAATAAAGACATTGTTTAGTACAAAATTGTACGAAAAAACATCATGAAGTAAATCAAAAATATTACAATTAAGTTATCTTAATGTTATAGAAGTGTTCACTAAAATAATGTTTAAAAAGTTAACAAAAAGTTAACAAAAAGTTAATAAAAAGTTATTTCAATGTATTCCGCATTATCTACCAAACTATTTTTAACGTACACTTATTTAAAAAATTATTTGTAATTATCAATTATAATTAGATAAAAATGTAACTATTATATTATCTTAGTGTTATGCAAGTATTAAACTAAATTGTAATTAAAAAGTTAATAAAAAGTTGCTTAAAAGTAGTCTAAACTCTCTAGAAATTATATATTAATCTTCATTTTAGTTAAAATAAGTTTTATTCGAATGCTTTGCAAGTTTAAATTTTAATTGTATATAAAAAGTTACCAAAAAGTTAATAAAATGTTACATAAAGTTCCATGGAATTTTTAGAGTAAAATATGTCTGAAGACAGTCTTTTGTGTAATTAGTTGTATTAGTTGTATGAAAAAAACTTTGCAAATTAAATCAAAAATGTTACAATTAAGTTATCATAATGTTATGCAATTGTGCACTTAAATTATGTTTAAAAGTTAACAAAAAGTTACTAAAAAGTTAACAAAATCTAAACATGCTCAGAATTGTATACTAAACTATGTTTAATGACCTTTTCAGAACAAATGTCTTATTCAAAATTGTACGATAAATTATATTAAAGTAGATCAGAATTTCGTTATTTAACATTTTAAATTGCAGTGTGAATAATATATGTTTTTGGTGTACTTCTTAACTTGGGCATTTTAATTATTGATTTATCATTGTTGATTTATCATTGCATTCCGAAGAAATGTATTAAAATTAGTATTCCATTCATTTTATTGACTGCTACTCAATAGAAACATAGTCCAACAAATATTTTCATTAACGATTTTTCCAACAAATTGTACTTGATATCAAAATTTCTATAAACAGACCATAAATAAGTTAACTTTCCGTCTTTCAGTTGAACAAACTTCGAATGACGGAAAGTTCGATTTTTTATGTTCTACCTAAAACCGCACTATTTATTTGTCAAACAAGCCTTCAATGCCGTCTTTCCGCATTATTTATTATGCATTTCACTTTTATTCGCATTTTAGACATGTAGTAAATATCGAAAATCACTTTCCCAGAAACCACCTTCGTTTTTACCCCAGCGCACCCAGTGCAAAACGCACTACAACCCACCTCAAGTCCAGCAAAAAGCACTCGTCGACTAAACTGTTTCGTCGAAAATTGAATTTACTCTGACTTCGCCCTTTATTGTTTACGAAAATTATGATTAAATATCCTGCAGCAGTTTTATGATTTATGACTGTGGCCGCATCCTTTTGCATATGCCGTATGACAGCGGCTGGCCGGAAGTTTTCGGCGGAACCCTCTTCAACCCAAGTAGAATAAGAAGAAGCAGCAACAACACATCCAAAAGGCACTACTTACTTTAGCATAATTTGCAAATATTATTGAATTTTCTTCTAATAATCTGAGTTGAATTACGTTTCTTTTTTTTTGTATCATAAAATCGCCACTTAGCGCCTTCAGAGGGCGTACGTTTGACTGCTACATTTCTCCCTGTATTTGGACAGTAATCAATTTTATTCTGAAGCAACGCATAATAATTTGAGGCAGTTGGGCGGGGGTGACGTACGCTATGGGGCGTGTAGTACTTTCGACTGGGTGTTGCCGTATTTGGCTAATTTTGTATTTACTGCTTTGAATGTTGTGTCGTCCTTGGCTCTGATGCACTCCTTAATTCGCCTGATTCGTTTGATGCTCGCATTTGCGATATAATTTTATTAATGTTGAATTTATTGAATTCTGACTTTTGATCATTTTTTATCAATTTGCATTGAAGTGTGTTTTTGGTGTGAGTTGATGAACTTAGAGCGTTGGAAGTTAAGGTCACGCTATGTCAAAAGAAAAAAAAAACGCGTGAATCATAAAAGCTGGCATCAAATTATTCAATTTTTTTTGCATTAAACACGAATAAATATCGAATTATGGGTGCAGTTAATAAAAAATTGATTTATGATGAATGTCTATGATTTCCGAAAGTCTTAAATATAATTAAAAAAAATCAATCAAATAATTTCTTCGATCTACTCGTAACAAAAAAAAAAACAAATACATGCATACTTTTATTCAAAAGTAAAATTTTACGAGTATTAAATATTTTCACTAAAAACAGAGATTTTTACAAAATAAAATTTTTAAACCCAATACAAAAATTTACACTCAAATTAAAATGCATACATACATATTTCTCAATGAAAATACATATTTTCACTCGAAATACATTTTCACTCAAAATATGTATTTTGACACAAAATACGTGTTATGACTCACAATATATAATTTCACACAAAATACATATTTTCACTCAAAATACATATTTTCACTCAAAATACATATTTTAACTCAGAATACATATTTTTACTCAAAATACATATTTTGACTCAAAATACATAATTTCACTCAAAATACATATTTTCACACAAAATACATATTTTCACTCAAAATACATATTTTCACTCAAAATACATATTTTCACTCAAAATACATTGTTTCACTCAAAATACATATTTTGACTCAAAATACATATTTTGACTCAAAATACATATTTTGACTCAAAATACATATTTTCACTCAAAATACATATTTTCACTCAAAATACATATTTTCACCCAAAATACATATTTTCACTCAAAATACATATTTTCACTAAAAATACATATTTTCACTCAAAATACATATTTTCACCCAAAATACATATTTTCACTCAAAATACATATTTTCACTCAAAATACATATTTTCACTCGAAATACACGTTTTCACTCAAAATATATATTTTAACACAAAATACATATTTTCACTCAAAATACATATTTTCACTTAAAATACATATTTTCACTCAAAATACATATTTTCACTAAAAATACATATTTTCACTAAAAATACATATTTTCACTCAAAATACATATTTTCACCCAAAATACATATTTTCACTCAAAATACATATTTTCACTCAAATTACATATTTTCACTCGAAATACACGTTTTCACTCAAAATATATATTTTAACACAAAATACGTGTTTTGACTCACAATATATAATATCACTCAAAATACATATTTTCACTCAAAATACATATTTTCACTCAAAATACATATTTTCACTCAAAATACATATTTTCACTCAAAATATATATTTTAACACAAAATACGTGTTTTGACTCACAATATATAATTTCACTCAAAATACATATTTTGACTCAAAATACATATTTTAACTCGCAATACATAATTTCACTCAAAATACATATTTTCACTCAAAATACATATTTTCACTCAAAATACATATTTTGACTCACAATACATAATTTCACTCAAAATACATATTTTCACTCAAAATACATATTTTCACTCAAAATACATATTTTCACTCAAAATATATATGTTAACACAAAATACGTGTTTTGACTCACAATATATAATTTCACTCAAAATACATATTTTCACTCAAAATACAAATTTTCACTCAAAATACATATTTTTACTCAAAATACATACTTTACCTCAAAATACATATTTTCACTCAAATACATATTTTCACTCAAAATACATATTTTCACTCAAAATACATATTTTCACTCAAAATACATATTTTCACTCAAAATACATATTTTCACTCAAAATACATATTTTCACTCAAAATACATATTTTCACTCAAAATACATATTTTCACTCAAAATACATATTTTGACTCACAATACATAATTTCACTCAAAATACATATTTTCACACACAATACATATTTTCACTAAAAATACATATTTTCACTCAAAATACATATTTTCACTCAAAATACATATTTTCACTCAAAATACATACTTTCACTCAAAATACATATTTTGATTCAAAATACATATTTTGATTCAAAATACATATTTTGATTCAAAATACATATTTTGATTCAAAATACATATTTTGACTCAAAATACATATTTTCACTCAAAATACAAATTTTCACTCAAAACACATATTTTTACTCAAAATACATATTTCACCTCAAAATACATATTTTCACTCAAAATACATATTTTCACTCAAAATGCATATTTTCACTCAAAATACATATTTTGACTCAAAATACATATTTTGACTTAAAATACATATTTTGACTCAAAATACATATTTTGACTCAAAATACATAATTTCACACAAAATACATATTTTGACTCACAATACATAATTTCACTCAAAATACATATTTTGACTCACAATACATAATTTCACTCAAAATACATATTTTCACACACAATACATATTTTCACTAAAAATACATATTTTCACTCAAAATACATTGTTTCACTCAAAATACATATTTTCACTCAAAATACATATTTTGACTCACAATACATAATTTCACTCAAAATACATATTTTCACACACAATACATATTTTCACTAAAAATACATATTTTCACTCAAAATACATATTTTCACTCAAAATACATACTTTCACTCAAAATACATTGTTTCACTCAAAATACATATTTTGATTCAAAATACATATTTTGATTCAAAATACTTATATTGATTCAAAATACATATTTTGACTCAAAATACATATTTTCACTCAAAATACAAATTTTCACTCAAAATACATATTTTTACTCAAAATACATATTTTTACTCAAAATACATATTTCACCTCAAAATACATATTTTCACTCAAAATACATATTTTCACTCAAAATGCATATTTTCACTCAAAATACATATTTTGACTCAAAATACATATTTTGACTCAAAATACATATTTTCACTCAAAATACAAATTTTCACTCAAAATACATGTTTTTACTCAAAATACATATTTCACCTCAAAATACATATTTTCACTCAAAATACATATTTTCACTCAAAATGCATATTTTCACTCAAAATACATATTTTGACTCAAAATACATATTTTGACTCAAAATACAAATTTTCACTCAAAATACATATTTTGATTCAAAATACATATGTTCACTCAAAATATATATTTTCACTCAAAATACATACTTTCACTCAAAATACATTATTTCACTCAAAATACATATTTTCACTTAAAATACAAATTTTCACTCAAAATACATATTTTTACTCAAAATACATATTTCACCTCAAAATACATATTTTGACTCAAAATACATATTGAGTGAAAATACATATTTTGAATCAAAATACATATTTTAACTCAAAATACATATTTTGACTCAAAATACATATTTTCACTCAAAATACATATTTTCACTCAAAATACATTTTTTCACTCAAAATACACATTTTCACTCAAAATACATATTTTGACTCAAAATACAAATTTTCACTCAAAATACATATTTTGATTCAAAATACATATTTTCACTCAAAATACCTATTTCCACTCAAAATACATATTTTCACTCAAAATACATATTTTGACTCAAAATACATATTTCCACTCAAAATACATATTTCCACTCAAAATACATATTTTCACTCAAAATACTTATTTTCACTCAAAATACATATTTTGACTCAAAATACATTTTTTCACTCAAAATACATATTTTCACTCAAAATACATATTTTGACTCAAAATACATATTTCCACTCAAAATACATATTTCCACTCAAAATACATATTTTCACTCAAAATACACAGTTTCACTCAAAATACATATTTTGACTTAAAATACATTTTTTCACTCAAAATACATGTTTTAATTCAAAATATATATTTTCACTCAAAATACATATTTTTACTCAATATACTTCTACTTTTCCCTCAAAAAATATTTACTTAACAAACACGAATTTTCATATTTAAAACATATATTTAAATAAAAAAAATTCGTAACGGTAATAAGTAGATTTTTTTTTTTGAAAATATAATCTCTTTCAGAATTATAAGTATCCGAAGGAATAACAGAACCACTTAAAATTTTTATTCCATAGATTAACTTTTTCTGATATCCAAATGCAATTCAGCCTCAAAAAGAAAAAGAATTTTTAATTAACAAAAAGAAAAACTAAATTCAAAAACCCTATTTAACGTATTTGCACAAACAATTATACGATGTAAAAATTCACTTGAATTGCAAAATATTTTAATCTATATTTTAATTAAAAATCAAAGAAGGATTAAGCGATTTTCTTAGGCATTGCAAAACAAAAAAAAAAATGTTACCCAAGTTCAGTGGAATCTAAAACAATCCAATCCAATCAGCAGCATCTCAGATAAGCATTTCTTATCGAAGTGTCCTTAATTTTATTCAATTGTGAAGGACGAACGGCATAAAACAGAATATTTGCTATTATTGTTTATGCCGACAGGACTGAAGTTCGTCACAACAACAACAACAACAGCAGAACATCAAATGCCCTCCAAGTTCCGATATTATTTTGTTAAATCCTTCGCGTGGGAGGTTTTCAACAACTGATGAATGCGTTCTGACTGGTGATTTTACTTAATGGGTTTGAGACTGTCATTACGCTTTGTGGACATTGATATTGAAATGCAATATCCAAGGGGTTAAATAAATAACGAAATTCAGATAAATATTAAAATAAAACTACGGGAGCCTTCAACAAACATACGCCGGCTGGATGATGAGGATGATGATGACGATGACGAGGAGCAGATTGACAGAGACTAAGAAACTCGTGCAATTATGGCGACCAACGTTATTGCTTTCTGCTGTTTATCTTAGATATTCTTATATTGTTGTCATTTTCATGATATTTGGTGGAGTTATGGATTCTGTTTTAGATATTAATTTATTCTTTATAGAGGTTTTATAAATTTATTTTTAAATTATTTTGGTAAAACGGAAATTGCAACTCAGTTTCGATACTTAATACGGTGGGAGGTATACTGGAGGTGGCCGTGTCCTTAGAGCGATTTGGCTCATTTCTGAACTCCGAACTCACTTTTAGCTATAACATATTGAAATCAAATTTCAGCGCATTCTGACAAGTATATCTACTATATTTTTATTTTTTATATATATTTTTAATTAATGATGCAGATCGATAGGTGCTTTGAATGCAAACAATAAATGCCTTTGCATTACTATTTTATCTTATACCATTAAAGAGTTATAGCAAAAAAAACGAAAAGATTCGCCCTTTTGGCATGACAAGATTTTCAATTTTTCAAATTCGCCCTTTTGGTTTTGTCTTTTGTGGCTAGAAATATGCAACAAAATGACACGCGATTTTGGCAGTGCATACTTGAGGATAACTACATTCAAAAATGTAAGAAAAACGCAAATGTCAAAAATTGCACATTCACCCCTTTGGCATGATAGTGACGATTATACTTTTGCATAACGATCACGCCTCCTAAGAGGTATTGCAATATATTCACAAATGTTTTTATTAAATTAGTGAATGTGATTGCTGGATTGATTAATCAATGCAATTAATATTGGTTGCTATAGTTACTTCAATTATTTTTTTCTGTGTAGATGTAGTGTATAAATATTTATAATATAGGCGGACAAATCTATACTTGCTATCGATTTTTTCTCAATCACAAATTTTCCCCGAACAATGCTGCACTGACTATTCGTTCTCGCGACAATTTTACCCGAGGCAATACTTGACCAGACACTTTCTGCACAGATAAGTCTTTCCCGAAACAATTCTTACTCAGATATGAATTTAAAATACTTGTATATGACGGAACCGGATAATTCTTTACGGGCAATTATATACCGACAATGATTCCTCGAGACAATTTTTCCATTCAACACCGAGAAAAGTCTTCCCCGTATTATTCTTCACCACAAAATCTTCCCCAAAACCAAGAATATTTTGGAGCAATTCTTACCCAGACAAGAATACCAATATTTTGTAGAACATGTTTCGGGAACAATTATCTCGGGGAAGTAATGTCTCGTGGAAGAATTGGCTAAAAAGACTAGTTTTTGGAAATAATTGTCTGGTCCGGACAATTACACACGAACAATTATTTCTCGAGACAATTTTTCTTTTACAATTCATTACAGAGAAAAAATGTTTTCCTGGATTATTGTTCACCAACAAATCATCACCAAAACCAATAACATTTTGGAGCAATTCTTACCCAGACAATGCTTTCCTATGTAAGAATTGCTCCAATATACAGCAATATTTTGGATCACATATTTTTTTCGAGGAAGTAATGACTCGGGGAATAGTTGGCTGAAAAATAATTGGTCTAGAAAGAATACTGTCGAAGATTGCTTGTTTGAAGTATAATTGTCCAATAAAGAATTGTCTCGGGGATGAATTAACTCGGGAAAAAATTCCCTCTACGATGAACTATCCGAATAAAAAGAGTCCAATAGGAATTGTCTCGGGGAAGAATAGTCTGAGAAATACTTATCCAAGAAAAACTTGTTCCGTGGAAGAATAATCTCGCACAAGAAGAATGGTCGGGTATTCATTTTCCGTAAACCGTGTTCGATAATAAAATTCGTTTGAAAATTTATTCACAATATGATTATGGTTGGAATTATGCAATTTTCTATTTACGGAATAATAGAAAATTTTAAATATATGGTACAAGTACTTCTAAAAAAACAATACAAATCGAAAAAAAACTTTTCATCCCCGACGTTTGTATATTTTTCTTTGTGCAATTTTCAGTCTGCTCATATTCGACATTTTGACACATATGTTTCTCTAATAATTACTCCTAAATTACTGCCAACTAATTGCACGTCAATGAAAGAAAAACCGAAGCAATTGCAGATTACAGTGCCTTATATTCGAAAGCACTATATATTCCCAACTTGACCGACCGACCGACCTAGCTCCTTCCTCAGCCGCCATGCATTACAAAGAACGTCCGACAGAAGTGTCATTGCACACACTCGACACATTGACAGTCACACTCACGTCACGAATGAGGTGAATCGAGTAGTTATTGGCTTTGGTACGAACGTAGGACATAGTCTCCGAGCCGTTGTCCCAGGCAGTCGAACCACGCGGCTACAAATTGTCATCTCTATTTACAGTTTATTTTCGATTTTTAATTCGTATATTTCAATGATGTGACAGAGCGAAGCCAGTGCATGAACACATGAACCTTGGTCACGGCCGCTGCTGCTGCTGCATGGGTCGCAGCTATATTCGAAACTGTCGGACAGTTAAATGCTGGGTCTGGGTTTTAAGAAGAGTTGGTCGTCACATGCTATAAATGTTTAATTGAAATTGCAAATTGTTGCTGTTGCATCGAGCATGCAGAATGAAAGGACATTTAATTAAGCAGCAGCAGCATGGTAGAAAACCAACAAATGGATCCTGCTCTTTTTTAATTTTTTTCAAATTTTACGTCGCGTACCATTAAAAACGGACTTTTACCGCACTCGAATGAGGCTCTATATACGGCGTTGGAGGCACGACACCACACGATGTTGACCTATGCGAAGCGACCTTTTTGAAACGGTAGCTATTTGGCTCGTGCGATGCTATAGTTCGATTCTATAGCTCAATTTTGTAGAATTAATCAAGTGTATCAGCCACGTTAACAGCGAACAGAACAGCTTTTAGCAGAAATTGAATTAGTGCGACATGCGCTGCCAAATTACAGCGACAAACAGACATAAGGAGAGAAAGGCAGACAGTCAAACAGTCAGGCAGTCGAACAGACATACAGAGCATCTGCATGCGGTTATTACTCCGGTGACCGGCGGGTTTTTGGGCTTGACATTTTGTCGATTATTGAAAATGCTGCAAAGCAAAAAGCAAAAGGTTAAACAGCATTTTAATGAGTCGCTTTAATGAGTCGCTAATTCGAGTTGATTGCTGTTAAACGAATTTTTGCACCGACGTCGCATTAAAGTCAATATCATTTTATACGAAATATGGGCGACAATTTCCCTTTCTTTGCAAATGGCGGCACAATAAATACTTGCTTCAGAGCAATAACTTCAAAATCGAGACTGCTGCGGTGCATGTGCTTGACATGTTTTTGTCGGCGACTTTCTTTTTTTTTTCGTTTCGTTTTGGTTTTGTTCTGTTCTGTTGTGGTTCCTGCTGATGCTGACATTGCTTTTCCATAAAAATACGAAATATAAGTTTTACAGAAATGCTATCATAAATTTCAAAGCCTTTCGACGACGACGACGAGGGTAACGTTGCTGGAAAGTCACATTGGAATAGCTATAGCACCATGTAACTGTGCTGTCCACTCAGTAAGGGTTCCGTAACCATAACCTGAAAATACGTTTTGTTTTACCACCAAATTCCTAGAATTCGAAAAACGTTACAAACTGTATATCTCGTGACTATTCTTTTTTCTTTCCTTAGACTATTTTTAGGTATGTTTCGCATACCTTTTTAGGGATGAAGTTTTCGGGAATGTTTTAACTAAAGAAGACTTGTCTAGCGATAAATTCTGAATTGTCTGGGAATAAAATATACATTGAAAAGCTTCCCGAGAATAAAGAGGCTAAGAATGATATGCCCGGTAACGGTTTTTCGAAGAAAGCATTCGCTGAACAAGTACGTGTGAAGAATTTTCTGACAAGGTATTGTTTTAAGATAGACATGTCTAGGGAAGGATTCTCTAGGAAATAAATGTCATGAAGAAATTCTCACTGAAGAAATACCTGGTAATACATTATCCAGGAATAAAAGAATTGACATTGCAAGAAATGTCCATTGAATAATTGTCTAGGAATGAATAGTAAAAAAAAATATTGTTCCGGTATGAATCGTAATAAAAAAGAATTTTCCAATATAGATTTGCGCATTAAAGAAGTATAAAGGTAAGAGCCATGAAAAAATTGTCCGAGAAGGAATTATATATCGTCATTTTTGACATTTACATTTTTTTACATTTTAGAATGTAGTTTATCCTCAAGTATGCTGTCTCAAAATCGCGTGTCATTTTGTTGGATATTTCTAGCAGCAAAAGACAAAACCAAAAGGGCGAATTTTAAAAATTGAAATTCTTGACATGCCAAAAGGGCAAATCTTTTCATTTTTCGCCATAACTTTTTAATTTGTATAAGATAAAACATTAGTGTAAAGGCATTTATTGTTTGTTTTCAAAGCACCTATCGATCTGCATCATTATTTAAAATATTTTGCCAAACATTTTTTTTCTGCAAATAACAAATGGCAAATTAATGTTTGACAAAATATTTTTAATTAATGATGCCAATAGATAGTGCTTTAAAAGCAAACAATTAATGCCTTTACATTACTATTTTATCTTGCGCTAATAAAAAGTTATAGCTTAAAAAATAAAAAATATTTGCGTTTTGATCAGGATATAGTCTCACAAAATCCATATTTATAATTCAGTAGGTTGTCCAAATCAAAAGATATTTTATATACGTTATAATAATTGACAAATAAACCAAAATAACGGAAAAAAATTGAAAAAATTAAAATATTGCTAATTTTTAAAGCACTTCAAAATTTGATTTCCCAACATTTTTAAAAATGCAAATTCGCCCCTTTGGCATGACAGTGACGATATGATATAATTGTCTAGAATCATTTAGAATCGTCTTTGAAAGAATTGACCTGGCAAAAAAATGTCCATGAAAGAAATGTCCATTGAAAAATTGTCCGGGAATGAATAGTGAAATTGTCCAACATGGGGTTGGTTAATAAAGAATTATAAAGGAAAGATCAATAGAACAATTGTCCTGTACAGAATTATCTATGACTAGCTGGACCCGTGCACGACTCTTGCCAAGATTTTGTGAATTGATAGATATAAAGCGATTTTATTAATATGAAGAAACATTATTAATTTTTTTTATATCAGGGGCCCGTGCTTCGCTGTGGAAGTTTTTATTGATTTTATAAATGTAGTAATCAAATAATAATTCTCCGCCAAAACAACTTTTCTCAAAGACAGTGTGGTGAGTTTTGGTGTGGTGAGTTTTAGTGTGGTGAGTTTTAGTGTGGTGAATTTTTAGTGTAGTGAGTTTTAGTGCGGTGAGTTTTATTGTGGTGAGTTTCAGTGCGGTGAGTTTTAGTGTGGTGAGTTTTAGTGTGGTGAGTTTTAGTGTGGTTAGTTTTGGTGTGGTGAGTTTTAGTATTTTTTTTTTTTTTGTTTACAAATTAACCAATGCTCAGGGATGCCCCCTCTTTATGCAATGCACAGTGTTGATCGTAAGAAAGGATTATAGGTTAAGGGAAGGAGGAAAGATGGAGTAGTGTCGGTGGATATTTGCTTTAAATTTCCTAATATTAAAAATGTCGGGAAAAACAGACGCAGGGAGATTGTTCCACAAACGTATCGTGCGGCTGAAGAACGAATTATCTCTGTAATGCGTAGTTCTGTTGAGAACCGAGTGGACTACGAAGGGGTGATCTTGGTTCGATGCCCGAGTAGAACGAGAAAATACACGACCTGGTGGAATCAGGCCATGTATTTCCTTCGAACACTTACCATTGTAATACCTATAAAACAGGCTTACACACCCTACGGTTCTTCGGTGCTCAAGAGAACCAATAGAGGATGAGATATTTTCATCCCCTATTAAATATATTGCACGTTGTTGGATTCGATCCAGGAACTCCAAAGAAGATTTTGAAGCCCCTGCCCATATTTTGTTTCATCTTTTTAGATTGTGTATGTGCTGAGTTAGTCGTTTTGAAAGTTTAGGTTGTATGGGAGGTACAAGTTTCCCGAAATGAATTATACAGCAAATGAGAAATGTATGCAGGGATGAATTATTTGGGAAAGGATTGTTTGGTGATGAAAATTTCACTGATGAATTGTCGAGGGATAAATAGCCCAAATAAAAATTGTTCAAAAGTTTTGCAATAAAAAATTGTCCAGAAATTGATTGTCAATTTCAGGGAAATAAATGTTAAGGACAGAGTGACCCAAGACACAAATATATGAAAAATAAATGTTAGGGTATTAGTCATTCATTGTAACAGTCTGTAAAAGAATTGTATAGGAAAGAGTTTTAAAGAAAAGCATGGTCGAGTATTGCAAATTTATCCATTATATATCAAGGATATTGATGAATTATCCTTGATATAATTGCACGTAAATACATTTCCAGGAATTTATATTCGGTTAAACTTGTCCAGGGCAGAACTAGTATTGTCTGGGAAAGAATTATCCAGGATAGTGTTGTGTATAGAATTGTCCAGAGTTGAATTTGACAGCGAACACATTTCCCGGGAATAAATTGTACAAGAAAAAATCTCTCCGTGGTAGAATTGTCTGT
Source organism: Dryomyza anilis (assembly GCA_951804985.1). NCBI lineage: Eukaryota > Metazoa > Arthropoda > Insecta > Diptera > Dryomyzidae > Dryomyza > Dryomyza anilis. The sequence continues at coordinate 123,104,237 of OX638130.1, read as the reverse complement.
GACTATATTGTAATATCGAATAAAAGTTATACGCTCGGAAAAATAACTCATAAAGTCCCATTAAAATTTGTCAATATCACATTAAAATTTGTCAATAGTAAACAATTAATAAATATTTTCATACAAACTCAAATAAATTTAATAGTATTTTGTAGTATTTAATAGGATTCACCGAGTGAGTTAACAGTTTATGGGATAAATATCCTATCGACTAATTTTAATAGTAAAAACTATTAATTTTATGATATTTTTTTCTGCACCCAGAAAAAATTTCCCTCAAATCCCATTAAAATTGGTCAATAGGACAATTATTGATTTAATAGTATACAAAAAATAAAAATGTTCATATAAACTCAATGGCAATGGTATTTTCTAGTATTTAATGGTATTTTCCGATTAAAATAATAATTTATCCTATTGAATATTTTTAATAGTAAAAAACTATTATTTATATAGTATTTTTTTCTGGGTGTGAGTGTACAGAATAGAATTCTTAGCTATGCATTTTGAAATGTTAATTTCGAGAAATATCATCTGATTCTAGTTAATCAAATTGTCCATCTCTACCATACCGACTGGAACCCCTAAAACAGTTTAAATAAGTTTAGAGAATGACTACATGGGTGTAAAACAAAGCAACTGCAACAAAGACATCCTGCAACACAAAGATACCAACTAAAAGATATTCAGACAACCAGATCTCGACACACGACATATGCCAGACCCGTAAGCCGAGCGAGCAATTGTTTGGCAACAGAAAGATATAGAGATACCAAAGCACAGCAACAAACAACAAAAACACAAAAAGAGATCCCAACCACACAAGAGCACTTTAAGAAATTCTAAAGTAAATAAATAAATGGACTTCTAATGAATTTATTGGTATTTTAAAAACCTTTCTTTTACAAAAAGGAAGAATAAAAAACCTCCCATTAAGCTTTAACTACAGGGCAGCAGTTGCCTAGCTTCGTTCTTTGTCCATCTGCCTTTGTTTTTTCTATGCGTACCTTTTGTCTTAATTACTTCATTGTAATTAAATAAAAGCCTCATAATTTATATTGTTTACCTTACCTTTCTCCGGGACTGCGTTCAACATAACTTGTAATATTTTATTTCTTGCCTAACTAAAAGGCTTTCTTAATTTTAAAAACTGTTTAAGAAATATTGCTCAAAATAATATATTTTATTAAAGTTTACTTTGGTTTGTAAATGCGCCTGAGACTCCAACCCTTTGTGGTTTTAAGTCTACTAGGTTATTACCTGATACTACTACTACTCTTCCCACATAACCTTTAGTTTGCACTAAACTTTGCCATTGCGAATTATTTACTTGCAAAAGCAAAGACTGACTTTTTATTATTTTCTACGTGCAACTCAGAGTCTTCTGCTATCCCATCCCATCCCATCGCATATGTCCACCTTGTCTTTTCGAGTCTAATAGCAAATGAAGTTATTCAACGGTTGTGTCACATAATTGAATTTTTACCTAACCTCACCCCAGCACCCCAACTATGCCTACTGCGAGACGTTGTTTGTCGGAACGTGGTACGAGGGTGTCGTCTGCTGGCAGTGTTGGCGGTGTCTTTGGTCTTGCATAGGGTTGTCTTCTTTGGTTTTTCTTACTCCATTAGTTGGTAATGTCTTTTGTTTACTGTCTGTTCGTCTGTATGTCCATCTCTTCCGCACTTCTAGGCGTCTGTCCGTAGTTCAATGGGCGCACGCACTTTTCCTAATGGACAAAGTAAAGTCCATTGATTAGTGAAGAAAACGTAACTTCAGTAGGTGGGGAATTGCATTATGAAACAGTGGTATATAACAGTATAAAAATAAAAAATATTTAAAATATATTTTACTAAAATTTCCTTGTCTCATTTTGTTTATCAATTTTATGATTTTTGTATGTTCTATTCCGTTTAGGCTATGGTTTTTAAAATTACCATATTTTAAACAGATATTTCTTTTCTTTAGGTTTTTAATCCCAGATTTCACCAAAGGTAAATTTAATTGCGTCTTTTCAAATTTTAATTACATCACAGCACAACGGGGAAATAATATAAATCAGTCCAAGTTCTGTCGCCTTTATATGAAACCAATCGCCCAGTCTGCCATGTCTCGGAAACTTTCGATGCCTTGAAGTTTTCTCGAAAAACTTGCAAATATACGTACGATATCGTTGCTTCATCGATTCTAATTATAAAACTTTCTCGCACAGTCAAATTCTTTGACAAAATACGATATTTAAATTTAAATCGATATCGCAATATTTCGAAATAATCTCGAACTTTGATTTCGAAATATTTATCGTTTCGAGAAAACTCCGACAGAACGTATCGATAGCTACCTACAATGCAATTCCAATTTGACATGAGATTTCTCCAACTCCACTCACATTTATCGCGAAACGATATCGAACGGAATGGCATAAAGAGAGACCACTTAAACACCCCAGTCTGCCATGTCCCGGAGCTATTTGATGATCGACATTTTCTCGAACTAACTGCGATACAAAAGTTTGATTTTTGGTACACTAAAGTTTAAGAGAAAAACACGATATTTAAATATTTATCACATCGATATCGCAATGGTTTTCGAATCAATCTAGAGATCTGTTGCAAATTTGTTTTTTCTCGTTTCGATTAAACTTCAGCTCTTCGTTGTGCTAAGTATAATAAAGATATCTAATCGATATCGTAATTGAGATCGAATGAATTCCTCGACATCTCGAAATAGTCTCGAAGCGATATCGAATGGAATGGCAGACTGGGATTGATTTCAATTATTATAATTTCTCGTACATTCAAATTGCTTGACAAAATTCGATATTTAAACATGTAAAACATCGATATCACAATATTTTTCGAAGCAATCTCGAAATTTCGTATTTTTTCTACGATATCGTTTTTCTAAAAAATAGATCGTATATAGAAAACTCCGAGAGAACGCATCGTTATCTACGTACCATGTGAGTCTAATTTGACGCTCGAAATCGTCTTCACTCGTATTGATTTCGTAACGATATCGAAACGAATGGCATAAAGAGAGGCGACTTTAATAACCCAGTCTGCCATGTCTCGGAGCTCTTCGATGATCGAAGTTTTCTCGAACTAACTGCGATAAAAAAGATCGATTTTTCGTACACTAAAGTTTAAGGGAAAGATCGATATTTAAATATTTATCACATCGATATCGCAATTGTTTTCGAATCAATCTCGAGATCTGACGCAGAATCGTTTTTACTCGTTTCAAATAAACTTCATTATCTCGTTACGATATCTACGTACATCTTAGAATGTATTGTGCTAAGTATAATAAAGATACGAAATCGTAATTGAGATCGACGATATTCCTAGACATCTCGAATAGTCTCGAAGCGATATCGAATGGAATGGCAGACTGGAATCGATTTCAATTATTAGAATTTCTCGTACATTCAAATTCTTTGACAAAATTCGATATTTAAACATGTAAAAATCGATAGCACAATATTTGTCGAAGCACCCAAGCAACAATTTACTAGGAAGCTCAAATACCGCTAGGTTTCTGGTACGAATTTGAATAGTATGTACTCGCCAGTGAAAACTAGTCAAAAACTGGTAGATTACTGGTATGAATGTGAAGAGTATATCCCTGCCAGTAAAACTAGTCGAAAATAGGTAGGTTACAAGTAAGGATTTAAAAACTATGTCCTTACCAGTAAATCTAGTCAAAAATTGGCCAAAAACTGGTCTCTTACCATTAAAACTAGTCAAAATCAGGCCGGTTACTGGTAGGGATTTGAAGAGTAGATCCATAGCAGTAAAACTAGTCAAAAACTGGCCAAAAACTGGTCGGTTACTGGTAGGGATTTGAAGAGTAGATCCATAGCAGTAAAACTAGTCAAAAACTGGCCAAAAACTGGTCGGTTACTGGTAGTGATTTGAACTGGTAGGGATTGGAAGTGTAAACTTGTCTAAAACTGGCCAAAAACTAGTAAAATTAGTCAAAAACCTTTCGAATACTGGTATGGATTGCAATCTCGAACTTTCGTATTTTTTCTACGATATAAATTTATCGTATCTAGAAAACTCCGAGAGAACGCATCGTTATCTACATAGCATGTGAGTCTAATTTGATGCTCGATATCGTTAGGAGTATTTGTCCGATATCGTGATATTTCTCCATCCTCAGTCACATTGATCTCGGAACGTTATCGAAAAGAAAGGTATAATGGGACGGTTTTGTCATAGGATAGGGTGAATTGATACCTTTAGACCCCTCGAAAGCTGCAGAAGGGGTGAATTGATATTTGCTAGATACCTTTATACATGTCACTGAACTGGTCTAGGAGAATTTTCAACGGATTTATATTCTGAAATTGAAGACCAGTCTGTACCGGTCTTAAGATATTTCAGTGAACTGGTCTTCAATAGGAGAATTTACAACGGTATTATAGAGCGTCAAATTGAAGACCAGTCCAGTATTAGGTCTACAGATATCTATGGGGAATCAATTCACCCCTTCCTATGACAACGTCCTATTAAATGCCATAAAGGAACCAGAACTTGGACCGATTTATAATATTTCTTTGGTCTGAATAAAGAAAACACATATTTTAGAGGCATATCCAGAATGCTTCTACATATTTTCAGTAAAATACCACTGTCAAAAAAAAAAAACATCAGCTGTGCCTGTTGCAAATTTCGTTTCTTATCTCCCCCGACTCTCACTCACTCTCGCTCCTTCTCTCTATGCAACTATCGTATATAATGTCCAAAGAGCGCCATGTTTGTCGCGCTTGTTGCTTCGCCAACAGGCTTTTTTTCACCTGCGCACGTTCTCGACCAGGTCCGGAAACTCGCCCCAACGCCAAACGTTTACTAAACACACTCTTAAATAATACTTTCGGCTGGCGGCAGGCAACACGAATAAATTTCTATTAAAAATAAATTAAAAGATGGCACGGCATGGGTCTGGGCCTCGCGTCGCATCGCAAGTATGGCCGACGGGGTCACGTGTTTAATTTTAAAGCATGCTCGCTGCTAATGGTGCGACGAAGGATAATTTAGGATCAGGCTTTTAGCTAAATGTTTCACTTTGGTAATTGTATTTGGGCAACAAATTCATTTGCTTAATTAAATGTTATGGACGACGACGACGACGCGCCGAGAAATCAATTGTTTCGTTTTGCGAAATAGCAAAAGAAAATGAAGCAAGCACAAGAACCATAGATACTACGGCGAGAACATAAACAAAATTAGTTGTGATATTTGTGTTTACAAATTTTACAACTTTGAATTGGATTGGTTTGGATTGAATGAAAATTTGCGCGCGCCTCACGTAAAACATGAAAATTTATAAAATTTTTCAGTTGCGTTCGTGGAAATGCAAAACTTAAATGAAAGAAAAATGTAGATGACAATGAGCAAACAAAAAAGAAAAACACGACAACGCAGTGTAAGCAACTAAAATCACATTAAATTCGCAAACACGTAGCCGAATACAAAACGAAGTTGCACGTCATGTTTCAAAGTAGCGGGCGTGGGTATCTCTATTTTAAAATGCGATGCTGTCAGTCTGACGCGAAAGCCTTTTGTCCACTTTCGGTCAGTCGTCATTTTTGCGAAATGCAACGCCGCATCCCTGGAGACCAATGTAACCATTGCAGCCCTGACAGTCGCAATGCCTGCTGCTGCTGTTGCTGTCACTTGTATAAGTGTCATTTTGCCATCGTTCTGCTGCAGATTCTTCTTCAATTTCAAAAGCACCCAATTCAGCCGCACTATTGCCACTTACTCCCTCCGTCAGTTGCTCCCCACGTCATTTACAATTTTGCAACTAGAAAATACGATTTTATTTCGCGCAATTATATTTTGTAAAATTTCGTAAAGTAGCAACGTACGGTCAGCAGTTGTCCCCGAACGCGCATTTGCGACACATCCACTCAACTCAACTCAACCCAACCACTCAACTCACCCATCGTGCACTGCAGTCCAAACTACAGACTTCAGTGCCCGCCGAGTTTGACGCGAGTTCACTGAATGTGCTTCGTCGTTTGGCGTGCAGTGTGAGCGACATGCTGCGAATTGCATAATTGCATTAATTAAAGGTAGTACGAGATATTTGAGTTAGTCGTTCCCTAGAGACCTATCTACCTCTCCCGTCCATCTACCACGTTTGGAGTATTGAATGCAACACTTTAAAACTGGATCAATAGTGCAAACGTGATTTCGCAGTAGTTTGTATAGAAAATTTCAGAAGGGAAGCTCTAATTAATTAGTTTAACAACTATGATGAGAGATTTGTCGGAAATAGAAGTTAGACATTAAAAATGATTTTTTGAACATTATTGATTTCGAGAATTTCGTTGAGAATTCCAAGTATCAGTCTAAACAAAAAGAAGAAGGTGCGGTAGATGAATTAAAAAAAATGCTGATAAAAAGGACATCACTAATAGAAAATTTAAAATGCACTGATTAGGGTTTATCATGGCTTAATATAAATGACTGGTGAAATTTAGTTTTTTTTTATGATTTTGTGGAAATATACAGGGTGATCCGCTTAGGGCTGAAAATATTTTAGGAGCTAGTTCCTTGTTTCATACCATGAAACAAATTGTTCCAGATTTTGAGTCTATTTGGAACACCCAATGACATACAGGGTGTTTCATAGTTTCTAGTAAAATTTTAATATTGGCATTTTATGTGATGCGTTAGGAGATTTTTCTGATCAAAGTAAAAAAATAAAAAAAAAATTGTATAAATAACTTATTACATATTTTTGACAGGCATTTGATTGTTTATAACTTTAAGCAGGCAAATGAGTAACTTTTAACAATTCTCCCTAATTTCGGCTCGATTTCTTGATTTCCGGGAATATTATTTAAAATCCCATGAAATTTAAAAACCTACCGACCAAATTCTTGACACATTTGAGACAAATGTTCAAATTAATTGAAGATTCATTGAAATATTTTAATTATACAATTTGTATCAAGGAACTTGTATAGAGAACTTCCAATTTTCTACTCATTTCTAAAATATGTAGGAAATCTGTCTTTAAAATTTCACAATATTTGATAACCTTCTTTACTCTTCCAAAAGCTAAATTTTGCTGTTTGTTTGCCAGAATTATTCCCGAAAGACGATAGAAATTTTGTAACCTGCTGTACTCTTCCCACAATCTACCCTTTCACTGTGTGATTGCCAGAAATATGCCCGAAATATTCCGGAAAGATGACAGAAATATTCTGTTTGAGTGTCAGAAATACGAAAGACGACATAAATTCGAGGAATATTTCGGAAAAATAGCAATTATTTATTGTGCCAGGCTACCTCAGACAAAATTTTGGAAGGCTTAAGGCAGTTTATAAACATTTATTTGGAAGGTTTGAAGTGGAGTTTGTATAAAAAATTGATATAAAATTCAAAATCCACAGTACAAAATCTATCCGTACAAAATCCAACTGCACAAAAATCCGCTGGTGGATTTTGTACTGAAAATATCCAAGAAATATTTAGAAAAAATGGTAGACATAATTTTGGAAAACTTTAGGCAGTTTAGTACCATTTCTTTGGAAGATTTTGAAGCAGGCAAAGGTTGTATAAAAAGCTGCGTCCAAAATATTCCAGAAATCTGCCTTTAAAGTTACATACAATTTCTATTTATATACGTATTTGTCGGAACTATCCCACAAATATTTCGGAAAAATTGCACCCCCAAAAAACTTGCTTAGACAAAGTTTAGAAACATTTGTTTGGATGATGGTAGACTAAAGTGGCAGACAAAAATTGAGTTTTTATGAAGCCATTTCTCTTTTTTGTGCATACCGGAAATTTGCAGGGAATCTGCTTTTAAATTTCCATACGATTTTCAAATCTGCCATAAACATCGCACAAATTTTTATTTACCTTTGTCGGAAATATTCTTAAAAAATACTTCAAAATGTTGTTTCTAGGTATTTCTTCAATTTTTTTAGAATGTCTCGTCTACAGATTTTGTAGACGGGAAGAAGAATGACAGCATTTAATGCAAACTTGGCTTTTGTTTCTAAAATACCTTGAACCTACCAGTAATGTGTAGGATGCTTAGACCTTATAAATATGACTTTGTCCAAAACACAACGCATTTGTTCTGGGAGAACTATAAAGGTATCTGTTCTATGTATTATAAAAAAATAGGTTCACTTTTAGTTTTAGAGTATTTTGATTTTCTTTTCCTGTTTGTTGGCAATTCGAAGTTAACTTTGGATAAAACAATTAAATATTGTACCTTTTGAATATCAATTGTTCTATACAGGGACCGTTCCGGTCCTGGTTCCAAGATTTTTAAAATACCGGTTCCGATTCCGGTTTCAACCAAAATAAATTATATGGGTTACGATTTCGGTTACACAGAATTTTTAAAAAAGGTTCAGATCAGGAGATCTTTGCGGTCCCTGACAGAGACTAAAATATCGGTTCCCAGTTAATACACCCAGAAAAAAAAACTATATAAATAATAGTTTTTTACTATTCAAAATATTCAATAGGATAAATTATTATTTTAATCGGAAAATACCATTAAATACTAGAAAATACCATGACATTGCCATTGAATTTATATGAAATTTTTTATTTTTTGTATACTATTAAATCAATAATTGTCCTATTGACCAATTTTAATCGGATTTGAAGGAATTTTTTTTCTGGGTCCGAGTTTGGTTCCTAGATTTTTAAAATAGCGCTTTATATTCCGATTCCTGTATCAACCAAATAAAATATTTGTGTTCCGATTCCGGTTCTTAACATTTTTCTAATAACGGTTCCGGTTCCAAAATTCGAAATAGTTCTGGTACCTGTTCGGATTCCGGTTCTTTGCGGTCCCTTGTTCTATACGTCGGTAAAATTAGTTTATTGAAGAAAATCCTACACCCAGAAAAAACTTCCCTGAAATCCCATTAAAATTGGTCATTAGGACAATTATTGAATTAATAGTATACAAAAAATAAATCTTTTCATATAAACTCAATGGCAATGTCATGGTATTTTCTAGTATTTAATGGTATTTTCCGATTAAAACAATAATTTATCCTATGACTATTTTTAATAGTAAAAAACTATTATTTATATAGTATTTTTTCTGGTTGTATCACATAAATTCATTTTATATTATTATTAAAAATACCATTAAATTCATTGAAATATTACTAAAAATTCAATAGAATTGTGAAGTAAATTAATACCAATAAGAATAAATATAAAATAATAAATTTAGGATGAAAGTAATTGATGCAGCGTGCAACAAAGCAGCTGGCAACATTGCTGCAGTAATGCATTTGATGAGAAAATCAAAGGAAACCGCAAAAATTGCCTCATAGGCATTAGTTTTAAAAGCCGACACATTGCCAGGACGTTGGCAACAATGGCAGCCATGTCTGTCATAGCCTTGCCACTCCTTGCCTGCCTGCCACACACTTAATGTCAACACAATTGCATTGTTCTCACCAACAGTGCCACATAAAATTCAAAATAAATCTGCCAAAGGTGAAGCTGCAGCAGTAGTACCAACCGCAAACAGTTGAATGTAGTGCGAAGGGAATCGAGTGGGTAAGGAGGTTAATGAAAGTGTGCGCGTGTGTGCCAGAAAGAGAAAGAAAAGAATCAATTGTGTGGAACCAAATTAAGTTTATGCGCAGCCATTGTCGAGTATGGCAGGCAGGCAGGAAGCGGGCAGCAGGCACTAGGTAAAGGCCAGTCTGTCAGCAGCCATTAGAGCAGTCATCGACAAGGTGTTCTTCCGCTTTGGTTGTTGGTAGCACTACGAGAGACCTCGATTGTGACGGTACAATGGATGCAGTATCGCTTGCTGTGCGGCGAAACGTTGGCCGAACAAAGGCAGTCAGGCAGCTCGAAAGGAGTACAAAAAGCAGAACAAAGTACAAAATTAAAATAATTTGCCTAGCTTTCACTTTACGTGTCGTAAAGAATGTAAAGAAATTTGGTTTAATATTCAGTTCGCCTCAAATGTTGTAAAATAAATGCAGAAACTAGTGATGAATATTAAAACGAAACGAAACGAAAAAGTGTGGGGGTGCTGGGATAGCTAGATGGTGCTAATTGAAGTTGGTCCAATATGGCAGCTCGTAATCAAAAGAGTGACATCAGGAAACTTTTAAGCAAATTAATGCTGTTATCATGAAAACCGCACTGATTGTAGACCAGACGATGGGCCTATTGAAGAACCCCTATATATTTTGAAAACATTCTCTACTTTCTCCACTTTGGTTTTAAATTATTTTAATTTTATTTTATTTTTCCTAGATATATTTGCAACAGTTTCTGTTGCTATTTCTGTTCCTGTCATTTTGTATTTTTGCAGCATCATATTTTGTATGCTGTCATGTTGTCCTTTGTCAAAGTGCAAAAAGTTTTGAAAATTTCATTTTTATGCAGCAGCAGCCCAGCCTAGCCTCTCTCTCTCTGTCAGAGGTTAAATAAGTTTACAGATCTATGTTGTATTTTGTATGTGGTGCGTGTGAATGTCTGTGAAATGTACCCTGTTGTATAAATATGCTAATTCAACAAATATGCAGTCTGAAGCTTCTGCCAAAATAAAGATTACTTTCAAGTTTTCCACAAAGACAAAGAAGACTTCCAAAAAACCACATAACCCACTCACACACGTACCACGTTGATACCTCACTATGCAGATTAAGTAAACTGAGAAAAACGAATTAGCAGAATTTCAAATATACGTGTTAAATGAGCTGTAGGGTTTACTTTGACAATATAGTACACTTGAAATAAAATTATATTAATTGTATCAAAATACGAAATAAAAAGATAAATGTAATTCATTAAATTGTATTGCAAAATGTGACCTTTTAATTGATAATAACCTACAACATTTTAAAAACAACAGTTTAAAATTAAAAGTGCACACATTTTCTTTTTAAAGCGGTCGGGGCAAAAATTGCTAATCAATTTCAAGTCGTTCTGCTTTTATTGTACATGCGAACAACATCTATTTTAAAATTTCAATTTTTTATTCAATTTTTAACGAAAAATTCACTTTTTCTAATTAAAAGATTTTCGAAAATTTCTAAAAATAAAATTTTTTACTAAAAACTCAATTTTTCTCTAAAATTAAAATTTTCACTAAATATTAAATTGTTCACTCATAGTTAAATTTTCAAAAAAAAAAAACAATTTTTTACTGAAAACTTATTTTTTCAATAAAAATTTAAATATTTAAATATTTTTTGCAAAAATTTAATATTTCACTATAAATTTAATTTTTCACCAAAAATTTAATTCTTCACTAAAAAATTAAATTTCTCACTAAAAGTTTAATATATCACTAAAAATTCAAATTTTCATTAAAAATTTAATTTTTCACATAACATTTAATTTTTCACTAATAATTTAATTTTTCACTACAAATTTAATTTCTCACTAAAAATTTAATTTTCACTAAAAATTGAAAGTTTCACTACAAATTGAATTTTTCACTAAAAATTTAATTTTCACTAATATTGAAAATTTCACTACAAATTTAATTTTTCACTAAAAATTTCATTTTCCACTAAAAATTTAATTTTACACTAAAAATTTTATTTTTCACTGAAAATTTAAATTTTCACTAAAAATTTAAATTTTCACTAAAAATTTATTTCTTTGTTAAAAATTGAAATGTTCACTTTCTATTGAATTTTTCACTAAGAAATCTAATTTTCACTAAAAATTCAATTATCTACTAGGGTATGGAGCCTGGAGTAAAGTAGGACATGTTTTGATTTTTTTTTTAAATAAAACATTTAATTAATTTTTTTAAAATTCCTTTTAAGGGTCTAATTTAAAGAATGGTTCATGATCTAACTTTCTGCATTAACAGAATACCATTTATATGGTTTTTAATTGATTTTGATCGATTTTTCGGAACAGTTTAATTTTGAACATGTTGCAAAATGTTGTGGTAAAGTGGGAAACTTCAAACTTTTGACCAATTCTATTTTAAGCTTTCTTTTTTATGTTTTGTTTTTTCATAGAAATATCAAATATATTAAGGACTAGCTGGACTATATTAGCTGGAATATATTAAGGACTTTGCACGACTCGTGCAAAGATTTTGTGAATTAAGAGATATGGATCGATTTTATTAATATAAAAAACATTTTTATTATTTATATCAGTGGCCTGTGCTTGGCTGTGGAAGTTTTTTATTGGTTTTATAAATGTAGTAACCAAATAATAAATCTCCGCCAAAACAACTTTTCTCAAAGACAATTTTTTTTCAGACTGCCCCGTAAAATTCTTCCACATAGAACGCTTTCCCGTAGAATTCTTCCCGGTAGAAATCTTCCCGTGGAAATCATCCCGGTAGAATTCTTCCCGGAAAAAATTTTCCCGTAGAACTCATCCCGGTAGAATTGTTCCCGGTAGAATTCTTTCCAGTAGAATTCTTCCCCGTAGAGTTTTAATGTGGTGAGTTTAGGTGAGTTTAGGTGAGGTGAATTTTGGTGTGGTGAGTTTTAGTGTGGTAAGTTTTAGTGTGGTGAGTTTTAGTGTGGTGAGTTTTAGTGTGGTGAGTTTTAGTGTGGTGAGTTTTAGTGTGGTGAGTTTTATTGTGGTGAATTTTAGTGTGGTGAGTTTCATTATGGTGAGTTTTAATGTGGTGTGGTTGCTTTTGTATATTTTTTTTTGTATTTGAGTTTTTTGTTTCATCTTTTTAGCTTGTGTATGTGCTGAGTTATGTCGTTTGGAATGTTTAGGTTGTATGGGAGGTGTCACGCCCCTTTATCAAATTCCGCCCATTAGTAGCCTATGACACCCTCCGGACTCCATAGTATCCTGGTGCAAAATTGCAGTTAAATCGGTTCAGCGGTTTAGACGTGATGCTGGAACAAACAGACCGACAGACCGACAGACCGACAGACTGACTGACAGACGGACCAAGAGTTTTATATATATAGATAGCAGGGACCCGTGCTTCGCTGTGGACTTTTTTATTGCTGTTATAAATGTAGTAACCAAAACAAAAATAATTCTCCGCCAAAACAACTTTTCTCAAAGACAATTCTTACATGGACTATTCTTTCCCGTAGAATTTTGCCCCTAGAATTTTCCCCGTAGAATATTTTCCGGTACAATTCTTCCCATTAGAATTCTTTCCCTTAAAAATTTTCCTGTAGCTTTTAATTTGGGAGGTGCCACGCCCTGTTCACCAAACCCACCAAGATATACCCTATAATCTGCCCAGGTAAAACAAGCATATTGTGTAAAAATTTATTCGATTCTGTGCAGCCGTTTTTACCGTCCCACTTTACCCCAGAAAATGTTTCCCACTTTACCAAATTATCGCAATTTGAATATAACCTAGCAATAATTAAACAATTTTATATTATTTGCAAAACCCGTTTGTATTTCAAAAGATCTATCATATGCGATAATTTTAAACCTTTTTTTTGAAATATCTACTGAGATCCACATCACTCAGACAGACTATACCTATTCCATTGTATTATGAAATCTATTCCCCTCGTTTTGTTGTTAATATCACCACGAGCGTCCATGCCCAAGTCGGGATTCGAACTCGAGACATTTAGAATGCAAGTTCAGCGCACATACCTCTGGACTGCTGAGGCCGGCTTAAACATACCGTTTTATTTGAAAACGATAAAAATCTTACTTTCAAAAACATTTTTTTCACTTGAAAATTGTTTCTATTTTTAAGAGCAGAAACATGCCAAAAAAAATTGCAATTTTCCACATTACCCCATGTCCCACTTAAGCCCAGGTTCCCCTATATATTAAATTTTTCACTAAAAAGCTTTCTTTCGATTTGGTCTTTCACTGAGATAATAATTTTCAAAAAATAAAAATCTTCTTCTCAGAGATTTATATTTAAATCAAGAACAAAATGGACTCTGATTGAGGGATATTTTTTATTTCAAAATACAAACGTCTTTGGTTGGGAGGTTTTTTATTCCCAAAAATAAAAGTCTTTGGTCGTAGAATATTTTATTTCTAAAAATAAAGTTCTTTCGATGCGAGTGATATGAAAACCTTTATTTTAAATGTCTGTGCTTAAAGGTTATTAGTAGTCAGAGAATTCTGTTGATCGAATTTATGGGGAACTTTTTGTTTTTGCAAAAATAGATAGGACAAACATAAGAAAAGTGGTTGGATTTTTTTTTTTTTTGAACATTACCCTGTTTATTCGAAAATTTTCTTGTTTTGTTTTTTTATTTTTGTAGAATACATTTTTTAGTTTGAACATGTTTTTAACAATTTTTTTGATTTTTTTTTTCTTTTATTGTTTTTGTCGACCAAACTATTTTTAAATTTTTTTTTTATTAATATATTTTTTTCAATTTGTAGGGTGTTATTTGTATATACTCGAATTTGTAATCAAAAGTTACCGTCACTCTGTGGTCCAGTAATATTGAAAGCCATTTGAAATAAGAATTGAGTATCAACACTTCTCAGCTTCTCAAAAATTGCTAATGAGAGATATATTTTGTTTACAAATATTTATATCTCTCGCTGTGCAAGCGCAAGACAAATTCTTCAAAAATAAAGTTTTCTCTCAAACCAAAACCTTTGTTTTTGTTATCTTTCATTTTTTGTTTTTTCCCTGATTTATTTAATAAATCTTATTTAGTGAGAGTTATTTGGAAATTTCCGACACCTGCTGACACCTGCTCCAAATTCAACTTTCACAGAAAATTCAAGTTTTCAATAAAAATGTACTAAAATGAATTCTTCTTTTTCTGATTTTAAACAAATTCTGTAAAATATGTTACTTAAAACGCTATTTCTCTAATATTTCAGCCATATTTGTGAAATTTTTCATTTAAAATGCGTTTTTCTTTTCACTGTATCCTCAATGTTTGCACAGCGAGATATCAGCTGACAATAAACTTTCATCTTTTGTCATTTTCTTTATTGTTCTTGACGACAGCAAACATATTTGCCAAATTCTTTAATTAATAACAGAGCAAATAACCATCAACATATTAAGGATTAACGTGCCATATGTGACCCGCGCAGATAATGCAGAGTCCTGTATACTCTATGTGTCTCTGTGTGTGTTTGTGTGTGTGTGAACAATGAGACAGCAGCAGTAGTAGAAAAAGTTGATGAGTTTAATTATTTCGTTGCTCTAACCCTACCCTACCATGGAACGCACGAGGTCGACGCTGCCAGGCACAAAAGGACTTTTATCACAAATACTCACAGAATGCGAACGACAGATGACAGGCAGACAGACAGTCTGTCTGTCCGCAGGACCTTCTGCCATCGTCCAGTTGCTGTCGATACGACGCAGCAAGTGCGGCATATTTTCAAAGGACAACTTTGAAAAGATGGACGCAGCTCATAGCTGGAGGTGGCTAAGTTGTATAAGTTTCACATTCCTTGAAGTTTTCTATAAATGCTGCTCATTTAGTGTGGCCTCGTGTGACAGATTAGTGCCATGAGTGCATGAGAACTTAAATCGTATCCTTGCATCCTTTAAATTTTTACACTAACCACAGAATTCTCTCTATGTTGTGTGTGTTTTTTCTATTTATTTATTTTATTTAATTTTGTTGTTAATGTCAAATATTTATTTAAGCCATAAAGGTGGCAGCCACAGCCAACATCCCGCCGTCGGTTGACCAAAACAACTAAAATGTTAATTAAATTAAAACCACACCATTGAAGCACCAACAAATCCCTGACGTATTCAGCATCAACGGCAGCAGCAGCACCGCCAACAAATATGGCGGCGACTTTGGCAGAGTCCTTCATTTGCAGTTTTTGTGCATAAATTGCATTTTGCTTATTTTGCACAAAAACTCAACAACCTAAGCGCTCCGAATAATTCAGAAACTAACTACAACAAAATGCTAATCGCGAATGTGTGTAGAGCACAGGAACAGGGGCGATTTTAGCGCACTGGTGGGCCTTATTTATTGTTTTTTGAGTAATTATTGTTTTTTTTTTTATTTAAAATTTATTTTTTGCTCTAAGTAGCCATTGATTTATTATGTTGTATGACATGTTTTCCAATATTTCCAAAAATTTTAAATTTCAAATTTAAACATAAAAATTAAAATTTCCAATTAAAACTCAAATTTTATTTTAAAATTTTTAATTACAAAAAACAAAAATTTAACGAAATATTTGATCTCAAATTTGATTCAAATTTTCACTCAAAATCAAAATTTTCACTCAAATTAGAATTCAAATTTTTACTTAAAATACGATTTTTAACTCAATATTCAAATTTTTACTGAATATTCAAATTTTCACTCAAAATACAAAAATTCACTCAAAATTAAAATTGTTACTCAAAATTAAAATTGTCACTCAAAATTCTAATTTTCACGCAAAATTCAAATTCTCACTCAAAAGACTTTTTTTTTTGCAAAAAATCAATTTTTCACTCAATATTCAAATTTTCGTCCAAAATTCAAATTTTTACTCAAAATTCAAATTTTCAATTAAAATTCAAATTTTCACACAATATTCAAATTTTCACTCAGAATTAAAATTTTCAATCACCATTCAAATTTTCACTCAAAATTTAAATTTTCACTTAAAAATCAAATATTCACTCAAGATTCAAATTTTCACTCAAGATTCAAATTTCCACACAAAATTCAAATTTACACTCAAGATTCAAATTTTCACTCAAAATTCAAATTTTCACTCAAAATTCAAATTTTCACTAAAAATTCAAATTTTCGCTAAAAATGAAAATTGTCATTCAAAATTCTAATTTTAACGCAAAATTTAAATTCTCATCAACATACAAATTTTCACTCAAAATTTATTTTTTTATTTGTTGCGAAAAATCGATTTTTCATTCAATATTTAAATTTTTACTTATAAATCAAATTTTCACTAAAAATTCAAGTTTTCACTCAAGATTAAAATGTTCACTCAAAATACAAATTTTCACTCAAAATTCAAATTTTCACTCAAAATTCAAATTTTCACTCAAAATTCAAATTTTCACTCAAAATTCAAATTTTCACTCAAAATTAAAATTTTCACTTATTAATGAAATTTTCGCTGAAAATTACAACTTTTACTTAAAATTCAAATTTTGACTCGAAAATCAAATTTTCGCACAAGAATCTCATTTTAAGTAAAATTAAAATTTTTACTCAAAATTTAAATTTCGATTCAAAATTTTAATTTCAATTTTCATCCAAAATTCAATCTTTCACAAAAATTCTGAATTTTACTCAAAATTGAAATTTTTACTCAAAATTCAAATTTTCAATTAAAATTCAAATTTTCACACAATATTCAAATTTTCACTCAAAATTTAAATTTTCACTTAAAAATCAAATATTCACTCAAGATTCAAATTTTAACTCAAGATTCAAATTTTCACACAAAATTCAAATTTAGTGAAAATTTAAATCTTGAGTGAAAACTTGAATTTTGAGTGAAAATTTGAATTTTGATATTCAAATTTTTTACTAAAAAATAAAATTTTTTACTAAAAAAATTCATATATTTACTGAATATTTAAATTTTCAGTCAAACTTTAAATTTTTACTCAAAATTAATTTTTCACTCAAAATTCAAATTTGTACCAAAAATTCAAATTTTCAGTCAAAAATAAAATTTGCACTCAAAATTTAAAATTTCACTTGTAATTCAAATTCAGAAGTTTAATCAAAATCAAATTTTTAACAAAAATCAAATATTCAAAATTAAAAAAAAAATTAAAAATAATAAAAGTTAACCCTTTAAAGCGCTCCTGCAGCCCTCAACTATATAAATGATAAAGTTATTTAAATTTTGTTTATAACGCACAAAACAATGATGTGCATTAGTGAAAATGAAAAAATTGTTTGCTACAACTTGTCAAATTATCATATGCAGTGCAAGGATTTGCAATGATTATATTGTAGTAGTATGTGGTATATGTTGCAGAGCAGGTATGAGTGCGAAACTGCGTAGTTATTTTAGCATAAATTATATAAATTATGCAAAAGTCTTCCAAAGAAATGCTTCGTTTTCAGAAAATATCAATAATGCAATAAGTTGGAGTGCATTCAGTAAATTGCACACTATGCTATTTAGACAAATTAATTAAGAAAAGCATTTAGCAAACATAACATGTTATTTATTTATTTAAACTAACCTATTATTGATGGGTGCAACAAAATTTAACCTAATTCAAGTTTTTGCTTTGAACATGTGCTTGACATGCGACGAACGGTGATTTCCCATTTTCCATTTCCCATTATGAATATGACCAAGTTTATGCTGCCATTATTATTATATTTTCCATTACTATGATCATCATAGTACGTAACTGCACAATAGCATTTCTCGCCATTTAATGGTAATCAGTTATTTGTGACGGCATCCATCAAACCTAGATAGTCGGTTGTACTATATCGGATACGTGTGTTTGTGTTTTTGTGCCTTTGTGGTTTTCAACCAAATTTTCTACACCAACATATTGTTTAAAATGTACAGCCAGCAACAGCAACAGTATCAACAACAACAACAACAACATATATTACGACAACAACTACAATACATTACAAATTGTTTGCATATGTAAATGAAAACTAAGTAGATGCCTATAAGCCTCTTCATACATGTGCAGCTCCGAGCTACACCCACAGAGCACATTTACCCCATAGGAAAAATTCCAGCAGTGCTTGTGAAGTATTTTTCCGGTGAAATGGATTTCAATTTTCGACTAGTCGATATGGGCCACAAAAGTTAAAGGTACACCCAGAAAAAAATTCACTCAAATCCCATTAAAATTGGTCAATAGGACTAATATTGATTTAATAGTATACCAAAAATAAATCTTTTCATATAAACTTAATGGCAATGTCATGGTATTTTCTAGTATTTAATGGTATTTTCCGATTAAAACAATAATTTATCTTATTGACTATTTTTAATAGTAAAAAACTATTATTTATATAGTATTTTTTTCTGGGTGTACAACACAAAAATGCTATCTAAAAATGCTATCTATCATAAAAACATATTTGTCTATCATAAAATAATATTATGGAAATATTTATTTTTAATTTTACACATAGCAAAAGAAGATATTAAAGAGTTAACCGGCACTGTAACTTTAAATCAATTACGAAATCTTTTCATTTTCAAACATAACAAGTTGTTCAAGTTGAAGTGATGTTAAATTTAAGAACTATCGACATTATTTAGTTCAATATTAAAATTCAATTGAATTATCAAATCGAATATAGTATTTTGTCACCTTAGAATTCGTTTGCTCCATACGAAATTTGTGTGTAAATATCATGAAATTGAATTTAAATGATTTTTATTTTTTTTATTTGAAATCTTATTTAGGTTAAGCAACATTTTATACATTAAATTAGGAAGAATTAGTTTGCTGCATGAACAGTAAATGCATTAACTTGAAATGTAACTGAGAGCGAATAATTAATATTTTTTTTTTTAACTAAATTTGCCCTTCACGTGAGAAACAAAGTTAAATTATAAAGCTATACTGAATAAATATAAAACTAATCCAAAACTTTATGAATTTTGGTAAAAAATTATGAACTTTTGTAAAAAAAAAAAAAACGAATATAGTATTTTGTCAGCTTAGAATTGGTTTGCTCCATACGAAATTTTTAGTAAATAGAGGTACTTAGGATTTGAATTTAAATGTTTTTTAATTTTTAAAATTTGAAATCTTATTTGGGTTAAGCAACATTTTATATAGCAAATTATGTAGAATTAATTTGCTGCATGAACAATAAATACATTAACTTGAAATTTAACTGAGAGCAAATAATTCATATTTTTTTAACTAAATTTGTCCTTCACGTGACAGACAAAGTTAAATAATAAAGCTAAACTGAATAAATCCAAAACATTATGAATTTTTGTAAAAAATTATGATTTGTTGTGAAAAAAAAAACGAATATAGTATTTTTCACCTTAGAATTGGTTTGCTCCATACGAAATTTTTGAGTAAATAGAGGTACTTTGGAATTGAATTTAAATGTTTTTTATTTTGTAAAATTTGAAATCTTATAAGGGTTAAGTAACATTTTATAAATTAAATTAGGAAGAATTGGTTTGCTGCATGAACAATAAAAACATTCACTTAAAATGTAACTGAGAGCGAATAATGTATATTTTTTTTTTTAAATAAATTTTTCCTTCACAAAGTTAAATATTAAAGCTAAACTGAATAAATTCAAAACTAATCTAAAACTTTATGAATTTTGGTAAAAAATTACGAACTTTTGTAAAAAAAAAAAATCGAATATAGTATTTTGCTCTATACAAAAATTTTGAGTCAATAGAGGTACTTAGGAATTGAATTTAAATGTTTTTTATTTTGTAAAATTTTAAATCTTATTAGGATTAAGTAACATTTTATACATTAAATTAGGAAGAATTGGTTTGCTGCATGAACAATAAAAACATTTACTTGAAATGTAACTGACGGCGAATAATTCATATTTTTGAAAGACAAAGTTAAATGATGAAGCTAAACTGAATAAAACCAAAACTTAAACAAAAATTTATAAATTTTTGTAAAATTTTATTAATTTTTGTATAAAAAGAAAATGGTACATTTTTATTTTATTCGAAAAGCAGAAAAACGATTTGATGATTTTCCCCTGAAAATGCCTTTTACCTTGACAAATTAGTTACTAATGTAATATAATAAAAAGTAATAACGAAAAAAATTCAATAATGAAAAATTTGCTTAAAAAAAAATATTAGATAAACGATTGATTTTAATTTTTAAATATTTTTTATGTATTTAAAATGTTTAAATACTTTTTCATTAAAGGTTTTGCAACAAACTTTTTTTTATTTTTTTTATTTATCTCGATAGTCTTCACAAGAGCTATTCCTAGCGGGTATCACGAAGTGTTCAAATTCAAATTTATATCGTATCGATACATGAAGCAACAACATCATTGTTGTCTGCCGCACCGCGCACCGTATGCCAGCGCGGCATCAAATCGAATCACTGGCGGCAGAGTTGCCAGGGGGCGCGGCATTGCGAGGTGCGACGTGCGGCAGCAGTTTAATATGTTGAAAATGAGTTGAAAATTTGCATTTAAATTAAAATTTACATTCGCCAGCGCAGCACAGCACAACGCATACACTACACGCACCACATGCAAATTTAGCGATTAGTTGTCAAGGCAATGGTTGCCTTTGTGCATGTGTCGGGCAGGATACGCCAGGATGTGTCAGGATGCGTGAGTGTGTGTGGGTGCAGAAACAGCAGCTACAGCTGCTGTTTCTGCCTCTGCATTATGTAATGAGCGCGATTGCAAATGCCAATAACCGATAATTGCTGCAAATGCAACGAGAACGGCAGCCGCCGCCGCACCAACAAAATGTCCTGTTTTCAGCAACTCTTTACTTTGCATACATAGTGCGGCATGCGGCAACAAAAAAAAAAGGACACAGCGATAAGTACAGGAAATGTCATGTAGATGGGTAACATTTTCCGAATGTTGGTCGGTTCCAAATCGCTAAAATCTTCAATGTTTTTCGCTACACAGTGAACGGTGTAACATGTTTCTGGGTACGCCGCTCTTTTCATTATATCAGCCGCAGACCCAGTAGGCACAAGAATTGTTTTTAAAACCGTATTTCCAAGGTGAAGTAATTCTCTTTCGCACTGTATTGCTTTCCAGCAATAGGACTTTTTTCAGCAACAACCTGAGATTAATAAAGCCGTTTTTTTGCTCATATTCAAAATGTATGGTACGCCCATTGATTTTATGGTTTATGCATTAAACATTTTTTTTTTCAATTAACTCAAAAGTTTTGCAATGAATTTGATAGAATTTGAAAAATTTAGTACGACTAATTAAATAATAAAGGGTTTTTCAATAAGAGCGCTACAAAAGTTTTTTTCAAGGGTTTTTCAACAGGGACGCTACAAAAGTAGAGCGACAGGCACAGCAAACGACGCCATATTTCTTGCCGCTCTTTTGACATTTCTCTTCAGTAAGAGAGATGTTGATTTCATGATGTTGAAAAACCCTTTATCAATAATATTGAATGTTTCATAACGAAATCTTATAAAGTTGTATGAAATACTGTTAAGTTTAAAGTATTCCCCAATTATTTTTATAATCTAGTGTCACTGTTTTAATATGTAGTAATATTTTAATAATTAGCTTGAAGTTAAATAAATAAAAACAATGTTTTTTGAGAGACTAATATTTTAGAATTTTAAATAAATGCGAAATGTAGTAAAATTAAATGACTATGTAGTTTTATTTTAACTTTTGCTATATGTATTTATGTAGTAAAATTAAAAAAAGATATAGTAATTTATTTATAAATTTGAGGACGCATAAATTAAGACAACATTTAGGTTTTATTTTTTGTTTTTCATTACAAATGTATTCAAAATATGCAGTAATGCAGTAAAATTATGTAGTTATTTTCTGTACAAAACTGCTTTTCAAAAACATCAATGTAGTAAAAACAAATAGATATAATTTGAAAATAAATTAAATTACTACAAATGTATTTATTTTAAAGAATTTTTTATTTATTTTTAATACAGTATTTTTTTCGTTCCACGGCGACACTGACGAGAGGCGCGTATAACTTGTGTAACTAATTTTCTTTCTTAATTTTAGATTAATCGAATGTATTCGAATATTTCGATGCCATATTTTTGTTTCTAGCTCCACTGCAAGAGTTTCAAGTAATAAAGACAAAAATAGTTATACAAATATAGGATGCCAAATTTTTGTTTCAAATCTACTTCAGGATGGCTAAATATCAAGAAAAATCTACGAAATTCTACAAATAATGACATAAAATATAAAATACTAGCTGGACCCGTGCACACCTCATTCAAAATTTTTTTGAATGTGAGGATATGGAGTGATTTAATTAATATAAGGGCCATTCCACACCAAATCGACCAAAAAAAGTCAAATTTGAGATTTTACCTTTTCGATCTTAATGAACTTTTGGCAACTGATAAAGGGTATCATGCACTAAACAATTTTTTTTTTATTTTTTCCGACCACTACTTCCAGAGATACAGTGGCTCAAAGTTGGAAAAAAAGTGCCAAAAATCACTTTTGTAATGTTGTTCATATTTAAATATCTCTTGAACTAGAAATGCTAGAAACTCTGTTAATGACTCGTTTTAAAGCTAATAGAACAAGCTTTTAGTTGTAATTTCCAAACGGTAACATGTGGCCCGTGGTCATTATCCTTGCACTTCAAAATTGTGGTCCTTAAAAAGGACCTTTTTTAAAATTCTGAAAAAAATTCTAAGTTTTCGTCAATTTATTATAAATGTTCATACAAAATTTTAAGATGGTATTTTGATGGCATCATATTTTAAAAAATTATTTTCTAAATTTTATCAATATTTTTTGTATTAAAAAAAAAAATATATATTTTTTTCAAAAGTAAAATTTGCAATAGTTTTTCAATGTATTTGTAACTCTAATTTCGAAAATGGCGTCAGTTTCATCAAATTATCTCTAGTTTTTGAAATATATACCATTTTTCGTAAATCGTAAAAACTATATGACAAAATCAATATCTCAAAAACTAGATTGAATATGATAAAACTGACTTAATTTTAGAAATCAGAGTTACATATATATTCAGGAATTATTACAACTTTTAGTGTAGAAAAAAAAATTTTTTTTTATACAAAAAAAAAAAATTTAGAAAATTATTTTTTGAAATATGATGCAATCAAAATTCCATCTTAAAATTTTGCATGAACATTAACAATAAATTGACGAAAATTTAGGTTTTTTTTCAGAATTTTAAAAAGGGACTTTTTTAAGGACCACAATTTTGAAGTGCAAGGATAATGACCATTGTTTAGTGCATGTCTCGATACCCTTTATCAGATTTCATTGAAATCGAAGGTGAGTTCCAACCGCTGGTCGATTTGGTGTGGAATGGCCCATAAAGAATATTTTTAGTATTTATTTTTGCTAGTCTGATTGAGTTCGTTAACTTTTCCTGGGTTTCTACGATATATATTCCAAATTTTAAGGAATTTGGTGCAGAGGTTTGAAATTTAGTTTTGGTTTGGTGAATTTTTATATGGTGAGTTGTAGTGTGGTGAGTTTGGTGTAGTGAGTTTTGGTTAAAAAAAAGTAATATCAGAATTTAAAGTTTAGTTAGCATCGATAACATTTGTACTGAGATACAGCATTTTGAATTTTTGGGATGTGCCAATCCCCTCTGTACAACTTGGTTAATTTATGTTCAGCGATTTTACATTGAATCTGAAACTTACACCCTCTCACTTACACCCGCGTAAAAGTGTTTGTGATCGACGAAACCTATACAGTGATCTTCTTCTGGGTCTTTAGAATGTATATTCCAAATATTAACGACACCCGTGCAGAGGTTACATATTTAGTTTTGGTGTGGTGATTTTTTATTTGGTGAGTTTTGGTATGGTGAGTTTGGTGTAGTGAGATTCAGTAAGCTTAGTAATATCCAAATTTAAAGATTGCTGGAAATCAATAACATTAGGGTTGAGATATATCGTACTGAATTTGTGGGTTCTTTTGGAGGTGTCACTCCCTTTGATCAATCTGATTTTTTTATGGTATAGGATACTCAGTGGACTTTATATCATAGTAACGCAAATACGTTCATTGGTTTTGCTATGAATCCGATTTATACAGCAAAAATAAAAATAGATGTGGTCAACAAAAACTATATAGTGACATTCTCCTGGGTCCAAATTTTAAGGAAATACGGAAAATGAGTTTTATATACATAGATTAAAAAAAATTGACCTAACGACTCAGAAAACGAAAAAAATGACAAATGCATTAAAAAATGACATGTCATCAAAATCCTAGTTCTGATTATAATTAAACATCAAAAGTATGAATTTTAAATAAATACAGAATGTTATAAAAATAAGGACACATATAGTTATATTTTGACATTTATTTTGTAGTAGAATAAATACAAAATTCAGTAAAATAAGTTATATTTGAAGTTAAATAAATAAAGTATGTAGTAAAACTAAATGCAACTATAGTAATCTATCTACATATTTCATGATGTATAAATATTCAAAAATATAGATATTTTAAAACAAATAAATACAAATTTAGTTTACCAGTGTATTCAAAATATTATTGCGTTTCATAAAAAAAACAACTAACTCTATGTAGTAAAAACAAATACATTTTTTTTTTGAAGTAAATCAAATACAGAATATTTATTTTAAAGACATGTTTAATTGTTTTTAAAACAGTATTTTCTCGGTATTGTAGCCGCGGTAGCTCAGTGGTTAGTGCGTTGAACTGCGAGCCGAAAGGTCCCCGGTTCAAGCCTGGACTTGAAAATGGCAAACCTACGAGAGTAAAACATTGCCTATGAAAAAGCTCTCACCCGCCTTTCGGATTCGACAATAAACTGTAGGGCCCACCACTTTGAGTACAAATATAACACGCACAGCTCAAAATGGTGAGAGAGCTCGGCCTAAGTTCTTATAGGACTGTAGTGCCAAACTATTATTATTATTATTTTTTCGGTATACTTAATAGTTTTTAAAAATGTATTAAACAGATTGGTTGCTGATTATATTGGAGCACATCGATTGTATAAAGCACGAGAAATTTACAATTACCTTTCTAAAAAAGGAATACAAATGCAGACAATTTTCAGACCTCATTTACTAAATCATTAAAACTGTAATATGATGAGTATATAAAGTGCATATAAGAGATGGTTCCTATTGCAAAAAGTAAGCAATACAGACAACTGTCTACTGGGTCTGTTTAAAAATATGTTGTTGTATGTTTGTGCGTTGGATGTTGGCAGTGTCAAGTATTTTTTAGACAGCCACGCAGTTTAGTTTTCCGGTGTTGACGCTGGTTCAAATTTTTGGCTGGTTTGAGTGTCGGTCGCCTGTGATGTTGTCCAGTGGCTGTAACAGTGTAGGTGACTCTGTCTGTCTGTTCGTCAGTCTGTCGTCCGTCTTTTTGTGTGTGTGTGTTGTTGTGTTTGTGTTGCGCGGTTGTTGGGCGTTGTTGACGCTTGTCAACTAACGTGGCGAACGTGTTGCGTTTGAGCTGTGCCGCGCTGCGTTGCGCTGTGCCATTTGTTGGTCGTGGAGCCGTAGGCTGTGCTGCGGAGCGCCGCCATTATTTTGCATTTTGCGTTTTTGTGTTGTTGCAATGATGTTTTTGTTGTTTGCGTAATTTGGCTTTAATTGTTTGTTATGAGGCTTTTTCTAAAATGACGTAATTGCTATGCAATCGAAATGAGTTTTTTATTGGCAACGAATGTAGCCGGCAGCGTAGCTTAATTTTATTGGCTGCACTTAAACAACAACAACAAGAACAGCAGGCAATAAAATTTAATGCATTTTTGGCATAAAGTACTAAAGAACTTAAAAGCAGTAACAAAAACAACAAGCAATAACAAACATGGTTAAAAAATAAAAAAAAAAAAAATTGGAAAAAAAACAAAGTTCGTTGTAAAACAATTTAATTTAAAAGTTTGGCAACTACTTTCAAGGTGCGCGATAGAGACAAATAGTGCGTCACACAGACGCAGACACGTAGCACAACAAAAACAGACAACAACACACACAACAACAAAGACAACGACAACAACAAGTGAAGTAAACAACACACATTCGTATTTTGTTTTTAATGTTGTTGTTGTCGCATAATGTTGTTTCCTGCAAACATCACTGAATAAAAAAAAAAACTTTGGTTGCAACGATGCTGATGACGATAATAACAACAACAACCACATCAGTCACATAGCGTCAGGTGTGAAGAGTGCAGCAATAGTTTTGTCACAAAGAAAAACTTTTTCGATTTCGTTCTCGATGCTGCTGATGTTGTTTTGACTTTGTTATTCTCGCCAATTTCTCAATTTCTACTGAGTGTTAATTTTTGTTATTTTTAATTTGTTGCACTCATCAGAAGAAGCACCAACAACAACAACAACAACAGCATCAATTTGTTGCACTCTTTTCAAGTCAATGTCCTAGAGAGACAGATTGCGCAATAGAGAGAGATAATTGTAATCACTTACAATAGTTTTATATAATTCGCAAGTAAAAATTTTAAATTTGTTTAAATTTTAATTTCTGAAAAATTTAGATATTTATTACATTATCAAATTGAGTAACAATAAAAATAAAAGTGAACATTTAAAAAATTAAAATTTTATGAGTGAAATTTTGAATTTTAATTGAATATTTTCATTCTGGATTTTTTTTTAGTAAAAAATTTTAATTTTGTTTGAAAATTTTAATTTTGAGTGAAAATTTAAATTTTGAGTGAAAACTTAATTTTGAGTGAAAATTTTAATATTGAGTGAAAAATTAAATTTTGAGTGAAAATTTTAATTTTGAGTGAAAACTTTAATTTTGAGTGAAAATTTTAATTTTGAGTGATTTTGAGTGAACATTTCAATTTATAGTCAAAATAGTATTTTTATGCAAACATTTTAATTTTGAGTGAAAATTTTAATTTTGAGTGGAAATTTTAATATTGAGTGAAAATTTTAATTTTGAGTGAACATTTTATTTTGAGTGAAAATTTGAATTTTTAGTGAAAATTTGAATTTTTAGTGAAAATTTGAATTTTTAGTGAAAATTTAAATTTTTAGTGAAAATTTGAATTTTTAGTGTAAATTTTAATTTTGAGTGAAATTTTTAATTTTTGTGTGAAAATTTTAATTTTGAGTGAAAATTTTAATTTTGAGTGAAAATTTTAATTTTGAGTGAAAATTTTAATTTTGAGTGAAAATTTTAATTTTGAGTGAACATTTTAATTGTGAAAATAGAATTTTGTGTAAAAATTTTCATATTTAGTAAAGTTTTTAATTTTTAGAGAAGATTTTAATTTTGAGTGAATATTTTAGTTTTGAGTGAATTTCATATTGAGTGAAAATTTTAATTTTAGGTGAAAGTTTTAATTTTGAGTGAAAATTTTAATTTTTGAGTGAAAATCTTAATTTTGAGTGAAAATTTTAATTTTGAGTGAAAATTTTAATTTTGAGTGAACATTTTAATTCTGTGTGAAAATTTGTATTCTTAGTGAAATTTTTAATATTTTTTATAGTGAAATTTTTAATTTTGAGTAAAATTTGAGTGAAATTTTTAAGTTTTGTATTAACACATAAATTTTGAGTGAAAACTTAATTTTTGATTGAATATTTTAATTTTGAGTGAACATTTCAATTTATAGTCAAAATAGTATTTTTATGCAAACATTTTAATTTTGAGTGAAATTTTAAGTTTGAGAGAAATTTTTTGTGAAAATTTTAATTTTGAGAGAAATTTTTTGTGAAAATTTTAATTTTGAGTGAAATTTTTAAATTTTGTGTGAAAATTTGTATTCTGAGTGAAAATTTAAATTTTGAGTGAAAACTTTAATTTTGAGTGAAAATTTTAATTTTGAGTGGACATTTTCAATTTGAGTGAAATTTTTAATTTTTTTATGAAAACATTTATTTCGAGTGAAAATTTTAATTTTGAGTGAAAATTTTAATTTGAGTGAAAATTTTATTTTTGGTTGAACATTTTTATTTTTAGTGAAATTTTTAATTTTGAGTGAATATTTAAATTTTGAGTGAAATTTTAATTTTGGGTGGAAATTTTAATTTTTTTGTGAAATTTTTAATTTTCTGTGAAAATTTTATATTCTGAGTGAAAATTTAAATTTTGAGTGAAAAAATATAATTTTGAGTGAAAATTTTAATTTTGTGTGGAAATTTAAAATTTAAGTGAAATTTTTAATTATTGTATTAAAACATAAATTTTGAGTGAAAACTTTATTTTTGAATGAATATTTTAATTTTGAGTGAATATTTTAATTTTGGGTGAAATTTTTCATTTTTAGTGACATTTTAAATATTGAGTTAAAATTTTAATTTTGGGTGAAAGTTTTAATTTAGAGTGAAAATTTTCATTTTTTAAATTAAATTTTTTTATTTATTTTTTTTTTAGTACAAATTTAAATTTTAAGTGAAATAATTAATTTAATAATTAAGTGAAGTTGAATATTTTCATATTGAGTGAAATTTTAGAAAAGAGAAAATTTAAAATTTTTGTGTATATTTTGACATTTTGAATTTTAAAGTGAACATTTTTTTTATTAAAAATTGATATCTAATGGCAAAATTAATTTTGAACATAGATTTTATTTTGCAGTATAGAAATTTTGAAAAATATTCAAAATCCTTTTTTTTTAATTAGTAAAAAAAAAAAAAATTTTCGACAATTTCAAAAGAGAAAATTCTCCTGAAATTTTTATTTTTTTATATGTAATATATGTATTTTGTTTTTATGCATCAGAATACTAGACATTTATTTCTATTTATAGTCCTTCATACCACTGCCATTACTTTTATGCCGCATAAATCGTCTCAACTGTCTGCTTCTTTTTAAATCAATCCTTGCAATTCGATTTATTTTCGCATTCGTCTCTCAGTCGTCTTAGCAAACACGCACCTGGTACCTGGTACAGCGCCAACTCTGTAGCACCCTTTAGCAATACCCCGCATCTTAAGCCGACTCAATCCAACAAATTCACTCAATAGCATCAGCATCAAGTGTTCGACGACTTCGCGTCGTCCTTATCTTCGTCGTTGTTACTACCAGCTTCGTCTACATCGTCGTCATCGGCGCGTCGTCCGGCACTTGTAACGGCTGCTGAGCCTGCAGGATTTGCGCGCGTCTCGGACAGTTCTGCGCTGCGCTGCGCGTAACTGTTAATTACTTTCATTAAATAATGCTTTTCTGCAGTTGAAAATTGAATTTACTTTTAATTAAAATTCACTGGAGATGTTTTTCTTGGCACCGGCAACAACTACTCGTACTACTACTTTTTATCCTTTTTTCCACTTTTTCTTCTACTACTTCGTTCGAAGTCCTTCAAGTCGCTCCAATCTTAATTTTGCTACTTCAGCATTTTTTTGTTTTGCTGTTTTTGCTTCATTGCATGGCGCGGCAGCACCGCTTGCAGCAGCACAACAAGGGCATGAAGGACAAAAAGGACGACTAGGACGTAAAGGACGCATGCTGCGTGGCAATGGCATTGGCAATTAGACAATAGCAACGGTAAATAAGCCAAAGAGTGCCACAACTACAACTTCGATTCTTGGCCTCATCCTGCAAAATACCGACTGACGGTATTACTGACTGACGCACTGATTGCAGCGTTGTCGACGTCACCGTCGACTTTGGAGACATTTTGGCGGCAAAGTTTTTTAAGTGCTGCGCGCTTTCCAAGACTTGTCACTTGAAGCACACTCCAGTGTGTCTTCGAATTACGTACATATGTCTCTGGCAGGAGCCCCATTTCAAGACCCCGTTTTTTCGCCTTCCTCTATCATTTCTTGGCATAAACAAAGTGTTTGCTAAGGCGCCGCTTTGGATGTGCGCTACAAAAGAGCCACCAATGAATATCATCCTAATAAATAAACTAAAACAATTAGAAAAATATAACGGTAGACCAAATTTTGGGAATATAAAGGTAGTTCAGAAAAATGTATTCCGAGAATTTCTATGAAAAGCTGCCCTATCCCTTTAATATGCCATAAATCTACCTTTAAAATTGCACAATATTTTATATTCCGCTATGCAGTTACCAAAAACTTCCATTTCTAACTGAAATTTGACCATGATATTCCTTAAAAAAGACTGACATTTTGTCTCGGTACGCCAGACACAATTTCCGTCAGACTCAGAGCAGTTTAGAAACATTTTATCGAAGGATTTTGAGCAGGAAATGGTTGAGTTTGCATCAAGAGCTGCTTATTTACTACTCTTCTGCAAACTTCCCTGGAATCTGCCTTCAAATTTTTCTTAAATTGAATAAACTGCCAAAAATATGCACGAAACTTTCTTGAAAAATGTCTGCAAAATTATCTCGAGTCACTAGAAAAAATGTTTGACAGACTCTAGGTAGTTAGAAAAATTTATTCGGAAGATTTAAAGCAGACAAAGGCAAATTTTATATCAAATGCTGCCTATTTTTTAACCCTTTTATAAAAGATTTAAAGTTTGTTTGCCAAAGTATTCGTAAAATATTTCTGAAAAGCCCCAGATATTTATAGGTTCATATATCGTCAGTGTCATGCCAAAGGGGCGAAGAAATTTGAAAAATTGAAAATCTTGGGCCAATCTTTTCGTTTTTTTTGCTATAACTCTTTATTGATGAAGATAAAATAGTGATGTTAAGACGAAACCGAAAGAGCGAATTCGAAAATTTGAAAATCTTGTCATGCCAAAAAGGCGAATCTTTTCGTTTTTTTGCTATAACTCTTTATTGATGCAAGATAAAATAGTGCTGTAAAGGCATTTATTGTTTGTTTTTAAAGCACATATCGATTGGTATCATTATTTAAAAATAATTTTCCAAAATTTTTTTTGCAAATGATAAAAATTCAAAAAAATATTTAAAAATAATGTTGCTGATCGATAAGTGCTTTAAAAACAAACAACTAATACCTTTACACCACTATTATAACTTATATGAATAAAAAGTTATGGCAAAAAAACAATAAGATTCGCCCTTTTGGCATGACAACATTTTCAATTTTTCGAATTCGCTCTTTCGGTTTCGTCTTTTGTGGCTTGAAATATTCAACCAAACCACACAGGATTTTGTCACAGTATACTTGAGGAAAAACAACATTTAAAAATGTAAAAAAAATGCAAATGTCAAACATTGAACATTCTTTGCTTTGGCATAATAGTGAAGGTATTTGCTAAAAACCATATGAAAAATTTGTTATAAATTTAATATTTTTTCTTAGTGCTCAATTCATTTGGTGGTTGCATCTTATCGTCTTAGGCTGTTCCAATGTTGACGCAGATGCGGATGTAAATATGTTTGCAATTAGTTGCCAGTTGAAGGCGTCTCTGGTCGTGGCACCACTACTCCGAGTGCTTTATAATGACGGGGAGTTGGGTGGCTACACATTGTGCATAATTAGTAATTGTTCTCGCAGTAGTAGTAGTAGTAGTTGGCTGATCTCGAGGATGTCGACACAATGCGACGCAACGTTAGAGTTGTTTGTGAGGTTCTAATTAAGATTAACATTCAGGATGCAAAACTCTTAATCATATTAACAATATTTAGAGGGCAATGTGATGGTGGTATGACTTGTTGTTAGGCGCATAGTTTAAAATAATGTGCATGATGTCTAAATAATAAAATATTTATTTGGTATTTAATGCTAGGTTTTAAGATAGTAATGGGGTAGCAGAAAGCAATGGATTTGAAATTCAAATAAATATATAGTAATTCACATTGTTCCTTTTCGAATACAGTTTGAATATCAAAGTAAAAGAGACAAATTGTCTGCCTGTTACAGAAAATGGAAACTAATACTAAATCTAATTGTATCCTTATATTCTACACTCAAAATAACTTCTAGTACATTTTACGAAATATTTTTTCGTAATTTTTAAATTCGTAAAATACGCGTATAACTCGGTGAATTTCAAATAGATATTTCTGAATTTCAAATGGACATTTTCTGAATTTCAAATGGAAATTTCTGAATTTAAAATGGAAATTTCTGAATTTTAAAAGGAAATTTTCTGAATTTCAAGTGGAAATTTCTAAATTTCAATTGATGTCTGTTGAATTTCAAATGGATGTCTTTTGAATTTCAAATGGAATTTCTGAATTTTAATTGATGCCCTCTGAATTTCAAATGGAAATTTATAAATGTCAATTGATGTCTTTTCAATTTCAAATGGAATTTCAATTGATGTCTTCTGAATTTCAAATGGAATTTCTGAACTTCAATTGATGTCTTCTGAATTTCAAATGGGATTTCTGAACTTCAATTGATGTCTTTTGAATTTCAAATGGAATTTCTGAATTTCAATTGATGTCTTCTGAATTTCAAATGGGATTTCTGAACTTCAATTGATGTCTTTTGAATTTCAAAGGGAAATTATGATTTTCATTTGATATCTTTTGAATTTCAAATGGATGTCTTTTGAATTTCAGATAGAATTTCTGAATTTCAAATGGAATTTTTGAATTTCAATTGATGTCTTTTGAATTTCAAATGGAATTTCTGAATTTCAATTGATGTCTTTTGAATTTCAAATGGAAATTATGATTTTCATTTGATGTCTTTTGAATTTCAAATGGAATTTCTGAATTTCAAATGAAATTTTTGAATTTCAATTGATGTCTTTTGAATTTCAAATGGAATTTATGAATTTCAATTGATGTCTTTTGAATTTCAAATAGAATTTCTGAATTTCAATTGATGTCTTTTGAATTTCAAATGGAATTTCTGAATTTCAATTGGTCTTTTGAATTTCAAATGGAAATTATGATTTAGCCGGCCTCAGCAGTCCAGAGGTAGCGCGCTGGACTTGCATTCTGAAGGTCTCGGGTTCGAATCCCGGCTTGGGCATGGGCGCTCGTGGTGATATTAACCACAAAATTGTAGGGAATAGATTTCACAGTACAATGGATATAGTCTGTCTGAGTGCTGTGGATCTTAGTAGATATTCCAAAAAAAAAAAAAAAAAAAAAAAAAAATGATTTTCATTTCATGTCTTTTGAATTTCAAATGGAATTTCTGAATTTTAATTGATACCCTCTGAATTTCAAATGGAATTTCTGAATTTCAATTGATGTCTTTTGAATTTCAAATGGAAATTATGATTTTCATTAGATGTCTTTTGAATTTCAAATGGATTTCTCTTGAATTTCAGATGGAATTTCTGAATTTCAAATGGAATTTTTGAATTTCAATTGATGTCTCTTGAATTTCAAATGGAATTTATGAATTTCAATTGATGTCTTTTGAATTTCAAATGGAAATTCTGAATTAAAATGGAAATTCTGAATTTCATTTGATGTCTTTTGAATTTCAAATAGAATTTCTGAATTTCAAATCGAATTTTTGAATTTCAATTGATGTCTCTTGAATTTCAAATGGAATTTATTAATTTCAATTGATGTCTTTCGAATTTCAAATGGAAATTCTGAATTCAAATGGTCTTTTCTTGATCTTTTCTGAATTACATTGATAAATGGTGTAAACTAAGATTGTAAGAAATGCGCAAGAACAAGTAAAAGACCAAGAGGCTTGCAGGTTTTTTTTTATTTCGAGCTAAAAACGGACTACGGATTATAAGGAGGATTTGTAGGCTGGATGGCTTGATTAGTAAGTGCGTTGGACTACGAGCCAAAATTCATACATTTGATTTTAATAAATACAGAATGCCATAAAAATTAATGAAGTTTTTCATATTTTTATGTAAATAGAGAATATAAGAAAAACAAATGCAGATGTAGTAATTTATTTACACATTATAAAACGTATAAATTAATACAAAATATCGTTCTTTTCAATGCAAATGTAGTACATTTTTATGGAAATGTAGTACATTTATGTAATTCATTTCCAATCAATAGCAAGTACATCAATGTATCGCAAATAAATACATTTGATTTCGAACGTAAATCAAATACATATGTGTTTATTTTAAATACAACAAAATTCTTTCTATTTTGGTAACCTTTTATTAGCAAAATAATTTAAAAACAAAAAATGTCACAAACAAATATCACAAATAAAACTGTTATTTTTGCCATTAACGGGCAGTTTTTAATTTTTGTATTTCGTTTTTAACTTTATTTTTTATTTCACTTATACTACTATTCAACCGTTACCACTGGACATTTTCAATAAACAGTTTTCGAGCAATTGCAGCTCATTTAAAATGAAGCACCGCAATTTATGCGAAATGTCAAAACTTTAGCCACTAAAATTAGCGCAATACCTGCAATAGTTGCTGTGTTGTGTTGCTGCTTCTCTGCTGCACAGATTTGTTGTAATTTATCAAAGTTTAAATTTTACATGACATGTGTTGCATTGGTTGCTGCCACTACTGCAGCAATCATAACAAAATAGAATTTTCACAATTTCTGTACAAAATCAGCAACAAAATTCAAAATCAGAGTCAACTCAACATCTGACCCTATCGCACATGCACAAC
Source organism: Dryomyza anilis (assembly GCA_951804985.1). Taxonomy (NCBI): domain Eukaryota; kingdom Metazoa; phylum Arthropoda; class Insecta; order Diptera; family Dryomyzidae; genus Dryomyza; species Dryomyza anilis. Next base: position 123,069,272 of record OX638130.1, on the reverse strand, counting down.
TCATACCAATGAAAATAATGATGAAAATTTGACAAAATTTTGATGCGGGCTCACGTAATGCACCGGCATCAATATTGCAAGTTGTTGATAGCAACAACAACTAAAATACAATGTTGGTAGTAACCAGAAACAACAACAACATGAGCTCGAGTGACCATGAGTTACAAAGTGGAGTCACAGAGTTCCAGAGAAATTGACTTAATAGCTCATCAATGATTCTACCGGACATCCTTTCTGTCCAGGCGTATCCGGTATGTTGAGCCATAGCAGACAGCAGATTATGCACGATATATATATGCGGTGCAGAGAAAAAGGAAATGCTTGGGGGGGGGGGGGTTTGTGTGGGATGGTTTTGTGGAATGCAATGAAATTTTGAATATTGTTTAGAACAATTGTTATAAATACTTGGTATGTGTGGAAATAATGATGGAATAGTGCAGTATGTGTGATTTGGGCTTTTGTCTCATTTATTATGCAAATATGCAACAGAACAAGTGCTTCAAAATGACAGACTGACCGACCAAACGACCGACCGAACTGACAGCTTGACTATTTGACTGAAATAGAGATTTTGCCAGGAATTTGACAGGTGCACAAGGTGATGAGCTCTGATTCAGAACTACTGTCTAGAAAAATTTCATAAATCTCCATGATAGACAGAGCAGTATCAAAATGATCAAAACGCAGAGGAAAAAATATTGATTAATTTCATTCTTCTAACTATTTTTCATTGTATTGATGAATTATTCATAATAATGAACACTACAAAACATCAAAGATATGTATTCATCATCTATTTGATAAAAGACAGAAAAAGTGTTCTTCAATTTGAAGAAGTGTATCGAAGACTACATTTCATTATATTTTTGAACAAATACATAAAACACAATATATATATACATCATATTGATGAATTTTGTTCATTAAAACAAATATTTTTTTTTATTTACTTTTGCCACATTTTGAGTTTTCTAGTGGTTTTTGTATAAGATATTGAAATGATATATTTATACAAAATTTTATTTTTCTATAAAAATAAAATTCGAAAATAATTTTTTTTTTTAAGAAATTTTTTTTCTAAACTTTTTTCAATTAAAATAGTTATATTAAAAAAAAAGCTGACGTTACATTTTTTTTAATTTCGAAATTTTAACTTCAATTTGAAGAAGTTTATGCAAAGACAACATTAATTACATTAATGAAAAATACATAAGTTACAAAATATATGTACATCATATCGATGAATTTTGTTCATTAAATCAAATATTTTTTTCAATCCTTTTTTTTGGCAAACAAAAACCTATTTTTCTTTATTTTAAAAATTTTTTTTTTGGAAAAAATATTTTTTCGAAAACTTTTTTTGTTAACCTAAAAAGTTTTTTTTTATAAAAAAATCTGTTTTTTTTTAATAAAAAAAAATATTTATTTTTAATAAAAAAAAAAAATGTTTTTTTTTAATAAAAAAAAAAATGTTTTTTTTTAATAAAAAAAAATGTTTTTTTTTTAATAAAAAAAAATATTTTTTAAATTTTTTTTATTTCAAATTTTGCTAACAAATTTCTGAATAATTATAAATTAAAAAAAAAACATTTAAAAAATTACGATTTTAATTCAATGAATGAAATATTCCATATGATGAATCTGTTAGTTGTTGAAAAATTCATAATATTGATGAAAAAAATTGATAAATTGAAATTGCACGTTTTCCAAAATGGCGTTCATTAGCGGCGCCATTGTTCGTTGCGAAAAATATGTATTTTTTTTTGCATTTCCATTATTTTGCAAATGATGCTATGTCCACAAAATCTATCAACATCATCAGCATCAGTTTGATCATGATTGTCACTAATTCAGCCGTTATCATCAGGCTTATTATGTTCACGGTCATCACATCTTGTTGACCAAATTGTTCAAAAAAAAAATAAGGAAAAAATCAAAACACAGTATCAAAAAAAAACAGTAACATGTCGTCGTTGTGATGCGTGGTTTTGATATCTGCTCCGGCACAGTCCAGTCCACATTGTGTGAACGATACCCAGTTCGTCGGTAGAGATACTTTGTTCAAATGCCTATCGCGACGTGGTCAGCTCAACCATCTTGCCGTACGTTGCCTGTTTTTGAAGCATTGGTTGCTGCTGCCACCACCACCATCATCATCACCACAATGACTGAAATATGACCAAAATGTCAAAGGACGACTCTGCGAAAGAAGGGGTAAAAACAAAAGAATGGCTACAGTGGAACAAATATAATATTTACAGTTTTATAAAGTAGTTCAAAGTCCATATTGGATATTATGCATGTGTTAAAGGTAATTATTTTTTTTTTAAATTTCAACTATATTAGATCACAGATATTGATGATTTGAATTAATGACATATCACAGTTTTAGTTTTTATTTTTGGAATTTTTTATTATTTCCTGTTTTGTGATCATGTCTATATAGATTTTATATAGAATAGGCTGATCATGCCCATTTTTAATACCAGATAGCGTAGGAACATAATTAATTTTTCTTTAGAGTTTCATTGATCTACCTATTCTGGATTTCCTGTAATCGTGAACTTAGCAGACCAATATATAGACATAGCTAATCAAGAATATATATCGATTATCATACAAAAAAATCATAATAAAAGTCTGTCCGTAAAATGAAAGCTTACTTCGTAAAAGTATCAGACACAAAAAAGAAATGTTGGATCCCGCCAAAAACCGCGAAAATTGTATTTCATTTTTTTTTTTATTCGATGTTCGAACATCCAGTTTTATATATTGTTTGAAAGGTCCAGGCTGTTACTTTTTTTAGCATTTTATTCGATCCGATCTAATGAGCACCCTGTTTTTGAGTGTTACAAACGGATTACTAAAGTGAATACAGCCTTTCACGTTTATTGTAGGTTATACGTAAATATAACTATTATTTTTTATATGCACAGAAAAAAAAAGTTCATCATTTGTTCATCAATTTCATGAATTTGTCATTACTACTCAATCAATGACCACATTCATCGAATTTATGAATCGTTTAGAAAATCGTAATGAAAAAAGTTCATAGTATTGATGAACGCATTCATAATATTTATAAAAAAATTCATGATATTTATGAACTTTTAAACTTTTTAAAAATAAAAATAAAAATAAACTATTTTCTTGTATTATTTTTTATTTTATTAAACTACTTTATTATTTTTATTTATTGAGTGCGCTGCTTTACCTAAAAAATGAATATGAACACCTTAATGACGGAAATCATAACAATTATGAACGCGATGTTCATAATTTTTTATTGTGCGATTCATATATATGAAGAATAGTTCATAAATAGAATGATTTTTTCCATGTATATAATGAACAGTGTTAGAATTGAAGGCGTTCATTCCATTTATGTGTGAACTTTTATATATAATAATATACTCACATATTATGAATTTATTCATGACAGGAAAATTCATATAATTGATGAAACTTTTGAGTTGAGTAGTCGGTCTATTTCTTTTGGTATTCGAATATTCGTTTGTTAATCGAAATTTCTTTTTGGTATTCGAAATATGTACTCACAATTGCTATGTATGGAAATTTACAGATTTTTGATTGAGAATGTCAAAGTCTAAAAATGCTCTATTGGTTGAGAAAAATCGATGTGTTGAAATTGTATTGATGAAGTCGGAATATTGAAAATGGAATTGCCGGGCTTTTGGTACACAAATCGAAAATTTACAAAGTTCTAAAAAAAAAGGTTTTCGCTTCGTTAAGAAGTATGGTTCTTTAGTTTGAAAATAATTACAAAAGAAACGAACGGAACTATTTATAAATAAAATTATAGCTGAAAGAAAAAAAAGTATGAAGTTTCAGCCCTTACAAATCTGTTGAGTTTGCTGTACTGCTGTACTAAGTAGTATCAATCAATAATATAATAATAGTTTGGCGCTACAGTCCTGTATAGGACTTCGGCCGAGCTCTCTCACCATTTGTGCCGTGCGTGTTATATTTTTACTCAAAGTGGTGGGACCTACAGTTTATTGCCGAATCCGAACGGCGGGTGAGACTTTTCATAGGCAATGTTTTACTCTCGTAGGTTTGCCATTTACTGCCGAGAGGTAGTGCGGTATAGAAAAATGTTTCTATGGAAAGATGTTGTTAGCCCCAGTCCAGGCTTGAACCGGGGAGCTTTCGGCTCGCAGTCCAACGCACTAACCACTGAGCTACCGCGGCTACAATCAATCAATGCCTTGGTATAAAAATTTTAATTAAAGTTTTCAAAAGTATTCAGTAATGGGTTCTAATTATTTATATTAAGATGTTTTGTATCTTTTGAAGTCATTTTGCTCCACTGTAATTGCATCAAAGAATAAACGAAATATCAAGCCAACGCATCACTTGCAGCTCATTGCTGATTGCGACATCTTGCGTATGTTTGTGTGAATTTGTGCGAATGTGTGTCTCTGTGTTTGTGTATGTGTGGCTGAGTACAATACTAACGTGTCCAGCTGAATTTCACACAAGTACCCATGCGTACGTCCCTCTGTATGCCTGTCTGTCTGCAATTGTATATGAGCGACTTCCGTTTTGACTTTGAATTCAATGGCATCGCTGCCGCAATCGCTGGCAACCACAATTTCGGCTTTCGTAGAAGCTGCAGAAGTAGCACCGGCAGCAGTCAAGTCGACAGAGACATTCGAGCGACGTACGGAATGCGTCTGTGAAAGACGAAAGTTAGACGACAAAGCAGAACGAACGACTCACAAAACGCACAACGCATTTTGAACGAAGTGATAGCCGTAAAAAATAAAAGCTACTGGTTCCAGCTAGGGTTGTGCTGAATTGTTGACATTTATAAATGTAGATTGTTGACATTTATAACATGTAGATAATAACAAAGAATTAATTAAGAACTTTACCGAGAAATAAACTTTTTTTATATGAATTACTAAAGCACTGATATACTAAATTTTATATATATTACCGAATTCGAGGACACCTAGAAATTCAAATCCATTTCGAAGATGGACAAAATATAAATTTTATGGAAATTCACAACTTTTCACTTTTTTTTGAAAATTTTTTATAATGTTTCTTTTCGAAAAAAAAATTATATAAAAATATTGAATTTTGTTTTTTTCAAAATTTTTTTTTAATTTTTTTTTTAAATTCGTTTAATGTTATTTTTCAAAAAAAATTTTGAATAATTAAAATTTTGATTTTTTTTTTCAAATTTTTTTTTTCAAGTTTTTTTTCTGTAATTTTTTAAATAAAATTTTAACAAGAACCCTTTTTTCGAATTATTTAAAAAAAAAAAATGGAAAATTCGTAAAAAAATATTATATTCATAAATATTATGAACGAATTCATTGTATTGAATATTTTGTTCTTCACTATGATATTCTATAGTATGAATAACGACGCCATATTTCTTGCCGCTCTTTTGACATTTCTCTTCAGTAAGGTTTGCCATTTCATGATGGAAAGATATACGAGCCAACAACAAGTCGAAATTATTAAAATTTACTACCGAAATTCGGAGTCAGTGGCCTCAACGTTAAGAGCGCTACGTCCAATTTATGGTTGTCATAATCGTCCTAGCAGATCAACAATTGAGCGTCTAGTGGAAAAATTTGAATCCACAGGTACAGTACAAAATGTTCCCGTGCCAGTGAGACAAAGAAGTGCCCGTAGGGTTGAGAATATTGCTACCGCTGAGGCTTCAGTTGAAGAACGCCCAAATGTGTCTCTCACACGTCGTTCTCAAGCGTTGGGCATCTCTGTGACGCCCTTGTGGCGAATTTTGCGAAAAGATCTTGGCCTACATCCTTACAAAATCAAATTGACGCAAGAACTGAAGCCGCTTGACCACCAGAAGCGTCGTATGTTCGTGAATTGTCAGACAGCAATCCACACGTACTCCATGAGTCATCTTTGCATCCCAAAAAAATTACGGTTTGGTGCGGTTTATGGGCCGGCGGCGTCATTGGGCCGTACTTCTTTCGTGATGATCAAGACCGGCACGTTACTGTGAATGGGAATCGCTACCGTTCAATGATAACCGAATATTTTTGACCCCAATTGGATGATATGGACTTGGAGGACATGTGGTTCCAACAGGACGGCGCCACAAGCCACACAGCGAATGCCACAATCAATTTAGTGGAGAACGTGTTATCTCACGAAATGGTCCAGTCGATTGGCCGCCTAGGTCGTGCGATTTGACGCCGTTAGCCTATTTTCTGTGGGGCTACGTCAAGTCTATGTCTATGCCAACAAGCCAGCGATGATTGATGAACTTTGTACGAATACGAACGTGAAATTGCAGCAGTATCGGCCGATTTATGCTTGAAAACTGTCGAAAATTGGGTTCAGCGTCTGGACTTCTGCAAGCGTGCCCGTGGTGCCCATGCAAAAGAAATCGAGTTCCATACATAATGACATCGAACGTACCTTTACAGGAATAAAGAATTTCATTGATATCCAAAACCGTTTTTGTTTTATTTAAAAAAACTTCGACTCATCTTTGCTTCAAATAAATAAATTTTTGTCTATAATAATCCAAACGGCATTCATTTCGTTGTCATTGGGAGATAAGTGCGAGATGAAATAAAATTCAAACGGATACATTTTTTTTATGATATCGAACGTAAAATAGTAGATCAATATGCTAATATTCGTTTAAAGCAAGGATTGAAACCGTAACCGAAACCGAAACCGATATCCATTTAAAACCGTTTCTTTTTTAAAACCGAAATCGTAACCGAAACCGTTATACGAAAATCAGAAATAAACCGATATCCAAAACCGATATAAACGGTTTCGGTTTTATACCGGTTTAAAACGGTTTTTAAAAAAGTAAAAAAAGAAACAGAAAAACATATTTTATTTTATATAGATGATCTTAAGTAAAATGTTATTAATTAAAATTTGGAGTACCCAAAATAAACATTTTTGGTTGTACAAAAATTCACATGTTGTTTTTTGAGAAACGATATTTCCAAAACAACGGTATTTGGTCTAAAATTTGTTTTTTGTTTCAACTTTGTTTTTGTTTCACTGCGCTATTGCAGCCCCGAGAACCTCAAAGAAGGAGGGTTGAAAGGAAGTGATGAAATTCACCTCTTGAGGTTTGACATGTCCGAAATGTACTAAATTAATAATACAGTGTTTACACTGCATGCGGTTTGGCGTAAACATGTATCATACGGATTTTTTAATCTGTGACGAAAACAGATATATGCCTGTACGAAATATTCCTTATATTTATTGTATTGTAGAACGAAAAGTCACCAAACACATTTTTATGAAAAACTTAATTTTCGAGTTTGTTGATTAATATTATAAAAAGTAATTGAACTAATAGATTTCCATTTTCTTATCAATTGACAGATACATAAAGAAGTTTGTAAAAAAATATTTAGCATTTTGAAAATGTATTTGGTGACTTTTCGTTCATTTTATTATGGCCTTGAGATTTTGAATTGTCTCGTCAACATCACTTGATTTATACAATTATTTTTTATTAGTTAATTCTTGTTAAAATATAATTAAAATTTTTATATTATTGGTTTTATTTTTTTGTTGGTAAAATGTTGAAGAAATTGAAAATATGGAAAATAAGTAACTTTAATACAATTATTGTTCAAATTCTATTCATTTTCATAATTAATGTGCAGTTTAAGATATTTGTCTTCGATCTTTTATTTAAAATTTAAAAGATTAAGATTACCATTTCTTGACTTGCTCTTGCAATTGATCATCACTAGTTCACATATATTGCTGTTCACAGAATTGTTGAAATTTAATTTCTTTGGCTTTTATGGAAGAAAATTGTACAAAATTCTTCTTCTTTGCAATTCAGATCATATCTCAGGTGAAGTCAAAATTTTGCTTTTCATTGGTTTGTGGTCACGAAATTTTAAATTAAATTTTTTTCTTGGCGTAATCAATTAAATAATTCATATAACACAATATTTTTACTAAAATAACAACAAACATTGTTTAAATTACGTTTCTCACTTTACACCAATATCATAATTTGAACATAATTTAGCACCATATAAAAAATGTAAAATTATTTGAAAAATATGGAAATAAAGAAAATTTATACAACAACCAAAATCAAAACCGAAACCGTAACATGGAACCGGTATACCGAAACCGTTTCGTTATAAAAACTTAAAACCGAAACCGTAACCGAAACCGAAACGCGGAAAAAACCGAAACCGAAATCGAAACCGTTATTCGTTTAGGTTTCAATCCTTGGTTTAAAGTTTTTTTTTTTACAATGAATTTTACGAAATCGAATTGATATCGATTGATCTTTAAATATCATAGTTTGTCATACAATTTCAATGTTTTTGAATGTTTTTTATATCGAAGTTAGTTCGTAAAAACTTCAAAGCATCAAGGTCTCCGAGACATTGCAGAATGTTTATTTTGGGTGTGTGCGAGTTCGACTAAATTGCTGACTAAACTAAATTGTACTAGTTTTATTCGACCACAATTCAGTAACCGGTAATTGTTAAAGTCTCTGATAAATCAATTATCATATGTCTGTTTGCTGTCTTTCAATTTAGTTCAATTTAGTTTGATCGAAAATTTGCTAAATTGAAAATTAAACGCTGCATTACCGACAAAATTTAGTTTAGTCAGCAATTTAGTCGAACTCGCACACACCCTTAAAGAATTGATGTATTCTACTCAACTTGTCTATCTCTAGACTTAAATCGAAACCGAATTCGACATAAACTTAAATCGTTTTAGTTTTTCAATAGAAAAATCTTTAGTCTAGAAGGCGCAAAAATACCGATATCCAAAACCGCACTAAACGATTTCAATTAAAACGGTTTTTAAAACAGTATGAATAACATACTAAAAAAAATGTAATTTTAGAAGTCGTAATATTTGTATATTAATTTTTCAATAAAATTATTAAAAAAATATTCGGCTTATTAATGTCGTCACTATCATTCCAAAGGGGCGAATGTGTAATTTTTGACATTTGCGTATTTTTTCCATTTTTGAATGTAGTTTTTCCTCAAGTATACTGTGACAAAATCGTGTGTGGTTTTGTTGGATATTTTTAGCCATAAAAGACAAAACCAAAAGAGCGAATTCGAAAAATTGAAAATGTTGTCATGTTAAAAGGGTGAATCTTTTCGTTATGTTGCCATAACTTTTTATTGATATAAGATAAAATAGTGGTGTAAAGGCATCAATCGTTTGTTTTCATAATACCTATCGATCATCATCATTATTTAAAAAAAAATTGAATTTTTATCATTTATAATGATGATGATCGATAGGTGCTTTAAAAAGAAATAATTAATGCCTTTACACTACTATTTTATCTTATACCAATAAAAGGTTGTGGCAAAAAAACTAAAATATTCGCTCTTTTGGCATGACAAGATTTTCAATTTTTCAAATTTCTTCGTTTTTTTGCTATAACTCTTTATTGGTGCAAGATAAAATATTGTTGTAAATGAACTAATTGTTTGTTTTTAAGGTACCTATCGATTGGCATCTTTATTTAAAAACATTTTGTCAAAAATTTTACTGGCAAATAACAAAAGGCAAATTAAAATATGGAAAATTATTTTTAAATAATAATGCCAATCGATGCATGCTCTGAAAAGAAATAATAAATGCCTTCATATCACTATTTTATCTTGCGTAAATAAAGAGTTAAAGCATAAAAAACAAAAATGTTTGCGTGTTGGTCAGGTTATAGCCTCACAAAAGCCGTCAGTCAGTTATCAAAATTCAAATATATTTTATATACGGTATAATAATTGATGAATAAACCGAAATAACAAAAGAACATAAAACAAAAATTTTACTAATTTTTTAAGCACATCAAACGTTAAAATTTGATTTTAAAAAATGCACATTCGCCCATTTGGCATGATAGTGACGATATGTAGTTCCATGTTTGAATAATATAATTTAGTATTTGCATCATATATGGCAGCGGTAGCTCAGTGGTTAGTGCGTTGGACTGCGAGCCGAAAGGTCCCCGGTTCTAGCCTGAACTGCGGCTAACAACATCTTTTCATAGAAACATTTTTCTATACCGCGCTACCTCTCTGCAGTAAATGGCAAACCTACGAGATTAAAACCTATGAAAAGATCTCACGCGCCGTTCTGATTCGACAATAAACTGTAGGTCCCACCACTTTAAGTACAAATATAACACGCACACCTCAAAATGGTGAGAGAGCTCGGCCTAAGTTCTTATAGGACTGTAGTGACAAACTATTATTATTATCATATATGGAAAAGAATGGACAAAAAAATAAATTTAATATAAACAAAAATCATAACTTGGACCCGGTATACCGAAACATTTTCAATTAAAACATAAAACTGGAAATATAACCTGGAACCAAAAAGAAAGATAAATTGAAATCATTTCTATAAATCAATTCAAAACCAAAATTTTACATGATTTTAGCATGATCTGATTCGGTACCATTTTATGTGCGAACCGATTTCTATTATCAACAAATCCTAGAATATAGGACATTATAATTTGGAGCCGACAAAATGTAGACAATTCCAAAAAAAATATGTACCCGTCCAACATTTGTTTTTAACATTTAGACCGAATGTAAAGTCCAGCGTGCAAAGATGTTTTTTCAATGCGTCTGTGCCTGTCTTGTGTGCGTGCATGAGCGTGTGTATATGTGTGAATATGTGTATGTGTGTGAGTACATTTAGGTGCGTGTGAGGTTTGTGAAGCCCAACGTAACGAATTTGATGATCTATTGTCATACGGAATGTCTCTCTCTGCCTCCAACAAAAGTACTTTGTATGCGTGACTGGCTGCATGTGTCTGTGTTTGTATGTGTGCACGTGCGTCTCCCTGAATATATGTATGGCTATATGTCTGTCCGCATGTGTGTGTATTGATGGGAGCGTCGATGGGAGGCATTTTGGAATGTGACATATTCGTTGCAATCCGGATGTGAGCTCTTCGCATGCGGCATGGAATATTCAATTAGGAAACGTACGATGACAAAATAATTGCATTCAAGTGGTCCTCTTTGCTTGCTGCTGCCACTACTGCTGCTTGTTGTAATTGCAGTCAATGCGGCGGAGGCAGTAGGTCTAGTGCCAGGTGTGGGCCCTTTAAATGGTAAAGGCGTAGGTGGATGGGGTGGGCGAATCGTTGAAAGGTAAAAAGAAATTATTGCATTATATTTTTAGTGAAAATTTTAATTTAAGTGAAAATTTTAATTTTTAGTGAAAATTTAATTTTTTAGTGAAAATTGATTTTTTAGTGAAATATTTAATTTTGAATGAAAAAATTCATTTTTAATAGAAATTGAATTTTTTGTGAAAAATTGAATTTTTAATGAAAAATTAAATTTTAAATGAAAAACTGAATTTTGATAAATTGAACTTTTAGTGAAAAATTTAATTTTTAGTGAAAATTTGAAAATTTTTAGTAAAAATTTGAATTGATAGTGAAAATTTGAATTTTTAGTGAAAAATAGAATTATTAGTGAGAATTTGAATTTTTAGTGAAAAATTTAATTTTTAGTGAAAATTTGAATTTTTAGTGAGAATTTGAATTTTTAGTGAAAATTTGAATTTTTTGTGAAAATTTGAATTTTTAGTGAAAAATTGAATTTTTAGTGAAAAATTGAATTTTTAGTGAAAAATTGAATTTTTAGTGAAAAATTGAATTTTTAGTGAAAAATTGAATTTTTAGTGAAAAATTTAATTTTTAGTGAAAATTTCATTTTTAGTTAAAATTTGAATTTTTAGTATAAAATTGAATTTTTAGTGAAAAACTAAATTTTTAGTGAAAATTTGAATTTTTAGTGAAAAATTTAATTTTTAGTGAAAATTTTAATTTTTAGTGAAAATTTCATTTTTAGTTAAAATTTGAATTTTTAGTGGAAAATTGAATTTTTAGTGAAAAACTAAATTTTTAGTGAAAATTTGAGGTTTTAGTGAAAATTTGAATTTATAGTGAAAAATTTCATTTTTAGTTAAAATTTGAATTTTTAGTTAAAATTTGAATTTTTAGTGGAAAATTGAATTTTTAGTGAAAAACTAAATTTTTAGTGAAAATTTGAGGTTTTAGTGAAAATTTGAATTTATAGTGAAAAATTGAATTTTTAGTGAAAAATTTTAGTAAAAAATTGAATTTTTAGTGAAAAATTGAATTTTTTCTGAAAAATTGAATTTTTTGTGAAAAATTGAATTTTTAGTGAAAAATTGAATTTTTAGTGAAAAATTGAATTTTTAGTAAAAAAATTATTTTTCAGTGAAAAATTGAATTTTTAGTGATAAATTGAATTTTTAGTGATAAATTGAATTTTTAGTGAAAAATTGAATTTTTAGTGAAAAATTAAATTTTTAGTGAAAAATTGAATTTTTAGTGAAAAATTGAATTTTAGTGAAAAATTGAATGTTTAGTTAAAAATTGAATTTTTAGTGAAAAATTGAATTTTTAGTGAAAAATTGAATTTTTAGGGAAAAATTGAATTTTAGTGAAAAATTGAATGTTTAGTGAAAAATTGAATTTTTAATAAAAATTTAATTTTGATTGAATTTTGGGTGAAAAATTTAATTTTGAGTGAAAAATTGAATTTATAGTGAAAATTAAATTTTTTAGTGATAAATTGAATTTATAGAAAAAAATAGAATTTTGAGTCAAAAATTCCATTTTTGATAATAAAAATTGATATTTTCTTTCAAATCTCGAACGACCGTCGATAAAAGAAAGCTCAATCTCGTAGCTTTATCGCATCTTAATTTTAAAATTTCTCGTACATTCAACTTAAAGGACATGATTCGATTTTTATACATTTAGAAAATCGATATCGCAATATTTTTCGAAGTAATCTGGAATTTTGACTATTTTTTTTTTCGAAATTGTTTCGATTTTAGATTTTTAGAATCGGAATCGTTATTAAAAATGTGTGCAACCGTTCAGGAGATATTTAAATACACACAAATGTGACTTATGGCCCTCAACTTTGAACCACTGCATCTCTGGATTAGTGGATTAGTGTTTTATATGTTTTCTTCAACTATTATTAAAAATAATTTTGGAAATTTTTTGATATAGTTAACCTATAGAAATCGACACTTAAAATTATTTTAGTTTATATCTGAGAATAATATGAGTTTTTCGGTATTAGAACATATTGATTTATGTCATAATTATTAGATTTTCAATTTCCATTGTTGCAAATGCATTTTGTGACTTACTTCAAAAACATTTATGACAGCTACAGACTAGAGTGCCACAAGAACCCGGACACATAAATATATCTATGCCTGTCATTCGGAATGTTTGTTTGTGTTGCCATTGTCCAGTATTCGACTGACTGCTTGACAAATGTTCGGCTCTGGACTTTGGTATGTCGAACCCTAATATTTGGTCGGTAGGTCGGGAAGGGGTTGACAAGTGTTGACATTTAATTGAATTGTAACAACGACTCACTGTAAAATATGGTTTTGTTGCATTAACGAGATTGACGAATGCAACAGAATGCTGTTGTTTTGAACTTGTGTGAACTCTTTGAACTCAGGGTGCCGAATGAGGAAGATATGCAACAAGATAATTCAATTATTTGCTGTAAATGATGTAAATTCTATTGGCTTTAAGTTGTTTTATTTTCAGAGTTTTTCGAGTAGTTGAAGCAGAAACACTTTGCAGATACTTAAAGCACAAATACCAGGCTCATGTGAAAGAGATTCACAAAAATGTGCACACATCATTAATTAAATTGCAAATCGAGCATTTCGTTGAATGACTTTTGCACTCGAAAGATGCGCATAGCCATGGCAGCATTTCGGTCAATTAGAGCTCGACTGGACCGGATTGAACTGAACTGAACGGGACTTGAACTGGACTCGACTCGACTCGAGTCGACTGCAAGCTGATTATACAAAGCGTGCCAAGTACCCGATGTCCGAAGTGCCGAGTAGCAACAGTTGCTAGTAGCATCTTTGACCACTTCAAGTACCAAGTATTATTTGCACACAAAGTCAAGTCGAACTTTGAGTTGAATTCATGTGTTCATGTTTCTATGCAAAGTAGTCATAAGAAAATCCTTTTGAGAATCTACCAAAATTAGCTCTTGAAGTGATACAGAATCTGGTTATGAATATTGAGCTGCCCTCAATGCGCAAGAAGCCGCATGCAAAGAAACCGCTCAAGTGCATCTAATGCATAGAATAGATATGCGCCACATACAGCAGGACATAAGGACCTCGATGGTTATTGTTATTAATGTGGTGCATTTTCGGATATTTTAGCCATATTGATTCAGCATGAGCGAACGAGCCAGCGTGCGAGCAAGCGGAGTTTCTTGGTTGGAGTTTCGGAATTAATTGTGAGTTCAGCACTAAATTAGGAGGCAAACACACACGAGCACACAATGGGTGGCTGCGGTGCGACGGCATGTGCGAAGCACCCAATAGAAAACACAAAAGTGTATCAAGTAGTACTAAGAACGTAATTTAATTAGAACTATGGTCCACACTATTTACAAATGTACAAATGAAAATTCATTTGAAATTCAAAAGACATCGTTTTTAATTCAGAAGTTCTATATGAAATGCAGAAGTCTTCAATTGTCATTCAGAAATTTCCATTTGAAATTCAAAAAACATTAATTGTAATTCATAAATTTCATGTGAAATTCGAAAGACGTCACATGTAGTTCAGAAATTTCATTTGAAATTCAAAACACATCAATTTGTATTCAGAAGTTCCATTTGAAATTCAAAAGACATCAATTAGAATTCAGAAATTCCATTTGAAATTCAAAAGACATCAATTATAATTCAGAAATTCTACTTGAAAATCAAAACACATCAATTGTTATTCAGAAATTTCATTTACAATTCAAAAGACGTCACATGTAGTTCAGAAATTCCATTTAAAATTTAAAAGATATAAATTTTTATTCAGAAATTCCGTTTTAAATGCTGAAGACTTCAATTATAATTTAGAAATTTCCGTTTGAAATTCAAAAGACGCAACGTGTAGTTCAGAAATTCCATTTGAAATTCAAAAAACATTTATTTTTATTCAGAAGTTCCATATGAAATTCAAAAGACATCAGTTATAATTCAGAAATACTACATGAAAATCAAAACACATCATTTGTATTTAAGAAATTTCATTTGGAATTCAAAAAACGTCACAAGTAGTTCAGAAATTCCATTTAAAATTTAAAAGACATCAATTTTTATTCAGAAATTCCATTCTAAATGCGGAAGACTTCAATTATAATTCAGAAATTTCCATTTGAAATTCAAAACACATCAATTATAATTCAGAAATTCTACATGAAAATCCAAACACATCATTTGTAATTCAAAAGACGTCACATATAGTTCAGAATTTCTATTTGAAATTCAAAACACATCAATTTTTATTCAAAAGTTCCATTTGAAATTCAAAAGACATCAATTATAATTCAGAAATTCTACTTAAAAATCAAAACACATCATTTGTAATTCAGAAATTTTATTTGAAATTCAAAAGACGTCACATGTAGTTCAGAAATTCTATTTGAAATACAAAACACATCAATTTTTATTCAGAAGTTCCATTTGAAATACAGTAGACTTCAATTATGATTCGAAAATTTCCATTTGAAATTCAAAACAAATCAATTGTAATTAAGAAATTTCATTTAAAATTCAAAAGACGTCACATGTAGTTCAGAAATTCCATTTCAAATTCAAAATACATCATTTGTTATTCAGAAGTGCCATTTGAAATGCGGAAGACTTAAATTATAATTCAAAAATTTTATTTGAAATTCAAATGACTTCATATGTAGTTCAGAAATACCATGTGAAATTCAAAACACATCAATTTTCATTCAGAAATTCCCTTTGAAATGCAGAAGACTTCAATTGTAATTCAGAAATTTCATTTGAAATTCAACAGACGTCATATGTAGTTCAGAAATTCCATTTGAAATTCGAAACACATCAATTATAATTCGGAAATTCTATTTTAAAACCAAATTACTCCATTTTTAATTCAGACATTTTATTAGAAATTTAAAAGTCGTCAATTATAATACTGAAATTTAATTTGAAATTCAGAAGATAGCATTGATCGTCATAACTTTCCAATTGGAATTCATAAAATATAAATTGAAATTCATAACATTCCATTTTGAATTCAGAAAGTAGTAAAATATTCTGTTTTCCCAATGTAAAGTTATGAATATGACTTGAGATTTTTGAATTCCAAATGACCAACACTCTCGGAAAATGGACTATTCGAATAGTGGTGTTGAGTGTGGGATATATTTCTATATTCTTCTTATGTAAAGTGTAAGTGTTTTTCCTTCTCAAAATGGCTAAAAATAGTTTGAAATATCCAAAAAAAAATGTGTTAATAGTTACACGATAGAAGAAAAAAGGGGTAGACAGTTGGAATAGACAACATTACTTTATTTAAAAATGGTCTGTGTCAAGTCCATAGAAAAAGTCGTATTGATTTTTATATACAAAATATCGTATATAATATTGCTGCCTATAAGAAAATTCTCTGAATTAAGAAAATTAAAAATAGATTTTCTACCCTGTTTTCATATATTCCAAATACATTCGGTTTTTGCTCTTCTTGTGGGTTGCACTGCTTGGTTTCCATTGATGATGATGCTATCAACGTAATCAGCATCTTAAACAAATTAAGAGGAAACCAAAATTCCTTTTGCACAATGAACACAGACATACAGAGAGATAGATAGCGACACAAGGAAATATAGTCTGCAGGTAGATAATCGAGTTGCTTTGATCAGGCGACTGTGATTTCTGTTGAGGAGTTTTCTTTATTTACTCTGCGATGCGTTCATTCGTCGAAAATAGTTAAGAACACATGTCTTTAGAATTATTTGTTCAATTTATTTATTATAACGTAAATAATATTTTGAATGTTTATGATTATTAATTTTATATAATTAAGAATTGGGTACTAGGTGGTGTATGAGTAACCTCAAATCGAAATGTTTAATTTTACATATTTCCAATAAACTATTAACAGTTAAATGGTTTACGGTATTAAATAACTAATTAAATTCTATTTTTAAAATATTTTCAAAAAACACAAAATATTTTAAAATTTTTTACACTTCAAATTTTCAACTATTGTGTACATTTTGTTTATACAAATTTCAAATTCGCACTTAGAATTATTTTTATTACTAAAAAAAAAAATTTAAGTCAATCAGTTCGTCACTGTCATGCCAAAGGGGCGAATGTGCATTTTTAAAATGTTGGGAAATCAAATTTTAAAGTTTGAAGTGCTTTAAAAATTAGCAAAATTTATATTTTTAAAAAATTTTTCTGTTTTATTCGTCAATTATTATAATGAATATGAAATAACTTTCGATTTGGACAACATACAGAATTATAAATACGGATTTTGTGAGGCTATATCCTGGTAAAACGGAAATATTTTTGTTTTTTATGCTATAACTTTTTATTAGCGCAAGATAAAATAGTAATGTAGAGGCATTAATTGTTTGTTTTTAAAGCACCTATATATCGGCATCATTAATTAAAAATATTTTGACAAACATTAATTTGCCATTTGTTATTTGCATAAAAAAATGTTTGGAAAATATTTTCAAATAATGATGCCAATCGACCAATAAAAAATTATAGCAAAAAAACTAAGAAATTGGAAAAATTGAAAATCTTGTCATGTCAAAAGGGCGAATCTTTTCGTTTTTTTGCTATAACTCTTTAATGATGCAAGATAAAATAGTGATGTAAAGGCATTTTTTGTTTCTTTTCAAAGCACCTATCGATCTGCATCATTAATATATTTTTCCAAACATTAATTTACCATTTGTTATGTGAAATAATGATGCAGATCGATAGGAGCTTTAAAAATAAACATTAAATGCTTTTACATCACTATTTTATTATGAATTATTCAAATGTTCATTTTAAATTCAAATTTTAGGTCTCAATAAAAAATTCAAATTTTCACTCAAAATTAAAATTTTGACTCAAAATTCAAATTTTCACTCAAAATTCAAATTTTAACTCAAAATTTAAATTTTCACTCAAAATACAAATTTTCCCCATAAATTTATCTCTTCACAAAAAATTCAAATGTTCCCTTAATTCTCACTTGAAATTCAAATTTTCACTCAAAATTCAAATTCTAACTCAAAATTTAAATTATTACTCAAAATTTAAATAAAAATTTTCTCAAAATTCAAATTTTCACTCATAATTCAAATTTTCACTCAAAATTCAGATTTTCAATCAACATTCAAATTTTCAATCAAAATTCAGATTTTCAATCAAAATTCAATTGATCAATCAAAATTTAAATTTTCACTCAAAATTAAAATGTTCACTCAAAATTTAATGTTCACTAAAATTCATATTTTCACTCAAAATTAAATTTTTAACTCAAAATGCAATTGTTCAGTCAAAATTCAAATGTTCCCTTAAAACTACAATTTTCACTAAATTTTCACTCAAAATCATCTTTTCCACTTATATTAAATTTTTAACTCACAATTCAAATTTTTACTCAGAATTATATTTATTGTTTTATTTTTCTGTCAATATTTAAATATTCACTCAATAATTGAGTGAGTGCCTTTAAAATAACCTCAAAATAAAAATGTAAACCTTATCTCGAATTTAAATTAAAATAGAACATTTTATTGAAAAGTATTAAATTATTAACAAATTCTGATTTAACTAAGAACCCCCGTAATATTTAGCAGTTCAAAGAATTACTATAAAATTATGCAATAATATAATAGTAAAAAAAAAGTTAAAAATATGCGTTAAACAAATGAAATATGAATATTTCGAAATTAAATAAATCAGCGATCGCATAATGCAGTCACGTGTTAATGTTATAAATAATAAATAATAACAAATAAGCATAAATCATATTGCGTAACCAGAGTGAAAAACCAACATATGTGGGTGGGTGTGTGCTATATAGATGAAGGACCCCCACAACCCGGACCAATCGTCCATTGCATATGCACGAAAAACAAGCACAAACATAACTATCTGTGGATGCTGGTATGTTTAATGTAATCAACTATAAATTACATGACAGACAGACAGACGGACGGAGGGACAGACAGACAATATGCACAACTTTCTATAAATTTAAATGTTGATTATGGCAACGCACTTGCAGCACACATTCACTGGGTCTCCCAGTAAACAATGGAATTCTTGCGGTTTGAATAGAACTATGTTGTGCATTTTGATTAAAAAATGCATCAAAGTCACCGAAAGTATTTGTGCAGTTTTATTGAATAAAACAGGAATAATAAATGAAATGTGTGTTAAAATTATAATATAAATGATCATAAAGAATTATTTTAGAAAGAATTATGGTCTGGTGTAAACTGTCTATTGGTTACACAAGTATTGAAAAATGTTAATTAAATAACATCTGTGTTAGGTTAATAATTAGGAGGGTTCTTTGATAAGTCCGTGAATGAATAATATATATTTTACTCTTTAGCATTATACATTATTTCGGCGATTCTAGAATCGTTAACACTTCCATATAAAATACGCAACAAATTCGGAGATATGGATTTTTATGATTATATATACTGTAAAGGTCATTCATCAAAAAATTAGCTATCAACGTTACGGTATACCGGTACCAAGTTACGGTTTCGGTTTAGATTTCGGTTTTTGTATTAAAGTTACTTGTTGTCCATATTGTTCAATATCTGGAACCAAAAAAATATATTCTAACAACACAAGAACCAATAACATAAAAACGCAATACAAAAATCTAGATTTCGTTTCTCAAATAGAGAAAAAGAATATCTTTGATAGTTGAGATAACGAAATTCACGAGATCGATTTTAGTTTTCAAAATCACAAAAAGAAATGTATAGTAAAGCCACATATATATATCACAAAAATAAAGACTTATTTCGTATGGGCATATTTCAGTTTTCAGTTTTTTTTTACACTGCCGACACACACACGACACACACACTACTTGTGTGTGTATTCTAGTACAACCATCCAGCTGACAACAAAAACTTCTTGCACAACAACACCCACGAATTTGTTTTTTGTTGTACAAAAAATTTCCCCCGAAAAATCGATCACAAGCTTAGATGATGTGTTCACATTTATTGTTGTCGCACTTTCAGCAGAAGCAAAAGATATGCGAAACAAAATAAATAAAAACACAAAAAGCAATAGTAGTCAAATGTTAGTACACTGTTGAAATGATTATATACTAAAAATATCTGTTTTTGTTTTATGAATTAAATTAAACTAAAATATGGAAAAAATGATTACACAATTAAAACAAAATTATACATAAAATAAAACAAGAAATATAAAAAAATGAAATTTCAGTGCATACGCATACTTTACAAACGACACCAACAGAAACAACACAACTTTTGTAGATTTTTCTTTAGAGTTTCTTGTCTTTTTGTGGTTTATTTACCGCAACAGAATTGATAAAAAAAAAACATAGCACATACACAGTTGGACGACGAACGAGACTAGCGTAGTTAAGAAAAAACAAACAGCTTTCACTATTTTGTACATGGAGCTGCCTTTGTTTTATTTTTTGTTGAATTCGATTTAGCGCTACACAAATGAATTAAGAAAAATAAATGTCAGACCAAAGTCCGTCGTTCTGGGAAATATTTGTTCTGAAAAAACACTATGTAAATATTTTTGTCAATAAGAAGTTTTTATTTTGGGAACCCCAGTTTTATTAAATGACATTTAAATATGTATTGTACTGTAGAGACTCTATATAAAATTTGTTTACGTCTGTTTTTATAAATTTTTAAAAATAGTTTTAAAACCGGTATAACACAGAAACGGTTTATATCGGTTTTGGATATCGGTTTATTTCTGATATTCGTATTAACCGTTATTAAAAATGAACGGTTTTAAAAATGAATCGGTTTTAAACGGATAACGGTTTTGGTTACGGTTTCAATCATTGTTTTTAAATAAATACATATCGCACAAATACTTCAAGACTGGCATAAATCAAAAATGCGTTATTACGTTTTATCTTGTGAAAAAAATTCATATAAATCTTTTTTCTTCAAGGTGGCAGTCAATTGAATTAATTAACGTTCAAACGCAAATGTTATTTGTTTTACTACTTTGATGTAGTCGGTTTTGATATAATGAATTTACTGTAGTTCAATATTAAATTGTTGTTTTTCACTTTTACCACATATGCATCATTAATGCAGGAAATTGAAACAGACGAGTCTTATAAATATTTTGCAAAAACTGTGTGTCGACCTTTGTTTGCCGCACGAACTTTAATTAATTTGAAATATATAGAAACCAAACACATGCTACCGTTTCTGCAATATTTAGTAATCGAATTTCTAATACTTTGTGTAGTATAATCAAGTCAAATTACTAACAATGTATTTAAAAACCTAAATTTTCATTCGAAACAAATATATAATAATAATAGTTTGGCGCTACAGTCCTATAAGAACTTAGGCCGAGTTCTCTCACCATTTGAGCTATGCGTATTTTATTTGTACTCAAAGTGGTGGGCCCTACAGTTTATTGCCGAATCCGAACGGCGGGTGAGAGCTTTTCATACACTCAAAATAAAAAGTCTGTAACAGTAGCTAAAAAGGTTGCCAATATAGCAAAAATGTTTGCTGAAAAGAGGAAAGCGCCGGATTCTGCTGAAACAGCAAATGGCAGTTTGCTGTTTCAGTCAACTTTTTTTATGCTATTAGAGCAGACAATTTTAGATATTTTAACAAATTTTTTTGCTGTTAACTCCAATTCATTAAAAAAGAATAGTTTTATATTATTATTATTTTTATATTTATATATTTAGTTTGGCCCTACAGTCCTATAAGAACTAAGACCGAGTTCTCTCACCATTTTGAGCTGTGCGTGTAATATTTGTACTCAAAGTTGTGGGCACCTACAGTTTATTGCCGACTCTAAATGGCGCTTTTCATAGGCAATGTTTTACTCTCGTAGGTTTGCCATTTACTGCCGAGAGGTAGCGCGGTATACAAAAATGTTCCTATGAAAAGATATTGTTAGCCCCAGCCCAGGCTCGAACCGTGGACTTTTCGGCACGCAGTCAAACGCACTAACCTTGAGCTACCGACGCCACATACATGTAGTTAAATTCGATATTATTATATTACATTATGTGTATGAATATTAATTTGCCACTTAATTGCTACCTTATTGCAACAAAGTTAGCTCCGCCCATTATTGTATATTTTCCATTATCGGAATGTTTGACAGCATTTTGACATATTATTGCGTATGTTCCAGGCATGTTCTTAGCCACCGCTTTGGAACTAACGAACATTGGTTTGCAACACTGGTGTCAGAAGTAACATCAATGGTACACATATGGGCATTTCCAGAAAAACGTCAATCACGACCGAAAAATTCAAAATGCCCAAATCTTTGAAATTACGGTGGATTTGCAATCTTTAATTTGTAAATCTAAATATTTAAAAATAAAATTATAATCCGTTGACGATAACCTATATAAAAAAGTACTCATAATTTTACGTTACCTTGCAACCTGTTAATATGCCAATTTTTCATGTACTTTGTGTAACAGAATTAAAAATTTTAAAAGTCATACAGGTACAAAATATTATTTTCTGTTTTTTCAGACAACACTAGTTAATATTTCTAAAGCTTAAAAATAAACATTTAAATTAAAATAAGAGACAAATTTTGATTTTTGTATAAGGGTGTCCTATTATCACATACGTTACCAAAAAGATGCATTTATTATTATATTAAACTAACAACATTTTTTAAATAGTTGAATCCTCTGGTTGAAAAGCTGCATTTCCTTGGCGTTTTCAAAAATGTAAACATCGATTTCTTAGTAAGGTCTGTGTCGAATAAAATTATCTGTTACATATCTTCCCATAATGTGCTATTGCAATATTCAAATTAAAAAAATTTGATCATAGTAGCTCTGAATTAAATGGCAGAAAATAATTTGTGTCAGTTATAGTCAATACAAAATTTATTTAACGCGAAAATGGCAAACGAAGTGGAAGTGCGACAAAATATTATTAAAATTTTTCAAAAACAACCTAGTTGGTCTTTTATAAAAATTGCCAAGGAGGTAGGGCCTAACCCTAAGACCATTTCTCGCGTTATCAACCGCTTTAAGGAAGACCTGAGTATTGATCGGAAGAAAGGTTCTTTTAAAAAATAGGCCCACATGATCGTGAAAAGTCGAAGAAGGTTGTGAATATTTTAAAGATAGATCCAAGCATATCCGGAAGGAAATTGGTGAGAAAGGCGGATTGCTCAGAATCTTTCGTGCGCAGGACTAAGAAAGAAGCTGGGCTGCAGACGTACAAGGTCCAAAAAGTTCCGGATAGAAATGCCGTCAAGAATGAAACCGCAAAACAGCGAGCTAAAAAGCTGAACCAAGATTTTTTTAAAAAATTCGATTGCTGCATAATGGACGACGAAACTTTTGTTTTAGCGGACTTTTCTCAGCTACCTGGGCAGGAATTTTATACAGTCGATTCTCGAGGAAATGTCGCTGAAAAATTCAAATCAAAAATTCCTTGTTTGGCAGGCAATTTGCAGTTGTGGAAAAAGGAGCAGCTCATTCGTGACATCGGGTACAATTAATAGCGAAATATATGTGAAGGAATGCTTGCAAAAGAGATTGCTTCCATTTTTACGCCAACATGAAGTGTCCACATTTTTTTGGCCTGACCTCGCTTCATGTCATTACAACAAAACGGCCTTAGAGTGGATCCAACAAAATTCAGTGATTTTGGTGCCTAGAGAAGCCAATCCACCAAACTGTCCAGAACTCAGGCCGATTGAGAGATACAGGGCTTTAGTAAAAAGGGAGATGAAGACAACAAAAAAAGTGTCCAAAGACCTTCAAGACTTTAAAAGAAAGTGGTCTTCAGCAGCTGTGAGGGTGTCGGACACTACCATTACAACATTAATGGAAGGGGTTCCGGAAAAATTAAAACTTATTAATTTCTGGTTTTTTATATTTTTTTTTAAATCTAAAAATATTTTGCAAAATAAAATATTTTATTCTATAAAAATTCGATTACTAGATTTCTAGATTTTTTCATTTTTGTAGCGGACAATTTTATTCGACGCAGTCCTTAATTCAGGAACATTTTTGAAATCTGTCACGTACGGAACTTTGAGTACAAAAAGCGTAAAATTTGTTTTTTTTTACAAAAAAAGGAAAAAATATAAAAACTGTAAAAAACATCTGGAAATTCGTATCGTATATCACTTTTTATTTCGTAATAATGATTATTAATATTGTCAGACATAAAATTATTTTTAACAGAAAATCGTAGTGACAATTTTCATACAGAACGTCTGGAATTATTCTGTGATTTATTAGAAAAAAACTATAAACCTTAGTAAAAAAGTGTGCATACACAAAAAAAAAACTAATTTATCTCAGCTATATTTCTAAATTATTCAAAATATTAATTTGTACGCAAAAAGTATTTTTAGAAAAACAACAAAAAATTTTTGTCGCGCCCGGAATTTTTCTGTGATTTATTATGAAAAAATTATACATTTTATAAAAAAAAGGTAAATATACAAAGAAAGCACATTATTTCAGCTATTTTCTAAAATAATTCAAAAAAATAATTTAAATGCAAAATTCGTTGACGTTTTGGAATTTTCATATGAACCTCGACATGCACTTCCGTTTTTGTCCCGTCCGGAACGAACACTATTTAAATAATATCTTTTGATCTACCATTTAGAACTCTTTTTTGCAGATGTTTAGTCCTATTTAAATACTACTTTCACAAAAAAAATATAGTAAATTCATTAATTTTCTTGCGAAATATTAAAGTTTAAGCGTACGAATGTCCCGTCCGGAACCCCAGGAAATACCAATACAATGCCACAATAGTTTTTTTTTTTAATTGTTTACTTGGGATGTTTACGTTTTGAATTCAATTCGAATTGAAATTTAATGTTTATGCTGTACCAAATTCGAAGATACATAATCAGCCTGATGTCAAAATCAAATCTGTTTGTTGGGCATTGTATAGTGTAAAATTCAAACATTTTAAAAATTTAAAAGAAACATTACTGTGTATGTTTTGAAGATTTTAAATAATTGTGGGTAAAAATTTTAAAAAATAAATACAAATACTCCATTAAATGGCTCTGCCAGTAAAACCATAAAATCTAATAAATGTTATTAAGTGTTTTTTAAATAATACAACATGCAATGCCTTACTAAATAAATACAAAATTATTTTTTTTTTCCACTTTTATATTGTTGACCAAAAAATTGATTGTTAAATATTATTGGCCTTTTGTGCGACACACATAAGTGGATGGATTGAATAACCATTATGTATTATTTTTATTATTGTAACATTTATGTATTTTTCATTTTTTTTTTTATTTTGTTTCGTTTTTAATCGATTTCGTGATTTAATTAAAAACTAATATTTTTTCGACATTGATTTTGCATATTTTTGCGTTGAGCCGCCCGGCCGTCTATTTAATTATTATAGACAGCGTGTGACGCAACAACAAAAACCAATTTTAAATTAAAAATTGTGGCAAAATTTAATTGAAAATGCATTGACTGGGAAAAATGAGTATCGTCAAAATCAACTAAATAAAAAAAAATGCTGTTTGCATGAAATCAAATGAATCATATTTTCTGATGGATTTTAAAATATATACATTTTTTTTATAATTTACATTTGCCAATTAAATGCAGCTATATCTGTTCTTAAAGCGCCTTATTTTTGTAAAATTATAATAATTTTTTTAAACAATAAATATTTCTGACTGTGTAGTCATGCGTTGCATGTCCCGCAGCAATCGCAGCAGCATCATGCGTTTCCATGAATAATTAAACATAATAATTGCAATATTTAATAAAACAAAAAAATGCACTATAAAATGTGCCCACACAACGACAACAAGTGCAGCAACAAATATAAATAAAACAAAAATAAATAAAAAAAAAAATTACAAACGAAAAACACAAAATGATTTTCGATTAGACTTTATTATGAAATTTATCTGCGGCATGCAGTAATTAATGTGTTTATCAAGTAAATTTACAATTACTATTTATGCACATTTGTCTGTCTGTCGTATGCATCGTTTGTAGATATGTATGGTACATATAGTAATGTCCATATTTGCAATGGAATGTTCGACTAACCGCATCGGAGGCAGAAGTACCAATAGTGAATAGTGTAGTGCTTAATTTTTGACACCATATACTGCATTATCTACATGTCGATAATATTAAAATGCTACCCAAGTAACCACGGCTCGACAATTAAAACAAACTTTTGTGTACCTTTTAAGTTACTTCTGACACCAGTGTTCCAAGTGTTGTATGATTTCTTTAGTTCCAAAACGATGGCTAAAAACATGTGTGGAACATACGCAATGTGGAACATACGAAGTAAGACGTTCCGATAATGGAACATATGCAATTCTGAGCGAAGCTTACTTTGTTGCTATTAGGTAGCAAAGTAGTGGCAAATTTTTAATTTATTATGATCCATATAAGTTGCAAGTATAAAATGAAGAACCTTATAGGAACATGTTGATTAATATTATAGCAAATTAATTTTAAAATGCAATAAATGTATATTATGCCACAGCGTATATTTTTTCATTTATGTCCCTTAAAAAAGCAAGAAAGCAGTGCTCAAATTACAATTTAAGTTCCAAATGGGTGAACCGATACTTTAATGAATCCAAATTTGTGGCAACTTAGCCTCGCCCCTGGGATTTTAAGATGGCAATTATGCGACAATTAAGGTTATTTTGCAATATTTATAACCAGAATTTGAATTGCCATAGTGTGACGAATACTTAGGTGGCAACAAAGTGGAGTGAAGAAATACACGAGAAATATAGTTGGGTATGCATCAATTATGTATCAAATATATTTTTTATATATATATAGAAATTTAATAGTGGAAGAGAGTAGATCAGGTTGCGCATGTAACTGGTCGAATGTAAGAAATTTCAAAATTTGACCAATAAGCAATAAACAAAATTATCAAAGGAACTATCCTATTAAGTATAAAATAAACTAAAAAAAGAATAAAATAGCTTCAGATCTCATACGATAATTCCGAAAGAAAATATTGCTACGAAAAGATGTAATTTGCCCCATAGTGCAAGTAATCAAAAAGAATAAATGAGACGCACAACAATTCAGCGCACTAAGCAATGTGTTAGAAAGAGACGGAAGACCATTCAGCGCATTGAGGCAATGTGCGAGATAGAGATAGAATATCAGCGCATATAACACATGAGTGCGAATGAGATGCAAATAGCATTCACGAGAAGTGTAGAAGGTTCTCGAAACATGGCGAAGCGTGTTGAAACTTGTCGAACCGATGTATGCAGTATATAAGTGCGCCGCATCTGAGGCGCAGCACTTCAGTAGTGATTGGAAAATGGTTAAACGTTAAATTGGAATAAGCTAAGTTGTTTGTTAATGTGAATTAATAAAGTAAATTATTGAAATTTAAACCAAACATAGGAGTTTTATTTTGTTGACAATCCAGAGATACGAACTTGTAGTTCAGTTTTCCGTAGACTTCATTTTCGAAATAATATTTTATTCAGAAACATAAAATTTTCAAATTCTTAATTTACAAATCTTATTTATGGACATTTAGCCAAGTAGAAAATACAGTGATTAGATTAATTTTATAATCTAAAAAGATCTAATATAAATACTTTCTACATATTGTTTACACAAATATGTAGATAATTAAAAAATATACCAAAATACACAACACTTCAGTTTGAATGCACCCGTTAGCAATTACAAAATTATTTCCACTGGATTCGCAAGATACTCTCGCATGCGCGCTACGCAGCCACTGCAGCCCTATGCATTACTTACTAAATATTTTATCTCATGGTCATTACTAAATTCCCACTTAATCTGAGTTTACTATTGCAATTAGTTGTGCACAATGAAATTATGAAATAAACTAAAACTACCAATAAAAATGTTTTTCTAGTTGCAGATATCCATAGTTGGCTAGCAGATATATTTCAATAAAATTAAAACATAATTGTATTCAAAAAAATGGGATATTTAGGGAATTACTCTTTTTTTTAGAGAAAATTAATATAATGAAAGATAGAGTTTTTAGTGAAAAAATGGATATTTAGCGAAAAAAAGTACTAAAAATTAATTTATAATAAAAATAAAATTTTTAGTGAAAATTTTAATTTTTTAGTGAAAAATTTAATTTTTATTAAAAAATTTAATTTTTAGTGAAAAATTTAATTTTTAGTGAAAAATTGAATTTTTAATGAAAAATTGGATTTTTAATGAAAAATTGAATTTTTAATGAAAAATTGAATTTTTAGTGAAAAATTGAATTTTTAGTGAAAAATTGAATTTTTAGTGAAAAATTGAATTTTTAGTTAAAAATTGAATTTTTAGTGAAAAATTTCATTTTCAGTGAAAAATTGAATTTTTAGTGAAAAATTTCATTTTCAGTGAAAAATTGAATTTTTAGTGAAAATTTGAATTTTTTAGTGAAAAATTAAATTTTTATTGAAAAATTGAATTTTTATTGAAAATTTGAATTTTTAGTCAAAAATTGAATTTTGGTTAAAAATTGAATTTATAGTGAAAATTTTAATTTTTAGTGAAAATTTTAATTTTTAGTGAAAATGTTAATTTTTAGTGAAAATTTGAATTTTTAGTGAAAAATTGAATTTTTAGTGAAAAATTGGATTTTTAGTGAAAAATTGAATTTTTAGTGAAAAATTGAATTTTTAGTGAAAAATTGGATTTTTAGTGAAAAATTGAATTTTTAGTGAAAAATTGAATTTTTAGTGAAAAATTGAATTTTTAGTGAAAAATTGAATTTTTAGTGAAAAATTGAATTTTTAGTGAAAAATTGAATTTTTAGTGAAAAATTGAATTTTTAGTGAAAAATTAAATTTTTATTGAAAAATTGAATTTTTAGTGAAAAATTGAATTTTTAGTGAAAAATTGAATTTTTAGTGAAAAATTGAATTTTTAGTGAAAAAATGAATTTTTAGTGAAAAAATGAATTTTTAGTGAAAAATTGAATTTTTAGTGTAAAATTGAATTTTTAGTTAAAAATTGAATTTTTAGTCAAAAATTGAATTTTTATTGAAAATTTGAATTTTTAGTCGAAAATTGAATTTTTAGTGAAAAATTAAATTTTTAGTAAAAAAATAATTTTTAGTTAAAAATTGAATTTTTAGTTAAAAATAGAATTTTTAGTGAAAAATTGAATTTTTAATGAAAATATTAATTTTAGTGAGTTTGAATTTTTAATGAAAAATTGAATTTTGTGAAAAATTGAGATTTAGTGAAAAATTGAATTTTCAGTGAAAAATTGAATCTTTAGTGAAAATTTCAATTTTTTAATGAAAAATTAAAGTTTTATTGAAAAAATTGAATTTTTAGTGAAAAATTGAATTTTTAGTGGACAATTGAATTTTTAGTGAAAATTGAATTTTTAGTGAAAAATTGAATTTTTAGTGAAAAATTGAATTTTTAGTGAAAATTTGAATTTTTAGTGAAAAATTTAATTTTTAGTGAAAAATTGAATTTTCAGTGAAAAATTTTATTTTTAGTGAAAAATTTTATTTTTAGTGAAAAATTTAATTTTTAATGAAAATTTGGATTTTTAATGAAAAATTGAATTTTTAGTGAAAAATTTAATTTTTAGTGAAAAATTGAATTTTTAGTGAAAAATCGAATTTTTAGTGAAAATTTGAATTTTTTAGTGAAAAATTGAATTTTTAGTGAGAAACTGAATTTTTAGTGAAAAATTGAATTGTTAGTGAAAAAATGAATTTTTAGTGAAAAATTGAATTTTTAGTGAAAAATTGAATTTTTAGTGAAAAATTGAATTTTTAGTGAAAAATTGAATTTTTAGTGAAAAATTGAATTTTTTTCACTAACAATGAAAAATTGAATTTTTAGTGATAAATTGAATTTTTAGTGAAAAATTGAATTTTTAGTGAAAAATTGAAATTGAATTTTTAGTGAAAAATTGAATTTTTAGTGAAAAATTGAATTTTTAGTGAAAAATTGAATTTTTAGTGAAAAATTGAATTTGTAGTGAAAAAATAAAATTTAAGTGAAAAATTGAATTTTTTGTAAAAACAAACTGATTTTTCAATGAAAATTTGAATTTTTAGTGAATTTATATATATTTCTGTATATTAAGAATACATATAATTGCAATAGTTTACTTTTTTGATGACAAGAAATTAACATCTTTATATTCAGAATAATTCCGTTTGTATCTTAAAATCAAGAAGTTTTTGTTTCTAGATCTTTGGATTCTATAACTCCTTCCATTCGTGTAGTAAATATATTTGATGCAGTGCAATTTTGAACAAACTGTATACGGAGTGTATTAAACTCCTTAAACTGAAGAGGAATTTTCCTAATATCAACAATTCTACTTAAATTTTAGAATTTAACTTCTTAATATTATGAATAATGTTATATTTTTGATTATCAAAAAATTAACCTCTGCATATCAAGCATAATTGGTTCTGTTTTTAAAATAAAAATGTTTTCTATTTAGCTGAACATCACACCATATAGAACTTTGTTTCTACAGTGTAGTATGTATGTTTCATAAATTAGAATATTTAAACTTAGTATGCAGGGAAATGAAATTTCTTAAACTGAATAGAAATTTTGCTAATATCAATAAAATCTACTAAAATTCTAGAAATTAACTACTTAGTAAGTATTTAGAAAATAAATAATTGATATTGTTTTCTTTTTAGATAGCTAAGAAATAAATATCTTGATATCAAGTAAAATCATTCCTTTTTCAATAACCAAGTGATACTGTTTCTTAAAATCTGAAAGTTTTCCTTTTAACTGCATAATACTTCGTATAGCTAAAAATACCTTCTGAATTTTACAAGTTTTTTCCCTCCATGTAGTAAATATATTTACTAGAGTGCAAATTTTATTTAATATTTACGTTTTTTTTTTTATTAAATTGCTTTGACATTTCTGCATTATGTAATTTTATGAGTTTAATTAAAACACAATCGCAAATTAATGTTGCATTCGACATAACAAAATCATCTATCCAATTATCAAAATGCAATGCATGAAATATGATGGCTCTGCCTGAATCATCATCAATTCATCATTATTATTTATTATGTGATGATGTGTAGTTGCCCTAAAAACCAAATAATTATATTTCTGATTTTGCAAACTAAAACTTAAATCCTATTGCTGGGCCACTTAATCGGTCACGTGGTCACCACGTATACGTTTGTTGCCTGTATTATCCCTACTTATGGCACCCAAAATCCTTTTGTCTCGCAATCAACGTGTATTTGGTGTTAATTAAAATCTATTTTGTTTGCGCATTCACGTGCGCTTGTCTAACTTATTATTTTTGATATTTGATTTTTATAGGCAGCAGCATTTTTTTTGTTCATCCTTCGGTGGAAATAATCAGAAACTAATCAAAAACTTTCATAATTCTAATCAAACTATGTCAGAATTGTAATAATTCCATTATTACAAATGCTGTCAATAATATGTAGATACTTATGTTACTTCGTTAAAGATATTTGAAAAAGATTTTAATTTCGAAAAAAATATTTAGTACCTAATTTTCCTCACACACCACTTTGTACGTTTCATAGAAATTCCCTGAACAATGGGAAATACCAAACTTTATTTAATAAAGCATAAATATTTTTAGTTCAAATTAGATTTACTTGGTATGGAATCACAACCCATGTTATGCATGTTTTCGAAAATGTTAACCTTTGCGAACATATTTAAATAATTGAATAAACCGAAACCATTGATACCTTGAGGAAATCTTAAATTATTTGGTCATTGACATTGACATTGGGTCAAACTCTGATCCCAATATTAAATTTTAGACTTGACTCAGAGTAGAATAATATTAGCGGTACAGAGGTTGTACAATACTTCGAATATTGTTCAATAATATTTTTCAATAGTTATCAACCCAAAGTTTGAGCAGACATGGTCCCGATCCAAATTTGATTAGATCCGACACTAGTCTTATCTAAACTTGCCCAGAACGTTTATGCATAAATGGATATACAAAAAAAAATATATATGTGTAAATATAGCAACAAAAATTTATCAATGCAATTAATTATTTATTGTTTCATCGCAGATACAATATTTAATTGTATTGAATAAATATTTAATTATATTAATTAATAAATTAATTGAAAAAAAGTAAAATGAAACTATTATTCATTTTTATTTTTCATTTTTATTCATTTATTTTATTATAAATTATTTATTTATTAACAATTTTAAAGTTTGTTTTTATTCGACCTTAAAATAGAGTAATGCAAAAACTAATTTGTCGGGATCTAGGTCTACCAAATGCAATATGTATTTTGAACTGGTTCAAAAAGTAATTGACAAAAAACCAACAACTTGCTAGTAACAACAACTAGCTAAACCTATAACTCCACTTTGTATAATAAACAAAATGCGAATTCTGTTCTGCACAAAGTGACGAGAAGACAAGCAGCAAAAACTGCACTAAGTTCAATTTTTGTCAATTACTACTGTTGTTGTTTTTTTTTAGACAGTGCAAAATACATATTGCATTTGGTAGACCTAGAGCCCGACAAATTAGTTTTTGCATTAATTGATTTATTATTTTTTTTATTTTATATTTATTGTTTTTATTTTACAACTTTACTTAACACGTTGACGGACAGTAGAAACAAGTGAAATTCGAAAATTGACACTATATGTTTTTGTAATTTTTAGAATATTAGAAGTATAGTTTTACTCTTTCTGCTTAAATACACTTAATTTTGATTAATTCAGCACCTTTAATTAGGTTGCGGCTACAACCGTCATGGCGCCAGCGGACTCTAGACACTATGTAATGGGACGATGGCGGCTATAACAGCAAAAATTTAAAAACGTAAATGACAGGTTTAATGACTGAAATAAGCAATTTTTTGTGAGCAACAAAGTATTTTTGGGAGTCTAAAAACCGCAGTGTCTAAAAACGATCGTTTCGTATTGGACGGCTATTGCCGTCATGTCACATAGTGAACTTGAACTTGACGGCTATAGACGCAACTGTCCGTCAACGTGTTAATACACGCAGCAAAAAAAAGGGCTCTCCCATACATAAATTTGCAGGCATTAACATGTATGTTTTGGAATTTAATGTAAAAATAATATATAATTCACAGATAAATCATTTGTAAACAGGGTTGTATTGAGACTTGAACATTGTTGTAATGAGCTCTGACTTACATTATAATATCCCGGAAACATTTTAATTTTGCCCCTTATAATGGAATATGTTCTAATGGTAACATAATAATTACTACATCCAAATAAAATAAATATTTGAACCCAAACAAAATATGTTCAAAATAAAACATGATTTTGAACGACCTGAATATAAATATGTTTCCAGTGAAACATATCAGTTGTTTCAGTTCAAAGAGTAGTATGTTTGCATAGAAACATATTTTAATATTTTTGGAAAGAAATCCTGAAAATAAAATAAAATAAAAAATAAAATGTTGTTTTTTTTATTAATTTTTATTAAAAATCTTTAAACATGCACAGTGAGAACTTATAATAATTGAATTCATATACAAATTTTTAAATGCATAAATAAATAATTCGTTTAACACTGCAAGTACAAGTGACAGCATCAATGAATGCATAATTTCACCAGCAGACGCTAAACCAGACGATCCAGACTCGCTTTATATTTGGTAAAGTTACAGTTGATCTCAGCACAGCACATAGCGTAGGCAAGAAATTCACAGATGCTTTTGTAAAAAAACATGCCAAATTCTGTTTGAAAATCGAAACACAGATTTTTATTCGTGGTTTTTTAACATTAGTTTCAGAATTTATATACTGCACTATATAATACTCTGTTACTATTTGTACTTTTTGTAACAGAATTTATATATTTATTTTATTTACAAATAACAAAATTATTACCGACGCGAACACGTTTTCTCAACGAACAACAAAAGTCACGTTCGCAGAAAATGCCGATCACCGAGTGTCAACTTTGTCAAATATCAGTATGTTTAAAATGATCCTATACATACTTCAAACAACGATAAAAGAGACGTAGGTAGAAAATTCTGCTCAACAAGTGCCAACTTCGTATACAAGAA
The DNA here is from genome assembly GCA_951804985.1 of Dryomyza anilis. NCBI lineage: Eukaryota > Metazoa > Arthropoda > Insecta > Diptera > Dryomyzidae > Dryomyza > Dryomyza anilis. Next base: position 123,035,072 of record OX638130.1, on the reverse strand, counting down.
GAATTGCAAGAATACACTTATTTAAATCCAATTTCTTTTTTGTTTGTTTTTAAACACCAATATGTTCAAACGATAGCAAAAGATGGCGTAAGTAGAAAATGCTGCACAACGTTGCCAACTTCGTCAGTATAAATTATCGAATTAAGACGAGCGTTGCGAACATACGTTGTATTTAGATTTGATTAGCATTTTCTGTGTTTCGAAACATAGTTTTAACCAAGTAAATTGCCAAGAAATAGTTTATTCAAATGCAATTAAAATTTTATGTTGGTATTGTAACATATTTATGGCAAATTTGACAGATTCTGCTTGACAATATAATAATGTTTACACGTGAACAAAATAAATTCAATTTCGATTATAATTTAATTACACTTCATTCCTAATACATGTATGGTAATTTCGTATTACTTTTTAATACATTCAAGCATATTCAAACAAACCTTTCTATCCGTGTACACGTTGTTCGAAGTATGAACCACGTTCTCGTCACCAATGGATCTATTTATAATGAAAGAGAAATGTTAAACACAAACAAGGAAGAAGAATACCACAGTCATGATATCCGCACGATGCACAGTGTGATATTTTCATAATGTAGGTGGACATAAATCGAATTTTAAAGTTACAGACTTGAAATTTTCTATAGAGAAGTTTTCTGGAAATAAAAACTTTTCCACAAAAAATGGGCGTGGTTAGAGAACTGACACGCCCACTTCCCATATAAAGAATATGTAACACTATACACATATGGCAAAAATTCTTTTACAATGATATATTCAAAAAACATGGTTTAAGGAATACTTATGTTCAGTAGGCGTTAGATGCAAAGTCAACTTTATATTTCTTAAATCAAAAATATGTATAGAAGCCCATTTAGTGTTGTGTCAATTTTCAAAATACACATCAGGGATCCTGAGATATGATTAAAAAAAGAGCGAATATTGTTACGATTTTTTTCGAAATTGTTTTTTTTTTTTAATGTGATTAGTACGTCGTAAAAAGACATCTTTAATTAATAGTATGAATTCCAAAATATTTCTTTCCACATGTAGTTGCCTCAGCATGCAAAACGTGCAAAATAAAAGATATACATTCCACGAAAAAAAAAAAATATTTTTTAACTGAATTTTCGAAAGTAAAAAATTCATAATTTTTTAAATTCATAAAATGACTTAAACTTGCGTACTATATTTAATAGAGCTGCATCAAAATAATTTAATTATTCCTTCCACCGGAACGGTGAAAAATCTCCGTAAAAATGCTATCCATACAAAACTGCATGTCCTTTCCCGCTGAAAATAATAGCCAAAACAACAACAAAAAAAATCAGCAGGACACCATCAAATATGATTAGATTTTTGCAAACTTTGAATAAAATTGGATATATATTTTTGGGTACATGTAAGAAATAATGTCCCATATCAAACAGAATTCGATTTTTTATTTTAAAATCCATTTTCTAAAATCGCGAAATTTCGCAAACAGCCAATTTAAGTTGTTGTGAGAAGGGTTTTGACCAACCTTTATTCTAAATGTAATCTGAAAGGGGAACAATGCGGAACAACTTACTAATACCTCTTTGAATTTCAAATATTATAATTTAAATACGATTTTAATATTCATATATTAAATTATGATTTGAGCCCAAACTAAATCATTTAGATAAAAATGCTTAACGACAAATTAAACTTATTGAATGGCTTAAAAAGTTTGCACTCTCCAAAATGAAAAAACACTTCAACTTGTAAAGCATGGAGCATTTGATTTTAGGACACGAATACTTGCCTATTCAAACAATTTTACGTTTGGAAAAATTATCAAGTTTGTTTGGCGTTTTCGTAGAAACCATATTTTTTAACTTTATTTCATATTCATGTTCGGCTTAGTGGCACATTTTTCAAATAAATATGCGAAAAAAAAATCAATTGAAAATACTTTTTTTTGCATTTTGTCCCACTAAATATGAAAAATAACACACTGTGCGATGTACGGAAAAACGAACCGAAAGCGCAAGCAAGTGTTGCGATGAACCAATGTAAAAGAAGATCCGCAATACTGTAATAATCTGTAATACTGTGTAGTAAATTTCAAACTGTGTAGTGAATTTCAAACTGTGTAGTGGCTGTAAAACAGTCGGTTGTTGTATACGCTATACATGTATAAATTTAAGTATATACACCAAACCAGAAAAATATTTGATTTATACTATTAAATAGTTCGTATATCCAATTAATTATATTAAAAGAATAAATTATTAATCTCAGTCGCTGCATATACGTATAATAATTTGTATGTGTTCTCTATTGTTTTATACAATTTTGACTTTGGCAGCATTTTGAAATAATTGGCTTTTAGATTAATTGTAATTACTTTTTATATTTTTTTATATATGAAAAACTAACCCACATAATTTTCAAAATTGAGTTAGATATTTAGACATTTTACGGTAGACATGATACGGATGACCTGATTCTTTGACCATGGAAGAAATATAATATAGACATAAAAAATATTAAATGATCAGATACCGACCATTGCTTTAAAGGAATTTCTACTGAACTCATTTACAATTACCTGGTACTGATTTCCAACTTTTAAATGTGTTTAGTTCAGAATATTTTAATACATTTTAGAACATAACCCTATATGTTTGTAAAATGTTCCAGCTTTTGATCGAATTCCGATTGAATTTCTTAAATTTGTAAACAAACGTTTTTGAACTCGATGTCTAGATAAAAAAAAAAAATAATTTAATTCTTTTGCTTTGATTTGAACGATTTTATTTCGTTTGGAAATTAATTTTTGTATTGTGATATTGCATTAAAAAACTTGTTTACAATTTTTTCTGATATTTTATTTTCAGAATTCAATTGAAAGCTGGAATATGGGCCATAGCTCTATTTTTATTTTAATGTAAAGCCGGTCTGGGGTTTCTGCTGCGTATGTTGATTGGGCTTCTCAGCACCATTTATATTAAGAAAACGATTGTAGTTCTTTTTAAGAATTGTTGAAGAAAATTTATTGACAATTGAAATTAAATATGTTGATAACTGAAACAATTCCCGTCCGAAATAATATCGGACTGGAATATTGTAAGTATGATAAAGTTATTTTAAAACTGATCACAATTTGAAAAATTTCAATTTTTAAAAGATTTAAAAAAAAAAACCTTCTTGAATTATTATTTGAAGAAAATAATTAAGCGGTATGAATTTAATTGAAAAACATGAAATCTATATTGATGAATCGAATTCTGAGGCCCTATTCTGGTTTGATGACAAATCTAAAATGAGAATGAAATACAAAATATTTTCATATTCAGTTAATAATATAAAAATCTAGCTGGACCCGTGCACGACTCGTGCCAAGATTTTGAATTAAAAAATATGGATCGATTTTATTAATATAAAAAACATTTTTATTATATATATCAGGGGCCCGTGCTTGGCTGCGAAAGTTTTTTTAATTGGTTTTATAAATGTAGTAGCCAAATAATAATTCTTCGCCAAAACAACTTTTCTCAAAGACAATTTTTTCTCAGACTGCCCCGTAAGATTCCTCCCCATAGAACGCTTTCCCGTAGAATTCTTTCCAGTAGAAATCTTCCCGTAGAACTCATCCCGGTAGAATTCTTCCCGGAAGAAATCTTCCCGTAGAACTCATCCCGGTAGAATTGTTCCCGGTAGATTTCTTTCCCGTAGAATTTTTCCCCGTAGAGTTTTTCACAGTAGAAATTTTAGTGTGGTGAGTTTTAATGTGGTGAGTTTCAGTGTGGTGAGTTTAGGTGAGGTGAATTTTGGTGTGGTGAGTTTTAGTGTGGTAAGTTTTAGTGTGGTAAGTTTTAGTGTGGTGAGTTTTAGTGTGGTGAATTTTGGTGAGGTGAATTTTAGTGTGGTGAGTTTTAGTGTGGTGAGTTTTAATGTGCTGTGGTTGCTTTTGTATTTTTTTTTTGTATTTGAGTCTTTTGTTTCATCTTCTTAGCTTTTGTATGTGCCGAGTTATGTCGTTTTGAAAGTTGAGGTTGTATGGTAGGTGCCACGCCCCTTTGTCCAATCCCGCCCATATATAGCCTATGACACCCTCCGGACTCCATAGTATCCTGGTGCAAAATTTCAGTTAAATCGGTTCAGCGGTTTAGACCTGATGCTGGAACAGACAGACAGACAGACAGACAGACAGACAGACAGACAGACAGACAGACAGACAGACTGACAGACGGGCCAAGAGTTTTATATATAGATAGTTTTTGTTTCATTTTCATTCTCATTTTATATTTCTCATCAAATCAGAATAGTGCACCTGGAACTGTAAAAAAAATATAAAGTTCAAAAATGGGTTAAAAAAGAAAACACAAAATGGAAAGTAATAAAATGAAAATTTTAAAGTCTATAAATCAATCTTTATTTTAGTAGGAGAAAAAATTGAATAAAAAATTCAGAAAACATGATAAATTAATTCCAAAACAGGTACAGATATTAATTTTTTAACAGTATAATTCAGACTAACTTTTAAAAGATCAGGTTTGTCCATTTTTGACTTATCTCGCATGTTCTGAAATTCATTTTCTATACATATTTAAATATTTGATAAAATCAAAATTGAACTTAATTCGATTTACAAAACATGAATTGTTCGAGTTTTATGGAAAACATGAAATTTGTATTGATACGAAAACAAAAATAAGGATTAACAAAAAAACAACACAAAATATTAAATTAATAAAATATCAATTTTAAAGCCAATACCCGGGAATACCCGTGAAGTATTTTAGGGTAATGATCTGGAACTTATCCAGTATTTATTGAACTGTTATAAGACCAACATTCTATTTTCTATAAAACTGATTATTTTACTGGTCGAATGCTTTTATATATTTTCTATATTTGAGTAATTCTTAGACGCTTTTAGTTGCTTTATAAAAATTTATGAAAACAAGTGTTTGTATTACAATTTTTTTCTTCTAAAATAGGAACATAATATTAGATTAATCACTCATTCATTAGTTAAATCGAAAATTGTTTCCAATGTCTGTTTTGCACATTTGCAATGCTTCAAGCTCGCAATCATTTAGCTCAAGATTGAACCTCATAAATTAAAATCGTGCTGCAATCATAGCAAAAAAAAAAAAAAAGGATATGTAAGGAAAGTACCTACTACAAATTAGCGCACAGAGTGAAGCAGCGAATATTGCGGTCCATTTATAAATATTTTTCTTGCAACTTTGCTAATGCATGTGCTCTACGTCCGTCCGTTCGTCCGTCCGGTTACTTGTGTGGTGTGCATGTTGCGCAGCACACAATGAAACGCATTGGATTAAACGGTATTAGAAACACACAAAACCCCACCTCCCACACACCGCAATGAAAAATCGCAAGGATTCCTTCCTTCGTGCACAAACAACGCAACGCAACGCAGAGCATCGCAGGCTCGATGGCAGCTTAAATTGCTTTTAAGTAAACTTTGCTATGGTGTGGTTTACAAAAACAACAAATCGATGAGAGATAACTTTTCGCACACATCCAGCACACAGCCTGCGCCTGCCCCACTGCACTGCACAAGGACTCACCGCACAAGGACTCGTCGCTGGCCGCCCAACGTCGATGATGCGCAACCAAACCTCGGCCATTAAAAGGACTCTAAGCAGTGCCCTAATGGAATGAGCTGCCGTTGCTCCTGCTCGAACGCCATCTGCTGGTGTTTAACACTTGAGTTAAGCTCGCCAAACATTTGCTGCAGCACGTTCCGTTCCGGCGAGGCAAGTCGACGATTGCGTTTGCTCTCTGCACGGCGACGGCGACGGCGGCGGCGATGGCTGGTGTGCGCTTCGCAGGCTCCTCGGATGTTGACAGGAGGCAAAGATGGCAACGTTGTCGCCACATTTTACAATTAAACTTTTTATGAGTGGACGACACAGTTTAGCGGCATTGCATAGCAAGCCGAAGAAGGCGAAAGGCGTTTATTGGGAACCAACAGAAGGACGGACGGATGGTCGGACAGACAGACGAACGGGCAGCTAAATGAAAAGTCCTTGCTTAGCCTCTCAGCGGCAAAAACAAACATATTCGAGTCCACATCTAGTGGCAGTATTCATTACACTCAGCATAAAATGAGTATTAAGTTACATTTTGAATAAAGCTTAGTACGAACATAGTAACAAATTAAGCACGTTTATGCTAAAAACTAGATGCATTTGATATGTTGAAAAAATTGAAATGGTTTTTCTTAATACGGTGTAGTAAAGTTATTGAAAATATGTACAAAAGTAGCATAAATACAGAAGACTAGTGATGCCAGCTAATTGAGTTTCACGCTGATTTTACTCCAATTGCATTGGCGAAAAATGTGAACTCTTTTTTGGACGTAAATCTAATATATATTGGTAATTCCATATCAAATCGAGAATGTATTTATTTTAAAGAATTTTTTATTAATTTTTAATACACTATTAGGTGTACTAAAACCGAAATTCAGAACTTAAAAGAACACTAAACCGAAATGAGAAATGAAAATATGGCTCAGAACCGTTATTTGTTTGGGTTTCAATATTTGAATTTGTGTTTAGTAAAAAATTGAATTTTTAGTGAATAATTTTTTGAGAAAAAATTTATTTTTAGTGAAAAATTAAATTTTAGTGAAAATTTAAATTTCAAGTAAAAATTGAGTTTTTAGTGAAAAATTTAATTTTTAATGAAAAATTGAATTTTTAGTGAAAATTAGAATTTTTAGTGAAAAATTGAATTTGTAGTGAAAATTAGAATTTTTAGTGAAAAATTCAATTTTAGTGAAAAATTCAATTTTTAGTGAAAAATTCAATTTTTAATGAAAAATTCAATTTTAAGTGAAAATCTCATTTTTAATGAAAAATTGAATTTCTAGTGAAAATCTCATTTTTAGTGAAAATTCAATTTTTAGTGAAAAATTCAGTTTTTAGTGAAAAATTCAATTTTTAGTGAAAAATTAAATTTTTAGTGAAAAATTCAATTTGTAGTGAAAAATTGAATTTATAATGAAAAATTGAATTTTTAATGAAAATGAAATTTATAGTGAAAAATTGAATTTTTAATGAAAAATTGAATTTTTAGTGAAAAATTGAATTTGTAGTGAAAATTTGAATTTTTAGTGAAAACATCAATTTTAGTGAAAAATTCAATTTTTAGTGAAAAATTCAATTTTTAGTGAAAAATTCAATTTTTAATGAAAAATTCAGTTTTTAGTGAAAAATTGAATTTATAGTGAAAAATTGAATTTATAGTGAAAAATTGAATTTTTAATGAAAAATTGAATTTTTTGTGAAAAATTGAATTTATAGTGAAAATTTGAATTTTTAATGAAAAATTGAATTTTTAGTGAAAAATTGAATTTGTAGTGAAAATTTGAATTTTTATTGAAAAATTCAATTTTAAGTGAAAATCTCATTTTTAATGAAAAATTAAATTTCTAGTGAAAAATTGAATTTTTTTAGTGAAAAATTGAATTTATAGTGAAAAATTGAATTTTTAATGAAAAATTGAATTTATAGTGAAAAATTGAAGTTTTAATGAAAAATTGAATTTTTAGTGAAAAATTGAATTTGTAGTGAAAATTTGAATTTTTAGTGAAAAATTCAATTTTAGTAAAAAATTAAATTTTTAGTGAAAAATTCAATTTTTAATGAAAAATTCAATTTTTAATGAAAAATCTCATTTTTAATGAAAATCTCATTTTTAATGAAAATCTCAATTTTAGTGAAAAATTGAATTTTGAGTGAAAAATTAAATTTTTAGTGAAAAATTGAATATACAGTGAAAAATGGAATTTTTAGTGAAAAATAGAATTTGTAGTGAAAAATAGAATTTGTAATGAAAATTTTGAAAAATTGAATTTTAGTGAATAATTGAATTTTTAGTGAACAATTGACTTTTTTGGGGAAAAATTGAATTTAAGTTAAAATTTGAATTTTTAGTTAAATAATTAATTTTAGTGAAAAATTAAATTTTTATTGAAAAATTATTTTTGAAAAATTGAAATTTTTGTGAAAATTTGATATTTAGTGAAATATTTAATTTTTTTTAGGGAAAATTTGAATTTTTAGTGAAAAATTGAATTTTTATTGAAAAATTTAATTTTTAATGAAAATTTGAATTTTTAGTTAAAAAATTAAATTTAGTGAAAAATTATTTATGAAAAATTGAAATTTTTGTGAAAATTTGATATTTAGTGAAATATTGAATTTTTTTAGAGAAAATTTGAATTTTTAGTGAAAAATAAAATTTTTAGTGAAAAATTTAATTTTGAGTGAAAAATTGAATTTTGAGTGAAAAATTAAATTTTGAGTGAAAAATTGAATTTACAGTGAAAAATGGAATTTTTATTGAAAAATAAATTTTTTAGTGAAAAATGGAATTTTTAGTGAAAAATAATTTTTTTTAGTGAAAATTTGAATTTTAAGTGAAAAATTGAATTTTTAGTGAAAATTTTCATTGTTAATAAAAAATTGAATGTTAATTATTTTTCTCAGTGCAGCAGTACGTACCGGCATCGGCACAGCTTCGTCGATTGTGCAAATATCTTAATTTTCGTGCAGAAATGGAAAAAATACACGAGTGGAAACTTTGGACATTGCAAGGATGGATGTGGCAAGGCGCAGCAAGTGTTTATTTATGTGTCTGTGTTGGTGTTGTTTTTGCCGTCGGAATTGTTGTTGTTGATATTGGTGTTGGATGCCGAATGCTTGTGTATGTTGTTCAGCGCCCTAAGTGCTTGGGCAGTACGCAACGTAGCAATGCTCCGTTGCGATCCGTCTGTCCTGTCCGTTCGCACGGTGTCCAATGCCGCTGGCTATGAAGGCTATAAATACACACAGGATACGCTTGATTGCGCTCGTGTCCTTCCAAGTACCTACTCGGCACAGTTCTAAGTAAACCGAACCAAAACGAAGCAAAGTTTTGCTTTGCTTTTCCGCGTTGCAAATGCAGTCGGAGGAAGGAAGCAACGACGACGGCATCGACAACGACAACGACGACATCAATGACGACAAAAACTACTTTTGTTCCAAAAATGTTTTGCTGTTGTTCTGGGGTTTGTTTTCTATTGTTGTTGTATCCCAATATTGTTGTTGTGATTGCAGGTTTTTGCTTTATTCTCGGCAGCAACTGTCGATGCCTCGAATCACAAGTTGTTGGCTTTGTTATCGGCTGCAGCAAGCATTGGCCGAAAATGGAAAATTAATTGCTTGTTTTATCGATTATTTATTCATTTGCTAATTGTTTAGTTTTTGTATTTTACTTTTGAGTTTCGTTTTTCGTTGTAATTTGCACAGCTTTTTGTTTGTCTTTGGCGATTGTTAATTTGAGTTTTTTTTTTGTTTTTTATTTTTATTTTTTTTTTTTTGGTCAATATGTATATAAAATGACTAACAATTAAAATTGTTCTAGTTTTCATTATACATGAATTTAATTATAGAATTTTTGTCTTGAATATTTTCAATAAAAATTTCAATTTTCAACAAAAATTTCGATTTTCAGTAGAATTATAAATTTGCACTCTAAATTCAAATTCACACTAAAAATTCAACTTTTTATTATTTATCACTATAATAAAAATCAAATTTTCACAATTGATTCAATTGTTCACTAAAAATTCATTTTTTCACAAAAAATCCATTTTTTCACTATAAATTCAATTTTTCACAAAAAATTCAATTTTTCACATAAAATTTAAATTTTCACTTAAAATTAAATGGACTAAAAATTCCATTTTTCAATAAAAATTCCATTTTTCACTAAAAATTAAATTTCACTAAAACTTAAATTTTTCACTAAAAATTTTAATTTTCACAAACAAATATAAATTTTTTCACTTAAAATTCAATTTTTCACTAGAAATTCAATTTTTCACCAAAAATTAAATTTTTCACTAAAAATTAAATTTTTCACTAAAAATTAATTTTTCACTAAAAATTCATTTTTTTCACTAAAAATTCTATTTTTCATTAAAAATTCAATTTTTCACTATAAATTCAATTTTTACTAAAAATTCTATTTTTCATTAAAAATTCAATTTTGTCTAAAAATTCAATTTTTCATTAAAAAATTTCGTTTTTCACTAAAAATTCAATTTTACACTAAAAATTCCATTTTTCAATAAAAAATCTATTTTTCACTAAAAATTCCATTTTTCACTAAAAATTCATTTTTTCACTAATAATTCAATTTTTTCACTTAAATTCATTTTTTCACTATAAATTAAATTTTTCACTAAAAATTCTATTTTTCATTAAAAATTCAATTTTTCACTAGAAATTCAATTTTCACTAAAAATTAAATTTTTCACTTAAAATTAAATGGACTAAAAATTCAATTTTTCATTAAAAATTCCATTTTTCATTAAAAATTCAGTTTTTCACTAAAAATTCCATTTTTCACTAGATATTCAAATTTTCACTTAAAATTAAATTATTTCACTGAAAATTCAATATTTAACTAAAACTTAAATTTTTCACTAATAATTCAATTTTTTCACTTAAATTCAATTTTTCACTATAAATTAAATTTTTCACTAAAAATTCTATTTTTCATTAAAAATTCAATATTTCACTATAAATTCAATTTTTCACTAAAAATTCAATTTTTCACTAAAAAATTCATTTTTTCACTATAAATTCAATTTTAAAATTCAATTTTTCACTAAAAATTCAATTTTTCACTAAAAATTCAATTTTTCACTAAAAATTCAATATTTCACTAAAAATTCAATTTTTCAATAAAAAATTAAATTTTTCAATAAAAATTAAATTTTTCACGAAAAATTAAATTTTTCACTAAAAATTCAATTTTTCACTAAATTTTCACTTAACTTACATTTTTCACTAAAAATTCAATTTGTCACTAAAAATTCAATTTTTCTCTGAAAATTTAATTTTTCACTCAAAAATAAATTTTTCACTGAAAATTAAATTTTTTATTCAAAAATAAATTTTTCACTAAAGAATCTCTAAACATTTTTTTTTTTTTCAATAAATATTTAATTTTAACTACAAATTTTATTTTTCACTAAAAAATTTATTTTTCACTAAAAATTAAATGTTCACTAAAAAATAAAAATTTCCTTTAAAAGTACAATTTTTCACTAAAAAAAATTCCATCTTTCATTAAATTTTAGAAAAAATTTAAAATTAATCAAAAATTATAGCAATTCAATTTTTTATAAATAGCAAACCTTTTCTTTTGTCAAATTAATGTTTTCCTTTAGTATTTATTGCCAAATTTGTTGCAGTTATTTTTATGTTTAATACCAAGAAACCCCATATTTGGCCAATACACGCAGACCATATTTTATAAAACCACGTCGTCTATTGATTGTGGTTGCGGTCGTTAGTACTTCTAAGGATGAAATACATTAATTTTGAATGGCACACGCACACATGCGATGCGATACGATATGGCATAAATTACTATCAATCTGTATAACGCGATCTGTGACAACAAAACACTTATACAATAACTACACAGCAAGCAGCAACACAGACAAGGACAGAGACAACGACAACAATACCACAAAGCAATTATGGCACAAAATGTCGTCGTTCAATATTTATTTCAAGGCCTCGTTGCGAAGGTACCAACCGACCGTCCGTCCGACCGAAGGACTACTTACTTGCGTAATTATCGAAGTAATGACAAATATACGAAGAAAGAGATCCACTTTCGCTGGCAATTCAGCGGAATCCAGCGGCCGCACGCCGCACACAGAGATAACAATGGTGCGGCATTTATTTATTTATGTTTTATTTGGCCAGGACAGCAACAGCCAGATCATAAATATTGCTACAGAGTAACAATAACAACAGATGGTGGGGAATGAGAAGGAGCAACAAAAGAAGCAGCAACAGCAGCAGTGGAATGAAGAAGGAGACAACAATATTGCATAAGCAACAGGAGCGACGTTGCTGCAGGCCGTTACACTGGTAAAATCAAATACTATATAAATAATAGTAAATACTATTGATTTAATGTGTTTTTAGTAAAAGCATATTGAATTTTAAAAATCACACATTCATAAATAATAATAGTAAAAATTTACTTTGTGAATGGGATTTGTGCATTGCAATAATAAATATTCAAATGTTATTTATAATTTAATCATTAATTAATATTCAACTGTTATTTATAATTTAATCATAATTAATAGTATTATAATTAATTGTATCTGCTATTGAAAGAAAAGTAAACAAAATTTCGAAAATCACTAAAACAAAAACTGTGAACAAAATTATTTTAAAAGTGAACTCATTTCTATATTTTATAATATAAAACTATTTGTCTTACAGTCGAATTTGATTTTAATTACACTTAATAAGATCGATACTATTAAAAAAGCATTGTAGAAGTTAAACTCACCAATTGCATTTTACAATCTTTTAACAATAGGTTACTATTTTATGAATAAAAGAATATAAAATCAAAGTATTCATTCAATAATTTTAAAATATTAGTTTTATTTCTACAAATATTTAATACAGACACAAAATAATCGTTCTATAAGTTGGTATGTATGACTGTTATTGATTCAATAGTATGAAATGTATATCGTCACTATCATGCCAAAGGGGTGAATGTGCAATTTTTGACATTTGCGTTTTTTACATTTTTTAATGTAGTTTATCTTCAAGTATGCTGTCGCGTGACATTTTTTTGTATATTTCTACCCACAAAAAACAAAACCAAACGGACGAATTTGAAAAATTGAAAATCTTGTCATGCCAAAAGTGCGAATCTTTTCGTTTTTTCGCCATAACTTTTTATTGGTATAAGATAAAATAGTAATGTGAAGGCATTTATTGTTTGTTTTCAAAGTACCTATCTATCTGCAAACATTAATTTGCCATTTGTTATTTGCAGGATTTTTTTTTTGGCAAAATATTTGTAATTAATAATGCAGATCGATAGGTGCTTTGAAAACCAACAATAAATGCCTTTACATCACTATTTTATCTTGTACCATTAAAGAGTCATAGCAAAAAACCGAAAAGATTCGCCCTTTTGGCATGACAAGATTTTTAATTTTTCCAATTTCTTCGTTTTTTTGCTGTAATTTTTTATTGGTGCAAGATAAAATAGTTGTTTAAAGGTATTAATTAGTTGTTTTTAAAGCACCTATCGATTGGCATCATTATTTAAATATATTTTGCCAAACATTTTTCTGGCAAATAACAAATAGTTAATTAATTTTTTACAAAATATTTAATAGGTAGGTGCTTTAGATAGGTGCTTTAAAATCAAACAATTAATGCCTTTACATTACTATTTAATCTTGCGCTAATATAAAGTTATAGCTTAAAAAACAAAAATATTTGCGTTTTGATCAGGATATTGTCTCACAAAATCCGTATTTATAATTCAGTAGGTTGTCCAAATCTAAAGATATTTTATATACGTTATAATAATTGACGAATAAACCAAAATAACAGAAAAAAATTGAAAAAATATAAATTTTGCTAATTTTTAAAGCACTTCAAACTTTAAAATTTGATTTCCCAACATTTTTAAAAATGCACATTCGCCTCTTTGGCATGACAGTGACGATATGTTTTCATATAAAGTCAACAATAATTTGAAGCTATTTTATGTATTTCATTGAACTTTCCAATTAAAACAATAATTCAATGATAAAATGACTAATTTTATATAATAACAAAAATATGATTAATTTTACATTATTATACCTTTCTAATCATTAAAAAAAAAAATGAGATGGGTCATACCACATCAGAAATATCAATCTTGGCACGATGTCTTCCGATTTTAATGAAAGTTTGTGAATGGACAGTGACCGAAAAATAAAAAAATAACTCCAACAAAGTTACGAGAATTGAAACATCAAACTACTATATTATATAATTATTTATATCTCTGTAACTACTTAATATATCTTAACAAAACTAATATCTTTATAACAACGCCTACACATAAAAATAATAATTTTAAAAAAATTAAATATATTTAACTTAGAAAAAATTTAAAATATTATTCAAATTTTAAAATCAAATACAATGTTTTTTGAAACCCTGGAGTTTTATTAGTTGATTAAAAAAATAATTTCGATAGAGACTCCCATAGTTTCTGAACTATCAAGTTTTAAAATTAGTTGCTGATTTTTCTCTTAATGTGATAAATACTTTAACATCAATAGTTCTGTACTATAGAATATACTTTGGTTATAACTAAAAAAACATAATTCTTATCAGATTATCGTACTGATTTAAATATAAAGTATTTCAAACATAAAATTTTTTGATCAATTGTGAATACTATTTATTTATATTTCTATTTGTCTATATTTGATCGAATTTTAAATCGAATTTGTATAGAAATTTTATAATTTGAATTTGATCTCTCATTAAAAATTGATATATTTAATGAAATCTTTCAAGTGGTTTATGAGTTACTATTATATTTATGAATGCTATTAATTTAACAGGCATACTATGAACTTTTTAACTACACTAATTAATAGTATTTTACTATTAAATATACTTTTGATATATATGTAAAATTATATAAAAACACGATAAGAAAAATCAGCATGCAGACAACATATTTATCTTTGCAATCATACATTTTTCTGACTTTATTAGGTGGTTGCTTTTAAAACAAAATTTTTAAAGAAATTTGGGTATTCAGTAATGAACTTATGGATATATATTATAAATACGTTTATTCTAAAAGTATATGAATTCAAAAAATATATACCAAACAAACAAAATATAATTCTCCGTATTTATAGCATCTCCTGTTTATTTCAAAAAAAAAGTGTAAACTAAATTTAAGCACGATTTACTATGAATACTATTGATAGTATCCCTTAATATTTCATACGGGTACGATACCTATGAAGACTATCAATTTAATACTAGTGTTATGTATAGAAATTTAATAGTCGTACTATAAAATTGGGGCAAAACATTTATCAATAGTATCGTAGTTTTAAAAATAATATTGAAGTAATGTAAAAATATTTAAATATTTATATTATATTATTATGGTAAAAAAACTATTCATTTTATGGTTCTTTTTTTCATAGTGTTCACTCAGAAAATACATATTCAGTAATATAACTATTAATTTTAAAGTAGGTAAAGTACTAAAGAACACTATAGAATTAATAGTACACCCAGAAAAAACATACTATAAAATTAATAGTTTTTACTATTAAAATTAGTCAATAGGATATTTGTCCGATAAACTATTAACTCAATCGGTGAATCCTATTAAATACTACAAAATACTATAAAATTTATTTGAGTTTTTATATATACTATTAAATCAATTACTGTTCTATTGACAAATTTTAATAGGATTTTATGAGTTTTTTTTTTAATTTTTTAATAGTTATAAATACTATTAATTCAATAGTATCCTTTAGTATTTTATCAACTATAAAATTAATAGTTATATTATTAATATGTATTTCTGAGTGAACACTATCAAAAACAGAACCATAAAACTAATAGTTTTTTTACCATTAAAATTAGTCAATATGATAAATTATTTTAATCACTAAATATCATTAAATACTACAGAATACTATGATAAAAAGTGTCCTCTTGATCAATTTTAATGGTATTTTTTCTGAGTACACGTAACGATACGCACGTAACGGGCTTAATGTATTGTGGTGTCCGTCCGTTTTTCGTCCTTGCCTCCCACTGCACCAAACTCCGGCCGCGTTCAACGGCTCGCTGTCTGTTTAGCGCATAATGAGCCGAATGCGTGTGTTGTAATTTAAGGAGCTGAGCCTACGCCAGTTCTGTGGCTTTTTTTGTTGTGAAGGTTGAGAAGACGCCGCAGAAGAAAAACGCAAGGACATTCAAGCAATTTATGAGCAGTCACTCGCAAGCGACCAGCAGAGCAGAGAACAGTCTGGGAGGGAGGAGGTAGGGAGGAAGGCAGGCCGACCGGAAGAAAGGCAGACAGGCAGCCTGTCGCACAATGCGACGATGTCAGATAATCTCCTTGAAGTATACTTTAAGGCGCATCTAATGGTGCTGCGCTGCTTTGAATATGAAGCATGCGACGAGTCGAGTCCTTCGCATGCCGTTTCATTTTTCAGTTTGTATATTTTTCGTTTTGTTCTTTTTTTTCTGCGTATTTTTTGTATTTTTATTTTCCATTCTTCATCTTCATTGTTTACTTTGTCATAATAATTCCATATTTTTCTCTTATGAATTTATAATTCTTTGTTTGTTAAACGCTTTCTCGCTGCGTGGCTCTCAGGCTCTTGGGCCTCTCGTTGGGCTGAGGGGGCTTATTTGTTTATCGCTCCATCTCGCTCTCACACTATCTAAACATGATTTAGAATCTGGTTTGCTGCTCTAAGTAGATTATGGCATAAGCCTACGTAGTTATTTACTTAAGTTGAAAACATCAACTTTTCTTCTTTATGGCTTTCTTAAAATTTGTTGCCCGCTTCTGGTCTTCGGTTTTTTATTTTTTTTTTTTCAGATCCGTCTTCTGCGACGCATTTCGCCATGTTTGCGTATTCCGGGTACGTTGTGTGCTTATCACATTAAACTAATCCAAATCTGTATTTTAGCGACGAATTAAATGAGTAATGGTTCAGCGGATTCGACGCAACGATATACGATATAGTAGACGATAGAGAACTGATTTAATTTGGAGTTATTGTGAGGCGGTTTGGTGATCAAAAAAAGTACAATACAAAGTGAAGAAATGTTCCAAAATAAAAAATGTAAAATATGTAGTAGTTTAAAACTTAGTGCCTGGCGTAGGTTCGGCTAATCTGTAGGCCCAAACTAGTATTTTTTTTTTAATTTTTCCGGTATTGAAATTGGGAGTTTTCTGAAAGACATTTACAGAAAAAATGAATCGTCCTAAATATAGCAACCGATATTAATTGCATTCATTAATCAATCCAGCAATGATATTCACTTATTTAATGAAACATTTGCTATTCTTCGTTAAACCAACAATTTCGTTTGCTAATATGAATATTTGTACGTCAATGCAGAAAATTAATTAGTCGGCGCATATTAGCGAACGCTATTGCTTATATAACGAAGAATAGCAAATATTTTCATTATTTAATTGCTGGATTGATTAATGAATGCAATTAATATCGATTGCTATATTTACGTCGTTTATTTTGTCTGTGTTAAGAATATACAAGGTAAAATAATTAAAATATATCAAATTTTAAATGAAATTGAGATTTTTGCATTTCAAATTAGGAGGATTTATCATTTTTAATTGGAATTTTTGGTTTGAATATGAGAAGGAAAGAAACAAAACTTAGAATTTGCATTTTAAATTAAAAATTTTCAAATTCTAGCGTCATTTCAATTGTAATTTTAAAAGGAAAATCATATTTTCCAATTTAAAACGGTAAATGTAAATTTTAGTTGTTGCTCTCTTACTATGAAATGTTATTTTCTTAATTTCAAATTTAAAAACAAAAAAAGAATTTTCGATCTTTTCACCGAATTCGAGAAAAACGATAAACAGGATTTGCATTAAAATAGTAACAAATGAAGCAAAGCCGATGCTGAAATTAATTTATAAGAAATTGAGATTTTATTCGATTAGAAATGAGATAAATTTAGTGAACAATTGAATTTTTAGTGAAAAATTGAATTTTAAATGAAAATTAAATATTTGAATTGAAAATTCAATTTTTAAGGAAAAATTAAATTTTTAGTGAAAAATTAATATCGATTGCTATTTTTAGTGAAAAGTTGAATTTTTAGTGAAAATTTGAATTTAATAAAAATTAGAATTTTTAGTAAAAAAATGAATTTTTAGTGAAAAATTGAATTTTTAGTGAATAATTGAATTTTTAGTGAAAAATTGAATTTCTTGTGAAAAATTGAATTTTTTAGTGAAAAATTGAATTTTTAGTGAAAATTTGAATTGTTAGTGAAAATTTGAATTTTTAGTGAAAATTTGAATTTTTGGTGAAAATTTGAATTTTTAATAAAAAATTTGAATTTTTAGTGAAAAATTGAATTTTTAGTGAAAAATTGAAGTTTTAGTGAAAAATTGAATTTTTAGTGAAAAATTGAATTTTTAGTGAAAATTTCAATTTTTAATGAAAAATTGAATTTTTAGTGAAAATTTGAATATTTTTAGTGAAAATTTGAATATTTTTAGTGAAAATTTGAATATTTTTAGTGAAAATTTGAATATTTTTAGTGAAAAATTGATTATATAGTGAAAATTTGAATTTTTAGTGAAAAATTGAATTTCTAGTGAAAAATTGAATTTTTAGTGTAAAATTGAATTTTGAGTGAAAAATTGAATTTTGAGTGAAAAATTGAATTTTTAAGGAAAAATTGAATTTTTAGTGAAAATTTGAATTTTTAGTGAAAAATTGAATTTTTAGTGAAAAATTGAATTTATAGTGAAAAATTGAATTTATAGTGAAAAATTGAATTTTTAGTGAAAAATTGAATTTTTAGTGAAAATTTGAATTTTAATAAAAAATTTGAATTTTTAGTGAAAATTGAATTTTTAGTGAAAAATTGATTTTTTAGTGAAAAATTGAATTTTTAGTGAAAAATTGAATTTTTAGTGAAAAATTGAATTTTTAGTGAAAAATTGAATTTTTAGTGAAAAATTGAATTTTTAGTGAAAAATTTAATTTTTAGTGAAAAATGTATTTTTAGTGAAAAATTGAATTTTTAGTGAAAATTTGAATTTTTAGTGAAAATTTGAATTTTTAGTGAAAATTTGAATTTTTAGTGAAAATTTGAATTTTTAGTGAAAATTTGAATTTTTAGTGAAAATTTGAATTTTTAGTGAATAATTGAATTTTTAGTGAAAATTTGAATTTTTAGTGAAAAATTGAATTTTTAGTGTAAAATTGAATTTTTAAGGAAATTTTAGTGAAAAATTGAATTTCTAGTGAAAAATTGAATTTTTTAGTGAAAAATTGAATTTTTAGTGAAAAATTGAATTTTTAGTGAAAATTTGAATTTTTAGTGAAAAATTGAATTTTTAGTGAAAAATTGAATTTTTAGTGAAAAATTGAATTTTTAGTGAAAAATTGAATTATTAGTGAAAAATTGAATTTCAAGTGAAAAATTGAATTTTTTAGTGAAAAATTGAATTTTTAGTGAAAATTTGAATTTTTAGTGAAAATTTGAATTTTTAGTGAAAATTTGAATTTTTAGTGAAAAATTGAATTTCTACTGAAAAATGAATTTTTAGTGAAAATTTAAATTTTTAGTGAAAACATACATTTTTAGTGAAAAATTGTATTTTTAGTAAAAAAATGAATTTCCTAAACAATTTTTAGTGATAAATTGAATTTCTTTTGTGAAAAATTAAATTTTTATTGAAATTTAAAATTTCAAAATTATTGGATTAAATTCCATACATTCTCTCAAATATTTTCTCTGGAAATTTTAGTAATTCGTGACTAATTTACAATGAATTTATAAAAAATACAGAAAATATAGAATAACTTATAGTTCTCCTCGAGTAACATCTGTATTTATGACAATGTTTAGTTTCAATAGCCTCATTGTTACCACTAAATGAAATAGTCCGAACTAACGGTCTATCTACATTTTAGAGACCTCGTTGCATCCACTGCATGTTGTCGATTGTTGAAAAATACCATCATTGAATTTAATCTTTATCGGGGAAAACCCTTTTTTTTTTGTTAATTTTATCTTCACACCCAGAAAACCTCGAATGCCGTGCGGCAACATTCCACACTTCCGCTTGGCATTTGGTCACATTGCAGCGCTAACTTGGAATCGCGTCGGAGTTGGATTCTGGTTACTGCTGCTGCAGTCGCCGTGTTGCCTGTGGTAAGGCTCGACCGGGGAGATGGGGTCTCATACCATACCAGTTGTAGGAATGCTTTAACTGCGCTTTTATCAACACAATCGTTATTGGTTGCGGATTTCATTTTAATTAAAAAGAAACTAGAAGACAAAAAGAAGTAACTACAGAAAAACAGAAGGACGAATGGACCGCTAGGCGATAGCATAGGATAGATGGGTGATTGGATGGATGACTGAGTGACTGAGGACGGGAAGGGGGATGTGAAGATCGCTGGCGTGGCTTGATAAATAGACGGACGCCGAACGCATGGCTCATTGGAGTTTTTAGTTTCCTGCCAACATCAACGTTTGAAACAAAAGCCGCGCTGCTGGGTCGCAGGATTGCATTGTGTATTCTGTCCGGAAGTACTTTGCGTCGGTTGCCATCCATCGTTGGTTCGGCGCGGTACGGTTTGGTTTGGTTCGTTTGGTGTTCGCGGTATTGGCCGAGGTGTGGAATTAGATATGAAGTTATCCTTCGCCGTGCATCCGTTCATGCTTTTTCTCGCTGCCATGTTTCATTTCACTGACTGTCCCTCTGTCTTTCGGACCGTTTGTCCTTCGTCTGCCTGTCTATCGTATACAACTGTCTGCCCATCAGCCAACGCTTGTTTGTCTATTGGGAATTTCGTTTCAATATTTGCAATTGTTGAATCAACTGTTTTTGTGTATAGTATTTGTCTACTACGACTCATCCATTCATCCATTCGTCCATCGCATATTTCTCTATGTATTTTCTATACTAAATTCTGCATTTTTCCCCCATATTGTTCTAGATACCGTCAGCCCCAAACCGCACCTATCCGCGCAGTTGGTTGGACTGTAGCACCGGATCTAAATGAAGTTGTCTTTTAATTAAAATTCCCAACTTTATTTTGCAATTATATTAACCTTCCACGTTATTAAGCGTGTTGTTTGCAGTTTGTCTAATCGAATAGCAGGAACTTCGCTTAATTGAATGTGAATAAAATTTATTTCATTCGGGAATTTTTGCGCGCGCTGTCAGCGGGTTCCAGCACCGTCTCTGCCTCATTCTCCTACTTCCAAATCCCCAACTACTACGGTTCACGTAGGTGAATGGCCGTCTTGTAACAGAGGTAACGTGAGTTATGCCAACATGTTGATGTATTGTGTCTCAGACACTGAGTAAACGTTTGCAATTAATTTATTTTTAATGTTTTTCTATACTTTCTCTTTTTTTGTTTATTTAGCAACCCGCTGATTGAGCGACATTTTCTTCTTAATTTGTAATTGATGGATAATTCGTTTATTAAGAAATGCTTTTTTGGAATTGTTTATTTTGGTTCTAATTTAGAGATTACCGATTTTCGTAGAAATCAAAATTACACTGAAAATAGCAATTTACATAAATATTTAAATTATCACTAAAAATTTCAATAATTTTAACTTTTCATTAAAAATTCAAATGTTCACTAAAAATTCAAATTTTCACTAAAAAATTCAAATTTTCACTAAAAATTAAAATTTTCACTAAAAATTCAAATTATCACTAAAAATTAAATTTATCACTAAAATACAATTTTTCACTAAAAATTCAAATTTTCACTAAAAATTCAAATTTTCACTAAAAATTCAATTTTTCACTAAAAATTCAATTTTTGACTAAAACTCAATTTTTGACTAAAAATTCATTTTTTCACTAAAAATTAAATTTTGAACTAAAAATTCAATTTTTCACTAAAAATTCAAATTTTCACTAAAAATTCAAATTTTCACTAAAAATTTAAAATTTCACTAAAAATTCAATTTTTCACTAAAAATTCAATTTTTCACTAAAAATTCAAATTTTAAACTAAAAATTAAATTTTTCACTAAAAGTTTAATTTTTTACTAAAAATTCAATTTTTTACTAAAAATTCAATTTTTCATTAAAAATTTAATTTTTAATGAAAAATTTAATTTTTTACTAAAAATCCAATTTTTCACTATAAATTCAATTTTTCACTAAAAAATCAATTTATCACCAAAAATTCAATTTTTCACTAAAAATTCAATTTTTCACTAAAAATCAATTTGTCACTAAAAACTTATTTTTTCACTAGAAATACAAATATTCACTAAATATTCATATTTTCACTAAAAATTAAATTGTTCACTAAAAAAATTCAATTTTTCACTAAAATTCCAATTTTTCACGAAAATTTCAATTTTTCACTAAAAATTCAATTGTTCACTAAAATTCCAATTTTTCACTAAAATTTCAATTTTTCACTTAAAATTCAATTTTCACTAAAAATTAAATTTTTCAAAAAAAATTCAATTTTTCACTAAAAATTCAATTTTGCACTAAAAATTCAATTTTTTTTAATAAAAATTCAAATTTTTCACTAAAAATTCAAATTTGCACTAAAAATTCAAATTTGCACTAAAAATTAAAATTTTCACTAAAAATTCAATTTTGCACTAAAAATTCAATTTTTTTTAATAAAAATTCATATTTTCACTAAAAATTCAATTTTTCACTAAAAATTCAAATTTTCACTAAAAATTAATTTTTTCACTAAAAATTCAATTTTTCACTTAAATTCAAATTTTCACTAATAATTCAATTTTTCACTAAAAATTCAATTTTTCACTAAAAATTCAATTTTTCACTAAAAATTCAATTTTTCACTAAAAATTCAATTTTTCACTAAAAATTCAATTTTTTACTAAAAATTCAAATTTTAACTTAAAATTCAAATTTTGAACTAAAAATTAAATTTTTCACTAAAAGTTTAATTTTTTACTAAAAATTAAAATTTACAATAGGCAATTTCATATTTTGTGCATATTTTTGCTCGAAATATGTTTATCACAAATTCCTTAAAACTTAATTAAAGTTTAATCTTTTCGCTAAAACTACCTATATGCTACAATTTTAAATTCGTTTGCATAAATTCAATTTTTTATTGCAAATCTATGCACACAATATGCGCTTGAATAAAACCAAAAAAATTCAAAATCGAAATTTAATATAAAAATTGAGCACGACACACACAAAACCAAATAAAAACAAAGAAAAAAAACCCTCAAGTAATGACATTGGCGTATTTTACAAATTGAGCCAAGATTATGTTAATGCAACAACAGCAATAGCAACAACAACAAGAGGCAGCTCAAAGCACGCACAGACAAAAGTTTGCCTAAAATAACAAACGGCAATATTGCCAAGAACAGCAGTAGCAGCAGCAGCAACAACCAATAGTTGGTTGGTCCCAATGCAATACGTCTGGGACCGTGCCCGCGCCACATTGATTTAATTCAGATTTGTGCGCTTCCGACACCGCCACCGCTGTCACTGTCAGCCGCCCGATGTCACACGACAAACGGTGACAGCCAAAGAGGACGAAGGCCTTACGACATATATTTTTGTATATTTCTTTTTTTTTCGGTTCTACTTTACTTCACGCCTTTAGGTGAGGCGTTCCTGGAAATGCTACAAGTAAACATATGCGCGTTGGTATGTATTAAAATGCATGTGTTGAGGTTCACACACACAGACACCGGCACTACATGCACGACCCAGCAGAAATTTGAATAAAGTTTGACTTTGCCTTACGACTCACCCAAAATGGGTGCTCAATACGAATCATTTCGAGGAAATTTTGTGTGTCTTTAAATAAGCGATTAAAATGGTAATCTAAATCAATCTTAAAAGCTTTAAATTTTTTAAACCAATCCTCAACTAAATTTTTGGCAGGGCAAAGGCAGTTTAAAAACATTTTTTTGATCATATTTCAAACGGACACAGGCGGAGTTTATATCAAAAGCTGTTTGTTTTCTGACCGTTCCAAAAATATGCCGTAAATCTTCCATTTACATTCCACAAAATTTTACAACCTTCCCGAGACAAATTTTTTTGCATTTTTGTGCAATATTTTGGGCATATTTCCGGCAAAAGCACAGATAAATGGAATATTTTGTGAAGTGTATAGCAGGTTGTAAATTTTTGTAGAATTGTTATAGCAGATTCCAGCCATATTTGGGGAACGAGAAGAAAACATAAATTTACAAACTGCTGTACACTTCCCAGAAAATATTCCCGAAATATTCCAGAAAAATACCAGAAATTTTGTCTCGGGCATACATTTCAAAAAATATTCCATTTATCAGTGTGATTGCCGGAAATAAGCCCGAAATATTTCTAGACAATGCCAGAAAGTTTTTTTCGATAAAGGCGTACTTCGTATCAAAATTTGTCTGTTTTCTGTCCGTTCTCAAAATATGAAGGATATCTGCCTATAAAACTTCATAAAACTTCATAAAATCTCCAAGACAAATTTCTTGCATTATTCAGTAATATTTCTGACAAACACACAGATAAATGGAATATTTTCGGAAGTGAATAGTAGGTTGTAAAATGTGGTAAAATGTTATTGGCATATTCTAGGCATATTGTGTGTTTGGGCATATAACAGACATTTTGTCATATAGACTTTGTCTGTTTGAAATATGCCTACAAATGTTTCTAAACTACCTCGACCCTGCTAACAATTTTGTCTGGGGCTGCCATAACTTGTCAATTTTATTAATCTGAGTGTTTTCCGGAAATATTTCTGTAAAATACTAGAAAGTTTGTATCGAGCGATATCCAAAATATTTATAAATGATTTCGATTTTATACAGTTTAGACCCATTAAAGAATTTCATCGTCAGTCTTTCATTAAATTTCAAAGAGACAATTGTTGGTTGGTATTTAATAGTTTTTAAATTTGGTAACAAACAATAGATCCATTTTTCTCGATATATTTTGATTACATTTGTTAATATTATAATCTCCCACATAATATCCAACATTTGAATTTCGATATTTCATATGTTAAAATCCATGAACAACGAGTGTGTATTTAAATTCCCCCAACCTCAATTTTTAGAGCCGGTTTATGTTATTATTGATCGACTTTTTAAATTTTAGTATCACCATTTGTTTCCGAATTTCGGTAACTTTTGAAGTATGTTTCAATTTGTAAATGTTATATTTTCATTTAATTATAGAAAACATTTCGGATATTATAAATCAAGAATAAAAGCATGAGCTCTGTCTGCCATGTCTCGGAGACCTTCTATGTCTCAAAGATTTCTCGAATATTTCTCGAACTAACTCGAATTTTCGAACCTTTATCACTTCTAATTTTTAATTTTCCTAGTAAATTTAAATTTCCAGACTATATATGATATTTAGAAATATATTGCATTGATGTTGCAATTTTTTCAAGGTAATTTCGAATTTTGATAAATTTTCTTTTCAATATCAATGCAATATTTAAAATTATCTCGTACCGAGAAAACTCCGACAGCACGCATTGAAATCTACCTTACATGTACCCAAGGTACATGTAATGTACATAAGGTACACAATGTATTTTATAATTTAATAGCGTGTTCTTTATAATTTTTTCAAAAATAAAATTTTCTCGACAAATAAAATTTGTTTATCGAAAATAAATCGATTTATTATATCATCTCGACATCATAACGTAACATATCATAACAACAAAAACAACGATATCAGTTTAGATAGATTCGTTTTTATCAAAAACCTCATCGTTTTCGTATCTATCGATTTGAGACTATAAACGATATCGCAAAATTATCGTTTAGTTTGCTGGATAGTTTTAAATTGACGTTCGATATCGGTTTATATCGTATTAATTCTCCAGTATTTCGTAATGAAGTCGTAACAATATCAAAACGATTGACATACTGAAAGTATTAATTTTTGTCATTATCTTTGACAATTGGAGTAACATGAAAACTATTTTTGAATAATATTTCTGCTGGGTAGCTGTCGCCTTTTAGAGAATGCCCTAAGGACGTTATTTGAAGGCTTATAACTGTACAATATTAGATTATGGAAATTTTTATTGACAATTTTTATAGAAAAGTATCACTAGAAAGGCAAAGGTAGAACGAGGGTTTATCAATTGATTGTATGGGCGGAAAACATGCTCGATATATGAAGAAGAAAATACGTTTATGTAGTATTTTCTTCATCATTTTGCCTAAGAAATACTAATAAAAAAATATTACTTTATTAAAATATATAGGAATTTTTATAAATATTATAAATCGAAGAACGTAGACATAAACGTATTTTTAAAAAATGATCAGCTCTAATTTGTGTACAGTAAAACTGTGGCGTCGGTGGCTCGTCAGGTTAGTACGTTGGATTACAGTCAAAAAAGTCACTGATGCATTGGACTACGAGCCGAAAGGTCTCGGAAATCAATGGGAAACCTACGAGAGTAAACATTGGCTAAGTAATTTCTCCACATGACCAAACTATTATTATCATTAAAACTGAATGAATACTGTTTTTGAACTCCAATAGTGTTTTGTGAAACCACAGAAAATTTAACGATATCTTACGAAAAATATATATTATGAATATGACGAATTTTCTGTAATCTTTTAATTTTCAATAATCTCTATCTATTCTAAAATAGGGTTTTCGATGAAGAACCACGCAACCCAATGCAAGATTTCGAATAATATCTTATTTTTCAAATCCAGAAAACGCATGTTGCAATCTTACAGTCGAAATGTTGATGTAATAATCCATTTTGGCCCATTTTCTTGTAAACGTTATATGGTGTCTTTTTACAACGGTCTTTTTTATATGATTAAATGTATTTTTTCATATTGATGGTACCGCATATTCTTGAATACAACTGCTGCCAACCAATAGTACCGTCTGTCTATAGACTCTACAACATGACACACGAATCGCTTCGCTATATCACTCACGTGTATCTGGTTGTACACTCGTGTTCCAGGCCGTTGATTTCTAATTTCTTACGACTCACATGATTTTTGCCATTCGCCGCCGTCGTCGCCGCCATCGGATGCTTATTGCATTTGCAGAAATAACAAAATTTTGACAGTTGTTGCTCGTATCACCGTCTGCGTTTTCGTCTGTCTTCATCGTTGTAGGTGTGCTCAATACTATGTTGTTTTTGTTGTTGTTGTGAAATGCATAATACCGTAAAATGTGACACCTTAACGAAAATAATGAGATCGTTTTGATTTTGTTTTCGTATTACACGAAAGAACTTCTTCTGTGGGGAGACGGATGCTACTGGGAAGATGGGGTTTCGCAGTGGCAGCCGCTGAGTTGTAGTAAACGAAGGTGTACTATGTGTAGTAGGAAAAAAGTGTACGGAATGAGGGTGCAGAAAATGGTAATATGATATTATTGAACTTACACTTACTCTCACACACTTACGTTGGGCAACAACGGAATAAAACTTTATGGGTTTGCAGTGTGTTGTTACGCAGTTTAACATTTATGCGTTATAATAAAAGTACAAATCGAGGATGAATGCTAAAAGTGTCCCCGGGGAATAGCATAATTGCAAAAATTTCACAATAATAGAGGGACATTATATTTTAAGAGTTTGCACCAGAGTTTGGTATTGATGTTTAATATATTTCTTAAAGAAATACTATACACTGTACCGCATAAAACAAATTTAAAAATCCTTAGAATTCCGAAAGAAAAAAATCGAAAATACTTTAATGTATAAATTGGCAACAATAACTAAAATATATTTCTGAAAAGAATTACAATACGGAAATGTAACAGACGTCTCATTAGAACATTTTGGTATTTTCGACCATTACGATAACATTTTTGTCTTCACCATTTTTAGTTTAGACATTTTAAATTTCGAATTATTCTACCAAATTAGAATTTAACATTAACCCGAAACAACATTTTTGGCATTTTTCTGGAATATGTCGGCCATATTTCCGGCAAACGCACAGATATATAGAATATTTTGGGAAGTGTATAGCAGGATGTAAACTTTTGTGGAATTTTTATGTTAGATTCACGCCATATTTGTGGAACGGACAGAAAACAGAGAGCTTTTGATACAAACTCCGCCTTTGTCTGTTCGAAATATGTCGAAAAAATGTTTTAAAACTACCTCTACCCTGCCAAAAATTTTGTCTGAGGACAATAATTATGAATTTCCCGAGACACAATTTTTGGCATTTTTCCGGCAAACGCACAGTTAAATGGAATATCTTGGGAAGTGGAAGGAAGCAGGTTGTAAAAGTTGATGGCATTTTAATGGCAGATTCACGCCATATTTAAGGAACGGGTAGAAAAGAGACTCCGCCTTTGTATGTATGAAATATGTGGAGGAAATGTTTCTGAACTATCTCGACCCTGCCAAAAATGTTGTCTGTGGTTTTGTAGAATTTTATGGCAGATTCCCCAAGACAAAATTTCTGGCATTTTTCAGGAATATTTCGGGCATATTTCTGGCAAACGCATATCTAAATTGAGTATCTTGTGAAGTGTATAGCACCCCAGACAAAATTTTTGACAGTTTGGAAGAAGTTTTGAAACATTTTTACGACATATTTCAAACAGACAAAGGTGGAGTTTGTATCAAAAGCTGTCTGTTTTCTGCCCGTTCCACAAATATGCCGTGAATCTTCTATTAAAATTCCACAAACATTTACAATCTGCTATACACTTCCCAAAATATTCCATTTATCTGTGTGTTTGTCGGAAATATTCCTGGAAAAATTCACAAAATTTTGTCTGGGCCAGGTTTTAAAATTTGATGGCATTTTAATGACAGAAAACAGACAGCTTTTGATACAAAATCCGCCTTTGTCTGTTTGAAATATATCGACAAAATGTTTCTAAACTGCCTCGATCGTGCCAAAAATTTTGTCTGGGATATTTTTCTTAACAATTGTGAATAATGTACCATTTTCAGAAAAGCTTTCAATAATTCTATTACAATCTGATTTTTATACTCTACACTAAGAGTGAAAGGGTATATTCAGTTTGGTACGCCGTTTGTAACACCCAGAAGGAAGCATCTCCGGCATGGAAAAGTATATATATTCTTAATCAGCATGATCTCCTGAGTCCATATAGCAATTTTCGCCTGTCCGTCCGTCTGTCTTTCTGTCTTTTTGTCTGTCTGTCTGTCTGTCTGTCCGTCTGTCTGTTGAAATATCTACTACTTAAAAAATTGAAGAGTTAGATGAATGAACTGATAACTTAGATTACTTATATACATACGCTGTATGTGCGAAAAAATTGGCTAGATCGATTCATTGTGACCTGTGATCTGACCATTTATATTAAAATACCTCATATAAAATTTACATCTACAACTCAATTTTACAAAATACAAATTAAAATTTATCTAAACTGATAATATGCTGTATAATTTTTGTAAACTACCATTTATCTTTTTTATAAAAACACACCTGAAAAATTGCTAAGAAATGAACAATTTTTTTCAATTTCTATGATACGGAATCATTTCCGTATCACACTGATGTATAGCCCTATTCTAGAGAACAATGACAAATCAATGACAAATATGAGGTGAGTGACATTTGTCACGAAATGATATTTTTTCAATAAAGTGACAATGAAAGCACATAAATAAGAGGTGACAAGGAGTTTATTTTTAAATATATTGTTTTTTAAATAATGTTTATTAATTTGATTATAACAAAATTTGTACATATGTTAAAAATCTTCATTATTAATTTTTTAATCGAATAATATCATTTAAAACATAAATTCTGAATTTCAGTTTCAATCATTTTATAGAAAAATTAGGATATTTCACTGATATAATATTTCATTTCTATAAAAATTAATATTCTACTTCGTTTTTTCTTGCGGTACTTCTAAAATCAATACACTCAGAAATCTTTCATTATATTAAAATTCATTAAACTATTCCAATTACCAGACACATAATATTGATAAATGTATTCATAAATACAATGGATATTCCATTAGTTTATTGAATTATTAATTATTATAATAAATTCGATAGTTGTTTGAGTTCTAATTTGCAATTGGAGCTTATATTTTTCATTTTATATACACATATTTAATGAAAACGATGTTAACTGTTCCAACAATTTTTCTGAATGAAAATATTTTATTTAGAAAAATAAAAATATTGAAATTCGATCAACAGAATTTTCAAAACTAACTTGTAAAAATTTAAAAAAGTAGAAAAAATTCAAGTGATGTTATTTATTTGGTAATCTAATATTTTTTTCTCTGGATGACGAAAAGTTTTTATCAATACGAACTGTATGTTTCATAAATGTTTCAGCATCAAAGTCGACTAAAAAGTCAACGCAAAAAACTTTAATTACAGATGATTACTCGTTTTTATAAATAGTTTGAAAGGATCTACCTCTTTTTGCGTTACAATAACCTTCTGACGATGATTTTGTCAAACTATGATTTTATTTGTTTAAATGAATTCAGCCTATACAGAAACATTGAATGATTTGGTGCAAAAAGGTGCCAAGTCAAAATTTTATTGATATTGAGTTTTTGTTGACATGTGGTACCGAAATCACCTATATACGAAGTAAATACACTGAAATACCACGATTTTAAAAGTAAATTACGCTAAATATTCGACTTGAAAACTACTGGAATCACTTTTACAAAATTAGACAGTATCTATGTTGAATTACATAAAATTATTATTGCAATGAAGAAAAATAATGCTTCAATTGTGTTACCGTTGAAAATGGAATATATGCCTATGTTACATATGGGCATTTCATGGGATTCCGGACTGAACATTTGTACGCTTAAAACTTTAATATCTCGAAGGAAAATTAATGAATTATTTGCTTTTTTATGCAAATAGTATTTAAAAAGGACTAACAAATTAGAGAATTCTATACGGTAGATCAAAAGATATAAATGAAATAGTGGTCGTTCCGGACGGAACAAAAATGGAAGTGCATGTCGAGGTTTATATGAAATTCCAAAAAATCAACAAATTTTCCGAATAAATTATACATATAAATTATAAACTGAAATCATGTGTTTTTTTTGCATATTTACAGATTGTTTCAAGACTTTAAAGTTTTTTCATTATAAAAAATTCCGGTCCGGACAAAAATTTCTTTCTTTTTCTAAAAATACTTTTTGCGTACAAATTAAACCCTTCAATTCCAGTTATGAATATCTAATTTGTAAATGGATCTGTTTAAATCTGGTTTACTGCCATATTTCTCGGTTTCTCACTATATCAAAACAAAACGGGAGTACAACAAAATACATTCAATCCAGTATAAAATCCATTTTCCACACAGTTCTGAATTCAAAAACTCAACATATACTATAATCACCTTCTATTTTTTAATTAATATTTTGTATACCCTACACTAAGAGTGAAAGGGTATATTCAGTTTGGTACGCCGTTTGTAACACCCAGAAGGAAGCATCTCCGGTATGGAAAAGTATATATATTCTTGATCAGCATGACCTCCTGAGTCGATTTAACGATGTCCGTCTGTCCGTATGTCTGTCCGTCTGTCTGTCTGTCCCTCTGTCTGTCTGTTGAAATCATGATTACAAGAGATAGAGATAGAACAATGAAACTTTAGATTTAGATTACTTTTATATCTAAGCTGTCTGAACAAGAAAATTGGCATGCTCGGTCTAGTGTGACCTGAGAACCGACCACTTATGTTCAATTACCTCATATAAAATGAATATCTACAGATCAATATTACTGTATACGTGCTTATGTAAACTTTTTTTGGTCAAATATATATTGACTCATGCTCAAATACATGAAAATAATGGTTTCCGGCGAAACGATTTGTGGTGCCAAAAAAAAAAGTGAAATTCGGTACTCCTACCTATTTGTAAATATGGGTATCAAATGAATGAACATTCTTCAGCGATTGAAAGTTTGTAGTTATTTTCAGGATTCGTATACCCTTGTGACCTATATACCACTTTGAATGGTAACCACACATATGTGTAGGGTATTTATAGTTGGCTTAGACCGACTATAATTTTGATAATCCTATCATAATTACACCTACTTTAAAATTTGCCATGTGATCTAACCTTCCCAACTGGTTTTTGATTCTATTTGATCAATTTTGTGTATGCACATGTTATATTACCTTTAAATATAACTTTTGCTTGAACTATTGTTTTAATAAATATGTCTTCGAGTGGATTTTATATGGGCGGTTTGTATATCAGTGGAATTTATATGCTGTATTTTTTATGCTGAATTCCATACTCATTCCAAATCCTATAAAACTTATTCTTTAGTATTCTATATTGCAAAATTAAATTTTTGCTAATTTTCTCTTCCTTCAAAGCCAAACCTTCAAGTTTTCCACCGAATTAAACGTGCAAAAAAAAGTTATCATAAATTACTTTCATGGAAATTACTTATTCCACTATCTTTAATCCAAAACAATGAAACACATCTGCATGAAAACGAAAGCTAAGAAAAACTTGCTGTCGAGTTAATTTTTTCGAAATCTTTCATTCGAGTGGCGCCGAAACAATAGAACTGAAATTAAAAAGGCTGCAAACAAAAGAGTCGCTTGCTACCTACCCTCTTTCCATAATGCTCGAACCGATTCTGATGCAGATCCAACCCGCAAACGTCCGTTTGAATACCGCAAACTCCCGGCAGCCGCTGGCGTGTTGGAATTCTAATTAGAATTCCTTGGCGCAGCACAATAAGGATAATAAAATGATTTTCTTCGCCCCTTTCGCACTCTATATGGGTTTTGCACTCATTTGCCTGTGCTGTGCTGTGTCAGCCAGTGTTTAATAAACTTATTTTCTTAGGCTACGCTTTTGAAATTAATACCTTTCATTGCTTAATTATATTAATGTCCTTGTGTGAGAGTTGCTGCTTTGGTAGTGAATTTGAAAAATGAAAATTAGAATGAAAGTGAATTTGATAATCTTACTGAAGAAAGTATTTCTCGCTCATAGCAATCAGCGTTGCAATTCATCACAAACAGCAAAAACAAATAGTAACCGCCACCACCATATCCACCATAATAACTCCCCCTACTTGGCTACAGAAAAATACCATGTGTTGTCGCTTGGTATTTAAATCCTTTTTCGTGGTTTCTTAACCATTCCGTAACGAAAGTCGTCTCTAGTATGCTGCATCCATTCCTCCTTGGGTTTGCCTCGTTATTATGTGAAAATTTTTGGGATTTTAATTGAATTTCACATATTTTTGTTTTTGTTTTGTCTGGAGAATGTGTGGTGATGGCATGAGTTAGCAGAAACTTTTACCACAAACGTATTTATTCACACACTCACTCCTGTCACATATTTCCGTACAATCTTCCGAAATGTGCGTCACTCACTCCAGCTGCAACACATACGTACCGTGTACCGCCATTTTCTAGGTTCATAGTCTAGGCAAGTCCTTCCGACCGCATGCCTAATCAAAGCTGACACCATCTTGTGATACACATGGTAACACGTACACCTGATAATTTAAATAGTAGTCATTAAAATATAAACTTGGAAATTATAAATTGGGAAAATGTTTATCGAAAACTTTTAAATTTTGATGTATGGAAAAAACAAAAATCTGTTGGTGTTTAAATTTTAGTCAAGAGTGAGTTTAATGTGAAATTGTAGATAAAAAATATGAGTTTATAATGAAAATATGAATTTTTAATGTAAATATGAATTTTTAATGAAAATATGAATTTTTAATGAAAATATAAAAAGTTGACGAAAATATGTTTTTTTTTTAATGAAAATATTTTTAATGAAAATATACAATTTTTTAATGTAAATATGAGTTTTTGATAAAAATATGTTTTTTTATGAATATTAAAAAAAAATATATGAATTTTTGATGAAAATATAAATTTTTTAAGGAAAATATGAAATTTTAATGAAAATATAAAATTTTGATGAAATTATGAATTTGAAATGAAAATATGACTTTTTATGAAAAATATGAATTTTTAATGTAAATATGAATTTTTAATGAAGATATGAAATATTAATGAAAATATGAATTCTTAATGAAAATATGAAATTTTAATCAAAATAAGAATTTTTAATAAAAATATTTTTTTTTTTATTGAAAATATGAATTTCTAAAAAACAATATGATTTAATATTGAAAATATGAACTTTTAATGAAAATATAAAATTTGAATGAATATATTAAATTTTAATGATAATATGAATTGTTAATTAAAACATGAATTTTTAATGATAATGTGATGTCCCTCATGTAAATATGAATGTTTGATGAAAATATGAACTTTTATAGAATATTTAATGAAAAATGATTTTTTATGAATATTCAATGAAAAATGATTTTTTATGAATATTTAAAGAAAAAATACATATTAGGTGGAAATATGTGTTTTGAATGAAAATATGTATTTTTAATGCTAATATGAATTTTGATGAAAATATAATTTTTTATGAATATTTAAAAAAA
Organism: Dryomyza anilis; assembly: GCA_951804985.1. Taxonomy (NCBI): domain Eukaryota; kingdom Metazoa; phylum Arthropoda; class Insecta; order Diptera; family Dryomyzidae; genus Dryomyza; species Dryomyza anilis. Next base: position 123,000,974 of record OX638130.1, on the reverse strand, counting down.
ATATGAATTTTATATGAAAATATCACTTTTTAATGAAACTATGAAATTTTAATGAATCTATAAAATGTTGACGAAAATATGAATTTTTAATGAATATATGATATTATAAGAAAATATGAAATTTTAATGAAAGGATGTTTTTTTTGTTAAAAATATGAATTTTTAATGAAAATATGATTTAATATTGAAAATAAGAACTTTTAACGATAATATGAAATTTTAATGAAAATATGAATTTTTAGGGATAATGTGATTTATTAATGTACTAGCTGGACCCGTACACGACTCGTGCAAATATTAAGGTTATTGAGCAATTTTATGAATATAAATAACATTTTTATTATTTATATCAGGGACCCGTGCGTCGCTGTGGACTTTTTTTTATTGGTTTTAAAAATGTAGTAATCAAAACCATACTAATTATCCGATAAAACAACTTTTCTCATAGACAGTTCTTTCTCAGGCTGTGCTTCCCCGTAGAATTCTTCCCAGTAGAATTCTTTCCCGTAGAATTCTTCCCCGTAGAGTTTTTCCCAGTAGAAGTTTTAGTGTGGTTAGTTTTAGCATGGTGAATTTTAGTGTGGTGAGTTTTAGTGTGGTGAATTTTAGTGTGGTGAGTTTAAGAGTAGTGAATTTTTTTGTTGTGTGTTGAATTTAAGTGTGGTGAATTTTAGTGTGGTCAGTTTAAGTGGGTCAATTTAAATGTGGTGAATTTTAGTGTGGTGGGTTTTAGTGTGGTGAAATTTAGTGTGGTGAGTAATAGTGTGTTCAATTTTAGTGTGGTGAGTTTTAGTGTGGTGAATTTCAGTGTGGTGAGTTTTAGTGTGGTGAAATTTATTGTGGTGAGTTTTTGTGTGGTGAATTTTAGTGTGGTGAAAATTAGTCTGGTAAATTTTAGTGTGGTGAGTTTTTGTGTGGTGAATTTTAGTGTGGTGAGTTTTAGTGTGGTGAATTTTGGGGTGGTGAATTTTAGTGTGGTTGATTTTGTTTTTGTTTTCTATCCTTTTTTATTTTTCTGTAGTTTTTGAGTTATAGCTTAAGTTTTGTGCTTTTACTTTTGATTTTGTATTAGATTTTTGCTTTTGTTTTTGTATTTTTGCTTTTGTTTTTTTTTGTATTTGAGTTTTTGTTTCATCTTCTTTGCTTATGTATGTGCCGAGTTATGTCGTTTTGAAAGTTTAGGTTGTATGGGAGGTGCCACGCCCCTTTGTCCAATCCCGTCCATATATAGCCTATGACACCCTCCGGAGTATCCATAGTATCCTGGTGCAAAATTTCAGTGAAATCGGTTCAGCGGTTTAGACGTGATGCTGGAACAAACAGACAGACAGACCGACAGATGGACCAAGAGTTTTATATATGTATAGATATATGAATGTTTGATGAATATATAAACTTCTAAAGAATATTTAAGGAAAAAATGACTTTTAGTTGGAAATATGAATTTTTAATGAGAATATGAAATTTGAATGAGAATATGAATTTTTTAATGAAAATATGATTTTTTAATGAAAATATGAATTTTAATGACTAAACGTTTTTTACATGTAAATATGAATTTTTGATGAAAATATGATTTTATTTAATGAATATTTAAAAATATATATGAATTTTTGATGAAAATATGAAATTTTAATGAAAATATAAATTTTTATGAAAATAAGATTATTTATGAATACATGAGTTTCTAAAAAAAATATGATTTTTTATTAAAAATATGAATTTTAATAAAAAATATGAATTCTCAAATTTAATTCCATATGGATAATAAAAAAATTAAATATTAAAATAAAATTCATTTAAAAGACGTCAATCAAAATAAAAAGGAAAATTGAATTCTGAAAAAGTGAATTCAGAATAATCAAATTAAATTAAGTTTTGTTAAACTGAATGTAGTAAGCCAGCAAACCAAACGATATATATATACGATATCGTTTATACAAAGGTCCACATTATTGTTTTTAATAATCTAAAATATTTCGAGAATGATATGGTTTTAGAGGAGGCATTCCACAGAAAACGTTACCGGGGTGTGATATATTAAAGTTAAACCTAATGATTACGTTTAATGATTTTTAGGATAAGAAATACTTCTAATTTTATATTCTGTGATCAGAATTTACCAAAATGCATGGCAAATGTGTTTTTTTATCAATTAAAGTTAAATATTTTTTTGAAATTTATTATAGTAGAAAATTGAGGCAATATATGAAACACTGTAGTTTTGTTGTTTTAAATCCGAATGAAAATTGAATAGTACAATTTGAAAGGCAATTTGTTTGCGAAAGTATGCCATATGTAGAGTAATATTGGTGATAAGTGGTTCAAAGTACTGAAAATTAACCAAACAGTTTTACTGTTTTGAGTTGTAACGCTCGTCACAAAAAAAAATAGTAAAAGTTATTTTGCGAACTATTTTGCAAACCTACAACTGCGAAACTTTGTAAAAGTAAAGATTTTTGTCGTATCTATTCATTTATTATAGTCTTTGGTCTCATAGATATTCCAGATGGTTGCTATATCCATCCAAAATATTGTAACGCCCGTCACCATTAACAATCGTCGCAAAACAAAAAAACTGGAAAATTATGTATTTGTTAATGTATGCATCAATAATCAATTATATTATTATTTAATCATAGAAAAAGTAGTAAATATTCCAAAATATTCAATAATCAAAGATAAATAAGGAAAATTCCAAACATTACAAAAAAATCATAAAAAATCCCAAAAAAATCATTATTTTTGAAATGCGAAAAATATTTATATAAGCTTGCGAAGGAAACGGATTACAAATGATGCAGACAGAGTAGTTATTTAAAAGAATGGTAATATAATACATATTATTTCCAAAACGTGATGTTTAGTTTTCCACTTAAATTATATTTCGACGATGTGCCTTAAAATAACGATTTACCATTCCTACCACAAAAATTTGCTCTTTTTCATCAAAATATTGCAATTCATAATTTGAATTTTTATGTATATTTGTATAGAATTCGTACAGGTAACGCCCATCACAAATTGTGTAACACCCGTCACAAGTTTTGATACTTTATAAGTAAGTGATCAAAGTAACCATTGCAGAATTTTGTTATAGAGGGGAGAGCTCCCATTATTAATGAAGTATTTGAGATATACTTAATCTCCATAGTCCGATTAGTTTAGCTAAAATTTAATACTTTGTGGAGTCAACTCTGTTTTTTGAAAAAGTAAATGTAACGCCCGTCACAGCATTTAGCTTCAAATTTGTAGAAAGGTATAGGACCTATTGCAAAACTTTTTTTATATATGCATAGAGTAGCCGCGGTAGCTCAGTGGTTAGTGCGTTGGACTGCGAGCCGAAAGGTCCCCGGTTCAAGCCTGTACTGGGGCTAACAACATCTTTTCATAGAAACATTTTTCTATACCGCGCTACCTCTCGTCAGTAAATGGCAAACCTACGAGAGAAAAACCATTGCCTATGAAAAAGCTCTCACCCGCCGTTCGGATTCGGCAATAAACTGTAGGTCCCACAACTTTGAGTACAAATATAACACGCACAGCTCAAAATGGTGAGAGAGCTCGGCCCAAGTTCTTATAGGACTGTAGTGCCAAACTATTATTATTATTATAGAGGACCATAAGATCTATCCTCTAAAAATATATCTGTTCTTTTTCATTTTTCAAATGAGAAGGTTTTTAATCGTACGATTGTAATGCCCGTCACAAAGGAATGGCCCAGAGTAAAACGAGCCTATCTATAAAAATATCATTGTTTTCTTCGTTAAAGATATAGTGTTGACAACGAAGAAATCTTCATATTCGATAAACAAATTTTATTTTTTCAGAAAATTTTATTTTTTTGACAATAATTTCAATAAACATACAATTCAATTTCAAAATATTCTGAGTGTCATATCGTACATTAATCATAATTTTATTGTATTCAAAAATTATCGTCAAATGGTTTGCAGAAAATATAATAAAAATTAGGACATTTTTTTCATTTTGCTGGAGAATCAATGAAAACTGTTTAAAATTGTTAAAAAAAATCAATCATATCGATAGCTTACAGGCAAAAGATCGTAACCAACAAAAAGATAATTTTCGTAAAGTATCCTTTAAATGAGCTGACAATAATAATAGTGTGGCCCAATTTTCAAAATATTCATTACATGCAGAAATATTTTAAGAAAAACGTACTTACGATATTTTGCCTGTCTCAATTGAATACGAAAAATGTTTCAATTGTACTACTTACGATGCTTAGGTAAATTTTCTTAAACATAAACGCTTTGGTATTCCGAATTTCGATAAACGGAACAGGGAAATAATACGTATAGGAACATTTTGGCACATGTTTAATAAAAATTGAGACTAGCCAGTGGTTAGTATTTTACTTTGATGGAAAAATGCATTGGAAGTTTATTAAAAATTTAAATTTTATTTAAATTTTATATTTTATTTTAAAGGTAGACATATTATCGACAAATACTCATATTTTTATATTTTATACCATTACGAAAAATGAGTTAAAAATAATATAAATAAACTAAAGAAATATTAAAATTATTTAGATACGAAAATAAGTGTTATTTGGCTTTAATTCAAATTTGGACCGCGAAATTAAAAAATATGACTATGCAGGGATATTCATAAAGAGGTTTCCAAAACTACAATTAATCAAAAATTCCCAAAATGTTGATTAAGATATTCTTCCTGTAAGGTTTCCATATAAAATACGCATGTATTGGGTATACGATCTTTTACTGGATTTTAAACTGCAAATTAAACTGAAAAACTAAATTTATATTAATATACGTAGTTTTAATCTTCAGATGTATTACCACTTTTCGATGTTTTAGTATTTAGTAAAATCACAAATGTATCACATATTTATTTTTCCACGGTAATACATATTCCATTTTATTTTTCTTGATTGGCGAATACGACTCATTGTAGTACAACACTGATAGTATAATTTGGTAAAGTGGTGACTTGGCGTCAGCGCGCGCAAAGCAGATCCGACTGGCGCGGCTTCATCTCAGCGGCCAAAACCGACCCACGGTTGTAAGGGCCATTTAAGTAAGTAAGTAAGTGGTGACTTAATTACGTTTTAATTCTGATATATTGCGTATTTATCTGGTACCAAACGACGCGTAATTTAAAAATCTATCTATGTTATCAAAAACTCAATTTTTAAAAATGCTACTAGACCTCTTTTTTTGCACTAAACTCTACAATTCATCTGATTGATTTTCAAATGTTTGTCACACATTGATTTTAGTTTGTAAAATTTCTTTTAAAAACGGTTATGATAAATTTACAACTCTGGAAATACATTTAGAATGAGACAAATTAAATTTGGTTTAGTCAAATTAATTAAAAAAAAATGAAATAAAGAAAAATAAAGCGATTTTAAGGTGAACTTCCAATGGATCCAGTAGATCTAGATTATCTAACGCAGAAAGCGAAATAATATAAACTTTTAAAATGAGAACCGATAAAACAAAATTTATTATTTTTCAGCATTTGTCTGAAATATGCTCTGCATAAACAAAAATCAATTTCTTTTTTAACATTAAATTTACAATGCTACAAAAGTCGTTCAGAAATAGTCTGAAAAATCAATATTTTTTGAGTTTAAATTCAAATATCTGAAAAACCTATCGGTATAATATTATTTGTAGCTATATTATAATTAGTACTGACAATTTAAAGAAAAATTTGGCATACAGTTTTTTTGGAATACTAGTAGTGTAAGGGGCTGTATTTTTTAAATCTAAAATGCGGCTCAGAAGGACCTAAAATATCTATAGAGATTTTAATAAAAACGCTACGTAATAGGAAAAAAACTGAGTATGCACTCAAAATCAGCAACATCGAATTATATAGAATTGATGTATGAGATTTCCATGGCAAACATTTTTTCGTTTTGTTTTGATACTTTCCACAAATGGCATTTTTTAAATTTTCGATGAAATGGTATTCAAATTTTACACCGATCATATGTTACCGGATTCGATTTTACAATACAAAATAAGCCTAGTTTCAATCGAATTCAATCCAATTTAGCTATGTGGCAACGAATTCAATTTGGTTTTAGTTTTTATATATTTGAATTTTAATTGAAGATGAGTTCTGCAAATTTTAAAATATATTTTTAATTATTTTTAAATATTTTAAAGTTCTATAGTACAGTAATATTTAAAATGCTATTTTGAAAACTTTATTTATAACCATTTGAAAAAAAAAAGAAATAGCACAACCTACAAATAAATAATCATTGTTTAAAATAAGCTCTATCCAACAATGTGCAAAACAACGACGCAATAAACTTTAAATAGTTGGAAAAATTTCACGCTGGCAGTGGTGCTGGTGACACAAAACAACAATTACAACGAACCAACAACAAAAAAAAAATAAAAAAAAACTTAGCAGGATGAATGCGAGCATATATTTAAAATCCTTGCACACCACATTAGAGCAGCCGCAAGGACTTATTTTAGTGCGGCATTCAATTCAACAAGTTAAATAGAAAGCGGAGCAGAGTGCAGAGCAGACAGAGCATAACAGAGAAAACCGAATACAGCACAGAAACTACGATGTGCGACGAAGGATATGAAGCGCGCAGGATATGTATGAAGAATGCAAAGCGAAGCCAAAACTTTTCTCAACTCTACACGTTGCGTTGGAACTTTTGTAATTTTGCTCGCTTTTCTTGCACGTTACGCAATGATTTAGCGTCGAGAAGACAGACATCTAGCGTATGAGCAACAAACCTATATAAGGTCCTTTGCAAGGAGTGCGTTGCACTTAAACTGAAACTTAAGAAAAAAAATTCAAAACTTAAAAATAAATAAATTGAATTAAAGTCGATGCATATAGCAAATCATAATAGCAAAAAGTTTTAAGACCAGCTATCATAACCAAATTGAAGGACTATTTTCTTTGATTGGTATCCTTAGTGATAGCAAAAATTCATGGATGTCAAACGTACAAAATAATGCAATATAATGTGGAGATACCCGAATACCTACGCGGCAGCCACTCTATTTTTCTGCCTTTCTAAAGGAAGCAGCCACACGACGTACGACAGCGAAACAAAGTCAACGGAAATCGTGGCGCCTGTAGGTTGTCAAAGGATATGCAGGCTTTGAATAAACGAAGAGTTGTCCAACATCACATTCGGACTGAGAGCGAGAGAGAGAGATAAATTAGCAAGTGGCCGCAGCACCCTCTGGAGCACAAAATGTGTACTACAAAGTCGTCGCATTTGTGGAAGCAAAGAGACAGGTAGGACTCAAGTATGGATGGAGCTGAATAAAGAGCGCCATCACATATATAAAATAAACAAAGAGTGATAGTGAGAAATAGAGCAATATTATATTTCTTTGTGTAATGCTATAAAAGAGAAATTTTATAGCAAAGGACACTTCCTTCTAAAGTATTCATTTACTAGTAAAATTATTAATGTACATTTGGATATAAGTTCCACTTCTTATTACAAAAAAAAATCTTCATTTTTAATTAATATTAATCAAATTAAAATCTAAGATAAATAAACTAAATTGAATTTTTTTATTTTAAATTTAATTCAAATTAAACATTTCCGAAATATAATAATTCGATTTACAATAATTTTTTTTCTTCATTGTAATTTTTTAAATTGAACTTTAAAAAAAAAATTGTATTCATTCCAATTTTCACTCAAAAATTCAATACTCATTAAAAAATATTAAAATGTTCACTCAAAATTAAAATTTTCACTCAAAATTCAAATTTTTATTCAAAATTCAAATTTTCACTTAAAATTCAAATTTTTACTCAAAATTCAAATTTTCACTCAAAATTAAAATTTTTAAAATTTTAAAATGTATGATTTCAGATATTGAAAATAAAAATTTTTTCTTCAGTGTAATTTTGAATTGAACTTTTTAATAAAAAATTTGTATTCAATCATAATTCTAATTTTCACTCAAAATTCAAATAATCATTAAAAAATTAAAATTTTCATACAAAATACAATACTCATTCGAAAATTTAAATTTACACTCAAAATTCAAATTTTCACTCAAAATTCAAATTTTTACTCAAAATTCAAATTTTCACTCAAAATTCAAATTTTCACTCAAAATTCAACTTTTCACTCAAAATTTAAATTTTCATCAAAATTTAAATTTTCACTCAAAATTCAAATTTTCACTAAAAATTCAAATTTTACTCAAAATTCAAACTTTCACTCAAAATTCAAATTTTTACTCAAAATTAAAATGTTCACTCAAAATTAAAATTTTCACTCAAGATCAAAATGTTCACTCAAAATTCAAATTTTCACTCAAAATTTAAATTTTCACTCAAAATTCAAATTTTTACTAAAAATTCAAATTTTACTCAAAATTCAAACTTTTACTCAAAATTCAAATTTTTACTCAAAATTAAAATGTTCACTCAAAATTAAAATTTTCACTCAAGATCAAAATGTTCACTCAAAATTCAAATTTTTACTCAAAATTCAAATTTTCAATAATTTATGAAATTTTCAATAAAATATGAAATTTTCACTCAAACTTTAAATTTATACACATAATTCAATTTTTTTCTCAAAATATAAATGTTTTGCTCAGAACAAAAAATTTTCACTCTAAATTAAAAATTTCGGTCAATTAGAATTTACCGCTGAAAATTCAACTTTTCACTCAAAATTTAAATTTTCACTTAAAATTTAAATTTTCACTCAAAATTCAAATTTTCACTCAAAATTCAAAATTATTACTCAAAATTCAAATTTTTACTCAAAATTCAAATTTTTACTCAAAATTCAAATTTTCACTCAAAATTAAAATGTTCACTCAAAATTAAAATTTTCACTCAAAATTAAAATTTTCACTCAAAATTCAAATTTTTACTAAAAATTCAAATTTTCAATAAAAATTGAAATTTCCACTCAAATTTTAAATTTATACACAATTCAATTTTCTTCTCAATATATAAATGTTTTGCCCAGAACTTAAATTTTTCACTCTGAATTAAAATTTTCGACTTAAAATTTAAATTTTCACTTACAACTTAAATTTTCACTCAAAATTTAAAATCTGACTCAAAATTTAAATTTTCACCTAAAATTTAAATTTTCACTCAAAATTTATATTTTCACTCAAAATTCTAATTTTTACTAAAAATTCAAAAGTTCACTCAAAATTAAAATTTTCACACATTTTAAATTTTTTATTCAAAATTCAAATTACACTCAAAATTAAAATTTTCTTTAAAAAAAGAATTTTTTTACCAAAATTTCAATTTATTCACAAAAATTCAAATTTTACTCAAAATTTCACTCCAAATTAAATTTTACTAAAAATTCGAATTTTCACTCAATATTCAAATTTGCACTCATAATAAATATTGTTTACTAAAATATTAAATATTCTCTTAAAATAGAAAAGTTTACTCAAAATTGAAATTTTCACTAAAAATTTAAATTTTGTTATAATTCTAAATTTAAGATATAATTTCAAATTTTCACTCAAATATTTTACTCATAAATATTGAAATTTTTACTAAAAATTCAATTGTTCACTCATAATTAAAATGTTCGCTAATTATTAAAATTTTTTGTTAATATTCAAAATTACATTTTAAATGCGCACTCAAAATACAAAATTCTCACTCACTCTCTCTCTCTCAAAATTAGAAATTTTTTCTTAAAATTCAAATTTTCACATAATTTTTATATATTCACTCAAAATTCAAATATTTACTAAAAATTAAACTTTTTTGCTTTAAATTTTTAACTCAAATTTCAATTTTTTCATCGAATTCAATTTTTTCATCCAAAATTCGAATATGAGTTACAATTTCAAATATTACTTTATTTAACAAATTTTTCCTGATCAAAGTATTAATTTATTATATGTCGAAATATACAAAAAAAAATAAAATTAAATTTTCTAAAAGTCAATTCCTTCTTCTCTTTGTAAAATTCCATAATTGCTAAAATGTTCAAATTTCAAAATCACAATGCATATTGCGTAACATAAAACCAAATAATTTATTCAGATACGACAATTTCTCTCTGCACACCGATACAAGACAGACAAAAAAAAATAACAATGGACAAAATCGAATAATGATGATGTGCTTTTGACGACAATTTGATGCAACGTTATGTTTTAATAATAAATCGTCACCTTTTGTTATCAGAACGAGAGTCATATGTTATCATCGTTATCGCATGCAAATAATAAATTTGCGTACATTTTTCTGTCACTCAATATGCGCTTCCTCCCACACACAGACACACTTTCACACACACGCACACACACACACACACAGGACGAATAAGGATACCAAATACATGCAGATTGTTATCTGCAGCATGTAGACAATATTTCAAATGTCTGTATGTTTCAGTGTATTTATGAGTGAGTGTGTGCGTGTGTGTGTGTGTATTTGCAACAAAATAATATTTTCTTGGTTTATCGACAGCAACCTTGCCGTAGGAACAATGTATATGCTGCAGCAGTGGCAAGGACATTTTAGGCAGGAGGCAACATGTTAGTTGCTCTCACTGCAACAAAAGGACGACGATAACAACAAAGCACATGCATCACTCACTCACTCGCCCATCCACAGACATACAAAGAATTCAATTCATTTCCAGGAGATATTTATCAGTTTCTGTTGACAATTATTATCAGAGACACACAAAAGAACTTTGAAAAATTATTTACATTTCCTTTTTTATACAAGGGGTTGGCAAATAACGCGGTTGAGTGAAATATTGCAAAATTTTTATTTAAATTAAAGTATTTTATATTTTAACAATACCCCCATTAAAATAACAAACAATTAAAAAACCCCAACAAAAATTATATATTCGTCAATAAATTAATATCGTAGTTGTAGAACGAAAAACTTAAATTCCGAGTTTAATATTATAAAAAGTAATTGGTGATTTTTAAAATTGATATATTGATAGATTTACATTTTCTTATCATGTGGTAAAAAAATTGAGATCATCGATTTAAAAATGACAGATATATAAAGATTTTTGTAAATGAATATTTGGCATTTAGAAAATGTATTTGGTGACTTTTCGTTCTACAACGACGAAATTAAATGGTACTCTAATGAATGATTGTTCAAAACGATTGAAAGTATGCCGAACATTAACATCGAAAACGCTCTCAATATCTGATTCCAAAAAGAAAGGTTAGATGACATTAGAAATTTTGAAATACGAACATGACGTTAGACTGACAACGGATATTCATGATTTAAAATCAAGAAAAGTTCAACACTCAAAAAAAAAACATGAAATAAAAAATATGTTTTAATATAATACGTTTTTAATGGGAACATTAAGGATTCAATATATTACATCGTCGCTATCATGCCAAAGGGGTGAATGTGCAATTTTTGACATTTACGTTTTTTTTTTTACATTTTTGAATGTAGTTGATCCTCCAGTATGCTGTGCCAAAATCGCGTGTCATTTTGTTGGATATTTCTAGCCACAAAAGACAAAACCAAAGGGCGAATTTGAAAAATTGAAAATCTTGTCATGCCAAAAGGGCGAATCATTTCGTTTTTTCGCCATAACTTTTATTGGTATAAGACAAAATAGTGGTGTAAAGGCATTTATAGTTTTTTTTCAAAGCACGATCTGCATCATTAATTAAAAATATTTTGCCAAACATTAATGTTGCATTTGTTATTTGCAGGAAAAAATGTTTTCCAAAACATTTATAATTAATAATGCACATCGATAGGTGGTTTGAAAACAAACAATAATTGCCTTTACATCACTATTTTATCTTGTTGCATTAAAGAGATATAGCAAAAAAACGAAAAGTTTCGCCCTTTAGGCAAGACAAGATTTTAAATTTTTCTTCGTTTTTTTGCTATAATTTTTTATTGGTGCAAGATAAAATAGTGGTGTAGAGGTATTAATTTTTTGTTTTTAAGGCATCTCTCAACCTGCATCATTAATTAAAAATATTTTGCCAAACATTTTTTTCTGTAAATATCAAATAGAAAATTAATGTTTGGCAAAATATTTTTAATTAATGATGCAGATCGATAGGTGCTTTAAAAACAAACAATAATTGCCCTCACATTACTATTTTATCTTGTACTATAAAAGAGTTTTAACAAAAAAACGAAAAGATTCGCCCTTTTGGCATGACAAGATTTTTATTTTTTCCAATTTCTTCGTTTTTTTGCTATAATTTTTTATTGGTGTAAGATAAAATAGTAGTGTATAAGTATTAATTGTTTGTTTTTAAAGCACCTATCGATTGACATCACTATTTAAATATATTTTGCCAAACATTTTTCCTGCATATAACAAAATGCAAATTAATGTTTGACAAAATATTTTTGATTAATGATGCCAATAGATAGGTGCTTTAAAAACAAACAATTAATGACTTTACATTACTATTTTACCTTGCGCTTATAAAAAGTTATAGCATAAAAAACAAAAATATTTGCGTTTTGATCAGGATATAGCCTCACAAAATCCATATTTATAATTCAGTAGGTTGTCCAAATCTAAAGATATTTTATATACGTTATAATAATTGACGAATAAACCAAAATAAAAGAAAAATTTGAAAATAAAATATAAATTTTGCTAATTTTTAAAGCACTTCAAATTTAAATATTTTATTTCCCAACATTTTTAAAAATGCACATTCGCCCTTTTGGCATGACAGTGACGATATTATCTACTTTATTATCTATCAATTATTACATATCATTTAAAATCGTACGTTTTATATTAAAAAAATTTCATATTTTTTACTTTTCTTATTTTTTCCTGTCAGCTCGATTTTCGTCTGACAAAATTCGAAAGGCCTAATATTATTAAAATTTAAAATATTCATATTTCAAAGTAACTTTAATATGGAACCATGGATGGAACCAATATAGGCCCTCCCTCAAAGTCCTTGTAAGCAATGCAAAGTCCTTTTTGAAACAAATGCCACAAGTCGCTGAAAAGCCTCTGAGTCGTCGTCGTCGCCCCCTTTAAAACATTTATTAACCGCAATGGAAATATTGCTCATGTGGAAAATTATATTTTTTCGATTTATCTGCTGTCGTCGACCTGTTGTAGCAACCATTGCTGTTGTTACTGCTGTTGTGCCGTCATAACTTCTGCATGTCATGCGACTCTGGCATTAACTGTGGCACCTCGTTACCTCAAAGGATAACAAAATATAAAGCGCGTCAAGGTAGGGCGAAATAAATTTTATAAGTTTAAGTTTTTTTTTTAAATAGCATTGCACGTTCATCTCGGGAAAAATTATTTCACTTTGCGAAATTGGATTTCAGTTCTGATTACAGTTAACTCAATAATTCGAACTCGAACTATGTGGCTATGCGTCTGTGGCTGCGACGATGAATGCGACTGCGGCAGGTCCTTTTTGCCTTTTTGCTGCCTGTGTGCATATGTTTTAAAATATCCTGTCACTGTGCGTTACGTAAATGTGCTACGTACGTCTGTCAGTCTGCCGGCCGGCTGTGTGTGTAACAGGTAACGAGCTTGGTGCGGCTTTAAATTAACTACGACTCGCACAAACGTCAATGCAATTACGTATCCATCGATTATGTCACGTAATGCATTTCGAGGGACTAAATTAACATTAATTTTCGCTTATGTATGTGAATTTAATTAGTTTTTATTTGAGTGTAAAATTAGTAGTAAAATAAATATTTTGTGACACTTTTGAAAATAGTTAATTTATGATGATATGTTTTTGGTAGGGAATTGGGCAATTTTTCTTTCTGTAGTAGATTCTTTCCCAGCAAAATCTTTTAAATTTATTTTATTTAGACAAAAATGTTCTGAACAATTCGAGACGATCCGTTCTCGAATACTTGCAGTCAATTCTGAGGCAATTCGTGCCCAGACAGTTCTTCCCCAGACAATTCTTCTCCAGATTCTATTATTAATTTTGAATAATTTTGAATAATTTTGAATAATTTTGCCAGTTGTGCTAAATTAGTAGTACGCAAATATTTTCAGTCACTTTTGAAAACAATTGCGAATTTTCAGAAACAATTAAAAGACGACTTTAAAATTAAAATTATCTTTTGACATTTTATTCTTTTAATAAAGGTGAATTTAAATAAAATATTCATCAATGTTTTTGAAAGGAGGTTTGACCATTCTTTCTCAGAAAATTCTTCATGAATAAGTTTTTTTCCAGACAATTTTTCCTTCGGTAATTCATCACCTAAATAGTTATTTCCCTAACAATTCGTCTCTCCTGTAGCCGCGGTAGCTCAGTGGTTAGTGCGTTGGACTGCGAGCCGAAAGGTCCCCGGTTCAAGCCAGGACTGGGGCTAACAACATCTTTTCATAGAAACATTTTTCTATACCGCGCTACCTCTCGGCAGTAAATGGCAAACCTACGAGAGTAAAACATTGCCTATGAAAAGCTCTAACCCGCCGTTCGGATTCGGCAATAAACTGTAGGTCCCACCACTTTCGAGTACAATTATAACACGCACAGCTCAAAATGGTGAGAGAGCTCGGCCGAAGTTCTTACAGGACTGTAGTGCCAAATTATTATTATTATTCGTTCTCGAATACGTCCCCGAGTCTATTTCTCCACGGACAATACTTTCCCGGTTTCAGAGCCAGATATTTCATTCACGCACAGTTCTTCCAAAGATCGTATTATTCATTTACAATATTTAGTGCAAATTATGTAGTAAAATAAATATTTTGTGAAACTTTTTAAACTATGAATTTATGATGCTATCATCACTATCATGCCAAAGGGGCGAATGTGTAATTTTTGTCATTTCAGTTTTTTTTTACATTTTTTAATGTATTTTTTTTCTCAAGTATACTGTGCTAAAATAGTGTGTGGTTTTGTTGGATATTTCTACCCATAAAAAAATCAAAAAGGCGAATTCGAAAAATTGAAAATGTTGTCATGCTAAAAGGTCGAATCTTTTCGTTTTTTTGCCATAACTTTTTATTGGTATTAGATAAAATAGTAGTGTGAAGGCACCTATTGAACACCACCATTATTTTAAAATATTTATTCGAATTTTTATCATTTGGAAGAAAAAAGTTTGGCAAATTATTTTGAAATAATGATGCCAATCGATATGTGTATCTTATACCAATAAAAAGTTATGGCAAAAAAACGAAAATATTCGCCCTTTTGGCATGACAAGATTTTCAATTAATCGAATTCGCCCTATTGGTTTTGTCTTTTATGGCTAGAAATATCACACATGATTTTGGCACAGTTTACTTGTCAAAAATACTGCATTCAAAAATGTAAAAAAACGCAAATGTCAAAAATTACACATCCGCCACTTGGCATGATAAATAGAAAAGTAAAATATCAAAAGCTGATTTTAATTTTTAAGGGCCAGTTTTTCAGTGCTAGTTGAACTTTGTTTGTGGTTTAAACTTCGTTTAAAATCAAAATCGATTTTTTCAGTGAACTTCAACCGTCGTTTAAACTTAGTTTAAACGACCGATGCTGATGGTTTAAACTACGTTTAAACTTTCAAAATTTTTGACATGAATTTTTTTCACAACACTTCACTATTTTCTGTCGCTGCGCTGTTTCACAAATTATTATTAATTTTTGTATTTTTGCACACTATGCATTAAAAAGTTTCACATGCACTTCAGTCGCTCGATCTCTTGTTTAAATTTAAAAATACCTTAATTTTATTTTTCTGAAACAATTTTTTTTATTTATTTATTTAATTTTGAATGACATTTATCAGAAGTCAACATCGAGAGAATTATTTGTCATTTGCCTGTGGTGCCATATGTATTGTCTTGGTCTGTGTTCATTTTAAACTATCACTGGAAAACTGCTAACAAAATTAAACGACGTTTAATTTAAAGAGAAGATTAATTAAACGGAGTTTAAACTACGTTTAAACGAGCACTGAAAAACTGGCCCTAAGTCGACTTTTAATTGTTTCTGAAAATCTACTTAGCAAGAGGTTTTCATCTGAGACTTGGTTTGCTCCATACACCGTACACGTTATTTCTCAAAATCTACACAATTAGTCGATTTTAAAAATATCTTAGTTTTTTTGGTCCATTTTATAATATACTAGCTGGACCCGTACACGACTCGTGCAAAGATTTTGTGAATGCAAGGTTATGGAGCAATTTTATTAATATAAATGACATTTTTATTATTTATATCAGGGGCCCGTGGACGTATTTTTTATTGGTTTTATAAATGTAGTAACGAAAACCAAACTAATTCTCCGCTAAAACAACTTTTCTCATATGCAATTCTTTCTCAGACTGTGCTTCCCCGTAGAATTCTTCCCAGTAGAATTCTTTCCCGTAGAATTCTTCCCCGTATAGTTTTTCCCAGTAGAAGTTTTATTGTGGTTAGTTTTAGTGTGGTGAGTTTTATTGAATTTCAGTGTGGTGAGGTTTAAGTGTAGTGAATTTTATTGTTGTGTTTTAGTGTGTTCAATTTAAGTGTGGTGAATTTTAGTGTGGTCAGTTTAAGTAGGAAAATTTGAGTGTGGTGAATTTTAGTGTGGTGAGTTTTAGTGTGGTAAAATTTAGAGTGGTGAATTTTAGTGTGGTGAATTATGGTGTGGTGAGTTTCAATGTGGTGAGTTTTAGTGTCGTGAGTTTTAGTGTGGCGACTTTGAGTGTGGTGAATTTTATTGTGTTGAGTTTCAGTGTAGTGAATTTGAGTGTGGTAAATTTTAGTGTGGTGAATTTGAGTGTGGTGAATTTTAGTATGGTGAGCTTTAGTGTGGTGAATTTTAGTGAAATGAGTTTTAGTGTGGTGAATTATGGTGTGGTGAGTTTCAATGTGGTGAGTTTTAGTGTGGTGAATTTTATTGTGTTGAGTTTTAGTGTGGTGAATTTGAGTGTGGTAAATTTTAGTGTGGTGAATTTGAGTGTGGTGAATTTTGGTATGGTGAGCTTTAGTGTGGTGAATTTTAGTGTGGTGAGTTTTAGTGTGGTAAAATTTAGTGTGGTGAATTTTAGTGAGGTTGATTTTGTTTTCTATCCTTTTTTTATTTTTCTGTTGTTTTTGAGTTATTGCTTAAGTTTTGTGCTTTTACTTTTGTTTTTGTGTTTGATTTTTGCTTTTGTTTTTGTGTTTTGCATTTGTATTTTTTTTGTATTTGTGGTTTTTGTTGCATCTTCTTAGCTTGTGTATGTGCGGAGTTATGTCGTTTGGAATGTTTAGTTTGTATGGGAGGTACCACGCCCCTTTGTCCAATCGCGCCCATATATAGCCTATGACACCCTTCGGACTCCATAGTATCCTGTTACAAAATTTCAGTTAAATCGGTTCAGCGGTTAAGACGTGATGCTGGAACAAACAGACAGAAAGACCGACAGACGGACCAAGAGTTTTAAATATATAGATTTATATGTCGAAAAAGCTACTAACATCTCTAAAGTCAGATTTTTTTTCGATTATTAGTAAGGCTGGAAATATTTTTTCATTTATATTCTTGCATTTTTTTTTCTAGAAAACTCAAAAGCTTCAAATAAAAAATATTCTATTACAAAATTTGAAAGAAACTTTTAAACATATATTTAAGTATATAAATAAAATTGTATTTCTCATTGCTTTTCGAAAGTAACTACAATAAAGTATTCAATTTTTCCTTATTTTTTTAGTTTATACACAAACCCTGCGTTAGTTTTTGATTTTTCCGCAACATTGACGCCAATTAAGGGTTGCAAAATATTGGGATTTCGCAAATGGAGAAATTCGAAGAAGTTATGTATGTTATTAACATCGGTAAATAGGGGAGTTAAGTTGAATATGTATTCAAGGATTAACATTAAAAAATATTCTACCAACACAACATTGTACCACAAAATGTTAAAAGAATTCATAGTCAATTTAGATAAAAAAGTTTACATTTTTCAAAAAAAAAAAAAAAAATATTAATGAATCAATACTATTCAGAAAATTTACTATTAAAACAAATAATGTCCAATGAATTTTTTCAAAAAATTTGACTGCGGCGCTTCCATTATTAATACAAAAATAGGTCACATGGGTAAGTTCGGTCATATGGGATGGACTTTTTTAGTCGGTCGGGCCCGACTATGGAATACCCTACACTTTGTGGGGATATTAATATGGGACATTTAATTGTATACCTATCTTTTAAAGTTTTTAGTTATGTTGAACATTCTTACACTCATAACATTATTTATATATCAGTCATTTTCGACGTATATCCCAATAATTTAAAAAATTGATATAAAAGAAAAAAAAATAATCAAAAATATGTTAAAAATAAATGTGAGCGGATAACGCCTACTTTTAAAACATATGTGGAGATTTAAGGCTTATATTTCATAAATTTGTTTTCATAATTTGCGAATAAAATGTACACTATTGAAAAGCGAATATTTTTAGGAACACATATTTCTAGGTGAATTCTCAAGCTCGAATCACACGATTGAATAAACAGTCAACTTTTGAATCAATTTTAATAAATATCAAGCGTGTGATTGCCCAATTTTTGTATGGAAAATAAGGCAATCACACGATTTATATTTAAATTGTTTTGAAAATTGTTTTGAAAAGTTGACTGTTTATTCAACCGTGTGATTCGAGCTTAACAATACATTTTCAATTTTATAAGTATATCTTGAATACTTTTCGAGTTATTGGTTCCTAAAATGTTATATATAAATGACTTGTATGGGAGGTGGGCGTGTCCGTCGATCGATTTAGCACATTTCCATTGACAGAACTAACTTTTGGCTAAAAAGTATTGAAATGAAATTTCATCTCGTTCTAAGCAGTATTTCTCAAATTATACTATATACGGACAGCAAGACAGACGGACGGACACACAGACGGATATAGCTAAACGGACTCGGGTGCTGATGCTTATCAAGAATATATATACGCTTCCATACCGACCATGCCTCCTCAGGGGCTTTACAATATCTGCACAAAGTTAATATACCCTGTACCTCACAGGTGTAGGTTATAAATATACAAAAAAAAACTTTTGATTACAAATAACACTACACAACAGCCATTCTGCGCAACAAACAAGTTTATTTTTGTATTATGTAAAATGACGCCCTTATTCCGAAAATATGATTTAATAATATTTCTTTGGATAGGTATACAAACTATGGGCCATTAACTTTTGAACCGAGCTTTCATAGAGGTGGTCACATACATTTGCAAATATCTCGCGTTTTAAATAACACATATGATCAAATGTTATATCGATTGAAAGTTAATTGAATATCGAATAAACATTTCTTAGAATATTTTTAAATTGGTTCATTAGTTTAAGAGAACTCGAAAGGAGAACTTGAAAAAACATTTTTTTTCAACAAAAATTCATTTAAAGAAATGGAAAAAAATCGAGAAAGTAAGATGATACACAAATTTAAAATTTATAAAATTAGTTAACACTCTTGCGAAGAAATTGAGCTATAAATGACAAAAATATATGGGTAACATTTGAGTGTAAAAAAAGTTATGTGCAAGCAATATAATTAAGTGCTATACAAAAAGTCATAAAAATAAAAAATAAAAAAATGTGAGCGGATCACGATTATTTTTTGAGCAGCTATTGATAGATGATTGCTTGTAATTAATTTTAAATTTTATAACTTTATCTTTAATACTTGATGAGATATGTGATCCTAAAATGTAAACCCATAATTCGTAGTGCATGTACTAGATTACGTTGACTAAATCGACTCATTTTCGAACTTCGAATTACTATTCTACTAAAATATATTGAAAATATATTTTTACATCATTCCGAATAGCAGTTTTAAAGTTATCGTGTATAGACAGACAGACGGTTATATTAAATCGACTCGGAAAGTGATGTTGACCAAGAAAATATATACTTTTTCATACCAGTCACTCCTACTAAGAGGTGCTAAAATATCCTTACATATATTTTATAACTCGTAACCCATGGGTATAGGGTATAAAGATATTAAGCGATTTTTTTTAGTTAATACCGAATTGTAATGCATTCACATGATTTTTTCTGTTCTCAAAACGTATCCATAGATTACTTTTATTTTTACATCATTTTCTTTAATAATGTACAGGCTAATTTTGCAATATTACAAACTGTGCATCATCTTGCGTTTTTAATTATTCGCCATTTTTTAAAAGCATTTTTTAATAAAATTTTGGTCGACAAAATTTACATTTTTCGAGTTCTTCTGTAGAGTTTTCTTAAACCAGTAAAACAATTCCAAATTATTGTAAGAAATGTTTATTGAATATTTATTTATCTTTCATTCGATATAACAATTGAGTTTATGGATTTTATTAAACGCGAGATATTTACAAATATATGTGACCACCTTTTTGAAAGCTCAGTACAAAAGATATTGCCCGAAATCACGTAAACCTATACGTAGAAATTTTTTTAATTAATATATTCAAAATCTGCGAGTCATTTCCGATAATACAAAAATAATGGAATTTACTGCGCAAACTTTTTTTCTCATTTTGTTGTGTAGTGTTATTTGAAATTTGTAAATTTATTCGAATAAAAATTTTTGATTAAAAAATCAATCATATTTTTTTAGTCTCATCGAATAACGAATAAAAACTAAAAATTTAAAATCAAAAATAAAATTTATCGAATAAAAAATTATTTGTTATTCGTTATTCGAACAAATATTTATACGAATAATGCCCTACACTGAACTCTACACAAAAAAATAAAACTTGGAAAGTGCTTCTCAAATGAAAAGGTAAATATTCATCAGAGAAATTATTATCCGAGAAAGAATTGTCTGGGAAAGAATTGTCTCTGGGAATGTTTTCTTGAGGAAGAATTCTACGGAGAAGAATTGTCTTTTAAGAAAGTTTGGTTACAAAATGTATCTATGATTGATATGATTGCAGCAAAAAAAAGTTTAACGTAATTATTTTTCATGCTATTTAATAAATTCTGCTTTACCGCAAATCCCAAGAAGAATATTTTAAATAAATGACAATGATATATGCAGCAAAAACCTTAAGTAAATATGGTACACTTAAAATTCTACCGTTTTATATAATTTTTTATTATTATTTTGATTTTACCATAACGAAATTAAAAGTATTGCAAAGTTATCACAGAAAAACAAATTAACAAAGCTGTGCGTAATGTTAAAGAATTTCCGGAATAATAACACTTGGCCAATAATTACCAAAGGATATGAACAAAATGACAAGGATTTACATGGTATGTAATACGCAAACGCACACGCCTGAGCGATGTTGACCGCATGGGAAAATAACAACAGCAACAACAACAACAACAAAAAAAGAGGAAGAAGAGCAGCAGCCGGTTTTCAACAGGCTTTGCATAACGCACAGGATGTAACGAGGTCCTTTGTTGATAACTGCAAATGCAATTAATGCGTGGTTAACATGAGCCGTCGAGAGTTAAATGAGTTGAATTTAATTTAATTGATTTTAATGAAATTTTATGCAGCAGCAAGCAACACAACAACAACAACATACTGACACAGACACAGAAGGATATATGGAACACAGAAGGACATGGACATGGACACAGTCACACACATACAGCTGCAATTACACGCACATTAAAATTTCAACTCGCAGGATGCTGCACACAATTTATTAAATTACATTTTGCATTTTAAACAATGCGACCGACCGACGCGACGCGACTCCTGCAAAAAAGCAGCAAATTAAGGACATGCGATGCGTCGCGCTGCGTTGCGCTGCGTTGAAAACTGTGTCGAATGTGTTCGCGATGCAATGACGCATGCAACAATATTAAATATAATTAATTTGCTCACATTAATGGTTTTTGCTATTTGTACTGTAAGCCATAAATGTTGCCATAAAATGTCACCCAGCAAATTGGCTATCAATATTTTAGAGGCATAAAAATGTTCAATGCGTTGTAACTTGAACTGATTTATGGGGCAGCATAGCCTGATGGAATTTTGAAATTTGTTAAGGTTTTTTTTTATTGACAGAGTAAACAACGCTCAGGGGATACCCACTATTCATGCAAGGCACAGCGCTGATCGTAGAAAAATATTAGGGTCAAAAGTAAAACGGTTAAAGGTATAAAAGATGGAGTAGTATCGGCACATGCTTGTTTTGAATTTGACATGACACTTTTTTTTGCTCCGCCCACCTTTCATATAAACCAAAAATTAGTTGTGACCTCGGTCGTTTTTCAATTTTACGTCGGATGAAGGGCAGCGACGGCAAACATTTTTTCGATTTTCAAAACTCTCCCTCTATTAGGAAGGGTGTGGCAATTGATTTTTAAATATTTCGAGTGGCTCTATAAAGTAAACTTCAACTGTCCTGTAGGAGGTGTTGAAAAGGTTACGAAGGGGCAAAGCAACGTTGATGCGTACCTGTTCAACACATGGGTCGATATGCTATAGAATTGCCAGGACGTCATTAAACCAAGAGTGGTCCTTCAGTTAAATACTAACTTAGAATGTATGAAGGACCGCAAACATAATAATAATAATAGTTTGGCACTACAGCTCTATAAGAACTTAGGCCGAGCTCTCTCACCATTTCGAGCTGTGCGTGTTATATTTGTACTCAAAGTGGTGGGACCTACAGTTTATTGCCGAATCCGAACGGCGGGTGAGAGCTTTTCATAGGCAATGTGTATACTCTCGTAGGTTTGCCATTACCGCCGAGAAGTAGCGCGGTATAGAAAAATGTTTCTATGAAAAGATGTTGTTAGCCCCAGTCCAGGCTAGAACCGGGGACCTTTCGGCTCGCAGTCCAACGCACTAACCACTGAGCTACCGCGGCTACCCTAATGGAAATTTGCCCGATGCGCCATCGGGAAATGATCGGGGTTTCGTCAGGTAACCCCTATTAGAGCAAATAGGATCATTGCCTTGTCATGCCCTTATCATGCTCACCATAGCAGGGTTTACATTATCTAAACAGCCAATGGCCCCGATCAAAGCTACATTAGTTGTTCCTCATAAAGAAATTTTCATCGGGCAATGATCAGGTTTCAATGAGGTATGATATTTTATTTCATCGGGTATTTGTAGTGCTTTCGTATGCTCATGTTTTATCACCAAAGGTCAGATAAATAATGATATGGGGAATTACCCGATCAGTACATGGTCATTGCCTGAGGTGAGTACATGATCAGGACACTGCATTACAAGGACATCGTGGGCCTCGTCATATCCCGATCATCTCAAATAATGACATGATCAGTTCATGAGCATGGCCCTACCAAAATTTCTACTAGGGTAATAAAATAATATTTTGAACCATTAAAGCCGCGGTATGTAATTTTCTATCAGCGAAACACAATGTCCAAATAATGTCGCGTAAAAATGTTTTTAATGCAACCCAATTTGCTTGCGAGGCTATTACCGAACGCTCGTAAACTTTAATACGAAATACTTAGAACTTTAAACGATATTATATTTTTAAACGATAATATATTTTTTATTTCATATTTTTATTTTTCATATTTTATTGTGTCAATTAGATAGATGTTCGTCTGACAAAATTCGAAATGCCTAACATTAATAAAGTGAAAAATAGTCATGTTCCAAAGTGTCTTTAATGGCGATAGAACCATGATGAACCAGATGACACAAAAACAAAAATAATTCATTGTTATCCAGTTCGAGGCAATATTTAAAATCTCAAGTCTGAGGCTCATGGCAAAGGCAGTTTTAAAATCAATTACAAAATTTGTACCGAACAGACAGACATGAAAGCAACCTAATAAAAACGTTTTGAAAAGAAAAACAATCATAATAACTTTGATTACAAATAAATTAATTTTGACAGTTTTTAAAACAAAATGCTCATTCATGATTGTATTTAAAAAAAATTCTTAATTGAGGTAGTTTTTTTGCACATTTTTAAAAATTTGATTATGGATGGAACTGCGATAACCAGAATCTTAAAATTAAACTATTAGACGCTTATATTAGACTGCCCCAACATAATTCGTAATTCGAAAATGGGGTTTATGATCGCGTGCTTAGGTTAAAATTGGTAAACACTTAAACCAGAGTTGATCTATCTCTATATGGTATCTAATGGACAAATTCTTCACAGAAAAAAAAATTTACATCATATTGAAGAATTCCGTACTTCAAGCCATGATTCATTCAGCCAAGAACCATTCATAATATTAATGACTAACGACATCAATGTTATGAATACAATCATAAATATGATGAACACTTGGTAAATGTCGAAAAAGTATTCTTTAATATGATGAACTGTATGTGAAGAATACGATTCATCATATTAATGAACAAAAACATAAAATACAACATATTTTACTTCATATTGAAGAATGCTGTTCATCAAACCAAATTTCAAATATATGTTTTTCGTTCATTTTTTGCCGTACTTCTTAGTTCTCACGTAGTTCGTGTATGTTATTTCTTATAGAATGCTTGCTCGACATGCATAAATTAGTAAAATGTTTTATAATATATTTATTTATAATTATAACCTTTTATTAATAAAAAGTTATGTACGTAAAAAAAAAATGTAAACAAAATTTTGGATTGAAAAAATTCGAAAAAACATTTTTTTTTTTGATAAATTTGTTTTTCCAATTTTTTTTTTTCTAAATTTTATTTTCGAAAAAATTTGTTCATCGAAAAAAAAATGGCATAAAAAATTTTTTTTTTCATGAAAAATTTTATTTTTCAGATAATCTAATTTTTGTTAATTTTTATTTATTTGAAAAAAATTTTGTTATTTAAAAATAAAATTTACAACACTTTTTTTTCGAATTATTTTCCAAAAAAAAATATTTTTTTTTTGATAAATTCGTAAAAAAAATATTATATTCAACAACAAATTCATCAATTTGACGATTTAAATTTATTAAATATTTCGTTCTTCACTATGATGTTTGATAGTACGAATAGTTTCATATATATAATGAAAATATTCATCAATATATCATTTAATAAACGGTAGATATGATGAATCCGGTAGTTGGTGAACAATTTCATAATATTTATGAATACATTCATTATATGGATGAATTTTTCTGTGTTCCATCCAGATACACGGATGATTTTCATGATTGTAAAGCGAATATTTCTGGACTTGGTCCGACATAATATTAAATTGGCGAATACTTTCACTGATCACTGATCTAGATAATAATTTGGAGTTGAAAAAATCCTCGTTGGAGATTTATGGTTGAACATGAAAATTCGAATTCAGAAAATGTATGGGTTATGTTATGTGGAACGAAAATGTCCAAAACATTTGCGGCCATAAACCCTAATTTTAATTGATTTTAAATTGAATTTAAACCGAATCTCTCCCATCCCAAGCCCCAATTAGAATTTAGGTTTTTACATATTTTGGCTTCTCACAAATGTTTTACTTTTTATTGAAAGAACATTAAGTCATTGTTTAATAATAAAGATGGGATCATATCGTCGTTGTAGAACGAAAAGTCACCAAATACATTTTTATGATAAACGTAATTTTTGAGTTTGTTGATTAATATTATAAAAAGTAATTGAAGCATTTTTAAAGTTTAAATGTCAATTGATAGATTTACACTTTCTTATTATGTGGTAAACAAATTTAGATCATCGATTTAAAATTGTCAGAATTATACAAATTTTTGTAAATAAATATTTGTCATTTTTAAAAAATGTATTTGGTGACTTTTCGTTCTACAACGACGATGTTGTCTTTAAATGTGAAAATATTTTTATTAGGTTGTTTTCTTGTCTGTCTGTTCGGTACAAATTTTGTAATTGATTTTAAACTAACATTGCGATGAGCTACAGAAGAGTTGAGATTTTAAATATTGCCTCGATCTGGATGAGAATGTTGTCGTTTTCTTGCCATCCGGTTCATCATGGTTCTATCGCCATGGTTCCATATTAAAGACACTTTGAAACATGAATATTTAAAATTTTAATAATATAAGGCCTTTTGAAATCTGTCAGACGAAAATCTTACTGACACAAAAAAATAAGAAAAATAAAAAATATGATATAAAAAATATTTTTTTATATAAAACGTTTTTAAGGTGGTGTTTTCGTATGATTTCAAATAAAACGTAAGGCGGTTAATAAAGGGTTTTTCAATAAGAGCGCTACAAAAGTTTTTTTCAAGGGTTCAAGAGGGACGCTACAAAAGTAGAGCGACAGAGACAGCAAACGACGCCATATTTCTTGCCGCTCTTTTGACATTTCTCTTCAGTAAGGTTTGCCATTTCATGATGGAAAGATATAAGAGCCAACAATGAGTCCAAATTATTAAAATTTACTACCGAAATTCGAATTCGTATATCTTCACATCATGAAATGGCAAACCTCACTGAAGAGAAATGTCAAAAGAGCGGCAAGAAATATGGCGTCGTTTGCTGTCCCTGTCGCTCTACTTTTGTAGTGTCCCTGTTGAAAAACCCTTTAATATAATCTATTGGATTTCACATTAAAAACGTTTTATATAAAAAAAATATTTTTAATTTTTTTTTTTTTTTGATCTAGAACACATTATTAATTTTAAAATTGTGAAGTTAAGATCATTTTTAACATAATAGACTTAGGAACTTTATAGTATCAATATATCAAATATAATATAAAATTTTTAAATCTTTGATATGACGTCCCAGCAAACTAAACGATATCTTAACTGAAATAATTTGATATTTCAAAATCTTTAATATTCAATATATTTTTTTTAAATTTTGGTACATTTACATTAAAATCTTTAATATTGTTTGGTATTTAGTTCGTTAAAGAAATTTGTAAATCTTTAAAAATAGACTAAAAAATTTGGAAACAATACAAATTTTATTGAGTTTGAATTTTAAAAAACTTTGTGAACTTTAAAACTGTAAAGTTATTTAACTTTTTGTTAGTTCTTTTTAAGCCAACGAACTGGCTTTAAAACCACAACCAAATAAAACTTTTGCAAAGCTCAACTGCAGCAAAGTTTCGAGTGCAAAACTTTTGACGAACTGATTTCAATTCGATAAATCTTTTCCGATCTATTTTTTTATTTTTTCTTTTATTGTCCACAGTAATAGATTTGTATTTCAACTGCTTTTATTATATTTGCACTTTGTGGGCAGAAAGTGTCCTTCAATGTAGCACAGAAAATAAAACAAACAAAAAAAAAACTGGCATCAAGAATTCAAAGCGAATTGAGAGGAAATCCAACAAAAAAAAACTCAAAACTGAATGCAACAAATACATTTAACATTGTGGAATTTCCATGCAAATCCACTTAAAAATTTTTAAGTTTCATCTGCCAGTATTTCGGATGCGATTTGCATTCGCAGTGAAAGTTTTATATATGCTGTGTAACAGTTTTTCATACGTATGGGAATAAAACGAGAAAAAATCGATAATATTATAAAAAAAAAGTGGTCAGATGATATGTGACAGACAGTCAGGCAGACACTCAGATAAATAGTAAAACAGACAGCGATTAAATGCATTCGGATTTGGAGGTTAAAGTTAAATTTATTTAAAAGCAGATTTTAATGAAGGTGATTTAAATAAATTTACTTAAAAATTTTACACTACTACTATAGATTTTCCCTATAAATTGTATATAATACTTAGGTGATAATTTTCTGTACATAATCAGATTTTGTTCTATTTCATAATATTTTTAAGAAAATGGCAATATAATTGTTGTTTTATTTTTATTCCTTTTTTAAAATAAAACCAGAAGTTCGAAAGTTAGGTTAGGTCACTTCGAAATTTAGGTAATGATATGTGTAATAATTACTTAAGAGTTGTGAACATTTATTGTTTGTTTTCAAAGAATCATTGGCATCATTATTTAAACATAATTTTCCAAATATTAACTTAACATTTGAAAAAACAAATTTTGACAAAATATTTTTTAGTAATGATGCCAATCGATATGTGCTTTAAAAAAAATAATGAATGCCTCTGCATCACTATTTTATCTTGCACCAATAAAGATTTATAGTAAAAAAACAAAGACTTTTGAAAAATTAAAAATCTTGTGATGTCAAAAGGGCGAATCTTTTCGTCATTTTGCTATAACACTTTATTGGTGCAAGATAAAATAGTGATGTAATTGGCATTTATTGCTTGTTTTCAAAGCACCTATTGATTGGCATCATTATTTAAAAATACTTTGGCAAGGATTTTTCTTGCAAATAATAACAATTCAAAAAAATATTTTAAAATAATTATTATGATCGATTGGTGCTTTAAAAACAAACAATTAATGCCTCAACACTAATATTTTATCTTATACCAATAAAAAGTTATGGCAAAAACACGAAAAAATTCGCCCTTTTGGCATGACAACATTTTTCAATTTTTCGAATTCGCACTTTTGTTTTTGTTCTTTGTGGCTAGAAATATCCAACAAAACCACACTCGATTTTAGCACAGTATACTTGAGGAAAAACTACATTCAAAAATGTAAAAAAACGCAAATGTCAAAAATTACACATTCGCCTCTTTGGCATGATAGTGACGATATTATATACCGACCCACGTTTCATTTTAAATCGTACTCAAAATTCACCTTAAAAATGTTTTATATTAAAAAATATTTTTTATTTCACATTTTTTATTTTTCTTATTGTTTTTGTTTCATTTAGATTTTCGTCTGACATAATTCGAAAGGCCCAATATTATTTAGATTTAAAATATTTATGTTTCAAAGTGTCTTTAATATGGAACCATGGCGATAGAACCATAATGAACCAGATGGCAGGAAAATGATAATATTGCATTGTCATTCAGTTCGAGGCAATATTTTAAATCTCAAGTCTGTTGCTGATCGCGAACGTAGTTTAAAATCAATTACAAAATTTGTACCGAACAGACAGAAAAAAGCAACCTTATTAAAACGTTTCAAAATGGGCAATTCGCAGGTCACAAATCCATATTTAATACACGATAGCGTAGGTAACATGTTAACTAATTTATGAGATTTATGGGTTTAGTTCATTCAGAAAAAATCCTATTAAAATTGGTCAATAGAACAGTTATTGATTCAATAGTATACAATAAATATTTTCATATGAACACAAAAATAATTTAATAGTATATAAATAGTAGTATTAGCCTAGTATACTAGTAGCCGCGGTAGCTCAGTGGTTAGTGCGTTGGACTGCGAGCCGAAAGGTCCCCGGTTCAAGCCTGGACTGGGACTATAACAACATCTTTCATTGAAACATTTTTCTATACTGCGCTACCTCTCGGCAGTAAATGGCAAACCTACGAGAGTAAAATATTGCCTATGAAAAGCTCTCACCCGCCGTTCGGATTCGGCAATAAACTGTAGGTCCCACCACTTTGAGTACAAATATAACACGCACAGCTCAAAATGGTGAGAGAGCTCGGCCGAAGTTCTATACAGGACTGTAGCGCCACACTATTATTATATTATTATTAATAGTATTTAATACTATTATAAATAGTATTAAAACCTATTTGCAATATTTAATGGTATTTACATATTAAAATAATAGTTAATCCTATTGACTAATTTAAATAGAAACTATTGATTTTATATCACAGATAACTTCAGATACCTTTCCATGTTTCAGAGGTCTTCTGTGCGTCGAAGTTTTTTGGATAACAAGTTAGATCTCGTGACTACACCCAGAAAAATATTCAAATCCCATTAAAATTGGTCAATAGGACAATTATTGATTTAATAGTATACAAAAAATAAATCTTCTCATATAAACTCAATGTCATGGTATTTTCTAGTATTTAATGGTATTTTCCGATTAAAATTATAATTTATCCTATTGACTATTTTTAATAGTAAAAAACTATTGTTTATATAGTATTTTTTTCTGGGTGTATATCGCTTCTAATTTTTAAAATCGACCATTGGAAGTCTAAAGGAATCTATAAGGTATCAATTTACGGCTTCCTAGGATAAGGTCGTTTTAAAATGATCCATTGATTTCATATAAAACTGACAAAAGTAGTACAGTTGATAAATTTAATACTAATACTAATATCTAAAGACTGTTTTATCATATCAATCAAATAAATGGTTCGGATTATACAAAACGAAAATTTGAATCCTAATAAAGGGGACTTTGCGAAAATTAAAACGTTCAGAAAACTGCCAAATACTACATCCACGAAACATGGAGAACAGAATGGAATTTGCACCGAATCACTTAACTAGAAATTTTAATTCATGCAAAAGAATACAAAATTTCAAATTGGATTTGGATTGAAAATGCAAAAATTATTTATGGATTGCGTGCTTGTTTATTTGGCCATTACAACCCATGATGGGTTTCGGCCGCAGCAATGGATTAGGCTTATTTTTAAATAAAAAAAAGAAACAATCCACAAAATGTCTGGCATTTTTGAGGAATATTTCGGGCATATTTCCGGCAAACACACAGATAAATGGAATATTTTTTTAAGTGTATAAGAGGTTGTTAAATTTTGTGTTATTTTATTGTTAGATTTACGTCATATTTTGGGTACGGACAGAAAACTGACAGCTTATGATACAGACTATGACTTTGTCTGTTTAAAATACGTCGAAAAAATGTTTCTAAACTGCCTCGACACAGCCAAAAATGTTGTCTGGGGAAATACCAAATATTTGAAAAATAAATTGTTATTATCGATTTTATATTTGCCTCATTTTGAGTATTATCATAAAATTTTTAATAATAATAGAATGGCGGAACATCTCTGAGAAACACAGATAGAACCTCCTACATATTTTGAGATTTACATATCAAATTTGTTCTCAAATCTTGGGCCCTACAATATTTAATTCCAAAGGCGGGGTTAGAGGCTTTTCCAAGACAATGTTTTAACCATAGAGGTTAGCTATTCCTAGTGGAAATTGAAATAAGTTCATAATCGAGAAAAAATCATATTATCAATATTTTAGCGTCGGTAGCTCAAGGTTAGTGCGTTGGACTGCGAGCCGAAAGGTCCCCGGTTCAAGCCTGGACTGGGGCTAACAACATATTTTCATAGAAACATTTTTCTATACCGCGCTACCTCTCGGCACTAAATGACAAACCTACGAGAGTAAAATATTGCTTATGAAAATCTCACACCCGCCGTTCGGATTCGGCAATAAACTGTAGGTCCCCCAACTTTCAGTAAAAATATAACACGCACAGCTCAAAATGGTTAGAGAGTTCGGCCTAAGTTCTTATAGGACTGTAGCGCCAAACTATTATATTATATATTTATATAGAACCCGACCTTTTACATGACAAACAATAATTGGCCATGATAATGTCTTCCCTAATAGGGCCAATTTCTATTAGGGATTGTCTACGTACACAACATTCTCCAATTTATTGAGGTTATGCATACGCGGCGGTACAAACCTGCGACATTTCGGCTCGTAGTCCGACGCACTAACCAAATGTACCTTTTGAAAGATTCTCAGTAATTTTATCTATCAGAAATACTTAACATTAGCATATGTTACTAAAGATGAAACATTCTAACGGACATTTGCGTTAAAGTTCTATTTTCCAAAATAAACCAAAAAATTTAGAAAACAAAATATGTATCCAATTTATAATGTTATATATACTAAACGACTAGATGTATTTAAAAAGGGTTTTCAGTTTCTGGTTTGTATGTTAGTTGTTTATAAAATGTCCATGCAAATATTTATGTCTCAATGCAAAATGTATTATCTATGTAGAAAAATGAAAAGTAAAGTTTTTAAAAGGAAAAAAATGTTCATGTCTATATCTTTAAAACTAAACGAGACATTTTCTCCACTAAGCACATTTTCTTTAGATCTTAATGTAAGCATTTCATAAACCAAATAATTTTTAAAATCGAAAAAAATCATGAAAAAAATCTCAAATTTACTGATTTTTATCGCCACAACCATGAAAGATATAATCTGATATTTTAAAACATAAGTTCTTCTCAGAATTCTCTATATAATACTTTTACCATTTTTGAAATCAGTTGACTGGTTCCGAAATTAACCCGATTTGAAAGCGATGGGGGCACACTGTGCTTTTTTTTTTAAAGTATTTAAAAATAAAAAAAAATTGACTTAAGTTTCAAAAATCATATGGGAATTTCATTTGATATTAAAAATTTACTTGCGTATTATATAAAAATTATTTGAAATATTTGTCACTTTTCAATAAATTTTTTAAGTGGCTGAAAAGTGAAATGAAATTTTCAATTTTTTCTAATTTTCCATGGAATTTATGCCAAATTTATAAATACGGCAAATTTATTGCTTAATTCGGGTTTAATTTAAAAAGTGACTGAAATGTGAAAAGGAAATTTCAATTTTTTTCAAGGAATTTGCAATAATGGCTAACAAGATATGCTGCTGTTGTAAAATTACTAAATACGGGCGCATTATAGCTAAACGCGGTTTTAATTTTTTAAGTGACTGAAAAGTGAAAAAGAAAATTTTAAATTTAATTTCAAAGAATTTGAAATAATGTCTAAAAAGTACGAGATAAGGAAATACGGAGCGCTTTATCTCGGTTTCATATTCTGGTGTAGATATTTAGGAATTACTGAATGCTGACAATAATATGGAGTTATTAATATGGAGTGAAACAAAAGAGGATATACTAGGTATGTGTTTATAAAATAAAACAATGCTATGTAATTTATATATTTATTCAACATAGAAATTGAGAACTAATGAACTGATGATTGTTCCATAGTTCGACAATTTTTTGAAATGTAATTTAGCGATTTTGTCATGGATGGGTCCAAATTTAAGTATATATTTTAGGTAAGTCAATAAAATAGCAAAAATTGTTATTATTTTATTGACAAAATATTGTGTATAGTCCTATTATATTTCAGATACTAAGGAACAAGAATGGATGTTGACTGTACCATGGCTCGTCAATACAGGCATCTTCATTATTTGAAGAAATATTTTTCGATTTTGTGTTGGATTTGGATGGACCTAAATTTTAGTATATATCGTATTGGAAAGCCTTTTTTTAGGTAAGTCAATAAAATAGCAAAAATTGTCATTATTTTATTGACAAAATATTGTGTATAGCCACGGGAAAGGATGATTATACCATGACGCGTCAATAGAGGTATCTTCAATATTTGAAGTAATTTTTTCCAGATTTTCTTGGATATAAAGGCAGTTTAGAATATATGAAAATATATTGTTATTATATTGTATATAAAATATTGTATATAGTCCTATTATATTTCAGATATTAAGAAACGAGAGCGATTGATTATACCATGGCGCGTCAAGATATCTTCAATATTTAAAATAATATTTTTCGATTTTGTCTTGGATTTAGATGAAGCCAAATTTAAGTAGAAATTTTAATTGCAATACTTTTTATAGGTAAGTCAATAAAATAGCAAAAATTATTATTATTTTATTGACAAAATATTGTGTAAAGTTCTATTACATTTTAGATTTAAGGAAACCAGACCGGATGAATATTCCATGGCGCATAAATACAGATATCTACATTATTTGAAGAAATGTTTGAGGATTTTGTCTTGGATTTAATGGATTTTAAGTGATTTAATCAGAAATTAAAGTGTATGCTAAATTTTATTCTTATTAAATATATTAATAGTATCCAGAACTAAGTGCGTTCGTGTCAAATTATACGTAAATTTAAATATTTACGAAATCAGAAATTTAAACATTTGATATTCTTGATTTTCTTATTAACTAAAACATATTAAATTTGTATATGTTGTATGTTTATTCTATTATTTGTAATATTTGCAACTATTGAATTCTAACTCAAATTTATAATTTTGTGTTTTTTGGAAGTTAAAAAAAAATTAAATAAAATGTTTCATTTTTTAAATAAAAAAATAAATTTTAATTTTAAACAAAAAATTAACAATCAAATTATACAATAAAAACACATGCAAATGTATTCAATTAAGTACAATCATTATATGTATGTTAAGGTTTGATAATTTTGTGAATTTTAATTTTTATAAAATAAATTAAATAAATTTTTAGTAAATTATTGATATGTTTGTATCATATTGTTAAATTAGCATAAAGCATTTAAATTTAATATATATGAGAATAATACTTAATAGTTTTAAGTTATATTAGGTAATTTCGAAATTTTCATATCACAATTTTCGAATTTTATTCATTGTAATTAAAAGAAAAAAAAAACATAAACCAGTTGGGAAGGTAAGGTCACATGGGAAATTTTAAAGTAGGTGTAATAATGATAGTTAGGATTATCAAAATTATAGTCGGTCTAAGCCGACTATAAATACCCTACACATATATGTGGTTACCACTCAAAGTGATATATAGATCACCAAGGTATACGAATCCTGAAAATAACTACAAACATTCAATCGCTGAAGAATTTCCATTCATTTGATACCCATATTTACAAATGGGTAGGTGTACCGAATTTCGATTTTTTTTTTTTGTGAAGCACAAGTCTTTTCGCCGGAAAACATTATTATCATGTATTTGAGCATGATGTCAATATATATTTGACCAAAAAAGTTTACCTAAGCACGTATACATAAAAATTGATCTTTATATGTACATTTTATATGAGGTATTTGAACATAAGTGGTCGGATCATAGGTCACAATGGACCGATCTCGCCAATTTTTTCGCACATACAGCGTAGGTATATTAGTAATCTAAGTTATAAGTTTCATTTATCTAGCTCAGACAGACAGACAGACAGACAGACGGACAGACAGACAGACGGACATCGCTAAATCGACTCAGGAGGTCATGCTGATCAAGAATATATATACTTTTCCATACCGGAGATGCTTCCTTCTGGGTGTTACAAACGGCGTACCAAACTGAATATACCCTTTCACTCTTAGTGTAGGGTATAAAAATCAAACTAAAAACACTAAATACAACTTAACGTGATTGTTATTTGATCGAAAAACAAAAAAAAAAACTATTTAGTTTATTACATTTTAGTTCAGAAAATATGAATTTATGTCCATTTTAGAATGTTTCGTTTAATAATTGCCCATCTAATAATGAGATTTTAATTAAGATTAAATATAACTTTCTTTTCATTTGAAGATATGAAGGTTTTTGGTTCAGTAAATTTTTTATATTTTAAATTACAATATTTTAATTTGTTGAGTATCAATTGAAAGTTTTAGAAATAATAAATTTCTATAATGAAAAGGAATTAACAACATATTCTATAGAATTCAAATAGATATTTTTTTAAATTAACTAGATTACCATGTAAAAATTAAAACAGAACAACTAAGAAATTCCTCATATCGCTAGACGTAAACTATTATGAAAACTATTATGAAACTATTATGAAAACTATTATGAAACTATTATGAAAACTATTATGAAGACTATCATTTTTCTACTATATCTCATTCATTATGGAACTATTTTATATTTTACTAGCTGGACCCGTGCACGACTCGTGCCAAGATTTAGTGAATGCAAGGATATGGAGTGATTTTATTAATATAAAGAACATATTTATTATGAATTTATGTGAATTTTAGAGTGGTGAATTTTAGTGTGGTGAGTTTTAGTGTAGTGAATTTTAGTGTGGTGAGTTTAGTGTTGTGAGTTTTAGTGTGGTGAATTTTGGTGCGGTAAGTTTCGTTGTGGTGAATTTTAGAGTGGTGAGTTTTAGTGTGGTGTGTTTTAGTGTGGTGAGTTTGAGTGTGGTGAATTTTAGAGTGGTGAGTTTTAGTTTGGTGAGTTTTAGTTTGGTGAATTTCGGTGTGGTGAGTTTAAAGAATTTGGGATGGTTGGTATACCCAGGTGTGAAATATCATAAGATCAC
This sequence comes from Dryomyza anilis, assembly GCA_951804985.1. NCBI lineage: Eukaryota > Metazoa > Arthropoda > Insecta > Diptera > Dryomyzidae > Dryomyza > Dryomyza anilis. The sequence goes on along the minus strand of OX638130.1, from coordinate 122,965,220 downwards.
TACAAAAATCACTATAATATCTGTTGAAATACACCATCTGGAAAATGTACCTTCTATGGGGGGTGCCACGCCCAGTGGTCTAATACCGCCCACATTCCGCGAGACCGTTTAGAATGGTTATATATAACGCTGACCAGAATTTCATTAAATTTGCTATGCTAATTGCTGACATAATGTGTTTTTAATTTTTGGGTTATATGGGAGGTGCCACGCCCAGTCCACCAATCTCACCGATATATAGCCTATACTCTGCCCAGACCCAACATACATGTTGTGTCAAAATTTGATTCAATTCGGTTCAGCCGTTTTGACGCCTATTCGGAACATACAGACATACATACTTACATTCGCAAATATATAGTAGATATTTTATTTTATATATATATAAAAATGAAATTTGGCTCAGTGAGGTATATTGAAGTTCTTTACCTTTTTTACAAATGTGGGCGGAATTGGACAAAAGGGCGTGTCCCTTTCCATATGACTAAAACTATAAAAATGTTGTAACTTCTGACTTACTAAGATTATAGTTATATAAATCGAAACTAAGGTTTATATTACAAACTCCAATCGTCACGTAGAATGTGAGCGGGATTGGATTAAAGGGCGTGGCACCTCCCATATAACCAAAACTTTAAAATTACTATAACTCCTGACATGTTAAGAGTTGAGTTATAATAATGAAAACAAATGTTCATATTTAAAACTCCAATCGTCACGTAGAATATGGGTGGGATTGCACAACGGGGCGTGGCATCTCTCATATAACCAAAACTTTAAAATTTCTATAACTCTTTACTTACTAAGAGCAGAGTTATAAAAATCGAAACAAAAGATTGTATTAAACATTGTAATAGTCACTTAGAATGTGGACGGAATGGGACAATGGGGCGTGGTACTTCCCATATAACTAAAAATAGTAACTTCTGACTTACTAAGAGCAGAGTTGTACAAATCGAAACGAAATATCATTTTAAAATGTTTAATAGTTAAATAGAATGTGGGCGGGAAAAATAGTGACGAGGCTTGCACTAAAAAGGGAAAAAGAGGCGTGGACACACAACACTTTATAAACGATATATTTTTGCAATTACAAAAACTTAGCACGGGCGCAGCTGTGCACGGGTCCAGCTATTTTATATAAAATTTCAAAAATTTACATTTTTAAATGATTGTATTACATTAGATATGAAGGTATTTCATTAATTTTTGATCCAATTTGATACAAAGATAATTTCGTTTTTTGACGAACTTTTTGTGAATAGCTTTTAAAAATTTGTATGTTAAAAACTGACATCATTTTCGTGATTTTCATCATATTTACTTTTATATTTTATATAATATATATAACTTTTGTTCACATCGGTGTCTGTGGGCATCCGAGGGTTAAGAAAGTATCATGGATTTCTAATAACTTCATTTATTGCTGAAGTTGTAAACATTTCAATATTGTCAGCAAATATATGGTTCAAATATATCAACACTGTCAGGCCAAAGGGGCGAATGTGCAATTTTAAAAGTATTGGGAAATCAAATTATAAAGTTTGAAGTGCTTTAAAAATTAGCAAAATTTATATTTTTTACAATTTTTTCGTCAATTATTATCACGCATATAAAATATCTTTTGATTCGAACAACCTACTGAATTATAAATACGGATTTTGTGAGGCTATATCCTGATAAAAACGCATATATGTTTGTGTTTTATGCTATAAATTTTTACAATCACCACCCTCAAATCATGTAGAAATGATGTATCAATGTCCATACAAATTAAGAAATCGCATTGAATAGTGAAATTTGATTTTCTAAAAATTTAGTTTTCGGTTTATTTTTCCATTCACAAAGCAAAAGGGATGAGTTTCAAAAAAACCAAAAAAAAAAAAAATTGCAAAAAAAAAGGTAATTTTTTTTTTTAAATTTTCATAAACATTTAGTGTTTCGAAATATACAAAATGCAGCTTCAAAGGTCACTGCTCCATGTGCAGTAACCGAATTAGAAGTAGCCTAATGAACATTTAAACCATCTTCCACATGGCTTCGGCAATTTGGCTTTTGCACTATGTGCGCAACCAACTTGCCCAATTTTCAGGCAAACAAAAAAAAACAAATCAAAAAAAAAAAAAAAAACAAAAAAAAAACAAAACAAACTGGCGCAAAGATGGGCAACACATGAGTTTTCTGTTTATTTTTTGGTATTTATTTTTTAATAAAGTCCTAACCAAAATATGCAGCCAGATATTGTTAAAGTTTTACGATTATATTTGGGGGTAACTGTTAAATGAAACTTTTGTTATATTTTTAAATTTGTATCAAAAAATGGAATATTTAGTTGCTACAGTAAGTCCAGAAAACGCCATAATTTTTATTTTTATGAGCAGTCAATTATGACCTCATTTCACACACGTCCAACATAAACACACACACATTTACATATAAATCACACATACTTATGCACATTTGTCTACACATGTAACAACATAATTTACAACAAAAAGAACAAAAAAAAACTGATTGACCCTTGTTTCGCATAAATGCTTCCTGTGCGCTGAGGACTCTCGCTACAACAAAACAAAATGAAATACGACAAAAACAAAAAAAAAAAACAAAATTCGAACGCAACACTGAAATGGATATCAAAATCATAATGTGCGAAAATGTATGCATAAAATATCGTCAATGGACAACGTATGGAACGAGCGCACGATACTGCAATATAATCCCATAACACACGGTAGGAAAATACTTTTTGTATGTTTTCGTGTCTCCCGAACACACACACAGGTTTAAAATATATGAAAAATTTTAAATTTTCAAAATAAATATATTGGGAAACTTCAAGAAACATTAGGAATAAGAATTATTACCATTTTATTTTGTCGAAAAATTTAATGGAACAAACAGTTTTAAAACCATTATATGATTTAATGAAATTACAGATATAAGTCCTATGTAACAAAAATTGATAGAACAGAAATGTTTAAAACGGATATTCTTATATTTTTATACACATTTGCAATGGAAACATTTAATTTACGTGAAATTTTGATTGAAATCAACAGATTTAAATAAATTTAATGTATTTGTACTGTCAGAGGTTAAAAAACCATACAAGAATTTATATTTTATTTATACCCATTTTCTGTATTTCGAAAAGAACGGGGAAACGAACATTTGACGTCACAATTTCGTTATACAAATTTTGAATTCATGTTACTTTTAAATCTTTGAAATTTATTCTAAATTACGTCACTTTCGTCTAATAGTTTCTCATTTCGATATACAGAAAGAGGCAGTTAATTTCAGAACTCGCAACGAAAACCACTTAAATTTTTTTGAACAGTTTTTTGTATTTCGAATGTAAAAACAAATGAAATGAAATTTACGTCAATGTTTTTTTAATTTTATATTTTTTATTTTTATTTTTTTTATATTTATATTTAAAACTACGACAATTTGTCAAAGGTTTTTTCGTGCTAAAATACAGAACTTCGGTATTTGTGTAGTTTTATCAGGAAGTACAAAATGAATATTTAGTTAAAGATAGCACAATAATCTTATCAGGAAAACCTGGTTTTAAATCAGGTCATGTTTTCAACTCACTTCCTTATTTTAAACGTGATACTCTTTTAGATAGACATTTTGTTCAGGTTTCCTGATTCAGAACTTTAATATTAAATTTTGCGCATATTCTTAATTATCAGTGGCGATTACAGGGAGCACGTTTCAGACACAGTTCTAAATGTTTTCAAATATCACAGAATTACATATTTCTTATAGCTAGAAATTCTTCAAATAGTACCAAACTATTTCCAATTGAGGATTCATTTTCTAAGAAATTTAAAACGCAGACTGTACTCATGTTATTGTCGTTCAAAAAATAAAATATGTTAAATCAAGCAGATTAAATTGTGGCTGAACAAATTGCCAACATCGGTATTTACAATACAAATGTGGAAATCTTCTCAGAACTGTCACAATTCGTCACTGTCATGCCAAACGGGCGAATGTGCACTTTTAAAAATTTTGGAAAATCAAATTTTAAAGTTTGAAGTGCTTTAAAAATTAGAAAATTTTATATTTTTTTCAATTTGTTCCGTTATTTTGGTATATTCGTCAATTATTATGACATATATAAAATATCTTTAGATTTGAACAATCTAATGAATTATAAATACGGATTTTGTGAGGTTATATCCTGACCAAAACGCAAATATTTCTGTTTTTTATGCTATAACTTTTTATTAGCGCAAGATAAAAAAGTAATGTTAAGGCATTCATTGTTTGGTTTTAAAGCACCTATCTATTCGCATCATTAATTAAAAATATTTTGTCAAACATTAATTTGCCATTTTTTTGCAGGAAAAATGTTTGGCAAAATATTTTTAAATAATGATGCAGATCGATAGGTGCTTTAAAAACAAACAATTAATACCTTTACACCACTATTTTATCTTTCACCAACAAAAAATTATAGCAATAAATCGAAGAAATTGGAAAAATTGAAAATCTTGTCATGCCAAAAGGGCGAATCTTTTCGTTTTTTTGCTATAACTCTTTAATGGTACAAGATAAAATAGTGATGTAAAAGAATTTATTGTTTGTTTTCAAAGCACCTCTTGATCTGCATCATTAATTAAAAATATTTTGCCAAACAATAATTTGCCATTTGTTATTTGCAGGAAAAAATGTTTGGCAAAATATAATTAAATAATGATGCAGATCTGTAGGTGCTTAAAAAACAAACAACTAATACCAGTGCATTTAATACTATTTTATCTTATACCAATAAAAAGTTATGGCGAAAAAACGAAAAGATTCGCCCTTTTGGCATGACAAGATTTTTAATTTTTCAAATTCGCCCTTTTGTTTTGTCTTTTGTGGCGAGAAATATTCAACAAAATGACACGCAATTTTGGCACAGCATACTTGAGGATGAACTACATACAAAAATGTAAAAAATACGCCTATATCAAAAATTGCACATTCACCCCTTTGGCATTATAGTGACGAATTATATTTAGATGGGGCTCAAAATTCTGCTACGTTAACTTTATATACAAATTTATGTATTTGAAAAAAAAAAATTCAAATCAAAATATACTGAGGTTTCAATATCATATTTCATTTTGTAGAAATTGACAATTTTCACAAATTTGATATTTCACTTATTTATAAAATGAAAACTATCAAGTAGATTGAAATTATTTTGAAGCTAAATTTTGATGGTAATTTTTGAAACATACTGTATTCTCCAAGTACCAAGTGAGCCATGAGACATGATTCCCTCGTAGTGTAAAATTAGATCGGGTCATGATCGAGTACTAAAACCGGACCAGTTAAATAACGGACATAATCTGAATATATTCAATAATATTATTCATTATTATACAATGATTTTATTTATGTCTTCCGGGATAAATACTACTACTCAGTATTTATATACTAGGGATAAATACTGATTATGTTAGTCCTGAAAGAGGGTATGGTTCTAATAAGATAAAAATGGTATAATCAGTTACCATTCTTTACAATTTCATTTAAAGTCAATTTGTAATCATCGACTGCACGGTTTTTTTAAATTGAATAATTGTTAAAATAGGTAAATAATAAAAAAATATTAAATAACGATTTAACTAACAAAAAATAACGAAATGTATACTAAGAAAAACTCCATCGATTTTTTAGTATTTTTAGCATTTGTTGATATTTTTGCAACACACCGTATATAGACCAAAACGCAGACTGTTACGTTACATTTAAACGCACATTTCAACATAAATATTTCTGAAAACAGGTTAAATTAATTCTGTTAATATTTTTTTATAGATTCATCTAAAAGTATGCATTTGTTGTATGCCTAATTGTTTAGAAGTTAAGAACATTTTCAAAATAGACTTTTACGTTACATTAGATTTTAAGTAGTCTTACATTAGTGAAAAAGTCCAACAGAATAGTTGGACTATTTTCCAAGTGCAGTGAATAATTTCTTAGCTTTAAAATGAAATTTTATTTACGCTGAAAATATTGTTCCTTACTTTTATAGAAGCACAAATATTCAAACTTTTATGGTTCAAAAAAGACTGCTACGTTACCCTTGCGATAAATCGTATAAATAAAAAGTAAAATAAAAATGCGTCAATGCTTATATATCACAATCAGATAATGAAGAAAAACAATTAGATAATGAAGAAAAGAAAAATGGTTCCCACATTACCCTAAACAATATCGAAAATTCTACTTGGCTTTGTACCATTTAATATACGTTACATTGCTAAACCCTTTAGTATTTTTAAAGAGATGCAATATACATTAATTTTAAATATACCTATTTAATTAAAAATGTCCAAATTGCACACTTTTTGAAAGCGTCTTTTTCAATACATTTTTTTCACATGTTATCTAAAAACAAATTTGATTAAAATTGTGAATAAAGAAGTGGATGCGATATTAAGTATCACATGACCGTATTTATTTGTATAAAAATGCAGTAACATTTCAAAAATTAACAATTTCCCACATTGCCCTAGGTTTCCTTACTATTTTCAATAGAGATTATTTACCCTAAAACCATAATTTAAATTAATCTAATAAACAATTGAAAGAATTCAAATAAATTTACTTAATTTAAAAATTGTTCACTAAAAGTTTTAACCAATTAATGAAGAAAATGAGCCACGGACACTCAATTCTGGGGATTAAATACTGACTTAGTGTTAGGAGTTCGACTTTATTTTGTTGACTTTTAAAAGAGATCGGTAAAGAGACCCTACAAAAACGATTCATATTTATTTTATATGGCTATGGTACGAATTTAGCATGGAGATCTATTATTTTTAAACGATCAAGAACTTTTATATTTTAATAAACTTAAAAAACAACAGTAATCCTATTAACTTTATATTAAAAAATGTTATATTTCAATATGTTATAGTAAAAATTCTAAAAATGACTTCCAAAGTTCATCATAACGATACGACTTTCCGACCCAACATATTGAGCTGAGCTGTCTGCTTCGCCCCGAGCATTGAAAAGGCAAGGATAATGCTAAAGTCCTGATTCAATTTTTTTTATTATTATTTCATTGTCCAGTTTTGTATGTCATTTCGTTTTTGTTTCATTTTTCGCACACAGGAACAAAAAAAAAAGATTGAATTTGTGTATGTCTGTGTGTGTTAAATGAAACAACCTCCATCATTTTTATGGTTCGCATAAAATATAATAAATTGTTTGAATATTGCAGAAAAATTCACTCAATTGTTCTATTTTACATTTTTGGCCCCATTTCTCTTTCACTTGTGCACCAATTCAATTGGGTTGTTAACACTTTTTTCACTCTTTTCTTCTTTTTTCGCCTCTTTGGTTATCGTTGTTTGTCAGTTATTTGTGAACTTTTACAGATGTCTTCATTTCAACACGCATATATCAAAAAACAAAACTGACTATGTACGATACAGAAGAAGAATATATATATTTTATACGATTATCTCTTGTGAAATATACGCGGCAGTGGCAACACTTACAAATGAATAATATTAAACAATGGCATCACAGAAAATGTAACGAGTCAATGGGGCTGTATTGCTGGTTGTTGAAATATATTGTGACAGCATGGAATAGATAATCTGAATAGGAAATCAGCAGAGAATAGAAAAAATAAAAGGATAAAATTCATGACTTAATGTTTTTCTAATGAATTCGCAATTAATTGGGTCAAAACCAACAGAACACATTTGCTGTATAAAAATAACAAATAGTATTAAAATGGAGAACTAGTAGAATGACCTAGTAGTCTATAGCGGCATGAAGCTGGCTTGGAGATAGAATATCTTGAGTAAAACTTTTGAATACAAAATTTAATTAAAAATATTTAAAATGTTTTAATTTATTTTAAATGAAGAACTTAATTGTGTCAAAAAACTGAGTTATAAAAAATTATTCAATTTCTCAAAATTTTTACTATTAATAAAATTTATTTCTAAAAATTCAATTTTTTTACTAGAAATTATTTTTTCATTTAAAATTTACTTTTGAATTACAAAAAATTCACTATGAATTAAATTTGCTCTAAACATTAATTTTTTAAATTAAACTAAAAATTCAATTTTCCCCAAAACTCAATTTTTCACTAAATTTTCAATTTTTCACTCAAAATTCAATTTTTCACTCAAAATTCAAATTTTCACTAAAAATTAAATTTTTCACTATTTCAATACAAAGTTAATTTTTCTCATAAAATTCAATTTTTATCTAAAAATTCAATTTTTCACTAAAAATTCAATTTTCCATTAAAGATTCAATTTTTACTAGAAATACAAATTTTCACTAAAAATTCATTTTTTTTTTTAACTCAAAATTGAATTTTTCACTAAAAATTCAATTTTTCACTATTTCACTACAAAATTAAATTTTTCACATAAAATTCAATTTTTATCTAAAAATTCAATTTTTCACTAAAAAATAAATTTTTAACTAAAAAATAAATTTGTCACTAAAAAATTAATTTTTAACTAAAAAATAAATTGTTCACTATAAATTCAATTTTTCACTAAAAATTCAATTTTTCACTAAAAATTCAATTTTTCACTAAAAATTCAATTTTTCATTAAAATTCAATTTTTCATTAAAAATTCAATTTTTCATTAAAAATTCAATTTTTACTAGAAATTCAATTTTTCACTAAAAATTCAATTTTCCATTAAAAATTCAATTTTTCACTAAAAATTCAATTTTTCACTATTTCACTACAAAATTAAATTTTTCACATAAAATTCAATTTTTATCTAAAAATTCAATTTTTCACTAAAAAATTAATTTTTAACTAAAAAATAAATTTTTCACTAAAAATTCAATTTTTCACTAAAAATTCAATTTTTCACTAAAAATTCAATTTTTTACTAAAAATTCAATTTTTCACTAAAAATTCAATTTTTCACTAAAAATTCAATTTTTCACTAAAAATTCAATTTTTCACTAAAAATTCAATTTTTCACTAAAAATTCAATTTTTCACTAAAAATTCAATTTTTCACTAAAAATTAAATTTTTCACTAAAAATTAAATTTTTCACTAAAAATTCAATTTTTCACTAAAAATTCAAATTTTCACTAAAAATTCAAATTTTCACTAAAAATTCAAATTTTCACTAAAAATTCAAATTTTCACTAAAAATTCAAATTTTCACTAAAAATTCAAATTTTCACTAAAAATTCAATTTTTCACTAAAAATTCAATTTTTCACTAAAAATTCAATTTTTCACTAAAAATTCAATTTTTCACTAAAAATTCAATTTTCCATTAAAAATTCAATTTTTACTAGAAATTCAAATTTTCACCAAAAATTCATTTTTTTTTTTTTACTAAAAATTGAATTTTTCACTCAATATTCAATTTTTCTCTCAATATTCAATTTTTCACTAAAAATTCAATTTTTCATTAAAAAAATTAATTTTCATTATAAATTTTTACTAGAAATTCAATTTTTCACTAAAAAATTAAATTTTTCACTAAAAATTCAATTTTTCTTTTAACTAAAAATTTCATTTTTCACTCAATATTCAATTTTTCACTCAATATTCAATTTTGTACTGAAACTCAATTTTTCACTAAAAATTCAATTATTCACTAAAAATTCAATTTTTACTAAAATTTTAATTTTTTACTAAAAATTCAATTTTTCACTAAAAATTCAAACGTTCACTAAAAATTCAATTTTTACTAAAAATTGATTTTTTTTTACTAAAAATTCAATTTTTTTAAAATTTTCAATTTTTCACTAAAAATTCAATTTTTTCAAAATTTTAATTTTTTCACTAAAAATGAAATTTTTTACTACAAACTTTAGATCCATTAAGTTTGTAGTAAAACAGGAGAACAGAGAGGTGATAAGGACATCGCTAAATCAACTCAGAATCGGCTTCTTCTAGTTGCTACTGCTTCTGTTTTTTTTTAATTTTAGTCTTACGTTGAAACATATAGTAAACTATTTAATGGCATTTAAAACCATAACCAATATCCCATTATAATTAAAAAAAAAAAACAACATTACAGCGTGTTAAATGTTGTGTCCATTTTTCTCACTTATTCGTTATCACCGAGTCTAAATCTAAATTCTAAAACCTAAAAGCATTCGCATAAAGCAGTCGCAATCGCAGTAGTCGCGCTGAGTAATTGCAGTAATGGCTCAATTTGATGTAAAATCCATTAAAATCATTTAATTACTTGTTGGCGCATCGCATCTAATGCCAAAGTGAATGTGCGAATGGTGCGCTGCCCCAACATGGCACATGGCAGGCAGTATGCAGCAGGCAACGAACGCATGCCGCAGGAAGCATCCTCAACAGCTTGGTAGAAGCTTTTTTTTAGTCGTCTCTTATAAAAGCTCTTATACGTCAAGCTTACTCTCTCATGCTCCGACTGTGCCTTGCTTAGGCGCTCTATCGCCAAACAATACGACTGACTGATAACAATTATTGCAATGCAAAAACAATAAAATACTACAAATAATTTCACGAGTCATAGATGAGGGAGGGGTGCAGGCGGATGGGTGGTTGGTCCTTTCAGCCTTTAAACAAAACTGTGCCAACGCAATCGTTATTTTAGCCTTCTCTAATTAAACTGTCTTTACCGCGCACTCTGCCGGTGTTGCCACCTGATATTGAGGAAGAAACAAAAATCCCATTTATTATTATAAAGAAATATATTCAGCCCTATCGTGAATGTCGGCAGAATATGTGATTCTAAATCGCGGGAATCAAATCCTGCTATTGTGAAATTCTCACGACTTGAAATACCCCCGAATTAATTTCGAATTCCAATAAACAACATTCGAATAAATTGTCAATAAATTAAATTAATATTTGTTGTTAAAAATTAAATTGTTCATATAAATAGGCATTAGGATTTGAGCTGAAAAGGAAGATGAACGTATTTTTACTTATTTTCTTAGGGAAGATGGAAAAAGTACTATATAATGGGCAAAAACTGCTTGTATTTTTACCATATCCAATTATCCTACTAAATAGGAGGGAATGTGGAATAAAATTCTCATATTATTTACATTGCCGATCGGTAGTTTTGTTCCCATACATTTATTTTCCAAGTTTCGAAGTCATTGTCGATAGAGGAGTATTTTACAGGAGAATAAATTCGTGGGCATTTTTATTCATGATAGGAGAATTGGGAATGTAGACTCGTATTCGTGGGAATTTGCTTTCACGATAGGGCTGTTTATTTCATTATTGAAAAATATTTCTGAACATACTTTGTATATTTATATCAATTTTTCGATTCTTTATTCAAATGTTTTTTCGAATTTTATTAAATGTCATCTTTTATTCTTTTTATTTGATGGTATTTGAACAAATGTTAAAATTCCATGTTCCAAGATAAGTTTTGAATATATTCAAGAAACTTTGATTTTAATTGGACTTTCTCGATGACTCTCCACAAAATTATATCAATATGGGGAGACATTATGTTAAGTTTGATATTTCAGATATCAAGGTTTACAGTGGGAAATGTGATGAATTATTTTTCAATGATTCACCTATGTCAGGTCAGGACCATCGATGACTGAGAGCATTTTCGCCCTGCAAATTGATTGATATATCTATTATGACATATGGTGTATGACATTTTTAAGGCAATGTGCTTTTTGAAATAATTGAAGACATTTTTTCAATAACAAATATTCCAATGTCCGTAGTAGAAATTGTAATAGGGTCATTACAGGGAACTGATCATTGCATTTATTCCTTGTCATAACCCGATCAGTTAAATGACGATCATGATCTGGAAATTATCGTGTATACCCTAATATGGTAAATTTCTACTAGGGGTCCTCGATTCATAATTAATGACCTTGTCATCAATGATGTCATTTTCCGCTAGATATTAAAACTATAGAGTTTACAGACCCATGATACGATTTTGATAAGATTTTATAGAAAAACAAACCTAGAAAAAAATCATTATTTTTGTTGTTTCAGTTATAGAGTTGCCTTTGAAATAGTTTTTGTTATCGAAAAACATACATATTTGATTTGTTTACAATTTTTTTCTTTTTGAAAAAAGTCTAATGAGCTCAGCATTTAATTTTATTTAATTTTATTTGCGTTTTGTCAGAGAGTATAGATTTTTAATAGAGATTCCTTCCGAGTTTGCTGGCGTCGCTGCCGAAAACATTGGTTATGTGGAAGTGGAATTTTACAGATTGAAGTTAACAGAGGAAAACAGTGCACAAAACTGGATCTGTCCGCGGATAATTTGCTACTAAACTTACCAAGATATATTGCAATCCAACGCCTTATAAATTTTATTGATTTGTCTGGCCAAAAATGTGCCAGAAAACATCAGAATATTGATTTTAAAATGTGTCTGTTGACAACATTTTCGTTTCAATTTCCACATAACCAATGTTTGAATTTATTTGACAAAAGTGGCAGCGAAACCACCTGTATGGATACTCTATATCAAATATATACTCTCTGGTTTTGTATCAATAATTTATTATTATTTTATCGAATACAAAATTATTGTCAAATGGTCTAAAAATATTGGCATATTTTCTTACTAAAGCACATTTTATGCACTAAAATATATTCCAAAAAAAGTTATGGGAATATTGATTTGGATGAACAAATTAATTTTTCCAGGTTCCAGGTTAAAGTTTCCAGGTTCTTTACATGATGAAACTATACATGTGAAGTAAGCATTGAGACGAAATCATATTTTTAAAAACAAAATAAAAAATGTTCATATCGTTGTTTTGAATGTTTGATGTGAGCAGCACGAATATGGCGGCTATACTGCTGCAATATTGCAGCAATATTATAATGTTGCAACAATATTGCTGCAACAATGTTTGTGCTGTAGGGGTTTATTTCAAGATTTTTTTACATCAATATGAAAACAGAAACTTGTGTCTCAAACATTTTTTGACCATTGAAAATAAAAATATGATTTCAAAATTAAAATTTATGACCTCCTCTCAAAAAATATGCCAACTGTGATTCATGATTCTTTAGAACTATTTTGTCAGACTTTTATTATAATATAATAATTTAAAAGTGATTATGAATTATATAATCAAAAATAGTGATTTTGTTATACAATACTGATGCAATTAACCCGTTTTTGAATAACGCTTTCAATGAATAACGCGATTCAATTGTTATTTTGACAAAATATTTTGTAAGAATAGAAAGATTCTATAGTTTTAAAAATATCTATTTAGACAATAAGAAACAAAAATGGGTGGAGTTGGTATAAACAAAAAGGTGAATATTCTGCCCGACCCTAAAAATTTCAAAAATCATCCGTTAAGCAGAGTCTACCATGTCTTAAAGACCTTCGATGCCTCGAAGTTTTCTCGAAACAGCATTGATAAATAGTTAGATCTCGATTTCGTTAAAAATCTTGCATGTAGATCCTATTTGATGCTCGATGTTGGAACGAGAATGTGACCGATATCGTGTGAATTCTCTTGCATCGTTCTTTCTCATTGATATCGTTCCTATATCGAAATGAATAGAATACTGGAATTTTATACTGCAAAAATATTTTCTCATATAAAAACTTTAAAATTTTAATATTATAAAAATTGCCGATGTGTAATTATATTGTACTTGTCAGTATTAATTTTAAATTATAGGAACTTTAAAAATATAGGATTTGTATTTATGCCAATTTTAAAAGTCCCCACGAAAAGGTGGCATCTATGCAGCTGATGACTGCTCTCTTTAAGTCGTGCTCTGTTTTGCTGTTTTTTCGTTATTGTTTCAATGCGTTGCGCTTCGCATAACTTCGTGACTTTCTATGCGATCCCTACGTGTTGTGTTTCTTATCAATTTAATGCTTAAATTATTCACGTCTTTATTGCATCGAGCAACGATTACGTTCAAACGAACAAAATTGAGTTTTAATTGATTGCGATGACAACACTTCGGGTGGTACGTGAGCGGAGGAGCGATATTCAGGGACGATAGATGATTTCAGAGATGTAATGTGGTATAGAACATTTTAAAGTGAGAACAAAGCTACTTAGATTTTATGTTGTATTTATGACGGTTCCTTATACAGTATTATGTAGGGCTCTATACAGCCAATTATGTTTTATAAAATCTTTGATGTAGGCTCTAAATTATAAATGGAGTGCATTATCCAACATTTTTCGAGCGCAATTCGATATCATAATAGTTTTTCGACTATAACATTACACAAGGAAAAATCTCTTTTACAGGCAATCGAGAAATGGTAAAAACCAAACAAAACAATTTTTTGGAATTCTCTAAAAACCGCCAAAATACTTTTTTCCTCATAGCTTTTTTATTAGATGTCCGATCATCAAATACGATATATCGTTGAATAGGTCTCCTCGGTGCTTTATACATTTGTCCCATAGGTTTAACTGACGACCGAGGTCACATTCTACACCATAAATACAATTAAAAAAAATAAGACGGATTTAGGTACTATGACGAAATTATGGTGTTTTACCTTAGTGGGTGAGAATGGCTTTAAATGTTCTCAAACAACTGAGTACGTAGTCAAAATCACCACCATCTATTTATATAGAACTGATGTGTCGGAAGCCCATGGCAAAAATCGAACGAACTAAATTTATTTTACTTTTCAATTCAAAAACATTTGATTAACTTTTTATTTTTTGAAAAAGATTTGACAAATTTTACACATTTATTTAATTAAAAATTAAAAAAAAAATTAGGTAGTGCACTGTGGCACAGAAGTCAATTCTAGCTCGCCGTAAAAACAGTTTTGCGCCAATATTAATAAAACTTTCTACTAAGCATACATGGACTATGAATAGACTTCAATTTCAAAATGAACAAGATTTGTCCATTACCACGCCCCCCTTTCATATAATTGAAATGGTAAAATGACTATAACTTTTGTTTGGAATGAGATATTTTGTTTATAATTGGTATTTAGATACATACTATAATTGAACATGACCATTATAAATATGAGCGTGATTGGCCAACTGCTACGCCTACCATTCTTTTTAAACTAAAGGGTTTTTCAATAAGAGCGCTACAAAAGTTTTTTTAAGGGTTTTTCAACAGGGACGCTACAAAAGTAGAGCGACAGGAACAGCAAACGACGCCATATTTCTTGCCGCTCTTTTGACATTTCTCTTTAGTAAGGTTTGCCATTTCATGATGGAAAGATATACGTGCCAACAACGAGTCGAAATTATTAAAATTTACTACCGAAATTCGAATTCGTATATCTTTTCATCATAAAACGGCAAGCCTTACTGAAGAGAACGGTCAAAAGAGCGGCAAGAAATATGGCGTCGTTTGTTCTCCCTGTCGCTCTACTTTTGTAGCGTCCCTGTTGAAAAACCCTTTATATAACTTGACCATCGTAAGAGATATACTGATAATATTAGGTACTATGGTACATATCACAATTCTTAACTACCATACCAAATATGGGACAGTTTTGTCAACTATAATGACCTAAAAAGCAACTGACATGTTAAAATAACAAAATTTAGTTAAATTTTTTACGATTTTCGTATACTTCTCATCACTTAAACTCATTTTAAATTATGTGTGGCAAACTAATGCAGACATGTTTAACACCGTTAGAAAGAAGACATTTCAGACATTATGACTGTAAAAAGATTTATGAGAGCATTTGGAAGCTTTTTTTTCCATGCCTACTTTTGTATAAAAATATGTAATTTTTGTTTTATGTTTTTGACAAATAATCAGAAAAAATACGAAAAGTCATTTGAAATTTTTGATACACAAGTTGATAGTTCTCTCAATTCCCAATTATATAAAACTAACACTCTGCATGTGGAGTTTATATTGAAAGAGTTGTGACAGTTTTAATGTAACTCATTTTTATTTCTTAAAAAGCACTTGTTTTAATTTTTAACTTTAAGCAAGCCTACAGAAGTATTTTTTCACTAGGGTGTATCATTTTTTGTTTGTTCTCTAGGTTTTCATAAATTATTAATAAAATGGCATATTTTTAAACTTTCTGCAAACAAACTTTAATTTCCGATTTTCGGCGAGCTAGACTAAGCTTCTGTCCCATAGTGTAGTGTTTGCCGCAGTAGCGTCGGTAGCTCGTCTGGTTAGTGCATTTGACTACGAGTCGAAAGGTCTGCGGTCCGATTTCCAGCGACAGCCAACAGCTGGGAATCGATAGAAAATATTTTTCTATGCGATGAAGATGTAAATTTCTGATATGTGAACAATATTCTGAGGGTGGGGAGGTTCAGTATAATTAAAAACTTTAAAATTAAGATATACAATTAAATATCCCACCAATGTTGTAGGGTATTCCATAGTCGGGCCCGACCGACTATAAAAGTCCGCCCCATGTGACCGAACTTACCCATGTGACCGAACTTACCCATGTGACCTAACTTTCCCAACTCGTTTTTAATTGCTGATTTGCAAATGGTTTTTGTCGTCCAATTTTTTTTTTTATAAACATTTTTTTACTTTTTCGAACTTCGATTTTGGACATTTTGCTTTTTTTTGTTGTCCACAAAATTTTTTTAACAAATTTCTGTTTCGAACATTGTTGTTTATTTTCAAACATTATGTTGTTTTTGTCGTCCAAACATATTTATAAATTTTTTTTTTCGAACATTGTTGTTTGTACGAATAGATTTTTAGGAAGATATTGCGTTGTTTTTCTCATTCAAAATTTTTTTTAAACACATAATTTTATCGAAAATTTTCGAACATTTTTGTGTTTTTGCAATATATATATTTTTTTTTTGGAAAATGCTGATTTCGAACATAACGTTGTTTTTATCGCCCAAAAAAAAAAAAATTAACAATTTATTTATCGTAAATTTTCGAATATTTTTGTTTTGGTCGACCGAAAATTTCCTAACAATTATTTTTTCTTTTCTATAAAAAATGTATAATTTTTGCTTTTAGGGTTTTACTTACATATATACCCAAATTTCGAAACAAAAGGTACCATCAGTCTGTGTTCTAAAAATATTGGGAGTCATCTGAAAAGAGGATAGTGCATCAACGCTTTTCAGCTTCTTAAAAATGACTAATGAGAAATATTTGTTGTTAAATGCAATCATAATTTTTCCAAAATAAATATTTCTCTCACACCAAAACGTCTAACCAAATAACGTCTTCGTTTTTGGTTTTGTCTTTTTCGTAGTTTCGGTAAAAACTAAATTATTTTAATTATTAAAAATTAATAAAATATGAAATCTATACTTTTTTTTTCAATTTGCGTTGTAGACAAATAAATAAAAAAAATAGAAGTAACAGAAAAAAGTAACTCAAAACGCTAAACTCTCAATTTGGATCAGTTGATATTTTAGTTGCTCCTTTTAGATATCTAAACAATTTAATAACCTGCAATAACAAACAGCACAAAAAAAGAATGTCACACAAATATTAATAGATTCCAGTTTTTTTTTACTATTTTTCACTCACTTTACTCTATGACTGAAACAATTTCCTTTGAGAAATACTGAGGAAAGTATTGAAAATGCTTCAAAGCAAATTAGAGCGCGCGCGTAAAAGGAAATTAATTTCCGCAATCGATTAACTTATTTCACACATACAACGCACACACACACACAGGCAAAACAAACAGAATTGCACAAACACATAACGTAAGTGTACCAACTTCGTCACCTGAATCTAATTCAATCATTCAGGTTTTCTTTAAATCACAGCTGATTCAAAAAATGGCGTGGTTAGAGAGGAGAATGTGCATTTTTAAAAATATTGGAAATCAAATTTTAAAGATTGAAGTGCTTAAGATAGAAAAATATATATAAAAGATAAAAAAATATATATTAATTTTTAATATATATTTTTTTATCTTTTTTTATCCTGACCAAAATAATGATGCCAATCGTTAGGTGCATTAAAGACAAACAATTAACTCTACATCACTATTTGATCGTGCACCAACAAAGAGTTATTCAAAATTCCAAAAAATTCTAAAAATTGAAAATCTTGTCATGCCAAATAGGGCGAATCTTTTCATTTTTTTGCTATAACTCTTTATTAGTGCAAAATAAAATAGTTGTGTAAAGGCATTGATTGTGTGTTTTTGAAGCACCTATCGATTTGCATCATTATTTATATGCATCATTATAATAATTTGCCAAACATTTTTCTTGCAAATGATAAAAATACAAAAAGATATTTTAAAATAATGATGCCAATCGATAGGTGCTTCAAAAACAAACAATTAATGCATTTACACTACTATTTGATCTTATACCAATAAAAAGTTATAGCAATAAAACGAAAAGATTCGCCCTTTTGGCATGACAAGATTTTCAATTTTTCGAATTCGCCTTATTGGTTTTGTCTTTTGTAGCAAGAAATATCCAAAAAAGTCACACACGATTTTGTCACAGTATATTTAAGGAAAAACTACATTCCAAAATATAAAAAAAAAAACGCAAATGTCAAAAATTAACATTCGCCTCTTTGGCATGGTAGTGTATGATATGTTGCCGAAATTAGGTACAAATTCAGGAATTACGTTAAATAAAGAAAAATAATGATAAAAATAATTAAATTTCAATAACTAATTAAACAATGAATCGTTTCTATTTGAGAAAAATAATTATACAATTTTTTTCTTACATTTTGTTTTCAAAGATAAGCTTTATTTAGGCTGTCGGAATTAGGTACATTTACGTTACTCTATATGTGTGTTTAATACACTTCAGATGAAACTGCAACTCATGCTGTTTGTTGTTGCCCACAGCAGCGCAAAAATATTGAAACGGAATTTTCGTTGAAAATGTTAAAAAGACGCGCGCAGCAACTCGACGAAGAAAAAACCCGGCAACGGAATGCAATTCGAAAACGTGGCAACGTCAACAGCAGCGCTGCATTTTTCACGCGTTTTAAATTAATATCCGATCCGCTGCAATGTCGCGCGCAGTCAATCAACCTGCAACAGCAACCTGCAGCAGCAGCATCAAACACGAAGCAACGCAAAAACTGTGCCTGCCTTGCAGCTAAAACGGAAGCGGAAATGATATTTGCAGAACCAGGCACCGCCTGTAGGTACCAATATTGAAAACGCCGACTAAGTCAACAGATATTAAATAAAACTCTAACGAAAAATAGACGTTAAAGTGGCAGATTTTTGTAAAAAAAAAATGCTCTATGCTTCAGGTATCATTTAACATCTGAGGGCCAACGAAAAACATTTGAGTGTAAAATCGAATTGGTAACATTTACCATCGAATTCGGCATTTGTTTTATTGAAAAATATTTAAATTGTATACACAGAAAAAAAAATCATCAATATGATAAATTTATTCATAAATATTATGAATTTTATCACCAACTACGAGAATCATCACATTGATATCACTGTTCATTAAATGACATATTGATGAATACATTCATTATATATATTAAATTATTCGTACTACCGAACATCATAGTAAAGAACGAAATATTCAATACAATGAATTTAAATCATCATATTGATGAATTTGTTCATAATATTAATGAATATAATATTTAGTATGATAAATATTGTTGAACTTTTCAAATTGAATTAATTGATGGACTTTTTTTACGAATTTAAAAAAAAAAAATTACTAATTTTTCAAAAAAAAAAAAATGTTTACGAATTTAAAAAAAAATAATTTTTTAGAAAATAATTCGAAAAAAGTGTTGGAAAAAATTTATTTAAAAAATAACATAAAATTTTTTTTGTTTTTGTTGTTCAAACAAAAATAAAAATTTGTTTTCAAAAAAAAAAATATCCGCAAAATAAAAAAATTTCGAATAAAAAGAATGTATTCGAAAAAATTTTGTTTTCGAAAAATCATATTCAAAACACTTTTTCGACAGTGTTCTTTATATTTATGATCGCATTCATAACAACAAATAATCATCACTACAATGAATCATGGTTTGAAGAACGAAATTCATCAATATGATGTACATTTGTTTCAGTGTTATTTTTGCAGCACTGAAACTCGGAGAATTTATATTTATTTAAATTTTTAAATAAATTTAGTTACAGTATAAATCATATAACTTATGTGTCCAATGTACTCCGATTTATAAATGCACAACATATAAATAACGTAGGCTTTTTGTATACATTTTTTCGGTAAGATTTTCAGCAGACAAAGAAGGATTTAGTTTCGAAACCTGCCTATTATCCGCCAGTAAGTAGATCCATACAGATTATCCAAATATTTACAGAAATCTGCATTTAAAATTCCGAAAAATATAATTTGCAAAGACTACCGATTGCCGGAAATATGCCATAGTTACTATAAATTAAATGAAAATTTACGGTATATTTGGAGAATGGGCCAATAATATGCAATACTTGACAAAAACTATAATTCTTTGTCTGCTTAAATTCATGCGAAAATAACCGTCTGGAGTCTCCCGGAAATTTACGGTATCCGATATAACATTAACAAGATTATTTCGACAAACACATAGATAAATCGAAATTTATTAGTAGCGTATAGCAGATATTCATATTTTATAAAATTTTAAAGGCAGATTCACGGCATATTTCGATTGTGCGTAGCCTTTAAAACTCTACAAAACATTATAAACTGCTAAATGCTTCCCAAAAACTTTTATTTATCTGTGTTTTTTCCAGTAATATGCCCGAAATATACCACTAAATACCAGAAATGTTGTCTCAGATAAATTATCAAATATAGTGAATTTTTATAGACAGATTCCCGGCATATTTGGTAAAAAGTTCACATTTGTCTATAATGCCATAAACCTTCAAAAAATCTGCACTCAAAAAATTTAATTCAATTTCTGTACATATTCACATTAAATGCACAAAATAAAGTACATGGTTCTCAGTGCCAAATCCTATTAATAACACGCATAAAAATCAAATCATAAATATTACGAATTTCAGCAGAGATAAATGATGAAAATAAAAATAAACTACTAGATGATGAGTTTTATAAAAAAATATTTAACATGGCGTCTCCACTAGCCATAATTAATGGCAATGTTTATGTTGTACGATCAAAATGTATTGTGGTGACACTACATGTCTTGCCATAAACGTCAAACATTATGGTATGACTGAAATGTCCCCATAAAGTCTGCCATGAATTTGACGTTTTAAAATAACTACAAATCATAATAACTACTTACAAATTTTTATTTCAACAATTTTTAATTTTGAATAACGTTGAACTTATTTATTTAATTAAATTCGCAGTGCAAATATCAGTGATACACCGGGGCACGAGTGTAAAAAACATGTTTTTCAAAATAATGTTGTGACATATCGTTTTTATCGACATAAACATAAAATTTAACTGTCATAAACATGAAACTCCATATCTTGATGGTGGAGACGCAGTGTAATATAAAAAAATAATTTTTGAATTAACTATAAAAAAAATTTAAAACAATTAAAAAATAAATAAACTTAAAAAAAACTTGTTTATACTTATTCTAGAACAGGCAAATTAATACCAAAATAAATATTTTAAATAACATTTCTCCACATTCAATTCTTTCCCAGAAAATTTATATTTGAAACATTTTTTGGCACACAAAAAATATAAAACTTCCTTATATTGAAATTTATATCTAATTAATATGTACAATTGCGGAAATATATTCAAAATATTCAAAAATACCAATTGGTTGCGGCAACCAATTTTTCGGTTCCCTCAACTTCTAAGACTGTTGTTATAACCAAATTCAAAGGGATTGTAGTTTAGACTACAACCCTTTAAAACATTTTGAAATATTTGGTGTGTGAAATATTTGAAATATATGACAACATTGCAGCAGCGGTAGCTCAGTGGTTAGTGCGTTGGACTGCGAGCCGAAAGGTCCCCGGTTCAAGCCTGGACTGGGGGATAACAACATCTTTTCATAGAAAACATTTTTCTATAACGCGCTACCTCTCGGCAGTAAACGGCAAACCTACGAGAGTAAAACATTGCCTATGAAAAGCTCTCACTCGCCGTTCGGATTCGGCAATAAACTGTAGGTCCCACCACTTTGAGTACAAATATAACACGCACAGCTCAAAATGATGAGAGAGCTCGGCCTAAGTTCTTATAGGACTGTAGTGGCAAACCATTCTTATTATTACTTATTTAAGAGTTTGGGAATAGTCTCGGAAATGTATTGACTCGACTATAGTTCCAAACTATTATTATTATATGACAACACTTCAAGTACCAACTGAATATGGTTGTATTAACCATCCACCAATTTGTATACATTTGAAGTATATAAATCGATTGAGTTCAGTTGTTACAACTAACTTTTTCTTTCATTCAATGTAATGCCAAACATTTTTTTCTATAAAAAAAACAAATGAAACCATTACCAGTTGCACTTTCAGTAAATTTTTAGTGCTTTCGCACAAATCTTATAACCGCAAATATTAAACAATGTTTATGAAATCGGTTTACATTACTCGAAAAATTATTAGAATTATGTATAAAATAAACGTAGAATTTATGGTGCCTTGCAGCATTTACAACATCACGTAGCAACAGCTGAAGCGCCACAGTAGCAACTACAGTCGGAACCAATCAAAATTGATATTTAGCTGCAAATAATAGATGATGCAGCGTAGAGTCAAAGGTGTTGCTACTTCTTTTAGCCTGCACCGTATACAAGGCACTCAATTTACGACAGCAAGGAACGAACGAGTTGAAATCCAGCAAACAAATAGACGGAGAAATCAAAATGCAATTCAAACGATAAGTGAATTATGTTTGTAGTATATGTAACTAGTTTTGAGTTTTTGTTGTACCAGGCAACATATATTTTCCTACATGATGTAATTGTAGGATATGTGTGTGTCTTATGACAGACATAAGTAATAAAACCCTTTCATATGTCAGTCGGAATGTGCATTTCAAATACATTTTGGTTTTGTGTAAATTCACTTAAATACTGAAAGCTACTTGAAAAGTCTTTCAAATTTAATTAGTTAAGTAGTTTTTGGTTTGTATTTGAAATTAAAGTTTTTTCGAAAATTTTATTTAAGTTTTTTTAAATATTTATTTAATGCAATAAATAATATGGGAGATTTATTACAACGGTAAGTGTCAGGGAGACAGTTTTATTATTGACAAATTAAATTAATTGCAGTCCACAAATGGAGGTTAATCAATGAGCCATGCATTGAGCAATTGCACAGTGTAACAGCTAAAATATACTCGTAAGACTAAACAGTAGTTGAAAATTTGAATAACTCGAAAATCTGATTTTCAGTATATATCAATTCGTAGCTCTATAATTTGAAATTTAAGAGACGTTTTTAAATAATAATTTTTACCAAAGTAATATTCAGAAGTTATTCCAAGTAGACGATACACAAAAGGTATACACAAAATACAGTATTTGCGCACAACCATTGCTCAACCAAATTATTCAATTCTCTCAACTGTTAAATCATTTCTTATAGCTAAATTAGGGCAGTTTAACAACAATAAATTTGATAGTAAAATATAGAAAATATCACTACCCAACACGATTTTTTCCATGGACATCCCATACATAAATCGACAAAAATGTCCGTATTTCTTCTTACAAACGAAACCCTAAAATCAAATTTATAATGGTAGAGCCAAAATTTAATACATATATAGCGAGCGATTTCTACACAAAATCAGGGGGACAGTAAAATCATATTCAAAAGTCTGAGGAGAATATTTTTCGATGTGCCAAAATCTCGTGTTATTTTGTTGGATATTTCTAGCCACAGAAGATAAAACCAAAAGGGCGAATCTTTTCGTTTTTTCGCCATAACTTTTTATTAGTATAAGATAAAAAAAGTGGTGTAACGGCATTTATTGTTTGTTTTCAAAGCATCTATCGATCTACATCATTAATTAAAAATATTTTGCCAAACATTAATTTGCAATTTGTTATGTGCAGGAAAAAATGTTTGGCAAAATATTTTGAATAAATGATGCAGATCGATAGCTGCTTTCAAAACAAACAATAAATGCCACCACATCACTATTTGATCTTGTACGATTAAAGAGTTATAGCAAAAAAAACGAAAAGATTCGCACTTTTGGCATGACAAGATTTTTATTTTTTCCAATTTCAACGTTGTTTTGCTATAATTATACCCTACACTAAGAGTGAAAGGGTATATTCAGTTTGATACGCCGTTTGTAACACCCAGAAGGAAGCATCTCCGGTATGGAAAAGTATATATATTCTTGATCAGCATGACCTCCTGAGTCGATTTAGCGATGTCCGTCTGTCCGTCTGTCTGTCCGTCTGTCTGTATGTCCGTCTGTCTGTCTGTCTGTTGAAATCCCTAAGACTTTTAAAATTGAAGAGCTAGATAAATGAAACTTATAACTTAGATTACTAATATACCTACGCTGTATGTGCGAAAAAATTGGCGAGATCGGTCCATTGTGACCTATGATCCGACCACTTATGTTCAAATACCTCATATAAAATTTACATATAAAGATCAATTTTACTGTATACGTGCTTAGGTAAACTTTTTTGGTCAAATATGTATTGACATCATGCTCAAATACATGATAATAATGTTTTCCGGCGAAAAGACTTGTGGTTCACAAAAAAAAAATCGAAATTCGGTACACCTACCCATTTGTAAATATGGGTATCAAATGAATGGAAATTCTTCAGCGATTGAATGTTTGTAGTTATTTTCAGGATTCGTATACCCTGGTGACCTATATATCACTTTGAATGGTAACCACACATATGTGTAGGGTATTTATAGTCGGCTTAGACCGACTATAATTTTGATAATCCTAACTATCATAATTACACCTACTTTAAAATTTCCCATGTGATCTAACCTTCCCAACTGGTTTTGATAATCCGAACTATCATAATTACACCTACTTTAAAATTTCCCATGTGATCTAACCTTCCCAACTGGTTTTTAATTGGTGCAAGATAAAATAGTAGTGTATAGGTATTAATTGTT
The DNA here is from genome assembly GCA_951804985.1 of Dryomyza anilis. Classification (NCBI taxonomy): domain Eukaryota; kingdom Metazoa; phylum Arthropoda; class Insecta; order Diptera; family Dryomyzidae; genus Dryomyza; species Dryomyza anilis. The sequence goes on along the minus strand of OX638130.1, from coordinate 122,940,261 downwards.
TGTTTTCAAAGCACCTATCGAACTGCATCATTATTTAAAAATATTTTGCCAAACACTTTTTCCTGCAAATAACAAATGGAAAATTAATGTTTGACAAAATATTTTTAATTAATAATGCCAATAGACAGGTGCTTTAAAAGCAAACTATTAATGCCATTGCATTACTATTTTATCTTGCGCTAATAAATAGTTATAGCATAAAAAACAAAAATATTTGCCTTTTGGTCGGGATATAGCCTTAGAAAATCCATATTTATAATTCAGTAGGTTGTCCAAATCTAAAGATATTTTATATACGTTATAAAAATTGACGAATAAACCAAAATAACAGAAAAAATTTAAAAAAATATAATTTTTGCTAATTTTTAAAGCACTTTAAACTTTAAAATTTGATTTTCCAACATTTTTAAAAATGCACATTCGCCCTCTTTGGTCTGTTATATCAAATTTTAAAAGTTTATTAAACACAAAAAATTAAATGTATTTCTATATATGTAGTTTTAAAGTTTTCATCTAAAAAAAACCTGTACTATTAAATAAAATCAGTTTTCCCTCTTCAGAACGATATAAAACACAATAAAATCTCATTTCTAATGATGTAGCTAAAATTTGATGTAACTATAGAGAATTCTACACCATTTAAAAATGTAATTTGGAAAAGATCAATTGAAATTCAAAAGACATCAATTGAAATTCCGAAATTTCATTTAAAATTCAAAAGATTCATTTGAAATTCAGAAATTCCATTTGAAATAAAAAAAAATCAATTGAAATTCAGAAAATCCATTTGAAATTTAGACATCAATTGAAATTTAGAAATTTCCATTTGAAATTTAGACATCAATTGAAATTTAGAAATTTCATTTGTAATTCAAAAGACATCAATTGAAGTTCAGAAATCCAATTGAATTCAGAATTGAAATTCAGAAATTCCATTTTAAATTCAGAAGACATCACATGAAATTCAGAAATTTCCATTTGAAATTCAGAAAATTTCATTTGATATTCATAAATTTTCATATCAAATTTCAATGAAAATTTCTGAAATTCATGTGATGTCTTCTGAATTTAAAATGGAATTTCTGAATTTCAATTGATGTCGTTTGAATTTCAAATAAAATTTCTTAATTTCAATTGAAGTTTTGTCAAATTCAAATGGGATTTCTGAACTTCAATTGATGTCTTTTGAATTTCAAATGAAAATTTCTGAATTTCAATTGATGTCGTTTGAATTTCAAATAAAATTTCTTAATTTCAATTGAAGTCTTTTCAATTTCAAATGGGATTTCTGAATTTCAATTGATGTCTTTTGAATTTCAAATAGAATTTCTGAATTTCAATTGATGTCTTTTGAATTTCAAATTAAAATTTCTGAATTTCAATTGATTTCTTTTGAATTTCAAATGAAATTTCTGAATTCCAATTGATCATTTCTGCATTACATTTGTAAATGGTGTAGAAGAAAAATATATCTCATTTTTTTTTAATTTGTCACACTGTATATTAAAATATGTAAAACCAATAAATATTTTTACGAGAAATCAACAGCAATAATAAGCATAATTATATAAAACAAATTTACATTTTATTACAATACTGACATGTAATATGTTTTTTATTTATTTTAATATTTTGTATACGATAAGGTAAAATATTTTTAAAATTATTATTATTTGCATTGCAAATATGTAGCAATTTAAAAGCATTTAAAAAATATAACCAGAATTTTTATTTTCTGTGGCTGTCACCAATATTATCTACTTTATGGCTTTTAAGCCTGCTGCTATCTAAACTGTAAATATGTTGTTGTAGTTGTTTTTGTTTGTACATATATCCTGTAGCTGCAGGATTAAATGCACCGCAATATGTCAAACTAACATCCTGCACCAACCATGTTTGTCACGCCCCGCACCGCCACCACCAGCCCAATAGCCCAATCAAGTGCAGCAGATCCTGTTAGTGGCTAAAAAGCTAGCCGGACAAAAAATTCCAAAATATAAATTTAAATTAAATAAATTAAACGTTGTGCAAAACTGTCACGATTAAATTGTACTGTTTTACTTTTTTCCACTTTTTTTTGTTATATTTTTAGCTCTATGTTCGTTAGTTAATCTGATAGCCGTATTTGAAAAAGGGTTATCAGTGCTGTCATTATATATAGTATCTGTTTAGCTACCACTTTGGAATTAAATAATCTAATTAAAAAGTTATTTTTTGAAATTAATTTGGTATGCTATTGAAAAAACAATTTTTTATAAAAATTAAAAAGTACAGCAAAATTTTTAAAATTGGATTTTGATAATTAATATTCAATAGTATGCAAATAATTATTTCAATTTTCCTAAACTACTTTAAAGATATATCCAATATGTTAGAAATATTTGTTGATTACTCAATTAGCTTCTATTTATTATAATCTTTTATCAAATCTTTAGATTTAGACATGAGATACGTGTTAATTAGTGGGAACACCTTTTTTTAAAATATCACTTATCGTTGTTGTAGAACGATAAGTCATCAAATACATTTTCAAAATGCCAAATATTCATTTACAAAAACCTTTATATATCCAGCAATTTTTAATCGATGATCTCAATTCTTATTACCACATGGTAAGAAAATGTAAATCTATCAGTTGATATTTCAACTTTAAAAATGCATCAATTACTTTTTATAATATTAATCAACAAACTCGAAATTTAAGTTTTTCATATTTTTATTTTTATATCTATTTTTATTTTATTTTTTTCATTTTGTTTTTATTTTGTTTTTATTTTATAATATTTTTATTTTATTTTATTTTTGTTTTTATTTTTATTTTTAATTTTTATTTTTATTTTATTTTTATTTTTATTTTTATTTTTATTTTTATTTTTATTTTATTTTTATTTTATTTTAATTTTTGTTTTTATTTTATTTTTATTTTATTTTATTTTATTTTTATTTTTATTTTTATTTTTATTTTATTTTTGTTTTATTTTATTTTATTTTAATTTTATTTTTATTTTTGTTTTATTTTATTTTTATATTATTTTTATTTTATTTTTATTATATTTTTATTTTTTAATTTTTTTTTTATTTTTTTTTTTTTTTGTTTTATTTATATTTTTGTTTTTTTTATTTTTTTTATTTTTATTTTCAGTTACTTTTTTAATATAATTTTTCAAAAAAAAAATAAAAACGTTTTTTATAGACGACCAAAAAGTTAATATTAATTAAAGGATATTTTACAATTCATCCTATGCTGAGTTAAAGAAAAATCCTTTATATACCCCTATAAGAAATATCCCAAATTTATCATTTCAAAAGCTTTGTAAAAAAATACCATATATTTTTTAGTACACCATATTGTTAAAAGTATTTTATAAAGGACGTTATAAAAACGTCCTTTGTCAAAAAATCTAAGAAAACACCTAATAATTTCATCCCCCTATCCTTTAAAAGCTTTCTAAAAAAGCTTTAAACAATTTTTTAGTATATTATAAAGTCAATGTAACATTTGACTACATAGCACACTCATTTACTGCAAATTTAACACATGGGAAGAGTACAACAAATTTTCAACTGTAAAATTAATTTGAATCACATAACATAAAATGTTATCTACATTGAGGTATCTTTAACATTATTTAAAGTTTTTTCTTAAAGTTTAGCAACCAAATTTCGAATTTCGACACTGTAAAAGGACACACACATAAAGCTTTTGTTTAACATAGAGTTTCATACTGTACCACTTTTTGGATAAAAGCTTTTTTTTCCTTCAAAAAGCAGAAATATTGTTTAGATGCACAGAAAAAATAATCGACGTAAATATAGCAACCGACATTAATTGCATTCATTAATTAATCCAGCAAGTGAAATTCACTAATTTAATGAAAATATATCATGTTCTTCGTTAATTCTGCTATTCCGTTTGCTAATATGAATATGTGTACGTCAATTCAACAAATAATTTAGTCGGCGCACTTTTAGCAAATATAATTGCTGTATTGACGTAAATATTCATATTAGCAAATAATGAAGAATAGCAAATGTTCTCATTAAATAAGTGAATTTAATTGCTGAATTAAATTGAATTGAAAAATACTGCTGAAAAAACAATGAAATTTGTGATTCACAAGTTTAAGCCAAAAGAAGAAACTGAGTATGGAAATAGGCAAATATTTTTATTTTTACTAAAACCAACTTATTTTGTAGTAAAAAAAAAATAAAATTGAGTAAAAATTGAATTTTTAGAGAAAATTTAATTTTTAGTGAAAATTGAATTTTTAGTGAAAATTGAATTTTTAGTGAAAATTGAATTTTTAGTGAAAATTTAATTTTTAGTGAAAATTTAATTTTTAGTGAAAATTGAATTTTTAGTGAAAAAAAATATTTTTATTGAATTTTTAGTGAAAAATTGAATTTTAGTAAAGAATGAAATTTTCAGTAAAAAAAACTAAATTTTTAGTAAAAATTTAATTTTTAGTGAAAATTTAATTAATAATGAAAAATTGAATTTATAATGAAAAAGTTTATTTATAGTGAAAAATAAAATTTTAGTGAAGAATGGAATTTTTAGTAAAAAAAAATAATTTTTTAGTAAAAAAAAAACTTAATTTTTAGTGAAAAATGAATTTTTAGTGAAAATTTGATTTTTTAATTAAAATTAAATTTTTAGTGAAAATTGGATTTTTAGTGAAAAATTTAATTTTTTAGTGAAAATTTAATTTTTAGTGAAAAATTTAATTTTTAGTGAAAAATTTAACTTTTAAGGAAAAATTTAATTTTAGTAAAAAATTTAATTTTAGTAAAAAATTTAATTTTAGTAAAAATTTAATTTTTAGTGATAATTTAATTTTTAGTGTAAAATTGAATTTTGAGTGAAAAATTAAAATATTCAGTAAAAATTTGATTTTTAATGAAAAGTTGAATTTATAAAGAAAAGTTTATTTTTAAGTATAAAGAAAAGATTATTTTTGAAAAATAGAATTTTTTTAGTAAAAATTTAAATTTTTTGTAAAAAAACATATTTTTTTAGTAAAAAACTTAATTTTTAGTAAAAAAAAAATAAACTTACTTTTAAGTGTAAATTGATTTTTTAGTGAAAAATTGAATGTTTAGTGAAAATTGAATTTTTAGTTAAAAAAACAATTTTAGTGAAAAAAATAATTTTTAGTGAAAAATTGAATTTTAGTATAAAACTTAACTTTTAGTAAAACAAAACTTAATTTTCAGTGAAAATTGAATTTATAGTCAAAATTAAATTTTTTACTGAAAAATTGAATTCTGAGTGAAAAATTGAATTTTGAGTGAAAAAATTAATTATGAGTGAAAAATTGAATTTTGAGTGAAAAATTGAATTCTGAGTGAAAATTTGAATTTTGAGTGAAAAATTGAATTTTGGTGAAAAATTGAATTTTGAGTGAAAAATTGAATTTTGAGTGAAAAATTTAATTCTGAGTGATAAATTGAATTTTGAGTGAAAAATTTAATTTTGAGTGAAAAATTGAATTCTGAGTGAAAAATTTAATTTTGAGTGACAAATATAATTTTGAGTGAAAAATTGAATTTTGAGTGAAAAATTGAATTTTTAGTGAAAAATTGAATTCTGAGTGAAAAATTGAATTTTGAAAAATTGAATTTTGAGTGATAAATTGAATTTTGAGTAAAAAATTGAATTCTGAGTGAAAAATTGAATTTTGAGTGAAAAATTGAATTTTGAGTGAAAAATTTAATTATGAGTGAAAAATTGAATTTTGAGTGAAAAATTGAATTCTAAGTGAAAAATTGAATTTTGAGTGCAAAATTGAATTTTGAGTGAAAAATTGAATTTAGAGTGAAAAATTGATTTTTGAGTGATAAATTGAATTCTGAGTGATAAATTGAATTTTGAGTAATAATTACAATTTTTAGTGAAAAATAAAATTTTCAATAAAAATTTGAATTTTTTTAGTAAATAAATTCATTTTAGGGAAAATTGAAAAATTTAATGTTTATGAGAAATTAAATTATTTAGTAAAATTCGATATTATTAAATTTGAATTTGTATGGACATTTTTAATTAATAACACTGTTCGCAGAGAATTCTCCCTGACTTGATTCATTTCATTGCCATATATTTTAAAAGTGCTGATTCGAACTGCATTTTTAGATTTTTCCCTACACCTAACGTTTTTGAGAAAAATGCATTTTATGTGTTTTTGCATTTTTTTACTGCATTTTACACCCACATTTTTTATGAAAAGACTAGACAGCTATTGATTTAAAATTAATACAGTTATTGCCCAGGAATAAATCAAGGAATGTTATGGCTATATGTCAAAATGAATATTGTTTAAGGTTTAGGTAAAATAAACTAAAAACGCCGTCCAATCAGCACATTAAAATTATGTAGAAATGATATGAATGAAGACAAGGAGGAACAAAAGAGCCCATTTTGCCGAACAGTGCAATTAAATTATCGATGTTTTGAGGTTTTGCAAAAAAAACCTATAATAGTCTCACATTTCGAGATTATAAGTGTCTATTAAAATACAAAGAATTAAAAACTCGTTAAACATATAATTTTTATAATCATTTGAGCATTAATAATTGTTTAAATGTTTAAAATGTTTTCATTTATTTTTCGCAATATTTTACTAATTTTCAAAAAAGTTTCATAACAGTATCACAGCTACCTAAGGTCATGGTATCCGCACTTTCTGTGTAATAGAAACAAACCTGTTGAACAACCATAACCATAAATAAAGGAATTGAGAGAACATATTTTGACAGGGCCCACAAACTCTTACTGTCCAACAGAAAAAAGAGAAATTACACTTGTGGAACATTATTTTCAGCTCTAAGGAAGAAGACAAAGGATGGTTTAAAGCTATGCTAAATCAAACTATAGGAAACTATAGGGTTTTTAGACCAGAAATGGATGTATTTTCTAGACATGCGCTTTAAAAAGTAACGTCAGTCACAATTATTGAATAAAGAGAGTACTGCAATATGGAACGAGAGCATATTTTTTGCTATAAAATATAATTTTTAATTGACAGAAATATACGACACACAACTAAAAATTTATTTAGTAATCATGCAACAATTGAACCTATTAAAGTGAACATGATCTTTACATTTTGGACTTGTCACTATTAACCTTACCATAGTAAACATTTACCACATTATGATAGAAATGATCATGACCAAATCAGGTTGTTCATGTTAATTGAATGCATTAATCAGTCCAGCAATGAAATTCTGTAGACAATGAAAACATTTGTAATTCGTCGTTAACTCAGCAATTTCGTTTGTTAATATAAATATATGTACGTCAATGCAGCAAATTTGTCGGCGAAGTTTTAGTAATTATATTTGCTAAAACTGCGCCGCATTGACGTACATTAGCAAACGCAATTGCTAATTTAACAAATATTACTAAATGTTTTAATTAAATTGCTGAATTTCATTGTTGGACTGATTAATGCAGTCAATTAATATCAGTTGCTATATTTACGTCGATTATTTTTTTTTATAGTAGATCATTTTTTGTATAGTAGATAATCCTACTATACATAAAAAAAATAATCGACGTAAATATAGCAACTGATATTAATTAATGGACGAGGAAAATATTTATTAATTAGATTCCGATCACGGCAGTAAAATTTTCTTACTAAGAATATGAAATTGACTAAGGGTAATGAGTGGACCATAATAGTTGAATTTTAACCTTGTCGTACACCGATCAGTGACAACCAATATGATCTGGTAATGATCATGTCTTTCTCAATATGGTATATATCGTCGTATATAAGTCACCAAATACATTTTCAAAATGCCAAATATTCATTTACAAAAATCTTTATATATCTGTTAGTTTTTAATCGGTGATCTCAATTGTATTTACCACATGATAAAAAAATGTAAATCTATCAATAGATATTTCTTCTTTAAAAATGCATCAATTATTTTTTATAATATTAATCAACAAACTCGAAAATTAAGTTTTCCACATGATAAAAAAATGTAAATCTATCAATAGATATTTCTTCTTTAAAAATGCATCAATTACTTTTTATAATATTAATCAACAAACTCGAAAATAAAGTTTTTCATAAAAAAGTATTTGGTAACTTTTCGTTCTACAACGACGATATATACTAGGGAGAGTAAGGACAAGGATAAATTATATGATCAGTTTCCTGTACAAGGTAAAACTTTCATGAACAGATTCCAATAGCTAAATTTTTTAATTCATTCAGAACATAATAATGTTTGAACGTAAACACAAATATGTTTTGCTTTTATTATAATAATGTTTGGCAATGCAATAATACTTTTGTTTAAACTCCAAAGATATATGTAATGCCTGCAAAATTATGTTTGAGATAGACCTATTTTTTGCAGCGTGAAATAGAACCCTTTTTGTTTGCTCAACCTTAACCGAGACCCTTTCGTTGAGATCGGGCGCCACTCTATTAAATGATTCCACATCACACAATCGTCATTCATAATAATTATTGCGACAACTGAAGTCCTTTGGTAGAACTTTGTTCGCCTTTTGTGCGCCTATTTCAACAAGTTAACCGAGCTGTTCGTGTGGATTATGAGCACTTCATGTCGCCAACTATAGTGCCCATGGGCCATGGACACCAGGGCCAGAAGTACCGACGACGACAACAACAAAAGACTCGACACACAAAAAAAAAGAAGCACAAAATGGCGCCGAAAAAAAATCTTCACAATAATGTAACAACTTAATTTTGCTTGAATGCCTTTTTGTTTTCAACATAAACGTTTCTTTTTTCTGCTGCTGTTTGTTGTTAGTGTTCGGTGGTTCTTTTTTTAGGTTGGATTATTTTTGTACTTGTTGTTTTTGGCCGTTTTTAACCTTTTTGCAGCTGTTTTGTTAGCCACATTTACCACATCATCTCGTGCTACCTCCGTGCCTGCGCTTTTTTATGCCCTTTAATTGTACTCAACTCGAGTCGACTCAACTCGACTAATACTGCAACATAGTACTACATACTACTCTAACGACTCGGTGTTACTTTGGCTCAAGTTGAACTTCTGGCTGGCTGGCTGACTGACTGGGGTTTTGGCCCTGTTTCCATTTCTTTGTTTTGTAAAGTTTTTAATGTCGGCTCTTGTTTTGTTTTAATTAAAATCTTTTTTCTTTTTTTTTCTATTTTTAATAAACAGAAAACCAAAAAAAAAAAAAAATAATTATAATGATTATGAGCAGGCGCTGATCATAATGATGATGATGGGAATAATAATAATGATAATAACAACCCGTGAATATATTTTGAAAACGTCTGCATAAACATGAAGACGGAAATTAAAACCAAAAATAAAAACGGTCAAAGGCTCCATGGCACCGATGGCTGGTTGGATGGTTAGATGGATGGATGTTTGGTTTGATATTGGTTGGTTGAGAGCTACAGAGTACGCTGCCTGTCGGGTACAGGCGAAAGGACAAAATATATACACATCAAAGGATTTCTTCACGATTTGTTTTTTAAATGACTTTTGATACTTTTGTGCTGTAGCATAGTGAAATGGCAGACAAACCAGTCGAATGGTGCTGCAAAATAAAATAGAATAAATAGCAAAAGTGCCGAAGAAGATGAAGAAGCAGCAGCAGATTAAAAAAGGAAACGGAAAATACTGTTAACAATTATAAGCCACTTGTTGGGCGCCGACTTTTGAACTTTCTGTACGAATGAATCTTAGAGTTTCTGAAAGCAACTGTTCAATTGTGTAATAATTAATGGGAAGTATTGTAGATGGTAAAATAAACATCGAAAGTTGACAAAATAATAGTGGACGGAGGGAAATATATGCCAAATGTATTTTCAAAATGATAAATTAAAATCATTTTTATGCATAATACAAATGAAGGAATCGCAACAATAAGTTGTAATTTTTTTGTATTTTCCGCGCACATACTGTGAAATACATTCGGTTATATTATAAATTATGATGAGGAATTATTTTTTAATGCTCAAATAAAACATAATGTATTAAATACAGTTTAATGCGACTAAATTGAACTAATATCTTAAAAGTTATTTTAAAGAAAATGTGATTTTTTTGTACAATTAAACATAAAATTCACATTTAAAGTGCTCCTATATTTTTAATATTAGAGGCACATTCACGCGACAAATCTTTAAATCTTTGTTCTCTTATTATCAGTTCATAAAAAATTTAAAATTAATGATTTCTTGTAAACCGCGTTTGACACAGTCGATAAAATGTCAAAAAACACGGTTCTACCATATGTTGAAATTTTGTTTTCTCAATAAAAAATGATTGAACAATACTACTGAAGCGGCATTGTATTTTTGAATTAACACAGAAAAAATAATCGAAGTAAATATAGAAATCGATACTAATTGCATTCAGTAAGCAATCCAACAATTAAATTCATTAATTTAATGAAATCATTTGCTATTCTTCATTAAATAAGCAATCGACGCAGTTTTAGCAAACATAATTGCTGAAACTTCGCTGACTAATTAATTTGCTGCATTGACGTACAAATATTCATATTAGCAAACTAAATTGCTGATTTAACGAAGAATAGCCAATACTTTCATTGAAATAGTGAATTTCATTGCTGCATTATTTAATGAATGCAATTAATATCAGTTGTTATATTTAGGTCGATTATTTTTTTCTGTGAACTCGTGGCATAAATTTCCGATCACACTTATGTCCAGCAAAATTCAGATAGAATTGTAGATGTGCCTTAGAAAAAAGTGCTTTTTTCGGATCAATCGCGTTTTTTTTCGAAAGTTTCAGTGTGTCCTTTTCTGTTGGAGTTAGGGGCACATTTACAATTCATATCTTAAAATCTTTATATTAACCTCCTCTATTAAAAATTAGACACAAAAGGATATATTAAATACCAGCCACGGCTCACACGTCGAAAAGAATGCGAACATTTTCGTTTACGTTCCAAAAGTGGTATCATACCTTTACCTCTTCCCAAATTTCGTTTGGGTATGACACACTTATGCGACATATATATTTTTTTGTATTTGAGTATTAGCTAGCGTTTGCATTAAAATTGTAACGATATCTTGCAAGTCGTAGCAATAGTGCTGATAGAACGACACAAAACGTGCGCGTATCAGCGGTAATTTTGATGTTTTTCTTACTTTGGCTACTTGTAGCAACTCGACAGAGTAACTTATGAACTCAAAAGTGGTTGGGATTTATTAATTCAAGTATTCTTAACAATATTCAATTAAAATGTGAAATATAAAAAAAAAACAAATAATTTTTATTCGTTGCTTTATGTCAATGTCAGGAAGGTTAAACGTTTTCTGGATTTGCTCATGTATAGAAATATCGTATATTTCAAATTTTTTTTAAACATATTTTTGAACAATAACACTGTGCGCAAAAATTGAGACATCTCTAAATATGATAAGTATATATTACGAAGCCACGGAAACGAAATCTTCATTTTCAGTAAGTTATGGGATGTGATTAGGATGAGCTAAAAATACAATGATTACTTTCCGATCACAACCATATCAACATTTCTACTAGGGTACCCCTTTTTATATGAAAACTTTTTCGACTTATGGATTTTATGATTTCCGACGTAACTTTGATATTTAGTTTATTGGGTAAAAATGTTGTATACTGAAATATATAAAAAAAAAAAACAGTTCTAAAATACGCATCCAGTTCTTAGCGTATGTGCGAATTTGTCGATATTTGAAGACTGCCGGAATTTGGAAATATGGGTATTCAATAGAGAATCATTTTTGCGGTCATCCCATTGACTTTTATTTTGGTTCTCGAAAATTTGATAAATTGAATAGGAAACACTGACAAAATTTATATTAGTTTCAAATTTAGACAAACTAGCACACTCCCTTAATGGACTTATATATCAAACCAATTCAATCAATTTTTCTCTAAGAATTCAATTTTTCACTAAAAAATTAAATTTTTCACTAAAAAATTAAATTTTTCACTAAAAAATTAAATTTTTCACTAAAAAATTAAATTTTTCACTAAAAAATTAAATTTTTCACTAAAAATTCAAATTTTCGCTAAAACTTCAAATTCTCACTAAAAATTCAATGTTCACTAAAAATTCAATTTTTCACTAAAAATTCAATTTTTCACTAAAAATTCAATTTTTCACTAAAAATTAAATTTTTCACTAAAAAATTAAATTTTTCACTAAAAAATTTAATTTTTCACTAAAAATTCAATTTTTCACTAAAAATTCAATTTTTCACTAAAAATTCAATTTTTCACTAAAAATTCAATTTTTCACTAAAAATTCAATTTTTCACTAAAAATTCAATTTTTCACTAAAAATTCAATTTTTCACTAAAAATTCAATTTTTCACTAAAAATTCAATTTTTCACTAAAAATTTAATTTTTCACTAAAAATTCAATTTTTCACTAAAAATTCAATTTTTCACTAAAAATTGAATTTTTCACTAAAAATTGAATTTTTCACTAAAAATTGAATTTTTCACTAAAAATTCAATTTTTCACTAAAAATTCAATTTTTCACTAAAAATTCAATTTTTCACTAAAAATTCAATTTTTCACTAAAAATTCAATTTTTCACTAAAAATTCAATTTTTCACTAAAATTTCAATTTTTCACTAAAAATTCAATTTTTCTCTAAAAATTCAATTTTTCACTAAAAATTCAATTTTTCACTAAAAATTCAATTTTTCACTAAAAATTCAAATTTTCACTAAAAATTCAATTTTTCACTAAAAATTCAATTTTTCACTAAAAATTCAATTTTTCACTAAAAATTCAATTTTTCACTAAAAATTCAATTTTTCACTAAAAATTCAATTTTTCACTAAAAATTCAATTTTTCACTAAAAATTCAATTTTTCACTAAAAATTCAATTTTTCACTAAAAATTCAATTTTTCACTAAAAATTCAATTTTTCACTAAAAATTCAATTTTTCACTAAAAATTCAATTTTTCACTAAAAATTCAATTTTTCACTAAAAATTCAATTTTTCACTAAAAATTGAATTTTTCACTAAAAATTCAATTTTTCACTAAAAATTCAATTTTTCACTAAAAATTCAATTTTTCACTAAAAATTCAATTTTTCACTAAAAATTCAATTTTTCACTAAAAATTCAATTTTTCACTAAAAATTCAATTTTTCACTAAAAATTCAATTTTTCACTAAAAATTCAATTTTTCACTAAAAATTCAATTTTTCACTAAAAATTCAATTTTTCACTAAAAATTCAATTTTTCACTAAAAATTCAATTTTTCACTAAAAATTCAATTTTTCACTAAAAATTGAATTTTTCACTAAAAATTCAATTTTTCACTAAAAATTCAATTTTTCACTAAAAATTCAATTTTTCACTAAAAATTCAATTTTTCACTAAAAATTCAATTTTTCACTAAAAATTCAATTTTTCACTAAAAATTCAATTTTTCACTAAAAATTCAATTTTTCACTAAAAATTCAATTTTTCACTAAAATTTCAATTTTTCACTAAAATTTCAATTTTTCTCTAAAAATTCAATTTTTCACTAAAAATTCAATTTTTCACTAAAAATTCAATTTTTCACTAAAAATTCAATTTTTCACTAAAAATTCAATTTTTCACTAAAAATTCAATTTTTCACTAAAAATTAAATTTTTCACTAAAATTTCAATTTTTCACTAAAAATTCAATTTTTCTCTAAAAATTCAATTTTTCACTAAAAATTCAATTTTTCACTAAAAATTCAATTTTTCACTAAAAATTCAATTTTTCACTAAAAACTCAATTTTTCACTAAAAATTCAATTTTTAATAAAAATTCAATTTTTCACTAAAAATTCAATTTTTCACTAAAAATTAAATTTTTCACTAAAAATTAAATTTTTCACTAAAAATTCAATTGTTCACTAAAAATTCAATTGTTCACTAAAAATTCAATTTTTCACTAAAAATTTAAATTTTCACTAAAAATTCAAATTTTCACTAAAAATTCAAATTTTTACTAAAAATTCAAATTTTCACTAAAAATTCAATTTTTCACTAAAAATTAAATTTTTCACTAAAAATTCAAATTTTTCACTAAAAATTAAATTTTTCACTAAAAATTCAATTTTTCACTAAAAATTCAATTTTTCACTAAAAATTCAATTTTTCACTAAAAATAAAATTTTTCACTAAAAATTGAATTTCTCACTAAAAATTGAATTTTTCACTAAAACTTCAAATTTTCAACAAAAAATTAAAATTTTCAATAAAAATTAAATTTTTCACTAAAAATTAAATTTTTCACTAAAAATTCAATTTTTCACTAAAAATTCAATTTTTCACTAAAAATTCAATTTTTCACTAAAAAATTCAATTTTTTACTAAAACTTCAAATTTTCAATAAAAATTAAATTTTTCACTAAAAATTCAAATTTTCACTAAAACTTAAAATTTTCAATTAAAATTAAATTTTTCACTAAAAATTCAATTCTTCACTAAAAATTCAAATTTTCACTAAAACTTAAAATTTTCATTAAAATTAAATTTTTCACTAAAAATTCAATTCTTCACTAAAAATTCAATTTTTCACTAAAAATTCAATTTTTTACTAAAAATTCTTTTTTTCACTAAAAATTAAATTTTCACTAAAAATTAAATTTTTCACTAAAAATTAAAATTTTCACTAAAAATTCAATTTTTCACTAAAAATTAAATTTTTCACTAAAAATTAAATTTTTCACTAAAAATTCAATTTTTCACTCAAAATTAAATTTTTCACTAAAAAATCAAATTTTCACTAAAAATTTAAATTTTCAATAAAAATTTAATTTATCGATAAAAATTTAATTTTTTAATAAAAAATTTAATTTTTCACTAAAAATTCAAATTATCACTAAAAATTCAATTTTTCACTTAAAATTCAAATTTTCACTAAAAATTCAAATTTCCAATAAAAATTTATTTTTTCACTAAAAATTTAATTTTTCACTAAAAAGTCAAATTTTCACTAAAATTTCAATTTTTCTCGAAAATTTCAATTTTTCACTAAAATTTCAATTTTTCACTAAAACTTCAAATTTTTACTAAAATTTAAAAATTTCACTAAAAATTAAAATTTTCACTAAAAATTCAATTTATCGTTAAGTTGAATTTTTAAGTTTTTTAAAATTACTTTAAAAATGCTTTTTACTTTTTCTATTACTCGTATCGCATTAATATGAGCTTGATTTCTTTTTATCGAAATAATCAATTATTTAACACAGAATTCCTAAAAACTCGAATACACTTTAATTTGATGACATGTGCAGTACGAAATGGTCCCTACATGATACCTTTTAAATAGGGCGTAACTAAAATGATAGTCGCCCCCTCCCCCATCTATACAGCGTATAACCAACCAAGACCAACAGTATCCGTACATTTATCCCAATACGAAGAACCACTTTCATCTGCTGGTACATTATTCTTTCGTGAATTTCGACAAATCTGTCCCTTTAGAGAAGCGCATAAAAATCGCATTGCATGATGTCCTTTTAGCGTATGGTCGGTCCTAAGAAGTATATGGAACACACCGCACACCGAACACACACTGACTTAATTTTATTCCACTTTTGCGTTGTACTACATAATTTCGGAATTTATTTTTTATTTTTGCGCTTCTTTTGACTTTCGTTGCTGCTCATATCATATTTATGAACAGCAGCGAAAAAGCAAGAACGTGAAGGGGGCCGCAAGAAGAACGGCTACTGGGCGGCAAGACGGTTGCCAAGAACTTTTACTTGGAACATGTGCATAAACTACTACAAAAACAACTACATGCTATAACATGTAAGTCAAGATCAAGTAGATATCTGTCTGTCCTTCCGTCTGCCCATTTGTCTGTCGAACTGTCTGTCGTTTTTGTGCCGAAAAATGTTTCCGCAATAAAAGTTTCGTTCGAATTGCTGCTGTAGCACGCGGCGGCCATCCGCAAGTGCTGCCCGCCAACGTCGTCGAAAACCACGTCGTCGTCTTCGACAGTACCATGAACTGAAACGTGCAATGGGGGGCCTGGACTAAAAACACATGGTCCCCGGCAATTCGAGTAAATAACATTCATTTAATTTGGTGCCCGAGCAGGCATTTTTCTTTCATTCCGTCCTCCTTCTGTTCGCCTTTTGTCCTCCTTTTGTCCCCCTTTAGTACTCCTTCTTAATGTTTCTTTGGCAACATTATTTTTGCGAATGCGAGTGTCATAGCCACGACGCAGTTCAGGACAAAGGACACAGCAGGTAGTGTGTGGGAGTTTGTACTTAATTTAACCCGCTGTGTCAACCACTACCATAAGCTAAGGTTAATTTAGACTTTTGTCGTAATTTGCTTAACTCATCTGCCCCAAGCATCCTCCTCGTTTCACGCATTTGGTCCACGCGCACTGCCCATGTTCGCTCGTTTTTCGTGCCATCGTTCGCTGGTGACCAACATTTTTCAACCGGCACTTTTTGTTCTTATTTTTTCGTTCAGTGTGTCCACTCTCCCAAATCTACTTAGTTTGTGCTTTTAGCGATTTAATTGGATTCCATGTAGTTGTGCTGGTTTTTGTTAACATTTTATTAACTTAGCGGCTGGTCTGGCTTTTATGCCACAAGAGCTTTATTATTGCCCTTGTTAACATGCATTGTAAATTTGTCACAAAAAAAAAATTATGCTAACAATTTTGTTTCATAAAAATTAACGGCTACCATGCTAAAAATTTGGCAATGATTTTTGAATTCATTTAAAATAATCTGAAACATTGGATATCTATTTTATTAGATTTTTTTGTCAAAAAAACTAAATTTTCGAAACAAATAAAATCTATTTATTGAAAATAACAAAAAACTACTCCATATCTATAACGAAAAAAATAGAGATGTCATGCTAGACTTGTTCATTAATATCGAATTCTATCAATTTCGTAAAAATAATAAAATGGTAAAAAGAGATAGAATGGTAAAAAAGGACAATTTGGGCCTTACAACGATATAATTGAATTCTTAATGAAAAACTGAATTTTTAATGAAAAATTTAATTTTTAATGAAAAATTGAATTTTTAGTTAAAAATTAAATTTTTAGTGCAAAATTGAATTTTTAGTGAAAGATTTTAATTTTTAGTGAAAAATTGAATTTTTAGTGAAAAATTAAATTTTTAGTAAAAATTTTGAATTTATATTGAAAAATTTAATTCTAAGTGAAAAGTTTATTTTTTGAAAAATTAAATTTTAATGAAAAAAGAATTTTTAATGAAAAAATTAATTTTTAGTTAAAAAATGAATTTTTAGTTAAAAATATAATTTTTAGTTCAAAATTTAATTTTTAGTTAAAATTTAATTTTTAGTTAAAATTTTAATTTAGTTAAAAATTTCATGTAAAGTTAAAAATTCAATTTTAATGAAAAATTTAATATATAATGAAAAATTGAAATTGTAATGAAAAATTGAATTTTTAATTAAAAATTAAATTTTTGGTGAAAAATTGATTTTTTAATGAAAAAATGAGTTTTTAGTGATAATTTTAATTTTTAGTGAAAAATTTAATTTTAAATAAAAAATTTAATTTTTAGTGAAAAATTGAATTTTTAGTAAAAAAAAAAAATGTTTAGTGGAAAATTGAATTTGTACTAAAAACTTTAATTTAAGTGAAAAATTTAATTTTTAGTAAAAAAATTAATTTTTACTGAAAAATTGAATTATTTGTGAAAAATTGAATTTTTAGCGAAAAATTAATTTTTAGTGAAAAATTGAATATTTAGTGAAAAATTTTATTTCATAGTGAAAAATTGAATTTTTAGTGAAAAATTGAATTTTTAGTGAAAAATTGAATTTTTAGTGAAAAATTGAATTTTTAGTGAAAAATTTAATTTTTAGTGAAAAATTGAATTTTTAGTGAAAAATTGAATTTTTAGTGAAAAATTGAATTTTTAGTGAAAAATTGAATTTTTAGTGAAAAATTGAATTTTTAGTGAAAAATTAAATTTTTAGTGAAATATTGAATTTTTAGTGAAAAATTGAATTTTTAGTGAAAAATTGAATTTTTAGTGAAAAATTGAATTTTTAGTGAAAAAGTGAATTTTTAGTGAAAAATTGAATTTTTAGTGAAAAATTGAATTTTAAGTGAAAAATTGAATTTTTAGTGAAAAATTGAATTTTTAGTGAAAAATTGAATTTTTAGTGAAAAATTGAATTTTTAGTGAAAAATTGAATTTTTAGTGAAAAATTGAATTTTTAGTGAAAAATTAAATTTTTAGTGAAATATTGAATTTTTAGTGAAAAATTGAATTTTTAGTGAAAAATTGAATTTTTAGTGAAAAATTGAATTTTTAGTGAAAAAGTGAATTTTTAGTGAGTTTTTAGTGATAATTTTAATTTTTAGTGAAAAATTTAATTTTAAATAAAAAATTTAATTTTTAGTGAAAAATTGAATTTTTAGTAAAAAAAAAAAATGTTTAGTGGAAAATTGAATTTGTACTAAAAACTTTAATTTAAGTGAAAAATTTAATTTTTAGTAAAAAAATTAATTTTTACTGAAAAATTGAATTATTTGTGAAAAATTGAATTTTTAGCGAAAAATTAATTTTTAGTGAAAAATTGAATATTTAGTGAAAAATTTTATTTCATAGTGAAAAATTGAATTTTTAGTGAAAAATTGAATTTTTAGTGAAAAATTGAATTTTTAGTGAAAAATTGAATTTTTAGTGAAAAATTTAATTTTTAGTGAAAAATTTAATTTTTAGTGAAAAATTGAATTTTTAGTGAAAAATTGAATTTTTAGTGAAAAATTGAATTTTTAGTGAAAAATTGAATTTTTAGTGAAAAATTGAATTTTTAGTGAAAAATTAAATTTTTAGTGAAATATTGAATTTTTAGTGAAAAATTGAATTTTTAGTGAAAAATTGAATTTTTAGTGAAAAATTGAATTTTTAGTGAAAAATTGAATTTTTAGTGAAAAATTGAATTTTTAGTGAAAAATTGAATTTTTAGTGAAAAATTGAATTTTTAGTGAAAAATTGAATTTTTAGTGAAAATTTGAATTTTTAGTGAAAATTTGAATTTTTATTGAAAAATTGAATTTGTAGTGAAAAATTGAATTTTTAGTGAAGAATTGAATTTTCAATGAAAAATTGAATTTTTAGTGAAGAATTGAATTTTCAATGAAAAATTGAATATTTAGTGAAAAATTTTATAGTGAAAAATTGAATTTTTAGTGAAAAATTGAATTTTTAGTGAAAAATTGAATTTTTAGTGAAAAATTGAATTTTCAGTGAAAAATTGAATTTTTAGTGAAAAATTGAATTTTTAATGAAAAATTGAATTTTTAGTGAAAAATTGAATTTTTAGTGAAAATTTGAATTATTTATTGCAAAGTTGAATTTGTAGTGAAAAATTGAATTTTTAGTGAAGAATTGCATTTTCAATGAAAAATTGAATATTTAGTGAAAAATTTAATTTTTAGTTTAATACTTCAAATGTATTTCAAAATGTATGGTGAATGCAAACATTATGACTTCCGCATAAATATTAGGTACCATGTAGCTCAGGTTCTATCAAAGAAAACAACTGTTTGCTGGCAATCATATTTATGAATAACTGCAACGTGTACCTTGCAAATGCCAAGCCATTTGAAAGCCCTTGAGTACCATGAATAAAATATTGGCCACAATTGCTTACTAACCATTGCTGTGCCAATATTAGCTCAAATGGCTTTTATTTCTTCTACACTCCAAGTACGAGTTCGACGTGAAGCAGCCACCAACACCAATACACTACGTCGTGACTGTACCGATGAACGAAAGTGTTGTATGTTTCAATTGTGGCCAAAAATCTGAGAAACTCCAGAACGAGCAACACGATTCGGAGTGACTCGATTATGCACGCAGACATAAACAAACCTCCTGGTATCAAGGAATAGTTTTCCATTCGAAATTCTCAAGACGATGAGAGCAATATTCAAATATAGTCCGTAGTTGGTGAGACATGCAAGGTAGGAAGGTAGCATCTTTAGTTGATTTTATTTTATTTTTATTTTTTGTACTGCGGCAGTATTTTGCAACGTTTTCGCGAGTCTCTGTAGGGCGCTATGGAGTCCAAAAGATGTGCCCAAGACGTCTGTAGAAAGAAGTGTAAAAAAATTATATTACCGCCATGTTGTGGTTGCTTTTACGTCATATATGCGCGCGACACACGTGTTAAAAATGCAAATAACAACAAAAAAATAAAATAAAAATATAACAAAAAAAAGTTATAAAAAAAGAAACAAATAAAGAAACAGCAGAAAAATAAAAATAAGAACCACAGATAAAACCAAGATACACAAATTGACAACGAAATCTCAATGCAACGAAAGTGATTTTAATAAAATATGAAGTGTGTCGGTATTTATGGCGCAAATTAAAGCCAAAATGAGCACACAGTGTAGCTGATTCAACTTCGGCAGAATCTTTTGCAAAAAAGTCACGAAGACACACCACACACAACGAGTAACGTATTTTCGAATAAATAACCCGCCACCGACTTGAGGAGTACTTGCTATAAATCAAACGTTTACATTTTATAGCATCACAAAAATGTCTCTAAATGACAACATATTTTTATAAAATAAATTACTAGAAATGGGAAATAATAATACTTGCAATAGAAAGTACATTGTCATTACATTTTCATTTGGAAATAGAAGTTGGGATGATTTTCTATATAAAACCTGAGTAAACATCGCAATTTCGGGGACTTTTTTGACAAATTTTGTATAGAATAAAATGACAAAATTGTCTATGATTATGTGCCAATTAATTTTTAAATTTTAGTATAAAATCAAGTCTATTTTAACGAATATTTCTACAATTTGTAGCAGAGGTCAAACTCTCACTAAGGACCGGTTTTACAGTGGTAGTTTAACTAGATTTGTGGGTTAAACGTAGTTTAATCTCATAATACAGTTTTACAGTGACTTTAAATCGTTGTTTTAAATTCAGTTTAAACGTCTTACGTTGGTCGTTTAAACTGAGTTTAATCTTAATGTTGTTGCATTCTTTTTAAACTGTCCGTCCACGCTCTCTGTTTTTTGTTCCCGCATTGTCTGTCAGCATGTTTGTCTTCTGTTGTTTTCTTGTATTTCAGCACTGTATAAATAAAACTTCTATCCCCACATGTACTGAAGTTGCTCGATCTTTTGTATATTTCATTTATTTTATTAATCTAAAATCTATTTTCAATGTCTTGATTTACAAAATGTATGCATTAAATTATCAGCTGTTCCAAATGAGAGAAATAATCGATAATTTGTTGACATTTGCCAGTGATGCCATATTTATGCGACTTGACTCAGTTCATTTTAAACTTTTACTGTAAACAGCTAACAAAGTTAAACGTCGTTTAAATTAATGGGACGTTTAATTAAACAAAGATTAAACTAGGTTTAAACTAGCACTGTAAAACCGGCCCTAAATTGCATTTATTAAATAAATCAGTGAAAATCCAAAAACTAAAAAAAGTTTTGGTCTTTATTTTTGAAAATTTTCGGTTGTGGTTGAATAGCGAGGTATATAAAGGTTATCAACATTTATCTCTCTTCATCCACAGTTCTCTTTTCAGATGACTCCAAATATTTCCAAATATACATGGTAACTTTTGATTAATAATGTAGGTATATATCGTCGTTGTAGAACGAAAAGTCACCAAATACATTTTCAAAATGCCAAATATTCATTTACAAAAATCTGTATATATATGTGTAAATTTTTAATCGTTAATCTCAATTTTTTTACTACATGATAAGAAAATGTATATCTATCAATTGACATTTTAATTTTAAAAATGCATCAATTACTTTTTATAATATTAATCATCAAATTCGATATTCAAGTTTGTCACTAAAATGTATTTGGTGACTTTTCGTTCTACAACGGCGATATGTAAATAAAACCCTAAAGGCAAATATTAAACATTTTTTCATCAAAAAAAAAATAAAAATTATTAAAAAAACGAGTTGGGAAAGTTAGGTCACATGGGTAAGTTCGGTCACATGGGGCGGATTTTTATAGTCGGTCGGGCCCGACTATGGAATACCCTACACCTTTGGTGGGGATATTAACCCTCAGAATATTATTCATACATCAGAAATTTACGTCTTATATCCCCATAAATTAAAAAATTTATATAAAGTATAAAAAAACTAAAAAAAAAATTGAAAAATGTAATTGGGCGGACCGCGCCTATATTTAAAATTTTGAAAGGCTAATATTTCATAGATTTGATTTTAATAATTTACGGATCAAATTTCCACTATGAAAACCCAGGAAATAATGAAAAAAAAAGTGGGCGGATCACGCCCATTTTTGGACCACATATTTTTAGGTGAATTCTAACAATACCTTTTAAATTTTATAACTATACCTTGAATACTTTTCGAGTTATTAGTTCCGAAAGAGTTATATAAAAGTGACTTGTATGGGAGGTGGGCGTGTCCGTTGACCGATTTGGCTCATTTTCAAACTCAGTTCCTACTTTTGGATAAAATATATTGAGACGAAATTTCATCGCATTCTGATCAGTATTTCTCAAGTTATTCTGTATTCGGACAGCAAGACAGCAAGACAGCAAGACGGACAGACAGACAGACAGACAGACAGACGGACATGGCTAATCGGACTCGGGTAGTGATGCTGATCAAGAATATATATACTTTTCCATACCGGACACGCCTCCTAAGGGGCGTTACAATATATGCACAAAGTTAATATACCCTGTACCTCATAGGTGTAGGGTATAATTAGAGAAAACACAACAATGATCGAACATTTTTGAAAAAAAAATTTCCTTTTCCAAAAAATACAAAAACAACACTGATTGAAAAATTTTCGAATAAAGAAATTTGTTAAAAATAATTTTCGAAAAAAAAATTGGTCGACAAAAAAACGCAATGTTCGAAATTACCCTTTAAAAAAAAATGAAAAATTATTGAAAATTTTCGAAAAAGAAATTTTAAAAATTATTTTTGGATGACAAATCAAATCCGAAAAATCAAACAAAAAATTTGAAAATTTCGAAAAAATGTTTTCTTAAGCCGAAAAAACAACTCAATGTTCGAAATCAATATTTTCAAAGAAAACGAGTAGGGAAAGTTAGGTCACATGGGTAAGTTCGGTCACATGGGGCGGATTTTTATAGTCGGTCGGGCCCGACTATGGAATACCCTACACCTTTGGTGGGAATGCTTACCCTCAGAAAATTATTCATATATCAGAAATTTACGTCTTATATCCCCATAAATTAAAAATTTATACAAAGTATAAAAAACTTAAAAAAAAAAATTGAAAAATATAATTGGGCGGACCACGCCTATATTTAAAATTTTGAAAGGCTAATATTTCATAGATTTGATTTTAATAATTTACGGATCAATTTTCGACTATGAAAACCCGGGAAATAATGAAAAAAAAAATGTGGGCGGATCACGCCCATTTTTGGACCACATATTTTTAGGTGAATTCTAACAATACCTTTTAAATTTTATAACTATACCTTGAATACTTTTCGAGTTATTAGTTCCGAAAGAGTTATATAAAAGTGACTTGTATGGGAGGTGGGTGTGTCCGTTGACCGATTTGGCTCATTTTCAAACTCAGTTCCTACTTTTGGCTAAAATATATTGAGACGAAATTTCATCGCATTCTGATCAGTATTTCTCAAGTTTCTGTATTCGGACAGCAAGACGGACAGACAGACAGACGGACATGGCTAAACGGACTCGGGTAGTGATGCTGATCAAGAATATATATACTTTTCCATACCGGACACGCCTCCTAAGGGGCGTTACAATATATGCACAAAGTTAATATACCCTGTACCTCATAGGTGTAGGGTATAAAAATATTCGGCAAAACACCAATGTTCGAAAAATATAAAAAATGTTGTACTCCAAAAAAATATTTAACAAAAGAACAATGTTCGAAAAAATGTGTTCAAAACTTCTTAAACAACAAAAACAATGCAATGGTCGAAATCACCATTTTTGAACAAAACATGTGAGCACTTAAAATAGCTCCAAACCTGAATAGAACCTGTTTTTACGAGCCCAAAAATCATCATATTTATGATAATTTTAAATACTTCTAAAATACTAATATAAATTATTCTTAAACTATTTTTTTACCGAATAACCTACGCTCAGGGAATGAACCATATTCATACAAAGCACAGTGCATAAATGTATAAAAGCTTTAAGGTTAAAGAATCTTTGTTTTGAATTTGCCAATATCAAAAATGTCGGGAAAAACAGAGGCAATTAAATTGTTCCACAAACTATGATGCGACTGATGACGAATTGCCTGCGTGTTTCTGTTGAGAGCCGAGTGAACTATAAAAGGATGGGCTTGAGCATAAATAACATCACCTGAGAATGTATTTGGCTCAAACAACATTGAGTCGATTTCGAAAAAACGATAAAGAAGATTTGATTTTGCTTTAAAATAGATGCAAATTTCCGATGCTGCATATCTCAGCTTTGATACGAGATATCGAAAAACAAATAACGGATATACATATCCAATTCCTAACTCCATTTATGCGTACAATTTTGGAGAGCTCCGAAGACACTCTTCAATGCGATACTTTAAAGTTGAATTTTTTCGGAGAGCTTGTAAATCACTCAAATTATAGGTCTCCAATTTCAGGACGCTTCCAAATTTATTAAGGGGTAAACATGGTTTTTTGAATGAAATTATGTTTAATTCGCAAGCGCTATTGATTTAATAGTGCAAATGCAAGAACAAGACACGGTAGTCATGTTCTTGCACTTGTTCTGGCATTAAAAGGCCGATGTTGTGCTTGTTGTTTGGATTTTTTTTTTTTTTATTCGGACTACAATAATAGTCGCACATTTTTTTTTTTTTTTTGTCAAACATTTGCTTTCGAAAAAAATTGTTCTTCGATCGGTTAATTTATTTTGAAATGTTGAATTTTAGTTGAATATATTCATTATGATCACTTTCATTTTTTCATTCATTTTATTTTTTAGTTTTTAATTTATTTTTTAGGGAAAATTTTGAATTTTTAGTGAAAATTTTACTTTTGAGTAAAAATTTTAATTTTGAGAAAACATTTTAATTTTGAGAGAAATTGGAATTTTAAGTACAAATTTTAATTTTGAGTGAGATTTATTATTTTTTTTTTTTTTGATATTTTCATTTTGAGTGAAATTTTGAATTTTGAGTGAAAATTTTAATATTCAGTGGAATTTATTGATTTGAATTGTATATTTTAGTTCGAAATATATTTTTTCTGAAAATTTAAATTTTTATCGAAATTCCAAAATTGTAACTCTTATGTTTATCCAAAATAAACGAAGACAAATTTTTTATTCAATGAATAAAATTTCATAGCATTGATGAATAAAATGTTTATACTGATAAAAATTGTGGTTTTGGCTGTGAATATTATGCGTTTTTCCACTTCAAATAATATGTTTTATAGACATTTATAATATGAATACTCTAACACACTGAGTGATTTGATTTTTAGTGACTGTCATATTTCGTACTAATTTTTCATAGTGCCAGTCGCTTAATTAAATCGTCTGCTTTTAACTACACATCGGAGGAGAGTGACTACATTGCTGGCAGTGTTGCCAGTGTGTAAAATTGCATTTAAAATGTTGCCAGCATGCAAAGTAGTTGCTGAAAGGTGTGTGCTGTAGGATGTGTGCGTGTATTTAGTAAATGCATATTGCGCATAAATTCAATTAAGGACAAAAGCTTTTACAGCAACAACAACAACATTATCATCGTACTCATCAACAACATAGATAGATGGTGGCAGCACTATCAATGATGAAGTGACCCGTGGCAGGACAGACTTCATTCTCTGTCGCACAGTGTGTCACTTAGTGTTGCTTTGGCGCAAAAGATCGTTCGCATATAATTTCATTACGACGACGATGACAACGACAGAGCGTAATTTTCAATTGACTTCTCATTTGTATGAGTTAGTGCATGTTCTTGCCTCTGGAAAGCAAGCACAAGCACAACACATCACACAGGGCAACAGATTCAATCGAGCTTGCAACGATTTAGTTGTTGCTGCAGGACAGGACACTCTGCTGTTATTGCTATTGCTAGTGTTGCCTCATTCAACTGTTTTCTTAGTTTTGCGTTTCCGCTTCATTGCGTTTTATACTTTTGCTGTTGCTTTTGCTTCATCGATGGTGCGTCTTTTATTACAGTTCGTTGTTCTTTTTTTCGTACTCACTCTACTCCCAGCAAATTTCACACTTTTGCCACGTTTCATTCAGTTTTACGACAGTCGTCCTCAGTACTTCATTCGAAGCATCAACTGCTGCTGCTACTGTTTTTATTTAGTATCCTGTTCGCTGATACGTCTCAATTTCATCTGATGTGATAAGTGGATTATATTTGCTCATCACTCAGCTCTATTTACATCCATTAATTTCCGTTTTATTTCTAGTTTTTGTTTTACTTTTTTTTGCATTATTCATTTGGCACATAATTTAATTTTAATTTTAATTTTTTTAATATGCTGAATGAGTTTGAGTTTTTAATGAAGTGCGTCAAAATAGCAGAAAGACATTTGGTTTAAATAGCAGCAAATGTAGGTTAATAAAATTATTGCTAGTTCAAAAACTGGAATAAATTAAAATTGAAAAAATATTATTATTAATTAAGTTTTTCAGCGATATTTAGTTTATATAAAATGCGAATTTAAAGTACAATATTTTTTTCAGCGCACCGAAATCGTATTTAAATAAGAGAAATTGATTAATGAAAAAATAAATTTTAATAAATGTAATCAATTCAAGACATTCATTTTATTTCAAGACATTTACTGTCGCAGACTCTATGCTTGCAAATCAAATGAACAAAACACAAGTAGTGTCAAAACAAAACACATACAAGACTTTGTTGTAGTGAAGAGGTGCAATGAAAATTCAAACACTGAAATGAACTGCTTATGACACTGTGCATTTTACTTCTTTTTATCACTCTTAAGCTCGAATCCTACGATTGACTAAATTGTACCAATTTCAGTTTGCATCAATTCAAAATTTAATGTATGTGGTTGGAGCTCGACTCGTCAACAAAAATTGACGCAATTTGGTTGATGCTTTTTCAATTTATGTATTGAAACTGACACAAAAATAAAAATTTTAAATTGCTACAAAATTGAGTTAACAGGAAATTTCACCTGATTTATTGATATTCGACAAAATTGTGTTGATTGTTGACGCTTTGCATCAATCGTGTGATTCTAGATTTACTCTAAAGTATTTTCAATAATATTGAAATATAGAAAAAAATCAAAAGGTATAAGAAAATCGTAGAGTATTTATATTAGGTTTTTATATATCGAACAAAAATTTTTATTATGTATTTTTTTTTGTCATACATTTTTTGAAACTTTCTTTTTATACCCTACACCTATGAGGTACAGGGTATATTAACTTTGTGCATATATTGTAACGCCCCTTAGGAGGCGTGTCCGGTATGGAAAAGTATATATATTCTTGATCAGCATCACTACCCGAGTGCGTTTAGCCATGTCCGTCTGTCTGTCTGTCTGTCTGTCCGTCTTGCTGTCTTGCTGTCTTGCTGTCTTGCTGTCCGAATACAGAATAACTTGAGAAATACTGATCAGAATGCGATGAAATTTCGTCTCAATATAGCTTAGCCAAAAGTAGGAACTGAGTTTGAAAATGAGCAAAATCGGTCAACGGACACGCCCACCTCCCATACAAGTCACTTTTATATAACTTTTTCGAAACTAATAACTCGAAAAGTATTCAAGGTATAGTTATAAAATTTAAAATGTATTGTTAGAATTCACCTAAAAATATGTGGTCCAAAAATGGGAGTGATCCGCCCACTTTTTTTTTTCATTATTTCCCGGGTTTTCATAGTGGAAATATGATCCGTAAATTATTAAAATCAAATCTATGAAATATTAGCCTTTCAAAATTTTAAATATAGGCGTGGTCCGCCCAATTATATTTTTCAAATTTTTTTATTTTTTTTATTTTAAATTTCTGATATATGTATAATATTCTGAGGGTTAATATCCCCACCAAAGGTGTAGGGTATTCCATAGTCGGGCCCGTACCGACTATAAAAATTCGCCCCATGTGACCGAACTTACCCATGTGACCTAACTTTCCCAACTCGTTTTAAATAAAATTTGGTGTATATTTTACTGGCATCGAACGATGAACGGCAGATTTGTTGTTGTTTTCAATGTTCGTCTTCTCACTCTTTGCACTCACAGTACTTGTTGAATTTGCAGGGCCTGTAGTGTCATTTGCTTTTGTTTGTTTTGAATGTTTTGAAATAAAATATATGTTTTGACACTACTCACACCAATGAAACAAATACTGCAGTGAAGTGAAGTCGCTGTAAGTCGTCACTATAATACTCACTCATTGCACTCACAGTACTTGTAGAATTTTCAGCGACTGTAGTGTCATTTGCTTTTGTTTGTTTTGAATGTTTTGAAAAAAAAATGTTTTAACACTACTGACACCAATGAAACAAATACTGCAGTGAAATGAAGACGTTGTAAGTCGTCACTATAATACTGCAGACTGCCATTGCAAAATGCACTCAATACTGTAGAGTGCATATTTTGCAGACGGAACTTCAAATACAGTTGCTTAATATAAAATCCAAATATTAAAAACACATTAAATACGGAATTACGACAATGAATTTGATGAAATTGTACACAGCACTCCATTTCTCCATTACAAATGTTTTTACCGAATTGGACCGGAATGGTTCCACTGGGCATGGCACCTCTGATACAAGATATATTTTCAAGATGCTGTATGTTGACAGTTATTAAAGTTATTGGATATCAAGATATTTCACACAAGGGTGTAATTGACCACTCCAAATTCTTTAAACGCACCACACCGGAATCCACCACATCAAAACTCTCTACTTAAAAACTCACCACACAAAAACTTAAAAAAGCGTCTTTTACGGGGAAAATTACTATGAGATGAAATTTATGGGGAAGAATTCTACGGGTAAGAATTCTACGGAGAAGAATTCGACGGTAAGTGTAAGAATTCTACAGGAAAGAACAGTCCGGGGAAAATTGTCTTTAAAAAAAATTGTTTTGGCGGAAAATTATTTTTATTTTAGTTTGGTATTTATTGATTTTTGTTTTTATATTCCTTTTGAAAAAAAAAATAATATTTTTCTTCGAACAAATTCGTTTTTCAGAGAACTTTTTGCGGAAAAAAAATTTTCGTTCCATTTTTTTTTTGTTTTCCAATAACTTTTTTTTAAGTTTGAAAACTTTTTTTTCATTTTTTCTTCCAATTAATTTATATTGAAATAATATTAGGTTTTCAAAATACATTTTTATAAATCAAGCAAGCAGTATTTAATATTTAAATGACACAAACCTTATAGGAACTACAAATGAATTTATTCATAAATATTATGAACTTTTTTCACAAACTACCAGATTCGTCATATTGCTACCACCGTTCATTAAATGACATATTGATGAATGCATTCATTATATATATGAAATTATTCGTACTATGGAAGATCATAGTGAAGAACGAAATATTTAATACAATGAATTTGAATCGTCATATTGATAATATTTATGAATATAATATTTTTTATAAATTTTTTCAAAAAAAAAAGAGTTGTAAAAATTGAATTTAAAAAATAAAAAAAAAATGTTAAAAAAAATTTAACATAAAAAATTTTTCGAAAAATAAAATTCAACAAAAAAAATTTTGAAAGATAATTATTTCGGGAAAAAAAATAAAAAAAAATTTTTTTTTTTCAAAGTTTTTATCGAAAAAAGAAAATTTCACGAAAAAAAATATTTTCATACAACATTTTTTTTTTTTAATATAGTTTTTATTAATAAAAAGTTGTAATTATAAATAAATATATTATAAAACATTTTACTAATTTATGCATGTCGAGCAAACATTTTATAAGAAATAACATACAAAAACTACTTGAGAACTAAGAAGTACGGCAAACAATGAACGAAAATAAAATATTTTGATTGAAATTTATTTTAATGAGCAGCATTCTTCAATATGAAGTAAATATATTCTGTACATTTATGTTTTTGTTCATTAATATGATGAAACGTATTCTTCACATACAATCATAATGAAGAACACTTTTTCGGCAGTAACCAAATGTTCTTCCTATTTATGATCGCATTCATAACAGTACTGTCGTTAGTCATTAATATTATGAATGGTTCTTTAATACAAAACGGAATTCATCAATATGATGTACATATTTTTCGGTGTATGTATGTGTAAATGAAGATAAATTTGTGTGTGTAAATTTTGATGAATATTGAACATAAAAGAGATTAAATTTCAATTCACTTAATAAAATCTGATTATGAATCTGGTAGTTGGTGAAAAAATATCATAATATTTATGTATAAAATCTTCGTTGAAGATTTGTTTTTCTAAGACACATTTGTACAGCGTATAACATGAATCTCTATTAACGTAATGAATACATTTTGATGCCAGAATGTAATTACTTGAACCAGCTACAAAACTCCCGAAGTCAAAAATTCTAATTCGTTTAGTTTACAAGATTGAGGCTCATCAAATTCCCCAACGGCTCAAATGCACTTTCTATGTTATATGGTAATCCATAGATATTATTAGCTACCAAAACTCGTTTAACATATGATGTATTACCCGCGCATTACCAACGCATTACCAATGAATTACCACCCATTACCATGCAAACTTTGTGCGCCACCAATCAAAAGTTTTCACATCTCCTACTGCTGACATGAATAAATTTCTAATATTTCAAACATATCTTATTAACTTGTCCATGTTTCCGCAATCTTTCTTTGTTTGTCTTTAACTTGTGCTGTCTTGCCTGCCTGGCAAGGACTTAAAGGGACGTAGGACAGGGCAAAATGTCATCAACTTCACACATGTTAAGCAAATTTGATGTCTGATGTCATAAATCCCGAAATTGAAATCTGCTGCTGCTACCATACTTTGGTGCACATACACTAAATGCTAATATGCGAAAGTTTTTCCTTTTGATTTAGGGTGCGCCATTTGCTAAAAGGGGGAGTGGCAAAAAGTGAAAAAAAAATGCCAAAAAGTGATGCAAAGATGAAGAGGAAAAAAACAGAAATTGTGCAGGAAAGTTGCTGGAAACTTACATGAGATAAAAATCTGAGCACATTATGCTTTTATTAAGACATGACCTCGCACACACCACAACCAGAGCAAAGCAAAGCAAAATAAAGCAGCTTCAGTTGCTCCCTGTTCCCTGGCCGCTGCCCTGGGAGGATTTTGGAGGTAGCACCAGAATGCGGCTGGATGAGCTGTGATGAGTTGTGCTGAGCTGCGTTTAGCTGGGATGAGTGGAATGATGAAAGTTATGCCAAACCAATTACTCGCACCAGTCTGCCATTATTTTTTCGTTTCTAGTTGAGTCGAGGCGAGTCGAGAACTCAAGGACTCGACGACGACTCGAAGATTCGAAGCTACTCTTGCAGATGTCGTACTTGACGCAAAGTTGCTGGTAAAAGTGAAAAAATTAAACTTTTTCTTTTTCGCATTCCTGCCTCACAGGAGCACACGAGTGCAAATCCTTTTTGGGTGCGCAAAGCACACCGTTTTTTTCTGATCCTGCTGTGTGATGTGAGATAATAATCACAGTTTCAAAGCAGCTTCTATTAGGATGTCATAAAGAAAACTTCTGCTGGCTAAAAGAAACTCAGCACTGCACAAAGTAGCGGCGATATAAAGAAAAAAAAAGAGATCCAAAATAACAGAACTAAATCAAGAAAGCAAAGGAAAAAAAAACAAATAAAACTGTTGAAAGAAAGCAGGACAAAACGCACTTTGACGTGTTTGCATTTGACTGACATTTGATGACATTTTAAACTGCGCGCCATCTTTTGCTTGAATATAATTTTAATTTTAATATTTTTTTGCTTTTATGTTATATTTTTTTTTTGTTCTTTGTTTTAGTACATATACAAATTGCAACATTCTGCGTGCTGCTTTTGTGTGCGCTCTTCAAAAGTATCTCAAGAAAAGTTTCAACCTACCAGATGCAACATGTTCAGCTGGCAACTTTGGCTGCCGGAGTTTTAGGTAGATCTCTGTGACAACTGACAGCCACAGACGCGTGGACATGCAGATACGTACGCATGTCGCAGAGCGGTACATTTTGTGCAGGACACTTAGACATATTAAATATTTTAAGTATTCTAAATTTTAATTTTTTCAAAGAAAGCTTTGTTTTGAAATCTTTTCAACGAAATATTGCTTTAAATAAATAAATTATTGTACAGGATGTAAAAAAAACTATTAAAAATCGCAAGAAATCAAGTGGCATACAGAAAAATAAACACGACGTCTTTGCTATCAAAAAATCTTCTTGACTTGAAGAAGTTTAATTACTGGCTGTAAAAAAATCAATAACACAAAAACAAAAGCAAACACAAAAACACAAGGGAAAAACACATAAGCAAAACACAAAAACGAAAAAAAACGAAAGAAATGACACAAATACATAAATACAAAAGCAATAACACAAAAACAAAAGCATAAAAACAAAGAAGCAAAAACACAAAAATAAAAACAAAAAATCAAAAACACAAAAACTAAAGCAAAAACACAAAATCAAAAATAACAGGAAAACAAAACAAAAGGAAAACCAGTTGGGAAGGTTAGATCACATGGGGAATTTTAAAGTAGCTGTTATTATGATAGTTAGGATTATCAAAATTATAGTCGATCTAAGTCGACTATTAATACCCTGCACATATGTGTGGTTACCATTCAAAGTGATATATAGGTCACCAGGGTATACGAATCCTGAAAATAACTACAAACTTTCCATCGCTGAAGAATTTCCTTTCATTTGATACCCATATTTACAAATGGGTAGGTGTACCGAATTTCGATATTTTTTTTTTGGAAACCACAAGTCGTTTCGCCGAAAAACATCATTTTCATATATTAGAGCATGATGTCAATATATATTTGACCAAAAAAAAGTCTTCCTAAGCACGTATACAGTAATATTGATTTGTAGATGTAAATTTTAAATGAGGTATTTGAACATAAGTGGTCGGTTCTCAGGTCACAATAGACCGATCATGCCAATTTTCCAGCTTAGATATATAAGTAATCTAAATCTAAAGTTTCATTGCTCTAGCTCTTCTACTTTTTCTGTAATCGTGATTTCAACAGACAGTCAGAAGGACAAGCGGACAGACAGACAGACGGACATCGCTAAATCGACTCAGGAGATCATGCTGATCAAGAATATATATACTTTTCCATACCGGAGATGCTTCCTTCTGGGTGTTACAAACGGCGTACCAAACTGAATATACCCTTTCACTCTTAGTGTAGGGTATAATTACAAAAATTAAAAAACAAAAACAATTTCAAGATATTTAACTCGTGATTATTCAAAGATCATCACAACTATTTTTCTTGAAAATTAATTTTAAAGCAATCATAAAGTGTTCGCTTAATTGTTCGATATTAAGCACTAAAATACGTAAAAACACAATTTTTCATTAACATTATGTAATAGCGAATATTCTTCTTGATTCAAAGAAGTTTTGTTCGTGTCAATGAAAAAAGTTACCCGAATATTCTACTTTATTTGCAGATGTTAAATTTTTTGACTATCAAAAAATTATCACGTATATGGGCCATTCCACACAAAATCGAACAAAAAAATGTAAAATTTGAGATTTTACCTTTTCGATTTTAACGAAATTTTGACAACTGATAAAGGGTATCAAGACATGCACTTGTTTTTTCCGACCACTACTTCTAGAGATACAGTGTCTCAAAGTTGGAAAAAAGGGCCAAAAATCTCTTTTGTATGGTTGTTCATAATTAAATATCTCTTGAACTAAAAACGCTAGAAACTCCGTTAATAACTCGTTTTAAAGCTAATAGAACAAACTTTTAGAAAAATTAAGTTGTAATTTCCAAACGGTAATATGTGGCCCGTGGTCATTATCTTTGCACTTCAAAATTGTAGTCCTTAAAAGGGATCCTTTTTAAAATTCTGAAAAAAATTCTAAATTTTCGTCAATTTATTGTAAATATTCTTGCAAAATTTCAAGATGGTATTTTGATGGCATTATATTTTAAAAAATGATGTTCTAAATTTTTTCAATATATTTTGTATTGAAAAAAAAAATTATTTTTTTTCAAAAGTAAAAATTGCAATATTTTTCAATGTATTTGTAACTCGAATTTCGAAAATGGCGTCAGTTTCATCAAATTGTCTCTAATTTTTGAGATATATACTATTTTTCAAAAATCGTAAAAACTATATCCCAAAATCAGTATCTCAAAAACTAGATTCAGTATAATAAAACTGACGCCATTTTAGAAATCAAAGTTACATATATATTCAGGAATTATTACAACTTTTACTGTAGAAAAAAAAATTGTTTTTTTTTTCAATACAAAAAATAAATAAAAATGTAGAAAATTATTTTTTAAAATATGATACCATCTTGAAATTTTGCATGAACATTTATAATAAATGGACAAAAACTTATGATTTTTTTCAGAATTTTAAAAAGTGTCCTTTTTAAGGATATCAATTTTGAAGTGCAAGGATAATGACCACGGGTCACATTTTCACGTTAAGAGGTTACAACTAATTTTTCTAAAAGCTTGTTATATTAGCTTTAAAACGAGCCATCAATGAAATCTCTAGCATTTCTAGTTCAAGAGATATTTAAATATGAACAACCATACAAAGTGATTTTTGGCCCTTTTTCCAAATTTGAGCTGGAAGTAGTGCACGGAAAATATAAAAAAAATGGTTAGTGCATGTCTTGATACCCTTTATCAATTCCCAAAATTTCATTGAAATCGAAGAAGGTGAGTTGGCCCATATACGTCTTGATTCAAAAAACTTTAATTCGTGAAATTCAAAATGTTTTTTATTTTCATTTTAAATTAAGAAATTAGTTTCGTAAATCTTATTGATATTGGAAACCAAAAAAATCTGGCTCTCAAAAAAAAAAAAGAAATCGGAAAATACATTTTTAAGTTAAAAAAATAGTTTTGGTAAAACTTACAGGTTATGGATTACTGATAATGAAAAACTCATAATGCTTTTCAAAAAAGATAAATGTAATCGCGAATCTTGTTATAAAGCAGTTTAATTGTTTTATTTAAAAAAAACCAAAATACTCGTCAATATTACTATTGATCAAAGGGAATATTTCTTTTCATTCGAAAGTTTCTTCTTGAGTTAAAGAAATTAGTTTCCAAAAACCAACAAAATATCACGAAGTAATAATAATAATAATAATATAATAGTTTGGCGCTACAGTCCTGTATAGAACTTCGGCCGAGCTCTCTCACCACTTTGAGCTGTGCGTGTTATATTTGTACTCAAAGTGGTGGGACCTACAGTTTATTGCCGAATCCGAACGGCGGGTGAGAGCTTTTCATAGGCAATGGTTTTACTCTCGTAGGTTTGCCATTTACTGCCGAGAGGTAGCGCGGTATAAAAAAATGTTTCTATGAAAAGATGTTGTTAGCCCCAGTCCAGGCTTGAACCGGGGACCTTTCGGCTCGCAGTCCAGCGCACTAACCACTGAGCTACCGCGTCTTCATATCACGAAGTACTTTTACTTCACGAATACTGCCAAATTTTAACTTAAGTTATAGAAATAAGTTATAGAAATTAGTTATAGATATTATTTAATATTGAGAAAAACCCATTTATGTTTTGATAAAATAACGAAATATTCTCTTGATTCGTAGAAATTAAATTTGTGACTGCCAAAACAAGTGATCATAAAAATTCTTCCTAATTTTAAGATGCTAAATTCATGATATAGAGAAACATAACAATTAAGCTGACATATAAAATAATCACGAATATTTTAAGAAGTTACATTTGGGCCTAGCTAAAAGTTATCGTCAAATGTATTCTTGAGTTTAAAATATTAGTTCAGTTATGCATGGAGACAAGTATAATTATATTCGGCAAAAAAATGAACGAAAAATAAATATTTTGATTGAAATTTAGTTTGATGTACAGTATTCCTCAATATGAACTAAAATATGTTGTATTTTATGTTTTTGTTCATTAATATGATGAAACGTATTCTTTACATAATATTCAATATGATAAATTGTTGAACTTTTTTTTATAAAAAAAAATTAATTGATGGACATTGTTTTTACGAATTTTTCAAAAAAAAAAAAAAAAATTAAATAATGCGAAAAAAAAATGTTTTAAACATTTTATTTAAAAAATAACCGAAAAAAAAAATTTTTTTTTTCATATTGAAGAACACTTTATCGACAGTTACCAAGCGTTCATCATATTTATGATCGCATTTACAACATTGATGTCGTTAGTCATTAATATAATGAGTGGTTCTTCAATACAATGAATCATGGTTTGAAGAACGGAATTCATCAATATGACGTAAAGGGTTTTTCAACAGGGACGCTACAAAAGTAGAGCGACAGGGACAACAAACGACGCCATATTTCTTGCCGCTCTTTTGAAATTTATCTTCAGTAAGGTTTGCCATTCCATGCTACTGAAGCCGCTTGACCACGAGAAGCGTCGTATGTTCGTGAATTGGGCTGAGCAACAACTTGAAAATGATTCGGATTTCTCATCGAAAAATCATCTTCAGCGATGAGGCTTATTTCTGGCTGAATGGCTTCGTCAATTAACAAAATATGCGTTATTGGTCAGACAGCAATCCACACGTACTCCATGAGTCATCATTGCATCCCGAAAAAATTACGGTTTGGTGCGATTTATGGGCCGGCGGCGTCATTGGGCCATACTTCTTCCGTGATGATCAAGATCGGCACGTTACTGTGAATGGGAATGGCTACCGTTCAATGATAACCGAATATTTTTGGCCCCAATTGGATGATATGGACTTGGAGGACATGTGGTTCTAACAGTACGGCTCCACAAGCCACACAGCGAATGCCACAATAAATTTATTGGAAACCAAGTTTGGAGAAAGTGTTATCTCACGAAATGGTCCAGTCGATTGGCCGCCTCGGTCGTGCGATTCTACGCCGTTAGACTATTTCCTGTGGGGCTACGTCAAGTCTATGGTCTATGCCAACAAGCTAGGGACGATTGATGAACTTCGTACGAATATCGAACGTGAAATTGCAGCAATATCGGCTGATTTATGCTTGAAAACCGTCGAAATTTACGTTCAGCGTCTGGACTTCTGCAAGCGTGCCGGTGGTGGCCATGCAAAAGAAATCGAGTTCCATACATAATGGCATCGAATGTACTTTTACAGAAATAAAGAATTTCATTGATATCCAAAACCGTTTTTGTTTTATTTAAAAAAAAAACTTTTGTAGCGCCTCCGATGCGCCACCCTTTACATTTTTTTCTGTGAAAAAAGAACACAGATTCGCACTGTGAATTTTTCTATGAATTATGTTGTGTTGCTTGCATTAACAATATTCCTCTGAATCCAGTATGAATTATAACTTATTTTGAAAAAACAGTATTACGACATATGGATTAAATTAGTTTTGGAAAATAAGTTACTAAATTTACTTGTACAAAATCCAATAGAACAAGGTTCTAGAGCTGGGTGGATTTTCGAAAGATGGATTTTGTACCGATGAATTTTGTATGTTGGATTTTGTATGCTGGATTCCCAACTCTTAGAATATATTTCGCTTTTAATTCTACCTAAGATAATATTTTAAGTTTTTTTTTTTCAAATAGTTATTTCTGTTATGCCAACCGACTATAGCGCAATGAAATAAAAACTAATCTACAGCACAATTTCACAAACGTTTTCCCAATCTCACAGTCCTATGCCACCTCCTGAAAATAAAATGGAAAAGTGTAACTTTTTGCAACAGTTCCGTTCCTTTCCGTTCCCTTTCGTTTCGTTTCGTTTCGCATGTGACAACGTAGTTATTTTAAATATCCTGTCGGCTGTGTGCGTTCGCACACTGATATGTCTGTCGACTGCTTAGTTGAAGATGATACGGAACTCCCTGCCGCCGCATGCAAAGAGCGACAGCAAATGTGAAAAAACTTAAAATAAAAAAAATATATAATACAAAAAAACAACCAACGATATGACATGTCAACGTCACACATGCTGTGACTCCGCGTAGACCCCTCACACTGCACCAAAAATGGAGAAGTCTCCCCTGAAGTACGTGTATTTGTTTGCATTATTTAAAGTCCTCTTTGCCGTTCTTATCTTTTTTTGCAGTTGTTGCATACTACAACTGAGCAGAACTGAACTGGCCTGAACGTTAGGATATGCGAAATATTTACAAAATGTCTTCACGTTTTACGTTGACATTGTTGCTCGTGTCTGCTGCTGCTGCTGGCTCTGCTATTCTCCAGCACTTCCGTTCGGGACAACATACGGGACAATTCTGAAGGCTAGGCGTGCGTGCGTGGCTCTTGTCCACACAAATATAATCTCGGCAATACGAGTCTGCTTTTTTTATTTTGTACTTCACTCTTAAAAGTAAAGTGTGACTGAAGCATCTATATAAGTGATCGCTTTTATGCCGCAATGTCGCGTTTAATTTATTTTTCTTAATAAGAATTTATGATATAGCAAAAGAATCATTATTTTAATTATACTTGAGGCCTTGAGAAATGTTCTTTGATACCTTGTGTTTCGTAATCTAGACTCCGCAAAGTTTTTTATAAATTTTTAATTTTTTAAATGTCAAAAGTAACCACTGACGTGTGTTCTAAAAATCAAAATTTTCAATATCAACGCACTTTTTGAAGTATGTTTAGATGACAATTTAGCAGAGATCAGAAATAACTATTAACCTTTTTTTACCATTTGGTTTTTCACTGAGAGATATTATTTTTCAAAAAATATAAAAGTTTTTGGTTGAGTGATACTTTTTATTTTAAAAATAAAGAGTTTGGTTGGCAAAACCTTTTTTTAAAAGGTCTTTGGTTAATGATTTTTATCCCTAGTAGAAATTTTGGTAAGGCCATGGTCATGAAGTGATCATGTCATTATTTGAGATGATCGGGATATGATGAGGCCCGTAATGTCCATGTAACGCAGTGTCCTGATCATGTACTCACCTCAGGCAATGATCATGTACTGATCGGGTAATTCCCCATATCATTATTTATCTGACCATTTCCTTGTTAAAACATGAGCATACGAAAGAACAACAAATACCCGATGAAATAAAATATCATATCTCATTGAAACCTGATCATTGCCCGATGAAAATGTCTTTATGAGGAGCAACTAATGTAGCTTTGATCGGGACCATTGGCTGTTTAGATAATGTAAACCCTGCTATGGTGAGCATGATAAGGGCATGACATGGCAATGATCATATTTGCTCTAATAGGGGTTACCTGACGAAACCCCGATCATTTCCCGATGGCGCATCGGGCAAATTTCCACTAGGGTAGTAGGCAGCAAATTCAATTGGTCTCATTTATAGGGAATTTTTTGCTGTTGCAGGAATTGATTGGAGAAACGTTGTTGGAAAATGTTTATATCGAACATTGCGTTGTCGTTCAATTTTTTTTTTATTTTTCGAACATTGTTATTTTTGTCAAATAATATTTTATGGTAATATGTTCTTTTTGCGCACATTTTTTTTTTACAATGTTTCTTTTTTCGAAAATTTAGAGCATTGTTGTTAACGACGTATACATTTTTTTGTTGGAATATGTTATTTTCGAAAATTGTGTTGTTTTTGTCTCACAAAATTTTTGTTTTTTCTAAAATTTTCGAACATTGTTCTTTATGTCGAATAAATTTATTTGTTGGAATATGTTATTTTCGAACATTGCGTTATTTTTGTGGCCAAAAAACAATAGTTACCTTTTTTAATTTTTCGAACATTGCTGTTTTTGTCGCACAAATACTTTTTAAATTTTTTTTCTTTATTCGAAAATTTTCGAACAATGTTGTTTTTGTGGAACATGTTATTTTCGAACATTGTTTTGTTATTGTCGCACAAAACTTTTTAA
Organism: Dryomyza anilis; assembly: GCA_951804985.1. NCBI lineage: Eukaryota > Metazoa > Arthropoda > Insecta > Diptera > Dryomyzidae > Dryomyza > Dryomyza anilis. Next base: position 122,900,250 of record OX638130.1, on the reverse strand, counting down.
AATTTTTGTTTTTTTTTTATTATTTTCGAAAATTGTTGTTAATAACGAATAATTTGGAATTGGAATATGTTATTTTCGAACATTGCGTTGATTTTGTCCCAAAAAAATGTGTATTTTTTTTTAATTTTTCGAACTTTGCAGGTTTTGTCGAATAATTTTTTTGGAAAATGTTGTTTTCGAACATTGTGTTGTTTTTTTGTTACCCATTTTTGTTTTTTCGAACATTTTCGAACATTGTTGTTTTTGTTTAATACATTTTTCTGGTATATGTTATTTTCGAAGATTGCGTTGCTTTGTCGCGCAATTTTTTTTCTTCTTAATTTTTACTTTTCCAAAATTTTCGAACATTGTTGTATTTGTCGAATACAGTTTTTTTTGTTGGAATTCGTTATTTTTTGTCTAATACATTTTGTTGGAATATGTTATTTTCGAACATTGCTTTGCTTTTGACGTCCAATTTTTTTTGTTGATTTTTTCTTTTATTCGAATTTTCCAATCATTGTTGTTTTTGTCGAATATTTTTCTTTTTTTGTTGGAATATGTTATTTTCGAACATTGCGTTGTTTATGTCGCCCAAACAATATTTGTAACAATTTTTTTTTTAATTTTTCGAACATTGTTGTTTTTGTCGAATAAATTTATTTGGAATGTGTTATTTTTGAACATTGCATTGCTTTGTCGCCCATTTTTTTTTTCTTATTTCGAAATTTCAAAACATTGTTGTTTTTGTCGAATACATTTTTTTGGTTGGAACATTCCGTTGTTTTTGTGGCCCAAAAAAATGTTAAACAATATTTATTGAAATTTTTCGAACATTGTTGTTTGTATATAATACATTTTTTTGTTGGAATATGTTGTTTTCGAACATGTGATGTTTTTGTCGCGCAACAAGTTTTAACTATTTTTTTCTAAATTTTCGAACATTGTTGTTTTTGTCATTTTTGTATTTTTTTTTTAATTTTTCAAACATTTTATTACAAGTTTTTCTTTTTAGACAAATTTCGAACATTGTTCTTTTAAATACATTTTTTTATTGTAATATGTTATTTTCGAACATTGCGTTATTTTTATCACCCAAACATACTTTAAACAATTTTTTGATTTTTCGAAAACTTTCGAAGATTGTTGTTTCGTCGACTAAAATTTTGTTGTTGGCATGTTCGAATTATTGGTTTTTCCTCATTTATTTAATAAACGTTATTTAGTGACAGTTATTCAGGATCCTCCGAAAATGATCAGCTTAATCTCTGCCTGACCTCTGAAAATTAGTAGTATTTTTAAAGTCTCTTTAATAATATTCCATTTGTAGATTCTCAAAAAAGAACTGCTAAACAAGCCATAAAATAGTTTTCTTAATTTATTTTCCATCTTTTATTTAATGCATTTTAAAAAAACACATACAATGTTTTTTTCTTTTTTTCGAACATTTTGGAACATTCTTGTTTTTGCCTTTTAAAATGAATCCTTTGTTGCGCCAACCAACTCTTTGCCAAACCAACTTATTTCGTTCTCTCAACCGGTTAGTCGGATGTTATTCTCAAAACTAAAAAAGTATAGTTTGGACTATGTCGAACTGTTTTTAAACAATTTAGTTCAGATTTAGAACCATTTGGAGTGTGTATATGCTAATATTTCAAGTCAATCGAATCCACAAACAAAGTTGTAGTCAATTCGATTTAACCGAATGAATTTAGTTGGTACAACTAACTTTTTCGTTCTTCCAACATAATGTGGTATTTCTGTCCATTTGGATTACAAGAAAACTAGATGAGTAATATCAATAAAACCTAGAATTTAGATTACTGTTATACCTACGGTATGTGGTATTCAAAATATGCCTGATCGGTCGATCGTTACCTCTGAACCGTCTATTTTTGTATATATACCACATACAATACACGAATTTACGGGAGACTTTTATCGACTTCCAAACTTTGGTGAAATCTGAACAACTTTAAATGATTAAATCATTTTTATTTCATTTTTCATATGTAAAAGTAATTAGAACGACTATTATTTTTATAATTCTTTCAACCCCACACTTTGTAATTATCCCATATGACCACACATTTCCTACTGGTTTTTTTTATTAATAAAAGAGCATTCTTTAAAACTTTAATATTTTTACTTTTTTATATTTAAATCACCCCAAATCTTTGTCTCTGAAAACTGAATTTTCAGAAGATTTATTTATTAAGCTCTCGCCAAATGTAACCCCTTTTGCAAAATCTAATACAACACAACAAAATACCATTCAACAAGGGTACAACTGACTGACCCTGCCAATTTTAAATGTTTTACATTAGCATACGTGCCGCAAAAATTCACTTATCATCCAGCAGATGCAAAATGAGACCTTAGAGATACACAATTCGCGAATGGTATTAATCAAATATTTTGACTGATTAGCAAGAGCCACAGCACCCACACTCAATGTGCACATGAAGCCATCACTGACAAACCGATTTATGAAAAACATTCAATTATCCATAGGACTGTACAGGGCTATTATGCAACTCCTTCCATAGATTTGACGTTGCCCTTTCTGTTACCCTTACTGTTACCCTTTCTCTTACCCTTTCTGTTACCCTTTCTGTTACCCTTTCTGTTACCCTTTCTGTTACCCTTACTGTTACCCTTTCTGTTACCCTTTCTGTTACCCTTTCTGTTACCATTTCTGTTACCTTTTCAGTACTCATTCGGCACTCCTTCCCATTACCCATTTTGCACTTTTTCGATAGCCCTTTTCTGTAACCCTTCTCGTTTACATTCCGTACTCCATTATTCCATCTGTGAGGTATGTTGTACTCTATTATTTATTAACATTACGCACACATGAAGAATTTTGCAAAATTCAGGCAAAAAAAATAAAAATATTCGAAATAACAACAGTCCAGGGACTGTTGAGGAGTATCGGTTGATGAGACGGCACTGGTCAACTGGTCATCACATGAAAAGTGACTGAATATGTTTTCGAACGCGCGCTTCTCCAACGTTGAATGTCACAAAAAGGATGCATTGAAGCAAAGCACATGAATGAAGGCTTTTGTTAGCGCGCACATCCTACGTCCTTTCGTTCTCGTTGGCCATCTAAACACCTTTGTCCTCTTGATGTACATGTCATCATTGTATTTTGTTCATTTGTCTGTTGAACCTGTACCGGTGCTGGTCGTCCGCACGTTCAACTGTCCATCCATCCAACCACCCGTCTTCTTTTTGTCTGCCCTTTTCTCTGCTGTTGTCTGCTGCTAGCACTCACATCCAGCACTTACTTCCTGCTACTGTTTGTCTAGTGACAGTCCATTTGTCTGCAACATCCTTCCGCGCAACTTCTGTGTGTTGTTTTTATTATTTCATATTTTTTTAGGGTGAATATTATTTGCAATTATAATCATCTGATTCTGTTGCTCCTGCTGTTGGCAGGATGCTAATTTTATTGACTGCACAAATTGGGTTTTTCGTTGTGTCACCCACGTGACTCTATGGCCTCCGCACAAAAATATGCATTAAATTATGTATGTGATTTTTCTGAGTGAATATGTGTCCGTCCGTCCGTCCGCCCATTCGTCTGCCTGTCTGTATAATTATAGTGCATAATTTTATGCATTGTTTGTCTACTTTTCAGTCAGTCGTTAGGCGTTCATGGCCCATCTGTCACACGCCTGTCAAAGTTCATCAAATGTGTGGCTGAAATAACGAGATATAGGCTTTTGTTTAAATATTTGTATTTCCATTATTTCATGTTAAAAACTAAACACATCGGTGACCCCGTGTGCATACAACCTATTAGAATGTAAATTATTTCAAAATGTGTATTTCGTATTAATATATATGAAATATTCTTATTTAATGGGGTTTCCGAGATCAAAAAATGTATTTCTATTAGTTCCCTACGGGAAAATGAACCGGTACGTGACGAGTTCTAACCAGGGTCCAGAGATAAAGGTTAACCTTTTCGGAGATTCCTGTATAACTCTCACTAATTAACATTTTTTAAATAAATCAGTGAGAAACCAAAATTTAAAGAAAACTAAAAAAAACGGTTGTGATCTGAGAGAAACCTTTGTGTTTGAAAATTTTCGGCTTTGGACTGTGAGAAACCTTTATATTTCGATTGCGGTTGAACAGCTAGAGATATAAAGGTTAACAAAATATATCTCTAATTAGTCATTTTTGAGAAGCTGAGAAGCGTTGATGCACATGTCTTTTTTCAGATGACTCCCAATATTTCTGGAGCACCTACTGATAGCAACTTTTGATTAAAAATTTGGGTATATATGGAAATAAAATCCTAAAAGCAAAAATTAAAATTATTTTATTGAAATAAAATGTTAAAAACTGTTTGGTCGACAAAAACAACAATTTTCAACAAATTTCGAAAAAACATTGTTAAAAAAAAATGTCCAACAAAAAAATGTATTCGACAAAACAACAATGTTCGAAAAAAATGTTGGGCGGCAGAATTTTGCAGCATTTTCCAAAACAATATATATATAAATATTCGAAAAATACAACAATGTTCGAAAAATTTTGAAAAAACAAAATTGTAAAAAAAATGTTGGACGATTCATTTCAAAAAGAATATTGTTGTTTAATATTCGAAAAATTACGTAAACAAATTGTTGGTCGAAAAACAACGCAATGGTTAAAATTACCATTTTCAAATATAAAAATATTCGGCAAAAACAACAGTTCGAAATTTTTTTTTCCCAATGTTCGAAATAATTTAGATAAAAAAATGTTGGACGACAAAAACAAAGCAAAGATCAAAACCAAAATTTTCAAAAAAAAAATCGACAAACAACAATTTCGAAAACCAATTTTTGAACGATGAAAACAACGCAATGGTTGAAATCACCATTTATAAATAAAATATATATTCTACAAAAACAACAACGGACGAAAATTTTCGAAAAAAATAATTAAAAAATTTTTGGACGCATAAACAACGCAATGTTCGAAATCACCATTTTCCAAAAGATATTCGACAAAAACAACATTGATCGAAAATTATCGAATAAAAATTTTATGACAAAAAACCACCAAATATCAAAATCAACATTTTCAAAAAAAAAATCGACAAACAACAATGTTTAAAAATTTTCGAAAATAAATTTTTGGACGATAAAAACAATGCAATCACCATTTATAAATAAAAAAAAAAGTATTCTACAAAAACAACAACGTATGAAAATCTTCGAAAAATAAATGTTGGACGACAAAAACAACGCCATGGTCGTAATCAACATTTTCCAAAAGATATTCGACAAAAACAACAAGGATCGAAAATTTTCAAAAAAAAAAAAGAATTGGTTAATAAAATTTTTGACGACAAAAACAACGTAAAGATCAAAATCAATATTTAAAAAAAAAATCAGCAAACAACAGTGTTTGAAAATTTTCGAAAACATATTTTTGGACGATAAAAACCACCATAGAAATCACCATTTATAAATAAAAAATGTATTCTACAAAAACAACAACGCTCGAAAATTACGAAAAAAAAATGTTGGGCGACAAATACAACGCAATGTTCGAAATTAACATTTTTCAAAAGATGTGTGACAAAAACAACAATGATCGAATAAAATGTAAAATAAAATTTTTGGACGACAAAAACATCGCAATTGTCGAAAAAATTTTTGGGCGACAAAATCAACGCAATGGTCGAAATCATCATTTTCCAAAAAAAAATATGTATATTCGACATAAAACACGCAGAGTTCGAAATCAACATTTTTCAAAAAAAAAAATTCAACACAAACATCAATGTTCGAAAAAATTTGTTAAAAAATATTTTTGAGCGACAAAAACAACAATGGTCATAATTGAAAAAAAAAAATATTCGACGAAAACAACAACTTTCGAAAATTTTCGAAAATATATTGTCCAAAAAAAATTTAGACGATTAAAACACGCAATTTAAAAAAAAAAACATTTTCAAAAAAAGAAATATTATAAAATTTAAAATGCGATTCACCTGATAAATTGGACTCACTTGGGTGCTTCTGTAATCCCACTGGAACAGAATCAAAAAAAAGTTCCCATGTCGATCTTGTATTTTGTAATTAACAATTGATATATAAATAGTTAGTTGCAAATAATGTAATAATTTTAATTGTTAGTTTTTAGAATTGAAATAAATTTTATTATGCCCATCTCTTCTCTATAAGTCCAATAATCTCGCCTGGATGCCAAAAATTCATATTTTTCTGTTTTCCTATCATTTTTATGAATTCCCTTTAAATGATACAAATTAAATTTTCGGTCTACTAACAACCATTAACCATACACCTTTAAAAAAAAAGAATTCATATAACTCTCAACCAAAAATCTTTATTTTTAAAATAAAAAGTATCTCTCAGCCAAAGACCTGTATACTTTTTGAAAAATATCTCTCAGTGAAAAACCTAATTTCTGATCTCTGCTTTAAACAATTCTTTAATTGAATAAATTCTTCCGTGAAAAATATGTCTCTTATCTTTCGCACACATCTCATTCTAGTGCAGTGCGTCATCGAGTCCTTCCGTCTTCTTTTATTAAAAATGCTTTAAGCAGCATACAGTTCATTTAGTTTTAGTGCGTCACCATTACCGTCCAGAGCACACAGAGCACCCTATCAAACAAGTGCTACAACAAACAAGAGGTTTTCACTCAATTTCATTGAATTCCGCTAAATTAGTTTGTTGTCATTGATGGGTGTCAACGGTGGACATTGGCGCCGCATAAAGGTGACGGCAAACTAACGATGGCGACATCAAAGGCCAACATTACGGCGAATGTACACACTACCCAGTGGGAATTGTCATTAATTATTACACAATGATTCCCATACGCAGGTCAGTAACTCCATTTTGTAATTAAAACGATAAAATTATCGATTTCTGTGATGTCCAAATTTTTTAAATGTAATTCAAATGTTTTATCTTTCGATCGAATTTCATATAGAAATTCTAAACAAACGCTTTTGAGTTCAGTTTGATTTTCTGCATATTTTATATCTCTTTTTCATTGATTTGAATACATTTGGAAAACAATTTTTTGTAATGTGGCATCGAATTCAAAGTCGTTTGTTTACAAATTTTATATGAAACGTTTGGAATTTGACCGAAATTCGGAATATGGCCCAATAGATTATTTTTAAATGAAAATGACGTCACTTAGACATCAAATCGACACTATCAGTTGACAACAAAGAAACTTATAAATTAGCAACATAGTTGACCGATTGAATTTTCACGCTGCAAAGTATGGATGACATTTTCATAAAAGAAAAATGTCATATGACAAAAAATGATTTATTTAAAAATATATGAACTAAAAATAATGCAAATTATCACCGTACATAAATTTGTCAGTATCACCGATGATACTACAAAACCGCCTACCAACATTCTCGAACACATCTTACAAAATGAATTTTACAGAAGAAACAAAACTATTTTCAGTCTCAATTCTGCACTTACTTCATACAAAATTAAGTATGTCATAACTTATAATAGCATTTATCTAATTTATCCGATCAACATATCATTAAAAATCCGATTATAACACAAAATTAGGCGTAATTTTCACATGCAGTTGGCGGTTTTGCAGTATAACCGACGAAATGTATTGTAATTTTAAATAATCGGCATATTTAATGTAATATCCTCTATGAAATCTTTGTAGACATTGTCATCAATATAGAAATTCCAATCATTATATTTGTTTTATCATTGATGCTCTTCCCCAGTAAGAATTCCTACCAAAAGCCTACCAATATTCAGCCAGTTTTACTAGTCACTTGTAGAGTTCACTCGCAATCGACCACGCACTTTTCGACCCAAAACAAGCTAGTAAAACTCTTCGGTCTATGAGCATTTCCCAACCAGTAACCGACCAGTTCTTGACTAATTTTACTGGCAGGGACTAAAGCAATCACTCAAAAACAAAATAAAAATAAAAGATGGTAGTACAAACACAAAAGATACAAATAACAAAAGCTGAACCACAAAATAAAATCAAAAGCAAAAACAAAATGAAAACAAAAACACATAATCAAAACCAAACAAAAGCATAAATACAAAAGAAAACACAAAAACAAAAGAAAAACACAAATGCAAAACCACAAAAGCAAAACACAAAAACTAAAGCAAAATACAAAAAAAAAACATAAACATAAAAACAAAAACAAAAGCAAAAACACAAACGCAAAAGCAAAACCCAAGAGCAAAAGAACAAAATTAAATGCAAAGACACAAAATCAAAAGCACAAAAACCAAAGCAAAGACACAAAAATAAAAGCGAAAACAAAAAACCAAAAGCAAATACACAAAAGCAAAAATACCAAAACTAAGGCAAAAACAGAATGAAAACCACAACAACAAAAACTGAAAAACAAAAGCATAACAATAGAAAAACACAAAATCAAAAACACAGAAATAAAAGCAGAAACACAAGAACAAAAGCAAATACACAAAATCAAAAACAAAAACATAAAATTAAAAACACAAAATCAAAAACATACAATCAAAAACACAAAATCAAAAACACAAAAACAGAAGGACAATGAAAGCAAAAATCAATACACAAGTATTTAAAAAATATTTTTTTTCTCGTATCTCAACAAGCCATACTATGAAATTGAGATTTTCCATTTGAAATTGGGTAAGTTCTAAATGATAAGAAGATCGTTCGTTGAAATTGGACAAGAAAATTGCAAATTAAATTAGGATTTTAAATACCAAATAATATTGAGATTTTTTCATTTGGAATTAAAAATTTTAACACTTTGAATACAAACAAAATATTAACAAATTGGCTACAACAAAAAAGTACTTATTTTAAATTTTATCTGTTCCCAATTTGAAATGGAAAATATTAATTTTTCTTGTTAACTTCGCAATTGCAAATATCATTTTCTTATTTTGTTTTGAAGAATCTCAATTTCATTTCGAATTTTCGCAATTTCAACTGAAAATGATTGGAATTGACTACCCCAATATAATAAAACTTTCTACTAGAAATGTCGTCAGCGATGTCAATTCCTGCTGGGTACATCAGAAACAGCTGCCGTTGCTTATCAACGCTGCACACAATGTTGCTCCACCAGAGGGCACACCTCACCTCATCGCACAGCACAATCTCTGTCATTTGTTATTATTGTCTACACTTCATTTCGTGTCAAATGGCGAACCGAACTGAACCGAATGATGCGCCACACCACACAAAAGTCTCTCATTGACTTCTCGCCATGTCCTTCGAGGATCGTGCGTCTGTTGCTTGCTGCTGCTGCTGTGAGTGGCGACGACCAACAAGTGTAAATATTGCTCAAGGCACTGGCTTTATGTATCGGCGCTTAAATTTTATCCATGGACGGATGGACACAGTCAAATCCAAATACATATAAATGAAGCTATTGAAAAAATGTTTTTCATTAATAACGCCAAAGGATTCAGCAGGCAGACGGACACTTTACTGCATTGTCAGAGGCGGCTCGTTTTGTTGCCCTCTGTGAAACCACGTGTGCACTAAAGGCGTCAATGTGTGACGCCCATTATGTTGACATATGGGCGACAACCGACGCGTCGTCCTTGCAACAGCAACATCGAATGCAACAACAATGACAACGACAACAACGTAATGAAAACCGATTCATCATTAAAAGTTTAACAAACGCAACGTAAACGAAACACCGCACAGCACATCACAGCACATCGCAGTGTAACGTAACGTTATATAATACATATAACGTAACGATGCGTCTTTATGTGGCGTCATTAAAAAATCAATTAACTGTTTGAAGCGTTTGCTTTGACAGCATTTTTTATGCTGTTGTCGCGCCAACCTCGAGAACCTCGACAACTGCTGCGGGGCTTAAGTTGAAAAATTACGCGGATTAAATTTCCCAATAAAAAATACAGAAAACATTATAAAAAAAAATGTTGTAGAAAAATTATGAGAAATTTAATCCAAGCTCATGTGAAAAGATAAATGGATATTTGTGAAAAGTCGAAATTATTTTTAATGATTTGATTTAAACATTATAAGATTTGATCGAATGGGATTCGCGATATTTTACCTAAAATAGGTGCAAAAAGGAACATTGTGGAGTGAGCAAACTCTGCACTATTCATCGCATATACAATCTAAGGCTTTAGTATAAAAATCAGAAGAATCGACTGGGGAAAATTCGGGAAATCACATCTTCAACTTCAAATGGCTGTAGAAACGGAGCGTCGTAGAGGGTTCAAACTTTGCACTGATTATTCCATATCTGATTATTTGGTATAAAAATCATTACGATCGACTTAGTAGATGTAGAGATATAAGTAGAGGTGTCAAACTTTGCACATTTATCCTAATTTCAAATGACGGTAGAATCAAAACGGATTATCGTAGAAGGGTCAAACTTCGCACTTTATATCCCATATGAAATCTGATTATTTGGTATAAAAATCATAAGGATCGACTTAGTAGAAGTAGAGATATCAGTAGAGGTGTCAAACTTTGCACTTTTATCCTAATTTCAAATGACGGTAGAAACAAAACGGAGCATCGTAGAAGGGTCAAACTTCGCACTTTTGATCTAATATGAAATTTGATTATTTGGTATAAAAATCATTACGATCGACTTAGTAGAAGTAGAGATATAAGTAGAGGTGTCAAACTTTGCACTTTTATCTTAATGGCTGTAGAATCTTAAAGGAGCGTCGTAGAGGGATAAGGATCGACTTAGTAGAAGTAGAGATATCAGTAGAGGTGTCAAACCTTGCACTTTTATCCTAATTTCACTTTTTTTTCCTAATCGCACTTTTTATCTCATATGAAATCTGATTATTTGGTATGAAAATCATAAGGATCGACTTAGTAGAAGTAGAGATATCAGTAGAGGTGTCAAACTTTGCACTTTTATCCGTATTTCAAATGACGGTAGAAACAAAACGGAGCATCGTAGAAGGGTCAATCTACGCACTTTTTATCTCACATAAATTCTGATTATTTTGTATAAAAATCAGAAGGATCGAGGAGTAGACATATCACATATTTAACTTCAAATGGCTGTAGAGTCCAGACGGAGCGTCGAGAAGGGTCAAATATTGCACTTTTTATCGTAACTTCAAATAGCTGTAATTTCTAAACGGAGCATCGTAGAAGGATGAAACATCGCATTAAAAATCTAAAGCTATGGTATAAAAATCAGATGAATCGACTGGGATGGATCTGTGAATTCACATCTTCAACTTCAAATGATTGTAAAATTTTCGATGCAGCAAATTAAACTTGACTTAGTCTGCTCACTGGCCCAAAAGGTTAACGAATACGTTACAAGGACATCAGCGTGTAAAGAGGTTATTTGCATTTCAAATAGACTACAAAATGGTGATAACACTCAATGACAAAAATCTGTTTAATTTTACGATGCGCATATCACGTTCGCCGGGACATTAGCTTGGTGCAGCCTCACTCGATCTATAAATCCCAAAAGCACTAACAACAAAACTTAATTTTACGCCTTTTTCATTACAATTATTTTCACGCGTTACGCCAAAGACAAACAACATTTTCAAATACAAAAGCGAAATTAATTGCACAACTCCAACCAAGGGGTGGTGGCACTGAGACGGTCGAGTATTACTATTCAAAAAAAATATATAAATTAGCATCTGGCAACACTAACAACCACCCAGTGCGCCCACTGCTGCCACTGCTGCTATCGTTTCGCGTTTCGTTTGTTTTCGGTTCATGAATATTCATGGACACGAAAGGACATTTTATTCAAGTTTTTTTTTTTTGCGACATTGTCGTCGTTTTGTACAAGGATTTTGCTACATTTACGTTTTGTAAAAGCAACGTTGCACGAGTGTAATTAGTCGGATATCTAGTGAGGCTATAGCCTTCGACTGCCACCCATGGCAACAGGTTGAGGTCATTGCAGGATACTTTCCGTTGTACGCACATCTTTAAAATTACACACACAATTGTAATAAGGATAGTGGGTGGGGGGGTGGTGCAAGCGAAAGAAGAGTCGCTGTTATTCCAAGTCTAGGTAAACAACATGTGAAGTCACGACGACAAACATGGTAGAAATTGTTTCAAAAGGTAGCAAAAGTATCCTAGAACTCAGCAACTACCAGAAATGTTTTGCAAAATTTCAGCTGACTTTGTTGATATCTAATGTTCTAATGTGTGGTATTTATTTTGCTGGGCACACAGGTGGCACTTGTTAGCTCAGGGTGTCCTCGGCTTATAATTTGTGCGTAAACATTATGCATTTGGCTTGTTTAACTAAAACATATTAGGTATTTTAAGAGGAATGTTTATTTAGCTACTTTATGGTTTTTCTTAAGGACAAATCAGGGTTTACAAATTCTGAACATAAAAGCAAAATTATTATCTTGCACACAGAAAACTGATTTGTTGCGGCAACCATCTAATTGCAATACCGAATCATTCGGTTGCGAAAACAACTGATAAAGTAGTTGCAACAACCACTTAATTCAGTTGTGGCAACCTCTTAGACGGTGAGCATGAGGTTATGGCAACATCCAAGTCGGTGATCATGAGGTTGTTACAACTTCCTAATCGGTGAACATGAGGTTGTAATAATCTCCAATTTGGTGATCATGAGGTTGTGACAATCTCCGAATTGGTGAGCATGAGGTTATCGCAACCTCCTAGTCGGTGAGCAAAACTATTTCCATTGAGACATATGGTCACATATATTTTTATTAATTTTATATTTAATAGCTATAGAACAAAATTGGACTACGAGCAAAAAGTTGCGCGGACTAACATTTCCATTAGAATAAAAAATGCTACGTTCATTTTAATGCCATGAGGTTACAAGAAATGTAACCTCATGCTAAAGGAGGATTTTTCTTTGTATGTAAGAATTTATTTCGGACACCACAAATAGGTTCGCGGAAAGAAAAGGGTTTAAGTAAAATTCTTACTTCGTCCGGTATAAAATGTATGATATATGTGTTATGTGAGGTATTTGAACATAAATGGTCAGGCACCGGTGACAAAAAATCTATCCTACTTATTTTCAATACCAGACAATGTAGTTGAATAAGTTATCGAACTTCAAAGCATTATTGACTTTGCTCTGCTAGTTTTTCTATAATCGTGATTTCTATATACTGACGGACATCGCTATATCAACTCTGGATCAATGACGCACAAATCTTCTCGTGGGTGTTAAAAACGAATGACAAAACTGAAGATATCCCCTTCACTCTTATTGTAGTTTATAAAAAGAATGCATTTTTCTTAAAGAATTCATTAGATCTCGATTACGATTTCGTATCTATACAATTCGTAATAAGATGAACGCAGATATCGTAACGAGATAATGTAGTTTATTCGAAATGAGAAAAAACGATTCTGGATCGATATCGCATCGAATATCGAGATTAATTCGAAAAACTTTGCGATATCGAAGTGTTAAATATTTAAATATTAAATATTTTTTATTGTACGAAAAATTTAAAAAATTAGTGGTAATAAAGTAACGATATCGAACGTTTATATCGCAGTTAGTTGGAGAAAACTTCGATCATCGAAGAGCTTCGAGACATGGTTGACTAGATAGGTATATATAAACATTTTCTCTCAAAGTTTTTTCGGTACGAAAAAATTATTGGAAATCGGAACGAAATTAAACAAAAAAATTAAGAAAGTTCGAAATTGATTCGAAAATTACGCAGCCTGACATTTCTCGGAGACCTTTGATGCCTCGAAACTTTCTTGAGTAACTTCGATACAAAAAGTTCGATCTCGTTGCATTCTCGAATCTTATGTTAAAAAATGTTCGTACATTCAAATTCTTTGACAAGATTTGATATTTAAACATTTATCAAATCGATATCGTAATATTTTTCGCAGCAATGTCGAACTTTGATCATTTTTTTCTTCGATATCGTTTCGATTTCGAAAAATTTCTGGTATCGAGAAAACTTCGACAGAACGTTTCGATATCTACCTACCATCTAGGTGCAATTTTACTATATCGATATCGTTACGAGAACGGATTCGATATCGTGTGATTTCTCCATCTACTCGCATTGATCTCGTAACGATATCGATACTGGGTATTGTTAAAGAATGTATTGAATATACGAGAAATTTAAAAATTAGAATCGATAAAGCAACGAGTTTGAGCTTTTTTTATCGAAGTTTTTCGAGAGCTCTTCGAGGCATCGAAGGTTCTCGAGACATGACAGACTGGGGTGTTTAATTTGTATCCATCGTCGTTTTAATAGCAAAACTTACGCTTTCCATTAAAATATTTGATATAACTCGATAAAAAATGACTGGGTTTTTGCAGTACTATTTCAGTCATCCCTACTGGGAACGTGATTATGCATTTTTTAGTTAATCGAGCTCTTACTAGATCCAAATGCGCTACATTTGGTTTGTCGCATCGTGTGATTTTTAAAGTCCATGATTAGGTCCCGGTTTTTCATTACCTTGTTTAATTAAAATTCAGTCTACGGAAAAATTTTCTAGGAGTTCGTATCTCTGGATTGTGTACAAAATAAAAACACTCTTATGTTTGGTTTAAATTATATCAATTAACTTTATTAATTCACATTAACTAACAACTTTACTAATAACAAATTCTAACAACTGCTGCATATACACAATTTAACTCGACATTGATCACACACGAGATGTACTCGACTACTTTCCAATTACTACTGAAGTGCTGTGCCTCAGATGCGTCGCCCTTATATACTGCATGCATCAATTCGACAAGTTTTGACATGGTTCGACATGCTTCGAAAACCTTCTCCTATTTTCGTGTATGCTACATGCTATTTGCATCTCATTCGCACTCATGTGTTTTATTGTGCCGATCTTCCATCTCTTTCTTGCACATTGTCTCATTGCGCTAAATGATCTTCCGTCTATTTCTAACACATTGCTTAGTATATTATCATCACGACATATGATGACCCGATTATGATTATGCTCAAATGTATTTCACTTCTCATTTAATAAAAACATATTTATGGCCGTTTTCACCATCTTCGGTTAAGCACTAACTGCCACTTTAACTTAGAGTTACCCATAGAATATATGGAATTGAAACACTAAGCTGGATATTGTGAAAACGGCCCTTAGTGTTTTACTAATTACTCATTACCCGATTAAAAATTTTTTATAAGAACCAAATAAAATGTGGCTTTTATCAGGTCAATAAAATGGAAAAAGTTGAAAAGTTGAAAATCTAAATTGTCTAGTGGTATTTTTGGTATTTCAATTCAATATTGCATGGGTATTTTCTCTTTATTGTTTGAGAATTCCAAATCATATAAAATATATTCATGTGGGAAACTTGAAAACCCATTAATGAAAACTACTATAGAAGTAAAAAAAAATGGCAGTTTTATCAGATAAAAATATTATAATGTCTGACGTTTTATCAAAATCGGACGAATGATTTAGTCGTCGGTCTTTAATGGGTTATTATCGTACCGTAACTGTACGTTGAAATGTATTTAGGCTGTGTGCGAGTTTGTCCAAATTTGAAGACCAAACTAAATTATGGGGTTTACATTCTATTACTATACGATAATCGGAATTATCTAAAATCTGTAATCAATAAATTGAATAGGAAACACTGCATGACCGACACAATTTAGTGAAATTTCGAATTTAGACAAACTTGCACACATCTTTAGGGTGTGTGCGAATTCGTCTAAATTGCTGACTAAACAAAATTTTGTCGGTAATGCAGTGTTCGATTTTTCAATTTAGCAAATTTTCGTGCAGACTAAATTGAACTAAATTGGCAAACAGACATATAATAATCGATTGATTATGGACTTTAATAATTACCGAATTTAGATTGAATGAAAAGTCGTTAAATTTAGTCGAATTCGCACACACCCTTAGTGTCGGTTTCAAGTCAAAACCGATTGTGTCCCATATTTCAATAGAAAATAAAGCGGAATTCCAACTAAAACTGAAAATTCTAACTGTTTAAATGATTATTTTTTGTTTTAAAAAAATTTTAATTTCTCATATGTTGAACAAACCGAAAGTTTTAAGTTAATTTTAACTCTACAACAATTGCTTAAAAATAGGTATTGCAATAATATTGCACAATTTCAATATGAGCTTAGTATTATCACTCAAATAAACAATTTTAGAAAAATATTTTTCATGTCACATGAAAATTGTAAAATGCCATAACAAAAAAATAATGTAATTTATTGTTTTTCAATGCCAGACACATTTATTTTATAAATTTTACATACTACCCGAGCCCCGTTCAAGTACATACATCAAATATGCATTCTTCGGCGGTACAACTTCCGCGCACCATACTTGATGCCGAATTCCTGGGCAACTTGAAAAGGTTTCGTTCGCTGTGATTATCCTAAAATAGCAGAGGCCCAAAACCATATAGCCAAAGCATATCATTTTTTCAGCATGACTGAGTTTACAAATTTAATTTGAACCCATTTCTCAAGTCATATCACATGTTATTGTAGTCCATGCATATTTCTGAACAGTGTTGCCATTTATTTGCCATTATTATTGCCTCGCGGTCGTTTACTTTGAGCGATTCTTTCTTATTTTCCGCTGTATGCGATTTCAAGGATTCCTCGAGAGTGCGTCGCAAGTAGTTGGCTCTAATGTGGGTCTAATGTGGTTGCATAAGAATGACGAAATTCACATCGTGATGTAGTGGGTTGGAGGTAGCATTTATGTTTTTGTTGCGGACGATTTTTTATAACATCTTTTCTATTTTTCTAGTATTGCAGCTTTCTTCCGTTTCCGTTCGACATGTTCGCTCGTTGACCAGTATTGTGGGAAAATGAAATATATAGTTTTTGCGGTCTTTGTTTTTTGCAAATATTGGGGTTATTCGTAGAAAGAGGTCATTCGATGGGTCGCCTACGTCAACTAGCCAGCCAGATGTTTGGTTTCAGAATTTTTTTTTTTATTTCTCGATTTCTCGAATACTTTCTTCCCTTTTCCACAACTGCTTCGCATGTCTCCTGACTACTGGAGAAATGCCTCCAACAAAAATATGATTGTTTTTTCGCCTGAGTTGTTTTCATTTCGTCGCTCGGTTGATTTGGCTGACTAGCTCAGGCCGCCAGCGGTATGAATGTCCTGAACCAACAGACAGACAGACGGATATCAAAACATGCGGACAGACGGAGAGACAGCCTGATGTTAGATTGTATGGCCGAATGGACTCGTGTACAACATGAGGTACAACAAAAACAAAAACAACAATGTGAACGCGCACAAGAAAAACACTCATGTTCGCTACATTGCGCTCGTTAACATTATTGCGAAAAAGTTTTAGCCTGATCCCGTTGGACGTCGACGTATTGTAATAACCCGAGGGGCTTAGAGCATATTCAATAAATGTTGCTATGGCAGCGACAACGGAGGCAACATATGAAGAAATTAGTTTACGGATTTTGTTCAATTTATTTCAAGTATTTTTGATGAAATTTAATATTATTGCAGTGGCGCATTAAACTGAGCGTTATGGTTGGATTTCATAATGAGGCTATTTAAGCTTAAGGTTATTTTGTATTTTTGTTTATAAAAACAACTATAAATCATACCTTTAAATGCTACACCCACAAAAATGCTGTATTCGAATGAAAGTAAAACGTATTTCAAATAAAAACATATGTATTTGATTTCATCCAAAATCACATGTGTTTAGTTTAACTACATCGGTGGTTTTGTTTTTTGTTTTTTGTATGGAAAACAAATACATAAATTGACTGCATTTACGACACTTGTATTGAGAATAACTGCATTTTTATTTAGATGCTTTTACTACATTATATATTTATTTTCTTCTAGAAAACTTCCAATATTAACAAAAACATGTGTACATTTAAACAAATACATAATGCAGTAAAACTAAGTGCAAATGTAGTATTTTTATACATTTAAATTCATTCATTCAAAATGTATAAAAATACAACAGTTGCACTTAGTTTTACTGCATTATGTATTTGTTTAAATGTAATCTAAACTATATATTCTTTCAAAAGTATATTTTTATAAATAGTTATATATTTGTTTTACAAGAATTTATAAAAATCTTCTATTGAATAAATACAGAATGCTTTTATTTAGATGAAAGCATTACGAAATATGCAACCATAATCGTCAACAGTTCTGACAACGCTATAGAACCGATACATTTTAGTGTGTACCAAATATGAATAGTATACGCTCGCAGAGAATTCTTTGTCTTTCATTTTACGTTCAACGCGTTTTGTTCAGAATATTCGGTTTGTTTGGGTTTCGTTTATACCTACACACTTTCACAATACATCTGTCGGAAGTTTGCATAAATTTTAAATAATTAACAAAAAAAATGCAGAAAATAAATACATTCTGTAGTAAAATCAAGTCAGATAAATGCAAATGTATTTAAAACTAATAAAAAAAACAGCAGAACTATAAAACAAATACATCATTTTTCGGTGTTTGTTTTCAACAGAATATTTTGAAGAATCACAAAATCAGAAATTCGAATCTTAATACAGAAACAAATAAGAGGCAACATATTTAAAAGACGACACTATGCAGTAAATAATAAACAGTTTTGCGTTCTATCCAGAATCATCGTAAAAAAATTCGATGGATAATGAAATGGATAATTTAAGTGTTTTATAATGATGGATATTGATGGATAGAAAAACACGAATTCCACCAATAGTTTTTGACTTAAAACAAAAATAAAATTTTAATTCTCGTGATTTTATGTATATTTTGGACTTTGATTTTTATATTTCATTTATTTCATGTTTTTAAATAAATCCCAAATAAAAAGAAAATAATCACCAGTTTTGAGATTAAGGGCCGTTTTCACCATCTTCAGTTAAACACTAAATGCCACTTTAACTCAGAGTTACCAATAGAATATATGGAATTGAAACACTTAACTGGACATTGTGAAAACGGCCCTCAAAACTGCCACTTTAACTCAGAGTTACCAATAGAATATATGGAATTGAAACACTTAACTGGACATTGTGAAAACGGCTCTCAAAAGTGTAAATTATAATTTTAATCAAAAAAAAAATCCAATAATCAAAAAAAAAATATTTCAATAAAAAATAAAATATAAAATTTTAGAAAATTAATTTTTAAAATATGATGCCATCAAAATACCATCTCGAAATTCGGTACGAACATTTATATTAAATCAAACAACATATCTAATTTTTACGGAATTTAAAAAGAGTCATTTTTAACAAGGATTGGAATTTAAACGAATAACGGTTTCTGTTTTAAGTTTTTATAACGAAACGGTTTCGGTATACCGGTTCTAAGTTATTGTTCGGTTTTGAATTCGGTTTTTGCATAAAATTTCTTATTTTCTATATTTTTCAATGTCTTTAACAAAAAACCTAGGGTAAAGTGGGACATGGGGTAATGTTGGAAATTGCACTTGATGGCCATGTATTTGCATTTAATATATATATTCGAAATTGAGCTGTTTTGAAAGATCACTCAAAAATCAATTAAAACACTTATAAATGGTATTCTGTTAATGCAAACAGTTAGATCATGATTCATGAACCAGTCTATAGAATAGACCCTTTAAAAGAATTTCAAAATTATTTTATTACAATGTTTATTACGTGTCCAACTTTACCGTAGGTTTTTAACAAAGAAAAATTGTGCGCAACGTTATTTTTATCATAAGTTTAAATTGCGGCAAATCGATTCGAAGAAAATAGGTCAATGAATAGCTCGATACCCTTTTCAGTTGCCTAAATTGCATTGAAATCGAAGAAAGTGAGTTCCAACGGCTGGTCAAATGGCACACATAACGTTTAAAATAATTATTTAAAAAACTATTAATAATATTGTTACGAAAAGATGTAATTTGCCCCATAGTGCAAGCAATCAACAATAATAAATGAGACGCAAGACAATTCAGCGCACTAAGCAATGTGTTAGAAAGAGACGCACTGAGGCAGTGTTCGAGAAAGAGATGGAAGATCAGCGCATTAAAACAAATGAGTGCAAATGAGATGCCAATAGCATGCGTCATTCACGAAACGATTAGAAGGTTCTCGAAACAAGTCGAATCTTGTCGAAACGTGTCGAACTGATGCATGCAGTATATAAGGGAGCCGCATTTAAGGCACGGCACTTCAGTTGTTATTTAATAATGAACTAGTGCGTCTCGTGAGTGAACATTGTAAAGCTAAATTGTAGAAATTCAGCAGTTGATATAAGTGGATATTCTTTAAGTTGTTATTTAATTAAATAAAGTTAATTAATACTAGTTGAAATAATACTAGTTAAAACCAAATATTAGTGTTTTTTGTTTTGTACACAATCCAGCGATACGAACTTGTAGGACAGTTTTCCGTAGACTGAATTTTCGTAATAATATGGTATTTTTTTCTGGGTACAGTTATATCGAAAATGTTTTCGTCAAGATTTTGTTTATTTTAAGAATATTCGAAATACTCATGTTAGATTTACTAATATCGAATATCGAATTCAAGATAGAGAAATCAAGATAAAATATATAGAAAAGTGTTAAGTTAAGAAATTCAAGATACTTATTGAATAGAAATCGAGAATGTAAATAATGTCGGGAATTGCCAATTTCAAAGTTTCAATTCGAATGACTTTAATTAAAAACACTATAATCTCAAATGCTTGTTTTAAGGTCAGTTTTAACAAATTTCGTATATTTTGAATTCGAAATTGGATATTTTGAATCGGGAATTGGATATTTTGAATCGGGAATTGGATATTTTGAATTGGGAATTGGATATTTTGAATCGGGTATTTTGAATCGGAAATTGGATATTTTGAATTGGGAATTGGATATTTTGAATCGGGAATTGGATATTTTGAATCGGGTATTTTGAATCGGAAATTGGATATTTTGAATCGGGAATTTGCATCGAATATTCAAGATTCAGAAAAGATTATATAGTAGTATTAGTTCTTCGGTTCTTAGTTCTGTACTTTTAATTACTGCTGTAATTTACGACGAGGGTCAACTTAAAGCGCGTGCACAGCACCTGTTACTCTGCATAATTTTGAGCAGCTTCTGCACAATTAGCACTATTTTAATTTGCATCAAATTAGGCAAAAGTCTAATGCAAATGAGACACGCGCGAATATGCTGCCAGACAGACTACGTTGCGTGCCAGTCAAAATAGTAGAAAATTTTAAGTAGTCGAAAATATGAAGTAGTAGACAGACAAAGATACCAACAAAAAAAAAGAAAAGCGAAAACTTTGAAGTCATAAAATTCACACCGCCGCGCCACAGACTGCCAACCACTTAAGCAGCACGTTAAAAGAAACTTTTTAATGAAATTGCCAAAAAAATAAATAGAAAAACAAACACAAAACAGTATGGAATATTGCAGAACTCAGTGCACGAGTCAGTTAAACCTGTACCAAACAGTACACGGAACGACACATCAAGGGTCTTAAAGGCAGCCAATAAAATGTACGGTAGACGCCAAAGCAGAAATATTTTTGAAAAAGTTTGGCAGTCAATATGGAGTTCCATAACCTGTGTTTTCGAATTTTTTTTTTGTCATAGTTTTAAGAGTCTCATTTTCATTTTGAAAATGCAATTTTGCCAACGTGAATTTTGATGAATTTTCTACGGTTTTTCGGTTGTTGAGCAACTGCGCGCGCGGTTGCTTCTTCAATCGGCAAACCAGGCAGCCCTCAATTCAGTCAAAGAATCCAACAGCCGCAACGTTATTTTTATCATAAGTTTAAATTGTGGCAAATCGAGTTGCAGTTACCATGGCCATGCCCATGATGATGATGAATCCATCAAAAAGTGCAGCCCACCCGCAACCGTCTGTCAGGGTTGCAAATATCTGTCTGTGCCCGCAAAGTTCGTCTTTAGATGGCTTCAACGTCTGTGAAGCTTACTCTAAGTCTGTCGGTTTCCTTGGAAATGTTTAAAAATCATTGCAGCTCATTCCCATCAGCTCATTCCCAGCAGAATGCGGCGGCAAAGTATTTTTTGATTTTGGTTTTTGATGCACAACAATTTAGCGCCGCTATTTACCGACATTAGTTCGGGAGCAGAAGCAGGTATTCAGCAGGAAGGGCAATAGAAGCCGATGACAGTGGGGCAAAATTTGATTTTAAATTTTTTAGTGTAAAATTTAATTTTTATTGAAAAATTGAATTTTTAATGAAAAATTGAATTTTTAATGAAAATGGAATTTTTAGTGAAAAATTTAATTTGTATTGAAAATTTAATTTTTAGTGAAAATGGAATTTTTAGTGAAAAATAGAATTTTTAGTGAAAAATAGAATTTTTAGTGATAAATGGAATTTTTAGTGAAAAATGGAATTTTTATTGAAAAAATGGAATTTTTAGTAAAAATTTGAATTTTTAGTGAAAAATGGAATTTTTAGTGAAAAATAGAATTTTTAGTGAAAAATGGAATTTTTAGTGAAAATTTGAATTTTTAGTGAAAATTTGAATTTTTAGTGAAAAATGGAATTTTTAGTGAAAAATAGAATTTTTAGTGAAAAATGGAATTTTTAGTGTAAAATGGAATTTTTAGTGAAAAACGGAATTTTTAGTGAAAATTTGAATTTTCAGTAAAAATTTAATTTTTAGTGAATATTTGAATTTTTAGTGAAAAATGGAATTTTTAGTGAAAATTTGAATTTTTAGTGAAAATTTGAATTTTTAGTGAAAATTTGAATTTTTAGTGAAAAATGGAATTTTAAAGTGAAAAATTGAATTTTCAGTAAAAAATTGAATTTTTATTGAAATTTGAATTTTTAGTGAAAATTTGAATTTTTAGTAATAATTTAAATTTTTAGTTAAAATTTGAATTTTTAGTGAAAATTTGAATTTTGAGTGAAAATTTGAATTTTTAGTGAAAATTTGAATTTTTAGTGAAAATTTGAATTTTTAGTGAAAATTCAAATTTTTAGTGAAAATTTGAATTTTTAGTGAAAATTTGAATTTTTAGTGAAAATTCGAATTTTTTAGTGAAAAATTGAATTTTTTAGTGAAAAATTAAATTTTTAGTGAAAATTTGAATTTTTAGTGAAAATTTGAATTTTTAGTGAAAATTTGAATTTTTAGTGAAAAATGGAATTTTAGTGAAAAATAGAATTTTTAGTGTAAAATGGAATTTTTTGTGAAAAACGGAATTTTTAGTGAAAAATTGAATTTTTAGTGAAAATTTTAATTTTTAGTGAAAATTTTAATTTTTAGTGAATATTTGAATTTTTAGTGAAAATTTGAATTTTTAGTGAACATTTGAATTTTTAGTGAAAATTTGAATTTTTAGTGATATTTGAATTTTTAGTGAAAATTTGAATTTTTAGTGAACATTTGAATTTTTAGTGAAAAATGGAATTTTTAGTGAAAAATAGAATTTTTAGTGAAAAATAAAATTTTTAGTGAAAATTTGAATTTTTAGTGAAAAATTCAATTTTTAGTGAAAAATTGAATTTTTAGTGAAAAATTGAATTTTTAGTGAAAAATTCAATTTTTAGTGAAAAACTGAATTTTTAGTGAAAAATTGAATTTTTAGTGAAAAATTGAATTTTTAGTGAAAAATTGAATTTTTAGTGAAAAATTGAATTTTTAGTGAAAATTTGAATTTTTAGTGAAAATTTGAATTTTTAGTGAAAAATGGAATTTTAGTGAAAAATAGAATTTTTAGTGTAAAATGGAATTTTTTGTGAAAAACGGAATTTTTAGTGAAAAATTGAATTTTTAGTGAAAATTTTAATTTTTAGTGAAAATTTTAATTTTTAGTGAATATTTGAATTTTTAGTGAAAATTTGAATTTTTAGTGAACATTTGAATTTTTAGTGAAAATTTGAATTTTTAGTGATATTTGAATTTTTAGTGAAAATTTGAATTTTTAGTGAACATTTGAATTTTTAGTGAAAAATGGAATTTTTAGTGAAAAATAGAATTTTTAGTGAAAAATAAAATTTTTAGTTAAAATTTGAATTTTTAGTGAAAATTTTAATTGTTTAGTGAAAATTTAAATTTTTAGTGAAAATTTTAATTTTTAGTGAACATTTTAATTTTTAGTGAAAATTTGAATTTTTAGTGAATATTTGAATTTTTAGTGAAAATTTGAATTTTTAGTGAACATTTGAATTTTTAGTGAAAATTTGAATTTTTAGTGATATTTGAATTTTTAGTGAAAATTTGAATTTTTAGTGAAAATTTGAATTTTTAGTGAAAATTTGAATTTTTAGTGAAAATTTGAATTTTTAGTGAAAATTTGAATTTTTAGTGAAAATTTGAATTTTTAGTGAAAATTTGAATTTTTGTGAAAATTTGAATTTTTAGTGAAAATTTGAATTTTTTAGTGAAAAGTTGAATTTTTAGTGTAAAATTGAATTTTTAGTGAAAAATTGAACTTTTCATTTAAAATAATGTATCCCACACCACAGTGTTCTAACTGCATTTCCTTCCGAATGCATTCAAGCAACTGGTAATAATCTCAGCTCTTTCAAAGATTATTTGATTCTCGAGTGCTCGTCGAGCCCACCACATACCGTACAGCTGCCGCGAACTGTTTGTCTGTTCTGTCTGTCAGACTGACTGCTTTCAGTGACTGACTGTCGGTGCAAACATTTGCGCCAACTACCCTGGGAAATTATTATATTAAATGCAACCGCGCCACATTATGATTAAGGCAGCTACTTACCGCACGGCCGGATATTTATGTAGTTGGTTGTTGTAACTACTACTTGTTGTTCACTGCAATCAAATTCATATTTTATTACATTCAATTCTCTCCGCTTACTTACTGCTCTAATATTATAACGAAATATTTTTAGTGAAAATTTCAATTTTTAGTGAAAATTTCAATTTTTAGTGAAAATTTGAATTTTTTAGTAAAAAATTGAATTTTTAGTGTAAAATTGAATTTTTAGTGAAAAATTGAATTTTTAGTGTAAAATTGAATTTTTAGTGAAAAATTGAACTTTTCATTTAAAATAATGTATCCCACACCACAGTGTTCTAACTGCATTTCCTTCCGAATGCATTCAAGCAACTGGTAATAATCTCAGCTCTTTCAAAGTTTATTTGATTCTCGAGTGCTCGTCGAGCCCACCACATACCGTACAGCTGCCGCGAACTGTTTGTCTGTTCTGTCTGTCAGACTGACTGCTTTCAGTGACTGACTGTCGGTGCAAACATTTGCGCCAACTACCCTGGGAAATTATTATATTAAATGCAACCGCGCCACATTATGATTAAGGCAGCTACTTACCGCACGGCCGGATATTTATGTAGTTGGTTGTTGTAACTACTTACTTGTTGTTCACTGCAATCAAATTCATATTTTATTACATTCAATTCTCTCCGCTTACTTACTGCTCTAATATTATAACGAAATATTGCGAAATTCCATCAATATTGTTCTCTGAAAATAGTAGCAAATCCAAGCAAAATTATCACAACCTTCTTCAGCACAAAATTAATTTCACAGTGGTTCCACACACACTCGCACATCCACAAATCCCATAGTCCTCCGAATTTGTATTATTATTTTCCTAATTCAATTGGATGCTTTCACTCAATCAACACATGAAGAGTCTAAAACATGACATTTCAACGTTCCGTGCGTCATAAATAATGACAGCAAAACGTATGGAAAAATGTTACCATTTTTGTGGTTCTGGTATTTCTTTTTTTATTTTGGGATCTACTCTACTCTATAAGATGCCATTAATGTTTTTACTCTGGGCATAGTTGAGCTGCCTTCAACTGTGGATTATGATTTCGTTTTTGTGGCATTGCCCGGTAATCCGTTGTAGATTTGTTTTGACATTCTTGCTTTGCTCATCTTTCGAATATAAAAAATAAAAACGAAAAAACCTTTTCGCATATATGATTTCGACAATCTAATTCACTGCGGTAGTCTGTGCATAGTTTTCTAATCTAAATTCAAGTGGTTCACTTGATTTGTTAGAGTTTATTTATTTTTGTCATAATTTCATCAAATTTTCATTGAGTGAATTAGTTACAATGCGATGTAAGTACACATGACATGCACTCAATTCTTGATAAGCCTCGAAATTGTGTTGCGTAAATATTATTCTTAAAGATTTAAAAATCATAGCACGTTTGCAAAAGTTTTTGAAAATATATTTAAGATTAAATTCTCTTTTTATTTTTTACTGATTTTTAAAAAATAATTTGTAAGAATATTTTACTGCTTCATTTTAAAATTTAAAAACCTTTGAAATAATAAAAAAAAAGAATATATGTATAAATATATACCTTAATAGTAAGAGTTTGATGAACAAAACTCATCAATATGATGTACACTTGTCCATTAATATGATGAAATGGAGTCTTCGCATAATTAGCCATTAAATATTATAAATCTTACAGGAATTATAAATACATAAATGGAGACAAATTGTTGGTTTGTTGGTTTGAAATTTTATGATAAAAAAAAATATTGAAAATGAAAAATATTTAAAAAATACGATTTTAATTCAATGAAGGAATTCGTCAATTTGATGAATCTTGGTTGTAGGTAACATTTTTGTTTGTGTGAAGAAGATTTATTCTCCTGGAGAACATGCAAAATTGCTGTTGCATTTTTCGCAGAAATAATATGTATTTGTTTTCAAACATCTTGCGTTGTCTGTAATATTCTCTCATATGCTTTATTTTGCAATGTCCGTCTGCCAACGCCATCTGTTTGTTTGAGTGCCTATCTGTCGATATGTTGAAAGTAAACAAGAGCAATTATTCTAGATATGCAGAGAGTATATTCATAGGTATCAAAAAAGTTACTAAGAAAATCCAGAATGTTTCCGTTTAGCTGTATATCACTCTATATATTTCTTGATTTCTTCTGTATTTTAGATATTTTTCGCTCCGTGTATCGGTTTTAAAATGGTTTTTAAAAAATTGTATTTATAAACGTACCACACATTTTCCGAAACTTATTAAAGTAATTTTAGGATAAATGGAAAATTTTAAAAAGTACAAAAGATTCCCATGAAAAATTTTAAAAGCTACAAAACAGACGAAAATAAAAAGTGCAGACTGAAAAAATTTCACAAAATCACAACTGACAACAAAAAAAGACAGACACAAAAAAAATCACAAAGGTATAAAATTTTCCAGTCACCCAAAAAATATGCGTACTTTAAAACTATACCATATCTATATATATAAAACTCTTGGTCCGTCTGTCAGTCTGTCGGTCTGTCTGTCTGTCTGTCTGTCTGTCTGTCTGTCTGTCTGTCTGTCTGTCTGTCTGTCTGTCTGTCTGTCTGTCTGTCTGTCTGTCTGTCTGTCTGTCTGTCTGTCTGTTTGTTCCAGCATCACGTCTAAACCGCTGAACCGATTTAACTGAAATTTTGCACCAGGATACTATGGAGTCCGGAGGGTGTCATAGGCTATATATGGGCGGGATTGGACAAAGGGGCGTGGTACCTCCCATACAACCTAAACTTTCAAAACGACATAACTCAGCACATATACAATCTAAAAAGATGAAACAAAAAAATAAAATTCACCACACTAAAACTCACCACACTAAAACTCACCACACTAAAACTCACCACACTAAAACTCACCACAATAAAACTCTCCACGCTAAAACTCACCACACTAAAAATTCACCATTCTAAAACTCACCACACCAAAATTCACCACACTAAAATTCACCACACTAAAACTCACCACACTAAAACTCACCATACTAAAAACTCACCACACCGAAACTCACCACACTAAAACTCACCACACTAAAACTCACCGCACTAAAACTCACCACAATAAAACTCACTACACTAAAACTCACTACACTAAAAATTCACCACACTAAAACGCACCACACTAAAACTCACCACACTAAAAATTCACTAAACTAAAAATTCAACACACTAAAACTCACCACATTAAAACTAACTACACTAAAACTTCTACTGAGAAAAACACTATGGGGAAGAGTTCTACCGGGAAGAATTCTACGGTAAAGCGTTCTATGGGGAAAAATTTTACGGCGAAGATTTCTACTGACAAGAATTCTACGGCGAAATATTCTACTGTCTGAATTGTCTTTGAGAAAAGTTGTTGTGTATTATTTGGTTACTACATTTATAAAACCAATAAAAACTTCCACAACGAAGCACGGGCCCCTGATATAAAAAATAATAATAATGTTTTTTTATATTAATAAAATCGCTTTGTATCTATGAATTCACAAAATCTCGGCACGAGTCGTGCACGGGTCCAGCTAGTTATAAAATATAAACAGATACAAATTACTTCGTATAAACTAATAATTATGTATTTCGAGATTTCAAAAAAAAAGGAACACCAAATAGTACTAAAATACAAACCTATTCAAAATTGCAAGCATAATACAGCAAAAATACTCCTTTTATAGAAATTTGACGAAAAATAGGTTTAAATCTAATATTTCCAAATTTAGGAAAATACCACAAAGTTAGTAATTTTTCTCGTTAGTTTGGACTATTTTCTAGAATAGGGGTTTCGCCCCCAACAGAAAATACACGCATTTTTTGTTATTTCTGCGAAAAACTCAATCACGAAATTTGATGCTGTGCCGATGCTGTGTTATATTCGCATGTTCGCCCCCAACAGAAAATACACGCATTTTTTTGTTATTTCTGCGAAAAAACTCAATCACGAAATTTGATGCTGTGCCGATGCTGTGTTGTATTCGCATGTTCAAAAGGCATGAATTTCACTCATCAGAAGTCTGGTATATGCTATTGTGTTCGATTTACTGCTACACAAATGATAGAAGAAAGCAATAACAAAACATATGCATATGTTTGCACCATCGAAATGCATTTTGTGAGTAATTTTTTTTTTATATAAAACTACTAAAGATTGTTTTTGTACAAGAAGAGATTTTCTGTTTTTGGTGGTAAGAGTTACTTGATTAAAGATCAAAATTTCATTTTTTCTGAATAAAGATTAAAAAATAACTCAAAATTGACAAAAAAAAATTAAAATTTTTGAATTTTAATAAAGTTTAATTTTAGTATGGTATTCTATTTTATACTAAAATTTACACAGACAAAAAGAAAAATAAAATAGAATAAAAAATTTGTATTGAAAATATTTTTATTTAAAGTACTGTTTATTTTTTCTTCTATGAAGTGGCTTAATGAAATCTAAAATTTCGAATGGAACTATATCAAATATTTTCCGATTAAAAACTGAGTATGCGATCAAAATCAGCGAAATACATAGAAATGATTTATGAAATGCCCATAGAAAAATCGTATTGTGTAGTTGTTTGCACTATAAGACTAAACTAAGTGTGAAAAAACATATATTATATTTGTTTAAATTAATATAGCCTTTAGTAATGAAATGTTTATTTTATACAACCACTTTAGCTGGCATTATTTTTACACTGCATGTTCAACTCTCCGTAATTTCTTGAAAAAGCAATAATCCCACAAGTTCAAATAAGATTTGATTATCTGCAGCAATTTTACTTAAGAGCAACTCACGCAATACCATTTCCATTTTTTCTTCTTTTTATTCTTGATGCCAAAACAAAATGTAATTACAAAAGTTGGCAAATAAAGAATGAATGAAAGCACGAAAAAGAAAACAATGCACATTTTATGATTTATGAAAAGCATAAATAAAATAAAACAAAAAAGTAAAATGAGAAAAACTTGCGGCAAAAATAAAAAAATTATGTAATCGTAAATTGAATTTGATTGTCCGCCAACTAAATTTAATTTTCTCTGGTGCATAGTCGAAAGTATAAAAAAATCAAAAAAAAACCGACAAACTCAACGACAGACAGCTGAGCAGAGTATGACAGCATTACTAGACGTCAGTCTATCTGCCTGTCTGTCAGTCGGCCTTTCTGACCGTCTGACTTTAGCTCAACTGATATTTAGCATATTTCATTTTTGAGAGCGGGCAGAACCCACCTTTGAAATGCTAAAACATCTCAACAACCGAAAGTAGTAAAAGACGACCGACAGAAGATGCAGCAGAAAACAATGACAAAAACTTATTTAAACTTGTCAACCGCCTCTCCCCAGTATTCCCCACACCTGCCCTATAAACAGCCTTTACCGTTGTTACCTGCGCCTCTCTGCTCTCTCTCTCTATTGCCGCAGCATTATCTCTATCTCTGTTGCACTGGCTGCCGCTGCAACTATTTTCAATAAAAAGGATACTTGACATTTTGCAAGAGGACATTTGTGCTGGCGGCTGGCTTGTATTGCATGCGGCTGCCAGTGTTGCCAGAGTGCTCAAGAAAATTCCTACTCCAGCTGTTGTTGTTGTTGCTGCTGCTGTTGTTTCTTTAACGTACAACTTTTTGTCTTTGGCATTTTGAAAATTTGTTTTCTCTGCAGATGGATGGAATTCATAAATACGCAACCCGCACCCGTCACCCGGCGTCCATCGCCCTCCATCGCACATATTTGTTTGTAACTAACGGTTGTAATGTTTGTCTGTCTGTCTGTCTTCTGCTGGTTGTTCCTAATCTGGTTGTTTTTTGTTGTTGTTCTTGCTTTATAACTGTAGTTGATATCCTTTGTTAAATTCTATGCAAACTGTCTGTTTCGACCAAAACTATTTGTTTAATGCTTGCAGTCCTTTCTCGTCGACCCCCTCCCCCAACAACTTTTCAGACATTTGCCGGCATATTCATATTTTTCGTTGATTTATTTGTTGGTTTTAGTTATATTTTCAATTTCTTACCTGGTTTAGCAATTTGTGTATTTGCTTAGACAAATTGATAAACTGTTGTAGGATCTTGCTGGGATCTGATTTGTAACTCGTACTTGTAATGGGCTGAAAAAAAAAACAATAGTTTACTTAAAATATGTCCGGGATTAACATATCTAGTAATTTATATAATGAAAGTATTTGACGTATGAGTAACAATGAATTTAAACAGTAATTAATTTAATAAACATTCACAATATTAAAAAAATTAAAGAACAAAACAAATAAAAAAAACTCAAAGCTAAATTGAATAAAATCCAATTAAAAAAAAAATGCATTTCATATATTCATTAAGGTACCATGGTACAACTTGACGTATGCGCAACAATTTATATATTTATAACTATTATTTCGTACCCGGGCTCCGCAACGGGGTTATTTTTTTTTTATTTATCACATTTTTTTAGCATAGCTGTTCATATTTGTTTTTCTCGCTTCTTTATTTTTTTCCCGTTCTTTTTGTTTTGCCATTTTTTTTTAGCTATTCTTTTGATTTTTCCTTTTTCCTTTTTTGTATTTGGTTGCTTCTGTTATTTCCTTTAATTTTGTTTTTAATATTCACTTTTCTTTTTGCTTTATATTTTTTTATATTTGTGTTTTACTTTTGTTTTTAAATTTTGTTTTGTGCGTTTTTGGTTTTGATATTTTCGGCGTTATTGATTTTATGTGTTTTGCTTTGTTTTTATTTGGTTGCTTCTGTTATTTCCTTTAATTTTGTTTTTAACATTCACTTTTCTTTTTGCTTTATTTTTTTTATATTTGTGTTTTACTTTTTTTTTTTAAATTTTGTTTTGTGCGTTTTTGATTTTGATATTTTTGGCGTTATTTATTTTGTGTGTTTTGCTTTGTTTTTGTATTTTTGTGTTTTTGCTTTTGGTTTTATGTTTTTGATATTTATTTGTACCTTTGTTTTTTCTTTTGCTTATGATTTTGTTTTTTGCTTTTGTTTTTATGTTTGTATTTGCTTTTTATTGTATTTTTGCTTTTGTTTTTGAGTTTTTTGCTCTTTTTGTTTTTGTTTGGATTTTGAATTTTGTGTGTTTTATTTAGTTTTTGTATTTTTGCTTTTATTTTTTTGTTTTGTGATTTTGCTTTTGTTTTTATGTTTTTGATTTTGTTGTTGCGTCTTTTTTTTATTTTTGCTTTTGTTTTTATGTTTTTAATTTGTACTCTTATTTGTATCTTTGTGTTTCTTTTGTTTTTGTGTTTTTGCTTTAGTTTTTATGTTCGTATTTGCTTTTGTGTTTTTGCTTTTTTTTTATGTTTGCTTTTGTTTTTGTGTTTCTGCTTTTGTTCTTTTTATTTGTTTTTTATCTGTGTTTTTTATTTTATTTTGCTGTTGGTTTTTTGTATTTGCTTGTTTGTATTTGCTTTTTTTGTTTTTGTTTGGATTTTGTGTGTTTTATTTAGTTTTTGTATTTTTTCTTTTATTTTTTTTTTGTTTTGTGATTTTTCTTTGGTTTTTATGTTTTTGATTTTGTTGTTGCGTCTTTTTTTTGTTTCTGCTTTTGTTTTTATGTTTTTAATTTTGTATTTTTATTTGTATCTTTGTTTTTCTTTTGTTTTTGTAATTGCTTTAGTTTTATGCTTTTGTGTTTGATTTTTTGTTATGTTTGTGTTTTTGCTGTTCTATATTTTTTTTTTATTTTAGTGTTTTGTTCTATCTTTATAGCTGGTGTAAGTCCCAAGTTATAACGCGTTGAAAGTTTATGTTGTATGCAAAAAGCTACGCCCCGTGGTCCAATCACGCCTCTACATAGCCTATGTGACCCTCCGGACACCATAGTATCCTCGTGCAAAATGTCAGACAAATCGGTTCAGCGATTTAGACGTGATGCTGGAACAAATAGACGGGCCGAAAGATTGACAGACTGACAGAGAAATGCCAATAAAATAACCAGAAATTCACTAAAATAAAATCACTGAAAATAAATACTTTTTTTATTTTCAAATTTCCTGCCGCGGCAAGAATGCTCGAGTAAAACAATTATCTAACTAGAGATACGTTTTTTGTGTACACAGCAAAAAGGAACTTCATTATATTGAAGAATTTCGTTTTTTCAAAACAGTATTCATGGTAATAAAGAATAATTTATAATATTGATGATTCGAAAACAACAATGATATGAAATGAGCAATAATTTTATGAGTGCTAAAAATGAAAAAATATATTAATGAAACTAATTTTACTAACACTTTTTTATAAAAAAAAATTTTAAGTTTTAAAAAATGATATTTAAAAAAAAACACCAAACTCTAAAAAAAAATTTAAAAACCATAAAAATTGTATTCATTTTATTTATAGTTTGATTTTTTTCTATGAATCATTTTTTTTTATTAATAATTTATACAATATTAAAAACAAAGAATCTAATTTACAAAATAAACTAAACAAAGATCATTTGTAGATTCAAAAAATTGTATTTAATTTATTTTTTTCACAGATTTTAATTTAATTTTCGGATTTTTATTCTAATTAAAAACACTAATTTGTCAGGCTCTAGGTCCACCGAATGCCATATGTATTAGACATCAGCATATGAAATCCACTTCAAGAATTTCATTTCAAAACATTTACTGTCGACGACTCTATACTTGAAAATCAAATGAACAACAAACACAAGTAATGTCAACAGAAAACACAAACAAGACGTAGTTGTAGTGAGAAGTATCTAATGGTGTGCAATAAATAAACGCTGAAATAAAATACACTGCATTTTACATTTTTTTTATCATTCTTAATCTACAGAATTTTCATTAATATTGAAATATAGAAAAAATTCAAAAGATTTAAGAAAATCATATAATATTTTATATTAAGTTTTTTAATTATTTGTTTTTGTGATACAAACATTTTTTTAACATTTTTTTTTTAACTCGTCGTTGTAGAACGAAAAGTAACCAAATACATTTTCAAAATGCCAAATATTCATTTACAAAAATCTTTATATATCTGTTACTTTTTAATCGGTGATCTCAATTGTATTTACCACATGATAAAAAAATGTAAATCTATCAACAGATATTTCTTCTGTAAAAATGCATCAATTACTTTTTATAATATTAATCAACAAACTCGAAATTTAAGTTTTTCATAAAAATATATTTGGTGACTTTTCGTTCTACAACGACGAAATAATAGTTGTTGTAATTTTAATAAACACATAAATACCGACAACAACATTGCTGCCATCGAACGCCGAGCGGCATATTTGTTGTTGTTTGCAATGTTCTTCTTATCACTCACTGCACTCACTTGTTGCAACTTCAGCGACAGTAGTGTCATTTGGTTTTGTTTTTCGAAACATTGATTGTCTTGAATAAAAATATTTTATAGATTTTTATATTTTTAATTTTTTATAGATTTTTTTAATTTATTCTATAAGTTATTAGTTAGTTTTAAAATTTTTATTTTATATTTATTTATAATGTGTACACGGATAGAAAAGATTTGTTTGAATATGCTCGAATGTAATTATAACGTAATTCGAAATCACCATATAAATATTGGGATTAATATCTAATTACATTATAATTGAATTGTATTATTATTTTGTTCAGATTGAAATATTATTATACGATATTTAAACATAAGTTGCTTTAATCGCGGAATTACATGAATTTACTATATTAATGTTTCTTTAGAAATATATATTTTTCAGCAGATATTAATATACGTATGTTTGATATTTCTGCTATTTAACACACCCAACGTCAATAAAAGAGTCTTTGAATTATATGTATTTGGTTATTAGTGATTGTTACTGGGTGACAACGAATTTAAAAATAATAGCATTATTTTGATTATATGTATGTTTGACATTACGAAGTCACAATTAAATAACAACGCTGCCTACTTTTAGCACTCAGTAACACTCACATTAATACTTTTCATATAGTTCAAAAGTTCTTTTTGGTGGATGAATTTGTTTAAGTACCGCCAATTACTGTTAATACCAGATAGTGGCTGCTTGTGAAATATCCAATTTATACGTAATTCACTGAACTCAAAATAGGAACAATAGATGGAAATGAAATTATTAAGTATAAATAAAATATGTGTAATAAAAAAAATAAAAGTTTAAGTTTCTAA
The DNA here is from genome assembly GCA_951804985.1 of Dryomyza anilis. Taxonomy (NCBI): domain Eukaryota; kingdom Metazoa; phylum Arthropoda; class Insecta; order Diptera; family Dryomyzidae; genus Dryomyza; species Dryomyza anilis. The sequence goes on along the minus strand of OX638130.1, from coordinate 122,865,416 downwards.
TTATAAAATATAATAATAAAATTTAGTTTTAAAAAAGGGAAAAAACGAATATTGTGTAAAAAAGATATTAGCACTAAATTTACTATTTTTACATTAAAATTAAATGTAAACATAAATATGTTTACATGTAAATAAAATGTTTTTCACATTCAAACATATATATGTTTGCAAGAACGCCGAAAATTATTCTTTCTGAACATAAATATGTTTGAACGAAAACAAAAATATGTTTGGCTGTTATTATAGAAATGTTTGAAAATGAAATAATACTTTTGTTTGCATAAAGCTCCAAAGATATATGTAATGCCTGCAAAATTATGTTTGGGAGAGCCCTTTTTTCGCAGCGTGTATTCATAGATGTTTTATTTATTGAAGAGACTTTAACCCTTAAATAAAAAAATATATACATTCTATTCTCGAATATTTTGAAACACCTAAAATCGTAAATTTCCAAAAAAAATCGTGTCATTTTTTTTTTTTTTTTCGATTTTTAATACTATTTTTTTATTTTCAATGTTTGTGACTTTTCACATATTTTAGAGTTTTTAATTTTATTTGACAGTTTTTTAATTTTATATAAGGTTTTTTTTTTTTCATTTATTTTACTAATTTTTAATCTTTATTACACCATACGATAAAATTCAACTTTTGACTGCACACACGAGAAAATCCTATATATTTTTAAAGTAGGCTAAAAAATAAGATAGAAATGTATCTCAGTTTTTCTGGATCATTTCGGTTTTATTTGAAAAGCGAGTGCATATCAATTTTTTGGTCGAACGTTTGAAAAAAGTTGGATGTACTTCATAGCTGAGACATCACTTAATATGAATATGAAAATGGTAGCGCTATATCAAGTCGTATACGGGCCATTCCACACCAAATCGACCAAAAAAAGTCAAATTTGAGATTTTACCTTTTCGATCTTAATGAACTTTTGGCAACTGATAAAGGGTATCGAGACATGCACTAAACCATTTTGGAAAAAAAGTGCCAAAAAAATATATTTTATTTTAATACAAAAAATATTGATAAAATTTAGAAAATTATTTTTTAAAATATGATGCTATCAAAATACCATCTTAAAATTTTGCATGAACATTAACAATAAATTGACGAAAATTTAGGATTTTTTTCAGAATTTTAAAAAGGGTCCTTTTTAAGGACCACAATTTTGAAGTGCAAGGATAATGACCACGGGCCATATGTTACCGTTTGGAAATTACAACTTAATTTTTCTAAAAGCCTGTTCTATTAGCTTTAAAACGAGTCATTAACGGAGTTCCTAGCATTTCTAGTTCAAGAGATATTTAAATATGAACAACAGTACAAAAGTGATTTTTGCCACTTTTTTCCAACTTTGAGCCACTGTATCTCTGGAAGTAGTGGTCGGAAAAAATAAAAAAAATTGTTTAGTGCATGTCTCGATACCCTTTATCAGTTGAAATCAGTTGAAATCGAAGAAGGTGACTTCCAACCGCTGGTCGATTTGGTGTAGAATGGCCCATACAGCTTTTATTTGTATTTAATAAATTTAAAGTGATTATTCAATTTTTGACTTTTGCGTTTTTTTTTACATTTTTTAATGTTGTTTTTCCTTAAGTATATTGTGCCAAAATCGTGTTTTTTTTGGATATTTCTAGCCACATAATTTAAAACCAAATGGGCGAATTTGAAAAAATAAAATGTTGTCATGTCAGTAGGGCGAATATTTTCGTTTTTTTGCAATAATTTATTATTGGTATATGATAAATTAGTAGTTTAAAGGCATTAATTGTTTGTTTTTAAAGCACCTATCATCATCATCATTATTTTAAAATATTTTTTTAATTTTTATCATTTCCAAGACATATGTTTGGCAAAGTATTTTAAATAATGATGCCAAACGAACAATAAATACCTTAACACCACTATTTTATCTCATACCAATAAAGAGTTATAGCAAAAGAACAAAAAGATTCGCCCTTTTAGCCTGACAAGATTTTCAATTTTCCAATTTCTTCGTTTTTTTGCTATAACTCTTTATAGATGCAAGATAAAATAGCGATGTGGAAGCATTCATTATTTGTTTTTAAAGCACCTATCGATTGGCATCATTATTTAAAATACTTTGACAAACATTTTTCCAGCAAATAACCAATATACGTTATTTTTATAGGTATACGTTATAATAATAGCTGAATAAACCAAAATAACAAAAACAATTGAAAAAAAAATACTAATTTTGAAGCACTTCAAACTTTAAAATTCGATTTCCCAACATTTTTAAAAATTCACAGTCGCCTCTTTGGCATGACAGTGACGATATATTAGGGATTTTAAATGTATACCTGAGGTTTTTAATTTATTTTCTAAATTTTATATTTTGTTCCTTGAATTTATATATATTTGTTTGACATTCATATTTCTATAGAGATTTATAAAGTATTTCAGATTTTTTGTAAAGATTTCTAATTCATTTTATAGATTTTTTATTTTTTTTATTAAATATAATATAACTCTCATAGGAATATTAAATACATAAATGAGTAAATGGAGACATTTTTATTTATAAACTTAAAATTGAAGAACCATATCTAAAAAAATACGTTTTTAATTTAATGATCGAAAATGATGAAAATGGTATGTCATGGATGACAAATTCAATATATTGATGTTGAGATTCATTAAATTTAAGTTTTTTTTTTTTGTATAACATAACCCCCTCCTGTGGTGAGAAAACAATGAATTAAAATTAGCCACATTGTGTGCCGCAGCGCAACATTAGAGGCACCCTGACCCCGTGATACGTATGTGACATGTCCGCTGCTTGATTGGAATGGTCAGCCGTATATATTGCAAGCGGTATAGGCACTAAAAAAATAACTCATTTATTACAAAGTGCTGGGGACATCATTCGAAAAACACTTTGTACGCCATGGTGCTGTCGCTTTAGTTATCTGTCCTATCCGACTGACACAAACAACCAGCAATAAAAGCCAAAGTGTGGCAACTAAATAAATGCCATTGCTTTGCATTCCCACCACAGGTGGCAGCACAGACAGCGTCCACATGAAGGAGGTGAATTGAAATGCACAGGAAAGAACGGTCCCGCCGGAAGTGTTGTGCGTTCAAAACCAAAAACGAGGGATGTACCGGGGGTGGACGCTGTATTAAAATTGATGAAGCACACATGTGGCGCAATGTCTTGGGCAGTACGTGAGTCATTACAATGGCCACAGTTATTGTGTCTGTCTGTCTGTCTGTCTGTTTGTCCATCTCCATTGCGTGTGACGCGCCAAAGCCCCATGGAACATAGGACGCAGCTAGAATTGAGAACTAATAAAAATGTCTTTTATAGCTCAATATATTCTAATTTGTGTGTAATTTAACGCAAGCTTTGATTTCTTTTTCGCTTTCCCCCTTTTTCCATTTTTATTTTATGCAACAATTTACACCCTACATTTTGCTGCTCAAAAATTATAGCAGCTTTTAGAATAGTCAGTCGCCATATGTATTACAATATGGCTAATTGTACGCTGACTTTTAGCGTGGCTACTTGGGTTAATTGTTAGTTTATGCGACTGCTTGTAGAGTGTAAGGTGTAGAGTGTATCGTCTGCATTGCTACACCTTTTGTGCCGTGATCATTAGGGGCTGCGTTGTAATAAAAAGGATTTCCACAGACCCACACTTCTTGGCCGGGACTAATATATGTAAATGTATGCGTTACGAAATTAACACAAACACAGGCAAAGTGGAAAAAAGAGATAGGGAGTAAAGAGTTTCAAAGAGTGGTAAAGTAATACAAGAAATAGAAATAAAATCTAATGGAAATTACGTTTTAATCAGAATAAATTGTAATTGAAACGCATTCAGAGAAATAAATGTCAGTAGTAAATGATGTTGTGGCATTGTAAAAGCGAACAAAGCACCAAAGTGTACTCAGGGAAAATGATAGTTGTAATCGAATTACAAAAACTATATTTTTATTGATTTTATATTTACTTTTTATATATATTATTTTTTACTTATTTTTATTTTATTTTAGAGATTTTTGTATTAGAAATTGTTTTTTGTTTTAGAGATTTTTACATATTTTACAGTTTTTTTAATTAGAGATTTCTTTTATATTTTGGAGATTTTCATTTTTAGAGATTTTAATATTTTAGAGATTTTTATATATTAGAGATTTTTATATTTAAAAAAAATATATATTTTAAAGGTTTTAATGTTTTAGAGATTTTTTAGATTTTAGAGATTTTTACATTTTATAGATATTTTAGATTTTAAAAATTTATATATTTTAGACATTTTTATATTTTAGGGATTTTTTATAATTTACAGAATTTTATATTTAATAAGATTTATATTTAAAAAAAAGAGATTTTTATTTTTAAAAGATTTGTATAATTAAGAGATTTTTGTATTTTAGAGATTTTTATATATTTTAGATATTTTTATATTTTAGAGATTTTTTATATTTCAAAGATTTCTTATACATTAGAGATTTTTTTATATTTTACATATTTTAATATATTAGAGATTGTTTTTATTTTGAAAATTGTTATAATTTACCGATTTTTATATATTAGAGATTTTTGTATTTGGAAATTTTCATATTTTAGAGATTTTTTAGATTTTAGAGATGTTTACATTTTCGATATTTTTAGATTTTAAAGATTTTTATATTTTAGACATTTTTATATTTTAGAGATTTTTATATTTTAGAGGTTTTTTATATTTTAAAAAATTTTATATATCAGGGATTTTTGAATTTTGGTAATTTTCATATTTTAGAGATTTTTATATTTTAGAGATTTTTATATATTATAGATTTATATATTTTAGAGGTTTTTATATTTTAGAGATTTTTATATATTATAGATTTTTATATTTTAGAGGTTTTTATATTTTAAAGATTTTTTATATATTACAGATTTTTATATTTTAGACATTTATATATTTTAGAGATTTTTATATTTTAGATATTTTTATATTTTAGGCATTTTTATATTTTAGAGATTGTTTATATATTACAGATTTTTATATTTTAGAAATTTATATATTAGGGATTTTTGAATTTTGGTGATTTTCATATTTTAGAGATTTTTATATTTTAAAGATTTTTATATTTTAGAGATTTTTATATTTTAGAGATTTTTATATTTTAGAGATTTTTATATATTATAGATTTTTATATTTTAGAGGTTTTTATATTTTAAAGATTTTTTATATATTACAGATTTTTATATTGTAGACATTTATATATTTTAGAGATTTTTATATTTTAGATATTTTTATATTTTAGGCATTTTTATATTTTAGAGATTGTTTATATATTACAGATTTTTATATTTTAGAAATTTTTATATTTTAGAGATTTTTATATTTTAGAGATTTTTATATTTTAGAGATTTTTATATTTTAGAGATTTTTTATATATTACAGATTTTTATATTTTTGATATTTTTATATTTTAGGCATTTTTATATTTAAGAGATTTTTATAGATCGCAGATTTTTATATATTACACATTTTTATATTTCAGAGATTTTTATATTTTAGAGATTTTTTATATTACAGATTTTTATATTTTAGAGATTTTTATTTTTTAGACATTTTTATATTTTAGAGATTTTTATATATTACAGATTTTTATATTTTAGACATTTTTATGTTTTAGATATTTTTATATTTTAGAGATTTTTATATTTTACAGAATTTTATATATTAGGGAATTTTGTATTTTGGAGTTTTTCATATTTTAGACATTTTTATATTTTAGAGATTTTTATATTTTAGAGATTTTGTTTTAGCCGCGGTAGCTCAGTGGTAAGTGCGTTGGACTGAAAGCCGAAAGGTCCCCGGTTCAAGCCTGGACTGGGACTAACAACATCTTTTCATAGAAACATTTTTCTATACCGCACTACCTCTCGGCAGTAAATGGCAAACCTCCGAGAGTAAAAGCATTGCCTATGAAAAGCTCTCACCCGCCGTTCGGATTCGGCAATAAACTGTAAGTTCCACCACGTTGAGTACAAATATAACACGCACAGCTCAAAATGGTGAGAGAGCTCGGCCTAAGTTCTTATAGAACTGTAGTGCCAAACTATTATTATTTTTGTATATTTTATAGATTTTTACATTTTAGAGATTTTTATATTCTAAAGATTTTTATATTTTAGACATTTTTATATTTTAGAGATTTTTTATAGTTTACCGATTTTTATATTTTATAGATTTTTAATAAGAGATTTTTATTTTGTTTTAATGATTTGAATTCATTTAATATTTATTGAACATTTTTAGAGATTTTTAATTGAACTTTAGAGATTTTAAACTATTTTTTAAATATTTTTTTTGCATTATTTTTTTGATATTTTTTATGTTTAATAACAATAAATAGAGTTATTGCAAAAATATTGTTTTTACGGGTTCAAGGTCTATCCAGATGCAAGAGCTATGTACTGTGGCTTGAAAAAACAACAATTGACAAAAACAAATAAATTTTGGCTGACCATACAGCTCTTTTATAGTTTTTTTTTCTTTATTTTTTTAATTTATTTTAGAGATTTTTACTATTTTTAGTATTTTTTATTTTTGTATTTAAATGTTTAATTTAAATTATAGATTTTAAATATATTTTATGGAATGTTTATTAATTTAATAGATTTCTGATTTTTTAGATCTGATATAGATTATTTTAGATTTTTCATTTATCTTCAGATTTTTAAATTATTTTATAGATGTTGAACTAAATTTTTAGATTTAAATTTTTTTTTTGCGATTTTTTATTTATTTTCGAGATTTTTTATTATGTTTTTAGATTTTTTATAAATTTTAGAGATTTTTTATTTTTTTTTCGATATTTTTGATTTATTTTCGAGATTTTTGATTTATTTTCGAGATTTTTTAAATTTATTTTGCAGATTTTTAATTTACTTTAATTTCTAAATTCTTATAAGATTTTTTTCAATTATTTATTCATTTTTTAATTTATTTTAGAGATTTCTAATATAGTGTTTAAAGATTATTAATTTATTAATTGATTTTGAATTTATTTCTAAATTTTTAGTTTAGATTTTAATAAGTTTTTAATTAATTTTAGAGATTTATAACATTATAACATTTATTCTTGCATATAGATTTTATTTATTCTAGGGGTTTATAATTTATTTTATAGATTTTTATTTCATTTTATATAAATTTGTAAGAAAAAATAAAAACCGAAATATTGTGCAAAAAACTAAATTAGAATTAGACAAAATTAGAAATTAACGACATCAGGTTTATTTCGGGTTGTATTGAATAATTTTATTATTATAATATATAACACGTTTATGAATTTAAATATGATTAGCCACTCATGATGTGTTTTAAGTTCGAGTTTCGAATTTAGAATTTTATTATATTTGAATTTTATATTTAATTTTAAAAATTCTATTACAAATAGTTCAAGTCAATGAAAACCTATTAAATTTAAAATGTTCTCTATTTTTTTATTGTGAAAAAGTATTTGAAATGCCTTTCCACACACTCAGAAAAAAATACTATATAAATAATAGTTTTTTACTATTAAAAGTATTCAATAGGATAAATTATTATTTTAATCGGAAAATACCATTAAATACTAGAAAATACCATGACATTGCCATTGAGTTTATATGAAATTTGTTATTTTTTGTATACTATTAAATCAATAATTGTCCTATTGACCAATTTTAATGGGATTTGAGGGAATTTTTTTCTGGGTGCAGATTAATATGTTTTTGGTGTTTGCTACATCGATCAGAAATTATGGAAAATAAAATAATTTTTGTATACCAAATTTAGAGATTTTTAAAATGTAGTTGGTGACGTCAGAAAAGTCAGAAGAGAAAAGGTTGTAGCTAATTCAAAGTAGATTGCTTTCAAATAGTTTCAATTCATTTATTGATGAATTGATTTGTAATTTAGTTGATCTGTAATTAATATATTTGAAGCTAGAAGTGGTCTAGTGGACTGAAATTAATGGAATAGTAACCATTTTTAGTTACAATTGCAGAATTTCAATTAGGTTGGATTATTTAAGTACGTAAAACAATTAATTTAATATAAAAATTAATTTCAACACAATATAAAAAATCAGTTTTGAAATTAAAAACTGTTTATTCTGTTTTTTTTAATCGGAATTCTATAGAATATAGCATTTCAAAAATTTGTTTTTTAATATTAATACACCCAGAAAAAAATACTATATAAATAATAGTTTTTTAGTATTAAAAATATTCAATAGGATAAATTATTATTTTAATCGGAAAATACCATTAAATACTAGAAAATACCATGACATTGCCATTGAGTTTTTATGAAAAGATTTATTTTTTGTATACTATTAAATCAATGATTGTCCTATTGACCAATTTCAATGGGATTTGAGGGATTTTTTTTCTGGGTGTGTATTTCCAACGATTTCAATCCGTTTTTTTGTAACAAATTAAAATGATTTTCTTCAAAAGTATTTGAATTTCGATCGAAAATTAATTTCCAAAATAAAAAAAAATAGAAACTGTTTTCGAATAAAACCAAAAAAACAATTTATCATTCCATAATTAAATATTAAAAAATGCATATTATAATAAAAACCCATAATAAAATAAAAGTAATAAAAAAGTCACTTTAAATTTAAAATTCTGTTTGCTAGGTAAAGTGAATTTCTTTAACAAGTTTAATTAAACAAAATGCCTTACAGTACAAGTAGTACTTTTATCGATAATTTTCGAAAATTTACAATTTTCCAGCAACTCGATTACATTGGCTACATCGTATGAACGACGTTATTTCGCTTCGTTCGTTGTACGACGTACGTTGTTCGTGCGTTTGTTCGCTTGTTCGCAGATTCGGTCGTTCGTTCGTTCGTTCGTTGGTTGAACACGGAGTTGCGAAGTTGTAGCACGAACATTGGGTGCGGTTGTCATGGAAATAATTGAACGCAACAGTCTAATGGAAGTGGGTTTAATGCAATTATACAAGCGAGGCAGTAGTACGAAGTACGACGAGACACTACGTAAAATGTACAATACACGCAAAGAAATAATTTATACAAAGTGTTTATAAAAAAATATATATTTAATTAATTTTATAGATTTTTAAAATATATATTGGAGACTTTTCACATATTTTAGAGATTTTTATTTTAGTTTTACAAATTTTTAATTTATATTAAAGTTTTTTCTGTTTATTTTACCATTTTTCAATTTTTATTATAGATTTGTAATTTATTTTAGAGTTTTTAAATTCATTTTTGCGTTTTTAAATTATTTTAGAGATTTTTTATTTTATAAATTTGTAACTTTTTTATGGATTGAAACTTTATTTCATAGACCTATTTTAATATATTTTAGATATTTTAAATTTATTTGTATAATGATTTTTTTATGGTGAATTCCATACCCAACCTAATAAAAAGGCGATCTTCAGAAGATCAACCCGTTCAAATGCATTTTGTAAATAAATCCACATTTTCACAAAATTTTTAATTATAAAATTTAACTGTACTAAATTCACTTGTCCAAATGAATTTTGTATGGTGGATTCCATATGATAGATTCTATATCTAACCCATAAAAAAGAGGAAGCTATGCAAAATTGGACAAAACTCAATTATAGTTTACTAATGGTCCAGCTATATAAAATATAAATTTGGTTTATTTTGCTTTTAAAATATTAAATGAATATTAAATTCATTATTTCGGCACAGGCATTCGCCACATATAAAATCTTCTTATTGTTCAACAACACCTACTATCGTGAAGAACTTGCAACCGACTCTACTTTATTAATTTTATTATTCTGTATTAAATCATGTTCACTACGAAATTATGAAATATTCCTTTCAAATTTCAAAGCTAGACTTTCTTGATTCTACGAATTTTTTTTATTGTATTTCCGCGAAGAACTTCATCGCGTGCTTCGTTGCTGTGTTGTTTGATTCGCATTTTTGTTGTTGTTGCACTTGCAAAAGCAGTGTGTTTGTTGTTGTGTTCGATTTTCCGCTACACAAATGATCAGAGTAAACAATAACAAAGCACAAGCTAAGTTCGTATTAAGAAAAACGCGTGTTCGCCATTCCGCGAGTTATTTCATTTACAAAAAACTACTTTTCTTTGTTTTTGTACAACAAATAGATTTTTGTTGTGGGCGCAAAGATTCAAAAATTAAAAAAAAACAAAATAAGGGTGACGAAATCTTATACTGACGCACAGATATAAAAAATCAAGTTAGTTATTTGTTAGGTTAACAAAAGTTTTATTTACAAAAAAATGTTCAACAAATATTTAAATATAATTTGAGGCATAAAGTAGTTAGCAATTTTTTACAGTTGTTAGTGAAAAAACTGCAACACTTGACGGAAATTTCACAGCCATGTTTAAAGGCAGACAAATGTGTGGGTGGCATGAAGTAGGTTTGGGTTGGATAGTTGGTTGGCGGCATAGTTGTTTGAAAGGTTGCTGGGTGGTTTGTTGATTGGGGGTTGAATGTTGTTGCGTTGGCAGTACCAGTGTTGCCGCCTACGTTTATTCGCCTATTAGGCAGACTACAGCGACGACACTGCAGTTGTTGCAAACTTGCAGCAAAGTGTTGCCAACGAGTGACGACGTCTGTTTTTATTTCTGCTTTTTTTGATATTTGGAAACATATAGTCCAACCGTCTGTCTGTATGTCCGTCGGCGCACTGGCGACACTAGACTCGTTTAGCAGGCGTTCGAGGAGCATTGAAAAAGCACTCAAGCGTTGGCATGTTGCTGTCTCTCGAGCGACGGACGGCATGTGCATGTTTATGCATGCATATATATGCAAGTAATATGGTAAATAGTGTAGAACAAAAATTAAAAGATATAGTAAAAAAAGCAGAAAAAAGTAAAAAAAGCAGAAAAAAGGAGAAAAAGCAGAAAAAAGTAAAAAAGGCAGAAAAAGTAGAAAAATGCAGAAAAAGTAGAAAAAGCAGAAAAATCGAAAAAAAAACAGAAAAAATAGAAATACAGAAAACATCAAAAAAATCAAAATAAAAGTAGTAAAATGTGCTCGTAGGACATTTATGAACTGCTCCTGCGAGTACGTATGAATATGCAAAGTGCCCGAGGACATCAGAACCTTGATGCAAACTCTCACACAGTGTCAGCGCAACAAGCGCCCTTTAATGCACCACACTGGAACTACCCATTCTATGCCGTCCTCTTGCAACCACACACTTGGTCATGACCAGGCGACGGACGGTCGTACGGCAACGCCGACATCATTTGGTTCGACGTGCTTCTGCATCTAATTTGATTTTAGTGCGGAAACGCGCACTTTATGCAAATTCATGTGCACAAGTTTCGGCCCTCAACCCGCAGTAATTTCAAACACCCGCCCACCCATCGTTCAACGTATACCGCCCGCCCACCATGTCATGTCACACTTGCCTGGACTTTGGTTAAACTTTGAGTACAGTTACTCCTTGTTGCAGTCGTTCGTTCGTTTGTTTGTTTTTCGTTTCGTTCTGTTCTGTTTCATATCATTTTATTTCATTTTGTAATTTAAAATAAAACACAGAAAATAGCAGATTTTATTCAAATAAAGTTTGTTTGAATTATTCCGCGCAATGACTTTAATTATGGTGTTTGCTAGCTAAATATGTGCGTCCTACTCTTCTACTATTCTGCACTCTACGTCCTGCACCTCACTGCGTATTTGTGACACACAAATAATACCCCGGATCAGTTGCAGTTAATTAACAGCCGGGGCACATATGCTACACGTGACTGAGACTGTTACTGTGTTAATGAGTCTTTTAATTATTTATCAGTTCTACAAAAAAAAAACTCAAATTAAAAATGTTGCTTCGTATATCTTGTTGCTGCTATTTGAACAGGTCCTTCCTTGTTTTCAAAAGCCCAAAGGTTATTGAAATTAATTTTTTTTAACATATAAGGTTATACTTTCTGTGTTTTATTCAGCCGCACTTTTACATTGCGAATCATCATAGATTTGGAAGCAAAATAAATATGTCAAAATAGTACTAAAAGTCCTAAAACAATGCGCTAGACTATCTTTAACCTTTATTGCTATAAAAATCAACAGCCCTCCCGTTCCCAACATAAAGTTGTTTTTGTCAACAACAGCAACTAATTTTGTTATTTGTATTTTCGCGAAGACAATCGCGTCCGTTTCGCTGCTGTATTGTTGGATTCGCTTATGTTTGTTATTGCACTTGCAATAGGAATGTAGTGAACTCAGCTGAACATGTGCGTTTGTTGTTGTGTTCGACTTAACGTTACACAAGTGATCGAAGAAAGCAAATAACAAAGCACATGCAGAGTTCATACCAGAGAAACGCGAATCCGCTGTACTGTGAATAATTTTTATTTATCAAAAAATAACTACTGATTGTTTTTGTATCACAAAAAGGTTTCTGTTGCATGCACAAAGGGCGAAAAGCACCACTAGATGGGCACTTCTTAGTTAAAACATGCTTTGTTTCGAAACAATAAGGGTTTTGCATCAAAATATGATTTTTAAATATAAAATTCGAATATCACTGGATAACAAAAGGCGGCCTTTTTATTTATCCACGATCTTACTGATTTTCCGACGGACGCAGTTTTTTAAGATTGCCTAAAGATTTGGAGTTGATATGTAATACAAATATATGGCGATTCTCGTCATTTTCTGCATATTTTGGACTTTAACTTTTTACAGATTTGGGTTTTCCATCTAATTTGTTTTGTATTCCATTGAGAATACTTTAGCTAATATTTTGAAATAAACAACATGAAATTCATATGGATCTGAACACAGAAAAAACTAATCGACATAAATATAGCAACCGACATTAATTGCATTCATTAATCAACCCAGCAATGAAATTCACCAATTTAATAAAAACATTTGCTGTTCTAATCGCTTTTTTAGTTTGTGATCTCTTATGCGATTTCCAAAACTTTATGGGATAAAATTTGGATATGTGATACTTTATACGCTTTGAGGTGCAAATATTTTAGGGACTGATTCCTTGGTTCATTTCATGAAAGAAATTGTTCTAGAGTCAGGGTCTATTTGGAACACCCAATGATATACAGGGTGTTTTCAAAATTTCCCTTAAAAAATTGATAAAACCGTATAGTTAATTATAACTTCTGCAATGTATATCCCAGAGCAAAAATATTACATTCATTTTAAAGATAATCGATCACAGTTTCTAGTAAAAATTTAACATAGGCATTTTTTTTCGTGCGCTAGGAGATTTTTCTCATCAAATTAAAAAAAAATAAATATTTTATTAGAACTAAATATTGTTTTTTATAATAAAATGGTATTTTGAGAAATTTGAGAATTATGAGAGCACTACAAGAAGTGCTCCGCAAGGAAAACGGTAATTGCGAGATACAAATAGTGTATGAAGAAATTGTTTATTACACTATGATACATTCAAATATTAAAAAAATATAAAGAAAATATATATATAAAATATATAAAAAAAGTTGTAATAAAATATTTATTTTTTTACTTTGATGAGAAAAATCTCCTAGCGCCCAAATAAAATGCCTATATTAAATTTTTACTAGAAACTATGATCGATTATCTATAAAATGAATGTATTATTTTTGTTCTGGTCTATACATTGTGGAAGTGATAATTAACTATACGGTTGTATCAATTTTTGTAAAGGAAATTTTGAAAACACCCTGTATATCATTGGGTGTTCCAAATAGACCCTAACACTAGAACAATATTTTTCAAGAAATGAACAAAGGAATCAGTCACTAAAATATTTGCACCCCAAAGCAGACCACCCTGTATATCACTCATAAACATTTTTTTTCGGAATTATTCATTGGCAATTTCAAAGGATATTAAAGGATAAAAGTTTAAAAATTTAAAAGTACATTATTACATTTAATTCGTCCTGAGAGTATAAAATAAAATAATACATAAAATTGCCAAGATATTCTTCTTTCATTTGACAGCAAATACTGTATGGTACGACTTGTACAAGTTAAAAAAAAATATTTCGAAAATTATTATCCTTTAAAAGTTTGAAGTTCTTTTAAAAGAAAACAGGATCACGAAATAAAAAAAATGAAAATGCAGTTTAACTTCATTTGGTCCCCAGTTTCAGACCTATATCATTTGATTCATGTGTAATATGTACTGTCTGTCGGACGGTGTAATATGAATTTAAAGAATTGAAGATAAGAAGATATTATATTAAAGATAAGAAGACATTAGGTACATTTTGAAATACAAATTCAATTTCTGAAATTCTTTTAATATCTTTTGTGTTTTAAAGTTGATAATTTAAAAAATCTATTTTGTCTGAAAATTACAATTGTGGTAAATTTTGAATTAGACTGGAAATATCAATTTGGATTTTGATTGAAAATTTCAATTTTGACTTAAAATTTCCATTTTTAGTGAAAATTTCTATTTGACTGAAAATTTAAAATTTGGTTAAAAATTTCAATTATGACTGAAAATTTCAAATTTGAGAGAAAATTTATATTCTGACTGAAAATTTAATTTTTGACTGAAAATTTCAATTTGAACTGAAATTTCAATTTTTAATGAAAATTTCAATTTTTAATGAAAATTTAAACTTTTACTGAAAATTTCAAATTTATATTCTGACTGAAAATTTCAATTTTATCAGAAATTTTAAATTTGGACTGAAAATTTCAATTTTGTCTGAAATTTAAAATTTTGACTGAAAATTTCAATTTTGTCTGAAATTTAAAATTTTGACTGAAAATTTTAATTTTGACTGAAAATTTTAATTTTGACTGAAAATTTTAATTTTGCCAACAAAAAAAAAAGTTTAATATATTTTTTTTTTTTTTGGATTTTGACTGAAAATTACCATTTTAACAGAAAATTTCAATTTTGACTGAAAATTTCTATTTTGAGAGAAAATTTATATTCTGACTGAAAATTTAAATTTTGACTGAAAATTTCAATTTGAACTGAAATTTCCATTTTTACAGAAAATTTCAACTTTTACTGAAAATTTCAATTATGATTATGACTGAAAATTTCAAATTTGATAGAAAATTTATATTCTAACTGAAAATTTTAATTTTATCTGAAATTTAAAATTTTGACTGTAAATTTCAATTTTGTCTGAAATTTAAAATTTTGACTGAAAATTTTAATTTTGACTAAAAAATTTTTTTTTTTTTATTTTGACTGAAAATTCCAATTTTAACAGAAAATTCCAATTTTAACAGAAAATTTCAATTTTGACTAAAAATTTCATTTTTGTTTCTGAAAATGTCTATTTTGATTGAAAATTTTAACTGAAAATTCCAATTTTGACTGTAAGTTTAAATTTTGACATAAAATTTAAATTGTGACTCAAAATTTCAATTATGATTGAAGATTTCAATTTGGCCAGAAAACTTTTGTTTTTGGCTAAAAATTTAAATTTTGACTGAGAAAAAAGGAACACCTAAAATTATTACTGCAATTTTCCAAAACGAACCGTTTTTCACTTGAATTCAGTTGGATTTTCAGTGTTTTACCACTTTTGTCTGTTGCTTGTAGTTTTTAAATTTTTCGGTTTTGTTGTGTGCAGCCTGAGATATATTGTCACCATGAATTCACGGAATGTATGGCTGAGTGCCGCCGCACCGGTTCCCAGAGCAGCATTTCAGTCATAGCAACAAAAGTAACAACAACAGTAACAGCAGCAACTACATTAAGAACTACTAGAACTAAACGAATCGCATGCGACGAACGAACACTCAACAGGATTTCGTGTGGCATAAAATATGGAGTGTGTTTCGCACAGAAAAGTGAAACATATTTCAGTGAAACATGCAACAACTGCACGGCATTGTTGCTGCCATTGCTACTGTTGTTGCTGTTGCTCTGCAACATGGCAGCAACATTTTTCCCATAGCACATTGCATTATTTTGCTGCAATGCTGTTGTAAGATTTCCGTCCGGTGCACCAGAAAAATGCCGAAAACATAATAAAAAATCATAGAAGCCACACAGTGAATGAGTGAAAGAATGAATAAAAGAATGAAAGGCAAAATTAAAGAATGAGTTGGTGAGAGAATTAAGAGAGCATCACAGTCATAGCAATAGCAATAGCAAAAGCAGCAAATAAATGCATTTGCTTTATTTAAGCTGTGTGGGAAACGAGTTGAATTGTCACGCGATTATCTTCAACTGATTTGTAAGGCATGTTGTTGTCTCTAAGAATTTTTTGAAGTAGAGTTTATTTTTTATATTGTTTTGGGGTAGTTAAAAACAACAAAAATCGTGTATTTAGAAGTCATTAAGAGGGTGAAGGGGAAACCAAAGATAACTGAAAAATTAAATTTAAACTTCTTTGATCGAAGCGGGGTCAGGGTCACAACTCGTCGAAGTGCCCATATATTTGTTTTGTAATATCGTCACTGTCATGCCAAAGGGGCGAATGTGCATATTTAAAAATGTTGGGAAATCAAATTTTAAAGTTTGAAGTGCTTTAAAAATTAGAAATTTTTATATTTTTTTTCAATTTTTTCTGTTATTTTAGTTTATTCGTCTATTGTTACAACGTATATAAAATATATTTAGATTTAAACAAACTACTGAATTATAAATAAGGATTTTGTGAGGCTATATACTGATCAAAACGCAAATATTTTTGTTTTTATGCTATAACTTTTTATAAGCGCAGGATAAAATAGTGATGTAAAGGTATTTATTATTTTTTTTACAGCACCTATTGATTGGCATCATTATTTGAAAATATTTTTCCAAACATTTTTTCCTGCATATAACAAATGGCAAATTAATGTTTTGCAAAATATTTTTAATTAATGATGCATAGGTGCTTTGAAAACACATAATAAATGCCTTTAAACCACCATTTTATCTTATGCCAATAAAATGTTATGGTGAAAAAACGAAAAGATTCGCCCTTTTGGCATGACAAAATTTAAAATTTTTCATAGTCGCTATTGTCAAAAATCGCACATTCTCCCCTTTGGCATGATAGTGACGATATGAACATATAAAAAAATGTTAATCATAAATTCTATTATACATTTTTTAATTGTTTATTTAAATTAATATTTAATATTCATATTTTTTTAACAAAAAATAATTCTACAATAATTCCTGCACTTAAACATAAAATCCGAAAATCCCCTTGACATGACCGCGAGACAATACGGTTTCTCCGTATAGTTAAACCACAAAAAGGATAACAGATATCAACTAATATCCTGTGTTAAGTATGAGCACAACAACCGCAACCGAAATTAGAAACATCAAAGTAAAAAAAAAACTTTGATATCTAAACACGGTCACCACCAAATATGGCTGGCCACCTCCAAAAACATTCACCAAATTAAAAGCAAAAAGTCTTTGAATCCAATATCCGTTATACCTTGATAAGCAGCTGAATATTTTATTAAAAATAATCTTTTTTTTTGCTTTTTTGAAAGAGCACAGCACATATTGAATGTCAGCATAAATTTCAATCAAATTTGGAGAAAAGCAAAGTGTGCAGCATTGAAGGACATGCAACATAAACTTCTTCAACCAGAAAAATATATATAATATTATTAAAATAAAATCAGATAAAACTTAACAGTTTGGGCAAAAATTCGTAAAGAAAAGTTACTTGAGATACTCAAAAAAAAAACACAAAAAACACGCGAAAATGGCAGCAAAGTATCGCATATCCATAGTCCTTCGATTTATGATTGAAGTCCTGTGCAGTTCGGAGCACACGAAGTGTAGTATGTGATTTATGATGTCTGCTCGAAGTTTTGAATGACGTGATATTCTTTTTTTCTTTTCATTCTCATCTTCTTTTCGACTACGTGTTTGTAAAGATTTTTAAATTTTAACAATGAGATTGATTGCTAAACGTCAAAGTTATCAAGGCTAAGAATGCGAAACACTTTATTTACATAGACGCTATTAACAAATTGTATCTCTAAGAAAAAAAAAAAAAGAAAAAAAAGAAAGAAACAAAGAATAAATAAAGAACATTTTTGGTTCATGGCAATTTTGTAACTTGTAACACAAAACGCATAAATACTTTGACGCTTGTTCAAATATTCATGCTTGAATTACTTTCGTGATGAATATCAATATTTTACCAATATTCCATTATAAAATGTTTTGATTATGCGACGCTTTTGTTGAATGATTTGAAGGTTGATTGGTTGGATCTACACCGAAAAGGTAGGTATTAAAAATAATTAATAAATTTCTTTAAAATAAATACGTATGCATTTAATTTATGACTAAAAGGAAATGTATTTGGTTTTACTACAACGATGTAGATGTTTTTCTATAAAAAATAACTACATTAATAAAGGGTTTTTCAATACGAGCGCTACAAAAGTTTTTTTCAAGGGTTTTTCAACAGGGAAGTTACAAAAGGGACAGCAAACGACGCCATATTTCTTGCCGCTCTTTTGACATATCTCTTCAGTAAGGTTTGCCATTTCATGATGGAAAGATATTCGAGACAACAACGAGTCGAAATTATTAAAATTTACTACCGAAATTCGAATTCGTATATCTTTCCATCATGAAATGCCAAACCTTACTGAAGAGAAATTTCAAAAGAGCGGCAAAAAATATGGCGTCGTTTGCTGTTCCTGTCGCTATACTCTTGTAGCGTCCCTGTTGAAAAACCCTTTATATTCCATTTCTGTACAAGTTTTACTATATTTGTATTTAAAATAACTACTGTATTTATTGAACGCTACAATACGAATTGAGAAATTACTATATCTATATTTATCTTTGCACGAGGATACCATGGAGGCAGGACGGTGACATAGGCTATATATGGCCGGGATTGGATAAAGAAACGTGGCACCTCTCAAACAAAATAAACTTTCAAAACGACATAACTAGTCACTTAAACTAGCTACGAACATTAAACAAAAAAGCAAATAAAAAAAATTACAAAATCAAAAACGAATACAGAATAACAAAAGCAAAAGAAAAAAAAACACAAATACAAAAAGAGAAAAAAACAAAATCAAAAATTCAAAAAAAATCAAGATTAAAAGTAAAAACGCAAAAAATAACCAAAACCAAAAAACAAGAGTATAATTACAACAACAAAATCAAAAATCCAAAAACAAAGACAACAAAGTAAAACCTCAAATACCAAATCAAAAACACAAAAATTAAAACAAAATCTCAGAAAAAAAAACAAAAGCATAAAGAAAAAAAATCAAAAATTCAAAATTAAAAACACAAAAGCAATATCAGAAAATCATAAAAAAAAAAAACAAAAACAAAGGCGAAACACACAGAAAAACATTAAAAATCAAAACATACAAATCCAAAAAACAGAATCAAACACAAAAAGTAAGAACACAAAAACAAAAGTAATAAAAAAAATATATTTTTCAAGCAAAAACACAAAAATCAAATCAAAAACACAAAAATAAAAACTAAATCTCAGAACAAAAGATAAAAAAAAAAGCATAAATACAAAAAAAAAAATAAATACAACAACAAAATCAAAAATCCAAAATCCAAAAACCAAAAACAAAGCAAAACCTCAAATACCAAATAAAAAACACAAAAATAAAAACAAAATCTCAGAACAAAAGAAAAAAAAACAATATCATAAAGAAAAACAAATCAAAAATTCAAAATCAAAAACACAAAAGCAATATCAGAAAAGCAAAAAAAAAAAAAAAAACAAAGGCGAAACACACAGAAAAAACATTAAAAAGCAAAACATACAAATCCAAAAAACCGAATCAAATACAAAAAAGTGAGAACACAAAAAACATAAGTAATAAAAAAAATATATTTCAAGCAAAAACACAAAAATCAAATCAAAAATACAAAAATAAAAACTAAATCTCAGAACAAAAGATAAAAAAGAAAACAAATGCATAAATACAAAAAAAAAATAAATTCATAAATACAAAAGCAATGCCAGAAAAGCAAAAAATAAAAACAAATGCAAAAAATAAAAACACACAGAAAAAATATTAACACAAAAGCAAAACATACAAAACCAAAAAAAAAAGAATCAAACACAAACAGGTTAGAACACAAAAATAAAAGACAAGAACAAAAGTAAAATCAAAAACAAAAGCAGAACGCAAAACCACAAAAACACAAGCAAAGCAAAACAGTAAAATGTATAAACAAAAGAAAAAGCTAATATGCAAAAACAAAATCAAAATATAGAAAATAAAAACAAAAACTAAGTCAATCTAAAAAAAATCAAAAGCAAAAACAGAAACAGAAACAAACTAACAAACAAACAAAAAACGAAAAAGGAACAGCGAACACAAACGTAAAACAGGAAAAACAAAAGTGGGTAAAACATAAATAAGAGAAAAATGAAGACAAACTAAAACAAGAGATAAATACAAAAATTAAATCAAAAACAAAATGGCCAAAAAAAAAACACAAATACAGAAAGAGAAACAGAAACAAAAAAAATCTGGAGTAAAAGTAAAAACTCAAAAACAAAACCATAAAAAAACAAACAAAAAACGAAAAAAGAACAGTGAAAACAAAAGTAAATTAAAAACGGGAAAACGTAAATAAGAACAAAAAAAACAAAACAAACTAAAACAAGAGATAACTATAAAATTAAAATCAAAAACAAAAGGAGCAAAAACACTAACAAAAAATACGAAACAAAAGTAAATATACAAAAACAACAAAAAAAAAACAAAAGAATAAAAATTATAATTTTAGAAAATCCAATAAAAAAACCAAAATCAGTACATTTTTTTATAATTGACACAATTAAACTAAACTTTTCTTCAGTATATACTAGAAAATGAAGAACTATGCTTAAAAAACGTGGTTTAAAAAAAATAAAATACTGAAAAACCCCGTGGCGTAACCAGGGTACAAAATGCTAGTATAACATAATACTACACATGCTTTTTATCTCATATATGTAAATGTTGTACTTACTAATTCTAATGCTCTTTATTGACACTAACAATATAAGAAATTGTTGTAAATAACTAAAAATCGGTAGGAAAATTTTAGTTGGTTATCACAATAAATTACTTTTCTCCGTGTAAGTAATACAACCGGAAGTTCGCACATTTTTTGGTTTTTCATTGCCTCCTCTTTAAAAGAGTCTATAATTTGGAAAGTTTTTCCACTCTCTCTCTCTCTCTTACCATGAAAATCTATAATTTGGAAAGTTTTTCCACTCTCTCTCTCTCTCTTACCATGAAAACTTTCAGCAACTATCAATGAGTTGCCGATACAGCATTGCGGAAAGATTGTTCGAAATACTGAAAGATGTTGCTACAGTCAAAACATATAACAGAAATATTATTAAAATATATTGCAAGAAAAAAAAGAATATATACAATATTTGTTCACAACTAAATCAGCAAAAAAGTAGCGCATATATAATTAGAATTGTTATAATTTATTTTGATTCTAATGCTTATCATGTGGCATTTGAATTATAGGCCATCAAGAAAATATGCTGGATGTTAACTTTTATGCAACTTTTCTTTTAATATATAATATATTTATATAAATTATGAATTTTCGTATTTTGTATATATTTAATTGGTATACTGCTTTTACGAGGTTAGCAAAATTAATTACACAAAAAAAAATAGTTTGAGTATGTTGCACAATTTTACAATATTTTACATTGTGCTACATGTTTCTCACAAACCTCCATCTATTGGAAATATGACAAAAATTCCGATTTGAGTAGTAAAGAGTATTATTAAGAATATTATTATTATTACCGAAACCTATTTTTCGTCTTTGTTTGCTTAAAATCTTTCAAAATGTCACTCTCAAAACATAATTTTGCAGGCATATAGTATATGATTGGAGATTTATGTACCAGGAAGAAAACGTGGTTTGAAACGAAATGAATATAAATATGTTTGCAGATAAACATATTGTTATTTCAGTTCTAAAAAGAACATGTTTAGATATCGTTACTGTCATGCCAAACGGGCGAATGTGCAATTTTAACAATGTTGGATAAAATAGAAATGTAAATGCATTAATTAGCCGCGGTAGCTCAGTGGTTAGTTGGACTGCGAGCCGAAAGGTCCCCGGTTCAAGCCTGGACTGAAGCTAAAAACATCTTTTCATAGAAACATTTTTCTATACCGCGCTACCTCTCGTCAGTAAATGGCAAACCTACGAGAGTAAAACCATAGCCTATGAAAAGCTCTCACCCGCCGTTCGGCTTCGGCAATAAACTGTAGGTCACACCACTTTGAGTACAAATATAACACGCACAGCTCAAAATGGTGAGAGAGCTCGGCCGACGTTCTATACGGGACTGTAGTGCCAAACTATTATTAAATGCATTAATTGTTTGTTTTTAACGCGCCTACCGATTGGCATCATTATTTTAAAATAGTTTGCCAAATATTAATTTGCCATTTGTTATTTGCAGGAAAAAATGTTTAGCAAAATATTTTTAAATAATGATGCCAATTTATAGGTGCTATAAAAACAAACAATTAATACGTTAAGACCACAATTTTATCTCGCACCAATAAAGTGTTATAGTAAAAAAAAGAAGAAATTCGAAAAATTGAAAATCTTGTCATGCAAAAAGGGCGAATCGTTTCGTTTATTTGCTATAACTCTTTATTGATGCTAGATATAATAGTAATGTAAAGGCATTTATTGTTTGTTTTCAAAGCACCTATCAATTCGCATTATTATTTAAAAAAAAAAAACAAAAATTTGTCTTGCAAATGTTAAAAATTCAAATAAATATTTTAAAATAATAATGATGATCGATAGGTGCTTTAAAAACAAACAATTAATCCCTTTACACCACCATTTTATCTTATACCAATAAGGAGTTATGACAAAAAAACGAAAAGATTCGCCCTTTTGGCATGACAACATTTTTCAATTTTTTGAATTCGCCCTTTTGGTTTTGCCTTTTGTGGCCAAAAATATCCCTCAAAAGCACACACAATGTCAGCACAGTATACTCGAGGAAAAACAACATTCAAAAATGTAAAAAAACGCAAATGTCAAAAATTACACATTCGCCCCTTTGGCATGATAGTGACGATATTAAAATTTCATTTACCATCAGAACTGACAACTCATTAAATTGTTGCGTTTAAAGTCAGAATACAATTTGTCTTATATACTGACTTTAGACCGACTACTTCAGTAGATTGGGTATATTTGTACCTGAAACTTATAAACATTCTGACTTCTGATCGATTCTTTTGGTAGTTTGCGTATGTTTGACCTGAAAGTTATTAACATTATGTTTAAAAAAATTATATAAACAACAAAAGAGACTCTGTCAAAAAGTCTTACCTTCGTGAACAGGACCAGTGCTTCCATGAAAAATTTGGTTTTTAACAATAATAGAAGTTAAAATAAACTGAATTTTGAGCCAAACATAATTTCATTTAAAAGCAATTAAGTATGTTTGATTCAAAAAATAATTATGGTAAAATGAACTAACAATATATTTAGTTTACGCCTTATTATATCTTATTACAATTTGTATTTAAGATTAGTTATTACATATTCAGTAATACACGTATGGTAAATTCGAATAACTTTCTAATTACATTCAAACAAATTCAAATAAATCTATTCTATTCGTATACATTTTCATTTTGCATATGCATCATTATTTGAACAATTTCACATATTTGTCTAAGCACTAAACTAATTAAAATTTCAATTTACATATTAATGAAGCGCTGACTTAAATAATAAAACCGAAAACTCTATAAAAATGATAATCACAAAATTAATTTCTTTTCAATCTGTTGACAATTATTAGCATAAACTGCAAAGAAATACTCACATAATAAAGTGAGTATGCAAAAAATGGCATAGAATAAAAAAATGAAAATAAAATCTTTTACAGAAACGTGTTGAAAAAATAGCTCTCAATTAGATTTTAACCGACGACAGCACTTTTATAATAAAATTGCGGTAAGCCGCCGACCGACTGAGCTGCCGCCAGACATGACTAAACAGACAGACTGACGGCTTGAGTGCCTGCGAGCCGTTTTGCCTGAACCGTTTTGACTTGGCAACAAATCAAAAACTTTGCTGACACCATCAAGTGTTCTGTTCAGTTCAGGCCTGCCTGCCTTCCAACATACGGCAAAACAATAACGTAACGTAGCAAATGCAAACAAAGTACGTTAAAACAAACAAAAAAAAAGAACAACAGAAAAAAGTAAATGTCGCACAAAACTCAATTAAACTTTTGTAATTACAGCTAAAACGGAAGAAGATATTTATCAAGTATAATTGCATTAAAATCTGAAAGTCACACAGAAGAAGTTGAAAAAAAAGCCCGCAAGTGGCAAAACCATTTGGCAGGCTCCATAAGTCATTTGCTTAGGCTTTTCTTTGCACACGATCAGATCAAATCAGTGGGATCTTGAATGATATAGTTTCCAACACACATAAATTATTGCAATTGCAACAAACAAATTCATTAATAATAATAATTCTTGCCACCTTTTTCATGCACTTTGAAAAACTCTTTGAAAAATAAAACGTTTTTCGCATTGAAATTAAAAGTTTAATCCACTCGTTCGTTACTCTCGCAAAAGTTTTGCCTTACGTGCCTAACGTAACACATTACGTGTGACGTGAACGCAAGCACAACAATTGTAATAAATGCGAAAACAATTCTTAATTAAAACCTTCGGGAATTGTGACTTAACTTGAGGCAGTAAATGCAGCGAAACAAACATATTAAAAACTTTTGTACCTACATATTTTAAAAATCATTTCATTTTTAAAGTTTGTTTAGATCATTATTAGATTATTTTTAACTTCTTTTGTGTATTTTATAATATTTTGTAACGAAAAATAATGAGCACATTTACGAAATTATTCTTCTTGCTTAAATTCCTTTTCAAATAGAATATGATCAGAGTATGATTGTAGCAAAAAATACTATGATTGATGCTGTAATAAAGTAATGGCTAAGATCATAGTTAAATGTCATAATAATTTCTAATAATTGAGTCATTCAGTAAATTTTTCTAAAAAAAAATATGATGATTAATTTTTTCCAATAGAATAAATAGTAATTGCGGCATAAATATACTTCGTATGTAACATGTATGATTGCCAGAATTATACTTTCATTGGTTATAATCATATCATGATTCTCGTGATCATTTCTTATTGTTATAATGATTGTAACAAAACGTTAGTTCAAGCATGACTGATTGCCACAATAATAGTTTGATCGATTTTTATAATTCAATGATATCCCAAATCATGTTATATAACTAATTATTGTGGTTACCATGTTAGTCACGACGATTGTCTAATATCACATTTTGGCTTGTTATAATCGATAAGTACAACAGTACTTGGACTACTTAGTTAATGATTTCTATAACAAGATCTATTGTAACAATATGAAGCTTGCAACTTAAAATGAAGATTGCAACAAGCATTCAATGATTGCTGAAAAATATTGCTGTTGAAAACATTATTGTAGCAATCAAGCGAGGACTGAGTTACAAAAGTAAATATGATTGCAGCAATAATAAATACAATTATCATAACATGGTTTTGCCATCATAACATGGTGTTGTAGATCCCACCTAACCTGTATTTTTTATATTTTACTTATTATTTATAATTTCCCTTTGAATTCGCTTTAAATGTCAGATTAGTAAATATAAGAAATATTTGTAGATATTCAGATAGATATTCGAAAAATTACGAATTAGTTGAAAATAGTTATTGGTTAAAAATAGTTAGGAAATTATAAAACTTAAATGAAATAAAACTCAAATCTTTAAAAATATGGAAATGTAATAAATTAAACACTTTTTATCGAAAATAAAATATTTTTAATAAATATTTTTTCGGAAAGAATAGCAATGTTATAAAAATTGTTTGTGCGATAAAAACAATGTAATGTTCGAAAACATACCATCAAAAAATGTATTTGTCAAAAATAATGTTCGAAAATTTTCGAAAAATATAGATCGATAAAAACAATGCAATGTTCGAAACCACCAAATAATTTTATTAAAAAAAATTGACAATGTTCCAAAAAAAGATTTTGAACTACAAAAACAAGACCATGTACGAATAACTATTTTCTACCAAAAAATGTATACTACAAAAAAATGTTCGAAAATTTTCGAAAAAACGCAATATTCAAAATTACCCTTTTTCAAAAAAAAAATAATTCGAACATTTTCGAAAAAAAAAATTTGAAAGACAAAAACAACCCAATGGTCGAATTGGGCGATAAAAATAACGCAATGTTCGAAAACATAATCCATCAAAAAATGCATTCGACAAAAAAAATGTTCGAACATTTTCGAAAAAAAACATGATCGATAAAAACAATGCAATATTCGAAACCACCATTTTACAAATAATTTTATTAAAAAAAAAAATGTTCGAAAAAAGATTTTGGACGATAACATCAAGACAATGTACGAAATAACTATTTTCCACAAAAAAAATGTATTCGACAAAAATAGCAATGTTCGAAAATTTCGAAAAAAAATTTATTTGTTAAATCAAATTTGGAGGGCAATGTTCGAAAAAAAAAATTGCAATGTTCGAAAAAAAAAGGTTTTGAACGACAAAAACAAGACTGTACGAAATAACTATTTTCCACAAAAAAAATGTAATCGACAAAAACAACAAATTTCGAAAATGATCGAAAAAAAATATTTTTGTTAAAAAAAAAAGTTTTGGACGACAAATCAAGACAATGTACGAAATAACTATTTTTCACAAAAAAAAAATGTATTCGACAAAAACAACAAATTCCGAAAATGTTCGAAAAAAAATATTTTTGTAAAAATTTTTGGACGAAAAAAACATAAAAATAATTCGAAAATTTTCGAAAAAAAAAATTTTTGAACGCAATGGTCGAATTCACCATTTTCAAACCACAAAAATTATTCGACAAAAATAGCAACGTTCAAAAAATTTCAAAACAAAAATTTGAAATCACCATTTTGTATTTTTGATTATTTTTATTATTCCGATATTACGACTTCCATTAGAAGACAACTACAGAGACTTTAAATTTAAATTGATTTTAATACTATTGTCAGTATTATTGAATTCAAATTAAATTAAGTAAATTAGTTAAGTAGTTAATTAAACATGTTAAATTCAAAATAATTTAACAACTTAAAACAATTTCATTGGAACGATGTATAATGATTTCATTATTCAAAAGCTTTCATAAAATACACATTTATTGTGTGTAATATTACAAATATTATTTTTAAACATATTTCGTAATTATACGCAAGTCCTCTTGTACAATTCACGTGATTTAATCGTTAACATATTTCGTATTATTACGAAAGTTTGTTTATACTTTGTTTTTAATTCAAATCAAAATGCTTTCAAAAATACACGAATAATAGAGATTTATATAATTCGTAACTTTACGAAAATTAATTGGGACGTTAAATGAGCATTTCATTTATTTATTTAATTAATTAACATTAAATATTTTTAGATGTACTTGCTTTAGACAAAAAAGCAAGAACATTTGTATGCCATGTGAATTTCATTGGAAGAACATGTGAATTTCATTAGAAGAACATGTGAATTTTATTGGAACAATTTATATTGATTTCATTATCCAAAGGTTTTCATAAAATACACAAATATTGTTCAGAATATTACAAATATTATTGTTAAACCCATGTACAATTCACGTGATTTAATCGTCAACATATTTTGTAATATTACGAAAGTTTGTTTTTAATTTAAATCAAAATTCTTTCAAAAAATACACGAATAATAGAGATTTATATATATTACGTAACTTTACGAAAATTAATTGGTACTTTAAATGAGCATTTAATTTTAATTTAATTTATTTATTAATTTTCGAGAATTTTTAGTAAAATTTCCTTTTTTTTGTAATTAATTAATATTTTCAGATGTACTTGCTTCAGACAAAAAAGCAAGTACATTTTTATGCCGAAGGATTTGTCATCGAGTGGATCATTACAAACCAGATTTACCTCACAGCTGTCAGAACAGCAGAGCTAATCTGTGCCAGCGCCAACATAAATTAACGATGACCACGCCGGAAACGTAGAGACCACTCAATAAACGTCAAATCTTAATATGGGCTCTAATGTTGATTGTCAGTGGAAATTTCTGAAGGACATCAGCAACAGAATCTAATTTCATATACTCAAACATGTGAGTGTGCGGCAGGCAAAGCATCAAATGAAATTACTAACATAATCATATAAACGCGCACGCATAGTAGGTACTACAAAGACACACGGTAATAGACTGGAAGAGCCAGTCGTCGTACCATATAAGGGTCATTTTGTGAAGATGCCGTCGCGCGCAACGTCATTAATGAGGCTCAATATGCCTGACTCAATGTGCCTGACTGCTGCTCATGGTGATAATAACTCGAAACGAGCAGAAGAACATGTGAAGCACATTTTCATGTTCAAATAAATGTTATGAATTTTATTATGACGTTATATCGGTACTATTAATGCCGGAAGAGGCTGTTACAAAGACCTGCAACATATGCAGCAGCACAAAGGACCATTTGGCCGTTGGCTATTGTTCAGCATTGGCAAAAAAAAAACAGAAATATACTTTAAAATGTTTATCATTGAATTATATGTTACTACATAAAAATATAATATGCAAAACATTAAAATAAAAAGCAAATGTGCGGAAAGTCAATGTGGAACATACCATTTTTAGATGGGTTTTTAACGATCGGCAGCAGATCTTTAATGTGTTGATGAAGTGCGTTGCCGTATAATGTATTTTATATATTTTACTAAGAGTAGAGAATATCATAAATTATACACTGCAATTAAAAAAAGAATATATAACAGTTTTAAAAATTTCATTATACTTTATGAGCTAAAAATATTTTTTATGAAATTAATTTCAAGAGTTAGTATTTTAGTATTAAATTTATTAAACTCAAAGTTTTCACATTTTGAGTATTTATTTATAAAAATACGGACAAATTTATTATTTTTCAAGAGCAACGAAATAATAAAATATTTATAAAATAATGTACCATGTTTGTTATTGAATGAATAAATAAAAATATCAATCAATTGCCTATCGAACGTAGGCAAGTGTTTGTGGTATGTTGAGGAATTCTTTGAATATACTTTCTTTTGTTTTTAATATTCAATATATGCTATATATTCAATGATGCGGAAAATAACAATTTCAAGTTTTAATATTTTATTTTTCAAATAACTTTCTATACAAATTGAAAATTATATCTAGCTACTCTTTGAGTATTAACGTGTCATAGTAGTTTTGATTTTTCTCATCATAAATGTAAAAATAAATAAAACAATTTCTAGCAATCACCGAAAAGCATTCAACATTTTCAGTTACTGAGTTCTTTGAAACGTAAAACGAAAACGTTGAATTTTTCATAATAGATTTTAATTAACCCTGCTGCCTGCTGTGGTAGAATCCATTATAAAAACCTATAAGTGAGTTTTCAACTATGTTCAATAATTTTACTACCACGATATGACAGAATTTACACGCAGAAAAATTTTGATTCAAAAAAAAACTTATATCTTAAAATTTATTTCACAAAGGAGAAGTTGTATTTCTGAAAATGATTATCGTTACAAGGAATTGAAAGTTATATTCGACTAAAAAAAGGTGTCAATTGCTCTAAAACTACCTATCACGTGACCGGAACCATTGGTACCATCTATGGACAGGATCTTGAAAGCCAGTTCTGTGATACGTCTAAAGGTCTGCATGAGGAAACGGTTTGTGTCCATGCTAAACATGTCGCTAGTGAAGCGAAAAGGCACAAGGTGGCGCTGTAGTCACGAAACTTATTTACACGCTGCAACTTATGAGTCTATAATTCGTAGACTATTTTTCGAATCTATATTGATATAAATACAGTATGTCTTCCAAGTAATTATAATGCACGCATGCAAGGGTGGACTCATTAGTGAAATGAGAAAAGAGAAGGTAAAATATAATGTAAATGCAAAGTAAAATAATATAAAATAATATAAAAAAGTAAAATATATAAAAAAGTATAAATAAAAAATATTTAAATGAAAAAATATTGATATTAATACCGGACACAGAACTGGATTTTGAAGACTATTCCTGTGATAGGTCTAAAGGTCTGCAGGAGGTGTTAATATGACCCCTCCTTAGGACAACTCCATGTTAAAGTTTCCGGTTGGTTTCATATAAATGAGCCAGAACTAGAACCGGTTAACTATCTCCGAGGAACCTGTCACGTGCCTAGTCTAAGACTGGTTCGTTTCCACGTAGGGACAGACAGCTACCTCTGGACTGCCGGCCTCAGCAGTCCAGTGGTAGCGCGCTGGACTTGTATTCTGAAGGTTTCGGGTTCGAATCCCGGCTTGGGCATGGGCGCTCGTGGTGATATTAACCACAAATTTGTAGGGAATAGATTTCACAGTACAATGGATATAGTCGGTCTGAGTGCTGTGGATCTTAGTAGATATTCCAAAAAAAAAAATTCTTTAAAAAAATATATCATAAAAAGGCCAATATTAACTATTTTAGATTTATATCGCATTTAAAATGATCTGCAGAAAACTTAAATTTGTTTCAAATCTACTTAACTAATTTTTAGTTTTAATACAAATTATAATTCAAAAAACTTTATTTAACTCTTAATAAAACTAAATCGGTTTTATGTTCACAACATATTCCAAATATGAACAAAAAGTAAGTTTAATTCTAAAGGAAACCCGTAACCGAAACGAACAAGTCGAAATCGAAAACTTGTATATATTTCTAATGGAAATTTGTATTATAGACATATTGAGTATTACCCCAATCAACATTTTTAACAGGGTCAGAACATTTTGGGTACATTTTTTTAAAACATTTGAAGAAGAAGATTTGTATCAAATTTTATATCAAATGCCTCCTATTTTCAACCCGTTCTCACAATATGGCCTTAATCTTCCAGTAAAATTCCACAAAATTTGTCAATCTGCTATAACTTACAATGAGCATAATTTACATCTTTTTCCTAATCAAAAAATAAATTTTTTGTTAATAATAATTTGCAAGTATTTTGAATTTTTTTCTCAGTGCTTTTTCCTGCAAGGTATGCTTTATTTTTTCAACAAGTGAAATTTTTTCACAAAGTTAATTTTATGCAAATTGCAGCAGGAACAATGACTACGTTAATTGCAGTACTTTTATGGCTGCAGCTCACAGTTCTGCTTTACAAACTGACCCCACATCGAATCGGTAAACTTTGGATAAAATGAAAAAACGGTTACCCAAAAATTTCATAAAGAATAGACAAATTTTTAATAAAAAATCAACAAATTTTCGGCTGATTTACGAACTACCTGTTGTCTGCCAAAAACAAAAAGGCATACGTCATATAACGAAAAGTTATGAGAAGATGAACGAGAAGATCAGGAACGAGAAGATCAGGAATTCCAAAAAGCTTCTATTTGGAAAAGCAATTTTCAACGATGCCGTCTACTGTCTGAGACATACTAAAATCTACGTTGAGGCAGCTGTGTTGAATATAAAAAGGTGTAATTATCTGCCGACAACTGCCTACTTATAATCTGCCGAAAACTTGCTATAAGGCACCAATTTTCAAAAGACTTTCAAAAACATTCAATAAATTTGTCGAAATATGTTATAATATTCCAATTTCCTGCGTAAAACCTGCTATAGAAAATGGTTAAGATAAGCATACTACGATTTTTCTAGAAAACTGGCAAGATTTGTTACGAACGATTCGTATATATTACGAATCAATATTCGTAAAATTTAAACAACAACAAAATTACGAATATTTCGTTTATATTACGAAACTTTCGTTATATTATTTTCTATTACAATTTGTTTACGAAAGAATACCATA
Organism: Dryomyza anilis; assembly: GCA_951804985.1. NCBI lineage: Eukaryota > Metazoa > Arthropoda > Insecta > Diptera > Dryomyzidae > Dryomyza > Dryomyza anilis. Next base: position 122,833,559 of record OX638130.1, on the reverse strand, counting down.
TTTTACAAAAGATCTTACATTTTACGAATAAATTACTAAACTTTCGTAAATTTTGAGGCTATATGTAGAATTTTACGAAACATTTGTGTTTCTTATAATAACTAGGAGCTGCATTTTATTTTGATTGGTATCGCGGTCGTAAGCAGATAGTAATAAAATACAAACAGTTTTAAAATGTGTTTAGTGTGAGTTCTGTTTGTGTTAAAAGTATCAGTTGCATAATATTTTATATTTTAAAGAATAAATCGTAATTTTCATCGAGAGTTTTTTTTAAACAAAATATTTTATTTAATTGGTATCGAGGGCGCAAATAGATAGTTATAAACACAAAATGTGTTCTGTGTTAGTTGTTTGTGTCAAAATTTGAAAGGTATCATGTTTTTAATATTTTTATGAATCGTCATTTTCATCGCCAGTTTTTTTTTAACAAAGTGTATTTACAAAATATTCGTAAAATGTTTCATATGTGTCAGAAACGTTCTAATGCTATAGTCAAAAGTATGAATACATTCGTAAAAGGTACGAATATTTTCGTAAAAAGGTACACGAATATTCAAAAAATTACGAATCTTTCGTATTATGTACAAATGGCTTTCGTAGATAAAATCTAGTAATTTATTCGTCAAATAAACAATTTATATTCGTAAATTTATCATATATTTACGAAAGTTCTTTCGTGTATTTTACGAAATATTTCGGGGATAAATTTTTTCATGAAATAAACGAACAATTTCGTATATTTTAAGCAGATTTTATTTTAAGAGTAGCAGGTTGTTAATTTTTGTGGAATTGTAATGGCAGCTTCATGGCATATTTTGGGAATGGGCCGATAATAGGCAGCTTATAATAGAAACTCCACCTTTGTCTGGTTGAAATCTTTCGGAAAATGTTTCTGAACTGCCAAAAATTTTGTCTAGGGTAAGTAGTTTTCCAAACATATTAGAATCGATCAAGTCAACGCAAGTTCTATGAATTTATTTTGGAACTGGTACTAAATGTGTTCTAATTTGATTGAATATTTGCAAAAAAAATTAAAAGAAATATTATCGAGGCCTCAGATATGACATTTAAAAAAAAAACAAACAGAAATTGAAATCAAAAGAGAGAATCATTTATTTTTTTTTTTTTAAATAATAACTTTTTAGAGGAATATTTTCTAAGACATCTAAAGAATACCGACGGAACATAACCCCTGGATTTGTTTGGTATGTATTAAAGCTATAGAACAATTACTTAGAAGTTCGTCGTTAGACATCAAAATTTATTTATCAAGCTATACGATTTTGTATTTTTGATTTAAACTGAGAATCAATACATTTTTAAAGAATGAACGCAATATAAAAACCATATAAAATTTCACTTCTGATTATTTGATTTCCCCAATCCGGTTATTCTTCTTGTCACAACCGATTGTTCGAATAATCGTTTTTGCAAACTGTTCTAGTAGGTAGAAACCCTACCATTTTGCACATTATAGTTGCACGTTCTGATTGATGATGTTGAACACTGTGTTGGGGGTCAGGTCACTGCGAAAACGATGGCATTTGGCTCTGAGTTTTTGATTTTAAAAAAATATAGTGGTAGATATAAATGCAGGATACATGAAGGTAAAGGAAGCTACGTAGCAAATTTTGTTACGTGTGTCAATAGAATTCTGCGCAATATGTGTCTGGGAGTGGCTAGGAGGGTCGCTACATTATTCGGATTCAATGTGAAAATGTTAATTTGCATTGGCACCAGACGTGGCCGTAGTGGCGTCGGCGGCGGGCAATACCGTTCTGAAGTACTTCATAATTGCTCATAATTGTTTTGTGGTCAACTTTTGTATGAATGTCTCTATCGTATGCTCCAAAGTTAATTGAGCTTTGAGCGCTGCTGAGCAGCCGGACAGGTGGTAAATGATTAACAAACTTATTTGTTATGCCATGTAATGAAATGTAATTATAATGTGCATTACATGTGCGTAATGTGTGTGAGTGATTATTAAAATATAAAACTTTTTCTATGACGTTATTCTGAAAGTTAGTAATGTAATTAATTAAAGCGTTGCCAATTTTCATAGATAAATTTAATATTCAGTTTTATTTTATTCTTGAAATATTTTTACTACAAAATCAAGTGAACAATTTTCGATTGTTCCCTAAAAATTCCATTTTTCAATAAAAATTAAATTTTAGCCAAAAAAATATTTTTTTCACTAATAATTTAAATTTTAACAAAAAAAAAAACAATTTCACTAAAAAATTCAATTTTTCACTAAAAATTCAATTTTTCACTAAAAATTCAATTTTTCACTAAAAATTCAATTTTTCACTAAAAATTCAATTTTTCACTAAAAATTCAATTTTTCACTAAAAATTCAATTTTTCACTAAAAATTCAATTTTTCACTAAAAATTCAATTTTTCACTAAAAATTAAATTTTTCACTAAAAATTCAATTTTTCACTAAAAATTCAATTTTTCACTAAAAATTCAATTTTTCACTAAAAATTCAATTTTTCATTAAAAATTCAATTTTTCACTAAAAATTCAATTTTTCACTAAAAATTCAATTTTTCACTAAAAATTCAATTCTTCAAAAAAAATTCAGTTTTTCACTAAAAATTAATTTTTCACTAAAAATTCAATTTTTCACTAAAAATTCAATTTTTCACTAAAAATTCAATTTTTCACTAAAAATTCAATTTTTCACTAAAAATTCAATTTTTCACTAAAAATTCAATTTTTCACTAAAAATTCAATTTTTCACTAAAAATTAAATTTTTCACTAAAAATTAAATTTTTCACTAAAAATTCAATTTTTCACTCAAAATTCAATTTTTTACTAAAAATTCAATTTTTCACTAAAAATTCAATTTTTCACTAAAAATTAAATTTTTCACTAAAAATTCAATTTTTCACTAAACAAAAAATTAAATTTTTCACTAAAAATTAAAATTTTCACTAAAAATTCAATTTTTCACTAAAAATTCAATTTTTCACTAAAAAAATTCAATGTTCCACTAAAAATTCAATTTTTCACTAAATCTTCAATTTTTTATAACAATTTAATTTATCACTAAAAATTCAATTTTTCATTTAAAATACAATTTTTCACTAAAAATTCAAATTTTCACTCAATTTTTCACTCAATTTTTCACTAAAAATTGTTTTTTTCACAAAAAAAATTCAAATTTTCAGAAAAATTAAATTTTTCACTAAAAATTAAAATTTTCTCTAAAAATTAAATTTCAAACAAAAAATTCAAATTTTCACTAAAAATTTAATTTTTCACTAAAAATTTAATTTTTTACTAAAAATTCAATTTTCACCTAAAATTCAATTTTTCACTAAAGCAATCGCATTCCTTCTTTCAAAGTGGTTTAATTAAAAATGTATTTCCGACAGATTTTTTTAATTTACCAATGACTTTAGTAGTTTCAAATTTTATTTTTAATTTGTTCGTAAATGTTTTGTTTGAGAGAAAACACGTTTATTAAGTTTCATGCCGCTGCCAAAAACAAACCACCTGCTGCATAACTAATTTGAAAACCTCAAATTCCGTTCAAAACCCCAAACCGAACCCCACCCAACCCACTATTCGAATTATCAAAAATACAAAAAACAAGTAACACAAACAGGCAGACGGTTGTTCGTTGGGCCTCCCCGGCCGTTGTTTCGTTGCCAGGTCTCAGTTGCATCGCAATTAGGTATCATAAGTCAACGAGGTGGAAAATGTTTATGAATTTCTTATGAGCATCCTTGGCATATGGGTCGGGTCGGGTTGGTTGGTTCATTGGTGTGCAGCACATGTTTATGCAACCATTTTGTGTGCGATTATAAATGAATTCAACAACACACAGCCAGACAGACGAACACACAAAACAACTCACACAGACCCACACAATCGGCTTACAAACGAAACACACTCGAATGTTACACAATTTTGAGGCTAATATCCGGAAATGCATGGCAAGGACTCACGGTGCAGCCAACACTGACAGCCGCAAATTCGGCAGCGTTGCCAGCCGAAAACTTCTGTCGAAAACAACAGCAGCAGCAGCAACAATCAGAACAACAAAAGCAGCCAATGTTGCCAAACCAAACCAAAACAAATCCCTGCAAACGTTTCATAATCTGTCTGCGAGTGCAATGAACCTGCAACAAATAAGATTTTCGCCCAAAAGTACCTATTCACGTGTAATACACCAAACGAAATGAAAACCAAACAAAAAAAAACCTTATTTCGGTGGCATTAAAGGCGGTGCAATTGGTAAGTTAACATTACTCGAAAAATTAAAATAAAATTTTAGTTGATAAAAATTTTAATTATTATTTATTAATTATTATTTAATTTGAAGTAAAGTGGCACCCGAATAAAAATTTAATGTTAAAAAAATATATTTACAAAAGTGTATATTTGGTATTAAGTTTTGCGCCTATTTTTCATATTAAAATTCCATATATATTTTTCAAATATAACTTCTAACTAGAGACTAAATGAAACCCGATATCCGTTTAAACCCGTTTAATTATTAAAACCAAAACAGTGACAGATTTCCAAAACCGATATAACCAGTTTCGATTTAACGGATCTAAAATAATTTCTAAATTATAATTCAAATTATAACGTGATTTTTAGTTCTTGAGTGAGTAACATAATTCGACTTATTGTTCAAAATATTGAAAATATGGACCAAAAGTGAACTTAACACAAAATGCGAAATCGAAACAGTAACCGTAATCGGGACTTATAAAATACCAAAACCGTAACTTTAAAAATTTAAAACTAAACCCGCAACCAAAACCTAAATCGCTTATGTTATTCGTATTTTCAATCCTTGGTTTCTAACTTTTCGATCTTTTTGATCTTATCGATTTTTTCGAACTTTTTGATCATATCGGTCTTTTCAATCTTTTCGATATTTTTGATCTTTTTGATATTTTTGATCTTTTCGAAATTTTTGATCTTTGTCACTTTTTTCGATATTTTTGATATTTTTGATTTTTTAGATCTTGTATATCTTTGTTATCTTTTCGCTCTTTTCGATATTTTTGATCTTTTCGCTCTTTGTTATCTTTTCGATTTTTTGATCTTATGGATCTTTTTAATCTTTTTGATCTTTTCGATCTTTTTGATCTTATCGATCTATTCGATCTTTTTGATCTTTTCGATATTTTTGATCTTTTTGATCTTTGTCACTTTTTTCGATATTTTTGATATTTTTGATTTTTTAGATCTTGTATATCTTTGTTATCTTTTCGCTCTTTTCGATATTTTTGATCTTTTTGATCTTTTCGCTCTTTGGTATTTTTTCGATTTTTTGATCTTATCGATCTTTTTGATCTTATCGATCTATTCGATCTTTTTGATCTTTTCGATCTTTTCGATATTTTTGATCTTTTTGATCTTTGTCACTTTTTTTGATCTTTTAGATCATTGTTATTTTTTCACTCTTTTCGATATTTTTGATCTTTTTGATATTTTAGATCTTTTTGATCATTTCGTTCTTTTCGATATTTTTGATCTTTTTTTTTCTTTTCGATCTTTTAGATTTTTGTTATCTTTTCGATCTTATCAATCTTTTCGATCTTTTTGATCTTTTCGATCTTTTAGATCTTGAACTTTTCGATCTTTTAGATCTTTTTAAAATTTTCGATCTTTTCGCAATCGGATGTGTCCAATCTCTCATTTGTCTTCATATTTTTCTAATCATTTTTATCAATATTTGTCTCATCATTTTTTCATCTTTTCTCATCTGTTTTCTCATTTTTTTTTTTCATCTTTTCATATCATCTACTTTCATTTTCAAATGATGAGAATTCGCGACGTTATGCTTTTTCTCATCATTCAATGATGAGAAAAATTGAAGATACAAATTATTTTCATCATCAATGCTGCGTTCTTTTGAGATGAGAATTAATTTCGATCATTGAGCGATATATTTTTTCTCATCAATGATGAACATAAAAATATCGCTCATGATGGTCATTTTTTTTTCATCAATTTATATCCCTCATTTTGTGAGAAATATAAATTGTTAAATATCCTTGAGGGATATTTTTCGAACTCTGGTTCTAAGGTTCTAAATTTCATACCACAATGTTCTATTTATTAAAACCAATGAATATCATTACATATACTGTAATATGATCAAATATAACGCAGGAGGACCATACATAAAGAAATATTTTTAACTCTTTTACTAAAAAGAAATTTTATATTTGTTACTTTCCATTCCATTCTATGTGGATAAAACGATAGTCCCGAGGTTTACAATGAAAATCAGACCGTTCAAGTTCCGTTGAACAAATTTGATTTGATCTTTCTTGAAACAGAATATATGGGCACGTTCCAGCTCTCGTTAGAATTTCAATAGAAAATCATAAATATATTTTCTACAAACGATACTTGTAAAATATAAAAAAATGGTTTTTCAAATGAATTCAAACCACTTGTTTTGGACTCAGATGACTCGAATGAGATTTTGGTCTAATGTCGCACGCCAAAACGTACTAAATTCCACGTATAGATCGATACGACTTATCATAATTTATATAAAATTTTATAATACGAAAATTTCAAAAATTAGTAACGATAAAACAATGATAACGAACTTTTCTAAGTTTGAGAAAACTTCGATCTTTGAACTGGGTTTCAAATTCCAATCGAACTTGTATTGATATTTCAATTAGATCAAAATGCTTTTTAGATGTTCGAAAATATGATTTTTCAATACAAAACAAAATTATTGTAATTTAATTAAATACCCTGATGTTCTATGAAATAAATTCAACTCGAAAATTGCTGTTCAGTATTGGAAATTTCGGTCGACAATTTGTTCGACAGTTTCAGTCGATAGCTTCGGTCGATAGCTTCGGTCGTCGTTGTCTTACAATAAATTGCGGTTTTATTTTTAGTTCATTATTTTGAGTTTCCAGGTATGAAAAGGTTCACTTGACATAAAATATATATTTTTGTTTTTATGAGGGAAAAATATAATTTGTAAAATATGATATCTATATTGAGTAAAGTGTCTACTTTCAAAATTTAAACTTAAACTTATACTTCCTTGGTGTGTAAATTACAGATTTTAAACTATAATAAAATTTGAACATAAACATTTCTAATAGTTTACACCTAAAATATGTTATTTATCTTTTGAAGTCTCAAAACGTCTGTAAACAACATTTAACATGCCATTTAAAACCTTACATAAAACATTCAACCATTTACAAAACTCAAAAAGTCTCGAATATGTGTATTTAGCAGGCAGCCAAAATCAACTCTATTTGGTTTAGTTGACACCATATAATTTGTTTTTCACTTATTTGCATATAATATGCATTTATTTTATATGCTTAATTTGATTTTTGCACCCTACGCCCAATTGAGAAGCACTCGACGAGCGACGAGTCTGATATCTCTGTGCCAGGATATCAGGCTGCCTAAATAAAAACAAATTAAGGCGCAATTTAGATATGCGCCCGAGACAGCATCAAAGGATCTTCACGTTCGTTGCACATGCACAGAAACGTTCAAGAGTGAACGAAGAAGTTCATCGTCGCCGTCGTCGTTTCATATGAAAACATATTTCTTATGTTTGTTATGTACACCCAGAAAAATCCTTAAAAATAATTATATTAAATACAAATTAAAATTGATCAAAAGGATGAATACTATTAATAAAATAACATTCAAACTATTAATTCAATATTGCTTATAAGCCTATAATTTAAGATTTCTATCTATCAAATATAACTTTTCAAGTATGTCCCATAAATATTTAATGCATTGTATTATTAATTTAATAGTATAGTCGTATTAAATTTTCTCCATGATACTATATATTTATATAAAATGTTTTTTTTTAATATAAATTCTATCGACTTGTGGGTTAAATAGTAACAAAGAAAACATTTCAATTTGTTTTAGAGACCCCAAGATATTAACAAAAAACTAAAAGACTTCTTTTGCAAAACTCGTTTTTTAGACTTAGCCTGTTATGGAATGAGAGTGTCGTTATGAAAAAAGTAATAAAAATCATAGTATTTATACTATTAACAAATAATTATATTGAAATACTAATACAGAAAGACTACTTTATAGGCATAATTAATGAAACTAAAGAAATACTGTTTAGTTTATAGTATTAACTAAACAGTATTTCTTTAGTTTTCATAGTACGTATTATAAATCATTGAAAATTATACTGATATATATTGAATATATACTGAAAATTATACTGAAATTTAAAATTTAACGAAAACATTTAAATAAATGTATTTAAAATAATAAAATTAGAATAATAATAATACAGAAAGACAATTTTGTAAACATAATTGATGAAATACTATAAACTTAATAGTATTTCTTCAAATTATAATAGTACGCATTATGAAATATTAAAAATTATAAAAAAATCTATTATAGTACTTAATTTTTCAAATACTATTAAAATATATACAAAACATTTAAATAAATGTATTTATAATAGTATTAAATAATAATGTTGAAATATTTATATCAAAAGACTACTTTATAATAATAATAGTTCAAATACTATAAATTTAATAGTATTTCTGCAATTTTTAATAGTACGCACTATGAAACATTAAAAATTATGTAAATAATTCTTAATAGTACTGAAATACTTTTAATATTTAGAATAAAAAAATCAAATAACTCTGAAAAAAAAATATTAAATAAATATTTAATGTAGTATTTTCCCCTGAGTGTAGTAGTTACGAAAGATGTGCGCCGATGCAATTCACACCTTCACCAAGTGGTTGTACATGAAACTCGAAGACTGCAAGGACTCTGCCGCCTTCGGAGCCATTCATGCAACAAGAAGTGCTGCTGAATTGAGTGCACAAAGCAGTGTTTAATGCATTTATTGCTGCAAGATATGCAAATTTAATGAACGACAAGGATTATTGTACAAACTGATAGCAAAAGAAAATGTTGTTGCTATGCATGGTAAAAGCAGCAGCAACAGCAGCAGCAGGCAAAAGGACCAACTTACACAATATTTGCAATTCGAATGTGTGCGATAGATAGCAATACCAAAGCCACAAAGATCTTAGAAATTAGCTTGCAATGAAAATACAAGAAACTACTCTGGAAACCCCAAAAAAAAATCTATTTCAAAATTCAACTTTTTTGGTCAATCAAAATGATCTCCTACATGTTTTTCAAAATAATTTATGCAACGAAAATAACGTAAAGTCATCAGGTTAAAATACACATGCATTTATACCTTGCATTTGACCAGACACAGTCTGAGCGACCAAAAGACCGGCAGAAAGACAGACAGACATAATTTGTCAAATAGAATCACAAAATCAACAGCTGCCTTCGCATGGAAAATCTGCATCCAGCAGCGCCATTGTGTGTTTTCGTAAACCTGATCAGCATGTTAATTACTTATCGACCACATCATGCAAAATACCAAAATATGCCACTTCCCGTACTAAAAATCTACCACCACTACTACTTATGTCTCTCATTTCCAGGGGCGGAATGTGGGGAAAAATCTAATCGAGCTATATGTTTTAATCAGGGCAACATATTAAACACTTCAAAAAATGTTATTTCGATTTGCGACGATTTTATTTAAATATATTTTTAAATCTCATCACTTTTAACATTCAGATTCATGTATTGGCTATTCGTAGCCTAAACCGAAATTTCACATAGAACCAATAGCCCTATTTATTCAGAACGTTCTGTAGGATCGACTATTAAAACTGACACATCGGCTTTTAACAGTCACGGTATGCATAACTCTGATATTTTTTAAATATTTTGTTATTTGCCCTTTTAGAAATATATCGTAAGGTAAGACTAAACCAGTCACTTTTACGAGATTTTCATTTTAATGGGCTCACAATACTGTTATTTCATTGTACTATGATTACCTTAAAATATTTTTTGACAAAACAATATTTGTCACTTTCAATAAAATACATTCATATTCATGTATCGGCCATCTTCAACCTAAATTGACCCTTCAAATGGAACTGTTAGCTCTTTTAATATACACCGTTCTTTCAGAGACAAAAAATGACCGTTCCTTCGTTAGTACAATCTTCTGGAACTGGTACAACTCCATTTTTTTGAATTATAGACCTATTACGAATCAAAGTGTATAGGTCCTCTCTACGCCTAGTTGTGAATTCGTCATTTGTAAATATTTTTGTATTATACTTTGAAAAATCTAGGCAATATTTTAAGTCAAAAGAATTAAACCACGATATATTTCCGAAAAATGTCAGAAATTATTTCTCGGGAAATTATAAATTTATTGGGCGCCCCTCCGAGGGAACCTCGAACTCGCCCCTGACCGTATACAGTATGTGTTGGCTTGGCAACGCTTAACCATATCCTGCTCTTGTCGGTCGACTCACTAGGAAGTTGCTGCTGTGGCACATTGTGGCTGCTAGACAAATATGCTAATTTCTAAACACACATCAGACTTCTACGGTTTCGCACAAAAGCACCAAATCAATATAGTTTCCAATGGTGGCTGCATCGAAGTTGTGAAGGTCAATGCACAGCAATTCAATAATATCTATATAAATATATTAATCTCCAGAAAAAATGTAAGCATCAACCAACAAAGGTATTTTTAAGTTTTTAAACCCAAATAGTTCCCTGAATAAAATGATTTCGACATAAACATGTCCTAAGGAATAGAGTCAATTTCAAGTCTTGTAAAGGGTTTTTCAATAAGAGCGCTACACAAGTTTTTTTCAAGGGTTTTTCAACAGGGACGCTACAAAAGTAGAGCGACAGCGACAGCAAACGACGCCATATTTCTTGCCGCTCTTTTGAGTCGAAAATTAAATTTATAGTGAAAAATTGAATTTTTAGTGAAAAATTGAATTTTTAGTGATAAATTGAATTTTTAGTGAAAAATTGAATTTTTAGTGAAAAATTGAATTTTTAGTGAAAATTTGAATTTTTAGTGAAAAATTGAATTTTTAGTGAAAAATTGAATTTTTAGTGAAAAATTGAATTTTTAGTGAAAAATTGAATTTTTAGTGAAAATTTGAATTTTTAGTGAAAATTTGAATTTTTAGTGAAAAATTGAATTTTTAGTGAAAAATTGAATTTTTAGTGAAAATTTGAATTTTTAGTGAAAAATTGAATTTTTAGTGAAAAATTTAGTTTTTAGTGAAAATTTTAATTTTTAGTGAAATATTGAATTTTTAGTGAAAAATTTAACTTTTAGTAAAAAATGAATTTTTAGTGAAAAATTGAATTTTTATTGAAAAATTGAATTTTAAGTGAAAAATTGAATTTTTAGTGAAGAATTGAATTTTTAATGAAAAATTGAATTTTTAGTGAAAAATTTAATTTTTAGTGAAAAATTGAATTTTTTGTGAAAAATTGAATTTTAAGTGAAAAATTGAATTTTTAGTGAAAAATTGAATTTTTAGTGAAAAATTGAATTTTTAGTGAAAAATTCAATTTTTAGTAAAACAAAAAATCAATTTTTAGTGAAAAATTGAATTTTTAGTGAAAAATTGAATTTTTAGTGAAAAATTGAATTTTTAGTGAAAAATTGAATTTTTAGTGAAAAATTGAATTTTTAGTGAAAAATTGAATTTTTAGTGAAAAATTGAATTTTTAGTGAAAAATTGAATTTTTAGTGAAAAATTGAATTTTTAGTGAAAAATTGAATTTTTAGTGAAAAATTGAATTTCTAGTGAAAAATTGAATTTTTAGTGAAAAATTGAATTTTTAGTGAAAAATTGAATTTTTAGTGAAAAATTGAATTTTTAGTGAAAAATTGAATTTTTAGTGAAAAATTGAATTTTTAGTGAAAAATTGAATTTTTAGTGAAAAATTGAATTTTAGAGAAAAATTGAATTTTTAGTGAAAAATTGAATTTTTAGTGAAAAATTGAATTTCTAGTGAAAAATTGAATTTTTAGTGAATATTTGAATTTTTAGTGAAAATTTGAATTTTTAGTGAAAATTTGAATTTTTAGTGAAAATTTGAATTTTTAGTGAAAATTTAATATTTAATTTAAAATTGAATTTTTAGTGAAAATTTTAATTTTTAGTGAAAAATTGAATTTTTAGTGAAAATTTGAATTTTTAGTGAAAATTTGAATTTTTAGTGAAAAATTGAATTTTTAGTGAAAAATTGAATTTTTAGTGAAAATTTGAATTTTTAGTGAAAATTTGAATTTTTAGTGAAAATTTGAATTTTTAGTGAAAATTTGAATTTTTAGTGAAAATTTAATATTTAATTTAAAATTGAATTTTTAGTGGAAATTTGAATTTTTAGTGAAAAATTGAATTTTTAGTGAAAATTTGAATTTTTAGTGAAAATTTGAATTTTTAGTGAAAATTTGAATTTTTAGTGAAAATTTGAATTTTTAGTGAAAATTTGAATTTTTAGTGAAAATTTGAATTTTTAGTGAAAAATTGAATTTTTAGTGAAAAATTGAATTTCTAGTGAAAAATTGAATTTTTAGTGAAAAATTGAATTTTTAGTGAAAAATTGAATTTTTAGTGAAAAATTGAATTTTTAGTGAAAAATTGAATTTTTATTGAAAAATTGAATATCTAGTGAAAAATTGAATTTTTAGTGAAAAATTGAATTTTTAGTGAAAAATTGAATTTTTAGTGAAAAATTGAATTTTTAATGAAAAATTTAATTTTTGGTGAAAATTGTAATTTTTAGTGAAAGTTTGAATTTTTAATGAAAAATTGAATTTTTAATGAAAAATTGAATTTTTAATGAAAAATTTAATTTTTAGTGAAAAAGTTGAATTTTAAGTGCAAAATGAAATTTTTATTGAACATTTAAATTTGTACTGAAAAGTTAAATTTTTACTTTAAATTAAAATATTTCAAATTTCTAACTAAAAATTAATTAAATTCCATCGAATTGTTTAGCTTTTTTTTCATCCCACCTATATTTTTTTTTTATTTTGCACACTTCCAGCATTTTTTTCCAAAACATGTTTTGCAAATAAGTGTATCCAGTCATGCCAAGATTAATAGCGCTCAATTACAATAAGCAAAACAGTAGAATTATTTTTAAAACATAAAATCATTTATTCAATTAATTTTTGGTTTTTCACGTAAATTTGTTTTATGTTTTTCGAAAGAAACGACCGCCTCCGCAGTGCTGGGTGGGATGAGTCAACGCAAAATTCCCCACATCAGCCTACACTTTTAATTGCTCACTTTAAGCACTCGCTGTCTGTCATCTTTCTGTCGTTTTTATAGACACACACATGATCAAAAAAAAAAAATCACAACATTTAATTTTGTAATTTTTTGTATTGTTTTATATTAAATAAAAAAAAAATAGCATTCAATACAAACAACGCATAAAGTTGAAAAATAATGTTTTTTGGTTTACTATTTTCTTAAGAAAAAAAACTGTATATGTTTTCGAATAATATCCGCGTTTAAAAACATGTGAGGTTTGTGAATTTGTTTGGTACTTTTTGCCCAGGGCTTAAATATCAGAAGCGCAAAGAAAAAAACATTATTTTGGCGCAAATTTTGTTTTTTAATCTGTCGAATAGTTTTGCCGTTTCTTCAAAAACAAATAAATATTTCAATTTTATTGCTTGTAAAACATTTTACAAAATGAAGGACTATTTTATAAAAAATAAGAAAATGGAAAAATTTGAATATTAATAATTCTATACTTTATTAAGTAAACTACACAACAAAACGAGAAAAATGTTTCTCATGGACATCCCACACATGAATTCTATATAATTCACGGTTGCTGATTTTGACTGCATACTCAGTTTTTTTCTTTATAATCTAAAAAATAGTGCAATTTAATATTTTGATGTTCCATATTTAAACATTTTAAAAATTTTAAATATTCTACATAATTTAAGTGATTTATAAATTAGTCCCACATCCGATCAAAGTACTGCCGCACAGACAATTTCACTTCACAATAACAAAGCCCAAACATATGCGAAAAACGCTCGCCAATTAACACGCCGAAAACCCCCTCTTACCACCACCTTCCTCGAAAGTACCTTCCCGTTACGCCTCAAACACAAAAGAATCACTCACTTCTGAGTGTATCGCACGCAAGACACGCGCATTCCGACGGACACAAAGACGGAAATAATGCGAATGATACGCGGCGACGGAAAATTCTTGGCAAAAGGTGCCGCCGGCCAAGTGTACATCAACGGCACTTGATCGTCTTGATATCCGGCAGCCAAACGAATGCCAACATCTTTTTGCACCCTATTCACCTTGAGTGGTGAAAAGAGTGCCGCGAATGATTAAATAAATCAAAAGAACAAAAAATAATTACAATGCCCAACAATTTCAACTAAAGGAAATACAATAAATTATATTATTTTATGTGTGTTTTTAGTTGCTAGCCGCAATGTGTTGACAGTTCAAATAGTGAAATTTTTTTGTAATAACGAACGTATTTGACATTGGCCAAGCATGAACATGATCAAAACACAAACCACTCATGGCACATGAATCATTTTCGAAGTGCTTTTTCATTTACATGTGCCTCTTGATTGGGCGGGCATAAGATTTGAGTCCAAAAATATTTATTGTCCGTTGTCATTGAACTCGCGACTTCCCACCCCATGCACCTTGAACTATTTAGAAAACATTGTGCATAAATTACGCAAAATTAAGTCAAACTAAAAGCGTCGAAATGCCACACACTCGAAAAGTATTAAATAAAGTTTATTTTTTCATACGTCTTTTTGGAATGTCAATTTATTATTGTGGCATTATGACAGCCACAGAAAGAAAGTCCATTGTCCCCTTGTAAGAGCAAGCGTTGGCCATCACATCAGAAAGAGAGAGAGAACGAGAGAAAATGAGAGAATATCAGCTAGCGTTCTCATTTTGTCTTTTTTTTAATCGACTGAATGAGTATTTTTGAAAATTTTCGAAAATCACTCAAATGAAAATTTTCAATATCAATGATTTGGCAGTGTTTCTGTTAGTTGAAAGAACACTCTTTTGCTACTTTTATGTATTTAGTACGTCTTTAATGAATAAATTTCGAATATTATATTGTCCCTGTCGGAACATTTATACAAAAAAATACATACCAATCCGAATTTCTCTAGAGATCCATTTTGGTTATTCAATTATTTACACAATTGATTCTACTCGAAAAGAAATTTGTCCTTTTGGGGTAAACATGATCACGGCCAGATCATATTCATCATGTAACCGAAACGGATAAGGAGAAAAAAAATCAATTAACACTTCCCTATCATAACCCCTCTTCTAGGGTAAACTCAATTATGTCAACTATGAAATTCATAAGCGAATATATTCGACAGACAAATCTGATAGATTTTACCATATTATGAAAAAAAAACAGTTACCATAAATACATCAATTATTAAAAAAATATCATAAATACAATGAATAAACTTTAGTAATAAGTTGAATCTATAATTTTTACGAATTTGTGATGAAATGTTTTTGAATAGTCATGCCACAAAAACAACAATTTGAACTTTTAAAGATTGGAAACCTTTATAATATTGAAAACCCCGCAACCCGATAGACAATTTCGTTGTCGTATTTCAGTGAAAAGTCGTTAATTCAATTTTTCAAAAATATCGAGATATGTATGCCACTATAATGAAAACAAACTGATCTTTACGTTGGATAAGTCCTCGTAGTCCTACATCTTACCAAACCGAAGATATTAAAAATGAAAAATCACTAACTCCAAATATTTTAAAATTCAGTTCAGTGAAAAGTTCACAATTTATCCTTAAAAAGGGCTGAACTTAAACTGTTGAAGAAGATCTACATGGATATTCCTTATCAAAAAATACTATAATATTACCATAATCGCTGCATAAAAAATAAGTCAAATTTATAAAGGTCTTAGTGATTTTTCACACATCGGCAATCGTCGAAATCTGAATAAAATGGTGCCGAGTCCACAAAAATGGTGGGATTTTAACGATTTTTGGATAAAATGATAGATATTATGCTGTTCGGTTCATTTCTAATTTAAACTGAAATCAGATACAATTATTTGGATAAACTGGAGCACTGTTACTGTTTATATGGGACTTAGAATTTCCCTTATATAAATTTTAGGGTGTACCTTTTAATTATTGCATAACATATATTGAAACCATAATGAAATAAAAATATATATTTTATATCCAAACAGGTCTATAACACTATGCTTCCTTTTAAAAATAATAATTTGGCGCTACAGTCCAGAAGAACTCAGGGTGAGCTCTCTCATCATTAGAGCTGTGTGCTTTTTCATGGTCAATGTTTACCCTCGGAGGTTTGCCATTGTCTGCCGAGATGTAGCACGGTATAGAAAAAAGTTTTCTATGAAAAGATGTTGTTAGCCCCAGCCCAGATTTGAACATGTCATCTTTCGACTCACAATCCAATGCACTGACCTCTGAGCTACCAAAGCTCCCTCTTACTTTGTTTTTTTAAATCACTCTATAGTTTTGAAATTATACAAATTTCAAAATAAAAAAAAAAACTCAAGTCTGTAAAAGTCAAAGTTGCGTTTACGCAAAACTCAAAAACTCATGGCAATATCAACAAACTTTGTATGAGAATCTTGAAGTCAATCGGAAAATCATACCAAGGTCATGGATTTATTGATATAGAAATTTAAGGTATTTACATTATTTTTGATGTTTGTGTGGCGCCTCCTGGAACATGTTCGCCAAAATACACCAGTTTTAACGGCCTTTTCAGGTTAAATTTTGAAGCACATTTTTTTACTATAAATTTTCGTATTGAACGTATCATACGTTATATAAATATGATATAGAGCAGACAATTGGGTTTTGAGAAATATCTTTCCAAAATCTCGATAATGACTTCGATAATGACTAGATAATGATTTTAACCTTCCCTAGTAGAAATTGAAATAGGGTCATTACAGGAAATTGATCATTACATTTTTTTTCCATGTCATAACCCGATCAGTTACATGACGATCATGACATTAGCTGCGTTCTCGTGGTTTTTGATCCTGATCCGTAGATCATTTTCTTATACAAAATCAAAACAAACATTAAGAACCAGGTTCGTTTTTGGATCAATTACTGATCTGGTACTGTACGTATCAAGAGTAAATTTGTTTGTGGTGATGTTATGCTATTGTGAATAGCACCTAATAAGAAGAAGAATTTGTGTTGAAAAAGAAAGGGCAGAAGAAAACAGTGCTGCCAAACTTATTAAAATAGAACCGATGGCGTTCCCGTGAAACAGATCTGGTTCAAGTACCACGGGAACGCAGCTATTATCATGTATACCCTAATAGAGTAAATTTCTACTAGTATTTGGAAATTATATGTCATATTAAAGGTCATCTTAATACCGTTCAAAAATCAAAATACTATTTTACATAATTATTTATATCTCTTTAACATATTAATCGTTTAAAAATATAATTTAGATGAAGTCTTCCATGTTTTAAAATACAATTGCCGATTTATCTCCATACGGAATTGGTTTGCTGCCACACTATTTCTAGTTTTAAATAATAAAAAGCTAAATATGTCACCACAATAAAATTTACGACATTAAAACTCACCACACTAAAATTCACCACACTCAAATTCACCACATTAAAACTCACCACAATAAAATTTACCACACAAATTCACCACACTAAAACTCACCACACTAAAATTCACCACACTCAAATTCACCACAATAAAATTCACTACACTTAAAATCACCACATTAAAATTCACCGCACTAAAACTCACCACATTGAAACTCACCACACAAAAATTCACCACAGCACAGTCTGCGAAAGAATTGTCTATGAGAAATGTTGTTTTAGGCGAGAATTACTTTTGTTATGGTTACTACATTTATAAAACCAATAAAAAAACGTCCACAGCGATGCAAGGGTCCCTGATATAAATAATAAAAATGTTTTTTATATTAATAAAATTGCTCCATATTCTTGCATTCACAAAATCTTTGCACGAGTCGTGCACGGGTCCAGCTAGTTCATATATAATTCTATACAACGACGATATCTGTATTTTCAAATATAAATTGTAGTTCTTAATTTTTATCCATATACACAGCAATTTGACTGCCAATGAATTGCTGACGCCGAGGAAGCGCCTCGAAATTCCGTGAGAACAGAATATTGGAAAAACTCATGAACTCATTTCGATCGTGTCTCGTATCGCATACTACGTAGTATAGAGAAAAGTCTCACATCACTTCCACTTTTCCATGCTATCCCACAGACAGATACAAGACGCGTTCGTTTGGGGATGGCTGGCCTGTATCTGTCCGCCACTGATCACCGAGTCAGATACAATTTTCGTTTGCTCCCGTACGTACGCACAGACAATTAAAACGAGAAAAAAAACAAACAATGTATAATAGAAGTAAAAAAAAAAGTGTACAGCGAAAAAGTGAACGCGATGCGCGGAGCCAATACGAGAAAAAATTCTGAAAAAAAATACAACTCAGGGCCATTGAAATGGAATAACGACGGCATATCAACGGAAAATCATTTAGAAAAATATTAAGTGAATTAAAAGTGAATTTTATAAATTACAAATAATACACATTATGAAAGGTACAGTGTAAAAATATAATAAATGTGTACAAAGCAAAAACAAATCACAAAAAAAAAATAATTACTGGAATTTTGGAATAAAAAATATTTCGTTTTTTAACTTTTTCTTCGGTTTTATTTTGGTTGGTATTAAAAATGGAAAATTTTGTGTGTGTTTTCTGAATATTGTTTTGCGTTGGTGTGCAACAATATTTGTGTATTTATAGTGTATGTATATGAGAGTATTTTTGAGTGTATTCGTGAAGTGACGTCACATACTGCAATTTATTGTTTGTACGGTGGATAGAAAAGCCAAACGAAAATGGTATGGGCAAAAAAAGTGCGTAATTCAACAATTTTTTAAATGTGCAAATGAGAAAAAAGTGTTCAAAATTTAATTGCAGTTTTAAAATCAATATACATAAAAATCAATTATCACAACAAGAATGTGAAAAACATGTTTAATTTTTAATTTATAATAAATATTTTAAAAGGCAGTGAAATGAATTTAAAAGTTCGATGATTGTGAGTGAAAATTGCAATGGAAATTCTGAAATATCTCACTTCAAATTGAGCGCAAAACACTTACGCTCACAAAAAGCCGAAAATAGTCTCTCACATTAAGCAGCATCTAACAAATGTATAAATTTTCTTACAAAAAAAAAAAAATTAAAATAAAATAAAAATGTTGCTGCATGCAAATTGTTTACAAGTTTGTTTAGAATTTTGTGTAATCGACGGTTGAATAAAATAAATAAAGTATTTTAAATTTACACACCTTGCACACTAGTGCGTATCTAACGAATAAAAAAATCTGAAACCAAAAAAAATTATTATGCCTTCTCGCAATCACCAAACAAGTGTTTTTCTAATTGAAATACAACATTTTTTTCTAGATATTTTGTAAAGTCTAATCTAAACTGACTGGTGTGGCACCATTGAGCAATACAAGTTTTTAGATTAAAGAAAAAGTGAAAAACCACTTGAATATGTGACTTCACAATATTTTGGATAAATCGTTTTTGGATTATAATAAGGAGAATTTGACTATTGAAATGGTATGTTAAATGAAAAATGATAAAAACTCAATTATCTGATATTATCAATATTTTGAATGTTGATTTAAAATTTTTAAATTGATTTTTTT
This sequence comes from Dryomyza anilis, assembly GCA_951804985.1. Classification (NCBI taxonomy): domain Eukaryota; kingdom Metazoa; phylum Arthropoda; class Insecta; order Diptera; family Dryomyzidae; genus Dryomyza; species Dryomyza anilis. The sequence continues at coordinate 122,813,864 of OX638130.1, read as the reverse complement.
TTTTTGTGTTCAAATAAAAATTTATTTAGTACCTTATAATAAAATGTTCGTGAAAAAAATAATCTGAAAATTTGATTTTTAGTGAAAATAATTTACATAAAACCAAAATATTACAATTTTCGTGTTTTTCTGTATATTTTAAAATTTGAATTTCTATTTCTGTCTGAAATAATAAATACACCTAAAAATTTTTATATTTTGCGTTTGACTTGTTACAACTTTGATTAGATCGACCCGATTTTTATTCTTATTGAAATAGAATAGTGTGAAATATTTAAATTGCTAAAATGTAAAAGACCAAAAGTATAAAAAAAACTATTATTTAATTTTTTTACGTAATGACTCAAAAATTTTAGGCAAAATTCAAAAACTTCACCCAGAAAAAAATTCTCTTGAATCCCATTAAAATTGGTCAATAGGACAATTATTGATTTAATAGTAAACAAAAAATAAATCTTTTCATATAAACTCAATGGCAATGTCATGGTATTTTCTAGTAAAGGGTTTTTCAATAAGAGCGCTACAGAAATGGTTTTGGATATCAATGAAATTCTTTATTCCTGTAAAAGTAAAGGGTTTTTCAATAAGAGCGCTACAAAAGTTTTTTCAAGGGTTTTTCAACAGGGACGCTACAAAAGCGACAGGGACAGCAATCGACGCCAAATTTTTTGACGCTCTTTTGACATTTCTCTTCAGTAAGGTTTGTCATTTCATGATGGAAAGATATACGAGCCAACAATGAGTCGAATTTATTAAAATTTACTACCGAAATTCGAATTCGTATATCTTTCCATCATGAAATGGCAAACCTTACTGAAGAGACATGTCAAAAGAGCGGCTAGAAATATGGCGTCGTTTGCTGTCCCTGTCGCTCTACTTTTGTAGCGTCCCTGTTGAAAAACCCTTTACGTTCGATGCCATTATGTATGGAACTCGATTTCTTTTGCATGGCCACCACGGGCACGCTTGCAGAAGTCCAGACACTGAAACCAATTTTCGACGGTTTTCAAGCATAAATCGGCCGATACTGCTGCAATTTCACGTTCGATATGCGTACGAAGTTCCTCAATCGTCGCTGGCTTGTTGGCATAGACCATAGACTCGACGTAGCCCCACAGGAAATAGTCTAACGGCGTCAAATCGCACGACCGAGGCGGCCAATCGACTGGACCATTTCGTGAGATAACACGTTCTCCAAACTTGGTTTCCAATAAATTGATTGTGGCATTCGCTGTGTGGCTTGTGGCGCCGTCCTGTTGGAACCACATGTTCTCCGAGTCCATATCATCCAATTGGGGTTAAAAATACTCGGTTATCATTGAACGGTAACAATTCCCATTCACAGTAACGAGCCGGTCTTGATCATCACGGAAGAGCCATTCAGCCAGAAATGAGCCTCATCGCTGATGATGATTTTTCGATAAAATTCGAATCATTTTCAAGTTGTTGCTCAGCCCAATTCACGAACATACGACGCTTCTGGTGGTCAAGCGGCTTCAGTTCTTGCGTCAATTTGATTTTGTAAGGATGTAGGCCAAGATCTTTTCGCAAAATTCGCCACAAGGACGTCACAGAGATGCCCAACGCTTGAGAACGACGTGTGAGAGACACATTTGGGCTTTCTTCAACTGAAGCCTCAGCGGTAGCAATATTCTCGACACTACGGGCACATCTTTGTCTCACTGGCACGGGAACATTTTGTACTGTGCCTGTGGATTCAAATTTTTCCACTAGACGCTCAATTGTTGATCTGCTAGGACGATTATGACGACCATAAATTGGACGTAGCGCTCTTAACGTTGAGGCCACTGACACCGAAATTCGGTAGTAAATTTTAATAATTTCGACTAGTTGTTGGCTCGTATATCTTTCCATCATGAAATCGTAAACCTTACTGAAGAGAAATGTCAAAAGAGCGGTAAAAAATATGGTGTCGTTTGCTGTCCCTGTCGCTCTACTTTTGTAGCGTCCAATTTGAAAAACCCTGTATTTAATGGTATTTTCTGATTAACATAATTCATCCTTTTGCTAATTTTTAATATTTAAAAAACTATTATTTATATAGTATTTTTTCTGGGTGTGAGTATGTGCTCTTACTTAGAATCAGAAAGACCATCGGACTATCATATTAAGATTTTTTTTATTGTGCTCTATTATTTGGACTTTTTCAAAATCAGAATTTCTGTGAAAATTTGTATATATAATTTATTTTTTTTAAGAATTTATAGAAACTACACCCAGAAAAAAATACTATATAAATAATAGTTTTTTACTATTAAAAATAGTCAATAGGATAAATTATTATTTTAATTGGAAAATACCATTAAATACTAGAAAATACCATGACATTGCCATTCAGTTTATATGAAAAGATTCATTTTCTGTATACTATTAAATCAATAATTGTCCTATTGACCAATATTAATGGGATTTGAGGGAATTGTTTTCTGGGTGTATTATTATGCATACTATTAAATTAATAGTAATCAAATTTAGTTTGACTTTTTATTTTTTTTTTTTTAAGTTTATTTTGGCATTTTCGCAAAATTGCTATTTTTATTTAAAAATCAATTTTAACTAAGAATTTGTAATACATGGAAATTTGACTAAAATGTTTGGATTAAATTCAGAAAATTTAATTTCAAAAAGAAAGTAATTTAATTTGCGTTAGTAGTAATAAAAGTAAATATTCACCAATATTCATCTTCGAATTTAATAACTTTAATAGGATAATAAGAGTTTTTAATTAAGTAATTATATTATTTATTTTATTTATTTTATTTACATAAAATATTTATTTAAATATTTATTTCAAAATTGAAAATACATGTTTGATTTCTGGTTTCTTTTTTATATATTATAACATCATATATTCACTTTCTATATATCGTCACAGTCATGCCAAAGGGGCGAATGTGCATTTTTAAAAATGTTGGGAAATCAAATTTTAAAGTTTGAAGTACTTTAAAAATTTGTAAAATTTCGTTTTTTTTTCAATTTTTCTATTATTTTGGTTTATTTATCAATTATTATAACGTATTTAAAATATCTTTGGATTTGGACAACTTACTGAATTGTAAATACGGATTTTGTGAGACTATATCCTGACCAAAACGCAAATAATTTTTGTTTTTTATGCTATAACTTTTTATTGGCGCAAGATAAAATAGTGATGTTGAGGCATTAATTGTTTGTTTTTAAAGCACCTATCGATTGGTATCATTATTTATTTATTTTGCCAAATATTAATTTGTCATTTGTGATTTGCCAGAAAAATGTTTGGCTAAATATATTTAAATAATGATGCTAATCGATAGGTGATTTAAATACAAATAATTAATACCTTTACAGCACTATTTTATTTTGCACCAATAAAGAGTTATAGCAAAAAAACGAAGAAATTGCAAAAATTTAAAATCTTGTCATGAAAATGTTGTAATGCGAAAGGGGGCGAATCTTTTGGTTTTTTTGCTATAACTCTTCATTGGTGCAAAATAAAATAGTGATGTAAAAGCATTTATTATTTGTTTTCAAAGCACCTATTGATTGGCATCATTATTTAAAAATAATTTAGCAAGGATTTTTCTTGCAAATGATAAAAATTCAAAAACATATTTAAAAATAAGAATAATGATCGATAGGTGCTTAAAAAAAAACAATTAATGCCTTTACATCACTATTTTATCTTATACCAATAAAAAGTTATTGCATAAAACGAAAAGATTCGCCCTTTTGCCATGACAACATTTTCAGTTTTACGAATTCGCCCTTTTGATTTTTGTCTTTTGTGGCTAGAAATATCCAAAAAAACTACACAAGATTTTGGCACAGTATACTTGAGGAAAAACTACTTTCAAAAATGTAAAAAAAAAACGCAAATTTCAAAAATCACACATTCGCCCCTTTGGCATGATAGTAAAGATATCATCATTATTTTCACGGATTTGAAACCTAACATTTTATAATTTGGCGTTTCTCTCAACTGTTAGTAGGTTGTATATCCAGATCTTACAGGGTTGTAGTTTAAACTACAACCAAATTAGAATAATTTGGTGTGTGTAAATGGTAATGTTTTAAATGTCAACCGAATATGCTAATTATATCAACCAATTTGTGCATTTTTTTTGAATATCTCCTGTTACAGAAATCAATTCTGTTTTTTTATTATGAATTCATTTTGTCCCTTAATTCATATTTTACATCGTTTAACTAAATATTTCTAAATTCACAATATTTTCAATGAAATTAAAAAAAAAGAATAAAAATGTTTTTAAAGAAAAACATAAAACTTATTATTTATGATAATGAGTGTCTTATAAAACGAAAAAGAAAAAAAAAACTTTAAATTTATTTTGGTATTTCATAGGGTAATAAAAATCTATTTTTAATGTTAAAATTTTGTATTTCGGTTTCCATTAAATTCTAAAAATATGAAATTATTTTGTATAGAAAGAAATGAAAACAACACTAATTTGCACAGTTTCATTCAATAGGAAGATGAAATAAATTAAAATATACCCAAAGCTATGGAAAACGAAAATATAAATGCAAATAAAAAATTTTTGATTATTCAGTAACATTAATGTTTAGAGAAACCTAAGTATTGAATAGTTTTAATTAATGGTTTCTATATAGAGAACATATAATTTAACAATTTGTGTGTGATAAGATCAAAGTTGGCGTAGGTTTGAACGTTTTTCAATAAAACATTGTTTAAAAGACATAATAAAATTAACTTGTTTTTATAGACAAATCAACGTCTATGGAAGGTATATTGGGCTCGAGCAAACATGTGGACTGCTTAGGTCGGCTAGACTATGTACAGTCATTGATATCTGCACCTGGTACATTTGTCCTTCGAAAAATAGACGCAGTGAGATTGTTCCACAAACGTATCTCTACAATGCGTGCTTCTGTTGAGAGCCGACTGAACTACGAAGAAGTGGGCTCGGTTCGAAGCACGATTAGAACGAGAGAACATACGACCTTGTGGGATCAGGCACTACATATTTCCCTCTTACACTTATCATTGTAATACCTATAAAACAGGCTTACATACCCTACGGTCTTTCGGTGCTCAAGAGAGCAATAGGGAATACAAAATTTTAATTATGTTATCGTTTCTGTTCAAATAAATTCTTTTAATAAAATATAGTTTAACTTTTTATGATGACTCATTTTCCTTCAAGTTCGAATAGTCTCCCCAAGCCACAAAAACACAAACATTATTCAGATCACTTTTTATTTACACATTTTTAAGAAATTGCGTCAACGTTTGGAAGTTTATTTAATCGAGTGATTCAAGCTTTTTACTATGAATGAGATAACAAAATCACAAATTAAGTGTTGATAATCTCAAAGGTTAAATACTATAGAAATATTTCAGAATTATCTATTTTTGTTTTGCAAATTATTTCTAATGTTTCTATTGCCAATGAAATTCATTTTAATTTATTATACTATATACTTAAATTATACTGTCAACGCCACAAATGACATTTCCTGTCTGGATTCATGACACTGCCAGTCGGACACTTGTACACCTCGCTAAACTCCTCGAAATTCTCCAAGGCGCGCACAATACGCACCTTGTCCTGACCGTGTCGATCATCCTGCGCCTCTTTGTTGGCATTCGTACCACAAAAGAATTGTGCAAAATTTAGAAAAAATAGACGTTCCGGCGGTATGTCGGACCACTCGAATTTTGTGTACATCGGAATGGCATTGTTTTCGAAGTATGAAGCATAGGCCAGACGCAAACCGTTAACATCGGCGATCTTCTCATCGATAAATTGCGGCTGCTCATCACGCAGACAATTTAGACTTTTGCTGTACCTTGTATTAGCCTTAATGTCATCTGCAGGGCTTATCATGTTACCCTGACGATCATAATCGATGCCGGACTCATCGAATCCGTGCATAATTTCATGTGCCAACAGAAATCCAATTGCGCTATACTGGAAAACGTTATGCAGATTCTTGTCATAGATCGGTAACTGTAGCAGGCTGAGTGGTACGACTGCTACATTGTTCCATGTCAGGTAATAGGGCGAAGAACTGGCGGCAGTGTCGACATCTTCGGCATAAAAGTAATTTGCATCACGCTGTATGGTTTGCTTCAGTTTTCTGTGTTCGGCCATGGTCTGGTGACGCAACAATTGCAAATGGTTCTGATAGAATGATGAAGAGGCTGTTATCTCGAGATTCTGATAGTACTGCGTTATGGTGGCCGTATCCTCGGGGAGATTACCGACTTTGATTTGCATTTGTGTGAGTTTATTCTGAAGAAATTGCACTAAGGTTGCATTCAGATTATTCGCATTCAGTGTTAAGGTATGCATGAAATGTTCCTTCAACTGTTCGAAAATACGTTCGACAATCTTGCGATCCTCCGTCAATGAGCTGTGATGTTGTTTGTGTATCCAGTGTGTGGCCAGCGGCAGTAGAGTCAACGTATTTTCGACACAATTCGGCTTCAGAAAATGATCTGGCCCCGAGAGATGCAGATAATACGTGAATCGTATCATTAAATACCGGCAAATCATTTCAGGCTCATAACTCTCCAGTGAGGTAAACAATTTTCGCATATACGGCAGATTCTGTATGGTGATTTTTGTCGTATTAGTCACTGTCGTCGGACCCAGTAGCGTATTTAAATATGTCTGCAGTTGCGGCATATTGAGTTCAGCCAGCGTTACCACTTGCTGTACCTCAACATCATCCTCAACATCGAGCAGTTCCTCCAACAGCAGCTCAAAGCTTACAATTTCATCCACTAGCTGCTCATAATCACTGTCTGTTCCCGTGTCTAAATATTTAATCATTAGTCGTATATCTGAGGGTATCATTGGTTGAAATCCACCATGCCAAACTGGTTTGTCCAAATCTATTAATGAATTTTGCGACGATGTCTTATTCGGAAATACCACCTCCTCCAGTAGTACTCCATTGAAGCCATATTTTCTCAGCACCGCCAACATTCGCAACCAGTCGTAGTTCTTATTCTTACGTCTGCGCCTCCGCCCAATTGGTGTGCTTTCTACAATGGACTTTTCGAGCGACGGCCAGTCCAAGTGTTCATTCTGCAACAATAGATACAGATACTCCTTGGGATCGTACTCATCGACCGCTTTGCAGTTCCGATAATAGTATAGCGCATTTCTGGCAAAACGATGTTCCATGCCCACCTTCGTTTTTTGCATGCGACGAAATATGCTAATAAATTTTTGTTTGTTTATCTCCGTCAACTGACTCATAGTCTCCTCATAATCGGTTGATTGGTGTTCTCGTTCCCAATTGCCGCAGGCGTACGTATAGAAGTCCTCACAAGGATCGGCGCTTGTGTTCATATTACGTTCGATTGTGTTCAGCTGACGCAAATTAACGTCCCTTCCGAAAGCTCCATTTGATAGCGCTACTAACAGAAGTAGCAACACCTTGTAAATTATTCTAACTTCCTTCATTTCGAAGAGCACCACAACCTTTCAGTCATTCGGAACGCGTTGTACTAATCATTATTTGTATTACGAAGTGTTTCAGTGTTAAATAGCTACTAATTTCAAAAGTCACTAGAGAGTGCTGATAAGATTAATATAAGAAATCTAAATGTTTTGACTTGGAACACAAAAAAGTACACTAATTGTACTTCCTAGAAATATTAAGCTCGATTATTTTAAGTTCTGATAAGCAATATATTAGGTGATGAGCATGATTCAGAGGCTACATGTTTTGAATTTTATAACTAAATGATCGATGATTCTCCCAGATCTACTTTAATGTATTTTTACCCTACACTGAAAAGGTATATTCTTTTTGATCATTCGTTTGTAACAGAAAGAAGTAGATTTTGCAGATTTGGAAAATTATATATATACCTCTTGAGTCGATTTGGCGATGTCTGTCTGTCTATTGTTGAAATGACGATTACAGAATATTAAACTAATAGATAAATTTAATTCCGAATAGAAATAATAATAATAGTATCACTATTTGAGCTATGCGTATTATATTTGTTCTCTATGTTGTGGCCTTCATTTTTATCCGACACAAACCTGGCAGTATCGTCACACCTAGAATATATATTTTATTGGGGCATACGAGTTACGGAAATTCGCACCGATTCAGTTTTTATAAATGAATCCGTGCATTAAACTGAAATTCGCTTTTAAGCGAGTTTCTACTATATCAGTGGAAACTCGCACTGGTGCGAATTTCCGAATCACCTCGGAACATAGACTAAGATCCACAGAATTCAAAAGGGTGGTATTTATTGTACGGTGAATATATCAACTACGTTTTTGTAGTTAATATCACCACAAGCTGGGTATTGGTGCTCGAGGTCTGGGGAATCAAACTCGAGACTTTTAGAACTGTTGAGGACGGCTTTATCAGGTACATTTGTCGTTCCCAAATTTTAGACAGCACTTAATACGCAAGCCTTGGTACTGTAATTTAATGTAACGTCACCTCGGTATTTAAATAGTTGTGTTCTACACCAAATTTCATTAATACATTCAAAGAAATACATTTCCCAGTCTCCTATATTTCGGAGACCTTTAATGCCCTGAAGATTTCTCAAAATAATTTCGATAAAACAGTTTGATCTCGTAGTTTTATCACTTCTAGTTCGATATTCACTACTCCATCTTTCCTCCATCCATCTTTTTTAACCTTAATCCTTTCCTACGATCATCACTGTGCTTCGCAGGAACAGGGGGCATCCTCTGAGCTGTTGTGAAATTTATCACATCGATATCGCCATATTTTTCAACGCAATCTCGAACCTCGATTAGGTTTCAATTCGATATGTATTCGATTTCGCAAAGTGTCTCATACCATAAAAACTTCGATTTGTAGGCCCAATTTGAAAACCGATTTTGCTAAAGCTACGATATCGTGTGAATTCTCCTGCACCTCGCATTGTTCTCGTAAAGAAATACACAAAAATACATACTTTGTTATATTTTCAATATATTTCAAAAATCTAACTTTTTATAATGAATCATTCAAGTTAAAAAAGTGTCCCGAATTTACAGAAACACAAGGCATAGGTTAATCATCTATTTATATTTACACAATTTGAAGCACTAATAAATTAGTTACATATACAATGAATAAGATAACAAAATCGCAAATCAAGTGTTGTAATCTCAAAGGTTAAATACTATAGAAATATTTCAGAATTATCTATTTTTGTTTTGCAAATTATTTCTAATGTTTCTATTGCCAATGAAATTCATTTCAATTTATTATACTATATACTTAAATTAAACTGTCAGCGCCACAGATGACATTTCCTGTCTGGATTCATGACACTGCCAGTCGGACACTTGTACACCTCGCTAAACTCCTTGAAATTCTCCAAGGCTCGCACAATACGCACCTTATCCTGACCGTGCCGATTATCCTGCGCTGCTTTGCTGGCATTTGTACCACAAAAGAATTGAGCGAAATTTATAAAAAATAGACGTTCCGGCGGTATGTCGGACCACTCGAATTTCGTGTACAACGGAATGACATTGTTGTCGAAGTATGAGGCATAGGCCAGTCGCAAACCGTTGATATCGGCGATCTTCTCATTGACGAAATTTGGTTGTTCATCACGCAGACAGTTCAGACTTTCGCTGTACAGTGTATTTGCCTTAATATCATCCGCAGGACCAATCATGTTACCCTGACGATCATATTCGATGCCGGACACATCAAATCCGTGCATGATTTCATGAGCCAACAGAAATCCAATTGCGCTATACTGGAAAACGTTATGCAGATTCTTGTCATAGATCGGTAACTGTAGCAGGCTGAGTGGTACAACCGCTACATTGTTCCATTTCACGTAATAGGGCGAAGAACTGGCGGCAGTATCGACACTATCAATATGAAAGTAATTCTCATCCGTCTGTATGGTTTGTTGCAATTGGCTGTGTTCGGCCATGGTCTGGTGAAGCAACACATGCAAATGGTTCTGCTGGAATGAGGTAGATGCTGTAATCTCCAGATTCTGATAATACTCCGTTATGGTGGACGTATTCTTGGGCACATTACCGACGTTGATTTGCATTTCTGTTAGTTTATTCTGAAGAAATTGTACTGCTGTTGCATTCAAATTATTCTTATTCAATGTTAAAGTATGCATAAAATGTTCCTTTAACTGTTCGAAAATACGTTCGATAATCTTGCGATCTTCCGTCATTGAGTTGTGATGTTGTTGGTGTATCCAGTTTGTGGCCAGCGGCAGCAGAGTCAAAGTATTTTTCACACAATCCGGCTTCTCAAAAGTATCTGGCCCCGATAGATGCAGATAATATATGAAGCGTATCATTAAATAGCGACAAATCATTTCGTGTTCATAACTCTCCAGTGTAGTAAGCAATTTTCGCATATAAGGCAGGTTTTGTATGGAGATTTTTGTAGTATTAGTCACTTTCTCAGGACCCAATAGATTAATTAAATATGTCTGCAGTTGAGGCATATTGAGTTCAGCCATCGTTGCCACTTGTGGCTCCTCATCATCCTCTACTTCGATCAGTTCCTCCAACAGCAGTTCGAAGTTTACAATTTCATCCACAAGCTGCTCATGATCACTGTCCATTTCGGTGTCTAAATAACTAATCATTAGCCGTATGTCTGCTGGTATCATTGGTTGAAATCCACCATTCAAAACTGGTTTGTCCAAATCTATAAATGAATTGTGCGACGATATTCTATTCGGCAATACCACCTCCTCTAGAAGAACTCCATTGAAGCCATATTTTCTCAGCACCGCCAACATTCGCAACCAATCGTAGTTCTTATTCTCACGTCTGCGCCTCCTTCCACTTGAGGTGCTTTCTACAATAGAATTTTCGAGTGACGGCCAGTCCAAGTGTTCATTCTGCAACAACAGATGTAGATACTCCTTGGGGTCGTACACCTCGACCGCTGCGCACGTTCGGTAATAGTACAATACATTTCTGGCAAAACGATGTTCCATGCCTACCTTCGTTTTTTGAATACGACGAAATATGCTTATAAAATTTTGTTTGTATATCTCCGTCAACTGACCTAAAATTTCCACATAGTCCTTTGATTGGTGTTCTTGTTCCCAATTGCCGCAGGAGTACGTATAGAAGTCCTCGCATGGATCGGCGCTTGTGTTCATATTACGTTCGATAGTGCTCAGCAGTCGCATATTGATGTCCTTTCCAAGAGCTCTATTTGATAGGGCTACTGACAGAAGTAGCAGCACCTTGTAAATTATTCTAACTTCCTTCATATCGAAGAGCATCACAACCTTTCAGTCATTCGGAACGCGTTGTACTAATAATGATCATGTATTACGAGGTATTTCAGTGTTAAATTGCTACTAATTGTGAAATTCAATAGTAAGTGCTGATAAGTGTGAATATCATTGATTCGAGTAATTTTTATTTAAATATATTCTAGATTAAAATAAACCAGTACGGAATGTTAGGTCAATGGGAAATTTTGATGTAGGTAAATTGTAATAAAATGTGCAATGAATTTAGTAAAAATTAAGAAATTTACAGTCGGTCTTAACGAATCCTGAAATTATGCGGAAGGGTTGACGGAATTTCGATTTTTATTCGGAAACCATTATTTTTTTTCGGGAAAACATTATTTTTATATATTTGAGCATAAACTCAATATATATTTGACCAAAATGTTTTCTTTAGCCGGTATTCAACAAAATTAATCTTTAGATGTAAGTTATATAAGAGGTATCTGCGTAGTAGGACACTTCCCCGAATGGATATTTCCCCGAAGGTCCATTTCCCCGAAATGACATTTCCCCGAAATGGACACTTCCCCGAAATTTCCACTTTCGGGGAAGTGTCCATTTCGGGGAAATGTTCATTTCGGGGAAATGTTCATTTCGGGAAGTGTCCATTTCGGGGAAATGTTCATTTCGGGGAAATGTTCATTTCGGGGAAATGTTCATTTCGGGGAAGTGTCCATTTCGGGAAGTGTCCATTTCGGGGAAGAGTTCATTTCCATTGTCCATTTAAGAGAAATGTCTATCCGGGAAAATGGCCATTTCCTTGGTTTTTTTCGAAACGAGAATAAAACGATTCTGGATCGATATCGCATCGAATAATGGAATGATATCGAGATTGATTTGAAAAATATTGCGATATCGATCCATTTAAGAGAAATGTCTATTCGGGGAAATGGCCGTTCGGGGAAATGTCTATTTCGGGGAAATGTCTTTCGGAAAAGTGTCCACTTCGGGGATATGTCTTTCGGGGAAATGGCTTTGGGGGAAATATACATGAACCCGTATTTGCACATAACTGATCGGTTCACAGGTAACAATGTACTAATTATGTCAATTTTCTTGCTGAGACAGCTAGGTATATAAGTAATCTATTTCATTGCTCTTCTACTTTTTCTGTAATCAAAATTTCAACAGACAGACGGACATCGCAAATTTAGGGTTAGGTCATGCTGATCATGAATATATATACTTTTCCATACCGGATATGCTTCTTTCTGGGTTTCACGAACGGCGTACCAAACTGAATATACCCTTTCACTCATTGCATAGGGTATAAAAATCTAAATGTTTTGACTTTGAAAACAAAATAGTGCAATATTTAGATTTACGAGAAATATTAAGGTCTGATAAGCAATCTGAATCATATTCATCAGATTCAGATGCTACCTGTCATGGAAATTAGAACTTGAAAGCGCATATTCCATTTTATCATCCGTTGGAAAAACCGAGAAGCAGACTATGCTGATATGAAAAATTGTAATACTACACGCTGCAAAAAAAATGGGGCTCTCCCAAACATAATTTTGCAGGCATTATAAATTATCTTTGGAGCTTTATGCAAACAAAAGTATTATTTCATTTTCAAAGATTATAATAACAGCCAAACATATTTTTTTTTCGATCAAACATATTTATGTTTAGAATGAATAATTTTCGGAGTTATTGCAAACATATATATGTTTGAATGTGAAAAACATGTTATTTACATGTAAACATATTTATGTTTACATTTAATTTTAATGTAAAAATTGTAAATTTAGTGCTAATATCTTCTTTACACAATATTCGTTTTTTCCCTTTTTTTAAACTACATTTTTTTATTATATTTTATAATTAGAAACTTAAACTTTTATTTTTTTTATTACACATATTTTATTTATACTTAATAATTTTATTTCCATCTATTGTTCCTATTTTGAGTTCAGTGAATTACGGATAAATTGGATATTTCACAAGCAGCCACTATCTGGTATTAACAGTAATTGGCGGTACTTAAACAAATTCAACCACCAAAAAGAACTTTTGAACTATATGAAAAGTATTAATGTGAGTGTTACTGAGTGTTAAAAGTAGGCAGCGTTGTTATTTAATTGTGATATTGTAATGCCAAGCATACATATAATCAAAATAATGCTATTATTTTTAAATTAGTTGTCACCCAGTAACAATCACGAATAACCAAATACATATAATTCAAAGAACCTTTTATTGACGTTGGGTGTGGTAAATAGCAGAAATATCAAACATACATATATTAATATCTGATGAAAAATATATATTTCTACGGAAACATTAATATAGTAAATTCATGTAAATCCGTGATTAAAGCAACTTATGTTTAAATATCGTATAATAATATTTCCATCTGAACAAAATAATAATACTATTCAATTATAATGTAATTAGATATTACTCCCAATATTTATATGGTGATTTCGAATTACGTTATAGTTACATTCAAGTATATTCAAACAAATATTTTCTATTCGTGTAGTTTAGCGCTACAGTCGTAAAGAACATAGGCCGAGTTCTCTCTGGAGTATCCAAATATTCGGCGACTTTTAGCGTGTTTTATCTCACATTATTCGTTGTATAGATTCAATTTTTCCTGGAGTTTAAAAGTATTCAGGGTCGCCATCCGTTTAATTTAGAAATAATTCTCGGAACGAGAAAACTTTATTTACCCTTCGATGGCTCAAAGTTTTTTCGAATTAAATTCGGCTCAAAGTTTTTTCGAATTAAATTCGATGTTCAAAATTACTCGCACATTCAAATTTAAGGACAGGACACTATATTTACACATTTATTACATCGATATCGGAATATTTTTCGAAACAATCTCGAACTTAGATTATTTTATCGGTTCGATTTCGAACAATTTCGCGTACAGAGAAAACTGCGATAGAACGCATCTATGTAGGTCCAATTTGAGCCATGATATCGGACCCGATACAAGTCCGATGATCTCGCAACGAAATCTAAACGAATGACATGGGAGTATACCGTTCGATTCGATGTTGATGCGAGAACTATACGATATCATCGAGAATTCGTGGCATATCGAAGCAGATTTCGGTATTATATCGTACGCCAAATGTTTATAATTTTTTTCGAAACGAGAATAAAACGATTCTGGATCGATATCGCATCGAATAAGGCAATGATATCGAGATTGATTCGAAAAATATTGCGATATCGATGTAAAAAGTATTATAGTATCGTAGCATGTCATAAGATTTTATGGTATGAAACTTTTTTAAAATTAGCAATAATATCGAATTTTTGTATAGAAATTAGTACGGCTTTTATGGGCTCTCTTTATTCGCGGAGGTTTGTCATTGTCTGCCGAGAGGTAGCGCTGTATAGAAAAATGTTTTCTATTAAAAGTCCGTGTATTTGCCTTTTCTAAAAATCTGATAAGACAAAATGTTTGTATTTATTAGGAATGTATCCGCCAAACACAAAGACAAATTACATATTTTACTGAATTAAAAAGGCAGATTCCAGGCATAAAAAACGATTTCTAAACAGTCTCGACGCTGCCAAAAATGTTTGTCTGGGGCTGCTTCCCACAAACTTCCATTTGTGTGTCTGATTACCGGAAATATGCCTGAAATATACCAGAAAAATTAAATAAATTCTATCTCAAGACATTTCTTGTGTAAACTGTTTTTCGAAATAATTGATATGTTTATGAGAAACACTTTTAAAATGAAAATGCCTGCACACAATGAACATATGGAGCAAACAAACAAAGTTTATATGAAATATGGATCTAGAAGAGTTGTATGTTGTGCTGATATTTGTATCATCATCAAATCAACATAAAAAAATATCACTCTAAAATTCTATCATTCCACTGACCAGATTTATATGAGAGACGCCAAAGTATTATAAAATTTTTTGCACATTCTGTTTTTATAGTTTGTGGCATGTTTGTTTATAAATTTCGTTATATGCTGCGAATCAATTTGATTTGTTTGACTCACGCACAGTGGGCATCACAAGGAGTATTTCAAACAATGCCAACAACAACATAAACAAAACAATCCCAAAACAACAACTTACCTAAAAAAAAGCAACATCTAAATAAACAAAAACAGACTTCAGTTAAATTTAAATTTCAAATTTAAATTAACCGATAAACTGACGAAACTGTGTAGCAAATACCAGAGATTTCGCACCGCTCATATGTGCCACCAGGGGGGCTGTGTAGTACCAAGTATTGGTCAAACCAAAAACATAGGAAGCACTTCAAAAAATTAAGTCAGACGGAAAATTTTGAACTTATGAAAAATAAAATATCCGACTGATAAGCGTAACAAATATTTTAAATTAGAAACCAAAATAGAAAAGCGACAAATTGCCGATCACTCAACCATTCATTTTTAGTTTTCTTTCAACATTATTTATTTAATTTATATTTTAGTATTTTTCTTTTTTTTTTGTAGACACTTTAACACATCCGTTTCTTTGCAGTTTTGTTTTTTTATTTTAATTTTAGAATATTTTTTTGAGTTATAATTATTTTATTTATGATATTGTTTGCAAAATATTTCATTTGTTTGTTTTTCTTAAAAATTTTACGGAAATAATTATTGGCGACAAAACAATTGAGGGATACAGGAAAAAAAGCATAGGGCGGCGCAGTGACGACATTTGGCAAGCGACATAATGTCTAAATGGCGATGACAACTTCTACATTTCGCAGATATTTTCACGTTATGTGGGCTACCTTGACGTAGGCAGTGTTTAGATGACACTGCTCAATAAAATAATTGAAAATTGAAAATCGAAAATTTATATGATTTAATTTTTAATTTAAAAATAATTCTATAATTTATATTTCGAATATTTTCACTAAAAATTCAATTTTTACTAAAAAGTCAATTTTTCACTAAATATTCAATTTTTCACTAAAAAGTCAATTTTTCACTACCATTTAAATTTTTCACATAAAAATCAATTTTTCACTAAAAATTCAATTTTTCACTAAAAATTCAAATTTTCACTAAAAATTCAAATTTTCACTAAAAATTCAAATTTTCACTAAAAATTCAAATTTTCACTAAAAATTCAAATTTTCACTAAAAATTCAAATTTTCACTAAAAATTCAAATTTTCACTTAAAATTCAATTTTTCACCAAATAAAATCAATTTTCACTAAAAATTCAAATTTTCACTAAAAATTAAATTTTTCACTAAAAATTCAATTTTTCACTAAAAATTCAAATTTTCACTAAAAATTAAATTTTTCACTTAAAATTGAAATTTTAATTAAAAATACAATTTTTCATTAAAAATTCAATTTTTCACTAAAAATTAAATTTTTCATTAAAAATTCAAATTCAAACTTTCAATAAAATTTCAATTTTTCACTAAAAATTTAATTTTTCACTAAAAATTTAACTTTTAACTATAAATTAAATTTTTCACTAAAAATTCAATTTTTCACCAAAAATTCAATTTTTCACTAAGAATTAAATTTTCCACTATAAATTCAATTTGCCACTAAAAATTCAATTTCTACTAAAAGTTCAATTTTTCACTATCAATTCAATTTTTCACTAAAAATTCAATTTTTCACTAAAAATTCAATTTTTCACTAAAAATTCAATTTTTCACTAAAAATTCAATTTTTCACTAAAAATTCAATTTTTCACTAAAAATTCAATTTTTCACTAAAAATTCAATTTTTCACTAAAAATTCAATTTTTCACTAAAAATTCAAATTTTCACTAAAAATTAAATTTTTCATTAAAAATTCCATTTTCACTAAAAATTCAATTTTTCACTAAAAATTTAATTTTTCACTAAAAATTCGATTTTCACTAAAAATTCAATTTCTACTAAAAATTCAATTTTTCACTAAAAATTCAATTTTTCACTAAAAATTTAATTTTTCACTAAAAATACAATTTTTCACCAAAAATTAAAATTTTCACTAAAAATTCAAATTTTCACTAAATATTCAAATTTTCAATATAAATTCAATTTTTCACTAAAAATTCGATTTTTCACTATATATTAAATTTATCACTAAAAATTACATTTTTCACTTAAAATTCAATTTTTCAATTAAAATTCAATTTTTCACGTAAAATTCAAATTTTCAATAAAAATTCAATTTTTCAATAAAAATTCAATTTTTCACTAAAAATTCAATTTTTCACTAAAAATTCAATTTTTCACTAAAAATTCAATTTTTCACTAAATATTCAATTTTTCACTAAAATTTCAAATTTTCACTAACAATTAAATTTTTCACTAAAAATTCATGTTCTTAATAAAATTTTAAAATATGGCTCTTTTTACTCTAAAATTTGTATAGTTTATAACGATTAAAAATTAAATATCCACCCTACATGAATTTATATACCACACTATGGTTTTATTGTTATTTCTATTTTGCCTAATATTTGTTGCCATTTATTATTTTACTATTGAAAACAAAATCTATTTTCAGTGCGATAATCATAAAAATCGGCTGAATTCATTGCAAACTCACCATTAAATAACGACTAATCAACGGAACCACATAAAGAGGCAGCAGCGGCGGCAATAGCGACTAAAAAGAAAATGCCTTACAAGCGCGCAAAACGTAGCTGACATAAAAATTTTAAATTCCAACCAAAAATTAAATTCTTTAATAGGAAACATAAATCAAATCGACGAACAACAAAAGAAAATCAAAATAAAAATAAAAACAACAACAACAACAAAAAATATAATTTAAAACGGCTAAAATATGATGTTTACACGCGCCCAAGTGCGCAAACGTACAAATGGCAACTCTGGCAGTCAACGGCCGCGTGCGAGTCGCAACCAACAACATGGCGGCTACGATGACTACGACAGCTACGATGTATGTGTTTTTTTTTATTTGATTGCAGTAAATAATTTCAAATAAATATAAAATATTTATAATAGAAAAATAATGCACTTTTCTAATTTTAGCCGCGTTATAACAAATCGAATGCTTCAGGCGGACGCACACGCGACCGCGACAGAGAACGCGATCGTGATCGCGACAGAGATCGCGACTCAAACGTTTCCATCATTACTGGAGTCACCTCCTCGAGCGGCTACTACAGCGACAATTACAGCGGTTGCTCGGGTTCGGGTGGCACTTATCAGCACAACAGCAACAACAAGCATCATTCCAACAACCGGTTGCGTCCGCAGTCCAAGGATGACGGATTCTACGATCGGCCGTATGTGGATCGGCGCACGCGACCGCGCAGCATTACGAACAGACGCGGCGCCATAAAACAACAAAAGTTGGTAGAAGATGTGAGGATGTTTTTTTAAAGTTTTTTAAACAAATATTTTTTCTAGAACCCATGATATAAATGGGCATCGTTTTGTGGCCAAGTTCTTTCGGCAGCCCACTTTCTGCGCCTTTTGTAATTTGTTTTTGTGGGGCTTCGGCAAGCAAGGCTACCAATGCATTAGTAAGTTTTTTTTTTAAATATTCACTTTATATAAAAAAGTTCATATTTTGAATTGAATACTTTATTTTTTAAATTGAAGACTTTTAAAAGTTCCCGGATCCGAAATGTTTTTAGAAATTGTAAAGTAGAAATTTAACTTTCTATAAAAATATCTCATATCGACATGCCTTACGGTTTGGGTGTTATAATTTGCATAAAAAAATTTTAACGTATATATTTTCGTAAGTTTGTCTGTCTGTATACACAATAATTAGAAAAATACTATGAAATTTAGTTTTAATATATTTGCGCCAAAATATAATACTGAAAATAGGAATGAGCCAAATCAGTCAACGAACACTGCCACCTACAATACAAGTCAATTATATACAGGGTGTTTCGATCATTGATGTCAATGATTCAGGTGATCAGTCTATGACTCAAAAAGATGAGAAAATGTAAAAAATAAAATTATGTCTTTTTTTGCACCCTGTTTACGATACAGGGTGTTTAGTAAATGCATATTATTTTCATAACCTAGTCAAGAAAATTGGTTATAAAGTATAATATGATGATAAATGAATAACAATTTTTAACGCGTGTTTTAGAAAATTAAATTACCTATCTAAAATTATAACACATCTTCGAACCCCATGATTTCTTTCTTTTCTAAAACGTACGTAATGTTGAAATTTACAAAAACAAAAATTCAAATTTTTACTTTGCCATCGAATTTCTCAAAATTTCGTTATCGATCTGGATTTTAACTCAGTTTTTCCGCAACGTTTTAAAAAAAATTGCAATCCTAGTTTTACGCCATTTTTGTGTGTAACTCAAAATAAAAAGAAAATATAGTACTGTTGAAAATTTGTTTTCCAAAAAAAAACGCCATTTTTTAAAAACTAGAATCGATATTAAAAAGTTAGTAATTTAAATCGTTAGTTTCAACTATGCTTTCCAGAACCACAAATCATTTTTTTATGTATCACTTTATTACAAATGCAAAAAAATAATCCAAAAATAGTCTAAAAATTCAACATTATTCGCGTTTAGATTCAAATATCACAAAAAGTTATTTGTATATTCGAATTTATTTGTATATTATAATTAGTCTTGACAATTAGAAGACAAATTACGTTTTCAGTTTTTGGAAAACGGTTGTGTTTGCATTTTTCTAAAAACTAGCTGAACAATTTCGACAGCTATTTGCTTAAAAACGGTACGTAATAGCAAAAAAACACCCACGAATAATATCGTCGGTGATACTGCAAAACCGCCTAACTACATGAATTTTACTGAAGAAACAAACTATTTTGAGTCTCAATTCTGCACTTACTTCATACAAAATTAAGTGTGTCATAATTTATAATGGCATTTATCTAATTTATCCGATCAACATATCATTTAAAACAGGATTATAAAATTAGGCGTAACTTTCACATGCAGTTAGGCGGTTTTGCAGTATCATCAACGACATGTAATAAATGTTTGGGATGTCTATACGAACAATTCTTTCTCGTTTTGTTGAGTAGTTTAATTTTTTCTGTATTTCGTTATTTTTAAAAGCTATTGCATTCCATTCATACTTTGAGGAATACTTAAAATAGAGTGTTTCATTGAAAATGCGGCTATAAAATTGTTTAATGCAAAAATATGAGTGTGCTATTAATAGCAAACTATATATTTTGAATGTACATTTACATTTAAATTTCATTGATTACCTATTATATTTGTCTACCACTAAATAATCACTGCTAAATTGCTAAAAGATAATTTAACATTTAATAGCAAATTTTAAAAATCTATTGTGAATATTGATGTGACAAATTTTACTTGAATGCAAAATATTACTTTACCAAATCCTTATCTACATTTAAAATAATTGATTTTTGTATAATGGTATAAGGGTCCCCCCCGTCCGGAACCAAAAAGATACATTTATTATTATATTTAACTAACAACATTTTTTAAACAGCTGAATACTCTGTTTCTAAAGCAGAATTTACTCAGAATTCCTAATAATGTAAACATCGATTTCATAGTGATTCTAGAAAATTTTTTACAGCTAATTGAAATCTATCCCGTCCGGAACTTTGAGTACCAAAAGTGTAAAACTACAGTATAAAAATATCAAAAATAGTAAAAAAAAAATTGAAAAAACATAAAAAACATCTGAAAATTTGAATAGTACATAATTTTTAATTTCGTAATAATGAGTATTAATATTGACATATACAAAATATTTTTTAGCAAAAAATCGTAGTGCCAATTTACATACGGAACGTCTTGAATTATTCTGCGATTTATTACGAAATAACTGTAAACTTTAGGAACAATGTGTACATATATAAAAATAAAGTAAATTGTCTCAGTTATGTTTTTAGATCACACAAGAAAATATATTGTACGAAAAAAGTATTTTTAGAATTAAAATCGTACTGATAGTTTCAATACGGAATTTTTTGTCCCTTCCGGAATTTTTCTGTGATTTATTATGGAAAAAGTATATATTTTAGGAACAAAGTGTAAATGTACAAAGAAAGCACTTGATTTCAGCTATTTGTTAAAATATTTCAAAAAAAAACATTTGTACGTAAAATTTGCTGACTTTTTGGAATATCCATAAGAACCTCGATATTTACTTCCGTTTTTGTCCAGTCCGGAACGTACAGTTTAATTCTATTTAAATACTACTGGAGCAAATAAAGTAAATTTATTTATTTTCCTTCGAGATATTAAAGTTTTAAGCGTACGAATGTACCTTCCGGAACCCCAGGAAATACTCATATGTCATCGGATAATATAAACACAAAATATTGGCACAACATTTGTATACCAATTGAATGGAAACGAATTAAGCTTTTTACAGAATGGCTACTTAAAATATTTCCTTTATTAGGGGGTTCAAAAATAAGTGACTCCCTAGTGTGCAAGAGCGGATCGTGTCCCCGCTAAGAATATGATTCAGTGATGATAAGTTCGATACAATTGTACTGTTTTCAGTACATCTGCATCTCAAAAGTACGTTAATACTACGGAGACATTTTCGGTACAATTTATCTGACAAAGAACATTTTATGTTCGACTATGACATAGAGCAACTCCTAAACAATTATTCATTTTTAGGATTTTGATAGAAATTATGAAAATTGCAGTCGTAAACCTATGGAAAAATATTATAAATTGGTTTAGTTATGTCCCTTTATATGAAAACAACCGTCAACTTTACCCTTTAGACATATCACTGAACTGATTTCCATCGTCATGCAGACCTTTAGACCTATCAGTGAACTGGTCTTCAATTGGAGAATCAAATTCTTCAATTGAAGACTAAGGTCTTCATTCACCTCTTCCTATAACAAGGCCAAATTGAGAAGATGTGGTCAATATACAGAATTATTGCATTTTATTTGAAAGCTTGACAAAATCTCAAAAAATTTTCAGTTAAATATATTATGTAATTAAAAAAATACGAAAAAAATAATGCGATAAATTAAAAAGTAGTATAAATGATATCTATAATATCTTTAAAAAAATAATGAAAGCTATTAAATTGTGTTGGAACTTTTATAAGAATAAAATTAATTAATTTCTTCTAAAGATATTGTATATTTCTACATTTCTATTTTTTTAGCCTGCCAAACCTCTGTCCATAAAAAATGCCACGAGAAACTGCTTGGCAAGTGTTCAGGGTCTGTTTTCAATTCAGCGAGTACAATTGTAAGTGTAATAAATCATTTCTGTAATTTATTATAAATTATAATTTAAACATTTTTAAAAACATATTAATAGTTTCTACGCGAACGCTTCAAGATCGATATGCCGCACCGATTCAAACCCCACACATTTATGTCGCCTACGTTCTGTGATCACTGTGGTTCTTTAATGGGCGGTTTCTTTAAACAGGGTCTGAAGTGTGAAGGTAAGTCAAACGATTTTTTTCTGTACCTCTTTATAAACATAACAAAATTAAATGGTTGCACTTTTGAAAAGGTTTTAAAATAATTAAAACTTGAAATTTACAGAGTAAAGATAATTTTAAGCAAAATTTAGAATTCTTAATCAAATCTGGATATTAAAACCGCATAACAATTAGGAAATTAAAAAAATACCAAAGCTTGTCACCACTCTCGCAGCGCCATCTAGCGAGCCATAGTACAATGTGCTTCAATATAAATTTTAAGCAAATATACAAACCAATTTATCTGAATTCACAATAATCATGCACATTCACAATAGCGTTCACAGTAGTTTAAATAAGTGTTATCCAAAAATATTATCCAGGACTTTTAGAAAAAAATAAAAATTTGAATTTTCAGTGCAAAATTGAATTTTTAGTGAAAAATTGAATTTTTAGTGAAATTTTTAATTTTTAGTGAAAATTCGAATTTTTAGTGAAATTTTGAATTTTTAGTGAAAAATTCAATTGAATTTTTAGTGAAAATATGAATTTGAAAAATTGAATTTTTAGTGAAATTTTGAATTTTTAGTGAAAAATTGAAATTTTAGTGAAAAATTGAATTTATAGTGAAAAATTGAATTTTTAGTGAAAAATTGAATTTTTAGTGAAAAATTGAATTTTTAGTGAAAAATTGAATTTTTAGTGAAAAATTGAATTTTTAGTGAAAAATTGAATTTTTAGTGAAAAATTGAATTTTAAGTGAAAAATTGAATTTTTAGTGAAAAATTGAATTTTTAGTGAAAAATTGAATTTTTAGTGAAAAATTGAATTTTTAGTGAAAAATTGAATTTTTAGTGAAAAATTGAATTTTTAGTGAAAAATTGAATTTTTAGTGAAAAATTGAAATTTTAGTGAAAAATTGAATTTTTAGTGAAAATTGAATTTTTAGTGAAAAATTGAATTTTTAGTGAAAAATTGAATTTTTAGTGAAAAATTGAATTTTTAGTGAAAAATTGAATTTTTAGTTAAAAATTGAATTTTTAGTGAAAAATTGAATTTTAGTGAAAAATTGAATTTTTAGTGAAAAATTGAATTTTTAGTGAAAAATTGAATTTTTAGTGAAAAATTGAATTTTTAGTGAAAAATTGAATTTTTAGTGAAAATTTGAATTTTTAGTGAAATTTTGAATTTTTAGTGAAATTTTGAATTTTTAGTAAAAATTTGAATTTTTAGTGAAAAATTGAATTTTTAGTGAAAATTTGAATTTTTAGTGAAATTTTGAATTTTTAGTGAAAATTTGAATTTATAGTGAAAATTTGAATTTTTACTGAAAATTTTAATTTTTAGTAAAAATTTGAATTTTTAGTGAAAATTTGAATTTTTAGTGAAAATTTGAATTTTTAGTGAAAATTCGAATTTTTAGTAAAAATTTTAATTTGTAGTGAAAAATCGAATTTTTAGTGAAAAATCGAATTTTTAGTGAAAATTTGAATTTTTAGTGAAAAATTGAATTTTTAGTGAAAATTTGAATTTTTAGTGAAATTTTGAATTTTTAGTGAAATTTTGAATTTTTAGTGAAATTTTGAATTTTTAGTGAAAATTTGAATTTTTAGTGAAAATTTGAATTTTTAGTGAAAATTTGAATTTTTAGTAAAAATTTGAATTTTTAGTGAAAAATTGAATTTTTAGTGAAAAATTGAATTTTTTTTTAGTGAAAAATTTAATTTTTTTTTAGTGAAAAATTTAATTTTTTTTTAGTGAAAAATTTATTTTTTTTTTAGTGAAAAATTTATTTTTTTTTTAGTGAAAAATTTAATTTTTAGTGAAAATTCGAATTTTTAGTTAAAAATTTAAGTTTTATTGAAAAATCGAATTTTTAATTAAAAATTTTATTTTTTACTCAAAAACTGAATTTTTAGTGAAAATTTGAGATTTTTAAATTAAAAATTTAATTTTTTTAATTCAATAATCAATTATTGATTAAAAAGTCGTTAAATAAAAATACATTGAATGCGAATTCATGGTATTTATGAATTATACTGCTCAAGGTCGCTATTAAAAAATAGCATTTAATAAAAAATCATTCGAAGATTAACATTGACGATTTTAAGACACACCATAAATAAAAGTGAAGTACACAGAAATACAATTCAATCGCAGCGAAGACATTCACGCGAACACAAAATATTTATACACAAAATCTATATAAACAAATGCAAAGAAATTCCAGCTAAAAGCCAAATAAACTAAACAACTAAAATCTATTTTCAAAAACACATATTAGAGATAGAGAGGTAGTACATGAAATGCACCGAGGTGGGAAAAACCTGCGATAACTAAATGTGTTAAAAAGCAAAAACTCAGCAGTTTTGCGCGTACTCATTGCACAACTATTCTATTATGTTGTACGATGTGAGTTTTTTTTTTCTTTTGAAGACGAAACTGTCAGTTTGAATAATATTATTAAATAGATCTAAGATTACCTCAGAAAAGTTGCACAGAATTTTACATATTTTCTATTTTATTTTTTATTTTTTTTTTTATATGCGTGGGTGCTAGGTGTTGCATTTATGATTTTAGTAATTTTTTTGAATTTTGTAGTTTATTTGGCAATCGCATTTTCGGAAAACTTTCTGCAAAGATTTCAACAGAAAGTAGGTTAATGAACCGCTTTTTGTCATCGTTTCCTTAATTAATTTTTAAAATTGCACAATTTTATATCTTTTATTTAAATCTGCCGGTTTTTATAGACCGCAAAGAGGTGTATTTTTTAAATTATTTAACGCAACCATCTGCACCAAGTCATGTGAAATTAAAACATAAAATCGTAAAAAATATTCTGAATTCAATGGTGCGACGGATGCGTTCACGCTTATTTCGAATTTCTGGTGTTTATTTTGATGCAGATATAAATGTCACATTAAAAAATGCGGTAATGTAATAAAATTTATGTAATTAAAGAGGAATTTCAGATATACAATTTGAATTTACTTTAACTTTTTGAGTTAATTTAAAAATTGATGGTACCAACTAATTCTATTTTTAATTTATTGACTTAAATATATTCATAACAAACAAAAAAAAATAGGTTTTTATAATATCGATAACCTATAGCGATACGAAAATTGTAGGTTAAGAAAAAGAAATCTTTCTATTCAGAACGATATCGCTGTTTTAGATCCAGTTTTTGATAACATTTTCAAATTAAACTTGGTTTAAACTAGATATCATTTCGGTATAGTCCACATATTACAAATATTTAAAATTTTATATGAACTAAGTACTGATTGGCTTTCTGTAAGTAAAATTTAATGACTTTCAGACGTTTTAATTAGGAATTATGATTGTTTTAAAAATGGGGAAAAGTTTAAATTTAGTTTAAACTTGCCTTAAACTATACTTTAGTCCTTAAAGATATCAAATCTATATTATAAAAATTATTCTTTCACTCAAACACAAATTTCTTTTATTTGAAGAAAAATCGTTGATTTGAAGACAATTTTCTTTGATTATAAGAAAAATGGGGATGATTAAAAGTAATATATTCTATGGAGCTAAATTATTTCCATATTTACTTGAAATAGGTAAATTGTTTTTTGGGTGTAAAGTACTATGAGTTTTATATCATAAAATTTGTAATATATATAAAATATAAAAATGATCATCACATGATTTGTAGGGTTACCTTTTAAAAAACTATATATAAGCTTTGGGATTTTCGTTGTAAGGTTTGCCATTTCATGATGGAAAGATATACGAATTCGAATTTCGGTAGTAAATTTTAATAATTTCGACTCGTTGTTGGCTCGTATATCTTTCCATTATGAAATGGCAAACCTTACTGAAGAGAAATGTCAAAAGAGCGGCAAGAAATATGGCGTCGTTTGCTGTCCCTGTCGCTTTACTTTTGTAGCGTCCCTGTTGAAAAACCCTTTATTTTTAATCAAAAAAGGTTGGTGTCAAAAAGGTGGTGTCAAAGGTATCAAGCTGATCATGTCCAGATCATGTTCGTCATGTAACTGATTTGGGTTTGACAAGGAAACAATTCCACGATCAGTTCCTTATCATGACCTTATTATAGTTACTACTAGGGAGGATCGAATAGTGATATGAAATTCAAACGAGCAAATGATTCGATTTCGATTTATGTATTTATAATCTGTAAATAAATTGGGAAAATTGAATTGTCTCGATCTCGGTTTATACGAATAATGAAGGGAATAACTCAGTTCTTAAATTCTCAATTTCAGTTTATACATTTAAAAAAAGAAATTCATATAAATAACTGATTAATAAAATGAAAAATTTCAAATAACTGCTTTGCTTTTTGTTTTAATATTAGGAAATGAAAGAAGAACGGCTCTCTGTTTTTATTTCGATTGGTGTATTTCAAAACAGGAAAAGAAATGGGAACGTATATCGTTACCGATTTCGGTATTCGTATATAAAATCAGAAAAAGAAATAGCAAAAAATTGCTGTTTGGACTTTGATTGTTACATTTCGAATTAGAAACGAAAATAATAATGAATATCAGTTATTTGCTTAGGATTCATTTATAGTTTTCAGTTTGAATTTGGGGTTGTTTTTATCTATAAAAATTTGAATAATTATAATAAAAAAAAACTTTAGAATATTTAAATTTATGTTTATATGGTATGTAGCGTCGGTAGCTCAAGGTTAGTGCGTTGGACTACAAGCAGAAAGGTCCCAGGTCCAAGCCTGGACTGGAGCTAACAACATCTTTTCATAGAAACATTTTTCTATGGTACCTCTCGGCAGTAAATTGCAAACATACGAGAGTAAAACATTGCCTATGAAAAGGTCTCACCCGACGCATGAAACGCTCTTAAATTGGGTGAAATTCAGTATTTTCGGAACCACTCAACCGATTTAAAAAATTTAAAAAGTATTATATAGAGAAAACTTGAGAAAACTTAAGTTTTGAATTTAGAATTTTTATCTTTAATGGTTATGGAGATAAAAATCATTAAAGTTGAAATTTTTTTCATAAAAAATCTTTCAAAAATTGTTAAAAAACCAAAAGTTATCCGAATATCCGATAAAATTCTTTTGTTTATGAAAAGCTTACATTGAGATCAAAAGAAGATATAGACTAGAACATGATTTTTTTAAAATTTTTGAAGACTTTATTTTACATATTTATACATAGATTGTACAATTTATCATGAAATGAAAATATTTGTATGGGACTTTTATAAACAACACATATATAAACAACACATAAATCATAAACTGAGAACCGTTTTTAAATATCTTAAGTGGCTTAGTAAATATAAAATTGTAAAGTCGATTTTTTTTTTATTTTTCTTTTTTTTTATTTTTTTGGAAAATTGGAATTTTAGGCAAATCTCCGTAAAAATTTTTTCTTCAGTAACATGTACTTTTGTTATATTTGTTTGATAGATAACATTACTGAGATTCTTTTAAACGATAAAACATATCAAAAATATAATTAACCAATCTGGTTAAATATACACTCAAAATAAAAAGTCTGCAACAGTAGCAAAAAAGGTTGCCAATATAGCAAAATGTTTGCTGAAAAGAGGAAAGCGCCGGATTCTGCTGAAACAGCAAATGACAGTTTGCTGTTTCAGTAAACTTTGTTTATGCTATTAGAGCAGACAATTTTAGCTGTTTTAACGAACTTTTTTGCTGTTAACTCCAATTCATACAAAAAAAGAAAATAAAAAAAATATATTTTTTTGTATTTTAATATTTTTTTTATTTCTGATATACTTTTTTTATTTTTATATTATTATATTTATTTTCATTTATCTCATATTTTTACCTTTATTTCACTATTTCACTATTGCATGCGGCATTATTATTATTACGTATAAGAAATATCCCTTTCAAATAAACATGTTGTCGAATAAGAGTCTACGAATTATAGACACATTTAGCTGCAGCGTCTCGTGACTATGGCGCCATCTAGTGCAGGTTAGCTACACTAGCAATATGCACACCAGTGACACTAGCACGATCTTAATCACTAGCATAACTAAAATTCCCAGCAAACAGTTCGCTATTGCAAATAAAAGTATGCTGTAAATGCAAATTAAAGTGTGCTACAATTTAGCAGTCAGAGTTTGCTATTAATAGCAGACTTTTTATTTTGAGTGTACTCATTAAAATAATAACACAGCACAACAACAAAAAATTATCCGCGACCTAAGTATGATTTTCCGATGGACTTTAAGATTCTAATTACTACCCCATACTCAGTTTTTTCACATTGCCTCAAGCTTTTGAGTTATTACGTAAAACAAATTTATGGAAATTCACGTGTTTTTTTACAAATGATTACAGATTTTAGGTTTCGATCACATTTCAATCATAGATGTTATGCATTAAAAAAATTTTTGTGTTTGACTTGTCATAAATTTGGTCAGATCGATCCGAATTTCATGTGGTTTATTTCAAAATATTAGCTAAAATATTCTCAATGAAATGATTGATTGATTGATTGATTGATTGATTGAAGTAGGGTGGAAAATCCCTCTGTGCATCGCACAGAGTACACCTAGGCCATAAAGTAGGCCCGTTGTGACCCCTCGGATCATGAGTCGTCTGAAATATGTTGTAGCTGTTATGCTACTCAGTGGAGTTTAGAAATTCAGTGGATTTGACAAATTTTCTTAGTACTTTCCAGTCCAAGCTTCCCAGTTGTTTCAATGATGAAATAAGCGGAGCTCCAAAGTGGATGAATCTAAGTCTGGCAAATGCCGGGCAATGACACAAGTAGTGTTCAAGCGTCTCTGTCTCTTCCTCACAGGCCTTGCAGAAGTAAGAGTCGACTCTTTCCAATTTGAAAAGATGACCTCTTAGCTCATTATGGCCCGTGACGATACCTGTGTATTGTTTTAACTCCTTTTTATTAAGCGTTAGAATTTTGTTTGTTTTGGATTTGTTCGGGGGGGCCCCATAGCCATTTAGTTGCTTGGCCCACGCTCGATTCTTCCCATGATTTTTTGTGAAGTCGATAAGCCCATGAGCTCATCTCGTTTTTTAGAAATTGGAAAGGTCTGCCGGTTATGACTGAAATTGTGTCCATTTCTGATCCATTTCTCGCCAATTCGTCGGCTATTCTCAATGAAATACAAAAGAAATGTGATGTGATGTGAAAACTCAAATTTGTAAAAAGTTAAACGATAAATGCCATATATTTTTTTAAGTAATAAATCAAAAACTTGAGTATGAGGTCGTGATTACAATCTTTAAGTCCATCGGAAAATCATACTCCAAAGAAACGTGCACCGCTGGTACTTAACATCACTTAACAACAAACAGCAGCAATAGGCAGTAACAGTAAGAGTAGATATAAAATAAAATGTAAGTTGTTAAAAAAATAAATAAATTAAAAGAATAAAATAAAAAAAAATAAAAAATAAACAAGAAAATAAAAAAAATATATATTTTTAAATAGTTTAAAGTTCATAAATACCATGAATTTTTTTCATAAATATTATGAAAGCGTTCATCAATATTATGAACTTTTTCATTACGGTTTTAAGAACGATTCTTAAATTGGATGAATTTGTTCATTGCTTGAGTAATAATGAAAAATTCATAAAATTGATGAACAAATTCATAAAATTGATGAACAAATTCATAAATAGTATGAACTTTTTTTTTCTGTGTAGGATCGTGGATAAAAACAAAAGGCCGCAATTTGTTGTCTAGTGTAATTTATCCATAGCAAAATACTATTGATTATATAGTATATTTTCTGAGTGTAGTATCATAGCTTGAGTGATTGTTTATGAACCGTTTACTACATTTGAAAGTAGACAAATTGGAAAATATGCTAAAAAAATAAGTTAAAAAGTTCCCAAACACATGAAAAAATGCAGTAAAAATGCGTATTTAATGTGGGAAAACATTCCTTTTTATTTTTATCAGATAATAAATATATTTTCTCCATATAAATTCCCTATATATTTTCTTTGTGGAGTTTCATCAAAATCGGATGACGGAATTGGGGGATTCTATTTAAAATGAGTTCATAATTTTTAATTTAGAGCTTCGATTACGATTGCCTATATAGTTTCATCCCTATTTCAAATACATTATATTCCAAACACAATTTTATAAATCAATTGCACTGGCGTCAAACAAACAAATTTCACAACCAAATATTAAATCATAATTTTTGCAATTAATTAATTGAAGACAACAGAAAATCAGCGAAATCGTTTGCCAAATGCATGTCAATTGCAAACCCACCCGATGCGCCTCGGTGAACTGAAAAATGCTGTAAAATGCAAATTAAAAAAAATAAAAAAAAATACAAAATACAAATTCTAAATTATCGCACAAAGTTATCTAATACGTCAACGGGCAGGTTGGACTGCTCGTCGCACGAAGAGGCCAGCGAACACTGAACGAACGTATTTCATGCAGCGTCATGCCGTAAATTCTGGCATAGACGACGACGAGATGTTCGAAATTTGAAATACTTTCGCTAAAAATGTTTATTGCAAAATGATGTTCAAAATATTACGAGTTCGAAAATTCTCAAAAATTAATAATTCGTTTACTCAAATTTGTACGTTGTGCACGATTAGTGTGGCTATTAAAAAGTGTTTGAATTCAAATCAAATAAAATATTATTCTCACATCTATACAACGAACAGTTCAAAGAGTTACTCATATAGCACCCAAAAGAAAAACAAATATATGTCCGTCTGTCTGTCCATGTTGACGCTCCGTTTGCGTGAGTCTACGTACTCACGTGGTACACGACGCGTACACAATTTTCGAATACTCGACTCTATGGACGCCGCGCCAGCCCAAAGAGTCTATGAGTCGAACGATCGCTCACTGGCGGCGGCCTCTGCTTTTCCCTATTCTATGGCATCTTTTCTTCCTCACCAGCACAAATAGATAAATAAAAATATTTTGTGAGCGAATATAGCTGGCGCAAATCTAGAAGAGACTCCTCAAATTTTTTTTTTGCGTTTTGCAGAATATGTCGAATAATTTTTCGGAAAATTCTGTCATTGTCGAATTCAGTTTCGAGCAAGTCGGCATTCGGGAAAAATCGCAGACGGTCTCCGTGACAGTTTTTGCTGTAGTTTCCTGACTCACGGTTCGGTCAAATTGGTCAAATTTTTGCAAATCGTCTATACTAAAGAAACAAAAAAAAACTCGCGGTGTGTGTGTTGTGCGCAAAGATTAAAGTAATAATTAAAAAAATAAAATGAAAATCTAATGGAATTATTGAAATTTTATAAATAAAATCATATATATTAAAATATATAATATGTAAAAATTTTGATGTGGATTTGAAAAATATTTGTATTTGAAAAATGCGTTACGTCACAATTGCAAATTCAAAAATATTTCAGAAAATTTGCTATGAAAACTTAATTAATAAAGGTCTGCACATATAGCAAAATAATTTCAATGTCAGTGTCACTTTTTAATGCTAGATATTTTTAAGAATATTTAAAGAATTCTTAAAGGTCGTGCAAATATTATTGGCGTTGTAAATCTACATATATAGTATAGTATATTTCGAATAGATGAGATATATATTTATGAACATTGGTAAAAATAAACACTTTGTAAAAAGTACAGTTGCGGTATAAGTCGGTTGTAAAAAAAATCGGAAAGAAAAACAAGAGTTTATTTTATTTTCGATATAATCATATAGAATTTAAAGGAAAAAAATATTTTAAATGGAAAAATCAATCAAAAATCAAAAGAACGTTTAATGATGAGAAATTCATTATT
The DNA here is from genome assembly GCA_951804985.1 of Dryomyza anilis. Taxonomy (NCBI): domain Eukaryota; kingdom Metazoa; phylum Arthropoda; class Insecta; order Diptera; family Dryomyzidae; genus Dryomyza; species Dryomyza anilis. The sequence goes on along the minus strand of OX638130.1, from coordinate 122,781,491 downwards.
TTTATGTACAAATTCATAACCCTTGAAAAGTATTAATTTGTGCATATATATGATGTGTTTTATAAATGTTGTGAATTTTTATTCAAGAGTGTTACATTAATATGATGTTTTTTTCATCAATTTTGTGTATTTCCACTTCTCAGAGAACTCAATTTGCTAGAACCTAAAAATTTCTGTATGGAGATTTTGTATTTTGATCATATTTATGAATTTGTTATAAATGCAATGCAAAATGATCGTTCAAATATGAAAAAGTTCATTATACTTATGTAAAATGATGTTTTATCATCAATTTTATGTATTTCTAATTGAATTTTGTTCATAATAATGAAAATGTGTTTAAATTTAAATGAATTGAAAAAATTCATAAAAAATTGATAGCAAATTCTTCATATTTATGTACAAATTCATAATACTGACGATTGTTTCGTATACATTATGCCATAGTAACAATTTTCACAAATATGAAATATTTTCTTTAATTTTATATATTTCTATTTGTCCTATATACAACAAAACTCGATTTTCTAGAACCTATTTAAATGTTTTATGATAGAGAATTTGTATTTTTATCTTTTTATTGATACAATTGAAATACTTTCACAAATATGAAATATTTTCTTTAATTTTATATATTTCTATTTGTCCTAAACACAACAGAACTCGATTTTCTAGAACCTATTTAAATGTTTTATGATAGAGAATTTGTATTTTTATCTTTTTATTGATACAATTGAAATACTTCAGAACGACCGATTAATGATAAAAAATTCGTCATATTTACGTACAAATTCATAATACTGACGACTGTTTCGTATACATTATGCCATAGTAACAATTTTCACAAATATGAAATATTTTCTTTAATTTTATATATTTCTATTTGTCCTATACACAACAGAACTCGATTTAGTAGAACCTATTTAAATATTTTATGGTAGAAAATTTGTATTTTGGTTCTTTTTATTGATAGAATGGAAACACTTCAGAACGACCGTTTAATGATAAAAAATTCGTTATATTTATGTACAAATTCATAACACTGACGAATGTTTCATATACATTATACATTAGTAACAATTTTTCATAAATTTAATTTATTTTCATCAATTTTATGTATTTGTACTTGGTCTATATTAAAAAGAACTCGATTTGCTAAAAGCTATTTAAAGGTTTGATTTGGTCCTTCAGAACGACCGTTTAATGATAAAAAATTCGTCATATTTTTGTACAAATTCATAATAATGACAAATATTTCATGCGCATTATTCAGAAGTATTAATTTCTGCATAAATATGATGTATTTTCACCAATTTTGTGTATTTCTACTTCTGCTATATTCTCACATAACTCAATTTTATAGAACCTAAAATTTCTAGTATGGAGAATTTGTATTTTGAACATATTAATTCCCCAATATGCAAGTCGTTTCGATATTGTTACGAGATCAATGCGACCTAGTTGAAGAAATCACACGATATCAGACTCATTATCGAGGAAGGTAGATATGGATGCTTTGTTTCGGAGTTTTCTCGATACGAGAAAATTTTCAAAATCCGAAGGATATCAAAGAAAACAATAATCAATGTTCGAGATTTCTACGTTATCGGTGTGATATATGTAAACATCGTGGACCAAGAATTTAAATCTACGAGAAATTTTAAAAATTAAAATCGATAAATCAACGAAATCAAAATTTTCCATCGAAGTTATTCGAAAATGCTTTGATACATCGAGGATCTACGAATCATGACAGACTGGTTTTACTGGAAACAATTACACCCAGAAAAAAATAATATATAAATAATAGTTTTTTACTATTAAAAATAGTCAATAGGATAAATTATTATTTTAATCGGAAAATACCATTAAATACTAGAAAATACCATGACATTGCCATTGAGTTTATATGAAAAGATTTATTTTTTGTATACTATTAAATCAATAATTGTCCTATTGACCAATTTTAATGGGATTTGAGGGAATTTTTTTCTGGGTGTAGCAACGGCCGTTGAATAATAAAAAATTCATCAAATTTATGAACAAATTAGCAATATTAAGGGGTGTTTCTTCACCCAGAAAAAAATATTATATAAATAATAGTTTTATACTATTAAAAATAGTCAATAGGATAGTTTATTATTTTGGTCGGAAAATACCATTAAATACTAGAAAATACCATAACATTGCCATTGAGTTTATATGAAAAGATTTATTTTTTGTATACTATTAAATCAATAATTGTCCTATTGACCAATTTTAATGGGATTTGAGGGAATTTTTTTCTGGGCTTTATACATTATTAATATATAGTATGAATTTTTGCATTAATATGATGCTTTTTTCATAAATTTTCTATATTTCTACTTGTTATACATGATCACAAGGTTCCTTTTGATATAATCTAAAAATTCTACTATGAATAATTTGTATTTTAATCGTACAAATTGTTATTAAATTCAAACAATTCACACTTTCAATACCATTAAATAGAAAATGTATTGAATACATAATTTCGAAATCAGAAAAGTGATATTGAGTTTACAATCTTTTAAATTTAAGTTTCAATTCTAAAAAATATGTGTATTTTGATCATATTAATTTGCTTGTAATTGAAATAATTTACAGATTTGAGTTCTAAAAACAATACTTTCAATACTATTAAACATAAATGGTATTAAATACATAATTTCGTAATCAGAAAAGTGATACTTAGTTTAGGTTTTTGTCAAATTTAAAATACAAATAAAATACCCTTATAAAATTTCAATAAAATTTCCATATTTTTAAAAAGTTTATACTTCTCGTAGTGGCTAAATCAAGAGCACCACATCATAATACAGACAATTACGATTCTACAAAATAAAATAAAACATGTTCTCTAATAAATAAATGAATAATAAAGAACTATAAATTTTCAGCAGCCTTCCGAAAAAATTATACTATAAAAAAAAAAAAATTTCAAGATTTTAATACAAATAAATAATACAAAGAATAGTGCCAAAAATTTGCATGATTGTTAAAATTCAAACAAATAAAAACAAATTTCTGTGCAAATAAAATACAAATGAAACAACGTTTTCCAGTTTAAACGCGTGACCACTTATTTTGTATCCGTAGTTTTTTTTTATGCGATTTAGAGGTTTTTGGCAAAGCCAAAAGAGAAAACCAAATGTTTTAAAACATTTCGCAAAATAGAAAATTCTAAAAATATTTTTAGTGTGAAGCTTGCTAAGAACGCGACGGACGCATCGCATCGAAACGATTAAAAATAAGTTTTGACTCAATTGAAAAGTGCACAAATTTAAAAAATACAAATAAAAAATACAAATAAAAAATTAAACAAAAAAAAAACTTTGTTTCGATATATTTGCGCAGCATTTGTTAGCAAAATTCGTCAACATGCCACTCTACTCAGACTCAAATTATTACTACAGTGGCGGCAGTAGTCAACTATATTCACCCTACTACTCACCGGGCCTATACAGCAGCTCCAACTCTCCCAGTTCCAGCAGTGCCTACAGCAGCCCCTATACTTCCAGCTATAATCGTACCATCGGCGGTTCTTATGCCGTTCCACTTACACCACCACGCACACCCACCTATACCTCGCATGCGCTATCCTCACGTTACCAGCCAAAATTGTCCACAATCACCGAAACATTGCCGTCCATTGGTGGCAGAAGTACCAGTAGCTTCATACCGCTTACACGTCTGCATTCGCCAAAATTCTCCACATATACCTCGCCCTCGATTACAACTACCTCATTGGCACCCAAGTATATACCACCGCGTCCGATAGCCATTAATACCGCCGACATTGATGTCTCATCCAATTCACGTTACCGCAAGCGGAGAGAGGAAGAGGAGCTGGCGGAAGCCGCCAAGAAAGCTAAAGAGAAGTCGATCTCACCGGCGGGTTCTTTGAAAAGACGTGATAGCACAGAAAGACAGACATCAGATACATTCGAAGCCAAGACTAATGAAAGCCGCCCCGAGGAAGACATGGATCGTAAAGGTGCACGTTCCACTATTAAACGAAATCGCGCTGTTGTACGTCTATCGACCATACGTTCGCGCAGCAAAGATCGTTCCACAAAATCTTACTCAAATGATGCCACATCAGCTGTTGGCACTAGCAGTGAGGCTGTTGACTTTAAAGATCTACCTCAAATAAATATCACCGAGGAGAAACTTTCTTGGCGTCAAAAATTGGCCGATGATTTGGCTGCTATTCCCACATATCCCATAAGAAAATCACCCGGTGATTTGATACGCGAACGTTATTTGATACAAGACACTAAAACACCAACGACGAACGAGACTGAAACTGCGGACGTGCCCCGTAGACCACGTCAAACGGATCAACAGAACATAGAACAGGTTGTTATTGAGGTAGATCCACTACATCATACCATACGTCGACTAAGCATACCGCAATGTCCTACCTTTCATGATATTTGTGAAGATATATCGTCGGACAAAATCAACGATGACCTGAATGCCGGTGAGTTGCGTCGACGTGCATCACTCATACAGGAGACAGAGCAGGAGTTGCTTAATCAATTGCAAAAATCTGCATCTGGCACATATCAATTAATACATCTCGAACGTGAGGGTAGTCACGACAGTTTGGCCGATGACTCGCAAAGACAATCGACCAGAAAACGTAAATCAAAAAAGAGCACAAAGAAAATCCGACACAAGATTACCGCATATGTTGAAGTGGAGAATCCACAATTGACACCAATTATATTGGAATCGGAGGAAGAGTCTTTTCTGGAAGACGCAAATAAAGCATCACCAAAACCGAAATTTTCCTATAATCTGGATACTGTCGAAGAGCATCATAATATAAATAAAGTTTTTAAGTTACCGAAAAAGAAGAGTATTAAAAAGTCTATGGCTAAACCGAAAGAAGTTGAGTTGCCGGAAGGTTTTGTACAAGCTTCGCCTAAATTGAAAACATCACCTGAGAAACCTAAAACAGCGAAAAAAGACAAATTCATTAGTACGGCAGAGATATTCACATTTGATCAGGAAAACATTAAGAATAACTTATCTGAAAACGCAGTTCTGGACACACCAAAAGCAATTGTGTCTTCAGAGCTAGATATTCAAACAGTTTTGAATACACCATTGGCAGAAGAGAAGAGTTCTATGCAAGCTCTCGAGTCCAAGAAAGTGCTGTCAGAAGTCTCACCGAAGTCACCAGTTTTGACGCATTCGAAAGTAGTACAAAATGAAATAGAATCTCCCAAATCAATAATATTGAATGATTTAAAATCAGTAGTGTCAATAGAATCACCGACAGTTTTGGAGTCTCCCAAGTCAGCAAATTTTACTGAGTCAAAGCAAATAGAGTCAATAAGTTCGCCTAAATCACTGCTTTCAAAGGAGAAGGAGTTAAAACCAGCGCAGTCAATAGAATCACCAAAAGTTCTAGAGTCTCCCAAGTTACCAATTCAGACTGAGTCGAAGCAAGCAGAGTCAATAAGTTCAGTAAAAATGACACAGATTGCAACTAATTCAAAACAACCGCAGACGATAGATGCACCGAAGTCTATATCTAATTCAGCAATATTGGTAGAGGAAATGGGAAAGACAGCAGATGCAGTAGATTTTCAGAAAGCTATAAAGACGCCATTGTCACCGATAACCACAAAGAAAGTTATTGAAAAACCTAAAAAGGTTATTAAGCCCCAATTATCACCAAAGAGTTCGAAGCTCGAGAAAACAGCAACGGCAAAACATGCAGTAAAAACCACCGTTTTGGTGCCATCACAAAATGGTAAACTAACTGAAGCAAATGCAACTAAAGAGAACAAAACAAATGCAGATTTAATTAATAAAGATACCAAACCAGTAGCAGTTAAGAAAACCTTTAAAACCTCGACATCCTTAGACTCCAACAATGAGTTATCTAAAGCCTCAACAACAAAACTTTTAGATAAGTCACAATCGTTAAATGTGGAAGAAACAACGACGACTGTAGCAACACCAAAACCTATACGAAAAGTTGTAGAGAAACCACTGCAGAAATCTGAGAGTGGCGAAGATTTCTGGTCACAAATTGGTTCACGTGAATCACTTTATATGACAAATCGAAAAAATATTATGCTTGAGAATCAGGGGAAAGACAGGAAGAATATATTGGAGACACAAGCCGAAGAGGAAGTAACTGATTTCAAGAAAACAGAAGAGTGTACAGCGCCGAAGAAGGAGGATGACAAAGTCGAAACAGATACTGTAAAACGGGAGCCAGTTAAAATCGCAAAAAAGAAAATTAGTCCCACTAAGAAGAGCAGTCCTGTCACTAAAACTACAAAGAAGGACGAGAGCGCTTTCGATGCAGGAAAGGAAGAAAAGGAAGCAAACACAGTGTCTAAAGTTAGATTGGAGACGTTGCCAAAAACAACATTAGATCAAGCAACAGCAGCAAAAACAATAATAAAATCTCCACCACAGTCTACAACGACAAAAATAAATGTCGGGCAAACGGCCAAGTCACCTGAACAACAGCACAGCAAACTCACAGTGACAGCAGCAGCAACAACAGAGAAAACAGCGTCAAACGCAGACCAAACGCCAATTAATAATACAGCGATAGCAGCAACAACTAAAACGGTTGTTGTTGCAGCTATAGACGAAGCCAAAAACAATGCGCTTTTGGCAGCAACATCACCAGCAACAAGTGTAACTGCGACAAAACCACAACCGGAAATTAAAAGCAACAAAATAACGGATATCGCAAAGAAACAACCCTCACCTCTGAAGAAGCCAGCAGCAGTCACAAATAAAACAAAGTTGCCTGTAGCAGCAGCAGCAAAGTCAGAAGTTGCAGCAACAACAGCGACCAAAACAAAAACATCGCCAACTGCGAAAACTTCGCCAACAAGTGCTGCGGCCGCCATTAATGCCGATCAGTTTATCTCGATCGCATTGCCGAAACCAGCGTCACCAACAAAGAAAACCAAACAACAGGCAAATGCGTCACCAACGACAACAGCTACGGCAACAACTGCTCCTGTGGCAGCTACAATTGAGAAAACGAAAACAACGTTGCCAACAACGACAACAATAGCCTCCACCCCTGCAACCAAAACCACTACAACAATCGCAGCAACACCGACAACGACAGCCGCAGCAGCAGCAGCAACAACAGCTGTCGCTCAACCAAAACAGCAACAAGAGCAGCAGCAGCAGCCGCCAGATCTCAGCGACACACGCGGCGGCGGCGAGAATTTAGCAAAGTTCGCCACAGTATCGAATTTGGCACAGTGTTTGCTAGACGTCGACGCCGATCTCGAGGACTACATACCGTCGTCCGCGGCAAATACCGACGACGACGACAGTTCGTCCAACTACTCCAGTGTAGACGGTTGTGAAAATCTCAGTGCAAGCATGAAGAAAAAATTGAAGCAACGTCGCAAAAAAGAAAAAGCCGCCGAAAAGGCTCGTTTCGATCCGCAGAAAAAAGTTAAAATCGATCCGACCAACAAGTGTTACGTGAAAGAGGAGACACCACGTTATCCGCTCGTCGCGACACCGCGTCCACTCTGGAAACGCGAAAAAATCGTTTATCCCACCGACTCCGATGAGGAGAGTGATAGTGATGAGGAAGGTGGTGGTGGTGGCGGCGGTTCCACCGAGGAGACCGAAGACAGTGAAGAGTGTTCGACAAGTTCAGAAGAATATGAAGATGAATTAAATACATTGGGTACAATATCGACCGCGGGGGGTGGTGGTGGTGGTACCGATACCACAAACAGTGCCTCCAAGGAAAGTAATTCTGCAATAATTCGTATGAGTACCAGCAGTAATGATTCGGGTTTCGAGGGCGGTACAGCGCCATCGAGTCCAAAGAAAATGCTCGGTAAGTGTTCTGAAATAGCAATTTTTAGTACTGTCGCGCACTAAAAACCATAGAGATTTTTGTATTATTCTATTCTGGTATTGAACAATTTACGCTCTGTTTGTCAAGCACCCTGTGCAAGTTTATGCATTTATTTAATATATATTTTCTCTTGTCGAAACTCATAAAAATACAAATACAAATTTGTTTGGCTATTCTTTGCGTTAATAAATATTCTTTCTGTCAGACGTAAGCACGTAAAACGTGGCGAATTTTTCAAAATCACATTGATTGATATTCTGTGAATTCTGTTGTGTCGTTTCCAAGTTTAACCCTGAGTGTGCTTATTTCTAAAGTGGTATGACTTGTTAGCCTTGAAGAAATATACATTTTAGCAAGGGTCTGAAATGGAATGGTCTGTTTGGAGACATAGGTGTTTATTTGATAGTGAACACAGTATTCATTTCGATATTCATATTCATATCTTGTATGAACACCGCTTCAAAATAAAATATATCTTCTTTTTCTGCAAGGTTAGAATCTAATGAAAACATTAAACTCGTTTTTCGATTTGCGATAATCTTGAATTAATTGATTTACATTCAAAAGAACATGTATTTGTTTTTACTATATTTATGTAGTTGTTTTTGTATGCTAAACAAGTACAGAGTTTTATGCATTTCGCTTGTACCTGCTCACTTTCGCAGTACATCTGTCGTGTGTCGCATAAACTTCAAATAATTTAAATATGTAGAATACATTAACTGCAATATGCAGAAAAAAATAATTTTTAATATATTATGTAGTAAAATCAAGTTAAATTAATACAAATGTATTTATAAACAAAAATGTAGTGGAACTAAATATTTTCAAACAAAGAATTTTTATTGGTCTTATAATTTGTACGAGAAATTTAAAAAAATAGAAGTACGAGAAATTTAAAAATTAGTTCGAAGAAGCTTCGAGAAATTGTAGGTCTCCGAGGCAGGACAGACTGGGAAAGATATTGAAGAACGTGCATTTATTATATTTCTTGAAACAGTTGATAAGAAGAATCTCATTACATTAGTTTAATCTTATATAACTGTTTCCGTGCATAGTTTATTTGGTCTACGTCCCTAGTAGAAATTATGCTACGGTCAATGCCAAAACTGAACGTTCTAACATGACCAAATACAGTACCAAAACATGAGAAATGTTTTAAAATGTAGTTACCATTATTTAAAAATGGGTTGAGTGTCGTTACCATGTAAAAAATGTCTCGAATCCACCTAAACTTATCAACTTTCTCTCAACTATATATTTTAGAACTTTGATTGTTTCCTCCACAAAATATTCACTACTCCATTCGACAGTATTTAGTGTATTTTACAATGACACTCTACCGTATTATAGTGAAGTCTCTCCAGCGACTACACTCCACTGCAGTATTTGTTTCATTGGTGTCAAGTAGTGTCAAGACAATTTTTTTCAAGAAAAACGTTCAAAATTGCGTCTTTCGGCGCATCGTATTTTTCATCTTCCGGTGGCTCCTGAACGATGTGGCTGACATGATTCAACACACTACTTTCGATTGATCCTACCAGCGTGTGGTACTTGGTAAGATCCGCTGTAATTCCAGACGTCACGAATTGCGATTCCAATTGTCGAAACCATAGTTTTGGGTTTTGTCGCCAAAATGGGGGAACGCGCACTGTAACTCGCGCTATTTCTGCCGTTGGACGCGAATGGAACTCATTTTCGGAATCTGGCATTTTATAAAAACGCGGGGTCATCAATGTTGCTATACTTAAACGATTTTAATTAAAACACAAGTTTTTGATTTTAAATTTTCTAACAACTGATTTTTATTTTTACATTTTTCCAGAAATAAAAATCAAATATTATATTTAATATATTTAAAACAAAACTAAATTAACTAAGTGGATATATGTAAAGTAGTTTCCACAAATGTCTTGAAAAACAAAACCAAATGACACTACTGTCGCTGAAAATTTAACAAGTACTGTGAGTGCAGTGAATGAGCGCAACGAGTAACGAATGAGAAGACGAACATTGAAGACGAACAAATGTACCGGTCGTCGTAATGTTGTTTCAGACGCAGCCAAGCCCCTTCATCTGCGATCTTTTTCTGCAGATTCTACATTTCAAGTTATATTTTACTTATTTTAAGGAAGCTTTTTCCTTCAAAGTAGTAAAATATCTTTATTATGAAGATATTTTCCCTTAAAATAAGAACAGTTTATTTTCCTTATTATGAAGAAACTATTTTTTGAGTGTCATAAGCAGTATTTGAATTTTTATTGCACATCATATTAGACCTCTTCACTACAACTACGTCTTATTTGTGTTTTGTTTTGTTTTGACACTACTTGTGCTTTATTGTTGTGAGCAACACATTCATTTGATTTCAAGCATAGGATCGGCGACGGTATATGTCTTGAAATAAATTGAATGTCTTGAAGTGTGTTACAAATGCATTTGTGCAGATGTATAGTTAGTAAATAATTCGGTAATCTATGGGCCTGACATAGATAAATCATAGAGAAATCACTTATGATATTTTCCACTGCGAATCCTCAGATTATGTATTACATTTTACACAATCTCAGAAAATGTATATAGTGCGGAACAATAAACATATTAAATTTGATAATTTTGCAAACTGTAATAGTTACCGTGGAAAAATACTTCTTTTTCATGTATTGTACACAATTCCGAATAAACTTTTTGTTAGATAGAACTTTCATTTATGAATAGCTCTATTTTAAGTGTCTAATTATTCAGTTTTCAATGGTTTTTAATATTATACTGATTTAAGATGACAGTTATATCATTTTCGTTAAGAAAAACATTGGCCAATAAAGGGTTAAAGACATTTTCAAAGTCAAAATGCCATTCTTTTGTTTACAAACAACGCATCCACATAGCACAATTCAATAATATATATTTTAAAATATTAAAATACATTTCTAAAACGTGACGCTATAGCCACCGATACAGTTGCAAATTTCTATACGTATTTGTTGAGGAAAGTTTTATTAAAATCGGCACACAGCATGTGCCGTCAATTAGCTAAATATACGAATGTTAATGATTGTTCCAGGGGAAATAAAAAAAATGTTTAGAGTTAACATAGTATACTTGCAAAGCTACTTATATAACTGGTTGTCAGAGTAATTGAATGTTTCTAAAATAATCAAAATGTTTATTAAAACTAACGGTTGAGTTTCTATGCATTTTTAATTTCATATTACGAATAATTAGATGTTTACAATAAGTATGCATAATAGTTTCTAAATCATGTATGCTTTGTAGCAAACATAACATATTTTCTATGAATATATTTTCGTGTACTACGAAAATCGATTGTAAATTCTGCAAATTACACGATTCAGAGTTGAGAGCGCAACCAATATAAAATAAATTGATTTGTGGAATTTTGCCAAAAATATTTCTAGGTATCTACATTTTGAAATAGACTAAATCAACGTGTAATGCCTTTAAGTAAATTGTATTGTTTTTCGTATTGAAGCATAGAATAACCTCTATATTTTTATAATAAAATTATAAATTGTACTTTCAATGTATAGAAAAAAGAAAGAATTAAAATAAACAACAATTATTTTTCAAGTTTATTTCGTTAATAAACTAAATAAAAATTGATATTTTCGAAATGCGTGCGCCTCATTCAAATGTTTTCGATGTGGCACCAAGAACACCTCAGGCCAACAATTCCTCCGAGTATTATTTGGCCCACAAGGTAGATGGTTGTCTTGTCTGCTGTCGATCGTGTCTGGTCTTGTCTGGCGTCAATCAGATCGTGTTGGCCAAATAAATTTATTTTATGAAGCGTGTAAAAATTCAAGATCTAAAGATTTTTTTTGCAATTTGAAAATTGTTGACAAATTTTTGTGCCGTATAGCAACAATGTTGCGTATGCGGAATTTTTAATATTCGCAAGAAATGAAATTTTGTTTTTCATTTTATTTTTAAAATTTTAATTTCAATACAGCTGCCGCAAAGCTAAATGCAGTTTAAAATTTATTATTTGCTATTTTGAGTCAACAAGTCGTTGAACTTTTGTATGCAGTGAACAACTTTTTTTTAAACTGTAATAAATTTTAAATTATTTTTTTAATAAAAACTCTAATTTAGAATTTCTACGTATAACGAAATAACGAAAGCAAGAAATTAAATTTAAATGATATACACAAATTTTGATAATTATAATTAAACGGTTACTGAAAATAGGGTTTTTTTCTATAACAATTCATACTTTTTGTTTGCTTGAATTAAAAGATTTACATCAAATTGGAAATACAATTATATTAAGGGTATTCATTTTACTTCGTATCTACTGCGTGTGTGCTTATGTCGTAAAATATATAAGGTTTATAGTGTACAATTTTTATGAAATACGCATATACGCAGGCAATACGAAGTGAAATGAATATCCTAATAATTTTTTTATCTTTTTTACTTTTACCAAAAAAAAATAATAATTTGTATTATATTCATATTTGAAAAATATTGAGAATTACAATCTATTATTTTAAATTTTTCTTTTTAATTCTAAAAACCCAAAACGAAATTTTTAGCAAGTCAAAGCAGTTTAAAAACTTTCTTTTTGGCATATTTTTTTGGCATATTCACGGAATATTTGGAGAGTGGCAAAAAAAGTAAATTTTTAACTCCATTTTAGTCTGCTCGAAGGATTTCTAAAAATGTTTTTGAACTGCCCTAACTCTGCCAAAATTTTTGAACTGGGATGCTGCGATTTTTCCTTTAAAATTTCATAAAATTTTATAATCTGCCATACGATTATCACGAACAACCATTTATCAATGTGTTTGCCGGAAATATTCCTAAAAAATGCTGGCTGAGTCGAGGAAGAAAGATTTTAATTAGACAAAGACGAACTTTGTATCAAAAGCTGCCTGTTTTCTGCTCGTTTCCCAAAAATATGCCTTTAAAAATACTTACAATTTTATAATCTTCCACAAAACTCGATTTATCTGTGTGTTTTTTGAAAAAATACCAGACATTTTCTCTCTACCTTAGACAACATTTTTTTTAAAGACACAGAATGAGTTTTTATCAAAGGCTGCCTTTTTTCTACCCATTCCCAAAATATGTCTGCTATCAAAATTCCATAAAATTTGACAACCTGCTAAATACTTTACAAAATCTACCATTTATGCGATTGTTTTTAGATAATATTCCTAAAATTTTGTTTCGGTTACCATAAGACATTATATTTCAAGATTTTAAACAGCTACAGGTGGATTTTATATAAAATATACGCTATTTTCTTTAAATTCCACAAAAATTCTACAACTTTCGCTTTCCAAAATTGTATTTTAAAGGGTTTTTCAATAAGAGCGCCAACAACGAGTCGAAATTATTAAAATTTACTACCGAAATTCTAATTCGTATATCTTTCCATCATGAAATGGCAAACCTTACTGAAGAGAAATGTCAATATATTGTCTTGTTTCATAAAACTATAAATTTTGCACAGAAAACCACTCAACATATAGACGATATTTGTCACCACATGTATCGTACGTGCTAAGCAATAATCTATTTCCCGACCTAATTCATTGAACTAATGGTAAAGTGAAGGTTATTTTAAATTTGGCAAAGTAAAAATAAACACTTAATTGTTTACATCGTTTTATTTTAATTGTGTTTCTTTGATTTTCAATTAGGTACTAATTACCGGATATACTTAGTTGTACATTTAATTGCATTTTTCTTTTTTCTTTAATTAAAAAGAATTTTAGTATTACAAAAATAAAGTCACAAAAATGAAAAAAGTTTATATTGTATACGAAAAAAACAACAAGAAATATCAACGAAAATAAAAAAATAAAACAAATAAATGTTTAAAAAAAAAAACAAAAATGGTTGTAGCTAAAAATATGTGGCTTTCATCATTTACGTCACGCCTTGATGCGAGATAAAAGAGATTGATTAGCAAAAGGATTAACAGAAATAAACCAACGAAAACATGCAGCTAATATAAAAACAAATAAAGTTTAAAATTAACGTCAAGCTTCCGCTAAATAAAGACTATTTATTCTATCAATTGGCAACCACACCACAAGCAGTCAAATATTTGGAAGTGAAAAAGTTTTTGCGAAAAATTCGAAAACACTTGAAAATCGTGCAACCATTTAATTCATTTAAATTATGTTTAAGTATTTTTTTATAGCATATATTTTAAGCATATATTTTAAGCATATTTTTTGTATGAACATTTAATCATCTAGAATGTGATGTGAATTGTCACAAGAAATGTGAACGTCTGACAGCGAATTTGTGCGGTGTCAATCAGAAGCTGATCGTGGAAGCCTTGGCGTCTGTGCGACGAGGTAAAATAATCTGGTTACCGGAGGGCAAATCAATCACTAAATGGCATTGTGCTATATTCTGTATTAATAAATGCATTTATACATATAGATTGATCGTTGGTTATATCATTTTTAATTTCAAAATCATTCTAAATTCTAAAAATTAAATTAAAAAAAAAAAAATTTAAGGTTATTCATGTCAACCGACCCGAGCACTTTCTGTATTTCAAAACGAAAGTCTATTAGACAAAAGTGACGTCATTTTAAACTATTGTGGATTTCTTTAAAAATTCAAAAAAAAAACATGAATTTCAAATAATATTGACGTCATTTTTACGTCATTCGTTCGTTATTTTCGATCGTTCGTTCGAAATACAAAAAAAAGCTCTACACCACTCTACACCCTTAAAAAATACTATAAAATAAAAGTTTTTTTACTATTAAAAAAAATAGTCAAAAGGATAAATTATTTTTTTAATCGGAAAATACCATTAAATACTAGAACATGTCATGACATTGCCTTTGAGTTTATATGAAAAGATTTATTTTTTGTATACTATTAAATCAATAATTGTCCTTTTGACCAATTTTAATGGGGTTTGAGGGAATTTTGTTTCTGGGTATACGTTTTGAAAACGTTTCATTTAAAAAAATGTTCAGCCTATTCAGTAAATACAAAGAATAAAGCATAGTTCAAATATATATAAATGCATTTATAACAAATTACTACCAATGTATTTAAATTAACTTGAACATTACCACGTAATAAAGGGGCACAAGAGGCCAGAGATTCGCCAAGCACACCACCGAGTTCAAATCCAGCGTATACCATTGAAGGAAATGAAGAACACGATGGTATGATTATTATAAACAAAAAAAATGTCTTAGATGTACTAAGATATTTTTTCTAATATTTAAATTATCTATAATTTACAATTTATACCATTTCTAAGCGATAATCTCTAACTAGTACATAGCTGACAAAATAATATATATTGAGTATATTTTTTTAGAATAACTAACTTCCACACATTTTGTATAAAACCTCAAAGTCTTATTTTACAGACCAAACCCGTTTTTGGATAGGTGCGTCAGAAATAATATAATTCTACTACATTTACTTGCATTCACAACTATTTATAACAATACATTTTGGGCGAAACTGCAATTTAAATAAATACAGAATCAGTGAAAATAAATGAAGATGTAGTTTATTTTCCTACATATTTATGAAATTTACATATTTATGACTTTAATTAAATAAAGTAAAATCAATTATATGTATATTTCTAGACGTTTAAATATATACAATATAGTTATTCGAAATTCAAATGAAGTAACATTTTGTATAGTAACAGAGTAAATATATTAGTTATTTTCAAAAACAAAAATAGCTACATCGCTGTAGTATAAACTAATACATTTGCTTTTGGAAATAATTCAAATACTTATGTATTTATTTTAAAGATATTTTGTTCTCTCTTTTTAATACAGTTTTTTAAGGTCTATCAATATTAAACTCAACCAGTACATAGCGGATTTTTATTATTTTTTATGTCATTAAATAGATTTAAAAACATTTCGAATTGTGAAATTATATCATACTTTATACATTTTAGTTTTGATAACAATTAAATGAATGTTCTTCTAACATCATTATTTTATTATTTATGCCGATTCGTACGATATGGCGAAACCAAGCCAAAATTTTAAAACCCTTAGAACGCCGCAACAATATTTGTCCGAAAAAAAAAATTTAGAAAATAATTTAATGCTAGAAAATTTCGAAAAATTTAGGGAACTATAAATACACAACCCCTTTTTTATAGGGTCAAAAAATGTCCAAAATTTATATTCCAAATATCAAAATGTTGAAATGAAAACTTCTAAAAAAAAAATTTCAAATCCACATCAAATCAATCAGGGGTTTCTACTAGAGATGGGCGCCTGCCGTGCTTTCTTCGTGTCACCCCCGGAAATCTGAGTTCATCCGTGCAAATCTCCGTGCGTACTAGTTGTTGCCGTGTCCGTCCGTGCATATAAAATCAGGCACATGCACATTAAAGATTTTTCATTCAGTTGGTACTCCTATTTAAAAAACCCTTTACTTCCAGCATCAGAAAATAAAAAGAACGTGGTATTTTAACCAAGGACAAACAAACACACTTTGGAATATCGGTTCCACACATTTTTTAATAATGGTTCCTATTCCGGTTCCCCGACAGGTTACGATTCAGAGAATAAAACAGTACAAAAGTTAATTTTTGAATTATTTATAATAAGGGACCATAAAGAACAAGTTAAAAATGTGTGAAACCGGAACGATAACTGGAACCAATATACCAAGGATATACCACTCTAGAACCGCTAGAATTCCGATAAGGTCTCGTTTGAAAACTAATAAAACAATCTTTTCGTGGCCAATGGTCAAATTTTATGTCTTTAAAAAAAATTCATTAAAAAAATCTAAAATATGATTGGTTTATTATTAATGTTCGAACCAAATTAAATATATTATTTTGATAGCATCATCATTTTTTGCGACATATTATATCATTTTTCGGCAATAAGGGATTTCGCCATTTTAATATTCGAAATTTTTTTAAACCTTTTAGTTTTCAACATATTGTTTTTCGACATTTTTGTTTTCGACATTTTTAGGTTTCGGCATTTTTGTTTTCTACATTTTTATCTTCGCTATGTTTAGATTCGATATTTTAATTTTCGACTTATCGTACCAGACCCGCTGTAAACACTATAAATAATGGTAATCGACTCTGCGTAAAACAAAATTTCAATCACTACCCCGTCTGCCATGTCTCGGAGCTCCTTATGCTTCGAAGTTTTCTAGAACCAACTTCGACAACAATGTTCGAACTGGTTACTTTATCGCTACTAATTATTAAAATTTTTCGAAAAGTAAATTTTATGACAATTTACGATATTTAAACATTTTTCACATCGATGTCTCAAAGGTTTTCGAATAAATCTCGTCATCTTTGCACTATTCGATGCGATATCAAACTAGAATATTTTTTCTAGCTTCGAGAAAAACTACGATATGTCGCATCGATCTATCTTTACAGCAAGGGTTGAAATCTAAACGAATAAAGGTTTCGATTTCAGTTTTCTTCCTCGTATCGGTTTCGGTTATGGTTTCGGTTTGTAGTTTTTAAAACGAAACGGTTTCGGTATACTCATTCGGTATACTTATTCCAAGTTACGGTTTCGATTTCGGTTTTTATATTATTGTTATTTTTTTCCATATATTTTAATCTCTTCAGCAAGAAATGTAAAGATTTTACAAACAGAATAACTAAAAACGGTTACCATAAAAATTTAAATAATGTTTTAACAAAAAACAAAGCATAAAGGTAGCTATGCGGACGAGAAAATTCAAAATCTTGTTCGATATCATCTATAAAATCGAAAAAGAAATAACCTTTAATAGTTAAGACGAAATTCTGACAACGAGATTAAATTTATTAAATATAGTTCTGAAACTAACATAAACTATAGTAAATTGTGCTCATAAAATGTACATATATTACATAAAAATGCATATTTTATATGTTATCTCTGTTTTCGTTGCTACCTTGTATAAATCGCATGACAACAGACAGATGGCCCGATACACACATTGCATGGGTGAGTACTTTAGTACAACCATCTATTTGTGCAACAAAAACTTCTTGTACAAAAACACCTACGCGTTGTGTTTGTTGTACAAAACAATTTCCCTCGAAAAATCATGACACTAGCGTATTGAAGAAAGAAGAAACAAAACACTATGTCTGTTTTGTTCTTGGAGTCGCGTCTGTTTTTTCTGTCGAATTACCGCTATACTAGTGTTCGAAGAAAACAAAAGCAAAACAAAGTTCAGACCAAAGTCCGTCGTTCTGGGAAATAGTGTACTTCAAAAAATTCACAACATATTGTTATACAATATATTATATAACTTCTTTGAAATACAAAGAAGTTATATAAAATAAAATATTTTTTTGTCGTATCTCATAATTTTATATCGGTATAAATCCGAAAACGTTTATATCGGTTTCGGTTTCGGTTTTAAAAATGTTCCGTTTTCAATCCCTGCTTTGCAGTTTAGTATGTTTTGGCATTTGATATTGGTACAAGACCAGATTCGATATCGTATAAATTCTCCGATATATCGTTTCCTTCTTACAACAATATCGAAACGAATTTTACACTGTGTAAAATCAAGAAAAAATAAATAGAACAAGTTGAAATTGACACATAGGTTCTTTAAGAACAAAAGTGTAAAATTTAGTTTTTATACTGGTAGAAGTTTAGCCATTAGGATTGGCTTTCTTATATGACAAGGAAAAATATCAATGACCATTTACCGATCATGGGACTAAAACAATTTCTGCTAGTAAGACAGCATGCTTTAGAATTTAGATTCGAAATGTAAAATGATATATAAAAAGAATATAAGTATAAAACGGAATAGAAAATGACATATAAACAAATATATATAGGATAAGAAATTTGGTTATTTATAAATGTCGATAGAATGGAACAATGATCTAAAAATAAAAAAAGTTTTAGTTCAACATAGTAAAAACACTATTTATGCTAATAATGAACTATTAAATTTTAGTTTGTTGAACTTTGGGAATGCTAATGACTTGTTTTAAACTAACAATTAAAGTAAAAACTTTTACTTTTATATAAGCATTAGCATATATAACAAGCATTTGCAAAAATCTACACCAAATACTACAAGTCATAAATATACAAATTTTATTTTGCATATCTTCACTATATATAACATGAAAAATAAATTCAAAAGACACAGCAACGAGCATAGCTAATATCAGCAAGAAGTTAATATGATTAACAGCGAACACTATAAATTTCTATAATGACTACAAAACTGTCCGAAGTGTAATAAACGAAACACATTTGTGGGGCGCTATAAATCGCACACGAAATATTTACGAATTTACAAAATTAGACAATTACAATTATAGACCACATATACTCGAAAATCAAGTATATTTATATTTATTTAATTTATGTGGTATGAGTTCATAATTAACAGAAATTAACAGAATAGCGGTTCAAAAACATATGGTCTACAAAGTTGTTCAATACCAGTTGGAACTCTCTATGGTTACCTTAAATATTATATTATAATAAACAACAATTTTTAATAAATTATTTGTAATTATTGTAATTAAATAGTTGCAAATTCCATTTCGCTTCTAGAAACCTCTTATACATATTCACAATTCCAAAAATCGGGTCGTTTCACAGCGCCGGCAACAGTTATTCCTAGATTTAAGACATACTCAGTGGATGATTTTCACTTTCTGGCAGTGCTTGGCAAAGGCAGTTTTGGCAAGGTAATACTCATAATCACCAACGCCCCCATTAAACCCCAATGTAATCGATATATCATTTTTTTTGTTTTTCGACTATAGGTACTACTTGCGGAACTGCGCAACACCGAGTACTACTATGCGGTCAAGTGTCTGAAAAAAGATGTAGTCCTTGAGGATGATGACGTCGACTCGACACTGATTGAGCGCAAAGTTTTGGCCCTGGGCACAAAGCATCCGTATTTGTGTCACCTGTTTTGCACATTTCAGACAGAGGTAAGTCGTAGTCGTCGACAGGTGATAAATACTAATAGAATATTTTTTTTTGTTTGGCAATTAAAGTCTTTAAAAATTATTTTGAAAAGATTATTCAAACTAAAATAAATTTTGTGTTGCAATTAATCAAATGTTGCTGTATTTTTTTTTTTTGGTAAGATTTCCTCGTTGCATTGTGATTTATCATTATTTTCTTCCTAATTGCAAATTGTTTATTATATTTTAAAAATATATTTCGATATTTTGAATTGATGTTATTTAAAAATGGCGTAAATTTCCAACTTATTTTTGGCGCTCAGCACATAAAACATTGTGAAAGGACGCCATAGAAATAATTCAAATTTTCTTTGACATTTTATTTATTGTTGAGCAATAATAATAACTAAGAGAAATGTTATTTATTAAGTTGATAAATTGACAGTTTATTATGCGCAATTAATACTCAACACTCATTATATAATTCATAGTAATAAATTAGCAAATTCCTAAACGCTAAATGCTGTTTATAATTAGTTGCTTTTAAATCTATTTATACGAAAATGAGAAATCTTGAAAAATAACATAAAATCTCTTAAAATTTGTCATTTGTGACGATACAAAACGAACAAAGCCTAAAAACAATGCACAAATAGATCGGGTTAACTTGCCAAAAACAAAAAAACCAAACAATAGACCCTAGACACGCCACGGCGCAGACATTGTTACACCTGTCGAAACATTTTCCCCCAATAAATGCGCACACAACGCCCACAAAAGTTGAACACAAAAGTAATTCTAGTTTTTCTACTAAATTGCAATCAGACAATCGATTATATATTTAGATTAATTGACCATCATCCGGTGGTCACATTGACAAACAGCGCACTACATAGGTGGAGGAAGCACCACTCAATAGGTTGAGTAATTTCTAAAGAATCGCGCGTATTTTTTTTTTTTTTTTGTATTCTTCTACGCATTTTTCTTCATTATGATTTAGCGTATATTGTAGTTTAGTAGCAGACACATGGGAGAATTGTAGTAAATGCGTAGTAAAAAAAGAGCACTGATGACGGTCATTGTTTTAAAAATCTTTTGTTTTGTTTGTATTTCGGTGTGTGCCTACCTTAAGATTTGTTTATTTTGGCTCCAATGCGAAGAGATCACAACATTTTTACATTGACATGATTTTTTAAAAGAAAAGAATTTTAATAGTTTATGACTTTCAGAGTTGTACAATTGCAGAAGTTATTGATTTTTTGGAAATTTTTTATGTAGCACATATTAGTTATTTAGGTGCTAATCAAACACAGAAAAAAATGTACATCATATTGATGAATTCAGATCTTCAAACCATGATTCATTGCACTACGACATCGTACTACGACATCTAACGACATCAATGTTATGAATGCGATCATAAATATGATGAACGCTTGGTAATTATCGAAGTGTTCTTCAATATGATGAATTAAATGTGAAGAATACGTTGCATCATATTAATGAACAAAAACATAATATTCAACATTTTTACTTCATATTGAAGAATGATGTTCATCAAACTAAATTTCAATCAAAATATTTATGTTTCGTACATTTTTTGCCATACTTCTCAGTTCTCAAGTAGTTCTTTTATGTTATTTCTTATATAATGCTTGCTCGACATGCATAAATTAGTAAAATATATTTTAAAAAATTTTAGTTTAATTTTTTTTTTTTCGAATATTTTTGTTTTCTAAATTTTTTTTTTCGAACAATTTTTTTTCAAAATTTTTTTTTTTTAATATTTTTTTTTTAAATATTTTTTTTTAAAATATTTTTTTGAAAAACTTTTTTTTTGTGAAAAAAATAGTTTATTCTCTTTTTTTAAATAACATTTTTACAACAACACTTTTTTGAAAAATTCGTAAAAAATATTATATTCATAAATATTATGAACAAGTTCATCAATATGACGATTCATTGTATTGAATATTTCTTTCTTCACTATGAGTTTAATAGTACGAATAATTTCATATATATATAATGATAGTATTCATCAATATGTCATTTAATAAACGATGGTATCAATATGATGAATCTGGTAGTTGTTGAAAAATTCATAATATTTATGAATAAATTCATCATATTGATGATTTTTTTTCTGTGAAGAACTAAAATTTCAAAATGTAACGCTTCACAAATTTTTCAACAAATTATGTTTAGTGTTCATTATTTCAAACAAATGCTACAATTCTATTTATAAAATTATTTTCTAATTTATAGGTTTATCATATCGTCGCTGTCATGCCAAATGTGCATTTTTAAAAATGTTGGGAAATCAAATTTTAAAGTTTGAAATACATTAAAAATTAGCAAAATTTATATATTATATTAATTTTTTCTGTTATTTTGGTTTATTCGTCAATTATTATAACGTATATAAAATATCTTTAGATTTGGACAACCTACTGAATTATAAATACGGATTTTGTGAGGCTATATCCTGACAAAAACGCAAATATTTTTGTTTTTTATGCTATGTATAACTTTTTATTAGCGCAAGATAAAATAGTAATGTAACGGCATTAATTGTTTTCTTTTAAAGCACCTATCTATTGGCATCATTAATTAAAAATATTTTGTGAAACATTAATTTGCCATTTGTTATTTGCAGGAAAAAATGTTTGGCAAAATCTTTTTAAATAATGATGTCAATCTATAAGTGCTTTAAAAACAAACAATTAATACCTTTATACCTTTTTAAATAATGATGCATAATGGCGCTTTAAAAACAAACAATAAATGCCTTAACACCACTATTTTATCTCGTATCCATAAACAGTTACGGCGAAAAAACGAAAAGATTCGCCCTTCTGGCATAACAAGGTTTTTCAATTTTCAATTTCGCCCTTTTGGTTTTGACTTTTGTGGCTAGAAATATCCAACAAAACGACACGCGATTTTGGCGCAGTATACTTGAGGAAAAACTACATTCAAAAATGTAAAAAACGCAAATGTCAAAATTTGCAAATTTACCCCTTTGGCATGATAGTGACGATATGATCTTTCAAAACATGAAAACAAATTATCTACCGAAAATATTTTGAATCGGTCTTAATTCTGTCTCTTGTATATGAAACTAACCGAAATTTTGACATGGCGTTTTCATAGGAAGGGGTGAATTAACACCTCTTGCAGACCATTAGACGTATCACTGAACTGCTCTGATCTTCAACATCATGCAGTCCTTCAGAGTTATCACTGAACTGGTCTTCAATCGGAGAATTTAATACAGTTTAAAATTTTCCAATTGAAGCCTAGTTTAGTGATAGCTCTTAAGGTCCGCATGAAATGTTATAGACCCCTTCCTATGACAACGCCAAATTTAAGTTGACGGTTGGTTTCATATAAAAGGAACAGAACTAGGACCGATTCATAATATTTTTCCCGTAGGGTGTAAATATAATTCGTTTACAGAACTTAAACTGATTAAATTCATTGAAATTGGTATATTTTGTATTGAAAAACCGGATTCAAGATTAGAAAAAAATTCAATATATTTAAATATAATTGCGTTCATAAATTAAAACCTGCCGAATAGTTCCAATTCGAAGCATTAGAATAACATCAATTTTTTCAGATTGAAAACAAAAATGACTATTCGAAGATGAAAGTACATCCGGACTAGAGATGAACACTGTATAAAATGAATCAATTTTGAATTTAGGGCTGAATTCAGTCCTGAATATTAGGACCTGATTATTAAGACCTTAACAATGCAGTTCAGTATTCATGCCTGACCTTTGTGTGATATTTTAATCATTACAGAGTCATTTATTCTTTGTGATGGAGTACCTGAATGGCGGTGATCTCATGTTTCACATACAGGAAAGCGGTCGTTTCCCAGAGGAACGTGCACGTTTCTACGGTGCCGAAATTATATCAGGACTTAAGTTTCTGCACAAAAAGGGCATCATTTATAGGTGAGTCACAGAAAATAAAAATCTAATTGCATAGAAGTCTATATCATTTAATATATTTGCAGAGATCTCAAATTGGACAATGTGCTGCTCGACTTTGATGGTCATGTGCGTATAGCCGATTTCGGAATGTGCAAATTGCAAATCTATTTGGACAAGACTGCGGATAGTTTTTGTGGTACACCTGATTATATGGCACCTGAAATCATTAAAGTACGTATAATGGCTTAAAAGATGTTTTCCAACCCACAGTATTATAAAATTGCGATTTTAAGTTTTGAAAAAGCGTTTTTAGTAATTAAAAAAAAGTATTTTAAGTATATTTAGTATTTAAGTATAAAAAAAAAGAATTTTAGTATTTAAGTATAAAAAAAAAGAATTTTAGTATTTAAGTATAAAAAACAGAATTTTAGTATTTAAGTATGAAAAAAAATAATTTTAGTATTTAATTATAAAAAAAAATCTTTATTTTTAGTATTTGTTTAAATAAAATCATGTTTTTATAATTGTGACAATCATATTGTATGCTTGTGGCAAACATGTTTAATTATTGCAAAAATAATGTCAAGCTAGAAACATTATGTAGTAGATCCTAATACATTCGCAAATCTTTTAGTACTTTATTAAAGAAAAACATGTTTTTATGATTCTATAAATCATGTTTTTATTATTGTGGTAATCATTTTTAGTATACCCTGCAACAATGTCAAGATAGAAACAGAATGAAGTAGATCCTATTACACTCGCAGATTTTTTAGTATTTTGTTCAAAAAAGTCATGTTTTTATGATTTGTGAAAATCATGTTTTTTTGATTGTAGCAATAATGTTTCATGATTGCAGCAAAAATTCCAAGATATAAACAGTTTAAAGTAGATCCTATTACACTCGCAAATCTTTTAGTATTTTTCTGATCATTGATATGACTGGCATCAATTAACAATAATGTAGATAGTATATAATGATATCAAGAATAATGGTTTCTATAATATTTATCAATCAGGTATCACTGAATTTATAGTTTTTACAAATCAATGACTTCATAAAAATGAATCATAAAATAAAATACAAAAATAGTTCAAGAAATAACCATAGATATTTTTAGAACAATTCATAATAATTTTATCATAAGAATGACTACTGCAATTATAATATTTTTGACACAATCATTTTTTTAACTACATTTTACTCTGTGATTATGTAAAGGATTATTTTATAGAAACATTTTGAAGACGGATCGGAACTTTTAACAAACACTAATTTAATTATTTAATTTATAACATTTTTTATAGGGTGAGAAATACAATCAAAATGTTGATTGGTGGTCATTTGGTGTGCTACTGTACGAAATGCTCATTGGCCAATCACCATTCAGCGGTTGCGATGAGGATGAGTTATTCTGGTCGATTTGTAATGAAATTCCATGGTTCCCGGTATATATAACCGCAGAGGCGACGAGTATATTGAAGGGAGTAAGTATTACTAAAAACTTATTATAATTTATCATCGAAAACTTATATCACCATTTTATTACAAACAGTTATTAGAGAAAGATTACAATAAACGCATTGGATCTCAATATAGTCTGGGTGGCGATATAGCAGAGCACATATTCTTCAGTCCCATAGACTGGAAACTTTTAGATAAACGACAGTTGGAGCCACCGTTCAAACCACAAGTGGTAACTAATTTTTCGATTATTTAATAGTTAAATATTATTAAATTTATTCTGTGTTTTGAAATCTAGAAACATCCACTTGACACGCAATACTTTGATCGTGTTTTTACGCGCGAACGCGTGCGTCTCACTCCCATCGACAAGGAAATTCTGCAGTCCATGGACCAGAAGCAGTTCCATGGATTCTCCTACACAAATCCACATATTACACTAGATTAGGCAATGCTTCAAAATGCGACGCTATTTATGTTAATGTATTCGACGAATATACAAAATGTAATTTGGAAATTGGAAATTTGGAAAATATGTTGATTTTGCTAATTGCGAAAAAAAAACAAAATATTTATATTGAAAAAAAACAAAACTATGAAATTTTTGCGCCAGTATTTAATAGAAGTTGTACACTGTAAAATATATTATTTATTAATAGGATTGCTATCTAAATACGTTACTTTATTTGTAGCCACCACACAAATCACAATAACTTTTTAGAGCTTAAGTATATTAGTTACAAACCAAATTTGTTGACTTTAAAATGCAATTTTTTCGCATTCATATTATTTTTTATATTTTTTTGGACACAAAGTGACGTAATTTTGTATTCCCTCCTAAAATCCTGCAATGGCCAGGAACAATTGGTATATTTATAAAAAAAAAAACAAAAAAAGAAATTTGTAAATTTTAAGTTTGTAAAACCCATATGTAGCAAATGTTGAAAATAGCTTAAGTATGCATTAAACATATTTTGTTTGTTTAAATGCTTTATTTTCTTAATTAAGTAACTAATTATTTAGTATTTAAATGCAACAAAACCCAATTTTTAATTTATTTAAGTTAATTTAACATGTAACTCTATAGAATGATTTAGTTTTTGCATTCTACTTTAATTGGCCACTACTTGTAAAAATAAAATATTTATTTAAAGAAAAACTCCTATGTTGTTATTTTCTTAAAAACTATTTTGTATAACCAATAATTATCAATTACTCTCAGTGTAAAAATTATGTCAAATTACTTAGTGAATGATATAGCTTTGTATGTAATTTATTTTATCATTGCAAAAAAATATATAAAACTACAAAATCTTATATTGGTTTCAAATATTTATTTAATTAAAGGTTTAGATAATGTAATTAACAGCTACTTTTCATGAGAACGTCTCATGCCCAATACAAAAATTAACCGAGTATGTCTTCGATCCTAAAAATCAACCATGCGTTATTTCATATGTTTCTACTTTACCGTTAGCAGTTTGTGACCTAGACAGTTAAAAATGTTCTTTTGTTCGGGAAAAAGTACTATTTAACGTTTTAAAGAAAAAATCTATCGAAATTTTAGGTTTTAAACGCAATTTTTCTTCTAAGACTAATCTTAATATACCAATAAATGCCAATATTCCGATATCTTTTAAAGAAAATTGGATCTAAAAATGTAAAATTCCGAATTTTTTTAGACTATTTTTGGATACTTTTACGAAATGCATCGGATCTAATGATAAATAAGAAAATGATTTATGGTTTGCTACCATAAACGTTCAAAAATACTAGTGTTAAAATTTGTAAATGTTTAACATGATTGTATATTTTAAATATAAATTAATGAAAAATAGCCGTATTTAATAGAATTTGTCTTAAAAAGGTTACCTAATAAAAAGAAAAACCAAGTATAACATAAGCATAAACCCTGAAAAATACTATAGAATTAATAGTTTTTTTTAATATTAAAACTACACAGTAGGATAAATTATTAATTTTATCAGTAAATTCCATGAAGTACTATAAAATACTATTAAATAATAAAAATATATGAGCCAAATTATGTTGAAAGAGCAAAACTAGAAAATATGGAAAAAGTTAATTATTTTGATAGTTCTTTTAAACTAAGTTCTTGATAACCATAAAAAATTTTCTTGTTTAGTATTGAATCATAAATGACAAAAATAATTCAAAAATGTTTGCAAAAATTAAAACTGTTCGTGTTTAGATTAACTTTTTTAAAATTATATCGGAATATTAACATTCATTAGTATACTGAAATGAATATTGACAATCTTACAAAAAATTGGGTTCAAATTTTTTATAATACCAGCATTGTAAAGTACTACAATTTATTTATTTTCCGGAGTGGAGAACAATTTTCCTAAAATTTTTATTGGCATTTTTATAAAAACCTTACTCAATCTGAGTTTGCATTCAAAATCAGCGAATTATTCTATCTGGAAATTTTTAGTTTTTTCCTTTAAGCCCAATTATACATGCGTATTTTATACGATGAAATTTATTTTAAACAAAAAATCGTAAAATTTGCACATTTAATTTACCAGCTAAGTGAAAAAATTTACTCTTTTTGCATCAAACTCTTCCATTCACGGAAATCAAAGAAATCAAGTCTATAATTCTGTGGCAATATGAAATAAAAGCATAAGTCTATTTTTTGAACTGTTCAGGAGAGCATTTTTAAACTTTATAATTTATTCCGAACATTATCTTTGAAACTATTTTAAAAATTATTTGTTCAAATTTAAAAAAAACTTAAATAATATGTTTCTGTTAGGATTTTTTTTTGAAAGTTTTTTTTAATAAAAATAAATATTTAATAACAAGTAGATATGCTTTTACGTTTATGTCTTGTATCTCAGCAACTATAAGAAGGATCAGTATATTTGACACAAAATGCGTATATCAGTATTACAATGACATTAATAACTCAATTTGAGCATATTTCGAGTTATGTTGTGAATTCATATTGCCACGGAATTAATCCAAGAAGCATAAAACTAAATAGATTATAAAATAATAAAAGATTTTTATTTTAATTAAGATTTAAATAAATAATATTTTTGAAAAAAAAAAAAAATTATGTAAATTGTCCAAATTTTGCATTCCGAAAAAAAATGTTCCAAAAAAAAAATATGAAAAAAAAAAATTTAATGAACTTTGTTTAATGAACAATATATCGTCGTCGTTCAGTGAAAAGTCACTAAGTGCAAAAATCGAATATTGAGATAAATGCTTTCAAAGATATATATTACCGTAACAAATAGGAATATTTTTGGATTTAAATGGTGCTAAGCTTCTAGTGTAGACAACACATTCCGCTACAAAATGCAAAAAAAAACAGTAAATCACATGGAAATTTTAAAGTAGGTGTTATTATGATAGTTAGGATTATCAATATTATAGTCGGTCTAAGCCGACTATAAATACCCTACACATATGTGTGGTTACCATTCAAATTGGTATATAGGTCACCAGGGTATACGAATCCTGAAAATAACTACAAACTTTCCATCGCTGAAGAATTTCCATTCATTTGATACCCATATTTACAAATGGGTAGGTGTACCGAATTTCGATTTTTTTTTGGGAACCACAACTCTTTTCGCAGGAAAACATTATTTTCATGTATTTCAGCATGATGTCAATATATATTTGACCAAAAAAAAGTTTACCTAAGCACGTATACAGTAAATTGATCTGTAGATATAAATTTTATACGAGGTATTTGAACATATGTGGTCGGTTCTCAGGTCACAATAGACCGATCATGCCAATGCTTGTTTAGACAGACAGAAGGACAGACGGACAGACAGACAGACAGACAGACAGACAGACAGACAGACAGACAGACAGACAGACAGACAGAAGGACAGACGACATCGCTAAATCGACTCAGGAGGTCATGCTGATCAAGAATATATATACTTTTCCATACCGGAGAAGCTTTCTTAAGGGTGTTACAAACGGCGTACCAAACTGAATATACCCTTTCACTCTTAGTGTAGGGTATAAAAATAGTTTGGATAAAACACATGACCGTTATTGGCATCTTTTCTTTATCGTTCAGTGAAAAATCACTAAGTCCCATATAAACAGTAACAGTGCTCCAGTTTATCCAAATAATTGTGTAGGATTTCAGTTTGAATTGGAGATGAAAGAACTGCATAATATCTATCATTTAATCGAAAAATCGTTGAAATCCGACCATTTTTGTGAACTCAGTACGGTTTTATTCAGATTTCGACGATTGCCGTTCAGTGAAAAATCACTAAGACCTTTATAAATTTGACTTATTTTTTATGCAGCGATTATGGTAATATTATAGTATTTTTTGATAAGAATAAGATCCATGTAGATCTTCTTCTATAGTTTAAGTCCAAAATAGATTTGATCGGCCCCTTTTTAAGGGCTAATTGTGAACTTGAGTATTTTCACTGAACTGATTTTTTAAATATTTAGAGTTAGTGATTTTTTCATTTTTAATAACTTCGATTTGGTAAGATGTAGAACTCCGAGGACTTTTCCAACGTAAAAATGCGTTCGTTTTTATTATAGTTCATACTTATCTCGATATTTTCGAAAAATTGACTTAACGACTTTTCACTGAATGATGACAATATTTTCATTATTTTTTTATATTTTGTTTATTTTTCAGTCATTTATCAAATTGACAATGAATTCATAACATTTATGCATTGTAGTGATCAATATTATGAATTGTTCTCTAATACAATGAACCATGGGTTTGAGGAACAAAATTCATCAATATGAAGAAGAAGAAGATTTATTTTTATTTATTTTATTAAAATGACTGAACAAAAATTTTGTCTGATTTTTTTTTAAACTGTCCAAAATTTGTATTAAAAAAAAACTGTTTTTTTCACAAAAAAAAATTATTTGAACAAAAAAATGGATTCGAAAAAAAAAATTTTTTTTTTCCAAAAAAAATTTTATTTTTCAAAAAAATTGGTAATGAACAACAATATTTATTTAATTTTTTTTATATTTTTTTTTCTGTCATTACTCAAATTAATAGTAAATTCTTAACATTGATGCTTTGTAGTGTCAATTTACGAATCAGTTTGAAAAACGAAGATTTTTATACTTTATAAAAATAATATATCCATGATGACTCCGCTATTAGGAGTTTTTCTCTAAGGGTCTATCAGTTATTCATGAGTAATCAAGTTTATAATTTAAAGTAGTTATAAACACACTCAGAAGAAAATGTACCATTAAGTACTTTATGGTACGACCATTGATCTGATGGTTCATGTATTAATAGTTTTTTCGTTTTAAATCAAAAGTTTTCTAATTAATTCAATAGTATTTGAAAAATTCAATACCATAAATTTAAATATTTCAATATTATTATTTTAAATAGATTAAATACTGTTGTTTTAATGGTTTCCTCCTATAATAATAAACGTGGTGTACGTCATTCTGCGTGTTTACTCAAAATGGTCGCATGTATTTTTTTTGTAATAATCCACATTATTAAACGTGACATTGGTAAGGACTCAATGTATTTAATGTAAATAAATTATATTTATATATTTATTTATATTTATATTTTTATTTATTACAGAAAATAAATAATACATCGAACTTCTATTATGGAAACAGACTCAAAAATAACTGCAGACTCAAGTACTACAATCAATTATTGGAAACCAAAGCAAACATTAACTGTTTTATAATCTTTTGCAGCAAGAAGTATCGTTTTATGTGTGTGTTGTAAAAATGAATATCAATTTCGACATTTGAATAAAATAATATATACAGTAAAATAACTAAAATACATTTTTGTTTTAATGAATTATTAGAAAAATGTAATTCGACTTTACCATATAATTAATAATACGTATCATTAAATTTGTATAGGTCTTTCTTATTGTAATTAAAATATCACATTATAAAATGTATGGTACAACCACACATTGTATTAACAGTTTCAATATTACTGAACTACTGGGACGCATCCTATTGACCAATTTTAATGGTATAAATTATTGTTTTTCTATTGAAATACTATCAATTTACCATGATTTCTGGGTGCATGCTTATATTAATCATAGTTCAATTTTGCATATTTCGAGACATTATAATGGTTCGTAAATGACTAAATAATTGTAATTTTTCTAATCTAGAGACATAAACATTTCACATATTACAGCCATGAAAAGTCTTCAATTAGGTCCTAATATTTTATTCGAATTAAACGTAAAAATATGCTCTACCAAAATTACCTCTAAACTACAAAATCCGATACTTTTAAGTCTTATTTGTGTTAAACCATTATAATTATTGCCCTATGTTTCCCCATATTTAATGAGTTAAGTTAATAAACTGAAATCAAAAACAACTGAACCAAATTAAATAATAGGCTTAACTCTTAAAAAAATACCCAATATTTGCACTGAAAAAATCAGCAAAATAAATCGTTAATATTTACTATCATTTACAATAACCAAAGTTTACACAGCCTATAATATTTTATTTAATATATTTCTGTATCATACTTCTTTAATATAAACTTCGCATTTATTTGTATCTCTTTTATGTCGGTATCTTGAATGTTTGCTGCATAGGTTTTTACAAATTAGGCATAGTATATACATGATAATCAATGAATATTTTATAGTTTTGTTTATTGTATTTGGACGTCATTAAAAAAACATAAAAATTATAAATTTACATAGGCGCATACTGTAATATTTAATGTTATGATTCATTAAAACAACATTAGAGAAACACCTTTAATATGATATGCTTTAATAAAGTTATTTTCATCAATCATGTTGCCTAAGGCTATGTCTAAATCTATTTATAAAACAGTATTGTTTAATATTCCAATTGTTTAACCAAATAACAGCTACCAGTATTTACTACAATTGCAATTTGTGTCATAGTTGTTGGTCTAACGGCATCAACATTTTACAAATATTTCATAAATGCTAAACGTTCATTAGAATTCAAATTGAAAGTAAAATTTTCTTTCAACGAAATTTTCGCACCTTCTAATTTTGAATAGTACAAACGTTGACACTCGTTACAGCATTCACACTCAGTACTTTCAATTTCATTTCATCAGAATATGCGTTTAGTATATAATAACATGTTGAATTGCAAGATGAAACAGTCTTTAGTAACCACTTATTGCAAGTACAGCAATTTGAAAAACTTATTGCGAATTATAAGCAAAATGCATTACTTAATATGCTTTGTGCTCCATGCAACATTTGCCTGTTTGTTAATACGTAGCAGCTGTGCGCGATATATCGACTATGGTTTTGAACGTAGTAACCCCAGTGAGCAACGAAAATCCTACAACAGCTGGAGTATGTCTCCCGCCTACGGTCCACGCAATGGCAACTACTATGCAGGACACCGACAAAATCATCGCGGACATGTTGCCTCAACAGGTCTACGCACTCATGTGCAGTATTATCAACAAGCAACCGGTGGTTCCTCCAGATACACGCACTCACGACCCAGACCCTATGGCAGCCTACAAAAGTCCTCGACGCCTACATATCTACCCAACTATCCTGGTAGTAATAATAATGATCGCACTCAACAAATAAAAATCATAAAAATACTACACGAGGGCACCAGCAAAAGCACACCATATGACTATCCACCGACATCTATTGACTCCTCAACATATGATCCGTTACGTACTTTCAAATTACCATCAGATAATGATTATCCTGAACACAGTTTTTACTCATCTGGTAGCCCATCCTCGGAGGCTGCTAAAATGCGTACATTTAAATTGGTACAAGAAGCAGCACAACATAGTAATGAACAAACGGGTGTTGAACCCGTTTACAATTTCGATTATCCTCCTTCAACATCATATAATATACGTGGTTATTTGCCAGGCACCACCAGCGCTCGCCAAGTTATTATCAAAGTTATTCCGGAAACAACAACCTCACCAGAATCTTCGATATATGGTAGGCCAAAGTTTAGTGGGAACTCGATTTATGCTACAAAATCTGATATAGAAAGTGTTAAAACCCTGCGCATACTGCATGCCATTGCCACTGCAAGTGATACACGCAAAAAGGAGTCCAATGATGATAGCAACGCTTTGGATTTGAAGAATATTGAATATGGCAATCCTACGTTAGCACCTGAAAGAGATTCTACCAATGTTGAACTTATATCTGATGCTGACTCGTCGGAGGGCGGTGGTTATCAGTATGAACCGACTAGAACCAATAATGATGGCGATGAATTACCATCAAGTGGCACAGTTTGGTGGTAGATTTTGCTTTTTATTTTAACTAATTTAAGCAATATTTATTTAATTTATTTTAATTATAAACCAATAAAGAGAAAAAAACCAGTATATAGAATATCGTTTTTAGATTAAAATGAATTAAGAATAAAGCAATTAAGATATATTGGCATTCCAATATTATATGATGACCCTAACTTGTAGGCAGGCTCAGTTCGTTTTGAAAAAGAGTCGTGATACTCTATCGACTTAAATTCTTTAAAGTAAAAAGTTTCCGATGGTCGGAGCTCAAGAATAGAAAAACTATTTCAGTTCTAATGATATCGTTATTCGAAGAAAAATAAATATCAAATGTTCTGATGATTTTTATTCACTACCTAGTCTGATATGCCTCAAAGATCTTCGATTGAAAATTCGATCTCGTAGCTCTAGCGCTTTTTATTTTTAAAATATTTCGTTCATTCAAATTGCTGATATCGAAAAATTCAACTCTGATTATTTTTTCTATAAATCGGTCCGATTTCGGAAAAGGTCTTGTACAGAGAAAACTCTGGCAGAACGGAGACAAAATAGAGTCTCTCTTTGTCTCGAAGCCTTCTCGAACTAATTTCTATCTCGTTGATTTATTGGTTTATATCCAGGTTGCCATATCGTTGCGATATCGCTACGAGACTGTTTCGAGATGTCGAGGAATTCATTCGATCTCGATTACGAAATCGTATCAATATTATACTGCAATACGGTCTAATATGTTCGAGATAATGTTAATTTCAATCGAGAAAAAATCGATTC
This sequence comes from Dryomyza anilis, assembly GCA_951804985.1. Taxonomy (NCBI): domain Eukaryota; kingdom Metazoa; phylum Arthropoda; class Insecta; order Diptera; family Dryomyzidae; genus Dryomyza; species Dryomyza anilis. The sequence continues at coordinate 122,747,219 of OX638130.1, read as the reverse complement.
TGGATCGATTTCACATCGAATATCGAGATTGATACCAAAAACATTGCGATATCGATGTGATAAATATCGTATCTTTTCTTTAAATTTTATAGTACGAAAAATATTAAAAAATAGTAGTGATAAAGCAACGAAATCGAACTTTTTCATCGCAGTTAGTTGAAGAAAACTTCGATCATCGAAGAGCTCCGAGACGTGGTAGTTATGTCTCATTAAATTTTTGTTTCCAACTCAATCTTCCATGTTTCGCAGACCCTCTTTTCCTTGAAGCCTTTTCAAACTAATTTCGATCTCGTAGCTTTATTAGTTCTTATTTTTAAAATCTCTAGTAGAAATTTACCCTGTTAGGGTAGACACCAAGTCTGCATAGTTCTCGAAGTGAGTTCGAGAACTATTTGAGCCATCGAAGAGCTTAAAGACATGGCAGACTGGGCATGATATTGTCCAGATAATGTTGTTCACATAACTGGTCAGGCAAAAACAAGGAATATATTCAATGATCATTGCCCATGATTATGATCTTAGAGTAATTTCAACTAGGGATTCTTTGAATCAACCTCGAATTTTGATTTTTCTCTTCTATTTCAATTAGATTTCGTAAAACATCTCGTAACAAGAAAACTCTAAAAGATCGCATCGATATCTACCGACCACGCATGTTCAATTTGATGATCAATATTGCTACTAGATAATGTCCAACATCGAATGAATTCTCCTGTATTTAGCATTGGTCTCATAGAAAGAGGCAAACTGGGAATTGTCTCCGAAAACAATAATTTCAACATATCATAAATCAAATCAATAAAACAAATTAGTACAAGATATTAATAAATCATTAAACATAAAATTAAAAAATGGCTTGCTCAACTTCGTATCTAGGTAGCGAAACCGAAAAGAATTGCATGACATTTTGACCTGTCAAAGGTAAATTTATAATTAAAATATCTATAATTAAAAGAAATTATGAAAAAAACCTAAGTCGAAAGTTGTTTTAATAACCTCTTAATAATACACATGCTGCCAAAGTAGGTAGGTAGATAGTTGAAGAGTTGCCGATTGCTATCATAAAACGTAATTTCTTCATGGATTGTGTAAATCATTGGCTGCATTTCGATGTTGAAGATTATCGGGAGGAAGAAGAAGCGGCGATAACCGTTGCTGCCTACTGTTTGTCGAATTTGCAGCCACTTTCATGGATCTTTTGCTTTGTGCTTCTCAATATCTTTTGTTTTAGTATAAAAGTCTTTGATCGATCAACAATTGGTATCAGTAACGAGTCATATATTCAACCTATTGGAGTTTTCCCCATTTAACTAAGCCAGGAAATTCCAACAATGAAGGTTAGATTGACAATGGATCTATAAAAGGATTAAAAATGCTAACGTATACCAAATTTATTTCCAGGTCTTCGTATGTGTTTTAGCAGTTTTTGTTGCTTCCTGCTCTGCCGGGTTTCTAGGACTCGGTGGTAGTTCGGGCGGTTCGTCTGGAGGATACAGCGGTGGACACTCTGCTGGCGGTGGTTACAGTTATGGCAACGGTGGTTCCACTGATCATGGTGGCTCTGTGAATACGATCAAGGTCATTCATGAACAAGGAGCCTCGTCGGGCGGTTTCAGCGCTGGTGGTCATGGGGGCCATGGAGACTTTGGACATGGTGGAGCTCATGAAGTCAAGACCATTAAAGTTATTCACGAACAGCAAGCTGGCGGCCATGGTGGTTATAGTTCCGGTGGTCATGGCGGCTTCAGTAGCGGCGGTCAAGTCTCACATGGTCATGGTCACCAGGAAGTCAAGACCATCAAGGTCATTCACGAGCAAGGTCATTCAGCAGGAGGTTACAGCTCTGGTGGACACTCTTCAGGTGGTTACAGCTCCGGTGGACACTCTTCAGGTGGTTACAGCTCTGGTGGACACTCTTCAGGTGGCTACAGCTCCGGTGGACACTCTTCAGGAGGTTACAGCTCTGGTGGACACTCTTCAGGGGGTTACAGCTACGGTGGTGTCGAAGGCGGTGCAGCTATAGGCGGGGGTGAGGTCAAGACTATCAAGATCATTCAAGAACAGGGATCGTCTGCTGGTGGCCATGGAGGATTCAGCTCTGGCGGCCAAGATAGTTTCAGCTCTGGCGCTCACGGCGGTTACAGCTCAGGCGGTCATGGTGGTTATTCAGCTGGCGGCGCCGGTGAGGTCAAAACCATCAAGGTCATTCACGAACAGAGTGCATCATCGGGTGGTTTCAGCAGTGGACACGCTGAGGGTGGTTATAGCTATGGTGGTGCTCACGGCGGCGCTGGCAATGGTGGCGGTGCTGAGGTCAAAACTATCAAGGTTATTCATGAGCAAGGATCATCGGGTGCTGCTGCTGGAGGTTTCAGCGCTGGTGGACATAGCGGCGGTTATAGTGCTGGCGGTCATGGTGGATTCTCTGCAGGCGGTGCAGAAGAAGTAAAGACAATCAAGGTTATTCATGAACAAGGCAGCTCCGCTGGTGGTTATGCTGATGCCGGTTACTCCGCTGGTGGTTCGTATGCTGAAGCAGGAAGTGCTTCTGGTGCTGGTGAATCATTTGATGATACTTTCGAAACACTGAAGTCGTTGAAGGTTATTGGTGCGCTTTCGGGCGGTGCCAGTGCAAGTGGAGGCGTTAGTTCCAGTTATGGTGCTCCATCAAGCAGCTATGGCGCCCCTTCAACCAGCTATGGCGCTCCATCAACCAGCTATGGCGCTCCCTCAAGCAGCTATGGTGCCCCTTCAAGCAGCTATGGTGCTCCTTCAAGCAGCTATGGTGCCCCTTCAAGCAGCTATGGGCCCCCTTCAAGCAGCTATGGTGCCCCTTCCAATGCATATCTTCCCCCATCCTCAGGCGGTTGGCAGTAAGATTTTCTGATTTTATTGTTAATGTACCAAAAACTGTTGTTATTAGTTGTGTAAGTTAGTTATGTAAGATTAAAAAAAAATAAATAAAATTGTTATAACATTTTGTCAAAAAAAAAACACATCGTATTTTCTTTGTGCTCCCATCGTTCGGCATTCAAATAGCTATTGACAGCCTCTTCACCAGAGGCTCTTCACAACTCCAACATGTTATCGAACGCCAAAAAAAAAAACACTTTCTTCCACTTGAGGTAGCTTTGTGGGCAGCAAAAAAATTATAGTCATGATGGTTTTTGCTGAGTCAAATAATTGAATCATTCGCCTAATGTGAATAAAAGCGAGTTACTGCAATTTTACTTCGATTAGTTGTGCATTGCAATTGAACTAATACAGAGTTGACAAAAATTCAGAAACCTGACAATAACATGAAGGTAATATTGATATGTTTTCCCTTTCTATCTAACTCTGAACTATACATTTTCAATTTTAGTACTTACTCTTTTTCTTGTACACATTAATAATGTTTGCTAATGCGATTCACAACAACGCTGGAGATTCCTCAACAATTCCCAAAATAAGAAAACCTATCGGCAATGGTTACATTTATTCAGTTAAACATTCTAAATTGAAAAGTCAACATTCTAGCAAACAATTTAGCGCTCATCCCGGAAACAGTTTTAGTTTACGTGGAGCTCCAGACTATCACAAAGTACAGACATATCAAATTATACATCAGGATGTTTACCATGCCAAAACTAGGTCTCCACTTGGTAAAATAATTAAAAATGTTCAAGAGAAATCTAAAAATTCAGAGGCACCTTATTCGAATAGCAATGTCCAGCTGCCAACACAAACCCTACGAATAGTTACTCTAAAGCGTAAATCATATAAAAATGATAATGCACACAGTCGCAATAGTGATTTATCATCGCATTAGTCAAATTTTTAATAAGTTTATATACATTATTTACAAGTTTTAAGTTAGCATAAAATAGTTTAAATAGTTATGAAAATGTGGTAAATAAAGTAAAACATAAGGATTTCAGAAATAAAATAAAATCATTGCAGTCTTGGACCCCTTAAGGAGGCTCCGTTATGCGCCAAACGACAGCCTTAATATTCAGCATAAACTATGCAGACTTTGACTCCTCTGACTAAAGTTATGACCAATCAGAAGCAAACAATATTATTTTTAACACAGAATAAAAATGTACATCATATTGATGAATTCCGTTCTTCAAACCATGATTCATGATTCAATATGATTAGGTTTATGCGAAGATTAAGTTTCATCATATTAATGAATACAACATTTATGTACATAATATGGAAGAATATTTATTTTTCGTTCATTCTTTTCAGTTCATAAGTAATTCTTGTATATTATTTCTTATATAATGCTAGCTTGACTTGCATAAAAATTGTACAACATATTGATGAATTCCGTTCTTCAAACCATGATTCATTGTATTAAGGAACCATTCATAATATTAATGAGTAACAACATCAATGTTATAAATGCGATCACATATATAATGAACGCTTGGTAACTGTGGAAAAAGTGTTTTTCAATATGTTGAATTGTATGTGAAGAATACGTTTCATCATATTACTGAACAAATAAATAAAATACAACATATTTTACTTCATATTGAAAAATTCTGTTCATCAAACCAAATTTCAATCAACATTTTTTCATTCATTTTTGGCGTACTTCTAAGTTCTCAAGTAGTTGTTGTATGTTATTTCTTATATTTATAATGCTTGCTCTACATGCATAAATTAGTAAAATGTTTTATAATATATTTATTTGTAATTACAACTTTTTATTAATAAATAGTTATATTTATAAAAAATATATTTAAATTTGCCATTTCATGATGGAAAGATATACGAGCCAACAACGAGTCGAAATTATTAAAATTTACTACCGAAATTCGAATTCGTATATCTTTCCATCATGAAATGGCAAATTTAAATATATTTTTTATAAATATAACTTTTTATTAATAAAAAGTTGTAATTACAATATACTGAAGAGAAATGTCAAAAGAGCGGCAAGAAATATGGCGTCGTTTGCTGTCCCTGTCGCTCTACTTTTGTAGCGTCCCTGTTAAAAAAAAACATTTATAATGCTTGCTCTACATGCATAAATTAGTAAAATGTTTTATAATATATTTATTTGTAATTACAACTTTTTATTAATAAAAAGTTATATTTATAAAAAATATATTTAAATAAAAATGTTTTTTTTTTTTGAAATTTCGAAAAAAAAAAATTGAACAAAAAAAATTTTTCGAACTAAATTTTTTTTTCGGACAATTTTTTTTAACACAACATTTTTTGTTTTGGACAAATTTTTTTTTCGGATATTTTATCTGTTATTTTTTAAAATAAATTTTCTATAATTATTTTGTACAGGTTTTTTTTTTTTGAAAAATTTGTAAAAAAATACAATTTTAAATTATTCATAAATATTATGATTATATTCATCAACATGACGATTCAAATTCATTACATTGAATATTTCGTTCTTCACTATGATGTTCGCTATAATAAATCTGTTAGTAGGTGAAAAAAACTAATGATATTAATGAATAAATTCATCATATTTATGATTTTTTTCTGGTGTACCTATTATTTACTTCATAACATATTCAGTTTTCATAATTCAATAAAATTATATATTATATGTTCAACTAGATCCGTAATTATATGATTCCTCTTACTTTGTATTTGTAAATCACAAGTCTTCTGATTAACGCACTTATACGATTTTTAATTTAAATTTTCTTTTGTAATTCTCCCTTTAATCCATATAATTTTTCTTTGTCCTTCAATTTTTCATAGAAATTCCAACAAATTCCCCAACCAGTAGAATTCAGTTTTGCATAAATGTATTATTTTTAATTGATTTGCCTCAGGATAATAATTACTACACCCAAACAAAATAAATATTTGAAATGAAACATAAATATGTTTAAAATATAACATGATTTGGAACGACCTGAATATAAATATGTTTATAGAGAAACATATCAGTTGTTTCAGTTCAAAAAGTAGTATGTTTGCATAAAAACATATCTAAATATTTTTGGAAAGGAATCCTGAAAACAAAATAAAAATAAAATATTGTTTTTTATTAATTTTTATTAAAAAATCACTAAACATGCACAGTGGGAATTAATAATATTTGAATTCATATACAAATTTTTAAATATATAAATAAATAATTGAAGTCTCAGTGCAATCTCAGTGCAGCACATAGCGTTGGCAAGGAATTCGCGGAGCCTGTTGTAAAAAACCATGCCGAATCATGCTTGAAAATAGAAGCACTGATTTTTCAGTTGTGGTTTTTTTGATGAAATATCCGTGTCGGTTTTTCACAATATTTTTAGAAAAACATTCAGGAACAATTAAATTATATACTGCACTATTAAATGACATTATTTGTTACTATTTGTACTTTTTGTACCACAATTTGTATATTTTTAAAATTTACAAATGACATCGTATTACCGATAATAATAATAATAATAATAATAATAATAGTTTGGCGCTACAGACCTGTATAGAACTTCGGCCGAGCTCTCTCACCATTTTGAGCTGTGCGTGTTATATTTGTACTCAAATTAGAGGGACCTACAGTTTATTGCCGAATCCGAACGGCGGGTGAGAGCTTTTCATAGGCAATGGTTTTACTCTCGTAGGTTTGCCATTTACTGACGAGTGGTAGCGCGGTATAGAAAAATGTTTCTATTAAAAGATGTTGTTAGCCCTAGTCCAGGCTTGATCCGGGGACCTTTCGGCTCGCAGTCCAACGCACTTACCACTGAGCTACCGCGGCTACTTTTTATTACCGATACGAATATGTTTTCTCAACAAACATCAAAAGACACGTATGCAGAAAATGGCAGTCACCGAGTGTAAACTTCGTATGCAATAAGAATATTGCAAGAATAGTTTTATTTACATCTAATTTAATTTTTTTTTGCTTGTTTTCAAACATCAGTATGTTTAAAAGGATCAATAAATACTTCAAACGACAACAAAACAGACGTAGATAGAAAACTTTGCTCAACGAGTGCCAACTTCGTATAAAAGAAGAATGTTGGAAGAATACATTTATTTAAATCCATTTTTTTTTTTGTTTGTTTTTAAACATCAATATGTTCAAACGATGGCAAAAGGTGGTGTAGGTAGAAAATGCTGAGCAACGTTGCCAACTTCGTCGTTCGATAACTAATCGAATGAAGACGAGCGTTGCGAACATACGTTATAATTAGATTTGAATAGCATTTTCTGTTTGTTTTGAAACATAGTTATAACCAAGTAAACTGGCAACAAACAGTATATTCAAATGCAATTAAAATTTTATGTTCGTATTGTAACATATTTATGATAAGTTTGACAGATTCTGCTGGGGAATATATAAAATGTTTACACATAGAATATGCTATTACAATCTGAACAATAATTTAATTACACTTCATTCGTAATATATATATGGTGATTTCATATTATTTTTTAATTATATTCAAACATATTCAAACAAATATATTTTATCCGTATTGCTTTCATCGCGGATTTACATGAATTTACTATATTAATGTTTCTGTAGAAATATATATTTTTTATCAGATATTAATATATGTATGTTTGATATTTCTGCTATTTAACACACCCAACATCAAAAAGAGGTTCTTTGAATCATATGTATTTGGTTATTTGTGGATTGTTACTGGGTGATGACGAATTTAAAAATTAGTTTGGCATTACGATATCACAATTAAATAACAACGCTGCATTATATTAGCACTCAGTAACACTCACATTAATACTTTTCATAAGTTCAAAAGTACTTATTGGTGGAAGAATTTGTTTAAGTTCCGCTAATTACTGTTAATGCCAGATTATAGCTGTTTGTAAAATATCCAATAAATCCGTAATTCACTGAACTCAAAACAGGAACAATAGTTGGAAATAAAATTATTAAGTATAAATAAAAGATGTGCAATAAAAAATATAAGTTTAAGTTTATAATTAAAAAATATAATAAAAAAAATGTAGTTTAAAAAAAGGGTGTTCTAATTTAGTGCTAATTTTACTTTTTTACATTAAAAATAAATGTAAACATAAGTATGTTTACATCTAAATAAAATGTTTTTCACATTCAAACTTTTATATGTTTGCAAGAACGCCGAGAATTATTCATTCTGAACATAAATATGTTCGAACGAAAACATAAATATGTTTGGCTGTTATTATAATAATGATTGGCAATTAAATAATACTTTTGTTTGCATAAAGCTCCAAATATTTATGTAATCCCCTTTTTTTGCAGCGTGCATATATTTGTTTTACGTTATAACTCAAAAATTTGAGTTAATCTGAATAAATTGTGTATGAGGTCTTGATTTAATTCTTGATGTTCATCGGAAAATCATACTAAGTCGTGCCACTGTAATTTTAATTGTCGTTCTAATAATTAATTGTTGTTCTAACGAGTTGGTAATAATATTTTTGTATTATAGTACAAACATTTATCTTTAAAATGATGGTATATATGTTTAATACAACAGATACTTTAATATTCAATTTAACTTTATTTAAATATTAATTTAATATTGCTTATATCGTCGTTGTAGAACGAAAGGCACCAAATGCATTTTCAAAATGCCAAAAATTCATTTACAATCTGTCAATTTTTAATTGATTATATCAATTTTTTTACCACATGATAAGAAAATGTAAATCTATAGTTGATTTTTAACTTTAAAAATGCATCAATTACTTTTTATAATATTAATCAACAAACTGGAAAATTAAGTTTTTCATAAAAATGTATTTGGTGGCTTTTCGTTCTACAACGACGATATGTCCATAATACAAATTTAACTCTACGTATTTTAAATCATACGAAATCAAATAATAACAAAATTTATGTTAATCTCAAATGTGTCCAAAGACGGGTGACAACTTCTTGCATCGATTGATTATACGATTTCCAAACTCGGATATCATTTCGCACGCAACCAAAACATAACACTAAGACTTCAAAATCTAACGCAATATATTTAATCAGTGAGTTATTGTGCAAGCGAATTAATTTAAATTTAAACATAATTTAAATTCAAATCAGTTTATGTTTGGCAGCATTTGATTAGGTATAAAAACGAAGAGAAAAGTTGGAACAGACATCAGTTCATCAGCTTTCCTTCAGCTTAACGGAGTTCCTTACAAAAAATTAAGCCAGAAACTTCCAGCATGAAGGTAAGGATACATTTGAGTAATATTCAAAATATCTGATTAATAATCAACGCCCTTTTATAGGTCTTTGTTTGTATTTTGGCAGTTATGGCTGCTTCCTGCTCCGCTGGATTTATTGGCGGCGGTAGCGTGGGAGGTGGCAGTGGATACAGTTATGGTGTTGGAGACTCATCTGGTCATGCTGGTGGCGTTGTACAGACCGTTCAGGTTATTCATCAAGATGTAGGTGGTAGTCATGGCGGTGGACACAGCGGTCATAGTGAACATCATGAAGTCAAGACAATCAAGGTTATTCATCAAGAAGGCGGCGCTCACGCTCACGGTTCTCATGGAGGATTTGTGGATCACGGTGTTTCCCACCACGGAGGTCATCAGGAAGTCAAGACTATCAAGGTCATTCACCAAGAAGGCGGTGCTCATGGCGGTTCTCATGGCGGATTTGTTGATCACGGTGTTTCGCATGGAGGTCACCAAGAAGTAAAGACCATCAAGGTCATTCATCAAGAAGGCGGCGCTCACGGTGGTTCTCATGGAGGATTTGTTGATCATGGCGTTTCGCATGGAGGACATCATGAAGTAAAGACTATCAAGGTCATTCACCAAGAAGGAGGTGCTCACGGCGGTGCTCATGGCGGATTTGTCGATCACGGTGTTTCTCATGGAGGTCACCAAGAAGTCAAGACCATCAAGGTTATTCACCAAGAAGGCGGCGCTCACGGCGGTTCTCATGGTGGATTTGTCGATCACGGTGTTTCTCATGGCGGTCACCAAGAAGTCAAGACCATCAAGGTTATTCATCAAGAAGGCGGTGTTCACGGTGGTTCTCATGGCGGTTTTGTTGATCACGGTGTTTCCCATGGTGCTCATCACGAAGTCAAGACTATCAAGGTTGTTCACCAAGAAGGCGGTGCTCACGGCGGTTCTCATGGCGGATTTGTTGATCACGGTGTTTCGCATGGTGCTCATCACGAAGTAAAAACTATCAAGGTCATTCACCAAGAAGGCGGTGCTCACGGTGGTTCTCACGGCGGATTTGTTGATCACGGTGTTTCGCATGGAGGTCACCAAGAAGTGAAAACAATCAAGGTTATTCACCAAGAAGGCGGTGCTCACGGCGGTTCTCATGGCGGATTTGTTGATCACGGTGTTTCCCATGGTGGCCATCACGAAGTCAAGACTATCAAGGTCATTCATCAAGAAGGTGGCGCTCACGGTGGTTCTCATGGAGGATTTGTTGATCATGGCGTTTCGCATGAAGGACATCATGAAGGACATCATGAAGGACATCATGAAGTCAAGACTATCAAGGTCATTCACCAAGAAGGCGGCGCTCACGGCGGTTCTCATGGTCTTTCCCATGGCTACTTGCCACCAGCACCTGTATCAGGGGGCTGGAATTAAATTGCTGTGATTCCTACATATAACTGTAAACTGATGTTAGCTTTAAGTGTACTTTAAGAAAAATGTTTAAACAAATAAAAAATAAATTATATTAAAATTAAAAAATAAAACCCCAACTTATATTTTGCAACAAACGACCTTGCATGGCCCTATTAAGAAATCTTCAAATGTAACAAAAAAAACTTACAAAAGCCGGCTTCAAGCCGCACTTGCATAAATTAATTTCTCTCTATTTTTAAGTGATCTCGAAGATGATCATCTTCAAAAAAGTATGTTTAACATGGTGCAACTATTATTTTCTTTTGTTTTCATAATTTATTCGTTTGTTATAGAAATTTCGTAAACAATTTTTGTTTCTCTTTTGTTTATTTGTTTTGTTTTTTTGGACACTAAATACCTAACTTAAATTTAAAAATAAATGTTGCACGGTTTTCTTAGGCCTCCCCGGTGCAGTCAACTGATAGCTCTTCTGTATTTTGTTGTAGTAGCCTCGGGTTGTTGTTTCCATGGTAAATCTTGGTGCAGACGACTTTTTATCATTATTATCGTAATGAATTTTAACATTTAATAGGCGTTCACCATCATCGTCATCATAGATGCTGTATAGTCTGCTGGCATCTGTCTGTGTTCGTTCCACACGTAAGGGATTTGTTTGGTACGCTTTCGTTTTGTAGGTTTTCGTTTTGTAGGCTTCTTCCGTTTTATCCACATAATACTTAGGCCGTCTTAAAACCAACTCCGATGCACGATATAGGTTCTTGATGCTGCGCATTTTCGCAGTGCGTTGTGGAAATGATTTTTTCATAGACCAGCCTGATAGTTGTCTGTTTTTGCGTGGACTGTCATATATACGATTCATCAACGAATAGGGTAGTATATTATGTTCATGTGGTAAAAATCCTCGGGTACGTATGCGCACTAATTTATAGGGATTCGTCGAACTGGTTTGAATTTGTGGTACCGCAAACAGTGACAGTATAAATGTCAGTTTTATAAATCTTTTCATTTTGTTCTTCAATATAAACTGCACAAAACTAGCATTCAATTCATAAATCTGTTTTTGAATCAAATTATTACATCCCCGATATTTTTTCTTTTTGACAATTTTTTTTTCTATAACTCTTTTTTTCACTTTCTAAGAAGTAAACGAAAAAGTACGTTGTTCATTTGGCAACTTCTAAATATCAACTAATTTTAGCTCAAGTGTTTACATGGGTTTTTTTATTATTATTTATTTTTTGACCATTTTTTTGATTAATTAACATGTGAATTGCCGGCATTATACGCATTTTAGCAGCCACACATATATTACATACTCTTTCACTGTCTTACATCTGAATATTGTATATTTTTGTCCCTTTCTCCACATTTGGAAATATGGTTCAGTTGGCAAGAATAATTCTGTTCATCTAGTTGTGGCGCTTTTGTGTTGCTCTTTTGGTTTTTATTATTATTATTACCTACCACTTGTAGTTTTGGTTAAGAGCCATGAGAAATTCTCATTACCATAATTGTACATTTTATGTCTTTCGACTCGTAATGATAACTTTTATGTGTTTTTCTTTTATAATTTATTTTTTAGGAAGTGCTAAGTTGGTGAGTGACCTAATTATTAACAAAACTATAAATGCTCTGTTGAACTTTTTTGAATTGTTCATTCAAATTAACACTAAAAATTTAATTTTTCACTAAAAATTGAAATTTTCACTAAAAATACACTTTTTCACTAAAAATTCAAATTTTCATTAAAAATTCAATTTTTCACTAAAAATTCAATTTTTCACTAAAAATTCAATTTTTCACTAAAAAATCAATTTTTCACTAAAAATTCAATTTTTCACTAAAAATTCAATTTTTCACTAAAAATTTAATTTTTCACTAAAAATTTAATTTTTCACTAAAAACACAAATTTGCACTAAAAATTCAATTTTTCACAAAAAATTGAAAAATTCACTAAAAATTCAATTTTTCACTAAAAATTCACTTTTTCACTAAAAATTCAAATTTTCACTAAAAATTAAATTTTTCATTGAAAATCCAATTTTTCACTAAAAATTCTATTTTTCACTAAAAAAAATTTCATAAAAAATTCAATTTTTCACTAAAAATTCAATTTTTCACTAAAAATTCAATTTTTCACTAAAAACTCAAATTTTCACTAAATATTAAATTTTTAACTAAAAATTCAATTTTTCACTAAAAATTCACTTTTTCATTAAAAATTCAATTTTTCACTAAAAAAAATCAATTTTGAACTAAAAATTCAATTTTTCACTAAAAATTCAATTTTTCACTAAATATTCAATTTTTTCATTAAAAATTCAATTTTTCACTAAAAATTCAATTTTTCACTAAAAAATTAAATTTTTCACTAAAAACTCAAATTTTCACTAAAAATTCAATTTTTCACAAAAAATTCAATTTGTCATTAAAAATTTACTTTTTCATTAAAAATTAAATTTTTCACTAAAAACTCATTTGTTCACTAAAAATTCAATTTTTCACTAAAAAATCAATTTTGCACTAAAAATTCAATTTTTCACTAAAAATTCAATTTTTCACTAAAAATTCAATTTTTCACTAAAAATTCAATTTTTCACTAAAAATTCAATTTTTCACAAAAAATTCAATTTTTCACTAAAAATTCAATTTTTCACTAAAAATTAAAGTTTTCACTAAAAATTTAATTTTTCACTAAAAATTCAAGTTTTCACTAAAAATTCAATTTTTCACTAAAAATTCAATTTTTCACTAAAAATTCAATTTTTTACTAAAAATTCAATTTTTCACTAAAAATTCAAATTTTCACTAAAATTTCAGTTTTTCACTCAAATTTCAGTTTTTCACTCAAAAATATTCAAAATTAAAAAAAACAATTTTGCACTAATAACAAAATCAAAATTTCACTAAGATTAAATTTTTTTTCTAAAGAATTGATTTTTACAAAAAAAAAATGTACATAATAATTGATGTTAACCGAAAAGTAGAAATATTTGTTCATCCCTGTTAAACACATCCTAAAAGTATGCATTATTTTCATAAAATTTTATAAACATTTTTTTCATAAAAAACAATAATATAGTAAAAAAATAAAATTAAAAAAGGCATAATTAAATGTTAAAACAAACACCCATTTATCTACAAAAATGTTAAAATTCGTTAAATAATAACTTTAATTGTACAGTGTGCCTCATAATAACTGTCAGTAAAGTAAAATGCAATAAACAGCAAAGTAATCCATGAAATTTGGCATTTTTGTTTTTAATTTGTTTCTTTATATTTATATCAAGGATTGAAACCGTAACCGAAACCGATATCCGTTTAAAACCGTTTCATTTTTAAAGCCGAAACCGTTATACGAAAATCAGAAATAAACCGATATCCAAAACCGATATAAGCGGTTTCAGTTTTATACCGGTTTAAAACGGTTTTTAATAAAGCAAAAAAAAAACAAAAAAAACATATTTTATTTTATATTTTTTATAATGTCATTTAATAAAATTTTGAGTTCCCAAAATAAAGTTTTTTTGTTGTACAAAAATTCACATGTTGTTTTTTTAGAAACATTGTTTCCAAATAACAGTCTCTGGTCTAAAATTTGTTTTTTTTTTCATTAATTTGTGTAGCGGTAAATCGAATTAACAACAAAACTCCAGCAACTCCAAGCACAATTTTTTTTTGTTAAAAATTATTAAATTTTAAATGAAATTGTTTTTTTATTTATTGTATTAGTAAAATAAAGTGGGACAAGATTTGAATACTTTTTAAATTCTTTTAAAGGATCTATTCAATAGAATACCAAATGTAAGTCTGAGTTTGATTGATTTTTGAATGATTTTTTCAAAACACCTAAATTTCGGACATATATATCGGACATATATATGAATATATACTTATAATAAGGTAACAAAAAAACAATGGTGAAATTAGTAACTAATACGGAAAATAAAGTGCAAGTTCGAACATTTCAAGTATAAAGGCAGATATTTATTTGCAGTTATTGCAGTTCACTGAATTGTTGAAATTAAATTTCTTTGGTTTTATGGATGGAAATTGTACATAATTCTTCTTCTTTTCATGAAGTTTAAGAACATTTACCGATGTATTCTTCTTGCTTTTATTTAAGGTTCGCTTTTCGGCTCTCCTCTGTCATTCAGATCATATCTCAGGTGAAGTCAAAATGTTAATTTTTATTGACTTCATTGGTCACGATTAAATTTTTTCTTGGCGAAATCAATTAAATAATTCATATAACACAATATTTTCACTAAAATAACAACAAACATTGTTAAATTACGTTTCCACCTTTACCTTAATATAACAATTTGAACATAACTTAGCACAATATAAACAATGTTAAATTATTTGAAAATTATGGAAAAAAAGAAATTTTATACAAAAACCGAAATCAAAACCGTAACTTGGAACCGGTATACCGAAACCGTTTCGTAATCAAAACCTAAAACCGAAACCATAACCGAAACGCAGAAAAAACCGAAACCGAAATCGAAACTGTTATTCGTTTAGGTTTCAATCCTTGATTTATATATTTCTAAAATTAATCATTTAGTTCAAATCTTTCGACGTTTTCTTTGATTGCTTGGTGCAAACGTTGAAAAAAACGATTGACAAGCGGTACGCACCATATTCTGATCCATTTAATTCCAATTCTATATCATTCGGACTTTGAATTGAGGAACAGTTATTTCTTTCCTAGTACCAATTTTACTGAGGAGATAGCTCCAAACTCAAAAGTCGAATTAATTGAAACCTGGTGATGCAGATGACCTTTTTAGCTTGATATGAAACTGACGAATTTTGTCAACACCAGATGTACAAATCATAGATCCGAAATCATCATTGTGAAAGACATTTTGAAATTAATCCACTGCTAATTTATGTCTTGAGGATGTCTGTGAGACTCAATGATTACACACGATTATTCTGCGCTGATTATAGTTAACCTGCAGGAGTCACATTTTTTCATCCGTAAATACAATTTTATGTTCTGCGTACCTGCTCAGAATTTTTTTGCAATTTTCAACTCGAAACAAATTTTGCATGTCGGACGTTGATGCCTAAATTGTTTTTCAGAGTTCTCCGCATGGATACACTGAATATTTGCATGTCCTTTACCATAGATGCTCCCGACATTCGCTGAATTTCGTCGAATTCTTTCTCTGACGGTTCTATTCGTGCGAACAGTCCGTATGCTACCACATTTCCTTTGATTTTTTGCAGGTTATCGTTGTGTTAATGCGTTTTACTTAAAATCTCTTCGATTTCTTGCGGATTTAACTTTTTTTTGTATATCTGAAGTTTTCTTTTCTTTTAAAATTTAAATACACATTTAAAATCAGTTCCCTTCTGGCTTCCAATGTGATACTCTTAAAAATGTCTATAAAGATGTTTTTGTCAAATTTTCCCAATTACTAAATTCACAGCAGGAAATGGCATCATTGACGACAAGGTCATCAATGATGAATCGAGAACATTAGAAAATTTGTCATTGATGAACATGTCAACAACAATTTCATAAATGACATTGCATTAAAGACGTCATACACTATATGTCATATGTACATTTATCAATGACATTGTGAAAATCTGTCATTGATGACGTCATTGATGAAAACTAACATTCACGTCACATGCCCCTAAAGGTATGCAACATTTACGTTGTGAAATACGTACAGCATACGTCTAGGGGCAGCATTTACGCGTAAAACTGAAAATTTGCTTTCGATGTCACCCTGCCATATAATTCATAGGCACAAATTGAGGGACCAATTTTTATAAAAGCGAGATAATAAGCAGTAGTAATGTTGATAGATGATGGACTTCACTAACTGCCATTATTGACATTAGATTATAATCATAAAAAAAAAACTTTTTTTTCATAAAAAAAAACATTTCCTGCTGGGTTAAAGCTAAAAAAACGGCACACTCAAAAATTTTGTAAATGGATATTTCGCTGATTAGGATCAAAGTGAATATTACTGAAAGTTATTATGATTCACACTGCACTGTTTTTAATTCAAAAATTTTACAACAACAAATTTTGTGAATATGTATATTTCATACTATTGGGTTATTTTCGATAATTAGAAATTATTGAAAACGTTTTTGGCCTATAAATGATTTTATAATATTATTTTGTTTGCTGTGTATAAAAGTCAACATAACTTACACAAAGACTTGCCCACTTATTTTGTAAAACGAAATTCGTTCAAAATTCTAGTAGTTTTTTTTTACTTCTTCATTTTGTCGTCGTTGTTATTTTAGTTAATACAAAAAATTATTCCATTGTAATTTCAGACGTTTTTGACGAATATCGTTTTACAAAATAAAGGTGTTAAATAAATACTTAAAAAAGTTTCTATTTCCATGTTCAAAGAATTTAAATTAATCACTATTCAATGCAAAAATTAATTGTTTTAAACGAATTTTTGATATCTGAATTATTGAATAATAGCTTTTATGAAATATGCGAATATTCGAGTAAAAATAAAAATTAAACCATTTTTGTTTTTTATGAATTTTAATTAAAAATCATTTTTATTATGTTACATGTTGTTTAAAATAAAATAATTTTTGTATATTAATATTAAAGCTTAAACATAAAAATTATAAATTGCTACAAGCTACATAAAAACATAGTATGTAATATTTTTAGAAGAAATCATTCCATATTAAGTACTTAAAGTAATTAAATTTTAGTAGATATTATATGATGAGACTTAGCATCTTAATTTAATATGCATTTTAAAATGCAATTTTTATTTTCAAGTTTTCAAGTAGTGTATTTGAAGTGTGTTGTTATTATAAATATTGCTTTTCTTGACCATACAAAAATAGTGATTGTTTGTGAGTGACTGGACCAAAGTATTTAAAATTTTTAAAAAATAAAACAAAATTATAAAGTATTAATGTCACTATTTGCAATATGCTATTGTAGTTATTTTTTTTTGCAATTATTATTCTGATTGATATGTGATGCAAAAGTGTGTGGTAAAAATGGAAACTGTTATTTTATAGTAATTTTGTTTTTTTTTTTTCGTTATATTGCTACATTTGACTGTGCCTTGTGTATAAAAATATTTGTAAATTCTTTTAGTTATTTGTTATATTTCAATTACAACACATTCGTTGTCAACTGTATTTGCGTTGCTTTATTAAATTTATACAATTTTATAAATGTTCTTAAGTACTTCTTCTTCTGCTGTATAAACTGTGTGTGTTACGTTTTATAAAATACAAAAAATACGACATACTTTTAAAAAGTATATTTTACAGCTCGAATACAATTTATTATTGCCACACTCTAAAACTGGTATCAAAAGGTTGCAGACGTTCTTTTCTAACTTGCTATGTTTTCTCTCTGTTTGCATTTAAAAGGCACTTTACAGTAAATTATATAATATAAATTATTAATTAAAATTAAATTAAATTTTAGTAGTTTTAGTAACAAAGTATAGAGTGTTGTTTGGTGTTTGTGTTTAATTTAACGGTGTAGGGAATGTTTGCAAAAGTGCTGCAACTAAACTAAAAATGGAAGCACGTGAAAATGAGGTTTGAGTAGAGCTTGTAGAAATTCATGAGCAGATCAGTTAAAAATACACTAAACATAGCTCAATTTCTACTAGGTAGTAGTGAAAACCAAAGTTTAAAATAGGTTTATAGTAAAAAAAAAATGTACAAAATTATATTATGGCATTTAGTTTGTAATGAAAACTGTTCAAGTTACTTCAAGTGAAATAGTAGTTTATGAAAAATCTCATGTAATTTATTATATTATTTGTTTTTTATGTTTAAACTGATGATATTTATGTTTTAATTTGTAAATCACTTAAAGTGTTTTTAATATTAAATACAATGCTACTAAATTAAACATTATGTTAAATGTTTGCAGCAAATTATTTGTTATTCTAGGGCGTGGTAGTGATTACTATAATGTTACTAATATATATGTACTATGTTGTGTGTTTATGTTTAAATAAATATTTTTTAAAAGCCATTTGCAACCGCTAGTAGTTAATGGTTAGTAGGAGTTTTTTTTTTTTTGTTTAAATCAACTAAAATAATATGTTACACGTAATTAATTTTATAGCTAAACGTAGTAGAAAAGCAAACATTACTTATGCTTTGTACAGCATACAATTTAAGTACAACATTACAATACCTGACAAACATACAGACAAAACTGAGACATTTCAACAGACAGCATTTGTTAATTTAACAAAATATTCATCGTTCACATACGCATATAAGTCTGGTCAATGTTATTATCAATCAAGAACTTGTTGGAATTTAATAAAAGAACTAAAAAGATATTGAAAATTAACATTCAGTTGAAAATGTACATGCCAAACCGCAAAATTTTGAGCTGAAATGGAAGCCTAACAATTTTACAATTCTTCACTGAATTAATTATTCAAAATACATGTTATGTTTATAGGACATTTTCATATTTAAAAAAAATAATTGAAACTTTGAAATTTTGTTGGTGAAGAATTGTTAACGTCCAAATCTATTCAGAGACTAGGTTTTTCCGGACGAATGATTCTACACAGAAAAAAATAATCGACGTAAATATAGCAACCGACATTAATTGCATTTATTAATCAATCCAGCAATGAAATTCTTTAATTTAATGAAAACATTTGCTATTCTGCGTTAAATCAGCAATTCCGTTTGCTATTATGAATATTTGTACGTCAATGCAGCATATTAATTAGTCGGCGCAGTTTCAGCAATTATATTTGTTAAAACTGCGCCGACTAAATTATTTGCTGTATTGACGTACAAATATTCATATAGCAAACGGAATTGTTGAATTAACGAATAATGAATTATTTCAGAGAAGTATTTTCTGTACAAACAAATGCCGAGGGAATGATTGTATCGCGAAGTAATGTTTTGAGAAAGAACTGTCTCGAATAAGAATTGTTTCGTGGATGAATTGTATCGGAGAATAATTTGCAGTAAAAATTCTTTTCAGAGACAAGTTTCTCCCAGCCCATTTTTATCCATAAATAATTTTATATTAAAAAAAATAATTATTTAATACAGATTTTTAATCATCTCAGGGAACCTTTTTGAGAAAAAATTGTCTCCGTGATGAATTATTTTGGGGAAGAATTTTCTCAATAAGCAATGGTCGAGAAAAATAATACAGCTGTTCTTTGGAATAAAATTATCTCAGGGGACTTTTTCGTGGACGAATTATTTCGGGGAAAACATTGCTCGACCAATATTTGTGTTGGTAAAGAATTGTAAGAGAATTTTCTTGACAAATGTCTTAGAAAAGAATTATTCCGTAAATTTTAGAAAATATTTGTCTCGAAAAAGAATTGTTGCGGAATAGCTTGGGATAAGAACTGATTTGCGGAGAAAAAATTGATTTGGAGAAGAATTGTCTAGGGAAATAATTGAAGGGAAATAATTGAAGATAATAATTGTATTTTCAGAGATAAACGGACCATTTTTATCCATATATCGTCGTTGTAGAACGAAAAGTCACCAAATACATTTTCAAAATGCCAAATATTCATTAAAAAAAATCTTTATATATCTGTCAATTTTGAATAGATGATATCTTATGATTTTTACCACATGATAAAAAAATGTCAATTGATATTTCAACTTTAAAAATGCATCAATTACTTTTTATAATATTAATCAACAAACTCGAAATTTAAGTTTTTCATAAAAATGTAGTTGGTGACTTTTCGTTCTAAAGGACTACATGATAATAAATTAAAATAATAATTTGAGTTTTTTTGTAGAAGAAAAATAATTATTTGAATAATTATTTTTGGAAGTTTTTTTGGGGAAAAAATGTCTCAGGAATGAATTTCGTCGACAAATACTTATCGCGGGAATGAATTGTCTAGGGTTAAATTATATAGGGAAGAATTATTTCGGTGAAAAATCGTCTATCGGAGAAGAATTTTCTGGGGGAAGTATTTTTGTCGGGGAAGAGTTTTATTTTCGGGAAAATATTATACGGGGTAGTATTGTCTCGGAAAAGAATGAATTGACCGTAACCTACAAAAAATAGTTTTTATAAAAAAAAATAGATTTATCAAATTCCAAACAAATTCAAATAACCTCAATTTTTGACTTAACATCGCCTGACTTATATGAACTCAAATTTGTTATAAACTAGTTAAATTAATTTTAATATTTCTAAATATAGATTGTTTTTTGTTGTTTAGTTTTTTTGATTCATATATGTTATGAAAATTATTTATTGCCGCAAGTAATTATCAATCGTTTAAACGTGTTTCTCCGAGTTGTTAATGTCAAAGTGTAGACGGTTCTTTTCGAATCAATATCAAACATTAAACTTATATAACAAGTTAAATAATAAACATGTAAAAAATATGAAAACGTTATATAAATATGCAGACAATAGACAAAGTCAATAAACGAATTAGTATAGATTTGAAAAAGAAATTGAAAACAAAAAAAAATCAATAAATAAATATTATAGAACAGTTATCAACACTGCATTTAACTCAAATATTCACAATCATATTTTGCAGCTGTGTCAGCGTTGTGGCCAGATGATTATTTTCCGGGATGTTGCGTATCTGCAACAGCCAGCGTTGGCATTCGATGCATTTGCGTTGTCGATCCTCACGTGTTACGTCCACGCCCAGTCCGTTTGCCGCCCAGGGATCGATGTTCTCTTGTATGATTGGCAAGAAATTGGAGAGTATCACGCGCAGCGTATCACAGGCGCGTGTGTAGTGACTGTTTTAATATTTTTTGAAAAATTAATATTGTTTTGTTTTTTTTTAGTAATATACCTTAAAACGAGTGACTAACTTAAAACGAGTGAAAAAAACAGAAAAGCATAAGAAAAGTGTGAAAAATGAAGGAACAATCTGTACGTAAGAAAATACAAAAAAAAAAACTATAAAATTTTATATAAAACCATATGAAAGAATCAAACTGTTACGAGTTCTTTTAGTTGGAATTCCAAAGTTTTAATAGTTCTGATTAAAATATACCCCATCAATATTTAAAGTATTGTATGACTCTTAAATGAGTCCCTATTTTGAGGAGGAGTTCGCCACATACATGAAAAAATCCATTTTGCAGGCAATATATTATGTTTGCGAAGATATTTTTTTTTAATTTCTAGATTTTTAAAATAAAAATGTTAATAAAAATATATATAACCATAAATTATGAAATCAATACCAAAATAAATTTAAAATTTTTCATATAACACTAGCGATTTTACGAGCCCAAAAACCTTAGATTTGTAGGACTTTTAATATCCATAAAAGATTCTCATTTGAGCACCTACAAGATCCCTTGTAGAGAGCACGCTCATTAGAGCACCTCCACAATTACTCTATTTTCAGAGGTTTTCCTTTTCCAAAAATACATAAAATGTCCAACATCGTCCAGATATCTGAGTAAATATATCCAAGTTCCAGAAAATCCATCAAATTTATGAGTGCTCCTATATCAGCAGTAAACCTTAAACATTTGTGGTTTAAAAAATTAAAAAAAAAAAAATGCGGACACAACTTAGCAATTTTGAATATGAGCTCATAGGCCTAATGTATTAGATATCTGCATAAATGGTTTTTAAAATATGCACTACTGCACTCTACAGTTTTGAATTCCTTTTGCAAATCACAGTCGACAGTATTATGGTGAAGTCTCTCTGAGCGACTTCACTTCACTGCAGTGTTTGTTTCATTGATGTCAAGTACTGTCAAAACATCAAGCCATTCAAAACATGCAATGTTTTGAAAAACAAATCCAAACGACAACACTGTCGCTGAACATGCAACGAATACAGTGAGTAACGCATCTAGTAACGAGTGAGAATACGAACATTAAAAACAACAACAAATATGCCGCTCGGCGTTGAATTTTTATTTCACATCATCATAGACCTCTTCACTGCAGTTTTGTTTTGTTTGTGTTTTGACAGTACTTGGTGCGTTCTTGTTGTGAGCAAGTCATTCATTTGATTTTCAAGCATAAAGTTGACGACAGTAAATGTTTTGAAGTGGGTTTAAAATGCACTTGGTCTATTATGTTTCTATCGAAACATTTTTGAAGAAATTGTGATTTTTTTAACATATAAGACGAACATTGAATTTTAAAGTGCTCCTATATTTTTGATACTAGGGGTACATTCAAGTGACATACCTTAAAATCACTACAAATACAGTATGTTGTTATAATAAAAATCAAATCAACAATTCCTTAAAAGTAGCATCTCGCACGATCGATATTAGATGAAAAATTTTATTTCTTTGGATTATCATTGCACATACTATGAAATATAGTGTGTTGTTTTTTTAAATAATGATGTGGAATTATTTTTTGGGGATAAAACATAATATGGTGGATCAAACACAGTTTAATCCGAAAAAATTTAAATGATATATTAAAAATTATTTTGAGGAAAAAGTGAAATTTTGTAGAATTCACATTTAAAGAGTTGCTGTTATTTTAGTCTTAGGGGCATATTCATGCGACATACCCTAAAATCTTTGCTCTTGTATTATCAGTTCATTAAAATTAATACTTCCTTGAAAGCCGGGCTTGACACAGTTGATAAAAGGTCAGAAAACAAGGTTCTACCATATGTTGCATTTTTGTTATCTCAATAAAAAGTGTTAGATCCATAATTTTAAAACGGCTTTGTATTTTAAAATTAACTAATGGCATGTTTTTGTAAATTAAATGTAGAAAATGTAAATTATGAAGACAGAAAATAATATGTGAGATGGTTTAATTTAGCTAATAAGGAAAGGGTTACAAATTTATAGAAATGAAAATAGCAGCAAATAATAACATATACAAACTGATTTTAAACTTACAACTTATGTTGACTTTGTAAAAGTTCATAAATTTCTGGCAACAATATTAAACACAAATCCAAGTTCCACGAAGATCTAAAAAAAAAAACAAAGAATATAGAAAAATTAACATTTCAATATTACACCAAATTATTTTAATTTTGATTTATTTTATATATCGTCGTTGTAAAAGAAAATCTATGAAATAAATACTTCGTTGAAAACTTATTTTTTAAGTTTATTGATTAATATTATAAAAATCAATTAATAAATATCAAAATTTATAATGTAATTCAAAAGATTAACATGTTCTTAGTAATTCGTATCAATATTAGGCTCATAGACAAGAAACTGTCGTATAAAAAATTATTTTTGTAAACATACTATTGATGTAGTTGGTGTGTTTTAATTTTACAAGGCGATAAAAATTGCTTTTTATAGTAAAAAAAAGTTAAAAAATTATAAAACACTTACGTTTTTTCTAAAATTGCGCCCAAAATATCGACAAATATTGTGCGACCATTCATTTTGATCGCTTGCTTGAGAGCGCCAACAATGTCTTGAGATCTGCATTAAATAAAAAAAAAATAATAATTGATATAATTCAAAAATAGAACAATAAAATGTTGTTTCAAAATAATTTCCGTCGAAAATTGGTTTTTAAATTAACAGAAATAATTAAAAATAAAATCGTAAAAGATTTAAAAAACCAACCTTGTTGAATTCCTTATCAGCTGCAGCGTGGCATGCCGATTACTCAGCTCCTGATACACTTGCTCATGCGAAGCGGACAACATAATAATGTCGGAGCTGTCGTCGATGTTATTACGATTATTAAAGCCTTTATGATTCTGAAAAATTGCAATAACATGAAAAAAACTAAAAGAGCGCAAAAAAAAAACATACAATTCCGGGTTGTGTTATAAGCGAGGGGTCTGGACGGTAGCTTATGGGGATCTGTGAGCAATAGGAGAAAAATAAAACTTAAAATATTCAATATAAAACTTTAACAACTACTGACGTTTGTGGTGGTTGTGCTGTTGTCGGCATTGTAGCTGGAAATGCGCTGCAAAAATTGAAAAAATAATATACATTACTTTGTATCGTATTAACGACCATTTTGAAACCTACATTTGCCTGCCGCTGTGCCGCCGACATTTGCTGCTGCTGCGGCGAACGCAACTCTAGCGAAGTGCGCGATCTTGTCGGTGGTTTTGTGATAATCTGCACAGTGATATTTTTATTCCTAGCATTTTCCTTGTTCAGATGCGACTGCGAGTCAATGGTACGTTTGCCGCCCTTATTCACAATATGCGACGAGGACGATTTCTTCAGCAACATATTGTCGTCCATTTTATGCAGCTCCGTTGTGCTCACCGACGAAACCTGCGACGTTAGTTTGCTACGCGTCTGAAAGCTGTTCGCAGTAGTGCTGCGCCCTGATGACGAAATCGCAATTTGTGTGCTGCGTTTTTGTATATTTGAGGTTGTCTTAGGTTTGGCCGTTTTCTGCGCATAGCCTTGATGATGATGATTATTGCTTGAACTATTGGTGGTAGCGCCTGCAACGCTACTCCCTACCGACGTCGTTGACGTTGGCTGCTGATGTGTATTCTGATTGACGGGAAAATCCTCCACCATTTCTGTGTGTTCGTAATTTGTAATAATGGGCGGATTGCTATCGTTCAGATTATATTCGATCTCGTTGGCGTACGAGTCAACCATGCGACTGAACTGATAGATGTCACGTTCGCCGGGCATCTTCAATGAGCTGGGCCCATCGAAACTCAGTCCCGTGAGGCCATTGCCACCAAACGAACTGGCGTAGCCGGTGCTGGAAGCTAATGTGGGGAAGTTGTAGGGTGGCGAAGTCTGATTTTTGGCAGTATTCAAAGAAGACATCACATTGTAGGTGGTGTCAAAGTGTAGACCATTCTGGCTGCTGTTGTTGATGATGATGGAACTGCCGTTGTTGATATCGCCGCCGCCGCCAATGCTAATGCCATTGAGTAGTGTCGATTGCGTTGACGGTGGTGATGAGGTAGTTAAATCAATATTCGTCGTCTCATCCACCAATTCGAGACTTAAATTAGGCGATGATTGTCCATCGAGACTGGGACTGCGATTGTCTTCGTTCTCTTCAAGTACACGCGACGGTTTCGGACCGTGCACAATGGACAGACGCAACTTTTGATTGCCACGCGAGAAACTCTTGCGTGTGGTGGAGTTGTGTATGAATGCGGACGCAGGTGCATTGGAGGGATTATAAAATGGAAAAACACGATCAATGCTAAGTGCATTTATCGAGACAAACTCCTGTTCGTACGAACCACAAATCTGTAGATATAAAATACGAATTTAAAATTGAAAGAAAGTTGGGCTAGTTTTAAAACACACCAGTTTTCTGTTGACCACTTTCATGTCGCCCAGCGCTGTCCATGACGCTTTGATGTGATCAAATTCACGATCCGGTTCCCAGCCAATCACAGATATGCCAGCGGCGGTGCCCACGAATAAACATTCACCATTTTCGCTATGATTTCGAATTTTTAAAATAAATTCTTAAATTATTTACAAATCTATTTCCGATTTTGAGAATCATAGAAATTTACTGTTTACAATCGGTCGAAATAATAGAAATTACCACATGAGACGGAGAGAAATTATTGATACAACTCTGAAACCGATAACTCCAAAAAATATATATCAATAACGGAAGTATTATAAATTACTTTTAAGTTTACATTACAATCTAAAAGAAAATGCCACGTCCTTTTAAATCAGACAGAGTGACAAATACGTTTGCCATTCACCCCCAAGAACCGATATAACTCGACCCATCTCACAACTATTTTTTATTTTTTTATTTGTATATTTGTTTTTAATTTCGAGTGGACCTATAAACTCATAAAATCCACCTCCACTTCCCAACTCCACTTCCCATGTTTTGGGAAAAAAATCCCATTCAAAGTTAAAATCCCATGGAAAATACCTTAAGGTGGAATATTTTAAAATTTCTTTAAGATTTATTTGACAAATTTGTCGTTAAAAAAACTTTTGTCCAACTGGGTTTTTCCATTGCGATTGGATATCAAAAATTTGGGATTTATCAAAAAAGTGGCTTCAATGCATAAATTTCATAAATTATATTTCCGTAAGAGATTTTCATTTATTGGATTAAAGTTGTGTACCATAAACTAGGAATGGCTATTTGTCAAAAATATATAGATTGCCGATCAATCGAGTTTTAAAAAAATGCCACGATTAAATCCAGTATTCAAAAAACAATCGTGAATAATCGAATAATCCGGCTACTGCGATTGAATGATTAACTCACCTGAATGTTATGCACTTTATCTGATGTCCATAGAATTGACTCGATGCATCCGTCTTCGACACGCGCTGCCTACTTTCCAAATCGTAAATACATATGGTGCCATCGATGCGCCCCACAGCCAGCAGGAACTCAAATGGATGGAATTGTATGCAGGTAATTGCAGCCGCCGGTGGCTGCTCCGTAAAGTCCATAATCTGTTTGCTCTTGCGTATGTCCCAGATGATAACGGATCCCTCTGTGCCAGCAGATGCGATCCACAAACCATCCGGTGAAAACTTGACGGAATTAACGTGTGCAATGTGACCGCGATAGGCTTTAATGCACTTGTTATGGTTTCGTACATCCCAGAGTCTGGAAATTTGAACAAGTCGATTATGAATTATATATCCCAAATGATTTTGAGTGTTTTTTAAATAACGCCCAATTGGTTATTTTATTATTTCAATTAATTTGGTCAATCCCCAATTGAAAATAAAATAACTCCCAAACTGAATGGAAATTAATTATTTTTATGTTTCTCCATTTATTATAATTCATATTTATTTCGAAACAAATTGTAAATCAAAAAAAACCCACTTTGCTGAGTTGCTATAAAACTGATTGAATCTCGAATGTTTTCTGTTAGATCTGGCAACACTTGCGGCGAAATAGAAACAAAACAAAAACACAACCGCAGCAAAACGTCAAAAATTGTCTTTTTCGATTATGCTTTGTGCTGCGCTCTTTCGTACTTTGCTCTCTTGGTATTTTTGTCATTTCAACCTTTCCGTCTCTGGTGATTGCGTGCGAAAAATAACACTAGCAAACTTTCGCTGCGGCCTTTTTTTAAAACAAAAAAAACATTAAATTATCTACAATTTTAACAACTGAAATATTCTAAGGTGAGTGTAAGATTTGGTCCCCCATGGGTGGGGTGTTTGGAAAATAGTTGCACTGCTTCATGGGATTTGCAAGTGCTCTGGAAACTTGAAAAGTTTATTGGAATTTAATCAATTGATATTAAACATTTAACAAATCTAGAATCAAATCCATTCTAGGGTTGATTAGATAAAAAAAATTTGGTTAATTATACTACAGCAGTATTTTAAAGATTATTAATAAAATGGAGTAATAATCAGCAGATTAAACTTGTATTTGCTAAGAAAACAACAAATCGAAAATGAAGAGTAGCAAGCAACTGCAACGCGATTGGTATTAATGGGCAAAGTTCGATTACAAATATTTGTCCAAACTAGTTCTAGTTACGTTGAAAAAAAAAAAAAAAAAACAAATTGCAGGCAGAACAGGGCAGGGCGTTTAATGATAATTCAGTGAATTTTAATATATTTTTATTATTATTTGCAAAACTAATGAGAAAAAAAATAACATAAAATTACAAAGTATTTTGTACATATGACACCATACATTAAATATCGTCGTTGTAGAACGAAAAGTCACCAAATTTTTATGAAAAACTTAAATTTCAAATTTGTTGGTAATTATTACAAAAAGCAATTGATACATTTTTAAAGTTGAAATACCAACTGATAGATTCACATTTTCTTATAATTTGGTACAAATATTGATGTCATCGATCAAAACTGAAAGATATTTAAAGCACAATGCACTATTGGCATTTTGAAAATGTATTTGGTGACTTTAAGTTCTATAACGACGATATAGTCGTTATAGTTGTAAAAACTCACCAAATACATTTAATAAATTTCAATAATTGATGTAGTAAAATCATATAGCTGAACATGTTAATTTATAGAATGGCATTAAAGTATTTTAAATTTAGTAAATGCTTTTAATTAATAATAAACTCCATCTTTAATTGTCGCATATAAAAACCTTTTTTCCAAATCAAAAATTTAAAAAAATTTAAAATAGTTGGTTCATTTTTTTATACAACAACGGTGTTCTAAAACGAAAATCTAACTCAAGCAACAAAAAAACCAGTAAAGAAGGTTAGGTCATATGAGAAATTTTGAAGTAGGGAAATTATGATCGTTGGTGTGATGAAATCGTCTATAAATACCCTACACGTATGTGATAATGTGTGCGGTTACCATTAAAAGTGGTACATAGGTCACCGTGGTTTAAGAATCTTAAAAATTACTACAAACTTGCAATGTTACAGAATTTCCTTTCATTTGAGTACCCATATGTTGGTGTACCGATTTTCGATTTTTTTTTATTGAGTACTACAAATCGTTTTGTTATAAAAACTTTATTTTGAAATTTTAGCAAAAAATAAAGTTTACTTCGGACCGTATAACGTGTCAGTGTAATATGATGTCAGTGTTATATGAGGTATTTGAGTACAAGTGATCGGTTCACAGGTCACAATGGACCGAAATTCACCGTTGTACACATATTTTTTTTAATGTTCAACGTTTGAACTTTATAATAATAATAATTTTTAATAGTTTGGCGCTACAGTCCTGTATGGAACTTCGGCCGAGCTCTCTTACCCATTTTGAGCTGTACGTGTTATATTTGTACTCAATTGGTGGGACCTTCAGTTTATTGCCGAATCCAAACGGCGGGTGAGAGCTTTTCATAGGCAATGTTTTACTCTCGTAGGTTTGCCATTTATTGCCGAGAGGTAGCGTCGCATAGAAAAATGTTTTCTATGAAAACGATGTTGGCAGTCGCTGGGGATCGAACCGCGGCTCGTAGTCGAACGCACCAGCGACTTTTCGCTCGTAGTCCAACGCACTAACCAGACGAGCTACCGACGCTACTTTGAACTTTTTAGTAAGATTTAAAACACAGAACGTGTGCCGTAGGTTAATATTATTAATTGGATGCGCGCTCACGTTTTTCGTTTTAATTCTTATTTTCTTATTAAAAATATCTTTTATTTAATTTTTTTAGTGTTTAAATAACGAATAAATTATAAAAAAAAAACTGTTTTATTTACATACACAAGAACTAAAAAGTAATTAGAAAATGTTTTAATAATCAAAAAAAAAAATTGAAATAAAAAAAAATGTATCTGTTTGTTTTTCCAACTTTTTAATAGCCATTTTTAAACTGGTATAAAGCTATTATCGGTTATATCGGTTTGCAATATCGATTTATTTCTGATTTTTTGTATAAAAATTTGGGTTATGGCTTTTGCTTTAAAAAAGAAATTATTTGAATATCGAAATCGGTTACGATATATTTTCAATTTAACTATATATTTCTGATTTCATGATGAAAACTGAAAAGTTGTGCTTATCTTCAGTTTGCATTCATGTGATTGAAAATCGATCATACATGGGCATTTCCAGAAAAACGTCAACCACGGCCGAAAAATTCAAATCTTTGAAATAATGATGGATTTGGAATCTTAAATAACTGAATCTAAATATCTGAAAATAAATTTCTATTCCGTTAACGGTAACGTTTAAAAAAATACTTATAAAGTTACGTTACTATGAAATATGTAAATGTACCAATTTTTCATGTATTTTGAGTAACCAAATTAATTAACTTTAAAGACATACCGATACTAAATATTATTTTTTTGTTTTTTCTGGTAACATTAATAATTATTTCTAAAATTTAAAAATAATGATACAAATTAAAATAACGGAAAAGTTTTGATTTTTGTATAAGGGTTTTCGATGTCCCGTCCGGAACCAAAAAGATACATTTATTACCATAGTATACAGAATTCAAAACTTAAAAAACATCTTTTTTCATTTCGTAATAATGATTATTGATATTGTCATATACACAATTATTTTTAGCAAAAAATCGTAATGCAAATTTCTATACGGAACGTCCGGAATTATTCTGCGATTTATTATGAAATAACTGGAAGCTTTAGAGACAAAGTGCATATATACTAAAATAAAGTAAATTGTCTCAGCTATGTTCAGAAATAATTCAAAAAAATATATTGTATGTAAAAAGTATTTTTAGAATAAAAATCGTACTGATAATTCTGTACGGAATTTTTTGTCCCGTTCGGAATTTGTCTGTGATTTTTTATGAAAAAACCATAAATTTTAGGAACAAAGTGTAAATATACAAAGAAAGCATATGATTTCAACTATGTTTTAAATTTTGCTGACTTTTTGGCATTTCCATATGAACCTCGACATGCACTTCCGTTTTTGTCCCGTCTTTTGATCTACCGTATAGAATTATCTCATTTTTCGCAAATGTTTAGTCCTATTTAAATACTACATGCACAAGAAAAATCATTATTCATTATTCATTTTATTTATTTCAATTTGTAATATTAGCTGCGTTCCCGTGGTTTGTGATCCTGATCTGTAGATCATTTTCTTATACAAAATCAAAACAAAAAATTAGAACCAGGTTCGTTTTTGGATCAATTACTGATCTGGTACTGTACGTATCAAGAGTAAATTTGTTTGTGGTAATGTTAGGCTATTGTGAATAGATCTTAATAAGAAGAAGAATTTGTGTTGAAAAAGAAAGGGCAGAAGAAAACAGTGCTGCCAAATTTTTTAAAATAGAACCGATGGCGTTCCCATGAAACAGATCTGGTTCAAGTACCAGGGGAACGCAGCTATTATACTATTCCTTAAAAAATTGCAATACATCTTGTAAAATATGCAGTTTCTGGCATTTTGGGGCGTTTTCAAAAACTTGGGGGAGATTTGTTTTCATTTTGCAAATAGCATTATTCAAAAAATCTACGAATAAAACAAACATTGCTCCCTTCCAAGCGCTAGCTTTGTACACCTTGTTCTTAGGCGCTGCTATATTTAAATCTTATCTTTTATTATCAACAATGAAAACTTTGCAACTCACGCTGCTCCACACACACACATACTCGCACACCGCGAAAGACTTCGTATCAGTGCTAATTCCATTTCACTCGTCGTATGTTTAAATAATTTCTATATTTATTTTTAATTCCAGCGCTACTCAGTACTCAGTTGTTTGCTGACTACTTTCGAAAACAGTTCAGAGTTTGACAACCTCCTTCTCAAACAAAGTTCACTATGTCCGCTGAACAACAAAAAATACGCTACGATGGACGCGTCGCTGTGGTGACAGGTGCCGGCGCTGGTTTGGGTCGCGAATATGCGCTGCTCTTTGGCTCGCGCGGCGCCAAGGTGGTCGTCAATGACTTGGGTGGTAGTTTTGCCGGTGAGGGCGCTTCACAGCGCGCCGCTGACGTTGTTGTCAACGAGATACGCGCATTGGGCGGCACCGCTGTAGCCGACTATAACTCCGTGGTTGATGGCGATAAGGTTATCGAGACTGCGATCAAGAACTTTGGACGCGTCGATATTTTGGTGAACAATGCAGGTATTTTGCGTGATCGCAGCATTGCCAAGACGAGCGATCAGGACTGGAATCTGGTGCATGATGTGCATCTGAAGGGTAGCTTCAAGTGCACGCAAGCTGCATGGCCGCACATGAAGAAGCAGAACTTTGGACGCATCGTCATGACCGGCTCCAATTCGGGCATGTATGGCAACTTCGGACAGGCCAACTACTCCGCGGCCAAGATGGGTCTCGTCGGTTTGGCCAACACTGTGGCCATTGAGGGTGTCAAGAACAATATCTTCTG
The DNA here is from genome assembly GCA_951804985.1 of Dryomyza anilis. NCBI lineage: Eukaryota > Metazoa > Arthropoda > Insecta > Diptera > Dryomyzidae > Dryomyza > Dryomyza anilis. Next base: position 122,714,967 of record OX638130.1, on the reverse strand, counting down.
TAATGTGATTATACCAACTGCGGCCAGTCGCATGACAGAGGGCATTTTGCCCGATATGCTCTTCAATGAGCTGAAGCCACATCTGATTGCACCCGTTGTGGGCTACTTGTGCCACGAGTCGTGCGAGGAAAATGGTATTTGAAACATTTTTGCATATTTAAAAATGAAAATATTAATTATTTGTTTTTTTTTTTTAAAGGCACCTACATCGAGAGCGCTGCCGGCTGGGCCACCAAAGTGCATTCCGTACGCGGCAAGGGCGCTGTGCTGCGCACCTCCATCGAGCAGACCACCATCTCGCCCGAGTACGTGCAGAGCGTCTGGTCAAAGGTCACCGACATGTCCGAGGCCAAGCACTTGAGCGCCATTGCCGAGGCTTCCGGCACCCTGTTGGAGGTGCTCGAAGATCTGAAGGAGGGCAAACTGGGCGGCATCGAGGACACCTTCAAGTTCGGCGCCAAGGATTTGATACTATATGCTTTGGGCATTGGTGCCACCGTCACGGACAGCAACGACATGAAGTTTTTGTATGAAAACGAGGCTGACTTCAGTGCCATTCCCTCGTACTTTGTTATGCCCGGCCTCATGCTGAGCATGACCACAAATCTGGTGTCGAGCGCACTGCAAGGTGGCGCCGATTTGTCCAACATTTTGCACGGCGAACAGTACTTGGAAATTTGCGATGATATTCCCACCAGCGGCACTTTGACCACCACTGGCAAAGTGTTTGATGTCATGGACAAGGGCTCCGGTGCCGTTGTCGTCACCAGCTGCGACTCGTACGATGAGAATGGTCGTCTGCTCGTCAAGAACCAAAGCTCTATCTTTGTTGTAGGCGCTGGCAAATTCGGCGGCAAGAAACAACCCATTGCTGGTGTTGTACCAATTGCTGTGGCACCAAAACGCGCGCCTGACTCCTCCGTGCAGTACAAGACGAACGTTGATCAAGCGGCTTTGTACCGTTTGTCCGGCGACTTGAACCCACTGCACATTGATCCCAATTTTGCTGCTATTGCTGGCTTCAAGACACCCATCCTGCATGGTCTCTGCTCGTTGGGCTTCTCGGTACGCGCTGTGCTCGCCAAGTACGCCGACAACAACTCGGCCATGTTCAAGGCGGTTAAGGTACGCTTCGCAGCCCCAGTGCTGCCCGGTCAAACTCTGAAGGTTGATATGTGGCAGGAGGGCAAACGCGTCTTCTTCCGCACTTCGGTGGTTGAGACTGGCAAGGATGTTATTACTGGCGCTTACGTTGACTTGAAGCAAGCACCAGCCAAGTTGTAAATTTTTAAATTTGTATTTCTTATTCTTGAAAATTCCAATGGAGATTTTTTTAATAAAGTCGACGACAGTGCAAAGTTCATTTTGCTGTTTCGTATTTGAAGTGATTACGAGTTATGTGTTACAATAAAACATAGCATATTTATAGAAAAATGTTGTTGTTTTTATTCATTGGCGATAACAAAACCTAATCGCCTTGCAAGAGGGGGCCAAAGTGCTTTGCCAATACCTTTTAGATATTAACAAACACCTCATAACAAAAAAAAGCAATTTATATAAAAGAAAAGATGCTTCAACAACGCCGATTTTAGATTTGTTTAAATAAATGCAATTGTCTTGTAGAGGTTAAATATATTTTAATGTTTCAATTATTGATTTGCAAAATCGTTATTTATTGGAAGCGGTCAATATTAAAATCAATAATAATGGGAAAGGGTTTACCTTGCGAATGACATTTCAACTTTTACATTGCAACAAACAATTTTTGTAAAATTAATCAATAAACTTGAAATAGCTTTTTGTATACATATTGGGTAATAGATAGAATTAATAAAGATCCAAATTAATATAGCAAAAATAGTACTCGGAATTTAAAATATTCCATTTCGAAAACAAAATATTATTTTAAAGAATATCGACCTCCTAAGCTCTTCACTACAATTCGTATAACGCAAATAAAAACCGAGAATTATTTTATTTATGTGCTCGTTTTAGTCGATTTCATGCTTACGTCGTTATCTACTATATATTTGTGAATGTTTATACATATGTGTGTCTGTATATATGTTCCAAATAGGCGTCAAAACGACTAAAGCGAATCGAATAAAATTTTCACACAATATGTATGTTGGATCTGGGAAGAGTATAGGCTATATCTTGATGAGATTGGTTGACTTGGCGCGGCACCTCCCATATAACCCAAAAATTAAAAACACGTTATATCAGCAATTGGGACCGAGGAAAATTATTTTTGTTTTGGTTACTATATTTACAACACCAATAAAAAACGTATACAGCGAAGCACGGGTCCCTGCTAGTATGTTATAACACCGTAAATTAAATTAGTCAAAACTGCATTACCGACAAAATTTAGTTTAGTCAGCAATATAGTCAAACTCGCACACGCCCTAATTACTATTTGATTATTTCAATTCAAACGAACTATATGAGTGCTGCACTTGGAAAGTTACCAAAACCATTACCATGCGACTCCCAAATGCGACTCGTCAGTCGTTGCCTGAGAAACAAATTTCGCATCTTTTGACCCAGGAACCCAGGAATAAAGAATTGCATCATGGGAAATGTGGTGAGAAATCCTGGCCGTCCAAGACAAACATTGAGGAAATCAGTCGATAGAGAGACAAAGAAACACAGAAAGAATTTTAATATGTTAAAGGCAATTGCCAAAAACAGTACGGTATTGAAGAAGAATTAATCCTATTTTAGCATTAAAGATTTTAATTTGTTAGTTTTTGAATCTAGTTCTGTCTATTCTTAAATTAATTTAGTATCTTGTCTGAAATATATTGAATATTTAATCGTAGTATTCGAATATTATCAACCAAATCGTAAACAAAAACTATTTCGCTGAAACTTGTCCATTAGAAAATATTTTGTTTTTATTAAATTTATATACAAAATATATCCGGGTGGCGAAATTCTTACGTATTATTTTGTTCACATTTGTGCTGAATATGCTACTTTCTGAAATTGTTTGTAACAATGATGAAAACATGATGGTGGAGTTAGCATTGAGATGAAATGATATTTTTAAAAATATTTATTAAACATTTAAAAAAAAATAGGCGCATATTCACAGACAATTTAGAGGCAACTTTAAAGTTAAAGCCGACTTTTTAGACAATTTTCACAAAAAATAAAATGTCAGAAAGCTTATTTTAATTTTAAAATCGCGTTTAAATTGTTCATGAATATGCGCCATATATTTTATTTTTTTTTTTACATATTTTGGTACACCGTTTGTAACACCCAGAAGGGAACATTTCTAGTATGGAAATTTTTGATCAACGAGCCGAAACGTCTCAAATTCAAGCCTAGACTGGGAGCATCTTTTCATAGAAACATTTTTCTATACCGCGCTACCTCTCGGCAGTAAATGGTAAACCTACGAGAATAAAACATTGCCTATGAAAAGTTCTCAGCCGCCGTTCGGATTCGTAATTAATCTGTAGGTCCCACACAGCTCAAAATTGTAAAAGATCTCGGCCTAAGTTCTTATAGGACTGTAGAGCCAAAATATTATTATACTTAGGAGATCATAATTCGATTTAGCAATATCTGTCTGTCTTTCAGTCTGTTGAAATCACGATTACAGAAAAACTAGAAGAGCTAGATCATTGAAAATTGGTAAAATCGGTCCGTTGTGACGGCCCACTTATATTCAAATACCTCATATAAAACTAGATGTAAGTAAGATGAATTTCATTTTATACCGGCTTAAGTGAACTTTTTTGATCAAATATATTGGCGTTTTGCTCAAATATATAAAAAAAATATTTTCCCGCGAACCGACTTGTGGTTCCCGGTACCCATTTGTACATATATGTATTCAAATGAAAGGAAATTCTTAAAGCGATTGTAAGTTTGTAGTTATTTTCAGGAATCGTATACCTAGGTGACCTATGTATCACTTTAAGTGATACATTATCACACTAAGTGATATGGTCCGCTTAGAACGACTATAATTTTCATAATTCTTACTAACTTCACCACATCAACTATCACAATTTCCCTACTTCAAAATTTTCCATGTGCCTAACATTCCTGGTTTTTAATTTATTTCAATGTAAAAATTAAAAAAAAATTTTACTAATAAACAAAATAAAGTTGACTTTATAAATATGAACAGCTTTTTTTGACAATGTTCTCATTCACATATTTGTCAAAAAGCTGAGATTTTCTTAAAAATCATTTATTGTATTTGCTGATTAAAACTTCAACATTCAATTTAGAAATAGAGTGCATAAACCATAAAATAATATAAACTTTTACTAAACATTGACATTTTCGTAAAACCACTTCTTAATACGTTTGGCCCAATTAACCATGTCTATCAAGTCGTGACATACCACAATGAACCCGGAAAGTACCGCAAGCGTTAACAAGCTCAAAAGCTTGACAACCACGTAATGATAGCCAAATTATCACGCCATTAAAAAGAAACGTAAATCGAGAGATTTTTTATAAATTGTTTTTACGTCGTCAAGACATTGTAGTGCACGACATGGTAAAGTAAAGGCAGGCACAAAGCAAACTAACTAGTAGCAATAAATTGTCAACTTGAAGAAACAATGAATAAATTAATATCTTAACAATTCGCAAAGTTGTTTTGATATTTGTAAACAATTTTGTTTTTATTAATTGAGAAAAGTAGAAATAAATGTGATACGAAAGTAATTTTTTGCAAACATAAAAATTTTAGTTTGATAAAAAAAAGAATTTTGGAAAAAATTATTTAGTTTTTTAAAACAAACATTTGAAAATTCAGAAATTTCTATTTGAAATTCAAAAGACATCAATTAAAATTCAGAAATGTTCATTTAAAATTCAAAAGACTTAAATTGAAATTTAGAAATTCTATTTGAAATTCAAAAGACATCATTTGAAATTCAGAAATGTTCATTTGAAATTCAAAAGACAATAATTGAAATTCAAAAATTTCTGAATTTTAAATGGAAATTTCTGAATTTCAAATGAAAATTTCTTAATTTCAAATGGAAACTTCTGAATTTCAAATAGAAATTTCAAATGGTAATTTTCTGAATATCAAATGAAATTTTCTGAATTTCAAATGTAAATTTCTGAATTTCAATTGATGTCTTCTGAATTTCAAATGGAATTTCTAAATTTCAATTGATGTTTTTTGAATTTCAAATGGTAATTTCAGAATATCAAATGGAATTTCTGAATTTCAATTTAAGTCTTTTGAATTTCATATGAAAATTTATGAATTTCAAATGATGTCTTTTAAATTTCAAATGGAATTTCTAAATTTCAATTTAAGTCTTTTGAATTTCAAATGAAAATTTCTGAATTTCAAATGATGTCTTTTAAATTTCAAATGGAATTTCTGAATTTCAAGTGATGTCTTTTGAATTTTAAATGGAATTTCTGAATATCAATTGATGTCTTTTGAATTTCAAATGGAATTTCTGAATTTTAATTGATGTCTTTTAAATTTCAAATGGAATTTCTGAATTTCAATTGGTGTCTTTTGCATTGCAAATAGAATTTCTGAATTTCAAATGGAATTTCTGAATTTCAGTGATGTCTTTTGAATTTCAAATGGAATTTCTGAATTTCAATTCATGTCTTTTGAATTTCAAATGGAATTTCTGAATTTTAATTGATGTCTTTTAAATTTCAAATGGAATTTCTGAATTTCAATTGGTGTCTTTTGCATTGCAAATAGAATTTCTGAATTTCAAATGGAATTTCTGAATTTCAGTGATGTCTTTTGAATTTCAAATGAAATTTCTGTATTTCAATTGATGTCTTTTGAATTTCATTTGGAATTTCTGAATTTCAATTGATCTTTTCTGAATTACATTTGTAAATGGTGTAGTGAAATATTGAATTTTAGTGAAAATTTAAATTTTTCTTTATTAAAAGATCCTAGTTTAAGTGAAAATTTAAACTTTTTAGAAATTATGATTTTTAATTTAGATAAAAATAATTTAGAAATTTAGAAATTTTAATAGAACATCGATCGAAATCAGTTGAAAAGCACCAAAATCTTTAACATACTCATTTTTATAAATTGCCTTTAATAATCTAAATTTGATAAATTTAAATTTTAAATAATACCATTGAAGAGAACATAATTTAGTAACGAATAAAAGGCCCCAACATCTGCGCCTCTGCATTGCTAAAACTGCGTGATATAAACAAGTAAAAGCGTCGTCGTTGTTATTTAAATTTTAATAAGAAAACAAAAAACTAAAATGAAATTATAATGCCGCAGAGACATAGTGAAAATTATTCAAATATGTAAAAAAAAATATGATATTAAAGAAACCTAACAGTTTTGCATAGTTCGTTTAACCAGTTATCTAAGCTACAACAAGAAATCATAACCTTGCTGCTGCTGCTACTTCGTCGTACAACAAACTACTTTATGCAAAGTTCAGCCAAAACATGAATCACTTAAGACTTCAATGAATGAGTGCGTTTAATGTGGCTTCATGCGACGACGCACCGCAGAGTAGCGGCAACAACAACCACAAATCAAACCAGAATCAAAAACGCAAAAATGACCAGCTGTATTTATTTAGATATTCAAACAAGCTGCGAATTAGCATTGCGTAGGAAGCAAGAAACCTAATAAAGAATTACTACAAATAACTAAACAGCATAGTGAAATGAAAACAAACCCACTAAAGCATAAAGATGATTTGTTGTTTGTGTGTGTTGCCAAAAAGATCATAAAATATTTTATAACACTCGAAATAGTGGTGCGTTATTTTTTAAATTTTAATCAGAATGAACTGAAACTATAACAGTAACAGCAACAATTATTTGCTTGAGTTAAAGTTGAAATTTTTACAATTTGCTAACCCATTGACACTATTCTTGAGTTTTTTTTTAAATATAAACGTGCGACAAACATTAAAATGTTTTCTGATGCTCGCATGAAATAAAAATTTAACATTTTTGGGTACGAAAATTTTGATATAGCAATGAATGCTATTTTTTATTAAGAATACTTGTAGCGTCGGTAGCTCGTCTTGTACCAAAACAAATACTTCAAGCACCAAGCACAATGGATAGCCGCCCCAGAACATGTTTGCACTGCATGAAATCAAAACAACGCCCACTAAAAACGTTGACCAAAACAAGAAGATCAAATGCAAGTTACGCTAAATAGCGATAGCTTAATGATTAGGCGTCAATAGTAAATGCTTGATACATCATCAAGACACTTAATAATTTATATAATAATGGAGGCAGCTAAATGGCTCTTGACGTTCATTGCGATCGCATTACAAACAAACGAAAAATTAGAAAAAAAAACTTGAGCATTTCCGCCCCACACATAGCTGTTGCTCCAACAATCGACGATGCCATAGAAATAGACAAGATGCTCGCTCTACAGCAAAACAATTGAAAAAAATGAACATTAAATCAAATCGAAATCAAATTTTAATTAAAAGTGCAATTGCGGTTGAGGGTTGACCTCAAATACTCAATGTTAATGTTCGGAAAAGTGCTTTATGATTTTATATTTTTAATTATAGTGTGGAATACGACAGTTGTATTGAATTCGATGTTTTGTTAACAATTAAATAAAACGTGATATTAAATAATTCAATGATTGACTAATAAGAATTTATATTTTAAACTGCATTTAAAATTCTGTTCAAGGTTAAAATCATTCTTATCGATTTTTATATGTTAAATTTTAAATATTTGCGTTTATAGTTTAAAATTGGTGACCAAATTGAGGTTTTCTTTTGAAAATAATGCTACTTTTATCTTGATACTACTGCGGAACAGAAAGAATAGAACTTGTTTAAGCATATTTTTTGGTAAACCCGCTTCGTTTAATTCTTTTATGAAATGCTAGGGTATGACCCTACCAAAAGGTCTTTTCGAGAAACTTTTTGGATGCACTATCAATGAATGGCACACTCAATAATAACCCTAAAGCAATCTTTGAGTGGAGTCTTGCAAATAGAGTTGATTTTAATTCGAGCAAGGTATAATGTTGTCTGTTATCTCACAAACAAATCGATACCCCCCGTCCATAATCTCAGAATAGGCGCTGTGGATATTGTGATCTTGACATTCTGGGAATATACATTCAATGTGACCTCAGTGGGAACGATTATATATTTGGAAGCGGACAAGTGCTTCCTGTTTTTGGAAAAGGATTTAAACCTTTCAATCACGTGGGACTGGTCTCATTGTTTAAGTAACGTGATCAGATAAATGATCGTAATCAACTTTCTAAATGGGAATGTTGACAATAACAGTATTGTATTAAAACAGGATTAAATGAAATGGAAATGGATTTAAATGGATCATCATAGTCTACACTATAGTCACCACAATCGAAATGATTGAAAGTTTCAGCTCTTAATACATGTTTCCATAATATCCTGAATTCTACTGTTTTAAGAATCTATTTTATTTTCTATGAATAAATTGAGGACAATTAAATTGATTAAAATGAACATCGAAAAAGAAAAATGTACCCAAAAAATCATTTATTAGAATTTGTCTTTAATCTGAAAACTAAAAAGAGTGATTTGCAAAAAAACCAAGTAAGAGGAACCATATAATTATAGATCTTGCAGAGAGCAAGGTGTATCTAGACACATTTTCAAGTCAATATTCTAATGTTTTCTGCCACAGAATAATTAAAATTTCCAGAAAAATAATAAAAATTTATATGGCGTGGATTGCAATATATCTCGGTAAGTTTGATTGCAAATTATCAGCGGACAGATCGAGTTTTGTGCACTGTTTTCCTCTGTTAACTTTAATCTGTAAAATTCCACATAACCAATGTTTTCGGCAGCGACGCCAACGAACTCGGAAGGAATCTCTATTAAAAATCTATACTCTCTGGATCTAGTTTAAAATAATATAAATACTTTAATAAAATAATCAAAATATATAGATGTTATAAAATATATATGGTATTGCCTTAAAATTTTTATTTTTTAGTGTTTGACTGGTCATAACTTTGGTCAGACTAACACGAATTTCGTTGGGTTTATTTCAAAATATTTGCTGAAGTATTCTATAATGGAATATAAAAATAAATCGTATCGAAAACTTCTATTTGTTTTATGTAAAACTGAAAAACTTGAGCTTATATCAAAAAATTTAGTATAAGGCCTTGATTAGAATTTTGAAGTTCATCCGAAAATCGTAACAAGATCGTGGATTAACGAACATCTGGTAATATTTGTGAAAACTTTGTTAATTCCATTTTGAAACGAAAATTGCAAAAAATAATTAGTCATTGAAATATTTATTATTCAAGTATAAATCAGTGGCGCATATACATAGAGAATTAAAATCGACTTTAAAATTAAAATCAGCTTTTTGACATTTTATTCTATGTGACAATTGTCAAAAAAATCTGACTATAATGTTAAAGTTGACTTAAAATTGTATATGAATATGCGCCACTGTATTGTTAAAGAAATTTAAAGTTTTCCGTGCAGGGTTTGGTATGGACATTAATAGTTCAAAGCGTATTGATTATTTGTGAAATTTTGTATGTTTCATTTTAAATGTTTTTAATTTGAATCTTTATACATCATTATTAATATCAATTAATAAAATTGATAACACTAAATTGATTTTACAAATTTACGAAACGAAAACTTTTAACATTAAGGGCCGTTTGAACGATCTTCGGTTAAGCACCGAAGATCTTTGAGTTCCCCATAGAATATATGAAATTGAAACACATAACTGGATAATGTGTAAGCAGCCCTTAGTAAGCAGCCCTTAGAACTATCTTCAGATTAAAACAAAAAACACTATTTGAAATTATGAAATTATTTTTATCCAAATCTTAAATTTCGAATTTGTGTGTTAATATTATATTATTTAATGGATACATTTTTTAGTTAGAAATATCAATTGATAGATTAACATTTTCTAATCACTTGGTACCAATATTAAGTTAATCGAATATATATTGAGAGATATATTAAGATTTTTCGAAATTAATTTTAGTCTTTTTGAAAATATTGTTGGTGAGTTTAACTTCTACAACGACTATTTGTTGTTTATACCAACAGAAGTAAAAATAAGTCAAAATTCGCTGCTTATTTTTTGGTATAAACATACTATACGTGTTTGAACTCAAAACAGATTGATGCGAATCGACGAAAATAGTCATTTATAGCAGATTACCGTTCTTATAAAAAAATTTAAAACGTCTTCTTTTCAAAAGTAGTGTATGAAAAATTTATATTTTCCATTTTCAATTTGGAAAAATAATGAGGCCAATTTTGTGGTTGTGATTATTTAGAATTGGCCTAAATAATTTATTTATATCCGCTCTATGTATTTCAAAACGAACAGCGAAGCGAAAATACTTTTACACTAATTTGGATTTCATGTTATTTAGCTTTCGAAACATTAAATTTTGTTTAAAATTGCATCACTCTCATCTAATAGTCATTCGTTTCAAAATACAGAATGATGCACTAATTGGCCAGAACAAAATCGTTATGGAGTAAAAAATTATAATGAAATTTTTACAAATATAATATGAAATTTGTTACTACTTATTTTTTTACAAAATCCACACCTTTCACATATTTGTCTACTCCTTTTATTTAAAATCAGCAACATATACAAGATTTTAAAAATTTAATTTCTACTCCCAAAAATTTCCAAATCAACTCCATTTCCTTTTGCAACCCCAATATAAGTTGTTCATAGTTTTGGAGTGTTCTGAATCTCAATAAATAATTTAAAAAATCTTCGCGTTTTGAACAAAAGATTTTTTCTTTACCTTTGAAAACAAAAAGTCTCTTTTTTTGCTTTCTTGTCTATGCCAACAATACAAACTTACCTCACAGTGGTGTCATTGCTGCCCGAGACCACATACTCGCCCGACGGATTAAAATCCAGCGTGCGCACGCTCTTCATGTGGCCATTGAGTGTCGTGCAAATGGTCTGCGCATTCAGATCCCAGCGTCGTATGATGCCAATGTCATCGGCGGAGTACACAAAATCATCGTTATAGGCAAAACGCACACAATCGATGGGACGATTGTGTCCAGGCAAAGACTAAAACAAATCAAATCACACAATTAGCTTGAAACAAATAAAATGCAATCAAATGAACCAACCATGAAACATGTCTCCTCGCCTATAGCCCACAGATTGACATTGCGATCCTGGCCACCTGTGACCAGAACGCGTCCCGTCTCGCCGAGATCTAAGCTGGTCACGCTGGCATTGTGAGCCTTTATCTCATCTATGTGTGGAAAATGGGGGGGGAGGGGGCAGGTAGTAGAAGAAGGCGTTGCGGAAGCAAAAACAAAAAGCTATTAAAACTCGTGCAAAAGGTGGGCGGTGATTCATAAAGATAACAACAACAACAACAGTAATAAAAACAACAAATGCGAAACCACCGACCGCCGGAAGCGCGGAAAATGCATAATACGCGTTAAAATTAAATTTAAAATGGGTTCAAGTTGCCTCATGTTGTGGAATTTAGCAAAATTCCAAATGTGGCCACAACAAGCGCTCGCTGGCTGGCGTCATTGCTCAACGCAGCAGCAGCGCGACAAAGCGACGGCCAGACGCAGCAGCGAACGAAATCGAAGTTAATTTGCATAACCTTGCGCTTGATATTTCTTCGGATTTTTTACTTCTAATTTTTTACTTTGTTCTTTTTTTGTTGGTTTTGTTTCTAAGCTGCCTGCCGTCTGCCTTTATATGGCATTTGCTTCCCAATTAGTGCTGCTGCTGCTGCGCCTCAAAAACCACCTCCTGGCCAGCTGCTGACTGCGCTGCGCCGTGTTGGCTGCAGTCGCCCCGTCATAAACTTACATATTTTTGCTGTTAATTTCCGCGCTAATGCCATCACTTTTAGCCACTTTTTCAGCCAACTCTGCTGCACTTTTTACCGACGTGAAAAAAAAACTAAATTTACTCCGTGTTCGTAGCCGTTTTTTCAGTTTCTTCGATTTCAACCCAAAAAAATATTTTCTTCAAGAATATGCATTCGTCGTCGTCGTCGCCGCCGTCGTCTACACTGTTTAAGCACTTTTTTTTGTATTTTCTTTTTTCGTTGCACTTTTTATGCTGCTATTTTTGTAGCATTTAAATTTGTCGTCTTCACACACAAATAATTATAAAATAAAACACAAAACTCTTTTCTTTTTTTAGAAAATAACAAAAAACAAAAATCCTTTCTCCTTCTCTTATTGTCAAAATCATCGGGCGCTCACTTGATCGCCGCCGTTCGTTTGCTGCGAATGCCGACGCAGTTACCGGTGTTGCCATACAGTCTTATTTCCTCCATCTAGATTTATGATTCTGTTGACAAAAAAAAAACTCATATATATAAATATGTTGTCGTTGACAAATCACCAAATTAATTTTATATTTTCAATCAAGTTCTTTTGTTACCTTTCTATTGGAAGTATTTTTCCAAGTTAAGTAGTTAAAAAAAATATATAAAATCGCAATACGCCTTTTTAATTAAACATTTTCATTTTAATTGTTAGGTTAAAAAAACTAAAATTTTCGAATTTTTAAAATTAAAGTACTGTCCAATCTTTGTTTTTCTTTTTTTATTAATATTAATTAATTTTCATAATTATGATTGCAACACAGACAATATCAAAAATTAAAAACGTCATTAACCATGCCAAACGAAAACAAAATGTCGGAATATTTTTAAAACTATGCCATTTTGAAAAACAACAATTTCGAACAAGAAACTGACAAAAATGACATAGTTAAAACCAAGAATTACGCTTTAAAATCCTCCATACTTTTTTACCCAACAAAAAACCTCAAAAAAACCTAAGGCACTCAAAAAAAATCTTCAATTTTAGTGGGAAACTTCTAGATATGGCAACACTGGCAGTTACTTAGGAGTGTGAGCGAAAAGGCGGCTATATTGTTATGAAATGAATAGATTTAGTTGCTTGTTGCATAAAAGAGAAAGAAAATGTTTTGTTGTCTGACAGTTTTATTAATCTACATAGTTGCCAAGCTCTTTTATTTGATAATCAAAAAATCATCAAGAAAAATAGGAATAATCAAAAAAGTAGTCGGATTATTTTTTTGATTGTTTGCAAAAAATCAAACAAAAGTAGTCGGATTATTTTTTTTTGATTATTTTCAAATAATCAAAAAAAAGTATTCGGATTACTGGTTTTTGATTATTTTAAAGTAGTCGTGAAAATAATCAAAAAATGTACTAAGAATCAAATTACTTTTTGATTATTTTTAATCATAATCAATATTTTTGATTACGACTAACAAAAATCGTAATTCAAATTTTTGTTCACGACTACTAAGAATCGTAATCAAAATTTTTGATTACGATTCATTAGTAATCATACTCAAAAGTTATCGTAATCCAACCTTAACAGCTCTGGTGAGTAATCATTTGCTGCATCGGAATCATTTCAGTAAATTTGTATTTGTTCCCATATATTCTGAGTTCAAATATTTTATTATTTTTTTTCATGCTAATAAAAATTAAAAATAAAATTATAAATAATAGTAAAGAAAACCCCTAGTAATTAACCGAAACAAGGAGACAATTGCTTTGATTTTTAATACTTGATTTTCAGTCAGTGTTAGCAAAAGTCAATATTTATCGAAAGGTGAAAAAATTATTAAACTAGGTTTAATTGCAATTTACCGGCTAAAGTAATATAAAATAAAATTGACAGTATGCTTGTACTAAGAAAATTGTTGTAAGACGTCCGCCCACTATAATTGATCGAACCCCTGTTAACAGGAACATAAATTATAAAAATATCAGGAAATAATTAAATAAAAAAACAATCAAAATAACGTATTTCTGTTTTTACATGTTAGATATATCTACGAAGTACAAACAGTATACTTTCTAGATCGTGTCGTGTAAAACCAAACACAGTCATTGAAAAATATTGGTTTAGATAGAAAAATATTTCTTTAACAACCTCAAAATACCTAAAAAAATAAATATTTAGGTAAAACAAATACAAAATTTGTTTTGCGGTACACCATGTCAAAAAGTTCAAAATAATTTAAATTAAAATATTTTTTCCGTGCAAAAAAAAGTGAAAAAATAGGCTAAGTTTATTCGACCGTGTTATGGCTTAATATATAACGTGTTAAAGCTGAAAGAATTGAAATATATTGTACTTTTTGTGATAATTATTTTTTATATCTAAATAAATAATCAAATATCTAAAATATTTATCACAAAAAATACAATATTGTTTTAATATCAATTAATTGAAAAACAAAAAAAAACCAAATTATTGAAATGTTAAAGCACTTTATTCAATCATTCAACGGTTTTTGACAAATTATATATTTTCAAAAAGTAATGTATATCGATATGGTCAGTGACCGCCTCTTATATAACTCAATCGTAACTAGAATGGACATTTTTTTTATTAAAATATTTGGAAATAGTTGAAATATAAACATTTAAACCATTTAAGAAAAAATTTAGTGTTCATAATAAAAGAAACTTAATTGTTGTAGAGTGTATTGGAGAGTTTTGCCTTATTGTGTGGCACTGGCAACGCTGTCAGCACACTACATTATTTTATACTGGCAATACCTTCGAGCAAGCCTGACCAGTGTTGCAAAAGTTCTACTTCGTACTATTTAAAGTACGTTTTTATTTTGTACATGGTTTTATTTATTTTCAATTACGTTTTTAATATCCCAGTCGGCACCTACACACATTTTTTATGATTATCGTAAATTACGATCATTTTACGATTCAAAATAATCATAAATTTCGATCATTTTGCACGTAAAAAACGATGATAAATGTCAATGAAAAAAACAATCATATTTGGCTCGTAAATAACGATGGCTCGTATTTTTCGAGTGTTTAAATCGTAAAAAAAGATTGTCAAAATTTATTATTGTTTTTCTAATCAAAAGTTCATTTAAAATACATAATATGTTCAATATTTTTAACAAGATTAAGTAAATTGTTTTGCTGAAAACTTTATATCATTTGCTGTAATTATGAAGTATGTAAATGAATTTGGGAGCTTAATATAAAATTTAAATGCATTTACGTAATTTTTTTTTGTATCGTTAAAAAAGTAGGAAAAAGCTCGTAAAAGAGTTAAAAATGATTATCATTTACGATTAAAATTTAATCGTAAAAAATATTAAAAACGAGTTCGTTTACGAACAAAAAACATCTTTTATAACGAGTATATAATCGTATTTTACGATCATAAACAATCGAAAATTTATCATATATGAGTGTTTTTAGTTCGTTTATGATACCTCGTTACGATGGACAAATTAAGAACGAAACTGTATGCGTTTTCGAATCATTTACGATTCTCGTATACGATTGTTTTATTCATTATTTACGAATATTTGCTATCATTTACGAGGTCGTTTATGATAGTTTGGCCGGCTGGGATATATCGTACTTTAAAACAAAAACGTACGTTTAAAAGTTATAAATATTTTGGGTTGTCGATTTTGAAAGTCGGAGAAATTTTGTACCTTTTGAAAATGTTGTCATCTGTCCTTTATTTTATTCTTTTATGCTCGTCAGTTTGGATTCGACTGGAACATTTTATACCTTTTGAAGACATTTTTTTGATACGTTTCTAAAATTTTGTGGTACATTTGAAAAACAAACATTTATTTGACAACGTACTTTTTTATTTTAAATCGTTCGTTTTTATTATTTGATGGTACAATTTTAGTTACTTAATACGCAACACTGGCGGTACATTATATTCTGCTGGCAATACTGTTGCCTGACAAACAGTTTTTGGATTTTTTGCAATCATCGTCGGTGTTTGGAGATTTCTTGGGTTTGCTGTTAAGAGTTGAAGAGATTTGTGTGGAAATAAATTGTTTAAAAAGCGAAAACACAGAAATAAAATATGTCTGCCCGCTACGATCGTGCTGTCACCATTTTCTCGCCGGATGGTCATTTGCTGCAGGTGGAATACGCTCAGGAGGCTGTGCGCAAGGGATCGACTGCGGTGAGTGAATTGGCGATATTTTTGTTTGGTTGCAGCGACAACATAACCTACAAAACACTGACATGAAATACTAAAAAAGAATAATTTAAAAAATTGATTATAATTGTTTGACATTGGTTTTTTCTACTGCAGGTCGGAGTGCGTGGCACTAGCTGTGTCGTGTTGGGTGTCGAAAAGAAATCGGTGGCCAAGCTGCAGGAGGAACGCACGGTACGCAAGATCTGTCCGCTCGACAACCATGTAGTTATGGCGTTTGCTGGTCTCACAGCCGATGCGCGTATTCTGATTAATCGCGCACAGGTCGAGTGCCAGAGTCACAAACTTAATGTCGAGGATCCAGTGACGTTGGAGTACATAACACGGTAGGTTATAGTATGAAACAGTTTTGGGGCTCATTTTTAATGTTCCTCTATCCACAGCTACATAGCGCAACTGAAGCAGAAGTACACACAAAGCAATGGTCGTCGTCCCTTCGGCATCTCCTGCCTCATTGGCGGCTTTGACTTGGACGGCACGCCACATTTGTTCCAAACAGAACCGTCTGGCATCTACTACGAGTGGAAGGCCAATGCCACCGGTCGCTCGGCCAAGACAGTGCGCGAATTCCTGGAGAAGCACTACAAGGACGATGAGGTGGCCTCTGAAAATGGCGCCGTCAAGTTGGCCATCAAAGCGCTGCTGGAGGTGGCGCAGACAGGACAGAAAAACCTTGAAATCGCCGTCATGGAGAAGAACAAACCGCTGAAAATGCTTGACCCGCAAACCATTGAGAAGTATGTAGCCATCATCGAGAAGGAGAAGGAAGAGGAGGCCGAAAAGAAAAAGCAGAAGAAGTGAGCCAAGTAGTAGCTGCACTTTAAAATAAAAAAAAAAAAACATGGAATTATAATATTTTGTATTTGTGGTTGATTTAATAAGTTACTTATTAGCTTTCTGTATGCGGAAATAAAAAAACAAATTAAAATTGTCATTTTTAAAACTTTAGCTTTATTTACTTACAGCTTAATTTGCACATAAAAATATAAATATAATATAATTTTTTTTTTATCAACTACTATTCGAATATATAGAGCCTATAAAATATTTGTACTAAAAAAAATAATAGAATATGACCAGCAAAACACTAACTAAATTAAATCACTCGGTGATAATTGCGACTCGCCTTCGGCCAGATAGATTTGCATTGCCTTGTAGAGCAGCGCAATGCCCAGATATTTTTTCTCCTTCATTGTCCACGATTGTGCAGGGCCATAGTAGTCGCCGCGCTTAATGTTTGTCAAGTGCTGCAGACTGAGCGCATCGATCATGGAAGCTTCGCGCGTATACGCGTCCGTTGGCACAATATTGTGGAAGACATGCAGACAAACGACGCCGTTGCCATTGCCCCAGATGTTGAGTATGCGATCGAGTTTCTTGCTGTCGCAGGATTTTTTTGGCGGCGATTTGAAGAGATCAATGTTGAGTGGCTGCTTTTTTACTAGGTGTAGGCAATTTAAAATATTGTATAAATCAAGTAGAAAAATATTGGAATATTTAAAACTTACTTGAGACCTTTTTGCCATTCTGCGCCGGATTCAATTGCACGTTGTGCATGCGCGAGTGCGTCTTCATGGCTTCGTACAGGTGGGAGTACGGGCGCGTGGTCTTGCCTTTGCCCACGTAGAAGATGGACTGCAGAAAGCGATGCCAGACGTCGAATTTTGGCAGGAACTGAGGATAATATAATTGGCATACATTTAAAATACATTCGAAATTAATCGGTATATGCTATGATCATTCTAAGTATACAACAATGCTATATAATTCACAGATGCTAATTTTAACTCCTTATCCAGTTTTTGTTTATTAGCACGTTATGCTTTAAAGATTAATGCATTTTATTTTTCTAACCATTTTCAGAATACATTTCAGATAAAATAAATTGAAGGGTTCGATGCAAGAAGGGGTCATTTTTTTCGAAATTGAGTTAATACGTAACATAGATAACATATCTATCATTTTAATACCGAAAACGATATAAAAGATATCGTTGAGATATATTTAGTATATTGGGTATTGCAAACCAACATTTTCTGAGCAAATCTTGTACTTTATTTCTGAATTTTTAAAGTAAATGGCCAGTTTAACGTTTATATTAAAAATAAAATTTTTGATTTTTTATAGATTTTGTGTTTTCTCAATTTTTTTAATATTTATTTGATGATAAAAAATACGTGGTATTGTTGATCAAAACTCAGACTACCAAACCAGATATCCGAATGTTGTCAGAAAAGTGATCCAAAATGTATCTGAAAAGATTACGAATGTCCGCTTTGTTGTTGACTTGAAAATTTAATCAAAAAGTTATATTTAAGTCAACCAATAAAAGGCATAATCGAAAAGTTGTCTTCTAGACAATCAATCTTACACAGAACTTTCAGTCAATCCTCTTAACTACTTTTCGAGAGCTAAAACAAAAACACGGTGCACAAAACACGGGAACCGCAAACAATATGACGCTGCAAAAAAACCTAATGTCAACTATAGATCACAATATTCTTTTATTCAAACTTTCTGCTCTCGGATTTCACGCTTATTTCTTGAAGTGGATCACATCTTTCTAATCGTACAATAGGTTATTTCCGCTCAAACCTAATTGACGTGACATCAGGTGTTCCGCCAGGCAGTCATCTAGGTCCGTTGTTATTTTTATTATTCATCAACGATCTACCTCTCGTCAAACATCATTCGCATTGCCTATTATTTGCCGACGATTTAAAGATATTCAGGCACATCACAACAGTCTTTGATCAGAATCTTTTGCAAAAAGATATGTACTCTGTAGCCCTGTGGTGTGAGATGCATCATCTACCTTTGAACGTGTCTAAGTGTCAATGTTTTACTCTTAGAAGATCTAAAATTTTCAATGCGAATATTATATAAACTCGCCATTACTTGATAGAGTGTCCTCAAAAAAAGACCAGACTGATTCCAGACTGAATTTCAAAGATCATATTGACTTAATTACTTGTAAGGCTACGGACTTTTCCGACCCTTACACCCTTAACTCCCCATCTCTCGTCAGACCTCACCTGGAATACTGCTCCACTATTTGGAATCCAGCATCTAATTTTCTCTATAAGGATTGAATCCATTTCAAAAAAAGCTTTACCAGATTTATTTTTTACAAATTAAACTGGAATTTTGAAAGACCATCCTAGTAGCCGCGGTAGCTCAGTGGTTAGTGCGTTGGACTGCGAGCCGAAAGGTCCCCGGTTCAAGCCTGGACTGGGGCTAACAACATCTTTTCATAGAAACATTTTTCTATACCGCGCTACCTCTCGTCAGTAAATGGCAAACCTACGAGAGTAAAACCATTGCCTATGAAAAAGCTCTCACCCGCCGTTCGGATTCGGCAATAAACTGTAGGTCCCACCACTTTGAGTACAAATATAACACGCACAGCTCAAAATGGTGAGAGAGCTCGGCCGAAGTTCTATACAGAACTGTAGCGCCAAACTATTATATTATTATTATTATCCTACTACACTGGATGTTGTTTAATTAATATGGACTCCTTAGAAAAAATACGCAAGATATCTTCAGTAATGTTCATACGAGATTTAATACATAATCAAATCCAATATCTGATCGACTTTTACTACCCCTATCGCTACATCCGAACAAATTTTCGTGAACACAATTTAATAAATAATTATTCACGTAATGATCCGACCGTTCGTTGTATTAAAGAAACCAATATGGTTCTTGATCATGTTGATTTATTCGCTAGTTCCTCTATGAAGTCATTCAAAGACAATCTAAAGTGCTTAAATGTTGGTCCACATGGTGTTTGAGTCAATGTTAGTGAATTTTTGAATTTTTTTTGTTCTTATTTTTGTATTTCTTCATGTAATTAGTCCCCTGATTATCTGTAGTAATTTATGTTTATATAATTTGTACCATTTAAGTAGTCTGTAAGAGCTTTGTACTCTGTTTGATATTACTATGGGGAATTTTACGATTTTTTTACTATAAAAAGTTACCTTTCTGTGATATCTAAACGATGCTTAATAACTTTTATAATAAACATTGCGTTCCTTGAAAAACTATAGCCGCAAAGATAACGTTTCGCATTTTGTTCTAGATCAAAATTACTAACTTTTTGTTATCTGCTTTACTTTCTTTGAAGTCCTTAATATGACTGTTTTTTTCATTGACATTCATCATCGTTTTTAGGAGCAAAATGATCGAAATAATTGATAATTTTGAAACGCTAAACGTTCGTTATTTACAATAATCGTAAATAAATCGTATTTATTTTGTTAGATTTTACGTTTTTGAAATATTATTTTTTTCTTCTTTATTATTTCCAATGTAATTAATAAGCCTACAAGGCATTACGAAGGGCCTCATTCTCACTAAGAATATTTAAAACGTCACAGATTTTGGATTGTAAAATATTTTGAACAGATAATCTATATATATAAAACTCATTTTCCGTCTGTTTGTTTGTGCGCTATACAAACGTACACCTGTGCACGGATTATCTTAAAATTTGGAATATATATTCTACAGACCCAGGAGAAGGTCACTACATAGTTTTCGTTGACCACGCTCACTTTAACGCCCATTTTTATTTATGGTGTATAATTCAGATTCATAGCAAAACCACTGAATGTATTTTTCTGAAAATTTGCATTACTATGCTATAAAGTCCATGGAGTATCCTAAACCATAGATAAACTAGATAGGGCAAAGGGTAGTCGCACCTCCCATAGAACCCAAAAATTAAGTACGCTATATCTCAGCCGTAATGATATCGATTTCAACTAAACTTTAAAATTTGATGTTACTCATCTTACTTAATCTCACCGCACAAAAACTCACCACATCTAAACTCACCACACCTAAACTCACCACACCTAAACTCACCACACATAAACTCACCACACTAAAACTCACCACACTAAAACTCACCACACTAAATTCATCACACTAAAACTCACCACACTAAAACTTCTACTGAAAAAACACTACGGGGAAGAATTCTACGGGGATGAATTCTACCGGGAATTGCAGGAGTCGTGCACGGGTCCAGCTAGTATTTATTATTTTTTTAGGGTGTTTGCGAATTCGACTAAATTACTGAATAAACTTAATTTTGTCGGTAATGCAGTTCAATTTAGCAAATTTTCGAGCAGACTAAATTGGATGACAGCAAACAGACATATGATATTCAATTGATTATGGACTTTAACAATTACCGGTTACCGAATGGCGATCAATGAAATGCCGTTCAATTAAGTTTAGTCAGCAATTTAGTCGAATTCTCACACACCCTTAATACAACAGATTCGAAAACAATATTTAAAAGAAAATATTAAAAAAAAATCAATTTTAAATAATTGAAAAATTGGCAAAAAATGCATTTATATACAAAAGCCTAAACAAACTAGCCCTGTTTATAAAAAAACAAACGTGGATGAAACCGAAGACGTTATTCGTTAGGGTTTTATCTCGTGGCTAATATTTGACTCAAATGAAAGCTAATTTCACTACTTTTTACTGTATAGATACAAAAACTTGCAAATTTTGTTTTAAATAAAATGAATTTTGGCTAGTTTTATTTAAACAACGAAGAAATGATGCACGAGATGCTTATAGCAACCAGAATTTCTCACTATGTAAAGTGATCTCATCCTTCTCATATTTTATAAGAAAGCCAATATTTTAAATATTGATTTCAAATAAATAAAAGTTACTCACCGCACTCTCGCCAGGTAAATTACACGAAATACGCGGATCGATCAGCATATAGATGAAGCTCTGCTTCAGATGACCCTCGCGCATCTGTTTCTTCTGCTGATTGTTGGCAAAGTACGACATCGATTGCGTCTCATACTGCATATATTCAGAGATGCGTTTAAAGGCGATATCAGAGCGCACGGTGCGATGCAGCTCAACGGAGAATTCTGGAAACAAAGTATTAAAAAAATAGAAAAAATTAAAAAAATAGAAAAAATTAAAAAAAAAATCTAACGCACTGGGCTTCTTGTATTTGAATGCCAATCGCGCAAATTGACGTTGCCACGAAAAATTTAAAATAATTAATTTTGTTGTGGAAATTTTGAACAAAAACATTTCAAATTTATAAACAAAAAAAAAAACCAAATAAATCTTTTGATTAATAAATGCCTGAGCACTACATACTTGTCTCACTGGCAGCATTTTGTCGTTGCTGCTCCTGCATGGCGAGCGTTTTGCGTTTAAACTTGACCAGACGCTTGATGTAGAGGCGCTTAGTGCTCTTGGTAATAGGACCTATAGTTGATATAGAATTTAAATAATATACCCAATTGATTAAAGGTTACTCCTACCTGGTGGCACACCCAATGTAGTCAACTCTGCGCGCAACGCATCCGTCTCGTAGTCCAGCGGCAACGTCACATTCGTCGAATGACTGGTGAATGTTGTATCCAACTCTTTGCGCGCCGCAGGCGTACGCTGCAGCGCTATTTTGTTGCCCTGATTGATGGGCAACTTTGTCTCGTAGAAGACCAAACCATTATCGTCGTCGGTCAGCACATAGGCCTCCGTCATCTGCAGATAGTATTCACCACTTTTGGGTGAACGTATAAAGTTGCTCGCATCATGTGGCGCCGGACATTCGGTGCTCCCATTATGTACAGTGGGCACTTGCAGCTGTTGTTTAGTGCCTTCTGGTGATGCCGTCAACTCTGGCACCGTTTGATAGCTGCTGTCTAGTTGCGGCTCTGGTGCAGGTGGTTCGGGACTTTCTGCCAGTTGTGCTTTTGCCACCTGTTGTATTAGTTGTCCCAGCGACATATTGGGTAGCGCACGTGCAGGCGGCAACTGCGCATATTCAGTATCATCGACGATGTCTCCACTGACGCCACCACCACCGTTGTCAATAACAACAAAAGACTCGTGCGAAGCGCTGCCACAAGCGCCACTGTCCACCTCAATGGCATCCTGCGGCGGCGTTTTAGACTTGAGCTCAATGTTGGTAAAATTGAGATGATCGTGCGCCATCACCTGCTCCAACATTTCCTCGATGTCGTCGTATTGTTGTAGTATGGAGGCGCGTGCGCGTGAACGCTGTACTTTCTCGCGCCATGTGTTGATGAGCGAATTGCGCGAGCTCTCGGCCAGCGGCGCCTTGTGCGTCAGTTCACGCAGATTATCTTCGGTTAGCGTGAATATATTGATGGATTCCGTGGCGGTGTCGGCGGAGGCAGAGCTATTGTGTGCCTGTAAGAAGAAAATAGACACAATTTAAACGATTTCTTTTGAAACCATGTATAATTCTTCTACTGGCTTCGAAAATATGCAAATTTTATATAAAGTAAAAATAGAGGAGGATAAATCTTCAAGAACAGACTTTTATTTCAATGAATGATACACCTTAGTAGCCATTTTTACGATTCGGAAATATTAAAATGTTATATCTACGTTTGAAATGTAAAATTAACAAATTGTTCTACACCATTTTCAACTGAAATTGAGATTTTTTAATTTGAAATTAGTAAAATTCCAAATGAGAATTTTCAAATTAAATTGAGAAAATTCCAAATAAAATTAAGATTTTCCATTTTAAATGGGGAAAAAACCAAATGAAATTGAGATTTATATTTTATATTGACAAAAATCCATATGAAATTTAAAATTTTCATTTGAAATTGTAAAAAATCCCAATGAAAATGGCATGTTGAGATTTTGGCAATAAATTAAATTGAGAATAGACCATGGATCTCACGATTGAACAAACGCCCAATCGTTGACGTCAATATATAAACAATTTAAATATACATTTTGTGATTTCACAATTTTCAATACAAATCTCCATTCCATTTAAAATTTTCCCAATTTAAAATGTGAAAATCTCAATTACATTTGTTATTTTCTCAATTTAAAATGTAAAAATTACATTTGTTATTTTCTGAATTTAAAATGGGCGAATCTCTCTCAATTAGAAATGGTGTTGTTACTAAAGTAAAAAGCAAATTTACCTCCATCTCTGACGGTTCTTCTAACGGTGTTCCGTTCTCTTGAGGCTCTTCTAAAGTTGCCGCATTCGCTGACGGAAACTTGGGCTGCGGCTTGTGGCGCCGATGCGTGATATTTATATAGTACGGCGAGGTGACATCGTAGTTATAATGCAGACGATTCGGCGTCCATTGTGCATCACACTCTTCCGCCGAAGCCACCTGCAGCAGGTTTTTATTTATAACAGGCGATGCTGCCGAAACACGCGTTGGCGTGGACACATGTTGCAACTGCAGCGGCGGCACTGCGCCAGCACGTTGCTGCAACGAATGGTCGAATTTGGTTTGCGACAACAGCGATTGCTCTGGCGGCTTCAGTGCGCACTGCTTACGCTTAAACTTGTCCACGAAAATGTGATCGCGCATTAAAATGACAACCTCGAAGTGACACTCTTCGATGGCATAGAGCACCGGTGTTTTGCGTTCATCGTCGAAAACATCCAGCTGTGCGCCATGTTGCTGTAATAGTCAAAATATTAGAAATAATGTGATAAAGGCAGTTTTTTTAATTAAACTTACTAGCAACATTTTCACAATCTCCACGCGTCCATACATTGCTGCCACATGCAACGGCGTCATATTCTCATCACTGCGCACGTTGACATCCGCTGCATAAAGTTGTTTGTTTATTGATATTTTTTATTTACTCGAGTTTTGTTGATTTAATGATAAAGGAAAAACACATGCGTCGTTGCACTTACCGCCGACCTTGAGGAAGGTGCGTGTTATATCCAGCGACAACTTGGGGTTCGGCATGCCACAGGCAAAGTGCAGCGGCGCAATGCCGCGTTCCTGCTGCACAAAACTTGGATCCACCTGATACTTGTTGAGAATGTTGTGTACATCACTGCAGAAGTTTTAAAATTAGTTAGATTCATAGATGTCCTTTTGCATAAATACCTTTCTTCCTCATCCTCCAGCGCATCGAGCAGGCAGAGCGCCAAGAAGTTAGCACGTTGTTCCATTTATAATTTAGTGTTTTTAATAAATTTAAATAAACAAAATAAACTGGTGTCCCAAAAGTTGCATCCTCAAAGAGTCAAAAGATTGTTTTGAATGTTTTAAAACATGGTTGCCAACTCTACTATTTTATATGGTATTCTATGTCAGTGTTGCATTTTCCAAATTAAAAAAAAGTATCGAAGTAAAATTGTATGCAGCAGTGTTGCCAAATCAAATTATTTTAGTCCAATTAGTCCATGGGCCATGGTTGAAGTATAGTCTTTGGTTGAAGTATATACAGGTTAGTTCATCTAGACAGATAGTTGGCGTACAGAACGTTGAGAATGTCAAGAAAAAAAATATTGAAAATAAAACAATCAATTGTCATTTTAAAATTTATTTAAAGGTTATGTTTTTTGCACTTAATTTTCACTATTTTATTAAAATTTCACTGCACAAATTAACTATTTTACGTTTTATATACACGATGGTTCATTTTAAAGTCATGAAGGTCTTTAACTTTTTTAAATGTTGAGATTTGATGATTTTAGAGTTTTGAATTTTTTTTAATTTTGTGAAATTGTAAACAAAGCATTGATGTTCTGTTTTAAATTTTTCGTAAACAAATATAGAGACTTTCAAACAGTTTTCAAAAAAAAGTAAATTACGCCTAAATTTTAAAGATGACTTAACCTGTATATACTTCAACCATGATTAACCCATCGAAAATTAATTTCTCACTGTTTTTTTTTTTTAAATAAAATGTTGTTTAATAATTTTTCAATTGTATTTTATATTAACGCGTTTACAATCCCAAGAAACAAAACGTACCGTATACGTGCCGTTAACGGTACAGCATATACGGAATCAGATTCCGTAAACGTACCGTATTACGGAGCCGTATACGGTACAGAGAACGGATAAAACGTAACATCGAAAACGGTGTTCGAAACCGTTTTTCATACAGTATCGACGGACCGTTAACGTACCGTATTTTCAAAATAAAACGGAGTGAGCTCCGTAGTCTACGTTACGTTTCTGCACCGTATACGCCCGTATTGTTATTATTAAACGGAGTGGACTCCGTTGAGTGTATTGAAAAACGTACCGTATACGGTACGTTTTTATGCCGTATTAAAAAAAACGGAATGGCATATTTTCCATGTAGTACTGCTTCTTTTTAGTATGTAAAAATAAATACAGTCGAATAAGTTATATTTTATAATACATTTAATTGTATTTATTAAGAGGATATAAAAAATATAATTTATTTATTTACAACAATGGATTTTAACAAACTTATACTTACAAACAAAAATAAGTATAAAATTAATTGAAACAACATTAATAATAAAAATTTAATTAAACAATAGAGTATTTAGATTTTTTAAAATTAATTAACTAAATTAAAAATATGTCCATTGATTTAGCTTCTTCATTTCTGAATTTCTTGATACAAACATCTGAAAATAAATAAAAACAGTATCAAATTTCTATATTCAGCCGATGATGTACATTTCAGACTTTATATTTTACCCCAATAAATGTGTATTTTTCTCAAGTAATTAAATTAAAAGTTAAAAAGATCACGCAAATTCCCATTTTATTAAAAATGACCTCAAAAATGGCAAAGATTGTATTTGTTTTTGCATTGGGTGAAAAAAACTGATCAACCGAATTAACTTATACTCCACATCATAGACCACAAGACATGAAACTCCGTCAATGTAGATGTAAAAATCGTTTTGTTAGTGTGCGTCGCAGTCGCAATTTGGACAACTTTTTATTCAACTTAGACAACTTTTATTCAACTTGGACAATAATGCCACAGATTTTCTCATTTTAGACATTTTTCCCCCTTTATATTCAACATATTCACCACTGCTTTTGATGTTTGCGCCAAACAGAAATTTAATAACAAATTAATTTTCTGACAACGTAAAAATACTCAAAACAAACGTAAACAACGTTTTAGTTTATATATATTTAGTTTTATTCAAAAATTGATAGTGTGGGTACAATTTTCAACCGATTTTGATACGAATTATGGATGATATCGTTGTCAGGCATGATGAAGAGCTATATTTGGCTAAACAAGCGTACGAAATTGTCAACTAGGACAAAATTTTAAAATATCTCTACGGAAAGGGATTATCGGACTGTTAATTGCTTAATGCCCGGATGCATACAACTTTTAACCATGAGTTAGCGATGGAAATCGATTAGTTAATCTGACAATTTCAATATTGATATTAAAACAAAAAATTAAATTTATTTGTCAGATTGTTTTTAACTGATAACTGTATTCAACCGGCCGTAAGTAAATTCACAATTTTAGTTTATTTTATTTAACGTCCTCATTATATTTAAGCGCAATATTGTTCCATATTTGGTATTTACAGCGATATAAACATACACATAATTTCATTATAAAATCGATTTATAATATAAATATTAAGATAAACATAATATATAATAAATTTATTTTAATATTGTAATATTTGCAAAAGTTTTGTCCCTTTTTCCCTAAACTAATGAAAAGGGGGACACACTGGTTTTATTCACCAAATTGCTATTTTTTCTCGTAAATTTTACAATTTTTTCAGAAAATGTTAATTATTTTTTCATTTTTCCCTTAGACTATGAATTTTAGGCATAGTTTTAAAAAAATAGTGCTAATTTTTAGACTCATTACGTGTAACTCAAAACTTCTGCATTTGAGTAGTTCGGTTGCAAAAAATGTGTAAATTTTGGCAAATTTCACAAAATTTTCAGCATCTGAATTAACAAACAGCTGTTTTGTGTTGTTGAAAATTTTACACGGTGAAACAACAACAATGCAAGCAGAGATGCGGCAGAGCTCATGTACACAATCCGTGTACCAAAAAATATCATAAAAAACAGGATTTTGCTATGTTGAATATGTTTTTTGCGAAGTCGCACGTCTTATAGTCTTTGCTCCACATTACATTACAAAATTTTCCATTTTCCCAATACCACATATAGGAAATTTTAAATAGAAATGGCAACTATGCTACAAATAGAAAATATTCAACGGAGTGCCACCTATGAATACTGTCAAATTAAAATTTACTTACATTTGTCGATTTTTTAAATATATTTTTAAATTGATGCAACGAAAGCTGGCCGACCAACCAACTCCTTCATGTTTGAGCCGCAGCAAGCCACTAATAAAAAGCAAAATATGTGAAAAAAAACATTGGAAAATGTTAAACTTCCGGTAAAACATAATCGATGGGAAGTTGTCGCCGCCTGGTTCAAGATGTGCTTTCTGAGAATTTTCCATTTTCTCACGTCATCGCTGCGATTGGAATTTATGTCCGACGATGTCTTGTTTTGTCGTTTCTTGAATTTTATAAATAAATTTCGTTACCATTAAATATTTTTTTAATTGTATGTGTATTTACACTTACCTAATTTGTGTTGTTTCTCATGCACCATCTTCATAGCTTGTAAAAAACGAACTAAAAATTTTATAACAGCGACTGAAAACCGGAGTGAAAACGGTAAATGTTGTCCGTACTTAACGGAGTTAAAACGGTATAAAAACGGTGTAGTCTGTATCAAACGGAGTACTAACGTATACGTCACAACGGAGACAAAACGGTAGAAAACCGGTATGTTCGAATTACGGACAATATACGGCATTTGAACGGAGTGGAATATTTTGGCATGCCGTAAATGTTCCGTTTTCATTCAAGTAAGGACGGATCCGTCTTCTACGTACCGTAATAAATGGAATTGTGATTCCGTTTGTTTACGGAACTACGTTAAAATGTTTCTTGGGATCTTCATAATTATTTTTGTATTGTTTGTCATTAATGTTTTTGAACAACATACATTGTATAAAAGTATATGGTTTATAAATAAAATATACGTTGTAAACGCCTTGATATGACATACTTAAAATAAAATACAAAGAAAATAAAATTAATCAGACTTTTTAACTTCAAAGGAAAATTAATTTAGAATTTTCATTGGGTTAGTTGTAAATAAATTATTGGTTTCACTATTGGTCACTATTAGTTTCTATGAGTTCTAACACAATCTAAACGTTCCTTTTACGAGATATAGAGGTTTTAAGATTTTTTCTAAATACACTATTAATTTCTTTGAGTTCTATAACAATTTTGAATTTTTGAAAAAAATCTCCATAATCCCATACAAAGGCAAAAATGAACATGCAAACTTTGATCCACTCTACAACGCTCCATATACGAGATACAGCCGTACAGAATTCTATTTATGTTCAGACTTCTACCCCTAATTAGTAGTTAATAAATTATTGGCATTAATGTATTTGTATTATTTTGCTTGCAGATTGTATGTAGTAAACCATCAAGAAAATTCTGGAAAATAAAAGAAAAATTCATCGATACCATCCATCGGAATGAAGCAATCTTTATTCCGTCGACCCAATAAAATATATATTAATTTATAAATAAAGAACGCAATTTACGCAAATTTTTATTTTATTGACACTATTAAGTTTCATACATTTTAAAATGCACATGATTTATAATTATTTTGTATATAATAAAATATATTTATTATGTACGCTTTATTAACATAAACATAATTGATATTTTCTAATTCCATACATAAAATTTGTAAAAATCATAAGATATTTTGAGACACATATATCTGACACGTAAACACAAAATGAACTGATAATGTTCAATTTTTCAGTCTGGTATCATACGGCTAGTTATAACTTTTTTATAATAATGCGCTGAATTTTTCGCAACACGCTCTTTATCAGGGCTTGTCATATTGACGTAATAAAGTCCAAACTTTTCACTGCAAAAACATTTAAGATTTAGTTTAAAAAAATAATAAAATCAAATCACTTACGTATAACCGCGCTGCCATTCGAAATTATCAATTAAACTCCAATGCGTGTAGCTGGTTACATTGCAGCCATCATTCACAGCATTTAACACAGCTTGTAAGTGAGCCTATTTATAAATAAATATTTTTTATCAGAAAAGTAAAAACCTAATGTATATAAAAAAACTTACTTTCATGTATTCAATTCTTTCGCTATCATTTAATTCTCCTTCGTCCGACCAACCATTTTCCGTTATAATAACCTCAACATTATCATACTCGTTGCGTATCCAACTGTTTAATAAATTATAAAAAATATAAGAAAAATAAAACGAAATTACTCACTTTAATATGCCTTCTAAACCATCGGGCACACAGTATAACCAATTGGATTTTCCTCGTTTCCATTTCGGGTTCAACGAGTACTTAACCTGTGAATCATGTTCCCAGGATGGTTCATGACCTTGTGGCGGTGATGCATCTTCTATATAACGTGATGTGTAGTAATTTAAGCCCAGGAAATCTGCCGATCCTTTTATAATATCATGCCACACCTGACCAATAGCTTTAAGCCGAGCCCAAGATCGTCCTTCTCTCAGACTATTGCTAACAATATCTTGAATCATAACAGCTGGATAGTTGCCGGGTGTGCTGAATATTGGATGAGCAAGCCAGCCCAACTGTATTTAAATTCGTGTTATCAATATTCAAATTATTATCTGTACATATTCAAATATTACCGCATATTGCATACCACGATCTACAACCGTGTCATCGTTATCTTTAGAGAAATAAAACCGACTACTTAAAGTGATGCCTATTTTTCCATGCTGTTTTACATAATAACGAGATCTATAAAGTCTATATGCTGTAGCATGAGCTCTTAGAGTAGTGTCCATACAGATATAATCGGCAACCCCAGCTGCGTTGACCATTGGGGGATAATTCGCGTTGCCATAACCAGGAATACAATAATCAAATGGTTCGTTAAATGTGATCCACAGTTTTACACGATCTCCAAAATTCTCGAATAGCGTATCAGCATAATATCGAAAATATTTCACCATAATAGTATTAGTAAATCCACCATACTTATTAAGCTCCTCCGGCATATCGTAATGAAACATCGTGACCATTGGTTGAATATTATTGCTTAAAAGTTTATCAATTACCATGTTATAATAATCAATGCCTTTTTGATTTTTCGACGAAACATCGCCATCAGGTAATATTCTTGCCCATGATATGGAAAAGCGATAATGTTGTACCTATATTTAAAAAACAATTCTTCACGCTTATTTTAAGCCATAAATTAACAAACCTTAAGCTCCTTTAGCGCTGCGAGATCCTGTTCAAAGCGATGATATGAATCGGGACCAACATCAGCATTTGAATGATCATCAATCATTTCTGGGTGTTCATGTGTAAACGTATCCCATATTGATGGCCCTTTGCCATCTTCATTCCAAGCTCCTTCTATTTGATATGCAGCCGTAGAGACACCGAATTTAAAATTAGCTGGAAAACTTTTACTACCGATTTTATGTTCTAGGTAGCAAGTTTTGTTCTTATTATCGAGAACATGGTCAGCGTATATAAACGCTATAACACTGTTTTAAACATTAGCAAAATAAAAAAAGTAAATAAAAACAATTCAACACGCTTATTGTATACAAACAAATAAAAAATAAACAAATATATACCACAAAAAAACGACAAGTGGAAAAGTTCTCATCTTATTTTCCACACTGTTCAAGTCAAACTGCTTGCAATGAATGATTATTTATTTCTTGCGTTCATATGATAATTCTGCATTGTTAATAAATGAACATGAACAATTTTTGATACTGATAAGCGCGGTCCATTGATATAATGCACGCTATATTAGGTCATTCATGCCAAATACGTTTTATTATACTAAGAAAAAAGTGAATACAATTTATAAATTAAAATCAAAACATCTTATTAAATAAAATTTATTTATTTTCATTACTTAATTTATTTTATTTAAAATGTATTTTAAACGTAATAATATTATAAAAAATATATATATTTTTGGTTACTCATAATAAAAAGTAAATACATAAAAATATATATTATACATCAGTGTAGTACATTATTCAAATAATTCAAATATTCATTACTTTTTCAGTCGTATTTCCAAAGCAAACAGCAAAATATACTAAATTTTAGTTTAAAAAATTTGTAAACTTATAAATTTTTTAAAAAATTCGTTCATTAAAAAATAGATTAAAAAATAGATAGATTACTATCTGCAAAAATAATAACTAAAAATACATAAATAAATAAAAAATCAATTAGTAAATATACATATTTATTAAATAAATAAATCAATAACCAAAGAATTAATAATATTGTAATTTAAAAATCTACAACTCAAAATAAAATGTCCCATTAATTACTTAATGGTACGACCATTAATTGTATGGTTCATGTATTAATATGTTTTTCTTTTAAAATCAAAAGGTTTCTAATTAATTGTATAGTATTCGAAAAATTCAGACCATAAATTTAAATATTTCAATATTAAAATAGCCAGAAAAAAATACTATATAAATAATAGTTTTTTTACTATTAAAAATATTCAATAGGTTAAATTATTATTTTAATCGGAAAATACCATTAAATATTAGAAAATACCATGACATTGCCATTGAATTTATATGAAAAGATTTATTTTTTGTATACTATTAAATCAATTATTATCCTATTGACAAATTTTAATGGTATTTGAGGGATTTTTTTTCTGGGTGCATCTGTGTCTAAAAATATTTCCAACCCAGATGCTGCTACAGTCGAATATGGTGAATATACTTGACTTAGAAAACGGGATTACTCCCGGTAACTATAATTGACAACGCCGAACAGGACCAGTCGAGAAGACAGTTCAAGTTCAAGAAGGTGAGTGTGAACTAAATACTTGAAAATGTTTACACAAAAATTCTAAAATCTGTCGCTCTGACTCTATGGTTCTGACGTTTCTTTCAGTGATGCCACTTTGTAAGCTTTAGCTCAAAATCAGAGCTTTTGAAAAATTTTGAACCAGCTGTGATCTTTTTCTTTTTTGATCATTTTTTGAGCTTTTCAAATATGTTTTTACATTTTGAACTAAAATTATTGTATAAATAAGTCAGTATAACTATTAAACAATTTTAATAAATTCTGATCTAAAAAAAGTAATACCATTAGTTCATATGGATAATATTGGTTGCATTCAGCGACCTCAGCAGTTGCGAAACTGCTCAGTAACTAATCGCTCACTGTTACTGAATGCACTGCTATCTCAACTGTCAATTTACAAATTAATTTATTATTAATATTTTATTAAAGTAACACACAACTCTTTAATTGAAGGCAGCGCAAATGTAGCGTAAAAATTTCATGCTGGAAAAAGTGGCGACCGCTCACTAAACATGTTGAGGGTAGCATGCCATTCAAGCTCAAATTGCTCAACAGCTCCACAACTGCTAAGGTCGCTAAATGCAGCCATTGTTCATAAAACATTATGCATTTATAATTAAATTCAAAACTTATTTACTTTTTACATTTTAGTTGCAATTACATATTTAAGAACACGAAGTAATAACCTCCAATCGAATTCAAACCGTTAAATTTTTGTAGAACGAAATCAATTGTTTTTTTTCGTCAAATATTAAAATTCCTATCAAAAGAATTTCAGAATATTATCGATTATTGGCATTAAAAGATTATTTTAATGGGAATTGTGCCATCTATTCTCAATTATATAAATCTACTGAAATAGTAGAAAAATTGTTTATTGCAATTTCGTATTCTGGATCAATTATTTCTACTGAAAAGTTCCAAAGAAGTAAATATATCATTTCAGATGCAGAGTTATAGACAATTCAATACTATATACCAAAACAAAAAGTTAAACCCTTCTAAAGTAAAGTAAAACGAAATTCCTTTCTTCAAAAAGCGTCAAAAAATTATAGGGACTAAATTTTTTTCAATTAAATAAATTAAAAACTCTGGGGAAAAAAATCATTATTTGAAAAGTTGCATTCGAATACAATCGAATTAAAGTCAATGAATAGCGATTTCGATTCACTCGTAAAAAAATATAGTTCAAATATTTAAGTTATCTATTGTAAATAAATATGTAAAAAAAATATTTCGAGCTTTTTTTGTGAAAATTTAGCTACATTTTGAGCAAAATGCGTAAAATATGAAGGCAAGACTGGACGTAATTTTCTACAAATATAGAGTCACCCTGTTTTCTTCGTTGAATAAGCCTTCAAATAAAGAGTCACCCTGTTTTATTCGTTGAGTCTTGAGAAAGAATATTTTTTTTAATTTGTAAATAAAAAATTTAATTAATAAATAATTAACAATATCAATATAAAACAATAATAATTTTATTTTAATAATCGGATTTATGGTGGTAAATAAACCGAGTGTGGTCGTTGGTTATTCATCAGATAGCTAATAATATTTAGTCAATATTTGCAGGTCAATTTCCAATTTCATCAAATGTATTCAACTTTATTGGACTCAGAAATTGCCAAATTCTTTGATACATCCAACGATGGACAACTGGAAGATGTGCACAAATACTTCTGTGCAAAAAATAACACATTTAATTGGGAAGAAATTGGGTCACTATTACGCACGGAGCCAACTAGTGAAGGTGACGATTCATTTGTTTTTCTTATTAATTTTTAAATTGCACAATTTTAGATATAACAAATTTAAAATATAAGCAAATCCTTATTGTTGTCCACAGACTACAGCATATATACGTAGCGTGTGAAAGTGTGACACAAAAAATTGAAGATTTCTCAAAGTTCCAATGGCTTGGCAACAATTTAGAGGTGCTGCGACCAATGTTTGTGTCCACAGACGTGTCTGGTCCTACTACAACTGTAGAGCAGTTACTGCTGCTAACATCAATGTTGGAATTCGCACTGGGCAATGTTTATTACAGCGTCACGGACGGGAAGCAACCACCGCATCTGCTGCGTGATTTGCTTTGCACAGCAGAGATGAAACGAATTTTTGGTTGGGAAGCGGTACGTCGTACCGAATGTGGAAGTATGACTAAAAATAATTCGTAATATATTTTTAGATTTCTTTTCTGAAAATACTGCTGGGCACACCGAATGGCATTAATCTGCGCAATATTGTCTGGCATGGTTTTCCACAACCTGATGAAATTCCGCGTTACTTTGTCAGTGTACTGCTAGTGGCAATGCATACGCTGGGACACGCTTTAGAAGTGCAGCAGCTGCAATTGCAGCAAAGAGCGCAGCTCACAGATCTCTCGCGTTACTTTGCAAAATTCGAAGAATCAAAGTCATGCAACAACTTTACAGCAATCGATCTTGAAGCGGCTCTTAAGTCATGCAAGTGGCTAAGTGTTAAACACAAGCTTTATTGGGAGCAACTTTTGATTTATTACAACAGCGCCAATTATTGGCAATACGTTGTATTGGTTTTGCCACAAATCGAGCTGTTGCTACGTCTGCATTATGCGCGCGCCAATGATTTTGATGTGCGCGCCAAACTCGATGAATACTACATCACCATGGACAGCGTATTTGACGTCACTGTGCCCGGCCCTGATAATCGCAGCAATCAACTGCTGCCGCCTGCATCGCAAGGTCTATCAGTCGTATGTCTAAAGTTTATGTATGATCTGTTTGTAGCACCGCAGGGTCCGCGTATACGTGATAAAGTCAGTCACGGCGAGGTGACGTTGCAGTGTCTGGACAATGCACAGCTTTGTCAGCAATTGTTACAACTCTCAGTGTTGCTGTTGACACAGCAGCAACCGCTTAAGACGACTTGGCACTATGAGAGCCGCTTTCATTTAAATTGCATGGCCAGCAACTGTATTTCTAATGCAAAAAACAGTCTTTTGTCGTTGGCCAATTTAAATTCAACTACAAAAATTGAAATCAATAGGGAACAACAGCAATTTATCAGCAGTGCATCACATTCAATTGAAATTGCAATATTTCAGCGCCCTAAAAAGGAGCCTGAGCTAATGCTACTATTGCTTAAAATATCGCAACTAATTGCACAAACATGCGCGAATTATTGCGCAGCTGTATGTGAACGTTTGGTGCTTTTGCAGCAACATGAATTACGCGCTAAGCGTCGCAAGACATTGGAGCAGATGCTCAATGCGTTGCCTGAAATATGGCAAACTCTTTATGCTGTTATCTTTTGTATGGCGCATATTTTTAACAGTTCACAAATGGACTTTGAAGAGAAATTAGCGCCGTCTTTGGATAACATACTAAAGTAATTTGGTTTTTATCTTTTTTGAAAATCTAATTAAGTCTTATTTTTCTTTGCAGATTTCTAAAACAAACTTTAAAAGTTGCTGAAAATTTTGTGAAATACTCTGACAAAGAGAGCAATGAATGGATTAAAGCCTTGGCGCTATGCCAGAGATTTAAAGAGAGTCATCAACGTAATTTTCATTTATGAACATTTTTTTTTGTGTATAAAATAGAAAAATAATTTTTAATATGTTTAAAGGGAAAATAACGATTTTAATTTATTTTAGGTACCTATTTTAAGTACCTATTATTAAAAAGTGATTTAAAATAATAAAATCTATTTTATGATATTTTTTAAAAGCTATAAATGTTTTTTCTGTAAATAATATAATTAAAAAAATATTTTGTTGAGACCTATTTCAATTAAATCCCTTCTTTTAATTTTCATTGAACCGTATATTTTATATCGTCGGTGCAAAACTAACCCACTACATATTAGTTAACTCACAAACCCGAAATTAGACTGAAATAAAATTAGCATCGGATCATTTTAATTTTTAATGGTATCATACATTTTATGTTCTTGTCGAAACCTAATTAAGTAAACAAATATTATTTAATTCATTTATTCGTTACAACTTCTAATAGAAATCCTAATGAAATTTCAATTCTGTCGAATTTGTTTATTTCTTGAATTCAATAAATGTTAATTGATAATAACAGTGACCTCGATGAGCGGGATTTGTGAGATATATAACGAATTTCTTAGTATAGTAAAATTATATTGATTCCCAGAAGAACATTTTAAACTTAATTCGAATTTTTCCTTTAACTATCTAAGTGGTAAAAGTGTCACGCTTCACAAAACTCTGCTTTTTCCCAAGTCTTCCACTTTACACCAAACCAAATTAGCGAATGACTTGCGATTGCTTCTTTTGAGTCTATTGGGTTAGAAAATATGATCCGACTATATTCCGACTATATTCCGACTATATTCCGACTATATTTTTTTAACTTTTTAAGATTTGCTGGTTAAAGGTTTAATTTCTGGACTTCATTTCATAACTTATTTGCAAAAATAAAGTACGAGAGAGAATTGCTTCTAGATCCAGTTTGAAATAATATATATAATTTTATTTTACTATGATATGAATTAAAGAGTGATATGAATTAAAGAGTACACCTTAAAATATTTTTATTGCATTGGTCAGATCGAAATTGTTTAATACATTAGCTGAAATATTCTCAATAGAATAGAAATGAAATCAGAAATTTGAAAATGATCAAAAATCAATGCACACAAATGAAACGCACGAGAATTGCAATTTATTTGTTTGACGTTAAATACACTTTAGGAATATCCAAATTGTGAGAACTTAATTAGAAACGTGAAGTCCATTTGAATTTGTGTAATTGAAAATCTTTAAGCGGGCATATTTTTTTGTACATCATTTAAGAATGTAAATTTAAACCCTTTTATATCTCTACCCATTCACTCGATTTCATTCGATTAAAACTAGGGATGTGCGATTAATCAATTAATCAAAATCTTGATACATAAAATTTCTGATAGATTGATTAATAAATTAATCCGAATTTTGATTGATTTAAAATAAAACAATTAAAGTAAAAAATTATTTTTAAAATAACTAAAAAAATTAAAGGAAGTGTTTTAAATGTTCAAGAATCATATAGTAAAGTATTTTTAAAAATTTTATGATCAAATTCTTTATGTTTGTGTTAAGTACAAATTCGAGATAAAAAGAAGATACAATCATTTAACGCTTCACATATCTTCCCAAGCACAGTTTGAATCAAAAGCTGTCTGTTTCTGTCCGTTCCACAAAATGGCAATATGTCTTTAAAATTCCATAAA
Source organism: Dryomyza anilis (assembly GCA_951804985.1). Lineage (NCBI taxonomy): Eukaryota > Metazoa > Arthropoda > Insecta > Diptera > Dryomyzidae > Dryomyza > Dryomyza anilis. Next base: position 122,676,989 of record OX638130.1, on the reverse strand, counting down.
ATTTTATACTTTTCTAGAAACTTCCATTTATCGAAAATATGCCGGACATATTTCTGAAAATTTATAGAAATTTTTCCTCGGGTTGTTTCTATCACTCGATTTGTATGATCTAAGTCTCAAATAAATTTTTGCCGTCTTTTCTGAAATCGGTCAATTCACGTTCTTAAATTTTCACGTTCTTAAAAAACTCAGAAGGTATATAATCATATTTTCTATATATCTATATCTATATCTATATATATATATATATCTATCTATCTATCTATCTATCTATCTATCTATCTATCTATCTATCTATCTATCTATCTATCTATCTATCTATCTATCTATCTATCTATCTATCTATCTATCTATCTATCTATCTATCTATCTATCTATCTATCTATCTATCAATCTATCTATCTATCTATCTATCTATCTATCTATCTATCTATCTATCTATCTATCTATCTATCTATCTATCTATCTATCTATCTATCTATCTATCTATCTATCTATCTATCTATCTATCTATCTATCTATCTATCTATCTATCTATCTATCTATCTGTCTATCTATCTATCTATCTATCTATCTATCTATCTATCTATCTATCTATCTATCTATCTATCTATCTATCTATCTATCTATCTATCTATCTATCTATCTATCTATCTATCTATCTATCAGATGAAAAAACAAAAGCAAATACAAAGAATAAAAGCAAAAACACAAAAACAAAATCAAAAACAAAAGTAAAATAAAAATACAAAATATAAATACGAAAACAAAATGAATGCAATAACACAAAAGCATAAATACAAAAGAAAAACACAAAAGTAAATCACAAATGCAAAAACAAAAAATCAAAACACAACAATAAAAAAAAACAAAAGCAAATACACAAAGAAAAGCAATAACACAAAAAGAAAAGCATAAATAGAACATCAAAAGCAAAAAAATAATAGCAAAAACACAAAAGCAACACACAAAATCAAAAACACAATATAAAAAACACAAACGGAAAAACACAACATAAAAAATACAAAAACTAAAGCAAAGCCATATCAGCAAAACACAAAACAAATGCAAAAACACAAAAACTAAAGCAAAAACACAACATATAAACACAGCAACAAAAACCCAAAAACAAAAGCGAAAACAAAAGAAAGACACAAAATCAAACCACAAAAGCAAAGACTCAAACAAAAGCAAAAACACAAAATAAAATCAGATAATCAAAAGCAAAATCAAAAACAAAAAGAAAAGCAAAACCAGAAAACAAAAGTAAAAACACAAAAACAAAAGTAAAAACATAATAAATAAAATACAATAGCAAAACACCCAAAAACTGAAATTAACAGAAAAGCAAAAACACAAAATCAAAAACAAAAGAAAAACACAAAGTTAAAAATGCAAAAACGAAAACACAAAAACAAAAGCAAAAATACAAAAGCAAAAACTTAAAATAAAAAATCTAGAACTTACGTAAAAATACTAAAACTAAAGCAAAAGAAAAAAAAAACGAAACATTAAAATTAAAAACAAAAACACAAAGTCAATCTTAAAAATAAAATCATAAGCAAAAATAGAAAATCGCAATAAAAAAAAACATTATAAAAATAGTGAAAACAAAAGAAAAATAAAAACGGGAAAAAGACAAAAGTCTAACACATAAATAAGACCAGAAACCAAATCAAACAAAAGATAAACACAAAAATAAAAATTTTTACAAAAATAAAAAACACGATAACAAACAACCAAAATTAAGTCTTATTTTGATTAAGAAATACTTTTTAATTTTTTTTATAATTCACATAATAATTTTGTTATTACACTTTTCATTTCTTCAATATATAGGTAGCAGAAAATGGACAACTATGCTGAAAAAATGGTTTAAAAAAAATATAACTTGTACATATCGCTCTATTTTTATGAAGTAAATCATTAATTTAAGCTAATTTTCATCCATTACTTAAAAAAAAAAATGTATCAACCGTATTTTCCATATATTAGCAAATTTATGTATATTCTTGTTATTACAAGTAAAATCCTTCAATGTATTTATATTTTCACTCATTTAATACTTTATATCTCTGGTTTCAGAAAAATCGTATTGTTTGATCGAAGTCTAAAATTGAAGCTAAATTGTATTTCTCCTACTAATATCTGTCAGGTGGGGTACGATATTTCTATATTTGAACAAAAAAAAAAACGTTAATTACTCCGATTTCAGTACTAAATATATTACTATTTATAAAATGCTACAATTTTTGCACCTAATCAAAGTAATAATAATTTATTAATTTATTAATTTACAAAATGACATCTTTTCAAATGCCTCTACTTTAGCAAACAGCATTACGTTTAATGTTAAACTTGCGTTAAACTATTTAACCGTCATTCAAATAATACTCCGCCGATAACCACTGCTGCGGAACTGTTTAAACATTTTTGCACTACAATGAGACAGAAATATAACATCCAACATTAATTACCATACCGGATCTACGGCTCTGTGACCTCTTTTGCGGCTGACGACCGACAGACCACCCAGCAATGCAACCAAAAGTCAAAACAACAACAAGAGCGCGATTTATGGGAATTACAGCAAAAATACAAATTCGATCGTATAATGATTTCCACTTATGGTTTTACCATTTTGACAACAATTGTTGTGTTTGTGAATTGAAAATATTCAATCAAATAATTTTACTAATTGAACTAGTTAACTTTAAATAATGTTATTTGAAAAACTGCAATTATAAAATTATTTATTTTAATGAGAAGTCATTGAACGCGAATATTTATTTCTGTATTTACAGTTAAAAGTTATGTATTAAATTACATTAAAATATTCAAATGCTTTTGTGCCACTTTAATTAAGTCAAAATTCATGTTTTTTTTTTCTGTTTGTATTTTCCAACCGATGCCACTTGTTTTGTTATATTGTATGGTTTTATTTAGAGCTTCCCTTGGCCATACTTCAGCGCGTAAAAATGGCAAGGTGAGGCACGTTTAAAGGGTTTGTCCACATGTCACCGTTTTTGCTGCGATATGCATGATATTCCCAGCGATACCAAACAATGTAATGTTCACCTACACCACAAATTGATGGTGCGCTGCACTCAGAAAAACGACATATCATACAATTAATAGTTTTTTTTATATTATTAAAATAGTTATTTCTTTTATGTAAAATTATACAAATGGATTAATTATTGTTTAAATAGGTTAAATACCATTAAATAACATTGAGAAATGCTAAAATTGTAAAACTAAAAGTAAGTGTAGTATTGACCAACTTTTGGGACGTATTTTATGGTGTGATAGTTTCGAAAAATATTAGTTGGAAACACATTAGGGCAACACAAAGTACCTACTAGTCAAGTCTGTCATATATTTAGAGAGTATAACAATTTCAATGTATGGAAATATTTGGAAATATTTTTTTAATTTAGAAAAAAATATTTTCCAAATATTCATTTCGAAAAATGCATGACACCTCCGACACCTGAAACCAATTAAATAATTTTAGTTTTTTTTTTTTAAACGGATAATTTAAATAAATAACAAAACGTAACAAATGGATTTTTTACGCTTATTTAAAAAAAAGTTCAAATTTTTAATAAACATTTTATTTTTGCCTAAATTCGAATTTGCACAAAAAAATTAAAATTTTAGTAGAAAAATAGAATTTTTATTTAAAACTCAAATTTCAGGGACCGCAAAGAACCGAAACCGTTTTTTGGAACAGGAACCAGAATCACAACCGTTATTAAAAAAAATTGTGGAACTAGAACCGGAATCGGATCCCATATAATTTGTTTCATTGGAACCGGAAGCGGGACCGTTATTTTAAAAATCTTAGAACCAGAACCGGAATCGATATTCAAAAGGGTTTTAGGAATCTGAAACGGAGCCGTTTCGATTTAAAAAAAGGAACCGTTATAATAAAATGTGTGGAACCGAAATCAGAAACATTTTTGGTTGGAACCGGAATTGAAACCGGAATTCATATAAGTTATTTTTGGCTGGTAGACGAATCGGAACAACTATTTTAAAATTATTGAAATCAGAACTGGAACGGATATCCAAAGAGTTTTAGTTCCTGTCAAATTTTGACTAAAAATTCAGATTTTGAATTAAACTTCAAATGTTGATTAAAAATTCAAATTCTAAATAACATTTTCAACTCGAATAATAACTTATTTTCTATTATATTTTAATTTTCCCCAAAAAGCACTGAAAAATGTTTTTTTTTGTTGCAAAAATTTTACAAAAATTAGAACCAGAACCGGTATCGATATTTTAAAGGGTTTTAGTCAATATCACGGAATCGGAATCTGAACCGGAGCCGTTTCGATTTTTGGAACCTGAACCGTTATTAAAAAATGTGTGGAACTTGAATCAGAAACCATATCTTTTGGCTTGGAATCGGAATCGCAACCGTTATTTTAAAAGTATTGGAACCAGAACTGGAACCGATATCCAAGAGACTTTTGTCCCTGTAAAATTTTGACTAAAAATTAAAATTTTGAATTAAACTTAAAATTTTGGCTAAAAATTCGAATTCTCACTAAAAGTTTAAATTCTGTCCAAAAATTTAAATTTTGACTAAAACTTAAAATTTTGACTCTGAATTCAAATTTTGACTAAAAATTCAAATTTTGACTCTGAATTCAAATTTTGTCTTAAAATTCAAATTTTGACTAAAAATTTAAATTTTCACCGAAACTCGAAAAATAACTTCATATTTTAATTTTCTCCAAAAATTTTCAATGAAAAATGTTAATTTTTGTTGCCAAAATTTTACAAAAATTAAAATCAATTTAAAATTTTTGTTTAAAAAAATTTTGAAATTAGTTAAAATACATTTAAAATTCTGGAGGCTAAAATATAAAACGTAGAACATCAGAACTCTCGAAAAGAGTTGCTATTGCATTAACATATCTCTCAATGTTTTCGGTTGACATGGTATCTGGAAAACTGTTTCTGATTTGTTATGCAGATGTAAACGTCATGTCGCACCAAACAACAACGTATGTTGTTTCGATTTTCCCGAGCACTTTGGATCGTGCGCATCGGTTGAGTGATTTTTGACTAACGCCAACTATAGACGCAGACGACATGGTTCGAAACAATCCGAACTGTTTGTGTTTTCATGGATACCCTAACGATGTACGTAGTTAGTGATGTCGTTATTTGGGTGCACCACACAAGGGTTCGTTGTCATCGTTACGCTTCTACGTTAGCAGTTGTTGCGGTTGTTTTTACTGGTTGTGGAGATACCTTTTTTTTCGTATCTATTTTTCAGTTTATCCACTGATCTTGTGCCGATAAACGTTATAGTTTTTATTATGACTCCAGCGAAGTGAGTCGCATTTGCAGTTGACGTTTAGAACTCGGGCCAGGCAGTCGTATTCGCCAGATACTCTCTATTGGATTATTTCAGATATATAGCAGTTTTACAGCACTTGAATAGGTGAGTTTATGGAACAGAACTTTCAGGAATTACAAGAATATTAAGAGTGGAATTAAATTACTAGAACTGAATTGTGTAACATACAAAAATCAAGCGAAAGAATATAACAAAAAAAAAGAATTTTATGAAATTTGTTTGTGGAGTAAATGTAGTTGTGAGCAAATTTGCGATTAGTAGTTTTACAAAATAGTAAAAAAAAATAAATACATTATAAAAGTGTAAATAAATTTGCAATACCATCAGCATATATAAAGGTCCAAAAATTGGTCACCTCTCGGACGTTTCGTTTATATTTTATAGTCATTTATAGTTAATATTTCGATTTCTCGAGTTCTGCTGTTTTTAATACCAAATCAATAGACTTACTGTGAGATAAAAATTGTAAAGTTTGAACGCTGTACCGCGCTCCATTTAGATTTTACACGCATTTGAAGATACAATTTTTGAGTTGCAGACAATTATTTCTTATGATTTTTATATGAAATCATAGGATTTCATATTCGATAAACTGTACAAAGTTTAAACCCTCTACGATACACCGTTTGGATTTTGAAGTTATTAAAGTAGAAAATCGGATTTCTTGAATCCTAAAAATTAATTTGTTGTAATGGCATTACAAATTAAGTAAGAATATGATGTCATTATCTAATTCAAAACCAGTTCGAACTATCGATACCAATCGGTTAGCTATTTTTTGCTGGAAATTCTGTGTACAAGAGTGTTGCATTTTTTGTAAACAGTTGAGGAAAACAATTTGGTAACATGGGTAATTTTTTGGACTACAATATTATTCAAAATTTACACAACTAATCAACTAAGCAATGAAACTTGGAATTAACAGTAGTATATAAATCATAAAATTATACACGCTGCAAAAAAAGGGCTCTCCCAAACATAATTTTGCAGGCATTTACATGTATGCTTGGAATTTTATGTAAACCTGATAAATCATTTGTAAACAGGGTTGTATTGAGACTTGAACAGTGTTGTAATGAGCTCTGACTTACAGTATAATATCCCGGAAACATTTTAATGTTGCCCCTTAAAATAGAGTATGTTTTAATGGAAACATAATAATTACTACATCCAAATAAATTAAACATTTTAATGTTGCCCCTTAAAATAGAGTATGTTCTAATGGAAACATAATAATTACTACATCCAAATAAATTAAATATTTGAACCGAAACATAAATATGTTCAAAATAAAATATGATTTTGAACGACCTGAATATAAATATGTTTCCAGTGAAACATATCAGTTGTTTCAGTTCAAAAAGTAGTATGTTTGCATAGAAACATTTTTAAATATTTTTGGATAGAAATCCTGAAAATCAAATAAAAATAAAATATTGTTTTTTTATTAATTTTTATTAAAAATCTTTAAACATGCACAGTGGGAATTTATAATAATTGAATTCATATACAAATTTTTAAATGAAAATCGAAACACAGATTTTTATTTGTGGTTTTTTCACATTAGTTTCAGAAATTATATACTGAACTATATTATACTCTGTTACTATTTGTACTTTTTTTTAACACAATTTATATATTTATTTAATTTACAAATAACAAAAATGATCCTATACGTACTTCAAACGACGACAAAAGAGACGTAGGTAGAAAATTCTGCTCAACAAGTGCCAACTTCGTATACAAGAAGAATTGCAAGAATACACTTATTTAAATACAATTTATTTTTTGTTTGTTTTTAAACATCAATATGTTCAAACGATGGCAAAAGATGGCGTAGGTAGAAAATGCTGCACAACGTTGCCAACTTCGTCAGTCGATAAATTATCGAATTAAGACGAGCGTTGCGAACATACGTTGTATTTAGATTTGATTAGCATTTTCTGTGTTTCGAAACATAGTTTTAACCAAGTAAATTGCCAAGAAATACTTTATTCAAACGCAATTAAAATTTTATGTTGGTATTGCAACATATTTATGGTAAATTTGACAGATTCTCCTGGACAATATAATAATGTTTACACGTGAACAAAAATAAATTCTATTTCGATTATAATTTAATTACACTTCATTCCTAATACATGTATGGTAATTTCGTATTACTTTTTAATTACATTGAAACATATTCAAACAAATCTTTTCTATCCATGTATAAATTCAATTCTTAACTCATTAACTGAAAAATGGCGGATCTGAGGTATCGATATCTTCAGATGATTTAATCATAATAAAAATAAATATATTTTTTTTAGCTGATAATGAAATATTAAAAAATCGAAGAGTAAAAAGTAAGAAGTTAAAAGTTAAATCGTTATCTGAGAATTTGTTTGATGCATACGCTATTGGGTCATATTAATAAAAATCGACTTTACTCAAAACTTGAAGCAAATGCTCCGAATTGTCAAAATATTACGCATTTCATTTAATTAAAATACTAAAAACTATTAGCTAATGTTTAAAAATATATAATTTTAAATTGGGGGTATTGATAAAAACGTTAAACTGACCATTTACTATAAAAATTCTGAAATAAAGTAAATTTTTTGCTCAAAAATATATAAGTTTGCTAAAAAGTAAATACTTTTTATACCCTACACTAAGAGTGAAAGGGTATATTCTGTTTGGAACGCCATTTGTAACACCCATAAATGTAACACCTTATAAATATTTTTTGATAATGTTAAAATTTCCTTTAAAACCTACTAAATGCACATATATATTTTTAGTAGTATCATTAAAAAAAGACAAACAAAGGAAAACATCGTAAAACATCTATGTTTTTTTGGCATCGATGTTTATTTTTGAAACATCAATGTTTTTTCTGGCAATGTTGCAACCCTAGTCTTGCTAAATATATTTTTCTAATTTTGTGAAAAAAAAATCTTCCCTCAAAATATGTTTGGGAGAAAAAAAACTATTGAATTAAATACAAAATAATTGATTTCTTAAAATAAAATTGGGGGAGTATTTATAAAGAATTGGCTTAAAAATATCAGAAAATCGAAATCTGAAGAGTATTTTTAATTTTACATATTCGAGTGATTAATTAAATTGATCATATACATTTCATAATAAAACAAAAATCCAATCCCAATATCTAAAATTAAATACCGAATTTTAAATATATTTTTAAATGTTTTTTTTTTAAACACCCAATTTTATAACGTCTCGTATACCAAAAGTTCCGAACTTTACATTTCAACATTTTATTTGGGTGACTTTTCATAAAATATGAAAATGCGTTTGAACTAATGAATTTTTCAAGGACATTTTTTCAGATCCAAAAAGTCATAAATGATATTGGTTTATGTTTAATGATTCGAAATTTCAAGTTTTAGAGTCAACCCTCCGATCATATATTTCTCGGTGACAACGATATCGGCTACAATTCGTTTTAAAATAGGTTGAATATCGTGTGACTATAATTTTTGATTATTGTATCAAACGAAACATAGTCATGATCGATATATTTGAATACGAGATTTCAAATATATCATTAAATGCGCCACCTAGCCTACCATGTCACGGAGCTCTTCGATGATCGAAATTTTCTCGAACTTACCTCGATACAAAGTTTAATCTCGTTGCTTTACTGTTATTATTTTTTATATTTATTTTAAATCAATCTCGATATCTTTTCACTATTCTATGCGGTATCAATGCAGAATCGTTTTTTTCTCGTTTCAAAATAAGCTGAGATATGTCTCATCAACCTAAACTTGCAGTTAGTACGTTTTGACATTCGATATCTTGCGAATTCCCAGAAATATTGTTTCGTTCTCGGATCAAAATCGAAACGAATGGCAGACTGGATTATGATTTGTCCCCAAATATTTCCAGAACTTTTTTTTTCAAATTCAAAAAGTTATCAATAAGATATGGTTAGACTCTAAGAGTAGTTTGATATTTTAAAGTTCTTCGACTAATTACTGACTTTTTTAATTCCACGTTTTATCTTTGTTGGGGAGTTTTGGTCTTATTAATCTGAAAATATTGAACTTAGGATACTCAAATTATGAATTAGGATTCCTATAGTATACGCAAATAAAACTTAATAACGATTGGGAAAATCGAATATAGAATTATGTAAATTATTTTTATTTAATTAAAAATTACCCATGTATTAGATTTTATATTTTTAAATAAGAAATTCATTTTTCATTATCTACTATTTTTTTTTTTAGCTTGTCTTATTAAAGATCTTTGCGATGGTGGGTCGTATCTCCCTGCAACTGCTGCTGATGTCAGCGCTACTGCTGCTGCTGCTCAGTCAACAACTACATGCCATACATATACCGCCGGATGTTGAAGTGCTGGATGGCTATGAATTTGATGATTCACCCGAATATTATCCCACAGATGCCAACTACTACGAAGCACGTAGTCTGCTCACGGGATTGCACAAATCGATACGTAACAAGCGTTCCATTCAAATACTAAATCCATCTGTGACATCAACCGACGACTCATCTGCGTCTGCTACTGCTGCTGGAGAAATTGCGTCGACTTTTGGCCAGGACGTTTCCAGCAGAGATGCACGTAATGTAGGCAGTCAACAGATCGCAGTGCGTGACAAGCAGCCGGCTGGCAATCAGGAAGTACCATTGGAACGTCTACCAAAAGCTGAACAACAAATAATGGATCCAGACTTTGATTACTATACACAAAGAAGACTTTCGCCGTGGAGTGATCCGTATGCAACGGCGGCCAGTATGCCGCATGGTGGTGCCTACCGCGGTGAAATGGAAGATGGCGATACCGTTGCCGCAGAGGCGACAAACAGTTATATGGCACGTGGTAGGCAGGCGCGCGTCAATTTTGTAACACAACCCAAGAAAGAGGGCGAAATCATCAAAGAGATACCAGAGCCAATACTGACAAAAGTACCAGCGTCCAAAACATTCTATGATTCGAAATATGCTCTCTCGCAGCCATCGTATAATTACGATATTTATCCGTCGCGTTCATACGATCCGTATTTGAGACGTTACGATCGGTAAGTTTGTTTTGATATTTCAAAAAAATCAATTAAAATTAATTTTTTGTAACATGCAGATTTGATGAGCAGTTTTCGCGCTACGATCCGTACAACTATGAGGATCACTATTTGCATCGTCGTCATTACGATCCCTATGATAGCTACAGTCCACGCAAGCCCTCTTATCCGGAGCCCTACTATAACTATCCGGATAGGCGTTATGATATTCCAGAGCCTCGCGATTATGTGCCACTCTTCAATAACGAAGTCTTTGATAAAGCACCTTATCCAGCGGCTGCTTATCCATCCGCTAAGTATCCGGAGTATGCGTCGTTAGGCAAAATCCCGGATTATCCGCTTGGAAAATATCCTGACTATCCGAACGCAAAGTATCCGGATTATCCATATGCCAAATATCCCGAATATGCTGGCGCCAAATATCCGGATTATGCTGCTGCCAAGTATCCGGATTATCCGCGTACTCAACGTCGCATTGTCTACTATGCACATCTACCGGAAATTGTACGTACACCCTACGATTATCCGCACAACTATAACCGTGATCGTTACGACGGTATTTCAAGCGGCGTCAAAGGGAACACTGGCGCTTATAAGACAGACAAACCAAGCGGCTCTGGTGCTCCCGGTGCTTCTGGTGTCGCCAGCAGCAATACAGATCCTTATGATTACATGAAACGTGATAAAAAGGATCGACCCACTCCAAAGCCAAACAAGGCAAATGTGTCCGTGTCCAGGCAATAAAATGCTTTTTATTTTAAAATGCAATACTGATAGGTTTTTTTAGGATGAAAAAAATACCGAAACAAGTGAAATTACTCAATTTAGCTTAGAGCGTATTCAACGTATTTTTAATTTAACTCGAAACGTTTTTGTTTTTATTTTATTTTAATGTTTTCCAAATATTGTATTAAATAAATACAAATTTTTAATAATATCCAATGTTTATCTTTTTATATGTTAGCAAATGAAACAAATATACAGGGTGTTTGGTTCATCGATGTCAATAACTCGGGAGGTGATTCTATGATTAAAAAAAAATAAGAAAATGTAAAATAAAAATATGTCCTATTTTGCACCCAGTTTAATTTACAGGGTGTTTAGGGATTTTTCACTCAAAATTTAGACAATTGAATTACCTTTCCAATGGTATATTACATCCTCGAATCCCATGATTTCTTCCTTTTTTAAAATGTACGTAAAGTTGAAATTTACGAAAAGGAAAATACAAATTTTTACTTTTTCATTGATTTTCTCAAAATTTCGTTATAGATCACCCCATTTTTTCCTAATTTATAATGACAGACCAGTACATTTCCAGTACTTTCTAACCAATTATAGTTATAGAAAAATTTATATTTTTATTTTTGTAAATATCAAATTTACATACATTTTATGAAATGAAGAAATCATGGGATTCGAGGATGTGATATACCATTGGAAAGGTAATTTAATTGTCTAAAATATGAGTGAAAAATTGTTATTCGTTTATTAACAGATTAAATTTTATTACCAATTTTCTTCAATAGACTAAGTAATTAATATGCATTTACTAAACACCCTTGTTTACTAAACACTGGTTGCAAAATAGGACATATTTTTATTTTACATTTTCCTATTTTTTGAATCATAGAATCACATCCCGAGTTATTGACATCGATGAACCAAACACCCTGTATAATATAGATTCGTTGAACATTTTATATATTCGATATTGTTTTCTGTAACTTTGTCGATTAAAATTTAAATTCTGGGATATTCATAAATTTACTTATGGTCGAAATTAAAATTTTTTATAACTAAAATAACTTTAAATTAAAAATTATCGAAATCGGAACGTTACAGATGAAAATATAATTTAAAGTTTGAGATTGCTTCGAAAAATATTGCGATATCGATATGATAAATGTTAAAATATCGTATGTTCTCAAAGAATTTCAATTTTCGAGAAATTTTAAAAACTAGAATAGATAAAGGAACGAAATAGAAGTTATTCAAGAAAGCTTCGACGCAAAAAAGATCTCCAGGGCATGGCTGAATGGTAACGATTTAAACTCGATTAAATTATTTTTATGTTCTAATAAAGTCGAATTCTAATAACCGATGTGAGATTTCAATACTTAGAATATCTGAGACATATTGAATATTATAAAACAAATTTAATATTTCAAAGAGAGAGATTAAATTTCATGTGAAAATAAAATATTTATTAAATCATTAATTTATTTATTGCAAATTGAAATGATACTCGAAACTGACATCAATTTAAATTTTTTTCATTTTTAAATCAAAATCACAATGTTATACCAAAATTTGAAAATCGATTTTGGTTTTAATAAAATAACAAAAAAAATAATTTTAAAAAAATAATTTATATATTTCTCTAATTTATGGTAATAATATAGAGTAATTTATATATATACTAGCTGGACCCGTGCACGACTCGTGCAAAGATTTTGTGAATTCAAGGATGTGGAGTGATTTTATTAATACTTATAAAGAATACTTAAACCATATATTCAAAATTTTACGTAAATGTTGTGCAGAAGTTTTTTGTTGTTGTGTTTTTAATTTTGATGCTGCATTTATACTTTTGTTTTTGTGTTATTGCTTTTGTATTTATACTTTTGAATTGTGTGGCTTTTGTTTGTGATTGTGTATTGCTTTAGTTTTTGTGTTTTTGTTTTTCTTTTGTTTTTGCTTTTATGTTTTGCTTATGTGTTTGGTTTTGATTCTGTGTCTTTGCTTTAGTTTTTATGTTTTTGCTTTTCTTTTGTTTTTTGTTTTTCGTTTTTTGTTTTGCTTTTGTATTTATGCTTTTGTTTTTGCGTCTTTGCTTTTGTTATTGTGGTTTTGCCTTTGGTTTTTGTGTTTTTATTGTATTTTTGCTTTTGTTTTTGTATTTTGCTTTTGTGGTTTTGCATTTTTGTTTTTCTTTTGTATTTATGCTTTTGTGTTTTTTTTTGTTTTTGATTATGTATTTTTGATTTGATTTGTTTTATTTTTGTTTTTGCTTTTATTTTTGTGGTTCTGCTTTTATTATTTGTATTTGCTTTTGTTTTTATGTGATTGATTTAGTTCCTGCTTTTTTTTTGTGTTTGGTTTTTGATTTTGTTTTTGTGTTTTGCTTTTGTATTTTTTATGTATTTGAGTTTTTTTGTTTAATCTTCGTAGGTTGTGTATGTGCCGAGTTATGCCTTTTTGAAAGTTTAGGTTGTATGGAAGGTGCCACGCCCATTTGTCCAATCCCGCCCATATATAGCCTATGACATCCTCCGGACTCCATAGTATCCTGGTGCAAAATTTCAGTTAAATCAGTTCAGCGGTTTAGACGTGATGCTGGAAAAAACAGACAGACTGACAGACGGACCCACGGACTAAGAGTTTTATATATATAGATATGAATTTATGACATATGTATTTTTAGTGAACATTATTATAATTTAGTTTTTGTTTTTTATTAATTATGAAAATCATAAATGTTATGCACTAAATAATAGCAGATACACCTTATTATTAATATTTTTTGTGTTTGACTGGTCATAACTTTAGTCAAATCCGTCCGAAATTTTGTTGGATTTATTTCAAAATATAACCTAAAGTTTTCTCATTCGAATACAAAGGAAATCAGCTCAACAACTCAAATCTATAAAAAGTTAAAGTACAAAATATGTAGAAAAACACGACAATTGTTTGAAAAACTTGGTGCAATCTCAAAAAAAAAAAAAAACTGAGTATGAGGTCGTGTTTAGAATCTTGACGTCCATAAGATCACCTCATAATACACAGTTCACCTTGTAAATACTACTGCTTTGCCCATTTCTATATATTATGTGGAATACGGGTCGTATGAGTGATATTAGTAAAAATTTTAAAAAGTTTTAAAATTCTAAACGAATTGATCTGGAATAATATTTGAAGAAAAAATGTAGTTACGATTTTTTGCATGTCCCTATTTATTTCGAAACATTTTTCAATTCTACTACTTACGATGTTTAGATTAATCGTTTTATACACAAATGGTTAGATATTCCGAATTTCGGTAAACGGCAACAGGGAAATAATACGTATAGCAACATTTTGTCACATGTTTAATAAAAATTGAGACTAGACAGTGTTCACTTTGATGGAAAATGCATTGGAAGTTATATATTATAAATTTTAATGTTGGTTATGATGTTCTGTTCGATATGAACGTTTTCAAAAAACTAATTAATCTTTTTTTTTTCAAAATTACTTAATTGATGTACATTTTATTTTAATTTTAAAATTAAAAAAAAAAATTGTAACAAAAAAAAAATGTCCGAAAAAAATTTTTTTTTTCAAAAAAAAAATGGTTCGAATTTTTATTTTTCGAAAACTTGAAATTAATAACACAGTGCGACACTAAATTTAATGACGGAGGTTTGACAATTTTTTTAGAATCAAATGAAGAACTTCAGTTTTACGAGATATATCACCATAAAGGTCCTAAAGTGAACGCAATATTACAGTTGATTTATTGAGAAAACTGTAGTAGTTATGGATTTATTGTCTGGGAGCCAAATGTAGACACTATCCAATGCTTTATATGTGTAGTACATATTAAATTTCTATCTCGTCCTTTTAATATCAACATTAATGATTTTCAAAGGATCAATCTACATAATCGACTAATTTCATATTAAGGAGTTGCAAATGTATCATATTATTCATGGAAAAAATATTCAGCATAAAAAAACATAAAAAGTGGCCAAATATGTCCAAGCCTAGCACTGCAAAGTATTTTTTTATTTTATATGAAACTGCAGAATACTAAAGTTTTTCGTAGCTTAAAATCGAATGATTCTTTATCGGTGCCAAGGATTTGGCTATATATTTAATATCCAGAATGAGTCAAAAATTTTATCATACTATAAAATTATTTTCTATCACGTCAGGATTTCGAGGTATTGACTGCCAAATATCTGGTAAATCCTTAATTATTCATAGTAACATTTCTGGAAAACGGTATTAGATATGGATTTCTTCACTGAAAACCAAATGTTGGCATTCACCTAAGTATCTTTTCTGTAGTATATTTTAATTTTCTATCTCGTCCTTTAACCATCAATATTGAGGATTTTCAAAAAATCTCTGCAGATAATTAGTCAAATTTATAAGAATAATTAATAAATGCATCATTTTGTGTGTGGGGAAAATATTAACCACATCAAAACAGTAAACATTTTCATAGAATTCAAAGTCATGCGAGTTATGGTTTCTATTATATTAAGCACTGAAAGTATATTTTTCAAATTTTCAAGAGTATCTCTGGTACCAAAACACAGTGGGCTTTTGCTGCACTGTATAATAGTTTTGTGCCATATAAAAATGTTTTCCATGAAAAGATGTTGTTAAGCACCAGCTCAGATTTGAATCTGTGCTACGGGTTCTTTCGGCTCGCAGTCCAACACACTAATCGCTGAACCATCGACGCTACTTGATATAAATGTTTATATCCATGTTTTGGGTGTATAAAAGAAATGCTTTTTAAACCGTAGAATGTCTAAAATTTTGTTTTGTTTTTTTTTGTTTTTAATATCTTTGAAACACGTTTGAGACGCGCAAGTAAAAAACTTTTTTCCTAGAATTGTTAATGTGAGCACAGTGTTATATTTCCAGTTTCCAAAGGTATTTTCGAGTTTAAAATTAAAAAAAGAAGTCATTTTCAATTTCAGTAACGCAAATTTTGCTGTTTCGCATTTTTAATACACTTTAAAATATTGAATCTGTTTGACGTTCGACCTTTTTCAATTACTTACTGCCTGTTTGTAAATGATTAAAAAGGAATTAAAATTACTTGCGGCCATGTTAATTACACTTGGTTAAACAAACCGGCAAAATATAAATGTTACAAATTTAAATGCAGTAATAACATCTTTGACATCAATACAAAGTAAACAAATCAAAAACGTTCCAACAGAAAATTCGACCATGCTGTGCCACAAAGCAAGGACAACCAAGCGACAAACCGACCGGGAAATCAACCGACCGACCGACCAACCCCTTTAATACGATTTCATGAAAACCAAATCATTTCCCTTCATTTGTTGCTGCCGGGCTGGATTGCTTGTGCAAATAATAAAACATAAATCAAAAAGTTTTTATTAAATATTCCGGTCAATTTGAATACACAAACATTAACCCCCTCCGGTGCGGGGTGCGTTGCGTATTGGCACAAAACTCCCCATGCCCCACAAATTAGCCACATTCTCTGGCCGTGGGTAGTAGTAGTCGCCGCCGCCGCGTCACTTCCGGTTCACGGAAGTCGGTTTAATCTCGCGTTAATAAAACGATGACGTGCCTGTGCTGCTGTGCGTTGACAGCAGAGCTTCGTACTTACTACAATTTGTGCGACTCATGCCTCATACAAAAAATGTTTTCTTTGAAGGAAGCACAAATTCCATGACAGTTAAAAGTTGCAGAAAATGCGGCAATAGTCAAAATCAACAACATTTGCATTGAAACAGCAAAAACAGTTGGTAACGTTTGTCAAGTTACTAAATGGTTACAATCTTTCCTGGACTCAAACCACCCTCAGACATTTAAATTTTTTGTGGGTCGCATTAAAATAACTTTGGAGAACATTACTGCTGCCGTCGCAGCCGCCGCAATTGGCTTCAAAGGCATCTCAGGAATTCTTAATTAAATTTACAATTAAAATTACAAACGCACAAATGTAGTTGCGAGTTGGCCAAAGAAACTCTAAAGCAACAGGACCTCTTTGGCACTGGCAGCAAATGTTGGAGTTTTAAGCTAAGACGTTTAAGTTTTTGTCTTGTATTTTCTTGTTATTTTTTTTTTTTAATCTTTTTATGGGAAAGTTATTTTTTATGGTAAGTAACTTTTTCCTTTGATGGGTCAGCAGCAGACACGTTTGTTAATATTATTCGCATTTTTTGAAAAATAAAAACATTTTGTATGAAAATCAATTTTTAACTATTTTTAATTATAAAATGATTATTTTATAAATTTTCTACAAATTTTCAGAATTTTTCAATTAATTTTACCGACAAAAATATAAAATTTCTTATATTTTGAAAAAAAAAAAAATATTTTTTTGATTTTAAGTTAAATTCTACATATTTAGTGATAAATTAAATTTTTAGTGAAAAATAGAATTTTTAGTGAAAATTGAATTATTGAATTATTAGTGAAAAATTTAATTTTTAGTGAAAAATTTAATTATTAGTGAAAATTTGAATTTTTAGAGAAAAAAAAGAATTTTTAGTGAAAAATTGAATTTTTAGTGAAAATTTGAATTTTTAGTGAAAAATTTAATTTTTAGTGAAAATTTGGATTTTTAGTGAAAAATTGAATTTTTAGTGAAAAATTGAATTTTTAGTGAAAAATGGAATTTTTAGTGAAAGATTTAATTATTAGTGAAAATTTGAATTTTTAGTGATAAAAATGAATTTTTAGTGAAAAATTTAATTTTTAGTGAAAAATTGAATTTTTAGTGAAAATTTGAATTTTTAGTGAACATTTGAATTTTTAATGAAAAATTGAATTTTTAGTGAAAAATTTAATTTTTTAGTGAAAAATTTAATTTTTAGTGAAAAATTGAATTTTTAATGAAAAATTGAATTTTTAATGAAAAATTGAATTTGTAGTGAAAAATGGAATTTTTAGTGAAAAATTGAATTTTTAGTGAAAAATGGAATTTTTAGTGAAAAATTGAATTTTTAGTGAAAATTTGAATTTTTAGTGGGAAATTGAATTTTTAGTGAAAATTTGAATTTTTAGTGAAAAATTGAATTTTTAGTGGAAAATTGAATTTTTAGTGAAAAATTGAATTTTTAGTGAAAAATTGAATTTTTAGTGAACATTTGAATTTTTAATGAAAAATTTAATTTTTAGTGAAAAATTTAATTTTTAGTGAAAAATTGAATTTTTAGTGAAAAATTGAATTTTTAATGAAAAATTGAATTTTTAATGAAAAATTGAATTTTTAGTGAAAAATGGAATTTTTTAGTGAAAAATGGAATTTTTAGTGAAAAATGGAATTTTTAGTGGGAAATTGAATTTTTAGTGAAAAATTGAATTTTTAGTGAAAAATTGAATTTTTAATAAAAAATTTAATTTTTAGTGAAAAATTAAATTTTTAGTGAAAAATTGAATTTTTAGTGAAAATTTGAATTTTAGTGAAAAATTTAATTTTTTAGTGAAAAATTAAATTTTTAGTGAAAAATTGAATTTTTAGTGAAAAATGGAATTTTTAGTGAAAAATGGAATTTTTAGTGTGAAATTGAATTTTTTAGTGAAAAATTGAATTTTTAGTGAAAAATTGAATTTTTAATGAAAAATTTAATTTTTAGTGAAAAATTAAATTTTTAGTGAAAAATTGAATTTTTAGTGAAAATTTGAATTTTAGTGAAAAATTGAATTTTTTAGTGAAAAATTAAATTTTTAGTGAAAAATTGAATTTTTAGTGAAAAATTTAATTTTTAGTGAAAAATTGAATTTTTAGTGAAAAATTTAATTTTTAGTGAAAAATTGAATTTTTAGTGAAAATTTGAATTTTTAGTGAACATTTGAATTTTTAATGAAAAATTGAATTTTTAGTGAAAAATTGAATTTTTAGTGAAAAATTGAATTATTAGTGAAAAGTTGAATTTTTAGTGAAAAATTGAATTTTTAGTGAATATTTAAATTTTTAATGAAAATTGAGATTTTAGTGAAAATTTGATGTTTTTAAAAGAAAATTTTAAATTTAGGTGAAAATTTGAGAAAAATTGTTAAAAACCGGACATGTTCGGAAATTCTTTTTAGATCGAAATCAGTGTTTTTTTAAAAAACAAAATCTAATTGAATTTGTTCAGCATGCACCGAGTAAATAAAACATAAAAATCATTTTAAAATCCGGTGCAAAACATTTTATAAAAATATTTTAAATTGCAAAGTGTTTACTTTAAATTTTAAATACATTTTATATTTTAATGTGACACTTTAATTTTTAAATTTGGACTTTTACTTCTAAAGTGTCACTTTTAATTTTTTGTAAGAGTTCAAACAATTCTCTCAATGAGCGTCAGATCGTATGACCATTGCCTGCGTTACCTCTCCCTTTCTTATTATTGATCTTTGTTGTATTTGTTAACCATTCCGACATCCCTTTTATTCGTACAGTTCATCAAATTTTACTTATGAACTATGTTCTACTGGCATGAAGATAAATTGTGTTAAATGATATACATTGAATTTTAATGTGATACATTTCAAATTAAAGTGTTGCACTTTAAATTCGTCAAATCTTTAAATTGATAGCGTAAACTTTAAAATTAAAAGTGCACATTTTTTCTCGGTGTCTAAATAGTTTAAATTTGAGTAAACACTTTTATATTACACTGAAAAAATTATAGATTGTTAAAACAAATACTTTTAGCTGTTGAAATATTGTTATATGAAAATTTTGGGCACGACAATAATAATCTTCAATCGAGAATGTATTCTTCTCTCAAATATATTTTTCAATTTTGAAACAAAAGTGTCACTTTTCAAGCAACAATGACATCACTGTTGAATTCATTTTAATGAGAATTTTTCACTGCTTATAAAACATTTATCATCTTTAAACGAGTCTATGAATTATATAACAAGCAGTCGTTTGAATGTTACTTTTTCAACAGTTTTGAACTGTTGGGGATACGATTTACTTTTGCGTGAACAGCGTGTCAATTTCACTTTTCACGCAAAAGTGAATCTTTGCCCCAATAGTGCGAAACTGTTGAAAAACAGTAACATTCAAAACTATGCTTGTTATATAATTCATAGACTCTTTTTCATATGATATATGTTTTATAAGCATTTATAATAAGTGTAGTAATGTTGATAGATCTTGGTTGGTTTTACGCAGGTAGAAGAGAACAGAGTAGTGAACAGAGATAATAAGAAGAAAAGTTAAAAAAAATAAAAATTATAATAAAATTACATACAATTAAAAAAAAACATTTTTTTATTTTAAAAATTTTACACAAAAGAAAAAATCAAGAGTTTCCACTGTTGAATCAACAGTAAATACATTTAATATGTCAACAGCGTAAACAATCTTAAAACAAATATGTGGAGTTGTTGGGTACGAAATGACCAATAAAAGTTGTTTTTATGAGGTACAAAATTGTTGCCTTAACGATTTATTTTTTTCAGTGTATATGAGTAATTCAAAATCAGTAAAAGTATAAAACCAATTCAAAAAAATTCAAATCTTATAGGTCTATTCTGTCAAGCAATGGCAATCCTATTAATATAATAAATCTGTTTGTTCGTTTGTACGTTTGTACGTTTGTACGTTTGTACGTTTGTACGTTTGTACGTTTGTACGTTTGTACGTTTGTACGTTTGTACGTTTGTACGTTTGTTCCGCTTCTTCGTCTGAACGGCTGATCCGATTTCCATGAAATTTTTACCACAGATGCGGTATGGTCTGGAAGGAATGATAGGCTATATATGGGCGGGATTGGACAAAAAGGCGTGGCACCTCCCATACAACCTAAACTTTCAATGCGATATAACTCGGCACTTTCACCACCTACGAACATGAAACAAAAAACTCAAATACAAAAAAAAAATAAAAACAAAAAAGCAAAAGCACAAAACAAAACAAAAGCAAAAATACAAAAACAAAAGCAATCACGTTTGTTCCGCTTCTCCGTCTAAACGGCTGATCCGATTGTCTTGAAATTTTTACCACAGATGCAGTATGGTCTGGAAGGAATGATAGGCTATATATGGGCGGGATTGGACAAAGAGGCGTGGCACCTCCCATACAACCTAAACTTTCAATGCGATATAACTCGGCACTTTCACCACCTACGAACATGAAACAAAAAACTCAAATACAAAAAAAAAATTAAAAACAAAAAAGCAAAAGCACAAAACAAAACAAAAGCAAAAATACAAAAACAAAAGCAATCACGTTTGTTCCGCTTCTCCGTCTAAACGGCTGATCCGATTTTCTTGAAATTTTTACCACAGATGCGGTATGGTCTGGAAGGAATGATAGGCTATATATGGGCGGGATTGGACAAAGAGGCGTGGCACCTCCCATGCAACCTAAACACGATATAACTCGGCACTTTCACCAGCTACGAACATGAAACCAAAAACTCAAATACAAAAAAAAAATTAAAAGGAAAAAAGCAAAAGCACAAAACAAAACAAAAGCAAAAATACAAAAACAAAAGCAATCACTTTTGTTC
Source organism: Dryomyza anilis (assembly GCA_951804985.1). NCBI lineage: Eukaryota > Metazoa > Arthropoda > Insecta > Diptera > Dryomyzidae > Dryomyza > Dryomyza anilis. The sequence continues at coordinate 122,655,334 of OX638130.1, read as the reverse complement.
CGCTTCTCCGTCTAAACGGCTGATCCGATTGTCTTGAAATTTTTACCGCAGATGCAGTATGGTCTGGAAGGAATGATAGGCTATATATGGGCGGGATTGGACAAAGAGGCGTGGCACCTCCCATGCAACCTAAACACGATATAACTCGGCACTTTCACCAGCTACGAACATGAAACAAAAAACTCAAATACAAAAAAAAAATTTAAAAACAATAAAGCAAAAGCACAACACAAAACAAAAGCAAAAATACAAAAACAAAACCAATCACATAAAACCACAATCCAAACTAAATGAATACCAAAAAAATGAAAGAAAAAGAAAAACAAACTCACCACACTAAAACTAACCAAACTAAAACTCACCATACTAAAATTCACCCTTAAATTAACCACATTAAAACCCACCACACTATAATTCACCACACTAAAACTCACCACACCAAAATTCACCACACTAAAACTCACCACACTAAAACTCACCACACTAAAACTCACCACACTAAAACTCACCACACTAAAACTCACCACACAAAAACTCACCACACTAAAACTCACTACACTTAAACTCACCACACTAAAACTCACCACACTAAAACTCACCACACTTAAACTCACCACACTTAAACTCACCTCACAAAAATTCAACACACTAAAACTCACCACACCAAAACTCATTACACTAAAACTCACCACACTAAAACTCACCACACTAAAACTCACCACACAGAATCTCACCACACTAAAACTCACCACACTAAAACTCACCACACTAAAACTCACCACACTAAAACTCACCACACTTAAACTCACCACACTAAAACTCACCACACTTAAACTCACCACACAAAAATTTAACACACTAAAATTCACCACACTAAAACCCACCACACTAAAATTTCACCACACTTAAACTCACCACACTAAAATTCACCACACTAAAACTCACCACACTAAAATTTCACCACACTAAAACTCACCACACTAAAACTCACCACACAAAACCTCACCACACTAAAACTCACCACACTAAAACTCACCACACAAAAACTCACCACACTAAAACTCACCACACTTAAACTCATCTCACAAAAATTCAACACACTAAAACTCACCACACCAAAACTCACCACACTAAAACTCACCACACTAAAACTCACCACACAAAATCTCACCACACTAAAACTCACCACACTAAAACTCACCACACAAAATCTCACCACACTAAAACTCACCACACTAAAACTCACCACACTAAAACTCACCACACTTAAACTCACCACACTAAAACTCACCACACTAAAACTCACCACACTAAAATTTCACCACATTAAAACTCACCACACTAAAACTCACCACACTGAAACTCACCACACTAAAACTCACCACACTAAAACTCACCACACAAAATCTCACCACACTAAAACTCACCACATTTAAACTCACCACACAAATATTTAACACACTAAAACTCACCACACTAAAACTCACCACACTTAAACTCTCCACACTAAAACTTACCACACTAAAACTCAACACTAAAACTCACCACACTAAAACTCACCACACTAAAACTAACCACACAAAAATTCAACACACTAAAATTCACCACACTTAAACTCACCACACTAAAATTTCACCACACTAAAACTCACCACACTAAAACTCACTACACTAAAATTTCACCACATTAAAATTCACCACTTTTAAACTCACCACATTAAAACTCACTACACTCAAATTTCGATACACTGAAACTCACCACACTAAAACTCACCGCACTAAAATTCACCACACTAAAACCCACCACACTATAATTAACCACACTAAAACTCACCACCCTAAAATTCACTACACTAAAACTCACCACAATAAAATTCATCACATTAAAATTCATCACACTAAAACTCACCGCAATAAAAATCACCACACTAAAACTCGCTACACTAAAACACGCCACAATAAAACACGCCACATTAAAATTCACCACACTAAAACCCACCACACTATAATTGACCACACTAAAACTCACCACACTTAAAAACACCACACTTAAACTCACCACACTCAAATTCACCACACTGAAACTCACCACACTAAAACTCACCACACCAAAACTAACCACAATTAAACTCACCACTCCAAAATTCACCACATCTAAACTCACCACACCGAAATTTACTACATTAAAACCCACCACACTAAAACTTCTACTGGGAAAAACTCTACGGGGAAGAATTCTACGGGAAAGAATTCTACCGGGAACAATTCTACCGGGATGAATTCTACGTTGAGAATTCTACGGGAAAGCGTTCTATGTGGATTTTCCGGGAAGATTTCTACTGGGAATAATTCTGCGGAGAAGCGCAATCTGAGAAAAAATTGTCTTTGAGAAAAGTTGTTTTGGCGGAGAATTATTTGGTTACCACATTTATAAAACCAATAAAAAAATTCAACAGCTAAGCACGAGCCCCTCATATAAAAAAAAAAATGTTTTTTATATTAATAAAATTGCTCCATATCTTTGAATTCAGAAAATCTTGGCACGAGTCGTGCACGGGTCCAGCTAGTGACAAATAAATGTCAATTTTGAGGTGAGTGACAATTGTCACGAAATGATATTCTAGCAGCAAAGTAAGAAGAAAAACAATGACAATAGTTTTAATATGTGTTCATTTTAACGTTTTTAATAACACTTTATATATATATATATATATATATATATATATATATATATATATATATATATATATATATATATAATATATACAATTTAAATAATAATAATTAAAACACACACCTCATATACGCAAAACCATCATATACGCAAAAAATCAACAATCTCCAAAGGCAAAAAATTAAAAATTCAAAATTAAACTCTCGCTCAATTATAGCATTCTCACCATAAATGCACTGAATGCAAATATACGCGATATACTATTTATAATTCATATTTAAATTTGATTATCACACCGCACGGTGTGTGGTGTGCATGTGTTTTTCTCACGAATCTCAACTGACTGAGCGACTCATATTTATATATTGTGCATCGTGGTTCGAGGTGACGTCGGAAAGCGGAAACGGAAATGGCATTAAATGGCGTCGGCTATATGTGTTAATCCTATGGGGCGGGAAAAATTCAATCAGAACTTTTGCAGTTCACGCGTAATTTGTAAACAGCACAAAGTGTAAAATTACATCACATCGGCTGCGTTGGCAACCCTAGGCAGCAACAGTGTTGAAAATGAAACAATCAATAATTCAAACTATTTGATTAATAATTCATTAAATTTTCATGCGTATGTGTGCAAACACTCACACTACCTCACTCACACTCACTCACAGATGTGCGTATATTTCCTGCATTCGTTCGCAAAACACATTTCATACCTACGCAGGCAACGAAACGAACGTGCAACATGTGGCTCAAATGTGCCAGATTGCGTGGGGCTCGGATCGGATCGGATTCACTTGTATCACGTGGGCCGCAGTGCTTAAGCGCGTCATGAATGAAGAATGTGTGTCGATTTGTGGCAGACATTCGCGGATTTATTTTATTTTATTTGGTTTGCAGTTTAAGGGAATTTTGTGATGAAGTTGTTACCGCTGCAGCTTTGTGTTTGTTTAATTAAGAAATCTCAGGTAGACGGTTTGCAAAAGTTGAGATATGTAATTAATCTGAGTTATAAATCAAACTCGCTCGGTCTTATGAAGGATTTTAAATATAACATAACATTCAAAGTGGAAAAGTGATATCTGTTTTTAGGAATCAATATAAATTTGAATTTAAAATTAATTTAATTTTTTGTAATTGGTGAAAAATTGAATTTTTGGTAAAAAATTTAATTTTTAGTGAAAAATTTAATTTAGGTGAGATATTGATTTCATGAAAAAATTGAATTTATAGTGAACAAAATTTCGACTTAAACGATAAATTTAACCTTTAACCCGAAATTGAATTTTTGGTGAAAAATTGAATTTTTGATGAAGAATTGAATTTGTGAAAAATTGATCTTTTGATGAAAAATTTATTGTTTGCTAAAAAAAATTGAATTTTTGGTGAAATATTGAATTTCTGGTTAAAATTCATTTTTTTAGTGGAAATATGAATTTTTGGTGAAAATTGAATTTATGGTGATAAAATTGAATTTATGGTGAAAAATTGAATTTTTGTTGAAAAATTGAATTTATGGTGAAAATTTAAATTTTTTGTGAAAATTTTAAATTTTTATAGAAAAAATTTATTTTTTGATGATAAATTTGAATTTAGATTTTTGTGAAGAAATTGAATTTTTGTTGAATAATTGAATTTTTGGTGAATAATTGAATTTATAGTGAAAATTTTAATTTTTGGCGAAAATTTAAATTTTTGGTGAAAAATTGAATTTTTTGTGAAAATTTGAAATTTTGGTGAAAATTTAAATTTTTTGTGAAAATTTGAAAATTGAATTTTTGGGGAAAATTTGAAATTTTTGTGAAAATTGAATTTTTGGTGAAATATTGAAATCCTGGTGAAAACATTGAACTTGTGGTGAAAAAAACTAATTTTTGATGATAAATTTAAATTTATGGAAAAAATTAGATTTTTTTGAAAAAATTGAATTTTTGGTGAAAAATTTAACTTTTGGTGTAAAATTTAATTTTTGGTGAATAATTAAATTTTTGGTGAATAATTGAATTTATGGTGAAAAATTAAATTTATGGTGAAAAATTGAATTTTTGGTGAAAAATTGAATTTTTGGTGAATAATTGAATTTTTGGTGAAAATTGAATTTTTTGTGAAATATTGAATTCCTGGTGAAAAATTGAATTTTTGGTGAATAATTGAATTTATGGTGAAAATTATATTTTTAGTGAAAAATTTAATTTATGGTGAAAATTTGAAATTTTGGTGAAAATTTGAATTTTTTGTGAAGAATTGAATTTTTGGTGAAAAATTGAATTTTTGGTGAAAAATTGAATTTTTGGTGAAAAATTGAATTTTTGGTGAATAATTGAATTTTAGGTGAAAAATTGAATTTCATGAAAAAGTAGAACAAAATTTGGAATTAAACGAAAAATTATAATTACCCAGCTGGAAATGTCGTCAATGATTCCCCTATGTCAGGTCAGAAACATCGATGACCGATAGCATTTTCGCCCTGCAAAGCATTGATGACATTTTCATACAAATTTCCACTGATTCCTGCGTGATATAGCATTAACGATGTCATGCACTTCATTCATCAATGAAGTCAGAAATGATTGTCATACATATGTATTTTTTTTAAATTTATATTATTTAATTTATATTTTTTTGTATTTATCTTATTTTATTTCATATTTCAATTTTATTATTTTCTTCTATTCTCGGTTGGAATGGTATGTGTACTTGCTAATGTCAATAACGTACTTCACTAACATACATCATCTATCATCATTACTAATGCTTAATATCTTGCTTTTATACAAATTGGTCCCTCAATTTGTGCTTTTGAATTTTATGGCTGGGTGACATCGAACGCAAATTTTCAGTTTTACCCGTAAATGCTGCACCTAGACGTATGTAGTATACATTTCACAACGTAAATGCTGCATACCTTTAGGGGGCATGTTAATTTTCATCAAAGACGTCATCAATAACATTTCATCAATGACATATTTTCACAATGTCATTGATATATGTATATATGACATATGGTGTATGACGTCTTTATAGCAATGTCATTTATGAAATCGTTGTAGACATAGTCATCAATGACAAATTTTCTAATGTTCTCGATTAACATTGACCTTGTCGTCAATGAGGCTATTTCCTGCTGGGTAGCAATGATTTGGCATCAAAAGAATTGAGCTGATGCATCCACATCATAAAATTGGCAATACTTTACAAATTTGATTAAATTTAAAAAAAATTGTAACAACCAAATAAAACAACAAACATCAATTGACAAAATGCTTTGAGTGGCAGATGGTAATTTTATATTTATTATCACACAAAAAAAGGAGAATACAAATTCTTGAAATAAAAATTTTACAGATGGAATATTTGTGTCATTTCCCAGCAGACAGCACACGGCAATAACAGAGTTTGCCAGCATTATGTAGGGACTACCAAAGCAGTTAATGTTTATTCCCTGTCGAATATTTTTTATAATGCAATAAGTGGTAAATTTTAAATAATTTAACAAAAACAAAAAAAAAAAAATGAAATAAAATAATGTGCCTGGAATTGAAAATATGAAATATGTTTTTAGGCAGTTGCGAAAAATTTAATTTAATAATTTATTATAAACTCATATGCATAAAATTTTAATGCAGCCAATAAATTAACATTTATATTGTTTAAAAGAATTTAATGTATTATGTTCTTTTTTGATCTATTGCAATGTGAGTTCAACAGCAACAGAATATGGCGACTACGTGAATTTAATAAGTCAACATCGTGTCGCGTCTTGACATAAAACTGTCAAATAAATAAAAATTTATCAGATTAAATGATGGTGTGGGGTATGGCGTCTGTCTTTTCGCGGGTATATTAGCGGTGGCTTTCACCAGCTAAAGCAACACAAAAAAAAAAAACAAAAACACAATACCAACAACATTAATAAACGCCTTGGCAGTCACTTTAATGTTTCAATATCCCGCAGGGTTTCGTTCGTTGTCGTCGTCCTTTGAATTCGTGACAGGGCGGGCTGTGTTCAAGAAATAAGAACTGTCAAAATTTCATTCGCGCGGGTAGAATACACGCATTTGGCACACATTACAACATCATGGCTGCAAAAGCCGGAAAGAAAATGTAAACAAATTATTCAATGTGCCACTTCTTGTCTGGCGCATTTCGCAGGTCCTCCTCGCCAAGGAGTCAATGGAAAAAAGTTGTACGTCTGCCAGGGATTATTTAACGACAGAAGCAAAGATAAATGATATGCGAGGCAAGTCAAACAATTTGTAGACAAGGTCCTTGTTCTTCGTAGAAGATGTACGCGATGCCTTTTGGCATCATTTTCCAGAGTCTATATGTAGGACTGACTGTCAGCCACTGGAGCCCATGGATCATGGGCCCATGAATTATGAGCGTGTGGCAAAATGTTGTAATGTGCGCGACATTCACAGTCGAGCCGGAAACGGAAGCGCATAAAACCAACACAATATCCGCTGACATATTCTAAGTAGCCTAAGTAAGGGAGGTAATTGTTAATTATTTATGACAGTTCAAACGATTTGCCGTTGGGGCTGATGGCAGGGGCACTGCGCTGTAGTCGCGGCTGTAGATTGGAGTATTTTAATTTTTAGCGTAAATATTGTTCTTGCTCCTATGGCTAAATTAATTTATTGTGAAGATGAAAAATTTATTACCCAAAACAGGGTGAGCCGAATTAATGAATGAAAATGTGTTAATTTTTTGATTTTTAATAGCATTTACTTAATTTATAATTCTTGTAAAACTAGCGTCCGTAGATCAGTAGTTAGTGCGTTGGACTGCAAGACGATAGTTTTCGGGTTCTAATACCCGCGACTGTTACATACAATTTTTTTAATTGTTTTTATATTCGGCGCTACCTTTCGGGAAACAATGACAAATCTTCGAAAGTAAAAACATTGGCGATTAAACTGTAGAATCCAGCATTTTATTAAAAATAATAAACAGTGCTTAAATGTTGAGAGAGGTTCGGTTTAGAATATGGTAGAGTATGTTGGGCCAAATTATTATTATAGGGTCAAGTATAAAGTCGAGTGTAGAGTCGAGTATAGAGTATAAAGTCGAGTATAGTGTCGAGTAGAATAGAGTATATAGCTAAGTATACAGTAGAGTATAGAGTCGAGTATAATGTCGAGTTGAGAATATGGTAAAGTATAAAGTCGAGTTGAGGATATGGTAGATTCGAATATAATATCGAGTCGAGAAAGTGTCGATTCGAGTATAGAGTCGATTCGAGTATAGCGTCGAATAGAAAGTCGAATTAAGTCAAGTGTAGAGTCGAGTCGAGTATATAGTCGAGTACAGTGTTGAGTCGAGTATAGAGTCGAATCGACTCGAGTGTAGAATAGAGTATAGAGCCAAGTATAGAGTAGAGTATAGAGTCGAGTCGAGAATATGGTAGAGTATAAAGTCGAGTATAGGGTCGACTCGAATATAATGTCGAGTCGAGTATAGAGTCGATTCCAGTATATAGTCGAGTATAGAGTCGAATATAAAATCGAATCGAGTCAAGTGTAGAGTCGAATATAAAATCGAATTGACTCTATTCGATTGTGTGTATTCGTGTGTAGAGTCGAGTCGATTATAAAGTCGAGTATAGTGTCGAGTCGAGTAAAGAATCGAGTATAGAGTCGAATCTACTCGAGTTTTCAGTAGAGAATAGAGTCGGGTATAGAGTAGAGTATAGAGTCAAATCGAGAATATGGTAGAGTATAAAGTCGAGTATAGGGTCGACTCGAATATAATGTTGAGTCGACTATAGAGTCGATTTGAGTATAGAGTCGTATATAAAGTCAAATCGAGTCAAGTATAGAGTCAAGTTTAGAGTCGAGTATAGAGTATAGTAAAGTGTCGAGTAGACTAAAGAGTCGAGTATACAGTCGAATCGACTCGAGTGTAGAGTAGAGAATAGCGTCGAGTATAGTGCAGAGCATAAAGTTGAGTATAGAGTCGAGTCGAGAATATGGTAGAGTATAAAGTCGAGTATAGGGTCGACTCAAATATAATGTCGAGTCGAGTAAAGAGTCGATTCGAGTATATAGTCGAATATTAAGTCGAATCGAGTCAAGTGTAGAGTTGAGTATAGAGTCGAATCGAGTCGCGCATAATGTCAGGTCGAGTATAGAGTCTAGTCGAGTATAGTGGCGAGTATAGAGTTGAGTATAGAGTTGAGAATAGAGTCGAGTATAGCGTCAAGTATAATGTCGAGTATAGCGTCGAATATAGAATCGAGTGAGTATAGAGTCGAGTATAGAGTAAAGACGAGTGGAGTATAGAGTCAAGACGAGTATAGCCTCAAGTCGAGTATAGAGACGTGTAAATAGTCGAGTATAGAGTAGCGTATAGATTCGAGTATAGATTCGAGTATAGGGTCTAGTATAGCAAAAAGGTTAGAGACTAAGAAGTTAAGAGACGAATATAAATTATAATTAAATGAATACGCTGCAATAAATAATAATTATATCGGCAAAATGTCGAATTCAGCCCGTTAAAATTCTCAATAATTGAATTTTGATTGCAAATTGAATTTGGAACATACCCGGTAATCTCGAATGCTTTAGCCTGGCATTCTTGATTCACCCTGTTTCAACACCAAATGACAAGAACATCAAATAAACGCAAACTTTCGCGCCAAATGTAACCCAAGGGAATGAACTAACATTTAATATGCATTGCAAAAACCTGTGTGCGAACGAGATAGATAGCAGTAGCAGTGAATTTCAACTGTTGCTCATGAATAAATGTCCTTGCGTTCGCTGTTTCCTTTGTGTGTAAATATTTCACAGTACCTACATTTAATTGTCAGCGAAGAGAACAAAGTTAAATTGTATTTTGCATAACAAAAATAATATTCAAAAGATTCCGACGCTTTATTACAAGGATAAACAGTGTGTCCTCGGGCAATAGCGCTGGGGCGCGTACTTTGAGTTCCGTATAGATTGCAGATAAAGGTGGGTGGTAAGGAGTTGATATAAGGAAGTGGAAAGTAAGTTTTTGATTAAAATTAAATTACTTAAATTCAACAAGTGTTTGAAAATTTTGAAATTTCCCTGAACTTTAATATGTGAAACAATTAAATACATTACTTCTTTTGTTAATGATTGCTATGTCAGTTACGCCCCAAATAAAATTTTAAGATATTTAATACTTTCTTTTTAAAAATGTCTCTGTCTGACCACATCGTATTATTCAGTGTCAATTTAAATGCTTTTGTGACCACATTTTAGACAACCCCTGCACAGCTGTTATCATTACCACTTTTTTTTTCTTGTACCCTATGTTTGTTTAACTCAATCAATTGTCAATTGTCTGCAAATTTTCACACATTCTCATTTTCACATTTTGCGTGTCAAATTCTAATTGTCCTTTTCTTAATTATTTTTGTGTTTTCTATGCCACCCTTACCATGGTTCTCGATTCATCAGGTTATATCTATCTAGCTATCCACACAAATGGGCCAACTGATGTGTTGTCCATCTGATGTCCATTCACATGTTCGCACAGCCTTAATGAGTGCATCATTAAACTGCTCATTAATCTTTTTGTGCCTTATATTTAGACCATGTAATGCTTTGTTTTTAGGTGTATTTTTATTTTTTTTGAAAATTGTTAAATGTTTAAAATAAATTAGTGCAAATTTGTTATGGCTCTGTGGGTGAAGAAATATTTGTCATCTGCCAAATACTGCGAGAATTGTTTAATTTTTCATTTTATGGGGATCTCGTTAAAGCAGAATATTACTGCAAAACTCCAACGGCATTCGGGAATGATGAAAAATTTAACCTTAAGTAGAAATATACAATAATAGGTAGAAAATTATCATAGTTCGGGTTATGACAAGGTAAAAATAAATTGATTAATTCCCGATAATGACAATAGAAAAGTTTTAACAACAGTTTTTATCCTAAATAAATTAATTAATAAATTAATAAATAAATAAATCCTATTATTAATTTAATAAATCTCTTTTCTTTGTACGTTTGTTGTTTTGTTTGTTCTGCTTCTCCGTCTAAACGGCTGATCCTATTTTCTTTTTTTACCACAGATGCGGTATGGTCTGGAAGGAATGATAGGCTATATATGGGCGGGATGGGCCAAAGGGGCGTGGCACCTCCGATACAACCGAATCTTTTAAAACGATGTAACTTGGCACTTATTCCAGCTACGAACTTGAAACAAAAAACTCTAAAACAATAAAAACACCAAAAATACACACACAAAAGCAAAAGCACCAATTAATAGCAAAAACACAAAAACAAATGCAAAAGCAAAAAATCAAAATTAAAAACAGAAACAAAAACTATTAAAAAAACAAAAAATCAAAAGCAAAAACATAAAAACCAAATCAAAAACAAAGCAAAAACATAAAACCCAAACTAAACGATACAACTTGTCACTTATAAAAAAAAACACAAAAAAAACAAAATTTCAAGAACAAAAGCAAAATGTATAAATGTATAAATACAAAAACTAAAACAAAAAAAAATAAACCGAAAACAAGCAAAAATACAAACCAGAAGCCGAACTAAAGCAAAAACAAAGGTAAAAAAATACAAAAACAAAAGCTCAAAGGCTAAACTAAGGCACACAAAAAACGCAAAAACAAAAATACGAAAAAAAGCAAATATAAAGAAACAAAAGCAAGAACAAAAAATCAAAACCAAAAACCTAAATTTACAATAATAAACACAAATACTAAAGCAAAACACAAAAGCAAGAAACAAACACAAAAAACAAAAGCAAAAACAAAACCAAAAGTAAAAACAAAAACAAAATATAAAATATAAAAACAAAAGCAAAAACACAATAATAAATGCCAAAACACATAAATAAAAGTAAAAAAACCAACTCAAAAACACAAAGCAAATATACAAAAACACAAAAACAAATTAAAAAAAAAAAACAAAAACACAAAAACAAAAGAAAAAAACAAACCCACAAAATAAAATTCTAATTCAATAACAAAAATTCAAAAAAAAAATCTAAAACACAACCAAAATCACAAAAGCAAATGCGAAACCACAAAATCAAAAGCAGAAAGCAAAAACAAAATAAAAAAAAAAAAACGCAAAAACAAGAGCGAAATTAAAATTGAACACACAAAAGCAAGAAAAACGAGTTGGGAATGTTAGGTCACATGGGTAAGTTCGGTCACATGGGACGGACTTTTATAGTCTGTTGGGCCCGACTATGGAATACCCTACACCTTTGGTGGGTATATTAATAAGGGATATTTAATTGTATACCTTAATTTTAAAGTTCTTAATTATGCTGAACCCCATTACCCTCATAATATTATTCACATATCAGAAATGAACATCTTATATAATTTTATAAAATTTATATAAAAGTATAAAATAACTACCTAATAAAAAAATTTAGAAAAATAAAAGTGGGCGGACCATGCCCATTTTTGGACCACATATTTTTAGGTGTATTCTAACAATACGTTTTAAATTTTATAACTATATCTTGAATATTTTTCGAGGTATTTGTTCCTAAAGTGTTATATAAAAGTGACTTGTATGGGAGGTGGGCGTGTCTGTTGACCGATTTGGCTCATTTTCAAACTCAGTTCCTACTTTTGGCTAAGACATATTGTGACCAAATTTCATCGCATTCTGACCAGTATTTCTCAAGTTTTCTCGTATACGGACAGCAAGACAGACAGACGGACATAGCTAAACGGGCTCGGGTAGTGATGCTGATCAAGAATATATATACTTTTCCTTACCGGCCACGCCTCTTAATGGGCGTTACAATATATGCACAAAGTTAATATACCTTGTACCTCATAGGTGTAGGGTATAAAAACACAAAACTAGAACATAAATTAAATAAAAAAGTAAAAACAAAAACACAAACACAAAGTCAATCTCAAAAACAAAATTTAAAAACAGAAAAAATCAAACAAAAAAATGCAAAAAAGAAAAAAAAGATAACTAAAATCACAAAAACAAAAGCAAATGTGAAACCACAAAATCCAAAACACAAAATGCAAAAAAAACTAAAACACAACCAAAATCACAAAAACAAATGCGAAACCACAAAATCAAAAAACCCGAAAGCAAAAAAAAAATAAAAAAACGCAAAAACAAAAGCTAAATTAAAATTGAACACACAAAAGCAAGAATTAAAACACAAAAACTAGAACATAAATAAAATAAAAATGTTCAAACAAAAACACAAAGTCAATCTCAAAAACAAAATTTAAGAACATAAACAAACAAATAAAAAACGCAAAAAAGTAAAAAAAAAATTACAAAATAATAAAAACAAAAGCAACACAAAAACATGAAAACAACACAAACATTTCTGAACCAAAAAAGGTATCGCGACATTCTGTAGGACATCTCTTAATAAATACTAAATATTGTATCCAATTTTACCGCCAGATGGCGTACATTTTTAACTCTGCTATAAAATTTAGTTTCGTGACACTTTGAGAGATCCTGGACTAAAAGAAGTGAAAATTTCATACTATCTTATAAATCATGTATTGATATAATTGATTTGGGGTTACTATTTTGAATGATATAATGCGGTTTTTGATCGAGATACTTCATATAAAACTTAAAAGCAGAACTGATAGCGATCCAAATTGGAATCATTATACGCATGGGTTTCAATCTTTAGTGTTTCGTATATTCTCCAAAAACATCTTAAATTTGTGTAACCCAATTGCTTTAAACGGGTTGCAAGCAATTTATTTTCATCAACAGCAGACAGAAAAATCAATATTTTTGTGCTACAACAAACACCAAATTAAACCCAACCACTCAAAATCTCCAACGCCGACTGGCAACCCCTAAAAACGGATCTCACTGTGGCACCACCTAAAAACGGTTCCCTTTTGTGTCTGTTTCTTTAACGACGCCATTTTTATTTTATAAATTTCCTAATATGAACTCCGTTGAAATCTGTACAAAATAGATGTAAATACAAAATAGAATTTTGTATATATTAACGCATCCCTAGATTTCTTTTACTTCAAGCTAAATAAAAAATAAATAAAAATCCCTATAAAAGATATACATAAAAAGGTGCTCATACTTACCAACCCAACTTTGTCGTTTTCTTGACTTGCTTTGCAATTCTTAAATCGCTTTAAATACATAAAAAATCAAAAGAAAAAAAAAATACTTTTTATGTAACAATCTATGTAAAAAAATGTCTTTGATTTTATTGGTCAGAATTTATTTGGAGCGACGGTGACCCAAGTTGGCTGCTTGCAAAGGACACAATTGGTTTGTCACACTCAGTGTGTCCCTAAAAAATTGTTGTTGTTGTGCGCACAGGGAGGAGTGTCACCAGATGCGAAGGTTTGTCGTGCCGTACCATGCCGGATGCTAGGTTATGCCGTGGAGTAGAAGGATGCGTTGTAGTTTGTGCAGAGCGCCAAAAGAGCGCTCTGAACATAAAAATAAAGTCAACTGCTCCCCAAATACTTGGTTCTTTTTGTATGCTAAAAATACATAGTACTGAGTAAATGTAAAATATACAAAAATCATAAAAGAGGAATACGAATTTAAAATAAAAACAGGGATGAAAAGAATACTAGCTGCAGGATGTGAGGATTATGTGACTCCAGGAAAAGAGCGAAACTTGGTTAAACTTTGCTCCTCACTTGGCCACAAAATGTACTCCAGAGAAAGAGCTCAATTTGCTGTGAAGCACAAGACTTATGGAGCATGTGCAGTAAGTGTTTTACTTATTTTGTTTTATATGAATAGACCTTCAATGGGACTAAAGGTAGTAATATAAATAAATAAGAATATTGAATTTGCAAAATATGTAAATTATTTACTTGGAAAAAAATCAGCACAAATAAAATAGTTTTAAATGATTAATAGTTTTTATATTAAAGTTATCTATGACACGAAGAATTTATAACATTCGTGAATATTATAAAAAAGTAAAATAATATATTCGTTTGAAAAAATATATTCATTTTTAAGAGAGAGTTCCAGAAAATACGTCCGCGTATTGTCTTTCATTTTTATTTATTCGAATTATGTATTTTCAAATGTTAAATTTATTATTCACGAAATCTAAAATGAAAAGAAAAAAACATTTCTTTAAACATATAAATAATAGCGATCCTCCATATTAAAAAAAAAAATCAAAAATTGGTTAGTCTTCTTAGGAAATTATAACATTCAAAAACATGCAATTAAGTATACTAAGTCCAAGATGGCTAAGTTTTTAAAATTTTTCATTTATGCTAAGAACATTTATGGTTATAATTTGGGATAGAATCGATGGATCCGCACCAAAACAGAATATGAATAATCCAAAAATGAAATAACATTAAAAAGTCTTAGTCAAGGTATATTGCATTTTAAAATTTAGAAAATATTACTTATTTTTTTTTTATATAATTTTTATAGAGGGAAAGGAAATCATTGAGCATATTTATCACTTTTAAGTTCAACTAGGATATGCGTCATTGGGTATTTATACCCTACACCTATGAGGTACAGGGTATATTAACTTTGTGCATATATTGTAACGCCCCTTAGGAGGTGTGTCCGGTATGGAAAAGTATATATATTCTTGATCAGCATCACTACCTGAGTCCGTTTAGCCATGTCCGTCTGTCTGTCTGTCTGTCTGTCTGTCTGTCTGTCTGTCTGTCTGTCTGTCTGTCTGTCTGTCTGTCTGTCTGTCCGTCTTGCTGTCTTGCTGTCCGAATACAGAATAACTTGAGAAATACTGATCAGAATGCGATAAAATTTCGTTTTATTATATTTTAGCCAAAAGTAGGAACTGAATTTGAAAATGAGCCAAATCGGTCAACGGACACGCCCACCTCCCGTACAAGTCACTTTTATATAACTCTTTAGGAACTAATAACCCGAAAATTATTCAAGATATAGGTATAAAATTTAAAACGTATTGTTATAATTCACCTAAAAATATGTGGTCCTAAAATGGGCGTGGTCCGCCCACATTTTTTTTTCATTATTTCCCGTTTTTTCATAGTGAAAATTTGATTCGTAAATTATTAAAATCAAATCTATGAAATATTGCCCGTCAAAATTTTAAATATAGACGTTGTCCGCCCAATTATATGTTTCTATTTTTTTTTATTAGTTTTTTATACTTTTATATAAATTTTTCAAATTATGGGGATATAAGACGTAAATTTCTGATATGTGAATAATATTCTGAGGGTGGAGAGGTTCAGCATAATTAAAATCTTTAAAATTAGGTATGCAATTAAATATCCCACATTAATATCCCCACCAAAGGTGTAGGGTATTCCATAGTCGGGCCCGACCGACTATAAAAGTCCGCCCCATGTGACCGAACTTACCCATGTGACCTAACTTTCCCAACTCGTTTTTTTATCAAATTGTATCCTTTTAAGACTTTTCGAATACCCAACTAAAAATAAAGTTGTTATTGAGTTGGGTTCTTTAACAATGGGAACATTTAAAAAAGTCTCATTCTATGAAATCGAGGTTCGAACATAAAGGTCATAATAAAAAAAAAAAAAAATGGAGTTAATTGA
This sequence comes from Dryomyza anilis, assembly GCA_951804985.1. NCBI lineage: Eukaryota > Metazoa > Arthropoda > Insecta > Diptera > Dryomyzidae > Dryomyza > Dryomyza anilis. Next base: position 122,639,139 of record OX638130.1, on the reverse strand, counting down.
ACAAATGAAAAAAAAATCAATATCCTTATTTAGGATTTTGTAAAGATTTGATAAAAGCAGGAACCGGAATCAGAATCGATACCGGAACCGTTACTAAAACATGTGTGGAACAGGAATCTGAACCCATATAATTTGTTTTGTTGAAACAGGAATCGATATTTTAAAATCTTGTAACCAGATTCCAAACCGATAATTGAAAGGGGTTTAGAAACTGAATAGAAGAATATTTTTGATAAATAAATTTGATATAAAAATATTTTAAAATCTTGCAACCAGATTCCAAACCGATAATTCAGGGGTTTAGAACCTGAATAGAAGAATATTTTTTGATAAATACATTTGATATAAAAATATGAATTTTAAAAAAATGTCCAATGATAGTTAGACAATTCCAAAAGGAAGAAATCAGATATATAAGATGCAAGTTAAAAAATTAAAAACCCCATGTAGTATTCATTGAAAAAAAATGGAGTACGTTTTGGACATTGGTGTACCATTTTTTTTGTTCGTTTTTAAATTATAAATACTACAAATTATTATTATATTCCAATTTCATTTCATTTAGCGAGCATTTTATGATTGTAAATATAAAACTAGTTGGGAAGGTTACATCACATGGGTCGGTCTAAGTCGACTATAAATACCCTAAACATATGTGTGGTTACCATTCAAAGTGATATATAGGTCACCAGGGTATACGAATCCTGAAAATAACTACAAACTTTCCATCGCTGAAGAATTTCCATTCATTTGATACCAATATTTACAAATGGGTAGGTGTACCGAATTTCAATTTTTTTTTTGGGAACCACAAATCGTTTCGTGAGAAAACATTATTTTCATGTATTTGAGTATAATGTCAATATATATTTGACTATAAAAGTTTACCTAAGCACGTATACAGTAAAATCGATTTGCAGATGTAAATTTTATATGAGGTATTTGAACATAAGTGGTCAGTTCTCAGGTCACAATAGACCGATCATGATAATTTTCTTGTTCAGACAGCTTAGATATATAAGTAATCATTGCTCTAGCTCTTCAACTTTTTCTGTAATCGTGATTTCAACAGACAGACAGAAGGACAGAAGGACAGAAGGACAGAAGGACAGACGGACAGACGGACAGACAGACAGACGGACAGACGGACATTGCTAAATCGACTCAGGTCATGCTGATCAAGAATATATATACTTTTCCATACCGGAGATGTTTTTTTCAGGGTTTTACAAACGGCGTACCAAACTGAATATACCCTTTCACTCTTAGTGTAGGGTATAATTACCATAACATGGTTCTCATCAACTTTATTTAAGTGACTATCATTGAAAATAATATATCTTCTATAACATAATTATAAAGACCATAATGTTGTTGAAAAAAAATATATTTTTTGATTGCGACAACCATGAATAATTGTAGAAATCATAGTGTAGTTGCTTGCACAATGTCGCAACCATATCTTTTTTCTGCGAAGAAAAATGACTTAAAATCAAATATATTGGAAATGAATTGGCATATCTCCTAATATTAATATTATCATTGCAAATTAAAAGAAATTTGGTGTTAAATATTTTAGAAAAACTGATTTTTAAAGTATTTTTTCAATCTAGGAAGTAAGAAATATGAAATCTCGAATGTTAGGATTCAAAAAGGTTTAAAGGTATTATATATATATATATATATATATATATATATATATATATGTTTAGAAAATATAAATTGCCTGATAACGATAATCTCACTTCACTTCTTTACACATCTATTCGATGGAACAAAAATGTTTATTCGATCAAATTCCTATTGAATTTCATATACAATTTGTAAACAAACGTTTTTGAATTCAATGCTTCAGTACTAACATTAACATTTAACATTTTTCACATCGATATCGTAATATTTTTCGAATCAGTCTCGATATCATTGCACTATCGATTCAGAATTTTTTTATGGTATCTTGTCCTTTAATTTGAATGTAAGAAAATTGTATTAACTAGAAGTGATAAAACAACGAGATTTCACTTTTTTATGAAAGTTATTCGAGAAAGCTTCGAGGTATCAAAGGTCTCCAAGACAGAGCGGACTGGCAGGGGACCTCTCTCATATATCAGGTCATCAGGCATGATTCAGGTATGATCATAAAATATATGGAAAAAATTCTGTCATTGCTTTTTGCAAAGAAAAAAAACTTGTCATGTTTCATATTTTGAGAAGTTATAATCAGACGAAGAAATCCTGTTTAGTCTTTTAAATGTTAACCAAATGGAATAAATCAAAAAACAGATATTTCATGATATCGGTAGTGTTTAAAATTATGTTAAAATTCAGATTTTTTGATTGGCCTTAACATTAGATAAATCAAAAAAATTTATTCTATTGCACAAAAAATGTTTGGTTATCAGGGAAGACTCCTATAAAAATGTATATCTTTTGACAAACCAAATATTTTCTTTTGTATTATTTCAGTTATTTACACAATAAACTATTTAACATGATGCAATTATACGTAACATTATAGTAACTAAATAAAACACAAATAAAGCAGCATCAGGCTGTATAGTCTACGAAGTACTAAACTATTGTTGGCATAGTAAATGCTAGTTACACAATTCAGAAACCCATACAATATGCATGGGAGCTCATTAGTGGAGTTAAGAAATTACCGGAGGCTATTTAGGTACAAATAGCAGAGTAAATACAAAACTCAAGTAGTGGGTATTTGTGGTTGAAAGAGCGACGAAGACACTAACATTTAAGGATAACAACAGAATGAGGTATTTGGCAACTACAATTGCCACAATTACCATACAAATATTTACAAGAAATAAAAATTAAGAGCAAATGTTGGAAAAGACTTTTAAAAAAAGCTACATACAGAAATCTGGAAAAATGTGTAAAAAATTGGATTTTGTAAGATTTTGTAAATCTTTTTAAAATATCTATGTAGAATATTATTTTTCTAAAAAAAAATATACTTTAAAAAATTCCTAAAAATTCTGTGAAATATTATGCGCTGTTAAGTCAAGAACACAGAAAAAAATGTATATCATTTTGATGAATTCCGTTCTTCAAACCATGATTTATTGTATTAAAGAACCATTCATAATATTGATGACTAACTAATGAATGCTATCATACACACAGAAAAATAAGAGAGGTTAATCTAACCGAAAAAAGTTGTTAATAAACCATTTTTCTATTTTGTATTGAAAACAAAAACAACAAGTACAATTCTGGTTGTTAATCTAATCGACAAAAAATTGTTAAAATAAATTGAGACATTTTTAACCATAAAAATAGTTAAACTAATCGTTAAAATTGTAGTATATAAATTTAGCATATAAATTTAACCAATTTAATCACTGAAATAATAAAGTTACTATGCTCATCCACTAAAATGGTAAAACTAACCAAATAAATTGTAACTTTACTATTTTGGTTGATTATCTAAACGTAAAAATGGTTCCGACGCAATTAACTCATCTCGCTTTACGATGAGGCTACTCGTTCGCAGATATTCAGTTCCAAACTTATCGTGGTTAGTGTTGATTTAAGTGATTTTTAATTAATAAATAAACTTAAAATAAGTTATGCGAATAGCAATACGTTTTTACTAAATTCGGAAGGATCTGGATAAACCTGATCCAGAAGAAACGAAGTTTTGCTAACTGATTTTGGAGTGGGGATTTGCACATAAAATAGACGAATTTATTGGTGAATTGCTGAGCATTGTCATTGTTTTCTTTTTATTTCATAGAATGTCCATTGAATAATTTTAAATGTATGAAAATAAATATGTCTATGTGTTTATAAAATAAAAATAATAAATAATATATTTCTTTAAAAACCAACGTTTTTTGTTTTAGTAAAGTAACCATAAATATGGTACATGAACAATTTTGAATGGTAAAAAAACCTATTTTTAATGGTAAATAAACCATTTTTCATGGTAAACGAACTATAATTATAACAATTTCTAGTCGGTTCGATTTACCACGTTTTTCGGTCACTGCAATTTTAACCGTCTTTTTCGGCTAGATTTACCTATCTTTTTCTTTGTGTGTAAATATGATGAACGCTATGTAATTGTCGAAAAAGTGTTCTTCAATATGATGAATTGTATGTGAAGAATAGGCTTCATCATATTACTGAACAAAAAAAATAAAATACAACATATTTTACTTCATATTGAAAAATTCTGTTTATCAAACCAAATTTCAATCAACATTTTTATTTTTCGTTTATTTTTGGCGTACTTCTCAGTTCTCAAGTAGTTCTTTTATGTTATTTTTATAAATTAGTAAAATGTTTTCTAATATATTTATTTATAATCACAACTTTTTATTAATAATTAGTAAAAAATATATAAAAAAAATATTTAGAAAAAAAATTTAATATTTTTTTTATATTTTTGAATTTGTTTGAAATGAAATTTACAGACAAAATTTTTTTTCGAAATTTATTTTTTGGAAGTTTTTTTTTAATAATTTTTTTTCCAACAAAATTTGTTAAGTACATTTTTTTCCAATTCTTTTCTAAAAAAATATATTTTTTGAAAAATTCGTGAAAAAATAAAATTTTTAATTATTCATAAATATTATAATTATATTTATAAATATAACGATTCAAATTCATTGTATTGAATTTCATATATATAAAAAATGTATTCAGCAATATGTCATTTAATGAACGGTGGTATCGAAATGATGAATCTGGTGGTTGGTAGAAAAATTCATAATATTTATGAATAATTTCATGATATTGTTGAATTTTCGTTTTCTGTGAAAATCTTACTTTTTTTTTAATTAAAAGATTTGGTGACACATAATGCCCTCAAGTGTAAAAATAACAGCGCGTCTAATCCTGATTTGTTTAAAGCACCCTAATAAAAATTTAAAAAAAAGCAAGAAACCGCCTGCAAAAGACAAATTACATCGTTAAATCATTACAGCATCCGTTAAAACGAACATTTATTTGACCAGACTCACGCTTAAATGGTAAAAAAACCCGAAGAAAAATGCTAAACCGCGACTCATCAAACAATTAAACTTTGTTGTAGTAACGCCGCCCAGTATTCGGGGCCAAATGTTCCCCAACAACAACAACAACAACAAGACCACCAAATGAATTGTAAATTAAGTGCGGTGTCATGTTTCACAAATTTCACACCGTTTACATGAAAAAGTTGCCCTCAATGCGGCGGCTAAGTATTTCTTTTTTCGGTCAAAAACACCCCAAATATTATAGGGTTTTTTTTGTTCGTTTGTTATATTATTATAGCTAAAATATTTAAGCGCGAAATTGTGGTTTTGGCACCACATGTCAACCCTAATTAGAGATTTAAATTTCCTTCAAGATTATGCAGCACATCTTGTAGTTGTCAGATGATTAATGATCATTCCGTTGATAGGGTGTTTTGTGGGGTGTTATGGTACAAAATTACAATAGCTGCTTTTGCACCTTTTAGAACAAGATTTTCTAATAACTGCAATTATATGAAAAAGCATAATTATGACAGGGTTTATTTTTAAAAATCTGTCTATTTAGGTTAATTTAGATAAAGATTTAGATTATGTGGATGGAGATGGAGATTGTATGGAATTGTTAAGGGTTGACATAAAGACATAAAGTGGTTAGTCGAATTAATGAATAAATTTATACAGTTGATGTTTTACAGTCATTAATATAATGAATTGTTCGTCATTAAATCGAAGTTTGAAGAAAGATTTAAATAATATTTTTAAATGTATGTGTTTAAGTTTAATGAGTTTACTAGTCTCGAAAGGAACTTTTGAAATTTAATTATTGAAAATATCTTGCCCGATAATTGGCAAATTTGTTTTTGAATCTCATACTCGAACGAGCGACATTCTCGTCGTCATCAATATTTTACCAAAATCCATTTATATTCAGCGTAACATAAACGTAATATTTCCGGTAATTTTTTAGTTCTAAAATATTTTCCATTGAATTTTGTTACTAAATATTTTCGAACTGAAAAAGTTTTACAAAATATATCAATTAATATATCAATTCCAAGTCGCGGTTTCGGTTTTTGAATTTATTTTAAATATCTGTATCAAAATTCGAATTATGTTATTCGAATAATAAATTACAAACCAATAAATTTTAGTTGTAACTTTTATAAAGAAATAAAACAATTTAACAGTCGTACTATTAAACGAAATAGTGTCGACTTTACAGAAATATCAGCTTTTATTAGAAAATTTTTATCAATGATTGAACCGTAACCGAAACCGATACTGATATCCATTTAAAACCGATTCATTTTAAAACCGAAAACGTTAAACGAAAATTAGAAATAAACCAATGTCCAAAACCGACATAAACGATTTTGGTTTTATACCGGTTTTAAAACGGTTTTTAAAAAATTATGAGATACGACAAGAAAATATTTAATTTTATATAGCTTTAAAATACAATGTTATTTAAATCGGGAGTCCCGGATTTCTTTGTGTATAAAAACATGTTGATTTTTTGTAGAACAATATTTAGCAAAATGACGGCTATGGTCTGAACTTTGTTATGCTATTATTTTATTCGAACACTTTTATTGCGGTAATTCGACAAAAAAAACACGCAATTCCATGAACAAAATACAACAAAACTATGCGAATCGCAACAAGTGATCGATTTTTTGCAGGAAATTGTTTTGTACAACAAACATAACTCGTGGATGTTGTTGTACAAGAAGTTTTTGTTGCCAACTGGATGGTTGTACTAGAATTCACACAAGTAATGTGTGTGTCTTGCGATTTGCGTTTAGGCTTCAATCCTTGATTTTTATTCATCCTAACCAAAAAACGAAAAAAAGTCGACTTCTGCATTCAAGAATAATTGTATATTGGTTATTTTTTGATACTTAAGAACATATTCTCTGCATTCATTGAATAAATAACAGAAAAAGCAAGATAGTAAAAACAACAGTTATAGGAACTCTATGAAAACAGAAACAACATTTTTGAAGTAAGATACATAAGTTATTAACATCTGCATTATCAAGAATAATAATAGCTCTTATTTACTTTTTTGATAACAAAGTTGATCTGTTTCTTAAAATTAAAAATTTTTCCGTTCAGCTGTATATTACTCCGTATATTTCTTGATTCTTTCTAGATTTTAGAAGATTTCTTCCAAAAGTGTATATAAGAATATAAATAAGAAAGATTTATTTCAATTATTTGTTGGAATGAGTATTTTTAGCTGTTTTTCAAGTCGACTTTAATTCATTTATTGGTTGGACTGATATATTTTTTATTTCTTTATTGAAGTAGTAAATCAAATTTAGGCTTTAAATATTTGTAGGCTTTAAAAATGAAATGGTTTTAACTAAACGGATATCGACTTCCGGTTAAGGTTTCAATTTCTGATTGGGGCATGTTCAACTTCAGAATAAATTTTTATGGGATAGCACATAAGTATTCCGAATCATTTTACTTTTACAAGAATGTTTTCATTACATTAGTGAATTTAATTGCTGGATTGATTAATGAATGCAATTAATATCGGTTTCTATATTTACGTCGAGTATTTTTCTGTGAAATCAATATCTCTATAGCCTATTTATTACTTACTGCTCTCACAAACTTATAAAGGTTTTTTCAACAAGAGCGCTACAAAAGGATTTTTCAACAGGGACGCTACAAAAGTAGAGCGACAGGGACAGCAAACGACGCCATATTTCTTGCTCTTTTGACATTTCTCTTCAGTAAGGTTTGCCATTTCATGATGGAAAGATATACGAGCCAACAACGAGTCGAAATTATTAAAATTTACTACCGACTTTCAAATTCGTATATCTTTCCATCATGAAACCTTACTGAAGAGAAATGTCAAAAGAGCGGCAAGAAATATGGCGTCGTTTGTAGCGTCCCTGTTGAAAAACCCTTTATAACGTCATTGAAATCCATACACAGAAAAATTCTCTTTTGGCATGAGAGCGAAATATTGAAATAGTTAGTTGTAACAACACACTTCATTAGGTTAAAAAGATTTTAAAAAAAAAATGATGGCGGAACTGCGATATTCAGTTGGCGCTTAAAATATTTACTTAAACACCATCCAAATTGTGAAAAAACTCTTTGAAATTGGTTGTAGTTCGAACTCCAACTCTTCTAGTGTTGACTATAAAAACCGACTAAACGGTTGAGATAACTAAATATGTTGGTTGGCACAACAAATCTCTATTTCTGTGTATAATCAAATAATTTTTAGAACTATGTCTCTTTTATTTCTTAATAAATAAATGCCATTTATACTTATCTAAAAAAAATTCCATAAAATGCTAATAAAATGCTTAATATTTTACAAATCGTCTCACAGTGAATTATTTAAAATGCTTTTTTATTATATCTAATGTGTGAATCACATTTATGAAAATATGAAAATTATACAAATGGCTGCTCCATGTTTTTAACACAACCTGTGCGCCATCAATGCCATCAAATGTCTCTACGTGAATGGCACCAGAAAAGTATTTTTACTGCTGGCAGTAAAAATAATAAAAATGTGTTTATGAAGCACATTAAAATACAGATGGCGTCGCACGCATTATGACAGTTAAAAGTCAACATAACACATGTCGGTTGGCACAACCATTACCGCACCCACATTTGTCACATTAACATTTATGAGCTGCTTTTTTAGCGACTTTTTTTATCAACGACTTTAAAAGAAAAAACTGTGCAATTTAAATTCTGTTTAATGTGAAAATATGAAATTAAAGAAAACTGTCTGCTGTTTTATGTAGAAGTTACGTACCGAACAAAAGCAAATATTAGAAACGAGATTAAGCATAGACATACGAAGAACTAATACTTGACGTAAAGTCAACGGCAAAAATCCATTTGCAAATGTAAACTTCTGAAGAGTTCTTCACTATGTGCCCAACTACCGAGCAGTCCTTGCCGTGCCTTTGTGTGTCCTTTGCGTTGGCAGGATGATGCTATTTGCTGGTGCAAATATTGCATTAAATGCATTGAAATAAATACGCAAATTGATTTTAAATAAAGCAGCTATGGTTTATTTTTCATTTGTAAGGTACTGCACTCGTTTATTTATTTTGCTGTGAGATTTCTAACCAACAACATTGGACCGGACCCTGCTATAAATTCAAAACTCGTAATAAAGTTTCTTTCCGTAGACAGTTGTAGTATGGGAAGTGCAGCTGATTGGATTGGATTTACGATATTGGAACTCACACACACATTCTACGGAGAGCTCTGTCGCAAAAAGGGGGCGTTGGGTATTGGGTGGTCAGTAAGGCGTCTGCAGTGCAATCAATGGTTGGCATGATTACCAATCGATAGCATTCTTACTTATTTTATATCGTTTCTTTTTATTTTTTTGCAGCCGTCATTGGTTTCGTTTGCATTGGTGATCATCGACACAGGACCTGCCGGCGCATCCTTTTCCAGAAATGTCTGTGTGAACTTTTGTATTTGCTATAGTTTTATGTGTTTGCAAAAAGAAAGAAAGAATAGAAAAAAGTAGCAACAAAACAAACTAAGAATAACGTTTAATTGATTTCGTGAGTGAAGTTTTAATTACGTTTTCAGAGAACCTCTTAGATCGAATGGTACGTGTGTCTATAGCATAGTTAAGGACTTTTATTTTATATACTAATGATGTATGCAGATGTACAATGACATTGTTTTAATGCAAGATGCTGTATAAATTGAAAAATTGCTATTTAATAATAAAAGGCGATACTTATAAAGGGAGCTAATTCGGTAGTGGCAACCAAAACCCAACTTCTAACCTATAAAGTTTGCTTAAAAACAATCACGCGCATATATATTTTATAAAGTACAACAAAAAGAAGAAAACTCCGAAAACTGCACGAAGCTATAAATGTCAAGAAATACTATTTTATGTCTTCACCGAACGCCCACTCCATTGTCTGACCAACGACGACGACGACCGGAAAACTCATTGCGTCTTTTATCCTCAACCTCCTTGTTCTGCCCCCCCCCCTGGCGCCTGTGCTAATGAGCGCTATGGTCACAATATAGAACTCCTAAGAACACCGCCTCCATTCGTGAAAACTTCAATTTATGCGCAAAGAAATAAATCCTTAAAGGCTCTTGCTCTCGTTATTTTCGTCCATTGTTTGGCTATTTATGGAAACACCTCAACACATTACGGCAATGTGAAAATAACGAGGACACTGCGACGAAGTGTGTCCCATATAATGGTTCTGAAACGAGCTGTTCGGCTCTGCTCCATCGATTCTCATTAACGGCATCACGCATAACGTTGGCAACAGGAGCTACTCTTACGACTTTTGCGCTCTGGATGATGAAGACGACGTCAATGTTTGTAATGGTCACAAAATTGCAGTGTACACCTTCAAATATACCTACGGTTGCCCACTTCGGCCAACCCTTAGTTCGAATACAAAATGTCCCTTATGTCCTTTTTAGCAGGAAATTTGTCAAATTGCAGAGTAACATTAATTAGAAGTTGGCTCGTAATACGAAATGTTTTCCATTTCGAAAAAGTAGTTACTGAGTTATTGCGGGTATGCTGGATAAATTACTGAAGGTTGCCGCGCGCATTGTGAACTGTATAGAGTTGCCAGGCTTATGTACTAAAAGTTATAGATATTGGCGAAATATTAAGTTACTTTCTTAAATTGAAACTAGGCGAAATGAATATTTTTAATTGGAGGGAACATCGAAAGACATTACAATTATATATTTTGCTAAAAACTAATCGTATAACAGAATTTGACTCTTTCAGCAAAAGCAAGAATAAGATTGGCTCTGAAAGAACAAAAACAAAATTAACCTGCCGATGCAAAAACAAGACGATCATGTCATCAGCGGTGTTGCTTGGGTTTAGGCACCTGGGGCAGATTCTATTTTTGACTCCCCATAAATAAAATAATACTGTTTTTAACACTTACGAATTATTTACTAGCTAAATAAAATTTTTATTATTTATATCAGGGACTTGTGCTTCGCCGTGTACGTTTTTTTATTAATGTTATAAATGTAGTAACCAAAAGAAGCAATTCTCCGCTAAAACAACTTTTCTCAAAGACAACTCTTACTCAGTCTGTGCTTCCCCTAGAATTCTTCTCCGTAGAAAATTTCGCCGCACAATTATTCCAGTAGATACCGTCGCCGTAGAACGCTTTCCCATAGTATTTTTGCCGGTTGAATTCTTTCTCGTCGAATTCTTCTCCGTAAAGTTTTCCAGTAGATGTTTTAATGTGGTGAGTTTTAGTGTGGTTAGTTTTAGTGTGATGAGTTTTAGTGTGGTGAGTTTTAGTGTGGTGAGTTTTAGTGTGGTGAGTTTTAGTGTGGTGAGTTTTAGTGTGGTGAATTTAGGTGTGGCGAATTTCGGTGTGGTGAGTTTAAAGAATTTGGGATGGTTGGTATACCCTTGTGTGAAATATCTTGAGATCACTATAATAACAGTTGACATACACCATCTGGAAAGTGTATCATCTATGGGGGTGCCACGACCAGTGGTCCAATCCCGCCCACATTCGGGAGACCGTTTAGAATGGTAAATATATCAATAATTTAAATATTGATGCCGTCTTCTTAGCTTTGTCACTTAAATTAACAGGTCGTTTTCGAAAACCGAAGTAATCGATTTTGAAACGAATACTTTTAGATCTTTTTCAGTCACATATTAATGACTCTTTAGTTGCACATCGTCAACATATTTTCAAATTTCTTAATGAGTCTTGATTTTGTATTCAATTCTAAAAGGTAACGATCAATACACTTAAAGTGGCTCGTCTTATTTTTTCTTCCAGATTGAGTCCAGCATCCCGTGTCTTTCTCGAATGATTATTTTCTTATTGATAACTCTTTTCCCACTGCTATTCCATTAAATTGAAATTTTGCATTGAATTTTTTGCTAGGTGAAAGCGCTCATCGTGAAAAATATTCGTATGGCTACTAATTTTGTCATTACCTGATCCAGAGTTGCCCTATGTGCCCTATGTCTCGCTAGGGATTCAAGGAAATGAAGATGAAGATCCAGAGTTAAGCCCTGTTGTTTGCAAATACTGGTGATGTAACATCAACTTCGAAAAGAACTTCATTTCTAAAATGTAGGAAGCAAGAAAAGTAAAATCGCAAATATCAGACAACCTTGTGCTGTGCCTCTGCCAAATTTTCTTTTGGGCATCAAATTTCTTCAATCGCCCCAAGAAAATCAACAAACTTTTCTTTAAATGGCTTTACACGAGAACGTGATTTTCACTTCCCACGTCCTTCTTAGGTACACGGAGGGAAAAAGTTCTAAAATCCAAGAAGTATACTGAGTGATATACAGCAAATCCGAAAAATCCTTAATTTTAAGAAGAAGAATTGTAAATGAATATGTACATTAAATCAAGTCTCTAATGTTCTCTGTCTTTTAGAACATTTTAAAACTGGATTAAGCCGTAAAGTTTAATTTCGACTTTGTTTGTCGATGGAATTCAAAATTTTATAGGAAGATTTTGTATTCGGTTTTATGTAAAATTTATTGATTTAAATTACTGATTTGGTTTTGTCAATATGAAAACTAATTATGAAATAAGAAATTTTTCAATGTTTTTTTTTCCAAAACCTGTTAACTCTGGCATACCAAAACAGCACGCTAGACTAATTATAGGACAAAGTTCACATACTTTGACAATGTGTAGTCCCCACACACATAAACAAAAGGACATAATTATAACAACAACAAAACCAAAGTTACCAAGTATAATAAAGCAAATGTAAGTAAGGACAACAATAGCCAGAAGGAAAAACAACGACAACGAATGAAAAAAAAAACTATAAAATAAACGAGAGCAAATCCTTGAGGAGTCTTTGAACCGTGTTGAATGTCCTTTACTCCCGACATGGCTGGCGGTTGTAGTGAAAGATTTACACGTAAAAAGCTTTCGCATCATTAATCTCGGAACACGCCATAAAACAAAAGCAATTATTCTAGTATTTATTTTTCTCAAGTTGGACACACTGTGATCTATTTGGAGCAGTAGTGGGGGTGAATTTTGGTAGTATTCTTTTTTATTTTGACTATATGCGTTTTTATGCATTGTGTCCAAGCGCTAATAATAAAAAGAATCACATGAATGTCGATGGAAATTTATTGAGATTTTTAATTGATCCCCTTTGTCTACTCAATGAAAGGGAAATTACAATTGTGTGGCATGTTGAAATATATAGAGTTTAGGGAGAAACTTCGTATATAATTCTGGGGGATAAGAAAACTAAAATGTCTACTAAATGACATAGATGTATGTAGATAAATCAGTGAAATTTTAATTTATTATATCGTCACTGTCATGCCAAAGAGGCGAATGTGCATTTTTAAAAATGTTGAGAAATCAAATTTTAAAGTTTGAAGTAAATTTTTTATTTTTTAATTTTTTTTTGTTATTTTGGTTGGTATATCAAATATTAAAACGTATATAAAATATCTTTGGATTTGGACAATTTACTAAATTATAAATATGGATTTTGTGAGGCTATATCCTGACCAAAACGCAAATATATATTTTTTTGCTTTAACTCTCTATTGGTGCAAGATAAAATAATGTGTAAAGACATTTATTGTTTGTTTTCAAAGCACCTATCGATTGGCATCATTATTTAAAAATAATTTTTCAAATAATTCGCCATTTATTATTTGCAGGAAAATGACGATCGATAGGTCCTTTAAAAACAAACGATTAATGCCTTTACACCAATATTTTATCTTGCATTAATGAAGAGTTGTAGCAAAAAAACGAAGAAATTGGAAAAATTGAAAATCTGCCATGTCAAAAGGGCGAATCTTTTCGTGTTTTTGCTATAACTCTTTGGTGGTGCAAGATAAAATAGTGATGTGAAGGCATTTAATGTTTGTTTTCAAAGCACCTATCAATTGGCATCATTATTTAAATATGATTTGCCAAACATTTTTCAAAAATATTTTAAAATAATGATGACGCTCGATATATGCTTTGAAAACAAACATTACTGCCTTTACACCACTATGTTATCTTGCACCACCAAAGAGTTATAGCAAAAACACGAATAGATTCGCCCTTTTGGCATGACAAGATTTTCAATTTTTCAAATTTCTTCGTTTTTTGCTATAACTCTTTATTAGTGTAAGATAAAATATTGGTATAAAGGCAATAATTGTTTGTTTTTAAAGCACGTATTGGCAACATTAGTTTAAAATATTTTTCTAAACTTTTTTTTTTGCAAATAATGGCGAATTATACCAATCAAATGTTATGGCAAAAAACAAAAGATTCGCCCTTTTGGCATAACAACATTTTCAATTTTTCGAATTCGCCCTTTTGTTTTTGTCTTTTGTGGCTAAAAATATCCAACAAAACCATACATGATTTTGGCACAGTATACTTGAGAAAAAACTGCATTCAAAAATGAAAAAAAAACGCAAATATCAAAAAGTACACATTCGCCCCTTTGGCATGCTAGTGACGATATAATATAAATGATTTTCTAAAGATTTGTATAGGTACTCCGTTTTCAGTTCCATAAAAAAAATTATCTGGTTCTTTGCTCCATAAAATGTTTCACGATAGAGCTGAACATAAATTCCAAAACGGTAAACCAACCCGTAACTTCGAATCGGTACCGCGAAAATCTTTTTAAAACTTAACCCGAAATCGTAACCAAATTCTTTACGTTAGAAAACCTCAAAATTGAAACCTTTATTCGTTTAGGTTTCTATACTTGATTTATCTCAAAAACAAAGCGTCCTTTTTAGCTGAAACAGGACATTATTTAACTTTAATTTAAAACGAATCCATAGCAATAAATAATTGAAAAGGTATCAAGTTTTTAACATTTCGTACGTGTTTGTTTTGTTAAAACGAGCGTGTAATTTCTTTACACCTCGTTTTTTTCTACTTTTTGTTGTTGTTACTGTTGCCTAAAAGTAAATTTCCTTTGACGTTTCCTTGAAAAAAAAAAAAAACGAAAAAATTCACTTAAAAAATTGCTCGAAAATTGAAACTCTATCGGTGGTAGTCTGGGGACGTAGTATGTTTTGTTGGCATCGGTATCTTCTCATGCGTATTGAGCCAATTTTAAAATCATCTGTACGAACATTTGCTACTGCTTTGATATCCAAAGGAAACGTGCTCGTACCGCATACTCTCAAATGTTTGCTCAAAGAATTTTAACTGAAATGTCGGCCCCGGATACTTGCACGGGCTTAAATCAGATTCAGATTCGGTAGTGCTACTCAACATGCGAGTCATGACTTTTTGGAGCAGTGCAAATACCACAAAAGGATTTCCCAAGAAAGTCGATGCTATGTGTTCCTTTTGTGCTTGTTGTTGTTGTTCTTGTTGTTGGCACACGCAGTCTCTACGTCGTCTCCAGTTTTACAGTCGAAGTGAAGGATTTAATGGCCTCCAGGCGGTTTTCTGGTAATACGTATGAACTTCTGTGTGTGTGTTATAAAATTGTAAAACCCAAAAACTGGTGCGTGTGGTTATGAGATTTACTAAGTACTTTTCACATAAGACATTCGTACCTTTCGGGCGAACTCGCACAATTCGACTGACTTCATTGTTTTCATTTTGTTTCGGGTTTGGTTTGGTGGGAGGCGATTCTTTGGCGTAGGCCATATTCATAATAATTATCATTAAATGTTTTGTGTGTGTTATTTGTGTGCATAACATTTGTGAGTTCATTGTTCACTAAATAGTTTATAATTTGTCTAATGAATTAGGCAAATAAAATTAGATTTTAATGAAAGCTAAATAGCTTAGTCTGCTGGGAATGCAATCTGTGAGAAATGACGGCGGGCTTAAATGTGATTTAAATTATTAAGGATTTGTATTATATTTGGAAATTATCATATATGCTGTAGTATACCAGGAAGTGTAATCTCTGCGCTTTGTAGCGTTTTTTTTTATTATAGTTATAAATGTAGTAACCAGAAAATAAATAAATCTCTCCCATAACAACTTTTTGCAAATAGTATTTTACCCCCAAGCATTACTTTCCCGGATAATTCTTCCCCTGACCATTATTCCCTGGACTATTCTTTCCAGATTAATATATCCCAGACTATTCTTCTATTCCGGACTATTATTTCCCGAACTATTCGTCCCCGGACTATTCTTTTGCGGACTATTCTTTCACGGACTATTATTCCCCGGACTATACTACCTCGGACTATACTTCCTCGAACTATTCTTTCCCGTACTAATCTCCCCGGACTGACTATTCTAATCCAGACCATTCTTCTGCGGTTTGTTCTTTCCCGAACTAGTTTTCCCCGGAATATTATTCTTCGGACGATTATTCTCCGGACTATTCTTTCCAAGACTATACAATCCTTTAGGCTATTCTTCCCCGGACTATTCTTTATCATACTACTTTTTTCGGACTATTCTTTTTCAAATTATTATTTCTCGCATTATTATTCCCCGGAATATTCTTTCCCGGACTATTTTGTCTCATCCTCGGACCGTACTATTCCTGGACTATTATACCCCGAAAAAATGTTCCCAGAAAAATTCATTCCCGGACAATTTTTCGCCGAGCTATTCTTCTCCGGATTATTATTCTCCGGACTACTCTTTCTTGGACTTTTTTTTGGCGGACAATTCTTTTTCGAACTGTTATTCATCGGATTATTATTCTCCGGATTATTCTTTCCCTCACTATTCTTTACCGGAAAATTCTTTCCCGAACTGTTAGTCCCCGGAATATTATTCCCCGGACTATTCTTCCCTGGACTATTATTTTCCTTACTACTCTGCCCCGGATTATTTTTCCAGGAATATTATTTCCCGGACTATCTCTTTTCATACTATTCATTTCGGACTATTCTTTTTCTGAATATTCTTTGCCGGACTATTGTTCCTCGTACTATTCTACTCCAGACTATTCTTTCCGGGACTATACTTCCCCGGACTATTCTTTCTCGTACTATATTTCCACGGACTATACTTTATATGACAATTCTTCCCCGAATTATTCTTTCTCGAAATGTTAGTAACGGAATATTATTCCCGTTACTTTTCAACTCTATACTCGTTTCCAGCTGTACTCTATTATATCTGGTACTATAAACTAAAATTTATCTGCGCATTCTCATAATTTAAAATAAGCCCCCTCTCTTATTTTTTTAAATTTTCATTTATTAAATATTCTTACAACTTCATACTCCTTTTTTTCTAAATCTACATATATTATATTTATCACAAAAGTTTTGCTAAATTAAAATCCCAAAATATAAAACGTTGCCCTTAGTCTCACATTTTTTTTTCGCATAAACCTATCCCAAACGGCGACATATTCATAATTTCAAAATACACAACGCATTAACCTCAGTGTGAACCCTTTGCAAATGGCTTAATTTTCATTAATTTAATATTAACCTGCAGGGCAAAAGTGTCCCCAAAGAGCCACATAACATTTTGAGCCATCTCTGCTCTGCTCGGTGCTTTTTTCCCGTCCGTTTGTTGAAACAACACGCTGCATAATTAGGCAGCAGATATTAAAGCGGCAGCAACTCTTTCGCTTGACATATTAATTTAGCAAAATTTTTGAACTCACAGCCTCCGGGGAAATCTTAAAAAGTTGCTCAAATATTCAATGAGCTTTATGCCTGTTTTACCTGTGTTTACACAGTCATGGCTGTCGTCGCCGCCGCCTGTTGTTAATTATTTTTGTATCATTTTTTTCCAACCAACTTCCCGGAATGGGTTGAGCCTGTGGTGGCGCCTCCTGACGCGCTCTGCACAGAGCAGCGTAATTAAAATTAAAACTCAACGCGTAAAAAATAATGTTAATATTTATATAGGAAAAGAAAATATCAAATGTGTTTTAGTGAAATAAGAAAAAATATGAATAGAAAATGTATTCTAGAAAAAAACTCTTTTATAATTTAAACTTTTTTTATAATTTAGAACCAGTTATATATTCTAAAAATCGAGATGTCAGACATTTATAAAATAAATTGTAAGCAAGGTGCGGTCACATGAACAATCTTGAAGTACGGGGAACTTTGATGTAAGGTAATTGAACAAAATAGGTGAGGTCACAGTTTGTTATAGACCAATTTTGACAATTTTTAATAACAGATAGTGCAGGTCTATACGTAATCTAATTCCGGAGTTTAATTGATCTACATCATATAGTATTTCTGTAATAGTGATATCAATGGACAGACGGACATCAATACATCGACTCGAGAGGTCACGCTGGGTGCTACAATATGATACAATACGATAAAAAACATACAATACGATACAATACGATACAATACGATACAATACGATACAATACGATACAATACGATACAATACGATACAATACGATACAATACGATACAATACGATACAATACGATACAATACGATACAATACGATACAATACGATACAATACGATACAATACGATACAATACGATACAATACGATACAATACGATACAATACGATACAATACGATACAATACGATACAATACGATACAATACGATACAATACGATACAATACGATACAATACGATACAATACGATACAATACGATACAATACGATACAATACGATACAATACGATACAATACGATACAATACGATACAATACGATACAATACGATACAATACGATACAATACGATACAATACGATACAATACGATACAATACGATACAATACGATACAATACGATACAATACGATACAATACGATACAATACGATACAATACGATACAATACGATACAATACGATACAATACGATACAATACGATACAATACGATACAATACGATACAATACGATACAATACGATACAATACGATACAATACGATACAATACGATACAATACGATACAATACGATACAATACGATACAATACGATACAATACGATACAATACGATACAATACGATACAATACGATACAATACGATACAATACGATACAATACGATACAATACGATACAATACGATACAATACGATACAATACGATACAATACGATACAATACGATACAATACGATACAATACGATACAATACGATACAATACGATACAATACGATACAATACGATACAATACGATACAATACGATACAATACAATACAATACGATACAATACGATACAATACGATACAATACGATACAATACGATACAATACGATACAATACGATACAATACGATACAATACGATACAATACGATATAATACGATACAATACGATACAATACGATACAATACGATACAATACGATACAATACGATACAATACGATACAATACGATACAATACGATACAATACGATACAATACGATACAATACGATACAATACGATACAATACGATACAATACGATACAATACGATACAATACGATACAATACGATACAATACGATACAATACGATACAATACGATACAATACGATACAATACGATACAATACGATACAATACGATACAATACGATACAATACGATACAATACGATACAATACGATACAATACGATACAATACGATACAATACGATGCGATACGATACGATACAATACTATACAATATGATACGATACAATACTATACAATATGATTCAATACGACACAATACGATACAATACGATACAATACGATACAATACGATACAATACGATACAATACGATACAATACGATACAATACGATACAATACGATACAATACGATACAATACGATATAATACGATACAATACGATACAATACGATACAATACGATACAATACGATACAATACGATACAATACAATTAACTTTTTATAGATTTGAGGTATCGATTCAATTTCATTTATAGTCAGATAATAATAAAATACTTGAGATAATATTTTTAAATAAACTATATGAAATTCCGATTAATCTGACCAAAGTTATGACCAGTTAAACACAAAAAATATTGATTTGGAGGTGTAACTAATATTTATTGCATAACATATTAAGTTTTCATAATTTAATAAAATTGTATATTATATGTAAAACTAGATCCATAATTCAATGATTACTATTACTTTGTTTTTGCAAATCACTCTTTAAGTTTTCAGATTAAATACAAATGCCCTATTACGTTTTCTTTTATGATGCTCTTTTTAATCAATATAATTTTATTGTCCTTCAATTATTCATAAAAATTCCAACAAATTCTGAAACCAGTAGAACTCAGCTTTGCAAATATGTATAATTTTCCATGTTTTTGCC
Organism: Dryomyza anilis; assembly: GCA_951804985.1. NCBI lineage: Eukaryota > Metazoa > Arthropoda > Insecta > Diptera > Dryomyzidae > Dryomyza > Dryomyza anilis. The sequence goes on along the minus strand of OX638130.1, from coordinate 122,618,932 downwards.
TCCGGAACGTACAATAGAGTCAAATGAAGTTTGATGGAAGTTTTGATGCAATATTGATGGATATTGGGATTTTAATTTATTTTTTTGAATTGGTAAATTGTTAGTTATTGTTAGATTTGGATATTTTGAGATCCTTCGCTCCTTATTATTATTCCTTGAGCTATCCATCTCAGACTAGATCTCCTCAAGACAAATTTTCCCCGAAATATTTTATCCGAAACAATTTTTCATCGAATTAATTCTTTTGTTTTTTTTTCTGCGAACTTTTCTAAACAATAATATACTATTTCGTGCCATTTCTATAATTTTGTTTAAAATTCTATGTCCTTTATAACATTTAAATGCTCTCTGTTCTCCACTTGATTTTAAACGGCAATAAAAATTCAGTAAAACCACTCCAAAAAACCATTCAAAATATTCACTAGTGACTTCGTAACCTACAAAACAATTATCTAAGAAGCTGTTTTCACATTCGTAACGACACCAAATCCACATGTTGCCTGATCATATGATAAAACATATGTAAGCTCTATGGGAACAAAAAACCGCCCCCTCAACGACAATCTACAAAACAACTTGTCTGTCAATATCCGCTTCCGGCAGACACAACAACAGCAAAAAGGCGTCGCAAAAAATGGCAAAATGCTGCCGCCAACAGTCATTGAAACAATAAAAGCCACCATAACGAAATGTTTAAATGTTCGCGTAGTTGACATTTATTTTATGGCCCAGAAGATTTGTGCAAATGTTCAAATGGTTTTACATGTTGTTAAGAACCATGTATGTCTTTTTTTTGTGTGCTATTGTCGTCCTCGAACATCAACCGGAAGTACTTTACGGTTAACCGATGTTGCCGATGCTTTTGTTGTGCCTTTTTTTGCATTGGAATCTTTTATTTTGCTGTTTTTTGAGTTGGAGAATAATAACAAAATGAACGAAAATGGGGCGATATTGGAGCAATGGTAACACAATAGGGCAATTGAACACCCGCAGTGTCTGCCACAATCCGTAGCGCCTGTCGGCTGTAGTCGGCGAAAAGGACAATAGCAATGGATGTTAACGTGGCGGCGGTTCTGGAGATAATAATGGGATATTGAAACAGAATCAAAAGGTTAAGTGTATAAATGGGGTTTCGTTGTTTTAGATTTGCTAAACGGATATTGATGCTTTATTGATGGGTTTTGTTTTTTTTACATATTTTTTTTTATTTTTTTGCATGAATTTGTGAATTGTTTATTATTTTTTTTTAGATAAAATATATATTTGATTAATTTGAATTAATTCTTTCCGGGTACTTCTTCCCGACAATAATCACTGAGTAATATTTTCCAAATAATTCTTTTCAGACAAATCTTCCCGTGACAATTTTTCCCGGTCAGTACTTCCTACTAAGCTAGACAGGAGACAATTCTTTCTCGAGATATTTCATCTTCAAGATAATTCATCTACGAGACAATTTTTTTACGAGACAAAATTTTCCCTGACTATGCATTCTATGCAGACAAATCTCTCCCAAAACAAAATTTTCATCGAATATTCTTTTCTGAAACAATTCTTCCAAGATATTTGGATAATTTGGAGCCTTATTCCCCATGAATACTTCCCCGCACCATACTTCCCAGACAAATCTTTCCCAAAACAAAATTTCCCCGGACTATTCTTCTTTGAAACAATTCTTCCAAGATATTTGGGTTTTCTTCCCCAAGAATTATTCCCCAGTCCATTCTTCCCAGACAAATCTTCCCAAAACAATATTTACCCGGACTATTCTTCTATAAAACAATTCTTCCAAGATATTTGGGCCTTCTTCCTCGAGAATTATTCCCCGGACCATTCTATCCAGACAAATCATTCCCAAAAACAAAACTTCCTTCGAATATTCTTTTCTGAAACAATTCTTCGAAGATATATGAATAATTTGGAGCCTTCTCCCCCGAGAATTCTTCCCCGAATCATTTAATCCAGTCATATCTATCCCAAAACAAAATTTTCCCGAACTATTCTTCTCTGAAACACTTCTTTAAGATATACTTCTTTGCCCGAGATAATTCTTAACCAGAAAAAAATATTTCTAGAAACAATTATAACCCGAGACAAAAAAATTCCCTCAAATCCCATTAACATTAGTCAATATGACAATTATTGATTTAATAGTATACAAATAATAAAAATTTTCATATAAACTCAATGGCAATTCATGGTATTTTCTAGTATTTAATGGTATTTTCCGATTAAAATAATAATTTATCCAATTGAATATTTTTAATAGTAAAAAACTATTATTTATATAGTATTTTTTTCTGGGTGTATTTATTAAAATTATATAAAAAAATATCAAATATAACACATTCAACCTAGGATTAGAATGTTATTGAATGAAAATTACTCAACTTTTAAACTAAAACTTCAAACCACACCATTCTCTCGCCTCAAATGTCAACGTCTTTAATGTGAAATATCAGTATCTTTTATAGTAGCTCCTGCTATCAATTTGAGCACTCATTAATTAAATGTCAGTTACAAAAATCAAAAACGCCATCCACACCTCGTTATAAATCATTATGTGTCCCAACTACTTCAACACGATGACAATAAACACTAGCAACTGCTTTAGTATTGCATTGTCATGTAGTCATCATCATCATCATTCCATTTTGACCCTGAGTTCGATGAGACGGAATTTCTTATTTTCATCAACATCATCACCGGCTTCATCTTATTTCGTAGACATTGTCTTGTCTTGTTCACGGCTTCGTCTTTTCCTTTGCAAAAATATTTCACTTAATGTTCACTTATAACGCTCCGTTGAACCGAAACTGCAAAGTCACATAGTTTGACACCCTCAGGGGGTACCACAGTGTAAAGCAATTTCTGGTCTGCACCCTCCATAAAAACAACAACAACAATATAACAAGAATAAACATTGCGAAAATTTTGCAAAATAACTACCAGCTACTAGTACAAGGGATTTACAAGATGAGCCAAACAGTTTTCTTATGAAATTCCATAAGATGTTTAGACTGGTTTGTGAGGGGGACTGACATCAGTTCTGGTTTGACAGTTGGCTCAAATTCCAGACAATTAAACGGAAACATTCAGACTTATTTTCATTTGTGACAAGGCGACTTTCGATTATTATATGACCAGTCTTACTATTTCCGTATAAACTAAGAAGTCATGTTTAATTGCAAATGAAATATAGCTATTGATATTTGTACAATAAGTTTGATATTGAAAAGCATGACTATGCGATTTACATTTGAAAATTATGCTAAATTAGCTATATTTTAAATTGGGGGGAAATAAGTTTTAATATCAAGAAATAGTTGCTATGTTTTTAGAAAATCAATAAAATTTGCTATGAATTGGGGATAAAAATACTGATAAGTATAAAATATAGGCATATTGTATTTGAAATTACCAAAATTATGCTGACTACAGTTTCAAACTCCTACATAATTCTTGGAATCAAATCATAAATCACCACTAATGAATTTACCATTTCCCACACATAAATTCATCAAAACTTTTACCCTTAACACATCATAAAAATGCTGTGAAAACGGCATAAAACTCCAGGGACAAAATACGCACAAAGTCACAAAGGATAAAGTTCCATTTTGATCAATTGACACAATGTTATCTATCAAAATCTGCACTTGTTAGCATATTTATTATTCAAAACTGAATTACTTACCTCATCAAGAAACATGTATAACCTACTCAAATAAATGTACAGATAGTTATACAAAACAGGGGTAATCATAAAGTCAAGTGTTGGTGCTGCTGGGTCAGTCATAAATATAACGACCGCCACATGTCTGGGACATTACCATGAATGGGATTGTGTGGGACGCGTGTATAGTGTGTCCCATTCCATGTTTTGCTCTTGAAAAACAGTAGCACAATTTGCCAGGGCCTTGAGTAAATAATAAGTTTGTTATTTTCAATATCAGCTACTAATGCAGATAACGGTTTGGCGCACATACAGCGTTGTAGGTTGCTGGTCCCCAGTGAATACCACCATCGAACCAACCTGCACTCGTCGATCATAAATCTTTATTGTAGTTGTCATTATTGATTTTGACTTTTGGCGCTTTGGCAAAATTTCCATTTGTACCTATAGTAAAAACGCATCCATGGAGACCTTGCAGTGTGTCATAATGTCTGGGAAATTAATGTACTTTCTGGTCACTTGATCAAAAGGACAATCACCCTAATATTGGACATACGCCCAGTACTCAAGTTCTACTATCAGAGTTGTTATAATAAGTTTTATTTTTTTTTTTGGTTTGTTTTATTTTTGGCTACTGTTATCTGTCCTGCTTGTTTTTGGGTGGTCGTAAATCACATCGGGTCGTCACATATGATATGTACGTGTTTCTGTGAAAATCTCTTCGCATAGTTGTCATAAATATTAAACTAAGTTATCGTTCCATCCATCGTGTTCTGGCGCTCTGTATAGGCTACACACTGTGTTGTGTTTATCACGCATTTGGGCCAAGTTTGTTAATTATTTATGTCCTCGTTTTTGCAATCAAGTTTATGTGGTACCAAATACATAATCCGTCTATAAGCCTGTTATATTTTGTGCGTTGCTGTATCATGATATATGGCGGCAATGATTTCTTTATTCGAGTTTGACATGTTTTAACAACGGGAGTAGATTATTTTAGTCTGGCATATTAGAGTTATTTGGCATAAGTGTTTGGAAATTGTTTTACCCAAAAGGGCAGAAAAATATTTTAATGTGTGGAAATTTGAATGAGTTTTTGCAGTCCCCATGTCTAAGAATTTATAAATTGAATTTTTAAGTGAATTCAACCTAAATTGCAAAAAAAAAAACTAAAATTAGGTAATTTGGGTAATGATTTTAATAATCGCTCTGAAGAACCTAGCCAGAGTTCTCTTGTATCATTTTGAGCTTTGCTTGTTATATTTTATACTAAAGCGGTGGTATCAAGGCTTTCGCCGAATCTGAAGGCAATACTTACAATCGGAAATTGTCCGTCATATTGAAAAACTTATTCTATATTTACATGCTCAACTGAGCCAATGATGATACTGTGATTATTTTCGATTGTATCAAAGTCGTGAAGAATATTTCGTCGTTATAGATTTAAAGTTGACCTCTTATTTTTCATTTCAAAAAATATAATTTCATTCACGGAAGTGACATTTAGTTCTTAGGTACACCCAGAAAAAAATTGCCTTAAATCCCATTAAAATTGGTCAATAAGACAAATATTGATTTAATAGTATACAAAAAATAAATCTTTTCATATAAACTTAATGGCAATGTCATAGTATATGCTAGTATTTAATGGTATTTTCCGATTAAAATAATAATTTATCCTATTGACTATTTTTAATAGTAAAAAACTATTACTTGTATAGTATTTTTTTCTGGGTGTATAAAAAAGGAACTTGGTGGTATTATTCTTGATATGCAAATATTCGAGCCGAATTCTTCTCGAATTTTAGAAGTTTATTTCCCTCCGTATTGTTTAAGATTTTTATAAAAAATCTTTTGGTTTTATTTTAATATCCAAAAACTCATTATGTAAATATTTGATGTCGTTTTTTTTAAGTGGAATTAACATTCATCTTTTTTGTGTAGAATTTAATAGATATATACTGCATATAATTTTGCTTGAGCCGGTCTATTCTGTCCTAATAATTCATCCCCGAACAGTTCATACTCAGTTCATATTCAAAACAGTTCATACTCAAAATTCTCTGAAATATTTCTTCCCAAGGATAATTTCACCCAAGAAATTCTTTTCAAAATTTTAAATAATCCTTATGAAATATTAAAATAATTCAATAAGAATTGTTTCGGGAAAAAAAGTGCGGGAAATAATTGTCTTGGAGATGAACAATCCCAGGAAGAATTTGTCATAACCCATTTGAAGTATATTTCTGAAAACAGAGATAAATGAAAAGTGAAAAGCTGCTTATAATTACCCGACAAAAATTTTGAATCGTTTAAGACTCTTAAATGAGTACTACCCTCATATACCTTACTAGCACTTAAAAGAGACCAAAAAGGCTCCCGACCCCTAGATGGCACCATTTTATGAGTCCAAAAACCCTCATACCCATGAGAATTTTAATACTCTTAAAACAATCCAATGTGAAAGATTTCAAAGGTTCCAAAACCTGGCTAGAGAACACAATTTTAATTGAAATGAGTCCACCATCGACTGTAGTGAGCCTGATAATTTGTTATCAAAAGAATTCGAGCCTGTAATTCATCTCCTCCAAGACAATAATTAAATATTAAAAATATTTAATACAAAAATAAAAATTTGGGGAAATTGTCTTCCTAAGAATAGTCTCGAGAAAGAATTTACTCGCGTAAGAAAGTGCGGAGGAGAATTGTGTCAGGGAAGAATTGTCTGCGGTAAAATTCTGCGTAAAACATTTTGAATAGATTTTGGAAAACACATCGATTCTGTATTTTTAAAAGCAGATTTATATTTTGGGTATGTGCAGAAAATTAGAAACTTTTGAAATTATACAAAAATATTAAAAAAAAAATTAAAATGTCTTCAATCTGTCAAAAATAGAGTCTCATGTAAGCCATTTCCCGAAGAAAAATGATTGGCCTGTTTTTTTTGGATTATATCGGACATATTTCGGAAAAACCGAGATAAATGAAAGTTTTTGAATATGGAATAGCAGGTTATCAAATTTGATTCAATTCGAAAAGCATATTTCCAGCATATTAGGGGATGGGAAGAAAACAAAGCATTTTTGAATCAAAATTCTGTTAAAATAAAAAAAAAACTAAATTCTCTTCAATCTGCCAAAAATAATATCTCGAGTATACATTATTGCCAGACAAAATTTCTGGCATGTTTGTGGAAGTTTCTGGAAAGCGTATTAAGAATATTCTGTAATTTTAAAAGCGATTATTTGCATATTTTGAGGCTCTACCCAATTTGAGGCAATACACAACTTTTGTTCCAAAAAATATTTCTAAACTGTCGTATTTTTCGAGAATTTCTTTAGAATTTCTTTTGGTTTAGCTTCTTTCAGGTTAATAAATATCGCTCATTTACTTCAAGGCTGTTATAACTCAAAAAAAACGTGATTTAAAGTTTTCAATTGACTCCCATGATGAGATAAAGGCATATTTTGTTCTCAAGCGGCAAGATGAAACATGTTTTTGGCAACAAAACAATTAATTCTGCATCATTAACTCAAAAATCATGTTTTTTGAGATATGACAGTCTTGATGTAAATGGCCAATATATTCTCAAATTAAAAATAAAAACAGTTTCTCGGCATATTTTGCAGATGAGGCAACTTTTGATACTGTTATTGTCTGCCTTTAATATTCCAAAAAGTGTCTACACTGTCTTAAACCTGCTTAAAATTGCCTATGGTATGCAATGTGCTTTCAATATTACTTATTTGTTAAATAAAGCCTTTCTCCCCACATTCGCACTATTCAATTAACAAAATAGTCTGCACAAAGGTGTCAATTTGACAGTTAAATGAACGTCCATTCGCAATGACAATCAACAAACAGCACTGTACGTGTTTCCGGTGTGTGGCAGAACTCAAGACATTTCATTGCGAAGTGGCACGAATTAAAAGTAAAATAATGTTATTTAGCAACTAAAGAAAAATCGCCATTAAAATGCACGAGATGCTGCCGAGAAACACGCGCTTCCACTTAACAACGTACGTTAATTAAACCCCCCCTCGAATTCGACCTTCGCAAAGATCAATGAATCAAAGATATAGTTTGCGACGACGGAAGTCCTTGGTTCAAGTTGCGAATGGTTGGTTCATTTGCTTTGGCGCTCATTACCCATGTGTGCATGAAAGGACAACTTATATTAGAAGATATAGCTATTTGTTGGAGCAAAAACTAAAATAAAAACGTCACGCATGCAGGCAGCATCTTGAAGGGCAATGCGACCGGTTGGGTGGAAGGACAGCAATATTGCTGGGGACATAATGTGGGCTTAAGAACAAAAACACATCATTATCATCCTCATTATTTGCACTGAGCCGATACCAATATATTTCCAACTATTGGTCGGGGGGAGGGAGGTATGTAGGTCGAACAGAAAGTGTTGTTGTTGTTCGGCAACTGATAAGGATTCCATGTCACATTCGACTGCTGTTTGCTATTAAGCTTCCTTTCGTGTGCTTAATTGCTTTCTACAGTTCGTTGGGACTGGACGCAGCACTCGTCGTCGACTGCTGATGAATGTGTCCTGGCTGTCCTGCTTCTCAAACGGCAGAGGTTTCTTTCAATTTCCGCCACTTTTGTTGCCAAAAACGAGCAACGCGTAGAGTTGTATGCGTGTCAGTGTTAATGAGATATTGTCCATTAGTTTTAGCCCCCCGTTTTTATTTCAAATATATGTTTTTTTGGCAGGCAATTAAGTGCGCTTTTATTATGTGTCACATTTCATTCTGATCACACGTAATCAACATGATAATCCTTGTCATTCAAAATGGCTTTCGAGTGAAGTGTTTGTAATGACGAGGAAATAGAAAAATAATACATTGCATGTCTTTTATATCGTTTTAGTTACATTGTGGAATAACATAATTGTTACAAAACGAGTACTAAATAAAAAGAATTTATAGAAGAAGTTCTAAACATATTTCTATTACTATAGTTGTTCAGAAACACGAACATGTTTTATGTTTGTGTAACATGATTGGAGCAATAATGTCGAAAGAGGTATATGATAGACTCAACCAAATGCCTCTCTTGAGTCTGTCTTTTCATGATTTTTTAAAATTTCTTTTGTGTATTCTTTTTGTTTTGTATATTCTTGAAATGCCTATCGTAGAATGTTTGAAATGTTTATCGAAACGAATTTGGTTATTAAACATAAATTATAATTATCGTTACTATAAAATGAGACAAAGTAATAGTGTTTTAATCAAATCCAATATATATCTAGTTAGATTTCGCTAATTTAATTGATTGATATATGGAAAAATATTTATTTTCGATAAAAATCATATTTCCACGTTATCCACATCGAAGTAAAAATTCTTTAATATGATGATATTATTCATAAATATTATGAATTTTTTAACCAACTACCAGATTCATCAAATGGCAAATTATTTCATTCATGGAATAGCAATTTAATGCTTTTAATGTTCAAATGATGTTTTTAAACATCAAATTTACTCACAAAAATGTTTCTTCTTTTACACAGTTATGTATTTAATATAAATCTAACATGAAGTATTATTAGATTTATATTATTTAATTGTTAAATACTTGATTTATAAAATATTATTTTTAAAAAATGTTTTTTTTTTTTTTTTAAATAAAATAATTGATGGACATTTTTTTTTTGAATTTTTCAAAATAAAAATAAAAATTGTTTTTCGATAATTAAATTTTAAAAATCTCCGAAAAAATGATTTTTCCAAAAAAAATGATTTTTCCAAAAAAAAATATTTTTTCCTAATATAAATTTTATTCCAAAAACAATTGTTTATAATAATAAAAAATTCAAATTCAAATTTTTAAATAAATAATTATTTTCGAAAAAAAAATTCTTTCAAAAAAATGTTGTATTTTAAATATATTTTTTATAAATATTTATTTATTGGTACAATACACCCAATTTGTACCGACTGGACCTTGAGCACTTTAAGACATTATCTTAAAATAATCAAAAGAGGTCGTATAACAAAAACAATTAAATTTTAACGCAGTGCACGGCGTTTAAAATCTAAAGGATTTTTTATATTTTTTAAAAATAATAAAAAACCCATTTTTTATACAAAGTGCAGCCTTCGTATTTGATTCTGTGGAAACTCTGCAGTTGATGCAGTTTTTGCTTTTGGTTCTTTCTTCAATGCACATAATTCTTATTGTGTTTATTGGAGAAGGAAAAACTAAAGCGACTTGAAATGTAGAATTTGCAGAGAAAGATCGCTGATGAAGGGGCTTGGCTGCCTCTGAAACAGCTGTACGATCTGACACTCAATGCATTTTGCCAATTGTTTGTTGTTTTATTTGTTGGTACAAAACACCCAATTTGTACCGACTGGACCTTGAGCACTTTAAGACAATATCTTAAAATTAGTTTTGAGTTATATAAGTTTTAATTATAATTAAAAATTATCCGAAAAAATTGTTACGAAAAACAAAATTCGGTCAACAAAAATTTTTCGAATAAAAAAAATTGTCCGAAAAAAAAGTTTCAAAAAAATTTTTTTTTTGTAATTATATTTTTTTTTATATATAACTTTTTTAATAAAAAGTTGTATTATAAATAAATATATTATTAAATATTTTACTAATTTATACATGTCGAGCAAGCATTCACACAAAAAAATATCACCAAAAATTTCACCAACTACCAGTATTCATCATATTGATGATTTCATTCATTGTACCAAATGATATTGATATTTAAATTAATGTTGTTTGATGAGCAAAATTCATCAGTATGATGTACATTATTCATTAATATGATGAAATGGGGTCTTCACATAATTAGCAATTATGTATTATAACTCGTATAAGAATTATAAATACAAAAGATAAATGTGTGAATGGAGACCACTTTGTGTTTGAAATTTGATGTTAAAAAATATTGAAAATAAAAAAGATTTAAAAAATACGATTTTAGTTCAATTAATGAAATCATCATGAATACTGATGAATACTGATGAATAATGATGAATACTGGTAGTTGGTGAAATTTTTGGTGATATTTTTTTGTGTGTTATATAACACAGAAAAAAAAAATTCTTCAATATGATGAATTTATTCATAAATATTATGAATTTTTTCACCAACTACCAGATTCATCATATTGATCCCATCGTTCATTAAATGACATATTAATGAATACATTCATTATATATATGAACAAAATATTCAATACAATGAATTTGAATTGTCATATTGATGAATTTGTTCATAATATTTTTTCAAAAAAAAAAATTTTATAAAATAATTCGAAAAAGTGTTGTAAAAGTCGTATTTACAGTAAAAAAAATTATCCGAAAAAAAAATTTAGGACACATAAAATTGTTCCGAAAAAAAAAATCCAAAAAAAAAATTGTTCGAAAAAAATTTGTTTCCAAAAAAAAAGTTCGAAAAAAAAATTTCAAAAATATATTTTTTATAATTATAACTTTTTATTAATAAAAAGTTGTAATTATAATAAATATAGTTGTTTTTGTTTTACGACCTCTTTTGATTATTTTAAGATATTGTTTTAACGTGCTCAAGGTCCAGTCGGTACAAATTGGGTGTTTTGTACCAACCAATAAAACAACAAACAATTGGCAAAATGCATTGAGTGGCAGATCGTACAGCTGTTTCAGAGGCAGCCCAGCCCCTTCATCAGCGATCTTTCTCTGCAGATTCTACATTTCAAGTCGCATAAGTTTTCCTTCTCCAATAAACACAATAAGAATTATGTGCATTGAAGAAAGAACCAAAAGCAAAAATGTAAAAACTGCATCAACTCAAGATTTTGCCAAAGTTGTTGTTGCGTGCAGCAATAATAAATATATTATAAAACATTTTACTAATTTATGCATGTCGAGCAAGCATTATATAAGAAATAACACACAAGAACTACGTCAGAACTGAGAAGTACGGCAAAAAAATGAACGAAAAAAAATATTTTGATTGAACTTTGGTTTAATGAACAGCGTTCTTCTATATGAAGAACATATAAAGGGTGTTTCAATAAGAGCGCTACAAAAGTTTGTTCAAGGGGTTTTCAACAAGGACGCTACAAAAGTAGAGCGACAAGGACAGCAAACGACGCCATATTTCTTACCGATCTTTTGACATTTCTCTTCAGTAAGGTTTGCCATTTCATGATGGAAAGATATACGAGCCAACAACGAGAAATTATTAAAAATTTACTTCCGATATTCGAATTCGTATATCTTTCCATCATGGAATGGTAAACCTTACTGAAGAGAAATGTCAAAAGAGCTTGAGAACTTACTTGAGAACTGAGAAGAATGAACGAAAAATAAATATTTTGATTGAAATTTGGACAGCATTCTTCCATATGATGTACATAAATGTTGTATTTTATGTATTTGTTCATTAATATGATGAAACTTAATACACCTCATCATATTGAAGAACAGTTTTCGGTCATTCATCAAATTGATAATGAATTTATAATATTAATGTTTTACAGTTATCAATATATTGAATTGTTCTTTAAAAATTCAATGGTTTGAAGAACGAAATTCATCAATATGAAAATGATTTTTTTTTCTGGTCCATAAGAAAAACAGTCTGTTCTGATAAATTTGGTTCGGAAATTTAAATCTTTGAATCAAATAAAAAAAACAACGCATTACAACTGTAACTGAAACCGATATCCATTCTTCGTTTCATTTGTAGAACAGAAAGCCTCAAGGTTTTGGTTTTATCCCAGTTTTTTATTTTAATAGAATAAAAAATTACCAAAATTTTAAAATTAACTGTATATTTTAATTTAATTTTTTATTTTTTGTTGATTACAAATCTAAATTGGTTAAAAATTACCAAACTTTTTTTTTATGAACTTGCTATTTCTCTTGTTTTTGTTTTTGCAGGGTCGTTCTTCTTCTTGCATCGGGAGGTCAATCTGGTTCTCAATCTTTTCTTGCACGCTCATTCTTATACTTGTACTCATTTTTGCTGCAAGAGTTTTTTTTGTATTTCTTTCGAATGAAAGAGTATACTCAGTTTTGTCATTCACCTTTCAGAAGGAAGCGTGTCCGGAATGGAAAAGTTCTTGATCAGCGCGATTTAACAATGTCCGTCCATTTCTTTGTCTGTCTGTCCGCCTGTCAGTACAAATCCCTTTTACAGGACAATTAGATAAATACAAACTACAAATTTAGATAACTATATAAGATATATTTATACTATCTGGTACTTAAAAGGGGTATAATCGACCGATCATTATTTAAACGGATTTAATTTCTTCCGTTTCCTAGTTTAGCGAATATAGTAATGCTTGAGAAAACTAATCGAAAATAAAAATTGACCACTAAAAATAAAGACTTAAAAGAACATAGACGGTTAAATGATAAACGGTTGGTTTAAAACAATATAATTGTCAAAATTTGACTGGGAATTGCAAGTAATGCTTATGCAGTAGAGCAAAACGGGCTCCAGATGTGAGATAAGCGACCCTACCTTATTCAAAACAGTCATTAGAAATAGTGATCATTAGGTTCATTAGATTCGAATTACATAAAAGTCAAATTTAAACTATACCGTTTCTTATGAAAGTTTCATAAACTTACAAGATAATGTTACTCTGGGGCGACACGATGTAATTGAAAAAAAATTTTTTTTTCAAAAGCACCACCCAAACCATATAAATTTTCACAACCTACACTCAAGTGAGCACAACACATACTCGGGCAGCCACAAAAATGCCTCAAGGTGATGTGAAATCACTTAAAGAAATGATAATCGTTTTGTACCCAGACTCAACTAAACCTTTAGACAGACGGACACATACGGAAAACATCAATACAAAGCAGTGGATCAGGCACTAGATTAGCCAAACAACAAACACACACACATCCTATATGGTACTTTTACCAAAATTCACCTGCTCATTTGAAGTGTTTTCCCTTCTTCAGTGAAAAAGTTGGTTGAGCTTCACAAAAAGAGAGGTAATTTTCCAAGTAATAGGGTCAAAGCTAAGCACACAAGTGGGTTTATCAACAATACAACCACGAATCAACAAAAGAACTAAATACAAAAAAAAAAGAAAACATAAAAAAAGATAACAGAACAGAACAACATCTTGAATGTTCGATGAGTATTTCTTTTGGCAGCCACAAACGTGAATTGGTTAAATAAGTTTGTGTTCGCAAGGTTTACGAAGGATACGAAAACACACACTTAAGGTTACTCAAGCGCGTTGCAGGCAAGCACCAGAGCAAAAACGTATACCCGGTGCGGGGCTAAAAGCCATATGTCTTTTATGTGGACTATGTGTGTAGGTGATGGGGTGGAATGGGATGGCATGGGATGGCATGGGTTGTCGTGCGTTTTTATTGCCAATATAACATTTAGCCAGAAGTAATAATGCGTATCTAAGAGTCGTAACATAACTTTGGCCACGCTTAACGCTTTTTCAATTTGCAAAATGATTTTTTGTTTGCCAACCGCAGTGTAGATGGTAAGGAAAATGGCAAAGCAACTGTTGAGTTTTTTTTTCTCTTTATATTAGCAAAATAAAAACAAAATATTTAAAAAATAGTGAAAATATGTTAAAATAAAATTGTCATTTCAAGCAGTAATGGAAGCTTTATAAGTCAGCGAAAAACTGCACAGATAAAAAATGTACATCATATTGATGAATTCCTTTCTTCAAACCATGATTCATTGTATTGAAGAACCATTCATAATATTAATGACTAACGACATCAATGTTATGAATGCGTTCATAAATATGATGTACGATTTAAATATTAAGAAATCAAACTACTTAGTTTTTAAAAAGTAAACAAGATTTATTCTCCTGGAATTTGAGAAGTTGATTTACTTACTATTAAAAACCAAAAAGAACATGCAAAACTATATGTATTCTTCGCCAAAAAGAACACGTGTTCATGTATATGTTGTTGTATTCATCGATTTTGTTTTGTCTGTATTATTCGCTTTGTTTTGCGATGTCCTGCTGTGATCGCCATCTGCTTGTTAGTATGACACACATTCATTCAGTATCACTGCGTTTTCTGTGAATATCAAGAATCATTGCGCTTAGTTAGGTTTTTGATACATAAGAACATAATCTCTGCATATCAAGAATAATTACTCTTAGTTACATTATTGATAACTAAGTGGATCTGTTTCTTGATTCGATTTAAATAGTTTTTACTCCTGGCACTAGTTATACTTTGTCTTATTATGCAGTAGAATCTAATCGGTAAATTTTAATTTTTATACCCTACACTAAGAGTGAAAGGGTATATTCAGTTTGGTACGCCGTTTGTAACACCCAGAAGGAAGCATCTCCGGTATGGAAAAGTATATATATTCTTGATCAGCATGACCTCCTGAGTCGATTTAGCGATGTCCGTCTGTCCGTCTGTCTGTCTGTCTGTCCGTCTGTCTGTTGAAATCCCTACTACTTTTAAAATTGAAGAGCTAGATAAAGGAAACTTATAACTTAGATTACTTATATACCTTCCCTGTATGTGCGAAAAAATTGGCGATCGGTCCATTGTGACCCATGATCCGACCACTTATGTTCAAATACCTCATATAAAATGTACATACAAAGATAAATTTTTATGTATACGTGCTTAGGTAAACTTTTTTGGTCAAATATATATTGACATCATGCTCAAATACATGATAATAATGTTTTCCGGCGAAAAGACTTGTGGTTCACAAAAAAAAAAATCGAAATTCGGTACACCTACCCATTTGTAAATATGGGTATCAAATGAATGGAAATTCTTCAGCGATTGAATGTTTGTAGTTATTTTCAGGATTCGTATACCCTGGTGACCTATATATCACTTTGAATGGTAACCACACATATGTGTAGGGTATTTATAGTCGGCTTAGACCAACTATAATTTTGATAATCCTAACTATCCTAATTACACCTACTTTAAAATTTCCCATGTGATCTAACCTTCCCAACTGGTTATTATATTAAAATCATGTTTCATCAATTACCATTAAAAAAAAAAAAACAATTCAAAAATATTCTCTACTTCAATAGATATAGAGAAACGATGAAAAACGTTTATGAACCACTGTGCGTCGATGACTCAGTGGTTACTGCTCTGGACTCGTAGCACAGGTTCAAATCTGTGCTGGAACTATCAATTAAATAGAAAATATTTTTCTTAGATTTTATTTTTGGTACGATGGCTTGTATAATGTACATCGGTCAAAAAACAATTTGAATTTTTTATAATGTGGCAATCAGCACTTACTGTGCTATATTTTGTTTTGTCAAAATTTATAAAATTATTTTTCATTCGTTTTCAGTTTTTCACAAATAAAAGTTCAATCGTTTTATTTTAAACCGTTTTCACGACAATAACAATAACCGTGAAAATTATTCAATACCACTCAAAATCACAAATTAATCGCAGTCCTCTTCTTATCCTCACAAAAATCACAAATAACACCTCACACCCAATTTCCATTCAACTTTTGCTACTTGCGTAATAAATAATAAAAAAGCAGCTAATAAAAAAAATCACAAAATTGCTAACTAAATGCTGCTTAAGCTTGATTGATCATCAATTAAGTGATTGTCAAGCATGTTCACATCACTTTGTTCTTTGGATTAACAGCAGTTTGTGTCAGTCAGTCAGTCCTTCCTTCACTTTATTTCTTCTATAAAAAACATACGGGGCACCCTCTCGAAATGTTTCTGTATGTTTTATTGGTATTTTTTTTTGTTGGTTCTTTTATTTTGTTGTACGTCAAATTCCTGCAAATTCCTGCTACTTGTTCTGTGATGTCGAACAGCGATAATTTGTTGGCCCCTTTGACAGTTGCATCGTGACACCAGTCAGAGTATCTTGATCCATGGTCAGTCAATCATCTGAGTGACACGAACTCTTACTGACCAAAGCCCCTCTCCATAGAGAAAAATCATTAATAGTTTGATGTTGGTGGTTGTTCTGCAAATGCTGGCATTTGTTTGTTTTTATTGATAAAAAAACAATTTGGCAAAAAGGCGATAGTGTAACAAGTTGATGATGATTTATTGCTTTGCAATGTTGACATTTCTTTCTGGCACTTTCGATAAAAAATACGCTCCATTGAATGTTAATTAAATTGTAGACATAACAAGTGGTAATATGACTTTAATGGTTTTCACGTTTCTAGAAAATTATATATGGGATATTCTATTTTAAATGAATGAACGCATTTTAGACGTCATCCTCTTTGAAATTGATAAAATTTTGCATGAATGTTCTCTCATACTAAACGAAGAAAAAATTAAAATTTTGGAACTCTAGCTTATATGGTTCCCGAAATATGGCAGCTTAAAAAGTTGAAAAATAGTTATAAAATCACAAAGGTGGTTTAACTTAATTCATTTTATCTTAAAAAGTAATTTACATATAAATTAAATTGAGGTATCATTTGAAAGGTATTAAAATGACCTTTAATATGGCATATCGTCCTATTATGCCAAATGTGTAATTTTTGATGTTTGCGTTTTTTTTTTACATTTTTTTAATATAGTTTTTCCTCAAGTATACTGTGCCAAAATGGTGTGTAGTTTTTTTGGATATTTCTTGCCACCAAAAACAAAATCAAAAGGCGAATTCAAAAAATTGAAAATCTTGTCACGCCAAAAGGGCGAATCTTTTCGTTTTTGTGCCATAACTCTTGAGTAGTACTAGATAAAATATTGGTGTAAAGGCATTAATTGTTTGTTTTTAAAGCATATATCGATTGACTTCATTATTTTAAAATCATTTTTTGAATTTTTATCATTTTTAGGAAAAATGTTTGACAAAATTTAATTAATGATGCTAATCGATAGGTGCTTTGAATACAAAAAAATAATGTTTTTACACCACTATATTATCTTGCACGAATAAAGAGTTATAGGAAAAAAAAAAGATTATTGAGATAGTATTTAAGTATGCTTTTTTAATTCGAGCGTCCCGAAATAACTTTTTTGTGTATAAAAACATGTTGTGAACACATGTTGATTTTTTGAAGAACAATATTTCCCAGAACGACGGACTTTGTTCTGAACTTTGCTATTGTTTTCTTCGATCATTCGTCAATTCAAGCGTCAATTCGACAAAAAAAACCCCAATCAATTCGAAGAACAATTTTGTTTCTTCTTTCTTCGATACGCTAGTGTCGTTCGTAGTGCGACTATGCATGTGTTTTGTTATTTTTTTTGTGAAGCACGCACAGAAATTAAACATTATTATATTTTATGCTTTCTTTTGTGTTTTTTTTTGTTGTTGTTAATGCAAAATAATGAAGTTTTTGAGATATATGGTTTAATTTATAAAACAAAAATTATATTTTTAATATAAAAACGTTTTAACAGTGTATTTTCGCTTTTTATACCCTACACTAAGAGTGAAAGGGTATATTCAGTTTGGTACACCGTTTGTAACACCCAGAAGGAAGCATCTCTGTCTGTCTGTCCGTTTGTCTGTTGAAATCCCTACTACTTAAAAAATGTAATAGTTTAATTTAATAGTGGATAAATGAAACTTTTAACTTAGATTACTAATACACCTATGTGTATGTGCGAATTGGCAAGATCTGTCCATTGTGACCTGTGATCTGACCTTTTATATTCAAATAACTCATTTATTATTTACATCAACAGATCACTTTTACTGGCTTAGACCGACTATAATTTTGATAATCCTAAATAACATAATAACACCTACTATAAAATGTCCTTTAATGTACTTTAAAATTTCCCATGTGTTCTAACCTTGCCAACTGGTTTAGTTTCACATATCTTCTGCTTCTTCTGAAAGCGCAACAAGTGATCAATTTTTCGCGGGAAATTGTTTTGTACAACAAGCAGAACTCGTGAAAGTTGTTGTACAAGAAGTTTTTGTTGCCAACTGGATGGTTGTACTGAAATACGCACACATGCAATATGTGTGTCAGATCTGTCAGTTGGCATGCGATTTATACAAGGTAATAAACATATAAAAATATGCCTTTGTTTATGAAATATGAGTTTCAGAACTAAAATGAATTAATTCAATCTCGTTGTCAGAATTTCGTCTTAAATATTATGGGTTATTTGTTTTTCGATTTTAAAGATGATATCACCGAGATTTTAAAGTATAGCTACATGTATGCCTTTTTTTCATATTTTATTGGCCTTATAATTCATATTTTATTGGCAATCATTGTTAGTAAATTATTGTTAGTAAAATATTTACATTTCTTGTTAAAGAGATTAAAATATATCGAGAAAATGACACTAATATAAAAATCGAAATCAAAACCGGAACCGTTATTTCGAACCGGTATACCGAAACCGTTTCGTTTTAAAAACTATTAACCGTAACCGAAATTGAAACCGTTAGGTCTCAATTCTTGATAAAAAGTATTTACATTAAATTTTAACGTACGTAATAAATTTAACTAAAAAGTAAAGGGTTTTTCAACAGGGACGCTACAAAAGTAGAGCGACAGAGACAGCACACAACGACATATTTCTTGCCGCTCTTTTGACATTTCTCTTCAGTAAGGTTTGCTATTTCATGATGTTATAATGACTTGACCACCAGAAGCGTCGTATGTTCGTGAATTGGGCTGAGCAACAACTTGAAAATGATTCGGATTTTCATCGAAAAATCATCTTCAGCGATGAGGCTCATTTCTGGCTGAATGGTTTCGCCAATAAACAAAATATGCGTTATTGGTCAGACAGCAATCCACACGTACTCCATGAGTCAACATTGCATCCCGAAAAAATTACGGATTGGTGCGGTTTATGGGCCGGCGGCATCATTGGGCCGTACTTCTTCCGTGATGATCAAGACCGGCACGTTACTGTGAATGGGAAGCGCTACCGTTCAATGATAACCGAATATTTTTGGCCCCAATTGGATGATATGGACTTGGAGGACATGTGGTTCCAACAGGACGGCGCCACAAGCCACACAGCGAATGCCACAATCAATTTATTGGAAACCAAGTTTGGAGAACGTGTTATATCACGAAATGGTCCAGTCGATTGGACGCCTCGGTCGTGCGATTTGACGCCGTTAGACTATTTCCTGTGGGGCTACGTCAAGTCTATGGTCTATGCCAACAAGCCAGCGACGATGAACTTCGTACGGATATCGAACGTGAAATTGCAGCATTTATGCTTGAAAACCGTCGAAAATTGGGTTCAGCGTCGGGACTTCTGCAAGCGTGCCCGTGGTGGCCATGCAAAAGAAATCAGGTTCAATACATAATGGCATCGAACGTACTTTTAAAGGAATAAAGAATTTCATTGATAGCCAAAACCGTTTTTGTTTTATTTAAAAAAACTTTTGTAGCACTCTTATAAAAAAACCCTTTATTTACTTCAAGTTTAAATAAAAAGTATTTAATTTAAATAAAAAGACTACCGGAGCAAAACGTGTCGAAAAGTATTGAAATTTATGACTTTTTATTTAATTTTATTACTTTTTCCCTTAGTGTATTTCTTGAGTTAATTCAAGTTTAACTTAAGAATTGACTGGGAGAGAATTGTCTCAGGAAAGAATTGTTTCGAAAATTAATTATCTCGGGAAAGAATTGTCTCCGGGAATACGTGCCGAAACCTATATGAGTATGAAAATTGAAATCATAATCGTTAGTCGTTTGGATTGCAATCACTGAATAGTTAATGATATAAAATTCGAACTTTCCAATATAACTATTTTATATTGTCTTTGTTTTATTATACACAAACAGAAAAGTAAATAAATATATCTCAAACTAAAAGAATTGTCCACCCGAAAATCCCAAAACCAAGTCTCCTGCCAAAAATATTCGAAAAATCTCACAAATCTGAAAAGTTACTTTGACAATGAAATATGCCACCTTTTTGTATTAAAATTGAGCTTTTTTCTATTATTTTCAGCTATCAAAACTTTCTCGTAATCATAACATAAATAAAACCCAAATAAGGCCCCAACCAAAAGTTTCTAACACTCCCCCTACAACGATGTCGATGATGATGATGGCAAAATTATGCCATTTACATGCCATAAATTTATTTTTGAATATTTTTGGTTTACTTTACTATGCAAACACGGCTTGTGGCTAAACATCTACAGCCGAATATTATTTCCATTTTCATTTAACCCAACAGCAAAGCCACGAGACCTCGAGATTCATGTGAAATCGTAAAAATGCGGTAATACGACCGAGTGTGTGTGTGCTCGGTGTATGCCTGACTAAAGTCGAATCGCAACATTTGGACAATCAAAATGTCCTTAAAGTGCCCATAAACGGGGTGGCAAATGATAAACTGTAATCGTCAAACCCCAAAAGGATGCCAATGTGGGAATTCGAATGCAAAAACCATCTACAGAAATTTATGCGTAAGGGTTATTTTTATAGTTATTACCACTTATGTTTATATAAATGTCCACTATGTTTTTTTCTTTTTGGCAACAAATTGCCGACAAGTTATGAGTTATGCGAGTGCTAATAAAATAAAGCGATTTGAGGACGTCTACCGCTTTTTCGACCGGGAAATATTTGCTATGTTTGATGCTGTCTTTTGAGCTGTCAACCAACAAAAAAAAAAAACAAAGAAAAGGCCAATTTAAAAAATCGAAAATATAAAAACCGAACGATAATTTCGCATTCATATCTCAAATGCAACGATACCCTGGGGATGGTCAAAAGGCCAACACCACGTAGCGTGCTTTATGCGGTGCCATTTATTAAAAGTTGTGTGCTCACCCCCGGTAGTCATCGATGATCCAGTTCAATACAATTGATGGGCGCTCATTTTGTATGCGCTGCACATAAGGAGTGGATTTCAAAAATTAAAAAAACAGCCAAGAATGTAAAATTTTTGGCTTTGTTCGCGCATTTTTAAGTCCATTTTATATAAATTTTATTTTATGCTTATTTTATGCGATTTCCAACGCTCCTTGAACCTCGTATTGACCACCACAAAGCACAGAGCGAATGTATTTATCATTCACTTCGTGGAGCCAGTCGCCTTCCCCCTTTCCCCCCAGTAGGTATTGAAATAAAACGAAACAACGTAGCACACACCAGCAGCCAACCGCAAGCATCAGCTGCACGTATATCCTGTACGTTATCCTGGACGTGTTTGACCTTTTGACTGGTGCATGAGTGTGTGTGTGAGTGTGTGGGTCACTTGCACCTCAAAGTAATGTCCGGTTCGTTATATATATTTTTTACAGTTTTATTTTCCATTTTTTTTTTATTATTTCATTCGTTTTTATTTTTATCCGCTTTTCAATTCTCTCTTGCCCATAATTTATGTCCTTGGTCCAGTGCCAATGATGCAGCATACTCATATCCTTGCCTCATTGCACTCGCAAATTGGTTTAAGTTATAAAATTTCATTTTTACCGCTTCACTGCTGTAATAAGGACAATTTATTGAATTTTTTGCTATTTTAGAAAAATAGCTACCGAACGCCGCACAACACAGCCACCCTCTTCGCAAATTTGTTTATTATGCGCTTTGTTGCTTCCTTTATAGTTTTAAATTTATCCCGCCCACCATTGTTTGTGCCTCTTCCTTATGTCGTAATTTATGTCCTGCCTGCCTGCGTCGTCCTTCTTGATCGCGGTCACACTCCGGAACCTTCTCAGTGGTTGATTGAGGAAATTTATTAAAAATGCTCGCAAGTCGGCGTGAGCCCACTGAAGGTGGGCTGTGCAACATTTAACATGATCCCACGGGATGTGCTCATAAATGTGCAGCATCGCAACAATAGTAATATTTTTCGTTTGATATTTTAATGCCAATAATAGGATTGCTGTATGTCCTTTCCTTTTTTGTTTAGAAAATTGAATAAGTGACAGTTTTTTTTTTATTAAATGAGGGGTGTGAATAATTTTGAATTCATTAGTGAGGTGAATTGCTTAGAGAGTATTTATCTACTATTAGTTCTGTCTACCATAAAATGAATCTTAGAAAGATAGGAAAGTTTTGGTCGGACAGTGTTAAATTTTTCTGATTTTTAAGTTTTTAACCAACATTCATAATGAAGTTTTAAAGAGAACAAATGGTGCTATACAAATTGTAATTGTTTGTAAAGAATTGAATTTCTTTTGTCTATACACAGAAAAAAAATGTACATCATATTGATGAATTCCGTTCTTCAAACCATGATTCATTGTATTGAAGAACCATTCATAATATTAATGACTAACGACATCACATGATGAATGAATGCTAAATATGATAAACGCTTGGTAACTGTAGAAAAGGAGTTCTTAAATATAATGAACTTTATGTGAAGAATACGTTTCATAATATTAATGAAAAAATAAATGAAATACGATGTACTTCAATGCAATTCATCAAACCAAATTAGAATCAAAATATTTATTTTTCGTTCATTTTTCGCCGTACTTCTCAGTTCTCAAGTAGTTCTTGTATGCTATTTCTTATATAATACTTGCTCGCCATGCATATATTAGTAAAATGTTTTATAATATATTTATTATTTATAATTAAAACTTTTTATTAATAAAAAGATATATTAAAAAAAAATGTTAAAAAATTTTTTTCGAAATTTTTTTTTGTCGAACATTTTTTTCTAAGCATTTTTCGAATAATTAAAAAAAATTTTTTTTTTCGAACAACATTTTTTTTCGGATAATTTTTTTTTATACATATTTTTTCTGTTATTTTAATAAAAAGTTATATTTATAAAAAATATATAAAAAAAAAAATTTTGTTAGATTTTTATACCCTACACCTATGAGGTACAGGGTATATTAACTTTGTGCATATATTGTAACGCCCCTTAGGAGGCGTGTCCGGTATGAAAAAGTATATATATTCTTGATCAGCATCACTACCCGAGTCCGTTTAGCCATGTCCGTCTGTCTGTCTGTCTGTCTGTCTGTCTGTCTGTCCGTCTTGCTGTCTTGCTGTCTTGCTGTCTTGCTGTCTTGCTGTCCGAATACAGAAAATCTTGAGAAATACTGATCAGAATACGATGAAATTTCGTCTCAATATATTTTAGCCAAAAGTAGGAACTAAGTTTGAAAATGAGCCAAATCGGTCAACGGACACGCCCACCTCCCATACAAGTCACTTTTATATAACTCTTTAGGAACTAATAACTCGAAAAGTATTCAAAATATAGTTATAAAATTTAAAACATATTGTTATAATTCACCTAAAAATATGTGGTCCAAAAATGGGCGTGATCCGCCCACTTTTTTTTTTCATTATTTCCCGGGTTTTCATAGTGGAAGTTTGATCCGTAAATTATTAAAATCAAATCTGTGAAATATTTGCCTTACAAAATATTAAATATAGGCGTGGTCCGCCCACTTTTATTTTTAAAATTTTTTTATTAGATATTTTATATTTTTATATCAATTTTTTAAATTATATGAGACGTAAATTTCTGATATGTGAATAATATTATGAGGTATACAATTAAATATCTCACATTAAGGTGTAGGGTATTCCATAGTCGGGCCCGATCGACTATAACAGTCCGTCCCATATGACCGAACTTACCCATGTGACCTAACTTTCCCAACTCGTTTTTTTCGAAATTTTTGTTTTTCCAAAAAAAAATGTCTAATAATATTTTTTTTCGAACAAAATTTTTTTTACGGATAATTTTTTTTGCTGTTATTTTTAAATAAAATTTGTACAATAACACTTTTTTTTTTAAATACGTAAAAATATTATATTTATAATTATTATGAACAAATTCATCAATAAGACGATTCATATTCCTTGTATTGAATATTTCGTTCTTCACTATGATGTTCGATTGTACAAATAATTGAATGAATGTATTCACCAATATGTCATTGAATGAACGGTGATATCAATATGATGAATTGGTGAAAAATTCATAATATTTATGAATCAATTCATCATATTGATGAATTTTTTTTCTGTGTATCTCGCCAACAAATAAAGCAAATCTTTGTATTGTAGGGTATGATTTTCTGCGTCTAATATCGAAAAATTAGTTCATTATATTCTTTTGTTAGAATCTAAAAAAACAAAAGGACAACAAAATAATGAGCATTTTACAATTGGGCTATATCTCCAAAACTAGATCCAATTTGACAAATCTGATATCATTTTCAGAATTAGCGCCACAAATGTAACCAATAATTCTAGCAACTTTTACTGCAGCAAAATGGAATTTTGATTACGATTCTTAGTAGTCGTAATTAAAAATTTTGATTACGATTAGGAATAATCAAAAAGTAATTTGATTCTTAGAACATTTTTTGATTATTTTCACGACTACTTTAAAATAATCTAAAACTAGTAATCCGACTACTTTTTTTTTTGATTCTTTGAAATTAATCAAAAAAAGTAATCCGACTACTTTTTTTGATTATTTCTATTTTTGTTAGATTTTTTTTCGATTATTTGATAATCAAAAAATAATCAAGAAAAATAGAAATAATCAAAAAAAGTAGTCGGATTACTAGTTTTTGATTATTTTAAAGTAGTCGTGAAAATAAATATAAATAATAAATAATTTTAAAAATTAAAATATTTTTAAAATATGCCCTATCAACAATAACTGAAAAATAACAGTTTCTACTCACAAATTTGATGAACAAATTTGTTATTCTTCGTTTTACACACTAAGAAAAAGATAGGTAAATCTAGCCGAAAAAGACGGTTAAAATTGCAGTGACCGAAAAACGTGGTAAATCGAACCGACTAGAAATTGTTATAATTATTAGGTACAAAATGAAATAAAAAAGAAAACAATTTCAATGCACCTTTACCTTTAAATTCACCGATTTTATGAGCAAATACCCATTCCAAAATCAGTTGGCAAAAATCTGTCTCTTCTGGATCGGGATTATCCAGATCCTCTTCCTGCAGACCACTCAACACATTTAGCGAAAACATATTTCTATTGATATAACACATTTAATTTTATTTATTTATTTATTTATTTATTTATTTATTTGTTTATTTATTTATTTATTTATTTATTTATTAAATCATCGTTTGTGTCTTACGCACCCGGTGCGTAAGACACAAACTGAATATCAACGAACGTGTTGTCTCACTTTACTCAAAGCATCTAGAGTTGCTATAACTCTTTTCATTAATATAAAATCATCAAATACAGGCATAAGTATTTTGATTGAAAATTAATTAAATAAAAGACTACTAAATTAGGTGCACAGGGCATATTTTAAAAAGGAGAATTTGAAAAAATTGCAACAATTGAGGCGATTTGAAATTGTTAAATTTTTTTCTTATTTTTTAATATATGACATTTTTGGTTTCGATATTTTAAATTTCAACTTATCGTACCAGACTCTTGCTCATCATATATGTTTGTTGATTAAACCTAAAATTAAAATAGAAATATATTAAATACACTTGCATTGACTGCTTCCATTTACTGATTAAAACCTTTTTAATGCGCAAATAAAAACCTTTTCAAATTAACTCATTGACTTTAAGTGCCAACAAACAAACGGCTCTCTCGTTTTACGATGATTTTGTAATTTGTAAAATCATTTCACTTTATGTGGCGTAATCTTTTATCTCAAAACAAAAAAAAAATCTTTTCAAAACATTTCTATTTGATGTTGATATTATAGACAAAATATATATGACAAAAGCAAAAAGTCGCCCTCAAAACCAATGTCAACTGCTATGTGGCAGAATTGTCAAAAGGTCAGAGCACCACGCCGTTAAATGCTCTACTCACAACCTCGCTGACCTCAGTTGTACATAATATGCGTTAAACGTTAACTTTTGACATATTTCAAATTTCAATAAAACTCCGAGGTTGCCTTATCTGCAAATCTAACAAAAACAACACCAAAGTTATGCCTAGGACATGCGGCATAGAAATGCCACAAAACGTATCAAAGTAATTTTTCAAAGGCGCAGGCAGTAACCCTCAACCCCGAATAAAGTTTTTTGTTTTTCTATATTGGTTGCGCCGAATATTTTATGGTATGAAAAGCAGAAAAAATTGTTATCTTTGACAACTTAATAATGCAAAAGTGACGACGAACGATTGTCGGCGGACGTCTTTGTTTTATATTTTTAATATTATTGAATTTTATGGAATTTAGAGAAGCTGCCTTTATACTGCCGGAAGGAAGTTTGTCGCATTTAAGTAGATTTTGAGCACGTGTGTGGGCGTTGAATTTGTGTTAGCAATTTATAGATAAATTTCGAACATTACAACAAACAGTAGGTGGTGCGGAAAAACATAAAAATGTTTTATATTATTTTTTCATTTTTAGATTTTAATAAAAACCTAATTTTAACATTATTGCAATAAATAAAATGGTAAATAAAACAGTATATTGCTCTGGCAATATTTTTTACAAAGTATCAATTTTCTGCACATTACAAAGAACTCACTTTACCATAAAACAATCGAAAAAGGGTTGACTTTCATACCAAAAATAACAAACTGCTTTCTTCGAACATTTGGAAATCGAAACTTGACTCCCTTCGGAGCTCTATTCAACCATTCCACAAACACTTAACCAATTTGTGTGTAATACTAGACATGGCCTTTTCCACTTTTAATTAATGACATCAATTTGTCTCTTACGCCCCAATTTTGGTCTCATTACAAGTGTCGTGCCAAAACGAGCACAAACAACGAGCAATCTTTCATTTGTAACGGAAACGGAAATAAAAATCAGTCCTTTTGGCGCGGCGCTTTTAAATGCCGTCACGTTTTGACCCGCATACCGCATTTGGCATACAGTTCGTTGCTTCGTTCCTCCTCGTAAGTCAAACAAGTGATGAATGGCGTGTTAACAAGATTTTATTTAATTTTTTTGGCTGCCCCATTTCAGGCGTAAAAAATTGTCTTTGACATTGACACTTTAGGCAAACGTAGGATGTCGTCGGTTTGGCTGATTTTTCGAAAACTTTGCAAAGTGTCGGGGTTGGCATAATGTAGAAGGAGGTTATAAGTTGCGAGCATTGATTAATTGTTTTGTACGCATCTAATTAAACGCCGGGCGCGCCACTTTGTGCCACAAAATAAGCAGCTTTTGTCTTTTTATACACCCTACTTTCAGCTATTCCCATTCTTCAACTCCACTCCACACTCCACTCACTCAATTATGCAATTACGTGGCAGTTATATTCAGAGCGCCTAAAAAATTATGCTACCGCTTTTGTTTGCTAAACAGTTAAATGCGTTAATTTAATTACATTCAATTGGTGGCAGTTTAAATTATAATTGGGCGGCACAGTGGGACAAAGTAAGGTATTTATTTAATTTTAAAATATTAATTATAAATTGTGATTTTGTAACTAAATTAGAAATATGCAAAAATTGTAAAGAAAATTTAATTTAAAATAAAATCATATGCAATGTGCTCCACTATGCAAGAGTAAATGAGGCACAAGACAATTCAACGCACTTAGCAATGTGTTAGAAAGTGGCGGAAGATCATTCAGCGCGCTGAGGCAATGTGCAAGAAAGAGATAGACAATCAGCGCATTAAAAACACAAAAGTGCGAATGAGATGCCAATAGCATGCGTCATTCACGAAACGAGTAGAAGGTTCTCGAAACGAGTCGAAATGATGCATGCAGTATAAAATTATTTGTTATAATTTAAACCAAATAGATACGAATTTGTAGGACAGTTTTCCGTCGACTGAATTTTTTGCGGTCCCTGAAATGTTTTAAATTCTTTCGCGTTACTGGTTCCTAAGGAGTTATTTACACGGATAGAAAAGATTTGTTTAAATATGTTTGAATGTAATTATAACGTAATTCGAAATCACTATATAAATATTTGGAGTAAAATCTAATTTCATTATAATAGAATTGTATTATTATTTTGTTCAGATTGAAATATTATTATACTATATTTAAACATACATTGCTTTGATCGTGGATTTATATGAATTCATTATTTTTATGTTTCTGTAGAAACATATATATTTCATCAGATATTACTATATGTATGTTTGTAATTTCTGTTGTTTAATACAGCAAATGTCAAAAAAGTTCTTTGAATAATATGTATTTGGTTATTCGTGGCTTACAACGAATTTAAAAATAATAGAATGACTATGACAACGCTTTAATTATATTTATGTTTGGCATTACAAATAAATAACAATGCTGCCTACTTTTATAACTAGGTAACACTCACATTAATACTTTTCATATAGTTTAAAAGTTCTTTTTGGTGGATAAATTTGTTTAAGTACCGCCAATCACTGTTAATACCATTATGGCTGTTTGTAAAATATCCAATTAATCCGTAATTCTATGAGCTCAAATTAGGAACAATAGAGTAAAAGATGTGTAATAAAAAAGTAATAGTTTAATAGTTTAAGTGTAAAAAAAATATTAGCACTAAATTTACTTTTTTACATTAATATGAAATGTAAAAATCAATATGTTTACATGTAAATAAAATGTTTTTCACATTCAAACATATATATGTTGCAAGAACGTCAAAATTATTCATTCTGAACATAAATATGCTTAAACGAAAACAAACATATGTTTGACTGTAATTATAATAATGTTTGGCAATGCAATAATACGTTTGTTTTCAAAAAGGTCCAAAGATATATGTAATGCCTGCAAAATTATGTTTGGGAGTGCCCTTTTTTTGCAGCGTTTAAGAGTGATTTGTATGGTAGGTGGTTGTGTCCGTTGACCGGTTTGGCTCATTTCCACACTTAAATCAGACTTTTACCTGGAACATATTAAAACCAAAATTCATAGTATTCTGATCAGTATTTCTCAAGTTTCCATGTATACCGTTGTTGCCACCAAAGTTCGCAATCATCTGAAAAACACTGTGTACGAGATTTTTAATTTTAATCACTATCGTTATCACCGAGAATGAATGAAATGCATTACTAATTAAGAAATGCGTTTTTATACCGACGACTGTCTAGTTCTGACATCATATATATAGGCATGCTCGGAATTTTAGATAAAATCAGGATTCAAATTTAGACAAAAGTTTCAATTCAAGGCTCACTGTTTTGTCGATATTAGCAGTACTTTAGTCAATTATTTATATAAAGTTATTTATAAAAGTTGAATCATCATTACAATGATGGAGCATGAAATGTTATCAAAGTTTAAGAAAGTAAGATAAAATGTGACTTTTTTCAAATGTTTAATTAATGGATTTTGGATAGAATAATAGCTATCGCCAATTGTCATAGACAGGTCAAATCAAAGCATATTTACAAAACACGAAGAAATGCATGTCAATGGATCTGGATTTTTTTGTTGACTAATTTGGTGTTGTCTATTTCTGTCATTTTTCAGGAATATTTCTGGCAGCTGTCAATATAAACTCTGCACTGATCTGCTAAATATTTTTTCTGATAATAGATTTTCAAACAGATGAAATACAGAATACTTTATGTGTAAATATGTGTGATTTTGTGTAAGAAATTTAAAAAAAAATACAATGCTATTCGAAACATATTTTCAATATAAATATTATACATTTTGACTGTGTGAAATTTCATCAAAATCGAACGAAAATAAATCGGGTATGTCCCTTTAAAGGGTTAATGGCATATAACTTTGTAATTACGATGTTTTTAATAATCCTATCCTATCCTATTAATATAATAAATCTGAATGTTGGTTTGTTGGTTTGTCCTTTTGTTTGTTTGTTCCACTTCTCCGTCTAAACGGCTGATCCGATTGTCTTGAAATTTTTACCACAGATGCGGTATGGTCTGGAAGGAATGATAGGCTATATATGGGCAGGATTGGACAAAGAGGCGTGGCACCTCCCATGCAACCTAAACACGATATAACTCGGCACTTTCACCAGCTACGAACATGAAACAAAAAACTCAAATACAAAAAAAAAAATTAAAAACAAAAAAGCAAAAGCACAACACAAAACAAAAGCAAAAGCAAAAATACAAAAACAAAGCCAATCACATAAAACCACAATCCAAACTAAATGAAAAACAAAAAAAGGAAAGAAAAGGAAACTCACCAAACTAAAACTAACCAAACTAAAACTCACCACACTAAAATTCACCCTTAAATTAACCACACTAACCCCCCAAACTATAATTCACCACACTAAAACTCACCACACTAAAACTCACCACACTAAAACTTACCACACTAAAACTCACCACACAAAAACTCACCACACTAAAACTCACCACACTAAAACTCACCACACAAAAACTCACCACACTAAAACTCACCTAAACTCACCACACAAAAATTCAACACACTAAAACTTACCACACCAAAATTCACCACACTAAAACTCACCACACTAAAACTCACTACACTAAAATTTCACCACATTAAAATTCACCACTTTTAAACTCACTACACTCAAATTCACCACTAAAACTCACCACACTAAAACTCACTACACTCAAATGTCGCCACACTAAAACTCACCGCACTAAAATTCACAACACTAAAACTCACCACACTTAAACTCACCATACCAAAACTCACCACACTAAAACTTACCACACTAAAATTTACCACACTAAAACTCACCACACTAAAACTCACCACACTAAAACTCACCACACAAAAATTCAACACACTAACATTCACCACACTTAAACTCACCACACTAAAATTTCACCACACTAAAACTCACCACACTAAAACTCACTACACTAAAATTTCACCACATTAAAATTCACAACTTTTAAACTCACCACATTAAAACTCACTACACTCAAATTTCGATACACTAAAACTCACCACACTAAAACTCACCGCACTAAAATTCACCACACTAAAACCCACCACACTATAATTAACCACACTAAAACTCACCACCCTAAAATTCACTACACTAAAACTCACCACAATAAAATTCATCACATTAAAATTCATCACACTAAAACTCACCTTAATAAAATTCACCACACTAAAACTCGCTACACTAAAACACGCCACACTAAAACACGCCACATTAAAATTCAACACACTGAAACCCACCACACTATAATTGACCACACTAAAACTCACCACACTTAAAGACACCACACTTAAACTCACCACACTCAAATTCACCACACTAAAACTCACCACACTAAAACTCACCACACCAAAACTAACCACAATTAAACTTACCACTCCAAAATTCACCACATCTAAACTCACCACACCGAAACTTACTACATTAAAACCCACCACACTAAAACTTCTACTGGGAAAAACTCTACGGGGAAGAATTCTACGGGAAAGAATTCTACCGGGAACAATTCTACCGGGATGAATTCTACGTTGAGAATTCTACGGGAAAGCGTTCTATGTGGATTTTACGGGGAAGATTTCTACTGGGAATAATTCTGCGGAGAAGCGCAGTTTGAGAAAAAATTGTCTTTGAGAAAAGTTGTTTTGGCGGAGAATTATTTGGTTACCACATTTATAAAACCAATAAAAAAACTTCAACAGCTAAGCACGGGCCCCTCATATAAATAATAAAATGTTTTTATACCCTACACTAAGAGTGAAAGGGTATATTCAGTTTGGTACGCCGTTTGTAACACCCAGAAGGAAGCATCTCCGGTATGGAAAAGTATATATATTCTTGATCAGCATGACCTCCTGAGTCGATTTAGCGATGTCCGTCTGTCCGTCTGTCTGTCCGTCTGTCTGTCCGTCTGTCTGTCCGTCTGTCTGTTGAAATCCCTACTACTTTTAAAATTGAAGAGCTAGATAAATGAAACTTATAACTTAGATTACTAATATACCTACGCTGTATGTGCGAAAAAATTGGCGATCTCGGTCCATTGTGACCTATGATCCGACCACTTATGTTCAAATACCTCATATAAAATGTACATATAAAGATCAATTTTTATGTATACGTTAATATCATGCTCAAATACATGATAATAATGTTTTCCGGCGAAAAGACTTGTGGTTCACAAAAAAAAAATAGAAATTCGGTATACCTACCCATTTGTAAATATGGGTATCAAATGAAAGAAAAATCTTCAGGGATGGAAAGTTTGTAGGTATTTTCAGGATTCGTATACCATGGTGACCTATATATCACTTTGAATGGTAACCACACATATGTGTAGGGTATTTATAGTCGGCTTAGACCGACTATAATTTTGATAATCCTAACTATCATAATTACACCTACTTTAAAATTACCCATGTGATCTAACCTTCCCAACTGGTTTATATTAATAAAATCGCTCCATATCTTTGAATTCAGAAAATCTTGGCACGAGTCGTGCACGGGTCCAGCTAGTGTATAATATAACATAAATCGTTTAGTATAATATAAATCAAAATTTGCTACAAAGACGCTTCTATCGAAAAATCAGAATTTGAGGGTGTATTACAAAATTATGGAATGTATCTCTATTAGAAAATTGCGATATAATGTTCAAAATATTTTATGCATGTTTAAATTGAAAGCATAGATGTTTTTATATAACTGATGTGCAAATTTACATATTCAAAAGTCTTCAGAATTTGTTTTCAGTTTATTATTTAATATTTAACAAATAAATTAAGGTAACTAAGTACTCTAAATATTGTCTGTGTGATCTAGAAATTGTGTTTTCTAGAAATTCATATACAGTGCGCAAACCTTTTATCAAAACGGCATCAGGTGAGTTTAATTTTTCCTTAATTAGGTTTGTTTTAATCGCAAACTTTTGCCACTTACAACCGCCTGAACTCAGTTATTTTTTAAAGCAAATTCTTAAATAAAATTAACTCTATCGTAAGAATAAAAAAATGAGCAACTCTTAATCAAAACCACTGAAATGACAACCAAAAACGACTCGGCACTGACTGACTGCACAAATTTGAGTTATTTAAATATCTGCGCATTACATTTTCAATTAAACTGAAAAATGATTTACTACAAAATAAAACTTGTACATTAAACCAAGAGCAACACCACTACGAAACATTTTAAAATAAAATGATATATGGAGGGCTGCAAGGAAGGGCGTTTGTTTTAAACAGATTTTTTTTTATAGTACTAACTGAAAATTTTAAAATAGCTGAAAGCAGTCACAACAGAACAAAAAAACCAAACATTAACTAATTTGTAAAATGACGACTAATGTTTGCAACTGCGGTTAGACTCCATCCAAAAGCAAAAAAATAAGATCTATATTTACAGAACATAAAAATGCCATAGTATGTCGTACTTTTACGACATTAAAAGCACAAATAGGTTTCAACTACAGCAAAAGGTCAACCTTTGTGTAAACAGCATATACAGCGTATACCAAAAGACCCCCAAAGACAAAAACACCCTCGAGCATAAATTTTTCAATCAATTAGGTTTCTTTAAAGTTTTTAAGATTTTTTCCGTTTACTTTGTACTTTTTTTTGCTTTTGCTGTTATTCTATCTGATTTCAGCTCATATTTAGAAGTCAAACAACCCCGCGGGTCGGCTTATGGTCGGTCGGTCATGTAGTCATTATGTGAAAACATCTGGGAAGTCTGAGTATAAGGATTTTTATGACTGGTGACTGAGACTGGGTGGGTCTTCGTCTGGTGTTTGTTTTTATGTTGTGATTTATGCGATTTTTAATGTGGCCAAAGTAAGCGACATTTAATTATGGCAGTTTTAATGGAATTTTCACATTATCGGCAAATCATTTGGAAAATTCTTTTAGAGCTGCTGTTGAGAGTGGAAATACGCATATTTATGTGAAGAGCAGGTTGTTTTTTTTATGCAGATAGATGTAGAGAAAAAGCAAAATTGTTTATTTTTAAAAATATTTTAAATTTCACTCAAAATTCAATTTTCACTACAAATTCAATATTTCACTAAAAATTCAAATTTTCACTCAAAATTCAAATTTTCACTAAAAATTCAATATTTCACTAAAAATTTAATTTTTCACTAAAAATTCAATTTTCACTAAAAATTAAATTTTCACTAAAAATTCAATTTTTCATTAAAAAAAAGTAATTTCTCTCTAAAAATTCAATTTTTCATTAAAAAATAGTAATTTTTCACTAACAAATAAATTTTTCACTAAAAATACAATTTTTCCCTAAAAATTCAATTTTTCACTAAAAATTCAATTTTCACTAAAAATTCAATTTTTCACTAAAAATTCAATTTTTCACTAAAAATTCAATTTTTCACTAAAAATTCAATTTTTCACTAAAAATGCAATTATTCATTAAAATTAAATTTTTCACTAAAAATTCATTTTTCACTAAAAATTCCATTTATCACTAAAAATTCCATTTTTCACTAAAAATTAAATTTTTCATTAAAAATTTAATTTTTCACTAAAATTCAATTTTTGCACTAAAAATTCAATTTTTCACTTACAATTCAAAATTTCACTTAAAATTCAATTTTCACTAAAAATCAAATTTTCACTAAAAATAGAATTTTTCACTAAAAATGCAATTTATCACTAAAAATTCAATTATTCATTATAAATTAAATAAATCTTTATTAGCCATTCATATGTGTTACCAGTTTCTATAACTCACCCTCGAAGTATGCAATGAAAAAACGGTCCTCTGAAAACAATTACACCTCATTGCTTTTGGATTTCCTACTTTCAGGCGCGCATTTCTAATCAAATTAAATATAAAATTCAATTTTTAATTTTTGTACAACTCCAAACAGAAACAAAAAAAGTTGCAATCTTAATAATTTAATAAATTGAAAATATTGCAAACATAAAATTGTAACACAGAAAACAAACATAAAATAAATTTAGTGAAAACATAAAATTTTATAACGCATAAATATTCACTAACCCAGCCGGGTGTTGTTGCAACGACTAAAGCGTTAAAGGTTTTTGCCAAATATTACATCCTGCCAAATATTGCTGCCATCCGTCCCCCACA
The DNA here is from genome assembly GCA_951804985.1 of Dryomyza anilis. Classification (NCBI taxonomy): domain Eukaryota; kingdom Metazoa; phylum Arthropoda; class Insecta; order Diptera; family Dryomyzidae; genus Dryomyza; species Dryomyza anilis. Next base: position 122,583,437 of record OX638130.1, on the reverse strand, counting down.
CAAAACGATACAATTTTCGCAAAAACAAACGGCAGACAGACAGCCAAACGAAACAATCTTCTCGCTGCGTGACAATGACGACAGGAAAAATATTAAAAAGGCACTAAACACAGCAAGAAAAAATAAAATAAAATCCATATCGAAAGACTGCAACATAAGGATGTTGCACAGGAGCCGCAGTAGTTGTTCTCATCGTCGTCGTCCTCGTCCTCTTGGTACTCAGCTCAAGGTACGGGTTACTCGACGTATTTAATAATTGCAAAGTTGTCAGAAATTGCAAAAGCAACGAGACTTTGGAGGGTGGGGCAGTGGTTGGATGGCAGTGGTTGCTCAAAAACATACAGCAGGGATGGGTATTAGAGTCAAGAGAGAGCGATAAAGTTTCAACACAAAGTTGAAGCATAAGAACAACAGCAACAATTAACCATTATGCAAACAAGGACAGCACAGGACACGACATTGTAATAAAGTTACAAAGGATAAATGGACGGATAGATGAATGGATGGATGGATAGATAACCCTTTGGAAAGGCTGATACTTATTTCTATTTTAATAAAAAAAATACTCAGTTAGTGTTAAAACTTGGATATTATTCAACCCTTAAATTATCATAAAAAGCATTGAAATTTGTATAAAATTTTTAGTGAAAAATTTAATTTTTAGTGAAAATTTAATTTTTAGTGAAATAATGAATTTTTAGTGAAAAATTGAATTTTTAGTGAAAAATTGAATTTTTAGTGAAAAATTGAATTTTTAGTAAAAACTTTAATTTTTAGTGAAAAATTTAATTTTTAGTGAAAACTTTACTTTTTAGTGAATATTTGAATTTTTACTGAAAATTTTAATTTTTAGTGAAAAATTTAATTTATGTTGAAAAATTGAATTTTTAGTAAAAATTGAATTTTTAGTGAAAAATTGAATTTTTAGAGAAAAATTGAATTTTTAGTGAGAAATTGAATTTTTACTGAAAACTTTAATTTTTAGTGAAAATTTTAATTTTTAGTGAAATATGGAATTTTTGGTGAAAATTTGAATTTTTAGTGAAAAATTGAATTTTGAGTGAAAAATTGAATTTTTAGTGAAAAATTTAATTTTTAGTGAAAAATTTAATTTTTAGTGAAAACTTTACTTTTTAGTGAAAAATTGAATTTTTAGTGAAAAATTTAATATTTAGTTATAAATTTATTTTTGAATTTTTAGTGAAAATTATTATTTTTAGTGAAAATTTGAAATTTTAGTGAAAAATTAAATTTTTAGTAAAAAATTTAATTTTTTGTGAAAAATTTATTTTTTTTTAGTGAAAAATTTAATTTTATTGTGAAAATTGATTTTTTTAGTGAAAATTGAACTTTAAGTGGAATTTTTAGAGAAAAATGGAATTTATAGTGAATATTGAATTTACAGTAAAAAATTGAATTTTAGTGAGAATTTGAATTTGTTGTGAAAATTTAACTTTTTGTGAAAAATTGAATTAGTGAAAAATTAATTTTTTAGTGAAAATTGAATTTTTAGTGAAAATATTAATTTGCAATGAAAAATTTAATTTTTAGTGAAAATTTGCATTTTTAGTGAACAATTGAATTTTTAGTTAAATATTTTATTTTTAGTCAAAAATTTAGCAAAATATATTTTATTTTTTGGAAAATTGAATGTTAGTGAAAAATGGATTTTTGAGCGAAAAATGGAATTTATAGTGAAAAATTGAAATTTTAGTGGAGTTTGTTTTTTTTTTAGTGAAAAATTTAAATTATTTAATAGTATTGTGTATGCTGAAGTAAAAATGAGTATACTGAAGTGAAATTGTGTTAAAATGAAATACAAATGACAATAAAAAAAACATCTTTAAACAATTTCATTATAATTTAAAACAATTTTTTTTAACCTAAAATTTAAAACAATTCTATTAAAATTTTTATTATTTTTTTTTCTTATTTTAGTAAAAAAAAATATTTATATGTTTTTTTATATTATTCTTTAATTGCAAAGAATCGCCTACCTCCTCCGCCGCCCCTACTATATTTTTTTATTTTTTTGTGTTTATTATTTATTTATTTACTAGCTGGACCCATGCACGACTCGTGTCAAGATTTTGTGAATTCAAATATATGGAGCGATTTTATTAATATAAAAAACACTTTTATTATTTATATGAGGGGCCCGTGCATAGCCGTTGAAGTTTTTTTATTGGTTTTATAAATGTAGTAACCAAATAATAATTCTCCGCCATAACAACTTTTCTCAAAGACAATTCTTTCTTAGACTGCGCTTCCAATTAGAATTCTTCCCCGTAGAACATTTCGCCGTAAAATTCTTCCCTATAGAATTTTTCTCCATAGAACGCTTTCCCGTAGAATTCTTCCCGGTAGAATTCTTCCAGTAGAATTATTCCCCGTAGAGATTTTCACATTAGATGTTTAAGTGTGGTGAGTTTCGGTGTGGTGAATTTTAGTGTGATGAATTTTAGTGTGGTGAATTTTAGTGTGATGAATTTTAGTGTTGTGAATTTTTGTGTAGTGAGTTTTAGTGTGGTGAATTTTATTGCGGTGAGTTGTATTGTCGTGAGTTTTAGTGTGGTGAATTTTTGTGTGGTGAATTTTATTTTACTGAGTTTTAGTGTGGTGTGTTTTAGTGTATTGAATTTTATTGTGGTGAATTTTAGTGTGGTGAGTTTTAGTGTGGTGAGTTTTTGTATGGTGAGTTTTAGCGTGGTGAGTTTTAGCGTGGTGAGTTTTAGCGTGGTGTGTTTTAGCGTGGTGAGTTTTAATGTGGGGAATTTTGGTGTGGTGAGTTTGAAGAATTTTGGGTGGTTGTTAACCTGGTGTGAAATATCTTGATATCACTATAATAACTGTTGACATACACGTAATATAAAATGTATCTTCTATGGGTGGTGCCACGCCCAATGGTCCAATCACTCCCACATTCGGCGAAACCGTTTAGAATGGTTAAAAATAACGCTGACCAAAATTTAATTAAATTTGCTATCTCAATTGCTGATATAATGTGTTTTTAATTTTTGTGATATATGGGAGGTGCCACGCCTGGTCCACCAATCTTACCGAGATATAGCATATACTCTGCCAAGGCCCAACATACATATTGTGCCAAAATTTTATTCAATTCGGTTCAGCCGTTTTGACGTCTATTCGGAATTTAAAATATATATATATTCGTCAAAAACAACAATGTCCGAAATATTCCGAAAAAAAAAAAAATTGGACAACAATAAGAATGCAATGGTCGAAATCACCATTTTACAAAAAAAATATTCGACAAAAACAACAATGTTCAAAAATTTCGAAAAAAAAACATTGTTAAAAAAAAATTGTTGGACGACAAAAACAATGCAATGGTCAAAATCACCATTTACGAAAAAAACAAATATTCGCCAAAAACAATATCGAAAAAAAAATTGTTTTTGTTTTTATTTTGTTTTTGATTTTTTTTTTGTTTTTCTTTTTATTTCATTTTTTTGTTTTTCCTTTAGTTTGGATTTTTGTTTTATGTTATTGCTTTTATTTGTGCTTTTGTTTTTGTGTTTTTGCTTTTAATTTATTTTTTGTATTTGAGTTTTTTGTTGCTGAAAGTGCCGAGTTATCTCGTTTTGAATGTTCAGGTTGTATGGTAGGTGCCACGCCTCTTTGTCCAATCCCGCCCATATATAGCCTATAATACCTTCCAGACCATACAGATGCGCTGTGGCAAAAATTTCAAGAACATATAATGTTAAGATAATAAAATTTTCCATTGATTTTCATTAAAATCGCCGCAGGCGATTTTTTTTTGTGCGATTTTTGTCTGTTTGAAATATATCGAAAAAATGTTCGAACTTCTTTGATCCTGTCAAACATGTTGTCTGGGGTATATACAATGGAGTATATTTCCAACACTATTGACAATTTTACAAAACAGATCTAACAATCATCCAAAATTGTTGCAACTTTTTATGTCCGCAAAATCGTACGATATCGAAATAGTTCTTGTACCAATATCAAAGGCCAAATCGTACTAAAACTGCAAAAATAATTCAAAGCGACATATCGCCGTTTTTTTTCCAAACGATAATAAAAACCATTCTGGATTAATATTGCAACAAATAGTTCAAATATATAGAGATATATTTCAATACATTGCGATGTGGAAAATGTTTAAATATCCTAACATAAAATTTAACTGTACGAAAATTACAAAATATTAAAAATTAGCAACGAGATCGGATTTTTGTTATCCAAGTTAGTTCGAGAAAACTTCAAGGCATAAATCACATGGCAGACTTCTTACCAAATTTTTTAGGTTTTTGGTACAAATAATACCTAAACATATTGTAAAAGTTTGTTTTTCAAATATCGTATATAATTTTGATATTTATATAAATTTGAAAAGTGTTCCTTTTTAGGCACAATTTATTTAAATTGCAAGCACAATCCATTGATCGGATTTAGGAGTTATGACGAAGTATGTTTTATTTTTCTTAACAGGAGGTTTGCAGTATTCTACGGTCGAGTTTTTTTTTCTACAACCAAAAAAAAATAATTATACATTATTTTTTTGAAACTTTGGAAAGGAAAGAAATGTTGGCGGGCCCCGTGTTTGACATGCCTGCTTTAGGGGCTTGTCACGAAATCACGATTTTAAAACTAATGTGCTTTTTTTTCCACAGTGTTATTTTTTTTTGACAGTATTAAAATAAAATTGTATGCTCAATGGGCGATTGTCTTAAGTTACGCTAAAATTTGAACAATAACTAGATTCTGACATGAATACCATTAATATGCTTATAACAATTATTTGCTGCTAATATTTTGGCTCAAACATTCTTTGCAACTATCTCCATCATTTAGTAATTAGCAAAATAAGTTAAATAACGTAATAAGAAACCAATCAGTCATGAAACGATGCCTGTTTTTTAATGGACACAACAATGGTTTCGAAAATTCGACATTTAAACCAAGAATACAATTTTCAAAAACTACAACCATTGTATTTTATTTTTTTTGCACAAAGAGCTGCTTATGTTACTGCCAAACAAAATCAATTAAATATTGTATTTTTTAGGTTTGTTTGTGTGTATTTCGTTGGTCATTAAATTCTGTAAAAGGCGTCTTTTGTGGACCAACATTTTTGCAATATGGCGCAAATAGGGAGGGGAATGCACAAAGGAGTGCGCCAGAGAGCGCCTTCAACAACTTCTTATGCTAATTAAAAAGTTTATTTTCATAATATTTGTACCAGGTTGGTTTTTTGCATTTTTTTTGCACGCGCGGATGGTTTTACGTTTCAAGAGGCTGTTTGTGCGGCTGTCGGTGTGATGAGATGCGTCCGTCCTTCCAGAAGTCATAAGTTGTTGGTTGGCGTAACCAACGAACGAACGAAGTAAGGAAGGAACCTCTTTCAGGCGGTTCAATAATGCGTACATTTTTAGAACTGGCCGGGGAGTGAGTATAAAAAATAATAATTCATAATGAAAAATTGAGAAACTTTTATTTTGCAGCAAATTTCAAATTTCATTACCTTTACCTTAATTTTTATATTTTGTGTTTTTTGGTAAAATAGTCAAACGAAAAAAAAAATAATTTTATGTTAATTTTTAAAACAACGCCCACGCAGACCAGGTCAGGCAGTTAGGCAGGCATCAACAAAAATGAGGCAGCTTTTAATGGTTTTATGGCTCCATTTGCAAAGATATAAAAGTTGGTAAAAAGGTAGCAAATGGCAGCTACTAGAAAGACGAACAAAAAAGTAGCAGCAGCCATTTGCATAATTATTTTAATTGCCTCATTGTGCGGAGGCAACGCATGTTTTACGGTCAGTCGATGCGGTTGACGACAAGCCATAAAGTGTGCTGTCCAGCGAATCTTCTTTTTGTGGTACTTGGATCGCTTGGACTGGCACATGCAACACATGCAGCTAATGAGGTTCTGAAGAAGTAAGCAGTACACAATCCATAAAATACAGGCAACATTTTATGTATTTTTTCATGTGCTGTTTTGAGTTAAAATTACAATGCAACACCCTCTAAAATTTAAGACTTAAGTGTTCGTCCGTCCATCCGTCTGTATGTTGTAAGTAATTTTATATTCTACGAAATGCTTCATATAATTTTACACTCATCGCACGCCGGGCGCCAATTGACAAAAAACAGGTGGCGCTGTAAAAGTTTTGTTTATTCCCGAAATTCCGTAATGTTGAAAAAATGCGGCACATAATTATAGTCTTTCGGTAGGCACATCGCGCACCAACGACACGGTGTTCGCGCGCAGTAACAGCAGCAGCAGCAATAGCAACAATTGCTGCATTTGCTATTGCTGTTGCTGCTACTATTTCTGAGTGTTGCACGTGTTCAATTATTTAGACTGATGCCGCTCAAGTAGGAGTGGGTTACGTGCTTCAGATTAGCAGCTGAGCAGCCATTAGATAAGAGGCATATTTGATAGTTTTATAGGAAAGCTACCCACCCGTTGCTATGCTATGCTATGCTATGCTATGCTATGCTATGCTATGCTATGCTATGCTATGCTATGCTATGCTATGCCATGCATCCATACATGGCTGAGTTTTGTAAACGTAGCTATTTGTGAAAATGTCAGAAAATTATACATTTAATTTTATACTTTTTTTATAGCACGATATAGACATAATAGTTTCAAAATTTCATATAGTAATATTGATATTAACCATTGGGAATTTATGAAAATAAAGGTTAAGTGTGATTTTAATAAAAAATATCCACGAGACAAAATTCATGTCATTCTGAGTAATATTTCGGGTAAATTTTTGGGTACGGGAAGAAACTAATCAAAACGTCGTCTTTGTGTGATTAAAGTATTATGGTTTTAAACTGTTGATGTTTAGTCTAATTCTGTTTTTATATGTATGAACAGTGTGCTCTCTCATGCCTGCAGACAACTTATTCCAAAACAAATTTGGGAAAAGTAGTTCCAGTACATATTGTATGCAAGAGAATTGTTGCGTAGAAGAAATAAAAATTATCTCGAATACCTATGAATTTTGTCTAAAAAGCTTTGTTTTTGATAAGAATTGTTCAGGAACATTTGTCTTGGGGAAAAATTTTCCGGCTCCCATTAAATCTACTACACCATTTCCAAGTATTATTCAGAAATATTCAATTTATATTAAAAAGACATTAATTGTTATTCCAAAATTCCATTTGAAATTCAAAAGACATTTATTCTAATTCACAATTTAAATCAGCTGTAATTAAAAAAAAAATCGAAAAATGTTAAAGTTAGAAAATTACGATAATCCTCGCAATTTTTCAACTACTACCCAAGTAACCACTTTGTGGCAACATAAGTGGTATAAACACAGTTGCCATTATAGTGTTTGTTCTAAATCATGCGAAATATACTTATTTGCCACCCAATTGCCAGTCAAAAAGCCCCGGAGCGAGGCTTAGTTGCCACAAATTTCGATACATTTAAGTTTCGGTTAACCTATTTGGAACTTGAACTATAATTTTAACTTGAACTGTAAACAATGTTTAATATAATCGTTTGTTTCGATTTTTATAACTCTGCTCTTAGTAAGTAAAGAGTTATAGAAATTTTAAAGTTATGGTTATATGAGAGATGCCACGCCCCGTTGTGCAAACCCGCCAATATTCTACGTGACGATTGGAGTTTTAAATATGAACATTTGTTTTCAATATTATAACTCAACTCTTAGTATGTCAGGAGTTATAGCAATTTTAAAGAGAGGTGCCACGCCCTTTAATCCAATCCCGCTCACATTCTACGTGACGATTGGAGTTTGTAATATAAACCTTAGTTTCGATTTATATAACTCTAATTTTAGTAAATAAGGAGTTACAACATTTTTATAGTTTTAGTCATATGGAAAGGGACACGCCCTTTTGTCCCCGCCCACATTTGTAAAAAAGATAAAGAACTACAATATACGTCACTGAGCCTAATTTCATGACTGTGCTTATCTTAATTACACCGATATTTTAATTAAAATTTCAATTTTGCCACGCCCATTTGTGTACCTTAGGAGGCAAATTTCAAAAAATCCTTTCGTAGTGCACACATACGTCAAGAGATGAATACCCTGCCAAAATTTCATAGTCGTAGGGTCAAATCGATTTTCCTGATTTTCCTTTGGGTTTTTCCGACTTTTATTTTTTCCTAAACCACTCTTGCATTGACACGAACAAAATACAAAAGGAATTAGGCATATCCGTTAGTTCGTTCTCTCGTGATGCTCTGGCACACACAGTACATTTCATTTTTATATATATAGATATGTTCCTATTAAGTTCTTCATTCTATACTTGCCACATATATGGAACATAATAATAATAGTTTGGCGCTAAAGTCCTGTATAGAACTTCAGCCGAGCTCTCTCACCATTTTGAGCTGTGCGTGTTATATTTGTACTCAAAGTGGTGGGACCTACAGTTTATTGCCGAATCCGAACGGCGAGTGAGAGCTTTTTCATAGGCAATGGTTTTACTCTCGTAGGTTTGCCAGAGAGGTAGCGCGGTATAGAACAATGTTTCTATGAAAAGATGTTGTTAGCCCCAGTTCAGGCTTGAACTGGGGACCTTTCGGCTCGCAGTCCAACGCACTAACCACTGAGCTACCGCTGCTACTATGGAACATAATACATTTTTTAATTTGCCACTATTTTATCACTTCATAACAACAAAGTTAGTTCCGCCCATTATCGTATATGTTCCATTATCGGAATGTATGACTTACATATATATCACCGCATTGTGACATATTGTTGCATTGTCCCACACATGTTCTTAGCCACCCCTTTGGAACTAAATTTATGTTCCATTATCAGAATGTATGACTGATATATCACAGCATTGCGACATATTATTGCGTATGTTCCATACATGTTATTAGTCACCTTTTTAGGACTACATATTATTACTTTGCAACACTGGTGTCAGAGCTAACTTCAAAGGTACACATATGCCACAATAGTTTGTGGCAATTATCGAGCCGTGGTTGCTTGGGTACCGAATCCATTATATTGAAGATTTCATTCCAATTTAAAAAATATTGTTATAATTCACCTAAAAATATGTGGTCCAAAAATGGGCGTGATCCGCCCACATTTTTTTTATTTCCCGGGTTTTCATAGTGGAAATTTGATCCGTAAATTATTAAAATCAAATCTGTGAAATATTTGCCTTACAAAATTTTAAATAGGGCGTGGTCCGCCCACTTTTATTTTTAAAATTTTTTTATTAGATATTTTATACTTTTATATCAATTTTTTAAATTATATAAGAAGTAAATTTCTGATATGTGAATAATATTATGAGGTATACAATTAAAGGTATACAATTAAATATCTCACATTAAGGTGTAGGGTATTCCATAGTCAGGCCCGATCGACTATAACAGTCCATCCCATATGACCGAACTTACCCATGTGACCTAACTTTCCCAACTCGTTGTTTGTAAATTTGATGTTTAACATGATGTTTAAATAATAAATAAAATTTTAAAAAATGTAAAAATGTGTCCGATTATAAAAATATTTTTTAAGAAAATTAAAATAAAAATGAAAAAAATATTTTTTCGAATTAAAAAAAAACTATCCTTTTAAATTTACGCCTTGTAGCAAATATTCAAACATCCCATAAGTTTCAATAAAGTTGCAGCAAAATTATTAAAATTTTTTTGAATATGACATATATGTAGACAGTTACGAGATGTTTGCCACAACAGCAATGAAAATTAAGATATTTACGTTGACTGATAACAAACATCCTGAGTTCTGGGACATTTGCAGCAAAATTTTGAGCTATTTTGACATTTAACTACTATAAAAAGGAAAATGGCGTACTTTTTCCTTACGTTCGATTTATCCACAACAATTAAGTAAATTCAATGGTGTAAAAAAGTGCCCACTCAAATACTACATTTTAATGGTAAAAGTGAAAGTAAAATTTCCTGGGATTGAAATTATCAACACGTGATGGAAAATATTTCTTTTCAGAGTTTCCTTTTATGACAGCATCGCCGGTCGGAATTGGTTCTTCTGCGAAGAAATTTCAAGTCGTTGTACAATTTTGTCTTCGAAGGATTTTAAAAGACGATGGCAATGTATACCAGGATGTACCAGGATGCTGTTTTAATTCTAGAATAATTCTAAAATAAATTTGTAAGAAATAATAAACAAAACCTACTCGAGAACTCTAAATATTACAAAAAATAAACGATAAATTAAATATTTTGATTTGATTAACATTCTTCAATATAATTTTCACATATGGGCATTTCCAGAAAAACCACGACCGAAAAATTCAAAATGCTAAAAATTTCGATTTTTGTATAAGGATTTCGATGTCCCGTCCGGAACCAAAAGGATACATTTATTACCATAATAAACTGAACATTTTTTTTAAAGAGTTGAATCCACTGTTTCTAAAGCAGAATTTGCTCGGCATTTCAAAAATTTAAATATCATTTTCTTAGTAAATCTAGACAAAGTTTGACAGCTAATTGAAATCTGTCCCGTCCGGAACTTTGAGTACCAAAAGTGCAAAACAACAGTATAAAAATATCAAAAAAAATGCATAAAAATTAAAAAAAAAAATAAAAAAAAACGTAAAATACAACCGAACATCAAATTTGAATAGAACATCACTATTCATTTCGTAATAATGATTATTAATATTGTTATGTACATACTTATTTTTAGCAACAAATCGTAGTGCAAATTTCCAAACCGAACGTCCGAAATTTGTCTGCGATTTATTACGAAATAACTGTAAACTTTAAGAACAAAGTGTATATAAAACAAAATAAAGTAAATTGTCTCAGCTATGTTCACAGATGATACAAAAAAACCATATTGTACTAAAAAAGGATTTTTAGAATAAAAATCGTACTGATAATTTCAATACGGAATTTCTTGTCCCGTGCGGAATGTCCCGTCCGAAATTTTTCTGTGATTTATTATGAAAAAACTATAATTTCACATAATTTGAGCTATTTTTTAAAATATTTCTAAAAAATAATTTGTACGCAAAATTTGCTGACTATTTGGAATATCCATATGAACCTTGATATTTACTTCCTTCCGTTTTTATCCCGTCCGGAACGTCCATCATTTTATTTATAACTTTTGATCTACCGTATAGAATTCTATATTTTTGGGCAGATGCTTAGTCCTATTTAAATACTATATGCACAAATTAAGTAAATTCAATTATTTTCCTTCGAGATATAAAAGTTTTAAGCGTACGAATGTGCCGTCCGGAACCACACACCCAGAAAAAAAACTATATTGTTACGAAAATTCATTCTACGGAAAACTGTTCTACGAGTTTGTATCGCTGGATTGTGTACAAAATAAAAACACTCTTACGTTTGGTTTAAATTATAACAATTAATTTTATTAATACACTTTAATAAACAACTTTACTAATAACAAATTCTAACAACTGCTGCTTGACAATTATCACACGAGATGCCCTCGACCACTTTACAATCACTACTGAAGTGAAGTACCTCAGATGCGGCTCCCTTATATACTGCATGCATCAGTTCGACACGTTTCGACAAGCTTCGACTTGTTTCGAGAACCTTCTACTCGTTTCGTGAATGACGCATGCTATTGGCATCTCATTCGCACTCATGTGCTTTAATGCGCTGATCTTCCATCTCTTTCTCGCACACTGCCTCAGTGCGCTGAATGATCTTCCGTCCCTTTCTAACACATGCTTAGTGCGCTGAATTGTCTTGCGTCTCATTAATTATTGTTGATTGCTTGCACTATGGGGCAAATTACCTCTTTTCGTAACAATATAAATAATAGTTTTTTACTATTAAAAATAGTCAATAGGATAAATTATTATTTTAATCGGAAAATACCATTAAATACTAGAAAATACCATAACATTGCCATTGAGTTTATATGAAAAGATTTATTTATTGTATACTATTAAATCAATAATTGTCCTATTGACCAATTTTAATGGGATTTGGGGGATTTTTTTTCTGGGTGCAGGAAACGCCTATATGTTTTGTTTTATGTACGTGTTCATTAATGTGATGAAACTTAGTGTTCGCATACACTTTCTCAAACCATTGATTAAATTGATAACGAAACCATAATATCGATTTCTTTGTATTGATAAATATTACAAATTGTTCGTACAAAGAATCATTGTTTGAAGAACGAAATCATTAATATGATGAATATTTTTTGTTTTCGTTGAAGACTATGATCGGGAAGTGATCAGACATTTTTTTCCTTGTCATAATCCAACTAGTTACAAGACCAGCAGGATCAGATCTACTAGGGTAAGAAGAAAAATGTTTATGGTTCTTAACAAACTATATCAAAACTGTTACAATGGTCAGTCGTATTTTTTGTACGAAATTTTTTGATTTTGATTTTGATTTTTTTTTATATTTTTATATTTTTGTATTTGATATTTTTTATTTTTCGAGATTTTATATTTCGACTTATCGTACCAGAGCCAATATATATGAATTAAATTTGAATAGTACCCATGTATAAAATATTTTAAAATGCGCCATCAAAAAGGGCAAATCAAGAAAATGTTTTAGTAAAACAAGCATAAGTTTATTTTATCCACGAAAAGAATCTCATTCCTATCTTCTCCACGAAGAGAAGCATAACTTTATTTTTCCCAGAATAGACACATATTTATATTTTCTCTACGAACAAAAGCAGATTTTCAATTTCTCCACGAATAAAGGAATTTATGTATTTTCGATACAGATATCCAAAAAGACAATTTTGTGGGTAAGAATTAACCAAATGTTGATGATGGTGATAGTTTATTATGCGTAGTGCGTCATGGGAACATTTTTTGGAAAATTGAAACATTTTTTTCAACAAAGTTTTGATATTATAAATATATCATTTATATTTGCGTATATCTACAATTAAAATTTACATATATCATCTAATTTTTATTAGAAAAATTAAACTTAAAATTAAAAAAAAAAAAAAACGAATATTTTTCGACATCACTAATTTCTATATAAATTATATTTTAAGTATATTCTATTATATAATTCTTTTATGAAAACGCATCATACATTTGAATGAACACACTGACTTTTATGTCTATGACAAATTTTTAAATAATATGCATTTTTAAAAATGTTGCTTGTCATCGCACAGACATTTTTTCATTTTTCATATTTTATTTTGAATGATGCTAGTTTTGAAATGTTATTGACAAATTGTTAAAATTATGATGTATTTAATATAAACGAGACCGAATATGAGCAATGCAGGGTCGCGGCGACAGCACGAGTGCCAGGAACACACAAGTCCGACATGCGACCAGATCCATTAGTGGGTGATGTGACAACATGTGTGATTGACAGGCAATGACAAGTGATTTTTTGGAGACTAATTGTGTCGTCAAAATATGTGTGTACATTTTGACAATTTTTACAAGCCAAAACTCTTCAACAAAAATAAAAATTATGAAGACAACGACGACGAACTACTTAGCAATTGGGTGTGAGAATTTTAGTATGTCATCTTTTTATTTATTTTTCTTTTTGTATTTGTCAATTGTCAAATGATAATTAAGAGTAGTAACAAATGTATTCTATTTTAATATTCTTTGAAAAAATATTTTAAATTGACAATGAATTTTGTGCTTCTTTTGAAATTTCTGCATAAGTCTGTCTATTTTGTATAAATGAAGCAAAGACTAAATTTATCGATTTTATCATCGCTGTTTTTATGATTTTATTCACTCTTGTGGTCAATGGAAATTCTTTGTTTGACTTTGCGGAAATCGTAGAAAAACAATCAATCAATTAGAAATTCCATTAGCGCCGGATGTGACCAACACATATTCAACATTTGCAGCACGCTTACAGGACATCAGAAAGGAAGTACTGACGGTGGTAGTCGTGCCTCCAGAGTGACCAACAATATGTGGCGCATGTAAATGGGGGGGGGGGGGGTCTTCGCGTCCAGTGTTTGTTGAACGTAGAGGAGAAATTTTCTTTTGTATCAAAAAATTTAACTTTGTCGTTATGCTATATACACAGTGGGCAGAATAAATTAATTTTATAATATTTATGAATTTAGTGCATTTATTTTAAATAGTGGATTGGATAAATTAAATTTTGATATAATTTTTTTTTGCAAATTTCAAAATAATGGCTTTTCAAAAAAATATTTCGAAAAAACATTTTTTTTGAAAAAACACCATAATTTTGTTAAAAAAGTATAAAAAGTAAAAAAAAATATTCGAAAAATAAATGTATCCGAAAAAAAATGTTTTTCATAAAATTTAAATATGGCTTTTAAATATGACAAAAAAATGAACGAAAAAAAAAATATTTTGATTGCATTTTGGTTTGATAAACAAATTTTTTTAATATGATGTACATATATTTTATGTTTTATGTATTTGTTCATTAATATGATGAAACTTCGCATACACTTCATCAAATTGATAAACACTTTTTCAGGCATTCATCAAATAGATAATGAATTCATAATATTTATTGTTTGCATTAATCAATATTATGAATTATTCTTAAATACAATTAATAATAGTGCATTAAGGAACGAAATTTAACAATATGAAAAAGTTTTTTTTTCATGAGTCTTCTAATGATTCCTACATTTCGTACCGATATCAGAACAATTATATATATACGAAATCCGAAATGTTTTAATTCTAATTTGAATAATAAATGAAATTATGTCGACTTTAAATTTTTTTTGATAATTTATTGATATAATTATGTATTCAATATGCTAATATCGTCACTTGGCATAACAGTGAGACGAATGTGTATTTTTAAAAATATTGGGAATCTAATTTTAAAGTGCTTTAAAAATTAGTAATTTTTTTTTTAATTTTTTTCTTTTATTTTGGTTTATTCATCAACTAGCTGGACCCGTGTACGACTCGTCCCAAGATTTTGTGAATTCAAAGATATGACATAACAGAGAGTAGTTAGTTTTAATGTGGTGAGTTTCGGTGTGTTGAGTTTTAGTGTGGTGAATTTTAGTGTGGTGAATTTTTAGTGTGGTGAGTTTTAGTGTGGTGAGTTTTAGTGTGGTGAATTTTTAGAGTGGTAAGATTAAGTGTGGTGAGTTTAGGTGTGGTGAATTTTGGTACGGTGAGTTTAAATGTAGTGCATTTTTATTGTGGTAAGTTTTAGTGTAGTGAATTTCAGTGTGGTGAGTGTTAGTGTGGTGTATTTTATTGTGGTGAATTTTATGTGATGAATTTTATTGTGGTGAGCTTTAGTGTAGTTATTTTCAGTGTGGTGAATTTTAATGTGTTGAGTTTTAATGTGGTAAATTTTTATGTGGTGAATTTTATTGTGGTGAGTTTTACTGTAGTGAATTTCTGTGTGGAGAGTTTTAGTGTGGTGACTTTTAGTGCGGTGAATTTTTTGAGTTTTAGTATGGTGAGTTTTAGAGTGGTGCATTTTAGTGTGGTGAGTTTTAGTGTAGTGAGTTTTGGTGTGTTGAGTTTTAGTGTGGTGAATTTTAGTGTGGTGAATTTTTTCGTTTTTTTAAATAAATCTTTATTGTTGCAAGATTAAATATTGATGTAAAGGCATTAATTGTTTGATTTTAGGGCACCTATCGATTGGAAAATGATAAAAATTCAATATATTTTAAAATAATAATGGTGCTTGAAAAACCAATAACTGACTATGACCATGTTTTTTTCCTAAGTGAGTAAATTTCTACTTGGGATATTCAACAAGTCATGATACTTTGTCATATGACATTTACATTTATTTATATTTATATTTCATTATTTAAGAAATAAATTTTGATTGTTAAATAATTCTAATTTGATTCAGACATTGTGTCAAATATTCACTAACATTTTTGTAATCAAATTGTAAAAATTTAAAAATTGTCAGATGAAACTACAAAGGAAAAGTTAATTTTACTCAACATTTTCTCATTAATATTTGGTTTAGTTTTGTTATATTAACTATTTCGAATTTGAATCAAACAATGTGTTGTCAAAATAGTCCTAACTTTTTTATCATATGAAATAAATCAAATGTTCATATTGAAATTACATATTCTAATAAAAATACAATAGTATAAGGGGCATAATTAGATAATTTTTTATTATTATTTTTTACTATTTATGTCAAAAAGCTTATATTTATTTTAAAGTCGACTTTATGTGTCACTTTATATATTTCGAAATGTTGAATATTGATAAAAAATTAAAGAAAGAAATCAAATTCATGTAGAAATGTATATATTCCCAATCAAACATCTGTTTGACCCTCTGACTCCCAGTTCCACATTCATGTGACGAAATTTTGATATAAAAATTTTGATTTTTTCACGTTAATTTCGAAATATGTATATAACTCAATATGTCGTGACATTTTCTAATTAGAAAATTAAACTTTATTAGTAAATTATAAGATTGTTTTTCTTATTAAAAAAAATGTATATCTACACAGAAAAAAAGTTCATACTATTAATGAATTTGTTCATCAATTTTATGAATTTGTCTTTACTACTCAACCAATGACCAAATTCATCCCATTTATGAATCAGTCATAAAACCGTAATAACAGGTTGATAATATTGATTATGAAAAAATTCATGGTATTTCTGAACTTTTAAACTATTTATGCCCGTAATTTTAACGAGTAGATGTCTTTTGGTGTTCATACCTAGTAGATATCTTTACCTACTAGGTATATATCATTCGGTAATTTTAACTGTTTTTTAACCTACGCGTTTCTACCCAAAAGGATTTTTCTAAAATATGACATCATTGCATTTGACTTTTTAAATATTGACAAATTTGTTATAAAATTAACTTTCAAATTTGAAAAATTCAATAAATGCGGCAATAATTTTAAAGCAAATTAAAAAAAAATAATTTTCAGCGAATTGTGAAAATTGGAGGACAAGAAAACGTGCCAATTTGAATATTCCCTCCACGTTTTGTGTTGAAATATCTTTTTGCAAATGAAAAAATCAAAATTTGTGCGAGAAATTGTTCATATTTTTGACATCAACAAATATTCAAATTTATTTGACATTTTGTTTGAATTTTATTTACCTAATAGATAACTATAGGAAATCGACCGTGTAAGAGACACTACAAATTGCCGACTAGATATGGTGTATAAAGTGTTGAAATTGGTAAATTTGATTTACACGATTGATATCTATGCACAGCTAGATATCTAGTTGTTAAAATTACGGGCATTAAAAATATAAAAAATTTATTTGATTTTTATTTTCTTATATAACAGTTATGAACGCGTTTATTATATCAGTTTCGCTTCAATTGTGAAGAATAGTTCATAAATATAATGATTTTTTCATATATATTACGAACAGTGTCTCAATTAACGGAGTTCTTTCCATTTAGGAACAACATTTTTTCTGTGTCTACAACATATCTAATTTGATTCAAAAAATATGTCAAATTGACAAACAGTGAAAATTAAAAAATTATTTTGTCATATGGAATTTTTACAATTAGACAGATAATAAGAAAATTCGAATTAGAATTTTTTTACTCCATATTTTGAGCTGGGTTTACACAGTACTGTTTGATATTAAAAATTTTAAAGTTAAAACCTAAAACCTAACTAAATTTCAAAAATATGTTCAACTGTTTATTTTCATGACACAGCACACGACAACCATGCGACGAACTATTGAACACTGACAACATTTCGCTCTAACGATTCATTTTTAATCAAGGAAATGGAACCAAATATTGATTGTTGATTAACATGCAAGAAGTGGGTTTGGACATGTGGATACCGAACGGAGCCGGAAAAGGCGGAAATGCTGGTAAAACAAAAGCGCATTCAACAAAAACTTGGATAAACGACGGAAAAATATTTAACAAGACGGGCGGACTCTGGCTACAAGAAATGACATGTCACGAGGGTGCCAAAGACACATGGACGGATGGTCGAAAAGGAATGGATGGATGGATGGATTGGATAGTCTGAAGGCATGGTGACTGACAGACGTGTTAAAATGATTGATGATTATCGTCGGTTTGCGACTGCAACTACTGCTGCGCAAATATTGTGCTACATGAAAACAATGACACAACAACAAAATGTCTCACGGTGTTAAACGCAATATTTATACAATATAGGGAAATGCGTTTGACAGTTCTGGATCGAACGAAAATATCATGAGTCATTTGTGTCTAATTAAAAGGAAAAAATCTCGCTATGATTTGGCGCTTAAGAAATTTTCCAAATGAATTAACATTTGGACAACAGACAACAGTTGTTGCGCAAAAACGAAAATAAAATTGATGAATTTATTTTTCAAGTGAATTTTATCAGTTTTCCAGCATAGTTGCTTAATTCGGAATCACTGCATTTTCAAGTGAATTTTGAGCACAATGAGTGAAATATTTTTCATTTTGAAATTTTAATTTGATTCTCCAAAATGAAGTGCTAGGCGTATGTTAGAGAATGTTGTTGATTTGGCGCTACTAAATAAACTCCTAATGAATTAAAGCGCAAAAATAAATTATAATTTTCAATACGATCTTGGATATCCTACAAACTACATGCCCTTCAAATCTTTTCATAGTCGATACAATAATGATACATTTTCGATATGAAACTTAAAATATTTAGAGTGAGTTTTAAACTTTTTGACCAAAAACTGATTTTTCCAAGCAAAAAAAAAAAAACAGTTGGGAATGTTAGATCACATGGGAGTAGGGACATTTTATAGGAGCTGTTCTTATGTTAGGATTATCAAAATTATAGTCGGTCTAAGCCGCAAGAATATACATACTTTTCCATACCGGATATGCTTCATTCTGGGATTTACAAACGACGTACCCTTTCACTTTTAGAGTAGGGTATAAAAATAATCGAAAATGGAAACGATATCAACTCGTTATATCTAACGACATCATTTTAGATAGATTTTATTTTATGAAAAACCCCATTTTTTACTTATTCTGAAATATTATCAAACATGATAATTTGGGCCTTGGATATCGTACTAAGTATAATAAAATTTATCATAATACAAAATATTTAATATAAAATCATATCCACATTTTTGAGAATTTTCAATAAAAGTATTTCACATTAACAAAACTTAGAGAATTGATGCGAAAGGATCTGTTCCATATGGCGAAAAAGAAAATCTAACTTAAATTTGTCTGTTCGCAATTAAATATATATGTCGAAAAATATTCTCGCTAGAAAATATCATAAATTTTGTAAATGCCTTAAATCTTTAGGATTTTAAATGCCTTAGACTACCGAAGCCATTTTTCAGCAATGCGAAATATACACTGTCTATTAAAATTAAACATTTGGTGAATTGTACAAATAACTAATATTAATATTTCATTTTTATTTTTGATATTTCATAATTTCAAGTAAGAAATTTCGGAATTTTTTTTTACCCCAGACAAAATTCGGGTCGTTGTAGTTATTTTTGAACATATTTTAAACAGACAAAGCAGAATTTATATCTGTATTCTGCCCGTAATCAAAATATGCCTTGAATCTTCCAATAAAATTCCACAAAATTTGATAACCTAGTTACTTGAATTTATACACATCCCAAAATATTCCATTTATCTGTGTGCTTGCGGGAAATATGTCCGAAATTTTCCTGAAAAATACCAGACATTTTGTCAGGGGTATTATTTTGTTTTCGGTATTTTTAATTTCGAGATTTTAAATTCAACTTGTCATACCAGGCCCTATACGAAACCTATTGCCAGACTAAATTGAAAGTTCATTCATTACTGTTTTGGGCATTATTTCATTGAAAGCAATTTTGGTATTAAATTAGGACATTATTTTATTAATTTTTGGTGTTTTATCATATGGGGAATATACTAAATGTGAAAGGGTATATTCAATTTGGTCATATGTTTGTAAAACGCAGATGGAGACGATATGGAAGAGTATATATATTCTAGAATCTAAAGAACCATAATCTATTGAGTCAGTAAAAGAGTCATTTCAGAAATTCGAAAGTCTTATTGACCGTTTACCATTTTATATATCGCTCATTTACTACAAGAGTGTCATAATTTAAAAATCGCGATTTTTGAGTTAATGATGCAGAATTATTCGTTATATCATGATTCATCTTATGTAAAAACTCGTATTTGTATCTTGTATACTCACCGCATGAGAAGAGAATATGCCGTTACCTCATTTCATATGTCCCATACATTTTATATGTATAGTGAGAATACATTGAAAACTTTAAACGTGTTTTCTACAAAATCGATTTTTTGAGTTATGACAAGAGTACTATATGAGCTATGTAATTCTTTTAGATTTCTGCTTTTGCTGTTAAATACTATTAGAAAAGCTCTTTTTATTTTGACACTTATCTAAATATTTCTATGTTAATTTTTCCGTAATTAGAAATTAAATTTTGTCTAAATACAATTCTGAAATCTGTTTCAAAATTTTAAATTTAACTACTCACTTTCTGAATTCTTTCAGATGTTTAACAGTATTCCCCTAGTAGAAATTTTAGTAGGGCCATTGTCATGAAGTGATCATGTCATTATTTGAGATGATCGGGATATGACGAGGCCCACAATGTCCTTGTAACGCGGTGTCCTGATCATGCACTGACCTCAGGCCATGATCATGTACTGATCGGGCAATTCCCCATTTTATTATTTACCCGACAATTGCCTTGTCAGAGCCCGAGCATAATAGGGTTTCTCTCATTAAATCTCGATCATTGTCTGATGTCATTTTGTTATGAGGAACAAATTATGTAGCTATGATCGGGAACATTGACTATTTAGATAATGCAAATCCTGGTATGGTAAGCATTATAAGGGCACGCAAAGGCAATGATCATATTTTCTCTAATAGGACTTACTCAACGAAAACCCGATCATTTCCCGATGGCGCATCGGGCAAATTTCTACTAGGGTCATGAAATACAATATATTTTGACGAAGTATCTGAAGATTTCTACTTATACAGATTTAATTTTTTTAATTTAATTTTAAAATTGTATTCTGTATTGTTTTTGAATTAAACGATTTTTAATTTTATATGTTCCTTTCTTAAAGGTAAAAGTATGTATCGTCACTTTCATGCCAAAGTGGATAATGTGTAATTTTTGATATTTGCGTTTTTTTCACATTTTTGAATGTACTTTTTCCTCAATTATACCGTGCCAAAATTGTGTGTGATTTTCTTGGATATTTCTAGATACAAATCACAAAACCAAAAGGACGAATTCGAATATTGAAAATCTTGTTATGCCAAAAGGGCTAATCTTTCTGATTTTTTGCTGTAACTTTTTATTGGTGCAAAATAAAAAAGTGGTATAAAGGTATTAAATGTTTATTTTGAAAGCACCTATCGATTCGCAGTATTATTTAAAAATAATTTGACAAACATTTTTTTTTGCAAATGATAAAAATTCAAAAAATCATTTAAAACTAATAATGACAATTGATAGGTGTTTGAAAAGCGAACAATTAATGCCTTTACACAACTATTTTATCTTGTACCAATAAAGAGTTATAGCAAAAAAACTTGAAAATCTTGTCATTCCAAAAGGGCGAATCTTTTTGTTTTATTGTTATAACTCTTCATTGGTGTATGATAAAATAATGGTGTAAAGGTATTAGTTGTTTGTTTTCACCTATCGATTGGCATCATTACTTAAAAATAATTCGCCAAATTTTAATTTCTTTACACCTTACCACAATTTTCCTTAATAAAGTTCTTTTCAGGTTTTATTTCTGTTCCTGTTTTGTGTTCCATTTTATTTTTGGGTGATACTTTTTTTATTATTTCATTTTGTGTTATTTCAATGGGGACTATTTTGTGGTGCCATTGATGCATCGTTTCGTACCTTGTCGTTGATGTTTTGTGATGCCCGTGGCAACAACTTCATATCGTATGTTGTGTGTTTAAATTGCTGTTGCTTTTGTGTCAATGTCTATTTGTTTTAGACAAATTTTCCACAATTAAATAACGTTAACCTGTCGGTGAAAATTGTGGGTGGAGAGTGTTTGCATTTCCGCAGCAGCCGGTACAACAGCAGCAAATAACACGAGTTCAGTTTGGGACTCAGCCACAGACCCTGTAGATTCAACCCATTGAGTGGGTGCTGGTTGGAGCTCACACCGTCACCTGCTGCCTCCTTCCAACGGCCCATTTGTCTGCTCATGTAATTGTTAATTTGATTTTAACGAATGCCTCCATCGCTGCTACTGCTGCTGCTGTTGTTGCCTTTGTTAAAACAACTTCTGTAAAATAATTTTTGGTTCCTGTTGTTGCTATATTTGTGTCAGTCTTTATTTTGGCTGCTTTTCATTTTAATTTCTTGTATGCAAATTACTTTCATTTGATTGGCTTCGAAGTATTTGCTGCATGTTACGGAAGTCGGGTGGTCGACCATTCGGCCGGCTATTTTAACTTGTTCAAATTAATTTTTATTCTTTTGATCTCCATTCATGAAGTTGTCAGTCGCCAGAAATGATGCTGCACTGACAGTGTAAAACATATCCTTTAGTTTTGTGTGTGTTTAATTTTTGATCTTTCCAATTGGATGTAATTGGGATTTTTTTGTTTTTCGTTTTAGTTTGCTGTTATCTTTTCAAATTGGTACTCATTACTTGGAAAAAAAATGATTTATTCTGATTCGAACACATGACGAAATTATCAGGAATCTAATTAAGAAAGAACAAACTAAATTTGAGGAATTTAGGTAAATCTTATTGGATAAATGGATTTTTGGATAAAGAATAAACTGGAGGCAAACCAAATAAAATAAAAAACATTAAATAGGAAATCAAGTGTACAGATTTAGGACAGTTTTAAGGCAGTATTCTTGAAACTTTTAGGGAAACTTTTAAGGTAACTAATAAGCAAGAATATTATATTGTTCTATAGTTTTTTTTTCTATTAGAGAATATGCATCTGGAGAACCTTAGTAGAAATATACCCTATTAGGAAAGACATGATTATGACCAGGGATCGTAATTTGATGACATAAAAATACGTAAAAATGACCATTAAAATGACCATTAAAATGACCATTAAAATGACCCTAAAAACGAAAAAAAATGGCTTTAAAAATTAACTAAAAATGGTTTATACAAATAAAATAAATAACCGAGTTTTAGCTAATAATTTTTATACTGTAGTCGGTCTAAGCCGACTATAAATACCCTACACATATGTGTGGTTACCATTCAAATTGGTATATAGGTCACCAGGGTATACGAATCCTGAAAATAACTACAAACTTTCCATCGCTGAAGAATTTCCATTCATTTGATACCCATATTTACAAATGGGTATCAAATGAATTTCGATTTTTTTTTGGGAACTCGCAACTCGTTTCGCAGGAAAACATTATTTTCATGTATTTCAGCATGATGTCAATATATATTTGACCAAAAAAGGTTACCTAAGCACGTATACAGTAAAATTGATCTGTAGATGTAAATTTGATATGAGGTATTTGAACATAAGTGGTCGGTTCTCAGGTCACAATAGATCATAACGTTTCATTGCTCTAGCTCTTCTACTTTTCCGTAATCGTGATTTCAACAGACAGACAGACAGACAGTTTGGTACGCCGTTTGTAATACCCTGAAGAAAGCATCTCCGGTATGGAAAAGTATATTCTTGACCAGCATGACCTCCTGAGTCGATTTAGCGATGTCAGTCTGTCCGTATGTCTGTCTGTTTGTCTGTCTGTCTGTCTGTCTGTCTGTCTGTCTGTCTGTCTGTCTGTCTGTTTGTCTGTCCTTCTGTCTGTCTGTTGATATAAAAACACTAAAGATTTCGACTAATGTAGATTTCATTTCCAAAATTTACGTTAATATCCGAATTTGGAAATTTGAATGTGGCAGAAATGTCCATTTCCGAAGTGAATTTAAATTGTGTCTTTCTGAAGTCAATTTCACTCCTTTGACTTACATTTTTCTGTTTACATGTTGTGTTTTTATTTTAAATTATACATTAATGAATTAATTCGGATATTTTATGAATCAATTTTTTTTTATGCAACTTTTTGAAATGACTCAGTTTTTTTTTTTTAATTTATTTGACCAATATGAATTGGAATTGTTTGTAAGAAATGAGTTTTCTGTTTTCTAAATTTAATATTAGTATTTTGATCTTCATTTGATTTTCACTTTTATGAAATGAATTCAGCAGTATTTAATCTGATAATTTTGTATTTGATAGTTTTTAATACCATTCTGATATTTTGTTAATAATAAATATAAAATTTTACTCCTTATCAAATGTTTTCTGAATTAATAAATATTTGCCTTATTTTTAGAAAAAAATCTGCTCTTTTGTAGCACAATTTTGACTATTTTGAATTTAAATTTTCACAAACTCAAATCATTCATTTCGTTTTTCAATATATTTTTATTATTTTAAAATGAACTTTATTTTAGTTTGTTAATGTAAATTTGGCTATATTGAGTTTGATTCTTGCCCTAGTAAAAATATAGGTAGGGCCATGGTCATGAAGTGATCATGTCATTATTTGAGATGATCGGGATATGACGAGGCCCATAATGTCCTTATAACGCAGGGTCCAGATCATGTACTAAACTCAGGCCATGATTATGTACTGATCGGGCAATTCCCCATTTTATTATTTACCCGGCAATTACCTTGTCAGATCCCGAGCATAATAGGGTTTCTCTCATTAAATCTCGATCATTGTCTGATGCTAATTTCGTTATTAGGAACAAATAATGTAGCTATGATCGGGACCATTGACTATTTAGATAATGTAAACCCTGGTATGGTACGCATGATAAGGGCATGCAAAGGCATTGATCATATTTTCTCTAATAGGTCTTACCCAACGAAAACCCGATCATTTCCCGATGGCGCATCGGGCTAATTTCTATTAGGGAAGACACCCTAGGGAAGACACCCTACAAGGACATTATGGGCCTCGTCATATCCCGATCATCTCAAATAATGACATGATCACTTCATGACCATGGCCCTACCTAAATTTCTATTAGGGTTTGTGAATCACATGATGGTTTAATTCCAATTTGCATATTGAGAAAGTGAATTTGATAATTTCTGGAAATCGTTTGGCCAATATAGAGTTTCTGGAAACAGTCTTCTCATTTTTGCAACAATTATTTTGAATTCAATTTTTACTTTCTGCAATAAAATAGCTTTATAATGAATAATTTCAGCATTGAAATTCTTTTGACCACTTTGGACTTATGATTAATTTTTAAATTTCTGAGATAAAGTATCTTAGCTGTACTAATTTCAATTTGAAAGTTTTGTAGATTCTCCCAAGAAAATGTTCAACTCTTAACAGAATTCTTAAACACCTCATTTATGTTGATTGATATAGACTTGAAATTATGTTTTTTTTTATAATAAAAATAAGAATAAATATTACGTCAATTTGTTTACCAGCGATTAATGCAGTTTTATATATTATATATTAATTTTTTCTGACAAACACAAAAACTTGTCCAAAATTTTCCCACAAGCAGTTTTAATCGTTTTTACATCTCGGACGACATTTTCGGCCGTCTTGTCATGTGAATCCATGCTAAATATGCGCGTCAACAGCGCTAAGAGTCATTTTATGCAAATGGATTTGTTGTGTGCTCCCTCAAGTGGAACTGTAAATTAAGTCACTCCACTGAAAAATGATCGCGAGTGTATCGCAGATAATGATCTTCGCTACGCTGTGACAAACGCTGTGACGCTTGCGTTTAACCGCGTTTAAGCTGTTGAATTTTTCTAGCCTCGGGGAAGAAACTGAGTAAAATTAAGGAATAAAATATATATAAGAAAAAGAACTGGAAAACTGTCATGCTTGTTATAGTTGTTGTGGTGGTAAGAAACCTGAATAAAAAAACAGCGCTTAACTTGAATAATTAGTTTATTTACGTCATATTTTATGAGGTTTTCAAAATGCGACATTCGTGAAGTGGTAACAAGATCTACAAAGACCATTGATAATTAAGGGGCACATGGCCGTTACAGTGCATTTTCGAGGATAATGTTTTTTTTTAAATACAATAAAAATAATTTAACATTTAACGTTTTACGAAAGCTATATGCGTAACGTTATTTAATATTTTTATTAAGCACTGGGTTATTATAGAAAAATGTTTACAAAAATACTACAAATGTATTGTACAAAAACACCCTAAGTCTAATTACATTTAGTTTACAAGTAGGGAGAAAACGTTTAAAATTTGACATTTGTGGTGGTATTTCTCTATTAGAGCATTTTTTATACACAGAAAAAAATTCATCAATATGATGAATTTATTCATAAATATTATGAATTTTTCTATCAACTATCAGATTCATCATATTGATACCACCATTCATTAAATGACATATTAATGAATGAAATATATGTATATGAACAAAATATTCAATGCAATAAATTTGAATTGTCATATTGATGAATATAATCATAATATTTATGAATAATTTAAAATTTTTTTTATTCG
Source organism: Dryomyza anilis (assembly GCA_951804985.1). Lineage (NCBI taxonomy): Eukaryota > Metazoa > Arthropoda > Insecta > Diptera > Dryomyzidae > Dryomyza > Dryomyza anilis. Next base: position 122,556,960 of record OX638130.1, on the reverse strand, counting down.
AATTTAAAAAAAGAAACATTTTTTTGGAAAATAATTGGAAAAAAACATTTTGTTTTGGAAAAAAAATATCCGATAAAGAAAAATTTTGAAAAAAAATATCGGAGAAAAAAATGATTTTTTTTTGGAAAAAATAAATTTGTCCATATACATTTTTTATTAAAAAAAAAAAAAAAATTTAAAAATATTGAAGAAAAAAATGTTTTTATTTGGAAAAAAAAATTTCCATTTAATTTTTTTATCAAAAAAAAAAAATGTTTGTCCAAAATTTTTTTTTTAGTATATATTTTATAAATATTTTATTAACAAAAATTTGTAATTATAAACAAATATATTAGAACAAATTTTACTAATTAATGCATGTCGAGCAAGCATAATATAAGAAATACATACAAGAACTATTTGAGAATTGAGAAGTACGGCAAAAAAATGTAGGAAAAATAAACATTTTGATTGAAATTTGATGAACAGCATTCTTCAAAATGAAGTACATATATTTTATGTTTTTGTTCACTAATATGATAAAACGTATTCTTCACACTCAGTTCATCATATTGAAGAACACTTTTTCGACAGTTAACAAGCGTTCATCATATTTATGATAGCATTCATAACATTGATGTCCGACATTGATGTGCCATGACATCGACAGTCAGACCTAAAGATAGAAAGACTCGAACTCAAATTCTAAAATTCAAGAAGACTATTTGCCAAGTATATTTTGGTAGTTACGAGTTTTATATATCTATACACAGAAAAAAAATGTACATCATATTGATGAATTCCGTTCTTCAAACCATTATTCATTGTACCATTCATAGACACCATTCATAATATTAATGCCTAACGCCATTATTGTTATGAATGCTATCATAAATATAAAGAACGTTTGGTAAATGTCGAAAAAGTGTTCTTCTTCTTGTGAAGAATACGTTTCATCATATTACTGAACCAAAATATAAAATACAACATATATGTTCATCATATTGAAGAACGCTGTTCATTAAAACAAATTTCTATCAAAATATTTATTTTTCGTTCATTTTTTCCGTACTTCTCAGTTCTGAAGTAGTTCTTGTATGTTATTTCTTATATAATGCTTGCTCGACATGTATAAATTAGTAAAATATTTCATAATATATTTACAGGGTCTGGTACGATAAGTCGATATTTAATATATCGAAACTAAAAAAAAGACAAAAATGTAGAAAATAAATATGCCGAAACCTGAAAATGTCGAAAACAAAAATGTCGAAAACCAAAATGTCGAAAAAAAAAAATGTTAAAAACTAAAATGTTGAAAAACAAAATGTCGAAAACTAACAATGTCGAAATTTAATATGATGAAATCATTTTTTCCGAAAAAATGATGGAAAATGTTGAAAAAACTCGAAGATAAAAAAATTAAAAAAAGAACGAATTCTGATTTTAAGCTACTCTAGGATTTATGCGGAGATTTTTAAATATGCTGCCCTCAAAATACCATCCTGGAATTTAGCTTCAACACTTAAAAAAAATCAACAAAAATTTCGATTTTTTTTTTAAATACTTTTTTTAAGGACATGCAATTCGAAGTTCAAGGATAACGTCCATTGGTCATATGTTCGTGTTAAGAAGAATTTTCCAAAAGATTGTTTTATTAGTTTTAAAACTAAACCTTATCAAAGTTTCTAGCATCAAGGGATATTTCAATAGGAACCACCATACAAAAGTTATCATTGACAATTTTTTAACTCTGGAAAAAGTGATATCTTTGGAAATAGTGGTCGGAAAAAAAATGGTGAATGCAGATCCCGATACCCTTTATCAGTTGCCAAAATATATTTGAAATCGAGTGAGTTGCAAATCCTACGAGATTTGGTGTGGACTTGCTCATATAGGATTTGAAATTTGTATTTCAACATTTTGATATTTCGGCATTTTAATTTTCGACATTTTTTGATCCTATGAAAAAAAAAATTTTTTGTATTTATAGTTTAAAAAATTTGTCGACATTTTCTAGCTTTGAAATATTCTTCGACATTTTGTGATTCGGCCAAATATTGTTTCGGCGTTCTAAGGCTTTTATAATTTCGACATTTTAAGGTTTCCACATTTTTTTTTCGATATTTTGTACGGATCCCATATTTACAACTTTTTATTAATAAACTTTTTATTTAAAAAAATATATATATATATTTTTAAATTTTTTTTTTTTGAAACAATATTTTTTTCGAAATTTTTTTTTTGTCCGGAAATTTTTTTTTCGGTTAATTTTTATTTACTGCTTTTTTAAAATACAATTTATAAAAACTTTTTCAAATTATTTTATAATTTTTTTTTTCAAAAAATATGAACAAATTCATCAATATGACAATTGAAATTCATTGCATTGAATATTTTGTTCATATATATAATTAATGCATTCATTAATATGTCATTTAAAAAACAGTGGCATCAATATGATGAATCTGGTATTTGCTGAAAATATTCAATATATTAATGAATAAATTCATCATATTGATGAATTTTTTTCCTGTGCATCTACCAGAGCTAAAAAATATCTTTTAATAGAAAAAAAACTGATAGTCGGTCGCATCGTTGACAAAACTTGAATTATAGTATGAACCGGTCTTCTTTATTTTTGACCCCCACTGCACATAAAGTGCCGCAAAATTAGCGTATCCATAGCTTAATTGCTGACAATGAGTGCGCTGAATGTGAACACCAAACACGGCCCTAAACGTGGCTCTTTAACTTGGCTCGGTTGCACTTGGCTGCACCGCGCCGCACCACACTCGCACAAAGTTTCCCATGTCACTAAATCATTAACAAAGCAAATCATCTTCGAAACAGGTAACGACGCAAAAGTAGTCGCGTCGCGGCTTTTTATATTCAATATCACTAATAAAAATGAAAAATTGCTATTGCGAGGCGTGCAACAACAGCACATGATAAATCGACAAAAAAAGTCTGAAAATATTGCGCCCAGGATCAACACTCGGTACGATGATCAAAGAACTGTGATACAATTAATTTGATTTGCTTTTGATGGATTCGTTCCAGTGCGGCGACGCAATATGATCGTCTGTTTATATAGAAGACATATTGTGATAAAAAAAATAAATGAAAACAAAAAAAAAAACACAAGGTAAGCAACAAAGCCAACAGCCGTCCTTTAAATTCAAAAGTGTTCTGCATCATTTTTTATTTTTTTTTTCTGCTGCTTTTCGATTTTCTTTCTTAGAAGTCGCGCGCCCCTCAGTCGACGAGTGTCAGTCAGCAGGCATTTATCCTTTTTGGAACATCATTTAAATGTTGCATTATTTTACAGCAACAACAACAACATTTCATCATCATTATCATGTTGCACATCCTGCAAATGCTGTTTGTTGCATCATAAACATTGCGTTGCTGCTGCCAAAGTGCAGGACGTCGAGGACGATACACACACAGAAGGTGCGATCCTCATGCATAACCCCGAAGCATTAAGTGCGCGGATTCTTGGAAATAAAACGCGCAAATGTTGCAACGACAGAAATATGGTTACTGCGTCATTGATCCTCTGTAAATATAGAAAGGATACGCGATATGGCGATCGTATGCGATCTGTCTTTAGTTTATGCGAAAGAGTAGAAATTTTCACACAACACCAGCACAAACAGTTGTGGTCATAAAATCGTCATATGTTTGCTGAGGACATCCTCGATGGCAGCATGTTACGCCATTGCAAGCCATTGGCTTGGCGAGATAATTAGGAATGTCTGTCAGCACTTTCGGCATTTCCACAAAGCATTGTATTTGAGTATTTTAAATAAATTTAAATTTACTTTTTGTGATTTGAGTTACATATATTCAAAAACATTTCGGTAAAACAGAAACAGAAAAAAAAATTCCGAATCTCTTGGATTCTGAATAGCACACAGAAAAAAAATGTACATCATTTGGATGAATTCCGTTCTTCAAACCATGAGTCATTGTATTGAAGAACAATTCATAATATTAATGACTAAAGCCATTATTGTTATGAATGCTATCATAAATATGAAGAACGCTTGGTAACTGTCGAAAAAGTGTTCTTCAAAATGATGAACTGTATGTGAAGAATACGTTTCATCATATTAATGAACGAAAATGTAAAATACAACATATATGTTCTTCATATTGAAGACCACTGTTCATTAAACCAAATTTCTATTAAAATATTTTTTTTCGTTTATTTTTTTGCCGTACTTCACAGTTCTCAAGTAGTTTTTGTGTGTTTTTTCTTATATTTTTTTCGAATAATTTTTTTTTTAACAAATTCTTTTTTTGAAACAAAATTTGTTACTGTTATTTTTTAAAAAACTTTTTACAACACTTTTTTTAGAATTATTTTATTAAAAAATTTTTTTTTTTTTGAAAAAATATTATGAACAAATTCATCAATATGACAATTCAAATTCATTGTATTGAATATTTTGTTCATATATATAATGAATGCATTCATTAATATGTTATTTAATGAACGGTGGTATCAATATGATGAATCTGGTAGTTGGTGAATCATTAAATAATTACATCATCCACATTATAATTTTAGAAAGCTTCCATAATTAAACATCTCGTTTTGATACAGTCAATAACGATTCAATCCATAAAATTCAAACATCCCATTCGCTTCGATATAGTTGAGAGATCAAGTGAGAAGAATTAAAATTCATTGCAAAATCGAGCGTCAAATTGGACCAATATGGTAGACGTTCTTTCAGAGTTTTCTCGATACTAGAAATTTTTAACAACAAAAATAACGAAAGTTCGCGATTGCTTCGAATAATATAGCGATTTCGATGCAATAAATATTTAAATATCGTATCTTGTCAAAGAAATATAATGAACGAGAAATTTAAAAATTTAGAATCGATAAAGCAACGTAATCGATCTTTGTATCGAAGTTATTCGTTCCCAGGGTTGATCTCATAATTATATGCCCAGTCTGGCATGTCTCGAAGCTCTTTGATGCCTGAAATAGTTCTCGAACTCACTCCGAGAACAATTTAAAATATCGTTGTTATAACGGTTTAAGATTTTTTTGTTGTTTCTCGAATTCATGTTTTCATTATGAATACATATGGAATGTAATAGATCTCCTTGCTATTTCAAATTTATAAAATATTTGTTTTTAAATAATTGGTTTTTGTAAAGTTTTGAATAACCATTGACTATATCTAGTAGACGAACTTGTGTCCTCAAATATTGGGAGTTTTCTGAACGATATAGCTCGTTGTATAGATTCGGTCTGTCCCTGGAATTTAATAAATATAGAGCTTCTCTAACGGTTCGGTTTAGAAAAATTCTCGTAACGAGAAAACTTCATTATCTCAGTACGATATCTGATTACATCTTAGAAGGAATTGTAGTTTGATATAGATAGGAGAATCGTAACCGAGATCGAATGAATTACGCGACATCTCAAAACAGTCTCGAAGCGATATCAAATCGTATGACAGAATGGGTGGATTCTAAAATTTTAAAAGCTTTAAAACAAATTTGGTCCTAACAAAAAATGTCGAAAAATATGTAAAAACTAGAAAATGTCGAAAAAAAATTTGAAACGATAACATTTTTTTATAGAATCAAAAAATGTCGAAAAATTAAATGCGAAAATATTAAAATATTGAAGTATAAATTATAAATCGTATTGAAGCAATTCGAGACCAAATCGACCAGGGGTTGCAAACTAACTCTTTTTCAATTTTGGCAAGTGTTAGAGGGCATCGAGATTTGCATTTACCATTTTTTTGTTATATTTTTCCAACTACTATTTCAAAAGATTCAGTCCAAAGTAAAAAAATTATCAATAATCACTTTGGTGGTTAGTATTGAAATATCTCTTGATGCTAGGATGCTCCGTTAAGGTCTCTTTTTAAAATTAATAAAACAATCTTTTGGAAAAATTTGGAAAAATCTTCATAACATGAACTTGGTTATTATTCTTGAACATCAAATTTCATGTCATTAAAAAATAAATAAATTCATTAAAAAATCAAAATTCAGTTGAATTAGTACACACAGAAAACTGATTTGTTGTGGCAACCAATTAAACTATTTATAATGCCACATATGGTCACATATTTTTATATATTTTTATACTTCACTAGTTAAACAGCAATTTGTATTGAATTCATTCATTATTTTATTAATACTCATATATTTATTTCGCATTTTCACTTAATTAATGAATTTCCTATTTTTTTCCACTTGTGAAAATTTTTGACGTTTATTTATTTCTGCATGTATCCATAATTTTTGGCAAGAAACTGGCAACCGAACTGCTAATAGACATGAGGTTGCCGTTTGTCATTTATTTTGTTGATACAATAACGTACTCAGTTGCCGTAACAAATGCAACAACGTCAAATTTTGGCGGAATAAAAAATGCAATCATGAGTTTACGACAACCGAATATGCAGTTGCGCGGACTAACATTTCGGTTAGAATAAAAAATGGTACGTTTCTTTTAATGACATGAGGTTACAACAAATGAATTTCGGTGGCAAAACTGAAACGTCGGTTCAATTAACCTCATGCCAAAAGAGGATTTATGTATAAATGTACGAGCATTACAATTATTGTATTTTGAAGGCATCATATTTAAAAATCTCCGCACGGGTTCTAGAGAAACTAAAAAATTGAATTCATAGCGAAGCAGGACTCAAATTATGGTGTCTGGCGTATATTAAGAATATTTTCTTTTTTTTTAAATATCGTTATCGTCGTTTTTTATTATATTTATATGTAAATTTTTTGTTTACTAACATACTTAAATATTTTTTTTACACAATAATAAAAAAAAAACACTTTATTTGCAGTTTTTTATTTCGACATTTTCTATTTTTCGGCAAATAATAATTTCGCAATATTAAAATTCGATTTTTTTTTTTCAAAATTTTAGTTTTCAATATTTTTGTTTTCACATTTTTGTTTTTGTCTTTCTTTTTACATTTAAGGTTTCGGCATTTCATTTTCTACATTTTTGTCTTCGGTATTTTTAGTTTCGTTATTTTAAATTTCGACTTATCGTACCAGACCCTATCTGAATGTGTGATATAAACACAGGAATATTAATCTATATTTGGATATATATATATATATATATATATATATATATATATATATATATATATATATATATATATATAAAATGAGAAAGACAGTTTTCTTGTAGATCTGAGTTAGGTTTTGTGACTAATAGTGAATTATACTAATGGTGAAATGTATCAAATAACATTTTTGTAGTAATTTTTAACCCTCCAAAAACCTTCCATTGAATCTATATTTCTACTATTCTTATATTTGTAATATCATTATTGTAATTATAATATCGTCGTCGGTAGCCCAAGGTTAGTGCGCTGGACTGCGAGCCGAAAGGTCCCCGGTTCAAGCCTGGACTGGTGCTAACAACATCTTTTCATAGAAACATTTTTCTATACCGCGCTACCTCTCGGTAGTAAATGGCAAACCTACGAGAAATGACAAACATTGCATATGAAAAAGCTCTCACCCGCCGTTCGGATTCGGCATTAAACTGTAAGTCCCACCACTTTGAGTACAAATATAACACGCACAGCTCAAAATGGTGAGAGAGCACGGCCTAAGTTCTAATAGGACTGTGGTGCTAAAAACAAAAATTAAATAAATGGAAATTTAAATTTCATATGATAAAATATAATAACTGGTTGAATATCACAAGTAGAAATTTACTCTATTAGGAAAAAACATGATCATAGTCAAAATATATATATTGAATTTCACAGAACAAAAATTCATAGTGTATTTAGAGACATTCTGCCCTACCAATAAACGTTTAAAAGTTTAAAGATAATATCGTCACTATCATGCCAAAGGGCCGAATGTTTAATTTTTGACATTTGCGTTTTTTTTACATTTTTGAATGTAGTTCTTACTCAAGTATACTATGCTATAATCGTGTGTGATTTTGTTGAATATTTCTAGACAAAAAAAAGACAAAACCAGATGGGCGAATTCGAAAAATTGAAAATGTTATCATGCCAAAAGGGCGAATTTTATCGTTTTTTTGCCATAACTTTTTATTGGTATGAGATAAAATAGTAAAGTAAAGGCATTAATTCTTTGGTTTTAAAGTACATATCGATCATCATCATTATTTAAATTTTTTTTTTTTAATTTTATCATTTACACGAAAAATGTTTGGCAAATAATGATGTCAATCGATAGATGCTTTAAAATCAAACAATTATTGCCTTTACATCTTTACTTTATCTTGCACCAATTAAGAGTTATAGTAAAAAAAAAAACGAAAAGATTCGGCCTTTTGGCATGACAAGATTTTCAATCTAATTTCTTCGATTTATTGCTATAACTTCTTATAGGACTGTAGCGCCAAACTATTATTATTATTTAAAAAAATGAAAAATTATATTCAAATATATTAATTTAAAGGGTTAATATGTACCACAAAAAGATTCTACAGAAAAACCACCTAGTGAAATTTCTTATGATGTGTTATGTTGTTTCACCAATGGATTCTAGAGATCATATAAATTAAAAAACAAATGTTTACATAAGACAGAATTCTATTTTCAAAATCCAGTTCTTTCTAAAGAAGACTCTTTGAAATAAACATTTTACAATAAATTTAACCTCTTTCTTGCACCTACACAATCTGTCAATATTTTGCTTAACGTACCTATTATTAAAATATGAAGATATTTTCTAACGGTCATTATAATAATAATGACAACATTTTAACACCTCATAATCAACATTGAAAGAAACATAAAAATGTGTCTAAGATAAACATAAATTTTGCACTTTTACAGTGGAACCACAAATGCAATCAAAACAAATACATAACTCAATGGTAGGACAAATGTTTTATACGAATTCTTTTCTTCAAATACTGGAACAAAACTAACACTGCCACAGACCGTTTCTAAACCAAACATTGAGATAAGAAAACAAAGGCCCATGGCAAGGAGCCCATGTAAAGAGCCCATGCAACGAGCACCCAAACAACAAATTGATGAGCATGACAAAAGGACACTTGAAAAAGGACAAAAATGCGAAAACAATTAGAGGAACAAAGCGCTGCACGAAAGAAACACTTGTTGTCACAAAAAGCAGATCCTTTTTCGATACGGCCTCAAGTGCTAAAATCAAGCGAAGCGCAAAAGAGAAAGAAAACAAATCAAATGGGTATGGATTGGAATCAAGTGACTTGAATTGAACTAAAGTGCGGATAGTGAAGAACTGCATGTGACAAGAGGGACGACACGACACCACTTGAAACTGGAAATAATAATGCTGAATTGACAATCAGTCATGCAAGGATCAGTCAAAAGTCAGCAATGTGAACAATACCACTTGAAGTTTGGAAAATGTTACCTGTTGGAATTAAAACCAAAGGTGAAATGGACAAAAACAACATTAAATGCTGTACGTTTGTCAAGCCTGCCAACACATTAATCTTAACGTTCCATTCCGGGTTCGGGAGGCGGCAAAATCTAAAAAGACAATGATTTCACACAAACACAAAGGACGTGCAAGGAGCGAGCTGATCTCGCGCAACCGAACGAACGAACACGATCGGTGCAGGATTAACGCAGCAGAAGTCAATCGTACACATGTCGAATCGATAAATGACACAATTTTCGTATGTCCTTTCGGAATGGTCCGATGGCTCGATGGCAAGTGTCGATCGTCGAAAAATGTCGATGATGCAGGCAAAGATGTGAGATGATTGCCTGGGACTCTCCCTCAATTTCAATTGTGTTGTGTATGCCTTTAGAAAAATCTCATTTATGTTTTGTCATTTCTACTAAGCAGCAATTTTTCTCTCGTGTACTGCGAGTCCTCATCGAGTACATCGGCATCGTGTGACCCAATGTGACTTTTGGGCACTAATGATAGGGCCGGCTGAGCATTACTTGGTTGTTGCACAAAAAAGAGGGCGATGTGATTTTCTGTAGGACCCTATAATTTTCTTATACAGCATAGAACAATGATGATTATTCGTTTTACGTTAATCTTCGGGAGGTTTATGTGATGCTTTTTTTTTTTTTTGATGAACTACACGAAGCAGTGCGCTTTGTTTGTCGATATTCGACTTCCTCAGGGTCCATTGATTCCGTTAATGACTGTCATTAATTTTGAACAATTTTCGGTAATAGTTTTGAGATTTAATAACATTTAGTTGGGATTTTTGAACAATAGTGCAGACAAGTGTATTGAGAATGGTGACGCCAATAGGCAGTTTAGGTTTTATAAACAAAAATGGCGTAAATAGATGGGCTTGAGAACTAGGCAAACATGGGTGGCGCTATGCTCAGCTATTTTAACAATACCTCATTTCTGTGATTGATACGTAGCAGTAAATCTTTCGAAAATTTTGGTGAATAGAACTGGGAAACGTGACTCGAGCTATACTAAAATATGGGTGACGCTTGTATCAGTTGTTTGTGCAGTAATCTTTCTTTTGTTTCATAAGGCATATCAGAAATTCAAATTCTTTATGCAATATAGAATTTAAACAATGCTTTAATCTTGTTTATTGCAGCAACCTAATAGTCCCATTGCATTTTCTTAAAAATATGGCAACCGGAAATGTTCCAAAAAAAAAAACAAAATTATATATATATATTTCGTCTACACGAGTGCCATTAAAAACGCATGCTCCATTTTCCACCACCGATTTCTCTCCGTAGTAAAGGGTGCGTCGTCGGTCTTCCTTTGTCCGTAACTCGTTCGTTCGGTTGTCCTTTTGACGTGCACTATGAAAGGCGGTTTTTTTTGTTTTGTTTTGTTTTTATGTGCTCCTTATATAACTTTTGTTCATAATATTTGTATTTTTTTTATATTTCTACAGCACATTTTAATTATATGCCATTTTTTTATGATTTTTTTTTTAATATACCTATGGTTTGGTCCAAAAATATTTTGCAGAGACCCTGCGCGACCTTTGTAGTTGGCTTTTGAATCCGCTTTAATGTGTGTGAGCGCTGTGCGCTATGCGCTTTGTTCACCTGAAGGGGGCACTTGGCGGCGAATTGGTAAAGTCCTTTCCCCCGTTTGAGAACCTGTAGTATGTGGGGATTTATTTTTTGGTTGAGTACAAAACAAAAGGGGTCACGAATTTAAAGCATCCTCGGTTTAAATACGGATTTAATATTAAGTATGTTTTTAATAATATGGAATTTGTATAAAGTTATTTAATTTCACAAATGGCTAATGTTAATTTATCTAAGTTTATAAATTGAAAATTTATTTAATGATTTAAGTTCTATTTTAATGAAGACTATTATGAGCAAGTGAAAAAATTCGTTGTAGAAACTTCTCACAATTCACCAAGGTGATATGGATATCTATTCGTCGAGATATGGATATCTAATAGAAGCATCATGTAAAAAGGACTCATTACAATAATATTAGTTTCAGTAATAAAATTATTATTATATTCCTTATAGAAATTATCAGTACGACTTTTATACCCTACACCTATGAGGTACATGGTATATTAACTTTGTGCATATATTGTAACGCCCCTTAGGAGGCGTGTCCGGTATGGAAAAGTATATATATTCTTGATCAGCATCACTAGCCAAGTCCGTTTAGCCATGTCCGTCCGTCTGTCTGTCTGTCTGTCTGTCTGTCTGTCTGTCTGTCTGTCTGTCTGTCCGTCTTGCTGTCTTGCTGTCCGAATACAGAATAACTTGAGAAATACTAATCAGAATGCGATGAAATTTCGTCTCAATATATTTTAGCCAAAAGTAGGAACTAAGTTTGAAAATGAGCCAAATCGGTCAACGGACACGCCCACCTCCCATACAAGTCCCTTTTATACAACTTTTTCGGAACTAATAACTCGAAAAGTATTCAAGGTATAGTTATAAAATATAAAACGTATTGTTAGACTTCACCTTAAAATATGTGGTCCAAAAATGGGCGTATTCCGCTCACTTTTTTTTTCATTATTTTCCGGGTTTTCATAGTGGAAATTTGATCCGTAAATTATTAAAATCAAATCAATGAAATATTAGCCTTTCAATTTTATAAAAAAAGGCGTGGTCCGCCCAATTATATTTTAAATTTTTTTTAGTTTTTTATACTTTTATATAAATTTTTTAATATATGGGGATATAAGACGTAAATTTCTGATAATTGAATAAAATTCTGAGGGTCGGGAGGTTCAGCATAGTTAAAAACTTTAAAATTAAGGTATGCAATTAAATATCACAAATTAATATCCCCACCAAAGGTGTAGGGTATTCCAAAGTCGGGCCCGACCGACTATAAAAATCCGCCCCATATGACCGAACTTACCCATGTGACTTAACTTTCCCAACTCGTTATTCTAAAAATACTTTTTGCGTACAATATATTTTTTTGAATTATCTCAAAACATAGCTGAGACAATTTACTTTAATTTTGTGTATGTACACTTTGTTCCTAAAGTGTACAGTTATTTCGTAATAAATAGCAGAATAATTCCGACAGTACGGTATGGAAATTTGCACTACGATTTTTTGAAAAATAATTTTGTGTATAACAATATTAAAATTCATTATAACGAATTTCTAGATGTTTTTTTTAGTTTTAATTTATAATTTTTGAAAAAAAAATTTTTTTTTGATGTTTTTTGTACTTTGGTTTTTACACTTTTCGTTCCGGACGGGACATATTTCGATTAGCTAGAAAATAGAAGTTTACATTTAGGTACAGATTTAGGAACAGAGTATTCAACTCTTTAAAAAATGTGTTAAATTATTATGATAATAAATGTATCTTTTTGGTTCCGGACGGGACAATATGGGACCTTTATACAAAAATCATTTTTTTCCGTTTTTTTATTTTTAATGGTTATTTTTAAGTTTTACAAATATAAATTAAGGTTGTCTGAAAAAACAGCAAATTAAATTTTGAATCTGCATGGCGCATAATCATAGACAATTTAAAGTCAACTTTAAATTTAGAATCAGCTTTTTGACCATTTATTCTATACACAATTTGTCAAAAAAGTTGAATTTATTTTTAAGTCGACTTTTAATTGTTCATGATTATGCGCCCATGTCTTTAAAGTTAGTTAATTTGGTTACTCAAAGTACATGACAAACTGGTATGTTTACAATTTGTGTAGTAACGTAACATTATGAGTATTTTTTTTACCGTTACCGTTAACGGAATAGAATTTTCTTTTCAGATTTTTAGATTTACATATTTAAGATTCCAAATCCACCGTTATTTTAAAGATTTGAGCATTTTGAATTTTTCGGTCGTGGTTGGCGTTTTTCTGGAAATGCCCTTATACTATTTTTGATGTTCATGATCGTGGCCTTCAAACTGTAAATTTTTCGGTTCAGAGTACTAAACACCGTCAGAAATCAATACGTTATGATTTTTTAAATTTGTGTGAATTATTCTTCGTTTGCTTTAATCAAAATTTGAATCACAAAATCATTGATTAAAATCACTGTGAGGGGTAAGAAAATACTAGGAATGAACTGGTCTATCAGTATAAATTGGATAAATGGGATGATCCGTAATAATAAAAGGTTTTTCAACAGGGACGCTACAAAAGTATAGCGACAGGGACAGCAAACGACGTCATATTTCTTGCCGCTCTTTTGACATTTCTCAACAGTAAGGTTTGCCATTTCATGATGGAAAGATATACGAATTCGAATTTCGGTAGTCAATTTTAATAATTTCGACTCGTTGTTGGCTCGTATATCTTTCCATCATTCCATCGTTCCATCATTCCATCGTTCCACTGAAGAGAAATGTCAAAACAGCGGCAAGAAATATAGCGTCGTTTGCTGTCCCTGTCGCTCTACTTTTGTAGCGTCCCTGTTGAAAAACCCTTGAAAGAAACTTTTGTAGCGCTCTTATTGAAAAAATTAATAACAATGACAAATTTTGTATTTTAATTTTTGTAAATTTCAATTTTACGTATAATTTAAATAAAAGAAGTAATTTAATTGCCTAAAATATGAGTACAAAATTTATATTCATTCAACAACAGATTATACTCCACACAGAAAAGAAAATGTACATCATTTTGATGAATTCCGTTCTTCAAACCATGATTCATTGTATTGAAACCATTCATAATATGAATGACTAACGTCATCAATGTTATGTATGCAATCATAAATATGATGAACGTTTGGTAACTGTCGATCAAGTGTTCTTTAATATGATGAACTGTATGTGAAGAATAAGTTACATCATATTAATGAACAAGAACATAAAATACAACATATTGTACATCATATTGAATAATGCTGTTCATCAAACCAAATTTCAATCAAAATATTAATTTTTCGTTCATTTTTTGCCGTACTTCTCAGTTCTCAAGTAGTTCTTGTATGTTACTTCATATTTAATGCTGGCTCGACATGTATAAATTAGTAAAATGTTTTATAATATATTTATTTATAATTACAACTTTTTATTAATAAAAAGTTATATTTATAAAAAATATATTAAAAAAAAAATTTGATTTGAACATTTTTTTTCCACATTTTTTTTTTTTGAACAAATTTTTTTTTTTCGAAGAATTTTTTTTTTTTTGAAAAAATTTGAAAAAAAATTATTTAAAAAAAAATTTTTTTTCTTTAAAGTTTTTTTTTAAATTCGTAAAAAAAATGTGCATTAATTTATTTTGGAAAAAATTATTTTCAAAACATAAACCTTATACGATTTATGAATACATAAATGTGTAAATGAAGACAAATTTTTGTGTAAATTTGACGTTTAAGAACACCATTTGATGATTCTGATGGTTGGTGAAAAATGAAATCATCATATTGAAGATATTTTTTCTGTGTTCTATGGTTTGTATATTATTTCAAATTTTGGTATTCCAATTTAGACGAGTATGGGTCAATAAACAATGAACTTTTTATTTTTTTATATATTTATTTTCATATAATTGTATTATATATTTTTTTTTAGTTTTTATATTTGAATATTTCAATAAAAAAATATTTCTCAAAAACTATTCGGTAATTAAGAAAAATGCCAAAATGAAATACCATCAATATTTTGTTATTTATCCTTAATTATCGAATAGTTTTTGAGATATTTTTTCTGAAATATTGATGTATAAAACTAAGTATATTTTACAGTTTTTATTATGGTTTTTCGCAACAAGACAGTAAAGCACGATTATGCGAATCAGCCATGGGTTAGACAAATTCTTGCAAATATTACACGAAGCCCAGAAAATAAAAATATGCATAATTCTTATAAAACGAAAAAAAAAAAAATTAATAATAATTTCAAAATGGCGTTTATTTCGCAGCATGACATTTTTCAATTATAAATCTGACGGATGATGAGCACTTGAAATGTCATGCAACGTTACAGGCATTAAGCATAACAACGACATGCCGCAAATAAAAGTCAACCCTCGAGATTTTGAACAGAATCTCAATGTAGAAAATATTCAATTTTGACGAAAATGCGTCAATTTTAATTTTATTTACCTTTTAAATATGTACATAATATGCATATAAATCCTGGGACACATATTATATAAGGACAAAGGATAATCACAGCAATCGCATATAACATGCCGCACCGCATTACCTCAGGGGCTGGCTCTGACTCTGATGAACCCTAGGCAGCAGCGAAGGTTGTGCCAAATTGTCGACTGACTGGGGTGTGTGGATTTATTAATAATGTCCTTGGTGAGTCCTGCTTCACTCACAAACACACACACAGATATTTTTCGCTTGTAATGCTGCTCATTATATTTTGCATAATGAATGTTGTCATTGAAATTGCCAACAATAGAGCAGTAGCAGCAACAACATCAAAACATCCCTGCTAATAATGATTACTGCACCGAATAAAAGAAAGAAAGGGGTGTCGAGTGTTGCCACTCATGTTTTGCGTTAACTCTGTCTCTGTTGCGCACGCACTTGCTGTCCAAGGATGTCAGTAATGAAATCCTGACATACATGCATCATATTTCATAGGGCATAATCATCGGCCCACCGACTCCTCATGAATGAAAAATGCCGGAATGATGCAAATACCGCATCGTGTACTTAGCATCAAAATTAATATGCCAACGCATCACAGCGCCCTGAGAATTGAGATTTAAATGAGTTGTTGGTCTCTGGTAACCCCTTTTTATTTGTGTTTTTTTTTTTTTTTTTGGTTGGTGGTATTCGCAGGGGTTCAACATAATGCGTCGTCGATTTATTTAGATCGAAATGGACAGAGAGAAGTATGTCATTAGCTCATGTTTTGTGTGAATAGTCATATTTTATGCAGCATGTTATGGTATAGATTTGCAGGGTCGTACCGTATATGTGCTGGAAAATTAAACCATGTTTAAATTAAAAATTCAACAGCGTAGTATCTACATGGTAACACTTATTAATATTTGATTGAATGAAATGATAGTATTTAAGAGCATGTTTCTTTGGTAATTTGATATTAATTTAAATGGTTGTTGAATGATGTATGTGATTTTAATAATTCTTATAAATAGCAAATGCCAAAATGCTATTTATATGAGAGCTAACATTATATTAAAAAGCTAATGCTTTACAGCACAGTGATAAAAACTCTTCAATATCATGCCAAAGGGGCGAATATGCATTTTTAAAAATGTTGAGAAATCAAATTTTAAAGTTTGAAGTGCTTTAAAAATTAGAAAAATTTATATGTTTTTAATTTTTTTCTGTTATTTTAGTTTATTCGTCAATTGTTATAATGTATATAAAATATTTTTAGATTTGGACAACTTACTGAATTATAAATAGGGATTTTGTGAGGCTATATCCTGACCAAAACGCTAATATTTTTGTTTTTTATGCTATAGCTTTTTATTAGCGCAAGATAAAATAGTGATGTAAAGGCATTAATTGTTTGCTTTTAAAGCACCTATCGATTGGTATTATTATTTAAAAAATAATTTGCCAAACATTTTTCTTGCAAATAACAAATGACAAATAAATATTTGTAAATATTTTTTTAAATATTGATGTCAATCGATAGTTGCTTTGAAAACAAACAATAAATGCCTTCGCATCACTATTTTATCTTGCACCAATTAAGAGTTATATTAAAAAGAACGGAAATATTTGCCCTTTTGGCATGACAAGATTTTCAATTTTTCAAATTTCTTCGTTTTTTTGCTATAACTCTTAATTGGTGCAAGTTAAAATTGTGGTGTAAATGTTTTAATTATTTGTTTTTAAAGCACCTATCGATTGGCATCATTTTTTAAAAATATTTTGCCAAACATATTTGAAATATTTGGAAAGTTATTTTTAAAAGTTGATGCCAATCGATAGGTGCTTTGAAAACAAACAATAAATGCCTTTACATTACTATATTATCTTGCACCAATTATGTGTTATAGTAAAAAAACGAAAAGATTCGCCCTTTTGTCTTGACAAGATTTAAAATTTTTCCAATTTCTTCGTTTTTTTGCTATTACTCTTTATTGGTGCAAGATAAAGTATTGGTGTAAAGGTATTAATAATTTGTTTTTAAAGCTCCTAACGATTGGCATCATTACTTAAAAATATTTTGCCAAACATTTTTCTTGCAAATGATAAAAATTCAAAAAATCATTTTAAAATAATGATGCCAATTGGTACGTACTTTAACAACAAACATTTAATGTCTTAACACCACTATTTTATCTTATACCAATAAAAAGTTATGGCAAAAGAACGAAAAGATTCGCCCTTTTGGCAAGACGAGATTTTCAATTTTTCGAATTCGCCCTTTTGGTTTTGTCTTTTGTGGCAAGAAATATCCAACAAAATCAGACAAGATTTTGGCACAGTATACTTGAGGAAAAACTACGTTCAAAAATGTAAAAAAAAACGATATGATGTGATAGTGACGATATGATGTACAGTATTATTATGAATCTTGCATTTAACAGTTTAAAGGTTCATAAACGTTATGAATCATACATTTCGTCAAATTGTGGAACATCTTTTTATTTATTCATCATACTGAAGAATGTTGTTCATCAAACCAAATTTCGATCAAAATATTTATATTTTTCGTTAATTTTTTCCATGTTTTATATATTTTTTATTAATGAGATGAAACGTAGTCTTCGCATATACTGCATCAAATTGAAGAGCACGTTATCAGTCATTTATCAAATCGATAATGGATTCAAAATGTTGATGCTTTGCAGTGATCAATAATATAAATTGTTTTTCAATACAATGAATCATTGTTTGACAAACGAAATTCATCAATTTGAAGAAGATTTTTTTTTGTGAATGCAATACCTAGAAATAAAAATTTCATAATACGAAATATTTAAAACAAATTTGTCTATGTAGAATATAGTATTATAAGAAAAGTTTTGTTTTTTTTTTTAATTTTAACTTAATTTTAATCAATCATTCTCATAAGAATTCATAATATTAAATATAAATTAAATTGTTCACACGATCAATGAAATTACAGAATTTGTAAAATTGAAGACAGTTGCACAAAGAACTTGGAACATAAAAAGTCTACAAGTTAATTAGCCCAGAATGAGCAGGCAACTATTTTAAAATTATTACAAATCTTCGCTTGTAACAGCGCTACTAATCGTAAAGAAAAATCATGAAAAATATACATATTATATATTAATCAATATTTTTGATCGATGCTACAAAGTGGCTTCCCCGCATAGCGTAAAATTGCTTTAGAAGAAAATAAAAAATAAAAAAAATAATATTCATCCAAAAAACCGCTAACGCCACTTGCTTTGTCATTTTCTCCCCCCAGAGAAATTGATCATTTCTTGTAGAAAATTATGACAGCTAGCGTAGCCGCATTGATCACGTGGAAACACGCGCACCATAGGTGGCGCATTTAATCTTGATCGGTGCGGTGAAAAGTAAAAAAGAAACCAAAATTTCCAGAGAAAAATTCACTTTATAGTTCAACCGCCACGCATGCGCACCGACAAAGTGTTCGTTCAGTGCTAAGCTATAATTAACGTTATCCTTTACAGCTGATGCTGATGATGATGATGATCGTGACGTTTAGAGTTTCGGACTTAAGCCAAAATTACACACAAAAATAAAGAGTCGGTAATGTCTCCGGGGACACTATGGCCTTACAGTGGCGCTTAGTAGTTCGGATATCGTTCGGAAATCGTTACCTGTTTTAGTAGGTGCAAATCTCAAACTGTTTGATTAATGAAATGGACACATTTATCGCCAGAGCATCTTCTCGATCGATGTCCTTAATTTATGCGAGCATCGGGAATGCTGTGAAAATTGATGAACCTGCTGTCATCTGCATGGGCCCACTGACAGGACCTTGATGTTCGGCTGCTACCTTAACAGATCGATCGGTCGGTCAGTCGGTGTGCTTCGTCAAACAGAAGCGAGCCTACCGAGTGGCTAAGGTATACTGCCAAAAGTGCAATTATACGCTTCAGCAAAAAA
Organism: Dryomyza anilis; assembly: GCA_951804985.1. Taxonomy (NCBI): domain Eukaryota; kingdom Metazoa; phylum Arthropoda; class Insecta; order Diptera; family Dryomyzidae; genus Dryomyza; species Dryomyza anilis. The sequence goes on along the minus strand of OX638130.1, from coordinate 122,537,530 downwards.
AAGGATAATTAATTATTTTGCATGAGCCTTTTTTTTTTGGTTGCTGCTACCTTTGTGTCCTGCTGTTGTCCTTTTGTTTTCGGCCAAAGTTCATTCTTTTGTTTTATGTCTGGCGTTAAAGCCGACAACAAAGAACACAAAGAGTGCTATAGTTGCAGAGTGCATTGTTCTCGGCTAAGTCCTGTCGGTTGCTGTGCGAATTTTGTTACCATTTCAAGTACGCGTAGCGCATGGCGCTAAGCTAACAAAAGCCGAGTTGTTATTTTACTATGGTTCGAGTGATCTATTTTCATAATTATTCATTCGATGCGCAGCAGCAGCACCAGGAACTGAGCTCTGGAGATTCGGTTTACGGCTGCAGCTTCCGATGCTGTCGAGAGCCTTGAAACGAGTACGGGCATCAGAACAAAAGCAAATTATAATTGGCTTAAGAGATAAAGATCGGCAGATCATCTGATCGGAAAGGTGCAATTCGCGATATGCATAGAAATATTTATAAATTATCGTTGTGAAAGTTCTGGAATGAAAGAACTCCGATGGAACACTAAAACGTGAGATCATAAAATCTACATTTTCAACTGAATTTAGGCTATTCTGCATCTTTGATATTTAGTCCATATTTAGTTCTTTCTCATCACAATTCATGTGAAAATTCTGAAATGGAAGAACTGCAATGATGCGTGAGAAAATCAATAGATACATATTAAACTACTTTTAGGCTTTTCTTCGTCATAAATACTGTGATCATATGAATTCTGAAAGTTTATCAATAATACAAAAAAGAAAGAATTACATGTCGATACCTTACAGGCAAAAGATCGTGACCAAGAAAATGCTAAGTTTTGTTTGTATTCTCGTAATATATTCTTTTAATTAGATGACAATAAAAATATTGTGGGGCCCCTTTTGAAAAATATCCATTTTTTGCATAGTTATTTGATGAAAAATGTAATTACGATGTTTTGCCTGTCCAAATTTAATCCAATTTTTTTAATTGTACTACTTACGATGCTATACCTTTGAATCATTATAATATTGATAAATATTGATTTTAAGATATATATATTTTTTTCAATATTTATTTTGGAAAAAAAAGTCAAATTCGGACAAATTTTTTTTTTAAACAATTTTATGATTGACAAAAAATAAATGTTTTTTCGGATAATTTATTTTGTTCGTTTTTTTAAATTCATTTTTCGAAAAAAAAAAAATTCAAATTAAATATTTTGGGAAAATTTTTGTTTTAAAAAAAAAAAAAAAAAATTCGGACAAATATTTTTTTTTTAACAATTTTTTGATAAAAAAAAAGATTTTTTCGGACACATTTTTTTTTGTTTGATTTTTATTTAATTCCTTTTGAGAATTAATTTTTTTTTTCAAATTAAATATTTTGGGAATATTTTTATTTTTCGCAAAAAAAAAAAGGAAAAATTCGGACTAGTATTTTTTTAACATTTTTTGATAAAAAAAAAGATTTTTTCGGACAAATTTTTTTATTCGATTTTTATAAGGATCTTTTTTTTCGAAAATAAATAAAAAATTTCATATGAACTATTTTGGGAAAATATTTGTTTTTCGAAACAAAAAAAAAAAAAAATCGGACAAATATTTTTTTTGAACAATTTTAGATAAAAAAAAATAAAAGTTTTTTTCGGACAAATTTTTGTGTTCGATTTTTTTTTATTCTTGTTAAATTCGAAAAAATGTATAATTTTTTTATAAATTTTTTTATTAGTTTTTCAAAATAAAAGATGGAATATCACCAAAAAAATACTGTATAAATAATAGGTAGCACTTAAAATTTAATAACATAAATCTTATTAGAATTATAAATACACAAATGTGTAAATGAAGGCACATTTTTGTTTGTGAATTTTATGAACATCGTATTGATGAACATAGATTAAATTGCAATTCAATGATTGAAATTTTCCATATGATGAATCTGGTAGTTGGTGAACAAATTCATAATATTTATGAATAAAATCATCATAGTGATAATTTTTTTCTGTGTAGATTTGCACTGTTTCTTTGTGGAAAATCACATTTTGAATTGATTCAATAAGATAGAAAAACCTATACCATGAAAATGTAATTTTTTCTCGAATCAGCATCACGTATAAACCGCAGAACCGATTTAACTGAATTTTTGCATCAGGATACTATGTAGTCCGGAGGGTAAGAGAGATTGGACAAAGAGACGTGGCACAACCTAAACTTTTAAGGTGTTATAATTTGAGACTTACACCAGCAAAGAACATAAAACAATAAACTTAAATACCAGAAATACCAAAGCAAAAAGACAAAACCAAAAATCAAACACAAAAACAAAATTAAAAGCACAAAATTAAATAATACAAAAACAACAGAAAAATAAAAAACAAAAAAAAAACACATGGTAAACAAAATACAAAATAAATACAAAGAAAAAAAGCAGAAACACAAAACCAAAACAAAAGCAACAACACAAAACCTAAAGCACAAACACAAAATTACAAAATCACAATAAAACCAGTTGGGAAGGTTAGATCACATGGGAAATTTTAAAGTAGGTGTTATTATGATAGTTAGGTTTATCAAAATTATAGTCGGTCTAAGCCGACTATAAATACCCTACACCAGGGTATACGAATCCTGAAAATAACCACAAACTTTCCATCCTTGAAGAATTTTCTTTCATTTGATACCCATATTTACAAATGGGTAGGTGTACCGAATTTCGATTTTTCGAACCACAAGTCGTTTCGTGGGAAAACATTATTTTTATGTATTTGAGCATAATGTCAATATATATTTGAACAAAAATGTGTACCTAAGCACGTATACGTAAAATAGATCTGTAGATGTAAATTTTATATGAGGTATTTGAACATAAGTGGTCGGTTCTCAGGTCACAATAAACCGATCATGCCAATTTTCTTGCTTAGATATATAAGTAATCTAAATCTAAAGTTTCATTGCTCTACCTCTTCAACTTTTTCTGTAATCGTGATTTCAACAGACAGACAGAAGGACAGACGGACAGACAGACAGACACACAGACTGACAGACAGCCGGACATTGCTAAATCGACTCAGGAGGTCATGCTGATCGAGAATATATACAGTTTTCCATACCGGAGATGCTTTTTTCAGGGTGTTACAAACGGCGTACCAAACTGAATATACCCTTTCACTCTTAGTGTAGGGTATAAAAACATAAACAAAATCATTAATATAAAAGAAACACACAAAACAAAATCAAAACACAAATGCAAAAATAAAAACAGAAAAACCAAATCAAAAACTCAAAAAAAACAATAGATACAAATGCAATTACACAAAAACAAAAGCATGAAAACAAAATCAAATGCAAAACACAAAAGAAAATCAAAAACTTAAGAGCAAAACACAAAAGCAAAACACAACATAAAAAACACATATGAAAAAACTCAAAAACAAAACCACAACAGAAAAACACAAAAGCTAAAGAAAAGCACAAACACAAAAGAAAAAAAAAACACAAAAACAAAACAATGCGAAAACTTCAAATAAAAAAAAAAACATACGTTAAAAAGGCAAAAACAAAAGCAAAAAGAAAAATCTTATTACAAAAAAAAAAAACATAAAAATTAAGAACAAAAACACAAAGTCAATCTTAAAAACAAAGTAAAAAAAACATATTAACGCAAAAAAAAAAGAAAAAACAAAATAAAGAAATGTGAAAACAAAATAAAAACAAAAACGGAAAAAATACAAAAGGGTTACACATAAATAAGAGCAGAAACCAAATCAAACAAAAAACAAAAATGAAAACAAAATGAAAACAAACGCATAATGAACAATGCAATGAACAAAAAAATGTGTAACAAAAGTAAAAACACGAAAACCAAAAACCGAAATTAAGTCTCATTTCGATTAAGAAAGGCATGCATTTAATTTTTTCATATAATAATTTTGATACTTCACTTTTAATTTTTTCAGTTCATAGTAAAAACAGAACAGCTATGCTTTAGAAATGGTTTAAAAACAAAAACATTACAGAAAACCGTTGCGCAGCACGGGATCAATATACTATTTTGAATATATACGTCATTGAAATCCATGAAATCCTCACATAAGACGTTTCGCGAAGTAGGGAACTATTATAAAAATTGTTGCGAATTGTAACCAGCGAATCTGGTAACAGTTTGGTCAATTTTTGAGAGATAAAATTTACGACTTTCGTCCACCTACAACATTAGTCCTAACATCCGCATTAGTTTGAATACTTTTAAACGGCACAAAAAGTATCAGTTCAGCTTTAGTAAGTTTTACTCCAATGTGCTATAAGAGTGAATATTTTAATATAATCTCATAATTACACCCGACTGTTTAGTTCAACATCTCGTTTAGCTATTCTCACACTAAACAACATATTATCAAACTGTTTAAATGTCTACTTTTATTAATAACTCAACGTTGAATCCATCTAAATCTGTCATTGTCACAGACGTCTGTGCGCTGTCTCCGCCACAGCACAGTCTCCCCATCGACCAACATACTGCATATCGTAGAATGTAGGTCTCCTTAATAAGTCCGGTTCAGTTCGGTTCGGTTCGGTCTGGCGTCAGTCATTTGATTTGGTCTTTAGTCATGTTGCTCGAATCGATCTAAACCTGCATCCAACAACTGTTGCCGCATTCAATCAAACTATAAGAGTTCGGGTTGACATGCTTCATTATTGTTACCATTATTATTATTATTATTCCGTATTCTGTATTCTATATGTTGTAACGTGCATTAGTTTTAATACTTTTAAACGACTCGACAGCGCAAAAGGTATGAGTGCCACAGTTTAGGCGACGTGTCAAGTGAGAAAAGTCAGACAAAGGGCGTTGTAGTTTTTGACAGCTGTCAAAAAAATTCTCACACTTTGTGTGTGCGCTAGTGTTGCCTGATGTTACGAGACGAGTTTATAAAAGACAAATTCTTGCAGCCTCCGGAAAGAATATCAACTTTTGCAACGTTTTAAATTCTTTAAAAAATACTGTTTACTCTAGAAGTCTAGATTAAGCTATATCTTTATGTTAATCTGTGCGATTAACCAGCGACAATAAACCACAAATTGCAAATTCATGTCAATCGCCAGCGTGTCCTCCGGCAATACCGCCCGTAATCTTATCGCGAGACTCGCGAGTCTTTTGAGACGCATTCATGCAGCGTATCTTGACCAGCTGCAGTTGGATTTTTTTCTTTATTTCTAATAGCATAGCTTAGAAAGCATTTCTCACAGATAAATGTCCAACTATTGCAAGTATGCAATGCACGTCCGCCAGAGGAGCTACAGCTCCAGCTTTAGCAGCAGCAACAGCAATAGCAACAGCTGGCTGCTTCCAACGACCCAAACTGAAGTGGTGTTGTACTCCTAGAGCAACAAAGATTTGGCAGCGATAACGCAGTTTGCGGTCGTCTCTGCTTGGAGTGTCGCTTGTGCGACATCGCCGGCGAAAAACGCAAAGTCACAGTGGCGACCGATCGACCAACCGACCGCCACAGAAAGCGCACCTCCGGCCGAGTTGCAAGGACGGACGTTGCAGTTATTTGTTGGTGCTTGGTGTGTGCACTTGGTGTGTCTTATCAGTGGCAGAAATCTCGACAGCAACAGCGTCGTAAGCAAGCAAGCAAGGTTACGTGTGTCCAACATGCCGTCGCAGTGCGCGCGTCTGCTTCCCAATCGGTTCCGTACGCAAAAATGTTCGCCGCGACCGCGATAACCAGTTGGCGCAAAAGTTGCTAAAGTTTACACCGCACTTACACGCACCGCATGCCGCTTTAAAGGTTCCTAGGTGGTTGGTGGCTGGTGGCAGTCGTGCAAGTTGGAGGTAATGGGAAAATCTTGTTAATCCATTTGCAGCGTGCGGTGATCTGCAAGATGATTTGATTTGACCGAAAGGTACTGTTGATCGTGGATGTTAATTGTTGTCACCAGTACAGAGGCGGAATGAATTGGCGTGAGCCTGAAGGAACAGATATTATTTGAAGACGACTGGAAAGGATTAATACCATCTGGGCAAAATTTGAAAACAACTGGTAAAAATATTCATGAATTTCTTTACGAAGTTAAAAGCTTTGTTGGATTAGGTTCGATTTAGAATTAGGATAACTATTTTCTCAAATTTGAGTCTTTTTCGTCCTATAAATAATGATGCCAATCGATAGGTGCAAACAATAAATACGTTTATACCACTATTTTATCTTGCACCAATAAAAAATTATAGCAAAAAACGAAGAAATTGGAAAAATTGAAAATCTTGTCATGCTAAAAGGGTGAATCTTTTCGTTTTTTTGCTATAACTATTTAATGGTACAAGATAAAATAGTGATGTAAAGGCTATTATTGTTGGTTTTCAAAGCACCTATCGATCTGCATCATTAATTAAAAATATTTTGTCAAACATAAATTTGCCATTTGTTATTTTCAGGAAAAAATGTTTGGCAAAATATTTTTAAATAATGATGCCAATCAATATGTGCTTTAAAAACAAACAATAAATGTTGTATTGCACCAATTAAAAAATATAGCAAAAAACAAAAAAATTGAAAATATTAAAAATTTTGTCATGCCAAAAGGGCTAATGTTTTCTTTTTTTGCTATAACTCTTTAATGGTACTAGATAAAATAATGATGTAAAGGCAATTATTGTTTGTTTTCAAAGCACCTATCGATATATATTATTAATTACAAATATTTTGACATAAAAAATTTCCTGCAAATAACAAATGGCAAATTAATGTTTTAATTAATGATCGATAGGTGCTTTGAAAACAAACAGTTAATGCCTTTACACCACTATTTTATCTTATACCAATAAAAAGTTATGGCAAAAAAACCAAAAGATTCGCCCTTTTGGCATGACAAAATTTTCAATTTTTTAAATTCGTCCTTTTGGTTTTGTCTTTTGTGGCTAGAAATATCCTACAAAATGACACTCGATTTCGGCACATCATACTTGAGGATAAACTACATTCAAAAATGTAAAAAACGCAAATGTCAAAAATGGCACAAATTTTATTTTCGACCTATCTCATTTTGTTGATATGGTTATGACCGGGAATGAATTTAATTGAAGACTATCGGAGAAACAACGGCATTTTATATGACTAATTCGTCATTTTTATATGAATATCTTTGAGAATTCAAAAGCTTCATTGGAATACGTGTAGATTAACTAAATTTTTGGAATCACGATATTTGTTTTTGAGATGGACTCTTTTTTTAGAATTATCATATTCATTCCCTTTAAATGACGGTGTTGTGATCGCAATTAGAAACGACCGATATGATTTTGGAGATTGGTATTATGTTACTAATTCACTTTAAAACAGGATTGAAATACTACTGGATAAACATCGACATGAATTTCTTTATGGATTCAAAAGCTTCGTTTGATTTTATCTAAATTAGAAAATGTTTTAGAATCAGGATTAAATTTGATTAAATTTTCAAATTTGACTCTTATTTTCGACCTATCTAATTCCGTTGGTATAACTGTGTCATGATCGGGATAATAATGGGCATGACTTGAAAACTAGAGGAGAAACATGGACATCTTTTGTAACAAATTCGTCATTTCTAGTTGAATATCATGAGGAATTCGAAAGCTTCGTTAGTTTTCGACGAGAATAACTAAATTTTTTAAATCACAAAAATTATTTCGAAGAGTTCAAATGCTATTATAGAATTATGTTACGCATTCCCTTTAAATAACGGTACTAGGATCATATCGGGAACGACCAATATAAACTGGGCATGGATGGAAGTCTAAAGAAGAATTATATTATGTAACTATGTCATTGGGGACTATGGGGGCGATTATCACAAGGCAACGTGTCTGAGTGCTTCAACATGGCGAAGCCAGCGCAATCCTTGTAGGTGTCGTCTCAAGTCAACTCACTGGTCACCAGAATTGACAAATTGTCAAATGGTGACACCTCCACTTCGGTGGAAGTCCTCCTCGTGGAAGTCCCTGGAAACGGCGCTCTACACCACCCGGTGTAGAAGTCGGCTAAAGTGAGTGGCGAGCATCTCCCTCAGAGTGAGGGTTCGTGCGTTGGGTTTGGGTCCCACCACGGAAAAAACCTATGCGCCCAATGAAAACAAAAAAGAAGCCTCGGATAACGACCGATTACAACGATGACGACCCACGCAAACGTTTTAAGGACCATGATTTACGGATATGCACCTGGAATGTCCGGACCCTTTATAGGGAAGGTGCCTCTATCCAGCTGGCAGATGTCCTCGAAAAATATAAGGCTGACATCACCGCTATCCAGGAGATGCGATGGACGGGACAGGGCTGTTCGAAACAAGCGTCCTGTGATATCTACTACAGCTGCCATGCGGAGAGACACGAATTTGGATGTGGATTTGTGGTCGGCAAGAGACTCCGCCACCTTGTCTCTAGGTTCACGCCCGTGGACGAAAGGCTGGCAACAATCCGCATCAAGGCTAAATATTTCCATATCAGCCTAATTTGTGCACACGCTCCGACGAACGAGAAAGATGACGAGCCAAAAGAGCGCTTCTACGAGCGCCTAGACAACGCATACGAGCGCTGCCCCCGCCACGATATTAAAATCGTGCTAGGCGATTTTAACGCCAAGGTGGGCAGAGAAGCCATCTATTGTCCCACAATCGGAAAATTTAGCCTCCATGCCAACACTTCCGATAACGGAACGAGACTAATCGACTTCGCCGCAGCACGAAACATGGTAGTTAGTAGCACTAGATTCGAACATTTCGATATCCACAAGGCCACATGGTTGTCGCCCGATCAAAAAACTCGAAATCAAATTGATCACGTTGTGATTGACGGAAGGCACTCTTCAAGCGTGATGGACGTACGCACTATCCGAGGTGCCAATATGGACTCGGATCATTACCTTGTAGCAGCCAAGGTCCGCACACGCTTAAGCGCTGCGAAGAACGTACGGAACCAAACGCAGAGAAAGCTAGACGTCGGAAAGCTGCAATCACAACAGACAACGCAAGCCTTTTCCACTCGACTCTCACACCTGCTTAGACAAAGCACTCCTCCTCTCGATGATATAAGCGCGCAGTGGAATCATATCTCCTGCTCTATGCGTACGGCTGCCGAAGAGGTGCTTGGATTCCAACGCCCCCTGAGGAATCAGTGGTATGACCAAGAGTGTCGCGCGGCCACTGCAGAGAAAGACGCTGCGTACAAATCCACCCTGCAGTCAGTAGCTACGCGAGCTGCGAAGGAGCGATACAAAGAGAAGAGGAGGGAAGAGAGACGTCTTTTCAGGCGAAAAAAAAGCGAGGCAGAAAGACGTGAGTGTGAGGAGATTGAGATGCATGGGGACAGGAATGAGGCTCGAAAATTCTTCGAGAAAATAAGACGCCTAGCCGGAGGTTCGAAATCCGGAGCCTCTTCCTGTAAAGATGAGAACGGAAATCTAGTGACAGATATCCAGAGCACACTGAAAATATGGAGGGATCACTTCTCTAAACTGCTGACCGGTGATGATGACCTCAATTCCACCGATAGAGAAGCAAACCCGGCAACCCCAGTACTTGATGACGACGTTGAGATTCCGCCACCCGACCATGACGAGGTCAGAACAGCCATTGCTCGGCTGAAAAACAACAAAGCCGCAGGTGCTGATGGCCTGCCTGCTGAATTGTTTAAGACCGGAGGCGAAGAGCTAATAGAGAGCATGCACGAGCTCGTAAGCAGAATATGGTCGGATGAAAGCATGCCAAGTGACTGGAACCTCAGTGTACTCTGCCCAATCCTTAAGAAAGGGGATCCCACTATCTGCGCCAACTACCGTGGGATCAGCCTACTCAATATCGCATACAAGGTTCTATCGAGCGTATTATGTGAAAGACTGAAGCCCATCGTCAACAGACTGATTGGACCTTATCAGTGCGGCTTCAGACCTGGAAAGTCCACCATAGACCAGATTTTCACATTGCGCCTAATCCAGGAAAAGACCCTAGAAAAACAGATCGACACCTACCACCTATTAGTCGACTATAAAGCCGCCTTCGACACTCCGATAAGGGAACGATTATACGCCGCAATGTCTGAGTTCGGTATACCTGCGAAACTTATAAGACTTTGCAGGATGACCCTGAGCAACACACGTTGCTCAGTGAGAATAGGAAAAGACCTCTCCGAGCCATTTCATACCGAACGAGGTTTCAGACAGGGTGACTCCCTATCGTGCGACTTTTTTAACTTATTGATGGAGAAAATAGTTCGAGCTGCCGAACTCCGTCAAAGCGGCACTATCCTCAACAAAAGTGTCATGCTGCTCGCATATGCCGACGATATTGATATCATTGGCAGGAGCACACGAGCAGTCAGCGCAGCATTCTCCAGATTGGAGAAAGAGTCGCGTCGAATGGGTCTAGCGGTGAACGAGGACAAGACGAAGTTCCTTGTGTCAACAAGCAAAAAAGAGTCCGTGCGTCTTGGACAAAAAGCTGATTTTGACACCCACAAGTTCGACATTGTGAAGGACTTCGTCTATCTGGGATCCAGCGTAAACAGCAACAACGACGTCAGCCTGGAGATCAAACGGAGAATAACTCTTGCCAACAGGTGCTACTTTGGGCTCAGTAGGCAATTGAGAAGCAGAGCCCTCTCTCGCCGGACAAAAATAACGCTCTACAAGTCACTCATCATGCCCGTCCTACTTTATGGTGCAGAAACATGGACGCTGGCCACCACCGATGAGAGAGTACTGGGAGCGTTCGAGAGAAAGATTCTCCGTAAAATCTTTGGCCCTATCTGCTTTGCTAACGAGTATCGAATCAGGATGAACCACGAGCTATATGAGTTATTCGACGACATTGACATAGTCAAGCGCATCAAGATCCAGCGGCTTCGCTGGCTAGGTCATGTCGAACGAATGGATGAAAACACTCCAGCCAAGAAGGTGCTTGAATCGAAACTCGAAGGTGGACAGCGTAGAAGAGGGCGTCCAAATCTGCGTTGGAAAGACCAAGTTGAGGACAACCTGGCAACGCTTGGTATTTCTAACTGGCGTCAGCGCGCGCAAAGCAGATCCGACTGGCGCGGCTTCATCTCAGCGGCCAAAACCGACCCACGGTTGTAAGGGCCATTTAAGTAAGTAAGTAACTATGTCATTTTAACAAAAATTTCTTTACTAAATCAAAATCATCGATGGATTTCGTTAGTTTTTGATAAATACTGTGATTATTTTAATGTTTTTTTTTTTTATTTTTATTTTAAATAATTATGTGAACGTGAACAACCAATATGAACCTGGCATGAATTGAAGACTACAGCTGAATCATAATAACTCAATTATAAAGCTGAATTATAAATTTGTCATTTTGACTCGAGTTTCTTTACGAATTTAAAAGCTTCGTCAAATTTCGTACAAATTGTTTAGAAACATGAAAATTATTATGCAATTTACGATTATCAATTTCGATCTATCTCTTTCCTTCCGAAGAACTGTGTCTCAGGGTCGGATCGGAAAGGACCAATATAATAGGGTTATCGATGATCTGAGAATCAAAATGGTCATTTTCACCATTGTCTTGTTCATGATCGGGACATCCTTTCCTAAATGTATTAATTTCTCTTAGATTTTGAACTTTAAGTCATGTAATTGATTTCAACTTCTTAGCTTTTTAAGATTTTGATGACCCTGATAGGGAACAATATAATCTGGACTATCGATGATCTGAGAATAAGGATGGATATTTTTAATCATTGTCTTGTTCATGATTAGGGTATCCTTTCCTTAAACTATACAGTTCAACTTCTTAGCTTTTTAAGATTTTGATGATCTTGATCGGGAAGGATGAATATATTCGGGTTAATGAACTGAGAATCAAGATGGTCATTGTCACCATTGCCTTGTTCATAATCAGGACATTTTTTCCTAACAGTATACATTTCAATTCGGTTTTGAACAATAAATCAAGACTTCGATTTTGACTTCTTAGCTTTTTAAGATTTGGTGGGTATTTTACCAATGATATTATGGAATAACATTTCTAAAGTACTTAGGCAAGCTCTGACTCACCATTTGAACTGTGCGTGTTATATATGTCCTCAAATGGTGAATACGAACGCCAAGTTGAGGCTATTTTTCAAGGTAATGTCAAAATTAAACTCTTCGACGTTTCAAATTAAAAAAGAAAATGCCTATTCCTTAAAAAATGCTCTCACTCGATTCGCCGTTATGTTGTGTTCATCCAACGACATATTAACATATTCGTCGTCATCATCATAATAACAATTAAAATCCATCTGACACCCATATCACCTGCAGCCAGCACACTGCAATCTTTCTCGTCACTAATTAACCATTTGAATAATCTCAGTTTTTATTGGCAACGATGGCCAATGGCCGTCGGCTACACTTCGGCCAGTGTCTCAATTTCAATCGCAGTAGTCGACAACACGTGATTAACCAAGTTCAAATTACCGCCTTGCGTGCTAATAACGATTGCCTATAACTCTTTGGTACCGCCGCCGCTGCCACCGCTGCGTCATATCATTAGAATCGGCTCTGTGGCAAAAGTCACCGAACCGACTGTGTGCCTGACTGACTGAATGACTGACGGACGGAAAGAATGACGTCCAACTGGCATTAGAATCAAGCCAAACAAACGAAGATGCGCGACACCAGTTAAATTCTAGTTTAGCTCTTGGTCAGAATTAATAACTGAAAATTATACACTTGGCAGAGACACACAACACAAAAAAAAAACGGTATGAGTTACGACTGTCAGGCTGAATTTTGCCAAGATCTTCTTTTTCGCATTTATGCTGTAGTTTTTGTTACAACTTGTAGAATGTGACTTTTGCATGTGTGTCTTCAGTTTTATGTTGGAAGTCAAGCAGATGCAGCTTCTGCTGACATTACCGCTGGTTTCTGATTCTTGGATGAATGGAGGATGGTGCTGAAGTTGTTGCTCCCCAGCAGCTGGTCTTTGTTAATTTCTTTCGTTAACCTGGTGCTGACATCGAGTGAAATGGAGCGGCAGGCATGCGTTTCTTTGTCTCTGAGTCTGTCTGTCTGCCTGTCAGTTGTTTGTAAAAGTTTTATCATTTCTGATGTATTTATTCATTGCTTCCGTAGTATAAAAGTGAAAATAATACTTTTTTTTTATTTTAATCTTGTACTCCAAATGAAGTTCGAGTTGACAGCACTTCATTTGGCTTTAAACGGTAGCTTACAAATTATCAAACGTTCAAATAAATAAATAATGTGAAGTTGCTGCGCTCAAATCTATAGCCAATTTTGCACTACCACATCAGAGAAATGTTCATATAAAATGAAAACAAGTTTTCCTTTGTAACCCGTACAAGAATTCATGATTAGAATCCAAAGTCGAATTAGCGATGTCCATCTTTATTTCTGTAAGTTGATCTGTTCCGATTACAAAAAGACCTTTAAACAATATCCGAGTGGGGACCTGTTAAACATGCTGATTTTATGCAAGCAATACCCAATGCTGTATGTTATCTCACACCAAAATGCATTCACCCCTTTCTCCCCTGAATATGGGTGCCGTTGCGAAGTCAGCTGCCCTTGACCTCGAGGTCAAATGGCTCGTTTTTTTGCTATTGGCAAGTTTAGGACAAAGCGACACCGACACTACTACATCCTTCCATCCTTTCATCCTTCCATCCTTCCATCCTTCCATCCTTCCATCCTTCCATCCTTCCATCCTTCCATCCTTCCATCCTTCCATCCTTCCATCCTTCCATCCTTCCATCCTTCCATCCTTCCATCCTTCCATCCTTCCATCCTTCCATCCTTCCATCCTTCCATCCTTCCATCCTTCCATCCTTCCATCCTTCCATCCTTCCATCCTTCCATCCTTCCATCCTTCCATCCTTCCATCCTTCCATCCTTCCATCCTTCCATCCTTCCATCCTTCCATCCTTCCATCCTTCCATCCTTCCATCCTTCCATCCTTCCATCCTTCCATCCTTCCATCCTTCCATCCTTCCATCCTTCCATCCTTCCATCCTTCCATCCTTCCATCCTTCCATCCTTCCATCCTTCCATCCTTCCATCCTTCCATCCTTCCATCCTTCCATCCTTCCATCCTTCCATCCTTCCATCCTTCCATCCTTCCATCCTTCCATCCTTCGAGGTACATTTGATATTTTCTTTCCGTACTAAATTATATCGTCGTTGTTAAACTAACCGATGACAAATGTTCAGATATATTAGATTTCTTACAACATAATAGTTCGATTACCCAAAATCGTGTTATTTCTTCCACAAATCTAGAAGTTTCCGCAAATCTCGAAGATTCCGCATAAACAGAAATTCGATTTCTCGTTGCATTGTAACTTTTACTGATATTTTTGCTAGCAGCTAATAAAAAATGTTAAACCAAAAACCAACCCCATTTCTAGCAAAGTTATTTATACCTCTCCAAACTGCTGCAACCTAAAACTATGAATATTCAACTCTTCTAAGCCACAAGACTCATGTCATAGATAAATGTCCACATTAATGAGCTTCATATGCCGCACCTTAACTATTTCAGCTGTACTGCCTGCGCTCACGGGCGCATCCGCTTAAAACAAACCAATTAAAAAGACTTCAGTGACATGCAACTCCTTTGGAACTACGTCGTAAGCAAATGCGACAGAAAACGGCATTTCTCTAAACGACTTCCCGACAGATCTTCCTAGACGTAAGACATACATTTCTAACGGCCCAACGAACAATTATAAACTACTGGTTTGTCTCTTCCAAAAGGCAGTCGTATCCATAGCAGTAGCAATAGCTGCAGCAACATCATCAGTAACAGCAATAGCAACAGTGATCGGTAGCAGCAGCATAGATCGGACCACAACAGTCTCAATGTCATCATCATTATCGGACAAGGCAAATGAAAAAATCGTTACAGATCAGTCACGAAATGCTACGTAACTCATTACAACTGAATTACCGCATTTACCATCCCAACCCGTGCTGTTCCCAATCCAAATCGACGATCGCATTCCAGGTCGTGGTGGCGAGTCGGGCCAGTCGCCGTTCGATTGTCATTTGTGGCATCCGAGAGATCAACGTGTGCCAGCATGGAGACACAAAAACTCAAGTGTACCAAACTGACGCCAATTCGTCGCATGTCATTGTGTTGGATCAGAAAAAAAGAGAAAAAAAAAACAAAGAAAAGAATCAAAGTTGATGCGGAGGACAATTAAATATCAATGAAGTCGGTGGAGTTGTAGAGCTTTTTGTTGTTGTTTTTGTTGTTGTTGTGGAGCGTGCTACTTTCTATTCATTCGGTATTCGGAACGAGTATTTAATGACATTTAATGAAGCCCACTGCCAATCATTCATTCGTGTCACTACTGCGGTGCAGGTCAGAGCCGGTCGAATCTTGATCAAAGCCAAGCGGAAATCTGCGTATGTCAGCAGCCAACAATTTGATTGTCATCATCATTGGCAGCAGTAGCAGCGGTAGCAACTGATCATGATGTTGTTGCTGTTGGCAGTATTGACCCGCCTTTGACAGTCTGGTCAAGACGAGGGCATTGTTTGAGCGACCACGCGACTTTGCTATTTTGCAACTTCGCATGTCATTAATTAATTCTTTTTTGATTTGTTTTTTCTTTGTCTACTTTGACACACAATGAATGAGCTTGAATATTAATGGAAATGCATTTGAAACGTATAGGAAATTGGAAGTTCGAAACGGCGATCAAGGTTTTCATTTGAACCTTCATACTTTGAGTTAATGGTAGATTTCGGAATATAATCTTAATATCGAAACACCTTATGAGATTTAATATGTTTGAAATTTTTATATTGCAAATTTTTATACGAAACGTTAAAGGAAGGAGGAAAGGAGGAAAGGAGGAAAGGAGGAAAGGAGGAAAGGAGGAAAGGAGGAAAGGAGGAAAGGAGGAAAGGAGGAAAGGAGGAAAGGAGGAAAGGAGGAAAGGAGGAAAGGAGGAAAGGAGGAAAGGAGGAAAGGAGGAAAGGAGGAAAGGAGGAAAGGAGGAAAGGAGGAAAGGAGGAAAGGAGGAAAGGAGGAAAGGAGGAAAGGAGGAAAGGAGGAAAGGAGGAAAGGAGGAAAGGAGGAAAGGAGGAAAGGAGGAAAGGAGGAAAGGAGGAAAGGAGGAAAGGAGGAAAGGAGGAAAGGAGGAAAGGAGGAAAGGAGGATATTGATATACTGATCGTCTTTCCTTAGGTATTTGATCAATTGTAACATCAAAAATCTCCGAAATTTTCGTCGCCATTCCACGTTATATAAAATCTGTGCACGTTACAAAAATGGTTTCTATATACACGCTTTAAAATTTTTTGTCGTATTTACAGATCATTCACCCATTGCATCAGTGCCATGTCAATCATCATTATTCGCTTATATAATGTTTATATATATAGATTTTTTCAGTCCCACGACCCATTGTTATTTGTTGTGTACGCTGTATGCATTTAAGGACCTCATCCTTTTCATATCCCAATTATGTTTGGTGCTGTTGTATTTCGCTTCCTGTATTACGTCTCTTGAAAGCGGACGAAGCTATGCAAAAAAAAAAAACAGAGAAAAAAAAAACTACAACCAACCAACGTAGTTTGTACTTAGATAGTTTAAATCAACAACAGCCATAATGTTTTCATTCCCATGTTTCAAATGGGATTCTTAATTTTTTTTGTTGTTTTTTTCTCGTATATTTGCTTTATTTATACAATTTTCACCCCTATATCTGTTGTGCACTGACACTCGTTTTGGCGGTTATAATTATTAAACTCCTGTATTACACAGTTTCATTGGCATCATCATTGGCAGTTACCGCTTTCAATCATTTTCTGCCTGTACTTCACATTAACTGACCCAATGTTATGCCATTCTATAGGTTTTTTTTTTCAGTTGTTATTACTGACAATGCATGTTATGCCCTTTGCTCTCATTTCGTGGGTGAAAATTTTAATTTAACACTGGACCTTCCAGTGCAGGACCTTACGCATTGTTTTCGCAACATGAGCTCATCAACAAATATTACATTTTTTTTTTGTTATTTCTGGTTTGTTGCCTATTATTTTATCATTTCTGTGGCTTTGTTTTGCATGGCTGCTGTTTTTGATTTTGCCATGATTGAGATCTTAATTCCTCAAAAACGAAAACTATTTCGTGCATTCGTAGATTATTTGTTGTATGGGTTGCAAACACATATTGAGTTTCTGCGGCGGATGCAAATACTAAATTTTTATATATTTATAAAATTAAAGAGTATTCCGAGATGTACAATAAATTCTAATTTCATGATAAACAATTTTTCTTTGAATTTTCCACCTAGTTGATCTCAAAAAATTGACTTTTCCTCTGAAACAAGAAATATATTTCTGCATTTCAGAATTGCTAGAGACACAAAAAGTGACTATAATATTTCTAAAAAATAAATTAGCTTATTTCACAACTAAACCACTTAATATAACTTCTTAGTTATAGATAAAGTTTACATGGCATTTTTTCTGCAATTCAGAAATTAACTTCTTGGGAAGCAACACGAAAATTCAATATTTCTTTAAATAGCTGTTGCCACAACAAAATCTCATTTAAAATTATAAAAAATTACGAGAGAAACAACTAAACAATAATTTTATATGTATTAGGAAACCAGCAGCTAGTTTCTGTAAATCAAGTGATAAAATTGTCGATTTCTGTGATGTCACAATCGTTCAAATATCACCAAAATTATTCAATACGTTATGAAAATTGTGTCACTATGACGTCAAATCGACAATATGAGTGGACAACATTGATTGACAAAATTGCAGAAATCACCTACAAATTTTTATATTAGAAAAAAAGTATTTCTAAATATCTATTTGGAAAAGCTGACTTCTTTAATTTTCAAATTTTAATTTTTTTGTTTTCAAAACTGCTTCGTGGTTATTGAGATGTTAAACAAGAAATATTCTTCTTTATTATAGTACTTAACTTCTAGAGAGACAAAAGGTGTATAAAATATATAAGAAAAACTTTTTTATTCTACAACAAAGCCTATTTTTTCTTTTTTTTTCAATATTTTCGACAATGTGGTAAGTATGTTCTATTAGTTAAAAATGTATTGCTGGAATTTGTCATTACCAAGAAGTTAAATTTCTTGTATTACAACAAATATGTATATTTTCATTATTATTTTTAGGTAAATTTAAAAAAGGTAATAGGTAGTTCATTAAATAAAAAAATGATATATATTATAAACATTTTACAAACATTAACAATAAAAAAAATGTTTAGTCGACAAAAAAAAAAGATGTTTGAAAATTTTCGAAAAAAAATTAATTTTTTGTGCGCGATAAAAACAACGCAATGTTCGAAAACAACATATTCCATCCAAAAAATGTATTCGACAAACGAAAAATTTCGAAAAAAGTTTAAGAAACATTTTTGGGCGATAAAACAACACAATGTTCGAAATCACCATTTTTCAAAATAAATTTATTAAAAAATATACAAATTCAACCATTATCGTAAATTGTTAAAAATATGATGGTTTCAAAAACACATTCGACTAAAACAACAATGTTCAAACATTTTAGAAACAATGTTTTTTTTTTATTAAAATTAATTTTTATAAGAAAAAAACAACGAAATCACTATTATCCCAAAGGAAAATTCGACAAAAACTCGAAAATTTTCGAAAATATTTTTTTTGTACTACAAAAAACTTCGAAATCACCATTTTCCAAAAAAAAATGTTCAACAATGTTCGAAATAAATTCAAGACTACTAAAACAACGCAATGGTCGACATCACCATTTTCAAAACCAACATTTTAAAAAATTCGAAAAATATTTTTGCACGACAAAAACAACGCAATGTTAGAAATCATCCTCAAAATATTCGACAAAACAAAAATGAAAAATTCGAAAAAAAAATGTTGACTACAAAAAAAATAAAAAAATATAGACAACCACCAGAAAAATTTTTGGCAGGGTCGAGGCAGTTCAGAAAAATTTTCTCGACATATTTTAAACAGACAAAGGAGCAGTTTGTATCAAAAGCTGTCTGTTTTCTGCCCAAATATGGCATGAATCTGCCATTAAAATACCGTAAAATATTACAACTTCCCGAGACAAAATTTTGGGCATTTTTCAGGAATATTTCCGGCAAACGCACAGCTAAATGGAATATCTTGGGAAGTGTATAGCAGGTTGTACGTTTTTCTGGAATTTTTATGGCAGATTTACGCCATATTTGGGGAACGTGCAGAAACTAGACAAGTTTTGATACAAACTCCGCCTTTGTCTGTTTGTAATATGTAGAAACAAATTTTCAAAACTACCTCGACCCTGCCAAAAATTTTGTCTGTGGCTGCTATACACCCAAAATATTCCATTTAGCTGTGCGTTCGCCGAAAAAATGTTCCTAACATTACTGAAAAATGCCAGAAATTTTGTCTTGGGAAATAATGAAAAAATTGTATTACAAACAATTTTGGACAACAAAAACAACTTCGAAATCACTATTAAAGAAAAAAAAATATTCGAAAAACACAATTTTCGAAATTTTTCAAAAAAATTCCAATCGATTTCTGCAACAACATAAAAATTACCTATAAATGAGACCAATTTAATTTTCTGTCTAATAACAACCATTAACCAAAGACCATATTTTACAAAACAAAAAATTTAATTTATTATCTGCCTATCGAAATATTAAAAATAACCGTTTTTTATGATTCTGTAATATAACTTCTTATTTTAAAAAAATATTTTTAATATTTTAGATTCCAGAACTTAATAATTAGAGAAAATAAAAATACATATATCAAAATAGTATAATATATATACAAGCAATTAATTTATTGATTTACGAAAAATATTAATATTCATAGTTTATACAATTTCTTGTTCTTAAAAATGTTCCTTTTATTAAAAATTAATTGTTGCTTTTCGTTTGCTTTTCGCATTACTCAAGTACTCAAGTTTTGCAAATACCCTCAAGCATATTTGTAGAATACAAATTAAGATGTAATCGTTCTTCCGAAAAAGACAAACACCAGCACAAAAGAAACATTTTAATTCACTTAACGCAACGCAACGCAAAACTCCAAAGAAATCCTTAAAAAATTAGCCAATTTAAATAGATCCTTAGCAAATAAAAGTCACAAGAATACAACAAGCTACGTGGAAAAAAAATTCGACATCAGATAAAAACATTTGGAGACCTATTTTGGGGGAAAAACAGCAGCAAGGAATACAAAAGCTTTTCGCGATATAATCCACAGTTTTGGCGAGGTTTTTATTTATAGCAACACAATTCGATTCACAAAAAAAAAAACATTTTTTTTGATATACCAAGCACCCCCAACAAAACAATTGACTGAATGCCAAGTTCGGAATAGACTATTTGCGTGTTGAACACAAAAAGGACGACAACGACAACGACAAAGACGACGACGTTACAACCTGTAATGCGATTCATTTGGCAGATCAGAACGTCATCAGTGACAGCTACAACTGTGGCATCCAAATAAACAATAACATTAACCCCACTTGAGTTTTTTATTTTTATTCATTTTTTTTTTATATTTTTTTTGTTTTGGTTTTTTTCATGCGCGATTTTTTTTCATATATTTTTTATACGATTTCGCGCAATTCCTGTGAGCGCAATCAAAATGTCCTGCGTATCCTGCGGCGCGATTTGATTGCGTTGGTGGGGTTGAGGTGGAAAGGGAGGCGAGTTTTTTTTTTTACTGACAACTTTATTGCGAATTGAGTGATAGGCTGGGAGTAGAGGGACGTTGTTGGCGGCAGGACGAAAGCCAAACTAAGTGGGATTAATTTTCGCTGTTTTTCGTCGCTGTTTTTCGTTTTTTTTACTTTTTATATACTTTTTTATGGATACATCAATTTTTTATATATATATTTTATTATTTTTAAATTTTTTAATAGTTTTTTATTTTTATTCTTTGAATATATTTGGTTGTTGTAAATGTTATGTGCACTCAGAAAAATCATCGAAATCCTATTTCTGTTAAAATTGCGCAATAGTTTATATACTATTATTATAACAACTTACAAACTATTAATGCTATATATTAAATTAAAATGTCTACCTTGTAAAGAAAAAAGCATTTCCTGGCATATGAAAATATTGAATGATTCATCTTATTAATTTAAAAGTGTAGTCATATAGTCGTATTGATTCTTTAGTTTTGACGGCATTTTTTCAAAGTAAATGAATTTTTATAGAATATTTTTACGAATAAAAATAATGAAAAATACAACATTTCAGACTCTTGGCAGTTAGCAAATTTTAATTTAATTGAACACTGTTGTTGTTCGGAACCCATATCATATCGTTGCTAGAAATATAAAAATCTCCCACAAAAAAAAAAAAAAAATCAAGAAATAGTTAAACCTAAGTATAAAATCATTGAGAAATGTTAGGATTCATGGGAAATTTTGAAGTATGCAAATTTTATGAACGCACTAAGCCGACTATAAATACCATACACCCAAAAAAAAAATACTATATAAATAATAGTTTTTTACTATTAAAAATAGTCAATAGGATAAATTATTATTTTAATCGGAAAATTTAATACTAGAAAATACCATGACATTGCCATTCAGTTTATATGAAAAGATTTATTTTTTGTATACTATTAAATCAATTTATGTCCTACTGACCAATTTTAATGGTATTTGCGGGAATTTTTTTCAGTGTGTGTTCAAATATGTGATAATTTGTGTGGTTATCTTTTACAGTGGTCCAAAGGTCCACAGAGTTTACAGATCCTAAAAATGTTCGCAAACTTGCAATCTTGAAAGAATTTCCATTTATTTAAGACACCTACGCAGAGAAAAAATGAATTCCGTTCTTCAAATCATGATTCATTGTATTGAAGAACCATTCATAATATTAATGACTAACGACATCAATGTTATGAATGCGATCATAAATATGATGAACGCTTGTTAACTGTCGAAAAAGTGTTCTTCAATATGATGGACTGTATGTGAAGAATACGTTTCATCATATTAGTGAACACAAACATAAATAAAATACAACATATATGTACTTCATTTTGAAGAATGCTGTGCATTAAAGAAAATGTCAATCAAAATATTTATTTTTCGTACATTTTTCGCCGTACTTCTCAGTTTTCAAGTAGTTCTTGTATGTTGTTTTTTATATAATGCATGCTCTTGCATAAATTAGTAAAATGTTTGTTTGAAAAAAATATATTAAAAAAAAATGTTGTTTGAAAACAATTTTTTTTTATTGTTTCGAAGTTTTTTTTTTTCGAACAAATTTTTTCCGATTTTTTTTTTATACATTTTTTTCATAATTTATTTTCGAAATTTTTTTTTCTCTTTTTTTTTTTAATAAAATTTGTACAACAACACTTTTATTTCCAATTATTTTCTAAAAAAAAAAATTGTTGGCATTTTCTTTGCCATATCGAAAAACGACAAATTTGATAAATTTTCAAACATGATACCAATCAAAATGACAGAGTTAAAATAAGGCATAAGTGTACCGAATTTAAATTGTTTTCCCGGGAACCACAAGTCGTTTCGTGGTAAAAACATTGTTTTTATATATTTGAGCAAAAAGTCAATATAAATTTGAGCAAAAAAGATTAATTCGGGCGGTATAAAGAAAAATTCACTAATAGATGTTAGTGTTATGAGATATTTTAACATAAGTGGTCGGATCACAGGACACAAACAACCGATCATAGGTATTTTCTTATTAAGACAACTTAGGTGCATAGGTAATCTAAATTTAGAGTTCCATTTATCTCGCTCTTGTAGTTTTCCTGTAATCGTAATTTCAACAGACAGACGGACATCGGTAAAACGACTCAGGAGGCCATGCTGATCATGAAGATATATATCGCCGTTGTAGAACGAAAAGTCACCAAATACACTTTTATGAAAAACTTAAATTTAAAATTTGTTGATTAATATTATAAAATTAAAAATATTGATGCATTTTTAAAGTTGAAATTTCAATTTATAGATTTACATTTTCTTATCATGTGGTAAATAAATTGACATCATCAATTAAAAATTGACAGATATATAAAGATTATTGTAAATGAATATTTGGCATTTTAAAAATATATATATTCAATCTTAGTGCTCCAAATACTGCGTATCAAATTTTTTAATACTCCAATGACTATATTTATGTGGTATCATCATAAAATTGGAGTTAATAATAATAATAATAGTTTGACGAAAATTGGAGTTACTGTTTATTAAAAAAAAATACATTGAGAACTCCTTTATAATTTAAATGGTACGATTTTCATAGTTGTGTTCCGGCTCGTACCCATGTTGTGAATTAAATGGTTGTGCAATGTACTCATTTTGATAGGCAATTTATTGGAACCTTGTGATTATAAATTTACATTATAAATACAAATAAAAAAATAATTCTTCAATGTGATGAAATGGAACATTAATATTTTGAATTTTTACCAATTAACACATATGGCAAAAAATTTCAAAATATGGCAGAAAATTTATTGCAATTTGGTTGGATGAACAATATTCTTCTATGATGTACACATTTTGTAAGTGTCTCATGTATTTTTTGATTAATATGATGAACCTTTTTCAGTCATTCATCAAATTGCATTCATAAAATTCATGTTTTGTAAACATCAATATTATGAATTGTTCTTCAATACAATGAATCATAGTTTGATGATTGTAATACTTCAATATGATTTTTTTAAATTTCTATAGTATACGATTGGACTTCAGTTACGATTGAAATAAAGAATTTTCATTTCATATTAATTTTAATAAAAAAAAAAAAAACTATTATACATGTATCATAAAACAGTTGACTACTTCATGGTCAATTTTTTGCCAAGTGTGATGTACCAACTTCACCACCTACACCAGTACAACACAATCACGTTGTCCGCTGGTGAATTTTTCAATTGGAATTACGTTGTATCCTGTTAAGGATTTTCAAGCGGCTTTGCGCATATTTTTTATTTTTTATTTTCTGTATATTTTTTTAATAAAATTCGTATTTTTCTATAAAAAAAAACGAATTGGTTTATTATTTTTTTTTCTTTGCTGTACTATTGTGTGTCCTGCGTGTGAGTATCCTTGTATTGTTGTTGCTGGCACTGCTACGGGGCGACATATCAATTTACTGTCCCTGGCAATGACTGGTTTCGTGTCAAAAGCTTATATTTATCAGGCACAGTGCGTGGATGTGTCGGCTGAGTCCTGTGGCGCGAATTATATCCTTGCATGATGTCCACACACACACAGAGATCGGCACTGTTGTTGTCATTTTTTGTTCTCTCTGGCTCAAAGGCTGTTGATTGGATGAAGTACAACGTGTTTACACGACACTTAAATTGTTGTCGATGTTACGCATTTTTATGGACGGTTTCATTGTTTAATACCGTATGATACAAAATAAATGAAAAATGTAATTACTTTTTAAATTAATTCTCAATTTATTTAAATTTTTAAAGTGCATAATTGTTGTACATTGCCAAGGTTTGAAAAGTTTTACGTTTGCGCGTTAAACTAATAATGTATTTAATTGGAAATGAAATAATGCTTTTTTACATAGCACTATATTCTTTTTTAAATACAATTTTAAATAAAAAATTTAATTAAAGTAAAAATTTGAATTTTCAGTGAAAATTTGAATTTTTGTAAAAAAATGAATTTTCAGTGAAAATTTGAATTTTTAGTGAAAAATTTTAATTTTATGTGAAAAATATAATTTTTAGTGAAAATGGAATTTTTTGTGAAAAATTGATTTTGTAATGAAAAAATTCCAATTTAGTGAAAAATTCAATTTATAGTGAAAAATTGAATTTTTAGTGCAAAATTGAGTTTTTAGTGAAAATTAGAATTTATCTGAAAATTTGAATTTTATGTGAAAAATTTAATTTTTAGTGAAAAATTGAAATTTTAGTAAAAAGCAGAATTTTTTGTGAAAAATTGAAATTTTAGCAAAAAGTAGAATTTTTTGTGAACAATTGAAGTTTAGTGAAAATTTGAATTTTTAGTGAAAAATTGAATTTTTAGTGTGAAAAATTGAATTTTTAGTGAAAAATTTATTTTTTAGTGAAAAATTGGATTTTTAATGAAAAATTGATTTTTTAGTGAAAAATTGAATTTTTAGTGAAAAATTGAATTTTTAGTGAAAAATTGAATTTTTAGTGAAAAATTGAATTTTTAGTGAAAAATTGAATTTTTAGTGAAAAATTGAATTTTTAGTGAAAAATTGAATTTTTAGTGAAAAATTGAATTTTTAGTGAAAAATTGAATTTTTAGTGAAAAATTGAATTTTTAGTGAAAAATTTAATTTTTAGTGAAAAGTTGAATTTTTAGTGAAAAATTGGATTTTTAGTGAAAATTTGAATTTTTAGTGAAAATTTGAATTTTTTAGTGAAAAATTGAATTTTGAGTGAAAAATTGAATTTTTAGTGAAAAATTGATTTTTTTTATAGAAAATTTGAATTTTTAATGAAAAATTGAATTTTTGAGTAAAAATTTGATTTTTAGTGAAAAATTGAATTTTTAGTGAAAAATTGAATTTTTAGTGAAAAAATGAATTTTAGTGAAAAATTGATTTTTTTTTTAATTGAAAATTTGAATTTTTATTGAAAAATTGAATTTTTGAGTAAAAATTTGATTTTTGAGTAAAAATTTGATTTTTAGTGAAAAATTGAATTTTTAGTGAAAAATTGAATTTTTAGTGAGAAATTGAATTTTTAGTGAAAAATTGATTTTTTTATTGAAAATTTTAATTTTTAATGAAAAATTAAATTTTTGAGTGAAAATTTGATTTTGTAGTGAAAAATTGGATTTTTAGTGAAAAATTGAATTTTTAGTGAAAATTTGAATTTTGAGTGAAAAATTGAATTTTTAGTGAAAAATTGAATTTTTAGTGAAAAATTGAATTTTTAGTGAAAAATTGAATATTTAGTGAAAAATTGAATTTTTAGTGAAAAATTGAATTTTTAGTGTAAAATTTAATTTTTAGTGAAAAATTGAATTTATAATGAAAAATTGAATTTTTCATGAAAAATTAAATATTTAGTGAAAAATTGATTTTTTTTATTGAAAATTTGAATTTTTAATGAAAAATTGATTTTTTGAGTGAAAATTTGATTTTGTAGTGAAAAATTGGATTTTTAGTGAAAAATTGAATTTTTAGTGAAAAATTGAATTTTTAGTGAAAATTTGAATTTTGAGTGAAAAATTAAATTTTTAGTGAAAAATTGAATTTTTAGTGAAAAAATTGAATATTTAGTGAAAAATTGAATTTTTAGTGAAAAATTGAATTTTTAGTGAAAAATTTAATTTTTAGTGAAAAATTGAATTTTTAGTGAAAAATTGAATTTTTAGTGAAAAATTGAATTTATAATGAAAAATTGAATTTTTCATGAAAAATTGAATATTTAGTGAAAAATTGATTTTTTTTATTGAAAATTTGAATTTTTAATGATAATTTTTAATTTTAATTGATTTTTTGAGTGAAAATTTGATTTTGTAGTGAAAAATTGGATTTTTAGTGAAAAATTGAATTTTTAGTGAAAATTTGAATTTTTAGTGAAAATTTGAATTTTGAGTGAAAAATTGAATTTTTAGTGAAAAATTGAATTTTTAGTGAAAAATTGAATTTTTGGTGAAAAATTGAATTTTTAGTTAAAAATTGAATTTTTAGTTAAAAATTGATTTTTTAGTGAAAAATTGGATTTTTAGTGAAAAATTGATTTTTTTAGTGAAAACAGTTCCAGAAATAATTTCCGTTCGGTTTTATATAAAAACTCCAAAAGTCAATTATGGCAAACCAAAATTTAAGTGATTTCATATTATTTTAAGCAGACCTTTTATAAAAAATTTGAAATTTAATTAAAATACTTTGCCCTGCAAAACAGAAATATAACCCAAAGACAGATGTCTTAATTCTGGATATAAATGCAAGGCACACACGCATCCTGCAGACAAGCAACCCTGCGCAATCAACCCAATAATAACTCATAATTTGGACCCATGCCCAAAAATATTTTGCTCACATCATCATTATCAGCAGCGCATCTCATCTCATTTCATTGTCTCGCAGTCTGTCTGTCGACACATCAGAGATCCTGAACTCGGCACAGCTTTAATGAATGAAATATGTTTTTATTGATTTTCAACATAATTTCATCCATAAACGGTAACCCTTTCGCTTTCGAAATTGCGCTATGAAAATATTTGCCATAGAAATTTTATTTATATGCAGACATAAATATCTGCCTCGTACATATTAATATATTATATACTTAGATACTTGTGTAAATAGTTACATATTTACGCAACCTTGTAAATATTTTTCGCGCACAGACAGACAGACAAATGAATATGGCCGAGGGTGCAGTTTAATATTTTCGACTGTGGCAAAAGTAAATTTGGCAACTTTTCCGCAAATCGGAAAACACAATATCCTGAAGATGTACGTACCACCGATGGATAGATGGATGGATGGTTGGTATCCTTTGCATTATAATTGTTGTCGTCGTCGACAACATGGGGTTTATAGAGTATGGTAAAGCATCCATCCGGACGGCAATGTCTTTGTTGTCCCTGTGGGATTTAATTAGTAGTGGGTTCTTCCCATTTAACCCTTTTAGCTTTCAATGTTATGATGTTTATTTTGGCGGCAGCAGCGTAAACTTTGAGTTTTCTTTATTTTGGTAGCTATTTTTATTTTTTGTATTCATCCAGCGACCCATTTCCATGGGGGTCTCAATTAAGACAACGTCTTCGTGTTCTTCTTCAGCTACAGCATAATGAGCTGCTGACGTTGTTACTTTTTTTTTCGATGCGCTGCCATTATTTAACTCACCACCTCAAGGATCCCGGCCCCCTTCCATGCCATTGCACGGCATTTATGGCACACTAATGAGGTTCAGCATCAGCAGCTTTTTTCCAGCAATTTAATTGTTAAACAATGAGAGTGCGTTAAATTTTGTTTAAATTTGGTATGGTTTCTGTTTTGCCTATTGTCAGCGCCAAAACGTTGCCTAGTAATTGGTTCACGACTCAGCCCTATCAAAATTATGCGCAGGATGACAAAAGTTCATTTAGTCTGTAATAATTTTTAATTAATATTTTATAGGGTTTCGTGTCCTTAATTAAGGTAGCAGCGCGCTGTAATTTAAAACTATGTTTGAGTTTTTATTTTTGTATTTTTAATATATTTAAGTTATTAATTTTAAAAAATATTTTAAAATTAATAAAAAATATTTAATGGGAATGATAAAGAACAGAACAAAATACGAAAATTAGTAACCACACTCAAAATAATTTCTAGGACATTTTACGAAATATTTGTTCGTAATTATCAATTTCGTAAATTACACGAATAACACAAAACATTTATAATTTCTATTTATTTCCCAAATTATTTTTTTAAGAACGATTCGTATATATTACGAATCAATATTCGTAAAATTAAAACAACAACAAAATTACGAATATTTCGTTAAAATTACAAAACTTTCGTAAACTATGAGGCTAATTTTACGAAACATTCGTGTTTTGTATGAATCATTAGTAAAAACAGAAATCAATTGCGTCAAAAAGCAACTTGGAGCTACATTTTATTTTAATTTGTATCACGGTCACAAGCAGATAGTGTGAGTTCTGTTTTCCAGTGCAAAAGGATGATCTCAGTCAGTGCATCATGTTTCATATTTTTATGAATGAATCGTCCTTTTCATCGAGAGTTTTTTTTAAATAAAATATTTTATTTAATTGATATCGAGGGCGCAAATAGATAGTTATAAATACTAAATTGTTTAAATGTGTTCTGTGTTAGTTATGTTTGTGTCAAAAGTTCAAAGTTCAAAATTTCATATTTTTCATATTTTTATGAATCGTAATTTTCATCGTAAGATTCGTAAAATATTTGATATGTTTCATAAATGTACGAATGCTATCCACAAAAGTAAGAATACTTTCGTAAAATATACGAATATATTCATAAAAAGGTACACAAATTTTCAATAAATTACGAAACTTTCGTATTATGTACGAATGGCTTTCGTATATAAAATCTACGAATAGTTTCGTAAAATAAACAATTAATATTCGTAAATTTATCATAAATTTACGAAAGTTCTTTCGTATATTTTACGAAATAATTCGGGGATAAATTCATCGAATTTTTTCGAAAAATACACAATCGATTCCGTGTATTTGAAGCAGATTTTATTTTGAGTGCAAGACCAGTCTGAATTTTATAACATTTGGATTCCACAAAATCACGAAGAACGGTCTTACATTTTTCCATGAAAATGAGGTCTAGGTGGTCTATGCGAGGCTTAAATCCTAACCTAACCTGGGATTTACGAACCGAAAATTTCGTATTACCAAATGTTATTTTTGCCTTGTCAATTACATAAATTGTCCCAAATCATGTCTATCCTAACAGTAAACATTCTTAGTAGAGTTTAAGAAAATATATATTTTTTTTTAGTAAAAATTGTCATGTTTGGAACTCATCATTTTATCATTCCCGTGTAATAATATTGTTGCGATTTTTTTTCAAAAGAAAAATGATAATTTTCACTTTTAATATTTAAATTTTGTAGTAATCTAAATTATGAATCGCTCTTCAATACAATGAATCATGGTGTGGGGAACGAAATTCTTTAATATGAAATAAAATAATTGTGATGTTTGTCGAGGAATTAAAAATATGAACAAAAACTAACATTTATTCGAAATCGAAAATCTAAACCGAAACCAAACGATAATTTTACGATATCGAAACGATATCGTTTATAGCTTCAAATTGTCGTTTTTGATAATCTATAATGATACGATACGAGAAGGTTTTCGATAAAAAACGAACCTACCTAAAATTATATCATTGTTTTTGTCGTTAAAGATATCGAGATAATATCATAAATGGTTTTATTTTTGATAAACTCATTTTATTTGTCACAAAATTTTAATTTTTTTACTAAAATTATAAAGAACACGCAATTAAATTTTCAAATACTTTGAGTTTTATATCTAAAATTTATCATTATGATATCGAATTAAAAAAATTATCGCCAAATGGTTTGTAGGGTTGAAACCCGTATTTCAAAAACCGATTATTTATAAAATTTAAAACCAAAACAAATTCGATATAATTATTAATTTCAATCCTTGTTTAAATTTATCCTAAAAGTTTTCAAGTTTTTTATTTTTCAAAAAGCGTAACAAGCGAAATATCCCAGTCGGCCATGTCTAGAAGATCTTCGATGTTCGAAGTTTTCTCAAATTAACATCGATGAAACATTTCGAAGCTTTATCGCATAATTTATAAAATTGTTCGTACAATAAAATTTTATAACAATTTATGATATTTAATCGCAATCTTTTTCTAATTAATCTAAATATGTTGGCACTATTCGATGCGATATATATCAGAATCGTTTCTATTCTCATTTCGAAAAAAAATTGCGATTTTATTTTTATTGAGGGTAAAGAATTTAAATTCGCACCTAAGTTTCAATCTTTTGATTTGAATTCAAGTTTTGGCAAATTTTATTGCTACGAAAATTCGAATTTTTCTCAAAATTTTATTTTCGTAAAGAAAATAAAACAAATCCCCAACAAGATTTATTCAGATTTGATGAACATTTTTTAACAATTTTCAAGTCGACCAGTTCGTTATATTTCGTTCTGTGTAATACGTATAAAAAAATAGACATGAGGTATTCAAATTTTATATTAGGTTTTATTTATAGAAGAGTATACGAAAAAATGGATTTCGATTTAAACATAAAGGGTTTTTCAACAGGGACGCTACAAAAGTAGGGCGACAGGGACGCTACAAACGACGCCATATTTCTTGCCGCTCTTTTGACATTTCTCTTCAGTAAGGTTTGCCATTTCATGATGGAAAGATATACGAATTCGGATTTCGGTAGTAAATTTTAATAATTTCGACTCGTTGTTGGCTCGTATATCTTTCCAGCATGAAATGGCAAACCTTACTGAAGAGAAATTTCAAAAGAGCGGCAAGAAATATGGTGTCGTTTGCTGTCCCTATCGCTCTACTTTTGTAGCGTCCCTGTTGAAAAAAAAACTTTTGTAGCGCTCTTATTGAAAAACCCTTTACCAAGACAAATATTTTTAATTTCGAGTAAAATTAATCTTTGAATATTTAATTTATAATGTATTTAATCTGATATATCTTAAAACCTAAAAATGACATAATAAATAATTTTCGAACATTTATTAACTATCCATACTCCGAAAATCGTTAGACGAAATCTGTCGGCAAGCACTCGAATTGAACCCACAGGATAGCAGGAGAAGAGGTCGGCCAAAAATAACGTGGAAGCGAAGTCAATAGCTGGAAGTTGAGGACTCGGACAAATCTTGGCATGAAATAAAAACAATGGCTAAAAATCGTACGAGGTGGAAATATTTTGTTGTATGATCCCCGAGGAGATCAAATGATGATGATACTTCAATATATCTAATCTAATAATACAAATGCCAATCGTTTCGATATCATAACGAGATCAGTACGAGTAGATGAAGCAATAACACGAAGTCGGACCCGGTTAGTAACGATATCCAGTGTCAAATTTGACCTATATATATCGATGGTGTTTTCTCGATACGAGAAATTTTTCGAAATCGCAATGATATCGAAGAAAAAATTATCAAAGTTCGAGATTGCTGCGAAAAATATTGCGACATCGATATGATAAATGTATAAATATCTCATCTTGTCATAAAATTTAAATGTACTAAAAACTTTTAATATAAAAAGCGATAAAGCTACGAGATCGAATTATATTATCGACGTTTTTCGAAAAAACTTCGAGGTATCAAAGGTCTCTGAGACATGACAGATCTTGAAAGCATTGATTTGAAAATTTTAATAAAATAATTGACTTTATCTGACATAAAATTCAAGTGTTCTCTACCTAACCTATTCTCAATAAATACTTTATATATATATTTAAAATAACTGTAGAATATTTTAATCCGTTTAGCATGTTTTACCATGTACTTAGTAAAGCTAAAAAAAATCTCTATACATAATTTTCTGAAACACTCCCATATGTCAATCTCAATTATTAATGTCGTGGCCATTAAGGTTTTTTTTATTTATTTTCAAACCCATCAACACAACTCTGCCTCAAATATCATTTAGCTTCAAAGTCGGACGCGTGTTTTAAAAAAAGGCTTGAACCAGTTAAAAAAGAGGGTAGGCAGTCATTATGAATAAACCGCATAACTACATGATATGCATATATATAACGCATTATGTATAGCGTATAGTTTATGCAAATAATGGCCCTTAGGAACAACCCTTACACACAGATTTTAATGGCGTCTACCATATTAGTGCGTCTAATGTCGTCCGTGTGGGTTTGGCGAACGTTACTTGTGAGTCATGACAACCCATAGAGCGTAACTGAGACCCTTGACGACGACGTCAATGAGTGATATAGTTTTGATTTTCTGACAGACGGTTTATCATTTTTTGCAGTTGTCAGTGTAATTTAATAATTTGAAATAATTATAAAGAGACAGATGTAGGTTAAAAATAATATAGTCACTGTAGGGGTTAAACTCAACAAATGATAAAAAGAGTTTTCAAAGTATTGAATACATTTGAAAATTTGGAATATTATTTGAAAGCTGATTATATTCGTTTTAAGTAATATCAATAGTGAGGTGTCAGATATACAGGGTGTTTGGTTCATCGATGTCAATTATTCGGGAGGCCTATGACTCAAAAGTTCCAATGAATTAAAAAAAAAAAAATGAAGAAAAAAATATAAATATCATTTTTTAAAAATTTCCACTTAACGTAAATTTCATGGGGTTCGAAGATATGATATACCATTGATCTCATGACAATATCGAAACGAATGGCATACTGGGAAGAACTGGATCAACAAAAATCACGTGATGATCCAAAATTACGTAGAATGGTCTTCAGGTTTTCACTAATAAGAAGAATGGTAGTTCTATGAATCTAGTTCTATCCAGAGACAAAATTTCTGGCCTTTTTTAAAAATATTTAGGGCATAGGAAGAAATGTTTCTAAACTGATTCGACCCTTTCAAAAATTTTGTATGGGGATGTCAGGCTTGTATCAGATTTTGACAGGATCAAAATATAATGATCAGTTCCCTTAATGTAATTTCCAGTAGGATATCGAAGATGCGAGAACTAATGAATGTTTGGCAAAATATTAAAAGAAAAACACAGAGTTTAGGGCATATTCCAGCTTTTGTTTGAACACTAAATAAGATCTCAGTTTGTTCGATTTATTAATTTTTTGCTGTATCGGGATTCCATTGTTTTTTTTTTTTTACAACCTAAAAGAAAAGGTTTTATTAAATTCCACATCGTTTAGTTTATAATGTGAAATATTTGAATATCGATCGAATGTGAATTCGGTAACATACCCGGCTACCCTAGAAGGGTAACCACCCTGTCTGCCATGTCTCGGAGACTTCCGATGCCTCGAATTTTTATCGAAAAAGTTCGATCTCGTTGCTTTATTGATTCTAATTTGTTCTAATTTCTCGAATATTCAAACTCATTCAGAAGATATGAAATTTTTCGAAGCAATACCGAACTTTGATCATTTTTTTCATCGATATCGTTCCGATTTCGAAAAATGTCTCGTACCGAGAAAACTCCGATAAAACGCATCGATATCCACCAACCGTGTAGGCCCAATTTGACGCTCGATATCGGTACGAGAAAGTGTCAGATTTTGTGTGATTTCTCCTTTTTCTCGCATTGATCTCGTAACGATTTCGAAACGAATGGTATACTAGACATTATAATATTCAGATCATATTTGTCATGTTACGGATCGGGTTTTGACAAGACACAAATTCAATGATCAGTGCCTACTACAATTTCTACTAGAGTATTGTAAAAATACTGAGATTACCAAAAGACATCTAAGATTTGAACTTGTTTTAGAGAGACAAACAATGAAATCGAAAATTTTAAAAACTTGTATATATTACATACTTTAACCCCATTATCTTGGCATTGTCAATACTTAATGGGAAACATTATTATTAATATGCAATAGAAATTGTACACAATACCGAAAAAATACCAAACATGATTTGTGACCACAAAAAGGCGTTGACAGCCGTACAAATCTCCAAAGGGCATAAAGGATATCAAATGGATTCCCGACTACACTTGTGCGTGCGTCCAAAACATAAAATCGAACTGTAGTAAAATAAAAAAAAAAACTAAACATGACTCAAAACGAACCGAATGAAAAAAGGACAAAACGACAGGACACGCACACGCTAATTAGCGAACAAAACAACACACGAATAGGATACAAAATATGTCCTTGTCCTTTTTTATAGCCGATTTAATAACAATGACATTTGTCGGATAAAAGACACGACGATTTTCACAGGAACCAAGTCTAATCTAACTATGCGGCAATTTCCAGAAACACGTCAAGTAGGAGGCACTCAGGAGGGACATATTTTCTATGAGTACAAAAAAAGAACACCCACTGCATGAAATCTACCACATAATTAGGATTAT
Organism: Dryomyza anilis; assembly: GCA_951804985.1. NCBI lineage: Eukaryota > Metazoa > Arthropoda > Insecta > Diptera > Dryomyzidae > Dryomyza > Dryomyza anilis. Next base: position 122,502,962 of record OX638130.1, on the reverse strand, counting down.
GATGATTACGTCATTGTGCTCGAATGGTCGATAGTCGAGCGAACGAACGAGCGACTGGCCGTCTGTCGCAAAATATGATATCCTTTGTGCTGAAGATCCTGCAGTTATTATTATGTTATTGTTTTTTATATTATGAGTTCTGTTCGGCTATTGTTTCAACGTTTTGTTGTTGATCAGCGCAGAGCACATGCTGTTGGTGATCATCATGATGAGAATCGTTTGAATGGTTGTTGGTGCTCATCAGCAGCGTGGAACCTTTGTGTGGTCTGCTAATCCGTTTTTAGTCCGTTTATGTCAGTTGCTTGATAGCAGAGGGCAGGTAATGCATACTACTGACCCATCGAAGACCGACCGACCAAGTGACTAGTACTAGCAACAGCAGCAGGTAACGCTATTTTAGAGCAGCGACTAAATGTCTACTTTATTTACATTGAATTTAAAATATATTATTTTCATTTACGATTTCTGAAAATAAGTCTAGTCGTCTGTCATAAATGCGAACGGGTTAAAATTGTGTCCTTCAAAAGCGCTCTAATTTTTCCATTGTTTAACCCTTTAATAGTCGCTTTCTTTGCTTTTTAATTGCTGCGCGTGTAGCCTATATTTTTTGGGAAATTTCTTCCGTCCGTCTTGTCTTGTCTTCCCATTGAGTTACCTGTTAATTTGTTTATAATTTCGTCCATTTTTACAGCCTTCATTATGAGCTGCGCCCGTGTTTACCTCAATGCGTTAAAGGGTTAAAGCAGGGCTTGATTGTGTCTGCTCCAGTTTTAACCTTTTTTGCAGCAGCAGCGCTTTATGATTTTTTATGATGCTCAATTTTTATGATTTCATTATAGTTTTAGATGACATTTTAAACCTTTTTAGAGCAATTTTTCAATTCATCTTTATTATGAGAGTATATGGTATCTGCGCTCATTGCAAAATTTAACCCTTTCATTGTCGGCCGCCATTGTGAAAACCTATATGGCAAAGGTATGTTTAGTGGGCTTTCTACGATTGAGTAGAGCCTCCGCTGTACCTGTCATACACATGATTCATGGTTTTCATTTTGCGTTCGTATTCAATTTCATTCAGAGTAATTGTCATAAAATGTCATGTTTAGGCTTAGAATATGCTGTAGATTTGAATGTAAGTGATATGACAAAGCGGTGTAATTAAATCCCATTCTTAGTATGTAGGGCATACAATTGAAATTTACGCTACATATATAAAGTACCTAGTATGTTTGAACTATATTCATTGTATGGAGTTTCCGTTAAATAATAAAATTTGATTAACATTGAAATAATACCTAGAGAAAATGGGTAAAACTTGTATGTTGAATATATTGGTTGAGAAAAATTTTAGCTTAGAGGCTCTGATTACATTTATAGATTACGATACTACTGATGTTTTAAAAATAAAATATAAAAAGTCACTAGAAAAATGGTATAAATCTCGTTAGCAAAATTGAATAACAGATGCGATAACTGCCAGTCGTGAAGACAAAAAACACAATGAAAATGTTGCGAGATGTCGAAATATTGATCTGATATCGAAGGTAGTTCTCTCACTTGAATTTTTGTTTCTTTTCTGAAAAACCAAAGATCTACAATTTTCACTTCCCGATAATTGAACGATATCGTGTATAGGCTCAAATATTTCATAACTTTAATGATACGAAAACGATAGGGTTTTCGAAAAAAAACAAATATACCGAAAATGATATCGTCGTGTTTGCCGTTATAGAAATCGTGGCATTTTTAATGCATATTCTCGGCATATTTTGGGATTATTTATAAAATAGGCAGTATTTGCTACGAACTCAGCCTCTCTATCTGCTGCAAATCATTCGATAAAATGTTTTTAATTTGCTCAAAGCTTGTCTAGAAATACAAGACAACATTTTTCAGGAATATTTCTGACAGATTTCCGGCAACACACACAAATAAATGGAAGTTTGTGTAAAGCGTTTGACAGATTATCAAATTTTATAGAATTTTAAAGGCATATTTTGGGAATGTGTAGAAAACAGATAGCTTTTGATACAAACTCCGCCTTTATCTGCTTGAAATCATTCGATAAAGTATATATATAATGTCATGGCCTGCCAAAAAAAAAAAAACAAGGACCCGAGTAAAAATGTATGAAATTTTTCAGAAATAGTTTTGGCATATTTCCGGCAAACACACAGATAAATGAATCCCCACACAAAATTTTTGCAAGGGTCGAGGTAGTTTTGAAACATTTCACCGAAAGATGTTAAAGAGACAATGGCGGAGTATGTATCAAAAGCTGTCTGTTTTCTACCCGTTCCCCAAATATGGCGTGAATCTGACATAAAAATTCCACAAAAATTTACAACCTGCTATGCACTTCCCAAAATATTCTTTTTATCTACACCCAGAAAAAAATACTATATAAATAATAGTTTTTACTATTAAAAAGAGTCAATAGGATAAATTATTATTTTAATGGGAAAATACGATTAAATACTAGAAAATACCATGACATTGCACTTGAGTTTATATGAAAAAAATTATTTTTTTGTATACTATTAAATCAATAATTGTCCTATTGATCAATTTTAATGGGATTTGATGGAATTTTTTTCTGGGTGTATGCATTTGCCGGAAATATTGCTGAAAAATGCCAGAAATTTTGTCTCGGGATGTTTGTTGAAAGCGTATGGCAGATTATTAAATATTATGGAATTTTAAAGGCACATTCCGGGCATATTTTGGGAACGAACAGGAAACAGACAGCTTTTGATACAAACTGTGCCTTTGTCTGTTTAATATCTTACGGTAAAATGTTTCTAAACTGCTCTGAACCTGCAAAAAATTTTGTCTGGGGACCCAAAACAAAATTTTAGGCATTTTTCAGGAATTTTTTGGGGCATATTTCCGGCAAACGCACAGCTAAATGGAATATCTTGGGAAGTCTATAGCAGGTTGTAAAATTTGATGTCATTTTAATGGCAGATTCACGCCATATTTTGGGAATAGGCAGAAAAAAAGACAGCTTTTGATGCAAACTCTGCCTTTGTCTTTTTGAAATATGTCAAGATAATGTTTTTGAACGGGTAGAAATTTGTTTGGAATTTTTCAGTGATATTTTTTGACATATTTCCGGATTTTTAAAGGCACATTCTCGGTGTGTTTTGGGAATTAGCTAAAAACAGACAGCTTTTGCTACAAACTACGCCTATGTCTGCTTGAAATCATTCGACAAAATGTTTCTTAACTGCTCTGACCCTGCCAAAAATGATGTCTTGGGGAACTTTTAAATTATTTTTTACTCTTTGAAGAATTTTTACATAGAGTCAAAAGTCTAAAATCTGGTTTTAATTTCAAAGTCAACTTTACATGGTCCTTGATTATGCACAAATATGTTTTATATCATTCAGCCAAATCGATTTTTACTTTCAACTTCTAAATACTTAATACGAATTATTTCATATAAGGAAATATTGTAGTTATTTTTGAATATTATTTATATTAAATAGATGGATAACTAAATAAATTGAAATTACTATCATTATCAAGTTCAACCAATTACTGCAAAATTAAATTTAAAATTTACTTATTTTTCGAGCGCGTTTAAATTAAGTTTCATTTCATTCATGTTATCTATCGTTTATGATATAATACAACATATTTGCTGTAACCTAGTTTTAGTAGGTATAGTGCACATGTAATATAATTCTACTTTAGTTTAAACTTCAACCCATTAACGAGCTGAAATTGCCGACGGCATTTGGTGTCTGGCTGCCAAAAACTCTTGTGCACATCGTGCTCATTACCGCGTACCAGATGGTTTTCATATAGTTTGATATAATACATTTTTTGTTTTCAATAGATTGAAACGATAATGGTAAACTATTAGTGAATTTAATATTATCATAGTTATTATTTTTATTAAATTTAATCATTTAATATGATTTTTCATAAAATTACTTAAGAAATTGTTTAAGAAAGTGAAATAAAAATAATTTACTATTTAATTTAATTTGTAAAATCTTATCTATTTTCACATTTATAACAATTTAAACATTTGTATATTTTGTACTCTAATATGCATAAAATATAGAAGAAACCTTATTTAATTTAATTTGTAAAATCTTATTTACTTTTTCATATATTACTATTTAAACATTTGTATATTTTGTACTCTAATATGCCATAAAATATAGAAAAACCCATTTTTAACTTAATTTAGAATTGTAGGATTGATTGAGATTTTTTGATTGAAATTTTGATTTTGTTTAAAAATTGATTTAATTATTTAAATTAAAAATAAAAATCAATTGAAATTTTGGATAATGTTAATCTTATCTTAACTATTATGATGTTATTGTTTTAAAGATTATTTAAACATATCGTTATTATATGAATCATCAGTTCGATTATTGTATAGTTAAAATAAAACTATACTAAATGCTGCAATCGTAGTTTGATGTTTAGGATTATAGTTGATTGACATAATTCTATATATTTAAAATTTATTCTTTGATTGAATGTTATCATTATTTTATGATTAGAGCAAACATGGAAATAAAACATAATTAATGACACAAAGATGCTTGATTTAAAATGTTTTACACAAACATGTCAAATGATTACAAAATCCAAATAGAGCAGGATTTGTTATTTATTTTATAAATAATACATTATTGTAGCAAACATATAATTCAATGAAGAATTGATTTAACAATGATTAATAGATCTACGTTTAATAGTTATAATACCATCATTCCGGAAATAAATGGTTGTTTTGAAGATGTGTTTTCAAATGTGCTGCACTCAGAAAAAATATAACAGAAAATTAATAGTTTTTATTATTAAAATAATAGTTCAATCGGTAAATCTCATTAAATACTACAAAATAATATTACATTATTTTTGTGTTTTTGAATGAAAATATTTACTTTTTGTATACTATTAAATCAATCATTTCCAAAACGTGCTATTCACTTAAAAATAAAATGTCTTTATTTAAAAATATACTGTCCAAAAAATATAATTTAAAAAAAGTGAATATACTATCGAGATAAGGAAAATTCTGGGAATGGAAAATACCTTTGATCCAATTTGATGCTACCATCAAGTACCAGTAATTCAGGTTTTAGTAAACCTATCTTCGTTTCACGTTTTGGAAATGAACTCCTCAATTGTTCTATTGACATATTTTAATGCGATTTTATGAGATTTTTTCTGAGTGTATGTATTAGATTGCATATTTGATTCAATCATATTAAACGATAAAGAAAAACAAATAGAGAAAGATTTGTGAGCAAAATATAATAAAATATATAAATAGAGCAAACATGGAAACGACAGACAAATTAATAAAACGAAGATTAAATACAGTAAGTTTAACTAACATCATTCCAAAATCATGGAATTATTAAATGATTAAATGATTCATTAAACTATGTCAAATGATATAAAATATTCAAGATAGATTCTCTAAGAGAGCAAAAGATGTTTGAAAGGTGTTGGAGCAATAAACAATATTTTACTTGCAAATTTCTGAATTAATCACAGTAAGTTTAACTAGGATCATTCGAAAATCATGGAATTATTAAATGCTTGAAAATTCATTAAACTATGTCAAATCATATAAAATATTCAAGATAAGGAAAGATTTGTGATTGATTTTATATACACTGAGAAGCAAAAGATGTTTGAAAGGTGTTAGAGCAATAAACAATATTTTACTTGCTAATTTCTGAAGTCAAATATTTTTTGTGATTTTTACAAAATGTTAATAGCAAAAGCGTTACAATCCAAGGAGTATATGTTTAATTTAAACAGACTAGTTATTTCATGAGTAGTAGCCGTGAATCTACCATAAATATAACATTTTTCGAAGTGTTTATGGGAAACATCTCCTAAGTCATACAAAATTTGTTATGTTTATACTTTTAATCCAAGTTTCTAACACGCAATAAATACAAGTAATGCATATTAGAATTTTTGTAGTAAATTATTTTATTTTCGTAAGTAGTTGCAGCAGCGCTCACATAAATATTCTGTTTTCTTAATATATAAGTATTAGTAAATGATTATAGCAAACGTATAAATTAAATAGCATTGATTTAACGTAGATGTAATTTTAATGGTAATGATACCATCATTCCGGAAATCATATGTTTAAGGATATTGATGAAAATTTGTTTCGTGTTGGATTTAAAATTTTTTCAATCATATTAAATGATTGAATACATCATTTTGATCTGCGCTGACATTAAAATTTCAATTATGCTACACGATTGCCACAATCATAAAATGTGATTCACTTATTTATAATACTCTCTAACAAGATCTGTGAGAGAAATATATCACCATTATTACTTCAATCATGTAGGTAGCATGATTGTCACAATCATAAAACATGTTCCACACAAATATAATACTCTCGTATATGATATTAACGTTTTACTCTGTCGGTGTAGTTAGGAAAGTATAATTGAAAAATTTTATTTAAGAATGTTTTAATATTCAAATATATGTTTTTTAATTTTACTCTTTAATATTTAATAAAATTTAAAATAAATGAATCAGTACCTACAATTTAAATCGCAGCTTTTGTTAAATATAGTATTAAAATACACCGTCAAATTATAGCAAACTCTGATAGAACTTATTCTGAGTTTTAGATACGCGCTCTCATTACAGTATGACTGTCTGTCTGTCCATTCGTCTGTCGGTATTTGTGGCTGTCTGTATTTCTGGCTGTCTGTATTTCTCTGTCTGCATTTATGATTGCGTGAACTTTTCTCAAAATATCGTAGAACATAGCAAAAGACGTACCAACAAAAAAAAAAAAAAACCGCAACTGTTTCAAGTAGTCTGCTATGGCCTGATGAGCTTTAAGATTAATTAAACAACTCATAGGCAATCATGATCATCATCATGATTCGCATCATCAGCAGTAGCAGCACCAATAACAAAAACATCATTATTATCATCACCAGCAGCTAGTATCATGGATGATGATGGCAGCGCACTTGTTTTCCCCATTTTCAACGTAATCAGTAGTAGCAACGTCTGAGATTTATGGCTGCAACGTAGTGCGTTGTTTAGCTGCCGCTGCTGCTGCTGCTGCTACTTCTTGTGCTAGCTAGCAACTGTTGGCGTTGATGGTTGTTGGTGTTTTGCACGTTATGAACGTCCTAAAGGCGTTTTTATTGTTTTAAAGGTGCCTTCAACTGGCCCACTATCCAGCAGCATGTGAGATATTGCGTGAATTGTTTCATTGATTTTTTGTGCAAAGTACTGGGCTAAGGCAGCAAATTGGCTAACTTCATATTTTATTATTTAAAAATTTTTATTTTTAAAATTTATAGTTCGGTTACTCTGCTAAATATCAACACAAACCAAAGCATGTCTATTTCGTTTTCAAATATGTTTAACTATAACAAATATTTAGTTTTAAATGATATTCATAATGTAGACAGTGTTGGCTGCATGATTTGCTTAAAGGGGGTTTAGTGGTATGGTGAACATTTTTTAAATATTTACTTAACTGAGTGTGATTTTAACACTAAAGTTCTTTATAAACTAAATATTTAATGTTTTCAATCAATATTGAAACAGATTCGAAAGAATCAAATGTTTGAATTTTAATAACTCTGAGAAACTAAAAACACATTTTATGCTAAACATTTGTTTTATAATTGGTGTGAGTATTTTATAAACGGACATGTTCTAAAATTGATTTTCAATTGAATTTTAAATAATTCAAACTTAAAATCGTCTACTGAAGTTAAACGATTTGAATTCAATTGGAATACGTATATTTTATACTGCAATATCGTTTTCTTAAATAGCTAAAAACTATTTCACTATTTCACTATTTCATGGTACATAGAAAAAATAGTCTAATATGTAAAGTGACAATTTACAATTTCGAAATTTAAAATTTTAATGACTAAAATTTAGAAAATCTTTTTAGCGAAACCAAAAAATTTCGTATATATGTATGAAGTACATATTTTCATCAAATAATGAAAAGATATTTGTCTAATGTATGAAATTTTGACATTTTAAATTTGTTAAATGTTCACAGAAAGAAATATCATCAATATGATGAATTTATTTATAAATATTATGAATTTTTTCACCATATTCATCATATTGATACCACCGTTCATTAAATTATTGATGAATACATTCATTATATATCGTCGTTGTAGAACGAAAATTAACCAAATACATTTTCAAAATGCCAAATATTCATTTACAAAAATGTTTATATATCTGTCAATTTTTAATCGATGGTCTCAAGTTTTTGAGCACATGATAAGAAAATGTAAATCAATCAATTGATGTTTCTACTTTAAAAAGGCATCAATTACTTTTTATAATATTAACCAACAAACTCTAAATTTAAGTTTTTCGAAAAAATGTATTTGGTCACTTTTCGTTCTACAACGACGATATATAAATTATTCGTACTATCGAACATCATAGTGAAGAACGAAATATTCAATACAATGAATATGAATCATCATTTTGATGAATTTGTTCACAATATTTATGAATATAATATTTTTTTACGAATGTTCCAAAAAAAAAAAAAAATTGAAAATAATTCGAAAAAAAGTGTTGTTGTACAAATTTTATTTAAAAAATAACAGAAAAAAAGTTTTTCAAAAAAAAAATTATCCAATAAAAAAAAAAATGTTCGAAAAAAATATATTTTCGAAACAAAAATTTTTCGAAAAAATAAATGTTCGAAAAATATTTTTTTTTCAAACAAATATTAATTTTTTAAAATATTTTTTTTTATATATATAACTTTTTATTAATAAAAAGTTGTAATTGAAATTTATAAATTTACAGAGCACTAGTGTGATTTACTAACATTAAATTTTTGACATTTTCCATATCTTTTGTATTTTTGAAGGTAGTTTTTTATCATCATTACTTTATCAAAAACGTGTATGGTAAATATTTCAAGGTAAAAAGGTTAAAACCGAATGGGCTTTGTTACTTATTTCAGTTATGACAAAAGGTCCAATCATATTTTTAATATTGATTCCTTGGTTCATTACATGAAAATAATGGGTCTAGAGTTAGGGTCTATTTGGAACACCCAATGATATACAGGGTGTTTTTAAAATTTAATTTACAAAATTGATACAACCGTATACTTAATTTTAACCTCCATAATTTATAATTTTTTATTTTGAATCTAAATGCTTTAATCGCCTTTTTATTGCTCAACACTATTGACGCATTTTTCAACTCATTGACATTTCGCTTGTCAATTTCTAAATGATTCCCTCCGACATCATTAATCACATGCTTTTGTTTTCAGGAATTGTTTTTTTTTTTTTATTTTTTTTTTGTGATTATTATTTCTTTCTTTTGGGTTGTGCGCACAAAAATTCAAAGTTATGTCTAGATTTCTTTGATTTGTTATTAACGCATGTTGTATTTGCCATAAAATTGGAATAATTTATCATTTTTGATATTTGAATTTTTGAATCAAATACACAACGGTGGACTGTGCGCAGCGCCATTATGTCAGATTTGTGCGAGATACAATCAATGCAGTCGATTATAGATTAAATGATCATTAATAAGAAAAAAAACATAAAATAAAGAAAAATATATAAAAAATTACAAACATTTTATTTTTTCAATGTAAAATTCAAACAACCAACTATAGCAGCATTTTATATACTTAGTACATAATGTATGGCGCACACATTAGAACCCATGCCGTACCCACGAGCAGTGCCAACCAAAGTTTTTGTCACCAGCGCACGAAGCCATTGGCTCGTAAAACCCGACCAAACCAGCGCAGACCAGTCAGACCCCCTTTGGCCCCCACCCAACGGCATACGACATACGACACACTACACAACAAAACAGCAACAACAAGAGCACGAGGCGCGCAAATACTTTAAGTGTCGCATAAAATCAAAGCACCCACACAACAACAACAAAAGCAAGTACAAGAAAAACAACAACAACAGCAATACACACACCCTCCAACACAAGTGCAGGCCGCCATATAGCAACAGAGTAAGTGAGACAAAATGGCCATTTAGTCAACGAGCGGAAGTGAAATAGCGCAAGGCACTGCATGAGAGAGAGACACACACACACACATAGAGCCATTCATATGAAGACACAACAAATGACAAATTTAACAAGTAACAGCAACAACAACAATTGGAGACAACTAAAGAGAGCGCACTGAGAATGAGGTTGGGGACAACAACAAAAAACTTAATACAAAGTGCAAAAGCAGAGACAGCACAGCAACAAAAACACTACTCCGACGACGACGATGGGGACACAATACGACAATTCCGAAGCACAAGCAGCAGAAGCAGCATGAGCAGCGCAAAGTGAGCCCCACACAGTCGCCATTTCAGTCATACATATGGCAGAGTCTTTAGTTAGCTGGCTCTCGGTTTAACTCTGTCACACACAAATGCGGCGAAGGCGTTGGGGACACTGAGTGACTAACTGGTTGCAGGGACCGGACAAGAACGTTGCGGTGTATGTGGGGCGATGCTTTATATAATGTGTTGTGAGTGCAAAAGGTGTGCGTTGAGAGAGATATATAGTTAAAGAGAGAGAAAGAGAAAATGAGAATGAGTGCACATAATGTGCTACACTGTGTAATATTTGGAGAAGGACACTGTCCGATAAAAGAAGAACAAATTAAAAAAAAATGCGTGCAGAGCAAGAGTCGTTGTCGTTGCAGAGAAAGAGCGCATGGAACTGCAGATGCTGAGTGTGCTCCTGTTTGGTATATACGACGAACAGAAATGGTCACCAACGTCGCATGTCAACCGCGGTACATGGTCCAGTGTTGGTGCTAGTGCTATTGCTGGAATAGGCGACAATGCGGAAAAGAGCTATGCAGCGCAGTGCAAACAGTTAGCGGCGGTGCGACTGAGACAGTGCGAGACTGTGTGCCGTTAAATAGAGTAGGAGAGCTGGGTGCAAATGTGTCAACCCACTTGGGGCACAGCTTTATGTGTTTGGTTTAAATGCTATTTTATATACATTGACATTGTATTAAAAAGAAAAGTTATTTTTTTAGAATCTGCACAATTCTCAATAAATACTCCCACAAATTTTTATAAACATATTCCAAAAAATTCTTTGGTAGTATCTAATTATTTCTATATTTTTCCCAAAAAATCTTTATTTAGAATTGTGAGGCATAAAATGTTTTTGAAAATAAAGATTCCCACAAATTTTATATTCTACAATAAAATTTATCTCCTATTTGGATCTCAATTTTTGAAATTCAGAAGAAGGCTTGGTCGGTATGCAAAAGAACACCGAAAGATTTTTTACCTAATTTAAGTAATATGGCTTCCTCCATAGATTTTTCAAAAAATTCACACAAATTTCTTTTATTTGAAGAAGAAAAAATGTATGAATTAAAGAACAGTATTCAATGGATCTAACTTATTTCCATATTTACTTGAAATTGGTAAATTATTTGGTAGGTGTTTATCGAACTTTCCATAATAGGCTAGGTCTAAAAAGTGTATTTGGGATACTTATGCAGATTTAAATTTTGATATAATTTTCACACAAACTTAGAAATTGCTAAGGCTATTTAGAATATTAGAAAATATCCATGTAAAAACTGACTAAGTCTACTAAGTCCAACATGGATTGTAAATTTATAAAATAGTTTGATTTAAGTATGCTAAGTACATTTTGATTATAACTTTGCATCCCTAGTAGAAATTGTAATAAGGTCATGACCAGGAGCTGATCATGGAATTTTTTCCTTGTCATAACCCGATCTGTTACATTACGAACATTATCTGGACATGATCATGTCTACCTTAAAAGGGTAATTTTCTACTAGGGATAATACCGATCTGCACTAATACTTGACAGGAAAAAAATCAGCTATGTATACTGACTCCAAAAATAGAATAACTTAATTAAAAAAAAAAAAACATGCGAAGTCGACCTAGCATAAGAGTCTATATATTATCGACCAGTGTCACCATCTGAGTCGATTTAGTTTGGTCGTCCGTCTGTCTTTTGATATCAAGTTTACGCTAAAACCAAAAGAGCCATAATATCGAAACTTTTACTATACATTACATGTCTATCTAGAATGCTTGGTATTGAAAATGAGCGTCATAGGCTGATTGTAAAGTAAGTGAATCGTTTTTTAAATAGATCTCATACAGTACTAAAGTTTATAATATCTACTAAGATCCACAGCGCTCAGACAGACTATATTCATTGTACTCTTAAATCTCTTCCCTACGGTTTGTGGTTAATATCACCACGAGCACCCATGCCAAAGCCGGGAACCCGAGACCTTCAGAATGCAAGTCCAGCACTATACTATACTTCAGATCAAATTATATAAATAACTTGTGAGCCAACTATAATTTTCACAATAATTTATTATCATTACACCTACGAAATATTCAAATATTGTATATTAAATATTTCTATTAATCAAATAATTCTATTTCAAAATTTAAGATATATTCTGTTTTACTGTTTTTTAAATTGATTTTTAATTAAAAACAAATCATATCAATTCTAATTAAATACTACTAAATGTTTTTTTTTTAAATCCAAAAATTTTATTGAAATAAAATTTTGCTTTATAAAATTATTTTCCGAAACAAGTTTTCCCATAATTTTTTGTTGGACGTAAAAAGTTTGGTACATGTATGCTATTTATGCTTTCTTTACAATTTATATTTATCTTGTTAAACGAAATTGAAATGCATTTTTTTTAAACATTGCAATGTCGATAAACAACAATTTTGAGAAATTTTCAAACATAATACGGACAGAAAATGAAATAGTAAAAACCAAGCATTAGGTTATTATTTAAATTAAGTTTAGAACAAATATTAAATTGGAAAAATGTTTAAAAGTGTATTTAAATGAACACTACACAGTTTTAAATTTCTCAAAAAAAAAAAAAAATAAAACAAATTAAAAAAAAAACACTCAATTGGTCATAATATAAAAATACTCAAAAACTGCTTTATCGACTTGAAACACACTGCGCATTTACCAAGTTTCAAAAGTTACTCATACTCCTGCCTTGAGTTTTAAAATGCGTCCATAATAATGCGTTAAAGCAAGAAACAGCACAAACAACTCTCTGCCTACAAAAACAACAACGCAGCGCTCTGCCGCCTCAAACTCTCTGAGCACTCTCTTTATTATGAGCACAACTCAGCCAACCACCCATTCATTCATTGAGCCAACAACGCGCCCAACAATGTAGAAACGAACCACATTCGACGCACTGTGTGACAAAACCAAAGTCAACTCAGCGCCGCTTTCGACGCTACAACATAGAGTTGTCATTGCGCTCACTCACTCTCAGCACTGCAGTCGAAATCGAACTCACCCAGCCAAACCCTACCCCACAAGCACAGCAAACACTCACACACAAGCTCACACACAGTCATACATAGTGCAAGGCAACAACAACATTAACAAGTAACAACAACAACCAGAAGGTACGCAGCAAGATGAGACCATGTCGACGGTTGACGTTTCCACACGAAAGACATTTGTGGGCAGTTGCGTTGAACTTGTCGTCTTGTGCGTATCTTGCATAGTTTGTGTGCTCTGTGCTCTGCCTTATTGCCTGCCTCATTGTGTGTGCGCGCGCTCTCTCTCTCATTCACACACACTCAACGTCCTTGTGCCTGGTTGCCGTTGCCTGCACTCAAACCACATAGAGTGTAGTTTGTACCTAGCTCTGTGCGCTCTCAATAGTAAATTGTCGCCTGTGTGTCGCTCGCTGTCGTCGTCGTCATCATCATCAACGTACGTACTTGATTGTTGTTGTTGGTTTTTGATTCTTGCTGCTTGCTGCTGGCTGTTGGCAGAGACGAAGAAGTTGTCTGCTACCCAACAGCATACTCAGTGTCACCCACGACTTTGTGAGAAGTGGACATACATACGCGCAGGAGTGAATTTGAAGTAACATTCAAGAATTTACAAACAAAAAAAAAATAAAGAACAAAATTTATACAAGAACATTTCATATAAAAAAAAAATAATTCAAAACAAAAATTTCAAAATAAAAAACAATCAAGTGATTTTATAACTTAAAAGTGCAAACATTTCATTGAAATACAAACATTTGCAAATGATTTTTGCTGCAACAAATCTTGTGGGAATTTAAAAAATAAATTTCACAAAAACAAAAAAACACACACAAAACAATTGGATTCATTTGAACGCTTTTAAAAGGATTTGCTTTGAATTGTAAGTATTTTTTTAAAATATTTTTATATAAATTTTAATTTTTATATAAAAAAAAATTGTTGTGGATTAAGTGAATTTTTTGGATTTAAAATTGCCGTCGGCATTGACATTTGGTGCTACTACGCACAATTTGTAAATTGTGTGCAATATAAATAAATTAGGAATGTTTTAAATTACTAAAATTTCTAATAGTTTATTTTAATGTGATACAGATTACAATTAATTCTAAATTCAATTTAAATTTAAAACCAACGAAAATTTAAAAAGTTGAGTTTAAAAATTCGATTTAGTGAATTGAAGCAGAAAAAGTTCGAGTTAAAGATTGTCATAGATGTTTAGAAAATAATTCACTTAAAACCAAGTTAAAAATATGTTATTAATATCGTTTTTTCGAAACTGAATTCAAAATTTATATTTTGTGTATTAAAGAATATTTTACTGTTCGTTATCTCGAATTCTAAATAAAAATTTCTATAGTTTGTAAAATACATGGTCAATATGAATGCTATATTCTTTGGCCCGAATTCAAAATTCAAATTAAATGCTTTAGTGAGATTCTTACTTTTCTTAACCTCGAATTATAAATTCAGATTTCCATATTTTGTGAAATACATGGTCAAAACAGACTTTGTATTGTTTTAACTAAATTCAAAATTCGAATTTGGTTGTTCAATTAAATTGTTACTATTTTTAACTTCAAATTATAAATTTCAAATTCTATATTTTTTTAAATACGCAGATAAAATGCTTTTTTATATTTAACCTGAAATTTTAAAATCATTTTTTTGGTATTTTATAAAATACTTGAACACTTTATAAAATACATGTTTTGGTATTTTATAAAATACTTGAACAGAATAGACTTTTATATTCTTTACCTCGAATTCGAAATTTAAATTTTAAAATGTTTTTATGACATATGTACGAAATGAAATTTATCTTCTTACCCTCACTTTAATTCCGTTTGGTGCTTTAATTAAAAGATCTTAAAATTCTTAACCTCGAATTCAAAATTCAGATTTCAATATTCTGTAAAATACATGATCAAAATAGGCTTCATATTCTTTACTTATCTCAAATATGGTGCTTTAAATAAATTATTACTAATCTTAACCTTCAATTTTAAATACAGATTTCAATATCTCTAAATTACATTTTCAAATAAGATTTTATATTCTTTAGCCCAAATTCAAAATTCACATTTCAAAATGTTTCTGATATATATGAACAAAAGAGACTTTGTTCTCTCTTTTCCTAAAACACAAATATTCAAATTTGGGGCTTTAATTAAAATCTTAATATTTTTAACCTCGAATTCTAAGTGCAAATTTTTATATTTTGAAAAATATATAATCAAAATGAGCTCTATTTTCTTAACATCAAATTCAAATTTCAAATTTCGGGTTCCACATTTTGTAAAATTCACAAACAAAGTGGTTTTTATATTATTTAACATAAATCCGAAATTAAAATTGCAGTGTGCCTATTATATATATTACAAAATATTTCATTCATTTGTTAACTTTTGAATTCAGTTAATCTAAAAGCCTAATAATTTTTCTCAAGAAATTTGTAAATTTCCCACAACTAAAATTCACAAATTATGCGCCACCAGCGAAAGTGTTATTCCCCCTCCATAAAAAAACCCCTCACAAAAACCATAACTTTACGACTCAAACTAATGTCAGACCGCCTGACGTAAAACGTTTTAAAGATTTGCTTATTAAAAAGGTTATAATCTGCCAGCAACTGTGAGAAAACTAAGGCACATTAAAATGCTATAAACTATAAAAATAAACACAGTTCAAAGTTCCAAAACCGCAGCACGACTGGGTCGCCTATAAAACATTAGTTGGCTTGCATTAGTGCATTTTTCAGAGTGCTGTCAATCAAACGTCAAATTATAGCTTATGAAAGCTGTGCTCAAACTATCACTAGTTATACTCGAAAAAATAAAACAACCTATATTTTGTATTATTCTAAAAGGTCTTCGTGTAGAGACTTGCATTAGAGACAATTAAAATCAAAACAGCTGCTCATGTGGCTTTTATTGACACTTAAACTTGGACGTCGTCGTCGTCAACACTAATTGTTCTAATTCTCAGTTTGAGCTGGTCTTCAGTTTAAGCCTTGTTTGCTTAGCATGTTCTAAACTCTTGAAAATGGCTTACAATTTTATAATGAAATAATAAAAATGAAACAAAATCGACTGGGACAAGTGCACTAAACAAAATCAAAACTAAAATACAAAAAAAAAAATCTAATTACGTTGGCAGTCATTGAACCAGTTGTCAGGTTTTCTGAAAGTTTAATCTTTCAATTAATTTTGTTGTTACCTACTTCGTGTCATTAAACATTTTAGACATTGTCCACTAAAGCGTTCAAAAAAGATGCAAAAGAGCCGCCAAGACGGACAGATAGACATACTACATACTACTGGTATTCGATTTTTATGAGCGCCGAGTTGTGGTTATCTTGTGTAGGCTCCCTGTTTCAAGAAAAAAAAATAAAAACAGTCTCTACTGCCCCACATGCTACTTGAGTTTGAGCCGAGATCACATAGATTTTTGTCGTCTTGTCTACAAAATACACACACAGCGTGCATTCGAAAAAGTGTTGCTGCTGTCGATGTCGATGTTGCTGTGTTAATTTATCTTTCTAATGGGCTCGTAAAATCTGTAAACGCTACACTGTTTGCCTTTGCTTGTGGCTTGAAAGCAAAGCTTGACATTGAGCGGCATTCAGGCGAACTGAAAATGCTTTAAAAGAGTTAAGGGTTTTAGCGCTAGGGCGCAAAAAGTGCGCCTACTGTGTGTTGAAAGGCTTCACTTAACCCAAGTGTGCCTAAAAGAGTCAAATTGGCACAGGTCTTTTTTTAAACTATTTATTTTGCACAATTTGTTAAAATATCAAATTCTTAAACACTTTAAAAACAATGAAAATATAAAAATAAATTCAATATAATAACTAGAAATTCATTAAAAATTTAATAAATAAATTTAAATCAAATATATACTTTTATTAGGCTCTTTTTTAATTGCTATAGATATTTGATAAGAATTAAATATATAAAATCTTAAAAAACCCTTCGTCACAAAAGTGTTAAAAGCGTCACCTCGTCGTCATATACATCAATCGACTGTTTCTTTTCGAACAATTAGAGAACCACACAAAAGCCTGTAAACTATTTTTTATATTATAAATGCTGCTATTAACCAAGAAAAACAAGCCACAAAATCAGCCATAACAAGCACCAGCAGCAACAGGCGGTAGCTTTTTGCATAATTAGTGATCGTGGCGCAGAGTTAAATTTTGTGACCAAGATTGATTTTTTCAGATGATTTTTGTCATCTGACAAAACAAGCAAAACCCAACAAAAAAAAAACACATTAAGTTCAGCTTGATGTTGTTAACAATTACAAGCAACAACAGCAACAGAAACAGCAGCAACAAATCCAATCTAAATGTTAATGATCTCGTCTTAAGCCGCAGCAGCACCGATCGCGACCGATAATAAATCAACATCAAAAATGTTGTTGTCGTCGTCGTCAGTTGTTGGGTGCTTCTTTATTTTGCTGGACACAAAGAGATCTTTACACAAAAGTCCAACTGTCTGAGTGACGATCATCGTACGTACTACGAACTACTGTCATTTTTATGACTTGTAGATCTGTTTGAGCAGCTAAATGTCAACTTGACATTTCTTGCGACACGACAACGACGACGATCATTAAATGACATGCGCAGGCATCGTAACGATCACGAACGAAAATTTACAATATGCTCTTTTACGTAGTACATTTATTTTCGGTTTTTTTTTTACATGTTTTTTTTTTAATTTTTTGTGATGTTTGATTATAAAAGGTGACAAAGCTAAAGCTGGACAGACGCAATCTTTTGTCGGTTTTGTTGTACGCAAAGAAAACATAAAATATATAATTATTTACGATCGATAAGTAAAATCTGTAGATCTTTAATTATAGTGAAACAACCTTAATTTTTATAATTTCCCTCGTTCGTTCGCTGCTTTTTGACAAATTCAACAATGACCGTCGTGTCACGTTGCCTTGTCGACAATGACTATAATCAAAAAATCTTGTTATTTTTTGAGTCCTTTTGTGAATTTTTGTTTAGTATTCCCTTTTTGCAATGACAATCAATATGTCATATTCTCAAAAATAAACGTAATTATAGTTGCTGCGCAAAATTACGTTACCTCTTTGCGTCAACATGTTATGCGGCGACGATCGTCGATGACGTTTTCGACATCGCGATCGTCGTTGCGTTCGAGTGCTTTGAAAGGACACTTGATTTTTTTGTATGCCCTCGTTCGGTTCTTGGACTCAAGTGCCCTATAATGACAATAAGGCGTTGCCATTCGCATTTATTTTCAAATCTCTGCGTGGCGATCTTGCGCAGATCACTTGAATTTATGACTTGTTTTGCTTGCTTTTCAGCAGCTTTGTCTTTTGTTTATGATTTTTTGTTTTTGATTTTTTTATTTTTCCCAACAGTCTGCAGCGCTTATCCTGCACAAAATAAAAGGAATGCTCATTTTGTCCTTCGCACGATCGCGTGATTTTTGTGTATTGCATGATGTGACATTCTTTGAAGATGCTCTTTTTCTTTTTAATCTTTTCCGTTACTGCAGAACAGAGCACTAAAATGTATAATATGAAATTTAGTTTGGTCGAACACGATCGTTTTTAGTGTATACTAGGGCAGACACGATCATGCTCAGTTCATATTGTTCAAATAACTCTTCGGGTTATGGAAGTTCCTGAAGCTGAAGCAGTGTAAATAGGAAAAAATAATATTGCAGCTGATTTGACATATTTCGCGAGGTTTTTCTGATAAAGATCAACTTACTAATATCACATTTTATTTATTTTTAATGATTTCATTTATTAAATATTTCTATTTTCACTTATTTTGTCATTTAATGCCTGCTTTTTAACTGCAAATTAGCAACTTTGTGTTTCTAATGCTTTTCGTATGACGCAACGATCGTCGCGATCGCAAATTAAATGCACGCCTTATCAGCATGATCAGCCAGGAAATGCTGTGCCGCATTTCATAATAAATGTCATTTTTGCCCTGCACCGATCATGCTGATCATGCACATATGACGCACAACAAATACCGCCATTCATTCAAATTCAAACGAAGATCAGAGTGACAGTACGACGCTAGACTGACAGGCAGCTTCAAGCGGCGCGGCAGTGGCACTTGAGAAATCAGGCTAAAGGCTTTGTGCCGGATATTACTCTGATCAAAATTTAGTTATTTTTTTATATTAAGCATATCAAAAGCATTTTATACAAAAATTGAAAAAACCGATTTACTAATTTGTCCTTCTTTTCTTCTACTTTCAGTTTCAACCACAAACTTTAATTAACGCCAAACACAATATGGAGCATCTCATGTCCGCTTTCATGCCGCCCGCCTATATGCTGGGTCACCCCGCCGCCGGTCACTCTGCTCATTCGAGCCATTCGGGCGCCAGCTCACCCGCCACATCGCCCCTCGAACACAAACCCAAACGCTGGGGCTCACCGCCCATCAACATGGCCGGTCAGTTCATCAATCCCGCCACGGGCAAGAAGCGCGTTCAGTGCTCCATCTGCTTTAAGACTTTCTGCGATAAGGGCGCCCTCAAGATACACTTTTCGGCAGTGCATCTACGTGAGATGCACAAATGCACCGTCGAGGGCTGCAGCATGGTCTTCAGCTCGCGCCGTTCGCGCAATCGTCACAGCGCCAACCCCAATCCCAAGCTGCATTCGCCGCATATTCGCCGCAAGATCTCACCGCATGATGGCCGCACCGCACAACAGTTTCCCGTGTTTCCGCTGTCGCCCGCCAGTTTGCCCGGTTTGCCCGCTTTTCCTGGTTTGTTGCCTGCGTCGTCTGTAGGCGCCGCGTATCCACATCCAGCTGCAATGTTCGGCGAATATGCCGGGGCAACGCATTCGCCAGTGAATGGCAACAGCTTTCAACATATGTTTGCCAGTCAGGAGCACTATATGAACAGCGCCGCCTTGGCTGCCGCACACTCCTCCCAACACACAGACTCTGCCGGCGGCAGCTCCGACGCCGAGGATGAAGATGACGGCTATATTCTGGATGTGCACACGAACGGCTCAAGCGTCAGTCACAGCGATGCCGAGGATTACAGTCGCGATGCACGTGAAATGTTTGCCGTCGACGAAGACGATGAGGAGGACGAAGACGACAAGGAAATCATCTCGGTCATGTCCAACGATGCGTCCGCACATCATACACACTGCGAGGACTCGAACGAGCCGCTAGACTTTTCGCTACGTAAGCGTCACGAAGACGATGTCGCCGCTGACGCACGTCTGCACAGCCCCGCCTCCAATGCCATGTCCGCCGCCGTCAGTTGCCACAGTCCACAAAGCGCGACGTCCAGCGTCAAGTTGTCCGCCAGTTTCTCTGTCGACTGTCTGCTGGGCAAACGCAAGCGCAGCGTTGATGACGCCATGGACGTCGTTGAGGAGCAGTCATCGCTAGATCTCTCGGTCGCCGCCGCCGATGCCGCCTCGCAGTCAAAGAAATTTCAGAGCAGCATCGAGGCCGAGCATATGCTGTTGCTGCAGAACCAAATGTTTGCTGCCGCCGCCGCTGCTGCTGCCGCAAATGCCACCGCCTCAGAGTCAACCGAGGGCAGCGGTGCACCTGCGCCACCCATGTGGAATCTGCTCTCCGAGGTCTACCGCTCAATGCTGATGAACAACAGCCTGAAGGCGCAGTACAGCGAACTCTCCACGAATGCGATCTCCGTCTAAAAAGTTTTGCGTACTTCCGTACTTCATAAGGGGTTTTATATTTTTATTTTTCAAAGGGTTGTTACGTCGTTACCTTGTTGTATAGTTGTCTCACATGTTAGCTGTGTAATTTTTTAATTTTATTTAAATTATTTTAAGTACTCAAAGCAAAGTATTCATCGATTTACCTACAAAAGTATTCAATTTTGACTCGAAACTAATTTTAGTATAATTTGTAATTTATTTCTACTGAACGCACCGCACAGGCACCCTCGCTAAGTAACGCTCAGCAAATGTGCAATAATGTTGTCTCTTTCGCGCTCTTTTTCGCAATCTTCCTAATTTAGTTTATTTAAATTTTATGCAATGTATATTTTTTAATATTTTTATCTATACTCAAGAGCTTTTGCAATGATTCCTATTTTAATAAGTTTCGTATTTAATTTTCTTAGTATTTTTATACTTAAATTAAAAGTGTTTCTACTAAAGTATACGTTAATTATTAATTGTGTCTACTTGAATCATTTTCAATGTACATTTTGAATTGTTTAAACAATGTGTGTAACATATCTGATATTTTTAGTGCTTAGTAATTTTAAGTGGTTATAGTTTTAGCGAAATATAATACAAATGAAAATGTTTCACTCTACAATTAAATAACTAAATATTAAATATTTAAAATAAACTATAAAATTTATACGAAAAATTAAAAATTCAGTGTTTTTTCTTACTGGACAAATTTATTAGATGGTCTTAAAATTTTTTTATTTAGAGAAATTTTCGGATGGTCTTCAAATTGATCTTATTGGAAAAATTGATCATTTTTTATATAAAGAGGCTTGCAAGATCTGACTCTAGAACAATATAACTACATTATATTGTCTCAACATTTATTTTCCCGAAAAAAATAATTAGGGACACACTGAAAAACATTAAGATATTCAGTGGGTTTTAATCCGGTTGTTGATTCTTATAAAATTTGTAACACTGAATCACTAGGTAGGCCTGTGACAGGATAAACAAATTTTAATAAAAAAATTGCTTATGTCTGCGATTTCAGAATATCGAGTACAGTCATTATTATTTATCAACATAATAGATTTATAATGATTTTCAACACCGACTTGGAAAATTTCGAAAAACCGAAAATAAATTATTTTCAATAAAAAAAATATTTTTTTGTGAAATTTAATTTTTTAGTGTAAAATTTAATTTTTAGTGAAAAAATTAATTATAAGTAAAAAATTGAATTTTTAGTGAAAAATTGAATTTTTAGTGAAAAATTAAATTTTTAGTGAAAAATTAAATTTTTAGTGAAAAATTGAATTTTTAGTGAAAAATTGAATTTTTGGTGAAAAATTGAATTTTTAGTGAAAAATTGAATTTTTAGCGAAAATTTGAATTTTTAGTGAAAAATTGAATTTTTAGTGAAAACTTGCATTTTTAGTGAAAAATTGCATTTCTAATGAAAAATTGAATTTTTAGTGAAAAATTCAATTTTTAGTGAAAAATTGAAATTTTAGTGAAAAATTGAAATTTTTAGTGAACAATTGAATTTTTAGTGAAAAATTGAATTTTTAGTGCAAACTTGCATTTTTAGTCAAAATTTGAATTTCTAATGAAAAATTGCATTTGCAGTGCAAAATTCAATTTTTAGTGAAAAATTCAATTTTTAGTGAAAAATTCAATTTTTGGTGAAAAATTAAATTTTTAGTGATAAATTCAATTTTTGGTGAAAAATTCAATTTGAAAAATTCAATTTGAAATTTTAGTGAAAAATTGAAATTTTAGTGAAAATTTGAAATTTTTGTGAAAATTTGAATTTTTAGAGAAAATTTTAATTTTTAGTGAAAAATTGAATTTTTAGTGAACAATTTAATTTTTAGTGAAAAATTGAATTTTTAGTGAAAAATTGAATTTTTAGTGAAAAAATTAATTTTTAGTGAAAAACTAATGTTTAGTGAAAAATTGAATTTTTAGTGAAAAATTGAATTTTTAGTGAAAAATTGAATTTTTAGTAAAACATTTAATTTTTAGTGATATATTAAATTTTTAGTGAAAAATTGAATTTTTAGTGAAAAATTGAATTTTTAGTGAAAAATTGAATTTTTAGTGAAAAATTGAATTTTTAGTGAAAAATTAAATTTTTAGTGAAAAATTGAATTTTTAGTGAAAAATTGAATTTTTAGTGAAAAATTGAAGTTTTAGTGAAAAAAATAATTTTTAGTGAAAATTTTAATTTTTGTGAAAATTTTAATTTTTAGTGAAAAATTGAGAACATTTAATTTTTAGTGAAAAAGTGAAATTTTAGTGAAAATTTGAAATTTTAGTGAAAAAATTAATTTTTAGTGAAAAACTAATGTTTAGTGAAAAATTGAATTTTTAGTGAAAAATTGAATTTTTAGTGAAAAATTTAATTTTTAGTGAAAATTTTAATTTTTGTGAAAATTTTAATTTTTAGTGAAAAATTGAGAACATTTAATTTTTAGTGAAAAAGTGAATTTTTAGTGAAAAATTGAATTTTTAGTGAAAAATTGAATTTTCAGTGAAAAATTTAATTTTTAGTGAAAAATTGAATTTTGAATTTTTAATGAAAATTTTAAATTTTAGTGAAAAATTGAATTTTTAGTGAAAAATTGAATTTTTAGTGAAAAATTGAATTTTTAGTGAAAATTTGAATTTTTAGTGAAAAATTAAATTTTTAGTGAAAAATTGAATTTTTAGTGAAAAATTGAATTTTTAGTGAAAAATTGAAGTTTTAGTGAAAAAAATAATTTTTAGTGAAAAATAATTGTTTAGTGAAAAATTGAATTTCTGGTTAAAAATTGAATTTATTGTGAAAAATTGAATTTGTAGTGAAAAATTGAATTTATAGTGAAAAATTGAATTTTTAGTGAAAATTTGAATTTTTAGTGAAAAATTGAATTTTTAGTGAAAAATTGAATTTTTAGTGAAAAATTGAATTTTTAGTGAAAATTTGAATTTTTAGTGAAAAATTAAATTTTTAGTGAAAAATTGAATTTTTAGTGAAAAATTGAATTTTTAGTGAAAAATTGAAGTTTTAGTGAAAAAAATAATTTTTAGTGAAAAATAATTGTTTAGTGAAAAATTGAATTTCTGGTTAAAAATTGAATTTATTGTGAAAAATTGAATTTGTAGTGAAAAATTGAATTTATAGTGAAAAATTGAATTTTTAGTGAAAATTTGAATTTTTAGTGAAAAATTGAATTTTTAGTGAACATTTGAATTTTTAGTGAAAATTTGAATGTTTAGTTAAAAATTGAATTTTTAAAGAAAAAAATATTTTTTGGTGAAAATGGAGTTTTGGATGCAATTGTGATTTTTATTCATTTCGTTTATAAAACATTTCAAAATAAATAAATATTATAAATATGTAGGGTAGACAACATATGCATCTAATCATTAATTGTTTTGGCAATTAATTTTACAAATATTATTGCGGCAAATAATTTAAATAATGAATTGGATATTTTTATTTTTTGTAATTAATCAACAAATAAGAATGCGTTGCCATTTTTACCACATGATGCCATCAAATTTTGATGTCAAGCAATATTATTGAACAAAATACACATGGCCCAGACAGACATAAACAGACATATTGATGGGG
The DNA here is from genome assembly GCA_951804985.1 of Dryomyza anilis. Classification (NCBI taxonomy): domain Eukaryota; kingdom Metazoa; phylum Arthropoda; class Insecta; order Diptera; family Dryomyzidae; genus Dryomyza; species Dryomyza anilis. The sequence continues at coordinate 122,478,303 of OX638130.1, read as the reverse complement.
AGTAGCAACAGACAGGGGTGGACTGACTATAACAGCCAATCGAACATACCGCATTGGACCTATAAATAAATATAGATATATAGATCTGATAGAATTAATATGTTAGGTTATGCTAGATTACGAAGGATATCTGATGAAAGTACAAGTTCCACATAGAAAAAAAGACGTAAATATAGCAACCGACATTAATTGCATTCATTAATCAATACAGCAATGAAATTCACTAATTGTATGAAAACATTTGCTATTCTTCGTCAATTCAGCAATTCTGTTTGCTAATATGAATATTTGTGCGTCAATGCTGCAAATTAATTATTCGGCGAAGTTTCAGCAATTATATATACTAAAACCAAATTTTTATTTTAATTGTAGAATGTGGGCCCTATCTGATGGAAAGATGCACCCGATTCACTATTTTCTGTGGATTTTTTCGACAGTATATTGGACATTATGTGGTTTGGAAGGGTCGACGTTACTAATATATGGTCGCTGATTATAAGTGAAGGGCCGATTTATGTTAAGAATATACGATATATGGTTTTATGTTAAGCATATATATAATTTTAAAGACACCGTAAAAAATAAAACAAATAACAAATTTTAACAAAAAAAAATTATAAAGATTTCTGTTACCTCAATCCACCCCTGGCAACAATACATATTTATTTAAATTAAAACATCGATTAAAAACTCTTCACGCCATGCGCCCAAAAAACTACACTACAAACACAAACCCATTTTTGTTGCAATTGGAAAATTTGAAACTAATGAAAAATATTGAAATTGAAAAATTGGTCTAGGCATCTAAAATTAGCGGTGGCAAATTAGAGCGCGTTGAATGGGTTTGTCGTTCGTCGCAAAGAAATCTCTGACGCAGAACCGAGAAAATTGCTTGACTTTGATTGACGCGTTCGAAAAGTATTTCAATCGAAATAGAGAGATGAATTTGAATATTGGGCAATATATATCGACTCTGCAAAGAAATTAAACAAATGAAGTGATTTTTGTACTGAAAAGAAATTTTATAAATCACCGATTAGTTTATGCTATTGTTAGCTAATGAAAATGTTAAAAAAAAATATAAATTTAAATAAATTATTTATATTAAGTTTTCATTCTAATTATCGGCATAACAAAAAACTCCAAAAGACCCATTCCCTAGTAGAAATTTACACTAATAGGGTATATCATATTCATATTCAGATCATATTTGTCATGTAACTGATCGGTTTATGACAAGAAAAATATGCAATGATCAGTTCCCTGTAATGACCCAATTACAATTAATCGATATCGTTACGAGATCAAGTCGAAAACTACGAGTATTCACACGATATCGGACACTTTCTCGTAGCAATATCGAACGTCAAATTAAAATATATGAACGGTAGATATCGATACGTTCTGTTGGAGTTTTCTCGGTACGAGAAGTTTTGAAAAATCAGAACGATATCGATAAAAACCAAAGTTCGAGACTGCGTCGAAAAATATTGTGATATCGATACGATAAATATTTAAATATTATATATTGTCAAAGAATTTGAATATACGAGAACATTTAAAAATTAGAAGAAGTTATTTGAGAAATCATCGAGGAATAGGAGGTCTTCGAGATATGGCAGACTGGGAAAAAAATTAAAAATGCCCATAATAATCGAATAGTTTGATTGTTATTTCCAATTTATTTTAGGTTTCCCTATTAGGGATGACCTGCTTATGGACAGATCATTTTGGTGATGTAACAGGTCAGATTTTGACATGGTAAAAATGGCACATAGGCACAATTTCTACTATGGATGTTTAATATTTATTTTGGGTGCAGGTTCTTTTGTATCTGTGTAGGTTTAATTGAAATAAAGCCGAAAGAAAAAAATGTGTAGGGGTTATTCTTTTCAATTTTATATTGGGTGAAATTTTACATTCAGTTACGAGGTTATTTAACTTTTTAAATTAAAACCAATTTTTTCATGAGTTTTCGGTGCTGAGTTATTGGGTATTATTAAACGTTTTTTTTTTGGTATTATTTCATTATGAACATTTTAGTCTTTTTTTTTTCTTTGAGTAATATTTAATTTTTGTGTATAGTTTCATTATTATTAATTATTTTTAATATTTATTTATTTCCTTTTTAGTTTATTTAATTTAGATTATTTCATTGGGCGCTATTTCTTGATGCCTAATTTTAATTAACTCGTCTCTAGCAACAGAAATTTGAAAAATTCTAAAATCCAAAAATATTTCAACAATTTCATGCACAATTTGGCTTGATTGGCTGAACTGTGAATTGATGAAACTAACCGCATGGCAATCATAAAAACTGTACAACCCAAAAATAAAATAAAAAAAATCTTAAAACACAGAGCACTCCAAAGCTATATAAACACACGCAGTTATTGTAACAATCCGACAATCATTTTGTATTTGTGTAGAACATTTTTTATATCTGCAAAGATACAAAAAAAAAATATTGAAAATTAAAAATAAAAATTCGTAGCAGTAATAAACAGTAATAATTTGTTTATTTATTATTATTAGTTTATTTAATGCTACTGGGTAGGCATTGCTGCCAACGTAGCGTGCAGCACTGGACACGACGAAGTGGAGCACGTCCATGAAAATACTCCTCACGGTGCGACCCAGTCACAAATCTTGTTTTGACGCACCAGTCACTGAACGCATCCTCGATCAAGATGCCTGTCTCGGGCTGCAAAATGTTTTGATTTTTATGTTTAGTAGTTTGTTTCTAATAAATTAAGTTGATATTTGTTGTTAATAGTAGAGAAAAACAAAAAATATTATTTTGAGGTGCGCTATATTAAGAAATATTTTATGAAATTTTATGGTTTTCAATGATTTTAAATAAATATTGTTTGCTGAGTTCGAATCTGAAAATCATTTTTTCTATTATATATAGTTTTCCGATAATACTCAGAATACTCGAAATACACCTACGTTCATCAGATTTTCCTACATATATTTTGTTTTTTTGAAAAATTAGTTAAATTTGGTAGAGTTTAAAGTACTAAATTTTACTTTATTTCGTATTGACTTTGTAAAAGTTTATTAATTCTTGCTTTCAATTGTTGTAAATTAATATTATTAGCTGAGATCGAACCTGAAACTATTTTGAAATTTCTGGTGAGCGGTTTTAAACATCGCTTTATTTTCTATAAGAAACCCCAAATTTCGTGTTATAAAATTTGAATTTAGTACTTTAAACTATACGAAATTTCTTTAATTTATCAAAAGAAAATATGTAGGAAAATCTGATATTACGAAGGTGCACAGAAAAAAATGTACACCATATTGATGAATTCTGTTCATTTTATTGAAGAACCATTCATAATATTAATGGATAACGACATCAATGTTATGAATTCGACCATAAATATGATGAACGCTTGGCAATGGTCGAAAAAGTGTTCTTCAATATGATGTATGTGAAGAATACGTTTCATCATATTAATGGACCAGAACATAAAATACAACATATTTTACTTCATGTTGAAGAATGCTGTTAAATCAAATTCCAATAAAAAAAAATAATTTTTCGGTCATTTTTATGCCGTACTTCTCAATGCTCAAGTAGTTCTTGCATGTTATTTCTTATATAATGCTTGTTCAACACGCACAAATTAGTAAAATGTTTTCTAATATATTTATTTATAATTAAAACTTTATATTAATAAAATGTTTTATTTATAAAAAATATATTTAAAAAAAAAATTGTTTGAATACATTTTTTTTTGGAAAATTTATAGAAAATAATTTCCAAATTATTCTATTAGTCTTCTACATCAACCATTTTTTTCTTATTACAAGATGATACAAAAATTGAATGTTTATCAAAATAAAAGAAAAAAAATAATCGCAATCGATATAAATTGCATTAATTAATCAATCCAGCAATGAAATTCTCTAATTTAATGAAAATCTTTGTTATTGTTCGTTTTATATGCAATTGCGTTCGTTGATATGAATATTTTGTTTATATGAATATTTTGTACAGCCAATAATTTAGTCGGCGCAGTTTTAGCAAATATAATTGCTGACGAATATTCATATTAGCAAACGGAATTGCTGACTTCACGAAGAATAGCAAAAGTTTTTATTAAATTAATGAATTTCATTGCAGGTTTGATTAATGAATGCAAATAATATCGGTTGCTATATTTACGTCGATTTTTTTTCTGCGTAGTTTACTTGGGGCTATATAATGAAAAATTCACCGGATAGCTGTCAGTGTTGTATGTGGTGTTTGAATATAAGTGATCGGTTCACAGGTCACAAACGACTGATCATTTCTGACAGCAGACAGTTCTTCTGAAACGTTTTTCATCGGCCTAAATTCTGTTTGGTCGGTAGCTCAAGGTTAGTGCGTTGGACTGCGAGCCGAAAGGTCCCCGGTTCAAAACTGGACTGGGGCTAACAACTTCTTTTTATAGAAACATTTTTATATATCGCGCTACCTCTTGGTAGTAAATGGCAAACCAATGAGAGTAAAACATTGTCTATGACAAGTTCTCACCCGATGTTCGGATTCGGAAATAAACAACTGTGGGTCCCTCACTTTGAGTACAAATATAATAAGCACAGCTCAAAATGGTGAGAGAGCTATTATTATTATATTTTTATAAACTCTGTATCTTTTGATGTAGGGAATATTTTTGAATGCGGTTTTTTTGTTTGATTGGAAATTGATAAACTATGTTTTAAAGATACTAAACATAATCGACCTGTATAATAATCCAAAGTTTAACTTTTCTTTCCAATTTTAGTATATACAATAAAAAAATTGTTTGATGTAATTAGTTTTTTATAACTATTTGGCAAACAAAAATTTTTTTTTTTTGGTTTGAAATTTTCAACCTCTGAAAATGTTTGAAAAAGTGTGAATTTGTGAATTGTGTTTTTTCACTTTGAGTTCTAATATCTCCGTGAGTTTTAAAGGTAATGCGCTCAGGTTATATTTTATTAAATACTGTGTTTTTTTATCTGTATTTTTCAAAAACAACCGATAGTCACACTTTGGCCGATACCCTGGCTGATACAGAAAAAAATACTATATAAATAATAGTTTTTTACTATTAAAAATATTCAATAGGATTATTATTTTAATCGGAAAATACCATTAAATACTAGAACCATGACATTGCTATTGAGTTTATATTAAAATTTTTATTTTTTGTATACTATTAAATCAATAATTGTCCTATTGACCAATTTTAATGGGATTTGAGGGAATTTTTTTCTGGGTGTAGAGGCGTTATAGCTGAATTATTTTTGAACTTGAATGTTATCCACCAAAAACCTTCAAAAGTTTTAAGGCTGCAAAATTAATACTCCTTCACAGCATATTAAGATATTTCGAATCAAAAGATTCGACGCAAAACTAGATATTAACTAATACAGCGAACAAGTTTAATTGTATTGAAAAAAAAAAACATGGTGGAAAAAATTATCTGTGATTTTAATTATCACGGGAAAAAAAAATTATCTTAAGCATGACATATCTGGAAAAAATGAGTTGGCAATTTATTTTTAAATAATGAAGCCAATCGATAAGTTCTTTAAAATCAAATTGGAGGAAAATTCTCCATGGAATGGTCTCTGGGAAGAATTATTTCGATAATGGATATTTAAAACATTTTTGTAAAATGAAAGCTCTCGAAAAGTAAAATCAAACTATAGAATATCATAGAATTTAACCTACTATAAAATGTTCACTTGCTAAAGCTATATTTTATTTAACGTTAAATTATTCAAATTTCCGAAATACATTTGAAATGAGTTCTGTTATATTCAAAATTATGCTGCTTTTTTGAGTTCGGTATAAATATTTGTTTCCCGTCACTTAATGCCATTTCCTTTATTATGCTCATTTCCGAAATTACGAACGCATTATTATTATCAAACACATCAAAAGCGATATCAGTGAAGCAGCATCAACCCTTCAAGTAGCTACTGAGCTACTGTCACTCTTAACAAATCCACTTTTGAGCCATGCACTTGTCCCAACATCAACGTCAAATTATCATCTCAATTGTCTCCAAAGAATATTTTCCACTTTTCAATTCTTTCGTAGTTTTTTTTTTTTTGTTGTATTTTTTGACACGTTGTTGATGCACCATGGAAAATTGAAAATAACCCTGCGGCTTATAGAGCCACATCTGAGGATGCAGTATAAAGTATTACAAAACAAATAGATCCCACGGGAGTTGAACATATTACACACAGGAACACATAAAGGATAATAACATGCAAGGAAGATGTGCTGGAACGTCATCCTCGCAGCCACTTGACATTTTCGGTGTCGTATTCATTTCACTTTGCGGTTGTCAAGCATCCAATCATTTGACAGACACCGCCGCCACCTCCAATTTTTGCGGTTTGCATCACAAAATAAAAAGCAGCAGCCGAAGAGAATAAGTTCAACCGACCTGAAAAGGATTCAGTTATGACTGCGTGAAGAATTAGATTATAAAATTCAAATACTACAACACAAAATGGTTTTCTGCCAATTCGTAGCATTCAGAATGATCATTTATAGCTCCATTCTGTGATGTCAGTGCAAATGTCAAAAGTGTTTGATGCTTCGTTTGTGCGGCTTTTGTTCGTGTCATGTTTGACACTTTTTATTATTGTTACTCTCGTCGTCACGACGTTTACTACGAATTCGGTGGTTTCTATTTTGCATAATTTGTTCGGTGAATTTTGCATGCAATCTACCTTTGATCCATATCCAATTATAAGATTTTTTGGAACTGAGGGATTACTGAAGTTCTACGTAATTTATTCCAAATTTACGGTTTTCAGAAATTTAAATAATTTTGTAGCAAACAGTTTCATATAAGCCTTATGGGAAATAATAAATTTTAGGCATTCGGAATTGTGATGATATCGTTTCACAATCTCAAATTGTTTTGGATGTTTTTACATATTAATATATGTAATATTGTTATCAGATGGTTAATTTCGAATAGAGCTAATGGTTACACACATTTTGTAAATGAGAGAAACTGGGTTAATATGAAAGTATTTTTTAATATACAACTAAGTTTTATTACTACTTTATTTATTTTTAGTTAATACAAAATGTATAATAAATTTATTATTTTTTTGTAATATATGAACGGCGGCTCGTGTTGGGCATAAAATGTTTGTTCTAAACATTTATTTAATAAACACATCTGAAAGTTGTTTTTGTCGCCAAAATCTTTAGGTAAGAATAAAAAATATTTTTTTTTTTCCGAATTACCAATAATACCCTACAAACCATTAGAAGATAATTTTTGAATTCGATAAAATGAAGTTTAATTTACTATATGAAACTCAAAATATCTTGAAATTGAATTGTATGTTTTTTGGAATTATTGTCAAATAAGAACATTTTCTGAATAAAATAAATTTGTTTATCGAATATGAACACTTTTATGATATTTACTCGATATCTATATTGACAAAAAATAACGATATCGTTATAGATACGTTCGTTTTTATCAAAAATCCTATCGTTTTCGTCTCATTTTGGATTATCGAAAACGATAATTTGGGCATATAAACGATATCGCTTGATATCGTAAAAATATCGTTTGGTTTGCTGGGTAGTTTCCATTCTAGATTTTTTATTTTGTAGATAGATGATGTAGCCGCGGTGGCTCAGTGGTTAGTGCGTTGGACTGCGAGCCGAAAGGTCCCCGGTTCAAGCCTGGACTGGGGCTAACAACATCTTTTCATAGAAACATTTTTCTATACTGCGTTACCTCTCGGCAGTAAATGGCAAATCTACGAGAGTAAAACATTGCCTATGAAAAGCTCTCACCCGCCGTTCGGATTCGGCAATAAACTGTAGGTCCCACCACTTTGAGTACAAATATAACACGCACAGTTCAAAATGGTGAGAGAGCTCGGCCTAAGTTCTTATAGGACTGTAGTGCCAAACTATTATTATAGATAGAGGACCGACTACATATCAAATTTCAAATTAAGTTTCAAATTAAACAAATGAAATGGCATTGTATTATATATTTTTACTTTCAGTATTTTCACATCTTACGTACTAGGTAAACTAAATTACTGGAAAATTACTCATATAAAATAAATTAATTCAAGAACATTTAATACCAAATACTAATATTAAATATTCTTGGATTCAATCATTTCTGAAATATTTTATAGGTTTAATTATCCAGTAGTTAAGTCAAAAATAAATATGCTACAGTGGTTCATAATATATTTATTTTACTCAACATTTTTAACCAACCACTTTAAGAATAGAAAATGGGTATTATAAATCGGAATCCTGAGTCCAGATTAGTTTCTGTCCCATCTGTTTTGTAGGAATACCTAAAATTCAACCACAAAAAATTAAAAATCCCTTTTTCATAAAATTACTGCTAAGAAAATTTTTTATTCAATACCGATAATTCAAATAAGTCAAATTTTTGTATAGTATATATATTTTTTTATTGCACGGTTGTATTTTCTACTGAAATTTTATTGAATTTTAGAATTAGTATTTTGAATTTCTATCTAACTCGCTCTAATTTTGTTTACAAGAATGTGGGTTTGTTGGATATTTCTAGCCACAAAAGACAAAACCAAAAGGGCGAATTCGAAAAATTGAAAATGTTGTCATGCCAAAAGGGCGAATAATTTCTTTTTTTTGCTCTAACTTTTTATTGGTGCACGATAAAATAATGATGAAAAGGCATTAATTGTTTGTTTTTAAAGCAGCTATTGATTGTCATCATTATTTTAAATGAATTTTCAACATATTAATTTGCCGTATGTTATTCGCCAGAATAAATATTTATTTAAATAATGATTCCAATCGATATGTGCTTTAAAACCAAATAATTAATGGCATAACATCACTATTTTATCTTGCACCAATAAATAGTTATAACAAAAAAAACCAAAAGATTTGCCCTTGTGGCAGGAAAAGATGGTTTATTTATACACTCAAAATAAAAAGATAACTCTGATTTCTAAATCTTAGCAAACTTTAATTTGAATTTACAGCATATTTTTATTTGCAATAGCGAGTTGTTGTATAATGAAATAAATATGTATAAACGCTATGAAAAATGCGGGAAAATATTAAAATACAGAAAAAAAATATATATATATTTTTTATGATTTGGAGTTAACAACTATTAGTTAAAACAACTAAAATAGTCTGCTTTAGTAGAATAAAAAATGTTTGCTTAAACAGCAATTACACTTTGCTGTTTTTTTACATTTGATTTGGAGTGTAGGAAATACGAAATGATTAATTAAGATCCTATTTTGAAACAGGGAATTTTACGATATCTGTAGGGGAAAGGTCCGTATGTTGGACATAGTTTTGTATTTTGTCTATAACATTATGTGTGCAAACAAGTTGGTGGAATAATATATTTAAATTTAAAGTGCATTTAATGGGCTATCTTTTATAGAAGAAACTTTTATGGTTACATAAAAATTAAAAAAAATACAGCCTACTTTCTGAAGAACAAAAAAAGCGCAACAAAAAAATTGGTACGTAGGTTGGGCTACTACGAAAAATCGTTAAAAACGTTTCAAAAAAGACCGAAAATGAAGTATTGTAATTATAAGGACTTCGTCGAATAAAATTGTCCGTTACATATCTTCCCATGATGTGCTATTGCAAGATTGAAATTAAAAAAATTTGATCATAATAGCTCTGAATTAAATGGCAGAAAATAATTTGTGTCAGTTATAGTCAATACAAAATTTATTTAACGCGAAAATGGCAAAATAAGTGCGAGAAAATTTAATTAAAATTTTTCAAAAACAACCTAGTTGGTCTTTTAAAAAAATTGCCAAGGAGGAAGGGGCTAACCCAAAGACCATTTCTCGAGTTATCAACCGCTTTAAGGAAGACCTGAGTATTGATCGGAAGATAGGTTCTGGTAAAAAAAAGACCACATGATCGTGAAAAGTCGAAGAAGGTTGTGAATATTTTAAAGAAAGATCCAAGCATATCCGGAAGGAAATTGGCGAGAAAGGCGGATTGCTCAGAATATTTCGTGCGCAGGACTAAGAAAGAAGCTGGGCTGAAGACGTACAAGTTCCAAAAATTTCCGGATAGAAATGCCGTCAAGAATGAAACCGCAAAACAAAGAGCTAAAAAGCTGAACTAAGAATTTTTTAAAAAATTCGATTGCTGCATAATGGACGACGAAACTTATGTTTTAGCGGACTTTTCTCAGCTACCTGGGCAGGAATTTTATACAGCCGATTCTCGAGGAAATGTCGCTGAAAAATTCAAATCATAAGAAATGACAAAATTCCCAAAGAAATTCCTTGTTTGGCAGGCAATTTGCAGTTGTGGAAAAAGGAGCAGCTCATTCGTGACATCGGGTACAATTAATAGCGAAATATATGTGAAGGAATGCTTGCAAAAGAGATTGCTTCCATTTTTACGCCAACATGAAGTGTCCACATTTTTTTGTCCCGACCTCACTTCATGTCACTACAGCAAAACGGCCTTAGAGTGGATCCAACAAAATGCAGTGATTTTGGTGCCTAGAGAAGCCAATCCACCAAACTGTCCAGAACTCAGGCCGATTGAGAGATACTGGGCTTTAGTAAAAAGGGAGATGAAGACAACAAAAAAAGTGGCCAAAGACCTTCAAGACTTTAAAAGAAAGTGGTCTTCAGCAGCTGTGAGGGTGTCGGACACTACCATTACAACATTAATGGAAGGGGTTCCGGAAAAATTAAAACTTTTATTAAAAAATATTAATTTCTGGTTTTTTATATATTTTTTTTTAAATCTAAAAATAAAATATTTTATTCTATAAAAATTCGATGACCAGATTTCTAAATTTTTCATTTCTGTAGCGGACAATTTTATTCGACGCAGTCCTTATTATCGTTTTTCAACCAATCTGTATAATTTTTTATTTAATAGAACTAGCAAAATCGTGAACTGGTAATGATTATTTATTTTGATATTTTATACGTAAATGTGAACCGAAAACCCTTTATTGAAAAATCATTCAAAATTAACTAAAAATGTTTCGATCTGACACTCTATATTAACAAAAAAACAATTAGCAATTATATGCGAGGAAAATCTTTGTTAGTGCTTCTAATAATGAGAAAATGGGTGACCCAACCTAGCTTGAGAAAAATTCTACATATTTTTTCTGCACCAAATTTTGATAGAAAACTTGTTTACATTATAAAAAGGTTTTCATCAACGGTATTTTAATGCAATTAACTTTGATTTTATAATGAAAATTGATTGCCTCATCAACACTTTAAAAAGTCAACAAAAAAACTTTTTTTGAGTACATTTTAGTATTCATAAAAAGAATATTCAATACACAGAAAAAAATATATCATATTGATGAACTCCGTTCAGCAAGCTATGATTCATATTATTGAAGAACCATTCATAATATTAATGACTAACGACATCAATGTTATGAATGCGATCATAAATATGATGAACGCTTCGTAACTGCCGAAAAAATGTTCTTCAATAATCATATTAATGAATATAATACAACATATTTTACTTTATATCGAAGAATGCTTTTCATCAAACAAAATTTCAATCAAAATATTTATTTTTCTATCATTTTTTTGATATACTTCTCAGTTCTCAAGTAGTTCTTGTATGTTATTTCTTCGATAATGCGTGCGCTTGCATAAATTAGTGAAATGTTTTATAATATATTTATAATTACAACTTTTTAGTAATAACAATTATATTTATAAAAAAAAATATATTTTTTTTTTTTCGAAAAATACCAATTTTTTTTTTCCAAAAAAAGTTTTTTTTCTGACAATCTTTTTTCGGACCAATTTTTTTCCGAATTTTTTTTTTTGATTTTTTTTTTGGGATAATTTTTTTTTCGGTTATTTTTTAATTAACATTTTTACTACACTTTTTTTCCAATTATATTTTAATTTTTTTTTCTTTTTTTTGTAAAAAAATATTAGTTCAATAATATTCTTCATATTGAATATTATATTAAAAAATATTATGAACAAATTCATCAATATGACGATTCAAATTCATTGTTTTGTATATTTCGTTCTTACTATGATGTTCGATGGTATGAATCAGTTCATATATATAATGAATACATACATCAATATATCATTTAATGAACGGTGGTATCAATATAATGAATCTGGTAGTTCGTGAAAAATTCATAATATTTATGCAACATTCATCATTTTGATGTAGTTTTTTTCTGTGCACCTTTAAATAGGTTTTTATATGTATACCACATTTTATTAATACCATTGCTTAATGCGTCAAACTGTTATAAAGACCTAATATGACAATTTAATTTTCACTCGTTACTGTCACGGCAGCTGCACACCAGCGTCCAGTCATATTTAAACTCACGACGATGGACACACTAATTCTAAGCCTCGATAAGGACATAATAATTATGAAATAATCCAGAAATAATTCCCGCAAACACTCCCAAAGGGCAGCTTGACTTAAAATGCGCTTTGCCTGTTTGTTTAAAGGTTTAACCATTTTATTTGATTTTTATAGGCTTCGTGGAGAAACGCAAAAACAAAAACGAAGAAAACAGAAAACAAATTCCGCACATTCACTCAATTTTGAATGCTGACATCTTATCTAAACGAGATCTGGATGGTGCACATGTGCGACTGCGACTGCGCCCAACACTCAAGCACTCGAAGGGGTTTCGAAAAGCAAAAAAGCAGAAAAGAAGCTACAGAGTGACGCGACGGAGCCCAGCAAATACTACGCGAGCTGAGCTTGTTGTGGCTGATGCTTTTGGTCATTTTAATGGAAATGGCAGTGGAAATGTCTAAATTACTATAATTAAGCTTAAGCCTCGCGCAAACACAGCGCGCTGCCTGATATCTGGGCACTGGCATCAAGCGGCACAGCGGCACGGCGGATCGGCGGCTCTGGCATCGAGAGGCCTCCTGAATGAACGCAGCATTCGGCTGGTTGCATTTATATCGCTGACAATCTTAGCTGCGTTGAGTTGACTTGAGACTTTGAGGCTCTGAAGCTCTGAGTGACGTTCAAGACGTACCCAGGTGTTAACTAGAAAGCATCATGGATGTTTTTTTTTGTAACTCAAACAGGTTACAAAAGGTTTTGTCAAATGTCGTAAAGCATTTGGCAACCGCCATAATTTAAACAAGAGGCTTTAAAAGTGCTTTTTAATCATTTAAGAGCCGCTTTTAGTCAAATTTAATAAGTTAATGTGTGCAACAGCGTGTTTAAATTGCAATAACAAACACCCTCTGTACAAATAGCCCTGCCTGGTACCTGCTGCATTATATAAATATTTACATAAAATATACATATTGCGTCGATTGTCAACAACATGATCAGCAACAACAGCCTCAGCACCAGCAAAATGCGCCCCAACAAAAGCAACAGCAGCAGCAACAACAAGAACACCAACGCATTTGATGTCGTCCTCAATGTTATCGTCAACTCATCCAACAGACAGACATACCACAGGACAGACAGACATACATTCGCATAGACAGACGGCACACAATTTACATAGTATTTCGCTATTAATTAAATTACATTGCGTTGATTGCAACGGAAGGATGCCAAAGGACTAACGCATGCAACGGTGCATGTGCAGAGACCCTGTAGGAAAAACAACGTTTGGTGACAATCGATGCACAACAAAATTGTTGCGTTAATTTGTCCGTCATCGATAACAGTTTTGATTTTTCCACACTGATGCCCCTACGTCAGGTTAGAAACATAAAATAGCATTTGGCCCTGCAAAGTATTGATGTAATTTCCATCATTTTCATATAAAGGCCATACAAAGGTGTACTTTATAGTCATCAATAATAAAATTATACATTATCCTCGATTCCTAAATTAATCCCTTGTCACTGATTCCTGCTATTTTATAAAAAAATTCCGAAAATTCTATCGAAATGAGAAATGTTGAAAAATTATTCTGAAAAAAAAAATTAAAAACGTTCTATTGAAACGAAAAGTGTTTGAAAAATTATTCTTCAAAAAAAATTTAAAAATTTTTACTAACGAGACCAAGTTTTTACATGAGACTATGAAAAATCTTTAAAACCACTAAAAACAAAAGTACTGAAACCGTAACCGATATCCGTTTAAATTGAAGAATGTCATTCACAAAATCGTTTTCGTAACCGAAAAATCAGAAATTAACCAATATCAGAAATAGCCTCATATTCAAAACCAAAATAAACGATTAAGGTCTGAAAAAAAAAACTGAGGAATTTTATTTTAAAAGAAATCTTTCGGTACAGATCAGAAATCTTTCGAAACAAATAACTATTAGACGAAACTGACGTAATTTTAAACAAATTTCAATGTTTTTAAAGTCAAGTACCATGAAATCCTAATACGTAAGACGAAATTTTTACATACAATTTTAATTTTAATTGGATATACAGAAAGTGGGTTTAAGCTTCAGGCATTGACGAAAATCTCTAAAATCTAAATTCGATATAAAAATAAAGCCACTTTACGTATTGTTCAAGACATCTGGCGCCTCTGAGTTGTGTTCATCAAGGCGATTATATGAACATCAAATATCATAAACTTTAATTTTCTGAAGTATTTTATTGTAAGGATTATCTTCGACATTGAACGTTTGTTCACCATAATCGTTGAATGCCAAAGCTAATCCTTACCAAGAAATACTTCAGTAATGTACCATTCATCAATTTTATGGATTTGTTCATTAATATGATGATTTCTTCAGCATTGATGGTTTTTTTATCATATCATTGTATAAATGAACGGGTTTTACTGCGTACCACAATTAATTGTTTATACATATTGATGTATTTCGTTCTTCAAACCATTATTCATTGTATTGAAAAACGATTCATAGTATTGATAACTATAAAACATCAATGAAATGAATTCATTATGAATTTGATGAATGATCGAAAAAGTATTCTTCAATATGATGAAGTCTATGTGAAGAATACGTTTCATCATATTAATGAACAAATACATAAAATACAACATCATATAGAAGAATGCTGTTCATCAAATCAAAATTCAATATTCATTTGTCGTTCATTTTTTGCCATACTTCCCAGATCTCAAGTAGGTCTTGTTTATTATTTCTTATATAATTCTTGCTCGACATGCATAATTAGTAAAATGTTTTCTAATATATTTTTTGTAATAACCATTTTTTACTAAAAGTAATTATATTGTTACGAAAATTCAGTCTACGGAAAACTGTTTTACAAGTTCGTATCTCTGGATTGTGTACAAAATAAAAACACTCTTATATTTGGTTTAAATTATAACAAATAACTTTATTAATTCACTTTAATAAACAACTTTACTAATAACAAATACTAACAACTGCTGCATGTCCACTTTTTAACTTGACATTGTTCTTACACGAGATGCACTCGACCACTTTCCAATCACTACTGAAGTGCTGTGCCTCAGATGCGTCGCCCTTATATACTGCATGCATCAGTTCGAAACGTTTCGACAAGCTTCGGACATGTTTCGAGAACCTTCTACTCGTTTCGTGAATGACGCATGCCACTGGCATCTGATTCGCACTCATGTGTTTTAATGTGTTGATCTTCCCTCTCTTTCTCGCACATTGCTTAGTGCGCTAAATTGGCTTGCGTTTCATTTACTCTTGCACAGTGGAGCAAATTTCCTCTTTTCGTAACAATATTATAAAAAATATATATATTTTTTTTTAAAACATATTTTGTTCAAACATTTTTTTTTATCGAAAAACTTAATTTTTCGGAAATTTTTTAAAGAACAATAAATATTAACCCGTCGAATTATGACAAGGAAATGTACAATTGTTTATATTATATTTTCAACCAATGAATTCAAATCGAGAAAAAAATTCAAATTTCAGATTTTACCTCTACGATTCAATAAAACCTAGGCAACTGAAATGGTATCGTTATATGAAATGACCAATTTATAAAAATTTAAACACTATTTTCAGAGATACAGTTGTTCAAAGTTACAAAAAATCGAAAGGGGTGAGTTCCGACCTCAGACCGGTTTATTGAAGAATGGCTCTTTTGTAACATAAAAACATTTTCCATGTCCTAAAGTATTAAATTTGAAATTTGTGGTTATTAATGAAAACGTTGAAAGACCATTTATTCTTAAAATTCTGAAATAAAGTAAAAGATTTGCCCATAATATGTTGACTTACCTAATTATTTTGTTATTAATGACCCATTTTTATTAATGACCTATTTTTATACTCTACACTAAGAGTGAAAGGGTATTATTCAGTTTGGTACGCCGTTTGTAACACCCAGGAATTTGGACGAATAACCCATTTTTAAAAGCACTATAATCGAATTTAAAAATGAATTATTTCATATTCGTTTAAGAAATGTACCAATGATTCAAAGTTTTAATTTTTACGGAAATATTTATATATTATAAAATACAAAATTTCCTATTGGGGTAGTCGTACTACTGCGTATGTATGTTTTTGTATGTAGCTGTTTGTATTTGTATGATGATTGTTTATAATTGTTAAAGGATTAATATGTGCAACCGAATACATGGAGGGTAGCACATACACACACACACACTCCCCAAAACAAAGTTATCGCAATTGCAAAATTCCGACGGTGGTAACACGACGACGGATGCAACAGAATTTCACTAACTGCAGATTTTCCGCGATGACATGCCACAAATACACACAAAGGGGCACTTGGTATGGATTTTCCGATGATTATATTTGGAGGTATGAGTGGTGCTTTGGTCAGACTTGATTGGTGATGTCTTTATGAGACAGGAGAGCCATGACAAAGTAGGAGTAGTTAATGTCATGATCAGTTCCCGATCATGACAATTATTTATAGGGTAAATCAATAAAGTTTTAGATTGAAAAATATTCCTTCTTCTACAATGATGATATCGCGAATATAAACATTCCAAAATGTTTAAATTCCAAAATGTTTAAGTTTTTGTTGTTTACCGGATGCGACAATTTACATAATCGCCTACCACAATCGAACTAATTATAAACAAATTCCATTCAACATAAATTAGATATGTCTTTGAAAGAAAACCACTCTGGCTTCAAATTAAACTCTTTTCATAATAACAAAAAAAAAAAATTCCCCAATTGATCGAATTTCGTAAGTTTCCTTCCTGCGTTATTGAAAGCAAAACATATTGTGGAGCAGGATGTTATCGCACTTTAAATAACAAACAAAACAACAAACACTCTTCTGGGCCCAGCCCCACTAAATCAACCTAATGGTCGAATGGTTGAAGAAGGTGCATAATGAAAACAGCATCAGTCACCCACAATGCCCACCACAAATCGAGAGATAGGCAGGCGAGACAGTCAGCTTTCGACTGATACAACCCAGTCAACCCATTAATTCACTTGCCGGTTTTTCTCTAATACAAACAACACTTAAACGAATTCCATCTGTTATTGATTGCTGAAATTGGAACAGCATTCATTTTCGGGGTGCTAAAAATAGGCAGAAATTATTGTAGAAGAAACAAAGTTCTTTTTTTTTCCTTTTTTCAATTCTAATATGTGATACATACACAGAAATCCAAATATCTGAAGTATTTTATAGAGCATGTTAGGAGACATAATGACCGACAATTAAAAAGTACTTATTGAATTAATAACTTGATATTTACATATATGGTTTATAATATGATGTAATAACAAAAATTCAGTTTTCAAAACCAATTTTTGGAATATATGTTGATGACTAAACTATTAATGTGGAGTTAAAATTTTCGGATATACGTATTTTATTAATACTACAAATATATATTTCAGTTTTCGATTTTTTTATGAAATTTTTTATTATAATGATTTATAATTCAATATTCTTTTTTTATAAAAAAATAGTATTTTCTAGTAATTTCAATTCACATTATATTGTCACTGTCATGCCAAAGTGGCGAATGTGCATTTTTAAAAATGTTGGGAAATCAAATTTTAAAGTTTGAAGTGCTTTAAAAATTTTGCAAAATTTATTTTCTTTCAAATTTTTTCTGTTATTTTGGTTTATTCGTCAATTATTATAACGTTTATAAAATATATTTAGATTTGGACAACCTACTGAATTATAAATACGGATTTTATGAGGCTAATATCCTGAACAAAACGCAAATATTTTTGTTTTTTATGCTATAACTTTTTATTAGCGCAAGATAAAATAGTAATGTGACGGCATTAATTGTTTGCTTTTAAAGCACCTATCGATTGGCATAATTAATTAAAAATATTTTGTCAAACATTAATTTGCCATTTGTTATATGCAGGAAAAATTGTTAGGAAAATATTTTTAAAAAATGATGCCAATCGATAGGTGCTTTAAAAACAAACAATTAATACCTTCACACCACTATTTTATCTTTCACCAATAAAAAAGTATAGCAAAAAACGAAGGAATTGAAAGAATTGAAAATCTTGTCATCCCAAAAGGGCGAATCTTTTCGTTTTTTTGCTATAACTCTTTAATGGTACAAGATAAAATAGTGATGTAAAGGCAATTATTGTTTGTTTTTAAAGCACTTATTGATTGGCATCATTATTTATAAATATTTTGCCAACATTTTTTTCCAGCAAATAAAAAATGACAAATTAATGTTTGCCAAAATATTTCTAATTATTGTTGCAGAAAACAAACAATAAATGCCTTTACACCACTATTTTATCTTTTACCAATACAAAGTTATGGCGAAAAAACGAAAAGATTCGCCCTTTTGGCATGACAAGATTTTCAGTTTTTCAAATTCGCCCTTTGGGTTTTGTCTTTTGTGGCTAGAAATATCCAAGAAAATGACACGCGATTTTGGCACAGTATACTTGAGGATTGAAGCCGCGGTAGCTCAGTGGTTAGTACGTTGGACTGCGAGTCGAAAGGTCCCCGGTTCAAGTCTGGACTGGGGCTAACATAGAAAACATTCATAGAAAACATTTTTCTATACCGCGCTACCTCTCGTCAGTAAATGGCAAACATACTAGAGTAAAACATTGCCTATGAAAAACTCTCACGCGCCGTTCGGATTCGGCAATAAACTGTAGGTCCCACCACTTTGAGTACAAATATAACACGCACAGCTCAAAATGGTGAGAGAGCTCGGCCGAAGTTCTATACAGGACTTTAGCGCCAAACTATTATATTATTATTATTTATACTTGAGTATAAACTGCATTCAAAAATATAAAAAATATAACAAATTGCACATTCACCCTTTTGATTTGAACATTTTGAATTCTTTTGAAAACGATTCTTTTACTCATAAATTGAATTTAAAATCCTTTGAGTGAAGTTTTCTCATCCACATTCTTTGGTTTGGACTAACTAAATGAATTTTCTATAATAATTTTCATTTTTGAAATACATTACATAGTTTTTTCAAATTAATATCGAAGTTAAAACGTTTAAAAAAAATTATTATGTAAAATTTATCCTCAATTATAAAATGTATGAATTAATTTTGTTTGAAACCGATTCTTTGTATTCAATATTGATTGAATTTTTTATTTATTGAAAATTCATAACTTATTTATAACTTCAGAATCCAATTAAATCTAATTAAAGTGTTAAATAATAGATAAAATATCCACCATTAACATATATAATTTTAAAAATTTTAAAAAGGTAGCTTTTTGAGATATGTCCTTTTGAAACATACTTTGTTCCAAACTGACAACTATTAAATCAACATGGCATTGAATTTATATGACATCTTTTTGGAAATTTTATTATCTGTAAGATGACACTTTACAATTTTAATTCGCTTCACTATTGCTTAGGTTACATTCAATTGATTAGCACCACTATTGTGATATTTTTCATGCAGTTTTTTCAAATTTCAAAGCACCGTATCTCAGAAACCGCACCATCTGGAAAGCTGAAATTTTGCCAATATCATTTGTATGTGTTTTTTCACTATGCGTCCAAGTTTCATCAAATTCTGAAATGGAGCTGCCTAAATTGGATTTTTTTTTTAGGATATTTGATATGGAATGACTCATTCAACGATTTAAATTTAAATTTTCTGTTTAGCAATACAGAAAAAAGGGGTTTCAAATTAATTCAGTGCACACTCTATGAATTGTGGTTTTTAATTCTTATGAAAACAATACCGATATAATATAAAATGAAACACCTGAATTGTTCTAGGAAAAAAGTCTATTCAAATATTTTTATTTCAATTTTCTTTTCCGAAATATAAAAAAAATGTTTTTTAATTAACTCAATAAGTATGAACGATTAAAATTCTTTATAAAACCGTTAATTGTATCGATACATCGTATTTAAAAAACGCTCTGAATTATTTTTTTTTTTAATTAACCAACATGTGTTGATTTGAACAATAAGAATTCGTTCAAAATCGTTTTTCCCTATTTATTAAATTTCGAACGAATTGTCTATAATAATAATTATAGGACTGTAGTATAAGTCCTATAATAACTTAGGCCGAGATCTCTCACCATTTTGAGCTGTGCGTGTTATATTTGTACTCAAAGTGGTGGGACCTACAGTTTATTGCCGAATACGAACGGCGGGTGAGAGCTTTTCATAGGCAATGTTTTTACTCTCGGAGGTTTGCCATTTACTGCCGAGAGGTAGCGCAGTATAGAAAAATGTTTTCTATGAAAAAATGTTATATAGTCCCAGTTCAGGCTTGAACCTGGGACTTTTCGGTTCGCAGTCCAACGCACTAACTACTGAGCTACCGCGGCTTCATCAATTCACATCAATTTACTATTGAATAAATTTTCGGTTAAAATATCTCTTCAAACGATTTATTTGGATTTTTATATATTTTTCAATACAAAAATGTGATATTAAATGAATTCAATCGATATTCTTGAACTTGAACGATTTAGTTCTTTTTAAAACCATTTGATAAATCTAATTTGAATTTGTTTGAATGAAAATTTTACACAAACTAAATCCACATTCTATAAATGAAAATATTTGAATTGGACAATCTCACAAAATATCTATAAAATGTCCTTAAAAATTAATTGTGTGTCATTTTTTTTTTGGAAAAAACATTAGAATTTATTGGGAAAACAATTTATACAATTTATAGTGATCATGTCATTATTTGAGGTGCTCGGGATATGACGAGGCCCATAAGTTCCTTGTACCGCAGTGTCCTGATCATGTATTGACCTCTGGCCATGATCATGTACTGATCGGGCCATTCCCCATTTTAATATTTACCCGACAATTGCCTTGTCTGAGCCCGTGCATAATAGGGTTCCTCTCATTAATCTCGATCATTGCCTGATACTAATTTCGTTATGAGGAACATATAATGTAGCTATGATCGGGAACATTGACTGTTTAGATAATGTAAACCCTGCTATGGTAAGCATGATAAGGGCATGCAAAGGCAATGATCATATTTTCCCTAATAGGGCTTACCCAACGAAAACCCGATCATTTCCCGATGGCGCATCGGGCAAATTTCTACTATTGAATTTAAATTAATTTCAACATCATTTTGTATTGATTAATCAAATTTAAAATGAATGAAATTTCGAAAAGTCGATTACTTTTTAATAAGACTTATTACTGAAAAATGTAATTTAAAATAATTGAATTTAAGCAATCCATATTATTCGACTTGAATAATTCAAACTCATTTAAAAATCATTTTGTATTGATTAATCAATTTTAAAATGAATGGAATTTCGAAAAGTCGACCACTTTTTAATAAGACTTATTACTGAAAAATCAAATTTAAAAAATTTAAATTTAAGCAATCCATATTATTTGACTTAAACAATTTTAATACATTAGAAAAACCTTTTGTATTGATTAATCAAACTAAAAATGAATGGAATTTTGAAAAATGGATCAATAGTTGACAAAATTCTATTTATTAGAATATGAACTTTTTAATAAGACTTATTACTGAATCGAAATATGAATGAAATGGGCACTGGTGTTGATTTTTGATCGATGTGAATCAAAGAAACATGGACAATTCACACAATAAGGTATAATGCTGATTTTAATATTTTTAAAAAGATCAACATTTGAGAAATCACCAAAAGACAACTTTTATATGAAGAGTAATATAACAAAATATTCTAATTCCAGAATTTTGTTGTTGTATATTTCCAAAATAACTCTTAAAAACAGCTATACTAAAATTTTAGATTAAACACTTATTCCACTATTCTTCAAATGTATCTTTATAAGTATGTTGAAAATTAACCCATTACACATTTCGAAATAATAATTGTTTCATTTTTACAGCCAATTAGGTTCCATAACATGTTAATATTCCTGGAATAAAACATTTCCACGGACACGCAGAATTAATGTCCTTGCGCCGCTGATTGCTTTGATCTTCAACAGTTTTACAAGCAATCAAAAATATCAAAAAAAAAACTTAAAATTAAAAATAAATTCGTTGGATCACGCAACTAACCTGCATGAGTCCAAAAATAAATGAAAACAAAAAACACATTTATGACGTCAAATAAAATGCATGCCACCGATTATAGACGTTGAAAAAAAAGTGCAATTGATACATAAGCGGATCCTTTAGAACCTCTTACAGCAGCAATTTACACCAAGACATGACGATGACGATCGACGACCGACTGTGACGTTCCAAATGATGGTAGCTAATCAAACAGCGTTCGCCGACCAGACAGACGCATCCCAATACAAAGTAAAATCTCTCAATCATTAGAAGTGTCATAAAACTGAAATGAACACAAATAAAACTAATAAAAACCCTTTCGACTAGAAAGCCGACGATGCCGACGCAATCTAGGCAAACTACGGCATGAAACCGTACCGAAAAGGCAGTGTTACCCACAACTGAGTTGGCCACTAATCTACAAAATGTGAAAAAAAACGACACAGCCATGTTGGGCGACATGTTGTGCAAACATGCTACTGTATTAAACGATCGCAACGATCGACGATATCCATTTGTGTAACATGACGCATTAGCAACGCTGGAGAAAAAGTCGCACCAAACCTCGAAAAAGATCAGTTTCCAAGGAAAACACAGGGCAATTATTTTTTCAGTAACCAATACAATAAAAACAACAAGAACAACAAGTATGTAGTACCCAATAAAACACATTTTGTGTGCGCGAACTGCTGCGTGTCTCTGCTGTACGTTGACAATTAGTCCTTGATCCTTGTGATCATGCGATCGTTGTGATGTGATGCGATATGTGTCGGCGACGTCTAAGGCAGGCCCAAGAAGGTCGCGCGTTCAGTTCCGCACGGAAAGCGTCAAAGAAAATATTTTTGTTACGCGTCTCTCACTCTGCTGCATCAAATAAACAGCATCGTCGTATTGAAATTGGGTAAAATGTGCTAATTAGTGTTTACGATCGTTTGGTACGATCGTGCAGTAGCCTCAACTAAAGGGGATTTTCGTTCGTAACTGCGTCGAAGTTTTTATTTGTCTTCAATTATTGTAGAGTACAAGTTGTATTGTGTCCTTTACTACTTTGTAATAATGTTGGCGGCCAACATGTGAAGGTTGGTTTGTTGTTTCAGATGAGTTCAGTCAGTTTTTTTTTTAGTTTTTCGGTTTTTTTTTGAAAGGGTTGCCGACATCTATACCAATTAATAGTGATTTTCTAGATATAGCTTTGGGCTTTAACGTGGGTGTACACGTAGTCGGTACTCGTACTTGGCTTGATGGTGCACCAAAAAGGAAATCGAAATTTTGCTCATATCCGTCGGGATGCCACATTTGGTGCTTTTGGCAAAATTTACTTATGCCATAAGTTGATGTATTGGCCTCTGAATGTCCAGCTGCGTCTGCGTCTGAGGCTGGTAGAATGTAATGTGTAGGTGTTGTATTATTGCGGATTTTTTGTCTATGAAAACTGAAATATCCGCGTTAAAAATTATCAATCTCACACATTTTTTGATCAGCATCTGATCAGCACGGTGTTTATTTTATAATTAATGGCTCTGGACAGTGCACAGATTACATCTCAATTTGCTATTTGATTAGCAATGTTTTTAATTTCTTCTTTATCTTATTTTTCAACGATCACGGCACTTGGAAAAATTTAGGGTACAGTAGGCCTGATATCACAGAAAATTTTTAATTTTCTTCGTACTTTTTTTGACAATATTTTTAAGAAAATATTTTTTTTTTACATTTTTGTTTGCACATAAGGAATTGGTTATTATACCTAATAGAAATTTAGCCTGTTCGATGATCTATGTTTTGTCGATCTAACTGCGATAAAAAGTTTGATATCGTTGCTTTATTACTACCCAGTATGCCATTCGTATTGATATCGTTACGAGATTAATGCGAGTAGATGGAGAAATCACACTATGTCGAACCCATACTCTTAATGATATCGAATTGGACCTAGATGGTGGGTAGATATCGAAACGTTCTGTCGGAGTTTTCTCGATAAGAGACATTTTTCGAAATCGGAAAAATGATCAGAGTTAGAGATTGCTGCAAAAAATATTGCGATATCGATTTGATAAATGTTTAAATATCGTATCTTGTCAGAGAATTTGAATGTATGAACATTTTTAAAAATTAGAATCGAGAATGCAACGAGATCGAACTTTTTTATCGAAGTTAGTCGAGAAAGTTTCGAGGCATCGAATTTATTAAATTTTTCGTACAATAAAATTTTAAGAAACGGTACGACATTTAAATATTTATCACATCGATATCGCAATGTTTTTCGAATGAATGCTCGATATTCAATGCTATATCGATCAAATATCGTTTTTTTTCGTTTCGAATAAGCTTCATTATATCGTTACGATATCTGCGTACATCTTAGAATAAATTGTAATGTAAATAGATACGAAATCGTAATCGAGAATGAATTTCTCGATATCTCGAAACAGTTTTGAAGCGATATCGAATCGAATGGCAGACTGATAATGTCCCCTAGTTCCAATTTGCTCTATTATGAAAGACATGATCATGGCCAGATCATCATTGTGATGTAACTGGTAAGCCTAAGAGGTAAAAATATAATGACCCTTGATAGAAATAAACCGATATTATAACTGATAGAAAAGGTTTCAATTTTATACCGGTTTTACAATGGATTATAAAATGGTATAAATAAAAATATACAAAAATACTATAAGGTGTATTTATCTTTTTTTATTTTTTATTAAAATTAAAATATTTAGGTAATTGTGTCTTAGTTTGTGGGTGTTTAATATTTCGGTATTTTGCTCATAATATTGAAAATACACCCAGAAAAAGTACTATATAAATAATAGTTTTTTTACTATTAAAAATAGTCAATAGGATAAATTATTATTTTAATCTGAAAATATTATTAAATACTGACATTGCCATTGAGTTTATATGAAAAGGTTTATTTTTTATATACTATTAAATCAATAATTGTCCTATTAAGCAATTTTAATGGGATTTGAGGGAATTTTTTTCTAGGTGTAATATTAAAACTTAATCCGAAATGGTAAAGAAATGAAATCAGTAGACCGAAATCGTCGCGTTATAAATAATAATTTATCCTATTAACTATTTCTAATAGTAAAAAAACTATTATTTATATAGTATTTTTTTCTGGGTGTATGTTAATAAAATCAGGGACCGCAAAAACGGAAATGTGTGAATCCGGAATTGAAACTCATATACTTTTTTTAGTTGGAACTGGAATCGGAACCGCTATTTTAGAAAACTTGATATCAGAACCGATATTTTAAAGGGATATTGTCAGGGACTTAAAAGAACCGAAAACGAAATCGTTATTTTAAAAATTATGGCACCAGAATAGGGATCGGAACCGATATTCCATCAGGTATTTAGACCATAATTAAAATTTCAATTTGAATGTTCAAAAAATAAGGTGGAGTGTACATTAAAAATTAAAATGTTCACTAAAAATTAAAATTTTCACTAAAAATTAAAATTTTCACTAAAAATTAAAATTTTCACTAAAAATTAAAATTTTCACTAAAAATTAATTTTTTCACTAAAAATTATTTTTTTCACTAAAAATTTTATTTTTCACTAAAAATCAATTTTTTTAGTTATGTTTGTAACTACAAATTAAATTTTTCACTATAAATTCAATTTTATCTTAAAATTTTAATTTTCCTTAAAAATTAAATTTTTCACTAAACATTTATTCAACAAATTATTCATTAAAAATTCAATTTATCAATCAAAATTTGCTATAATTATTTTTTCACTAAAAATTCATTTATTCTCTAATAATTAAATTTTTGACTAAAAAAAATAATTTTTCACTAAAAATTGAACTTTTCATTTAAAAATCAAATTTTCACAAAAAAAAAAGTCCCCTAAATATTGAAATTTCATTAAGTATTCTATTTCTTATTCATTCAATATTTTAGTAAGAATTTAAATAATAATTAAAAAGTATCCTTTTTCAAGTGTAAAACTCTCCTATGCAATCCTGGTTCGCTTCATTCGAAGCAATGATCTGCGTCATCATAATCTACACATTCATCAGCTGCTTTGCAATGAATGCTTCGCAGCCTCCGGGTAAAAGCCACTCAGCCTTGGTCATTGTCTAAATAGGCGCTAATCACTGTTTAGTTTTTATTTTAATCTCTGCGCTTAAAAGTTCTTCGGTTCTGCTTCGATGTTGGGAATCTGCATCTGCTGCGGTATCTCGTTGCGCCGTTGGCATGCGTTTTTCTAGAACCACAGACCCCCTCCCCCCTCTCCACCACTCCTCTTTACTCAGAGCAACGTTTGAAGCTCTGCTCATTACGCATGCGCAACAGCAGCAACCAAAGCCAAAGTCAGAGCCAGAGCCAGAGCCATGCCATCCAGGCCTGACCAACAACTAAATGACTGAGTTTTGACCATTTGCTTGAATAATTTATCTTATGCTTGTTTTAGTTTTAACACTTTTGCACCAAGTATCATCATCTGTGGCTGCTTCGTATTGAATACTATTACCCCTGCCTGGTACTAGCAGTACTTAGTGGGTTCTTCTTTTTTGAGGTGTTTATTTTTCGAGATTTTCTCCAACAACTGGAGACAAAGATGCGGCTGCAGTTGCAGGTTGCAGTACGTTGTTGTCACTCTGCAGCGCATTGTCGACGTGGTATTGTTTCGCAGACGTTGCTAATTAGTTTTTGTTGTCTTGTCGTTGGTTGTGATTATCATCCGAGCTTATTTGTTGCCTAAGTTAACGAGTTAAATAGGCGTGAACTTGCCCAAGAAGTTATGACTCCGACTTTGTTTCCGACTGCTAAAGAAGAAGAAATATTGAGCGGACTCAGAAACGCATGAAGTCGTCTCCATGGCTTGAGGAATGTTTAGACACAAAAACGGTTGAAATTGATACTAGTACAAATTTGTATTTTTTTTTGAAATTTTAATTTTTAAAGATAAATTGAATTTTTAGTGATGAATTGAATTTGTAGTAAAAATTTAAGTTTTAATGAAAAATTTTATTTCTAGTGAAAAATTGAATTTTTAATGAAAAATTGAATTTATTGTGAAGAATTGAAAATTTCAATTTATATTGAAAATTTGAATTTTGAGTGATAATTTTTAGTACAAAATTGAATTTGTAGTGAAAAATTGAATTTTTAGTGAAAATTTGAATTTTTAGTGAAAATTTGATTTTTTTAGTGAAAATTTGATTTTTTAGTGAAAATTTGAATTTTTAGTGAAAATTTGAATTTTTAGTGAAAATTTGAATTTTTAGTGAAAATTTGAATTTTTAATGAAAATTTTACCTTTTAGTGAAAATTTGAATTTTTAGTGAAAATTTGAATTTTTAGTGAAAATTTGAATTTTTAGTGAAAATTTGAATTTTTAGTGAAAATTTTAAATTTTAGTGAAAATTTGAATTTTTAGTGAAAAATTGAATTTGTAGTGAAAATTTGAATTTTTAGTGAAAAATTTATCTATTGTAGAAAAATTGAATTTCAGTGAAAAATTTAACTTTGAGTGAAAAATTGAATTTCAGTGAAAAATTTAATTTTGAGTGAAAAATTGTATTTTGAATTTTTAGGGAAAATTTGATTTTTTTTTTAGTGAAAAATGGAATTTTTAGTGAAAAATGGAATTTTTAGTGAAAAATTTAAGTTTTAGTGAAAAATTAAAATTTGTAGTGAATAATGGAATTTTTGTGAAAATTTAAATTTTAATTGAAAATTTGTTTTTTTTTAATGCAAATTTGAATTTTTAGTGTAAATTTGAAAATCTAGTGAAAATTTGAATATGTAGTGAAAAATTGATGTTTTATTGAGAGATTGAATTTTTAGTGAAAAATTGAATTTTTTAATGAAAAATTGAATTTTTAGTGATGAATTGAATTTGTAGTAAAAATTGAAGTTTTAATGAAAAATTTTATTTCTAGTGAAAAATTTAATTTTTAATGAAAAATTGAATTTGTAGTGAAAATTTAAATTTTTAGTGAAAAATTAAATTTTTAAAGAAAAATTGAATTTCAGTGAAAAATTTAACTTTGAGTGAAAAATTGAATTTCTGTGAAAAATTTAATTTTGAGTGAAAAATTGAGTTTTTAATGAAAAATTGTATTTTTTAGTGAAAATTTGAATTTTTAGTGACAATTTGAATATTTAGGGAAAATTTGACTTTTTTTGTGAAAAATGTAATTTTTAGTGAAAAATTTAAGTTTTAGTGAAAAATTAAATTTTATAGTGAATAATGGAATTTTTAGTGAAAATTTGATTTTTTTTTAATGAAAACTTGAATTTTTAGTGTAAATTTGAAATTCTAGTGAAAATTTTAATATGTACTGAAAAATTGAAGTTTTATTGAGAGATTGAATTTTTAGTGTAAGTTTGAATTTTAAGTGAAAAATTAAATTCTATGATTGGCAGGCTTAAGGCAGTTTAGAATCATTTCATTGAAAGATTTTAGGCAGACAACGGCGAGGGTTTGGTTTAGAAGCTGTTTTTTTTCGCTCATACACAAAATATGTTGGAAATCTGCCTTTAAACTTACAGAAAATTAGAGTACCTTCACAAAACAAAATGTCTGTCATTTTTCAGGAAAATTTTGGGCATACACACAGATAAATGAAATATTTTGAAATGCTCTGTTGTCTAATTTTGTCAGTTTCTAATGGCAGATTCCAGGAGTATTTTGTGCACGTTTCAGAATTGAAAAATGCAGGAGTTTAATTCTGACCGTACCCTAAATATGTTGTTATTCTATCAAATTTCAGAAAAAGGTTATCATCTCCCGAGACAAAATTTCTGTTATTTTTCAGAAAATTTCTCGCATATTTCCGCAAGCACACAGATAAATGGATTATTTTGGGAATTTTATAGAATGTTGTAAAATTTTGTTACATTTTAATCGCGGATACAGACAAAAACAGACAGCTTCTGATACAAACTCAGCCTTTATCTGTTTGATCGTGCCTCGATCATGCCACGATCATGCCAAAAATTTTGTCTGGGACTGCGAGATGAATTTTCGTTAATTTCTCAGGAATATTTTGGTCATATTCCCGGAAAAACACATAGATAAAAGGAAGATTTTGTAAACTTTTGGCAACATTTAATAGCGGATTGCTGGCATATTGTGTGAAAGGGCTTAAATAGGATCTGTTTTTGTCTGATTAATTTTGCATATCTTTTTTTTTTTATTTATATCGGGAAATAACTCTGTTAAATGAATGATTGTGGGAAGTATATAGCAAGTTAACACATTTTTTAAATTTTAAAGGTAGATTTCTGGCATATTTTGGGTATGGACAGAAAGTAGAAAACGTTTGATACAAACTCCGCTTCTGTTTGATTAAAATCTTTTCAAAAATAAAAGTGTTTAACTATGTCTATAAAAATTTTGTATAGAAATGAGTCCAATTTTCAAACCAAATGATGGGCATATGTTGAAATTTATAAACTGGTTTCATTTTATAAATCAAAAAATTAAAAAAGTTTTTGAATCAAATTTAGTTGGTTAGTTTAACAACGACGTTAATGATTTTCTAAATAATTTTCTGAAAACCTTTTAGTACATAAAACATTAAAGCTCTACTGCAATTAACTCCCCCCAACAATCGATTTCAAAGTGTCTTTGTTCACGCACCAGCAAAGGGAATTTAGTTGGCGCATAGAGCAAAATCAAAGCAAAAATTTGCATTGCTTTCGATTGCCGAGCCGAAAGCATTTAAAAATACGCATTGATCTTGCAGTTTCCTTGACTCAAACACAACATGTAGTTAATCAACTGCAAGTGGCAGGCAGAAGGCAGGCAAAAGGCAGGCACTATGCAACTCATGGTGCAATGATGCAAGTGCGAAGAACACTTTATAAATCAAAATTCACAACAACTGCAACAGCAGCAGCGGCAACTACAACTTCAACCACATCACAGAGTGTCGGCAAAATATATCACAGCCAACGTCAAAGGTTGTTGCAAAGGGGGTATGGAGCAACAAATAAAAATGTTGCTGGTATCCTTATTGCAGTTCATTTCAGCAGCAGCAGCAACTACAGCTGCATAATTCAAAGCGACTATTGCCGGATGTCCTTTGACTAAAAACAAAAACTAATAAAAGTTTTGCGGTTTTCAGTTTTTAAACTTTCAACTTGAACTGTTTTAAATTTTGTTGTATGCTTTTTCTATGTTTTATTATTTTTTTATTTCATATTTTTATTTAGTTTTTAATTTTTAACAAGTCAAAGCAGTCCTTTGACATGCAGTCGAGCGTATTTTATCCTTGAAGCAATAATTTGTGCTGCTATTTGCCAAGCCTGATTAAACACATTTTCCATTGAGTTCAACTTTTATTGCAGCAATTAAATGGAGCTGCCTGTTTTATGTACGCTTCAGTGCTTAAATCTGCACCTTAGGCATTATTGTCAACCCTTCCACAGAAAGAGGTTATAATGTCAACCTTGTCGCATATAACCCTTGGCTCCTTAAAGGACTCTTTGCAAAACTGTTTTCCAAATGAGTGCTTTAGACCATGCTTTAGACAAATAACTAATATTAACCAATGTAAACGAAATTAATTTTATGTAAATAGAAATAAATATTTTAGACACTTTTCGGAAATACGGTGTTGCCAGATTTATTTATAAGATATAATATCAGATTTATGATTCATTTTCAACATATTTAATAGGTAGAATTTGAATATATGTCCATTAAACTATATCGTCGTTGTTCAAGAAAAAAAATAATGAAATAATATTTTAAAAATCATTTTTTGGATGTTTTTTGATTTAAATTATGGGAATAACATTTTGGCATTCTCAAATTACGAAAGATTTCAAGCGGAGAAATGCGGAGTTAACATCTACAGTGGCCTATTTTCTGCCCATACCCGAAATGTGCTGTAAAGCTGCCTTCAAATTTTACTAAACTTGAAAAAAAATTCAAAAAATTTTCAATGCAATGAATCATGGATCGAAGAACCGAATTCATCAATATGATATACATTTTTTTTCTATGTACGTCCAAAAGTCTTCTTTGCGTTTGCCAAAAATACTACTGAAAAATTACCAAAATTTAGTCTTGGAAAGTTGAAATGCAATTCAAGAGATGCACCTCCTTATTTTGTAAAAAAAAACGAAAAATTCCAGTGACAGCTTTTGTTTAATTCTTTTTTAATTATTTTGTTTAAAATTTCGAAGTCCTTTTTCTTACATTTAATACAAAACATACCGTCACTGGAATTTCTGACGAATCACTATTCGTTTCGTTTTACAAAATAAGGCGGTTATTTCTTCCCATCACTTGATATAGACAAATCTACCTACCCGAAGTATACCGGGAATCTGCAATTTAAAATTCCTCAAAATTTGGCATATACTGCCAAAAATCTTCCATTTACTTGTGTTTTTGTGGAAAATATGCCAGACATATTGACTCCACAACAATGTCTAAAATTTTGTCTCGGGAAGTTTACATACATCAAAAATTTTAATACCATTCAAAATTAATTTGTTATTTGATACAGATATTGATTTCGCCGATCAAACATTTTCTTATTACATATACACCCGATGCAAAAAAGTCTGGCATTTTTGGGGAATGTTCTTTTGAGAAATATTCTATTCTAAAATTTGTTTTAACTGTGTATAGTGGGTTTGGTACTTCAATTTTAATTGGCATTCATTTTTGGAATTTCAAATTGAATGTTCAAAATTTCATTTGGACTTTCGAGAATTTCAAATGGAATACATAAAATGAAATCTATTTTTTCTGAATATCAAATCTCAAAATTTTAAAATGTACTTGCTCATATTTATAGACAATTTAAAGTCTACTTTAAAATTAAAATAATCTTTTTTTTGACAATTTTAACAAATAATAAAATCTCTAAAAGTTGATTTTAATTTTAAAGGCGACTTTAAATTTTTCATGAATATGCGCCAATATTATTCCTCGGACGGTTCTCCTATTGTTCTTCCCCGTAGAATTCTTTCCGAAAATTTTTTTTAGTGTGGTGAGTTTTAGTGTGGTGAGTTTTAGTATGGTGAGTTATAGAATGGTGAGTTTCAGTGTGGTGAGTTTCGGTGTGGAGAGTTTCGTTATGGTGAATTTCGGTGTGGTGAATGAGGTTGTGGTGAATTTCGGTGTGGTGAGTTTAAAGAATTTTGATTGAAATACATTTTGATATCACTGTAATAACTATCGACATACACCATCTTAAAAATTCACCTTCTATGAGGGGTGCCACGTCCACTTGTCCTATTCCGACCACATTCGGTGAGACTGTTATATAATAATATAATAGTTTGGCGCTACAGTCCTGTATAGAACTTCGGCCGAGCTCTCTCACCATTTTGAGCTGTGCGTGTTATATTTGTACTCAAAGTGGTGGGACCTACAGTTTATTGCCGAATCCGAATGGCGGGTGAGAGCTTTTCATAGGCAATGTTTTACTCTCGTAGGTTTGCCATTTACTGCCGAGAGGTAGCGCGGTATAGAAAAATGTTTCTATGAAAAGATGTTGTTTGCCCCAGTTCAGGCTTGAACCGGAGACCTTTCGGCTCGCATTCCAACGCACTAACCACTGAGCTACCCGAGTTACGGCGAAACTGTTTAGAATGGATAAATATAACGCTGACCAAACTTTCATTCAATTTGCTATCCCAATTGCAGATATAATGTGTTTTTAAATTTGTGGGTTATAAGGGAGGTTCCACGCCCAGTCCACCAATCTCACCGAGATATACCCTATACTCTGCCCGTACCCCAGATACATATTGTGTCAAAATATCTCGAATGACATATTATTTAAACAATAGTTTATAAACTTTCTGGAGCCTACCCAAAATGTTGTATAGGGAATTAATAAAATATATTTTATGAGAATATATTGTATTTTTTTCTTTCTATTTCTATTTCTACTTTATTACATTTATACTTTAATTAATGATTAATACCACTATATCAGAAATCTAAAATTAGAAAATTTGATGCTCTATCTATAAATTTAAGAATTTCTCAACAGTTCATAAATTTCTAATTCCACAACTTTACAAAACCGATAAAATAACATGAAAACTTTTAATTTTCCCAAGCCTGGCAACACTTTGAGTTGGCTCCATGTTCGGAATATCAATTTGCTTAAAACCAAATTATATTGAACACAGCTTTCGCTCATTTGATTTGTACATCAAAAGCATTATTCAACCATCTGACTACATAAAAGCCAAACAGTTTGTGAAAATGTATCTGAGCATTTACCCTTTTTTTTGTGTTTATATGCAGACCCCATGCTCTACGCCATCCTCCAGTACATTCTCTAATCCATTCACAACTCCTTCCATCTACTACTTTACAGCATTTACACTGTTATTTTTTATGCTGCTGCAATTTAACGTTTTGTTTGTGTACAAGTCAATGAAATAAACATTTATTTTGCCGGTAATTTGACCGCAATAATGTCCTTTAGTATTCGGCGCAAAATGTTTTTTCGTTTGTACATACCCCGCACATGTTGGGGTTAAAAATCAGTCAGTTGCTTCAAAAATGCTAAACAGTCATTGAAAACTGTAGGATTTACTGATAGTATTAACTGAAAGGGTTTTTATTTTTATTTTTTGCGAAAGTTAATCAGCCTAATCGACATTTATGTTGGGGGTAATTTAGATGATTTTTTTGTGGCATTCTACATTATATGCGTGACTGGAAAAAGGTAGCAGTTATATTAAAATGGCAAAAAAATAAAAACACTTAGTTTTATTGCCTAATTTTTTACTTTTTTTTCTGAGATATCTATCACATATGTTCAAATGGAATTCGTGATAATGATTCAAAGGGATGTTCATAATTAGACAGTTTATATGCAGAAGAGATCATTTTATAATTCATTTATAATTCTGAAAATATCATTGAGATTTAAATAATTCATTAGAAATTTAAATTTAAAATTAATAAATAATTTGCAATGAAAGTTTTTATGCAAGCTAAGTTTGTATGAAAAATATCAGTATTTACAAACTTTAAATTTGTGTAGAACATTCAATACTCGTAATCCCATTTTTGTTTGTACATCATTTTTTTTTTTTGAAAAAAGACAAGCTATCATTTAAAAATACAAAATCAAAAATAAAAACTGGCTATTTTTCAAAAACCGCCAAAACGTTTTTAAAATGCAATCATGTTGGTTAAAAAATAATTTGTTCCAAAATAATTATTTTTATTGTTAAGCTTATTAAAAATACTTTCTAATTCAGTCATAAACTTTTACCATTGAGCCACTTTGATAGAAGTTATAAATAAATCAATACAAGTCAACGCGGTCAAATTTGACATATTTGGTCTCCAATATCTCGACAACCATTCATACTGGCCCATCCTAGTTAACAGGTTTCAATGAGTTCCTCTTATATTACAATATAACAAAATTTCATCCAATTCGGAGGAAACTAAATTTGAAGCTTATACGGATGACAACTTTTAACCCATATATTAAAGGAGTTAAAATTAACCAGTTGGGAAGGTTAGATCACATGGGAAATTTTAAAGTAGGTGTAATTATGATAGTTAGGATTATCAAAATTATAGTCGGTCTAAGCCGACTTTAAATACCCTACACATATGTGTGGTTACCATTCAAAGTGATATATAGGTCACCAGGGTATACGAATCCTGAAAATATTTACAAACATTCAATCGCTGAAGAATTTCCATTCATTTGATACCCATATTTACAAATGGGTATGTGTACCGAATTTCATTTTTTTTTTGGAACCACAGTACAGTAAAATTGATCTGTAGATGTAAATTTAATATGAGGTATTTTTGAATATAAATGATATATAAAATTAAAATATCATTTGAAATTCTATTTATATTAAAAACAATATTGTCTTTAATATGGAATTTTATTAAAGTACCATAGACAATTTTTTTTGCAGACAATTGGCATGAGTCTAAAGATACACTTTTTGAACAAATAAATTTTTTCTGACCATCTTCAAAAGATGCCGAAATCCAACTTTATAATTCTACAATAACTGATAATCTACCAAATTTTGGGCAGATTCGAAGCGGTTTTGAAAAAGTTCAAATGTAAAATGTCAGAAAATGCAGATTTACGGCTTTTTTGAGATCGGGAAAAAATAATCAACATTAGATAAAAAAATTCAAATTTGTATTAACAACCTCGACATTGTCAAATATTTGGTCTAAAAATGTTAATTACAAAATTAAAATTTTGACAAGTTGCAGTAAAATTCCTACAAATATTGGATACATCTATAAACCTTATTCCGAAAATGGCATCAGTTTTCTTAAATTGGTCCCAGTTTTTTAAATATGATGGGCTATCTATCAATTTCTCACTATTTTGCTTTTCTCTTATTTTTAAAACTTCAATAAAAGTAGTTAATGAAATTATCTCTTCTATATTAGATGCGGAAAATCTTGCGCTATAATAAAAAAAAAAATCTTTTATACATGAAAATTAAATTTTTGTAAGAGATAGTAGCAAAAGAAATTCGAAATTTTTCAAAAAATAAATCGTTTTATAAATATAAAAACGTTATTACTTAATGATTGAAAAAATAAAAAAATTTTCGCTATGTAATATAGCGCAGTTTATCCTTTTTAAACCCTCATTTAAGATAATAATTTACGACTCTTGGTAAAATGTTATAAATACCATATAAAATAAGGTAGCATTTAAATTAATTGTTAAATTTAAATTTTGAAAATTTAAAAAATTAAAAAATTCTAATGCAATTCTTGGAATCAGCGCTTTAAATATATCCAATATAATTTTTATTGCAGCAACATGAGTGTAGCCCAGTGTTTTAATTGATAATTTCTGAATTACAAATGGAAAATTGAAATTTCATTTAGTGTATATTGCATATCATAAAATCAATTGATACGTTTTGAGTTGCTAAATTACATTTCAAATATAATTTCAAAACTTCGTTAATTTTTGGGATTTGAAATAGAATTTTCAATTATCAAAAGTTGATTCCAGAATTTCAAATATATAGGCGCATAATCATAGATAATTTAAAGTTGACTTTAGAAATAAATTCGACTTTTTGACAAATTTTGTATAGAATAAATTGTAAAAAAGCTGATTTTTAATTTAAAGTTGACAATTATTGTGCCCTATAAACATAAATAATATTTTCTGAATACTAAATTAAAAAATGAAATTACATTTATTATTTACTGAATTTTTAATTTATTTTATATATTTCGTAATTGGATTCAATTATGGGAATGTTTTGTTTTTGAAATATTATCCAAATTTCAATAATCTTTCATGATATGAATACCATATGAATTTTAGTGAATATCACATCGAACCATAACATAATATGCTAAATCTAAAAAGTGAGTTTTGCAGGACAATTCTTTAAAATTTGTCGTAATTGTCTTGGTTTTAAAAATTGATAGAAATAAATACGTTTTTTTATCATTTACCCAAAAACTTTGATACTAAGGGATGCGTCGAATAAAATTGTCCGCTACAAAAATGAAAAAATATAGAAATTTATTAATCTAATTTTTATAGAATAAAATATTTATTTTGCAAATTATTTTAATAAAAAAATTTAATTTTTCCGGAACCCCTTCCATTAATGTTGTAATGGTAGTGTCCGACACCCTCACAGCTGCTGAAGACCACTTTCTTTTAAAGTCTTGAAGGTCTTTGGCCACTTTTTTTGTTGTCTTCATCTCCCTTTTTACTAAAGCCCAGTATCTCTCAATCGGCCTGAGTTCTGGACAGTTTGGTCGATTGGCTTCTCTAGGCACCAAAATCACTGCATTTTGTTGGATCCACTCTAAGGCCGTTTTGCTGTAGTGACATGAAGCGAGGTCAGGCCAAAAAAATGTGGACACTTCATGTTTGCGTAAAAATGGAAGCAATCTCTATTGCAAGCATTCCTTCACATATATTTCGCTATTAATTGTACCCGATGTCACGAATGAGCTGCTCCTTTTTCCACAACTGCAAATTGCCTGCCAAACAAGGAATTTCTTTGGTAATTTTGTCATTTTTTTTGATTTGAATTTTTCAGCGACATTTCCTCGAGAATCGGCTGTATAAAATTCCAGCCCAGGTAGCTGAGAAAAGTCCGCTAAAACATAAGTTTCGTCGTCCATTATGCAGCAATCGAATTTCTTAAAAAAATCTTGGTTCAGCTTTTTAGCTCGTTGTTTTGCGGTTTCATTCTTGACGGCATTTCTATCCGGAACTTTTTGGACCTTGTACGTCTTCAGCCCAGCTTCTTTCTTAGTCCTGCGCACGAAAGATTCTGAGCAATCCGCCTTTCTCGCCATTTCTGGATCTTTCTTTAAAATATTCACAACATTCTTCGACTTTTCACGATCATGTGGGCCTTTTTTTTACCAGAACCCTTCTCGCACTTCCACTTCGTTTGCCATTTTCGCGTTAAATAAATTTTGTATTGACTATAACTGACACAAATTATTTTCTGCCATTTAATTCCGAGCTACTATGATCAAACTTTTTTAAGTTGAATCTTGCAATAGCACATTATGGGAAGATATGTAACAGACAATTTTATTCGACGCAGTCCTTATTTTTATTAAAAACCAAAAATTGCTAAGTCTATTTAGAAAATTACATAATTTAAAAACAAAAATAAAAGACAAAATTGGTTAAGTATACTGAATCCAATATGGATTATTAGTTTTTAAAATAGTTTGATTTTTGCTAAGTACATTTTTGGTTATAACTTTGTATAGGATTGACCAATTTACACCAAAATAAATTCATATTTGATATACAGAATCAAAAATGAAATGAAAGTGGAATTCGACTTAACATGTTATGGATGGGATGGTCGTATTATGTTGTATTTTAAAATTAAAATTCGAATTTTTAGTTTTTCGAATTTTTGTTCTTCAGAACTTCAATTGATAGTTTATGATATTTAAACGGTATATAAGAATTTACTATGCTTTTTCGAATATCATTCAAACTAATGTTGCATTTTATAATTCAAATTAAAATTTCAGGATTTCAGATTATGTGTTTTGAACTACAAATGGAATGACAAATGAAATAACTGAATTTCAAAACTATAGCCTTGATGTTGAGCTTCAATCGGTGTTTTCTAATTTTAAAATATAAATTTCACTTGGACTATATAAAATTATATAAATTTTAAACACTTTATTTAACAAATTATATAAATTAAATGTTGAAAAATCTCACATCGACTAACGTAATAAATTCAAAAACAATTTGCTTAAAATTATTTCGCATAAATTAAAATTCTGAACGTGGAGCAAGCAGCGCAAATTGTGCGTCAGTTTATGATAAATTAAATTTGACAAAAAAAAAGTAGAAACAACAAACATTTATTAAATTCAAAAATCTATTAACTGTCATAATTTTCACACGCTCGCAACCCATGGTGTTGGTTTTATATTTGGAGACGCGATGGATTAACAAAAAATAAAATGTGGTTTTTACGTGGTATGGCCTGCGATGCGCTTGATTTATTTTCGATTAAAAAACATTTAATTAATTGCTGTTGATGTTTTTTCTAATTATTAATGATTACCAATCTTTTTTTTTCGTATTTGTTCCAACTACTCTATACCATGCCAACCAACGCACTATAGAGGCCAACGGGTTAAGTATTTAAGAGATGTTCGATACGATCGCAACTAAATCCAGATACCGATGATGATTTCCCTCATTTCTTTGTGTTTATTCTTAAAATGTTGATTTTATGCTTGCTTTTTTTTCGGAAATTTTAAGTGGCAACGGCAATTTAATGATTTTTATAATGCCACACAATAGAGGAGCAGGCAGGCAGACAGGCATCATCGCATGGAGCAGCCAAAAGTACTACATAGTGTGTTATTTTAATGCGTGTTCGATCACACATCGTATGATCATCAGTGGAGTGTAGTTTTTGTGTGCTTCTTTTTTTTCTGATTCTTGCAGTTGACGTTTAACGGCATTTTTAGAATTTTTTGTGTTTTTTTGTATAGTTTTTTTGTTCGGTTGTATTTATCTAAAATTCTAAATCCTTTTGGCTTCTGTGCATTTGTTTATCTTGTGTCTGTTTATTTTTATTTCTTTGATTTTTTTATGCTCGCGCTCTAAAATGTTTTCCCAAAAAAAGTGCACAGTGCCCCAGCAACTTTAGTTCTTTCGTTTTGCCTTTTTTTATAGTTACCAAAAAAACATTTTTGATTTCATCGAAAAACAATTAAAACCAAATCTTCTAATTTGAAAAGGTGTGATCTGTACGAAGTGTAAACACATGTGAAACCATCGATCGATCGATGGTGATCGTGTTGAAAGTGAAACGAACGAAGGAACGCATTCAATTGAGACGAAGTGACGAAATTCGGTATAAAGCGATTTATTGTTAAAGCTTTAAATGTCTAAATTTAGGCTATAAAATAAGAGTTTTG
Organism: Dryomyza anilis; assembly: GCA_951804985.1. Taxonomy (NCBI): domain Eukaryota; kingdom Metazoa; phylum Arthropoda; class Insecta; order Diptera; family Dryomyzidae; genus Dryomyza; species Dryomyza anilis. The sequence goes on along the minus strand of OX638130.1, from coordinate 122,438,453 downwards.
TTTTTCATTGGAAAAATTTAACAAAAAAAAAAATAGAATAAACTGTAATTTGAAAAGTTTGTTGTCAATAGTTTTTTAAAAGTCATAAATCAAATGAAAGGAAATTTTGGTTTTTTTTTTGTTAAATAAAAATAATTTTATTTTTTTTAGTGAAAATTCAATATTAAGTGAATATTTAATTTTTAGTTAATTATTCAAAATATAGTGACAAAAAGAATTTTTAGAATTTTTTAGTTCGTAACTGAAATTTTAGTGAAAAGTAAAAATGTGATAAAAATAAATTAGTGAAAATTGAATTTTTAGTGAAAAATAGAATTTTTAGTGAAAAATTGAATTTGAGTGAAAAATTTTATTTATAGTGAAAAATTGAACTTTTAGTGAAAAATTGAGTTATAGTGAAAATTTGAATTTTTAACGAAAAATTGAATTTGTTTAGTAAAAAATTTAATTTTTAATGATGAATTGTATTTTTAATGAAAAATTGAATATTTAGTTAAAAACTGAATTTTTAGTTAAAAATTTAATTTGTAGTGAAAAATTGAATTTTTAGTGAAAAATTGAATTTTTAGTGAGAAATTGAATTTTTAGTGAAAAATTGAATTTTAGTGAAAAATTTAATTTTTAATGAAAAATTGAATTTTTAGTGAAAATTTGAATTTTTAGTGTAAATTGAATTTTTAATGATTAATGAAAAATTGAATATTTAGTTAAAAATAGAATTTTTAGTTAAAAATTTAATTTTTAGTGAAAAATTTAATTTTTAGTGAAAAATTTAATTTTTAGGAAAAATTTAATTTTTAGTGAAAAATTTAATTTTTAGTGAAAAATTTAATTTTTAGTGAAAAATTTAATTTTTAGTGAAAAATTTAATTTTTAGTGAAAAATTGTATTTTTTAGTGAAAATTTGTATTTTTTTAGTGAAAATTTGAATTTTTAGTGAAAACTTGAATTTTTAGTGAAAATTTTAATTTTTAGTGAAAATTAAATTTTTTAATAAAAAATTGAATTTTTAGTGAAAAATTGAATTTAAGTGAAAAATTTAATTTTTAGTGAAAAATTTAATTTTTAGTGAAAAATTGAATTTTAGTGAAAAATTGAATTTTAATGAAAAATTGAAAATTTGAATTTTTATTGAAAATTTGAATTTTTAGTGAAAATTGAATTTTTTAATAAAAAATTGAATTTAATTTTTAGGAAAAATTTCATTTTTAGTGAAAAATTTAATTTTTAGTGAAAAATTGAATTTTTAGTGAAAAATTGAATTTTTAGTGAAAAATTTAATTTTTAATGAAAAATTTAATATTTAGTGAAAAATTGAATTTATAGTGAAAAATTGAATTTTTAGTGAAAATTTGAATTTTTAGTGAAAATTTGAATTTTTAGTGAAAATTTGAATTTTTAGTGAAAATTTGAATTTTTAGTGAAAATTTGAATTTTTAGTGAAAATTTGAATTTTTAGTGAAAAATTTAATTTTTAGTGAAAAATTGAATTTTTAGTTAAAAATTGAATTTTTAGTGAAAAATTTAATTTTTATTGAAAATTGAATTTTTAGTGAAAAATTGAATTTTTATAGAAAAAATGAATTTTTAGTGAAAAATTGAATTTTTAGTGAAAAATTGAATTTTTAATGAAAAATTGAATTTTTATGGAAAAATTGAATTTTTATGGAAAAATTGAATTTTTTTAGTGACAAATTTAAAGTTTAATCTCAACAGTAATAGTTTCCAAAATACCACGCTTTGTGTTATTTTAAGCATTTTGCGCAACATGATCTGCAATTTATTTACGCATTCAGCGAGCTCAATGACAACATTGTCCCATCACCGACTGATCGTTATCAGCGCCAAATTGCCACTAAACGTCACTACTTTTAAGATCAAAGTGTTGTTGGCGATTACGCGTGCGCATTGGCATCACGACTTGCTGCAATTAAATGCAGCTGGACACGTTGACTGGCACTGACACTGGCTTTGGAATTGGGATGCGAACTGAGCTGAGTACCAGACATGAACAAAAATATTCCCAAGAATGCGTGCGTAACCAGTGAATGCCGCACGATATGTTGGACCACCAGAGAGTGATCTGTGATCTGCGCCAACGACCCAGCAGCGCCAACACGATCTGCACTACAGCGAACAACTACTGCTGCCGAAGATTTATGCAGCCATTGGTGACAACAAATTAATTCAGCGCCCACCGAGCTCGAGTGCACTGAGCACTGCAGAGCACAGAGTGCGAACGACACAGTGGCATTTGTGCACAAGTGAAGTGTCTTGGATTTTATCACAAAAGATCACTGAGCGCTGCCTGCGGTTGACTTTTGTGCCCGGCATCACGCTTGGGTTATCAGCAGATTGTCATTGTCACTGAGCAGCGCAGCGCTGCTGCTCACTGCTCTGTGCACTCACTGCGGCGCACTCGGAACAACAGGCAACACTAATGGATGACATGATTTTCGCATTATCGCTTTGTTGAAGCGCATGCAGATCAGTTTGTTAGGACCCTTATCTGCACTACGAGAGTAACTACTATGTGCAGTGTCTTCGCGGTTTAGATGACAAAGTCCCCGTCGCCGACACCGTCCTATGACCGGTCGGTCGTATAGTTGGTCGAGCCATTAGCCGCGTACATTCGAAAAGTGCGCCGCCGAACATCGACTAGTTAAGCTGAAATCAATTTGCGATCTTGTGCAGCGATCAGCACAATTTTGAGTTTTTTTCTCAATAGACCCTACTCTATTTCACAGTACTACAGGGGCGGACTGCCTATACGAGGCACGAGGTAATCTCCTCGGTAGGGCTTCTCATTTATAAATCTAATGGGACCATATTGAAAAAGCCCTGATAAAAGCCTGATATAATACATTCCTCGAATCGCACCTACTGAGGATCAGGAACTAAACACTTTGGAATATTAGTTCCGGTTCTGGTTTCAACAATCAAATTAATTTCTAGGACATTTTACGAAATATTTGTTCGTAATTTTTAATTTCGTAAAATACACGAATAATTCGTAGAATATACGAAAGATTTGAAATTATGTTTTTTCCCAAATTATTTTTTACGAACGATTCATACATATTACGAATCAATATTCGTAAAATTTATACAACAAAAAAATTTCGAATATTTCGTTTAAATTACGAAACTTTCGTTATGTTATTTTCTATAACAATTTTTTTTGCGAGAGATTAACAAATTTTACATGAGCTTACGATAGAATGAGCTCTCTATTTTACGAATAAATTAAAAAACTTTCGTAAATTTTGAGGCTATATGTAGAATTTTACGAAACATTCGTGTTCTTTACGTATCTGTGGTGGTTCTGTGGTAGTTCTGTTTGTGTCAAACTTTCAATAGAATCATATTTCATATTTTTTATATATTTTTTATGAATCGTCACTTTCATCGCCAGCTTTTTTAACAAAGTATTCGTGTATTTTACGAAAGATTCGTAATATGTTTTATATGATTCATAAAGGTACAATTGAAATCGTCAAAGTACGAATACTATCGTAAAATGTGCGAATATATCCGTAAAAAGGTACACAAATATTCAATAAATTACGAATATTTCGTATTATGTACGAATGGCTTTCGTATATAAAATCTACGAATAGTTTCGTAAAATATAACATTAATATTCGTAATTTTATCATAAATTTACGAAAGTTCTTTCGTGTATTTTACAAAATATTTCGAGGATAAATTTCACGAATTTTTCGTAAAATACACGAACGATTTCGTGTACTTTAATCAAATTTTATTTCGATTGAAGATTTCTAAAAAAGCGGTTCGGATTTCGATTCTGATTCCAGCCAAAAATTATATGGCTTCTCATTTCGGATCCACATATTTTCTTTTAATAACGGTCCCAATTCTTTCCGGTCCCTGATTTTCAGCATCGTCTTTTGTAGTAAAGCAGTATTTTAGTGAAGACATGATCATGACCAGATCATGTTTGTTTTGGAACTGGCCATTAGGGGTTGGAAGTCATAAAAAGTATTAAAAAAAGATCTTTCGAGAAACGTTTCAAAATCGAAATACAATATTATGCGCCGGTTAAATTTTTTGGGACGATTGAAAATGAAAAACTTTGTAAGATTTTTATTCCAATCCGCCCCTGACTCTACTGTTTGACAAGGACTTTCGTATTGTTCTTTGAGACACTGAGCTGCTTGTCGCTGTACTGATCGAACGCTGATATATCTATTTTTGTTATTTCGCTTTCTTATTTTGCTTCAGTGTTATATTTCATTTCATTAACCAATTTTTGTCCCATTTGATACAAAAATATACATTTTATATAGTACGTTTTCAAGTATTTATTAATAATCTTGTTCGAATAACAGCTTAGTGCAGTTGATCTTGCGTTACTGATCTTGACATTGCTGTCACACTCACCGGCAGTGTGACAATTCAGAGTCAATGCTGACTATATGTGATGTATATATTTAAATGTTATTAAAACAAATCCGATTTGCATGACGACCATTAACACTTGTAGGATTAACTGGTTTTTATGAGCGCTGATTTTACTGATTTTAAGTGACAACTGTCACATAAGGTCAAGTTATAATTGTCTTTGATTGCACAGCATCACATAAAAAAAAGACAATAAACTTAGTGCTTACTTAATTACACAGAGAAAAAAAAGTGTTATTCCAATTTTAAAATACAAATTTTTGCAACATTTAATTTCAAACTGCACCCAATTCAATTAAAAGATTTGTCATTTAGAAAGGTTTTTCTTTATTATTCCACAAGAAGTTCATAGCGACGATCATAGTTGCCAGTTTTAGATGAGTTGAATACTGTTCGAAATATCAATATTAAGAAATAAGTTATATAAAATGAATTTAGTAGTTTTTGAAAAATGTAATAATTTCAATATTATAGAATATAATGGTACAAGTACTATTGTTTCAATGTGTTTTCTAATTTCGATGGAATGTTGTATTTATGCATACGAATTTAATATCGAATTCCTCATACACTCAAAATAAAATATGCTTAAAATACACGAAATCGTTCGTGTATTTTACGAAAAAAATCGCAAAATTTATCCACGAACATTTTCGTAAAATACACGAAATAACTTTCGTAAATTTATGACAAAATTACGAATTTTAATTGTATATTTTACGAAACTATTCGTAGATTTTATCTACGAAAGCCTTTCGTACATCATACGAAAGAATCGTTATTTATTGAAAATTTGTGTATCTTTTTACGAATTTATTCGTATATTTTACGAAAGTATTTGTTCTTTTGAGGATAACATTCGTACATTTATGAAACATGAAATATTTTACGAATCTTTCGTAAAAAAACATTCGATTATTCGTACATTTGTGAAACATTTTACGAATCTTTCGTAAAATACACAAATATCTTGTTAAAAAAACTTACGATGAAAATTATGATTCATATAAATATAAAAATAAGATATGTATGATAGTTTTGAACTTTTGACAAAATAGGACTAACACAGAACACATTTTAAACCTTTTTTGTATTTATAAATATCTATTTGCACCCGCAATACTAATTAAATAAAATATTTTGTTTAAAAAACTCTCGATTAAAATGAAGATTCATTCATAAAAATATAATATATTATGTATTGATTTGATACTTTTCCGATTTAGCACAAACAGAACTCACACAGAACACATTTTGTTTGTATTTTTTAACTATCTGCTTGCGACCGTGATACGAATTAAAATAAAATGCAGCTCCAAGTTACTATTTGACGTAACTGATTTCTGTTTTTATTAATGATTCGTAAAAAACTCGAATGATTCGTAAAATTTTACATATAATCTCAAAATTTATGAAAGTTTAGTAATTTATTCGTAAAATGAAAAGCTCATTAGTAAAATTGGTTATTCTTTCGCAAAAAAAAAAATTGTAATACAAAATAATATAACGAAAGTTTCGTAATTGAAACGAGATATTCGTAATTTTGTCGTTGTATTAATTTAACGAATATTGATCATAATATATACGAATCGTTCGTAAACGAAATATTCGTAATTTTTTTGTTGTCTTAATTTATCGAATATTGATACATAATATATACGAATCGTTCGTAAAAAATAATTTGAGAAAAAATAGAAATTACAAATGTTTCGTGTATTCTACGAATTATTCGTGTATTTTACGAAATTAAAAAGTAAAAATAAAATATATTTCGTAAAATGTCCTAGACATTATTATGAGTGTATTTTTTTTAATTAGTTCAATGATTTAAATAATTGCAAATTAATTTGTATCATGAATTGACCAAAATCGAAAACAGAAACTATTATACGTTTGGGTTTCTACCATATTTTGATCGAAAAATTAAATAAGCCCTAACGTGCCACTTTAATGAAATTCTCGAGATTATTGGAGAAATTAGGTAAAAGCCGATAACATTGTCGCGGAAAGTATTATGAATTAATGCAGAAACTTTCTGGAAAAAAGCATTTCTGGAATAATATACATCATTCTAAATGTTATTTTAAAAACTATTAATGATTTTGTGCTGTGCATTATAATTGTTCAATTTGTATGTAATTATTCAAGCACAAATAATGATCTATAAAGTTGATTAAAAATCACCATAACTGCAAGATTTATGAAAATTCCAGCTAAACAAATGGCATTACCATTTACTAAAGACACAATCACCCTGTCAATGCCGTTGAGTCGATGCGATGATTCTGATGATGATGAGATCAACGTCAAGCGCACAATTTTTATAACTTGGCGTAATATGTGAACCTACAACATGTTGGAGTTTGTCCTTAGAACACATAGAGGCAAAACTTCAACTACGGACAGGTTCAGAACACATGCGAGTATTTTTTGCCACTTCGGTAGTGCTTTTTGGCAGTTACCGATCACTTACTGCTGTTTGGCAGGCCTTTGTTCTTCACTCCTTGTTGCTGTTGCTGCTGCAGTTGTTGCTGGTTATGCTGCTGCTGCTGTTGCTGCCGCTGTTGTTGCTGTTGTTTTTTTTTTTGCTATTGGATTTTTGGTGCATGGTGCTTGGTTGGTGTTGTTGGAACCTGATTCTCGTGCTCGTGATCTGTGGTCACGTTTTGGGGTGTGATCGTTGCTATTTTATTGGCGGAATTTATACTCTATGTGCTTGAGTTTTTTTTTACTTTTATTATAGGTAGTAGTTGCTCTTGTGGTTGTTTGACTATAGCAATATTTTTTATTATTTCTTGCAAAGCTTAAACTTGACTGATATGCACAAGTAATGTAAACACTTTTCTACAAAACATCTTCTCGGGTAAGAAACAGAGTAAAATCTATTCAAAAAAATTATAAGGCCAGCCATAAGTAGGTTGGTGGTAAGGTTCGGTTCGGTTCGGGAGGGTAGATTCGAGACCACGTATATTATTAGGGTCCATATGTGGGGCGTGCGGTTGTGCTGTTATTGGCAGATAATTATATGGACACGTGAGAGCATTTGTATTCATTTTTGTTGTGTATTACTGAATTGTGTTGGTGGATGCTAAATAAGCGACTTCAAATCAATTAATAAATGTTTGCCATGAAACCATTGTTCAAATCAGGGGTTTTAAATCACACAGAAGCTCAAAAGAATTAAATTTAAAGTGCATATTTTATTTTTTTTATTTGTTTTGATTAAAATAAATTTGTATAAAATATGATTGTCGCAAGTAAAAAAAATAAAAATTGCAAAAAATTGAAAATTTAGTGAAAACTTGAATTTTTAGTGAAAACTTGAATTTTTAGTGAAAACTTGAATTTTTTAGTGAAAAATTTAATTTTTAGTGAAAATTTGAATTTTATAGTGAAAAATTGAATTTTTAGTGAAAAATTGATTATAGTGAAAAATTGAATTTTTAGTGAAAATTTTAATTTTTAGTGAAAATTTTAATTTTTAGTGAAAAATTAAATTTGTAGTGAAAAATTGAATTTGTAGTGAAAATTTTATTTAATAGCTAGTGAAAAATTTAATTTTTAGTGAAAAATTTAATTGCTTTGCTAGTGAAAAATTTAATTTTTAGTAAAAAATTGAATTTAAGTGAAAAATTTAATTTATAGTGAAAATTTTAATTTTTAGTGAAAAATTGAATTTTACGAGAAAATTTTAATTTTTAGTAAACAAATTGAATTTAAGTGAAAAATTGAATTTTTAGTGAACAATTGAATTTAGTGAAAAATTTAATTTTTTAGTGAAAAATTGAATTTCTTAGTGAAAATTGAATTTTTAGTGAAAAATTTTATTTTTAGTGAAAAATTGAATTTTTAGTGAAAAATTGAATTTTTAGTGAAAATTTGAATTTTTAGTGAAAATTTGAATTTTTAGTGAACAATTGAATTTCTAGTGAAAAATTGAATTTTTAGTGGAAAATTGAATTTTTAGTGGAAAATTGAATTTTTAGTGAAAAATTGAATTTTTATTGAATTTTTAGTGGAAAATTGAATTTTTAGTGAAAAATTGAATTTTTAGTGAAAAATTTAATTTTTAGTGAAAAATTTAATTTTTAGTGAAAAATTTAATTTTTAGTGAAAATTTTATTTTTTTTAGTGAAAAATTGACTTTTTAGTAATGAATTGAATTTTTTGCGAAAATTTGAATTTTTAGTGAAAAATTGATTTTTTAGTGAAAAATTGAATTTTTAGTGAAAAATTGAATTTTTAGTGAAAAATTGAATTTTTAGTGAAAAATTGAATTTTTAGTGAAAAATTTAATTGCTAGTGAAAAATTGAATTTTTAGTCAAAAATTTAATTGCTAGTGAAAAATTGAATTTTTAGTGAAAAATTGAATTTTTAGTGAAAAATTGAATTTTTAGTGAAAAATTGAATTTTTAGTGAAAAATTGAATTTTTAGTGAAAAATTGAATTTTTAGTGAAAAATTGAATTTTTAGTGAAAAATTGAATTTCTAGTGAAAAATTGAATTTTTAGTGAAACATTGAATTTTCATTGAAAATTTGAATTTTTAAAAAAATTTAATTTTTGTTAAAAATCCCATCCTTCAAATCGCACTCTCTCCCATTAATTTGCCTACAAATTATCCAAACACTGTTATGTCCTTTTTTATTGTTGCTCCTGTCACCTCACTCCCAATTAATTGTGCTATCAAACAATCTCTGACATTTTTCCCAGCCGCATTACCAACAAACACTTGATTCTTATCAAAACCCAGGAAAACTGTTGGCTGTCGTGTAATTTGCATGTTAAGCGGTGGCATAAAATCCCATCGACCACCGCCCGACCCACAAAGGTTTCGTCGTCAGCAACACGCAACATGGACGACGAGTGTTAACGGAAGTGATGACAACAGCAACAATAAAAAATATAACAACAACAAAAAAAATCGAGCCCAATCACGCAGTGCGAGTCCCATGTGGGCAGTGAAGTTTTTTAATCAAACTCCTGTCAAGGATATCCTCACAAATGCCAGCCAGAGATTCATTCATCAATCAGAGCCAGAGGATTTGCATACGACGGCACAACAATAAAACCAGCAACATAAAATGCCAACTACAATAAAGCGAGCAACAACAAAGTGGTCTTAATTAATGTCGCTACATGGGCACCCAACGAAATGTCAACAGAACGATTAAACTTTTCTGTATAAATTGACTCCAAATTGACTCTGCGCTGTCTCTATAGAGTACTACTGCATGCAACATTGACGCCTTATGTTGCTGTGCAGCTCAGCAGCAGCAGCAACACCATATTTTCTATTGTCAGAGTTTCTATTGCAAAAGAACCTCCGCGTCATGATTAAGTGAGTGTTAGGCAAAAAAATTTGAAGGGTGTGAAAACTGAACACTGAAAATTGAAAAATAAGCGCGCTGTATACCCTGAACACCACCAGCAAACACTCACTCACTCCTTGAATTCTGCTCGATACGTTACTCTTTTCAATTTCTGTATTTTATGCAAAATCGTTTTCTAATGAAGTGGTGCTTGTCAGTCGTGTGTGTCGTAAGGTGTCACGTCATACATCTTTGTCAACATAAGTTCTACGTTCAAATAAGTTTTGAGTAATATTTTGAAAAATTACCCGATCCTTCAAAGTTGACACACATGCTCGGGATGATGAACACACGCAAAGTGAGAGATGAGACAACTTTATTAGAAAATGGGTTATTGTGAGGGATGTTATTGTGATGGAGTATTGAACAATAAGACTACCCAACAAGATTTTTACCATGGACACCCCATACATCAATTTTATATAATTCGATGGTGCTGATTTTGTTGGCATATTCAAATTTTTATCTATTACGCAACGTTTTTGAGAAAATTTAAAACGTAATTTTAAGACGTTCTCAACCACTACTAAGAATAAAAAAATATGGTACAGTTGGAAAATAGTTTTTTAAAACACTTTAAATGCAGTTTTTCTTTAAATTGTCTTTATTAATTTTAATATACTAAGCAAGGCTAATATTCCAATGCGTTTTTCAGATAACTGGATTTAAACATTGACAAATTTTGTTTTTCTTTTTAATATATTTTTTTTTGTATTTATTGTCTAATAATTAAAAAGAAAAATATTTATATTTATCCTGAGAAAAAACCCCATAATCCATCAAAATTACTAACTTTTTATACCCTACACCTATGAGGTACAGGGTATATTAACTTTGTGCAGATATTCTAACGCCCCTTAGGAGGCGTGGCCGGTATGGAAATATATATATTCTTGATCAGCTTCACTACCCGAGTCCGTTTAGCTATGTCGCCTGTCCGTATACGAGGAAAATTGAGAAATTTGTTCAAAATATTTTTTAGCAAAAAGTAGGAACTCAGTTTGAAAATTAGTTAAATCGGTCAACGGACACGCCCACCTCCCATACAACTCACTTTTATATAACTCTTTAGGAACCAATAACTCGAAAAGTATTCTAGATATACTTATAAAATTTAAAACTTATTGTTAGAATTCACCTTAAAATATGTTAAATAAAAAGGTCCTGTAAACCTAATTTCAGTAGTCTTTTATATAATCAATTTTTAATAAAAATACTTAGGCTTGCAATCTGAAAATATCATTATTTCTTTTCAAAAGTACGATTATTCTTTTAGCATACTCAGTTTTTTGCTATTATGTAGCATTTTAAAAAAATAGGGTAAACACTGCTATTTTTCAGTAATTTTATGTAAAATATACAATTAGCGTATTCACTGCTTCATGTTATTTGTACGACTTTGTACGAATACGACGAATGGAACTGTGAGTACCATTTTTCTGCTTTTTAACGTATTTTTACATATAAATGCAGCTTATTCTTATAAAATTAGGATTTTTTTAAATTATCATAAATATTCCTCGATTTGAAAAGGAAAACAAATAAATTAACATTTTATTTGCATTATTTATCTTCAATTTCACAATTTTTCCTCATTTCACAATATACGACACAAAAAAACAGGCCTCTCAAATACAACACTTGTTTATTATTTTATTCTAAATATACTACATCCCAGTGTGCCATTCGTTTCGATATCGTTACGAGATCAATCCGAGATGCAGGACAATTTACACGATATCGGATACTTTATCGTAACGATATCGAGCGGCAAATTGGACCTACATGGTAGGTAGAAATCGGAACGTTCTGTCGGAGTTTTCTCGATACGAAAAAATTTTTGAAATCGGAACGATATCGAAGAAAAACATGATCAAAGTTCGATATTGCTGCGAAAAATATTGCGATATCCATTTGATTAATGTTTAAATATCGTATCTTGTCAAAGAATTTGAATGTACGAAAATTTTTAAAAATTAGAATCGAGAATGTAACGATATCGAACTATTTTATCGAAGTTATTCGAGAAAGCTTCAAGGTATCGAAGGTCTCCGAGACATGGCAGACTGGGATGGTACAAATACCATACTAAAATACGATGAACTGTGAATACGCGAAATCATTTTAAACATTCTCATATTTTGACGGAAGGCATATATTTGATAGGGTATATTAAAAAAAAAGCATCGATAAAAAAAAGTTATTAATTTTTATCGTTAGACTGAACTATACTCTGCACAATCTTAAATGATTTTCTTATTTAGCATAAAATCAAAAGTGTTAAAAAATCGGCCAAAAAATATTTAAAAACAAAAAAAAAATCGAGTTTGGATTCAAATATCTTAAAATACCGCAAGGATAATAGTATTTGCCAATACATTGTAATTAGTCTTGGCATTTACAGTATTTTGTAAAATTAGTTCAGTAAGGAACAGTAATCTAAAAAGTGGCTTAAAAGGGTCTAAAAGTTCGATAGCAATGTTTTTAAAAATGATACGTAATGAAAAAAAAACTGAGTATGCAGTCATATTCAGCAGCCGCGAATTATATAGAATTAATGTGTGGGATGTTCATGGCAAACATTTTTTATCGTTTTGTTGAGTAGTGTTATATAAGAGAATTTTGTATTTTAAAATTTCGATGTATTTATTACATTTTCAATGTACACAATTTTTCACTAAAAAATAAATTATACACCCAGAAAAAAATCATGGTAAATGGATAGTATTTCAATAGAAAAACAATAATTTATACCATTAAAATTGGTCAATAGAATGTGTCCCATTAGTTCAGTAATATTGAAACTGTTAATACAATGTGTGATTGTACCATACATTTTATAATGTGATATTTTAATTACAATAAGAAAAACCTATACAAATTTAATGATACGTATTATTAATTTTATGGTATAGACGAATTACATTTTCCTAATAATTTATGAAAACAAAAATATATTTTAGTTAATTTATTGTATATATTATTTTATTTAAATGTCGAAATTGATATTCACTTTTACAACACACACATAAAAAACACTTCTTGCTGCAAAAGGTTATAACACATTTAATGTTTGTTTTGGTTTCCAATAATTGATTGTAGTACTTGAGGCTGCAGTTATTTTTGAGTCCGTTGCCATATTAGAGGTTCGATGTATTATTTATTTTCTGTAATAAATAAAAATATAAATATAAATAAATATGTAAACATAATTTATTTACATTAAATACATTGAGTCCTTACCAATGTCGCGTTTAATAATGTGGAATATTACAAAAAAATACATGCGACCATTTTGAGTAAACACGCAGAATGACGTACAAAACGAACATGTTTGTATTCGTTTTTGTGTTTTTTACACCACGTTTATTATTATAGGAGGAAACCATTAAAACAAGAGTATTTATTCTATTTAAAATAATAATATTGAAATATTTAAATTTATGGTACTGAATTTTTCAAATACTATTGAATTAATTAGAAAACTTTTGATTTAAAAAGAAAAAACTATTAATACATGAACCATAAGATCAATGGTCGTACCATAAAGTACTTAATGGTACATTTTCTTCTGAGTGTACACTAAAAGTCTCTTTGCTGATTTCTCACTCACGGCGATTCGAACTCGCGACCTTTCGACTGACTAACTGAGCCAACGACGCTACAAAATTAAATAGTAACAAAAATTAATTTTAAAAGTGGTGACGTTAAAACTCTAAAATGCTTAATTGGTAACAACATTTAAGTAATTGTTCCCTTAAGATTACTTTGAGTAAAAGACAACTAAAGTGGTAGACATTTTTCTAATTTAATGCAGAGAGAAATAACTACAGAGGAAGAGACAAAGACGCACAACCCTTCGTGTTAATTGTTTTATATTGCAAACAATTTAAATAAGTGGGGGGTTAAAAGAAACGTTAGAAGAAATATAAGAAGGCACGCTTTAAAAACGAGCATGACATAATCAATCAAAAAACCAATTCTGGTACTAAGCTTAATGTGACAGTTTCTTTAAAATAATGTCGTAGAAAAATGTAAAATTAATTTTGTGCTATCGTCAGCTGGGAATTGTGACACACACTACAATGAAGAAAGAACATTTCTCTCAGGACTTTGCTCGGGAATTGTGCCACACAACACACTTATCAAATGGCATACGTAATGAGCTAATACAAAGAACTGCCTAAGCTTCAACTAATCCCACACACAAATTGATATTGAATTTCCATTTTTCATCTCTGACTTGGCCACTTGGTTATAACCGCCCCCCATTCCAAAATAATTTATGTGACTACAGGGAAAAGAAAAACATGTCACAACATAACATATCCAACTCGAAAAAGAAGTTTGCATGCGCTCAAGGATATGAGCTGATTATTTATGTGACACAATTTGTGGCGCATGCTGTGCCAACATTACCATATTTCACACATCTACCGATTCACCCCTATGTTCTACCAGTACCAGTTCCAGAACCAGCATCACTTTCACAGTCAAGTGCATATCCTGCGTATCCTTTCTTATAATGTGGTAATCGCAGCAGCAAAAGGCGACAAATCATTTCTTGCGTGTTGCTGCTTTCTTTTACTTCCGACAATTCCAAAAATCCCCGAGTACAAGGGTGACAATGTTAACCCTTTCGTACGATGTTTTCCGCACAATTTAAGCCAAGGTTCCGGTAGTTGTTTTTCCCGTAGTTACTTTCTATGCGGTTGCATTTCACTTGAGGGTGCTGGACAACGTTTTGTTTATGTCCAGCTCTAATAGAGCCCCACAGTGGTGCTATAATGTATCTTTGGTTATAATAGAAAAAAGCATAAAAATAAAATTTGCCTTTTTATGTCATTTAGGCGAGCCGAAAAAGCCGAAAATAAATACTAAAATATTATAGCACCATGGGGATACGACGGCATAACTAAGGGGCTAACAGAATTCAAAGACATTTGGCATATCGGAAGGGTGTTGTTACCGATAGCCAATATGTGATAAATGATAAATCCAGGAGCACTTAAAATAATTGAAATAATACAAATACTAAACTCTTTTCTTTTGTTTGCAGCCATTTCTAAACTGCATAAACTGCAATTAAGGGGGGTCTTCAAAACAGCATTTAATGCCACCATGTCAGCGAGGGCAGCAGCAGCTGGCTGCCAAATGCCGCACGTCTCTACAATATATGCAATGTAAATTTTGAAATTCGATGCCTACTGCACGCAAACAAAACGAGCAGTCAGTCGAGGTTGGAAGATGACTTCATTTGTTGGAGCGCTCCAAATAAAACCAATCATTACCATGCGCTCGCGCCCTCAACAAATGCCGTTAGGCACTACGTTGGCGGCCGTCCAGTGTTTGCAGCACTGGGTGGTGCGGTCTGCCGGTCGCGCCGCATATTTAATACCTCACGACGATGACTATGACGACGACACTATATAGACTGCCAACCATAAGTTGAGCAATCGAAATGAGTTCAGTGCTGATGACTCTGCTGGTGGTAGTTAGCTCAATTTTTGCGCTTTTTGCAAATTTCCACAGAATTTCAATGGGAAACTGTGTGGGGTTGCATATGCAAAATGCTATGATTATAAATTGAATTTAATACAAATTTACGCATATTTTGTATTATTCGAGGAGATTTGTGGGGAAGTGAGGTGCTTGCTATAGGCCTCTGTATTTGGGTCGTCTATTGTGGTCACATATTGAAAAATTTTGCATATTTTTCATAGAATTTTGTATTTGGTACGTGCCTATTTGTTGCATATTACAACGACGCGCTGTGAAGCGTCACCAGACGCAAAATATTGTTTTCACTTTAGTCACGCACCCGTTTATGGTGTTGGCAAGAGACAAATTATACATAATATATATAAGAATTCATAAAATATAACTTACACACTAAAAGAGATGGAGCTGCAATATGTAGTTTAATAAAAATAACTATTTTTGATATGTCCCAACACTGATTTAATTACTTGGCCTGCAGTTGTTTCAATGAATATTCATTTGCATCTACCAAATGTAGTTTGCCATAACCGAAAATGGCAAACCATAGTATGAAGCGTAGCCAGCTATTAGTTGAAGCATCTGTAACTTTGATTGGGAAAACTAACTTTTAATCCATTTACATTTTTTTTATTTAAATAAATTGCTACTACAACTAAATTTAAAATGGGACATAACCAATATTTAGTTGGCTCAACAGATAGTTGATTATATTGACTAAATGATATAACATTAGATTGTAGCAACCAATATTTATTTGATTCAATGAAATGCTACTACAACTAAATTTAAAATGAGACATAACCAATATTTAGTTGCCTCAACAGATTGTTAGTTATATTGACTAAATGATATGCTCTTATGGCTTTGAACAACCAGGTCATCACATCCAAAATTGTACGTCAATGCAGATCACGTCTCAATTGTGTTGGTAAATACAATACACTGAAACTGATTTGGGTGCCGGGCCATAAAGGAGCTTCGGGCAATGAAACATCTGACGAACTAGCACGTGCTGGATCTGAGGATAATCCATTTGGACTAGAACCTGTGCTTGGACTACCTGCATCTACGTCATCAGCTCTTGGGTCGCCTCCGCACACAAGAGCAGATGGCTGAATGAGACGAAATGCAGATTCTCCAAGCTCATGACACCGACGATAACCAAAAGATCGGCCTCGTTTCTACTTTCCTTAAGTAGAAAGGAGTGCAGAAAACTGACGGGACTTCTAACGGGACACAACGCATGTGAAAAACACATGAACGCAATCGGCCTGGCCGAAAGCGCCTTATGTTCTGCCTGCTACGAAGAAACTGGCACCACAGAGCACTATCTCTGTGACTGTCCAGCATTTTCTAGAATAAGAAGGCAGATCTTTGGCACAGACTTGATGAGAGAGGATCAGCTTCACTCTCTATCACACAATAGCCTTCTTAGATTCAATAATGAATCTAAGAAGTATCATTAAAAACCAGGGAACTGGGTCACAGCACAATGGATATAACCCTGTCTGAGTGCTGTGGCTCTATTTTTTATCCCACATTAAAAAAAAAAAAAAAAAAAAAATGATATAACAATATTGATTTGATTCAACTGCGAAAGAATCTGGTTTTAGAAAAACGTCGCCAAAGCAGGACAACTTTACAAGCAACAGATATATCACTAGTAGATATCGTACATATCGAAAATGATTTACGTATTGGCAAACACAACTAAAGAATCTCCAATTATTTGGTTGTATCAATTGTATTCATTAGTTGTGTGAACTGCTATGTGGTGTTGCATTAACTGAATTAGACAAATGTTGACAGAACTAAATAAAAAACAAAAAAACTAAAAACGGTTGCGTCAACTGATTCGTTATCTGGGTGTACTAACGCCATTATTAGGAATTGGGCATCATAATTTTGACTTGTCACAACCCGAACAATTACATTAGCAAGAAGAACAGGCCATTAATAAAGGGGTAAAGGGGTGCAAAATCGTCAAATTTTGAATATATTTGTTTAAACCAATATTATTATTAAGTGACAATTATTTTTTTTTTATTTCTACTTATTTTCTAACTTTACGTTTAAAATCTACAACAATTTGGGTTTTTTAGAATTTATTCAGAACCAATCGAAATTGTTCTTGAGTCATAATTAGAAACTGATTATTGTACAATTGAAGTGTTTGGTGCAAAAAGGGTCCAAGTCTACATTTTTTCGAAATTGTGTTTTTGATGACAACAGATAATAATAATAGTTTGGCGCTACAGTCCTGTATAGAACTTCGGCATAGCATAGAAATAGAAAATGTTTCTATGAAAAGATGTTGTTAGCCCCAGTCCAGTCTTGAACCGGGGACCTTTCGGCTCGCAGTCCAACGCACTAACCACTGAGCTACCGCTGCTACATGGAATCACTATACCTTTTACAAAATTATACTATCAATGTTGAATTTCATAAAAATTATTTTTTGGGGTAAAAAAAGGTCAAATCCAGCTGTTTAAATTACGTTTTTAAGCCAAGTTACATGGAAAATTAAATTTTTTTCGAACTCGATGTCAATAGAATTATTTGACAACTAAAATTGAATATAATTATTTAAACAGTACCTAAAGTTATTGTAATTAATTGAAATATTATTATATAGTATTGTAATGGCGGATTCAGGACTCAATTCTAAACTTTCTACGAGAATTTGGAATTTTTATATATTTCGTTTTAGTTTGAATCATTCCTAATATTTAATTATAATCAGAATAATATTATTAGCAACTGAATTTAGAATTTTATATGATAATTTCTTGCCCTGAAATTATATTTTCGAATATGTCTTTATAGAATTACTTAAGGATATACGACATTGCAATTTCATGGTTATGAATTTTCGATTTTGAAATGTTCACAGTACTCAAGCATGACTATTTTAGATTTCATTGGAAACTGAAGATAAAATTTTTGTTGCTGGATAAAATGTTGGATAAAAATATTTTGCACACACACAATATTTGATTCTCTGGGATAAAAAAACATATTCGAACTGAAATTTTAAAATAATTTCGTTCTGAAGGAACATCCGATATATTGTGAATAAAATGTATATGGGTTGATTTATATTAGTGAGAGTATTTTTGGGAATAGAATGAAGGTTAAAAGAATTGGATCCGTATACAGAATAAAAAAAATCATCAATATGATGAATTTATTCGTTAATATTATGAATTTATTCATAAATATTATGCATTTTTTTTTCATAAATATTATAAATTTATTTCACCAACTACCAGATTCAACACATTGATATTACCGTTCATTAAATGACATATTGATGAATACAATCATTATATATATGAAATTATTCGAACTATCAAACATCATCGTAAAGATCGAAATATTCAATACAATGAATTTGAATCGTCATATTGATGAATTTTTTCATAATATTTATGAATATAATATTCAATATTATTAATCATGTTGAACTATTTTCTTTTTTTTTCAAATTAAATTAATTGATGGAATTTTTTTTACCAATTCTTACAAAAAAAAATTTTTAGAAAATAATTTGAAAAAAGATGTGGCAAAAATTTTATTTAAAAAAATAACAGAAAAAATTAAAAAAAAAAAAATTTTTGAAAAAAAAATTGTGCAAAAAAAAATTGACCAAAAAAAATTATTTAAAAAAAAAATTTTGTCCAACAATTTTTTTTTTTAATAAATTTTATTTGATTAAAATTCGATTAAAAATTTTGGAATAACAACATTATTTTTTTTTTTGTAATAAATTTTTATTTGATTAAAATTCAATTAAAATTTTGAAATAACAAAATTATTCCAAAATTAAATTTTTGCAACAAAATGAACGTATTTCAAGTTTTCGAGCATTTAAAAAAATATTTGTATTCCAATCTATGCCACTAAAGCTTCCATTAATTTTGATTAAATTTTTTCACAAAATTGTTGTACAGAAAAATTCAAATTTAAAACATATAAAAATATTTAAAATTTGGACGTAGTCAGTCGATATGTGAAGCACATTTTAACGATCATTCCATTTCAACAGTTTTCAAAGGTTACTGCAAAATGATTTTAAAGCAAAACAACCACGAAAAAAATGAAACAATTTGAATGTCGCGTACTTGAAACATTTTTGGGGAATTTATTGCCAAAAATAGATGAAATAAAAATGTGGCTGCAAACTTTGCTCATATGTGGTAGAGCAAAAAATATTGACTACTAACTGGAAAATAAAACAACAACAAAAAAAATAGAAAACAATTTTATTAAAGTTGGCAGACGTTGCAGTTGGTTGCATCATAGACTGCAAATTTAACACAATGCGGAAGGTGCACAGTTTAAGAACAGAAATAGGTCATTGACTTGAGGAAAAAAGTGACTTCAAAATTTAACTAAAAATAAAATAATTATAAAAAAAAATACAACTCAAGTGGTTAGGAAAGTGCTAAAGAATGCAAGTGTTTACTTGAAGAAGAAAACCCCCTATTTTGAAACTCTTTGCTGGGTTGACAAAAAAAGGCAGAAGTCTGCTGTCAACAGCACTATTTCCGGAAACACCTCATTCGAATGCTGATGTCGGTTCATTGAACTTCCGGCTGAATTTTTGTCAACATTTTGATCAATCAGTCAGCCAAACAAATCACATCTCACGTAAACAGCCGAATTGTTTTGTTTCGAATTTAGAAATGTGAATTTTATAGTTTATCGAAAATTAATTTTAAAAAATACAACGAGACACGTGCTAAGCGTTAAACGGCGGCGCGGGAAGCCCTAATGTTGTTTATATAATTGAAATGGATGCTGTTGCTGCTGCTGGTGTCTGTTGCCACCAACATGCAGCAGCAGTAGACGCAGCATTCCTGGCATCCTTCTCAGACAAATAAACAAAAATGCGTCGTCGTCGTGCGGCATCAATTTCATTGCATAAACATGCGAGGCGTCAATACGGCAACACGTTAGAATGCATTGGTGCGGGTGCCTCCGGCATGTTGTCTAATGCAAAATATGCTGCACCGGCAGCCAGGCTGCAATTGAAACATCTGACATGCGCGGCCGCAAAATGTCAGTGGCGCGGCTGTCGTAAATTGCCGTCGAATCAGGCAGCAACATGGCACCAAATTGCTGGACTTTTGTTTGAAACTAGGCGGGCGTTATTTATGTAAATAGAAATATATTTAATATTTTGTAAAAAGATATTTTCAAACAATAAAATGTCAAAATAAAAAAAAAAAGAAATAAAAACATATTTTTGTAAATATGATGCCATCAAAAAAATACAATAGAATTCTTTGGCATGATGATTTGTATTAAATAAACAAAATTTTAGGATTTTTTTTTCAGAATTATAAAAATGGCCAGTTTTCAAATTTAAAGTGCAAGGATAATGGCTACATGTTCAAGTTTGGAAGTTATGAATTATAATTTTAAAAACATTGTTTTATTAGCTTTTAAACGAGACTACAACGGAGTTTCTACCATTTCTCGTTCATGAGATACTTAAATATGAAGAACAATACAAATTCGATTTTTGACCCATTTTTTTGTAATTTTGAAGAACTGCATCTCTGGTTGTAATGATCGGAAAAAATAATAAAAAAATGATTAATGCACATCTCGATACCCTTAATTAGTTACCAAAATTTAATTGAAATCGAAGTGGGTGAGTTCCAACCCCTGGTCGATTTGGTGTGGAATGGCTCTATATAGAAATGATGTATAGAACATTTTACAATTTATTATGTTTTTAAATTAAATTGACATTTTCTCAAAAGTCAGCTTTAATTAAAATTTAATTAAGTTAGAATTTTCAATTTTTGTTTTTTTTTTGTTAATACAAATTAAAATGTTTCACTTAATAACATTTTTTTACAAAAATCCCATTTTCCACCATAATTTCAATTAGTTCACCGTTAATTAGATACTTCAAAAATAATTTTTGACGGGCGTTACATTCGTACGATTAAAAATCTTCTTCATAAATAAAAAAAGATAGCTATATTTTTAAGATGCAGTTGATAGATGTATAAAAAAACGTTTGCAATGGGTCCTATATCTTTCTACAAATTTGAAGTTAAATGCTGTGACGGGCGTTACACGTACTCTTTCAAAAAACAGAGTTTACTCCACCAAGTATTACATTTTAGCTAAAATAATCGGACTATGGAGATTAAGTATATCTCAAATACTTCATTAATAATGGGAGTTCTCCCTTCTATAACACAATTCTGCAAAGGTTATTTTGATAATTTACTTATAAAGTATCAAAACTTGTGATGGGTGTTACACATTTTGTGACGGGCGTTACCTCTACGAATTCTAAACAAATATACATGAAAATTTCAATATCGTCAAATTACGAATTGAAATTTTTTGAAGAAACATTTTTTGCTTGGAATAGTAAAACATTATTTTAAGGTACACCGTCGACATATAATTTAAGTGGAAAACTAAACATTTCGTTTTGAAAAAAAATATATATTATATTAAAATTCTTTTAAGATTCTGCATCATTAGCAAACCGTTTACTTTGCAGCTTACATAAATATTTTTCGCATTTCGAAAATAATTATTTTTTGTGGTTTTTTTATGATTTTTTTGTAAGGTTTGAAATTTCCCTTGTTTATCATGGCTTATTCAATATTTTGAAATACTTACTACTGTTTCTATGGCTAAATAACAATATAATTGATTATTGATGCAAATATTAAATAAAATATATAATTATCCAGTTTTTTTGTTTTGCGACGATTGTCAATTGTGACGGGCGTTACAATAATTTGGATGGATATAGCAACCATCTGGAATATCTATGAAACCAAAAACTATAATAAATTAATAGATACGCAATGACTTTTTAAAATAAAAATTCGATTTACTTACGAGAAAAAAGCGTACATAATTTTTTCTAAATTAAAATTATTAAATTACAAATTTTTGTCTGCAGCCTTTGCCGTCAGGCGTCATCGTCAACTCGTCTAATGGCTCGGCGTCACAATATTTATCAGCGACCGTCTCCAGCGCAACCACTCACGAGACGAGTGGCGGCGGCGGCAGGTGCGCGCTTTAATCCATTCGCAATGAGGCTGCCTATTTTTAGGGCCCATACAGAAATTCATGCTGCCAGCCAGTCAGCCAGCCATTCATCCTCCATCCATTCATTCAGTTCGTCATTCAGTCATCCATCGGATGCACGTTCTAACAATGCAACGAAAAAAGCCCGCAGACTCTGTATAGACCTCGTCGGTACATAATTCAGTGGCATGTTTAGAAATTACCATGCATTTTATGCTTCTGCTGCTTTTGTAGAGTCTCTTTATTTTGGCTTCTGCTTAAAATTCGATTCCCAAATCCCCTTAGTTTTCAGTTGGTGCCCCAAGGCAAATGAGAGCTGCCGCCGTTGCGCTGAATGTCGTATGCAGATCACTGACAGACAGACGTATCGACTAACTGACTGTCGTTGACGATGCGGAGTTCAAGTCACAACGGCGGCGAGGACCACGTTGCAAACGATGACGAGTGCGCGCGACTAATGGAAAAATCATATTAAATTGATTTTATTGACAGGAAAATGTTTTCGTTCTTTGACGACAACATGACGATGCTGTCGATGGGTCGCGCATAATTCCAGTACAATGGGGAAAATTCGAATATATACTAAAAATTCAAATTTCACTTAAAACCTTTTTTGATCTCTAAAAATTAAATTTTTCACTAAAAATTAAATTTTTCACTAAAAATTAAATTTTTCACTAAAAATTAAATTTTTCACTAAAAATTAAATTTTTCACTAAAAATTAAATTTTTCACTAAAAATTCAATTTTTCACTAAAAATTCAATTTTTCACTAAAAATTCAATTTTTCACTAAAAATTCAATTTTTCACTAGCAATTAAATTTTTCACTAAAAATTCAATTTTTCACTAAAAATTCAATTTTTCACTAAAAATTCAATTTTTCACTAAAAATTCAATTTTTCACTAAAAATTCAATTTTTCACTAAAAATTCAATTTTTCACTAAAAATTCAATCTTTCACTAAAATTCAATTTTTCACTAAAAAATCAATTTTACATTAAAAAATCATTTTTTCACTAAAAAATCAATTTAAAACTAAAAAATCAATTTTTCACTAAAAAATCAAATTTTCACTAAAAATTAATTTTTCACAAAAGATTCAATTTTTCTCGAAAAATTCAATTTTTCCCTAAAAATTCAATTTCTCACTAAAAATTAAATTTTTCACTAAAAGTTAAATGTTTCACTAAAAATTAAAATTTTCACTCAAAATTAAATTTTTCACTAATAATTCAATTTTTCACTAAAAATTAAATTTTTCACTACAATTTTAATTTTTCATTAAAAACTAAATTTTTCCTTAAAAGTTCAATTTTTCATTAAAAATTTAATTGTTTACTGGTTGTCTAAAACATTCCACTGTGCAGCAACTGCTGCTGGCTAAAATTGCAAAAGTATTAAAATCCACCTCATCCTGCCCGCTTTCAACTCCTTCATCCCGAGATTCTTCAACATCTGCGGTTGTTTTAATTGAAGACATCAACACCCGGTGTTTTTGCTGTGGGGCAAGTTTTAGGGGGACAAAGCATCAAGTGATCGTGTATTGCAGGCAGCACTTTCAAAGCAAAAACAAAACATAGATTTTGCTGGATGGAGGGGATTTGGAGAGACACCTAAATCTGAATGGCTCGCTGGAGAGGAGTCGGCGGAAGCGGCGACACTGGCGCAGGGGTGGCGCAATACAACGTCTGTCTGCCCCATTGATTCTTCAATGTAACGAGGTGACAAATAATAACAACAACACGCGCCACAACGGCAAACGTTACGCACATGGCTTTTACCAGAGCAGATTAAAATGAAGGGGAAAAAAATCCGCGATCTAGGAAATGTAGACAGACGAATGGACGGACAGACAGACAATTAATGCCGGCAACGAGTTGTCAAGCAATTTGTTTACACGTTGCTTGGCTGACATGTTGTGCTGCGGCGGGCGGCATTTTCTAAATTTGAAAAATTGTTTTGACGATCGCCAACGATTTGTTTGTGTTGACTGCGAAGACAACATCGGCGACGACGACGAAGACTTCGCATCGCATCGCAACGCAACGTTGTCGTCCTCGAAATTGATGACGAATTTTATGACCAAAATAATTTCCAAACAATTATCGGCTTGTGGGCAACATTTTCTGTGGGGCGACGGGGTTTTGCACGAGGGGGCACAACGTGATTTGTTGCATTTCGTGCGCTGTATTAGAATATTTTGTATGGGGCGTGCGCGTCGAATGGTATGACACAAAACGACGTGTACAAAAAATGTGTCTTTTCATTAAACTTTTTATAGATGTCATAAATTTTGGTGCAGTTTTTAGTATATGCATGGCACAAAATCATCTGCCAGATGTTGGGCTTTCTGCTTTTTGTGTGCATTACGTTGGGCGTTTTTGTTTTGAAAAGGAGTTGGCAGCACCGAGGGCATCGAGGGCCAAACGGTAGCTGTTTTATTTATGAACTAAACAATTAGCGGAATGTCATAAATCACGGCGTCAGTGCTTTGATAACGCTGTGGGTGGGTGTTGGCACAGGGAAAATCATTATAGATTTGGGAAGTTTACTACTATGTGGGTGATTTAACAAGCACTACAAATGGCACCCGTCGAAAATACATTTGACATAAAATGCCACCTTTTACAAACTTTTGATTTCGATTTTGTGAATGTGGATTTTATTAGCGTGTTGTATAGTATCCCAATTAAAGGAAAACCCAAAATACGAAAGACAAAGAAAAACTAACTCACCACACTAAAACTCACCAAAACAAATTCCCAACCCTAAAACTCACCACGCTATAAATTCACCACACTAAAACTTACCACACTAAAACTCACAACATTAAAAATTCATCACATTAAAACTCACCAGACTAAAACTCACCACACTAAAACTCTCCACACTAAAACTCACCACACTAAAACTCACCACACTACATATTCACCACACTAAAACTCACCACACTAAAACTCACCACACTAAAACTCACAACATTAAAAATTCATCACATTAAAACTCACCACACTAAAACTCACCACACTTAAACTTATCACACTAAAACTCACCACAATAAAATTCACCACACTAAAACTCACCGTACTAAAAATTCACCACACTAAAACTCACCACACTAAAACTCACCATACTAAAACTCACCACACTAAAACTCACCACACTAAAACTCACCACACTAAAACTCACCACACCTAAACTCACCACACCGAAACTCACCACATTAAAACTCACCACACTAAAACGGGGAAGAATTCTAAGGGAAAGAATTTTTGGTTTTTTATTATAAAATAATAATAAACTATTTAATATTTAAACGTATCTTTATTTTCGATTCAAAACTTAATAGACAATATTTTTTTATCAAAAAAAACTAAAATTAAAATTAAAATAAATGAATACTCAATAAACATACAAAAATTACAAAGTGGTTTTTTTATACATGTATCCACATTACCCCCCCCTTTCAGAATTAAACACTTGTTTGAAAACGAACCTTTTTTGTAATTAAAGAAACATTTGTAATAAAAGCTGGTTTTAATCTATCTATTGATATGTTCTTTTGCGATCCATTGATCTCAATGTTGAAAAATTTGTCATTTCTTTCGATGACTCGAAAGGGACCAATATAAGGTGCTTGTAGAGGTGTTTTTACTGCATCAACACGAACAAAAACATGGGACGAATCCTTTAGATCTTTGAAAATGAATGTTTTGTTACTGCTGTGGTTGCTGCCAGGAACAGGTTTTATACGTCGAAACTTATCTCTTAAGTCTTCAATAAAATCAGAGTGACTTGTATATGACACTTTTGTATTATTGAAGAATTCAGCTGGTAACCTTAATGTAGTTCCATAGATTAGTTCGGAGCTGCAGAAACCAATGTCTTCTTTTAAAGTAGATCTCAATCCTAATAAAATAGTAGGTATTGTATCAGTCCAATTTCTGTTCGAGTTGCACCGTATAGCCGTTTTAAGAGTTCTATGGAATCTCTCAATTATTCCGTTGGAACTAGGGTGATATGCTGTAGTGCGTAAATGTTTGGCTCCAAGAAAAGTGGATAACTCATTAAATAAATCTGACTCAAATTGTCGGCCTTGGTCTGTTGTAATTCTTAATGGAACACCAAATCTACAAATCCAATTTTCGTAGAATGCTTTGGCCACTGTAACTGCTTTTATATCCGTTAGATAGATTACTTCAGGCCACCTCGAAAATCTATCAATACATGTTAGGCAATAATTGTATCCATTTGATGGCGGAAGTGGTCCTACGAGATCTATATTGATATGGTCGAATCTACTTTCAGGGCACACATATGTTCCAACAATGCTTTTACAGTGTTTAGTTACTTTTGATTGTTGACAATTAATACAACTTTTAGTCCAAACTTGAACATCTTTGTTGATACCAGGCCAAATAAATCGATCAGCAATTAATTTAATTGATGCTCTTACACCTGGATGTGATAGGCCATGCATATGTTCAAAAATGTTTTTACGTAATTCTTTAGGTATGTAAGGTCTTATTAAGCCATGAGAATTATCACAATAAACGCTAATATTTGAATTTGGAATTTTGTATTTTGTTAAATTAAGAACCGTTGGATTACACAATAAATTTTGCAATTCAATATCATTTTGTTGACTTTCTAAAAGTTGAGCTGCTGCTATAGTACTTGGTAATTTTATTGTATTTATTCTGGATAGAGCATCTGCAACTAAATTTTGATTTCCGGAAATATGTACTATATCTGTTGAGAATTGGCTTATAAAATCCAGATATCGAAATTGCCGAGGTGAACAGGAATCGATTTTCTTATTTAGTGAATATATAAGAGGTTTGTGATCTGTATATATTTTAAAATTTCTACCCTCAACAAAACAACGGAAATGTTTAATACTTTCGTAAATTGCAAGTAACTCCCTGTCATACGCACTATATTTTGATTGAGGTTTTGTCAGTTTCTTAGAAAAGAAAGCTAGTGGTTGTTGAACTGCATTGACTTCATCGAGTTGTTGTAACGTTGCACCAATGCAGGTATTCGAAGCATCTACGTATAGAGAAAGAGGAGCTGACAAGGAAGGATGCGCCAACAGTGTTGATTCGGAAAGTGCTTTCTTTAGGGTTTCAAAAGATCTTGTTTGCTTGTCAGACCACGTTAGCTTTGCATTTTTCTTAGGATTTCCTTTTTGAAATTCGTTTAAAGGAGCTTGTAATTCGGCGATATTTGGCACTGATGATCGAAAATAGTTTAACATTCCGAGGAAACGACGAAGTGATGTTACATTATCGGGTTTCGTATACTGCAAAATTGCTTCAACCTTTGCTTGTGAAGGTTTTATGCCGCACCCATCAATAAGGTATCCAAGAAATGTTATTTCTCTTTTTCCAAATTCACATTTGTCAGGGTTAATAACAACACCATAGTCATTTAGACGTTGGAATAATTGACGAAGATGTTCGCAATGTTGTTCTTCACAAGAAGAAGCGATCAAAAAATCGTCAATATATGGAAAAACAAAGTCTAATCCTTCAACTATTTGGTGTACAAATCTTTGACAAGTTTGTGCTGCATTTTTGAGACCAAATGGCATTCGAAGGTATTCAAATAATCCAAATGGAGTTATAATTGCGGTCTTTTCGATATCTTCCGGTGCCATTGCTATTTGATGAAATGCTTTAACTAAATCGATTTTAGAAAATATCTTCTTTCCGTTTAAAATAGTTTGGAAATCCCTTATATTAGGTATAGGATATCTGTCCGAAACTGTGTGATTATTTAAACGTCTGTAGTCGCCACAAGCGCGCCATGTTCCAGTAGATTTAGGTACCATGTGTAATGCAGTAGACCATGGACTTTTTGAACGCCTTATAATTCCGAGTTGTAGAAGATGCTCGAATTCACTCGTTGCTTGTTTAAGTTTAACGGAATCTAATCGACGAACCTTGCAGCTAAGAGGATGGCAATTAGTAATTATTTGATGTTGCACCGATGTTTTCTTGTCGAATTGTACGTTAAAAGTTCTTGTAATATTAGGGAAATCAGAAAGTAGTTCGTGATATTTGTCTGTTGAGTTTACTGTCTTAATTGATACGCATTGAAAATTTTGAATAATGCCTTTGCATGATGCATTTTTATCTGAGTCAATTAACAGTTTATTTTTCAAATCTATAACCAAACCAAAATACTCAATGAAATCGTTGCCAAGTATTGGTGTATCTACATCCGCAATAACAAATTTCCATACAAATTTTCTATTCAGATTTAGTGTTAGTTGTAAGAGTTTTCCACCAAAAGTATTAATTTTGCTTCCATTAGCGGCATATAATGGATGATCTGTTGGTTTTGCTGATGTTGACTTATTTGGAAGAACAGAAATATCAGCTCCAGAATCTACTAAAAATTTGATTTTTGTTGCAGGATCTATGACAAATAAACGACGACTTTGTTTCATAGAACCGAAATCACTTGTCGTCTTTAGTGACCGGTTTTTAAGTTTACCGCAGTATTTTTACTGGATTGATAAGAACATGGAGAAACACATCGATTAGCACGTTCTTTAAAACGACGATGAAAATAGCATATCGTGTTTGGTCTTCTTTCGGAACTACTTGATCTACTTCTTGTTCGTGCATTATGTGAGACTATGTTTTTATTTAGTAAGTCTAAAAGTGTATCTAGTTTGCTTTCGATATTAGATATTGAATTCAGTTGATGGTTTTGAGAATTATCACTGCTAATGACTGACAAATGTGGTTTCTCACAAACAATCATGCTGTCAGCAACCTCTAATAGTTTATCCTGTTCCGTGAGTTTACTTAAACCTCTGAGATTTTGCTCAATATCTTTAGGCAATTTTTTTAACCACAGGAAAAGTAAAAGTTTATCAGTGATTTGGTTGCAACTTAGGTCTTTCATTTCGTTATACAAGTGACTTGGTTTTTTATCTCCTAATTGTAGTTCATCAAGTAATTTATTTATTTTATTTTCATCAGATTCTTGAAAAATGTCAAGTAATCTTTGCTTAAGTGCCGAATATTTGTCAAAATTGGGTGGGTTCTTTATTATATTAGATACTTTTTCGATAACGGACAGATCTAAGGAATCGATAACTTTTGAATATTTGAGATTATCTGTTGTTATCGATAGATAGTTAAATTTTTGTTCCGCCGCTATGAACCATAAATCAGGATTTTGTGTCCAAAAACGTGGAAGATTTAAACCGAGAGCTCTCTTAAATTCAGCATCTAATGAAGTTGGTACACTAACCTGTTCTGAAAATACATTTGAAACCTGCGCAGAAGATGGATTAGTGCATTGTTCTTGACCATTATGTTCTTCTGATATGTTTAATTGCGAGTTGGCTTGTACAAATTGATTGAAACGCTGCTCCATAGACTCCATAAATGTATGCATTTGACTGACGATGGTAGCAATATCTTCGGTTGAAGATGTATTTTCAATATCTTGCAGTTCATCTGAAAGGTCAAATTCTTGAAGGTCTTGTACGTGAAGGACATCATGGAGATATGATTCTATTCTAATGATCTTTTCCGGTTTTCTTCCGCTTAATGGGAGGTTCCATTTTTTTAAAAGATGAGTGATGTCTGTTGCTGATAATTCTGTGGTAGTTATAACCATTGTGTATTCTTTAATATTTCGGGGTCACCAATTTGGTTTTTTATTATAAAATAATAATAAACTATTTAATATTTAAACGTATCTTTATTTTCGATTCAAAACTTAATAGACAATATTTTTTTATCAAAAAAAACTAAAATTAAAATTAAAATAAATGAATACTCAATAAACATACAAAAATTACAAAGTGGTTTTTTTATACATGTATCCACAAATTCTACCGGGATGAATTCTACGGGAAGAATTCTTCCGGGAAGAATTCTACAGGAAAGTGTTCTACGGAGACGAATTTTACGGCGAACATTTCAACTGAGAAGAATTCTACGGGGATGCGCAGTCTGAGAAAGGAATGTTGTTTTGGCGGATAATTATTATTTGATTACTGCATTTATAAAACCCATAAAAACTTCTACAGCGAAGCACGGGCCCCTGATATAATCAATAAAAATGGTTTTTATATTAATAAAATCGCTTCATATCTTTGAATTCACAAAATCTTTGCACGAGTCGTGCGCTGGTCCAGCTAGTTATTAATATATAACATATGTATGTAAATTATTTTTCCCTTACTGAAAATCAAATATATGAAAACTTCAACGAGGATTTGGGACTTTGTATAACTAGATGCCATTTAAACCGACTTTTGAAAAGAATAACACAGCGGTGCTAGCTCAAAATAACCTTCAATGACTTTGCAAAACCCCAAAAAAACTGACAAACTTCTGTAAAATTCATCAACATACAACAGTAGAAATATTTGCATTTGTGCTAATAAATAAACCAACTAATTTCACAAAAAAAAAACATCCCAACATACTTCCGTACAACATGACGACTCATGGTCAGTCATCAACATAGGACAAAAGCGGTAATGTTCTGAAAAGACCCTTTGAGCTTTAGGTTTTATTAGTGGTTTTTGAGTGAGAGTAGAGTGTACCTTTCTAATGAATTGAATATACATTTTAGATGCATTAAATCTATTAGTTTGGCTTACTTAGGCATTTTACATGAATTTATTATGTATTAAAAATTAAAACGAAACATAGTCCATATTTGATACGTAAATTGCGCAATGCTATACAACATTTTATCATATTAGGAGCATCATATTCTTGAAATAAATAAACCTTAAAACTGCTGCAACAAAGACCTGCGATTTGCACAACCTGAAAACGTCTCAAATTACAAATCCGATCAGAATCAGAATGGAGATTATGTTAATGTAGACCACCAGTCAGACAGTCAGTCAGTTCATGCTACTTGTCCTCTTTTGAGTCAAAACTAAAACACGCCGCTGATCGTATCGCCCCCGTCATTTATTTGAACGCTTTGAAGATGCTACTGCTACTGTGTGGTGGGTGATCTGCGCTTTGGCGATGATCTGGAAAATGAAAACGAAAACAGAGCAACAATGAAATCCTTTTGCAACTGCGATTGTTGTCGTGTTCTATGTGAATTTTTGTTAAACGTCATTTGGTGCGAAATTCAATTTTCTTGAAATTTAAGCTGCTACTCAAAAGCAGAACGACAATCTCAACGATGCCAACGACGATCCTGCAATGAATGCCGGCCGTATGAAAAATGTTGCACTCGACAATCGGCAACATAATCATGAAACACATTTAGCACGAAACAATCAGTTTGTCTACTCCGTGGCAACATGATGCAAGTGGCGGCACAACATCCGAGGAAGCCAGTTCAATGCGCGACGATCGTCACCCATTTCATTTTTTTTTTTTTACTTTTGGCGCACAATGTCTGACGGATCTTTTGCAATGATAATTTCGTGACATTAATTTTTTGTTTGTCTTTTGTCGTTACAAATACGATTTATGAGACATAAATCGTTTGGTTTAAGAGACGAAATGTTCTTTTCTTGTAGTTTTTTTTCCATCGGGTCTTATCACTGGGTTCCGAGACGGTTTCATCTGTGCGCACAGTTGACATGTTCTCATGTGTCGTTCGCTCATTTGCAGATAATAAAAATTTTCTGAAAGTCTGAACCGCATCTTGGTCACTGCGATCAATCATTGCCGCTCTAATTATCAGCATGTGATTTGAGTGATCGGTTGACAGCGACGATGACATAAATCAAAGATACCGAATGACTGTATTACTGTCAATGCAAATTCTGCGCGAATATGGGTCATGGAATGTTGGACAATGTGATAATTCATATAGGAAATCATTTCTGCTGATTGACTAAATGAAAAATGTCCCCATAATTGTACAGAGAATAGATAGTACGACAACTTACTGATTTCAAACCAACTTCTGCGAAGTTGTTTCTCATAACCGAAACTAAAAAGAAAAGAAAAAAAAAATTAGAACAGTTTTAAGCCCTTTTGGTATTTGTATATGCTAATATTTCAAGTGCCGAATGTGTCAGTTCCTTTCAAAAATTTGCAGATTGTGCAGATTTTGTTTGAATTGAATGAAGTTGGTTGTTACAACTAACTTCTGCTTTCTTTTAACCAAACGACAAGGAGGTATATTAATATTACAAGAGTATAGATACCAAGACTTTAATGGCACATCATTTTGTAAAAAGTTTCATCTAAATGTTAAAATTCCTTAAAATCCATATGCAAATCGTACAGTTTAAGCAACTCCAAAGAGTGACTATAAAAATTAATGTTGAATTACTTCAATTTGTTTAAAATTAATTGAGTAAATCTAAATGTGTGTAATTGCCAACGTAAATTCTAAAAACTGCTGCCATTGTGTCATCTTGAAGACTGTAGATTTTTCCTATACATATGCTGACTTTCCAGACCGTTGTCCATCCAAATGTCTAATAAAAGCAAAGAGCTGTACCGCAACTTTGTCATGAGTTATGAGCCGTCCGCCTCGGAAGTAGCAAACTCAGGCGCGGACTCGAAGGGAACTTTTCGCTTTTAAACGGCCCAAATATTCATGTTGACCATAATGTAGAATTCTCGACAGATAGATCTATTTAATTCTTTTTGACACTTTCAAATTCAGAACAATATATCTCCCATTCTTAACCTGAAGGGGACCTATAAATATAACCCATCTGCCTTCTCATAATCTACACTATATTTGAAAGCATATATTAAATTTGTACCTCGAAGAAGCCGGTGACGGTATGGAAAAGTATAATGATACTTGATAAGCGACACCTCCGTTTGTCTGTACACAGAAAAAATATGTGTGTAAATATATCAAAAAATTTGATCAATACAATTAATTTTCAATTGATTCATTGCCGATACGACCTTGAATTGAATTGATTAAATATTTAATCGTATTAATTAATAAATTAACAGAAAATAAACAAAAAGTTACATCAATACAATTAATATATTTGCTGAAACGACCATGGAATTAATTGTATTGATTAAATATTTAATCATCTTAATTAATAAATTAACAGAAAAAAAAACGAAATGTTGCATCAATACAATTAAATAATTTGTTGAAATGACTATTGAATTAATTGCATTGACAATCGCCGTTGCTGAGCACACGATGCGGCGCAGCAGAAAATGAACGCCGGCAAACATAAACGCCGGTTAATATGGAAACGATGGAATTTTTGTTTGCGTGATGGTTGCGCGCATATTATTCCCATTTGGTATGTGCCAAGATATATGGTGATGATGGCAATGGTTGTATATTTAATTATGTTTCAAACTTCATCATCCGAAAAGTATATGTTATATACTTTCACAAGAATTTATAGCATTCTTTTTAATTTAACTGAATGAGAATTATAAAGACTTTGATGATAATAAAAATACTTTAAAAACGTCGACCATACCAATTAAATAGTTTGCTATTTATGCAAAATCCTTAATTGGTATGTTTTTGGAAGCAAATCACATTTGCAATCACGAATGTACTTGCTAAATACATTGGAAGTCTTTGCTAGACCAGCCAATGGTACTCAATTAATTATGGTTGCTGTATTTACGTCAATTATTTTTTCTGTGTAGTCTATCTGTAGAATTCATGATTACTGAAAAAAAACTGTACCGCAACTTTTTTTGCCCGAATGGACTTTTAGCCAAAAGGTTTGTCAATAGTGGCCATAAAGAAAAAATTCCGAAATATTGCGGAAATCTTTAAAAGTATAATGGTATCATTTGGAGTGGTCCATGACCCCCAGACAGCGTTCGGCCAAATGTCCATTCGGGCTGTTGTTCATTTGGGAACATGGCTTTCGGGCATATGTCAATTCCGACAAATGGATTTCGTCCAAGCGTACATTACATTCGGACAAAGGTCCATTCGAGCAAAAGTAAATTCGATTAAATGGCTTTCGAACATACGCCCATTCGGTATAACGTGCATTCGGGAAAACGTACAATTCGGTCATATTGCTTTCGAGCAAACTGCTTCGGACAAATGGCTTTCGAGAACCATTAAATTTGGTTATCCGTATGTAACACCCGGAAATAAAATTTTGTCCGAAAAAATATATTTTTTTCCAAAAAAAAGATTTCGAAAAAAAGATAAAAAAAAAATTATAAAAAAATTGTTTAAAAAATATCGATAAAAACAATTTTTTTGTTAAAAAAAGATTTACAAAAAAAAAATGTTTCAAAAATGTTTAGAAAAAAATTAAAAAAAATTCGAACAATTTTTTCAAAAAAAAAATGTTTCAAATTTTTTTTTTTAAATATATTTAATTTTATAAATAAAACTGTTTATTATTAAAACGTTGTAATTATAAATAAATATATTATAAAACATTTTACTAATTTACACAGAGAAAAATTCATTAATATGATGAATTTATTCATAAATATTATGAATTTTTTCACCAACTACCAGATTCATCATATTGATACCACCGTTCATTAAATGACATATTGATAAATATATTCATTATATATATGAAATTATTCGTACTATCGAACCTAATAGTGCAGAACGAAATATTCAATACAATGAATTTGAATCGTCATATGGATGAATTTGTTCATAATATTTATGAATATAATATTTTTTACGAATATTTCAATAAAAAAAAATTTCATGAAAAATTGATGGCGTTAGTCATTAATATTATGAATGGTTCTTCAATACAATGAATCATGGTTTGAAGAACGGAATTCATCAATATGATGGGTATTTTATTTTTTGTGTACAAACGGTTTTTTTATACCATGAATTATATGTGAAGGGTATAATCGAAATGTCATCCATTGGTAACATGCTGAAGGAGTCATAGCGAAATATAAATAGCGTCACCTCTAAATCGGTTTTGATTTGTAAGTCGATATGTTAAAATCACGATTAAAGGAAAACAAGAAGGGCTAGTTTAATAAAACGCAGTAGTTAAATTACTTCTACAATGCATGGCGTGATCGGTTGCTTGTAGGGCGCAGGTAACCTTTCTGAATAATTTTAAATTACATCGGCTTTTCAGTTCTCAAAACTTACCGTTCCTTAATCCAAGTAATGTCTTAAAATTGGTAGATCAGACTTTTTTTAATTCAGAATAGAAGCTACTAGATATAGAGCTTCTAGACATGTATATTGAAAGGATTCTGTGGTTAGATAAGTTCCGTATTCTCGCAATTATTAATTTTAATATCTTTCGCGAATTGAAATATTTATACTTTAAACATTTTTTTTATAACTTTTAACCGAGCGCATCTCAATGGTCACTCCGCCCCTGAGCATACTGCACTTTTGCAAGAAGTCTCGTGCCTGCCTGCTCCAGAACTGTCGAACATTTGTTAAGAAAACCACGTGCCGCAAAACATTGCCAATTGCAGGAGAATAATTGTTTGTCTTCAGACAAACTGTGTGACCGCAGAGTCCGGAAAAACAAGAAAAACGTCCAAAAGTATGGACACATCCAAGAAATAGCATGCATTACGACACCCCAGAGACCAGTGTGTAGTAAAAGCAGTCATAAGGAATTTTGGGAAAATATTTTAAATGACCCTTTCAGTTGGACGGTGTACAAGGGTAGTTGGTTTGGGGGTGCTCTTAGCATAATATTGTAGCAGAAATGTAGCAAAACATATGGGGCCGAATCAGGGTTCAAGTCTCAAGTGTTGCTCAACGGATTATGCATGCTATCATTGAAGCATATTTAGTATAGAAATATTTAGTTGGGTAGTACACCGCAAGTGGAAGGCACTCAAGTGCAGAGAAGACGAGAAATACCCAAAAAAAAACCCAAACATTGAAAACAGCTACAGCAAATGCTCCAAATATTTTCATAAGTAGTATAATCTTGTGAATAATCAATGAAGTGGTTATGACTGACTCGTCTCACGTGTGGAATTTGTTGGAAAAACTTTGCGGAATCAAAGTAGAAAAATTATTTAATAAATGTCATCGGCGGAACGAAAGGGCCGATCAATGCAGATAAGAAGAAATACTACAAATTGGTGGTATAAATTAAGCACTAAAGATAAACCGGAGTTACTTGAGAAGTATAATAAAATTATATATACGGCATAATTGAATTTTGCTCTACACGGAAAAACTTTAACCTCAGTTAAACACGTAGTGTGGTTGACATTTGTTTAACATGTCGTTCAAATTTGATTTCCAACGGCAAGTGCTCACGTACACTATGAGAAACAAAACGACGAGTCTCATCTTTCAGCAAGGAAGTCATATTTTCACTTGTCATTGCATTGTTGTGAGAACACTTTTTTGGCAGCGCCAAACAACTGATGTTCCTTGTAATGATTACACGACAGCCATGTACGCACTCATCAAATACGTGCCACTCATCAGTCTTACGGACCCCAAGTTCTTGTACTGCAGCCACCTTGGGCTATGGGAAACTTCGTTTATAAGAAGTTGCAAAAGGACATTTGTTTGGTCATCAAACACAATGTAGAAATACAAAAAAAGAAAAAACTGCTTATTTGTGACTTAATTCGAGTCATTCTGCACAATTTGTCCAACAGCTGGGTTCAATGTTCAAGTGTCCGAATGCTATTGTCAGACAGTGCTCAGAATTCCTTTTGATGCTTGTGGTTATTTTTTTTTTTGGTTTATTGATGATTATTGGACATGTACTTGACAAATTTTGGGGTAATTTTAGCTGTTGTTTGTGCACACATAATTGAATTTATTATCGCTATAGGTAGCTGTAATTGGGGTTATCATTTTTTTTTAGTTTTAGTTTACCTATAATATTTACCTACCATCAAGGATTGAAACCGTAACCGAAACCGATATCCGTTTAAAACCAATTCATTTTGAAAACCGAAACGGTTATACAAAAATCAGATATAAAGCGATATCCAAAACCGATATAATTGGTTTCGGTTTTGTTTGGTTTTAAAACGGTTTTAAAATAGTTTAAAATCAGACAGAAACCAATTATTTTATTTTATATAGAAGCTCTGAATTACAAGACATGTTTAAAGGTCTTTTAATAAAATCTGAGGTCCAAATAAAAACTTCTTGTTGTAGAAAATATTGACAAATGGTTTTTTGAGACAAAATATTTCCCAAAAATTTATCTAAAATTTGTTATTCTTCATTCATTTGTGTAGCGGTACATCAAATTAAATACATACAACTCCTAGCTTCACTACACTAGTGTCGTTCGTCGTCCGACTATGCATGTGTTTTGTTATTGATTTCTTCCATCACTTGTTTAGCGATAAATCGTATACAACTACAAAAAAGACACGTAACTCCAAAGAAAAATAGTATCTGCATAGTATCTTATCTTCTGCTTCCTACGAAAGCGTAATAACAAAAAATGGGAACACAGCATCCAAGCTTGTAATCGATTTTTTCGAGGACATTTTTTGTACAACAAAGAAAATTCGTAAGTGTTGCTTTTTGTTGTCAGCTGGAAGGCTGTACTAGAATACACACATGTAGTGTGTCATACGCCTGTTTGTTGTCACGCGATATATACAGGGTAGCTGGTATTTGTACCTTTACAATCAGCCCAATTCTAAATAAATACTCCCATAAATAATTGGGAGAAATGTTTGGGAGAAAAAAGACTTGTATTGAATTTACATACAAAGCTTTTTTCTCCGAAATAATTTTTCCCAAATATTTACGGGAGTATTTATTTAGAATTGGGCTGAATGTGAAATTTATATTTTATTCGTTCTGGTGTTAGTGAAAATCCGTACATGATTGATTGAAAGGTCGTACATTTAGTTTAGTCATCAATTTAGTCGAACTCGCACACACCCTTAATACAAAAAACGAAACCGTAACTTGGAACCGGTATACCGATACCATTTTATTATAAAATCTTAAAACCGACACCGTAACCGAAACCGTAACGTGGAAGAAAACCGAAATCGAAACCGTTATTAAACGAAGGTTTCAACACTTGCCTACCATTTAATTCTTTTTATTTTTATTAATTGAGTCCTTTGCTTATTTGCAAACTAAAATGTACCTACGAATCACAAAAGTGCACGTAATGTAAAGTATTCTTCCCAATAAAATAATAGTAAATCATGAATTATATTTTTTTTATTTACTTGTTACACTGAACGAACGAGACCTTGGAGTTTTAACACACGTCGAAAATTATTTATTTTTGATTTATAAATAAGACGTTTATAAAACAATTTTTTTTCGAATTATTTTATTTATGAATTATATATAAAAAAATATATAAATCACTATGATGAGTAGTATTCATAAATTATACAAATGTCGAAACCTTAAAATGTCGAAATTTAAAAGACTTAAAATCCGGAAACAATTTATTGTCGAAACAAAATATGTCGAAAAATATTTTAAAATAGAAATTCACATATTTTTTTATGAGAGCAAACAATGTCGAAATACAAATTTAAAATCTTATTAGAGCCATTCCACACACAATCGATAGGGGTTGCAACTTACCTTGTGCGATTTCAATGGAATTTTGGATTTCGAGATATGCGTTGACAAATTTTATCGACCACTATTTCCAAAGATATTGTGATTCAAAGATACACAGAAAAAAAAAATACTTCAATATGATGAATTTATTCATAAATGTTAGGAATTTTTTCACCAACTACCAGATTCATCATATTGCTACCACCGTTCATAAAATAACATATTGATGAATACATTCATTATATATATAAAATTGTATTCAATACAATGAATTTAAATCGTCATATTTATGAATTCAAAAAATATCTAAAAAAGTGTTGTTGTAAAAATTTTATTTAAAAAATAATTGAAAAAAAAATATATTTGTTTCGAAAAAAAATTCATCCGAAAAATAATTTGTTAAAAAAAATTTTTATCCAAATAAAACTTTGGAAAAAACAAATTTTGAAAAAAAAATTCCAAAAAAAAAAAGTTTTAAAGAAAAAAAATTTTAATAAACAAATTAAAAAAAAAAAAAATCAAAAAATTATTTTTTCAAAACACATTTTTTTTTATACATAACTTTTTATTAATAATAAATTTTTTATTAATAATAAATATATTATAAAACTTTTTACAAATTTATGCACGTCGAGCAAGCATTATAAAGGGTTTTTCCATAAGAGCGCTACAAAAGTTTTTTCAAGGGGCGCTACAAAAGTAGAGCGGCAGTGACAGCAAACGACGCCATATTTCTTGCCGCTCTTTTGACATTTCTCTTAGGTAAGGTTTGCCATTTCATGATGGAAAGATGTACGAGCCAACAACGAGTCGAAATTATTAAAATTTACTACCGAAATTCGAATTCGTATATCTTTCCATCATGAACCTTTTATAAGAAATAACATACAAGAACTTTTTGAGAACTGAGAAGTACGGCAAACGAAAAATTTTGACTGATATTTGGTTTAATGAACAGTCTTCTTCAATATGAAGTACATACAAATTGTATTTTATGTTTTTGTTCATTAATATTATGAAACGTATTCTTCACATACATCATATTGAAGAACACTTTTTCGACAATTACCAAGCGTTCCTCATATTTGTGATCGCATTCACAACATTGATGTCGTTAGACATTAATATTATGAACGGATCTTCAATACAATGAATCATGGTTTGAAGAACGGAATTCATCAATATGATGTACATTTTTTTTCTGTGCATAAAGATACTTTTGTATGATAGTTCATTTGCAACATCTCTTGATGCTAGTAACTCCGTCGAGGTTCCATTTTAAATGTTATAAAACAATCTTTCGAACAATTAAAGTCTTCTAAACACGAAAATGTGGCCAATTGTCATTTTCTCTGCACTTCAAATATCAAGTAGATACTTAATTCAAAATTTTTGTTGATTTGTTATAAATTTTCATGCCAAATTTCATGGTATTTTGATGGCATAATATTTAAAAATGACGCTTTCAAATTAAATTTAAATTTGTTTTTATAGTTTTAAATTAATATTCGCATTTTCTGATATGTTCTCACCTCAATTCTGAGTACCCTCGTTGCGGAATTAGATTTTTAGCTACTCTAGGTTCCATGCGGAATGGAATGCGGTTTCGTCGTAGTGGACATATTTATACTGAATTCCATTACGCACGGATTTAAAGTAGCTAAAAATTTGATTTCGACCGGACTTTGAATTGTGGTGTCTGTTTTATGAATATTCTAATTTTTTGAAATCGTTATCTTCGTATTTTATTATATTTATTTGTAAATTTTTTGCTTACTAAAATATATTACTTACACAAAAACAATATTTTTGTTACTTTTAATATTTTCGATCATTTTTTGTGGGTTAAAAATGATTTCGCCATTTAAAATTTCGACATTTTTAATTTTCGATATTTATTTATTTTTTCAACATTTTTGTCATCATTTAATCATAAAAATTGAAATTATGAATAATTATTCACAACTTGTATTACTTATATTCAAGCTAATTTACGACAGTTCGGAAAAAACACAGTCAGAAAACCATTTAATTGACTAAATAATGTGAAATATGGGTCTAATGATATAATAAGCTAAAGTGCAGTATTATATTATATTTTAAAATACGATACTTTTCACTATGTTCTGCATAATTTCGATTAGCTACGAATATTTAACACATTATATGAAATATTAGTCATGAATTATGAATAATAAATCATAAAATGATTCGAGAACCTATTCCAATTACTTTTGACTTATGAATATAATATACATAAAACATTAGTATATACAACTCTGGTTTTGATTTACTTTTTAGTTTATGAAAAATATAATCGACAGTTTAAACTACATATCGTAACTTAGAAGTCAGTATTACTAAGTTCTCAGTTATTGTGGCATATATAGTGGTGATATTTCTCTAAATTATTTCTTCACTGTTCTGCTCATTAGCATTATTTTTCCCTCAATCAAATATTGTACCTCCATGAAAACTATAAAATCACAACATGTGTATATCACGCACTATTTTGTAGTTGTGCCTCCGACAATCTGACTGACATTCATGTAAACAAGTATTGTCAACCCAGATATCAGCTGTAGCTGTCTGTTCTTGTCAATGTGAGCCGTGATTGTGAAAATATGAGTGAATTTTGACGTATTGTTTATTTTATTTTGTCGCTTTTTTGTTATTTATGCTGTGCTGTGGGCGGTCTATAGGGGAGCTGACGTCGCATTACGACCAATATTGACGCATATGTCTATGGGGTGTATAATAATAGAACTATGCGGTGATGTTGTAAAAAAGTTAAACGCTTTTTGAAAAGATCGATTTAAATAATTATGTTGAATTCGTACTTTAATCCCGTTTATTGTTTTCATTTTGAAAACGAAAATACTTAAAAAATAACATTTCACCTGAAATAATGTAATTAATGTCATATTTTTCGGAATTTAATTCAAGGTTGTGACATTCAAATCTACAATGACATTTTAATTTAAGTTTTCAAAAAAAAAATACCAAATCTGTGACATGTTCACACTTAAGTACTTGAAACAATTGAACAATGGAACGAACGAACACCCACTGCGGTCTGAATCTATTTCAACTCATTCATGCCCTGCCTTTTTGAATTTTTTAATGAACTACGGTGTCCGAAGACAGGCGGCTTTCAAGGTGTTGCCACACGGATAAAAAAAAATATTTTATATGACTTTTCCCGAAAAATTCAATATTTTTTAAGATTTAAAATTTTTGACCGAAAAAAAAAATCTAGAATAAGGTTTTAGAGTATGTATTTCAGATAATATTCGACGCAAGTTCAAATTTTATGTGAAACTTTTATTAGTAAATTTGAATAGTTTTTCGAATTTTTAATTAAATTTCAAATTTAGAACAAGTTGAATTTATAGGGATATTTCAAATTTTTGTAGATATTTTGCAGTTTCATATTATGGTACGACATTGTACGAATACGACAGTAAGACAATTTAACTGTGAGTACCTCTTTTCTGCTTGTTAAAATATTTCCGCAAATAAATGCAGTTGATTCTTATAAAATTAGAATTTTTTGAAATTATCATAAATACTCCTCGATTTTCAAAGTAAAACAAATAAATTAAAATTTTATATGCACTGTTTGTCTTCAATTTCACAATTTTTTTTCATTTCACAAAATATGACACTGAAAAACATGCCTCAGGGCTACTCTCAAATACAACACATGTTGTATTTCACTTTTATAAGGGATGCAACAACTAATTGGCGTTTCTGGGTTATAGTATCGTATATATACAACATGGTACGAATACGAATACGATACTAAAATACGATGAACTGTGAATACGCTAATTGATTTTATTGTTCATGTATTAATCGTTTTTTATAATAATAATAATAGTTTGGCGCTACAGTCCTGTATAGAACTTCGGCCGAGCTCTCTCACCATTTTGAGCTGTGCGTGTTATATTTGTACTCAAAGTGGTGGGACCTACAGTTTATTGCCGAATCCGAACGGCGGGTGAGAGCTTTTCATAGGCAATGGTTTTACTCTCGTAGGTTTGCCATTTACTGACGAGAGGTAGCGCGGTATAGAAAAATTATTCTATGAAAAAATGTTGTTAGCCCCAGTCCAGGCTTGAACCGGGGACCTTTCGGCTCGCAGTCCAACGCACTAACCACTGAGCTACCGCGGCTACACTGAGCTACCGCTGCTTTTTTATATTGATTCAAAAGTTTTCTAAGGAATTTGAAAGTATTTAATAAATTCAGTACAATTAATTTAATAGTTTCATTATTATTGAATATAACGGTATTGTTATAATGTTTTTTCTCTTATAAGAATAAACGTTTCACTATGTGTCTTATAAAAAATTAAACACATATAGAAACATGTTCGCTTTGTCCGTCTGTCTGCAATTTAAATATATTTCATTATGAAATATAAATTCTTTATTCGTATCCATTTTGGTTTTACATCATTTTTAGGAAAACGTTATTCTACTACACCCAAAAGAAAATTCCCTCAAATCCCATTAAAATTGGTCAATAGGACAATTATTGATTTAATAGTATACAAAAAATAAATCTTTTGATATAAACTCAATGGCAATGTCATGGTATTTTCTAGTATTTAATAGTATTTTCCGATTAAAATAATAATTTATCCTATTAACTATTTTTAATAGTAAAAAACTATTATTTATATAGTATTTTTTTCTGAGTGTATATCATAAAATTACTAACACATATCAATAAATACTAAAAATATAAAATATTGTATCTATAGTTCGAATATTATTAAACTAATGGTACAATTTTTTTTTTTTTTATAAATAATTGTTTTCCATTGAAGTACCATAAATTTACCACATTTTTTCTGAGTATAGTTTTTATAATTCGTGTTATATATTCATGATAACTTTTGGTGAAAATTCGATTATATTGTGAACATATCATTAACTTATTTGTATTT
The DNA here is from genome assembly GCA_951804985.1 of Dryomyza anilis. Classification (NCBI taxonomy): domain Eukaryota; kingdom Metazoa; phylum Arthropoda; class Insecta; order Diptera; family Dryomyzidae; genus Dryomyza; species Dryomyza anilis. The sequence goes on along the minus strand of OX638130.1, from coordinate 122,394,669 downwards.
TTAGAGAAATTTTGACTTATTAGTTAAAACGGTCTGTAGAAATTCGTATATGTTGTACAAGAAATTTTATTGTTTAGTGGTCATTCGACTTTGAATGAAAACCCAGTATGCCACTCGTTTCGAGAACGTTACGAGATGCAGGACACGATATTGGAAGCTTTTTCGTAACGATATCGAGCGACAAATTTTTGGACCAACATGTCGATGCGATCTGTCGGAGTTACGAAATCGTATCGATTTCAAATATACAAAGTTGAAGATTTCTTAATATCGATGTGATAAATATTTAAATATCGTATCTGTCCTTTAATTTGAATGTGCGAGAAATTTTCAAAGTCAAATCGTTAAATCTACGTGAACAAACATTTTTTTATCGTTATTACTTCGAGAAAGCTTCGAAGCATCAAATGTCTTCGAAGCATCGAAACATTTTAAAAATAAAAGAAAATAGTGATACTTCGCAGTTTCAATTTTTGAGTATAATTCGAATTTGTGAGTGATTTGAAAGACCAAATTCGTATTTTTTGTGAACTTTTAATTAATATTTTTGAGAGAATTTTCTAATTTTGGTTAAAATTTGAATTATATTTGTTATTACAAACTATCAATCGTATTATATTATTTTAAACTAATTGAATTTTTAGAGATAACTCAATTTTTTAGCAGAGATCAGCAATAACTATTAACCTTTATTTTTATTTGGTTTTTCACTGAGAGATATATTTTTTCAAAAAATATAAAGGGTGAGAGATAATTTTTATTTTAAAAAAATAAAGGTATTTGGTTGAGAGAAACTTTTTATTTTGAAAACCTTTATTTTAAAGGTCTTTGGTTAATAGAAGACAGAAAATTTAATTGGACTCATTTATTGGAAATTTTCTGTGTGTTGCTTGAAGAAATTTAAAAATGGGTTGTTGGAAATATGTGATTTCGACCATTGCGTTGTTTTTGTCGTCCAAATTTTTTTTTGCAAAATTTATGTATTTTGAAATTTTTCGATCATTGCTGTTTTGTCGAATATATAGGAAAAATATAAAAATGCGTTGTTGGAAATATGTGATTTCAGTCATTGCGTTTATTTATTTCAAAATTTTGGTTATTTTGTCGTTATTATTTTTTTTTTTTTGAAAATTTTGTTGTGTTGGTTTTGTCAGCCAAATATTTTTTTAACACATTTTTTTTTCGAAATACTTCGAACATTGTCGTGTTTGTCGAATATTTTTTTTTTTGCGAAATGCTGATTTCGAATAATTTTTCATGTTTTGGTGAATTTTCGAATATCTGTTTTTTTTTTTTTGGAAAATTTTGTTGTGTTGGTTTTGTCATCCAAATATTTTTTAAAATTTTTTTTTCGAAAAATTTCGAACATTATTGTTTTTGTCGAATAATATTGTTTTTTTGGAAATTACTGATTTCGAATAATTTTTTTCCTGTTTTAATGCATTTTTGGGGTACTTTCAAATATTTGAATTTTTTTTGAATTTTTCATTACAAATACTGTTTTCGATTTAAAAAACCTCATATGTCAAATTAATAAAAAAAAAATTTGGAAATATATTTTTTTTTTTTCTCAAATTTTGAACACCTGCAGTTTTTTAAATCATGTCGCGTCTGCGTCGCCCGAGTGGTTTGTGCGCGATCTCGAATTTACTGGGATTGACATTTTAATAGAATGCTACGCCTTCGGCACAATTAAAGCACAACACAGCACACAGCCAGATTAAAGCGTTGTTTCACTTTTAATTTGACGAAGTGGCAACGATTTGTGCCTTTGACTTGGCTGCAATTTAACATTTTGAAATCGGCTGAGACAGAATTTAACACAAAACCTGAATTAAAACACTTGGTGACTCTACGTATAACAACCGCCACATCAACCACACTTTGTCATGTCAGCTGTCAAAGTGAGTTTCAAATTGTGGTTGCTGTTGTTTTTGCTGTTGTTGTCGCACAGTCGCTTAATTTTTGTGACAGTTGCGGAGATTAACGGCGATCGTTCAAGGCCAAAGCTGTTGCATGTCACCGCTGCCAAGCGCTTTGTTGTGGTTGTCATCCGCTTGAGTGGGACTCAAGCGTCAAGCTTCAAGTCAATGGACACAGATCGACCAAGATCGTTGGCCAAAAAAATTAAACAGCACTGGCGACCATATTCAAATCGTTTGGCGCGCAATTTATTAACCTCATTCAAAGTTAATTTTGTTTTTTTTTTTTGACAATTTAAATGTCAAATTACTTGAACTATGTTGGTATGTTTTGGGCAAATTATATGTTTTCGATATAAATCAGTTTGATAAAATCAACGCAAAAATCATTTAAAAACTTTTGACAGTTTTTAATTCAAGTTTTAAGTGCTCGTTTTTGTTATGCTTATTACGCATTTCTCTATAAAATATAATTTAAATTAATTGCAAATTATTTGCAATCTCGAAAATGTCAAAAGCCATTTAGCCGGTGGCGGCTCTCGTTTGAAGCTATATCAACTACAGATCATCGCTATCTTCAATGAACGGAAGCAAGTTTTGCAAAAATAAAACCCAATTTTAAATAAAACTAATTAATATTATCATTTAATTGACACTTGACATAAAATATTTCACAAAATATCAACAATACTCATTTACTTTGGGACATTTTTGTTCAACGTCTGATTGCAGATAATCTCAGCTGTCAAACAAACACGGCATAGGGTGATAACTTGTTGTTATTTTTGTCAGAGATGATGTTGTAACAGTTTAGAGGTCATTATTCGATTGGAAAATGAAAATATTTTTTTTATTTATTAACCCTTTTTATGCCGTATTGAAAAATATTAAACAATTTTATCAAGAAAATGAAAATAATCTTAAATCTTTTTTTTTTTTTTGTAAAATTTTATAATGATAAAATATTGCACTATTTGCAATAACTGAAATTTAAAAATTTGGTTTTGGAATCGAACAATATATCGTCACTATAAAGGAGCGAATGTGCAATTTTTGACATTTGCGTTTTTTTACAATTTGGAATGTAGTTTTTCCTTAAGTATACTGTGGCAAAATCGCGTGTCGTTTTGTTGGATATTTTTAGTCACAAAAGACAAAACCAAAAGGGCGAATCTTTTCGTTTTTTCGCCATAACTTTTTACTGATACGTGATAAAATAGTGATGAAAAGACATGTATTGTTCATTTTTAAAGCAGCTATCGATCTACATCATTAATTTAAAATATAATGTCAAACAAAAAATTGCCATTTGTTATTTGCAGAAAAAATTTTTAAGCAAATTATTTTTAATAAATAATGCCTTTACACCACTATTTTATCTCGTAACAATAAAAAGTTATGGCGAAAAAACTCGCCCTTTTGGATTTAAAATTTTTGCAGTTTCTTCGTTTTTTTGCTATAACTTTTTATTGATGCAAGATTAAATATTGGTGTAAATGAATTAATTGTTTATTTTTAAAGCACCTATCAATTGGCATCATTATTTAAAAATATTTTGCCAAACGTTTTTTTCCTAACAAATGGCAAATTAATGTTTGGAAAAATATTTTTAAATAATGATGCCAATAAATAGTTGCTTTAAAAATATTATTATTTTATCTTGAGCTCATAAAATTAATACTTCTTTTTACTAATGAAATTAGTCAATATGATATACTATTATTTCAATCGTTATATTCGATTTTACTATACTATAATATTATATTTGAGATTATAAGATTTTTTTTTATTGTAAACTACTAAATTGACAATTTTTAATAGTTTTTATTTTGTTCTGAGTGGAGGACACGTTAAAATCACCTTTTAAATTGGAAGTATAAAAGTATTTTGAAACTTTTATTTCTCAATCGCATATGAAATTGAATGACTTCAAATGTACGTAAAATAGATAGTTGTAAATTTGTCATGTCATAACGAAAGGGTTTAAAGATCAAAAGAGGAGGCATTATAGAACTTGAAAAATCTCCATTTTAATTTCAAATAGTTCTAAAATATAAACGCAGAGTCGTGAAATCGATACAGCAAGACTCGGATATTAATGTATTTAACTTAAAGAAATATCAATCTAAACTTAATCATAGACCATAGTAGGACAGTTTAGGGTAAATATGACCATGACCATGATAATGTTGATAATATAACTGGCCAGTTTGTGACAAGGCATGTTTAGTTCCCGATATCACATATATTCGGAATACTAATTTCAAGAATGAATACCACAGGATTCAATGAATCATATCTTTAACTTTAGTTTTATGTAAAATAGAGCATCGGAAAGGTGTGCCTTAGTACAATTTCTAGTAGGGGAAGTAGTTGAACTTAAAACATTGGAAGTTTTATACGTTCGAGATGCCAGATCGAGATTTGAAATAGTTATTAAAAGGAGACGAAATATTCAGAGCGAAATCTATTTAACCGGAATCTGCAAAAAAAATGGCGGGAATACTCGGGATAGACTGTCCATTTTTTCAAACTAACCAACCCTCAGGGGATTCCTCTGTTCATGAAATAAACAGTGTTGATCTTTAGGAGTGATAGTAGATTAAAGGGAGGGAGGAAAGATGGAGTAATGGCGGAGAATGTTTGTTTTTAATTTGCCAATATCAAAACTATCGGGAAAAATAGACGCAGCAAGATTGTTCCACAAACATATGGTAATTGGAATAACAGTGCGAATATAAAATATGGAAAATACGCAATTGTTAATGTCAAAACTAATTTAAAAAGAGTTAAAAGGTGAACAAAGTACAGAATCTTCATGTTCCCATAGTAGGTACAAAAATCAGAAAATATTTTTTAAAATTAAGTCGTAAGTTATATGTGATAAAACTTGAGTGCTTAGAATTCAGTTCGGCCAATTTACGAATATGTATCATTATTTTATTAAATAATTAAACAATTGTTACACAAAAAATTCAAGAGAGCTTTAAGAGAATTCTTGATATTTTCAGCTGTAGACAAAATCGATATCATAATATAACCAGTTGGGAAGGTTAGATCACATGTGAAATTTTAAAGTAGGTGTAATTATGATAGTTAGGATTATCAAAATTATAGTCGGTCTAAGCCGACTATAAATACCCTACACATATGTGTGGTTACCATTCAAAATGATATATAGGTCACCAGGGTATACTAATCCTGAAAATAACTACAAACATTCAATCGCTGAAGAATTTCCATTCATTTGATACCCATATTTACAATGGGTAGGTGTACAATGGGTAGGTGTACCGAATTTCGATTTTTTTTTTGTGAACCACAAGTCTTTTCGCCGGAAAACATTATTATCATGTATTTCAGCATGATGTCAATATATATTTGACCAAAAAAGTTTACCTAAGCACGTATACATGAAAATTGATCTTTATATGTACATTTTATATGAGGTATTTGAACATAAGTGGTCGGATCATAGGTCACAATGGACCGATCTCGCCAATTTTTTCGCACATACAGCGTAGGTATATTAGTAATCTAAGTTATAAGTTTCATAAGTAGGGATTTCAACAGACAGACAGACAGACAGACGGACATCGCTAAATCGACTCAGGAGGTCATGCTGATCAAGAATATATATACTTTTCCATACCGGAGATGCTTCCTTCTGGGTGTTACAAACGGCGTACCAAACTGAATATACCCTTTCACTCTTAGTGTAGGGTATAAAAAGAACAATATCATTTGTGGTAATCATGGACTAAAACCCGTTTGGAATATGAGTTTCGGTTCCAACATTTTTGAAATAGCGTTTCCGGTTCCGATTCCAGTTCCGCTTCCAACCAAAAAACCAGTTGGGAAGGTTAGAGAAATTTTGAAGTAGGGATTTTGTGATAGTTGGTGTGATTAACTTAGTTAGAATTATGAGAGTTATAGTCGGTCTAAGCCGACTATAAATACCCTACACATATGTGAAAATATATGCGGTGACCACTTAAAAAGATGCATAGGTCACCAGTTGATACAAATCCTGAAAATACCTACAAACTTGAAATCGCTAAAAATTTCCTTTCATTTGATACCCATATGCACAAATGGGTAGATATACCGAATTTCTTTTTTTTTTGTTTTTAGAACCACATCAGTTCCCGATAAAACACTATTTTCATATATTTGAGCATAAAAGCAATATATATTTGGCAAAAAAAGTTCACTTAAGCTCGTATAAAGTAATATTCATCCTTAGATGTAAATTTATTGAGATATTTGAACATAAGTGGTCGGTTAGCAGGTCACAAAGCTTAGACATATAAGTAATCTAAATCTAAAGTTTCATTGATCTAGCTCTTTTAATTTTTCTGTAATCGTGATTTTACCAGACAGAAAAACAATTCTGGTATTGATTCCAAAAACGATTCTTTGCAGTCTCTGGTGGTAATATCTGTGGAATTTTCAAAATCAAAACTTTACAAAGTGTATAAGTATTAAAGTTTTCTCCTCAGACCCAATCATATTGGGGTTAATATCTTAAGAAAATAAATTATATATGGTCGAAATTTAATTATATATAACGAAATATCAGAATATTTAAAGTCGTGTGTATAGCAGATTCTTCGAGAAGCCTGAACAAACAAACTACGTTTTCCAAAGTTAGATAAAATATCTCATTCATAGAATATCTGATGCATACTATATATGAGGAACATAATATAAAGAATATCAGATTTGTGTAAATTTCTTCTAAATTTTCAAGATCGTGACTATACCAAACACATCGGGGGGACTCTGAGACAACAGCTAGACGAACTAAAATTTAAAACTTTTTCCTCCAAACTAAGACAAATTGTCTGATTCATATCGAGAATATTGCACAACAATGAAATTTCATATGTTACAACCTTCAGACAAATTGTGAAATCTGAGCAATACCTGAAAACAACCAAAAAGAGACCGTTAACAGTGGAAAAACCGCCACCAAGAAACAGCTAAATTAACGCTCTAATTTATTTGTCGCGCTTGGTTGGATCGGTTTTAAATGAAAACAACAAGAAAAATCGTTGAAATTTGTTATTGTTGGCTGACGAACTGATGTTTTTGTTGTTGCTGTTGCAGTAGCTGGTAGTAGGCATGTCAACACCGTGCAACGAATGGACGGATGTATGTCCAGCACCGCCACCACGATTACTGCTGTTGCTGGTGAAGACACTCTAGCCACAGACAAGCGCCACCAACCAATGGCAACAACAAAAACTGCGACTGCGACTGCCACGAACCAAACGCAATGGGTTACGCTTCGGCAAGCTGCAGCGACGATGATTGGCAACAGTAGCAACAGCAGCAGCGGCAACAGCAATAACAGCTAAAAACAAACGACTCTGACGACGATTACAATATTGCACCAGGTTGCACCAACAGCAAGCAATCAATTAGTTGCATGAAATAAAAAAGAATAGTTTGACATTCGAAATAGTGCTGCTGCTGTTGTTGCTGCTGTTGTGGTTGGTGGCTTCTTGTTGCTGGTATTGATTGCATGCCAGCAATATTGCCGGATGAGCGCGCACATTCCACCGAGTTGCTGCAATACAACCGCAACTATTGTGACTCGCACGATGTTACAATCAGCAGCGGTAACAACAACAACAGTTGTTGACTTAGAATTCATTTTTTGGTCACCAGCAAAACCGCGTTGGTTGCTCAATGCCTGGTGTCCTCTTTTATTGTCAGTTTGTCAATAGCTGTACGTGCGTCAAACCGCAGCCGTCTGTCAACAACGCAAAGAAGAAAAGAAGAATCGGCAGCAGTCATCATCAGCAGCAGCAGCTCTAATTGCAGTTGCTGCCTCATTGGCTCCCTTGCGGTTTTCGGCACTGCTTCTGCTTCTGTGTGAAGCCAGCCACTAACTTGGTCGGCTTGCGGTTCCCTATTGGCTATTGCCACATTGTCATCGACTGCTGCTGCTGCTACTGCTGTTGTCGCATTAGCAGCAACATCTCCACACATTGGCATTTGAAGTTGTCTCACTTGTCGTCGTCAATTGCGCATGCGCAACGTCAATGGTTACTCAATTTGCCCGATGATCATAGTCAGTGGCTGTCTGGCAATTAGGCTGTGTTCATGCCGTGACATCTGATGGGTCGTCTGTTGGTACGCCTCAAAATTATCGAGCTTGCGGTTTAAATTTGAATGTGTTGCCCCATTAAACGTATAGACGACCTTCTTTTGCAATGTGGGCTGTGCCAGTGTTGACATTTCTGTGGTTGTCAACAGACATAACTTAATAAATTTTGGTGTGGACTTGCGAAAGGGAGCGATAACAGATTTTTGATCGAGCCTAATAACAGAGCAGTTCAGTTGTAATTACGGGAGGCTTTACTTAGTTAGATGGATTCAAATAGTTCAAAATGCAACTCAAAAGAGGACGTACTATGACTTAATAATGTGGCTTATAAGATGGAACATATAATTACTATTTATATGACTTCTAGATTTTACGAAAGTATAGAGACATATGTCATATTTACATCATTATAAGATGATGATGTCCAAGGATGCGTATTACGTCTTTTTGAATTTTCAAAATTGGACTTGATTCATTTAATTAAATCGTTGATTTTTAAATCTACTGACAATTTCAACTTTACATCTAAATTTAAATTGATGTCTTTTAAATTTCAAACGAAATTTCTGAATTTCAAGTGATGTCTTGAATTTCAATTAACCTATTCTGAATTACATTTGAAAATAGTGTAGTATTTTGTACCCTGACAACACAATGGAGTTTTTTATTTCTTATTTTATTTTATAAATCATTTTTAAGCAAACGATTAATTTTCTATAATATACTGAGGAACATAAATATTTGTAACATAAATGTTCTTAATGGAAATGAGGTTTGGTTTTATGTTGGATTTTATTAAAATTTTATTTTCAACGTTTTTATACTTTCGTTTTTATTTTACTTTTGTTTCTTATTTTTTTGTTAGTGTTTTTGCTTATTTTGTTTTTAGTTTTGAGTTTAACTTTTGTTTCTTTTGGTTATTCTTTTATTTTTATTTATGTTTTTTTCCGTTTATGTTTGGCTTTTATTTTATTTTTTTGTTGTTGTTTTGTTCTTTGATAGTTTTTGTGTTTTTTCTTTTGTGATTTTATTTCATTTTCATTTTAGTTGTTGTTTTTTGTATTTTTGGTTTTGTTATTGAGTGTTTATGTTTTTTGTAGTTTTTGTTGTGTTTTTGATTTTGTGTTTAATTTTTTTTTGGTTTTTTTTTACTTTTTTTTGTGTATTTGCTTTTGTTCTTCTTCTTGTGTTTTTGATTTTCTTTTTTTTTGCTGTTGTGAGTTTCGGTTTTGTTTTTGTGTGTTTGATTTTGTTATTTTTTTACTGTTTTTCTGTTTGGTTTTGCTTTTTTTTGGGTTTTTGCTTTTATTATTGTTTTTTGTGTTTTTGTCTTTGTGTTTTTTATTTTGTGTTTTCGCTTTTGTTTTTGTATGTTTGCCTATTTTCTTCAGTTTTTGATTTTGTTTTGGCTTTTGTTTTTTCTTTTTGTCTTTGCGTTTGTGTTTTTGTTTTTGTCTTGTGTTTTTCTATGTGTCTTTGTGATTTTTGCTTTTGTTTATTTTTTTTCGCTTTTTTCATGTGTTTTTGCTTTATATTACGTTGTTGTTTTTTTATTTTTGTTTTTTTTTTTAGTTTGTGTTTGTTTTTTCATTTTTTGTTGTTTTTGCTTTTGTAATTATTTTTGTATGACGTCAACGTCCAGACTCCATAGTATACTGCAAATTTTAGTCCACATTTCTGATCAAATCGGATCAGCGGTTTAAATGTGATGCTGGAACAGACAGACAGACTTTGGCTTTTATTTTATTTTTTTTGTTCTTTGTTAGTTTTTGTGTTTTTATTTTATTTTCATTTTAGTTGTTGTTTTTGTATTTTTGGTTTTCTTTTTGCTTTTGTTTTTGAGTTTCATGTTTTTTGTGGTTTTTGTTGTGTTTTTGATTTTGTGGTTTTGCTTTTGTGTTTTTACTTTTTTTTTGCTTTGTTTTTGTACTTTTTTGTGTATTTGCTTTTGTTCTTCTTCTTTTTGTGTTTTTTGATTTTCTTTTTTTTTTGTTGTTGTGGGTTTCGGTTTTGTTTTTGTGTGTTTGATTTTGTTATTTTTTTATTTTTTTTCTGTTTGGTTTTACTTTTTTTTTGGGTTTTTGCTTTTATTATTGTTTTTGTGTTTGTGTCTTTGTGTTTTTGCTTTTGTTGTTGTGGTTTTAACTTTTGTTCTTGTGTGTTTTACATTTGTTCTTGTGTTTTTGTTTTTTCTTTTGTGTTTTCACTTTTGTTTTTGTATGTTTGCCTATTTTCTTCAGTTTCTGATTTTGTTTTGGCTTTTGTTTTTTCTTTTTGTTTTTGTCTTTGCGTTTGTGTTTTTGTTTTTGTCATGTGTTTTTCCATGTGTCTTTGTGATTTTTGCTTTTTTCATATGTTTTTGCTTTTGATTAAGTTGTTGTTTTTTTATTTTTTTAGTTTGTGTTTGTTTTTTGCTTTTGTTTTTGCTTTTGTATTTATTTTTGTATGACGTTTTGAAAGTTTAGGTTGTATGGCAGGTGCCACGACCCTTTGTCCAATCCGGCCACAAATAGCCAATATCAACGTCCAGACTCCATAGTATACTGCAAATTGGAGTCAACATTTCAATCAAATCGGATCAGCGGTTTAGATGTGATGCTGGAACAGACAGACAGACAGACAGACAGACAGACAGACAGACCGACTGACAGATGAACCAAGAGTTTTATATATATAGATTTGGATACGGTTAAGTCTTCCCGTTCAATTCACTCCCGAGATAAGTGTTCTCCAAGGATGTGAATAGAAGAATAATTTTTGCATTATCAACATATTGGACTTTATATAGAAAAAATAAGATAAATCCTCGATCGTCAACTCTACTGGAAAATTGAACATGATATACAATTTAAACTGTGTTACGGATACGACTTCTATATCCAATTGAATTCAAGATATATTATTCCGGAAACAAATATTCCCATACAAAATATTGTTGCATGGCCAACAAGTATACCTTTGAACTAGGGAATAATTGTCTCGGGGAAAAATTGACCTGGAGAATTAAAGTGTGGGAGAAAAATTGTCTCGGGGAAGAATTATCTCGGGGATGAATTGTCTAAGGAAGTATTGAATGGATATGAAATAGCGGGAAATAGAGTAAACGGTGAAATTTGTCCGGCCCCCTCTAATTATTGAAAATTTATTAAGATATATCCGCAATCGTCATTTTCACTTTCAAATTAAACTGGATGTTGACTGTTTTACGAAATCTCCATTTTCAAAAAAATAAAAATAACAATAATATTCAATAAAAACAACAATTTTCCAAAAATTTAGAAAAAAAAAATTTGGACGACACACAAAACCCAATGGTTGAAATCACCTAAAAAAATATATATTTGACCAAAACAACAATGTTCAAAAAATTTCATAAAAATAATGTTTGGTAAAAAATAATATTTCGATGAAAAAATTTATATATTCGACAAAAAAAATAATGTTCGAAAATTTTCGAAAAAAAAAAATTTAGCTCAAAAATTTTTGGACGACAAAACATTGCGAAATCACAATTTTCAATAAAAAAAATTGAGAAAAATAGCAAAATTTCGAAAAAAATATATATTTGGTAAAAAAATATTTGGATGACACAACCAACGCAATGGTATTAATCAACATTAATATATATATATATATATATATATTCGACAAAAACAACAAAAAATTTGGGCGGCAAAACATTGCAAAATCACCATTTTCCAAAAAAAAAAAAATATTCGAAAAATGTTCGAAAATTTTCGAAAAAAAATATATATATAAAAAAAATGTAACGACAAAAACAACACAATGGTCGAAATCATAATTTTACCGTAACAAATCCTTATGTTTCTCCAAACAACAACGACAAATTCCTTACAAATGAGACCAATTAAATTTTCTGTCTACTAAGAACCATTAACCAAACCCTTTCAAATAAAGGTTTTCATATAACTCTCAACCGAAGACCTTGATTTTTTAAAATAAAAATTATCTCTCAACCAAAGACCTTTATTTGCTTTTAAGCAAGCCCACCTTTTGAAATTTTGACAATTCAAAGCATTTACTTCAGTTTTTGAGCTGTCGATTATTATTAATATTACCCACTACATGATTAACTCTTCCCATCTATTGTTCCCAATATTGATCACATCAAATTTCCTAATTTTTGCGACGAAAAAATATGCTGTAAGAAAAATAATTTCTAAACACTTCGGTTTGTCAAATCGTAGTTTATTAAAGCTTCCTTAGTTAATGGGTTAAAGTTCAACAATTTAAAAATGCAACAAACGTTTTTCAATTTTGCCATTCAATAGGTTTCAAATTAAAAATACCTCCACAGCAGATGCAACTTATAATACTTGCTACATAGAGAAGACAAATCTGAATATCTTGCCTCGGGTTTTGCTAAATAAATAGATCATTTATCAGTAGATACTATGCACATACGACGTTTATGAATCATTTTCGCATGACCGCTGAGTTCACCGGACATATTACTCAGAGCATGATCAAAGACAAAGACAGGTTAACATCCCCAGACGCCCCCAAAGTAACCGCACGCACGCATACATCGTTGGGCCGGTGCCGTAAACACTACACTATCAAAAGTCAAATATCTGCAAATGAAAGGAATACAAAAAATTCCCATTGCGCAGAAACGCGCAGAAATAAAAGCAGCCAAACGATGAGGAATCAATAAAATATGAATGCCCGATAGCACAATTGATTGGTCACTATATAGATGCCTTATTCGCCATATTATTTGTGCGCGATCGCGATCAGCTGGCAGTCAGTTTGTTGCAGGACAAATAATACGAGAAACGCATGTTGTAAACTTGGGACCCGAAACGACCAAATCGTTGGTTGGTCAGTCGGTTGCTTTGTTGGATGGCTGGCTGGCATGGTGGAGGTAACTGGTAAAAGCAACAAAAAAAAAAAGCAGGAAATAGCGACACATAAGCCTGAAGTGAACATCTGCTTCTCCAACTAAAGCGAATCAAAAGTACGAGGGCCACAAAACGCAGCTCAGATGGTGAACCAATATTTATTTCCAACTTGGTAAAAGCCAAAAAAAAGGCGAATAATTGCAAATACAGTGTTTTAGCTGGGCCCACGGCTGTCGCACTCGATACTCGATATTAAGGACACCGGAACCAAGTGCAAATGACTTTAGTTTCCGGGTGCGTAACCAGTATGGACGATAATATGCGATCATACGCATCATTAAGCGATCGATTAAACGGAAAAACATGACAAACACGATGAGTATAACGAATTAAGAGGTAATAATTGAGTATTTGTTGGCGTTGTCTGTCAGTTAAAGGGTTCTTCCTGTAATGTCAACCAGACAATGTGTTGTGCATTGTTATAATTAGAAAACATAGTTGTGAAATTTTTAAAAATAACGAAATTTTGCAACAGACACATGTAACTGTAAATTTGGACTTGGTTTTAATATCCCAGCAGAAAATTACATTGTTGGTGATATGGATTTGGTTGAATTTTATCATTGTTGCGCCGAAGAAAAAAACTATAAATGTTTTTGAAATAAATCTTAGTCCAACGTTTCATGTAGTAGTTTTTGTACTGAAAACAACTGTATAAATTTACTACGTTACTAGACAACATTTTTCCAAATTTTTTATTGAAAGATATAGATTATTTAATACATAAGCATTTATTATTACTGAATTTATTTAACTTAAACTAAAATATACAAAATAATCGTTAAAAAATAATCGTATAGGTATAAACTTTTAAATAAATAGAATTATAGAGTATATAATTCTATTTTACTAAAATTACTGCAATATGTATTTAATTTATCTATATATATCTATATATAAAAAAATGAAATGTCCTGTGTGTGCCAGAGCATCACGAGAGAACGAACAGACGGATTTGCCTAATTCCTTTTGTATTTTGTCCGTGTCAATGCAAGAGTGGTTTAGGAAAAAAGAAAAGTCGGAAAACCCACAAGGAAAAGCCGGAAAATCGAAAAATATAAATTTTATCCTAGGAACTTGAAATTTCGACAGGGTGATCATTTCCCGACGTTAGCGCTCACTACGAAGGGATTTTTGGAAATTCGCCTCCTAAGGTACAAAAATGGACGTGGCAAAAATTAACTTTTAATTCAAAATATTTGTATAAGATAGCCACAGTCATTAAATTGGGCTCAGTAATGCATTTTGTTGTTGTTTATATTTTTGCTAAATATGGATGGAATTTGATTAAGGGTCGTGGCACCTTTCATATAACAAAAACATTAAAAATGCTATAATACTGACATACTAAGAGTAGAGTTATAAAAATCAAATAAAATATTCATATTTAAAACTCCGATCATCACGTAGAATATGGACGGGATTGGACAATGGGGCGTGACACCTCTCATATAACAAAAATTTTAAAAATGCAAAAACTCCTGACTTACTAAGAGCAGAGTTGTACAAATCGAAACAAAGGATTATTTTTAAAAATTCGAATAGCCACGTGGAATGTGAGCGAGATTAGAAAAAGGGCACAATGTTCAATGTGGGCGGGAAAAAAGCGACGTAGGCATGCACTAAAAAGGGGCGTAAATGTATCCACCTTTACAAACGATATAGTTTTACAATTTCAAAAACTTAGCACGGGCGAAGCTGTGAACGGGTCCAGCTATTTAAAATAAAAACAAATACTTGTATTCATATATAACATGTATATTTTTCGGATAATTAAGATCGAAACATTACAAATCATGCAATCATATCAGTTCTGCCGATATAAAGGCATTAAAAACATTTAAATAAATACAAAAATTTTAAATTCATGTGTAGTATTTTTTATATTTATCATGAAGTTAAATTAAAGTAAAAATTAAAACATATAAAGGCATTTTTCTACATATTTCTAAACATTCAAATAAATACAAAATGTTGTTAATGTAGAAAACTGTAGTCAAGTATTGCGCAAAAATGCAGTAAATTTAAAAATAGCTTCGAAATAAAAAAAAAAACATATTTTTAAAAGAGTTCGTATTCAATTGTTTCAAAAAATTTTTAAAGTGGCCAGAATTTCAATACTATTTTTTTATTTTTTTAAATTTTTATTTGTCAAACTTATTTCTAAAGTTTTGGTGTATGGATACTCGAAAAATTCTTGTTTCGGTTTAAATTTGATTTGTACAGTCGACCGTTTTGATCGAACTTTTCATATCATATCCATATAAGAACTAGCATCTATATTAGAAAAAAAGAACTCGTAACATTTTTATTGCAATATCGAAACGAACGACATACTGGGATGTAGTAAAAAAAAATACATTTGATTTTGCACAGAAAAAATCTTCTTCTTATTGATGTATTTCATTCTCCAAACAGTGATTCATTGTAATGAGAAAAATTCATAATATTAATCATTAGTAAACATCAATGTTATGAATTCATCATGCAGTTGATGAATGAATGAAAAAGTGTTTTTAAATTTTAGGAAGTGTATGCGAATTCTTATTTTCATCATATTAATGTACAAATACATTAAATACGAATGATACCTACATCATACCGAAGAAGATTGTTCATCAAACCAAATTTCATTCAAAATATATATTTCTTTGTTAAATTTTTGCAAAATTTCAAAGTTTTTAATTTGTTTTTGTTTATTATTTCTTATATAATGCTTGATCAATATGCATCAATTATTAAAATGTTTTGTAATATATTTATTAATGATGACGACTTTTTATAAATAAAAGGTTATATCGATAAAAAATATATTTTATAAAAAAAAAAAAATTTTCCTATAAATGTTTTTTTTTGAGAAATTTTTATTTACGAAAAGAAAAAAAAAATTTGTCATATAAAAAAATATTTTTTTCGAAAATAAAAGAAATTTGAAAAAAAAAACTTTTTTTCGGAATTATTTTTCATTTTCGAAAATAAAAAAAAAATTGAAAAAAAAAACTTTTTTCGGAATTATTTTTCATTTTCGAAAGGAATACTTTTTTGTTCACTTTATTTATTTTCGAACAAAATATTCTTTTATATGACAACATTTGTTTTTTATTTTTTTTTTTAATTTGGAAACATTTTTTCAATCAATCTATTTATTTTGAAAATAATTTTTTTTAACTATTTAAAATTTTTTTAAATTATTCGTACTATCGAACATCATAGTGAAGAGCGAAATATTCCATACAATGAATTTAAATCGTCATATGATAAATTTGTTCGTAATATTTATGAATATATTTTTTTACGAATTTTTCAAAAATAAAAAAAAATTAGAAAATAATTCGAATAAAAGTGTTCTTGTAAAAAATTTATTTAAAAAATATTTTTATTTTTTCATTAATATGATGAAACGTATTCTTCACATTCAATTCATCATATTGAAGAACACTTTTCGACAGTTACCAAGCGTCCAACATATTTATGATCGCATTCATAACATTGATGTCGTTTGTCATGAATAGTGGTTTGATGAAAGGAATTTACCAATATGATGTTCATTTTTTATCTGTGTAATACAGTATTTTTACGGTGTATGTCATGCACATTTCTATGAAAATGAATTTTCGGGACGAAAATGCTATTGGCCATCGATGTTGCTAACCTAACATAGGGGTGGTAATCATTGAGAAATACCAATGACATTTCCCACTGGGATGTATACGACCTCGTCATCCTTTCAGCCAGTTTTCTGCGCAGATTCTCAGTTTCCCACATAGTCAATTTTGCACAATTTCGATTAACGCCAGCATAATTTCGATATTAAAAACCTGACTGTGGTACCGCTTGGCTTGTTGTCGACCACAACGATCAGTGGTGAGGTTGGTTGGATGGTTCGTTGGTGCGATGGTGACGCTTGACTTGCCCCTCTTCACACGTCATAAATTGTGTTCAGCTGTCATATAAGCGCGATGATCACAGAACATTGGCGGCAGCGGTGCTGGCGATCTTGCCCGTGTCTCTCCCCGCACAACACGACGCTATCATACGGCATGTCCTTTGAGCGGTCGGTAATGGCATTAACGTCGTCGTTTTTGTTGTTGTTGTTGTAGTGGTACTTGTGGCCAACGTTTATTTCAGCAAATTATTTGACCATCTGGAAAGCTACTCAAAATTAACGCGAAGCCTCTGAGCCAACTCGAACTCGAAGAAAACAACGACGACGACGAAATCGACGATCACCCGAGCTGACGACGGTGACTAAACACGCGGAAAAAAGGTTCGATTAAAGTGCAGCGACCATGCACACAGGATGGATGGATGGTTGGTTGGTTGGATGGTTTATTGGTGAAGAATAGGCATCTAGTAAATGGTAATGGCTGCACTCTGAGTGAAACAAAAAACATTTAATCCGACACGCTCTGTGAGCTATTACAACGCGCGTCGACAGCCAGCCAACCAGCCAGACGGACGATCCACCGACCACCGATCGACCAACATTCGATCGATCGAAGAATAATCGCTTAAGTCGCGCGCATATGCTGTGCAGCATTATTAAATGTTATTCTGGTGAACCGAAAAAATAAAAAGAAACCTCGAACCTTTCCTAATTTTGCATGGATCTTCTGTTTTGTGGCAGTTGTAGCGCCTGCGCCACATGCGGCACACTGCAGCATCCAACTAATAATGCGCGCGCAGTAACGCTGTAACTCCTGCCAGTGCTGGCTGGGCTCATTCATTTATAAAGCTGAAGCTTATCACAAAAGGCGTTAGAAATTACCCAGCGCTCATCAATTTCCTTTGGTAGCTTCCGCAGTTTAAGCATACAAATCCAATTCCAATTCAGAATTTTTGCCCCGATTGAATAGTTGTGTTGACTGCCGAAACGTGACAACAAGTCACGATCTGCATGAAATGAGTTTCCTTGCAAACGACGGACGAAACGTTTCCAAAGTGCACAGTGGCGTGGGTAATGCCAACACGATGAGTTGATGTTGCTCTGGTGATCGACAGAGGATTTACACATTTTTCAGAACAGTAAAACTTATTTTAACTTACTCGATACTTCGATTTCCTTGATAGACCCATATTTAAGGAAATAAATCGGTTTAACAAATAATTGTTGAAGATTCTGATCTGGTTTTCGAAAATCAACTCAATATTATAAATCGGCATAATTGGCTCTAAGCTTTCGCGAACTCTATTCGATATCTCGTTGCTTGATCGCTTTTAATTTACAAAATATTTCAGACATTCAAATTTTATGGCAATATACGACTTTTAAACATTTATAAAAACCATATGGTAAGATTTTTCAGAGCAATATTTAACTTTGTTTATTATTCTTTTTGATATCTTTACACAGAAAAAAAGGATTTAGCAATAAGATGAATTTATTCATAAATATTATGAATTTTTCTACCAATTATTCTACCAATTCATCATTTTGATAATACCGATCATTAAATCACACATTGATGAATACATTCATTTTATATATGAACTTATTCATACTATAGAATATCATATTGAAGAACGAAATATTCAATACAATGAACTTGAATCGTCATATTGATGAATTTGTTCATAATATTTATGAACTAATATTTCTTTTTCAAAATAAATTAATTGACGTTTTTGCGAATTTTTCAAAAAATAATTCGAAAAAAATGTGTTTGTTGTAAAAATCATATTTAAAAAAGAACAAAAAAAAAATTTAAAAAAAATTAGCCAAGAAAAAAGTTTTTTTTAAAAAAAAAAATGTATTGAAAAAAATTTTGTTTTCGAAAAAAATATTTTCTTCAAATTTTTTTTTTTATTAATAATATATAAAAAATTGTCCGAAAAATAATGTATCCGAAAAAAATTTTGTTTTCGAAAAAAAATTTTTTTTTCGAAAACAAAATTTTTTTCTAAAATTTTTTTTATAAATATAACTTTTTATTAATAAAAAGTAGTAAATAAAAATAAATATATTATAAAAAATTTTACTAATTTATGCATGTCGAGCAAGCATTATATAAGAAATAACATAGAAGAACTACTTGAGAACTGAGACGTACTGCAAAAAATGAACGAAAATAAATATTTTGATTGCAATTTGGTTTAATGAACATCATTCTTCAATATAAAGTACATATATGTTGTATTTAATATTTTGGTTCATTAATATGATGAAAAGTATTTATCACATACAATTCATCATATTGAAGAACACTTTTTCGACAGTTACCAAGTGTTCTTCATATTTATGATCGCTTTCATAACATTGATGTCGTTAGTCATTAATATTACGAATGGTTCTTCACACAGAAAAAGAATGATTCTCAACATTTATGTATTTGTACATTTATTTTATGTATTTTGTCGAGTACCTCAACCAAGGACCAATTTCATCGTATTAATGTATTAATTCCATATATTTTATGTACATATTTTCATACATTTTATGCACACAATCTCAACATTTATGTAATTTTACATTATTTAATTTTATTTTAAAAAAGTTAATTTTATTGTTTCGTATTGCGGTGGTTGGTTCTGTACAGAGCTGTTATTTATTTAGTTATATCATTATATTTTTTTTATAATATTTATCTTACACTTTTACCTTTACACTACCATTTTTATTTTACCAACACCAAGTTCCTCCCTCCGGCTCCATCGATTTCGTCTCTGCTTCCATAAATTAATTTCAGTTTTTACGCATTCGTTTTCTTAACATATATTCAATAACATTCTTATTTAAATAAAAATGCTTACGAAATAAAACCAACGAATTGTATATACTCGTATATTCGACGGAAAATATCCGATTTCAAATATTTTCGATTATTTTTCGAATATCGATATTCGAATATGCGATTATATAGTTTGTTCCCAAACCAAATATGTCTTATACATAAGCCAACTCTACAAGCCCTTCAGAAACCACAAATCAGAAAGTTTGTATGTAAATAATACATAAAATATATGTATCTGGTTGTTAAATCAATGTCCTTAATATATTTGGATTCACCATTATTATGTACAATTCATAAATATTAAAATTAATACATAAATATTATGAAAAAAAATGTATGTTCTCTATACATAATATTTATGCACATTTTTTTCTGTGCAATACAATGAATCATGGGTTGAAAAACGAAATTCATCAATATGATGTACATTTTTTTATCTGTGTACTATTTCGTAAAAAGTATCGTACCGAATAAAATCCGTTGGACCATATTGATTTTGACCATCTAATAACATTTTTAGTGCGATATCGCTACGAGATTAAGTATGTCCGTTACCGTGGGAATTCTTCATCTCGAATTAATCTCGAAACGATTGGTATACAACATCATTCCAGAAAACTTTATAATTTTAGTTTTAGAAAGTGATAAAAGTTTGATTTTTATATGCCTCAAAGTTTACTCAAACTCCATTC
Organism: Dryomyza anilis; assembly: GCA_951804985.1. Classification (NCBI taxonomy): domain Eukaryota; kingdom Metazoa; phylum Arthropoda; class Insecta; order Diptera; family Dryomyzidae; genus Dryomyza; species Dryomyza anilis. The sequence continues at coordinate 122,374,281 of OX638130.1, read as the reverse complement.
GATAGAAAAGTTCTATCTAAATTTTAAAACTTCTCTTATATTCAAATTGTATGGCAAGCATATATCACAAAACAAATATAAGTATATCACATCGATATCGCAAATTTTTTTGAAGTAATCTCATAAAATGTCTCGTACTGCGAACATTCCAACATATCGATACGATATCTCCGTATAAGGTAAGTACTATTTGAGGCTCGATACCGGTACGAGAGCGTGCGAATTCTCTATCGCATTACTCTTAAAAGATATTGATTTTCATATCGAAACGATTGGCGTAATACTAGACACATTAGCATTTCAGTTTTGGAAAGAGAAGAAAGGTTTCTTTGCTACATATTGAGTTTTTGGGAGATAATTAGAGGAGACATTACTACTAGGACCTTCCATTGTTAAGTCCACCAAAGGTTTTTGCATTCCGAAATCAAAGCCAGATATTTAAACATTTATTACATAGATATCGCAATATTTTTCGAATGTCCAAATTGAAGATCGATTGGAATGTCCAATTTTTGAGAAGATGAGAAGGAACTACAAAGATGAGAAGGAACTACATATCGTATTCAAAGATTTTTTTAGTATTTCCTCTCAACTCTATTATATCCCAGTATGCTAAACGTATTGCTATCGTTCGAGATCAATGCGAATAGATGGAGAAATCACACACTTTCCTAGCGATATCGAGCGTCAAACTGGACCTACAAATTAGAAGTACAGAGATATGATTTTTTCCATGAAAACTAGGCTTTTTAGATAGAAGACATTTCTGTAATATCGATTTTGGTCTTCCCATATAGTAATACAAGACCCTATATGAGAAGACCAAAATCGAGGAAGACCGAATGTTAAATTCTGGAGAATAGGGTGGAAAAAGTGATAAACAGTTTTGTACCTAAATTTTCTTCCATTCTTTCTCCGATGCCTTCTGTCGGATTTTTCTTAATACGAGTAATTATCGAAATCGGAACGATATCGAAGAAAAAAAGGAATCTAATTTCGAGATTTCATCGAAAAATACTATAGAAATTTTAAATATTAAAATTAGAAATATTAAAAATTAGAATCGATAAAGCAACTATATCGAACTGTTATATTGAAGATAATCGATAAAACTTCGAATATCGAGGTCCTAAAATTACATGGACCTTTAACACATCTATAAAAATTAGATATGATTTACGATTGAGGTCGAATTTTTATATCAAAGTAACTTTTTGCATTTTCGAGACAATTTGTGCCTGCGAGTCGTGTATACTGGGAGGGGAACTATAAATACCAGTACCTATAATTACATGAACCTTTAATAACTAATTCCACCTTAAATATTTCATGTTAAAAATCTACTTCGTGTTATTTTGTAGGTCTAAAAGTTCAAATCTTCCGAAAGACTTCCACTCTCATTTAGTGCTAAACTTTTGATTTGCATGTGCCAAAATGTATAGTACCTATAGTTATATTGATCATCCGCAAGAACATTAAATTTGTAAACTAAAATCAATCCTCTTGTTCGGTTGGTCCTTTCTCTGGCACATCTCATCACTTTACGGTAAGTACTATATATACCAACCGTTCAGTACGCTAATGACTCGTTTATGTCAAATTAAGAGGTTCATATTTCATTTCGCTTGAAAGGTTTTTCTTCGGCAATGCCCCCCCGATGCCACATCATGGCAAATGCTTCGCGTCGCGTACCACTCGAGATGCGGTAAGAAACTGGAACAAAACAGGCCTTAATCAACCGCGAAATTATGCAGTTTTCATTGATTTTCCACACGTTGTATGTTTAACAACAATAACAACTACAACAAAAGAAGCCGAATGTTATCGCTTGGTCCTTTATTTTGCCGGTTGGTTTTTCAGTCTTTTTGTTCTTTATTCTTGGTCATGGTTACTATACCAGCGCGCAGCAGTTTAATGGTCATCTGCTGGTCCTACGGCAGCACTAAATACGCCAGCAGCATGCATAAATTTCTTTATTAATAATTATGCGTCTGCTGCGCAAGCGCCCATCGAAGACTTAGTCGCATAATTTTGCCGTACCAAATATTCCCTACCAATCAGAATTTCAAAGACCGATGTTAAGGTCTCTTATATATTTACAACGCCTTATGTTAACAAATAATTTATATTTTAAAATATGATTGACAACCGGAGGCTTTTTTTTCATTTTGGTTTGGTTCTCATTCAGTGCCTTTTTTTGGGGTTCGGGTTCGAAACGGGGTTTTGGCTTGTTTGGTTTAACAATTACCCGGACATTTATAAATTCACTTTGCGCGACGTTCGATCCGAAATTTTTGCACTCATCTCTCTCATCAATTTAATAATTTGTAATTTACAAGCTCAAAGTGCTAAATGGTTTGAGCGAAGCGATCTTCATTTTTTCCCGTGACGAGGGGCTTCAAGTAGGTCGTTTGTTGGTTGATCAAATGTTATTGATTGAGCGACAGTTAACAAGTTGATTTAAGTGACTGCAAATTTATGCACTCGCGAAATTTATGCAACTTTTCACTTTGTAGATTATCACGGGATAGCAATGTTTCAAGTGAGATTAATTTACATATTTTGAATAAAATGGCATATTGTACGAATGAAGAAATAGCTATAGAGCAGTGCAAATGCTGAATGTTTTTTGAATATGTTATGTTATAATATTTAAAATAAATAAATCATTCGCCTCAATATATACGTACATTTTCCATCCTTAAGAGTTCCCTAAAACCACCTCCCTAAAACCATCCTCACACCGGAATTATAATATCGTGTATTAATAGATTTCTAAAGATAATACGAGGTTATATATCAGAAGTACTATTGGCAAAAACATGTATTAATTTGGTAGAAAATCATATAAACAGGTATAGATATTCCTAGTCTGCCATGTCTCGGAGACTTTCGATGCCTCGATGTTATTTCAACTAACTTCAATAATAACAAGTTGGGAAGTTTAGATCACATGGGACATTTTAAAGTAGGGACATTATACAGTAGGTGTTATTATGATAGTTAGGATTATCATAATTATAGTCATTATAGTCGTTCTTAGCCGACTATAAATACCCTACACATATATGTGGTTACCATTCTAAGTGGTATATATGTCACCAGGATATACGAGTCCTGAAAATAACTACAAACTTTCAAGCGCTGAAGAATTTCCATTCATTTGATACCCATACCACAAGTTGTTTCGCGGGAAAACATTATTTTCATGTATTTGAACATGAAGTCAATATATATTTGACCAAATAAGTTTACCTAAGCACATATACAGTAAAATTGAACTGTAGATGTAAATTTTATATGAGTTATTTGAATATAAATGGTCAGATCACAGGTCACAATTAACCGATCTCGCCAGACAGACAGACAGACGGACATCGCCAAATCGACTCAGGAGGTCATGCTGATCAAGAATATATATACTTATCCATAACGGAGATGCTTTCTTCTGGGTGTTACAAACGGCGTACCAAACTGAATATACCCTTTCACTCTTAGTGTAGGGTATAAAAAAAAGTTCGATATCGTACCGATTTACAACGAGAAACTCCAATCGAAAACATCGGAGAAATAAAGGACGACAATTTACGTATAAAACTGTTTAGAAATAATTCAACCCTACCCAGTCTGCCATGTTTCAGAGCTCTTTGATAAACGAAGTTTTCTCGAACTAACTGCAATAAAAAAAGTTCGATCTCGTTGCTTTATCACTACTATTTTTCTAAAAATAAAATTTAGTTAGAATATACGATATTTAACTATTTATTAGATCGATTTCGCAATGTTTTTCGAATTAATCTCGAAATTCGATGCGATATCGATCCAGGATCGCTTTTTTTTAATCGTTTCGAATAAACTTTATTATCTCGTTACGATATCTGCGTACATCTTAGAACGAATTGTAGTATAATATATATATACGAAATCATTATCGAGATCGAATGAATTCCTCGACATCTCGAAACAGTCTTAAAGTGATATCGAATCGAATGGCAGACTGTGTTTAATCAGTGACCTTTATATATACTGACATTTTCCATTCTTAAGTATTTCTTAAAACCAATGTGCTCAGAATTATAATCTCGTATATTCATAGATTTTCTGAAGGATATACGAGATTTTAACTTCCGGGCGACGATCAGAAGTAATACTCTATAAGGCAAAAGAGACATTACATATGGTAGAAATTCATGTAAACAGAACTGGTATAGTATATAAGATATATTTACCCAGTATGCCATTCGTTTCGAAATCGTTACGAGATCAATGCGAGAAAAAGGAGAAATCACACGATATCAGACACTTTCACGAACCGATATCGGGCGTCAAATTGGACCTATATGGTAGGTAGATATCGATGCGTTTTGTCGGAATTTTCTCGATACGAGATATTTTTTTGTAATCGTAACGATATCGATGAAAAAAATGATCAAAGTTCGATATTGCTTCGAAAAATATTACAATATCGATGCGATAAATGTTTATATATCGTATCTTGTCAATGAATTTGAATGTACGAGAAAGTATAAAAATTAGAATCGATAATGCAACGAGATCGAACTTTTTTCTCGAAGTTATTCGATAAAAATTCGAGGCATCGAAGGTCTCCGAGACATTGCAGACTGGGTAGATATTCCCAGTCAGCAATGTCTCGACGATCTTCGATTCATCGAAGCTTTCTCGAATATCTTTGATAAAACAGTTCGATCTCGTTGCTTTATCGATTCGAATTTTTAATATTTCTCGATATCACAGTATTTTTCGATGAAATCTCAATTTTTTTTTCTTCAATATCATTCCGATTTCGATAATTATTCGTATTAAGAAAATTCCGACAGAACGCATCGGAGAAAGAAAGGAAGGTAATTAAGGTATACGTTTATCAGTTTTTCCACCCTATTCTCCAGAAATTAACATTCGGTCATCCTTCATTTTGGTCTTCCCGTATAGTAATACAAGATCACTCTATATTACAGCAAATGTCGTCATCTAAAAAGCATAGTTGTCACTGAAAATACCATACCTCTGTACTTCAAATTTGTAGGTCCAATTTGATCTAAAAAGCATAGTTGTCACTGAAAATACCATACCTCTGTACTTCAAATTTGTAGGTCCAATTTGACGCTCAATTTTGCTAGGAAAATGTGTGAATTCTCCTTCTACCAATACGATTGGCATTCAGGGTTATAATAAAGCTGTGGAAATACTAAAAAATCTTTGAATACGATATGTTCGAAGTCCTTCGAATCCTTCGATAAAAAAAGTTCGATCTCGTTACTTTCTCGATTCTAATTTATAAACATTTTCGAAAATTCAAATTCTTTGACAATATACGATATTTAAACATTTATCAAATCGATATCGACAAATTTTTCGAATCAATCTCAAACTTTGATCATTTTTTCTTCGATATCGTTCCGATTTAGAATAATTTCTCGTATCGATAAAACTCCTATAGAACATTTCGATATCTACCTACCATGTTGGACCAATTTGACGCTCGAAATCGTTACGAGAACGTGTCCGATATCGAGTGATTTCTCTATCTACTCGCATTGAGCTCGTAACGATATCGAGGAACTAACTGGGTTAGTTTCTAATATCTACTCAAAAAATATACCATCCCAAAGCTCAACCTTTCACCTTTCGAAACTATAGAGTTTCACAAAAACCAAATTCTACCAGAAATACTACTCTATATGCACCCTGCCGGCCACCAAGAGCACTGATCACTGATATATGTTTGAGTCATTTCTTTTGTGATCTGTTGTGTTTAGGCGACAAGTGCAACATGTCTACAAGATTTCCATTGTATCAGGCACAGGCACTTCGGTTTCGGTCAATCCACAAAAGACCCCGTGGTCGCTGGTGGTGCTTTTTTCTTCCATGCAATGTCATGCTATGCCATGCCATTTCGCATCTCATGAATATTTAAGCGTCACATTTGGTCGCACTTTTCGCGTAGCTCATTAATAATTCCACTGTCTTGCAGTTGGCACACACAAGTGTCGTCTTTATGCTGCACAAAGTTCCAGAGAACTCTCATCGAATATATGCCAACCGTGGCTGCTATATTGGATTTCTCAGATAAGACGCCCCCAGAGTTTATTATGTTGGATTTAATTTCATGCCGCAGTAGTTGTGGCTTTATATAGACAACCGACGTTGTTTTCGTTGTCTCTACTTTGCCGGCAACGTTGAGGACAATGTCCTATATCGTCGTTTGTCACCCTTAAGAAGTTGACTTGGACTGGTTGCAGCCACCGACTAAAATGAACAGGGTTTCCCGCTGTATAATGACCTTTAATTGCTAGTTTTTTTAGTGCTTTTATGTCTACATATGTTTGTTATCTGCAATCTGGACGACTAACCATGTTGTTAAAGGTCACGGTTTTTATTAGGGTCTAATGTGGTGTTCCGTGTGAGTTTTATTGAAGTTGCAGGTGTAGGATGTTTTCCAAACAATAGAATTCAATGAGGTGCTTTGTAAAAATGGATACAGATTTTTACTACATTCAGTAGTTAATCGAATATTGAACATTAAACTGTCAAAATCTTTCTAGTAGAGATTTCTCCTAATTCCAAATCATCGCTCTCCATAAAGTTAACGCTTTGTGCACAAAAAACATATAAAATTAAGACACTTTTACGCATGCGCACCTGTGTGGTCGTCCAACCAAATCCCCACTTACTATACTACCACAAGATGAGCACAACAGTAATGAAATTGTCGCTATAATTCATATGTTAATTAAAAATTGTCCCAACGGCTGAATATGACACAATGTCCAGCAAGTATACAACAAGAACTGGTTTCGAAAAAAATTATTGGGGTAATGTGTTGATGTTCCACATGATAAAAAAGCAGAAAATGTTTGACAAACTGTTGTAATGATACTGTAGGGTTGAGCTGAAAAGATCACCATGACAAAAAAAGGCGACAAACGAATATTTTTGCATTTTTTCCGCTCATTACTTCCTCAGTAGTAGGTGCTTGAGTTTATGTACTCAAGCGAAACAGTCCGGCAGAACTAATTGCCATATTTGTAGACTCTCATGATGAGTTTGTTTTTTTCTGTTGGGTATTGCAAAAGATTTTTGAGCAGTGCATTCATTTCTAATATTTAAAACCTTTGAACTGTGCTAAGAGAAATATGGAATTTAGGTCCATATATCAAAAATTCCTTTCTTTCTAATGAGAAAGCCATATCTTTTAAATATTATAGTAGTGCAATTCGCATAGTAAATGGAATAATTCGTAAATTTAGCAAATTCTTTTGCTGCATCAATTAATAGCCCTTGTATATATAGTAAGTTGAATAAAATTTCAACTTACGATGATGAACCATTCCATTTCACATAGTTAAAAAAATTATAGCAACTTAGGAGAAATATAAAAGCTGACATCATATTTCAAAACCTGTTCAAAACCTATTTTAGAAATGATCTTTTCTTTCATTCCATTGAAGTATAAATTTATTATTTCTAGTATTTGTTATGAAGAAATACCATTGTAAACAAAACCACTCCATTCGAAAATAAATAATCGTTTTTCATTAAGTCTGGCTATTCCTTATAATAATACCAAATTTCTCTAAATTGGTGTTCTTTCCATTGGTCTACCGAGAAGGCTAGTTATCTCTCAAAAAAAAAAAAATGTTACTTATAATATGTCTTACCATATATATAAACATTTAAATCATGTTCACAGAAATATTGCTTTTAACTCGATGCTTTATAAACTTCTTTCCATTTAAGACCATTTAACAATAAATCTAAAATTCTAACATTATTATAGTTTCACAAGTAACTTCATCTGAATGGAAAACTAGTACTTCTCTAATTTGTATCCTTCAATATACTAATAAAAAAGTTATACATATTAGAAATCTGTACAAAAGTATTTGTAGTGCCCTCTGCAAAATATGCACTACCGGCATCTACAATATTGAACTCATTTTGCAATGGCAGTCTACAGTATTATAGGAAAGTCTCTGCAGTGACTACGCTTCACTGCAGTATTTGTTTAATTGGTGTCAAGACATTTTTCAAGACATTCAATGTTTTTAAAACAAAACCAAATGACTGTGAGTGCAGCGAGTAAGCGTAAGAAGACGAACATTGAAAACAACAATAAATCTGCCGCTCGACATTCGACGGCAGTAATGTTGTGTTCGGTATTTATGTGTTTATTAAAATTTATCGTAAAAGAATAAATTAAAAAAAAAAAAATAATAATTTTCAAAAAAAAAACCAGTTGGGAAGGTTAGATCACATGGGAAATTTTAAAGTAGGTGTAATTATGATTGTTAGGATTATCAAAATTATAGTCGGTCTAAGCCGACTATAAATACCCTACACATATGTGTGGTTACCATTCAAAGAGATATATAGGTCAACAGGGTATACGAATCCTGAAAATAACTACAAACATTCAATCGCTGAAGAATTTCCATTCATTTGATACCCATATTTACAAATGGGTATGTGTACCGAATTTCGATTTTTTTTTTGTGAACCACAAGTCTTTTCGCCGGAAAACATTATTATCATGTATTTGAGCATGATATCAATATATATTTGACCAAAAAAGTTTACCTATGCACGTATACATAAAAATTGATCTTTATATGTACATTTTACATGAGGTATTTGAACATAAGTGGTCGGATCATAGGTCACAATGGACCGATCTCGCCAATTTTTTCGCACATACAGCGTAGGTATATTAGTAATCTAAGTTATAAGTTTCATTTATCTAGCTCTTCAATTTTAAAAGTAGTAGGGATTTCAACAGACAGACAGACGGACAGACAGACGGACAGACAGACGGACAGACAGACGGATAGACGGACATCGCTAAATCGACTCAGGAGGTCATGTTGATCAAGAATATATATACCGGAGATGCTTCCTTCTGGGTGTTACAAACGGCGTACCAAACTGAATATACCCTTTCACTCTTAGTGTAGGGTATAAAAAAAATAATGAAAAAATGTTGTTCGATAAATAAATAAACTTAATATAAAGTATTATATGATATCTCTATATCTTTTCATTTTTTTCTATACTTCCATATTAATGAATATTCCTTAGAGTAACAATGAACAAAGAATGTACTCAGTACTCAGTGTCATAAACATTACATTTTAGTATTTGAATTTTTATTGCACATGATTATTGACCTATTCACTACAATTACTTCTTGTTTGTGTTTTGTTTTGACAGTACTTGTGCTTTGTTGTTGTTTTTAGCAACACTTTCATTTGATGTTCGATCTATGCTTATAGGGTCGGGGACAGTGAATCTTTTGAAATAAAATATATGTCTTGACATAGGTTCTAAATGCATTTGTACAGATGTCTAATACAAATTATAATAATGCCATAATAATAGTTTGGCGCTACAGTCCTTTGAGAACTTAGGCCGGGCTCTCTCGTAATAACCACTTAACCACCGACGGTTTACTCTCCCAATACCATTAATTATATATGTCTTACCTCCTATTCAGAAAGAATAAAAAGTATAAAACTGTTTAGAAGTCATTTCACCCTATTCCACAATCTTCAGAAATCGGTCTTTCTTCCCTTTGGTCTTTCCATATAGTAGAACAAGATTACTTGATATTACAGAAATGTCCTATTTCTATAAAGACTAGTCGTCAATTATAATCGTAGCAAGACACTTTCCCGAAAGCCATTACCCCTGAAGATATTTCCCGGAGTCATTTCCGTGAACGTTCACTTCCCCGAATGGACATTTCCCCGAAACGGACAGTACCTCAAAATGGTAATTTTCGCACCTTCCGCCCACTTTTGCCCATCCACATTTCGGGGAAATGTAAATTTAGGGGAATTGTACTCTCTTTACTCTCCCAATACCATTCATTATATATTACCACATATGTAGAAAGGATTAAAAGTATAAAACTGATTAGAAGTCATTTCACCCTATTCGAAAATCTTCAGAAATCGGTCTTTCTTTAGTTTGGTCTTCCCATATAGTAATACAAGATTACTCGATTTTACAGCAAAGTCCTATTTTGATAATGACTAGTCGTCAATTAAAGAGCAAGACACTTTCCCGAAAGCCAGTACCCCGAAAGACATTTTCCCGAAGTCATTTCCCTAAATGACCACTTCCCCGAATGGACAATTCCCCGAAACATTCGAAATGGTAATTATCGCACTTTCCGCACTTTCCGTATCTTTCGGGGAAATGTACATGAACCAATAAAAATAGCATACCTTTAAAAATACCTTTACCTTTAAAAGTACTTACATTCTAATCGACACATTCTAAAAGTTACCAATCATTCTTCATACAATTAGGTCTTCTCCTACATTTGTACTAGATTTATCATTATTTTAGCAATGCGATCTGTCTAGAAAGTCCACTCATATCTTACAAAATACCATTCCATATGTCTTACCTCCTAGATATAGCCACATAGCACATAGTATAATATGACAATGTACAATTTTTTAATTTTTGGTCTAAAAAACATTCGACTCCGATCACAGATGTGGTGTCTTAAAATATGCAAATTTATGCGTCGACGGTCAACGAAGCGACAACTCGTCTAATTGTCCGCTGGGGTCTGTGTCACAATCCGAGACACTTTGCGACCAAGATCGCATGTCAAACATTAAACGCGTCTCTTCTTCTTTTACTTCGTAGTCTTCTTCTTTTGTAGCTTCAACTGGAGTGGAACTTCAAACGGCGTTAGTTGACTTCTTCACACTTGGCTGATCGGTGCTCCGACACAAATGCAATCCAAATCCAACAAATGCAATGCAACAAATTTTGACCACGTCACCGTAGATAGTGTACAATATGGTCGAAGTGGTCTGTTTCCAGACGAGACGAGACGAGACCAGACTACAGTCTATGGCTTTTGTTGGCTTTCATTTCATTACATTTTGGTGGTGTTCAACGGAGCGCATTCGCAGAGCAGAGACAGACGCGTCTTAAAGCATCTTGTCTCGCTTTCTTGACTGCCTGACAATGTGGAAAATCAATGTGGAGATTTGGGACACTCGGTCGGTGCGAGTGCAGACTGCTGCTGCGTGCGCCGCCACGTACCATTCCACATCGTTCCATTGTGTGTCCAGTGTGGCTTAAACTGATCAGAAGTGAAACCGGGTGAGACCAAAGCGTGTGATTTCTCAACATAAACATTTGGTTTCGCAAAAATGTTTGCGTTTCTTGATCACATCATACACACATTGAGTTGTTGTGGATTTAGATGCTTTTTTTCATAATTAAAATGTAAATAAGTGAAAATCAGAAGGTGGGACAGACACAGTGTTGCCATATATTGCGCGCTTCGGTGGCTTGAAGTGTTACAGTTTATAGAGATTTTTTTTTTTTCAAAGTATTTATGAGATAGACAATGTACTAACTTTTGAAATTGTCCCCATTGACATTGTCTATTCCCAATCAGACGTAAGGCTCATGTTTTCAACTGCAAGAAACTGCATTTGCCGTAACCCATTCTGCGGTATAATCAACGCAGCAACAAATCAATTCCATTGCCGACCGATCAATTTTCGATCTCAACGATATCGAAACGTGCCAATGCACCAAACAGCAAACACCAACACTCGACGTGTTTGCGCAGTCAGTCGCATAAATATCGCGCCCCAGCAGCAGGCCAATATTGCTGGGGACCCCAACCAATCTAAATTGAAGTTTCACGTAATGTGCAATCGGCAACGGTTTGTGAGTGGATCATATCTTCAAGAGCACATCTCCGCAGTGCGACCGCATCAGGGCGCAAACCCTTTTGGCCAAGGAAATGAAACCATAGCGAAATTATGCCATTGCATTGCCGGCCGGCCGGTGCATCGACGGACGTGTTGCCAGCAACCCATATTGCAAACGCAGATCGCATTGGTGCCGGCGATGATGAGTCCGATCATAATGACGATGATGGCCTCTGTGACTCGACGCGGCTCGACTCGACTCAATTCTATAGAACGTAACTTCATTGGGTTATGGCGCAAAAAGGGATATTAAAGCAATTTGTCAAAAGTGTCAAAATGAGACCAAGATATTGAATTTTCCATAGGATGCGGCACGAGAGATGAAAATGAGTGCTGAGACCAAGACCAAGACGACCAGGTTGAGGATGAGAATGAAGATGAAGATGACGATCAAAGGAAACGTGAGCCAACAGATATGTGCTGTACGAGTTTGAACGATGGCTGAGAAGCGTTGTTGTTTGGGAATCGATTGTTGGCATCGATGTGAATGTCGGTGAATCGCATTCAGTAATGGCGATTGGGTTGTATTTTTATTAATTCCTAAGATTGCTGAGTGAGGTTTTTTTTGATTCTTCGCTGTTTTTTTTATTGGATATGTTGGACAAATCCATTTTGTTTTACGTCTCTGAGACACGATCGGTTTGTCCATGAGCCAGCAGTTTCCATGCGGGAGACGCAACGCGACGAACGCACATCTCGTACGTCTGCTTGATGGACCGAATGGCGACGGACATGCTGCTGGACATGCGAGCGAGCAATCACTCTCTCATCACAATGACGAATGACGATGGTATGAATGCCGCGACGAACCGCACAGCGAAACATGTTTTTCTTTAAATTGAGTTTAAAATTAGATTGTGATTGGATCGAGATGAGCTGAGCTGACGCAGTGGGAAGACAACATAAGATTGACACGTCGCCATGACTTCGGTGACCGTCGTGGTATTTTTCATATACAGCAGATATAAATGTGTAAATTTTTTCATCGACGATCGATTGGCGTTCGATCGCAAGTTTAAATTTGGTTAATCTTCGTGCGATTGGTACTCGTTTTAATAAAGCCAATATGCTGTTGATATTACAAATGATCGATGTGTCGACCACATGTGGTGTAGAGTTACAAAAAGTTTTGAAAAATTCAAAAGAACTAATGTGGTAACTCTTTTAATGAAACGAGTATGAAAATTAGTTATATGTCTAAATATTGTAAGAATTTCTAATTAATATATATAGAAAATCAGACAGAGTTCCTAAGATGTTTTCTAACATATACACACACAAAAATTACAGTGCTGATATTAAAAAATATATATTTTTTTATATTTCGTTGTTGAACATTTTTTTTTCTTTATTAAACCGTGATTTTGAAGACTTTGTTCTGCTGACAAATTTTTTTCGAGCTGTACTACTATTTTATTTGTACTTGTTATATTAACAAATACTTGTTAATCTTACAAATTTAAGTTTGTATATTTAACCAAAAAGAAGTTGTTAATAAAACAAAATTTAAAAATCAATCTTAATTTGTATTTGGTTAAAATAATAAAAATTAAGTAAGTATACAACCAATAATCTATTAACATTTGTTATATTGACAAATATTTGTTAATCTAATAAATTTTAATTTGTATATTTAACCAAAAAAAAAGTTATTAAAAAAAATTGTTTTTATAATTTGATAATCTTACAAATTTTCATTGATGTATTTAACCAAAAAGGAAATTGTAATTATCTGTTCTAAGAATAAAATACATATTCGGTATATAATCCGAGGCATTTGTGTCTTTGAATAATTAGTCTGTTACGAATAATTGGTTGGTTCATTGGTTTATTTTATAATTTTATAAAATATATGTTTTTTAAACAAAATAAATTTGGTTATTTAATAAAACCTAGATCTCTATCTCACAAAATAAATGTTTGCTTCTAAGAAATAATCATGTTACGAAATAAATTTGTTAATTCAACAAAATGAATTTGTTCATTTTACAAAATATATTTGTTAATTCAACAAAATGAATTTGGTCAATTTACAAAATATATTTGTTAATTCAACAAATCAAATTTGTTCATTAATTAGTATGTTACGAATAATTGGTTGGTTGATTGGTTTATTTTATAATTTTATAAAAGTTATATTTTTCAAACAAAATAAATTTGTTTATTTAACAAAATCTATATCTCAGTCTCATAAAATAAATGTTGCTTCTAAAAAGAAATCAGCTTTCAAAATAAATTTGTTAATCCAATAAAACAAATTTGTTCATCTTACAAAATAAATTTATTTATCACAAAATATTTCTTTGTTTTTGTATTTCGTTTATTGAATAAGGAAATTTTGTTAATAAAACAATTATGAAAAAGTCATTGAAGATCTAACAAATAGTTCTTGTTGAACAACGTATATTAATAGATATTCTATTACTTTAGACTATATTTTTCATACCAAATCAACAATTTATTTTTTTTCAAACTAAATAATTTTTTTTACTAACAATACAAATTTGTACATCTAACAACATACATTATTCTTCTGAGAAAATTATTTTATTAGTCTAACAGACCAAATATGTTAATTTAATTTAAAAAGATCATATTTCTCATATAATTATCATATATAATATCATAAGAACGTTTTTTAAAAGAATAAACAATTTTTTTTAAAAGTCACAAATAAAAATTGTAAACTTGTAAATTTAACAAATATTTTTTGTTGAAACAAATATTGTATTAACAAATATTTTATTACTTTAGCATAGATTTTTCATAAAAAAACAAAAATAAATGTTTTTCAACTAAATATATTTATTCATTTAACAAAATAAATTTCGTTAACCTAACATAGAAATTTGTTGATTCTATTAAATTAATCATATATCAAATTAAACGTATATTTTGTTTATAAAACAAAAATATTTATTTTGTTAAATAAATAAAAAAATGTAAATATAATAATGACATTAGGTAATTGTAAATATTTGTAAATCTAACAAATATTTTATGTTGAGCAAATGTTAACAAATATTTGTTATAAATTTAGCCATTATTTTAATTTCAAAACAAAAAAAAGTTGTCTCGTTAAAAATATCAATTTTTTCATCTAACAAATCAAATTTGTTCGCCTAACAAAAAAATGTGTACATTTAACAAATCAAATTGGTTAATTTAAAAAACAAATTTGTTAATCTTAGAAATTTTAATTTGTTTATGAAATGAAATTTTTAAATCAAAAAAATTATTGATAATAACAAAAGGTAATTGTAAATCACACAAATATTCTTTTTTTTTGTTGACCTTATATTGACAAATATTTTTTGTAACTTTTAGCATTTTTATCAATATCAACAATTCAGCAATTTCTTGATGTGTACCATCTACTCCCATATTGTAACGTTAAAACCCAATTACTGGCGTTGAACTTAGCGATGACTTTGTACAAAAAAAAATTGATGTCTGCTGGCGTCTACATTCTTGCGGCATTGTCTTGTACCGTCGCCGCGTTTTGACTTGGCCAACACCACGACAAAAGTGCCGCCTCTGTGCACTGTGATCTGTGATTGACTACACAGCAACATCTAAAGCAGCAACAACAATTTAGGTAGTTACAAACATAATTGTGTTTTCTACGCACATTCATTCTGCTCAATAATGAACAACCAAAAAAAAAACAAAAAAGTTATTAAAATTTTCAACATTCGAAGTATCAGACCAACGAAAAAGATGACAAGTGACGAATGACTTTGGTTAAAGTGATGGTAATGCATATAACCAAATGACTGGAAGCGCCACAGCAACATAATGCGGTTAATATTAAAAAAAAAACAATAAAAAAGAGAAAAATAGAAGAAGAAATCTAAATTCCCAACCGTTTGGCAGGTACCTAACGTACCAATTTATTTTAAGTGATGTGCCGTGTGGAACACTAATATGTAACGAATTTTTAGAAGATTAATTTGTGGTAATCCATGAAGAGTGGATGGAGTGCGCAGTCGATTAGCATGGCATTCTAACTGGGAACTAGCGGATCTCTAGTTATCCAGCACGATCAGCAGATGCGCTAAAAATGTGACTTGGTACACAACATCATAACGACATATGTTATGCTATAAGTTGGAGAAAAACATAAACCATATGGTTAGAAAAATTCACAGCATTTGACCATTTCAACATTTTGTCGGCCGCACGTCCAGTCTCTGAGTGTCTGTGCCTTTTAATCGGCTATTATACTCTGTGACAGGCGTTGCCAATTTTCAATATTTAATTACCTTAATTATAGGTTTCCCAAATAGCCATGTCCGCGTCTATCTATACTATATCGTAGTAGTGAAAGGTCGCAAACCACCAACTGATCACGTCAATCCAACGTAACACGTCTACGTGTGGTCACAACAGCAGCGGCTACCAGAACGTTACGTTTTTCTTTCTCCTTCTATTGTTTTTCCTAATCTTGCGTTGCACAAAACCTCAAATTCTAATATACGTTTGAATCGTCGCAATTTCCGCATTTCCATCGAATACAGTTGCAATGGGAAGCAGCCACTGGCTGACCTCGTCAGTTGACCCTTGTCATCAGCCACTTTTTGTTGCTGCCTACATATGTTCACTAGAAACTGCTGTATTGGCCAATTGTCCAGGTTCCGTCTGCGCACCACAGACGGCAGCCATGCAAAGTCAAGATCTTTGACTTTCAAGAACTTGTGCTGGCTGTGACTTGTGGTAGTAGCGTCGTTCGTACAAGATGAACTAGCCGTTTATGTGTTGCTGGCAATAATATTCAGTAATGTAATATTTATAATTAGCAATAAGGGCCAATATCTTTATGAGTATTACTAATTTTTAAATGGTTAATGATATTTTTATTGTGAAAAACGTTGATTGTTAATGATTCCAAAAGGGTATTTTATTGATTTGCCACTTTCTCATGGGCTAAACTGTGGGAAAAATAAAATGATAGCAGTTTTTTGGAACTTTGATTAACTAATATTATCGATTAAGCAATTCGAAATGATATTAATTAAGTGATCTGATCATTAAAGCCATCACAATAAATGCGATTCTCATGAATACATGTGAATCGAATAATTCTTTAATGGGTAAAACCCTTTTCTTTGCGTATTTTTATAATAGGTTTTTCTAATTCAATCGAATTCACTTCGAGAATTTTTAGAGACAACTCAAGTCATGGTATACTGGGTGAAATAAGATCGATATCGAAATTCTCGAACGGAAATTCTTAATTCGATAATCGCGGTATCGATATAATATAAAATCAAGTATTGTTTCGTAACCACTTCGAAGATATCAAATCACCAAACCATCGAAATGAGCATTTTTCGAACTCTATTTATAAAAAGCTAAAAAAACGCAGTATCGTTATTCTCTAAAATTTAAAATCGATATAATTAGGAGATAGTTTCGACGGTGGCTCAACTGGTTAGTGCGTTGGACTACGAGCTGAAAAGTCGCTGGTTTTTTAGACTAGGAGCCGAAAGATCCCGGGTTCGACTCTCAACATCTTTTTATAGAAAACATTCTTCCATACGACGCTACATCTCGGCTGTCAATGGCAAACCTACGAAAGTAAAAGATTGCCAAAGAAAAGCTCTCACGCCGTATTGGTATCTGTAGGTTCTAACACTTTGAGTACAAATATAGCACGCATAGCTCAAATAGGATCAGCCTAGATTCTGCAGAACTGTAGCATCAAGCTATTTTTATTATATAACGAGATTCAATTGTATTCCCATCGACACTTCGAAACAACTAAATACGAAAAATAATTTATATTAATTTCGATATAAGAATTAGCTGGAGTCCTGGTAGCGTGGGAAACAGTCGGGTCAGAAGACACGCTTTCCCGGGCTCCATACGTCCTCCATTTCCAATACCTTCGTTTGCTATGCGGTGGAGTGCTCCTCTTGCCACTCCCTGCAGAAACAGGTGTAATGGTGCAAATTCAAGGAGTACTTCCATTGCCGCAGTGGGACATGTTCTCATGGCTCCTGTTATACAAGAACAAGCTAGCCGTTGAACTTTCTCTAGAGATTTCTGTATTGTCCGAAGACTTAGTCTTTTTGCCCATACCACTATTCCATACATAATAATTGGTTGCCTGTTAATTAATATGATAAAATATGATAAAAAATAATTAATATGATAAATAATATAATAAAAATAACGTTTTTATTATTTAAATTTTGTGCTTTTTTAAAAAAAAAATCACAATTGTTTAAAATTACGTTAATTTCGTCTAATAATAGGTACAGAACGTGGGTATAAAATATATATTTTAATTATAATATAGAAAATTTTATTTTATTTATCATTTTTAATTAATTTTTGACTTTGGCTTCCAGTGCATTATTCAAAATATAAATATTTGAAATAAATCAGTAAAACATAACACCTTGACTTGATACCACGCACAACCCTATCTCTGAAACACCCTGCAAACGGCCACTTCAAACATGTCATCGTGAATAAAATTTATGCTGGTCTACGCCCACCATATTCATATGAAAACCAACAATTTTCTAAATGTGCATCGCGCACGACCATGACATTTATTTGGTAACGTCTACTGGACGTAGAGACTTCGAATAACATTTAAAACAAAAAGAAACCTCAAAGAACGTCTGTTTTGGTTGGCATGCAGCTGCCGGACGTGACCAAAAGTTGATACACAGATTCTTTATAATAAAAATAAAAAAATGTAATAAAAAGGATAAAAACGGAACTGGCTGCTTTGCTTCTTTTTCTCGCACCAATGTGACGGTGAAAGTAACCAGTTTGTTTGATACTTGGTCTTGGTCACTTACTATAGATAGCATCTTAGCTCAAAACTAAATGTTTGTCCCACAACGCATATCAATAATAAATATATTACAAAAAAAGACACTCACTTCAGAGGTGCCCGGCTTATTCTGCGCCCTCGCTAGAGTCAAAAGCGGCAGCCAGCAACAGCACCCTCTTATTAGGCACTAGAATACGTAATAAATTTAAGTCGTTCTTCGGTGTTTTGTGTAGCCTGTAATTTGGACGGCAATTATCTAGCGATAAAAGTCAAAAGGAGGTTTTCACGCAGCCAGCAGCGAAATAGTGTGTGACGATCAGTGGAGTATATGTGGTTTTTTTTGGGGCAGATGTGCAACGATATCAAAAACAAAATAATTCCATAATATATTGACAATTATTGTGTGGTAATTTGTTGTACTGATTCGAATACATCGTTGGAATTCTCAGACGTTTAACCAATACTTCGTTTTCAATCTAGTTTTGAAATAGAAGAAAATATACGTTTTCACGACTTTTTAAAAATCTTTTTCTCGAAAATTTGTAAAAAAATCTATCGCGTTCTCGTATCTAATCGTAAATATGAAAGACAATCTCGTTCTTGCAATACCAGAAGAGACCTACACAGAAAACAAATGTACATCATATTGATGAATTCCGTTCTTCATACAATCATTCACTGCACAGAAGAAAAAATGTACATCATATTGATGAATTCCGTTCTTCAAACCATGATTCATTGTATTGAAGAACCATTCATAATATTAATGACTAACGCCATCAATGTTATGAATGGTATCATAAATATAAAGAACGCTTGGTAACTGTTGGAAAAGTGTTCTTCAATATGATGAACTGTATGTGAAGATTTTTTTTCAAAATTTTTTTTTTCAATTTTTTTTTTTTTCAAAAACATTTTTATTTGGTTTTTTTATTTGAAAATTTTTTTTTTTGCCGAACATTTTTTTTTCGGACATTTTTTAAAAAATTTTCTTTGTTAAATGTTTTTTACTGTTCATTTTTAAATAAAATTTTTACAAAAACTTTTTTTTTCGAATTATTTTATAATTTTTTTTTAAATATTTTTTTAATATTATGAACAAATTCGTCAATATGACAATTCAAATTAATTGTATTGAATATTTAGTTCATATATATAATGAATGCATTCATTAATATGTCATTTAATGAACGGTGGTATCAATATGATGAATCTGGTAGTTGGTGAAAAAATTCATAATATTTATGAATAAATTCATCATATTGAAGAATTTTTTTTCTGTGTAGCAATAAAAACCTTTTTATCGAAAATTTGTAAAAATACGGATCTCGTCCTCGTATCTAGTCGCAAATGTAAAGGGAATCTCGTTTTTAATATCGTCTTGAAATACGATTTTGAATATATTGTCTCGTCCGCATCACATGGCAACAATTTTTGTCTAGGCAATTTGATAAGAGCAATATTTTCAAAACAACTTTTCAAAAATATTCTTCACTTTGAAAACTTATTTTTACAATTTCCAAAAAATTAACATAATAAAATAAAATTGGCACAGAGAGAACCTGCAAAGAGTTTATTTTAAGAACTATCGCTGAAATGAGAAAAATGTGCTATAAATAAAAGATGCTGTCCAAATGCATAAATATTATGTTTTAAGAAAATTTAAATTGACATTTTTAGACTCTTCTCTGGTATTTGATTTGATAAAATTTAGTTTAACTAATTCTACTCAATTTACTGATGAACTGCATTTGTATTCAACAGACTTGATTTTACTACACAATGCATAACATCATTTTCCATTTTTTTTCTTCCAGAAACTGTAGTCTTTGTTTTCTGTATTTTAAAATGTTTGAAGTTTGTATGAGCACACAGCGGTTATTAAATGTAGTAAAAATAAATGCATTTTTAGTATTTGAAATTAAAATATTATGTTTGTAAGATAATTGAAATTTGTAGACTATTTACTATATAAATTTAGACTATTTAGACTATATATATATTGTAAAATTAATTACAGTACTTGGTTTTATAAAATGTAGTTCAACTATATTAATTTAATTTTGAAGTGCATTTGTATTTATTTGACTTGATTGTACTACACAATGTATTACATCATTCTCTATGTATTGCAGAAAATAAAGTCTTTGATTTCTATATTTTTGTTTAATTTTTTAAAGTTTGTAGCGGATCGTAAGAATGTTGTAAAATAAATGAATCTGTAGCAAATATAGTTCTGTAGTAAAAAAGTTCTGGAAGTTTTAAATTAAAATGTATTTATTTTAAATTGAAATGTTATTTTTTTAAGATCTGTGTGACTTTTTCGAATCATCGCGACATTTAGTGTAGTAAAATTTAATACAGTTTGTATATGTTTTGATAAAATGTAGTTCTACTCTATTATTTTATTTTTTGAGTGCATTTGTATATTTATGACTTGATTTTACTACACAATGCATTACATTGTTTTCTATATTTTGCAGAAGCTATAGTCTTTGTTTTCTGTATTTTAATTTTTTTTTAAGTTTGTATAAACACACAGCGGTTATTAAAAATGTCGTAAAAATAAATGCATTTGTAGTAATAATATTTTAAAACAAAATATAGTTATTTTAAATAAAAATATAATCACATTTCTTTTACAAAAATGCACTAAATGTATGTAGTTGTTTTCCCTGATCTGTTTTTGGACATAAAACAAGTGCATATGTGTTTATTTTAAAAATAAAATTCTAACCCTTAAACATTAAATGTAATTTTCTGCACAATTTCCAAAATAAAGAGCAAAATATCGAGCTAAAATTTCTTTTCTAATCCAAAGACACACTGGATTTTTGATTTTTCAAGTATCAACAACATGTTCATCACATAGCAATTGCAATGGTAACAAACATTCGCAAAGAGATAAATAAAACATGAATTATTGAAGAACATGAAAAACTCCGGAAGTAGAAAATAATTTTTATAATCTGACCGTCCGTCTGTCTATTCATTTTATTGATATGTTGATATGCATTTTGGTAGCCGACAGTTAAATCAAGCGACTTGACCAATACAACAGTCGCAGCAGCAGCGCCAACAGCAACAGCAGTAGTAGACGGAGCCAGCAACAGCTGCTGTCAGGTGGCACTTGCTGCTGCTAACAAGCATTTCATGATGTTGCGCCGCAGCAACCGCTAAGAAAGAACGCCGCAAGCATTACTTCCACAGAAGTTGCTGAC
Source organism: Dryomyza anilis (assembly GCA_951804985.1). Classification (NCBI taxonomy): domain Eukaryota; kingdom Metazoa; phylum Arthropoda; class Insecta; order Diptera; family Dryomyzidae; genus Dryomyza; species Dryomyza anilis. The sequence goes on along the minus strand of OX638130.1, from coordinate 122,352,499 downwards.
TGCATCAGCCAACATTTTAGTATCCGTCGGTTGTAGCGGCAGCAACAAAAAGCGACGCACGTTTTTTACAAAATTTTTACTAGCTGCTGCTGCTACTCGTAATTTGAATAGTTGTTGTTTTTTGCATTTTTGCAATACATTTTTTTATTGTTTTGTTACAGACACAGCCCATTTGAGTTCGACACTACTACTTTTTAGGTGCGGACAGCTCGGCGAGCAGCTATTCATCATGCTGTGGCTGAAACTAGCGGCAGCAGCAACAGCTTCAGCAAATCTTAACAAGGCTTCCTGCCATCGTAAATCGTGGTCACCGATTTTTCGCTTTGAATTTGGCCGGAATACGTAGCTATAATTTTGATTTTCAGGTGCGCAAAATGTTTTTGAATTCGAGAATTAAGATCAGTTTAGGTAGTACCTACCTCGTACCTCGGTTGATGATTGAATGCTATGGTATTCGTTTCGCATTGTTAGTTGCTCGCAGGCATGGAATTTAGTTATAGGACTTATGAGATGAGTTTTTACAAAAAGATGAATAAATTTGTAAAGTATAGAATCTCTATTTCTCCATTATGATTTTTTAGTTTCCAGATTTTTAAGAAACTTTTGAATTTTTTTTTTTAATTATTTTATTAAAAATGTTATTTTAGGGAAAAATTGAATTTTTAGTGAAAATTTGAATTTGTAGTAAAAATTTGAATTTTTCGTGCAAAATTTGAATTTTTAGTGCAAAATTTGAATTAAATTTTGAAAATTTGAATTTTTAGTGAAAATTTCAATTTTTAGTGAAAATTTCAATTTTTAGTGAAAATTTAAATTTTTAGTGAAAATTTGAATTTTTGTTGTAAATTTGAATTTTTAGTATAAATTTGAATTTTTGTTGTAAATTTGAATTTTTAGTAAAAATTTGAATTTTTAGTAAAAATTTGAATTTTTAGTAAAAATTTTAATTTTTAGTAAAAATTTTAATTTTTAGTGAAAATTTTAATTTTTAGTAAAAATTTCAATTTTTAGTGAAAATTTGAATTTTTAGTGAAAATTTGAATTTTTAGTGAAAATTTGTATTTTTAGTGAAAATTTGAATTTTTAGTGAAAATTTGAATTTTTAGGTAAAATTTGAATTTTTAGTGAAAATTTGAATTTTTAGTGAAAAATTTAATTTTTAGTAAAAAATTTAATTTTTTAGTGAAAATTTGAATTTTTAGTGAAAATTTGAATTTTGTATGAAAATTTGAGTTTTTAGTGAATATTTGAATTTTAGTGAAAAATTGAGGACGCCATCGATTTGTTACATCTCTTGCGTATCTCTTCAAATATGAGAGACAGGCACCATGAGAAGAAGCGCAACCTCAATGCAGTGAAAAGGAAGTCATCCCGACTACCAACTGCACTCAACTCTTTAGCTCGGCACTAATCTCAAAACTGATCTCCTCAAGCACTTTGTGCCGTTGCATTATTATTTTGTCACATTTTTATCGTTGCATCTTAATTGCTACATGACAGGCAACATTTTCAGGTTGCCACTCACAGCACTTACGATACATTGTGACAAATATGCCGCGCATTGACAAAAAGGCGCCTGTCGCGCGAGATTAAATCTCGACATCACTTCATAAATGTTCGTAATTGCAGTCGGCAGAGTCGACAACGGAAGATGTAACCAAAAAATTGGCTCTGCCAACAAAATGATGTAGCTGCTGTTGGCAACTGTTGCTGCCTGCTGGAATCTACCAAATCACGACGCAGTACATGATACAGATAAAAATTAAAAAAAAAACCGTAGAGATTAAGCGTAGAAAAAGTCATTAATTCAAAATTTGTCCATTCACTTTGGAGCGCACAGTGTGCCACAAGTACCTGGACAGTTAGAATTGAATGGACAGACAAGGGAACTGCCCAGCGGAATGGGCCCAGTAAATGCGCACAACACGGCATCCAATAGAAAGCAGCAGCAACACTCACTCATTCACTCGCTCAATCAGTACCAGAGGCCGTCACTCACTGGCAACCGAGTAGCCGAGTCGCCGACTCTCCGAGAGACAGACACACAAATGGAGTGACTGCGGTCATAAAACATCAAACAAAATTCCGAAACAGTCGATTAATCTTTCGATAATTTACATGTGATTGACGGAAACGAAGCAGAGACTACGTCTCAAATTGTGGTACAAAAAAAAACCAAAATCTGTGGCGTCGAACAAAAAGAAAAATGGCTGGCGCACTCAATAGAACACCGAGTTACTGTAACTGGTCACAAGGTTCGGTACCACTGCGTAACTCCACTCCATAAACTCCAATGTTAAATAGGCTTTGAAGCATCACAATAACAACAAAACACAACACAACAGATAAATAAAACTACCAAGTCACAATTCACAGTGGGAATCGTATGTAACATGTCCGATGATGACGCGCTCAAACCTTCACGACCGATATTGGTCCAAGCGCATATTTTCCATAGATTTGAAAGTCGCAAAAAAGTCTACTAAGCGCACACAAAGTCTTTCTTTCTCGAAGTCCATCTCCGTGCGTCCCGTCCCTCCGTACTCTCCAGAGCTAAAACTCTTTAGCTCGGTTCCAATTAGACGAGAAAATATTTGCTGTCCAGAACACGCATTTGCAAATTACTGCAAAGAAGAGGTAGCAGCCGCGGTAATAACAATAATTTAAATGTTAACTTGGGCGGGGCAATGTTTTGAAATGTTAAACCTTTTGAAAGTTTTCAAATCAAGCACAGCACAAATATACGAACCACTCGAAACTGCTATAGTTTAGAATGTTATCTTAGTGACAGCTTCTGGAGGTTACTGTGTGTCAAGCTGAAAACTTAAATGTGGCCAACATATGTATATAAATGACCCTGAACTTGGACAGTAACTTTCAACTAAAGCAAAAAGTATAAAGCAAAGGCAGTTAAATTGTCTCACAGTATAAGTTCTCAATTTAAAATTTCAGCACGAATATTTTAATTTCGAAAGAATTAAATTAATAAATCCTGATTCTGCATATTGCGAAATCGAAAATATGCACCCGATTGAACTCTTTTAGTTTGTTAAGTGTGGCACAAATCTCATTCCCGAAAAGATAATTTCATTGTTATCTCTTTGAATATCAAAATAGAACAATGCTGAGAAAAAGATGAGAAATTGAATAATGGGCTAAATGAGCACTACAATTGTATCAAATATTTTTTCAAACTTTTACTGAATTAAAAGAATATAAACATATTACAAATATTAAGTATTATATTCATATCTGAACACGTCCCCGATGGGATATTTCTAGCCACAAAACCAAAAAGGCGAATTTAAAAAATTTTAAATCTTGTCATGTCAAAAGGGCGAATATTTCATATCTTTGTACTGGTCCAAAATAAAATAGTGATGTAAAGGCATGAATAGTTTATTTTTAGAGCACATATCGATTGGCAATATTATTAAAAAATAATATTCTAGCAAATAACAAAAATTCGGATAATGATAAAAAAAATGATGCTAACCGATAGATGCTTTAAAAACAAACAATTAATTGCTATACACTACTATTTTATCTTGTACCAATAAAAAGTTATGGCTAAAAAACGAAGAGATTCGCCCTTTTAGCATGACAAGGATTTGAATTTTTCGAATTGGCATCATTATTTAAAAATTATTTGTCAAAGATTTTTCTTGCAAATAACAATAATTCAAAAAAAAAAAAAATTAATAATTATGTCAATCGATAGGTGCTTAAAAAGCAAACAATTAATTGCTTTACACTACTATTTTTCTTGTATCGATAAAATGTTATGGCAAAAAAACGAAAAGATTCGCCCTTTTAGCATGACAAGATTTTCAATTTTTCGAATTTTGCTATTTGCAAGCGATAACTTTTTATAGGTACAAGATAAAATAGTGGTGTATAGTCATAAATTGTTCGTTTTTAATGCACCTAACGATTGGTATCATTATTTAAAAATTATTTGTCAAAGATTTTTCTTGCAAATAACAAAAATTCGAAAAAATATTTTTTTAATAATAATGTCAATCGATAGGTGCTTCAAAAGAAAACAATTAATTGCTTTACACTACTATTTTTTCTTGTACTGATAAAATGTTATGGCAAAAAAATGAAAAGATTCACCCTTTTGGCATGACAAGATTTTGAATAAATAAAGACTCAATATTTTCACGAAAAACTAAAATGGAAAGAAAACTTTATTCTTCAACTATGAAGGGAAAAAAACAAAAATTGATAAGTCTACTTAATAGTTTGGCACTACAGTCCCATAAGAACTTAGGCCGAGCTCTCTCACCATTTTGAGCTGTGCGTGTTATATTTGTACTCAAAGTGGTGGGACCTACAGTTTATTGCCGAATCCGAACGGCGGGTGAGAGCTTTTCATAGGCAATGGTTTACTCTCGTAGGTTTACCATTTACTGCCGAGAGGTATCGCGGTATAGAAAAATGTTTCTATGAAAAGATGTTGTTAGCCCCAGTCCGGGTTTGAACCGGGGATCTTTCGGCTCGCAGTCCAACGCACTAACCACTGAGCTACCGCGGCTACGATAAGTCTACTTAGGAAATTATAAAATTAAAAAACTGCCAAGAAAGTATACTAAGTTCAATATGGTTTGTAAATTTTCAAAATTGTTCATTTAGGCTAAGAACATTTTTTTGTAAAAACTTGACATATGAAATAATCCAAAAATGGAATAACATTCAAAATAGTCTAAAGATATTTTCATTCATTTAAAATTTATAAAATGTTAATTTCTATTTTTTTATATACTACTTTTATTGAGGGAAAAGAATATTATTGAGCATATTCATCACTTTAGGATCTATTAGGATCTGCGTCATTGGATATTTTTTTTTGTCGAATTGGATCCTTTTGAGACTTTTTCAATACCCAACTCCAAAAAAAGTCCAATGACGTATTTGGATTCTGGGAACATTTAAGTCTGATTCTATGAAATCGAGGTTCGAACATAAAAATCGCATTATAAAATTTAAAAAAATAGAGTTAATTAAAAACTTAAAAAAAACAAAATCATTATTTAGGATTTTGTAAAAATTTGATAGAAGCAGCAATCGCAAAAAAATCGCAAAAAAATTGTTAAAAAAAATGTGTGGAACCGGAATCGAAAAAGATTTAATTTGTTTGGTTGGAACCGGAATCAGAACCGTAACCACTATTTTAAAAATCTTGGAACCAGATTCAGAACCAATAATACAAAAAGGTTCTAGTCCCCGGATAGAAGAATATTTTATGACATAGTACATATTTTATTTTTCTTGTATATCTTACAAATTTTGACAATTCCAAAAATAAAAAATCAGATATATTTTAAAGTAATATTGGTTTTAAATCAAAGAACTTTAAACCTTTTTTTATAATTAATTTTTATAATTAAGTATACTAAAAATTAGTAACGTGTACTAATGAAAAAACTATTTTTAAAATAACCATGTAAAATTCATTTAAATATTGTACGAACTATGTTTGAAGGTTAAAATATGTTTTGAAAAAATTTAATAGTTTCAGTGTTCAGATTTTCCTCACTAAATAGGGTTTCTGTTGAATAATTGGCATACTGTATGACTCATAAAAAACTCATTTTATCGAGAAACATGTTTTATATATTTTAATTTGTCAAAATTATTAGTATTTGTATTACGTGTTGTTAAACATATTTAACTATTTAACCAAAAAATATATTGGAAATTTTAGCATTTCGTTGTGGGTATCTCAGACCGAGACACATTGTCCAAATCCATGGATAAATAAGAATGATTTGGGTAGCATATTGGGATATAACGAAATACTTTTCACTGAATATTACTATGATTCTCGTAGAATTTGCCCCAAGCAACCAAATTGTACATTTGTCAAGTGAACGTGGCACATCAAAACGTAGGCCATTTTTTGTGGAAACGCCTCAAGATTCAACATTTCTTCCAAATTAACCACTCTTTAAAGCAGTACGCCTTTAAGCGACTTTCCTGTGTGTGTGTGTGTGTGTGTACATCGCATTGAAAGGGTTTGTATTTGAGCAAAAAGAAACAGAAAAAAGCAGGCATCATTATCGTCATTATTTTCTAGTTGTAACCAAAAATCAAAAAATATCATCACCGATCGATCACATTATGTGAACTCACTAATGTTTGTGGGGTGCACTATGTTGGCCATTGTCCACGCCTATTTCGTACCACAATTAATGTCCAGGTTGTCTTTGCAGTTAATGGTTTTGGTTAGGCATTTCATACCATCAGAGTCTGCACTAGCTCATTGGCGGCTCTATACAACAAATTGTTTATTTTGTTGGTAAGTTTTTGTATTTTTATTTGATTTTTTTTTTCTTTGGTCTCTGTTTTGGTTTTAGGCAAAACTATTTAATGGCATTTCAACATCAATTTAATTTATATATTTTTTTCTGGTCAAAATCTTCAAAAGTTCCCATAATTCAAAATCATTGAAAAATATTTATTGTGATTATTTCTTGTCAATTTTGTTATTGTGGTTGGTGTTGGTGTTGCTGCTATTGCTATTGCTGTTGCTATTGCTGCTGCTGTTGATGTTGCTATCAATCAAACAACTTTGTACGAAGATCAAAGCGAGTTCCCTCTTCGGCAGAGGTGTTTCTCAGATCTTTTAAATAAATTATTGATTTTACGCAGTGTTTGCTTTGCTTTGCCAGAGACTTAATTAAATGTTATTAAAGAGGCTACAAGTCATCATTAAATGTTATGGCCTCATTTTTGTTCGCCCAATTGCCGAAATTCTTGGCTAATTTTACGAATTATTATCTAAGTTGAGAAAAAGATTTCAAAGTGTTTAAATTTTTTTTCAAATGTCGTTAATGAATTCTTATTGTTTCCTTTAGTTGGATTATTAATTATTCAATATTTTATAAATCAAGAACTGCGTAATGCGCCAAATACATTTTTTGATGAGCAAATGCAAGAACAAGTACTAGATGTGGTAGTCTTGTTCTTGCTCTTGGTCTTGCAGTGTAATTCTTGTTGTTGCATCGTATAATGAATCTTTATTGTTTCCTTTAGTTGGATTATTAATTATTCAATATTTTATAAATCAAGTTCCGCGTAATGCGCCAAATACATGAACAAATGCAAGAACAAGTACAAGACATGGTAGAATATTTCTTGCTCTTGGTCTTGCACGTCCCTACCTTGCATCGAAAGGTGATATTGTTCTTGCAAGGTATGTCTTGTTCTTGTTAATTTAGTAAAAATTTAGCAAAATTTGAAGTCGTTTTAGCGAAATTGATTTAGACTCTCCGTCACTATCATTCCAAAGGGACGAATGTGTATTTTTTGACATTTGCGTTTTTTTACATTTTTCAATGTAGTTTGTCCTTGTTGCACATTTCTAGCCACTAAAAACCAAAAGCGCGAATTTAAAATATTGTCATGCCAAAAGGGCGAATCTTTTTCATTTTTTTCCGTAACTTTTTACTGATACAAAATAAAATAGTGATGTAAAGGGATGAATTGTTTATTTTTAAATCACCTATTTTAAATCATTATTCTTTAAAATAAATTTCTTGCAAATAACCAAAATTCAAAAACTATTTTAAAATAATGATGCCAACAGATAGGTACTTTAAAAACAAACAATTAATTGCTTTATACTACTATTTTATCTTGTACCAATAAGAAGTTATGGCAAAAAAACGAAAGAATTCGCCTTTTTGGCATGACAAGATTTTTGAATTTTTGGAATTTTGCAAACGATAACTTTTTATTGGTACAAGATGTAATAGTAGAATAAAGGGATTAATTGTTTGTTTTTAGTGCACCTATCGATTGGCATCATTATTTAAAAATAATTTGACAACATTTTTTTGAAAATAACAAAAATTCAAAAAAAATATTTTTTTAATAATGATGTCAATCGATAGGTGTTTTAAAAAGAAACCAATAATTGCTTTACACTGCTATTTTATATTGTACCAATAAAAAGATATGGCAAAAAAAAGAAAGGATTCGCCCTTTTGGCTTGACAAGATTTTGAATTTTTCAAATTTTGCTGTAACTTTTTATTGACACAAGATAAAATAGTGAGTAAAATGATTAATTGTTTGTTTTTAGTGCACTTAATTGCTACTTTGGGCTCAGTAGGCAATTGAGAAGCAGAGCCCTCTCTCGCCGGACAAATATAACGCTCTACAAGTCACGTATCATGCCCGTCCTACTTTATGGTGCAGAAACATGGACGCTGGCCTCCACCGATGAGAGAGTACTGGGAGCGTTCGAGAGAAAGATTCTCCGTAAAATCTTTGGCTCTATCTGCTTTGCTAACGAGTATCGAATCAGGATGAATCACGAGCTGTATGAGTTATTCGACAACATTGACATAGTCAAGCGCATCAATTTCCAGCGGCTTCGCTGGATCTTGATTAATGAATAAACCAAAATAACAAAAAAAGTTTACTATTTTTTTCTAATTTTTAAAGCAATTCAAACTTTATAATTTGATTTCCCAACAGTTTTAAAAATGCACATTCGTCCCTTTGGCATGTCTTGTTCTTGAACATTTCTCGAAGGTTCGTTCATGTTCTTGCAGTGTAGATCATGCTCTTGCATCGAAACTTCGATATAGGGGCCATTCCACACCAAATCGACCAGCGGTTGGAACTCACCTTCCTCGATTTCAATTAAATTTAGGGAATTGATAAGGATATTGAGAATGCACTAACCAATTTTTTATATTTTTTCCGACCCGTACTTCCAGAGATACAGTGGCTCAAAGTTGGAAAAAAAGTGCCAAAAATCACATTTGTATGGTTGTTCATATTTAAATATCTCTGAAACTAGAAACGCTAAAAAATACTATGATGGCTCGATTTAAAGCTAATAGAATGGGCTGTCAGAAAAACTAAGTTGTAATTTCTAAGCGTGAACATGTGGCCCGTGGTCTTTATCCTTGCACTTCAAAATTGATGTCCTTAAAAAGGACCCTTATTAAAATTCTGAAAATAAATCCTAAATTTTTGTCAATTTTTTATAAATGTTCATGCAAAATTTCAAGATGGTATTTTGATGGCATCATATTTTAAAAAATATTTTTCTAAATTTTTATTTATTTCTTGTATAGAAAAAATTTTTTTTTTCTACAGTAAAAGTTGTAATAATTCCTGAATATATATATAATTTTGATATCTAAAATGGCGTCAGTTTTATCATATTGTATCTAGTTTTTGAGATACTGATTTTGGGATATAGTTTTTACGATTTTTGAAAAATGGTATAAATCTCAAAAAATAGAGACAATTTGATGAAACTGACGCCATTTTTGAAATTAGAGTTACAAATACATTGAAAAATTATTGCAAATTTTACTTTTGAAAAAAATATTTTTGTTTCAATACAAAAAATATTAAAAAAAATTAGGAAAATTATTTTTAAAAATATGATGCCTTCAAAATACCGTCTTGAAATTTTGCATGAACATTTACAATAAATTGACGAGAGTTTTGGATTTTATTCAGAATTTTAAAAAGGGTACTTTTTAAGGACCACAATTTTGAGTACAAAGATAATGACCACGGGCCACATGATAACGTTTAAAAGTTACAACTTATTTCTTCTAAAAGCTTGTTCTATTAGCTTTAAAACGAGTTAATAACGGATTTTCTAACATTTTTAGTTCAAGAGGTATTAAAATATGAACAACCATACAAAAGTGATTTTTGGCCCTTTTTTCCAACTTTGAGCCACTGTATCTCTGGAAGTAGTGGTCGGAAAAAAGTGCATTTCTCAATATCCTTTATCAGTTGCCAAAATTTTCATTAAAATCGAAAAGGTAAAATCTCAAATTTGACTTTTTTGGTCGATTTGGTGTGGAATGGCCCATAGTTCTTATTCTTGCAAACAGGATAAAGAGTTCAGCAAGTTATTCAATACTTTTTAAAAGGTATTGTGAATAACATATTCAAACTAATATAAAAACTTTCACATTCCTTCAAAGATTTGTTCATTCTCATTTTTTTGAAATTTTGTTACACCATCTTAATCATTAATTAATTTGTAATCTTTAACTTTTGAATGAATTCATCATTTTTACCAAAACAAAGAGACTGTTAGTATTGTTCTTGCATATTTCTTGAAGCTTAATCTTGTTCTTGCATCAAAAGTTTAAACTTGTTCTTGCATTTTTTGCAATACATTTTAAAATGTATTTCAAATGCCAAATATTTCGAATTTTCTCAAAGATTTATTCTTCCATATATTTTTGCTAATTTTGCTTAAACCTTAAGTTCAAGGTCTTCCAAACTCTGCCCTTCGTGTTCCGAGAGTTTGTCATTTCAGTGTCAGCGCGATCGCGTAAACTGCGATCGTCTAATTAAAATAACTGAAAAAAAAAATAAAATAAAAATATAAATTACACAAAACGAGCAGCCGACTAAAACAATAGGAAAAATGTTTTGAATAATTCGCTGAATTAATAGGATGCACAGGGAACTCGGTATTTAAAGGTCGTCGCAGCGCTGATGTTGCAACAAGTTGGTGGTGAACAACGCGTCTCCGATTACGATTCCAAGTTCGGTGCTGCTGCCAACTGCGCATATATCATAAATTATTCATAAACCTGGTGGAGGCGCGCGACCCCCACCTATCCCATGTTGTGACTAGGGTTGCCAGACAATAATAAATTCTCATTAATTCTCATCATTCATATTAAAAATTCAATTTTTCACTAAAAATTCAATTTTTCACTAAAAATTTAATTTTTCAATAAAAATAAAATTTTTCACTGAAAATTCAATTTTTCACTAAAAATTCAATTTTTTACTATAAATTCAATTTTTCACCACAAAATCAAATTTTTACTATAATTCAATTTTTCACAAAAATTTCAATTTTTCACTAAAAATTCAATTTTCACCACAAAATCAATTTTTCACTATAAATTCAATTTTTCACTATTAATTCAATTTTTCACTAAAAATTCAATTTATCACTAAAAATTAAATTTATCAGTAAAAAATTCAAATTTTCACTAAATATTCAATTTTTCACTAAAAATTCCATTTTTCACTAAAAATTCAATTTTTCACTAAAAATTCCATTTTTCACTAAAAATTTAATTTTTCACTAAAAATTTAATTTTTCACTAAAAATTCAATTTTTCACTAAAAATTGAATTTTTCATAAAAATTCAATTTTTCACTAAAAATTCAATTTATCACTAAAAATTCAATTTTTCACTAAAAATTCAAATTTTCACTAAAAATTCAATTTTTCACTAAAAATTCAAATTTTCACTAAAAATTCAATTTTTCACTGAAAATTCAATTTCACTAAAAAATCAATTTTTCACTAAAAATTCTATTTTTCACTAAAAATTCTATTTTTCATTACAAAATAAATTTTTCACTAAAAATTCAATTTTTCACTAAAAATTCAAATTTTCACTACAAATTCAATTTTTCACTTAAAATTCAATTTTTCACTAAAAATTCAATTTTTCACTAAAAATTGAATTTTTCACTAAAAATTCAATTTTTCACTAAAAATTAAATTTTCATTAAATATTCAATTTTTCACTACAAATTCATATAAAAAATAAATTTTCACTAAAAATTAAATTTTTCACTAAGAATTCAATTTTTCATTAAAAATTAAATTTATCACTAAAAATTAAATTTTTCACTAAAAATTTAATTTTTCACTAAAAATTCCATTTCTCACTAAAAATTTAAGAATTCACTAAAAAAATCGGAAATTTCTAAAATTATAAAAGCTTTGACAACCCTGCACCATGCCAACTGCCGTGCTGATGCCGTGACAAAAGACTCGCACCGAGTTTAACAAATTATTAATATGTAATAGAAATTGTCCGAGGACGGCGCAGCGTAGTTTAACACAAAGTCTCCAGCATTGTTATGCAAATGACACTTCTTAGCACGCGAGATGGCGCGCAAATCGCGCAAAAAACGAAAAAAATTGTTGCGCCTTTTTAATTGTGTGTTGGGTACGCGCAAGCGGTGCTGGGTTCACATGGCATTAGTTATGATTCGATCCGATGTCATGTTGGCAAACGTCGCCCAAAACATGTTGCAGCGGCACAGCAGCAGCAACACGTTGCATGCCAAATGACGATGACTGTCGTCGCAACCACCTGCGCCTCAATGCGACCCCCTGCAGGAAACGAACCGCGAGACATTTTCGCATGCGTTTCGCATTTCCTTTGGTTTTTGTGAAATGGCGACACCAAGCGCCGCTTTTATCTCATCTTTCTCTTGCTCCTCCTCCCGCAGCACCACCAGTCATCGCTCTCATTAATGCGACTCGATGCGCACCACCTGTAGCAGCCGCCGCCGCAGCACCACGCAATGCAACACATTACGTCAAGTTTGACGTTTGATGACATGCTATCAAAGGCACTGAGCGGTGCGGCGCTCATTCAGCCACATTAAATATAATTATCATGATGCGGTTATGCCAACCGACCCTCCTAACCCGCCCTCTCTCGAAATACCAGACTCTCAGCTAGTTTTTGTTTGCATTGAAATTAATTAAAAATTGCGTCACTTAAATGCAAATCTTACGCCTTGTTGCGCGTGTTCAGTTGCATCAAATGTTTTCCCATCGCACCTGGAACGTTAAGTGCACCGCAATTGCGGCGGCATGTTATTAGCTTATAAACGCGGCAGCTGACGACTGACTGACTGTTTGTCTGTCTGTCTGTTCCCCATGCCCGGTGGCATTGTAATCAAAGCCAGCCCAGCCGCTCAAGTCAGCTACAAAGTCGCACAGTTCCATGGACATGGATCACATGCTATTCGCAATGTCGGCGTTGTTCCCAGGCGACAGCAGAATCGGTAAATAAAGCTTGATTTGTAGGCAGTCGTTTGCTGTTGAAAACCTAGTTCAAAACATATCTGGTTTATTTTGAGAACATTTCAAATATTTCGGTAAATATTTGGTAGGCACGCAATCCCTAAAAGGTTCATGATTGGAACGTGATTAATGAATTTATGAAACCTACAAACACAATAGAATTCTGAACCCCACCAACTTTTTCGGTTCTCTCAACTGATGAGTCGGTTCGTATAATCCAAACTAAGTGATATAGTTGTAGTTTAGAATACAAACAATTTAGAATAATTCGTTGATTCTATTTCATGTTTAAATCGAAACTGGTAGTTTCATGGACAAATTTGTAGATATTTCGCTTTAATTGAATGTATTCGGTTGTTTCAACTAACATTTTCGTTCTTGTAACCTCATGTCAACAGAGGAAATTTCTATCTGTACCAGTTACACCACCTAAATAATTAATACCTCTACCCTAATAGTTTAAAAATGTCAATAATACTTGAATTTCTAATACTAACTCATTAAACATTAGCTGAGTTTTAAATATATGAACAGAAAAATTAAATTTTCAGGTTTTTTCTTTAATATTATTTTTTAATTTTTGTTTTATTAAGTCATGTTCTCAACGTACCAAGTTCAGAAAACTGCTTCCTGTTCACAGTGCCACTGCTCGCTCTGCTCAGTGTCATAAACTAAATGCCTGCAGTTCTAAATAAATATTAAAAAAAACCTGATCGTGACAAACTAATAATAGGCCATCATTAAATATCAACAAAGTTGTTGGGATTTTGCAGTGGTTTGCCACCACAAATGCTCAAATGACAAACAGTAGTTTTTTTCTAAATCAAAAACAATTATATGTTTGCTGTAAATTGCTGCAATTTGTTGAGGGCAATTGGCGACCGAAGCTGAAAAAAACTCACAATGACAGCAGACCCTTAATTATGTCTGTTTTGAGTCAATGTCTAGTAATATTAACAATTATAGAATAATGTAGTAAAAAGTTTAAATAAATCATTACAAAAAAAAAAATGTTAAAATAATTGCAAACTATATTTAGTCGAAGCCACTAAAGAAGATAAGGTCACATTGAAAATTTTGAAACAGAGACATTTTGATAATTTTTGGAAAGTTAGTAAAGATTATTAATACTATAGTGTCGGTCTATGCCGATTTGGATAATTATTATTAGGACACAATTTTATCAAAGAGTAAAATAGTACTAATAACCTTACCATAACCGGTCAACTACTCCGATCACAGTGAACCGATAATGCCGATTTTAAATACTCGAATACATAATTATAAAAGTAATCTTTTTGTCTGAGTTTCACTGATTTAGGTCAACATGTTTTTCTGTAATCATAATTTCAAAAGATAGATAGAATTTCGGACTAAATGACGTATAACAGTCTTCTTCTGGATGTTAAAAATGGATGATTAATATATTCTTTCACTTTCAGTATAGCTATAATAAATGCTACAAGTATTTCTATATAAAAAAAAAACAGTAGGATAGTTTAGGTTTCATGGAAAATTTGGAGTACATATTTTTGATAGTAGGTGTAATGATAATATTATGAATTTTGAATGTTATAGTCGGTCTAATTTGTAAAAATACGTGAACGAAAATTAAACCGTTTAAGGTCGGTGATATATAAATTCTAAAAAAACAAAGGTGAAATAATTTCCATTTATTTGAGTTGGGAAAAAAATCGACAACAAGGCCTATGCGGTCTCATAAAGTAACATAAGTGAATTTCTTTTTTTTCTTTGGTTTTCATATTGTAGATAAGTTGAAGAATTAAACTTCGTTTTTTTATGAAAATCGCTGTTACCATTTCCATTCTGTGTCCTTTCAAAGAGAAGTGTTTTTCAGAAGAAATTCAAAAATTTAAAACTACAAATTAGGTGTTGTACAAAAATGTGTATGGACGATCTATTTCTAAGTAAACTGAAACCAAATTTATACCACTCAAGAAGAACATTCATATCTTCATAATTGTGTATTACATATTAATAAAGAGAATCCATATTTGAGCCTACATTCGAATAAAATTGAGCTGACTCAAGAATTGAAGCTGGACGAGAATATACAACACAATGAGATTGCTAATTGGGCGTTCGAAATGTTGACCGGAGATCCGGATTTCTGCGAAAATATTATCATATTATTTTATTTTGAGTGAATATAATAAATAAAAATGGAATATCAATCAATTGATAAATTATTCTCATCAACTGGTCGCAATATTATACTAATCGAACATAAAAAATGTGTAATACCTGTAATGAAAAATGTTAAAATGTAGTTGGTAAATTTTTGCCTCCACAACGTCTTTATACATATTAGTATTTATTCCTTATGTTAGAAAACGGAAGGATTAAGTAAAAGAAAAAGAAAACCAGAAGGCATATTTTTCTTATTTTTTTATGTAATTGTTGACAGCTTGCAGCTGCAATTACAAACATAATCCTCAAAAACAAAACACTAATGTTCCAGATTTTTCACGATAAAAAAAACAACCGACCGACCGCCATTACAAAATATTATGTTGCAACATGCATCCGTCAACTTTGATTCCTGCTGCTCTCAGACGTACAGCTACCACTAAGATATTGAAACCTCACTTTTTCAAAATAGTCAGAAATTCAACTGCTTCTCGTTGATTGACAACCAACATTCCATGTACCCATCATAGCTGGATATAAGATTTTCTATTATTTGCAGTAATTATTAATATCAACATAACATGCAGACGTTCGGTTGATTGGTACCAATAGTTTTAATCCTCGCAACAACTCTATTTCAGCGGCATTGCATTTTCACATGGACATCTGTCGAAGGCACGCTGTATGGCAAAACGCCATGTTGTGGGAACAGATACGACTCGAAAATACGGTTTTGAGTGTCATCGACGTTTATTGAAAACGCGCCCTCTCTATTATCAGTTATTAGTTAAGTATGTAGCTGCGCTGAATGACGTATCCATGACGTTATATAAAGTAAATACCATGTTATATAATTTAAAAAAAAAAGAAATAATCCGGGGAAATTGCACATTCATGATGTTGCCACGTTATCCATTGTTGCGCTAAGTATTTCATCAGTGCCATTGTGCTGTTTCTGTTAAAAGTAGTATGTACCAGAAATGGTAATGGTAGCGGTGGTGGTAATGGTGACGGTATTGCTGATACAGGCAGGTAGCATTCGCATTACAAGGACCCTATCAGCAGTTTTTGGTGTTTGTCAATTTCAGGGGATGGTATGACATGGTATGGTATGCTATGGATAGATGATATTTGGCATCTGTGATGTCATGAGAATAAACGAGCCGAATGACAAACAATAGCAGGATTTCTTCGTCGTCCTCTCATCGAAGTTATTGTTGTTGGGTACGCATTGTGGTCGTCAGAGGTCTGTTTGTCAGTCTGTCTGTTTCTTTCACTGTGCTGTTGATGATTACGTTACTGCTTATGATGATGGGTTGTTCCTGTCCATTGTGTCTAATGGTTGCGTTAGTTTGTTCGTTTCTTCGTTCTTTCGTTTTTTGTTATTGTTTGTACAAATGCCAACTAAACCAACGAAGAGGGCGAAAACGATCATTTTTTTGTATTTCATGTTGTACACATTTTCCCATGTAAACAGCACCGCATGCGACATTTTGTGACACGTTGGTTGGTTGACATTAACGAGACAGCATGGTGACATGGTTGACAAGAGCGTGACAAATGTGCCCGACGCCAATTGGTTGTGTGCGTGCAACCAATTGGAGTGCGTTTGACAAAACTACCTAGAATTTGTGATAAAAATAGAGTTTCCGTTGAGGAGGAGCTTCCAAACTAATGAATAGATCTTCTAATTATATTTGTGTTTGACAACGATGCGTTTAAAAATGTTTTTAATTATAATTAAATAATTATTATTTTTATAATTATTAATTATAATTATTAATTATAAGTCACCAAATACATTTTCAAAATGCCAAATATTCATTTACAAACATCTTTATGTATCTGTCAATTTTTAATCGATGATCTCAACTATGATAAGAAAATTTAAATCTATCAATGGATACTTTAACTTTAAAAATGCATGAATTACTTTTTATAATATTAATCAACAAAGTCGAAATTTAAGTTTTTCATAAAAAAGTAGTTGGTGACTTTTCGTTCTACAACGACGATATTCAAAATTGTAATAAGTACCAGAAAAAACTTATTGTATTCAGATTACCTTGAAATGTTCGTGATATTGCAATGAGACTGTTTCATAAGTAATATAACCTGAGCCAGATCATTAAATTTTTACCTTGTTCCCACCATTCCCATTAGAGTGGCCATTTTTTGAAAAGTTGCTCCAAATCCCGTTCCCCGATGCTTACTTATTTCGTGATACTGGAAAAACAAATCCAAAAAAAAATTTAAATTACATATTTTTTATAAATCCAAAAAAGGTATCAATGAGCTAGATTTAGCCAACAATATCTTCGTATTTTAGTTCGATTTAAACGATTTTGGACATTTTATAAAGGTAATAAATGCATATTTTTATAAAATAAAATTATTTTGTATTAGGATGCATCATTTATGCACTATGTTGAATAATAACAATAGTTAGGCTCTACAGTCCTGTATAGAACTTCGGCCGAGCTCTCTCACCATTTGAGTTGTGCGGGTTATATTTTTATTCAAATTGGTGGGACATACAGTTTATTGCCGAATCCGAACGGCGGGTGAGAGCTTTTCATAGGCAATGTTTTACTCTCGTAGGTTTGCCATTTACTGCCGAGAGGTAGCGTCGCATAAAAAATGTTTTCTATGAAAAAGATGTTGGCAGTTGCTGGGGATCGAACCGCGGACCTTTTGGCTCGTTTTCGAACGCACCAGCATCTTTTCGCTCGTAGTCTAACTCACTAACTAGACGAGCTACCGACATTAGGTTGAATACAATGACAAATTTAGCCAAAAATACCAAAATTTCAAAACTTTGAAGGGCCAGGGATAGCTCTGAAATTTTGTCTGGATAATTTTTCCAGTAATCTTACAAAATAAGCCCCAGGCAGCAGGGTTTGAAGCAACTTTAAAATGAGCAGTCCATAATCATATCGTCGTCATTCAGTGAAAAGTCGTTAAGTCCATTTTTCGAAAATATCGAGATAAGTATGCCACTATAATAAAAATGAACTCATCTTTACGTTGGAAAAGTCCTCGAAGTCCTACATCTTACCAAACTGAAGATATTACAAATGAAAAATCACTTATTCCAAGTATTTAAAAACTCAGTTCAGTGAAAAGTACTCAAGTCCACAATTAGCACTTAAAATAAGGCCGATCAAATCTATTTTGGACTTAAACTATAGAAGAAGATCAACGTGGATATTCTATAATATTACCATATTCGCGGCGTAAAAATCAGTGAAATTTATAAAGTACATAGTGATTTTTCACTGAACGGCAATTGTTGATATCTGAATAAAACCGTGCGAGTCCACAAAAATGGTCGCTTTACAACAATATTTAGATTAAATGACGGATATTATGCAGTTCTTTCATCTCCAATTCAAACTGAAATCAGATACAATTGTTTGGATAAACTGGAGCACTGTTACTGTTTATATGGGACTTAGTGATTTTTCAATGAACGATAAAAAAGAAGAATAACTATTTTTTTTGCATTTTGTAGCGGAATGTGTTGTCTATAGTACAAGCTAGCACTATTTGAATCCAAAAATATTCTGATTTGTTACGGTAATTTATATCTTTAAAAGCATTTATCTCAATACTCAATTTTTGGACTTAGTGACTTTTCACTGAACGACGACGATATTCGCTAATAGTGTAAATTTCTACTAGGGAAGTTATTTGAAGCTTCAGACATGAAAAGGGTTTCTAAAACGTTATAATGAACCGCAACACATATGATTAGTTTGAAGAATTTAAATTCCTGGTATTTATCAAAGTTTACGATGCGTACCAAACAGTTAGGTACATAGAATGCGAGAAGGCAAAATCTTCGTGGAAGAATTGGCGCAAAAACTGTAACATTTCATATGGCGTATAGTGTATGGTATATGGTGATTGGTGTTTGGTGCATGGTGGTGCTCTATGGACAGTTATGATGACGATCGTTACTGCCTGCTATTTTGATAAAGTGGCCATAAAATAAATGTAATGATTGCGCGCGCGCGCTCGAGCTGTAGAATGATCGCGTGCCCCGGCTTGAATAGCACGCTGGACAGGCTTTAATTTCGCTGCTGCCGCTGCTGATAAATCGTTAAAATTATATTTTTTGAATTTGAATTAGTTTCGCCTGGTGACTCTATTAAATCACATGGTGCGACGGCCGACGGACTTCTGCCGCTATGGCCGCCTCTTTGGATGTATCGCATGCGCCAGGTGCGAGTCGAGTGTCGAGTACGCATTTCTAATTATGGCCGTTGCAGTGATCATGCTCAGTGAACACTGCGAAGTGGCTAAAGATGTTCAAGAAGAAGCAGCAGAAGAAGACACCGTATGGTCAGGGGCGCACTGGAATCTTACAGAGATTTTTGTTTTAAATTGGCCCACAAAAATTGTGATTCGATTTTAGAGGATTTCTTGTAAAGATCATTTTTAAATTATTTTTGACAGTACAACTCAGAGGGAAGAAACTTCCTTCAAATGATGGACTCTACAGTTTAATTCCGATTCCGGAAGTGGAAAGCAAGTGGCAATATATACTCTCGGAGGTTTGTCATTGTCGGAAAGAAGCTAGAGCCGATTTAAAGGTGCTCTTCAATTCAATTCCTATTTTCACCTGGGCTACTGGGTCTTTAGGCAAGTAACACTGCTTAAATCTCCGCCTAAGAAACCGACTCGGTCATTTTATTCCATACATTTTATACCATACTCACGTCGTGCGATCTATATGCGTGTAAAATGAGCACATGAAGTGCGAACGCACGCCATGAGTGCATAGCGAAAGTAGTGAGCGAGCACAAAAAATCACAAAACTCGCATTTATGAGGGCGCACGAAGCACGAAGCGTAGTGAGATCATAGTGCGAGCACTCAAAATAAAAAGACGTATAAATCATGCGCACAAAATTAGTGTGTAGTTCGTGCATAGTGCGTGCATAGTGCGTGCATAGTGCGAGCATACAAAAATCCCAAAACTCACATTCGTGCGCATACTAAGTATATGTTTTTAAATATTTTTATTTGAATTGTCTTGGAGTTTCTAAACCATAATTTCAAAATATTGCGTTGTAAAACGTTTGAAGTTGGTGCGATTTTAATGCGTTAACTTGTGCGGTGATATATAATGGTCCAGGAAACAATTTGAGCATCGGCGCACTGTGCGCTCCCACGTTTTAGAATCCGCATTATGACTCAGACAGTTGAGTTTCGTGCAGGACCATGCAGTGAACTGACGTACTCTAAGAACCTCCAAAATAGAAATTAGGCTTTACACCTTATAGCGGCCAACTACTTAGTAAGTTATACAATTTATGTGTTACATAGTAATAAGCAAAATGAAAAATAGTATATATGTTTGACTATAATCTAATCATAATGTTTAATTTGCAATATTTTAAATATTTAAAATAATGTCAAAAAATGTTGTATTTCTTTTAGCCGCACTCGTGAGTGCTATACCCTAGTGGAAATTTGCCCGATGCGCCATCGGAAAATGATCGGGGTTTCGTCAGGTAACCCCTATTAGAGCAAATATGATCATTGCCTTGTCATGCCCTTATCATGTTCACCATAGCAGGGTTTACGTTATCTAAACAGCCAATGGTCCCGATCAAAACTACATTAGTTGTTCCTTATAAAGAAATTTTCAATGCAATGATCAGATTTCTATGAGGTATGATATTTTATTTCATCTGGTATTTGTAGTGCTCTCGTATGCTCATGTTTTAACAAGGCAATGGTGAGATAAATAATGATATGGATCATTGCCTGAGGTGATTACATGATCAGGACACTGATTTACAAGGACATCGTGGGCCTCGTCATATCCCGATCATCTCAAATAATGACATGATCAGTTCATGAGCATGGCCCTACCAAAATTTTTACTAGGGTATGAGAGTATTATGAGTCTCATATTATTGTGTCACAAATGTAGCATACATTTTTTAGCATTTCTGCGAGTTATATGAGACTCATACGCGCCTCACATATTTTGCTCGCTCTCGTGCGACTATATTGTTGCTTAAATGCGACTCACAAATGCCTCGCACTAATGCGAGCGTATTGAGACTTAATTGCGGACACCCGTTTGCTACTCTGTGAGCACTTTTGTATAAGGCGTGCGCTCACAATGCGGGCACTATGCGAGCATTTTGCTATCTGGTTTTTTTTTATTGATTTTTATTTCAATCGATCTTTCAGATTCACAAAAGAGACTTTCCTCATTCGGAGCAATCCCTTGAAATTGATGTATAAGAATTTCTTCAGTCAAAACGGGCCTGTTCTCCACGTCCACACAGAATAATAATCGACGTAAATGTAGCAACCGATATTAGGTATAGCAATCACTAATTTGATGAAAACATTTGCTATTGTTCGTGATATAAGCAAATGCGTTCGCAAATATGAATATTTGTACGTCAATGCAGCAAATAATTTAGTCGGCGCAGTTTTAAAAAATATAATTGCTATATATTCAAATATTCATATTAGCAAACGGAATTGCTGATTTAACGAATAATAGCAAATGTTTTCATTAAATTAGTGAATTTCATTGCTGGTTTGATTAATGAATGCAATTATTTTCGGTTGCTATATTTCGGTTGCTATTATATTTTTTCTGTACAGATGAAAATTTCACGAAATATATTTATTAGCGGGCCCACCCAGAGAAGTGTTATTGTCTCGTCCGCTCCTGCGTAGACTCCAAAAACTATGACGTCTCTGGTGGCGGCGCATCTTAAATTCTAATGCGCTGGATTTCCAAGAAAGTGGACTGCTTAGTAATTGTAACGAAATGTTTGTTGCTTGCTGGCTGGTGGCTGTTGGCTATGGATCGTGGCAGCAATCACTATGTGACCACCGTCCGACCGCTGTCCAGTCAGTGACCATAGAGTAGATCAGCGCACGATCGTCATCATCACCAACGTCGTAGTGGTCGTCGTCATTATCATCGCACTTGTTTCTTTTGCTGTTGCTGTTGGCCAACGGTTTGCTGTTGGCAACATTTCACTTGTTAGTGGGGTGTCGTCCTCCAGACGCACTGAAGCGTCTAAAACTCGAAGCGTCGGTCTGTCTTATAATAATAGCAAAAACAACTAAACTAAAACATGAAAATCATAACGTACGGTTAGATTTTAAGTCGGGGTTTGTTTAGCATGGTGCGCTGCGCGGCGGTTTGGTTTAATTCGGACAGATAGATCGCCGCACAGCGTCTAGCGGTCTCTGGCGGAGTCATTGCGCATCAACTCTGCAATTAAAACGTAGGCTTGTTTTTTTTCTGATTATTGTTGTGATCGTCCTCAGTGAACACGCGCATAAAATTGCGCTTTAATTAAGAAACCAAATACGGCAACTGCAGCAACTACAAGACAATGGTAGCAACTAGCAACAACTAACAGCAACTAGCAACAACAACCACAAAACAGTGTAGAAAAATATTATATTAAATAAATATGTTTGGCTGCAACACATGTTGCTCATATCAGGCATTAATTGTTGCTGCATATGTTTAACTCGTTTAATTGCACTCATTATGCCAGACAGATATTTATGATTATTTAACATTAAATGTGCTCAATAATTATCCGCAATTATCAATTCTCATTTCAGCAGCAGTTGGAAGTTGGGAGGACGGGCGGACGGCAGATAGGCGGCTCTTAAAACAGACTCACCTGTGATAAATGGCAATAATATCGCGGTATCAAAATACAAAACAATCAACCCAACGCAAACTTTCTAACAGTCAGCGAAGGTACAAAAATAAATAAATGAAATAAATCACACTTCAGTCACAACAACCTTTGTAGTGTTAATAACGGCATGAGCTACAACATGTGCCATAAATACATTTTTAATTTTTATAAATGTGGATAATAGTTCCGGGTCTACGACAAGTTACGTTTTTGAACTTCCAACAGTTTTGATTTTTACTAACTATTCAATGTTTGACTAAAAAAATCCAATTATTAACCAAAAATTCAATTATTCACTAAAAATAAAATGTTTCACTATAAATTTAAATTTTCACTAAAAATTCAAATTTTCACTAAAAAATTTAATTTTTCACTAAAAATTCAATTTTTCACTAAAAAATTCAATTTTTCACTAAAAATAAATTTTTGACTAAAAATTCAATTTTCCACTTAAAATTAAATTTTTCACTAAAAATTCAATTTATCACTAAAAATTCAATTTTTCACTTAAAATTCAATTTTTCACTAAAAAATTCAATTTTTCATTAAAAATTCAATTTTTCACTAAAAATTCAATTTTTCACTAAAAATTCAATTTTTCACTAAAAATTCAATTTTTCACAAAAAATTCAATTTTTCACTAAAATTCAATTTTTCACTAAAAATTCAATTTTTCACTAAAAATTAAATTTTTCACTAAAAATTCA
This sequence comes from Dryomyza anilis, assembly GCA_951804985.1. Classification (NCBI taxonomy): domain Eukaryota; kingdom Metazoa; phylum Arthropoda; class Insecta; order Diptera; family Dryomyzidae; genus Dryomyza; species Dryomyza anilis. The sequence continues at coordinate 122,329,090 of OX638130.1, read as the reverse complement.
ATTTTTCACTAAAAATTAAATTTTTCACTAAAAATTAAATTTTTCACTAAAAATTAAATTTTTCACTAAAAATTCAGTTTTTCACTAAAAATTCAATTTTTCACTAAAAATTCAATTTTTCACTAAAAATTCAATTTTTCACTAAAAATTCAATTTTTCACTAAAAATTCAATTTTTCTCTAAAAATTCAATTTTTCACTAAAAATTCAATTTTTCACTAAAAATTCAATTTTTCACTAAAAATTCAATTTTTCACTAAAAATTGAATTTTTCACTAAAAAATTCAATTTTTCACTAAAAATTCAAAATTTTAATATAACTCATTTTTTCATTAAAATTAAATTTTTAACAAAAAATTCAATTTTTCACTATAAATTCAATTTTCACTAAAAATTCAATTTTTCACTAAAAATTTAATTTTTCACTAAAAATTCAATTTTTCACTAAAAATTCAATTTTTAACTAAAAATTCAATTTTTTTACTAAAAATTAAATTTTTCACTAAAAATTAAATTTTTCACTAAAAATTCAATTTATCACTAAAAATTCAATTTTTCACTACAAGTTCAATTTTTCACTAAAAGTTCAATTTTTCACTAAAAATTCAATTTTTCACTAAAAATTCAATTTTTCACTAAAAATTCAATTTTTCACTAAAAATTCAATTTTTCACTAAAAATTAAATTTTTCACTAAAAATTCAATTTTTAACTAAAAATTAAATTTTTCAATAAAAATTCAATTTTGTTACTAAAAATTAAAATTTTCACTAAAGTTTCAATTTTTCACTAAAAAATCAATTTTTCACTAAAAAATAAATTGTTCACTAAAAATTTAATTTTTCACTAAAAATGCAACATTTCACTAAAAATTCAATTTTTCACTAAAAGTTCAATTTTTCACAAATAATTCAATTTTTCACTAAAAATTCAATTTTTCATTCAAAATTCAAATTTTCACTTTAACTTCAATTTTTCACTATAAATTCAATTTTTAACTAAAAATTCCATTTTCATCAAAAATTCAATTTTTCACTAAAAATTCAATTTTTCACATAAAAAATTAAAAAAATTAAAATTAAATTTTTTACTGAAAATTAAAATGTTCACAAAAAATTAAAAATTCACTAAAAAATTAAAATTTTCACTAAAAATTCACTTTTTTTTTAAAATAAAATTTAAGTATTCAATTAAATATAAATAGTTAACTAAAACTTAATTTAAAAAACTATAAATCTAAATAAAGTCATAAAGAAAGTGCTCATCAATAACCCTAGAAGTTTCTAGAGGTTATGCACTTCTTCATTAAGAAATGGCTTTGTGCAGGAAATAAGAATGGCACTGTGTAAAAGCCAACTTAATTAGTTTTAATAAGAAATTCTTAGTGGTTTTAACGACACTGTGCCTCATTTGAGGCCCAACGAACCAATAAATCTGCTCCAACACAAATGACACTAAATCGTGGCGCACTTCGTTCTGCTCGAAATGGCGCTACTCGCACAAATCCTGATGCGGATGTGTTTAGTGCACGCTTCACTGTATCAACACACTCAGCATATAGCATATAGCAGAAGCAGGAGAAATAAAAACTAAAACAGAATTCGGAGGTTCCAATCCCGAAGCAGTTTGGCATTCTCGGAACTTAAATATCGTCGTTTTAGAAGTAAAACTAAACAAATATTTTTTTTTTCATACAAATATGAAGAAAAACGAACTGTTATTGTCAGAAATAGTACGATTTTTGTAAAGCATGAAATATTATAAAATTACTTGATTTCCGGCATAAATTTACCCCATTCGGGTAGACAAGATCAGTACCAGACCATGTTAATCATATAACTGACCGACTTAGGACAAGCTAAAAACACAACCATCAGTAGCCGATCATGACTATTCAAATTAGTATTAGAAAAAAAATTGAATTTTTGAAAATAAAATATTTCGGTATTTTCGAGATGTTATTTTCATAAAGAAACCCAGGATATCACAAATAGTTTTCGGCACTGACACATTTCGTAATCCGAAAAAAGATTGAAATGGCATTCAATAATTAAAGTCTTCTAATCATTACAAATATCGACATTGTAGAACGACAAATCACCAAATACATTTTCAAAATGCAAAATATTCACTTACAAAAATCTTTATATATCTGCCAATTTTTTAACGATGATCTCAATTGTTTTTACCACATGATAAGGAAATGTAAATCTATTAATAGATATTTCAATTTTAAAAATGCATCAATTGCTTTTTATAATATTAATCAACAAACTCGAAATTTCGTTCTACAACGATGTTATAGAAATTTACATTATTAAGGTCGACATGATCATGGTTAGATAATATGCATCATGGTCGGGTTATGATAAGGAAAATATTCAAAGTTCAGTTCTCTAATATGACTTTATTACATTATCTACCATGGGATCGTCCTGATATTGTTAAATTTTTGTAAAGCCATTGAAATGTAAAAAATGAAGTTGCTTAGTTTTTCGACGATATTTCGTTATTTTCGAGACGTTATTTGTATAGAGAAACCAGGGATTTCATAAATATTTTGGAGACATAATTTTTGTGTATTCTTTGATAAGTATTTTTGCCGGCATACCGAAATCCAGGGATGCCGACAAATTATTTTATTATTTTCCATTCTCCATCATTACCCTATTACAGTATCCACTAGGGATCGAATCGATATTATCAGATATATAAAGATTTCTGTAAAGTAACTATTTAAAATTATAAAATGTAGTTGCTGAGTTTTTGACCCTACCAGATATCGAACCGATATTATCAGATATATAAATATTTTTGTAAAACCACTATGAAATTTATAAAATGTAGTTACTGAGTTTTTCGACAATACGTTAATTTCGAGTCGATATTTGTATAGATAAACCCGGGATTTCATTAATATTTTGGAGTCAGATTTTTTTTGTATTCTTTGAAATGGATTTTTGTCGGAATACCGAAATCCGGGGAAGCCGAGAAATTATTTCATTGTGTTCAGTTCTCCATAATTACCTGGGATCGAAACGATTGAAATTTATGAAATGAAGTAGTTGAGTTTTTCGACGATATTTCGTTATTTTCGAGACGTTATTTGTATAGAAAAACCAGGGATTTCATAAATATTTTGGAGACAGAATTTTGTTGTATTCTTTGATACAAAAAAATGTAATGTTTATCATTTTCATTAAAATTTCATTAATATTTTGGGGCCAGTAACTTTTTGTATTCTTTGTTATGGATTTTTGCCGGTATACCAAAATCCAGTGATTTCAAAATTGTAACCCCTAAGCAGAAGACACTTTATGGGCACAATATGCAAATGTATCTGGATGTTTTGCAAATGCAATCTGCGAAATGCGGCAATATTTATTTATGAGTTTTTATGGGTTTTGTTTAATTTTGGAGCGCATTTCGGATGTATCAATACTTAGCGGAGAGTGCCTCAATATAGCTGATGTGATGGATTGGTGCGCAGTATTCTGATGAGCATTCCGTTGATGTCTTAGTTGAGTTCTTGATGTTGCTGTTTGTTGGTTGTTATGTTGCTGGTCACGCATCGCAGGAGTAACAAGTGCCCAGGAAATTCGTGTGCAGGGAAAAAAAGCCCATTTGTGTCGACATCTGCAGGGAGACTTTCGTCGTTTCGTTCGAAGTCGGCAACAGCTCGTAAATGCAATCAACGCGATCGGCATGTGCTGTGCTGCGTATTGCGTATGACTTCTGGGAACACGAACGGGTAGCATTTGGGGGCAACGAAGCGACTGGGTTCAGTTTCTTCGTTGTTTGTTGCATTCATTCATTTTTATGTTGTTGCTATTGATGCAACATAATAAAATAATAACAACAACAAGTACACAACAAACATTGCTCGACAAACAGATGGGCAACAAACTACCAGATACATTTGTATTTCTTAGATACTTCACAGAAATAGCTGTTTTTTATTTAATTTATTTCACTTTAAACTAAATAAACAGTTGAAAAATTTCACTCAATTCGCTGTAAATGCAATGCATATCTTTTAGATGCACCACCTACCTATGCCATGCAGGAAGTATCTATGAGATTGCAGTGCGCACCGCACGCACGTGCGACACTCGACGTTTTTACTCGCTCCCTCGCCCCTGATAATAGAATTTAAAAAAAAAACAAAAAAGTAAATGCTTTACAAACAAACTGCATGGATTTAATTAAGAAATTCTCAAAATTATTGAAACAATCAAATGAATTAATTAGCTTAAAGTGGCTTAATCTGATAAACGCTTCAATGACGCATGCTACCAGACGCGCTCGGTGCTTCAATTCTGTTGTGGGTCCAAAAATAATTCCAAAATAATAATAAAAAACAAAAGTCAATGGTATGTGCTCCATGCTGCCAGCTTGGTTCCGAGTGTCTCTTCAGAATAATTAACTTATTTTTAGTTGCGTGACGAATGCGACTGACGAAAAGCTGATAAGAACTTCAGTTTTTAAATTTAAAATAAAATAAAATAAAATTCAAGATACCTTCTTATATGAATGTGGGAAGGTTGGGTAGGACCATTTTATAGTAGCCAAAATTGATAAAATTTTGAAAACTTTTATTCTATTTTAATTCAATTAAATGAAAAACATTGAACACATGAAAAACAACAGAAATGACAAACATTTCGAATTATTACACCGTGTTCCAATTTCAGATAGAACCCATATTCAATTGCATTTCTTGTATTTCAGAAACAACTTTAAAAATAAAATATAATAATTTTAAAAGACTTTAGTCTATTATAATTTATATAAATTACTTCATTTCGGTTTATTTTATTATTTATTTCTTTATGATTTTTAATGAAAATATGAATTTTTTAATGAAAATATGATTTTTTAATGAAAATATGAAATGTAATGAAAATATGAATTTTTAATAAAAAAAAATATTTTTTATGAAAATATGAATTTTTAATGAAAATATGAATTTTTAATGAAAATATGAATTTTTAATGAAAATATGAATTTATAATGAAAATATGATTTTTTTAATGAAAATATGAAAATATAATAAAAAAATAAGAATTTTTAAAGAAAATATGATATATAATAATAATAAGAATTTTTAATATAATAATGAATTTGGACTGAAAATATGAAATTTAATGAAAATATGAATTTTTAATGAAAATATGAATTTTTATATAATATATATGAATTTTTAATTAAAATATGAATTATTAATGAAAATATGAAATATAATAAAAATATGAATTTTTAATGTAAATATGAATTTTTATTGAGGATATGAATTTTTAATGAAAAAATGAAATTTTTAATGAAAATATGAAATTTTTAATGAAAATATGAAATTTTTAATGAAAATATGAATTTTAGTAAAATATGATTTTTAATTAAAATATGAAATATTGATGGATCTGACCATTTTTAAAGAAAATATAAATTTTTAATGAAAATATGATATGTAATGAAAATATGAATTTTTATTAAAAAAAATTATTTTTTATGAAAATATGAATTTTTGAATGAAAATATGATTTTTTAATGAAAATATGAATTTATAATGTAAATATGAATTTATAATGTAAATATGATTTTTTTTTTTAATGAAAATATGATTTTTTAATGAAAATATGAATTTTTAATGAAAATATGAATTTATAATGAAAATATGATATATAAAAATGTAAAGCAACTATTGAAATTTAAAAAAAATGTAGTTGCTGAGTTTTTTTGACGATATTTCGTTATTTTCGAGATGTCATTTGTATAGAGAAAGCCGGGATTTCATAAATATTTTGGGGACAGCATCTTTTTGTATTCTTTGATATGGATAAAAAAAATATTTTTTATGAAAATATGAATTTTTTAATGAAAATATGATTTTTTTAATGAAAATATGAAATGTAATGAAAATATGAATTTTTAATGAAAAAATTATTTTTAATGAAAATACGAATTTTTAATGAAAATATGATTTTTTATTGAAAATATGAATTTTAAATGAAAATATAATTTTTTAATGAAAATATGAATTTTCAATGAAAATATGAATTTTTAATGAAAATATGAATTTTTAATGAAAATATGAATTTTTAATAAAAATATGATTTTTTTAATGAAAATATGAATTTTTAATGCAAATAGGAATTTTAATGAAAATATGAATTTTTAATGAAAATATGAATTTTTTTAATAAAAATATGATTTTTTTAATGAAAATATGAATTTTTAATGAAAATATGAATTTTTGATGAAAATATGAATTTTTCATGAAAATATGAAGTTTTCATGAAAATATGAATTTTTCATGAAAATATGAAATTTAATGAAAATATAAACTTTTAATGAAAATAGGATTTTTTAATGAAAATCTAAATTTTTAATGAAAATATGAATTGTCAATGAAAATATGAATTTTTAAAGAAGATATAAAATTTAATAAAAAAATGATTTTTTGTAGAAAATATGAATTTTTAATGAAGATATAAAATTTAATAAAAAAATGAATTTTTGAAGAATATATGAACTTTTAATGAAATAATGAATTTGTAATGAAAATATGAAATTTTAATTAAAATATGAATTTTTAATGAAATAATGAATTTTTAATGAAAATATGATATTTAATGAAAATATGAATTTTTAATAAAAAAAAGGTTTTTTATGAAAATATGAATTTTTAATGAAAATATGAATTTTTATTGAACATATTAATTTTAAATGAAAATATGATTTTTTTAATGAAAATATGAATTTTCAATGAAAATATGAATTTTTAATGAAAATATAATTTTTTTTTTTTAAATATAATTTTTTTTAATGAAAATATGAATTTTTAATGAAAATTTGAATTTTTGATGAAAATATGAAATTAAATGAAAATATGAACTTTTAAAGAAAATAGGATTTTTTAATGTAAATATGAATTTTAAGTGAAAATATTAATGGATCTGACCAAAGTTGTGACCAGATTTATCAGATTTATGCGAATTTCATAGGGTTAAATTAAAAGTATGTTTTCTTTTTATTTTTGTTTACATAGAAACCTAAAAATCCAAAACTTTAATATGAGGTTATGATTCGAATATTGAAATACTAGAATATCATAATAAGATCGCGTCTAAATTTTTTCATTTAGATGTTTTTCATTTTTATATTATTTTAATTTAAATATTTGAATTATTTGAGTATTCTGTAATTTATGGAAAAATAGTAAAAATAGTATATTGAAAAATAATAAAAACGAAAAACGGTATTAGTTCAATTGAAAATCAATTCTACTACAAATATTAATTACTTTAAATTTTTTTAAATTGTATTAACCTACAATAGTCTCGTTAAGTATATAGTGGCAAATCTCTGTAATTACGGGGTTTTTCAAAATAATTCAAAACATTATCAACATTTACAAAACCCTATGAAAAATGCAAATTCACGTTAGCGCCTACCATATCTTTTTGTTGTCTATTCGAATTCTAATAATCATCATGCACACAACCCACTCTAACGAATGTCTTAAGCTATAGACTTGGGCTGCCATGGGCCACCCTAAAATATTAAATCAATGATGGTGGACAGCAATTGATTATAATTTTCCAATTTCCGTTTTGGAACCTTTGATCTGTAGCCGCTCGTGTGCTCGTCTTCGGCGTACCAAATGGACCAAATAACAAATTCTAAATCAGAAAATTATCGCCGAATGCAGAAGACATAGACAGAAAGACAGACACAAAAACGACACAATCATCGTCGTCTAATTATGAAGGTATAAAAACTAAGGTAACAAAAGCAATATAGAAAATAACAACAACAACAAAAAAAACAATAATTTAATTTTATGTAAAACGGAAAGAAGCTTCGAAATTTGAACAGCATCATAATTTATAGCATAAAATCGAAAATTAGTTTTGGCGGTCATTGTTATTGGTTGTGCTGCGTCGGATGGATGTAGGTTTTTTTCAGTTTCATTTTTTTGGGTGAAGCCTGTGTTGTTGTTTGTCGTCGTGGTCGTCGGCGGCGGCGCTCAGGTTCGAATTATTACTGAATGGGTCGCCTTCATCAAACAACATTATTAACAAAAAAAAATAAGAATAAACAGTCACAAGAAACAGACAACAAATCAACGCAAAACATGTTAAAAAAACACAAAACATAAAACGACTTAAAAAAAAGTTAAATAAAAGGATATAAGCAAGAAAACATTGGGCTAAAATGTCAAAATGAACATGCAGAACGAAATGAAGGTCTCTGGAAGTGAGCCACACATTTCGAGTTTATGGTGGTTTAAAACGTTTTATGCAAATAACGGACTTTTGAAAATATTTATGCTTCAAAACGGTATACGTACGATATATCGAAAAATAATGGTCGAATGTTAAAAATGTCGTAATTTAAAAAGCCTCAGAATGAAGAAATTAAAAAAAAAATATCAACAAATATTACAGCTTTAAAGTCTCGTGAAATTTTGCTACTTAAGGTAGACAATAAAAAATAATAAAACCGAAAAACTTTTCTACTTTTGACATTTTTGTTTAAGATTTTATTTAGTTTTCGAAATTTGTTATACATTTTTGTCTACGCTGTTTTAAGATTTCAAATTTTAAAGTTTCACATATGGTACCACATTCATTATGGTCCATTTCTATTGGGTTGTGTAATAGAAAAATCCCAAAAGAACCAAATTATGTCAAATATGTCAAATGACGAGGATCCTGGACAAATTCTAAAGGAACATATTTTTCCACAGACAACCTCGACTACATTAATTTTCCACAGACATCTTCGACTACTTTAATTAATTTACTTTTCCCTCCATACTAAAATGAATGAACATTTTCAAAATTTTTCAATATTGGGTATTTTAGACCCCTCACAACAAAAATATCGGTTCAGTCGTTAACAATTTGTGAGCTGAAACGTTTCCAAAAATTTAAATGTATAATTTTGTTAGTTAATCCACTCGTGAAGACAAAAGCAAAAAAAAAATAATGCGCCCAGAATAAAAAATGGTAAATAATGGTATTTTAAAAATAAAGCATTTTTTTTTAAATTGATCTATAGGATGCACACCATTAGTACAATAATATTCAAACAATTAATAAAATAGTATGTTTGTACTTATAGCACCATTAAATTTATAATGCGCCATGTTAAATATTATCATGCTTCTATTCGAATTTAAGTTTTTATATGACACATAGTGTGACGTTTATTCATATAGCAGAAAAACATTAACACAATAATATTCATACCATTATATTCAATAATATTGAAATTATCAATAAATGTCGATTTTAATTAATATCCGATTATGCCATTCGTTTCGACATCATAACGAGATCAAAACGAGAAGATGGAGAATTTACACGATATCGGACACTTTCTCGTAGCGATATCGAGCGTCAAATTATAAATATTGATGTTCTATCGGAGTTTTTCTCGGTACGTAAAATCAGAACAAAAATAGGAAAAATAAATAATCAAAGTTCGAGTTTGCTACAAAAAAATTGGTATATGTCAAAGAATTTGAATTTTTAAAGAATTTTTAAAATATACAATCGCGAAAGCAACGAGATTGAACTTTTTTATCGCATTATTCGAGAAGGTATTCTAGACGTCGGAGAACTCCGAGACATGACAGCATCAGATGATCCATTAAATAACGATACAATGTTCATAGGACCAACTCATTCGAAGCAATAGTTCTATGGAGCTGAACTCAACGTAGTATTGCTATTGTTTTTGGTATTTCGGTTCGAAATGAAATAGAGATGTACCCAGTTTTGTTTTGAAACATAAACGAATAATGATTTCGGTTACGATTTCTGTTTTATAAAGAAACTGTTTCAGAATACCGGTTTTCTCTTAAACTTCAATTTTTCACTAAAAATTCAAATTTTCACTAAAAAATTCAATTTATCACTAAAAATTCAATTTTTCACTAAAAATTCAATTTTTCACTAAAAATTCAATTTTTCACTAAACATTTAATTTTTCACTAAAAATTCAATGTTTCACTTAAAATTCAATTTTTCATTAAATACAATTTTTCACTATATATTAAATTTTTCACTAAAAATTCAAGTTTTCACTGAAAATTAAATTTTTTACAAAAAATTAAGTTTTTACTGAAAATTCAATGTTTCACTAAAAATTCAATTTTTCACTATAAATTCAATTTTTCACTAAAAATTCAATTTTTCACTAAAAATTCAATTTTTCACTAAAAATTCAATTTTTCACTAAAAATTCAATTTTTCACTAAAAATTCAATTTTTCACTAAAAATTCAATTTTTCACTAAAAATTCAATTTTTCACTAAAAATTCAATGTTTCACTTAAAATTCAATTTTTCATTAAAATACAATTTTTCACTATATATTAAATTTTTCACTAAAAATTCAAGTTTTCACTAAAAATCATTTTTTCACTAAAATTCATTTTTTCACTAAAATTCAATTTTTCACAAAAAAAATCAATTTTTCACTAAAAATTAAATTTTTCACTAAAAATTAAAATTATGACTAAAAATTCAAATTTTCTCTAAAAATTCAATTTTTCACAAAAAATTAAATTTTTCACTAAAAAATCAATTTTTACTAAAAATTAAAATTTTGACTAAAAATTCAATTTTTCATTAAAAAAATAAAATTTTTCACTGAAAATTCAATTTTTCACTAAAATTAAATTTTCACTAAAAATTAAATTTTTCACGTAAAATTAAATTTGTACAAAAAATTAAATTTTTCACGTAAAATTTAATTTTTCTCTAAAAATTAAAATGTTCAATTGATCTGAATTGATCAGTCCTAAAAATTCGGATATGTATTCAAACGTGAATTCAACAGAGCTGTGTATTTTTATTTTAAAGTACAGAAAGTGTTCAAAAATCGAAACACATTAATTCTATTTTTTTTTTCACTCATTTTAAAGCCTTTCAAAGTTTAGATAAGGTCAGATCAGCTTTTAGATTTCGACCCCTAAAACTTCGCCATATATCTAAGCGCTGCTGCTTGCCACGAAAACCGAAAAAATCCATTTAAACTGGAACCGCCCTCAATGTGTCATACTGTTCAAAAGCAGAAGCAACAGAACCATGAAGACCTTTGCGATTGAATCCAGTTGATGTTCACAAAACCACATCAAAATGCATGGCACCACATATTTCTAAAATAAAAATAAAAAAATATGTGATCTTGCATCAGGATCAACGGCAGCAGCAACAAAATCACACGGCACAAATATGACAAAACAAAAAATTCAAAACGAAAAGGCAAAACATGTGATCCTCCAAAACCGCCAGCCACTTTAAAAGGACAGAAAATTGGTTTCACGGAGTCTGACTATCTTAATTATAGGCCTGCGGCAAGAAATTTTGCGCTGCGACGAGATCCATTTTGCCATTTTTTTTAGCAACATTTCGCATAGTTCCAATGGCTGTTGAATTCATTGCCAATGCGATCACAGCAGCCAACAGCAATTTGGCTTATTGTTGCGACGTTGGCAATTTTATGTCCCATCATCGTCATCGTTGTTGTGGACGCCGCCACCGCCAACACCACCACCACCGCCGATGGACGCTTCGCCCTTGGATTGATGCGCCTGCTGGTCATAAAGATGAACAAAAAAAATGCGAATTGTATGGCACCGCAACGAATCAATATGAGTGCATTATAGCGGGTTATAACAGAGATTTCTGACTCTGATCGCAGAGTGCTTTTTATGGTGACTTTATTGTTGCCACCTTCAACTCACCAAAAGCAAGACACGCCAAATTGTGCCATGTCACTTTGGACTTTCGACGATGGAACTCACAGTCCAAACACGCACTAAACACTCCATACCAAACACTCCGCACTGCACGTTCTATGAGCCAACCGCCAATTCCAATTTCAATTCATTAAAACGAAGCTCGTGTTATGATGATTTTATTCTTGGCGTTAATTCTAATAAAAGTCGCCAGACAGAAAGCGCAAAAGACAGACAGCAGACATAATGAACAAAAATCACACAGGCCCTTTAATTTTGCGTCTGGAATTCGTGAATTTTTTGTGGCCACTTTTATGGTTTTAAGGGCGACACCCACTTTTCGCTGGCTGGCCCGGCCTATAATGAAATCGAAATTCATTAAGATTTCCAGCATCACTATAGTCAGAATGGAGACAGTTAAATAATAATGCAACTGCTGCAGTGATCCGTGATCCTAACGAAGTGATCGTCGTCATAAGGATACTGTCGAAAAGTTTTAGTCAAAGAAACCTCGAATTTTTTTTTAATGGCTTTTTAACTGCAAAAATAATCAGAGACAACAGCACAAAATCATGTACTGCACTGCCAAAAAAAAATGTATTAAAATGAAAGAAAATGAAAATAAATCAAATGCATTACATTTGATTTTGATTAAACCTTAAAAGTACTTGATTTATTTTTACTGCATTGAGTTAGTTTTTTTTTTATGTAAAACAAATAAATACATTTACTGCATTTCTATAAAAAAAAATGTACTACATGTTGTTTTTATTTAAAAGTTCAGAAAATTGTATAAAATACTACATCTGCATTTATTGTTAGTACATTCTGTATATCTTTAACTTTAAAGAAAATGACTTTAAAATAAATAACTTTGATTTTGTGTTAACGATCAAAGGTACTTGATTTATTGAGTTAGTTTTTTTATGCAAAACAAATACACACATTTACTGCATTTATATAAAAAAAAAGTTACTACATATTGTATTTATTTAAAAGTACAGAAAATTGTAAATATACAGCATATGCATTTATTTATAGTAATTCTTTAACTTTATAAAAATCTAAAAATACCACTTAACAATTTATTTATTCTGTAGTTATGTGAATTTTATTTATAAGTTTTTTTATTTATTTCCATAATCAAATGTATTTCTTTGTACTATATTTATGTAGTTATGTTTTTTAAAAATATCACTACATTTCGTACTACATCTGCATTTATTTTTAATGCATTCTTTAATAATTTAAATTCATGAACAATTAAAAAAAATGCAACATATGTAATTTTTTTGACTACATTCTGTAGTTCTTTAATATCTGCATTTATTTTTACCGCACTCTGTATTTATTTAAATGCCAAGTAAAATGATGCATTTTATGGATTGATGTAGTTGTGAAATTGGGTATAGCAAATATTTTGCTGATATGAAAAATGGAAACATAACAAATTGCAACCTTTCATTTCAAAGTGGAGCCTTGATCTGGTACTGATGCTTTATTGTTTTGCTAACCTTAATCCGACCATTCATATGACCAATGTAATTAGGTCATAATCATATCTACCATAAAAAAGACTACTAGAAAAATGCACTCACCAATTAAAGTAATACAAGTTTCATATACATTGTGTAGTAAAATAAATTCAATTTAAAACAATTGCAGTAAAACTAATTTTTTTCAAAATATATTAAAAAAAAAATATATTAAATTTTACAACCTTAATTTTCTCGGTGTGCGTTTAATTATGGATCATGTATCGTTTTAGTTTTATATGCTATATATGGCTTTATGAGAAATGTCCTGCTTTTGTGCCTTTTGCCTGTGCGCTCTGTTTGTTTGCTAATTTATTGTTTTGCTTCTCCTGGAAATTAGTTTCGCGTATTCAAAATGAGCTTAAAAAAAGAAAGACTTAAAAAAAGAACATTCGTATTGTGGGAATAAAAAAAAGAAGTTACTCAGAATTCTACAGAAAAATATTAATTATGTCAGGGGCAGGTTTTAGCTTGGTTCTGCCATTTTTTATTGTTGACGCAAAAATAAAATATAGAACCGGCAAGCAATCAACTCAGACGAAGTCTCCCACCTGTCACGACAACATAATAAATTGTCATTGAGTGTATGAGCTACAAAATGATATAGTATTCATAAATTTTAATTCCTGGAATTATTTTTTATAACAAATAGAACAAATTATAAAGTCGGCCTATCGATTATAGTAGTTAATTTTTAAAATATTGTGTTCCTTTAATTTTTGTTTTAAACACCATATTGAATATTACCATTGCTTGACTTAAGAATTTTATTTTCGATTTTAACATTATCAAATACTTTAATATTTCATATAATGAAAATTGTGCTAAAGATTGTGAACTACACAATGATATAGTTTTCATTTATTTACATTATTTAGTATTTAGTATTTAGTATTTAGTATTTAGTATTTAGTATTTAGTATTAAGTATTTAGTATTTAGTATTTAGTATTTTATATTTAGTATTTAGTATTTAGTATTTAGTATTTAGTATTTAGTATTTAGTATTTAGTATTTAGTATTTAGTATTTAGTATTTAGTATTTAGTATTTAGTATTTAGTATTTAGTATTTAGTATTTAGTATTTAGTATTTAGTATTTAGTATTTAGTATTTAGTATTTAGTATTTAGTATTTAGTATTTAGTATTTAGTATTTAGTATTTAGTATTTAGTATTTAGTATTTAGTATTTAGTATTTAGTATTTAGTATTTAGTATTTAGTATTTAGTATTTAGTATTTAGTATTTAGTATTTAGTATTTAGTATTTAGTATTTAGTATTTAGTATTTAGTATTTAGTATTTAGTATTTAGTATTTAGTATTTAGTATTTAGTATTTAGTATTTAGCATTTACCATTTAGCATTTAGTATTTAGTATTTAGTATTTAGTATTTAGTATTTAGTATTTAGTATTTAGTATTTAGTATTTAGTATTTAGTATTTAGTATTTAGTATTTAGTATTTAGTATTTAGTATTTAGTATTTAGTATTTAGTATTTAGTATTTAGTATTTAGTATTTAGTATTTAGTATTTAGTATTTAGTATTTAGTATTTAGTATTTAGTATTTAGTATTTAGTATTTAGTATTTAGTATTTAGTATTTAGTATTTAGTATTTAGTATTTAGTATTTAGTATTTAGTATTTAGTATTTAGTATTTAGTATTTAGTATTTAGTATTTAGTATTTAGTATTTAGTATTTAGTATTTAGTATTTAGTATTTAGTATTTAGTATTTAGTATTTAGTATTTAGTATTTAGTATTTAGTATTTAGTATTTAGTATTTAGTATTTAGTATTTAGTATTTAGTATTTAGTATTTAGTATTTAGTATTTAGTATTTAGTATTTAGTATTTAGTATTTAGTATTTAGTATTTAGTATTTAGTATTTAGTATTTAGTATTTAGTATTTAGTATTTAGTATTTAGTATTTAGTATTTAGTATTTAGTATTTAGTATTTAATATTTAATATTTAGTATTTAGTATTTAGTATTTAGTATTTAGTATTTAGTATTTAGTATTTAGTATTTAGTATTTAGTATTTAGTATTTAGTATTTAGTATTTAGTATTTAGTATTTAGTATTTAGTATTTAGTATTTAGTATTTAGTATTTAGTATTTAGTATTTAGTATTTAGTATTTAGTATTTAGTATTTAGTATTTAGTATTTAGTATTTAGTACTTAGTACTTAGTATTTAGTATTTAGTATTTAGTATTTAGTATTTAGTATTTAGTATTTAGTATTTAGTATTTAGTATTTAGTATTTAGTATTTAGTATTTAGTATTTAGTATTTAGTATTTAGTATTTAGTATTTAGTATTTAGTATTTAGTATTTAGTATTTAGTATTTAGTATTTAGTATTTAGTATTTAGTATTTAGTATTTAGTATTTAGTATTTAGTATTTAGTATTTAGTATTTAGTATTTAGTATTTAGTATTTAGTATTTAGTATTTAGTATTTAGTATTTAGTATTTAGTATTTAGTATTTAGTATTTAGTATTTAGTATTTAGTATTTAGTATTTAGTATTTAGTATTTAGTATTTAGTATTTAGTATTTAGTATTTAGTATTTAGTATTTAGTATTTAGTATTTAGTATTTAGTATTTAGTATTTAGTATTTAGTATTTAGTATTTAGTATTTAGTATTTAGTATTTAGTATTTAGTATTTAGTATTTATTATTTAGTATTTAGTATTTAGTATTTAGTATTTAGTATTTAGTATTTAGTATTTAGTATTTAGTATTTAGTATTTAGTATTTAGTATTTAGTATTTAGTATTTAGTATTTAGTATTTAGTATTTAGTATTTAGTATTTAGTATTTAGTATTTAGTATTTAGTATTTAGTATTTAGTATTTAGTATTTAGTATTTAGTATTTAGTATTTAGTATTTAGTATTTAGTATTTAGTATTTAGTATTTAGTATTTAGTATTTAGTATTTAGTATTTAGTATTTAGTATTTAGTATTTAGTATTTAGTATTTAGTATTTAGTATTTAGTATTTAGTATTTAGTATTTAGTATTTAGTATTTAGTATTTAGTATTTAGTATTTAGTATTTAGTATTTAGTATTTAGTATTTAGTATTTAGTATTTAGTATTTAGTATTTAGTATTTAGTATTTAGTATTTATTATTTAGTATTTAGTATTTAGTATTTAGTATTTAGTATTTAGTATTTAGTATTTAGTATTTAGTATTTAGTATTTAGTATTTAGTATTTAGTATTAAGTATTTAGTATTTAGTATTTAGTATTTAGTATTTAGTATTTAGTATTTAGTATTTAGTATAACCATTCTTGGATTTAAAAATTTTCGTTTCGAAACTTTTTTAATATTTTTAAAAATTTTAAAAATTACCAAATACAATGTAATATTTCATATAATGAAAACGTTTTTATATGAAATACAAAAAACAGTGCTGAAAAAATCAAAATTTCCTCACAGCATTTAAAACACTTAGACAACGCGCACGCAGCACCATGAGATGTCTTTCAGAAACATACTAGAAAAATTCCAAAAACTGTTGTTTACAACAGCAAATTGACGATTTAATTTATTATAAACAATCAAAACAGTAACACAAATAAATGTCGAAATACTCATTAGACTAAAAGCTGAGAAATTAAAACAATTGCACCAAAATACACATGAGGTGCCATAAACAATACCTAAAAACAAAAAATACTACAAAATGGACATTTTAAGAAAATAAAAAAAACCTGGGCACCCTGCACTGCGGCACGTAGGTTGTCTTATGACATGCCTAAAAATCGTACCAGGCAATATTCAAACATTTTTTTTTTTTGTTTGCTCAAAATAATATTTTCCACTGAAGCAGCCGTAGAAGAAGAAAAAAATAAATAGCTAAATTTGCTAAAAATTACGAGGTGTTGATGATGCTCAATGACTAATTAAATCGAACAACATGCGCCACATGAGGCCCACAAAATGCTGGAATCCTTGTCTAAGTTTGCAGGTCTCCACGCCAACATGGCACCAAAAATACAAAAAATGAATAAAAAAAAACAAAGCGAGGTCGCTCATCAGTCGAATTTAAGGTAGCGTCTACCATAATAAGAACTACTGAAAAGTTCTTAAAAAATCATAAAAAAACAACATGTCTTGTCGTAAAATTTAACGTGCTAAATACTCATATTAAAAATAGTTTTTAGTTTATAAAAAAAAATGTTTATACGAAATAATAGTTTTAACTAAAATCATAAATTGTTCAGAAATAATAAAAAGAATTTCTTACCCCATAGGTCACCAGCATTTATTTAGCAATCACAAACATTAGACACGATATTGCCAAACTTTTAAGAAAAACACCTTCGCGTCGTATTCGAAATCGTAAATTTCAAACCATAGATGTTCAGGAATTCGGCGCATTTGCACTCACTTCCAAAAAGTAAACAACGAGTCACCCACCATCACCACATTCTGGTGTCGATGTTGCCAGTTGAGCTGGTGCCTAAGAAAACTACGCAGCTCTCTCAAATGGGCCATTTTTCATGGTTTTCATGTGTTTGTGCTTTTTTCTGGGACTTTTTAATGGTGACGTGAACATACATGACCACACATCAACAGCTCCCACAGTTTCGACACCTACGATACGTAAATTGTTTTCATTTTATAAACATTTTTTCTAAAAAATACACCTAATGTAAACAATATAGTTTTTGGTTAAATCTTTGGCACTTGGGCAAAAATGTGTTAACGGTACCAATTCTTTTTTTTTTTGTTTCTATTTGCCAAATAATCAACATAACCAGCTAATAATGGTGTGACGAACATTTTACGCAGAAATGTAGAATAAACTATGACTGTAAAACTATAAACGATGGTGATTTGGCGTTTTTAAATTAGAATTTCACAACCCATTTACACATTCATAAACTAACATAATTTTTTATAGTAGGTCCTTGTAGATAAGTTCAACATTAGCTAAATCGTAAAAATATTGCATGTCTTATTTTGTGTCTAAACCCGTAATTGAAATATTAAACGAAATATATATCTTTGAACCTGTGATTTGCAAAACCGAAAATGATAGACAAAACTGTGATATACACCGATATTTCACATAATTTCCAGCCAAGAATAAATAATCATAATGATTTGATATTTATTCATAATATATGATTTAGTAAAAATGAAATATTATGATTAATTAAATAAAAGTATGCGTATGTTAACTGATGTAAATAGAATAGGTTCTGGAATACATTTTATGATTTACTATTCATAATTCATGATTAAAATGTCATACCCCTAGTAGAAATTTTGGTAGGGCCATGCTCATGAATTGATCATGTCATTATTTGAGGTGATCGGGATATGACGAGGCCCATAATGTCCTTGTAACGCAGTGTCCTGATCATGTATTGACCTCAGGCCATGATCATGTACTGATTGGGCAATTCCCCATTTTAATATTTACCCGAAAATTGCCTTGTCAGAGCCCGAGCATAATAGGGTTTCTCTCATTAATCTCGATCAATGCCTGATGCTAATTTCGTTATGAGGAACAAATAATGTAGCTATGATCGGGAACATTAAAATTGACTGTTTAGATAATGTAAACCCTGCTATGGTAAACATGATAAGGGCATGCAAAGGCAATGATCATATTTTCTCTAATAGGACTTACCCAACGAAAACCCGATCATTTCCCGATGGCGCATCGGGCCAATTTCTACTAGGAACATTGCCTGCAGATGGAACAAAAAATACAAATTATGCGGAACAAAGTGAAAAATACGGCATTTGAAAATATAATATGTCCATGGGAAAGGAACATTAGGAAGGGAAGTAATGAAATTTGCAATTGTTTTTAGTATTATACATAATTCATGAATATAACTCATAAATAATAAAATTAGAAAACATATATGTTTTATGAATGTCTTATTCATGAATCGTCAGTAAACTATTTTCTACGTCAAAGATCTTTCTTGAACGAAGGTCGAGCTCTTTCGTATCATTTTGAGCAGTACCTATCTTAGAAAGGTTAAATGTCTCAAAGATAATTTTGAGTTCTTATAGTTGTTGACCCATTAAGCTCTCCGCCAGGCATAAGAGGAGTTTTTAGCGGATCAAAAGTAAGCTAATGTCAGAAAATTGCATGGAAATTGCACTTAAAAATTGGGGTAGGGGAAATTCCATATATCAATTCAACATAATTCTATGGTGCTAATTTTAACTGCATAATCAAATTATTTCTATTTCACAGAAAATTGTAATCTGAAACAAAATAAAGCTATTCACAAAACTAGTTTTCGAAAAAAACATTAAACTTAATATATTTTTTTAATTGTGAAGACTAATTTGAATATAAAATTTTTTCCAATATTTATTTGCTACTTGAAAACATTTGAGCTCGTGTTAAGCTCAAAAATTAACTCGAAAAAATTTGATTTTTTAAATATTTTATTAGAACTTATTAGAATTTAAAATAACATAGTCCAAACTAACGATCAAACTTACTATCATTTTTTTATTGTTTTCTATTAGTTCAACTTTTTAAAATATGCACTTTAAGTACTATAAAATCAATATTTTTTTGCTATTAAAATTAATCAATATGATAAATTATTATTTTAATAGGTAAATACCATAAATACTACAAATTACTATAATATTGATTTTCTGCTTATATGAAAATATTTATTTTTTGTATACTGTTGAATCAATAACTTTCCTATTTACCAATTTTAATAGGAATTTTTCTTGGTGTGTTTAAAAAACAGAGCATGCTTTTAGAATCAGTACCCGCGAATTATATAGAATGATGGGGTCGGGTACATGTCATACCAAGACGAGTCATACCAAGACAATTAATGCCAAGACAACTCATGCCAAGACACCTCATACCAACGAACAACTCATACTAAGATACTTCATACAAAGATATCTGATACCAAGCGATATCTCTTACCACTCCATACCAATGTGTCATACCAAGACAAGTCAATACAATACAACTTATGCCAAGACACATCATACCAATGAACGACTCATACCAAGGCACATCAACCAAGGCCTCTCATAACAAGGGACATCTCATACCAAAAGACACCTCACACCACTTCATACCAATGTACAACGTATACCAAGATATTTCATTCCAATGGACAATTCATACCAAGACACTTCATACCAATACACTTCATACCAATACTCCTCATACCAAAAGACATCTCATACCAATGGACATTTCATACTAATACAAGTCATACTAAGAAAACTCATGCCAAGACAACTCATACCAACGAACGACTCATACCAAGGTACTTCATACCAAAGGACAAAACTGTGATATACACCGATATTTCGCATAATTTCGCATAATTTCATGTCCTAATATCATGTCAAAATATCTTGGTATACGTTGTACATTGGTATGAAGTGGTGTGAGGTGTCTTTTGGTATGAGATGTCACTTCATACCAATGTGTCATACCAAGACAAGTCAATAAAAGACAACTCATGCCAAGATACCTCATACCACTTCTTATCAATGTACCTTATACCAATGTACAACGTAACCAATATATTTCATACCAATGGATAAATCATACCAAGAGACTTCATACCAAGACACTTCATACCAAGACAGCTCATACCAAAACATCCCTCTCGGAAGAAGTAATTAGCGGTTAATGGTAAAATCCAGAATATGAAATTGTGATATCCGAAATTGTGATATGCTTTTTCTGGACAAGTCGCACACAGAGATTAATAAAATGTTTCTAACTATAGATGTTAACAGTCCGTTGTACATATTTAAAAATGAAATATTTCGCTTGGCAATAGAATATAGAAAAAAAATGTACATCATATTGATGAATTCCGTTCTTCAAACCATGATTCATTGTATTGAAGAACCGTTCATAATATTAATGACTAAAGACATCAATAATATGATCGTTTATCATCAAAGATCATAAATATGATGTACGCTTGGTAACTGTCGAAAAAGTGTTCTTCAATATGATGAATTGTATGTGAAGAATACGTTTCATTATATTAATGAACAAACACATAAATTACAACATATTTTACTTCAAATTGATAAAAATGCTGTTCATCAAACCAAATTTCAATGAAAATATTTATTTTTCGTTAATTTTTTGCCATATTTTTCAGTTCTCAAGTAGTTCTTGTATGTCATTTCTTATATAATACTTGCTCGAAATGTATGAATTCAAACATTTATTTATAATTTTTAATTACAACTTTTTATTAATAAAAAGTTATATATATAAAAATATTTAAAAAAGTTTTTTGTTCGGAAAACAAAAATTTGTTTCGAAAAAAAAAATTGTTCGGTAATTTTTTTTTTTTAATTTTTTCCTGTTATTTTTAAAATAACATTTTTATAACACTTTCTTGAATTTGATTATTACATATAACATTTATTTCTTTTAACTACATGACAAAATCAGATTTTTCAGTGTTTAATGCTTTAAATAATATAATCCCGATATAAGGTAATTGCAAAAATTTCGTTCCTATGCTTTATTATTTTTGTTCTATATTTAAGTCCGTGATCTACTTCTAAAATACTATATCAGTCTAACCGATTCTTTTATCATCTTTTTTTTAAATCTGGAAATTTCCAAAGATTTTGACTTATTCCAGATACTTCTGAACTTACAATGCATTTAAATTTGACCTTTTGTGTACATCGAATTGTCCGACAATAAATTAAACATATCAACGTATAAATATAATTGCCATGTAAGAGTTCTTTTTTCACACCCACGGCTACAACTGCAGCCATATATAATCTTTGCCGCATTTACAGAGATGCAGCACATCCTTTATGATATTTTATCCTGCTGTGACGACTTATTGAGATCTCAAAGTCATAATTTCCAAGCGATCGGTTGATCTTATCGCAAAAGAGTTCAAGATCGCAAACGCATTAATGCTGCGGCAAACGAGCCAAAATGACAATTTCTTGTATCGAATGCAAAAACGGTGATGGTGCTGCTCAAAAACAGAGTCAAAAAGAAGAAAGAAAAAAGGGCACTGTGCACTTAAAGCGGGTGTGAAATGTGTCGATGCGACTATAAAATGATTTTTACTCAAATGCAGCCAGCCGCAATGGAATCGAATGGAATATTCGCACACAATATTTATAGAGCAGGCGTCAATAAATTGTGCGCGTCCACAAAATGTGTGAAAACCGGCGTTGTACGGAATAAAGTCATCTTTTGTCTACGTTGTGCTCGGCAACGATTCGTACCAATAAAAAAAAAATGTAATATTTTGAATGCACTAAAACGAAAAAGAACCGAAAAACAAAAATCCAAAACGACAGATACCAGGAAAAGTGCTAAATATTCAGCCAACTTCTTTGATCTGACGACCAAACAAAATGATCACAGATCACAAACATTAGAGACGTTCGTCCAGAACGAGCAACAGTTCAAAACATGCAACGCCTGAAATACGAAAACTGGAACAATTAGCAAATCTTTGGGAATTAAGCATTTAGAATTCCATCAAAGTGTCCAAAACAACGAAAGAGTTAAAGACATGTACCGCCACAAAATGAACGTTTGTAATTCTTTCCAAATCACACTGGATTCAGTGCAAGAAATTCGGATTTCAAAACGTTTTTCGTTTGCCGTAACATTGTTGCTGCGCTGTTCGGTAAAGAAGCGTCCGATGAAGATGATGACGCCGTACGTAGAGGAGATAACCTGCTGTGTCAGTGTGGTGTTGCCCGCTTTGCGTTGTGGATATTTTATTTTATAGGGAAGTCATCGTCGTCGTCGTCGACTACAACGACAGCGGCGTGGTCTCGTGGTTCGTTCTCGTAGTCTACCGCCATCTGTATAGCATCATCCGACACTTGGCTATAGCGGCGGTTTGCAATATTAATGAGTAGAGCGAGATCTCTACATTTTGTATACATTTTGACTTCAGATGTGATTGTGTAGCAATCCGTGTGATTTAGATTTATATTTTGTTGATACTAAAACAATTAAATACACTTTTTCGTTGATGTACAAAAGAAAATCCCGAACGCATGTAGTCATGTTTAGGTGATACTTAAATTTTATGATAATCTCAAAAAGCCGTGCGGTGATTTACGTTTTGGTATGATGCAAATTGAGTTTATGAACAAACGAACCGAATTGTCGAAATTTTTGGTTCTTTTCATCGAATAAGTGCTTGGTCTATTGAATCGTATTAAGGTCTCGAGTACTATGTACAATTCATATATGTATCAATTCATTTGAATACTATGCTGTGCTAGGGTAAGTTTTCTCGACGAGATAAGAATCCATCTCGAACTCAAGTCATTTTGAACTTCATCATAAAAATATCGAAGTAAATATCGAATTAACTATAGTATCATTTGCACTAGGGTCATGATCGGGAAAAGATCATTGTGATTTTACCTTGCCACAACCCCAACCGTTATATGTCAAGGACTACGAGGTATTCCCTACTCTTGAAACTTGTGATGAGCAAATGCCAGAACAAGACAACTGTCGTTCTTCGCATTTCTGGTAAGGTGAAGACTAACCTTCTAGTGTTTGCTCTTGTTCTTGCAAGGTAGGTCTTGTCCCTGCATCGGAAAGTAGATCTTGTTTTGTTCATACAAAGAAGGTCTTGTTCTTGCATCGGAAAGTAGATCTTGTTTTGTTCTTACAAAGAAGGTCTTGTTCTTGAATCGGAAGGTCGATAATATTCCTTCTATTGCAAAAACTCCAGGAACAAGAGTCTCTATTTTTTTCTTTTTACTACTTGAAACTCTTGAATATATCATCTATCCCAATTATAAAAATCTAGAAATAATAAGGGTTTTAAGTACTCTCTTCGAATAGGAAAAATATCCATAAAGTCTAAAACTATTTTTTTTTTGGAATATCTCCAGCATTCAAGGTAAGATCAGCATCTAAAAGTCGATCTTGTTCTTACAAGGTAGGTGTTGTTCTTGTAAGGACGATCTAGTTCTTGTACTTACAAAGTAGGTCTTGAATCAGAGGGTCGATCTTTTTCTTGCTGAAAGCTGATCTAGTTCTAGATCTTGTGCTTTCAAAGTAGATGTTGTTTTTGCATCAGAAGGACATTCTGGTTCTTGTACTTACAATGTACGTTTTGCATCGGAGGCTCTATCTTATTCTTGTTGATAGCTGATCTAGTTCTTGATCTTGTGCTTTCAAGGTAGGTGTTGTTCTTGCATCAGAAGGACGATCTAGGTCTTGTACTTACAATGTAGGTCTTGCATCGGACCTTATTCTTGCATTTGCTGAAAGCTAATCTAGTTTTTGATCTTGTTCTTGCATCAGAAGGACGATCGTGTATTTACAAAGTAGGTCTTGTATCGCAGAGTCGATCTTATCCTTGCTGAAAGCTGATCTTTTTCTTTATCTTGCGCTTTCAACGTAGGTGTTATTCTTGCATCAGTAGGACGATCTAGAGCTTGTACTTACAATGTATGTCTTGCATCAGAGGGTCGATCTTATTCTTGCTGAAAGCTGATCTAGTTCTTGATCATGTGCTTTTAAGGTAGATGTTCTTCTTACATCAGAACGACGATAGAGTTCTTGTACTTACAATGTAGGTCTTCGGGGAGTCGATCTTATTCTTGCTGAAAGCTGATCTAGTTCTTGTGCTTTCAGAGTAGGTGTTGTTCTTGCATCAGAAGGACGATATAGTTCTTGTACTTACAATGTAGGTCTTGAATCGGAGGGTCGATATTATTCTTGCTGAAAGCTGATCTAGTTCTTGATCTTGTTCTTACAATTTAGGTGTTGTTCTTGCATCAAAAGGACGATATAGTTCTTGTACTTAAAAAGTATATCTTGAATCGAATAGCTGAACTAGAACTTGATCTTGTTCTTACAATGTAGGTGTTGTTCTTGTATCAGAAGGACGATCCAGTTCTTGTTCTTATAAAGTAGGTCTTGCATCGGAGGGTCGATCTTATTCTTGCTGAAAGCTGATCTAGTTCTTGATCTTGTGTTTTCAAGATAGGTATTGTTCTTGCATCAGAATGTCAACCTAGTTCTTGCACTTATAAAGTAGGTCTTGAATCGGAGTGTCGATCTTATTCTTGCTCTTGCAAAAACTTCAAGGACAAGAATCTTTCATTTTCGGTTGTCACTATTTGCAACTCTTGAATCTAACATCTATTTAAATAGGAAAAACCTGCAAAAAATTAATGTTTCAATATCTTTTAAGTACTCTTTTGGAATACCAAAGATATCCCGAAAGTCTAAGATCGTGTTTTTGAAAAGTCTCCAGCATACAAGGTAAGTCTTGTTCTTGAATCTGAATGTTGAAGTTGTTTTTGATCTTGTGCGCTCAATGTAGATCTTGTTCTTGCATTGGAAGGCCAAACTTGTTTTTGTACTTGTAATGTAGGTCTTTTTCTTGCATCGAAAGGTCGTTCTTGTTCTTGCTATTGCTCTTGCAAAAACCCCAAGAACAAAAGTCTTGCATATATTGCTTATTACTATCTGCAACACTTGAATCTGTCATCTATTCCAACTTGAGCATTCTCTAGAATACTAAAGGTAACCCGAAAGCATAAATTAACAATCTTCGAAAGCCTAAGATCGGTTTTTTTTTAAATCTCCAATATTCTTGCATCTCAAAGTCGATGTTTTTCTTGCTCTTTGCCAAGTATTGTTCTTGAATATGACAGTCGAACTTGTTCTTGCATCGGAAGTCCGAACTTGTTTTTGTACTTGTAATGTACATCGTGCTCTTGCAAAAACCCCAAAAAGCAGAGTCTTGCATTACTACTTGCAACACTTGAATCTCTCATCTATTTCACTTAGAGAAATAAGTGTTCGAATATCTTTTAAGCAATCTCTTCGAATACTAAAGATTTCCCGAAAGTATAAACTGAATTTCCGCGAATGCCTAAGATTGACGTTTTTTGGAATATCTTCAGCATTCAAACATATTTTATACATTGTACGTTTTCTGTTTATTATAACTTCGAACTTAAATTTGAATACGAAATATTTGAAATTCATCTACATTGCCCATATCTCTGATACCAGAAATGATCGCTTAATACGAAATATATATATATATTGCATGTTATACATCGTATAGTCCAAGAAAGTTCTCAATGAAATTTAAATCGTTCAAATAAAACGAAACAATAGACTCCACCACACCACTCAGTGCGAAATCTGAAGCCACATGTATCTGCATTTTCACACTTTGCACAGTGCTGCCGAAGGACTGCTGTTTGATCGAGTCTCGACGCGACGCGCATTATGAATGAACCACGGCCAAACCACGCCGCCTTTTCGTTGGGCAATTATTCATACATCACTGCGGCAAGTAGACCGAACCATGATCGGCTCAATGGCTGCTTACAACCAGAGCCATACAGCGGCAAACCAAAACAAGCAGCGCGAAACTCCAGACTCCTTGAGAAAAACGAAACCACTATGAATTATTAGTAAAAGAAGCTTAACGAAAAATGCACGCGTGATCATGTACATGAAGACTACTCCTAGCGCTGCCACAATTATATGAATTTCCCAGTACGACGAGTACGAGTGAATTTATGTAGTAGATACCCCGTTCGCAAGTCTTCATACTTCTGCTTCATCCGCACATCGAGCTATAGTCGATCGTCTATTTTCTCAATTCACAGCAAAAGTTTTGCAGACTGTTATTGTTTCTTACTTATTTTGTTCTTTGCCTCGTCAGAATTATTTATTGTGAACGTGCAGAATTGAAGCACCTGTGTTGATCCGATCCAATCCGATCCAAACCATACCGCACTGATCTATACTGCGCTGCACTGCACTGATCTGAGTAGAGTCGTCGAGTCAGTGTTCTTGTGACGACGCGGACATGAATTTGTCTGGAGTGTTACGTGTAGTACCTGCTCTGAACAGCTAAGCTCTGTAGTCGCTATGCCTCAGAGCTTTATATTTGTCTGCTGTTGTTTTTAAATCCTCTTTGTTGTTTGGATCGCTTGGATCGGTTGGTTCGTTCGTTTGCAAAGAGGTGATTGCTTTGGCAAATTGTAAATTTTGAGTGCAGTATTTTGCGGATTTTTTTCTTTACTGAGTATTATCACTGATCGCATTATTTAAAGATCGATTATATGTTTGCATGCGTTTGGTTTATAGATATGTAAGATTTTTGCTGTGTTTCCAGTCAAATTATATAAAATTGACCGGGCTATTTTTAATTATTAAGAGATTTATATATTCAATCATATCGCCAAGTATATGTCTTAGTAGTTCCAAAGTAGATGTTTGTATAAAATCTTGACCTTATCAGCCTTAAAGACTCCAAAGTTCATTAGTACATTGTAGTACTCTACATCCTTAAATTCTACAGAGTCTAGTATACCGCTCAGAGGTAGAATTGTACGTTTGCTAAGTTCGCTCTACAAAAATTTATAGGAAATCTTAGAACGTGCTGTATTGATCGGATTAAAGCAAACTTCAAACTATGCGTGTTGCTAAATTCGATGCACTTGGCACTTGAGTTTCTTGTCAGAGACAGAGATTTTGCTTTTCTTACCAGTAAAAAAAATAGCATCCAATAATATGACTGTTTTTCTGCTTTCATTCATACTTCACATACGTTCATAGTCCGCTGCAATCCGCTGATCTTTGTCTCTGCGCCTGCGGATTATGGGGTTTATAGTGATCGTATGCGGCATGTCACTGCTGGTCGTGAGAATTAGATTTAATTGATTTCCACACGCTCCAATGCACTCCAAAGCGGGTAACGCAATACGGACAACAAAAAAAAATAGCAAAGTGCGTTTGCGCGCTCATAATTTAAACAATACTGTACGATGAATCGATCAATGCGAACATCATCAATAGCGCATCCACGAAGTTGGGACGCGCATGCGCAACATATGTAAAATGCAATTTACTCTGCTGAAATGCGGCCAGTTTGCAATTGAAAACCGGAAATTAAGAGCACAACAAATGACCAGATAATTGGAAAGGGACGAACGACACTAATCAGTAATCGACGTTGACGACTAAGTGTCAAATGCATGGAAAGGGAAGTAACTGTTAATAGGTTCACAATTAGCGAAAGTTTTCCGATAGTTATACGTGCTGCCTAATCAGTGACAAGAATACCTCCGGCATTATCAATTACATCATCACTTATATAAACTCATTAGACTTTACTTTGATTTGCTCTAGCGGTACCAAAAGTAAATCTACGTACTCTTTATTATATGCCAAAACATTCTTGGGGCTGTTATCGAGCATGTTATTCTTATTCCAGTCTGCCATGTCTCGGATACCTCCGATGCATCGAAGTTTTCTTGAATAACTGAGATAACAATGTTCAATCTCGTTGATTTATCGATTATAATCTTTAAAATGTCTCGAACTTTCAAATTCTTTGACAAGTTGCGATATTTAAACATCATATACACATCAATATCGCAGTATTTTTCGATAATATTTCGACCTTTGATCATTTTTCTTCGTATCGTTCCGATTTCATAAAATGTCTCCTACCGAGAAATTTTCGACAGACCGCATTGATATCTACCTACCATGTAGATCCAATTTGACGCTCGATATCGCTACTAGAAAGTGTCCGATATCGTGTAAATTCTCCTTCTTCTCGCATTGATCTCGTAACGATATTGAACGAATGGAATACTGGGTTGTTACACTTCTCCTTTTCTTTGTAGTAACATCATAGGCGGACTGACCTGATACGAGTCATTCGTGTTTTTCTCGGTGAGCCGGTCAATAAAAATATAAATTAATAAGAAATAAATTACCATAAAATATATATTCTCAAAATTCGAGATATATAATAAATGACTTATTATGAAATCCTACTAACTTATATGTCCATGTAGACAAAATCCTGTTATATCTAAAAACAAGAAAATTCATGTACTGGTTTCAAGGGTGGTCGGATGAGAAAAAGTCATTTTTTGGATTCGAAATAAATGCAAAAAGGCACTGTAACATGGTTTTATAATAGGCTGAGGTAAACCTCAACCGCTCCAAAGTTCGATGAAGGGATCCGCAAACCTTTACCAAAAGAAAAACACGATGGTTTTATTAGGCAATTATCTATCTTTATTTCGTATTTTATTTCATCTTTTCACACAGTAATTTACAAGATTATTCTTCTTTAAAACTAAACAATGTATTACTTAAATAAAATATTGTTGTCTCTTATGTTCGAGAGCAAGCTTCGGGGTAAATCGGGTCCGTAAGCGAGTCTTGATGTAAATGGAATACAATAGCAAACTTCGATACAAATCAGGTTCGAAAATAGGCCTCGGTGTATATCGTGTCCGAATGCAAGTCTCGGTGTAATTCGGTACGAAGATAAGCTTCGGAATAAAAAGGGTTCGATAACAAGCTGCGGTGTAATTCGTGTCCGAATGCGAGTTTTCGAGGTAAATCGGTTTCGGCTGCAAACTTCGGGGTACATCGGGTTCGAAAGAGATACCATATGGATTAAGTTTCGGTCACTTAATCCATATGGTCTTTCTCTTCTAAGCTTCGGGGTAATTAAAGTCTGATAGCAAACTTATAAATGATCGAAATGTGGATATTAATGTACTTTATGCCCTGTTGGAACAAGAGACAAAATTTCAGACAAATTTCAGTAATTTTATAAATCTGACGAGACCCAATTTTGTATGTGTAGAGGTCGATTTAATTTAAGAATAGCCCATATACCAATCTGAATGTAGTTTATGCACCGTTGCAAGTGAAATATAATAAATGCTCACTCATGTTGTATATGAAGTGTCGACTTATGTTTAGAATGGCCGATATATTTTTTTTAAACAAAAAATGTCCCACATTTCGCCCTTTTTGTAGAGTTAAAAAAGCTTCTGGTTGTATGTGAAGGATCGATTTTAATCACCGGCGGAAGTAGCACACAAGTAATTATAAAATATATCTTTTTAAATCGAAAAAAAAAAAATCTGATCGCGTTAACCATTTTGGTCAACGATTAACAACGAAATGATCAGGAAACTTTTTTATACGACCCTGCATAGCATATAAAGAGTTACCTTTTGGTACAGACTTTGTTAATTACCAATAATTCGCGTTATCCTTACATTTCACACAGACATATATAAAACTATTTCATATCAAATGCTGACTTCAGTCTTACGTGATACATGTTTTGTTGCAATATTGGTCCGGTTACGATTCTGAAATTGAAAAACAGAAAATCAAGCACATTGAACAGTTTAAGCAACGGCATCAGCAACTTGAATGTAGTTCATCAAATACGACAAAATCTATTATAATTGTCGCTAAATCTATCGTATTAGAAGTAATGTCATCGATTTCAACTAGTTAATTTCGAATTTAGCATTTCTCAGTGTGCCATGTTTCGGAGACCTCCGATGTTTCGAATAACTGCGAGAAAAAAGTTCGATCTCGTTGCTTTACCGATTCTAATTTTTCTAAATTTTTTTACATTCAAATTCATTGCCATAATACGATATATGAATATTTATCGCATCGATATCGTAATATTTTTCGAAGTAATGTCGAACTTTGATCATTTTTTTCATCGGTATCGATCCAATTTCAAAAAATTTCTCGTACCGACAAAACGCATCGATATCTACCTATCATGTAGGTCCAATTTGAAGCTCGATATCGGTACGAGAAAGTGTACGATATCGTCTGATTTCTCCTTTTTCTTGCATGATCTCCTAACGATTTCGAAACGAATGGCATACTGTATAATCATTATTTTCTCTGCATAAATCTTGATTTGGAATTTCACTACAGTCCATACAGTCCATTTTGAGATCAACTAATTCTCGGGTGCTTTATCCAGAATCAACAAATAGTTCGTATATCAAAATAGTTTCTATTCCGCATTTGCTGTACTCTGGTATTACCGCTTACTAATAAACTGTTTCAAAAAATTTTGTCTTTTTCCCAACCTTCGGACATTGTTGGGAGCTCACTCTATACCTTCCTCTTAGCCTCAAAATATTTTCCATTTGATCGCTAATATGTATGAGATATGAGAACACGCAATTCAAACAGTCCGAGGACTCATCCGCAAACTCTGCCACAAACTCCCTTCAAATAGTTCGGACAAATGCCACGTTGATGCGATCGGACGACAGGTTCCTCATTCTTGCGCGTCGTTCCTTCTACTACCTCCTACCAAAAGCATGAAACCATTTCCAAAGGAGGCAAACATCATCGTTATGCTGTATGCTACAGATCGCCGCACTTAGATGTTCACGATAATGATGCTGGCCATACCAATAGCCGTTCGTTGGAGCAACAATATTATTTGTTTGGTTGCGAGCAGCGCATCTGGATCAGTCTGGCGAGGTTCGTTCACAAGGAGTATCGCACTCCGGCCATGTTGATCCATGTGTGGTGCACCTGTAATCGATTGGCCCGAATGCCTTGTTGCTAAGTTGTTATCGCGCTTGTTAATTAACGAATTACGTTCAAAGTTGCTGGGCAGCAGCACCATCAGCAGCATCAGGCACACACATGGTTACATGATCATGGTTTCTTATTATTATTAGTTGCAATTTGATCAGCACTCTTGCTGTGGTGCTGTTTTTAGGTTGTAATGTCACGCCATCGCTGGCATGACTCCGGCAGGACCATCTGGTGCATGGGGTGTAAAAGTGCACTGCTGTTGCGTTGCGTTCCGTTGCATGCCATGGCATGCGGAGATTTTGTCGCATTCAATAATTGCTGTCACTACAACATGCGAAATTGACTCCACAGCCTCATAGTGGGTCTTGTTAACAACAAATTAAGCAGAAAACTGTGAACGAAGGTCTTGGTGGTAGGCATTATATTGGAATTTTTATATTTGTTAGAAATACCTTGAAATGTCAAAAAATTCTAGCATATTTAGAGAGAAAAGCGTATATTCTAAGGAATGTCAGAGACATATTCTGGGGATATTTTGGAGTCGGACAGAAATTAGACAGCTTTTGAAACAAACCAGGCTTTTTGTAAACAGGCAAGGGTAGTTGGAAGAGAATATTAGAGATCTCTTTTCGAAATTCTAAACAGTTTTAAACAAGAACGATATTGACTTGAAACGGAATGATTTTTTTTAAATTTAAGAATGTGACTTTCAAAATAACGTCAAATTTTATTAATTTTCATCACTATTAGAAGCACAGACAAGATCATCCTCAATATCGTCTCGTTATTCGAGCGAAGTAGATGACGAGCCGAAACAGATTAAGTTGGAGACACCTTTTTTAAATATAGAATTCATACATCTGAAAAAATCACGTTGTTCCTCATCACTATTATCGGTTAGAACGAGAAGTAAATTGGAGATCTCACTCGATATATTATTGACATTCTAAACAAAGTCAATACAAAGTCCGAGACATAATTTCTAAATCTAGAATTTAAAAATCTGAAAATATCACTTAGTTCCTCATCACTATTACTCTTTAGAATGGGCAGTTAATTGTAGATCTTACTCGACATATTATCGACATGGTAAACAAGGTCAAGAACACTATTGCCTATTGGTAGTGGAGATGTTCGAAAACGACACTATTAGAAGTACAGACCAGAGCATGCTCTGAAAATCCTCTTTTGGTATGAGGTTAGAAAAAAGAAAATGTTAGTCGTACCAACTAACTTCATTCGGTTAAATCGAATAATTTACAAATTTGTTGGAGGAACTGCCATATTAGTCTATACACTTGAAATATTAGTCGATACACACCCCAATGGTTCTAAATCTGTAGTAATTTGTGCTAAAACAGTTCGAAATTGGTTGCAGTATAAACTACAACTCTTTTTCTTTTGACAATAACAACCGGCTAAGCGATTAAGAGAACCAAATAGTTGTTTGGGCATAAAGTTATTGGTGCAACAAATCTCTTTTTGTGTGTATGGTTTATTCAAAATTTTAACAAAACTCGTCGTTCGTCAACCCGGTATGGACGAGACCACGAGAATTTCGCGAATTTAAATTTCGAAAATTTAAAATTTCAAATCGAGAATAATTCTCGTTTATCCTTATTACAATTGGTGGTCTAGATCACACCTCGAACAAGATCATCTCGTAATTCGTTGCGAGAATGAGAACGAGCCAGTCTGCCATATCTCACAGACCTCCGATGTCCTGAATGTTTATCGAATAACTTCGAGAAAAAAGTTCGATTTCGTTGCTATATCGATTTTAATTTTTATAATTTCTCGTACATTCAAATGCATTGTCAAGATACGATATACAAACATTTATCGCATTGATATCGTAATATTTTTTGAAGCAATGTCGAACTTTCATCATTTCTTTATTTTTGTTAAAATAACTGAAAACTATAAAAAACGAGCTCGATATCGTCCCATAATTCCAGGTGAGTTTGATAGCAATTATCTAGACGAGATTAGAATGATATCGTACCTTTGGAAAATGTTTAAATAGAGAACGAGATTTAAACAATATCGTCATTTATCGCTCATCTACGTCACATATAGAGAAAGAACGACTTGACTAAAATACTTTAGTGATTTGAGTCAAGTTTAGTCAAGTCATTTATATAATTGTTCAGGCATATCCCGGTATTTTGCCGGTCAATACACAGATAAAGTTTGTTATCTAATTTTGTAAAACTTTAAAATCATTTTATACAAACTCTGAATTTGCAACCTTCAGGGCAGTAGAAAACGTGGTCGAACGAAAATATCATGAAAAGTATCTCTTGACGTGGAAATCCGCAAATCAAGAATATATTGGAGAGAACTTATAATAATCGAAATAGATGAAAAAGTTTTGTTGAGGCCCTATGTTCTGTCTATATGATACAAACTCTTAACTTTTATAAATTTTCCAAAACTTTTGTTCAATTCTTGTAGCTCACTAAATCGTAAAAAGTTTTTGGCTTTAAATATCTAAAAATCAGGGTTAAGGACTGAAATTAAACTATGATTTATTTTAAAATTTTGTAAAAAAGCGAATCAATCCAATTACCAATTCTTAACAGTATTCAGCCAATTATACTAGTCACTTATATACTGTAAAACTTTTCGGTTTCTAGGAAATTCCCAACCGACAAGTTCCTGACGAAATTTACTGGCTGGAATCTACTCTTCAAATTCCTACCAGTAAACGACCAGTTTTTGACTAATTTTTCTGGGGACAGACCAGTTTTTCACCAATTTTTGACTAGTTCTTACTAGCAGGGATCAATTCTTTAAATCCGTACCAGTAACATACAATTTTTATACCCTACACTAAGAGTGAAAGGGTATATTCAGTTTGGTACGCCGTTCGTAACACCCAGAAGGAAGCATCTCCGGTATGGAAAAGTATATATATTCTTGATCAGAATGACCTCCTGAGTCGATTTAGCGATGTCCGTCTGTCTGTCCGTCTGTCTGTCTGTCTGTCTGTCTGTCTGTCTGTCTGTCTGTCTGTCTGTCCGTCTGTCCGTCTGTCTGTCTGTCCGTCTGTCTGTCTGTTGAAATCCCTACTACTTTTAAAATTGAAGAGCTAGATAAATGAAACTTATAACTTAGATTACTAATATACCTACGCTGTATGTGCGAAAAAATTGACCTATGATCCGACCACTTATGTTCAAATACCTCATATAAAATGTACATATAAAGATCAATTTTTATGTATACGTGCTTAGGTAAACTTTTTTGGTCAAATATATATTGACATCATGCTCAAGTACGTGATAATAATGTTTTCCGGCCAATAGACTTGTGGTTCACAAAAAAAAAATCGAAATTCGGTACACCTGCCCATTTGTAAATATGGGTATCAAATGAATGGAAATTCTTCAGCGATTGAATGTTTGTAGTTATTTTCAGGATTCGTACAGCCTGGTGACCTATATATCACTTTGAATGGTAACCACACATATGTGTAAAGTATATATAGTCGGCTTAGACCGACTATAATTTTGATAATCCTAACTATCATAATTACACCTACTTTAAAATTTCCCATGTGATCTAACCTTCCCAACTGGTTTTTACTTTTACTAGGGGGTATATACTATTCAAATCTGTACCACACTCAGAAAAAAGATACCATAAAATCAATAGTTTTTACTATTGTAATTAGTCAAAACTATTAACTATTAATAGTTAATACAAAATACTATAACACTATTTTTGAATTCGTATGAATATATATATTTTTTTTTGTATACTTTTAAATCACTAACTATTTTTTCTGAGTGCAATTATATTTGCTAAAACTGCGCCGACTAATTAATTTGCTGCATTGACGTACAAGTATTCATATTAGCAAACGCAATTGCTGATTTTACGAAAAATAGCAAATGTTTTCATTACATTACTGAATGTCATTGCTGGACTGATTAATGCATTCACTTAATATCGGTTGTTATATTTGCGTTGATTATTTTTTTCTGTGAACCGTTTCTTTTTAAAATTATGTTATCTAATGGAAATATATTTCTAAATTTCTAATTATTTTTTTATATATTGATATAAATTAACATTTTAATATAGAGTTATTTCATAAATAAAATTGCTGTTTGAAGCTTCCAACAAGTGGAAACTAGTAAAAACTGTTTACAAAATATATCATCATCAAATTTATTAAGTGCACATGAATGATGCTTCTTTAATAACCCCCCAAATGAGTAGTTTGAGCTTTTTTCTTTTTTGAGATGAAAGAATTTCATTACTTCATAGAATATAATTTATATATAATTTTTTACGCTTCAAAGAGCTTACATTAATTACTTATAATACTTTATGTTACCTACCTTAATAAATCAAATTAAAGAAATTTCAAAATTGTATTTAGCTGTGTATAACATGTGGAATATCACAACTGCAGTAATTAAATAGAATAGAGTTAAAAAATCAAAGAAAAACAATATTTTTACAAAAATAAATAACACAATGCAATTGTTGGCATTTTCGACAAAAACCAACCGATCGCCATATTTTATTTTTTGAGGTCTCTGATTAAATATCACTTGATGCGATTAGAATCTTTAGTACCATTTTGAAAAACGAAAATTACTCCACTATCGCAGCTGATCGCGCAGCTAAACCAACAAAAAAAAAATCCAAACTGCGCCAGTGCGGGCGCGGTCTTTTGGCCTCAAGTGATATTGCAAAAGATCCACAATAAGATTGGCACAGATTGCGACTTAATGGACACACGAAGCGGTGCAAAACTGGACGCAGGCTGGGCGCAGACTGAATGACGGACTGACTTAAGGAGATAGAGACAATATGTCTGATGCGCTGTCAGACACATTCCAATGAATCTCTATTTTTACTTTATATTGTTTCAAAGATTCTAAGGACCCTCTCTATTCGTAACGTTGTATTGTTGAAATTTTTGAAAACGTTGCCTGGGGATTACTGGTGACCGTCCCCAAATTTCGAAGAAAAAAAACTCCCTCTAAAACCCAGTCAAACTTCAGTTAAATGCGAAAACAAAAGTCGCCTTCAGTTGTTTTTGTTGTTGGACACTTGGTATTCTGCATATTCCGCAAATACAACAACATTCGCAGCTAAAGCAACAAGAACAACAAGAGCAGCAGCAGCAGCCAACTAATTGTCCCCGGGCGACTTATTGTTCAGATTTATACAAAATTTATCGCGCGTACTTAATCTTGTTTTTCTTCTATTTTTTGATATTTTTATTTCATTTTTTTTTCTTATTTCTTTAAGCTTAATATTGCCTTCGTCTTTTGCTGTGGCCATAGTGCACCAGTTGTAGTTGGCGTCGCACTGGCTCTGCAGCTGCTGCTGCGGCTGGTGCGGCCAGTGCGGCTGCCGCCCCCCATCAGATGTAATCGAATTCACGTTTGTTTTAGTCAGTGGTACCTCTGCCCGTCGTCATCGTCGTTTCCGTCGTGGTACCTATTCGCCTGCAAGTGGGCATAATTTGGCTCGATTTAATATTGATTGGTTGACCGTCCAAACAACAAATGCTCTCGATGATGCGGATCATTATGATGATGGGGCGACGTTGCATTCCAAAAGGTTACACTTAGAAAAATGATTATTTTCATTCGTATATTTTCTATGTCAGAGTTTTTAATATAACATTATGGGGTTTTGAACAATTCGTTTATGAAAGTTTTTACTCCAAATTTTCCCCGAGACTAGTCTTTCCCGAGAAAAGTGTTCCCAGCGACAAAATCCCTAATATTTCGTCAACTTGCATTCTAATGGACTCGGGTTCGAATTCCGGCTTGGGTATGGGCGCTCGTGGTGGAATTTACCACAAAACGGAGGGAATAGATTTCACAGAACAAAAAAAGCATTACTTTTTCATTTAAAATTAAATTTTTCACTAAAATTAAAATTTTCCATAAAAATTAAATTTTTCACTGAATTTCAATTTTTCACTAAAAATTAAATTTTTCTTTAAAAATTCAATTTTCACTAAAAATTTAATTTTTAAATTAAAAAATAAACTTTTCATTTAAAATTAAATTTTTCACTAAAAATTAAAATTTTCACAAAAAATTAAAATTTTCACTAAAAATAAATTCAATTTTTTAATAAAAATTCAACTTTTCACTAAAAATTCAATTTTTCGCTAAAAATTCAATTTTTCGCTAAAAATTCAATTTTTTAATAAAAATTCAATTTTTCACTAAAAATTAAATTTTTCACTAAAAATTAAATTTTTCACTCAAAATTAAATTTTTCACTCAAAATTAAATTTTTCACTAAAAATTCAATTTTCACTAAAAATTCATTTTTTCACTAAAAATTCATTTTTTCACTAAAAATTCAATTTTTCACTAAAAATTCAATTTTTCACTAAAAATTCAACTTTTCACCAAAAATTCAACTTTTCACTAAAAATTAAATTTTTCACTAAAATTTCAATTTTTCACTAAAAATTCAATTTTTCACTAAAAATTCAATTTTTCACTAAAAATTAAATTTTTCACTAAAAATTCAATTTTTCACTAAAAATTCAATTTTTCACTAAAAATTCAATTTTTCACTAAAAATTCAATTTTTCACTAAAAATTCAATTTTTCACTAAAAATTCAATTTTTCACTAAAAATTCAATTTATCACTAAAAATTCAATTTTTCACTAAAAATTCAATTTATCACTATAAATTCAATTTTTCACTAAAAATTCAATTTTTCACTAAAAATTCAATTTTTCACTAAAAATTCAATTTTTCACTAAAAATTCAATTTATCACTAAAAATTCAATTTTTCACTAAAAATTCAATTTATCACTATAAATTCAATTTTTCACTAAAAATTCAATTTTTCACTAAAAATTCAATTTTTCACTAAAAATTCAATTTTTCACTAAAAATTCAATTTTTCACTAAAAATTCAATTTTTCACTAAAAATTCAATTTTTCACTAAAAATTCAATTTTTCACTAAAAATTCAATTTTTCACTAAAAATTCAATTTTTCACTAAAAATTCAATTTTTCACTAAAAATTCAATTTTTCACTAAAAATTCAATTTTTCACTAAAAATTCAATTTTTCACTAAAAATTCAATTTTTCACTAAAAATTCAATTGTTCACTAAAAATTCAATTTTTCACTATAAATTCAATTTTTCACTAAAAATTCAAATTTTCACTAAAAATTCAATTTTTCACTAAAAATTCAATTTTTCACTAAAAATTCAATTTTTCACTAAAAATTCAATTTTTCACTAAAAATTCAATTTTTCACTAAAAATTCAATTTTTCACTAAAAATTCAATTTTTCACTAAAAATTCAATTTTTCACTAAAAATTCAATTTTTCACTAAAAATTCAATTTTTCACTAAAAATTCAATTTTTCACTAAAAATTCAATTTTTCACTAAAAATTCAATTTTTCACTAAAAATTCAATTTTTCACTAAAAATTCAATTTTTCACTAAAAATTAAATTTTCACTAAAAATTAAAATTTCCACCAAATATTTCAAAATTAATTTTTCACTAAACATTATTTTTTTTTTAAGTATCCAATTTTTTTTTTGTGTACAATCGATGAACAGGTTCTTCTCTCCACCTCAAAAATGTTGCTATTTATTAAGAAGAAGTAGATGAGGCAGTGTATTTACTGCACTTTTAATCCTCTGATCTTCGAGTATTGAAAAATGATTTGTCTTCAAATGTTTGAGCTCGAACGTCATGGTGTCGCCTCGGCAGTTACGACACATCTTGGGGCGCACATGGTTGTCGGAGGATGAGTGAGGGAGTGTGCGTCCGTCCGTTAGTCCGTCTCATGTATGGGTTGAAGTACCCGACACACATTGCATGTATCATCCATTGGCGTACAAGTGCCAAGACAAACACTCAAGTGCTGTGACGCCAAGAGACGACAACACACCAAACCAACAGACAGCCGTCCAAAGAGTGAGGAAGAATGGATGTGGGGGAAATGGGGGTTTGAGGTTATGGTGCACACGATGTATGATTATTTTTATTTTATAAATATGAAATTAAAAATACTTTTGAAGTGGTCACAATAATGTTGTTGCTTTCTTTGTGCTTTGAAACGAAAAAAAATTACATTTTTTTATTTAAATATTGGAGCTCTTCAAGGGGTGGCTCAAGTGGCTTATGTGGCTTATTTGAGTTTGCTCTGTGTGGAGCTATTTAAAAGAGATAAGTTGAAGATTTTTTTTTTCTTTAATATGAACAAAAAATAATAATTTTTATTTTAATAACCGGCGCGTGTGCTGCATTTTAAGCCATGCTCGAAACAAAGCCAACCTGCTGTGAAAAAAGAGCAAAACATTTGAAAAATAATGTAATCCTTTTAGAGCAACAAGCTAAACATCCTGCCTGAGCCAGCGCTCATAAAACAATCAGGTGTTTTAGCTGCCAAAGAGGACCGCAGTACAAAAGGCAAACAATTGCATTGGCAGGATCATCCTGTGCATTCGGGATGTGCGCCTTTTATGCATTTTCAAAACACTACTTTTGTGCGTGTGCCTGCCTTTAATATGCTTTTGTTTCTTTTGTAGTGTCCTTTTGTATGCTTCGGCAATTATACAATTTACAAAATGCAAATCCTTACAAAGTTCCGCACTAAATCCTCGCAAAGATGACATTTCAATCTCATCAAAATGCGCAGCTCAACCAATACACAATGCTTATCTCGGTAATCGCACTGTGTGCCGCTTTGTTCTTTTGTAGTGTGTCCTTTGTACTTTTGTGTACGGCCAGCGCGATCGCTACAATGTAACAATAGCAGGATCATCCAAATAGTTCAACCTGTTGCGGAAGCGCCATGCGCTAGGATTAATTTATTGACAAACGGAGACAAAAACGGACACAAGAGATCATAAAATATTTAATATTTCAACAAAAAGCTGTTCTTAATATTTTTTTTTTCTTTAGCATAAAAATAGTGATTCCAAATTTATTTTCATAGGTAAAGGGTTTTTCAATAAGAGCGCTACAATAGTTTTTTTCAATGGTTTTTCAATAGGGACGCTATAAAAGTAGAGCGACAGGGACAGCAAACGACGCCATATTTCGTGCCGCTCTTTTGACATTTCTATTCAGTAAGGTTTGCCATTTTATGATGGAAAGATATGCGATCCAAAAAATTTACTACCGAAATTCGAATTCGTATATCTTTCCATCATGAAATGGCAAACCTATACTTTCAATAGAAATTCATATTTTTATCATGTTCCAATGTTTGTGACAATCGTATAACCTGATTGAATTATTAATAATGAGATAGGATCAATCAAACATAATGTTTACGATTTTCTTAACACGCGCATGATTGACCCAATATGGTAAACATGAATTCGGGGATGACGATATCAATCATATTATTGTTTTAGCTTAGTTTTCCATAAATATTAATTATTCAAATCATACAATTCAATAATATACATACATATAACTAGAAATCAGTAATTATAGGGGAATTGTCACCAAAATAGAATATCAGAAACATTTCGTCATATACTTCATTATTTTGAATACAAACATTTATATATTACAGTCACTTGAAATGTTCCATCCCATCTGGAGATCCCATTTCATGATCTATGAGTGAATTATAGCGAAATGTTGGAGGTTTAAATTAAGAAAAAAAATTAAAAAAAGCATTCCATGAAAAAGGTTTTTAACTGCATTTTTGAATGTAGGAAATCCATTTAAATCATAATATGATTTTCTGATAAGTATTTATCAGAACTGCATCAAGATAATTTAATTATTCCTGCGGCAGGAGCAATAAAAATCTTTGAAGTAGCTACCCATTAAGCAATTTAGGAGCGCTCTGAAATTGGAGTCATAAAGGAGACCAATTTTTCAGTGTTTTATGAGCCCTCAGAAAAATGACTCTTAAAAGTATCTCATTTGATACTGTTTTCAGAGCTCTCAAAAATATTACTCATAAAAGATTCATATTTTGGAGTTATTTAGGAGCCCTCATAAATTAGACTCCTAAAAGCATCAAAAATAATATTGTTTCTGAGCGCTCAGAAAATAGACAGATAAAAGTTCTATATTTTAGAATGTTTTAGGAACGCTCCAAAATATGACTCATAAAAGAGTCCCATTCATGAGCGCTTTAGGAGCCTCCTCAAATCAAACTTCTAAAATCATCAAATTTAAGAGTATTTTAGGAGCACTCAGAAAAGGGAGTCATAAAAGTATCTTATTTATGCTGGCTTTAGTTTAAATAAAATTGATATACTTATATTTCTGAAAAATTCTATATTTCTGATAAAATAAAAACACAAAAATTGTTGAAAATTCTCAAAAATGTGAATGTTTTAAGAATATTTTATAATGATCAAAAATACGCGGATTTTTTCGCTCCTTAAAGCGCAGTTTCTGTAGCCTTTGTGGGCTCTTTTTAGAGCTCAAATATGAGTGTTTTAGAAGTAACAAAAGTGTCAGAAATATGAGGGTTTTTGGGCTCATAAAATGGTGCCCTCTACCCAGGGGTTGGGAGACTTTGTGGGCTCTTTTTAGAGCTCAAATATGAGTGTTTTAGAAGTAATAAAAGTGTCAGAAATATGAGGGTTTTTGGGCTCATAAAATGGTGCCCTCTTCCCAGGGGTTGGGAGCCTTTGTGGGCTCTTTTTAGAGCTCAAATATGAGTGTTTTAGAAGTAATAAACGTGTCACAAATATGAAGATAAAATGGTGCCTCTACCCAGGGGTTGAGAGTCTTTATGGTCTCCTTCAAATGCTAAAATATGAGTGTTTTAGGTGTAATAAAAGAGTCAGAAATATGAGGGTTTTTGGGCTCATAAAATGGGGCCCTCTACCCAGGACGCGGGACTCATTTAAGTGCCCATATATGAGGGTAACACTCATAAATATGACACATTTAGGAGTCCGAAAAACTCAAAATGTTAGCTGGGTATTATAAAACACTAAAATTGCATGTTCTATAACAGAAAATAAAGAACCACAAAGAACACTATCACATATGACTACACTTCAGGAAACTTTGATACTGATATTGCAGAAAGAAAAAAAACAATTTGGTACACTTGAGAAAAAAATGCCCAATATATTAAAAATGAAAAAACCTGAAATAAGAATAAATTTAAAAAAAATATGACCGCCTCTTTCTGTATTTTGAAACGAATTACTATTAAACGAAAGTGACGTAATTTTAAATAAATTTCAAAGT
The DNA here is from genome assembly GCA_951804985.1 of Dryomyza anilis. Taxonomy (NCBI): domain Eukaryota; kingdom Metazoa; phylum Arthropoda; class Insecta; order Diptera; family Dryomyzidae; genus Dryomyza; species Dryomyza anilis. The sequence goes on along the minus strand of OX638130.1, from coordinate 122,286,205 downwards.
TTTAAAAATCTAGTAACATTTTTGTTTCGTCGTTCGTTTCGAAATACAGAAAGTGAATATTAATTTATAAAATAGAAATATAGTTTTATATTTGACAAACCAAGCCCAATTTGTGGTAGGCCTTAGTATAGAAACATGTTCATTCCGTTCCTAAAATATGCTCTATCTACAATATTTCATCATATCTGGTAGCCTACTGAGACAAAAGTTCTAGCATTTCTCAGGGGTCATATTTCCGACAAACAAATATATAAATGGAATATTTAGAGAGGTGTGAGACACGTTATCTAATTTTGTGGCATTAATTAATAATAATTACTATATAATTAACACTGTAGAAAAAAAATATTAAATTTTTAGGGTTTTTATAGAATCCAAAATACAAATTTGAACATAAAAAAACCACCAACAAAATTTATATATTCAAAATTCGACTAAAAATAAAACACATGCCAAAAAAATATGACTTTGTGGTAATTGGTTTAAGGAATAAGCATAAATGTTATATTTTAATATGTCATGTATTAAAACAAAAGCCCAACTATCTTAATAGATTTTTATCCTATTAGGGTAGAAATGATCATGACCTGATCATGTTGGTGTTACAACTGAAAGGGTTATGATATGGTCGATCATCCCTAGTAGAAATTTTGGTAGAGCCATGGTCATGAAGTGATCATGTCATTATTTGAGATGATCGGGATATGACGAGGCCCATAATGTCCTTGTAACGCAGTGTCCTGATCATGTACTGACCTCAGGCCATGATCATGTACTGATCGGGCAATTCCCCATTTTATTATTTACCTGACAATTGGGCCTTATCAGAGCCCGAGCATAATAGGGGTTCTCTCATTAAATCTCGATCATTGGCTGATGTCATTTCCTTATGAGGAACAAATAATGTAGCTATGACCGGGAACATTTAGATAATGCAAACCCTGGTATGGTAAGCATGATAAGGGCAATAATCATATTTTCTCTAATAGGACTTACCCAACGAAAACCCGATCATTTCCCCATGGCGCATCAGGCAAATTTCTACTAGGGATAGCTCTAGAATAATATCTACCAGGGTATAAATAGAATTAACCTAGAGTGCAAAGTCTTTCTGGGAAAATTTTCTTATTGAAATAATTGCCTAATCGCCAAATAAAACAAATAAAAAAAAACAATCGATTTCATTGATTTTAATTTTTAAATTTAGAATTTTTTGAAAGGTAACATTGAGTAACATTTTTTTGAAAAATCGAATTACGTGCATACATTGATGAAAATTTGTTTACCATATAAAAAAAATACAACTTCAAATAACTAAGATTAAAGTAACAAAGTTATCATTTTCTATGGCATGTTTAATATTTGCTGTATTAGTATTTTTATTAAATTAATTAATTAATTGTAATAATAATTCTAATTTTAATAAATTTACATTATAAATAAGATAGGATAAAAATTCTCGAAATTTAGGGAAACACACTGAAAATGTCCGTCAATATAAACAGATGACGTATTTATTCGAACAACATGCATAAAACACTAACTAGTTCAATTGAAAGTTCTGTATAAAAAAGGCTTTGTATTCTCTATTTCTCTATAAGCAGTCTTATTTTAACTAAAAGATATTTGTGTTAATGTCAATGTTAAAAGTAAAATGTTATCTAAATCGAAGTCGTTACTCGAAGCACCGATAAACAATCCAATTCAATTCAATTTAATTAATTTAACAATTAGCGATAAACTAATTAAAAACGTTTATCCAGATATTAATGCGATGGCTCATTAATGGATTCGCGAATGCCTAACGTCAATAACGACGAAGATCACATTGATGAGTTCGATCGTTCATTTAGATTCGTTCTTTTGAACATTCGAGCACTAGATGCTGGTCACATTGGCTGGAGAATGCGATCGTATTACACTCTACTGATAATTAATTAAAAGTAATACTGGCCAAACGAAATTAATTCGATAATCAATTATTCAATAACAATGACAAGCGTCGCATTACATCTGAAAGCGTTAAACTACTCGATCATTTATCAATTATGCTTCTTGTGAGTATAATTAGTAATATTTTAAAATAGGGCGTCGTTCGACTGAAAATAAAGGAAAATTGCACTCAGGAAAATCGCCACAGATCACATGCTGGGTGGTCAAAACCTACGATGATCCTGCGAGTATCATAGGCTACATTTATTCGCTAGGTCGGCAGAGTTCTTTGATAGCGCAGGACTACTTCTTAAGCGCGAGCAGGTCACTGAGAAACAAGAAAATAATAAATGATATTTTGAAAGTAGCTGCTTTGTTTTGTCTTTTGTTCTATGCGATTTCCACACACAAGCTGTCAACACGAAAATGTTCCCATCGTTGGCAGGATCGGTGAAAACTCGAGAGAGAAAAAAACACACAAAAGCAGCGAAAGGACAATTAGTGCGACACGAGCAATTATCCTGTGTTTCTTTGCGATGGTACAATGCTGATAAGGCGCAAAGACGTAGATTTGAGAACACTCGAAATCGCATAATTGTCATTCGGTGTTTGCTTTGATTTTGGTACAGCTAATTGGAATCACACTCTACGACAAGTTATAGCACTGTGCATCGTAAATTTATAAAAAATATTAAAAAAAAAATTGATTAAAGTTCGTCGCACTAATTGAGTTATTCAGCGAGATATTCTTGGAAAACACGCGCAATTTTCTTATGATCGTCCATAAATGTATAAAACAATTTAAATGTTTATCAACCGGCGAACGGCGGATGACCCATCCGTTGAATGACCGCGTTTATGATGCGCGACAGCGTCTCAAGGTTGCCAACATTTAAAATTTTATCCACACACTGAGTTTATGGTAAATTATGGAAATTCTGTGCATGTTTATGAGAAATTTAAATTTTTGAAATAATATTGTCCTTTTGAATCAATTCTTTACTTCTTCACTGCACAGAAAAAAATAATCGACGTAAATATAGCAACCGATTGCATTCATTAATCAATCCAACAATTAAATTCACTAATTTAATAAAAACATTTGCTATTCTTTGTTATATAAGCAATTGCGTTCGCTAATATGAATTTTGTACGTCAATGGCGCAGTTTTTGCAAATGTAATTGCTGAAACTTCGCCGACTAATTAATTTGCTGCATTGACGTACAAATATTCATATTAGCAAACGGATTTGCTGATTTATCGAAGAATAGTAAATGTTGTCAATAAATTAGTGAATTTCGTTGCTGGATTGATTAATGAATGCAATTAATATTGGTTGCTATATTTACGTCGATGATATTTTCTGTGTGTGACACTTTCTGATTCCTATTTCGGTTTGGTAACTCATTTGGGTTAATTCGAAATGGCTGATTTTGAATCTAAAGCCCGTTTTTCACCAGCATAATAATAATAGTTTGGCGCTACAGTCCTGTATAAAACTTTGGCCGAGCTCTCTCACCATTTGCGAGAAAAATTTTTAGCGACTAAAATTAATGCCAATCGAAGTACTTAAAAATGAAGGAATGAATATATTTATATATCCGTAAATTGTCCAAACCGAAAGATATTTTATGTACGTTATGATAATTGTCAACGAAACTAAAATAAAGATAAAAAATGAGAAAATAAGAAAATATTTAAGAAATTTTATACATTTTTACAGTAATTTTAAACTTTAAAAATCTATTTCCCAATATTCGCCCTTTTGGCATGACAGTGCCTATATTGTCTTCCGAAAAATATTGCTGATAAAAAAGAGGGGTCTTCACAAAATATGTCTTTTTCAGATAAACATCTTTATTAGGAAAATGATTTTATAACTCATAAATGAAAAATGTTGTCTGAAAATGCAAGTAGCCCAGCCGCGTTTGAACCAAACAGATACAGAGTTCATCGATTTTGAAATATTTAAAAACCGTTAATAGATCGAAAGATGATTTTTTTACAGCACCTCTAATAAAAAATATTATAATGCCATGATCGAGTATTGATCATTGAATTATCTCTTGCCATATCCGACTGGTTCCATTTCCAACAGAATCAGATCGTGAACATGCGTATCCTAACAGGGAAATTTTATACTTTTTGGCAATTATTAATCATCATAATTCCCACAGACACCTATTTGAACACAAGTTATATATTATATACAAAACACCAGTCAGTTTTAACAAATACTAAATTTCGTCAAAAAAATTTCATATATTTTATCAAAAATTAAAATGCTGCAAAGAAAAATAAAATCAATAATCGTTATAGGCTAAATGTCTATGCTTCTCATAATTTTTATATTACCTCTCAGATTTCTAGATTTCATTCTGTTTTTAAATTACATTCCCAGTCTGCCAGTATCGAAGACCTGCGAGGTCTCGAAGCTTTTTCGAACTAACTTTGATAATAAAGTCTGAACTCGTGGGTTTATCGCTTCTAATTTTTACTTCTTATCGTACATTCAAATTTAAGGACAAGTTATGATATCTAAACCAGTGGTTCCCAATGTTTTTGGTGTCGCGACCCCCTTTTTAACTCCATATGTCTCCTGCGATCCCTTTGAAATTATAAAATAGAGATTTTTTGTTTAAACTGTTCTACAAATTGAGGGTTGTTGAATTTAACCGAAATGAAACCGAAATAATTTTTAGTAGATTTTGGTCTCCTGATTCTTGCTGCATACTCTGTATTTATCCACCACGTCGACATTTTGCAAAAAATTGAGTCAAAGTAGTAAAAAGCCCGTTTTTGGTTATTTATATCGCAATTTCTCTCACGAATTCGACATGCTACAGATGCGAACATTATCACAAAATAAAATATTAACCACGCCCTACGGATAATTAGCAAAGAAAAAATTGTGTCCAGATATTACTTTTGCAAAAAATCAAAAAGAAAATTCTGTCACCTAAAAAGTGTTTCGAACGTAATTTAATACTATAATTTATCTCTTACTTTTTTCTAAAAATATAGGTTCGCGATGTTTTGTTGTCAAATTTTCAAAAAAAAATGTTTCAAACTTTATTTTGCTGAAATTTTGTCTAAATATTTTTTAAAGAAACAATGATTAAAATGCAGAGATATAGAATTTCACACTGTAATATTGTAGTGGAGCTACACCCAGAAAAAAATACTATATAAATAATAGTTTTTTACTATTAAAAATAGTCAATAGGATAAATTATAATTTTTATCGGAAAATACTAGAAAATACCATGACATTTCTATTGAGTTTATATGAAAAGATTTATTTTTTGTATACCATTAAATCAATAATTGTCCTATTGACAAATTTTAATGGGATTTGAGGGAATTTTTTTCTAGGTGTAGGTACAAAACCATACGCTTCCCTCGTAGAAATTTGCCCAATGCGCCATCGGGAAATTATCAGGTTTTCGTTGGGTAAGCCCTATTAGAGAAAATATGATCATTACCTTTGCATGCCCTTATCATGCTTTCCATACCAGGGTTTACATTATCTAAATAGTCAATGTTCCTGATCATAGCTACATTATTTGTTCCGCATAACGAAATTAGCATCAGACAATGATCGAGATTTAGTGAGAAAAACCCTGTTATGCTCGGGCTCTGACAAGGCAATTGTCGGGTAAATAATAAAATGAGGAATTGCCCGATCAGTACATGATCATAGCCTGAAGTCAGTACATGATCAGCACACTGCGTTACAAAGACATTATGGGCCTCGTCATATCGCGATCATCTCAAATAATGACATGATCACTTCATGACCATGGCCCTACCAAAATTTCTACTAGGGTTTATGGGGAAACTTCTGGTGTGTATTTGACTCGGCAGTCGGAATAGTGTTAAAAAAAATGTTTACACACTCGCCTCTAACGAGCGACTAAACTGATATTCTTGAAATTTTGACATAACAAAATAAAACGAAATTGGGAAATTTATATTGCATATTTGGTGTGGAAATATATTTCGTGACGTATTATTTTGTTTAGCATTATATTTTAAATTGGGAAAATTACAGATTTTTAAATTTGAAATTGAAAAAATCCAAATTGAATGAAATCAAGAAATTAGCAACAGATTTTCCTTATGAAAATTGTAACAAATAAAATGGGAAAAAAACAAAGAAATTTAATATTATTTAACATACATAAATCATTTAACAAGGAGGAACATATGGGAACCGGTTTCGATTTTTTATTCGGAATCGAACAATTTTAAAATGTATATATGGGACCAAAATCACTATTATAAAATATCTCGAAACTGTTACCCCCCAAAGGGTTTTTGACACTGAAATCATTTGTAATTTTATCAATTTCAATTGTGATAAATTATTCTCTCGACATACTTTTTAGGTAACACAAATTTCGTAGTAGGCAAATTCTAAGTACGAAGCAAGAATCAGTCGAACTAAATCTACCAAAAATGAGAGGTTTTATTCCACATAAAAATCCTTGTAGAACAGTGTAATCATCCGAATGTTTACGAATTTTTCCCTTTTGTACGGTTTTGGAATGTTGCAATTTTTCTAATATAAAAATTAAATTCGATTTGATAGAAGTGTTTTTACTATTTTAATACCTTTATAATTTAATGCTTCATATTGGTAAATTTAAAATGTTATTTAATTCAATTTTTTTTAATTAATTTTTTTAAAAATTTAACCCGTGGAAATGAATTCGCGACCCCCTTGTTGGGAACCATTGATCTAAACGTTTATTACATCGATATCGCAATTTTTTTCGAAGCAATCTCGAATTTTGATTATTATTTTCTTCGATATCCTTGCAATTTCGAAAACAGAACACATCGATATATATACACTTGACGCTCGATATCGTTTTGAGAACGATAACGTGGTATTTCTCCATCTACTCGCACTGATCTCGAACGATATCAAAACGCATTGCATTTTGGTAAATTCGAAAGAGTTGAGAAACATGTTTGTGCAATTTTAAAATTTTTCTAAAAATACAATATTTATAACAAAAGCCGACACTCATTACCTCGTACGCAAAATATATAAAAAATCTGCATTCAAAATTGCACAAAATAAAATTTGCTAACCTGTTACAAATTTATTTGCCAGATATATGGCAATAATGAAAAGTGCTAGAATTTATGTCAGCTGTAATTAATATTACTAGAATTTTAGGTAGGTACTTAATAAGAATGTTTTCTACAAAAAATTTAAAACAAATGCCGAGATTGTATCAAATGTTGCCTCGTATCAAATGTATGCCGTGAATCAAATCAAATTCCATACATTTTTAATAACTACTGTACACATTTCTATTTATCTGCATATTTACCGGAAATATTATCAGAATGTTCTAGAAAAATTATCGAAATTTTTACTTGGATTTTTTTTGAAAACAACACATTGTGACTTTAATTTTTACTTTTAAAAATACTTTCATAAATTTCGGTTGGAAAATATTATAAATTTATTTATTTTAAGAATTTGTATCATTCCTATACAGAGCATGCTATGAAGTATCTGTTATAAATGGTCAAGCAACACAAACAGTCAAAACGAGACGACCTCTTAGGTACTACAGGACACTTTGTTATTCTAGCACCCTCTTCGGCCCACGAGGCATCTTAGCTGTAATGGTGTCTTCCAAAAAAGGTGCTTCCAAAAGAAAAATATATTTAAATGCTGACCGAACATGCAGATATCATTGAGAGACGACGCTCTCTTGCAGCGCTTGTCAGTGGTCGCTCTTTAATATTTCTTACTGAAAATGTGATAGATACTTTTGAGAAGAAACTCATTGAGTCGATACATTTTGAGTAGATACTTTTGAGTAGATACTCTTGAGTAGATACTCGGGAAAAATACAAATGAACCACCTTACCGACACTTGGTTTTTCATAAGCGCGCACCAAACTCGTGGGTCTCACCAAATGTGGTAGCCCACATGAGCAACGTCATCCCATGAGTTTTATTTGTATCTCTCAGTTCAATTTCTGTCTCTCAGTTCAATTTGTATCTCTCAGTACGCCACAGAGTAGTAGCAGCACCGTGGATTGTCTCGTTATCAGGGTAAACCGCCGTCGCTGTTGCTGTTGTTGCTGCTGCTGCCTGCTACTGCGGTTCATGCTGGGCGACACAAATTTTAGAGTGTCACACGTAGAAAGAGACAGCGCATATTATGGCACCAACTGTGCGACAGAGATCACATTATATATACATAGTAAATACTACTACCATGTATCTGTGTGTGCGAGTGTATCTGTTTGCATGCGTGTGTGTCACTTAAAATCCGATAAACGTTCTACGACCGAACCATGTATTGGTCCGTCCGTACCCCGTACCGAGGAAAACTCATGACGGAGGAGGAGGCAGCATGTGACAGACGGACATGCTGCCCTCTGTGTGAGTTTGTCATTCGTCTAATTTTATTATTTGGCACCACGTCCATGTTTTATATGCGTTGTATGGAACGAGACAATTCGGTGACTCGAATAAATATGTATCGACCATAGATATTAGATGGCATGGCACGGTCAGCTATACAAACTTTCTGGATTCAATTTTTAAACTTTGGCAAAGAATTTCACTAAATGTTTGTAATTACTACAGTGTAATTAAAAAATGATGATTTCAAGTATAAAACATTTAAATTTTAATAATGTTATAGCGGAATTGTGTACAAAATGAAATAGCATTTACATTTTATGTTTTAAAATATATTATTTTGAATAAAGACATATTAGAGACACAGAAAATATTTTATATGGATTAAAATCTTCTAATACAAGAAGAAATGGTAAAATTGAAAGATATTGAAAAACATAGACTTTTCTTAAATGGAATATCACCCATAGATTTTACAAATAAAATGCAATTTCAAATTTATTATATAGAAATGCTTTTGCTAAAACGAAACGGAAATAACTTTTTTTTTCTTAAACGTAAAACTCAATTCCATTTTTATTTTAAAAATCAATAAACAGTGCTTGATTTAAACTCAATGCTATTCTCGAATGAAATAATAAATCTGATAACACTAGACAACAAATGGAGACCTTTTTTAATTATCCACAATCTTTGTATGATTTTTCCGATGGATTTTAAGATTCTACTCAGTAACTCCTTCTCAGTTTTTTCAGATTTCCTCAAGTTTTTGAGTTATTACGTAATACAAATATATGGCAATTTTCGTATTTTTTACATATTTTGGACTTTAACATTTAACAGATTTAAGCTATCGATACAATTTCTTTTATATTCCTCTGAGAATACTCTCCCTAATATATTAAAAAAAAACTTAATGAAATTCGGATTAATCTGACCGATGTTATGACCAGTCAAACACAAAAAAAATTGATTTTAAGGTGTATCTATTATTTATTGCATAACATATTAAGTTTTCATATTTCAATAAAATTATATATTATATGTAAAACTAGGTTCATAATTGTATGATTCTTCTTATAATAATAATAGTTTGGCGCTACAGTCCTGTACAGAACTTCGGCCGAGCTCTCTCACCATTTTGAGCTGTGCGTGTTATATTTGTACTCAAAGTGGTGGGACCTACAGTTTATTGCCGAATCCGAACGGCGGGTGAAAGCTTTTCATAGGCAAGTTTTACTCTCGTAGGTTTGCCATTTACTGACGAGAGGTAGCGCGGTATAGAAAAATGTTTCTATGAAAAGATGTTGTTAGCCCCAGTCCAGGCTTGAACCGGGGACCTTTCGACTCGCAGTCCAACGCACTAACCACTGAGCTACCGCGGCTGATTCTTCTTACTTTGTTTTTATATATCACTCTTTAAATCTTTAGATTAAATAAAAATTCTCGTATTCCATTTCATATTCAAATTTTCTGATATGATGCTTGGTTTAATCAATATAATTTCTTTGTCTATCAATTATTCATAGAAATTTCAACAAAATCTTAAACCAGTAGAATTCACCTACAATAGAGTCAAATGAAGATCACTCACTAAATGTTCATATCTTCAAAATAAATTATTTTACTGCTTATGTTCATATCGAACAAAAAAAGGTACATTTTTTCAATCGGATTTGTGAATTTCATTTTAAGCTGAGGACTTAAAGAGTGATTTGCAAAAACACAGTAAGAGGAAGTATAGAATTACAGATCAAGTTTTATATAAGATATGTACTTTTATTAAATTATGAAAATCATAGATGTTATGCAACAAAAAAATAGGTACACCTTAAAATTCATATTTTTTGCATTTGACTGGTCATTACTTTGAACAGATCAATCCGAATTTCAAGTGGATTATTTCAAAATATTAGATAAAGTATTCTCAATGGAATACAAGAGAAATGTGATCGAAAACTCAAATCCGTAAAAATGTATTGACCAAAATATGTGGGAAAACACATAAAGTGTCACATATTTGTTTTACGTAATAACTCAAAAACTTGAGGCAATCTGAAAAAACTGAGTATGAGGTAGTGATTAGGTTCTTGACGTCCATCGGAAAATCATACTTAGATCGCGTATATTTTTTTTGTTGTCATGCTGTAATTGAAGAAAATTAGAAAATTGCCAAAAATTTCAAAATTGATATAGTGCTGTACTCTAAAAAAGCTTTCAATATTATTAATATCTTTATTTTCATTTTTACAATGACTTAAAAAAATGTTTTCTTTAGACATGTTTTCTAGAAATGGGTATTTGTTATTAATATTCACATTGCGTGAGTCATTTATGATAATTTTGCAGACTTAACCAAACGTAAAAATTATATTAACTGACTTAGTTTTGCAGCATTTATTTGAAAACAACCGGTCAGATTATAGATGTCCTTAGATTATTGTTAGGCGATAGCTCAGTGGTTAGTGCGTTGGACTGCGAGCCGAAAGGTCCGCGGTTCAAGCCTGGACTGGGGGTAACAACATCTTTTCACAGAAACATTTTTCTATACCGCGCTACATCTCGGCAGTAAAGGGTAAACCTACGAGAGTAAAACATTGCCTATGACAAGCTCTCACCCGCAGTTCGGAGTCGGCAATAAGCTGTAGGTCCCACCACTTTGAGTACAAATATAAGACGCACAGCTCAAAATGGTGAGAGAGCTCGGCCTAAGTTATTATAGGACTGTAGTGCCAAACTATTATTATTATTATTATCTATAATGTGTCAATTGAACACAGCATATAAGAACGCCGTGATTTGAGGTTTCATATAAAAAATATCAGAAGAAGGACAGTTGATACAATCTCTGCAAACCATTTGGGAATAATTTTAAAATTCGATATAATGATAACTTTTCGAAATATTGAAAATTGAAGTGTGTTCTTAAGATTTTTTGTGAAAAATCTAATTTGTTTACCTTAAATAAGGCCATTTACGATATCATCCCAATATCTATAGTGACACAAACAACGATAATATATATCATTCTCGATATGTTTATTTTTATCGAAAACTCAATCGTTCTCGTATCATTATAGATTTAGAAACCGCCAATTGGAGCCTATAAAGAATATCGTTTGGTTTGCTGTGATTTGTCCATAGGGTATATCAATAATATTCCATAAAAGATAATAAGCTTTAAGCACAAATAACGAATATTCAGTATATAATGACCTGAACATGCATATGTATTTCCAAATATAGTAATTGAGTACTACGAATAAGTCGTTTAAAGATGAATTAATTGGCTCCGTAGAATAATATAATATTTGCTAAAAGTTTTGAAGATTGAAATATTTCGTTCACTTGTACATGAAACAGATTATTATTTTCGCCATATTCTAAAATTATAATAATATAATTATAATAATATAAATTATAATAATATATATTATATTATTATAAAATTATTTCGTTTAAAACATTTTACAACAAAAATCATCAAATTAGATCCGACGAACTTGAACGGCTTTAATTTCATTGAAATACCTTTTATTTTGTATTGAAAATCGAACTCCCGAACTGCAAATTCAATTTTTTTTTAAAAACAATTATAATATGATTTTGACAGGCTTTCTATTTATAGATGTTGACAACCAGTTCCTGCCCAAATTTTAAGCTGTGCTACGGGACCTTTGTCTCTTCAGTGAATATGCGTATTTAGTATATTAATTTATAATATTTTTTTGGCAGATTTATTATGAAATGAACTAATCCGTATTCGAATTTAATTTAAGATTTTATTTATTATTTCCCCTACAATATCGCTATGACATAAGTTGGAATACTTTTTTGGAGGTATAGAAACAGTGTACTATTTAATTTTTTGTTATATTTTGTAAGTTACTTATTTGGTATGACACCTTTACTATTCAAATTCAAACATTCAAATTATTATTTCTTTTATGAGATCCGAAACAGCTTTTTTGACACGTATATTTTTTTTATTAAAAAAATGATTTTTTCTAAATTGAAAATTTTCGTCGATATTTAGCATTTAGTTAAACTACTATAGCACGTGAACCATAAGTTCAATATTTAATAATTTGATCTCATTTGAAAGGTAATGAATTGCACTTTTTAGTGGTTTACTCGTTTTTAAAACATCTAATACAAACATAATAAGAAATCATTGTCCGAAAGTTTTAAAATGGATTTTGGTGGACAGCACATCATTTTTTTATTTTTTTTTTTACAACATCACAAAACTACATTAATAATGCACCAACACCAAAAAATTCAGAGTGGGACCTCAACGCCTATTAAATAAGATCTAATTGTTCAATATTGAACTTATGGTTCACGTGCTACAGTAATTTAACTGAATGCAAAATGTTGAATTTCAACGAAATTTATCAATTTATTAAGTGGTTGAACTTCCTAAATAAAAAATAATTTATAAAACATGAAACACGTATAAAATATTTTACGACGTAGAACATGAGTGCAAAGTTTTAACGAAATCAAAAATAGTGAATCTCAAAAGTGCCCGGTTTGACGTGGAAAATTGTCCGAAATTCAAAGTCTTTATCAAAAGCTGTATCCATGAATAATTTGGGGACGATCAGAAAATAGGTCTAAAGGTCATTCGAAAAAATGTTCAGCAGACAAATGCGGAGTTTGTATCAAGAGCTGTTTCCCGGCATATTTTGGGGAGGAGCACTATTGTCCAAGTTGCTAAACACAGCAAAGATATATATAATAAGAGTTTTTTTTCGGTATGTGTTACAGATAACGGGACATATCGTCATTGAGAACTAAAACTTACCATTTACACATTATTAGTTTTTAAAAACGTGTAATATTCTCTAAAAATGTCTAGTGGATGATATCAATTGTAGGATACATTCGAATGGTATATTTATATTCCGTCGTTGCAAAACTAAAAGTCACCAACTACATTTTCGAAATGCCAATTCTTTATTTACGAAAATCTTTATATAGCTTTAAATTTTTGATCGATGATTTCAATATTTCTACCAAATGAAAAGAAAATGTGAATCTATCAATTGATATTTGAACTTTAAAAATGTATCAAATACTTTTTGTAATAAAAACCACTAAAGCTGAAATTTAAAATTTCCATAAAAATGTATTTGGTGACTTTTAGTTCTACAACGACGATTTGATGTTTTTTTGAATCATAATCAATGACGATATTTATTATGTGCACAAATATCATTTGTCATATTATATTTTACAATCAGGGAACTTTGTATATAGTAACAAAAATTTTACATTTTAAATACTTAAAATTCTTAATATTCTCAATATGCTGTTACATCTTAAAAAAATACTTTGCAGCCACAAACGAAAAATAAACCATCATCTCATCTATATATCCAGTCAGCCAGGCATCCATTCCACCCACCTACGCCAACGATAATCGCATCGAGAAACGCGAAAAAAATGATGACCATTTAATTAAATTATGCAAAAAGAGCAGCAGCAGCAACAAAAAAAGCGAGCAGCAGCAACATGTAAACAAGTGCAGTTTTTGCAAAGTACGAATTGCGCCTCAAATCCACATTCAGTCGTCGTGATGTTTGGCAGACGACGCAACGCTGCGACTTATTTTGCCGCCGCAACCAACGAAGTTGCCGCGCGGCAGCAGCAACACCCGCCAGCCTTCCTGCCAACCAGCCAACGAACGAATGAAGTGGTCGCCAACTGGTACGCCGCTCAACGCTCAATAACCAAACAAGCAAGCAGAAAAAATATAACAAAAAAAAAAAACTATATTGAAAACCAAAAACAGAGCGCCGCACAGTTCGCAAAGAGTCAGAGAGTTTTGGTAACAGTGCAAAGAGCGCGCGAGCAACAGACGCTCTTTGCAGCAGCAGCAACAGTAATACGTACAACAAAGTGGTATTGTGGTCGTTGTTGTTGTTGTTGCTGCTGTGGCTTCAAATGCTGTTGTTGTACATGGTGCTCTTGCATATTGTTTTTGTTATTATGTTTGTTGTTGTTGTTGCTCAGTGTGACTCGCTGTGCTGTCTCTCAACTGCGACGTCGTTGTACATTGCTGGGTGTTTTTTTTTCTGGCTCTGGCTCTGCTGACTCTGGTCTCCGGTCTCGTCAACTGGTCGCGCGGCCCGGTCGTCCATTGCTACGCTGCCAGCCACCGCTCCAGTGGCTTGCGACTCGTTTGTTTGCGCTCCTCGTCGTTGTCGACATCGTCGTCGTCATTGTTGTCCGCATGTTTTTCGCGCTCGTCGTACGCGTTCGTTGCTTCGTTGTTTCAGTAGTCGATCGATTCGTTGGATACGCGCAGCACAATTTTGCCGTCGGTCGCAACTGCAACAATTTACAAAAATTACGTCTGTGAATTATATTGCGTGTCGCCAAACAAAAAACGTACTTAATACAAAATGTCGTCCTCGTTAATGTCCTCGTGCGTCTAACGAATTGCAAATGTATCTGCTGGATGCAATCGTGTATCTATGTGTGTGAGTTGCGACTATATATAACATAGCTATCTCAAAAAAAAAATAAAAAAAAAAATAGAAGAGCACAAAAAAATAAATGTCGTTGTTTTTGTCATCGTCGTTGTCGTACAAAGCACCACCAACACCAACAACAACAACATTAGCAGCAACAACAACACCAGCAGCACCACCTTTGCCTAAGCAGCCGTTGAGTCGTCGATTGCAATGTCGTGCTTGTTTTTGTTGTTGTTGTAGCCGCTGTTGTCGTAGTCATCGCTCGATGTCGCTCGTTGTCGTTCGTTTGTCGTTGCTGCTGCTGTCGCCCTCTGTTGCTGCTGCCGCCAGCCAGGCTCCACTGTTGTGCCTCCGATATATGAGGCGCATTTGCTGCGTTACTTTTTAACGTTTATGTTGTTGCTGTAATTTTCGCTCTCGCTCTCGAATTTGTCGTCGAGTGTCATTGGTCGAGAGTTTTTCTGTTGTTGTTGTGCGCTTAGTGGTTGTTGTTGTTGTTGCTTAAGTGATTGTTGTTGTTGTCGCTGCTATCGTTGTTATTGTTGTTGTTGTTTGTATGTACAACTCACCGAGTAGGTGGCAGTCAACGCAGTCGTTGCTAGTATTGCACACGAGAAGTCACCATCGAGAAATGGCGACAACAAAAACAGCAACAACAACAGGAACAACAGCAACTACTACTACCACCATCATCATCACCACCAATAACAGCAGCAATTGTGACTTCTTTGTGACTTGATCGTCATCGTCATCGTCGTTGTCGATGTTTTTGGTGTAGATTTTGTTGTTGTTGTTGATTGTGGAGGAGCTTACGAGCGAGCGCAAAATTGGCAACTGTGGCCTGTGAGCGACGGTGTTGGACGCACGCACTCACACAGAAATGTGAAAAAATTTAAAATTTTTCGAAATATTTGCAAAAAAAAACAACGCTAAAAATTTAACAAAATTCTAAAATTTATCAAAAAAAAATATTTTTTTTTTGTAAAATTTTTAATAGTTTAAAAAAATGTAATTCCATACTAAACCACCAAACTAATAACAAAAATTCATTATTTTTCTAGTTAAGCGCCGAAAATACTCAAAAAGATACACCAAAAATCAATGTAACAACTTAAAGATACTAAAACAAATAGTTGCAGATACAAATGTATCTATGGCATGTAATAAAGTAGCTACAAACTTTAAAAAACAACAGTAGTGTACAGAAAACCTTCAAGAAAAATGCAAAATTATAAAAACAATATTTATAACACATGTGCGCTATGCAGTATTGAAATAGTTGCTCAATTATAAAATAGAAATATGTAAACTACATGTAATAAGTAAATAAAAATTAAATTCAAAACAGCAATACTTAAAAGAATATTATTTCAAATATATATATAATCTTAAAATAAAACAAAATTAAATTGTTTCAAGTGCAATAATCTCAACAAACTTCAACTACACATGTAAATCAACTAAACAATCAAAGTGCTCAGCAAAATTTACAAAAAATGTTATCGTGTTTTTGGTGCTCAACAGTAAAAGGATTTATTAACGCATTTTATTTCAACTGAGGTAAGTGTCAACATTAATTTAGGAATATTTTAAAAATAAAATAGAATTTCAAATGTTTGGTTTGCGAACCTATCCGTCTCAGTCTCTCTCATATGTTTATAAAGTTTATGAATGTTTGCTGCAAACAAATTCTTTTCAAGGTTTGGTTATGTGTTATGGCAATAAGAATCAGATTTCGATCGTGAATCTATATATATCGTCGTTGTAGAACGAAAAGTAACCAAATACATTTTTATGATAAATTTTAATTTCGAGTTTGTTGATTAATATTATAAAAAGTATTTGGTGCATTTTTAAAGTTGAAATATCTATTGTTAGATTTACATTTTCTTAACATGTGGTAAAAATTGAGATCACCGATTAACAATTGACAGATATATAAAGATTTTAGTAAATGAATATTTGGCATTTTGAAAATGTATTTGGTGTCTTTTCGTTCTACAACGACGATATACATTTTTTAATAATTTGATAATCATATCGTAAGTCATCTTATTATCGAAATCACGTGACCAAATGGACAATTTATTGCCACAATGTTTATAAATTTTATAATTGCAGTACTTGCTGCAATTATTTCCTTTCTTTCATTTATATTTTTGAAGAAGATTATTATTTCCAGATTGGGTTGGTCATGTCACGGTTCAAAATAAGACAATAAATATCTGTTTTCGATTATGAATTCAATACCATTTTTTAAATTAATTTTTTAATGAATTTTTAATATTGATATTACTAAATAATAAAATTATTCTGACAGTCAGTAATGTTTAGAAAATTAACGATTGCAATTATATTATGTTTGCTGCGAACAACAATTTACAGCTGGTGATTACAAAATCGATTAGAGTCATAAGACTACTCAATTCAATTGATGAATGTTATAACTTTAAAATTCTTCAACGGCATTATCAATTTATAAATACATTAATACATTTCAAAATTTATGCAAAATATTTAAAAGGTTGTTTAAGTAAATTTGTGGTTAAACCAAAGCATAATTTTAATTGAAAATTATTAAAATTATGTTAAGTAGAATTATATTTAGTTTCAGTTAAGCAATACATTGTTTAAAAGGCTGTTAATTATCAGTACAGCACTTCTCAAAGCTTCAGATGCCTCGAACATTTCACAAAGTCGCTTCGAAATTAAAATTAAATCTCATTCTTATATTGAATTTATTTTTTAAAGATTTTCATATTTAATTTGGAACAAAATACTATTTCTTTATTATATCGATACAAATTTTTAAATAAATTCCATATTCAATTTATTTTTACAGTTTTGTGATACTAGTTTTGATACAAATCGATTTAAATATAACTTCGATTTCGATAAAACTTCGATTTTAATATCGCTATCGGAAAATTTTTGAATTTTTATTTTTATTCAGAATCTTATAACAGTTTCGTTGTGATATCGAAAATAATAATAATGCAGAATTCAACAAGTTTTTCATTGTGATATCGTATAGAATGGTATACTGACTAAGGATTTCAAATTATATATTAATAGTTTTGGTATTTATTCATTCAAGTTTTTGGAAGTATTTTCTATTAATCTAAATACGAAAACTATTTATATATGATTTAAAATACTCACTCAGTATACCATTCTATACGATATCGCAATGAAAATCTTGTAGGATTCTGCACAAATTTTTCGATATCAAAGTTTTCACACTGATATTCAAATCGAAGTTTTATCGAAAACAAAGTTATATTTAAATCGAAATGGTATCGAACCAAATAAAAAGGGGGGGGGGGGGGTTCTGGAATCATAAATGATTAACTCCTTGGTCTGTAATTTACGAAACACAAAACACGAAACCTAAGCAGAAACTGGTCATGGTCGGAAACTGAACATGGTATTTCTGCCTTGCCACAACTCTACCAGCTACGATATCAACATGAACTGGCCATGTCTACCCTAATAAGGATAATTTATAATTGGATTATTCCACGTCAAATCAACTGAAAATTTTAAAAATTTGGCAGCACCATCTCAGAAATTAATGAAATTTTGTACAATGGTTTTATGAGTTAAACTTAAGAAAAACGAAAAATTTCAGTCTCCTAACTGCAGTGGTTTCAGAGATATGAGTGCTTGAAAAATGAAAAACTCACAAAAAATGTACAAAGTTGCGCTAGCTTAACTTACTGTAACTTAGGAAATAGTTAACTTACCGAAACCATTTAAACGGCCGTGTAGAGATTATAAAAATGAGCAAAAGTGGAAATATTAAAAATTTTAATATTAGGGTGACCATTGGTAGCTAATAACATAATATTATTAAAAAAATAATTAAATATTCATATTCATCAGATCAGTACCTTTCATTTGAGTAGGTATATCATATAGGTAGGTGTAAAAGTTTTTGATTTTCATTAATTTCTGAGAAGGTGTTGCAAAACCTCTGAGAACGTAACCATTTTAAATGTTAACCTACATTCAAATTTAACAATCGATAGCGACCCTGCCAAAGGGGCGAATGTGTAATTTTTGACATTTGCGCTTTTTACATTTTTCGAATGTAGTTTTTCCTCAAGTGCTAAAATCTTGTGTGGTTTTGTTGGATATTTCTAGCTACAAAAGACAAAACCAAAAGTGCGAATTCGAATAATTGAAAATCTTTTCATGTCAAAAGGGCGAATTTATTCGTTTTTTTTAAATAACTTTTTATTGATAGTGGTGTAAAGTCATTTTATCTTGTACCAATAAAGAGTTATAGGATAAAACTAAAAAAATCGAAAATTTGAAAATATTGTCATACCAAAAGGGCGAATATTTTCGTTTTTATGCTATAACTCTTTATTGGTGCAAGAAAACAAAGTGGTGTGAAGGCATTAATTGTTTGTTTTTAAAGCACCTTTCGATCATCATCATTACATTAAAATATTTTTTTTGAAATTTTATTATTTGCAAGAAAAATGTTTGCAAACATTTTTGTAATAATGATGCCAATCGATAGGTGCTTTAAAGTAAACCTATTAATGGCTTTACATCACTATTTTATGTTGCACTGATAAAGAGCTATAGCAAAAAACCGAAAAAATTCGCCCTTTTGACATGACAATATTTTCAAATTTTCCAATTTCTTCGTTTTTTTGCTGTAACTCTTTATTAGCGCAAGATAAAAATAGTGATGTAAAGACATTAATTGTTTTATTTTAAAGCACCTATCGATCAGCATCATTATTTAAAAATATTTTGCCAACAATTTTTTCTGCAAATAACAAATGGCATATTAATGTTTGGAAAAATATTTCTAAAAATAATGCCAATCAATAGCTTCTTTAAAAACAAACAATTAATGCCTCTACATTACTATTTTATCGTGCGCTAATAAAATTTATAGCATAAAAAACAAAAATATTTGTGTTTTTGTCCGGATATAGCCGCAGAAAATCCGTATTTACAATTCAGTAAGTTGTCCAAATCCAAAGATATTTTATATACCTTATAATTATTGATGAATAAACCAAAATAACAGAAAACATTGATATAAAAAAAATTCTACTAATTTTTAAAGCACTTTAAACTTTAAAATTAGATTACCCAACATTTTTAAAAATGCACATTCGCCCTTTTGGCAGTGACGACATATTATAGAAATCATGGTTCTGTAAGCTAAAGAGGCAAATATTTCCCAGAGGCCTCACTAGTTATATTTTGTTGTCAACGATTGTAAATTCTGATTATTAGCATCATTTATGAATCAAGTAAAATATAATATATGAATTAAATAAATATAATATGCAGTATTTGTTTCATTAATTTAAATCAAAAACAATTATGACAGAATCAAACGACTTATTCAATTGACCTTTTAATTGAACTTATTATCAACTCTATATTTTTCAAGATTTGTGAGACAAGTCGTTTTTTCTCTAACGTTTCAAAAACAAACACGTTCGTTTGGGTATTATAAAAAAAATAAATCCATGTTTGAGCAATTAAAATCTGTGCATTACCATATCATTATATATGATAAAAAAAATAGAAGATGTTATAAATAATAGGAATAAAAATACTCAAACTGATTTTACGAACCATAATTGTAGCCTGCAGATTATGTGCGTTGTAATTAGAATTAGTTTGTAAAAAGAAAAAAAAAACAAAGAAGTAGTTATGCCACATAAATACTTGATTTTTGTGGGGAATACTTCCATCAGTGCGTTCCAGCGGATACGTAACATAATAAAAATCAATTAAATCGAAATAATTAAAAGATACACTCACTCGTAAATTGCGATAAAAACTAGGCGTAAAGCGGGTGCATTAAATTCAAAAATAAATAGAGGCAAAAATAAAATATTTACAACCATCGCGAAAGAGTTTATCGATCAGTGTGGGCCACAGCAACGGATCCCAAAACAACAGATCGATTTGTAATCTCTATTTTTTGGTGGCTAATTTCAATTTTAGTGCAAAGTTACGCACTTTTGGCTGCGGAGAATGCGTTAAATATGGCATGGGGCGTACCATACACCGTGCCATTCTTATGATAGAAATGTGTAGAAAATACCGTGTGATGCTGTATATGAATTTTGTATTTGAATTTTTAGCTGCATCTGTGAGATATATATATTTGCGATATGTGAATTTTTTCGCGCCAGTTTTGTTCATTTTTTTTTTTTGATAATTTTGCAATTTAATTATTGCATTTCATACTTGAGCGCACAATTAGAACAACGTTTTTTCGTCTTGCGTTTTTTTTTTTAATTTTTTTTTTTTTTTTTTAAAGCTTTCAAATGGTTTTTGTGCATATTGCAGAAGATCTCGTTGCAACAAACATTTTGTGCAGTGCAATTGGTTACAATTGCCATACGTAGGGTTACTTTATGATTGTTGTTGTTTTTTTTTTCGCTGTTGTTGTTTTTGTTGTAATAGGACGTACAACATGCTTTGCTTATTGCATGCATCGATGCAACGACAATTGGCGATCAAGCGTTGAGGCGACCAACAATTGCAACGACTACGACGTTGTTACCTACCGGGTGTCGAATGCTAAAAATATTAAAAAAAAAAAACAGAAAAACAAATTTTCAATTGTAGCATTTGGTGGCATTGGTTATAATATAATATTTAAAAATTTTTGGTCATCAATTATTTTTTTTTATTTAATTTATTATTTTACCAGTCGTAAATAGGCGTCCTTGATGCATAAGTAAAATTTTAAATTTGTTTTTATTATGCAATAAATTAAGTCATTTTGACACTTTTTTGGTTTCTATTCTTGTTTTTCATTTTACATTGTTTTTCCATTTTGAAATATTTTTTTTTAAATATTGATTTTTATTTTTGCTTCGATATTCTTTACGAAAATATTTTTTTTTTTGTGTATTATGTTATTAAGGGCGTGTGCGAGTTTGACTAAATTGCTGACTAAACTAAATTTTGCAGCGTTTACTTTTCAATTTAGCAAATTTTCGAGCAATCTAAATTGAACTAAATTGGAAGACATCAAATATAATCGATGACATATGATAATCGATTTATTAGGGACTTTAACAATTCCCGGTTACCGAATGGCAATTAAATCAAAAACCGTACAATTTAGTTTAGTCAGCAATTTAGTCGAACTCGCACACACCCCTAATAAGACGTTTTCTAAAGTTATTTTTATAATTTTAATTTTGTGCTTTTGAATTTGTTTTTTTTAATATTTGTTACTATTATGTTATTTGATTTTATTTATTTTTGTTTCATTTTTTTTGCACTTTTGTATGATTTCGTGCATTTGTTTTTCGGCTGTTTTATTGTTTTTGTTTTTCTTTATTTTCATTATAATTTTTTCTTTGTTTTGGTTATATTTTTGTTTTTGTGTGATTTTGAATTTTTAATATTTTTTAGATTGCGTTACAGAATTAAATTTTTATAATTTTTTTCTGACTTAATTTTTGTTTGTTTTTTTTTTGTTGTTTTTTATTCGGTTATTTTTTTGAAATCTTGCTCTTATTTTAGTTTTTGTTCAATTTATTTTTTATTTTTTTTTGTTTGCTTTTATTTTTTCTGTATTTTTCATTCTTTGTGTTATTTCGAAAACTTAAAATTTATTTTTCTTTCTGAAGTGATAGAGTTTTGTTTTTTTAATATTTTTTTTTTATGTTTTAGTTTTTGATTTTTTTTTAAGCATTTGTTTTTGAATTGTTACATTTCTTTTAGTTAATGTTTTTGTTTTTTGTGTGTGTTTTATGCTTTTATTCTGAATTTGAAATTTTGCTCTTGTTTTAGTTTTTATTTATAATTTTGTTTTTTTTTTATTTTTTTTTTTTTTTGCTTTTATTTATTTCTGTATTCCTCTTGCTTTCTCTGTGTTATTTCGTAAACTTAAATTTCATTTTTCTTCCTGA
Source organism: Dryomyza anilis (assembly GCA_951804985.1). Classification (NCBI taxonomy): domain Eukaryota; kingdom Metazoa; phylum Arthropoda; class Insecta; order Diptera; family Dryomyzidae; genus Dryomyza; species Dryomyza anilis. The sequence continues at coordinate 122,263,471 of OX638130.1, read as the reverse complement.
GTGTGATTACAGTTTTAGTTTTTTTTATTAGCTTTTTTTGTGTTTTATTTATTGATTTTTTTTTAGCATTTGTTTTTTAATTATAATATTTGTTTTAGCTAATGTTTTTGCTTTTTGTGTGTGTTTTATGCTTTTATTTTTAATTGTTTTTCTTTACAGAGATTTGTTTTTGAATTTTTGCTTTTGTTAAAGGTTTTTGTTTTTGATTTCGGTGTTGTGTGTTTTAAAAACACTGTTTTTATTATTTTATTTTCATTTTCAATTTTTAATTTTTTAGGACTTAATTTTTTTTTCTTTTGTACATTATTTGCTTTTTGTTGTATTATTTAATTTGATTTTATTTGTGGTTTTTATTTGGTTCTGTTTATGAAATCATGCATTTATTTTATTTTTTAATTTTTTTTATTGTTTTTTTAATTCTGCATTGCTTTCTTTATTTTATTTCATATACTTTAATTTTATTTTTCTTTCTCAGTGTGATTAGAGTTTTGTTTTTTTTTATTAATTTCTTTTGAGTTTTATTTTTTGATTGTTTTTTTTTAAACCTTTGTTTTGAATTATTACATTTGTTTTAGCTAATGTTTTTGCTTTTTGTGTGTGTTTTTGCTTTTATTCTGAATTGTTTTTCTTTATTTTCTTTATATAGAATTGTTTTTGAATTTTCTTCTTTTGTTAAAGGTTTTTGTTTTCCATGTTGTGTGTTTAAAAAACACTGTTTTAAATATATTATTTTCCTTTTTAATTTTTAATTTTTTAGGACTTAATTTTTATAATTTTATATTTTTATTTGTTTTTTTTTTTGTATTTTATTTCATTTGATTTTGATTTTTTTTTTTTTTTTGCTTTTGCTTGTTATTTTTTTTGTATTTTATATTTAAGTATTTGTATAATTTGTAGCCGCGGTAGCTCAGTGGTTAGTGCGTTGGATTGCGAGCTGAAAGGTCCCCGGTTCAAGCCTGGACTGGCGCTAACAACATCTTTTCATAAAAACATTTTTCTATACCGCGCTACCTCTCGGCAGTAAATGGCAATCCTCCGAGAGTAAAAACATTGCCCATGAAAAGCTCTCACCCGCCGTTCGGATTCGGCAATAAAGTGTAGGTCCCACCACTTTCAGAACAAATATAATACGCACATCTCAAAATTGTGAGAGAGCTCGGCCTAAAATCTTATAGAACTGTAGTGCCAAACTATTATTATTATTTATAATTTGTATATAACTAAGATTGAAACTCGAACGAATAACATTTTTAATTTCAGTGATCTCCTCTATTTCGGTTTTGGTTAATTTTTGATTTTCAGTTTCAATACTCATCAGAAGTTTTCTATTATACACCAAGAGTAACTTACCGAAAAATTCTCCGAACAAAATTAATATTTTAACGATTTTTGTTTCCTTTTTTTAATAGAATATCGAAATCAAATTTGCGAATTCTACTTTAATCTCATAATAAAGATACGAAATCGTATGGAGATTGAATGAATTTCTCGATATCTCAAAACAGTCTGGAAGTGATATCAAATCGAATGGCAGACTGGGAAGTAACTTTCCGAAAAATTTCCCGAACAAAATTAAATTTTTAACGACTATTGATTCGAATCAAATTTGTGAATTCTACTTAAATCTCATTCTACATATTCATTGAAATGTTATACATTGAACGCAAATACATTTCGGTTGTTCAAATATAAAATTTATAAAAATCAACAAAAATTACACGGAAGGAAATTGGCTTCTAAAACTTAAAATAAATTCGGCACGAATGAAAAATAGCAGAATTTCACTAATATCAATAAAATATCGGTAATATTCGCTTGTATGCTTTGTTTTGCGATGCCCGTCAGTCATCGTCATCTGTTTTTTAGTGTGTTAGTATCTATTGACAGTAACTAAGCGCAATGATTCTTGAGATGCAGAGGTTTTTCTTCTTTAGTATCAAAAAACGGAATAGAACAACAATGCAAAATAATACACAATAGCGAAAGACCCGAGTTGGCTTTATGATTATGAATAATAAATGAAATGAAATACAACAATACAAGACAACAGGTGTAAGAACAGGAATTCTTTAAATTTTTCAAAGAAAACAGCAACAACAATTTTGATATTTAAAATATTAAACTCTGCGTATCAAGAATAATTGCTCTTAGTAAATTTTTTGACAACCAAGAGGATATGTTTCTTAAAATCCAGAATGTTTGCGTTAAGCTGTATTCTTCTTGGTATATATGTACTTCGTATACTTCTTGATTCTTTCTAGATTTAAGAAGATTTTTCGTCGTATACTTTTTGATTCTTGCTAGATTTTAGAGGATTTTTCCACCGTGTAACAAAATTAAAATAGAAAACAGAAGACATTTTATGTTACTAAAATTGTGAGTTATGCAGACTTTCTTTTATTTGAAATGCTTTAGTTTTATAATTTTGTAATATTACACTATATAGGGATTTCTAAGTTTTGCAGTATAAATAGAAACCATAAATTTACTATTTTTAATAAGTGTAATTTGTAGTATTTAAATTCGCTATATTTAATCAATAGGAATTATTTTAAATATTCCAAATTCAATCGCAATATTTCGAGATATAAAATTATTTTTGCATTTCATCAAATGTATTTCTATTTATAAAAGTATTTTGCATTATTTTAATATATACGGATACAAGCGCTTTACGATCGACCAATCAATTAATTACCCCAACTAATTTTTGTTGTAAATTTTATCACCTTTTATTGTTTTCGAGATTATATACAAAATGCTGTGAAAAATATTCAAATAACTACTAATATATTTGACGGTCAAATGTGACATTCGAGTAACAAAAAACAAACAAAAAAAAAGCAATACTTCTTCACATATAAAATTTCACACTTTTTGTGTGAATACTAAGTACACAGAAAAAAAATAATCGACGTAAATATAGCAACCGATATTAGTTGTATTCATTAATCAATTCAGCAATTAAATTCAATGAAAACAGTTGCTATTCTTCGTTACGTAAATATAGCAACGACGTAAATATAGCAATCGATATTAGTTGCATTCATTAATCAATTCATCAATTAAATTCAATGAAAACATTTGCTATTCTTCGTTATACAAGCAATTGCGTTCGCTAATATGAATATTTCTACGTCAATGCAGCAAATAGTTTAGTCGGCGCAGTTTTAACAAATATAATTGCTGAAACTACGCCGACTAATTAATTTGCTGCATTGACGTACATTTGTATTTGTCATATTAGCAAACGTAATTGCTGATTTAACGAAGAATAGCAAATGTTTTCATTAAATTTGTGAATTTCATTGCTGGATTGATTAATGAATGCAATTAATATGGGTTGCTATATTTACGTCGATTATTTTTTCTGTGTATACAAAAAAAAATACGCAGATGAGTCTCTTGTCAACAGACAGCGTCACTTAAGCCCCATAAAAACCAAAGCTAGACATTAGTTTTAATTATTAACTGAACTTAATTGTTGACTAGTTACAAATACAAATGCGTAGCCAGCACATATTACATACAGTGATAAAATGTAGTATCTATGGGGATTTTAACTGGTTTACGATGGGAACCGCTAGAGGCTGCGGGCACTGCGCTGCACGTAGCGACTTGGCATGGCGGCCTGGCAGGTAATAGGGACGCACATGTCATAAATTAGACAGACAAAAATAAAAAGCCAGACTAAAAAGAATGCTATATTAAAATATTTTCAAGCAAAAAAAAAATATTAAACAAATTAACACAAAACAAACAAAACGAAAATGATCGCCTAATTTGAGATATTTTATACAAAAAGAAAAAAAAACCATTAACACTTTCGGCCGTTAAATGGACACAAAATGGCATAAACTGGAGCAAAATAGAAATTTTAACTAAAAAAAAAAAGAAAAAACTTATTAAAAATCCAAAGAAACACAGAAAATAACTGTCATAAAACTGCACACAGTCCCAAGTATTTTATAATTTAAATTAAAAATTATAATGCCAAAATGGCGTCGCACTTTTGAAGTTTTTTTTTCATATTTTATTTGTTCATTTCCATATTTTGCTCAACCACAACACACAACTGTTGTTGACTCGCGGTGTCTGTGTGAAAAATTCAGCACCTCGAAATGCGAACAAAGAAAATGAAAACATCTATAATATATATAAATAAAATTATATAAACTAATTTCTGAAATTGTTTTGACAGATTAGATTAACGGCCGAGTGTTTCGACTAAATGCCAAACAACAGACGATTTTTATAGTGCATCTAATGCGAGATTTTTATATTCAGTTTTCTGCTTAATTTTTCTAAATTTCTTAATTTATTCATAATTTGCTTTTTTCTGTTTTGTAGTCTGTTGTTGCGGTGAAAACCATGGAAGTCAAGTTCAGTTTTTCCGCACAAAAAGAAGCGATACGAAAACCTTTGATTTAATAAACACAAAAACACTAAACTTGTTAATTGAGTTTTTATGCATTTTGACTGAGTTTGAAGTTTTAAGGTTGTGGCCAAAACGGATGGTTTTAAGGTTATGCCGCCGCGTTGCGTTGCGTTGATTGTTTGTTAGTTTGTCTCTCTCACTGTCATAATCTTGTGGTTGATGAATTAATGACAAATTTTGAATGATGATTTTATTCGTTTCGGTGGTTTTGCGACTGGGAAAACTTGGAGGTCGTCGACGACGTGAGATTTTACACCGACCGACAAAAAAAAACGAGCTTAGCGCTGTGCAGTTCATGCTTCGTCAAGTTGGCATAATTTTTGTTTTTATATTTTAAACAATATTAAAGGCCTCAATGTAGGCTATATTTTAAATTATATTGTATTGGGGTACCGGAACTGAATTTCTTTGAATGTGCTTTTATTACTATTAATTTTGAACTAAAATCACATTTTTCAATTCAGTTAAACATACACAGAAAAAAAAATATTTGTCTAAATATAGCAAAAAATTTGATCAATATAATTAATTTTTAATTGATTCATCACCGATACGACCTTCAATTGTATTGATTAAAAATTTAATCATATTAATTAATAAATTAACAGAAAAAACTGTGTACAGATGAGATTAAACATTGCAAATTTTACATTTATTAAGGTTACTCGTATTTAAATTTAATATAATCAGTTGATTAATAGTTTCAATTGAAGGGTTTGGTGAAAAAAAAGTACCTCTACTATGTTTGGAAATCAATAAAAATCGCTTTCTAAATTTATCAATATTTCAATGTTATATTATAGTGGTTTTTTTAGTTTTAAATTTTGTACCTGGGTAATTCCACATAAAATCGACAGGGTTTTAAAATTTTTCTTTGATTCAAAATTTCGTTTGACAATTTCTAATAGATATCTGTAATCAATTCGTTATATGTTATGTTAGTTACTGATTCATATTTTTATAGGTTTTTGTCGTAAACTTGTTAATTAAGTTTTCAAACTTTACTATTTCGATTTACGTCAGTTTCGATTTAGCTTTTTTTAAAATTAGCTCGGTCAATGCATTAATGGTTTTTGAAAAATTTGTGGAGATGTTTTGTGATTCAATAGAGTTATATTTTTTAAAAATTTTTTTAATTGCAATTTTATATTTGTTTTTATCAACATCAAGTTCACAAAACATTTCAATTCTAGCAAAAGTTTGACCACGACTGTATTAATAAATTTAACAAAATAGGGTATAGGTAGATTAGGGTAAAGTGGGAAACGTTTTGATCTGCCTTCAAAAAATACATTTAAATATTTTTTAAAATCCTTTTGAAGGGTCTGTTATTGAGTGTGGGTCGTGAGCTAACTTTTTGCATTAACAGAATACTATCTATATGTCTTTTCATTAATTTTCGGTCCTCTTAAAAAATCCTGGGGTAAAATGGGAAACGTTAAAATTTTACAAATAGGCAAATAATTTCTTATTTCTGTAGTTCACTTATTTGCAAAACCACGACTGGACCAGTCAAATTAACAAAACCGGGGTAAAGTGGGTTAAACTGGGGTAAGACTGGGGGAAATGTTTTGATCTGGGAAATGTTTTGATCTGCCTTCAAAAAAAATACATTTAAATATTTTTAAAAATTCTTTTGAAGGGTCTGTTATTGAGAGTGGGTCGTGATCTAACTTTTTGCATCAACAGAATACAATTGATATATCTTTTCATTGATTGATCTTTAAAACTTGATAGTTCAGAAACTATGGGAGACTCCATCGACATTTTTTTTTTTAACTCCAGCGTTTCAAAACAAAATTGTTTTTGATATTTTAAATGGTAGGGCGTATACGTAACAGTGGTTTAAAAAATATTTTTAACTTTTTCTAAGTTAAATGTATTTTATTTTTTTTAAATTGTTATCTTTATTGGAATGCGTGATTATAAAGCTTATATAAACCATTAGTTTCATTAAAATATGTTAATTAGTTACAGCTATATAAATAATTATTTAATATTGTACTTTGATGTTTCGATTCGCATAACTTTGTTGGAGTTAAGAAATCAAAAAAACTAAGTACATAGTTATTTCTAACTTTTTGGTCACTATCTATGCACAACATTTCATTAAAATCGAAAGACATTGTGCCAAGATTTTTATTTCTGACGTGGAATGACAGTAGTTTTTTTTTTTGTCTAAAAATGCAATAACATTTCAAAAAATTGCAATTTCCCACATTACCCTATTTTCCACTTTACCCCAGACTCCCTCCAGTATTCTTTTATATTCGGATTAGAACTCGAAAATCTACAAATTCAAATTATTTTTCAATTTGAATTAATTATTTTATTCAATTTAAAATCCATAAAACATTTAAATCGATTAAAAGTTCGATCTCGAAATGCCGAAAATTATATGTTCTAAACGAGTTTATATCTCTCCTGTTACACAATCAAATATCAGTATTTCAAAATCAATCTTTAAATAAATACTGTATTTTCAATTCGTATTCTAATTCTACTATTTTATACAATTTAAACTACACAAAGTCTCAACATTTGTAAAAAAAAAAAAATCACAAAAACAAGACCATTTATTTTCAAAATTATATTGTAATGAATTCTATAATCGTTATCTGCAAGGTTCTGTTGGGAGAAAAAAAAAGTTGTATGTTTTCCAATGCAAATTTCGAAATGGTATTCAAATAAAATTGATCAATTCAAACACACAGGATAAAATATATATTTTTACAGTCCAATGCCAATTGTTCATATACAAAAATCTTTATATATCTTACAATTTTTGATTGATGAGTTCAATATTTATACCAAATGATAAGAAAATGTGAATCTATCAATTGGTATTTCAACTTTAAAAATGTATCAATTACTTTTTTTAATAATTACCAACAAAGCTGAAATTTAAGATTTTCATAAAAATGTATTTGGTGACTTTTAGTTTTACAACGACGATGTTATGTTACATGTTATATACATACCTTGTGCAGATTTCAAAAATAAATATGCTAATAACAGTATATAACCGTTCTCCCAACCGCATAGTCGGTTATTAAAGTCAAAACTAAAAGAGTTGTAGTTTGAACTACAACCAACAATTTCCAACAGTTTTATAACAATTTGGAGTGTGTATAGGCTAAAATTGCAGCCACCAAGCAAATATATCAGATACAACAACCAATTTGTGGAAAATTCCGTATGGTGTTGGTTGTTATAACTAACTTCTTTGTTCTTTCAACCTCATGCCAAATAAGCATTGTTCTGCGGGTTACCGAACTCGATTTTAAAATACATAAAAAAATTTAATCGAATTTAAGGTGTCCGTGTGTCATGTAACGAATTAACACGATTTTGGATGGAAAAAAAATTGAATTTTGGTAATATATTTCAGAATCAAAGCCAAAATCAAACTTTTTCATAATTTTTCCAAGATTTTTATAACTTCAGAAATTTTACAATTTTCGATTCGACTTTTTAAAATCGACGATTTTAATTAATCTTTAAAATTAAAAATGCTGCGTTGCATTACAAAATGCTTTGGTAATAAAATTTAAAAATCTGCTTTAATTTTGTTAAACCATTAAATCACCGACACCTGCTGCTGTTGCCTTAGAGCCGGCGATACTGACAGCGTCACCAAGATGGCATGTCTTCGCCCATTAACTTCATTGTAAAAAAGGTCACCAGATAAAAGCGCAAAAACTGGCATATATTAAAATAAATATTTTTTTTTTTTTGCTGAGCAATTTTTCAGTTGCATGTTTTTCGCGTTGCAACGTGAAAACAAATTAAATAAAATATTTTTCAAAAACATTATCAGGCAAGAAAATCTTTTGTTCTTTGGCTAGATTTTTATTTCATTTTTTTTTATTTATTATTTTTGTAAATTTTAATTTTGCGTTGTCTTCTCATTTTTTTTTATTTCCTTTTTTTTGCATAAATTTTTAATTAAATTTGATTTAATGTTTGTCATAATTTTGCACAGCAAAATTTTGCTGTTGATGGTTTTAAGTTTTTCATGTTGTTGCTCACTGCATAAATGCGAACGTCATAAAAAAAGTTGGCAGCACGCAATTGTTGCAAAAAAAAAAAATGGGAAAATTTAAAAAATACAACAGCATTTTTTTATTATAACTTTATTTAGAGATCATTAGCACGTCGGGTGCTGAAAGGCGTGGCGTGGCGGTCTACGGCTTCAGGGCTTTATTCTGTTCGAAGCTCTGTACTCTGTGCTTTGTGCTGTGCTGTGCCTACAACTTAACGATCCTCTTGACTTTAATTTGTGTAGATTCCCAGATACGAGGCAGCGTTCATCCGTACGTCCGTCCATCCATCCGCAATTGCAGCAGTAGAGAGTTTTCACAAAAATTGATATGTTTTTCTGTGACTGTCTTTGAACCGCAACCCAGTGGAAGAATTAAAGAACTGTGTGTGGTTCCGTGCTAAAAACAAATAAAATGTCATTCTATTTAACGGTTTAGAGCTGCCACAACTAACTATTCAGCCCTCAGTCCCGAGTTGCCATTAAAAAATTGCTTTATTGTTGTAGCACTTAGGCGGGTTTTGTTCCTCACGCACTCCGGTGGTCGAATTTTGACGGTATGTACTGCTTTAATTTGATTAAGTTGAATTTAAATTGAAAAATATGTCTAATGCTAATAGGGCCGATAGCAAGGAAAAGGCATAAACACAAATTTAAAACGCGATATTAAAAATTTGCTACTACTTTTGTGCATTTAAATTGAAAAGCATAAAGTTACGCTTCAAGCGAACAATTTGCATTTCTATTGAAAAGTTAAATTTTTAATGCAAATTTGCAATTGTAGAGAAAAATTGAATTTTGAGTGAAACTTTGAATTTTTAGTGATTTAAAAAATAAAATGATCACTAAGAATTCAATTTTTCAATGAATATTCAATTTTTTTTTACTAAAAATTCAATTTTTCACCAAAAAATTCAATTTTTCACTAAAAATTCAAATTTTCACTAAAAATTCAAATTTTCACTAAAAATTCAAATTTTCACTAAAATTCAATTTTTCACTAAAAATTCAATTTTTCACTAAAAATTCAATTTTTCACTATAAATTCAATTTTTCACTAACAATTCAATTTTTTTACTAATAATTCAATTTTTCAATAAAACTTAAATTGTTCACTAAAAATTTAAATTTTCACTAAAAATTCAAATTTTCAATAAAATTCAAATTTTCACTAAAAATTCAAATTTTCACTAAAAATTCAAATTTTCACTAAAAATTCAAATTTTCACTAAAAATTCAAATTTTCACTAAAAATTCAATTTTTCATTAAAATTCAAATTTTCACTAAAAATTCAATTTTTCATTAAAATTCAAATTTTCACTAAAATTCAAATTTTCACTAAAAATTCAATTTTTCACTATTAATTCAATTGTTCACTAAAAATTCATTTTTTCACTAAAAATTCAATTTTTCACTAAAAATTCGAATTTTTCACTAAAAATTCAATTTTTCACTAAAAATTCAATTTTTCACTAAAAATTAGAATTTTTCACTAAAAATTCAAATTTTCACTAAAAATTGAATATTTCACTAAAAATTCAATTTTTCACTTAAAATTCAATTTTTTACTAATAATTCAAATTTTCACTAAAAATTCAATTTTTCACTAAAAATTCGAATTTTCACTAAAAATTCAAATTTTCACTAAAAATTCAAATTTTCACTAAAAATTAAATTTTTCACTAAAAATTCAATTTTTCACTAAAAATTCAATTTTTCACTTAAAATTCAATTTTTTACTAAATATTCAAATTTTCACTAAAAATTGAATATTTCACTAAGAATTCAAATTTTCACTAGAAATTCAAATTTTCACCAAAAATTAATTTTTTCACTAAAAAAAAAATTGTTGGGAATATCAGAATTTCGCATGAGAATTCTAAGTAGGTATTACATAAATCGATTTCATGTATGCCTCTGCTTTCAAGCTTAGTTCTGACTGCCTATTGGACAGCTCAAGTGACGATTTTTATGATATTTACTGGAATATTCCCAGTTATTGTTATACTGTCGTTGAACCTTTGATATATTGCGAACGTATGAATCTAGTTGATGTTTTTTGTTTCTTTCATTCGCTGCTGATGTTTCTAACATAAATTTAACGACATTTTTAAGCTGCAATATTGAAGGCTTTAAAAGTCACAACCAACGAATGTTGTCCTGCTACCAACTGCTTGCCTAGGCGAGCGACATAATGAAGAGGAAAATATGGCCCGCAGTGTCAAGAACGTCAAAACATCAGAAGTGGTCATAAACAGCGGCATTAACAGCAGTCAACCGCGCAGTACAAACGGCTGGCGGCTTTGAAATAAACGAAGGCTTTGGAATAAATGGGCGCTTGTGGAGATAGAGTCGCCAATTGTTGAGAAGATCGGCGGTATAAGACAGTGGAAGCTGCTGTTTTGGAATAGAAAATCGGCATATTTAACGCGTCTATTAATCAGCAGCATTGAAGTACTTTGCGTAAAAAAGACATTGGTATTAGGAATTTGACCACTTAATGCAGATTTTACATGTATTCTGTAATTTCCTGCACGGAATGGCAACATTATCATTTTATTAAATGTCCTATAGATTGCAAAAACATGTTCATGAATTATCATCATTCATTTGAAGAAATGCTAATTTCCTATCGAAATAAACAAACAGTGAAATGATACAAGGTATTTAAATTATGACTGCTTAGACACAATCCTCAAATCATCTTTGCTCAAGCTAATAAAGAAAACACCAGGCGGCATTCTCATCGTCCCAAGTTAATTACGAAACAAAATCCCATGGATGACTACCTACTATCGCAAAATCTCAAGTCAAAACAAGTTCCATAATGCAACAACTACTACTTGGAAGCCAAAGCAATAATTCGCGCGTACGTTTCGCGTAAAATTAACACTTGCGACAAACATGGCCGGCCACCCGAGATTTGACGTTCCCGACGTTCAGCTGGCTGACATGTACATGCATTACATGCTTTTGTCTTGATTCCATCACTTCGTCAATCATGCTGATCACAACTGGGTTCGTTCGGTCGCTTCGTTGGGACCGGTTTGAACAAGAGCACAAATCATGGAGGTCACCACGGACATGTGCTGGGTGTATTTCATAGATTTTAGCTATTTGATGCTTTAGAAGACGAGAAGGGAAATAACTGGGATATCCTTCTTAAGAAATATAAACTTAAAAAAAACGTAAGACTACTAAGTCGAACTATTCTGGATCGTAACGTCAATCTTGTATCATATCAAAACCACTAAAACTTCATTTTCCTATATATGTTTCAGGCTTCGACGAATTCTGTGTAAAAAAAAATAGCGATTTAAAATCGTCTGATATACCAACGATATAACACCACTTCTGGAAATATAGCTTAGCCGTTTCTGATTGACATAACGTCTAGGATATTGAGAGACTACTTAATTTTGTCAATATTTGACTGCAGACAATCTGAGTCTTCTATAAAACAGAAAGAGTAGATAAAGGTACATAAAGACTAATTTTAAATCATTAGGCAATCCATAGGCAAAACCATTAAATCTTCCTTTTTCTTCCTTTATTCCTTACTTTCTTTCTTAACTGAGATATCCTACTAAAAAAAATCAAAAATGTAAGAATACTAAGGCGAACTATTCTGGATCGTAACGTCAATCTTGTATCATTCTGATTAAAAAAAAAAGGAGATATTGATATAATACCATTGCTGGAAATAGAGCTTAGTCGTCTAGGATACTGAAAGACTACCTTAAATCTTCCTTCCTACCTTCCTTCCTTCTTTCTTTCGTTTTTTCTTCCGAGCGAGTTAAATGTGGTAACCCAAAGTTGGGAATCACTGATACAGCATTCAAAACCGTTCACATGCGCACTTGTCCAATCGCTGTGATAAATGAAGATTTACTAAAACTGCAGCCAAAAAGCAATACTTTCGCGAACTACGTTGGTTATGAGAAGCTGAACTGACCGTGATTTACTGCAAGCCTCCAAAGAGCTCCATAGATCTATAGCGAGTGACTGAGAGAGAAATAACTGCATAAAGAAGAAGGAAGACAAGTCGAAATTGTCGACTGTCCGTTGCTCCGAGTGCTTGCAATGCTTTATTTTATAGCATTGCAAGGTCAAGCAGTTTTTGCAGCATTCACTTTAACTAGGGAGACGGTGTAGAAGCTAGAACGAGCATCGACCGAATTGCAGCCGAATTGCAGCAGGCACAGATGTTCATAAGTCACTCAGTAATAATTGAGGATTATAGTTGCTATTCCTGGTTTCTAACTCTTTGCGTTTGTATCTGTGCACGACGAAGAAGACATGTTCTTCATTATGAAGCTGATGAGAATCATCATCCACAATGCATTCTAAGCAAACTTGTTTTGAGACTTCTCATCCGAATAGCAATTGAAATGGAAACCAAAAGTTTTTGCATTTTCGTGCACAGTTGTTGCTCTGCCAGACACGACTTAACTTGCGGCACTCTGACTGCACGTTCCAAAGCAAAGACTAAGAGGCAGAGAAAGACTAAAACGCATAGTAGGGGCGCGGCTATCGCTGCTGTCGATCATCCGCATCACCATCAACTTCCAAATCAACGCCTTCGCAAGCAAAAACATCTTCAGCAATAAAAAAAACGCCTTCCAGGCAAACAAAAAATACACGGCTTAAGTGACATTTACTCGCATTTCTAAATTTGCGCACTTCAACACTTCAGGCTGCCGCGGTAACCAAAATGTATAAGAGCGAAACCGAAACTGCGACGGTCCAGTCGCGGACGGAACATCCACGCCAAAGTGTGAGTGGCCAAAAAGCAAAAGTTGGCAAATAAAAATACCTCGAGGGGTATATGGCAGTTTCAAGTTGCGAATGTGCGATGGTGCGGGTAGAGTTGAAGGTGTTGGCGGTTGTTTGGAGTTGATGGCGGCGGCTGCGGCGTAGTACTGGTGCGTACCTGGCAATCAGTCGATTACAGATGCTTGAGGCGTTTTTCTTATTTTTCGCTCATTCCATCGCGTAGCTATGTCGTGTATCATATTCCATTTACTACTCGAGTGCCATAACATGATATGGCTGTTGTCTGTACGTATATCAGTGCCTACTACTCTGTCTGTCTGTCCATCCATCCATACGACCATGTTCAGTTCCCATGCTTGGTTGAGGTACTTTTTACAATTTGTTGACAAAATGACAACCAATCGTGTTGTTCCCATGATTCGTTCGTTATGGCAAAGTATCCGCAACTGGTTTGACGACTGGCAATCGACGGTGGTGCGATGTTTGGTATTGTAGTATGTTATGGTGGCCAGTTCGAGTTGGTCACATGATGGCAACTGTGGCGGATTACATGATTAGAATATGATTCGAAAGGGTATATTATTGATTTGCTTTAATGTGTGTCAGGGTATCCGAAACTTTGGCTAAACAATATTATTTCAAGTGAAAATCTTAATTCGTACTTCCAACTTTCATTATTTCATTCCCCTTCCTTCCTTCTTTCCTTCTTTCTTTCTTTGCTTCTTTCCTTTTTTCCTTCTTTCCTTGTTTCCTTTTTTCCTTCTTTCCTTCTTTCCTTCTTTCCTTCTTTCTTTCCTTCTTTCCTCCTTCTTTCCTCCTTCTTTCCTTCTTTCCTTCTTTCCTTCTTTCCTTCTTTCCTTCTTTCCTTCTTTCCTCCTTTCCTTCTTTCCTTCTTTCCTTCTTTCCTTCTTTCCTTCTTTCCTTCTTTCCTTCTTTCCTTCATTCCTTCTTTCCTTCTTTCCTTCTTTCCTTCTTTCCTTCTTTCCTTCTTTCCTTCTTTCCTTCTTTCCTTCTTTCCTTCTTTCCTTCTTTCCTTCTTTCCTTCTTTCCTTCTTTCCTTCTTTCCTTCTTTCCTTCTTTCCTTCTTTCCTTCTTTCCTTCTTTCCTTCTTTCCTTCTTTCCTTCTTTCCTTCTTTCCTTCTTTCCTTCTTTCCTTCTTTCCTTCTTTCCTTCTTTCCTTCTTTCCTTCTTTCCTTCTTTCCTTCTTTCCTTCTTTCCTTCTTTCCTTCTTTCCTTCTTTCCTTCTTTCCTTCTTTCCTTCTTTCCTTCTTTCCTTCTTTCCTTCTTTCCTTCTTTCCTTCTTTCCTTCTTTCCTTCTTTCCTTCTTTCCTTCTTTCCTTCTTTCCTTCTTTCCTTCTTTCCTTCTTTCCTTCTTTCCTTCTTTCCTTCTTTCCTTCTTTCCTTCTTTCCTTCTTTCCTTCTTTCCTTCTTTCCTTCTTTCCTTCTTTCCTTCTTTCCTTCTTTCCTTCTTTCCTTCTTTCCTTCTTTCCTTCTTTCCTTCTTTCCTTCTTTCCTTCTTTCCTTCTTTCCTTCTTTCCTTCTTTCCTTCTTTCCTTCTTTCCTTCTTTCCTTCTTTCCTTCTTTCCTTCTTTCCTTCTTTCCTTCTTTCCTTCTTTCCTTCTTTCCTTCTTTCCTTCTTTCCTTCTTTCCTTCTTTCCTCCTTTCCTTCTTTCCTCCTTTCCTTCTTTCCTTCTTTCCTTCTTTCCTTCTTTCCTTCTTTCCTTCTTTCCTTCTTTCCTTCTTTCCTTCTTTCCTTCTTTCCTTCTTTCCTTCTTTCCTTCTTTCCTTCTTTCCTTCTTTCCTTCTTTCCTTCTTTCCTTCTTTCCTTCTTTCCTTCTTTCCTTCTTTCCTTCTTTCCTTCTTTCCTTCTTTCCTTCTTTCCTTCTTTCCTTCTTTCCTTCTTTCCTTCTTTCCTTCTTTCCTTCTTTCCTTCTTTCCTTCTTTCCTTCTTTCCTTCTTTCCTTCTTTCCTTCTTTCCTTCTTTCCTTCTTTCCTTCTTTTCTTCTTTTCTTCTTTCCTTCTTTCCTTCTTTCCTTCTTTCCTTCTTTCCTTCTTTCCTTCTTTCCTTCTTTCCTTCTTTCCTTCTTTCCTTCTTTCCTTCTTTCCTTCTTTCCTTCTTTCCTTCTTTCCTTTTTTCCTTCTTTCCTTCTTTCCTTCTTTCCTTCTTTCCTTCTTTCCTTCTTTCCTTCTTTCCTTCTTTCCTTCTTTCCTTCTTTCCTTCTTTCCTTCTTTCCTTCTTTCCTTCTTTCCTTCTTTCCTTCTTTCCTTCTTTCCTTCTTTCCTTCTTTCCTTCTTTCCTTCTTTCCTTCTTTCCTTCTTTCCTTCTTTCCTTCTTTCCTCCTTTAATTCTTTCCTTCTTTATTTCTTCTGAATTCGTTAAGTTAGAATCACATTCAGTCCATGGTCACATGACAGGTACTTCATGTCATACCACCCTAGCCCCGACTAGTAACTTAAATGGTGAACGTAATCAATACAATTAAAATTGCATGCGGCCTCATCGATTGGTACTTCAAATCGTTGCCCTATTAGGGGTACTCGCGGAACTGGAAGAACTCACACATGACAATCAATGCTGAAAGAAAAATCAATGCACCATACGTAATCGTGTCACACAATGTCTGGTGCTGCATGTTGCTTGCAGCAGCAACAGTCGCTGTTGATGTTGTAACGTTTTGTTACCAGTTGTTGTTGCTGTTGTTGTCGCTGTCCTCCTGACAGCTTTGTAGTTGGAGTCAGAGTAGAAATGATTTTGAGTGACGTGCAAAATGATGTCGTGTCGTTTGTCGTTTGTAGTCGTCAACAACGTCGTCGTCATTGTCGTTGTCGACGTCTCTCTGATGGAGTTAAGGCAATATTTCTGTTGTCGTTGATGTATTTGAAATATTAGTAAAGCCATTCATAGTCAAGCTATTAAATACTCCTTCCAGGGGTAAATACGGCATGGTATTGGTTGATGAACAACAACACTCTAAAAAGGTTGTTGCCCATTTTAACGACAAATGAATTTAAGGAAACTGAATTGAATTAACTTATTAAGTATCACGGTATTCCCGAAAAAGCTCAATTTTGCGTGAATTTTCTTTAGATTGTAACAAAAAATGTATTTTTTTAGTAATTATGACACCTTTTCGCGGTATGCATTAAAATTAAACAGTTTGGAGTGACTAGACTATTGACAGTGACCAAATCACTGAAGCGCGTGACTCTCCTGACATTGAAATACCACTATTCAAGACCATTCAATACAAGAAATTTGTTTTAGACCGATTGTAAATGGAATAAATTAATGCAAACTTATAAATGACCTTCTCATAATTATTGAGCCGAAACGAATGGGCTGGCAGTGACAATGGACAAATAGTTTTGTTACACAAATATTAAATAAAGTTAAACAGAAGGGAAATATAATATATACGGGCTCGAAAAAAAAAATATTTTAGAGAATATCCTCAAGGGTTCATTCAGGTTTTTTCTCTATATATTTCATTTTTAAAATATCTTCCTTCAAGTGATCTTTAAAGAGTTTTAGTCTAAAATTATATTCAGTATTATAGTGAACAATTGTTATAAAATGATTTCATTTCATGAATATTTCCGGAACACACAAATATCGATGGATTACAGGCAATACAATCGTAACCAACATTTTGGAAATGTACTTATACTGAACACAGGCTAGACTCAATTTTCTTAAATCATATGCGAAAGTGTTCATATACGTTTTATTTCTTTTATTTTGTTTACCAAAACTCGCATTACCAAAACTTTTGTTTATAAGACTTTCCAAACTTAGCATTGTAAAAAGTACAACTGAAAAATATTTCGAAATAAATTGAGGCACGCAAAACAACCGGAAGAGAATAAAAATTAATTTGCAAATGACAGTAACATTTGTCAATCATATTCGTTCAACAAAACTCTTTTAACTTTTGGAGACTCTTTGGAGATTGACACACTATGAACGACAACGAGTTGAGTCTTGGAAAAAAATCAATTTGAATGCAAGCAAGCCCCAATATTGTCTGCTATCTCACAAACGACACCCACAATATGGGTGCTGTGGATATTGCGCAGTCAGCTGTTCTTGAGGTTTTGGGCATTTCAATTCACTGTGACCACCGTTGGAATGATTATATTTAATATATTTGATGTGTCGAAAGAGGCGACCAAGTATCTCCATTTTCTAAAACGGTGTAAGACATACATCATTCCTCCTGACCTACGCACTTTATCACTTCTATTCAGCCGAAGATGGAATACAAATCGCACATTTGGGCAAGGTCTTCAAAATCTCTCCCTGGAGTTCCTGGACCGTAATATAATAACGTGCGATATATTTATTATAATAATAATACTGTAGTGCCAGTCCGAAAAGAACATAGGCCGAGCCCTCTCACCATTTTGAGCTGTGCGTGTTATATTTGTAATCAAAGTGGTGGGACCTACAGTTTATTGCCGAATCCAAACGGTGTGTGAGAGCTTTTCATAGGCAACTCTCGTAGGTTTGCCCTTTACTGCCGAGAGATAGCGCAGTATAGAAAAATGTTTCTATGAAAAGATGTTGTTAGCCCCAGTCCAGGCTTGAACCGGAGACCTTTCGGCTCGCAGTCCAACGCACTAACCACTGAGCTACCGACGCTAGGGAATGAAAATATTTCAATATAAAAAATCGTCGGGTGTGTAAGGGACATACATGACCTGATTCCATCACGTCGTGTTTTCTCTCGTTCGACTTGGGCATCGAACCAAGCACACCACTCGCAGTCCACTCGGCTCTTAAAAGAACCACGAATTACAGAAATAATTCGTTGTTCAATCGCACGATACGTTTGTGGACAATCTCCAAACATCCATTTTTCGCGACAGTTTTAATATTGGCAAATTCAAAAAACAAACATCCACCACTGACACTACTCTATCTTTTCTCCCTTTTTCACCTGCCCAGTGGTAGCACCGCATAGAAAATTGTTTTCTATGAAAATATGTTGTAAGACCCAGTACATGCTTGAACCTGTGCTTTGAACCTGGACTTTCGGTGCAATGTACTAACCGCCTTTGTTTGTTTTAAATCTTTAGAAAAAAAAAGGTCAATCTAGTGTATGCAGTCCAAATTTCTGAGTATTTTCTATAATAATTAATGAATACACACAGATAGATGGAAGTTTCTGGAAAAAGTTTAGAAGATATTCTAAACTTTTGTTTAATTAAAAGGCAGATTAATGAAATATGTTGGGTAAACACAGAGAATAGGCAGATTATTGAAATATTTTGGGAAAAGACAAGTCTTTTGGTATTATTTACTTACAATTCGATTTACCTAAGCATTTATATAAAGATTGATTGGTTTGGTGGTGTCTATCAGTCATAATATCGCACACAGAAAAATCCTCTTTTTGCATGAGGTTGGAAGAATGAAAAAGTTAGTTGTACCAACTAACATCATTCGGTAAAATCGAATGGTATACAAATTTGCTGACGGAACTTCCATATTAGCCTATACACATGAAATATTAGTCTATACACACTCCTAATTGTTCTAAATCTGTTCTAAATTGGTTGCAGAACAAACTACAACTCTTTTTACTTTGACAATAACAACCGCCTAAGCGGTTGAGAGAATCGAATAAGTTGGTTGGGCAAAGAGTTGGTTGGCACAAAAATCTCTATTCTGTGTGCGGGGTTTAGAATCCCGGCACTGCACATTCATATAATTTAAAATCGGAAATGACTCTAAGTCGACAAATATTTTTAACATAAACTGTTTTGGGTCACTTTTTAATGTGGTAATCATGATTTAGTACTATAATTAATAAACTGATTACCAAACACTTTTATGATTTAAAAAAACAAAAAATTATAAAAAAATTTAATTAATTAAAGAACTGAGTAGACCACATGGTTCATGCTGTTTCCCTATTTGGTTTCTTAAGTGCGACGAATTCTTAGATTCCTCATTTTTCATTCCACTAAATATTATTAATTTTGTCTGTGTGTTTTTTTTATTCTCACCAAGGAGTTTGCAATAATTTTACACTTGGCTTAACACATTGATTTTGACTGATTTTTCGCACGCTTTAGCAGCGTTACCCTCATATTCTACACAGCAACTAAATATTTTTTTCTCAAATTTTTTCTGTTTTTCGATACGATCGCGCGTTTTGCTTCTAATTAATTAATCAAATCAAATCATTGATTAAGCAATAACTAAGTGGGAACTTTGTCTAAAGTTTGCGGTTTTCTGAGGAGGTCTGGAACACAGAGAAAAAAATTGATGAATAGCTGCTGCGAGGGTCGCCCAAAGGGGTCGCCGACTGGGTTGGGTAGCAATTCAAAACTCACGCTGCAAACGGACGGACGGGGCCGAGTTGCAATTGTACAAGTTGTTTTTATTAGTAGTGATCATGTAGATGATAATGAAGACGATGGCCGCAGGAGAAGGAAGACCCCAGATATAACTGGTTTTTGCTGTAGCTCTGTTTTTTTTGTTATTTTTTTTTTTTGTTTGTGTAGTTTTAATTTGCCGCTTTGCTGATTTGATTTGC
Source organism: Dryomyza anilis (assembly GCA_951804985.1). Lineage (NCBI taxonomy): Eukaryota > Metazoa > Arthropoda > Insecta > Diptera > Dryomyzidae > Dryomyza > Dryomyza anilis. The sequence continues at coordinate 122,243,669 of OX638130.1, read as the reverse complement.
CTTCATTTGTTGTAGTTGTTTACATTTTGAGCGCGTCATCATCAACAGGTTTGGCGCGCTTTTTTCGAATGTTGGTTTAAGCATTTTTTGTTGCTTGTTTTTGCAAAGTTTTTTGCATGAAGAAAATCTGCAGTAAAAGTGAATCCAATTCAAGTGGGCCATATGGAAGCGGCAAAAGGAAAACAAATTGCCAACACTTTTTCACCTCGATTGATATTTATTGCCAGGCGCTCAATTTTATTGCAATTTGGTTTTAGCTAATTTTTAATTTTTAGCGCAATTATTTTGAACGTTAATTAAAAAATTACAATTATTATTTTTTAATTTTTTTTTTTTTTTAATCTGTAGCATGTGTCTCCATTGCAATGCGTTCGTTCATCATATTTTGTGCTAATCATATAATTACATATTGTTGTTAAATACTTTATGCTTTAATGTGTGTGATTTATTTTTATTTTTTTCATAAAAATCAAAAAATAAATAACAAAAATAATTGCTGCTGCAAACAACTGAGACGGACAGACAGACAGACAGACAACTGAGCAACACGATGACAAAAGCAGCCAACGAGAAATTTGTTTATTGTTGAAATTTTCAATTTGTGAAACTCGTGCTAACAAGGCTTTAACGTGCTAACTAATATTATATTTTATTACCTTGTTTAATTTTTCCACCCGTTCGTTTGTCGTTCGATCATCATCATCATGATCATTTTTGTATTTTTCTTATTATAATTTTTTGGTTTGTATTGATCACAGAGACGTTTGCCGCATATCTATGAAAAAAATCGAACCACAAATTGTCAGCTGAACAGTGTTGCGATCACTTAGCATATGCGTCCTAAAACCTTTTCATAATTTTGTTTAACGTTTAACAAAAGCTGTTTTTACCGTTTGTTGACTCTTGATCACATTGCTCAAAATATTTTTGTCAAATTTGTCATTTGACTCCAATTATCATCAATCAATCGAGCGCTCGATTGCTCTCGATTCATCCGTCCATCAATACATCCAACCAACCGTCCATCAATCGCCGCACGTTGTGTTTGCCTGATCGTGATTTGTAAATTTAGTTCTTGATAACTCGATCTACATATATGAATGAATAAACTGAGTGAGTGACTTGACTGACTGAGTGATAGCGCTGTGTCAACTTGCACAAAGTTTGCAAAAAATAAAAATTAAATATGCAATTTTATGAACACTTTATGTCCAACGCATTAATGTTGAAAATATATTAAAAACAAAAAAAACAGTAAAGAAGGTTTGGTCACAATGGAAATTTTAAAGTATGGAAATTGTGATAGTTGATGTGATAAAGAATTGTTAGATCGTCACTATCATGCCAAAGGGGCGAATGTGTAATTTTTGACATTTGCCGTTTCTTTTTACATTTTTGGATGTAGTTTTTCCTCAAGTATACTGTGCCAAAATCGTGTGGGTATTTTGTTGGATATTTGTAGCCAAAAAAGACAAAACCAAAAGAGCGAATTCGAAAAATTGAAAATCTTGTCAATCCAAAAGGGCGAATCGTTCAGTTTTTTTTGCCATAACTCTTTATTGGTACTAGATAAAATAGTGGTGTAAAAGCATTCATTGTTTGTTTTTAAAGCACCTATCGATTATCATCATTATTTTTTTTTTTTTGAATTTTTGTCATTTGTTTGGCAAATTTTAAATATTGATGCCAATCGATAGGTGCTTTAAAAGCAAACAATTAATGCCTTTACATCACTATTTTATCTTGCACCAATAAAGAGTTATAGCAAAAAAACGAAGAATTTAAAAAAAAAATTTAATCTTGTCACCAAAGGGCGAATCTTTTCGTTTTTTTGCTATAACTCTTTGTTGGTGCAAGATAAAATATTGGTGTAAAGGCATTAATTGTTTGTTTTTAAAGCATCTATCGATTGGCATCATAGTATAAAGTAAAATTCACAAGCAGATGTTTGTGTTATACAAACAAATTGACAGATCACAGGTCACAATCAACCGATCACGCCCCTTTTCAATCCCAGACAGTGTAAATGTATAAGTAATGTAACTTTGAAGTTTCATTTATCTAGCTCTTCTAGATTTCCTATAAATTTTATTTCCACAGACAGACCTTCTGGAAGTTAAAAGCGGCGTAACAAACTGAATATACCCTTTCACTCCTAGTGTTGATAAATATACACTGTGTTATTCCGTGAATTACAAGTATAATTCAGAAATATTTATTGTAAACGGAACATTTTAGGAATATTTTCGACAAACACACAGATAAATGAAAATTTGTGTGGTGCATATAAACACTACACCATTTACAAATGTAATTCAGAAAAAATCAATTGAAATTCAAAATATATCAATTGAAATTCAGAAATTCCAGTTTATATTCAAAAGAAATTCAGAAATTTCATTTGAAATTCAAAAGATACCAATTGAAATTTAGAAATTCCATTTGAAATTCAGAAGACATCAATTGAAATTCAAAAAATTTCATTTCAAATTTAGAAAATTTCAATTGATATTCAGAAATTTCCATCTGAAATTCAGAAATGTCTATTTGAAATTATTCTTGATATTCAGAAATTATGTTCTAATGTATTAAAAAGTAATTAAGAGCAATTATTCTTATTATGCAGAAGTTTTTATTCTTTGGTGTTTTCACGAAAAGAACAACAAAGTATAGTTATACAATACAGCGGCGTCCGTATATATATGAATTCCCTCTTTTTAAGCTCAAAGTCGGAGTTAAATTAAATCTGCATAATGCCTAACCATAACCCAAACTCTGTCAAAAATGTCCATTTGAAATTCAGAAATTTTCATTTGATATTCAGAAATTTCCATTTGAAATTCAAAAAGTTTCCATTTGAAATTCAGAAATATCCATTTGAAATCATAAATTTTCCATTTGAAATTCAGAAAGACTAATTTGAAATTCAGAAGTTTTCATTTAAAATTCAGAAATTTCTATCTGAAATTCAGAAATTTCTATTTGAAATTCAGAAATTTTCGTTTGAAATTTAAATGGAAATTTCTGAAGAAAATTTATCTCGAAAAGGTTATTCAATTTTTTGAAATTTTAAATGCAGATTTTGAGTATATTTTCGGATTGTTCATAATACATTGCTTTGATACAAAACCCGTCTTTGTTTGCTTAAAATCTTTTGGAAAAATATTTTTAAACTGTCTTGAGCCTGTCTTCAGAACCCGAGATAAAATTCTTCTAATTAATCTGACACATTTGCGGCATTTTTCCGACAAATACACAGATAAATAGAATTATTTGTGAATCCTATGGCAGATTTTAAAAGTATATGAAATTTTAAAGGCAGACTCCCGACATATTTTGCGAACGGGCAAAAAAATAAGCAGCATTTGATACAAACTTTGCCTTTGGCTCCGTAAAATCTTTCGACCAATTATTTTAAAACTTCCTTGAGACTTTCAAATATTTTGTCTTGAGGAATCAATAAAATTAATTGAAATGTCAGTTAAAATCTCAAACATTAAAATTCGTTTATATAAAATCAGCGCAATAAAAGTTCCAAACATTAAAACGAGAAGAGATTTTATGTTTAGTAAATTTGGTTAATGCAATAGTTTTTGATTTGAGTTTTTAACATTTTTTTTTTTTTTCAATTTCACATATTATAAAAGGGTTATTGTCAAACCATTGAATGTGACATCATTTCAAGTCGGGCGGCACAGTTCAAAGTTATTGTCAGTGTTTTTTTTTTTAATAGATACATTATGTATAATCTTTTATAATGGCCGGGAGCGACTTTTGTTTGTTTGGCCATCAGAGTTAAGAGTATTTTTAATGGTTTCATATTTATTACCATGGCTTAGATGTATTTTTTTTCTTCTATTTTTTGTCTAATTCAATGCAATAATAAAAAATAATAAAAAAAAAATGTGAGAGATTTTATGAGGACATAACAGATTCCACACGTTGACAATTGGTGCGTTATAGAATTGCTATAACAATTGTTGTATCGGTTGATTGTCATAAAATGGAGATTTGGATTTTTGTTACTTTACTCAAATGAATTTTTAACTTTAATGTTAAATGTATTTATTGAGTATATGAAATTGTATAGGTAGCTTTAAATTGAATTTAAATTTTATGAATTCGGTTATTATCGAAGGTGTGACATTTTTTGTAAAAGTTCACATAAAAGTCAAAATATCTGGAATTCTATATTCTATTCTATTCCCACAAACTATTTCATATTTATTACCATTTATCTCCGTATTTGTCGAAAATATGCATAAAATGTTCTAGATTAATGCCGGGAATTTTATGTGGGAATATTAATATCCTAAGACAAATGTTTCGGGAGGCAGATTATAAACATTTTTTTTTTAATTGAAGCATTTTTGTTTATTTCTAGTTAATTTATTAATTAATATGATTAAATATTTAATCAATTCAATTAAAGATCGTATTGGCGATGAATCAATTAAAAATTAATTGTATTGATCAAATTTTTTGCTATATTTACACCTATATTTTTTTTGAAGATTACCAAGGTTAAATTTCTGTCATCTTATATGGAGAAAATGTGAGACAAACTTGTAAATAGGCTTTAAAATTTTACAAAATTTGATAACCTGCTATACAATTTCCTAAATCTTTCATTTATCCGTATATTTCTCAGAAAAATGCCCGAAATATGCCCGAAAAATACCGGCAATTTTTCGGCTCAAATTTTCAGCACGGTTAAGGCAAATTTTAAACATTTTTTACGAAATATGTTAAACTGAGGGAAAAATATTCTAAAATCCAGAAAGAATCAAAATATATACGGATCTGGATTTCGAAAAAACATTTATAAAAGAAGACGAACTAAGAGCAATCATTCTTGATATCAGATATGTTTTTTCAGTTTTCTTCACAAAATTGTGTTTCGTGTAACTGTTCGTTTTTCGATTTTGCTTTAACTGTAATATTCGCTATTGTGTCTTGTTTTGCATTATCCGTCTGTCATCGCCATCTGTTTGTAGTGTTTCTGTCTGTCAATATGTTTAAAGTAACTAAGAGCAAATATTCTTGATATGCAGATATTATGATCTTAGGTATCAAAAAGTAAGTACGAACAATTATTCTTAATATACAGAATTTTTATTCTTTGGTGTTTTCACGAATAGAACAATAAAGCATAGTCATACAATATGTATCCGTTTATGTATGAATTCCCTCCCTGTAAGCAGAGATTTCCTATTTCCTAACCATATCCAAACTAAGAGCAATATTCTTGATATGCAGAAATAATGTTTTTATGTATCAAAAAGTTAGTAGAAGCAATTATTCTTGTTCTTAGGTATCAACAAAGTAAGTAGAGCAATTATTCTTGATATGCAGAGGTTTTGTTTCTTTGGTATTTTTAGGAGTAGAACAAAAAAGCATAGCCATACAAGACAGCGGCGTCCGTTTATAGATGAATTCCCTCCGTGTAAGCAGAGATGTCCTAACCATATCCAAACTAAGTAACTATTATGATATGCAGAAATCATGTTTTTAGGTATCAAAAAGTTAGTTAGAGCAATTATTCTTGATATGCAGAGGTTTTTATTCTTTGGTGTTTTCACGAATAAGTAACTAAGAGCAATTAATCTTGATATGCATAAATTATGATCTTAGGTATCAAAAAAAAAAGTACGTACAATTATTCTTAATATACAGAATTTGTATTCTTTGGTGTTTTCCCGAATAGAACAATAAAGCATAGCCATACAACACAGCGTCCGTTTATGTATGAATTCCCTCCGTGTAAGCAGAGATTTCCCACTTCCTAACCATATCCAAATTAAGAGCTATATTCTTGATATGCAGAAATAATGTTTTTATGTATCAAAAAGTTAGTAGAAGCAATTATTCTTGATATGCAGAGGTTTTTATTCTTTCGTGTTTTCACGATTAGAACAATACAGCAGCGTCCGTTTATATATTAATTTCCTCCATGTAAACAGACATTTCCTATTTCCTGACCATTTCCAAACTCTGTCAAATATCTGCCTTCAATAATCAACAAAATTGTATAAGCTGCTATACGTTTTCTTCCAGTTATCTCGGTATTTTCCGCAAATATGCTCCAAAGAAAATTACCAGAAATGTTTTCTCGGAATAGTTTTACAATTTGTCTATTAATTTATACCAACACGTGTATTTTATATATATTTTTATTTATATTTTAAACACATCTTGTCGTTTATTTATGGTTAATTGCATTTTTTCCAGTTTGTCGTTAGTTTATTCGTCATTAGTCACTTTATTTCCGCATTTTTTTGCGTTTTTTTTTTCATATTTTTTTTATTAAATTTCTGTTCAAGTCAAGTCATAATGTGGGTTGTGATTGGCTTTAATCAAATTGGCAAAAAATACTTCAACATTTTTGGCAGAATACACGTTTTTTCGACAATATTTTGCCATATAATTTGTTTGATTTGCTACAGAAATTAAAAGTGAAGAGACTCAAGTTCAAGGTGAGCGCAATTTATAATTTTTATTGCTATAGGAAACAAATTTGTGTAGTATTTTATATTTTTAATTATAAATATATTTCTTTTTACTTGTATGACCTAAATTCGCATATTTTACACAACTGAATGAATTTGTATTTTTTTTTTTTTGTTTTTCTATTTTTAAAAACCATTTATTAAGTCTACGAAAAAAAGCCATTAAATAACTCTCATTCATAACTTTTGTATTGGAAATCGCTAATTTCATTCACTTGCTAGACGTCGCCTAAAACCAATAACTCGAAACTCGAAAAAGTCGTATATATCGCGCGCTTCACTAAAACATAGCGATATTTCCTGTGCAGACAAAACGGAAATAGCTGATTAAATTTATTAGGCAACACTTGGCTTTAGGCTACAACTAATTTAATGAATATTGTCTTTTGTCCAACGAAAAAATAACTAATAGTTTTCGAAAATTATGCTGTCTCGTACGATATACTTAATTTAGTCTACACCAACATTACGAGACCCTCTGGTGACCGGTCGCGTGTACTGAGGACACTTGGTGCTTAGTGCTCGTAATCTACAGTTTTAAAAAGCGAAATCTTTATTACTAGAGTTGGCTTTGTTTGTAGAATTTCTACGAAACTCGTTAAAAACAAATATCGCCTATAGCGTAACTAATTAAAACACATTCGGCTCTTTAAATCATGAAACACGTTTTAATTTTTTTGGTTTATTTTGAATTTTTATTAAACATTTAATCAAAAGCGCAGATTAAAAAAAAAACAAAAAGCTGCTACCAGAACCTAGCTCGCTGCTTCTTGGAAGCGCAACATTTCCATCACAACATGGTGAAGTTGCTACCGAACGAAATCTGATCACAACAAATTGGAGACTATGCGCGCGACTTCGATTAATTGCTTATTTTGTATGTTTTTTTTAATGACTTTTGTGCCTCAAATCATTGGGTCGAAATGCATTTTTTTCGATTTAGATTTTTTTAAGAACCCCTTTAAAAAGACTTTGTTGAAATGAGGTGCCCAACACAGAGCAGCCACCGCCAAATTAATGACCCGCCTTTAATGAAGCAGCCGCTTTCGTGTGATTTACATGAGAAATCATTAAAATTACTTTGTAGTCACAAAATACGCAGTTGGCCCAGCCGCGTTGACACTTTTTTCAAAACCGATTAATGTCTTCGGAGGCCCAAATCAACATAATCTCATAATTTCATGACTAATGCGGTCTGTACCACAAATAAAGCTGATCGTAAGTCATCCGACCACCAGTGAGTTTTTGTGAGCTTTTGGTGATTTTTAGTATTTTTCACGGGTTTTATGAGTATATAGGCCACAACTTTGTGGTAGCAGTTTGTGTCACTTTGTGGTTGAGATGAGTATAACATAAAACTAAGATTTGCCAATATGGTTTTCGAGGAATTATGAGAATTTTTAATTTAGTTAAAGGCTTTTTTAAGACGGGAAATTTTTGTCTGTATTTGTATGAATTATTTAATTTTTTTTATATTATTTTAATTTGAGCTATCAATGGAAATATAATTTTTTTTGGAGTAAAATTCAATTTTTAAAATATATTGAATTTGTAGTAAAAAATATAATTTTTAGTGAAAAGTTGAATTTTTAGTGAAAAATTGAATTTTTATTGAAAAATTGAATTTTTAGTGAAAATTTGAATTTTTTAGTGAAAAATTGAATTTTTAGTAAAAATTGAATTTTTAGTGAAAAATAGAATTTTTAGTGAAAATTTGAATTTTTAGTGAAAATTTGAATTTTTAGTGAAAATTTGAATTTTTAGTGACAAATTGAATTTTTAGTGAAAAATTGAATTTTTAGTGAAAAATTGAATTTTTAGTGAAAAATTGAATTTTTAGTGAAAAATTGAATTTTTAGTGAAAAATTTAATTTTTAGTGAAAAATTTAATTTTGAGATAAAAATTTAATTTTTTAGTGAAAAATTGAATTTTTATTAAAAAATTTAACTTTAGTGAAAAATTAAAATTGAATTAAAATCATTAGGTTGTAAAAAATAATTTTCGCTCATGTATAGGCTATATCACCCTTCGGACACCATAGTATCCTCATCAAAATTTCATTAAAATTGGTTCGGCGGTTTGGTCGTGATGCTGGAACAAAGAGACAAAACCGGACGGAAAGGTATTCAGTACTTAACATAGAGTTCAGTCCAAATTTGTTCAGAGTAATTAAAACAAGTTAGTAGCCGCGGTAGCTCAGTGGTTAGTGCGTTGGACTGCGAGCCGAAAGGTCCCCGGTTCAAGCCTGGACTGGGGCTAACAACATCTTTTTATAGAAACATTTTTCTATACCGCGCTACCTCTCGGCAGTAAATGGCAAACCTACGAGAGTAAAACATTGCCTATGAAAAAGCTCTCACCCGCCGTTCGGATTCGGCAATAAACTGTAGGTCCCACCACTTTGAGTACAAATATAACACGCGCAACTCAAAATGGTGAGAGAGCTCGGCCTAAGTTCTTATAGGACTGTAGGGCCAAACTATTATTATTATTATAATTAAAACAAGAGCCCTCTGGCGTTGTATTTCAGATCTAATTTTTAGTATTTTTTTTTAGTCTGGCTTACTACAAAAAGTCCGAAATTTGTTCTTGGGGTTCAGAGATATGTATTTAGATTCTGGTGGTAAAATTAGCAGTTTAGATAAATTGGTACTTAATACAGAGTTACTATTTAAAAATTGTCCCAAATCAGTTCAGACGTTACAGAGTTGTACAAATTATAAAAATTATAGTTTTAATAGTAAAAAAACTATTAATTATATTGTCGTTGTAGAACGAAAAGTCACCAAATACATTAATATTGTCAATAGTACAGTAATTGATTTAATAGTAGACAAAAAATAAATATTTTCATACAAACTAAAAAATATTTTTATAGTATTTAGTAGTATTTAATGGGAATTACCGATCGAATTAATAGTTTATCCTATTGACCAATTTCAATACCATTGATTTTATGGCATTTTTTAGTTGCCTCATTTTTTAACCCAAAAGCCGTTAATGGGTTAACAAACTTAGAGCTCATTTCAATTCGCTTTAATTACAACAACCTGGAATTTTGAAATTTTCTATATGTCGAAATGTCATAAAACTCTGCGCAGTTGTTGTGCTTTAACTGAATGAAGTTCGCCGACGCCATCATGACTTGAAGAAATCGAAAACCAATACAAATCGCTGAGAAGAATATGCAAAAATACGAAACGACAACGACAACGACGACGATGGCGATGACGACAAAAGCGATCGTTTTGTATGGTTACATTTTATGCGCAATAAAAAGTGTCGTTTTGACACTTTGACATGCCATAAATTGAGACAGCAATTTAATTGTCAGTCAAGATTTAAAACGTGATACATTGCGGTCAAACGTACAACATTCTGCGTTGATTGTCATAAATATTGACACAATATATGCGATATACACCGAGAGAGATACTCAGATACCGGCTTAATGCGATTTATAAAATATAAAATGGAAAAAAATAAATAAAAGTATTGAAAAAAAAACACTAAACTGTCATGACGTTGCTGGCAACGTAGGCAACATCGGCGTCGTCGTCGTCGTCGCATTGATTTGACGTTTCAAAAAGTTGACATGGCTTTTGTGTCAAAATGCGCGCGCTATGCTTTGAGGTTGTCATACCAGGCACCAACACACAGTCAGACACTTAAGTCACAGAGTCGACAACAATATGGCGATCGAGCAGACATTTTCAATATTTGAATTTACGAACGCATCAAAGCTGCTGTCGACTTTAAGTGGTTTTTATTAAAAAGAACAAAAAAAAAACTGAACACAAAAGCGCATTGTGTGACATTAAAATTGAGTAATATAAAAAAAAAAACGAAAATAAATGAACATATTTTATTGTAAAAATGTTATTGAAAAATATGCATTTTAATTGCTGTAATTATAGGCAGATCGTTGAGTTACTGTCATAAATTATAGACGAGTTCCGTTTACGAAGAACGTGTTGGAGACACAAAGCAGTTAATTGCAATGTTTTGTCTCGATTTATGTTTGTAAATTGCAAATTACAAATTTCATTGTTTGCTACGGCAGCAATATCTACAGCAGCAACCACTACAGCAGCAACATCTACAGCAATAACTACAGCAGTCGCAGCAACAGCTCCTAAAGCCAAATCGCATAAATGCCATATTATAGTTTATTTCGCAGGCTCTGGCAACTCTTGTTCGTAATTATTTATTTGCCATTCCCAAAGCCGCCGTGTGTGAATCACTCGTATTCAGACCCCAACAACGTCGATGGCCGGCCGGCCGGCGTTGGTGCGGCGACACTCAGACTCACAGTTGTTGCTACTATTTACAACAAAAATGCAATCATAGTTGGTAATTTTATTATTAAGTAAATTGTCGTCGTAGTCGTAGTCGTCACCGTCGTCGTCTCGTTTTTCTCTGGTGCGACCAAGTAAAGCGCTCTCCGCCACGCCATCTGTTGGTAGCCATGTCAGGTTTTTTTAAATTTTTATATTTTATACACCCAACAGAAAAATACTGTATTAAAAACAATTAAAAACGACTAAAAAATAAATACATTTGTAGTTGTTATACTTTCAAAGACAATTGTTCATATTTCAATTGAATTTATGCTTTTGTTTTTGTTAAAAAAAGTTAAAAAAAACTACGCAAATTTATCGAATTTATTTAGACAACTATTTCTATATAAAAGTTAAATTAGTACATAATGCTTTTATATTTACTACATATTGCTTTTATTTATTATTCGAAAAACTACATTTTCTATATTTAAAAAAATATATTTTTAAATTCATTTTCAGTAAAATAATATTAAATAAATGTATATTGAAAATAACAAAAACTACATTATTTAAAAACAACTACACAAATTGATCGAATTCTATACCCAAATATTTCTATATAAAAGTAAAATATCTACATAATGCTTTTATATTTACTACATATTGCTTTTATTTATTACTCGAAAAACTACATTTTCTAAATTTAATAAAAAAATATATATTTTTAAATACAGTTTTCAGTAAAACAAAGTTAAATAAATATGTATTGAACATAACAAAAACTACGTTTTTTTAAAAATAACTACACAAGTTGATCGAATACATAATATTTCTATATAAAAGTAAAATTTCTACATAATGCTTTTATATTTACTACATATTGCTTTTATTTATTATTCGAATAACCACATTTTCTATATTAAATAAAAAAATATTATTAAATACATTTTCAGTAAAACAAAGTTAAATAAATATGTATTTAAAATAAAAAAAAAACTAAATTTTTTAAAACCAACTACACAAATTGATCAAATTTCTATACCCAAATATTTCTATATAAAAGTAAAATTACTACATAATGCTTTTATATTTAGTGCATATTGCTTTTATTCCTAATTCGAAAAACTACATTTTCTACTTTTGCATTTTTAAATACATTTTCATTAAAACAATGTTGAATAAATATATATTAAACATAACAAAAACTAAATTTTTTAAAAACAACTACACAAATTTATCAAATTTCACATGCTTTTATATTTACTACATATTGCTTTTATATTTAATTTGAATATTTCAATTTTAGTGTATTTTGTAGTAGCATATTTTTAAATACATTTTTTCCTGGCACAAAATATAATAAATACATATGAATTGAAAATGCAGTAAAACTAATTTTTTTGTAAAACAATTACATATATTTTATTAATTTGACTGTATGTGATTTTTATTGGGTGTACGTCGTCAGTTCATTCGACTGCGCACGTCTTTTGATCGTCGCACCGTCTATGGCTCATGTGTTCGAACGAATGACAAATGTCATTCATTCATTCATGGAACAAATTGCAATTACCTGTCGGAACACATTTCGAAAGTAGTCAATTGACATTTTTGCCGACTAGGCAGCAACATGTTGAGCACAACTATTTTTAGAGCGCCTAACTAAAACTGGTACTGGTACTGTCAGGTGGCAACATTTCGACAGTCAGGCGTATAAAAGTATTTCAATTTTGTAAAATTCTTTACGACAGTAAGTGATAAATTTACGTTTCATTCACAGATCGTTGCATAGCTGATATTATCTTCCCGAAATAATAATATCGCATATTCATAGCTTTGTATATTGCGATATTTAAATTTTGGATCGATGGTTTGTTTATTTGTTATACCCTACACTAGAAATTAAAGGGAAAATTCACTTTGATCATGTGTTTCTGAAACCAAGCATGGCTATTATGGATAACGTTTTAGCTATGCCCGTCTGCAGATAAATATATGTCCATCTATTGGTCTGTTGAAATCACGTTTACACAAAAACAAGTGGAGCTAGATCAAAAAAAAATCAGAATTTAGATAACTTGTTTAATAATTTGCCGACTTGCTGCCTGGTATTGGAAATAGGCGAGATTGGAAGATCTGAAGCTGTGATCCGCCTAATTGTATAAAATACATGGGTCATTCCACACCAAATCAAATTTGAGATTTTACCTTTTGGCAACTGATAAAGGGTATCGAGACATGCACTAAACATTTTTTTTTTATTTTTTCCGACCACTACTTCCAGAGATACAGTGGCTCAAAGTTGGAAAAAAAAGTGCCAACAATCACTTTTGTATGGTTGTTCATATTTAAATATCTCTTGAACTAGAAATGCTAGAAACTCTGTTAATGGCTCGTTTTAAAGCTAATAGAAAAAGCTTTTAGAAAAATTAAGTTGTAATTTCCAAACGGTAACATGTGGCCCGTGGTCATTATCCTTGCACTTCAAAATTGTGGTCCTTAAAAAGGACCCTTTTTAAAATTCTGAAAAAAATCCTAAATTTTCGTCAATTTCTTGTTAATGTTCATGCAAAATTTCAAGATGGTATTTTGATTGCATCATATTTTAAAAAATAATTTTCTAAATAATTTTCATTGATATCGAAGAAGGTGAGATCCAAACGCTGGTCGATTTGGTGTGGAATGGCCCACATATATCTCATAAAGCACACCACACTAAGGTAGACTTTAACTGTGCCAGCCAAAATTACTCTCTTTTACATTACATTTTTTTGTTGCGAACCGACTTGTGTTGCCCTAAAGAACAAAACAAATACGGTACACCATACTTAACCGACGAGTGCTCAAATAAAAACAACTGTCCTACGATTTAAATGTTGCAGTTATTTTTAGTATTCGTAAACCCTGTTGACCTCTGGACTAGAGATGGGCACGCGACAACGAGCCCATCTCTAAATTTAAAGGCACGCACGAGAACCACGATAAAACACGGGATAAATAAAGACACGAAGAAGCACGACAAAACACGAAAAAAGCACGGAATTACATGAAACAAGGAAAAACGTGAAAAATAATATTATAAACAGGGACTAAAACCCTTTAGAATATCTGTTCCTGTTCTGGTTCAAAGATTTTTAAAATCCGATTCTGGTTTCAACCAAAAAATTCTATGGGTTCCGATTTCGGTTCCACACATGTTATCCGGTTCCACACATATATTATAAACAGGGACTACAACCCGTTAGAATATCGGTTCCTGTTCTGGTTCCAAGATTTTTAAAATCCGATTCTGGTTTCAACCAAAAAATTCTATGGGTTCCGATTCCGGTTCCACACATTTTATCCGCTTCCACATATATATTATAAACAGGGACTAAAACCCTTTAGAATATCGGTTCCTGTTCTGGTTCCAAGATTTTTAAAATCCGATTCTGGTTTCAAACAAAAAATTTTATGATCTCCGATTCCTGTTCCGCAAATTTTTAATGACGGTTCCGATTCTGGTTCCGGCTTCAAAAATCGAAATGATTCTGGTTACAATTCCGGTTCTATGCGGTCCCAGAGTGGGACTAAAACCCTTGGAATATCGGTGTCGGTTCTTATTCTAAGATTAAAAAAACGGTTTAGATTCCGGTTCCAACCCAAAAATGTTATATGGGTTCCGATTCCAGTTCCACACATTTTTAAATCAGTTGCAGTACCAGTTCTTTATGGTTCCTCTTTATAAATAATTCAAAAATTAACTTTGGTACTGTTATATTATCTGAATCCGAACCTCTCCGGAATCGGAACCTGTCGGGGATCGCAAAGAACCGTATTTGGATCCGGAATCGGAACCGTTATTAAAAAAGTGTCGAACCGACACCGATATTCCAAATTGTGTTTGTCCCTGGTTAGAATACCACGAAATTTTTCTATTCTGATGCTGGAAGTAAAGGGTTTTTTAAATTGGAGTAGAAACTAAAAAAAATATCTTAATGGGCGTGTGTCTGATTTTGGAGAGACGGACACGCACAGGCCCGACAACAACTAGCACGCATGGAGATTTGCACGCACTCAGATTTTTGGGCGTGACACAAAAAAAGTACGGCACGCGTCCATCTCTACTCTGGACCACTTTAAATGGTTTGTGTATAATATTTGTAGTTGGTAAAAATCGACTATAAATACCATAGTTCGTACTAACTGCATTCTATATACTCCATACTCCAACTATATATCGGGGATATTCCATTTTAACTCAACGAAAAAATAAAAAATTTAAACATCTTTGAAATTGATAAAATTTAGTATGAGCGTTCTCTCATATTAAACCAAGAAATATGAAAATTTTAAACCTTCTACCTTCTATGGTTCCTGAAAAATGGCGGCGTAAAAAGTGAAAAAATAGATAAAAACTCACAAAGCTTGATTAACTTAATTGCCTTTATCTTAAAAACTAGTTTATGTACAAAATCAATTGAGGTATCATTTGAAAGGTATAAAGATAGCCTTTAATATGGCATATAACTATATTTTTGTGACCAAAGGTTAAAGGTCATTACCACATGATTTAAATTTTGGAATTATATTTCTCAAAAACCCATATTTTTAAAATTTTCAAAAAAATATATGTTATTCCTGATTTTCTTCTTGACATTTATGTTAAATGTCATAGGTGTATTCATATTTGTTCATGAGTTATAAATAAAAATGTGAAATCAAGTTAACTTAATTGCGTTTATCTAAACAAGTAGTTTACATACATACATACATACATACATACATACATACATACATACATACATACATACATACATACATACATACATACATACATACATCAGTATCATTGAAAGGTATTTTTGAAAATTTTAAAAATATGCGGTTTTTAGAAATATCATTCCAAAATGTAAATCCTGTGATATTGACCTTAACCTTTAAAATTATATGCCATATCAGATTAATTAAATTAAGTCAACCAGATTAATTAAATTAAGTCAACTTTTTAATTATTTTTTTAGCTAGAGGTCTAACATTTATAAATTGTCTTAGTTTAATAAGGTACAGCATTTGTACCAAATTTAAATTATTTCTGACGGAGTAGGGGAAATCCGCTCGTTGATTTAAAATAAGGTGTTCGAATTTGTTTCAAGCGAAGTTATTCTCGCACGAATTCGAAAATTAGGTCAGAGATAATTATAAAATTATATTTTATTCGAGAATTAGTTCATTCTATTTTTATCAGTTAATGACAAATTTAACTTTTGTCCTAGAATCACTGAATTTGAGATATGTCGATTTTAAAATTTCTTAATTTTTAATCATTTTAGTTTTAGCACAATATGATTAATTCGAGAATGCTTTGACTTGAAAATTCTCACTATTAAAATGTGTATTTTGAGTATTCTTTTATAAACTAATGATAATGATGCATTCCAGATATGTCGATTTTTAATTAATTTTTTTTTGGTCTACACTATTTTATTCGACGTGTTTCTCACATGAATTCAAAAATTGAGTTATTTCGGAATTTATTTCCATTTATTCAAGAACGACTGCATTTGAGATATTTTACCGATACACCAAATAAATGCGTTTTGCGTATTTGAATTAAATAGCTTATACCGCTTCTGCACTCAACTTGACTATGAATTGCACTGTAAAATTGAAAATGAAAATATTAAAAATGTTTTAATTATTTCAACATTTAATCAAAATGAGTTGTTGATATATTTTGTGCCATGCACAACCATAACCTTTCCCAATTTTATGTTAATATCGACTTAATAAAACCCAATAACAAAACTCAATAGGTAGACTTTTAATCATTGTCAACTCAAGTGCACACAAGTTACATTATTCTTGGAAAATACTACCTTGAGGGACCTCCCAACAAGTCAGCGACTGTTGTTTTAACCACGATCGACGATCGCAAGCCACAACTTGAGCGAACTACTTCAAAAAATAACAATAATGATGTGACAATTTTTCAATAGGCTCTCATTTTTGTATAGTTTTTTTTTTTTACTCTACTTCACTCCGTAAATACAGACATACGACATACAAATGAAGCGTCATACCTACAACTTTAATAGTGTGGTTCATGACCACTTGACAAAGTACGAAGCAAATGTTAATATGACGTTCACGCTCGGAGCACTTCAACTCATGTCTGAACCCCACACTTTTGAGCGGGCAACTAACGAAGAAGCTGAAGAACAACAACAAGTTGAGAAAGAATTGACGTACTACGACGACGACGACGCAGACGACGACAACGACGACGACCAAATGACGATTTATGAAGTGATAGTTTGTCGCTCGTACATCTTCTACTCATGAGCGCCTTCCTCGTCGTCGGTCGTTCCACGTACAAGTGGCCTTCGTTCCAGTGCTGCATATTTGTTTATGGTCTGAACGATAGGCCGACCTGGCCAAGTGACGTTGTGTTTGTTGGTCACTCATCTTAACACGTTAGGTGATGAGGGCAGTTCACGACGAACAAGGGCCCTAAACTGTCAGGTTCTTGGAGGACAAATAAAAGTGAAGTGTGTATTTGCACAAACACTCACAAACTGTGCGCTTATACGATTCCTATTTCATGTCTAAGGGTTTTAGCAAGTTTTGTATATGCTAAGGATCAGATAGATATACACTGTATGCGCTTAAACTAATGTCAATTTTTCTCTTTTACAGATTATCTTGGCATCTCTAATTGTCACATGTCCAAATGCTCCGATAGAAATGAGGCAAAATACATCGCACTACCAGAACACGAACACTTATCCATCACATCAACGAATATTTCTAGTCTTCAATTCGCAACAGCAAACAATTCCTAGACCCAAGCAGCTTAATGAATATTAATCAGGAAAAATCCAACAACGGATACCAGCAGCGACATCCACCGCAACATCCACCGCCGCCGCCACCACCTCTACTCCCATCGCACATACCACTCGAGGATCTCGAATTGCAATACCTGAAGAAGGCCCACGCGCACGCCCAGGCTCAGGCTGCATTCGCCTACAACTACGAACGCCAGCTGTCGGCTGCCAGACAGCGTTCCGAATACGAAGCCTCTTCACCGAAATCGCAGCACTGCTCCTCAATGGTTATGTCTCCCAGTCGTCGACCAACATCGCCGCCGCGTGCTGCTGCTCATCCCATGAATATGCATCTCAATTCATTGGCTCACGCGCAGATGCAATTCCAGTCGCAGCTGCATCAGAAGCTTTCGGCGGCAGCTGCCGCAGCAGGCGCTGGACTACCGCATCCGCCCAATCATCTGAGCGCATATTTCCGCAATCCCTCATCGCCTGCCTGCGGATTACCGCCGCCCCCGCCAAATAATCAACATCAGCAGCAACAGCAGCCACCTAGCACTACAGCCACTTCGACTAGTGCTACCAGCAACTCACAGTCATCGCCAACGTCAGTAACCTCAGCGACATCAGCACACAATCCCCTAAATCATCTGCAGAACATGCAGCCCTTTGATTTTCGCAAAATAAGTTCCGCAGCTTTGAGCGCCTTCCCACCCATGCCAGCACGCATGAGTCCCAGTGAGATAGCCCACCACCATCAGCATCATCTGCAGCACCAGGCCGCACAACAGGCTGCTGTGCTGGCGCAGGCACGTCGACGCATGAATGAGGCTTCCACGCCATCCGAGAAAAATGCTGCAGTGGCTGCGGCGGCTGCCGCTGCTGCGCAAAGCAATCAGTTCTTCAATGCGATGGCCATGTCCGGTCATCCGCTACCCTTTCATTTGCCGCCACCGCCACCACCGCATGGAGCGTCTTTAAATACCTCGACGTCTGGCGGGCCGCCTGGTCTGACCAGTAACAAGGTGGCTGCAATAGCTGCTGCCGCAGCCGCCTCTGGTAATCCTGTGCCGCACAGTCTGCTCGCTTCTCATTTTCCTGCTATGCATCCAAATTTGGCACTGGGAAAACCGTCGACACGCGGCGCCAAATCACCTGATCTCGAGTCAAAATCAAAGAGCGGTGTGCATCAGCGTATAGACGCTTTGAATTTATGTCACTTACGTGAGGGTGGTATCTCCGGCATTACAGCCGGCAGATCACCCGGACAGCAACAACCGTCTTCCTCGTCATCGTCGTCTTCTTCGGCGAATTCAGCGAACTCAAACACATACCAAAGTCAACATCAGCACGAATCCAGTCATCCACATGCGCAGCGTCCGTCACACCATGAATCGAACTCCTCACAACAATCGCAACGCATGTCGCGACTCAGCTCATCCAGTGGTGCTGGAGTGCGTCCCGGTCGAAAGACACACTCTCCGGGCAAACGACAGTGGGGCTCACTACCTGCTAATCTTGGAACGCAGTTCATCAATCCGGTAACTGGAAAGAAGCGCGTTCAGTGCAATGTTTGCCTCAAGACTTTTTGCGACAAGGGCGCCCTTAAGATACACTTTTCGGCGGTGCATCTACGAGAGATGCATAAATGTACGGTGGACGGCTGCAGCATGATGTTTAGCTCTAGGCGTTCGCGCAATCGTCACAGCGCTAATCCGAATCCAAAGCTGCATTCGCCACATCTACGTCGCAAAATTTCGCCACACGATGGACGCAGCGCTCAACCGCATCCGTTGTTGTTGCAACCACCTAATGGTCTGATGGCTGGTATGAATCCCTTCGGTAGTTTCCCGCTGTTGACACCACCGCCGGATATGCGTCATCACCCAATGCAGAATATGGAACTGAAACATGGTCAGGATTATCTTCATCGTTCGTACATGGATGGTGCAATGTTGGGTCGTTACGAGTCACATGGCCGACATTTGCATAGTGCCGACGGCACTGTCGATGATGATGATGACGATGGCAGCATACTGGATGGCGGCATACATATCGGCGATGACGATGATGACGACGATGATGACGATGGTGAAGGCATTGTTGTTGTTGGCGAGGAGGGCGACAGTGTCTTGGACAAGACCAACTCAGAGGACTACAATACGGATGGTTGTGGTGATGAGACTTCGTTGGGCGATAACAGTCGCGACCACGAACATGTCACAGACTTTAGTCAGACCAAAGAACATGGCACAGATTCAAAACAGTTTGCTGATGAGATAGACCACCAAAGCAATGGCAGCAACGATGACTCACTCAGTGTCACAGATTCGTACAGCATGCGTGATGATTTGGATGCTGGCACTGCACAAGGTAGTAGTGCCGGTGGTGCGCCGCATACCTCCAGTTCAAGTTCTGGAAAACGCAAACGAAAGAGTCAGAATCCTGTACGCTGTACGGTGCAATCAGATGAAAACTCCTGTGATAATTCGTTAAACTTTGAAGAGGCAGCAGATTTATCAGTGAAGACGGCAAAAATAGGTTGCGAGGCGAGTGCATGTCGTCTTGCAGAAGCTGAAATAAAGCCAGAACACCCAAATAACACGGCGTCGTTGGATTTAAGTAACCGTCAAATCAAGTCCGAGAGTCCTACATCCAATGCAAATTCTAATCAAAGCAATGAAACCACTAAAGTGCTTCCATCGCCGCCACTGACACCCTCGACATCAACCAATGACACATCTGCCGTTGGTGCAATCAAAAAGACTCATTCACTAACAAGTACACCATTCAAAACAGAACCTATGGACGAGGCATACCACGAAGATGTGACGAATAATGATAATATTGACCAAAAACAACAGGAGCACTCATTAGATCTTTCAATAGCTTCGAATGCTGCTGAAGAACTGAACAACTGTTCCGAGCCCGCACTTGATGCAACATTCCTGCCACCGATTAAGCAGGAACCTTTCGATGAAACGACGTTTCACAGAACAAATGAGTCAAATGCTTTGCATGTGGCAGAAGATGAGGAAGAGGAGGAAGGTCGATATTTGCGCATTAAGCGAGAGATAATGGAAGATCACAGCGATATCAACCGGCTAAGCGAGGAGGCATCCATGTGCACTAACAATAATAATATACCCGAGAATCTGTCAGCAAAACCTCAAACCACAGATATCACAATAGAGCATAGTATACCGCCTGAAGAGGTCAATGGCGATTTTCTTGCGGAGGAGGCCGAAGTACCCATCGACAAAGATAACCCACTCAAATGTACCGCATGCGGTGAAGTCTTTCAAAACCATTTCCACCTGCAGACCCACTATCAGAACGTGCACCTAAAACTGCATCACAAGTGCAACATTGATGGTTGCAATGCCGCGTTCCCATCAAAACGAAGTCGCGATCGTCACAGCTCCAATCTGAATCTACATCGCAAATTACTTTCGACCAGCGACAATCATCATATGGATCACTTGTCATTGGAGCAGCTTAGTAGCAGCGCCAATAACAACAGCATCAGCAACAAAAGTTACAATAATCTGTCTGTGCATGGCAGTGGAAATCTGACGAGCTCAATACAGGCGGAATTCCTCGCACGCCTCTATGCAGGCTCACACGCTCTACCACCGCTCAACTTCGAGGCTATTAAGCAGCATTTTCCCGGTGCACCGCCAGCCGGTTTTCCCGAGGCCGCTGTCTTCATGAGTGATCCTCGGCTACTGCTCAATCATCCCGGAAATCCGCTGCTTTTTCCCGGCCTAACGGGGCTACCGGGTTTTCCGCCACTCGGGCCACATTTGCTGGGTGGCACGTTCAACGGTGTTAATCCCTTCTGTCGGCGCACTTCATCCGATTCACACTCACCGCATTCGATAACACCGCCGGCATCAGCAAGATCGCCCGGTGATGCATCCAGTGAACAACAGAGCACTGCGACTAAACAATCGCCGAGTTACTCCCGGCATGCTTCACCCGAAACATTGCATGACTTTCGTGCAGCTTCGCCGACGGAGCAAAAGTCCGCCGCACTCCAATTCCCGATCAACCACAGTAATCAGCATCAAAGGCAAACTCCCGATCGGTTGTCATGACCCTATCCACCCAATTTTACGGAAATGATGTCTTTCAGGCAATAAACAGAAAGTTAACTCTTTTGCGTTTGGTGTTGCTAGGGAAATAGTAGAAGGTGCAATATTTTTATAAAATAAAAACAGGATTCTTATCCTATTCGCTCACTATAGTTGATTATTTTAATTTAAGTACACCTCAGCGCTGCGATTCGTATTAAATAATTCAAATGTATTATAAACTTAAAGTAGACTTAAATTCTTCGAATAACTATTTACAAATTAAAATCATAGTTGATACGAAAAAGAGTTGATTGATAGCATTAAACCGTTCGATACGTACTACAAAATCTGATATTTCGAAATTTAAATATAGTTAAATTGTACGATATTCCAGTTTATTTTTCACTCACTTAACTCAAAGTTGAACCACAAAGTGGTGCTATACAAAAACAAAACAAAAAAAAACTCATAGTAAAATGTATGTATTATAATAGAGTTTAATATTAATAATCATGATATTATAGAGATGTAGTATTTTTATTGAATGTGTACTAATTTCTTCTCTGAATTACAATATACAACGATTGAAGTACTTTTTAAGCATATCCTCTTGATTTTACAAAGTTGACCTCATTTTCGTAATAAAATAAATATATTTTAAAGAGCAAACAAAAAAAAAAGAAAAATTAAAAATTTACAATTTTTTGTTTAAAGTTTTGAAATAGTATTTAAGGTGTAGTTTAATTTATTGAATAAATTATAATAATAATAATGATATCAATTTCAATATTTTAAATAAGTACTAGTTAAATATTATATATTCAAAAATTATTATTTAAAGAAAAAAAAATAAAAGAATACACTGTATGAAAAATAAATTATTAGAAAATATAATATTAAAATATTTACGATTCAAACTGAATACAATAAAAATATAATTATTACAAAAATAAAAATAAATGTCTTTAAATTTTTTTAATAAGTTTTAGGTTGTACCGTAAAAATTATGTATTAAAAAGTAAGAAAAATGTCTTCAAAATAAACGTAAAAAAAAACAAATGTATTTGTTTATACTAATTTGATGTAATTGATCTTGTATAACTAATCACCATACAAATTTAGTACATTTGTATTGAAAATAACTACATTTAGAATTTAAATACGTCTTTTTTGATAAATTACTACATCTGCATTTACTTTTACTGCATTCAGTATTTATTTAAAGGTAAAAAAAGTTTTATATTCTCTCAAAAAAATTAGTTGATTAAGATGAAAATGAAACTAAAATGCAACCTTTATCATCAGTTCTAATGTTTTAGAATAGGAGCTCTCAGCCTTCCCGTCCCCTACAAAAACTTTGTGTTGTACAACAATACACACAAATATTGTTTGTTGAATTTCCGCGAAAACTCTATCGCGAGCTTCGCAGCTGTTATAATATTTTAGAACAGGAGCTCCCAACCTTCCCGTCCCCTACAAAAACTTTGTGTTGTACAACAATACACACAAATATTGTTTGTTGAACTTCCGCGAAAACTCTATCGCGAGCTTCGATGCTTTTCTAATGTTTTAGAACAAGAGCTGCCAGCCTTCCCGTACCCTACAAAAACTTCGATGCCGTGATATTGTATTCGGCTGTGTTTGTTCTTGCAATTGAAATGTGAAAGAAGCGCTCGGAGACGAAGAAGTGTATTTTTTGTTGTGTTCATTTTAATGTTACAAAAGTGATCGAAGAGCACAATAACAAACCAAGCGCTCAGAGAAGAAGTAGGGTATTTCTTGTTGTGTTCGTTTTAATGCTACGCAAGTGAGCGAAGAGCACAATAACACACAACATAGCATAGGACCAAGTTCGCAATTCTGCGAATCATTGTAAATATTGCAAGAAATAATTTCTGTTTGTTGAAAACAATTTTTTTTTGTGGCGAAATTAGCCATTACCTGCCCTGATATAAAGGAATCTCAAGTATTTAAGTGCTGCTTTTTACTTTTAACAATGATAAAGAATAGCAGACAATTCTTTTTCTTTATTCTGTCCTTAATGCGTTGCAGAAGCTTGTCGTGTGTGTGTGTACATCTGTCGTGTGTGCAACCGAAGTTCAAACAATAAAAAAGAGAAATCAAATATATGAAAAATACTCTACAATATGTAAACAATGAATTTCTAATACATTGTGTAGTAAAATCAAGTAAAATAAATACAAATGTATTTTAAAACTAAAAAATTAGTACAAATACAAATGAAAGAATTACATAAATGTACTTAATTTTACTACATTCATTTTCTTGGTGTAGCATAATTCAATACGTTATCTAAAGATGATCGATGCAAATTTTGATTTACTTCGCCAAGCTAAAATAATTTTATAAAGTTTTTCATTTGCAACTTAATATGGGTCAAAAATCACAAACAATAAAATCAAAGCAACTACATAAAATGTGATTTCGTTGTGGTAACGCCTATTTGCCTTGTGGTGATTTTGTTTTTTTTCTGTTTTTTTTTTCGTATCAAAAACCTTTTCAATTTTGAACAAAATTACCAAAATATAAAACAAAAAAAAATATACAGTGTCTTAACTACTTGCATTAGGCCGCCGCAGAAGGCCGCCTTATGTTCGGCAACAATATTCACAATAATAATAATAATAATAATGTTTGCGGCCACACCTGCGCTATTTTAACGCTGAGATGTTACCATTATTGTGCAATTTTTACCAGCTCACGGCTCGGCTGCACTGTGGTTCCACTACACAGCCCGCATATCAACCATTTGCGAATATTAAGAGATCGACAAAGTCGGCGACTAGGGAGTTGGAAGAATTATTGATGTGCGATTGATTGGCGCAAATGTTTGTTTGAAATCGCAACAACAAAGGTCAAAACATTAAGAAAACATAATAAATTAAAAACGCTGCCAATTTGGCCTTTGAACTGATTGTCAGGGGAAGGGAACAACAAAATATATCGTACAGAGTATTAAATTTATTTTTGACAAATGTACTAAGATGTAAGATGGAAGATTAACGGCAGATTGACTTGTTGGCGGTTCGTTTGATCGGCACGTGTACGGTGCAAATTAGTTGATTACTTTAATAAATTTTATAGTTTTCAATAAACAAAAAATCAGAAATAAAATATTCGGTTGATGTAGGTATTAAATATCTAAAAATAAATAGTAAATTTTTATAAAAATATGCAGTAATTGCTTTATAAAAATCTTTATACATTTAAAACACAGTGTATAAACATGCTCTAAATGCTCCATTTTATTGTCCATCTGCCCTAGTAGAAATTTAGCACATTAGGGTATACATGATAATGTCCAGATCATGATCGTCATGTAATTAATCGGCTTATGACAAGGAAAAAATGAAACGATCGGTTCCCTGTAATGACTTTATTACAATTTCTACTAGGGTGCCGGGTAATTTTTGGGTAATTCTCGTATTTGATGTCGAATCTGAAGTCCGTACAATATGTTGGCACACCGATTAATACTAAACTATATACCAATTATTTTTAATTATCAAAATTTCTAAAAAGTATGTAGTAGTATTCAATTGAAATTTACCATACCTTCCAATGAAACATGAAAAATTAAATTTATGTGCCCCACCCCAAATATATCAAATATTTCTCGTATATTTAAAATGACAAAATTGTAACATATTCCATCCATTCATTAATAATTCGTTTTAAATTTGGCTCGGAAAGATACGGCCATATTGAAGTTGATATTTCAATTTATATAAATTAATCTGAAAACTTTTTATAATTTTGGCCATATTCCTACCATATTTGACTTTTTACGATAACTAAAATCAAGTTTTGCGATGCCATTCGAAAGTTTAACATATTCTCATCATTTGTTAACCATATTTACCTCATTGCATATAAATTATCATAAATACAAATTATTGTAATTTTGAAAATATAGTTGTTTAAGCGTTATTCTTGTAGAAATTTGTCCTATTAGAATAGACATGATCTTGACCAGATCATATTATTCATATAACTAGTCGGACAAGTAAAGTATTCAATGATCATTTCCAGTTCATGATCGTAACATAATTTCTTCTAGAACGAGTGGGGAAAGTTAGGTCACATGGGTAAGTTCGGGCACATGGGGCGGATTTTATAGTCCCGACTATGGAAAACCCTACACCTTTGGTGGGGATATTTAATTGCATACCTTAATTTTAAAGTTTTTAATTATGCTGAACCTCCCCACCCTCGGAATATTATTCACATATCAGATATTTACGTCTTATATCCCCATAAATAAAAAATTGATATAAAAGTATAAAAAACTAATAAAAAAAAATTGAAAAATATAAGGAGCGGACCACGCCTATATTTAAAATTTTGTAACGCTAATATTTCATAGATTTGATTTTAGTAATTTACGGATCAAATTTCCACTATCAAAACCCAGGAAATAATGAAAAAAAAAGTTAGCGGATCACGCCCATTTTTGGACCACATATTTTTAGGTGAATTATAACAATATGTTTTAAATTTTATAACTATATCTTGAATATATTGAGACGAAATTTCATCGCATTCTGATCAGTCTCAAGTTATCGTGTATACGGCAGCAAGACAGCATGACAGACAGACAGACGGACAGACAGACGGACATAGCAAAACGGACTCGGGTAGTGATGCTGATCAAGAATATATGTACTTTTCCATACCAGATACGCCTCCTAAGGGGCGTTACAATATATGCACAAAGTTAATATACCCTGTACCTCATAGGTGTAGGGTATAAAAATACTCATGTAGATTGAGATGGTTTGTAGATAAGATTTTCGTTTGCGAGAGGGGAGTTTTCATAGAAATTTAAAAAATTAAAGATAAAAAATTAAGTTAAAATACGTAAAAATACCGGGAATACAAAAAATATTCCTTTACTTCTTATTTATTCGGATTAAGTATTTTAAAATCATAAATTCATTGAGAATATATATCTTGCCTAGAACAATTTACTCTCTTAATTTATACACTCAGAAGAAAATATCCCATTGAGTACTTAATGGTACGACCATTGATCTTATAGTTCATGTATTAATAGTTTTTTCTTTTTAAATCAAAGGTTTTCTTATTAATTTGACAGTATTCGAAAAATTCAGCACCATAAATTTAAATATTTTAATATTATTATTATTTTTAATAAAATAAATACTATTGTTTTAATTGTTTCCTCCTATAATAATAAACGTGGCAAAAAAAACACATAAACACGAATATAAATATGCACCCAGAAAAATACTATATAAATAATAGATTTTTACTATTAAAAATATTCAATAGGATAAATATTTTATTTTATTTGGAAAATACCATTAAATACCATGCCATAGAAAATACCATGCCATTGAGTTTATATGATTTTTTTTTATTTTTTGTATACTATTAAATCAATAATTGTCTTATTGACCAATTTTAATGGGATTTGAGGGAATTTTTTTCTGGGTGTAGGGAATGGAATAGATTTCACAGTACAATGGATATATTCTGTCTGAGTGCTGTGGATCTTAGTAGATATTTCAAAAATTAAAAAGTAATTAAAAATATCAGTGAAAATATTAATTACTTTATAATTTGTCTAGAATATTTGTAATTGAAAATTTGTTTGGACAAATTAGTACCATTACTATTTTTTGAATACCCAACTACAAATACGTCCAACAACTCATTTGGGTTCTGGGTACATAGAAGAAGTCTAATTGGGTTATATAATATCCCAAAGGATTAATTTGTTAAAAAAAAGTAAATCCCAAATATTTATTAAAGCGCCCCCGAACTTTTTCTATAACCGGAACCCATATTTCAAATGGTTTTAGTCCCAGTCAGAGACCGCAAAGAAACGGAACCGTTTCGATTTTAGAAACCAGCTCCGTAATCGGAACCGATATTAATAAATGTGTGGAAAAAATTAGTTCGTGATGATTGTTTGCGAATAGGAAAAATTTTTCGGATATTTTTTAGTGAAAAAACTTGACAAGAACTTAGTCTCAAATACATTGATCAAATAAAGAAAAACAAAAAACCACATATATATCAATAATTAAACATGTGCTGTATTTAATACTTGTAAAAACAACAACAATTATGAATACCTTGTTAACAACTTGCATCATTAGAATAGGCCACAACATAGCAGCACCGTCGTTTTAGTTCAGGAAACTCACAATACAAATGTGTCTAAAACATGGCCAACTTCCGTTCCGTTCGAGATCCACTTTTGATATTAACACAGTCTAAATAGCAAAATGGCGCCAACTTTGCATTGCCAACAGCAGCAGCAGCAAATTGCATTAGGCGTTTTGTATAGATAGTCTACCGCTTACATCCCACTCCCTCCTTCTTCCTTTCTCCACTCATGACAAAAGAAGGACAACAGCTAACCACGTATGTTGCATATTGCATGTGGAACAGATAGCTGCAGGTTGTACCTACCACTAGTACCGCCATCAAATTTAACAAGATGGAGTTCCAATAACGACCGCCAACTTCCGCTGAAACACGACCTCGCGCAATTCGCAAAATTTTGTGCATTTCTTCTACGCCCAGCCATAGATACTGCCATCGTAGTGCAATTTTTGTTGCCATTAATTTTGCAAAGTTTTAGCCAACAACTGGCTCTAGATAAGAGTACAAAAAAGTCGTAAACAGCCTTTAACAAAAAACAGACCTACAACAAAAAAAGTTATAACCCTTCTAAATTTTATTGCTTTTCACATGCGTCACTTAGTGTCGTCGCGTCGTTCAGTGTGCGAAACCTGTGCCGGGGTGGAGGCCTATAACACTGCTCAACCCCATTTAATTAGTTCGAAATTTGTACAAAAAATCGATAGTGCAAGACAATAAAATGTTTGAAACAAATTTTAAATTTGCATTTCCACAGATTCATAGCAGGGTAGATGGTATTTGTAGAACACCCTCCACAGGGTTTAGAATACTTTTTGCGATTGCATCACTGCAAAACTCCGGCGTGACACATGGTTGTTTTGCCACAAGTTAAACACATTATTGCCACCATTCCAGTTGTAATTATTGACTTCCTATGGCATCGTAGATTCGCATAATGCTACCAAGTGCAGGTAGGGCCATAAATTCAAATAATTTATATGTTTAAAATATATTTAAATTAAACTTGAATTAACTGTAGAATGTTAAATTTTAACTCTTTTTTAATAAATCAAAAAAGTCAGTTAAAATTATTATAAATAACCCGGCAAGTCGAATTATTATAATAAAAAAAAAATTCAAATGTTCTTTTTAAGGTTTTTATACGAAATTCTCTCCAAACAATTTTCATTTAATAAAACAATAGGGGCATTCCATTGTGACGGGCGTTACATTCGTACGATTTAAAAACTTCTCATTTGATAAATAAAAAAGGATAGATATATTTTTAACATGCAGAGGATAGATATTATGGTCCTCTATGCATGTATAAAAAAACTTTTGCAATAGGTCCTATATCTTTCTACAAATTTGAACTTAAATGCTATGACACGCGTTACACGTACTTTTTCAAAAAACAGAGTTTACTCTACAAAGTATTAAATTTTAGCTTAAATAATCGGTCTATGGAGATAACGTATATCTCAAATATTTCATTAATAATGGGACTTCTTTCCTCTATATCAAAATTCTGCAAACGATACTTTGATCACTTACTTAAAAAGTATCAAAACTTGTGACGGGTGTTACACATTTTGTGACGGGCGTTACCTGTACGAATCCTATACAAATATACATGAAAATTCGAATTATGAATTGAAATTCTTTGATGAAAAAGAGCGTTACAACTCAAAAAACAAAAACTGTTTGGTTAATTGTCAGTACTTTGAACCACTTATCATCAATGCAATATGTGGCATACTTACGCCAAAAAAATTGCCTTTCAGATTATATTATTCAATTTTCTTTCGGATTCAAAAAATGTTTCATATATTGCCTCAATTTTGTACTATAATAAATTTCAAAAAAATACTTGACTTTTATTGAGAAAAAAAACACATTTATAATGCATTTTGGTAATTTCTGATCACAGGATAAAAAATTTTATTTTTTATCCTAAAACTCATTAAACGGAATCATAGGTTTAACTTTAATATATCACACCTTGGTTACGTTTTCTGTGAAATGCCCCAATATTTGGATTTGAGAATAAAATATATATTTTAACAAAAAATTTAAATTTTAGTGAATATTTTATTTTTTAGTGAAAAATGGAATTTTTAGTGAAAAATGAATTTTCAGTGAAATATTTAATTTTGAGTGAAAAATTGAATTTTTAGTGAAAAATTGAATTTTTAGTGAAAAATTGAATTTTTAGTGAAAAATTGAATTTTTAGTGAAAAATTGAATTTTTAGTGAAAAATTGAATTTTTAGTGAAAAACTGAATTTTTAGTGAAAAATTGAATTTTTAGTGAAAAATTGAATTTTTAGTGAAAAATTGAATTTTTAGTGAAAAATTGAATTTTTAGTGAAAAATTGAATTTCTAGTGAAAAATTGAATTTTTAGTGAAAAATTGAATTTTTAGTGAAAAATTGTATTTTTAGTGAAAAATTGAATTTTTACTGAAAAATTGAATTTCTAATGAAAAATGGAATTTTAAATGATAAATTGAATTTTTAGTGAAAAATTGAATTTCAGTGAAAAATTTCATTTTTAGTGAAAAATTGAATTTTATTTGAAAATTTGAATTTATGGTGAAATATTGGATTTTTAGTAAAAATTTGAAATTAATTTGTACTGAAAAAATTAATTTTTAGTGGAAAATTGAATTTTTTAGTGTAAATTTGAATTTTTAGTGAATATTTGAAATTTTAGTGAAAAATTGAATTTTGAGTGAAAAATTAAATTTTTAGTGAAAAAATGAATTTTTAGTGAAAAATTGAATTTTTAGTGAAAAATTGAATTTAAGTAAAAAATTTAATTTTTTGTGAAAATTTGAATTTTTTAGTGAAAAATTATATTTTTAGTGAAAAATTATATTTTTAGTGAAAAATGGAATTTTTAGTGAAAAATGGAATTTTTAGTAAAAATGATATTTTTGATGAAAAATTGAATTTAGTAAAAAAAAATAATTTCTAGTAAAAAATTGAATTTGTAGTGAAAAATTGAA
This sequence comes from Dryomyza anilis, assembly GCA_951804985.1. NCBI lineage: Eukaryota > Metazoa > Arthropoda > Insecta > Diptera > Dryomyzidae > Dryomyza > Dryomyza anilis. Next base: position 122,212,841 of record OX638130.1, on the reverse strand, counting down.
TTTTTTGTGAAAAATTGAATTTAGTAAAAAAATTGAATATTTAGTAAAAAATTGAATTTGTAGTGAAAAATTGAATTTTTAGTGAAAAATTGAAGTTTTAGTGAAAAATTTAATTTTAAGTGAAAATTTTAATTTTGATTTTTAGTGAAAAATGATATTTTTAGTGAAAATTTGATTTTTTCGTGTAAATTTTTTTTTTTTTGTTAGTGTAAAATTTAATTTTTTAATGACAATTTCAATTTTTAGTAAAAAATGAATTGAATTTTTAGGGATATTCAGATATTCCAATTCCGATGTTATTCCAAGATTAACTTTCGATTGAAATTCAAATATTTTACAATATCGAATTTCAACTTAATGCAAATTTGAACATTTTGAATTCAAACGAATCGAATTCTGTAACCGCTAAATAAAAAAAAATGCAATCGAATTGAAATTTTAAAACGATTCTATGTAGAAATTAAAAATTTAAAACTATTAAAAAATATTGATCTTCGGAAATTGTCATAGAATAGAAATGAAATTTGACTCTTACAACAACGTTTATTGCTCTGCAATATGTTATTGTTGTTATCAGTCGGAATTGCAATTTGCCCGGTACCACCAAGGTGGTATGCAACTTTTGCGAAGCACCCGAACATGGTCCTTGTGTGGTAATATATCTAAAACTACATTTTAGTGTTTCCTTCCTGTGCCTTCTTCGTCTTCCTTCCGGCATGGACTGCAGGAAGAAAATTGCATGCAGAAACAGACGCGCAGAAACAGAGTACCGCGAGAGGCACCAGAGCCACGAGGCAACGTGCGCCGTTGGCCACGTACAACGACGAATACGACGAACAGAATCAAGTATCGTTATCCCTGCTAATACAGGATCAATAAACACGTAGTTGTTCTTGTGCATTGGATTGTTTGAGGTGGTTTTGAGGTGGTATAGATGATAGAATAGATGGTGGTTTTGATGTTGGCATAGCTGACGATGTAGTCGATGGTGTTGGTGTAGCAAGAAACTTTAGTCGTCACAACAATAACTACCGAAGGAAGTGCCCTCGAGTATAAAGTGCTGCTCATGGCAGCAGTGAAGGATGCCATGGACACACAGTCAGTCTGTCATTCCGACAAACAGAGAGACAGATAGCCAAACCGAAAGACAACGAGTAGAATGCAACTTTTTACAAGGTAAACCATATGCTCCAAACGAAACGAACCGAATCGACCGACAGACAGACAGGGGCGCACTTTGATGAAAACTCTTTGAGAGATTTTCGTTTTTAATTAGCACAATTTTTTTTTTTAAAGATATATATTTTTTTATTATTTTTATACATTTGCCAGAATGTATTTTAGGTTTAGATACTTCACAATGAAAAAAAAATATTTTTCATTTTTATGAATTTTGTGTATTTTATGTATTTATTTCATAAATATTGATCAGTTGTCAACCAAATTTTATTCTCCATGTATTCATTCATATTTATATATCAACATCTTTACGAAGAACAGAAAACGAATAATGTGTCCCGGTCTGTTCTCCTTTGCAAAATATTCTGTAGTCATTTACATTTATATAGTTTGTTCCAAAACCAATTTAGTACATACACAAACCTTACTCATTTACAATTCAATAATCCTGTCATGTATAAAAAAACCATTGCGCGATTTCCCGCTTATATCAAAAATGGAATACGTTCTGCAATACATTTTATAATTTATTATTCATAATTCATGATTTAAAACATTGATTTTTAAGAAAATGAATATGAAATATGAAACACAGGTGATAAATAATTTCGTCTGTAAATTTATATATACAGGGTGATCCACTTTGGGTTGCAAATATTAAGGGACTGATTCCTTGGTTCATTTCATGGAAAAATGGTTCTAGAGATAGGGTCTATTTGGAACACCCAATGATATACAGTGTGTTTTCAAAATTTACTTTACAAAAATTGATACAACCATATACTTAATTATAGCATCTACAATGTCACTTTTTAACAATTATTCTAAATGAAAATTTTGTAAAATAAATACATAAAAAAGAATTCTTTAAAAACAACACATTATTTTTTTTATAATAAAATGGTATTTTGAGGAATTTGAGAATTTTGAGAGCACTACAAGGAGTGCTCCGCAAGGAAAACAGTACGTGAGAGATAAAAATAGTGTATGAAGAAATTGTTTACTACACTATGATACATTCAAATATTAAAAAAGATAAATAAAATAATAGATAAAAATTTCGAGAAAAACGGAGATTAAAAAAAAAGGTGTAATAAAATATTTATTTTTTACTTTGATGAAAGAAATCTCCTAGCGCACCACATAAAATGCCAATATTAAAATTTTACTACAATCTATGAACGATTGCCTTTAAAATGAATGTAATATTTTTGTTCTGGGCTTTACATTGTAGAAGTTATAATTAAGTATACGGTTGAATCAATTTTTCTAAAGTAAATTTTGAAAACACCCTGTATATCATTGGGTGTTCCAAATAGACCCTAACTCAAGAACAATTTTTTTCATGAAATGAACCAAGAAATCATTCCCTAAAATATTTGTACCCCAAAGCGGACCACCCTATATAATAAATACACAGCTATTTGTTTAGTATAATACATAATTCATGAATATAACTCATAAGTACTAAAATTAGTAATAAAATTAGTACATTTATTTATTTCTGTTAAATTTACTTGTGTGGTTATTTATTCTATGAGAAATTATATATTTACTGATCGGCCTACCGGGGAAACTTCCATTGGCTCTTAAGGTCAGACCGCCCCTGTCGACAGACCAACCCAAAACCATACCATTCGAAACCATACCAAACCAAACCAAACTAACCGGAACCATTGTCTTAACGTGAAATATGTGAAATTCCATGCCGGGACAGTGTGTGATTACAATGCTGTTGCAATTACACATCGCAGCGCCAGGACATGGACTACGTACTACGTAGTACGTCGAACAACACGATGGATGCCCGGGAGGGTTCCAATAGAACCAGAGTGCAGAATGTAAGCAATACCGCGTCAAACCGCATTTGTTGCAAGTCCTGACGTTAAGCAAATAAATTACTCTATTTGTTGTTGCAGATAATGCTGCTTCTACTATGGTTGTTGTCGACTCGATGGTCGGTTTGGATGGATGGTTGGTTCGGTTTGTTGGTCATGTTAGGTGATGGTCGTCCTCGACAGCGCTGTTGTGGGCGTATTGGCCAACATAGTATCCAAATAGAACTTTTAACTATAGCGCTCGCTCGTTTCCTTCCTTCCCTCGTTTCCTATTTTTGGTTTTTGAGTTGATTTGTTCGATGACTCAACTGCAGGGCAACAGTCACACACAGCGCAACAATGCATTTTCATTAAGCATTTATTACGTTTGACTGTCGAAAAATTTTATTTTTTGTTTTGAAAATTTTGGATTTTGTTCATTTGGCATTGTTGCTTTTAAGCCTTGAGGTGCCAAAATAATGACTTTCTTTGAAATGACCGGAAGTACAAAGCAATTTGAGTAGATTTTTAATCGGGTTTTTCTTACAAAGGCTTTGTCCTCCGAAACATTTGGAATATTTATTAAGTGAAATGTTATCATGAATTTTAATCTGTAGTATTTTTTTCTTTTTTGCCATGAGTAGTTTTGGTATTTCAACTATAACCGTACCTTGTAATATTTTTCTATCAACCCATTAAAGGATGGCATCCGATTCCTTTGTATGATTTTGATATAACTTCACACTATCATATTTATATTCATGTGGTATTATTTTATTTATCTAATAAAAATCAAAAAAGGTACCACCTTTAACATATATTTTTGTCAATATCTTATGACAAAAAAGAAATTCCACTTTTCTAGTGATTTGGAACATTCTAACTACGATTTGTGAATTTAAGTTCCTACTAGAGATGGGCACGTGAGTGAGTTTTGACTCACACTCACTCACGCTCACGAATGAATTTTTCTAATCACGCACACTCACTCACGGTCTTCTTTGCTCTACTCACACTCACTCACAATCACGTGAGTAAAATTAAGATTCAATCACAATCACGCGTGATCACGCGTGATTCACGTGAATCACGCTGAATCACATGTTTTTTTTTCAGAATGCAAAAAATACATATTTCATTTGTATATGTTGGTGAAATCTTTAAAAAGCAATAATGATGTTATAAATGTTGATAAAATATATTTCAACTTTTAATGGAGATGGAAATGTGAAAGACCTTCGTTGTGCTGTTCATACACTAAGAAAACAAAGATGATTATCACAGCCCTAAATATCAAGTTATTTACAAATTATTTAGATCGTCTTTGAGGGAACCATCTCTCAAACATCCAGGTCGTGTGTTTTCTCGTTCTACTCGGGCATCAAATCAAGCCCACCCCTTCGTAGTCCACTCGACTCTCAACAGAACCACGCATTATAGAGATAATTCGTTCTTCAGTCGCACGACACGTTTGTGGAACAATCTCCCTGCGTCCGTTTTTCCCGACATTTTTGATATTGGCAAGTTCAAAACAAACATTCACCGACACTACTCCATCTTTCCCCCCTCCATTTAACCTATCATCCCTTCTTACGATCAACACTGTGCATTGCATGAATAGGGGGCATCCCCTGAGCGTTGGTTAATTTGTAAAAAAAAAAAAATATTTCTGGCAAATATCTTTAAAATTTACGATTATTTATAGCAACCATCAATTAAACATCTTACAAATAGGAAGATGGTTGATGAATATTTGGAAAAGGTACTCCATTAGAATTCGCGGAGTAATTTTTATTGAATTGAAATATGAGAAATCAAATGTATTTTTATTTATTCTAGAATTAAAACAGTATCCTGGTTATACATTGCTATCGTCTTCAAATGTAAAATTGTACAACGACTTGGGACTTCTTCGCAGAAGAACCAAGTCCGACCGGCGATGCTGTCATAAAAAGAAATATTTTCCATTACGAGTTAATAATTTCAATCCCAGGAAATTTTATTTTCACTTTTACCATTAAAATGTAATATATGAGTTGATACTTTTTTACACCATTGGATTTTCCTAATTGTTGTGGATAAATCGAGCATAAGAAAAAAGTACGCCATTTTCCTTTTTTATAGAAGTCAAATGTCAAAATACTTCACAAGTTTTGCTGCAAATATCCAAGAACTCAGGATGTTTGCTATCAGTCAACCGTAAATATCTCAATTTTTCATTGCTGTTGTGGCAAAAATCTCGTAACTATCTGTATATATGTCATATTTAAAAAATATTAATAGTTTCACCGCAACTTTATTGAAACTTATGGGATATTTTAATATTTGCTACAAGTAGTAAATTTAAACAGATAGTTGCAGCAATACATAAAGATCTTGTTTTCTTAGTGTATAAAAACCAAAAAGTTGGCTCAAAAAATAATTCTCCGGTAAAGAATTCGTGTAAAATCTTTTAGAATTGTCCCTGGAAAATGATCTCTGGAAAAAGATTATCAATAAAAGAATAGTCCGGGGTAGAATTTACCAGGGATGAATTGATTTTGTGAACAACTATTTTTGAAGCGATTTTTTTGGTTACTACTTTTATAACTCGAATAAAAACTAGACCCCACACGAACCTCTGGAACAAACTAAACTTAATAAACAAAAGGAAGTTTTCATGTGTTCATGTGTTTAAATTAAAAATTCAACTTTTTACAAAAATGGGAATATTTAAAAAAAAAATGCTTTCTATGTCTATTTTAATGAACGGTCGTATGAAACTAAGACTAGCCCTTACTAAGTACGGCCGGTTTGCAGGGGTTTGATCAATTGGTGACTAAAATCTTGCAACTTATTCTGAATTGAAGAAGGGGTGGGTATATGACGGTCGGTTTGATTATTTATAGTCGCCTTCCTAAAGCCATCTGAGTTCAAGGGGTGGCCCTACTTGTTCTGTAGTTCAGCAAAAATATAAAAAAATCAATAATGTATTTTTCACATGCCCACCTCTAGTTCCTACCATGAAATAACACTACACAACAGCCATTCTGTGCAGCAGTCAAGGTTATTTTTGCATTATGTAAAATGACGCCCTGATTCCGAAAATATGGTTTAATAATATTTCATTGGATAGGTTTACAAAATATGAGCCAATAACTTTTGAACCGAGCTTTCATAAAGGTGCTCATATACATTTGTAAATATCTCGCGTTCTAAATAACACATATGATCAAGTGTTATATCGAATATCAGAACATTTTTAAATTGATTTATTAGTTTAAGAGAACTCGATAAGAGAACTTGAAAGAAGCATTTTTTTTTTAACAAAAATTAAAAAAAAAATCATTTAAAGAAATGGAAAAAAACGAGATTGTTAGATGATACACACATTTTAATTTTCCAAAATTAGATCATATCTAAATCGACTCGGGAAGTGATGTTGATCCAGAAAATATATACTTTTTCATACCAGTCACGCCTACTAAGAGGTTCTAAAATGCACATACATTTGTTCGATAAACTGGAGGCTCCGAGTCGTGGTATACTGGGATATATGCTCTCAAAATACTATTTGAGTAGTTCTATTCATCATCTATTCATCATTCTATTCATCCATACCCCTAGCTAAATTTTTGCTTGGATTAACGCATTTTTGATCTTCTAATCATCCACAAGGCATGATAATATATTCCCTCAAAATTATTCTATGCATGATATTCCCTAAACATTATTTTATAGTTATTCTATACATCCTGAAAATGTCAATAATAAACAATTCCGATACTTCCCAACTGACTCCTGCTAGGGTTCTGTTTAGAGTACTCCATTTTCGACCTGGTAATTACCTCTCACAACATGATAATCTTTGGCCTCAAAATTATCTTTGAATAGTTCAAAACATTCTCTAAATGTCCATGAAAATCACTTCGCGACCACTCATACCGTTATATTTATTTCAAAGATTGTTCCATTTTTATGTATTACAAGGAGAGGAAAAACTTTTAAATCCAGAAGAAATCAGGAAATACACACACAGAAAAAAAAAATGTTCATCATTGTATTGAGGAACCATTCATAATATTAATGATTAACAACGTCAATGTTATGAATGCGATCATAAATATGATGAACACTTGGTAACTTTCGAATAAGTGTTCTTCAATATGATGAATTGCATGTGAAGAATACGTTTCATCATATTAATGAACAAATACATAAAATACAACATATTTTACTTCATATTGAAGAATACTGTTCATCAAAACAAATTTCAATCAAAATATTTTTTGTTCGTGCATTTTTTGCCGTACTTATCAGTTCTCAAGTAGTTCTTGTATGTTATTGCTTATATAATACTTGCTCGACATGCTTAAATTAGTAAAATGTTTTATAATATATTTATTTGTAATTACAACAAATTGTTGTATTTATAAAAAATATATTTAAAAAAAAAATATATATTTTTTTTTATAAATTTATTTTTTGAATATTTTTTGTTTGAAAAAAAAAAATTTTTGAAATATATTTTAATTTTTTTTTTGTTATTTTTTTAAATAAAATTTGTATAAGAACATTTTTATTTCGAATTATTTTCTAAAAATTTTAATTTTTTTTTGAAAAATTCTTAAAAAAATATTATATTTATAAATATTATGAAAAAAATTCATCAATTTGACGATTCATATTCATTGTAATGGAAATTTCGTTTTTCACTATGATGTTCAATAGTACGAATAATTTCATATATATATATAATGAATGTATTCATCTATATATCATTTAATAAACGGTGGTATCAATATGATGAATCTGCTAGTTTGTGAAAAAATTCATAATATTTATGAATAAATTCAACATATTGATGAATTTTTTTTTCTGTGCAGAGTAGAGCTAAATGGTAAAATTCAAGATTTTAAGAAACAGATCCACTTAGTTATCAAAAAAGTAACTAAGAGCATTTATTCTTGATAATGCAGAGGTTAATGATTTATTACAATTTATTTCAATCCAATTCATATATTCGAAGGCATGACATCCATTAAAAATTACTATTGTCCTCAAAAATATCTATGAGTAGCTCTTCCCATCCTCCAAACGTCCATGAAAATAAGTTCACGATACCTCTTCCCAAAAATTGTTCAATTTCAAAAATTTTTCAATTGTTGGCTATTATTTTACCCAATAGCCTTTAATAGATTAAAATCGAATTGAAATTTCTCAATTTTAGAAGTTAGAAACTATAAAAATCCACAAACCAAAAAAAAATCTTTTCAAATTCGTCAAATTTTCTGTTTTATTTGGCAATCAAAAGGTTTGTATATCATATGCAATTTCAAATTGTGCGCAAAATAAAAAAGAAAATATCTGCACCAGAAATGAATTCGTTGTGGTCGCCGCACACCTTACCACCTCAATTGATTGAATTTTTTTTTTGTGGATGTGTGTTCGAAAGACCAGCAGTCATGAATATTCAATATACATTTCGATTGGATTGGATTGAATTGGTTTGGTTACGTTGAAAATGTGTAACCAAAATATTGTTTTACAATAAAACACACAAAGAATTGCTTGAACAGAGAGAGAGGGCTTACCACAAGCAAATATCAGACGGTATGGTAGATGTGCCGCCAAAATATAGTCAAAACCTAATCTGGGTTGTGGGTTGAAAGCGTTGGTCCATGTGAATTGCGGTCAACAATTTATTATTTCAGCAGCAATGATGAAAAATTTCATTTATGGAATTATGAATCCAAAAAAAATTCAACTCTAATAATATTCTAAGGCATAGAAATCTCAATATTTCACCGCAGTCTGATATTATTTTAAAATCTATTCTAAGCCCATGATCACTTTATATTAAATTGAACGCAGCCTCTTCCATTTCAGTGCTCTGCTCTGCTCGCGGCTATAATTGTTGCTCTTTTACAATTTGGCGCGCGATTATGCGGTATATGGTCCTCCAGGTTGTTGTGTCGCATGTCGCGTCGCATCGTATCGCATCGCTGGAACGTCCCCCATTCTGCGCGGTATCAGATTTAATGTTGCGTCGCTGCATTGTTTGCCAGACGAGTGCCAGAGCCAGAGTATCGAGTTGACCGCCAGCAACAATTGATGACGTTGCTGATGATGATAAGGTGACCATAAAATATAATTTCACCAACGTATATTGCACACCAGCAGTGTGGTACATCCAGAAGAATTTTGCAGTGCCCGCAGAAAATACATTTTGTTGTGGCAACCAACCTTTTACACAAAAAACTTATTCGGTTTTCCTAAATTTAAAATATATGTCTTATAGTTCAAAAATTATAGTTTATAGGTTTGTGTATAAGAAATATAAAACAAATTGGTTTGTGTCTGTGCTATGCTCCGCTATGGCAACCGAATATAGCAAATATCGGCACTATTTGTAAAAAACTAACAATTTTGGTTATTACAATAAACTTTTATTTCTTCCAACGTCAATCCCAAGATTTTACTTTTTTACAAGTTAGATTTTGTGTATATCTAAGTAATACATTTCGTGTTTATATCGCTTATAGCATTACAGATTAGAAACGTCTTCATGCAGAAGAATTGCTCATTACCCAAAGTAAATGCATTTTGTTGTGACAACCAACTATTTGTTGAAAGAACTTTTTTGATGATCGTATATATTAAACATATTGTATAAAACAAAAAAGTGATTAGTTTGAGGTAAGAATAAATGAAAGATAACATGGTTTGAAGAGTGCCTGTGATGTTTTTTTGCTATGGCAACTGAAGTTGTCAGTTCCCAGAACCAGTATGAAGACTTGAATGTTTTCGGTTGGTATAAATATCTTTTCGTTCTTCCTACTTTTTGTCATTATACCATAAATTTCGTATTTATATCATTTTTATCAATTATAAAAGAGTTCCTGTAAAATAATTCCTTAGTGTCAACAAAAAGCTCATTTTGTTGTGACAACCAACCCATTGTTGAAAGAACGTATTAGGTTCTCGTTTATATTAAAAACTCTATATAAAACCTAAAAATAATTATTTCGAGATAGGGTATATGAAAGTTAACACGATATGGTGTATGTCTATGATTTTCTTTGCTGTAGTAACCGAAAATATCCGAAACTAGTTTAAAGTACTTGAATATATTATTAAAAAAAACATTTTCTTTCTTCCTACTATATGTGCTTATGTCATAAGTTTTGTATTTATATCGTTTTTTCCATTACCAAATATAAACGATTCCATAGAGAAGAATTCCTCAGTACCCATAGAATGAACACTTTCTTGTGACAACCAACCCATTGCCAAAAGAACTTATTTGGTTCTCGTATATATTAAGTACGGTATATAAACCCAAAAAGACTATATCAAATTCGACTAAATGGTTTGAGTAAAGGCTATATGAAAGAATAAATAATATTGGTACATGTCTTTGATGTACCCCTGCTATAGCAACCGAATATGTTAGTTCCAAGAACCAGTGTGAAGTATTTGAATGTATTCGGTTATTATAAATATTTTTTCGTTCTTCCTCCCCTATGTCATTGTATCATAAATTTCGAAATTATATCGTCTTTCGCGTTATCAATTATAAAAGAGTTCCTGTATAAGAATTCCTTAGTGTCAAGAGAAACCTCATTTTGTTGTGGGAACCAATCCATTGTTAAAATAAAGTATTCAGTTCTCGTTTTTATTAAAAACTTTATATAAAACCAAAAATGAACACTTTGTTCTGACAACCAACCTATTGTCCAAGCAACTTATTCAGTTCTCGTATATATTAAATACGGTATATAAACCCGCAAAAAGACTAAATGGTTTAAGTAAAGACTATATGAAAGAATAAATAAGATTGGAGCATGTCTTTGATATTCCCTTGCTATAGCAACCAAATATTTCAGTTCCAAGAACAAGTGTGAAGTACTTGAATGTATTCGGTTATTATAAACACCTTTTCTTTTCTGCTACAAGAATTTGTCAGAATTTTTGTACTAGTATGGTCAAATATGAATTAAAATTAAACAAAATTAAATATGAAACAAAATAACTAGACTTTTATCACTATCTCTAAAACCTTTCACCATATACTCTATAATACAATCTTCCAGTGTATTTCTCTTCGAGGCCAAGTAAGTGCAGGACAAATTCATCCAATTGCTTTCGTTCAACTTGACTCGATGCTGCTGTTGCTGCATTGTAATCATTCTAAAAATCTTCCCATAGGCTTCAAATAGACGTTCGTTCTTCATGTGGCTTTGCTAAACTATTCAGCATGGTTTCCAGCAGCCGGCAAAGGAAGCAAGCAAGGAAGCTTTGTCAGTGGCGTGTGTTGTTCTTTATATTGTTGTTGTTCTTGTTGTTGTTAATCTCAAGTCAAGCCTAGCTAATCAAATCCATGTGCTGCATCATATGAACGGTCGGCAGCGGTGGCATCGTGGGGACATTGCCCTGAGTAGATTGATTCCGAGTATAGGGTACCATGTTGCCGTCGTCACCACTACTTAGTTGTGGAATACATGCAACCGCCACCGCCATCACCACCACCAACCATTGCTGACACCGACTCACGACTCATCGAATGATCGACCACCGCTGCTGCAATCGCCCACTGTTCGCCTGATTGGTGCCGTTGCGATCGATCGAAATCATAATGAATGCGGTCGCGCGAATGGTTATTGAAATTGAGAATGAAAATTGGGCGAATTCAAGCATTATTGCGTGGCGTCGCGCACCTTGTCGGTTTATAGCAAATTGCTGTTGTTTTTCTTTTTTTTTGTATTGGGTACACGGTACAGATCAAGATATGATTTAAAGCAAGTTTCTGTTTTAATTTTTATAAAAACTGTAGTTTGAAATGATCTGTAATTACTGTGCAAATGCGTATTCTGTGTGGTGGACTCATTTCCCGTATGGCATAAGGCCGTGTATTTAATATAGTGGTCATCATCCCTCCAACGAAACTGAGTTTAATGCTGTGCTCCATTTCAAATGGCGTACAGTGGTTGAATTTATCATAAAAATGCTCATATTAGAGTAGTAACTCTTCGTTCAAATGCGTATTCTGTGTGGTGGACTCATTTATCGTATGACATTAGGCCATGTATTCAATATAGTGGTCTTCATCCCTCCAACGAAATTGAGTTTGATGCTGCGCTCCATTTCAAATGGCGTACAGTGGTTGAATTTATCATAAAAATGCTCATATTAGAGTAGTAACTATTCGTTCAAATGCGTATTCTGTGTGGTGGACTCATTTCCCGTATGGTATTAGACCGTGTATTCAATATAGTAGTCTTTATCGCTCAATCGAAATTGAGTTCGAAACTCTGCTCCATTTCAAATGGCGTACAGTTGGTGAATTTATCATAAAAATGCTCATATTAGAGTAGTAACTATTCGTTCAAATGCTTATTCTGTATGGTGGACTCATTTCCCGAATGGTATTAGGCCGTGTATTCAATATATTGGTCATCATTCCTCCAACGAAACCGAGTTTGAAACTGTGCTCCATTTAAAATGGCGTACAGTGGTTGAATTTATCATAAAAATTCTCAAATTTGAGTAGTAACTATTTGTTCAAATGCGTATTCGGTGTGGTGAACTCATTTCCCGTATAGTATTAGGCCGTGTATTCAACATAGTGGTCATCATCCCTCCAACGAAACCGAGTTCGAAACTGTGCTCCATTTGAAACAGCATACTGTGGTTGAATTTATCACAAAAATGCTCATATTAGAGTAGTAACTCTTCGCCTTATTTTAAGCCTTTCCATTCTTTGGAATTGTCTTTTCTTTTACAAATACTTCAAAATACTTTAAGCTGTTATTCCTAAATAGTTTAAAAAATCAAAAACCCAAATATTTTAATGAGTATAAATAATTTTATTTTATATAATATTTTTTCTACATAATTATTAAGAATTGTTTGAAGTCTCACTAGACTCTAAGTTCGTTCTTAGTCCGTCTTTCTCAAATACAGAACCAACGCGTTCTACGCAATCCAAATGCTAAGGCGCTTCCAACGCTTTAATATCTCAGCAGATTTAACCCTATATTTTGTTCCGGAAATTTGTGTCGGAACTCGTTTTGATATCTCTGAAATCATACTCGGTGCTTGCTTCACATTGGAACACCACCTTGTAGCATATACTGTTGATGATAGTGATGATGATGCTGCTGCTGTTGCTGGCGGTGAAGGTGCTGTTGTTGCTGCTGCTGCTGTTGGTGATGATGATGGTGATATTGCTGCCAGGCTACTTGCTGATCTCGTTGACTTTGCAACATTGTCTGTTGTGCCATGCGTATCTCATCGGGTGTCGGAAAGTATACCGCATTCGGTGTATAATGATGTGCATAAGCCATAGCATTATTCATCGAGGCTGCCTGATGGTAGGGATGACTATAAGCAGCGGCATAATGTAATCCTCCCTTGGAGCGCATCGGCGCAAACGAGCGACCCATCGATGCTGTGTTGCTTCTGCGCAGACGTCCAGTGGTCTCACCGATTGTCAAGTCTTCGGCCGATGGATCCAAAGCCCAGTAGTGACCACGACCGGGATCGTCCAAAGCACGTGGCACACGTACAAAGCAAGGATTCAGACTGAGATTGTGACGTATGGAGTTTTGCCAGACGCTCTTGTTCTTCTGGTAGTATGCAAAATTTTCGGCGATCCATTCGCAAATTCCACTGAGTGTCAGACGTTTGTCGGCACTGCTGCGTATGGCCATCACAATGAGAGCACTATAGGTGTAGGCAGGCTTAGCATCTGGTGACTTGCTGCCACTGCTGCCGGCCGACGAGCAACTGGAGGCTGTAGAGCAATCGTCCGATGAAAGTTCATCCGCAGAGCTATTGGGGCTCGCAGGTATGCTGGGCACGTAACATCTTTGTTCTTCATCCTTGAGACAGGCGCTGGTATCAGACAAGATAGATCTGATCGAGAAGTTTGATTGAAATATCGGTGCCATTTTGTGGTTATTATTCTCGCTAGTATCACAAGTATCAAATATAAATTGGTTTGCAAAACTTTTAACTGCGTGTGTGTTTTCCGTATGATTGTTGTGTTGCAACTGATGTCCTTTCCCTCGACAGCCCGGTGTTATATACGAACACTCGAGTGTTCTCCAAGCTCTACTAAATCCTTTAAATTTACAAATGTTTTTAATCAACGGATATTTCTAATTCGTTGACTAACCAACGATTTGTCAAATAGTTTCCAAATGCAAGCGAAGACTTACTCCGCACGGATTAGAACTGGAACGCAGGTCCCAGATAGCCAGCCAGCCCTCAGGGAGCGCACATATTAGATTAGCATAGCGACTAAGCGGTCCTTTTGTGAATTCTTATCAAGCCATGAGTTTTGCGCGGCCCACGGTCCGCCTTCTTAATCGCCTACCTAAGTTGTTTGGAAAATGCTCGTGGTGCCTTTTAACGCAAAGAGATCAATGAAAGCCCTGGGAATCATTCATTGATCCAACGATCAGTACAAACATATTCCGCGATACTACCGATTAAGCTTGGTGTTTCGACTAAATTAGATTAGGCGTCTACCTGTGCCGTGTTAATGTTGGTATTAGACGCGAATCATCGTGTACATGTCGACAATTTTCTTTTATAATATTGATAATATTGTGGTTAAATCCGGTTCCTTAATAGGATTTTGTGTCTTTTCCGTTTTAATCTTCCTCACAGTTGTTGAGTGTGTGTGCGGTACCTGCTTTCAGCGAAAAGGGTTAAGGTAATCGTCCTGAGGAATATGTAAGAATTTGAATTTGACGTGGATATCTGAGTGTAAACATAGATGAAGAGTTGAGACAGTTGTGTGTTTTCAATGAAATGTTAGCATCTTGTGTGGTACAGTTAATTTTATTTGGTAGACCATAAAATGCACCAACATTCCAAATTTATATCAAATACTAATTGTCAGACTCTGAGAGCATAAACTATGCAAATAGATTCAGATAATAAATCATCACCTCGATATTGAAATGTCTTATAGTATCAATAAATACCTTAAATATACGACTTTATAAATTCGGGACGTCGAAATGTCCAACTCCAATGTATTAGTAGGCCTATTTTCATTTGTCCTCTTTAAAAGTGTTTGGAATTATAGGTCAGAGAAAGAATAACTTTGAATCGCATTGATATACAGTACCAGAATAGGTCATAAACAGTCGTTAGGCCAAATAATTATTTCAATTTTACTCGCGACAGTAGAAATACCTTGAATATATGACATTCTAATTTCGGGACGACGAAATATCCAAGTAGGGCTATTTTCTTTTGTTTTCTTGGAAAGTGTTCTGAATTATAGGTCAGAGAAAGAATAACTTTGAATCGCATTGACATACCGTACCAGAATAGGTCATAAATAGTCTTTCGGCCAAACAAATATTTGAATCTATCCCTCGAGAGTTTAAATTCCACGTTCTTGTACAATTCGGTAACATAAGCAACACGTTTCAATACCAATTGATATCATTTACTAATGAACAGACTTAGGAAAACTTGAACTGAAAAACTAAGAAATCTCGGTTTTAAGTTTCAGTTATTCACTTTTCTTTTAAGGGCTTAGCTGCTTCTGAAATGTACAATTTTGATCTGCACTCAAAGCATTTTCCTCAACTCGAAATTGAGTCTCAGTACCTTCAAATTTCACGTAGTCATATTCCGAGAAGTATTAGGATCTGGTATTGATGTCTTCCCAAAAAAGGGAAATTTCTAGTAGGATAATAGATCAAATGTTACGACGAGTTACATGACCTATATGCTCGTGTAAAGTGTAATGAGTAAGGGTAATGGATGAAAAAACTGTGGATCTGCAGTTCAAATTCTAGATTTTGATAAATTGAGATATTTTCTATTCTTTTAAGGGCTTAGCTGCCTCTGAAACGTACAACTGTGATATGCACTCAAAGGATTTTCCTCAACTCGAAATCGGGTCCCAGTTCCTTCAATTTTTACGAAGTCATATTCCGACAAGTCTCATGATCTGGTAATGAACAAGTCTTCCAAAAAAAAAGTTAAATTTCTAGAAGGATAATAGACCAAATGTTACGACGAGTTACATGACCAAAATGCTCGTGTAAAGGGTAATGAGTAAGGGTGATGGATAAAAAACCATCCGATCGGTAGTTCAAATTCTATATTCCGACGAAATGTGGAATCTTCCGATGCCAGTAATCGCAATTTGTTCCCGGTATATTGAAATACTTTAATAAATATAGTCGTTGAGTTAGGTTTTTCTTATATTTTCTTTATTCCACTGTGCAACGAACTAATAATGTCTAACCTACTACTCTTATCCATTATAGCAACTTTGTCCAGCCATCCATATTCGGAAGCATTACATACAGGCCTACTAGTTGGTGCTCCAACAAAAACAAGAGCAACACACCACAGACGCACACCATTGCCAGCACATGAACGGCATGGAATGAGTAGATGAATCGTGCTCTGACATGCCCCCAAAACCTCCATCATAAGCAATTTATGTGGATGATGCAGTTGCTCTAAAAGCTGTTATACACTGGATTTGGAATGATGGTGCAGCATACATTCAAAATACCATGGTACCATGGAGCCATGGCATAAACCGCATCCACCCAACTGCATCGTGTTTGCAACAACTGGCAAAAAAATCATAACGCATTGCAAGTCAACCTTCACTCTGACAGACAGACAGAGACGACGCCGAAAGTTGGAGTCACCGCGTTGCAGAGAATGAAACGCAGGCGGAGACGGAAGTTTCAGTACTTCAGATTGGCACTTGTTGTTGGTATTGTTTTGCAGTGTAACCACTAGTACCACCGCCACCACCTACTAGTGAATACCGTGAGGCATTTGCTGCTACTTCGGCATTTGCTCCTCGAAACGTAGCAAATACAGATATCGCATAATGGGCGACAACGCGAATTCAAACGAAAGACTTGCGTTGTCTAAACTGTTTTGGTGGAGTTGCCGCCGCTGTAGCTCCTGTCGCTCATGCAAAGCTAAAGTCGTAGTTGAAAAAAGAAGAAGGACGTTGAGACAAAACTGGTAAAAGGACAGACAATTTTTGAGTTGACGCGAAACTATTCTGCTGTGCGATGCCCATCATGCCATGCGATCCATATGAATATGTGACGGCGGCGGGGTAACGTGATTTGGATTTTCCATGAAAAATCGTTGAGTGTATACTTAACATATTTTGTTTTTTTTTTTTGTGTAGTGATAGAGAAGCGAAGAAATTATGTTGATCGGGCAGTCGAGGTTAAGTGACGCCCAGTTGCCAATTCTCATATATGAAGACAGGCGGTGGGATGGTAGATACACTGAAAGCAATTATAGTAAAAATTACATATTTAACTACTTAACTTTGAAGAGATTACAAAAAACAGTCGTATCAAAATACATTGAAAACCTGTTAGTCTCACCGATCCTGATTTTAGAGTCCTTGGAAAGTGAAATTGTGTAGAGTTCCAATGTTCGGTTTTCACAATAATTTGTTATAGAATTTCGTTTAACTAAAGAATTTGGTTTGTAAGAAATAACAATATTTCACGAAGAGGAAATGGAATCTGTGGTAGCCCCTCCAATCCGGACGTAAGAGTTCGTAGAAACTGCATATCTGTCCCAGAGTTCGGTTTCGTATGTACGAATTTTTCTATAATTTGAATACAGTTTCGTTATGTAGACTGAAATTGTAGCTATTAAAAAAGTATAAAATTGCATTACAAAAGTTGTAGACCCACAGATTCTGACGTAGGAGTCTATAGCATTTGAAATTAGGTTCCAGGGTCCGAGTTCACAGGTTCGATTTTTACTTTAATAAGTTATGTCTTTCCGTTCAAACAAAGAATTAATTTGGTTGGACAAATATGGTTTAAACAAGACTTTAAAATTCTATAGGGTTTAAAAATGATTAAAATAACTACGAGTTTTTAATGTATTCTTCCGTTTAATAGAAGAAAACAGACAACAACTTCTTGAGTCTAATGATACATGGTATCTACCAACAATTGAAATACATCAAAAAAATGAGTTAACTCCCCCGATAATGGAGTGAGAGTCCGTGGAAATCGAAAATCTCTTCGAAAGATCGAATTCACATGTTAGAGTTTTTCTATAATTTGTATATTTAGCGTCGTTCTGTAGACAATAATGGAACCTATTAAAAATCTGTTCCAGAGTCCGAGTTCGCATTTTCGTTCAAACAAAGAATTGCTTTGATTTGACAAATATGGACTGAATTATGTAGAGTAAAGTAAATAAGACTTTGAAATTCTGTAGACATTAGAAACGAGTAAAAGAAACCTTTTATAAAACGGATGAGAACATTCAAAAACTTGTAGGTCTACCAATCCTGACGTGGAAGCCAGAATGAATTGCAAATCTGTTCTGGAACATTCCGCATTCCCACGGGTGGATTTTACTAGATTCTTTTTTTAATGTATTCTGCCGTTTGATAGAAGAAGACAGCCAAAATATCTAGTGTCTAATGAAACATGGTATCTACTAACAATTATAATACTTTAAAAAATAAGTTAACTCCCCCGATAATGAATTGAGAGTCTGTGGAAATCGAAAATCTCTTCGGGAGTTCGAATTCACATGTTCGAGTTTTTCGTTAATTTGTATATACATAGCGTCGTTCTGTAGACTGTAATGGAACCTATTAAAAATCTGTTCCAAAATTCCGGTTCTCATTTTCGTTCATACAAAGAACTGTTTGATTTGACAAATATGGTATAAATAAGACTTTGAAATTCTGTAGACATTAGAAACGAGTAAAAGAAATCTTTTATAAAACGGATGAGAACATTCAAAAACTTGTAGGTCTACCAATCCTGACGTGGAAGTCCGAAGTAATTGTAAATCTCTTCTAGAACATTCCTCATTCTCATGCGTGGAGTTTACTAGATCCTATTATATCATCGTACAAGTACATAATTAATTAAGTTTGACGAAATTACTACCACTGGAATAGTCACATATAATGGCCACATATATAATATCGTCACTATCATGCCAAAGGAACGAATGGAATTTCAAAACCAAAAGGGCGAATTCGAAAAATGGAAAATGTTGTCATGCCAAAAGGAAGAATCTTTTCGCCATAACTTTTGATTCGTATAAAATAAAATAGTGATGTAAATGCATTAATTGTGTGTTTTTTTGAATTTTTTATAATTTGCAAGAAAAGTATTTGGCAAATTATTTTTAAATAATCATGCCAATCGATAGATGCTTTGAAAAGAAACAATAAATGCCTTTACATTACTATTTTATCTTGCAGCAATAAAGAGTTATAGCAACAAAACGAAATGATTCACCCTTTTGGCATGAAAAGATTTTCAATTTTTCAAATTTCTTCTTTTTTTTGCTATAACTCTTCATTGGTAAAAGATAAAATATTGGTGTAAAGGCATTAATTGTTTGTTTTTAAAACACGTATCGATTGTCATCATTACTTAAAAATATTTTGCCAACCAATTTTCTTGCATTTAACAAATGGCGAATGAATATTTGGAAAATTATTTTTAAATAATGATGCCAATAGATAGGTGCTTTAAAAACAAACATTTAATGCCTTTACATTACTATTTTATCTTGCGCTAATAAAAAGTTATAGCATAAAAAACAAAAATATTTGCCTTTTGGTCAGGATATAGCCTCACAAAATCCGTATTTATAATTCAGTAAGTTGTCCGAATCCAAAGATATTTTATACACGTTATAATAATTGATGAATAAACCAAAATAACAGAAAAAATTTAAAAAAAAATCTAAATTTTTGCTATTTTTAAAGCACTTCAAACTTTAAAATTTGATTTCCCAACATTTTTAAAAATATACATTCGCCCCATTGGCATGACAGTGACGATATGTACTTCTGCAATAGTACATAAAATCTTTTTATATATAACACAAAATAAAGAATCGAATAAACTGAATACTCTATCTTCAAAATTGTATTTTCCATTTTTGTTTTTGAACAACTAACGAACCTTAACGTGTCAATAACTAATTATACTATATCGTTGAATTGGTTAAATATTTCAATAATCCATAACACAAGTCAATATAAGTCGGTATACTGTAGATGAAACACCTTTCACCTCATACATGCAACCAGACAATTCATTGGAATTGACCAGCCTGGCCATTAAAGAGAACAACAATGAAAACAACACCAACCAGCGAACCAACCAACCGACCGACCGATCTACCGACCACAAAAACAAAGCGGAGCAATCGCACACCTTTCAGCATTTAATAATATCAAACGAAATTAATTTAATAAGCGGTGCTGAGCCACCGATCAGTCGTGGTGCACCAGAAACCATTTCCAACTACTGTTATGCGACCATTAATGGATTTCATGGTAAGACACAAAAAATAAAGCGAATCATGATTAACGTCGTCGTAGTCGTCACACAAAAAACACATCGTATATTTTCAAACCGAAATTTGAGTGCACTGTTTTGAGGATAATGACAAAACCCAGCGCATGAGCCGAACCGAGCCGTGCGATCTACTATATGAGGTCGGACGAAATCCGGTGCGGATGCGGGAATGGATGAAAATGAGCTGACTCGACTCACTTGCTGAGTTAAGTTGAGTTGACTTGGCTTGGCTAAGCTGCAATAAGTAGCGTTAAAAAACAATTACTGGCTTTACACGAAAATTAATGTCGAATACCAATTTCGCGCAATATCACAATTCAGCAATAACAACAGCAACAACATCTGCAACTACAACAATTACATGCAGAAGCAGGAGCAACACAAAAACAAAAATTGATCGCATGGATCATCAGCGTGTATCGATCGCCCGCTTGCTCACAAATTTAGTACATTTCTTTTTTTGTATTTTTCGATTGCTGAATGAACCTGCTGCTCGTACGGTGCAGTCTTAAAACAGCACAGAACTCTGCAATATAAGTAATTGTCAAAAGCCTTATAAAACATGTTGCTGCTTGCTGGATGGACGGATGGATGGATGGCTGGATGGATGAATAGTTCCAGTGCAGAGTGTGGATCATCGTGCAGGTGAACCAATCAACAGCGGAGCAGCCAGAGTGGCTAATTTGGCGGAACAGCGTTATGTGGCCTGCATTGGTCTCTGCGATGTATATGCGAAGATCATCCCACAGATGGCGGAAGCATCCTCGCGGTATGAACGAAGCGAACGAAGACCGTGTCATTAGTTCAGCAATATGGCGGCTTATATGCGCCATGTTAAAATGCGGCAGTGCTTTCATAATTTCACATGGTAGTCGGTGGATAATGCATTGGTTAAAATCCGAACTAAATGCGTTAATTAATGAATGGTTTCACTGTCTGTAGTTATGTGGCGGAAAACTGAAGTAATACGTCGGAAGGAATTATTTTAAAAAGAACGAACGGAAGAGCCAAAGTTTCAACACGGATATCTTCACTGTTTTTATTAAATGAAAGATCTCAATTATGTCAAATAATCATGGAGAAAAATACTCTTTAAGCATGAGGTTGAGAGTATAAAAAAGTTAGTTGTAACAACCATTGAATTCGCTTAAAGCAAAATTGCCAACAAACTGGTTGATGTAACTACCATATTCAGAGGGTACTTGAAATTTTATCATATACACACACCAACATTTTTCTGAAATGGTTCAAAATTGCTTGTAGTCTAAACTACAACCCTTTTAGTTTTGGCTATAAGAATCGACTTAGCAGTTCAGAGAACCGCATAAGTTGGTTGGCGCAAACAACTTTTTTGTGTGGTATACAGTTAAATGGTTTTTTTACAGATTAACCAACGCTCAAGGGATGCCCAACGCTCAAGGGATGTCCAACGCTCAGTGTTGATCGTAGGAAATGTTTAGGGTAATAGTAAGGAATTAATGATGTTGTAGTATCGGTGGTTGTTGTTCTTGCCAGGAAAAGTTGACATAAATATGTAGATAATTCTCTGTTCCTTGACAAAGTTATTCTATATTTCGATTCTCTAGTCTTATTGGCATAGACACGATAATATTGTATATTTCGATGTATCTAAGTATATAGATTTCAATACAGATTTCCCTTTTTATTTAAGAATAGATTTAACTCTACGTTTCGATATATATTCGCTACATGTTTTGATCCAGATCCATCTTGCGATCCAGATACAATAATTCCAATAATTACTTGGGTATTGTTTTATATAAACAGGTAGTCGGAGCTATATATTTCGATGCTACAAATCTCCCAGTGGGATTTATAATTAATCAGTCGTCAATGTCATGTCAGGACTATCGGTGATCGCTAATAATATTTTTGATTTGCAAAGTATACCCCTAAGCGTTATATATTTCATGTGTCGAAAGATGCGGCCATGCCTCGGTGTTTTAAAACAGTGTAAGACACACTACCTACATTCGGTCTAAGATGTAATGCAATTCCCACATTTGGGCAAAAGTGTTCCTGGGAAATACATGGACTGATTACACCAGGTTATGAGTTCTCTTGACACATTACAGAACACATTTGTTCTTTAGTCGTGTGGCAATTAGCACTTACTGTGCTAAAAATACTTTAATATTTTTGTTTTAATTTGTTAAGTTTTTAGAAATTTTGTTTTGTCAAAATATATAAAATTATTTTTTCATTCGTTTTAGTTCAATCAAAAATAAAAGTTTAATCGTTTTTTAAAAATTATATTTTATTTAAATTCGATAAAGCGATATTGGTGATCCCGAAGTGCGTAGGGATGCGTTGCATCGCACGCATCCGCACTACGTCTACGCAGTCCACAAGCGACGTCTAAACACACGCTCAACGCATGCAGTTTCGACGTTTCAAAGCAGCCCGACGTTTCAATGTAGCACGACCTTTTTAACGCTGCCCGTCGTTTCAACGCAGCGTTTCAACGCATTCCGACGTTTCAACGCAGCCCGACGTTTCAACGCAGCCCGACGTTTCAACGAAGCCCGACGTTTCAAAGCAGCCCGACGTTTCAACGCAGCCCGACGTTTGAACGCAGTCCGACGATTCAAAGCAGCACGACCTTTTTAACGCAGAACGACGTTTCAACGCTGCCCGACGTTTCAACGCAGCACAACGTTTTAACGCAGCCATACGTTTCAACGCAGCACGACGTTTCATCGCAGAACAACGTTTTTGAGTACAGCATGACGTATCAACGCTGCCCGACGTTTCAACGCAGCCCGACGTTTCAAAGCAGCCCGACGTTTCAAAGCATCCCGACGTTTCAACACAGCCCGACGTTTCAACGCAGCCCAACGTTTTAACGCAGCCAGACGTTTCAACGCAGCACGACGTTTCATCGCAGAACAACGTTTCAGTGCAGCATGACGTATCAACGTTGCCCGACGTATCAACGGTGCCCGACGTTTCAACGCAGCCCGACGTTTCAACGCAGCACACGTTTCAAAGTCGCCCGACGTTTCAACGCAGCACGACGTATCAACGCTACGCAACGTTTCAATGCTGCCCGACGTTTCAACGCATGATACGGTAATTGAACAATCTTTCTGTGTCGTTCTTACCTCCCTTCATTTACCCCTAAACATCAGCTGAGCGTTGGTTAATCTTTAAAATTGTAAACTTTATAAATTAAAATCTCCACTGGTCACAGCAGTCCAGAGGTATGCGTGCTGGAAAAGTATTCTAAGGGTTTCAAATCCCGGATTGGCTATGAACACTCGTGGTGATATAAACCAAAAAAAAACGTAGGGAATAGATTCCACATTACAATGGATATATGTAATATGTCTAAGTGCTATGGATCTTAGTAGATATTACAAAATTAAAAAAATGCCAGTCAGTAGTCTATGCTCAACAAAATAAATAAATAGACCGATTCTCTTAATCCGAATTTGAGATAGATTTAGATTAAACTATAAAATATTAACACTCTTTGAACTCAGAACTCCGAAGCAGAAGTCCGCATATAAACTATAGCCCAGGCCATTTACTTAGTGACTATTTCCGAAGTCCATATAGATTAAGTCACGAGAACATGGTAACTTGTATTATACAACGCATACAACTTCCAAAGCAATTATATCATCTATGCTATATAATTCCCAAGAAATAAATGACTTAAATGTTGAGAATCCTGAAGAATATTGAATTTGAATAACTTGGTTTATGTCTGCACCTCTAGTAGAAATTTAGCCTATTAGGTAAGACATTAGTATAACCAGATCTTGAAGCTCATGTAACTATTAGGGCTATGAGAGACATACAATGATCAGTTCTAATGGAAAAACGTCGCAATTTAAAGTCTATTTCTGAAATGCGCGATATCTTGATCTTTAATTACATTAAGAATATTTATAAAATGTATACGTTGTATAAGGATGTGAAGCTTATAAACACCATTTAGTCCTCAAAAGTTTTTTTGTCATTAAAACCTTTTTGAAGTCCATGCTCAATACCTAAAATATAGAAACAAATAGATCGACTCTCTAAATCGGATTTTTAAATACATATAAGGTATTACCAGTTCTTAAAACTTCCTAGGCTGCATTTGAACCCATCACCCAGGTCACTGACTTAACGGCTTTTCCGAAGGCTATATAGATTAAGTCACGGGAATATGACAAATTATAAAAACTGATCCATCAAGAACTTTAAAAAAATGTCCAAAAAATTCACGTTTCTCATATAACATTCAAGCAACAAACGTCTCAAATGTCAGGAATCCTGCAGAATGTCAAATTTTAATAATAGCTTTTGTGTCCTCAAACATCACACAATTCAACGTCTATTTCGTGTCCCTTTTCTGAATTACGCGCGTTGTCTGCAAATCTTTTAAATTGCGACGGAATTTAAGATCCACGTTGTTAAGTCATTATGATGCCATCGTCAACGGTCAACATAATCGGTCTCTGCCTCGTAATCTTCTACATATGCACGTTATATATAACGAAAAAAAAAGAAGAAAAATAACTAAAAAGTTTAGTTTATATAGTCCAACGCTTAGGGCTATTGAAATTCCTCATCTACTTCTTAGTTCCAAGTCATTTTAATTTGTATCCACATGTTGACGACGATTTGCGAGTTCCATTTTGATTTTTGCTGAAATGCTTCAACTCAATTTCAATCTTAAACTCAGAGACAACCCCAAACCGGTGCCTCAGTCAACTGTCGCAAGACACACACAGATCTTCTTTTTGTTTGGACTTTTTCTTATTTTTATCCTGGCTTGATCTGGATTGGGAGTGTGTGTTTGTGTCTCTGGTATATCTCTGACCAAACTGCAATTTGCAACCTTAAACCATTTAAAGTAATTTGTTTCCTTTTCGATTGTTTCGTTTTATTTTTTTTTTATATGCTGTCCTTCTTGGTGGAGCTTACAGATAGAGACACACACAGATAGACGATGACGATCAGTCAGACATACGTTTGTTGGTAACTGTGTTAATGACCAGAGTTGGCCAGAAAGAGGACTGACATTTTGAAAAGTGATCTGCTTTAAAATAAATTAAACATGCTCAGTATTCTGCGCATTTATAATAAGCGGTAAGGTAAGGTAACGCCCACTTGTTAAACGAGAACTGTCTTCTTTTTTTTTTGTATTTCGTATAGAGAATGGCAATAAAATGACTAGGTTTTTATTATATAGCAAGAAAATCTAATTTATTAAAAACATCTACACAAAAATCTGTATCAAGTGATAGTTTTACATATAAATTTTAAGTATTTTAAAGATTTCACTTAAAATCAATACAAAACTTTTGAAAAAATATGTAACGGACATCTTGTTTGATATTCAAGCGTAGAACTTGTCGAAATTCGTCTAGGGCCATCATCGGGAACTGATCATTGAATTTTTTCCATTTCACATCTCGACCAGTTACAATAGCAACATCATTAAGTCATCCCATTTTGCCATTCGTTTCAAGACTGTTTCGTGATGTCGCGGAATTCTTTCGATCTCTATTACGATTTCGTATATATGCTACAATTCGTTCGCAGATATCATAACGAGAAAATTAAGTTTATTCGAAACGAGAAAAAAAACGATTCTAGACCGATATCGCATCGAATATCGAGATGGATTCGGAAAATATTGCGATATCGATGTAATAAATATTTAAATATTGTATATTTTCCTTAAATTTTCTTGTACGAAAAATTTGGAAAAAATTAGTAGTGATAACGCAACGAGATCGAACTTTTTTCTCGCAATTAGTTCGAGGAAATTTCGTACATCGAGAACTCCGAAACATGTGAGGCAGGGATTTTATACTAGGGTAATACTCTATATCATGAAGTCGTAGTTGTTAAAAAATTATACGGTATTTTCCTACCTATCGAAAATCCATTTGAATTAGAATTAGAAACATCCACCTGTACAAAGAACACACAGACAAAGTCCAATTAAATTTTAATAACATTTCTGCGTACAACACACCCAGAAAAAAATACTATATAAATTATAGTTTTTTACTATTAAAAATAGTCAAAAGGATAAATTATTATTTTAATCGGAAAATAACATTAAATACTAGAAAATACCATAACATTGCCATTGAGTTTATATGAAAAGATTTATTTTTAGTATACTTACTTACTTACTTACTTAAATGGCCCTTACAACCGTGGGTCGGTTTTGGCCGCTGAGATGAAGCCGCGCCAGTCGGATCTGCTTTGCGCGCGCTGACGCCAGTTAGAAATACCAAGCGTTTTAGTATACTAATAAATCAAAATTTGTCCTATTGACCAATTTTAATGGGATTTGAGGGTTTTCTTTCTGGGTCCAACATTTATGTTTTTTGTTTCTAACTTTAAACGAAACGTTTGACTACCAGATTATTCGTTTGGAATCATTTCGACCAGAAATTGGTATAAAACAGGTAATTGATATAAAGTAATGGGTTTCGTTTTATCCTACACTTTCTACGACTTGCTTGATTTTACATTTCACAGATATATTTTAAACAGAATCGGAAATAAAAGCAAAAACATATCGTCGAATTTAAAAATTATTTCAAATCAAATCATTTCAACCAATTTTGGAATACAATGCGCACATTTGTTTAGTGACATCAAAATCCAACATGCGATATATATTTACTAAGGGAATGAATAATTTTCATCCTCTTTTGATTCTCTTGAGCACCGAATTTCAGTTGGGTGTTTAAGCCTGTTTATAGGTATTACAACAGTAAGTTTTCGCCTATCTTCATAGTTCACGCCGACTGAATAGAATCACGCATAAAACAGAGACAATTCGTTCTACTGTCGCACGATACGATTGTGAAACCACCTGTGCCTATTTTTCTCGCTATTTTTGATATTGGTAAATTCAAGATAAATATCCACCGACACCACTCAATCTATTCTCCATCCCTTTAAAGCAAAACTTTTTGCATGAATAGGCATCACCTGTGTTCTAAATAAAAAAATTCATTTAATTTCGATTTGAAGTTTACTACACACAAAAATTAAAAATGAAAAACACTGAAAAAATACGATTTTAGTTCAATGAATGAAATCATCAATATGATGATTACTGGTAGTTGGTGAAATTTTTACTCATTTCTACTCCCCATATTTTCCAAATCTACTTCATTTGCATTGGCGATAAGTGTGAACACTGCTTTTAGGATACTGTTAGGGCTTTGAAGAGTATTTCCCCGTCAGTAAAACTAGTCAAAAATTGGTATATTACTGGTAGGAATGTGAAGAGTTCATCATTTTTAGTAAAACTGGTCAAACACTGATCAAAAACGGATCAGTTCCCAGTAATATAATTCAAAAACTGGTCGGTTACTGGTTGGGATTTGAAGAGTAGACTCCTGCCAGTAAAAATAGTCAATAGTCAAGAACTGGTCTTTAATGGTAGGGAAATGCCCAGAAACCGAACAGATTTACTGGCTAGTTTCTGGTCGAAAATTGCGTTACATCGCTTCCGAGTTACTCGACAAGTTTCTAGTATTATGCTGGCTGGATACTGGTAGGGTTCTGGAAGGAATTGTTACTTGGGATGTACCGGTGGATTTTTTCTGTTGGATTCCACACACAACCCAATTTTTCCAATTGATACACATAAAATTTGATATAAATATAATGAAAAAATTAGCACAAATTATATGTTCATATCAATATTCAAAATTCCTTTAACAGGACCTGAGATATGGAGCAAAAAAGACTCATTTTTGGGCTAAAAAAAGTCAAATTTTTAGGCTTTTTTTCTTAATTCCCAGATGTGCACCATTTTTATACTTTAAATTAACTGTTACCAAATCTCATCAATTTCAAACATGATTTATTCAAAAAAAATCGTATGCTTCGTAAATGTGTATAAAAATTAATAAAAGTGAAAAGTTTTCATAGTATAAAAAAATATATATTAAGCATAATACATTCGTAGAAATATTACAAACTCGTATTTTTTATACTCTTTTAAACATTATTGTGGTAAGGGAGATATTTGGACCAAATTTATCAATTCATTGGACCTCTTGATACCAGATATAAATTCTGAAATAGATTCGATATCTAGAAATACTAAAATTGCAAAATCTCTAACATTTACGAATAATAATAAAAGATTTTAAAATTAATAATTTTATTGTATAAATGTCCAAGACAAAATATTTGGCAGGCTCAAGGCAATTTAAAAACATGCCTAGGCAACATTTTTGGCAAGATATGAAACATTTTTTCGGAAGAATTTAATATAGATTAATATAGAAAAATGCGATGTTTGTATCAAAAGCTGTCTTTTTTCTGCCCCTTCTCAAAATATGTCGTGAATCTGCCATTCAAATTCCACAACATTTCATTACCTGCGGGAAGTTTTCCAATAATGTCCATTTATCTGTATGATTGCCTAAAATATTTTTAAAGAATTGTCAGAAATTATGTCTGGGGACATTTTCAAAAGATTTTAAGCAGACAGAGGGAGTTTGTATCAAAAGCTGCTTTTTTCTACCCCATTCTCAAAATATGTTGGGAATCTGTCTTTAAAGTTCCATAAAATATAATAATCTGCAATTCACTTGCCACAAACATTCATTTATCTTTGCGTTTGCCGAAAATAAGTCGGATATATTAGTGAAAAATGCTAGACATATTTTCTCGACTGATATCGTTAAGATATAATATATAATTAGTCTAGAACTAGCTGACGTTCTTTATATATTAAAAATTCAACTGCGTAGATCACGCATGAAATTTCCGAATAACTGACAGCCGTGACAAGTTCCTGCGAGTTATTTAGATGTTGTCGTGATACGCTGTATGAGTGCGACGTCTGCAGGATAGCACTGCCTTGCGTCACAACCACATGAAAGCGGTGCGGAAAACGCAGTCAACATCACCTCGACTGAGTTGAACCTGAAGAAACGTGAACTGTCTCGCTAGTTGGTTGGTTTGTTGCCTATCTGCGTGATACCTCGAAAGGTACTCCTCCCGCCTGTCTGCCAGACAGCCTGCCTTCCACAAAGCCTGAGTGCCTGACTTGCCGCCCAACGATTGACTGCGAACGCGTTGCTTCATAAGCGAATATTAAGGCTTTGACGTTATGATTACATATCGGGAAAGGTCAAAGATGACATTTCGATTATTAATTGCTTTTGAAATGCCATTATGCGCGATCGAAGCGATTGAGTTTGGTAGTCATCTGGCGTGAGTTGACGTGGACTCGAGTGGCGTGGCGTGGCTGGATGACTGGCTATGGCGTGGCCACACGACGACGACGACAACGACGGCGGTATTACTTTGTTGACTATGCGCTGAATGGGAGACAAAACGTGAGCTGGACATATAGAAAAAATACAAGACAGACACACATAAAAATATAAAGAAAGACAAACGAATAGACCTATAGAACTTTTACTGTACAACGTCTATAGCTGGCCCAAAGGGAAGCTCTTTAATTAACTCAACTTTTTTTGTGTTGTATCTTCTTTACAATTACCAGAGTCTCGGGTGTGTAGGTATAACCCATAAACCTGAATTTCTGAGGCCAGTGGCGGGCGCATCGTATGTATCGTAACTGCGGGCGGCGAACAATCAATTTGTACATTTGTCAAAACCATTATCGATCGTTAGGGTGCGCGCGCGCGATATCAAATACGCGAAACCATATCGCATCACGATCACGTGAAGAAGGAGGCGTTTGCTCATATTTTCGTTGTTATTTTTAATTTCTTATTTCGTATTGCTTTTGCGCCAGTCAACCGACCGACCATGTGAAGCAAACATTTGCACATTTATGGCCAATTCTGTGATTGTCCGTCTGGCCGTTTGTGGAACTTTCAGTCAGTGTTCACATGTTTCAATTTATATAAACGTAGTAGATTTGGTAAACTGTAAGGTTAGAGTCACAGAAAAAAAAATTCTTCAATATGATGAAATTATTCATAAATATTATTAATTTTTTCACCAACTACCAGATTCATCATATTGCTACCACCGTTCGTTAAATGACATATTAATGAATGTATTCATTATATATATGAACAAAATATTCAATACAATGAATTTGAATTGTCATATTGATGAATTTGTTCATAATATTTTTTTATTTTTTTTTATAATATAATTCTAAAAAAAAGTGTTGAAAAATTTTATTTAAAAAATAACAGTACAAAAATTAAAACAAAGTAATCCGAAAAAAAAATACAAAAAAAAAACGAAAAAATTTTTGTCAAAAAAATTAAAAAAAAAATGGTTCGAAGAAAAAATTTTCGAAAAAAAATATTTTCCAAAAAATATATATTTTTTTTTTTTTCAAATATATATTTTTTATAAATATAACTTTTTATTAATAAAAAGTTGTAATTATAATTAATATATTATAAAACATTTTGCTTATTTATGCATGTCGAGCAAGCATTATATGAGAAATAACACACTAGAACTACTTGAGAATTGAGAAGTACGGCAAAAAATGAACGGAAAAAAATATGTTGATAGAAATTTGGTTTAATGAACAGCGTTCTTCAACATGAAGAACATATATGTTGTATTTTATATTTTGATTCATTAATATGATGAAACGTATTCGTCACATACAGTTCATCATATTGAAGAACACTTTTTCGACAGTTACTAAGCTTTCATAAAAAAATGTACATCATATTGATGAATTCCGTTCTTCAAACCATGATTCATTGTATTGAAAAACCATTCATAATATTAACGACTAACGTCATCAACTATAACTATGATGAACGATTGTTTACTGTCGAAAAAGTATTCTTCAATATGATGAACTGTATGTGAAGAATACTTTTCATCATATTAATGAACCAACATATAAAATACAACATATATGTTCTTCATATTGAAGAACGCTGTTCATTAAACTAAATTTATATCAATATATATTTTTTTCGTTCATTTTTTTGCAGTACTTCTCCGTTCTTAAGTAGTTCTTGTACACACAGAATAGAGATTTGTTGCGCCAACCAACTCTTTGTCCAACAAACTTATTGGTTCTCTCAACCGCTAAGTCGGTTGTTATTGTCTAAATAAAAAGAGTTGTAGTTTGTACTACAACCAATTTCGAACTATTTCAGAACAATTTAGTACAGATTTAGAAACATTAGGAGTGTGTATAGACAAATATTTCAAGTGTATAGACTAATATGACAGTTCCGCCAGCAAATTTGTAAACCATTCGGTTTAACCGAATAAATTAGTTGGGCAAAGAGTTGGTTGTCGCAACAAATCTCTATTCTGTGTGTACAAAATCTACTACCCGCAAAAGATCTACTCCGATCAAAGTATATTGAAAACACTGTTACTATGTTGTAGTCTCTTCGTAAAGCATATAGTATCTGGGAATAGCAGCGCCAAACAATGGACCCAAAACGTTAATGATGACGCGCGCTTTCGTTGAGAATTATACGCCTCGTACCTACTCTTTTGATCGCTTATATTTGATTATTTGGTCTGTAAGTAAAGTAGGTAGTTCGTAGTTCGATCGGCTGTTGGTTGTTTGCCTCGTGCAACTACTGCGCATGCGCAACATTAATGCACGATCACAATTGTTGCTGCTGCTGCTGCTTACTGCGGCTGCCACGTTTGTTAGGTTAGGTAATTGTTATGGTGCTGCTGCAACGATTGTTGTTGTTGTTTTTGTGGTATTGCTCTGTTGTTGGCATTAATTGCTGATCGCACTCTTAGCAATATTTGGTATTTTAAATTGTAATTAATTTTTGGCAGCTTGATTTATGAGATATCATTTGCTTGATATGGTCCCCAGCAATTAGTATTGAATTTCAATTTACTGTTCAATGCTGCTGCTGTCATTGCCTCAAACACTGATTCCATTTAATTTAATTAAAGTTTTTGCCATTGTGGTTTTGGCCAATATTTTCGGGTTGTATTCGTGGTTTGAAAAAATTTTGCAGATAATGAAATATAATTAAGGTCAGCGTCATTAGGTTTGCCAACAAAATGTCAGATGTTTAAAAAAAAGTGATTCTGTGACATTCTAGTTTTGCAATAAAAATATTTCTTTAATACGAGTTTTACTCACTATGACATTCTAAAAGAATATACTTAAAATATCTTGGAAATAAAATATCTTTTTAAATACCAAACATATTTTAAAGGTCATCTAAATGTAAATCAATTATCGACTAATAAATATTTTTCAAAAATAAATACCATAAAATGATGTTTGTAGTTCTGAATTCATGAAATGTATCAAAATTACTGATGAGAAAATCTCTTTTAGACCTATTCAATTTATACTTCTATTGGACCATAGAGACAAGTTATGAGGGTCTGCACCGACTGAGGAAAGATGATTTTGGGGGCCTTAATAAAGGTCGATATAAATAAGAAAAGTATGTTGCTTGTATTTTAGAGGTTGGCTCACATTAAAAATGACTGTTATATGGATCTGAACACGGTATGATTGAACGAAAAGGATATAAAAATGTTTTTTGTAAAGGAAACAATCGAGAATCGAAAATCGAATTCAATTTTTTGAGCCGATTAAAAAAAAATTTCGGTTTAATTTATCATCATAGTTCCCTGCTGTACAAGGCTCAATAAGCTAATCTTCCCGCGTAGAATAACCTTCCTTAATGCCGAATCCGAACGTCGGGTGAGAGCTTTTCATAGGCAATGTTTACTCTCGTAGGTTTGCCATTAATTGCCGAGAGATAGCGTCGCATAGAAATTGTTTTCTATGAAAAAGATGTTGACAGTCGCTGGGGATCGAACCGGAGACCTTTAGTCCTTCATTCTAAGTTAAAAAAACAGTCCAATAGCAATACCACTAAATTTTTTTTTTGAGAAACACTTTTGAATTCTTAAAAATACATTCAATTATCACTATAAAATATAAAAAGAAACATACAGAATAGAGATTTATTGCGCCAACCGACTCTTTGACCAACCAGTTTATTCGGTTCTCTCAAACGCTTTGTCGGTCTAATAATCAAAACTAAAAGCACTACAATGCTTAGACTAAAACCAATTTCGAACCACTTAAGAACAATTTCGAACAGTTTTAGAACAATTTGGATAGTTTATAGGCTAATATTTCGAATATGGCATTTCCTTCAACAAAACTATAGAAAAATCGTTTTAACAGATTGAAATTGGTTGTTCCAACTGAATTTTTTCATTATTTTTATGTGTGTACATACATTATCGTATCACCACTGCACAATTTCCCTTAATAGTTTAAAAAATATATATTATTTTGTAGAAAATGCCTTCAAAGCTCTTTTTTAATTATCTTGGGTTTTTAATACAGAAAGAAAGAAGATTATTCACCGTTTACTATAAAATGTTGATAGCACAAAAAAAATTGGTATATCTACACAGAAAAAAAATCAATTCAATTCAGCGCACTAAGCAATGTGTTAGAAAGGGACGGAAGATTGTTCAGCGCACTGAGACAATGTGCGAGAAAGAGATGGAAGATCAGCACATTAAAACACATGAGGGCGAATGCGAAGCCAATAGCATGCGTCATTCACGAAATGAGTAGAAGGTTCTCGAAACACGTCGAAGTTTGACGGAACGTGTCGAACTGAGGCACAGCACTTCAGTGGGGGATTTAACAGTTTTTTAGAAAATAAAATCATTAAAAAAATGTAAAAAAAAAATATTTTTTTCAAACAAAAATTATACAAGAAAAAAAATTATATAAATATATTAAATATATATTTTTTATAAATATAACTTTTTATAAATAAAAAGTTGTAATTATAAATAAATATATTAGAAAACATTTTACAAGAACTACACAGACAGAATTTCACCAACTACCTGGATTCATCATATTGATGAATTCATTCATTGAATAAAATCTTATTTATACCCTACACCTATGAGGTACAGGGTATATTAACTTTGTGCATATATTGTAACGCCCCTTAGGAGGCGTGTCCGGTATGGAAAAGTATATATATTCTTGATCAGCATCACTACCCGAGTCCGTTTAGCCATGTCCGTCTGTCTGTCTGTCTGTCTGTCTGTCCGTCTTGCTGTCTTGCTGTCTTGCTGTCCGAATACAGAATAACTTGAGAAATACTGATCAGAATGCGATAAAATTTCGTCTCAATATATTTTAGCCAAAAGTAGGAACTGAGTTTGAAAATGAGCAAAATCGGTCAACGGACACGCCCACCTCCCATACAAGTCACTTTTATATAACTCTTTCGAAACTAATATTTCGAAAAGTATTCAAGGTATAGTTATAAAATTTAAAACGTATTGTTAGAATTTACCTAAAAATAATTGGTCCAAAAATGGGCGTGATCCGCCCACTTATTTTTTTCATTATATCCCGGGTTTTCATAGTAAAAATTTGATCCGTAAATTATTAAAATCAAATCTATGAAATATTAGCCTTTCAAAATTTTAAATATAGGCGTGGTCCGCCCAATTATATTTTTGAATTTTTTTTTTTTAGTTTTTTATACTTTATATAAATTTTTTATTTAATTTATGGGGATATAAGACGTAATTTCTGATATAAGAATAATATTCTGAGGTTCAGCATAATTAAAAATTTAAAATTAAGGTATACAATTAAATATTCCTCATTAATATCTCCACCAAAGGTGTAGGGTATTCCATAGTCGGGCCCGACCGACTATAAAAATCCGCCCCATGTGACCGAACTTACCCATGTGACCTAACTTTCCCAACTCGTTTTTAAATGTTTTTCATTTTCAATATTTTTTTAACATCAAATATCAAACACAAATTTATCCCCATTTACACATTTATTTATTTGTAATTCTTTAAGGCTTTATAATATTTAATTGATAATTATTCGAAGACTTAATGAAAAAGTAAACATCATATTGATGAATTTTGTTCTTCAAACCATATTAATTTAAATTTCATAAATCCTATAAGTATTATAAATACGTCAATGTGTAAATGGTGACCAATTTTTGTTTGAAATTTGATGATATAAAAAATATTAAAAATGAAAAACACTGCAAAATACGATTTCAGTTTAATGAATGAAATCATCAATATGATGAATACTGGTTGTTGGTAAAATTTGTTTTTTGTGTGTACATGAGAACTGAAAAGCACGGTAAAAAATAAACGAAAATTAAATATTTTGATTGAAATTTGGTTTGATGAATAGCAGTCTTGAATATGAAGTAATATATGTTGTATTTCATGTTTTTGTTCATTCATATGATGAAATGTATTCTTCACATACAATGCATTATATTGAAGAACACTTTTTCGACAAATACCAAGCGTTCATCACATTTATAATTTATAACATTGACGTCGTTAATCATAAATATTATAAATGGTTCTTCAATACAATGAATCATGGTTTGAAGAACGGAATTCATCAATATGATGTACATTTTTTTCTGTGTACTTAGAATATTACGAAATTCAAATTTTCAAGTAATGCTAAGTCGATTTTGCATGTTATGAAACGGGATGGTCGATATGGATATCATTATATTTGATACGAAAATTATTTAAAAATTATTTATAAGAAGGAAGTTCTTATACAATATCAGACATATAATTTCGATTTCTTTTAACTTATACATCATTTATTTAAAATGCAAGGTAAAAATTTTTTACATCCAGTGTAAAACTTTAAAATAAATGCTATTTAAGTCATTCTTTTTCATGTTTTGTTTTGTTCATAACAAAATCTAATATATTAAAGAAAAAAAAATACAATAAGGTATGGTAATGCAAGAAAAAATAAGAAGAAAGAAAGTTAAAATTCAAAAACGTGTTAAAAAATACGTAAAAAAATAATGCATTTACTCCTAGTCCGAATATTCTGAGTGGGAATGGACACAGGTGTAGTTCGTGGTCGTCAAGTGCGCAAAATTCAAGTATAGACACCATTTGCAGATATGACTGATCACAGAATTTTAAAAAATAAAATTTAATTCTTTGGAATATCATTCAAGAAAATTGTAAAAAAATTCTTCTTCTGATGAAGTTGAAGAACCTTTATTTATGTATTTTTTACTCTTGTTCAAAATTCGCTTCTCGGGTTTCTTCTGCAATTCTGATCTTATCTCAGGTGAAGTCAATATTTTGCTCTTCATTGGTTTGTGGTCAAGATTGAAGTGTTTATTGGCTAAACCAATTAAATGATTCATATAACACAATATTTTCACTAAAATTACAACAAACATTGCTTAAATTACGTTTCCCACTTTACCCCAGAAAGTGTTTCCCACTTTAATCCAATATCGCAAATTTGATCATAGCTTAGCACCATTTAAGTAATGTTAATAATTATTTAAAAACTAGTTTGTATTTCAAAATATATACAATATCTGATAATTTTTAACATACCTTCTTAATTAAAAACGACAAAAATACACACTTTTTGAGAGCACATATTCTAGAAATGCAATAAAAAGGTATACATTTTATTACAATCAAGAATGAAAAAGTTGATGTCATATTAAGAAGCACATGACATTTGTTTTTATACCCTACACTAAGAGTGTAAGGGTATATTCAGTTTGATACGCCGTTTGTAATACCCTGAAAAAGTATCTCCGGTATGTATATTCTTGATCAGACCTCCTGAGTCGATTTTGCAATGTCCGTCTGTCCGCCTGTCCTTCTGGCTGTCTGTTGAAATCACGATTACAGAAAAAGTTGAAGAGATAGAGCAATAAAACTTTAGATTTGGATTACTTATACATCTAAGCTGTCTGAACAAATTGGCATGATCGGACAATTGTGACCTGAGAATCGACCACTTATGTTCAAATACCTCATATAAAATTTACATCTACAAATCTATTTTACTGTATACGTGCTTAGGTAAACTTTTTGGTCAAATATATATTGACATTATGCTCAAATACATGAAAATAATGTTTTCCCACGAACGACTTGAGGTTCCCAAAAAAAAAAATCGAAATTCGGTACACCTACCCATTTGTAAATATGGGTATCAAATGAATGGAAATTCTTCAGCGATGGAAAGTTTGTAGTTATTTTCAAGATTCGTATACCCTGGCGACCTATATACCACTTTGACTGGTAACCACACATATGTGTAGGGTATTTATAGTCGACTTAGACCGACTATAATTTTGATAGTCCTAACTATCATAATAACACCTACTTAAAAAATTTCCCATGTGATCTAACCTTCCCAACTGGTTATTTTTATAAGTGCAAAAACATGTTCAAAATTTAGAATTTCCCACAATACCCCATGTCCCACTTTACCATAGGTTTCCCTACTTAAAGAATATATTGGATTTTCTCATATATAGGTTTTTTTCAATGTTGAATTTTGTCA
Source organism: Dryomyza anilis (assembly GCA_951804985.1). NCBI lineage: Eukaryota > Metazoa > Arthropoda > Insecta > Diptera > Dryomyzidae > Dryomyza > Dryomyza anilis. Next base: position 122,175,147 of record OX638130.1, on the reverse strand, counting down.
TATTTTCTATGCATCATTAATTAAACATGTAATTACAATAAAAATATTTTTTTTTTGGAAATTTTAAAACCTCAAAAATGGTAAACGCCTTCAGAAACACAAATTTTAAAAACAAGTTGCGTGGAAAACCGTCGTCTGTCTGAGGCAACACCAAAAAAAGATAATGTCATTTTAATTGTTTGTCCCAAAAAATCAAGATAATCATTAACAACAAAACAAAACATATGTGGAAGACATACCTACCAAAAAAACTCAAAAAAAATCAGCTTGCAGCACGCAACTCCCAAAAATGCGACACGATAACAAAAATTAGTTAAGATGCACTTGAGCGCAAGTTTGGACCAAGTCAAGTAAGTCCAACAAACGTAAAAAAAAATTATAACCGAGCACAGCGCATGACAAACGATCATAATTTAGCTGGAGGTTTTGATTTTTTTTTCTATACGCAGGGCGATGATGAGAAACAATCATCATCAACAACAACAGCATCATCATCAGCAGCAGACACAACATTATCAACGGCAAGTGTAGGGTACCAAAGAAATTTATTTTTATTTTTTCCATAAATACGTTGCGCATGCGGGAGGGTCTCGCATCTCGATCGTTGAGGAATAGCGTGTGCGATCAATTTCTGGAGATGCCATTGCCAATGAACGAGGCCATTAAATCTCAGTCATTATAATGACGCGACTCGAGGCGATTTTTATGGGGGGTGCTACGAGGATGGATACCAACAAATGGAGCAACCAACATGCGATGCAGCACGAGATGATCATTACCGCGGAATGTAAGGCAATTGGTGGTATGAGGCGACTAAAAAGTAATTCAAATTTTGGCGGCAAGAAAAAAAATCTATATATGTTGTCAACATCGGTACTGTAAAATGCAGTTATGCAGTATGAGCCACATGCAATCAATTCTTTTTGTTTTGGCGACTCAATTGTTGTAATTTGTTATTTTTATTATTATTTGTTTTCAATGCATTTGATAAAATTGATTATTTTATGTAACATGTGGCCAAATGCAATAACAAGTGGCAGTTATTTCAAAAAGGCGGATCAATGAAGATTTATTGCATTGAACCAACGGACAGTCGGACAGTCGGACGGACTCAGTGAGCAGCAACATTTGAACAAGACAAATATTGTTGGCAAGTCGAACACTAGTTGTTAAACGGCTTAATATATAAAATCTCATATTTGGCTCTATAAGGAGAATACAAAAATTCAATGGGATTTGAAATGTCTGAAACAAGGACTACATGGATCAAGCTGTATTGAAATATAACATTCAAAGACCCAGTTTTTCAATCACATTTTCAAATAAAACGTAGGTTTAAACTAGATGTAGTTTCATTTATAGTCAACATATCATTAATATTTAAAATTTCATATTAACTGATTAGAAATTGCATTTCTCTCGGTAAAATTTAAAGACTTGCGGTTGATATGATTAGGAACTATAGATGTTTAAAAATTTTTAAACTAAGTTTAAACTATGTTTAAACTTGCAGTGAAAAAATGAACCGAAAAGTAGAACAAATAACGAAATGAGAGAACGAGAATAATAATTCCGGAGTGGGGATGTCAATAATGGACTATATTTCAACATATATATTTTAATGATTTGAAAATTTCAATAGCTACATTAGTTCTGAGATTTAAAAAAATACTATGTAAACATTCCAGTAGCCGCGGTAGCTCAGTGGTTAGTGCGTTGGACTGCGAGCCGAAAGGTCCCCAGTTCAAGCCTGGACTGGGGCTAACAACATCTTTTCATAGAAACATTTTTCTATAAAGCGCTACCTCTCGGCAGGAAATGGCAAACCTCCGAGAGTAAAAACATTGCCTATGAAAAGCTCTCACCCGCCGTTCGGATTCGGCAATAAACTGTAGGTCCCACCACTTTGAGTACAAATATAACACGCACAGCTCAAATGGTGAGAGAGCTCGGCCTAAGTTCTTATAGAACTGTAGTGCCAAACTATTATTATTATTATTTTAAAGATTTGGAAATTTCAATAGCTAGATTAGTTCTGAGATTTAAAAAATACTATGTAAACATTCTGGAAAGATGGGGTACTGTTTGTTTTAAATTTTCAATACAAAAAATGTCGAGAAAAACAGATGCAGGAGTGGCTTGTTTTAAATACAGTATATTTCAAAAAGTAACCAATTTAAAATTTTTAAAAGACTACACGTTGAAAGTGAATATTTTATATATTATTTAAGATTTTAATTAGAATGATTGTTTAACGAGTTTTAAAGTTATGTTTAAAAATGTTTAAAAATGTTGTACAATGTTTAAAATTTTCTAAGGAAAAAAATGTGTTCTTGTTAATCTGACTTACACTCATTTTGATGTAGTTAAACATGCAACATTTTATAGATATATTTGTTTTTTAATACCAAAAATAAATAAAAATTTAGAAAATTATTATTTAAAATATGATGCCATCAAAATACCATCTTGAATTTTGGCATGAACTTTTGTATTAAATCAGCCAAAATAAGTGATTTTTTTCAGGATTTTAAAAGGGTCCTTTCTAATGAGTTTCATTTTGAAGTACAAAACGGAGTTTCTAGCATTTCTACTTTAAGAGATATTGAAATATGAACAATAGACTGACAATGACATTGTATGAAAAAAAATCATCGAGTTTGATTTTGAAGTCACCCCCTATAAATGCTCAATTGGATGAGAAAAGCGATGTGGAGAATTTTCAGCGAAATCCGAATATGGGAAATGGACCCGCCGGGACCTCAAAGTAGGCGTTTTCGTTCCTTAATTAATAATTTCAAAATTGAATTGAAATGATGTCTCTCAAATGCAATAAACTGAAAATGTGGGTATGTCATCTGTTGGATAATTTTATTAGCTTTTCAAGAAACTTTAAATGAAAAAAAATCGGATAAAAAAAACAGAAGCAGTATTTAAACAGGCATCCTTTGTTTTATATTTTCATCAGTCACGCCTAGCCTGAAACACTTTAAACTCAAAAGTTCGATTCGAAATCATGATTTTCCATTGTCCATCTAATAAACAACCATAGAAAAGTGATTTTTTTCCCATTTTTTGTAAATTTGAAACCCTGTATCTCTGGAAGTAGTTGTCGAAAAAAAATTGATCAATATCTCAATAAGCTCAATCAGCAGCCCAAATTTCATTGATTCACAAAATGTACTTTTTTTGGCCGATTTGGTGTGGAATGGAGTTAAATATTTTTTCCTAAATTATTTTTTATAACGTTCTGTGGTAAAAAAAAACTCAGTATTTATTCAAATTGACCTAGTTAGAATTATCTACACACAGAGCAGAGACTTTTGCGCCAACCAACTTATTCGGTTATCTCAACCGCTTAGTCGGTTGTTATTATCAAAATAAAAAGAGTTGAAGTTTGTTCTGCAACCAATTTAGTACTGATTTAAGCCCATTAGGAGTGTGTATAGACTAATATTTCATGTGAATACGCTAATATGGCAGTTCCGCCAGCAAATTTGTAAACCATTCGATTTAACCGAATAAAGTTAGTTGGTACAACTAACATTTTCATTCTTCCAATTTCATGCCAAAAGAGGATTTTTCTGTAAATTGGTACAAACTACAACTCTTTTTATTTTGAAAATGACAACCGACTAAGCAGTTGAGAGAACCGAATAAGTTGGTTGGACAAAGAGTTGGTTGGCGCAACAAATCTCTATTCTGTGTGTAGAAATGGTGTATAGGATGCCCATATAAAAAAGTTTTCCAGAGTATATACTTCGGATATGGATGATTTTGGTATCAAAGGAAGCGTAATTTAAAAACCTATTATATCGTCACTGTCATGCCAAAGGGGCGAATATGAATTTTTTAAAATGTTGGGAAATCAAATTTTAAAGTTTGAAGTGCTTTCAAAATTAGTTAATTTTTTTTCAATTTTTTTAAACCCTACACTAAGAGTGAAAGGGTATATTAAATTTGGTACGCCGTTTGTAACACCCAAAAGGAAGCATCTTTGGTATGGAAAAGATGATAGTGACCCCTTTGAGATGATAGTGACGATATGTCATCAAAACCCTAATTTCGAAAATATATTTTTGAAAATTTGTTTTATTTTTTGAAAACTACTCTTGCAAGTACAAAAAATATGGAATAACATTTTCTAAAAATATCAATTTTACGTAATAGTAAAAATTACAAACTATGGTTTTTTCATATAAATAGATCAATTGTAAAATAATCGGATTAATAGTATTAAAATAAAAAGAAAGCATTTTCATAAAAATCCAAAAATATTTTATTCTACTATTTATCTATCCCATTTAAAATTATAATAGCAAGAACTATTGAAATTATATCAACAAAATATTAATTGAAAGGTATTATTTTCCGAATGTATAAAATGAAATAATCAATAAATTATTAAAATTTAATAATTGATATAATAATAACAGATTTCACTTTGATATGCTTAAAACAATAACTATTGATAAATCATAAGCAACATCAAATATATATTTTTACAAATAACAACAACAACAAAAAAAACAACACTTGCACTTGACCAGTCATTCACGATGCCAATGTGTAACCATCAAACATGGCACCAGCCCCCAGTATCATGGAGCAATTTATCACTTGGAGCACATGCTGTTCATCATCAACGCTGGCTACAATTTGCTCAATTTGACCGCCATGTAAAAATGCCGCCGCCGACATTTTTTTTATATACAACAACCAAAACTTTGCCAACGTTGTCAAAACGCAAAGTAATCAAGTTGCCTGTGACGAATCGCATTATGAAGGTATTTTGGGCTGTTTTATCATTTTTTTTTGTTCGACGCATAGTCAGAGTCACAAAGTCACCCATATGTATATCGAGAGTCATCAATGCCAACCAACAGTGCGAATGATCCATGATCGTTTTGTAAAAAAATAAAATAAAAATTGTTGTTCGCTACAAAGTTCAATCATTTCTGTACAGACATCTCCCGCTAAGTTTTGAAACATTACAAATTATTGTGGCAAACAGCAAAATCAAGACAACAGCTAAAAAAACAACAAAAAAATGAACAACCGATCAAAAGAAAAAAATCAAACAAATTGAAGTAAATTACCTGCCGCGCAGTAAGAAGGACAACGCGCGCATTGATCACGCATAGTGCTCGCTCGCTCGGTGATCTGGTGATCAAAACTTTCCGATTACAGAGAACGAAACAAAAGCCATGCGAGAAGATCGCATAACAAATGCGTTACAATCCGATGCGATTCGATTCGATCTGAACTGAACTGATCCGCTGTGATCCTCCTTTATTGATCCATCAATGTGGAGCTGATTGTTTCGCTGTGATTTGGTGTCGATAATCATGTAATTGTCATGATCGTGCGTAGATCAACCGAAGGGCTGCCATGTTTGAAAAGATTTAAATGTGACGGCGGCTTTTGTTTTGGACGCATAGACAAAACATTAAAAACCATTTAATTGTGATTAATTGTAATGAAAGAGATAAATGGGAAACTTTGAAATATTACACAACTGGGTGTATTTTCTATGATTAGCCTACAATTGATTATTTTATAATTCCACTTTGAAGTTATTGATTAAATTTGTGATTTTGTAAGTACAAATTTTGGAGATTCTCAGAATATTTAATGGTTTAAAAATTTCGTGTTTTATGCAATATTTTTATAGAGGCGACCGGAGATACTTTATAGAAAAATCTTATTTTGAACAACTAAGCAGGTCTGAGGTACACACAGAAAAATCCTATTTTGGCATGAGGTTGGAAGAATGAAAAATTTAGTTGTGCCAACTAACTTTATTCAGTGAAATCGAATGGTTTACAAATTTGCTGGCGGAACTGCCATATTAGCCTATACACATGAAATATTAGTCTATACACACTCCTAATGGTTCTAAATCCGTACTAAATTGTTCTAAAACAGTTTGAAATTGGTTGCAGTACAAACTACAACTCTTTTAGTTTTGACAATAACAACCGACTAAGCGGTTAAGAGAACCGGAAAATTCGGTTGGCGCAACAAATCTCTACTCTGTGTGTAGAAATTAATAACTCAGTTGGTTAGATCGATTCATTGACTAAAAAAGTCTCAAAAGTGGTAAAGATCTGGATTAATTTGGTTTTACGATGAAAATGTAAATGTGGTGCAACCTCACATTTGTTTATTGAAAATAGGAATTAAAACAGTAGTTAAATCCGATATCATTTTAAAACCGTTTTCATTTCCAAAGTCAAAATCATGCAGAAATCATAAATAAACCGAAAAGGTTCTTAAAAATTATTTAGTAGTAATCTATTTTTAATAATTTGTTTTTGTTTAACATCAATCATAACTTTTCTAATTGAAATTGAGAGCTTCCCATTTGAAGTTGAAAAAATTTCAAATCAAATTGCTAAATTTTCATTTGAAGTTGACAGGGATTAACACAATAACTAAAACTGATAACATTTTAAAACCGTTTCATTTCTAAAACCAAAATGATTTTGTTTAATATCAATCTACAGCTTTTAATTGAAATTGAGAGCTTATTGGAATTTTCCATTTGAAACGATTGAAATGAAATTGAAATTTTCCATTAAAAATTAGAAAAAAAAATAAAATAAAATTGAAAAATATCTTATTTTAAAATTAGAAAATTTCAAATCAAATTAAATTTCAATTTGAAATTTATCAATCTGAAAATTTTCCATTTGAAACGATTGAAATGAAATTGAAATTTTCCATTAAAAATTAGAAAAAATGAAATAAAATTGAAAAATATTTTATTTTAATTTGGAAAATTTCAAATCAAATTGATAAATTTCCATTTGAAATTGAAAAAATGTCAAATGAAATTGAGATTTTCCATTTGAAACGATTGAAATGAATTTGAAATTAAAAAAAAAAATTTAAATTGCGAAAATTTCTAATAAAATTGAGATTATTCCATTTGAATTTAAGAATATACCAAATGATATTGATATTTATTTATTTAAAACATAGAAAATTCCAAATGAAATGAATATTACTCCATTTAAAATTGAAAAAATTTGGGACATAAAAAATAAATATATATATATTTTTTGGCTTCATACTATTTTTTTATTCCCAAAAAATTTACATATTTGGAAAAATTTATTTAGAAGTGGACTGAATATATTTTGGAAACTTCATACTTTTAAATCTCATCTAGATTTGGAATTTTCCCAATTTATCTCAATTTAAAATGGAAAAGTCTCAATTTCATATGAAATTTTCTCAATTTCAATTGGAAAATCCCAATTTAATTTGGAATTTTCTCAATTTCATATGGAAAATCGCAATTTCATTTGAAAATTTCACAATTTCAAATGGAAAATATTAATTTCAATTGTGTAGTTATCAAGTCATTTGTATTTAGTTTTTGTATGAGAAAAATAAACCAGGTCTTTTTTAAAGGTATTACAAATCCGAAAAAAGGTTTTTCCCTGTTTCGGATATGCAATGTAGATTTGCAATCGAAACCGAAATCGAAATTAATTATCTTGTTTGATGATATCTTTCTATATTATTTACTTCTACATTCTAAGATAAAACAATTTGTTTATTCTGGTCCATTCAAAAACTTTTATTTTTATATTTTGACCATATTTTTGACCTTTATCGAACTTTATTTCAAAACCATCAAGAACAAAAAAATAAAAATATATCGAGAATTGAATTTGTTCCTTGTCATAAACCGAGTAAAATTTAATAAAAGGAAACAAAAATATAAATCTTTCTTTTCTTTGCTTTGAGAGCATTTTTTCCAGAGATTTTTTAATTTTTTAATATCTGCTTTCAATGTAGCATCGGTAGCTCAGTGGTTAGTGCGCTTGGTTGCGATCCGAAGACACTCATTTTCAAATCTAGGCTGAGGCTAACAACACCGTTTCAAAGAATACATTTTGCTATACCGCGCTACCTCTAGGCAGTCAATGGCAAACCTCAGAGACACTGCTCATGAAAAAGCTCTCACCCTCGCCGTTCGGACTCGGCATTAAACTGTAGGTCCTACTTTGAGTACAAATCTCGGCCTAAGTTCTTCATGACTGTAACGCCACACTATTATTAATATTATTATGTTTTCAGACAGATTGTATTCATTTTACTGTATATCTATTCGATTTGTGCAAAATATATTGCCCAATGTAATTGTGATATCTCATGTTACGTCAGCAATATCATTTTAAGTTTATCACACCGCCTCATTTTATTGCAGAGACAATCATTATTTTTATTTTTAAATAATGATGCCATGGATAGGTGCTTTAAAAACAAACAATAAATGCCTTGACATTACTATTTTATCTTGCACCAATAAAGAATTATAGCAAAAAAAAGGAAACTATTCGCCCTTTTGGCATGACAAGATTTTCATTTTTTCCAATTTCCACGTTTTTTTACTATAACTCTTTATTGGTGCAAGATAAAATAGTTGTGTGAACGTATTAATTGTTTATTTTTAAAGCACCTATCGATTGGCATCATTATTTAAAAATATTTTGCTAAACATTTTTCCTGCAAATAACAAATGGCAAATTAATGTTTGGCAAAATATTTATAAATAAAGATGCCAATCGATAGGTGTTTAAAAAAAAACAATTAATGACTTTGCATTACTATTTTATCATGCGTTAATAAAAAGTTATACCATAAAAAACAAAAATATTTGCGTTTTGATCAAGATATAGCCTCACAAAATCCGTATTTATAATTCAGTAAGTTGTCCAAATCCAAAGATATTTTATAAACGTTATAATAATTAAACTGTTTATATGTTTATAAGAAAATATTTATTTTTGTATACTATTGAATCAATAACTGTTCTATTGACCAATTTTTATGATGTTTTTTTGAGTGCATTACGAATATCGCCTGATCATGGAATTGGTCGGATTATGTAAAGGTATAAAAACAATAATCCGTTCCGGTCAAAACCATTACAACATTTTCAACTTTTCTTTTTTTTTTAAATTCCAGGATCAACCAAAATTCAACATTTGATTAAAGATTATGATTTTCCAGTTCTAGTTGTTGATCTTTGAAATATAATTTGAAATGATAATTTTCATATATCTACTCAATGCTGTTTAGTACTATTCGACAAGCTTATATATTATATAATTTCATTTTTTTTTTTTCGCTTCTGACGACTAATTATTTTCCACAGACATACATCTCTGTATCTAAGTATTCAAATACGTAATTATCGACTATTATTCAATCACGATCGGTCGCTTTAACATATATCACTTGCTCACTGTCTGCCTTTTGCCGTACACATCAATTATTTTCGAGGCATTCGAGGCATTTGCCTTTCGGTTAATCAATTGTTTGTTTGTATAGCTTTTGTGTGTATTGATTTGCTGTAACAAATGAAAAAAAAAACCGTAAAATTTAAGGCCACAAAACTGCTTGCGCCCAAATTAACCCTGGGCACACGAGCATCATCATCAACATCCCAGTCATCCCAACAATGATGATAAATGTAAATACATTTTTTAAAGTTAGTTTATTTTTTATTTTTACTCATGTGCGCACAGGTTTTTTTGGGTAAAAACAATAAAAAGTATCAAAATTTAAAACATTTTTCATTATAATTCTAAAAACGTGCGCGTTTAGTAGAAATTATCATATATCATTGGAAAGCATTTCATCAATAGCATCACATAGAATAGCATCATCAATAAAATGTGTGATGTGTGATATATTTTTCATTAGAGATAGAATCATAGACCAAAATATCGTATTAAATACAGAAAAAAGTTTTTAAATAAAATACGTCCGAAAACAAATGTATATGTATTAACTACATTGATTTGTATGTAAATTTACTGAATTTCCATTATATTTATATTTAATTTTATTACATTTATGTTTAAAATAACTATATAATTAAGTAATAACATTTTGTATACCTACTGCAATATGTCGTTTAATTACTACATTTGGATTTATTTTTATTGCAATATGTATTTTTTCAAATTCAAGACGAATACCACAAATACGTTCAATTGAATTGCTTTTTGTATTTATTACGGTATACAGTTTCTGCAATATGTAGTAATAGAATTTCTAATACAATATGTACTAAAATCAAGTATAACAACACAAATATAGTTAAAAATACAAACAAAATAATAGAACAAATACATAAATTTAGTAATATTTTACTACATTAATAAAAAAAAATTAAACTAAATACGTCCGAAAAGAAATGTATTATATTGTATATTAACTACATTGATTTGTATTTGCTGAATTTCCATTATATTTATGTTTAATTTTGTTACGTTTATGTTTTAAATACCTATACAATTAAGTAATAAAATTGTATATGCCTTCTCCAATATGTCATTTAATTACTACATGTGCATTTATTTTAATTACATTCTGTATTTCCTTAAATTCAAGACGAATACTACAAATACTTTTTAATTTAATTTATTTTTGTATTTATTTCAGTATACAGTTTCTGCAATATGTAGTAATATAATTTATAATACAGTGTGTATTAAAATGAAGTATAATAACACAAATATATCGTCGTTGTAGAACTAAAAGTCACCAACTACATTTTCAAAATGCCAATTGTTCATTTACAAAAATCTTTATATTTCTTTCCGTTTTAGATCGATGAGCTCAATATTTGTACCAAATGATAAGAAAATGTGAATCTATCAATTGGTATTTCAACTTTAAAAACGTATCAATTATTTTCTGTAATAACTACCAACAAAGTTAAAATTTAAGATTATCATAAAAATGTATTTGGTGACTTTTAGTTCTACAACGACGATATTTAAAAATGCAAAGAAAATAATAGAATAAATACATAAATTTAGTAATATTATACTACATAAAAAAAAGGTTTTAAATGTATATGTATTAACTACATTGATTTGTATGTAAATTTGCTGAATTTCCATTATATATATGTTTAATTTTATTACATTCATGTTTAAAATTACTGTATAATTAATTAATAACATTTAATACACCTTCTGCAATATGTCATTTAATTACTACATGTGCATTTATTTTTATTACATTCTGTATTTTTACAAAACGTATATTACAAATACGTTTAATTGAATTGCTTTTTGTTTTTATTTCGGTATACAGTTTCTGCAATATGTAGTAATAGAATTTATAATACATTATGTACTAAAATGAAGTATAATAACACAAATTTATTTAAAAATGCAAACAAAATAATCGAAAAATTACATAAATATAGTAATATTTTACTACATTAATTTTCTGGGTGTATTGCGCGTAAAGTAGCCAAAAATCTGTTACAAAGCACATAGTTTATTACAATTTTTTTGAAGTGTAGTTAGTGCTGACAACCGCATGCAATAAAGTATTAATTTTTACATGACGATTACTACACGTACAACAAACTGTCAAAAGCATTGACATTTCTCATCACAGCAACTCGCAAATTCGCCATGGCCCCCAGTCTCAGTCGGTCTCAACTCCATATCGTAAATACAAAATTCCTTCAACGCATTGCGTATCTGTGGTCTGTCGTTTAGTCTTTCGTGTGGTCCTCAAAAATGCGCCAACGATCAGTGCTCTGCCCGCGACTAAGTTGTGGTCCACCAGACAGACCAGCCAACCAATGTTCTTGCGTTGGACGTTTTTTCTGCTTAATTTTTCTGGCTTTCTTTATTTTTTTCCTTCTTCTTCTTCTTTCTTTTGGCTTGAGTTCTCTTCAACACGCCATGATTTACGATTTGTCGGTTGATCGCGAAATGGAATATGATGCGAAATGACATTTCAATGACGGAACGATGGAGTCTTTCATCAGTTAGTCATTCGTCTGATGCGTCTCTACGCATGGCTGTCACGCTGTCATGTCGGAAACGGTCTGAGGGGCTAAAGCTGACGTGTCAGATGTATCCGCCAATTTTTCGCAGAGTTTATGCAATTTTCTGACAGTAGTTTCAATAATATTTCAAGTCTCTATGTAGTTAAAATATGTGCAGCTTAAAATTTGTTAAGCTTCTGCTGTTGTACGATATTTAAGTTGTTTTTTTTTGCGAATTTTTGCATATAAAATGGTGAATATTTTCCCATTATTACGTTTAAAAGTGCTAAAACTTTGTGGTTCGTGTTTCTCAAAACTCCGTCGCGCCGCGCCACTTTATTTTAATATAATTATTGTGACAACACACTCAGTCCTCAGTCGTATAATGAATCCTTAGAATTTATTATGGGTACGACCGACGTGCATTGGCGACCCGTTTTGAAAGGAAACACGCGATTTTTGATAGGCTATAATTATAGCAAATTGCTTTGCAGCACAATTTTTTTTTTAGCTTTTATTTATTTTTTGTTGAAGAAACGACATTTTCCTGCATTTTGAGCGCTCGTTTTCCCACACTGCACCCGAAATGACTTGGGTGGTGCTTGCATGGTTAGAGAAAAATTACTAGTTTTACTAAATTAAATGTCGTTCCAACAAAAAACCAAACAAAAACCAAATAACAACAAGTAGTAAATAAAATCTGGATTAAGTTCTGACACGACAACTCAACTCCACCCCATTTAGTAGAAAGGGTGACTCTATACGCCTGGCTAAAGTGTCACATGAGTGAGTGACAGCCTCAAGTAGTATGTGAAGGACTGAAGCAGCATGTGACAGTCGATGTTGGTAACTGTAAGGGTTAGAAGGGTCGCAATTTAGTTGGTAGTTGGTAGTAGATGTTCTAAACTTGGAACATTTTGTTTTTTTTTTATTTGAAGTTACTATAAGTGCCATGAAACGAAACAGCCAGAAAAACAGTCGCGTGTTGTGTAAAACTTGAAGAAAGTGTGCTCGAAATGTCATAAGAATTTCCAGGAACTTTGCCATGCATGGAGACAAATTTCACGGTAATGCATGGCGCGGTATTTAGACCACGACATGTTCTGGAAAATTGCATTTCCTGGCAGTAACTATATAAATAAAATGGGGGATGGAAAAAATCAACGTTATTGTAAAACTCTGTTTGAACAATTTGCAAAGTTCGAAGTGTGAAAGTTTTTCGATTTTAAAAATACTTTTAGAAAGAAGTTGAATGGTATGAACTGTAGGAGGAAAGATAGGTTAAATTGAATTGGCTGATACATGCACAGTTAGATCAAGAGAGGTTCATTGTGATATCAGGAATATATTTTCTATTTTTCTCATTGAACCACTTTTCGCTTTTAAAATTTTTTATTATGTCTAAAATCGTATTTTTCAATATTTTATATAACATCGAATTTCAATCTAAAATTTGTCTCCATTTACACATATATGTATTTATAATTCTGATAAGATTTATGATATTCGCAGAAAAAATTCATCAATATGATGAATTTATTTATAAATATTATATATTTTTTAATATTTTTTACGAATTTTTCAAAAAAAAAATTTTTGTTTTCAGAAAATTTAGAAATTTTATTATATTTATAAAAAATATATTTTTGAAAAAATGTTTTTTTCGAACATATGTTTTTTTCGCACAAATATGTTTGTTCGAACAAATATTTTTTTCGAAATTTTTTTTTTGTGCGAACATTTTTTTTTTTTTTAAATTTTACAAATTTGTCAGAAAAAGTTTGTCCGAAATATTTTTTTCGGATAATTTTATTACCTTTATTTTTTAAATAAAAAACTTTTTTTTCAAATTATTTTATAAAAAAAAATGTTTATGAAAAAAATGTATGAACAAATTCATCTATATGACAATTCAAATTCATTGTATTGAATATTTTGTTCATATATATATAATTAATGCATTCATTAATATGTCATTTAATGAACGATGGTATCAATATGATGAATCTGGTAGTTAGTGAAAGAATTCATAATATTTATGAATAAATTCATCATATAGAACTTATGGCTATGGACAACATTGCGGATAATATATGGCAGTACAGAGCTATATCAGTTTGCAGCGATAGTCAGGCTGCTCTTATGGCTTTGAACAACCCGGTCATCACATCCAAAATTGTACGCCAATGCAGATCGGTAGATTGGTAAATACAATGAAACTGAAACTGATTTGGGTGTCGGGCCATAAAGGAGTTTCGGGCAATGACACATCTGACGAACTAGCACGTGCTGGATCTGAGGATAATCCATTTGGAGCAGAACCTGTGCTTAGACTACCTACATCTACGGGAAAATTCGTCATCAGCTCTTGGGTCGCCGCTTCACACAAGAGCAGATGGCTGAATGAGACGAAATGCAGATTTTCCAAGCTCATGACACCGACGATAACCAATACTTTCCTTAAGTAGAAAGTAGTGCAGAAAACTGACGGGTCTTCTAACGGGACACAACGCAAGTGAAAAACACATGAACGCAATCGGCCTGGCCGAAAGCGCCTTATGTTCTGCCTGCTACGAAGAAACTGGCACCACAGAGCACTATCTCTGTGACTGTCCATCATTTTCTAGAATTAGAAGGGAGATCTTTGGCACAGACGTGATGAGAGAGGATCAGCTTCACTCTTTATCACACAAAACCAGGGAACTGGGTCACAGCACAATGGATATAACCCTGCCTGAGTGCTGTGGCTCTATTTTTATCTCACAAAAAAAAAAAGACTGTCGATCAAAATACTGATATCATAACGAGTAGATGTCTAATGATGTTCGAACCAAACAGATATCTCTTACATTTTTGCTCCGTGAAATAACGAATTTTTAGCTTTTTTTAGCCATGAGTGGATAGTCTTGCGCCTAAGTTTAGTTATTCTCGGAATACTACACATCCAACTCTACCAACTATCCTAGAACCGTCATAACAGCATACCAGGCAAATTCCCTCCCAATGTTATCTACACCATTTACAAATGCAATTCAGATTGAAATTCAAAAGACATCAATTTAAATTCAGAAATTCCATATAAAATTCAAAAGACATCAATTAAAATTCAGAAAATTCTATTTGAAATTCAGAAAATTCTATTTCAAATTCAGAAATTTCCATTTGCAATTCTTAAATTTCCATTTGCAATTCTTAAATTTCCAATGAAATTCAGAAATTTTCATTTGATTTTCAGAAATTTCCATTTGATCCATACTATCAATTGTTAATAAAAGGGGCGTAATACGAAATATCGAAATTTAAAATCTCGAAACTGAAAATGCCGAAGAATATTGGAAAAAAACTTGCCTAAATCAAAGAATGTCGAAAAGGAATTTCGACATAAGTATGGAATGGATCTAGCCGCGGTAGCTTGTAGCCGCGGTAGCTCAGTGGTTAGTGCGTTGGACTGCGAGCCGAAAGGTCCCCGGTTCAAGCCTGGACTGGGGCTAACAACATCATTTCATAGAAACATTTTTCTATACCGCGCTACCTCTCGTCAGTAAATGGCAAACCTACGAGAGTAAAACCATTGCCTATGAAAAAGCTCTCACCCGCCATTCGGATTCGGCAATAAACTGTAGGTCCCACCACTTTGAGTACAAATATAACACGCACAGCTCAAAATGGTGAGAGAGCTCGGCCGAAGTTCTATACAGGACTGTAGCGCCAAACTATTATTATTATTATGGAATGGATCTCAGAAAACAAACACAACTAAATAATGGATACAGTTAGTAGTAAAGAAACTTCGCAATAAAAATTTTGTGGAATACAAGATACGATAGGTCGAAGTAGTAGAAGACAATCTGAGAAGAATACTACAGAAAATAAAGTTCATTTGAGTAAGAAAACTATTTGATAAAAATCTGTCAATTAGGTAGTACAATCCATTTATCTAACAAATACAATTTGTCCTTTTAGATGTCAGTCTTGATCATACTTTATTCTTTTCTATCTAACTCAAAATCATTGAATCGATATACTGCAATTCCACAGGATTTCAGCAGTCAACTAAAAATGCCCAAGCAAATATAATGCGATAATGCGCTTAACTTGCTGCTGCTCCTCATCAGCATGATCTGCATCATCTTCATCAGCATCTTCAACTTAAACTACCAACACCTGCCGCAGCGGCTTCCTGAGTCAGTAAAAGATCAGTGAAGGCAGCAACGCCGCCATCATCACTGCCACGACCCCACCGAAGAGGAAACATGACACAGTGGCGGTGGCGGCTGCGCCTGGTAAAGTGCACCCAAATCCATTCCAAACTAATTAGCATAAAATTGAAAAAAGCGCGCGCGCGCATTGCAATTGTTTCAACCGACAACATTTGCTGCAGCAGCAATAACAACAATCGGCGTGGGTTGAGGGGCGTTTTAAGTGCTTAAGGATTCTCGCTGGCAAAGCGGCGTCGTGGTCGTCTTGGTTGTCGATGTCGCCCGTTGCTATTGCAACCTAAAAGCGCTGCTATTTGTTTAACGCGGTAACATAATCGTGAAAACAATTACGCCCACACTCAACATGGTGCATCAGCATCAGCAACAACATCTTCCAACTTCCAACATTGGCATCGCACATCCATGGTGCATCTGTGGCAGCATTCGGCAGTCAGAAGCCGCAATGGGAGTCGTCGGTGGCAGACGTTGGTGGAACACAATATTCATTAACCCTGCGCGAATTAATGTTGAAGTCAGTTGCTGTGCTTCAACAGTTCGAATGTACGCCGTGCACCACCAGGGTGAGGTGTCTGTGGGACCCTCTTCAATAACGCGCCCATTAAATGTCGAAACAGACCTTGGCTAATCCATTGGTTACTCTGACTGATTGTCAGCCAGAGAGATAGAGAGAGAGCGCGCGAAACAGCGAGAGATGATGAGGTAGTAGATGCTATAGTCGGTACCACTTTGGCGGTACTACAAGATTGGGCGCGCTTGGGATAGTTTAGGCGACAGTTGCTGTGGTGTCATAAAAGCACAGGAAGGACGCTATAAAATCGGTTTGGTTTAGTTGAGGAAGAGTAATAGCAATAGCAATTTATTGCGTTGATGGACGGTAACATGTAAGAGATTTTGCTTGACGATCTTGCAGTTTGTAATTGCGGAACTCAATGACTAAAATCTTTAAGATAATCAAAGAATTTTATGAATGGGAACACTGTGCAACCAAAATATTCCTCTATACAATTTAAATTTTTACACATCATTTTTAGTAGAACACTAAAAAGTACACAGTATGTCATTCGCTTCACTATCATTACGAGATCAATGCAGGAAGAAGAATCCACACGATATCGCACACTTTCTCGTAGCAATATCGAGCGTCAAATTGGATCTACATGGTAGGTAGATATCGATGCGTCCTGTCGGCGATTTCTCGTTATGAGACATTTTTTGAAATCGGAACGATATCGAACCAAAAAAAAATACAATGAAAATTCGAGATTACTTCGAAAAGTATTCTGATTTCGAAGCGATAAATAGTAAAATACCGTATCTTGTCAAGAAATTGATTATGTGATCGATTACACTTTACTCGAGAAAGCTTCGAGGCTTTGGAGGTGTTCGAGACATGGCAGACTGGGTAGTTCTGAATATCACCACGAAAAGGCGTTAATGTTTGTACCTCTGCAACCACTGAAACGTCGTTTCGAGACTGTTTCGCGATGTTGAAGAATTCATTCGATCTCATTTACTATTTCGTATCTATATTATACTACAATTCACTCTAAGATGTACGAAATCGTAATAGAGATCGATTGAATTCCTCGACATCTCGAAATAGTCTCGAAACAATATCGATTCAAATGGCAGACTGGCTGCTATACAAAATCAAAATAATCGACAGATAAGGACTTCAAATAGTTGTTCTCGAGTTGTTTATAGAAAACTTCACATCAAGCTGTACTCTTTTAAAAGATGTTCCTTTTGGTAAAATGTTTCCTTTCCAATCCTCTCTAGAGAATTATCCTCCTATATTCTCCTATATCAAATTATGCCTTCCTATATCAAAAGAATATTCCGGATAGAAAAAAATGTGTTTTTAATATATAATCGGATATATCGGATATATCGGATACGAAGAGATACGAAGAGATACTAACATTGTACGAGTGTCTTCATTCTAATTATCACTAGAGGGATCCTTTATCGAAGAAGAGGGAAGAATGATACTGGATAGGAAACGTTTTATCTACTATGTATTGGTGAATATGGATGAAGTATGTATGTATGTATGTATGTATGTATGTATGTATATATGTATATTTGTATGTTTGTATGTATGTCTGTATGTTCCGAATAGACGTCTAATCGGCTGAACCGAATTGAATAAAATTTTGACACAATATGTATGTTGGGTTGGGCAGAGCATAGGCTATATGTCGATGGGATTGGTGGACTGGGTGTGGCACCTCCCATATAACCTAAAAATTAAAAACACATTATATCAGCAATTAGGATATCAAATTTAATGAAATTTTGCTCAACGTTATATTTAACCATTCTAAACGGTCTCGCGGAATGTGGGAGGGATTGGACCACTGTGCGTGGCACTCCACATAGAGGGTACATTTTCCAGATGGTTTATGTCAACAGTTATTATAATGATATCAAGATATTTCACCACCACAAATTTTTTAAACTCACCACACCGAAATTCACCACACCAAAATTCACCACAACGAAACTAACCACACTAAAATTCACCTAAAACTTACCACACTAAAACTTCTACGGGGAAGTATTCTACGGGAAAGAATTCTATCGGGAGAATTCTACGAAAAAGCGTTCTACGGGGAAGATATAAATAATAAAAATGCTCTCTATATTAATAAAATCACTCCATATCCTTGCATTCTTGGCACGAGTCGTGCCCGGGTCCAGCAAGTTATTAATATAATCAGATCAGTTGGATTTCATACCGCCTTGACTGTGGATGAAAATACTAATTTTATATATCTGAGCAAGGTCCGTAACTTTTGAATTGCCATAAGTTTTTATTGGAATACAATGCAGTAGTCCGGCGAACGGAAGGCTATGCCTAAGTACAGTTGTTCCCAGCAGACCCTCATATAGCTACCATATAATATAAATCCGTAAGTGTAGAATTCCAGGCAATTTCACTTTTTGAGAGAGTTTACTTTCCAATGTTATCTAGGGATAGTTTCCATGAATCCTTTATCGAAGGCGAGAGAGATAAAATACATTTGTGAAACGACTTAATTTCCCGAAACCACATCTTCAAGTTTAAATGGTTGTAAATCCGTAGAGAGTTCAAACTTTACACTTTTTAATGACTTACTAAATCTGCGTATTTTGTAAAAAAATCAAAATAGTCGACATAGTAGGATTCCATAAATCACATATTTAACTTCAAATGCCAATTTTTCTGGACTATTAGAAATTCTGAATATTCAATTCGAAAATAATATTAAAAGCAACAAAATTTATTTGTATCATTGAATAATATTACTTTCTAGATACGTAAGTTCTAGATTGATATCCTTTCAAAATCAATTTGTTCTTAAATCGACGTCTCGATGATGTTTTGACTATAATGCACATGGCTATATAAATATTTCAGTGGATTTAATTATTTTCTGCACGAATATATAACAGAAATAAAAATGTCATTTCTGAAATTGACTTCGAGTGAGTGTCTCTGAAGGAACATTGCGGCAGCAACAACTTAAAAGCCATTTGTCTAAATGTTGCTGCGTTTAATTCGACAACAAGAACATTGTCGAGGATGTGGACGACGACGACGACAACATCAACACCAGCAACAACAATAACAACAACAACAATAACAACAACAACTACACCAGAGTCAAGAATAACAGCAACAACAGCAACACGAACAAGAGCAACAGAAGACAACACAACAGAAGACAACAACGAACTGCAGGACAACTGGCAACAGTAACAGTTCAATAAATATGATCATAATTTACATGCTCATGTCTTCACAAAGGCAACATTGGAGTAACAGATACCCGCAAGTACCAAGGGTACCGCAGAAACCGAACTCAGCGACACCGCGCTCCGTCCCACCCTGCACCATACCGTGCAAACAGAAAACATTATCACCAGACTGCGCGGAACATATTTGCCAATGTTGTGCGATTTGTCTTTGGTACCGCAGCGGCGGCGTTGGCGATGGCGGCGGCGCATGTTCGCCAATGATTACCATATTGGGCGCTCCCGATTTAAAGACTTTGCGCCTCTCATCTTTCAGGAAGGCATATTTGACTTTTTTTGCTGTTATTCAATCTTTTTATTTTTGCATATTACACACAACAAGAAATTATTAATTTTCAAGTTGGAACCAAGCAAGGGTCGATCGTCCAATGCGACCAACTACTGGACGCCTGAGAGCTTCGTAAGATGTGACTTTTTTGTGTGGTGGTTCTTGTTGTTGTTGTTAGTTATAGTTCGCGACGAGATCGATAACATGCTCTCACGTTGCGTTGTTATTAACGCTACCCTGGAGACGCCACAAAGCCGCCGATATGTCTTTTGTATGATCGCAGTTGCTGATATTGAATTTATCGGTTTGGTTTGCATATGTTGGCAGTATTGTATTTTAGTGGCGCTATTCAAGTAAGCGACAACATTTTGAAATTAATTTTTTTTTTTTATGAACAACATTTAGAATTTTTGTCAAAATATAAGAGAAAACCATAGTGAAATTTAAGGGTTTGGTGCAAAAAAAGGGTTATGTCCATTTTTTTAATTAGCTGGAAAATCGTATTTATTGATTTAAATTGGTTTAAATTTGCCATTTTTGCGAAATTCTATTGTATAAACTACGTGTGTATTGTGGGGTTTTCAAAGGAAAACCTTAAATTTTCCATGTAACTTGACTTAAAAACGTAATTTAAACTACTGGACTTGACGCTTTTTTTTGCCCCAGAATGTAACAACATTTTCTTTCATACATAAATAGCATTTATCGCAAGTTCTTCCGAATAGAACAACTTCTAAAACTACATTAATTTGGAATGCAAAGATAAAAAGTCGTTCCACGTTCGCTTCTACTGAAGTGATTTTAGGAACCACTTTATATTCGAGAGTTATGGAGAGCATACAAACTGAAATGTATCAGTGGAATATGGAAATATGAGAGAGAATCGAACACGGATCTTTATCCAATTGTGTTCCAGAATAACTTCCCTCCTGGTACCGACGGCACAGCAACGAGAACAACTTCACATTTGGTTCCGATAAAAAGTCATTCTACGTTCGCTTTTAGCGGAACGTATACGAGAAGCGAATACAGTTTTTGAGCATCTAATGAGTGCGTAAGAGCAAATGGAGCAATGTATTTTCATCCAATTCTATAGCAACTTATTCTCGAACAGCTTCTCTCTTGTTATTAGCGTCACAGCAACGAGAACAACTTCACATTTGGTTCCGATAAAAAGTCATTCTACGTTCGCTTCTAGCGCAACGTATACGAGAAGCGAATACAGTTTTTGAGCATCTAATGAGAGCATAAAAGCAATCGAAGATCTGTATCTCCATCCAATTGTATATCAACTGATTCTAGAAAAACTTCTTTCCTGGTAAAACGGGAACCGAGTTTGTTCCGATAAAAAGTCATTCTATGTTCGATTCTAGCGGAACGTATACGAGAATCGAATACAAATTTTGAGCACCTAATGAGAGGAAATTTTAAGTACCTAATGAGTGGAAACCTGTTTCTTCATCAATATCTACATAAACTGATTCTAGAATAACTTCTGTTCTGGTACTGATGGCACAGCAACGAGAAACACTTCACATTTGACTTCGATAAAAAGTGGTTCCACGTTCGCTTCTTTTAGAAGGTAATTGATAATATACAAAAACGTTTCAAACCTCTTTGACATATGGAGCGACTCTCTTAATACATTACAAAATTGCCAATGTGGTTACAAAGTACTTCTAAAATCTGCGGGGTTGTATAAAAATTAAATTTATATTAAAATTCGTGTTTTTAACCTTCAGATGCATTACCTCCTGTGGGAACATGATCTGAATATTCCGAATACTGTCAGAGTCGAACGCAATCCGAATTTAACCTGTTTGAGCAGCAGTTGTCAAATTCGTATGAAGTCTTATGTTTGACAAGTAAAATTAACGTCAAAATCAGTACTGCTCAACCAGCTCGATAAAATAAAATCGAGCACGTCGAATCTGATCTGACCAACTGGTTTCGATAATCTGAGGGAATAAACAAACGCAAACTATTGACTCTTGTATGTTCAGAATTAAGAAACAAATGCACATCTCTTTTTGACAGTTCGAGCTTAGTTCAGAATTAATAAACGAAAAAAGCCCAATGATATTTGCGTGTTTTAGAAAGTGGTAAAATCATATATTCAGCATAGGCAAATATTTCTTTTTTATGAAATACAACAAAGATAGTATAATTTTGTAAAAGTTTAGTGATTCCATTAGTTTTTAATTCGGATATATTGCGTAATTTACCATTTATATCGTGGTACTATAGTGTATATACCTCGGATATGGATGGTACCAAACGACGCAGAATATATAAAACTATCATATTTCATCAAAAACAAAAATGTGGGGTCGACCCTTTTTTTTGCACCAAACCTCCTTTTAGTTTTAATTTTTCAATGCTAGTATAAACTTTTCCATATTTAAAAAAGTTTATAGATCCTAATCAAAACGGCCGATTGTCATTAAAGTTTACTGGCAGCAATACAACCAGTAGTCGTTTTATTTGACATTTTTAATATTGGGTATATATTGACTATAGATGAAATGACATTTATGTTAAACTAAGTTTAATTTTAAAATGTGACTGATAAACAGGCTCAATCCAGTCTGTAATGCCTCGGAGAATTTCGCGAGAATTCAGCACAACATTAGAAATATACATGGGCAGAGAAGTCTGAACAAAATTATATATATGTTTTTTTTAATCCTTATATTCAGTTAATTTTGTGTATTTTCACGAACGTGATTTTTCACAGAGAAACCGATTACACGAAAAGATTCAGCAACCTTTAAGGGTTTAGATGTGAAAATATGGACAAGTTGGCAACTCTAGAAGTTCCTTTTTTTGATCCGTTTTTCAAGGTGCTATGTCATAATTTTGATAAATGAGTCACGTTTGTGCGGTTTTCACGATAATTCACGAACGTGATTTTTCCCAGAGAAACCGATTACACGACAAGCAACCTTTAAGGGTTTAGATGTGAAAATATGGACAAGTTGGCAACTCTAGAAGTTCCTTTTTTTGATCCGTTTTTCAAGGTGCTATGTCATAATTTTGATAAATGAGTCACGTTTGTGCGGTTTTCACGATAATTCACGAACGTGATTTTTCCCAGAGAAACCGATTACACGACAAGCAACCTTTAAGGGTTAAGATGTCAAAATATGGACATGTTGGCAACTCTAGAAGTTCCTTTTTTGATCCGTTTTTCAAGGTGATATGTCATAATTTTGATAAATGAGTCACGTTTATGCGATTTTCACGATAATTCATGAACGTGATTTTTCACGGAGAAACCGATTACACGACAAGATTCAGCAACCTTTAATGGTTAAGATGTAAAAATATGGACAAGTTGGCAACTCTAGAAGTTCCTTTTTTGATCCGTTTTTCAAGGTGCTATGTCATAATTTTGATAAATGAGTCACGTTTGTGCGGTTTTCACGATAATTCACGAAAATGATTTTTCACAGAGAAACCGATTACACGACAAGATTCAGCAAACTTTAAGGATTAAGATGTGAAAATATGGACAAGTTGGCCACTCTGGAAGTTCCTTTTTTGATCCGTTTTTCAAGGTGATATGTCATAATTTTGATAAATGAATCACGTTTGTGCGGTTTTCACGATAATTCACGAACGTGATTTTTCACAGAGAAACCGATTACGCGACAAGCAACCAACTTGTCCATATTAAGATGTGAAAATATAGACAAGTTGGCAACTCTGGAAGTTCCTTTTTGATCCGTTTTTCAAGGTGATATGTCATAATTTTGATAACTGAGTCACGTTTGTGCCCCGATTACGCAACAAGATTCAGCAACCTTTAAGGTTTTATATGTGAAAATATGGACCAGTTGGCAACTCTGGAAGTTCTTTTTTTGATCCGTTTTTCAAGATGATATGTCATAATTTTGATAAATGAGTCACGTTTGTGCGGTTTTCACGATAATTCACGAAAGTGATGCTTTCTCTAATAACTTCGAAAAAAAAATCGATATAGTTGCCTCGATTATATAGGTATATTTTCAAAATATACCATTTTTGATTTATTGATCATCAATAAAACATTTTTTTGGATTATCATTTCTTCGATTTCTATGCGCTCATATGAGCATCGTGCTGGAAATAACCCCTTGATAGTTGAACAAAAACATAAACTGATTTTGCTGTTTTCATTGATTGTCTTACCTTGCGGCCTTCTTCCCATCACACATTTCCCAAAAAGACATGGGCCATTTTGTCATATTGCAAATAATCTGAAATTGGTTCTATTCTCTTTGCTAAAAATAAGTTGAGCAAATTTACAAAACCGCCAACTGCACAGAACGTGTTTAGAATTTGTGCCATAATTTTTGGCTTAATTAAATTTTCGTATTCAGCAAATTGGCCGCGAGGCAACAACGGCAGTGACTATGATTTGGATGGACAACATGTTGCCTGCAGAAGGGTTACATATGACGAACTCCAGTGACGTATTATCCTACAAAAAGACTGACTGACAAACTGGCAACAATCAATAAATCCAGCCAACAATGCAAAGCACTCAAATCCACATGAGAGCCAATATACGTCTCGATTTGATATGGTTGTAAAATGTACAAAATTCACAAAGTTATTAATCAAAAGTCGCACTCAAAACGACAATATTTGAATTAATGATTTTTCACAAACATTTATTTAAATAAAAATCATCATTACAACTACAAATCAACCAACAAAAAAAAAAAAAGACGAAAATGAAAAATCATTTTAACACAACAGGACATTTTAGGAGAGTGAGAGAACACTGGTCACTGGTCGACAGATTAATATGCGAAATTGAAATGATACAAATCCAATGCAATCATTGCCAGGATCATCATCAGCACATCAGACCCAAGCAGACCGACAACATTGTCGACAATGACGACAGAACAGGTGAAGACGACGTGGACGTGGGGTAGCAAAGTGAGGAAAAATTGACTTCATATGAAGAGCGCGCTGTGATTCTTAGATTAAAATTCCAATTCTGATGGTCATCGTCGTATCGCCCTGTATCTTCATCATCAATTTATCAACATGCTGTGCAAATGGTCATCATTGTACGACGTACATATATCTGGGCTGCATGGCACGACCGGGGTTATCTTGACCGACCGAGAACGTGCAACGTATTCGACATTTTGTTCTTGGTCACAACGCATGTGTTACGCTTAAGTAACATTTTTTTTTTCTTTTAGTATTTTGTTCAACTTATTTCAAGAGCAAATTATATTTGGTCTCCCTTACACTTTCGTTCGCGGACGGTACGTCAAAACCAGCGGCCGAGGCACAGTGGGACCTTAAGCTATTTTTTCATCACATTATTCAGTAAATGTTGTTGTACAAGAGATAAATTGGATTCAGTTAGCAGATAAATGTACCTTGTAGTAGTCAAAAAATGGAAGAAGAAATAATAGGGGAACCTCGGATAAAGTAGGAAATAGGGTAATGTGGGATACTGCAATTTCTAAGCAATTCATTGCAATTAGAAAAATAAAAAACATTGTCAAATACTTCTTAATCTGGCATCAACTTTTTCATCCATTTTATAATAAAGTTAATACCTTTATGAAAGTTTTTTAGAGTGCTGGTGTTTGGTATTAAAAAGTGGCAATTTATCGTTTTTCGTTTTAATGAAGACGGTACACCCAGAAAAAATACTTTATAAATAATAGTTTCATACTATTAAAAATAGTCAATAGGATAAATTATTATTTTAATCGGAAAATACCATTAAATACTAGAAAATACCATGACATTGCCATTGAGTTTATATGAAAAGATTTATTTTTTGTATACTATTAAATCAATTTATGTCCTACTGACCAATTTTAATGGGTTTCGAGGGATTTTTTTTTTCTGGGTGTAAGTTTAAAATGACGGGTTTTATAATAATTGAACATCGCTTATGTGGTGCTAAGTTATGTTCAAACTACGATATTGGGGTAAAGTAGGAAACATTTTCTGGGGTAAAGTGGGAAACGTAATTAGGCAATGTTTGTTGTAATTTTAGTGAACATTTTGTGTTATATGAATTATTTAATAAAAATTGGAATGATTCAAGAAATGCAATGTAGGTAAATTTTTAACCAAAAATACTGTTTAAGAATTCAAAATATGTACTTACTCTTTTATTTATAAAATTTTACATAAACCTCTTTTAATAATTTTAAAAACATGATAAGAAATCAAAATAGTATAATAATATATGGGCCATTCCACAACAAATCGACCAAAACAAGTAAATTTTGAGATTTTACTTTTTCGATTACAATGAAATTTGGGCACCTGATAAAGCTTATTGAGATATACATTGACCATTTTTTTTTATTTTTTTCGACCACTACTTCCAGAGATACAGTACTTCAAAGTTACAAAAAATAGTCCAAAAATCACTTTGTGCGGTTGTTCATTTTTGAATATCACTTAAAGTAGATATGCTAGAAACTCCATTGATGGCTCATTTTAAAGCTAATAGAACAAGCTTTTAGATAAATTAAGTTGTTATTTCTAAACTTGAACATGTGGCCCGTCGTCATTATCCTAGCTCTTCAAAATTGATGTCCTTAAAAAGGACACTTTTTAAAATTCTGAAAAAAAACGCATATTTTGGTTTATTTAATACAAATTTTCATGCCAAATTTCAAGATGGTATTTTGATTGCATCATATTTTAAAAAATTATTTTCTAAATATACTTTTTCTTCAAAATATTAAAAATAAATGGCACACTAATATATACAGGGTCTTCCGTTCATCGATGTCAATAACTCGGGAGGTGATTCTATGATTCAAAAAAATAAGAAAATGTAAAAAAAAATATGTCATATTTTGCAACCAGATTAAGCAAGGTGTTTAATAAATGCTAATTACTTACATAGTCTATTCAAGAAAATTGGTTATATAATTGAATCTGTTGATAAACGAATATCAATTTTTCACTCATATTTTAGACAATTATATTACCTTTACAATGGTATATCACATTCTCGAATTTCATGATTTCTTCCTTTTTTAAAATGTACGTAAAGTCGAAATTTACAAAAATAAAAATACAAATTTTGACATTGTCATCGATTTTCTCAAAATTTCGTTATAGATCACCCAATTTTTTCTAATTTATAATAATAGACCAGCTCATTCACAGTACTTTGTAACCAATCACAGTGATTTTAAACTGGTAAGTTATGCTGCTGAAATAATTAAACAGAGGCGGGCCTTATGATTTGGTAGTTGAAAAATAAATAAAATCAAAATAATCGAGAAATAATTTTAAACATTTATTAAAATTATAATAATTATCATATTACTTCACGGAACATAGTTTCGGATCATATTTCCAAACACAATAATTTTTTCTATTATTTCTACCACCAAATCACAAGACCCGCCACTGTTACATTATTTCTGCAGGATAATTTACTTGTTATAAATCACTGTAATTGTTTAGAAGGCACTGGGATTGAGCTGCTCTATCATTATAAATTATAAAAAACAGGGGTGATCGATAACGATATTTTGAGAAAATCGATGACAAAGTCAAAATTCGTTTTTAATTTTTGTAAAGTTCAACTTTACGAAGAAATCATAGGATTCAAGGATGTGATATACCATTGGAAAGGTAATTTATTTGTCCACAATATGCGTGAAAAATTGATATTCATTTAGCAACAAATTAAATTTTATAACGAATTTTTTTGAATATACTATGTAAGTAATATGCATTTACTAAACAGCCTGTATCTTAAACTGAGTGCAAAATAGGAACTTTTTTATTTTACATTTTCTTATTTTTTTGAAACATAGAATCACATCCCGAGTTATTGACATCGATGAACCAAACACCATGTATATATCACAAAAATACGTAAAAACGAGTTGGGAAAGTTAGGTCACATGGGTAAATTCGGTCACGACTATGGAATACCCTACACCTTTGGTGGGGATATTAATGTGGGATATTTAATTGTATACCTTAATTTAAGTTATTAATTACGCTGAACGACCCATGATTTGTAAACTTTAAATCAAAATAAAGCAAAAAAAAACTTATTGATTATGAAATTACAAAGTTTTTCTTTCTAAAACCGTTCATTTCATTCTTATCTGACGTCTTTCGTATAACACATTTATGGGCCGAAATGCAGTCTATGTCCCATAGTGCGTTTGTCCGACATCCAGCATCTCTATAATATATATATATATATATATTGCTGTTTTTGTTGTTGTCGTCGTCGTCAAAGTCACTTTTGTTCCGCTGACGACTCTCGGACAAGATGATTAATCATTTCTATTCACAGATGATGGTTTATTTTTATATTTTCTGTGTTTTTTTTTTTCATCTACACTTCATATTTGATCATCTACGTTCTTTCAACTCAGACTCTTCCAATTTTGATTACCTACCGATGTTGTATTTATTTTTTTTTTCTTGTCTTTTTGCTATGTGTGAGGAGTAGATTTTGCTCTAATTTTAATAACGTCGTTGAATTTATGCACGTTTCCAACAGCAGCTCATTTGGAGATTTGCGCTTTCGTAATGACCTCTGGGTATAGCATACCAAAACTGATTTCGAATGATTTCAAATATCGATGTTTGTCTCGTTGACCCGTGCTGCTGCTGTTGCCCCATAATTAATTTGAAAAAATCTAGTCTAGTTCTTAATGGCTCCTTCCTCACTTAACTAAAGTCTATATGTAGTTCAGTCTCGGCAACATCTTCAGTTTGAGGTGTCAGGTCTCTGGTTGGTTGGGGGAAATTGGTTCACTTTCACAGCATTAATGTTTATAATTACAAGTTATGGCGCAGCAATTAACTTTTCGACTTCATTCAGTTGGTGACTTTAGATTGTTTAAATTATATGTATTACATACACGGCAGACTAAGGCTCTAAAACTTTATGTGCATGTTGAGAAAATGTTTATTATACAATTTTGGACCCCGACACATGGTAGTTCTCTTTTTATGGCATTGCATTTTTTATTGGTAGCCCTATGAAGAAGTGTGAGATGATTTGCTTTTCTATAAACAAAATATAATTTAAATTTGGTAGTTTACAAAAAGCTTTTGAAGATTTCTGACTGGAATTCGTCTCAGTTCTGCTTATTGAACTGGTAAATCTATGCTATAAGCAAATGACATACATTTCATATCTAAAACGTTTCCGTAACCCATTTTAAAAACATTTATTTCCTTCATAAATGGACGCTTAAAAAAAATTTAATCCCAATATAATACAATTATATTTATGTCGATTTTCACACAACATCAGAACTTGTCATTAAATTTTTGAATGACCCTTTGATTTTACAAATTTTTACTTTCAAATTTTTCTTTATATCCCACATATCATTAATAATTCCGATATCTTGTTGACACATTTGACAACATTAGCTTATCGGGGGCATACAAAATATATCAATGGGAACACATTTAACTATGCTTCAAGCAACATTATGACTTTACCAACATAACGATTTGACATAATCCAAAAAAAAAAAAAAAAAATCGAAAAAAAGGTATTCGTCAGCAATGGTCATTCAATTAAAATAACAAACACAGACCACCATTTCGTTTTCTATTTAGGTGGCCCAAAGTTACTTTGGTTCTCTCTCTATTTATTCGTTTTTCTATTGTAATTGTGCGTTATGTTCTTTTTCATAGATTATTCACAAAAAAAAAAAAAACATCACATTGAAGTGCCGCATCAAATGATCAAGTCCAAAATATCACAAAAATAAAAAATGACAGCATAGTTGACTTAATGCTATACGGCATTAAAAATCCTTAAATATGTACATTGTACGTAGTACTCAGTTCAGTGAGTTTCTTCGCACCTTTGTTACGGCTCGTTATTGTCGATCGCGATATAAAAAGGCGCAACCAATCGTCGTTGAATGAGCCGTGCAGCAGTGATGGTTTTGTCATTGTGCGCATAGTTTTTGTCACAACAAAATCACTTTACAGCTAAGCGACAAATAATTTTGATTGATTGCATATGGTGCAAGTGGAACTATGGAACTGTGGGACTGTGGTAAATGAATTGGCATCACTTCGCTGGTTTATACGTTTTAAGCCGATTTTCTTATACGACTTCTAAGTAGCAAATGCTGCTGCTGTTGCTGACTTTTGGTGGCATTCTTTTGTTTAGGTTTTTGTTTGTTATTTATTTTTTGGTTATGTGACGATGTCATTAGTGTCAGTAGCATTTTAGGTTAAGTGATGTGACCGGTTGTATACAATAAGACACAGTGATGAGTTTATAGAGACGTAGTTTTGAACTTGTTAGTTAAAGAAATATTATTTATAAAATCCTTAGAAAACGTATTTTAATTTTAAGACCCCAATACGCATTTTGAAACTTGTTCAAATTTGTTTATATTCTTTTACAAACGAAAAATTATATTTCAATGATATTTTGTATTAAGAATAATGCGAAAGAACCTCTAAGTTAGTTTCAAAATTTGTATCCATATCTAGTGATGATCATTATGTCACTGTCATGCCAAAGGGGCGATTGTGCATTTTTAAAAAAGTTGGGAAATCAAATTTTAAAGTTTGAAGTGCTTAAAAATTAGTATTTATTTTTATTTAATTTTTTTGTTGTTATTTTGTTTTATTCATCAATTATTATAACTTATATAAAATATTTTTGGATTTGGACAAGATTTTCAATTTCTCAACTTTCTTCGTTTTTTTGTTATAACTCTTTATTGGTGCAAGATAAATTAGCGATGTAAAGGCATTAATATTTTATTTTTAAAGCAACTATCGATTGGCATCAGTATTTAAAATAATTTTGCCATACATTAATTTGCAAGAAAAATGTTTCGCAAAATATTTTAAAATAATGATGCCAATCGATAGGTGCTTTAAAATGAAACAATTAATGCATTTACACCAATATTTTATCTTGCACCAATAACGAGTTATAGCAAAAAAACGAGAAGATTCGCCCTTTTGACAAGATTTTCAATTTTTGCTATAACTCTTTATTGGTACAATATAAAGTATTGATGTAAATGCATTAATTGTTCGATTTTAAAGCACCTATCGATTGTCATCATTATTTAAACATAATTTGTCAAACATTTTTGTTGCAAATGATAAAAATTGAAAAAAAAATTTAACATAATGATGATGAATCGATAGGTGCTTTAAAAACAAAAATTAATGCCTTTACACCACTAAATTATCTTATGCCAATAACAAATTATGGCAAAAAAAACGAAAAGATTCGCCCTTTTGGCATGACAATATTTTTCATATTTCAAATTCGCCCTTTTAGTTTTGTCTTATGTGGCTAGAAATATGAACAAAACCACACACGATTTTGGCACAGTATACTTGAGGAAAAACTTCATTAAAAAATGTAAAAAAAACGCAAATGTCAAAAATCTATCATTCGCCGCTTTGGCATGATAGTGACGAAAAACCAAAAATAGGGCATGGTAAGGTAGTTCTTGATCTTTCAGGGTATGTCTGGTTTTAACTGTCTTGTATTTCTTATAATTTAATTGATTACAAGAAATACAATACATTTTAGTACTTGCATCGGGTCGATCTTGTTCTTGCACCGTCAGTCTTGTTCTTGCTGCAAGAGTCTTGTGTTTCTTGCAGTTGTAGTCAAAATTTAAAAAAAAGTCATGCTAATGGTTATTGTCCTTGTTTCTGTAGGGTCGTTCTTGTTCGTGTTCTTACATCGGCAGGTCGATTTTGTTCGTGCAGTGCCAGTTTTTTCATGTTTAAAAAGAATCAAACTTGTCAGGAATACAAAAAAAGGCAATTCTGTACTCTTTAAACATTGATGTTTCAGGGTACCAATATTTTTATTTCAATTTAAGTTGAGATCATTTTATACTAATTTAATTCCATTTATGTTTAAAACTCATTGTTTGACAAAGTGTACCAACCTACTTTCTAATCAGAGATTAAAAAAAAATTTCTATTGATTAAAAGACACGTTTTCGAGTAGATTAATACACCACTCCTTAAAATCCATCGAATTTTCTGTGACACAATTTTATAGCGAAATTAATTTATTACAAAATATTCAAGGTCATTTAACGCTCATTGAAATCAATAATTCAGGAGGTCATTCTATGACTCTATAAAAAAATATGTCTATCTTTGAGTGTTTTGGTGTTTGGATACATAACCTGTTCAGGAAAATTTGTTATAATTGAATAAATTAATATTAACTCATATTTTAGACAATTAAATTACCTTTCCAATGATATATGACATCTTCGAACCCAATGATTTCTTCTTTTTCTGAAATGTAGGTAAATTTGAAATTTACCAAAATAAAACTTTGAATTTTGACTTTGTCATTGATTTTCTCTAAATTTCGTTCAAAATTTAAATTTTTATTTATGTAAATTCCATCTCGTTCACATCACAAAATGAGTGTACAATACAGATATATATATAACATATCGAAGAGATCAAAATAACCGCTAGATTTTGTATATGTTTACTTTCAAGATTAGCTTCTCGAGTCGAGTTAAGATTTGAAATTAATATTGAATGCGTGACCGGGATTACCTCCAATAATAGGGATTAAGATTATGATTTAGTCAATCAGGCAAGTCTAACTCAAAAATATCATCTATATATTCCTTTATGTACTCTTCAAATAAATATAAACTACTTTTTGAGATTAATCTCAAAATTGGAAAAGTTTAATATTCGAGATCAAGATAATCAATCAGGACTAGTGATTATTATTATTATTACTTCGGGGTAATGCACTGCGACCTGAATAGATCTATTGTGCCCCGCTTGATACCATGACTGAAGCCATTCTCAGCTGTGGCATCTCCCTTACTATTACAGGGTGTTCTGGTTTTAATAGTTCTATAGGATGTCCGTAGCTGCGGTAGTTCAGTGGTTAGTGCGTTGGACTGCGAGTCGAAAGGTCCCCGGTTCAAGCCTGGACTGGGGCTAACAACATCTTTTCATAGAAACATTTTTCTATACCGCGCTACCTCTCGTCAGTAAATGGCAAACCTACGAGAGTAATACTATTGCCTATGAAAAGCTCTCACCCGCCGTTCGGATTCGGCAATAAACTGTAGGTCCCACCACTTTGAGTACAAATATAACACGCACAGCTCAAAATGGTGAGAGAGCTCGGCCGAAGTTCTGAACAGGACTGTAGCGCCAAACTATTATTATTATTATAGGATGTCCGTCAAGCCTATCTCAGTTAAATACCTGATTAAATGGTTAGGGTTCATCTTTCTAATATCGTTTGGACTTGGTTGTCGATTCCCAAGTATTTGCATTCTTGTACGCATTAGCGCTGGACACGTTTCTAAAATGTGTTCTGGATCTTCATCGTCTTCTAGACAGAATCTACATGTACTGTCCGTTTGTATACCCATCCTAGTCAGATGTTTAGCAAGGCGACAATGACCTGTAAGAAGTCCTGTTAGAATTCTCATGTTTTTCTTCTATAGTTTAATATATTCTTTAAATCTTCTTAAGTCATAGTACCCAATGAATGTCTTTGATTGACGCATTTTAACCTGCCCTAACCATAGTTCTTCTCTGGTGTTAAGTAGTTATTCTAGGATTAGTGATGCGAACGAACGACACATATTCGTCTACTTGGATATGCCCTTTCGTATTATTGGTTTGATTTACGTTTTACACAAACGCCAACTTATCGTCGAACCTGAATTTTGTCGGTTTTTATACCAATTTTTTAAATTAATCTTTACAGCCCTGTTCTAGCGAGCAATGACAATTGTTATCATTAACAATTGATATAAATGACAATTGATTCAGACATTTACGTCAATAAACATACAAAATAAAATTGACAGAATACGAAATTGTGACAATTGTGACGAAGCGCATTGTTGTGACCAAGTTGAATTCGTGAATCGTGCCAGAATAGAGCTATTAGTTCACTTTAGTCGACTTAAATAAAATATTTCATCATAAAATTGTATTTTTTATA
The DNA here is from genome assembly GCA_951804985.1 of Dryomyza anilis. Taxonomy (NCBI): domain Eukaryota; kingdom Metazoa; phylum Arthropoda; class Insecta; order Diptera; family Dryomyzidae; genus Dryomyza; species Dryomyza anilis. The sequence goes on along the minus strand of OX638130.1, from coordinate 122,141,062 downwards.
CGTGTTTTGATTATCTCCAAAATGGAGGTGCTAACTGCTAGCGATTGTCTATATTCTTTTAACGTAAACTCTTGAAACTTAACAACAAATACTCCCTTTGATATTTACGTGAAACGTTTAAAATTTGATTAAAAAAAGTGCTAAATCCATAAAAACAAAATATATTCGATAGTTTAAAAAATGTTGTTCGATTGCAATAAAAAAAATGCACATAATCAATAAAAGTAACATTTTCTCACTAAATTCTTCACAGTAACTTAAAGAAATACAACTTATTAAGCTTTACTATCAACTTTCACTGACAGGCAATATTTCAACGCAGGACTTTACACCTAACTACCTCTCTGCCACCACATATCTGCCATACCTGCTGCAATTTGAATATTTATTGCCATCAAAGACACGGCTTATCTAACGCATGGCTAAATCCCTGCAAAACCTTTGATTGGCAACAAGAATAAAACATTTTGGATTTTTCTATTTTGTATATTTCTCGTTTGCTGCAATATTAATGGTTTGCAAGGACTTTACTAAGTATTATCAATCTATCTGTACTGTCCATATTCGATAAATAAACCTGGAAAATATGCACAACAAACACAGCCAAAGGACAAGCCGGAAAACTTCATCAATAACTCAAACTCATCCCTTTTCTTTCACGGTTTTTATTTTTCGCAGAGCTAATCGACAAAGAACTGTCAGTTGGTCGTTCGTTCGATGGTCGATGCAAAAAGGTGAGCTTGCTGAAATGTCAAAAAACTTTCAAAACTGACTGAAGAAAGGAAGGGAAATTGGCGAAAGAAAAGCAGTCAGCAAAACTAAAGGGTTTAAAGCAAATCTCTTTGACATGCGTGCATAAAGTGTAAAAACCACCAACAGGCAACGGACGTGCGGCGTTCCAATAGTTCAACCGGAAACGTACATTTCATAGATCATGGCATGCCGTACCACATACCATTCAAGCTGCTCGTAGCCTTTTGCGAAATCTTATCAGCAACCTGCTAAGAGTTTTGCAACTCTTTGACGGACGTCAAAGTTTTTAAAAACCTATCGAATGTTCGCATGTTGCCCCTTTTGTTGTTTGGACATTGTTTGCCTTTGTTGGCCAAATCATTGGCATATGGGGGCCGCACACATGTTACGCACAAGATTACCTTGTCAATTGCCTGGTTGAACGATTACCTAGAAAACGTTTTGTGCCTTTTTTAGGTAATGTTTCGTTCGGTGTATTTTTTTGGTTCAACGCATCTGGTGGTCTCGCTGTACTGCACCATTTCTGTTTGGTGGTTGGTGGTACACTCTAGGGTGGTACTGGAAAATTGTACTTTTTTTGGCAGCAACATAGCATCCGCCGCCTACAATGTCGTGCTCCTTCTTTCATTTTAATTGTTACAACGTAGCACATGATCAATTTTCGCTATTGACGAGCTGCATCATCAACAGGCTATAAATTACAACATGCGCCGCCACAGCCCCAAAAAATGATCCAATAATTGAAAGCTAATTAAAAATTAAGACGCGGCGGAGGGTCTTTCAGCGCGACTGTCAAAAATTGCACAAAACGTTGTAGTTACTTAACGCCGACAGCCTTCGACGGTGTTCAAAAATAATAAGCAACAGGATACCAACGACGATGGACGACGATCGACCGACCGACCGTCTCCGTGTAAAATATGTCCGCCCGTTTTGGCGCGCAGCAACAGCCAACGAGACCCTGACAAACTTAACACGATCGTAAAGTTAAAATTTCGACAACTTTCTGACACCAAACAACGGACACAATTGCGTTTCAATATTTGGTTAGGTTATATGATACGGGTAATGTATCATAAAACTTCAACACAATGCAAAGTTAAAAGAAATAAAGTAAAAATGAGAATACAGTAAAAATTAAATTTATTTTAAGTTTTTTTTATATATGTATTTTTCCAATAAAATTTGTTTATTTTATTCAAGCATATTTTGAAACATTAGCTTGAATTAGAAATCATTGATATTTTCAAATTTATACTCTGGGCTACAAATCTAAATATTACCTGCACTACCCATTTTTGTGAAAATAAAGAATACCGGTTCCAGTTCCCAATTCATTTATATTTTAGTTTAAGCTCCAGTTACAAAAAGAAAAGGTTAAGTACCATTTAAAAGTTGCCAAAGAATAGTTTGAAAATTTTGGATATCGTCTAAAAATATTGACAAATTAAATGATATCCCAAATCTATATATCACACAGAATAGAGATTTGTTGCGCCAACCAACTTATTCGGTTCTCTCAACAGCTTAGTCGGTCAAAGTCAAAATAAAAGAGTTGTAGTTTGTACTGCAACCCATTTCGAACTGTTTTAGAACAATTTAGTACAGATTTAGAACCTTTATTTTCATGTTTCATGTGTGTAGGCTAATATGATTTGTAAACCATTCGATTTAACCGAATGAAGTTAGTTGGTACAACATTATTCCAACCCCATGACAAACGAAGATGTTTCTGTGTGTACCTTTATACAAAATTTACTTAATGTTTTTAAGTAAACATTCAAAATAGTAATCGAGAAAAATATTATTTTAACGTTTTTTTAACGTATTATCTCAATAAAAATGTATTAAATACATCAATGAATTTAATCAGACAAATATGGGCATTTCCTGGGGTTCCGGAAGGAACATTCGTACAATTAAAACTTTAATATCTGAAGGAAAATTAATGAATTTACTTGATTTTTTTTCCAGTAGTATTTAAATAGGACTAAACAATTCCAAAAATATAGATAATTCTATACGGTAAATCAAAAGATTTAAAATAAATAGTGGTAGCTCCGGACGGGACAAAAACGAAAGTGCATGTCGAGGTTCATATGGAAATGCCAAAAAGTCAAAATTTTGCCTTCATATTTTTTTTTAATTATTTAAAAAATGTAAAATCATTTGCTTTTTTGGTATATTTACACTTTGTTCCTAAATTATATAGTTTTTTCATAATTAATCACAGAAAAATTCCGGACGGGACAAACAATTGGGTATAGAAATTATCAGTACGATTTTGATTCTAAAAATACTTTTTGGGTACACAGAAAAAAAATTCGTAAATATAGCCAAAAAGGTACATCAGCACAATCAAATTATTGCTAAAACTGCTCCAACTAAATTATTAATTGTATTAGCGTACATATTCATCATATTAGCAATCGCATTTGCTGGCAACAGCTATGTGTATTCGCGTACCGCGTTGATGTTATAGCAGTGCGTGGTCGATATAACAGTGCGTGGTGTGTGTTCGTGTACTCGCTTACAGCGCTGGTGATTCGCGAAATTGGTGGAATTCGCTTAGAATTAGAATTTTTAGTTGCCGGTTGGCGCGCATATCAGTTCAAATTTGGTTAATTTTAAAAGAAACGTTTATAGAGTTTGATCATACTCCATTGGTGTCGTTGAAAATGATGATGATGGCAATAGTTGCATATTTAATTATGCTTCATCATCAGAAAAGTATATTTGTTATATACTTTCACAAGAATTTATATTAATCTTTTTTAATAAACTAAAAAAGAATTATAAGAATACTGTGAAAATATAAAATGGTTTTTAAAACGTCGACCATACCAATTAAATAATTTGCTACTTAAGCAAAATCATTTATTGATATATTTTTGGACGCAAATAACATTTTCAGCGAATGTGTTTGCTCAATACATGAAAATGGCAAAAATGTTATTGCTAGACCAATGAATGGTGTACAATTAATTTTGATTGCTGTATTTACGTCGATAATTTTTTTCTGAGTACAATATATTTTTTTGAATTATCTCTGAACATTGCTGAGACAATTTACTTTATTTTTGTATTTGTACACTTTGTTTCTAAAGTTTACAGTTATTTCGTAATAAATCGCAGAATAATTCTGGCCATTCCGTATGAAAATTTGAACTACGATTTTTTGCTAAAAATAATTTTGTATATGACAATATTAATAATCATTATTACGAAATAAAAAGTGATTCAAATTTCCAGATGTTTTTAAAGTTTTTTTTTACTATTTTTGAAAAAAAAAATTTGTATAAATACCGTAGTTTTACACTTTTGTACTCAAAGTTCCGTATGGGACAGATTTCAACATTTTCTAGAACTACACAGAAATCGATCTTTACATTTTTGAAAGTTTCGAGAAAATTCAGATTTAGGAACAAAGGATTCAACTTCTTTAAAAAGTTCGTTAGTTTAATATGATAATAAATGTATATTTTTGGTTCCGAATAGGACAATACAAAAATTCAAAATTGTTTCTGTTATTTTAGATTTTTAAGCTTTAGAAATATTAATTAAGGTTGTCTGAAAAAACATAAAATAATATTTTGAATCTTTATGTCTTTAAAGTTAGTTAATTTGGTTACGCAAAATACATGAAAAATTGGTATATTTACAAGTTGTGTAGTAACGTAACTTTATGAGTATTTTTTAAACGTTACCTTTAACGTAATAGAATTTTCTTTTCAGATTTTTAGATTCACGTATTTAAGATTTCAAATCCACCGTTATTTCAAAGATTTGCGCATTTAAAATTTTTCGATCGTGGTTGACGTTTTTCTGGAAATGCCCATATGTAAAAAAAAGAACATACTGTAATTGTGAAGAAAATATAAATTTGAGTACGTTTTTATTTTGAAAGTACAAAATATGGAAGAGTTAAAACTTTAACTCTTTGAATTTTCTAATTTGGGAGTATGTGTTCGTTTTGTAAATAGACATGTATCAATTAGTTTGTTGTTCCAAGACCAATTCAGGTTTTGTAATTTCTGGTTTTGATTCGTTTTAAAATTAAAAATAGTTTTGTTAACAGTTTGGGTTTCAGCAAAGCTTTGTATTAAATTCAATTTAAATTCTAACACAATATAATTGAAATCACTTTTATATCTTCAAGTCAACCATATTGGAAAACTTTAAATATACAATTTTTAAGTTAATTTTAAAACTAATTTAAATAAAGAAGGAGAATATCAGTTTTAAATTGAATATTACTTAGAAATTCTCATCATTGATCTCGGATGTATTTTTTGAATTTATTTATATGCATTCAAAAAGTATTATTTGTTGCTATGAATTACCCTAGAAAAATGCTTGCTCAAGACATTTCAGATATATTTAAAAAAATATTGTAATCTGCACTTAAAATTCAACAAAATTTGATAACCTGCTTCTCACAAACTCTAATTATCCGTGTGTTTGCCCTATTTGAAATTACGATAGAGTAATGCTCATGACCTCTTGTCATTATTTCAGATAATCAAACTCTAATGAGGCCCAAACAAGAATACAAATCTCGTGCTCAAAACTAGTAAAAATTTACCCAACAGTACACATTATCCTGTTCGTCATGTAACTGCCCAGGTTATGAAAAGGGAAAAGTTCAATGAGATGTTCCCTATCACTATAGGGATATTAAGCAGACCTTAGTGTAATTTTTCAATGGTTAGTATTATGTCCCCGTCCATCAGTTTATCATTGCCTTGATTATGCTAGCACTACCTTGTTAGGACCCGATAAAAATGCATTTTCTTGATGAAAAACCGCCAAATATCAGGAATGGTGTGCCTATTATTTATTGCATAACAACTATGATTTTTATACCCTACACTAAGAGTGAAAGGGTATATTCAGTTTGGTACGCCGTTTGTAACACCCAGAAAGAAGCATCTCCGGTATGGGTAAGTATATATATATTCTTGATCAGCAGTACCTCCAGAGTCGATTTAGCGATGTCCGTCTGTCCGTATGTCTGTCTGTCCGTCTGTTGAAATCCCTACTACTTAAACAATTGAAGAGTTAGATAAATTAAACTTATAATATAGATTACTTATATACCTATGCTGTATGTGCGAAAATCGGGCCATTGTGACCTGTAATCTGACAATTTATATTCAAAAATATCTCATATTAAATTTACATCTACAGATCAATTTTACTGTATACGTGCTTAGGTAAACCTTTTTGGTCAAATATATATTGAAATCATGCTCAAATACATGAAAATAATCGGAAAACATTATTTTCATGTATTTGAGCATGATTTCAATATATATTTGATACGATACGACTTGTGGTTCAAAAAAAAAATCGAAATTCGGTAACCCACCCTTTTGTAAATTGGGTATCAAATGAATGGAAATTCTTCAGCGATTGAAAGTTTGTAATTATTTTCAGGATTCGTATACCCTGGTGACCAATATACCACTTTGACCAATATACGGCTTAGACCGATAGTTAGGATCTAAGCCGACACATGATCTTCATTTGACTCTATTGTAGAATACTGAGGCAAACCCATGGTAAGTAATACATTTATGTAAAGTTGAATTATACTGGTTTAAGATTTTGTTGAAATTTCTATGAGTAACTGATGGACAAAAAAAAAAATTGCTTATACGAAACATCATATCAGAGAATTTGAATAAAAAATCGAATACGAGAATTTGTATTTAATCTGAAGACTTAAAGAGTTATTTGTCAAAACAAAGTGTATGAGGAATCATACAATTATGGATCTATTTTCACATATAATATATATTTGAAATAGAACTATAAAATCTGTATATGTTATGCAATAAATAATAGGTACACCTTAAAATTAATGTTTTTGTGTTTGACTGGTCGTAACTTTGGTCAGATCAATCCGAATTTCCTTTGGTTTATTTTAAAATATTAGCTAAAGTATTCTCATCGATTAAAAATTGACAGATATATAAAGATTTTTGTAAATGAATAATTGGCATTTTTAAAGTGTATTTGGTGACTTTTCGTTCTACAACGACGATATATTCATTTTCATATGGTCCTTAATAAAGTAATGCTTATTTCATCATATTCTAAATGGGAATGAAGTATGAATGCATTTATAATCAATCAAAAGTGTAACGTCCAATCGATTTCGACACTAAGAAATCGTATTGAATAACGTATTATTTTTAATAAATTTCGATTGCAAATAAATCTAATTTAATGGTTTCCCTCTTTTGATACCACGAACACGCAGTGCCCAATTAACCATAGGGGACAGGACGAATCAATAAAAACTAAGTATTTTATTTCCGAAGATTTTATGATAGTAAACTTCAAAACATAATATCCAGTGCCCTGTTAATCATAGAGTACGGAAGGTGCGTTGAATGACAATTTGGTCCCGGCACGGCAAGAACATTTTTAGTAAAACCCATGGACCACACTTTCGAAAGGGTGCTAAAAATGTGACCAAAATATTCCAAGAAAAGTGTCAGAAATAGCATCAGTATAAATTATGAATATGAGCCGCTTTAAATAAAATACAATGTATTCAAAATGGTTCAATTTAAATTTTAAAATTTCACAAACATTAAAATTTACAATTTATATGACACTTTTTTGTCTGTGTATTGTTTCTTGTCTTGAACCCATTATCGCTGCCATCTGCCAAACATTGATTTAACGGTCATTATGTGCGTGTTAAACTTCGCATTACTTGGGGAAGAAGGACCCCAAATATTATTAAACATGCTGCGCGAAACGCGACAATATTTCTTATAGCCTTTGTTGTTCATATTGTTTTATTTTACTTTCAACACATAAAAAAAAAACATAATAAAAAAACCCAAATTGAATAATTTTTCAAGAGCAAATAAATGTAATAATCGCCACAACCACTCAACACACCATGGATTACCATGCGATGAATGTGGCTACCTTCCAAAGAATATCAATGTTTAATGTTTTTTTTTTTAATATTTCTGCAGATGCAATTTTAAAGTTATTCTTACGCACGCGGGTGACCCACCGACAAAAAGCGTTGACCACCATTCATACCGCCACAACAACCAGACAGACGTATGCATCATGATGGTGATGATGACGATCATAATCCCACTGAATCCGCCAGTGTCCAACGAGCCAAGCGCCCCCGTGGCGTGCAAGACATTGGCGCCTTTGACGTCAGCACTGCGGGAATATGATCAGTTTTTGTGCTGAATGAACGAACGAATGTTCGCGAACGTGAACGTGAACCGAACGAAACGGGACGGAACGCAACGCAACGGCTGGCGTTCTTACAGTTTAAATGAACCTGACGACAGGATGCAAATGATCAATGCCAACACACGCAGCATTTGTTTATTGAAACACAATTATAAATTAAAGCACACCCGGCAATGGATTCGCACAAAAGTTTCAATTTACACACGCACCCAGGGGCATTAAACGGGAATTTACGACATGCGACAAAGTGTTGGCGAATCGGCAGATATGAAATAAAATAAAAAAATAATCAAGTACACGAAATATAAATAGCGATAATCATACCAAAAGAGGTTATGTCTATAATTGAACATTTATAGCAATTTTCTATTTTATTCTATACCTACTAATATTTTCATAGGCTCAACATCTATGATTAAATATAGTGAAAAAATGTACATAACATTGTAGAGAAATGAAAATGCAGAACTCAATGCAATTAGTAAAAACCTCAACATAATTATACCCCTTTTATAATCTTTACACAAATAAAAAACCTTTGCTCAATTAATTTTAATAGCTCCAAATTCAACAAAACAATATTTCTTCCGGTTGCATATTATTCAAATTTGTCTGTAATAGTTCCTACCATCCGAAAGGCGAGATTGATTTTTTGTTCGATTTTTAATGATATGTTTTATTGTAATATGCGTAAAATACGCATAACTACTTCATAAGACTTTTATTAAAAATTATCTTATTTGGTTCGAAACCGAAAACAGTTTCATGTAAATTACTTACTTCCTTTCCGTATTGATAAAATAATAAAAATCTACAATTTAAATTCTTCGATAAATAGTTAAAAATAAATTTATAATTAAATATGAAAATCAAACTTTCAGTACCAAATAATGAGAAAATAAATTATATATGGTGCTGGGATCTCTTTTCACTAGGAGAAATCATATTAAAATATTGCCAAATATGATTTAAAGAAACTTAAATTTGGTGATGGGATTTCTTTGGATTCCTTGGGCCAATTTAAACGGATTTTAAAACATTGCGAAATCAGCTTAAATTATGCCAACTTTGGACCCTCTACGACTCTCGGTTTATAAATTATAACGTTTTAAAAATTTGTATGGCAAAATATTTTCCTACAAAATATGCTAACTTTGACCCCTCTACGACACTTCCTTTAGAAGTTATAAGGGTTTAAAGAAACTTAAATTTGGTGATGGGATTTCTTTGGATTCCTAGGGCCGATTTAAATAATTTAAACGGATTCTAAAACATTGCTAAATCAACTTAAATTATGCCAACTTTGAACCCTCTACGACTCTCCGTTTATAAATTATAACGTTTTAAAGAAACTTGTATTTCAAAAACTTCCCCTACAAAATAGGCTATCTTTGACCCCTCTACGACGCTTCCTTTAGAAGTTATGAGGGTTTAAAGAAACTTAAATTTGGTGATGGGATTTCTTTGGATTCCTTGGGCCGATTTAAATTATTTAAACGGATTCTAAAACATTGCGAAATCGGCTTAAATTGTGCCAACTTTGGACCCTCTACGACTCTCCGTTTATAAATTATAACGTTTTAAAGAAACTTGTAATTCAAAAAATTCCCCTACAAAATAGACCAACTTTGAACCCTCTACGACGCTTCCTTTAGAAGTTATGAGGGTTTAAAGAAACTTAAATTTGGTGATGGGATTTCTTTGGATTCCTTATGCCGATTTAAATAATTTAAATGGATTCTAAAACATTGCGAAATCGGCTTAAATTGTGCCAACTTTGGACCCTCTACGACTCTCCGTTTATAAATTATAACGTTTTAAAGAAACTTGTAATTCATAAAATTCCCCTACAAAATATGTCAACTTTGACCCCTCTACGACGCTCCCTTTAGAAGTTATAAAGGTTTAAAGAAACTTAAATTTGGTGATGAGATTTCTTTGGATTCCTTGGGCCGATTTAAATAATTTAAATGGATTCTAAAACATTGCGAAATCGGCTTAAATTATGCCAACTTTGGACCCTCTACGACTCTCCGTTTATAAATTATAACGTTTTAAAGAAACTTGTAATTCAAAAAATTCCCCTACAAAATAGGCCAACTTTGACCCCTCTACGACGCTTCCTTTAGAAGTTATGAGGGTTTAAAGAAACTTAAATTTGGTGATGGGATTTCTTTGGATTCCTTGGGCCGATTTAAATAATTTAAATGTATTCTGAAACATTGCGAAATCATATTAAATTGTGCCAACTTTGGACCCTCTACGACTCCCCGTTTATAAATTATAACGTTTTAAAGAAACTTGTAATTCAAAAAATTCCCCTACAAAATAGGCCAACTTTGACCCCTCTACGACGCTTCCCTTAGAAGTTATGAGGGTTTAAAGAAACTTAAATTTGTTAATGGTATTTTATTGTATTCCTTGGGCCGATTTAAATAATTTAAACGGATTCTAAAACATTGCGAAATCGGCTTAAATTCTGCCAACTTTGGACCCTCTACGACTCCCCGTTTATAAATTATAACGTTTTAAAGAAACTTGTAATTCAAAAAATTCCCCTACAAAATAGGCCAACTTTGACCCCTCTACGACGCTTCCCTTAGAAGTTATGAGGGTTTAAAGAAACTTAAATTTGTTAATGGTATTTTATTGTATTCCTTGGGCCGATTTAAATAATTTAAACGGATTCTAAAACATTGCGAAATCGGCTTAAATTGTGCCAACTTTGGACCCTCTACGACTCTCCGTTTATAAATTATAACGTTTTAAAGAAACTTGTAATTCAAAAAATTCCCCTACAAAATAGGCCAACTTTGACCCCTCTACGACGCTTCCCTTAGAAGTTATGAGGGTTTAAAGAAACTTAAATTTGTTAATGGTATTTTATTGTATTCCTTGGGCCGATTTAAATAATTTAAACGGATTCTAAAACATTGCGAAATCGGCTTAAATTCTGCCAACTTTGGACCCTCTACGACTCCCCGTTTATAAATTATAACGTTTTAAAGAAACTTGTAATTCAAAAAATTCCCCTACAAAATAGGCCAACTTTGACCCCTCTACGACGCTTCCCTTAGAAGTTATGAGGGTTTAAAGAAACTTAAATTTGTTAATGGTATTTTATTGTATTCCTTGGGCCGATTTAAATAATTTAAACGGATTCTAAAACATTGCGAAATCGGCTTAAATTGTGCCAACTTTGGACCCTCTACGACTCTCCGTTTATAAATTATAACGTTTTAAAGAAACTTGTAATTCAAAAAATTCCCCTACAAAATAGGCTAACTTTGACCCCTCTACGACGCTTCCTTTAGAAGTTATGAGGGTTTAAAAAAACTTAAATTTGGTGATGGGATTTCTTTGGATTCCTTGGGCCGATTTAAATAATCTAAATGGATTCTGAAACATTGCGAAATCATATTAAATTGTGCCAACTTTGGACCCTCTACGACTCTCCGTTTATAAATTATAACATTTTAAAGAAACTTGTAATTCAAAAAATTCCCCTACAAAATAGGCCAACTTTGACCCCTCTACGACGCTTCCTTTAGAAGTTATGAGGGTTTAAAAAAACTTAAATTTGGTGATGGGATTTCTTTGGATTCCTTGGGCCGATTTAAATAATTTAAACGGATTCTAAAACATTGCGAAATCGGCTTAAATTCTGCCAACTTTGACCCTCTACGACTCCCCGTTTATAAATTATAACGTTTTAAAGAAACTTGTAATTCAAAAAATTCCCCTACAAAATAGGCCAACTTTGACCCCTCTACGACGCTTCCTTTAGAAGTTATGAGGGTTTAAAGAAACTTAAATTTGGTGATGGGATTTCTTTGGATTCCTTGGGCCGATTTAAATAATTTAAATGGATTCTAAAACATTGCGAAATCGGCTTAAATTGTGCCAACTTTGGACCCTCTACGACTCTCCGTTTATAAATTATAACGTTTTAAAGAAACTTGTAATTCAAAAAATTCCCCTACAAAATAGGCCAACTTTGACCCCTCTACGACGCTTCCTTTAGAAGTTATGAGGGTTTAAAGAAACTTAAATTTGGTGATGGGATTTCTTTGGATTCCTTGGGCCGATTTAAATAATTTAAATGGATTCTAAAACATTGCGAAATCGGCTTAAATTGTGCCAACTTTGGACCCTCTACGACTCTCCGTTTATAAATTATACCGTTTTAAAGAAACTTATAATTCAAAAAATTCCCCTACAAAATAGGCCAACTTTGCCCCTCTACGACGCTTCCTTTAGAAGTTATGAGAGTTTAAAGAAACTTAAATTTGGTAATGGGATTTCTTTGGATTCCTTGGGCCGATTTAAATAATTTAAATGGATTCTAAAACATTGCGAAATCGGCTTAAATTGGACCCTCTACGACTCTCCGTTTATAAATTATAACGTTTTAAAGAAACTTGTAATTCAAAAAATTCCCCTACAAAATAGGCCAACTTTGACCCCTCTACGACGCTTCCTTTAGAAGTTATGAGGGTTTAAAGAAACTTAAATTTGGTGATGGGATTTCTTTGGATTCCTTATGCCGATTTAAATAATTTAAATGGATTCTAAAACATTGCGAAATCGACTTAAATTGTGCCAACTTTAGACCCTCTACGACTCTCCGTTTATAAATTATAACGTTTTAAAGAAACTTGTAATTCAAAAAATTCCCCTACAAAATAGGCCAACTTTGACCCCTCTACGACGCTTCCTTTAGAAGTTATGAGGGTTTAAAGAAACTTAAATTTGGTGATGGGATTTCTTTGGATTCCTTGGGCCGATTTAAATAATTTAAATGGTTTCTGAAACATTGCGAAATCATATTAAATTGTGCCAACTTTGGACCCTCTACGACTCTCCGTTTATAAATTATAACATTTTAAAGAAACTTGTAATTCAAAAAATTCCCCTGCAAAATAGGCCAACTTTGACCCCTCTACGACGCTTCCTTTAGAAGTTATGAGGGTTTAAAGAAACTTAAATTTGGTGATGGGATTTCTTTGGATTCCTTGGGCCGATTTAAATAATTTAAACGGATTCTAAAACATTGCGAAATCGGCTTAAATTCTGCCAAATTTGGACCCTCTACGACTCCCCGTTTATAAATTATAACGTTTTAAAGAAACTTGTAATTCAAAAAATTCCCCTACAAAATAGGCCAACTTTGACCCCTCTACGACGCTTCCTTTAGAAGTTATGAGGGTTTAAAGAAACTTAAATTTGGTGATGGGATTTCTTTGGATTCCTTATGCCGATTTAAATAATTTAAATGGATTCTGAAACATTGCGAAATCGGCTTAAATTGTGCCAACTTTGGACCCTCTACGACTCCCCGTTTATAAATTATAACGTTTTAAAGAAACTTGTAATTCAAAAAATTCCCCTGCAAAATAGGCCAACTTTAAACCCTCTACGACGCTTCCCTTAGAAGTTATGAGGGTTTAAAGAAACTTAAATTTGGTGATGGTATTTTATTGGATTCCTTGGGCCGATTTAAATAATTTAAACGGATTCTAAAACATTGCGAAATCGGCTTAAATTGTGCCAACTTTGGACCCTCTACGACTCTCCGTTTATAAATTATAACGTTTTAAAGAAACTTGTAATTCAAAAAATTCCATTACAAAATAGGCTAACTTTGACCCCTCTACGACGCTTCCTTTAGAAGTTATGAGGGTTTAAAGAAACTTAAATTTGGTGATGGGATTTCGTTGGATTCCTTGGGCCGATTTAAATAATTTAAATGGATTCTGAAACATTGCGAAATCATATTAAATTGTGCCAACTTTGGACCCTCTACGACTCTCCGTTTATAAATTATAACATTTTAAAGAAACTTATAATTCAAAAAATTCCCCTACAAAATAGGCCAACTTTGACCCCTCTACGACGCTTCCTTTAGAAGTTATGAGGGTTTAACAAAACTTAAATTTGGTGATGGGATTTCTTTGGATTCCTTGGGCCGATTTAAATAATTTAAACGGATTCTAAAACATTGCGAAATCGACTTAAATTCTGCCAACTTTGGACCCTCTACGACTCCCCGTTTATAAATTATAACGTTTTAAAGAAACTTGTAATTCAAAAAATTCCCCTACAAAATAGGCCAACTTTGACCCCTCTACGACGCTTCCTTTAGAAGTTATGAGGGTTTAAAGAAACTTAAATTTGGTGATGGGATTTCTTTGGATTCCTTATGCCGATTTAAATAATTTAAATGGATTCTAAAACATTGCGAAATCGGCTTAAATTGTGCCAACTTTGGACCCTCTACGACTCCCCGTTTATAAATTATAACGTTTTAAAGAAACTTGTAATTCAAAAAATTCCCCTACAAAATAGGCCAACTTTGACCCCTCTACGACGCTTCCTTTAGAAGTTATGAGGGTTTAAAGAAACTTAAATTTGGTGATGGGATTTCTTTGGATTCCTTATGCCGATTTAAATAATTTAAATGGATTCTAAAACATTGCGAAATCGGCTTAAATTGTGCCAACTTTGGACCCTCTACGACTCCCCGTTTATAAATTATAACGTTTTAAAGAAACTTGTAATTCAAAAAATTCCCCTACAAAATAGGCCAACTTTGACCCCTCTACGACGCTTCCTTTAGAAGTTATGAGGGTTTAAAGAAACTTAAATTTGGTGATGGGATTTCTTTGGATTCCTTATGCCGATTTAAATAATTTAAATGGATTCTAAAACATTGCGAAATCGGCTTAAATTGTGCCAACTTTGGACCCTCTACGACTCTCCGTTTATAAATTATAACGTTTTAAAGAAACTTGTAATTCAATAAATTCCCCTACAAAATAGGCCAACTTTGACCCCTCTACGACGCTTCCTTTAGAAGTTATGAGGGTTTAAAGAAACTTAAATTTGGTGATGGGATTTCTTTGGATTCCTTATGCCGATTTAAATAATTTAAATGGATTCTAAAACATTGCGAAATCGGCTTAAATTGTGCCAACTTTGGACCCTCTACGACTCTCCGTTTATAAATTATAACGTTTTAAAGAAACTTATAATTCAAAAAATTCCCCTACAAAATAGGCCAACTTTGACCCCTCTACGACGCTTCCTTTAGAAGTTATGAGGGTTTAAAGAAACTTAAATTTGGTAATGGTATTTTATTGGATTCCTTGGGCCGATTTAAATAATTTAAATGGATTCTAAAACATTGCGAAATCGGCTTAAATTGTGCCAACTTTGGACCCTCTACGACTCTCCGTTTATAAATTATAACGTTTTAAAGAAACTTATAATTCAAAAAATTCCCCTACAAAATAGGCCAACTTTGACCCCTCTACGACGCTTCCTTTAGAAGTTATGAGGGTTTAAAGAAACTTAAATTTGGTAATGGTATTTTATTGGATTCCTTGGGCCGATTTAAATAATTTAAATGGATTCTAAAACATTGCGAAATCGGCTTAAGTTGTGCCAACTTTGGACCCTCTACGACTCTCCGTTTATAAATTATAACGTTTTAAAGAAACTTGTAATTCAAAAAATTCCCCTACAAAATAGGCCAACTTTGACCCCTCTACGACGCTTCCTTTAGAAGTTATGAGGGTTTAAAGAAACTTAAATTTGGTGATGGGATTTCTTTGGATTCCTTATGCCGATTTAAATAATTTAAATGGATTCTAAAACATTGCGAAATCGGCTTAAATTGTGACAACTTTGGACCCTCTACGACTCTCCGTTTATAAATTATAACGTTTTAAAGAAACTTGTAATTCAAAAAATTCCCCTACAAAATAGGCCAACTTTGACCCCTCTACGACGCTTCCTTTAGAAGTTATGAGGGTTTAAAGAAACTTAAATTTGGTGATGGGATTTCTTTGGATTCCTTGGGCCGATTTAAATAATTTAAATGGATTCTGAAACATTGCGAAATCATATTAAATTGTGCCAACTTTGGACCCTCTACGACTCTCCGTTTATAAATTATAACGTTTTAAAGAAACTTGTAATTCAAAAAATTCCCCTGCAAAATAGGCCAACTTTGACCCCTCTACGACGCTTCCTTTAGAAGTTATGAGGGTTTAAAGAAACTTAAATTTGGTGATGGGATTTCTTTGGATTCCTTATGCCGATTTAAATAATTTAAATGGATTCTAAAACATTGCGAAATCGGCTTAAATTGTGCCAACTTTGGACCCTCTACGACTCTCCGTTTATAAATTATAACGTTTTAAAGAAACTTGTAATTCAAAAAATTCCCCTACAAAATAGGCCAACTTTGACCCCTCTACGACGCTTCCTTTAGAAGTTATGAGGGTTTAAAGAAACTTAAATTTGGTAATGGTATTTTATTGGATTCCTTGGGCCGATTTAAATAATTTAAATGGATTCTAAAACATTGAGAAATCGGCTTAAATTGTGCCAACTTTGGACCCTCTACGACTCTCCGTTTCTAAATTATAACGTTTTAAAGAAACTTGTAATTCAAAAAATTCCCCTACAAAATAGGCCAACTTTGACCCCTATACGACGCTTCCTTTAGAAGTTATGAGGGTTTAAAGAAACTTAAATTTGGTGATGGGATTTCTTTGGATTCCTTGGGCCGATTTAAATAATTTAAATGGATTCTGAAACATTGCGAAATCATATTAAATTGTGCCAACTTTGGACCCTCTACGACTCTACGTTTATAAATTATAACATTTTAAAGAAACTTGTAATTCAAAAAATTCCCCTGCAAAATAGGCCAACTTTGACCCCTCTACGACGCTTCCTTTAGAAGTTATGAGGGTTTAAAGAAACTTAAATTTGGTGATGGGATTTCTTTGGATTCCTTATGCCGATTTAAATAATTTAAATGGATTCTAAAACATTGCGAAATCGGCTTAAATTGTGCCAACTTTGGACCCTCTACGACTCTCCGTTTATAAATTATAACGTTTTAAAGAAACTTGTAATTCAAAAAATTCCCCTACAAAATAGGCCAACTTTGACCCCTCTACGACGCTTCCTTTAGAAGTTATGAGGGTTTAAAGAAACTTAAATTTGGTGATGGGATTTCTTTGGATTCCTTGGGCCGATTTAAATAATTTAAATGGATTCTGAAACATTGCGAAATCATATTAAATTGTGCCAACTTTGGACCCTCTACGACTCTACGTTTATAAATTATAACATTTTAAAGAAACTTGTAATTCAAAAAATTCCCCTGCAAAATAGGCCAACTTTGACCCCTCTACGACGCTTCCTTTAGAAGTTATGAGGGTTTAAAGAAACTTAAATTTGGTGATGGGATTTCTTTGGATTCCTTATGCCGATTTAAATAATTTAAATGGATTCTGAAACATTGCGAAATCATATTAAATTGTGCCAACTTTGGACCCTCTACGACTCTCCGTTTATAAATTATAACGTTTTAAAGAAACTTGTAATTCAAAAAATTCCCCTACAAAATAGGCCAACTTTGACCCCTCTACGACGCTTCCTTTAGAAGTTATGAGGGTTTAAAGAAACTTAAATTTGGTGATGGGATTTCTTTGGATTCCTTGGGCCGATTTAAATAATTTAAATGGATTCTGAAACATTGCGAAATCATATTAAATTGTGCCAACTTTGGACCCTCTACGACTCTCCGTTTATAAATTATAACATTTTAAAGAAACTTGTAATTCAAAAAATTCCCCTGCAAAATAGGCCAACTTTGACCCCTCTACGACGCTTCCTTTAGAAGTTATGAGGGTTTAAAGAAACTTAAATTTGGTGATGGTATTTTATTGGATTCCTTGGGCCGATTTAAATAATTTAAACGGATTCTAAAACATTGCGAAATCGGCTTAAATTGTGCCAACTTTGAACCCTCTACGACTCTCCGTTTATAAATTATAACGTTTTAAAGAAACTTGTAATTCAAAAAATTCCCCTACAAAATAGGCCAACTTTGACCCCTCTACGACGCTTCCTTTAGAAGTTATGAGGGTTTAAAGAAACTTAAATTTGGTGATGGGATTTCTTTGGATTCCTTGGGCCGATTTAAATAATTTAAACTGATTCTAAAACATTGCGAAATCGGCTTAAATTGTGCCAACTTTGGACCCTCTACGACTCTCCGTTTATAAATTATAACGTTTTAAAGAAACATGTAATTCAAAAAATTCCCCTACAAAATAGGCCAACTTTGACCCCTCTACGACGCTTCCTTTAGAAGTTATGAGGGTTTAAAGAAACTTAAATTTGGTGATGGGATTTCTTTGGATTCCTTGGGCCGATTTAAATAATTTAAATGGATTCTAAAACATTGCGAAATCGGCTTAAATTGTGCCAACTTTGGACCCTCTACGACTCTCCGTTTATAAATTATACCGTTTTAAAGAAACTTATAATTCAAAAAATTCCCCTACAAAATAGGCCAACTTTGACCCCTCTACGACGCTTCCTTTAGAAGTTATGAGGGTTTAAAGAAACTTAAATTTGGTAATGGTATTTTATTGGATTCCTTGGGCCGATTTAAATAATTTAAATGGATTCTAAAACATTGCGAAATCGGCTTAAATTGTGCCAACTTTGGACCCTCTACGACTCTCCGTTTATAAATTATAACGTTTTAAAGAAACTTATAATTCAAAAAATTCCCCTACAAAATAGGCCAACTTTGACCCCTCTACGACGCTTCCTTTAGAAGTTATGAGGGTTTAAAGAAACTTAAATTTGGTAATGGTATTTTATTGGATTCCTTGGGCCGATTTAAATAATTTAAATGGATTCTAAAACATTGCGAAATCGGCTTAAGTTGTGCCAACTTTGGACCCTCTACGACTCTCCGTTTATAAATTATAACGTTTTAAAGAAACTTGTAATTCAAAAAATTCCCCTACAAAATAGGCCAACTTTGACCCCTCTACGACGCTTCCTTTAGAAGTTATGAGGGTTTAAAGAAACTTAAATTTGGTGATGGGATTTCTTTGGATTCCTTATGCCGATTTAAATAATTTAAATGGATTCTAAAACATTGCGAAATCGGCTTAAATTGTGACAACTTTGGACCCTCTACGACTCTCCGTTTATAAATTATAACGTTTTAAAGAAACTTGTAATTCAAAAAATTCCCCTACAAAATAGGCCAACTTTGACCCCTCTACGACGCTTCCTTTAGAAGTTATGAGGGTTTAAAGAAACTTAAATTTGGTGATGGGATTTCTTTGGATTCCTTGGGCCGATTTAAATAATTTAAATGGATTCTGAAACATTGCGAAATCATATTAAATTGTGCCAACTTTGGACCCTCTACGACTCTCCGTTTATAAATTATAACGTTTTAAAGAAACTTGTAATTCAAAAAATTCCCCTGCAAAATAGGCCAACTTTGACCCCTCTACGACGCTTCCTTTAGAAGTTATGAGGGTTTAAAGAAACTTAAATTTGGTGATGGGATTTCTTTGGATTCCTTATGCCGATTTAAATAATTTAAATGGATTCTAAAACATTGCGAAATCGGCTTAAATTGTGCCAACTTTGGACCCTCTACGACTCTCCGTTTATAAATTATAACGTTTTAAAGAAACTTGTAATTCAAAAAATTCCCCTACAAAATAGGCCAACTTTGACCCCTCTACGACGCTTCCTTTAGAAGTTATGAGGGTTTAAAGAAACTTAAATTTGGTAATGGTATTTTATTGGATTCCTTGGGCCGATTTAAATAATTTAAATGGATTCTAAAACATTGAGAAATCGGCTTAAATTGTGCCAACTTTGGACCCTCTACGACTCTCCGTTTCTAAATTATAACGTTTTAAAGAAACTTGTAATTCAAAAAATTCCCCTACAAAATAGGCCAACTTTGACCCCTATACGACGCTTCCTTTAGAAGTTATGAGGGTTTAAAGAAACTTAAATTTGGTGATGGGATTTCTTTGGATTCCTTGGGCCGATTTAAATAATTTAAATGGATTCTGAAACATTGCGAAATCATATTAAATTGTGCCAACTTTGGACCCTCTACGACTCTACGTTTATAAATTATAACATTTTAAAGAAACTTGTAATTCAAAAAATTCCCCTGCAAAATAGGCCAACTTTGACCCCTCTACGACGCTTCCTTTAGAAGTTATGAGGGTTTAAAGAAACTTAAATTTGGTGATGGGATTTCTTTGGATTCCTTATGCCGATTTAAATAATTTAAATGGATTCTAAAACATTGCGAAATCGGCTTAAATTGTGCCAACTTTGGACCCTCTACGACTCTCCGTTTATAAATTATAACGTTTTAAAGAAACTTGTAATTCAAAAAATTCCCCTACAAAATAGGCCAACTTTGACCCCTCTACGACGCTTCCTTTAGAAGTTATGAGGGTTTAAAGAAACTTAAATTTGGTGATGGGATTTCTTTGGATTCCTTGGGCCGATTTAAATAATTTAAATGGATTCTAAAACATTGCGAAATCGGCTTAAATTGTGTTAACTTTGGACCCTCTACGACTCTCCGTTTATAAATTATACCGTTTTAAAGAAACTTATAATTCAAAAAATTCCCCTACAAAATAGGCCAACTTTGACCCCTCTACGACGCTTCCTTTAGAAGTTATGAGGGTTTAAAGAAACTTAAATTTGGTAATGGTATTTTATTGGATTCCTTGGGCCGATTTAAATAATTTAAATGGATTCTAAAACATTGCGAAATCGGCTTAAATTGTGCCAACTTTGGACCCTCTTCGACTCTCCGTTTATAAATTATAACGTTTTAAAGAAACTTGTAATTCAAAAAATTCCCCTACAAAATAGGCCAACTTTGACCCCTCTACGACGCTTCCTTTAGAAGTTATGAGGGTTTAAAGAAACTTAAATTTGGTGATGGGATTTCTTTGGATTCCTTGGGCCGATTTAAATAATTTAAATGGATTCTGAAACATTGCGAAATCATATTAAATTGTGCCAACTTTGGACCCTCTACGACTCTCCGTTTATAAATTATAACATTTTAAAGAAACTTGTAATTCAAAAAATTCCCCTGCAAAATAGGCCAACTTTGACCCCTCTACGACGCTTCCTTTAGAAGTTATGAGGGTTTAAAGAAACTTAAATTTGGTGATGGTATTTTATTGGATTCCTTGGGCCGATTTAAATAATTTAAACGGATTCTAAAACATTGCGAAATCGGCTTAAATTGTGCCAACTTTGAACCCTCTACGACTCTCCGTTTATAAATTATAACGTTTTAAAGAAACTTGTAATTCAAAAAATTCCCCTACAAAATAGGCCAACTTTGACCCCTCTACGACGCTTCCTTTAGAAGTTATGAGGGTTTAAAGAAACTTAAATTTGGTGATGGGATTTCTTTGGATTCCTTGGGCCTTTTTAAATAATTTAAACTGATTCTAAAACATTGCGAAATCGGCTTAAATTGTGCCAACTTTGGACCCTCTACGACTCTCCGTTTATAAATTATAACGTTTTAAAGAAACTTGTAATTCAAAAAATTCCCCTACAAAATAGGCCAACTTTGACCCCTTTACGACGCTTCCTTTAGAAGTTATGAGGGTTTAAAGAAACTTAAATTTGGTGATGGGATTTCTTTGGATTCCTTGGGCCGATTTTAATAATTTAAACAGATTCTAAAACATTGCGAAATCGGCTTAAATTGTGCCAACTTTGGACCCTCTACGACTCTCCGTTTATAAATTATAACGTTTTAAAGAAACTTGTAATTCAAAAACTTCCCCTACAAAATAGGCTAACTTTGACCCCTCTACGACGCTTCCTTTAGAAGTTATGAGGGTTTAAAGAAACTTAAATTTGGTGATGGGATTTCTTTGGATTCCTTGGGCCGATTTAAATAATTTAAACGGATTCTAAAACATTGCGAAATCGGCTTAAATTGTGCCAACTTTGAACCCTCTACGACTCTCCGTTTCCTTGGGCCGATTTTAATAATTTAAACAGATTCTAAAACATTGCGAAATCGGCTTAAATTGTGCCAACTTTGGACCCTCTACGACTCTCCGTTTATAAATTATAACTTTTTAAAGAAACTTGTAATTCAAAAACTTCCCCTACAAAATAGGCCAACTTTGACCCCTCTACGACGCTTCCTTTAGAAGTTATGAGGGTTTAAAGAAACTTAAATTTGGTGATGGGATTTCTTTGGATTCCTTGGGCCGATTTAAATAATTTAAACGGATTCTAAAACATTGCGAAATCGGCTTAAATTGTGCCAACTTTGGACCCTCTCCGTTTTAAATTATAACGTTTTAAAGAAACTTGTAATTCAAAAACTTCCCCTACAAAATATGCCAACTTTGACCGCTCTACGACGCTTCCTTTAGAAGTTATGAGGGTTTAAAGAAACTTAAATTTGGTGATGGGATTTCTTTGGATTCCTTGGGCCGATTTAAATAATTTAAACGGATTCTAAAACATTGCGAAATCGGCTTAAATTGTGCCAACTTTGAACCCTCTACGACTCTCCGTTTATAAATTATAACGTTTTAAAGAAACTTGTAATTCAAAAACTTCCCCTACAAAATAGGCCAACTTTGACCCCTCTACGACGCTTCCTTTAGAAGTTATGAGGGTTTAAAGAAACTTAAATTTGGTGATGGGATTTCTTTGGATTCCTTGGGCCGATTTAAATAATTTAAACGGATTCTAAAACATTGCGAAATCGGCTTAAATTAAGCCAACTTTGGACCCTCTACGACTCTCCGTTTATAAATTATAACGTTTTAAAGAAACTTGTAATTCAAAAACTTCCCCTACAAAATAGGCCAACTTTGACCCCTCTACGACGCTTCCTTTAGAAGTTATGAGGGTTTAAAGAAACTTAAATTTGGTGATGGGATTTCTTTGGATTCCTTGGGCCGATTTAAATAATTTAAACGGATTCTAAAACATTGCGAAATCGGCTTAAATTATGCCAACTTTGGACCCTCTACGACTCTCCGTTTATAAATTATAACGTTTTAAAGAAACTTGTAATTCAAAAACTTCCCCTACAAAATAGGCCAACTTTGACCCCTCTACGACGCTTCCTTTAGAAGTTATGAGGGTTTAAAGAAACTTAAATTTGGTGATGGGATTTCTTTGGATTCCTTGGGCCGATTTAAATAATTTAAGCGGATTCTAAAACATTGCGAAATCGGCTTAAATTGTGCCAACTTTGGACCCTCTACGACTCTCCGTTTATAAATTATAACGTTTTAAAGAAACTTGTAATTCAAAAAATTCCTCTACAAAATATGTTAACTTTGACCCCTCTACGACGCTCCCTTTAGAAGTTATAAGGGTTTAAAGAAACTTAAATTTGGTGATGGGATTTCTTTGGATTCCGATTTAAATAATTTAAACGGATTCTAAAACATTGCGAAATCGGCTTAAATTGTGCCAACTTTGGACCCTCTACGACTCTCCGTTTATAAATTATAACGTTTTAAAGAAACTTGTAATTCAAAAACTTCCCCTACAAAATATGCCAACTTTGACCCCTCTACGACGCTTCCTTTAGAAGTTATAAGGGTTTAAAGAAACTTAAATTTGGTGATGGGATTTTTTAGGATTCCTTGGGCCGATTTACATGAATTAAACAGATTCTAAAACATTGCGAAATCAGCTTAAATTATGCCAACTTTGGACCCTCTACGACTCTCTGTTTATAAATTATAACGTTTTAAAGAAACTTGTAATTCAAAAACTTCCCCTACAAAATAGGCCAACTTTGACCCCTCTACGACGCTTCCTTTAGAAGTTATGAGGGTTTAAAGAAACTTAAATTTGGTGATGGGATTTCTTTGGATTCCTTGGGCCGATTTAAATAATTTAAACTGATTCTAAAACATTGCGAAATCGACTTAAATTGTGCCAACTTTGGACTACGACTCTCCGTATATAAATTATAACGTTTTAAAGAAACTTGTAATTCAAAAACTTCCCCTACAAAATAGGCTAACTTTGACCTCTCTCCGACGCTTCCTTTAGAAGTTATGAGGGTTTAAAGAAACTTAAATTTGGTGATGGGATTTCTTTGGATTCCTTGGGCCGATTTAAATAATTTAAACGGATTCTAAAACATTGCGAAATCGGCTTAAATTATGCCAACTTTGGACCCTCTACGACTCTCCGTTTATAAATTATAACGTTTTAAAGAAACTTGTAATTCAAAAACTTCCCCTACAAAATAGGCCAACTTTGACCCCTCTACGACGCTTCCTTTAGAAGTTATGAGGGTTTAAAGAAACTTAAATTTGGTGATGGGATTTCTTTGGATTCCTTGGGCCGATTTAAATAATTTAAACGGATTCTAAAACATTGCGAAATCGGCTTAAATTGTGCCAACTTTGGACCCTCTACGACTCTCCGTTTATAAATTATAACGTTTTAAAGAAACTTGTAATTCAAAAACTTCCCCTACAAAATATGCCAACTTTGACCCCTCTACGACGCTTCCTTTAGAAGTTATAAGGGTTTAAAGAAACTTAAATTTGGTGATGGGATTTTTTAGGATTCCTTGGGCCGATTTACATGAATTAAACAGATTCTAAAACATTGCGAAATCAGCTTAAATTATGCCAACTTTGGACCCTCTACGACTCTCTGTTTATAAATTATAACGTTTTAAAGAAACTTGTAATTCAAAAACTTCCCCTACAAAATAGGCCAACTTTGACCCCTCTACGACGCTTCCTTTAGAAGTTATGAGGGTTTAAAGAAACTTAAATTTGGTGATGGGATTTCTTTGGATTCCTTGGGCCGATTTAAATAATTTAAACTGATTCTAAAACATTGCGAAATCGACTTAAATTGTGCCAACTTTGGACTACGACTCTCCGTATATAAATTATAACGTTTTAAAGAAACTTGTAATTCAAAAACTTCCCCTACAAAATAGGCTAACTTTGACCTCTCTCCGACGCTTCCTTTAGAAGTTATGAGGGTTTAAAGAAACTTAAATTTGGTGATGGGATTTCTTTGGATTCCTTGGGCCGATTTAAATAATTTAAACGGATTCTAAAACATTGCGAAATCGGCTTAAATTGTGCCAACTTTGAACCCTCTACGACTCTCCGTTTATAAATTATAACGTTTTAAAGAAACTTGTAATTCAAAAACTTCCCCTACAAAATAGGCCAACTTTGACCCCTCTACGACGCTTCCTTTAGAAGTTATGAGGGTTTAAAGAAACTTAAATTTGGTGATGGGATTTCTTTGGATTCCTTGGGCCGATTTAAATAATTTAAACGGATTCTAAAACATTGCGAAATCGGCTTAAATTATGCCAACTTTGGACCCTCTACGACTCTCCGTTTATAAATTATAACGTTTTAAAGAAACTTGTAATTCAAAAACTTCCCCTACAAAATAGGCCAACTTTGACCCCTCTACGACGCTTCCTTTAGAAGTTATGAGGGTTTAAAGAAACTTAAATTTGGTGATGGGATTTCTTTGGATTCCTTGGGCCGATTTAAATAATTTAAACGGATTCTAAAACATTGCGAAATCGGCTTAAATTATGCCAACTTTGGACCCTCTACGACTCTCCGTTTATAAATTATAACGTTTTAAAGAAACTTGTAATTCAAAAACTTCCCCTACAAAATAGGCCAACTTTGACCCCTCTACGACGCTTCCTTTAGAAGTTATGAGGGTTTAAAGAAACTTAAATTTGGTGATGGGATTTCTTTGGATTCCTTGGGCCGATTTAAATAATTTAAACGGATTCTAAAACATTGCGAAATCGGCTTAAATTGTGCCAACTTTGGACCCTCTTCGTTTCTAAATTATAACGTTTTAAAGAAACTTGTAATTCAAAAACTTCCCCACAAAATATGCCAACTTTGACCCCTCTACGACGCTTCCTTTAGAAGTTATAAGGGTTTAAAGAAACTTAAATTTGGTGATGGGATTTCTTAGGATTTCTTGGGCCGTTTTACATAAATTAAACGGATTCTAAAACATTGCGAAATCGGCTTAAATTGTGCCAACTTTGGACCCTCTACGACTCTCCGTTTATAAATTATAACGTTTTAAAGAAACTTGTAATTCAAAAACTTCCCCTACAAAATAGGCCAACTTTGACCCCTCTACGACGCTTCCTTTAGAAGTTATGAGGGTTTAAAGAAACTTAAATTTGGTGATGGGATTTCTTTGGATTCCTTCTACATTGCGAAATCGGCTTAAATTGTGCCAACTTTGGACCCTCTACGACTCTCCGTTTATAAATTATAACGTTTTAAAGAAACTTGTAATTCAAAAACTTCCCCTAAATAGGCCAACTTTCCCAAAATAGGCCAAATTTGACCCCTCTTCCTTTAGAAGTTATGAGGGTTTAAAGAAACTTCAATTTGGTGATGGGATTTCTTTGGATTCCTTGGGCCGATTTAAATAATTTAAACGGATTCTAAAACATTGCGAAATCGGCTTAAATTGTGCCAACTTTGGAGCCTCTACGACTCTCCGTTTATAAATTATAACGTTTTAAAAAACTTGTAATTCAAAAAATTCCCCTACAAAATAGGCCAACTTTGACCCCTCTACGACGCTTCCTTTAGAAGTTATGAGGGTTTAAAGAAACTTAAATTTGGTGATGGGATTTCTTTGGATTCCTTGGGCCGATTTAAATAATTTAAACGGATTCTAAAACATTGCGAAATCGGCTTAAATTGTGCCAACTTTGGACCCTCTACGACTCTCCGTTTATAAATTATAACGTTTTAAAGAAACTTGTAATTCAAAAACTTCCCCTAAATAGGCCAACTTTCCCAAAATAGGCCAACTTTGACCTCTCTACGACGCTTCCTTTAGAAGTTATGAGGGTTTAAAGAAACTTAAATTTGGTGATGGGATTTCTTTGGATTCCTTGGGCCGATTTAAATAATTTAAACGGATTCTAAAACATTGCGAAATCGGCTTAAATTGTGCCAACTTTGGACCCTCTACGACTCTCCGTTTATAAATTATAACGTTTTAAAGAAACTTGTAATTCAAAAACTTCCCCTAAATAGGCCAACTTTCCCAAAATAGGCCAACTTTGACCCCTCTACGACACTTCCTTTAGAAGTTATGAGGGTTTAAAGAAACTTCAATTTGGTGATGGGATTTCTTTGGATTCCTTGGGCCGATTTAAATAATTTAAACGGATTCTAAAACATTGGGAAATCGGCTTAAATTGTGCCAACTTTGGACCCTCTACGACTCTCCGTTTATAAATTATAACGTTTTAAAGAAACTTGTAATTCAAAAACTTCCCCTAAATAGGCCAACTTTCCCAAAATAGGCCAACTTTGACCCCTCTACGACACTTCCTTTAGAAGTTATGAGGCTTTAAAGAAACTTCAATTTGGTGATGGGATTTCTTTGGATTCCTTGGGCCGATTTAAATAATTTAAACGGATTCTAAAACATTGCGAAATCAGCTTAAATTGTGCCAACTTTGGAGCCTCTACGACTCTCCATTTATAAATTATAACGTTTTAAAGAAACTTGTAATTCAAAAAATTCCCCTACAAAATAGGCCAACTTTGACCCCTCTACGACGCTTCCTTTAGAAGTTATGAGGGTTTAAAGAAACTTAAATTTGGTGATGGGATTTCTTTGGATTCCTTGGGCCGATTTAAATAATTTAAACGGATTCTAAAACATTGCGAAATCGGCTTAAATTGTGCCAACTTTGGACCCTCTACGACTCTCCGTTTATAAATTATAACGTTTTAAAGAAACTTGTAATTCAAAAAATTCCCCTACAAAATATGTTCACTTTGACCCCTCTACGACGCTCCCTTTAGAAGTTATAAGGGTTTAAAGAAACTTAAATTTGGTGATGGGATTTCTTTGGATTTCTTGGGCCGATTTAAATAATTTAAACGGATTCTAAAACATTGCGAAATCGGCTTAAATTGTGCCAACTTTAGACCCTCTACGACTCTCCGTTTATAAATTATAACGTTTTAAAGAAACTTGTAATTCAAAAAATTCCCCTACAAAATAAGCCAACTTTGACCCCTCTACGACGCTCCCTTTAGAAGTTATAAGGGTTTAAAGAAACTTAAATTTGGTGATGGGATTTCTTTGGATTCCTTGGGCCGATTTAAATAATTTAAACGGATTCTAAAACACTGCGAAATCGGCTTAAATTGTTCCAACTTTAGACCCTCTACGACTCTCCGTTTATAAATTATAACGTTTTAAAGAAACTTGTAATTCAAAAACTTCCCCTACAAAATAGGCCAACTTTGACCCCTCTACGACGCTTCCTTTAGAAGTTATGAGGGTTTAAAGAAACTTAAATTTGGTGATGGGATTTCTTTGGATTCCTTGGGCCGATTTAAATAATTTAAACGGATTCTAAAACATTGCGAAATCGGCTTAAATTGTGCCAACTTTGAACACTCTACGACTCTCCGTTTATAAATTATAACGTTTTAAAGAAACTTGTAATTCAAAAACTTCCCCTACAAAATAGGCCAACTTTGACCCCTCTATGACGCTTCCTTTAGAAGTTATGAGGGTTTAAAGAAACTTAAATTTGGTGATGGGATTTCTTTGGATTCCTTGGGCCGATTTAAATAATTTAAACGACTCTCCGTTTATAAATTATAACGTTTTAAAGAAACTTGTAATTCAAAAACTTCCCCTACAAAATAGGCCAACTTTGACCCCTCTATGACGCTTCCTTTAGAAGTTATGAGGGTTTAAAGAAACTTAAATTTGGTGATGGGATTTCTTTGGATTCCTTAGGCCGTTTTAAATAATTTAAACGGATTCTAAAACATTGCGAAATCGGCTTAAATTGTTCCAACTTTAGACCCTCTACGACTCTCCGTTTATAAATTATAACGTTTTAAAGAAACTTGTAATTCAAAAACTTCCCCTACAAAATAGGCCAACTTTGACCCCTCTATGACGCTTCCTTTAGAAGTTATGAGGGTTTAAAGAAACTTAAATTTGGTGATGGGATTTCTTTGGATTCCTTGGGCCGATTTAAATAATTTAAACGGATTCTAAAACATTGCGAAATCGGCTTAAATTGTGCCAACTTTGGACCCTCTACGACTCTCCGTTTATAAATTATAACGTTTTAAAGAAACTTGTAATTCAAAAACTTCCCCTACAAAATAGGCCAACTTTGACCCCTCTATGACGCTTCCTTTAGAAGTTATGAGGGTTTAAAGAAACTTAAATTTGGTGATGGGATTTCTTTGGATTCCTTAGGCCGTTTTAAATAATTTAAACGGATTCTAAAACATTGCGAAATCGGCTTAAATTGTTCCAACTTTAGACCCTCTACGACTCTCCGTTTATAAATTATAACGTTTTAAAGAAACTTGTAATTCAAAAACTTCCCCTACAAAATAGGCCAACTTTGACCCCTCTACGACGCTTCCTTTAGAAGTTATGAGGGTTTAAAGAAACTTAAATTTGGTGATGGGATTTCTTTGGATTCCTTGGGCCGATTTAAATAATTTAAACGGATTCTAAAACATTGCGAAATCGGCTTAAATTGTGCCAACTTTGGACCCTCTACGACTCTCCGTTTATAAATTATAACGTTTTAAAGAAACTTGTAATTCAAAAACTTCCCCTAAATAGGCCAACTTTCCCAAAATAGGCCAACTTTGACCCCTCTACGACACTTCCTTTAGAAGTTATGAGGGTTTAAAGAAACTTCAATTTGGTGATGGGATTTCTTTGGACTCCTTGGGCCGATTTAAATAATTTAAACGGATTCTAAAACATTGCGAAATCGGCTTAAATTGTGCCAACTTTGGACCCTCTACGACTCTCCGTTTATAAATTATAACGTTTTAAAGAAACTTGTAATTCAAAAACTTCCCCTAAATAGGCCAACTTTCCCAAAATAGGCCAACTTTGACCCCTCTACGACACTTCCTTTAGAAGTTATGAGGCTTTAAAGAAACTTCAATTTGGTGATGGGATTTCTTTGGATTCCTTGGGCCGATTTAAATAATTTAAACGGATTCTAAAACATTGCGAAATCAGCTTAAATTGTGCCAACTTTGGAGCCTCTACGACTCTCCATTTATAAATTATAACGTTTTAAAGAAACTTGTAATTCAAAAAATTCCCCTACAAAATAGGCCAACTTTGACCCCTCTACGACGCTTCCTTTAGAAGTTATGAGGGTTTAAAGAAACTTAAATTTGGTGATGGGATTTCTTTGGATTCCTTGGGCCGTTTTAAATAATTTAAACGGATTCTAAAACATTGCGAAATCGGCTTAAATTGTGCCAACTTTGAACACTCTACGACTCTCCGTTTATAAATTATAACCTTTTAAAGAAACTTGTAATTCAAAAACTTCCCCTACAAAATAGGCCAACTTTGACCCCTCTACGACGCTTCCTTTAGAAGTTATGAGGGTTTAAAGAAACTTAAATTTGGTGATGGGATTTCTTTGGATTCCTTGGGCCGATTTAAATAATTTAAACGACTCTCCGTTTATAAATTATAACGTTTTAAAGAAACTTGTAATTCAAAAAATTCCCCTACAAAATAGGCCAACTTTGACCCCTCTACGACGCTTCGTTTAGAAGTTATGAGGGTTTAAAGAAACTTAAATTTGGTGATGGGATTTCTTTGGATTCCTTGGGCCGATTTAAATAATTTAAACGGATTCTAAAACATTGCGAAATCGGCTTAAATTGTGCCAACTTTGGACCCTCTACGACTCTCCGTTTATAAATTATAACGTTTTAAAGAAACTTGTAATTCAAAAAATTCCCCTACAAAATAGGCCAACTTTCACCCCTCTACGACGCTTTCTTTAGAAGTTATGAGGGTTTAAAGAAACTTAAATTTGGTGATGGGATTTCTTTGGATTCCTTGGGCCGATTTAAATAATTTAAACGGATTCTAAAACATTGCGAAATCGGCTTAAATTGTGCCAACTTTGGACCCTCTACGACTCTCCGTTTATAAATTATAACGTTTTAAAGAAACTTGTAATTCAAAAACTTCCCCTACAAAATAGGGCAACTTTGACCCCTCTATGACGCTTCCTTTAGAAGTTATGAGGGTTTAAAGAAACTTAAATTTGGTGATGGGATTTCTTTGGATTCCTTGGGCCGTTTTAAATAATTTAAACGGATTCTAAAACATTGCGAAATCGGCTTAAATTGTGCCAACTTTGAACCCTCTACGACTCTCCGTTTATAAATTATAACGTTTTAAAGAAACTTGTAATTCAAAAAATTCCCCTACAAAATAGGCCAACTTTGACCCCTCTACGACGCTTCCTTTAGAAGTTATGAGGGTTTAAAGAAACTTAAATTTGGTGATGGGATTTCTTTGGATTCCTTGGGCCGATTTAAATAATTTAAACGACTCTCCGTTTATAAATTATAACGTTTTAAAGAAACTTGTAATTCAAAAAATTCCCCTACAAAATAGGCCAACTTTGACCCCTCTACGACGCTTCCTTTAGAAGTTATGAGGGTTTAAAGAAACTTAAATTTGGTGATGGGATTTCTTTGGATTCCTTGGGCCGATTTAAATAATTTAAACGGATTCTAAAACATTGCGAAATCGGCTTAAATTGTGCCAACTTTGGACCCTCTACGACTCTCCGTTTATAAATTACTAGCTGGACCCGTGCACGACTCGTGCCAAGATTTAGTGAATGCAAGGATATGGAGTGATTTTATTAATATAAAGAACATATTTATTATTCATATCTTCCCCGTAAAATTCTTCCCCGTAGAACGCTTTCCCGTAAAATTCTTCGGGTAGAATTCTTTCCCGTAGAATTCTCCCCCGTAGAGTTTTCCCCACTAGAAGTTTTAGTGTGGTGGTTTTTAGAGTGATGAATTTTAGTGTGGTGAGTTTTAGTTTAGTGAATTTTAGTGTGGTGAGTTTAGTGTTGTGAGTTTTAGTGTGGTGAATTTTGGTGTGGTAAGTTTCGTTGTGGTGAATTTTAGAGTGGTGAGTTTTAGTGTGGTGTGTTTTAGTGTGGTTAGTTTGAGTGTGGTGAATTTTAGAGTGGTGAGTTATAGTTTGGTGAATTTCGGTGTGGTGAGTTTAAAGAATTTGGGATGGTTGGTATACCCAGGTGTGAAATATCATAAGATCACTGCAAAGATCACTATAATATCTGTTGAAATACACCATCTGGAAAATGTACCTTCTATGGGTGGTCTAATACCGCCCACATTCCGCGAGACCGTTTAGAATGGTTATATATAACGCTGACCAGAATTTCATTAAATTTGCTATGCTAATTGCTGACATAATGTGTTTTTAATTTTTGGGTTATATGGGAGGTGCCACGCCCAGTCCACCAATCTCACCGAGATATAGCCTATACTCTGCCCAGACCCAACATACATGTTGTGTCAAAATTTGATTCAATTCGGTTCAGCCGTTTTGACGCCTATTCGGAACATACAGACATACATACTTACATTCGCAAATATATAGTAGATAACGTTTAAAGAAACTTGTAATTCAAAAAATTCCCCTACAAAATAAGCCAAATTTGACCCCTCTACGACGCTCCCTTTAGAAGTTATAAGGGTTTAAAGAAACTTAAATTTGGTGATGGGATTTCTTTGGATTCCTTGGGCCGATTTAAATAATTTAAACGGATTGCGAAATCTGCTTAAATTGTGCCAACTTTGGACCCTCTACGACTCTCCGTTTATAAATTATAACGTTTTAAAGAAACTTGTAATTCAAAAACTTCCCCTACAAAATAGGCCAACTTTGACCCCTCTACGACGCTTCCTTTAGAAGTTATGAGGGTTTAAAGAAACTTAAATTTGGTGATGGGATTTCTTTGGATTCCTTGGGCCGATTTAAATAATTTAAACGGATTCTAAAACATTGCGAAATCGGCTTAAATTGTGCCAACTTTGGAGCCTCTACGACTCTCCGTTTATAAATTATAACGTTTTAAAGAAACTTGTAATTCAAAAACTTCCCCTACAAAATAGGCCAACTTTGACCCCTCTATGACGCTTCCTTTAGAAGTTATGAGGGTTTAAAGAAACTTAAATTTGGTGATGGGATTTCTTTGGATTCCTTGGGCCGTTTTAAATAATTTAAACGGATTCTAAAACATTGCGAAATCGGCTTAAATTGTGCCAACTTTGAACCCTCTACGACTCTCCATTTATAAATTATAACGTTTTAAAGGAACTTGTAATTCAAAAACTTCCCCTACAAAATAGGCCAACTTTGACCCCTCTACGACGCTTCCTTTAGAAGTTATGAGGGTTTAAAGAAACTTAAATTTGGTGATGGGATTTCTTTGGATTCCTTGGGCCGATTTAAATAATTTAAACGACTCTCCGTTTATAAATTATAACGTTTTAAAGAAACTTGTAATTCAAAAAATTCCCCTACAAAATAGGCCAACTTTGACCCCTCTACGACGCTTCCTTTAGAAGTTATGAGGGTTTAAAGAAACTTAAATTTGGTGATGGGATTTCTTTGGATTCCTTGGGCCGATTTAAATTATTTAAACGGATTCTAAAACATTGCGAAATCGGCTTAAATTGTGCCAACTTTGGACCCTCTACGACTCTCCGTTTATAAATTATAACGTTTTAAAGAAACTTGTAATTCAAAAAATTCCCCTACAAAATATGTTCACTTTGACCCCTCTACGACGCTCCCTTTAGAAGTTATAAGGGTTTAAAGAAACTTAAATTTGGTGATGGGATTTCTTTGGATTCCTTGGGCCGATTTAAATTATTTAAACGGATTCTAAAACATTGCGAAATCGGCTTAAATTGTGCCAACTTTGGACCCTCTACGACTCTCCGTTTATAAATTATAACGTTTTAAAGAAACTTGTAATTCAAAAACTTCCCCTACAAAATAGGCCAACTTTGACCCCTCTATGACGCTTCCTTTAGAAGTTATGAGGGTTTAAAGAAACTTAAATTTGGTGATGGGATTTCTTTGGATTCCTTGGGCCGTTTTAAATAATTTAAACGGATTCTAAAACATTGCGAAATCGGCTTAAATTGTGCCAACTTTGAACCCTCTACGACTCTCCGTTTATAAATTATAACGTTTTAAAGAAACTTGTAATTCAAAAAATTCCCCTACAAAATAGGCCAACTTTGACCCCTCTACGACGCTTCCTTTAGAAGTTATGAGGGTTTAAAGAAACTTAAATTTGGTGATGGGATTTCTTTGGATTCCTTGGGCCGATTTAAATAATTTAAACGACTCTCCGTTTATAAATTATAACGTTTTAAAGAAACTTGTAATTCAAAAAATTCCCCTACAAAATAGGCCAACTTTGACCCCTCTACGACGCTTCCTTTAGAAGTTATGAGGGTTTAAAGAAACTTAAATTTGGTGATGGGATTTCTTTGGATTCCTTGGGCCGATTTAAATAATTTAAACGGATTCTAAAACATTGCGAAATCGGCTTAAATTGTGCCAACTTTGGACTCTCTACGACTCTCCGTTTATAAATTATAACGTTTTAAAGAAACTTGTAATTCAAAAACTTCCCCTACAAAATAGGCCAACTTTGACCCCTCTATGACGCTTCCTTTAGAAGTTATGAGGGTTTAAAGAAACTTAAATTTGGTGATGGGATTTCTTTGGATTCCTTGGGCCGATTTAAATAATTTAAACGGATTCTAAAACATTGCGAAATCGGCTTAAATTGTGCCAACTTTGGACCCTCTACGACTCTCCGTTTATAAATTATAACGTTTTAAAGAAACTTGTAATTCAAAAACTTCCCCTAAATAGGCCAACTTTCCCAAAATAGGCCAACTTTGACCCCTCTACGACACTTCCTTTAGAAGTTATGAGGCTTTAAAGAAACTTCAATTTGGTGATGGGATTTCTTTGGATTCCTTGGGCCGATTTAAATAATTTAAACGGATTCTAAAACATTGCGAAATCGGCTTAAATTGTGCCAACTTTGAACCCTCTACGACTCTCCGTTTATAAATTATAACGTTTTAAAGAAACTTGTAATTCAAAAAATTCCCCTACAAAATAGGCCAACTTTGACCCCTCTACGACGCTTCCTTTAGAAGTTATGAGGGTTTAAAGAAACTTAAATTTGGTGATGGGATTTCTTTGGATTCCTTGGGCCGATTTAAATAATTTAAACGGATTGCGAAATCTGCTTAAATTGTGCCAACTTTGGACCCTCTACGACTCTCCGTTTATAAATTATAACGTTTTAAAGAAACTTGTAATTCAAAAACTTCCCCTACAAAATAGGCCAACTTTGACCCCTCTACGACGCTTCCTTTAGAAGTTATGAGGGTTTAAAGAAACTTAAATTTGGTGATGGGATTTCTTTGGATTCCTTGGGCCGATTTAAATAATTTAAACGGATTCTAAAACATTGCGAAATCGGCTTAAATTGTGCCAACTTTGGAGCCTCTACGACTCTCCGTTTATAAATTATAACGTTTTAAAGAAACTTGTAATTCAAAAACTTCCCCTACAAAATAGGCCAACTTTGACCCCTCTATGACGCTTCCTTTAGAAGTTATGAGGGTTTAAAGAAACTTAAATTTGGTGATGGGATTTCTTTGGATTCCTTGGGCCGTTTTAAATAATTTAAACGGATTCTAAAACATTGCGAAATCGGCTTAAATTGTGCCAACTTTGAACCCTCTACGACTCTCCATTTATAAATTATAACGTTTTAAAGGAACTTGTAATTCAAAAACTTCCCCTACAAAATAGGCCAACTTTGACCCCTCTACGACGCTTCCTTTAGAAGTTATGAGGGTTTAAAGAAACTTAAATTTGGTGATGGGATTTCTTTGGATTCCTTGGGCCGATTTAAATAATTTAAACGACTCTCCGTTTATAAATTATAACGTTTTAAAGAAACTTGTAATTCAAAAAATTCCCCTACAAAATAGGCCAACTTTGACCCCTCTACGACGCTTCCTTTAGAAGTTATGAGGGTTTAAAGAAACTTAAATTTGGTGATGGGATTTCTTTGGATTCCTTGGGCCGATTTAAATTATTTAAACGGATTCTAAAACATTGCGAAATCGGCTTAAATTGTGCCAACTTTGGACCCTCTACGACTCTCCGTTTATAAATTATAACGTTTTAAAGAAACTTGTAATTCAAAAAATTCCCCTACAAAATATGTTCACTTTGACCCCTCTACGACGCTCCCTTTAGAAGTTATAAGGGTTTAAAGAAACTTAAATTTGGTGATGGGATTTCTTTGGATTCCTTGGGCCGATTTAAATTATTTAAACGGATTCTAAAACATTGCGAAATCGGCTTAAATTGTGCCAACTTTGGACCCTCTACGACTCTCCGTTTATAAATTATAACGTTTTAAAGAAACTTGTAATTCAAAAACTTCCCCTACAAAATAGGCCAACTTTGACCCCTCTATGACGCTTCCTTTAGAAGTTATGAGGGTTTAAAGAAACTTAAATTTGGTGATGGGATTTCTTTGGATTCCTTGGGCCGTTTTAAATAATTTAAACGGATTCTAAAACATTGCGAAATCGGCTTAAATTGTGCCAACTTTGAACCCTCTACGACTCTCCGTTTATAAATTATAACGTTTTAAAGAAACTTGTAATTCAAAAAATTCCCCTACAAAATAGGCCAACTTTGACCCCTCTACGACGCTTCCTTTAGAAGTTATGAGGGTTTAAAGAAACTTAAATTTGGTGATGGGATTTCTTTGGATTCCTTGGGCCGATTTAAATAATTTAAACGACTCTCCGTTTATAAATTATAACGTTTTAAAGAAACTTGTAATTCAAAAAATTCCCCTACAAAATAGGCCAACTTTGACCCCTCTACGACGCTTCCTTTAGAAGTTATGAGGGTTTAAAGAAACTTAAATTTGGTGATGGGATTTCTTTGGATTCCTTGGGCCGATTTAAATAATTTAAACGGATTCTAAAACATTGCGAAATCGGCTTAAATTGTGCCAACTTTGGACTCTCTACGACTCTCCGTTTATAAATTATAACGTTTTAAAGAAACTTGTAATTCAAAAACTTCCCCTACAAAATAGGCCAACTTTGACCCCTCTATGACGCTTCCTTTAGAAGTTATGAGGGTTTAAAGAAACTTAAATTTGGTGATGGGATTTCTTTGGATTCCTTGGGCCGTTTTAAATAATTTAAACGGATTCTAAAACATTGCGAAATCGGCTTAAATTGTGCCAACTTTGAACCCTCTACGACTCTCCGTTTATAAATTATAACGTTTTAAAGAAACTTGTAATTCAAAAAATTCCCCTACAAAATAGGCCAACTTTGACCCCTCTACGACGCTTCCTTTAGAAGTTATGAGGGTTTAAAGAAACTTAAATTTGGTGATGGGATTTCTTTGGATTCCTTGGGCCGATTTAAATAATT
Source organism: Dryomyza anilis (assembly GCA_951804985.1). NCBI lineage: Eukaryota > Metazoa > Arthropoda > Insecta > Diptera > Dryomyzidae > Dryomyza > Dryomyza anilis. The sequence goes on along the minus strand of OX638130.1, from coordinate 122,103,767 downwards.
TAAACGGATTCTAAAACATTGCGAAATCGGCTTAAATTGTGCCAACTTTGGACCCTCTACGACTCTCCGTTTATAAATTATAACGTTTTAAAGAAACTTGTAATTCAAAAAATTCCCCTACAAAATATGTTCACTTTGACCCCTCTACGACGCTCCCTTTAGAAGTTATAAGGGTTTAAAGAAACTTAAATTTGGTGATGGGATTTCTTTGGATTCCTTGGGCTTATTTAAATAATTTAAACGGATTCTAAAACATTGCGAAATCGGCTTAAATTGTGCCAACTTTGGACCCTCTACGACTCTCCGTTTATAAATTATAACGTTTAAAGAAACTTGTAATTCAAAAAATTCCCCTACAAAATAAGCCAAATTTGACCCCTCTACGACGCTCCCTTTAGAAGTTATAAGGGTTTAAAGAAACTTAAATTTGGTGATGGGATTTCTTTGGATTCCTTGGGCCGATTTAAATAATTTAAACGGATTCTAAAACATTGCGAAATCTGCTTAAATTGTGCCAACTTTGGACCCTCTACGACTCTCCGTTTATAAATTATAACGTTTTAAAGAAACTTGTAATTCAAAAACTTCCCCTACAAAATAGGCCAACTTTGACCCCTCTACGACGCTTCCTTTAGAAGTTATGAGGGTTTAAAGAAACTTAAATTTGGTGATGGGATTTGTTTGGATTCCTTGGGCCGTTTTAAATAATTTAAACGGATTCTAAAACATTGCGAAATCGGCTTAAATTGTGCCAACTTTGAACCCTCTACGACTCTCCGTTTATAAATTATAACGTTTTAAAGGAACTTGTAATTCAAAAACTTCCCCTACAAAATAGGCCAACTTTGACCCCTCTACGACGCTTCCTTTAGAAGTTATGCGGGTTTAAAGAAACTTAAATTTGGTGATGGGATTTCTTTGGATTCCTTGGGCCGATTTAAATAATTTAAACGGATTCTAAAACATTGCGAAATTGGCTTAAATTGTGCCAACTTTGAACCCTCTACGACTCTCCGTTTATAAATTATAACGTTTTAAAGATACTTGTAATTCAAAAACTTCCCCTACAAAATAGGCCAACTTTGACCCCTCTACAACGCTTCCTTTAGAAGTTATGAGGGTTTAAAGAAACTTAAATTTGGTGATGGGATTTCTTTGGATTCCGATTTAAATAATTTAAACTGATTCTAAAACATTGCGAAATCGGCTTAAATTGTGCCAACTTTGAACCCTCTACGACTCTCCGTTTATAAATTATAACGTTTTAAAGAAACTTATAATTCAAAAACTTCCCCTACAAAATAGGCCAACTTTGACCCCTCTACGACGCTTCTTTTAGAAGTTATGAGGGTTTAAAGAAACTTAAATTTGGTGATGGGATTTCTTTGGATTCCTTGGGCCGATTTAAATAATTTAAATGGATTCTAAAACATTGCGAAATCAGCTAAAATTATGCCAACTTTGGACCCTGTACTTCTCTTCATTTATAAATTATAACGCTTTAAAGAAACTTGCAATTCAAAAAATTCCCCTACAGAATATGGCAACTTTGACCCCTCTACGACGATTCCTTTAGAAGTTATAAGGGTTTAAAGAAACTTAAATTTGGTGATGGGATTTCTTTAGATTCCTTGGGCCGATTTAAATAATTTAAACGGATTCTAACACAATGCGAAATCAGATTAAATTATGCCAACTTTGGACCCTCTACGAAGCTTCATTTAGAAGTTATGATGGTTTAAAGAAACTTAAATTTTGTGATGGGATTTCTTTGGATTCCTTGGGCCGATTTAAATAATTTAAACGGATTCTAAAACATTGCGAAATCGGCTTAAATTGTGCCAACCTTGGACCCTCTACGACTCTCCGTTTATAAATTATAACGTTTTAAAGAAACTTGTAATTCAAAAAATTCCCCTACAAAATAGGCCAATTTTGACCCCTCTACGACGCTTCCTTTAGAAGTTATGAGGGTTTAAAGAAACTTTAATTTGGTGATGGGATATCTTTGGATTCCTTGGACCGATTTAAATAATTTAAACGTATTCTAAAACATTGCGAAATCGGCTTAAATTGTGCCAACTTTGGACCCTCTACGACGCTTCATTTAGAAGTTATGATGGTTTAAAGAAACTTAAATTTTGTGATGGGATTCTTTGGATTCCTTGGGCCGATTTAAATAATTTAAACGGATTCTAAAACATTGCGAAATCGGCTTAAATTGTGCCAACTTTGGACCCTCTACGACTCTCCGTTTATAAATTATAACGTTTTAAAGAAACTTGTTATTCAAAAAATTCCCCTACAAAATATGCTAACTTTGACCCCTCTACGACGCTTCCTTTAGAAGTTATAAGGCTTTAAAGGAACTTAAATTTGGTGATGGGATTTCTTTGGATTCCTTGGGCCGATTCAAATAATTTAAACGGATTCTAAAACATTGCGATATCAGCTTAAATTATGCCAACTTTGACCCCTCTACGACGCTTCCTTTAGAAGTTATAACGTTTTAAAGAAACTTGTAATTCAAAAACTTCCCCTACAAAATATGCTAACTTTGACCCCTCTACGACGCTTCCTTTAGAAGTTATGAGGGTTTAAAGAAACTTAAATTTGGTGATGGGATTTCTTTGGATTCCTTGGGCCGATTTAAATAATTTAAACGGATTCTAAAACATTGCGAAATCGGCTTAAATTGTGCCAACCTTGGACCCTCTACGACTCTCCGTTTATAAATTATAACGTTTTAAAGAAACTTGTAATTCAAAAAATTCCCCTACAAAATAGGCCAATTTTGACCCCTCTACGACGCTTCATTTAGAAGTTATGATGGTTTAAAGAAACTTAAATTTTGTGATGGGATTTCTATGGATTCCTTGGGCCGATTTAAATAATTTAAACGGATTCTAAAACATTGCGAAATCGGCTTAAATTGTGCCAACTTTGGACCCTCTACGACTCTCCGTTTATAAATTATAACGTTTTAAAGAAACTTGTTATTCAAAAAATTCCCCTACAAAATATGCTAACTTTGACCCCTCTACGACGCTTCCTTTAGAAGTTATAAGGCTTTAAAGGAACTTAAATTTGGTGATGGGATTTCTTTGGATTCCTTGGGCCGATTCAAATAATTTAAACGGATTCTAAAACATTGCGATATCAGCTTAAATTATGCCAACTTTGACCCCTCTACGACGCTTCCTTTAGAAGTTATAACGTTTTAAAGAAACTTGTAATTCAAAAACTTCCCCTACAAAATATGCTAACTTTGACCCCTCTACGACGCTTCCTTTAGAAGTTATGAGGGTTTAAAGAAACTTAAATTTGGTGATGGGATTTCTTTGGATTCCTTGGGCCGATTTAAATAATTTAAACGGATTCTAAAACATTGCGAAATCGGCTTAAATTGTGCCAACTTTGGACCCTCTACGACTCTCCGTTTATAAATTATAACGTTTTAAAGAAACTTGTTATTCAAAAAATTCCCCTACAAAATATGCTAACTTTGACCCCTCTACGACGCTTCCTTTAGAAGTTATGAGGGTTTAAAGAAACTTAAATTTGGTGATGGGATTTCTTTGGATTCCTTGGGCCGATTTAAATAATTTAAACGACTCTCCGTTTATAAATTATAACGTTTTAAAGAAACTTGTAATTCAAAAAATTCCCCTACAAAATAGGCCAACTTTGACCCCTCTACGACGCTTCCTTTAGAAGTTATGAGGGTTTAAAGAAACTTAAATTTGGTGATGGGATTTCTTTGGATTCCTTATGCCGATTTAAATAATTTAAACGGATTCTAAAACATTGCGAAATCGGCTTAAATTGTGCCAACCTTGGACCCTCTACGACTCTCCGTTTATAAATTATAACGTTTTAAAGTAACTGGTAATTCAAAATATTCCTCTACAAAAAAAGGCAACTTTGACCCCTCTACGACGCTTCCTTTAGAAGTTATAATGGTTTAAAGAAACTTTAATTTGGTGATGGGATTTCTTTGGATTCCTTTGGCCGATTTAAATAATTTAAACGGATTGAGAATTCACCGTAATTTATGGTCCCTCTAAATTTTAAATAGTCAGCTTTAAAATATGAAATTCAATATTTCCTCTAATTTTACACCGATTTAAATAGTGAATACACGAAACGACAGTTTCTCAAAGAATTTGAAATATATTGTGTTAATTGAGCCCTAATTTAAATCAATTCATTACTGTTAGAATGAAAGAAGTTTCCCTATCATTCTGATTGCCACCCCGATTTTTTTTTTACATATATTCTTGTCTTCTAGATATTTGCTGTGTGTTAACGAAATTCACACGCATGCTCGTCAATTTGTTATAAAGTGGGCGTGGCTGCGTAATGAAGATGTAAAGTTTTTGTGAATTGATATACTGCGCGGTATTGATGAAGCGCTGCTTGTGCTTCAACCTTGTTTTAAGCAAATTTATTAATTGTGGTGAAAAAAGAAGAAAAACAAATGAAACAAAGTTTTAAACTGCGCTTAAATTGTGCGCAACACGGTTAAAGTTAACCGTTGCTTGGGCTAACAACCTGCTCGCGGCCTGTGACGCATGCGCACTCACGCACCCAAGATAGTCCGTCCCAACGTCGGTCCATCCGTCCGTCCGTCAGTTACTCACCGTCTGGCTAGGCAAGTACTGAGCGACCGAGCGCCAGCTGATTGTAAATTGAATACTAACGTTAATACTTCATCCATAATTAATGCAGTGCATGCGGTGCGGCGGTGCATTTTTTGCATGCGGCGGTGCGCATCTGTTGCCTGCTCGGTCGGTCGGTCGGACGCAAGTTGTTGGATGCCTCAACGATGCCACACATGCGCCACATACGCGCAAAGATATTAGGAGTCAATTGCAAATATGTTCAAGTTGTTGCTGCTGCTGCCGTCTGCTGCTTCTTCGTTTTTGGCCAACTTGTCTTCGGTGATGGTGATGGTGACGGCGGCGGTGACGGCAGGCGTTAAAATCACCCTCCGGCTATAAAGTGCGCTGCGCTTCTTTGCAGAGTTACAGGAAAAATGATCCACGGCAAGTGTTGATGTCTGCTACATGTACTGCATGCATCATGAAGTCGAGTCAACAACAACAGCAGCAGCAACATCTACCTACCATGAATGCAACAACAGCAATTAGAGGATTTAAATATCGGAATATTAAAAGTCAATATATTTACATCGTAGTCATATTAACGTAGTTAGTTAGTGCCTCTGGGTTACAGCAGCGAAGACAATCCATTACAATACCAAAAATTGCAAGAAATGTTATATCATAATATAAAAAAAACATTTGGTGTTAGTTTTATCTACGGTGAATATTATATTTTTAATGAATTTAGTTAATTTTTCGTTTGATTGTTAATTTTTTTTTATTAAATGCGTCAATTCTTTTGATTGTAATACCAAATACGCATATTTTGCATTAGAGATGGGCATGTGTAGCCGCGGTAGCTCAGTGGTTAGTGCGTTGGACTGCGAGCCGAAAGGTCCCCGGTTCAAGCCTGGACTGGGGCTAACAACATCTTTTCATAGAAACATTTTTCTATACCGCGCTACCTCTCGTCAGTAAATGGCAAACCTACGAGAGTAAAACCATTGCCTATGAAAAGCTCTTACCCGCCGTTCGGATTCGGCAATAAACTGTAGGTCCCACCACTTTGAGTACAAATATAACACGCACAGCTCAAAATGGTGAGAGAGCTCGGCCGAAGTTCTGTACAGGACTGTAGCGCCAAACTATTATATTATTATGTGAGCGTGATTCAGCGTGATTTACGTGAATCACGCGTAATTGTGATTGAATCCTAATTTTGCTCACGTGATTGTGAGTGAGTGTGAGTAGACCAAAAAATACCATGAGTGAGTGTGCGTGAGTACAATTTTTTCTTGAGTGAGTGTGCGTGAGTCGAATATTTCATAAAATAAAAAATCTCAGTTTTATTTTTTTGCGATTTTGTATATTTTTGCTGAACTATAGATCAAGGCTCAGAACTCAGAAGGCTTCGGGGAGACGACTGCCCACATTTCTGAACTATAATCAATTCCTTTCTAACGACCGTCATTTACCCACCCCTTCTTCAACTCAGAATAAATTGCAAGGTTTCAGTCAACAATTGATCTAACCCCTGCCAACCGGCCGTACTTAGTATGGACTAGTCAATTTTTGTGGGGTCATGTCAATAGTTTTTGCTTGGTTTCATACGACCGTTCATGGTAATGGACATAGAACGCATTTTTTTCGTTATACTCGTTTTTGTAAAAAGTTAAAATTTTCAATTTCAACTATACATGATAACTCTGTATTGACTTCCTTTTGTTTATTAAGTTTAGTTTGTTCCAGAAGTTCATGAGGGGTCCAATTTTTATTCGAATTATAAATGTAGTAACCAAAAAAATCCCTTAAAAAAAAGTTGTTCACAAAGTCAATTCATCCCTGGTAAATTCTACCCCGGACTATTCTTTTATTGATAATTGTTTTCCAGAGATAATTTTTCCAGGGACAGTTCTCAAAGATTTTACACGAATTCTTTACCGGAGAATTATTTTTCGAGGCAATTTTTTGATTTTTTTTTTGAACAGGATATCGAAGGTCTTTCAAATTTCCATCTCCGTTAAAAATTAAGATATATTTTATCAAACACCCTAACATCATAATATCATTATTGCGTTTTAAAGATGTGGGTTTTATTAGAGGTGTCACGCTCGGTACACCAATCTCACCAACATATACAAATGAAATATGTATTTTTATGCATTCTGAAAAAAAAAACACGTGATTCACGTGAATCACGCGTGATCACGCGTGATTGAATCCTAATTTTACTCACGTGATTGTGAGTGAGTGTGAGTAGAGCAAAAAAGACCGTGAATGAGTGTGCGTGATTAGAAAAATTCTTTCGTGAGCGTGAGTGAGTGTGAGTCAAAACTCACTCACGGGCCCATCTTTATTTTGCATGTCATAAAAAGTGCAGTCTGGCCCCCTCCACGACGAGCATTTGAAGTTAATGATGTGATTTCTGGATTTCTAGTACGAGGTTTTTTTGATTTTATACCAAATACGTAGTTTTGGTAAGTCACTATAAGTTGATATTATAAACGTATCGTGACTTACCAAAACACATTATGTTACAACAGACCCTTCCATTTGAAATTAACGATTCTTTTGATTTTATACCAAATACGCAGTTTGAACCTTCCATTTGAAATTAAAGATTCTTTTGATTTTATACCAAATACGCAGTTTGACCCTTCCAATTGAAGTAAAAGATGTAATTTCTGGTATCCTACTATATCGATTTTTTGATGTCAATACCTAATAAGCAGATTTAGTATGCTATACAAAGTTTGATCCATCTACGACTTTTCGTTTAGATTTTATAGACTTTTGATGTTCAAGTTGGCATTTCGATTTGTGATTCATCTACTATTGTTCATATATCTTTTACTTGTCCGTCCGAAGTAAACATTGATTTTTTATTAAGAAAACAACATCTTATAAATATGAAGAAAGTTAAGGATTACTTTAAAAAGATTGTACATTACACTAAAAAAAATCCCTAAAATCCCATTAAAATTGGTCAATAGGACTATTATTGATTTAATAGTATGCAAAAAATAAATCTTTTCATATAAACTCAATGACAATGCCATGGTATTTGCTAGTATTTAATGGTATTTTGCGATTTTGCCGAAATTCGAATTTGCATATCTTTTCATCATGAAATGGCAAACCTTACTGAAGAGAAATGTCAAAAGAGCGGCAAGAAATACGGCGTCGTTTGCTGTCCCTGTCGCTCTACTTTTGTAGCGTCCCATTTGAAAAACCCTGTAGTAAAAAAGTATTATTTACATATTTTTTTTTTTTTGGGAGTAGTAATTTTTATTTAAATAAAATCTTTGTCGTCGACGGTACACTTGTACGACTTGAGACTTCTTCACAGATAAACAAATTTCGGCCGACGATACTGTAACCAAGGTGAACTCTTAAAAAAACACTTTTTCCCTCACATGTTGAAAATCTTAATGACAGGAAATTATTATACCATTGAATTTAAATATTTGCTGTGACACCTTTAAAAGATCGCCCCGGATTTTCATATTAATGGTTGAAAATACGTTTTTGGTACCATCAAAGAACGAACTTGGCTTGTTTTATATTTGTAAAATGTCAAATTAAGTTTTGCTGCAAAGATACCGCAAGCCAGAATGTTTGGTTTACGTCTACAGTACAGGTGGACCGCGGAAATTCGAATATTGGACCGCCAAATATTGTTAATAGACTTTCGCATTAATTTTAATTATTGTGTTATATATACCCAGAAAAAACATGGTAATTCAATAGTATTTCAATAGAAAAACAATTATTTATTCTATTAAAATTTGTCAATAGGATACATACCATTAGTTCAATAATATTCAAACTGTAAATACAATATGTTGTTGTACCAAATATGCTATAATGAAATCTTTTAATTTCAATAGCAAGACCTCTTATTATTGATACGTATTATTGTATGGTATATTTTACTAATTTTTTCTAATAAATCTGAAATAGTTTAAACCAAGTTGAAACTTGCACTAAAAAGTGAGCACCAGAAAAAAAATCCCTCAAATACCATTAAAATTTGTCAATAGGACAATTATTGATTTAATGTATACAAAAAATAAATCTTTTCATATAAATTCAATGGCAATGTCATGGTATTTTCTAGTATTTAATGGTATTTTCCGATTAAAATAATAATTTATCCTATTGAATATTTTTAATAGTAAAAAACTATTATTTATATAGTATTTTTTCTGGGTGTGCCTGAGTCATTAATAACACTTTTAATAATGTGGTGTATCACAAAATTTTACTGCAAACTTATTTAAACTTAAGGGATGTTTGGATATTTGCTAAAAGGCATAAATTTAAGCTGATAAGAAGGATTGCGCACGAAAAAATTGTTCATCACAAAATTTCAAAAATCTTCTAAACCAGAGTTTCAAACATTATAGTGAAACCATGTTTATTATGCATATTTTATTTAGATTAATGGTGTATATTTAGATATTTATTTAGTATTTTTCTATTACAATTTTGGTTTTTTTTCTGGTACCCCCTTTGTCAATAACTTTTCGGTAGTTTAGGACACCTTTCTGGATGCTGTAGACCACTTTTCCCTGAAATTTTAAATGTCATCGTTGACCTTCTTTTATTTTTGACTAATGTCCAGTACCTTCCTATTAGCCTGAGTTATGGACAATTTGGTAGATTTACAATTCGAGGCACCTTGATGACGTTATTGCTTGTGTGTCATTTAAAGGCTCTTTTTACTGTAGTGAAGGAGGTTAGGCGACTTGCTTAGGCCAAATTAATATGGGCACTTCATGTTCATACCAAAATCAGTGTCTTAATCAGTCACTTAAAAATTATAGTTATTGGTAGATTGGGCAAACAAATAGTGTTAGATTTCACAAAATATTGGTTGCTTTTTATATTTTTGCATATACGTAAAATTTAGATTATTATTTATTTATTTATTTAATTTTATTCAACATAAAGATTGAAAGAATAAAAAATGGAACCCCCTCTGTAAAAGTTCCGAAAAAACTGGTATTTCTATCACAATTGTGTAGCCGCGGTGGCTCAGTGGTTAGTGCGTTGGACTGCGAGCCGAAAGGTCCCCGGTTCAAGCCTGGACTGGGGCTAACAACATCTTTTCATAGAAACATTTTTCTATACCGCGCTACCTCTCGTCAGTAAATGGCAAACCTACGAGAGTAAAACATTGCCTATGAAAAGCTCTCAACCGCTGTTCGGATTCGGCAATAAACTGTAGGTCCCACCACTTTGAGTACAAATATAACACGCACAGCTCAAAATGGTGAGAGAGCTCGGCCTAAGTTCTTATATGACGGTAGTGCCAAACTATTATTATTATTATCACAATTGTGGTAGAGTGGCAACACTGACCAGAATGTCATCAAGAATTCTATAATTCAAATATTGGAGTTTATTATGATCGTGACGATGAAAGTCTTACTTCTTTTGTAACAACTGCAGATTGTCAGCAAAATTATGAACTGTCTAGAAATTTTAGATTGCTTCTTGGTCTTAAATTTTTGGTCCACATTTCCTTATAAATCTGCAGTATAAAATTCCTGTCGAGGAGATTGCGAAAAAGACGTACGTTTCGTTGATCATTATGTATCACTTAAATTTTTCAAAAAAAAAAAACTTTTTATACTTCTGAACAATACTGTTGTTTGGTCACTTTTCTGTTATAAGTTATAAGGGTTTAAAGAAACTTAAATTTGGTGGTGGGATTTCTTTGGGTTCCTTGGGCCGATTTAAATAATTTAAACGGATTCTAAAACATTGCGAAATCAGCTTAAATTATGACAACTTTGGTCCCTCTACGACTCTCCGTTTATAAATTATAACGTTTTAAAGAAACTTGTAATTCGTGATTGAATTTCTTTGGATTCCTTGGGCCGATTTAAATAATTAAAACGGATTCTAAAACATTAATAATTCACCGTTATTTATGGTCCCTCTAAATTTTAAATTGTCAGCTTTATAATATGAAATTCAATATTTCCTCTAATTTTACACCGATTTTAATTATGAATACACCAAACGATAGATAGTTTCTCAAAGAATTTGAAATATATTGTGTTAATGGAGTCCTAATTTCTGCCTGAAATGTTGGGATTTTTCTTTAATCTTTATTGAATTTTTCTTGTGACAGATCTCATTTTTTCTCCCAAAACCTGCCTTCTGTGTAATGAACAAGTCCTATATAAACTAATTTAATACCTTCGAAATAGTATTTGGTTAAATTTTTAGTTCCCTAGCAATTTTTTGCAAGTTCACTGAAAGTGATACAGTAAAGAGTTCAAATTTTCTTACATCCATTTCTATTCCCATTTTTAAGATAATGTCAGAGTTCACTTCTATATAAATATCCTTTTTTGACATTCATTCCACAGCTTTCTACATAACATTTTTTTAATTTTGTTATGATTGCTAAAAAATATATAGTAAATAATGTGATGAACAATTTTTTCGTACTTAAATTAAAGAAAATGTTCTTCACTATTAAAATTTGCAGCCATTTTCAGATTTCGTAAACATTGCTGAAACTCTGGACTCAATTGCTTTCCGCGTTTAATATTCTTTTCAAAGGATTTCTATTTTATTCGATTTTTAAATTTTTATAAGAACAACAAATCATTTACCTTAGAAATTTGATAACTTTTGTACAGAAACAGCAGCGTAATAAAGATTGTTGCGATTTAATTTATTAACAATATATGATGCACATTTGTGTACGTCTAATTTCTACGTTAAATATTTAATTATTAACCTTAAATTATGTATATAGCAAAAATATATACCATATGTCAGTTCAATCTTGTACAATGGCCTAATAGAATAAGAAACGGCAGACGAAGACAAATATTGGTGTCAGTTCAGACAACCTCCCCATACCAAAGAACCTTTCGTACGGTATGGTCATCTATTGAAGATTTATGTCCAACTTTGTGATTCCGACATATTCGCAATGCTTGCAATTACAACAGACATTGATGTATGACTCAGAGGCAGCATTGATAAGTGGGCTTCGCACTGATACAGATTATTAAAGGCTTTGTTTTGCTCCATAATCAGGTATCTATGGATACACATACCACCCAAAGAAAACCCTTTGCTTGGAAACTAAATGAAAATAATTTCACAAAATGTAGTCATACATTTTTAATAAGGCACCTTATGCGATACAATTTAGTTGTTACCTTTGTCAGTCCATTTCAAAATTTAATTCAATGATGAAAAACAGAAGAAGACTGTTACGTTCTTACTAACAAAGTACATAAATTATGCACTCAATTAGGGCTGACAAACATGTCACATGCTTTGTCACGGACACAAACAGCCGACAACGGTGATAACTCAACCTACACCTATTTCTGTGGTGTGGCCTGAGAACGAATGTTTCCAAAACTGACTCAAGCGCAAAGGCACTACCTTGCAGAACTCCGCCCACGCTTTTATGAAAAAGGTCGGACATTACATTGTAAGTCATACTTTTAACCAGCCCATGTTGTCGGAAGTTGTCGCAAAATTGCAAGCAGTTCGATATGAATGCAGTCCATAAATATGGCCATAACTACACAGAAAATATAATCAATGTAAATATAGCAACCGATATTAGTTACATTCATTAATCAATCCAGCAATTAAATTCACTAATTTAATGAACAAATTTGCGATTCTTCTGAATTGCTGAAACTGCGCCGACTAATTAATTTGCTACATTGACGTACAAATATTCATATTAGCAAACGGAATTGTAGATTTAACGAAAAATAGCAAATGTTTTTATTAAATTACTGAATTTCATTTCAGGATTGATTAATGAATGCAATTAATATCAATTTATATATTTACGTCAATTATTTGTTTCTGTGTATCATGACGGAAAGTCATAAAATAGTTTATATATATCACAGAGTATGAATAATTGTATAGTAGTTTAAATTATCACAGTCAGAAGTAAATAGAAACGAGTTGGGAAAGTTAGGTCACATGGGTAAGTTCGGTCACATGTGGCGGATTTTTATAGTCGGTCGGGCCCGACTATGGAATACCCTACACCTTTGGTGGGAATATTAACCCTCAGAATATTATTCATATATCAGAAATTTACGTCTTATATCCCCATAATTAAAAAAATTTATATAAAGTATAAAAAACTAAAAAAAAAATTTTAAAAATATAATTGGGCGGACCACGCCTATATTTAAAATTTTGAAAGGCTAATATTTCATAGATTTGATTTTAATAATTTACGGATCAAATTTCCACTATGAAAACCCGGGAAATAATGAAAAAAAAAAGTGGGCGGATCACGCCCATTTTTGGACCACATATTTTTAGGTGAATTCTAACAATACCTTTTAAATTTTATAACTATACCTTGAATACTTTTCGAGTTATTAGTTCCGAAAGAGTTATATAAAAGTGACTTGTATGGGAGGTGGGCGTGTCCGTTGACCGATTTGGCTCATTTTCAAACTTAGTTCCTACTTTTGGCTAAAATATATTGAGACGAATTTCATCGCATTCCGATCAGTATTTCTCAAGTTATTCTGTATTCGGACAGCAAGACAGCAAGACAGCAAGACGGACAGACAGACGGACATGGCTAAACGGACTCGGGTAGTGATGCTGATCAAGAATATATATACTTTTCCATACCGGACACGCCTCCTAAGGGGCGTTACAATATATGCACAAAGTTAATATACCCTGTACCTCATAGGTGTAGGGTATAAAAAGTATGTAAGGAAGAACTAGTACTGTTTCAAATTTTTACAATAAATCTGTAATCTGACTCTATTTTACAAAACACAAAACTCTACTATACTAAAACGTGTTCCATTTGAAGAACTGATATAGATTTTATGTATACCTCTTAAATCGGAACCAAAACCATGAAAAAGCTGTTAAAGGTACAGAAATTTTAATCACCGAAATTTTTAATTGTTCATTTTGTCGTCGTTTACGTTTTATTCTGTCACTGGAATTTCCGATTTTTTTGACAAATTAATAACAACTTTTTACGAAATTACAATATTAATATTTACTAAAAGCACCAATATTTTTGTTTATTAAACTAATTTCTAACTAATCTTTGTGTAGACCATTCCCAAAAAGAGAGACTTCATCGAAGACATGCCCATAAGGTGGGTGTCCTTGTCAGCTTTTTGTATTATGACACGAACATTGCCAGTTTATGATGGCATGTGTGACAATCCTTGAAGCATACACGCAATTCAAGCCCACGCTGTGAAGGCCCAGCATAATATATATTTTTTTTTTGTTTGTTCAACTGGCAACATTGTTACGAACAGTATTACACTAAAAAATATACTTAAAATATGTGTTAAATTTTCCAATATTCGTGAAAATAGTCATTTCAAAATTTCGCAATGTTACAAAATACGAATATTATTATTGTTTATTACAAAAAAATGGTGAAATTTCATCAGAATATAAAAAGTACGAACAAATATTTGTATATTTACGAAATTTTTAAGAATATCTAATAATAATTATTGTCAAAATTAAAAAAAAAACTTGTGAGCAATAATAATAAATTTAATTTTTGTTTAATATTCATGTTTGAAAATTGTTGTCAATGACATACATTAATAAAATTTCGATATCTCGTCATTAAGATTTCGTTTTACATGTTTACAGTTTCTTCTTTGTAATCACAATGTAAAAAATATTTTATAATATCTTTTCATTTAACAAATTTCTATTTGTTAAATATGTAAATACAATTAAAATTGATCAAACGAAATATGAAATTGTGAAAATTTTATTTTTGGACTTTGGAATTATAATAAAGAATTATTAAAATTAAAAAAAAACGAAAATCGTCTTTATTACGAAAATCTAATTTAGGAAATAGCATTTCGTAATTTTGTTCGGAGTATTTTAGGATTGTCCTCGAGCTATTAACTACAATAATATTCTCTTGACATTATGAATATTAACTAAAAAGCCAAAAAAACTTGAACATGTACATCAACGAAATACGAAATTTCAAAAGTAAAAGTTATATACACCCCAGTCAGCCATATTTCGGAGACTTTCGATGCATCAGAGCTTTCTCGAATAACTTCAATAAAAAAGTTTGATCTCGTTGCTTTCTCTATTCAAATTTTTAAAAAAATGTTAACAGTCAAATTCTTTGACAATATTCGAGATTTAAACATTTAATGACATCGATATCGCAATATTTTTGATATCTTTCCGATTTCGAAAATTTATCGTATTTCTTGAAAATTCAAATTCTACGAGATTTAAACATTTAATCACAACGATAATATTTTTCGATATCTTTGCGATTTCGAAATTTATCGTATCGCCAACGTATCGATAACTACCTACCATGTAGTTAAAATTTGACGTTCGATATCATTAAGAGAACTGGTTCGATATCGTGTGATTTCTCCATCTACTCGCATTAATACTGCGATAAAAGGAACAAATTACACAAGGAAAAAATCAAATTAACAAAAAAGGCTTTCGAATTGCCTAGTCGCATTAATCTTTGTGTAAACGTAGTATGAGATTTGTAATTTTGGTATTACGAATATCAATTCATAAAAAACTATCTAAAAATAGCAATTACGAAAATTTTGTAAAATATATAAAATAATTGAAATCTTAAAAAAAAATAAATGTTACAAAAACTCATTATTTTGAGGCCGGCTTTAGCAGTCCAGAGGTATTAGGGTTGTCGAAAATTCATCGATGTTTTATAAACACTCGATATATTGATTCGATACATCGATGTTTTCCGATGCAATATAAGCCTCAGAATCTATTCGATACAACGATGTATTTTTTTGATATATCGAATCATTGTTAAATTCATATTTGCTAATCGAAACTAGCTAAATTTAATTATTTATTTTAAATTATTCTATTTGAAATTAAACACTTTAAATAACCATTTGCTTCATACATGTTTTTCGTGTTTTTCTCAAAATGGCATAACATGGACTTAGACATTTTTGATTCCCAACGCCTTAATTACTTTGTATAATAAGAAAATGTTTCAAGTCAAACACTTATTTATTTTGGTTATTTGACAAATAAAATCTTATAAAATCTTCATCAAAATTTAAATTATTTACCTAATAATTTTTCATTCGATACATCGAAACATTGATATTTTGGTTCGATACATCGGAAAACTTCGATCTAACGAGTCGATGAATTATATCGACCAAAACATCGATATTTTTTATCAGATGGACAACCCTAATGCGCGCTAGACTTGTATTCTAAAGGTCTCGAGTTCGAATCCAGGCTTGAGCATGGGTGCTCGTGGTGATATTATCCCCAAACCATAAGGAACAGATTTTATAGTACACTGGATATCATTTTTTTTTTTTTGATTTCCGAACATACAGAGTGATTTGACAAAAACGTAGTAGGAAGCATAGAATTATTGATACTATTCAAATATATACTTTTTTTAGTTATCAAAAACATATATCGTCACTATCATGCCAAAGAGGCGAATGTGTTATTTTTAACATTTCAGTTTTTTTTATATTCTCAGGTATACTGTGCCAAAATCGTGTAAGTTTTGTTGGATATTTCTAGCCACAAAAGACAAAACCAAAAGGGCGAATTCGAAAAATTAAAAATGTTGTCATGCCAAAAGGGCGTTTTTTGCCATAACTTTTGATTGGTGTAAGAGAAAATAGTGGTGTTAAGGCATTAATTGTTTGTTTTAAAGCAATTATCGATCATCATCATTATTTTATAATATATTTTTGAATTTTTATACTTTGCAAGAAAAATGTTTGGCAAATTATGTTTAAATAATGATGCCAATCGATAGGTGCTTTGAAAACAAACAATAAATACCTTTACATCACTATTTTATCTTGCACCAATAAAGAGTTATAGCAAAAAAACGAAAAGATTCGCCCTTTTGGCATGACAAGATTTTCAATTTTTCAAATTTCTTCGTTTTTTTACTATAACTCTTTATTGGTGCAAGATAAAATAGTTGTGTGAACGTATTAATTGTTTTTAAATTAATTGTTTTTAAAGCACCTATCGATTGGCATATTATTTAAAAATATTTTGCTAAACATTTTTCCTGCAAATAACAAATGGAAAAATGACATTTGGATTTTTTTTTTTTTAAATAATGATGCCAATCGATACGTGTTTTAAAAGCAAACAATTAATGCCTTTACACGAATATTTTATCTCTCGCAAATAAAGAGTTATAGCATAAAAAACAAAAATATTTGCGTTTTGGTCAGGATATAGCCTCACAAATTCCATATTTATAATTCAGTAAGTTGTCGAAATCCAAAGATATTTTATATACGTTATAATATTTGATAAATTAAACCAAAATAACAAAATAAATTAAAAAATAAATAATTTACTAATTTTAAAAGCACTGCAAACTTTATAATTCCAATAAATATTTTTGCATTTGACTGGTCATAACTTTGGTCAGAACTAGAGATGGGCGCGTGCCTGTTTTTGATGGCACGGACAAGCACGGGCACGCCGATAGGTGACACGCACGAGCATGAGCCCGACGAGTAAATTTACAGGCACGCACGAGAAGCACGATAAAACACGGGATTTTAAAAGACACGAAGAAACACGGAAAAACACGACAAAACACGAAAAAAGCGCGGTAAAACATGAAAAAGTAAACGAAACTTGAAAAATAATACCGGAACCGTTTAAATTTTTGAAACCAGAATCGTTATTAAAAATGTGTTGAACCGGAACTGGAATCGGAACATATATATTTTTTCTGGTTGGAATTGGTACCGCTATATATCGAAACCAGAACCGGAATCTAAATTATAGTCCCTGTCAGGGAATCGGAATCTGAACCGTTATTAAAAATGTATGGAACCGGACTCGAAACTTATTTAATTTGTTGGTTGAAACCGGAATCGGAACAACAATTTTAAAAATCTTGGAACCCGAATATGTAATAAATAATACAAAAATTAAGTTTTATTCTCTTAAATCAATAAGAAAAACTAAAACAACAGATTTTTAACAAAAGGTTAAAATACCAAGGGTTTTTTTTAAATTGGGGTAGAAACTACACATAAAAAAAATGTTAAAGGGCGCGTGCCTGATTTTGGAGGCATCTCTAGTCAGAACCACCCGAATTTCATTGGGATTATTTCAAAATATATCTCAACAGAATACAAAAGAAGTCCGATTAAAAATTTTAATTGGTAAAATGTCAAAGTCCAAAATATATAGAAAAAATAAGAAAATTGTATATTAACTACAAACACTGATTATGGGATTTATTTAATTAAAATCTAGAACTCCATCAGAATATCGTAAAATGATAGCGGACAGAAAAGTGTTATTAATGAAATGTTCACACGTTATCAAAAAAAAACGAAGCTCAATTTTATGAATGACTTCGAAACCTTTAAATCATATAGCAGTGTAACGCATTATTATAATATTTCCGGTTAGCTTCATTAGTAAATATAACAAAAATACAAATTGAGCACAAATTAAATGCAAATTTTTTAAAAGTACGCTGTGCAAAACTTTTTCCCACACTGGAGCCACCAACATCGGAGGACAAAAACAAATTATGGAGTGTTTTTTTGTAATTTTTTATTTAGCTTAAACTGTAACGAGCCTTTGCAGGTTACTCCTTTTTTTCAGAAGCCCACAACCAGCGAACAACTTCTTCAACACCGAACATCGACATCAGCATCGACATCAACATCAACATCAGCAGGCACCATAACCATCACCGCATAACACAAAATAACAACAATGGCAGGCATATCAATCAGCCGAAAATATAAAATGAAAAAAAATGTCGGCCAGCTCTCATTAACATTATCGCTCAAATTAAGGATCAAGGTCTGCGAATATTCTAAGGCCTTGCGACGGATTACGTGGATTCTAAGAATTTGCATTCAATTTGGCTGCTGCCGCTGCTGAATTGAGCCAACTACACACTAATCAATGGAACGATCATTGGCTCGATCGTTGTACATCGGACGGCTACAAATTATCGGTGGTTAGTACCAACAACTACAACTCGTTGCGGTGGCGATCGTCAACAGAAACGAACGAATTCAGCTGCCTGGGAAGTTTTGAGTGGGGTATACCGGGCGTTCGGTGGGTACGGGTTCCACTCTCACAGTGTGAAACACCCTTTTTATTGAATGTAATTACGAAATGATCGGCTTCTGGTCTTTATGCATTTGCGTATCGCATCGGCCGCAGAAGATGCGTCGTCCGAACGATGCGCTCTCAGTGTGTGTTGAAATATATTGACCGATCTTGTTGCTACTGTTCTGGAGAGGCCCTCTTCTGCTGCAGCACATTTCAGAATCGAATCAGTGCCAACTCTGGTCCCAGCATTACGCCACTCTTTCAAAACCGTAACGAAGTCGTTGTGATTTTGTTTTTTTTTTGCATATTTTGTTATTTTCTTTTTGTGCGCATAAACTTTCTCAGGCTTCTTTGCTGCAATGTATTATTAAAATTTTGCGATCACCTCGATCCGCACCACATATGCGTTGAGTTGCGTTACGTTGCTCTGGTAGGTGTTTGCCGTAGCGCACTTTTTGCCCCATTCAATTTCTTAATTCTTATGTAAATTTATATAGTAGCCGTATATAGTGCATCTAATGGTTTCGAACTGACCACAACAGCTATAATTGCCGGTTCGTTGTATTTTGTCTGGTTGCGATCGCAGTAACCAACCAAAAAAGTCGAATTCATTGAATGAAAACGTAACCGCAGAAAAAGTCCTAGAGTTATTTGCACTGACAGGCTCTTGAGTTGGGTGTGAATATGGTTTTAAAAAAAATCTCTTCAATAAGTCATTGTTAAACTTAAGAGAGTTGTAAGAAATCGTTTCCAAAAATGTTTCCAAAAATTTGATCACTTTTTAAATCAAATTTTAAATATTTTATTAAAGACTTAAAATTGTGATCGTCTTTTTTATATTCTGCAGTAAAAATACATAATCACTTTAATTTTTTCACACACAGAAGAAGGCGTGCCACGTTTGAAAAATCAGTTTGTCCACCTGTCTATTGAAATCAATATTGCTGGAAAACGAAAAAAGTTAGGGCAATGGAAAATTAAATTTAGAAGACCCGTGTAAATACGCTGTTTGAGATTGATTATGATCAAAGAAATCTGATAATCGTCACCTCCTGAGTCAATTTAGCGATGTCCGTCTAAGTGTCATTTGGACTGTTGGTTTAAATAATGATTCCATGAAAACAATATGAGGTAGATTAGTGAAACTTAGAATTTTGATTACTTGTCTATCTACGCTCTCTGGTATTAAAAAGTATATTAAAAATGGTCTATGTTGCGCCTACTTTTGTACACACTCAAACAAAAACTATAAAATTCATAGGAATTCCTATTGATTCAACGATTTTTACTATTAAAATTATTTTTCGTGGGATTTTTCCTATTAATATTATAGTGTGGGTACTATTGATATTATAGTGACATCTCACTATTGATTTCAATAGTTTTTACTATTAAAAATTATTGTGATGTCCTATTTATATCGGAATGTCCCATTCAACGATTTTTACTATTAAAATTATGTTTCGTGCAATTTTTCCTATTTATATTATAGTGTGGGTACTATTGATATTATAGTGGCATCTCACTATTGATTTTAATAGTTTTTACTATTAAAAATTAATGTGATGTCCTATTTATATCGGAATGTCCCATTGAAAGAATAGTTTATCACATTAAAATAAACCGACTTATACTAATATATCAATATGATAAAATTATTATTTGTATTATTCAGACTATTGCTTTAAATTTATTACAACATAAATAAATAGTAAAAATCATTTAGTATTAGGACATCATATTCTTTTAAAATTATATAACTATAACATACATACTATTCAAATAATAGTTTCTTATCTTCATTCAATAGGATTAATCCTATTAATTCTATATGCTATTAGTATTATTGGAAAAATAAATAATGCAACTGAAACAATAATAATAATAAATACATGTTATATAAAATTTAATGTCAAATGGAAATAAAAATTATCCCAAGTGTGTACTTGCAAACGTCCATGACTTGAAGTTTTGTGCTGCCTTCCTTCGCTAATTTTTGATTTCGTACAACAATATGGATACACCGAAGTCAGTCTGGAAATGAATAAAATTAAAAATCTATATTTGAACTTAATAAAATTATGTTCAACGATTTATATCGTAACTCTATTCATCCTATTTATGCATCCTATTAAAATAAAATGGTACAACTATAACATAATAATTTTCATCGAATGAAGTTTATATGTAATAATATGATCATATAAAAAAATAGGAAATACGTGCAAAAATAATAGTTTGTTATATACAACATATTAGTGCTATAGTTTATCCTATAAAAACAAAATGACAAAACTCTTAAGACAATTATTTTTATCCTATGAA
The DNA here is from genome assembly GCA_951804985.1 of Dryomyza anilis. Taxonomy (NCBI): domain Eukaryota; kingdom Metazoa; phylum Arthropoda; class Insecta; order Diptera; family Dryomyzidae; genus Dryomyza; species Dryomyza anilis. The sequence goes on along the minus strand of OX638130.1, from coordinate 122,082,708 downwards.
GTATATATTTAATATTTTCATCCTATAGAAACAATATGAAATACAAACAAAATCAATAGTTTGCATCATATAACATAATGATGCTATAGTTTATTCTATTAAAAGAAAATGACAAAACTATAACAACAATACTTTTCATCCTATGAACTTCGTTTTTAAAAATTTTATCCTATATAAGCAATAAGATATACATATAAAACTAATAGTACTATAAAAAAAAACACTTACGAATATGTTATTGTTAATATTAATTTTTAAAAAACATGAAAAATATAAGAAAAGAATGCAAACATGTAAAGCTTATTAGCTAAACAAAAGTACAAAATACTATAAAAACTAATGAATTAATAGGAAAAACTATTGTTTCGTGTCCTTTAGAATCAATAGTCGTACTATTGGTTTTTTGTTTTCTGAGTGCATATATCTCATACACCATGAACTACAACGGGTACTACTTTATGGTAAATATATTGTTACGAAAATTCAGTCTAAGGAAAATTGTTCTACAAGTTCCTATCTCAGGATTGTGTACAAAATAAAAAACACGCTTATGTTTGATTTAAATTATAACAAATAACTTTATTAATTCACTTTAATAAACAACTTTACTAATTATAAATTCTAACAACTGCTGCATGTCCACTTTTTAACTTGACATTGATCACACACGAGATGTACTCGACCACTTTCCAATCACTACTGAAGTGCTGTGCCTCAGAAGCGTCGGTCATATATACTGCAGGTATCAGTTCGACACGTTTCGACAAGCTTCGACTCATTTCGAGAACATTCTACTCGTTTCGTGAATAACGCATGCTATTGGCATCTCATTCGCACTCATGTGTTTTAATGTGCTGATCTTCCATCTCTTTCTCGCACATTGCTCAGTACGCTGTATGATCTTCCGTCTCTTTCTAACACATTGATTAGTGCGCTGAATTGTCTTGCGTCTCATTTATTATTACTGAATGCTTGCACTATGGGGCAAATTACATCTTTTCGTAACAATATAAAAAAACTTGCATGGACTGGTTATTCTATTCGGACCTTTCTTATTCGAGTTATAAATGTAGTAACAAAATAAAAAATAATACCTAATTATCATCCAAAAAGACAATTCATGAGACTGTTTTTCTTCGGTCCATTCTTCCCCGAAATCTTTTTTCGAAAAACAAAAATTTCCGTTACGCCAAGGTTTATGATTTTCGGTGTCGTAATTTCGAGATTTTTCAGGATTTTACTGTAACAACTGTCGATATACAGCATCTCAAAATTGTACTTGCATCAAAACTTTCAAATACCCAAATTTCCCATCTTCAAAATTTCACATGTGACATATTTCACGATTACCTATGTTTATATCGACAAAAATCGATATCGTTAACTACTTTTAGCGACAAACTCTAACGAGAATTACATTCTCTTCATAACGATATCGAATATTTTCGTTATGCAGTTACGGAATCGCGCTACTAAAAACTGCCTAACTAGTTCTCCTTTGAATATCGATAACATCAGTCAACTAAATGTCAATTTACATAAATTACTTTTTAAATTAGCACACGTCGCTCTGCAGCACACATCATTTTGAACTTTATAAAATTATAGGTTGATCGCAAAATTAAAATATCCTTAGGCTCGTTTATAAAACACTCAATTGGTAGCCAAAAGTTTCGGGACACAATCAGGCATGCGAAAATCATTATTAGTTTAAATTCGACACATGCAGAAGATATATTGCAAAAAATCCTACGTAAAAGGGTTCTTTTCGTGAGCAATTTGACACAAATTTTAAATGAGCAAAAACACTAGCACTTGGCACACAATTTTAGAAATAATCATATTAGAGCGCACAAAAGTGATTATGACAAAAACTGAACATTTGGTCAGTTCATATAGCAGGGAGGTCCCTGTTTGTCGTCTAGACGCAAAAGAAATGTAGCATTTTTTACGTTTTAGAGTTTTAATAATTGCACGGCAAAATAGCATTTTGCATAAAATTTGTGCTTCTGTAAAAAATTTCGTGAATCTGTTTGTTAAAAAAAAAAATGACAGGTCACTTTTAATAATTTGATGGGTTCTTTTTATAACTGCCAACAACAATGTATTGTTAAAATATTAAAAGAAAGATTCAAAACGAATCAAAATTGATATGGAGTCTACAATACGACCTAACAATTTTCTTTTCAAATAAAAAAAAAAGAAAATTCAGATCATATTTAAAATTTTTTTTCTAAAAATATATATATTTTTTTTTTCAATAAATATTTCATACTATATACCTTTTTAGATACCAGTTTAAATCGAAAATGCATGTATAAAATTGGTTTGAACCGCAGTTGGCTGAATTTAATGATTTAAACAGTGAAATTTCTAAAAAAAAAAAATTTAATCTAGTAATTGAAATTATCAAAAAATTATATTAATTATGAACAAAATAAATTTGTAAAAAAAAAATTAGCAAGTCAAGTGAAATGTTGCGTTTTTTTACATTGATAATAAAATATTTTTTGGTTAATAAATAAAATTCATTTTGAAAACAAATATTAAAACGTACAAAAACAAAACATCGTTTACCCTATTAATCCTTAGTTTCACTGACAGAATCCAGATGACGCCACACAGTTGTAAAGTTAAGACCCATACCAAAACTTCGAAAATAATTCGAATTTGACTTTTGACAGTTTTGCGAAATTCGAATTTGGACAGTTTTTCGAAATTCGAAGTAGACTTTTGACAGCTTTCAAACGATTTACAGTAAACCATTGTTGCCATTTCAACATTTTAAATTTTAAGATTCTGTTAGCGTACACACAAAAATTAACAAAATCCAGTCTAAAGTAACAAAATATTTGTTTATATACACACAGAAAAAAAAGTGTGTAAATATAACTAAAATGTTAATCAATCCAATTAATTTTTAATTGAAACTCAGCCGATGTAACTTTTAGTAGCATTGAATCCCATATTCGTAATAATGAGAATATGTTAATTGGAGAAACTTTAATTAATTTTTTTGTCATATTGATTATATTTTTTATTGGGAATTTTTAAATCATTGATTAATTAATTAGTAACATCAAAAAATTTCATTCGATAGAAATTGGATCAATTAAATATTTTGTTAAATTAAATAAAATATTTGTCGAATAGAAACATATGAAAATAAAAATACTTTAATTCAATATATAACATAAAATAAATATTAAATAAGTATTTATACTGTTTGATATGCTTTGTAAAATTCTTTCAACCTAACGAATGTTTTACCGAAGTCAGTTTTCACAACTTCTACAGGGGGGCCAATTAATTGAGTCAGACATAAAATTTGATATTCATGTTTGTTCAAATTCTTGACCTCAAAAATAAATTGAGCCATTTAATGCTTTAATAACATAACATACACTAAATAAAGCAATATCCTGTTTTAAAATAACAACGTAGAAGAAAATAATGTTAGTAGAAACTGAACGACGCCGCCGACGCACAAACAAAAAACAAAATGAAATCCAGAAGAAAAAAACAGTGTTGTAATTTAAGAAAATGGATAAATAAAAAGTAACAAATAAAAGTAGTTAATACTATTAAAAATATAGTTGTATTGAAATTATATTATATTAATTCCTATTAATATTTTAATTAAAAAATGTGTAAATAGAATGAATGAATTAGTAAATACATTAATATTTTTAATTGGAATACGATTTTGTTTGCTATTAATATCATTTTGTTTGCTATTAATATATACGTACAATATTTTTTTCTGTGTACGGTCAACAAAAATATATGTGATTTTTACAAATATTTACAATAACCTTTTATTGTTATATTAACAAATTGTCTTGTTCGTTTAATAAAGTATTTTTGTTCAAACGACAAACAAATTAATTTTGTTCAGTGAACAAATTTATTTTGTTCGATGAACAAATTTATTTTGTTTGAAAAATATACTTTTCAGCACCACCTGTGCCTTTATAATAAGGAAGAAAATTTGTCATGACTCTTCGATTATAAACAAATGCCGATAAATAAACAAATGGCCTGTTCATGCAACAAATCAGTAACAAAGATACAATTTTCTCTGTTCACATAACGAATATATATTTTGTTCATATAACAGAGAATTATTTTGAATTGTTTAATCAACAGCCTGCATTTATTTATTTTACTAAAATCATTGTCCTTTTAACAAAATGCTAAATAATAACGATTTTGTTTTATTAACAATTCTGAAATCTTCTTTTTGATTAAATACACAAATGCGAATTTGTAAGATTTACAAGTATTTGTTAATATAACAAGTACTGAACAATGACGGTACGCATTACAAAATATTTGTGGGAAAAACAAAAAGTTTTAAAAATCATTGTTTAATAAACAAAAACATGTTTAATGCAACAATGAGACAATCACAAATTTACATTTGTTACGAATGTTTTGTGTGTATTCACAGTTCGTCGTATTTTACTATGGTATTCGTACCATGTAGTATATATACGATACAATAACAGAGAAACGTCAATTTGTTGTCCCTTATAAAATTGAAATACCACAAGTGTTGTATTTGAGAGTATGCCATGCCTTTTTGGTGTCGTATTTTGTGAAATGAAGAAAATTTGTGAAATTTAAAACATATAAAATGCTATTTTAATTAATATTTATGATAATTTCAAAAAATACTAATTTTATAAGAATCAGCTGCATTTATTTGACGAAATATTATATTGTTCGTATACGATCATATTTCTATAGTTATATGAAATAAATATTTAAAAAACATTAAAAAATGATTTCGTATTTTTTAATAAATTGTAGTTGTTTTTATTAAATTTCAACATGATTTTAAGTCAATAAAATCAACTAAATTGCAATAAAGGTAACTACATGTGAACTTAAATGTAAATACATAACTGTAAGGTGTTTGTTTTTACTACATTGTCAGTTAAATTGGTTAGTAAAAATGATGCAGCAACTAAAATTTAGTTAAATACAACTATATTTTTTTTAATGCAATCTTTTTTGGGTGTAAGTTTTTAGTAAAAGGGAGTTAAAAATTAGTAGATAGATCTACTCCGATCGGAGTACTATGAGAACACTACTGCTGTCGGGTTGTTTTTGTTTGTGTTTTGTTTCTGACATTGTTGTTTTTTTTTTGTAAATTTTGCTAAATCTCGAATAAATCGGACGCGAAAATTTTTAATGTATTTTAAAATTTAATTTGTTTTATTTGATAAATTGTATTAAAAAATTATTTAAGTGGCGCAAAACGAAAAAATTGTGTGGTACAACACAGGTAAAAATATTTACGATATGTAATCCAAATTGTCGCGAATTTAATACGTTCCAAACGGTACCTGAGGTCATTCTACATTATATCTGCGTCGTATGCATTTCAGAAGTAACCATACGTTTAGGAGTCACTTTAAAAGGGTCCATAAACATAATCTGATTTTCTTTGATTAAATAAAAAAGGCCTATTTTAAATTTTTCTTGTTTTTGCGTAATTTTCTACAAACTCATTGAAATAATAAACTTACAAAACTTATTCAAGCCAAGTTAAGACCTTACTAAGAGCATCCACATTCTTCGCTGCAGTTGCACAAATTTATAGGCGTATGAATTGTTGCTGCACCACATAAAACACATCAGTGCCAGGGTCGCTGCAGCAAGGCGCCAAGGGTCTGCATTTTTGAAATAATCAATATTTAAATCAGGGAATGAAATCGAAACTTTCAATGAGACTGTTATTACTTCTAAAACATTCATATTTGAGCATTAAAAAGAGCCTAAAAGGACTCTCGCACGAAAATCTTTAAATTTACGATAATTTTTAGCATAGTCGAATTCCACTCTCTGTAAACAAACCCATTTTATTTTGTGTTTTTTTGTATAAGAAAATATTTCGAAAATCTGACAATAACTATGACAAAAGCTCTCGAATATTATTATCGAATAGATATTCCTAAAACATGTCTTATACTTTATTTTTTAAAGGAACTTTCGTAAAGTGTATTAAATAAATCCAACAACGTAAGTAATCCAGACATCCGTGTCCAGATATCCGAGAAAGTACATCCATTTCAAGTAAATCAATCAAATATGTACGTTTGTCTATTGAAGTTCCACTAATAAATGCATTTTTATATTATTACAAATTTAAAATATCAATTTAGCAAATTTTTGACCAAACTAATCAAATTTTAAAGTTTGAAGTGTTTTAAAAATTTAGTAAAATTTAATTTTTCCATTTTTTTTGTTATGTTGGATTTGGACAACTTACTGAATTATAAATACGGATTCCTGACCAAAACGCTAATATTTTAAGTATATTTAATTATATCAAAATATTTTTAAGTAATGATATCAATCGATAGGTGCTTTAAAAATAAACAATTAATGCCTTTACATAACTATTTTATAGCAAGTTATAGCTAAAAAACGAATAAATTTGAAAAATTGAAAAATCTTGTAATGCCAAAAGGGCGAATCTTTTCGTTTTTTGCTATAACTCAATATTGGTGCAAGATAAAATTGTGATGCAAAGGCATTTATTGTTTGTTTTCAAAGCACCTATTGATTGTCACCATTATTTAAAAATAAATGCCAAACATTTTTCTTGCAAATTAGAAAAATTCAATAAAATATTATTAAATAATGACGGAGTTTGATAGGTGCTTTTAAAACAAACAATTAATGCCTTTACACCACTACTTTATATTGCACCAATATTGAGTTATAGCAAAAAAACGCAAATGGCTTCCAGATCCAAGGCGGTGAATTTTATCCACAAAGTATGTTTTAACCTAAGGTTATAAAGCAGTTCTCAGCAGCGAAATGGTGGGAAGGAATTGCTTTAAAAACTGAAAAATCCTATTGAAATTATCTTATTTATAAAAATCCAATAAAATCCATAAAATCCAATAAAAACCAAAAAAAATCCGGATTTGTTCCGGATTTCCTGAGTGCACCTTTAAATTGTATGCTTTAAGATTTAATTGCTTCTAAGAGTGCTTCTAAGAGTGCTTCTAAATCGCTCATGTATGAGACGCTTTTGTGAGTCATTTTTTTGAGGGCTCCTGGAAAATACTAAAATATAAATATGTCTACGAGGGCATTTTCAGAGAGGTCAGAAACATTTTGAATATGCTGCTTTTAGGAGTCTAATCTTTGAGGTTTCCTAAATAATTACAAAATATGCTTCTAAAATAATCTTAAATGACTTTAAGGAGTATTTTTTTTTTTTTTTTGAATGCTCAAAACGCTTCAAAATGTGTCGTGATGAATGCAGTCCGCTCCTGATCAGCGCCACTTCTCGTAAGGACACGTTGTTGTCTTGAATTGGCTGATGACATATCTTAATAAAAGAAAAACAATAAACCATTGAACAACTAGTCGTCGTCACTTTGTCAACAATTCACCGACTATATACACAACACGATCATAAGTTGCTATTTTAATGTCATAACTACAAAATGATCTTTTATCTACGCAATAGTCAGTCAGTCTTGCTTGTGGCCGTTATTAAAAATACCTCCCGCAAACAATTCGATTTGAATGCGATGTGCATGAATTGCCTATTTATTTTAGTAAAATATATGAAATGTACTCAGTGCCATTACAGCTGAAAAGATTTACAGCGCTGCTGCATGTCGATTTAAAACTGAAAATAGATCGCGTGCAGTTCTTGCACGTTGCTTGACGTGAGTGGTACTTCGATTGTTAAACAAAGACTTGGTATTTAACTGCGTAGAATTATATTTCAAGAACAAAGAGGCTGTACCAGATATAGGTATTAAAATTTGCAGTGTATTTAAACGACTTTATTCTGTTACAATGAAATTTGAAGTTCAAGTTGTCATTTAATTGCGACTGATAAGATAATACTGCGCCTGATTAAAAAATCTCGTTTCATATCTTTTTTTTTAATTTTCATTACAACTCTAGAACATGGATAAGCGAGACATACAAAGAACAACGTCCATCACATCCACACCAACGGATGACGAAGATGCCGTCACCACCACCAGCACGGAGTCCGACACTTTCGACACCTGGACCTTGGTAACAGATAAGAAACGTTTGCAGCCAACTGCATCAAATGCACAAAAAGCAGCGCCTAGCACTAATGCTACAGATGAACACTTGAAAGCGCTTGTAGCTGCAGCACACAATGACAAGGATACAGAGGAGCAACCACAATGGTTTGTAATTTGAAGCAATTTTTAAAAATTTATTAAATAAATGTTTCTTTCAACAGCTTTAAAACTGAACTGAATGATGTCTCTAATGCCTCCGTCGTTGATGATCTTTCCGATGGCATTTCCATAATCAGCGAAAGCGAAAGTGCCGGACGCATGTCACCGCATCCACTGCTCAGACAGCATTTGCAAGATTTAAATTTGAAATTTGACACATGCACTGACTATGTCGACGAGATTTCAGAATCAAGCACAGATCCAGCTCAATTCGCGGTCACATACTCCGCGGTGCAGAATATCGATGTGGCTGAAAGTGAAATGCGCCGCAGAAGACCGCAATCAGCCTCACATATTTTGGAGCAACTATCACAAGACAGTGTTAACAATGCACGCATTCATCCCGTGGTGCGCACAGGTCTGACGGGCCTTTTCTACGTCGGCGTCTTGTTGGCAGTGCTTGCATTTTGGGGCAAATTGCGTCACCCCGCCTGGGAGCCAATGGCAAGCAGCAAACATTTGTCACAGCTGGAACAGAAACTTACGGAACTCGAATTGCAAAATAATTTAATGCGCGCCGAAATTGATATACTTAGCAAGCAAGTTAATTATCTGAGCAATCTTAAGGAGTCAACAAAACCGACAAAACAATTTAAAACATGGCCCAAAGAGGTAAAAACTCCAGAGCCTATGTTGAAATGCGACGAAGACATTTGTCTGGATTCGATCGGCACAGATTTACCTGAACTGCAGGCGCGTCAAATGCACGAACGCGCAGTAAAGATGAAATATTTTGTTAAAAATGAGGATAAGCTCAACAAAATACCGCAAAATCCTTATGTTGCAGATGCCGCAACAGTGGATAATACTGCTGACATGGAACCGTTGCAAAATGCGCAAACATCACCGCCTAAAGTAGTCGAAGAAAAAGTGAGAAAACTATTTGAGCGCAAGCTAGCTGAGCAGCTGAATAAGGATTATGCAGCTGATAGCAAATCGGCGAATGCGCGCAAAGACTCACCAAAGTTTCAGCAGAAATATGAGAAAAAGTATGAGGAAAAGAAGCATCAAAGTCATGAACAACGTCATAACGATTATGACGACGACGACGATGATGATGACGACCATAATAATTCTGAGCAACGCAATTTCCCTGAAAAACGCCACACAAAATATACACGTGATGCCAATTCTAAGGAACGCTTTAACAAACATGAACAGCAGCGCGAAAACTACGCGAAACAGCGCGTAAATCACGAAAAGCAACAGCAGAAACGTCGCTCGTCCTCTAAAGAGTTCCAAAACAATGATGGTCAATGGCACGCGCAGCTGATGCAGCAACGTGAGAGTGCTCGACGCAAAAGTGAGCAACTGCGAAACGATAAAAATTGGTTTATTGAGCGTGGCGATGGACGTGAACAGGTGCGCAACGTAGACCAACGCTACAGATAGTTGTTGTAGGTTTTGTTTGTTTGTTTTGTAAATGTTTTTTCATAAAAGTAAATGTAAATTCATTTCTAAAATGTCCGCTATCCTTGCTAAATTTTTTTATTTTAACAATTGTACGACTCATTTACCAATGACGATGTGACTAACTAGATTATTTTGTGATATTTAACGTGCTACGTAATGCGCGCGCTTTACTCTGTGTTTTTGTTTTCTGTATTTTATTTGACAAACTTATGTTTTAATTTGCATATAAATAAATGTACTATGTATTCTTTAGAGCTCAATAAAACAATGTGTCGGAATTTATGAAAATATAATTCAATCAATCTATTCATTCGAAATGTTTAATATTCTTAATTGCTCAAATAGAGTTTATCGCACTTTATTGGGCTTAGCAGTCTTAGTAATCATGTGATATCTTTCTTTTACCACATTTACTTTATACCTAAATACTAAATTGGACGTAAGCCTACAAAAATCTAAATTTGGTACACCAATCCATATCGTTTTTATATTTTTATTAGAATTGATTCGTCTTCGAATTTAGAACATAGGAGCTATATTTTTTCATCGCCGGATAAAGTAAGAAACTATAATTTTTCCAGTTTTATATGATGAATTGACCTATTACGTTCTTTTTCAATTCCCACACAGCAATTTATATTCTGCGTTTCATTGATCTAACTCTTTTTTTATCCATGTAATCGTGACTTCAAGTGACAGAGGAACATAGGTAAATCAACCCGGGAGATGCATCGAACAAAATATAATTATTTCCATATCACATTCTAGAGGTCTGGCAGAATATAATGCAAAAATGTTAATTTTTGCTTAAAAAGAGAAAGATTTCGGAAATGAATTTTTGATTTATTGCAATAATCTCGCGGCCACATCACCCGTGTTTGGCTTCGCTCCATCTTTATAATCATTGAAGTTCCCATTCTCTCAGAGCCAGCAAACCTCAGCGTGATCGACTGGTACTGTCCCAGCGATAGCTCGCGTTCGAACACCCTCGTCGAAAGCAAAGAGCATTTTCATCTCTTTGTAATTTTTGTAATTAATTAAATGTAATCTGTACGGGATATATCCCAGTAGATGGAAAATAAATGAAATGAATAGAGCCATATCTACCACTTGTCTTCCACCTCTCCTCTTGGGTTTACTTAGGTCATACGTCAGCTTTTGAACTCGAAATGACTAGGCCGTTTTTTAAACTGCCCCTCTTATATTTTGAAATATATAAAATACGAAAATGTTATTCACAAAATTTCAAATGCATCAACATTTACTTTAATTTTTTTTTATTTAAGATTTATTTGTGGTTCACGAATAATGAAAACATTTCAAAATATTTCGCGATGCAACAAAATGCTGATTAGTCAATTAATCACAATTTTGATTATTCAGAATTCTAAATATTTTCATAATAAATGTTTTGATTAATCACAAATTAATTGATCTATTTTGAACTCTTATATAACATTCATTGTAGGGCTGTGCGATTATTCAAAATTTAGATTAATCAGAATCCTGATTAATTAAGTTTATGATTAATCAAAATTTTTGAGTGCAGAGTGAATTTGTAACCGTACAAACTGGGTGCACCGTGTTTGGGCCTCGTCAGAGCTCGACTAAATGAAATAATGACGTGATGTGTTCATGTGCATGGCTCTACCGAAATTTCTACTATGGATTGTACATGGAAGGTTTTTAGTATTACTTACAACAAATTTGGATTATGTTGAAAATGAAAAAAGAACCATTTTTATTAATCAAAAATTCCGAATTAATCAAACATTTCGAATTAATCAAAAATTTCGAATTAATCAAAATGCTGTTTAATCATTTAGTCACAATTTTGATTCATCAGAATTCAGATTAATTAAGACAAAAATGTTAAGGTTAATCAATCATAAGAAACTATTAAATTTCCAATACTGTCCTAGCACGCGTATCATCAGTAAAGGACTTGGGAACCATGCTTGATCACCGTCTTACTTTTAAAGATCATATAGACTACATTGTAAATAAAGCAAACTCTATGCTAGGTTTTCTTAAAAGAAATTCTAAAGATTTCAAATATCCTTATACACTTAAAGCACTCTACACGTCGCTCGTAAGACCTCATTTGGAGTATTACTCCCTGATATGGAATCCGTCCTTTACTGTTCATTCAGTCAGAATTGAAAGAGTTCAAAGAAGCTTTACCAGATTCATGGTTCACCAACTCAGGTGGCATCTTCTAGAACCTCCATCATATAAAACAAGATGTGCCTTAATAAACCTAACTATGCTTGATCAAAGACGCAAAACGTTCTCAATATTATTCATATGTGATCTTATTCATCACCAAATCAATTGCCCTGATTTATTAAGTCTAATCAATTTTCATACACCCTCTCGTAACCTCCGCTGTCAATTTCACTTCCGAGAAGCATATCATCGCGCCTCCTACGGTCTTCATGAACCTGTTTCTCGCTGTATTAGGGAATCAAACACACTGTTACCTTTATCGATATTTTTTGTTCTACCTCTACACCAAAGACTATAAGACGTGCGACTTCGCAAAAAACATATTCAACATAGCAAAATCCTGTTTTTTATGATATTTTTTGGTACACGGATTGTGTACATGAGCTCTGCCGCATCTCTGCTTGCATTGTTGTTGTTTCACCGTGTAAAATTTTCAACAACACAAAACAGCTGTTTGTTAATTCAGATGCTGAAAATTTTGTGAAATTTGCCAAAATTTACACATTTTTTGCAACCGAACTACTCAAATGCAGAAGTTTTGAGTTACACGTAATGAGTCTAAAAATTAGCACTATTTTTTTAAAACTATGCCTAAAATTCATAGTCTAAGGGAAAAATGAAAAAATAATTAACATTTTCTGAAAAAATTGTAAAATTTACGAGAAAAAATAGCAATTTGGTGAATAAAACCAGTGTGTCCCCCTTTTCATTAGTTTAGGGAAAAAGGGACAAAACTTTTGCAAATATCACAATATTAAAATAAATTTATTATATATTATGTTTATCTTAATATTTATATTATAAATCGATTTTATAATGAAATTATGTGTATGTTTATATCGCTGTAAATACCAAATATGGAACAATATTGCGCTTAAATATAATGAGGACGTTAAATAAAATAAACTAAAATTGTGAATTTACTTACGGCCGGTTGAATACAGTTATCAGTTAAAAACAATCTGACAAATAAATTTAATTTTTTGTTTTAATATCAATATTGAAATTGTCAGATTAACTAATCGATTTCCATCGCTAACTCATGGTTAAAAGTTGTATGCATCCGGGCATTAAGCAATTAACAGTCCGATAATCCCTTTCCGTAGAGATATTTTAAAATTTTGTCCTAGTTGACAATTTCGTACGCTTGTTTAGCCAAATATAGCTCTTCATCATGCCTGACAACGATATCATCCATAATTCGTATCAAAATCGGTTGAAAATTGTACCCACACTATCAATTTTTGAATAAAACTAAATATATATAAACTAAAACGTTGTTTACGTTTGTTTTGAGTATTTTTACGTTGTCAGAAAATTAATTTGTTATTAAATTTCTGTTTGGCGCAAACATCAAAAGCAGTGGTGAATATGTTGAATATAAAGGGGGAAAAATGTCTAAAATGAGAAAATCTGTGGCATTATTGTCCAAGTTGAATAAAAGTTGTCTAAGTTGAATAAAAAGTTGTCCAAATCAAAGACTATAAGACGTGCGACTTCGCAAAAAACATATTCAACATAGCAAAATCCTGTTTTTTATGATATTTTTTGGTACACGGATTGTGTACATGAGCTCTGCCGCATCTCTGCTTGCATTGTTGTTGTTTCACCGTGTAAAATTTTCAACAACACAAAACAGCTGTTTGTTAATTCAGATGCTGAAAATTTTGTGAAATTTGCCAAAATTTACACATTTTTTGCAACCGAACTACTCAAATGCAGAAGTTTTGAGTTACACGTAATGAGTCTAAAAATTAGCACTATTTTTTTAAAACTATGCCTAAAATTCATAGTCTAAGGGAAAAATGAAAAAATAATTAACATTTTCTGAAAAAATTGTAAAATTTACGAGAAAAAATAGCAATTTGGTGAATAAAACCAGTGTGTCCCCCTTTTCATTAGTTTAGGGAAAAAGGGACAAAACTTTTGCAAATATCACAATATTAAAATAAATTTATTATATATTATGTTTATCTTAATATTTATATTATAAATCGATTTTATAATGAAATTATGTGTATGTTTATATCGCTGTAAATACCAAATATGGAACAATATTGCGCTTAAATATAATGAGGACGTTAAATAAAATAAACTAAAATTGTGAATTTACTTACGGCCGGTTGAATACAGTTATCAGTTAAAAACAATCTGACAAATAAATTTAATTTTTTGTTTTAATATCAATATTGAAATTGTCAGATTAACTAATCGATTTCCATCGCTAACTCATGGTTAAAAGTTGTATGCATCCGGGCATTAAGCAATTAACAGTCCGATAATCCCTTTCCGTAGAGATATTTTAAAATTTTGTCCTAGTTGACAATTTCGTACGCTTGTTTAGCCAAATATAGCTCTTCATCATGCCTGACAACGATATCATCCATAATTCGTATCAAAATCGGTTGAAAATTGTACCCACACTATCAATTTTTGAATAAAACTAAATATATATAAACTAAAACGTTGTTTACGTTTGTTTTGAGTATTTTTACGTTGTCAGAAAATTAATTTGTTATTAAATTTCTGTTTGGCGCAAACATCAAAAGCAGTGGTGAATATGTTGAATATAAAGGGGGAAAAATGTCTAAAATGAGAAAATCTGTGGCATTATTGTCCAAGTTGAATAAAAGTTGTCTAAGTTGAATAAAAAGTTGTCCAAATTGCGACTGCGACGCACACTAACAAAACGATTTTTACATCTACATTGACGGAGTTTCATGTCTTGTGGTCTATGGTCCAAATTGCGACTGCGACGCACACTAACAAAACGATTTTTACATCTACATTGACGGAGTTTCATGTCTTGTGGTCTATGCTCTACACTAAGAAAACAGAATGTTTATGAGAGTGTTGCTGCAACTAAAATAGTACTCACTTAAACAATTCCAATATGCAGGAAATACAAATAAATTTGCAACAAATATTTAAATATTTTGCAAGCATCATATATTTTGTATTATTTGTGAGATGTTTCTAATAAACATCACGAAAAATGTTATATTTGTTGTAGATTCACTGCAACTACTAGAGAAATAGGTAGCATTGCTGCAAATATTCACATATTCCACAGAGATTAATGCTTTTGTATCAAAACTATTAATATTGACTAAATATCACAAAAACTGTAAAATATTTGACTTGAATAATTTGCAACTGCAATGATGTTTAAGACTCTAATACTTTTCAACCATCTTTCGTTTTCTTAGTGTAGATACACATTTAATGAAAATCTCACTAGTCTTATCGCATCTCTTAATACTTAATCACTGTTGTTTTTTTTTTTTTGTTGGTTTGTATATATATATATATATATATATATATATATATATATATATATATATATATATATATATATATATATATATATATATATATATATATATATATATATATATATATATGTATATATATATATATATATATATATATATATATATATATATTTATTGTTATATGTTTTCATGAATTACATTTTAAGTCAAGTCTATTATTAAAATTTAAGTAGTCTGTAAGAGATTGTATACTCTGTTTGATGAAAATAAACGAATAATAATAATTTAATCAGAAATTGATTAATCAAATAGTTTAATTTATCGATTATCGCACATCCCTAATTTATTAACTTTTTAAATTCTTGGACAATCATGAAAAAACAGCTAAATATGTTTAACTAAAATAAAAAAGCTAATTATTGATTGGAAAATATTATAAAGAAAGATAAATGAACAACATAAGATATAAAAAACATATTTCAAATAGTTTCAATTTTATTAACGATATTTCCAAAACTATCTAAATTATAATTTGTATAATAAAGAATAACTAGTTTTTTTTTCGCAAAATTCCAGAAGTTATGTCCACAAAATATAGTTTTATTGCAAAAAAAAAAGTTATTTTATCTAAAAACGTAAAATCCAATTTACAATTTAATTGCTACAATTAATAACAGAAATAATAAGCATTCCGTGTGTGTTTAATACATACTTAATGGTTTATTCAAGTACATCGATAATCAATATTGAGCTATAAGTAAAGCTTAATTAAATATTAAAATATGGTAGTGACACAAAACAGCGTTAAAAAAACCACACCGCCTAATAATGCTCCACGCATTTAACCTGCGGCGGCGCTGCCTCCATTTTAATGCAATCCTTCGTCGACTGTTTGCCTTTGCCTGCGGCATTCTCATGTGTGAGTTGATGCGCCGATAAGGTGCTGCGTCGATTGAAACGCTTCTGGCAGACCGTACAGCTAAATGGTTTTTCGCCAGTATGCACCAACGTATGACGCTTTAGTTGCTCGGACGTCGGAAAGCATTTCTCGCACAGCGGACAGTCGTACGGTTTTTCGCCCGTATGATGCCGCTTGTGAGAGATGAGGTTGCTCGAGTAGCGAAAATCACGTCCACAAATGTCACAAGTATGTGGCTTCTCGCCGGTGTGCGTCAGCATGTGCTTTTTGTAGCCGGACTTCTGTGTCATGCCTTTGCCGCAGATGTCGCACTGAAATGGTTTCTCGCCCGTGTGCGTCAGCATGTGCGAACGCAGTGACGACGACTGGCGATAGCTTTTGCCACACAGGTCGCAGGTATTTGGATTGTTGGGATCGTGTAAGGACATGTGGCCGTCGTAGGCGTTGCGCGTTTTGAAGCCCTCACCACAGAGGCTACACAGAAAGGGCGTTGCATCCGAGTGCAGTTGCATGTGGTAGCGGTAGGAGTTGGTATTACTGAGCTGCTTATTGCAAACCTGAAACAACATAAATAATTAAGACAAACAAAAAAATGCTTTGCATTTCTGCTATGCCTACCTGACATTGGAAATTTGGATTCGCGGGCGGTTTACGTCCCGAGGATTTTAGGCGCGGCTTTACAACTTTTAAACGCTTTGCCATCGCAACGGCTACCTCGCGTTGTGCCTTTCTTTTAACCGCTACGTTGCTTTCGGTCGTCTCGACGTCCGAGGCTGCCACTGAACTATTTTCCTGGCTATTGTTGTTTGTAAGTTGCACCGCAATTTCATATTCTGATCCAAATTCATCCTCCTCCCCCTCTACTTTAAACTGCTCATCAATTTCCTGTTCCTCATTGCCCTGTTCTTCCTCCTGCTCCTCCTCCATCTCCTGGTAGATTACCTCATGTTCGTCCGAATCAAATATTTCTTCCAGTTGTTGATTTTCTAATTGTTCCCCATCCGGATTAGAGTCATCACCCATTATGCTGCTCTGTTGCATATTTAGTATATGATGCTTGCCGTCGTTTACAATGGTTAACGTCACATATGAATGGTCCACTTCATGTTTAGCCTCTTGCTGTTCTCCATCTATTTCCGTCACTCCCATCACCTCCTCCCCATGCTGTTGCTGCCATTCCTCTAAAATGTTGCCAGTCATATCGCAGTGCTGCTGCCGGAGCATTTCGTTGGACTTGTGCACCGTCTGCTTGAAGGCATAGAGTTTGGCCAAGTTCTGTATGCATTCGTTGCAGAGGTTGCCCGGCATGAAATCCTCGTCCTCCGGAAAGTCAAGGTTTGTGCAGTAGGCCAACATGTTAGACAGCGTCGTTAGTTCGCCCATCATGATGCCTTGGCGATAAATATTCTTGTAATCGACGCACTCATTGTTGCACGCGCGACAGATGACGACGTAGCCTTCGTCACAGGACATTTTTACAACGTTCTGCTTTTTATTAATAATTATTATAAATAAACAATAGTTTTCTTAAAATTGCTAGAAATTCGTGCTCAGCAACGTCAAAATAAATGCGTCAACTTTATGTATGGTGTGTTCAGTCAGTTTTGATTTGAAATTTATGTTGATGTATTTAACCCTTGCAATCCGAACATTTTTTACGACACTTGAACATAATACAGAGTTTCATAGAACTGGCGCCGTGAAAGTGATGAAATATTAACATATGAGACGTTAAAATCCATAGTGGTGTAACCCAACTAGAATAAAATACGAAATGTTATCTTTGCGACTCTCGTTTTTCAGGAAACTTAAATGTTCTTACAAAATTTATCTATTAAGAATTGTATAGATATATAAGAAAGGTAACTTTTAAAGTAAACAAATCGGGATAATACCCACATAGTGGCACCCCTGAACTTCATACTTCAAAGTTGGCATTAGTTTTTTTTTGCTGCGTCATACCGTTTGCTGTTAGCGTTTGTGACCCGTGTATTTTGTGTGGACAAAAATGTCCGATTGATAGTAAAAAAATTAACCGCGAGTAAATTGGTTTTATGAATCGATACAAAATCAGGTCTATGAAATTGAAAATATTCGTGGGAAGTTACTTACTGCAGGCGGCATTATACCGTGTGAGGAGATGTCTCAGGACGTGACAGTGCCAGTGACAAACAGTGCAACTAAAATAATTTCAAATAAAAATGGATTTAAATTTAAAACATAGCTTTTGGTTTTTCATTATTATTGTCTATTTTTATATTTATTTGATATGTATTAGCTTGTCATTTGTTTATTTCCATCAAAGTAAATAATAGAATGACAACTTAACACATTGATAATAATTTGTTGTCATATTTTACATGTGTATTGGTAGTTAAAAGGGTTAACTAAAAGCTGCATTTAAGCTATCTTTTCGAACAACTTTCTGATGATGCCTTTTAATAGTTGACTTTAACATAACTTTTTTGTTATTTTATCGAGAGCTAAAAGTCAACAAAGAGGCGGACCTTCGTAAGTCTTTCAGATACCTTTTTGATCACTTTTAGGACAACCTTCGGATATCGTTAACTTTTTAAAGTTAGCAAAAAGTTAGGTTTTGTGCATCGTTTGTCTAATACCAGGCTAGAATACGACGAACTGTGAAAATTTATTCAAAAACATAAAAACACGTCCCACTACTATGTAATATTTCTGCAGCACATTCCACTTTTCAAAATAAAGAAAGTCGTGTGAACCCTGTTCCACTGACAGCTGCCAATCTGCTGTCAACTGTCATTTGAAAAAATTAAATTTGTTCGAAAATCAAATTGCTGTCTGCAAATTTTTTTCGGTTTTTCGTGTTTGTGATGAATTAATTTTGCCATATAAAAGTTAACACAGAAACCAGACAATATAATGGCCCAACGAGGTGTCTTCTATTTAGTGCAGAAACTAAACACTGCGGCCACAAAGAAGCTGTGGCAGTGCAGTGTAGCCGGCGCCCAGCAAAGTCGACGCACGTTGAGTAACCAGAACCATGCGGCGGCCCTAGTTTGGAGCGCAACCACTTGCAGACCATTGGTGCAGGGCAAACGCACGTATGCCACTGAAACTCCTAGTGAGTGTGACCAACTGATGAGTGGTATTAAATTATTGAATTAAAAAAATTCTCGTGATTTCTAGAAAAACCTGCTGCTGCCGGTAGTCCAGAGATTTTATCCAAACTCTTTCCACAGACCGCAACAAATGTCGATGAGGAGACTGAGCGCGAACGCAAGCGCAAAGAGGAAGAGGAGGCCAAGGAGAACGAGAAAGCATGGAAACGCATGAAATTCGGGTGGGTTGACTGAGTGACTGAATTAATTGATTGCTGGCTGCTTGCGTAACGATGTCACGCACAGCATGCATTCGTTGTGTTGACTGCATTTCAAATGATTTCAATTATTTTTACAGCTTCGCTTTCTTTGGTGGCTCTGCCATAGGGCTCTGCATTTGGGCGGTCTATGAATTTGGCAAGCCGGAGGTGGACACTGATGGTCAAGACATTGAGGATGAGTTCAGCAAGAATCCAGTAGTGCAGCAGTATCTGCAGCGTATGTGGAAGTCTATGAACTATTATCAGAAAATGATACAGGAGCCATCGCGTGACAAGTTGTTGCCCGATCCGCTTAAACCGCCCTACATACAGCCACCCTACACATTGGTGCTGGAAATGAAGGATGTGCTGGTGCATCCGGACTGGACATACCAGACCGGTTGGCGTTTCAAGAAGCGTCCGGGTGTCGACAATTTTTTGCAGGAGTGTGCTAAGCATTTCGAGATTGTTGTGTTCACCGCAGAGCAGGGCATGACTGTGTTCCCCATACTTGATGCACTCGATCCCAATGGTTATATCATGTATCGTCTGGTGCGTGATGCGACACATTTTGTGGACGGTCATCATGTCAAGAATCTGGATAATTTGAATCGCGACTTGAAGAAGGTGAGCATTGTGTTTTAAAACAATGATTTTTTAATAAAAATCTCTAAATTTAGGTCATTGTCATTGATTGGGACAACAATTCGACAAAACTGCATCCGGACAACACGTTCAATATCACCAGATGGTTGGGCAACGATGACGATTCGCAGTTGTTTGACTTGGTTTCATTCTTGAAAAGTAAGTATTGTAATACAATAATGCAACATTTTATTTTTTCAAAAAAATATGTTTATTTTACTCTGTACATTTTATAACAATCGATTTTTATTTTCAGCACTTGCCACCGCCGAAGTCGACGATGTACGCGAGGTTCTAAACTACTATCGCCAGTTCGACGACCCCGTTCAGCAGTTCCGCGAGAATCAGCGCAAACTGCTCGAGCAAATGCAGGAGAAGGAGCGCGAAGAGCAACAGAAATCCAAACCCATTGTAAAGAAATGGACGCCTAGTTTTATGGGACGTTCGTAAATGATAAAGTAACACACACAAAACGAATACAATAAATTTGCGCTCAGACCAAATTGCGTTTATTTAGCAAACTTCACTGCTGCTCATAACGTTATGCAAAGAAAGTTTTATATATTAAAATATGGGAACCCGAAAAAAAAAACAAACAAATACTACAAATTTTACTACGCTTCTACTAAGTTATCATTTTGTTTAATTTTACTTATTTGAAAATTGTCATTCATTTTATTTCATCATATAATAATTTTATTATTATATAAAAGAAAATTAATTTTGCAACACAGTTGGAAGATTTTGCTTTCTTTTCACAAAAAACGCGCTATAAAATTGAATGCGACTTTGTCTGAATACAAATATTGTAACTAGTTTTAGCTCCATGAAGTTGTTTTAAACAGTTTTTATTCTTAAATTCGTCATAAGCTAATCAACAAAAATAAAATTATCATAAATTATTACTGGATTGTTATCTTTTTTAATATAAATTCATTACTTTTCAGATTAGAAATTTTTTAATAGGCAAAATAGTTGTAACTTAAGGTTTCGGATTGGAGAATAACAAGTTGCAGTTATGGCACTGTTCTAAATATACACCCAATTTTCTACATTTCATGATTATTACTGAAAAAATGTCTAAATCTCCAAAATAAGATGTTCACGGAATCGATAGGTATAATCCCTCAATCTCCAAAAATGTAAATAAAGGGTTTTTTAACAGGGACGCTATAAAAGTAGAGCGACAGGGACAGCAAACGACGCCATATTTCTTGACGCTCTTTTGACATTTCTCTTCAGTAAGGTTTGCCATTTCATAATGGAAAGATATACGAGCCAACAACGAGTCAAAATTATTAAAATTTACTACCGAAATTCGAATTCGTATATCTTTCCATCATGAAATGTGAAGAGAAATGTCAAAAGAGCGGCAAGAAATATGGCGTCGTTTGCTATCCCTGTCCCTCTACTTTTGTAGCGTCCCTGTTAAAAAAACCCTTGAAAAAAACGTATGTTGCATTCACGGTGCATTGACACGAAATCTACACACAAAAAATTCCTGTGGTAGCATTCACAAATTCAAATTTGTTAACGCCTCATTGTTGCATTAAACATGTTTTTGTTTATTAAACATCGAATATTAACATTTTTTGTTCATCCCACAAAAATTTTGTTATCCTAACATATAATTTTTCAGTACTTCTTATATAAACAAATAGTTGTCAATCTGACTAATATTCATTTGTGTATATAACCAAAAAGAAATTCTTACCTTTGTTAATAGAACAAAATCCTTATTATTTGGTATTTTGTTAAAATAACAATGGGTTTTGTTTATAGAAAAGCTGCATTAGTTAATAAGACAATTCATAATAATTCTCTGTTATATGAACAAAACGGATATTTGTTATATGAACAGATTCGTTTCTGTCTATGTTATATGAACAATTGGTTTGTTGCATAAACAGACCATTTGTTTATTTTACAATTTATAGAAAAAAAATAACGCGTCATGACGCTTCGATTATTTTCTAACCCTTTTTGCGTTCGCTTCAATTCTAAAGTGTTATTTTAAAGTTAATTGTAATTGTTTAATTAAACCAATGCAGATTAAGGCGCTTGTTGCAAGTAAGTATTTGGTACTTAATATAAAAATATCACTATTATTGACAAATTGCAACACATTTGTGCAAATAATTTTATCAAATAGTTTAATATAAAATACATCTTTAATAGAGTAATCCTGGTGAAGGAAACAGTTGAACTGCTGCCGAAAATTGAAAGATCCTTGGGTTGTCGAAAAATTCAGAAAATTAGAAGATTCTTGGATTCTTGGGCTGCCGAAAAATACAGAAAATTGAAATATCCTAGGCTGCCGAATAATAAGGTATGTTTTATGTCATTTTGATGCACTGGCGGCTCTTATGGAATTCGAGATATGTATTATACATAGAGTTGTCTAAAAATTTACGGGTGGCACTGCCGAAAACATTGGCTATATGGAAGCGAAAATTTACAGATTAAAGTTAACAAAGAAAAACAGTTTACAAAAATGGAACAGTGCATGGATGATTTGCAACAAAACTTACAAAGGAAATCAAAATCCAACGCTTAATAAATTTGAACTATATATTGAACTATATGTTGGCCAAATATGCGGCAAATAGTATGTAAATTTGTGCCTAGAAAAGGTATCTGTTAACAAAATTTTCGTTTCAATTTCCACATAACCAATGTTTGAATTTATGTGACATAAGTGACAGTGAAACCACTTTTATTGGAGCTCTATATAAAATACTTAGGCTGTAGTTTATCAGACACAGGCAGGAATGCTTTATATGCCATCAAAAAATTCAAAGGATTGATTGTTGACACCCACATCACTAAATATAAAACTTATATTCCATATATTTCGAGTTTGTTAATTAATAAAAGTAATTGATGCTTTTTTAAAGTTGATATGTCAATTAATAGATTTACTTTTTTTTATCATGTGGTAAAAAAATGAGATTATAGATTAAAAATTGATAAATTTATAAAGATTTTTGTAAATGAATATTTGGCATTTTGTAAATGTATTTGGTGACTTTTCGTTCTACCACGACGATATAAAATATATAAATATATATAAATATATATATATAAATATTTGTTTTTAAAATTAATTTCATTCGCTTGCTTTGACTTAAACGATTTAAATGCATTTTGAAACAATTTTTTATATCAAATTCCAAACCGTTTGTATAAATTTTTTTTTTTTTAATGTATTTTTTCCAGTTTTTGTTAGCGTAGCGTACACATTTTTTCGCTTTAGTATTTGCAATGAAAATGTGAATGGAAACTTAGTTGGCTTTAAATTTTCAACTTTTGACTTTTCTAGGCAAATACTTTACTTTATTAAACAAGAATTTAAATTATATAATTTAAAATATATAAATTTAATTTAAAATATATATTTTTGGTTTAAAATATATAATAATAATTTCTCTTTTTCAAACCACAGATTGAAATCGATTTTAAAATACTTCACGAAAATGCTGCAAGCTTCATGCTAACATTCCCAGATATTTGTCCAAAATTGGAAAACATTTACGAGGAACATTTAACTTCCACATGTAAAAATTTGTTTTCAGATTTTAAAAATAAAGATCTATCTGATAGTAAGTCGCAAATATACAATTTTAGTAGGTATAAATTAATTAATTTAATTATTTATATATTATTATAGATGGACGGTTTGCATGCATTCTTTATCTGTTGCACGGTTGTTTGGTGCCAAAAAGCCAGGAGGTGAAGAAGGATGGAGGAAAAAAAATGCACATTAAACCATCTATTAAAGACTCACAAAATTCTTTTATTTTGCTTGGCGAAACTCTTCAAGAAGTCGAAGGTAACCTTTTGAGAATAAATGATAAAAACAAATTTATTCAACCGATTATTTTATTAACTGGCAACATATTTGAGCCCAAAGAAATCATTGTATATTTTAACGGCATCAGATACAAATTATTCAGTATTCTTCATGCAGTAGATATATGTTTTAAAATGTTCCATATATTTGATTTACAGTATCCATTTGCATCTTTTCTAGTATGGTCGTTTTTACAAAAATATGTTTATAAAATTTCATTTAAATATGATAAGAATTATCCAATTATAAACTTCATTTGTAATGAATTGAATAACACAATTTAAAACTAATTCGATAAGAACATTGTATAAAACATGATCTCTTTTTAAAGATAAAAACTTATTTTACCATTGCATCTTTTTTTTCTTAGATAAAAACATAAAACTTCATATAAATATTATAAAAATGTATGTGATTTAAAATCACAAATTAAATGTAAAATTTATAAAAAAAAACATGTATTATAAACATGAACATATGATCTCTTTAACATGTACTCTTACAAAGTAAATGTCTTATGTAACATGCAATGAACACATTTTATTATAATCATTTATTTTATCATTAAATTGTATGTTTTTAGTGTTATCTATAATTTTTTGTAATTATAATTTATTTTAGCACTAAATCAATGTTTATGCTAATAAAATAAGATGTTTTTGCTAATATAAATAAATAATTGATTAATCTTTTTAAAACATTCTATTTTTTAATTATATAGGTGCAGGTTTTAACAATGGATATTGTTAGGGCAACAAAATAATTTGTTTTTGCGACAATGCAGTTTCGTTATTTTAAGAAAAAAAATTAATTAACGCAATAAACCATTTTGTTCTCTTAACAAGTAAATATGGTTTACTAAACAATAACCTTTGTAAACTAAACAAAAACAAATAGTTTGTTAAACAAAAATAAATGTTATTCAAACAAAATAAATTTGTTCATCGAACAAAATACATTTGTTTATCATATAAATTTACTTTGTTACTGGAATAATATTACTTTGTTGAATGAATAAGGAAATTTGTTTATATAACAATAAAAAAAGGAATTGTAAATATTTGTAAATATAACAAGTATTTTTTGTTGACCGTATATTAACAAATATTTTGTTAATTTAGACCGAATTTTGGTTAATATCACCATAGGAATTTTTTCTGTGTAGTTTAACACGTTCTGTCTGCTTTCCGGCATTTGGAAATTCAATAATACAATGTATGCTTTCCCACACATTTCGGGCTTCCCAATGAACACAGCTACTCCAACGGACTCAATGATAATGACCCAATGATAATAATAATAATAGTTTGGCGCTACAGTCCTGTATAGAACTTCGGCCGAGCTCTTTCACCATTTTTGAGCTGTGCGTGTTATATTTGTACTCAAAGTGGTGGGACCTACAGTTTATTGCCGAATTCGAACGGCGGGTGAGAGCTTTTCATAGGCAATGGTTTTACTAGGTTTGCCATTTACGTAGGTTTGCCATTTACTGCCGAGAGGTAGCGCGGTATAGAAAAATGTTTCTATGAAAAGATGTTGTTAGCCCCAGCCCAGGCTTGAACCGGGGACCTTTTGGCTCGCAGTCCAACGCACTAACCACTGAGCTACCGCGGCTACAATGATAATAGAAGGGTTAAAATTATTTGAGAAAAGTGATCAGCAATCTCAAACTACGCTGAAACCGTCAATAAATCGAAATATCAATAATGGTTCATATTAACAAAAATCGACATTGTTCAAAAACTTGAAGCAAGTGCTCCGAATTGTCAAAATATTCCGCATTGTCTTCAATTTTAATGCTTAAAACCACTTTCTTTTGTTCGAAAAAATAAAATTTGAAATTGGTAGACTTTAATAAAAACGTTGGACTGACCAATTACTTTAATAATTTTGAAACAAAATGAAATTATTTGCTTAGAAAATGTAGAATCAAATTTAAATTGCAATTCTTTCAAATGTGTGTTTTGTTCCAGAAATTTTTTTTTTTTTATGAAAAACCAAATGTTTTAATAAAATTTTACCTAAATAAATAAAAGTATTTTAAATTGAATTAAATCGTTAAAAAAAAACGGTTTTTATTGGATTGAACGAGTTTTATTGAAGTGTTGTTATTCAAAATTTCTAGTTCGGTCGAAAATGATACCGATAATTTTGACAACTGATTTGAATACGTTTTCGATGTTCCTTAAAACAGACTCTCCAACACGTTTCTGGATTTAGAAGTCGGCACGTTTTCGGAATATGATTCCTATTTAAAGTACCGATATAAGTTTTTCACGTTCCGGTACTTTTTGTTCAAACATTTTGAATTCGATGTCACAATACAAAAAATGGGTTTCAAAACGAATTCAATCGTTCAAGTCAAAGCAAGCGTCGTATTAAACAAATGATTTTTGCAATGAGAAACTGAATTTGAAAACGTTTGTGTACAAATTATAATATGAAATGTAGTCGGAATCGAAAATTAGAATAGAACATTCTCGATAATTGACCTAATTTGGTTAATGACGAATAAATCCTTACTTTCTTAATCGAAAAGTGAAAAAAAAAAATGCAAAAACGCAACTTAACCGGCATCCGATAAAAAATTAAAATTCCAGCTAGAACGAATTTTCTTTTTGCTGTTCAAAAATACAATAATATCTGAAAATAAACGTTTTACACTCAAATTCAATTTATTAAAGTTCTGTGCAACGAATTCAAATCGATTTTTGATGTCAAATATTTGAAATTCGATCGTTTTGTTTCAAATATTACGTCAAATTCTTTATTTTTATTAGGTTAGTCTACTCGAAATATATAACCATGTAATCATATATGGCATTTGAAGGCTTGGTTACTAATAAAGTACAAACAAATCGTCACAAAGGGGCGAATGTGCACTTTTAAAATTATTGGGAAATCAAATTTAAAAGTTGAAGTGCTTTAAAACTTAGTAAACAAATTTTTTTTTTCAATTTATTTTGTTATTTTGGTTTATTCATCAAATATTATAACGTATATAAATATCTTAGGATTTGTGCAAATTACTGAATTATAAATACTGATTTTGTGAGGCATATCCTGACCAAAACGCAAATAATTTTGTTTTTTATGCTATAACTCTTTATTGGTGCAAGATAAAATATTGATGTAAAGGTATTTATTGATTGTTTTTAGAGCACCTATCGATTGGCATCATTATCGAAAAATAATTTTCCAAATATTAATTTGCCATTTGTTTTTATGCCAGACAAATATTTTTAAATAATGATGCCAATCAATATGTGCTTTAAAAACAAACATCACTATTTTATCTTGCACCAATAAAGAGTTATTGCAAAAAAACGATGAAATTTGAAAATCTTATGCCAAAAGGGCGAATCCTTCCGTTTTTTTTGCTATAACTATTTATTGGTGCAAGATAAAATAGTGATGTTAACGCATTTATTGTTTGTTTTCAAAGCACCTATCGATTGGCATCATTATTTAAAAATAATTGCCAAACATTTTTCTTGCAAATGATCAAAATTTAAAAAAATATTTTAAAATAATGATGATGATCGATAGTTACTTTAAAAACTATACGCCACTATTTTATCTTATACCAATCAAAAGTTATGGCAAAAAAACGAAAAGATTCGCCCTTTTGATATGACAACGTTTTCAATTTTTCGAATTCGCCCTTTTGGTTTTGTCTTTTGTGGTTAGAAATATACAACAAAAACACACACGATGTTGGCACAGTATACTTAAGGAAAAACTACATTCAAAAATGTAAAAAAACGCAAATGTCAAAAATTACACTTTCGCCCCTCCGGCATGATAGTTACGAAATATTAAATATTTTAATGAAATGAATAATTTTACATTTTACCTTTCAAAGAAATGTTGCAAAAGAAACACCAAAGTCTCATTAATTCGAGTCACCTGACAATCGTACATATCGTATTGTGTTAATGGACTGTAAGTCCATTTTTTAATTGCCACAGATTCGTATATTTATAAGTATACTTATAATCATGCTGATTATGGAATCCGGCGGATTTGTTGCGGCGGGAATATATCAAAATTTTCTCATATTTTAATTATTCAAAACGCCGGTAGCAAAATGAACGGATTCAGAATAAAATATTTTATTATTGAAAACGCAAACAATCCGATGTTCATATAAATGTTATCACTTTAAATCCGCATTGAATTTAAGGGGAATTCGAAATGAAATTAATTATATTTGTATTTATTGTGGATTTATAATGGTGTAGTGTTAAATAGTTTATCATAGCATATCCTACATAACTTCTATTTCCACCCTCGCGTAAGTGAACACCTTTAACTGAGCAAACACCTGAATATCGGGGAGGAGGTATCATCGGGGAAAACGAAACAGGGATTTTGGACCTCCAAAATGGGGGTTTTGATAAGACAGACACCAACCCGAAAACACTATGACAACCCACGCAAACGTATAATATACCATGATTTACGGATATACACCTGAAACATCCGAACCATTTATAGGGATTATTGATGTCCATGAAAAAGACGACTGACATCAGCGCAATCTAGGAAATGCGATGTTTAAAACCTGTGACATCCATTACAGGAGTCATACGGAGAGGTACGAATTTGGTTGGGCATTTGTAGTCGGAAATACACTGCACCATCTTGTCTGCAGATTCACACCGTGAACATTGCAATCGGTATCAATTCATAATCATTCTTTATTAGACTAATTTGAGAGCATGCTCCGACGAACTAGAAGGACAACAAAATCAAACAGGTCTTCTACGAGCGCTTCTACAAAGCCTATGAGTGTTGCCCCCGATAGCTATTGACACCACAATTTCGAAGCCATAAAGGACTTCGTCTGCCGAGGAACCAGCATCAACAGGAATAAAATACCATTTCTGAACAGCAGGTGCTAAAATTGGGCTCAGTAGGCAATTGAGGAAGGGAGGTTGCTCTCGTGTCAGTTATTCTCTATGGCCTTGAGGCATGGACGCTTGCTAAAACCAATGGGAAAAATTCTATAGAAAATCTATGACCCGAAATCCATTGACGACGAGTACAGAATCAGATGAAACGACAAACTGTGTGAGTGCATTAATATATAGCGCCCCTGCTGACTTGGACATGTCGAGCATATAGATAAAAACGCTCCAGCAAAAAAGTGTTCAATTCTGCATCCGGCGGTGTTCAACGTAGGAGAGGGCGTAAGAAACTTCGGTGGAGCGACTGGTGGGGCTTGAAGTGCTTATCTGTCGCCAGTGAGCGCACCAGGGTGGCGTAATAACTGCGGCGGAATCCTTCATGGGTTGTAATGGCCAAAAATTAAGTTTTTATTAAAAATGTATGAATATGTTTTGAGTTTATTTATTGAATTTATTTATTATTTGACACTTCACAATAGTCAACTGAGATTCGGAGTACTTTTTGCGGATCTCATGATACAATAACAAGGTAGTAGTATCCCAGAGCGCCTCTCACAAAAATGTCTTGTCCCATACAACATTTTGACATAAGCACGGGACGTTTGACAGTATCTTCAGGCGTTTGACAGTATCTTCAGGCGTTTGACAGAAGCACGGGACGCCTAAGAAGAACAAGAACTCTAATATTTCTACCTTGAATAATTGTATCAAGGCGGATCTCAACTCGCACGGATTTAATAATAAATTTTCTCCGAAAAAGTGAGTCGAGTGCGGATCGTATAGACTCCCACCACAACAAATCCGCCGGATTCCAAAATCAGCAGGATTAATAGTAACACAAATAAATATTTGTTTATTAAATTTATTTTCAAAATCATCAATTTCCAAGCATTTTATTGCTTAACGCTAAAAGACTTGAATTAAATATAAGTTGTCGTTTTGCAGACTCTTCTTTATTATTTTATTTAGATTTTCAGCAATTTTAACATGTAAATATTTTCAAAAAATATTACAAAAATAGGGTTGTAAATAAAATTGAAGCAATTTTCTTTAAAACAACTAAACACTTGACAGACGACTAACTCTCGCTATTTAAATATAAAACAAACAAAAAAACATTAATAATACTTTGCATTTCTTCATATAGAATTTAGTTTATTTTCATTACGTTTGTTTCATTATAGTCCATATCTTGGATTGATTTTTAAATAAAGTACAATAAATTTGTTTTACCACTAAATAATATATAATGCTTAGCTAAATATATAATATATATATAGATTTTTATATTATAATTTACGTTGGTAGTTATTATTATTATTTTAAATATATAAAATTGGTTTAAACGGGCGTTTGTTTTCTCTACATGTCCATCCGTCCGTCCGTCGCACATCTCGACTTCAAGCGTAATTTCAAGTCAAGCATTTTTGTTTTTCCTTTTTAATTTCTTTTTATGTTGATTTGCAAACAAACTCGAAAAACTATTTATTCAAATATTTATTTGTTTTAGTTAATTGCTACGAGGTTGAGAGAAGAGAAGTATACGCCGTCGTTGTCCATATACTAAACTACATACATACATAACATAAATACATATGTAACTAAATTACAATAAAATTTATACAATTATTTATGGTAAATTCATATTTTATATATATATTTGTTTTTAAATTTAAATTAATTTATATTATAGAAGTTCTGCTGCTTCTGCTGCTAACTTCAACAACGTTACAATGCTTTTGGATTTTTTTATGTTTAATGTAATCATTTATTTCATATTTTGTTGCAATTACTTAAAAATATACAAAAATTTCAATATATTAAACAATGACAATTGAGAAAATGTATGTTTAGTAATAAGTAGAAGAAAGTTTCTTGTTGTGGTTGTGTTTGATTGTAGGAAGATCTTTACTTTTACTTGTTTTTTTTTAGTTTATTTTTTTTGTTCTTTACAAATTTCAATTTGTGTTCTGTAGTCACTGCTTTTGTCTGGAGGACGGTTGCGGTAGTGGTCTGGCCTGCGTTGAATTTTGCATATTTTTCATTCATCTCAATCGACATCATCGTGATCATCGTCTGTTTAACAGCCATCTGCACTTCTTCTTTCGTTGTACTGCACAACATCACTAATTTTTGTTTATTTTTACTATCGCGCTATAATTTTTTTGTATTATATTTTTCTTAATCTGTTTAGTATACAAATAGTTTTTACTTTTTGTTTGTTCTAGTTTAACGCCACGTCTCTTTATGTTTGGCGTGAAGTAGTGTGTTTCGAATTGACCAACAATACCAAATACCAGCTTTTATAACAAAAATTTTAGCAAAGAATGCACTGTAGTTTATTTGAAAAATGTACGCGTCTGTCGCTTCAAACACTAAACTCGAAAAACAAAATTCAACTATGCTCTGTTTGAGTTACAAAAGTGTACAGTGTACTTAGGTAGGTTGTTTTGCCTTTTCTGCATTTCATCATTGTATTATTTATAACATTTTTATATGCATAAAATTTATTTTATTAATTTGCTTTGCTTTTTCTCTCATTTTCATTCTCATTAACGTAAAATCCTAATTCTTTGCAAAAATTCTATCATCATCATTAGCTCATTTTAATTAATAAAAAACAAAATCAATCAATAATATTACTTCATAACTTAGTTTTTAGTTAATAGTGTTTATCGCTTGTTTCTCTCTTCTTTTTTTTAATCTTCTAATTCTTTTTCTATTCCTCTTGCATTCTGCATTCATTCGGATTCATCGTCTCTATTATCGAAGCCGGACAGATCGGCCGACTGCAACATGTCGTGCGATATCGCATATTCGATCAGTGCCAGATGGCAGAAGACATACTGATCGGGCATTTGTATCGAGTAGGCACGCTGGGCGCGTATCTTCTCCACGGTGCCGCGTATGTCTGCAGTGCCCACATCCTCGAGGCGCGATATGCAAATGTCCAGGGTGATGAAGGTGCCTAATAGGGGAGAAAATAAAAATATTTAAAATTAATAATAATAAAAAAAAATTAAACAAATGGAATTTCTGAATTACAATAGATGTCTTTTGAATTTCAAATGCAGTTTCTGAATTACAATTAATGTGTTTTGTATTACAAATGGAATTTCTGCATTATAAATGATGTCTTCTGAATTTCAAATGGAATTTCTGGATAATTTCGAATTTCAAATGTAGTTTCTGAATTACAATTTATGTCTTTTGAATTTCAAACGCAATTTCTGAATTACAATTAATGTGTTTTGTATTACAAAATTTCTGCATTATAATTGATGTATTCTTAAAGGGAATTTCTGGATTATAAATGATCGTCTTTTGAATTTCAAATGTAGTTTCTGAATTACAATTTATGTCTCTTGAATTACAAATGAAATTTCAGAATTAGAATAGATGTCTTTTGTATTACAAATGGAATTTCTGAATTATAATCGATGTCTTTTGAATTTCAAATGGAATTTTTGAATTAAAATTGATGTTTTTTGAATTTCTAATGGAATTTCTGAATTACAATAGATGTCTTTTGAATTTCAAATGCAGTTTCTGAATTACAATTCATGTCTTTTGAATTACAAAAGGAATCTCTGAAGTATAATTGATGTCTTTTGAATTACAAAAAAAATGTCTGCATTATATTTGATGTTCTTTGAACACCTGAATTATAATTGATGTCTTTTGAATTTCAAATGGAATTTTTGAATTTCAAAAAAAGTTTTTTGAATTACAAATGGAATTTCTGAATTAAAATGTTATGTCTTTAGAATTGTAAATAGAATTTCTGTCTTTTGAATTACAAATGGAATTTCTGCATTAAAATTGATGTCTTCTGAATTTCAAATGGAATGTATGGATTATAAATCATGTCTTTTAAATTTCAAATGTAATTTCTGAATTACAATAGATGTCTTATAAACAAAAGGAATTTCTGAATTATAAATGATGTCTTTTGAATAAAAAATGGATTTTGTGCATTATAATTGATGTCTTCTTTATTTCAAATGGAATTTCTGGATTATAAATGATGTCTTTTGCATTACAATTGGAATTTCTGCATCATATTTGATGTCCTTTGAATTTCAAATGGAATTTCTGAATTAAAATTTGATGTCTTTTGAATTACAAATGGAATTTCTGTAATACAATTGATGTCTTTTTAATATAAATTGAATATTTCTGAATTCCATTTGGAAATGTTGTAGATTTTATGATAAACAAACAAAAAAATAAAATTACATATGACTATACAGTGCAAACTAAATACGAAATTTCTATTATTTTTCTACTTTTTTAAATATGCTGTGTATAACAAATTTTCCGCTTTCGTTCTTAAATTAATAAACACATCAATGAATTATAAAATAACTATAAAATAAATGAAATATTTAAAAATTATCTAAATTACCTGTTCTACCAATACCCGCACTGCAGTGCACCACAATGGGTGGCCCACGCGTATGTCCGGCCCAGGTATCACCCAGCGCTTTCACCATTTGAGCTTGTTTATCACGCACTTTTTGTAGGAAATTTAACATCGCTATTGCCGAACTGGGCACACCATAATCGGGCCAGCTTGTGAACTGCCAATGTGATACGTTCCTTATCTCTTCAGTCTGTGTGTGTGCGCGAAAAAGTCATAAAACGTATAGAATGTTTATTAAATTAATAAAAGCAACAAAATATTGTGCTAATTTTCTTTACCTTTATATTTCTCAATTCTAATGAGGCCACTGTATAGGCTTCATTCGATTCTATACTAAGTGTTCGCACATGGAAATTTCCAAATTCTAAGGAACTATCTTCAACTGGTTCCCAATATTGACCGCATTTGACGCGTCCGCGTTCCATGACGCGCGTTGTCATCACTATAACTAAACAATGTTGTTCCCAGATCATACGCCAAAAGTCTTGGGATGTCTTTGGTAATGGACCTGCAATGAGAAATGTTTTGATGCTTGGTAAAAAGTTGTAGCAAATAACAAAAAATAATTAAATAAACTAATAAAGAAAACTTTCTGGCTTGAAATATATAGTCATATTTTATTCAATATAGACTCTGCTTCCATTATAATAGATTTAGTGCTTAATTTAAGTTTTTAAAGTCTTTTAAATTTATCAAGTTTTATGAAATTTTTCTAAGGCACATTGAAAAACAGACACATTCGGGCTTTCTGTCACAGATTTCAATCGAATTGCGATAGGATTTTAGTATAAATATTTCAGATTACGGACAACCTCACTTGACAATTCATTCCTGAGATAAAATTCTTCGCTGAGACAATTATTTATTAAGACAATTCTGTCTGAGACAATTTTTCGCCAAAACAATTCTTCTCCGCACAATTCTCACCTAGAACTCTTTTTCGAGAAAATTATTTCCCCGGATAATTTTTCACCACTATAATTCTTCGCATTAATATTAATTTCTATACAATACTTCGCTTAGACAATTCTTTACCGAGAGCTCTTGGGAGACGGCATTTCAATTCAATTTTCAAATTGTCGATTTGTGTACGATTTTGTGATTCCAGCGAGTTTATTTTCCAAATTCGTATTTCGCAGAAAACTCCATATGGATTTTCTCATCCAACAGTGCATTTTTAGGGGTTGATGTTTTCAATAAAATTATATAAATAAAATTCATACAAAGTCATTGTCAGTCTAAAGAACGTATTTTGCACGAACTCGAAAAAAATTGAATATATCAATTTTACAATTTTACATATATAAAAGTACGACGATACCCTCAACTAAAAAAAGGCCATACCGCCTATCTACATTTTGAATTATTTCAATCCCTAGTAGAAATATCGGTAAATATTGTATTTTTACCTTATGATAATCTGACCGGTCATATAACTAACATGCTCGGATGAAGATCATATCAACGCCTCTTATGAAAACCGACACGTTTCATTTTTCTTACGAAAAATAGCACATTAAAAAAATGTTTCTTTAAAACAAGCATATGTTTATTTAATCCACGAAAAGAAACAGTAAATTAGTTTAGTCACGAAAAAAACTTATGCTCATTTTCTCCACGAACAGAAGAATAACTTAATCTTTCCCACGAATAGAAACACATTTATATTTTTTCTACGAACAAAAGCACATTTTTAATTTCAACACGAATAACAGCATATATGTATTTTCGATACAGATATCCCAATCGACAATTTTTTGGGTAAGAAGGCACAAAATATTAATGATGATGGTGGTAGTGTATTTTGACCAAATGAAACTTGATGAAACTGTTCCAATGAGTAATAGATTCACATCCAGGTGCGTCATTGGAACTTTTTTTTATGAAGTTCTTCTAATGGGGATAATTACAATTGCAGGTGCGATTTGGCCAGAACCTACTTGCGTCAATGTCCAATGACACAAGTGGGTTCTGACCAAATCCCAAAAGAACAAATTTTTCCAAAAAGAAGAACAATGACGCAAGCAGGTTCTGAACAAATCCCAACGTAACCCAAATTTCCAAAAACACAAGTGTGTTCTGATCAAATCCCGAAGGAACATTTTTTTCCAACTCTGTTTGCTCCTGTGCATAAAACAGCCTACTGATATAACTTTCTTGAAGAAATATATATGCTTTTATTCTTGGCGCAATGATAGATGTGCTGTTTTTCGTAGCTAAATGTAAGTGTTTCTTTTCGTGGTGAAAATAAAGTTATGCTTCGTTTCCTGAAATTGAACTTATGCTTTCTTTCTTTTCGTAGTTACGTGCTGTTTTTTCGTAAGAAAATTGAAACGTGTGGGTCTTCGTAAGAGGGTTCGATATGTTTTCTAATAGGGAAAATACAAAAAACAAATCGATTTTACCAAAAGATGCCACACATATTACGGCCAATATAATTTGCAAATATATTTAAAAGTGTAGGATTGTGGTAATTATTATTTTTTGAAATAGATCTGTAGTTTACACATGAAGAAATGGAAACTCAACTATTAAACTACACGAACTAAATTCAATATAATATTTTTTATTTTCCTCGAAGCACAAATATTTACATTTAATATAATCGCAAAATTTTATAGTAGCATTTAAAATTCCTCGTGGGGGAACGACCTAAGTCTCCGCGACAATTTATTCTAGATTATATATGTGGTATTGATTGTTTTGAGCGGTATGAGTATCTCGTCTAAATAGAAGTTTAAGTAATAAATTTAAAACAATTACTGCATATGTTGACGATTTTCTTTAGGAAGTTTCCAATTCAAATTGTCATTTCCCTGGTTTGCCATTTCTCCATTTACTAATCCTGAACAGTTCAATAAACATTTATGCTCCGCTTGTTACGACAAACATTTTTCAATATTCAAACGCCAATCAGTCCAGAAGACTGTGAACCGAAAGCAAATGTTTCTGCGTAATTAACAGCATGACATTTAAATATATCTTCTGCTGCATCAGCCGTTTGTCTATTAAATAAATAATCAATGTGCGGAGCAGCCCACTTAGTGAAAGCATTTGTATGACTTCATTGCAAACCAAA
Organism: Dryomyza anilis; assembly: GCA_951804985.1. Taxonomy (NCBI): domain Eukaryota; kingdom Metazoa; phylum Arthropoda; class Insecta; order Diptera; family Dryomyzidae; genus Dryomyza; species Dryomyza anilis. The sequence goes on along the minus strand of OX638130.1, from coordinate 122,046,367 downwards.
ATCAATAACTGCGCTGCACACACAAGGACGTTCGTTAACATCATCGTCGTGGCCGGAATGGACTCGTGCACAAAGATGAGTCCATGCGACACTTGTGCGCTTATTTATCATGTCGGAATTATTGATGTGGCGCGGCACTCACTATGCAGCATGTCCTTGACACAACTGCGCCAAACCAAGTGTACAAAAAGAACAGAAAACAAAAATTTGAAATTAAGTTGGGCGCACATGACACGCATAACAAATGCGTTTGGCATATTTTAAAGACGACATTTTGAAGTTTTCACTCTGCTTAATTTAGTATTTGTCAGTTGAAGTTGTTGTTATTAAGTACCTTGAGTTGAAATATAGGCATTCTTCTGCTTGTAGCCATCAACGAAATTGGCATTAATATAGTCGGAGTTCTCTTCGCCATTTTCCTGCGCCAGCACCACTCGGCTATGATCATAGCAGAGCACATCTGTGTACCGATTCTTGGTCAGATTATTACGCATTCTGCAACGGGGGAATACAGAAATAAAACAATTAATATAAATGCCTGAAAGCCTTAATTTCTTCACTTACTTTGCATGCACGAAGGTGCCCTCCGGCGCCCTGCTGCGTATCTCGCCATATTCCTGTATCAAGCCATTGCGTCCACGCTCCCTCACCATTTGAACAATTTGTTCAATTGTTTTTGGATCTCCCTCTGCCCCGGCCAGACTGTCGTCATCACTAAAACCCGACGAGGCACTACTTGGCGGATTCTCCGACCAAAATTCACTGCTTATCGTCGTTGTGTTGGAGCCACCGCCGTTCAGCACCACTTCGCTGCTGTTGACTGTTAGGCGGCTGGCGTTGATGTTGGTGCCGTTTGTCAGCGATGCAGTTACTGCTGCTGTCGCCTTTGTTGTCGCCGCTGTTGGTGTTGTTTTGTTGCTGGTTGTAATACCGTTGATTGTTATATTCTCGTTGGGTTCGTCCTCGTCGTCGTTGCTGCCCGCAATGATGCCACGTTCGCAATTGTTGGTCGCGTCTGTTGCTATTGCTGTCGCTGCAATTGTGATGTGATTGTTGATGGTGATGCCGCTGCTGTTGTTGCTGCTGCAGTTCAGTGCCGGTTGCCCGATGTTGGCCAGTAGTTCGTCTTCACGATTCGTCATCGATTTGCGGCAATGTTGCAACCATGTGGAGTGATCGTTCAACAAGGTGCCGCCTAAGAGTGTGGGCAGCGCTTTGCGTGGCACGTGCAGACTCAGTGTGGGAACGGACACCGTGAACACGCGCTCGCGCAGTTTTTCGCGCACAAACAAACGCAGTATCTTGAAGGGTGCCTTAAACCATAGGGGCGCCGTCACGATTAGCACCTTTTTCAGACGTGCTGGATAGCCACCCTGCAAATAGAAAACAAACACGGTTAAAATGGCAGCAAATGATTTCAGAAAATAGATAAAATGTTTTAATTGCAAAAATAATTATAACTGTGCTGTTGTTGTTATGGGCAACACAAGAATTACGAACTAACTGACTATTCGTGTTTCAGCCAAATGCAGCTAATGAGTTTTCGTGGAAAAAAAACAGTCGCTCGTTTTAAAATAAAACTCATTGGCATTTCGAATTCATTGATAGTATATATTCAGCTGCAATTGATGTCTAAAATTCAGAGAAATTTTTAATTATTAGAACATTTTGCGCACGCAAAGCTAAGTTTAGAGAGTTTGCAATTGCGTTATAATTGGGTTGTGGAATTGATATTGGGAGCTGGTATTTTTGGAAATAGTTCTAAAAAAAAACGAATAAAAATTTAATTAATTTTGTGTTATAAAATTACCAATATTATATAAATTCCATTTGGATAAATAAGGTAAGTAAAGTAAACCTATTAATAATTAACGGAAGTGTACCACACCTTCGTCACATGAACCTCAGGTCCTTTTTTACATTACCGATGATATCAAAAGAAAATGCAGTTTTTATCCGTATTGTCGTTGTGGTTTTATTTACAACTTCTTTGTTCTATTTGTATTTGTTGTATTAAGGGTTTCTTTTCAGTCAGAATTAAGTGTAAATTCAAAATTTATTCAAATTTGCAAAGCATTATGTCAGTTAGTGTAAAGAGTTACCTGTGTGGAAATTGGTAAAGGTTAGCCTTATTTCGCATCCGTCCCTGATCAGAATACGATAAGGCATTCCTACCAAAGGCCACCTGAAATGATCCTGATCAGGATTGACTAGCGTAATCTTAATTTGAAATCTACGTAAGGAAACCTGAGAAAATCTTTATCTAAAGCATATTTAATGGATCCTGATCTGACACTTATGAAAAAACTGTTGGATATCGTATTAATTGAGATGTTCTTAAAAGCCTTTTATAATATAATTCGCTGAAAAAAAACTTATTCTAATAAAATATTCGAATAAATAAACTAGCTGGACCCGTGCACGACTCGTGCAAAAAATGTTGTGAATGAAAGGATATGGAGTGATTTAATTAATACAAAGAATATTTTTAGTATTTATTTTTGCAAATTTGATTGAGTTTGTTAACTTTTCCTGGGTTTCTACGACATATATTTCAAATTTTAAGGAATTTGGTGCAGAGGTTTGAAATTTAATTTTGGTATGGTGAATTTTGGTATGGTGATTTTTAGTGTGGTGAGTTTGGTGTAGTGAGTTTTGGTTAGATAAGTAACATCAACATTTAAAGTTTAATTAGAATCGATAACATTTGTACTAAGGTACAGCATTTTGAATTTATGGGATGTATGGCAGGTGCCACTCCCCTTTCTCCAATCTGGTTAATTTTTAGTTTAGGAGTTCAGAATAATTTGTATTTACATCGAATAATATAAGGTCAGGATAAGGGTAAGATCAGGAAGCCTAATCAGGCAACCTGATCAGGATAGCAAATTCGAATAGCGACACGATTTGAATCAGGCACTGATGTGAACCCCTGATCATTACCTTATTGCAGAATCGAGCAGCCTGATCAGACAATGATCGCCCCCTGAAGTAAATTTCTACTCGGGTTGGCCTATATAGATTTCTAGAGTATATACGTTGTTTACACCCAGAAAAAATTCTTCTTCAAAATCCATTAAAATTGGTCAATAGGGCAATTATTGATTTAATAGTATACAAAAAATAAATCTTTTCATATAAACTCAATGGCAATGTCATTGTATTTTCTAGTATTTAATAATAATTTATCCTATTGACTATTTTTAATAGTAAAAAACTATTATTTATATAGTATTTTTTTCTGGGTGTAGTATTGAAAATTGTCGTAATCGGTCAATGCTGATTTGGATATATATTTCAGATCAGCATCACAGCGGATATAGCGGTTTTAGGACATTATAACTTGGATGATACTAGAAAAACGGGAGATTTTTACTTTACCGGTCGAAATGGATATTTTTTTGAATATCTCAAATTACTTATTCACATAACATTAATTTTACTAAAACCCCAGCACGAAATGACATCATTGACGACAAATTCATCAATGACAAATCGAGGACATTCGAAAATTTGACATTGATGAACATGTGTACAATTATTTCATAAATGACATTGCATTAATGTTGTCATACACCATATGTCATGTATACATATATCAAGAACATTGTAAAAATTTGTCATTGATAAAATGTTATTGATGACGTCATTGATGAAAATTAATATACACGTGTTGTTATTTTGTGTTCGATGTCACCTTCCCATATTATTCATAGGCAAATGGAGGGACCAATTTTTATAGAAGCGAGATGATAAGCAGTAGTAATGTTGATAGATGATGGCCGTTATTAAAGTAGGTTATTGACATTAGCAAGTACACATACTATTCCAAACGAGAACAGAAGAAAATAATAAAAAAAAAAATTTACTAAAAAAAATATATGTATAACACACATTTGTACTTCCTCGATGAATGACGTGCATGACATCGTTAATGCCACATCATGCATGAATCAGAGGACATTTGTATGAAAATATCATCCAATCTCTGCAGGGCGAAAATGCTATCGGTCATCTATGTTACTGACCTGACTGGGAATCATTGAGGAATCATTGGTGACATTTTCTGCTGGAAACATATCGTTCATTTACTCTATTAAAAACTTTAAACGCATTTTCTGCAAAATCGCTTTTTAAGTTATTACACTCTTATAGTAAATGAGCAATATGCAAAAAATGTTTACTTGCGAACGGATATTTTAGTACCCTAAACATTCAATTCATGCATAAATATGGGTACTCAAATAAAATAATTTCACTAAAAAAATATAAATAGTAAGTTTACTTTTTTTAGTATATAACCTAGAAACTGCGTAATAACATTTATATTATTTTATCTTGTGCTGTTTTTTTTTATATAATTTTTTTATAACGAAATCGTGTCACAAATGCATTCAACCTTCACCCAAATGAATCACATGATGAGCACATAAAACATGCAACATAGTGGTTGCAAATAAACTTTGTTTACATTTCCCAAGAAAAATCTGTTTTAATGCACTCCACAGATGTGCTGCAAGCAAGTAAATGATATTAAATAATTACAAATTAAAGAGCCGTGTATTTGATTTGAGTAGAACGACATCATATGATTTGTATTTACCTAAGTTGGCTTCTTCTTCTCTCGACATAACCTAGTTTGTGTGAATTAACAGAAAGCATAGATTACGATATCCTCCGAATAACATTTAGTTGTTGCAATAAAAAACGTTACAATTGCATTCAAAGTGATTAAGGTCAAAATGAAGTAGGTTAATGTGGTGCACATGGTTGCATATGACATATGACTGAAGGAAGGAAGAACATTTTAAAAATAGACAGCATCAACATTGATACAGGGAGGGAACAAAGAAAGAACTCACAAAGGGAAAACACTTCTTTTTTCAATGATGGTATTAACTCGCGCTCCTCGAAAGTGAATTTCAAAACATGCTCAAATAATAGATTTTTTTTAAGATATTATATATTGTATAAAAGTACAATTGAACCATTTAGTTGCAAAAACTAAATGGTTCAAGTTGTAAAAACTAAATGGCCAAGTTTCAACTTGGCCGATAAATCAATAAAAATTGTATAAATTTGTAAAATTGAAGTTAAAAAAACAAACCACATTGTATAGTATATAGGGAAAAAAAGAACAAAAAATTAAAATATCTGATATTTTGATTGATTTTTTATATACCAAATTTCATTATATTCTATGAAAAAGGAAATAAATATAGATTTAAGATTTTATTCTTCATCCTTCTATGTAACTTTCATCCTTCTATGTAACCTTATTACCAGGGCTAACAATTATATGAATGAAAAACTATGAAAATATGTATGGATTATAGACTAAAAAACGAGACAAATATGGATCAAAATTTAATTATGCATATAAATTTTGTTTTATTTTAATTATTCTGCCCTCTCATGAAATTTTTCTTTGTAAAAATAAAATTTTACTGAAAAAAAAATTTTTTTTTTCAAGCAAAATTATTTTTCTAATGCCCGATTTACATGTGTATCTTCTGTGAAAATGTAATTTACCTAGGATTACATTTTTTCAAAAATTCATATAAAAAAAGCAATGTTTTGAAAAAATGCCACCTTAGGCTATACGGTGTTTCTCACAAAAAATACAATGTAAATCGGGAATAAGGTTATATTTTAACCTGATCCCGAGTGGAAATTTAGTTTAGGATGCGATTATTGTCTGATCAGGCAACCTGATTTCAAGTCCGGCAATGATAAGGAGTTTTCATCACTGCCTGATTCAAAACGTGACGCTATTCGAAGTTGTTATCCTGATCAGGTTGCCTGATCAGGCTTCCTGATCTTACCCTTGTATAATTCGATGTATATTTAAATACTTCTTTACTGCTTTTACCAGCTTTCGAGACTTTTCAAACAAAAAAATAGTTTTGTGAACAAAGGTATCTCAAAATTTTTGCAATTACAAAAAGTCAACGTTTTGAGATATTTCAAATTTTTAAAAATGTTTAGAATTTTTATATCTCTTGCATTTGTTTAACATTTATTTATTAGAATATTTTATTTGAATAATTTTCCTACCCAATTTTATTATAAAAGGTTTTTAATAAAATCTCGATCATATTATATTAATACGATATCCAATAAGGTTTTTTTTCATAAGTGTCACATCAGTTTTCATCAAGTAAATTTTATATCCGTTTTTTTATGAAGGTTGGATCATGTTGCCTTACGAGGATTTAAAATTATGATTACACTGATCAGTATCATTTCAGGTGGCCTTTGGTAGGGATGCCTTATCGTGTTCTGATCAGGGACGGATGCGAAATAAGGCTAACCATAGCCAATTTCCACTCGGGATGTTGATTGAATGGTATTTTTCGTATGTAAACAAATGGGTGAAACTGAACCATTACGTGTTTGAGTTAATTACAAAAAAATCACACAAACACACAAAATAATTCCTTGTCTTACAGTTGTTTCAACGAATATTCAGTTGCATTTATCAAATATAGTTTGCCTTCACTGAAAATAATTTGTGGCAAACAATAGCATGAAGCATAACCAACTATTGGTTGAAGCAACTGCGACATTGTTAGTTGTTGCTACGACAACTAATTTTAAAATGAGACATAACCAATATTTGGTTGAGGCAACCTATTTTTGTTTATATTGACTAAATGATTTAACATTGGGTTGTTACAACCAATATTTATTTGATTCAACTGCGAAATCCGCTGTTTTGTATAAAAACATTGACAGAGCAGGACAATATCAGTCTCACAAGCATCAGATTTTTCGCTCGTTTTTTTGCTGCTGCGTGTAAAGCAAACTTGGAATTGTTTTATCTATTATATCTGTCTGTGTAGTTTTTTCATGCCCAATTACACTTTATTCAACAAGAATACTATGAAGAGTTCTTGATGTTTGGTTACAATCTGTTGTATTTCGTATTTTCAAACACAAAGTCTGGGTCACAATGAGTGTCGACAATTTCCGATGAAGTATGTAAAGTTCGTAAATTGCCGACGAATCGTTGTGCAGCTGACTTCGTGTAAATTGGTTGATTTCGTGTACTTAAATTGGCTACCACAACAAACAATCCCCGATTGTTTGGTTGTGTCAATTGTATTCATATGTTGTGAGAACTGATACGAGGTGTTGCAACAACTGAATCAGTCGAAAGTTGACAGAACTAAATAAATCGATTGGCAAAAAAGACGGTTGCCCCAACTGATTCGTTCTATGTATTAAATATTGAATATGTAAATCCATATAAAAGCGAGCACTGCTTATTACCAGGGCTGGCTTTTATATGGATTTACATATTCAATATTTAAATACATATTTTATGAATTTTTAGGTAATATTCCATATATTTGAATTAATCTATATAAATCCATATTTTTGATAAAAACTGACTCATACGCCTCAATTTCGACAAATTTTCACTAAAATTTTGACTTTTCAAACAAATTTGGAGTGGAATGGATAAAATCAAACAATCTTACTGCAGGAAACTATATCTGGATATCAATACAGGATACAATAGATTATGTTTTGTAACAAATTTGATTGGGTGTAATGCAAAAGCAAGGTCACAGTGACCTGATTGATTTAGAAAGTTCATTCCCAATATACAAAAGAGTTCATTTGTTTTTTTTTTTTGTAATTAACTCAGAAACAAAATGATGCAGTACAAGACATTTGTTTACATACGAAAAATACTATTCAATCAACATCAGATTATAGCCTTATTCCCGATTTACATAGTATCCTCTGTGAGAAACACCATATCGGGTTGCATTTTTTCAAAAATTGCTGTTTTTATATTAATTTTTCAAAAATTTAATCCTGATACATCACATTCTTCACATATGAAACAATTGTAATCGAGCATTCGAAAAACAATTTTGTTTGAAAAATATATTTTTTCATTTCATATATCGATTATCAAAAGGAATTTATTAAAATGCAATATTGATTGTATAATTTAGTAAAAAGTTTATAGAATTTATTACTATTTAATTTTGAGAAAGTGCGTATTTTACTTTTAAAGTAGTGATTTTTAGTGCATATACTTCATATATGGATGATTTTGATACCAAATGAAGCGTAACAAACTATGACAACAATAACTCACTTTTGAATAAATATGGACTTGGATGTTTTCCTTTTTTTTGTACAAAACCCTCAAGTACTGTATACATTTATATAATGTTTGTTCTTTTAAATTTTTCAAACTCAAAAAAAAAAAAAAAAAAAAAAACCAGCAAATATTAAAGGCTAAATAAAACCTTAATACAATATCATATATTTCTAAATATAAAAATAAATTAACTCGTTCCGTGGGCTGGCGTTATATTGTGCTAATAAGGTGAAATGGGTGGTAATAACGTCGTGATAGTGGAATGGCTGTTGACTGGCTTGTGCTATTTAAGGCCGGACACGTGTAAACAGTAAATTTTTATTTAGTAATATTTTTTGTAATCAGATTCAATGGAATTTATATATTCTTCAAGTAAACATGATTTAATATTTATAGAATTTCTTATATGGATCAAACAAAAAAGTATTCTCAAATATACGCAAAATACCATTAGGTTAATTATATTTAAAGCATCTTAAAAATAATGTATGTCATAAATATATTGTCACAGTGAGTAATATTTATGATGTGGCATTGAATTTAAAATCTCAGCCTACGTTCATTAATTTAAAAAGTTCGTTTTAAAAATAATTAAAATTCACTTTCTACACAGACATGCGATAGAGATAAAGAGGCTGTAATTGTGCGTTGGTTTGTATTTGTTTCAATTCAAATGTAGTTAAGCAGATTAAGTAATATGTGTTTGCGACCCTGTATAATAAGGAAAGTGGGTATTTTAAGAGGCATATAAGTATTTTTTTTTATTTAGTTTTGTTACACGCAAAAACTGCTAATGCTCTTAAAATTATTGCGGCGGTACGTAGTTATTTTTGTTGTTATACAATTTTAAAGCAATTAAAGAAATAAACTAATGTAGGTGGCTGGCTGGCTGTGTCATGGTTTATTTTTGTTTTTGCAAACTAAGTGGCTTGCAAATAATGTAAATCTATTAATTTCAGCATATATGCAAATTGTGTCAAGTAAGAGAAACAATGACAGGCCTCTTTTTTTTTTTGTTTGGCATGAAAACTGTTTGGTTCTACGGAAAAATGTTATTGATGTCCACAAGAGAGAAAAATATGTTTAAAGTTTTCGTTATATAGGAGGTACTTTTTTTCTAATCACGCCCATATTCTACGTAATGATTATAATTATACTCTACTCCTACGAGGTCAGGAGTAATATCATTTTTAAAGTTATGGTTATATGGGAGGTGCCACGCCCATACTCTTCAAATAAATGGTTTTTTTATAAGAGTGTTACAAAAGTTTTTTTTAAATAAAACAAAAACGGTTTTGGATATCAATGAAATTCTTTATTCCTGTAAAAGTACGCTCGATGCCATTATGTATGGAACTCGATTTCTTTTGCATGGCCACCACGGGCACGCTTGCAGAAGTCCAGACGCTGAACCCAATTTTCGACGGTTTTCAAGCATAAATCGGCCGACACTGCTGCAAATTTACGTTCGATATTCGTACAAAGTTCATCAATCGTTGGCATAGACCATAGACTTGACGTAGCCCCACAGGAAATAGTCTAACAGCGTCAAATCGCACGATCGAGGCGGCCAATCGACTGGAGCATTTCGTGAGATAACACGTTCTCCAAACTTGGTTTCCAATAAATTGATTGTGGCATTCGCTGTGTGGCTGTTGGAACCACATGTTCTCCAAGTCCATATCATCCAATTGGGGCCAAAAATATTCGGTTATCATTGAGCGGTAACACAGTAACGTGCCGGTCTTGATCATCACGGAAGAAGTATGGCCCAACCCAATTCACGAACATACGACGCTTCTGGTGGCTTCAGTGGCATGAAATGGCAAACCTTACTGAAGACAAATGTCAAGAGAGCGGTAAGAAATATGCCGTCGTTTGCTGTCCCTGTCGCTCTACTTTTGTAGCGTCCCTGTTGAAAAACCCTTTATTTTGAATTAGCACTTCAGTTTAGTTTTTTTAGGGGGAAATCTTTTTTTTTTACTCTCGTTTCGGTTCCAGTAATGATTTTAATAACGGATTTAAGTTGAATTATGAAATTATTTCATTATAGCAGTTCGAATTAATTATATCATGTTCGGGTTTTGTATTAATTATAGTTTGTGTACATATTTTCCATAATTTAAACAAAAAAAACGAATTATTTTACACACCAAAGAAATTAAAAATGAATTTACTTTCAATCAAAATTAACGTTTTTTGTCATCAAATATCGAATTGAATTCGTTTATTTTTAGTATTGTACTAATATTTAAGTACTATACTAATATTTTAAATTGAAATATCGAATAATGGAGAAACAGCAAAAAAACAAATTTGATAGAATTGAAAATTTAATTTTATTTGTATTATTTATTCATGGTTTGGAAAGATCATGAATAAATATTTCTTCAGAATATGTTCATTATTAGGAATTTTTGTATCACAATAAATTTACGAATATATGAAAATTCACTGGAAATATTTTCGTAGCATGAATTTTCTTTCGTCGGAATTTTCTTCCATATATACATAAAAATATTTCGTCCGAAAATTGTTGAATTGTTGAGGATTTTTAAATTGAAAATACTTTTTGGTTCACAAAAAAAAAAATTGCATCCTATTATTCTGCTAATCCTCCACCTCCATTCCTCTTCCTCATTCTTTGAAAAGGTGGAGTTCAGGTAACATCTTTGAGAATATTGAGTAAACCAAACCTAAATCTGGGTATTTTCCAGCTCCTTTTTTATACTTCTGGTGATTTATGAAACCTTAACGATGATCCAACATTCAATATAAAATCATACAATAAGAAAATGATCAATCTGTTTTTTTTTCTGATTTTTGTACAAAAGTTTCTGTTTCAAAAATAAACTATTTTCAGTGTACATCGGTTTCAAACTATTCGGATTAACGATTTATTTATGGTTTTTGTGTAATAGTTTCAGATTTCAAAATTATATGGTTTTAACACGGAAAAAAATCATCAATATGATGAATTTATTCATAAATATTATGATTTTTTCACCAACTACCAGATTCATCATATTGATACCACCGTTCATTAAATGACATATTGATGAATATATTCATTATATACATAAAATTATTCGTACTATCGAACATCATAGTAAATAACGAAATATTCAATACAATGAATTTGAATCAACATATTGATGAATTTTTTTATAATATTTATGAATATAATATTTATTACGAATTTAAAAAAAAAACATTTTTTTTTTTGAAAATAATTATAAAAAAAGTTTTGTAAAAATTTTATTTAAAAATAACAGAAAAAAAAATTGTCAAAAAAAATATATATTTCAAAAAAAAAATTATTTGAAAAAAAAATGTTGTAAACATTTTATTTAAAAATAACAGAAAAAAATTATCCGAAAAAAAATATTTTTTTCGTAAAAATTTGAAAAAAAAAATAAAATTTCAAACACAATTTTTTTTTAAATATATTTTTTATAAATATAAATAAAGTCGTAATTATAAATAAATATATCGTCGTTGTAGAACGAAAGGTTACCAAATACATTTTATGAAAAACATAATTTTCGAGTTTGTTGATTAATATTATAAAAAGTAATTGATGAATTTTTAAAGTTGAAAAATCAACTAATAGATTGACATTTTCTTATCATGAGATCATCGATTAAAAATTGACAGATTTATAAAGATTTTTGTAAATGAATATTTGACTTTTCGTTCTACAACGACGATATTATAAAACATTTTACTAATTTATGAATGTCGAGCAAACATATATGAATGAAATAACATACAAGAACTACTTGAGTAAGGCAAAAATGAACGACAAATAAATATTATGATTGATATTTGGTTTGATGAACAGTATTCTTCAATATGAAGTAAAATATGTTGTATTTTATATTTTGGTTCATTAATATGATGAAACGTATTCTACACATACAATTCAACATATTGAAGAACACTTTTTCGACAGTTACCAAGTGTTCATCAAATTTATGAACGCATTCATAACATTGATGTCGTTAATCATTAAAATTATGAATGGTTCTTCAATAAAACGAATTATGGTTTAAAGAACGGAATTCATCGATATGATGTACATTTTTTTCGGTGAAATTAATATAGGTTTTTGTTGTCAGTAATGATTGATTTCAGTCGATTTAGGATATCGCTTTATTTGTGATTTCTGTATAAAGGCTTTGGTTTTAAAAATGAAAAGGTTTTCGGAAGAGCTTTTAATCAGTTTTGAACTCGGTTTATTTCTGACGTTTGTTTCAGTTACTAATATTTGACCATTTTAAATGATTTTGATTTCGTTAACGATTTCAATCGATTTTGTAAATTGGTTTATTTCTGATTTTTGTATAAAGCGTGCGTTTTGAATTTATAATGGCATTGTTTTCTGCATTGGTTTTAATTGATTTTTGGTTTATAACTGATTTTTGTATAATGTGTTCGTTTGAAAAATTAAACGGCTTTAATTACGATAATGTTTTGAATTGATTTTGATTTGAATTGAACAGTTTATTTCTTATTTTTGTACAAAGTTTCAATTTTAAAAATGAGACATATTTAAATGGAAAACGGGGTTTTAGATTTCGTGACAGCTTTCAATAACTGTTTTTTAAAATGCAATTCTTAGCTGTTTTTGGAAATGTTCTTCATTAATTTATATTTGATAAAATTTAGCGCAAGTTCTGGTTAAAAGATTAATAATGTTTTAGCAGAATTGAAAATGATTATTTAAAAAACACACATAGTTCGCAGAATGTCGTATGTATCTGCGAGTTGCAGAAAGAAGCAACAAACTGTCAATAAAAGGCTGTAATGTTTATATACGAAACAGAAAGACATACATACAAAGGAGCTGTACAGCCAAACATATGTACAGTCGACTGACTGACTGACTGACTGTCGTTGAGCTGAGTCTGTTCGACCAGCAGAATGACAGACAGACGGGCAGGCAGGTTGTAGCGCATACAAAAGCATTCCACCACCTTGTTCGGAATCACATTCAGCGCTCTATACCACCTACACATTCTGTGAAACAAGTGTCGGCGACGACGACAACGACGATGGCTAAGTTGATGACGAGGCAGGCAAACGAAGAATGAAAGCAAAAAACAAAAAAAAAAAAAAGAAATTGTGAGTGAAATTTAGACCCTCGTCGCACCTCCGGCATTTTATTTTATTTCACTTTGAAGTGGCTGCCTGAATTCCCACCCACTGCAGGCGCACAGCACTGAAGCCAGATGATTTGACGAGGGAGCATCTCGGAATCTCGCACAGAAACAAATTAATAAAAGAGCCATACAACAAAAATGCAAAAATATTAACAACAATTTGTCAAGTTGTATGAATGGTTGGTATTCATTTTGTAGGTTGTATATGGCACAAACACAGAAAAACAAAAAAAAAAACAGACTAAAATGGCTCGTTATTGAATTTTCGAGTTTATGCCATTTATGGGTACAGCAAGCAGGCAGCAGATACCATGAAGGTTATTTTGGAACATAATACGTATCTCAAAAAATAGAAGAAACAAAAAATACAATTTTTGGCAACAACAAAAAAAAAAGATGTAGGTTGGAGCGCAGACACGCTGACGACAGACGAATTTTCTTTCGAATTGAAAGCGGCCTATATGATTTTATTATAGACTCCTCATCATCAGCAGCATTTTCAACATCATTCGCATAGAGAGTATGTCGAGTGAATCTCAACTATGTGGGCAATGCACGAATAAAATTCACCGTCGTTTTTATTATTGTGGGTTATTTTTAAATATAAAAAAAGAAAATTACCAAAAAAAAAGAACTAAATCTGCGCAAAATAAAATTAAACTAGTTGCCAATTTTTCAAAATTGCGTAAATATATTAAGTATTTATTACCTGCTGTTGTTGCAAAACGACCGCTCAACTGCCTGAGTAGTTCAGAGAATAATTGATTTTTTGCATCTATTGTCGGATGCTGCTTTTGTCGCAATTGAAGTTTTTTTTTGTTTTCAAAAAATTCACTTTCGTTTGTTTTATATATTTTTTTATATTTTTTCAGTTCACTGCAGACATTTTATAAAATTTAATTTATATTTCTTTCTTTTATAAAAGTCTCACTATTTAGTACAATTAAAATTTTTGTTAAAACATTTATTTTATTTTAGAGCAATATTAATTTGTTGACATATTTTTCTTTTTATTTGCATTTTTTTTTTCAATTTTATTTAACGCTTTATTTAAGGGTGGCCGTGCCGCATACCAACTTTAGGTCACGTTTCATATTCAAATTGGAAAATTTTTTCTGTTTTGCAAATATCTAGAATAGTTTAATATTTTCACGTCGTTTAGAATTATTTGTAACAGCAATATTTATTTTTTTATTAAAACTTATTTATTTTATATATTTATTATAAATATTTCATATGTTTCTTGAACAAAAGTCACTCGTTAATCGACGCCGAATACCGTTTGATAGACAATCTTCGAATGCAAAATAATTCTGTCTCTTCTCTGTGCTTGATACGTACGTATTTCGTCGTTTTGCTTTTGCAGACAAATCTTGCAGTCAGAGGTGGTTTCCGAGTCTATTCGGAATCTAGAGACAAAGGCGCACAGACAGACGATAGTACCGCGCGAGAGGGTTGAAAAATTGGTCGTCTTTTACTGCTGGTCTCTGTGGCGTGGTTTTAAAAGTTCGAATTGCTTTGCAGCTGTATATGCGGCACATGCGAAACTTTTCGCAATTGAAACGAAACCAAAATGTGGGGAAACACTATGGAATTGGAACAATGAAATTTAGAACTGTAACGGTAATGGTTACTTAGGAAATTTTTACATTACAATGATTATTGAATCGAAGAATACCTAACATTCAAACTATAATGTTGAAAATGTAGAATTCAAAGTTTTATTTTGTAATCACCCAACCCAATCATATAAAATATAAGAATACTAATCTTGTCGTTATTTTATAAATCGTCATTGTCGAGCATCATTTTCGACGTCTCATTTTATCCGTTTACTGTACAGTTTACGGGTCTGTAATACGCCACGTTTAAGATATCCTATTACGTATTTGCTGCATAGATGCCAACTTCGTGGGAAAAATCATTTTTTAAGAATTTTTTAATTGGATTTCCCTCGAGATTTTTCAATTCAGCGAGGGATTTTTCAATTCATGAGGATGTTTTTTTTCGCACACGTTATTTTTATTATTTGGCGTGTATTTTTAAATTATAGGAATACTAATTTGTCTTTATTTTATAAATCGTCGTTGTAAAACTAAGCAAATGCCAAAATATGAAGGTACTTATTTTGTTTATACCAATGAAAATGTCGATACTGTATGAAAAACGGAGTCGAACATCATTTTCGATGTCCCATTTTATCCGTTTACTGTACAGTTTACGGGTCTTTAATACGCCACTTTTAGGTAACCTATTACGTACTTGCTGCATAGATACCAACTTCGTGAGAAAATCCGTTTTAAGGGTTTTTTTATTGCTGAGAGATTAGAGATTTTTTTTTCCCTCGAGATTTTTTAATTCAGCGAAGGATTTTTTCGCACACGTTATTTTTTAAAATATAACAAAACTAATATTGTCGTTATTCAATCGAAAAATACCTAACTTTCAAATTATAATGTTGGAAATGGAGAATTCAAATGGGATTTATTTTGTAATCACCCAATCATATAAAATATAAGAATACTAATCTTGTCGTTATTTTATAAATCGTCGTTGTAAAATTAAGCAAATGTCAAAATATGAAGGTGCATATTTTTTTCATACTAATGAAAAACGAACAAATGTTGTGAAAATTACTTCAGACAAAATTTTTGGTAGCATCAGGACAGTTCAGAAACATTTTTTTCGAAGGATTTCAAGCAGACAAAGGCGCACAATGTTGCACTAGTGACCAACATTGACAAAAACAAACGTTGTAATCTGTTAAAAATGTTAATGCAAATGGATAGATAATATTTCACTTTAGAGAAATCCAAATTTTTGTTGTAAAGTTTTGGTGTATTCATTTGCTACACTTTGAGAAACGTGACACTGCAAAACAAATATTTTATTAAAACATTTTGTATATTTGTATTTGGTAAATGCTAAGATTTTTTAAAAATTCTGTTTTTTAAGAATATGAACATATTTTACAATTAAATAAAGGTCTAAGTTTTGGCAATCCGGTAGCAATTTTTTTTGCAAATATTCACAACATGTGTTAAGTGCTGTATGGAGACGCAACACTCTGAGGAGCAGTTTGTATCCAAAGCTGTGATTTTGCCACCTAAATACCAGAAAATGTGACACCCTCCCGAGATAAAATTGCTGGCATTTTTTAGAAATATATTGGGCATCTTTCCGGCAAACGCACAGATAAATGGAATATTTTGAGAATTATTTATCATGTTATAACATTTTGTGGAATTTTATTGCATATTCACGGCATATTTTGGGAAGCCGAAACCGAAGGTAAACCACAGAAAACTTCAAAATCTATAAACCGAAACGATTAGTGATTTTGATTTCGATTTTAAAACTTTAAATGCATTTCTTAAATAAGAAAAATCATAAATACGTTGTTTTAGATGTAAAGTAAAAATGTTTCACATGATGTACAGTCCGGTTTATTTCTATAAAATTATAGTTTAAGGGTGTTTACGATTCGACTAAATTGCTGACTAAACTAAATGCCCGATTTACATTTTATCTTCTGTGAGTCTCACTGTATCTCCTAGGGTTGCATTTTTTAATATTTTCATATAAAAATAGTATTTTTTTGAAAAATGCACCCCTAGGAGATACAGTGAGACTCACAGAAAATACAATGTAAATCGGGCAAAATTGAACGGCTTTTAATTCGATCGCCATTAGGTAATTCGGTAATTGTTAAAGTCCATAATCAATTGGTTATCATATGAATGTTTGCTGTCATCTCGAAAATTTGCTCGAAAATTTGTTAAATTGAAAAATCGAACACTGCATCCGACCAAATTTAGTTTAGTCAACAATTTAGTCGAATTCGCACACAGCCTAAATCTACAAATGTTGAACATTCCTCAGCATAAACGTTGAATTGTTCAAAAATCAATCGTCAATAACTAAATAAAACTTTTAGTACATGCCAAAAATCGATTTAAGATATTTAAATAAATTGAAAAAGAAAAAAAGAAGTGTGCAAATTATTTTCCAATTGTTGGGAAATATTCACACTTTTGCCATATTTTATTAATATATATAGTATATAGAAAAAACATACAATAGAACATACGTTTATGTGAACAGCTGGTCCAAGTTCATAGTATTTATAGCCACACACGGGAGGAGTTGATCACTCACAGCTGTTGCTAATGTTTATTTCTACAGCTTTTCCTTGTTCTCACAACCAACTTGTTGTTCGCAGCATCAAACCGCCACAAATTACAATATTTATTACTAATATTTAAATAGTTATATTAGCTGCTATATTAGGGCACTTTATGAAAACACACAGGCGGTAGTGGTGATGGCGATGATGATCAGATGATACAAATTGTAGTTCATAATTTATTGGTAAAACACGATAATGTTCGTAACACCGCGACAACAGTTGTCGTAAATTATAATAGATGCAATTAACAAAATTTTACAATGAACACGAACGAGAATTTTGTAAAATAAACTATTAATAAAAACACACACAAGGTTTTTTGTTATTTTCAAAAAAGTCACACAACACATACAACGTAATTTTCAATGTCACTGCTCGTCGAAAATGAAATTAAATTCGATTCGAAAATAAAACGAAAGTAGTTTTCTTACAAAAACAAAAAAAAAAAAAACAAAAAAGAAATAAAAAATTAAATCTAATTTTCCAAGAAATACACAAAGATTATGTAAATGCTAGCCGCAATTGTCGTTTCTCGTAGACAAAGTGACGAATGCAAAACGTACGAATAGAACTTGTAAACTGAAAAGTTAATAAATACAGAGATAGTCACAAGCCAGTGGTAGGTATCTCGAGAATTTTTGAATAACATATTTATTTAAAACGCATAACGATCGTTCGTGACAGTGAGAGTACTACGTACTAGCGGTAGTAATCGGAAAAGAGCGCGTTAAATCACTCTCGAGGGAGAGCAACCAAAAAAAAACGAAACGAAACTACGTAACAACGCTCGTATCGTAGTCGTTGTTTAGTTGTTATATTTATTTAAATAGCAAAACAATTTAGTAGAGAGTAGAGCAGACAAATAGTAGAAAAAATACAACAAATGCCTGGTCACTTTGCCGATTTGCCAGGTGAGACGTAAATGTATTGTATTGTTAAATAAGAGCGAGAGCGCGTTAGAGACAACTTAATCACAATGTATTTAAAAATGAAAACAACATCTCTTTGTACAATGTACAAACGAAACGGAACGGGAAATGGCTCGCTTACGAACGACAGACTACGAACTCAGATCGATTTGCGGAAATTGACGAGATTGCGCATTGAAAGCGTTTTACCTATTGACTGACTGCTATTCCAACGACAAATTACTTTCGGACTCACTCTTGCGACTAACTAGGGTGGCCAGCTGTATTTTTTTTATTTGAATAACTTTATAGTTTAATATTATATATATATTTTTTTAATTTTCTTTAGTGAACGTTTGTTGCAAACTATTTGAAGCAGACTTTTTTCAAAGTAATATTACAATATTCGTATTTGAAACCGATACCTGCATCAAAACTAATTCTGAAATTTAAAAAAATTTAAATGAAACTTTTATATACATTTTTGTAATATTTGGCAATAAAAATGGGTAATATTCAACATTTAAGAATGTCATGAGCTAGACAACTATTTAAACCAGCTTCATATTCTCTGAAAAAATAATCGACGTAAATATAGCAACCGAGATTAATTGCATTCATTATTCAATCCAGCAATAAATTTGTATGGAATTTCTGTCAATGGAATTGGAATTATACAAAACACACAAGAAACTTCAAACCATTTTATTATAAATATGATTTGTAAAAAGTAGCAGCAAGGTGTATTAAGTAGCAGTAATGATTAAAAAATATGACAAACCGCATATCGTCGGTGATACTGCAAAAACGCCTAATGCCTGTGAAAATTACGCCTAATTTTGTATTATAATCGGTTTTTAATGATATGTTGATCGGATAAATTAGAAAAATGCCATTATAAGTTATGACATACTTATTTTTGTATGAAGTGCAGAATTGAGACTGAAAATAGTTTTGTTTCTTCTGTAAAATTCATTTTGTAAGATATATTTATTTATTAACGTATACCGCTATCTACGGGTTCAACTTCAATTTTATGACAATAATACGTATACGACACTGAAACACAACATAGACTATTGAGTTCACTCTTCTTTTTTTTGAAAAGACGGTACGATAATGGTATGAAAAACGGAGTCGAACATCATTTTCGATGTCCCATATTATCCGTTTACCGGTATCCGGTCACCGATTTGCCGTACCATTAACAGCTAGTCTCCCAAAAAAGTCAAATTTGATATTTTACCTTTTCGATTTCAATAAAATTTAGGCAACTGATAAAAGGTACCCAGATATGTACTGACAATTTTTCAGAATTTTAAAAAGGGTCCTTTTTAAGGACATCAATTTTGAAGTGCAAGGATAATTATCACGGGCCACATGTTCAAGTTTAGAAATTACAACTTAATTGGTATAAAAGCTTGTTCTATTAGCTTTAAAACGAGCCATCAACGGAGTTTCTAACATTTCTACTTTAAGAGATATTGAAATAGGAATAACCATAGAAAAGTGATTTTAGTCCCAATTTTTACAACTTTGAACCACTGTACCTCTGAAATTAGTGGGCGTAAAAAATAAAAAAAAGTTGATCAATGCATATCTTGATACCCTTTATCAGTTGCACAATTTTCATTGAAACCGAAGAAGGTGAGTTTCAACCGTTGGTCGATTTGGTGTGGAATGGCCCTTATACGGAATTTGACAGGGTCCATTGTTATCTATATCAATTTTTATCGGTATTGAATATCGGTTTATATCTATTGTTATCTTAAAAAGTTTTAGATACGATCTGTAAAATGAAAGTTTGTTAAATACAGGGATATTATGGAGATATTGTAAATTTTTGATACTGTCAATCACCAAACTGCCTTTATTTTAAAAACCTTTATAGCTTTATTTTTTGCATATTAATTTATTTCTGAATTTTCTGAGAGGAGTTGGTAAGATTTAAAATATTAATAAAATATATCGAAAATTGTGAATTTTGATACATTTTTTAAATAGCTGGCAACATAACATATTTCCCATTTATTCGAACAATGTCGCAGCTGTACATTGTTAAGTTGACGGGCTGACAGACTGCCTGCCTGACTAGGGGAGCTTCCGAATTACAACAAAAGATAGTGCCGCCGCCGGCGACAATAACTACACCTCGACACAGTTTCTCCAGTCAAAAAAAAAACTTTTAACAGGGGCCCCCACCTACAACACGAGTCTATTAAGCCATATACATTGCTAAATCGTTGCTACTCACATTTAAATGTCTAATACGACGCAGTACACAAACGGATGGCATTTTATATTTTTCAATAAAATACTTTTTCATTTTAATTTATGCCATAATAATAATAATTTTTTCTCCATAATTTTTGTCGTGTGTTCTTTGCGCTATTATATGGACATGTATGACGCATAGCGACCGATTGACTACGACTACCTGTTGTTGTATTCGATTTCTGTATTTCATCAGATACTAATACCACATGTTCACGATGACTACACTCAGAAAAAAAGGTTGATTAATAAGAATTGATTATAAGAAGTTGATTAATAGAAGACTTATTGATTTAAACGATATGCGTAATTTTCATAATAGAAACCATAGGTCGTTATACAGAAATCATTAATAAAATTATATCCAAATATAATAAATTTCGGTTGAATTTTGATTCAAATATTGAAAATATGCACAAAAACTAACAGCAATATATAAACGATATCGTAGCCATTTCATTATAAAACGTATACCCACTTTCTGTATTTCGAAACGAACGACGAAACGAAAATTTGACGTCAAAATTTCGTCACACAAATTTTGATTTTATGTTACTTGACTTTTAAAGCTTTGAAATGTATTTAAAATTACGTCACTTTCGTCAAATAGTCTTTCGTTTCGAGATACAGAAAGTGGTAGTTAAAATCGAAACATTTTTAGATTTCAGTCCATGTTTTGTAGTATTCAATGGAATTTACCGATTAAAAATCAATTTTACAATGTTAAGCGGATTCATATCATATCGTAATTTGCGGAAATCCCCTAAATAGTAGAAATTTACGCAAAAATTTTATGAGAATATTTTACGGTCAACTTGTAAACAAAAATTTTATAAAGGAGTTCACGCGAAACCTGATAAAAGTGCGTTCATGTCGAGATACGCGTAATTTTATTTTTTACGAGAGATATGAATCCCCTTATTGATAATTTTTAAAAGCAACAACTATTGAAATAATATCAAAATACAATTCAGTCCAATATTGAAAATAAATATTTCTACGAAAAATAAACATTCGAACAAAAATTTTGTATTAAAACAAAATTCCAAACAAAAAATGCTCTTCTGGAGATAAAAACTTCGAGGAAATATTTTCGATAGAACATATTTTTTTTTGTGTACCACCTATAGACAGGCCCTAGTGCGGGTGGGTCGTGTATTCAAAGAAAAGGAAACGACGCGAACTCAATTAGAAAAAATTACGTCGTTTCGATCACAGGCGGGATGGAGTGAGTGTAGTAACGACGACGACGACAACTTCGACGGAAATCTAAGCAACGCTCTAACGTCATCTCATTACCGAGGAAGTAAACATTAAACAAAATCGTGAAATCGTGGAGTCGCATCGAGTGAGTTTTGTGGAAATGTTGAATGTCGTCGTTGAAGACAACGAGAGCGCATACGTCAAACGACCAAACGTGTTGATGTGTCGTCCCCAAAGCGACGAAGTGGCGGCCGGCCGGCTCCACCATATTTTTGTCGATGTCGTCGTAAGAACAACTTAAATAAAACGTGGGCGGATTTTTAAGGTCTATTTATGTATTTAATAACTACTGAGTTTACATAACGTGTACGACACACGTAGCAATTGTTAGTTAACGTGTCTCAATAATAACAACAAACTACCTACTACCGAAAACATATGGGCGCTTCGGGTTACGCTATAGCAGCAGCAGCTTTTTTTTCTAACAATGAATCTTAAGACGACGGACGGACGCTCGCTCACTTTTATTTACTCCGAAAAACTACGCAAAAATAACTATGAATGAAATGCAGACGGACGAAATGAGCGCTGATAAGCAGAGAGAGATAAAGGGGAGAGCGAGCTCCTAAATGACGGAAATTATCTGCGATATTCGAAGTATTTATTAATAGTTATGAACGACATATAGACATTTAGTGCGGTAAATTATAAAACTTTGAATTATGTTACTCCAAAAATCTAATCGAAATTATTGATTAAGTTTTTTGAGTAGTCATTATAAAAAATGATGATGTTTTTTTTTTTTAATTTAATCTAAAAGAATATGACGCGTGGTATATATTTATTAGTTCATACATTAAAACAGATATGACCTAAATTACTTTAAAATAAGCTGTTAATTTAGAGGAAGTCTTTTTATTGATTATTTCAAAATTAAAGAACTTTTTTTTATTATAAAGATTAATACTTTGTACTAGAGATGGGCGCGAGTCGCATTTTTTTCGATTCACGCGTGCAAATCTCCATCAGCTAGCACGCATGGAGATTTCAACGCTGTCGTGCACGTCCGTGTCTCCAAAATCAGGCAAGCGCCCATTAAAGATTTTTTTTAAAGTTTCTACCCCAATTTTCAAAAACCCTTCCAGCTTAAAAAAATAAAAATGTCGTGAATGAAATTTTCTTAAAAATTTGTTGTTTCATTTTTGCTTATGGATTTAAGAGAATAAAACAGTATCGAACTTCACTTTTAACCCTTTGGAATATCGGTCCGGTTCGGGTTCCAATATTTTTAAAATTGTGGTTCCGGTTCCAACCAAAAAATTAAATGGGTGTGGATTCCGGTTTCATACATTTTTTTTAATAACGGTTCCGATTCCGGTTCTTTGCGTTCCCTGACAGTGACTATAATATCTGTTCCGGTTCTGGTTCCGAGATTTTTAAAATAGCGGTTACGATTCCAACATGAAAAAAATATATGGGTTCCGATTCCAGATCCGGTTCCAAAAATCTAAACGTTCCGGTATTCCGGTATTTTTCAAGTTTCGCTTGCATTTTCATTTTTTCCACAGACGCGCCCATCTCTACTTTGTACATAAAATGACATGTTTTCATTCTCTAATGGAAGTTTACACTATTATAAAAAAAAAAAAAGATTTTGCTGATTCATGTAAATAGTTCGGATTATGACAAGGTGAAAAGTACAATGATCAGTTTCCGATTAAAAGATCCGAGCAAAGTTTGTACAATCAAAAATTGCAAAATTTTGTACTGACAATTTTTAGCTCATCAGGAGTAAATATTTTCACTTATGTGTTCTCATCGAACAGATATTCAAGGCAAATGTGGACAACATATTTCGTTCGAATTTTTCCATTCGAATTTTTCCATTCGAAAATAAAAAATCAAAACATATTTTTGATCGGAAGATTTTCGACAATATTTTTTTTACGATAGGGCTGATTGACTGTTAACAAGGGGATTCATAACAAAAACGTTATAATCGCGTACAAAATAAATTTACGCGTATTTGATTTGAACGCATTTATCACTTCACTACTTCTTGCAATCTTTTTTTACATTTGATACACTTTAATTACACTGTTCTACAAGAATTCCCTCCTAAATGAAACTTATTATTTCTGCTAGATTTTGGTCTCTTACTCAGTGTACTCAGAATTTGGCGACCACTTCAAGATTTTGCAAAAAACCGAGTCAAAGTTGCAAAAAAAATGTGTTTGATAGTTCATATCGCAATTTATCGCTCGATTTCGAAATGCTGCATATGCAAACTTTATCACAAAATTATATATTGTGTCCAGATATTATTTTTTGCAAAAAATCAAAAAGAATTTGTGTTACGAAAAAAGTGTGTCACAATTCTCTAAACTCTCCTGGTTTTAAATATGTTTTTGCTGTCAAATTTTCGAACAAAAAATTTTAACTATATCCTCCCAGTCATGCCATGTCTCGGAGCCCTTCGATTCTTCGAAGCTTTCTCGAATAACTTCTATAAAAAATTTCTTTGACAAGATACGATAATTAAACATTTTTCAAATCGATATCGCAATATTTTTCGCAGCAATCTAGAACTTTGGTCATTTTTTTCTACGATATCGTACTGATTTCGAAAAATTTGTCGTATCGAGAAAACTTCGACAAAACGTTTCGATATCTACCTACCATGTAGGTCTAATTTGACGATCGATATCGTTACAAGAACGCATCCGATATCGTGTGATTTCTCCATCTACTCGCATTGATTTCGTAACGATATCGAAACGAATGACATACTGGGTTAAGCTCGAATCACACGATATAATAAATAGCATCAATTTCAGTTTGCATCAATTCAATAATTGATATATTTTGTTGATACTCGAGTCGTCAGCAAAAATTGACGCAATCTAGTTGATGCACGATTTACATTGTATCTTCTGTGAGTCTCACTGTATCTCCTAGGGTTGCATTTTTTTTTAATTTTCATATAAAAATAGCAGTTTTGAAAAAATGAAATCTTAGAAGATACAATATAAATCGGGCATGATGCTTTTTCAATTTTTGTTTTGAAACTGACACAATTGATACAATATTGCGTCAACAGGAAATTTACCCGTATTTTTTGATATGTTTTGCATCAATCGTGTCTAGCTTTACTTAAAATTTTCGGAATATTTTTAAAATTTGTATATGAAATATTCAAATGAAGGTAAATACACGCAGAGATATATAATTTCCTACTGAAATAATGTAGTGAAGGAAGGTGCAAAAACAGACAAAATTCTTAGCATCTGATGTCCGCATTATGGGGAAACATGATTGGGAAAATGTGCACCAAATAAACTTCTGGTGTGTATTTGACTCAACATTATGAAATAATTAATATTTAAAAAAAAATTAAAACCAAATTGTATTGAATTTTGTATTAAATTTATTTCAAACAATTTTTTCAGTTGAATTCAAAATGAATTTTGAGTATGAATTCATTTGGAAAATAATGTCTGTATTGAGAAATGAACACTAAATTGTTAAAAAAATGGTTAAGTAAAATTTTGAAAAAAAAAAAAATTGTGTTAAGTCCGAATTCGTACATATATTGAATTTCAAAATTTTAGAATTTTACATTTTTAACCACTAAAGTACTAAAGGGTTTTTCAATAAGAGCGCCACAAAAGTTTTTTTTCAAGGTTTTTTCAACAGGGACGCTACAAAAGTAGACATTTCTCTTCAGTAAGGTTTGCCATTTCATGATGGAAAGATATACGAGCCAACAACGAGTCGAAATTATTAAAATTTACTACCGAAATTCGAATTCGTATAACTTTCCATCATGAAATGGCAAACCTTACTGAAGACAAATGTCAAAAGAGCGGCAAGAAATATGGCGTCGTTTGCTATCCCTGTCGCTCTACTTTTGTAGCGTCCCTGTTGAAAAACCCTTTACATGAAACGTTGCAAATCTTAAAATTGACAAATCGCAAAAGTTTGCAATTTGAAGTGCAAGAACAATGACCATTGGCTTAATGATCAATGACTTAAATATTCAAAAAGCTTATTTTATTATTGACTAAATTCAACCAGCCAGTTTTGATTCCCAACGCCACAAATGTTCATACGTTCAAACTCACCAACAATTTGAAATGATTGGCAAAAATCACTACATTTCTGAAATTCTCTCAACGATGAGAGCAATATCGGTGTAGATTGAGGAGAACATGTTTTTCTTTCAAATCACATTTAAAAGGTTTTAAATTCATCATATACTTAAGCTCGAATCACACGATTAAATAAACAGTCAACTTTTGAATCAATTTTCAAAACAATTTAAATATCAATCGTCTGATTGCCTTATTTTCCATACAAAAATTGGGCAATCACATAATTGATATTAAAATTATTTAAAAATTGATTCAAATGTTGACTGTTTATTCAATCGTGTGATTCGAGCTTTACAATAAAAATCAATAATCGTAAATTTATATCGAAAAAAACGTATATCATATTAAACGTAATATGCTCTATTTCAAAATTAATATATTTAAATTTACTACATTTATGTATTTGTTTTGCAATAAATTACTACTACCTCATTTAATTTTTTTAAATTTAATTCATTTAATTCATTGTTTATTCATCATTTGAAGCTTAAGAGCCTAACAATGTAGTTTGTATATTAATAATATTTAACTTTTTAATGAAATTGTAATTATTTGACTTGATTTTACTACACAATGCATAAGAAAATAATTTTAACAGCACCGCGCATATAATTCATATTTGGACAAATGAAAAGCAACATCTCAATGCTTGCGATTCCTTTGAGTCGTCCGAACTTATGATCATAAAAGTTGCATATTTAGTTATACTTTCATCTTCATTATCAGGAAAATATACTATTTGTTATGTAATTTTACAATTATATAAAAACATATTTTTGAGAGAATGCATAGCCAATGCTTTTAATTAAATATAGAATTCAGTCAAAATAAATGAATATGTATTATTTTTCTAGATATTTATGAAATTTAAATAAATAAAGAATGTAGTAAAAATATATGCATGCGTAGTAATTTTTACATTTTTCATAAAGTTAAATTAATGCACTATTACCCTAGAAGAAATTGTAATAGGGTCATTACAAGGAACTGATCATTGCATTTTCCTGGTTATAACGCGATTATCGTGTATAACCTAATAGGGTAAATTTCTATTAGGGTAAGAGTTAGTTAGTGAGCATAGCAATTATTTGAACAAAAATATTTTATTTCAAATACATTGGGTAATAAATATGCACAAGAATGAATGACAATATATATGCAAAAATATTACAAATGAAAAATTCAATTTTTTTTTTATATAATTTTTAGTTTTTGTAAATAAAAAAAAAACATGTCCAAACTATAAAAATGTTTCAGCATTAAGTTGACAATTTTAAATTTTGTACGTTTGTGTAATGATTACTATGAAATGAACAAAAAAATAAAAATCGTCTAACCTACAGATCACAAACTACTGACTGCATCATCGCACATCTAGATAAATTACGAAATAGTTTTGCAAAAAAAAAACCGCAAGCGGAAGAGCTCAACACATTCGACACGTTATGCAATTTAACTACGAATTTTTAATAGCATCACAGTGACCTCAACAGGTCATTACACTCACATTACTTAAATTACTCACAGTTTTTAATTATACCGTCTTAAAAAAAAAAAAAACGGAGATGAACTTACCTTGAGTAATGTTAAAATCTTCTGCGACAGATCGTAATCAAAATTTGAATACTTGGATCCGCTCATGTCGTAGATGAACACGAGACCAGCCTTTTGTGTTTCGGTGTCCTGCAGCGCACAGTCCAATTGATAGACGATGCCTTGCAGCGTCGTTGTGTGTGTGACGCTCAAAGGACTATGTTTGCTGGCGGTGAAAAGAGCTATGGCAGCACCACTGGAATCGCGCGCAGACTAAAATCGAAAAATTAAAATGCATTTAGTAAATAATAATGACTGGAAATTTTGAAAAACTTACTAAAATTGTGAATTTGCCTGTTTGCAATTCCGAACGCAATGGCTCCACATCGGGATCAATATTATAGAGATATTCGCGCAGACGTATTTCCTCATGCTGCTCGTAGAGTGATACAGCGCGGGGAATATCGAATTTTCGAGCATAGAGAAATTTGACAGCAGTTGTGTGTGAAATATTCCGTCGCACTGTGCACGAAGAACCAATATTATTGCAGAGATCAATGAATTGTTTCACAGCCTGTAAAAGATGATATAGACAAATTAATGAAGAACTATTATAATACAAAATAATTGGAACTTTACTTCTTCTTGCGGCGCAAGCAAGTTCATTCATATTCCGACTAATTCAATTTAATAACAAATTCTGGTAAATGATGCAACTTGTTGTGTTTATTCTCTGAATTGCATGCATTTAAAATCATAATACACGCCATTGTTAATACTAAAACAACTGCAGATGCAATGCAGACCACGAAAACGTTTAATTCTTGGTACATCAAGTAAAATAAATATATAAATTTACGTCAGAAAGTAACGTCAAATAAATACGAAATAATCGTTTCTTGAAAACTCGTGATAAAGTTAGCCCCGCTGATGAAACGGGGATCAACACAATTGTTCGAAGAGCATTGAATTTCTGCAGTACTTATTTTTAGAATTCTTTGTATGGCAACCGCATTTTATTGAAGCGGTTTACACAAAACAATTGTAAAATATATTGAGTGATTATAAAAACATTTAGCTAAATATGATTGGAGTTGTTTTTATATTTAAGCTTAAAGCCTATTTTAAATAATTTTAAATAAATTTAGATATTATTGTAAATGTTTTTATGCCAATAATTTTATATTTTTGTATATTTGTTTTAACTTGGTTAAAGAGTTTTTGAAATTAGACCGTACATTTTAAAATAAATCTACAATCATGGCATTTATTACTGAAATTAAAAATAATAAAAAAAAATATACACAGGGAATAAAAAACATATATTTATCACAAACAACGGAGAAGCTTTTTATCATATGAATTACACTACCCAACACTATTTTTACCATCCCATACATCAATCCTAATTATTTGCTGGTGGTGAGTTTGACTCAGTTACTTAGTTTTTTTTTTCCTATTACGTACAGTTTTGAGAAAATATAGGTCTGTGGAAAATTAGTTTAACAAAAAAAACTTAAACGCACTTTTTCTTTTAATTGTCTACACTAATATTCCAAAAGTTTTTAAGATAATTAGATCTAAACTCGGAAAATTTTGATTTTATTATGAAAAAAAAAATATCATTTAGGATTTAATAAGTAACAAAAAAAAATGATTTATGGTTATCTTTTTTTTTTTTTTTTTTTACAAATTAACCAACGCTCAGGGGATGCCCCCTATTCGTGCAATGCACAGTGTTGATCGTAAGAAAGGATTATAGGTTAAAGGGAGGAGGAAAGATGGAGTAGTGTCGGTGGATGTTTGCTTTAAATTTCCCAATATTAAAAATGTCGGGAAAAACAGAGGCAGGGAGATTGTTCCACAAACGTATCGTGCGACTGAAGAACGAATTATCTCTGTAATGCGTGGTTCTGTTGAGAACCGAGTGAACTACGAAGGGGTGGGCTTGGTTCGATGCCCGAGTAGAACGAGAGAATACACGACCTGGTGGAATCAGGCCATGTATTTCCCTCGAACACTTACCATTGTAATACCTATAAAACAGGCTTACGCAACCTACGGTCCTTCGGTGCTCAAGAGAACCAATAGAGGATGAAATATTTTCATCCCCTATTAAATATATTGCACGTTGTTGGATTCGATCCAGGAACTCCAAAGAAGATTTTGAAGCCCCTGCCCATATGTGCGAATTGTATTCCATCTTAGGCCGAATATAGGTGGTGTAGACAATGCGCAAGTCAGCGGGAGTGAAGTATGTCTTACACCGTTTCAAAAAACCGAGGCACTTGGCCGCTTCTTTCGACACATCAAATATGTGATCACTCCAACGGAGGTCACATTGAATTGATATACCCAGAACGTCAAGAGCAGCTGACTGCGCAATATCCACAGAGTCCATATGGAGGGGAGGGAGGGGTGAATCCATTCTTTTGTGAGATAACAGACAACATTGGGTCTTGCTAGCATTAAAATCAACTCTATTTGCAAGACCCCACTCGGAGATTGTTTTAAGGTCATTATTGAGTGTATCATTCATTGTGCGCCTTTTACTCTCAATCTCCAAAGAGTTTGGGCGCTTGTTGAACGAATATGAGTGACAAATGTTACTGTCATCTGCAAAGGAATGGATTGGGTTCTGGGTCGATGACAGAAGGTCATTGATAAAAACCAGAAATAGGGACGGGGATAGGACAGAACCCTGCGGGACTCCAGAATTGATGGAATGTTGTTCTGAGAAAACACCATCCATCGCAACTCGTATTGAACGACCCTGGAGAAAACTCGATATCCATCGAGTAAAAGAATTACCGACACCATATGCAATAAGTTTTGATACCAGGGCTTCATGCCACACTCGATCAAAAGCCTTGGAAATATCAAGAGCAACCACCTTACTCTCCCCGAAAAGATGAATACAATTATTCCACTTTTCGGAGAGGACCGCCATCAAGTCACCGGTGGACCTGGTCCTACGGAAACCATATTGCCGGTCACTAAGTAATTCGTTTCGCTCCAGATAGTTCACAAGGTGGAAGTTTATTACGCTTTCCATTACCTTGGATAGCGCAGAGCATATTGCAATGGGTCGGTAATTAGCAGGGTTCGTAGCCTCACCCTTTTTCGGAACTGGCTGGACATTGGCAACCTTCCAACAAGATGGAAAAACTCCTGTCGTGTAGGAGATGTTGAAAAGGTTACGCAATGGACAAGCCAGCGTTGACGCACACTTCTTCAACACATGGGCAGATATGCCATCAGGCCCGGAGGCTTTGTTAATATTGAGATTTGCTAAAACCTTTTTAACTGCCCGAGTTCGAAAATGTATCTCCGGCATTGCAGAAGAAACAAATTCAACGACGGGCAGTGGTTGATTGCTATCTGGGAGCGTTGAATTATTTGTAAATAATTCAGCCAAGAGATTAGCTTTATCAACCGGGTCAGTGAAGGTCTGGCCATTCATAACAAGGGTTGGAGTAGACGATGTCGTCTGATTCTTCACCCTTTTAACAAATGACCAGAAATTTTTACTACCTCTATGGTAGAGAAGGACCTTTTTGCGCGCGTTTTGTTCGTGTAGAAACTTTTCACGTGCGATCACGGCATTACAGCGATTCCTAGCCTGTATGCGAAGTCTTTCAGTATCAGCATTCTTATTAGAACGCCAATTCTGAAAGGCTTCCTCTTTCGACCTGACTGCAATCCTGCAAGTCTCATTAAACCAAGAGTGGTCCTTGGGTTTAATGCTAATCTTTTTAGAAGGTATGAAGGACCGCATACCCAATAAAATAATATTTTGTACCATTAAGGCCGCGGCATTTATGTCTCTATCTGCGAAACACAATTTCCAATTAAAGTTGCGAAAAAAATCATTTAACGCAACCCAATTTGCTTTTTCGTAAAGCCATACAGTTCTCTTCGGGGCTTTAATCGAAGAGACGCGTAAACTAGAATACGAAAATGCAGCGGAAACAATACAGTGGTCGGAATTACCAAGAGGTGCAAGGACTTTTACATCATATTTTTCATGATGCGAAGTCAGAAAAAGGTCTAGGACTTTTTGGCTCTGCCCGCCGACGCGTGGGAGATACGTCGGCTCCTTCACCAGTTGCGTGAGTTGATTGCACTCGGCAAACAGCTCAACATAACAACCCTCCTGTGTTGATAGACCCGAGTGGCTCAACCAAGTGGCGTTGTGCACATTAAAGTCACCAGCAACAACAATTTCACTGCCTGGAAACTGTTCCAAAATATTTGAGATCGAATCTGATAGTGCATCTAACTTGTTACAGGTAGAAACCCTATCTAGATTCGGACTCCTATAAATAAAACACAAGTGCATGATGTGTTGCAAGATTTTGAATTTAATCCACATAGAATTAAATTCATTGTCCGAAACACTATGTTGCTGCTGGTGCTGGTACGCAACGTCACTTCGAATAAAAAGGGCGAGACCCCTATGGGCAGAGAATAATGGCAGTAGGTGGTACCCTGGTATCTGAAAATCCAGCGGATCTGCACCCTCACTAACCTGGGTTTCACCTAATGCCATTATATGTGGCCTATAGACAGACACATGTGCATACACAGAGAAAAAATTCGACCTCAGTCCACGAACGTTGCAAAAATCTATACGAAAGTTTTGCGACATTTTCGCTACTGGGTGAATTTAAAACATACAAACATCTAATTATCTAATTGATGTACTTTTCAAAATATTCCCTGAGATCTTAATATTAGTACTAATGCCCGTAATCTGAAAATATCATTAGTTCATATTTAAAGTATGCTTATTCTTATTGCATACTCAGTTTTTTCCTATAACGTAGCATTTTTTAGAAAAATTCGGGTAAAAACGGCTATTTTTCAGTAATTGGTATGAAAAAAATATACAAGCATTTAAATTTAAAGGAAAGTGAAATTCTGTTGATAGGGCATATTTTAAAAATGAAAACCGATAAAAAAAAAGTTGGTTATTTCCATCGTTAGTTTGTACTATGTACTACATAACCAGAAATCATTTTCTTTCATTCAAAATGTTAAAAAATCGTCTAAAAAAACAAATATTTTTCGAATTAGAATCTAATATCTTAAAAACCTATAAGAATAATAGTATTTGTCGGTATATTGTAATTAGTCTTGACTATTGAAAGAAAAAATGCCTTTAAAGTTTTTTGGAAAATTAGTTGTGTAAGAAACTGTATTTTTTTTAATTTTAAAAAGTAACTGAAAATTTCCAAAATTTCCAGAGCAATTTTCTTAAAAACCTTATGTAATAGAAAAAAAAACAGAGTATGCATTCAAAATCAGAAATCACGAATTATATAGAATTGATGTATGGGATGTCCATGGCAAATTTTGTTTTCTCGTTTTGTTGATGATTGATGATAACACTATCATAATAAAAATGATATTTAATGAACATTTTTAATATATATTCAAAGAAAATAATAATAATGGTTTTTAAATCAATAATTTTATTTTTGTCTTAAATATATATTTTCTTCAATTTTGTATTTATTGAACCTTGAAAAGGGTTGTTGGAATTAAAAACTATATTTTCAATAGAACAAAATGTATTTACAGCAAACATATAGTTGCAGCAAATATATCGTCGTTGTAGAACGAAAAGTAACCAAATACATTTTTATGAAAAACTAAAATTTCGAATTTGTTGATTAATATTATAAAAAATAATTGATGCATTTTTAAAGTTCAAATATCAATTGATAGATTTACTTTTTCTTATCATATGGAAAATCATCATCAATTAAAAATTGACAGTTATATAAAGATTTTTGTAAATGAATATTTGGCATTTTGAAAATGTATTTGGTGACTTTTCGTTCTACAACGAGTTAATGTAAATAAGTTCATACCAATAATTCTTTACAAAGACAGATTTTGCAGACATTTATTTATTTATTTAATTTTTTCTTAAATTTTCCAAAATAAATTTTAAAATATTTTTAAAGATTATTTTCAGAATCAATTGTAAAGGTTAAAAATGCTCTCCTGAAAAGTTCAAAAAATAGACTTATGCTTTATTTCATCTTGCCGCAGAATTGTAAACATATATTTTATTAATTTTTTGTAGAGGTTTTAAAATTAATTAATATAAGGAGAAATTTCTCTTGTGGCAGGCAATATGCAGTTGAAGCAAAAAAAAGCTAGGCTTATGTTACTTCTGAGTCAATCCATATTGTTAAAAGCTTGCATAAGTGGTTAACACCATTTGTAATGCAGCGTTAAGTATCCTACTTCTTTTGTTCTGATCTGGCATAATATCAGAATTGTACCTACCGAGTCTAGTCCGCCAAACTGCCCAGAAATGAGGCCAGTGGAAAGTTTTGGACTCTAATTAAGAGGAAACTGAAGGAGGCGAAAGTTTAATCGAAGGATATAACGATATTTAAGAATAAAAGGATTTCAGCTTTCCTTGATGGATTGGATTTCTAAAAAGGTATTCTATAAACAAAGAATTCTATTTTTTTGGTAAAGAATGTACATAAAGTGAGGTCAAGTACTATACCTTGGGTGAGGTATAATACAAAAAATAATTAAAAATTTTGGATACACAGCTTACTTGATTTTTTTTTGGTTTTTTCTATGTTACAATTTTGTGCGCACTCCTTATACTCAAAAATGTATCCAACTCATGAGAATTATTCCAAAAATCATTGTCTAAATTATAAAAACATCATAGGAATAATTGAATCATATTTTGTAATTCATATTTTTCAAAATTGATTGAGGGATATTAGAATTATGCTTAATTGTTTAAATACACCAACTTAATCATGAGAATAGAACAGAAAATTTGCTGTGAGAAACTTTTAGAATGATTGAAATGTTTTTATCCAATAAGTGTATGTTGGCTGCAAACATATATTTGATTGCATTTTTTTTTTTTGACATGTTAAGTGCCTTTTCGATTAGTAAATCAAAAAATCTCCACGGTTTAAACAATATCTCGACGTTAGGATGACTTAACCTAGATTAACCACTGGCCATGTAGGTTTGCAACGGCGTTTATCATTGGAACGGAAAATATAACCTACATTTTATGCAAATGAAAAAATACAAAAAAAAACATCACTCAAAGGTGCTGTCATTCTGTGCGTTGCTTGCGTCAAACAAAAGAGAAATTTGTTTAAATAGCATTTTAATGACAAATAGGAACGTCGTTAATCATAATTATCAAAAAAGAGCAGAACTAATGTAAGTTATATGTCGCACTTTAGATATAGAAGACACCATAGATTTTTTGTTTTGTTTGTTTATCACCGAATGAATGCGCATTAAGTTCATTTTTAATGATTGACATTTATAACTGAAGTAGGTTATACGGGCAACTCTCGAGGCGCGCACTCACCTGTGCAAATTGTTCGCGGCTAGAGTTGCAAATGATATGAACCATATTGGTTCTATTATTTAAAAATTCTTTGCAAAATCACACAATGGTTTATATGTGCTTGAACACATTAATTAGTAAAGTTTTAATTGGAATTCTTATTTAAATTTTAATTCTTTTAAACACTTGTTTTGTTTATTTTGAAATTCTTTTGGCGCTATTGCACTAAGCAACACACTTGAGTTGACTCCTTGCCGTTTGCTGCATTACTAAAAATAAGCACCGCCGCACATATGCTCGACCCAGCTCGCTTTTAACCAAGTCAAGACCCAGTCAATCAGCAGCCAGCCAGTCAGTCAGACAGACAGTACAATTCTCAGAAGATAACGCAACTCCGCATCACGCCACTCCACCACCTCAACACCCAACAGACGACGACTCTGACGGCTGGCCGTGCCTGCCTTTGTTTTGAGTCATTCGACAATTAGCGTTTATACATTGTATGTCACACACATTGGCTGGCTGTGTGGTGTGTCTCATGCATGGGAGCGTTGAAGAAGAAGGTATCTCGTCATCGGCGCTTTTTGTCAAGTTACTATTGATGTAGGTAAGTTAACAATTTGTAGCCATTTAAATAATAAAAACAACCAAGTCCAATAGCGCGACACGATACCGCCGCCGTCCGTCGCCATCCGTCGCAATCCATTGAAATTCTTTGAAATATTTATACAAAGTCGTGATTTACTTCATGCGTCACTTTTTCCACTTTAATTTTAAAAGTTTCTTCGAAGAGAAAATGAAATTTTTTCACAATTAACACATTTCGATGTGGTTTTTATGAAGGGGTCGGGTCTTTAACCGCAATGTGATAACAGCTAAATTTATTGACATTATTTCTTTGCTTGATTTCGGCTTCTTAGAGATGGCTTTAATACGAATATTTTTGACATTATTAAAATAATAAATGGAGAATATTCGAATTTATAAATACCACTTATAGCCCATTAATGGTATTGTTAACCAGCTCTAGATTTATTTATTGAAATATAATATAGGTAGTCAGAACGAGAATATCGAGAATTAGAAATTTCGTTAAGTATCACCTACAACCAATTACAACCCTACGATATTATTTGACGATAATTTTTAAATTCGATATGATAATAATAAATTTTAGATATAAAATTCAAATTGTTTGAAAATTTAATTTCGTGTTCTTTATAATTTTTGTCAAAAAATTAAATTTTCTGAACAAATAAAATTTGTTTATCTATATATATAAAACTCTTGGTCCGTCTGTCAGTCTGTCGGTCTGTTTGTTCCAGCAGCACGTCTAAACCGCTGAACCGATTTAACTGAAATTTTGCCACAGGATACTAAGGAGTCCGGAGGGTGTCATAGGCTATATATGGGCGGGATTGCACAAAGGGCCGTGGTACCTCCCATACAACCTAAACTTACAAAACGACATAACTCAGCACATACATAATCAAAAAAGATGAAACAAAAAACTAAAATTCATCACACTAAAACTCACCACACTAAAACTCACCACACTAAAACTCACCACAATAAAACTCACCACGCTAAAACTCACCACACTAAAAATTCACCATACTAAAACTCACCACACCAAAATTCACCACACTAATACTCACCACACTAAAACTCAACACAATAAAGCTCACCACACTAAAAATTCACCACACTAAAACTCACCACACTAAAACTCACCATACTAAAAACTCACCACACCGAAACTCACCACACAAAAACTCACCACACTAAAACTCACCGCACTAAAACTCACCACAATAAAACTCACTACACTAAAACTCACTACACTAAAAATTGACCACACTAAAACTCACCACACTAAAACTCACCACACTAAAACTCACCACACCAAAACTCACCACACTAAAACACACCACACTAAAACTCACCACACTAAAAATTCACTAAACTAAAAATTCAACACACTAAAACTCACCACATTAATACTAACTACACTAAAACTTCTACTGGGAAAAACTCTACGGGGAAGAATTCTACCGGGAAGAGTTCTACCGGGAAGAATTCTACGGTAAAGCGTTCAATGGGGAAGAATTTTACGGCGAAGATTTCTACTGGGAAGAATTCTGTGGCGAAATATTCTACTGTCTGAATTGTCTTTGAGAAAAGTTGTTTTGGCGGAGAATTATTATTTGGTTACTACATTTATAAAACCAATAAAAACTTCCACAGCGAATCACGGGCCCCTGACATAAAAAATAATAATAATGTTTTTTATATTAATAAAATTGCTTTATATCTATGAATTCACAAAATCTTGGCACGAGTCGTGCACGGGTCCAGCTAGTCGAAAATAAATCCATTTATGATATTATCTCGATATCTATAATGACAAAAACAACGATATCATTTTAGATAGGTTCGTTTTTATCGAAAACCCTATTGTTTTCGTATCATTATAGAATATCGAAAACGGCAATTTAAGACTATAAACGATATCGCTTCGATATCGTAAAATTATCGTTTGGTTTGCTGGGAATTTATAATTTACAAAATTCAGAAAATGTTGGTGATTTCGATCAATATTTATAAACAATAGAATACTGTTGAAAACTCTGTTGAAAAAACGGAATTTTTCTGACTAATTTTAATATACCAATTATTAATATATACGTTATTTGGATCTAAACTCGGAAATATTTTGATTTTTTAAAATCATTTTTTAATTATTTTGTTAGCATTTATGATGTAATGATAAACAAGAGAATGATTTATAGTTTTCCAGAGCATAGTCCGAAGTAACGATAAAAATAACTAACTTGCTTCATCTGTTCTACTTTTTTAAAGATGTCCTGTAAACATAATTTTGTTCCAATTGAGGTGTCAATTTCCTCTTGCTTAGGACAACAACGTGTTCTCATCAGAGAAATAACTATTAACCTTTATTTCCATTTGGTTTTTCACTGAGATATTATTTTTCAAAAAAATATAAAGGTCTTTGGCTGAGAGATATTTTTTATTTTAAAAAATAAAGATCGTTTTCTTTGATTTTTGGTTTCTCACTGATTTATTTAATACATGTTATTTAGTGAGAGTTTTTCGGAAGCCTGCGAAAAGGTTAAACTTTATCTCTGGACCGATTAATATATTTTTTTTCCTATTTAGGAACTTTTTTGTGAAACATTCAACCAAATACTGCTTTTTTCATTCATTTATACATAAGGATTTTAAACTTTTATAAATTTTAACATTTTAGACGGAAACTGTGTTGATAGGGCACATTTTAAAGAGAATTACTTTTTATTTTAAAAAATAAAAGTCTTTGGTTGCGAGTTATATGAAAACCTTTATTTTAGAGGTCGTTGTTTAATGGTTGTTAGAAGACCGAAAATTCAATTGGTCTCATTTAAAGGGAATTCGTAGAAAATGATAGCAGAACAGAAAAATAATGATTTTCGTCATCCAGACGAGATTTTTGGTCGTGTAAAGAAGAGATGGACAGAATTCAATTTATTTCACAACTAAAAACTAACAATTAAATCTGTTCCAATGGGAGGATTACAGAAGCACCCAAGCGCGTCCAAAATATCAGGTGAATCGCATTTTAAATTTTATAATTTGTTTTTGGAAAATGAAGATTTCGACCATTGCGTTGTTTTAGTTCCCCAAATTTTTTTTTTTTACAATTTTTATTTTCGAAAATTTTCGAACATTGTCATTTTGTGGAATTTTTTTTTTGAAAAATTTTTGAAAAAATCGCACACATTTTTTTTAACAATTTTTTTCGAAAATTTTCGAACATTGTTGCTTTTGTCGAATATTTATTTTTTTTCGAAAAATGTTGATTTCGACCATTAGTCGCCCAAAAATTAAATAATTTTTATTTTAAATTTCCGAACATTGTTGTTTTAGTCGAACCATTGCGTTTTTTTTTGTCTCACAAAACTTTTTTTTAACAATTTTTTTTTCGAAATTTTTCGAACATTATTGTCCAAAATTTTTATCCGAATATTTTCGAACATTATTGTTTTTGTCGAATACAGTTTTTTATCAATGTTTTTTTTTCTTGAAAATTGTTGTTTTTGTCGAGTAAACAATTATTTTTTTTCGATTATAAATGGTTAATGATTGCTTTTAGTGTTTTATTTCCATATATACCGAAAAAACGATAGTAATTTTGAAGAAATGTATTATCGCCGAATAATTTCGAACATTTTTCAAAACTTTTTTCAGTATTTAGATTAATATTATAATAACCAGAGACTACAAAATTCGAAAGAGATTGGAAAGATATACTTTTAATAATTTTTATTAATAATTGTCGACAAGTTTCAAATGTTAGAATTCCATACGATAGATGTTCCCATTATTTCGTAAAATTGTTGACCGACATTTCCAAATTTTTCCGATTTGGATGTTATTACCTAAAATTTTAATAACAATTGTATAGAATTGATGTACGGATATTCGTAGAGAAAATCATGTTGAGTTGTGTTCTTTCTGAGGAATATTGAAAAAATATCAAAGTACAACAATGTGACAAAACTTGACATTTCCCAAATAAAAATGTATAATGTAGAAATCGATTGGGATAACAGAAAATGTAGTACACACCCAGAAAAAAAATCTCTCAAATCCCATTCAAATTGGCCAATAGGACAATTATTGATTTAATAGTATACAAAAAATAAATCTTTTCATATAAAATCAATGGCAATGTCATGGTATTTTCTAGTATTTAATGGTATTTTCCGATTAAAAAAATAATTTATCCTATTGACTATTTTTAATAGTAAAAAACTATTATTTATATAGTATTTTTTTTGGGTGCATAACCTCCTGAGAGATCAAAAAAACATAAAATTTTCTTATATAAAGAATATTACTACACTCATAAAAAAGTTAAATAATAACACTAGACAACAAATGAATGCCTTTTTTTTATTTATCCACGATCTGAGTGTGATTTTCAGATGGACTTTAAAATTCTAATCACGACCTCATACTCAGTTTTTTTCAGATATATAGCGATTCTCGTGTTTTTTTACATATTGTGGACTTAACTTTTTACAGATTTGAACTTTCGATCTGATTTCATTGAGAATACTTTAGCTAATATAATATAAACTACATGAAATTCGTATTGATCTGATCAAAGTTATGACCAATCAAGTGCAAAAAATAATAATTTTAAAGTGTACTTATCATAATAAGATCGGGGATAATTATTCTTGTTGTGCTGTGTAATAAGGGAAATTGAATTTGAAAACGCGATATAGAAAAGTTTTCTTATAATTAAGAAAATTTTATTTTTTTAAGGACAAAGTTCTTTTTTATGCATTTTAAGTAAATTTTCGGTAATATTATAATATTGTTTTTGACTGTGCTTCTCAAAATATTTGTCTGTAAAAATATTTTTTAATATGATTTTAAAAACC
This sequence comes from Dryomyza anilis, assembly GCA_951804985.1. Lineage (NCBI taxonomy): Eukaryota > Metazoa > Arthropoda > Insecta > Diptera > Dryomyzidae > Dryomyza > Dryomyza anilis. The sequence continues at coordinate 122,006,009 of OX638130.1, read as the reverse complement.
TTGAGGTATAAAACTCTTTAAAACTGATTTAAAACTCTCCATACCACCGGAAAATCTAAAACTCTTTACCCTATTAGAAAAGAAATGACTTGATCATGTTGGTCATGTATTCGGAGGAGTTAGACCATTTATAAATATCAAATTAAAAAATATCAGTTCCGCTTCGTGATCCCAGTCAAATTTCTTAAACTTAAACTACCTAACTTTAAAAAATCACTTAATTACTATTAAAAGAAAGCTTTTAAAAGATATTTTAAGTAATATTTGGCAAATATTTACTTCCTCGACCACACAACACATTTACTTAATGTGTTCGTATTTTTGTACAAAATTAGCATATACATTATTTAGACAAGAGAAGTTCAGAACAATTGTCTAAATTGTTTTAGCATTTATTTTGTTTGCACATAGACATGACTATTTATGGTTGGTACAAAACAAAACAATGTTTGCTAATTGCAAAACAAATACACAACGTTTTGGCTAAACGTCGTCGGCATTGTCGTGCTTAATGCGCAAACAACTGATTAACCAAGGTTGCTAATAATCAGTGATGAAGAAGAGTGTCAAGAAGTTACAAAAAATGAACAAAAAAAAAAATACAGGAAAAATAAAAGAAGAAAGCGGCATTGCAAAAACCACTAAAATGCTACCGGCTGGAAGTGGATCTATATAAAGAACGATGGCACGTTTGAATGTTGAATGTTTTATATATTTTGTTTTTAGAATTTCATCATAAAAAAACGTACTACGCGAGCGAAATGGTAACAAAAGAAAGCCATTCTGTCAGTCAGTCGAAGTTTTAAATATTTTGCAAAATAACAATAAAAACAATATCAGCCGGAAAAGAATAACAAACTGAGGAATAAGTATTTCTTTTTTTTTAGATACAAATTATTTTACCACATTTTACTGAACGTTGTGCTTTGACTGAAGATACCGTTCGTTTGACGTAACTGTTATTTAGCCATTGCAACAGATTAAATTTGTGTTATAGCCGTGGTAGCATAAAAATGATTATCATTATTATTACAAACACTTTTAATCTATTAACAGAAAAACGACAAGAGCTACAATTTTTATCTGTTATCATAAAAATGAGTTGCTTTTTGTTGCTATGGGTACATTTTGTAGACAGGATGCAATTAACGTGGTTATAATTGCTCAAGCGACAAGGAAAAGGGTATTTTGTGCAGATAAAAAAATAATGTAATTTATGAAGCAACAGGGCCAGGCCAGTCAATTTATTTTTCCTGTTTGCTGCAATATTAAACCACTCAACAACAACAACACAACTGGTAGAACGAGTAACTATTTATAAAAAACAAAAAATATATATATAAAATGCACGTAAAGCTAAATTGAAATATGGGCTACTTCCGGTGAGAAAATATGAATGGATTTTATGTGTGAATCGTAGAAAATTATTTTGCCACACACATAGACTTTTTTAGCACTAAGTATAGATTAAGCTAAAATAGCAAGTATTACGATTTTGTACACTACTATCATAGATAGAAATCTAAATTAAGAGTTTCTAATTGAAGCAACTGAGTGTATAATTAGTTGATTTATAGGACTTTTATTTCATGAAGATTTGATTTGTAATAATGTTTCAATTAATAGAGTAATTTCTGTGATCCCAGGCCATAACAACACAACTCGATTTAAGTTGTTATGACATGATTTAATAATCAATTAAATAATTTATGTTTTTGAATAAAGATTTATTGCATTTTTTCGCCCTATATTGCATGTCCACTTTCTGTTATATAAAAACATTTCAATTTGATCGAATTTGTTTTTTGTGTTTACAATTCTAATTAAAAAATTTCAATAAAAAAAAACAGCTTTTACCACTCGAAAAAAGTTCTAGTTGTATTTCACTTAGAAACCTTTATTTAAGAAATTACGTTAAACTTACATTTTTAAGATCAAATCGAATTACACGCTGCAAAAAAAGGCTCTTTCAAACATAATTTTGCAGGTATTACATATATCTTTGGAGCTTTATGCAAACAAAGGTATTATTTCATTGCCAAACATTATTATAATAAAATCAAAACATATTTTTGTTTTCGTTCAAAGATATTTATAATCAGAATGAATAATTTACGGCGTTCTTGCAAACATATATATGCTTGAATGTGAAAAACATTTTATTTACATTTACACACAAATTATCTTTTGCAAATATACGGTATTAGTTCAGGGAAGTGCAAGATAATCAGCCTTATCGTGAAGACTTGGGGAATATTCTATTTCCTCGAAATTCTATGTTCCCAGGTAAAATTTTTTGTTATCGTCAATCTCCCAGGAACAGCAATTCCTCCGGAATATTGTTCGAAATTCGAATGCAGTTTTACAATATGGCCAGATTTTTTTAATGCGTTTTTTGGTTATCTTTATCATTTCAGACAATATAGTTGTAAAATAATAGTTCAGATATATAATATGTATACAGATCTTTATTATTTGCAGTTAGCTATACTTTTATGCACAAATTTCACATTTTTTTAACTCAATAAAATTTTAATTAGCAATTAGAACTGAACATCAGGCAAAGCTAAATCAGCTGTTTTGCCAAATGTCAAACAGTGTTGTTGGATAAAATTGCGTTGTGTTGTGAAAATAAATATTGAAGTTAAAATTATGTTAAACTGCAATTAAAATTATATAAAATGACTCTTAATTGTAATTTTTCATTTAAGAAAATGTTGTGATTAGATTGCGTTCATTTTTCAAGTGTTAAAAAAAAAATCAGATATTCCCCAGCCGGTGAAGTTTTTGCCGTGGTTGAATATATCTGTAATTTATTTGTGCAGAAATATGTAAATAACTTTTATTTAAATAATTTTGGTGCTATCCATAGATATTTGTTAACATATTATAAATAAAAGTATAGTTAATTAAAGTGTGTTTTGTTTTTAATTAATTCTTTTCCCCGATGAATAAGTGGCGGAATTTTTTTCGGCGAAAAGGGGTAATTTTTCCTCCAAAATGTTGTTCATGATACGTAGTTTTTTTAGGGAAACATTTTTTCCCTTTTCGAATATTGTTCACGATACCTATTTTATTCACGATAAGGCTGAATAATATAGCATATTTTCGAAATTGAATTCGAGTTGTCTCGTGTGAGATGAAGTGTCTGGTAGTTCAGTGCAACGAATTCAAATCGATTTTTTTTCTTCTTCGAATATGCTCGTATGAAATTTACCCTATTAAGACAGACATGATCATGACCTGATAATAATTTAACTTATCCGGTTATGACAAGTAATGAATTTAAATATCCTGAACAACAACAACAACATATTGTATTAACCGTTTGAATATTATTGAACTAATGGTATGGCATCCTAATCACCAATTTTAATAGTATCAAAAGTTTCTATTAAAATACCATTAATTTGCCATGTTTATTTTCTGGGTGTATGCATAGGCTCGTGGATAAATGTATCAAAACCATATAGAAAAAACATGTACATCATATTGATGAATTCCGTTCTTCAAACCATGATTCATTGTATTGAAGAGCCATTCATAATATTAATGACTAACGACATCAATGTTATGAATGCGATCATAAATATGATGGTTCTCAAGTAGTTCTTGTATGTTATTTCTTATATAATGTTTGCTCGACATGCATAAATTAGTAAAATGTTTTATAATATATTTATTTGTAATTACAACTTTTTATTAATAAAAAAAATATATTTATAAATAAATATATTTAAAAAAAAAAATGTGTTTGAAATTTTTTTTATTTCAAAAACATTTTTTTTTAATTTTTTTTTTTTTAATTATTTTTTTATTTCAAAAACATTTTTTTTAAAATTTTTTTTTTTTTTTTAATTATTTTTTTTCAAAAAAATTTTTTTTTTTTTGGAAATTTTTTTTTTCTAATTTTTTTCTGTTATTTTTTAAATAAAATTTTTACAACTACAACACTTTTATTAATTATTACAAAAAAAAAATTTTTTTTCTTGAAAAATTCGTAAACAAATATTATATTCATAATTATTATGAACAAATTCAGTAATATGACGATTCAAATTTATTGTATTAAATATTTCGTTCTTCATTCTGATGTTCGATAGTATGAATAATTTCATACATATAATGAATGTATTTTATCAGTATGTCATTTAATGAACGGTGGTATCAATATGATGAATCTGGTATTTGGTGAAAAATCATCATATTGAAGAATTTTTTTTTCTGTGCATAACATGGTTATTATCAACCATATTTTAATTTTCAATGAGACAAATTTTTTGTTTTTCATTTAGTTTTTATTTTCATTTGACCTACACTGTTCTCAACATATTTCATAACATAAAAATAATCTTTGAAAACTTTATTGAAATGTTTATCAAAATACTTAATATATTTATGAATTATTATATAATTCTTTTATTATTAAACGACTTTTTCATCTGAAACTTCTTTATCTTTATTTTGTTTATGAGTTATAACATCTTAAGTGTGATAACGTCTTATGTCGTTATTTTAATTTCGAAATCCATTATTTTTTAATTGTTATTTTGTTGACTACAATTACTACACTCAGAAAACTATTTACTAATAATAACGAAAAATTTAACTTGAAATAGGTAATAGTGAATTGGATGCCTTTTCAAGTCAATTTACCTAATTTATATTTACCTAATAATATATTTATATTTAAACATGTTTTTGCTAATACACCAAGCACTGTGTAACATTAGGCTTCCTTTTTAGTTTACAGAAACAAATTTAAATTTATTGACGACCTTTCCAACACAAAATACCACAAATTTACAAAGAATAGTGCAATCGAACATTGAATTTGTAGAATGAAAATACATTATGTGAAAAGCTAAAGCATTGTCCACAATATTTCGAGTTTGACGTATAAAATATCAATATGCATTTGTGGTTGACATCGTAAACCATGTTTGTGCAAATGGACACACCACACGAACCTTTACAATGCAATGGAATACCTTGCGGTGACATTGGTCCTTGGTGTCCTCAATCATTGTGACTATACGGCGGGCGGCGGCTATCAGGCGGCTATAAAATCCATCAAGTGTTGTAGATACAGAAGAAACATAAATTTATACAAAATTGATATTAATTTATGCACAACATATTTAATGAACTTTCGCTACTGCTGCAGCACATTTTTCAAAATCACAAGTATTTTTTCTGATACAAATTAATATTAATAAACTTAAGTTTTTAATTTTATTGTAATTTTTTTTTTTTGTGATTACAATCTTTGAAAATACACTGCAAACAAAACACACGCGATATGTAAAACGTTTTACGAAAGTCTTGTTTACGACGACAACGAGACAGACAGAAGACGCAGCATTGTAGAAGGTACCGAGAATCTATGTGGCGACTGGTGCTTCCGCAACTTAAGCCGTTCGCATGTTGCTACACACTACACTAGGGCCGTCCGCAGTATCGGTAGGCAGGCAAGGCAACACGCCAAATGCTCAACTCAAACTCAAGTCGAGCAACTCTGCGCCGCGCTCGGTTCAGTTCAGTTCAATTCAGTCGGTTTGGCTCCATCCAACATGTGGCACTCCCCGGCCGTCATTGCCATGGGCATCAAAACCAACAACTTCTGAAGCACAGCGTACGGCAGCAGCAGATTATATCAGGGAAGTCAGCTGGAAGCGTCGAATGAGATGCGCTCACGGAGCACGACGAAAGACGACTCAACCAACGTGATAAAGCAAGTCACAAGTTTCCAACAACAACAACAAAACAATTGGTTAACCACAACACATACAATATACACAGCGAGAGATCAGACCAGAGCCGGAGAACAATGAACGAATGGGTACCCGCATCAACAGAGAGATAAAGAGAGACTAAAGTGCTTCGCAGATCTTACTTGAAACACTGGTGGCCAGTTTAAATTGATGACACAAACAAACTAAAAAAAAAAATATAATAAACAACTCTCTTCTAAGAATATTACAGAAAACAATAATAAAATTACCACAAACATATTTTTAATTATAATCAACTTTGTGCAGTAATGAAATTTTTACTTTTTGGAAATATTAAAATACAATTTCTTTGCGTTTGGCACAATCATTTGCATATTTAGAAATTATTTTAAAGAAGTTTGCAACTATTAATATTTGAAAAGTAAATGCGAGATGTTTCAGTAAAACATATAATAATATTTAAGAACTATTTGAGATGATTAATTTGCTCAGTCTTATATTTGAGTAGTATTAGACATTTGTTTTTGACGAGCAATTTGCAAATAAATATCACAAGCATTTGCATATTTATAAATTAACTGAAATATGTTTGCAACAAAATATTATTATTTGAAAAGTAAATGAGAGACACTGGTGGCCAGTTTAAATTGATGACACAAACAAACTAAAAAAAAGAATAAACAAATCTCTTCTAATTGTTTTAAAAATATTACATAAAACAATAATATAATTACCACAAACATAGTTTTAATTATAATCAACTTTTCTAAAACGTGTAGTAATGAAATTTTTACATTTTACATATATATAAATTGGTTTTGTTTATGGAAATATTAAAATCAAATTTCTTTGTGTTTCATATATAATAATGTTTGGCACAATCATTTGCATATTTAGAAATTATTTAAAAGATGTTAAGATGAAAAGTAAATGAGAGATGTTTCAGCAAAACATATAATAATATTGTAGATCTATTTGAGATGATTAATTTGCTCGGTTTCATATTTGAGTAGTATTTGACATTTGTTTGTGACATATATAAACGAGCAATTTGCAAATAAATACCCCAACATTTGCATATTCAAAAATTAACTGAAAGATGTTTGCAAAAATATTATTATTTGAAAAGTAAATGGTAGATGTTTCGCAAAGCACATAATAATATTGAAGAACTATTTCAGATATGCTAGCATTTACTCCGTCTTATATTTGCATAGTATTTAACATATATTTGTCACAAATATAACCAAACAGTTTAGAAAAAAAGTCCAATTTAAGACAGTTATACTTGTGACAAATATCTTTGTATTTCACTATTGCAATGATAGCTGTTATGATAATTATTATGTTTGGCAGCATTTAAATCATACGGTAGGTAAAGGTAAAAATCTGTATAAAAAATGTCAATATCTTGAAGAACTAATTGAGGTATGTTTGCTTTTACTTCGTCTTATATGTGAATAGTTTTTAACATATGTTTGTCACAAATATCTTACCAACTAATTCCAATTTAAGGCAGTTATACTTGTGACAAATATATTTGTATTTCTCTGTTGCAATGATAGCTGTAATGACAGTTATTATCTTTGGCAGCATTATCATATGGTAAAGCTAAAAATTTGTTTGTAAAAAATTCAATTTCCAAACAAAACATAGTATTTGTTCCAATCTACATATTTTATTAAATAATAGAATTTTTTATCTAGCCATATGTGTAAATATAGCCTATAAGCAAACAGTAAGGGCATAAAATAGAAAAGTGCCGACTGCCACTCAACTCCAGCAGCTCAACTACAATTTTGCTGAAGATGATGGAGACAAAAGAAAAAGTTCGTTAAACCAACGTTGGAGGAATGAATTCTTGTAAAACAAGATATTTGTCTTGTACAACATAAAATATATAAGATGAGCGCACTAATCTTGAAATGTTTTTATATTGGTTCGTAGGGTTTCTTAGAAAGTCAGTCAGTCAGTACCCTACGCAACTAAAGATTATGTTATAAAAAAATGAAATAAGTACAAAAAATAAAATATTAAACAAGAAAAACAACACACACAAAACTTGTCAATAATAAATTGACGGATTTAAGGCGAACGAGGGAGCAGCAAAAAAATAAATAAAATTATTGAAGTTAAGATTTGCTAGGCAACAGAAATGCGCTAAATTTCACTATTCTACTTTCATATTTTGTATGTTTTTTTCACGTTTTCGTTAAAAGTTTCACTCATTATATTTGTGTTTTTTTTTTTGGCAATTATTTAGGTACACTTTTGGCGTGAAATTGTAGATTTAGTTATTGTGATACAATGGTATAAAATAAATGTACATATAGTACTTGTGGAATGAAGCAGGAAATTATAAAGCGTTAATTAAAAACATCAACTATTTAAAATTATTGTGGTTTTTACTGACTGTATAAAATATATATTTATACACATAGTTAGTAATGAATTTATTATAAAATCATTAGCAGTTGGTTCTAAACAACACAAAACTGTTTTCTAATAAAACAGCACACACATCATTAATATCGTATAACTCAGCTATAAGTATATTAAAAAAATATATACTAATTTATTTTCAACTTGTTGCGTTGTTTGCTCACTTGATCCGATCCGCGTTCTTTTGTTTCATCCATCATCATTTTGTAGTTTACATTTGGTATTTGTTTTTCGATGGGTGTTTTTTAAAAAGTACGAAATTTCAAATGTTTTCGTATGTATGCGGATTGTGTTGTTCTTCTGGCTAAAATTATGTGTAAACAACGGTTAAAAAAGAGATGATGCGATAGTACGAACCAGACACTAAAGGTTCTTTTAGGTTTTGCGAAATATTCTACAAAAAATACTAAAAATACTAGCTGAAATGACATCATTAAAAAAGCACAACAAAATAACAAATTCCACGACCTTATAGCAGAGATATGTACGTGCGTATACTAAGTACAAAAATAAATTCTACGAAAAATTAATTGCAGATAATCATACAATAATTACTGTTCTAAGAATTACTTGCAGTTTATTTTAGATGATGATATTCGAACTAAAATAAAAAGAATAATAAAAAGATTCTATTTATTTGATACCCCACACACATAATACAAGGATTTTATATTTTTAATATCACATAATCTAAAAAGGGAGAAAATATATATATGATGGACATAATTTCTGCAAAAATGCTGATTTTGAATGTATACTCAGTTTTTTTCTATTACATTAAGTTTTTCAGAAACGTGTAATAGGAATCTACGACGCCTTTTATCCTATTTTTAGCATAAACCAATTAGAGAACTTTACAAAAGTAATTTTCAAAGAAACTGTAAACACTGTTGCCTTCAATAGTCAATGTAAATCAAATATTTCAATTAGTTTTCCTGACTTTTGATTTCAACTTGATCAGAATATTTTTGATAAAAAAATTATTCATAGTTATCCAGAACATAAGCCAAACTAATAATCAAACTTTGTGAAATCAGTTCTACACAAGGATTGAAACCTTAACCGATATCCGTTTAATACCGATTCATTTTTAAAATCGAAACCGTTCTACGAAAATCGGAATTATACCGATATTCAAAACCGATATAAACGGTTTCGGTTTTAAAACGGTGCTGGAAAAAGTATAAAAACAGACAGAAACCAATTAATTTATTTCATATAGAAGCTTTAAAGTACAAAATATGTTTATGCCGTATGAGTTTAGCCCTGATTAGCAAGGCGTTGCCAGACTGAAATTTCAACTGTTCTCAGATTATTTTAACACGATTCGTTTCGACAACTGAATCGTATTAAATTAATGGGATTTGAATATGCCGCATTTTTAACTCGGGCTAAACTCTTGCGGTATAAACGTAGTCAATGTCATTTAATGAAATCTAGGGTTCCCAAAAAGAACTTCTTGTTGTACAAAAATATTCATATGTTGTTTTTTAAAGAAAAAATATTTCCCAGGACGAACTTCGATGTGTTTTTCTTTATTCATTTGTGTAGCGGTAAATCGAATTAAAAAAAAAACAGTCAATTCCAAGTACAAAATAGACAAAACTCTGTTTTTTTTTGTTACTACACTAGTGTCGTCCGACTATGAATGCGTTTTGTTATTGTTTTCTTTCATCACTTATTTAGCGGTCAGTTTTATACAACTACAAAACGGTTTACAAATCTTCTGCTTCTTTTGAAAGTGTAACAACAAAAAATGTAAACACAGCATCAAAGCTTGTGATCGATTTTTCGCGGGACATTTTTTGTACAACAAACAAAATTTGTGAGTGGTGTTGTGCAAGAAGTTTTTGTTGCCCAGCTGTCATCCATCCAGCTGATGGCCGTACTAGAAAACAATGTGATGTATATAGGTAGTATCGGGCGGTATATCGAGCGAGATTTTAAATTGTCTCGTTCGCATCACTAGATTTATACTTTGTTTGTATTTTTGTTAAACTATAATGCACATTTTTATGTTATTGTCTCTTGTGTTGGTAAAATACACTTTTTTTGTTCAAGAAATTGAAAAATATGGACAAAAATAAATTTAATACAAAAACCGAAATCAAAATCGAAACCATAACTTGGAACCGGTATACCGAAAGCGTTTCGTCATAAACTTAAAACCGAAGCCGTAACCAAAACCTAAACGAGGAAGAAAACCGAAACCGAGACCGTTTTTCGTTTAGGTTTTAATCCTTGGTTCTACATTTTAAAATTGCACCTTATCATTTAAAAGGAAAATGGCGTTTACATTTTTGGAATTACCACTTTTGGAAGAACCTTGAATTTTGCTAAAACATAAAAAGGAGTTTCAACAGTCCAATTAATTTTCGGGACATTAGAAATTAAACTCGATTTTTTTAATTTTAACAACTAAAAGGAAAATTAAGATTTTATGTAATTTTACACCCAGAAAAAAATACTACATAAATAATAGTTTTTTACTATTAAAAATAGTCAAAAAGATAAATTATTATTTTAATCGGAAAATACCATTAAATACTAGAAAATACCATGACATTGCCATTGAATTTATATGAAAAGATTTATTTTTTGTATACTATTAAATCAATAATTATCCTATTGACCAATTTTAATGGGATTTGAGGGAATTTTTTTCTGTATGTACTTTTGAAACTGTCTGAAATTTTACTTAAATATAAAAAAGATCCAATACTTCAAATATTTTATGCGAAATTTGGATTAAAACTCGAAAATATTGTTTTAGTTTTTTTAATATTTAAAACGAAATGCTAGAAAAGAAAATAATGTATGGTTATACAGAAACAACTAATAAATTTGCTGCATTGACGTACAAATGTTCATATTAACAAACGGAATTGCTGAATTAACGAAGAATAGCAAATATTTTTATTAAATTAGTGAATTTCATTGCTGGATTGAATAATGAATGCAATTAATATCGGTTGCTATATTTACGTCGATTATTTTTTTTTCTGTGAAAAGTACCTGTTTTTTTTTTAACATTAGCTACGTGATATGAAAATAGAATACACATAGAAACATATATTTTGAGTATTGTAATAAATAATATAATGATATAGTTGACGCTGTATTGCCATAGTAAGCAGTAATTAAAATAGACTATTAAAAATACTACATCTTGTTCTCAGACACAATATTAAAAAGCATATTGTCTGCCATTATAATATAGCCACAATACGACAACAAAGTTCAAGTGGTCTGTTAGTGCATAAAAGAATGAAATTGTATAATCAATTATCTCGTATCTGTTATAATAGACTGTAGGGAGACCGACCGACCCGGGCCATTTGACAATGTTGGCGACTATTCATGCAAGATGTAGATGTACTTGGGTCCGCATTGGATACACTGTGCACTCTGTACATAGCAAAATAAGCATGTGGAGCAACAAAACGGAAGAGGAACATTACCATGCAGGGTGTCTTTTTTTTTTGTTTATGCGGTACTTTGGCTCATAATCAAATGCATTGTTACTAGTGTTGTTATGGTATTTTACTATTCTTCATCTTCTTCTGCTGCTATTGTTGTTGTCGTTGTTTTTGTGGATATACAGTTGTTGAAGTAGGTTAAGTCTTTGGTGGGAGAACAAATAGAGTTCATCAACCGATGTCTAAACACGTCAATGACATTTTTCTTAGCAGCCAACGTACGAACGAACATCAAATGATAAGAAAGCTCTAAAAAAATAATAATAAATTACTTTTTATAAATAAAAATGACTTTGGTATTGAATTCGACAATCATAAAAGCAAATAGGCGCTATAAAAAAATAAGAGATAACGTTATTGTAAATTCATGAAAAGAGCGTCTATAAAAGTGTATGAGCTCAATTGTATGCTATTTATATAATATAAAAAAAAGAGATTTACAATAGTATATTATGCTGATAAAATAATTAATTATATTTCTGTAATATGAAATATTTTGCAATATATGCGCCATTCGGGTATCGTACACTAACAAAATACGTCACGTCTACTAAAATCACTATTATTACTAAAAATAAAATAGATACATTATTAAAAAAATGTAAATACAGTTTTGTTGACATTGCACTTTTTATTTCCAAACAAGTTTTTTCTATAACACATTAAAACGGAAACGCATTAGGTCCATTCATTGACTGATTAAAATTTTAAAAATGTTGATTCAGATCTCACATTATCAAAAGTGCGCTAATCAACAAAACATTTGAAATAATCTATTTAAAACACATGAACAAATTTTACAAAATTTATATTTACTATTTTTACTTAAACCTCTAAGCCAGCAATACAAAAAATTAATGAAATACTATAAACTTAATAGTATATTTTAAAATATTAATAGTCTGCTTTATAAATCCTTTATTATATTCAAGTCATTCAATTAATAGTACTAAATTATTCATATGCTGCTAAATTGAATAGGAAACTTTTAAATTAATAAGGAAAAACTATTGAAAGATGTACCATAAAATCAATAGTTGTACAATTAATTACTTAATGGGAAATTTTCGCCTGACATGGTGTCTCCACCAGCCATAATTTATGGAAATGTTTATATTCTACGATCAAAATGTATTGTTAAGACACTACATGTCTTGCCATAAATGCCAAACATTATGGTTTGACTGAAATGTTCCCCTAAAGTCTGCCATGACTTTGACGTTTCGAAATAAATTCAAATCAAAATAATTACTTACAAATTTTTGATTTCATCTTTTTTTAATTTCTAATTTAATGAACTAATTTATATAATAAATGTGCAGTGTAAATATTAGTGATACAGCGTGACGCAAGTGCAAAATAAAAGTTTTTCAAAAAAAAATGTTGTGACATAATTGGACCATATCGTATTTGTCTGTCATAAACATTAATATGAGATATGGATAGTGGAGACGCGGTGTGAGACATATCTAAAAATAAAAGGTTTTTGAAATGTTTTTTAATTATTTATTTTATTTTTGTTTATACATTCCGGCACACCATACTGACCAAATTTTTTAATTAGATATAATAATGATATATTTTCGATATAAAACTCAAAGTAATTGAAAATGTAATTGTGTGTTCTTTTGAATTTATGTCAAAAAATAAAATTTGTTTATCGAAAATAAAAACATTTATATCATCTCGATATCTATAAAAATAAAATATCGTTTGGTTTGTTGGCATTTAACAATTTTTTTCTATTTTAATTTTTTTTCATTATTAAAATTAGTCAATAGTAATGCATACTATTATTTTAATAATATTGAAATAATTAAAACAATATTTTATTCATTTATTGAAACTCACATTATGTATCATATAGTTTTTGTCTATTAGCATTAAAAACTCTAAATACCATATTTTGGCACGAGTCACAAATTCAAATCAGTCACAATACACACAGAAAAAAATACCTTCAGATCCCATTAAAATTGGTCAAAAGGACCATTATTGATTGAATAGTAAACAAAAAATAAATCTCAATGGCAAAGTCATGGTATTTTCTAGTATATAATGGTATTTTCTGATTTAAAAATAATAATTTATCCTATTGACTATTTTTAATAGTAAAAAACTATTATTTATATAGTATTTTTTCTGGTTGTAGTGCGCTTTGTCCCAATTTCGTATTCTGTCAATTTAATGTGCTGTTCCATGTTTATTGACGTAAAAGTCTGAATCAATTGTCATTTGTAACAATTCTTATTGATAACAATTGTCATTGCTCGCTATAATAGGACTGTAAAACTACGTTATAAAAATATTTAATGAAATACTATAACCTTAATAGTATTTCTAAAAACTTTAACAGTCTGAATTTTTTAATATGCTGTCAAATTGAATAGAAAACTTTTGATTTAATATGCAAAATACTATTAATACATGTAACATAAACTCAATAGTTGTACCATTATTTTTATAATGTAGGCATATTTAAAATACTTTTTTTATTAATTTATTTTTTGTACAGTATATAAATTTAATGCTACTTCTAATGATCAGTATCAAAAGCAGCGTCTTAAATTCTTTAAATTAATATCTAAAACTGATCTTTACTTTATTTTCAATTAACTTAAAAAGCTATCCAGCGTTGTCATAAACAATTGAATTTTACGTCTTTAGCAGTCACGCAATTTATTGCGCATTTTTTATGGCATTTGAATTCGATGACCCACATAATCCCCCAAGTGTGCTTGCATTAGGATGTCGTTGGTGCGATGTTGGCATTGTTCTGGCTTTAGTTTTGTTTTGTGTGTTTTTTTTTTGTCTTAGTTGCCTCTGGTGCGCAGTCAACAGTTCACTCGCATCATTTCTGTTGATTTCACTTCCTGTGCTTTATTTTAAATTTGTTTTCTGAATGGTTAACTTTTTATGAAAATACAAAAAAGTGGCCTACAATATATTTAAATCACCCGCGCAAACGAACCCCACATAAAACAAAATTTCAACTTGAGTTCGAAATCAAAATCTGACTGTTTTATGGTTTTCTCTTTAAAACGCGCTAAAGAAGAAAAGAAAAAAACCGACCGACTGAAGAAAATGATTAAAATGATTTTTGTAGATTTTTACTCTTGATAGTTTTTTGACCTAGTTTTTCGTGACAGTCTTTTGTTTTCAAAGCTTGAGTTATTTTGTTATTTTTTCTTTGCAATTTTTGCTTTAACCAGCGTCACCGTCACATAGCAGACAACACAAAATAATCACAAAATAGATCTCAAGCGCTTTGTCTGTCATATGAACAGGCGGAGGTTGATGGACTGCAGGTTTTTTTCTGTCTTTTTTATTTTTATAAAGTAGGTGGATGTATGTATTCCTGCTGCATGGGGCGTAATGTCCTTTTTATGTTGACGCTGCAACACTTTCACATCTTAATGCATTGCATGATGGATGTTGGTTGGAATTTATATGGAAAATATTTTGAATGCAAGTTATGTAAGTAAACTGCAAAAAGTATGCGAAAAATATTCAAAGCGAAAAAAGTTAATATGAAGAAAACATGCCAGAGATTTGTGTAGTTATTAGAAAAATAAAATATATATTACGTTGCAAATAAACAAAACGAAATTTCACAAAACTACTGTGTACACAATAAAAAAAAACAATTATTACGTTATTAATTAACTATAATGGAAACTTTTGCAATGCTTTCATTGCAATTCGCAATTTATACATGACTAATGTGCTTTTTTTATGAATGAACATTGTAGCATGGAGTGGAAAATAAACATCAGTCAAGTGTTTTCGAGTGTATACCCTACAAGCTGATCTATTGATTTTATACTTATCTCGTGTGTGTAAAATATTTTTCATAAAAATGTGGACAGCACATTTATGAGGCAGTATATTTATGCAGTATACGACTTATTCGTTACTTCAGATGAATATCATTAATATGAGGTATCTATAATATAAATATTTGAATATCTACATCGTTCTAGAATGATGGGAAATTATCGAAAACTGTTTCATTTTCCTTTCATTATAGATTATCGAAAACGATAATTGGGGCCTATAAATAAAATCGCTTCAGTATCATTAAGACATGTTTTGATTTGCTGGGAATGTGCAATAATGAGTTATAAGGACTGCGTCGAATGAAATTGTCCGCTACAAAAATGAAAAAATCTAGAAATCTAGTAATCGAATTTTTATAAAATAAAATATTTTATTTTGCAAATTATTTTTAGATAAAAAAAAAATATAAAAAAACAGAAATTAATATTTTTTAATAAAAAGTTTTAATTTTTCCGGAACCCCTTCCATTAATGTTGTAATGGTAGTGTCCGACACCCTCACAGCTGCTGAAGACCACTTTCTTTTAAAGTCTTGATGGTCTTTGGCCACTTTTTTTGTTGTCTTCATCTCCCTTTTTACTAAAGCCCAGTATCTCTCAATCGGCCTGAGTTCTGGACAGTTTGGTGGATTGGCTTTTTTAGGCACCAAAATCACTGCATTTTGTTGGATCCACTCTAAGGCCGTTTTGCTGTAGTGACATGAAGCGAGGTCAAGCCAAAAAAATGTGGACACTTTATGTTGGCGTAAAAATGGAAGCAATCTCTTTTACAAGCATTCCTTCACATATATTTCGCTATTAATTGTACCCGATGTCACGAATGAGCTGCTCCTTTTTCCACAACTGCAAATTGAATGCCAAACAAGGAATTTCTTTGGGAAGTTTGTCATTTTTTTTTATTTGAATTTTTCAGCGACATTTCCTCGAGAATCGGCAGTATAAAATTCCTGCCCAGGTAGCTGAGAAAAGTCCGCTAAAACATAAGTTTCGTCGTCCATTATGCAGCAATCGAATTTTTTTAAAAATCTTGGTTCAGCTTTTTAGCTCGTTGTTTTGCGGTTTCATTCTTGACGGCATTTCTATCCGGAACTTTTTGGACCTTGTACGTCTTCAGCACAGCTTCTTTCTTAGTCCTGCGCACGAAAGATTCTGAGCAATCCGCCTTTCTCGCCAATTTCCTTCCGGATATGCTTGGATATTTCCTTAAAATATTCCTTAAAATATTCTTCGACTTTTCACGATCATGTGGGCCTTTTTTTTACCAGAACCTTTCTTCCGATCAATACTCAGGTCTTCCTTAAAGCGGTTGATAACGCGAGAAATTTTTTAATTTGAATCTTGCAATAGCACATTATGGGAAGATATGTAACGAACAATTTTATTCGACGCAGTCCTTAATATCCTACACGCATTTGGTATAGCGTATATTAAGTTTTTGTGAATATTGCAACGAGTCTTATGAGGCTTTATGAAACGGCACCTACAAACAGAAAACTAATTTGTTGCGGCAACCATAGAATTGTCCTACCAAATGCGGTAACAACCGATGAAGTATTTTCAAAAACCTATTAATTCGGTCATGGTAACCTCCAAGTTAGTGATCATACGGTTGTAGCAACCTACAAGTCGGTGTGCATGAAGTTGTGACAATTTCCAAGTCGGTGAGCATGGATGTTTTCACGTTATCAAAAAAAAAGGAAGGAAAGATTAGGTCACATGGGAAATTTTGAAATATGGGAATTATGATGTTGCCAATTTTCTATACCAAACAGCGTAGATGTATAAGTAATCTAATTTCGGAGTTTTATTGAACTATCTCATCTAGTTTTACTGTAATCGTAATTTCAACAGACAGACAGACAAACACCCATATATATGCATGTTTAGAAGTTCAGAACTCATAAAATATTAGAGATAAATCTATAAAATTAAAATATAAATATGTACAATAGACTGACAATGACTTTGTATGCAAAAAAAAATCATCGAGTTTGATTTTGAACGTCACCCCCTCTATTGAATGAGAAAATCGATATGGAGAATTTTCAGCGAAATCCGAATATGGGAAATGGACCCGCCGGGACCTCAAAGTAGGCGTTTTCGTAGCTAAATCAACAATTTCAAAATTGAATTGAAATGACGTCCCTCAAACGCAATAAACTAAAAATGTGGGTACGTCATCTGTTTGAAAATTTTATTAACTTTTCAAAAAAACTATAAATGAAAAAATCGGATACAAAATACAGAAGCAGTGATTATTTAAACGGGCATCCCTCGTTTTTTTATTTGTATCAGTTACGCCCGGTCCTAATCAAATGAATCTCAAAAGTAGATGCCCATCTCAAATTTTTTTAGAATATGTTTTTAACATTCCTTGCGATTATTTTAAGATGAATTTAAATTATTAAAATAAATTATTAATTAATACAAAAAATTAGTAAAAACTGCGTCAAAAAAATGCATTAATATCGCTATATTTTAAAAAGTCTACAATTTTTTTTATACATCCTAAAATAATCGCAGGGGATGTCAAAAACATATTCAAAATAAATTTGAGATGAGAATCGAACTTTTGAGTTTAAAGTGTTTCAGGCTAGGCGTGACTGATGAAATTAAAAAACAAAGGATGTCTTTTAAAATAATTACTGCTTCTGTATTTTTTATTCGATTTTTTTTCTTTTTAGTTTGTTGAAAAGCTAATAAAATATTCCAACTGATGACTTACCCACTTTTTAAGTATAATGTGTTTGTGAGACATAATTTCAATACAATTTTAAAATTGTCGATTTAGGTACGAAAACGCTTAGTTTGAGGTCCCGTCGGGTCCATTTCTTATATTCGGATTTCGCTGAAAATTCTTCACATCGATTTTCTCATTCAATAGATAATTTCTAGGGGGTAACCTCCACTCGATGCGAATGCATGATAAGTTCATAAATTTTGAATCACAAAATAAACTTTATTTAATTCACTTCTGATTACCATTTTCAAATTTTGATAACCCAGGCAGGCATTCATTCACGTGGACATTGAAAATATATGACAGATGCAATAAATGTAACATCAATAAATTTTTGTCCGGAATGACAAAAATGTATATACAAAATTATTCCCCATTCTGGCATCAGATCATCATCTTCTGCTATTGAAGTCGACGCCAACTGATTTATGCATCTATTTTTATTATTCAATATGGAAGTCCAAGACGAATAATATCATAAAAAGGTCGTGATCTTTTGGTTTAGAAAATATAAAATAATGGTTTTCGATGTCCCGTCCGGAACCAAAAAGATACATTTATTAACATAGTAAACTGATTTTTTTAAAGTTTAATTCGCTGTTTCTCGGCATTTCCAAAAATGTAAACATCATTTTCCTAGTAATTCAAAAAAATGTTGACAGCTTATTGAAATCTGTCCCGTCCGGAACTTTGATAACCAAAAATGTGGAAATACAGTATAAAAAAATACCAAAAAAAAAAAAAAAAACTTAAAAAACATCTGAAAATTTGGATAGTACATCACATTTTATTTCGTAATAATGATTATAAATATTGTCATATACAAAATTATTTTTAGCAAAAAATCGTAGTGCAAATTTCCATATGAAACGTCCGGAATTATTCTGCGATTTATTACGAAATAACTGTTAACTTTAGGAACAAAATGTACATATACAAAAATAAAGTAAATTGTATCAGCTATGTTCTCAGATAATTCAAAAAAATATATTATACGAAAAAAGTATTTTTTAGAATAAAATTCGTACTGATAACTTCAATATGGAATTTTTTTGACCCGTCCGGAATTTTTCTGTGATTTGTTTTTGAAAAAACTATAATATATAGGAACAAAGTGTAAATATACAAGAAAGCTCATGATTTTAGCTATTTTTTAAAATATTTCAAAAAAATTATTATTACGCAAAATTCGCTGACTTTTTGGCATTTCCATATGAACCTCGACATGCACTTCCGTTTTTGTCTCGTCCGAAACTCCCACTATTGCAGTATCTTTCGATATTCAATTCTACACATTATTTTTTTTTAATATTCCATTTGTTCTGAAAAAGTATATTGTTTAATTCTGATTCTGTATATTACCTTTTCTTCTGTATAACATGTTTTGTATCAAACGTAAAGTTTAGAAGTTAAAAATCGATATATAAATTTTTAACATGAAAAATTTAAGTATTGCTGATTTTCAAATTAAAATATTCAAAATAGTAGATGAAGAAAATTTATGACCGCTATATGCATTATTTCTGGAGTCTGCCGAAAGGTATGGTATGATCTTTCAATAATGAAATCAATCTGTATTCAGTATGAATGCTATATTCTCAAGTTGTTGGAGTAACAAAATAAACTTGAAATATACAATTGAAATCGTAGTTCGAGATCAAATTTCAAAAATTAAAAACTCACTCATTTTGTGTCTTAATAATAATAATAATAATAGTTTGGCGCTACAGTCCTGTATAGAACTTCGGCCGAGCTCTCTCACTATTTTGAGCTGTGCGTGTTATATTTGTACTCAAAGTGGTGGGACCTACAGTTTATTGCCGAATCCGAACGGCGGGTGAGAGCTTTTCATAGGCAATGGTTTTACTCTCGTAGGTTTGCCATTTACTGAAGAGAGGTAGCGCGGTATAGAAAAATGTTTCTATGAAAAGATGTTGTTAGCCCCAGTCCAGGCTTGAACCGGGGACCTTTCGGCTCGCAGTCCAACGCACTAACCACTGAGCTACATCGGCTGTGTCTTAATAGACATTTTAAATGGTAGTTTGTAAGCTTAAATTTGATCATTTGCACTAGATTTACAAAATATTCAATACAATTCGATATTACAACCAAAGTCGATTATCATATAATTTGATTTTATTTATTTAAATAATATGTTTACTGTGTAGCGCCTCGCTTACGTACAGAAGCAAAAATACAAATATGTAGAATAAGATTACTTTTGTACTTATTGAACAAATTATACAAAACAACTTTTATCGTGAAGTATTCCTGGAATTCCAGATACTATAAGCATGCTGTGCTATAAACAGGTGCTGTCATTGTA
The DNA here is from genome assembly GCA_951804985.1 of Dryomyza anilis. NCBI lineage: Eukaryota > Metazoa > Arthropoda > Insecta > Diptera > Dryomyzidae > Dryomyza > Dryomyza anilis. The sequence goes on along the minus strand of OX638130.1, from coordinate 121,985,449 downwards.
AATTCTAATCTTTGGGTAAACGATAAACACAAAAGATTCGATGTGGTTAGAAAAATAAAAATAAACAAAATAAAGTAATAACAATATATTGTTGATGAAATAAAACATACTACGCAGCAAATGATATCGAAACGATATCATTTATAATATCTAACTAAAGATTTCGATAAACTAAAGTGTTATGAAAATGATATGGTTTTCGAGAAAACCTATACGAACTGAAAAATTTCAATCTTATTAACTGAACAAATTTTGAGAAAAATGTTATATTCAAAATTGTATATTCGATAAACAAACTATAGATTTGGCAATACAAAAAATGTTTAAATTATGCCAAATGTTTTGTTTGGTTTCCATAAAAAGTTTAGCTCATCTATTTTCATTTTGGATAAATTAGTGCACCTTTCTCTCGCACACCCTGTATATTAAATGAAGCCATTAATAACGCATATTTATAGCACATTCAGACGTACTGTAGCATCTGAATTTAATATTTATTATAACCCAGCATCAAAGCGAATTATTTCACATCAACAGCGCTGAGTGAACTTGTCGCTTATCATTTTTCGCACAGACTTCAGTTTAATAAGTGCTGTACAAATAAACGATTAAGCACAACAACAACAAAAAATAAATATTCCAAAAAAAGAGGCAATATTAATTATAGAAACAATGAACTCATCTACACTGCAAAGAAACCAAAAAAAGTAGATATTTTTCTTTTACTTCAATTTTTTGCACTTTTTGGTTTTGGCAGTAGTGCAAAAAGTTTTCTGGCATACGCTCAAAATTACGACCGAGTGAACAAACAAGCTCAATGCACTCTTTACGCAGTGTAAAGGCACACTTAGGAATTCATGGCACAGCCAGCATATGCAAGTAATATATGCGAGTCTAAAACTGAATTGAAACGTCGGATATAGCAAGAGCATAGTTAAAATTCTAATAGGCGGGTACAAGAAAATAATTTAAAGCTTAATTTTACAAATATGATTAATTGTTGAATTTGTAAATAAATAGTAATTTATTACAACTAATAATTTAGTAAATTATGTTATTAACGGCCGAGGAATTTAATGTATACAAAAATAACAGTTTTGGAAAGATTTTTAAAGTTTTTGGTAAGTTTATTCAAAGCGTTTAAAACATATTTCGACCATTCCACATTAAAACAAAACAACAAAAATAATTAAAATGAATTCTTTTAGTTCTTAATCAAATTAAGAAATGTCTGAATCATAAATTATTGGAATATTATGACCATTTTAAAAACCTAATTTTTTAACACAAACACCCGATAATCTTATTTGCAAAAAGTATTTTGAAATAAACTATTTTTCATAATCGTTGAAATGATTAAACACAATTTATATTTTAGCTTATATCCCCATACATAGTTGCCATTTTTGCAGGAAAAATACGAGTTATGAGAATTTTCTGTCCTTTGGAAATGATTTCTCACACGAGGGAGATTTCCCACGTGTTGGAAAAAAAATCTCACATGTGGGAAATTTACCACACGAAGAAAATGCATCTGTACTAGACATCTGCACAAATGGTTTTGAAGTTTCCTCTGCAAATATGCACTCTACAGTTTTGAATTCATTTCGCAAATGACAGTCGACAGTATTATGGTGAAGTCTCTCTGAGCGACTTTACTTCACTGCAGTATTTGTTTCATTGGTGTCAAGTAGTGTCAAGACATCAAGCCATTCAAAACACTCAATGTCTTGAAAAACAAAACCAAAGGACAACACTGTCGCTAAACATGCAACGAATACAGTGAGTGCAGCAAGTGAGCGCAAATAGTAACGAGTGAGAAGACGAACATTGAAAACAACAACAAATCTGTATTTATTGTTAATAAAAAATACAACAAACATTATTTAAAAAAAAAAATAATAATTTTGTACGACAAAAACAACGCTTTGGTCGAAAAGTATGTCGAAAAACAATGACGAAAAAAAAATGTAAAATGCACTAAGTACTCGGTGTCATAAGCAGAGCATTTCAGTATTTGAATTTTTATTGCACATTATCATAGACCTCTTCACTGCAGTTTTGTTTTGTTTGTGTTTTGTTTCGACAGTATTTGATGCTTTGTTGTTGTGAGCAAGACATTCATTTGATTCTCAAGCATAGAGTTGACGACAGTAAATGTTTTGAAACGAAGTGAATGTCTTGAAGTGTGTTTCAAATGCACTTGTGCAGATGTTTAATCTGTGGGATATATGTGAGAACTGCATGAGGGAAAAGGGTATTTCGTATAAGAATTTCATCTAGTTTAAATAAAACAAAGATAAATAATAAAAATATGAAGAAGTTGTTTTAGTGTTGAACTTATTTCAGTTTTCGATCGAAAAGGTTCCGGTTTTTAAAATCAATCCGGTTCCGTCGGTTCTTTACGGACTCTGACAGGGACTAAAACCCTTTGGAATATCGATTCCTGTTTTAATTCCAACCAAAAAAATTATACAGGTTTCGATTCCGGGTAATAATAACGGTTCCGATTCCGGTTTAAGTATTTAAAATTATTGCTTTGACTTTCAACAATTTGAATTAATCTGGGATTAATTTAAACCGTTGTATAAAAATCAGAATTAAACCGATATCCAAAATCGATATAAATAATTTAGGTTTTAAAACGGTTTGTAAAAATTATATAAAAACAGAGACATTTTTTTGCAAGTCAATACTATTTTTAAAACGTTTTTATTAGGTTCTTCTTGTCTGTCTGTTCAGTACAAATTTTGTAATTGATTTTAAACTGCCTTCGTAATGACCCTCAGACTTGAGATTTTACATATTTCCTCGAACTGAACGACAATATTATAATTTTCTTATCATCCGGTTCATCATGGTTCTATCGCCATGGTTCCATATTAAAAAAAACTTTGGGTGTTTTTGTTTATTAGTTCTAAACTGAGCTCGAACTGTCAAAAAGAAATCTCCATTTGTTTTTTAACTCTGAACATTCAGAGCCGGTAAATTGCGTTTGTTTATTCGTTCAGATTATCGAAGTAGGTTGTTCAGAGCACACTTGACGGGCTTGATTTCAATTTATCGAGCTGGCTCAACAGTACTGATTTTGACGTTAATTTTACTTGACAAACACAAGTCTTCATACGAATTTGACAACTGCTGCTCAAATTGTTTGTAATTTAAATCAGAGTCTTCAGGCTGAGTTCAGATTGCGTTCGACTCTGACAATATTCGGAATATTCAGATCATGTTCAGACCTCTGCTCTGAAATGATTTACGAAAACGCCCTATGAAACATGAATATTTTTAATTTTTATAATATTAGGCCTTCGAATTCTGTCAGACGAAAATCTGACACTAAAAAATAAGAAAAAAATAAAAATATGAAATAAAAAATGTTTTTATACCCTACACCTATGAGGTACAGGGTATATTAACTTTGTGCATATATTGTAACGCCCCTTAGGAGGCGTGTCCGGTATGGAAAAGTATATATATTCTTCATCAGCATCAATTCCCGAGTCTGTTTAGCCATGCCCGTCTGTATGTCCGTCTTGCTGTCCGAATACAGAATAACTTGAGAAATACTGATCAGAATGCGAAAAAATTTCGTATTACTATACTTTAGCCAAAAGTAGGAACTGAGTTTGAAAATGAGCCAAATCGGTCAACGGACACGCTCACCACCCATACAAGTCACTTTTATATAACTCTTTAGGAACTAATAACTCGAAAAGTATTCAAGATATAGGTATAAAATTTAAAACGTATTGTTATAATTCACCTTAAAATATGTGGTCCAAAAATGGACGTGATCCGCCCTCTTTTTTTTCATTATTTCCCGGGTTTTCATAGTGGAAATTTGATCCGTAAATTATTAAAATCAAATCTATGAAATATTTGCCTTTCAAAATTTTAAATATAGACGTTGTCCGCCCAATTATATTTTTAATTTTTTTTTAGTTGTTTATACTTTTATATAAATTTTTCAATTTATGGGGATATAAGACGTAAATTTCTGATATGTGAATAATATTCTGAGGAGGTTCAGCATAATTAAAATCTTTAAAATTAAGGTATGCAATTAAATATCCCGCATTAATATCGCCACCAAAGGTGTGGGGTATTCCATAGTCGGGCCCGACCGAATATAAAAATCCGCCCCATGTGACCGAACTTACCCATGTGACCTAACTTTCCCAACTCATTTTAATAAAAAACGTTTTTATATGTTTTTTCATATGATTTAAAATGAAACGTGGGGCGGTATCCTTGAAGTTCACATTAGAGATAGGCATGTGAGCGTGATTCACGTGAATCACGCGTGATTGTGATTGAATACTAATTTTGCTCACGTGATTGTGAGTGAGTGTGAGTAGACCAAAAAAAACCGTGAGTGAGTGTGCGTGAGTACATTTTTTTCGTGAGTGAGTGAGTGTGAGTGAGTCGAATATTTCATAAAATAAAAAAATATCACTTATTTTTTTGCGATTTTTCTATTAACATTATTGCGTTTGTAATATATAAGTTGTATAAGAGGTGCCACGCTCGGTCGAACAATCTCACCAACATATACAAATGAAATATGTATTTTTATGTATTCTGAAAGTAATAGCAAAAAAACCACGTGATTCAGCGTGATTGTGATTGAATCTTAATTTTACTCACGTGATTGTGAGTGAGTCTGACTAGAGCAAAAAATGTCGTGAGTGAGTGTGCGTGATTAGAAATATTCTTTCGTGAGCGTGAGTGAGTGTGAGTCAAAACTCACTCACGTGCCCATCTGTAGTTCACATTCAAAACTTTTTACATTAAAAAATATTTTTTATTTCATATTTTTTTACATTTATTTTTAATTTTTATTAAAATTATAATTACATTTTTGGGTTATTGATATTTCGTTCTTGTGTAAGTAAAATAATTCGGTTTTTTTGTTCAATATACTGAAAAGTATCATTAATACAAAAACCTATATTGAAACAGAAAACACTTTGAATATGGTATACCGTTTCTTTATAAAAACTTAAAGCAAAAACGTAACCGAAACAATGAAAAACAATATAAATCGTCATTCGTTTGGTTATCAATCCATAACAGAAATCCAATATATAGGGCCATCTATTTAAATGAATTTTCTAATTGAAGTTAACGATTATTATTTTTATTTTTTCCAATTAGTTTTACTTTCCCGATTTCTTAGACATAACTACTAAAACAATAGGGCATGTTACAGCTTTCAATCGTTATCTTATTCAAATCGATGGAATTTGTTTTTAACTGCTTCAGAATTTGATTTTTTCAATACAAAGTAAACGTATTTCAATCGAATTCAAATATACTAAATAAATTGAAATAAATTTAATACGATTTTTCTGGTCAACTATTTTGATTATAATCGAAAGTAAACTGGAAATAAAACCACATAGTAACTATGCACGCGCGGAATTTAAAGATTATAATTTGTGGTTTAACAAATATACAAATTGCAGTTATATTTTAGCAGCAAATATTGATAAAATAAACTCATTACTATGTTCTGCAAAAACTCAACAATATTTCCAGTGAATTTCGACAATGACGATGTTTGTCAATCAACGCTTCATTGAATTGTAGAGCATATTACGTGTAATTCTTGCTGCATACCTTACTAATAAATACCATGAGTGGCTGTTGTTGGTTGGTAATAGGGGGTTCCACTCCAAAAGTATTTTCACATTTTTGAGATTAGAAAAAGAAATGCCGGATTAATAAAATTTGTATAACAAGTATCACAAAAAGAGGTAGAACTTTACTTTATAGGGCCGGACTAAAAAAAATACTACGCCCTATAAAAGGGCCGGAGAATCGAAAAGCGAACATTTTTTGCCGCCCGCCCCCTTGGAACCGCACATAAATCGTAAACCGACCGAGGTCATAAGTGGTTTTTGAATTATTACGCAGTGGGCGGGGCAAACAAAACCAGACCGTAAAAATAAAAAAAAATAAAAGAGTGACCTCAAGGTCACGTGGTACCCCTTAAAAATAAAAACAAAGCGACATTATTACGGCACGTCAATTTTTATTACGGAATTTTCAGAAATGATTTTTTCCGAGTTCCGGAATGCGGGACTGGAATCCCTAGTTGGTCGTGTGTACATTTTCAGCAGTCATTATTTTTACACAATTTCCAGTGAAACACATTTTCTGTTCGGCTGACTTTAATTTTGCAAAAACAACCTTCAAAAGTTCAAAAACGTAAGTGGAGTGGAAACTAGTAATAACAAGACGACTACGACGATAAAAATAGAACGTGCAGTAAGTAAAAGCAGATGTAGTCTCGCCGCCTGGCTGTCAGTCAGATAGTCGGACAGGTAGTCAGTTGGACTTGGGGCGGTTCTGGCGACTGCTGGCAGCAGCTAAGAGGTTTCAAACGAACTTCCCATTAGAAATAAACAGCTGATTTGTGGCGATTTTCAAATTAAGATTCTTATTAGGTTTTTTATTTTTTTGTTATTTTGCAATCACATGCGTGGTGCGTAGGGTATACAACGTGTGTGCAGTAATTTATTGCTGCTTCCAACGAACACACTTAATTACGTTCGGAAGCAACAACAACAACAACTGATCTTCCGCTTGCAAAGGGGCAGCTGACGTCGACGCCAACACCACACTGACTACAGCAACAAAGGAAGAGGGGCACCAAGCAAAACATTCAGTCGCACTACACAAACACACGCGCGGCGCGCAAATAAATAAAAAAAAACGCAAAAACAAAAAGAAAAACAGTGCAAAAGATTATTTCAAAAGAGCGGAAGTTATTGAAAAATTATGCAGCACTAGAGGAACGGGACGAGTGCGCGCGCGGAGGTAGCACTTTCCGGGATGTATGTAGATGATGTGTGTGCGTCGAGGTGCAGGAAGAGCGCACATATTGCAGTTTTTATTACTACCAGGCGGCCGGCAGCATTGCATATTGCATGTCGAGTCGCACTTTAAATAACAAAACAAGAGCAAAACATTTAAAACAAAAGGATCGAAAACAGGAATACGTTGCAGCTGGAATAAAGGAAGTACGTAAAAAGGTACTTTCGACCGAGCATGGAAAGCCGGCAGGAAACATGCAGCCAGTAATAGTAATAGTTGGAAGTGCAACTAATTGTTTTTGTTTTCTTGCAAAAATATCGCATTGGGTCAGGAAATAACGTCATTTGTTTCAACCACTAATCCAACCACTTGTCATAAACCACAAAACACACACTTTGCATCTGTGTAGAACAAAAAAAAACACTTTCCATCATCACTTATCGTGGTTTATTTTATGTGTAAAGGAATTCTTGTGTCAATTCTTAGCATCAGCTGCATCACACAATCGCTAGCAAACACTTGTTTTAATTCCATCAACACTTTTTATTTGTTTCATTTTTATTATTTTTATCCATTTGGCCACAAGTTGCAACGCAATTTCATGCCTTGCATTTATTTAGTTTTTTGTGTTAGGTGTCGCAATATTTTGTTCTTTTATTCATAGATTATTATTTTATTTAGTAATCACTTACCAGCTCGATTGCTGGCACCTCTGATGACGCCATTTTGAACGTTTCTGATAATAAATTTCTTCCACTGCCGCGATTTGTTACCAGAGCTCTCAGCTGAGTGACTCTCAGCCGGCTGACTGCCGCCGCCGAGTATTTTTCATAGCCGCCGACGAGATTTTTCGGTTAAGCCGTAGCCGCCGTCAATTTTCTAAATTTTCACTGAGGAGAATATATTTACACACCGAGCGAAAAAAATAGTCAATTAGCATCTAGTTTCCGTAGTCAATTCAAAATAACTTAAAAACGACTACGTTTCAATAAAAAAAACTACGACATTGTAAGAAGAAACTATGACATTTTAAAAATAGTTTCATTAACAAATAAAAATAAAAATTAATTTTGTTGCATTCATGCCAAAGTTGGTCTCGAGTAAGTTACAAATGTAATGGAGTAAGGTTACCAAATAATATTAATATATTTTCAGGTCATTTGTTCCAAATAATTCTTTGTATATCATGCGACATATGAACTATTGGTGGCGCTACTCGCTAAACACTCGCTCTGCAGCGTCCGCAATAACCCGAAATCCCGAACGTTCCATTATTTTGCAACTTTTCATTTTATTTGTGCTCAGATCCGTCGTCGCGCGTTTTAATCTGTGAGACACATGGATGAGAAAAAGACGTGTGTCGAAATGTATCTGCACATGAGCAGTTGCACGGTCGAGTATCGCAGCAACTGACGCTCATGAAACAGGGTCTCAACGATCACACAGACATTCTGAAACAGTAGATCGAGTCAAACATACTGCTTGTGTCCAGTTTGAAACTTAACGCGAAAGAATTGGAAATCGATTTTCTATATTTTTATAATTAAGACATTCAAGGAGGATGAGGGATTCCATAAATGCTTTTCCACGAAAACCCTATCAATAAGTGGTTGTTCTACTGGCAATGCTAACATCTGCGAAAGACATAGGTATTTGGCGTAACAGTTAAGTTTTATTTTATAATGGTATATTAAGCGCACAAACTAAATTTATATGCTTTGCAGTTACTGACAGTCGTACATGGCACATTTGAACAAATCTGAACAGATGGAGCATTCGCTTTGTGCGTTCAATGTGTGCGATGACATCGGGCTCCACAGTATCAAAAAATGATCATTAAGATATCAGACGAAATGGGTAGGTTATTTAAAATAACGATCACTCGCTCATAAGTTCTAATACAATTTCTTGTAGATCTCACTGCAGCAACACCAACCATTTTCATTAAACACTCTGCGACGATTGCAACTACCATGGCAACCCATGATTCCACCATCAGCACTTTAAAAGGTTCATTCATCATCCACAACCAATTTATGTACTACATAAATATATTTTGCAAAATAATAAAATGAAAACAAAACAATTAAAATTTGATTTTTATTAAAAAAAATATATTTGACATTCAAATCAACTACGTCGTAGTAACTACGTCAACGTAAAATTTTTCAACGTAGTTAGAATTGACTACGTTTCATTGTCAGAGGATTTTCATTCACACCATAGTTGAAAACATAGTTTTGAATAACAACGTTTTGCTCTCGGTGCAGTTGTAGTTATGTTCTAAAATTATTTTTATAAGTGACAATTTTTATATAAGTGACAACATAGTTGAGGTATATATTTAATATGATATATGAATACGTAATAGCGCTGAAAGTGCTTTTTTTAATTGATAACGAGGAAAAGCCGCGGAGAAAAATGTGTCAAAAAATTAAGCGAATTTTTGTAATTTATTTTTTAAACAATTATATTACTCCTGAGTAAATTTCGATTTTATAATATTTTTATTCTCCTTGGTATGAAGTTAAAGAATATTTAACAGTGTATTATTTTTGCTCTTGTTAAATGTTCGTATCTATAATTTCTTCTTAAATTCAGATCTTATTTCGGGTGAAGTCAAAATTGTGCTTTTCATTTGTTTGTGGCCACAACTGAAGTTTTTTCTTCGCTAAACCAATTAAAAATGTATATGGGGTGTGCGAGTTCGATAAATTGCTGACTAAACTATATTTTGTCGGTAATGCTGTGTTTACTTTTCAATTTAGTAAATTTTCGAGAATTTTGGAGATCGAATGAAAACCTACAATTTAGATTAGGCAGCAATATAATCGAATTCGCACACACAAGTATTTTTTTAAATTTATGATTCAAAAGAAAAAATAAGTATTTTCAGTGTCATATTTTTTAAATTCATAAATAATATAAGCGTTATTTTCGTGCTCCTATGAGTTTAAACCAACTAATTACAGTCGTTAAACTTATTACAATATATTATTATGTTTTTTTTAAGTTATTTTCAAGCGTTGGATTTATTCTTTTTGTTTTTTATGCACACAATTATTAATTATTCGGCTAATCCGATTAAGAATTTTGTTAGTCGACTCTCATGTAATTATTTGGCTCCGAGCCGGTTAACAGCCGCCGTCGCGTTTGTTAATGTCAGCCATCGCCGCCGTAGAATATGCCTCGGCTGAGAACTCTGTTTGTTACTGGAGCTGTCAAAAAAACACGACTGCGAAAACAAAAACAATGACTGTCATTGTAACAGGGCTGCATTTCTCTTCAGTACTAAGTACATTTATTGCCTTTTAGTAGTAGAAAAATAAATATGTCGAAATTACAAAAAATAACGGCTTTTCGTTAATTGTTTAATTTTAAATACATTTATACGTCATTTATAATGATACGTTAGATTTTTTCGATGAATTTCTTAAAAATCCTAATATTAAAAAAATTAATGAGAAGGAGACTTTTTATGTTTTGAATTTGGAAATATTTAGTTGATTACCAATAAAAATAATTAAAAAATAAATTTATCACAAATGATGAACGTTTTAAAAGTTTGTCTATGTAATTTTCTTAAAATTTTTTTAAAAACAACAAAATAAATATATTTTTAAAAAACTTATAATATAAAATATTAATTTAGAAAATCTATGAAAATTTTTTTATTTCAGTTCCAAATGATATATGTATTTTCCATTTGAAATTGAGGAATTTCCAACACAAATTGAAAAAGTTCAAAATATAATTGAAACTTTCCATTAGCAATATTGAATACAAAATTCATAAATTGAATAGGAATGTTATTTCGAAATAAAAAAATATCTCAATTTCAAATCTTACAGTGATTTTTTAGTTCAAGAATTTCAAAAAGTCATCGACGATACTTCTAAAAAATACTAAAAATAAATTTTCTTTAAATACAATGGATTCTGAATCAAAAAGTAAAATCATGAAAGAATTTGTATCTTACCAATATTATTTCCATTTAATATTATTGTTTATTTTCTAAATCACAAATAATATTCGTAATTGATTTTTTTATATATTGGAAATTTATCTATTTCGATTATTTTAAAAGGCATTCAAGAAGAATAGATTATAAGATTATATATAGATTTTTTGTTTTTTTTTTATATTCAGTTTTTATATCCGTTTTTTTTGTAATTTTTTATTATTTTTTGTTGTTTTTTATTATTTTTGTTGTTTTTTATTTTTGTTTGTATTTTTTTGATATTTATATATTTTTTAATAATTTTTATTTTTGTATGTTTTTTTTATAAAATAGCTGGACCCGAAGTTTAGTTGCTTTGCATTAATTAGACGGTAAAATCAATGTTCATCCTCTTGGATCTTGATTACATTGAAAATGATTTTGACGATGTCAATCTACTCCGTCTTCTATTAAGAAGACAGGTGATGAACGCAATGATTTCATTCAATCGACGCTTAATTCTATGACGAAGACAGGTGATGAATATGATGATCTCATTGATGATATCGACGTTTTAATTTCGAAATTATTATAATTATGATGATCACATGTTGGCGATTTCAATCTAATCTGACTTCTATTAAGAAGACAGGTGGTGTCGCAATGAATTGTTTAAATCTACGCTGAATTATATGACGATGGCTGGAGATGAATCTTGTTGGAGTTGATGTCGATAGTCAAATCTCGACATTATTATAACGATTTGTGTTGTTTGTGATTTCAATACAATGCCTTCTTTTATGAAGGCAGGTGATCTACTCAATGAATTCCAAAACATTCAACTAATTGTTTTAGAAATCAGCATTTAAATTTTGAAATGATTTTGCAGATTTCAATGTACTCTAACATCAATAACGATGGCTGTATGATTGTTGCATTTATATGACAAAAATATGCGTTTACTTATTATATCGTAATCTTGTTGATATCGCTTGTTCATGATTATTACAATCAAAGCTCGTTTTTATGTTGAATTTTTAATAATTATAGACAGAGTTCTGAATTATAATTTCAAGATGATAACCACAAATTGTTAATGGTGATTTATTTTAAGTCGGTGTTTTTCTGACGTAGAAAATTAGCATGATGAACATTAATTATAAATTGAATTCAATCCTGAAGAGATGTGTCCCGCTCTCTGAGTTGTATGATGTGTGTATACAGCAACTTTGGATTGCTAAGTTAATTAGAATAAATGATATCATTTGATATTGATGAACTTAAGCCTTAACAACTTTTCTCAAAGACAATTCTTTCTCAGACTGCGCTTCCCCTTAGAATTCTTCCCCGTAGAACATTTCGCCGTAGAATTCTTCCCAGTAGAAATATTATCCGTAAAATTCTTACCCATAGAACGCTTTCCCGTTGAATTCCTCCCGGTAGAATTCTTCCCGTAGAATTCATCCCGATAGAATTGTTCCCTGTAGAATTATTTCCCGTAGAATTTTTCCCCGTAGAATTTTTCCCCGTAGAGTTTTTCACAGTAGATGTTTTAGTGTGGTGAGTTTTAGTGTGGTGAAATTTATTGGGGTTAGTTTTATTGTCGTGAGTTTTAGTGTGGTGAATTTTTGTGTGACGAATTTTATTGCGGTGAGATTTAATGTGGTGAAATAATAGTTTAGCACTACAGTCCTATAAGAACTTAGGCCGAGCTCTCTCACCATTTTGAGCTGTGCGTGTTATATTTGTACTCAAAGTGGTGGGACCTACCATTTATTGCCGAATCCGAACGGCGGGTGAGAGCTTTTCATAGGCAAGGTTTGCCATTTACTGCCGTGTGGTAGCGCGGTATAGAAAAATGTTTCTATGGAAAGATGTTGTTAGCCCCAGTCCAGGCTTGAACCGAGGACCTTTCGGCTCGCAGTTCAACACACTAACCACTGAGCTACCGAGACTACAGTGACTACAGTTTTAGTGTGAAGAATTTTAGTGTGGTGAATTTTAGTGTGGTGAGTTTTAGTGTGGTGAGTTTTTGTATGGTGAGTTTTAGCGTGGTGAGTTTTAATGTGGAGAATTTTGGTGTGGTCAGTTTAAAGAATTTTGGGTGGTTGTTAACCTGGTGTGAAATATCTTGATATCACTATAATAACTGTTGACATACACGTAATGTAAAATGTATCTGCTATGGGGAGTGCCACGTCTAATGGTCCAATCACTGTTAAAAATAACGCTGACCAAAATTTAATTAAATTTGCTATCCCAATTGCTGATATGCGTTATATGGGAGGTGCCCAGTCCACCAATCTTACCGAGATATAGCATATACTCTGCCCACGCCCAACATACATATTGTGACAAAATTTTATTCAATTCGGTTCAGCAGTTTTTACGTCTATTCGAAATTTAAAAATATATATAATTGACAAGAACAACAATGTTCGAAAAATTTAGAAAAAAAAAAATTGTTAAAAAAAATTTTGGACTACAATAAGAGCGCAATGGTCGAAATCGAAATTTTACAAAAAAAAATAATCAACAAAAACAACAATGTTCAAAAAATTTCGAAAAAAAATGTTAAAAAAAATGTTTGGTTGACAAAAACAATGCAATTGTCAAAATCATAATTTTTCAAAAAAAAAACGCCAAAAACAATGTCGAAAAAAAATTGTTTTTGCTTTTGTTTTTGTTTTTGATTTTTTTTTGTTTTTCTTTCATTTTTTGTTTTTCCTTTAGTTCGGATTTTTGTTTTATGTTATTGCTTTTGTTTTTGTATTTTTGCTTTTGCTTTTGCTTTCGTTTTGTGCTTTTGCTTTTGTGTTTTTGCTTTTAATTTTTTTTTTGCATTTGAGTTTTTTTGTTTCATGGTCGTAGCTGGTGAAAGTGCCGAGTTATATCGTATTGAAAGTTTAGGTTGTATGGGAGGTGCCACGCCTCTTTTTCCAATCCCACCCATATATAGCCTATCATTCCTTCCAGACCATACCGCATCTGTGGTAAAAATTTCAAAAATATCGGATCAGCAGTTTAGACGGAGAAGTGGAACAAACAAACAAACAAATAAACAAACAAAAGGACAAACCAACAAAGAGATTTATTATATTAATAGGATAAATATGTTGAAAATCAGTTAATTAATAATTATATAATTTTAAATACATTTATTTTATATACTGTTCTTACTGGGCCTCAAATGATTAATTTAAAGCAGCATTTCAGCATTTGCAGTCTGAATCCAAAATTCTTATCCAAAAATGCTTTCTCAATAAAAACCGGTATTCTCTGGAACTGTCAAAATTCCACTTCGAAATTCAAGCCGACTGTCAAAAGTTAACTTCGAAATTCGAGTTAGAGAATGGTGAAAAGTGTGAACACTGTATCGAACTGTCTCTTCGAATTTTAAACAAAATTTTAGCAAATACACATTGTGCTTTCAGCAAGTACACCCACCACATCTCCCTTAAACTATGCTACATAAGAGCCACTACATAAACCAAATTCTAACAATTTCCAAACTTTTCCGCTACAAAAGATTTTAAATAAAATTTAATACAAATAAAGAAAAATAAAATAAAAAATATAAAAAAGTAATCTTATAAAAATCTTAAATAAAATCAGATGTTAGCGGATGTTAGTTCCAAAAACTTCTGTATTTTATTTATTTTTCTTTTTTTATATATTTTATATATAATGAGTATAAAAATTAAGTGAGAATTAATTATTACTTATTAAACCGTTTTATTTTTATATAACGATTTTTTCGAGAGATAAGGCGGCTTTTAAATATAAAAATTAATAAATAATTGAAAAATTTTAATTTGTGCCGACTATTTAGCTAATTTTAACTAATGTTCAAGTAAATATTAAAAAAGGGTTGGGGAAAATAAAAATAAAATGGTCTTTGTAATTTTTTCCATGTAATAATAATTAAAATTACGCACATTAACAATTTACGCATAACCTTTACTAAAAATACAGGCTATGCGTATTAAGATCTTTTAAGATCTGCGCCTGTCAAGTGTTACCGAAGATTCACACTTTTTGGCCATAGTCTATGTGACGGTACGTCAAAGTTAAGCTCAATGCAATCAACTCAAATTGCGGACTTAAAATTTGAGGTCACCTCAAATTGTTTGATACTTCATTAAAATGTGTTGAAAAAACAGAAAAAAAGCTCAAAGTGTTTTAATTGTGTAATTAACACCAATAATTAAAAGATTTAACTTGAAGGCGTAACTGAGAAATACCTACCTGCTGCAGGGTTTCCCTTCCAACAATAGATCGTCATCTTCAGATAGCTAATCTAAAAATATAATTTATATATTATGAAAAACCGGTCAATACTTGAAGAAATGTATTATGAATTTCCATAATTTAAGTTAATCATGATTTATTGCTCATTTGCATTGGCAGTTAACAGTGCATTGATCTCTGCTGGTGGGAGTTACCGACTTTGTTATTTACATTGTTTGTTTAATATAAATGCAGACACCTTTATTAACATCTTATGTCGTTTTCATTTGGTATTTTTTTACACATTTCTTAAATATTTTAATTATAATTTAATTAAGATTTTATTAGAATTGACAGCGCTGCAGCGTCAGTCAGTTTGCTGACTAGATTTAGTCACAGACTGACAGTCGTTAATTATTAATTTGGCCATTTCATACCGATGGCTTATTAATATGGTCTGTTCGATCAGATTATGTCGAGTTCTGGTTGGTAGTTGGTACAGGTTAAAAAAATGAGACTTACCAACCAAAATACTGTAAATGCGACGAAGATGCTGCAATAATTTGTAGAAGTTTTTTTTATTTGGCAATAATTTTGAAAATTTGAATAATTTTGCTATAAATGCTTCAATTGCGTTTTACCACAGCAACAGTTCTAAGTAATCCAGCATAACGTACAGTTTAAACGTGCTTTTTTTTAACTTTTAACGAAAATGGTTAGTTTTGGAAAATTTTATTTCAAATTTGAGTATTCAAAATATATTTAAATAAATATTTTAAATAGTTAATTTTATCGATTAGAAAAAAATTTTGCATTTTGAGTGAAAAATTTGAATTTTAAGTGAAAAGTTTTATTTGGACAGAAAAATGAAATTTTTAGTAAAATTTTGAGTGCAATTTCGAATTTGAGTAAAATTTCGAATTCTGAGTGAAATTTTGAATTTGAGTGAAACTTTGTATTTTCAATAAATATTGATTTTTGAGTGAAAATTTGATTTTTGAGTGAAAATTTTAATTTTGAATGAAAATTTTAATTTTGAATGAAAATTTTAATTTTGAATGAAAATTTAAATTTTGAGTAAAAAATTTTAATTTTGAGTGAAAATTTGAAGTTTGAGTGAAAATTTGAATTTCAAGTGAAAATTTGAGTAAATTTGAATTTTGAGTGAAATTTTTAATTTTGAGTGAAAATTAGAGTTTTGAGTGAAATATAGAGTTTTGAGTGAAAATTGGAGTTTTGAGAGAAAATTTTAATTTTGAGTGAAAATTTAAATTTTTAGTGAAAATTTAAATTTTGAGTCAAAATTTGAATTTTCAATGAAAATTTGAGTCAAAATTTGAATTTTGAGTGAAAATTTGAATTTTAAGTGAAAATTGGAATTTTGAGTGGAGAAATGAATTTTGAGTGAAAATTTTAATTCTGCGTGAAAATTTAAATTCTGCGTAAAAATTTAAATTTTGAGTGAAAATTTAAATTTTGAGTGAAAATTTAAATTTTGAGTAAAAATTTGAATTTTGAGTGAAAATATGAATTTTGAGTGAAAATTTAAATTTTGAGTGAAAATTTAAATTTTGAGTCGAAATTCGAATTTTGAGTGAACATTTGAATTTTGAGTAAACATTTTAATTTGTAGTGATAATTTGAAGTTTCAGTGAAAATTAGAATTTTGAGTGAAAATTTGAATTTTGAGTCGAAATTTAAATTTTAAGTGGAATTTAAAATTTAAGTGAACATTTTAATTTTGATTGAAAATTTTGTGTGAAATTTGAAACGAATAATTTAAAAAAAAATATATATAAAATTTATATTTCCATTTCCAGAAACTCTTCATTGCTTTCGCTCTGATCGCTTGCGCATGCGCCGATGTCAGCCACTTGTCGCGCGGCTATCTGCCGCCTTCGCGTATAGCGTCCTACACCTCAAGCAGCGGCCCTTCCGCCGCAGCGCTTAGTTTGGCACCAGCAGCGACTTTCATCACCTCAAGTGGTGGTGGTGGTGCTGGTCCTGGTCAGGGTCTAACATCCGGTTTCAGAACTTCATCCGGTCCAGGCTTTTCTAGCGGTAGCGCTTTCTCCGCTGGTCTCAATAGCGGCTACAATGGCAAATTGACTGCTGCGCCCGCCTTTAGTGCTCCTCTTCTCACTCAACAACAGACATTCGCTGCACCCGTTCGTGCTTACGGCGCTCCCGCCCCAATAATCGCTCCAACTTTCAGCAGCGCATTTTCCGCACCCGCTAGTGCAAACTATGCCACATATTCAGCGCCAGCTGTCCAATCGTACAGCACATCAGCCAACTATGTGGCTCCAGTTGTCAGCAAATCTTTTGCACAGGCACCTGCTTTGGCCAGTTACAAGACTTATGCCCCAGCGGTTTCTTCCAACTACAAGACATACTCAGCACCCGCAACTTCCTCATTCTCACAGACATCTTTCGAACCCGCTAAATATACCGCTTCTGCACAATATGCAGCTCCAGCCCTCGCCAAGTTCACTGCGCCCCAGACGCTTCAAACGTATGTAGCCCCTGTGTCCACCGTTGCTGGCTATAACGCAGCTCCAGCTCTCGCCAAGTTCACTGCGCCCCAGACGCTTCAAACGTATGCCGCCCCTGTGTCAACCGTTACTGGCTACAACTCACCTGCTGCCTACACTTCCTCATCCACATCATACAGCGCTCCAGGTATTGGCGCCACCGCCAAATACTCTGCTCCAACCAGTAAATATTTGGCACCTCTGGTAGAGACTTTTGCGCCAGTTGTCCAGAAATCTTATGCCGCCGCCCCAGCTGCTGCATCGTACACTGGTCCATCTGCGGCCTACACTGTTTCCAGTGGCGCCTCTGGCACCAAGTATGCCGCCAACGGAGGCTATGTCTACTAAGAATTCTTCAAGAATCGTGTTTAAATCAATTTTATACAAATGTTTAACATCTTTTGGAATAAATGTTTCGATGATCAACTTTTCTACATCTTATTTGAAAATTATTTCGAAGTATTATATAAATTATTATTAAGAGATTTAAAAACCCAAAGAACCAATTTTTGTCCTTTTTCAGACATTTTTTGGGCATATCTTTTCCAGATAAATGGAAGTCTATTGTCAGATTCCAGGCATATTTTTGGATAGGGCAGAAATAGTCATCTTTTCCAATTATACTTCTAATGTATACTTCAAATTCCAATTTTTATTAACACCAAATTTCTACTTTAAAAACAAATTTGAAATTCAAGTTTTCAAGAACCTTCTACTTTTTAACATCTTTTCTACATCATATCTTAATCATCGTTTGAAGTATACATCATTTCGAAGTATAATGTAAAATATTATACTTCATATTATTGAAAAATTCATAAACAAAATATCTGACATTTTTCAGGAATATTTTGTATATATTTGCAGAAGTCCATTCCGGATAAATGACAAATTTTGGGAAGTCATATTTTGGGTAAAGACAAAACAAAGGAATCTCTTTCAATTATGCTTCCAATTTTTACCTAAAATTTCAATTTCTACTAAAAACCAAATATTTAGGTATCTTGAAATCAAATGTTTCGATGACCATCTATATAATTTGAAAAATTGAAAATCTGGTCATGACAAAAGGACGAATATTTTCGTTTTTTTGCTATAACTCGTTACTGGTGCAAAATTAAATATTGGTGTAAAGGCATTAATTGTTTGTTTTTAAAGCACATATCGATTGGCATCATTACTTAAAAATATTTTGCCAAACATTTTTCTGGCAAATAACAAATGGCAAATGAATATTTGGAAAATTATACCCTTACATCACTATTTTATTTTGTAACAATAAAGAGTTATTGCAAAAAAACGAAAAGATTCGCCCTTTGGTATGGCAAGATTTTCAATTTTTCAAATTTCTTCGTTTTTTTTGCTATAACTCTTTATTGATGAAAGATAATATATTGGGGTAAAGGCATTGTTTTTAAAGCGCCTATCGATTGATTGCATTATTTTAAAATATTTTTTTGAATTTTTATCATTTTCAAGAAAAATGTTTGGCAATTATTTTTAAATAATGATGCCAATCAATTGCTGCTTTAAATACAAACAATAAATGCCTCTACATCACTAGTTTATCTTATAAAAAAAAAGAGTTATAGCATAAAAAACAAAAATATTTGCGTTTTGGTCAGTATATAGCCTCACAAAATCCGTATTTATAATTCAGTAAGTTGTCCAAATCCTAAGATATTTTATATATGTTATTATAATTAATAAATAAACTTAAAAATAATTTTCCAACAAGCAAATTCGCCCCTGTGGCATGACAGTGAGGATATGATCTTTAAAAATCCATACATAATTTAAGTGACATTTTTTTAAATTATTATAAATCGTACGTAAATCAAAATTAAATGTTTAAAATGATAATTATAATTGCATCTATTGATTAATATGTTTGCAGCAAAGCAATCTTTGATATGTGTACTAAACAAGTAATGTTTGTGCTCTTCTTCTCTATCATAAAAACAATCTTCATCTTAATTTCCGTTCGCTCTTTTATTGTGATTCATGCAGGAAGATCAGAGAAACAGCAACAGACAGTTGGAATAATTAGCATTATTCAAACAAGATGCACGTGGACGAGGGTCATGGTTTAAAAAAGCCTCCAGAAATATGTGATACACATATATATTAAAAATACAACAAAATAAAATACAACAAAACGCAAGAACTTCGCCAAAGAAGACAAAATAAATACTACGTCTTGTAGTCGTTAACTTACTTTGGTATCTTCGAAACTGGGTCAGTCGTTGCCAAATATAAAATTAAAAGATTTAAGTGCCACACATAATAATATAATTTGGTATTAAATTCATTCGAGAAACTTTTAATTTACTGAAAGTAAACACAAATATTATATTTTTTATTTGTTTTAAATATTGCAGTAAATATAAACTGAAAAAATAAAAATCAAATCATTTTAGTACCCCTGTATTTTAGTGGTTCAACAGTTTTCAGCTGGACTTCTTAACATTTTTGTGTTTATTTTTAAATTTGCGGCATACATTATACGGTTTCATATAAAAAGGATGCAACTTTCTGAGAATATCTTCAGTTGAATTTGTATTTTCGTTTGGCTGGACATTCGTGGTTATACATTATGGTTAGTTTAAGTGAAGAATAAATTTAAAAAAATGATGTATAGATAATAAAACAATACGGTTATAAAAGATAATACTCAATTTTAAAGCTCAACATTGAAGGCTGTATTCTGTTTATGTGGAAATATTGAAAATACTAAAAGAAATGTTTAAAAATAGTGATTCAATTAATTTTAAATATATCAATTAATATTCGATAGTTGATAATGTACTTTAAGAATATTGGTTACAGTATTTTTTTATGATGATTTGAAAATGTTTTTATTTTTTTATGATGATTTGAAAATGTTTTTATTGACTAGTGCAATACAGGATTTTATAAATTTTGAAAATTTTGTAATATAATTTTAAATATTTGATACAGTTAAATTTTTAAGTTTGAATTTCAAGTAATGATTTAAATTAGTGAAAAATTTGATATTGGGCGATATTCTCGCGGCAAAATTTCTGGCATTTTTTAGGATTATTTCCTGCAAACAAACAGATAAAAAGAAGTTTACGAGAAGCTTATGACAGATAATCAAATTTTATGGAATTGTAAAGGTACTTTCTCGGCATATTTGGAGAACGGCAAGAAAACAGACAACTTTTGATACAAACTGTGCCTTTGCTTGTTTAAGTATGTCTAAAAAATGTTTCTAAACTGCTTGCACCCAGCCTAAAATTTTGTCAGGCGAAAATTTTAAATTGAGTAAAAATTAAATTGGAAATTTTGATAAAATAATGAATTTTTAGTGAATTTAAATGAAAATTTTAATATTTAGTGAAATTTCCCACTTTTAGGGAAATTTTTAATTTTGAGCGAATATTTTAGATATATAGTAAAATTTTGAATTTAAGTGAAAATTTCAATTTTGAGTCAAATTATGAATTTTAAGGGAAAATATAAATTTTTAGTTAAATTTAAAATTTTGAGTGAAAAAATTAATTTTGAGTGAAAATTTGAATTTTAAGTGAACATTTGAATTTTGGGTGAAGATTTGAATTTTGAGTGAAAATATTAATTTTGAGTGAAAATATTAATTTTGAGTGATAATTTGATTTTATAGTAAAAATTTTAATTTTTGTTGAAATTTTAACTTTGAATAAAAATATTAATTTTTTGTGAAATTATAAATTTGAGTTAAATTTTAAATTTTATGTAAAAAATTTAATTTTGTGTTGTAATTTTAGTTAGTATTTTGAGTAAACATTTGAATTTTGAGTGTAGATTTGAATTTGAAATGAATATTTAAATTTGGACTGATAATTTTATTTTTGAGTAAAAATTTAAATTTTTGTTAAAAATCAGTATTTGAGTAAAAATTTAGATTTTGATAAAAATTATGAATTTTGCGTAAAAATGAAAAATTTTTAGGTGAAAAATTTAATTTTGAGTTTAAATTTTAGTTAATATTATGAGTGAAAATTTGAATTAAAGTTAAAATTTCATTATTGGGTGAAGATTTGAATTTTCAGTGAATATATCAATTTTGAGTGATAATTTGTATTTTGAGTTCAAATTAAATTTTTTTGTGAACATTTGATTTTTGAGTAATAAATGGATTTTTTAGTGAATATTTCAATTTTAAGTTAAAATTTGCACTTTGGTTGAAAATCTGTATTTTGAGTGAACAAATTAATTTGAGTAAAATTATGAATTTTGAGTGAAATTATAAATATTGATAATTTTGAGTTATAATTTGATTTTTGAGTAAAAATTTGAATTTTGGGTGAAGATTTGAAATTTGAGTGAACATTTTTATTTTGAGTTAAATTATGAATTTTAAGTGAAAATATACATTTTTAGTTAAATTTCAAATTTTGAGTGAAAAAATTAATTTTGAGTGAAAATTTGAATTTTGGGTGAAAATTTGAATTTTGGGTTTAGCTTTGAATTTTGAGTGAAAACTTTAATTTTGAGTAAAAATTTAAGTGAACAATTCAATTTTGTTTAAAATTTCATTTTGAGTGAAACTTTTTACATTTTTTAGATACAATTGAGTTTTAAGCAGAGTTCGGATTAGCACGCACGCCCGCGCCCTTAAGTAAATGAGAAGCAAATTTGTTTACGCATACTCTGCACTCGGGCACCACATTTTTTTTGCAACACATCCCGTCGCAACGAGTGATGCTTTGCACTATTCTCGGTACCTGCCCTCGTGCGGGCTACGAAACTAAAAACTGCAGCCCGCGCAGACGTGGAATGAGAAAATAGAGAAACATATCGCGCAAGTGCTATGGTATTTATTTCGCGGGGCAACTCCGTGCAACAGCGAAAACCGACTGCCCCGGGATGTGTTGTAAAAAAAATGTGATGCCCGAGTGCAGTGTCTGCGTAAAACAAATTTGCACGTCAGTGTATGAATAAAGGGGCATGTGCGGGCGCACGCACACGGGCATTTCCGATCTCTGGTTTTAAGTGAACAATTTAATATTTAGTGAATTATTTTTTTTTTTTTTTTTAGAAAAATTGATTTTTTTTAGTAAATTGAGCTTTTAGTGAAAGTTTGAATATGGAGTGAAATGTAAAATTTTTAGTAAAATTTGAGTCCGCACATGTTTTATAATGAAAAAATTTGTAATTTAATTTATATTAAGTTTATATAAAGTATTTTCTTACAGCTGCTTATCCCGTTTCTCTTCATAACATGCCACCTCTGGAGTCTCGAGTCGTACGCTCAAGTGCTGCCCGACACTATGCCAGAAGACGACTACAACTACTCAAATCCAACCGTCGAAACCCATAACATCTACATAAAACCTGGTGATCTCATCACAAGAGATATGGACAGCATCACGGACTATCCGCATCACTCAAAGCCCGGCTATATAAAGCCTGGTTCTGATGTGGCTGGCACGAGGCTTAGTTCGAAATCGTTATTTTTCAGAAACAATTTAGACACGCCCAAGGGTGATGTTCTGAAAAAGGGAAATATTCTCTATGTACCGTTATTACCCTTACTAGGGTCTAGGGATCTTTATCAAACAAATAAATAATTCGACCGATTAATATCTCATTTAAAATCTCATTTTTTATTAATTCTTTCGCTTAAAAATATTTAATGGGTTTTGGCGTAGACATAACCACCGTTGGCACCATAAGTGGTATCAACGTTCGAGGCGGCACCAGTGAAGGCGGGTTCGGCGGCGGCAAAGCTACCGCTGCTGTACGATGGAGCAGAGTAGCTGGCGGCGGCGGCTGGTGCAGCGTAGCTGGACTCCGAGGAGAAACCGGAAGCGGCTGGAGCGGAGGCCGAGAAGGACCCGGAAGTGTAGCTGGTATCAGCAGAGTAGCTGGGCGACTGGAAGCTGGCAGCGGCAACAGGGGCAGCGAAGCTGGAGTCGGCTGAGTAACTGGCGCCAGGAGCGGATGCAGAGTAAGTGGATCCGGCTGAGTAGCTAGGTGCCGAGAAGCTAGCGTCGGCTGCGAAGCTGGGAATATCGAAGGTGGCAGCGGCAGCAGGTGCCGAATAGCTGGACTCAGAGGAGTAGGTGGGTGCAGCGTGGCTTGCAGCGGCGGCAGGTGCAGAGTAGGTGGCACCGAATGAGGTACTGCCGCCAGCGTTGAAAGATGGGGCGTTAAAGGCGGGCGCTGAGTAGCTGGCGGAGTCCGAAGATGCCGATTCGAAGGAGGCTACGGGTGCGGAGTAGAATGACTGGGTGTTTGATGCGGAGCCGTAAGAGGCAGAGCCGTGATCGTGAGAGGCGGAGCCGTGACCGTGAGAGGCGGATCCGTGATCGTGAGAGCCGGCGCCATGATGAGGCGGCAAGTATTTGGCATTTAGCAAGTGGCTGACATCGGCGGTGGCGGCGGCAACAAGTGCGAGGGTGATGAGGGCGGCGAAGGATTTCTAGGAGAAAAAAATAAATTTTTTATAATGAATAAAATGTATAATTATTCTTTGTTTTATCTTAAAAGAAAATAATCCTTTGGTTGGTTCTAAGAAATTTTTAAACACTTTGTACACGGAAAAAGTTTCCTAATAATAAGGATAATTGAAGTTGAAAATTTACTATTTAAAGGATAAAGTTTATTTATTTTAAGGAAAAAGTTTACAAATTTTAAGGTAAAAGTTTACTGAACATATGGAAAAACTTTACTTATTTTATGGAAAAGGTTTCCTTATAATAGGTAAAATGTTTCCTTATAATAAGTAAAAAGTTTCGTTATTATAAGTAAAATGTTTCCTTAAACATGTAAAAAGTTTCCTTATAACAAGTAAACATTTTCCTTATAATTAGTTAAAAGTTTACTTATAATAAGAAAAGATGTTTACTTATAATAAGTAAAAAGTTTCCTTTTGATAAGCAAAATCTTTCTTTATAGTAAGTAATATAAGTTCTTAATATTAAAAAACTTTTTTTAATTTTTTTGTATAAATCCTTTTATTCCATTTGCACAAATATGCCACTGAGATGCGTTCTTTTCACTAACCATTTTTAAGTTGTTCTGTGACTTTCAAACCTAAACTGATGATTTTGCCAAAAAATCAGACATATTTATAGTCAAAACTCTTGGTGCATCGCAACAGTCGAAAGCCTTCCAATCAGGAATTTTGTCAAAAATAACAAAAAAAAAAGCACTAAACCGCATTAACTATAAACAATAATATATTTGTTGTCAAAAAATATTTGCTTTCGCTTAAACACTGACCAAGTATCAATCACAGTCAATTAATTAAGCAAAAACACAAAGACTAACTAAATAGCAAAACAAATTGTTTGCTCGATTTAATATATAAAGAAACAGGTAACAGCTATAGTCGATCGAGCGTTGTTCCGATTTAACATCACACGCAGAGAAAAATATTGCAAAATTCTTAAATTATAACTGCTGCAGTTATTTTGTATGATTGAAGTTATTTTTTTGATTATCGATATTTTAGAATTAGTATACTATGCAGAAATATTCATTGAATTATATCTGATGTCATGTATAAATTTATGATTAAAACATACAAAGATTGTGGCAAACGAAAGCTATCAAATGATATATGTTTATAAAAAGAGTATTATGTTTGATCGCATCATTTATACTAAGATGTAATTAAAATTTGAGCGATTGAAGTCATCTAAAACAGAAAAATAATGAGAGGAAACTTTATTGAATTAATTATCCTACGATATTGTCACAAACATATAAATATAATGCGCAGTTCCAACATATCATATACGAAGTGAAAAATATAATTATTTCAGAATTATGATTAATGCAGTAAGTATTCTTTATAATTACTAGAATTAAATTTTTAATTTAATGATTGTAATGAATAATAATTGTGGCAAACTAAGCTATTCATTGATGACATATAAGCCAGAACATTAATATAATTGGAAGCATAATCTATAGAAACTATTTGCATGATTGAAGTCATATAGAATGAAGGCTATTTCAGAGAAGAATATTACTGATTTCACTATACTTATCCGACATATTATACACGAAGGGAAAATATAATTATTTCAGAGTTATGATTAATGCATAAAGTATTCTTTATAATTACTACAATTAAATTTTTAATTTAATGATTATAATGAACACTAATTGTGGCAAACAAAGCTATTTATTGATGACATATATGTCAGAATATAAATATAATTGGAAGCATAATCTATAGAAACTATTTGCATGATTGAAGTCATATTGAATGATGGCTATTTCAGAGAAGAATATTACTGATTTCACTATACTTTATTGCTTTACCAAACCAAAATATAATGTACTTTAATATGATACCCGCAATCATAGTTTTATAAGAGGATTATTATGGATGTGACTATGTTTTATTGCTTTAATTATGTTAATTATGTTAAAAATATAATGCTCTTTATGATATCCAAAAGCATGTTATTCTTCAAGTGCAATTTATGCTTGTGGAAACCAAAATATATTTAATGAGAAAAATAAATGATTAATAGTATTATTTACACTATTTGCATTTTTTAACTAATCTCAAAAAAAAAAACAAACAGATTATAGAGTAGAATATATTTGATTCCACCATGTGCCTTCCTTGACTGTATTGCTTCTATTATGTTAAAAGTTTGCCACAAATATGAATATATAATGTTTTTTAACTGACACAATCATATTTTTCTCCAAGTACACACCATATAAATATTTTTTAAATAACATGTTGCTTCATATATAAAAATAGCAATGCATTTAGTTTTTGAAAAATGTTCTTTCAGTGTGCGATACATATGACTTTTATTATCTGATAACATGTTTCGCTATTGTTCGATTGGGGATTCTAAACAATTTCATGATACATTCGAATACAAACGAAGCTTTGTTTTTTGTATCTATATATAAAAAAACAGTTATAAAATTAAAACAAATAAATAAAAATTAAATAAAGTTATATCATCACTTAGTCAGTTTATATTTTTTTTAAATATTATTTAACTTAAGTTATCAATGGTTTTATGTTTTATAATAATTAACAAATTATATATACATATATATTTTAAATTTTGTTCATAATTAAAAAAAAAGTGTTCCTAATTTAATCTTGAAATATCACCAAATTAATTTATAGCCTTTCACTTTTTTTTTAGTCAATGAGTAAACAGTTTTTTTTTTTTGGAATCAGTAAAGATGATGTTTCCTGTTATTGTTTTATAATAAATGTATATGGAAATACCAGTTTCAAAAAAATTATTGCAATTAATTGCCATTTAATATGTACAACCCTTACTTTATTTCAGAAGATCTATTAGATAATGCTCTATTTTGAATGTTATAAGTCTAACGGCACAGTTTGTAACATTAACATTCTAAAATTCAGTTATTATAATTTTTTTGAAATAGAATATAATTTATTAATTAAAATATTTATTTTAATCATGTATTAAAATTATCTAAAAATAATAAAGATCTCTAAAATATAAATTTATTTGATAGGAAAATTTAAAATAATTCTAATTATAAAGATGTTTATAGTTATATTGTTACAAATGTACATAGGAAAGATATTTGTAATTATTTGTATAAATTAGAATATAATTATTAACAGATATAGAAAATTTAATAGTAATAAGGCTTCTTTCTGAATTCCTAACGAATGACTTCGGACTTTTGAAAAATTAAAATGACTTTTAAAAAAATAAAAAAGTTTAAACGACGTCTAATAGCCTTTC
This sequence comes from Dryomyza anilis, assembly GCA_951804985.1. Taxonomy (NCBI): domain Eukaryota; kingdom Metazoa; phylum Arthropoda; class Insecta; order Diptera; family Dryomyzidae; genus Dryomyza; species Dryomyza anilis. The sequence goes on along the minus strand of OX638130.1, from coordinate 121,958,198 downwards.
GTATCGAAATACAGAAAGTGAGTATTATAATTTTAACACTATAAATAGGAATGTTTATAATTTACTTCTGGAAAACTATCGTTTACTTCTGGTAAATACTTATATACTTATTGTTAGACGGAAATAATACTGGCTTAATGCGAACATTAACAAAATTTTAGTATTTGAACAAAAAATATTTGAAATGTTTCCCAAGAACGGAAATAATACTGGCTTAATGCAAACATTAAAAAAATTTTAGTATTTGAACAAAAATATTTGAAATGTTTCCCAATAACACAAATATTTATGGGAATACTACAAGTATTTTCGATAAACACTTTAACCATGTGAGGGAAGCACTTTAAATATTTGGGGGAAACACTTCAAGCATTTGTGGGAGAAAAATTATCCACGTCCAGAAAAAAGATATCAGTGAAAAATAGTCTGGAGAAGAATTGCCCTTTTATATAGCACCTTCCATACTGTTTTGATATACATATTGGCCTCATTGTTAAAAAAGTGAAGAGAAATCAAGATTTTTATATGTGCAATATGGACATTTTCAAAATGTATTTGGTAAGTACAACGATTTAGAATTGCACGAAGAAGAATTGTCTCGCGGAATCAATATATTGGAGAAAATGTATGTAATTATTTCGGAGATGAATTATTTGAGAGGAAAAATTCTTCGGGGAAGAATTGTCTCGGGTAAGATAAAATTGGTATGAATTATCTGCAGAAGAATGGAATTGTTTGGGGAAGTATATTCTATGGCTAGAAATATCCGAAGATGAATTGAGTCGGTTGAGATTTAACTAGGAAAATTAGTCCGGCAAAGAATTGTCGCAGTGAAGAATGGTTAGAGAAAATTGTCCGGAATATCTTTATACTGGGAATTGTTGTTGAGAAAAATTATCTCGTAGATTATTTGGAGAAACATTATCCAAGGAACTATTGTCTTAGTGCCGAAGAAGGATTGTTTAGAAAAAATATCTCAGTGAAGAATAGTCTGGGAAGAATTGTCGTTTTACATAGCACGTTTTGCAATGAGCTCCATTGTCTCGGGGAAGAGTTTTAGCAAGAAAATTGTATAATTGCAACGGTGAATAAGTGTCGGGACAGAATTGTCTGGACCAAGAATTTCATATGGAAAAGAATTGTGAACGAAGAGTTATCGTGTTTTCGTGATATGTATTTTGAATAAATTGTAAAATAAATTGACACTTAATTTATAATTAATTTGTTGTCCAGTGTAGTTTTATTATGTACGTGAGTACTATCGCTATAATGTGGAAGTTGTTCTAAAAAGTGAAATCATCCACATTACAATTATTGCTAGAGCATAATTTTTATATTTCTAACTATTTATTTAGAAGTGACTACTAAACTATGTAAATTCCAAGGCAATTCCCATTGCGAGTTACTACTAATGTGTTCCACCATTTGGTGTAAATGTGATTTTCCAGAAATTTACTATGGCTTTTTTGCACGCTTATTAATATTCGTCATTGTTTTATAGCATTTGTAGGTCTCTCTATAAATACAACAAACCTAGAACGGTTATCAGCAAACAGTTGTCTCGAGTTTAACAGTCTACATTTATTGTGTTGGAGTTACAAAATAAATAATAAATATTTACAAAGGTAGTTTAACAATTTTCGTTTGTGAAAAATAATAACTAATCAGCAATATTCCTTTAGATGAATTTCAAATTACGTGGTATTCTCATTTTGGCGGCTCTTATGTTAATGGCGATAGTAGATAATTTGGTGCCCAGCAATATTGGAGGTCATAGTAACTATATAAAGCCTGGGAAAATACAATCCTTTCAATAGCACTAAATAAATAAAGCCTACATTGTAATTATTATAAAATAAGTAAAAATATAAGTTTAGAACTAAAAAAACAGAGCATTTATAAAAATATTAAGTTGTATTTATTAAAATAAAATTTTTAACAAAAACAATTTGCGTACATATATTAACTACTTAAAACATAACAACTATTAAGAAACTTATTACTTAGTTCTTGCGGTACTGGTAACCGCCATTCTCGGCGTAGACGGTACCAACCTCTTGTGTGGCAGGTGCCGAAGGTCCGGCTGTGGCAAAGTTCGATGTTTGAACTTGAGCAGGCGCGGAATATTGGTTCGTTTGAGGCACGAAACCATTGTAGGTACCGGCAGAGACTGTGGTGGAGAAGGTCTCCTTGGAAGGCAGTGGTGCAGGCGCTGAATATTTCTGTTCATACGTTTGCTGCACTGGTGCTGGTGCGGAGTAAGTCTGCTGAATAGGCGCTGAATAGATTTGTTGTTCAACGGCAGCCTGTGTGGGTGCTGCATAGTTGTAGTTACCCTGGATCTGTTGACCGGAGGAGTAGCTCACGGACTGTGACTGTTGAACGGGTGCGGAGTAAGTTTGTTGTTGAACCTGAGCTGGTGCTGAATAGGTTTGTTGGACAGGGGCAGGTGCTGAATAGGACTGCTCAACTGGGGCAGGTGCCGAATAAGACTGTTGAACTGGCGCGGGTGCGGAATAAGTTTGCTGAACTGGAGCTGAATAGGTTTGCTGTACAGGGGCAGGTGCTGCATATGACTGCTCAACTGGGGCAGGTGCTGAATAAGTCTGCTGAATTGGGGCGGGTGCAGAATATGTTTCTTTAACTGGAGCTGGTGCGGAATAAGACTGCTGAATAGGCGCGGAATATTTGTAGCTACCTTCAGCCTGAGATGAGAACGATTGCTGAGATGATTGTTGAACGGCTACTTGAGATGAATAGGTTTGCTGAACTGGTGCTGGAGCTGAATATGTTTGTTCAACTGGAGCAGGAGCTGAATAGGTCTGTTGAACTGCTGCTGGAGCGGAGTAAGTTTGTTCAGCTGGTGCGGAATAGGTCTGTTGAACAGGGGCTGGTGCCGAATAAGTCTGTTGAACTGGAGCTGGAGCTGAATAGGTCTGTTGAACTGGTGCTGGAGCTGAATAGGTCTGTTGAACTGGTGCTGGAGCGGAGAAAGTTTGTTCAGCAGGTGCGGAATAGGTCTGTTTAACTGGTGCTGGTGCCGAATAAGTCTCTTGAACAGGGGCGCTATATTTGTAATTTCCTCCCTGAGTCTGAGACGAATAAGACTGCTGTGTGGTTTGCTGTACTACGGCTGGTGCTGAATATGGTGCTGAATATGTCTGCTGAGCTGGTGCGATCTGTGCAGATTCAGTTTGTTGAACTGGCGCGGGTGCTGAGTAAGTCTGTGGAGCAGTGTACGTCTGTTGAACTGAAGTGACAGCTGGTGCGGCATAGTTATAGGTACCCTGGGACGACTTGGTGGTCTCCAGAGGAGCTGAATAGGTTTGGTGTGCAGAAACGGAAGTTTGCTCAACTGCGACGCTGCTGGGTGCAGAGTATGTTTGCTGAACAGCAGGTGCGCCATAAGTTTGATGGATTTGTTGTGGAGCCGAATAGCTTTGTTGGGCGGAATATGTTTGTTGAGATGATTGCACTGGTTGCGCTGCCTTGGTTTCTACAGTTGATTGTGCGGCTGAATAGGATTGTTGAGGTGCAGCGTAGGTTTGCTGAGAAGCAGTGTAGGTTTGCTGTGCCGCTTGTGAAGCGGAATATGTTTGTTGTGGAGCTGAATAGGTTTGTTGTGGAGCTGAATAGGTTTGTTGTGGAGCTGAATAGGTTTGTTGTGGAGCTGAATATGTTTGTTGAGGTGCAGAATAGCTTTGCTGAGGTGCAGAATAAGTTTGTTGCACGGTTTGTGGCGCTGAATAGGTTTGTTGTACTGTTTGTGGAGCTAAATAGGTTTGTTTAGCTGCAACAGTTGAACCAGTTGCTTTTTCCGCAGAGTAGTTTACGGATTCGACAGCTGCGGTCGAGGTGGTTTCAGTTTGCTGGACAGCAGCAGCAGGTGCTGAATAGGTTACTTGCACTTTAGCAGCTGGAGTAGAGCTGCTGTAAGAGTATCCATGACCGGAGTTGGTGGTGCTGCTCACAAATTGCTGCTGCTGTGTGTTGAAAGTGGGAACAGGCGCATTTCCTTGCAGGGTGAAGCTGCCAATTGAGACAGAAGGCTTAATTGATTCGATTGATGCGCTGCCGACAGATGAGCTGCTGCCACTTTGTACCGAAGCCTGAGACTGTGGTGGCAAATATGATGTTTTTGGCAGATGACTGACATCGGCCGAGACAAATGTGGCCACAAGTGCCAGATTAACAAGAGCTACGAAGAGTTTCTGTGGACGGAAAGACAAGTAGAGTGATTAATTGGATTCATATTTATTTTTATAATAACTTTTTCAATGGTAATTCTTATGCTTACTAACCATTATCAACGAATTACAGTTTTAAACTTCACTGCACGAATGAACCCGTAATACTGATGCCTTCACTGTGTCTTCTTTGACATTTTATACCTTAACAAATGTGTGGTACCAAACGCATTTCTGCACAGCGAACATCTTCAGCGGCGTTTTTTTCGTTTAGGTTTTTGTTTGCTTTGGTGTTTGACGCCGCTTAATTGGTTCAACATTGGTCCACAGCGAGCGCCTATTATTATTTGTTATTACCAAAAGAGTCCAACTGTTTGCTAAACATATAAAATACACAAGAAAAATGCAATAACTCTGAACTGAATCGCGTTGAGTTGAGTGGAAAAAAGTTGCGTCGCGTTGCGTGGACTAGACTGGACCGGGTCGCGTCGCTCGTATGTTAATCAAAATGAGCAGCAGCCTGAGGAGGCGGAGACTCAATTATGTTTTTATTTTCATTTTATTTATCACTAAAAATAGCCTCAAAAAAAAAGAGTGAAATTAATAATTCGAAGACACGTTGTATACATTCGCGCCACTGTTACTAAAGCTGAATTAAATATAATAAATTATTGTTTATTTTATGCTAATTTTGGCATAAATGTAACCGTCTTCATTAAAGAGTTGCGATAAGATAAAAAATACAAATTTGCTAACACTTTTAGTTTTTTATTAGTTTTTATGCTGTGCAAAAATATTGATCAAAGCATAGATAGAAAAATTCACACGGTGCTTAATTTTGATTTCCTGTGTTGAGAAAATGGTAACCGATCTCAACGTTTTGTCTTTTTATAAAAGTTGAATAAAATGAAATGTATATTTTTTTTTATATAATTAGTATACATTTTTATTTTTATTCGATAATTATTTTCTAAGAAACATTTTTGTAAAAGATGTGATATTTATTGCTAACTGTAAGACAAATAACATTAGCAATATTTTTTATTTATTTTCACATTAAGAATCCGATCTTAGATGCGGACGATGTTTTTTTTATTGGTGTTATAAACGTAGGAACAAAAAAAAAACTTTTCTCAAAGACAATTTTTCCCAGGACCATTTCTCTCCGTAGAATTTCTTCTTGTAAAATTCTACCACGTAGAATTCATCCGCGAGAAAAATGTTCAACATGGATAATTATTCCTCTGGACAATTTCATTTCAGCAGGACTTCTCACATTGCATCACATTGGTGAGTTTTAGAGTGGTGAATTTCAGTATGGTGAGTTTCGGTGTGGTGAGTTTTGGTGTGGTGAGTTTCAGTGGAGTGAGTTTCAGTGGAGTGAGTTTCAGTGTGGTGATTTTCAGTGTGGTGAGTTTCGGTGTGGTGAGTTTTTGTGTGATGAGTTCAAAGAATTGGAATGGTTAACTACATTCTTGTGTGAAGTCCAGACATACAGCCATACAAATATACACTTTAAAATGTCAATTTCGACACCTAAAATTATTACGTACATAGAAACAACGCAAAACAAAAAAAAAAATTGTATGAATCTCAAAAACACACCATATTCAAAATCAATCGAATTCATAAATATGAACTATGAAAAAAGAAACATTATCAAAACACAAAAATCCAAAAACCATATAAATTAAAATAACAGAACAGAATTCAAAAAAATATACAAGAGGCATTTCACGTTAATTCGCCGGGCTGTGACCTTAACCCTTTCGATTTGCTTAATATTTTATATATAAAATTTAGGCGTAGGTTAAGTTAACAGAAGGCCTATCAGAGAAATTTTTGTTACTCATTTTGTTTTTATATTATATGATTTTGTACAAAATTTAATATATCGTCACTATCATGCCAAAGGAGCGAATGTGTATTTTTTGCGTTCTTTTATATTTTTAAATATAGTTTTTCCACAACTATGTCAAAATCGTGTGTGGTTTTGTTGGATATTACTAGCCACAAAAGACAAAACTAAAAAGGCGAATTCGAAAAATTGAAAATATTGTCATGCCAAAGGGTCGAATTTTTCGTTTTTTTGAAATAACTTTTTATTGGTATAATATTAAATAGTGGTGTAAAGTCATTAATTGGTTGTTTTTAAAGCATATTTCGATTCTCATCATTATTTTAAAATAATTTTTGAATTTTTATTACTTGCAAGAAAATGTTTTGCAAATTATTTTTAAGTAATGATGCCAATTGATAGGTGCTTTGAAAACAAACAATTAATACCTTTAAACTACTATTTTATATTGCACCAATAAAGAGTTATAGCAAAAATAGGAAAAGATTCGCCCTTTTGGCGTGACAAGATTTTAATTTTTTCGATTTTTCTCCTTATTGGTGCAAGATATAATAGTGATATAAGGGTATTAATTGTTTGTTTTTAAAGCACCTATCATTTGGCAACAATATTTAAAAATAATTTGCTAAACATTTTTCTTGCAAATAACAAATGGAAAATTAATGTTTGGCAAATTATTTTTAAATAATGATGCGAATCGACAGGTGCTTTGAAAACAAACAATTAATGCCTTTAAAGAATTAAAGAATTATAACAACAAACAAAAATATTTGCATTTGGTCAGAATATAACCACACAAAATCCGTATTTAAAATTCAGTAAGTTGTTCAAATTGAAAGATATTTTAAATACGTTATGATAATTAATGAATAAACCAAAATAAGAGAAAGAATGCTTGGTTTATTGATCGATTTTATAAAAATCAGTTGAAATATTAGACGTTAGATTTACTACATTTGATAAAAAATTCTAAGTGTTTTTAAAATTTTTGTAAATCAATTATTTAATTTTTAAAATGTTGCTTATCAGTATTTAATCTGCAACATAGAATTATTAAAATTTCTAAAAATATTTCTTAATATATAAATATAATTATCTAAATATGACTCATCCCTAGTAGAAATTTTGGTAGGGCCATGGTCATGAAGTGATCATGTCATTATTTGAGATGATTTCGGAGGCCCATAATGTCCTTGTAACGCAGTGTCCTGATCATGTACTGACCTCAGGCCATGATCATGTACTGATCGGGCAATTCCCCATTTTATTACTTACCCGACAATTGTCTTGTCAGAGCCCGAGCATAATAGGGGTTCTGTCATTAAATCTCGATCATTGTCTGATGCTAATTTCGTTATGAGGAACAAATAATGTAGCTATGATCGGGAACATTGACTGTTTCGATAATGTAAACCCTGCTATGGAAAGCATGATAAGGGCATGCAAAGGCAATGATCATATTTTCTAAAACCCGATCATTTCCCGATGGCGCATCGGGCAAATTTCTACTAGGGATACCATATTAAATTAAATACAATTATTAAAACCAATTTTGAACATTATATATAGTTGAAAACAAACATCGCATAATTTTTACTATTAGCGTATTCACAGTTCATAGTATTTCAGTATGCTATTCGTACCATGTAGTATATATGTACGATACTTCAATTTGTTGCTGCATCCCTTATAATAGTGAAATACCACAAGTGTTGTATTTGAGAGTAGCTCTGAGACATGTTTTTTGGTTTCGTATTTTGTGAAATGAAGAAAAATTGTGAAATTGAAGACAAGTAGTGCATTATAAAATTTTAATTTATTTGTTTTTCTTTTGAAATCGAGGAATATTTATGATAATTTCAAGAAATTCTTATTTTATAAGTATCAGCTGCATTGATTTGACGAAATATTTTAACAAGCAGAAGAGTGGTGCTCACAGTTCAATTGTCGTATTCGTACAATGTCGTACCAATACCATGAAACTGTGAATACGCTATATATTTTATACTATGTTGGTGGTCACAACTGTTACTATATCTAGTGTTATATAATTCCAATTACACAACTGCTACCATATTGTGTTAACTTCTGAATTACGGAGAAAAGTTGTGTATATAACTAACTGATTTATTATTTTTAGCTTAAAAACATGGTTTTTGTATTAAATGCTAATTCGATGAAAAGATAAAAAGGCCTATAAAATATTTAATAATAGTCGTGATCTCAAATTAATTACAAAATAACATATGTTGCCTAACGATGATTAAAAACTTAAAGTGGACGAAATCTAATACAAAAAATTTAGTTAAATCGAAAACATTGAAAAATTTACATATTATAAAGCTAATATAAATCAAATAAAAGAAAATATTTTATTTCTTTAATAAAATAATAATATATTTAAACCAAAATAATACAAATATTATTTTAAGTACATCTTTTTTTTTTAAATATTGTTTTTATTTTAAATTTTCTTTATCACATCCGATTTCTTTTGAATGACTTCTACACTAACCAATCAACAATTCAAAAATCTATTATAGTATATGAATAAAAATAACAAATTAAATAAATCACACACATTATGTAAATTTTTTAATTACTAATTAGAGTCAAGCTATACAAACTTGTTGAAACAGAAGGCTTTTCAAACACTATTAGAGGATGATATATTATCGTTTTATTCAGTTCAAGTTATACTTAGACCCATAAATGGTTACAATGTTAAAAGGAAAAATAAATATTAATAAGTTAAAATTAATAAGTGTGGCATTTAATGAGCATATTGATGATATTCGCACTTTATACTGAGTGAGTATTGAAACTATACAAAAGGCTCAAATTTGGTTCAAAATTGTTAATAATTAATGCAATAATAAATGTTTATCCAAAACTGTAGCCCCTTGAATAAAAAATCATAAAATTTTCCATATTACATAGTTTCGAGGTAAACATAACTTGGGGAAAAATATATTTACTTATTAAAAAAAATATAGATTAATAAAATATGATTTTTATTAATAAAAAATACATTAAGTTACAATGTTTTGCAATATTTTATGCATATTTATAATTTTTGCGTAAACATTTTGAAGTTTTATCGTGTATTTTGATCGGCAGTAAAATTTTTGATTGTTTGTTTAACATATGATTTGGGTGTGATAACCAAATATTTGAATAAAAAGTACATCTAAATTCATATATTCAATAGTTAGTGATATTTGTTGGTCATGCTCTTCAGTGTGCGGGGGAGAATGGTGCAACATATGCTGTAAATATTCATATTTTGTAATTCTGGAACAGCAATCAAAGTTTTGGGTGACCTTAAATTTTGCCGGACTAAAATTTAATGAGCACTAAAATGTGATATCTTGCTGATTATTTGAAACTGTTGATTGTTAATAATTATACCGATAACACAACGCAGCGAACAACATATATTTGAGAGACTTTAGTATTCTAATCAATACTAATATTTTAGTGAAATAAGTGATTTTTTTTAAATTAAATTTATAGTGAAAAAATATTTTTTTAGGGAAAAATAAATTTTAGTGAAAACTTAAATTTTTAGTGTAAATTTTATTTTTGTGAAATATTGAATTTTTAGTGAAAAATTGATTTTTTAGTGAAAATTTGATTTTTAGAGAAAAATTGAATTTTTAGTGAAAAATTGAATTTTTAGTGAAAAATTGAATTTTTAGTGAAAAATTGAATTTTTAGTGAAAAATTGAATTTTTAGTGAAAAATTGAATTTTTAGTGAAAAATTGAATTTTTAGTGAAAAATTGAATTTTTAGTGAAAAATTGAATTTTTAGTGAAAAATTGAATTTTTAGTGAAAAATTGAATTTTTAGTGAAAAATTGAATTTTTAGTGAAAAATTGAATTTTTAGTGAAAAATTGAATTTTTAGTGAAAAATTGAATTTTTAGTGAAAAATTGAATTTTTAGTGAAAAATTGAATTTTTAGTGAAAAATTGAATTTTTAGTGAAAAATTGAATTTTTAGTGAAAAATTGAATTTTTAGTGAAAAATTGAATTTTTAGTAGGAAATTGAATTTTTAGTGAAAAATTGATTTTTTTTTTTTGTGAAAAACTGAATTTTTAGTGAAAATTGAATTTTTTAGTGAAAAATTGTATTTTTTTTATTTAAAAATTGAATTATTGAAAATTGAATTTTTAGCGAAAAATTGAATTTTTATCTAAAAATTGAATTTTTAGTGAAACATTGATTTTTTAGTGAAATTTTGTTTCATTCAAAATTTGAATTTTGAATGAAAAATTGAATTTTTAGTGAAAAATTGAATTTTTAGTGAAAAATTGAATTTTTAGTGAAAAATTGAATTTTTAGTGAAAAATTGAATTTTTAGTGAAAAATTGAATTTTTAGTGAAAAATTGGTTTTTAGTGAAAATTTGATTTTTTAGTGAAAAATGTAATTTTTAGTAAAAAATTGAATTTTTAGTGAAAAATTAAATTTTTAGTGAAAAATTGAATTTTTTTTAGTGAAAAACTGAATTTTTAGTGAATATAAGATAAAAATTGTATTTTTTAGTTAAAAATTGAATTATGAGTGAAAATTGAATTTTTAGTGAAAAATTGAATTTTTAGTGAAAAATGGAATTTTTAGTGAAAAATTCAATTTTAGTGAAACATTGATTTTTTTTTAGTGAAAAATTGTTTTTTTAGTGAAAAATTTAATTTTTAGTGAAAAATTGAATTTTTAGTAAAAATTGAATTTTTAGTGAAAAAATTAATTTATATTGAAAAATTGAATTTTTTAGTGAAAAATTGAATTTTTAGTGAAAAATTGAATTTTTAGTGAAAAATTGAATTATTAGTGAAAAATTGAATTATTAGTGAAAAATTGAATTTTTAGTTTTTAGTGAAAAATTGAATTATTAGTGAAAAATTGAATTTTTAGTGAAAAATTGAATTTTGAGTGAAAATTTGAATTTTAAGTTAAAATTTTGAATTTTGAGTGAATATTTCATTTTTGTGAAAATTTGTTTTTTTTAGAAAATTTGAATTTTAAGTGAAAAATTGAATTTTTAGTGAAAAATTGAATTTTTAGTGAAAAATTGAATTTTTAGTGAAAAATTGAATTTTTAGTGAAAAATTGAATTTTTAGTGAAAAATTGAATTTTTAGTGAAAAATTGAATTTTTAGTGAAAAATTGAATTTTTAGTGAAAAATTGAATTTTTAGTGAAAAATTAAATATTTAGTGAAAAATTTAATTTTTTAGTGAACAATTGAATTTTTCAGCGAAAAGTTGAATTTTGAGTGAAAATTTGAATTTTTAGTGAATAATTGAATTTTTAGTGATAATTGAATTTTTAGTGATAATTGAATTTTTAGTGAAAATTTAATTTTTAGTGAAAATTTGAATTTTGAGTGAAAATTTGAATTTTGAATAAAAAATTGAATTTTTAGTGAAAATTTGAATTTTTAGTGAAAAACTGAGTTTTTAGTGAAAATTGAATTTTTAGTGAAAATTTGAATTTTTAGTGAAAATATAAATTTTTAGTGAAAAATGGAATTTTTAGTGAAAAATTGAATTTGTAGTGAAAATTTTAATTTATAGTGAAAATTTTAATTTTTAGTGAAAATTTAAATTTTTAGTGAAAAATTGAATTTTTAGTGAAAATTTGAAAATTTAGTGAAAAATTTAATTTTTAGTGAAAAATGGAATTTTTTGTGAAAAATGGAATTTTTTGTGAAAAATTAAAATTTTTTTGACTAATTTAATTTTTAGTGAAAAATTTAGTTTTTAGTGAAAAATTGCTTTGTGTGGAAATTTGAATTTTAAGTGTAAAAAGTTTGATAAAAAATACAATTATTGGTGAAAAAATTGAATTGAGTTTTTTTTAGAGGAACCATATTGCAGTCCAGACCAACATTAAGATTTTTGAAATAGTTAGATTTTATAAAGAATTTAATATTTTATAGATTTGGAAAGTTTCTATTTAGGGAATATATTCCGGTATTGAATTAGGGTAACCAATAACAATTTTAAATTATGTGACATAAGAATATTAACGAATAACGAAATAAAAACTATGTTTAAATAAAAAATCGTTAACACACATAAATAGTATAAAGAATTTTTTAAAATATTGATAAATAAAATAATATTGTTATTCAAATGAGGTGCGGTTTTAAGTCATGGAATTATTCATTAACTAGTTTTAGTAAATATTATTGTGGTTTTTGTACCAGTCATTGTTTATTATGTTTTATGCATTTCTATTTAAGTATTATTGAATTAAAAATATGTCGAATGTAAAATCGGTAGGTACAAAATACACTAAGCATACATAAAACTTGTGATAGACTTGTTGCAATTGTAATTTTAAGTTTATGTATAAAAATATGAAGTTAATATACAAAAATAGCATTAGAAAACACTTAGTAGATATCATTTATGTAAACTATACTCGAAAATACTTAGTAGATATAATTTATATAAATTATACACGGAAATATGCTTGCCAAAACTATATTAAAATGGTTGCCACAATTTTATTGAAATGCTTGCCACAATTAAATTATGAAATGTTATAATCACAATAGACTTGCCACAACTAAGCAATTTTCAAAAATTAAAATCATATTTATAGCAAATATTTGTATTATTTTTCGGACATTTGAAAAATGTTTGTCTTCTGTTTGAATAGCTTTATTTTAAGTAAATCAAATATCAAAATATTTTCAAGATGTTTGTCACAATTATAATGAAAATTGTTATATTTATAATAAACTAATTTATAGTTTTAAAATGTTCGAAAGATGTTTATCGCAAATATTTATTAAATTTTCGGTATCTTTGAAATATGTTGGACTCAAGTATGATCTAATTAATTTGTCTTTATATTCATGTTTATATTTACTTGTGGTAAACATCTTAGTGTATTGTAGAATATAAATAAAAGTCCAAATATATTTTCAATTAATTTATTTTATTAAATGTAACTTGGGGTCGAGTATAAAATATTAAATAATGATGAGTGCCATCAGTATTAATGGAGGTATGAACTAAGTTTAATCACAGTTTCCAACAGTTTACTTCTTCCTGTAGACGTAGCCACCGTTCGAAGCGTACTGGGTACCAACATCAGCAGATGCTCCGCTGTAGGAGTGGGCAACGGGGCCCGAGTAGCTCACAGATGGTGCGGCATAAGTTTGCTGAATTGGAGCGACATAGGACTGCTGAATAGGAGCAGTGTATGACTGAACAGCTGGAGCAGAGTATGTCTGGTAAGCTGGAGCAGAGTACGACTGAACAGCGGGGGCAGAGTAGGACTGAACAGCTGGAGCAGAGTACGACTGAACAGCGGGGGCAGAGTACGATTGGGAAACATACGACTGTTGCACTGGAGCCTGATAACTCTGGGTGGGTGGCAAGTATTCGTTGACTGGCACTGCAGCAGCAGCGGTATAGCTCGACTGGACGACATAGGATTGAGCGGGTGCCGAGTAAGACTGAGCGGGTGCTGAGTAGGACTGAGCGGGAGCCGAGTAAGACTGAGCGGGTGCCGAGTAGCTCACGGATGGTGCAACATACGACTGCTGAACGGGTGCAGAGTAGCTGACAGATGGTGCAGAGTAGATCTGTTGTTGCACTGGGGGCAAGTACTCGCTGGTGGGCTGCGAGTATTTGACCGGAGGCAAGTAGTTCTTCGACAAGTGGCTGACATCAGCGGAGGCGATGGCCACGAAGGCAAGAGCGGCGACAATGAAGAGTTTCTGTAAAGTAGAAAAACGAATACATTAAATTTTTGAAGCCATTGTAATCCATGTAATCCAATAATTAGTTGTTTAATCCAGATAATATATCCAGTCGTAGATTTACAACTCGGAAAATTGTGTTGCACTAAATGCATATTCAAAATTCACACTAACCATTTTGAAATGTATGTCAGATGATTTTTACTACTTGTCTGCTTGAAGAAACCGTTGGAACTGATGCTGGTCCATATGGCAGCTGACCAATTTATACTCAAGAAAACCCAAAAAAAAAAGCTAAACGATAACAGAAATAAGTCTTACTTACTACGACATCGCTCACTAGACAGGGCTAAACGAGTTTAGCGCGAATTACTTGGAAAACATTCAGAAGTTAACCAAGCGACTTCTTTTATTAATGTCGATTTTATTTTTGTTCATTTACAACACATCTCAATATTTACGTTGCTTTGATATTAGCTAAACAATGTTGATCTGTGGCTGCGACTGCTGATTAACATGATAAACGCCAGTTTGGGCGTAGCTGCGTTTAAAGCATTCAAAAAAAAAAAAACAAAAAACTTGAAAGTGTTTCTCAAATTTGCATTGCATATGGTAAGTCACACTGTCGATGATGCATATCATGATGATGGTAATAATCACGATCCATCCATTTGATAAAATGGTTCACATGGCATACACAAAAAACAAAATCATAAAAACTTACGTTAAACTCAGGTTTTATTTTAATGTTATAAAAGCTGTTAATTTTTATTCATTACCAGCTTCCCAAAGAGTTTTGTGGTGATCGAAGGTCAGTGCACAGCGTGTGGAGAATTCGAAAATAGAGTTCGAATTTTGACAAAATGTTAGGAAGAACTTTAGTGTACATGGGTACCGATTACATACACAGAAAAAAAAATAATCGACGTAAATATAGCAACCAATATTAATTGCATGTCATTAATCAGTCCAGCAATGAAATTCATTAATTTAATGAAAACATTTGCTATTCGTAGTTAAACAGCAATTGTGGTTGGTGTATATGCTATGGGTTGGTGTATATGTATATATATATAGCATACACACCAACCGAAAATAAACAGTTTTAAAGACACTACAGTTTTACAGATTCTTTACAGTTTTACAGATTCTTCACAGTTTTACAGCAACTGAAACTTTACAGCCATTAAATAGTTCTACTGGTACTATTGTACCGAGACTATTTTACATTCGTTCGATGGACGTGTGCTTGCATATTCGGTTCGTTGGATCGTTTTTTCGCACATCATGCGAATGACTTTGATATTCTTATCTCTCATTTCCTTTCACTATATATAGCTCTATTGGTGACGTGTGAACGTGGTTCTAACTTCGAACAACAATAGTAAAGTAATTAAAATAAAGAAAATATGTATAAAATAAAAATAAAAAATGCAAATATTTTATATTTGCTAATATATAATATAATTATAATTAAAATAATTAAAATTAATAATTAATACCTTTATAATAAAATAAACTAATAAAAAATTTTTTTTTTTTTTCATAGGGTGTGTAAATTACGTTTAATTTGTGTTCCCTTCATTTATTAATTAAAATGAATTCGTATCGACTGTAAGCGAATACTCACACCAATGTAAACGAATGCACACACTAAATTAAGCGAATATACACACCAAAATAACCGAATATACACAACACCGGCGCGTCGCGAAAACAGCTGTTGCCAGCAAATGTGATTGCTAATATGAAGATGTGTACGCTAATGCAATTAATAATTTAGTCGACGCAGTTTCAGCAAAACTTTGATTGTATTTATGTACATTTTTGGTTATATTTAAGATTATAGTCTTTAGTACTTAAAGGGTTACAGTCAAAATGAAACTATTATATAGTGAATATACCGATATATCGACTAGAATGGAAATTAAATTTGGAAATTGGAAAATGTTATATACAAACGAGAGAGATACTAGTTCTGTCATTTTAATAGAAAATTAACAGGCAACTATAATACGGTGTTGTCCAAGGAAAGAGTGAATTGTAACCTCATATAAATATTTACACCTATTACTGAATTGTTCTCCAATTGTTATATTTTCAGCGTAGTCCTATTCTCCAATTAAATAACGGTATACAGATGTGTTATAAAGATGTTACTTGTTATAATTCTCATTCCTAATAGAAATTGTACTAGGCCATTCTAGGGTATATGGTCATTATCGGGAACTTATCATTCTTTCCTTTTCACAACCATCCTAGTAGATTTTCCCAATGCTTCATCGGAAAATTCTCGTGTTTTATTCGGGTAAACTCTATTAGAATAAAAATGCCCTGTCAAGTCCTTATCATTCACACTGTAGAACGTTTTGAATTATCCAAACAATTAATGGTTTCGATCAGAGCTATAAAAAGGTTTTTTTTTTTTTTAATTCGTACAAAATTCAAATGAAATCTAAAGCTCGAATCACACGATTGACTAAGGGCCAGTTTTTCAGTGCTCGTTTAAACGTAGTTTAAACTCCGTTTAATTAATCTTCTCTTTAAATTAAACGTCGTTTAATTTTGTTAGCAGTTTTTCAGTGATAGTTTAAAATAAACACAGCCCAAGACAATACATATGGCACCACAGGCAAATGACAAATAATTCTCTCGATTTTGACTTCTGATAAATGTCATTCAAAATTAAATAAATAAAAAAATTGTTTCGTAAAAATAAAATTAAATAATAATAATAGTTTGGCGCTACAGTCCTGTACAGAACTTCGGCCGAGCTCTCTCACCATTTTGAGCTGTGCGTGTTATATTTGTACTCAAAGTGGTGGGACCTACAGTTTATTGCCGAATCCGAACGGCGGGTGAGAGCTTTTTCATAGGCAATGGTTTTACTCTCGTAGGTTTGCCATTTACTGACGAGAGGTAGCGCGGTATAGAAAAATGTTTCTATGAAAAGATGTTGTTAGCCCCAGTCCAGGCTTGAACCGGGGACCTTTCGACTCGTAGTCCAACGCACTAACCACTGAGCTACCGCGGCTACTAAAATTAATGTATTTTTAAATTTAAACAAGATATCGAGCAACTAAAGTGCTCGTGAGACTTTGTTTTAATGCGTAATGTGCAAAAATACAAAAATTATTAATAATTTGTGAAACAGCGCAGCAACAGAAAATAGTGAAAAGTGTTGTGAAAAAAGAAACATGTCAAAAACTTTGAAAGTTTAAACGTAGTTTAAACCATCAGCATCGGACGTTTAAACTAAGTTTAAACGATGGTTGAAGTGCACTGAAAATATCGATTTTAATTTTAAACGAGGTTTAAACCACAAACAAAGTTCAACTAGCACTGAAAAACTGGCCCTAAATCGTATCAATTTCAGTTTTCATCAATTCAAAAATTGATGTATGTTGTTGATGCTCGAGTCGTCAACAAAAATTGCTGCAATTTGGTGGAAACTGGATTGTGGAAACTTTGTATTGAAACTGATACAAAATTGCGTCAACATGAAATTTCCCCTCATTTATTAATATACGACAAAATTGTGTTGATTGTTGATGCTTTGCATCAATCGTGTGATTCAGGCTTGATTATTGTTTTTTTTATTTTTTATATTTTCATAAAAACTGTTAGTATTACTGTGTAAAAAAGGTTATTTATCCGGTTTTGATAAAGGGTTGGATTTTGTTAAAGAGCAACGCTATGGTAAACAATGCAATGACAATCAGCCCGACCGGGACATCTACATCATGGGCCTTGAAAAGTACCCGATAATGCCACTGCGTTATAAGGAGAACGTACACCCGATTTGTTACCTTTTGTGGATCCCTATTATTCTACATATTCTACTAGGATTATTCTACTCGGGCCTACCAATGGTCAGCCCATGTTCATGTCTTCCCTAATCGATTTAATTTCTACTACATAGAGATGTATGTTTTAAATATTTGATGATCTGATGATGAATTTTTATTTTTAATATCAATGGGTTGTATTCTGAAATATTAATAGAATTTGCCTTGCATTTTTCTGCAATTTTAGAAGTTTATTTAATTTCCATGTGTGCATTTGCATTTTACGATATGTCTTAAAATTAAAAGAAAGGCTAATTACCAAACAATTGATACATAATTAACATCGACAACATCTGCATTCATCTGAATTCCCTCCCAGTATAAAACCTTGAACATATTTTGCAATACTCGAAGTAACAGCATCAAGAAAAAGTCGGAAATATATACAGAAAGTTCGAAACACCATCTGCAAAATAAGGGTAATCATTTTACATAACCGATCGGTCAATGACAAACCAAAAAAAAATATATATTTAAAAATAAAATAAATTAAAAAAAATGCAGTTTGAATAAGTTGCAGAGGATAAAACCAGAATTCAGTTTATTGCATTCACTTGGCTGAAAAAATAAAACAAAGTGCCGGCCGTATACAATACACGCATTAAAAGTTCATGAACTTGGAAGTCTTTTGTGCAGCTCACAGGTTTACAACGTTAATAAAAAAAACAACAAAAAATGATGTAATAAATTGGGTCAGCGTATAGTCTTATTTTGCTGGTAAAGCGCATGGCAACAAGCCAAATAATACTTTTAGGTCCAGTTTTTCAGTGCAGGTTTTCATTTGGTTTAAACTTGTTCACATTTTAAAACATCAATAGTTCCTAATTGCGTCCGAATATCTTGAATTTTTAAAAAGACAGATAGACAATTAGTAATCAGTGATACTTCATATTTTTTGATATGGGTACAAGATCAAGTCACTACTACTAGTTTAAACTAAGTTTAATTTGAAAATGTGACTGAAAAACTAGTCCTTTATTAGTTGCTGTATCGATCAAGAGACATTGATTGTAAAGTATTTTGAATTATAAAGTCTCAATATATATCCAGATATCTTCATAAAGAGATTAAATAACATAATCTGTACCAATACCTCAAAAATTATTGAGAATTTGGAGTTATTTTGGTATTCTATTTAAAAAACAATATCACAAGTATTCTAATTTATGAGAAATGTTTGAAATTAAGGTATTCACATTAGAAAAGTTATATAGAAAAAGAAAAAGTTGAAATATTAAAGTATACTCTCTCCAAATTGTTCTTAAACTGTTCGAAATTGTTCTAAAGTTTTTCGTAATTGGTTGTAGTATAAACTAAATCTATTTTAGTTTTGTCTATAAGAACCGACTAAGCGGTTGACAGAACCGAATAAGTTGGTTGGCGCAACAAATCACTTTTTTGTGAGCATTATTTTTTTCCGACTAAGTCACATTAAATTAATAAAGACACAAGACACAATTGCGAACGATCTAAAGCTACATGGTTCCAATTATATATTTACTTACTTACTTACTTACTTACTTAAATGGCCCTTACAACCGTGGGTCGGTTTTGGCCGCTGAGATGAAGCCGCGCCAGTCGGATCTGCTTTGCGCGCGCTGACGCCAGTTAGAAATACCAAGCGTTGCCAGGTTGTCCTCAACTTGGTCTTTCCAACGCAGATTTGGACGCCCTCTTCTACGCTGTCCACCTTCGAGTTTCGATTCAAGCACCTTCTTGGCTGGAGTGTTTTCATCCATTCGTTCGACATGACCTAGCCAGCGAAGCCGCTGGATCTTGATGCGCTTGACTATGTCAATGTCGTCGAATAACTCATATAGCTCGTGGTTCATCCTGATTCGATACTCGTTAGCAAAGCAGATAGGGCCAAAGATTTTACGGAGAATCTTTCTCTCGAACGCTCCCAGTACTCTCTCATCGGTGGTGGCCAGCGTCCATGTTTCTGCACCATAAAGTAGGACGGGCATGATGAGTGACTTGTAGAGCGTTATTTTTGTCCGGCGAGAGAGGGCTCTGCTTCTCAATTGCCTACTGAGCCCAAAGTAGCACCTGTTGGCAAGAGTTATTCTCCGTTTGATCTCCAGGCTGACGTCGTTGTTGCTGTTTACGCTGGATCCCAGATAGACGAAGTCCTTCACAATGTCGAACTTGTGGGTGTCAAAATCAGCTTTTTGTCCAAGACGCACGGACTCTTTTTTGCTTGTTGACACAAGGAACTTCGTCTTGTCCTCGTTCACCGCTAGACCCATTCGACGCGACTCTTTCTCCAATCTGGAGAATGCTGCGCTGACTGCTCGTGTGCTCCTGCCAATGATATCAATATCGTCGGCATATGCGAGCAGCATGACACTTTTGTTGAGGATAGTGCCGCTTTGACGGAGTTCGGCAGCTCGAACTATTTTCTCCATCAATAAGTTAAAAAAGTCGCACGATAGGGAGTCACCCTGTCTGAAACCTCGTTCGGTATGAAATGGCTCGGAGAGGTCTTTTCCTATTCTCACTGAGCAACGTGTGTTGCTCAGGGTCATCCTGCAAAGCCTTATAAGTTTCGCAGGTATACCGAACTCAGACATTGCGGCGTATAATCGTTCCCTTATCGGAGTGTCGAAGGCGGCTTTATAGTCGACTAATAGGTGGTAGGTGTCGATCTGTTTTTCTAGGGTCTTTTCCTGGATTAGGCGCAATGTGAAAATCTGGTCTATGGTGGACTTTCCAGGTCTGAAGCCGCACTGATAAGGTCCAATCAGTCTGTTGACGATGGGCTTCAGTCTTTCACATAATACGCTCGATAGAACCTTGTATGCGATATTGAGTAGGCTGATCCCACGGTAGTTGGCGCAGATAGTGGAATCCCCTTTCTTAAGGATTGGGCAGAGTACACTGAGGTTCCAGTCACTTGGCATGCTTTCATCCGACCATATTCTGCTTACGAGCTCGTGCATGCTCTCTATTAGCTCTTCGCCTCCGGTCTTAAACAATTCAGCAGGCAGGCCATCAGCACCTGCGGCTTTGTTGTTTTTCAGCCGAGCAATGGCTGTTCTGACCTCGTCATGGTCGGGTGGCGGAATCTCAACGTCGTCATCAAGTACTGGGGTTGCCGGGTTTGCTTCTCTATCGGTGGAATTGAGGTCATCATCACCGGTCAGCAGTTTAGAGAAGTGATCCCTCCATATTTTCAGTGTGCTCTGGATATCTGTCACTAGATTTCCGTTCTCATCTTTACAGGAAGAGGCTCCGGATTTCGAACCTCCGGCTAGGCGTCTTATTTTCTCGAAGAATTTTCGAGCCTCATTCCTGTCCCCATGCATCTCAATCTCCTCACACTCACGTCTTTCTGCCTCGCTTTTTTTACGCCTGAAAAGACGTCTCTCTTCCCTCCTCTTCTCTTTGTATCGCTCCTTCGCAGCTCGCGTAGCTACTGACTGCAGGGTGGATTTGTACGCAGCGTCTTTCTCTGCAGTGGCCGCGCGACACTCTTGGTCATACCACTGATTCCTCAGGGGGCGTTGGAATCCAAGCACCTCTTCGGCAGCCGTACGCATAGAGCAGGAGATATGATTCCACTGCGCGCTTATATCATCGAGAGGAGGAGTGCTTTGTCTAAGCAGGTGTGAGAGTCGAGTGGAAAAGGCTTGCGTTGTCTGTTGTGATTGCAGCTTTCCGACGTCTAGCTTTCTCTGCGTTTGGTTCCGTACGTTCTTCGCAGCGCTTAAGCGTGTGCGGACCTTGGCTGCTACAAGGTAATGATCCGAGTCCATATTGGCACCTCGGATAGTGCGTACGTCCATCACGCTTGAAGAGTGCCTTCCGTCAATCACAACGTGATCAATTTGATTTCGAGTTTTTTGATCGGGCGACAACCATGTGGCCTTGTGGATATCGAAATGTTCGAATCTAGTGCTACTAACTACCATGTTTCGTGCTGCGGCGAAGTCGATTAGCCTCGTTCCGTTATCGGAAGTGTTGGCATGGAGGCTAAATTTTCCGATTGTGGGACAATAGATGGCTTCTCTGCCCACCTTGGCGTTAAAATCGCCTAGCACGATTTTGATATCGTGGCGGGGGCAGCGCTCGTATGCGTTGTCTAGGCGATCGTAGAAGCGCTCTTTTGTCTCGTCATCTTTCTCGTTCGTCGGAGCGTGTGCACAAATTAGGCTGATATGGAAATATTTAGCCTTGATGCGGATTGTTGCCAGCCTTTCGTCCACGGACGTGAACCTAGAGACAAGGTGGCGGAGTCTCTTGCCGACCACAAATCCACATCCAAATTCGTGTCTCTCCG
Source organism: Dryomyza anilis (assembly GCA_951804985.1). Taxonomy (NCBI): domain Eukaryota; kingdom Metazoa; phylum Arthropoda; class Insecta; order Diptera; family Dryomyzidae; genus Dryomyza; species Dryomyza anilis. Next base: position 121,936,298 of record OX638130.1, on the reverse strand, counting down.
CATGGCAGCTGTAGTAGATATCACAGGACGCTTGTTTCGAACAGCCCTGTCCCGTCCATCGCATCTCCTGGATAGCGGTGATGTCAGCCTTATATTTTTCGAGGACATCTGCCAGCTGGATAGAGGCACCTTCCCTATAAAGGGTCCGGACATTCCAGATGCATATCCGTAAATCATGGTCCTTAAAACGTTTGCGTGGGTCGTCATCGTTGTAATCGGTCGTTATCCGAGGCTTCTTTTTTGTTTTCATTGGGCGCATAGGTTTTTTCCGTGGTGGGACCCAAACCCAACGCACGAACCCTCACTCTGAGGGAGATGCTCGCCACTCACTTTAGCCGACTTCTACACCGGGTGGTGTAGAGCGCCGTTTCCAGGGACTTCCACGAGGAGGACTTCCACCGAAGTGGAGGTGTCACCATTTGACAATTTGTCAATTCTGGTGACCAGTGAGTTGACTTGAGACGACACCGACAAGGATTGCGCTGGCTTCGCCATGTTGAAGCACTCAGACACGTTGCCTTGTGATAATCGCCCCCATAGTCCCCATATATTTAGAATATGAAATTCCCTCAAAAATCCGATAAAACCTATACTTTCTTAAAATGAACTAGAGAATTTCAGGCCTGATTTAACAACTGAAATTATTGCCAAATTATTTTAGACATGTAATTGAAGATGAGTAAATATAAAAATTCATATCATGTTTTACTACTGGAAAATCCAATGATATTTTTAAAGTGTTATACAATTTCGAACATGAATTGGCGAGAATTCAGTTCTATTTCATGCATGGAAAGGGGTTTTCTGGCTTGAAATCAGGTTGGAAAACACTGGAGTAGGTTAGTTAAGGTCCGGATTTTTATAATATATCGAATATAAAAATTACACGATCTTTTTTTTATTTATTTCTTACTTGTGAATTCAAAAATGTGAAATTCATTTAGAACTGTTCCTATAGTTTTCAAAACTAAAATTTGAGAAAAATAAAAAAGGTTTAGGAATATCTCATAATTTCTACACACAGATTAGATATTTGTTGTGCCAACCAACTCTTTGCCCAACTAACTTATTCGGTTCCCTTAACTGCTTAGTCGGTTGTTATTGTCAAAATAAAAAGAGTTGTAGTTTGTACTGCAACCAATTTCGAACTGTTTTAGAACAAATTAGTACAGATTTAGAACCATTAGGAGTGTGTATAGACTAATATTTCATGTATATAGGCTAATACGGAAGTTATGCTAGCAAATTTGTAAATCATTTGATTTATCCGAATGAAGTTAGTTGGTACAACTAACTTTTTCATTATTCCAACCTCATGCTAAAAGAGGATTTTTTCTGTGTGTAGGAATCAAAAACACATTTAAATTATTATTATATTTTTATTTTATTAAAAAACCTTTAATTCTCGTTTTTTTACGTATCACAGTCCAAAATATAGGCGTAGTTATTTAGTAGATATAACCACCGTTGGAACCGTATTGAGTTTCGATTCCGGAGTGAGCATGAGCATGAGCAAGTGGAGCGGCAACCTTGTTATAGATGAGGGTAGGCACTTGAACGGCAGCGGAAATTTGTTGTGCGATGGCTGCTGGAACTTGATGTTGTACCTGGGCCACTTGGTTTGAGGTATATGCGACAACGGAAGCTGGGACATCGTGTTGTTCCTGGACAACATGGGTTGAAGTATAGGCACCAACGGAAGCTGGGGCTTCATGTTGTTCCTGAACAACTTGGGTTGAAGTGTAAGCACCAACGGAAGCGGGGACTTCATGTTGTGCCTGTGCTACATGGTTTGAGGTATAGGCGACAACTGCAGCAGCTGGAGCTTCTTGATGTTCCTGTACGACTTGGGTTGAAGTATAGGCACCAACGGAAGCTGAGTTGACCTGTTGTTCTTGAGCCAAGTAAGCTGGAGTAAAGGAATCGGCACCAATAGGTGCTGGAAACTCGCTATGATGTTGGACATGAGTAAAAGTATTCTCAGATAAGTCGACTGGAATTTCGTGTTGTTCCTGAACTAAATGGGCAGGCGTATAGGTATCAGCGCCGATAGCAGCAGGAATAATCTCTTGTTGTTCCTGAGCAAGATAAGCGGGGGTAATAGTATCGGCACCAATTACAACTGGTGCTACTTGTTCTTCAACTAAATGAGCAATTGAAGCCTCCTGTTCATGACTCAAATAGGCTGGAGTAATGGTATCGGCACCAATAACAACTGGAGCCTCTTGTGTTTGGACATGGTGATCAGCAGCGATTTCATTGTGATCCTGTACCAAATAAGCAGGGGTAATAGTATCAGCACCAATGCTTGGATATTCCTGGGTATAACTCAAAGAAACGGAGGCGGCACCTTTTTGCACCGGTGGCAAATACATATTGTTCAAGTGGCTGACATCAGCACTGGCTGCGGCAATAAATGCCAAAGCGACAATAACGAATTTCTGAAATTTTTATAATCAAGAATTATTATAATGAAATTTAAATCACTATTTTTTTGAACATACCATTTTGTTAGAATATTCTTGTTGATTCACGTTGTCGCGGCGACTTGATTTCCTATACTGATGATCAATTCAAATTTCAACATAACTTTTATACCTAATATTCTATTGATTAAAGCCAAAATCGTCAATATATTAAAAAAACTATAAAAGCAAAAACTATCTAAAGTAGACATGATTTTCACATAGATAGACTATACAAGAAGTTTTGTTTATATTTATTTTGTGATGTGTAAAAAGGCAAAAAAAATCGCCAAAAGCTAAATATTTAAATATTTATGCTGACTACAAAGGGGCACCTCCAGTTTTTATGTTCATAAATTAATTTACGTATTGTTGTCAAAAACAATTAAAATATACTAATGTAAGAATATTGGAGAAAAACGCAAAAAATATTGATGATGGTTTAATATTGGAGCTAAACTAGTTTTTTTCGCATTCTAAAGGGCATATCTGAGTTCTCAAATTGTTTACATAACTTTATTATTGATAATAAAACTATATTGAGCAGGTTCTTAATTATAGGGATTATAAAAAATATTTGGTTATTTTGTATTACTCATCAACACGAATATGGCTAATAAATAATATGTTGTAATTATACAACAAAATTGTCTGTATATAATTAAAAAAATATGTTAAAACCTTAGTTTAAATCAAGGATAGAAACCGTAAACGAGACCGATATCCATTTAAAACCGTTTCATTTTAAAAACCGTACCGAAAACATTATACGAAAATCAGAAATAAACCGATATCCAAAACCGATATAAACGGTTTCGGTTTTATACTGGTTTTAAAACGATTTTTAAAAAATTATGAAATACGACAAGAACATATTTTATTTTATATAGCTTTAAAATACAAGCACTGTTTAAATGCCATTTAAATCTGGAGTCCCGAAATAACTTCTTTGTGTATAAAAACATTTTTTTTTTTTACAGATTAACCAACACTCAGGGGATGCTCCCCTATTTAATCAAAGCACAGTGTTGATCGTAGGAAAGGATTAGGGTTAGAGGAATGGAGGAAAGATGAGGTAGTGTCGGTGAATATTTGTTTTGAATTTGCCAATATTAAAAATGTCGGGAAAAACAGACGCAGGGAGATTGTTCCACAAACGAATCGTGCGACTGAAGTAGGAATTCTCTCTATAATGCGTGGTTTTGTTGAGAGCCGAGTGGACTACGAAGAGGTGGGCTTGGTTCGATGCCCGAGTAGAACGAGAGAACACACGACCTGGTGGAATCAGGCCATGTATCTCCCTCGAACACTTACCATTGTAATATCTATAAAACAGGCTTACACACCCAACGGTCCTTCGGTGCTCAAGAGAGCCAATAGATGATGAAATATTTTCATCCCCTATTAAATATATTGCACGTTGTTGGATTCGGTCCAGGAACTCCAAAGAAGATTTAGAAGCCCCTGCCCATATGTGCGAGGCACTTGGCCGCTTCTTTCGACACATCAAATATGTGATCATTCCATCAGAGCTCACACTGAATTGATATGCCCAGAACGTCAAGAGCAGCTGACTGCGCAATATCCACAGCACCCATATTGAGGGGAGGGAGGGGTGAATCCATTCTTTTGTGAGATAACAGACAACATTGGGTCTTGCATTAAAATCAACTCTATTTGCAAAACCCCACTCGGAGATTTAAGGTCATTGTTGAGTGTGTCATTCTAGTGCGTCTTTTACTCTCAATCTCCAAAGAGTTTGGGCGCTTGTTGAACGAATATGAATGACAAATGTTACTGTAATCTGCAAAGGAATGAATTGGGTTCTGGCAGAAGGTCATTGACAAAAACCAGAAATAGGGACGGGAATAGGACGGAACCCTGCGGAACTCCAGAATTGATGGAATGTTGTTCAGAGAACACACCATCCATCGCAACTCGTATTGAACGACCCTGGAGAAAACTCGATATCTATCGAATAAAAGATTCACCGACACCATATGCAATTAATTTTGAGACGAGGGCTTTATGTCACACTCGATCAAAAGCCTTGGAAATATCCAGAGCAACAACCTTACTTTCCCCGAAAAGGTGAACACAATTATTCCACTTTTTAGAGAGGACTGCCATCAAGTCACCTGTGGATCTGGTCCTACGGAAACCATATTGTCGGTCACTAGGTAATTCGTTTCGCTCTAGATAGTTCACAAAGTGGAAGTTAATTACGCTTTCCATTACCTTGGAGAGCGCAGAGCATATTGCAATGGGTCGGTAATTGGCAGGGTTTGTAGCCTCGCACTTTTTGGGAACTGGCTGGACATTGGCAACCTTCCAACAAGATGGAAAAACTTCTGTCGTGTATGAGATGTTGAAAAGGTTACGCAACGGACAAGCCGGCGTTGACGCGCACTTCTTCAACAAGCAACCCCAAGAACAAAATATTTTATGTTTATTTTGTCTTCGATACGCTAGTGTCGTTCGTAGTGCGAACGACAAACTTTGGTCTGAACTTTGTTTTGCTATTGTTTTCTTCGATCACTTGTATAGCGGTAATTTGACAAAAAAACACAAGCAACACCAAGAACAAAATAGACAAATCTATTTGTTTCTTCTTTCTTCGATACGCTAGTGTTGTTCGTAGTTCGACTATGCTTGTGTTTTGTTAGTTTTTTTGATCACAGCTACAAAAAAACCTTCTACGCTAGTGTCGTTCGTTGTTTGTGAAGCAGCACTTGCACACAAAAATTAAACAATATTATATTTTTATGCTTTCTTTGTGTTTTTGTTTTGTTGTTAATTACAAAATAATGAAGATTTCTAAAGTTGAGATCTATGATTTAATTTATAAAACAAAAAAATTATATTTTTAATATATGAACGTTTTAACAGTGTACCTAAATTTAAGTGCTATTGCTTTCTGTGTATTTTTGTTTTTTTAGTTTCACATAAATTCTACTTCAAACAAAATAATGCGAATCGCAACAAGTGATCGATTTTTCGCGGGAAATTGTTTTGTACAACGAACACAACTCGTGGGTATTGTTGTACAAGGAGTTTTTGTTGCCAACTGGTTGGTTGTACTAAAATACAAACACATGCAGTGTGTGTGTCATGTCTGTCTGTTGTCATTCGATTTATATAAGGTAACAAGGAAAACAGAGATAAACATATAATAAATATGCATTTGTTTATCTAATATATGTACATTTTATGAGAAAAATTTACAATATTTTTTGTGAGTTTCAGAACTAAAATTTATTAATTCAATCTCGGTGTCAGAATTTCGTCTTAACTATTAGAGGTTATTTCTATTCGATTTTAAATATGATATCGACCGATATTTTGAATTTCTCGTTCGCATAACTACATTTATGATTTTATTTTGTTAAAATATAATTCATATTTTTATTATAATCGTTTTTAGTTTCTTTGTGAAGAGATTAAAACATATGGAGAACATAACAATAATATAAAAACCGAAATCGAAACCGATTTCGTTGTAAAACTATTAACCGAAACGAGAAACAAAACCGAAACGTGAAAAAAAACCGAAACCAAAATCGAAACCGTTATTCGTTAGGTTTCAATCCTTAGTTTAAATAGAGCCTATTAGGAAAGGAATGATTGTGACTTATTTCTGCACAAGCAATACGTAAATGATTAGGTTCCGATCATAACCTAAGATCAATTTCTAGTAGGGGGTTTGTACAATTCGTTTAAATTAGAATTTTGTGTGTAGTCTAAAGATTAATAGCTAAAATGCTAATAATATCATTAAAATATAAATTTACAGTAACACATTTTTCTTGTATTCGGTGAGACAAAAAACTAGTTTTGTCTTTAAAAATAACGAAATTCAGAAATAGCTGCTGCTAGGTTCTACAAAATATTTTGAAGTTTGCATCAATTTTTATATTTTAATTCATAAAACTATTTTATTTTATCTAATTTATAATTGATTCACATCTACTACTTAATAAAAGATCTGGAAATTACGTTCAACTTAACCTCTATGCAAAATACAAATCAATGCATGATCTAATCAGCATTTTAAAGTTCCAAACATGTACAGCTTAATGATAATGTCAAATTTTTTTTTATTAATTAAAACAAACAAAACACATTCGCGGATCTTGATGACGTTGAATATTGATGGAAATACCAGCACTAAAAATTAATAAATTTCAATTTTAACACAAAAAATCGAGAAATTTTAAAATTTATACAAAAGCTTTGCTAGACCATCGCAAATTTGCCGTTTCGCTAGATTAATTTTTTTTTTCGTTAAATTTGGTTTTTTCTAAACAGAAAGCAATTTATAGATCAATGAACTAAGTAGTCAGCCATCTATCTACCTAGTGAACTACCAAAAAAAAAAAAACAGTTGAAAGGTTCAGTTAGTTTTTTATATGCAGTTTTGAATAATTCAAAAATTCAAATCTCACAATGAATTCATGTTTCAAATTTGAATTTAATTATTTAAATAAAATTAGCATGTCAATCAATTAACTTATACTGATACTGTATGTCATTTATAATAAGCTGTTTGAATTTTTTGTTTTTATAGTCAAATTAAATATTTGAATCAGTCATCGAAGAAATGTTCTAAGCTAAAAATATGAATGCAGTATATAGAATATTTAATTTTGAACCATATATTTTTTGAAATAAATAATTTATTATTATATATGACTACAATAACCAGTTAAATGTTTCAAATTTAATTTATTCTAGAAGTAAATGTCAGTTTATAAGCATTGAAAATAGTGCATATTTTTTATCGATGACTAATCATTTATAACTCTTTATAACCTCTGAATTCAGAAACCAATTTTTCTTGGAGTTTAAATATTTAATATTTTCTCTATACTCATTAATAAAAAAAAATTATTTACAATTACAAAAATGGTTCTATGGACCCTTTTCCGATAAACAATATCTAGGGTCACATTTTCCAATCTAAAATCTGGTAAAAATCTAACATTCTCAAAATGAAATATATATACCACAATTGAATAAAATAAATTTCTGAATTATAGACCCACAATTAATCATAATTAATTCAATTCAAAATTTATAAATTCAAAATTTTTTCTAGTATAAAAGTTAATATATAAAGTACAAAGTTAATATACCCTGTACCTCATAGGTGTAGGGTATAATTATTAAAAGATGTGTTCGGTTTATTGCTAGTAGCTGTACGACGTTATTATTTATTGTGTTTTAATTAGAAAATAGTTTTTTTTCTCGGGCCCTAAGGAGGCAATGCTAGGATAAACAAGATAATAACAGATCGAGACCTAGTCATGACGACTCTTGCAAAGTACAACTTAAATAAGAACTTGTACCCGATTTGCTACCTCGTTTGAACCTTGTCAGAGGTCGATTATCTGAAATAATAACAAGAGCACGTTCTAAGTTAAGTAGTTTTAAAGACAAAATATGGTCAAAATCAGATATATGTTATCTTAGTGAATCTTTTAACAATAATTCACTAAGCAGCAAAATTTTAAATTTAATTTCAATGTTAAAAATCTAAAATTTTCCGATTTGTCTAATATTCTACTATATGTTGATAAAGACTGAAACAAAGATATCTGGTAAAATGTTAAATATTTTCATCTAATTTTAATTTAAACTTTATTACGTAGTGTCGATTGGACAAAGAAAAGATACAACATATCTAAGTATGGAATAATTTTAATTTTTAATTATAAAAAATATACAAAAACCTCTATAAATCGAATTATCAAAAATGCTACGAAATAATTCCTACTCAAAAATTTATGATTTAAAAAGCAGACAAATTTTGTATAGTCTAATATTTACGAACAATCACGAATTAATTTCTTCAATTTAAGAAGAATATTCTTGTGTTTTATAGTTATAAGAATTTTTTTGAACGAACAAAATTTTCGTCTTCTATTATTAAGAATTTTATAACTCTACACCAATTTCTTTGATTCAAGGAGAACACAGAAGAAAAAAAATTCATCAATATGATGAATTTATTCATATATATTATGAATTTTTTCACCAACTACCAGATTCATTATATTGATAACGCCGTTCATTAAATGACATATTGATGAATATATTCATCATATATATGAAATTATTCGTACTATCGAACATCATAGTGAAGAACGAAATGTTCAATACAATGAATTTGAATCGTCATATTGATGAATTTGTTTGTTGTTTTATTTGTTGGTACAAAACACCAAAAAATATTTTTACAGAATATAATTCGAAAAAAAGTGTTGTTGAAAAAATTTGATTTAAAAATAACAGAAGCATTTAAAAAAAAAAAAAAAAAAAAAATACATACAAAAAAAATGTTTCGAAATAAAAAATTATCCGAAAAGAAAAACTTCTTCAATATGAAGTAAAATATGTTCTATGTAATGTTCGTGTTCATTAATATGATGAACGTATTCTTCACATAAAATTCATCAAATTGAAGAACACTTTTTCGACAGTTACTACCAGATTCATCATATTGATACCACCGTTCATTAAATTACATATTATTGAATGCATTAATGAATGAATATAATGATATATATGAACAAAGTATTCAATACAATGAATTTGAATTGTCATATTGATGAATTTGTTCATAATATTAAAAAAAATGTTTATAAAATAATTCGAAAAAAAATGTTGTAGAAAATTTATTAAAAATATAAAAAAAAATATGCGAAAAAAAAAATTTTGGACAAAAAAATTGTTCTAAAAAAAATTCGGACTAAAAAAAATTTTTCGTTTAAAAAAAAATTGTTTTGGCAAAAAAAAAAAAATCGAAAAAAAATAAAAATGCGAGCATTATATTAGAAATAACTTACATGAACTACTTGAGAACTGGTTTAATAAACAGCGTTCTTTAATATGTTGTATTTTATATTTCGTATTCTTCACATAAAATTCATAATATTGAAAGAACACTTTTTCGACAGTTACTACCAGATTCATCATATTGATACCACCGTTCATTAAATGATATATTATTGAATGCATTCATTATATATATGAACAAAGTATTCAATACAATGAATTTGAATTGTCATATTGATGAATTTGTTCATAATATTAAAAAAAATGTTTATAAAATAATTCGAAAAAAAATTGTTGTAGAAATTTTATTAAAAAAATAAAAAAAAATATGCGAAAAAAAAATCGGACAAAAAAATTGTTCCGAAAAAAAAATATTCGGACTAAAAAAATGTTTCCGAAAAATAAAATGTTCGATTAAAAAAAAATTGTTTTGGCAAAAAAAAAAATCGAAAAAACATAAAAATGCGAGCATTATATTAGAAATAACTAACATGAACTACTTGAGAACTGGTTTAATAAACAGCGTTCTTCAATATGTTGTATTTTATATTTTGTTTCATTAATATGATGAAACGTGAAGAATACTTCACATACAGTTCATCATATTGAAGAACACTTTTTCGACAGTTATCAAGCGTTCCTCACATTTATGATAGCATTCATAACATTGATGGCGTTAGTCAATAATATTATGAATCTTCAATACAATGAATCATGGTTTGAAGAACGGAATTCAGCAATATGATGTACATATTTTTTTCTGTGAATACTTGTAATTTTATTTAACATGAACTTTTCTTCGACTCAAGTAAAAATAACTTCTTCAATACAAGAAACATTCTCGATATTTGTTTTCTTAAACATCAAATTGTTTTCTATGACTTTAGAGTTGTATTAAGTTGTTTTCTTACTAAATATCAATAAGTTTTCGGTGTAGCGTATGTATAACTTTTTATTTGTACTTGATTAAAATAAAAATAATAAATAATAATAATTATTTAACTATGAAAATAATATGAAACAAGTATATGTTTGAAGGCAGATAGCCTAATATTTGTAAAAAGAAACATATGAAAAATATTAATTTAATATATATGTTTATACCCTACACCTATGAGGTACAGGGTATATTAACTATTAATATATTGTAACGCCCCTTAGGAGGCGTGTCCGGTATGGAAAAGTATATATATTCTTGATCAGCATCACTACCCGAGTCCGTTTAGCCATGTCCGTCTGTCTGTCTGTCTGTCTGTCTGTCTGTCTGTCTGTCTGTCTGTCTGTCTGTCCGTCTTGCTGTCTTGCTGTCCGAATACAGAATAACTTGAGAAATACTGATCAGAATGCGGTGAAATTTCGTCTCAATATATGTTAGCCAAAAGTATTAACTGAGTTTGAAAATGAGCAAAATCGGTCAACGGACACGCCCACCTCCCATACAAGTCACTTTTATATAACTCTTTCGAAACTAATATTTCGAAAAGTATTCAAGGTATAGTTATAAAATTTAAAAAGTATTGTTAGAATTTACCAAAAAATATGTGGTTCAAAAATGGGCGTGATTCGCCCAGTTTTTTTTTTCATTATTTCCCGGGTTTTCATAGTGGAAATTTGATCCGTAAATTATTAAAATCAAATCTATGAAATATTAGCCTTTCAAAATTTTAAATATAGGCGTGGTCCGCCCAATTATATTTTTAAATTTTTTTTTTTAGTTTTTTATACTTTATATAAATTTTTTAATTTATGGGGATATAAGACGTAAATTTCTGATATATGAATAATATTCTGAGGGTGGGGAAGTTCAGCATAATTAAAAATTTAAAATTAAGGTATACAATTAAATATTCCTCATTAATATCTCCACCAAAAGTGTAGGGTATTCCATAGTCGGGCCCGACCGACTATAAAAATCCGCCCCATGTGACCGAACTTTCCCATGTGACCTAACTTTCCCAACTCGTTATACCCTACACCTATGAGGTACAGGGTATATTAACTTTGTGCATATATTGTAACGCCCCTTAGGAGACGTGTCCGGTATGGAAAAGTATATATATTCTTGATCAGCATCACTACCCATGTCCGTCTGTCTGTCCGTCTTGCTGTCTTGCTGTCTTGTTGTCTTGCTGTCTTGCTGTCCGAATACAGAATAACTTGAGAAATACTGATCAGAATGCGATGAAATTTCGTCTCAATATATTTTAGCCAAAAGTAGGAACTGAGTTTGAAAATGAGCCAAATCGGTCAACGGACACGCCCACCTCCCATACAAGTCACTTTTATATAACTCTTTCGGAACTAATAACTCGAAAAGAATTCAAGATATAGTTATGAAATTTAAAACGTATTGTTAGAACTCACCTAAAAATATGTGGTCCAAAAATGGGCGTGATCCGCCCACTTTTTTTTTCATTATTTCCCGGGTTTTCATAGTGGAAATTTGATCCGTAAATTATTTAAATCTAATCTATGAAATATTAGCCTTTCAAAATTTTAAATATAGGCGTGGTCCGCCCAATTACATTTTTCAATTTTTTTTTTTAGTTTTTTATACTTTTTTTATTTTTTTTGATTTATGGGGATATCAGACGTAAATTTCTGATATATGAATAATATTCTGAGGGTTAATATCCCCACCAAAGGTGTAGGGTAATCCATTGTCGGGCCCGACCGACTATAAAAATCCACCCCATGTGACCGAACTTACCCATGTGAAATAACTTTCCCAACTCGTTTTATATTGAATTAGAATTTATCAATATTTATTTGGAAATTGCTATAATTAAGCAACACTTAATGAATAATTAATTATCGTATTTCCAAACATATATGTTTTTCGTATATTTTATATATATTTTTTATATCATTAATTTTCTTCGTGTAATAGCAATACAAATTCAATGCACATTTTAACATAAATCCATAACCTGTCCACATTAAATGCAAATCTTTTATAAACATGCGAAATAAACATTGCAAATTTGTCGGAGATTTTTGCAAATTAAATAATATTGAAATTTCACAAGTCAGTCAAACAAATATTGGTCAGTAGAGTGTTAACAGCCTATTGACAGTTGATGATTTTAGTATTTAGGAAGTTGTTACACACAGATTTAGATAACAACAATTACAAATAATACGTTAATACTAACGTATTATCAATTAACTTAGAAATAACAATGTAATTTATACGAAACTGAGAAAAAATAACATACCAATGTTGTTATATACGACACTTAGCAAAAATACCATACATTTAATAGTTTTTTTTATTATTATTGATTAGTCAATAAGCTAAATTATTATTTTAATCGGTACATAGCATTAAATACGATACATTACTGTTATATTTGTACTATTATATTTGTACTATTATATTTGTACTATTAAACAAATATAATAGGATTTTATGGATTTTTTCTGAGTATACTTGAAACGATTATAAATTTCATACTTTTTATACTATTAAATTTGTATATATTTCAAAATTTACCACATGATCTAACTTTCCTTTCTTTGTCATTTTGATGTAATCCATATTTGTTCTCTTCAATAAATAATTCTTATAAAAACTAAATACTATTGTCCACTATAAAATATTATTGAAACCTAGTAAATACTATTAAATAATAAGGAAAGTATGTTTTTTGTCTTAAATATTCTTGAGTGTATAAGGTATTCCCTGCGGTTAGCTTCAAGACCATCGTCATTGCTGTTCGCGCGTGTTTTTTTTGCGGTAGTAAACATGACAAACATTATAGTTAAAACAAACAACTTGCAATGTTTGCCTAAAACATACATGGGTTAGTCCAGCGGTCGGACGGTTAAACGTAGACACGCGTAAACTAAACAAAACTCGTTTTATTTTTATATTCACTCATTTATGAATTATGCGAAATTTGCGTATTATTTAAGCATTTGCATTGAGGCGCTATAATCGGATGTGTAAATAATGAAAAAATACGATTTTTTACACATTTTGAACTTTTTAAATTATTTTAAAAATTAAAAAGTAAATAAATGCAACTTCATTTTTTGCTTTATTAGTTCAAGGTTGTCTTTAACAAAATGTGCTTTTATCATTTTTTTTATTTGATATTTACCACAATGCAGCGGTGTTAACAAATATTTTGAAGTTGTTAACAACAAAAGGTTTGCTAAACTCTTTACGCATTTGTTTTGTTTTTTGTATATTTTATTTTAATTTTGTTTTATTTTAATTTGAATGCAAAATCACATCACGTTTGGTCTACACTCGAAAAGCCTACGCTTTTGTTCGACTTCAACACATATTGCTCAACATTCCAGCGAAGACCACTTTAAAATCTTCACCTTTTTTTGTCTGCACACATTTTGTATATTTCTACGTGCAACTGTTGAAAAATTGATTTTGTTTTCTTTCATCAAATTCAAATTAAAAGTTTTTTTGTCTTGGGTCAGAGCATTTTTTCGATTCGCTAATTTATCAAAAACTCAGTTCAACTTCGCGTGTGATGGGGCAGCATTGTGTAAATTGTGCATTTTAACCTCTAAAATTAGGAAAAAATAAATTCAAATAAAATTTAATAAATCTCATTGTCAGTTTGTACGATTAATGAACAGTATAGAGTGATTTGGTGAAATTGTTTTTTTATTAATGCAATTTATCAATAATTTTAATTAAAATATAGTGTTTTATAGACAAAATTTGGTTTCTTATTCATTCATGATAATATTAAACAAAAAAAAAATGTGTGTCAAGGTGTCGAACTTTAGAATTTTGCTTTACGAATTATGCACGATTTTTATAACAATATAATTTGTTCAATGAAATTAAATGTATTATACAAATATTTATAATAATAATAATTTATAAGTTTATTAATAAAACTAAAAAGTTATTCAAAAGATTCAAAAGAAGTTTATGTGTAATACGAGTTTTTTTTCCTTTTAGCATGTTCATGGTTTTATAAATCAGAAATTACTTTATGTAGGGTGTTGGACCTATATTACTAGTACTTAGTTGTATACTTAACAAAAATGTTATTATGATTGATAGAATAAACGTGAAATACTTTAATTATACTACAATATTAATAAACACTACCCAACTCGATTTTCCTATGGACATCCCGTACATAAATTTTATATAATTTGCTGAAGTTGATTTTGACTGCATACTCAGTTTTTTTTTACCTTGTACGTTATTTTTGAGAGAATCGCAAATGTTATTTTAAGCCGGTTTCCCCCAATATTTGGAATAAAAAAAATATAGTACTATTGGAATATAGTTTTAAAAGAAATCTTAAACCCAAATTTTCTTCTAATTGTCAAAACTAATTTTAGTACATGGAGAGAAATGTTCTCATAAATCATACATTTTCCAAAAAACGCAAACATTTTGCAAAAATAATCATTATATCCAGCCATGAATAAGTAAGCATAATGATTTGGTCCTTATTCATAACATATTATTTTAGTAAAAATCAATTAATATGATTAATTCAAAAAAATTAAGCGTATATTTACTCATTTTTTTATGTATAATAGATTCAGAAGTCATGAGTAATTGGAATAGATTCTGGAATACATTTTATTAGTTATTAATCATAATTCATGATTAAATTTTGCCAAAGTTGGAAAAACAAAACCAAATTATAAAGTTCAAATGTCGCATTTGAAAATATAATGACCCAATAAACATAATTTGGATAAAGTTTCGAATTCGTAACGATATTCTTGAACTACTATAGAATCAGTATTGAATTATTTGTCAAAAGAAAAGCTATGTGGTTCTGTAGTCGAGCATCTAACGTGCTTGACTACCAACTCCCAGCGTTTTTGACGACATGAGTTCAAACCTCAACCGTACCGAGTTCATATATACGAAACATTTGATGTTATCCATGACGTCATCACACAAAGGATCTCTGATGAGTATACTTGGCTGTATCCGAAACGGTTCGTATTATCATTTGCATGTGTTATGTTCTCAATTTGTTATTGTTCTTTCAAATAAATCATTTAATATAGCCACACTCAGAAGAAAATGTACCATTAAGTACATTATGGTACGACCATTGACCTTATGGTTCATGTATTAATAGTTTTTTCTGTTTAAATCAAAAGTTTTATAATTATTTCAATAGTATTTGAAAAATTCACTACCATAAATTTAAATATTTCAATATTATTATTTTAAATAGAATAAATACTGTTGTTTTAATGGTTTCCTCCTATAATAATAAACGTGGTGTAAAAAAACATAAAACGAATACAAACATGTTCGTTTTGTACGTCATTCTGCGTGTTTACTCAAAATGGTCGCATGTATTTTTTTGTAATAATCCACATTATTAAACGCGACATTGGTAAGGACTCAATGTATTTAATGTAAATAAATTATATTTATATATTTATTTATATTTTTATTTATTACAGAAAACAAATAATACATCGAACTTCTATTATGGCAACGGACTCAAAAATAACTGCGGACTCAAGTACTACAATCAATTATTGGAAACCAAAGCAAACATTAAATGTTTTATAATCTTTTGCAGAAAGAAGTGTCTTTTTATGTGTGTGTTGTAAAAGTGAATATCAATTTTGACATTTAAATAAAATAAATTATACAATAAATTAACTAGAATACATTTTTGTTTTAATAAATTATAGGAAAATTTAATTCAACAATACCATAAAATTAATAATACGTATCATTAAATTTGTATAGGTCTTTCTTATTGTAATTAAAATATCACATTATAAAATTTATGGTACATCCACACATTGTATTAACAGTTTCAATATTACTGAACTAATGGGACTCATCCTATTGACCAATTTTAATGGTTGAAATACTATCAATTTACCATGATTTTTTTCTGGGTGCATAAAGACACGGGCTCAAAGTTTTAATAGATGTCGGCTCTCTTCCCAAAAGAGTACATCGAAAAAATGTCAAAAATCTGTTCAATGAAACAATTTAACAAATTTTAAAATTGGAGGAAATTTCGCAACTGTTAGAAACTTTTAAAATTTAGTAAGTATGAAATATTTTTTTGCTGGATCAATAAACTAAACTAGGTAAAACGAGTTGGGAAAGTTAGGTCACATGGGTAAGGTCGGTCACATGGGGTGGATTTTTATAGTCGGTCGGGCCCGACTATGGAATACCCTACACCTTTGGTGGAGATATTAATGAGGAATATTTAATTGTATACCTTAATTTTAAATTTTTAATTATGCTGAACCTCCCCACCCTCAGAATATTATTCATATATCAGAAATTTACGTCTTATATCCCCATAAATTAAAAATTTATATAAAGTATAAAAAACTAAAAAATAATTTGAAAAATATAATTGGGCGGACCACGCCTATATTTAAAATTTTGAAAGGCTAATATTTCAAAGATTTGATTTTAATAATTTACGGATCAAATTTCCACTATGAAAACCCGGGAAATAATGAAAAAAAAAAGTGGGCGGATCACGCCCATTTTTGGACCACATATTTTTAGGTGAATTATAACAATACGTTTTAAATTTTATAACTATACCTTGAATACTTTTCGAGTTATTAGTTTCGAAAGAGTTATATAAAAGTGACTTGTATGGGAGGTGGGCGTGTCCGTTGATCGATTTGGCTCATTTTCAAACTCAGTTCCTACTTTTGGCTATAATATATTGAGACGAAATTTCATCGCATTCTGATCAGTATTTCTCAAGTTATTCTGTATTCGGACAGCAAGACAGCAAGACGGACAGACAGACAGACAGACAGACAGACAGACGGACATGGCTAAACGGACTCGGGTAGTGATGCTGATCAAGAATATATATACTTTTCCATACCGGACACGCCTCCTAAGGGGCGTTACAATATATGCACAAAGTTAATATACCCTGTACCTCATAGGTGTAGGGTATAAAAATTCAATGTTGTGAAATTTAAATTTATGAATCCTATTCATAATAAATACATAGTGATTTACAATTTTTTATGCATTTTTTTAGTATTATACATAATTCATGAATAAAACTTATAAATTAGAAAATTAGAAAAAATATATTTTATGAACATCTTATTCAGATATTATCAGTAAACAATTTTCTCCGTGTATTCTCTTGAATGCTAATGTTCCAAAACCTTTAAAAGATATTTGAATCTATGCTCGGACAATTTTTATTTATTAGGCCATTTTTTTATTATTTCCTTTGCAGTATCGAATGAATTTTAGGAAATCAAGAGCATAGACCACATTAACTATACAAATAACTAACTTATAATAATTTTTTAAAAATTGAACATATTTATGGTACTCTTTTATTTTCAATAAACATTTTCATGAAATTTGAAAATGTCATGACTTTAGATTGAAATATGCTTCTTCCTATTTACTCAGTTTTTCCCATTTTTTAGAAATTTATATGTAAAATATATAATGATTTTAATCTTTTAGAAGTTTTAACAAATTTTGGATGCCTTTTTTACAAAATAAAATCGATATTAAATATCTTAAAAACAGAACATAATATTAATATTTGTTCATAAATTATAATTAGTCTTCACAATTGAAAGAAAAATTGCGTTTACAGATTTTTTGGAAAACTAGTTGTGTAAGGGCTTGTATTTCTTTATTCTAAAAGGTGACTGAAAAGGGCCTAAATTTTCAATAGAGACTTAAAAAAAGAGTATGCAGTAAAAATTAGTAACCGCGAATTATATATAATTGATGTATGGGATTTTTATTATCTTGCAATATATTATTATATTAATAAAATTTAAACTGAATAAAAAAAAAACAAATAAAATAATAATCAATTGGTCTCTTTCTAATACGACTCATGAACATTTCAACTGTTCATGATCTTCTTATTATACTTAACTATCGACACGGCATTATATTGTTTATTTTATTGGGTCTTATAGGGTTTATTAAGGATATACGACGTTATAATTTCGATAATGTAGAGTCTGGAAATTTTGTATATAATCATCTTTAGTTTTAAACGGTTTTGGTGTAATAAACTCTTTTACAATTTTTTTCTTCTGGTTTTTATTTTTTAAATCAACAATGACACCACATGGAGGGTTCAAATTTTGAACCTAGATTGTTATATTTTTAATAAATCGTACAAAATGTATGTTTAAAATTAAAATAAAATTATTCATGATTTTATACGAATTTTCTTTAATATGCTCTTTGTCCTATAAGTCTGAAATGGCTCAACGTAGAGACTTTAAATTTTGAACTTAGGTCGTTAATACTTAGTTGTCTATTCAAGAAAAATTTCATATGGATTAACAAAATATTAACCGAAATATAGACGTAATTTAATGGTGTTTTGCTAAATACCTTCTTTGAACATTTTGCGTGCTCAATGCCCTATAAGTTTGAAATGACTTAACGTAGAGTCGTTAAATTTTGGTCGTAGATTGCTAATACTAAGTAGTGTTCACAGGAAAAAAATCATTATAATTGATAAACAATGTGCCAACTTATAGCTAAAATACCTGAAATATTGCAAATAATTAAATTAATTATTTTTATACATATACAACAATTTGGTAAGATTTCAACAAAAAAATAGTGTAAACATATGCAAAATTAAGTAATTTGATAGACCACATTCACCAAGTGTCAAATTAAATACGCATCCATTCATCATTTCTTTCACTATAACATTTAATAGTAACTAATATAAGTAACATTAATAATTGATTGTATTGCATTAAAATTAAGACAGCATCGATATCAATGAACCTGCTATCAACACACATTATTAATTGCCAAAGTTGCAAATTTTACAAAATGACATCATTGGTCAAACTAATCGCTGATGACCCCAATGAAATTGTCTGCAATTTTTAATGAGCACGCAAAGCCGATGCCGACGAATCTCTGTAGAAAGCAAAAGTGCGAATAATATTTTCAAATATTTACTCAACTGAAAAAGAAAAAAAAATGTTGTAAAAGGTGTTTACAACGTGAATTTGAAAAATAAACATTTAATTAACACAGTTGACAAAAGGGTTTTATGTGATTTTTTATTTAAACAAAAACTAAATACATCTGTTCACTTGGTATTATTTAGGGAATATGCATCATTTTAATCTAAAGCTAAAAAAATAATGGTTTAACATAGTTTTGCATAAATTAATTAAATAAAAGTTGTTTGTTTAATTGATGTCAACACTTATAATTCGTAGTGTTTAAAGATATTTATCATAATGTTTATTTTTTATCTCTAGACACGTGTTTGTCTTTCATGTTAATTGTTAAAGATAGATTTTTGCAAAATTTTCCTTGAGCTCATGCGTTCTCTAACCTTTTTTGGAACTTTTGCATGCATATTTTATGTCTTTTGGCTGCCTTTTTAGTGTTTTTTGCTGCTAGAGAGCAAGTGAATTTTAAGTAATTTCAATGTAAATAAAATACATTGAACTCCGGTCATAGTTGTACATTTTTGTGCCGGTAATAAAATATTAAACTTGACAGCTTCAGCGATTTTTATTACATTTTAATGGCAACTTTGACCCACAGAAACCGCTTAATGCAAATAATAGTTTTAAAGACACATTATTTTTACGTTTAACTCAATGTCAGCATTTAGCAGTACTGCTTAAAAAGCAAAAAAAAAAAGTTAATATAACTACTAAGAAATTTTATGGTTTTTTTGCACTGAATGACTGCTACAGCTACGATTAATTAAGTTCCGATAAGCTGGATTATAATGGCGAAATTTATTTCAGCTCCAAACGCGTTGATGGCAAAGTAAGTAATAATCAAATGTCTGAATTTGCTAAACCAAGACGGATGTAATAAAATACTACCACAGAAAAAAAACGAGTTAAAGCTGTTTTTAATAATGTGATTTAGTTAATTTTTGTATATAAAAAAATAATTATATAATAATTAAGAATTGTATAAACAAAGAATATTCTAAAACATTCTATTATATACAACAAATACATTTTTGTTTTATTAAAAGTATGTTTTGTACTGTCATAAATAAGCATAAAATAAAGATTTGATAACAATTATATATAGACTTACAAAATAAAACCGGACGAAAAAGTTTGACTTTAAATTAAATACAACGAAAATATGTTTATCATACTGTAGAATTTAGTTCTTCAAACCGATGTTATTAAAAAGAATTCATATTATTAATGACTAAAAAAACACACACGCAGAGAAATTATATGATTGAAACATGATCTCGACAGTTATACTATGCTCTCTACAATCATATTTGGTTATCGCTATCAAATTATGGAATTTACAATTTTATTCAATAAAAATAAGGTTGCTATAATCATATTATAGTGGATATATTATTATAAAATGATTGTCTTTCGGAAAACACAAAATATGGTTGATAAGAACCATGTTATGGTTACGAGAAATATTGCCACCAGCAAAATATGGTAAATACCAATCATAATATGATATTTGTCATCATTTAAATATCATAATATAGTGAAAAAACCAAAAAAAATTACAATTATTGACTGATCATAATGCATTAATGTTTTATTTACAATCACACAATGCCTTTCTACACAGATAAAATAATCGACGTAAATGTAGCAACCGATATTAATTGCATTCATTAATCAATACAGGAATTAAATTCACTAATTTAATAAAAACTGTCTTCGTTAAATCAGCAATTCCATTTGCTAATATGAATATTCAATGCAGCAAATGAATTAGTCGGCGCAGTTTCAGCAATAATATTTGCTAAAACTGCGCCGACAGGCACAATAGTTTGAACAAATTTCAATGATAGTGTGAAATCGCAAAACTGAGAACCATATTATGTTTCTGCAAAATCGTGATATGGTCACTGAGAACAATAGTATGATTGTGTGAAATTATAATATGGAAGATTATTTTTTTTCGAAAAAAAAAAATTATTTCAGACTTTTTTTCCGACAAATTTATTTCATAATATTTATGAATGAAATCATCTCTTTGAAGTTTTTGTTTTTGTGTTTAAAATTTATTGTTTGAAATATTTTATATGATGTAATAAAAATTATATGATTTTTTTTTGTTAAAAATTTGAACATAGGGATGATTGCAATATTTGTGATAAAACAAAAATATACAAATCTCTTTTTAATATAATTTTGTCATTCTTAAATATAAATTATTCAATTATAAGGAGAACATAAATAAATGTTAATGATTTCAAAAGTTATGTTGTTTTTCAAAACTGCTAAATTGTATAAAATACAACATTTTGTTAGAAGTTTCTCTGTAGTTCCCCTAAATTTATGAAATTATGTAAATTTAAAAATTAATATTTTCACTGAAATAGTAAAATAGTTTTTTATGCATCATAAATTTGAAAAGTGATGTTTGCAAATTTGTCCGTCAGCAGATGCGTAGTCTAACCTTTTATGGAACTTATGCATGCCTATTTTATATCTTTTTTCGGCCTTTTATTGTCTTTTTCTACTATTGAGCATGCGAATTTAAACAAATTTCCACGTGGATACTATGTATTGAACTCTGATCATAGTTGTATATTTTTGTGTTGATTAATAAAGCATTAAATTTCGTAGCTTCAATATAACCTACATTTGTTTAAAATAAAAAAAAAAATTAAAAAAAATCTGGAGATGCCGGGGATTGAACCCGGGGCCTTTCACATGCAAAGCGAACGCTCTACCACTGAGCTACATCCCCTTTTATGGTCAAGTGGATAATTTACACCTGCCAACAATTTATGCAAGCACTTTTAATTTATCTTTTAAAGTCAACAAACGCAATAGTGATACATTTTAAATAAATTTAGACACTTATGTTATGCATAACAATTGTTGGGTAGTATGTATATTCATGACAGATCAATTGCTACAGTAGGTTGTCAAAACTACTGTCTGGAACCAGATTTAAGCTATATCATAATAAAATAGTCGGTTTTTTTGCTATATTTAGTTTAAATTCAAAATGTAACTTACAATTTGAATTTATATTTCCAAATATACCGAAATAACCACCAAACTAAAAATTCTATTCTTCACTTAAAATTAAAATTTTCACTCAAAATTTAAATTTCACTTAAAATGCAATTTTTCAGTCAGAATTAAATTTTTCACCCAAAAATTCAATTTTTCACTTGAAATTCAAATTTTCACTCAAAATTCAAATTACACTAAAAATGCAATTTTTCAGTCAGAATTAAATTTTTCACCAAAAAATTCAATTTTTCACCCAAAAATTCAATTTTTCCCATCAAATTAAAATTTTCACTCAAAATTCAAATTTTCACTTAAAATTCAATTTTTCACTCGAAATTCCATTTTTCACAAAAAAAATAAATTTTTCACTCAACATAAAAAATGTTCACTAAAAAAATCAATTTTCACTCACAAGTAAATTTTTTTACTCAAAATTCAATTTTTCACTCAAGTTCAAATTTTTCACTCAAAATTCAAATTTTCACTTAAAATTCAATTTTTCACAAAAAATTAAAATTTTCACTCAAAAATTAAAATTTTCACTCAAAATTAAATTTGTACTCAGTATAAAAATTTTCATTTTTTTTTTACTCAAAATTTAATTTTCACTAAAAATTCAATTTTTCACTAAAAACTAAATTTTTCACTTAAAATTCAATTTTACACTCAAAATTTAATTTTTTAATCAAAATTAAAATTTACACTCAAAAGAAAAATTTTCACTGAAAATTAAATTGTTCACTCAAATTTCAAATTTTCACTACAAATTCAAATTTTCACTCAGAATTCTAATTTTCACTCAAAATTCAATTTTTCACTCAAAATTCAATTTTTCTCTCAAAATTCAATTTTTCACTCAAAATTCAATTTTTCACCACAAATTCAATTTTTCACTCAAAATTCAATTTCTCACTAAAAATACAATTTTTCACTCAGAGTTCTAATTTACACCCAAAATTCAATGAAAATTAAATTTTTCACACAAAATTAAATTTTACACCCAAAATTAAATTTTGTACTCAGAAATCAATTTCTCACTAAAAATTCAATTTTTCACTCGAACACAAAAATTACAATTTTTCTTCACTCATAATTAAATTTTTCACTCAAAAGTAAAAAACTCAATTTTTCACAAAAAATTCAATTTTTCACAAAAAATCAAAATTTTCACTCAAAATTTATTTTTTTACTCAAAATTAAATTGTTCACCCAAAATTCAATTTTTCACTAATAATTAATTTTTCACTAATAATTAATTTTTCACTCAGAAATTAATTTTTTACTCAAAATTCAAATTTTCACTCAAAATTCAATTTCTCACTAAAAATTCAATTTTTCACTAAAAATTAAAATTTTTACACAAATTTGAATTTATCACTAAAAATTCCATTATTTTTTACTAAAAATTAAATTTTGCACTCAAAAATTATATTTTTCAATCAAAATTCAATTTTTCACCCAAAATTAAAATTTTTTCTTAAAATCCGAAAAAATCTATTTAAAAAATTATAAGTTATAAGTTCAATTTATAAGTTTAATTTCTCACTAATTAATTAAATTATTCTCTAATTATTCAATATGCACTAAAAAATTAAAATGTTACTATATATTCAATTATTTATTAATACTAATGGTTCAATTATTCACTAAAATTAAAAAATCACATCGAAAAAAGCTCATCGAAAAGTCTAAGTTTTCTTATAGGTGTGTGTATTTGCTAATATAAAAGTGTGTATTTGCTAAACGGGATTATTTCAAAATTACACTCAACGCAAATTTCAACAACATTTATATATTTAAATTTTTGTTGTTGTATTTTCTTAATCTAAATATTACAAATAAAAACTGAAAATTATAAATTTTTTTTTTTAATTTTCAATATTTTAAATTAAAATTTTAATTTATAATAAATAAAAATTTAATTTTATCGCAAAATACAAATTGTCAGTAAAAACTGAAATACTAAATAAATAATATTGAAGAAATTCGAAAGTGGTGAAAGCTACATAAAATAAATATAGCTTTCCATTGTCAATAGTATATTGTGTTGGACGTGTACTAAGCAATAATTTTTCTTCAAAAAGGCACAAATAGGGTACTCGGCAAAAATGTCGTGGGATGCTTTAAATTAAAGTCGAAAAGCTTCAATGAAAATATTTTGAAAATACTCAAAATTAAAAGCCTGTAACAGTGGCAAAAAATGCTGCTTAAATAGCAAAAATGTTTGCTGAAAAGAGGAAAACTGAAAACAGAAACTGAAAACGAAAGTTAGTTATTTTGAATAACTTTTTTTAAAAGCAGAAATGTTTTAGCTGTTTTAACCTATTTTGCTGTTAATGACTCCACAATTCAAATGTGTATTTATTTAATATGTTTTTTTCTTTTATATTTTTAGCTTTTTATACATTATTTTTTTATATATTTTAATTTTTCTTTAATTTACTTACAACGTTTTATATTTTATTTACTCTTTTCATTCTTCGTGCATTCACATTTAATTAAAGATTATTATGCGTAAGAAAATTTGTTTTTAAATAAATTGTTTATCAAAAAAACAGTCCACGAATTATGTACGCAAAAGCTGCTACGTGCAAAAATCTCTACCTATGGCGACCTCTATTGCATTTTCGCTACACTGATATACTTTATTGTACACACTAGTTTTCTAGCGAACTGTTCGCTATGTTAAATATTATTTGACATAGAAGGGCAGTTCGCTAGAAAACTAGTGTGTACAATAACGGGTCGTGTCTCTGCTAAGTATATCGCTAGTGTAGCGAAAATGCAATAGAGGTCGCCATAGGTAGACATTTTTGCACGCAGCAGCTTTTGCGTCTATAATTCGTAGACTGTTTTTTTGATAAACAATTGATTTAAAAACAAATTTTCTTACGCATAATTTGACATTAGATAGATTTTTTACTAGATTTTTACTAAAATTTAGCAATCAGAATAGGAAATTAACATTCATTTTGAGTCTACTTTAAAATTATTAACATATATTTGTTCATATCATTTCATAATCTGAAAATTTTAATAACAATATTTAAAAAATAGTCTAAAATAAAATCTTTGCCTAGTGTTTGATTACTAAAGTTTCGAACTATAAAAAATTTTGGAGATGCCGGGGATTGAACCCGGGGCCTTTCACATGCAAAGCGAACGCTCTACCACTGAGCTACATCCCCTTCTATGGTCAAGTGGATAATTATAAATTTCCGAAAATTGTTATTACTACTATTTACAACTACCAACAATTTTTGCAAGCACTTTTAATTTATCTTTTAAAGTCAACACACGCAACAGTGATAAATTTAAAATACATTTAGTCACCTGAGGTTATATATAACATACATTTAATTCAAAATAACGAACGTAATCGAATCGAAAATTTTGAATTCAATAGATTTCTTAAAATCTTTCTAGAGTTCGATTTCCAAAGTTTCGACTTAAATTCAATACGACGTTTGTTGTTAAAAAACATACAAATTCTCTTGAAATTAGATGTAAGATCAATTTGTATACATTTTTTAAATCCGCTCTAATTTGTGTCCATATTTAATCGTTATACACCTGAAATCCTCTATTAAAAATTTATTACAAAAATTATATATTCAATGGTGCACGTAAAATTTGATGAATTAGCGTGGTCAATCATTGAATCGGAAAAAATATATTGTTTTATGTCGCTTGAGTATGTTAGCCATGCAACCAACATTGGTGTTATTGACCAAATAAAAAAAAAACAATCCTTTGTTAAATTTGCATATGCACCAAGAGATACCACCAAACAATGGGTGGTATATCGCGGTATGGATTCAAGGTGTTGGTCGTTTGTTTGTTCAGTTTAAAATAATTTACAGCTCCATACACAAACAAGGGTTAAATCCGCGTTCAACCTTTTTCGCGTTAAAACTACTTGACCGTCAAATATGTTTGACAATCGTATTAGCATTCGCTTCAATTGCTCCGAAGGTTGTGACGTCCATTCGTCCATCACGGTAGTGGTTTCATTACAGCGAAATGCTAATAAGGGAGATATTTTTAAAATTCATGTTTGTAATGAATATGTTAAAAAATATATTAAAAGAATGTGGTATTAAAAACCATAATAGTGATAGAGATTTAAAGGTAGAAATAATGTTAAATTTAATAATATGATGAACATTTTAAAATTTGAATTTCGACTATTTTAGTTTAATTATTGTGGACTCATATTGTCAAAATGCCGCAATTTTCATTTCATATTAAATAATTTTGTAGAAATTTGAAAGTTTTTAACTTGATTTACAGAAACTAGCAGCAGAATTAGATTTCTTTTAAATGAGTATAAACATTTTTCAATATTTTGATTAATGTATTCAATTTTGAAGTAGGTCTATTTTTGCTGTTTACAAATTCAATATTTTAACAAAAAAACGTATTTCAATCGAATTCAATTCAATCCGTTAAAGTTCTGTGGAACGGATGATTTTAGTTTTCAAATATTTGAATTTCGATCGAAAGTAAATTTCAGAATATGCCCGATAAACTATTTTCGAGGACTACGTATTACACGGAGGGAAAAAAGTTCAAAAATTCAGAAGGAACCAAAAAGTATACGGAGCGATATTCAGCTAAACCGAAAAATCCTTAATTTTTAGAAAAATATTTACTTAGTTGTCAAAAAAGTAACTAAGTAGAATTATTCTTGAATTTGGTTATTAATTTCATAGGTATCAAAAAAGTAACTAAGTAGAATTATTCTTGACTTCAGTTATTAATTTCTTAATTTCAATAAATGAAGTTCTGAAAATCCCGTAGAATAAAGTTAGCTTACTTTTTTGACAGCTAAGAAATTTGCTTTCTTTATATTCAGATAATAAGTTCTTGAATTTTAATAGTATTTTATTTATATTAATCAAATTCTAATGTTTTTTTATTCCAACCAAATTTTACTCAAATTTTAGAATTTTATTTCCCACCGTGTACCTAACTATTTTTCAAAGTTTATGAGTTATAGACTGATTGTTTAGATTGTAATTGATTGGTATGATGATTAAAAATTTTCGAAAATGCTTTTGATATTCATAAAATGATGAATGATTGTCATGAAAATATGTTGATTCGTTGTAATATTATCATGATTTTGGAAATCATGAATTATTATGGACATGGTTGGTAATATGGATCAAACATGTTAATACTAAAAAAACTAGAAATTGGTATCGATATTCAAATTTGACTGAGTCCATTATATTACACATATAAAATCATATTACACGATTTCCAGAACCATAAATAAGTATTAATCTCTAAAAATAATGTTTTTTTCCGATATATTAGAGATAAATGTTCATACAAACAAAATAGAATATAAACTAAAAAAGTAAAAATAAAAAAACTAATAAAAAAAAACTTTTTAAAAATCAAGCTTTTATAAAAATCTGTACTAAAAAATTAAAAATAAATTTACTAAAAATATAAAATATATTTATAGTAGGTATGTATATTTATAATGAATACATATTAATATATGAAATAAATTAAATTAAATCTTATTCAAATTATATTATTAAGAAATACGTTTATAAGAAATAAATTTTAAAATTTACTAAGAGGTTTCCAAATACAAAAATAAAAGCGTGCGGCGAAAATATTAAAAATTACCAGCATATTACATTTGTAAATGTGTAGCCTAAATATGAATTTTAACTATCAAAGGAATACAATTATGATCATATTTATATATATACCTTATACATCACAAACCTACAACTCTTTATACTTTAAATCTCGCAACCGTTCAGCACACTATAACCCTTCACAGCATAAGGCAAGATTGTATAGGAGATATAACGTCCCTTTGTCCAGTTACACCCAGATTCTACATGGCGATTATAATGTAAAATGTGAGCTTTTACTTCAATTTTCAAAACTATGTACTACTTTTATAAGTCGAGAGTTGTAGCATTTTAAAAGGATTCCTTATTTGACAGGTGCCACAAACCTCTGTGAAATTACAACCCTTTATGGCAAGGAGAAATATCGTCGGTGATACTGCAAAACCGTCTAACTGCATGTGAGAATTACGCCTAATTTTGTGTTATAATATCATTGGGCTTCCGATATCAGCACTGCCTACGAAACTCATTGATACTTCCATACAGATCTACCCTTTCTCCAAAATTATATTGAAAACTATTGCAAAGTTGAATTAAATTGCAAAGTTTATTAGTGCTAGAGTTGGACTGTAATATTCAATAATTTTGCCGCACGCTTTTATTTTTGTATTTGGAAACCTCTTAGTAAATTTTAAAATTTATTTCTTATAAACGTATTTCTTAATAATATAATTTGAATAAGATTTAATTTAATTTATTTCATATATTAATATGTATTCATTATAAATATACATACCTACTATAAATATATTTTATATTTTTAGTAAATTTATTTTTAATTTTTTAGTACAGATTTTTATAAAAGCTTGATTTTTAAAAAGTTTTTTTTTATTAGTTTTTTTATTTTTACTTTTTTAGTCGTTATATGGTCATTAGAATTATTATTTTCCATCGATCGGTTCAGTGGTTACCGAGTTATAATTTCTGCCCTTAACACCTTCTGTCGATGTAATTTGAACTACTTTCTAGTTTTTGAAAATTTCCACAACGATTTCCTGTACGAGATCAGTTAAGTGATAACCGAGATATAAAATTTTGATCTTAACACCCTCTATCGATATAATTTATAACTACACTCTAGAGTATGTTAAATTTGGTGCACGCAAGAGTAATTGTGCCAAGTTTTTCATATATCGATTCAGCAGTTACCGCGATATGTTTTGTCCTTACCGCCCTCTATCGATATAATTTCGAACTATACATTAGCATATCGTCGTTGTAGAACGAAAAGTCACCAAATACATTTTCAAAATGCCAAATATTCATTTACAAAAATCTTTATATACATTTCTGTTAACTTTTAATTGATGTTTAACCAAATGATAAGAAAATGTAAATCTATTAATTGATATTTAAAAATGCTTCAATTACTTTTTATAGTATTAATCAACAAACTAGAAATTTAAATTATTCATAAAAATGTAGTTTGTGACTTTTCGTTCTACAACGACGATATGTTAAATTGGGGTCCCGAAGGAGTCACTTAATGAAGTTTTGCATAGATCGGTTCAATGATTACAGAGACATAAAATTGTGCCTTTAACGACCCCTCTCGATGAAATTTAGAACTACTTTCTGAACTGCATTAATTTGAGTGCCCGAAAGAATTACTGCACCAAGTTTTACAGAGGTCGGTTTAGTGGTTACTGCGATATAAAATTTCGTACTTAACGTCCTCTAGCGATGGAAAATCAAAGCTCTAAGTAAATAAATAACATATAAATAAATATGACATATTTGAGTCTTCAATAGTATACAGACGTAAAATTCTTCTCCATAGAACGCTTTGCCGTAGAATTCTTCACCGTAGAGATATTCCGAGTAGAAGTTTTAATGTGGTGAGTTTTAGTGTGGTGAGTTTTAGTGTGGTGAGTTTTAGTGAGGTGAGTTTTAGTGTGGTGAGTTTTAGTGTGGTGAATTTTAGTGTGGTCAGTTTGAGTGTGGTGAATTTTAGTGTGATGAATTTTATTGTGGTGAATTTTATTGCGTTGAGTTTTAGTGTGGTGAGTTTTAGTGTAATGAATTTTATTGTGGTGAGTTTTAGTGTAGTGAGTTTTAGTGTGGTGAGTTTTAGTGTGGTGAATTTTAGTGTGGTGAATTTTATTGTGGTGAGTTTTAGTATGGTGAGTTCGTTTTTCTTTATCTTTCCTTTTTTGTTTTTCCTTTAGTTTGGATTTTAATTTTATGTTATTGCTTTTATTTTTGTATTTTTGCTTTTGTTTTGTTTTGTGCTTTTGCTTTTGTGTTTTTACTTTTAATGTTTTTTTTTGTATTTGAGTTTTTTGTTTCATGTTCGTAGCTGGTGAAAGTGCCGAGTTATATCATATTGAAAGTTTAGGTTGTATGGGAGGTGCCACGCCCATTTGTCAAATCCCGCCCATATATAGCCTACAATTCTTTCCAGATCATACCGCATCTGTGGTAAAAATTTCAAGAAAATCGGATCAGCAGTTTTATTTATTATAATAATAGCATTTCATCTTTCTACGTGAACATCGCACTTCAGAGGGTCCATTAATAATTCATGTAACCTCTAGCGGAGAAAATTCGAAGTTCTAAGTTTGCCAAATTTTGTCTCGTTGCCAATACTATACATGTTTTAAATTTCAATTTTCTAGGTGAAGAACGCACTTTAGAGGGTCCATTAATAGTAAATGCGCCCCCTAGCGGACAAAATTGAAAGTTCTGAGTTTGCCATATTTTTCCTCGTGTCTAAAGCTATACATATTCTAAATTTCAACATTCTAGGTAAAGAACTGACCTCACACGGTCCAAAAATAGTTTTAGCGCCCCCTAGCGGCCAAAATTCGAACTTTAAAATTTATTTTTATATGTGCCACATCGAATACTATATGTGTTCCAAGTTTCAACTCGATCGGATATATGGAAGTGTGTTAAATTTGTTATTTTTGTGCCCGACATACTAACAAACGAACAAACGAACAAACGAACAAACGAACAAACGAACAAAGGTACAAACAAGTGAAGTTAAATAAAAGCTTGTAAAAAAGAATAAACTTTTACGAATATCATACGAACTAAACGAATAACGTAAATAAAAAAATATTTATCAATATTACAAAAAATAAATTGACAAAAAAAAAATAATTGGCAAAAAAGCAAAATGTCCTATTCTATCGAATAATGATAATTGTTATCAAGCACAATGTTACAAATGACAATTAATTCCGACTTTTACGCCAATAAACATAGAAAATAAAATTAACAGAATACGAAATTGTGACAATTGTTACAAAGCGCACTTTTGTGACCGATTTAAATTTGTGACACGTGCCAGAATAGGGCAATTAGACGCAGAGTTGTAGTGATTACTAAACGATTACGATTCTTTGGTAGACGTATTCATAAATTTTGATTACGATTAGAAATAATCAATGATTTTAGTACATTTTTAAAATGAATCAAAAACTAGTAATCGGAATACCCTTTTTTTGACTATTTTCACAAAATTTTAAAGATATCACCAGATTTTCTTTTTCACTTGACTTAAAATCTTCTACAAAAGTTATGATTTTTAAAATTATTAATTTTTATTCAACCCCTAAAGTTTTATGGCCTTCCAAACACATAAAATGTTGAATTTTTCTTACTATATTAATTTTAATTGTCCAAAATTTTCCAATTTTATAGTTACGAGCTTGGAATAACATTTTTGTATTATTGTACATACAATTATCTTTAAAATGATATATGACATTTACCTTTTCAGATATCCTCTTATTAGTAGATTATGCACACCTAACCTAAAGAACTCTCCACCCAAAATGTTTAGAAAATGTTTCGGACATCCCTCCCGAGTATTTTATGTTCAAAATTAATAAAAAATCGTTGGCAGATGGTCTAAAATGTTATGGTTTAATTTTTTTTTGAACTTTTTTGAACAAAATTGTTCATTGTAATGTTTTATGCTTAAACTATTAAGTTTGTCAACTAAAAAACATAATAAAAGTTTTACATAATGTGCCCATTTTGGTTTCAAAAAATAATTATTTTATGAGCATTATATCCTTAAGTGGTCATTGATTATCGTGCACAACAAACAAAAAATCAATCTGCTGACTTTAATAGTTGAGAAGATATTATAATTCAGGCGGACATTTTTGAGTGTAAAATATTTTAAAATTTTAGTAAACCATAAGTAAACCATCTCTTCACTAGGAAAAGAATAATGACAGGATTATCTCTACCAGTACTTAAGGGTGTCACTATTTCTCTGTCTAACGAAATAAAATATCTGGGATTTACTCTAGATAGTAAACTACTTTGGACAAAACATGTAGAAAATAAAATTTCGCGAGCATTGAATGCCTTCTGGCAATGCAGAGGAATTTTTAGGAAGACATAGGGACTATCACCGAGCAAAACCGTGACAACTAGTCTTGCCAAGATTCAGAGAATCGTGTGTCTGGGTGTTACGGGTGCCTTTCCCACTACACCTGGTCCAGCACTGAATGCAATCTTAAACCTACCACCACTTGACATCTTCATCAGAGGCGAAGCCATGAAAGGCTGCTGAAGACTAAAACGAGGTGGTTTCTGGTTTAATGGTCCCTGGAATATCTCTGACATTGCACTTGACACTCCATTAGACACCTGTCTACTGGAGATGCCCTCTGATGCAATGATAACAGAAATATTACCAAGACGAAATTTTGAGGTCTGACTGTGAGCCAGGTAGAGGGTCACACCGCATTTTCACAGACGGCTCCAGAACCGATCAGGGATCTGGTGCTGGAGTGTTTGTGGAGCCGGATGACCGCAGACTTCACTTCGCCTTAGGCGACAATGCCTCGGTATTTCAAGCCGAAGTCTATGCTATACTTATGGCTATGTACTACATTGCGGATAATAGATGGCAGAACAGGGCTATATCAGTTTGCAGCGATAGTCAGGCTGCACTTATGGCTTTGAACAACCAGGTCATCACATCCAAAATTGTACGTCAATGCAGATCACGTCTCAATTGTGTTGGTAAATACAATACACTGAAACTGATTTGGGTGCCGGGCCATAAAGGAGTTTCGGGCAATGAAACATCTGACGAACTAGCACGTGCTGGATCTGAGGATAATCCATTTGGACCAGAACCTGTGCTTGGACTACCTGCATCTACGGGAAAATTCGTAATCAGCTCTTGGGTCGCCTCTGCACACAAGAGCAGATGGCTGAATGAGACGAATTGCAGATTCTCCAAGCTCATGACACCGACGTTAACCAAAAGATCGGCCTCGTTTTTACTTTCCTTAAGTAGAAGGGAGTGCAGAAAACTGACGGGACTTCTAACGGGACACAACGCATGTGAAAAACACATGAACGCAATCGGCCTGGCCGAAAGCGCCTTATGTTCTGCCTGCTACGAAGAAACTGGCACCACAGAGCACTATCTCTGTGACTGTTCCAGCATTTTCTAGAATTAGAAGGCAGATCTTTGGCACAGACGTGATGAGAGAGGATCAGCTTCACTCTCTATCACACAATAGCCTTCTTACACAGAAAAAAAAATTCTTCAATATGATGAATTTATTCATAAATATTATGAATTTTTTCACCAACTACCAGTTTCATCATATTGATACCACCGTTCATTAAATGACATATTAATGAATGCATTCATTATATATATGAACATAATATTCAATACAATGAATTTGAATTGTCATATTGATGAATTTGTTCATAATATTTTTTCAAAAAAAAATTTTTTTTTTTTAAATAAATCAAAAAAAAAGTGTTGTAAAAATTTTATTTAAAAAATAACAGAAAAAAATTTTATAAAAATTATCAGAAAAAAAATTTTAGGGAAGAAAAATAGTTCCGAAAAAACATTTTTCCATTTGTTCCATTTTTGTTCGAAAAAAAAAATAGTTCGAAAAAAAAAAATTGGTTCGAAAAAAATTTTTTTTCGAAAAAAAAAATTAGTTCGAAAAAAAATTAGAACGAAAAAAATTTGTTCGAAAAAAAAAAAATTATTCGAAAAAAAAATTGATTCGAAAAAAAAAAAATTTCGAACAAAAAAAATTGTTCGAAAAAAATATTTTTTTCAAAAATATATTTTTTATAAATATAACTTTTTATTAATAAAAAGTAGTAATTATAATAAATATATTATAAAACATTTTACTAATTTATGCATGTCGAGCAAGCATTATATAAGAAATAACATACAAGAACTACGTGAGAACTAAGAAGTACGGCAAAAAATGAACGAAAAAAAAAATATTTTGGTAGAAATTTGGTTTAATGAACAGCGTTCTTCAATATGATGAACATATATGTTGTATTTTATGTTTTGGTTCATTAATATGAACAGTTACCAAGCGTTCTTCATATTTATGATAGCATTCATAACATTGATGGCGTTAGTCATTAATATTATGAATGGTTCTTCAATACAATGAATCATGGTTTGAAGAACGGAATTCATCAATATAATGTACATTTTTTTTTCTGTGTAGATTCAATAATGAATCTAAGAAGTATCATTAAAAACCAGGGAACTGGGTCACAGCACAATGGATATAACCCTGTCTGAGTGCTGTGGCTCTATTTTTTTATCCCACATTAAAAAAAAAAACATAAATAAAGTTTAAACTCAGCACAGAACCAAATGTACATCATATTGATGAATTTCGTTCTTCAAATCATGATTCATTGTATTGAAGAACCATTCATAATATTAATGACTAACGACATCAATGTTATGAATGCGATCATAATTATGACGATTGCTTGGTAACTGACGAAAAAGTGTTCTTCAATATGATGAATTGTATGTGAAGAATACGTTTCATCATATCAATGAACAAAAACATAAAATACAACATATTTTACTTCTTCATATTGAAGAATGCTGTTCATCAAACCAAATTTCAATCAAAATATTTACCTTTCGTTCATTTCTTGCCGTAATTCTCAGTTCTCACGTAGTTCTTGTATGTTATTTGTTATATAATGCTTGCTCGACCTTGAATATTCGACCTTGAATATTGAATATTTCTTCACTATGATGTTCAATATGTAGTATGAATCAATTCATATATATAATAAATATTCATCAATATGTCAAAATTCTTAATATTTATGAATAAATTCATCATATTAATAATTTTTTTTTCTGTGAATGCTGTCAAAATCAACACGAATTATATTTAACTGATATATGGAATATACACTGAACATTTTTGTTCTTGTTTTATTGAGTAGTAAATTAGCCCTAGTAGAAATTGTGCTAGGGCCATGAACTGATCAATGTATTTTTAACTTATTACAAACCAATCACTTAACATGATTAAATTGATCATGAACATGTTTTCCCTAATAGTGTAAATTTCTACTAGGAAGTATTTGGTGCTTAAAGGTTGTAGTTTCTTTTCCGGGTGTATGCTCGAAGGTATGCCGTGTTTGACGGAATGTTTTCCACATTTCGAAGAGTAAACAAACTGGAGGCACTTTTAAATTGAATGTGAGCCGGGTCATTGTTGGGTTAATTGAAGGCAACACTGTGTAGTGAGTGCGCATTGATGAATGAGCCGGAATCTGACGCATCTGATGAATGTGCACGATGCGAGTCGACGTATTTGAAACAACGCAACATTCAAAAGTTGACTTTATTGCGAGGAGGACACTGCTGATGACGATGGCTGGCTCAAACACTGGCTGTGCGGTATCTTTGAATGCACTGGATGCTGCTGCAGTTGCAGACTGCAAAAGGTCTGAAATGTTGCTGATGGAATATTTCGTAGTTGGTGGCGCCAGAGTCGAGGGCGTCAAGTGCGAGGTTGTTGCTTTTAATCGGATTACTTATTCAAAAATTTTAAAGGACTCAATTTTTAACATGAATAGACGACGACGGCGGCGGCGGTGGTGGTGTCGAAGTCAATAGAACTCGAAACTTAATGCAAGTGGCCTGCACTTGTTGATAATTTTCTAAAAAAAACAGAAAAAAGAAATAATTTTTTCAATTTCAATTTCAAAATTTGATTTTTGTTGCTTTTGGTTTTTATGTACACCCAGAAAAAAATGCTCTTAAATCCCATTAAAATTGGTCAATAGGACAATTATTGAAAACGAATTTTGCTTACAAATTATTTTTTTAATTTATTTATCTGAAATCATGTGCTTATTTGTATATTTAGACATTGTTTCCAAAAATTTTAGTTTTTTATAATAATTCACAGAAAAATTCTGGACGGGATAAACATTTCTTTCTATTTCTAAAAATACTTTTTGGGTACAAATAATTTTTTTAGGTTATTTAGAAAGGTAGCTTAGATAATTTACTTTATTTTTGTATATGTACATATTATTCCTAAAGTTTATAGTTTTTTTGTAATAAATCACAGAATAATTCCGGATGTTCTGTATGAAAATTTGCACTGCGATTGTTTGCTAAAAATTATTTTATATCTGCAAAAAATTAATTAACATTCAGAGGTTTGAAGGTTTATATTTTTTCCTTTTTTGTGAAAAAAAAAAATTTTTTTTTGATATTTATTTACACTTTTGGTACTCAAAGTTACACCCAGAAAAAAATTCCCTCAAATCCCATTAAAATTGGTCAATAGGACGTCATGGTATTTTCTAGTATTTAATGGTATTTTCCGATTAAAATAATAATTTATCCTATTGACCATTTTTAATAGTAAAAAACTATTATAGTATTTTTTTTCTGGGTGTAGGGCACGCCTAGCCTGAAACACTTTCAACCCAAAAGTCGTGGGAGAACTTTAATGTTTTATGAATATGTTTCGGACATCTCCCCCGAGTATTTTAAGACTAAAATAAAAAAAATCGTTGGACGGTTTTTTAAAATATCGCTGTTTCAATTTTTTTTGGGCGGATAATAAATGTATCTTTTTGGTTACGTACGTGACAATTTGACACCCTTATACAAAAATCTAAATTTGTCCCTAATTTTAATTTAAATGCTTATTTTTAACCTTTAGAAATATTAATTAAGGTTGTCCGAAAAAAGTAGAATATAATATTTTGTATCGGTATTTTTTTTCAAATTATTTTATTTGGTTACCCAAAGTACATGAAAAATTGGTAAATTTAAAAGTTGTATAGTGACGTAACTTTTTGTGTATTTTTTTATATTTTTAGAGTCACATATTTAAGATTCCAAATTCATCTCACATTTCAAAGATTTGAGCATTTTGAATTTTTCGGTCGAGGTTGACGTTTTTCTGGAAACCTCATGTACCATTTTTATATATGTAATTCGAGGTTGTACCCGCGGTAGCTCAGTGGTTAGTACGTTGGACTGCGAGCCGAAAGGTCCCCGGTTCAAGCCTGGACTGGGGCTAACAACACCTTTTCATAGAAACATTTTTCTATACCGCGCTACCTCTTGTCAGTAAATGGCAAACCTACGGGAGTAAAACATTGTCTATGAAAAGCTCTCACCCGCCGTTCGGATTCGGCAATAAACTGTAGGTCCCACCACTTTGAGTACAAATGTAACACGCACAGCTCAAAATGGTGAGAGAGCTCGGCCGAAGTTCTAATAGGACTTGTAGTGCCAAACTATTATTATTATTATAATTCGAGGTTGTTGATTTGGACGTATTCATATTCTCAGTATTCATATCAGATTTCGTTTTCTTTTTGTTTTGGCTTTAAGTTTTATAACAAAGTTTAAGTTTGATAAATTTCGGTTTTTGTAGAATTACGGACCCAAGATAGCGGATAAAAAAGCTTTCAAAATGGTGCACATATATCCACAAAAATGTTTGTACACCAAATGTCATGGACAAAATACAAAACTATTTCCAACCTACAGAACTTTTTCAGATGCAAATATTATATGGGATGTCTATCGGAACATTGTGTTTTCTTTTTGCAGAGTACTTATATTATAGACTTTAAAGAAAACCAATTAAACACATTGTATCTCTCTCACTTTGTTTATCACCTGCTAAAGTAGCGCCTTCCATAAGTATTTTCGCACACACAGCACAATATGCATCGAGACAATGCAACGCACTATGTTCTCCGGTAACTATAACATCTTCTGGAGGTCCCCAATGTAAAATCATCTGCACAAAACTAAATCTATTTATCTTTTAAACACGCATAGTGATGATAGCAAAGCATTTGCCTAAGATCCAAACGAAGGTAGTATGTAGTAGGTATGTTGCGGATACGGATCCGGATATGAATGTGAATGAGGATTTGTGTGTTGTGTTTGGTTGCTTGGTTGTTAGTTCCAAGTACATTCGCATTTGCATTTAATATTAAACAAATAAATCGCGAGTGCAGCACACATGTGGAAGTATTTACCCAAAAGATGCGATTTTACGAAAATCCCAGACGTCAAGGTACGTAGTAACTGTGGCGCAGAGTGGGTTTTTTTCGCATGCCGCTGAAACTACGACTTAACGTAAATAAGTAGTTGTTTACGAGATATAAATTTCAAAAGAGTTTTAAGTGCAAGTCTTTTGGTTTTTTTTGCCATTTGTGTAGAATATAAATTATTTGCTTTTATTATAAATATAACAAATTATTTATTTGTTTTTTATTTATTTAATAGTTCAGTGAATATTTATTTAAATTTTTTTTTTTTTGTATATTGACATATGTGCATTTCCAAATTCAAAATGCTCAAATCTTTGAAATAACGATGGACTTGGCATCCTAAATATGTGAATCTAAATCTCGAAAAGATAATTCTATTCCGTTAACGATAATGTATAAAAAATACTCATAAAGTACAACTTTTAAATATACCAATTTTCCACGTACTTTGAGTAATCAAATTAAATAATTTGAAAGGAATACAGATACAAAATATTATTTTCTGTTTTTTCAGACAATCTTAATTAATATTTCTATAGTTTAAAAGTAAGCATTGAAATTAAAATAAGGAACAAATTTTGATTTTTGTATAAGGGTGTCCTATTGTCACGTACGCAACCAAAAAGTTACATTTATTATCATATTAAATTAAGAACGTTTTTTAAAGAGTTGAATCTTTTGTTTGTAAAGCAAAATTTCCTCAGAATTTTCAAAAATGTAAACATCGATTTCCTAGTAATTCCCGAAATTTTTTGAAAGCTAATTTAAATTTGTACCGTCCGTAACTTTGAGTACAAAAAGTGCAAATAAATAAAAGAAAAGGAAAAAATATAAACCTTAAAGAAACATCTGGTTATTCGAATCGTACATCACTTTTTATTTCGTTATAATGATTATTGATATTGTCAGATCTAAAATTATTTTTAGCAAAAAATCGTAGTGCAAATTTTCATACAGAACATTCGAAATTATTCTGTGATTTATTACGAAAAGTAGCCGCGGTAGATCAGTGGTTAGTGCGTTGGACTGCGAAAGGTCCCCGGTTCAAACCTGGACTGGGGCTAACAACATCTTTTTATAGAAACATTTTTCTATACCGCGCTACCTCTCGTCAGTAAATGGCAAACCTACGAGAGTAAAACCATTGCCTATGAAAAGCTCTCACCCGCCGTTCGGATTCGGCAATAAACTGTAGGTCCCATCACTTTGAGTACAAATATAACACGCACAGCTCAAAATGGTGAGAGAGCTCGGCCGAAGTTCTATACAGGACTGTGGCGCCAAACTATTATTATTATTATTACGAAAAAACTACAAACTTTAGGAACAAAGTGTGCATATACAAAAATATAGTTATTTATCTCCGCTATCTTTCTAAATTATCCAAAAAATAATGTGTACGAAAAAGTATTTTTTAGAAAAAGAAAGAAATTTTTGTCCCGTCCGCAATTTTTCTGTTATTTTTTATGAAAAAACTATAAACTTTCGAAACAATGTGTAAATATACAAATAAAGCACATGATTTAAGCTATTTTCTAAGATAATTCAAAAAATAATTTGTACACAAAA
This sequence comes from Dryomyza anilis, assembly GCA_951804985.1. NCBI lineage: Eukaryota > Metazoa > Arthropoda > Insecta > Diptera > Dryomyzidae > Dryomyza > Dryomyza anilis. Next base: position 121,896,478 of record OX638130.1, on the reverse strand, counting down.
TTCGCTGACTTTTTGGAATATTCATATGAACCTCAAAATGCACTTCCGTTTTTGTCCCGGCCGGAAATACAACTATTTAATTTATATCTTTATATCTACCGTATAGAATTATAGAATTTTTTGCATATGTTTAGTCCTATTTAAATACTAATTGCACAAAAAAATTCAAGTAGATTCATTAATATTCTTTCGAGATATTAAAGTTTTAAACGTTCGAATGTCACGTCCGGAACCCCAGGAAATGCCCATATATATATATACACAAGCACTACGAAATAATCCCAAAGAAAAAAAGCAACAAAGTTTAAGTAAGTTTTCATAAACAAAATATTGATCAATATTTTCTTATATAAAAATGATCTTTTGTAATAATAGAGTATAAAAGTGTTCTGGAGAAATAAAGGAAATGTAAAAGATTTAATAATAAAAAGGTTTAAAAATAAATTAATAAAATTTTAGTAAAAAATATATGAAATATTTGTGTATGTTCTAAAATTCACTTTCGAGCCAAAACGAATTGAAATCGTTTTATTAAATTCGATTCAAAATCAAAATCTGTGAAATCAAAATACAAGTTTGATGAAATTGAAATTTTAAAATTTTAATCCCTTTAAACTTGAGATGGGCGCGTGCCGTGCTTTTTTTCGTGTCACGCCCGAAAATCTGAGTTCGTGCGTGCAAATCTCCGTGCGTGCTAGTTGCTGTCGTCCGTGCCTCCAAAATCAAGCATGCGCCCATTAAAGATTTTTTTTTACAGTTTCTACCCCAATTTAAAAAAAAACCTTACTTCCAGCTTCAAAAAATAAAAATTTCGTGGTATTTTGACCTTTTCTTAAAAATCAGTTGTTTTAATTTTACTTATGGATTTAAGAGAATAAAACAGTATCTAACTAAATTTTTGAATTATTTATTACAGGGACGAAAACCTATTGGAATATCGGTTCCGGTTCGGGTTCGAAGACTTTTAAAATTGTGGTTCCGATTCCAGTTTCAACAAAATAATTAAATGGGTTTCGATTCCGGTTCCATACATTTTTAATAACGGTTCCGATTCAGTTTTCTTGCGTTCCCTGACAGGGACTATAATATCAGTTCCTGTTCTGGTTCCGATATTTTTAAAATAGCGGTACCGATTCCGACCAAAAAAAAAAAAATATATATATTCCGATTCCAGTTCCGGTTCAACACATTTTTAATAACGATTCTGGTTCCAAAAATCTAAACGGTTCCGGTATTATTTTTCACGTTTCGTTTGATTTTTCATGTCCTTTTTTCGTGTTTTGTCGTGTTTTTCCGTGTTTCTTCGTGTCTTTTAAAATCCCGTGTTTTATCGTGCTTTTCGTGCGTGCCTGTAAATTTACTCGTCGGGCTCGTGCGTGTCACCTATCGGCGTGCCCGTGCGTGTCCGTGCCATCAAAAACAGGCACGCGCCCATCTCTACTTTAAACCCCTTATGCGTCGGTAGCTCGTCTGGTTAGTGATTGGACTACGCGCGAAAAGTCGCTGGTGCATTTGACTACGGCCGAAAGGTCCGCGGTTCGATCCCCAGCAACTGCATATAACTTTTTCATAGAAAACATTTTTCTATGCGACGCTACCTCTCGGCAGTAAATGGCAAACCTACGAGAATAATACTTTTACTATGAAAAGCTCTCACCGGCCGTTCGGATTCGGAAAGAAACTGTAGGTCCCACCAATTTGAGTACAAATATAACACACAGAGTACAAATGGTGAGAGAGCTCGGCCGAAGTTCTATACCGGACTGTAGCGTCAAACTATTATTATTATTATTATTAATGCCCACGTTAATTTTTACCTGATACAATTAGGAATTCAAACGAACGATTTTGAAATCAGATTTTTGATTTGATGTGATAATACTCAACCCGCCTAGATGCGGATCTGTGCAGTACAATTAGAATATAGACCGAGGTACGATTTTCTTTTGTAATAATAGATACATTTTATTGTAAATAACTTAAAATATATGCTGTATTAACTTTGTAGATGAGTTGCAAAAATATATATTAAATTTTGTACAATAGTCCTATCTGTAAAACCAAATATGATAAAGCGACGAGACATAAACCAAAGTCAGAAGATAATCGGGAACAATCCAGAATAATCTGATATTCTCCAAATTCTAATCTCAATCTATTAAGGTGTAATTTTTGAAAAATGTCTATCATCAAACGGATTTTAAAACGGAAATAACGGACAAAATGTCAATGGATGTTTTTTCCGTTCTTGACATTAGGTTCGTTTGAAGCAGATATAAGGGCTATGGATATTATTTCTGTGGAGATTATACTATTACATCAAATATATAAAAATTTAGTACACATTTTTTGGTTTTTTTTTTTGTAAAAATATTAATTTTATCCCTTCTGCACAAATTGGGTCAAAATAACCCAATTTTTATGGAAAATCACAATTTTTTGTATTCAAAAATATTCCTCTTGAATGTATCAATAGTTTTTGTTTCATATGACTTAAGAAAAATTAATTTAATATAAAACGATTGGTTTCAAATTCATTGTCAATGAGTGGGTTAAATTGACACAGTTTGAATAGAAGTTGTATGTTTGTAATTTTTTTATTTTAATTTTTAGCTGTAATGCTGTAATGCTGTAATGTTAATAACATACTAAAATTTGAGAAATTCAAAATGTCAGTGAAAATTTAATATTATGTTAAATTTAGAGTTTAAGTGAAATTTTCAATGTTTAGTGAAGATTAGCAAACTTTGTAGATTTATTAAAACTTTAAATATTAAGTAAAAAAAAAATTTGATTTGAATATTTAAAACATTTAATAAGAGTATTTATATTATGCTTAGTACACACAAAAGCACAATATTAATTTTTATTTATAATTCAAAAATATTCGATTTCCCAAAAACAGCCCTAAAGTACCGCTAATATCTAACAAAACTATCCGAATTGTTTGCCTACATAATTTGCATTGTTTTGCAGGCGTTTAATTTATTTTTTATATAATTCTAAATATTTATACATATTCTGAAAACAATTATAAAATACTTGTGCAATTAAACATTTATTTATACACGACCATCACAGCTGTAAAAACAAGCATTGCAACTGCTGTTGCTGCTGCTATTGCTGTTGTAAATATTGCACTAATTAAAGTGGATCCGATTTTCGTAATAAATCCATCATAGAGAAATCGTGCGTTTATCATTTTCCCCAACAACACGAAAAGCAGCAGCAGCAACATGCTTGAAGTTATCACAGGCGGTAACAACGTCACCATTATCATCAGCAGTAGCATCATCAGCAACATCATGAACAGCAGCCGCACTAGCACTTGCACTTGCAATGCAGTCATCATAGTCATCAAGCCTGCATCAAATGCAATTACATTAATTTTATGGTTGAAGTGTGCGGAGGGACAGAACATCACTCTCACTGGTCTGGTCAGTCACTCACTCACTGATTCAGTCACTCACTCACTCAGTTAGTCCGTCAGTCATTTAGCACGTCACTCACTCGTTTATTCACTCAAACACTGTGTCCCACAACAGCTGTCCATTAAATATTACATGGCCCTGGACACGCAACCAACCAGCCGACCAGCCAACATGAGGCGAATGTGATTATTTTTCGTTTTGCTCACTCCGGGGACCGAATCAGAATTGGCTCAAATTTTGCAATCAGATGAACGGCGTTAAGTTGTTATTTTGCGGAATCCCTTCATCATTTTTTTTTTGTGTCGTGTTGTTGCAAATGATTCAATTTATTAGCGCTTAAATGCCATACGATGTATGGCTGTGATGACTGAATGGCGGGTGCAGTGATGGACTTGTGATGTACGAATGATGGGATGATGTTGAAATACAGGAGGCCGTAGTCCCATCGGCGGACGCATTCTCGCGCATTGCCAATTTAAACTGTCGGTTTGTAGTGATAATTTATTCTTAAAATTTAATTACTGCTCACATTTTTGTGCCGACATTTTTTATCACAATTCACATTTTGAGTAATGAGATTAAATGCTTGTCATTTATAGGTTTTTGCATGCTAATGAAAATATATGAACTGACGGAGTAGCGGTATTGTATACGGCGGGAATGTGATTAGCTGGATTTGAATTTAATTTAATTAATTAATTTATTTATTTGTTAATAGGTTGCGGGATTATGTGGCAAAAAGATAGACTCATCTAAACACCAATCTGAATTCATTTCAAATGCAAACAAATATATTATACAAAAGAATTTAATTCTCACTAATAAAATCAAATTTATACTAAAATTCTATTTCAAAATTTTGAATAATTAAATTTATATTTATTAGAATAAAAATTCAACTTTCAATTTTTCACATAAAAAAAATAAATTTTTCACTCAAAATTAAATTTTTCACTAAACATTCAATTTTTCACTAAAAATTAAATTTTAAACTAAAAATTCAATTTTTCACTAAATATTCAGTTTTTCACTAAAAATTCAAATTTTCACTAAAAATTCAAATTTTCACTAAAAATTCAATTTTTCACTTAAAATTCAATTTTTCACTAAAAATTCAATTTTTCACTAAAAATTAAAATTTTCACTAAAAATTCAATTTTTCACTAAAAATTCAATTTTACACTAAAAATTCAATTTTTCACTAAAAATTCAATTTTTCACTAAAAATTCAATTTTTCACTAAAAATTCAATTTTTCACTAAAAATTCAATTTTTCACTAAAAATTCAATTTTTCACTAAAAATTCAATTTTTCACTAAAAATTCAATTTTTCACTAAAAATTCAATTTTTCACTAAAAATTCAATTTTTCACTAAAAATTCAATTTTTCACTAAAAATTCAATTTTTCACTAAAAATTCAATTTTTCACTAAAAATTCAATTTTTCACTAAAAATTTAATTTTTCACTAAAAATTCAATTTTTCACTAAAAATTTAATTTTTCACTAAAAATTCAGTTTTTCACTAAAAATTCAATTTTTCATTAAAAATTCAATTTTTCACTAAAAATTCAATTTTTCACTAAAAATTCAATTTTTCACTAAAAATTCAAATTTTCACTAAAAATTCAATTTTTCACTTAAAATTCAAATTTTCACTAAAAATTCAATTTTTCACTTAAAATTCAATTTTTCACTAAAAATTCAATTTTTCACTAAAAATTAAAATTTTCACTAAAAATTAAATTTTTCACTAAAAATTAAATTTTTCACTAAAAATTAAAATTTTCACTAAAAATTAAATTTTTCACTAAAAATTAAATTTTTCACTAAAAATTAAATTTTTCACTAAAAATTAAATTTTTCACTAAAAATTAAATTTTTCACTAAAAATTAAATTTTTCACTAAAAATTCAATTTTTCACTAAAAATTCAATTTTTCACTAAAAATTCAGTTTTTCACTAAAAAATCAATTTTTTTCACTAAAAAATTAAATTTTCACTAAAAATTAAATTTTTCACTAGAAATTCAATTTTTCACTAAAATTCAATTTTTCACTAAAAATTAAATTTTTCACTAAAAATTCAATTATTCACTAAAAATTCAATTTTTCACTAAAAATTCAATTATTCACTAAAAATTCAATTTTTCACTAAAAATTCAATTTTTCACTAAAAATTCAAATTTTCACTAAAAATTCAAATTTTCACTAAAAATTCAATTTTTCACTTAAAATTCAAATTTTCACTAAAAATTCAATTTTTCACTTAAAATTCAATTTTTCACTAAAAATTCAATTTTTCACTAAAAATTCAGTTTTTCACTAAAAAATCAATTTTTTTCACTAAAAAATAAAATTTTCACTAAAAATTAAATTTTTCACTAGAAATTCAATTTTTCACTAAAATTCAATTTTTCACTAAAAATTCAATTTTTCACTAAAAATTCAGTTTTTCACTAAAAAATCAATTTTTTTCACTAAAAAATAAAATTTTCACTAAAAATTAAATTTTTCACTAGAAATTCAATTTTTCACTAAAATTCAATTTTTCACTAAAAATTCAATTTTTCACTAAAAATTCAATTATTCACTAAAAATTCAATTTTTCACTAAAAATTCAATTATTCACTAAAAATTCAATTTTTCACTAAAAATTCAATTTTTCACTAAAAATTCAATTTTTCACTAAAAATTCAAATTTTCACTAAAAATTCAAATTTTCACTAAAAATTCAAATTTTCACTAAAAATTCAAATTTTCACTAAAAATTCAATTTTTCACTTAAAATCCAATTATTCACTAAAAGTTCAATTTTTCACTAAAAATTAAATGTTTCACTAAAAATTCAATTTTTCACTAAAAATTCAATTTTTCACTAAAAATACAATTTTTCACTAAAAATTCAAATTCTCACTAAAAATTAAATTTTTCACTAAAAATGAAATTTTTCACTAGAAATTCAATTTTTCAGTAAAAATTCAATTTTTCACTAAAAATTTATTTTTTCACTAAAAATTCAATTTTTCACTAAAAATTCAATTTTTCACTAAAAATTCAATTTTTCACTAAAAATTCAATTTTTCACTAAAAATTCAATTTTTCACTAAAAATTCAATTTTTCACTAAAAATTCAATTTTTCACTAAAAATTCAATTTTTCACTAAAAATTCAATTTTTCACTAAAAATTCAATTTTTCACTAAAAATTCAATTTTTCACTAAAAATTCAATTTTTCACTAAAAATTCAATTTTTCACTAAAAATTCAATTTTTCACTAAAAATTCAAATTTTCACTAAAAATTAAATTTTTCACTAAAAATTCAATTTTTCACTAAAAATTCAATTTTTCACTAAAAATTCAATTTTTCACTAAAAATTCAAATTTTCACTAAAAATTAAATTTTTCACTAAAAATTCAATTTTTCAGTAAAGGTTAAATTTTTAACTAAAAATTCAATTTTTCACTAAAAATTCAATTTTTCACTAAAAATTCAATTTTTCACTAAAAATTCAATTTTTCACTAAAAATTCAATTTTTCACTAAAAATACAAATTCTCACTAAAAATTCAATTTTTCACTAAAAATTTAATTTTTCACTAAAAATTCAATTTTTCACTAAAAATTCAATTTTTCACTAAAAATTCAATTTTTCACTAAAAATTCAATTTTTCACTAAAAATACAAATTCTCACTAAAAATTCAAATTTTCACTAAAAGTTCAATTTTTTACTGAAAATTAAATTTTACACTAAAAATTCAATTATAGAAATTCATATTTTCACTTAAATTCTATTTTTCACTAAAAATTTAATTTTTCACTAAAAATTCAAATTTTCACTAAAACTTCAATTTTTCACTAAAACTTAAATTTTTCACTAAATATACAATTTTTCACTAAAAATTCAAATTCTCACTAAAAATTAAATTTTTCACTAAAAATTCAATTTTTCACTAAAAATTTATTTTTTCACTAAAAATTCAGTTTTTCCATTAAAAATTCAATTTTTCACTAAAAATTCAATTTTACACTAAAAATTCAATTTTTCACTTAAATTCTATTTGTCACTAAATATTCAGTTTTTCACTAAAAATTAAATTTTTCATTAAAATTAAATTTTTCACTAAAAATTAAATTTTTCACTAAAAATTAAATTTTACACTAAAAATTCAAATTTTCACTAAAAATTCAGTTTTTCACTAAAAATTCAATTTTGCACTAAAAATTGAATTCTTCACTAAAAATTCAATATTTCTTAAAAAAATTTAAATTTTAGTATTTACGAAAAATGTTTAATATCTACTTCAATAATTTATATAAAAATACTGAAATATTAAAAAAAAAAAATGTTCATAAATTAATAAAATTTCTGAAATTTCGATTTACCAACATTTCCCACATTTTTCAGAATATCATCAATATCTTAAAAGCCAATTTTTTTTTATAGCAATAAATTGAGTTTACAACAGCAGGTGTTAGAATGTAATTAAATTTTCATTTTGTACGTTGTGGGCATTTTTAGGAAAATACAAATTCATGTTAAAACTTGATTGAAATTAATAAATTTACTGCATGCAACATATGCTTGGTTGGTTGATTAGTTGGAATATAGGTTTCTCTATTTACATTAATTATGCATGACTCAGTTAAGGTGTTATTCAAATATTTTTCCATTACAACACAAACATAGAAGTGAAATGTTGAAATTGCTTAAGTTGCTTAAGGCCATTACAGATGAATTTGTGCATCTTTCACAAGTGCTGGTGTGAGAAGATCAGCAGTTCACTATGGGATAATGTTACAAATTAGTTGAACTTTGGGGGTTTATTTTAAACTGACTTCTCAACTGTATTATTAGCAAAATATTCATTGAAATATTTAGATGGTAGTGTGTGATGAATATTATAAGATATTTTATGAGATTTGAAAGATTTAATTTGCAACTTATAATACAAAATTAATTCGTATTTGCATTTGTAATAATTGTCATATCATTTTAGCATTATAAATACTTGATTTTGTTTTGCAAAATATTATTTAAGATATTAATAAATTAAGATAATTTCAGATATTTTATAATCTTAATTGTTTAATGGGTTTAATAGAAAAACAATTACTTTAAGTATATGAATAAATATTGTTATGGTAGTAAAGGTATTTATTGTACATAAAAATCAATGAACAAACTATTAAAAAGGGTCTATTAACAGAAGTACTACTTAGTTCAAGGTGTATACTCATAAATGATCGTTTAACGGAATTCATATTTATTTTGCGACTACAATACTCTATAATCAAACGTATTATGATTTAAAGTTTTAAATTTTTTTTAACATTCCAGTTATTTCTGAATGCAATGAATTTTAAATTACTTGAAACAAATTGTATGAAAGAAAATTATTTTTGACTAACTAGACCCGTGCACGACAAAGAGTTTGTGAATGTGATTTTATTTAAATTATTATGTTCTTTTGTACTCATTCTGTGCAATGGATATTTCAATTTTAAACCAAATCATTACAAATCATAGAGTATATACTAAAATTGATATTTGATATATATATTGTGAATAAAAATCAAATGATATTATAGAAACATTTTTCGTAAAAGAAAAGATTTTTTTTATTTTGTTTTAATTATATATTGGCGTTTGTTTTTGTGTGTTTTTAATTTGTTTTTTTAAGCATTTTTCTATTTATTTTTAATTTGGTTATTGTTTTTCATTTGATTTTGTGTTTATGTTTTCCTTTCTTTGTTTTTTTGTGTGTGTTTTTCATTTAGATTTAGTGTTTTTTCTATTGGGTTTTTGCTTTTGCATTCGTTTTTGCTTTTGTGTATTTTTCTTTGAATTTTAGGTTTGGTTTACTTTCTGCTTTTAAGTTTTTGATTTTTTATTGTTTTTGTATGTATGTTTTGATTTTTATGTATTCGTTTTTGTCCTAGATTCTGTTTTTTTTTTTTGTTACGTCCTAGATTTTGTGTTTTATTGTTATGCTTTTTTTTAATTTTTTGTTGTTGTGTTTTGTTTTTGCGTTTGTGCTTCTCCATTTTGTGTTTGGCTTTTGTATTTTTGCTTTTGTGTTTACTTTTGTTTTTGTGCTATTGCTTTTGTTTGTGTCTTTGTTTTGTGTTTTTATTTTGTGTTTTGAATTTGATTTTGCTTTTGTATTTTTGATTTTAGTTTTTTTTTTTGCTTTTGCATTTGCCTTTTTCTTTTGTTTTTGTGTTTTACTTTTGTATTTATGCCTTTGGATTTCAGTTTGGTTTTGATTTTGTGTTTTAGTTTTCTTTTTGTGTTTGTGTTTGCTTTTGTGTTTGTGCTTTTGATTTTGTGTTTTTGCTTTTTTTTTTTTGTTTCTGCTTTTTTTCTTTGTATTTGCTTTTGTTTTTCCATCTGTTTTTTTGTTTTTATACCCTACACCTATGAGGTGCTGGGTATATTAACTTTGTGCATATATTGTAACGCCCATTAAGAGGCGTGTCCGGTATGGAAAAGTGATGCTAATATATTCTTGATTAGCATCACTACCCGAGTCCGTTTAGCCATGTCCATCTGTCTGTCCGTCTTGCTGTCTGGCTGTCCGAATACAGAAAAACTTGAGAAATACTAATCAGAATGCGATGAAATTTCGTCTCAATATATTTTAGCCAAAAGTAGGAACTGAGTTTGAAAATGAACCAAATCGGTCAACGGACACGCCCACCTCCCATACAAGTCACTTTTATATAACTCTTTAGGAACTAATAACTCGAAATGTATTCAAGATATAGTTATAAAATTTAAAACGTATTGTTCTAATTCATAAAAAAATATGTGGTCCAAAAATGGGCGTGATCCGTCCACCTTTTATTTTTCATTATTTCCCGGGTTTTCATAGTGGAAATTTGAACCGTAAATTATTAAAATCAAATCTATGAAATATTATCCTTACAAAATTTTTGAATATAGGCGTGGTCTGCCCATTTACATTTTTCTAATTTTTTGTATTAGTTTTTTATACTTTTATATCAATTTTTTAAATTATGGGGATATAAGATGTAAATTTCTGATATGTGAATAATATTCTGAGGGTGGGGAGGTTCAGTATAATTAAAAACTTTAAAATTAAGATATACAATTAAATATCCCACCAATGGTGTGGGGTATTCCATAGTCGGGCCCGACCGACTATAAAAGTCCGCCCCATGTGACCGAACTTACCCATGTGACCTAACTTTCCCAACTCATTTTTATTTTGCTGTTGTTTTTGTGTTATTGCTTTAGTTGTATGCTTTTGCTTTTGTTTTTGTGTTTGATTTTGTTTTGTGTATTTGCTTTTGTATATATTTTTTTGTATTTGAGTTTTTTTTTGTTGCATCATCTTAGCTGTGTATGTGCCGTGTTATATCGTTTTCAAAGTTTAGGTTATATGGAAGGTGCCACGTCCCTTCGTTCAATCCCGCCCATATATATCCTATGACAACCTCCGGAATTCATAGTATCCTGGTACAAAATTTCAGTAAAATCGGTTCAGCGCTTTAGACGTGATGCTGGAACAAACAGACAGCCAGACGGACCAAGAGTTTTATATGTTTAGATTTTAGTGTTTAAGAAATCCTGTGTCTCTTTCTAAAGTCTACTTGGAACTTTTTATTTAATTTTATTTAGAATGATGTTCTTGGAAAAAAAGTGAATCGTTATTTCAATTATTGATTTTTGTATACATTTTACATTAGTAGAAATTTACACTATTTGGGAAGACTTGATCATCCCTAGTAGAAATTTTGGTAGGGCCATGGTCATGAAGTGATCATGTCATTATTTGAGGTGATCGGGATATGACGAGGCCCATAATGTCCTTGTAAGGCAGTGTCCTGATCATGTATTCACCTCAGGCAATGATCATGTACTGATCGGGCAATGCCCCATTTTAATATTTACCCGACAATTGGCTTGTCTGAGCCCGAGCATAATAGGGTTTCTCTCATTAATCTCGATCATTGCCTGATACTAATTTCGTTATGAGGAACAAATAATGTAGCTATGATCGGGAACATTGACTGTTTAGATAATGTAAACCCTGCTATGGTAAGCATAATAAGGGCATGCAAAGGCAATGATCATATTTTCTCTAATAGGGCTTACCCAACGAAAACCCGATCAGTTCCCGATGGATCATCGGGCAAATTTCTACTAGGGATGGTCAGTTCATGTTTGATATACAATTTATAGTAGAGCAGTTGCCTCCTTTGTTTATACCAAGGATTGAGACTTCGATTTCGGTTTTAAGTTTTTATAACCCAAACGGTTTCGGTATACCGGTTCCATGTTACGGTTTCGGTTTTGATTTTTGTTTTTGTATAAAAATTCATTTTTTTTTTCATTTTTTTTTAAATAATTCAACATTGTTTATATGGTGCTATGTTATGTTTAAATTCTGCTACAATGGTAAAGTGGTAAACGTAATTTAGACAATGTTTGTTGTTATTTAAGTGAAAATATTGAGTTATATACATTATTTAATTGAATTCGCCAAGAAAAAATTTCAATCGTGACCACAAACCAGCAAAGAGACCAGATGAATAAAACTCGAATATTAGATTACTTGTACATCCGTGTTTCCTGGTATTGAAAATGGTCGTGATCGATTGACCAGTAATCTGTGATCCGCCAAATTCTGTAGATATCATATAAAAAATTTTAATCTACCGCTATTACTTTCTGGTATTACATATATTACTCATGCAAAAAATCATGTAAATTTAAACAGAAATTAAACAGATTTCATGTTGTTTTTTTTTTAAACAGATTGAACATGTTAAGTGATTTTTGTGATACTAAATTTTAATAGTTAAAAAGGTCTAGTTAACATGAATCACTGTTTAATTTATAGAATTGTTGCTGTTTTCCATAGTTAAAAGTGTCATGTATAATTAACATGAGTCTGTTTAATAAATTATGTGTCACAGAAAAAATCCTCTTTTGGCATGAGGTTGAAAGAATGAAAAAGTTAGTTGTACCAACTAACTTCATTCGGTTAAATCCTAATGGTTCTAAATATGTACTAAATTGTTCTAAAACAGTTCGAAATTGGTTGTAGTACAAACTACAACTATTTTTATTTTGACAATAACAACCGACTAAGCGGTTGAGAGAACCGAATAAGTTGGTTGGTCAAAAAGTTGGTTGGCGCAACAAATCTCTATTCTGTGTGTGGGTAAAATATAGAAAATTGTCTCACGATTCGATATTTGCAGTTAACTCTCGAAATGTCGAAACCTTAAAATGTCGAAATTATAAAAGGCTTAAAACGCCGAAACAATATTTGTCCGAATCACAAAATGTCGAAAAATATTTTAAAGCTAGAAAATGTCGAAAAATCTTTGAAACTATAAATACAAAAACATTTTTATATAGCATCAAAAAATGTCGAAAATTAATATGCCGAAATATCAAAATGTTGAAATACAAATTTAAAATTTTTAAAATCAGAATTCTTAACAAAGATTCTGATTTTCTCTACAACGGGACTCAGAATGATGGTGTCTACGTTGTTTTTTTAATATCTGTGTTCTTTTTTAATATATTTATCTTTGTGTTTTATTATATTTACTTGAAATATATATTTTTCGTTACGTTGCATTTTTTTCGACATTTTCTATAATTTGTTCTGCAAAAAATATTTCGTCATATTAAATTTCGACATTTTTAGTTTTCGACATTTTGTTTTTCAACATTTTAGTTTTCAACATTTTTTTTTTTCGACAGTTTTTGTTTTCGACATTTTTGTTTTTTTTCTACATTTTTGTCTTCGGTATTTTTAGTTTCGATATTTTAAATTTCGACTTATCGTACCAGACCCCACATATCGTTGTCTCGTACGAAAACTAACACTTTTCAAATTTTTCTATGGAATTCGTAAGAGGCATTTGTAAGATGCATCGATATATGTAGAATATTTATAGTCGAGTTAGTAAGTCGCCTTAAAAACTTTATTATAACTCTTTAAATCATTTAACAACATCACTAACAATTAAATATCTTTTTACATTTCTCTTTATATTTAATAAAAAATCAATACACAAAATAGATAGAATATTTTGCAGTCATTTAAAATGCTTAAATCGAAATTTAGTAAAAAAAAACACAAAAATTTCAACATTCTTGCGCCAAGTTGTTGTTCAAATACCTTTTAAAATGTTCATCCTATTAGGAGTAAATTGGATTTCAAATTTCCAAAAGCATTGCTGTAGCACAGGCACGGGCAGCAGCAACAGCAATATGAAGGCAATGATGAGAAACACTTCCGCTCCAAGTTGGCACAAACTTTGTCACCCAGAATTTGCGTAGATAGATAGTGGGCGAAACAGTGGCATAAACAGAGTATGTGGTGTAGCAGACAGACACAGACGAAAATTGAAAAGTGGTCATGTTTGAGGTCGTCACCAAAAAAGCATTCCGTACATCAAGTGAACGAAGTTTATGGAAAAATATTTTTGATTTTAATTGAGAAATAAATCGAGCTGTAAATGCGCAGCATCAAAAAACACCCTGTAAATGGTAAATGGTAGCAGTAGCAATAGCACCTGCCATAGAGCGTAGCCACAGTAATGTTTGTTGTTGCTTTTGCCTCTGGTTGCTTTTTGCCTGTTGCTCGCTCTCTAATTTCTTGGAACCGGATATGAACTTCCGTAATGAACATTTGCTGGTCCGGAAAATACTTTTGACTCTTGATTTTCAGTTAGTTGGCTGCAAGCACTGCATGGAGCTGGCGCTGTAGCTGTAGCTAGAGGTGAAGTTGGAGTTGGAGGTCGAGGTTGACTTGAGGAGGCAAACAACGGTTGGTTGTTTGAGGTTAGTTTGTCGGCTGTGTTGATTCTGTTGCCAGAGTTTGTTTGGTAGTTTCTCACTTTTCGGTTGAGGTACTACGGCACGTGGTTTAGTTTTTGGGGCCCATCTGTTCATCGGTTCTATATGCTGAGCTGTGCAGTGCTGCTAGGGTTTGTGGTGTTTACATTTCGGTTAACAACATGTAACTCACTTATTTAGCTATTTTGGTGTGGTAATAGAACAAAGTAAGTAGTATTTTGGAAAATTCGTTAAGTTATGAAGGAGATGTTGTCTGTTATCAGTGCGACTTGTGCGACAAAGTGTCACAGGGCTATGTGGCAGAAGGGGGGCGCGGGGGTATTGTGTTTGGGCCTGTGCACTGAGAGTAGAAATTGTATGCTGTGACATGGTCAGACGCATCTCACCGCAATTGCAGAATTTAGTGGTGAGTGACGACGAAGGCTTTGAAACCCACAATATGGCACTGGAAAGTGTTTGACTGCAATGGACATAAATTCGTGTGGTTAGAAAATCGCTACATATTGCGTATTTGCGTATGTTGACATGCGTTAAATTTGGAACATTCGAAATTTAATTTCTTTTTCGATTTCAAGTTTGTGGAAAATTTAAATTTAATTCTGATCTAATTTTAATTTTCGATTCTAGTAGTTTTAATTGTTATTTTATTATATATAAATAAATATTATATCAATTTGTGAAAAATAAATCTCCTTTATGTTTACTAATTTCAGTTTTTCTCAATTCTCCACTGAAAGGGTATATTCATTTTTGCCATCTGTTCGTACCAGAAGACGTCTCCATCTGCGCCTATTTAGCAAAGTTCGTTTGTTTGTAAGTCTTAATGAATGTCTACGATTACAAGAAAACCAGAAAAGTTGGATCAATGTAACTCAGAAGTAAAATTACTTCTATACCTATGCTGTATGGTATCGAAAATGACAGTGATCGGATGACTGAGCCCTACGATGTGCATACTATTGTAAATATACTTCATAGAGCACTAAACATTTGAAAGCATTTCAATTTACTGCTCGAAGTGAACGTTCTTTATACAAACTCTTAAATTGTATGGTAAAATATATAAAAATTACTTTCGAAACTCTAAAACTTAAATTAGAATAAAACGAGTTGGGAAAGTTAGGTCACATGGGTAAGATCGGTCACATGGGGCGGATTTTTATAGTCGGTCGGGCTCGACTATGGAATACCCTACACCTTAGGTGGGGATATTAATGTGGGATATTTAATAGCATACCTTAATTTTAAAGTTTTTAATTATGCTGAACCTCCCCACCCTCAGGATATTATTCATATATCAGAAATTTACGTCTTATATCCCCATAAATTAAAAAATGTATATAAAAGTATAAACAACTAAAAAAAAAATTGAAAAAATATAATGGGGCGGACCACGCCTATATTTAAAATTTTGAAATGTTAATATTTCATAGATTTGATTTTAATAATTTACGGCTCAAATTTCACTATGAAACCCCGGGAAATAATGAAAAAAAGAAAGTGGGCGGATCACGCCCATTTTTGGACCACATATTTTTAGGTGAATTATTACAATACGTTTTAAATTTTATAACTATACCTTGAATACTTTTCGAGTTATTAGTTCCGAAAGAGTTATATAAAAGTGACTTGTATGGGAGGTGGGCGTGTCCGTTGACCGATTTGGCTCATTTTCAAACTCAGTTCCTACTTTTAACTAAAATATATTGAGACGAAATTTCATCGCATTCTGATCAGTATTTCTCAAGTTATTCTGTATTCGGACAGCAAGACAGCAAGACGGACAGACATATAGACGGACATGGCTAAACGGACTCGCGTAGTGATGCTGATCAAAAATATATATACTTTTCCATACCGGACACGCCTCCTAAGGGGCGTTACAATATATGCACAAAGTTAATATACCCTGTACCTCATAGGTGTAGGGTATAATAATTTGCCAAATAACAAAAGGAAAATTATTTAAAAATTTAAATAATTATGCGAATTGATAGGTGCTTTGAAAACAAACCATTCATTCCTTTACAACACTATTTGATCTTGCGGAAATAAATAGTTATGTCAAAAGAACAAAAATATTTGCATTTTGGTCAGGATATAACCATACAAAATCCGTATTTATAATTCATTAAGTTGTCCAAATTGAAATATATTTTATATACGTTATGAGAATTGATGAATAAACCATAATATCAAAAAAAAATATTTTTAATACTTTTTAAAGCACTTCAAATATTAAAATTTGATTTCCCAAAAATTTTAAAAATTAACATTTGGCATGACAGTTACGATATCATGTCGTAAAATTTGATGTACAAGAAGTTTTAAAAATTACAAGCGATAAAAATACTATATCGTACTTTTTTTATCGAAGTTAGTTCGAGAAAGCTTCGACTTTTTGAACGTCTCCGAGATATGTTAGACTGGGTTTCATGTTCGATATAACATTTTTGAATAATCTATAAGATCATTTTCTATGTAAATCGATCACAGTAAGTTACTTTAACAGAAAAAAAGGCGAAGCCTAATTGTAATATATATTTTTTTTTTTACAAATTGACCAACGCTCAGGGGATGCCCCCTATTCATGCAATGCACAGTGTTGATCGTAAGAAGGGATGATATGTTAAATGGAGGGGGGAAAGATGGAGTAGTTTCGGTGAATGTTTGTTTTGAACTTGCCAATATCAAAAATGTCGGGAAAAACAGACGCAGGGAGATTGTTCCACAAACGTATCGTGCGACTGAAGAACGAATTCTCTCGGTAATGCGTGGTTCTATTGAGAGCCGAGTGAACTACGAAGGGGAGGGCTTGGTTCGATGCCCGAGTAGAACGAGAGGACACACGACCTGGTGGAATCAGGCCATGTATCTCCCTCGCACACTTACCATTGTAATACCTATAAAACAGGCTTACACACACAACGGTCCTTCGGTGCTCAAGAGAAACAATAGACGATGAAATATTTTCATCCCCTACGTTGTTGGATTCGATCCAGGAACTCCAAAGAAGATTTTGAAGCCCCTGCCCATAAGTGCGAATTGTTTTGGTTTCACATATCTGGTTTCATTTATCTGATTTTGTTGACTCGTAAGAACCGACGACTTGTGGATAATTCATAGTAAATTGATTCCAACCAGTTTACATTTTATTTGTAATTTGTTCGAATTGGCTTTCATTGATTGTGATATCGATTTTAAGCTAGAAGGTTACTACGGTACCAAAATATATTGTATAGTAACCATTTTTAGTTACAATTGCCGAATTGTGGTTACTTAAAATGTTTTAACATCCGTTCGTACTTGCCAGCTTGGAATCGATTTTAATTTTAATTCGAACAAATTTTATTTTAGTTTTTACAGAATTTGATATTTCTATATAAAATAAATAAAATCATGTTCTTTGAAACTAAATCATTGTTTTTGGTTGTCAGATAAATAAATTTCGTATAATCGATTCGAGACGGATGACATGACCGATTATTTTGATACGAATTACTAGAATTCGATAAATAATAAATTTTTAGTCAAATTAGATATTTTGGAAATAATGAGAGCCATCGGTAATAAATATTGCAATTGAAATTTTTTCTACCGAACTAAAATATTGTACAGTAATTAATTTATTTCCTACAACAACTTTGATGAAATGATTGACTGTTGATAGGGTTTAATAAAAAAAGTAGTACTTTCTAATTTTTTTTTCAATATCTCAATAATTCAATTAATTTAAGTAACTTTCAATGAAAAATTGTATTGTATAAAAACACATTTTTTTGCTAAATAACCAAGTATTTGATTTAATTAAATTTTAATGATAAATCGAACTAACCTATTATTTTATTTTTTAATTATTTTAAATTGCACTTTTGAAACATTTATTTATATTTGTTAATAATACTTTATACACTTGTTTTATATATTTTAAGCATTTATAATATGTAGTTTTATACATTAAATATAAAAATATATTAAATTTTAAATTAAAAAAAAATAAATTTGTTTGAAATTCACCATTTTGTTGTATTATCCACGCCATATGCAGGTTTCGTCGACAACGAACTAGTCTTATAAAATACAGCCCGCTGCTTACGAAACCCGATTTCAACGTGGATAGAATGAAAGTCTAGCACCATAATTCACTGAATTCAACGAAAAAATAAAAATATAGAAAATTCGAAATAATAAAACAAAAACCAATCGCAAAGTCATAACTATGTTTTACGTACTTTCATCTCAATAAACAGCGTAAAACATCAAACATAAATTTTCAAAGTAAATAAACATAAAATACAGATACTATATATATAGTACACAACAAAAACAATAACAACTTAGCAACACAAACAGCAACATAGAGATGATTTCTTCTTGGGTACCCAATATTTTGTATTCGATACGAGCGCAAATAAGAATGTCGAATACTTTTAAACAATGCTAAAATACTTTAATACAATTCAATATTTTATATAATACATTAAAGTGAAAATGTATATTCGGCATGTAACTGCATATATAAAGGGTTTTTCAATAAGAGCGCTACAAAAGTTCTTTTGACATTTCTCTTCAGTAAGTTTTGCCATTTCATGATGGAAAGATATACGAGCCAACAACGAGTTGAAATTATAAAAATGTACTACCGAAATTTGAATTCGTATATCTTTCCATCATGAAATGGCAAACCTTACTGAAGAGAAATGTCAAAAGAGCGGCTAGAAATATGGCGTCGTTTGCTGTCCCTGTCACTCTACTTTTGTAGCGTCCCTGTGGAAAACCCCTTTATTCTTGAGCTGTATAACTTCGTGGGTTGATTTAGTGATGTTCGTCTGTCAGTCAATCTGTCTGTTGAAATCACGTTTAAAGCTAAATTAGAGGTGTTAAATTAATGAAATTCAGAAATTAGATTACTTGTATACATACTTGGGCATGGAAAATGTTTACGATCGCTTGATTGTGAGCTTCGATCCGTTTGATTTTATAAATGAAGTTTGTTCTATACAACACTTTTAATCCTTTTCGATTTGATTTCTTTAGAATTTCATTTAGAATACTTCAACTTATAATTTTAAATAAACCTCATGGAATTCAGATGGATCTGACCAATGTTATGAGCAGTCAAATGCAAAAATGAAAATTTTTAAGTGTACCTATTATTTATTGCATAACATCTTTTTTTTCACAATTAATTAAAAGTGCATATTTTATATCAAACTACATCTATAATTCTATGAACCCTCTTACTTTGTTTTTGCAAATCACAATTTAAGTCCTGAAATTAACAACTTTAAATAATTTTTTTTTGTTGTGTATGAAAGTTAGGAAAATATTTTATAAATTTTATAAGTGTGAAAACTTACTAGATTATCTTCATCTGACACTATTGTAGCATACTTAGACAAACCCATTGAAAGTAATACATTTATGCAAAACTGTATTCTACTAGTTTAGGAATTTGCGTTTGATTGGTCAGATCAATCTGAATATAGAAGAACTGAATATGGGGTCATGATTAGAGTTTTGAAGTCCAACGGAATCCTACTAAGATCGTGAATAAATAAAAAGAACTCCATTTGATGTCTAATGTTATTAACGTTTTCAAATATATTTGGTGGGTTTATTATGACAACATTAATATCGTCATTGTAGAACGAAAAGTCACCAAATACATTTTAAAAATGCAAAATATTCATTTACAAAAATCTTTATATATCTGTCAATTTTTAATCGATGATCTCAATTTTTTTACCACATGATAAGAAAATATAAATCTATAAATTCATATTTTACCTTTACAAATGCATCTATTACTTTTTATAATATTAATCACCAAACTCGAAATTTAAGTTTTTCATAAAAATGTATTTGGTGACTTTTCGTTCTACAACGACGGTATAATGTTTTTAAATTTTAAACTGAACATTTTTGTTTGAAAAATATATATTTGGTTGAATTTACTTTAAAAATATCGGCATTTTAATTAAAATTAAAAAAAAACTCGGTATAAAATATTTGACAAAAAAATAGTGGGTACCCATAATTTCCAAAAAGTATCCAACACTAGACAAAAGTGCAGCCAACAACAGTGACAGCAACAGCAACACATACCCTAAATGCTATTTATTGTATGTTGGAGTGTGTGGCACAACACTTTGACAAAACTTGCGCTGTGGGTAATAAAAATAATTGTCATCCAAGGAGTTGCCAGCCATAAAATATGCAAACACTACAAATGGAGGAGATGGAGGAAAAACACGGCATTTGTGGTGTAGGTGGCAACGCCGCATGAGGAATTGTCATCATAAGTTAAGATGCGGGCGGCTAAGCTGTCACATATTCGTTTGCCACCTGGTGGCATGCAACAGTCTGCTATGTGTCCGTCCGTCCATTCGTCTGTCTGTTGCCGCATAAGTATCTGTCGGAAACGGAAACAACTACTAACTTCACAACGGCAGCACCATTTGAAGTCCTGCACAACGCCATTATTATGATTATCCTCGCGTGTGACCGCAGGATATAGCGCTGCACTTCCTGCTTCCGTCAGACAGTTCACTCCATGGGGAGGCCACGCGCGCGCCATTCGTTCGTCGAGCTTTGTGCTTGCTGGCTGCCGAAATAAACTTCTGCTCTGCTGTGCTGGTGCAGTAAATCACAGCGACACGAAGTGCAAAACTTTTGACACTTTTTCGCGAATGAAACTGCAAGTTGCCAAGATTTGCTCAAGGCTCATGGCTCAACAGCGGCAGCAACAGCAATAGCAACAGCCACAGCAGCAGCAAAAAACGCATAAAGCATAAATTGTAGTGTTTGTAAAAAAATTATAATAACAACAAAACACACAATGCCAGATTTGTTGGGAGTTGTTGCGAAAATTGAAAAACACAAAAACTTTTTCCACTTTGCATTCAGCAAATATTTAAAGTTTTTGCACAGTTTTCAGTGGTTAGGAGGAGACATCTTTCGAGGCGAGAGAACTTTATATTTCCAGGAAGCTGCTTTGTATTAACTGCAAAAAATATGAATAGTTTTGTTGTGTCTTAATAAATGTTTAGTTTTTGTTTAAATAAACGGTTGGTGGGCGAGGCATTTTTGATTACTACTGTGACACGGTTCTTATGAGGTTTTTATATAGTTTTTTGGAAATCTATAAATAATTCTTATATTAATAAATGATTAATCTTAACGACCTTTAGCTTTTCTATCAGTCCAAAAATCGACAAAAATCGTAATAGTCAAAAAATCGATACTTCTTTAAAGAGTCGATTGGTTATTACTTTGGATAGGATCGACCGATTTGCACCAACATTAGACATGAAATAAATTCAGATATACAGAATCCAAAAACGGAATACCATTAAAACATAGCATGTTATGGAAACGATCTAAAATTAAATATATGACAGACAAAAATTAAACTAATAACACTAGACAACAAATTGAGACCTTTTGTTTTTATCCACGATCTTAGTATGATTTTCCGATGGAATTTAAGATTCTAATCATGACCTCATACTCAGTTTTTTTTAGATTGCCTCAAGTTTTTGAGTTATGTAATTCTAATAAATGGCAATTATCGTGTTTTTCTACATATTTTGGTCTTTAACTTTTTAGAGATTTGAGTTTTCGATCTCTTTTCTGTTGTATTTTATTGAGAATACTTCAGCTAATATTTTGAAATAAACCGCATGAAATTCGGATTGATCTGACCAAAGTTATGACCAGTCTAATACAAAAATTATTTATATTTAAGTGTACCTATTATGTATTGTTTAACATATATAGTTTTCATTATTCAATAAATGTATATATTATATATGAAACTGGATCCATAATTGTATGAAACCTCATACTTTGTTGTTTCAAATTACAAAATCTCACATTCGATTTTTTATATTATGCTCTTTTAATCAATATAATTTTTTTTTGTCCATGAACTGTTCAAAGAAATTTCAACAGTATCATTCTATATAATCAAATAAAGAACACCTACTATATTTTTATATTTTTAAAATTAAATAAAATATTTTCCTGCTTGTGTTCATATCGACCAAAAAAACGCCCCAGACAAAATTTAAAGTACCATTTCCCTACCATTGCTGGAAGCAAAATGGTAGGGAAAGGTAGGGAGCATAAACATATAACATAATTCATCAGTTCCCATCTATCCCACAGTACCAAAACCTTCTTGTTGTACAATAACACCGACGAATTTTGTTTGTTAAATTTTCGCGAAAAACTCAAAAGCTTCGATTCTCTATTGCTGGATTCGCAAATGTTTTCTGAAGGAACTCCGAATTGTTTGTTATTGTGTTTACAATTTTGCCAAAAAAAGTGATTACAGAAAGCAATAACAAAACACGTGTGCATTAAAAACAACATGTGTTTGTTTTTGTACAGCAAGAAGTTTTGTTTCGGGCGTCATGACGGTTAAAACTATTTGGTGCGCACTTTTGATGATTATGTTGATATCAGCAATAATCTTCTGCAATACGCAAATCCACGTCAATACGGCACATTTTCACGTTTTAATTAAAACAATTCGCGTTGCAAACCGACGAAAGTAAACACCGATGTTTACAAATGACAAAAATTTCCAATACTGAAAAATTTTCAACGAAAAATTGATATTTGTAAACAAAAATTTCAGTCGACAACTTGTTGATCAATCATTTAAAACTTCAAAACAAAAACTTTTTATATACAAAATTTTCTGTCGACAAATCTTTAAAAATTTCAAAAAAAATTCCTATACAATGTGTATGCATGCTACTCGCAGGCTACCTTTCACTTCCATATTCTAGCTATAAAGATACCTTTCAAAACTTCAAAACCAAAACTTACAGAAAAATGCTTTTGCCTGCTAGGGGTAGGCTTGAACATACTAGTTTGCGGCGTAAATGCAGCTATAGGGAGCCTGCTTATTTTCAAAAATTCAAAATGCCTGCTATGCAATGTGTATTTCCTACCATATTTCTGTGAGTTTTCCTCAAAACTACTACTATAATACCAGTTTCCTTGCATATTTTTTGTCAGGGACGTACATTTTTGAACTGAATTTGTGAATTTCACTTTAAGCTCGGGACTTAAAGAGTGGTTTGCAAAAGCAAAGTAAGAGGAAGCATAGAATTATAGATCAAGTGTGATACAAAATAATTACTTTTATTTAATTATGAAAATCATAGATGTTATGCAATATTTTTTGCGTTTGACTGGTCATAACATTGGTCAAATCAATTCCAATTTCTTGTGGTTTATTTTAAAATATTAGCTGAAGTATTCTCAATGAAATACAAAAAAAATGTGATTGAAAACTCAAATCTGTAAAAAGTTAAAGACCTAAATATGTAGAAAAATGCGATAATTCCCATATGTTAGTTTACACAATAACTCAAAAACTTGAGGCAATCTGAAAAAACTGAGTATGAGGTAGTGATTAGAATCATGAAGTCCATCGGAAAATCATACTAAGGTCGCGGATAATTTTATGTTGTTGTGCTGTGTAATTCGATATTTATTTTGTATACTAAAATGTAATTCGGGCACACCGGAGGTACATCATATTTCAAATACATTTTTTATTCTTTTTTTATTGGTTCTATCGTTTTCAAAATTTTCAAAAAATTAACTTTTAAAAATTTACACTATAAATTATTTCAAATTCAATTTTTCAAAAAAAAAAAAAAAGAAAATTTATATATTCTACGCTTGTTTTGTACGTTAAAGTAATTGCAGCTTATTACAGCAAATAAAAATGCGTTCCGATCTTTATTGGCTTCAATGGGGCTTAAACTGTTTGCCTTCAGCGCAGCGACAGCCTCAATTTAAAGCGTAAAATTGTCAACAAACAAATAGATCTTGATTATCGCAAAACGTGAGCCGAAGCGAGCAAAGCAATTTGCCTACCTTTTACCTGATGGCGGGACACAGGTAGACAGACAAACCAAAAAAAAAAAACTGATACAGTCTGCGACCAAAGAACAGACACGAAACGGAACGAAACGATGTGGTGCAGTGCAGCGAACGTTGTCATGATAAACGATTATTGAGATTTATATCTATAAGAAAGAAGCATCGTCGTGTCTGTGTTGTGCTTTGTTTTCCTTGAGCAGCACCCACCACCAACTGCCTAGGCAGGATATGGCGCAGTATATGCGAAGAAGTGGAATTATTGGAAACATCCAGCAACCCACAGCTGCAGAGATTGTGTGTGATTTGGTAAAGACAACAAAAACCAAAGAAACAACAGAAAAAACTAACGCAATCAGTTGAAAGTGTTGCTCCTTGGAAACGTTTTACCACATGTGCATCCTACCCTGATTTGAATTTTCTTAAGATGCTGACACGAAAGCACACAAGCTGCCACTGTAGGTAGCTGGCAACACAACAAGCGAAAGGATCTAGTGAATTTTCCTCCTGAAGTACGTCTTCATGTGGCCACATGTGAGCTGCTGAAGAAATTTTAGAAAATAAACAAAAAATGTAGAAACACTTTTTTTTTTAAAGTAACTTTCCCATAGTAGTCCTCATCATCGATGGTAAACAATGTAAAGCAGGCAGACCTTGAAATTGGGCTAAGTATTTGTAGTTGGACATAAGGACGGACGAGGGAGTTACCCAAAAGCAGCAAAATAAAAATAAAAAGATTTCTATTGAGCTGTATTTAAAACAGGTATTGCTGAAGATAATAGTTGTACTGAGAGATATATATTGTTAATACCGAAAAAGTATCAGTTTTACTTACTGTGTAGCATTTCCATTTATAGATGTCTTATAGAAATGTTGTTTTTCCACGAATATACTGTATGGCTTTAATATAAATCTTTTAGATTTTGTTAAAAATTTATTTACAATTCGTACAATCCGATTTTATATACGTATTTAATGGAATGTCATATTTTTATAATATATTTATTAATAATAAATATTAAAATATGATAAAATACTATTATGAATTGGGAATAAAATTCGGAAGATGGACAATTCTTTCCCAGATAAGTCTTTTCCAGTATATTGTCCGGGCAATTCTTTCCCCGACAATTCTTTACCGGACAATTCTTTCCCGAACAAGTCTTTCGCGAACAATTTTTTCCTGACCAATTCTTTTTTCCCAAAATTCTTCGTGAAAACAATTCTTTTCAGTACAATTTTTTTCAAGATAATATTTCCTGAGACAATTCTTTTTGAGATAAGTCTTTCATGAGTCAATTCTTCTATGAGACAATTCTTAATAGGATAACATTTTTATCCAGACTTTTATATTCAATTCTTCTATGGGACAATGGGACTATTTTCTCAAGACAATTCATTCTTTCCCCGATAATTCTTTCCCGAACAAGTCTTTCGCGGACAATTTCTGGCCAATTCTTTTTTCCGACAATTCTTTGTGAAAACAATTCTTTTCAGTACAATTTTTTTCAAGATAATATTTCCTGAGACAATTCTTTTTTGAGATAAGTCAATTCTTCTATGAGACAATTCTTACTAGAATACAATTTTTATCCGAATTTTTATATTTCATAAAATATAAAAAATTTCAGCAGGACATTTTTTTTTTACAAAAACAATTCTTCAGAGAAAAATTTTCCCAAGATATTACTTCCTCGACACAATTCTTTTCTGAGATATATTTTTCAAGAGAAAATTGTTACTCGGTTGCAATTATTACTCCGATATTTATTTTTCTTAAATTATAAAATTTTTTAGCCGGGCCATTCTTTCCCCAGAATATTCTTTCCTGGACAATTCTTCACAGGACAATATTCCATAGATAATACTTCCACGAGAAAATTCAAGACAATTTTTTCCTAGGTCTTCCATGAGACTAGGATATGCGTTACCGGACATACGTTAGAAAAATATTTCAGATATATAATTCATTGTTAATATGAAAAAGTATCAGTCTTGCAGTAAAATTTCCATTTATAGATGTTTTAGATAAAGGTGATTTTTCAATACAAAATATAATATTTTTAATAAGTCATATTTGCTCTTGGACATTTTGTATTTGTCTTTCGAGAGCTCTATAGAGAAAATTTTATATTTTTAATGTATACAGTTTTCTATTCCAGGGCTTTCGACTTTTGGTCGAGTGTACATATCAAAAATGTCTCATATCAAATATTTAAATAAGACAAAATGCCATTATGAGTTGGCTGTGGAATTCTGGAACTTAAAAATTGTATTCCGACAATGCATTCCCTTTATAATTCTTTCAGCGAATTCATTCGTGATACAAGTCTTCCCCGGACAGTTCTTTTTCGATATAATTCTATCCCAGATAATTATTTCCGAGGCAATTATTTCCCAGACAAAAATTTACATTTCATAAATCATATTTAATTTTTTTTCACTCGTTAAATATTTCTCAATATTTCTTTAAGGAATATTTGTCTCGCTGAACATAAATTTGGGGGAAAAGTAAGTCTATTTTTTATATGGAAATGACCCTGCTGTCTTCACCGATTGTGCGGCAATGAATTATCTCGGGGAAAATATATTGTATAATAGTTGAATTGTCCGGTGCAGAATTATCGAATACGATTTGTCCGTGTTTGCAAAATTATATATTTCTTAGAAAAGTGTCGTTTCTTATGCCTGAAGGGAAATAAATGGAATATTCAGGGCAGAATTGAATCGTATAAAAATTCTCTCGGGGTGAATTGTATGAGAGAAGAGTTGTCGCGTGGTAAAGAAGACTTGAAGAAAAATTATCGCGGGGATGAATTATCCAGAGATGAATTATCGGGAAAGATTCGTACGCTGAAAAAACTATTTTTCATAAGAAATCAGATATTATCTTATGTCTGAAACTTGTATTTTCCGAAAAATGTAAAAAAAAAAATTTTAAAGAATTTTGCAAAGTTTGAATAACTTAAAAAATATTTTGCAGATAATTGAAAATTGTGAGAAAATAGACTGTCTCTAAAATTATGTAGTTCCTGGAATACTTATGGTAATAATGCGTAGACTGATTTTATTATAAAATGATTAAAATACCATTGTTCAGATTATCATATTTTGTGAAATTTTAAAATCAGAATCAAGGTATTTTTTGGAAACTGACAAAAAAAAAGCAGCAGCCTTTGCAACAAAGTCCGTTATTATCTGCTTAAAATAGTATATAAAAATGGTTTAGGAACTAATCTGAGTCTGCGAAAACTGTTTTCTAAATATGGTTAATGAATGCAAACATGTCGCTTTTGCTGCAAACTTATTATCTTTGTTTCAAACATATTACGTTTGCTTCAAACATATTATGTTTGTTGCAAACATATTATGTTTGTTGCAAACATATTATGTTTGAATCAAACATATTTTTTCATACTTTGTGCTTTAAATTTTGTGGTAAATTTACCGTTTAAAAATAAATTAGCTTGTCGCATGATTTTGAAAAATAGCATAATATTATGATTGTTTTACACATAATTGATTACTCCAATAACAAACTGTATTTCAAAATGTTTCCGACAAGACTTAAGTTTTTAAAAATCAGTTTAATATCCTTTAATATTTATTCTTTAATATTAATATTTAGATTTTAGTTGCCTTAAAAATTATATCAGTCTTATATAATTGTGTCAAACATCTGCATGGTTATCAACATGTAGCAATTATTATATGTGTAATGGCTTTAACGTGTTTTTGCTACAATGTTTCCTCTTGTGCTGATATGTGTTGCACTTGTAAACTACTTCAACTTTACCTAAACTCGGATTTCAGTTTAGGAAAATTGAAAAATGCACTGCAGGGCAGTGAGAGAGAGCTCAACAGCGACTTGAACGCCACTAACAATAACAACAGGAACTGCAGAAGGACCAAGAAAAAGGAGGAGGAAGATGACGTCGACTTCGGTTCGACATAAGGCGAAGGACCAAATGCAGCCGGTGGCAGCGGCAACATGTCAAAAAGAAGTCAACACAACATTTTGCAAGAAAAAGTCAAGGCAAGTCAAGAATGCAACAGGCAGCAGCAGGGTACCTAGTTGTATAAGGACTCGCCGAGGTAATGGGGACCGGGTAGCTGTGATTACAGTCAACGTTGTTGGCGCAAGAAAAAGCGCTTAAAGGATTTCATGGCATACACAGTACACAGCGCCACAGGACGCAGGCAAGAAAATATATAAAATAAAGAAATACAGCTTAAAGAAAAAATACGCAAGGATAAGACAATACAACAACAAAAGGATCAAAAATTGTACAAGGAGGAGCAGGCGGAGTTGAAGTAGAGCGGGGCTCAAGTGCAGTTGAAAAGAAAATTGCTAGAAAATTAAACAACACGAATAGGGATAAAAAAAATGAATACGGAGTAAGAAAACGTCTACGTTTTGGCTACAAACATTTTGTAGGGATTCCAACCTAACATTTGTTTAAATATTTTGACATCTTGGGTAGGTTTTTTTCGCTTGTATTTTGAGAACTTCAGTTTCAGTTTTTTTTTTTGACGTAGCATCGACTGTTCTTGTTAATGAAATTGTGCGGAAGTCGGTTGACAGACAACTTCAAAGTGTCGTCACTTAAGTGTGGCGCAGGCACGGGCACCGGAGGAGGGCAGGCAGATAACAGGACTAACTTGACTGGCGATAGAGAGATAAATGTGCATACGATCTTGGCGGTGGTTAAGTAACTCAATTGCCAATTTACGAATTAGGTTCGTGCTGGTGCTGTTGAAGTTTTTGGCAGAGTCAACAGCTTGAAGGTTTTTGACGGCAGACAGACAGACAGACACACTTGACAGCATTACCTTGATGTATGTTTGCATTGGATGACAGGCTATGAGCTCCTGCTGAGGTAATAGGGATGTAATCAAATAAAGCGTGCTTTAAGGATGTTGAGTATATCTTATGGAATAATGTAATAAAAAGTTTTAGGGTTTTAAGAAAATATTAAAAAATAACAAAATGGAACAAAATATGCATATATCATTGTTGTAGAGCTAAAATACAGCAATTATATTGTTTTTATTATTGGTTTTTCAGGCGTTTTATATTCTAAACGTGAGACCAATATTGGTTTAAACTAGGTGAAAATGGAAATTTAATTTGTTGTATCATATTTTTTCAAAATTTAGAGAAAAAGCTACTTAATCGAGTTTCATTTCAAAATTTAAATATAATGAATCTTTTTTAAATATGCATCAAACTTAAAATTGTGTTTTTGACATTGATGCATTTTGATGATTTTTAATTATACATTGAACATATATTAAAATAATAAAAAAAATAATTTTAATTAAACAAAAAAGTTTTTCATATTTCCGTAACCAAGAACGTCAGATATTTAAATCGTTTCTGATTTCACGTAGCGTCAGATAATTCCTTTTGCAATTTCATTATAAAATGCAGGACGATTTCTTTGTTTTTTTTTTGCTTTCACTCAGCTAACAAGATTACTACAATCTAGTGACTGCTTCGCCTCATTTGCTACAGGTTGATGCAATATTATGACAGAAGAAAAAAAAAACAACTAAAGAAGATGAACAAAAAAATCAGGAAACAAACTGCAAAATTGAGTTTTTATAATGAGGACTATGTGGAAACTTCAAATAACTATTTTATATAAACTTCAAAATGTAATATATGAATTGAATTTTTAGTGAATAATTGAAATTTTAGTAAAAATTGAATTTTTTAGTGAAAAATATAATTTTTAGTGAAAAATTGAATTTTTAGTGAAAAATTGAATTTTTAGTGAAAAATTTAATTTTAAGTGAAGAATTTAATTTTTAGTGAAAAATTAAATTTTTAGTGAAAATTTGAATTATTAGAAAAAAATTAAATTTTTAGTGAAAAATTAAATTTTTAGTGAAAAATTAAATTTTTAGTGAAAAATTAAATTTTTAGTGAAAAATTAAATTTTTAGTGAAAATTTGAACTTTAAGTGAAAAATTTAATTTTTAGTGAAAAATTTAGTTTTTAGAGAAAATTTTAATTTTCAGTGAAAATTTAGTGAAAAATTTAATTTTGAGTGAAAATTTGAATTTTTTGTAAAAAACTGAATTTTTTAATTTTGAGTGAAAATTTAGAAAAAATTGATTTTTGAGTGAAAATTGGAATTTTCAGTGAAAAAATTTATTTTTAATTAAAAAAAATTTAATTTTTAGTGAGAAAATTTAATTTTTATTGAACCTTTAGTGAAAAATTGAATTTTTAGTGAAAATTTAATTTTTAGTGAAAAATTAAATTTTAAGTGTAAATAGAATTTTTATTGAAAAAATTGAATTTTTGTGAAAAATTGAATTTTTTTTTAGTGAAAAATTGAATTTTTTAGTGAAAAATTGAATTTTTTAGTGAAAATTGAATTTTTAGTGAAAATTGAATTTTTAGTGAAAATTGAATTTGTAGTGAAAAATTTAGTTTTAAGAGAAAATTTGAATTTTGAGTGAAAATTTGTAATTTGAGTGAAAATTTGAATTTTGAGTTATAATTTGAATTTTGAGTGAAAAATTTGAATTTTGAGTTATAATTTGAATTTTGAGTGAACATTTGTATTTTTAAGAAAAATTTGAATATTAACTTAAAAAATGTAATATTAGTAAAAAATAGTATTTTTTAGTGTAAATAGAATTTCTAGTGCATAATTGAATTTTTAGTGAAAATTTTAATTTTTAGTGAAAAATTTAATTTTTAGTGAAATATGGAATTTTTAGTGAAAAATAGATTGTTCAGTAATGAATCTACAAAACATCTCCGTATGGATTTTGATACGTACAAAATCCACACGGCATCTATCTAGTTCATTTCAATTGAGAGCACCATAAAATCCATTCCTCGAAAATCTGTCTTAAAAACCACCATTACAAAATTCAATAAAGTTTTGTATATAATATTTCAATTATTTATTCAAAAATGGTCATTTATACACACACAAAAAAAAAATAATCGACTTAAACCGATATTAATTGCATTCATTAATCAATCCAACAATGAAATTCACTAATTTAATGAAAACATTTGCTATTCTTCGTTAAATCAGCAATTCCGTTTGCTAATTTGAATATTTGTACATAAATGCAGCAAATTAATTCAGCACATTTATTTTTCTATTAATTTCGGTTGCTATATTTACTGCGGACATTTTTTTCTGTGTACAAAATAATTTAAATTTACTGTCTTTTCCTGTATTTCGAAACGAAAGACTATTAAACGGAAGTGGCGTTAATATTAATCAAACTTAAATATTTTAAAATCAAATTACATGAAATTCAAATTCGTGTCACGGATATTTGACGTCAAATTTTCGTTTTGTCGTTCGGTGCGAAATACAGAAATTGAGAAATAATTTTTTATTTTAGCAAAAAAAAAACATCAAAAATAGGATTTGAGAAATGTTTCTACAGTAGAAATTTTCCACTTTGGGAAGACATTATCATGACCATATTATATTGGTCATGTAACTGATCAAGTTATAACAGGGTCAAAATGCAAAAAACAAAACCCATTTTCAGAAATATTTCCTGCAAAAACACACTGATAAATGGAAAGTTTTGTGGAATTTTAATAGCAGATCCACGGCATATTTTGGGAACAGGCAGAAAATATACAGCTTGTGATACCAACTAAGCATTTGTGGAAAAATGTTTTTAAGTTGTCTTGACGCTGCCAAAAATTTAGTAGTCTTCTTAGTCTAATTTGAATTTTCAGTCGAAGACTAAGAGTCTTCACTCAGCCAAATGTCACGTTTACTTTGTGGATTCGAAATTACGTTGCAATTTTGATTTTATAATTTCATATTTTTATTTTTCTAAATTTAATTACATTGTATAATCCAGCTTGAAAACCATAGAGCTGCAGCTTAAAGGATTTTGTGCCACAACATTTTGTTGCTGACTGATCTCTGATTTAAGCCAACCAGCCAGCAACAATTGCAGCCAAATGACATAAATGCATGACATGCAACATTTAATGTAAATCATGCCCGACCAAAGGCCATGCTGTGATTATATATAAAAAAAAAACGTATGGGGGGTGGTAAAAAATATAAAATTTCGTTGCATTTATTTTGGAGCAACCAACATTATTTGTGCGTTAATTGAACGGAATCGGTCAACGGTTGTTGGCCATATTTGTGTGTGCAATCGAGTGCACTTTCATGCGGCAGTAGCAACAGCAACTGTTTTTGTTGCTGTTGCTGTTGCTATTGCTGTGATATGCCATGACGTCGACGACTGTGCGATAGCCATAAAAAGTCATTGCAATTCATTAGTTTGCAATTCGTTGATTTTATATGTTTTTCCGGAATTCGGAAATTGCTCGACAGCAACTGTTGCTGTTGTATTGATGATGTTGCTGGTATTACGTAGGATGTTGCTGCCCTTTGGTTGGTGTCGCCCCGAATCGGTGGACATATTGTTTGCATCATTGGCTGATTATTGGCGTTGTTATTGGTTTTGTCCTTGTTGCCACTCAACGAGGCGCAGTTATTTTTGCGGAATTTTTGGTTTTGGTTTCAAATGGAATTTGACTGCTGTTGATGCATGTTTTTTTGCAGTAATAAAAATTAGTCTTGCAAACTAATTGACATCATTTAAATGTGTAGGTGGTGGCAGAGACCACAGCAAATTGGTTTGGCCGAATGGCAACAGTTTAAACCACATAGGAATATTAAAAAAAAAGATTATAAAATAACTTAATTTTTTGCTGGTACTATTTAATAAATTAGTTATATTAAAATATAACTACTATTTTTCTAAAAAAAGAATGGGTTTCAATAAAATGCTGCGATTTGTGAATTAATCGAAAAACAATTATAAAAATGTTAAATTTTTAATTTGATTATAACTTTGTTGTAGAATTCAAAAAATTTTAAAATTTCTTTTAATAATTATTTTTATTTTAGCAACAATTTGTTTTAATATTTTACAAATTGTTATCGATGAAACTATTATTAGTTTCAAATATCGAAAATGTTTAAATCTTTAAAATGGTATTTCAACTTTTAATAATTTTCGAACTAATCTAGAATAATATGTTATATATTAGACCTCTGCACAAATGCATTTGAAATCCTATTCAAGACATTAATTTTATTTCAAAACATTTTCTGTAGACGACTCTATGCTTGAAATTAAAATTAATACGTTGCTCACAACAAAAAATCACAAGTAGTGTCATAACAAAATACAAACCAGACGTAGTTGTAATGAAGAGGTCTATAATGATGTGCAATAAAATTTCAAATACTGAAATAAACATTAAATGTTTTGAAAAAAGAAAATGTGTAGACAGTATTTAAAAACCAATGGAACAAATACTGCAGTGAAGTGAAGTCGCTGGAAGAAACTTCACTATAATACAGTAGACTGCCATTGCAAAATGCGCTCAATACTGTAGAGTGCAGTAGTGCATATTTTGTAGAGGAAACTTCAAATACATTTGTGCAGATGTCTATTATATATAATTTTCAAGTGCTAATTTTGACTCCATACTCAGTTTTTTCCTATCTCTATTATTCTAGGATTATGATCGGGTACTAATCATTGAGTATCTTCCTTGTTATAACTGGACTAGTTTATGAACACCATGATCTGGTCATGATCATGTCTATCTTAATAATAAAAATTTCTACTAAGGATTATGTATCGTTTTTAAGAAATTTGAATCGAAATTTTAGGGCCTTCTCAACCACTTTTTAGAATAAATAAAATACAGTATTACATAAAACTAGTTTTTCAAAAAACTTCCAACGACATTTTTCTTTTAATTGCCAAGACAAATTTAAATATACTAATACATGGCAATATTCCTACAAGTTTCTAAGATATTTTGAAATATTTATATTTTCAGACTGTTTGTTTTGAATAATTTTCTAATCATTTAGTTTTTCATGATAAACAAGAAAATTATTTATGGTTATCTAGAGCACGTTACAAATTTGAAACTTCATTCCATATGATCTACTTTTCAAAATAATCGACGTAAATATAGCAACCGATATTAATTGCATTTATTAATCAATCCAACAATGAAATTCACTATTTTAATCAAAACATTTGCTATTCTTCGTTAAGTCAACCATTTCGTTTGCTAATCTGAATATTTGTACGTCAATGTAGCAAATTAATTAGTTGGCGATGTTTCAGTAATTATATTTTTAAAAATAAATTATTTGCTACATTGACGTACAAATATTCATATTAGCGAACGTAATTTGCTATTGTAAAGAATAGCAAATCTTTTCATTGAATTAGTGAATTAATTTGCTGGATTGATTAATGAATGCAAATAATATTGGTTGCTATATTTACGTCGATTATTTTTTCTGGGTAGTCTAAAAATGTAAAAACTAATCAAATATATAATCAAAGATCTAAATTTATATTCAGTACAATATTTTGTTCCAGTTAAAAAAACAAAATAATAATGCTAGGTCTTAAATAAAACTTATACTGGTTCCATATAAATATTTTTGGTGAAACAAATATTGTGTTTTAAATGTGTGTGGTATGGAATAATGGGGTGAGTAAAATTAAAATTTGTTCTGTGGAATTTTTTAATTTTTGAGAATTCAGAATTTTGTGAAATGGTGAATTTTTGTCCTATGGATTTTTGACACCAAATTTTTTATACTCAGACTACAACCGATTAGTTTTCAGCTATGAGAAACGAATTTTATATTATATTTTTTTAGAAATATGATATTCTGTGAGGTGAAATTATGTGATACAAACATTTATATTTATAATAATTAATATTAACTATTATAAATCGTATTATATAAATCGTATATTATAAATTGTATATTATAAATGGTAATCGTATATATTATAATCGTACCAAAATGATTGTAAATTATAATTTATATAAAAATAATACAAAAGTATTACAACTATAATTCGTTAAAAATGATACATCTTCGAAAATAGTTCAAAATTCAATACTGTGTTCTTTAAAATGACCATAAAACCAAAAGTTCTGTGAAAATAAAATTTGCTTATCGAGAACGAAAACTATTTCGATATCAAATCGATATCTATAACGACAAAAACCGTGATATTATTCTAAATTGGTTCATTTTATATCGTACCATTTTTGTAAGATTTCATTTGGTTCCCTGGTAGAAAATTGCCCGATGCGCCATCGTGAAATGATCGGGTTTTCGTTGGGTAAGCCCTATTAAAGAAAATATGATCATTGCCTTTGCATGCCCTTATCATGCTTACCATAGCATAGGGTTTACATTATCTAAACAGTCAATGTTCCCGATTATTTGTTCCTCATAACGAAATTAGCATCAGACAATGATCGAGATTTAATGAGAGAAACCCTATTATGCTCGGGCTCTGACAAAGCAATTGCCGGGTTAATAATAAAATGGGGAATGGCCCGATCAGTACATGATCATGGCATGAGGTCAGTAAATGATCAGGACACTGCGTTACAAGGACATTATGGACCTCGTCATAGTCCGATCATCACAAATAATGACTTGATCACTTCATGACCATACCAACATTTCTACTAGGGTTAGTGGAATTATGTATTCTGGGATTGGAGAAATTATGAATTATGGAATTGAACGGATTATGAATTCTGGGATTGATCGCATTATGTATTCTAAAATAAAGTACCATATTTTTAAAAAGGTTTCATTAAAAAATAATAGCTATAAGTACTTTTATCATACGAATCTGATACAAACATTTTTGTTTTTATATAAATCAAATATTTAGGACATATTTTCAAAAAAATACAAAGATAAAATTAATGTTTTATAGAACCGTTCATTCAATACTATCGAATTACAATGGAAGAGGTTTCATTTATTTTAAAGATGGGTAGACTTAAGAAATGTTAACTTTTGATACGAACTCAGGTTTAGATTGATTTAGATATATTAAAAAAATATTTTTTAACTACCTTGAGCTTACTTATAACTATCGGATGGTCCCTGGGAATTTTAACAAATTAAGGAGCTACCATTTCAAAATAATGTTAATCTAATAACTTCTTTTTTCTATTTTAATAATTTTGATTTAGCTAAATCATAAATTAAAATTTTCAACAATATTAATTTTCTGTACTTTTTGTTTTCTTGCAGTGTTAGTCAACTCGAATCGATAGTCTGCCAATTGAGTATTAAATTTCTGCTGCCATTAACAACTGTTGCAACAGCTGCAGTAATAGCATCATATGAAAAATATGCGAAAAATGTCATTGCCAAGTATGTCTGTATTTCAGTTGTTCTGCCAGTCTGTCTGTCTGCATTGATATGAGAATCTTGTTGCTTTTTCTGCTGCCATTTTGTGTGTCTGACATTCACAAAACTTTTATTCGAAAACTTTGAATTGCCTCCTTTACGATGATGCTAATGGGAGGAAGGGTGCCATGTGGTAAGCTTTGTGGTATTGCGACAAATTGTTACAATTGGCAACAGTAAAAGCTGTAAACAGTAAAACTGTAAAAGCAACAGAGAGACATTGTAAAGCAAATCGGGTAGTAATTGACAGCAGTGCAAGTGGTAATGATTACAATTTCAAATGTGATATGCTTGGGTTTGGTAAAATTCAAAAACGTTTCTTGTAAATATTTGATTTTATGGGTATGGTGACAGCTTGAACTTGTATTTCGATTGATAGTTAATATTGGGAAATATGTAAGAAATGACTATTTGTAAGAACAAATTTAAAATTGCTATAAAATCAAAAACGTTTTTATCGGTTTAGGTTTGGTATGTTTGTCCTGCAAACCATTTAAGATAATTTTTAAATTTGATATAATAATGATATATTTTAGATATAAAATTCAAAGTATTTGAGAAATTATTTATGTCTTCTTTAGAATTTATGTCAAAAAAAAAAATGTCTAAACAAATAAAATTTGTTTATCGAAAACAAAACTATTAACGATTTCATTTCGATATCTATAACGATAAAAACAGCGATATCATTCTAAAAGGTATCGAAAACTATATCGTTTTTGTATCGTTATAGAGAATCGAGCGTCCAAAAATAATATCGTTTCGATATTTAAGAAAATTTATGACGACTCTTGGTTTGAAAGTTATAAATTCTAGATAATATCGTCGTTATAGAACGAAAAGTCACCAAATACATTTTTATAATAATAATAGTTTGGCGCTGCAGTCCTGTATAGAACTTCGGCCGAGCTCTCTCACCATTTTGAGCTGTGCGTGTTATATTTGTACTCAAAGTGGTGGGACCTACAGTTTATTGCCAAATCCGAACGACGGGTGAGAGCTTTTCATAGCCAATGTTTTACTCTCGTAGGTATGCCATTTATTGACGAAAGGTTGCGCGGTATAGAAAAATGTTTCTATGAAAAGATGTTGTTAGCCCCAGTCCAGTTTTGAACCGGGGTCCTTTCGGCTCGCAGTCCAACGCACTAACCACTGAGCTACCGCGGCTACATTTTTATGAAAAACTTAAATTTAGAGTTTGTTGATTAATATTATTAAAAGTAATTGATACTTTTTTAAAGTTGAAATACGAGTTGATAGATTAACATTTTCTTATCATGTGGTAAAAAAATTGAGATCATCGATTAAAAACTGACAGATATATAAAGATGTTTGTAAATGAATATTTGGCATTTTGAAAATGTATTTGGTGACTTCTACAACGACGATATAAAGTGAACATTTTTTGCTTTTTAAATATTAATTTGCTAAATATATATAAGTAATATATAAAATCATATAATTGTAATTTAACAAATAAAAATATGTTGCCTTGATTTAATTTATTATTTATAACTTTAAAACCAAGAGTTGTAAGCCCTTTTTTTCACTAAGTATTACGTATTTTTTTTATTTTTTTAAAATTATTTTGCTTGTAACTCACAAACACATTTTTTTACGCTTAAAAGCAGATTTTTGAATAGTAACGAAAGGTTTTTAGCCGGCCTCAGCAGTCCAGAGGTAGCGCGCTGGACTTGCATTCTGAAGGTCTCGGGTTCGAATCCCGGCTTGGGCATGGGCGCTCGTGGCGACATTAACTACAAAATTGTAGGGAATAGATTTCACAGTACAATGGATATAGTGTGTCGGAGTGCTGTGGAACTTAGTAGATATTCCAAAAAAAAAAAAAAAAAAAACGAAAGATTTTCTGCATCTAGTATCGAAAAGATGATTTTATTTGTTTCTTTTGTTGGAATTTTTAAAATAAAAGAACACCAAAATAATGGGAAATTGAAAAATGGACTATAGCTTTAAAACTAGAGCCAATTTATCAAAACTGAAGGGATTTTCGGAATCAGGGTCACAAATGTATTCAATATTTGTTAAATATAAAAATTTGAATTTTGTCGGGCAGTGTTTTTATTACGGTATGTCTTAGGGTATTTCTTACGGTGTTCAATAGTAGTTTTGGTTTTAAAAATAAAACACTATTTTAAATATAATCCAGATTTGGTCACGATGAAAATCATTGCATAATATATAAGCGAATGCCCTTTTAATAGTAAAATATCCTCAAAATACAAATTTCTTCTTGTTAATACCAACTTCAATCTAGCCCATGATGACATTTTAGTTAAAATAATTTATTTATTTGTTCAAGAACTCTTCAGAAACCCACAATTGGCATTGACACTCGTCAGCGATAATTCGCAGTTCGTGTACGACAAACATTTTAAAAGGCATTTTTAAAGAGCCTCCCTGTAAAACCCCTTTCCACTGTATTCCAACTACATCGCCGTACTTTAACACGCACAATTGTCAGCAGCTTTGCATTACGATTTAATTTAAATTCATTAAATTCGAACATTCACGAAATTATAAGCAAAATTAATGTTGGCTCCAACATAATGGAACTCTATTGTTATGTGTGCTGCTGCTGTTGGAGCCGTTGAACCAATGCTGCCTTTCAATTCACCCAATTCAAACCCAGTCCAAACTCAAACCCAGTCCTTTCTCGCTATCGGTTCACACAACACTGCGCCACACACAGCCTACAATAAGTTTGAACCCGAACGTGCGACTGTCGCTTTTCATACGCGCACCCGTCCCACGGGTACTTGTTGCAGTTGTCACTCCCTGCTTTCCTCGAGTTCCGTGCCCTGTGCCCTGCCAGCTCCTGCTGTAAGCATGCATAGTGATTCGGAATCCTGATTATGTTTATTATATGCCTTGATTATGCTGCCTTGGTGCTGCTTTTGTTACTGATGACGCTGTTGATTATTTAAATATCATTAACAAATTACTTGCGTAGGTAATATGTATTTGGGTTTGAAAATTTGTATGCTGTAATTGTGGAGATGTAGCCCATAACTGTGTAAAATGTACCCGACGGGAATGAAGCCTATCGCATCCATCGCACGAACATTAGGTGATACCGTGTGACATTTTGTATGTGGGGTGTTCGGGAATGGGGCTGGTAAATGCACGTGTTTGAAGATATTCACTGTTAATGTTAGGTTATAGAAAATTTTATTGTGAAAAGTAATTTTTATATTTATTTTACAAAAATTTACATCTTCTTGTATAATAATGTTGCCCATTTTCTATCAGCAAAATCAAACTTTTACCACATTTTTTAATTTTTCAGTATCACAATCAATTTTAAAATATTTATAGGTTTGGACTTATTTTTTTAAACCGAAATTTTAAAAAATTTAGGAATATCTTTCAATGGTATTCAGTTTCCCATTTACCACCATCAAAATCAAACTCTTTACACATTTTTTAATTTTTCAGTATCACAATGAATTTTAAATTATTTATAGGTTTGGTCAAATACTTATACTCGTTTAGAATAATTATATTTATTTTGTAATAACGAAATTTTCAGGGACGCGCCCATTAAACTTTTTTTTTATATAGTTTCTATCCCAATTTTAAAAAACCCTTACGTGGTTTTTTAAACTTTTCTTAAAATTATGTTGTTTTAGTTTTACTTATGGATTTAAGAAAAAAAAAAACAGTATCAAACTTAATTTTTGAATTATTTATTACAGGGACTAAAACCCTTTGGAATATCGGTTCCGGTTCGGGTTCCGAAATTTTTAAAATTGTGGTTCCCGTTCCGATTCTGATTCCAACCAAAATATTATATGTTTTTCGATTCCGGTTCTATATGTAAATTTTAAAAATGTCTGTAAGATTGTACATAAATCGGTAGAAAGCACGATATTTGGTTGATGGACGAATTAACTTTGAGATAGTGTGCATTAAAACGAAGTCGAATAGGACGGGAGTACACACGGCTTGATAAAAACATATTAAACCTATTTTAATACCCAGAAACTCAGTGCTTAAGAAATCGAATAGATAAAGAAATATTTTTGATTAGACATCTGCATACAAGTATTTTAAGTTCTCTCTGCAAAATATGCACTACTGCACTCTACTCTATTGAATGCGTTTTGCAAAGGCAGTTTACAGTTATATAGTGTAGTCTCTCCAGCGACTCTCTTCAGCGACTTACACTGCAGTATTTGTTTCATTGCTGTCAAGTAGTGTTAAGACATATTTTCTAAAACATTCTATATTTTGAAAAACAAAATAAAATGACACTACTGTCGCTGAAAATTCAACAAGTAAGTCAGAAATTCAGTGCTAAAGACAACCAATAGATAAAGAAATATTTTTTTTTTAGACATTTGCACACATGTATTTTAAGTTCCTCTGCCAAAATTCGCTCTACAAAATTGCACTACTGCACTCTACTCTATTAAGTGTATTTTGCAATGGCAGTCTACAGTCATATAGTGAAGTTTCTCCAGCGATTTTTAAGGATATGTTGATCGAACAAATTAGATAAATGCCATTATATGTTATGACATATTTAATTTTGTATGAAGTAAGTTCGGAATTGAGACTCAAAATAGTTTTGTTTCTTCTGTAAAATTCATTTTGTAAGAGGTATTCGAAAATGCAGACAGGTGGTTTTGCAGTATCAAATACCTCTTCACTATAACTACGACTTGGTTGTGTTTTGTTTTGACACTACTTGTGCGTAGTTGTTCATTTGATTTTCCCGCATTGAGTCGGTGACAGTAAATGTCTTGAAATAAAATTAATGTCTTGAAGTGGGTTTCAAATGTATTTGCACAGATGTCTACTTTTTATCATATCAGATATATTGCAATTGGTTGTATTCGGTGCAGAAATTCTAAAGTAGGACTTGTCACCTATGTCAAATATTATTCCATCTCTTGTAGAAATTTTACTAAAACCATGATTGAAATTTCTCGAATACTGTGATCAGAGTATTCAAGAAATTAAGTTAAAATATAGAATAAAAATATGCATATATTAGACATATATTTAGGAATGTGTCGAAAGTACGAGTTATGTACAAACAATTTAAAATCGATGTTTTTTTGAATTTTGATTTAAAATGAGCTTTTAAAAGTCACCAAATACATTTTCAAAATGCCAAATATTCATTTACAAAAATCTTTATATATCTGTTAATTTTAAATCGATGATCACAATTTTTTTACCACATGATTATAAAATGTAAAGCTACCAATTGATATTTCAAATTTAAAAATGTATAAATTACTTTTTATAATATTAATCGACAAACTCGAAATTTAAGTTTTTCATAAAAATGTACACAGAGAGAAAAACTACTGTATTTAAGTATGAAAAAGACTTAGAATAGCACCATCCCAAATTCGACTAATATTAAGTCCGCACTGACTTAAGTTAAGTTCGCACAGGCTTAAGTTAAGTCCGCACAGACTTATATTAAGTACGTACATACTTAATATAAATCTGTGCGGACTTAATGTTAGTCGAATTTGGGATGGTGCTATTCTAAGTCTTTTTCGTACTTAAATACAGAATATTGTTTTTTCTGTGTAGTTGGTGACTTTTCGTTCTACAACGACGATATATTTGTTATATTAAAAAAAAAACCTGATCACTGTAAATCTCAAAAGAGATCATTCCAGAAATATCAGTCTTGGCACGATATCTTCCGATTTTGATGAA
Organism: Dryomyza anilis; assembly: GCA_951804985.1. Classification (NCBI taxonomy): domain Eukaryota; kingdom Metazoa; phylum Arthropoda; class Insecta; order Diptera; family Dryomyzidae; genus Dryomyza; species Dryomyza anilis. The sequence continues at coordinate 121,854,302 of OX638130.1, read as the reverse complement.
AACTTTTAAAGAAATAGTCATCGAGAAATATAAAAAAACTCAAAATACTTAATGAAATGTTGATGTATTTTTAAAATACTGTTTAATGTAATGAACATAAAAAATTTAAAACAAAAAGAAAACATAAAAATTTGAAATACAAAATTAAAATTCTATATTCCATACCTTAAACCTTCCTAACTGACATAATATAGGTATTTATGTACGGCTGCATGTTTGATAATTTGAATTCGCATGCTAATCTGATTAAAAGCATTTATCTCGTGATGTCGCCAACGTGGATACTACGTTTATTTAATATAATTGAATTATGTGCATTATATATCTATACTCTACCTCATGCAAAATCATACTAAACCACCCAACGCCGACCTAGAATTTAGATTATGTCCTTTAAGTGATCACTTGTAAACGAATAAAGTTTTTATTACTTTATTTCGCTAATAAAATGGAATGTTTAGCTCATTATCGCGTTGTTGTTTTTCCAGTTTATTTTTGGTTTTCCTCTTGGAAATTTTCATATTTCGCATTGTTAACAGAAGTGAAGCATTTGTGCTGTTTTTTCACTCCTCAGGCAAATAAGCAAAAATAATGAATGACGCTGTTGCCACCTTTTTGTAACGCATTGTTGGCGCGCGCGCCCGCATATTTTTTGGAAGGAGCGAAATACTATAGTAATAAAATAAAAATAATATAAATGATAAAGAAATAAAGCACGGAAGGAAGCCAACGAATAACAAGCGCCAAGTGTTGACAATGAAACGTTTGGCTGGTGTGGGTTTTAAAAATAAGTACTCGGTTTTTTGTAATGATTTAACAAGGTGATATCAGAACTATAGTAAAACTGCAGTGATTTTTAGTGGTAATGAAAAGTTTAATAAAAAGAAACGTTGAAGTGCATTTTTTTTAATTAATGTTTTTATATTAACAGTTAAATTTAAACTTCCGGTTGAAATCAAAACTCGATTCTATTGAATTAGTATTTTTTTTTGATCCCGACTACGATTTTTCTTTATAAAATAAACGTATTTCATTCGTATTCATTTTGTTTAAGTTATGCAAAACGAATTCAATTCAATTTGGGTTGTTGAATATTCGAATACCGATCGAAAATGAATTTTAAAACATGTTCGATTTTAATATAATCTGCTTCGCCAATTTTTTCGTTACATTTTTAAATTAAACTTAGTTTAAACCATATGTCATTTTGTCTATTGTCAATTTATCATAAATATTTGAAATATCATATTAACGGATTAGTAATGGAATCTCTATCTGCAAAATTTTACGACATTCAAACGATTTGATTAGAAACGATGAACGTTTTAGAAATGTAGAAGAGTTTAAACTCAGTTTAAACGTGTACTGTAGAACTGAATCTTTAAAGTATTGAAATATAATAAAATTAAAATAATATAAATAATAAAGAATTAAAACACGATAGCCAAAGAATAAGAAATGTCAAGTTTCGACAATGAAACGTTTAGCTGGGGTGTGTTTTAAAATAAGTATTCGTTTTTTTAAGGTATTGAAAAAGTACTACGATTTTTAGTAGTACCGAGAACTGCATTGAATAGAAAACTTTAATTTTAAATATTTTAAACATGGTTTTTCATCTTCAATAAAGTGTTTTATTTTATATTATCTGACTAGTTCAAACTTTCAATCGAAATAAAATTTAAATTCGGTTGAATTTGTTTTTTTTTGGTTCCAAAATTATATTTTTCATATAAAAAATCAACGTACAGCATTCGTGTTTATTGATTTAAAGTTTTTTTTTGTAACGAATTCAATACAATTTTACGGTCAAATTCCAATTTTCGCACGAATTTCAAATAATATATCATCACTGTCATGCCAAAGGGGCGAATGTGCATTTTTAAAAATGTTGGGAAATCAAATTTTAAAGTTTGAAGTGCTTTAAAATTTAGCAAAATTTATAATTTTTCAATTTATGTTATTTTGGTTCATTTCTCAATTATTATAACGCATGTAAAATATCTTTAGATTTGGACAACCTACTGAATTATAAATACAGATTTTGTGAGACTATATCCTGATCAAAACGCAAATAATTTTGTTTTTTATGCTATAACTTTTAATTAGCGCAAGATAAAATAGTAATGTAAAGGCATTAATTGTTTGATTTTAAAGTACCTATCTATTGGCATCATTAATTAAATTATTTTGTCGAAAATTAATTAGCCATTTGTTATTTGCAGGAAAAAATGTTTGAAAAATATTTTTAAATAATGATGCCAATCGATAGGTGCTGAAAATAATGAATACCTTTACACCACTATTTTATCTTGCACCAATAAAAAATTATAGCAAAAAAACGAAGAAATTGAAAATCTTGTCATGCCAAAAGGGTGAATCATTTCGTTTTTTTGCTATAACTCTTTAATGGTACAAGATAAAAAAGTGATGTAAAGACAATTATTGTTGGTTTTCAAAGCACCTATCGATCTGCATCATTAATTAAAAATATTTTGTCAAACATTAATTTGCCATTTCTTATTTGCAGGAATTTTTTTTGTCAACATATTTTTAAATAATGATGCCAATGATTCTTTGAAAACAAACAATAAATGCCTTAACACCACTATTTTATCTTATACCAATAAAAAGTTATGGCGAAAAAACGAAAAGATTCCCCCTTTTGGCATGACAAGATTTTCAATTTTTCAAATTGGTCCTTTTGGTTTTGTCTCTTGTGGCTAGAAATATCCATCAAATGTCAAAAATTGCACATTCACCTCTTTGGCATGATGTAAACAAACGTTTTTGAATTCGATGCCTCAGTACAAAAATTTGTTTGACTTCAACGATTTGAATTTCTTTGAAAAACACATAGAATACAAAACCGTTTTTAATCGAATCGAAAGCCGGAACATGACCGTAAGTTGTCGATATTTGATTTTCAATCGATAGTGATATTCAGAACACACCCGAATATAAAACTATACAATAAAACTATAAAAATAATGTCTATTAACATCCCATACAACAATTCTATATAATTCGCGGGTGCTGATTTTAACTGCATACTCTACTTGTTCATATCACGTACCCTCTTTAAGAAAAATTTATATTTATGCCACTTCCAGTCACTTGTTAGAATAAAAAAATACGGTACTTTACAAAAGTAATTTTCAAAATAAACTTAAAGGTTGTTTTATAATTGCCAAGACTAATTTTATTATATAAACTAATACTAATATTTCAAAAGTTGTTCAAGATATGAGAATCTAAACTTGATAAATTTTATTTTAGACCTATCTTTTGTTATTTTTTTCTAATTTAGGCGCTAAAGATTAAAAAGAAAGTAATTTTCTTTTATCAAGAAAATAGTCCAAACTAACATTAAAAATTAATAACATTGTTCTATCTGTTCTACTTTTTAAAATATGCGCTTTCAAAAAAATATACCCATTTTTTGTTTACCCATTTTTTATACCCATAGAATAATGATACTGAAATAAAAATATGATACGCTATTAAAATAAAAAAAAAGACAAACTGAATTTGCCTATATTCTCATAAATGAAAACAAAATTTTATTATAATAATTATTTCAGAATTTTCTTTGAATATTCACCATTGTTATACTGACTCCATTATTGTATTTTCAAAATCCTAATATGATAAAGAAAATAAATTTCTTTTTTTTGACAAAAGTATTTTATTGATAATTTAAGCTACCTTTAAGAAGACTTCTTTTTTTTTCTATTGTGTCCAATTAATGAAATGCTAATATGCTTATATGAAATAAACCCGGTATGTGTGTCTACTATTATTTGCAAAAAACCTCCAACCGCAATTATTAAACTTTTGGTGTTGTCAACCCTCCGGCTTTGCGCCACGCTACGTCACGTCACGCCACACTTCCCCAACTCATGCACGCACGCACTCACCCAGCAACCCAGTGTCATAAAAATATTTATGGCTTTTACATTATGTCGCTTTCAAAAGGAAGTTGGCAAACAATGAAATGTTTTCACCGCGCAACGTTTTAGCCCAAAAATATTTGTGTTATTGCGTTGAGATGTCATTTAGCAAAACAGGATAATTAAATCGTTTTGTGTGCTTACCATGAACATAATGATAAATGCGCGAACGCGTGCGGCAGGTGACGCACAAATAATTGTTATTTACTTAAGTACAAAATATGTCGTATACTTGAAGACTTCCTGTGTTTGCCAACCCTCCTGGTGTCCGTCCGTCCGTCTTACTGTTGCTGTCGGTGATTTTGATTATGTGGTAAGGCGCCTTAGGAGGGATATACATATCTGCAAAGAGAACGGTAAACATATGATTAACAAATATATTTTAAAGTGATTTAAATTAAATAAGTATTTATTTGATAAATATTCTATAAATCATAATGGTGAGTATACTCAGTAGAAACAGTCACATTTAGTTCCTACTTCAAGTATTAATTGTTGTTCATATTAATTTAAAAGTTTTCTAATGAATTTTTTAGTATTACATTATTTTATAGTAAATTCAGTACCATTAATTTAGTTGTTTCAATATTATTATATATTATAGTTTCAAAATACTATTAAGTTTGCAGTCAGAAGAAAAAGTCCAATTAAGTTCGTACTTAATAGTAGTAGGACCATTGATTTTATGCTTCAAGCATTAATCTTTTTTCAAAATAATTCAAAAGTTTTCTAATGAATTTTATAGAATTTCATTTTATTATAGTAAATTGAGTACCATTAATTTAATAGTTTCAATATTATTAAATATTTTATAATAAAAACTATTAAAATTATAAGAAAATACTATTAAGTTTGTAGTATTTTAACAATTAGTTTTATAAATTTATCTCATTGTTTAAATATTACTATATTGTTATTTACTTATGGTATAGATACTATTGTTTTAATGTGTTTTACAGTATTATGATCGTTTTGTGCATCATTCTGCGAAAGTCAAGTTAACAAATACAGAAAATCAACTTAAATTTTATCAATAAGTCTACAATAATTCAAATGAGAATTTATCATGCTATTAATTTGACAGTCATATCGTCACTGTCATGCCAAAGCGGCGAATGTGCATTTTTAAAAATGTTGAGAAATAAAATTTTAAAGTTTGAAGTGCTTTGAAAATTAGTAAAACTTATTTTTTCCAACGCATTTTGTTATTTTGGTTCATACATCAAATATTATAACGTATATAAAATATATTTGGATTTGGACAACTTACTGAATTCTAAATATGGATTTTGTGAGACTATATCCTGATCAAAACGCAAATATTTTTGTTTTTTATGCTATAACTCTTTATTTGCGCAAGATAAAATAGTGATGTAAAGACATTTATTGATTGTTTTTAAAGCACCTATCGACTGGCATCATTATTTAAAAATAATTTTTCAAATATTAATACGCCATTTGTTAATTGCAAGAAAAATGTTTGGCAAAACATTTTAAGTAATGATGCCAATCATTACGTGTTTTAAACATAAACAACTAATGCCTTTACACCAATATTTTATCTTGCACCAATAAAGAGTTATAGCAGAAAACCGAAGATATTTGAAAAATTGAAAATCTTGTCATACCAAAAGGGCGAATCTCCTCATATTTTTGCTTTAATTCTTTATTGGTGCAATATAAAATAATGTTGAGAAGGCATTTATTGTTTGTTTTCAAAGCAACTATCGATTGGCATCATTATTTAAAAATAATTTTACAAATATTAATTTGCCATTTGTTATTTGCCAGAAAAATGTTTGACAAAATATTTGAAATAATGTTTTACAGTCTCATTTCAGTTTCATTTAGAAAAGATGCTCAACTTATATACGTTTTGAGAAAAAATGCGTCATTCAAGTAAGATCGTTGAAAAAATGCTCTATTTTGCATCTTGAAAGAGCCTGTAATAATCTTAATCCTTAAATGTTGCCGAATCTTGTCGTGTAATCGGTTTTCCTGTACAAAATCCCGTTCTTGAATTATCGTGAAAAATATACAAAATTGACACATTTTTGCAAATTCTTTGAAAGACTTTGAAAAAAGAATCAAAACAGACCTTCCTGAATTAGAACGGACTCGATATTGACACATCTTAATCCTTAAATGTTGCTGAATCTTGTCGTGTAATCGGTTTTCATGTACAAAATCCCGTTCATGAATTATTGTGAAAAAACCACAAAATTGACTACACAATAGTTTGTCAAGAAATTTGTCAAGAATTCCCGCCATTAAAAATTTTTGAAAAAATATAAATTATATAATATATATTTTTATGTTGTGCGGATCACTATTTGGATTTAAAATATGTCAGACATAATTTATTTGGAATTAAAATCAATGTTATTTTGATTATTTTTATTTTTCACATTCAATTTACAATCTAAATTCGTGAGCCTGAGCCTAACATGAATCTGGGTCTTTATTGGGAACCAACATAATACTCAGCAATCATAGAATAACTACTGCAAATATATATTTTTTTGCCACAATCATGTCATAGTCATATTTTGATCTGCGTGCTACATTATATTTTTTTGTATTACACTCAGAAAAAAATACTATTAAAATTGGTCAATAGGACAGTTATTGATTTAATAAGATACAAAAAAAAATATTTTATCATATAAACATAAAAATTATTTAATAGTATTTTGTAGTCATTAATATTATTTAACTACTAAAAAATTACTATATCCTATCCCTAGTAGAAATTTTGGTAGGGCCATGGTCATGAAGTGATCATGTCATTATTTAAGATGATCGGGATATGACGAGGCCCATAATGTCCTTGTAACGCTGTGTCCTGATCATGTATTGACGTCAGGCCATAATCATGTACTGATCGGGCAATTCCCCATTTTATTATTTACCCGACAATAGCCTTGTCAGAGCCCGAGCATAATAGGGTTTCTCTCATTAAATCTCGATCATTGCCTGATGCTAATTTTGTTATGAGGAACAAATAATGTAGCTATGTTCGGGTACATTGACTATTTAGATAATGTAAACCCTGGTATGGTAAGCATGTTAAGGGCATGCAAAGGCAATGATCATATTTTCTCTAATAGGGCTTACCCAACGAAAACCCGATCATTTCCCCATGGCGCATCGGGCAAATTTCTACTAGGGATGGAGTGTAGAAAGAATTATTGCTTTTTTTTACATTTTTGCCATTCTTCCCAAAACTAAACATTTCGGATGTTGTTGCTGCTGCCATAAAACCCACTAATTCACTTAAAATCAAATAAAATTTAATTTTTAACTACCGTCTATTTGTCTTTTTCTATCTTTTCTCTCTTTTTTTTTAGTCTGTGCGAAAAGGAAATGTTGACAAGCTGCTCGTTCACCAGCGTCGTTGCACAAAATAAATATTTAAATGTTCCCTTTTGGAATGGATCTCCTTGCGTGTGTCTGGACGGGCTTTGCATGTTTGCGTCGCTTTCTATTAACGCGGTAGGGTTTTATATGGTGTTGTTTTTCTTGTTGTTGCTGTTGTTGTTTTTGTTAACGTATAGTGCAAAGTTCTAACAATAACAATGAAACCTCACAAAGCTGTTTGTGCTGCTAGCGGCCAAACAAAATACAAAAAAAGCAGGACAAGATGCGACATTTAAGGTAAACATTTGAAAAAAAAAAAATAAAAATTTAAAAAATACAATATGCAGGTGACCAAAGGCGAGTCAGGCGGCGAACTTGTGGCGAACTTCGGTACTTTGGTCCATACCAAAGTCTACGACTGGCTGTGTGTGGTGTGCGCTGTAACAATATTTTTCCGACTGTCCCATTGCATCAAAGTTAATTTATCTCTTTCAAGTGTTGCCAACTATGGAGTTGAATTTATTTTTTCATTCGTATATTATTCTTCATTTGTGTGGCTTGAAGTAAAGTGAGAGTTTTTTTTTTATTTTTTATTTTATGGGCGTCTTCAGGGGCGGAATGTGCAAATACGAGGGCCGGTCTATAAATATTTCATTTGTCAAAGTAGAAATAAAAGCATAGGTACAAATAAATTTTATTGATTTGTTAATACATACTAAAAATACTATTGTCGAAGTTCCATAGAGAAGGCCTATTTATTTACATATCTCATAGGATCTATAGATAAAGGTTCTGACAGAAAAAATGTCGATGTACCAATTTGGCATAACTGCTCCGACTGAAAAACGAATATTTTGTGGATTTTAGAGATCAATGTAAATAAAAATGACAGATTTAAATTGTTACATAGGTTAAAATTATTCGATACATGGATTTGAATATATTTAAGTGATATTTTGTGTGAAAAAATAGTATTTAAAAAAAAGAAAATCGTCGAAAATCGATATACAATTTTGTGGGTCAGTATTTTTTTAAAGATAAAAAACGATAAGATTTTTTATCCCAGACTAGCAATCCAAACAATTTATTATCGATAGTAAAACTATTATCGAAAATGAATATGATTTTCTTTAAAATCTAAACCAATCTCGATATCGCATATTAGATGTTTAGAAAATGTCGGCTTATTTTTGAGTATTTATATCTCGAGATCTATATGTGTTCCATTATTGTACTTTGACTTTTTAGTCAGCAAATCTCTTCGATTTAAAAACAGATTTAAATTTTATCGGACTCTCAAGTCAAGCGCTATATTGATTTGCTCAAAGGAGGGATATTAGAAATATCGTCAGATCACCTTATGGCGAATTTTAAGTTCAGGGGACAATCTAATTAAGTCACAGAATTTTTATTTTTTTTATTTTGTAAAGTCAAATGATTTGTGGCGAGTCTGCCCCTGGATTTTTCATTATTATGTTTGGTCATTTGTTGACATTGTTTTTTTTTTGTTCTCTGTGCTTCTAACCCCGCAGGTTGCGGATTACGCTTCGCTGCAAAATTGGTGAGTTGGTTAAAGGATCGTAAAAAGGATTTAGCAGGACAAGAATAAGCACAAGATAATGCAATAAAACATATGAAGGTGGACAAATAAAAGATCTGGCAGACAATTTAATTCAATTGATACGAAATGATTTAAATGTTGTGGTTGAGTTTTTTTGTTTGTTTTGTTTTAAAACTAAATTCAATTTCAGAAATAGCAATGAAATAATTTTCTAGGAAATAACGCACAATAAAAAAATAAATATTCTAAAAAAAATAAAAAATAAATAAATAAAAAATAAATAAATGAAAAATAAATAAATAAAAAATAAATAATAATGAACAATAATAAAAAAGCTCTAAAAATAAATATTCTAAAAAAAATAAAATAATAATAAACACGAATATAAAAAGCTCTACTCTACTCTAAAGATTTTATAAGAAATTTAAAGGAATAAAAAAAACTACAATTTTACCCCAATTAAACAGGGCGCAAAACCAATAAAAGAATGTCCATAATTAAAATTGAAATTGCTCTCAATGAAAATATCCCAAAAAGATTTAGAATCAACAATACATAATCCATTGTTAAAAAATTCACCCGACCAAAATTCACCCGTACAGACTTTAAACAAGGTTGAAACCGTAACCGAAATAAATATCCTTTTCAAACCATTTGATTTTTTAAACCGTAATCGTTATACAGAAAAGTCAGACCGTATCAGTCATATTTCGGCTTTGGCTCGAATGTAATACAAAATTTGTAAATCAACAGTTTTAAATTCAATGAAATGAAATAATTTTAAGTTATTCGGGATGTTCCAAAATTCTTTTCGATCTAAATACAAAAAGTAGACAATAAAAACTGAACCAAATTCGTTTTAAAACTTTAAAGAATAAAATTCGATTGATATAAGTTCATTATTATTAAAAATCGTATTTTGAAGCAGCAAAAAACGGTCGATTAGAAATTTGTATTCGATTTCGATTGGAAGTTGGAAAATGCTGTATTATATCGTCACTATCATGCTAAAGGGGCGAATGTGCAATTTTTGACATTTGCGTTTTTTTATATTTTTGAATGTACTTTTTCCTCAAGTATAGTGTACCAAAATCGTGTGTGGTTTTGTTGGATATTTCTAACCACAAAAGTCAAAACCGAAAGGGCGAATTTGATAATTTAAAAATGCCAAAAGGGCGAATCTTTTCGTTTTTTCGCCATAACTTTTTATTGATACGAGATAAAATAGTGGTGTGAAGGCATTTATTATTTGTTTTCAAAGCACCTATCAATTTGCATCATTAATTAAAGATTTTTTTTTTGCAAATAACAAAAATTTGAAAATCTTGTATGCCAAAAGGGCGAATCTTTTCGTTTTTTAGCAATAATTTTTTATTGGTATAAGATAAATAGTGGGGTAAGGTCATTTATTGTTCGTTTTTAAAGCACCTATCGATCTGATTTTGTCAAACATTAAATTGCAATTTGTTATTTAAAGGAAAAAATATTAAGTACAAATATTAATTAATGATGCAGACTTTAAAAACAAACAAAAAATGCCTTTACACTACTATTTTATCTTCTAGCAATAAAAAGTTATGGCGAAAAAATGAAAAGATTCGCCCTTTTGGCATGACAAGATTTTTAATTTCTCAAATTTCTTCGTTTTTTGTTATAACTTTTTATTGGTGCAAGATAAAATAGTTGTCAAAAGGTATTAATTGTTTGTTTTTAAATCAAATATCGATTGGCATCATTATTTAAAAATATTTTGCCAAACATTTTTTTCTGCAAAAAACGAATGGCAAATTAATGTTTGGCAACATATTTTTAAATAATGATGCCAATACATAGGTGCTTTAAAAACAAACAATTAATGCCTTTACATTACTATTTTATCTTGCTCTATTAAAAGGTTATAGCATAAAAAACAAAAATATTTGCCTTTTGGTTTGCATCAGGATATAGCCTTACAAAATCTATATTTATAATTCAGTAAGTTGTCCAAATACATAAATATTGTATAGACGTTATAATAATTGATTAGTAAACCAAAGTAACAGAAAAAATTGAACAAAATCTAAATTTTGCTAATTTGTGAAGCACTTCAAACTTTAAAATTTGATTTCCCAACATTTTTAAAAATGTACATTCGTCCCTTTGGCATGACAGTGACGATATCATTTATGTAATAAAAAACATTTTATATTTAAAAATGAGAAAGTGGATTTTATGAAAACTTTATTGGATTTTGTCCGGGTTAATTTAGATTTTTGTAATACACAAATAGACACATATAAATGTATTTTAAACAGAATATAGCTTAATTAAAGAAAAAATTAAATATTCTATTAAAATGTGAAAATGTAATTAAGGGTGTATTTTATCTAAAACATATTTTTGTCAATATGGCATGGATAATTTTGAGGTTTATTTTATTTTATTTATAGCGTCAAATTTGCTGTTTTGTTTGGCATTTAGTATGTTTTACTAAATTTTGTCAAATTTTCACAATTTGTTGCACAAACATTTGGATGACTTGAAAAGGCGAAAAAGCTGCATAGTGCTGCCAAGGTAATAAAAAGGACAAGGGGCTCTCACAACACATAATGGACAGATGTACAAACAGACAGACAGACAGACAGACAGACAGACAGACAGACAGACAGACAGACATACGCATAATAATGCAGTTTTGCTGGCAACACTGTCAACAACATCATTACAACACAAACAACGCAACAGCAGCAATAAAGACAGACAGACATTTAGTTGGTCGGTCGGTCGTTCGTTCACACAGACAGCAATTCAGACAACAACGAATAACACACACACTCAGCCGCACATTAGCAAACAAATGTTGCTGTTATTACCTTCGAACAGCAACATCAGCAGCAACAACCACAGCATCATCAGCTGCAGCAACAGTTGCAGCAACAACAACAACAACCAGGCAAAACTTTACAAATGCCAATTAATTGTGGCTTAGAATGTAAAAGACAAATATTAACTTTTGGTTTTAGTGCGGTTTTAATTTTGATACGAATTATACATAAATTATTAGGTATATTTTGCAAATACTCTCACTTCTCTCCTCCCCTCCATTTCGCTCTCCATCTCTCACATACATATGTCTCATTGTTGTTTAGTTGAAGTGTCTGTGTTATTCAGAGCCATTGTTAGCCGCATGCACACTGATGACAGCAACATTTCGGTTGCTCTTTCAGTAGTTGTTGCATATTTCAGGGCGCCGAAATTTATAACTGTGTGAAAGTGCGAAGCATTGTTGTGCAATTAAAAAGCAGGAGGGCAGCTAATGAAAAATTTAATTTTTACTGAAAAATTAATTTTCAGTGAAAATTTAATTTTTAGTGAAAATTTTAATTTTTTAGTGAAAAATTTAATTTTTAGTGAAAAATTTAATTTTTAGTGAAAAATGTAATTTTTAATGAAAAATTGAGTTTTTAGTGAAAAATTTAATTTTTTTATGAAAAATTTAATTTTTAGTGAATAATTGAATTTATAGTAAAAATTGAATTTTTAGTGAAAAATTGAATTTTTAGTGAAAAATTGAATTTTTAGTGAAAATTTGAATTTTTAGTGAAAATTTGATTTTTTTTTAGTGAAAAATTGTTTTTTTAGTGAAAATTTGTTTTTTTTTTAGTGAAAAATGTAATTTTTAATGAAAAATTGAGTTTTTAGTGAAAAATTGAGTTTTTAGTGAAAAATTGAATTTTTTTATGAAAAATTTAATTTTTAGTGAATAATTGAATTTATAGTAAAAATTAAATTTTTAGTGAAAAATTGAATTTTTAGTGAAAAATTGAATTTTTAGTGAAAAATTGAATTTTTAGTGAAAAATTGAATTTTTTAATGAAAAATTTGATTTTTAGTGAATAATTGAATTTATAGTAAAAATTGAATTTTTAGTGAAAAATTGAATTTTTAGTGAAAAATTGAATTTTTAGTGAAAAATTGAGTTTTTAGTGAAAAATTGAATTTTTTGTGAAAAATTGAATTTTTAGTGAAAATTTGAATTTTTTAGTGAAAAATTGAATTTTTAGTGAAAAATTGAATTTTTATTGATAAAATGAATTTTTAGTGAAAATTTGATTTTTTTTAGTGAAAATTTGTTTTTTTTAGTGAAAATTTTAATTTTTAGTGAAAAATTGAATTTTTAGTGAAAAAATGAATTTTAGTGAAAAATTTAATTTTATAGTGAAAAATTTAATTTTTAGTGAAAAATTTAATTTTTAGTGAAAAATGGAATTTTTAGTGAAAAATTGAATTTTTAGTGAAAAATTAAATTTTTAGTGAAAAATTTAATTTTATAGTGAAAAATTATTTTTTAGTGAAAAATTGAATTTTTTAATAAAAAATTTAATATTTAGTGAATAATTGAATTTTTAGTGAAAAATTGAATTTTTAGTGAAAAATTGAATTTTTAGTGAAAAATTGAATTTTTAGTGAAAAATTGAGTTTTTTAGTGAAAAATTGAATTTTTTGTGAAAAATTGAATTTTCAGTGAAAAATTGAATTTTTAGTGAAAAATTGATTTTTTATTGATGAAATGAATTTTTAGTGAAAATTTGATTTTTTTTTAGTGAAAAATTGTTTTTTTAGTGAAAAAATGAATTTTAGTGAAAAATTGAATTTTTAGTGAAAAATTTAATTTTTAGTGAAAAATTTAATTTTTAGTGAAAAATTGAATTTTTAGTGAAAAAATTAAATTTTTAGTGAAAAATGAAATTTTTAGTAAAAAATTTAATTTTATAGTGAAAAATTTTTTTTAATTAAAAAATTGAATTTTTAGTGAATAATTGAATTTATAGTAAAAATTTAATTTTTAGTGAAAAATTTAATTTTTAGTGAAAAATTGAATTTTTAGTGAAAAATTAAATTTTTAGTGAAAAATTAAATTTTTAGTGAAAAATTTAATTTTATAGTGAAAAATTATTTTTTTAGTGAAAAATTGAATTTTTTAATGAAAATTTTAATTTTTAGTGAATAATTGAATTTATAGTAAAAATTGAATTTTTAGTGAAAAATTGAATTTTTAGTGAAAAATTAAATTTTTAGTGAAAAATTTAATTTTATAGTGAAAAATTGAATTTTTAGTGAAAAATTGAATTTTTAGTGAAAAATTGAATTTTTAGTGAAAAAATGAATTTTAGTGAAAAATTTAATTTTTAGTGAAAAATTTAATTTTTAGTGAAAATTTGAATTTTTAGTGAAAAATTGAATTTTTAGTGAAAAATTAAATTTTTAGTGAAAAATTTAATTTTATAGTGAAAAATTATTTTTTAGTGAAAAATTGAATTTTTAGTGAAAATTTGAATTTTTAGTGTAAATTTGAATTGTTCGTGAAAAAATGAATTTTGAGTGAAAAATTGAATTTTTAGTGAAAAATTTAAATTTTTAATTTAAAAATTGAATTTCACCTGATCCGCTCCTGTGCAGCACATGTGTTCTTGCGTGTGCTTCTCATTTGTTCTGCTCGAATTTCACATTTTATTAACGTCATCATAAAATTTGCTCAACTAAATATGAACAAAATTATTGTTAAACATTGTGCTGTTTGCGTGTTTAATTTGCCAAACACCAAAATTGATTTAAATGACTGTTAAAGTTGCCAACAGCATCAGTAACAACATAAAATAGTTGACATTTATTTGACTCTAGTGCTAAGGATAACGACTCAAAAGTGAGTGTTTATAAGAGTGGTCATTTGTGTGGTTAATAGAGGATCTTTGTTTGACTTACTAGGAAAATGTGTCAATTTTAAGAGTAGACCCTATACCATTTATCGTAATACAAAAACTCCTTTGTTCTTTTTTCTTTTATACGATTATCAAGAGCTTTTGTACAAAAAAACCTTTTGAGTCTCATATTATAAAACCCAATCTGCACATTTTCGGTTACTTTATTTGTTTTGTATTAAATGTGCTAATGTATATCGGGTCCTCTTTTTTTTTGTTTGTGCTGCTGCTCCTTTTTCCATATTAAGTAGTAACAATAATTATGTTGTCTAATGGAAATTTCCCTCTATGCACAATAACGTCATTATAACGTAATATAAAATAACGTAACGTAATAATAATATTCCGCAATCTGAGGCGCACTCGATACGCGGTGGCTGAGGGTGCAATTGTAGCAGGGCGCTAAAGAATGGGGGGCGACATTTAATAAAAAAGTGCTATCGACAAAGAGCTCAAAGTAAAACCAACAGTTTACATTTATTTTGCACAGAGTTGCCCTCTAATTTGACTTACGCATAATTTGGCCAGAAAACACTTAGGGGCGGGGTGGGGCGGTGCGCGCACAAACGTAAAAACAGCAACCTTAAAAAATGCAAATTGAAGTGAAGCGCTGAAGTTAGCTGCTTTTAAACTACTTATTTTTTAAGCAGAAGCTGCCATAGAGTTTACTTTATCTTCAAGTTCCCTGGGGGGCGAAATAAACAAGCACAAATAAGTGGGCTAAAGAGCGAAGATGAAACCTTTCTTTACCGCGCTGGCAACACTGACAAGAGCAGCCAACCAACCCAACCCAACAAACAGTAGTCGCCAACACTACAGGCGACTGTGACGGCAGCCCACAAGTAAATATTAATAATAAGAGGACCGTGCCACGTTGAGAAGCTGTTGCTTCTATCGGGGGGTGCTTAAAGCCGGGATGAAATGTTATCACTTTACAAAATTGCTCATTAGCACGTGCTAATACGGTATTTGAACCCAAACCTCAGTCACCACGCACCACCCAACCAACGACCAACGAACGCATCTTGAAAACTGGCTTCAAAGCAACCAACCCAATCTGTACCAAATCTGTATCGAGTGTGTGTTTGTGTTTGGAAGTGTTGCCACATAATCAGGATGCCGCATAGTCTGTATTTTTGGCATAGCCATCTTTGCCTCGTTTATTTGGCTGTGCAACGTTGCGTAGCTGTTGTTTTCTGCCCAGGGGCAGCATTTAAACAAATTCTCGGAAAATCATCCTTTGAAGAAACATTCAAGTTACCTCTACAGATGCTGCTACTACTTCTTATAGATTGGCATCAGTGGCGGACTGAGATGAAAAGGATTCAAATATATTTTAGTCGGACCTAAAAATAAAAACAGCTCCAATCCAGATATTCCTATTTTTGACTATTTTTTTACCCATCAATATTATTGTTTTCCTCTCTCTTCAAACCTTGTTTCAAACATATTTAGTTCCAGGCCGTAAAAAATAATCGACGTAAATATAGCAACCAATATTAATTGCATTCATTAATCAATACAGCAATGAAATAAATTAATTTAATAAAAACATTTGCTATTCTTCGTTATATAGGTAAGTGATTTCATTAAATAAGTGAATTTCATTGCTGGATTGATTAATGAATGCTATTAATATCGGTTGCTATATTTACGTCGATTTTTTTCTGCACATGTATCGATTATTCTTAACATAAGTCGACCATTTATCAATCAACAACAAAATCTACAAAATTTGGGAAATGTGTACATTTTTGTCTCGGGTTCCATCGGTTTGTCTTATGTTCCATGGAATGGAACCTAAAGCATTTTCAAATCTACAAGATAAACGAAATGTATGAAATTTTTGGTTCCTACGGTGCTTCAGATATATTCCGATTAATATATCGGCCATAGTTAATCTGAATCAACATTCCAGATAGAATCTACTGTGCTGTGTGTTCTCCATATCTGCAGTATTCTGTCAAAATTATCAGATTTTTGACTTTACAGTCCTAATAGATATATGTATAGGGCTTCTCTACATCTATGCGAATTTTCACTATAGATCATATCGTGAATTCCGTTAAATTTCTTTGGTAAGATTATTTATTTTTTGAAAAATTGAATATTAAATGATCGAAGAAGTTCAATTGACTTGTATGCTTAGTCCGCCTCTGGTTGGAAGCTTTTTCTTCAAAAATGTGTGCCCTGAAATTGTGCCGGGTCTCAGACAGCGTGACGACAACACAAGCCTTAAATATTTTATAATGATTATAAAATTGTTATTTTATTATCATTTATGGGGTAATTTCAGATTTCGTGTTTTTTGTAGAAAATTTGCAACAAACTTAATTTTGCAAAATTATTTTGTGCTTTCGTTAATACGTAACTCATCACCGTGACAATGTGTGAAGTTTGGTGGAAAATCCAAATCCCCACGATATTGTGTATTATTTTAATTATTTATGCTGCGTATGAGGGATCGCCTTCTGTTGGTGATGATAAGACAGCTTAACAATTTGTATAGCGTATGCCTTGCATAAAAATAAAAGTGAAAATTTTAAATTTATGGGTTGAGTAAAATTAATAGGGTTAATAGTGAAAGAGATATTTAATGGAATTGCGAAATTGTTTGGGATCAAATTTCCATTCCTAGGAATATATCATAACATTCTATGAAATTTATTTACGAATTGGAAAATGATCATCTTTAATATAAAATGTTGAAATTTTTTTATTATTTCACGATGTCATATATTAGAAACCACGTTTTCAATTCAGTATTTATCTGAATTTAACGATTTTTTTATAATTCTACAAACGTTTTGTCAAATTCTGAGATGTTGCTATCAAAGTATATATTGATGTTAAGACTGCATTGTTTGGGATATATTAACTGTTTCGAAAATGGTCATCTTTTATGTAAAATGCTTGAGCATATTTCTTAATGCAAGCTGCTATTAATCAGGAACTTCATTTTCAAAGGTTCTTAAATTCAGTATTTATATGAATTTCGAATTCATTGTATGGGATATATTTACTGTTTTGAAATAGTTATCTTTAATGTAAAATGGTTGAAGATATTTCTTATTGAAAGGAACCTCATTTTTTAACATCCTATAAACGTTTTGTCAAATACTGAGATGGTGCTATCAAGGTTTTATATCGAATTTAAGACCGCGTTGTATGGGATGTATTAATAATAATAGTTTGGCACTACAGTCCTATAAGAACTTAGGCCGAGCTCCATCACCATTTGGAGCTGTGCGTGTTATATTTGTACTCAAAGTGGTGGGCCCTACAGTTTATTGTCGAATCCGAACTAAAGAATATTTCTTATTTCAGGAACCTCGTTTGCAAAGGTTCTGAAAATCAGCATTTATCTTAGTTAAATCATGTTCTATCATTCTATGAAATTTCAACAACTTCTGAGAGCGCATTGTCAAAAAAAAATTTTGAAATAAATCAAATTTAGATATTTGTGATGTTATTTTTTGGTCAACACTTAATTGAAGTTTTAATAAAGCTGAACACAAAAATGTTTCAACATTCAGCTACTACAGCAATGTATGCCTGAAAAGCCACTAATAAACTTAATTAGGTAATTCATTTAAATTTTGTGAAATGCATCGAGCATCAGAGCAGCAGGCATCATGCGATGGCGACATGCAACGGTTGCATGGCATCGACAACAGCAGCAGCAACCGATGGCATAGAAAAACGTTTTACACAGGCTTTTGTCAGTCACACACACAATATCGAGACACACGCACACAAACACACTTAAATGCTATTAAAAATTTAATCGAATTAAAAAGTTTTTATTTTAGTTTGTTTGGCAAACAAAGGCATTGGTGTTTTTGCTGTTGTTTAGCGACAACATTTTACCTTTGTCACTGACAGCAGCAACAAGAGCAACAACAACAGCAGCAAGGACGAGCACTAAAATGGCAGCCTTAATTAGCAGCAGCTTCACCACAGGACATCGATGGTTTGGATGGTTTGTATGGTTTGGATGTTTTGTCGGTTGGTTGGTTGGTCGATTTGGTGCGCAGGTTGTCGTTGTTTGGTGACTGCATTCGATTTTAATGCAATTAAGTTGCAAATTACATTGTTTAGCAATATTGTTGCATAGGCCTCTAAACGCAGGCAATCGACTGACTGCATTGTTGCTGCTATTTGTTGTTGCTGCTGCTGCTGCTGTGGTGAGTGGCTTTTTGTTGAGCTGACTGTCTTTTAATTGAATTTTATGTTGCATTAAATACACAGAAAATGTTTGCTTATTAAATGAGTGCCTTTTACCTTTTATATTATTGCTTTTAATATTTAGTTGAAGTATAATTTAATTATAATTTGTTGTAAGTTGATATTTGCAAAGTAAATTCATTTAAAAAAAGTCTATCGAACACTGTTTATGTAATTCATTTTTTAAAACACTTTTTTTTTGCAGCAATATATTGCACTACTCTAGGAACACTTAACAACATTCAAAACGATTTTTCCAATCTTCCGGATTTTTTCCGAAATAACTATAAACATTAGTAACAAAGTCTAAATAGACAAAAATAATGTACAATATCTCAGCTATGTTTCTAAATAATAAAAAAAAAAAAATTGTACGAAAAAAATATTTTTAGAAAAAAAAGTTTTAATGATAATTTTTATTATGAAAAATGTATAAATTTTAGAAAAAAAAAAACTGTACATTTACAAATAAAGCACATTATCTCAGCTATTTTTTAAAATAATTTATACGCCAGATTCGCTGTCTTTTTTGAATTTCTATTTGAACCTCAACAGGTACCGCCGTTTTCTGTGCCGTTCGGATCGACCACTATTTATAACTTTTAATATACTGTACAGATTTCATAATATTTTGTAGGTGTTTAGCTCTGTTTAAATACTACACCCAGAAAAAAATATTATATAAATAATAGTTTAAATAATAGTTTTTGACCAATTTTAATGGGATTTAAGGACAATTTTTTCTGGGTGTACGTGCACAAAAATTAAGTAAATTTTAAACGTACGAATGTCCCCCCAGAACCCCAGGAAATGCCTTTTTGTCATTTTTCTGAAATTCGCGGTTTTATCCTGAATTTCACCAACTTTGTTTTGAAAATATGAATTAGCATTTTGTGAAAATCATTAAAGAGGCAATAATTTGAGATGAACCAAGTCAATCTTCACAATTATTTTTAGTTTTTTGCAATTAGTATCTAATTAATGTTTTTCCAGAACATAACACCAATTACATATCGTCACTGTCATGCCAAAAGGGCGAAAGTATATTTTCAATTTTAAAGTTTGAAGTACTTTAAAAATTTCTAAAATTTATTTTTTCTTTAATTTAAATTGTTTATTTTGGTTTAGTCATCAATTATTATAACGTATATAAAATATCTTTGGATTTGGACAAATTACTGAGTAGAAATATGGATATTGTGAGGCTATACCCTGGCCAAAACGCAAATATGTTTGTTTTTTATGCTATAAATCATTATTGGTGTAAGATAAAATAGTAATGTAAAAGCATTAAGTGTTTGTTTTCAATGTACTTATCGATTGGCATCATTATTTAAAAATAATTTTCCAAATATTAATTTGACATTTGTTATTTGCAAGGAAAATGTTTTGCAAAATATTTTTAAATAATGATGCCAATCGATAGGTACTTTAAAATCAAACAATTAATGCCTTTACAACAATATTTTATCATGCACCAATAGTTAGAGCAAAAAAAACGAAGAAATTTGAAAAATTGAAAATCTTGCCATGTCGAAAGGGCGAATCTTTTCGTTTTCTTGCTATAACTCTTTATTGGTGAAAGATAAAATAGTGATGTAAAGGCATTTATTGTTTGTATTCAAAGCAGCTATCGATTGGCATCATTATTGAAAAATAATTTGCAAAACATTTCTCTTGCATATGATAATTTTTTTTTTAAATAATGATGATGATCAATAGGTGTTTTGAAAAGAAACAATTAATCCTTTTAGACCATTGTTTTATCTTATACTAATAAAAAGTTAATGCAAAAAAACGAAAAGATTCACCCTTTCGGCATGACAAGATTTTCAATTTTTCGAATTCTACCTTTTGGTTTTGTCTTTTGTGGCTAGAAATAGCTAACAAAACCACTCACGATTTTGGTACAGTATACTTGAGGAATAACTACATTAAAAAATTAAAAAAACCGCAAATGTCAAAAATTACGCATTCGCTCCTTTGGCATGATAGTGACGATATCAAAACTACTATTTGTTTTTTCTTTATGCCATACTTTTTTAAAATATAAACATAGTTTGGTACTCTTTCAATATACTTTAATTTTTGGCAGTTAATACCATAACAAACATATTACAATCAAATTGAATCACATAGTTTCACGATCGGGAATTGACTGCCTTGTCAAGAACAGTCCAGTTACACGACAAAATGATCTGGCAATGATCATGTTTTCCCGAATAAAAATAAATTCTTAGCAGACATTTATCCTATTAGAGAGGGCAGGATTAAGAACAGATTTGGTCAGATTATAGCATTCTTTAAATAGTTTCCATTAATGGGCGGATCAGAATAAATACTAGGGCTGCGATTAAAATTTGACTAGATATATTCGGAAGAAATTTATGATATTTAGGTAGACATGTTTATCTAATTATGTTGATCTAAATACTGTTCGAATTATGAGCAGAAAATAATGTCAATGATTAGTTTCGGTTCATGGCTATAGAATTTGTTCTACTACCTATTATGGTAAATATAATTATGAGCAGATAATGTTGCTCATTGAATTGATCGATTTATAACATGATCAATATTCAAAGATCAGTTCACAATTATGGTGCAGGCACAATTTCTGCATGGTATACATGAAATTAAATAGTACCAAATAGTTTCGATTAAAGTATTGATTTTGATAGATGTCTAGTTTGTAAAGTGCACAGTTTATGATTTTCCATAATCTCAAAAAAATTTTCTTTGCATAACTCAAATACTTTAAAGTTGCTTTTAAAGAACTCTATAAAGACTTATGCAAATTATGGTTTCTTTTTTTTTTTGGTTAGTTTCTTTTGCGTTTTCGCCATATATGTTGTATGCAATTCAAGGTAAATTGAATTAAGTTATTTTCTGCCATTGTCAACAAGTATGACAGCCGCATAAACAATGAGTTTCAGCAGGCACAATGTTAATATCCAACAGAAGACACAGATGCAGATACATGTGAGCATTTCAATGGCAACTTATGACGACGAAAGTCGGCACAAAAACACAGCAATGCACTAAAAACGGAAGGAAGTCAACCTATCAAAATGTATATGTGTTAACGGGGACAGACAGACAGCGGCAGAGACAGATAGACAGACATATAGACAGCGGCAGAGACAGAAAGACAGACGAACAGCCACACTTGCAATGCACATCCTTTAACTGTCAGACTGTGACATCTTTAGTCAAAACAATCAGAGAAGCAGTAGCAGCAGCAACATGTTGGTTGCTCATGTTGTCGTCGGCTGTATAGAGGCAACATAAAAATGCACACAAAAGCCAAAGTTTTCTGTTCTGCTGCAATTTTTATTTTATTTTTAATTTTTAGTTTTGTTTTCTTCACGAGTGTCGCTCGTTTCCACTTCATTTGATAAAGTGTGGTTGGCATTGCGGATGCAACTGAGTGTTGGCTGCGTCTGTGTTTGTATCGGTGTCTGTGTCTGCTGTGTGAAGCGGAAGGTGTCAGCCATGTTTTTGTGTGAGTGTGTGTAATAATGTGGTACGCATTCTCGTACCTTTAGTTGAAATATTTCCCTCTGTCTGTCACGTTATCGGCCTGCATATCAATAACCAAGTTTGTCATTGACGCATGTCTGTCCATACATCAGACTGACTGTCTGTCTGTCTTTTGGTTGATATATATGTTTGTTTGTTTCACGCATAGTTTGTTCTTTAGTCTTTGGGCTTTGTCTTGTAGTCATCAGCATTTTTTTTGTGTCATTTATTTTTGAGGCAATTTTTGCTTTATTTTGTTTTAATTTTCAGCCGCTGTATGTCGTATTTTTTTCTTGGCAGTTTTGACATTTTGTCAATTTTTTACATTTACAAATTTATTACATTTTAAGGATTATTTCAGATATATTTCCGGCAAACACACAGCATATTGGATGTTTTGTGCGAATCGTATGGCAGATTATCAAACTTTATAAATATTTAAAGTAAGAACTCCGACATATTTTGGGAATGGGCAGAAAACAGTTAAATCATAATTTGATATATTTATTTCAAATGGAAAAAAATATAATGTTATAAAAAATTAAAAAAAATTAAAAAAAAAATAAAACTCATTAAAGACAACTTCAAAACCAATAAACTTCCAAAACAAACCTAATAGACACGTGCACTCATAATATACTCTGCAATTTCCGCACTTCTAATATATTTTGTAAATTGTTTCGTCTTTCTGAGTAGATGGATTAGTGCATAAATGTTTTCTATCCTCCATCCCCTGCTTAAAAACCGCCAAACATGCGTTGCCTGAAACCTTGACGCAGTCTATAGAACAGACTTAATAGGCAGCACTGACAAAAGAGGGCGGCTCAAGCAGCCTCAATTATTGGGTGCGTCAATCAGCGCTAAGTTGCTGCTGCTGCAAAGAAAATCAATCTAAATCCACTGCGAATCAGGGCGCGCAAATTGTGCGCCAAATAAAATTCAAATTATTCAAATTTAAATTGTAGCGCCAACGGGCGAACGCGTCAGGGGAGCACATACAGGGTGTTGCAAAAGTGACAGCAATGAGTGAATTCATGTGGGGTGGAAAGGGGGACTGTTAGTTGGGCTCTATACAGACAGATGTACGTGTCGGTGTGTGTGTGTGTGTTACATACAAAGTTATGGCGTGTCACGGAGGTGGAACTACAGTTTGTTGCACAATTAAACGTCGCCTGTCACGGTCTATTGCAGATGAATTCGATATCGCATCGCAACACATGATGATGTTGTTGTTTTTGCTCTTATTATTGTTGTTGTGAATGATAATGATGGTGATGAACTCATGCAATTCAAAAAATTCATAGGGTGAATAGCACTACACAGAGTTAAATAACGTTGCACCAAAAATAAAGTGTCTTTAGAACTACTTTTAAAACATAATAAATTTTCAATTTATTTGCTGAAAATGTAGGAATGTGGCAAAATTTAAAGATTTCAATATAAATATAAATTTGAAAACAAGAAACTTCTTATTCAGCTTGGACATACAAATTTTAATTTCATAATAAAATGATTTTTAAAAAATATTAAAAACTAAAATGGGGTCTCCACTAGTAAAACATGGTGTCTCCACTAGCCATAAGTTATGGAAATGTTGTACGATCAAAATGTATTGTGGTAACATGTCTTGCCATAAACATGTTTTGCCATAAACATGTCTTGCCATAAACAAGTCTTGCCATAAACATGTCTTGCCATTAAAAACGTTTCGAACTACATTCAAATCAAAATAATTACAAAAAAAAAAAAAAAAATTACATATTTTTATTTCATCAATTCTTAATTTTGAATAACGTTGAACTATTTTTTTTTAATTCGCAGTGCAATATACCAGTGATACAGCGTGGCGCGAGTGCAATATCAGTTTTTCAAAAAAATGTTGTGACATAATTGGACCATATCGTTTTTTTCAACATAAGCATAAAATTTATCTGTCATAAACATGACAGATTTATGCAGTGTTATGTACTATTCCAAACAAAAATGTATCCGACATGTTTCGAATTCCGATCGACATTGTATTCAGCCCAATTCAAAATAATAAAGCCCATATATTTTTTTAATTGTAATACTTTTTTTATACAAATATTGTTTTCTCCTAATATAGTTATGATGAGTATTTATTTCGTATTGGCCTGATTAAAATTTCATTTCGTTCATATGGGATTTTTGTTATACCATACATCGATTTTTAAATACGATTTTCAATCGGACTCAAATCGTCCAAGGTCTGATTTACCCTTTTATATATTTGAAACGATTGAATTTCAGAAGATGCTCCAATATAAATATTTCTCAATTTTTAATTTTTTATTAAAATTATAAATCACATTTTTATAGAAAATGTCTTGTATGAGTAGACTTATATTGTCTGTTGGAGATACTGAAAATATGAACAAAATATAAATACAAACACCGAAATAGAAATCATAATCGTATCAAAATCGTAAATTTTTCGTTTTTAAAATTTTAACCGATACCATAACCAAATCGAGAAAGAAATCAGTTATATTGACTTTATAAGGGAAGTATACCATTTTCTTTTAAATATATTAAAAAAAAATATTCTGTCTTCTAATCTTTTCTATTTTTATTTTGGTCCCAAAATACACGGAGGGGAATGTCCGAAACATTTTCTTAAAAAATTTACTTGGTCTCATGACTTTTGGCTTAAAAGTATTTCAGACTATGCGATATACGTTTAAATAATAATACAAATTTAAAGTAAGATTGTGGAAAAATGTTCCATATAAAAATCGACCAGCCAATTCATGAAATGCAAACTCTTACGGGAACTGAATAGATTTTCACTGTTTATTTCAAAATTTTGATATTATTTTTATGCAAATGCTAAAAAAGGATAATCTATGTAGAATAATATATTTTCTAAAATTAAAAAAAAACGTGCTAAGCATAATTAGTCTGATTGTTTGCTAAGTACATATTTGATTATAAGTTTAGATGGGAAAATAATTTTTAAATAATGATGCCAATCAATAGGTGCTTTGAAAGCAAACAATGAATGCCTTTACACAAATATTCTATATTGCATCAATAAAGAGTTATAGCAAAAAAACGAAGAAATTTGAAAATTTTAAAATCTTGTCATGCCAAAAAGGCGAATCTTTTCGTTTTTTCGCTATAACTCTTTAATGGTACAAGCTAAAATAGTGATGTAAAGGCATTAGTTGTTTCATTTTAAAGCACCTATTGATTGGCATCATTATTTAAACATAATTTTCTAAACATTTTTCTTGCAAATGATAAAAATTCCAAAAAATATTTTAAAATAATGATGCCAATCGATAGGTGTTTTAAAAACAAACAATTAATGCCTCTACACCACTATTTTATCTTATGCCAATAAAAAGTTATGACAAAAAAATAAAAAGATTCGCCGTTTTGGCATGACAACATTTTCAATTTTTCTAATTCGCCCTTTTGGTTTTGTCTTTTCTGGCTAGAAATATCCAACAAAACCACACACGATTTTAACACAGTATATTTGAGGAAAAACTACATTCAAAAATGTATAAAAACGCAAATGTCAAAAATTACCCATTCGCCCCTTTGGTATGATAGTGCCGATATCATCTGAGTAGTTTGAAGTATATAACTTTTATACCTTAGTTTAATAATCGCATAAACTTACCAATAAATTTTGATGTTCCCCGGATTATTTTCAACATTAAATTGTTTGTAGCAATTAACACAATAGCAATAACAAAAAATGTACTGAGTAACATGTTGCTCGTAATCATGTTGTCGTCAAACACGAGGAGGAGTGGAGCAGCAGCAGCAACAACAATTGAAATATGACTGGAGCGCACAACGAATTCGAGTGAGCGAATGAGTAAAAAAGCATGTGTAAAATTACGAAAGTAATAAAAACACGCCGGCCACTCACGTTGCAATTAAAAAACTCATTTTTTTGTCACTATAATTTTTATGTGTTTCTATATTTTTTGTTGTTCAGATGTTGCGGGTTTTCCAGAGATCGCTGAAAACAGCTGTTTTACACGGTAGTTATTTTTTTTTTCATTTTAGTTTTATTTTTTATTTAAATTATTGTTGCCGTCGTCGTCGTAAATTAAGTTGTATTCTACGAAACAACAAACCGTTCATGAGTCAGTTCAAACTCGCAACTATATCGAGTAAAGTTTTTTTTTTGTAACTTGGTCGACGCATTTTTCGCACAATGTAGAACGTTGCTGGGCGCGCGTATTTGCATCCTCTAGATACTTCCGCGTTAACGGTTCGCAATCGAATGACACTACAAAGATTTTCCATTTATAATGAAAACAACGGCGACAGGCTTTTCGAGCGATTTTCCAACCCCAAAAAATGTGCTCGGGCGTACGACAGACAGACAGACTGACTGAGTGCGGCGTGTATCTGTGTGCGAGAGAGTGCGCTGTGCTGTCGGTGTGTGCCTCTAGATGCGAATGTATCTGTGCGTGTAAAAATCACTGTCACGTTGCTGAGTTTTTGCTGCTACTGCTGCTGGCTTCAACATGCGCAGCAAAAAAAGCAAAAATCTGCTGCTGCTCAATGAGCATGACACGATGTGCGTTGCCGTCGATGGTCGGATGAACGGTTTGTCTATAAGTCCAACAGTCCGTCCGTCCGTCACTCACTCACTCAGGCCGGGCCGTCGGTCGGACGGACGGTTGCCGCGCTCTGTCAAAACTCCGAGCTCATCCGCTTCGGCATCCGCCGTTCGTTCTTTGGTGCGCTCACTTGCCCGCCTCACCACACCACACCATCGAAGCAATTCCAGCTGACAGTTCATCCGTGAAAGGATGGAAATTCATCATTTTTGTTTGAAGCACCCCAAACACCCCGCACCAAACCCGATCACTGCTGCCTCGGTCACTGCTAAAAAAATAACAACTACAACGGAGATTGAATCGAATTTGAATTTTGTCCTACAAGGTGGTTGAATTTGAAGACTTTCTGGTTTACAACATGCAAAGCAAGCCACCGCCCGCGGTGCACACAGCAGCCACCCATGCGACATCCAGCAGTCAGCAGCCGGGGCTTGGGCCCTCTGGCCATGGGTCATCATTATCTGGCAGTAGTAGCTGGCGGCGCCTGCGACGTTTAGCTTGAATAGTGGTACAAAAAATATAGGTTGAGGTGTTTGAAATGAAAATATTATTAGGTTTGCGCGTCCTCAATTCAACATCCTCAATTTAGGCATAAAAAGATTTTTCAGAAAATGACAAACATTTTAATATTTCTCACTATTTAAATGCTTAAAACAAAAAAAAATTAAATGCTAAAAATTGTTAAGAAATTTTGTCAATAGTAAAAATTAAAATTTTTAGTCAAATATTAAATTTTTAGTGAAAAATTAAATTTTTTAGTGAAAAATTTAATTTATTAGTGAAAATTCACTAAAAATTTGAATTTTTAGTGAAAATTTGACTTTTAAGTGACAAATTATGTTTTTAGTGCAAAATTGATTTTTTAGTGAAAAATTGAATTTTTGGTAAAAATTGAATTTTTAGTGAAAAATTGAATTATTAGTGAAAAATTTAATTTTTAGTGAAAAATTGAATTTTTAGTGAAAAATTAAATTTTAAGCGAAAAATTGAATTTTTAGTGAAAATTTCAATTTTTAGTGAAAATTTCAATTTTTAGTGAAAATTTTAATTTTTAGTGAAATTTAAAAAAACTGAATTTGTAGTGAAAAACTTTTTAGTGAAAAATTTAATTTTTAGAAAAATTGAATTTATAGTGAAAAATTGAATTTTTATTGAAAATTTGAATTTATATTGAAAAATTGAATTTTTAGTGAAAAATTGAATTTTTAGTGAAAAATTTAATTTTTAGAAAAATTGAGTTTATAGTAAAAAATTGAATTTTTATTGAAAATTTGAATTTATAATGAAAAATTGAACATTTGAGTTTTTAGTGAAAAATTGAATTTTTAGTGAAAAATTTAATTTTTAATGGAAAATTTAATTTTTATGAAAAATTTAATTTTTAGTGAAAAATTTAATTTGATTGAAAAATTGAATTTGAGTGAAAAATTGAATTTGAGTGAAAAATTGAATTTTTAGTGAAAAATTGAATTTTTAGTGAAAAATTGAATTTTTAGTGAAAAATTGAATTTTTAGTGAAAAATTAAATTTTAAGCGAAAAATTGAATTTTTAGTGAAAATTTCAATTTTTAGTGAAAATTTCAATTTTAATTTTTAGTGAAATTTAAAAAAACTGAATTTGTAGTGAAAAACTGAATTTTTAGTGAAATTTGAATTTTTAGTGAAAAATTGAATTTATAGTGAAAAATTGAATTTTTAGTGAAAAATTGAATTTTTAGTGAAAAATTGAATTTTTAGTGAAAAATTGAATTTTTAGTGAAAAATTGAATTTTTAGTGAAAAATTGAATTTTTAGTGAAAAATTGAATTTTTAGTGAAAAATTGAATTTTTAGTGAAAAATTGAATTTTTAGTGAAAAATTGAATTTTTAGTGAAAAATTGAATTTTTAGTGAAAAATTGAATTTTTAGTGAAAAATTGAATTTTTAGTGAAAAATTGAATTTTTAGTGAAAAATTGAATTTTTAGTGAAAAATTGAATTTTTAGTGAAAAATTGAATTTTTAGTGAAAAATTGAATTTTTAGTGAAAAATTGAATTTTTAGTGAAAAATTGAATTTTTAGTGAAAAATTAAATTTTAGCGAGAAAATGAATCTTTAGTTAAAATTACATTTTTGTGGAAATTGTAGAGAAAAATTGAATTTGTGTGTAAAATTGAATTATTTGTTTTAAATTGAATTTTTAGCCAAAAATTGAATTGTTCTAGTTTTGGTGAAAAATAGAATTTTTAAGTAAAAAAAAAAAATTATTAAAACAAATAATGGGATGTTAAAATTTTTTTTTATGTAGTAAAAAAATAATTTTTAAATTTTGATTGTGAATTTAGGAAAAAAATTGAGTTTTTATTAAAAAAAAAATGTATTTCAATTTAAACTTAATAACTGAAATAAAATTTGAACGTATGTCATGATCATGATTTTAGTTGTTCACAGTTTAAATATCGATAGAAAGTAGATCAGAGGTTAGTTTATATTGGCTTGTATATGCAATATACACCTGAAAAAATACAACCGAACAAAATACAGCCGCACAAAATAAATACTACAGTAAATCTTTTTACATTATTTATTTCAAACAAACATTGAAACAATTAGCGAAATCGATGGATCGTTTAGAAAACTTAATCAAAACCTTTAGACAAAACTGAGAAATAAACTAACCCAGTCTGCTATGTCTCGGAGGCCTCTAATTCCTCGTATTTTTCTCAACTAACTTCGATAAATAAGTTCAATATCGTTGCTTTATCGATTCTAATTTTTTAATTTTCTCGTAGATTCAAATTATTTGAGAAGATATCGTCACAGTCATGCCAAAGGGGCGAATGTGCATTTTTAAAATTGTTGGGAAATCTAATTTTAAAGTTTGAATTGTTTTAAAAATTAGCAAAATTTATAATTTTGTCTGTTATTTTGGTTTATTCGTCAATTATTAGAACGTATATAAAATATATTTAGATTTGGACAACCTACTGGATTATAAATACGGATTTTGTAAGGCTATATCCTGACCAAAACGCAAATATTTTTGTTTTGTATGCTTTAAGTTTTTATTAGCGCAAGATAAAATTGTAATATAGCGACATTAGTTGTTTGCTTTTAAAGCACCTATCGATCTGCATCATTAATTAAAAATATTTTGCCAAACATTAATTTCCCATTTGTTATTTGCTGTAAAAATGTTTGGCAAAATATTTTTAAATAATGATTAATACCCTTACACTACTATTTTATCTTGCACCAATAAACAATTATAGCATAAAAACGAAGAAATTTGAAAATTTTAAAATCTTGTCATGCCAAAAGGGCGAATCTGTTAGTTTTTTTTGCTATAACTCTTTAATGGTACAAGATAAAATAGTGATGTAAAGGCAATTATTATTTCTTTTCAAAGCACCTATCGATCTGCATCATTAATTATAAATATTTTGCGAAACAAATTGTCTTGCAAATAACAAATGGCAAATTAATGTTTGGCAAAATATTTTTAATTAATGATGCAGATCGATAGGTGCTTTGAAAACAAATACTAAATGCCTTCACACTACTATTTTATCTTGTACCAATAAAAAGTTATGGCGAAAAAACGAAAAGATTCGCCCTTTTGGTTTTGTCTTTTGTGGCTATAAATATCCAACAAAATGACACGCGATTTTGGTACATCATACTTGAGGATAAACTCCATTCAAAAATGTAAATTCGCCCCTTTGCAAAGCTTTGGCATGATAGTGACTATATGATATATAACATTTATAGCAACGATATTGTAATATTTTTCGAAGCAATATGGAATGTTGAGCATTTTTTCTTCGATATCGTTCCGATTTCAAAATATTTATTGTACCGAAAAAACTCCGATAGAACTTATCGAAATCATCTACCATGTTGGACCAATTTGACGCTACGACGAAGTATCCGATTTCATCTGAATTCTCCTTCTTTTCACATTGATCTCTACACCTGTTTCAAAATTTAATTGTAATTCTCTTTTTTAGGCGATTTGTTTTTAGTTATTGTTTGTGTAAAATAATTAATTTCTTGAGTTATCAAAACTACAAAAAAAAAAACTACAAAATTTATAATTTTTTTATTACTCTCAAAATGATTTCAGTCGGTCTGCTCCACTGACTGCCTAGTGCGTCGGCGCGCATTGTTGCCACCAACTGCTCTATGTTGCTCCGATGGTTGCACATTTTGAACTCTCAATAGATCTAAATTTGTTGTTGGTTGTTGGCGTTGGCGTGGTTCATGGCAGTGGCACCGGAAGTTAGACAGAACTATGCCAAACCCATAAGTGTTGGTGCCATTGTCAATGGCTGTGTGTGCGTGCATGTGTGAATGCTTTTGTTGTCAGTGAAGTTTAATGTTTTTTTTTAGCTTTTTTTTCGAATACTATAGATTTTTAAAAAGTGCTTGACGCAGTCACCGACTACATGCAGATGATATTTGGTTCAATAAACTGAGCCGCACTTCAAATGCCGGATGTTTAAATGCATATTTATTTCAAGTCAATTTAAAATTTTATATATTTTAGAATATTTTTGGCAAAATAAATTATTAAAAAGATACCCATTGGTTTTATATTATAACATACAAAATATGCAACTCAGTGGATTAACATTACAAATTGTATGTTTATTGTCTTCATTAAACACACAATTTGTAATGTTGTGTGTTTAACAAATGTTATTTATTAGACATCTGCACAATTGAATTTGAAACCCACTTCAAGACATTCACTTCGTTTCAAAACATTTACTGTCGTCAACTCTATGCTTGAAAATCAAGTGAATGTCTTGCTCACAACAACAAAGAACCAAGTACTGTCAAAACAAAACACAAACAAAACAAAACTGCAGTGAAGAGGTCTTTGATGATGTCCAATAAAAATTCAAATACTGAAATGAACTGCTTATGACACCGAGTACTTAGTGCATTTTTCATTTTTTTTTTATAATTCTTACTCTAAGGAATTTTCAGTAATATTGAAATATAGAAAAAAAAAAATCAAAAGATATAAGAAAATCATACAATATTTTATATTAAATTTTTAATTTATCGAAAAACATTTTTTCATTATATAATTTTTTTCATTATTTAGTTAGATTTTTTTTATTATATTGCTTTTTGAACAGAGCGTTGTTTTTGCCGTACAAAATTTTGTTTTTACATTTTTGTTTACCCTCCGATGTATCTCATTAATCAATACTACTCCGTGTTTTGGCATGTCCCAAGGGCAAAGTCATCATGATATTATGTTTGATTTTGTTTTCCAAATCTCCTAGAAAAAACTTTTAAATAAAAATGTGTTTTCGATTATGCATTAACCAAGGCATTTTCCCCAAAAGTGAAGAAATAGAATACTGGCTATTGACCTAGCCACAGAAGTTATCATTCATGCTCTTAAATCTGGTGAAATTCATAATTTACAGAATCACTCTACCGATTTTAAAAATTAAAAAAGAGTTTTGTATAGAGAATTTTTGAGAGAACTTAAGCTTTGAAATTGAAGATTCTATCTTAAATGATGATGGGGATAAAAATCAGTAAAGCTGAGAATTTTTTCATGAAAAATCTTTCAAAAATTGTAGAAAAACCCAAAGCATATCCGAAATAAATTATTTTGTTTATGATAAGCTTACATTGATATCTAAAGGAAATATTCTAAGTTAATAAAATATCTTTTGTAGTTTTAAGGAAATAGACATGAACATGATTTTATATTTCATTTTTGAAGACTTTATTTTATCCGTAGATACTACATTTTATCATTATATTAAAATATTTGTATGGGACTTATATAAAAAATTAACACATAAATCATAGTCTGAAAACCGTTTTTAAATATATCCAGCAGTTTTCACAAATCTCCGTAATCATGTTTTTTCTTCAGTTACATGTACTTTTGTTATATTTTTATGATAGATAACATTACTGAACATCTTTTAAACAATTAAAATTATCCAAAATGTATTTAACTAATCTGGCAACACTGGTTATGAGATTTACTGTTTTTGAAACTTTGCACTCATGTTTAAAAATAGTTTAAACGTGTTTCATGTTTATTTATGCAGTTTTGTGATGGTGTAAAAATAATAAAAAAAATTATGTACTGACCATCAAAATCGGTTTTATAACTTTTGGACCATTATTTCTTATTATGTTTGTATTAGATGTTTTAAAAACGAATAAACCATTGGAAAGAGAAATGCATTATCTTATAAATGAGATCAAATTGTTCAATATTGAACATATGGTTCACGTGCTATATTAGTTTAACTAAATGCAAAGTGTTGAATATCGACGAATAATTTCAATTTATTAATTGGTACAACTTCCAGAAAAAATGCACTATTTTAATACAAAAAATACATGTCAAATATTTCTTGGCACAGAACAAGTTTATAAAATTTCAAAAAGATCGGAGCTCATAAAATAATTTTTCGACGAAAATTGCATAGTTTGACGTTATGGAGAAAAAGTATGACTACATTTTGACTTATAATTTATCAAAATTTAGACTACGCTTTGGGCAGTATCCAACTTTATTTCACTTAAAAGCATCGGATATTGAATAATAATATAAAATGCTTATTTTCTTTTAAAAATTTGACTAAATCTGTATAAAAACCCAAATGTTTTGTTTTCTAACATAACAGCAAAGTAAATGAAAAATCTTTGAACAATTATTTCATTGATATTCTAAAAAAAGAAATGGATACCCAATATATATCTCTGTCGATTTTTTCGATTTAATTTTTCTTCATTGACATTTTTTGAATATATTGTTCTTTTTTCAGTATTGGAATTCTGATATATTTCATTTTTTACCTTAAATCGAATTTTCTTAGTGTATTTATTTCGAGTATCAATGATTTTGATACAAAACCTATCGTAAATTAAGATAAAATCATATCGTCACTATCGTGCCGTCACATTTTTGAATGTATTTATCCTCAAGTATGCTGTGCAAAAATCGCGTGTCATTTTGTTGGATATTTCTAGCCACAAAAGATAAAACCAAAAGGACGAATTTTAAAAATTGAAAATCTTGTCATGCCGAAAGGGCGAATCTTTTTGTTTTTTCGCCATAACTTTTTATTGGTATAAGATAAAATAGTGATGTTATTGTTGGTATTGTAGTATTAATTAAAAATATTTTGCCAAACAATTTGCCATTTGTTATTTGCAAAAAAAATTTGTTGACAAAATATTTGTAATTAATAATGCAGATCTATAGTTGCTTCAAAAACCAACAATAATTGCATTTACATCACTATTTTATCTTGTACCTTTAAAGAATTATAGCAAAAAAACAAAAAGATTCGCCCTTTTGGCATGACAAGATTTTCAATTCTTCCAAAATATTTTGACAAAACATATTTAATTAATGATGCCAATAGATAGGTGCGTTAAAATCAAACAATTAATGACTTTACATTACTAATAAAAATTTATAGCATAAAAAACAAAAATATTTACGTTTTGATCAGTATATGGTCTCACAAAATCTGTATTTATTCAAATCCAAAGATATTTTATATACATCATAATAATTGATGAATAAACCAAAATAACAGAAAAAAAATAAAAAATATTAATTATTTTTAAAGCACTTCAACTATAAAATTTGATTTCCAAACATTTTTAAAAATGCACATTCACCCCTTTGGCATGACAGTGTCGATATAGTATTAAGAATATGGAATATATTCTGGGAAAATATGGACTTGATCAAAGCAAACTGTACAATTCAACGACTAAATGAACAAGTATTACTTAAATCAAATGAATTAAAAAAAATTGAAATATAATTCAAAAGTTTATTTTTAGAGAGTTTTTTTTCTATTAATATTAATATTGAGCCGAATAGAATTTGTAGATTTGTAAAATTTTTAAAATTTAGTTAGTTAAATGGGAATTTTATTTTCTTCTTTAAATTTCATGAATTGTTAAATATTATATTCTGCAGCAATTAAGTCATCAATTTATCCTAAATACCTATAATACACATACTTCACTGGAGCTTCATATCCAATCAGGCAAATCACAGCGAAATTAGAATTGAATGAAAATGGAATGAAATCAAAAAGAAAAACTACAATGATAACAAATAGAGAGTCGAATAAAACCCAACCTTATTTACGTGCAATTGAACCCGTGATTCCGGCAGCTTACCTGTATGTTGTCCGTCTGTGCGATTGTACATCCGTCCAACCAGTTCTAAAAATACAAATAAATACTTCAGTCGAATCAACGAGTAAATTTAAAGTTATTTACTCTGGCAGGTTGACCGAAGAGTTGGAGTTGAGTACGAATCGGTTGGACTGAGCGCCACGCCACGCCACGCCGCACCGCATACTAACGGGCATTAGAGTCACAATCCATAGGTAACCGATTGTTATGGAACCCAAATATTCACTGAACTGTGATGAAACGAATTAAACGGCGCAATGCGTCCCATACAACGAAGCGAAGCTACCAGGCAGCCAACCATCGGACGTGGCTCCGAATGAAGATGCGCGCTGTTTCAATTTTTCGAACTTTGGTACCCGTACCACCATCTCTAGCGCTATCACTTTAGCCCCAGCTCCTCTAGTTAATAGTCCGACCGTTGACCGTTGCGACGTTATGTTATGTTCGGTTCGTTCGTCGTATCTACACTGCGATTAGGTGCCTCTAAATGCCGTCGTCGTCATCTATAGTCGATAGAAGTGCACGAATGCAAATCTGGATTTGTATCTGTATCTGTTGCTATTGTAGCGTACATTGATTTGAATTTACGTTCGAATTCATTCAGCATTTATCAGACGACTTTGACGTGCTCCATTCGGTTACCTCAACTATTGAGACCAGAGGTTAGAGACCAATGTCCACTGAGGAAGGTTGTTGCAGAATGTGAGGAATTTTTTTTTTTTCGAATTTCATAAATATTTTGGCGCATTTTATAAATACTGCTGCTCGTTTGCAATTTATGTTGGTTCGAAAAGCTTTTCATTTGTGAATACAATAAATTTTCAACGTGAAATTGCACAACATAATTGGGTTCACATAATGATTTTTAATTGTTTAATGACAGAAGAATTAGAATAATTAAAAATTTCATAAAGGAGATTTACAGAGTCAAGTTTAATACCTATTATTTCAATAAAATGCTTTATTTTAATTTATTGTGAACATTTTAATTTTAGTTGTATATTGAATTTTTAGTGAACATTTTATTTTTAGTGAACATTTTATTTTTTTTTTAGTAAAAAATTAAATATTTAGTTAGAAATTGAATTTTAGTGAACATTTTAATTTAAAATGTAAAATAAAATTTTTGGTTAAAAATTGAATTGTTGGTGAAAATTTGAATTTTTAATAAAAAAAATTAATTTTTAGTGAAAAATTGAATTTCAAGTGAAAATTTAAATTTTTAGTGAAAATTGAATTTTTAGTGAACATTTTAAATGGAAATGAAACATTGATTTCTTAGTGAAAAATTGAATTTTTAGTTGAAAATTGAATTTTTTGTTGAAATTGAATTCTTAGTGGAAAATTGAATTTTTAGTTAAAAATTGAATGTTAAGTTAAAAATTAAATTTTAAGTAAAAAATTGAATTTTAAGTGACAATTTTAATTTTTAGTGACAAATTGAATTTTTTGTGAAAATTTGAATTTTTAGTGAAAAATTGAATTTTTAGTGAAAAATTAAATTTTTAGTTAAAAATTGAATTTTTACGGAAAAATTGAATTTTTTAGTGAAACATATAATTTTTAGTGAAAAATTTAATTTTAATTGAAAAAATGAGATTTTTTTAGTGAAGATAAAAACGAAAAATTGAATTTTGAATAAAAATAAAATTTAAAGAGAGAAAAATTGAATTTTTAGTGAAAAATTGAATTTTTAGTGAAAAATTGAATTTTTAGTGAAAAATTTAATTTTTAGTAAAAAATTGAATTTTTAGTGAAAAATTGAATTTTTAGTGAAAAATTGAATTTTTAGTGAAAAATTGAATTTTTAGTGAAAAATTGAATTTTTAGTGAAAAATTGAATTTTTAGTGAAAAATTGAATTTTTAGTGAAAAATTGAATTTTTAGTGAAAAATTGAATTTTTAGTGAAAAATTGAATTTTTAGTGAAAAATTGAATTTATAGTGAAAAATTGAATTTTTAGTGAAAAATTGAATTTATAGTGAAAAATTGAATTTTTAGTGAAAAATTGAATTTTTAGTGAAAAATTGAATTTTTAGTGAAAAATTGAATTTTTAGTGAAAAATTGAATTTTTAGTGAAAAATTTAATTTTTAGTGAAAAATTGAATTTTTAGTGAAAAATTGAATTTTTAGTGAAAAATTGAATTTTTAGTGAAAAATTGAATTTTTAGTGAAAAATTGAATTTTTAGTGAAAAATTGAATTTTTAGTGAAAAATTGAATTTAGTGAAAATGTAATTTTTAGTGAAAATTTAAATTTTAATTTTGAGTAAAAAATTGAAATTTTTAGTTAAACTTTAATTTTGAATGAAAATAACATTTTGAGTAAAAATTAAATTTTAAGTTTAAAAGTCTGTCTGCTATTATAAAAAATTAAACCGAAAATCTTTAGTACGTCTACCAAAAATATCTCAATAAATTTTCATAGCTTATCAAAATTAATTAAATTTAATTGAATGTATTTTTCTTCAAGACAACAGCCGAAAGAAAATGCTAAGA
Source organism: Dryomyza anilis (assembly GCA_951804985.1). Taxonomy (NCBI): domain Eukaryota; kingdom Metazoa; phylum Arthropoda; class Insecta; order Diptera; family Dryomyzidae; genus Dryomyza; species Dryomyza anilis. The sequence goes on along the minus strand of OX638130.1, from coordinate 121,816,646 downwards.
AATTGCGCCAAAACTTTGTAGACATCGTGCGAAACACGAAAAGTTTCTTCGTGTAACAAGCAAGTCAAAGTTTTCGCCATTGACCCAGAGCTGTTGGGGTCAAGAGTAAAAGTTTGCGTTTGGCAAAAACACTTTGACTCAAAAGACCGAAAGCCAAAAAATGCTTTAAGGGCTGCAGAAAAACAAAAACACACACACACCGAAAAATGCTGAGGCTTAATTGTTTTGCGAGGTAGCAAAAATTGGCCAAGAAACCAAATAGTTAACAAACAGGAAGGAAGTTGTTGGTGACATTTGAGGAGATGCAATTTATGTTTGAATTATTCTGGTTGTCAGGACATATTTCAGGCACATGTGGAAATAATGAGTATTGATGCTTTATTAAATAACTGAAAGAGATGCTGAATATAGAAAATAAATGAAGTTGCCGCATTAAAATATAATACAAACATGGATTTTTTACTGATTTTTATTATAAAGAATTATTATTCAATTTCATACTTAAAGTTTTACTTAATCTCATAATCAATATTTTATAACAAATTCCATTTAAAACAAAAAGAAAAACATGTTTCTCTTAAAATAAAATTTTTCTTAGTAAAATTATTAGTTTTTACTGAAAAATGTAATTTATAGTGAAGAATTTAATTTTTAATGAAGAATTGAATTTTTAGTTAAAATTTTTATTTATAAAAAAATTATTTTTTTAGCAAAAAATGTAATTTTTAGTAAAAAATGGAATTTTTAATAAAATATGGAATTTTTAGTGAAAAATGTTATTTTAAGTGAAGTATTGAATTTTTAGTGAAAATTTGAATTTCAAGTGAAAAATTGAATTTTTAGTGAACAATTGAATTTTTAGTGAAAAATAAATTTTAATATGAAGATTTGAATTTCAAGTGAAAAATTGAATTTTTAGTGAAAAATTGAAGTTTTAGTGAAAAATTGAATTTTAAGTGAAAATTTGAATTTTTAGTGAAAAATTGAATTTTTAGTGAAAAAATAAATATTTAGTGAAAATTTGAATTTTTAGTGAAAACTGGAATTTTTAGTGAAAAATTGAATTTTTAGTGAAAAATTGAATTTTTAGTGAAAAATTGAATTTTTAGTGAAAAATTGAATTTTTAGTGAAAAATTGAATTTTTAGTGAAAAATTGAATTTTTAGTGAAAAATTGAATTTTTAGTGAAAAATTGAATTTTTAGTGAAAAATTGAAGTTTTAGTGATAAATTGAAGTTTTAGTGAAAAATTGAATTTTTAGTGAAAAATTGAATATTTAGTGAAAATTTGAATTTATAATGAAGAATTGAATTTTTAGTGAAAAATTGAATTTTTAGTGAAAAATTGAAGTTTTAGTGAAAAATTGAAGTTTTAGTGAAAAATTGAATTTTTAGTGAAAAATTTAATTTTTTTAGTGAAAAATTTAATTTTTTTAGTGAAAAATTGAATTTTTAGTGAAAAATTGAATTTTTAGTGAAAAATTGAATTTTTAGTGAAAAATTGAATTTTTAGTGAAAAATTGAATTTTTAGTGAAATGTTGAATTTTTAGTGAAAAATTCAATTTTTAGTGAAAATTTGAAAAAGAATTTTGTTTAATTGTTGTCTATTTTATGGAATATTATTTTCTCTTTGACTATCTTCAAATCAAAGCATTTACTAAATATAATGTCTGATTTCAAAAATTATTAAAATACCTTTCGTTTTCTCGAGTGTTTTTATCCGCCCAACCGCTACCATTTCCATGCAATATCAATTTTCATAGTTCCTATAATTAACACTTTCACTCAGTGTCTTTGCTGCGTTTAATTGGCAATTTAATCAATTCACCAGCACAATAAAACGATTAAATTCCAAACACCTTCGGCCATCTCCAGCTACATGGACAGAAGGACGATGGCACAAGGACATCATCATCTTTCTGCGTCGCAAAATGTAATATTCAGTCATAAATCAGCATCGATGTTGAACTAGAGACATGAGCAATAACAGCAGCAGCAACATCATCATCAGCAGCGACAACAGCAACCGTCACCGCACCAACATCGTTCATCATCACAGCTTGTAAAACGTAAAGCGGCGGAAATACAAACACGGTTAACCTAACCGAAAATTCCACACTAGCCGGGCAATCATTATAACCAAGAGCAACAGCAATAATGGCTGCAGCAACAGCAGCACAACAACGACATTGATACAGACAACATTTGGCTTTATGTTGGGCAGTGTGTGTGCGCGCTGTTTGTTTGTATGACGATGATCAACATCCTTTCTCGTAGCTGAGTGAATGACTGACGTCGTGTTGACTAACGAAAGGATTTGACGCCGTTGTCGCTGCCCCTGCTGCTCCTTTTCCTCCTGCTGCCGTCGCTGTCGCTGTCGATGGTGACAAAGTGAGATTAAAAGTGACTTTGTTAAATTGTTAACCATCAATCTCATCACACACACATTCTCTCACAGACACCCACACATGTGCGTCAGTGCGAGTGGCTTTTAATGATGCGATCGACGCACCACACCAAACCGCATATTTGCGTGTGTGTGCGTAATAATCAGGGCCGGATCCAGCATCCCTCGGGGGGCCAGTCAACACATATATAATTTCTCAAATAACACATAATACTAGATAATATTTTTGGTAGAATTTTAAACAGACAAAAACTGTGTTTCTTTTTTTATTTTCTATATATAGAAATTATTAAGTATAAATAAAATATGTGTAATAAAAAAAAATAAAAATAGTATAAGTTTATAATTTTATAATATAAATAAAAAAAAAATGTAATTAAAAAAGGGAAAAAATAATATTGTGTAAAAATTTATTAGCACAAAATTTTACTTTTTCCATTAATTATAAATGTAAACATCAATATGTTTACATGTAAATACAATGTTTTTCACATTCAAAAATATAGATGTTTGCAAGAACGCCGAACATTATTCATCGTGAACATAAATATGTTTGAACGAAAACAAAAATATGTTTGGCTGTTATTGTAATAATGATTTGCAATGTACTAATTGTTTTGTTTGTCTGAAAACACATTATTCGATTTAAAACGAGGTCGCTGATCTCGAGTCTGAAGTCTGTTTTTCTTCACCACACTATGCCCCTCTGGGCAGCATTAAAAAATATAAAAAAAACAAATATTTTTTAATGCTCATTCAGGGAAAAAATTATATAAATTTAAGCATAAATTACACAAATTTCCTGTTGTTATTTTTTTCGAACAGATTGAAAATTTTAAGTGGTATTTGTGGTATTAAATTTTAATAGTTGAAAATGTAAAGTTAACATGAATATCTGTTTAATTTATAGAATTGTTGTTGTTTTCCATAGTTAAAAGTATCATGTAAAAATTAACATGAGTCTGTTTAAAAAATTATCTGTCAAAATTCTCTGAGTGTACAGATTTGTGGTAAAATTTAAGATTCAATACAGATCGTATAACGCCTACCAAGCAAAAGGATAACTTCACAGAAAAACTAAATTCATCAATATGATGAATGTATTCATGAATATTATGAATTTTTCTACACACTAACGGATTCATCATATTGATACCACATATTGACATATTGATGAACATCATAGTGAATAGCAAAATGTTCAATACAATGAATTTGAATCGTCATATTGATGAATATAATAATAATATTGATAAATAATTAAAATTTTTAATTTTTACGAGTTTAAAAAAAAAATTAGAAAATAATTGGAAAAATGTTATTAAAAAATGTTAATGGAAAAATGCTGTCGAATATTCGTCTAAAACGTCTAAAAAAACTGAAGTGGATTTAGAATCTAGAAAGCCATAAGAATATACATGTTTTTTTCTGCTTTCGGAAATTATTGTCAAATATGCACACAACATAAGAAATTAAATAAAAAAATATATGAGTTTTTTATTTTTATTCTGGTGGTTGTTGCTTAAGAACTTCACCTTATTTTTTATGGTTAACCTTTAAGTTTTTCTAGACGTTTATGCGGAAAGTTTATATTTCGCAAAAAATAGGGTTGTAGGAATGACAATGGTGTGAAACGAATTTCCTGAAAAAACCAAAAATATATTTTTTGATCTTAAAATATATTTTGTACTGTCTTTAAATACCCCAATTTATCTTATTTTACCGCAAATTGCGAGTAACACAGACGTGGTGGAACAAAACGTACTTCAGATTTAAGATCAAGGGCCCCGTATTATCCTAAAATCGTTATCAAATCGAAAGATATTATTTTTTATTGCACATTAAAATATGCGAACTACGCTGCTTAAAATGTTTCTCAATTTCCTTGTCCCTGACATAAAAATTGTTTGTATGGTCGGTAAGATATTTCAGACCAGTCCGCCCCTGTTATATTTATATGTACATGTGTGTGTTCTTCGTGTGATGCTCTGACATTCAGCTCGTGTTAGACACCGTGTAATCTGTGCCGGTATCGTTTGCGTTAAATATTAAATTGGCTCAAGATCTTGTGATAAGATGACAAAATTAGTTGGGCTCAGGTCTGTTGACAATTACAAGTCAAATTTGAATTTCATGAATTATATAAAATTCAAAATACAAAAATTTTACTCTAAAAATTAACTTTCCACTAAATATATAATGGGGTCTGAATTTTCAGTTTTTTTCAATAAAAATTCAAATTTTCACTAAAAATTCAAAATTATCACTAAAAATTCAATTATTCACTAAAAATAATAAAATTTTCACTAGAAATACAATTTTTTACTAGAAACACAATTTTTAAATTTTTTCACTAAAAATTCAATTTTTCACTAAAAATTCAATTTTTCACTAAAAATTCAATTTTTCACGAAAAATTCAATTTTTCACTAAAAATTCAATTTTTCACTAAAAATTCAATTTTTCACTAAAAATTCAATTTTTCACTAAAAATTCAATTTTTCACTAAAAATTCAATTTTTCACTAAAAATTCAATTTTTCACTAAAAATTCAATTTATAACTAAAAATTCAAATTTTCACTCAAAATTCAATTTTTCACTAAAAATTCAATTTTTCACTAAAAATTCAATTTTTCACTAAAAATTCAATTTTTCACTAAAAATTCAATTTTTCACTAAAAATTCAATTTTTCACTAAAAATTCAATTTTTCACTAAAAATTCAATTTTTCACTAAAAATTCAATTTTTCACTAAAAATTCAATTTTTCACTAAAAATTCAAATTTTCACTAAAAAATTCAATTTTCACTAAAAACTCAATTATTCACTAAAAATTCAATTTTTCACTAAAAATTCAATTATTCACTAAAAATTCAATTTTTCACTAAAAATTCAATTTTTCACTAAAAATTCAATTTTTCACTAAAAATTCAATTTTTCACTAAAAATTCAATTTTTCACTAAAAATTCAATTTTTCACTAAAAATTCAAATTTTCACTAAAAATTCAATTTTTCACTAAAATTCAATTTTTCACTAAAAATTCAATTTTTCACTAAAAATTCAATTTTTCACTAAAAAATTAAAATTTTCATTAAAAATTCAATTTTTCACTAAAAATTAAAATTTCCACTAAAAATTCAATTTTTCACTAAAAAACCAATATTTCACTAAAAATTAAAATTTTCACCTTAAATTCAATTTTTCACTAAAAAATTAAAATGTTCATTAAAAATTCAATTTTTCACAAAAAATTCAATTTATCACTAAAAATTCAATTTTTCACTAAAAATTCAATTTTTCACTAAAAATTCAATTTTTCACTAAAAATTCAATTTGTCACTATACATTCAATTTATCACTAAAAATTCAATTTATCACTAAAAATTAAATTTTTCACTAAAAATTCAATTTTTCACTAAAAATGCAATTTTTCACTAAAAATTCAATTTTTCACTAAAAATTCAATTTTTCACTAAAAATTCAATTTTTCACTATAAAATTCATTTTTTCACTAAAATTCAATTTTTCACTAAAAATTCAATTTATAACTAAAAATTCAATTTATAACTAAAAATTCAAATTTTCACTCAAAATTCATTTTTTCACTAAAATTCAATTTTTCACTAAAAATTCAATTTATAACTAAAAATTCAAATTTATATCTAAAAATTCAAATTTTCACTCAAAATTCAAATTTTGACTCAAAATTCAATTATTCACTAATAATTCAATTATTCACTAAAAATTCTATTTTTCACTAAAAATTCAATTTTTCACTAAAAATTCAATTTTTCACTAAAAATTCAATTTTTCACTAAAAATTCAATTTTTCACTAAAAATTCAATTTTTCACTAAAAATTCAATTTTTCACTAAAAATTCAATTTTCACTAAAAATTCAATTTTTCACTAAAAATTCAATTTTTCACTAAAAATTAAATTTTTCACTAAAAATTCAATTTTTCACTAAAAATTCAATTTTTCACTAAAAATTCAATTTTTCACTAAAAATTCAATTTTTCACTAAAAATTAAATTTTTCACTAAAAATTCAATTTTTCACTAAAAATTCAATTTTTCACTAAAAATTCAATTTTTCACTAAAAATTCAAATTTTCACTCAAAATTCAGTTTTTCCTTAAAAATTCAATTTTTCATTAAAAATTCAATTGTTCACTAAAAATTCAATTTTCACTAAAAAATTAAATTTTTCACTTAAAAATTAAACTTTTCACTAAAAAATCCATTTGCAGTAAAAATTTAATTTCACTTAAAATTTAAAGTAAAAAAAAAATTAATTCAAAAATTTTAAGTCAATATTAATTTTCTTAATTGAAAAGTTATCAAGTTTGGAATTCAATCAAAACTAATTAACATATCAATTAATATGTAAATGAATTGTGCACACTTTAGGCCTAGTCAAGTTTTTCAATATACCTCAGGTCTTTTAAATAGGGAGGAGCCAAATAAGAAATAAACACACAAATTGTGCCCAAAATTGAGTTTAAGCGACAATTACGTAAATAAATGCCCTTTGGCTATTTAGTCATTAAGCGCACAAAATCCGGAAAAATATAATCCATGTCTTTAAATTACAAAATAAATAAAAAATGAAGGAAAAAAAACGACAAAATATCTACCGCAAGAAAATTAAAACCATGAACTGCTGGCTGTATAAAGTACAAAGAATGTCCGCCAAACAATAATTAATTTTTATACCCTCACCAGAGACCCTCAACGGGCAAGGATAACAGCGAAAAGCGCTCAATGGCTGACAGGACGAAGAGTAGATAGTATAGGAGAGGACATAGAGCAAAGCACATTAAATGAATTCCTTGCAGGTAAACGAAACGTTCAAATAATTATAAAAAATAAAGAATTTAGATGACTTGTGCAAAACTGGGTACATTTCGGAATGGGACGCAACGAAAGTGCATGGATTGTGCACTTGACTCACTCATGCTAGGACATCGTACATATATGGTCAATAATGAAACGTGTGGCTTTTGCTGCAAACAAACGCGAAACACTTAAGCAAAGTCGGGGCGAGGAGGGCGGTAGTTTTATGTATATAGTTCCATTACTGAGTGGATGCTGTCATGGACCATAAGCTAAACTGTTGCTGTAAAATAAGAGATTTTTTTTTGTTGTGTTCGAGTTTTATACGATGTAAAGAAAATATTATTTTAACACTTGCTGTTTTTAGCTGTGGCATTATCGACTTTTGCTTTGGCTTTGGCGAAGTAAAGGGACTCTTCGGCGAAAATTTGTATCAAGTGAAGGTATTTATTTTTGATTTTTCATACCAAACAGGTTTTCAGTGGGTATATTTATTTCAAGTTTGTGTAGAATAATACAATTCAAAAAAATTTAAATAATTAATCTAAAAATAAGTCGGAATTATAATTTTTTGAATTGCTACAAGCTTCCTGTTTGGGCTCTCCCAAACATAACTTTGCACGCATTATATATATGTTTGGAGTTTTATGAAATATGTAAACATAATTATATCTGTCTGCTGAACTCTTATACTCCAAACTCTAATAAACAGTGTTTCAATGAGAGTTGTAAATATTGCAATGAGCTCTGAATAACATTATGTTTATAATCGAATATACACATTTTAATGATACCTCTTAAAAAGGTGTATATTCATACAGAATCTAAAATAATAGTTATTATTGCTTCAAAACAAAGAATATTTGCACCAGAACTTTAGTATTTTCAAAATCAAACATGGTTTCGATCAATCTGAATATAAATATGTTTACAGAGAAACAAATTGTTGATTTAGTTCAAAAATACTAGGTATAAATATATAGTTTTAGAAATTAACTGAACCGAAATATAAATATTTTTGTAATCAATTTTTTGTTTATTTAATTTTTCTGTTTGTATAAAATCACAAAAAAAAATATTTCCTCAAAAAAAAAAGTTATACTTAAATACTTGTAAAATCGTATAAAAAAATTATTTGTTATACTGTTTTTCAAGTATTTAAGTATATCTTAATCCTGATGATAAAGTATGAAACATGACAAAATATGCAGCCTATAACATTAAGTCGATGATACTGCAAAACCGCCTGCAAAAATTACGCCTAATTTGTGTTATAATCCGGTTTTAAATCATATGTTGATCGGATAAATTGGATAAATGCCATTACAAGTTATGACGCGCTTGATTTTGTATAAAGTATGTGCAGAATTGAGACTCAAAAAAGTTTTGTTTCTGCTGTAAAATTCATGTTGTAAGAGTTATTCGAAATATTACATATTAATAAAATTATATGATTTCACATAAAATTATTTGTTATATATTCAGATCACAACCCAATTTTTTCAGTTACTTGGGTTTTCGTTATCTATAAAAAAGTGTAGTGTCTCCGCTATATATGTGCTATGGAAACTGATTAATATTATGTTTAAAAAAATACCCGAGGTTTACTTCAAACGAAGATAAAAGTGTGCTAGGGAAATACAACTTACCGAACACAAGACGAGTCTTGCAAGCATAATTTTAATTAAATTTAATTTCATTTACTGTTTAATTTGACTAATTATTATGCTTAAATGAACTTATTCTCCTGCCATGCCTAAGTTTTTTTAAAGATATTAAAAAGTTATATATTTTTTTTCAAACACAATTATGGTAAAATGATTTGATTTATTCTCCTGCCATGCCTAAGTTTTTTTAAAGATATTAAAAAGTTATATATTTTTTTTCAAACACAATTATGGTAAAATGATTTGATTAAAATTATATTTAGACACATAATTTGTTATAACAATCTGATGAAAAATATAATCAATTTAGATTAGAATGTAATTCCTAACACACATGAGTTAATGCAGACTCATGTGTAAATTGTTTTTAATATTTTACATTTTAGTAATTTTAATAAATATAAATTAATTTTCAGTTCATAAGTTACTCTGTTGATTTGATACATTTGGCCAAGGTAAGAAAAACATCAAAAAATATCGATAACACGCACACGATTTGAGCTATTCTAGTCATCAATATTGCTTGCTAAAATTTTAATACAATCGCTAGATAATACCTAAATTCAAACAAAAACTCATATCGAATAAGTGTGCCATATCCCAAATGAAATCTGGCCATATATGGAGGAATGTTACTACTTTTGAAATGAACACAATCATTTCGCATTCTTTTCAACGTGTGAGACGCTCATTTTGAATGCTCATTTTCTATATAATTTAAATAAAGGAGGTAATATCAATGAAATTAAAATACGACTCGTGAATGTGATACTAACACCAACAGAAAAGGACAGAGTAGAACTTTCGAAAGAAAGTTAATGGTCAGAAAAAAGGTAATTTGACTAAGGTAATTCCATTTCAATTTAAAATTATAGAAATAATTTTTTTTACTGAGAACAACATTTTCAACATATGTTAAAATCATGTTTTCTGACATATTATCGAATGTGTTAAGCGCGACTTTCAAAGAATTTCATTTGTAAAACTTTTCATAAATTGATTAGAGTAAAGAGATTATGAGATTAATCCCATGAATTAATCCCATGTGATTAAAAATACAGGAGGATTTTAAATGTGAATTTTAGGCATAATTGTTCAAACAATCAGTATTTTCTCAAAAATGTTAAAAATATCATTTTGTGTTTAATTGTTTATGTGATATTGATAAATTCATTTAAATATTTTATTCCAATTTGAAATGCTATTCTGAGATATTTTCAAAATCAATAGAAATATACGAAATGATAATATCCCAGCAAACCAAACGATAATTTTACGATATCGAAACGATATCATTTATAGGCTCAAATTGTCGTTTTCGATAATCTATAATGATACGAAAACGATAGGGTTTTCGATAAAAACGAACCTGTCTAAAACGATATCGTTGTTTTTATCGTTATAGATATCGAGATGATATCATAAATCGATTTATTTTCGATAAACAAATTTTATTTGTTTCGAAAATTTTATTTTTTGACAAAAATTATAAAGAACACGCAATTAAATTTTTAATTATTTTGAGTTTTATATCTAAAATTTATCATTATTATATCGAATTTAAAAATTATCGTCAAATGGTTTGTAGGGATGATATGATACTTGCAAATGCAAATAACAGCCGTAACCGAATAGACATAGGAAAACTGTTTTCGTATTCATACTCAGAGATGGTTTAGCTACACAGAAAAAATAATCAACGTATACATAGCACCAGATATTAATTATATTCATTAATCAATCCTGCAATGAAATACACTAATTTAATGAAAACATCAGCTTTTCTTCGTTTAATTAGCAATTCCGTTTGCTAATATGAATATTTGTACGTCAATGCAGCAAATTAATTAGTCGGCGCAGTTTCAACAATTATATTTGCTAAAACTGCGCCGACTAAATTATTTGCTGCATTGACGTACGAATATACATTTTAACGAGCGCAATTGCTTATATAATCAACAATAGCAAATGTTTTCATTAAATTAGTGAATTTCATTGCTGGATTGATTAATAAATGCAATTAATATCGGTTTCTATATTTACGTCGATTATTTTTTATGTGAATGATGTTACTGTTTTTGTTTTAATTTATATTGAGTTGAGTATAGAAAAAGTTTTTATTTTCGATAAACAAATTTGATTTGTTCCAAAAATTTGTTTTTTTTTTTTACATAATTTGAAAATATTATGAATTTTATATAGAACTGAAATTCAAAAGTATCGCAAATGATTTTAAGGGAACTAGTTAAAAGAATTTTACAAATTTGTGAAACGACAAAAAGGTCTGGAATGTTAACTGTCATAAAACATATATACATAGAAAAAAGTGCTCTTCATATTGATGAATTTCGTTCGAACAGTTCCTAATATTGATAACTACAAAACATCAATGTAATGAATTCATTGTTAATTTGATGTATGACGCAAAAAGTACAAAATATATGTGTATTATATTGAAGAATGCTGTTCATCAAAAAATATTTTAATCAAAATATTTATTTTGCTATAGTATTTGGTATAGAGTACTCCATAAACTGTTTTCCATGGTTCAAGTATATACTGGTTTATTCATCTTTCAAAATTCAGGCGCCATTTACTTTTTTTTTGAAAACTGTTTGAAAGTTTCAATATTTGTTTACGAAAAATTTAAAACAGAACATGATTAAATGATTTGTTTATAAGTTCCCAAGTAGATCATTATACGAAATGATACCAAAAAGGATGTCTTTTTAATGTTCACTTATTTTCATTCTCAAAAACCTATCCAAAAGGTGAATTTCTAAAAAGTCGCTTTTGTATCGGTTTTTAGTCAACTAAACGATGCCAGTATTCCGAACTCTGAAATGCAACAATGTTTCGATAAATATCTGTAAAAATAAAAAAATGACATAGGAAATTTGGCAGAAAGAACATTTTTTGACGTCGTCCTTTTGGTATACTTTTTGGTGACTTAAACCGGTTGCATTTCAGCTGATGAAAAAACGTCTTTTAGACAATTACTTTAAGACATCTTAATGTGTACCATTTGGACATCATTCAGACAAATCAAAAAGGCGATTTCCGGTCAATCATTTGTATTACAAAAAGACATCTTTCTCGTAACATTTCGGACAAATTTCGGCCACCGATAACATTTAAAAGATAACTTAAAGACAACTTTCAGACATAATTTGTCTAGTTTGTTTCACAAAATTAACAAAAATCAAAATTTTAACATCGACAAATGATGTTTTCCTATTTTTTTTTTGTTCAAAATCTTTAATTTGGAAATTTTTTTCTAAATAAAACAAATCTGTTTCCAAAAACTTTTTTTTTCACCAAAAATTTTCTGACAATTTTTTATGATCGAAATTTTTTTTATATATTTCAAATGACAAGTATACAATAAACATGAATCGTTTTCAAAATTTTAAAATTTTTAATTTTTAAACTGTACAAAAAGTCGAGAATACGGTTACTATTTCATTATAATCATTATAACCGCACTAGTACTGAGCTCACAGTAAAGATAATTAAAATTTTGACCTCCGCTTGGTATAAAACTAAATATTATTATTATAGATTTTAGTATTTTCTGCGCTGTTTTTACAAAATGCAGTTGGTTACCTTACAAACTCGGTCACTGTCTGCGTATTATCATCATCATCAGAAGAATCGCCGTGTTATACCAACCAAGCCATAAACATAAATTGTTTATGAATCTTAACCGCAACCAGAGGGGAGAGTGGGGCAGTATTGAAAGCCACCCCTTTAGCGAGGTCCTCCAAGGATTGCGGCATTTATATTGGCTCGTGGTCGTTAAAATAAATACCTGGCTGGGTTGACTGTTGTCGGATACTTGGGTGCTGGAGAAAGCAAGAAAGAGTTTTTTCTGTTGCATTGACTTGATGGTGGCGGCGACTCAAGACAACGCGCATCCTTGTCGCGGCTCTGGCGCTGTATCTTGTGCGGCGTGTCGCGGCGCATCCTTTCGTTGTTGTGCTCTTCGTTGTAGTCCTCGTCGTGCTCGACGTTTGTGTGCTAAAAGTGAAATGTGGCACGTAATTAAGCCGCTGAAATAGCTAAATTATTATAACTATCCGGGTGCGTTCGGAACGGTTGGGAGTCGTTTTTGCAGGACTCGAGACGGCAGCGATGGCGCAGAATGGCGTCAAGTTAATGAGGCGTTAAAACGGAATCTGTTGCATGGTGGTCCTCTGTCTGTCGGTCTGTCCTTTCGTCTGTCTTTTAGACTTGTCTGCACGTTTAGCGTCCAGTTGGCTGCGTGTTTTAATGCGCCTCGTGTTGATTTTAAGCTAAAAAAAATGTTGCAAAAACATTTAACAATGAAAAAATGTTGTCGGCCAACATGCGACAGACGGTGTTTTTAAATCGTTTACACCTGCGCTTGGGCGTGCGCCTCATTTAATAGCGAAATTATTATTAATATGCGTAGAATCACTTCTCATGGAAGCACTTCCAGCCGGCATCTGCGGGCAGCAGGTGCGTCTTGGAGTCGCCATTGTTTGCAGTGCCGCTTAATTGCAAAATTGTTGCCAACTTAGCAAAACAAAAAAAAAGAAACTGTTTATTTTTCGTTTTGGCTGCTAATATATTTCAGTGTTTAATTTTATAAAAATATTCTAGATAAAAATATTTTAGTAAAAACTACAGAAACAAAAATTAAGTAATTCGAGAATTATGTGATTTCTTTGACTTTGAAAAATGCAATATAGCCAAATTAAATATAAATAAAATCAATTGAAAATGCTGTCATATACAAAACCCATATGAAAATCAATGAAATACTACTCAAAATCAAATTAACAACTGTCAAATTCAGATCAAATTCAAATTATAGGCTCTTCAAAAAATAAATAACACCCGAAACAGAAATTTTTAAATTTGGGTGTTCTCACAGTGAAATAATCCCCAATGATAAAAATGACCCAATGTCTAATAATATAAAATCAAATTTAATAAAACTGCTATAAACAAAGTAAATAGAAATACATTAAATAATTTCAAAATTATATTATTAAAGTATTCTTAAATATAAACCAAAATAAAATAATAAAGAACTGATCTTCAATCCAAATTTAGAAATCATTTGGTTTTTCAATCGATCGCTATTCGGTAATCTATACCCAGAAAAAATTGCCGCGTACTACATTTATGTCTTTGTTTTGAAAAATTGTAAATTTACTACATTTTGTTGGTTTTTAAAATATTTGTCTTTAGTTGACTTAATTTTACTACACCATGTATTAAAAATTCATTCTCTACCTAATACACAAACTGTATTGATGATTTATTTTTTATTTGGAATTTTTTTATTTGGAATTCGTGTGGGCATACGACGAACGAATTACGTAAGTTCGTTACTCGTGCTGTAAAAATAAATTGGTTGGCTACATATAGCAGAAACTGTTGGTTTGTTTTTGTTTTATTTTTGCACACGACGGATGGCTGCAAAAAGAGTTATACAAATAAATCCAAACAGTCCCAAGTAGGGGTTCCAATCCCGAAGCATTTTGGAAATTCCGGGACTTTCGGGATTAGAAATATAATCCCGGGATCCCGGGATATATCCCGAATGATTGAAATTTGTATTACAGGTACCAAATAAGTAAATTATACACATTATGTAGGATCGGCATATTTTTCCCATAGTTGTAAAAGATCTTAATTTATATAGTGCTGCTAGAGTTTATCACAAAAAAATTTGAGTCGGTAAATAATGCTTGAGTATTGCAGATGAAGTTAAAAAAACTTTAAATCAATATTTGATCATCTAAAAAAAGTTGTTTTGGATCGGAGTAGGCTTAAAAAAATTAGTGATTGAATCTAAAGGGTTTTTCAACAGGGACGCTATAAAAGTAGAGCGACAGGGACAGCAAACGACGCCATATTTCTTGCCGCTCTTTTGACATTTCTCTTCAGTAAGGTTTGCCATTTCATGATGGAAAGATATACGAATTCGAATTTAGTAGTAAATTTTAATTATTTCGACTTGTTGTTGGCTCGTATGTCTTTCCATCATGAAATGGCAAGCCTTAGTGAAGAGAAATATCGAAAGAGCGGCAAGAAATATGGCGTCGTTTGCTGTCCCTGTCGCTCAACTTTTGTAGCGTCCCTGTTGAAACCCCTTGAAAAAAACTTTTGTAGCGCTCTTATTGAAAAACCCTTTATTATTGTCTTATGTTCGCGCATCGTCTTTGAAGTTTAAAAAGAACTAAAATTTTACATTTTCTCAAGTCAAACCTGTCACAAATATAATTGTACTTTTTCACTTTCTTTGTAGTTCTGAATCCAAATATGTTAACGATCAATTTCTGTGACGTATAGTAAAAAAATCCTAAAGTCTGCCAATAATTAAATTTTTACTGATTACATTATATTGTTTATGTTTTATTGCCGTTCGCGCATTGCAACTGAAGGTAAATAATAACATTTAAAAATAATTTTATGTTTAGGGCAATAAAAATGTATTTTGTATCAGAATAGGTTCCAAAAATTAGAGTTAAAATCTGTTAATGTCCTCCTAAAATTGTATAATTTGGGAAGTTTAAAACTAAAAACAAAAAAGTAATTTTATTTGATAAAACCGGAATATTATTCAGGAGGATATTAATATATTCAAACTCTATTTTTTGAGCCTATTCCGATATTGTTATTGTAAAAAAAAAACAAAAATACGAATTTGTTTTTAAATTTATCTTAATTGCTAGGCACAGGACATTTTTTTCGATCAAATTTTTATGTAACTTTTAGGCCGTATTACACTTTGATATTAAAATATAAGTTTGATTTCGATCTGCACTATTAAACATATAGTTTTGTAAAAAATACTAGCAGCGGTATCCTTACATGAAATCAAACATTTGTCATCAAGTCTATTGATAAATAATTAAAATATGCTAACGATTGCAAATTTAAAATTTTATAGTTTTAATATTTTCTACACGGGATTTCATTTCGGGATTTTCGGTACAAATATTCTTCGGAATTCCGGGATCTCGAAATTTCGAAGCCCTTGTCCCAAGCATCTGATCAGTTAATAAAAGAAGACTACATAGTGCTGCCAACTAATTGAGTTTTCCGCTGAATCTTTATGATTTTAAAAATGAGCTGTCAAATTATGTACTTATTTTCCATACAAAACAACTACATCAGTTTAGTAAAAATAAATACATATGCTTTTGGATGTAAATCAAATACATATCGTCACTGTCATGTCAAAGCACATTGGAAAAAAATTACAAGTTTCTGGCCAAAAACCAACTATATGACATCGATATAAAATTACTGTCTAATGATAGGTAATGAATCATAGCAGATATGTATATAATTTTTTTTTATATTATGTTTGTACTTTTCTTATAATTCCTATTTAACCAAAGAAACTTCAAAATTTAATTTTTGTGCCCTACGAATATATCAAATATTTTACGTATATTTATATTGAAAAAATTTTAACATATTCCATATCATTGATATTGAAGATAGGAACAGATACATTCATTAACGAGTTGGGAAAGTTAGGTCACATGGGTAAGTTCGGTCACATGGGGCGGATTATTACAGTCGGTCGGGCCCGACTATGGAATACCCTACACCTTTGGTGGGGATATTAATGTGGGATATTTAATTGCATACCTTAATTTTAAAGTTTTTAATTATGCTGAACCTCCCCACCCTCAGAATATTATTCATAAATCAGAAATTTACGTCTTATATCCCCATAAATTAAAAAAATTATATAAAAGTATTGAAAAATATAATTGGGCGGACCACGCCTATATATAAAATTTTGAAAGGCTAATATTTCATAGATTTGATTTTAATAATATACGGATCAAATTTCCACTATGAAAACCCGGGAAATAATGAAAAAAAAGTGGGCGGATCACGCCCATTTTTGGAGCACATATTTATAGGTGAATTATAACAATACCTTTTAAATTTTATAACTATACCTTGAATACTTTTCCAGTTATTAGTTCCGAAAGAGTTATATAAAAGTGACTTGTATGGGAGGTGGGCGTGTCCGTTGACCGATTTGGCTCATATTCAAACTCAGTTCATGCTTTTGGCTAAAATATATTGAGACGAAATTTCATCGCATTCTGATCAGTATTTCTCAAGTTATTCTGTATTCGGACAGCAAGACAGCAAGACGGACAGACAGACAGACAGACGGACATGGCTAAACGGACTCGGGTAGTGATGCTGATCAAGAATATATATTCTTTTCCATACCGGACACGCCTCCTAAGGGGCGTTACAATATATGCACAAAGTTACCTCATAGGTGTAGGGTATAATAATTCGTATTAAATTTGGATCTTATGGATATGACCATGTTGAAGTTAGGTATTTCGATTTAGATAAATTATTTTTCACTTTAGAATACGATTAACATGGATTAACACGCGATATATTATTTTCAAATACAGGAAAACAATGATATATTAATTGTGAATAAAAGTAAATTACTTCATTTTGCACCTTTTTACTTTTACTCTTGTAAAATTGGTGTTTTTGGAAAAAGTAAATTTTTTTTAAATTTACTTTTTATATGGGGAACATAGTGTTACGAAAAGAGGTAATTTGCCCCACTGTGCAAGCATTCAACAATAATAAATGAGACGCAAGACAATTCAGCGCACTAAGCAATGTGTTAGAAAGTGACGGAAGATCATTCAGCGTACTGACCAATGTGCGAGAAGAGATGGAAGATCAGCACATTAAAACACAAGAGTGCGAATGAGATGCCAATAGCATGCGTCATTCACGAAACGAGTAGAAGGTTCTCAAAACAAGTCGAAGCTTGTCGAAACGTGTCGAACTGATGCATGCAGTATATGAGGGAGCCGCTTCTGAGGTACTTCACTTCAGTAGTGATTGTAAAGTGGTCGAGGGCATCTCGTGTGATAATTGTCAAGTTAAATTGTGGACATGCAGCAGTTGTTAGAATTTGTTATTAGTAAAGTTGTTTATTAAAGTGAATTAATAAAGTTAATTTTTATAATTTAAACCAAACATAAGAGTGTTTTTATGTTGTACACAATCCAGCGATACGAACTCGATAGGGATTTTCCCCATCGAATTAAAAAAATATATATAAATATATTTTACAGTCTTTTTTCTAAAATCCAAGGAATCAGTCCATAAAGTATTTTCATCTTGAAGTCTATAACATTTTCTGTCAGATTATTCGACTTTATATAAGGTTTTAAGTTCGACATTTTTATTTTTTTTTATTTCCCATTTTAATATAAGCAACACCTCCTTTAAATCATTATTACAACAAAAAAAATAATAATAATAATCTGAAAACATTTTATAATTTTGACCATAAAATTGATTTTTTTCCCAATGTTCAAAGGTCCGAATGTGCATTTTAAAAATGTTGGGAAATCAAATTTTAAAGTTAGAAATACTTTAAAAATTAGTAAAAAAAAATTTCAATTTTTTGTGTTATTTAGGTTTATTTATCAATTATTGTAACGTATATAAAATATATTTGAATTTGAACAACTTACTGAATTATAATTACAGATTTTGTGAGGCTATATCCTAAGCTATAACTTTTTATTAGCGCAAGATAATATTGTAATGTTTTTAAAACACCTATCAATTGGCATCAATATTTAAAAATATTTTGCTAAACATTAATTTGGCTTTTATATTTGCAGGAAAAATGTTTGGAAAAATATTTTTAAATAATGATGCCAATCGATAGGTGATTTAAAAAGAAACAATTAATACCTTTACACCTGTATTTTATTTTGCACCAGTAAAGAGTTATAGCCAAAAAACGAAAAAATTGGGAAAATTGAAATTTTTTTCATGCCAAAAGGGCGAATCTTTTTGTTTTTTTGCTATAACTCTTTATTGGTGCAAGATAAAATAGTGATGTAAAGGAATTTATTGTTTATTTTTAGAACACCTATCAATTGGCATCATTATTTAAAAATATTTTGCTAAACATTAATTTGCCATTATTATTGGTGCAAGATAAAATAGTGATGTAAAGGCATTTATTGTTTGCTTTCAAAGCAACTATCGATTGGCATCATTATTTAAAAATATTTTGCTAAACATTAATTTGGCATTTGTTATTTGAAGGAAAAATGTTTGGCAATTATTTTTAAATAATGATACCAATCGATAGTTGCTTTGAAAATAAACAATAAATGCCTTTACATCACTATTTTATCTTGTACCAATAATAAGTGATAGCAATAAAACGAAGAAATTGAAAATCTTGTCATGCCAAAAGGGCGAATCTTTTCGTTTTTTTGCTGTAACTCTTCATTGGTGCAAGATAAAAAAGTGTTGTAAAGGCATTAATTGTTTCTTTTCAAAACACCTATCGATTGGCATTGTTATTTAAAATTAATTTTCCAAACTTTAATTTTCCATTTGATATTTGCCAATCGTTCAAACAAATAATGCCTTTACATCACTATTTTATCTCGCACCAATAAAAATGTAAAAGAACTCAAATGGCACAAATTACACATTCGCCCCTTTGCTTTGGCAAATTGACGATATATGTTTTGTGTTTTTTCGGTGTAAAGTTTGTAATAAGTCGAAGAACACAGCTAAATAAAAATAACACGATGTCTTTTTTCTTCTATGAATTTCGTCTACTCAGTTTTTTTATTTATGTAATATACATTTATATTTAGGAAATAAGTACTGCCCAACAGTGTAGTGTTATAAATTTACATAATTGATGTCTTATATGTTGTTTATTCTTTATATTACTTAGCTTTTAAAGGGTTTTTCAATAAGAGCGCTACACATTTTTTTTCAAGGGTTTTTCAACAGGGACGCTACAAAAGTAGAGCGACAGGGACTGCAAACGACGCCACATTTCTTGCCGCTCTTTTGACATTTCTCTTCAGAAAGGTTTGTCATTTCATGATGGAAAGATATACGAGCCAACAACGAGTCGAAATTATTAAAATTTACTACCGAAATTCGAATTCGAATATCTTTCTCATGAAATGGCAAATCTTACTGAAGAGAAATGTCAAAAGAGCGGCCTACTTTTGTCGCTCTACTTTTGTAGCGTCCCTGTTAAAAAACCCTATAATTATATTTTATGAATTTAAAATTGCAATAAAATGAACATCATTTGAACTATGACTATCTATCACGCATATCTGTTCGAATTTATGTTAATGTTAAAATGCATAAAATACCACCAAAAATAATTGTTACAGCTTTAGTTAAGTTTTTATTTTTTTAATGCAACACTTTGAAATAACAACAACAATTAAACTGGAACTATCTACAACTTTCAACACCCACTACATCACACTTCAACGTTCATAAAATTCCATGAATTCCTTGAAATTTTGCGCAACAAGCCGTCGCAATTAGCCGCCGGAGGAGAACAACTAGAAATGCCGCCACTTTCGAGGATGGCTCAACGAGGATAGTTGTAGAGTTGATGAGGAAAATCTTACTTCTTCTGCGAGTGGTGTTGGTGGAGGCTAATTGGCTGATAAAATTGGTCTATGTGGCATGGCGCTGTACTTGACGCATTAGTGCTTTTACTAGGTAAGCAGTGCTTGTTAGTGGGGGTAAAAATGATTTTGCAAATAATGAAAATGAAAACGGATTGTGGTATAAAATTTGAGTAATAAAAATAAGGGAACGAAGTTTAAAACTTTTGTGCTAAAATGTTAAGTAATACAGAGTATATGCTGAGATTTGTAACAGATTTTACATGGAATATAAAAGTGAAAATATTATAAAGTTTTACAAAATAAATATGTAATATACAAATAGTTGCTTTAGTTAATCGCATTAATAAAATATAGAATTTTTAATTTTCTAATTTTGTAATATTAAATAGTATTTAATAAGCTTTATTAGGTGTATTTAACAGTTATAGTTTATAAGTAACGCTTATTTGAATTGTAGAATTGAAGAAGTGGTCATTTAGGTTTTAAAATATTTCATTTTGCCTAACAGTGTTTATATATTTTATTCCTTTAGGGAAATTTGAATCGAGTAAAAATAATAAATCTCATGAGGAAGACGCTTAATGATTTTTTGTTGCCAAACGGGAAATATGTTGGGATTGTATTTGATCGGTTTATGACAAGAAAAATATTTAATAATTAGTTTCCCATCATAACCCCAGAATAATTTCTACTAGGGATGAATATAATTTTTTTTTTAAATGTCAATAAAAAAAAGTCAATTTTGTTGTATTTTCAAAGATATGCAATATGCAATAATTTCAAACATACCACCTTAATTACACAGACAGAACATTTTTTTGAATATGTTAATTAAAAAATATTACGATATTACGATATTACATATATTACGAATGAAGTGTAATTAAATTATAATCGAAATTGAATTTATTTTTGTTCACGTGTAAACATTAATATATTGTCTGTCAAATTTACCATAAATATGTTACAATACCAACATAAAATTTTAATTGCATTTGAATAAAATAATTTACTTGGTTAAAACTATGTTTCGAAACACAGAAAATGCTAATCAAATTTAAATACAACGTATGTTCGCAACACTCGTCTTAATTCGATAATTTATCGACTGACGAAGTTGGCAACGTTGTGCAGCCGTCTTTTCCCATCGTTTGAACATATTGATGTTTAAAAACAAACAAAAAAGAAATTGGATTTAAATAAATGTATTCTTGCAACATTCTTCTTGTATACGAAGTTGGCACTCGTTGAGCAGAATTTTCTATCTACGTCTCTTTTATCATCGTTTGAAGTATGTATTTGTCCTTTTAAACATACTGATATTTGAAAAGAAACAAAAAAAAATGAAATAAGATGTAAATAAAAGTATTCTTGCAATACTCTTCATGTATACAAAGTTCAAACTCGGTGTCCGCCATTTTCTGCCTACATGTATTTTGATGTTTGTTAAGAAAACGCATTCGTATCGGTAATACGATGTCATTTGTTAATTTAAAAAATATACAAATTGTGGTACAAAAAGTACAAATAATAATAATAGTTTGGCACTACAGTCCTACAAGAACTTAGGCCGAGCTCTCTCACCATTTAGAGCTGTGCGTGTTATATTTGTACTCAAAGTGGTGGGACAGTTTATTGCCGAATCCGAACGGCGGGTGAAAGATTTTCATAGGCAATGTTTTACTCTCGTTGGTTTGCCATTTACTGCCGTGAGGTAGCGCGGTATAGAAAAATGTTTCTATGAAAAGATGTTGTTAGCCCCAGTCCATGCTTGAACCGGGGACCTTTCGGCTCGCAGTCCAACGCACTAACCACTGAGCTACCGCGTCTTTTCCTCAAGTATGCTATACCAAAATCGTGTGTGGTTTTGTTGGCTATTTCTAGCCATAAAAGACAAAATCAAATCAAATTCGAAAAATTGAAAATCTTGTCAAAATTGCGAATTTTTTCGTTTTTTTGCTATAACTTTATATTAGTGTAGGATAAAATAGTGATGTCAAGACATTTATTGTTTGTTTTTGAAGCACCTATCGATTATTATCATTATTTTAAAATATTTTTTTTAATTTTTATCATTTGCAAGAAAAATGTTTGGCAAATTATTTTTAAATAATGATACCAATCGATAGGTGCTTTGAAAACAAACAATTAATGCCTTCACATCACTATTTTATCTTGCACCAATAAAGAGTTGTAGCAAAAAAACGAAAAGATTTGCCCTTTTGGCATGACAAGATTTTCAATATTTAAAATTTCTTTTATTATTAATTGTTAATTTTTAAAGCACCTATCGATTGGCGTCATTACTTAAAAATATTTTGCCATACATTTTTCTGGCAAATGACAAATGGAAAATTAATGTTTGGCAAAATATTTTTAAATAATGATGCCAATCGATAGGTGCTTTAAAAAAAAAACAATTGATGCCTTTACGTCATTATTTAATCTTGGGCAAATAAAGAGGTATAGCATAGCAAACAAAAATATTTGTGTTTTGGCAGGATATAGCCTCACAAAATCCGTATTTATATCTCCATAAGTTGTCTAAATTCAAAGATAATATATACATTTTAATAATTAATGAATAAACCAAAATAACAAAAAAAAAAAAATGAAAAAAAAAAAATTTACTAAGTTTTAAAGCACTTCAAACTTTAACATTTGATTTCTCAACATTTTTAAAAATGAACATTCGCCCCTTTGGCATGACAGTGAAGATATGGAGCTACAGTACAATGCATTCAAATCATTTTTTTTTTATTTTATATATTATATTTTTTTTTTTTATTATATTAAATTATTATAAATCATTGACATTTGTTTATCGATGTAACAATTCTGGTAGCAGTTTTAGTTTGAATGAACTAAAATAACTTTTCATGAATTTTATTTGAACTCATTTCAGATACTTTTAAGTCAAATCTAACTTAACTTCGAAATAATCTAAATTTTGTGGGGAAACTTTGATCGATTCGATCAATACTTCGTAAAACAATTTTAAAAGATTACCTATATTTAGTACCACGAAATAGCCTAAAATGAACATCACTAAAATCTCAAAAACACACCATAAATGACAGCCTCTTACATATTACGTGGAAAAAAAAAGTTTCTTCAAAATTAAGAGCTAATATTGCTAGAACATGGCACTCATATTAACACAAAAATGTAATTTTAATTAACTGACGAAACTTTATAATTATGTGGAATATTGCTGCATCAAAAAGTTTTGCCGAGAGTCGTTCGTTCGTTTTAGTTAGTTGTAGGCTAAACTATCAAAACTACTTTTAAATGTCTTGCGGCTAAATTGCCGCACGCAACGTAACCCGATTGAGGCATGTTAATCCTCTTCCGAATTTAATCCGGTTGAAATTTGTTGTGGAGTTGTAACTATGTAGTATGTCTGTCTGTCTGTCTGAATGTTCGTCTGTTAGGTTTTTGCAGCTATTACAATAAAAATGCCATTTAAGCACGGAAACAGCCATCGAACACACATGGCTCCACTTTAATCAACATCAAAAGGGGTTTCATTATACGATGTAGATGGGTTTGGGTTGGACAGAACTGGATTGGCTAGCGTAGGGTGGAACGGTTGTTGGTTTGTCGAGGTCTGCTGTGGAAAACGTGCTGGTTTTTATTTGCATTGCTTGGTGTCCGGGATGCATAACGTGAGACGCGCTGAAATCACAGCAAAATGTTATTGTTGACTCTGTTGTTGTTGATACAACGAGTGTTGCTACTTGGTGTCTCTGCAATGAAACGGCAGCGAAAAAAAAACACGTAGCAACAGTTGCAGCAAAAAATAATAAAAACCAAAAATGCTTTAAACAATTGTGCGACACACGTAGGGATTGTGACGCGGTTTTTGGCTGCAAAATGGACACCGAACGAGTGACACTGTGCCATGGGTGGTACGGTAGTGTGACAGTCAGACGCACAAAAACAATCTGAGGTGTAAAAGCCTCGTTAAAAATTCAAATCGTCTGCTTGGTTGGCTGTTAAAAGTTGGAATATGCAGCAAGGATATTTACGGCAAGTGTCAAGTGAACCGTGTCTGCTGTATGTTGTACCTATGTTGCGCACACAAATTTTGTTAATACTTTTTGTCGGTCGGTTGGTTGGTGCCTCCATTTGTCTGTCCCTTGGATCGTTTGTGTTTTTGTTATTGGCGCAAATGTGTAAATTATGAAATTGAGCTCGGTTTTTTGGCGGTTTACAGTGGAATACTTATTTTTTTTTTAACAAAAATAAAAACTTTTATTCAAATTTCTGAGTATGGTATTAAAAAAATTTTGATATTGGACATGTTCAAAAAACCACATACGTTCAATTAAAATTCAAATTGGTGATCAGCAAAATCGATTTAAATTCGTTTCACAGAATTTGAATAAATTGTATTCGTTGGAAATATGTATATTTTATTTGTATTGAAATATTCAAATTTTGAATCAGAAAAAATCAATTCATTATAAAAACAAAGTTAATACAATTCAAAATTTAAAATGCCATTCGAAGTTAAATTTCTGGCATTTTTTATTCGACGAAAATAAGGACTAATGGATGTTTGGGGAAAATAATTTAAATAATGTGCAATTTTGAAGACATGATGAATAGGCAGCTTTTGATGCAAACTTCGCCATTTTCTTGAAATCTTTGAAAATAATGTTTATAATATGACTTGACTCTGTAAAATCTTTTGTCTTGTGTAGGATCTTCTATTATATGATGCAAATATTTTCCTTATTGGAATATATAAATCAGTGATTGAAACCATAACCATATTCGACAATCAAAATGACTTCCGCTGAAAATAGTTTCAATTTCAAAATCGAAACGTAATAAAAATATGGTATACGTATATCAGAATTAAAGCAATAACGGGTTTTGACTCGTTGTTGGGGCTCAATAGAAATCTCGTGATACACTTTATTGATTTCCGATATAAATTTGTCGGTCATTCTTTTCACTTTCCGAAAATTTTGTTGTCCATTGTACCATTGCTTTTGGGGCTCAATAGAAATCTCGTAATACACTTTATCGAGTTCCGCAATATAAATTTGTCGGTCATTCTTTTCACTTTCAGAAAATTTTGTTGCCCATTGTACCATGGAGCACCTCATCCCCCAACGGACTTGGCTAAACCTTTGTTTATCATCCAGCATTCAGTAGCAATCGGAAGTGTTCAATAGGTCATCTGTCCTCATTTTTCTCATCATTTTTGTTAACATTTTTCTCATCTTTTCCTATCATTTTTCTATCTTTTCCCATCTTTTTTCTCATCATTTTTTGCATCTTTTATAATCATTTATTTTCATCTTCAAATGATGCAGATTTGCGACATTTTTCATCACTCGAAGATGTGATAATCGATCATGTGTCCTCATTTTTTTCATAATTTCATTTTTATCATCTTATTCTATCATTTTTCTTATCTTTTTCCATCTTTTTTTTCATAATGTTTTCATCTTTTCTCACCATCTTCAAATGATGAAAATTCGCGTCGTTATGTTTTTTTCTCATCACTCGAAGATGTGATAATCAGTCATGTGTGTCCAATCGGTCATGTGTCCTCATTTTTCTCATCATTTTTTTTATTATTTTCCTATCATTTTTCTCATCTTTCCCATCTTTTTATACCCTACACAT
The DNA here is from genome assembly GCA_951804985.1 of Dryomyza anilis. Classification (NCBI taxonomy): domain Eukaryota; kingdom Metazoa; phylum Arthropoda; class Insecta; order Diptera; family Dryomyzidae; genus Dryomyza; species Dryomyza anilis. Next base: position 121,790,618 of record OX638130.1, on the reverse strand, counting down.
ATGAGGTACAGGGTATATTAACTTTGTGCATATATTGTAACGCCCCTTAGGAGGCGTGTCCGGTATGGAAAAGTATATATATTCTTGATTAGCATCACTACCCGAGTCCGTTTAGCCATGTTCGTCTGTTTGTCCGTCTTGCTGTCTTGCTGTCCGAATACAGAAAAACTTGAGAAATACTGATCAGAATGCGATGAAATTTCGTCTGAATATATTTTAGCCAAAAGTAGGAACTGATTTTGAAAATGATCGGTCAACGGACACGCCCACCTCCCATACAAGTCACTTTTATATAACTCTTTCGGAACTAATAACTCGAAAAGTATTCAAGGTGCAGTTATGAAATTTAAAAGGTATTGTTGGAATTCACCTATATATATGTGGTCCAAAAATGGGCGTGATCCGCCCACTTTTTTTTTCATTATTTCCCGGGTTTTCATAGTGGAAATTTGATTCGTAAATTATTAAAATCAAATCTATGAAATATTAGCCTTTCAAAATTTTGAATTTATGGGGATATAAGACGTAAATTTCTGATATGTGAATAAATATTCTGAGGGTGGGGAGGTTCAGCATAATTAAAAACATTAAAATTAAAGTATGCAATTAAATATCCCACATTAATATCCCCACCAAAGGTGTAGGGTATTCCATAGTCGGGCCCGACCGACTATAAAAATCCGCCCCATGTGACCGAATTTACCCATGTGACCTAACTTTTCCAACTCGTTTCTCATCATTTCTTCATATTTTATCATCATTTTTATTCATCCACAAATTCACGACGTTCTGTTTTTTCTCATTATTCGAAGATGTGAAAAATTGATGATCAAATTTATTGTCATCATAAAATGACGATGAGAATTATTTCGATCATTGAGCAATATATTTATTTTCATCAATGATGAAAAATATATTTATCAGTAGTGAGCAAAAATTTTCATCTTAAATGATGGATACAAATTGTGCGATGAGAAAAAAAGAACCATCTTCGCACCCTGGTGGGACCTACTGATTTAATGCCGAATCCGAACTGCGGGGAGTGCTTTTTTTAGGTAATATTTTACTCTCGTATGTCTGGCATTATCTCTCGAGATTTTAGCAAACAAAATTTTGTAAAACTTTAGCTAATATTTTGATATAAACCCAAATACATTCGGAAGCAAATGTCTAAATTCGATATATGAATTCTAACAATATTGGAACTATTGAAATAAAAGTTCATTTGACAGAATATTAGAAAAAGAAATATTTGAGTTTTAAAATGTTAAACAGAATATTCATATTTTACTATATCAAAATGAAACATTCAGTATCATAAGAAATGGAAACACCACAAAATCCACTCGTCTAAGGTTTATTTGGCACAACTTAATTTTTTTTACATTATTCCGAATTAGTTAAAAATACATTGGGGCAAATCCCATTAAGTTTTAAAAACATATCGTTGCTTCGTATTTTTAATGTTGTTTACCCATAGGAATTATTTAATATATACGATATTATGACTTCGGAACGATAATATCTCCTTTTTTTATATATTTTTAAGTAACAATAACAGTGAGCTAGCTTCGGTAGCTCAAGGTTAGTGCGTTGAACTGCGAGACGAAAGGTCCCAGGTTCAAGTCTGAACTGGGGCTAACAACATCTTTTTATAGAAACATTTTTCTATACCGCGTTACAACTCGGCTGTAACGAGCAAACCTACGAGAGTAAAACATTGCCTATGAAAAGCTCTCACCCGTCGTTCGGGTTCGACAAAAAAACTGTAGGTCCCACCACTTTGAGTAAAAATATAACACGCACAGCTCAAAATGCTGAGAGAGCTCGGCCTATGTTCTTATAGGACTGTAGCGTCAAACTATTATTATAATTATGAATAGTGGAGTCAGTAACTTATCTCGAAAGAATTATAATCACAAAATTTTATTAAGCCCTCGTAGTATTTAACTTATTATAGCTTTAAAAATTATCTTTAATAATAAAAACATAAAAAATTTAGTTACTCAAGAAAGATACTTCGCTTACACTTGAGCTTTGGAATTTAAGTGCTCTGAGTATTCAAAAAGCTATTTCCAAAAATTATTTGTAATCTGTATTCCAGAAAATTAAATATTTCCATTTCAAATTTAATGTAACAATATTTTGTGAATTGTTGCATAATTCAATATGCGTTCAATAAAATGTGTCTCTGTCACCTGTTCCCCCCAACGACACTCCAAGCACCATTTATATTTATCTAACTACTCTGCATCGTCAGAGTGCCAATGTTTCAGTGATGGAAACATATCTAAACCTGATGAATGAGCCATTGGTAACTAGTGGTGCCATCGTCGTCATCGTCGTTCGGGCAAGTTATCGTTACCGTTGTGCTTGTGCCAACAAAATCATGTTGTTGGGCTACACCATGATAATGTTTATTTGTGTGTGCTCTGGGGTACTGGGAGAGGTTGTGGTGAGCGAGGTATTGCCCATGGTAGTAGTGACTTGCTTACCTTGCGACGATGCGAACCGGTCAACGCATCAAACCAAACAGATCAGGTAATAATCGATTTGGGTGCTATGGGCAGAGGTTTCTTGTTTTTTGTTTCGTCTGTGTGTTTTTGCACTCTATAGGTTTTTGGTGCGAATAGAGTACAGTAAAAGAAGAGTAGTCCAGAGTAGGGTAGAATGGGATGGGGATGCTGTTCTATGTGAGTGAAGTGTTGACACAGAATACACATACATTTTCCAAATGAACGCATCAATGAATGTCGAATAGGTTGGTTGGTGCTGGTTGAAATAGGTAAAGGGTACGGAACAAAAATGTTCGTGTCAGGATTAGATTTCATAAATGTAGTTGGATGATGCAAATGAAAACGGTAGAGCCGGCGCTAAGAGCCAATTTGGAAACAATAAATGGCAGTGTTTTTTTTTCTATTTTTTGGTGATAATTTGCAAAGCGGCTGTGCCATATTCAATGAAGTTGTATAAGGAAGAAGCTAAGCTAATGCATTTTAAAATTTTTATCATTGATTTAAAACTACAGGAAAAATTACGCGAAAAAAGGTATTACTTAATGTAGTATCCTAGGGGAACTTTTTTCTGGAAGTAAATTTAAAAAAATATATATTTAAAGGTATATGTAAAGCAAAACAAAATAAATAAGGCGAAATTTTATCAAAATATGTCTATTTTCCTCACATTCTTAAACTATGTCAGTAAAATGTGTTTAAATTTCCACAAAATTAGTTTATCTGCCTCTGACAAAAATTTTTGGCAGCGCCAAATCAGTTTTGATTTTTTTTACATTTTTCAAACTGACAAAAACCCGAATTTGTTTTTAAATTTGTCTGTTTTTTTGCCGTTTCCAACACTATCGGTAACCCACCGCTAAAATTTCATATCTGACATATGCTTCACACAAACATCCATTTATGCGTGTGTTGACCGAAAATATATCGGAAATATTCCTGAAAAATTTCTCTCGCGTAGTATATTTTTTTCACATACTTCCTTTTATTTATATTTTTATCGGGGTTATTTCTGAAATAGTCCACAAAAATGCCAAAAATGTAGGCCTCCGAATGTTTTAAATCATTGTATCATTGGAATTGGAGAATCTCGATTTTTTTTTTGGGAATAGACAGAAAATAGGCAGATTATAGCAAATTTTGCTTTTCTCTTAAAATTTGACGGCAATATGTTCGAAGTAATCCATAAAAATGAATGAAATTGCGGCTTCAGGACGTTTTAAATTTTTGTGTCATGAGAAGTTCAAATTTTCGACTTTTTTTTTTTTTTTTTTGATGGACAGAAAATAGATAGATTTACATAAACTAGGCATTTTTCTAATAAAACAAATATTTCAGATCAATGTTTGTAAACTGTCTTGGTCTAGGGCTCTACATATATTTTAATAATTACAGAATTGATTCAGAATGTTTTTTGGAATACTGTATTGCTTTATTTTTGGAGAATTTAAGGCTCTCGCAATGCAGTTTAGGTAGCGTCGGTAGCTCGTCTTGTTTGTGCGTTCAACTACAAACTGAAAAGTCCGCGGTTGGATCCCCATCGACTGCCAACATCTTTTTCATAGAAAACATTTTTCTGTGCGACGCTACCTCTCGGCAGTAAATGGCAAACCTACGAGAGTAAAACATTGCTTATGAAAAGCTCTCACCCGCCGTTCGGATTCGGCAAAAAAACTGTAGGTCCCACCAATTTGAGTACAAATAAAACACGCACAGCTCAAATGGTGAGAGAGCTCGGCCGAAGTTCTATACAGAACTGTAGCGCCAAACTATTATTATTATACAATGCAGTTTAGATACATTTTTTCTAATGATTTTAAGCAGATAAATACAGAGTTTGTATCAAATCTTTTCTGCCTGTCTGAAAAATATGGCGGGAATCTGCATTTTAAATTCCACAATATTTAAAAATTCCTGAATTTAGAAATATTTCTGACATATTTCTGGCAAACACATAGATAAATGAAACATTGTACAATGCGTGTTATCACTGACTTGAGCATACCAAAAATTATGTATCGAGACAAAATTTCTGGCATTTTTTAGAAATATTTCGGGCATTTTTTGAACACGGCTAAATGGAATATCTTGGAAAGTGTATAGCAGGTTGTAAAATTTAATGAGATTTTAATGGCAGATTCATGCCATATTTTGGAAATGGGTAGAAAGCAGACAGCTTTTGATACAAACTCGGCATTTGACTGTTTGAAATATGACGAGAAAATGTTTCTGAACAGCCTCGGCCCTGCCAATAATTTTGTCTGTGGGGGTTACTAAAATTTTCCATTAATTTTTTTGTTTACCGGAAATATGCCAGATATATTCCTAAAATATGCCTGATATATAAACCGGTATATCTTGATTATTTCACTAATATTTTTAACATAACCACAAACAAAATTTTTGACACGATCGAGGCTGTTTAGAAACATTTTGTCGACATCTTTCAAACAGACAAAGGCGGAGTTTGTATCAAAAACTGTCTGTTTTCTGTCAGTTCCCAAAATACGTCGTGAATATGCCATTAAAATTCCACAAAATTTTTACAACTGCTATACACTTCCCAAGATATTCTATTTATCTGTTCGTTTGTCGGAAATATGCCCCAAATAATCCAGAAAAATGCCAAAAATGGTGTCTCAAGATGTATAATGAAAACAAGTAAGTATGCCGTTCGTTTCGATATCGTTACGAGATCAATGCGAGAAGAAAGGGAATATCACGGTATCGGACACTTTCTCGTAGCGATATTGGACATACATGGTGGGTAAAAATCGATGCGTTCTGTTGTAGTTTTCTCGGTACGAGACATTTTTTGAAATGGAAATGATATTGAACAAAAAAAAAATGTAAGTTCGAGATTGCTTTGAAAAATATTGCTATTTCGATGAGATAAATATTCAAATATCGTATTTTGTCAAAGAAATTAAAGGTACAAGAAATTAAAAAAAAATAGAATCGATAAAGCATAGTGAGCGAACTTTTTTTATCGAAGTTATTCAAGAAAGCTTCGAGGCATCGGAGATCTCCGAGACATGCCAGACTTGGAAAGATTGAAATTCAACGAATAACGGTTTCGATTTCCATTTTCTTCCTCGGTTCGGTATCGGTTCTATGTTTTATAACGTCACCACTTCTGTGTTCTATTTCCAAATTACGAATCGGCTTCGATTCCGGTTTCTTTATTAATTTTGCTTTATTTTCACATTTTAAATATAAGAACAAAAATTTTACCTGGATAATGAATATCGTAGAATAATCTCGTATTAAATAAAAAATGTCTCGTTTGTTATGTATTTTTATTTCAAAGACTGAAATCCAAAGGAATAACTGTTTCGAATTCGGTGTACTCCCTCGTCTTGGTTTCGGTTATTCTTCCTGTTTTAAATTTTGTAACGAAACGGTTTAGTTATACCGGTTCAAAATTATCTTATCGGGTTAAATTGTTGTTTTTTTATTAATCAAGTTTCAATTTAAATTCCTGTTTGAGATTTTTAGAATAAAAGTCAATAAATTCTCCAATTTATTTTTCTTTACCTTATATAGCAGCTACATACTTTAAAATACCAACTCTTTTTTTATATTTGCAAAATTTTATTATGCAGCATATTATTTAATCTGCGCACAATGGCAGCCAAAATCCATTGATAAAATAAAAAAAAAGGAGACCGCATTTTGTTATTATTATTTCTTATTATTACTGTTGCTCGTTTTGATCTCATAACTTCTTATGATTGCAACCAAAAGACTCATTGAATAAACGACTGCCTGACTGACTGAATGAATGAATCACAAAATGTTCAAATTGGTCTTTTGTGCGCGCGTGTCTTTTCTTCGAGAACATCTTCTTTTTTTTGTTTGTTGGTTCATCTGACTTATATTTCAATTCCTTGGGAAGCAGCTCCTCAACCCCAATTTCATTCAAAAACCGACGAAAGCAAAATTGCTTGGATTAAGTTTTGAAGGATTTCAGCCACTGCAACTGGAACTGAATTGAAACGCAATGACAGCAAAGCAGAGCGTTCAAATGAATTGAAATAAGCTTTGTAGCAAAAGCTCGTTGGAACAGAAAGCTTATTGTATGTATGTCTGTGTGTGCTTGTGCAGATAAAGATACAGCTTATATTTAACACCAAGTCAGGTGACGCACAGTGAGAATATTTAAGAAAATATAGCAGACAAATGGACAATATATATTTTTTTTAATTTCTGGCTTCTTCCGGAATATTTCGCGCTTATATCAAGCAGAAAGAAACGGAGTTTGTATATAATGTTGCCGTTTTTTCCCATATCCAGAATATGCCCGGAATCTGCGTTCAAAATTTGACAATATTTTATAACCTTCTCTATATGCTTCTCCATACGGCTCTCAATATCTTCCAATTATTAGGGGTGGATTCCGAAAATATAACAAATAAAATATTCCAGAAAAATATCAGATATTTTATCTCCAGCATTTCGTTTATATTTTGTGGAATTTTAAAGCCAAATTCCCGACATATTTTGAGTACAGGCAGAAAACAGACAGCTCTTGATACAAATGTCGTCAAATATTGCCTGAATTCATTAGAAAATATGTTTCTAAACTATCTCTTGGCATTTTTGTGGCATTTTTCAGGAATATATCCAGCATATTTCTGCAAACACACAGATAAATGGATGTTTTTGGGAAGTGTATGGCAAGTTATCAATTTTTATGGAATTTTGGAGCCAGATTCCTGGCAGATTTTGGGAACGAGCAGAAAATAGACTGATTTCAATACCATATCCGCCTTTGACAACATTTCTGTAAGTTTTCATAAATATTTCGGGTTAAAAAATTCGCAGATAAATTCAATATTTTGGGAAATATATAGAAGATTGTAAAATTTTGTGGAAATTGAAAGGTAAATTCCTAACATGTTTTGGGTTTTGATTCAAATTTCGCTTTTGTCTGTTTAAAACCTGTAAAAAAAATGTTTTTAAACTGCTTTGACCCTACCAAAAATATTAACTGGGATTCTGAGACTAAATTTCTGTAATTTTCAGGAATATTTACGGCATATTTCCAGCAAACATACAGATAAATGTAATATTTAGGAAATTATTTAGCAAAAATTTAGGAAATTTATTTTGTGGAATTTGAATGCTAGATACACGGCATATTTTGAGTATCGCAGAAAACAGATAGCATTTGATAAAAATATCGTCTGTTTGAAATATGTGTTTGAAATATGTCGATAAACTCTACCAAAACTATATTCTGGGGTACCCACAAATATTTCTAAAAAGTTTTGATCCTGCCAAAAATTTGAAAATGTTTTAGGTCTTAGGAGAAACCTCGTTATTTAAAAAATACAAATATTTCCGATAAAATTTAAAATTAGATTTTCATTAAGATCTCTGCTAAACACATCACCACATAAAGAAAATTTCAATTTGCTTTGTGTGGCTCATAGAAAATGAAGTTAATTGGAAGTGTCAAAAATATATGCGCCATATGCTGCTCCTTTCAAGTGCTTTTACCTCCCAAATAAAAACCAGATAAAAAGCGTATTTTTCGCCAATTGTTTGTGTAAACCAAACCAAACGAAGCCAAAAAGTCAACAGCACTTGCAACATTTGCCGCATTTTCACATACGCAACATTATTGTAGTCGGCGTCTTCCTGTGCCGCTTATATGTTACGTATCTTGTTGACTTCCGTTTGCCGGACATTTGCAATTGTGTGCGTGTATCCTGTATGTTTGGCTGGCGTAAATTGAAACACAAAAAGCACTCCTTGTTGCTGGCGGTGGAGTTGGTGTTTTCGACAAGGTTTCCTTCCGACTATCTTCGTTGGCTGAGACATACCATGGCATGTATGTCGTAGGTGCTGGCTTCACCATTGTGCTCAAGACAATGAAAATATGTTTTTTTCGGTTTGGTTGCTGCCTCTTCCTGCACAATATCTACACTTTACACAGTTATGCCAGGGTCGTAGGTAACAAAACTGTCCCATTATAAAGAACAAATTACATTCAATTTATATTTGAACAAGTTTGTTTTTCATTTATGCCAATGCTTTAGTTTCGTTTTTCGTAAAACTATTTGACATTTATTTATTTACTTAAGTTTTATATGTAGTTTATATATATTGTGGAAGGATATAATTTAAAGGAATGTTTGTGACTTTGTATTTTGAAAGTTTCGTAAAATTCTTGTCGAATAGTTCAAGTATTGTCTGCTGCTTAATGATTAATAACTACAATTTTTGGGAACAATTTGAAATAATTGTTTATTTTGTTATTTTTAAATGAGTATTGTGCTTTTATTGACTATATTTTTATTGTAAAATTTATTGAATAAATTTTTGTTTAAAATACATTTTGAAATATTTAACGATTTATAATATATTTTTTCTTAAATATTTCTTACAAATACACAAATGAATATAGCTATTACATCGTACGACAAAGTTCAACTTTTGGCTGCACTCATGAGAATGTCCTATATATTCTAAAAGTACGCTAAAAAATAAAATACACGTGTATCCCTGTTTTTCAGGATCAATTCGTTAAAGGATTTTATTTGCATTTGAAAATAAAGTGCATTATCAAATTTTTGGTCGAATATTTGATAAAAGTTGAATGTAAAGTTGCTACAAAAGTAAAGCGACAGGGACATCAAACGACGCCATATTTCTTGCCGCTCTTTTGACATTTCTGTTCAGTAAGTTTTGCCATTTTATGATGGAAAGATATACGAATTCGAATTTCGGTAGTAAATTTTAAAAACTTAGACTTGTTATTGGCTCGTATATCTTTCCACCATAAAATGGCAAACCTTAATGAAGAGAAATATCAAAAGAGCGGCAAAAAATATGGCGTCGTTTGCTGTCCCTGTCGCTCTACTTTTGTAGCGTCCCTGTTGAAAAACCCTTGAAAAAAACTTTTGTAGCGCTTTTATTGAAAAACCCTTTACTCTAAAACGGGTCGAAATTTTTTTTTTGAAAATCCGCTCTTAGCTGAAAGCTTATCTCGTAAAAGTGGCAGAAATATTTTTATTATATTTTTTTGGACCCCACCAAAAACCGCCAAACTCGTATGAAAAATTGTATTTGGAACCCGTCAATCTTCTTTATTTGATGGCTGATCAACAAGTTTTATACATCGTTGGAAAAATCTCGGCGGTTACTATATTTCTCCCATAGATTTAATTGACTTCCGAGGTCAAATTCAACATGTTATGTTCATTTTTTCATACCCCTTTTACCTCCTACCCCCCTAAATACAATTTTTGTTGTCATATAATTATAGGTCTAGAAAAAATATAAATTATTACCGTTGAAAGTATTAAGTTGGATCAAAAAAGTTACAAATTGTCTCGATGTAAGATTTAAGTTTAGGAAAGAACTTAAAAAAATGTATATATCGTCACTATGATGCCAATGGGGTGAATGTGTAATTTTTGACATTTGCGTTTTTTACATTTTTAAATGTATACTGAAAAAATATTTACCTAATTGAAGCAAAATGGCTCTTTAGAAAATTATTCTTTCACGAAAACACAAATTTCTTTTATTAGAAGAAAAAAATCATTGATTTAAAGAAAATTTTCTTTGATTACAAGAAAATTGAGCTTGATTTAAAAAAATATATTCTATGGAGCCAAATCATTCCCATATTTATTTGAAATATGTAAATGGTTTTATGGGTTTTGTTGGATATTGTTAGCCACAAAAGACAATACCAAAAGGGCGAATTCGAAAAATTGAAAATGTTGTCAGTGTAGTGGTGTAAAAGCACTAATTGTTTGTTTTTAATGCATCTTTCGATTATCATCATTATTTTTAAATATTTTTTTGAATTTTTATCATATGCAAGAGAAATCTTTTGCAAAATATTTGTAAATAATAATGCTTATCGATAGGTTCTTTAAAACTGAACAATTAATGCCTTTACACCACTATTTTATCTTGCACCAATAAAGAGTTATAGCAAAAAAAAAAACGAAAAAATTCGCCCTTTTGGCATGAGTGTGATATATTCATGTTAAACCTATTGATTCCGTTTAATGATTTTTAGGATAAGAAATACTTATAATTTCATATTCTGTGATCAGAATTTACCAAAATGCAAGGCAAATTTGTTTTTTTTTTCAATTAAAATCAAACATTTTTTTTTGGAAATTTATTAGTGTAGTTAGTTTATATGTGGTGATTTTTAGTGTGTTGAATTTTTAAATTAGTAAATTTTTAGTGTGGTGAGTTTTAGTGTGGTGTGTTTTAGTCTGGTGAGTTTCGGTGTGGTGAGTTTTTAGTATGGTGAGTTTCAGTGTGGTGAGTTTTAGTGTGGTGAATTTTTAGTGTGGTGAGTTTTAGTATGGTGAGTTTTTTGTGTTGAGTTTTAGTGTGGTGAGTTTTAGTGTAGTGAATTTTGGTGTGGTGAGTTTTAGTGTGGTGAGTTTTGGTGTGGTGAGTTTTAGTTTGGTGAATTTTTAGTGTGGTGAGTTTTAGCGTGGTGAGTTTTAGTGTGGTGAGTTGTAGTGTGATGAGTTTTAGTGTGGTGAATTTTAGTTTTTTTTTTCATCTTTTTAGATTGTGTATGTGCTGAGTTATGTCGTTTTGAAAGTTTATGTTGTATGGGAGGTGCCACGCCCCTTTACCGCCTATGACACCCTCCGGACTCTATAGTATCCTGGTGCAAAATTTCAGTTAAATCGGTTCAGCGGTTTAGTCGTGATGCTGGAACAAACAGACCGACAGACAGACAGACAGACAGACAGACAGACAGACCGACAGACGGACCAAGAGTTTTATATATATAGATGGTAACATAATAAATATTTTTGTCAAAACGAAATGTTAAGTTTTAAACTTAAATTATATGTAGACGGTGTGCCCTAAAATAACGGTTTACCATTTCTACCACAAAAATTCCTGTTATTAATCAAAAAATTCCAATTCATAATTTGAAATTTTCATGTATATTTGTATAGAATTCGAACAGGTAACGCCCGTTACAAAATGTGTAACACCCGTCACAAGTTTTGATACTTTATAAGTAAGTGATCAAAGTAACGATTGAAGAATTTTTTAATAGAGGGGAGAATTCCGATTATTAATGAAGTATTTGAGATATACTTAATCTTTATAGTCCGATTAGTTTAGCTAAAATTTAATACTTTGTGGAGTTAAATCTGTTTTATGAAAAAGTACGTGTAACGCCCGTTACACCATTTCTCTTCAACTTTGTAAAAAGATATAGGACCCATTGCAAAAGTTTTTTATCCTCTGCATCTTAAAAATATATTTATCCTTTTTTATTTATAAAATGAGAAGGTTCGTAAGAATGTAACGCCCGTCACAATGGAATGCCCCAAATGTATTCATTATTTACTGTAACTTTGACTGCACCATGTCAAAATTTGTTAAAATATCTTTTGAATTTTTAGACTTTTAAAATAAATATCTTTATAATAATTATAAAAAATGCCAATTCAACTGTTAAGCCTTCTACTGCTCTAGATTTTAAATATTTAATATTCTTTTATAGCACATAATAAATATGAAAATTAATTTTTGCCACTAGTAGGTACATTTCGATGTCAAAAACTTTTGTTCACGGTCAACTGAATGAATACAAATGCGATTTGCACTTTGCTTTCACTCGACGCGCGCACAAATTCGATTCAATTTATATTCATATCCTTGCACATTTCAGTCTATTATTTACAGATTTACATATATCTAGATACTTGCGAATTTCTTTTTTTTTGTCCATTCATCCTTTCTGTTGATCCACTACACGCAGATTTTTGTGTCCCCAGACAGTTTTATGCATGGAATCTGATTCTTCGCATTCGCATAGAACCTGGCATTAAATTTGTCATGACATATACTATGCTGCACATAAACCTACAGATACAGATACATTCAACTCAATCCAACCACCCACCAACCAACCCACTTGTATCTATGAGTTTAACACGTTTGCTTTGGCGCTGCTCAGAGCCTCGTAAAAATCAGTGTTATGCACCGCTCTATAGGTTCTGATTGGTATGTGTCTGTGTGGTCTAGTATGGTATATTGTCAGTTCCGCTCATATGTATCTATGAGATACATATCTAGACAAACATACACACACACTCAAACGAAGAGTATCTTTTTTTCCTTAATATTTTTATGAGCACAAATGGAACTGAAAAATGCAAAATGGATTCGAATACGTGTAACACTCGTATGTAAACCGAAAATTCAAAAAAAATAAATAGAAAAAAACGCAGAAAAAAAACGGTTCCGTATCTTTTTATGCTAATAGCGCTTGATGGGGTTCGAATGGGGGTCTCGTGGGTTGGTTGTCTTGGAGTGCAATCGCAGAGCAGTGGAAAAAATTAAGAACATCTTCTTTTTGTGTGTAGATTACTAGTAGTGACATTTATATGCGTTTATCTGTTTAGTTGCCGTATGCAAAGTATGTGCTAAGGATGGCTTTTATGTTCGATAACTGCGGGTAATGGATGCAATGTGCCACAGAACCTATAGCAAACAGACTTTTATTGGGTAATGAAATTTATATTAATTCTTTATTATTTATTATAATAAGGTTTTTTGAGATTTGAAATTATTTACTGCAGTTGTGTTGTTCTTAATGTGACTAAAATAATTTAATATATGTTATTTGGAATGTGTTTTTATTTTTACAATTTACAAAAAAACGTAAAAGTACTTATTTTAAATACAAATATTTATATGAAAAGATCTTCATAATATTGGTAATGTAATTCGATAGTTCACCGTTTTCTAAAATAAAAAAATACTTTGAGTTTTTCTGATTAGATCCTAGTAGTAATTTACATGATTGGGTACAGATCTGAAATAAATATGGCTGTTTTATATGGGCATTATTCCACAGAAAATTCATGTAATATCAATTGAAATGTATAACATTGCATTCGGTATTTAGAATATTTATAATTGATATTTTCTAAATTTTGAATGAATGTTAAATGAAAAGAAATATTGATGTATTTCGAAAATCAAATTGAAAACATAATTACAATTGATATAATTACAATTGACATTACTAGAATTTCTGAAATTCTATTTGCTACAACTTTCCCCGAAAAAGTTTATATTATTGCCTTAAAAATAAATAATTTATTGAATGATGTGTGCCATACTTAAGCAGCAAATGTGTACAACTTATATGTAAAACGTAAAAATCTTTTTGTGAGGAACTAAAAATTTATACTTCATACTTTTGGGAGTTGCACAGTTCTGGGAGGAAATATCAAACTGTTAGATTAGGTGAGAAAAACTCTCAAACTGTTATATTTAAACTGTAACTTATTCACATTTTATTTTTACATTATCCTTATAACATCGTACGATAAAATTGAACTATTTACTACACACATGAGAAAATCCTAGTAATGCATATCATATTTTGATATTAAATAAATTTTTGATCGAACTTTTGAAAACTGTTTGATGTAGTTCATAGCTTCGTAGTATTTGAAAGACGCAAGTATCATCAAATATCTCATTTCATATTATAGTAGCCGCGGTAGCTCAGTGGTTAGTGCGTTGGACTGCGAGCCGAAAGGTCCCCGGTTCAAGCCTGGACTGGGGCTAACAACATCTTTTCATAGAAAGATTTTTCTATACCGCGCTACCTCTTGGCAGTAAATGGCAAACCTCCGAGAGTAAAAACATTGCCTATGAAAAGCTCTCACCCGCCGTTCGGATTCGGCAATAAACTGTAGGTCCCACCACTTTGAGTACAAATATAACACGCACAGCTCAAAATGGTGAGAGAGCTCGGCCTAAGTTCTTATAGAACTGTAGTGCCAAATATTATTATTATTATATTATAATAAAACCTTTAAACGAACGTTTTCATATCCATACTCAGAGAAATCTCATCTACAAAATATGTGCTGCAACCAATTTCGTTTATTTTTTATTATGAAAATATTCACGGCATGCATGACATATGTGAATAAAATCCGATTTGATCTAAAACAAATGGGTTCGCGAAAATCTAGAATGATCGCTAATTTTACAGAAAAAAAATTCATCAATGTGATGAATTTATTCATATATATTATGAATTTTTTTTACCAACAAATCGATTCATCAAATTGATACCTCCGTTCATTAATTGACATATTGATGAATGCATTCATTATGTATATGAACTTATTCGTCGAACATCACAGTGAAGAACGAATCATTCAATACAATGAATTTGTTTCGTCATATTGATAATTTTAATCATGTAGAAAATAATTTAATAAAAAAAAATGCGAAATTTTTTTTTTCAAAATAATTTTTTTTTTTTCAAATAAAATTAATTTGAACATTTAAAAAAAAAAAAAAATATAAGAATAAAATTTTATAAAAATTTTTTTTTTTTCTAATTTTTTTTTTAAATCATATTTTTTTAAATATATTTGTTATAAATTAACTTTTAATAAAAAAAAAATGCAATATTTTTTTCAAAATAATTTTTTTTTTTTTTTAAATTAATTTGAACGATTTTTTTTTTTTTTAAATTGATTTGAACGATTTTTTTTTCAAAAAAAAATTATAAGAATAAAATTTTATAAAAAAAAATTATATTTTTTTTTTCTAAATTTTTTTTTAAATCATATTTTTTTAAATATATTTTTTATAAATTTAACTTTTTATTAATAAAAAGATATAATAAAAAAAAAAAATTATAAAATAAATATACATTTTACTAATTTATGCATGTCGAGCAAGTAATATATGGGCCATTCCACACCAAATCGACCAAAAAAAGTAAATTTTGAGATTTTACCTTTTCGATTTCAATGAAATTTGGGCAGCTGATAGAGCTTAATGAGATATGCATTGAACAATCTTTTGAGGTTGAAAAAAAAATTGGTCAAAGCAAATCTCGATACTCTTTATCAGTTGCCCAAATTTTATTGAAATCGAAGAAGGTGAGTTCCAACCGCTGGTCGATTTGGTGTGGAATGGCCCATATAAGAAATAACATACAAAAACTACTTGAGAAGGGAGAAGTACGGCAAAAAATAAATAATAATAAAAGTTTGGCGCTACAGTCCTACATAGAACTTCGGCCGAGCTCTCTCACCATTTTGAGCTGTACGTGTTATATTTGTACTCAAAGTGGTGGGACCTACAGTTTATTGCCGAATCCGAACGGCGGTTGAGAGCTTTTCATAGGCAATGGTTTTACTCTCGTAGGTTTGCCGTTTACTGCCGAGAGGTAGCGCGGTATAGAAAAATGTTTTCATGAAAAGATGTTGTTAGCCCCAGTCCAGGCTTGAACCGGGGACCTTTCGGCTCGCAGTCCAACGCACTAACCACTGAGCTACCGCGGCTACAACGGCAAAAAATGAACGTACAAAAAATATTTTAATTGGAATTTGGTTTAAAGAACAGCATTATTCAATATGAAGTACGTTTATGTTGTATTTTATGTTTTCTTCATTAATATGATTAAACGTATTCATCACATACAATTCATCATATTGAAGAACACTTTTACGACAGTTACCATGCGTTCATCATATTTATAAAAGCATTCATAACATTGATGTCGTTAGTCATTAATATTATGACGGTTCTTCAATACAATAAATCATGAGTTGAAGAACGGAATTCATCAATATGATGTACATTTTTTTCTCTGTTCACATACAGCTCGTTTTTCATGTGTGCATTCAGAATAAAGATTTGTTGCGCCAATCACCTCTTTGCAGAACCAACTTATTCGGTTCTCATAACCGCTTAGTCGATTCTTATAGTCAAAACTAATAGGGTTATAGTTTGGACTGCAACCAATTGGCCTTCAACCAGTTTTAGATTAATTTGTATCGTGTATAGACTAATATACAAGCGCCAACCGAATAGGCAGTTCCATCAACAAATTTCTGGAAATTTCTTTTTAATCGCATGATGTATGTTGTTACAACTAACTTTTTCATTCATTCAAGCTCTTGCCAAAAGAGGATTTTTTTGTGTGTGTCGGACTGCACGGAGGGAAAATGTTCTAAAATCCAGAAGGAATCAAGAAGTATACGGAGTGATAAAAAGCTAAACCGTAAAATCCTTAATTTCAAGAAAAGGATTTACTTGGTAGTCAAAAAAGTGACTAAGTAAAAATATTCTTAAATTGAGTTATTAATTTCTTAGGTGACAAAGAAGTAACTAAGTAGAATTAGTCTTGAATTAAGTTATTAATTTCTTAGGTATTAAAAATGTTATTGTTGTTTTCGTCCCAAAATGTTATGAACACGTGTTCGTAAAGTTGTTGTTTTTTCAATCTTGTTTTGTCGCAAATTTTGTTTTCTTTTGCGTTGTCCGTCTGTCATGTTCGTGTGAAAAAAAATAAATAATAAACAAAAATTTAAATACGAAAAATTAACCAAACAAAATTTTTTTTTTTAAATTTTTTTCTTAAAAAAGCAAACGAAAAACTCGTTTGGTAGAAACAAATAATATCTACAAACGAATTTTTCATTTGTGAGGTACGATTTTTTCCAATAAATGAAAAATTCGACATTTTGCTACATTTTCGTTGCATTATCAAATGAATGGTATACTGGGTTATTTCTCAAATTGCAAAAATCTTTTAATATTAATCTAAAAAATAACTGCTGAATTTATTGTAAGAGATCATAAGTGCATAAAAGCACGTCGGAGCAGGTACAAATTCAACCATTCAATTCATAAAATTACACAAAAATTTACTGTCAACAGACGGTTGTTTTTATCCCCAACGGCTAGACAACGCAAATTGTAACGGAAGTCACTTAATTTGCTTCATTTTGGTGGGGCGGTGGGCGCTGTGCTGCTCACAAGTCATATCCGGCGTCGGCGAACAGAGAACGATGTAGCCATGTGTGTCCTTGATTGAATCCTGTTTCCTATTTATGTCGCAGAGTTTTAATTTTGTTCGAGAGTCTTTTTTTTGTTGTTCCTGTTCTCTTCTGTGGCGCACTTGTTACGTTGTTGGGTGCCACATAATGTGCGACACTTAAAAACAAATTCCGCACGTAGCACAGCCCATTATTGAACAGGGTTGCCAACCTAATGAAAACACAAATTACTTCCGCACATTGACACGTCCTCAAAAAGGAATACATGGCGCTTGCAGCAACAACAAAACAAATCGCATATATGCGGGAAGAGAACATAATACAGACGCAAGAACGGACAGACGGACAGTCAGACTCATACATGAACTGACGTTATTTACAATTACAGCACGAGATTCAGCAGATACAGAGATCGCTGGGTAATAAAACCATACAAATGCAATTATAAGATTTTCCGCAGCAGCTATAATAACGAAGCGGGTGAAATATTTTTCAAGGTTAAGTCATACCACATGCTATAGCTGCGAGAAAAACTCTGCACTTCAAATTTGAAATTATTGCAAATATTCCAAAAAATATATATTTTTTATTTACTTTATTTCTTATAGCCTTTTTACTCATTCCTCTTTTAAAAGGACGCTCCTTGCCGCGTCGACATATAAATCAGTCAAATAAATAAAATCGGAAATAACTCATAAATAAATCACAACGAAATTGACAACTTCGTCTTTGCCACTGCGTCTATTACTTGCGACGCAGACTCCTTGCATGCATCCCATCCATCCTACATCCTTGCAATGCCAGTGTAATACAGTTATAAATTATTTATTTTATTTATGTTTGAGGATTTGTTTGTTGGTATCTCTCTCCCTGGGTTAGTTGTTGGGTGATTGAACTTCGCATGTAAACAATTTCGCACATTGGAGATGCACGCATTATCAACATTGATTTGCGTATGTAATAAGAATTTGCATTTTTTTATAGGCTCCAAATTATATTGAACGGTGTCTAGTCTTTGAGATGCTCTACAACGTTTTGTTTCGTTGTTAAATGCATTTTTGTATCTAAACGATTAAAATTGAAATTTACCAATTATGGCAATTCGTATTATGTTATGTGGTTATTATAGTTTGTTGTTTTAAGAATTTGCAAGTGTTTATAGAGATTGTGAGTCCATAAAATAAGAAAAATAAAATGTAATATTTACGAATTGAACTACACAACAAAACTAGTAAAAAAATGTCTATGGACATCCCATACATCATTTATATGAATATAATTCGTCGATGCGGCGATTTTAACTGCATACTCAATTTATTTCTATTACGTTTTAATAAAATTGGTTTTTATTTTTCTTTTGTTTTTAAGATTGACTTTGTGTTTTTGCCTTTTTATAAGATTTACTTTGTGTTTTTACTTTTGCTTTTGTACTTTTGCTTTTGTTTTTGTGTTTTCGCTTTTACATTTGTGTTTTTTTTATTTTATTTTTGAATTTTTGCTTTTGATTTTTTAATGATTTTATATTGTATTGTTTTTGCTATTGTGTTTGCTTTTTTTTAAGTTTATGCGTTTTTTTTTCTTTTTGTTTTCGTGTTTTCGATTTCGATTTCAATTTGATTTGCTTTTCTTTTTGTGTTTTGAATTTTATGTTTGTGTTGTTTATGCGTTGTTGTTTTTTATTTTTGTTTTCGATTTTGCTTTGCTTTTCTTTATCTGTTCTTGATTTTATTTTTGTGGTTTTGGTTTTTATTGAGTTTTTTTTTTTTTTGGTTTTCTGTTTTTGCGTTTTTTTAGTGTTTTTTCTGTTGTATTTTTTATATTTTTTTATATTTTAATTTTTGGTTTTTGTTTTTATTTTTGTTTTGTGTTTTAGTATTTAATTTTGATTTTGTGGTTTTGCGTTTGTTTGTGTGTTTTTACTTTTGGTTTGTGTTTTTGATTATGTTTTTATATTATTTATTGTTTTTATATTATTTACTTGATGTTGACACTTTGTTTTTTTTGTTTTTTTTAGATTTATTTTGTGTTTGTATTTTTGTTTTCACTTCTTATTTTTCTTTTGTTTTAACATTTTTCTTTTGTTTTTTTACTTTTGAGTTTTTTTATTTTGTTTTTGCTTTTTTTTGTTTTTATATTGTATTATTTTTGCTATTGTGTTGCTCTTATTTTTGCGTTTATGCGTTTTTGTTTTCGTGTTTTTGATTTTATTTTTTTTTGCTTTTATTTTTGTGTTTTTGATTTGATTGATTTTTTGCTTTTGGGTTTTTTTTGGTTGGTTTTCTGTTTTGGCGTTTTTTTTGTGTTTTTACTGTTGTATTTTTTTTTTTGTATTTTTTTTTTTGGGGTTTTGATTTTGCTTTTGTGTTTTGTATTTAATTTTGATTTTGTGTTTTTCGTTTTTACTTTTGGTTTGTGTTTTTAATAATGTTTTTGCATTTGTGCTTAATTTTTTTAGTTAATGTGTTTAGTGTTTTTACTATTGTTTTTTAACTTTTGTTTTTGTTTTTGCTTTTGCGTTTTTTTTTTCTATTTGGTGTTGACTATCTGATTTCTTTTATTTTTTCTTTTCTTTTGTTTTGGCTTGTGCTTCGAGTTTTTGGTTTTGATATTGTACATTTTATTTTAATTTGAGTTTTATATTTCATGTTCGTAGCTGGTATAAGTGCCCTTTCCTACCAAATATTTTTCACTGAAATATGATTTTATCTAAATTATAATTGTGTCTAAAATATGATTAAGTAAATTATATGAAATTGATTATAATATTTTGTTTTTCTTTGATATTCATAGACAGAAATACCAAAACCACTATAGAATTCATCACATGTATCACATTTATATTCATTTGTGTTGATTTTGCAAAAATTTATCTTAATATATACTCCCCTCAAAATACCACACATACCACATACAAGCCACAACAGGTAGCAAACTGAGTGCTAAAGTATTTGCGAAAATATGTGATAAAAACCGCTATTATCACACGAGGTTATGTCACCGCCAGATGCTCATTATTGTCACACCAATGCGTTGGTGGATAAGAAGCAGATATATTTTTTTTTATGTATCGTATAAATTCTTAGGGCTGTTAACTACATATATAATTTTTGACATTTATATACGACATTTATATATATAAACAAAAAATGTTTAATGTGGTTGACTTCACGTGTGGTTTTAGTTAAAAATTGTTTGAGTGTTTGTGATGAATTCATAGAAATTTGGTGTCAATTAATTGTATGCTTTATTGTTTTTTGTTGTTCATAATTTTAAATAAATTTTGTCACTGAAACTAACGCAATTAATTTATTTAGAGATTATTAAATTAAATTCAATTTTTAATGGGTTGAGTTTGATGTGGTTTGGTTGGGTTGATTTTTGCATTGGTACCACGTATGGCTAATTGAAATTCAATTTTGTGCTCCAAAATTATTTTAATCGAATTGTTTTAATTACAAATACACAAATTAAATTATATTGTCAAATATGCTGCACAAGTCAAGAACACCTACAGACGCAGGCACATACACACAGACACATTTATACAAACACCTATGCATTTCTAATAATCTGTCACATTGTGATATGTATGTGATACACTGTAAAACATTTTTTAATTACAGTCAAAAGTTTCAAAATCAAAAATGAATTAAAATATAGAGTAATTTAACAGTCGACAAAAATTTAATCATGGACCTGAAATCGTTTAAATTCTCGAGAGTAATGCACGATCTACATTGTATGTACTGTGAGGGAGTAGGGGAAATCCGTTTGTTGACATAAAATGGAATATCCCCAATGTAAATTTCAGCTATTTTAAAATTGAATATATAACTTGAAAACTCACCTGAAAAATCATATTAATTCATGTTAATAAGAATACCTCACATATTAATATAAATATATTCGTCACTATCATGCCAAAGGGGTGTATGTGCAATTTTTGACATTTGAGATTTTTTACATTTTTGATTGTAGTTTATCCTCAAGTATGCTGTGCCAAAATCGCGTGTCATTTTGTTGAATATTTCTAAACACAAAAAACAAAACTAAAAGAACGAATTTTAAAAATTGAAAATCTTGTCATGGCAAAAGGGCGAATCTTTTCGTGTTTTCGCCATAACTTTTTAGTGGTATAAGATAAAATAGTGGTGTAAAATCATTTATTGTTTGTTTTCGAAGCACCTATCGATCTGCATCATTAATTAACAATATTTTGCCAAACAATAATTTGTTATTAATTTGCAGGAAAGGGGAATCTTTTGTTTTCAAAGCACCTATCGATCTGCATCATTAATTAACAATATTTTGCCAAACAATAATTTGTTATTAATTTGCAGGAAAGGGGAATCTTTTCGTTTTTTTGCTATAACTCTTTATTGGTGCAAGATAAAATAGTGATGTAAAGGAATTTATTGTTTATTTTTAAAACACCTATCGATTGGTATCATTATATAAAAATATTTTGCCAATCATTTTTCCTGCAAATAACAAATGCCAAATTAATGTTTAGCAAAATATTTTTAAATAATGATGCCAATTGATAGGTGTTTTAAAAATAAACAATAAATTCCTTTACATCACTATTTTATCTTGCACCAATAAAGAGTTATAGCAAAAAAACGAAAAGATTCCCCTTTTGGCATGACAAGATTTTCAATTTCTTCGTTTTTTTATTATTGGTGCAAGATAAAATAGTGATTTAAAGGCATTTATTGTTTGTTTTCAAAGCAACTATCGATTGGCATCATTATTTAAAAATATTTTGCCAAACATTTTTTTCTGCAAATAACAAATGTCAAATTAATGTTTGACAAAATATATGATGCCCATAGATAGGTGCTTTAAAATCAAACAATTAATGCGCTAATAAAAAGTTATAGCAAAAAAAAAAAAGAAAAATATTTGCGTTTTGAACAGGATATAGTCTCACAAAATCCGTATTTATAATTCAGTAAGTTGTCCAATTCCAAAGATATTTTATATAAGTTGTAATAATTGATGAATAAACCAAAATAATAAAAAATTGGAAAAATAACTTTTACTAATTTTTAAAGCACTTCAAACTTTAAAATTTGATTTCCCAATCTTTTTGAAAAGGCACATTCGCCCCTTTGGCATGACAGTGACGAATTATTCTTTGCAAAATGAATTAATACATAATAGAAAATTTTCTAAGGACATCCCGTACATCAATGCTATATAATTTGCTGGTGCTGATTTTAACTGCATACTCTTGTTTTTTTTCTATTACATAATTTTTTTAAGAAAATTGCAATCGTAATTTTGAGCCTTTTTCATCTACTACTAATAATAAAATAAATATTGTATTGTTCACCAATAGTTTTTCAAAAATGCTTAAACACAATTTAACTTTTAATTGTCAAGACTAATTTCAATAAAACATTAAATGCTAATATTTAATGCGTTTTTAAGATATTTGAATCTAATTTCAGAAGATTTTAATTTTTTTAAGACAATGTTTAATTATTTCTTTAGTAGTCAGGATCTACTGATAAATAAGAATATGTCTTACAGTTATTCAGAGCACAGTCCAAACTAACTATCAAAATTAATAACCTTTTCATATTTGCTTTATTTTCTAAAATATGGCCTGTGTACATAATTTTGATACTATTTTATATTACCAATTTTCAATAAATATATTATGCATGCAATCTGAATATATTCATATTTAAGGTATGCTTCTTCTTATTGAATATATATAGTTTTTTCTTTTTGATTGGCTTTTATGAGAATAATTCTACTATGAAAAGGACTATAAACATTCAGTAATTTGTATAAATGGTTGAAACTATGCTCTGCATAAAAATAAATAATTTTTGTATTCATCATTTTATGCGATATGCTAAAAAATCATTAAAAAAGTCTAAAGAAATTCAAAAAATTTTCGAGTTAAGACAAAAACTGTGTTGATAAGGTATATTATAAAAATTGAAACCGTTGGACAAAAGTTAGTAATTTGTATAAATAGTTTGAACTATGCGCAGCATAAAAAAGAAATCAGTTTATTATTTATCATTACATTCGATATGCTAAATACTTCATCGACTTTATCGAATATATCGAATTCGAAAATATCGAATTCAAATTTCGGTAGTAAATTTTAATAATTTCGACTCGTTGTTGGCTCGTATATCTTTCCATCATGAAATGGCAAACCTTACTGAAGATAATGTTAAAAGAGCGTCAAGAAATATGGCGTCGTTTGCTGTCCCTGTCGCTCTACTATTGTAGCGTCCCTGTTGAAAAACCCTTTATATAGAAAAACAAAGTATGCAGTCTAAATCAGTACACATGAGTTATATATAATTGATATATGGAATGTCGAAAGGAAACATATTTCTCCATTTGTTAAGTAAAGCATTTATAAAAACTTTTTTAATATAACTAATTTTTTACAATAGTTATCTCGGTAATTTATTTTTAAAGTGTATTAATGCATTGCAGTGTCTGTGTGTATGGTATGCAGATGAAAATGCATACTATGTTAAAGATGCCCCTGGGGTCAAATTCACTTCACACACACACGCACACAGCCAGAGCCACATTCAAGACTGCAATTACTGTCTTTGACTGTGGCAAGTGTTAGTGGCAACGTGTGACTTCTTGAATGTCTGATGTTTGTGTAAATTTAGCTGACCACTGAAGGACATATGAGCAGACAGACAAACGAAGGAATTTACAGGCAGACATACGGAAGGACGCACATACAGAGAGCTATAGAAGGAAAGGCCGTCATTTGCAAGCTAAAATAAACCCAAACTCCGACACTTATTAACTCCAAAAACCGATCTTTAACTTTGTGTCCTTTAGTTGTGTTTAATGTAAATAGGTGGGGGGGATTCTTGCAGCACAAAGTAGTTTTTGCTTAAAGGCTTATGTTTCAATTAAAAGCTAAATTCCTGCTTTCCCATATGGTATAAGGGTTTTTAGTGAGTGTTTTTGTGTGCGTCTCTGTTTAATACGGAAAACCTATAGAACAGAAACCTTATTTAAATTGAAATACATTTGAAGAGCATTTTGAAAATAGTAGTTTTTGATATTACACAAAATATTCAACATTTATTTCAAATCTATAGAATAGAAAACTAACTCAAATTGAAATTCATAACATTTATTTTATTTAAAACTATTTCAAAAATAGTAAAATTAATTTATTTTAATAAAATTTAGTTTTTATTTAATGCGCCTGAACAAATCGTCAGAACGAACACGCATAACATGCAACTGTTTGGATAGGAAACTCATTACGCAAATCTGCCTTAAGCTAGACCGAAATCCCGCTTTTTTTGCTACCATACCTCGTATGCTGATTTGAATTTTGAACTCCTAATGCCCCACATACTTTGGTTTAGTTTGGCACACTAACAAAAAGCATCAAGCACAACATTCGGAACAACATAAAGTAAAGGATAATGGATGGCATCATGTGTATTCGCACATTTTTTATATTTTATTTGATTTTATTTATTTGGCATAGTGGTGGCATAGCCAGGACCATCATCAAGGACGCACACACACACATAGAAACATCAATAAATCTTAAAGTCCTATGTAAACATTATACCTTTGATCCGATTCAATTTGTACGCTTGTAAAGCAGAGAAGGTAAATCCTGCCCGGACTTAGTGTCGACGATTTACGTACGAGTCTCTGAGATGAGCATTTTGGTGGACCAAATTTTTATTTTGGCATGATTTTGTTTTGTTCTCTTCTGTACGGCTGTCAGTGTAAATAAGCCAAATGTACAATAACTTATTGTAGGATTTCTACATGTGCCAGTAATATGCAATTTCAGTTTTGGCTTTGTACAGCATAGGATTTTCTTCAAATTTAATATTGCCATCTCGTATTGTAAAACATTTTTGAATGTGGAAAATTATGTTTTTATGTTAAAATTTAAAAAAAAATTTAAAAATCGATTTGTACTTATTTGCTCAGCAAAAGTCTATGTAGAATTCTTATTAGAGAATAATAAAATGAAAATTGATTTTTTAGTAAAAAGATTAATTTTTTTGGCAACAAAATGAATTTATACTGATAAGTGCAAAATTTAATTTTTGCTTTCTTTTTTTTAATGAAGAATGAAATTTTAATTATAAATTATACTATAGTTCAAAATTTTTTTTTAGTAAAAAATGTATTTTTCCAAATTTAATCAACAGTTTTGATTTTTTAGTAAAAATTTTATTTGTTTTGTGAAAATTAAAATTTTTATTTTGCCAAAATTCGAATTTAAAATTTTAGAATTTTTTTTTTTAAGAAAAATCAATTTTTAATGAAAAATTCTATTTTTAGTGAAAAACTGAAGTTTCAGTGAAAAATTGAATTTTTAGTGAAAAATTGAATTTTTAGTGAAAAATTGAATTTTTAGTGAAAAATTGAATTTTTAGTGAAAAATTGAATTTTTAGTGAAAAATTGAATTTTTAGTGAAAAACTGAATTTGTTGTGAAAAATTGATTTTTTCGTAAAAATTGAATATTTAATGAAAAATTCAATTTTTAGTGAAAAATTGAATTTTTAATAAAAAATTTAAATTTTAGTGAAAATTTGAATTTTTAATGAAAAATTGAATTTTTAGTTAAAAATTGAATTTTTAGTGAAAAATTGAATTTTTAGTGAAAAATTGAATTTTTAGTGAAAAATTGAATTTTTAGTGAAATATTGAATTTTTAGTGAAAAATTGAATTTTTAGTGAAAATTTGAATTTTTCAGTGAAGAATTGAATTTTTAGTGAAAAATTGAATTTTTTAGTGAAAAATTGAATTTTTTTTAGTGAAAAATTGATTTTATAGTACAAAATTAAATTTTTAGTGAAGAATTGAATTTTTAGTGAAGAATTGAATTTTTAGTGAAAAATTGATTTTTTAGTGAAAAATTGAATTTTTAGTGAAAAATTGAATTTTTAGTGAAAAATTGAATTTTTAGTGAAAAATTGAATTTTTAGTGAAAAATTGAATTTTTAGTGAAAAATTGAATTTTTAGTGAAAAATTGAATTTTTAGTGAAAAATTGAATTCTTAGTGAACAATTGAATTTTTAATAAAGAATTGCATTTTTAGTGAAAAATTGAATTCTTAGTGAAAAATTGAATTTTTAGTGAAAAATTGAATTTTTAGTGAAAAATTGAATTTTTAGTGAAAAATTGAATTTTTAGTGAAAAATTGAATTTTTAGTGAAAAATTGAATTTTTAGTGAAAAATTGAATTTTTAGTGAAAAATTGAATTTTTAGTTAAAAATTGAATTTTTAATGAAAAATTGAATTTTTTGTGAAGAATTGAATTTTTTGTGAAAATTTTACTAAAAATTATAATTCTACAAAAAATAGAATTTTCAATTTTTCAGTAAAAATAAAATTGTTCCTCAAATTGAATTTTTATTGAAAATTTAATTTTTGGTGAAAAATTTAATTTTTGCTGAAAATTTGAATTTTTGTTGGAATGGATTTATTGTAAAAATTTTGGTATAAATTAAAACTTTAATATTTTAATTTATTTATTTAATTTATTAAGTGAACAGTTTGTTTTTAGAAAATAAAAATAATAAAAGAAAAAAATAATGAATTTTTCATTGATTTCTAAATTCGAATTGTTTTGTTGAAACTTTCGTAAAATAAAACTTCAAACTCTATTGATATCGAATTTCTTTAAATTTCCGGAGTTCTGTGGGTAGTTCGTTGTACTGCGAATCGGAGGTTTAGGGCTTGAACACCCGCGACTGCAACATCGATAATACTACACAACAGTTATATTACGCAGCAGTTAAAACTATTTTTGTATTATGTAAAATGACTGCCTAATTCCGAAATTACTGTTTAAAAATGTTTCTTTGGATAAGTTTACAAAATATGGGCCAATAAATTTTGAACCAAGCTTTCATGAAGGTGCTCACATATATTTGTAAATATATGTGAGCAAGTGTATTTGTGTATTTTGTCGATTTTTTCCATTTTTATACCCTACACCTATGAGGTACAGGGTATATTAACTTTGTGCATATATTGTAACGCCCCTTAGGAGGCGTGTCCGGTATGGAAAAGTATATATATTCTTGATCAGCATCACTACCCGAGTTCGTTTAGCCATGTCCGTCTGTCTGTCTGTCCGTCTTGCTGTCTTGCCGTCTTGCTGTCTTGCTGTCCGAATACAGAATAACTTGAGAAATACAGATCAGAATGCGATGAAATTTCGTCTCAATATATTTTAGCCAAAAGTAGGAATTGAGTTTGAAAATGAGCCAAATCGGTCAACGGACACGCCCACCTCCCATACAAGTCACTTTATATAACTCTTTCGGAACTAATAACTCGAAAAGTATTCAAGGTATAGTTATAAAATTTAACTCATATTATTAGAATTCACCTAAAAATATGTGGTCCAAAAATGGGCGTGATACGCCCACTTTTTTTTTCCTTATTTTTTCCCGGATTTTCATAGTGGAAATTTGATCCGTAAATTATTAAAATCAAATCTATGAAATATTAGCCTTTCAAAATATTAAATTTTTGGCCGCTGAGATGAAGCCGCGCCAGTCGGATCTGCTTTGCGCGCGCTGACGCCAGTTAGAAATACCAAGCGTTGCCAGGTTGTCCTCAACTTGGACTTTCCAACGCAGATTTGGACGCCCTCTTCTACGCTGTCCACCTTCGAGTTTCGATTCAAGCACCTTCTTGGCTGGAGTGTTTTCATCCATTCGTTCGACATGACCTAGCCTGGATCTTGATGCGCTTGACTATGTCAATGTCGTCGAATAACTCATACAGCTCGTGGTTCATCCTGATTCGATACTCGTTAGCAAAGCAGATAGGGCCAAAGATTTTACGGAGAATCTTTCTCTCGAACGCTCCCAGTACTCTCTCATCGGTGGTGGCCAGCGTCCATGT
Source organism: Dryomyza anilis (assembly GCA_951804985.1). NCBI lineage: Eukaryota > Metazoa > Arthropoda > Insecta > Diptera > Dryomyzidae > Dryomyza > Dryomyza anilis. The sequence continues at coordinate 121,762,361 of OX638130.1, read as the reverse complement.
TTCTGCACCATAAAGTAGGACGGGCATGATGAGTGACTTGTAGAGCGTTATTTTTGTCCGGCGAGAGAGGGCTCTGCTTCTCAATTGCCTACTGAGCCCAAAGTAGCACCTGTTGGCAAGAGTAATTCTCCGTTTGATCTCCAGGCTGACGTCGTTATAAATTTCTGATACGTGAATAATATTCTGAGGGTGGGGAGGTTCAGCATAATTAAAAACTTTAAAATTGAGGTATGCAATTAAATATCCCACATTAATATCCCCACCAAAGGTGTAGGGTATTCCATAGTCGGGCCCGACCGACTATAAAAATCCGCCCCATGTAACCGAACTTACCCATGTGACCTAACTTTCCCAACTCGTTTTAAATGAATTTTTTATACTTATATATTTTTGTTGAAAAAATACTTTTTCAAGTTTTCCTATCTAAACTAGTGCACCAATTTAAAAATGTTATGAAAAATGTTTCTATATTCAATTACCTTTCATTCGTTATAACACTTGAGCACATGAGTTGTATAGAACGCGAGATATTTACAAATATATGTGACCACCTTTTTGAAAGCTCAGTAGAAAAGTTATTGCCCGACATTTTTCTGTGGGTCATTTCCAATCATACAAAAATAATGGCATTTACAGCGGCACACTTTTTTCTCATTTTGTTGTGTAGTGTAATATAAAGTATTTTGATATACGGCGATTCTCCAACGATTTGTTTTTTTTTCCAGAAGACTTTTTGATATATGTTAAATTTTATCGTACGTGTTGCAATATTTTAAAATTCATTAAGGATTTTAAAAACTAAGTATTTTAGCATCATCATTTAATTTTAAAGTATTACTAATGATGATAAAATATAAATAATGATTTTAATTATGGCCCAACTTTTTTTCGAATTCCGAATTTTTCATTTTGGGGTTTTTTTGATCCCCAGAAATCCATTATTCTACCAAAGATACCAGATATTATTAACTTTAAAATGAGATATACAAAAAGACTATATTTTATTCCATGAAATATGTATGACCAAGAAACAAAATTTTGAACAAAATACGCATTAAAACCACAAAATACATTCTGAATTTTTGCGTTTTTAAATTTCGCATTAACTTCAATATTTTTAAAATTGAGTTTTTGTATTATTATAAAATATTTGTACTGTGTATTGTATAAAAATTTTGTATATGGTTAAAATTATACAAATTTGTATAGGAAATAATAACATTTTTGAACAGAAGTGTGTTTTTAAATTTATACAAAAAAGTTTTATGTTTTATTATAGAAGCGATATTTGCTGATTTTGAATTAAGTGTTTTTTTGGTTGCTTTCCCCATTACTCTGTTAAATTTTGCAAACAACCACGCCCCCACTTAAATTGCAAAAAGCCTTTTATAGTAACGCACAGTAAAAATGTGTTTAACTTTCAATTTTTCATGAAGGGAAGGTAAACAAAACTTTTTACAAAATGATTACCTACAAAATTGTAAACATAAAGCGGAAAAAATTGGATGCTGGATAAATGTTGCACCCTTGGAAAAAAATTCACTTAAATTGTATTATTTTATTTTTCGAATTACACAATTTTTTTTTCAATTTTTTCAACGTGTTATCTGCATATTTATCATCATAGTGCTGTTGCTGCTTATCAACCATTCCATCAACTGATTTAAGAGCAAAAGTTTGCGAGTTAATTTTCAGCATAAAAACAAACTGTAGTAGGTAGATTGGAAAATAAAAAATATCTAAAAAAAAGAAGGTAGCAAAAGGTGCAAAAAGTGTGCTGTGCCGTCACCAACGCAAAATGCATTAAAAAGTGAATAATAGGCGTTTGTTGGGGGTTGCGAATAAAGTGAGTGGTATTGGGAGGTTTCAAAAAAGTAGTTACTGGAAAGCGGTGCAAATTAGTATCGCTGCCTGGTAACTGATTTCAAAGGATGAGGAAAGGATGATGCTACAACAAAACAAAAAAAAAACATATAGCAGATAACAAGAAAATCTTATCAGCTGACAGAATTACAACGTTGGTCAGAAATCAAAACTGAAATGGTGAAACTAAAATTGAAAGGATATGGCAACACTGTGCGAATGAATGTCACGCCTGTTCGCTTACCTGAGCGGTTTTAAGTAAAAACTAATTAAAAGTTCTGAGACACACATTTTTTTGTTTCGTTTGTTTGTTTCATGTTGTTTTTATCCATTTTGCTATTTCACTTTGATGCACAAACAAAAACTTTGAGCGGTGTGGTGTCTTGGACACTTTGTGTGAAACGTTGTATAATTGCAACAGTGATAATAAATATTAAAAATGCTTTATTAAACATATAAGTTTGCAATGGTATCATAATCTTTATATAAATTTATTTTAAAATTTTAATTTTGAGTGAACATTTTGAAATTTTTGTGAAAAATTGAAATAATAGTGAAGAATTGAATTTTTAGTGAAAAATTGAATTTTGAGTGAAAAATTGAATTTTCGGTGAAAATTTTAATTTTGAGTCAAAAATTGAATTTTTTTTGTGTGAAAATTTGAAATTTTAATGACAAATTGAAATAAGAGTGAAAATTTCAATTTTGAGTGAAAATTTGTATTTCGAGTGAAAATTTTTATTTCGAGTGAAAAATTAAATTTTGAGTCAAAAATTGAATTTTGAGTGAATAATTGAAATAAGAGTAAAAAATAGAATTTTTAGTGAAAAATTTAATTTTGAGTGATAAATTTAATTTTGAGTGAAAAATTGAATTTTGAGTGACAAATTTAATTTTCATTGAAAAATTAAATTTTGAGTAAAAAATGGAATTTTGTGTGAAATTTGAGTGAAACTTTGTCTTTCGAGTGAACAATTTAATTTTGAGTGAAAATTTGTATTTCAAGTGAAAAATTTAACTTTGAGTGAAAAATTGAACTTTTAGTGAAAAATTTTATTTTGAGTCAAAAATTGAATTTTTAGTGATAAATTGAATTTTGAGTAAAAAATTTAATATTGAGTGAAAATTGTTCTTCGAGTGAAAAATTGAAATTGAGTGAAAAATTGAAATGAAGTGAAAAATTCTATTTTGAGTGAAAATTTGTATTTCTAGTGAAAAAATTGAATTTTGAATGAAAAATTGAATTTGGAATGAAAATTTTAGTGAAAAATTGAATTTTAAATGAAAAATTTAATAAGAATGAAAATGAAATCTTGAGTGAAAAATTGAATTTTTAATGAAAAATTGAATTTTGAGTAACATTTGAAATTATAGTGAAAAATTGTATTTCGAGTGAAAAATTTAATTTTGAGTGAAAAACGGAATTTTGAGTGATAAATTGAATTTTGAGTGGAAAATTGAAATTTGAGTGAAAAATGGAATTTTGAGTGAAAAATTTTATTTTCGGTGAAAAATTTAATATTGAATCAAAAATTGAATTTTAAGAGAAAAATTGAATTTTGAGTGAAAAATGGAATTTTGTGTGAAAATTTGAAATTTTAATAAAAAATTGAGTTAAGAGTGAAAATTTCAATTTTGAGTGAAAATTTGCATTTCGAGTGAAAAATTAAATTTTGAGTGAATAATTGATATAAGATTAAAAATAGAATTTTGAGTGAAAAATTGAATTTTGAGTGAAAAATTTAATTTTCGGTGAAAAATTTAATATTGAATCAAAAATTGAATTTTAAGAGAAAAATTGAATTTTGAGTGAAAAATGGAATTTTGTGTGAAAATTTGAAATTTTAATGAAAAATTGAGATAAGAGTGAAAATTTCAATTTTGAGTGAAAATTTGAATTTCGAGTGAAAAATTAAATTTTGAGTGAATATTTGATTTTTGAGTGAATAATTGATATAAGATTAAAAATAGAATTTTGAGTGAAAAATTGAATTTTTAGTGAAAAATTTAATTTCGAGTAAAAATCGAGTGAAAAATTGAGAAGAAGTGAAAAATTCAATTTTGAGTGAAAATTTGTATTTCTAGTGAAAAATGGAATTTTGAATAAGAATGAAAATGAAATTTTGAGTGAAAAATTTAATTTTTAATGTAAAATTGAATTTTGAGTAACATTGTTGTGAGTGAAAAATTGTATTTCGAGTGAAAAATTTAATTTTGAGTGAAAAACTGAATTTTGAGTGAAAAATTGAATTTTGAGTGGAATATTGAACTTTGAGTGAAAATTTGAATTTTGAGTGGAAAATTTAATTTTGAGTGAAAAGTTCAATTAATTTTTAGTGAAAAAATGTATTTTGAGTGAATAATTGAATATTGAGTGAAAAAAGGAATTTTGATCGAAACAAGGAATTTTGAGTGAGAAATTGAAATAAGACTGAAAATGGAATTTGATTGAAAAATTAAATTTAAGTGAAAAATTAATTTTTGAATTTGTAGTCAAAAATTAATTTTGAGTGGAAAATTGAATTTTGAGTGAAAAAATTTATTTTGAGTGATGTATTCAATGTTAAGTAAAAAACTGAAATAATATTGATATGAGAGTGAAAATGGAATTTTGAGTGCAAAAATTAAAATTTAGTGAAAAATTGAATTTTGAGTATAAAATTGAATTTTGTGCGAAAAATTGAATTTTGAGTGAAAATTTGAATTTTGAGTGAAAAATTTAATTTTGAGTGAAAAATTTTATTCTGAGTGAAAAATTGAATTTTGAGTGAAAAATTTAATTTTTAATGAACAATTTAATTTTAAGTGTAAAATTGTATTTCGAGTTATAATTTGAATTTTAGGTGAAAAATATAATTTTGATTTTCGAGTAAAAAATAAAATTTTGAGTGAAAAATTCAATATGTAAAAATTGAAGAGAGAAATTGAATTTTAAATGGACATTTGATTTTTTTTTTGTGAAATTTTGTAATTTTAGTGAACATTTCTAAATTTTTCAAAATAATTTTTTTTTTTTTTGAATAGTAAATGTTTCAATGGAGCATATCTGAATTTCAAATTTGCATTACCAATGAATAACTTTCAAAGAAAACTTTCTGACTGTGAATTTCTTATTTAAATTACACTTTTTTAAAACATTTTTTTAATTTAAAATGAGAACGAAAGAAGTGCATTTCTAATTATGAAATTAAGAATTACAAAAAATAAACATAAAAACAAAACTGCAACCGGAAATAATGTCAAAAGTTCAGAAGATGTCGTCAAATTATAAACAGACGATGATTGCGTCGTCGGAGTATCCAATGAAGGTATTGCTGGGTGGTTGGTTGGATGGTATTATTTTGTTGTATTTGTTGTCGGGGGTTACCCAAGCGGAATTGATATTTAAATTAAGTTCAAATTAATTTCACAGCTTGGAACTTTGTGTGCGTTGGCAAAAACATAATAAACAAATACAACAAAAAACGAAATGAAGAAATTTTGCAAAAATACAAAGTCTGGGTAGTCAGAGTGCATGACAATCATGAAGAAAAAGAAGAAGACGATGATGATAATGATGATGTTTTCGCTACTGATGATGCTGTTAATTACTTTAAATTTGACAACGCGCATTCTGAACTAAGAACCCTAGGAACGGTTTGTAGATGTTGCATGAAAATGGATGTTGAATTTGAGGGTAACGTGTCAGGATGGTAGGTAAGGATGGAAGGTGCTATGACTGAATGTTAAATGTTTTTGACTGTATCAACACAACACGACTTGTAATCAAATGATGTTTGTTTAATTTTGTGCGTGACGTGAGCTGATTTTGTAATGGCAAAATGATGAAACTGATGATGATGATGACGAGGAGATGATTAAAATAGGATAGGATAAAAAAGTGGAAAATGGTGAGGATGATTATGAAACTGAGGAACAAGAATTAGTCAGAAGTAAAAAAATCATCATATGAATTATTTTGTTTATAAAACGAACAACAAAAATTAGCGTCGGTAGCCAGTAGTACAGGTTCAAATTTGTGCTAAAAATTTAATTTTGAACTAAAAATTAAATTTTTCACTAAAAATTTAATTTTGAACTAAAAATTCAATTTTCACTTAAAATTAAATTTTTCACTAAAAATTAAATTTTTCAGTAAAAATTAAATTTTTCTGTAAAAATTCAAATTTTCACTAAAAATTCAAATTTTCACTAAAAATTCTTTTATTTTCATTTTTATTTTGCATTGAAAATTCCATATTTCATTGAAAGTAACATTTTTCTTAAAAAATTATATTTTTTAACAAATTTTCACTAAAAATTCAAATTTTCACTAAAAATTCAAATTTTCACTAAAAATTCAAATTTTCACCAAAAAGTCAAATTTTCACTAAAAATTCAATTTTTCACTAAAAATTCAATTATCCACTAAAAATTCAATTTTTCACTAAAAATTCAATTTTTCACTAAAAATTCAATTTTTCACTAAAAATTCAATTTTTCACTAAAAATTCAATTTTTTACTAAAAATTCAATTTTTCACTAAAAATTCAATTTTTCACTAAAAATTCAATTTTTCACTAAAAATTCAATTTTTCACTAAAAATTCAATTTTTCACTAAAAATTCAATTTTTCACTTAAAATTCAATTTTTCACTTAAAATTCAATTTTTCACTAAAAAATCAATTTTTTCACTTAAAATTCAAATTTTCACTAAAAGTTCAAATATTCAATTAAAATTAAATTTTTCACTTGAAATTCATTTTTTCACTAAAAATTTAAATTTGCACTAAAATTCAATTTTTCACTAAAAATTCAATTTTCAAAATTCAAATTTTCACTAAAAATTAAATTTTTTACTAAAAATTCAATTTTTCACTAAAAACTCAAATTTTCATTAAAAATTTAAATTTTCACTAAAAATTCAAATTTTCACTAAAAATTTAATTTTTCACTTAAAAATCCATTTTTCACTTAAAAATAAATTTTTCACTAAAAATGTAATTTTCACTAAAAATGTAATTTTCACTAAAAATTCAATTATTCACTAAAAATTAAATTTTTTACTAAAAATTCTTTTCACTAAAAATGCAATTTTTCACTAAAATGCAATTTTTCACTAAAAATTGAATTTTTCATTAAAAATTAAAAAAAATAATTTTTCACTAAGAATTCAATTTGTGAATTTTCACAAAACATTACATTTTCATTAAATTTTCCCTTCTTCACCAAAAATTCAAATTCCTAGTTAAATATTTTTTTTTTTTACTAAAAGTCAAAAATTTCATTCAAATATAAGTTTTTCATTACAATTTGTTTTTATTGTAAACTAAATATTTTCACCATATTTAAAAATTTTGTAGAGGCAGCTCATAATGATTAAATTAGAGATGATAGCAATGTTGTTAGATGATAGCAACGATATTCAAAATGACGTCGATTTTACGCACGATTTTGCTAATGAAGTCATTTAACATTCTGTTGATGTTGATTTAATGCTGGCTTAAATAACTCAATAAAGAATCGCATTTAATGTCGCAAATTTATTTGGAAATTGAAAATTTTAATAGTTTAATGTATTTACGAGCTTCACCGCATATTTTCTTTGAAACTGTGATTTAATGACAATTACGTAATTGTCATTAAATCAAAGTCATTGCCTAATTTTCAGGCATTTCACTGTCGAATACCTTTTGCACACTTTAACCATCATGCATGGAAGTAACATCGGCACTTTTAGCATCGTCGCCATCATATAAAAGCAGATAAAGGATAAGAGAAAAATTATATGAAGTTAATAAAAAAGCAAATGATGTGAATGACGACGAATGTCACATCAATGCGTTTTAAAGAAACGTTTTTATGATTGCACGGAATTTTGTGACAGCCAAAAAGCCAATTGTTGCCGCATAAAAATAAACGAAACGTTATAAAAAGCCACCAAAACAGACGTTGAAAAGGCAGACGCAAGGACAGCCAGACAGATAGAGAACCACACACATGGACACATTTATCATAAACACAATCACATGCGCAACGTTTTGCAATAAAATTGAAAGGACTCATTAAATTAAATGCAGTGTAAAATGCGCATAAAACGCCGCAACGTCTACGTCGTACATAGGACTTACTAGGACATGTTGCTTGTGGTGTCCTTGCGCCTGTTGTTGCTCCACCCGTCCTTGTAGCAACGGTACCACGCGAATGGCTTCACACACACACATACATTTAAATGTATTTCAACGTATCCGTGTCGTAAGTAAGCGATTGTGTGAGTTTAGCTCACATAAATTGAGTGACGGAGAGGTGTGCGCGAGCGACTTCAATCGTTCAATCATTTTCTACGCTAATCATATGTTTTTCTATGGTGCCTCTGTCTGTGTCTGTGTCTGTGTCGGTGTGAGGATGGGTCTGTCATTGTATTGCCTATCATGGCAACGAAAGCGTATAAGTCGCATTTAGTGCTTTAAGCTCTATTGTAATAGTCTGTGTCTGTGTGTTTTCATTAAAGTGCGTTTGTGTCGGTGTGAAACGCATACGAAGGCATGTTAGACATGCGATAAGAATAATGCTGCATATAGCAGATCATGATTCGGGGGACTGACTTGATTCAGAATTTAACTAAGGAGATAATTGAAAATGTAATCTAGTTTTTTTAATTTTAATGAAAGAAAAACCAGTCAGTATTATTTTCAAATAGATGATGTATTGAATTATAAAAGTTTTAGTCAATCTAAACCGACTCTAAATATCCTACACATATCTGGAAATGTGCGAAGAAATAAAAATTAAAAGCGTTTAACGTTTAAAATGATCCAGAGGTCACCAGGGTTTATGAATCCTAAAAAAGACTAAAAATTACTAAAAATTTGAAATCTTGATAAAATTTTCTTTAATATGAGTACACGGAGGGAAATAAAATTCTAAAACTAGAGAAGAATTCGGTTAGAAAAAAAAATAGTAGAATTAAACTAATATCAATAAAATACTACTAAATTCAAGAATTTGTCATCTGAATATTAAGAAAGGAAATTACTTAGTTGTCAAAAAAGTAAAACAAACTTTATTCTACTGGATTTTCAGAAGTTGCTATATTCTTCGCAAAAGGAACACGTGTTCATGTATCTGCTGTTTTTTTCATCAATGTTTCTTTCTCTTTAACATAAGCTCTTATGCCTTGTTTTGTGAGGTCGCCATCTGTTTGTTAGTGTGTATGTCTTTCTGTTGTAAGTAACTAAGACAAATTTTCTATATATTCAGACATTATGTTCTTAGATATCAAGAGAGTAACTAAGCACAATTTGTCTGGACTGCAGATGTTTTTTTCTTAGCTATCAAACAACGGCATGATATACATTGTATGTGTTTTCACGACTAGAACAACAAAGAACAGCCATAAAAGCAAACGTCTATGTATGTAGGAATGTTCAAGTTATAAAAATAGAAACAATGAATTTTCCTACGAATATTGCTATGGTTTCAGTTCGTAAACATTTTTTGGGACGAAAACAACATTAAATTTAAGGTCGAAAACAGCACAACATTTTTGATACCCAAGAAATTAATAACTGAATTCAAGAATAACTCTACTTAGTAACTTTTTTGATACCTAAGAAATTAATAACTGAATTCAAGAATAATTCTACTTAGTTACTTTTTTGATGCATAAGAAATTAATAACTGAATTCAAGAATAATTCTACTTAGTTACATTTTTTGATAACGAAGTAAATCCCAGTTGTTGGACTGCGAGCCGAAAGGTCCCCGGTTCAAATCTGGACTGGGGCTAACAACATCTTTTCATAGAAACATTTTTCTATACCGTGCTACCTCTCGGTAGTAAATGGCAAACCTACGAGAGTAAAACCATTGCCTTTGAAAAGCTCTCACCCGCCGTTCGGATTCGGCAATAAACTGTAGGTCCCACCACATTGAGTACAAATATAAAACGCACAGCTCAAATTGGTGAGAGAGCTCGGCCGAAGTTCTATACAGGACTGTAGCGCCAAACTATTATTATTTATATGTACATCCCTTTCTTGAAATTAAGGATTTTTCAGTTTAGCTGTATATCACTCCGTATACTTCTTGATTCCTTCTGGATTTTAGAACTTTTTCCATCCGTGTATCCATATATAAAACGACATATGTGTACATAGGTGTCCCGATTTCAAAAAGAAATATTTTATTAGAAAAAACAAAGAATTACTTAGGGTGAGTTTACACGATAGAGAAAATAGCTAGAGAATCTAGCTAGAAATCTCATAGAGTTGTGTAAACACTACATAGAGCTACACGGTAGGGAGTTCTACGGCAGATTTTTTTCTCTATTGTGTATTCGAGCCTTTAGACCAGTAAACGTATTCCATTTATTCGAATATATTTTTCTACAAATTAACCAACGCTCAGTAAAGGCGCCCAATTCATTCAATGCGTAGTGTTGACCGTAAGAAAGTATTATAGATTATAGGGGGTATGAAAAATGTAGTAGTATCAGTGGATGTTTGTTTTTTTTTATTTCATATTTTTAAAATCGAGAAAAACAGACGCAGGGAGATTGTTCCAAAAAAGCATCGTGCGACAGAAGATCTTATTATCGATTATTTAGTTCTGAGCTGTCCCGTTCCCAAAAGAAACTACTTATTGTACGACAATTGTAACGAATTTTGTTTGTTGTATTACCGCGTAAAACTCGATGCGAGCTTCGATGCTTTGTTGTTGTATTAGCATGTGTTTGTTATTGCACTTGTAAAAGTCATGAATAAAACTCAGCAAAAGATGTGTGTTTGTTCTTGTATTCGATTTACCGCTACACAAGTCATGAATAAAACTCAGCAAAAGATGTGTGTTTGTTCTTGTATTCGATTTACCGCAATAACAAAGTACATTCGGTGGAAAGAAACGCGTGTTCGCAATACTGAGAATTATTTGTGTAACAATAGGTCGGAATAGTTTTCATATATTCTTCGATTCGATAAATTGTTTTTAGAACACATAATATGTTTTTTCAAACCGGCTTCTTCTTTTGGGTGTAACAAATGAATGATTAAATTAAGTTGGGTATGAAAATAAATTAAATTAAAAGTTATCTTTGCGACTTACTGTTTCCAAGGAACGCAAATACTATTCGAAAAGCACTCATATCGAATCTGATGAAAAAAATTTGCAGTTATATTTAAACCAACCGGTTCTAATTCCTGTTAAAAAAAATATATATATCGTCATTGTAGAACTAAAAGTCACCAACTACATTTTCAAAATGCCCATTATTCATTTGCAAAAATCTGTATAGATCTGTAAATTTCGGATCGCTGAGCTCAATATTTCTACCAAATGATAAGAAAATGTGAATCTATCAATTGATATTTCAATTTAAAAAATCTATTATTTACTTTATGGAATAATGACCAACAAATTAGAAATTTAAGATTTTCATAAAAATGTATTTGGTGACCTTTTTATATGGGTTCCCTGACAGGGACTCAACCACTTTGGAATATCGGTTGCCGATTATGGTTATGTTAGATTAATTATAAATGTGTTATTTAGTACATGAATTATAAATCATCAAAGTATTTGAAATACTTAACTGATACAGCTAATTAAAACTTAAATAATTGAATGAAGTAACTAATTGTGTTTTTATTTTGACAAAAAAATCACTTATGTCAGATATTATATTATTATTTCATAAAAATGCACATTTTATCAGATAAAACTAAAACTCGTATATTTCGTTTCATTATTAAATTGCAGCACGGTGTTGGTAACCTATGCAACCAAGTTGAATATGAAATTCAATAACGTCGAAGTGACTACGCCGCGTCACTACACATCACATTTTATTGCAAGACGCGCGGAAAAAATGCACATAAAATCGATTAATCATAAATAATCACGCGCGCGTTATGAGAGTTTCGAGATGCAGCCAAATGGCAGACACAGAGGCGAACATATGCGGCAGACAACAGGACGGATGGACGGGCGGAAGGACAGAAGGACATATGTATGGTGATATAGATAGCAGGATGTGCCATCACTTTAAAATGCCATGAAAGGCGGGAGTTTATGAGCAGCACAACAGATATAAACAGTTTTGAACTAAAGTGAGTCGAAGAATGAGACATATAAAAAATGAAGAATAGAAAAACATAAAAAATGTAGAATTTTTGTTTTCGCTTTTAATAACTCATCAAAAATGAGATAAGTTGGAAAAAAAAAAATAAAAAAAAAAACTTAAGACATTAAAGATCTGAGACACGGCAAAAATCGGCCACAAAATCACCACATCAAATGAAATCATTTTGGCTGAAAAATAAGAAGTTCACAAAATCTCATAATAAGCGCTCCAGAGAAGAACAGGAAAAGCAGTAGAATTTGACAAGGGATGACAGAATGTCAGGACGACACCGCCTTTGTTAAGGACACCAAACTGACTACTGGCGGTAGCTGCTGACGTTGACATTCATAGTGACAACGTTTTAAGCGTTCGAAAACAACTGCCAAAAAACAGCCAGAGTGAAAGAACTGTATAAAATCCTTAAAACTTTGTTGGCTACTTTTTAATTTCTGGGTGTTTTTTTTTTGTGTGGTATTTTACACTGATTGTAGTCGCATTATACACACCCACCGTACAGACCCCACTGCCGCCCCCCACACACAATAAACAGCTTAGGCGAGTAATGCCTGCCAAAGACCGTTTATTATTTGTAACTTTTGGTCTTGCGAACCAATTGAAAATTTGTTTTGTTTGCAAATCTGATAATGCAGAGAATTAAATTCAGTTTTTTTCCTTTTTACTTTCTTCTCTTTGCAATTCTAAATTCTGTGCGACAAGTAGATACTAAATAAAGAAGACGATGTTGTAAAAGAATGTTTTCTACAATTTGACAAAATCCGAAATCAATATGCTGCATAAATCGTATATTGTCTGTCTGTTTGTGGAATGAAATGTGCGAGAATTTAATTTGGGGATCAATGCGTACTGTATGATGGTAGCGTAGATTTTTGCATAATTTCAATTAAAATTCTGACATAATTTCAATGCATTTATTGATGAGTTTTTGTTGGGTTATCTTAAAGTTTGTAGTTTAGAATTTAGCATAAGGCTTTTCGAATTTGAACATTTTTTTTAAATTTACAATCAGTTCTGAGTATATATTACAACATCAACACCGAAAACCGATATATTACATTGGTTGAGTTTTTTTTTTTACATAAATTGTGATTTGTTGATTTAATTTGCACTAAAAATTTACATTTTCTCTCCAAATTATATTTTCACTCAAAATTTAAATTTTCACTCAAAATTTAAAATTGCACTTAAAATTTAAATTTTCACTCAAAATTTAATTCTATTTTGACATGACGGATAGAAAAGAATTGTTTGAATATGTTTGAATGTAATTAAAAAATAATACGAAATAACCATACTTGTATTACGAATGAAGTGTAATTAAACTATAATCGAAATTGAATTTATTTTTGTTCAGATTGTAGTAACACATAACTATGTGTAAACATTTTATATATTCCCCAGCAGAATCTGTCAAACTTATCATAAATATGTTGCAATACAAACATAAAATTTTAATTGCATTTAAATATACTATTTCTAGGCAGTTTACTTTTTTATAACTATTTTTCAAAACGAACAGAAAATGCTATTCAAATGTAATTATAACGTATGTTCGCAACGCTCGTCTTAATTCGATAATTTATCGACTGACGAAGTTGGCAACGTAGTGCAGCATTTTCTATCTACGCCATCTTTTCCCATCGTTTGAACATATTGATGTTCAAAAACAAACAAAAAAGAAATTGGATTTAAATAAATGTATTCTTGCAACATTCTTCTTGTATACGAAGTTGGCGCTCGTTGAGCAGAATTTTATATCTACGTCTCTTTTGTCATCGTTTGAAGTATGTATTGGTCCTTTTAAACATACTGATGTTTGAAAAGAAACAAAAAAAAAAAATGAAATTAGATGTAAATAAAAGTATTCTTGCAATACTCTTCATGTATACAAAGTTCAAACTCGGTGTCCGCCATATTCTGCCTACGTGTCTTTTGATGTTTGTTAAGAAAACGTATTCGTATCGGTAATACGATGTCATTTGTTAATTTAAAAAATATACAAATTGTGGTACAAAAAGTACAAATAATAATAACAGTTTGGCACTACAGTCCTATAAGAACTTAGGCCGAGCTCTCTCGCCATTTTATGCTGTGCGTGTTATATTTGTACTCAAAGTGGTGGGACCTACAGTTTATTGCCGAATCCGAACGGCGGGTGAGAGCTTTTCATAGGCAATGTTTTACTCTCGTAGGTTTGCCATTTACTGCCGAGAGGTAGCGCGGTATAAAAAAATGTTTCTATGAAAAGATGTTGTTAGCCCCAGTCCAGGCTCGAACTGGGAACCTTTCAGCTCGCAGTCCAACGCACTAACCACTGAGCTAGCGCGGCTATTATAAGTACAAATAATAACAAATAATATCATTTAATAGTGCAGTATATAATTTAATTGTTCCTGAATGTTTTTCTAAAAATATTATGAAAAGCCGACACTGATATTTCCTCAAAAAAACCTCAACTGAAAAATCAGTGCTTCTATTTTCAAACAGAATTCGGCATGGTTTTTTACAACAGGCTCCGCGAATTCCTTGCCAACGCTATGTGCTGCACTGAGACTTGTACTTGCAGTTTTAATTCAAATATATTTTTTTAAACATATTTATGTTTCGGTTTAAATATTTATTTTGTTTGGATGTAGTAATTAGTATGTTTCTATTAGAACATATACCATTTTAAGGGGCAACATTAAAATGTTTCCGTGATATCATAATGTAAATCAGAGCTCATTACAACACTGTTCAAGTATCAAAAAAACATGTTTGCAAATGATTTATCAGGCAATTATATATTATGTTTATATAAAATTCCAAACATACTAGTTAATGACTGCAAAATTATGTTTGGGAGAGCCATTTTTTTGCAGCGTGAATCACTACTTAAATACTAAAAATAAATTCCATATAGTCGTTTAGGTTTGATAATATAAATTGAAATGTAACAAATTGTTCGGAATTTCATGGTAACACCGTACTAGACATTTTAAAAGAGCATGAATTTGTATTCGAAAATTATTTCAAAAAATAAAATTATTATTCTATGCGGAATGCTTTGGGTTTATGTTTTTTTTTTTTACTTTTCATGAAAAGTTTTGCGACCAGTCAAAATATTTTGACTTTATCCATATTTCCATATCGAAGCAAAGATATAGGGTAATATATTCTTTATATTGTAGAGTCCCGAATTTAAAGTGGCTAGGCCCTTTGAAAAAAAGTGTATATTGAGAACTGTAATTACAATAAAAAAAAAAATAATATTTGACTTCATAGGTTCTAGGACTTTTTTCTTAATGTAAAAATTTAAGAAATATTTTGAAACAAAATACAAATTTTACATTCTGGGTATTTGCAATTTATTACAAAAATGTTTGGACTTGACTATAATTTATCCAAGGAACTTTTATAGATCCGAGTTCCGTTTTCAAAACGTAGCTCGCTGAAGTATTCTGTTCTATAAATAATAAAATTAAATAATATTTGATTTTATTATATTGGTAACCATTTTGAATCCATGTCAGATTTAGAAAACTTTTAGATTTCTCCAAAATTTAATTTAAGGTAACATTTTATTATAATCTTTATGACATTATTACATAGTTTTCACTTGTCTTTTGACATTCCACTTAATAAAACTTTAGCGAAAAACATTGGTTTTATGCGCAACCAAAAAAGAAAAGAAACACTTGTCAAGCATAATATTTTTCAGTTTTTTTGTATCTATACCACGTATTATTAGCAACTACGAGTACCCAACATGCAAGATGTTTTTCTTTCTTTTTGTTTCATTCTGGATAATTTTGTTGTTGACATATCATTTTCTCCGTACACAAGTGTATACCGTCGTCGTAATGATGTGTAGATGTCGATATCCATGTTACAAAATTACTTATTAAGACATTTAGGTTATGTAGCGGAAACTGTGGGATGGATGGTCCCGGCCCTGAGGTGCAGGTGGTTGGCCTTTGTTAGCGCAAAGTCAAAGTCGCTTTGCTTATAATCGGATCGATGCTGCTGCGTCGATGAAATTTAATGTTGACACTTTATGCTGGATTTTTTTTTGTTCTTATTCAGTACCGTCTGTGAATATCTGTCAATGACATGCGGTAATGCCCAAAGGTAATGGATTTGTGCATGGTTTTAAAATGTTCAACAATTTTAAATGCAAAATATGAATACTCAATATTCTAGGAATTTTTTTTTATAAACATTCGATATATCATTTCTATATACTAAAATTGCTGATTCAGTTTTAATATATCGCGTACAACAACTGTTGAACATATTATACTTCTAATACAAATTTAATTTTTCACTTAAAATGCATTTTTCACTTAAAATTCAAATTTTCACTAAAATTCAAATTATCACTAAAAATTCAATTTTTCACTAAAAATTCAATTTTTCACTAAAAATTCAATGTTTCACTAAAAATTCAATTTTTCACTAAAAATTCAATTTTTCACTAAAAATTCAATTTTTCACTAAAAATTCAATTTTTCACTAAAAATTCAATTTTTCACTAAAAATTCAATTTTTCACTAAAAATTCAATTTTTCACTAAAAATTCAATTTTTCACTAAAAATTCAATTTTTCACTAAAAATTCAATTTTTCACTAAAAATTCAATTTTTCACTAAAAATTCAATTTTTCACTAAAAATTCAATTTTTCACTAAAAATTCAATTTTTCACTAAAAATTCAATTTTTCACTAAAATATTCAATTTTTCACTAAAAATTCAATTTATCACTAAAAATTCAATTTTTCACTAAAAATTCAAATTTTCATTAAAAATTCAAATTTTAACTAAAAATTCAATTTTTCACTAAAAATTCAAATTTTCACTAAAAATTCAATTTTTCACTAAAAATTCAATTTTTCACTAACAATTCAATTTTTCACTAAAAATTCAATTTTTCACTAAAAATTCAATTTTTCACTAAAAATTCAATTTTTCACTAAAAATTCAATTTTTCACTAAAAATTCAATTTTTCACTAAAAATTCAAATTTTCACTAAAAATTCAAATTTTCACTAAAAATTCAATTTTTCACTAAAAATTAAATTTTTCACTAAAAATTAAATTTTTCACTAAAAATTAAATTTTTCACTAAAAATTCAAATTTTCACTAAAAATTCAAATTATCACTAATAATTCAAATTATCAGTAAAAATTCAATTTATCACTAAAAATTCAATTTTTCACTAAAAATTCAAATTTTTCACTAAAAATTCAAATTTTCACTAAAAATTCAAATTTCACAAAAATTCAAATTTTCACAAAAATTCAGATTTTCACAAAAATTTCAATTTCTCACTAAAAATTAAAAGTTTGAGGTTTAAATTTTTCACTAACAAATTAAATTTCGTTCACCAATATTTTTGTTATATTTTATACCCTTTGTAAATATTCCAGGACAATTTGTTTATTAACAATCATAATGTGCTGGCATAGGCCTCAAGAGACTTTCATAATAAATACCAACAACATTGTCTGCAGTTGAAAATAAGCCAAACAATTAAATAAATCTAATCTGTGTCAACCAAACAAAACCACAACGTCCCCCTTAAGACAAATAATCCAATAAATAAGTCAACTTATGCAACGTCCAGTTCATTTCTAAAGAATATTCGGAAGATCTCAACTAAATGAATAATAATTATTATCGATTTACGCTCAAATTGTATTTGTCCCCGAAGCAATGTAAGAGAAAAAAATAATTCAGAAACGAACGAACAAACAACAACAACTATAATAATAACAAATACACTTCGGGGCCATATAGTGTGCAATTTCGAACGAACTACATGCGCGCCCGAGTGCTCCCACGTGTGCTGTCTTCGTTGCCGGAAGTGATACCTTTCGTTAAGTTCCACAGCCAAATAAACATTATCCCCCCCCAAATAAAAAGATATTTGGTAGTTATTAGGATGAGAGAGACAGAGTAAGACTGCTGAAATCGAACTTGCATATAGCAGAAATATACAGCAGAAATTGAATTGAATTGGCAACGAAAAAATAAATGTTATTTAATACAGATTTACTTCACTACGTTCATGTTGTATATGGAATATCCCGGAAAAAAAAATAGTTGCTCTAACAAGTATCAGTTACTGCGAACAGAGACAATCTGTTAAAGTCACCCACTCATACACTTGAGTGGATCCACCCACCCCGACTACTAAATAGACAGACGCAAGCATGACAAATTGTTGCAAATTGTAGATTTGCTGCTGAAACTGGGGATATGTGGAATGCGTATTTGTTAGGGATATAGTGGATAACCTGTTGAATGTTGTCATGGGAAATGGACGAAGAGGTAATGGTTTCATTAGAACTACACGGAGACAATAAACGGAATTTTTTAAGAAAGACGTATTTTTTTATCGATTATCAAAACACGGTAGTTTAAACAAAGAGCACTAAAATCAAACAGACAATTCGAATAATTGAAAATTATCGATTATAATCATCAAATATTATAACTGAATAATTTGTGATAAAAAAAATCTAAATGACAAGTATCCCAATTCTAAAGTTCTCGCCTGACTTTAAAATGCTCGTTTTATTTTCTGTCTTAAGACACAACTATATTTCGCTTAATTTGAAAATGAGAATTATTAAAATGTCAAATAAAACAAAACTCCTTACAAAATGGGCCAATTGGAATGCTCTTTGCTTAAGTTAATTCACAGTTTTATTTTATTTTGACATTCTCATAATTTTTCTTAAGCACAATATAGTTTCAGCTTAAGTCTTATAAAACAAATGCCAAAAGTTTTGTATTTGAAAATTCTAAAAAAAAACTTTTTTTAGAAATGAAATGTTTCCGTTTAAAATAGCAATTTCTTATTCATTCAATTTATTGTTCCTAGAAAAACGCAATTTGAAATTTGTTATAATACACATTTATGAGATGGTGCCAAACCATTTTTTAATCCAGCATTTTATATTTTCTTTGATTTTATATCTTACACAAAAAAAAATAATCGACGTAAATATAGCAAATCCAGCAATGAAATTCACTAATTTATTGAAGATATTTGTTATTCTTTGATAAATCAGCAATTCCGTTTGCTAATATGAATATTTGTACGTCAATGCAGCAATAGAGGCCCTATGTTCCATAAGGAATTAAAGGACAAAGAAGAAGAAATGCAGCAAATTAATAAGTCGGCGAAATTATATTTGCCGACTAAACTATTTGCTGCATTAACGTACAAATATTCATATTAGCGAACGCAATTGCTTATATAGCAAATGTTATCATTAAAATAGTGAATTTCATTGCTGGATTAATTATAAAAGTAATTAATACCGGTTGCTATATTTGGCATCATTATTTAAAAAAATTCAAAAAAATTGTCTTGCAAATGATAAAAAAAAAAATATTTTAAAATAACGAAGATATTCGATAGGTGCCTTTACACCACTATTTTATCTTAATACCAAAAAAAGTTATGCCAAATTAAAGAAAAGATTCGCTCTTTTGGTATTGTCTTTTGTGGCTAGAAATATTCAACAAAACCACTCACGATTTTGACACAGTATACTTGAGGAAAATCTATATTGAAAAATATAAAAAAAAACGAAAATATCAAAAATTACACATTCGCCTCTTTGGCATGATAGTGACGATATCAGTCGAATTTAATAGAACTATAAAAACAAAGTTCGACACCAATTGTAAATAAATATAAAAAGGATTAATTGCGTAATTCTTTTATTATTTGAGCCGAAATATCTCGTTTTTGTGTTTTCAATACAATTATTATTCGAATTTTTGTTCACTTCGTGGAAAGTTAAAACACATTTTTTTTTAAATGAATTTTTTTATGATGAAACTACGATTAGCAGGTCTTGGATCTATTGAAAGATCTAGGAATGAAAAATTTTTATAAGGAAAAAAAATATTTTTTATGATTTGTTTTGATTTGAATTTGTAATGAGTTTATTGCCGAATACGCATTTGTGAAATAGTATATTTGAGCCTTTAAAGCCAGTTTCTCAGAACTCAGAAAAAATACTATTAATGTTTTTGCTATTAAAATTAGTCAATATGATAAATTATTATGGTATTAACCATTAAACACTACAAAATACTCCACAATACTATTAAATACTATTAAATTGTGTTTGTGTTTATATGAAAATATTTATATTTTGTATACTATTGAATTAATAACTGTGCAATTGACCGATTTAGTAGGACATACGTCTAACGGCGTCAAATCGCACGACCGAGGCGGCCAATAGCCTGGACCATTTCGTGAGATAACACGTTCTCCAAACATGGTTACCAATAAATTGATTGTGGCATTCGCTGTGTGGCTTGTGGCGCCATCCTATTGGAACCACATGTCCTCCAAGTCCATATCATCCACTTAGGGCCAAAAATATTCGGTTATCATTGAACGGTAGCGATTCCCATTCACAGTAACGTGCCGGTCTTGATCATCACGGAAGAAGTACGGCCCAATGACGCCGCCGGCCCATAAACCGCACCAAACCGTAATTTTTTCGAGATGCAATGTTGACTCATGGAGTACGTGTGGATTGCTGTCTGACCAATAACGCATATTTTGTTTATTGACGAAGCCATTCAGCCAGAAATGAGCCTCATCGCTGAAGATGATTTTTCGATGAAAATCCGAATCATTTTCAAGTTGTTGCTCAGCCCAATTCACGAACATACGACGCTTCTGGTGGTCAAGCGGCTTCAGTTCTTGCATCAATTTTATTTTGTGAGGATGAAGGCCAAGATCTTTTCGCGAAATTCGCCACAAGGACGTCACAGAGATGCCCAACGCTTGAGAACGACGTGTGAGAGACACATTTGGGCTTTCTTCAACTGTAGCCTCAGCGGCAGCAATATTCTCGACACTACGGGCACTTCTTTATCTCACTGGCACGGGAACATTTTGTACTGTGCCTGTGGATTCAAATTTTTCCACTAGACGCTCAGTTGTTGATCTGCTAGGACGATTATGACACCCATAAATTGGACGTAGCGCTCTTAACGTTGAGGCCACTGACTCCGAATTTCGGTAGTAAATTTTAATAATTTCTATTCGTTGTGGGCTCGTATATCTTTCCATCATGAAATGGCAAACCTTATTGAAGAGAAATGTCAAAAGAGCGGTAAGAAATATGGCGTCGTTTGCTGTCCCTGTCTCTTTACTTTTGTAGCGTCCCTGTTGAAAAACCTTTTATTAAACGTATTACATATTATTTGAAATTTCATATTCAAATGTAATATTACTGATTGTTTTTCTGTCTGTAAAATTCCGCTGTTTGATTAGAAACTATAGACATTTCAAAAAGTCGAAAATTTTAAACTAAGTTTAAATTTTCACTAAAACTTAATGGTCAATATGAAAGTTTAACATAGAACTAAAAAATCAACATTTATTTTTTAAATTTTCACACTTACATATAACGTAGTTGTCATCGATAGATATTTCAGAAAGTAGTACTACTTTTCTTTTAGTGTGACTCGTACATATGAGGCATATCACTCTCCAATCCTTACAAGTCCTTTATATGCAATGAGCCTACATAGTTGACAATTCGGTTCAGCATAACATCAAATGTGAAGTCAACTAGAAATCACCCAGAAATAGAACCCAAAAATGAGTCGAATGATTCAGAATGTTACAAAATCCAACAGGTTCTCCTCTGTAGGTACGCTTGAAGGACATCAACTGACATTATCCCTGCCTAGTTGTGTTGATTGAGAATTGTGATTTGGAGCTTTTGCGGCATTTGTTTGTGTCAAATCAGATGATGAGGGGGATTTATTTCAATGTAATTGTGTCGAAATGCTCACGCATGACTACACTACCCGGTTTATTGAAGTTCAGAGACATCATGAATGACAGGAAACTCTTGAATATCAGCTATCTAACTACTTGATGCGTATTGTGCGCCATATTCGCTAGCATTTGGTATATTTCCTCAAAAAAAAAATAAGTAAAATTAAAGCTAAAATGTTTTAATCTTAAAGTAGCCAAATCAAGACTATAGAAAACTTCAAAATGCAATAAACTCCCTGCTTAGTATTTACAAAATTGTGAAAAAAAAGAAACCCTTCAACAAAAAATAATAATTTCCTGCCATTTGATGAACCATTTGCTGTGGGTGATAACGAACGCAGTAACAATGAGGAATTTTCAACCGGCGGGTGGTTGGGTTTTGGCTTTATTGAATGTAAAAATGGTACAATTGTCGTTTTGTGGGCGCTTTAACGAATGCCGCCTTTCATGAAAGTAAAATAAAATATTCCGCCAAAAATCATACAATTTATTTTTACTTTTATTTTCTTTCTTTTTTTACATAAATTTCGCGTCTTTTGCTTTATTACAACGACGAAAGAGCCGCAAAAAAATTAGATCACTTACGCTTCGATGGCGGGTTTGCCTTCCGCGAAAACAGGGTTAACTTTGGGCCACGTGAAAATAAAGTAATGCCGGAAAAATATAGTAAAAAAAGGGAAAGAAATTGAAAATAAAATAAAGAAAGCATCGTGCAATGAAGTGAAGTCAAGTGGAGACAAGTGAAGTGCAGAAGTGCCTTGATTTGCCGCCACCCTTTCGCTTTCATTTTGCGGCGGCGGATGCCAAGAAAAACAATCGATTTTCGAGTGACGTCTGGCAGGCAGGCAGTACCCCATCCCACATCGACTGACATTGAAAGCAACGCGGTATTTACAGCAAGAATGCCAAACTCGCGTTTTTCAATGATCGTAAATTTTGTGTTTTACTGACAGGGCGCATGGTAAGGGGGTCAGTTGCTGGTGCTGTTGCTGGTAATGAGGTGACTAAAAGAAGGTCTTGTAGTTTTTTAAGTACATGTTGGTACTATTGTGCGTTGGGTCTCAAGGTTGCGGAGTCTCTGGTGCGGTCATTGATGTGTCTGTCTTGTGTCGGTCGGGTCTTGTGCTGCTGTTGCTCCTGCTGGAAAAGTGTCAGTTGAAAGGTTTAATGAAGTTTTTCGTGCGAACAATTAGTTTTGGTTGCTTGGCATCACTTAACGAGCTGTAGTTTATGAGGTTGTAGTGAATGAAATTTTAATAAAGTGTAAGAAATAAATTTAAGCGTCCGCAGTTAATTAAGACATTTCGTAGATGATTTTAAAAGGAGTTTAACCCATTACAGGATGGACTCTGATTGCTATGTTCGCTTTGTGATAAAATTTCTTAAACATTTTTAGTTTATTTATATTGAAATGGTACTAGTTTTGTATTTAACCTGTCTTCTCCTTATTTTAATATGATATTTATATCATATTATAATATGTTATAATATATTTTTGTACTAACTGTGAAAGGGTATTTATATTCAGTTTGGTAATATTTTTAAAACTTCCAAAAGCGGCGTGAGTACAATATGCACATTCCATAATGACCTTAAACCAATCTCCAAGTTGGGTTCTTACAAATAGAGTCAATTTTAATGAAAGCAAGACGCAATTTTGTTCTACTATCTCGCAAAAGGAATGGATTCACCCCACTGCTTTTGATGTTCTGAGCTTAGCAATTCAGTGTGACCTCCGTTAAATGATCATTATATTATATATATTGATATCCTAATGAATTATATTTAATGTATCGAAAGAAGCGCCCAATTGTCTAGGTTTTCTGATGCGGTATAAGACATATTTCACTTCTTCTGATATATGCACTATATACACCACCTATATTCGACCTAAAATGGAAATTACTCGTTCGTTTGGGTAGGGGATTCATAATCGTCTTTGGAGTTTCTGAACCGAATACAACAACGTGCGATATATTTAATAGAGTATGAAAATATTTCATCCCTTATTGGTTATCTTGAGCACCGTAGGAACATCGGGTGTGTAAGTCGGTTTTATAGGTATTACAATGCTAAGTGTTCGAGAGAAATACATGGCTTGATTCCACCAGGTCGTATGTTCTCTCGTTTTACTCGGGCATCGAATCAAGCCCACCCCTTCGTAGTTCACTCGGCTCTTTAAAGTATCATGCATTGCAGAGAAAATTCGTTTTTAATCTACGATACGTTTGTGAAATAATCTCCCTGCGTCAGTTTTCCCCGAACAGTTTTGATTTTGCCAAATTCAAAAGGAAGATCCATCGGTACTACTCCACCTTGCCTATCTTCTTCTAACCAATCATCACTTCCTACGATCAACACTGTGCATTGCACGAATATGAGGCATCGGGCATCCCCTGAGCGTTGGTTAATTTGTAAAATTATTGGCCTGATTCTACTTGGGCATCCAACCAAGCCCAACCAACCCTTCGTAGTGCACTCAGCACTCTAAAGTATCATGCATTGCAGAGGAAATTCGTTCTTTAATCGTACTATACGTTTGTGGAACAATCTTCTTGCGTCACTTTTCCCCAACAGTTTTGATTTTGCCAAATTCAAAACAAACATTCACCGGTACTAATCCGTCTCTTCTCTCTCCTTCTAACCAATCATCCCTTCCTACGATCAACACTGCGCACGAATAGGCGACATCGGGCATCCCATGAGCGTTGGTTAATTTGTAAAATACTTGGCCTGATACTACACGGGCATTCAACGAAGCTCTGCCATTCGTAGTTCACTCGATTCTCAACAGAACCACGCATGAAAAAGAGCATTTTTAATACTGTCGCATGATACGTTTGTTAAACAAACTCCCTGCGTCGGGTTTTCACGACATTTTTGAAATTGGCAAGTTGAAAACAAAAATCAAATGACACTAATCCATCTTTTCTTTCGTCTTTAACATATTGTCTACGGAAAACTGTTCTACAAGTTCGTATCTCTGTATTGTGTACAAAATAAAAATAAATTATAACAATTTCACTTTAATAAACAACTTTACTAATAACAAATTCTAACAACTGCTGCATGTCCACTATTTAACTTGACATTGTTCTCACACGACACGTACTCAACCACTTTCCAATTACTACTGAAGTGCTGTGCCTCAGATGAGGAGCCCTTATATACTGCATGCATCAGTTCGACACGTTTCGAAAAGCTTCGACATGTTTCGAGAACGTCGTTTCGTGAATGACGCATGCTATTGGCATTTCATTCGCACTCTGTGTTTTAATGTGCTGATCTTCCATCTCTTTCTCGCACATTGCTCAGTACGCTGAATGATCTTCCGTCACTTTCTAACACATTGCTTAGAGCGCTGAATTGTCTTGCGTCTCATTTATTATTGTTGAATGCTTGCAATATGGGGTAAATAACATCTTTTCGTAACAATATAAACTTTTCCTCGATCAACTCTGTGCATTGCATCCGTGAGCGTTGTAAAAAAAGTCAAATATATGAAAATTCAAATATATGAAAATTGTACACCTAGTACATATGGCCGCTCTGCCATGTCCCAGAGGCCTTCGATGCCTTGAAGCTTTCTTGAATAACTTCGATAAAAAGTTCGATCAAGTTGCTTTATTGATTCTATTTTTTTAAAAATTTCGTACATTCAAATTCTATGACAAGAGACAAAATTTAAAATCTTATTACATCGATATCGCAATTTCGAAGAAATCTCGAACTTTGATTTCTTTTTTCTTCAATTTCTTCTCGATTTTGAAAAATTTATCGTATCGAGAAAACTCCGACTGGACGCATCGATATCTACCTACCATGTAGATCGAATTTGATGCTCGATATCGCAACGCTTATGTGTCCGATTTCGTGTGATTTCTCCGTCTGCTCGAATGTATCTCGTAACGTTATCGAAACGAATGGCATACTGAGTGGGTACTCAAATGAAGGGAAAAACGAGTATAAGTAAAAAATTCGTATACCCATATGACCACTGGACCACTTTAATTGCGTTTAATTTTTCTTCCTTCACACATATTCACATGGGTATTTATACCCAGTATGTCATGTCTCGGAGCTCTTCGATGATCGAAGTTTTCTCGAACTAACTGCGATAAAAGTTCGAACTCGTTGCTTTATCACTTCTAATTTTATAAAATTTTTCATGCAATAAAATTTAGGGATATTTAAATATTTATCACATTGATATCGCAATGTTTTTAGAAATAACCCCTTTATTCGATTCGATATCGATCCAGAACCGTTTTTTTTATTATATTTTATTTTTTTATGGGTATAAAACAACTCAATATAACATGAAAAAATCCATATTTCATGTGTTTTTACAAATTATACCAAGTAAATGGTCTCATCCAGTGGAATATTTTGTCTAAGAAAAGCTAATTCTAAAACTAGAAAAAAAATCGGTAAACAAGCTTTATTCTACTGGATTTTGAGTAGTTATTTTAATGACTATTAAAAACCAAATATAACACGCAAAATTGATACTGTATTCTTTGCAAAAAGAACACATGTTCATATATCTGTTGTTGCTGTTGTTTTCATCGATATTGCTTTGTCTTTTTAATATGCGCTACTATTACAGATAAAGCAAGATCGAAAAACAACAGCTTTACGAACACGTGTTCATTAAATTTTGGGAAGAAAACAGCAACAACATTTTTTATACCTAAGCCATGAATTCAGCATTATTAAGAATATTTCTACTTAGTTACTATTTTAATACCTAAGAAATTAATGTCTGCTTAATAAGAATAATTTTACTTGGTTACTTTTTTTTTGACAACTAAGTAGATTTTTTTCTTAAAATAAGAATTTTTCCGTTTAGATGTATAATTCTGATTCCTACTGAATTTTAGAATATTTTTTCCCTCCGTGTATTGGAAACCAAGAATATTTTTTGTTTTTCCAATTCCCCAACTGTTCGGCGCTACTGCCATACAACTTTAGCGTATTATTATACCCAATAGTCCTCAATGGGTTAAGAGATACTTAATGAAAGCGGTATTTTAAGAAATATACAAAAAATATCTAAATATCACATGTTATAAATATGCATTATACATCAATAATCTTTATTGAATTTTAAAGACATTGTTTCACATGTGGCAGCCGTCAACCGCATTACCATATACCACAAATTAACCCGCCCGAAGGACGCCAAGTTAATAAGTGGCTCCTGCTCTTAGTATTGCTGGCTAATTTAAATTCCGATGTTGGCCAAATAAGGCATTCCTACCGCACTACGGAAATGTCAGCTACGCTGTTATTAATTACAAAAGCCATTCATTAAATTTAATTACATTACATTGGGTCAACTACCCAAGGAAAACGGCCCAAAGGGTGCGAATGACTTGGCGTGACTTGGCTGGAAGTAAGGAAAAGCAGAGAGAATGAAGCTATTTTTGCAAAGATGGAAAAAAGTGTTGTTTAAATAAGATGCAAGTTGTTAAAGGTAAAAAGCTGAAATTACATAGCAGAAAACATTGCTTATTATCGCAAAGACAACAAAAAAAGGAATGCGAATTATGTGCCAGCGCAAATACTTGACAGAAACTTGAGGTAGACACCTTATATATTTTATTTATTATATTTTATTTAAATACTTCACACTTAATTTATTTTAAATTAATAACTAAACACGTTATATATAAAATGGTTAAACCTTGTTTTGAAATTGCGTTGCCAGTGTCTTGTATAAACCGCGCTAAACCATGAAGATTTGGCATTTTTTCCCTGCTTCGAGTTCTTCGTCGACTTGGAAAATTGAATTTCGAACTTGTATTTCTTTCATTTCCTCTTTGTGCAGCTTGCTTAGATTGGGTTTTACAATTTTTTGTTGCAGATTTTTTCATTTAATTTCATTTTTTGCATTTCACAACTTGTTGCGTCGACTGGGAGTAGACGATGTGGTCCGAGTAGACCCAGCACAAGTGGCAGCAAAACGAATTACATTTCAAAAATTCAGAGAGACAGTGAGGTAGTAGGAGTGAATGCAAATAAAACGAATTCGTAAAAATAACGGAAACGCAGTATTCAAAATTAAATCCAATGCAAAATATGACGTTGCTCGGAATGCCGAACGAACGAACGACAAGCAGCGGCATAACCAGAAAACTTCGACCATGAGACAGCACTAAAGTCGCAGTAAATGTAGGAAGAGGTTTTCCTTTTCTGCAACACTATGAACTATAATTCGACACGTAGCATGCTGCAAATAAAAAAACAAAAATAACCCCGGAAATCGTCAGTCAAATCAAGTTTCGCGTTTGGTTTTCTTATTTTATTTGATTTTATTTTTTAGTTTTGGTCTGTTTCAAATTGAAGAATATTTCTTTTATAACCATGGTGATGAAGATTATAATACGTATTTGCAGTATTTAGGGGTGAAATAGAAATTGTTTGGTATTACATGAACTTGGACTTTGATGCATGCAGTAGTGGTTTTTAAAAGTAAAACAACTGTATATTAATTCGCATTATTCTCAGACTATAATCTCAAAATTGCTAAAATCGCTAAAAATGAAATTTTTACAAAAGAATTGCAAAATACTATAATATAGATACATTGAACGAATAAGCTAATTTTGTAATAGCTCAAAATCTCGAAATATTAATAAAATTTGGATTCAAGTTCCTAAAATATTTGCACCCTATCCTAATGATAATCATAAATAACCGATGAAAATGTTTCAGAAGTTCTAGACCAGATTCTTTGATAGTGTATTTTCCAAGCAGTGAATTAAGATCATATCGAAGAAAACACTTTACGGAATATATTGAAGAAATAGAAATTCAGCGATTCGAATCTTTCCGGTATGGCATTCGTTTCGATAGCATTATGAGATCAATGCAAGATGCAGGCGATTTTTTCTTTTAGTGATATCGAACGTCAAATGTGTTCCATCCCAAATGTTTTCTAACTACGAAATATATAACAAAATTGAATCGATATCGAATAGAAATAAATTCAAAGTTCAAGATTGCTTCGAAAAATATTTCGATATCGATGTAATAAATCTTTAAGTTTCGTATATTGTCATAACATTTGAATGTAGTATAGGGATGTCCAAAATACAACGCTGTTTTAAAAACACTCGATATATTGCTTCGATACATCGATGTTTTCCGATGCAATATAAGCCTCAGAATCTATTCGATACATCGATGTATTTTTTCGATATACGAATCCCAATAAACATTTGCCCTTGAATAAATGTAGTTTGCAAGTTTAAATCAAGTATTTTTCTCAATTTATTGTGTTGAGAATAGCGTAGAGAAACGTTATTTAAAAAGTTGTGAAATATAGCCTTCTCGATAAAAACGGCTTTTTGCTATCCATCATATTTATCAAATTATATTTCAAGATATAACAAACTTAAATTCTACAGTTTCCAAACATATAAGAATCACACCATTTGATCCGTGCGTGTTGTATTTGCATTGATCTGAAATCTACCGTTTAATTCCGAATTCAAACCGCGGGGTGAGAGCTTTTAATGGACAGTGTTTACTCTCGAAGGTTTTCCATTGTCTGTCGAGAGAACGCGTCGGATAGAAAAATGTTTTTCTATAAAATGACAGTTGACCGTCGCTGGGATCAAACACAGAACATTTCGGCTCGTAGTCCAATGCACTAACCAATCGAGCCTCCGACGCACCGTTTTCAGTAATAATTCTGTTTTCTTAAATTATGTTGTTCGATTTCAATAAACCTATAGAAGAATGCATTAGATCTCCACGTATTATTAAAGGAAGTTGTACTTATCTTAATAAAAATCTTCATTTGATGAAATCATCTCTTTAAATATTTGGTGGTGGTAGTCGCGATTGCTTATATCATTTAAACTTCAAACACAAACATTAATGAACATATTTTTTTCTGTTTGAAGTCTGAAAGCGTAATGATATTAAAAACAAAATAAAATATAGTATACAGTTTTCGTCAACCAAACCTTATACTGTATCACAAGTGTAGAAAGTTATGTTTTTTAAATAAATATTGGGAAAGTTGTTCTCAAGCTTTTAAATAGTGTAGAATATTCAATATTTTATAATGTTGAGTATTCGAGTATATTTCAACTTTTTACAGGCTTGATTTGATATTTTTAAAATAGTTCATATAAACTATTTCTCTAGTTTAATTCAACTCTATACAGTACATGAATTTGACATTGTTATTAAAGCTTGGGGACTAGTCGAAAACAATTATTGAGAATAAGGAAAATTTAAAAAATTTCGACAGCGCTTGACGAAATGTTTATTGGGATAACTTTTAAATTCATATTTGCGAATCAAAATTAGCTAAATTTAATTAAATTTTATTATCTATGGAATTCTATTTGAAATTTGACACTTTAAATTACCATTTGCTTCACACATGTTTTTCGTGTCATTTTCAAAATGACATAACGTAGACTTAGACATTTTTGATACCCAACGCCTTAATTATTTTGTATAATAAGAATAAGTTTCAGTTAAACACTGAGGTTATTCGACGTATAAATCTTATAAAATCTCCATCAAATTTAAATTATTTACCTTATCATTTTTCATTCGATGCATCGAAAACATCGATGTTATTGTTCGATACATCGGAGAACATCGATGTTTTTTTCAGATGGACATCCCTATTGTAGGAGAAACATTTTAAACGAGATCGTATTTTTTTTTATCGAAGTTAGTTGAAGAAATCTTTGAGGCATCCGAAACTTGGAATATAGGTTTACAAAATATAAAAATAAACTTGATTGAAATATAAAAATCATCTATAAGCATTGATTTTTAATTTTATTGAATAAGATTATTAAAAAAATAAAAATAATGTCATGTAACGTATATCTTACGTGAGAAACTTTAAACCTCAAAGCCGATTCCCATTCTAGTTTTATTAGGAATATGTTTTAAATACTTGCAATACAAATACAAAACATTTTCAGAATAGGTTCTGCACAACAAAAAAACAAAAAAATGCATTTAAGTACGAAAAATACTTAAAATAGCAACATACCAAATTGGACTAACATTAAGTCCGCACAAACTTACATTAAGTACGTACAGACTTAATATAAGTCTGCGCGAACTTAATATTAGTACAATTTCGTATGATGCTATTTTAAGTTTTTTTCTTACTTAAATACGGTTTTTTTTGTATACAGAAAAGGTATTTATTGTAATTTTACAAAAATGAACAAAAACATAATATGAGCATAACATGATTGATCATTTGATTCTGAGAATACCCTAGTAGAATAATTGAATATTTTCATTTTCATAACCTAACCAGTTAAAAGACCAACATGAACTGGTAAATATGTCTTCCCTAATAGGTAACATTTCTCCTCAGTTAATGTATACTAGGATTTTTGTACTTCGCAAACAATAATGCATTAATAATAATAATAGTTTGGCGCTACAGTCCTGTATAGAACTTCGGCCGAGGTCTCTCACCATTTTGAGCAGTGCGTGTTATATTTGTACTCAAAGTGGTGGGACCTACAGTTTATTGCCGAATCCGAACGGCGGGTAAGAGCTTTTCATAGGCAATGTTTTACTCTCGTACGTTTGCCATTTACTGCCGAGAGGTAGCGCGGTATAGAAAAATGTTTCTATGAAAAGATGTTGTTAGCCCCAGTCCAGGCTTGAACCGGGGACTTTTCCGCTCGCAGTCCTACGGACTAACCACTGAGCTACCGCGTCTACAATAATGCATTAGGCAGCTCAAATACTCCTAAGTAGAGATGGGCGCGTGGCTATTTTTGGTGACAAGGACACGCACGGAAAAGCCGATGGGTGATAAATTTAAAGGCACGCACGAGAAAGACGATAAAACACGGGATGGAAAGACACGAAGAAGCACGGAAAAACACGAAAAAAAAAACACGGAATCACATGAAAAACTAGGCAAAACATAAAAAATAATATTATAAACAGGGACTAAGACCCTTTAGAATATCGGTTCCGGTTCTTGTTCGGTTTCAACAAAAAATTGTATGGGTTCCGATTCCGGTTCCACACATTTTTAATGACGGTTCCGATTCCGGTTTCAAAAATTTAAACAGTTCCGGTTACAATTTCTATTCTTTGCGATCCAAGAATAGGACTAAAACCCCTGGAATATCAGTGCGGTACCGCGGTACCGGTTCCGATTTCGGTTCCAACCAACAACAAAAAATTAGTTCCGATTCCGGTTCCACTAATAAATAATTCAAACATAAACTTTGGTACTGTTTGATTCTCTGAATCGGAACTTCTCCGGAATCGGAACCTGTCGGGGACCACAAAGAACCGGAATCGGAATCTTAGTTAAAAATAGGTCAAAATATGTTCGTTCGCCAGTTAAACAAAACAAAAACTGGACGGTTACTACACAAAAAAAAAATTTTTCGAAAACATTTTTTTTCGAAAAAATTATTTTTTGGCAAATTTTTTTTTCTGATAATTTTTTACTGTTATTTTTTAAATAAAATTTTTAAAACACTTTTTCCAATTACTTAATAATTTTTTTTTAATATTATGAACAAATTCATCAATATGACAATGCAAATTCATTGTATTGAATATTTTATTCATATATATAATGAATGCATTCATTAATATGTCATTTAATGATGAATCTGGTAGTTGGTGAAAAAAGTCATAATATTTATGAATAAATTCATCATATTGACATATTTTTTTTCTGTGTTGTAGAGATTTGTATAGTAGATCCCTGCTCAGAAACTGAAGAGTTTTACTGGCTGGATACTGGCAGGAATTGTTATTTGTTATTTGTATGAAAAGTGTAATGTTTAATTTCTTTATTTTTGATGTAATAATAAAACAGTCTTATTAAGTTTTCAAATGACAATAATTAGTTTATATTTCTACATCTGAGAATAATCGATCAATAATACCAATGTTCAAATATAATGCTTTCAAAATTGTTTTTATATAAAATAGTTTATTTAAAAAAAGTAAGTTTGGTCAGTTATACTTCCAGAACGGTGATATATAATTCAATATAAACACGGTTCTTCCTATTATTACAACAGGGATAATTTTATAATATAATAAAAATGTATTTTCAGGTGTGAAACTTGTCTTATATTAAGTTATTAGCATAACAGAAACTCCAAAACATAAGCCATCCAATGTTTTAAAAATTTACCTTTCGAAATTATATCGCACAGACAAAAATTACCTCTAATAAAAAATTACATGCCCTTTTCCACAACTACCAAATGAAACAAAATAAAGCGTAAAAATGTGTAACGAAAAAAGCGCATCCAGCGGACAAAATGAATAAATCCATTTAAATTGCAACATTCGTGTCCTGCGGGGCCATTGAAGTCAGCGCAAGCCAGAATACATTTATATTATGAAAGAAGAAGAAGAAGAAGGAAAAAAAAATCTGTTTTTGTTCTTGTCCACTGAAAGAAACATGAAATCGCATTTCTGGCTAACAAGCCAAAGCGCCAACGTTAAAAGGACAGATTGCTCTGTATTAAGAAAAATACAAAATGAAAAATAAAAAAAATCCCACGAAGCACATGTTGCTTGAAGGTGGGAAATATTGGCAGCGACTGGAGTCTGAAAGGCACAACCAAGAAAGCCAAGGGAAAAGCATGCGACGGAACCAAAATTATAATTGCATTGGACGTTGTTCGGACGAAGTCATATTCTGGATACTCGAGTCAGCCACACGCAGCAGATGCTTAGAATGAGCAAAAAAACATACGGAAAAGTGGGGACTGTATTTTTCTAATGGTTTGTATAGGGAAAATTGCTTTGAATGTAGGAAATCGATGAAGTCAATGTGAAAATCACTGCCTGCGATACTGGGTCATTTGCCGTTGAAACTTCGAATATTGTTTTAGAGTTTTATATAAGTGAAATGTACTTGATTGAGTTCTTTGTACCGACACCCATTTTTTTTTTGTGGAAAATAAAAATGCTTTTCCACGCAAAGCCTTCGGCAACAATTGGCTTTGAAGTGTCAAATTGGGCGCAAAAAATCCATACCAAATGCAAATCATAAAAATTATACAAAAACAAAAACAAAAAAAAGTGCTTGTGAAACTACAATGGTTAAAGTGCAGAGAAAAGAATGGTCTGGTCGCCGCCGAGACCGAGACCACATCAAAATGTGCCATAAGTGTTGCAATTTATGGATTGTGTTGTTAATGTTTTTGTACCGCCTGCCCACAAAATGAACAAAAGCGGGAAAATGAAAATAAAACCAAATGAAAATGAAAAATAAAACCTCAGCTCAAAGCAAAATAAAAACTGGAATTGAAAACAAGCAGAGCGAAAACGAAAAGTGTCCAACGATTAACAACGAAATAAAAGACACAATAAAAGCCGACCGAGCGACGAAAAACAGAAGCGAGCAGTTAGCCTGGACCGGGAGTCTACCAACACACCTGACACAATCCCACAAACGGAAACGGTACCTTAACAGAACAAAAAAGCACCGAGTATGGCGTGAGACGATGACTCGGCGGCTCGGCGCACATGTAACGAGTGGCGTCACGTGTTGGCATTTAAGTGCGGACGTGCAAAATGAGCCATTTATGTGGCACCAACGGCGGTGATAAAAGAGTGCCGCCCGCCCTGTGTTGAGTGCGTCTTTTGTACGGCAACGGCAGCAGCTTATTATGGGTGTCAATGCAATACGGTGCGCGGTACTCGAACAGAGCACTCGGCTATACTTGAAATGCATTGAGAAGAAAAATAAAATTAAGTGATTTAAAAGTGCACCTGAAAAAAGAAGAATTTCTTTATTTAGAAAGCGGGTTTTGGCGGGGTGAATAGAGTTAGAGTTTTTGAGGGAAATTCTTTTATGACGTCTTGATTTATATTTTGATTTAGATTGTACTATCGTCTCCCTTGTATTTTATCGAATATTTTTCTCGTCGATAAATATTTTTCATTTTAAAAACAATTTAAGGGCAACATTTTTTTTATCAAAAATAGAAATTATTGTTTGAAAATGCGCATTTAAAAATAGTATTGTTAAAAATTAATATTTTACTCATTGCATCGATTAAATACCAGATAGTAATGTATATTAACAAAATGTATTATTTTCATTTAAGATCATTGCAAGAGGGATTTAGAGGAGCTCGGCTATTACAGCTTTATTTTTTTTTACATTTAAAAGAAATCAGAACAAAGTTAAAAGTAAACAATATATGTACACAGAACAAAAAAAATCGACGTGAATTTAGCAACCGATATTAATAGCATTCATTAATCAATCCAGCAATGAAATTCTCTAATTTAATGAAAGATTTGCAATTCTTCGTTCTATAAGCAATTGCGTTCGCTAATATGACTATTTGTTACATCAATACAGCAAATAATTTAGTCGGCGCAGTTTTAGCAATTATATTTGCTAAAACTGTGGCGACTTATTCATTTGCTGTATTGATGTAACAAATAGTCATATACGCAAACGTTATTGCTTAATTGACGAAGAATAGAAAATGTTTTCATTAAATTAGTGTATTTCATTGTTGGATTGATTAATAAATGCAATTAATATCGGTTGCTATATTTACGTCGATTATTTTTTCTGTACAATTTTGCCAATAATAAAGAGAGTTCTAAAATAGTATTTTGGGATTAATCCTTGTTCAATTCTTAATATTTTCTTATGAAATATCAAATAAAAAGCAACGAATTTAAATAGAATTACCCAGATTAATTTTTTTCATATGAGAACTAATCTCTTCTTTCTTATGGTACGCGTATCTATCCACAAAATCGTTAAAATGTATATGTGAAATGTTCACACGAAAGAAAATAAACTTTTAAAACTGGAGAAGAATTCAGCTTGAATAGAACCGACATAATTTTACTAATAACAATAAAATACTATTCAAATTCTAGAATTTATTGTCTGAATATTAAGAAATCAAATTACTTAGTTATCAAAAGAGTAGGCAAGAATTATTCTGCTGGATTTTGAGAAGTTAATTTATTGACTATTAAAAAACATAAAAAGTAGAACCCAAAATAAATGGGCATTGGCAAGGTGGGGAGGGTTTTGCCCGGGGCGATTAAAAACCACCTAATCGCCCATGTGTCCGTCAGTTCTTGTTTGTTAGTCAGAGCATTTTTTTTTGATAAGAGTTTGTTTAGTTTGTGTTTTTGTTAGTTTTTATTTTGACGACATGACATATATGACTAGCGCGTGTAATCCCAATGGATGAGTAATGACGCCACCACTCCTCTCCACTGGAATATCATTTTCATTTCATTTCATTTCATTTTTTTTTTTTTCTTTTCTTTTCTTTTCTTTTTCTTTTATTTTCTTTTCTTTTCTTTTCTTTTCTTTTTTTCTTTTATTTTCTTTTCTTTTCTTTTCTTTTCTTTTCTTTTCTTTTCTTTTCTTTTCTTTTCTTTTCTTTTCTTTTCTTTTCTTTTCTTTTCTTTTCTTTTCTTTTCTTTTCTTTTCTTTTCTTTTCTTTTCTTTTCTTTTCTTTTCTTTCTTTTCTTTTCTTTTCTTTTATTTTCTTTTTTTTCTTTTTTTTCTTTTCTTTCTTTTCTTTTATTTTTATACCCTACACCTATGAGGTACAGGGTATATTAATTTTCTTCTTCTTTTTCCTTTTTTTTTCTTTTATTTCTATAAAATTTTCTTTTCTATTTTTTCTTCTTTTTTATCCCCCCCTACAACAAAAAAACAACAGCATTTTCTTTTCTTTTATTTTTGTCTTCTTTTTTTCTTATTTTTTACTTTTATTTCTGTAATATTTTCTTTTCTACTTTTTCTTCTTTTTTTATGCCCCCCGACAAGAAAAAAACGAGTTGAGAAAGTTCGGGGTGGATTTTTATAGTCGGTCGGGCCCGATTATGGAACACCCTACACCTTTGGTGCGGATATTAATGTGGGATATTTAATTGCATACCTTAATTTTAAAGTTTTTAATTATGCTGAACCTCCCCACCCTCAGAATATTATTCACATATCAGAAATTTACGTCTTACATCCCCATAAATTAAAAAACATATATAAAAGTATAAAAAACTAAAAAAAAAAAAAAATGAAAAATAAAATTGGGCGGACCACGCCCTTATTTAAAATTTTGAAAGGCTAATATTTCATATATTTGATTTAAATAATTTACGGATCAAATTTCCACTATGAAAATCCGGGAAATAATGACAAAAAAAGTGGGCGGATCACGCCCATTTTTGGAACACATATTTTAAGGTGAATTCTAACAATACGTTTTAAACTTTATAACTATACCTTGAATACTTTTCGAGTTATTAGTTCCGAAAGAATTATATAAAAGTGACTTGTATGGGAGGTGGGCGTGTCCGTTAACCGATTTGGCTCATTTTCAAACTCAGTTCATACTTTTGGCTAAAATATATTGAGACGAAATTTCATCGCATTCTGATCAGTATTTCTCAAGTTATTCTGTATTCGGATAGCAAGACAGCAAGACGGACATGGCTAAACGGACTCGGGTAATGATGCTGATCAAAAATATATATACTTTTCCATACCGGACACGCCTCCTAATGGCGTTACAATATATGCACAAAGTTAATATACCCTGTACCTCATAGGTGTAGGGTATAACAACAGCATTTTTGATATCTAAGAAATTAATATCTGCATTATAAGAATAAATTCACATAGTTTCTTTTTTGACATCTAAGTAAGTAGATCTGTTTGTTAAAATTAAGCATTATTCCGTTTAGCTGTATATCTCTCCGTAGTATACTTGTTTCCTTTTGAATCTAAGAAGTTGTTTCACTCTGTGCAGATAGTCTTTCTTTCACTTTAGTTCATTAATTTTTTGAAATTATCGAACATACCATGGAATAACCCCATACAATGATGTTCCCTCCAACTTTTTGGAATTGTTGAGTTTAAAGGTTTTTCTGAACCTTCAACCTTTCAAAACTTCTTGTTCTAATAAAAACAATTCTTTTTTTTAATTTTTCTAAAACATTAATTAATGTTTCTGCGGTCCGTAATTTGCGTGTGTTTTGTTTTAGCGTTCTTTGATCACTTGTGTAGCGCCAAATCGAATACAAACAACAAACACATGTATTCTGCAGAGTTGATTCCTTTCTTTTGCGCTATAACAAATAGGTTCGAGTCCAACCACACAGCATCAAAGCTCACGTAAAATTTTTTCGAGGAAATACAACAAACAAAATACTTGGCTGTTGTCGTACAAGTAGATGTTTGTGTTGCGGGTTGGATTGCTGATGCAAAGCATGGCATTTTTAGTGCATATAGAACAGCTTTATACCTAGCCTCCAAATCCATTTATTAGCGACATTTAATTTTAATTTTTGTTAAACATTTCTTTTTGCAATCATGAACAAAAAAAGTCGTTGTTATTTTTTCGTTCAGAAATATTTTGTAAAAACAATATCTTCTCTCGAAAATATTGCATTTAAAATTGATTTAAAATTTAGTTACGGACCCTGGCTTATTTTTCATTGAATATTTTTATTAAACAATTTTACCGATTTTATTTATTTAAACAAATTAATTTTTGCAAAATACAGTACTGTTGCCGCACAAAGCAAAACATTCTTGTTGTACAGCAACACCCACGAATTATGTTTGTTGTATTCCGCAATTAATTAGATCGCTAGCTTGGATCTGTGTTTTTGGAGGTGTGTTTTATTCAAATTCTGTTGCACTTGCAAAAGGAATGAACTGAACTCGGCCAGTAAATGAGGTTTATTGCTGTGTTCGTTTTACCGCTACACAGTTACACCAGACATTATTTTTGTTAAATTGATTATATTATTTAGCGTTGTAAACTAAGAGAAGCAAAACAAAAGTGCACATCTTTAAGTTTCACGCTCTTTACTTTGGTACTTTTTGTTCATACTTTCATTTTCGCATTCAATATATTGTTTTATCATCAATTATTTCGAATTCCATTAGACACACTAAAAATCTTAAGTAATGCAAGAGTCTTGCTTCATGTGCTTGCACTTGCGCATTTCTTGCAGAGTTACTTTTGCTCTTGCAATGTTCTTCTTATTGCTCTTATGCCCATAAAATGCAAGAGCAATTTGCAAGAACAAGATCACTTGATTATAAATTCTTATTCTTACTGAAAATTCAAATTTATAAAATACTTTTATAATTCTTATACTGAACACATTAAAACATTTTCTGAAAATATATTAAATTTCGTTAAATTATGTTAATAAATGAAAGAGCAATGAAGAGCAACCTCACATTTTTCGGAAAAGAAGTATCTTTAGGATGTTCTCTATGTATTGGAAAAATCTGAGGTTACAAACTGGGAAAAAATGTGTTTCATGCAATTTGAATTTAAAAAATTCAAGTTTTTGCTGGACCACGTCTAGTATTAAGCACATTAAAACACTTACTACATTAGAAATCTGATCATTTAATTATAACCCGTCTATTTATATGATTTACTTAAATTGCAAATCTCTGCTACGATATATGAGAATCGAGGTAAAGAAATTCGTACATTTCCATCACTGGAATTAAATACTCCAACCAAGAACTACATTTTAAATGCACATAAATATTTTATTCGAATTTAAGGTTTAAGTGAAATCAGCGTTGGCAGAAACAAACGAAAAAAAAATTGCAATAATTTGCCATATGCGACTCAATTTCACGCAGAAATCAATTCGAATGCCATCAACACCGCAATGATAAATTACTTTTCGAGCAATATTTTTTCCAATTAAATTGTCAACAGTTGAGGTGGAAAAAAAACCAAATTAAATATAAAAAAGAATCTTTAAAATACCCCAAATAAAAGCCATTTTTTAAATTGCAAAGAGCCGTCCGTCATCACTGTTAGATTAAATCATGAAAGGATTGATTCACTCACTCAACAAATGACCACAATATATAGAGAAGGCGCTGCGCTAAAAAGGTCACTGAAAGGATGTCGATACTTTCGGTGGAACAAAAAATGAAAAACCAAAAAACATTCACAAAGAATACAAAATAATTCAATGTTGGATTTTATTAAATGCATGGCTTTTACATGGGAATAAAATTAATGCGACTTGTTGGTCAATTGCAGCAACTTTCGTTGACTGCAGCAGTTGTTGTTAATGAACTGTAGTTGTTATACACTGTAGCTGTGGCTCTGGCTGCCACTGAATATGTCAAATGTGTTGCTGGTGCTGATGATGATGATGATGTTGCTGCTGTCGCCGATGTTGTTGCTGGTCGGAGTGTCCAGGGCAACGCGTTTACATGTTGGCATTAAGTTATTAACCGAGTCTCGCTTTGATTGTCTGTTCTGCTGTGTGTTTTATTTGCCACGAGATCTCATCTACGTGTTTCTCTGTGTTTATTGCAATTTTACGGAGCAACACGTTTGTGTAAAATTTATTTTATTTAAAGTGTCCAAAAAATTCAATTTGTTTGCTTTATGTTATATGCAGGCGCTGTAAAGTATTCGCGGTTGCAGCAATTTAATACCTACAGTCTGCGGATGGCATAATTAACTGATGGCAGGATTTTTCATTTTTTATATGTTTCAAATAGTTGTATTTTTTACCATAAATGCATCAAAAGTGATATTAGATATTATTATATTACAAATATCTTTTATACTCAAAATGTTATATTTCAATGCATTGGGGAAATTTAAGAATTTTGATATTCTGAAAATCTGAAACTGAAAATCCATAAAAAACAGTGTTTTCATTTATATGAAACTATATTTACCAGGGTGACATCATTTATTGCTCTAGTGGTACGGTTTCATGGCATGTCATTGAAATAATACCTGAACTATAAAATACAGGATTTTTTTAAAGTAAAAACACAGGATTATTTTGTGCTATTCATATTTGAAAAATTTCCAGTTTAATACCAGTTTAATACCATCTTCGGTTAAGCACTAACTGCCACTTTAACTTAGAGTTACCCATAGAATATATGAAATTGAAACTCTTAACTGGATATTGTTAAAACGGCCCTAAGTATTACTATAAATGCTCCAAACAAATTAATCGGAGTTCGATTTAACTGGTTAATAAAAATTTATTATTTCTTTATAGCCTTGGTTCAATATACTCCCAGTCAATGTTTTGAAATAATATTAATACTGCGTAAAATTTTTAAAATTTCTTATACATTCAAATTTTATGTTAAGATATATTAATTTAACATTTATTTCATCGAATTTTCTAAATTTTTTAGGCAGTCTCGAACTTCGATTATTTATTTTCTCGATATCGATTTCGTACAAAGAATATTCGGACAGTACTCTATGATAACTACACATAGAAAAACTGATTTGTTGCGGAAAC
Organism: Dryomyza anilis; assembly: GCA_951804985.1. NCBI lineage: Eukaryota > Metazoa > Arthropoda > Insecta > Diptera > Dryomyzidae > Dryomyza > Dryomyza anilis. The sequence continues at coordinate 121,721,264 of OX638130.1, read as the reverse complement.
CAACTAAAAAACTACCGAATTATTCGGTTGCGGTAACTTAAAAGGTTGTGCCAACCTCCTAGTCAGCAAGCAAGAGGTTGTTTAAACCACCAAGTCAGCAAGCATGCCGAAACCTTCAATAGAAATTTTATTTTAAAAATTTTATGTAAAGTTTTCTTTCTGTATTTATGATACGTAAATATATCACGCCGCGGTAGCTCAGTGGTTAGTGAGTTGGACTGCGAGCCGAAAGGTCCCCGGTTCAAGCCTGGACTGGGGCTAACAACATCTTTTCATAGAAACATTTTCCTATACCGCGCTACCTCTCGGCAGTAAATGGCAAACCTCCGAGAGTAAAAACATTGCCTATGAAAAGCTCTCACCCGCCGTTCGGATTCGGCAATAAACTGTAGGTCCCACCACTTTGAGTACAAATATAACATGCACAGCTCAAAATGGTGAGAGAGCTCGGCCTAGGTTCTTAAAGAACTGTAGTGCCAAACTATTATATTATTTATTATAATTCCTGTTCCCTGACATTTAATATTTTATTTCACCATATATAAGCAAAATACAAAACTATTTCTAATGCCACATATGGTAACAAATTTTGGCAGAATGAAAAATGCAATCATGAGGTTACAACAACCGAACGAGCAGTTGCACGGACTAAAATTTCGGTTAGAGTAAAAAATGGTATGTTCATTACAGGTTACAAAAAATGTATTTCGGTTACAACACTGAGAAGTTTTTTGTGTGTACCTACCATGTAGGTCCAATATGACGATCGATATTACTAGAATATATCTAATATATTGTTAAATCTTCTGCATCTCGCTTTGATTTCATAACAATATTGAAAAGAATGATATACTGTGTTGAATAAATAGATAAAATAAAAGGGATCACTACCTAATCCATTCACAGAAGATCCATTTAACACACAGTTAACATATGACGAAAACTCATTGGAATATCGGTTCCGGTTATGGTTCCAAGTTCTTTAAAATAGCGGTTCCGATTCCAGCTCCAAAAATCGAAATTATTCCAATTCCGATACTATTTACGATTTCGGTACTGGTTCCAATTACGGTTCATAGCATTTCCTGATTTGAATAAAATCGTATTATGTCTTAGTTAGCTTTCTTTGCGTTTTCTGAGCGTCGGTAGCTTGTCTGGTTAGTGCGTTGGACTACGAGCCGAAAGATCCGCGGTTAGATCCCCAGCGACTGCCAACATCTTATTCATATGAAACATTTTTCTATGGGACGCTACCTCTCGGCAGTAAATGGAAAACTTGGCATTGCCTATGAAAAGCTCTCACCCGCCGATCGAATTCGGCGGGAGTAGGCCCCACCACTTTGAGTACAAATCGGCTAAAGTTCTATAAAGGACTGTAGCGCCAAACTATTATTATTATAGCCTTCTTTGTATGGGAGGATTTTGATGGTGGATTTTAACCAATTAAATATTATAATTTTTCAAAAATGCAATCTTAATATTACGTAAGTAATTGTTATATTTGGAAACTGACCTACTCAATATTTAGCTGAAATTTCTGTGAATAACTTGACTTGTCTTTAAACCAGAGATTAGAAATAGCTGTTAACCTATATGTCCATTTGGTCTTTCACAGATACATGGTATTTTCCAAAAATGATATTTCTTTCTCCGAGATTTGTACACCCAGAAAAAAATTCCCTCAAATCCATTTAAAATTGCTCAATAGGACAATTATTGATTTAATAGTATACAAAAAATAAATCTTTTCATATAAACTAAATGGCAATGTCGTGGTAGTTTCTAGCATTTAATGATATTTTCCAATTAAAATAATAATTTATCCTATTGACAATTTTTAATAGTAAAAAACTATTATTTATATATTATTTTTTTGTGGGCGTATATATTCAAATCTAAAACAAAGTGTTCTTTCGTTGAGAGATATATTTCATTTCAGAATTTATAGGTCTTTGGTTGAGAGATATTTTTTGGCCTTCGTTAAAAGTTATTATATGAAAACATTTATTTTAAATGTCTGTGTTTATAGGTTATATTAGACAGAAAATTTATTGATCGCATTAATTATTGCAATTTATTTATGCATTTATATATTTTTTTTATTTTTGCTAAAAAATAGCAAGATAAAAAACTGTTGGAAAATATTGTTTTCGAACAATACGGTTGTTTCGTCGCACACTTTTCTTTTTTATACGTTTTTTTTTAATTTTCTAAGATTGTTGTGTTTTCGAATATTGCGTTGTTTTTATCACCCAAACTTTTTTTTTTCGAAAATTTTCAAAAAAAATGATTTATCAAATAAAAAATATTTGTTGGATAATGGTATTTTCGAACATTGAGTTGTTTTTTTCGCTAAATTTTTTTGTATATAATTTTATTTCGAAAATTTTCGATCATTGTTTTTGTTTTTATTTGTTTGGTAAATGTTCTTTTCGAACATTGCGTTGTTCTTCTCGTTCAGAAAAGGTTTTTGAAAAATGTTATTTTCTCAACATTGTTGTTGTTGTCGAATACAATTTTTTGTTGGAATATTTTTGTTTTTGTGGAATAATTTTTTTTTTTCCAAAATTTAGATTTTTTTTTCGATTAACATTTATTTTTTGGTAAATCTTATTTTCGAACATTACGTTGTTTTTTTACATTTAAATTTTTTTTGCCGAATTTTTCGAATATGTTTTTGTCGAATAAAAAAATGTCTTCGAACATTGCGTTATTCTGTTGTTGTTATCGAATGTTTTCAAACATGTTGTTTTTGTCGAATAAAAAATTATTGGAAAATGTTGGTTTCGAACATTGCGTTGTTTTTTCGTACAATTTTTTTTTACAAATTTTTGTTGTTGTCGAATACAATTTTTTATTGGAAAGTGTTGTTTTCGAACATTGGGTTGTTTTCGTCGCACAATTTTTTTTATATATTTTGAATATTGATGTTTTTGTCGAATAAAATTGTTTTATTTGAACATTTTTTTTTACTTTTTTTTATAAATTTGTCAGAAAACATTTCAGCGCTAGTGCAAGTTACTAATTTAAAAATGTTAAATATCATTAGTCAAACCTCTCCAAAAAGAAGTGAGACATTAAATTTTCGATTATACTTAAATTTTTATTTTGTCTTCCAAGTAAAAGTTGTTTAAATAAAGACCGATTATGATGGCAGAAATAAAATTCTTGTTAAAAGCATAGAAGTTAGTTTTAGTCAGACTGGAATCTATGTTGAAATGACCGCGTTAAACTCTGCAATATCAGCATCAGTTGTTAACAACAGTTTCACATAAATAATAAAAGCCAACGAAACAAAAATGTTCATCTATAAAGTAAGTAAAAGTTAGGGATATTAATAAAAAAAAGAATGGAATGTGTGTGTGTGTGTGTGGTGGGCGGACGACTTCACTGGTAATGAATCAAAACAATTTTCATATTTTTCTTAATTAATCTTCTTTTACGCGAACGTTGCGTAAAACTTTCGGGAAAGAGTAAAAATTCGTCAGGTTAACGTGCGGCTGGAATGAAAGAGGGTACAAAATATATATAGAAAAAAAAATGAGTGGGTTGAGCAAAATGAAATGGAAGTAGTGCCGTCGAGGAAGGGACTAGTAAATTAGCAGTGAATTGAAGAAATGCTATTTAAAAGCAAAGTTAACAAAAAGCCGGATATTTCGCGGCAACAGAGTCATCAGGTGAAGTTTAAGAAAAACACAAACTAAGCGAAGAAATATTGCAGGGGGAGGTAACAAAATATATGAGAAAAATGGAAACTACTACAGAAATTTGTCGAGTGTACGGGTTGTCAGCGGCAACGACGGAAATGTTGCTGTATTAATGAAGATAACATTTTCTTTTGTCAGCACTTCCAATTTTTTTTTGTTGTTTTGCCCTCAGACATACTGAAGATGAATGAAATGTCTAAAGTAGCAAAATTTTATTTCAAAAAATTAAGTGCTGAATTTTTGTTCGAAACAATCAGCTGATTAAAGCGATTTACGGGGAGTACCAACTACGTAGTAATTTTGTTGAATTTTAAAAAATCATAAAAGTCCCACTGTGCAACTGTCAAAATTCGTGAAGGCTGTGACTTAATGCGTGGGCATTAGAAGTCAAAAGAAAAATGACGGAAAAGTTTATTTGAAAAAATTTTCGCTAAGAAGTTACAAAAAAGTTTTCATTTTTTATATTTTTTTTTTTAAACTCAAACAATTTTTCGCGGTCTTCAGTTTTTTTTTTTTTTAAGTTTTTCAGCCAGCTGATGCAGCCATCATCATCAGAGTCCTTGAATGCAGTGGAATCCTTGCTCAAAGTCATTTTCATTTAGTTGGCGCTGCAGCTTAAACGCAAAATCCACTTCGCCGTAGTGGATTTCGAGTGAATTATTTAAGTGAACATTTTTGTTCGACTTTTACCACTCACCCACAATGTCCGTCCGCATGCGGGGTGCCCAGTACAAAAGTAAAAACAAAAGCGGAATTTTGTATTTTTAATTTGCGCGCCAACACATTGAAAAATGCACCGGGGGCGGCCCAAGTCGGACTCGAGGAGCGGGAGTGTTGTGCGTCCAACGAGCGTCTGTCCTGACGTTTGTTTGTCTGTCTATCCGTTCGTCTGTCCGTTCATCGTGGCAGTCATTTATCCTGCAATTAATCATGATTACGAGCATGTTTTTAGTTGTTTTTCTTTTTGTTCGTCCTTCTCCTCTCCATCCTCTTTACCTCCTTTACCTCCTTTTTTCTCCCTTGTTTCCCCCGCCTTCTTTATTTCATCATATAGCTTTCTTCAAAGAAGTTGACTATTTTTGTGCGTTTTTCCTGTCGCATTTTTTCAATTTTTTCGCTGCGCCTTTTTTTTTTTTAATTCTGCAGCGAGTTTTCTGTTTGGTGTAGAACATTTTGTAGTAGGCATAAATAGGGGGCGTTAGTTGGCGACTTTGGCCTTTTTTTTGTTGTATTTTGTTCTTTTCGTCTGCGTGTTTGATTTTATTGCGAAACAAATAAACAGCTGAGCACTGAGCACCGAGTATAACGTCGGCTTAAGCGGCGCAAAGTGACTGACTGCTGGCAAAGTCCTGTATAATTTTGTATCATGGCTGCAATCTTTAACATTTTTTCTTTGTTTTTTTTTATATTTTAATAAGCGAAAGTCTTGTCAAAAAATAAGCTCCAAATTAAGTCGCTTCATGTTGTGGTATTTGTTTCTGTTATTTTGGAAATGTTACATATTTCAAATGTTAATTTATTAAATTCAAAAAACATATACAATTTTCTCTACATATTTAGTTCTATTACTGAATTTTTTAATACTGGTAAAAATAAAAAAAAAAACACTACGCTGTCTGTTAAAATTATCACTTGCATCTGTATTTTTTATTAGATTTTGCTCGTTTTTAATTTCTTAAAAACTTAATTCAATTTCCTAACAGACGACATATTCATTTTTATACCTTATAGATAGAGTAGAAGGGTTTATTCAGTTGTTAGGCATAGAAATAGACATCTCCGGCATAGAAAAATATATACATGGTATTTGGTTCATTGATGTCAATAATTCAGGGGATAATTCTATGACTCAAACAAATAAGAAAATTCAATTTTTTTTTTCCTATTGGGCAACTTGTTTAAGATACAGGGTGTTTAGTTAATGCAAATATACTGACATAACCTAGTCAAGAAAATTGGTTATAAAGTATAATATGTTGATAAATTATAATAATTTTTAACTCATGTTTTAGAAAATTAAATTACCTTTCCAATAGTATATCACATCCTTGAATATCATGATTTCTTCCTTTTTTAAAACGAACGTAAAGTTGAAATTTACAAAATTAAAAATACAGATTTTTACTTTGCCATTGAATTTATCAAAATTGATCTCCCGATTGACATCTATGAACCAAACACCCTGTATAAATTCTTGGTCAATAGGTCATTCTGAATCGATGTCCGTCTGTCTGTTGAAATCACGATTAGAGGAAAATTAAAAGACTTAAGTAAATGAAATCTAAAAAATAGATTATTTATATTCCTACGCTGTTTGGTATTAAAAAAATAGGAATTATCGGTCTATCATTTCAATTCACTTTTGAAATTGACGATTTTGGTACCAAAACGCGAACGTTGAGGTCCGCCGGGTCCATTTCTCAACTGAATTACACTAGACAACAAATTGAGACCTTTTTAATTATCCACAATCTTACTATGATTTTCCGATGGATTTCAAGATTCCAATCACTACCTCATACTCAGTTTTTCAGATGGTCTCAAGTTTTTGAGTTATTACGTAATACAAATATATGGACATTTTCGTGCTTTTCAACTTATTTTGAACTTTAACATTTTACTGAGTTGAGTTATCGATCGAATTTCTTTCATATTCCTCTGAGAATACTTTAGCAAATATTCTGAAATAAATATCATGAAATTCGGTTTAATATGATCGAAGTTATGACCAGTCAAACACAAAAAATTTTGAATTTAAGGTGTACCTATTATTTATTGCATAACATAATAAATTTTCATAATTCAATCAAACAAACCATTTGACGATAATTTTAAATTCGATATAAAAATAATATATTTTAGATATAAAACTGAAAGTATTTGAAAATTTAATTGCGTGTTCCTTATAGTTTTTGTCAAAAAATAAAATTTTCTGAACAAATTAAATTTGTTTATCGAAAATAAATCCATTTACGATATCATCTCGATGTCTATAACGACAAAAAAAAAACGATATCGTTTTGGACAGGTTCATTTTTATCGAAACCCCTATCGTTTTCGTATCATTATAGATTATCGAAAACAACAATTTGAGCCTATAAATGATAATCGTTTCGATATCGTAAAATTATCGTTTGGTTTGTTGGGTTATATGTGAAACTAGATCAATAATTCTATAATTTATCTTCATTTAAATTTTCTTTTGTGTGGCTCATTTTAATCAATATAATTTTTGTGTCCATCAATTATTCATAGAAACTTCAACAAAACCTTAAACCAGTAGAATTTAGCTTTGCATTAATGTATTACTTTCCATGGGTTTGCCTCAGTATCCTACAATAGAATCAAATGAAGATAACATACTAAATGTTCATATTTCAGATCGAACAAAAAAAGGTACATTTTTCAATTTAAATTGTGAATTTCACTTTAAGCTGAGAACTTAAAGAGTGATTTGCAAAAACAATGTAAGAGAAAGTATAGAAATATAGATCAAGTCTGATATTAGATATCTACTTTTATTTAATTATGAAAATCATAGATGTTATGGTAACACATAATAGGTGCACCGTAAAATTCATATTTTTTGCGTTTGACTGGCCATAACTTTGGTGAGATCAATCCGAAAATCATGTGGTTTAATTCAAAATATTAGCTGAAGTATTCTTAATGAAATAAAAGAGAAATATGATCAAAAACTCAAAACTGAAAAAAGTTTTAGACCAAAATATGTGGAAAAACACGACAATTGTCATATATTTGTTTTACGTAATAACTTAAAAACATGAGGCAATCTGAAAAAACTGAGTATGAAGTGGTAATTAGAATCTTGACGTCCATCGGAAAATCATACTGAGATCGCGGATCATTGTTTTTTTTTTGTTGTGCTGTGTTATTAGGCAGTACCAATACTATGTAGGGGATTTTGAAACCAGTTTTCTTCACATTTTTCATTTTTAAAAACGGTAGTGTTTAAGTTAAGCAACTACTTTAATAAAATTTGATACACAATTTGATTATTTAGAATATTTTCGTTAAATAAAATATATATATACTAGCTGGACCCGTGCACGACTCGTGCCAAGATTTAGTGAATGCAAGGATATGGAGTGATTTTATTAATATAAAGAACATATTTATTATTCATATCTTCCCCGTAAAATTCTTCCCCGTAGAACGCTTTCCCGTAAAATTCTTCGGGTAGAATTCTTTCCCGTAGAATTCTCCCCGTAGAGTTTTCCCAAGTAGAAGTTTTAGTGTGGCGAGTTTTAGTGTGGTGAATTTTAGAGTGGTGAATTTTAGTGTGGTGAGTTTTAGTGTAGTGAATTTTAGTGTGGTGAGTTTAGTGTTGTGAGTTTTAGTGTGGTGAATTTTGGTGTGGTAAGTTTTGTTGTGGTGAATTTTAGAGTGGTGAGTTTTGTTGTGGTGAATTTTAGAGTGGTGAGTTTGAGTGTGGTGAATTTTAGAGTGGTGATTTTTAGTTTGGTGAGTTTTAGTTTGGTGAATTTCGGTGTGGTGAGTTTAAAGAATTTGGGATGGTTGGTATACCCAGGTGTGAAATATCATAAGATCACTACAAAGATCACTATAATATCTGTTGAAATACACCATTTGGAAAATGTACCTTCTATGGGGGGTGCCACGCCCAGTGGTATAATACCGCCCACATTCCGCGAGACCGTTTAGAATGGTTATATATAACGCTGACCAGAATTTCATTAAATTTGCTATGCTAATTGCTGACATAATGTGTTTTTAATTTTTGGGTTATATGGGAGGTGCCACGCCCAGTCCACCAATCTCACCGAGATATAGCCTATACTCTGCCCAGACCCAACATACATGTTGTGTCAAAATTTGATTGAATTCGGTTCAGCCGTTTTGACGCCTATTCGGAACATACAGACATACATACTTACATTCGCAAATATATAGTAGATATCAGTATCAATGATTAAGAATTAGACTGATAAAATCACTTTACACATTTTAAGTATTTTTGACTAAAACAAAATCAGATTAGAACAGTGTTCTAAAAACCAATTTTCAAAATTTATTTCAATTTTAAAATCAAAACAAAATAATATACAAATTTTGATTATATTTTTCAACTTTTTTCTGTAGTCTTTTTATATAATAATAATATGTAATGTAGCCGCGGTAGCTCAGTGGTTAGTGCGTTGGACTGCGAGCCGAAAGGTCCTCGGTTCAAGCCTGGACTGGGGCTAACAACATCTTTTCATAGAAACATTTTTCTATACCGCGCTACCTCTCGGCAGGAAATGGCAAACCTCCGAGAGTAAAAACATTGCCTATGAAAAGCTCTCACCCACCGTTCGGATTCGGCAATAAACTGTAGGTCCCACCACTTTGAGTACAAATATAACACGCACAGCTCAAAATGGTGAGAGAGTTCGGCCTAAGTTCTTATAGAACTGTAGTGCCAAACTATTATATTAATAATAATAATAATAGTTTGGCGTTACAATCCTATATAGAATTTCGGTCGAGCTCTCTCACCATTTGAGCTGTGCGTGGGACCTACAGTTTATTGCCGAATCCGAACGGCGGGTGAGAGCTTTTCATAGGCAATGTTTTACTCTCGTAGGTTTGCTGCGTCGCATAGAAAAATATTTTCTATGAAAAAGATGTTGGCAGTCGCTGGGGATCGAACCGCGGACCTTTCGGCTCGTTGTCCAACGCACTAAGCAGACGAGCTACCGACGCTACATATATACGACACTACATTATATAAAGAATTTCTTAATATGATGCATTTGATTTTCCACAATATTATTTTATATCCAAATTAGGAAAAACCCAAAATTACAATTACCATTGGTTCCATAGATATACATAGTACCATGAAATATCAAAAAAACGCAAAAGGCTAATATTTTAGTGTTTTTTTAATAATTTAGTTTGTGTACCAGATATAATAGATATAATGATATTAATTATTTGTTTTTAAAGTACCCCTTCATTGAAATCAATTTTTAACAAGTATTTTTCAAAGCCATTTTTTTTAAATTAATGCCACATTAGCCTTTTTGGTTTTGACATTTTTGACGTTATGAAAAACTGATTATGAGATTTTAATTAGAATCATTGGAAATGATATGAATATTCCAAATATATTTTTTTTGTATTGGGAAATATAAAAATTAAAATTTTTATTTAAAAATATAAACTTTTGTCATTTTTATGTATTTGAAATTTAAACCATTTGTGGACAAATGGATACACTTCAACAAACATTTTTTTAAAAACTTAAGAAATCCATAGAGTTATTGAGATATTCAGACTTTAATTTTACTTTGGTGTCATTCTACCGTTGATCATCCTAATATTAAATTAAAGTAAAAATTAAAGTATGTAAAAAAAAAAATTGAAACTAAAAAAAAAAGATTAAAGTTTTTTTTCCTGTAACCTTTATAAGTAATGACATTTTTCCAATCGCATTCCTTGCAACTCCTGCGGGAAACACCCTACGACACACACACAACACACTTGACAAATTCATAGTTGTAATAGAAACTCATAGCTGTTGTAGTACGACTTCCGAATAAAATCAGTAACACAATGACGCCCATTGCACTAATATAACAATTAATCACAACGTGCGCTGCATATTTAATTTTGCAGCAACGTGATTTGCTGACTTTTGCATGGCCCGCCAAAGACGGGCCACAGAAAAGGCTAAAATCAGACACACCAACAAGACTCCCATAAGACTAATTAGATTAAATTCAAATGGCTCCAAGGTAAAGGCTGCCATATGGTTGAGTTGAAGAATGTGGATTTTGTATTTACGAAAAAAATTAAAAGAAAATATTTACCTTAGAGATGGCGCAAAATGTTGAAAATATTAAAAAGATACACTTTTGATAGAAGTTTTTTTATTTTTTATTTTAAGAATTTTTATTTTTTTTGGAATATTTTAAAATTGTATTTTTTGAGTTTTCATTTTTTGTATAACATTTTTCAAAGTTTTTGCATAAAGTTTTAACACAATTATTTAATTTTTATAATAAAATGTTGATATATTTTTAATTAATACTAGCTATTGTGAAGCAGCACCTACTGAGAATGATTTGGAGCACGCTAAACTGTCTTCGTACGCGTCAACCAACCAACTGAAGCATCTTCATTGGAACATTAGAAGCGCAACATCGGCATCGCATAAAAATCCAGCATCGGAGATGCCTACCGAACGAACCAAATACCAAATGGTAGGTGCACCAAACAACAACCGCCGCAACAGCATTAAACACAAAAACAATAACAACGTCGACGACAACAAGTCGCATCTAACGACTGCTCGTGGACATTGCCGAACCGAGCGCACGAGGCGCCCATTAAACGACAGGCTTCAAACGTCGCTTCTCGTTGCAGCGGTCGCAGTAGGTGGCAACGTAGGCCGCTGTCGCTGCTCGCTCACATTGCGACACATCCGTTTCCGGTTCATCCGCACTTCGTTCTTTCGTTCCTACGCTCGTTCACTGCAATTGTTCTTTCGTACCTCATGCCACGTACAGCCTGTTGCCAGTCTATCTACTCGGCTGTTCTCGTCCACGCCCGTCCCTCCATTTGTCCCTGACTTCCTTTGACGCCCTTCATGAAGTCGTCTGTATGTCTGTCTGTGCACATGTCCGTCCATCATACATGCAACAGGCTCCAGTAACTGTTGCGCTCCTCCGACATATCACGACTTGCAACAAACAAAAGCCGAACCTAAAACAAACCAACCAAACGCACAACGACTCGTGGTTCGTGTTTCTTATCTCACCGGACACGTCCGTCGGTGACGTATACGCCATATAATCACGATTTTTTTTTCGTTTTTGTGACCGACCGGCTTTTGGTCGGCTACCGTCGTACTTGGAGCGCAGTCGTCGTGGTCGCCTGTTGCTCTCCACGAACTCATGAAAAATGTAATGCTGCACCTAGTTTTCATTTGTGTGCAATGTGAGCAGCTCACGAATACACATGCATGCATTCGATGCGAATTCTCCTCTCGTGCGTTGGTGTAGGTGTGGGAGAGTAACGAACAGTGTTGGTAAACGAATTATTTATATTCACAAATTTTTGTATATCGATTCCCTACAAACCCTTTGATGATCATTTTTAAATTAGATATGATAATGATAAATTTTAGATATAAAATTCAAAGTATTTGTAAATTTAATTGCGTGTTCTTTATAATTTTTGTCAAATAATAAAATTTTCAGAACATATAAAATTTGTTTATCGAAAATAAATCCATTTATGATATCATCTCGATATTTATAACGACAAAAAAAGACTATATCATTTTAGATAGGGTCGTTTTTATCGAAAAGCCTATCGTTTTCGTATCATTAAAGGTTATCGAAAACGTCAATTTGAGGCTATAAACGATATCGTATCGATATCGTAAAATTATCGTTTGGTTTGCTGGGTTATCATAAATTTTCGAATTTGAATTTTAGAGACATTGTGATTTTTTAGGCAATATTTCATGGGAAACTTAAATTTTTAGGACAAAATTTTAATTTATAGAAAATTGTTGAACTTGTTAGTGAACAATTTAATTTTGAGTGAAAATTTTTATTCTTGATGAAAAATTGAATTTTTAGTAAAATTTTAATTTTTAGTGAAAATTTGAATTTATTGTGCACAATTGAATTTTTAGTGAACAATTGAATTTTTAGTGAAAAATTGAATTTTTTAGTGAACAATTGAATTTTTAGTGAAAAATTAAATTTTTAGTGAACATTTTGAATTTTTATTGTAAATTCGACATTTTAGTGAATAATGGAATTTTTAGCGAACAATTGAATTTATACTGAAAAATGTGAAATGTAGTGAAATAGTGAAAAATTGGATTTATAGTGAAATATTTAATTTTTAGTAAAAATTTAATTATTTGTGAGAATATTAATTATTAGTGAAAAATTAAATTTGTAGTAAAAAAAAATATTTATTGGTCAACAATGAATTTTTAGTAAACAATGAATTTTTAGTGAACAATTGAATTTTAGTGAAAATTTGAATTTTTAGAGAAAATGCGATTTTTTAGTGAATAATTGAATTTTTAAAGATGTATTTAATTTTTAAAGATGTATTTAATTTTTAATGAAAATTTGAATTTTTATAGAAAAATTAAATTGAATTTGTTGTGTTCACCAAATCAAATTTATTCTGAAAGCCAAGTAAATACATTATATAATAATAATTAAAAATACCGCTTTTTCGAGGTTGAAAAGGGTTTACTTTAGATTTAAATAAATGTATTGTTATGTGAAATGTTGAGCCGCGGTAGCTCAGTGGTTAGTGCGTTGGACTGCGACCCGAAAGGTCCCCGGTTCAAGTCTGGACTGGGGCTAACAACATGGGGCTAACAACATTTCATAGTAACATTTTTCTATACCGCGCTACCTCTCGGCAGTAAATGGCAAACCTACGAGAGTAAAACTTTGCCTATGACAAGCTCTCACCCGCCGTTAGGATTCGGCAATAAACTGTAGGTCCCACCACTTTGAGTACAAATTTAACACGCACAGCTCAAAATAGTGAGAGAGCTTGGCCTAAGTTCTTATAGGACTGTAGTGCCAAACTATTATTATTATAATGTGAAACTTAAAAAATAGTTGAACGAATTATTGGATATGAATAAATATATCGTAGAAATAATTAAAATATATTAGAAAACTCATTTCAGATTTTGGAAATGCAATAATATTTTTGTTCTAATCAAATTATATTTTAACGATACGATCTATAGACCCAGGCGGTAATTTTTATAAAACATATCCCAAAACAAGCCTTTGAAAGACTTTGGAATACTTCCATCAAACATACAGTTATAATTAAATGGAAGATTTCGATAATATTGTCCGAATATTCATAAAACAATCACAGGTGAATTTTACATTACCGCACACTGAAAGCTGATTTGTTGCGGCAACCAACTAAATTGCCCTACCGAATCATTAGGTTGCTGCAATAACCGATAAAGTAGTTGCAAGTAGTTGAAAAATTGACAACCGAACTGGTAGTAGACATGAGGTTGCTGTTTGTAATATATTTTGTTGATACAATAACGTACCCAGTTGCCGTAGCAAATGAACGAATGTCAATTTTGGCAGCATAAAAAAAATCACTCATGAGCATACGACAACCGAACGTGCAGTTGCACGGACTTACATTTCGGTTATAGTAAAATAAGGTGCGTTAAATTTAATGTATTTCGGTTGTAACACGTTGTTTCAATTAATCTCATGAAAAAAGAGGACTTTTCTGAGTGCGGGTATAGTTAAAGTAATAAGTTGCAGCATTCCAACTTGAAACCCGTAAAAATTTGATTTTCACCTAGGTCACAAATCGTCTTCTTTTCATAAAACGAATTGGATGCAACAAAAAAATTAAAACCAAAAATGTCATGTCATTATTCATGTTATAAAAACCTATATATTTTGTTTTTTAGTTTTTAAAGTATTACATGGCGTCTTTAAAAGCTCAAAAAAAAATGTATAGGTTTTTTTAATAAAAAATCCAAAGCGCAGCGTTAAAATTTAACGTAATTATATGTGAATTTCAGAAATGTCCGTTTTTTTATAGTATTAAAAAATTAACTTTAAATAGTAAATGTAAAAAAAGCGATTTTCGCCAATAGATTGTTATAATAATTTTTTTTGTATTTTTCATTGCCTTAATTCATTTCTTTTTGCTGCGTCTTACTAAAATTCCTCGGTGCCATATTTGTGGTGTTTGTTTTAACGCAGAAATATTTTAAAATATAGACAAAATTTGAGCTGTTGGCGACAACTGTTGCTCATTCCACTAGCAACAGGTTCAACAATCAACGAACTTTGCTCCGGCATCAACTCTCACACACACACGGCCAACGTGGCAAATGTCATAATGTAAGTGACTTTTTACGCCAGAGCGAACATCGAGAGCGCAATGGAGACTGAATACCCCCACCTTTGAGACTGAAGCCTACATTATCCAATCATGCGCAATACTTGTGGCAAAAAGGAAATGGACAAATGTTATGTCATTCGTAAATTTCTTTGGGATATAATTGCGGCAAACAACTTATAATAAATATATAATTGCGACAAATAACTTATAATAAATATATAATTGCAAAAAAAAAATTATTATTCTACACGTAGGAAAATTACATTAATTAGTAGTTTTTACGATCAGAATTAGGCAATAGGATAAACTATAATTTTAATACCATTAAATTCTACAAACTAACCATGAAATTTCCATTGAGTTCATATGAAAAAAATTAATTTTTTGTATACAGTGATTCTCCTATTGACCAAATTTCATGCGATTTTATGGAATTTTAAGTATATTTTTGTTAATAAAACTATTTAAATATTATAAATATAAGTATATATTATTTTTATTTTATTAATCTTTTTATTTTAATAAATTTTATGTTTTATTAATTTTTTTATTTTATTATATATACATTTTATTCTAAACTACGCCACTGTATTTGCTTTTGTATGTATTTTCAACACATACTAATGCGATATGAATTCTGTTTAATGCATAAGTATTGGTAAACTTGTTGCAAATGTTTTTCTCATCTGTTGAATGTTGGAGAAATTTGCACTCTCTTGGTTGTCCCATTTATTTATTTTTTTTAATCGCATTTCTTGCTCTATTTTTTTTCACCTCAGCTAAAATTTTTTATTTTAAAAATTGTCATCTCGATTTTTTTGAATATTTTTAAATTCATATTATGGATAATGTTAAGCGTATAAATTAAGTGGGTTTTAGTTTATACAAAACAAAAAAAAAATCAATTTTTCACTGAATATTCAATTTTTCACTTAAAATTCCATTTTTCACTAAAAATTCAATATTTCATAAAAAATTCAATTTTTCACTAAAAATTAAATTTTTTACTAAAAATTCAATTTTTCAGTAAAAATTCAGTTTTTCACTTAAAAATTCAATTTTTCAATTAAAATTCAATTTTTCACTTAAAAATTCAAATTTTCACTAAAAATTAAATTTTTCGCTAAAAATTTAATTTTTCACAAAAAAATGAATTTTTCAATTTTTCACTAAAAATTAAATTTTTCACTTAAAATTGAATTTTTCACAAAAAAGTGAATTTTTCTCTAAAAAGTGAATTTTTCTCTAAAAAGTGAATTTTTCTCTAAAAAGTGAATTTTTCTCTAAAAATTCAAATTTTCACTAAAAATTAAAATTTTCATTAAAAAATTAAATTTTTCACTAAAAATTAAATTTGTCACTAAAAATTCGATTTTATCACTAAAAATTCAATATTTCATTAAAAATTCAATTTTTCACTAAAAATTCAATTTCTCACTAAAAATTAAATTTTTATCTGAAAATTAAATTTTTCACTAAAAATTCAATATTTCACTAAAAATTCAATATATCACTAAAAATTCAATTTTTCACTAAAAATTCAATTTTTCACTAAAAATTCAATTTTTCACTAAAAATTCAATTTTTCACTAAAAATTCAATTTTTCACTAAAAATTCAATTTTTCACTAAAAATTCAATTTTTCACTAAAAATTAATTTTTCACTAAAAATTCAATTTTTCACTATAAATTCAATTTTTCATAAAAAATTCAATTTTTCACAAAAAATTCAATTTTTCACAAAAAATTCAATTTTTCACAAAAAATTCAATTTTTCACTAAAAATTCAATTTCTCACTATAAATTCAATTTTTATTTGAAAATTAAATTTTTATTTTAAAATTAAATTTTTATTTTAAAATTAAATTTTCACTAAAAATTAAATTTTCACTAAAAATTCAATTTTTCACTAAAAATTTAAATTGTCACTAAAAATTCAATTTTTCACTAAAAATTTAAATTTTCACTAAAAATTTAAATTTTCACTAAAAATTTAAATTTTCACTAAAAATTCAATTTTTCACTAAAAATTCAATTTTTCACTAAAAATTCAATTTTTCACTAAAAATTCAATTTTTCACTAAAAATTCAATTTTTCACTAAAAATTCAATTTTTCACTAAAAATTCAATTTTTCACTAAAAATTCAATTTTTCACTAAAAATTCAATTTTTCACTAAAAATTCAATTTTTCACTAAAAATTCAATTTTTCACTAAAAATTCAATTTTTCACTAAAAATTCAATTTTTCACTAAAAATTCAATTTTTCACTAAAAATTCAATTTTTCACTAAAAATTCAATTTTTCACTAAAAATTCAATTTTTCACTAAAAATTCAATTTTTCACTAAAAATTCAATTTTTCACTAAAAATTCAATTTTTCACTAAAAATTCAATTTTTCACTAAAAATTCAATTTTTCACTAAAAATTCAATTTTTCACTAAAAATTCAATTTTTCACTAAAAATTCAATTTTTCACTAAAAATTCAATTTTTCACTAAAAATTCAATTTTTCACTAAAAATTCAATTTTTCACTAAAAATTCAATTTTTCACTAAAAATTCAATTTTTCACTAAAAATTCAATTTTTCACTAAAAATTCAATTTTTCACTAAAAATTCAATTTTTCACTAAAAATTCAATTTTTCACTAAAAATTCAATTTTTCACTAAAAATTCAATTTTTCACTAAAAATTCAATTTTTCACTAAAAATTCAATTTTTCACTAAAAATTCAATTTTTCACTAAAAATTCAATTTTTCACTAAAAATTCAATTTTTCACTAAAAATTCAATTTTTCACTAAAAATTCAATTTTTCACTAAAAATTCAATTTTTCACTAAAAATTCAATTTTTCACCATAAATTCAAATGTTCACTAAAAATTTAATTTTACTAAAAATTGAATTTTTTACTAAACAATTTTTCACTAAAAATTCAAATTTTCATTTAAAATTAAATTTTTTACAAAAAATTAAATTTTTCATTAAAAGTTCAATTTTTCACTAAAAATTCAATTTTTCACTAAAAATGCAATTTTTCACTTAAATTCAATTTATCACACAAAATTATTTTTTTACTAAAAATTCGATTTATTACTATAATGTAAAATTTTCAGTAAAATTTCAATTTTTCTTTAAAATTTCACAAATAAAAAAAAAAATCACTAAAAATTCAATTTAAAAAAAAAAATTTAAACTTCAATTAAAATAAAAATATTCTCTAAAAATTCCTTTTTATAATTTTAAAAAAAGTTTAATTTCCATTAATAATTAATTAATTTTATTTCTATCTTTTTACAAATTTTTGTGCCTTCAACTCTGTGATACAAAGTGTCATTTCTTGTCCGACATGTGCTACATTCGACGATATCCGCTGAAATCCGCATTGTTGGCGTTGCGACCCAGTTTCAGACTTCAGCTTCAGACTTTCTACGTTCAAGATTCCGATCATATTCCCCGACAAATGTCAACAGTGTCAGTGACGGGTATAAATAAAATTCTATTTATTCATCTGCACAAAAATCAAAACTTTTGATTATGGTGCAAAGTTTTCTTGGGTTATTATTTTTTTTCACACTTAAAACCACAACAGCAAAAAAGTTTGCGGCCAAAATTAACCCTTCAAATGGGCAAAACACCCAACCGTCCAACACCCTTTCTCAATGCCAGTTTAATTTACAATACACAACCCAGAGCTGTTTTTGTAATTTTTGGCGTGTGGTGATTTTGGTTGCTAATCAATTTATTTGATGTTGGCGACTAAAGAAAATTTTCTGTAAGATTTTAGTACAACACTTTAAGTCTTTAATATAGCTATTTAATGGAATTGACACATTTTTCTGATTACGTAAATCAAACAAAAAAAAGGAAAAAGTATGAAGAAAAAGTAAAACTTTAGACAAATGTTTGACTGAATCTCGCACAGGACGACATCAGCTCATTAGACACCCCTGACAGCAGGTGGTCCATCCGTCCGTACACTCATTAGACGTAATCAATGTGCTGTCTACGACAACTATAGGTAAAAGAAACCAGTTTTTAAATCGAAAAAGAAACCTAAAAAAAAAATCTTCCACGAGGGATGAAATATTTGTCCATAATCATAACGTGTTAATGAATGTTGCTATATTGGAAAAAGGTTTTTAATTTTTCCGGTTTGTCCTAAGAGACTTTAAGTGATTAAAGTTTAGTTATTTTAGTGTATAATGTGGTATTTATTGGACACCTTTGGGTTAGACACACGTTCTCCATGTTTAGTAATATAAATAGTATTATTTTAAACACGTATTTCAGGTTTTGTAACCACGTGAGCTCTAAATTATGTTTTCCAATTGAAAACACAAAAACACTACAAAATACTAAATGGGTCAACATCGTTTGAAAAAAGTTTTTAGGTCTAATTAATTAGTAAAATATGCTAGGAGATCAAAGGATTTTGGTAAGATTGAATTTTGAGATCTTGCAATGAATGGGTCGCTTCAGTGAGTGGTTCTAAAACATATTTTGTGTAAGGGTGGTTTAGTTTAGAATACACAGAAATATATTAATAATTTATACCTCTAAGTTTTGTATATTCTATTGAGACTCAGCCAACTATCTATTGATAATAATGCGACTTATTTACAATTTTGAATATTACTACAATATGAATATAACTGATTTTTTGGTACTATTTTGCACTTACTTCATCCAAAATTAAGTATGTCATACTTTTTAGTGTGTTAATCAGTTAACACTTAGGTGAATAATTTGAAATGTAGTTGTGCAATATTTTTGTATCATCTATGATATACAAAAGAAACAACAAAAGACTTTATAGAAAAAATGTCTAATAATTATATTCGATCTCAGAATCTATCTATATTAAATGAGTGTGTTGATAACAACATAAAAAACGCATCTAGTACTGTCAAAATAAAACACAAACTAGACGTAGCCAAACAAACTAGGTAGCCGCGGTAGCTCAGTGGTTAGTGCGTAGGACTGCGAGTCGAAAGGTCCCCGGTTCAAGCCTGGACTGGGGCTAACAACATCTTTTCAAAGAAACATTTTTCTGTACCGCGATACCTCTCGGCAGTAAATGGCAAACCTACGAGAGTAAAACATTGCCTATGAAAAACTCTCACCCGCCGTTGGGATTCGGCAATAAACTGTAGGTCCCACCACTTTGAGTACAAATATAACACGCACAGCTCAAAATGGTGAGAAAGCTCGGCCAAAGTTCTGTACAGGACTGTAGCGCCAAACTATTATTATTATTATTAGACGTAGTTGTAGTGAAGAGATCTATAATCATGTGCAATAAAAATTCAAACACTAAAATGAACTACTTATGACATTGAGTACTCGTTGCATTTTACGTTTTTTTTTTATCAATATCACTCTAAAGCATTTTCATTAATATTGAAATATAGAAAATTTCAAAAGGTATAAGAAAATCATTTAATATTTTATATTTAGTTTTTTATTTATCGAACAACATTTTTTTTTCATTATTTAATTAAACAAAAAAATGTTCTTGGATATATTGCTTTTCGAACAAAGCGTTGTTTTCGAAAAACTAATATTTGTAGAATATTTTATAAACACATAAATACAGACAACAACACCACTCACTGTATTCGTTGCATGTTCAGCGACAGTATTGTCATTTGGTTTTGTTTTTCAAAACATTGAATGTTTTGACATTACTCGACACGAATGAAACAAATACTGCAGTGAAGTCGCTGGAGGAGGTTTCACTATAATACCGTAGACTGCCATTGCAAAATTCGCTCAATACTGTAGACTGTAGTAATGTATATTTTTTAAAGCAGATATTTAATAGTCCCTTAAAATTTATGTTTTTTTCCTCGATTTTGATTAGGTTTATTTCAAAAAATAACTGAATGAATGGAATACAAAAGAAATGAGATCGAAAACTTAAATCTGTAAAACCTAAAAGTAACAAAAAATAGAAAAAACTCGACCATTGTAATATATTTGTATACGTAAAAATTGCTGAAAAAAAATTATTATATGGTTTTGATTAGAATCTTGACGTCCATCGGAAAATCATATAAAGATTATTGCCGTCGAATGCCGAGCTGCTGATTTTTTGTTATTTTCAATGTTCGTCTTTTCAATCGTTACTCGTTGTGGTCACTCGCTGCACTCACTGCATTATAAGCGACAGTATTGTCAATTGGTTTTGTATTTCAAACCATTGAATGTTTTGAAAAAAAAAAAATGAGTTGACAGTACTCGAAACCAATGAAACAAATACTGCTGTGAAGTCACTGGAGGAGGCTACACAAGTATTCCCAATGGAATACAAAAGAAATGAGATCGAAAATTTAAACTAAATTTGAAGTCACAAAAAAAAATTGAAAAAGCTCGACCTTTGTAATTTATCTGTTATACGTAAAAACATCTGAAAAAACTGGATATGAGGTTTTGATTAGAATCTTGAGGTCGATCGGAAAATTATACTAAGATGGCGGATATCTTCTTTTGATGTGCTGTATTATCAAATCGTATTCTGCTTCCTTTTTGGGTTCAAAGGAGAAATTTTCATAGGTTATAAAAATAATAGTTTGGCGCTACAGTCCTGTATAGAACTTCGGCCGAGCTCTCTCACTATTTTGAGCTGTGCGTGTTATATTTGTACTCAAAGTGGTGGGACCTACAGTTTTTTGCCGAATCCGAACGGCGGGTGAGAGCTTTTCATAGGCAATGGTTTTACTCTCGTAGGTTTGCCATTTACTGCCGAGAGGTAGCGCGGTATAGAAAAATGTTTCTATGAAAAGATGTTGTTAGCCCCAGTCCAGGCTTGAACCGGGGACCTTTCGGCAAGCAGTCCAACGCACTAACCACTGAGCTACCGCGGCTACACATAGGTATATTTGTAAACATTATTTTTTTTTATTTTTCAGACACGCTGAGACCGTATGTGTTTCTCAGTGTTAGTATGGGAGCCAGGGGTAAAGTGGGACATGTTTTGATTTTCTTCAAAAATTTATACAATTCTTTTGAAGTTGTTGAATCTATTCCATAGACTGGTTCATGATCTTACTTATTGCATAAGCAATACTATTTATATGCAATTCGGTATTTTATTCATGCAAATTATACAAAATTATTTTTCTTCTGTTATATTCTGATGGATGATTTTGCTACTGTTAAAAATTCGCATCTCGATTATCTTCTGCAATTAATATCTTATCTCAAGTGAAGTCAAAATGTAGCGATTGAAGTTTTGTCTTGGCTAAACCAATCAAATAATTCATATTACAAAATGTTTTCATTAAAATCACAATAAACATTGCTTAAATTATGTTTCCCATATTAACCCAATTTTCCCATATTAAAAACCATAAAATGTCTCACTTTTAGATATGTTCATAATAAAAATGTTCAAAAACTTTTTTTTTCCATTTTTTCTCGAAATGCAATAAAAAAGTATTATTTGATTAATACCATGAATCAAAAAGTGGATGCCATATTAAGAAACACTTGAACTTTATTTTTAATTTTTTTAAACTGCAAAAACATGTTCAAAATTGCAATTTCCCACATTACTCCATGTTCCACTTTACCCCAGGTTC
Source organism: Dryomyza anilis (assembly GCA_951804985.1). Taxonomy (NCBI): domain Eukaryota; kingdom Metazoa; phylum Arthropoda; class Insecta; order Diptera; family Dryomyzidae; genus Dryomyza; species Dryomyza anilis. The sequence continues at coordinate 121,699,061 of OX638130.1, read as the reverse complement.
TCCTATATGCATGTCACAATGAATATGTTTCATTGTATGAAATTATAAGAATTCGCACGGAGAATCATTTTCATTTTCCCCAAGAACAAAAGCATAATTTTATCATTGCCACGAACAAAAGCACAATTTAAATACCTCAACAAATATAAGAATATATAGACGAATATATATAGAAGAAAAAGTATCGCATGACAATTCCTAGATCCAATTTGTACCTTTGTGGTTTTCTTCGAAACTAACTGCATCATTAGTCATATTTGTTTTCATAAATTGGTTTCTTTAGAACTAGTCCAGAGTTCAATTGCATTATTTTTTTTTTGATAAATGTGTTTTTATTAGATTGACACAGAACCCAAATGCAAAAAATCAGTTGGATTCTGAGAAAATCTGAATGGAATATGATTTATCGGAAAAATGAATAAGTTGTTTTTCGTTGCGAAATGTTAAACGTGCTTTTTATCGTTGCGAAATTTAAACGTGCTTCGTTTCATGATAAAAATAACATAATGCAATTAATAAGTATGCTGCTTATCCTGAAGATAGTAAACATTTTACTGTATTCGTGGGGAAATGGAACTTTTTATCTAAGATATCGTATTGTAAAATCGTGCCCAAATTGGTAAAACGTGTAAGTTTTCGTAAGAGATGCCGATATATGAAAAATAGTTCATAACTATTATGATTAATCAGTTGCATATTAAATATATTTTCCTCCGTGTCTAGTTTTATTAAATTCTGAAATTAAAACATCTAATTATGGCAAATACTAAAATGTTTTCCAACTGCACTTAGTCAGCATGATTAAATTTCTGCGATACGTAATAAAGTCAACAAACTTAATGAAGCAACGCAGTGCAGTGCAGAATTCTGCACCATTTTTCCCACTTGGGGCCACTGCCAATAACGGAAGAACATTTCTAATAAAATTGCATTTGCGGTGCAAAAACGCACAAAAGGTTAAAACCTATTTTATTGTGATGCGATGTGACGGAAGTGGCTAATTGTGTTTATATCGGTGTGTGCGTTCACTTCCGCCGCTAAAAGACACACAGACAGACAGCAACAATCGCTGTTTGTAGCACGAAATTGACAAACACAAAGTGTTTTTCACAACAGAGTGAAATTTTTAAAAGGATGCATAAATTAGTGCGTCTAATAGGACCTGCTACGACATGCACCCTTGCAGAGTACACGCAATAAAGGCACCAACATGCAGTGAAAGTCAGCAACAGATTGCATATTGCAACATCTAGGTGCAAAATTAAATTTGGGTCTTTGTGCACAACAATGTTATTGTTTTAAGTCAGAAGACTTAAAGGCCTTTTGGGGCTGATTTAAGGCTTAAAAGTCAAACAAGTGCGTGTTTTTGTCGGTACTCGATGCGGTACAGTGTGATGAAATACTTTTGTATCTCTTCCATGTCAATAGATTTTCTTAATCAAATCTTAAGCTACAAAAAAACTCTCAAGACCAAAATTTTGACAGGCTTAGGGAAGTTGAGAAGCATTTTTATCGAAAGAATTCGAGCAGACAAACGCGGAGCTTCATCAAAAGCTGCCTACTTTCTTCCCATATTCAAAAAAAATATACCGAAAATCTGCCGGAAAATAACAAAAAATTTGTCTAGGGCTGTTCTAGAATTTAGATTTATACAAGAATTCTGTAGCACCTTTTCTTTAGGGTTGATAATCTCAAAAATGTTAAATTTTTTAATATTATTATATTGCATTTTTCATAACCGGACAATTCTTCTCGAGAACATTCCTACTGGAGACAATTTTTTCCGGACAGTTTTACTCCGTCGATAAATTTTCCCCGGATAATTCATCTATGGACAATTCTTTCCAGGATAATTCCATCTCCAGACTATTCATTCGCGAGATAATTCTTCCCAAAAAAATTCTTCACCAAGAAAATTCTTCCCCGGAAAAGAAATTTCTAGAGAAGACTGTTCGTATAAACATTTAGAGAAATAGTTGTCTCGAGAAATAAGGGATGGGGAAGAATTCCATGGAAGAATTGTCTCGGGCAAGAATTGATGATTTTTTAAATAATGTATTTAAAAAATTCATAATTACAAATTCAATGATTTAGATCTGGTATCGATATCGCAATCTTACCCGACATTTACCCCTGGTACAAATCTACACAGGATAATTCTTTCCGGAATATTTTGTCTATGGGAAAACTTGTCTGATAATTCATCCCCGTACACTTCATCCATGAACAAATCTTCTCCGAAATTATTCTTCCTCGAGACAATGGAGAATTAATTCGCGGAGAATTTTTCCCTTGAAAATTCATTCACGGACAATTCATCTATGGATCATTCTTCATATTTATTCCGCCGATAATTCTTCACAGAACAATTCGTCAATGGTCAAATATTTCCAGGATAATTTTTCCCCCGATACTATACTTCCGCGTGATAATTCTTCTACGAGACAATTCTTCCATAGACATGAAGTTTCCGGAGGAGAATTGACCGTGTAAAAACTATTAAAGTAAGAGTTGTCTCGAGAAAGAATTTTCTTGGGGAAGAATTATCTGGAAGAATTGACACGGGGATAAATTGATACCTTTTTGAATTTTAGAAAACACAAATGTCTAAAAAGAAATAAAAAAAATCTGGTAATGTCATCGAAATATGTAGTTAAGTACAATTATTTCCGACATTTTCTCCCTGGATTATTATTTCGCTTTCCGGATCTTTTGTCTATGGGAAGAATTATCGGAGAATTCATCCACGGACAATTCTTCCCCGAGAGAATTCAGCCTCGAGACAATTCTTCCCCGAAAAGTTCTTTCGCGAAGAATTTTTCCGCGCATTAGTCGTCTCCGGATAAATCATCACCGAACAATTCAACTATGGATAATTCTTCGCCGGATATGACATTTCAGGGGAAAAACTGGTTGGAAAAGAATTGTCTCGAAGAATAAATGCCTTGGCGAATAGTAATCCGGGAAAGAAACGTCTCGGGGAAGATTTATCTCGGAAAACAATTATCCTGGGAAAAACTTCCGGGGAAAATCTGGAAAGAATTTTCAGCGACGAGTTGTCTCGGGGTAGAATTGTCTGGGATAAAACTGTACGGGGAAGAATTGTCTCGGGGATGATTTATCTCGACGAAAAATGGTCTGAGGAAGAATTATCTAGGCGAAGAATTATCCGGGTAGAATTATCCGGGAAAAAACTGTCCGGGGAAGAATTGTATCGGGGATGATTTATCTTGAGGCAGAATGGTCTGAGGAAGAATTATCTAGGGGAAGAATTAGTCGGGGAGAATAGTTCGAGCAATATTTGTCGGGGAGAATAGTTCGAGCAATATTTGTTTGGGGAGCAATTGACGGTTGAAAATTGTCCGATTCCCGAAAAAATTCTTCGACATCTCAAAAATGAGTTATTTTCATTGTTGAATATTTTACATTTTGCATTTCTGTTTCTATTATAGTTTTTCGTCCACGGTGCAGCATTCAATAGGCTTTTAGCAAGATTCCTATATTTGACTCTTATGTAGATCTTTCATATACCAAAATACGGAGAATTAAATTATCAGAAATCCAGCAGTTATACAGCAACAACAAGAGAAGAACGCACTCATACAAAAAAAAAAAACTAAAAAAAAGAAAAATGAAAAATAAAATAACAGCACTAAACAAGGATTCAATAAAAATTCATTTACTTGTAGTTTGCATGCCTGACTGCACCACAAAGGACACTCGATCAAAATCAAACAACGGCAACAGGCTGACGACAACTCGTTGCTGCTGCTGCTCGGTGTTGCTATCAGCGCTGCAACATGCAGCCAACATGCGCTACAAAAGCGAGATGTTTAATTAAATTTCTGAAATTAAAATGTTTTGTTTATATAAATTGGAAAATCCCATAAAATAATTATATTTAACAGATAAAAAAAATAAAAAAAGACCATTTTCAATACGCCACACAACGAGTACAGTGGACGTCTGAAAATCAGGACAACATGTCATTCAGTGTGCCGTCAATTCATGTGAATATTTTTCCGCACTTTTCATGTTTTTGGTTTTTATTATATTTTTTGTATTTCCATTTTTGTTTTTATTTGGTCAGCAGCAGTTTTTTGTTCAATTCGGTTCTGTTCGGAGGTGTTAAAGTCTATGCAAAGATCTGCAATATGCAACGTGCGAAAAAATTCAAATTGCTGTGCACATTTCCCATAAAAGTTTCAATAATCTGTCATTTATCAAGCAATTTGACTGCGCACAAATTTAATTGAAATTCATTGCTGCACGAACGATTTAATTTTGTGATCCATACAATTCAGGTTCATTTATGTATGGATTTCGATAGAATTTTTGCTCGTTATTACTATACGAGATACCTCGCAGTGAGCATAGTGTCCACGTCCAAGTCCACACATTGCCTTGATGAAACCAATCAACGTTTAACCTGGACAATTGTTTCAATGCAGATTCAGTCATTCAGCGCCCTCTGCTGGTCTAACGAGTGAGCACCTCCACTGCATATTAGTGTAATTGGCCCTGTGGGTTTTCAATCAAATTCGAACATCAGCAACAGCACTTTTATCGTTGAAGGAATGTGTTTTTTTCTTTTATTTGTGTTTTATGATTTTTGTTTTTTGAGGCTTTTTCTCGTTTCATTTTGTATTTTTGAGAGATTTTGGTATTGTTCTCAAATGATTTTTGATTTAATGTACAACACCCAGCAAACTCGTGTTAATGACACCTTTTCAAATAATGTAAATAATTGTCCTGAAGTTTAAAGATAATCAATTTTGAAGTGAACGTTATAACCACAGATCAGATGTTTAAGGTTAGTAGCTACGACTTAGATTTTTCAAAAGCTTGTTTTGTTATTTTTAAAATAGGGGATCAACGGAGTTCCTTGAATTTTTCGTTCCAGAGATATGTCAATCATCAACCATACAAAAGTGATTTTTGGAGTATTTTTTGTAACTTTAAACTCAGTCTGCCAAGTATCGGAGACCTCCGATGCCTCGAATATTAATCTAAGAACTTTGAGAAAAAAGTTCGATATCATTGCTTTATCAATTTTAATTTTTATAATTTCTCGTACACTCAAATTCATTGACAAGATACGATATATAAGCATTTATCGCATCGATATCGTGATATTTTTCGAAGCAATGTCGAACTTTGATCATTTTTTTTATCGATATCGTTCTAATTTCAAAAACTGTCTCGTACCGAGAAAACTCCGACGAAACGCATCGATATCTACCTGCCATGTCGCTCCAATTTGACGCTCGATATCGGTACGTGAAAGTGTCGTGTAATTTCTTATTTTCTTATTGATCTCGTAACGATTTCGAAACGAATGGCAAGCAGTATCTCTGATAATAGTGTTCGGAAAAAATGTATCAATGCATATTTGGATATCCTTTAAAAGTTTACAAAATTTCATTGAAATTGGAGAGGGGAAGTTCCAAACACTGGTCGATTTGATGTGAATTACTCGAATATAAAAGAATAGAATTCCAGTCACAGTATGCCATTCGTTTCGATATCGTTACGAAATCAGTGCGAGTAGATGGAGAATTTACACGATATCTTTACGATATCGTCTATGTTATTAATGCATAAATATCGAATATTATCCTTAAATTTGAATGTACGACATCTTTTTTGATCAAAGTTAGTTTAAAAAAATCTTCAAGGTATCGAAAGTCTCCGAGACATGGTATTGTCTTTATTAAAATTATTTTTAAATGATATTTTTACCTTATAATTATCGATTGTTCCGTTTTGAAACCATTATCAATTGTTAGTTTTAAGTTGAGTTTTTAATGTTTAAGGTCTGGAAAGACTGACGTCCAGTAAGTCCATTTGTTTTTAATGAAGGAGCTGTAATCTTTGAAATTCCGGTTTTTTCTTGGATTATCGAGAAAATTTATTTGGTAGTAAGTTTTCGATATGAATTTCTTAACTCTTTGTGTCTTGATGACATTTTCTTATTATATAAACCGAATGATCCCTTGGATTTCATATTTTTGTCTTATTGAAACGTCTTCGAGTATCCGTTCTCAGTTTATTCTGAGTTGTTTCCTTAAAGAATTCATTAGTGTGAATAGTAAAATATATTTTTAATGCAACTTGTTTCGATTTCATAGCGAAAAACAGATTTACTACAGATGTTTCCTTGTAGAGTTCATATGTTGAAATAGAAATATACCATCTGAAGACTTTTTTCGATATTGCAAAAAAGTATAACAAGATGAAATAGAATTAGTTCGTTATTGATACCAGGCACTCATACTGTTATATGATATATATGTTATATGATATGTTATATTAAAAATGAGGAAACGAGAATGATTTGAACACCTTAAAACTCTAGAATTATGTTTGAAAATTAGATTCAAAATAAGTAAGTATTAATAGCATACTCAGAAAAAAAACTTATAAAATCCCATTAAAATTTGTCAGTAGGACCGTTATACAAACTCAAATAAATTTTATCGTATTTTGTAGTATTTAATAGGATTCACCGATTGAGTTAATAGTTTATCGGACAAATATTCTATTAACTAATTTGAATATTAACGAGTTGGGAAAGTTAGGTCACATGGGTAAGTTCGGTCACATGGGGCGGATTTTTATAGTCGGTCGGGCCCGACTATGGAATACCCTACACCTTTGGTGGGGATATTAATGTGGGATATTTAATTGCATACCTTAAACCCTCAGAACATTATTCACATATCAGAAATTTACGTCTTATATCCCCATAATTTTGAAAATTGATATAAAAGTATAAAAACTAATAAATTAGAAAAGTGTAATTGGGCAGACCACGCCTATATTTAAAATTTTGTAAGGCTAATATTTCATAGAATTGATTTTAATAATTAACGGATCAAATTTCCACTATTAAAAACCGGGAAATAATGAAAAAAAAATGTGGGCGGATCACGCCCATTTTTGGACCACGCATTTTTAGGTGAATTATAACAATATGTTTTAAATTTTATAACTATATCTTGAATACTTTTCGAGTTATTAGTTCCTAAAAATATATATAAAAGTGACTTGTATGGGAGGTGGGCGTGTCTGTTGACCGATTTGGCTCATTTTCAAACTCAGTTCCTACTTTTGGCTAAAATATATTGTGACGAAATTTCATCGCATTCTGAGCAGTATTTCTCAAGTTATTCTGTATTCGGACAGCAAGACAGCAAGACAGCAAGACAGCAAGACGGACAGACAGACAGACAGACAGACAGACAGACAGACGGACATGGCTAAACGGACTCGGGTAGTGATGCTGATCAAGAATATATATACTTTTCCATACCGGACACGCCTCTTAAGGGGCGTTACAATATATGCACAAAGTTAATATACCCTGTACCTCATAGGTGTAGGGTATAAAAACTATTCATTTTATGGTTTAATGATTGTGCGTCTGGGTAAGTCAGTATATACGACAATACCCGACGACACAATATATTTTATTTATTTCGTAAAGGACTTAGGAGTCAGATAAAATTATCGACTACGAAAGTTTCCTTTATTTAATATTTTTATTTATTTAAATTAAAGAACCCTTTTATTTCAAAGCAGAAGCTCGAATGAATAAATTTATTTTTGATTTCCAATTTTCATTTTTTACAAAAAAAACAATAAAAGCATTGTTAACAAAAGTTCAATATTAATAAAATATCAAGTATTTTTAGATAAAGTATAAAACTAAACATATTGTATTAAAACATTCATTACAATGGTATGTTTTTTCTAAGTGCAGTTATTAGCTCTGAAGAGGCTAGTACGAACATATCTATTCACACGAATTGTGCATATTATATTTTTACTTAAATGATGGAACTTTTTATTTCCGTTCTCGAACGGCATAATGCGAGGATTTCTCGTTTCTTTCTGTTAGTATCCTCGGAGGTTTGCCATTGTCATAACTATCTAAACTAAAAGCCATTTGGTCGAAAATGTTTTCCCGAATGGACGTTAGCCTGAATAGACGTTTAGCTGAGTGGGCGATTGTCTGAATGGACTTTTGTTCGAATGGACGTCTGCCCGAAGGAACGTTTGACCGAATGGACGTTTGCCCGAATGGTCTTTTTCCCTAAAGACATTCGATCGAATGGACGTTGGCACGAATGAATGTTTGCCCGAATAGACGTTTGCCCGAAATCTGTTTTCCCGAATGGTAATGTGGTCAATAGAGAGCAAAATGTGGAAAAATAACGAAATTTGTTTATTGCGAAAATTGATAGTCGAAGTCAGTTGAAGCCTAATGGTGCCATTTAGAGTGCTCCATGAACCCCAAAAAGGGGTCAAGAACTATTTTTGATCCAAGATTTTTTGTAGTGCGTTAAACGATAACGGTAATTGTAATTGTTTATTGCGGAAATCGATAGCTGGCTATTTAAGAAGTTTAATGATACGATTTGTAGTAGTCCATTATCCCCAAAAGTCCATGATCACCAAAAATACTTGATCCACAAAAGTTTATGATCCCCATAATCCTCAAAAATCGTTTTATGACGAAAACATGGTGTATTACGGAAATCGATTGACTACTTTTTAAAGTCTATTGGTAACATTGAATTACATTGGCGCATACTCCTAAAGAATTTTAAATCGACTTCAAAATTAAAATTTGGTAAATTTGAACCTTCAATGATGTACCATTTAGATATACAAATGAAAGATGAGCTGTTAATTATAGTAAGTAATTAATAATTATAATTAATAATGTTAATTTATACAGCCATCGAATTGAATACAATTTTGACACCATATGTATGTTTGATCTGGGCAGGGTATAGGCTATATCTTGGTAAGATTGGTGGACTGTGCGTTAGGGTGGTTCAGAAACATATGGAAAAAACTTAAGTACACCTTACGAGTCAACGTACCTCAAATTATGTGAGAGCGTACCGTTCGAAACATCTTGCCCAAATTTCAACACCCTACGAATATTGGAAGACGGTGCTACACGTCCTTCATATACAAATTCAGGACATAATCACCATATGTAACTTACTGAATTTATTTATGCTATCATTATATATACTTATAATCGCGATAATAAAATACAAATTTTGAAGATTTGTTCGGAGATCGCCAACACATATGACCATGTAGCACCGTCTTCCAATAATCGTAGGTCTTACGAAGGGGACTCCCTCACATAATTTGAGGTACGTTGACTTGTAGTTCAAAAAAGGGAAATTGAACCACCCTACTGTGCGTGGCACCTCCCATATAACATAAAAATTAAAAACAAATTATATCAGCAATTATAATTTAATGACATTTTGGTTAGTGTTATATTATATCATACTAAACGCTCTCCTCGGAATGTGGGCGGGTATTGGACCACTGGGCGTCGACCACTTGACGGCTCTTATAGTGACATCAAGATATTTCACATCATGGTATACCAACCACCCCACATTAAACTCACCACTCCCAAATTTACAACACCGACATCTACCACAGCGAAACTTACCGCACAGAAACTCACCACACTAAAACTCACCACTCTAAAACTCACCACACTAAAACTCACCACACTAAAACTTACCCCACAAAAACTCACCACACTAAAACTCATCGCACTATAATCTCACCACTAAAACTCACCACACTAAAACTTCTACTGGAAAAAACTCTACCGGGAAAAATTCTACTGGAAAGCGTTCAAAGGGGATGATTTCGCGGGGAAGATTTCAAATGGGAAGAATCTACGGCGAAATATTCTACGGGGAAGCACAGTCTGAGCAAGAATTGTCTTTGAGGAAAGTTGTTCTATCGGAGATATATTTTTGTTTTGGTTACTACATTTATAACATAAAAAAAGTTCACAGCGAAGCACGGGTCCCTGCTGGTGGATATATATCGTAGAATGTATAAATTGCAACTTATTTCAGATTTCATTGCCATTTGACTTGAAAAATGTGATTTATGGAATTCTATCACAAAATCCTGATTTAACCATTTGATTTTAAACGAAAGCATTGGATTTTTATGAGCCAAATAAAAATGTAGGGTTTTCATTGAATTCTATATATACTGTGAATTTTTTAAACGAAATGAAAAGTAAAACTGCAGCCACTTGAGCACAAATTGGATAATCTTCGTCAAATTACCAAAGTGTCACATGCCTGTCCGAACAGCAGTTGCTCTTGCCTGCTGCAATGATAATCATCAACAGCAGCAATAGCAGCAAAAGGTACCAGCAACAGCAGAGAATGTGCGACATATTGCCACCATTAGTAGCAGCAACAGCAACCGACGTCGCATTAGCAGCAACAATTGCAGCTGTAAAATTGCGTGTAATGATTGTTGTCTCGTTGTGTGCGGATTGGAGCCTTTATGAGCATTAAGCGCTGTTATCCTTTTAGTGCGTTTCGAGTCCCAGGAGAAACGATGCGCTGCAAGAACCAAAGACCCAAAGGTGTTGGCAATGAATGACTTAGCGTTTGCTGTTGTTGCTACCAGCACTAGAATCATCTAACGCACGAACAAACGCAACAACTCTCGATTATCAACAATGACGGAGCGGTTCTAAAGGGTCCTTGAGTGAAACAGGAAGAGGAGACAGGATGGCAGCCGCAGCAGTTGAGGTCGAATAACAAGCGACACAAGGTGTCAACGGCAATGTAGCAACGCATCGTTGGAGGCCGATATTGTCACAGACAGAGACTCAAACTCTGACTCACATGTGTTGCTGCTCTAAGCCAATATGTTGCTAGTCTTTGCCGGTTCTAAGCCAGTAACTTTTGGTCAACAGCAGAACCTTTGCCAGTCAACATGCAGCAATCTCTGTGGAGTGCATACCATCACCTTCATTTTGAGGCTAGGTATTGCCACATGTACGTCGTGGTATTAAAACCAACAAAAATTGGCTTCAAGAGCAACAGATTCAAGAAGCAGCAGCAGCAGCAACAACCAGAGCAGCGCACAAAAATGAATTTATAGCTCCATAAATCACAAACAATATTGTCACATCCTGCAAACATCCTGGCAACCGTTTCCAAGCCGCTGACACCCACCGATTTTCTTTTGTTGCCCTCCGAGAGGTAATGGTGGCGCCATCTCTTGCGATTTGTTTCGATCGTAGGTCGCATCACATTGCCTCGCACATTCTTTGCACCATTGCACGGAATACGAAGGCAATTGGCAGGAATTTCAAGATAATAAAAAATGTAACAAAGTGCGAAAGTATGTGAATATCTGAGGTAAATCGGCGGCGGTGCATCACGAGTATTTTTGCAGTTGGAATAGTTGGTCGAGGTGCAATGTATATGTTGTACGGAAGAGACGAAGTTATCGGTGCTTCGGAGAACAGGATCAAATTAAAGTTTGCGCTATATAAAAGAAAACGTGGCTGACAATTCAAAGAAATTGGTTTAATTAACTTTCTGTTGGCTTACTTTTCTATATCCCCCTAACTATTTTGAAATATTTGTATTGTAAGTTAATTTGAAAATAGTTTTTACGTTATTTTTGCTTATGACAATGAAAATACAATGCCAAAACTAGAAATTAACTAAAATTGTTCGACACGATTTAGGTTTTAATTTAATCAATAACTTTTCAAATGTGTTTGACTAAAAATAGATTCAAATAGAGCATGTTTTGGAAAAGTATTAGGTACAGTTTAATAATTAAGATGAATTTAAATTTCGATTTACTATAATTTTAAAATTGCTACATCGAAATTATTATTAATTGCTACTTTTTATATATATTTAAACATAATTTCAAGTGTATTTTAGAAAAATTTTATATTTTGTCGGTATATAGTAGAATTCACCCGTCATCTTCATATTGATGAATTTCGTTCTTCATACCATTATTCATTGTAGTAAAGAACGATTCATAATATTGATACCAACGAAATTTCAATGTTATGAATTCATTATCAATTTAATGAAGACCAATAAAGTGTCCTCCAATATGATGAAGTGTATGGGAAGAATACGTTTCAAATACATAATATATATACTGCATCTCTCATAAAAAAATGTACATCATATTGATGAATTCCACTCTTCAAACCATGATTCATTGTATTGAAGAACCATGAAGAACAAAACAACTTTTTTTTTATGAAACGTTTTTATATTTGAAAAACTTTATTCTTTTCGAAAAATTTTCCTTTTCAAAAAAATTTTTTTTTTCGAAATAATTTTTTTGGAATTTTTTTTTCTGTTATTTTTTAAATAAAATTTGTACAACACTTTTTTTCGAATTATTTTCTGAAAAAAAAAAATTCTTTTGTAAAATTCATAAAAAAACAAAAAAAATATTATATTCATAAATATTATGAACAATCAATATGACGATTTATATTCAATGTATTGAATATTTCGTTCTACGTGTTCTTGATGTTCGATAGTACGAATAATTTCTTATTTATAATGAATGTATCAATGTGTCATTTCATCAATGTGTCATTTATTGAACGGTTGTGTCAATATTATGAATCTGGTAATTGGTGAATTGGTGGTAATTGGTGAAATTCATAATATTTATGAATAAATTCATCATTTTGATAATTTTTTATTTTGTGCATACTAAAGAATGTTGTTCATCAAACCAAATTTCAATCAAAATATTTATATTTCGTTTCTTTTTTCCATACTTCTCAGTTCTCAAGTAGTTCTTGTTTATAATTATTTTTTTTTTGTATATCGTCGTTGTAGAAAGAAAAGTCACCAACTACATTTTCAATATACCAAATATTCATTTACAAAAATCTCAATATATCTGAAAGAGCCAGTTTTTCAGTGCTCGTTTATACGTAGTTTAAACTCCGTTTAATTAATCTTCTCTTTAAATTAAACGTCGTTTAATTTTGTTAGCAGTTTTCCAGTGATAGTTTAAAATAAACACAGACCAAGACAATACATATGGCACCACAGTCAAATGACAAATAATTCTCTCGATATTGACTTCTGAGAAATGTCATTCAAAATAAAATAAATAATAAAAATTGTTTCAGAAAAATAAAATTAATGTATTTTTAAATTTAAACGAGAGATCGAGCAACTGAAGTGCACGTGAGGCTTTTTTTTAATGCATAGTGTGCAAAAATACAAAAATTTATATTAATTTATATGAAACAGCGCAGCGACAGAAAATACTGAAAAATTCATGTCAAAAACTTTGAAAGTTTAAACGTAGTTTAAACCATCAGCATCGATCGTTTAAACTAAGTTTAAACGTCGGATGAAGTTCACTGAAAAAATCGATTTTGTTTTTAAACGAAGTTTAAACCAGAGTTCGGATTTGCACGCACGCCCGCGCCCGTGCCCTTAAGTAAATGAGAAGCAAATTTGTTTACGCATACTCTGCACTCGGGCATCACATTTTTTTTACAACACATCCCGTCGCAACGAGTGATGCTTTGCACTATTCTCGGTACCTGCCCTCGTGCGGGCTACGAAACTAAAAACTGCAGCCCGCGCAGACGTGGAATGAGAAAATAGAGAAACATATCGCGCAAGTGCTATGGTGTTTATTTCGCGGGGCAACTCCGTGCAACAGCGAAAACCGACTGCCCCGGGCAGCACGCGGGCAGTTTTTCACAGCCAGTTAATTTTTTCTTGTATGACATTCTTATGTGGCGCAAGAGTACGGCACTGTTATAATATACTGCGCAATGTTTTAATAATTTTTAAATAAAACTATCGTTAATACAGAAAAGTTTGGCAATACTCAAATACACTTTTAATCGAAGTTTTAATTTGGTTTATAAAAATTGTATAATTTAGTTCTAGTTTTTCAGTGCAAGTTTAAACTTAGTGTACATTTTTACAAATGAGGATATACATTATTTTTCGAAGTCTATCATGTAGCTTTTTTATTAAAATAGATTTTTGCACATAATAATTTTTGTATTTGAATAAAAATGTTGATTAAGATTTCATGTTAAATTTATTTTTCTGTTCAACGAACAATTAAAAGATACAATTTTTATAAACCAAAATAAAACTGCGATTAAAAGTGTATTTGAGTATTGCCAAACTTGTCTGTATTATCAATAGTTTTATATAAAAATTATTAAAACATTGCGCAGTCTAGTAAAACAGTGCCAATAAAATTTACTGGCTGTGAAAAATGCGCGTGCTGCCAGGGGCAGTCTGTTTTCGCTGTTGCAGGAAGTTGCCCCGCGAAATAAATACCATAGCACTTGCGCGATATGCTTCTCTATTTTCTCATTCCACGTCTGCGCGGGCTGCAGTTTTTAGTTTCGTAGCCCGCACGAGGGCAGGTACCGAGAATAATGCAAAGCATCACTCGTTGCGACGGGATGTGTTGTTAAAAAAATGTGATGCCCGAGTGCAGTGTCTGCGTAAAACAAATTTGCTCGTCAGTGTATGAAGAAAGGGGCATGTGCGGGCGCACGCACACGGGCATTTCCGATCTCTGGTTTAAACCACACAAAAATTTCAACTAGCACTGAAAAACTGGCCCTTAATTTTTAATCGATGATCTCTTTTTTTTACCACATGATAAGAAAATGTAAATTTATCAATTGATATTTCCACTTTAAAAATGTATAAATTACTTTTTATAATATTAATCAACAAACTCGAAATTGAAGTTTTTCGTTCTACAATTATGTTGAATTTCAAAAAATTTTTTAGTAAACATTTTTATTTCGAAAACTTTTTTTGAAAACATTTTTTTTATTGTTTTTTCGACATTTATTTTTTTTTTAATTATTTTTTTTTTATTTTTCAATATTAATATAATAATATAATAGTTTGGCGCTACAGTCCTGTATAGAACTTCGGCCGAGCTCTCTCACCATTTTGAGCTGTGCGTGTTATATTTGTACTCAAAGTGGTGGGACCTACAGTTTATTGCCGAATCCGAACGGCGGGTGAGAGCTTTTCATAGGCAATGTTTTACTCTCGTAGGTTTGCCATTTACTGACGAGAGGTAGCGCGGTATAGAAAAATGTTTCTATGAAAAGATGTTGTTAGCCCCAGTCCAGGCTTGAACCGGGGACCTTTCGACTCGCAGTCCAACGCACTAACCACTGAGCTACCGCGGCTCAATATTAATATATTTTATTAAAATTTTAGGTTTTAATAATTTTTTATAAAACAAGCAAGCAATATTTAACAATTAAATAACAAAACCTTAGAGGAATAATAAATACATATACATTCAAAATAAAACGTCTGTAAGAGTAGCAAATTTTTTTGCTGAAATAACAAAAATGCTTGCTGAAAAGAGGAAAGCGCAGGATTTCGCTGAAACCGCAACTGAATTGCAAACTTTTTGTATGCTATTAGAGTTAACAATTAAAGCTGTTTTAATTTTTCTTTTTGCTCTTAACCCCAATTCATAAAAAAGAAACAAGAAAATATTTTTTGCTGTGTTTTCATTATTTTTTTAATTTACTTTTTTATTTATTATTATTTTTCTTTATCTTAAACATATACTTAAATTATTTTTTTTTATTTTACCTCCTATCTTCATTTCACTCTTGCATACGCGCATTATTATTACGTAAAAGAAATAGCTGTTTTAAATAAAAATGTTGTCGAATAAGAGACGACGAATTATGGACGTATTAGCTGCGGCGTCTCGTGACTATGGCGCCATCTAGTGCAGGTTAGCTACACTAGAAATATGCACACCAGTGACACTAGCACTATCTTTATCACTAGCAGAACTAAGATTCCCAGCAAACAGTTCGGTATTGCAAATAAAAATATGCTATAAATGCAATTTAAAGTTTGCTAAAATTTAGCCTACAGTGATTGCTATTAATAGCAGTCTTTTTATTTGAAGTGTATGTATGTGAAAATTATATTTTGACATAAGTGGTCGGGTCCCGGATCACAATATACCGATCATGCCTTTATTCAATACCAATCAGCGAAGTACTTTAACATTGGGGTTTCATTCCATTAGCTGTTTTAGTTTTTTCCTATAATCGTGATATTAACTGACACACGGATATATCTAAATGGGCGCCTCAAGAATTTATATACTTATGTACTTATCCAACTGACAAATCTCATTCTGAGTATTAAAAAAGAATAACCCTTTATTTCTACTTCACTTTTATTTAACTAAATAAACCGACTACTTAAAAAATTATTTGGTTAATAAAATATATAATGCACTTACATAAAATAATTTGTACTAAGGACATACTCGGTAATTGATTTTTGAATTTATATCTGGCCAGTTAAATTCTGACTAGGATCATGTTTTTCTATATGCACATTGGAAAAAAATCAATTTTTATAGCCTAAATTATAAAAAGTTTTCAAATTATTATTATTATTTTTATTTTTTGTAGTAATGTATTTAAGGATGTGTTTCTTATATGAAATAAATAAAAAAAACAGTTGGGAAGGTTAGATCACATGGGAAATTTTAAAGTAGGTGTAATTATGATAGTTAGGATTATCAAAATTATAGTCGGTCTAAGCCGACTATAAATACCCTACACATATGTGTGGTTACCATTCAAAGTGATATATAGGTCACCAGGGTATACGAATCCTGAAAATAACTACAAACATTCAATCGCTGAAGAATTTCCATTCATTTGATACCCATATTTACAAAAGGGTAGGTGTTCCGAATTTCAATTTTTTTTTTTTGTAACCACAAATCGTTTCGCCGGAAAACATTATTATCACGTTCTTGAGCATGATGTCAATATATATTTGACCAAAAAAGTTTACCTAAGCACGTATACAGTAAAATTGATCTGTAGATGTTAATTTAATATGAGGTATTTGAATATAAATGGTCAGATCACAGGTCACAATGGACCGATCTCGCCAATTTTTTCGAACATACAGCGTAGGTATATAAGTAATCTAAATTATAAGTTTATCTAACTCTTTAATTGTTTAAGTAGAAGGGATTTCAACAGACAGACAGACGGACATCGCTAAATCGACTCAGGAGGTCATGCTGATCAAGAATATATATAGTTTTCCATACCGGAGATGCTTCCTTCTGGGTGTTACAAACGGCGTACCAAACTGAATATACCCTTTCACTCTTAGTGTAGGGTATAAAAATATATGCGTATCTGCTATGATTCATTACCTATGATTAGACGGTAATTTTATGTCGATATCATATAGTAGGAATTCTATTTTGATTGTTTTTACCATTAAAATTAGTTAATTCGATTTTTCCTATTAATATTATAGGGTGGGACTTATTGATATTATAGAGACGTCACACTATTGATGTATTTTCCATTAAAATAACATAACATTAATATATACTAAAATATACTATTAGTCCGACTATTGTTTTAAAAATATTGCAATATAAATTCAAAAGTTTAAATCATTTAAAAATTATAATAAATCACATTATTTTTAAATGAAACAACTATTACATTTAAAAATGATGGCGCATAATCATAAACAATTTAAAGTCGACTTTAAATTTAAAATTAGCTTTTTGACATTTTATTCTAAACAAAATATGTCAAAAAAGTCGTACATTAAATTGTCTATGATTATGCGACGATAATATCTGAAAAAGAAGCCGGGTTGATTTATGTTAAGAAAGACCAATATTAAATTTTATGCACCGGGTTAAGTAACAAATATTATTTAAAAAAATAATAATAAAAAAAACGTCGAAAATCTAAAAATAATTTTGTGTGCCGTCTATATTTAATGGGCTCATTAAAAACGAGAAACTCGCTATGAGTTTTTTTTTATTCCAATTCACCTCAGTGCCGTAATCCTTAATATGTTATTAAAATACTTCAATGATTTAATTAGTAACAAAGTCCTAAAATAACACCTATGTATAACAAATTATTGCCATGTTCACACAGAAGAGCAGCTGCTTTATTGTGCACTCAACAAAGAATTATATGTGAAAATATTTAAGGATTCCCATCATTGCGGCCACCAGCGAAGCACAGCTCTGCGCTGCTCTACACTTGGACAATCAAAGTGAATGCTGTCAAGTTGATTGGAAACTCTTGCCGGTGTCACACTCGAGTCGCCCTCAACCGAAAACCCGTTCATTCATAATCAATGTTCAAAATGACGGAAATGAACTATATGGAGTGGATGGATGGACGGGTGAATGAGCCACGCGAGCGTCGACGACACGAAAAACTCGGACAATATGTTGTGTGGCATGCAAAGCAGCTGCTTCTTCGTTCTTCGTCTCCGGCAGCCACTTCTCAATGGGCAACAAATGAGCAAACAAGCCACTTGTATGCGGAAACCCTTTGGCAGGACAACACAAGGCACCAAACTGCATTGAGACGGAAACGAACCAGTTTTGCAACCAATTGAACACTTTCATCTATCTATTGATGGCTGACTGACTCTCCTCTTAGTGAGTGAGTGTGGCGTGAGTGTGGACCGAGCAACACTGACACATGTCACATGTACTGCTGACGATGACGACGACAACAACAACCACCTCACAATTTAATAAATCTATTATGCAGCTCATTGAAAGCCGCTTAAGTAACCGCACAACAAACACGACTGGCGGTCGGCCGCATCGCATCTCATCACAGGACAGACGGACATACAGACAGGGAACAGAGAAAAGGGTTGATTAGCGCCACACTGCGCGGCAGGGGCAGCTATTTTTGGATGAGTTAATAAAGCATACGGCAGGACCACAAGGAGGCGCATGGACACAATGCCTCACAAAGGAGAACCGCACAGATTTCAAGCAACTAACCGACGTCTATCATATGAGTTTAGGGCGCGCGTGTTTCAAGTTTGTTTAGCTACTGGGTTCTTTGGCTTCATTGGCTCTGTGCAGCGCTAATATGCACAGCAGTTTCCGCTCAACTTGCCACTAAACATGCTCAATAATGTTTTCCGATGTTGACAGTAATTTGGGCGCTGAATTGGAAGTGGCTAAATTTTTTTTTTATTATCAAATTTAATCGTGTTTGTCTAATGCTTAAGGCATCATTTAATATATTTCAACTATTAATAAATAGTCGATTAATCTGCAATAATTCATTGAAATGTGTCAATTAGTCTTAGGTTGAAATAGACATTTCTGAGATATTCCCAAAATTCCTATTATTTGACATGCATTGAATACTAAACTGCAATTAAATACCTGTTGTCTCAGGATTTATTTAATAATAACAGAAATCTATAGAACCTAGGCCGACATGACTACAGTGAAAAAAGGCAATAACTTTTAAGATGCATTTAGAGCCGAAATTATTTTGCTCCCTAGTATCAGTTTTAGTTTCATTAAAAAATAACAAACAATTTCGGTTTCCAAATTATTTTTTACACTAAGAGTGATAGGGTATATTAAGTTTGATACGCCGTTTCTAACACCCAAAAGGAAGCATAACCGCTAAGCAGAAATATAAATATTCTTGATCTGCATGACCTTTTGAGTCGATTTAACGATGTTCGTCTGTGCGTCTGTCCATCTGTCTGTCTATTGATCTGTCTATTAATATCACTACTACTGAAAAATTGAAGATTACTTAGATTACTTATATATCAACGCTATTTGTGCAAAAAAATTGGCGAGATCTGTCCATTGTGACCTGTGATCCGACCACTTATATTCAAATACCTCATATAAAATTTACATCTACAGATTAATTTTACTTTATACGGGCTTAAGTAAACTTTTTTGGTCAAACATATAATGACTTCATGCTCATATACATGCAAATAATGTATTCCCGGTAACCGACTTGTGGTTCCCAAAAAAACAAAATTCGTTACACCTACCCATTTGTAAATATGGGTATCAAATGAATGGAAATTCTTCAGCGATTCCAAGTTTAGACCAAAAAAATACCGTCAGTGAGTTTGCGTGAGTAAAAGTTTTTTCGTGAGTGAGTCGAATATCTCATAAAATAAAAATCTCACTTTTAATTTTTTTGAGATTTTTCTATATTTTTGCTGAACTACAGAACAAGTATGACCACTCCTTGAACTCCCAAGGCTTTGGGAAGGCGTCTGCTCACTTTTCAGAACTATAATTAATCAAACCCTTGCTAACCGACCATCATATACCCACCCTTTTTCAACTCAGAATAAGCAAGGTTTCAGTCAACAATTAATCTAACCCCCTTCAAACCGGCCGTACTTAGTATGGGTTAGTCAATTTTTGTTGGATCATATCTATAGTTTTTGCTTGGTTTTATATGACCGTTCATGGAAATGGTTATAGAACGATTTTTTTTTTCAGTATACCAATTTTTGTAAAAAGTTGAATTTTCAATTTCAACAATACATTATACCTCTGTATTGACTTCCTTTTGTTTATTAAGTTTAATTTGTTCCAGAGGTTCGTGTGGGGCCCCGTTTTTATTCGAGTTTTA
Organism: Dryomyza anilis; assembly: GCA_951804985.1. NCBI lineage: Eukaryota > Metazoa > Arthropoda > Insecta > Diptera > Dryomyzidae > Dryomyza > Dryomyza anilis. The sequence goes on along the minus strand of OX638130.1, from coordinate 121,678,732 downwards.
AATGTAGTAACCAAAAAATCGCAAAAATCGAATGATCACATATTTAATGTGTCGAAAGAAGCGGCCAAGTGCCTCGGTTTTCTGAAACGGTGTAAGACATACTTCACTCCCGCTGACTTGTGCATTGTCTACACAACCTATATTCGGACTAAGATGGAATACAATTCGCACATATGGGCGGGGGCTTCAAAATCTTCTTTGGAGTTCCTGGATCGAATCCAGCAACGTGCAATATATTTAATAGGGGACGAAAATATTTCATCCTCTATTGGTTCTCTTGAGCACCGAAGGACCGTAGGGTGTGTAAGCCTGTTTTATAGGTATTACAATGGTAAGTGTTCGAGGGAAATACATGGCCTGATTCCACCAGGTCGTGAGTTCTCTCGTTCTACTAGGGCATCAAACCAAGCCCACCCCTTCGTAGTTCTCTCGGTTCTCAACAGAACCACGCATTACAGAGATAATTCGTTCTTCAGTCGCATGATACGTTTCCCGACATTTTAAATATTGGGAAATTTATTGCATATATCCACCGACACTACTTCATCTTTCCCCCTCCCATAAACCTATAATCCTTTCTTACGATCAACACTGTGCATTGCATGAATAGGGGGCATCCCCTGAGCGTTGGTTAAAAAAAAAAAAATTACACGAATACTTCACCGGACAATTATTATTCGAGGCAATTTGTACGTTTTTATATGAACAGCACATCAAAGGTCTTACATATCAGACATATCAGACATTATGATTGTAAAAAGATTTATGAGAGCATTTGGATGCATTTCCATGTCTACTTTTATATAAAAAATATGTAATTTTTGTTTTATGTTTTTAACAAATAATCAGGAAAAACACGAAATTTTTGATACTGAATTTGATAGTTCTCTCCATTCCCAATAATATAAAATTAACACTCTGCATGTGGAATATATATTGAAAGAGTTATGACAGTTTTAATGTAACCCATTTTTATTTAGTAAAAATCAATTGTTTTAATTTTTTAACTTTAAGCAGAATGATTTTTTTACTAGCGTGTATCATGATAAAATAACAAGGTATACCTACCTCTAGTCAATTCTAGCTCGCCGTAAACACAGTTTTGCGCCAATCTTAACGAAACTTTATACTAAGCATACATGGACTATGAATAGATTTCAGTTTGAAAATGAACAAGATTGATACATTGAATCAGGAAAAACACGAATAGCCATTTGAAAATCTTGAAACACAAGATGATAACTCTCATTTCCCAATAATATAAAACTAACAATCTGCATGTGGAGTATATATTGAAAGAAATGTGACAGTTTTAATGTAACCCATTTTTATTTTTTAATAATCACTGGTTTTCATTTTTTTAATCAAGCCTACAGAATGATTTTTTCACTAGGTTGTATTATTTTTGTTTGTTTTCTAGATTCTCATAAATCTATATATATAAAACTCTTCCGTCTGTCAGTCTGTCTGTCTGTCTGTCTGTCTGTCTGTCTGTCTGTCTGTCTGTCTGTTTGTTCCAGCATCAAGTCTAAACCGCTGAACCGATTTAACTGAAATTTTGCACCAGGATACTCTGGAGTCCGGACCTGTTATATATGGGCGGGATTGGATAAAGGGGCGTGGCACCTCCCATACAACCTAAACTTTCAAAACGACATAACTCGTCACATACACAATCAAAGAAGATGAAACAAAAAACTCAAATACAAAAAAAAAAATACAAAAGCAAAAACACAAAAAAAAAAGCAAAAATCAAGTACAAAATCAAAAGTAAAAGCACACAACTTAAGCTATAACTCAAAAACAACAAAAAAATAAAAGGATAGAAAACAAAAACAAAATCAACCACACTAAAATTCACCACACCAAAATTCACCACACTAAAACTCACCACACTAAAATTAACCACTCTAAAACTCACCACACTAAAATTTACTAGACTAATATTCACCACACTAAAATTCACCACACAGAAACTCACCACACTAAATTTCACCACACTAAAACTTACCACACTAAAATTCACCACACTAAAACTCACCACACTAAAATTCACCACACTAAAATTCACCACACTAAAATTCAACACTCTAAAACTCACCACACTAAATTTCACCACACTAAAACTCACCACACTAAAATTCACCACATTCAAATTGACCCACTTAAACTGACCACACTAAAATTCACCACACTTAAATTCACGACACTTAAATTCAACACACTAAAACACACAACAATAAAATTCACTACTCTTAAACTCACCATACTAAAATTCACCACACTAAAACTCACCACACTAAAACTCACCACGCTAAAACTAACCACACTAAAACTTCTACTGGGAAAAACTCTACGGGGAAGAATTCTACGGGGAAGCACCACAGTCTGAGAAATAATTGTCTATGAGGAAAGTTGTTTTATCGGATAATTAGTATGATTTGGTACTACATTTATAAAACCAATAAAAACGTCCACAGCGAAGCACGGGTCCCTGATATAAATAATAAAAATGTTATTTATATTAATAAAATTGCTGAATAACCTTGCATTCACATAATATTTTCACGAGTCGCGGGTCCATCTAGTTATTAATAAAATTACATATATTTCAACTTTCTGCAACAAACTTTAATTTCCGATTTTCGTCGAGCTAGACTAATCTTCTGTCCCATAGTACATATAATTCTTAGGCTCTTTTTTTTAAAAAGAATTTTATTTACAAACAATAGATAATTTTTCTACGAAATAAGAATGCACGCATGTAAGACTAAAATAGTTAGTGAAACTTTCCTTTGTTGTTTCAGAAAAATGTTTTGTACCGTGTTATTTAATTTAATTTTATTTATTTAAAAAAACATAGTAATACTTGTAGTAAACATAATAGATAAATGCATTAATTGCATATAAAATATAATTGTTTATCAAAAAAAAAAAACCTCTTCAGTATTTCAATTTTAATTTCTCGTACAATGGAATCTCCATTTTGGCCGTACGCTTGGTTCGATGCTTGAACATTCCATGTTTGACCAGGTACGGTGGCTTCTCGATAACTGGATGGTGACGACAAAAGTCGACGAGTGCCTTCGTGGAGCGCAAGTGTGTTATACCCTTGAACAGTTTTTCGCCTGTCAGCAGCTCAGTTGGGAAAACAGTGGTGATTGGTGAATCGGTTGACGACGGCACCCAAGGACGCATTTTGTAAGGGATGGTACGACCGAATGCAACGGTCTCCACCTTCCTCGGCACATTATGCAGACGATTCTTAATGTATTTTTCATATTTCAACTCGATGGCCATCTGTGGGAGAATAGTAAAAGCGTCGCTGCGTTAATGACACAGGTTGTTGTACAAAATAAATGGAAAACGTTATTTCGACGTTATAACAATCAACGTACTTCTGGCAGATTCCATTTGTCGGCAACGGTTTTGGCAATTGCTTTCACTTCTTTGGGTTCGGTTTTAATGGAGGACAGCAGATTGCGGTCGCCCTCAATGGAAAATAGAGCTTTAAGCTTTTCCTTTGAAATGTCCGATTGGTGGTTGCTGCCCAGGTTATTTATCCAGTCGGTAAAGCGTTCGGCAGACTGTGGAGAGTAAATTAAATATAGAAAATACAACTTAGAAAATTCAGACATATTTCTTAATCCCGATACAAAAAGGGAAAGGGTATATTAAATTTGGATATTCGTTTGTTCATTAGTACGACTGTCTGTCTATCTATTTGTAAGTGGAAAACACGATTACAGGAAAACAAGAATAGTTAGATCAATAATACTGGGAAATAAGATTACTCGTTGAACTGTGGTGCCTGGTATTAAAAATGAATATAATCGGTTGACCAGTGACCGTTGTTTTAAACATGCAACTTTTATAATAATATAACATTCATAATTCATACGAAATTAATTAAACCAACTTTCAAAATACCCCTATTTCAAAAATTCCCATGCGACACTACTTTCCCTATTGGTTTTTGCCTAACTTACCGCATCCATCAACTGTTCTGCCTGTTCATCGAGCGTTTTCTCGAATATATTATTTTCGAATTGATAAATTTTCGATTCCCACTGTACGCGTTCCTTCCTCGGACGACAGATAAAGGCCGAACACCAATTGATCGACTTCTTGTGCTTCGACTTGTGTGCCGTGGGCGTATCCAGTTTTAATTCGAAAACCGGAAACTCAACTTCCATACGTTCGATCTCCGAACATGTGCTCTCATTATAGATATCCTGCAGACAAATTGGAATTTTTTTTTTAAAACTAAAAATGATAAAACTCAGACAGACCATTTTCTTCCTGTCTTTCTTCATGCTGTCCTCGTCTGTGTCCTCGACATCTTTCTCCTGTGATTTGCGTGTTTCTGTCGATGACTCGTCTATGTAAACATTTCGATCGTATTCCTCAAAACCATATGGTAAAATTTTGGCTACACGTTTGCGTAAACCTTCCGGCAAAGTTGCCGAAAAATCGATGTTTCTGATTTTTTCATTGCGCGTTTTTAAATATGCCGCCGTTTCGATTTCGTGTATCACTTGCTTCCAATAATTGTTGCAATTCATCGTTTTTGTTTTTATTTCTGTTTATTTTTATTTAAAATTGTTTAAAATAAAAATTACGCAAATTTTGACTAAAATAATATGTGATTAATTTGGCAAAGCCTTTAATAAAATTTAAATCTATTAAGTTGACTTATTGAATGTGAAGGAATTTTTGAAACTAATGACAACGTATAAACAAAATCACTGAAATTGTGTCAACAAACGGCATTGTTTAATCGAAGAGCAGTTGACATGGAGTCGAATTTATTTCTTCATAGCTTTTTAGAGCTTTTGTACAAAGCTCATTGCATGCATTAACTACTTGCAAAGTTTTAGAATTCCCAAACAAGCTCTGAAAATCCTTTTTATAGCATTTTACTGTGACATAAAATGAGCTTAGTTATTATAAAGCTCGCCTCCTTTTATCAGAATCTCAGATTGAGCTTTTAATGAACAATAAAATACAATGAAAACTTTTAAGTGAAAAATGTTATGATTAGAGAAAAATTAAATTTTTAGTAAAAAATTGAATTTTTAGCCAAAAAGTGAATTTTTAGTGAAAAATTGAATTTTTAGTGATAAATTGAATTTTTAGTGATAAATTGAATTTTAGTGATAAATTGAATTTAAGTGAAAAATTGAATTTTTAGTGAAAAAGTGAATTATTATTGAAAAAGTGAATTTTTAGTGAAAAATTGAATTTTTAGTGAAAAATTGAATTTTTAGTGAAAAATTGAATTTTAAGTAAAAATTTGAATGTTTAGTGAACATTTTAATTTTTAGTGAACATTTTAATTTCAAAAGAAAATTTAATTTTAAGAGAAAGTTTTTAGTGAAAATTTAAATTTTTTAGTGAAAAATTGAATTTTTAGTGAAAAATTGAATTTTTAGTTAAAAATTGAATTTTCAGTAAAAAAATTGAATTTTTAGTGAAAATTTGAATTTTTAGTGAAAAATTGAATTTTTAGTGAAAAATTGAATTTTTAGTGAAAAATTGAATTTTTAGTGAAAAATTTAATTTCTAGTGAAAAATTTAATTTTTTAGTGAAAAATTGAATTTTTAGTGAAAAATTGAATTTGTAGTATACAATTTTAATATTAAGTGGAAATTTTAATTTTTAGTGAAAAATTGAATTTTTAGTGAAAAATTGAATTTGAAATCAAAAAATTGATTATTTAGTGAAACTTGAATTTTAAGTGAAAAATTGAATTATTAGTGAAAAATTGAATTTTTAGTGAAAAATTGAATTTGTAGTGAAAAATTGAATCTAGTGAAAATTTTAATTTTTTAGTGAAACTTGAATTTTAAATGAAATTTTGAATTTTTAGTGAAAAATTGAATTTGTAGTATACAATTTTAATATTAAGTGGAAATTTTAATTTTTAGTGAAAAATTGATTTTTTAGTGAAACTTGAATTTTAAGTGAAAAATTGAATTATTAGTGAAAAATTGAATTTTTAGTGAAAAATTGAATTTGTAGTGAAAAATTGAATTTCTAGTGAAAATTTTAATTTTTTAGTGAAACTTGAATTTTAAGTGAAAAATTGAATTATTAGTGAAAAATTGAATTTTTAGTGAAAAATTAAATTTTATAGTGAAAAATTTAATTGTAGTGAAAAATTGAATTTTTAGTGAAAAATTGAATTTTTAGTGAAAAATTGAATTTTTAGTGAAAAATTGAATTTTTATTGAAAAATTTAATTTTTTAGTGAAAAATTGAATTTTTAGTGAAAAATTGAATTTTAAGTGACAAATTGAATTTATAGTAAAAAATAGAATTTTTAGTGATAAGTTGAATTTTTAGTGAAAAATTGAATTTTTAGTTAAAAATTGAATTTTCATTAAAAAATTGAATTTTTAGTGAAAATTTGAATTTTTAGTGAAAAATTGAATTTTTAGTTAAAAATTGAATTTTCAGTAAAAAATTGAATTTTTAGTGAAAATTTGAATTTTTAGTGAAAAATTGAATTTTTAGTGAAAAATTGAATTTTTAGTGAAAAATTTAATTTCTAGTGAAAATTTTAATTTTTTAGTGAAAAATTGAATTTTTAGTGAAACTTGAATTTTAAATGAAATTTTGAATTTTTAGTGAAAAATTGAATTTGTAGTATACAATTTTAATATTAAGTGGAAATTTTAATTTTTAGTGAAAAATTGAATTTTTAGTGAAACTTGAATTTTAAGTGAAAAATTGAATTATTAGTGAAAAATTGAATTTTTAGTGAAAAATTGAATTTGTAGTGAAAAATTGAATTTTTAGTGAAAAATGGAATTTTATAGTGAAAAATTTAATTGTAGTGAAAAATTGAATTTTTAGTGAAAAATTGAATTTTTAGTGAAAAATTGAATTTTTATTGAAAAATTTAATTTTTTAGTGAAAAATTGAATTTTTAGTGAAAAATTGAATTTTAAGTGAAAAATTGAATTTATAGTAAAAAATTGAATTTTTAGTGATAAGTTGAATTTTTAGTGAAAAATTGAATTTTTAGTGAAAAAATGAATTTTTAGTTAAAATTGAATTTTTAGTGAAAAATTGAATTTTTAGTGAAAAATTGAATTTTTAGTGAAAAAATGAATTTTTAGTTAAAATTGAATGTTTAGTTAAAAATTGAATTTTTAGTGAAAAATTGAATTTTTAGTGAAACTTGAATTTTTAGTGAAAAATTGAATTTTTAATGTGTAGTGAAAAATTGAATTATTATTGAAAGATTTAAATTTATTATTGAAAGTTTTAAATTTTTAATGAAAAATTTTAATTTAAAAAAAAATAATAATTTTTAGTGAAAAACTGAAATTTTTTGTGGAAATTTTTGTTTTTTTTAAATATAATTTTTAGTGAAAATTGGAATTTTTTGGGGACATTTTAATTTTTTTGTAATAATATAAATTTTCAGAGTAAAATTGAATTTTTGTAAAGAATTGAAGTTTTTTTGAACATTTGATTTTGTAATGAAAAATTTAATTTTTAGTAAAAAATTTTGAAATAGTATTATTAAAAACCTCACTAAGATAACAGTTTTCTAATAAAAGTTTCCCTATTTTATAGAAAAAGTGTTCTTATTTAAAAAAAGAATTTTCCACAATTTTACACGTTGTCTTATTTTAAAGAAAATAGTTTCTTTATATTTAATGAAAAGTTTTCGTATAAAAGTTGAAAAGTTTCCTAAAATTGAACTTGATGTTATTCGAAGTAAATTTATCTTAATATTAGGAAACTGTTTTCTGAGTATAGTTTATTAATACCTAAAGATGGATTAGCATTCTTTAGATTAAGATGTACTTATCATTTCATAAAAATATTGGCGCATAATCTTAGACAATTTAAAGACAACTTTAAAATTTAAATCAGTTCTTTGGCATTTTATTCTATACGAAATTTCGTCTTCGTTGGTAATTATTACGAAAAGTAATAGATACATTTTTAAAGTTGAAATACCAATTGATAGATTCACATTTTCTTATCATTTCGTACAAATATTGAGCTCATCGATTAAAAATTGAAAAATATACAAAGATTTTTGCAAATGAACAATTGACATTATGAAAAGGTAGTTGGTGACTTTTAGTTGTACATCAACGATTTCTCAAAAAATTCGGTTCTATTTTTTAAAGTTTACTTTAAGTTATCTATGGGCCCTTAAGTTTAGATATTAGACTATATGGGGCTATATGAAAATATTTAAAAACGTAATATTATTTTGCATATTCTAATAATTTTTAATGCAAAAATATTGCAGAGCCTTTTAATAATAAATGTCCCATAGAATATTTGCAAATACAATTTTGAAGAAGCTTTGAAATTTTCCAAAACATTTAGGAGCATGAATAACTTATGCCCACAAATTATAATAATGAGCGCTTTCATCATCGCAAACATTGAAGTTAAACGAAGTGAAGATAATATTAAATAAAAAAACATTTTATGAAGTTTATAGAGGATATAAAATTTGTTAAAGATTTAAGAGAAGATTTGTGAAATGGCAGGATATGTCAGAAAAACAAAGCTTGTTGTTGGCAACACCTGTATGAGTTTCGTGTCTGTCTCACTCTCTCTCGGTCGATGTCAGTTGGCAACGCTTTTATTATTAGTTTAATATTAAAAGTAAATTAAGGTTGTACCAAAGATTTACTTCCGCATGTCAAATGTTGGCAGACAGTAGTACCACGTATTCGGTAGTTACCGAAGATATGATTTTGGAATCAAAAAACGGGGGAAAAATGAAGAATCAAATCGGAAAAAAATCGCGCACGTTTGTGACATTTTGTGATTTATTTATTTATTATTGCAAAAGTTTTCTGGCGCGTCGTTTGGCTGTCGTATGTCTGTCTGTATGTCCGTCTTAATGTCATATTATACGGATTAGTATTTGTTGCAGGGCTCCCTCCAGTACACCCACCGTCAAAAATCGTTTGTTGTTTTTTTTCGGTTTTTGACTTTTGGATTTTACGCCCATGTCGCTCGTACATCATAGTGAAAAACTCATAAATTATTTCGCCACCAAAAATACGCTGTCGTCCTCATCATCCTCGTTGTCTTTGTCGTTATTGAAATGAATTTTTGATGTCCTTCGCTTTGGCGGAACGCATGTCTTTCGAAAGTCTTGGAAATTCGGAATTGAAATTCTTTGGCGTCGCTGACTGACGTCGAATTTATTGAGTATCACCCGAAAATACGCTTTATGCACTAAGTACTTCGTGGAAGTGAACTTTTTGGAGAAAATTAATTAAAAAACTTTTTAAGCATACGTCAAAGAACCGAAGTTTTGCAGCATAGGTATTGATGAGTTAAATGTAGCAGAAGTAGGACTCAAAAGAAGTACTGTATGGTGCAAAAAAAAAAAAAAAATGAAAGGCTACTGAATATATGCGAATTTTCTTTATAATAAGAAACTAATTTCTTGCAAATATTCCAATAAATACACTTTGCGAATTCTTTGTGTCTAAAGTATGCTTTTAGTTAAATCTCTTAATTTGCCTGCGAATGTGGTTGAAAAAACTTTGTTTTACAAGACATTACAAATGACATACATAATGCACACGCAGGACGAAGCGCACATCCTGCCGCAGACGCGCATCTGCAACAAAGGGTTAGGTATAGCGGTTGTGTGGGTGGACGCCTGCCCGCCTGCCCGCCCGCCCGGCCGTCCGGATGAAGATGGCAACACTTTTGAAAGTCTTTTGCGATACGTTAACAAAACTTTTAATTTATGTCAAGAGCTTTTGCCAAGAATTTTAATATGGGAACATTTTCACAAGTTGCTCAAGTTGCTTTCAAGGCGCACTCGGCAAGAACATCTTCTTCTTCTTCTTCTAGAACTCTATACAGCGTATATTGTGTGTTGGTGACAAGAAGAACATGCGGAATTACTTGAATGTTGTCGTTGGCTTAGTTGTTCTTGCACATGTTGTCAATATGTACTTTTATAAGTTAGTGTGGATGCTAAAATGAAATTTTACAAATTTTTAGTATTTTTGTTGCAGCAGCGCACAAATTATTGATGTCTTTGTTGGAAAAACTAGTATTTTTTGCTTTATATCAAAATTAAAATATTATAAAAACTACCCCCAGACAAAATTTTTGGCAGGATCGATTCAGTTTAGAAACATATTTTTGATATATTTGAAACATACAAAGGCGGAGTTTGTAGCTGTCTATTATCTGCCAGTTCCCCAAATATGCCATTAAAATTCCACAACATTTTCCAACCTGCGATACACTTACCAAAATACTCAATTTATCTGTGTGTTTGCTGGAAATATGACCGAAATATTCCTGAAGAATGCCAAACATTTTGTTTCAGGAAAGCACGATACAGACTTTCTGGCATTTTTCTGGAATATTTCCGGCAAACACACGGATAAATGAAAGTTTGTGGGAAGTGTATGGTAGCCCAAAATCAAATGTTTGCCAGGGTCGGGCAGATTTCAAGAAGACATAAACTGAGTTTGTACCAAAAGCTTACTATATTCTTGCAACACCCAACCTGCCATATGATTCCTAAAATATTCCAATAACCTCTTTGTTTGCCAAAAAACAAAAAAAAAAAAAATGCTAGAAATATTCCTGAAAAATAATACAAATTTTATTTCTGGGCCACATTCAAAATTTTCGGTACACTCAAAATAAAAATTCTGCTATTATTAGCAAACTCTGTAGGCTAAATTTTAGCAAACTTTAAATATGCTATAAACTTTTATTTGCAATAGCGAACTGTTTGCTGGGAATCTTAGTTATGCTAGTGATCAAGATCGTTCTAGTGGCACTAGTGTGCATATCGCTAGTGTAGCTAACCTGCACTACATGGCGCCATAGTCACGAGACGCTGCAGCTAAATGTGTCTATAATTCGTAGACTCTTATTCGACAATATGTATAGTTCTTCTACGGAATAATAATGCACGCATGCAAGAGTGGAAATTGAAATAAAGATAAAATAAAAAAGGAAGATGAATGAAATAAATATAATACAAAAATAATAATATAAAGAGTTGGGAAAGTTAGGTCACATGGGGCAGATTTTTATAGTCGGTCGGGCCCGACTGTGGAATACCCTACACCTTTGGTGGGGATATTAATGTGGGATATTTAATTGCATACCTTAATTTTAAAGTTTTTAATTATGCTGAACCTCCCCACCCTCAGAATATTATTCATATAACAGAAATTTACGTCTTATATCCCCATAAATTAAAAAATTTATATAAAAGTATAAACAACTAAAAAAAAAAAATTGAAAAATATAATTGGGCGGACCACGACTATATTTAAAATTTTGAAAGGCTAATATTTCATAGATTTGATTTTAATAATTTACGGATCAAATTTCCATTATGAAAACCCGGGAAATAATGAAAAAAAAAAGTGGACCACATATTTATAGGTGAATTATAACAATACGTTTTAAATTATATAACTATACCTTGAATACTTTTCGAGTTATTAGTTCCGAAAGAGTTATATAAAAGTGACTTGTATGGGAGGTGGGCGTGTACGTTGACCGATTTGGCTCATTTTCAAACTTAGTTCCTACTTTTGGCTAAAATATATTGAGACGAAATTTCATCGCATTCTGATCAGTATTTCTCAAGTTATTCTGTATTCGGACAGCAAGACAGCAAGACGGCAAGACAGCAAGACGGACAGACAGACAGACGGACATGGCTAAACGGACTCGGGTAGTGATGCTGATCAAGAATATATATACTTTTTCATACCGGACACGCCTTCTAAGGGGCGTTACAATATATGCACAAAGTTAATATACCCTGTACCTCATAGGTGTAGGGTATAAAAATAATAATAATACAAAATATATAAATATTAAAATACAAAAAAATATATATTTTTTATTTTTTTTATGATTTTTTCTGCTACTGTTACTGACTTTTTATTTTGAGTGTAGGGTTGAAACAGTTAAAATTTTTTATTTTCGAAATATTTTAAACAAAGGTGGAGTTTGCATAAAAAGCTGTCTGTTATCAGCCCGTTCTCAAAACATGTCGGATATATGTCAAATATGTACTAAAAACTTCCATTTATTTGTGTTTTTGCCGAAAATATGCTGAAATATTGATGAAAATACCAGAAATTTTATCTCGGGGAGATTGTCAAATTTTATGGAATTTTAAAGGTATAGTCCAGGAATATGTTAAGAACGGGTAAAAAACAAACAACTTATGATACAAACTCTGCTCTTGTCTGTTAGAAATGTGTCGAAAAAATGTTTCTTAACTGCTTTGATCCTGTCATAAATTTTGTCTGGGGAAATGAGTAATATACAAAACGTCATATAAAGATTTATATGAAGCTTCTGAAACAATTGTCATTTGCGGCATAATTATGGAACGCTGAGCCAGTATATATCAACGTGAACCTGAAAACGGTACGTTAAGGTGGCATTACTTCGATATGCCTACATATTTCGTATTCTCCCTCTGAATACCATTTGGCTTTGGACTTTAGAGACGAAGTATAGCAATTTGTTTCAGTATAAACTCTGTGGCAATATGAAATAAAAGTCTATTTTTGAACATTTCAGGAGAGCGTTTTTAAACATGATTCCGGAAATTATCATTAAAAATATATTAAAAATTATTTTTGCAAATTTAAGAAAAACTTAGATAAAACAAATGTCTGCAAAATGTTTTTGTCAGAATTTGTTTTCGATTTTTTTTTAATTAAAATAAATACATATTTAATAACAACTAGATATGCTTTTACGTTGTTGCTTGTGTCTCAGCAACTATGAAAAGTATCATTATCAAAATTTGACATAAAATGAATTTGCATATTAGAATTACAATGTTATTATTATCTCAATTTGAGTATGATTGAGAACTGATATTGTATTTCAAACAGATTGTATACACCAATCAGCTATATGTTACATATTAAATGTCTACTAAAGTTATTGTTTTTGGAAAAAATGTTGTATCGGTCATATTCCGAAATTCAATTTTGATCGAAATTTTAATATTTGACAAATAAAATCGATAAAAATCATTTTATAGAATTCGAATGGAATGAATTAGATTGAAATAAGTTTTCCTTATACTAAAAAAAAACAAAAAATTAATAGTTTTTTGCAATTAAAATTAGTCAATAGGATAAATTATTATTTTAATAGGTAAGTAACATTAAATAATACAAAATACTATTACTATACAAATTACTATTACTACTATTAAATTGCTTTTGTGTTTATATGAATTTTATATTTTTTGTGTACTATTGAATCAATATTTGTCCTATTGTCCAATTTTAATAGGATTTTTTTCTGCGTGTAGTAGAAAATGTTTTTTCGCTATTATCGGGAACTGATCATAATATAATTTGGACTGGTTACATTAACAACATAAGGTGGTCAAGATCATGCCTACCCTAAAAAGTCAATTTTATACTATATACTTATTAGTCGGCGCAGTTTCAGCAAAAATTATGTAACAGCAAAGTAGCTCAGTGGTTAGTGCGTTGGACTGCGAGCTGAAAGTCCCCGGTTCAAGCCTGGACTGGGGCTAACAATATCTCTTCATAGAAACATTTTTCTATACCGCGCTACCTCTCGTCAGTAAATGGCAAACCTACGAGAGTAAAACCATTGCCTATGAAAAGCTCTCACCCGCCGTTCGGATTAAACTGTAGGTCCCACCACTTTGAGTACAAATATAACACGCACAGCTCAAAATGGTGAGAGAGCTCGGCCTAAGTTCTAATAGGACTGTAATGCCAAACTATTATTATTACACCCAGAAAAAAATTCCCTCAAATCCCATTAAAATTGGTCAATAGGACAATTATTGATTTAATAGTACACAAAAAATAAAAACTTTCATATAAACTCAATGGCAATGTCATGGTATTTTTTAGTATTTAATGGTATTTTCCGATTAAAATAATAATTTCTCCTATTGAATATTTTTAATAGTAAAAAACTATTATTTATATAGTATTTTTTTCTGGGTGTATTAAAAAACAAATTCGATCGAACAGAAATTTGAAATTTGACAAGTCGGTATATTAGAATATCTCTATTCGAATTTTAAATTATTCTATCAGCTTAAAACCAATTCTATGGTATATAAAATGGTGTTTATGAAACTTGAAAATTTTGTTTTTTGACAGAACCCGAGACAATATTGCTGGCATTTTTCAGGAATATTTCTGGCATATTTCCTGCAAATGCACAGCTAAGTTGAATTTCTAGGGAAGTGTATAGCAGAAAACAGACAGCTTTTGATACAAACTCCGCCATTGTCTGTTTGAAATATGTCGAAAAAAATTTCTAAACTGCCTCGATCCTGCCAAAAATTTTGTCTAGGAGAAGTATTTGATTTTTTTACTTTTTCAATGTGCTTTAATTATGTTTAAAATCTTTTAAAAAATACCACACAATATTAACCTTTAAACCACATACACATTTATTTAAAGTATATTTATTTAAAATGCAAATAACTTGTAACCTGCATGGTTTTATTTACACTATCGAGTTTCGCCTACAATCTATAATCATCAGCTCTACCCTCAAACAATTGCTGTTCGATTGATACTTGAGTGTTTTTCAATAGAAAACATTTTCTTTTATTTTCTTACTTTGCATTACTTGTGTTTGTGACAATATTTTCCATTTGTTTCTTTATTCTATTTACCCAACACCTTGTTGAACACATATAAAATGTTATGTTACTTTTTGAATGGGTTTTCAAATATCGTTAAGGGTAAAACAACGTGTTGACATTGTGTTGATTTTTGTAGATGCTCTAAAAAGGTCGGTAGGTACTTAAAGTTTGATATTATATAATAGTCAATCTTAAAGCAAATAAAAAAAAGATGGAAATACAAAAAGAAATGCAAATAAAAATAACAAAAGCATAACCACAAAAAACAAAAGCAAAAACACAAAATCAAAAATTCAAAAACAAAATCAAAAACAAAAGAAAAAGAAAAACACAAAAGCACAAAAGTAATAACACAAAGAAAATATTAAAAACAAATTCAAAACACAAAATAAAAACACAAAAACAAAAACAAAAACAAAAGCATGAAAACAAAATACAAAAGCAAATTACAAAAACGGAAATAAACAGAATAACGAAAACACAACAAACCAAAAAAAACAAAAGCACATATAAAGTAAAAACACAAAAAGAAATCGAAAACACAAAAACAAAATCCAACATAGAAGGTACATTTTAAAGATGGTGTATGTCAACAGTTATTATAATGACTCAAGATATTTCACACCAAGGTAATAACCACCCCAAATTCTTTAAACTCACCACATTAAAACTCACCACAATGAAACTAACCACACCAAAATTCACCACAATGAAACTCACCACACTAAAATTCACCACATTTAAATTCATCACACTAACACTCAAAACACTAAGATTCATTACACTAACACTCACCACACTAAAACTCACCACAATAAAATTTACAACAATGAAACGCACCACACTAAAATTCACCACTCTAGAACTCACCACACTAAAACTTAACACACTAAAATTCACCACTCCAAAATTCACCCCACCTGAATTCACCACACCGAAACTCACCACATTAAAACTCACTACACCAAAATTCTCCACACTAACAGCACCACATTAAAACTTACCACACTAAAACTCACCACTCCAAAATTCACCCCACCTGAACTCACCACACCGAAACTCACCACACCGAAACTCACCACATTAAAACTTCTACTGGGAAAAACTCTACGGGGAAGAATTTTACGGGAAAGAATTCTACAGGGAACAATTCCACCGGGAACAATTCCACCGGGAACAATTCCACCGGGATGAGTTCTACGTTAAGAATTCTACCGGATAAGGGTTCTATGGGGAAGAATTTTACGGGGAAGATTTCTACTGGGAAGAATTGTACGGGGAAGCGCAGTCTGAGAAAGAATTGTTTTTGATAAAACCAATAAACTTCCAAAGCGTTGCAAAAGTCATAGAATGCCCGTGAATTACTGACATCGATAATTAAAATCCCTTACATATTTCAATACCATAATAAAAAAAATGTTGTACAAATGTAATTTTTTAAATATATTTTTCAGCGAGCCTCATGCGTAAAGCATATAACCTTTATCGACTCCATAATTTTGTTTGAGTATTTTGTAACCTACAGCAAATTATTATATGTGCAGCACATTTAGCATGCCGTAAGTTATAACATCAACCTGTTGTTTATTTATTTATTTAACCATCTGTCATATGTAGTTATTTATGTTGTGCGAATGTTCTACATTGAGGACATAAATCCTCATTCAAACATATTTATATTTATTAATTATTTGAAACGTATGTAAGTGAGATCAACACAGTTCAATGGGAATATAAAATAATAAATACAAAAACACACATGCGGTATATTCGTCCATTTGTCCATCTGTTTATCTGACCATTTGTCTATCTGTTCATTTGTCTGTCTCACTGGTAATCAGTCTGTCTGTCATTTCGTTAGTACGACTGACTGTCGAATGGACACTTTTTGTAAATCAATGTAAACCGCTGATAAGCAATTAATAAGTCGACATAATCATAATTTCAATTACTTTGTATTTGTGGTTGTTGTTTTCACTTTTGTTGTTGTAATTGTTGTTGATTTAATCGATTTCAATTAAAACAAGAGCGAAACATATTTGCACGAGAGCCACAGCAGCAGCAACATGAATATTTATGGCAACTACTTTTTTTTTACTACTTTTTTTAACTTATTTTTTACTGCGATTTACTGTTTATGCTGTTTTACATTTTGGGTTTACATTGGGAAATTGGTGTTTGGTTGAATGGTCAACAACAGCAACAACAACAACAACCTCAGTAGCAGCAACATTCAGTGCAACAACAACAGCAGCAGCAACTAGCAGCTGCTTGTTTGTCGCTGCAACCATTGCTGTAATTTTTGTAAATGCAGCTCGTAAATACTCAGAGAGATTTATACAAGGTCTATACAATCACATAAATTTACACTAACAAAATTACTGTATTTTTAACAGAAAGAAGAAAGAAAAATGTTTTTAAATTAAATACGTTTCTATTTAAATTACGTTCACAAACAAAAGTATTTGTTTTTACTACACTAATGTAGTTGTTTTCGTATGAAAAACATTTATTATAAAAATAACTACATTTTGTATTTATTTAAACATTGATAAATATATGTGAAAAGCTACTATGTCAGCTTTTAATCTAATTATATTCTGTACTTATTTAACTTAATTTTATATATTTTTATTTATTTTTACTACAAACTACTACATCTATTTGTTTCATTTAAGTTCATGATAAAAGAAAAAATACTACATATGCATTTATCTCTACACAGAAAAAAAATATACATCATATTGATGAATTCCGTTCCTAAAGCCGTGATTTATTGTATTGAAGAACCACTCATAATATTAATGAATACGTTTTATTATATTAATGAGCCAAAATATAAAATACAACATATATGTTCTTCAAATTGAAGAACGCTGTTCTTTAAACCAAATTTCTATCAAAATATTTTGTTCGTTCATTTTTTGCCGTGCTTCTCAGTTCTCAAGTAGTTATTGTATGTTATTTCTTATATAATGCTTGCTCGAATTTTTTTTTTAAATGCTCGAATTTTTTTTTATATTTTTTGTTTTAACTTTTTTTTTTTAATTTTTCGAACAATTTTTTTTTTCGAAAAATTTTTTTTGACCGCCATTTTTTTTCGGAAATTTTTTGTTCCGAAACATTTTTTTTGTAGGGAAAATTTTTTAAAATTTTGTTGTCAGACATTTTTTTTGTGTATATTTTTTTTTGTAGGTATAATTTTTTAAAATTTATTTACTATTATTTTTGAAATAAAATTTGTACAACACTTTTTTTTCGAATTATTTAATAACCAATTTTTTTTTGGAAAAAATATTATGAACAAATTCATCAATATGACAATTCAAATTCATTCCCAAGTAGGAATTAACGACCGGCACTAGACTGACACAGGCTTGTGCCAATGCTTCTCAGGCCTTTCCCAACGCTGTTATCCAAGCTCGTTCCAAGACTGTGTCAAGACTGGAATGAAAACTATGTTACAAGCCTGTAATTCAGGATTGATCCAAGGCTTGTGTTTCAGGCTTGTACCAAGGCCGGAATTAACAACCAGCACAAGACTAACACTGACTTGTGCCAATGCTTCTCAGGCCTGTGTCAACATTGTTTTCCAGCCTCGTTCCAGGACTGTGTTAAGACTGGAATGATAACTATGTTACAAACCTGTAATTCAGGATTGTTCCAAGGCTTGTGTCCCAAGCTTTTGCCAAGGCTTGTGCCTCAGTCTTGAAACAAGACCTATGCCCCAGACCTTCAACAATCTTTGTAATACGCCTGAAAATTCAGGCTATTGGGCATAAATTGTCATGGGCATTGCATTCATTATTCGTGTCTTTACACTTGAGAGTCAGGTCTGTAGATAAATAAATATGTTAGAGGTTAACAACCATTTTAACAGTAATACTTACGTTGATTTGAAGTCTTATTGTTCAGACAACTCCAAAGAGTTTAGTATAGAAAATTAATGTTTTGACGTTTTAAAAATCGACTAAAAATATTTTTTTTCATCAGATAAGTGTTCTTTAACATGGAAACAACACAAAAATGTGACCATAGTAAACTTTAATTTACTCAAGTCAAAGTCGGTACACACGCATAACTAGGCATGGGACGAAAAGTTGTCGAGACGGAATTTTGAATTTCCTTCAGCATTGAATTTACTTTAGCATATGTGGCCAATATTGTATCAGCCTTGTGTAAATATTGGTATACCGAGCCCTGTGTGGAGTACAAGAATGAAAATTGAGCCAGGCTTGTGTCCAACATAAACTAACAAGTCCTGTTTGAAATCTGAAAATGGAAAATGTGCCAGTCCTGTGCCTAGCTTGGTATATCAAGACCTGTGTGGAGTCTGTGAGTGACGATTGTGTCTAACCTAAACAAACAAGGCCTGTGTAAAACTTCGGAGTGGCGATTGTCCCATGCTTGTCTATAACCTAAACCAACAAGGCCTGTGTAAAACTTGGGAGTGTCGATTGTCCCATGCTTGTGTGTAACCTCGACTAACTAGGTCTGTGTACAGCCTGGGAGTGCCGATTTTCCCAGGGTTGTGTCCAATCGAAACTAATGATGCTTGTTTGAAATCTGGGAATGACGAATGTGCCAGGCTTGTGTCTAGCTTGATATAACAAGGCTCGTGTGCGGTCTGTGAGTGACGATTGTGTCACGCTTGTGTCTCGCCCGCTACACCAAGCCTTGGTTGTCAAGCCTGTAACAAGCCTGGCACTTTTGTTGTAGACTGGAAATTCCTACCTGGGTTGTATTGAATATTTTGTTCATATATATAATGAATGCATTCATTAATATGTCATTTAATGAACGGTGGTATCAATATGATGAATCTGGTAGTTGGTGAAAAAAATTCATAATATTTATGAATAAATTCATCATATTGAAGAATTTTTTTCCTTCATCTGTATTTTTTGTTATTGCATTCTGTACCTTAAATGACAGGAAACAAAAACGTACTACATTTTCTGTAACCCTAATAGAAATTTGCCCGATGCGCCATCGGGAAATGATCGGGTTTTCGTTGTGTATGCCCTATTAGAGAAAATATGATCATTGCCTTTGCATGCCCTTATCATGCTTACCATAGCAGGGTTTACATTATCTAAACAGTCAATGTTCCCGATCATAGCTACATTATTTGTTCCTCATAACGAAATTAGCATCAGGCAATGATCAAGATTAATGAGAGAAACCCTATTATGCTCGGGCTCAGACAAGGCAATTGTCGGGTAAATATTAAAATGGGGAATTGCCCGACCAGTACATGATCATGGCCTGAGGTCAATACATGATCAGGACACTGCGTTACAAGGACATAATGGGCCTCGTCATATCCCGATCATCTCAAATAATGACATGATCAAGTCATGACCATGACCCTACCAAAATTTCTACTAGGGAATATGTAGAAAATGAATTTAAATAAATAAGAATCCAAAAACTACACTATTTTAAAATAAATACAACAATGTATTTAATTTTTCTACATTAATTTTATCGGTGTACAAACGCACAAACACACACACATCCATATTCACTCTCACACGCACATATATATCGTAAGTACGCACACATCAAAGTCAAAGGAGGCATTTTCAGTGATTTTCAATTCGTTGCAATTGCCGACAGTATTGATACAAACACACACACACACATGTATGCACCTTCTGACACACACAGGCACTTGTTGGTGCATGTGCGTGTGTATGTGTGTGTGTGTGTCACATGAAGGTCCTTGTTGCAGGCAGGAGTAGTGTGAATACAGTTGTTTGTATGCCGATTTAATCGTCTGCAATAATATTATTTTGTCGAATTTGCATATCAACCAACCAACGGCACTGCATGCAGCAAGGACACTTGTTGTCATTGCTGCTGTCGCTGTTGTTGTTGTTGTTGCTGATATTCCTGTTGTTGTAGTGATGTAACTGTTGTTTAACAATAACAACATCCTTTGGTTTATATTTGTTTAGCACTGCTGGCGTGCGTGAGTGAATGCATGCGTTCGTGCGTGTTTGTGTTCCTTATGGCACCGGCACTAGACTGTCACGTATACACAGTAACAAGTGTTTTATTGTTGTGTTCCAAAAAAAAAAAATCACAAACAGTTGTTTTTAAATGTTTAAATAATAACTGCATTTGTCAAAATTTTAATTTATACCTTCTACAGCAGGAACACAAAGATGCTTGCCACAAGTATTTACAAGGAAAAATCAATTTTGCATGAAATACATTATGTTTGCAACAATATTTTTTGAATTATTATTTAATATGTAATATTATTAATTAATATGTAACCGAAAGTTTTGAAATAAATACTAAAATAAATTTAAAAATTTTGATTTAGAAGTAACAAACAATTAAAGTTGGAAATTTTATGACTGGAAACATCAATATGTTGCCTGCATGTACACAGAAAAATAATCATCAATATGATGAATTTATTCGTATATATTATGAAATTCTTCACCAACTACCAGATTCATCATATTGCAATTTAATTTTAAATATATTAGAAAAATTTTACTAATTTATGCAAGTCGAGCAGCATTATACACTGAAAAAAAAATTCTTCAATATGATGAATTTATTCATAAATATTATGAATTTTTTCACCAACTACCGGATTCATCGTACTGATACCACCGTTCATTATATGACATATTGATGAATGCATCCATTATATATATGAACTCAATCATACTACCGATGTAGCCGCGGTAGCTCAGTGGTTAGTGCGTTGGACTGCGAGCCGAAAGGTCCCCGGTTCAAGCCTGGACTGGGGCTAACAACATCTTTTCATAGAAACATTTTTCTATACCGCGCTACCTCTCGGCAGTAAATGGCAAACCTACGAGAGTTAAACATTGCCTATGAAAAGCTCTCACCCGCCGTTCGGATTCGGCAATAAACTGTAGGTCCCACCACTTTGAGTACAAATATAACACGCACAGCTCAAAATGGTGAGAGAGCTCGGCCTAAGTTCTTATAGGACTGTAGTGCCAAACTATTATTATTATATTATGAATATATTCATTATATTTATGAACAAAATATTCAATACAATGAATTGATAAATTTGATAAATTTGTTCATAATATTTTTTCAAAAAACATTTTTTTTTTTAAATAATTCGATAAAAAAAGAGTTGTACAAATTTTATTTATAAAATAACAATAACAAAATTACAAAAAAAGATATCTGAAAAAAAAATTTCGTATAAAAAAAATTGTAAAAAAAATATGTTCGAAAAAAAAAACATTTTTCAAAAAAAAAAATGTGTTCGAAATTTTTTATTTTTATTTTTCAAAAATATATTTTTTATAAATAAAAATAAATTTATTAATAAAAAGTTATAATTATAATAAATATACTATAAAACATTTTACTAATTTATGCATGTCGAGTAAGCATTATGTAAGAAATAACGCACAAGAACTACTTGAGAACTGATAAGTACGGCAAAAAAATGAAAGAAAAAAATATTTTATTTGAAATTTGGTTTAATGAACAGCGTTCTTCAATATGAAGAACATATATGTTGTATTTTATATTTTCGTTCATTAATATGATGAAACGTATTCTTCACATACACTTCATCTAATTGAAGAAAACTTCTTCGACAGTTACCAAGCGTTCATCTATTTATGATAGCATTCATAACATTGATGGCGTTAGTCATTAATATTATGAATGGTTCTTCAATACAATGAATCATGGTTTGAAGAACGGAGTTCATCAATATGATGTACACTTTTTTCTATGTAGATTATTCTTAGCGTGAAGACATCACGAAGTGCAAATTACTCTGTTTATGCATCAGACCAACATCTTTCAAATATGCGATAAATATGGAAAATATTTGTGTATAAAAAAAACTTCAATTTGGACATTGTTTTTCGAATTGTTAAAAAAATCTCTATTAAAAGCAAATTTAATTCTGGTGATATCCCAAATGGAATCAATTTTTTTTTAATTAATATTTTCAGTTAAAATCATTTTTTACAGTAAAAATAAAATTTTTCGGTAATCTTTTTTTTTTAATAATTAATTTTCTCAGTTATAATTAATTTTTATACCCTACACCTATGAGGTACAGGGTATATTAAGTTTGTGCAGATATTGTAATGCCCCTTAGGAAGCGTGTCCGGTATGGAAAAGTACATATATTCTTGATCAGCATAACTACCCGAGTCCGTTTAGCCATGTCCGTCTGCCTGTCTGTCCGTCTGTCTGTCTTGCTGTTTTGCTGTCTGACCGGATACAGAATAACGTGAAAAATACTGGTCAAAATGCGATGAAATTTTGTTTCAATATGTTTTAGCCAAAAAATGATTTTGAGTTTGAAAATAAACCAAATCGGTAGACGGACACGCCACTTCCCATACAAGTCACTTACATATAACAATTTGGGAACCAATACCTTTTTATAAAATTGAAAACATATTGTTAGAATTCGCCTAAAAATATACATTTGAATTTTTTTCATTTTTACCGATTTTTAAAGTGGAAATTTTAGTCGTAAATTATTAAAAATTTTCCCAACAAATTAACCACTAATATATCCAACAAGAGTGTAGGGTACTCCATAGTCGCGCCCGACCGATAATAAACGTCCGTCCCATGTGACCTAACTTTCCCAACTCTTTTTTATTAAAAAAAATATTAAAAAAAAAAAAAAATAATTTGTTCATCGTTAAATTTTTTTTTTCAGTGTAAAATATTTTTTTCACATAAAAATAGTTTTTTCAATATAAACAAAATTTTTACAATAATTTTTTTTTTCAGTAAAAATTCAATGAAAAAAATTTCAGTAACATTTTTTTAGTAAATCTTATTTCTTCAGTAAAAACTATTTTTTTCAGTAAAAAATACTTTTTTCATTTAAAAAAAAAAAATTTCAGTTTAATTTTATTTAAGTAAAAAGTACTTTTTTTTACTGTTAAAAAGTTTTTTTTTTGTCAAAAATTATTTTTTGGTAAAACTTATTTTTCTCAGTAAAAACTATTTTCTTCAGTTAAAAATAAGTTTTTCAGTAAAAAAAAATTGTCAATAAAAATATATATTTCTTATATTTCGTAATAAATATTTCTTTTCAGTAAATTTTAATTTTTTCAATAAAAAAAAATTCAGTAAAAACTATTTTTTTCTGTCCAAAAAAAATTTTTTTTTAGTAAGTCTAATTTTTTCAGTAAAAATTCATTTTTTTTAGTTAAAATTATATTTTTTTCAGTTAAATTTTTTTTTTTTTTAAGTGAAAGTATTTTAATCAGTAAAATTTATTTTCATCAGTAAAAGATAATCTTTTCAGTAAAAATATTATTTTTTAATAAAACTTAATATTTTTCAGTACAAATTTATTTTTTCAGTAAAAATTAATTTTTACTAAAGAATCAAATTTTCACTAAAAATTCAACACTACCGAGTATGCCATCCGTTTCGATATTGTTACGAAATCAATGCGAGTAGATGGAGAAATCACACGATATCGCAACGATATCATGCCTCAAATTGGACCTACTTGGTAGCTTGTTATCGATGCGTTCTATCGCAGTTTTATCGGTACGAGAAATTGTTCGAAACCAGAACGATATCAAAGAAAAAAATAATCAAAGTTCGAAATTTCTTCGAAAAATATTGCGATATCGATGTGATAAATGTGTAAATATCGTATCTTATCCTTAAATTTGAATGTCCGAAAAATGTTGAAAATTAGAGTCGATTTAGCTACGAGTTCAAACTTTGATATCGAATTTAATTCGAGAAAGCTTCGAGGTATCGAAGGCCTCCGTGACATGGCAAACTGGGTAAATATTCAAATTTAGTTCAGAATTCATTTTTTAAACATTTTTACTAGTTTTTCACTAAATATTTGTGAAATTCTTATTATTCTTATCATTTTGCTTTTAAAAAATTCTGAACAAGAACACATAAAATGCTTTAGATTTTTGTTTTGTTTCAACTAATTAATTATTTATGCATATTTTCGATTATGTTTCAATTTCAGCATAACAAGCGCTATACACTATACACTGATATTAGCGCAAAATTGAAAAATTACGCGGCAGTCAGCAAAAATTGCTGGTGCACAGAAAAACAAAGCAATTTGCCGCAAACAATAACCCTCATCAGTTACCGAATTTCATAATTTATTAACTCGTTTCGCCGATCATTCTATTATATTTTGCACATTCAATGAAAATTCAAAATAGAAAATAAAACAAAGCACACAACGTGCAGCAAAAGGATGCGGATATCCTAACAGGATGCTGCAGCTAAAACTTTGAACTTTGAAAAAGACAAAAACAAGAAGTTTTGCAACTTTGCAGTTAAGAAATTTACACCATCAGCAGGCGGCAACAATAGATGCTGCTGCCGCTGCAACAATTTTATAAACGTGCGGAAAAGCGCAGGAAAAACGTTGCAGTAGCAGCAGCAACATATTCGGCGCTTGTTGTAGCTGAACAGCGAACAACAATCTGCTGCCACGGCAGCAACTTGTGCACAAAAATCAAACAACAGACAGTGCAGCCAGATGAATAGGAAGTCGAAGAAGAAGGAGCAACATGCATTCTATGCGCAGTCATGCCTAAGAATCAGAAAAGGCAGCAGCGGCAACAGCAACATCCGAAGAATAAGCATTGAAAAATAAACTGAACGCAGCCAAACTCAATTTCTGGCGCGGCATCATATTTGACAGCAAAGGGTACTGGGTCTCTGTCCATGTCCGGGTGCCTATGCAGCCATTGAAGATGTATCAGCAACAACAACAACAATTCGCACAACAAAAGTCTAACAACTGATGAGTTATTGCCAAAGTTATTTGCCTGAAAATGTCGTAAATAATGAGCCACCCACAAACTTTTGGTTCTTTTTTTAATTCGTTGTTTTTTTTTTGCAGCAGCAGCAACATAATAAAGTTTGCATTTTATTAAAGCCGCATTTGTATAGAACAGCTTTTTTTTGAAATGGCCCTGATTTAGTTCTACAACAACTGCAATAACAGCAACAAACAAACAATTACCGTCCAGTTCTTTGCGCAACTTAAATGAACTTTACTTCACTTGGAAAGTGCCTCAAATGCATAGGGGAGTTGCGCGTAATAGGTTCAATTTAAGATAACAATAATTTATGTTTTAATAGGAACTGTTTCCAGTCTGCCATGTATCGGAGACTTCCGATGCCTCGAATTTTTATCGAAATACTTCGAGAAAAAAGTTCGACCTCGTTGCTTTATCGATTTTAATTTTTTAAATTTCTCGTACATTCAAATTCATTACCAATATGCGATATATAAACATTTATCGCATCGAAATCGTGATATTTTTCGAAGCAATATCGAACATTGATCATTTTTATCGATATCGTACAGATTTCAAAAAACTTACAGTACCGAGAAAACTCCGACAAAACGCATCGATATCTACCTACCATGTGGGTCCAATTTGACGCTCGATATCGGTACGAGAAAGGGTCTGAGATCGTGTGATTTCTTTTTTTTTCTCTCATTGATCTCGTAACGATTTCGAAATGGATGGCATACTGGGTTTTGACGTTTTAGAAAATAATAAAAATAAATTAAATCCAATGCTATTTAGATCTTGAATAAATCTTAAAACAAATAGTTCTTCCCGGATATTTTTCTGGACAACACTTTCCCGACAATTCCTTTCCAATTTAGATAATTCCCAGTCTGCCATGTATCGAAGACCTTCGATGCCGCGAAGCTTTCTCGAATAATTTCGATAAAAAAGCTTTCTCGATTCTAATTTTTAAAAATGTTCGTACATTCAAATACTTTGACAAGATAATTAAACATTTATCAAATCGATATCGTAATATTTTTCGCAGCAATCTCGAATTTGTTCATTTTTTTTCTTCGATATCGTTCCGATTTCAAAAAATTTCTCGTATCGAGAAAACTCCAATAGAACGTTTCGATATTTACATACCATCTAGGTCCAATTTGACGCTCGATATCGGTATGAGAACGGGTTTGATATCGTGTGATTTCTCCATCTACTCGTATTGATCTCGTAACGATGTAAATACGAATGGCATACTGGGTTCTTCTCTATCATTATTTTGCTAGAGACAACTATTCCCGGCAACAGATATTTCTCTCCGCTATAATTCTTCCTCAAATATTATACTTCCCCGTAATATAATAAAGAAATTATTAAACTAATTTTAATTCAAAGAACAAATATCATTTATCTGCATTGAAATATCTGGGCTAAAATAATTTCGAATACGAATAATCCCGCAGAAGAAGTTTCCATTGGAGAATTGTGTCTTCCCGACAATTCCTTCCTAATTTGTTTTCCCAACATGTATTTCTACCCTAGACAATTCTTCTCTTACATACATTTTTCAGGTGACAATTCTTTCCTAAGTTAATTTTTTGTTGAGACAATTATTGCCGAGTTATTTCTTTCCCGGAATATTCTCCAGATCAATTGTCCATAAAACGACGGTATCTCAAAGGTCAGTGCACAGGACTGCGAGCAGAAAGGTCCCATGATCAGATCTGGGCTGGGGCTTAACAAATCTTTTCATAGAAAAAACTTTTTTTATAGCACGCTACCTCTCGGCAGTCAATGGCAAACCTACGGGAGTAAAACATTGCCTATGAAAAGCTCTCATTTGTCGTTCGAATTCGGCATTAACCTGTAGGTCCCACCACTTAGAGTAAAAATATAACACGCTCAGCTCAAATGGTGAGAGAGCTCGGCCTATGTTCTTATAGGATTGTGGCGTCAAACAATTATATTTCCATAAAAATACTGTGGTTTTAAAAAAATATTAATTTTTCAGAGAAAGTTACTTAAAATAAATTCGTATATAAAAATTAAACTTTTTTAAATCATAAAGTTATCCCGACGTTTGCTTTTCAATATTTTCACGATAAAATAAAATAAAAGAAAACCGTTTTTGTTTTCAAATTGCATTCTTTTCTATATTAAAAAAAACATAAATTGAGAAGTTTTCATAGAAAATTACAAAATTCGAAACTTCTATGTAACAATTTTCGAAGTCCAATAATAATAATAATAGTTTGGCACTACAGTCCTGTATAGAACTTCGGCCGAGCTCTCTCACCATTTTGAGCTGTGCGTGTTATATTTGTACTCAAAGTGGTGGGACCTACAGTTTATTGCCGAATCCAAACGGCGGGTGAGATATTTCATAGGCAAGGTTTTACTCTCGTAGGTTTGCCATTTACTGCCGAGAGGTAGCGCGGTATAGAAAAATGATTTCTATGAAAAGATGTTGTTAGCCCCAGTCCAGGCTTGAACCGGGGACCTTTCGGCTCGCAATCCGACTAACCACTACCGCGGCTACTAAGTTCAATAGGGACCTTTTAAAATTATTCATTTATGCTAACAAAATTGTTGGTAATAACGTGGGATAAGATCGACCGATCTGTACCAAAATTTGACAGAATGTACAAAATAAAAAAATGAAATAGCATTAATGGAATAGCGCTCTAATTCTAATTAGAATGTTATGGAATATGATGGTATGCATTTCAAATTTAGAAAATATTTATTTACATTTTTTCATATATAACTTTTATAGAAATCATTGGAAATGAATTCGACTAGGATCTGCGCCATTGAATATTTTTGTTTTGACAAATTGGATCCTTTTTGGACTTATTGATTGCCCAACTATAAAACAAGAAAATAACGCAATTACGCAGGTAACATTTAAAAAAAAAGTCTTATTCTATGAAATGGAGATTCGAACATAAAGGTCATATCATAAAAATTTTTAAAATGGAGTTAATAGAAAACTTGAAAAAAAAAAATCAAACACCTTTTTTACGATTTGTATAAATTTATTAAAAGATTTTTTTTTGATGCAGTATCGATTCTTTTTTCTTGTATATCTTATAAATTTATATCGAGATTTACGATTATATTATATTCCTAAAAATATAAAATAAAATATATATATATATATCCAATGGCATAGTTAGGCAAATACTGAACCGTAAATTATTTTCTTATTTATTATTAATCTAAAATGCTTATAAAAACATCAAAAATGAATCTAAACCTGTAGTTTGATTTTATTTTTCATAAAAAGTGAATTTAAAGCACCAGATAAATATGTAGAATTACTTTAGGGGCTGTCCATAGAAAAGTATTTTCTCGTTTTATTGGGTAGTTTATATATAAAATTTAACAGAATAAAACATGATAGTGGTAATGTTCTGACGGCATCATTTAAGGACTGGATATTTTATTGTTTATGCAGGGAAATAATATGTTTTGCAACAAACATAGTATGTTACATGTAACTTTTTTAATTTACAGATTTCTATAACAAATATTTTCATAATTATACATAATCATAAATCATGAAATATACTTAAAATTATACTTAAAGTTTGAAAAATTGAGAAATTATTACTACAGCTAATAAAGTCATTCAATTTATACATATCGTCGTTGTAGAACGAAAAGTCACCAAATACATTTTCAAAATGCCAAATATTGATTTACAAAAATCTCTTTAAATCTGTCAATTTTTAATCGATGATCTCAATATTTTTACCACATGACAATAAAATATAAATCTATCAATAGATTTTTCAACTTTAAAAATGCATCAATTACTTTTCATAATATTAATCAACAAACTCGAAAACTAAGTTTTTCATAAAAATGTATTTGGTGACTTTTCGATCTACAACGACGATATTATGTTTGCAGCAAACTAGTATTTTCTCTGCATGTTGTACTCCTAATTTTCTAAGTAAGCTGTTGCAGAAATCATTGCATGATTACAACAATCATGCAACGTTTGATTTCAAAAACTTGACTACAACAATAAATCTAATTATGAAATGATGCCATCATAACATGTTTGTAGTAATCATATAGGTATTTTATGTGCGTGCGAAGATATCGTCACTATCATGCCAAAGGGGCGAATGTGCAATTTTTGACATTTGCGTTTTTTTACATTTTTGAATGTAGTTTTTCCTCAAGTATTCTGTGCTAAAATCGCGTGTCGATTTGTTGGATATTTCTAGCCACAAAAGTCAAAACCAAAAGGGCGAATTTGAAAAATTGAAAATCTTGTCATGCCAAATGGGCGAATCTTTCCTTTTTCGCCATAACTATTTATTGGTACGAGATAAAATAGTGGTGTGAAGGTATTTATTGTTTGTTTTTAAAGCACCTATCGAACTGCATCATTATTTTAAAATATTTTGCCAAACATTTTTCCTGCAAATAACAAATGGCAAATTATTTTTTGGCATATTTTTGCTTTAAAAACAGACAATTAATTCCTTTACATCACTATTTTATTTTGCTCTAATAAAAAGTTATAGCATAAAAAACAAAAATATTTCCGTTTTGGTCAGGATATATCCTCACAAAATCCGTATTTATAATTCAGTAAGTTGTCCAAATCCAAAGATATTTTATATACGTTATAAGAATTCATGAATAAACCAAAATAACAGAAAAAATTTTACTAATTTTTAAAGCACTTCAAACTTTAAAATTTGATTTCCCAACATTTTTAAAAATGCACATTCGCCCCTTTGGCATGACAGTGACGATATCATCAATGACATATCATGAACATTTTGAATTCCTTATTGATGATCATATTTACAAATGACATGTTACACAAAGATGGATATATTTTATGTCATCATTAATGTATTGAAAATATTATATATTTGATTGAAACATGCATTCAGAAAAAATCCTACTAAAATTGGTCTTGATTCAATAGTATACAAAAAATAATTATGTTCATATAAACACAAAAACAATTTAATAGTAATTAATAGTATTTTGTAGTATTTAATAGTATTTACCTATTAAAATAATAATTATTTATCCTATTGACTAATTTTAATTCAAAAAACTGTTGATTTTATAGTATTTTTTTTTTGAATGCCCTTAAATGAATTATTCACTTTTTAAATCATTTTGGTAAAAATACAGTATAACAAAAATCATTCGAAAAAGTAATAATAATTGTGAGAAACAAATTGATATTTAATATTTTTGATTGCAAACATATTTTAATTCCGCTGAAAGTAGTGTAATAAGGAATTGCTTGCATAATACCCTAACTTCCTCTAAATGTTTGCACTGACCATTTCTCATTTAACATTGGGTGATACAAAGAAACAAAGTACCACAAAAAAAAAAATGCTGAAATCCGTGTCGAGTTGCTGGTGTTTTATACGAGTTTTTCATTAAGAAGAATTCGTTGATTTTTTTTGTTATCACAAACACTTTTTGCATAGTTTTAAGCCAATTAGCAAAACATTGTTTCTGAATTAAATACTCTTGGTTGTTTGTTTGTGTTTTGTTTTTTTTTTTTAGTACAGGATGGCTTTGACGTCTTCAGTTTTTTTTGCGCGAGAAATTATTTGAAATATTAAAATAAAATCATCATTAGTTGCAGACGAGACTAAAATTTACGAATTCGTATTTAAAATTTTAAATACAATTTGATTTTTAACACTTTGTAGAAAATAAGGAAACGAGAAAATTAAACAAAAAAAATTAAAATGTTTCAAAACGTTTAACTAGCGAACGGCAGCGCGTGGCAACTGCATTTGAAACTCGCTAAAAAAAAACGAGGTACATAGCGCCGTACAGAAACTGTTGGGATTTGAGAGGCAATTGATTTTCGGTTCAACGCGTCTGAATGAATCAAATCAAACGAATGTGATTTTTTTAGTGATGAAAGTGGCAGCTGTTAGCATTGTTGATACAGTGGGTTGAAAAGCTTAACATTTTGAAATTGAAAAATATTTAAAGTGTTGATTTTAAAATATAAATATTGTTTAAAAAAAAATTGAATAAAGTAGAAATTATAAAAGATTTTAAGAAGTACTTTTTTATAATATTCGATTTAATTTTTTTCGTTTTTTAAAATACAAAATTCTCAAATTCGATTTTTTTTATCAGTTTTTTAAAATGCAAAATTCTCAAATGCTATTTTTTTCTACGTTCTTCAAAATACAAAATTCTCAAATGCGATAAGCTTGGCACTCATCACGGCTCTATTTCGCCGCCAGCGCCATCACCTGCAGCAGTTGCAGTCGCCACCACATGCTCCGCACCATTCTTTTCATCCACAGATGAATCTCATGAACCCCTCAAACCACCCGTCACACAGTCAGTCAGTCTCTCAGTCAGCAGTATCTACAACATCCGCACAGATATTGCGGAAAATGAAAATCAATTGAAAGGCTTTATTGGTAGTGATTGAACTTTGCGTGTGGCTCGATTTTTTGCAGCCGCTGTTTGTTTTTGGTTTTTGGTGCCTCCAACACATAGACTGCTCCTCCATCTAATCCGTTGGTTTTTCCTATATTTTTTTCTCATCGTATTTTGATTTTATTGTTTTTGTCTCCATTCAAAATGCAGCCGTTTGTGTGTTGAAGCGCATTCATTGGAATTCCTTTTGGGAAAAACAATTCATTGATTCATTCATTCGTTCGTTCGTTCATTTGGCATCGAAATAGCTGGATGCCGGCAATGAGCCACCAAAGCTACGGCAATCGACAGCAAAATGAGTATTTTGCTTGAATGCAGCAAATAAAAGTCAAAAAAAAAAAAACAACAAACAAATGAATGACTTTGTCAAAAACACTCCAACAGTGTTGGTTCTTCAAAAATAACAAGAAAAAAAACTTCTTGATTTGCTTGCTGTTCGTTTTTAGTGACCTGGCATGAGCAACATCAAAATTCATGATGCCATCACCGATTAATGGCAAAGAGCGATGTGTGCAGCTATGGTTTTGAGACCGAATTTTGTCTTATTTTCAATTTTATTTGGCTGTTTCAAAATCTAAAAAATATATATACTTACTATACCTTACTCTAAAATGTAGCAGTTAATATTTAAAGTAAAATAGTAATTTTTAAATTCAAAAATGTATTTATAGAATTCAGAAAAGAGTAAAAGTGTTCAGTGAAAATTGGAAATTTCGAGTGAAATGTGTAAATTGAGTGCACATTTTTGTTTTAAGTGAAAATTTAGTATTTTGAGTACAATTTTGTATTTATAGTGAAATTTTGTATTTCGAGTGAAATTTTGTATTTTGAGTGAAAATTTGTATTTTGAGTGAAAATGTGTATTTTGAGTGAACATTTGAATTTTGAGTGAACATTTCTATTTTGAGTACAATTTTGTATTTTGAGTGAAAATTAGTATTTTGTACGAAAAATTGTGTTTTGAGTGAAAATTTTGATTTTAGTGAAAATTTGTGTGTTTCAGTGAAAATATTGATTTTAGTGAAAATTGGTATTTTGAGTGAAAATTTGTATTTTGAGTGGAAATTTGTATTTTGAGTGAAAATTTGTATTTTGAGTGGAAATTTGTAATTTGAGTGAAAATTTGTATTTTGAGTGAAAATTTGAATTTCGAGTGAACATTTTTGTTTTGAGTGAAAATTTAGTATTTGGTATTTTGAGTGAAAATTTGTATTTTGATTGGAAATTTGTATTTTGAGTCAACATTTTTGTTTAGAGTGAAAATTTAGTATTTTGAGTACAAATTTGTATTTTGAGTGAAATTTTGTATTTGGAGTGAAAATTTGTATTTTGAGAGAAAATGTGTATTTTGAGTGAACATTTGAATTTTGAGTGAAAATTTCTATTTTGAGTACAATTTTGTATTTTGAGTGAAAATTAGTATTTTGTACAAAAAAGTGTGTTTTGAGTGAAAATTTGTGTGTTTCAGTGAAAATATTTATTTTAGTGAAAATTGGTATTTTGAGTGAAAATTTGTATTTTGAGTGGAAATTTGTATTTTGAGTGAAAATTTGTATTTTGAGTGAAAATTTGTATTTTGAGTGAAAATTTGTATTTGGAGCGAAAATATGTATTTCGAGTGAAAATTTAGTATTTGGTATTTTGAGTGAAAATTTGTATTTTGAGTGGAAATTTGTATTTTGAGTGTACATTTGAATTTTGAGTGAAAATTTGTATTTTGAGTCAACATTTTTGTTTTGAGTCAAAATTTAGTATTTTGAGTAGAAATTTATATTTTGAGTGAAATTTTGTATTTTGAGTGTAAATTAGTATTTTGTACGAAAAAGTGTATTTTGAGTGAAAATTTTGATTTTAGTGAAAATTTGTGTTTTGAGTGAAAATATTGATTTTAGTGAAAATTGGTATTTTGGGTGAAAATTGGTATTTTGAGTGGAAATTTGTATTTTGAGTGAAAATTGGTATTTTGAGTGAAAATTTGTATTTTGATTGAAAATTTGTATTTTAAGTGAAAATTTGTATTTTGAATGAACATTTTTGTATTTTGAGTTAAATTTTGTATTTGAATGAAAATTGATTTAAAAAGTGTATTTTGAGTGAACATTTGTAATTGGAGTGAAAATTTGTATTTCTAGTGAACATTTATATTTTGAGTGATATTTTGAATAGAGTGAAAATTTTGTATTGTGAGTGAAATTTGAAATTTTCAGTGAAAATGTGTATTTTGAGTGAACATTTTTGTTTTCAGTAAAAATTTGTATTTTAAGTGAATTTTTGAATTGAGTGAAAATTGTGTTTTAGATTGAAAAAAAGTTATAAATTTTTTTTTTTAGTATAAGATTAGACATTAATTTTTGCTGATTTCGATTATAGACATTTTTGGGAATACTTTTTGAATTCGACGATGACATTGTGCCAAAATGGCAACATATGTTTCTCGACAAATGAACTATTTGTGGGAATAGGAAGGACATTAGATACCGAAGCAATTGAAGATTATGTGTCTTAAACGAAGTGGAAGTAAAAACCGTAGAAGCGCAGGCAAATGACGCAAAACTAAGACTAGGATTGGGCCATAAAAACCAAGGAATGATGTTGGCTGAAATGCACACGAGGAAAATCTGCAACTTTGTGCACATGACAAACTATGTCGTTTGGGGAGAAAGGTTTTCAATGGGAAATCCGTTTAGATTGAGAGTGAGATTATAGACAGTTTATATATTTTGTGATAGAACAAAGTATTTGACTAAAAGTAAAATTTTACGACGTATGCTTTAAATAGTTTATACCCCTATTAAAATTACAACATATAACTTTGAATATTAATTTAAATATTGAATATTAATTTAAATTTCATTAAATTTAAAAATTGCACTATACTCATTCGAAGTAAAAATCAAACTAAATAAGTAATTGAACAGAATTTGTAATTTCCATGCAAGATAGTTTCGCATTTAGAGCGATCACGTACTCCGTCTTTCGTATTTCGTATTCCGAATTCCACATGCATGTCTGCGAGTCATAATTCTTAGCAACTGTCATTCCATTAGCGAAAATGCGCTGAAATGAGCAAAGTTTACAGAGTTGATCGTCTGCAAATACACACCACACCACACATCACAAAATGAAAATGGCTAAAACTACCAAATCCCCACATTTGGACTGGGGATTGGGGGATAAAGAACGGACTGCGAAAAGTACGACGACCATTTCCGTGCATTCGTCATCATCTTTAACATTTATCCACATTTATATGTTATACGAACATCATGCATTTTAGAAATATTCTATGGTAGAGAATGAAAAAAAAAAATGTAGTCGAAAAGCGAACAAACAACTGAAAATTTGCTCAAACTCTGTGTGTGAGTTAAACGATTTATTTTGCACAAGTTTTAATTTCCGGCAAATTTCCTAATGCAATTTCCTCTCGACATCAGTGAGTGCAAAAAATATAAAATTATTCGAATATGTGCGGATAGTTCCAAGTGCATATAATAAGTGGTATTATTTACAGGATAAATCAGTCGATTTTAAAAGAACAACCGCATTGATTTGATTTGGAATTAAATAAGTTTTAATGAAAAATACTCAATGCAGTAGGTATTAATAATCAATAACAAAAATATTCAATATTAACCCTACAACCCATTTGACGATAATTTTTAAATTCGGTGTAATAATGATAAATTTTAGATATAAATCTCAAAGTATTTGAAAATTTAATTGCGTGTTCTTTATAATTTTTGTCAAAAAATAAAAATTTCCGAACAAATAAAATTTGTTTATCG
The DNA here is from genome assembly GCA_951804985.1 of Dryomyza anilis. Taxonomy (NCBI): domain Eukaryota; kingdom Metazoa; phylum Arthropoda; class Insecta; order Diptera; family Dryomyzidae; genus Dryomyza; species Dryomyza anilis. The sequence continues at coordinate 121,643,029 of OX638130.1, read as the reverse complement.
AAAATAAATACATTTGTGATATCATCTCGATATCTATAACGACAAAAACAAAGATATCGTTTTAGACAGGTTCGCTTTTATCCCTATCGTGTTCGTATCATTATAGGTTATCGAAAACGACAATTTGAAGCTATAAACGATTTCGTTTCGATATCGTAAAATTATCGTTTGGTTTGCTGGGAAATAATAAAATGAATATTATAGTTTTTTGTTTGCATAAAACCATTATCGAATAATAATACTGTGTGGCACTAAAATTTGAAGACTATTTTCTAAAAACTTCAAAAATAAACTATCTAATAAGTCAACTTTACCGCAACAAAACCTTTTTAATAAATTCTCTAATATTTCCACAATAAACTTCATACCAAAACCCGCATAATTAACTGTGAATGCTTTGAAATTACTTTGTAAATCCCACACTTAAATCGGCGTAGACTTAAACAGCTCTCTGTCTTAATTACATGAGTTAAGCTTTTAATTGATACCGAAGGATTTACGCGCTTCAATATTTCTAATTAAGTGAACGAAAGAAAATTAAGTGCTTTATGGGTGGCAAGAATTTTCGGTATGCCCTACCATTTAGGTAAGCGACGGGATTAGGAATGTGGACATAAATGATGTAAGATGTGTGTTTGTGTGAACAAAGAAATTAATAAAATTAATATTAAAATAAAAGCAAAGCTATTTATATACAAAAAAAAGTATTAGGAATTGTATAAAAAAAGAAACTTATTGAGTTTCGTAGACCACAGCATTGTTTTGGTATGCCAAATGAGACTCGCAATAAACATCACTTCTGCTGTCCAATGCAAATCTAAGTTAACTTGGTAAGTGTCCTTTTCGCCTTAAAGCCTGTAATAAAAATAGCATAATCATCAGCATCATGGCCAACATCTTTCAACGCCTTTCGTAGAGCCATGGCGTGCTTTCTGCGTTCGTTTGGCATTATTTCTGCTGAAATTATCCAGCCGCTTAACGAAATTATACTCATTTCGAAACTGTTATTGAATCTTTAGGAAGTAAATAATCCTTGTTGAATGAAAAGAAAATCCTGCTCGTTCAAAGTCCTCCGTATCGTCATCGTCCTGGTTGTCACCATCACCATCACCATCGCCATCACCGTCGTCGTCGTCTTTGGGTTTTACTTGATGGTAGGAGTTTCACTGAGTTAAATGTTGCCAAATTAAACCTCCATCATTTGAAAAGCTTATGCCACACTTCGTTGCATGGTTGTTGTATTTGTTGTGCTTGTTCTTGTGGTATGTGGTATTCCCATCGTGGTGACTATAAAACAACCCACTTTGGAAAAATGATTCCATTAAATATGTAAGAAAACTTTAGATCAAAATTAAAAATTAAAAACGTACACGCACTTTAAATAAACAATAAAAAATATAATTTAAATAATATTTCACCGATCGCCGTATCTGGGATTCTGGGAAACTCCCAAAATGGTAATAGAAATCCGATCAAAACAGGTTCTTCACACCAAAAGAATTTTTCACGTAAATCATGTTTTATACGCACACATTTTGCAAAAATTCATCATGATATCCAGCCATGAATAAGTAATCATAATGATTTGGCTTTTATTCATAATATATGATTATAGAAAAATCAATTTTTATGTTTTATTGAATAAAATCGCACGTATGTTTACTTATGTTTTATGTATAATATATTCATATTTCATTAGTAATTGGTACAAGTTAGGGAATACATTTTATGATTTATTATTCAGAATTTTTGATTAAAATGTCATACACTGTGCCAAAGCAGTAGCGTGCAGATGGGAAAACCAAATACAATTATGCGGAATAAAATGAAAAATATCATATTTGAAAATATAATGAAAAAAAACAATGAAAAAATACATCACTTCAATTTATTTGTCTGTTAAATGTTACATTTATTTTCAAATGACTTATTATTCACTTTATTCACAGACTCAAAAGTTTTATGATTAAACAAAAATTAGGTACAAATTATGAATCCTATTCACAATAAATGCATAGTGATTTACAGTATATTTTTGCATTTTTTATTATTATACATAATTCATAAATATAACTCATAAATCACAAAATTGGAAAAAATATGTTTCATGTACATTTTATTCATAAATCATCAGTAAACAATTTTCTCCGTGTAAGTATAGTCGAAAATTTAAATCATATTCAAAATAAATAGCATAATTCATAAATATAACTCATCAATAACAAAATTATGCCTTATGAACTATTTATTCATAAATAATTAGTAAGCTAACGTGCAAGTGTAATCGAAAACTTAATATAAAATTGTCATCATCATCAGAAAAAATAGCTTTATAGGCCAGTAAAAAAATAAATCGTCACAATCATGCCAAAGGGGCGAATGTGCAATTTTTTACATTTGCGTTTTTTTACATTTTTGAATGCAGTTTTTCCTCAAGTATACTGTGCTAAAATCGCGTGTAGATTTGTTGGATATTTCTAGCCACAAAAATCAAAACCAAAAGGGCGAATTTGAAAAATTGAAAATCTTGTAATGCCAAAAGGGTGAATCTTTTCGTTTCTTCGCCATAAGTTTTTATTGATATGAGATAGAATAGTAGTGTAAAGGCATTTATTGTTTGTTTTTAAAGCATCTATCGATCTGTATCATTAACTAAAAATAATTTGATTAATATTTTTTCCGGCAAAATATTTTAAATAATATCGCCAATCAGTAGGTGCTTTAAAAACAAACAAAAATGCCTTTACACTACTATTTTATCTCGTATCAATAAAAAGTTATGGCGAAAAAACGAAAAGATTCGCCCTTTTGGCATTACAACATTTTAAATTTTTCAAATTCGCCCTATAAATATTTTATAGACGTTATAATAATTGATGAATAAACCAAAATAAAAGAAAAAATTGAACAAAATCTAAATTTTGCTAAATTTTGAAGTACTTCAAACTTTAAAATATGATTTCCCTACATTTTTAAAAATGCACATTCCCCCTTTGGCATGACAGTGACGATATCATATCTATTTAAAATTGTACAATGTTCATCATATGACAACATTTTATTCTATGGGTATGACCACACAAAAATCCGACTACCTTTAAAATGCACATAAAAGATTTTCTATTGGGTTTTCGAAGACTTTCTCCGAGCTGCTTCTATGACACAATGTGACTAAAACTAAATTGTTTTTGTGCCAAAATTTATAACACCATATTCTACTGCTTCTTCTTCTTCTTCTACTTTTTCTCTATTCACTACTTAATCTAAAAGTCTTCTACTTTTCATTTCGGTTTTCATTATTTGTTGCGTTGATGCTCAATAATTTTAATGCATTTCTTCTTTTCATCTCAAGCTATACCACATACTCTACTACTGAAACTCCAACCATTCTATGTAGTATTTATTTTTTTTTTTCGTTTTTCCAAGGATTTATTAAAAGTGGCCAAACGTTTATTTTAGTCAGACAAATATTTGTAATACGCTGGCAAAAGAAGTAGCAAGAAGAAAAAAAAAAACCTTTTGAGGGTGACCAAGCCATAAAAATTACTCGGATAAAGAGATAAAATTTGTTTTAATAAAAATTGCAAATAATTCAAAAGGATTCCTGCTCAAGGAGGCGGTGAATTATGGCAACAATGTGGTGGTTGCTTTGACAAGTTTGGCTTTCTTACGTTCTTTCTTAGGGAAAGAGCTTTAAAATGTTATGCTTGAGCGCTACAAAAAGCCGCTTGATTTTGGTAGCTGTGTGGTAGATGGTTTTAAATTGTGGCTTGGTTGATTTGGGTGTTAAAAATGATGATGCAATTAAAAGCAAATTAACCATTATGTCTTTGTAATTAAGCGACATTGCTGTATAAAATTGAGGCAGGTGTTGTTGGCTGGGATGTAGTAAGGTGGGGGTTTATTTTTGGAAGCTTGCTGCTAAATTCTGATTACAAAATGAATAAATTAATTTTTGGCGCCGTGTAGCAGCTGTTTGAGCTTTGTCTGATTAAGTTTTTATTATTAATTTAGGTTTAAACTGAGATGGCGAATCAACCAAGAGAAACTAATTATCAAATATGCTTTATAAGGCCTTGATAAATGCTTTGAAAGCAGCTTAGGTGCTTTATTAGTGAATTAAGTTAGAGTTTTAATTAAGAGACTTATTTAAATTTAAAAACTAATGACTTTGCACTTTAAACTGAACTATGAAAATTACAATTTTTAATTTTAATCAGACCAATCGAGTTTGCCGATGAACGGAAGCTCGTCGGATAGACTTCCTACCAATGGAAAATAAAATCTAATCAAGTTCAACGGGAAACATTTATAAAACAATGCAAGATTATTTTTCATCTCCATTTCGATATTAAATGCTAAATTTGCAGTTAAAATTAAATGGCTCAAATTTTGTACAGAATAAAAAGCTGATTTTAAATTTATAGTCGACTATAAATTGTCTATGATTATGTACCAATATGTTTTCAGTTTTTTAGATTAAACGTTTTTCATTTGACACTTCAAATAGACTGCATATACAAAACGAATTTAATTTTATTTTTGTATGTATTTTTATCCGACAATTTTATCCGACATTTAAAGAAAACTATATAAATGAGCCGAGACAAAATATTAAGCAGGTAGAAAAATATCGGAAGTTGATGGTAGACAATTGATTTCATTTCTAATATTTAAAATATGTGCTTTAAGATAGATTAATATAAAAATAGAACACAGTCGACATCATATCGTGCCAAAGAGGCGAAAGTATTTTACTTTTATTTTTTGTATTTTTTATTTAATGTAATTTATGTACATTAAACTGACAATGGAAAGTCATGATTTCGAATCGAGTGGAAGTCACCCCCTAGAAATGCTCTATTGGATGAGCAAAACGAAGTGAAGAATTTTCAGCTAAATCCAAATATGGGAAATGGACCCGCCAGGACCTCAAAGTAAGTGTTTTCGTAGCTAAATCGACAATTTTAAAATTGTATTGAAAATTTGTCTGTAAAAAACATTAAACTAAAAAAGTGGGTAAGTCATCAGTTGCAAAATTTTATTAGCTTTTCAACAAACTATAAATAAAAAAAAATCGGATAAAAAATACCTTCGTTTTTATTTTCATCAGTCACGCCTAGCCTGAAACACTTTAAACTCAAAAGTTCGATTTCTATCTAAAATTTAGTTTGAATATGTTTTTGACACTTCTTGCGATTATTTTAGGATGAAATAAAAAGAAATGTAAGAGTTTTTAAAATATAGCGATATTGATGCATTTTTTGATGCAGTTTTTACTAATTTTTGTAGTAATTAATACTTAATTTTATTAATTTAATTTCATCTTAAAATAATCGTATATTCTAAAAATACGATTGAGATAAATTTGAGATAAATTTTTTTCGGGCCAGGCGTAACTGATGGAAATATAAAACGAAGGATGCCTGTTTGAATAACCTCTGCTTCTGTATTTTGTATCCGATTTTTATACCCTACACTAAGAGTGAAAGGGTATATTCAGTTTGGTACGCCGTTTGTAACACCCAGAAGGAAGCATCTCCGGTATGGAAAAGTATATATATTCTTGATCAGCATGACCTCCTGAGTCGATTTAACGATGTCCGCCTGTCTGTCTGTCCGTCCGTCTGTCTGTCCGTCTGTCTGTCTATCTGTCTGTCTGTCCCACTGTATGTCTGTTGAAATCAGGATTGCAGAAAAAGTAGAAGAGAGAGATAGAACAATGAAACTTTAGATTTAGATTACTTATATATCTAAGCTGTCAAGAGAAAACAAGAAAATTGGCTTGATCGGTCTATTGTGACCTGAGAACCGACTACTTATGTTCAAATACCTCATATAAAATGAATATCTACAGATCAATATTACTGTATACGTGTTTAGGTGAACTTTTTTTGGTCAAATATATATTGACTCATGTTCAAATACATGAAAATAATGTTTTCCGGCGAAACGACTTGTGGTTACAAAAAAAAAATCGAAATTCGGTACACCTACCCATTTTTTAATATGAATAATGGAATATGATGAATGGAAATTCTTCAGCGATTTAAAGTTTGTAGTTATTTTCAGGATTCGTATACCCTTGTGACCTATATATCACTTTGACTGGTAACCACACATATATGCAGGGTATTTATAGTCGGCTTAGACCGACAGATGACATATCCATATTTTTAGTTTATTGCGTTTGAAGAATGACAATTCAATTCAATTTTGAAATTGTTGATTTAGGTACGAAAACGCCTACTTTGAGGTCCCGGCGGGTCCATTTCCTATATTAGGATTTCGCTGAAAATTCCCCACAACGATTTTCTCATTCAATAGAGCATTTCTAGGGGGTGACCTTCAAAATCCTTCAAAATCAAATAAGGTTTGCCATTTCATGATGGAATTTCGGTAGTAAATTTTAATAATTTCGATTCGATGTTGGCTCATATATCTTTCCATCATGAAATGGCAAACCTTACTGAAGAGAAATGTCAAAAGAGCGGCAAGAAATATGAAAACCTCTTATTGAAAAACCCTTTACATACATTTTCGAAAGTAGTTTTTCCCCAAGTATACTGTGCCAAAATCGTGTGATATTTCTAGCCACAAAATACAAAACCAAAAGGGCGAATTCGAAAAATTGAAAATGTTGTTAGCCAAAAGGGCGAATCTTTTAGTTTTTTTGCCATAACATGATTCCAATCGATAGGTGCTTTGAAAACAAACAATAAATGCCTTTACATCACTTTTTATCTTGCACCAAAAATGAGTTATAGCAAAAAAACGAAAAGATTCGCCCTTTTGGCATGACAAGATTTACAATTTTTCCAATTTCTTCGTTTTTTTTGTTATAACTCTTTAATGGTGTAAGATAAAATTGTGGTGTAAAGCTATTAAATGTTTGTTTTTAAAGCACCTGTCGATTGGCATCATTATTTAAAAATATTTTGACAAACATTTTTCTGACTAATGATAAAAATTCAAAAAAAATATTTTAAAATAATGATGATGATCGATAGTGCTTTAAAAACAAAGCCTTTACATTACTATTTTATCTTGCCCAAATAAAAAGTTATACCATAAAATAAAAAAATATTGACGTTTTGGTCATGATATAGCCTTATAAAATCCGAATTTATAATTTAGTAAGTAGTCCAAATGCAAAGATATTTTATATACGTTAAAAAAACTGATGAATAAAACAAAATTACAGAAAAAATTTAAAAAAAACAAAATTTTACTAATTTTTATAGAACTTAAAACTTTAAAATTTGATTTCCCAACATTTTCACATTCGCACATTCGCCCCTTTGTCATGACAGTAACGATATACAAATTTTATATACAATAATATCTGCTCAAGGCAGCTTTTTCGACTACAAAATTTTCTGCCTGAAATCTATTGATTTCCAGCTTATATTCTTGTTGTCCGCCTGTTGCCTATCCAATATTTTGTATATTTTCATAAAAAATGATTTTAACGATCATAACAAATTATTTATTCAATTATATATAAAATACAATTAAGGGTGTGTGCGAATTCGACTAAATTGCTGACTAAACTAAATTTTGTCGGTAATGCAGTGTTCGACTTTTCAATTTAGCAAATTTTTAAGCAGACTAAATTGAACTAAATTGGATGACAGCAAACAGACAATTGATAATCGATCGATTATGGACTTTAACAATTACCGGTTACCGAATGGCGTTCGAATGAAAACCCCTTAAATTTAGTTTAGTCAGCAATTTAGTCGAATTCGCACACACCCTAAATAATATTTAAAAACTATACCTTTAATGATTTTGTTTATGAGTGTAAAGGAAATCAAATTTATAATTATTATCAGATACAGAAAAGAGGACAATGTCAGTATAAATACTGTTTATCAAAATTAAAATCGAACGAATATTTTTAAATTCCCTAAAACGTGTTTTTTTTTTTTTAATATTTACACTAAGCAATTTAAATACAATGCATACCCAATTCTAATAGCCATCAAAACATTTGAACCTCCGCCAAAACCCTATATTATTCGAGCATTATAAATTTTATAATTTATCACCACCATTCTATATTTCACAATTCCATGCTGCCGCCTTTCACTCCCCCATTTGCAGACAAATAAAATTGCAAAAGAAAATTTATGACAACTTAATTGATTTACTCGAGAACGTGACCAGAAAAGCGGGAAATGCATTACGCCGGGATTTTAGCAGTAAAGTACTTGCTCAACATGTTTCCAATTTTATGTTTTTTTTTTGTTCAGTTTTTGGTGCACAGCATCATTTTGCAGTGCTTTCCCACTGTTCGTATTATATATGAGTGCTACAAGTAGCTACCCAATGGGAAATATGAAAGTAATGTACGATTGTAAACAATTCTCATTATTACTGAATACAAAATATATAATTATGTGCACCTCTTTACTACCTCACACTAAGTAATGTCGAAAAGGAAGCAGCCCTCTTTACTACCACATACTAAGTAATGTTGAATAGGTGGTATTGCAGTATTACCGATGCTTTGATCATTCATTTTACAAATGAGTTCAAATCAAAAGGAATCAAAACATTACAGCATTACACTCTCAAAACATTTGTATTGTAGAATGCACTAATCGCTGTAGTAAGCACACCGAGTGCAGCGAATGTTCAACTAAGTAAACGAGTGCAGCGAATATACGATTAAAATGAGTACGGGGAGGTAGTTTAAAATGTTCAATACCAAATATTATCAAAACTGAAATTTAATATTAACAAACATATATCGTCGTTGTAGAACGAATATATCTGTCAATTTTTAATCGATGATCTGAATATTTTTACCACATGATAATAAAATGTAAATCTATCAATTGATATTTCAACTTTTAAAATTCATCAAATACTTTTTATAATATTAATCAACAAACTCGAAATTTAAGTTTTTCATAAAAATGTATTTGGTGACTTTTCGTTCTACAACGACACATGTAAATACATATAATTTATAACATTAATCAAAATCAACGATCAGAAATAATTATTAACCTTTATTTCCATTAGGTTTTTTACTGAGAGATATTATTTTTCAAAAAATATAAAAATATTAAAAAAAAAAGATCTTTGTTTGAGAGTTATATGAAAAACGTTTATATTAAAGGTCTTTGTTTAATGCTTGTTACTATACGGAAAACTCAATTGGTCTCATTTAAGGAAAATTTTAATCATTACAGAAATTGATTGGAGAAACATAGAAATGTGTTGTTGGAAAATGTTTATTTCGAAAATTGTCGTCCAAATTGTTTTTTTAACATTTTTTTTTGTTCAAAATTTTTGAACATTGTTGTTTTTGTCGAATATATTTTCGACCAATGCGTTGTCGTCTAATGATTTTTTTAATTTAATTTTTCAAAATTTTTCGAATATATATTTTTTTTTTTGAAAATGGTGAGTTTGCCATTGCGTTGTTTTTAAGAGGACTAAATTTCTTTTCAAAATTTTTCGAACATTGTTTTTTTTTTCGAATATAATTTTTTTTTTGAAAATGCGTTGTTTTTGGCGCCTAATAATTTTTTTAACAATTGAATTCTTCAACATTTTTCGAATATTTTTTTTTTGAAAATGGTTGCGTTGTTTTGGTGATGTCTAAATTTTTTTTCAAAATTTTCGAACATTGTTGTTTTTGTCGATGTTTTTTTTTTTTTTTTGAAAATGGTGATTTCGACCATTGCGTTGTTTTTGTCGTCTAATGATTTTTTAACAATTTAATTTTTCTAAAATTTTCGAATATTGTTTTTTTTCGAATATATATTTTATTTTTTGAAAATGGTGATTTCAAAATTTTTCATACATTGTTTTTTTTTTCGAATATAATTTTTTTTTTAAATGCGTTGTTTTTTGTCGTCTAATGATTTTTTTTTAAATTTAATATTTCTAAATTTTATAATTTTTTTTTTTTGAAAATGGTGATTTTGATCATTGCGTTGTTTTTGTGAGGTCAAAATTTTCGAACATTGTTTTTTTCGAATAATTATTTTTATGAAAATAGTGATCACAAAAACAACGCTTGACCATTGCGTTGTTTTTGTGAGGTCTAAAATTTGTTTCAAAATTTTTTGAACATTGCTGTCTTTGTCGAATATTTTTTTTTTTTGATGAAATGGTAATTTCGACCTATGCGCTGTTTTTGTCGTCTAATGATTTTTTTAACAATTTAATTTCTCAAAATGTTTCGAATAATTTTTCTTTTATTTTGAAAACGGCGATTTTGACCATTTTGTTGTTTTTGTGGGTGTAATTTTTTTTTTAAATTTTTCGAACATTGTTTTTTTTACGAATATTTTTTTTTTTGAAAATGGTGATTTCGACTATGCGTTGTTTTTGTCGTCCAATTTTTTTTTTTTAACAATTAAATTTTTCGAATTTATTTTTTTTATATATTTTGAAAATGATGATTGACCATTGCGTTGTTTTTGTTAAGTCTAAACTTTTTTTTCAACATTTTTTGAAATTTGTTTTTTTCGAATAATTTTTTTTTTTGAAAATAGTTAAAAAAATATTTTTTTTTTTATTGAAAAATGTGGTTTCGTCCATTGCGCTGTCGTAAAAAAACAAAAAATGTACAAAAATTATTTCTTTCGTACATTGCATTTTTTTTTTGATAGAATATGCTGTTTTTGAACATTGCCTTTTTAACAAAAATTATGATTTTCGAAATTATTCGAGCATTGAATCAAGGGTTGGTGTCATAGGGTCTCATATATTTAAAATAAATTAATTTAAAAAATAAAATATTTCACTCATTTCATTATCCGCCATCATGAAAACGACAAAATAAGGGTGTGTGCGAATTCGACTAAATTTCTGACTAAACTAAATTGAACGGCTTTTCATTCGATCTCCATTCGGTAACCGGTATAATCAATCGACTGATTATACCGGACAGTAAACAGACATATCATACATATGTCTGTCTGCTGTCATCCAATTTAATTCAATTTAGTCTGCTCGAAAATTTGCTAAATTAAAAATTCGAACACTGTATTACCGACAAAATTTAGTTTAGCCAGCAATTTAGTCGAATTCGCACACATACTAAATGCATGAATTTTTCAGCACTGCATTCGCTGTACTCGCTGTATTTTATGATGTTTTTATTTCGTTGGTTTTGATTTTAGAAACAAAACCTGTTTTCTACAACTTCAAACAAGCAGTGCAGTGTTTTCTTTTGAATCAAACTAGTATTGTGCAGTATTCGTTTTCCCTTTTGACTTTATTCTATTATACTTCCTTTTAATTACGTGAGTCGATCAAGCAGTGCATCCATGCAGATGTTTAGGATGTGTGCTAGTTCGACTAAATTGCTGACTAAACTAAATTGTACAGGTTTTCATTCAATCGCCGTTCGGTAACCGGTAATTCTTAAAGTCTCTAATAAATCGATTATCATCGAATGTTTGCTGTCTTCCAATTAAGTTCAATTTAGTTTGCTCAAAAATTTGCTAAATTGAAAAGTCGAACCCTGCATTACCGACCAAATTTAGTTTAGCATACAATTTTGTCGAACTCGCACACACCCTCAGTGTATAATGTTCGATTTTTTTCATAATCTACCCATGTCTGTAAAATAATCTGAATTTAGTATGAAGATTCCGAAGCATTACGATTCGATAATAATTATGAAGTAATCGAATGTGATTCCTATTGGGGCAAAGAAAACTCTGCTTAATTTTCAAATAAAAAATATTTCAGGCAAAGTAATTGCGTTTTGTTTGTTTGGCCATTAAAACATGCAAATGAAATGGCAAAATCTTACGTAAATACACAACCATTAGACAGAGATCTTTAGGAATGAAAAATGCAATTTTTCCCAATATTTCTTTTTTTGTTCAGTTTCATTTACATTGGTTTGAATTTAATTTACATTAGCAGCGGTACTAGTGCTAACAACAGCAGTATTATCAAACATGACTGCTTACCAGACGCGCGATTATCTCGAATCCATGCTGTATATTCATAGATATTCGTATAGACACCGGGAGTTTTCGGCCTACCGCAATCCTTGCCAAAGGATACAATGCCCGTAACTTTGCCATCACAGATCATGGGCCCGCCCGAGTCACCGCTGCACGCGTCCTTCACCCAGTCGTTGGTGTCTGAGGCGCATATCATGCCGCTCATAAAGTCCGTAAAGTGTTCTGTACATTGTGACGCAGCAAGAATACTCACATTGACGTACATGATTTCTGCGGCCATCGGTCCATTCTATTTAAAACAAAAATGTTACTTAATCATTGAATACTTGTGATGCCGGCAACAATCGCAGATACTTCAAATATTCTACCCCATCCCATAACGGTGCATTCTTTGCCCACTTCATATGGTTTATCGGGCAGTTCAATCTCTTCCGCTAAAGTTTTATCTATATCAATGGGTCTTTCCAGACACAGCAGACCCAGATCGTTGGCCAATGTTTCTGGATCATATTCCGGATGCACAAACACTTTCCAAATGTCTATTATTTCGGTGTCAGCGGTTTTTTTCAGACGATTTGGTGTTTTGGCTACAACGCGCATTTCACTGTTGCTTCTTTTGGAATAGGTATAACTGACGAATAAGAACAAAGTATGTGGATCAACAGCTGTTCGAAGCATTTGAAAGTTTCTTTGGCATACAAACCTCCGGACCAGACAGTGCGCTGCGGTTAAAATGACATTGGGCCTGACTATAGTGCCGCCGCAGAAGTGATTGTCTCCAAAAAATTTATTCTCATAGCGCGAGCGCACTGAGACGACATGTTTCGCAAGTGTGTGTTTTGCCGGACGAAAACCACCGGTCACCAGAAAGGTAAAGTTTTTGTCATCCTTGTCCTTGTAATCGATATCATCTTCCAAATCACCGGGCACGACAAGCGCGCCTAATGTGAGAAGTACTAGAATTTTTAAAATTATTGACATTCTCAAAAATAATAAAAAAACAAATACATTTTTTTTTAGATTGATTTATTTTGTTACAACTCCAGTGACAGCAACAAATTTAAATCTGTTAAAGTAGATTTAAAACTCAATACAACAATTTGAATTATTAGAACTATAGTTCTACATGTATACTAGCTGGACCTGTGCACGACTCGTGCAAAGATTTTGGGAATGCAAGAATATGGAGTAATTTTATTAATATAAAGAACATTTTTATTATTTGAATCAGGGAACCGTGCTTCGCTGTTGACTTGTAGTAACCAAAACAAAAATAAATCTTTCCCGTAGAACGCTTTTCCGTAGAATTCTTTCCGGTAGAATTTTTCCCCGTAGAGTTTTTTTCAGTAGAAGGTGTGGTGAGTTTTAGTGTGATAAATTTAGTGTGGTGGTTTTCGGTGTGGTGATTTTAAGTGTGGTAGTATATGGGAGGTGCCACGCACAGTCCACCAATCTCACCAATATAAATTACAAATCTTAACGAAACCCGTGCAGAGGATTCATATTTCGTTTTGGTGTGTTGAATTTTAATTTGGTGGGTTTTGTTGTGGTGAGTTTTGCATGGTGACATTAAGTAAAATGAGTAACATCTAAATTTAAAGTTTATTTCAAATCGATAACATTAGGGTTGAGATATAGCGTACTTATATATGATTTAGGATACACACATAGAAAATTATTGTCGAATCCGGCAATAATTTGAAAATATTTCATGTTAAAATGGATCCACAAATATTATTTTCAAATTATTCATATTACTCAGCTTCATATTACTCAGTATTCTTATGGTTATACTCTAAAATACAATGATTTTAATGTAGGCTTTAAGAACCAACTTAACAGTTGAAAGAACCGAATAAGTTTCTATACCATATAAACAAGAATTACTTTTTTTTAATAATATATTTCGAGGTTTGTCTTCTTTTCTGCTAGATTCACAAAATATAATATCAAATCATTATAAAGATGACACATAGTAGCAGCACCAGACTGCCTGTTCCCTTATTGCCCCCATTGACCATCTCGATCCAATGCCGATGATAGAAAACATCCGTATACGCGCCCAAAAGGCTCTTCGAACCGCAACGTATGCCACCCGATACGATGCCCGTCAATTGTTTGTTGCAGATCATCGGACCGCCAGAGTCACCGCGGCATGAATCCTTCTCAGTGTCGTTGGCGCCGGTCGTGCAAATCATGCCCTCCGTAAAGCCCGGATAATTCTGCTCACACAATTTGCTATCGGCTATGGTGATGTCTACGTACACAACACCCGAAGCATACGGTCCATTCTACGAAGTAAAAACACATTAATACTAGACAGACTCAACACCGAAACACACACACACATTAAAGAGCTGTCCCCATCCGACTACAGTGCAAATCGTTCCCGGCTTTGCCTTGCGATGGATCAGCGGTATTATTCGAATGCCATCATTGTTGTCCGGCACCGGAGACACCAGTCGCAGCACCGCAATATCGTTGCGTCCCTTGCGCACATATTTCTCGTGCGGTATAACTGCCTCCACGTTCATTTCCACGGTGGTCGATGCTTTCTCCAAACGGCTCGGTGTGCCGGCAACGACCAATAAACGGCGTGGTCTTGTGACGCTCTTATTGGAGCTGCAAACGTAAAAATACCAATATGAAATGGGTCCAGCAAATAAAAATCTTTTAGACCCACGAACTCCATGATACAATGCGCTGCGGTCAGTATGAGACGTGATGCAATGATGGTGCCGGCACAGAAGTGATTGTCACCGAAATACGCACGCGACTTTTTGGTTCTTATCGATACCATGTACTTGGAGTAGGTGCCTTTCAAGGGACGATAACCGCCTGCCACCATCATGGTGAAGTCATCATCATCGTAATCTGAATAGTTGGGCACTTTATCATCTTTTTGGTCCCCTGTAAAACTCGGCGAAAATATAGGCGTCACTTGCAGCAATAAAATAAAAACTAGAATTTGAGTTGTTTTTGACATTTCTACTATTCTAAACATCACTTATAAGTCTGACAGAGTATTTGTCATCAAGTTCAAAGCATACTTTGTTTCACGGATTTGTTGAAAGTTTTCTGGGATAATTTTTATAGTATTGAATGAAATATAAATGAGGTTGGCAGAAAAAAAACGTTAGTTGTAACAACCAAGTTCGTTTATTTACAACGGAATTTCTAAGTATTGATGGAACTTTAAATTTATTATTGATAGAATATAAATTGAATAGATTGTAGTCAAAACTAGAACACATTTACTTTTGGCTATCATAACCGATTTACAAGTTGATTAGTCGAAAAAGTAGAAAATATTAATACGCCCTCAAAATTGAAAAATAAAAATTTTATATTTCAATAAATTTACTGTATTTTTTTTACATAATTTGAAAATATTTTTATTAAAAATTATTACAACTTTTCTTTATTTATACAGCCGAAAAATTAGATAAATTACTACATCTGCATTTACTTTTAATGCATTATGTATTTATTTAGGCAAATTACTACATCTGCATTTACTTTTAATGCATTATGTATTTATTTAGGCAAATTACTACATCTGCATTTACTTTTAATGTATTATGTATTTATTTTACTACATCTACATAATTACTACATCTGCATTTACATTTAATGCATTATGTATTTATTTAGGCAAATTACTACATCTGCATTTACTTTTAATGCATTATGTGTTTATTTGAAACAATTTTCAATACTATCAAAATGGTGATTACAAATACTAGTAAAAGTGTTTTACAAATACATTTTGCTGTTGATGAAGCTGGCGACATAGCGAAATATTCAACCTCATCGTCATCTGACGACTTAATGGAATCACAAGTAATTAAATATTTAAATGCTTTGTCTTATATTCTCCGTTGAACTGGTTGTAATTATAAAGGCAAAAGACAAATTCATACTACGGTTTCTACAACATGTAGAAATAAATTTCTAATACATTGTGTTTTAAAATTGAATAAAATAATATAAAATGTATTTAAAAATTGTGAAAAAATAATATATATATAAAGAACAAATACATAATTGCAGCATAGTTTACTACATTAACTTTCTCAGTATAATATATAAATACTTTAGGCATTAACATATTGTGGTTTTGTGTGCAAAAAATCAGCAGTCTCTTTTATTAATAAATATTGTTTGCATGTTTATCTATCTGGTCAGTCCATTCTATACTAATTGTTGCTCTTGTTGACACCGCATTTATTTATTAGCCTTCAGTGATGTGATGGAGTAATAATATGGAATTGTCTGTGTTGCGTGCGATTAGTGTCAATTGTAGTATACCGAGTCTCTATCGTAGTTTTGTCAATATTATTGCTGTCATTGTTGAGGATATTAGTTTGTTGATGGGACAAATACATAAAAGAGATGAATAAAAAAATATTTCGTCGTTGTAGAACGAAAAGTCACCAAATACATTTTAATGAAAAACATAAATTTTGAGTTTGTTGATTAATATTATTAAAAGTAATTGATGCATTTTTAAAGTTAAAATAGCAATTGATAGATTTACATTTTCTAATCATGTGGTAAAAAAATTGAAATCATCTAATTAAAATTGACAGATTTAGAAAGATTTTTGTAAAATAATATTTGGCATTTTTAAAATGTATTTGGTGACTTTTCGTTCTACAACGACGATATTTAGAAAAATAACTCACTCAAGTACATTTAACTGATATCAATATATTTTTAAATAAGTCGTGCTTAGAAACCACCATACAAAATCCACTGGTATAAAATCCTGTCATATAAAATACAGCTGTACAAAATCGAACTATACAAAATTCATCACGCGATAATACTATTTCAATTCAGCTAGATTCGATGCCCTAGTAAAAATTTTGGTAGGGCCATGGTCATGAAGTGATCATGTCATTATTTGAGGTGATCTGAGGTGATATGACGAGGCCCATAATGTCCTTGTAACGCAGTGTCCTGATCATGTATTGACCTCAGGCCATGATCATGTACTGATCGGGCAATTCCCCATTTTAATTTTTACCCGACAATTGCCTTGTCTAAGCCCGAGCATAATAGGGTTTCTCTCATTAAATCTCGATCATTGTCTGATGCTAATTTCGTAATGAGGAACAAATAATGTAGCTATGATCGGGAACATTGACTGTTTAGATAATGTAAACCCTGCTATGGTAAGCATAATAAGGGCATGCAAAGGCAATGATCATATTTTCTCTAATAGGGCTTACCCAACGAAAACCCGACCCAAATTAATTTTTAATTTTATTTAAAAAAAAATACAATAAAAGTGTATTTTATACGGATTTTATTTTTTATACTAAATTGGCTTCGGTCTGCATGGATTTTATACAATATACAATTCCGAAATTTGTGAAAAAGTCCTATTTTGTGGCAAATGGATTTTGGACGAATAGATTTTGTTGAGCTTTTTTAAACATTTTTTATATATGGGTCAAAAATGTCAATCTTGTCACGATGTCTTGTTTGGAGAAAAATCGGCAATTAATATTTAAACTTGATAGTTCAGAAACTATGGGAGACTCCATCGAAATAATTTTGTTCATCGACTGGGAAAACTCCAGGGTTTCAGAATAAAATTGCTTTTGATTTTTAAAATAGTAGGGCGTATACGTAACAGTGATTTGAAAAATATTTTTAACTTTTTCTAAGTTAAATTTATTTTATTTTTTTTAATTGTTATTTTTATTTAAATGCGTCATTACAAAGCTAATATTAGCCATTAGTTTCATTAAAATATGTTAATTAGTTACAGAGATATAAATTATTATCTAAAATAGTACTTTGATGTTTCGAATCGCATAATTTTGTTGGAGCTGAGAAATCAAAAAAACTAAGTACACAGTTAATTTTTACTTTTCGGTCATATCTATCCACAACATTTCATCAAAATCGGAAGACATTGTGCCAAGATTGATATTTCTGACGTGGAATAACCCATATAGGTATTTGTTTCGGCACTTAGTAAAATTGACCTTATTGATTACGATAAAAACAATGCTACCCTGGTAGAAAATTGCCCGATGCACCATCGGGAAATGATCGGGTTTTTCCTATTAGAGAAAATATGATCATTGCATTTGCATGCCCTTATTATGCTTACCATAGCAGGGTTTACATTATCTAAACAGTCAATGTTCCCGATCATAGCTACATTATTTGTTCCTCATAACGAAATTAGCATCAGACAATGATCGAGATTTAATGAGAGAAACCCTATTATGCTCGGGCTCTGACAAAGCAATTGTCGGGTTAATAATAAAATGGGGAATGGCCCGATCAGTACATGATCATGGCCTGAGGTCAGTACATGATCAGGACACTGCGTTACAAGGACATTATGGACCTCGTCATATCCCGATCATCTCAAATAATGACATGATCACTTTATGACCATGACCCTACCAACATTTCTACTAGGGTATGTCGCACTCATACTCAGAAAAATCTTCTTTATATTGATAAATTTCATTCTTTAAACCATTATTCATTGTTTTAAAGAACAATTCATTATATAGATCACTAAAAAAAATCAAATTTATGAATTCATTATCAATTTGAAGAATGGCGTATCAACACATTAATAAAAAAATACATAAGATACAACATAAATGTACGACATATTAAAGAATTTTTTCATATAACCAAATTAAAATCATTATATTTATAATTTCCATATTTTTTTGCCATATTGAGATCACATGTACCAGAAAAAGGAATGAACGCCGAAAATTGAGACACTGTGCATAATGTATATGAAAATTCATTATATTTATGAAATATTCTTCGAATATTTGAATCGTGCGAAACAGACATAATAAATTTTCATTTTTTGCAGTTTTAATTGAGACTGGAAAATAAGAAACCAGTCCAAGAAAAAAAATATAAAATGCAACACAAAGTAGGTAGTAATTTTGTATGATCACATGTGTACATTTGGAATTTTTTTGACCATTCTACACAGTAGAATTCGTAGTTTTTTTTTTTCAATAATTTTTTTTTTTCGAAGAAAAATTTTTTTCAAAGAAATTATTTTTTTCGGAATTTTTTTTTTCGGAGAATTTTTTTTTTCGAAGACTTTTTTTTTCGAAAATTTTTTTTATCGAATTTTTTTTTTTTTCGGATATTTATTTTTAAATCTTTCACTGTTATTTTTTGAATAACATTTTTACAATTTTTTTTTTCGAATTATTTTATAATTTTTTTTTTTTTTTTAAATATTATGAACAAATTCATCAATATGACAATTCAAATTCATTGTATTGAATATTTTGGTCATAGATATAATGAATGCATTCATTAATATGTCATTTAATGTACGGTGGTATCAATATGATGAATCTGGTAGGAAAAAGTTCATAATATTTATGAATAAATTCATCATATTGAAGATTTTTTTTATGTGTACTCAAAAAAAGAAATATACATCATATTGATGAATTCCGTTCTTCAAACCATGATTCATTGTATTGAAGAGCCATTCATAATATTAATGACTAACGACATTAATGTTATGAATGCGATCATGATGAAAGCTTGGTAACTGCCGAAAAAATGTTTTTCAATATGATGAACTGTATGTGAAGAATACGTTTCATCATATTAATGAACAAGAACATAAAATACAAATTATTTTACTTCATATTGAAGAATGCTGTTTTCCAAACCATTTTTCAATCAAAATATTTATTTTTTGATCATTTTTTCCGTACTTCTCAGTTCTCAAGTAGTTCTTGTGTGTTATTTCTTATATAATGCTTACTCGACATGCAAAAATTAGTAAAATTTTTATAATATATTTGTTTATAATTGCAACTTTTTATTAATAAAAAGTTATATTAAAAATTCGATTTTTTTTATAAATGTTTTTTTGAAATTAACTACTATAAAAGATTTCGTAAATATACTTATATTTTATCCATTTTGTCTAAACAGTTAATATGTTCAACCCACTATGCATTATCCAGAGTATTCATAATTGTTACCACAATTTCAATTAATTTGTGCTTTTGAATTTCGATAACTCTCCCATTTTATAGGGTATTATTGACCTTGTTTAGTGGTTATGTGTATTGCTATGTCAAGAGTTCTTGTCAATTGTACCTATATTTTGTGGTACATTTCAACACGTGCCACAAGCAAATAAATCAAGTGTCAATTGTCATGGGCCACATTAGGTGTTGCATCTACAAATTAGCATAATCGGTGACAAATTGTTCCGAGTACTGATTGATTTGCTCGGCACAAAATGTGCTGGATAATTGCTGTGTGTTTGGCATATAGATAATGCTAGATAATTTGAAATACCATTTATTATTATTTTATAAAAATCTACTATTTAAACAAAATATTTTAAACGCAAATTAAACTAGAGATTTGCTTAATATGAATATGCGAAAAATCTAATTTTAATGCAAAGAGCACAGCAAATGTATTCCAACATATTACTGGCCTATTTAAAATCAGATAATAAATATGGCATAAAATATGGGGACTAATAAATTGGGTTAGCATCAAATAGGGAATATGAAATTAGTAATCTTAGATTTGGAATATCAGAAATGTTATATTCAATCAGAAATTTCAAATTGGGATATCAAATCGGGGAAATCCAAAAGGGAGAATTTGAAAAATCTTGTCATGCCAAAAGGTCGAATCTTTTTGTTTTTTCGCCATAATTGTTTACTGTTGCATGATAAAATAGTAGTGTAAAGCAATAAATTGTCTGTTTTCAAAGCAACTATCAATCCCCATCATTATTTAAAAATAATTTTTACGCACATAACAGAAATTCGAAAAATTATTTTTAAATAATGATGCCAATTGATGGGTACTTTAAAAACAAACAATTAATTGCTTTACAGCACTATTTCATATTGTACCAATAAAAAGTTATGGCAAAAAAATTAAAAGATTTGCCCTTTTGGCATGCCAAGATTTTCGTTATGCTAATTGACGAATAAACCAAACTAATAAGCGCATATCGCCGTTTTTTCATGACAATGATGATATTAAAATATCAAATCGAGTATGTCAAGTTTGGAATCGGATTATTAAAATGGGAATATTTAAATTGGAAATATCAAATCGGAAATATTAAATTGGGAATATCAAATTGGGAATATCAAATCTGAATATTAAATTATGAATATTTAATCCGAAATTACAAAACGGGAATATCAAATTGGAAAATTAAATCAAGGATATTAAATCGAGAATATCGGAAATATCAAATTGGGTTTATTAAATCGGGAATATGAAGTCGTGAATACCAAACCTGTAAATTTGAAAATATCTTATGCGAAATATCAAATCGCAATAATAAATCGAGTGTATCAAATCGGAAATATACAATCGGAAATAACAAATCAAGAATTCCAAATTATGAAAATTGTTTATATTAAATCAGGAATAATATATCGGATATACCAAACAAGAATATCAAATCAAATTGGTAATATTAAATATGGTATATTTTCGTTAAGTATATTTTATAAAAATCTTCTATTAAAACAAAATATAGGTATTTCGTCGTTGTAAAACGAAAAGTCACCAAATACATTTTCAAAATGCCAAATACTCATTTACAAAAAAAAATATATATCCGTCAATTTTTAATCGATGATCTTAATTTTTTTACCACATGATAACAAAATGTAAATCTATCAATTGATATTTTAACTTTAAAAATGCATCAATTACTTTTTATAATATTAATCAGCAAACTCGAAATTTAAGTTTTTCATAAAAATATATTTGGTGACTTTTCGTTCTACAACGACGATTTTGAACGCAACCTAAAAAACATATTTGCTTACAATGAATATGCAAAAAAGAAACTCATTTTAATACAACTGCACCGCAAATGTATTCCAACATATTGTTGGCCTATTAAACCAGGTGCCAGTGACCTTTTTATGCAAATATTTACAATGAGGCGAACGAGATGCGGCAAAATAGCAAAAACTCCTGTCGATGTTTTTCCCATATAAAAACAAGTGGCAAAATACCCTAGTTGATATCTTTATCGCCAATGTATGACGCAGGCCAGAACGGATGTGACGAAATGATGCCGGTTTGTATTTCTTTTTTTACTATTCTTCCGACTATCGCATGAAAACGTTTAAAATTGAAAAGAACCCAAGTGAAAGGATGAAAAATGCAAATGTAACGGATGAAAGAAAAGCAGAGACCATTTAGTGGAGACCAGACAGAATAGTTTAGTTTCAGCAATGCGCAGTACACAGAGACATTTTGTAGAGGTTGTTAAACGGTAGGCTGTGCACAGCACTAGGTTGTAATATTTTTATGCGGCACCATATGCAGTCGAGGCTTAATCAACAGTGTGGCAACAAGACAAACTCAACATCATCATCATTATAATCATCTCCAGTTGTAGCATCATCATCAACAGCATCATCAGCAACATAATCAACAGCAACATGAACGCAATAACGTTGAAATCGGAATCGCAAAACCGGAAATAAAACAGGAAAATTAAAAATGTACAAAAGGTGCATCCATCCATCCAACCATCTACCAAAAAGGTGATGTGCACAACAACAAGTAAAACAACAGCAACAAAAAAAAGAAATCATATAAAAACTCGCACCGAGGGCAAAATGCGAAATGAATGCCGTGCAGTGAAAATGTGGCCAACGTTAAAATGAGCCCTGTTTGATGAATTGTTTTGCGTTGTATAACTTTAAGAGTTTTTAAATTAAGTCTCGTATTGATTTTTTCCACTGTTTTTTGTTATTTTACGCGCACAGTCTAGCTGCCTGTCATAAAAGTTGATTTGAAAAATCAAAAATAGAAACTTTTTTAAAACCAATCTCAACAACATGGTGCAAAAAACCATATAAACCCGAAGAAAAAAAAACATAGACAAACAAACAATTACTATTGACTTCGATGGCTTCCAGACGATTTGTTCGTAATCCACATTTGTGCGAAATTCGAATTCCATAAATTAAGACTTCGGTCGCACTACCGCACCTCCCGCCGTCGCTATTTAAAGACTCCACAAAAAGCAATAAACTTCTTTCCGTTGGCAACAAATTCGTTTCCTGCGCCATGAAATTGTTACAACTTTTGTCACTCATCGCGGAAATTCAATCACAATTCGTTGCGAATCAAGAATCCTGTGCATCTTTGGGGTTCACTTCACCCATTTTCATTCCATTCCCTAACTTAAATTAAGGCAGCTTTTGCTAAATTACACTTACTCATCTTTCGCTTGGTTTTTTTTTTGTTCTCCCAAATCTTTGGCAATTGTTCTGCTTACTGTCTATCCATAGATCCCTCTGTTTTTCTGTCTTTTGCCTGTCTGTTTGTCTCCGTCTGCCCGGCTGTCATTCGTTGAGTCTCTCTTCTTTTCGTCTGTAGTGACGTTGAAGACTTATTCCATTAGGGTCTACAATAAATAATGAAATCTGATCACGTTTCCACTCAATTACCTGTTGGATTTGTGTGGCTGTGACTCCATTCGTTACTTGCCTCTTTTTGTTGCCTCTAAATACGGACTGACAATACTGTTGTTTTGTATTGTTTTCGATAAATACTCCCACTGTTGGACGGCGTGTGAAGTTATGAATTACAATTATGGAACTACATTTTGATGTATAAGGTTTTTTTTTTTAATTTCTAATATTGATTCAAAGTATCTACTCAACTAGAAAGTTCTGTATTGATTTAGTTCCGGAATTAACAAATTATACACATACTATATGAACTTCGAGTTATTTACCTCAGAGCCTACACTATTATTTTGAAAAATCAACAGTCCAGAGATATGCGTATTGTATTTTCTCGAGTTCGAATCACAGATCAGGCATGCGTAAATCAGTAAAGAAAAGATGCACTGACATATGGATACAATTTTTCCGAGTGTTTTGAATCTCATTCGATATTTTAAAACAAACAAAAAACAATTAGTTAACACATTCCTGTATTACAGAAATTTTGAACAACCCATTTTGTAGTAAATTTAAAAAATGATGCTCTTTCATTCGAATTTGTTCAAAAATTATTCCAACTGAAAAATAGAATTGCTTGCAAATTCTTTGTTTCGAAGATCAATTATCGATTTTTTAAATTTTCATAAGTATATCGAATTTATATTTTGTATGGAAAACTTGTTAGTCGAAATTTAAAATCTTTATGGTACCTATTTATTTTTCATGCTCAAATAAGTGAACAATTTAAATTAGACTTTCTCCACTCAAGTCGAGAATTGGATTTCATTAGATTGGTCTGTATTTAGTGTTCTCAAAACCGGAAAATAAAACAAAAAAGGCAATTTGTAAAACCAAATCACGTTTCGAATCGCGATTATAAAATTGAGAATATTAAATCGGGAATACCAATTCGGAAATATCAAAACTGGAATATAAAACAAGGAATTTCAAATCGGATGTATTTAATGCCAAATATTAAATCTGGAATATCAAATCTTTAATATCAAATCAAGATTATCAAATCAATTATCAAATCGAATATCTAATCAGGAATATCGAATTGGAGTATCAAATCGAGAATATCAAATTCGGAATACCAAATCAGAAATACAAAATCGGGAATACAAATTGAGAAAATTAAATCGGGAATGTCAATTCGGGAATATCATATCTGGAATATAAAACAAGGAGTAGTAAATCGGCAGTATTTAATCCTAAATAAAAAATCTGGAATATCAAATCAAGAATATAAAACAGAAATAACAAATCGGGAATATCATATTTGAGATACCAAATTGGGAATATATAATTAGGATTACCAAATTAGAAATATTAAATCAGGAATATCAAATGGAGACAATTAAATTGGGAATGTCAATTCAGGAATATCATATCTGGAATATAACACAAGAAGTAGGAAGTCGGAAGTATTTAATCCTAAATAAAAAATCTGGATTATCAGAAAATATTAAATCATAATATCAAATCGGGAATATCACATTTGGAATACCAATTCTCAAATATCAAATCGAGAAAATATTAAAACGAGAATATCAATATCATACTGGAAATACCAAATCGGAAGTTTTCAATACTAAATAATAAATCTGGAATATCAAATCGTCAATATTTGTATTTTGGGAATATTAAATTGGAATAGCAGGAATATCAAATTTGGAGTATCAAACTTGGAATGTGAAATCGTGACTATGAAGTCGGGAATATCTTATTTGGAATATCCAATAGGGAATATCAAATGGGATATCAAATCGGGAAAATCGAATTTGTATTATTAAATTGGGTTTATCAAATCGAAATAATAAATCGGGAACATCAAAAAGAGATATTAAATCAGAAATATCAATTTGGGATATCAAATCGGGAATATCAAATTAGGATTACCAAATCAGAAATATTAAAATAGGCATATCAAATGGAGAATATTAAATCGGGAATATCAATTCAGGAATATCATATCTGGAATATGCAACAAGGAGTAGTAGATCGGAAGTATTTAATCCCAAATCAAAAATCTGGAATATCAAATCGGGATTATCAAAAAAAAGAAATTGAATTGTATTATCAAATCGGGAATATAAAATAGGGAATACCAATTCTAAAATATAAATTAGTGAAAATATTAAACCGGGAATATCAATATCATACATAAAATATAAAACTTTGAATACCAAATCGGAAGTATTTAATTCTAAATATTAAATCTAGAATAATAAATCGGGAATTTTTATATTTTGGAAATATCGGGAATATTAAATTGGAATATCAGCAATATCAAATTCTGATTATCAAACATGGAATGTTAAATCGTGAATATGAAGTCGAGAATATCATATTTAGAAAAATAAATAGGGCATATCAAAGGGAATATCAAATCGGGAAAATCAAATTTGTATTTATCAATTGAGGTTTATCAAATCGAAATAGTAAATTGGGAATATCAAAAGGAGATATCAAATCAGCAATGTTAAATTGAAAATATCAAGTCGGAAAACCAAATCAAAAATATCAATATGGTTATCACATCGGGTATATGAATATATGAAATTGAAATTTCAAATCGGAAATACCAAATTGTAAAATCAAAACGAGAATTTTAAATCGGTATTTTCTAACCCGAAACATTTGGAATATAAAATCAGATATCGTTATTAAAATTCTAAAACTTTTAAATTTTAAAGAAGAATTAAAAGGGTTTTTTGAGGTACTCTTTTGGAAGAGTGCATTAACATAGAATTAAAATTTATATATATAAAAATGATAAAAGACCTTTTCGATGGCTTTTAAGACTAATTACTGAATAAACTTACGATACTGATGAATTTGATATAGTAATTTTAATTATCTATGTTGTTAGAGCACTATTTTGTATACTGTATAAATTCATAAATATGAAGACGCGTAGAGGAAACATATATCCAGCAGTCCAGTTATCAGTTTGTGCGAATTTTCAACTGCCTGTCTGGCTGTCAGCAGACATTAAATGGCTATTGTTTTATTTGGCGTCGATAACAACCAACCATTGCCATATAATTGTTATCAGCCTTCTTCTGAAATAAGCCCCCTACTACAATGGCTGCTAAGATTTTCGTCTAGCCACTCGTTGCCATTAGTCATGGCCGGAAACGGAAGTGGTAGCATAGTAAATCAAATCAGATGCTTGTTATTTCTGAGGGAACAAATGAATGAATGAAAACAGATTGACAGACATGATAGCCGGGCGAATAATTGTTGAATGCGCCGATCAACAAGAGCCGCTTAATTGGCTGGTTGGATGATAAATTTAATTAGTATTTATAACACAGGCTCCGCCGCAGACATTTTGTGAAGAAACTGCAGAAGAATACGTTGTATGCATTTTCAGTTTTTTCGTGAATAGTATGAGGATGGGAATGCGAATGAAAATGAAAATGGGGCAAGAAATGGGCTGGGCTGGAATAAAACAGAATCTGTTAGAAGGAGGCTTGCGCGTAAATCCATAAAAATTATTCAACTTGAAGGATGTATGATAATTTCCGGCGGAAGAGTAATCAAAAATCGCTTAGACGAACACTGAATGAAACTGATGTGGGGTGCTGATGTTCTACTCATCGTCGTCGTAGTCGTCGTGGCGCGTGTTGTAAGTGTATCCTGTGTATGCAGCGTATCCTGTGTTTGTGCAACACCTGTGCCACACATTTTGTCACACTCACTGACTACTTCATCATACAGTTTTTCTGTTTTTTTTTTTAAATTTTTATTCTGCTCACTTCGTTTGAAAGGCGCGCGGAAATGAGCACATGGCGGATGCATATGAACGGAGTCTCTTAAAATTCCGTGCAATGCAAATTTGATTCGTTTTTAATTTAATTTGCGACAATCGTAGAACTTTATAAATTGAAAATAAAACCAATTGATATTTTGAAGAATTATTATTGGAGATTTTTATTACAATTGAAATTGATTATTGTAGGTGTCTTTTAATAAACAGTAATACAATTAAACCAATTTTAAAATACTAAAATAATATGTTCTGAAAAGTTTTCATGATTGTATTCACTCAGTTGTCTTTTTTTAGCAATCACTTTATGGTTTTAGCAATCACTTTATGGTTTTCAAAATTACAATTATTGGTAAATCTACTTGAAGATCGTCTCAGAAATTTATAATCTACACCATTAACAAATGTTGTTCAGAAAAAATAAATTGAAAGTCATAAGATCCATTTGAAATTCAAAAGACATTATTTAAAATTCAAAATTTCCCATTTGAATTTCAAGAGACTTCAATTAAAATTCAGAATTTCCGTGAATTTTAAATGGAAATTTCTGAATTTCAAATGTAAATTTCCGAATTTCAAATGGAAATTTTTGAATTTCAAATGAAAACTACAGAATTTTAAGTGCAAAAAACCTGAATTTCAAATGAAAATTTCTAATTTTAAATGAAAATTTTCGAATTTCAAATGGAAATTTCTGAATATCTGATGGAAACTTCTGAATTTCAAATGCAAAATTTCTAAATTTCAAATGTAAATTTCTGAATTTCAAATGAAAATTTCTGAATTTCAAATGAAAATTTCTGAATATCAAATTAAATTTTCTGAATTTTAAATGGAAATTTCTGATTTTCAATTACTGTCATTTGGATTTTAAATGGAAATTTCTGAATTTCAATTGATGTCATTTGAATTTCAAATGGAATTTCTGATTTTCAACTGATGTCTTTTGAATTTCAAATGGAAATTTCTGAATTTCAAATGATATCTTTTGAATTTCAAATATAAATTTCAATTGATGTCTTTTAAATTTTAAAATTTCTGTTATTTTTATGTTATTTGAATTTCAAATGGAAATTCTGAATTTTAATTGATGTCTTTTGAATTTCAAACGGAATTTCTAAATTTGAATTGATTTATGTCTTTTGAATTTCGAATGGATTTTCTGAATTTTAATTGATGTCTTTTGAATTTCAAATGGAATTTCTGAAATGCAATTTATTTATTTGAATTTCAAATGTAAATTTTGTTTTAATTGATGTCTTTTGAATTTCAAATGGTTTTTCTAAATTTGAATTGATGTCTTTTGAATTTCAAATGGAATTTCTGAATTTCGATAAGAGTCTTACTAAAAGAGTTTGAAGCCGGCATTAGATTTGAAACGTTAGCATTTGAATTACGATTTGGATATTGACACTAGTGATAATATTAACTACAATTTTTTTAAAATTTTGTTTTCGAAAAAAAAAAAATTCTAAATTTTTTTTTTGTTTTTTTTATATTCTTTTTTATTTTTAATTTTATTATTTTTTTTTGGAATTTTTGTTTTCAAACATTTTTTTTTTTAATTTTGTTTTTCTATATTTTTTTTTTGTTTTTTTTATTTTATTTTTGTTTTTAATTTTATTAATTTTTTTTAGATTTTTTTTTTAATTTTTGTTTTCAAAAAAATTTTTTTTTTCGAAAACAAAATTTTTTTCGGACAAATTTTTTATATTCGAAATTTTTTTTTCTAAAATAAATTTTTTTCGAAAACAATTTTTTTTTTTTTTTTTTTTTACAACAACAATTTTTTCGAAACATTTTTTTTATGAAAATTCGTAAAAAAATGTTCATCAATGAATGACTAAGTTCATATATATAATGAATGTATTCATCAATATATTATTTATTGAACGGTGGTATCAATATGATGAATCTGGTAGGAAAAAGTTCATAATATTTATGAATAATTCATCATATTGATGAATTTTTTGTACTGTGATCCACAGTACTTCTCTGACTGCTGTGTACCTTATGACATTAAAAACATTAAATTTAAATTAAAATTACAGACCTATGGGTTCAAATAAAAAACATAATTTTTCGCCTATATGTTTTAATTTATTTTTTGCGTTTTTGAAGTAGTACAACCTTAAATTCCTTTCTCTTATGTTACATTAGCTATTTTAATATCTTTATTATGCTGATTTATTCACTGACAGGTAAAACACTTTTGTTCTAATAAATGGCTTTTCATTCGCGGCTACTATATTAACTGAAGTAACATGAAAATTACTTCCTTTGTTGAAGCCATAAAATGTAAACTTCAGAATTGTAATAAATATTCAAGAAAGATGATATTTTAGGTTACCACGATACAGTCTGCAATTAAACAACCTCCAGTGAAATAATACGTAAAAATATTTACTCCAGAAAATATAATTTCAAAAAATACTTATTTCAAGACTACATACATTAAATTTAAATAAAAGAACAACCACTCAAAATTTCGTGGGAATTTATATTATTGATTTAAAATATTATTATTGATTTTAACATAATATACAATGCTTAAAATGTTATTGCTTCTAGAAAACAAAATTAAACAATTCCAAGCTAAATTGGATTTAAGGACTGCGTCGAATAAAATTGTCCACTACATAAATGAAAAAATCTAGAAATCTAGTAATCGAATTTTTATAGAATAAAATATTTTATTTTGCAAATTATTTTTAGATTTAAAAAAAAATATATAAAAAACCAGAAATTAATATTTTTTAATAAAAAGTTTTAATTTTTCCGGAACCCCTTCCATTAATGTTGTAATGGTAGTGTCCGACACCCTCACAGCTGCTGAAAACCACAAAGGGCCCCTTTATTTGTTGTCTTCATCTCCCTTTTTACTAAAGCCCAGTATCTCTCAATCGGCCTGAGTTCTGGACAGTTTGGTGGATTGGCTTCTCTAGGCACCAAAATCCTGCATTTTGTTAGATCCACTCTAAGGCCGTTTTGCTGTAGTGCCATGAAGCGAGGTCAGGCCAAAAAAATGTGGACACTTCATGTTGGCGTAAAAATGGAAGCAATCTCTTTTGCAAGCATTCCTTCACATATATTTCGCTATTAATTGTACCCGATGTCACGAATGAGCTGCTCCTTTTTCCACAACTGCAAATTGCCTGCCAAACAAGGAATTTCTTTGGGAATTTTGTCATTTTTTTTTTGATTTGAACTTTTCAGCGACATTTCCTCGAGAATCGGCTGTATAAAATTCCTGCCCAGGTAGCTGAGAAAAGTTCGCTAAAACATAAGTTTCGTCGTCCATTATGCAGCAATCGAATTTTTTAAAAACAAATCTTGGTTCAGATTTTTAGCTCGTTGTTTTGCGGTATCATTCTTGACGGCATTTCTATCCGGAACATTTTGGACCTTGTACGTCTTCAGCCAAGCTTCTTTCTTAGTCCTGCGCACGAATGATTCTGAGCAATCCGCCTTTCTCGCCAATTTCCTTTCGGATATGGTTGGATCTTTCTTTAAAATATTCACAACCTTCTTAGACTTTTCACGATCATGTGGGCCTTTTTTTTACCAGAACCTTTCTTCCGATCAATACTCAGGTCTTCCTTAAAGCGGTTGATAACGCGAGAAATGGTCTTAGGGTTAGCCCCTACCTCCTTGGCAATTTTTTCAAAAGACCAACTAGGTTGTTTTTGAAAAATTTTAATTTGCCATTATCGCGTTAAATAAATTTTGTATTGACTATAACTGACACAAATTATTTTCTGCCATTTAATTCAGAGCTACTATGATCAAATTTTTTTAATTTGAATCTTGCAATAGCACATTATGGGAAGATATGTAACGGACACTTTTATTCGACGCAGTCCTTAGTAAAAATCGTATAGACATTAGACTGACAATGGAAAATCATGATTTCGTATTAAGAGAAGGTCACCCCCTTGAAATGCTCTATTGAATGCGAAAGTCGATGTGGAGAATTTTCAGCGAAATCCGAATATGGAATATGGACCCGCCGGGACCTCGAAGTAGGCGTTTTCGTACCTAAATCGATAATTTCAAATTGTATTGAAAGCATTAAACTAAAAAAAGGGATCTAAAAATTCCTAACATCGATTTTCTCATTCAATAGAGCATTTCTAGGGGGTGATCTTTAAAATCCAACTCGATGATTTTTTTTCATACTAAGTCATTGTCAGTCTAATGGACATAGACTGATATGCTTGTTGGTTTTCCAATCAAGAATTCATCAACCCTATAAAATGCTCTATTGATGAGCAAATTGCTGTGGAGAATTTTTAGCGAAATCCTAATATGGGAAATGGATCCCAAAAATGAGCAAAATGAAACAATGGAAAATGGTACCTCCAATCTCGCGTTTTGATACTCAGTCTGTCTTTAAAATTCCTAAAAATTGGCGTCACATGTCCTAGTAGAAATTTACACTATAAGGGTAGACATGATCATGTTCGTCATGTATTTGATCGGGTTTTATCAATTAAAAATTCCATGATCAGTTCCTTATCATGACCTTATTTGAATTTTTCTACGGTGATCGGGACTAAAAAGCCGGTCGGGCCCGTCTATGGAATACCCTACACATGGGTGTGGATATTAATGTGGGAATTATTATACCCCGACCAGTTAAGAACAAGATGAACAAGATCATGTATGCTCTAATAGAATAAAATTCAACTAGGAATTTTAATAAAGTATTTATTTAAGGTTTGGGCAAATTTGTGTTATTTTGCCACAATTTATAATTTCTTTAAAATAAAAACCCTATACAGGCTACTGTATAATATTTAAAATTAATTTTAACGATTATAAATCACTCAACAAATTAAATATGCATTTAATTGTAACAAATGCTATTACTCTATTAAATCCCATCATTTGTTAATGGTGCAAATAAAACAAGTAATGCGAATATCGACGCGATGCATATTTTGTGATTGCAGGCAGCTCTAAATTAAATATTGTGTGAATCTAATAAATTTGAAAACAAAACACAAAAACAATTACAACAATAGTAAAAATAATAATAATAGCAATGTTTTGGGCAACAAATTGAGTAAATTTATCGCCACAACCAACCAAATATTGGATTTTTGGGCAGCATCAAAATTAATTGCAAATAAATTCAACGCCGCCAAACTGATGATGCCAAAAACTAATCCTTAAACGATGAGCACGTTCGTTCGTGTGCCGATAAGGCACCGTCGAAAGGACGAAACAACAATATAAATTTTGGCTAAAATGCAACTAAACAATATTTCAAAATTCAAATACGATTTAGCGGCTTAACAAACAAACTGAACTAAACTAATCTAAATGGATTAAGTGAGAAAATATAAAAAAATTAAATTTTAAAATAAAAATAAAATATGCACACTTGAGATGCTACGTATATTTTGTGCGAAAATTCACTGATAGAATGAAAAATTTACAAAAATATGTTTCTATTGTTTTCATAGACTTTGGCGCTATTTTTGCAAAAATAAACCGCCAACAATCACAGATAACTATGAAAGTTTTTCACACATGCAGCTGCTGCTCAGATTGTCAACTAAAACAACATCAATGCCTGCGGTAAATACACGCAGACAAAAATGTGATTGCGACAAGCAACAATGATTGTTGCAGTCATTTTATGGATGCTGGGATTTATATTGTTTGGTACTACCATAACCGAATATTAGAAAACATTATGACAAGCATTTAATGATTTTTAAAATCATTTTTAATTTTTATTTTGTGTTTGTTTATATTGTGTGTAATTATAATTGATGATCATAACTAGTTGTCAATATCATTTTACTAATTGATATCATATTATGATTTAATTATATGATCATAATAGCTAATTATTGTGGAAAATTCCAATTAATGATTATAACTAGTTGTCATAATCATTACCAATTCTACTAAAAGATTGTGCCATTCATTTAATGATTTCTAAAATCATAGAAAATTTAAATTTTATGTGAATGCATTTTTTATCATTTAATAAATCATTGAAAGAAAATTGTTTGAATTATACATGTTCCTATTAATGTTAGTGCTACAAACATATCTTAATGATTGTCACAAACATATTCTCACTTTTAATACATTGCCACAATCATGTTCTGACTTTTGGTTGTTTCGATGATATTTTTTTCTCTGCGTGCAAATGTGGGGGGCACGTCAAACAAAAACACACACGTGGCGCTGAAAACATGCGAAGGCTCAGCGTCACACACTGAGCATTGTGCAAACAATGCGGCGAACGGCATCAGCCGACAGGCGGTCGGGAGGTCGGGAGGTCGTCAGAAAAGCAGTCGGTATTATGTATGTTGTCGCCATTGCAAGTGGAATTGAAGTGGAATTATTCATGGGATTCGCTTCGTTTGAAATGCATTTTTCTCGACGTGACTGCAAGAATCAACAACACACAGTGACTGCAGCTGAGTGGCATCAATGGTGGCAGAAACGGCAGGCGGTACCGTTTGGGGCTGTTATGACATGAAAAGGTCATCCACTTTGTGTCACCTGTAATTTAGCAACTGAAACACTGAACAAAAATTTTATTTAATTTTTTTTTTCTCGAATCAATTTATTTTAATTTGTACTACAAAAAAAAATTATATAAAAAATGTATTTTTTAATTTATACTAAATATAAAAATATCTACAAATAATTTAAAAATTGTAATAAATACATTTTTGTACTAAAAAAAATACCAACTGTACTAAAAATACAAATTTGTACTAAATATATAAATTTGTACTAAAAATACAAAATTGTACCAAAAATACAAATTAGTGCTAAAAATACAAATTTGTAATAAAAATATAAATTTGTGCTAAAAATGAAAATTTATACTACAAATACAAATTAGTATTAAAAATACCAATTTGTACTAAAAATACAAATGTGTACTAAAACAAAAATATATTTTTAAATTTATACTAAATACAAAAATGTTTACAAATAATTAAAAAATTGTACTAAATACATTTTTGTACTAAAAAAAATACCAATCTCTACTAAAATTACAAATTTGTACTAAATATATAAATTTGAACTAAAAATAAGTACTAAAAACACAAATTTGTACTGATAATACAAATTAGTGCTAAAAAAAAAACTTGTACTAAAAATATAAATTTGTAATAAAAATAGAAATGTGTATAAAAAAAAAGAAATTTGTACTAAAAATACAAATTTGTACTAAAAATACAAATGTGTACTAAAAATTCAAATTTGCACTAAAAATACAAATTTGTACTAAAAATAAAAATTTGTACTAAAAATACAAATTTATACTAAAAATACAAATTAGTACTAAAACAAAAATTTGTACTAAAATACAAATTTGTAATAAAAATACAAATGTGTGCAAAAAAGTACAAATTTGAACTAAAAATACAAATTTGTACTAAAAATACAAATGTGTACTAAAAATTCAAATTTGCACTAAAAATACAAATTTGTACTAAAAATAAAAATTTGTACTAAAAATACAAATGTATACTAAAAATACAAATTAGTACTAAAACAAAAATTTGTACTAAAATACAAATTTGTAATAAAAATACAAATGTGTGCAAAAAAGTACAAATTTGAACTAAAAATACAAATTAGTACTAAAAATACAAAGTTGTACTAAAAATAAAAATTTGTACTAAAAATACAAATTTATACTAAAAATACAAATTAGTACTAAAACAAAAATTTGTACTAAAATACAAATTTGTAATAAAAATACAAATGTGTGCAAAAAAGTACAAATTTGAACTAAAAATACAAATTAGTACTAAAAATACAAAGTTGTACTAAAAATACAAATTAGTACTAAAAAAAAAATGTATACTAAAAATACAAATTTGTAATAAAAACACAAATATGTATAAAAAAAATACAAATGTGTACTAAAAATACAAATTTGCACTAAAAATACAAATTTGTACTAAAAATAAAAATTTGTACTAAAAATACAAATTTATACTAAAAATACAAATTTGTACTAAAAATACAAATTTGGCGCTAGGTCAATGAAACTTCGAAGTTAGATTGCATTTATATCTACGCTGTCTGGTATTAAAATTGGACATAATCAGTTGATGGTAACGTGACCATCAACGACCACCTATATTCAAATACTTCATAAAAAACTAAAATCTATTGGTGATTTTGCTTTATACCCTACATAAAAATGTCCCATATGACCAAACGTACCTTACTGGTTTTTCTATTGCAGTGTAAAACATATCAACTGCAAATAAATTTATTTAAAAACTATTTTATTCACACAAATGCCGGCACTCACACTGTAGAAATAATATTTTTATATTATTTTGTATTTTATTTGCTATGCGCTGGCAGTATGAATGAATGAAAAACTTATCAATTATTCAAAAACGCATGAAAATCCACTCTACAATTCAATTGCCAGAGAGTCGGAGAGACTGCACGCGGGCACGAAAACCTTTCAGACGAGACGAGGCTTTATTTTGCATTTTCTCAATTTTTATGCATTTCTGATGCAGCAGCAGCAACAACGAGTGACAACATATGCATTATCGGCGGCAGGCAGACGGCAGCAACAAATGCAAAATTTTAAAACATACGCATTTGCAAAAAGGCTTTAACGCGTTATCGCATAAGTCAGCAGTGCATTAACGAGTGATTGTCGACAACAACAGCAGCAGCAGGAGCAGCATCAACGGCGACAGCAACAGTAATAATGCTGTTATCACACAGCTCCGACAACAATGTGTCACAAACTGCAAATAATAATAAAAATTTTGTGATTTTTGGCGCATAGTTTGTAATGCAAATTGAATCATAAAAAAATTAAATAAAAATGGTAAAAAGTTTTTTTAGTTTATTCTATTAAAGCACCTCCTACAATTTAAGCATTTTTTTCTCCATTCTTTGAAAAGTTTTTTGAACAAACAACAGCTGTTGAGGCGGCGTAATCACTACGAAAAGTTCGGAGTTACTTACAGCAAGTTGGTCGGCGCATCTTGTAACATGTTCGGGTCCAATGCGTTGACGCTGACCTTTTTTTTTGTTTTGTTACTTCCAGGGCTGGAGTGGCATGGAAATTGCTATCAAAATTTTCATTTCAATCGAACTAAAAAAATGTATTTCTACTCCATCGATATTTATAAAGCTATTTGTCTGTCAGTCTGTCTTTCAGCATCACGTCTAAACCGCTGAAACGATTTAATTGAAATTTTGCACTAGGATACTGAGGGGGAGCGGGACTGGACAAGGGGCGTGACACCTCTCATATAACCTAAACTTTCAAAAGACATAACTCGGCACTTAGAATAGCTATGAACATGAAACAAAAAACTCAAATACAAAAAAAAAACAAAAGCAAAGAGACAAAAAAGCAAAAGTACAAACACAAAAACACAATAGCATAAAACAAAAGCAATAACACTAAAAAACAGCAAAATCAAAAACACAAAAATAAAAGTAAAAACAGAAGCAAATACACAAAAAATGAAAAAAAAAACAAACGCTAAACATAAAAACACAATAAGAGAACTCAAAAGCAAAAACACAAAAACAAAAGCAAAAACCAAAAAACATGAGCAAAAATACAATAGTAAACACAAACACAAATGCAAATACACAAAAGCAAAAAAAAAACTAAATCTAAACCACGTAAAAACATAAAACCAAAAAAACAGAAATAAAATTAAAGACGCAAAACCACAAAATCAAAAACACAAAAGCAAAAACAGAGAAATAAAAGTAATAATAATAATAATAATAATAATAATAATAATAATAAAAAAGCAAAAATATAAAAAAAAAAAAACAAATATACAAATACAAAATTGAAAACACAAAAAGGTAAAAACACAAAGGTAAAAACAACAAAAAAAAACAAAATAAAAATCGAAAAAGCAAAAACAAAAACTTAAAATTTAAAACACAAAAGCAAAACACAAAAAATTAGCAAAAGCAAAAAGTCAATCTCAAAATTAAAATTAAAAGCAACAAAAGAAGCAGCCAAATAAACGAAATTCAATAACGGAAAAATTAAAACCAAAAGAATAGCAAAAACAAATGCAAAACCAAAATGGAAAAAACAAAAAAGGCTAAAACATAATAAAAATAAAGGCAAAAAACGAATCAAACAACCACAAAATGGATTTAAAAAAATAAATAAAAAAACCCCGTTTCGCAGCACGGTTACGAAATACTAGTTTACAAATATTCAAAATAGATCAATTGTTAATCAGAAATTACATTTGATTTTCAGATTATACTATTAATCAATATGCATAACTTTCCATTTGTAATTCAGAAAATATCAGTTGAAATTCATAATTTTCATTCAGAATATTTTCAATTTATATTTCTGAATTTCAAATATAAATTTTTAATTAGAATTAATGCATTTTGAATTCCAAAAGGTGTTTCTGAATTACAATTGACTTTTGAATTTAAAATAGAATTTCTCTCTTTTGAATAGAAATTGAATATCTATTAAATTAATTCGCAATTCTTTATGAAAAAATAATCTGAAATAAAACAAAATGTAACAAAATGTATAATAAATGTTTTTAAATGTATAAAAAACAAACAGAAAAAATGTATTTTAAATAAACATTTTAGTATTAATTTTTTCATAGGCCCCATTAGTCTTGTAAATAGGCCTTCTACGTTTAACCGGAATTTCCTGATTAGTATTTCTTTTATAAATTTCTCAAATTCTGTTTAATTATGTTTTATGAATTTTATTCTTTAAGAATTTATATTTTTTATCGATCGGCCCATCCATGAAGCTCGACTGGCTCATATGGTCAGTCCGCCCCTGATTACTTCTCATACACTACTTAAGTTTTTTTATATAATTTTTTCTTGCTAATGCGGTTGCTTTAAGCATCTATAGTATGCTCAAGAAAAGAACAAATAATAAAAAAAACATAGGAAAATTTACTTGACTCGACTTTCTTTGACTTCGGATAATCGCTTCGAAAGTTTTTGTGAACTTAAGGAACCACTTAAGAAGTCGTTAAATAATCAATGAATAAAGATTTGCTGCGACTAAAGCGACTTGAGCTCTTAGATCTTTTGATTGTTTCTGTTTTGTAGAGGTTTTGTTTTTTTTAATAATATATATTAAGATTTATGTAGTTTATTTATGTAGTTTATAACATAATAATCTATGTTATTTTTTAAGATAATTTTTCTAATTGCATATTTTTGCTAAAAAGAGCTATCAACACAAACTGACAATTACAACATCGTTCAGTCAAATGTCAAAATAGTTGCGACTTAAACTAGAACTGTCAGCAACCTTGTTTTCCACGTTCTAGCTGTGACAGACTGACTGACCGCAACGTGATTCTTGTAGCTTTTAAATGTCACTCAATGTCTGTTTGTCCGTCTGTCATACAACAATCACAATACAACTGCCAACTGGAAACAAATTCCACAACCACGAAGTACAAATAAACAAACGTGCAATCAGCATTGAGATCACGTAAGGAATTGAATTTGTGTTTTTTATATTCATGATATTTTTTATATATATATATTGTAGATGATTTTTTCATATTTCATTTAAACGCAAACAAGTGGACAACGAAGTACATGGTATTAGAACTGCAGAAATTGCAGGAACTGCAACAACAAAAACTCCATCACATGACAATCAACAACTAAACTGTTGGCAGCATTTTTTGTTTTTCAATGAGACCCCCATTAGGTACAAAAATCATAAGCAAATCAAGATTTATCAAAAAAATACATAAATATTATAAAAATTTATAGAAGATACTATTCAAATAAAAGTATTCAATAAGCATTTAAAAATCAAATATTAAACCCGGTTTCATATTATAGAACTGTTGTTACATATATTTAGCGTATTCACAGTTGTTTGTATTTTAGTTTGTATTTTAGTGGTATTCGTGGTATTCGTACCATGTAGTATATATACGATACAATTACACAGAAAAGTCAATTTGTTGTTGCATCCCTTATAAAAGTAAAATACCACAAGTATTGTAGCCCTGAGTCATGGTTTTTGGTGTCGTATTTTCTGAAAAGAAGAAAATTGTAGACTTGAATATTAAAAGTGCACATAAAGTACTAATTTATTTGCCTTTCTTTTAAAATCAAGGAATTTTTATGATATTTTGAGAAAATCTCTAATTTATAAGAATCACCTGCATTTATATGACGAAACATTTGAACAAGCAGAAAAGTGGTGCTCACAGTTTAATTGCTTTGCTGTCGTAATCATACAATGTAGTACCAATACCATGAAACTGTGAATACGCTAATTTACGTTTTTACGTTCAAACCACTAAATTTCGTGAAAAAGTAACGTCGCAAACCATAAAATTGATAAGTCGCAAAAGTTTAAAGTTTTTTTTATGCCTATTATTAACATTTATTTAGTGCACTTTTTTCTATGTCGTTGAGTAAAACATAAAGAAATGCATTAAAACTATCCACAAATTCCATATTTTCGAATCAAAACTAGCTAATTTCATGTTTAAATCCCTTAAATCTTTCAGATTATTGTACACTGAATTGGGGAATAAGTTAAAGAAAATATTAAATTTGTTTGTTTACGGAATCTTATTAGACAGAACTATTTTAAATTTACGTTTGCTTAATACAGGTTTTTCATGTTTTTCCCAAAATGCTTTGTCATGGACAATTTTGATTCACAGCAGGTCTAATTCCATATGCAGAATTCGCTTAAAATTGTACACCAAATGAATATTTGAAGGGTCAACCTTTTCTCGATTTCGATGTCATATACTGTAATGTTACACGTTACATATTATCATTTTTTTTGGCCTTTTTCAGGTTTCCATCGAAAAAGAATTGAAAGTTAAATAGAAAACTGTTATTTGATTTTACAGATTATAAAAACTGTATTGAACAAATTTAAACCAAATGAAAGTTGGTGTACGTATTTTTATCTTGTGATGATAGCATCATCATATTTTTGGTATTTCCTAAGAGGTCATCGTGGCAGACACTTGAGTACGAGTCACTCGCATACAATTGCGAAAAATGAAGCACGAACCGTGTTACTGACACACTCCACTCGACGACTCCACGGTGCTGATGATGAGCTGCGGTCTGTGCTGAGATTCTCGACAAATAAAAATGTAAATGGCGAAAAAACTAAAAACATATATAGTGCAGAGATTCTGTCGAGGACAGAGGACTTTCATGATGGCATTTATGTGTTGTAATGAATATTAGATTAAAAATGCAAAAGCGAGGGCATTTATGGAAATGAAAACAACAAATGGAGTGCAATTAGCCAGGGGATTCATTTGGAAATGGGAAAATTTGTATAGAAAAAATAACATGAAATAAAATAAAGAAATCTGAACAATAAAAAAAAAATGGAAGAATTTTTAAAGCAACGGAGCTCTACTCAATTAACGTTTGTTTATTGAGTTATTATAATGAATTTCTGGTTTTATTGAAATTTCACAACTTATTTTATTTTTCAATTAAAAGCTATATTTTAAATTCTGAATTCTTATTCTTAAAATTCAATTTTTCACTAAAAATTCAATTATTCACTAAAAATTCAATTTTTCACTAAAAATTCCATTTTTCACTAAAAATTCAATTTTTCACTAAAAATTCCATTTTTCACTAAAAATTCAATTTTTCACTAAAAATTCCATTTTTCACTAAAAATTCAATTTTTTACTAAAAATTCAATTTTTCACTGAAAATTCATTTTTTCACTAAAAATTCAATTTTTCACTAAAAATTCAATTTTTCACTAAAAATTCATTATTTCACTAAAATTTCAATTTGTCACTACAAAATTCAATTTTTCACTATATTCAATTTTTCACTAAATTCAAATTTTCACTAAAAAAATTCAAATTTTCTTTAAAAATTAAATTTTTCACTAAAATAAATTTTCCACTAAAAATTCAATTTTTCACAAAAAATTCAATTTTTCACTAAAAATTCAAATTTTCACTTAAAATTCATTTTTTGACTAAAAATTCAAATTTTCACTTAAAATTCAATTATTCACTAAAAATATAATTTTTTACTAAAAATTCAATTTTAACTAAAAATTCAATTTCTCACTAAAAATTCAATTTTTCACTAAACATTAAATTTTTCACTAAATATGAAATATTTCACTAAAAATTAAATTTTTGACTTAAAATTCAACTTTTCACTAAAAATTCCATTTTTCATTAAAAATTCAATTTTTCACTAAAAATTTAATTTTTCATTAAAAATTAATTTTTTCACTAAAAATTCTTTTTTTTTCACTAAAATTTCAATTTTTACTGAAAATTAAATTTTTCACTAAAAATTTAAATTTTCACCAAAAATTCAATTTTTCACGTCAAAAATATCAGCATTCTGAATGTTTGTATTTTTTTCCGAATAATTTCTAAGAAAACTACTTTATTATTTATAAGTATAATTTTGACTGCAATACTCTTCAAGGTCCACTTTTAAGTGTGAACGCAAAACTATTATTTATGCGTATAATCTATGAAGTACAAAGTCATTTTCTTTCCTGCAACTGGTCACGTTCGCAATGCCGGAAAACACTTCAAATACTCCATGTTACATATGAATGTTCAATAAAATATCACCCATGCATTTACTTTTGCAATTTGCATAGTTTTTGTCGAACTTCGGACAACTGCTGATGCCTGATGCACTGGTCTAGACGCATAGCTCGAACTGAATGTGTGCGCCTTCCGGAAAAGTCATAAAATATCGTCACCTACGCGCATTCCCAAGCACCCGAAGTAAATCAAGTTATTTTTATGTGAAGTGAAAATATTATCCTTGAATATGCAGCAAAAACTTACCCAATATGTTTCCAGTAACTTTACGAAATCGATGCATCAACTGAGTGAAATCATAAATTGTCTATAAATCAGCTACCGTTTAAGGAATAAATTTAAAAATTATGGCAGCTGTTGTTTTATGGAAAATTGTATTTTCTATTTAAGTTATTGTGCAAGGAATATGTTGTTATTTTTAAAAGTAATTTAATAAAGGTTTCTTTGAAGTTGCATTTGTTGTGTATGCTTGTTTGAAGGAAACGACTTAAGGAATTTCACTTTTAAATATGCCATCTGGAATTCGGTTCTTGTTTTTATTTTCTACACATATTTATCCTTGAAAGTTGTGAGGAATTTTGTGAAACTTTTACAAGTAGACAACATATTCAATATGACATGTATGAGAGCAGATATATGGCATTCTCTGTTCAAGTAAATACATTAATTTTTAATAATGCGCTGACTGTAAAATATATTAACAAAGAACATTCAGAATCGTATAAAGAACATCGACGTCTCATAAGAAAACATTCACTTTTGAATTTTCTTACACAGTATGCTATTCGTTTCGATATTGCTACGAGAACAGTGCAAGAAGATGTAGAATTCAAACGAAATCGGAAATTTTATCGTAGCAATATCGAGGGTTAAATTAGTGATACATGGTAGGTAGATACGTTCTGTCAAAATTTTATCGATACGAAAGTTCCCAACAGATATCTGCACAAATGTATTGAATTTCCCCCTGCAAAATATGCACTACTGCACTCTACAGTATTGAGCGCATTTTGCAATGAAAGTCTACTGTATTATAGTGATGTCTCCTCCATCGACATCGCTTCACTGCAGTACTTGTTTCATTGCAGTACTTGTTTCATTGGCATTTTTTCAAGACATTCAATGTTTTGAAAAATAAAACCAAAAACTGTTGTTGCAGTGACAGTAGTGTCAGTGCAGCCAATACAGTGGGTGCAGTGAGTGACCAGCACATGTAAAGAGTGTGAAGACGAATATTGAACACAGCAACAAATCTACTGCTCGGCGTTCGAAAGCAGTAATGTTGTTGTCGGTATTTATGTGTTTATAAAAAATACATAAACATTATTTGAAAAAAAAATTGTCAATAAAAAATGTTTGTCGACAAAAACAACGCATTGGTCGAAAAGTAATATATCCAATCAAAACATTTTTTTTTTTAATAAATTAAATAATAAAAAAATGTTCCCAGCAAACCTAACGCTATTTTTGCGATATGGAAACGATATCGTTTATAGGCCTAAATTATCGTTTTACATAATCTAAAATGATTCGAGAATGAAAGCGTTTTCGATAAAAAAAAATGAACCTATCTATAACGATTTTATTATTTTTGGTCGATATAGATATCGAGTAGATATCGAGACTTTGTTCATATTCAATAAACAAATATAATTTGTTCAGAATTTTTTTTTTTTTGAGAATAATTTCAAAAAACATACAATTCAATTTCAAAATATGTTGTGTTTCATATGGTAAATTAATCTTCATTTTATCGAATTCAAAAATTATCGTCAAATGGTTTGCAGGGTTGTTCGATAAATAAAAGAATTGAATATAAAATATTATATGATTTTCTTATACATTTTGAATTTTGTCTGTATTTCAATATTAATGCATATTCCTTAGAGTAAGAA
Organism: Dryomyza anilis; assembly: GCA_951804985.1. Classification (NCBI taxonomy): domain Eukaryota; kingdom Metazoa; phylum Arthropoda; class Insecta; order Diptera; family Dryomyzidae; genus Dryomyza; species Dryomyza anilis. Next base: position 121,599,328 of record OX638130.1, on the reverse strand, counting down.
TGATAGAATGAAATTTAAAATGTGTCAGAAGCAGTTAATTTCAGTATTTGAATTCTTATTGCACCTCTTCACTACAACTACGTCTTGTTCGTTTTTTGTTTTGACACTACTTGTGCTTTGTTGTTGTGAGCAACACATTCATTTGATTTTCAAGCATAGAGTCGGCGACAGTAAATGTTTTAAAATAAAACCAGTAAGGAAGGTTAGGTCATATGGGATATGCTGAAGTAGGTAAATTTTGACATTAGTCCAATGAATAACTTGAAGTGCGTTTCAAATTCATTGGTACAGATGCCTAGTACGCAAATTCAAAAGAAACAAAATATGCTAAAATTTGTAGGCAACATTTAAGTTCCAAACAATTAAAAGGTAAACAAATTTAAATTAACAATCATTTTGATATTTTCAAATTTTCTATTTATATTTATATAAATCTACACTAGTCGATGACTTTAAAGATGTTTTCTCGCGGAGTAAACCTACCGTCCACTTGATTATTTTGTCATTGTGAAAGTAAAACTTGCCCATATCAATTTGAATAAATGATTTAAAATCTAACAATTTCTGATAAAGGATAAGGCCAAAATTGATGAGTAGCCTTTCATATTAACATAAAAACTAAAATATTTTTTTAATAATATTAAACATATCATTTTGCAAAAATATTAATTTTACTTTCCCAACGATAGTTTTTTACTGATTAAAAGCGAGAAATTTATTTCTTTTAATTACACCTATTAATAGTTCATAGTTGTGTCCTTGCAGAAAACTCTTTTGTACAGCATAAAAAGCTAAATTATTTTTTTCTCATTACAGTTATTGTCTTTGACAGCGAATTTAAAAAATGCGAAGCTCGAGTACTTATTTAGCTAATTTTTTTTTAGCCAACTAACAGCAGCATCTGCATATGTGATAATTATGCTGAAGGACAATCAAGGAAGCAGGTGGAACAAAAGTTATTCATTGCTTACTTAAGTTGAGCCACACAAAACATTTGGCTTATTGTAGTTTTTGTGTTGGCAATGGAAGTAGTTGGCGGTACAGCAGCACCATCGCCCGAAAACCATGAAGTTGCGTTACACGTATGCGGCGCGCCAGGCCGTGTTTAACAACAAAGGGGCTAAAAGTTGATTAAAGTTTTGCCTTGAGTGGAATAATTCATAGTTTGGGGCTTTGGTTGTTGGATGAGGCGGGACAGTTGATCGTAAAGTATCTGCAGACGTTGGTGAGGCACTACCAAATTAGGACCAAATGAAATAAAATCCCATTAAAAAATTAAAAAAAACAACCTTTTAAAATAAAATTTAATAAACAACAAAATTATACATTTTTGGGGATAGAACCTAACGAAATACGCAGCATACGAACGCAAATCTATTGGGATTTTTATTTTTGACAGTGCGTTTCTATGTGAAGTTGGCTGCAGAAGTGGTGGTTCTATTGCTAAATAATAAAAAAACGCAAGACCCATTCACTTAGAGTGTAGAGTAAACAGGTATACCTCAATCGGCTATATTTCATTGAAGTATACTTCATTACTATTCACTCTAAATACAAGAATTCCACGTTTAAATAAATTATCTTCTGTAAAAGACACAAATTTTAAAAAATTGTATTACAAATGACTGATTTTTTCTATCCGAAATCTTTGTACGTATAATATGTTCCGATGGACTCCATTCACAGAAAAAAATAATCGACGTAAATATAGCAACCAATATTAATTGCATTCATTAATCCATCCAGAATTGAAATTCACTAATTAAATGAAAACATTAGCTATTCTTCGTTAATTCAGCAATTCCGTTTGCTAATATGAATATTTTTACATCAATGCAGCAAATTAATTAGGCGGCGCAGTTTCAGAAATTATATTTGCTAAAACTGCGCAAATATTTAGCAAATGTTTTCATTAAATTAGTGTATTTCATTGCTAGATTGATTAATGAATGCAATTAATATCGATTGCTATATTTACATGACGGATATTTTCTATCCGAAATCCTCGTACGTAGAATATGTTCCAATGGACTCCATTATTCTAATCTATAATTCACACTCAATTTTTGAGTTATTCAATACGTAAAACAAACCAATGGAAATTCTATGTATTTTGGATTTCGACTTTTTATCAATTTAAATTTTCTGCATGATGTCTTTTGCATTCGATTCAAAATACTTAAAAAAATACTTAAATGTATCGATATGTATTTTTTGGTTTTGATTTCATTTGTATTTCAAAGAAAAAGACAATAATATTCGGATGTATACGACCAAAGTTAGCACTAGTCCAACGCGATATATATGGCGCATTCCATTTCAGAACGCCAATTAATTTTTTAAATGTTGCAGCCTAGTTTAAATTCTTGTTTGTGACTAGTATTCATGAGACTTATAATTTTTAAAAAATATTAGACGTCTTGATAATCCGGCTACCGAGTATACCAAGATTGAATAAAACTATTTCAAGGAGATCACATATCTATTTGATTTTTTATAAATGACCTAGTAACAGTAGAATTAAATGTCAAATGGGATTTTTTAGAGAATTTGAAGAGCATTCAAAAAAAAATGACAATATTCGGTAGTTATTCATTTCATATCGATTTTTGAAGTTTAAAATATACTAATTTGGACACTGACCAAAGGTGAGTCTCGATTTTAATCAAATATACCTCAAATTATAGTTCACAAACGTGAGCACAAGAAAATCAATTGAGCTGTTTTGAGAGTCAAATGAGGGTTTTTTATTACTTTTTGGGAATTTTTCCATTGATATATATTTTGGAATTCTTCTATAAGTTTTGGGTGTTGTTTCTTATTATTTTAAAATAATCTTTAAAGTCTGAGGATTATATTTCATTTTTGTTTTGTGTGGTATTCAATTTTTATGGACACTTATTATTTTTTTAAGTTTTAAGGGAATATTTTATTTATTTTTATTATTTATTCTATTGGGTGTTATTTCATTGGGGGGTCTATATCGCAGTGTCGTTTGTTGTATGTGCGCCATGTAGTTGCATCGCGTATTTTATGAATTAAAAGCATTTTTCGTCTTCAAGTTCGGTGAGTTTTTGGGATTGTGGAACATTTTTGTTTATGCTGTAGTTTAAATTGTTGTTTTATTTTTATTTGTTTTTCTTGTTGTAGTAGTTGTTGTCATTATATTTAGCAGCATGATATTAAAATGAGCTGGTAAAGTGTTAATTGTTGTTTTTGTTTGCCGCAGCTGTGACGCCGCAATGGCTCCTAACTAAGCCCGCAATTGTTCCCCAAGCGCATATTTGAATGAGTTGGTGCTGCTTGCTGCTGGTCTCTGCGCTTTTATGCATTTATAATTTGTAATTTTAAAACTTGAGCCAAAAAAAGGATTAAACACACACACGCAAGGCATAAATAGTGCATGTGTGAATGCGAATGTCTCAATGAGGGCGTCCGTCGCGACGGAACGTTCGTCCTGACAGAAATGCTTTTAAAATAATAATGAAAAGTTAGTGATAAATTTTATATTTTATTTAAAGCGAATATTTTTGAAACGAATTAATTAGATAAATTTTAATTTTACATTTTACAAACATTTGATTTTTAAATTTAAATTTGATTTTTGAGCAAAAGTTTATTTTTGAGTACAAATTTTAGTTTTGTGTAAAAATGTGATGTTTAAGTAAAATTTTGTTTTTTTTAGTAAACAAATTAATTTCTGAGTACAAATTTTATTTTTGAGTAAACATTTGATTTTTGAGTAAAAATTTGATTTTTGAGTAAACATTTGATTTTTGAGTAAATATTTGATTTTTGAGTAAATATTTGTTTTTTTGAGTAAAAATTTGATTTTTAAGTATATATTGATTATTAAATAAAAATTTGATTTTTGAGTAAAAATTTGATTTTTGAGTAAAAATTTGATTTTTGAGTAAAAATTTGATTTTTGAGTAAAATTTGATTTTTGAGTAAAAATTTGATTTTTAAGTAAAGGTATAATTTTTGAGTAAAAATTTAATTTTTGAGTATATATTTGATTTTTGAGTAAAAATTTGATTTTAGAGTAAAAATTTGATTTTTGAGTAAAAATTTTAATTTTTTTGCTATAAATTTAATTTTTGAGTAAAAATTTGATTTATGCCTAAAATTTAATTTTTGAATCAAAATTTGATTTTTGAGAAAAAAAAAGATTTTTGAGAAAAAATTTAATTTTGAGTAAAAGTTTGATTTATGAGCAAAGATTTGATTTATGAGTAAATATTAGATTTTTGAGTAAAAATTTGATTTTTGAGTCAAAATTTTATTTGAGTAAAAATTTGATTTTTGAGTTCAAATTTTATTTTTGAGGCAAAATTTTATTTTGAGTAAAAATTGATTTTTGAGTAAAAATTTCATTTTGAGATTTCATTTTGAAAAGTTTGATTTATGAGCAAAGATTTGATTTATGAGTAAAAATTAGATTTTTGAAACAACATTTTATTTTTGAGCCAATATTTTATTTTTGTGTCAAATTTGATTTTTGAGTCAAAATTTTATTTTGAGTCAAAATTTGATTTTAATTAAAAATTTGATTTTTGAGTAAAAATTTGATTTTTTTTTTTTTTTAAATGTAGTGTTGTGTAAAAATAAAATATTTGATTAAAAAAATTAGTTTTGAGTAAAAAAAAAATGATTTCTGAGTAAAAATTTAATTTTTGCAGAAAAAAAATTTGAGTAATAATTTGATTTTAGAGTATAAAGTTAATTTTTGAATAAAAATTGGATTTTTGAGTACAAATGAGTAAAAATTTGATTTTTGAGTAGAAATTATATTTTTGAGTAAACCCTGAATATTTGTATAAAAAATTTATTTTGAAAGAAATAAATAATTTTTAAGTACAAAAAAAAGTATGTTAGAATTAAAAAAATATATTTTTGAGAAACGTTTAACATGTTTTATATTTGTGTTTGGATTTCAAATTTTATGATATTCAAATCAAAAACTTCTTAACATAAAGAATATAACCGGTTACTTAATTAACTGAAAACAACACTAATTGAGCTGTAATAACTACCGCCGAAACACACACACACCCAAAACTCGCATCCTCCGCATTATACGATATTTGTGACTCGTTGCAGATGATCTTCTTTTAAATCCAAAGTTTTAGTTGAAAACTGTTGTTTTTGAGTTATGAACCCACACACGCATAACTCAGGGCAGGGCGTAAATGCCAAAGAGCTGCACATGTATTGTACCGCTTAAGGGTCCTTTGAGCGCGCAATTCGAATTCGAATGCAAGTGAAAGTTTTGCCTTTTGGCATTTTATTGTGTGACGTCGTTGTGACGACGCCAACGACGACGAGAATATTTTCATTTGTTTATTTATTTAAAAACTTCTGGCTTTATGTTGGCGCTCGGTGTTGTTTTGAATGTTTTGAATGTTGTTTTAATGAATGGATTATGAAATTTATATTCGCTTAATGCAGTCATTGTCTGCGGATGGTTGGGCGGTTTGGCAACGCCGTATTTTCACACTTGGCGCGGTTGGTTTGAACATTATAGTGCCGCTGTATGTAACTTCACTTCCGGAATAATTTAATGGTGGACAGATTGTTTTGTTAAATTACAGTTATTCTCAGGAAAAACCAAAAAAAAAAAAACGAAACGCTTTACGAGTTTTAATTGTCTGACAGGTGCAAATATAGTGAAATGTTTGCAGTACTTAGCAAAATTCTAAATGTAGAATTTTTATAAATGAAGAATAGTATAATGAATATAATGTCCAAGCTTTTTTGCACACTCATTAAAAACAAAAATTCTAAAGAGAATATTAAAAAAAATCTAATACTTAATTCAAAATTCAATTTTTAAATAAAAATTCAAATTTTCACTAAAAATTCAAATTTTCACTAAAAATACAATTTTTCACTGAAAATTCCGTTTTTAACTAAAATTCAATTTTTCACTAAAAAATCAAATTTTCACTAAAAAATCAAATTTTCACTAAAAATTCAATTTTTCACTAAAAATTCAATTTTTCACTAAAAATTCAATTTTTCACTAAAAATTCAATTTTTCACTAAAAATTCAATTTTTCACTAAAAATTCAATTTTTCAATAAAAATTCAATTTTTCACTTATAATTCAATTTTTCACTAAAAATTCAATTTTTCACTAAAATTCAATTTTTCACTAAAAATTATTTTTTTTTTTCACTAAAAATTCAATTTTTCAATACATTTAATTTTTCACTAAAAATTAAATTTTCAATAAAATTTCAATTTTTTACCTAAAATTAAATTTAATGTTAAAATTTCAATTTTTTCAAAAAATTCCTATATTCAAATTTTCACTAAAAATTTAATTTTTCACTGAAAATTCAATTTTTAAACACTTAAAATTTAATTTGCGACTTAATATTCAATTTGTCACAGAAATTCCAATTTTATACTATACAATAAATAATTTTTCACAAAAAATTAAAATTTTCGCTAAAAATTAAAATTTTCGCTAAAAACTCCAATTAAAAAATAAAATGTTCTCTAAAAATCAAATTTTCACTTAAAATTTCTGTTTTTAATAAAATTTTTATTTTCAATAGAATTTGAAAATTTAATTTTTGAAGAAAATTTTGTAATTTTTTTTTTTTTTGAACAAATAAAAAAAATGTTGCAATATACGAAACATGAACTTTGTCATTCATTAATTTGCAACTGTCAACGCGAGGACTCGTAATAAAAGCACGTGTGCCGGCATTCGCACAAAATGAAAACAAACTCGAAAAAACCCTCGGTCGACGAGCCTGCGCAGTGCCGCTTTAAGCACGTGTTGCACGCACAACGTGAAAAACATAAACAAGGCTGCAAAGTCAGTCAGAGTAACAAACGGCAGCAGCAGAAAAGCTTTCATCGGCTGCAAAGCAAATTCGTGTGCATCGTCGTCGTCGTCTCGGTGGGACTCGTTGTCGGCTGTATTTCGCACGCGATGCTGTGCGGCAGTCGCAGAGCCTTCACTTCGTCGTCAGTGATTCGCAAAACGTACGCGTGAACGGTTGTGCTCTTTTGGTGACGCGACGCTACGGTGAACACTGCAAATTGTTCGACATTTGAGTGGTTGACTTTTTTTTTTTGTGGTTTTAAAATAAAAACACACACAATCCAACGAGGTGTAAACAGTTTAAACGCGCGCTGCGATTTGTGACACAATTTAACGGCCGAATTTTGCATTTTACAGTCAATTTAATCAGCGTCGGAAAATTTCAACCAATTTGCAATTCACGTGAAATTGATTGGAAAATCATTTGACCGCGTGTCACGTGACGTATGCCGAACATTAATTGAAGTGTGCCACAATGAGTTTTATGAGTAATTTTTAACGTTTGTTTGTATTCTATGTGAATTATGCATTATTTAACAAAATAAATATTTACTCGCACATGATATAAATATTTTGAAACTCATTAAATTACAATGAATTGAGTGTTTGCGGAGCCATAAAATAATAAAACACAATCCTAACAGCTGGCAATGGTGAATGACACCATCGACATAACTTCGCATAGTTTTGATTTTCATTTTGAGTCTGCCTCTGAGTCAGAGAAAAATCAGCATTTAGCGAGCAAAGCGCTTCTGCCACGTTCTTGTAGTGGCTTCGATCAAATTGCCGCACAACAATCAACGGCGCGATCGCCAAACGGGCCGCTGAGTTGCTCTCTGCATGAACGTCTGCTGCCGCACAGCGCAGAGAATCTGAGTTGGTCCTTCTTTGATCGGGTGTCTTCTCTGGATAATCATCTGAGAGCGGAGCATGTAAGTGAGAAGAACAAAACACAATAATAATTTTATATATATCAGATTTAAGTAAAAAAACATAAAATTAACATAGATTAAAAAAGAAATATATGAAAAAATTTTAATACATTTTTTGGATTTTGTAGAAATTTGAAGTCTGATATTTTGTATTATAAAATAAAACTTATCATTTTCTTTCTCGATCGTACTATGGTTTCTTCCAGTATATGTATAATTTACGAAATCTATTGATAGATCATTTCCCCAATTTGTTTTATACCGGCACGTTTTAATATCAATTTTCAAATTTCATTAATTTTTGTAAAATCGGAAATTAATTTTTAAAATTTTTATTTTTTAATATAAATATTTATTTTCTAAACGAATTAAAATCTTTTACTATATTGAAAACTTATCAAATACAATTTTTCAGATGTGTGGATAGACCATCTTTTTTTCAAATTCTTTTGAATTTTAATTTACACAATATTTGTATGAACATTTCTAAATAAAATCAAATTAGATAACAGAAATTTTTGTCCAAACGAATTCTAAACTTTTAAGTCAATCAAAACCATTTCAGATAATAATCTCTAAATGGAGCATTTTTCAAAAATTGCTTTATAACACCCAGAAAAAAAATACTATACAAGTAATAGTTTTTTACTATTAAAAATAGTCAATAGGATAAATTATTATTTTAATCGGAAAATACCATTAAATACTACAAAATACCATGACATTGCCATTAAGATTAAAAGATTTATTTTTTTTAAACTATTAAATCATTAATTGTTCTATTGATCAATATTAATGGGATTTGAGGGAATTTTTTTCTGGGTGTTATATATTTCGCTCAAACTTTCATAAATTTTGTAAACAAAAATTATTTAAATTAATTTGCCAATATAAAAACTTATTTTCTAAAAAAATTCAAATCGTGAAAGTGGTTTCAAATTAAATTTACGAAATCTGTAATTATGGCCCATTTTTCATATTTTCATTTTTAATAACAATACCATCGTTTTTCGATCGAATTGCCATCAATATTGATTAAAACAGTTTTGAATTCGATTTGCCAATATAAATGTTGAATTTCGAAAAGAATTCAAATCACTTATGACAATGAAAGTAAATTAGATTATTAAAAAAAAACGTGATCGAGTTTCCTTCGATTCTGTATGCAAATTTCAATTGACCTTTTTCAATATACCCTTTCACTCTCCTGTGTAGGCTATAAAAAGTCGACTTTATTTCCTTTATTGGAGAGGCAGTAGTAATGTGCGCCAAAATATTTAAATAAATCTGAAATATACCTAATATTAGTACTTTTGTATATATATATATATATATATTTATATATATATATATATATATATATATATATATATATATATATATATATATATATATATATATATATATATATATATATATATAATACTTTCAGATATGTTTCAATTTAATTTTCAAATTATGTATACTCTATTGTGTTGGAATCAAATGTATTATTGTGAATAACGAATAAAAAATATTCATTATTTAGCAATTCTATACCAATTTTTCAATAAATGTCAATTGATGTATTTTAAACTGAAAATAAACTAATATTTGATTATTGTACAAAGAACGTTCTAATATTTTTTTATCAAAATTATATGACTTCCAAACGAATTGGTATATTTCGCTGTTTATTTACTTAATGAGTTACGCATTACAAGATGTCTTCCATTTTTCATTATTGCAAATGATAATATCCTCCGGGTTTAATTAATATCGATTTATTAACATAATATTAACTGAGATTTTTTCATAATTTTTAGTTCCGGATCAAAGCAATTTTGAAAAAAACTGTGACTCAAATTTAATAATACACAAACCATTCTTTTGAATGAAAGGTTGGTGTCTTTGGTATGAGACTTTAAATTTTAATATTAAAAAAAAGAAGCAGCGGTGATTATGATACAACGGGCATTTCACCAAGAGGTGGCAGCGATGGCCACAGGCATGTTTCATTGAAAATAGTTCTTGCAGCACCGCAAGAACCAACACACACTAAACCAGTTGGGAAGGTTAGATCACATGGCAAATTTTAAAGTAGGTGTTATTATGATAGTTAGGATTATCAAAATTATAGTAGGTCTAAGCCGACTATAAATACCCTACACATATGTGTGGTTACCATTCAAAGTGATATATAGGTCACCAGGGTATACGAATCCTGAAAATAACTACAAACTTTCAATCGCTGAAGAATTTCCATTCATTTGATACCCATATTTACAAATGTGTAGGTGTACCGAATGTCGATTTTTTTTTTGTAACCACAAATCGTTTCGCCGGAAAACATTATTTTCATGTATTTGAGCATGAGTCAATATATATTTTACCAAAAAAAGTTTACCTAAGCACGTATACAGTAATATTGATCTGTAGATATTCATTTTATATGAGGTATTTGAACATAAGTGGTCGGTTCTCAGGTCACAATAGACTGATCATGCCAATTTTCTTGGTCAGACAGCTTAGATATATAAGTAATCTAAATCTAAAGTTTCATTGTTCTATCTCTTCTACCTTTTCTGTAATCGTGATTTCAACAAACAGAAAGAGGGACAGACAGACGGACAGACAGACATACGGACAGACGGACATCGTTAAATCGACTCAGGAGGTCATGCTGATCAAGAATATATATACTTTTCCATACCGGAGATGCTTCCACAAACGGCGTACCAAACTGAATATACCCTTTCACTCTTAGTGTAGGGTATAAAAATCACAAACACAGCACTTTTTTTTTGTGGACGGTAGGGATTATCTAACAGATTATCTAACAGCAATGATTCCAAGTAGAAATGGGCGCGTGCCTGTTTTTGATGGCACAGACACGCACGGGCACGCCGATAGGCAACACGCACGAGCCCGACGAGTAAATTTACAGGCACGGACGAGAAGCACGATAAAACACGGTATTTTAAAAGACACGGAGAAACACGGAAAAACACGACAAAACACGACAAAATACGATAAAAGCACGGAAAAACATGAAAAAGCTAGCGAAACGTGAAAAATAATACCGGAACCGTTTAGATTTTTGGAAGCAGAATCGTTATTAAAAATGTGTTGAACCGGAACTGGAATCGGAACATATATATTTTTTTATGGTTGGAATCGGTACCAGAACCGTAACAGATAATTTAGTCCCTGTCAGGGAACGCAAAGAACCGGAATCGGAACCGTTATTAAAAATATATGGAACCGGAATCGAAATCCATTTAATTTGCTGGTTGAAACCGGAATTGGAACCGGAACCACAATTTTAAAAATCTTGGAACCGGAACTGATATTCCAATAGGGTTTAGTCCCTGTAATAAATAATTAAAAAATTAAGTTTGATACTGTTTTATTCTTTTAAATCCATAAGTAAAACTAAAACAAGAGATTTTTAAGAAAAGGTTATAATACAACGAAATTTTTATTTTCTGAAGCAGGAAGTAAGGTTTTTTTTAATTAGGGTAGAAACTATAAAAAAAAAACTTTAATGGGCGCGTGCTAGATTTTGGAGGCATGGACACGCACGGGCACGACAGCAACTAGCACGCACGGATATTTGCACGCACGAACTCAGATTTTCGGGCGTGACACGAAAAAAGCACGGCACGCGCTCATCTCTAATTCCAAGGTCTAAAAATCTCCAATATCATTTCTTTGAGTCGTTGGAGTTGAGGTTGTCGTCATTATTTTTACGTACTATTGTTATTATTTTATGTCAAAATGAACTTTGTGTCAAAATAAATATATCAAATAAATAATCCTCCAACGAAAATGTGATGATTGTGTGGTTCAATATCCCAGAACTTAGTGTGCTTTACTACCAACTCCCGATATTTCTGATGGCATGAGTTCGAATCCAACCACTCCGAGTTCGTACATAGTACGAACTGTTTAATTTTATCCAAACTTCATCACAGAAAGATCACTGAATTGTGGAAATTAATAAGAATTACAATGAACATAAATATTTCAATATTGATTTTATATTATATATTGTAATGATGTAAAAATGTAAGACATTGGATAATAGATAACCCATAGTAATAATAATAATAATAGTTTGGCACTACAGTTCTATAAGAACTTAGGCCGAGCTCTCTCACCATTTTGAGCTGTGCGTGTTATATTTGTACTCAAAGTGGTGGGACCTACAGTTTATTGCCGAATACAAACGGCAGGTGAGAGCTTTTCATAGGCAATGTTTTTACTCTCGGAGGTTTGCCATTTACTGCCGAGAGGTAGCGCGGTATAGAACAATGTTTCTATGAAAAGATGTTGTTAGCCCCAGTCCAGGTTCGAACTGGGGACCTTTCAGCTCGCAGTCCAACGCACTAACCACTGAGCTACCGCAGTAGCTCATGTTTTAATATGGAAAAAAAGCTCTTCTACGTGACGATTAAAATTGTATACATATCATATCCTTTTTTTAGATTTTTATAACTTAGGAGGTTAGAAGTTATGGCATTTTTTATTTTGATTATGTCGGAGGTGCCAAGCCCCTTTATCAATCACACCCACATTCTACATGACGATTAGAATGTTAAATATGATCTTGTTCGGTTTTTATAACTACTACTTTTAGGTTTTTATAACTACTACTTTTAAAAGTTAGAAGTATTAGCATTTTAAAAGTTATGGTTATATGGGATGTGCCACGTCCTTTTGTTAAATCCTTCCAAAATTTGTCAAAAAGATTAACAACCACAATATACACCACTGAGCCAAATTTCATGACTTTTTCAGTTCTGACATGCCCATTTGTGTTAGGAGACGAATTTCAAATAAATCCGTTCTGCATGCACGAACAAATCGGGAATCTAGAGGTCAAATTTCTATTCTATTCCCGATTTTCCTTTGCGTTTTTCCGGGATTTTATTTTTTCTAAACCAACCAGTATTGAGAAGAAGAAAACAAAAAAAAAACATATAAATCGGTCGACCCGTTCACGGGTGTTTGTGAAACTAACCCACGGCAATTGCTTTTTATATTCGTATTTTCACTGGAGGTACCACTAGAAAAAATGATTTTTTATTAAGTTTAGGCAAATTAAGGCAGCTAAACTCTTGGCATAGTTTTAACAATATTTTAGGAAAATATTGTAGATATTTCTTTTGATGTATTTTTTAAAACGCCACCAAACTTTTAATTGTTGTTTCATTTGGTTCAACTTTTAAGTATTATTTCTAAAGTAGCTAAACATATTATATGTTTAAAGTATAAACAAAAGAGCAGCATCATCAGATAGAAGAATTTCTATATTTTAATACTAAAAAAAAAATTCTTTTAATTAATATTTTCTGACTTCTATGTATTTAGGTATTGATTAACGAACCTCATCATCAGATTTTGTACTAAAAATATTTAATTTTTTGATTTTTGGTCGCACCCGTTGCACTGTGCGACACCGGCTCATTTCCAAAAGTGTACATGTAAAAAACCTGCTGAAAATGATAGTATTTCACTACGATTTTCTTGTGTTCTTTTTTTTATTTTATTTCTATGATAGCAAAAAGAAATGTTGAAAATTCAAAAAAAAATAATATTGTAATTTCGTTCAAAATTTTCATCATTTGTTCAGCGTGCGACATAACGTTTTTAATAAATTACATTACTAGATTTCAGTTGGTTCTAATCTTTATAATCTTTTAAAACTTTACGAAAGTATTTTATCAAAAAATTTTAAGAACATTGTTTCTAAATATTTATTTCTAAAATCAACTTTATGCACGGATAGAAAAGATTTGTTTGAATATGTTTGAATGTAATTAAAAAGTAATACAAAATTAACATACATGTATTAGGAATGAAGTGTTATTAAATTATAATCGAAATTGAATTTATTTTTGATCACGTGTAAACATTATTATATTTTGTTCAGCAGAATCTGTCAAATTTAGCATAAATATGTTACAATACAAACATAAATATAATCGCATTTGAATAAACTATTTCTTGGCAATTTACTTGGTTAAAACTATGTTTCGAAACACAGAAAATGCTAATGAAATCTAAATACAACGTATATTCGCAACGCTCGTCTTAATTCGATAATTTATCGACTGACGAAGTTGGCAACGTTGTGTAGCATTTTCTACCGACGCCATCGTTTGAACATATTGATGTTTACAGACAAACAAAAAGGAAATTGGATTTAAATAAGTGTATTCTTGCAACATTCTTCTTGTATACGAAGTTGGCACTCGTTGAGCAGAATTTTCTACCTACGTCTCTTTTATCGTCGTTTGAAGTATGTATAGGGTCATTTTAAACATACTGATGTTCAAAAAGAAACAAAAAATTAATTCTAGTTTATAAAGTTGACACTCGTTGATCGGCATTTATTTTCAGAATTTTTTTCCAAAAATATTTAGAAATGTTTTTATGCAAACAAACTACTTTTTGAACTGAAACAACTGATATGTTTCTCTGGAAACATATTTATATTCAGGTCGTTCCAAATCATGTTTTAATTTGAACATATTTATGTTTCGGTTTAAAAATTCATTTTGTAGTAATAATTATGTTTCCATTAGAACATAAACCATTTTAATGGGCAACATTAAAATGTTTCCGTGATATTATAATGTAAGTCAGAGCTTATTACAACACTGTTCAACTCTCAATACAACCCTGTTTAAAATGATTTATCAGACAATTATATATTATGTTTAAATAAAATTTCTAACATATATGTTAATGCCTGTAAAATTATGTTTGGGAGAGCCTTTTTTTGCAGCGTGTATACTTTTTTTTTTAGATTTCTCAGAATTAGGGTATTTTAAAGAATTTCCAGATTTTATAATTTGTATAGATTTTCGATTTTTATAAAGCCCAAAGTCAATTAAAATAAACTTGAAACAATTTTAAGCTAAAAATAATTTAAATTTTCATATAATCTAACGAAAGTGCGTATATAATGCTTTTCAATTCCCTCAAATAAAAGATTACTTATTTAGCTGACATTAAAAACAATACCTATATATTTTAAGAAGAGCATTCTAATGAGTACTAAAATATTTATAATTCAACATAAAATTAGGTTATGCAGGAGCAGTGGCAGCCAGACCAAAACAGGCCACAGCAGATAACAGACGAACGAAATGTTTCTAGGTTAGTTTAAGGACTCGTAACGCATGTGATTTGAATGAAATTTTCATGCAGCACATATGCAGACGACAGGCAGGCAGCCAGGCAGGCTCAACGGCAATAACTACGGCTACAATGGCAACAATAATTTTAGGCTCACACTAAATTGCCGTTTAAGGCCCCCTCCCCCCAGAAAGCCAAGAAGGCCTATTTTCATGACATAGAATAAAATAGAATTTGTGATGTTGCCGTTGTTGCTGATATCTTAATGGCCGGAGGACAATGGCACCGCCTTTGTGTCACAATATGTGTTTGTTTGGCTGGCTGCTACGGGTGGAGGGGTGGAGAGGGGGATTCTAAGTGAGAGTGTATGGCGTTCAAAAAACCATTTGGTACCAAAATTACGCCAAGTCAAGGACTTAAAAACAACTTCATAAGTTTCGGTTGACACAAAGGGTGCCGTGCCGTGCCACAGGAAGGACGAAATGTTTTAAGCAATTGCTAGTTGTCTGCTGTGTCTGTCTGTCCGTCGCTGGCGCTGGCGATGTGTGTCTGTGTGACTAAAAATTACCGTATGTTGCACACAAGTTGCACGTTTTTGTATATGTGTCGTGTGCGACAGTGTAATAACCGCTTGTCTACAGATACTAAATCAACTCAATCGCATTTGCATTTTCAACGCACTACCCACACCCACACCCCTCATAAACCGCCCACTTTACCGCTGTTCCCCTGGCGTCCCCCCTGCAATGCCATCTGTTGGCAGACTGTCCCCCGGATTATGGCTTACATGCTGCCATAATAAAAGCATTGCAACCATTGAGTCGTGCCAAATATCCTACGTTCTGCTCCGTTCGGTGCGAGTCTATCCCATGAATACGTTTTCGCTTGTTTCCATTTTATTATTACTACGACTAGTACAGACACCGTATCAGAGAATACCGCACCGCCCGGAATCACCATGCACCGCACCACACCGCCTCGTATCGTACCACTCGTTTGTGCTAAAGCTAAATGAATTTTCAGCAATTTTCCCATCACACATTTGAATGCATTGCATTTATGCGTTAAATACTTAAATGCGAAATAATTTTCAGAATTTATGTTTTTCCAGAGAAAGTTAACTTTATCATCCAACTGGTTGAGGTGTGTGCGCACGCGGGGAGTTGACGGACTGATCCATTTAAGTGCAACGGCATACCTTCACTGAAAGTTGCTGCAATTTTATTTAAAATTCAATTTTAAACTTGTCCCTTCACATTGACACTGAGCGCTGTATTTAATAATACCACGAAGCGTTGAAATGTTCGTAATTCACTTTAATTTTAATAAAATACCATGATTGAGTGAACTGTAATTGAGTGCAAAAATGGTTTGTTTATTATTTTTGTATTTATAATAAAAAATTTAAAAAAAAGTCTGCTTCTGTTTTTCGAAACTAATGATTGTTAAACAAAAGCGACATAATTTCAAAAAAATTTCAATGTTTTAAAAGCCATGTATCATATAATCGAAATGCGTGTGACGTAACGTTTACGTCAAATTTTCGTTTCGTCGTTCGTTTTGAAATACAGAAAGTCATATGAAGTTCTTTGAAAGCCAGTTTTTCATTGTTAGTTGAATTCAGTTTGTGGTTTTAACATGGTTTAAAATCAGAATCGATTTATCAGTGATATTCAACAGTCGTTTAAACTCAGTTTAAATAACCTTTGGATTAAACGACGTTTAAACCTTAAATGTTTTTGACATGAAAATTGCTCACAACACTTAAAGTAAAAAAAAAAAAAATTAATCTTTGACATACTTCGATCATTCCTAATCTTCGATACACTCCAAAAATCGTAACATATCTTAATTCATATTTCAACAATTGGTTTATACAATATATCTAATATCTTTCGATTCATGAAGCAAATATTGGTATTAGTTGTTGATAAAACCTTTTAATCTGTCGCATCAATTTGAATAACTTATCAATTTGAATAACTGGCCCCGACAAAAATGTTGCAGGCTCAATACTATTTAAAAAAATATTTTCGAAATATGTTTAGCTCACAAAATCAAAGTATGCTGACTACTATAAAATATTAAAATTTAAAACAATATTTTTTAAATTATAATTCCTAAAAATATTTGTAAAATTTAACAGTCAACCCGAAATAATAGGTACAATTAATTTTTTATCAAGCATGTTCAGTTTTTTTCCCGAAACTTTCTAGTAAAATTTAGCACTATATCGATGTTAAGAAATGATAATAAACACTTTTAAAAAATGAAAACTTTTCTAATACCGAATCAAATTAATAGCAATTATTAAACAATTTTAATATCGGTCGTGTGATGTCCCAAAATATGTATGGAAAATTTGGTAATCACACGATTAATATTAAAATTGTGTGATTCGTGCTTTAGTTTCTCACACAGAAAAAAATATTTCATCATAATGATGAATTCCCTTCTTCAAAACATGATTCAATGTATTGAAGAACAATGTTATGAATGCGATCATATATATGATGAACGCTTGGTAACTGTCGAAAAAGTGTTCTTCAATTAGATGCAGTGTATGTGAAGAATACGTTTTATTACATTAATGGAAAAAATACATAAAATACACATTTATGTACATCATATTGAAGAATGCTGTTCATCAAACCCAATTTTAATCAAAGTATTTATTTTTCGTTCATTTCTTGCCGTTTTCAGTTCTCAAGTAAAGGGTTTTTCAACAGGGACGCTACAAAAGTAGAGCGACAGGGACAGCAAACGACGCCATATTTCTTGCCGCTCTTTTGACATTCTCTCTCTTCAGTAAGGTTTGCCATTTCATGATGGAAAGATATATGCATTCGAATTTCGGTAATAAATTTTAATAATTTCGACTCGTTGTTTGCTCGTATATCTTTCCATCATGAAATGGCTAACCTTACTGAAGAGAAATGTCAAAAGAGCGGCAAGAAATATGGCGTCGTTTGCTGTCCCTGTCGCTCTACTTTTGTAGCGTCCCTGTTGAAAAACCCTTGAAAAAACTTTTGTAGCGCTCTTATTGAAAAACCCTTTAGTTCTTGTATTGTATTAATATATTATACTTGCTCGACATACAACTTTTTATTAATAAAAGTTACATTTATAAAAAATATATATATAAAAAAAATATATTTTTTTTGAAAATTTTTGTTTGAATAAAAAAATGACGGCCAATCTTTTTTTTGAAAAAAATTTTTTTCGGACAATTTTTTTACAATTTTTTTTAATAAAACAATATTTATGAATAAATTCATCATATTGATGATTTTTTTTTCTGTGCAAATATATTATCAAATAGGTATATTAGAGATACAAATCATTTAAAGATTAGGTGGACTAAGTAAATTGTGTAATTTTGAGTTTGCACAAAAAATAAAAAATGATCGAGTCAATTAAAAGTTGCTGATGCTTTTAAGCTTTTACTACTAAATTAAAGTAAAATCAAAAATGTTCGGTATATATAAAATTACGTCAAAATTAAACCAATTTTTGATCAGTCTTCAACCTTAGTACTGAGTTCGTTTCGATATCGTTATGAGATTAATGTGAGATGCAGTAGAATGCACGCCATACTGGACGGTTACTTTTCCGTAGCGATATCAAGCTTGAAATTGAACATAGATATCGATGAGATAACGATATAGTTCAAAGATATCGAGATTGACTCGAAAAAATTATCAATTTTAACAAAATGTAATTGTCCGATTAGTAGCAAAAAAAGCAACGTGATCAAGTTTCTATATCGGAGACAGTTCAAGAAAACTTGGAGGCAATGTAGAGGTCCGATATAAGAAATATAAAAAATTGTGTGGACAAAGTTACGAGATCGAACTTTATTTATCGATGTTAGCTCGAGCATGATTCTAGACATCGAGATCTCCGAAAAATGGCACACTATTGGAGTGAATATAGTTTTAGTTTCTATTTTTCATATTCAGTTTTAAATTAGAGCCTTAAATCTGAGTTTTCGATGATAAATGAAAATTAAAAAAGACGAATTCCGATTGAATTTCATATGTAAATTTTTAGACGAACAAAAACTTTTATTTTTTTAATTTACAAAATAAAGATTATAATAATATATAATAATAGTTTGGCGCTACAGTCCTGTATAGAACTTCGGCCGAGGTCTCTCACCATTTTGAGCAGTGCGTGTTATATTTGTACTCAAAGTGGTGGGACCTACAGTTTATTGCCGATTCCGAACGGAGGGTGAGATCTTTTTCATAGGCAATGGTTTTACTCTCGTAGGTTTGCCATTTACTGACGAGAGGTAGCGCGGTATAGAAAAATGTTTCTATGAAAAGATGTTGTTAGCCCCAGTCCAGGCTTGAACCGGGGACCTTTCGGTTCGCAGTCCAACGCACTAACCACTGAGCTACCGTGGCTACAAAATAAAGATTAGACACAAATAAAGTCGAACACAAGGAAAAAACCATATTATTTCCTACTCAACAAAACGAGAAAAAATGTTTACAATCTACATTCCATACATAACTCGCGGTTGATGATTTTGACTGCATACTGAATTTGTTTTTATTGCGTCACGTTTTATGTAAAATTGATATTGAAATTGTATGCCCTTTTCAACCTCTTTTTAGAATTAAAAAAATATAGTCCCTTACAAAACTAATTTTCTATAAAACTGTAAATACAAATTTTCTTTCAATTGTTAAAACTCATTGAAAGAAAATAATTGAATCCTTTGTTCGTAAATCTGAATTTCCTCGACATTTTCAAAAATTTCATTTCGTAATAATGATTATTAATATTGTCATACACAAAAAATCAAAAAATACAAAAAATCGTAGTGCAAATTTCCATACGGAACGTCTAGAATTATTCTGCGTTTTATTAAGAACAAACTGTAAACTGTAGGAACAAAGTGTGCATATACGAAAATAAAATAAATTGTCTCAGCAATATTCTGATATATAATTAAAAAAATTGTATTGTACATAAAAAGTATTTTTAGAATAAAAATCGTACTGATAATTCCTAAACGGAATTTTTTGTCCCGTCCGGAATTATTCTGTGATTTATTTTAAAAAAACTATAAATTTTAGGAACAAAATGTAAATATATAAAGAAAGCACACTATTTCAGCTATTTTTTAAAACAACAAAAAAAAAATAATTTGTACGCAAAATTTCCTCACCTTTTGGAATTTCCATATGAACCTAGACATGCACTTACGTTTTTGGTCCATTCGGAACGACTTTATCTTTTGATCTACCGTATAGAATTTTCTATTTTTTTGCATTTGTTTAGTACTATTTAAATACTACTTGCACAAAAAATCAAGTTAATTGATTAATTTACCTTCGAGATATTAAAGTTTAAGTTTTAAACGTACGAATGTCCCGTCCGGAACCACAGAAAGTTCCCATAAGTATTTTCATTAGAAAATATAGTCTTTGCTACAGAATATATAGTATAAAAAATTCTCTTATTCAGAAAATGCCATTGATGAAAAAAAACTATTGAAAATACTAAAGAAAAAATATTCTTTTTTTTTTTTTTTTGGGCTCATCTAAAAATCGAATTTTTCTAATTCTATTAAATTAATGAGTGTCCAACTTATAAAACATTTATTTCTGAGTGTATTATTAACTGATCCATTAAAAATTGAACAACAAATTTAACACACTTCAATGTGTAAAACCACGCAGTGCTACTAATTATGTTTATTTTCTTAGCCCATAAAATGTTCTTTTTTTTTGTTTCGTTCTTTTTTACTTTTTATGATTTGTTTAGCTTATACAAATCAATGCTTACAATACTCAACATTTGTGTAAATACTACAAAACATTAAAATTGAAAAACACAAAAAATCATGTATTCGGCTCTTGGCCGCGTTTAAGTGAAAATGTTAACGAGAAAATAAATTTAACTGGATTTTGATTTTTTGTATTTTAGAGAAATTCATAATATATATTAGCAAATAAATTATATAATGCTCAATATGAATAAAATAGAATTCTCAAGTCGAAACTCAAATAAATCATATACCACATAGCAATAAAGTGATATTCGATATAATTTTGATAGAAGCCTTGGTTTTTATATTTTTTGTATTAGCATGTTCTAATTTATATAGATATCTGATTAAATTGGTACCTATTAGAAGATTTATGCCTTATTTATAAACTATTTAAATGGTTTTCAAATTTTGACATTAACGACCTGTCAAAATTAGTTTATTTAAGCTGCGCAGATTGTGTGTGAAAAAAGAGAAAAATTAGTAATAAATAAATATTTGAAAAATTTAATTTGAAAAATATTTTTTTTAGTTATATCACTTTTTCATAAAAGTTCTACGAAGTCTGCTGTTTGGTATTTTTTACGCAAAATTAAAAATAAACATATTTTTGAAAGGTGGCATAAAAAAATCATTAACAATACAAAACACGACTGACTATTTGTTTTCTCAAAAAAAAAAAACCTGGTAGCGGCCTTCATTTCTATATTCTGGCTCTTGATGCGCGTCATAAATCACGCCTGTGCCATACGCTTGACTGAGAAAAACTTTTCTTTTCATTTAATGCGAAATGTGCGCTATTTTTGGAACGCTCATAAAAACGCAGAAAAATAGAAAAATTTGAGAAATCTATGAAATCTCAAAATATTGCATGGTAGTGGACTCCATCATTTAGAGACAGGGGCGGACTAGATATACGAGGCAATCGAGATTCAAGAAATATAGAATTTCTGAAAATTAAATATACGAGACAAAGATTATACAAGAATTCGTGACTCAAATGATTAACGGTTTAGATTTCGAATATGTTTTCCCTATCATTTTCGATAATGGTTTCGCTTTTAAGTTTTATAACAAATCTGTTTGGCTAAACCGATTCAAATATGCGTTTTCAGTATCGATTTCGATTTTTGTATTATTTTCAATACATATTTTCAATATCTTGAACAATATTCAAATAAGGAACTACAAAAATTTTGATTTTTAAAATGCAAAATTTCCAGTTTCATAGTTTTTAAAATCTTTTTCAAACATGTTATCGGTTCTGGATTAATTTCGCTTAATTTACAATGTTTCCATAAAGGTAAAGTTTTGAAAATTGTACAGTTTAGGTTACAATTCTTACTGCCGGCACCAAAGATCATTAAAATTGTTCAAAAGCGAAATACAATTTTGTGGTCCTATCAAAAAAAATAAAAGTTCGGTAATATTATTCAACACATTCCGTCCCTGTTGGTATTTAATTAATTTGTTTTAAATAAAAATAGCCATAACTTAAATATTTCAAAATTTCTTGAAACACTTATCGAAAAACTTAAATGTGGCGGTACCATTTTTGAACTTGCCAAAGTCATTTCTAATATTTTAAGTCCCGAAAGTGATTAAAATGTGCATCGCTATTTTAACAAAAGCAACTACATTGCACTAACAACAGCAAAGTTAAAGTTGGCATCAAAAGATAAACTTGACGTCGCCAACTTTTCGCCACCTTTTCGCCATCTTTTCTTCACTTTTTTTTGTATATTCTTGGTTTGCTACTACTACGAATCCTTGATTACACCTCGGCTGACACGCAAAAAGCGAATCCATGTCTCGCTGTCAACGCGAACTCTTCGTGCAACACAAACCGTTCGAGTTCAAAAGCCTTTGAGTTGATTTTGCGCTGCAAGTTGGCAACCATGCGGCGGCGGCGGTGTTGCCACATTCTACTTCATTCATTCAAGTGTTTGTTTTTGCGTTTCTTTTGAAATGCATGACAGCGAAAATTGCACTGCGTCGGTGTTTCATTTTCTGCAGTGGCTTAGTTTGTGTTTTATGCAGGATTTACGTGGATTTAGTTCAAGTTTGTCCTTTAAATTTGGCGCCACTGTTTTGAATTTATGCAGCAGCTGACTGCAGCGTTTATTAATCGTTTCCTTCATTGGGTTCTGCTGTGTAAACAACGCAGACTTCCTACCTTAGCAGAGTCTATTGTGATAGGAACTGAAAATATTGCGAAAGATTTTCATTTGTTCTTTGTGGGCGCAGAAAAAGTGATTTGAAATAAAATTAAATTTTTAGTGAAAATTTGAATTTTAATTTTTAGCAAAAATAGATTTTTTAATGAAAAATTGATTTTTTAATGAAAAATTGAATTTTTAGTGAAAAATTGTATTTTTAGTGAAAAATTGTATGTTTAGTGAAAAATGGAATTTTAAGTGAAAAATTTAATTTTTAGTGATAAATTGAATTTTTAGTGAAAAATTGAATTTTTAGTGAAAAATTAAATTTTTAGTGAAAAATTAAATTTTTAGTGAATATTTAGTGAATATTTAAAGTGAAAAATTGAATTTTTAATGAATAATTTAAATTTTAAGTGAAAAATATTTAATTTTTAGTCAAAAATTTAATTTTTAGTGAAAACTGGATTTATTGTGAAAATTGAATTTTTATTGAAAAAATTGAATTTTTAGTGAAAAATTGAATTTTTAGTGAAAAGTTTAATTTTTAGTGAAAAATTGAATTTTTAGTGAAAAATTGAATTTTTAGTGAAAAATGTAATTTTTAGTGAAAAATGTAATTTTTAGTGAAAAATTGAATTTTTAGTGAAAAATTGAATTTTTAGTGAAAAATTGAATTTTTAGTGAAAAATTGAATTTAGTGAAAAATTGAATTTTTAGTGAAAAACTGAAGTTTTAGTGAAAAATGGAATTTATAGTAAAAAATGGAATTTATAGTGAAAAATTGAATTTTTAGTTAAAATTTGAATTTTTAGTGAAAAATTGAATTTTTAGTGAAAAATTGAATTTTTAGTGAAAAATTGAATTTTTAGTGAAAAATTGAATTTTTAGTGAAAAATTGAATTTTTAGTGAAAAATTTAATTTTTAGTGAAAAATTGAATTTTTAGTGAAAAATTTAATTTTTAGTGAAAAATTGAATTTTTAGTGAAAAATTGAATTTTTAGTGAAAACGTTTAGTGAAAAGTTGAAGTTTTAGTAAAAATTGAATTTTTAGTGAAAAATTGAATTTTCAGTGAAAAATTGAATTTAAGCAAAAAAAAAAATAATATTAAATAAAAAATACATTTTTAATAAAAAATGAAATTTTTCATGAAAAAAAAATAATTGAAAAACTGTTTGAAGCATACTACATGCTAACACAGTAAATTAAAAAATGACAAATCAAACATTAATGTTCGAAATTTAATTTCCTCTTTTTAATAATCTGCAAAACGTACTATTTATAAATATTTATAAAAATAAATTTCCGTTCCACTTATTATTTGTTTAGCATCCCACTAACATGCCAACCAATCAAAAAAAAAAAAGAAATATTCAGCCACAAAAACAAATATTGATATCGAGCTAAACAAATACTTGAAATTGACAGATTGACAGTCACACGATGAACACTTTAAAAACTACGCAACAGCATCATTTTTTACCCTTGAAAAATGAAAATGAAATACAAAATGAAAATCAATGCATTGCACTTCCATGGCTGGCTAGACCGTCAGCTGTGGACAGACAGTCTGCACTGCACAGCACGCGGATAAATGGAGCCTATTTGGCTGGTGACTGGCAGGCTGTATGCCCGACTGTTTGCAAATTGGGCGCAAACATGTTGAAATAATTACTATTTTATTTATAATTGAGTGTGAACACTCGCTCAGAATTGCATGCGACTCATGAATCCATTTGCATATTTTTATTTATAAAATACACAAAAAAAGATATAGAAAAATCGACTACAAATACAAACAGAAAAGTTGTGACAGTGAACTGGAATATTTGCACCTGCTGCACTCTTTTATAAATAAATATCTATTAAAGAGTTATTTAAAATAAAAATCATTATAAAATAATTTACTTTTTGATTGGTTTAGTTTGGCCCTACCATAATAGTAAATATATAATTCAGAACGTTGGAAAAAAAAGTCTATTTACTATTATATTTCAAATCTATGTATCATTTTTATCATTTATAATTCATATATATTTTATACACAAAAAAATCACATTAAACAAAACTTCTTCTAAAAACTAAATATATGAATAATTCGAAATAATAAAACTTTTAAATTTTTTCACATATAATATAATAGTTTTATAATCGTAACGTGATCGCTAAAAATTAATATAAAAATAATCCATTTTAAAAATAAAGAAATCGTGTTGAAATTTTTGTTTTGATGATTTGTTGCGGCAACCAACAAAATTGCCCTACCGAATTATTCGGTTGCGAAAACTTTGTGTCATGCTTGCTGACAAGGAGGTTTAATCAACATCATGCTTGCTGACAAAGAGGTTTCATCAACCTCATGCTTGCTAACTAGGAGGTTACATCAATCTCATGCTTGCTGACTAGGAGGTTGCTACAATCAATTGAAATTTTATTTTAATAAAGATTTTTTTATTTATTAAACTTTTTTATTTAAAATTTTCTATACACACAGAAAATTAATTTGTTGTGGCAATCAACTAAATTGCCCTATCGGTTGCACAAGTTGCTCAATCAGCAAGAATGAGGTTTTACTAACCTCCTAGTCAGCAAGCATGAGGTTGTGCCAACCTCTTAATCAGCAAGCATGAAGTTGTTCAAACCACCAAGTCAGCTAGCATGCCGAAACCTCCAATTTAAATTTTAAGATTTTTTATATATAAAACTTATTTATGTAAAATTTTCTATATGTATTTTTAATGCGTAATTATGTCACGCTCACAATTTCAAAAAATACATTAATTCCTGTTTCCTGAAAATTAAAAACAGTATGAAGACACATTTTATATTTTATTTCACCATAATTAAACAAAATACAAAACTATTTCTAATGCCATAGCAATTTTTATTGAATTCATTTAATTCCTATTGATTGCGACTTGTGAAAATTTTTGACGTTTATTTATTACTGCATGTATTCATAATAGTTAGCAAGAAACTGCCAACCGAACTGCTGACAGACATGAGGTTGCCGTTTGTCATATAGTTTGTTGATACTCAGTTACCGTAAAAAATGCACAAACGTCAAATTTTTCCACACCGAAAAGTGAAATCATGGAGGTTAAGACAACCCGAACGTACAGTTGCGCGGACTAACATTTCGGTCACGAAGTTACAACAAATGTATTTCGGTTGCAACATTGAAACGTTGGTACAATCAACCTCATGCTAAAAAAGGATTTTTCTGTGTGCATATTTAAGATTCCAAATCCACAAAGTTATATCGAAGATTTGAGCATTTTGAATTTTTCGGTCGTGTTTGAAATTTTATACCGGAAATACTTTGAAAAATTTTAAGTTTTAATAATTAAGTTTTAATAATTAAGTAATTAAGTTTAACAAAATTCGTTTTTTTTTTCGATAACATCGTCACTATCATTCCAAAGGAGGAATGTGTAATTTTTGCCATTGCGTTTTTTTACATTTTTAAATGTAGTTTTTCTTCAAGTATACTGTGTCAAAATCGTGTTTGATTTTGTTGGGTATTTCTAGCCAGAAAAGAAAAAAACAAAAGGGCGAATTCGAAAAATCTAAAATGTTGTCATGCCGAAAGGGCGAATCTATTCGTTATTATGGCATAACTTTTTATTGTTATAAGATAAAATAGTGGTGTAAAGGCATTAATTATTTGGTATTAAAGTACCTATCATTTAGCATCATTATTTTAAAATAATTTTTTCAATTTTTATTACTTGCAAAAAAATGTTTGGCAAGTAATGTTGCCAATTGATAGGTCCTTTAAAAACAAACAATTAATGCCTCTACACAGTATTTTATCTTGTACTAATAAAAAATTATAGCAAAAAAACGAAATGATTCACCCTTTTGGCATGACAAGATTAATTTTTTTTTTTCGTTTTTTAGCTATAACTCTTTATTAGTGCAAGATAAAATAGTAGTGTAAAGGGATTAATTGTTTGTTTTTAAAGCACATATTGATTGGCATCAATATTTATTAAAATATTTTTCCAACATTTTTCTCGCAAATAACAAATGGCAATTAATGTTTGGCAACATATTTTTAAATAATGATGCTAATCGATAGGTGCTTTAAAAACAAACAATTAATGCCTTTTAAGAGTTATAGCATTAAATATTTGCGTTTTGGTCAGGATATAGCCACACAAAAAAATTCGTATTTATAAGTAAGTTGTTCAAATCGAAAGATTTTTTTATATACAGTATAATAATTGATAATAAACCAAAATAATAAAAAAATAATTTTACTAATTATTTTTTAAAATTTGATTTATTAATATTTTTAAAAAGGCACAAAAATCGTCCCTTTGGCTGTAACGATATCACCTTTTTAAATTTTCATTAAAAAATTTAAATTTTTCTTTTTAAAATCTAAAACGTTCAATACAAATTCAGTTTTTACTTAACATAAAGTTTTTCGCTCTATACAAAATTCTCACAAAAAAACACAATGTTTTATCATGTTTAATAAAAAAAAGTTACAAAACTTCTTATAAATCTTTAGTAAAGTTTCCAAAGAAATAGTATTTAATACTAAGGGGATTCATATCAACAGAGTAAAACTCGTATATACACCCAGAAAAAAATACTATATAAATAATAGTTTTTTACTATTAAAAATAGTTAATAGGATAAATTATTATTTTAATCGGAAAATACTATTAAATACTAGAAAATACCATGACATTGCCATTAAGTTTATATGAAAAGATTTATTTTTTGTATACTATTAAATCAATAATTGTCCTATTGACCAATTTTAATGGGATTTGAGGGAATTTTTTTCTAGGTGTAGTGAAAATCGCGTAAAAAGTAGAAATTTACGAAATTATTCACCCAGAAAAAAATTCCCTCAAATCGCATTAAAATTGGTCAATAGGGCAATTATTGATTTAATAGTATACAAAAAATAAATCTTTTCATATAAAATCAATGGCAATGTCATGGTATTTTCTAGTATTTAATGGTATTTACTGATTAAAATAATAATTTATCCTATTGACTATTTTTAATAGTAAAAAACTATTATTTATATAGTATTTTTTCTGGGTGTGGTATGAGAGTTTTTACGCTTAACACTTACATTTTGTCTTTCGATTTTTATATGGAAATAAAAATACCATGACATACTTTCAAAAACATTTTGTAATATATTTTCGTTACGCGTTAAGAAATTCAATTATTAATACAATTTTTTTTTATAAAATAGTGTTGTGCGTACACCCACACAAAAATACTATATAAATAATAGTTTTTTACTATTAAAAATAGTCAATAGGATAAATTATTGTTTTAAATGGAAAATACCATTAAATACTAGAAAATACCATGAAATAGCCATTGAGTTTATATGAAAATATTTATTTTTTGTATACTATTAAATAAATAATTGTACTATTGACCAATTTTAATGGAATTTGAGCGAATTTTTTCAGGGTATAGGTCTTAAGTATTTTAACTGGGAATTGAATTGAATTATAACCTTAATCAATATGTTTCAATACTTTAACCAATATGTTGTGCATATTTATATTTCAATGGAAAATGAATTTCAGCATATACCCGAATTACATACCACATTTGAATTTGTATAATATTTTCCACAACGACAAAATTTATAAAGACAAAATTTATAATGACAAAATTTCCAATATTTTTCTGAAATATGTATTTGACTTAAATTTTTCTTAAATTTTTCTGATATATGCCAAAATTGATGTCTCTGGCTACATTTGGTATAAACAATTTCTGTTATAATTTAGTTTTGCATAACTTGAGTTACATTTAACCAGACTACTTAGTACCGAAAAGCCTTGGAAATATAATTAAAAAAATGTTCAATTTGAAGTGTTGAAATTTTTATACATTTTCTGCGTAAATTTATGATCGAAGCAAGTGTTCGGAAACGAAGAGAACAACATCATTATACGCCGTGATTTATGTATATTCAAATAAAATCTTTATCTAAATAAAACAAATACAATGCTATAAATTTTGCACACTGACAAATTTAGCAGCACACTGTTATTTTTGTTCGTCTATTGTAAACATTATTGGAGTAATTTTTATAGAGTACCCCATTCCGAAGTGGCTTCTTTTGTAGGCAAAACACAGATGTTTCCGACGTGACAGCGGGCAATTCATGCTTTTAATATGTGTTTATTTTCGCACGTCACTCAAATGAAAACAATACAATTCGTATTAATTGTTTTTACAGTTCTGTGTAATTGTAGGCCATACATAATGATGATTCGATTTGTGCGCCAATGCAATGGAATTGTAATGCAAAATAAAGACTCACCGACTGATCAACTGACTGACAAGTGGCTGACAAGTGACTGACAACTTGCGTAATCCGAAATCAGACATTCGAATTTCGAAATTAAGAGCAACTGCCGGCTGAACTTACCGACTGTTTAAGCAATTATGTCAGTGGGTTAATTGGGCAATGCCACCATGTTATTGGACGGCATCCAGCAATTTAATTAACTGCAAATTAAAGCCATTGCATTGCTATGCAATTGCAGGCGGCACTGTGCCGTAATTATGTAGAAAAATCATAAAATTAAAAACCAAAACGAATATCATAAAAACTAATACAAATAATATTTTTTTTGATTTATGATGACCGCTTGTGCAGTATTTGCAATAATAAAAATTTTATATTAGAAAAATAAAAATTCCCTCAATAAAATAAATGTTTTTATGATCATTTTTTTTCATTTCCTTTCAGACAATTGCCATCAGTGACACTAATGAGTGTCATCAACTGACTGCATCCACAGCGACCTCAAAAGACGCCCATTCAATGGTCATTGATGCACAGCTCGATCTCGGCCAACAGCAGCAACCGCTGACAATCATCAAGTAATTACACACTGTATATTAATTATCTTTATACCTCTTATTTTTGCATATTTCATTTTAATATTTTCGACCATTTAATGTTAAAATTAAATAGATTTTTAATTGATTACTAAATTTCTGGCAGGGTCGAGACAGTTTAGAGACATTTTTGTGACATATTTAAAACAAACAAAGGTGGAACCGATTTCATAATATGTCCTTCCTAAAATATTTTATTTATTTGCCGAAATATGCCCTGAATATTCATGAAAAATGCCAGAAATTTTGTCTCGATTAATTTTTATTGAAATAAATTTTTGAATGCATTTCGACTAAAAATTTATATATGATAGTTTTAACATTTCGTTTCTTATAACTAATTCCATTGAATTATTTGGTAAATATTAGAATATTTTGTTTTCTTTTTTTTTTTTGTGGTATTTTTCAATGATCATATCCAGCAAGCCAATCCATATCTTCACAATATCGAATCGAAAACATATCGTCACTGTCATGCAACAAGGGCGAATCTTTTCGTTTTTGGCTAGAGCTTTTTATTGGTGCAAGATAAAATAATGTTGTAAAGGCATTAATTATTGAATTTTAAAGCACCTATCGATAGGTGCTTTAAAAACAAACAATTAATGCCTTTACACCACTATTTGATCTTATACCAATAAAAATTGATGGCAAGAAACGAAAAGTTACGCCCTTTTGACATGCTAAGATTTTCAATTTTTCGAATTCGCCCTTTTGGTTTTGTCTTTTGAGGCTAGAAAAATCCAAAAAAATGACACGCGATTTTTGCACAGCATATTTGAGGCTAAACTACATTCAAAAATGTAAAAAAACGCAAATGTCAAAAATTGCACATTCACCCCTTTGGCATGATAGCGACGATATGTAAACCTATATCATCGTTTTGATATATCTCAAGTGATACCGAATGTAGATAGTTTTTTTGTTTAATAAAAATCCACTTTAGCGGAATAATATTGCATTTCAAGATCAAATTTCTTGAATTTTTGTCTAATATTTCGGATTTACAAAAAAAAAAAGATAAACTGAAATGTTTAGGTACCGGAGGAAACTAGCTGCTTTTAATACAAATCCTTTCTTTTTTTTCTTATGTTGTATTATGTAAAATACCCATATAAAATCGTATTTCATGTTTGATCTTGATTTTTTTATGATTTATTCAAATTATAATTTGCAAAACATTGAATCTCATAATTTTATAAAATAACAACTTGTTGTTTTTGTCGAATATATATATTTTTTTAGAAAAAGATGATTTCGAACGTCCAAATTTTAGTTTATCAATTTTTTTTTTTATATTTTTCGAATATTGTTTTTTTTTTTCAAATGTATATTTTTTATTTTTTTTTTTTGAAATTTCGACCATTGTGTTGTTTTTGTCGTCAAACATTTAAATTTTTTTTTTTTTGAACATTGTTTTTTTTTCGAAAATACATTTTTTATATATTTAAAATTGAGATTTCGACCATTGTGTTGTTAAAACAAAAATTTCGAACATTGTTGTTTTTGTCTAATATTTTTTCTTTTTGTAAAATTCGACCAATGTCGTCCAACAATTTTTTTTCAAACAATTTGTTTTCGAAAATTTTCGATAAAATTTTTTTTTTTTCAAATATATATATTTTTTTGAAAACGATGATTTGGAACGTTGTTTTTGTCGTCCAAATTTAGTTTATCAATTTTTTTCGAACATTGTTGTTTTTTCGAAAATATATTTTTATTTTTTGAAAGTTGTGATTTCGACCAATGCGTTTTGTCGTACAAACATTTTAAATTTTTTTTTTTTAATTTTTCGAACGTTGTTGTTTTTGTCGAAAATATATGTTTTTGATATTTTGAAAATGGTCATTCGACCTGAGTTGTTAAAAAAAAATTAAAAAAATATCGAACATTGTTGTTCTTGTCGAATATTTTTTCTTTTTTGTGAAATTCGACCAATGCGTGGTTTTTGTCGTCCAACAATTTTTTTTTCAAGCAATTTGATTTCGAAAATTTTCGAACATTTTTTTTTGCCCATTATTTTTTTTGCAAATAGCTATTTCGAACGTTGTTTTTGTCGTCCAAATTTTGGTTTATACATTTTTTTTTCCAAAATTTTCGAACATTTTTGTTTTTTTCTAAAATATATTTTTTTTATTTTTTGAAAATGGTGATTTGGAAAATTGCGTTGTTTTTGTCGTCTAAACATTGTTTTGTTATATATTTTATATTAGTTGAAAATGGTTATTTCGACCATTGTTTTTGTCGTCCAAATTTTTTTGTCGAATATTTTTTTTTGTGAAATTCGACCAAAAAATCCAAAAAATATTTTTTACATTTTGTTTTTCGAAAATTTTCGAACAATGTTTTTATGTCGAATGTTTTTTTTTGCCAATGTGATTTTGACCATTGTTTTGTCGTCCAAAAAATTGATTACATTTTTTTTATTTTTTGAACATTTTTGATCAATATTTTTTACCAATTTCTTTTTACGATATTTTTCGTACATTGTTGTTTTTGTCAAATACATTTTTTGATGAAATATGTTGATTTTGAACATTTTTTTGTTTTTTTATGACCCAAAAAATATTTAACATTTTTCGTTTTCGAACATTGTTGTTTTTATCGACCAAACATTTTTAACAATAAAAAAATTTAATTTTGGCTTTTACGATTTTATTACATACATAAAACCCCAAACAATTAATCAATATTTAACATCAGTCTGTGATCCAAATATATTGAAGGTCACATCAACGCTTCTCAAAAATTACTAATGAGAGATACAATTTGTTAACCTTCAATCGAAACTGAAAATTTTTAATTAAAGGTTTCACTTTTTAGTTTTTGATTTATCACTGATTTAATTAATAAGCGTTATTTAGTGAGTGTTATTCAGGAACCTCCGAAAAGGTTGACCTTTGTTTCTGAGCTCTGAGTGTAACTCATTAATACCATTTAGTGTAGGTATATACACTTAGAAACTACGATTTTTAAAGAAAATTTTCAATATACACAATAACTCCTTCGGCTAAAATGGATATAACGTATTTCAAACGTTTTTCGTTTTGTTCTTTGAATCGAACGTTTGTCACACGATATTCAAACGAATTGTAGCAGATATCGTTGTCACCGGGAAATACATGATCGGGACGTAATTCTTCTTGAAGTGCAGAGGTTTATTTCTTGGGTACAGTTACAGCAACAATTTAACGTTTTTCTTTTTTTTATTTACATTTTTGAAAGCCCGATAAAATATCTTCAAATAGAGAGTAAATCATTTTTATATTAATTAAGAAATAAACCTTCTTAAGATTGATAAGAAAAAATAGTTTTAGAAGTTTATTTCTCCTCGTTCCTCAATGAATTTTAATTTTTTTGGACTTTTAATTTTTACTAAACAAGTATTTTAAAATATTTTTACTAATATTTAACAACCAACTAAAAAAATATCATTCCGCATCTATTAACCTTAACATTCACCGTCACCAACATTCATCCTAATCAGTAAACCGAATGGCCAACCTTTAGTAACAACATCAAAAATCGCTGTCGATATCGTTCCACAGCAAACGCCAGATGTTATATTGAAGCAACAGCGAATTCAACACAAGCGCAGCAATTCAACGATACTCTCACCACAGACAACATTGCAGTTAAAGCAGCAGCAGCAACAACATCACCAACATCAATTCCACCAATACAACAATAACAATCAACGCGGCCTACAAACCAAGAACCACCTCGAACCACCATCGCCGTCACAACCGCTGATCATTGCAACGCAGACGGACCGCAGTCCTGCCCAGAGCAGCCAGGACTATAATGAACGCATAACAGCAATGTTTGGCGGCATTGAAAGAACGACAGGATCAGCAGCAGCAGCAACAACCAACGCAGCAGCAGCAACGAAAACACGCACCTTACCCACGATCGGTAGACTGACTACAACATATGCCAATGCCAAGGACGTAGATCTAGTCGCGGCCCCATACGAAGACACATTGCAGAGTCAACGCGAACAGGTGGCGCAGGCGCTACGCAAACGCAGAAAAATGGGCGCCGGCAGTAAATCTCTGGGTGGCGGCAGCTTCGTCGAGGGCATCGAGACACATTTGGGCCTGGTGGGTTGGCGTAAGAAGTGCCTGTACACATTGCTGGCGCTGCTTATGTTGTTGATCATTGTCAATCTGGTGCTGACGCTGTGGATACTCAAGGTCATGGAATTCTCGGCGGTAAGTCGGTGACCGACCTCATTAAATACCCATTAATCACACTGTATCTCGTTGCAGGATGGCATGGGCCAGCTGAAAATCATACCCGGCGGCATTCAACTCACGGGCCAGGCCATAATCATGGACATGCTGCGTGCATCGACGATACGCTCCAGGCACGGACAGCCCATATCGATAGGTATGTCTAAAAGACTGTCCGACCATCTGTTTGTCGGTCTGTACGTAGCACACACATGACATTTGCTTGTTTCGTGACCATAAATCCTGCTGCCTGGATGATGATGAACTAATTTATTAGGTGGCAGCTCTCTATTAATATTCATTTTGCATAAATTTAACCTTTGATTTGTGTGTGTACCGTCCGTCCGTCCGTCCGTGTGTGTGTGTTTGTCGCTGCACCATAAATAAACCATTTTGGTTTTACATAATCACGGTCACAAATATTGCTGTGGGAGTGCGGTGTGAGTTTCATTCCCAAATATCACCAGATATGTGTCAGCCGGTGCGCAAAACTTCAAGTCATTTGACATGAAAATCCCTTTCGTAATGAGTTTTTCCCTTTGAGCTGATTTGTGAAATTATTCCATGTTAATGTTGACATTAACATGGAATCGCAAAGTTTTGCATGCTATCGCAAAGTTTTGCAGCTCCACTGATTCGGTGATTAAAAGTATAGCGCAAATGCTATTTGTATAGTTTCAATATGTAAAAAATAATTAAAGTTGATTTTCAACTATATATTGTATTAATTTTGTAGAAATTTGTGCATTCATAATTTTCTTAAACAATTAAATATCTTAAATGCGAATAATTCTTCGAAGATTTATAAACTATTTCGAAAATAGAATTAAAGATTAATTTAAAACGGTGTCATAAGGTTTTTATATAAAATAATAAATAATTCGTAAACTTCTATAGCAAAACCACGATGTGTCCTGATCATGATCAGCAAAAATGTAAAAATTAGAAACAGGTCTGCCACGTAGGTTTTTAAAATATCATATTTTGATATTTACCACCTTGGCCTATTCAAATATTTCCAGAACATTTGGATTTCAGATTATCATTCTGAATATCATTATCGTAGTCTGTAAAATGTTTTTATTTCAATTTAAAAAAAAAAAACAATTAAATATTGGAAATATTTTTATTATTTGAATACTAACATAATTTTAATTAAATTGTGTAAGCAAATTTATATTAGAACTAATTATAATTCGAAACCTTCACACTTAATTAAATTATACGGAATGTGATATGGATTTTTTTTATTACAGATTTGAGCAATGATTAAATGCAGCTAAATATTTTTTCTTCCTCCAGAAAATTTTATTATTTCCAGACAATTTCTCCCCGAAACATCTTTTCCCATTACAATTAAATTATTTACAAATAAATTATTTCCCACAAATAAATTATTTCCTGCTGAATGCGTCTCAGTCAATTCTCCTTCTCGCAATATAATTTTTCTCGGACAAATCTTTTAAGGAAAATTTTTGCTTGAAACAATTTTTCCCAGACAATACTCTCCCGGACAAGTCTTCTACGAGATAAATTCTTCAGTGCTGACGTCAGTCAATTCTCCTCCGAGACATATTCTTCTCGCCATAAAATTTTTCTCAGACAATTTCTTAATGGAAAATTTTGCCTCGTAACAATGTTTTTCCACACAAATTTTTATTCTTCCCTGCTGAATTCGTCTCGATCAATTCATCTCCGAGAAATGTTCTTATCGGAGTCAATTCATGTTCAAGAAAATTCTGCACAAAGACAATTATTCCGCTAGACAACTTCTTCCCTGATTTCCAATATTTCTCAAAGACATAATTACTTCGAAAAATTTCTCCAAGGACAAATCTATCCTATCACGGACAAATCAATCCTAGACATTGTATTCCGAAAATTTTCTGCCCAAGATAATTAATTCTTATGATAAGATTTCACTGAGAAAAAATTTGTCTTTAAACAATTGAGGAGCTCATTTCCAAAGCGTGTTATCCACGTAAATATAATATGCTTTTATTTGCAAAAATACGGATTTCAAACCTAAGCAACTCTCCTTAAATTTTCAAAATTTTCTTCTGATAAAAAATCCCAATATATCTAAAAAATGATAAGAATTGCTATAGTGGAACTCAAAAATAAACTTATTCGGCACATAAAAGATATTAATATGTCTCTTAAAATGAGAAATTTTATTCGCTGTACCATAATTATTTTAAAATCAAATGACAATGGGCATTACTTCGACAATGGCTTTGTAGGATTTTTTTTTTAGAATTTGATTAAAAAGATCAACCACTTTTTCTCTTTATGATGAAAAATTCGATGATGAGAATTTTCAGCGAGATATAAATATAGGTAATGGGCTCGCCGTAATCTCAAAGTTCGCGTTTGGTACCCAAATGAACAATTTCCAAATATTATTTAAATAACGTCTCCATAAAGCAATAAATTAAAAAAGTGAATATATCATATGTTAGAAAATCCATTTCTGTTTCAACAACCTGTCATATAATTTTGTATCTCTGGATTGTGTACAAAATAAAAACACACTTATATTTGGTAATGTACTATATTTACTTAAATATCAATTTTAATAATTATTACTAATGTATAACAACTGCTGTATACTACAATTTAGATTAAAAATGTTCGCTCACGAGATGCACTAGCCGACTTTCAAGTCACAACTGAAGTGCTGCACTTTATGCGGCGCCCTTATATACTGCATACATCAGTTCGACATGTTCGAGAACCTTTCACACTTATCGTGAATGCTGCATGTTAATTGCATCTCATTCGCACTCATGTGTTTTAATGTTCTGATTTTCCATATCTTTCTTGCACATAGCCTCAATGCGCTGTATGACCTTACGTCTTTTTCTAACACATTGCTTCAGTACGCTGAATCGTCTTGCATCTCATTTACTCTAATTCATTGCTTGCACAATGGGACAAATTACATCTTTTCGTAACAGTATGTTAAAATAATAAACTCGTTCTGCATTATTCATTCGATTTTTGCTAAAATAAATAATAATTCAATTTAATAACAAATTATATACCTACTTTTTTAGTTTATAGCATTTGGAAGATGTCATTTTATTTCAAACTTTAATTTTTCGATTTTGTTATCACGCGAACTTTAGTTCCGTTCCGGTAGGTCCTTTTCCCATATTTGTATTTCGCTAAAAAAAATCTCCACATCATTTATCTCATTCAATCGAACATTTTTAGGGGTTGATACTTCATCGATTTGAAATCACGTTAATTTAATGGGCATATTTTTATAAAATTACTAAACTATCATTAAGATAAACACAATATCCAGAACATAATAAAAATAAAGAGTACATAGACAAATTAATGTACAGCGTACTGATGAATTCCGTTCTTCAAACCATTATTCATTATGTTAAAGATCGCTTCATAATATTAATGACTAACAACTTCAATGTTATGAATCCGATCATAAATATGATGAACGCTTGGTAACTTTCGAAAAAGTGTTCTTCAATTAGATGCAGTGTATGTGAAGAATACGTTTCATCATAATAATGAACACAAACATAAATTACAATATGTATGTACTTCATATTGTAGAATGCTGTTCATCAAACCAAATTTCAATCAAAATATTTATTTTTCGTTCTTTTTTTGTCGTACATCTCAGATCTCTAGTAGTTATTGTATGTTATTTCTTATATATATCTTGTTCGACATAAATTAGTAAAATGTTTTCTAATATATTTATTTATAATTGCAACTTTTTATTAATAAAAAATTTATATTAAAAAAAAAATTTTTTTTTGGGACAAGATTTTTTTCGAATTTTTTTTTTCTTGGATTATTTTTTTTTAATAACATTTATTCAAACATCTTTTAAGGACATTTTCTTTCAAATATTTTTTTTTTTTTTTTTTTTTGAAAAATTCGATAAAAATTAATTTTATAATTATTCATAAATATTATGTTTATATTCTTCAATATGACAATTTAAATTCATTGCCTTGAATATTTTGTTCGTATATAATGAATGCATTCATGAATATGTCATTTAATGCATGAATCAATATGATGAATCTGGTAGTTGGTAGAAAAATTCATAATATTTATGAATAAATTCATCATATTGATGTATTTTTTTCTGTGTACATTCCAATATACTAAGTTGAAAAAAAAAATTAAGATTCGATAATATTTCATATAATTTTAAACCCATAAATCACCACTCGAAAAACAAATTCAAAGAACAAAAGTTTTTACGAAACTCACAAAATTCCCCACTATGCCTGGTACCACCGCACACACTCACACGCCGTCTGCCGCCACATAAATCTGTGCGGCACGTCGACCACATGGCGATGTATAATTTTAGATAAGACGACGACCGCCAAGACAGATGCGTATTTGCAATGACACCGAAAGGTGAGACCATTTCTTGCTTCGCTACCGCAAGTCAAGTGGAAATAACACATTTTTAACACGTACTTAAAAAACCAAAAAAAAAAGAGGAATGTAAAAAAGCAGACACAATTTTTATGTCCGTTTCCGCTATCAATGGCAACATAATAAT
Organism: Dryomyza anilis; assembly: GCA_951804985.1. NCBI lineage: Eukaryota > Metazoa > Arthropoda > Insecta > Diptera > Dryomyzidae > Dryomyza > Dryomyza anilis. Next base: position 121,560,785 of record OX638130.1, on the reverse strand, counting down.
CTCTGATCTATTGCCAGTGATATTTATTTGTAGCTGTTCCAAGTTATTTGCAGCCACCGCAGCCAAATCACATTTCATCTAACAAAATTCCTTGTTTATCATTTTATGTATGTCCGTCCTTGTGCTGTGTATGTTGGACGTTGGACCTCATGCGATTTGCTGCGACATCATTCAAAAATGTCATCATCAATGCCTGCTGCCAACATCATCACCTGCGTTCGACCATATTCGCATCATCATCATCATCGTCAACAGAATCATCACGTAATTTTTCAATCAATACACGTGACACGAATGGCGTTCTCGAAAATCATTTATTCCTGGGACATGATAAGCTCGAATGCCTTGCGACAGGATTTTACATCAATGACACCAACGAACGAAATTTATTTTCCGTAAATCGAGATGAAGTCACAATCGGTGCACACGCGCTGCGCGTCGAAGGCGAAGGTGGTGCCATATTTCGGGAATCCGTGCAGACGCCGCATGTGCGCGCACCGCCCGGCCGTGAATTGAGGTGAGTTGAAAGCAAATGGAATGGTAGGGAATTGTATTGCATCACATCGGGTGACAGACGGTACAGAGTGGTATTAACAAACAAAAAAAATGACAGGGTTAATGGTTGTAACGAAAAAAAATCAAATAAACTGCATTCATATTGTATGAGAATTCAGTAGGCTACCAGCTACAAATGAAGTGCACGTCGGGTATCAATTCAGTGAAAATACTCGCATGCCGAATTATTTATATTAATAGTTGTCAGTTTGCAAACTACGTCGTGCGAAAAGTGCTTCAAATGTAAATAATAAAATTGCATAAAAAATTGTAAATCCAACATGATTTATGCGGGATTTGAAATTAAATCAATAAAAATTGTTTCAGGTTTTTAACACTTATTTGATGATTGATATTTTTTGTGTTATTTCATTGACAATTTAAATCATATTTTTATAACGTAGTTAAATACAAAGAACCTATATGAGTTTTCAAATTGTAAGGGTTTTACAAATGTTTCGTAAATCTTTGGTAAAACGTTGAAATGAGTATTATTTAAATATAATATTAAAAATATAATATGTTTACTTAAAAAAGTCAATAAATTATAATTAAAAAATAATAGTTATTAAATTATAAAATTTTTGATCAATGTTTCAAAAATTTATTTCGGTCAGTGTTTTTTAAAGAATATTTACAAGATTGTATAATATTTACTAAGATTTACAAGGATAAAATACCAATCGAATTACGAATTCGATATTCTACACAAAGAAAAAAGTGACGTAATAAAATTAAATAAGATTTATTTAAATTTGATTTAAATACTTTTGTAATAAAAATAATACTCCATACAAAATATATTACGCACGTAGTTGATTTCAATTTGAATAAAAAAGTATTTCATTTTATTACGTACGCATTTAAATTCATAAATAAAAAATATATTTTATGAATATTTTTAACAATATTTAAGTATGCTTTTTTAAAAGTAACAACTATATATATATAAACGCTGCAAAAAAAAGGGCTCTCCCAACATAATTTTGCAGGCATTACATATATCTTTGGAGCTTTATGCAAACAAAAGTATTATTTCATTGCCAAACATTATTATAATAACAGCCAAACATATTTTTGTTATCGTTCAAACATATTTATGTTCAGAATGAATGATTTTCGGCGTTCTTGCAAACATATATATGTTTGAATGTGAAAAACACTTTATTTACATGTAAACATATTTATGTTTACATTTAATTTTAATGTAAAAATAGTAAATTTATTGCTAATATATTCTTTACACCATATTACATTATATAAACCGAATTTTGGTTGATGAAACCAATTTTATTTTTACTTTAAATATTACTTATATTTAATTGTTTGATTGGAGCTAGTAAAAATATTTATTTTTTCTTCCATTTGTCATCTCTCAATAGATTGGAATCTCCCACACGCAAATTGGAACTGACGGCGGCCAAGGATATAAATTTGCAATCGCGTGCCGGCGGCATTGAAATATCGGCTCTGGACGATATCAAGCTGAGCGCATTGGATGGCAGCGTAAGTACCTTATTCTACACAAGAAAAAATACTATTAAACTTAAATACACCAACCCACCAAAAATAATGCATTGCATTTATTTATATTTGAATTCTAAACTAAATTATTAGATTTTCATTCGATAACAATTCAATAAGTGCAATTTGGTAAAATCGATAATAAATATGTAATTGGTATGGCTTTGCTGTAAATTAATTTAGATTTTTTGAAAATTTGCTAAATTGAACAGTGAGCACTAATACTAGACATGAAAAGAAATAAATGTCTGCACAAATGCATTTGTGCAGACATTTATTTCTTTTCAAGAATGTGTTGCTCAAAACAAGTAGTGTCAAAATAAAACACAACAAAAAAGCACAAGTAGTGTCAATACAAAACACAAACAAGACGTAGTTGTAGTGAAAAGTTTATAATGATGTGCGATACAAATTCAAATACTGAAATAAACTAATTATGAAACTGAGTACTCAGTGCATTCTTTTTTTTATAAATATTGAAATATAGAAAAATTATATAATATTTCACAAATTATATAATATGTCAAAATACAATTGTAAAATTACTTAAGCAATGAGCGATCTGATTGGCTCATTTCGTTCGGAATTTTATTATTTTACTAGCTGGACCCGTGCACGACTCGTGCCAAGATTTTGTGAATTCATAAATATAAAGCGATTTTATTAATATAAAAAAACATTATTATTATTTTTTATATCAGGGCCCCGTGCTTCGCTGTGGAAGTTTTTATTGGTTTCATAAATGTAGTAACCAAATAATAATTCTCCGCCAAAACAACTTTTCTCAAAGACAATTCAGACAGTAGTATATTCCGCCGTAGAATTTTTCCCAGTAGAAATCTTCGCCGTAAAATTCTTCCCCATAGAACGCTTTACCGTAGAATTCTTCCCGGTAGAACTCTTCCCGGTAGAATTCTTCCCCGTAGAGTTTTTCCCAGTAGAAGTTTCAGTGTAGTTAGTTTTAATGTGGTGAGTTTTAGTGTGTTGAATTTTTAGTTTAGTGAATTTTTAGTGTGGTGAGTTTTAGTGTGGTGAGCTTCGGTGTGGTGAGTTTTTAGTATGGTGAGTTTTAGTATGGTGAGTTTTAGTGTGGTGAGTTTTAGTGTGGTGAGTTTTAGTGTGGTGAATTTAAGTTTTTTGTTTCATCTTTGTCCAATCCCCATATATAGCCTATGACACCCTCCGAACTCCTTAGTATCGTGTGGCAAAATTTCAGTTAAATCGGTTCAGCGGTTTAGACGTGATGCTCTAACAAACAAACAGACAGACAGACTGACAGACAGACGGACCAAGAGTTTATAAATACGTTTTTTTTGAGGTTCACAATAAAAGTATGTTATTATTTTTGATGATAAAAATAATACGTTTTATGGTTTTGCCAGGAACTCTATTATTTTTTTTTTATATTTCCGAGAATATACATATGTATATCCGTGTATCTACGAATATAGGAAGATTGGAATCTTTTGTTGAACATGAATAATGCACATATGATTGGGGCCTTCATATAAAACCTGTACATATTACAGCATTGTAATAAATATATGTAATCGTTTAATAAAGACCACAGACCATTGGACTGATATAGTCCTGAAATTAAACCTAAATTTAATGTAACAGTCTAGATTTCTTAGAAGACAATAACAAATGACCACGAACATGGACATATCCTACGGTCCTTATAATAATTACAATAATACTAATTTAGCGATACAGTTCTGAAGAACCTAGGCTGAACAGTTTAACCATTTAAAAATGTTATGTTTGTACTCAAATAGCGGAACATACAGTTTAACGCCGAATCATAACTTTTCATGGGTGATGTTTTCACTTTCGAAGGTTATCTACCAAGAGGTAGCGCTGTGAATAAAAACATTTTCTATTTATTTTGTTGATGTTGCATTCGCTGGTGTTTGAACCAGCGACGTTTCAGCTTGTATTCTAACACAATAACCTTCTGAGTCACCTACATAGTATATGGTAATGCATATTTTATATCATTATAGCGTAATTATTTTGAATTTTGTCAAACAAATTCTACAAATGACATATATCAAAACATAAAAGCAACATAAAAGCAACTATTTCAATAAAATGCTCCAATTTTCGTCTAAAAACATGAAACATAACAATTTTCCACAGAATACTGTTTGTTGTACTAATTTTCTGTGAAATTTTGAGAACATTTTAATATTCGTCATTTAAATAAAAATGTATTCGTATTCGTTTAAAAGTGATTTATACTTTTTTTCGTAAGACAATTTTAATATAGTAGTTTTCGTAAGGGGCGTCGAGTTGTGCCTTAAGTTTTTTTCATTATTTAATTTTTGTCAAAAAAAAAAAAAATGTATGTATACACCCAGAAAAAAATTCCCTCAAATCACATTAAAATTGGTCAATAGGACAAATATTTATTTAATAGTATACAAAAAATAAATCTTTTCATATAATCTCAATGGCAATGTCATGGTATTTTCTAGTATTTAATGGTATTTTTCGATTAAAATCATAATTTATCCTATTGACTATTTTTCATAGTAAAAAACTATTATTAATATAGTATTTTTATCTGGGTGTATTGCTTTTGATCAATGCTTTGTTTTTGCCGTCGGCAGATTTGTTGTTGTTTTCAATATACGTGTTCACACTCGTTACTTGTGCCGCTCACTCACCACACCCACTGTATTCGTTGCATGTTAAGCAACAGTAGTGTCATTATGTTTTGTTTTTAAAAACATTGAACGTCCTGACACTACTTGACATCAATGAAACAAATACTGCAGTGAAGTGAAGTCGCTGGAGGAGGCTTCACTATAATACAGTACACTGCTATTGTAAAATGCACTCAATACTGCACTGAAAAAATATTTACCTAATTAAAGTAAAAAGGCTCCATAGAAAATTATTCATTAACACAAATTTCTTTTATTTGAAGAAAAAAATCGTTGATTTGAAGAAAATGTTCATTGATTACAAGAAAACGGAGATTGATTTAAGGAAATATATTCTATGGAGCTGAATCATTCCCATATTTACTACTAAAAGTTACATTGTTTTTTGGGTGTGTAGAGTGCATATTTTGCAGAGGGAACTTCAAATACAGAGCACTGCAATTTTGTTTAGTTTTTAATTTAGAAAAGCTCAGCAAAAGTCTATAAAAAGACATTGTCTTATGTCCACAGGTTATAATTGTATCTCGTTTAATAAAGTAGTGCAATTATTTTATTTTTGGACTGACTTTATTTGACGACATTTTTTAAGATTAGTTTGAGATCGTTGGGATTTTTTTGTACTTTAAGTGTGTATTAAGTATTTGAGAATTTACTTTCATTATTTTTTTTAAGACTATGTTATTTCCTTTGTAGTTGAATTAAAATTATTTATATTAAGAAAATAATTTGATACTTTTAGAAACTATTTTCCTGTTAATCTCCCAAAAAATGTTAATTTGTGTGGTATTTTCTGGTAAAATATATATCTAGACACAAGTAAAAATTATGTTTTGCAGCAAACATATTATGTTACACGTTACATACATGAATTTCCAGGATTTTAATACAATCATGTTAAGAACAAATTATAACCAAAAGTCAGATAATGAATATCAAAATAATTTTAAAAAATTAGAATTAAAAGTAAAATCCTGTTAAATACAACAAATTTACGATTTCAAATATATTATGTTTGCTGCAAAATGTTTTCTCTGCGTGTTTAGTTTTCTTTAAATACCGCACTTAGCCAACGCATATTTCCACGTTTCAATGCAACTGACATCCGATGTAGTGTTACTGACAGTCTCAATGCAACGCTACGCGAGTTGTGTCCACCACAAACAGCGCTATATTTCTCATAAATTTCCCAATGCATTTTTCTCTTCTCACAGCTGCTGCTGGAATCCTCGACCATACTGATGCCGAATCTACGCACCGCACAGCCGCCACTGCCGGGCAGCGCACAAAGTCGAGATCATCAGCATCGTGTCTTCCAGTTGTGCGCCTGTTCGAATGGCAAATTGTTTTTGGCGGCGCCGCATTCCATATGCGCTGGCGATGAGAACACCGTCTGCAGATGATCAAGAACGGCGATGCAGCGACAGTAGCTGCCACCACAATAAAACGGCGGTCAAAGGAGTTATGCAGGGACTTGCAAATAATGGAAGAGACAGGGATGTATTGCAAGTAATATTATATTTATATATATATATTAGTCAAAGTATGTATATAGTTATGGCAAATAGTGTTTGCACGGTAAAACCTAACGAATTGTTGGAACAGTATAGATATCCATACATAATCATATATAGTAAATAACCGTATATATATATATATTATAAATAATATAAAATATAGTTATGTGTAAAAATAGTTTATTAAACAGAGGCCTATTAACGACTTAGCATAGTAAAGTAACATATATAAAGTATGGTAAAGTAAAATATTTATTATGAAATAAATCATATAAAGTATAAAAATATATGGTATGAAAATATATTGTATGAAATTATAAAGTAAAAATAAAAAGCCATACACTGCAAAGTATACTAATCTCAATTAACTAGAAAGTTGTAATATTACGCAAAGTGTAAACTTAAAAATCGAATTTTATTAGAAAATATTATTTAAATTTTATATATTAATTTTATTTATAACACAGTGCAACATTAAGATTTCTCAAGTTCATAAAAATGATTTTGGATACTTCGGGGATGTTGTTCCCTAATCGAGAAGTTATTATACTACGCTGCGTCTGAGTACAGTCAAATTTTGACAGTTTTGATGTTAAACCATTTATTTATGTTAAACTAATTATGTTATGTTTTTCTGTTAACGCATTAATGTAAGGTTTTCATGAAAAAAAGATTTTTTTAAATCGGATAACTTTTGGATTTTTACAATTTTTTGAAGATTTTTCATCAAATTTACTGATTTTTATCTCTATAACCATTAAAGATACAATCTTCAATTTAAAAAGTTAAGTTCTCTCAAGAATTCTCTATACAACACTTTTTAAATTTATAAAATCGGTTGAGCGTGGCATGAATGAAAACACTGTGCGACGTACAATTTTTTTTTTTTTTTTTACAAATTAACCAACGCTCAGGGGATGCCCCCTATTCATGCAATGCACAGTGTTGATCGTAAGAAGGGATGATAGGTTATATGGAGGGTGGAAAGATGGAGTAGTGTCGGTGAATGTTTGTTTTGAACTTGCCAATATCAAAAATGTCGGGAAAAACAGACGCAGGGAGATTGTTCCACAAACGTATCGTGCGACTGAAGAACGAATTCTCTCGGTAATGCGAGTGAACTACGAAGGGGTGGGCTTGGTTCGATGCCCGAGTAGAGCGAGAGGACACACGACCTGGTGGAATCAGGCCATGTATTTCCCTCGAACACTTACCATTGTAATACCTATAGAACAGGCTTACACACCCTACGGTCCTTCGGTGCTCAAGAGAGGATGAAATATTTTCATCCCCTATTAAATATATTGCACGCTGTTGGATTCGATCCAGGAACTCCAAAGAAGATTTTGAAGCCCCTGCCCATATGTGCGAATTGTATTCCATCTTAGGCCGAATATAGGTGGTGTAGATAGTGCGCAAGTCAGCTGGAGTGAAGTATGTCTTACACCGTTTTAAAAAACCGAGGCACTTGGCCGCCTCTTTCGACACGTCATATATGTGATCATTCCAACGGAGATCACATTGAATTGATATGCCCAGAACGTCAAGAGCAGCTGACTCTGCAATATCCACAGCACCCATATTAAGGGGAGGTAGGGTTGAATCCATTCTTTTGTGAGATAACAGACAACATTGGGTCTTGCGTGCATTAAAATCAACTCTATTTGCAAGACCCCAATCGGAGATTGTTTTAAGGTCATTATTGAGTGTGTCATTCATAGTGCGTCTTTTACTCTCAATCTCCAAAGAGGTTGGGCGCTTTTTGAACGAGTATGAATGACAAATGTTGCTATCATCTGCAAAGGAATGGATTGGGTTCTGGGTCAATGACAGAAGGTCATTGATAAATACCAGAAATAGGGACGGGGATTGGACGGAACCCTGCGGAACTCCAGAATTGATGAAATGTTGTTCCGAAAGAACACCATCCATCGCAACTCGTATTGAACGACCCTGGAGAAAACTCGATATCCATCGAGTAAAAGATTCACCAACACCATATGCAATTAGTTTTGAAACGAGGGCTTTATGCCACACTCGATCAAAAGCCTTGGAGATATCAAGAGCAACAGCCTTGCTCTCCCCGAAAAGGTGAACACAATTATTCCACTTTTCGGAGAGGACCGCCATCAAGTCACCTGTGGATCTGGTCCTACGGAAATCGTATTGTCGGTCACTGAGCAATTTGTTGTGCTCAAGATAGTTCACAAAGTGGAAGTTAATTACGCTCTCCATTACCTTGGAGAGTGCAGAGCATATTGCAATGGGTCGGTAATTGGCAGGGTTCGTGGCCTCGCCCTTTTTCGGAACTGGCTGGACATTGGCAACCTTCCAAAATGAAGCAATCTTACATAAAAATCTAGCTGAAGCTAGGTAAGAGTTATCGCGAATTAATTTTCATGGACAGGTAGAGAATAGTACTCTTCAAATACTATTTCGAGGTAATATGTGTCATAACTTGTTAAGAGTAAATATCTGTTTATTTATTAAGTAAAAGATGTCAGATACAAAAAATATAAAGCCCCTAAAAATGTTCATCCAAATAACAAACGAAAAATTCAATTTCTAATGATAATAGTTATATCTAGAGAAGTTATGTCTCTTCAGGGACCCATATTATTTTGTATGAGAAGCATACTTTTCTCAAGTGCTAACTATATTTGCAAATTTAGAAAATTATACGGTTTTAAACAGCAATTAAAATTGAAATCGATATCTGATTAAGTCCAGTTTTTCAGTGCTAGGTTAAACTTAGTTTGAACTTTTACACATTTTGAAAACATCTATAGTTCCTTACCAAAACGGCGGAATGTCTTTAAATTTATTAAACTTAAAGACAATCAGTAGTCAGTTAATATCACATTTTAAATATTTACGATATGTTGATTTTAAAGGATATAACATCTAGTTTTAATTAAGTTTAATTTGGAAATGGCACTGAAAATCTGATCCTAAAATTGTTTTACATTTTAAAACCGAAACCGATATGTCATTTGACGATAATTTTTAAATTCGATAAAATTTTAGATTTTTTATTTTAGATATTAAAAATATGTGCAAAAATTCACATTAATAGAAAAATAAAAACCGATATCATAACTAGAATCGGAAAATGTAAAATGTTTCGTTATAAAACTTAAAAACTAACGTAAGAGATAATTAAAATCAATATTGTAATTGAAACCATTAATCGATTCGGCTTAAATGCTTGTTTAGGTTATGGCTTGTTTAGAAATAAAGTATCAGTAATTTTCTGACGTATTTCCAGGTGATTATGGGTATTGTATTAGTAGCTCTAGACATAACTTTGACAAATTCAAAGCAGTTTATAAATCGATAGATTTGAATAAGATAAAGGCATATTTTTTAACAAATGCCGTCTATCTTTTGCACGTTCCCCAACATATTGCTAGGAAAACACGTTATTTGTCCCATAGTGCAACCTATCAACAATAATAAATGAGACGCAAGACAATGTGTTAGAAAGAGCCGGAAGATCATTCAGCGTACAACACATCAGTGCGAATGAAATGCCAGTAGCATTCACGAAACGAGTAGAAGGTTCTCGAAACTGGTGCATGCAGTATATAAGAGCGCCGCATCTGAGGCACAGCACTTCAAATTTACAATCTACCATACACTTAACAAAATATTCCAAATATCTGTGTATTTGCAGTAAATATGCCAAAACTATATCCTGAAAAATGCAAGACATTTTGTCTCGGGTCCCTTGACAAATTTTCCAGCAAGCTCGGGAAAGTTTAGCCACATTTTATAAAAAGATTTTATGCATACAATGGCGCATTTTATCTTATACTAGCCAAATTATGCCGGAAATCTGCCTTAAAAATTTCAGAAAATTTGATAACCTGCCATACGTAATCTGGTAGTTTTCCAGAAATATGACCGAAATATTCAAAAAAGATTATAAAAATATTGTCTGGTGTGGTTATCAAATTGTGAGAAATTTGAAAGGCAGATTTCCGGCATATTTTGCGACTCAGGGAAAAAATAAGCATTTGATACAAACTCCGTAACTCGAATAATGTTCTTAAACTGTTTTGAACCTCCCATAAATTTGACTAGAAATAAATGGAAGTAATTGAAGTCAATATAAAAAATAGATATCAACCATATTTTTTTAAAAATAAATATTGTATTTTCTAAACTGTTGTTTGTTTAACGTATTAAAATAGCGTTATCGCAAAAATATTTGTTTGCGGCCTCAAGATTTAACCAGTTACAAACTTTTCAAATAAAAACATATTTTTTTAGTCTTTAAAACTCCTATTTTCCAAACATTTACGATATATAAATTACGATATACCCAGACGTGGAAAATTAAAAATGTGCTTCATATTAAAGAAAAATGATCCCGAATTTTTCTTAAATCATTTATAAAACGTTAAATATATAATAAATTGAATATTTGTTGCACTGTGTATTTATTAAATTTATAACTATTTTATTAAATAAACAATTAGGAAAAACAACGCATACATCAACTCCAAAAACGAGCTTTAAATTCAACGCGTTTTACACTTAACTTAAACAATGAACGCCCCTCATAAGTGAAATATAATTTCCTACCAATTTCTACTATTTTCTTATATGACACTGCTTAAAATAGTAGCTAATAATGTATGTAAAATAATATTTAAAAAATATAAAAAAAAGTAATATTCTGTGTATAGCAAACATACAAATAAAAATATTTAGACAATGTAATGGCCTCGTCAGTTTACATATATTTATGTCAAGCATACAATTATCACAAACGACAACTATAAATCTAAATTATAAAAATATTAAATTTAATTTTAAAAATTATTTAATTTGTTAAATTATTGAAATTACATATTTTTGTTAACTCTATGATGCAGTTATTTATTTTGAGCAAAAAAATTAGAATATTTATTGTTAAAAATTATTAAAAAAAAATCTTTTTGATACAAAAAAAAAACACTTAGTAATTTTAATGAATGTGCAGAATAATAAAGCATTATAAAACATTATAAAATTTAAAACAACAATAAAAATATATATTAGAAAAAATAACGAAATTAAAAATAAAAATTAAATAAAACATTAAAAAAAAAGCATTTTTATTTTATTGAAATTGAAGAAAAGATTTAGCGCATTTATAAATTTGCTTCAGCAGAATTTTCATTTACCACATATTTAGGAGGAGCGTCGTCTCGAGTGCCACACATAAAAAGTGGGTGTTGCCGAAACTTTTGTCTCGCAGCTGTCTGCAGACGTAGCAGCAGGATAAGACTGCGAAGAGCGAGCCATAAATTGAGTTATTTTTCACGCATCAAGGACGAGTGAGTCAAGGCTGAGTGAAAGAGCATTAGAGCTTTGTGTGCAGTAAGTACTCAAAGTTGAAGTGGAAATGTGCGAAACCACATTCCGTAGTAACCGACATTTTGTAGTAAAAACTTTTTAGTTAATACAAATTAATAATTTAGTAGTTTCTCTCTCTCCCGTGCGATAGGGAGTGAGCTCTATTAATTAACAAACCACTTAAATAAAATCCAACACATGTTCCTTCAGTTTAATTTGAATGCAGCACAGGGGCGGACTGATTTAAAAATTTTTAACGAGGTTTTAAGCAAGAAAAATGGGCAATTTTGATTAAAAATTCAAACATTCTAAACATTCAATTCTTCACTAAAAATTCAATTTTTCACTAAAAATTCAAATTTTCACTAAAAATTTAATTTTTCACTAAAAATTCAATTTTTCATTAAAAATTCAATTTTTCATTAAAAATTCAATTTTTCATTAAAAATTCAAAATTTCACTTAAAAATTCAAATTTTCACTAATAATTCAATTTTTCATTAAAAATTAAATTTTTACTTAAAATTCAATTTTTTACTAAAAATTCAATTTTTCACTACAAATTTAATTTTTTACTAGAAATTCAATTTTTCACTAAAAATTAAAATTTTCACTAACATTTTCACTAATTTTTTTAATTCAAATTTTCACTAAATTTTTCATTAAAAATTAAATTTTTCACTAAAAATTCAAATTTTCACTAAAAATTCAATTTTTCACTAAAAATTCAAATTTTCACTAAAAATTAAATTTTTCACTAAAAATTAAATTTTTCACTAAAAATTCAATTTTTCACTAAAAATTCAATTTTTTACTAAAAATTTAATTTTTCACTAAAAATTCAATTTTTCACTAAAAATTAAATTTTTCACTAAAAATTCAATTATTCAGTAAAAATTCAATTATTCACTAAAAATTCAATTATTCACTAAAAATTCAATTTTTCACTAAAAATTCAATTCTTCACAAAAATTCAATTCTTCACAAAAATTCAATTTTTCACTAAAAATTCAATTTTTCACTAATAATTCAATTTTTCGCTTAAATTAAATTTTTCACTAAACATTAAATTATTCACTAAAAATTCAATTTTTCACAACAAATTAAAATGTTCACTATAAATTCAATTGTTTACTAAAAATTCAATTTGTCACTAAAAATTCAATTTGTCACTAAAAATTCAATTTTTCACTTAAAATTAAATTTTTCACTAAAAATTAAATTTTTTACCAAAAATTCAACTTTTCACTAAAAATTCAATTTTTCACTTAAAATTGTTCACTATAAATTCAGTTTTTCACTAAAAATTTAAATTTTCCCTAAATTTTCTTTTATTATAAAATTTTCGATTATAAAATTCAAATTTTCATTTAAAATTCAATTTTAATTATCCATTAAATTTTTATATTTAAAATCAATTTTACAACATTTAAATAATTTAAACAGATTTTATATTTATTTTATAATTATAATGGAAATTATTAATTAGTTCCTTTGTGTGTAAATAACTAGGTGTTTTGTTCAAGATATTGAAACAATGACAAAAATCTAAAGGCAATAGTCAAAATCCACAGTAACTGAAACCAGAATACTAAACCCTTTGCTTTTAAAATTCAAAAACCTAAATTGGAAATGCAACCAAACCAAATGAAAATGTAAAAAATTTAATCCGAGTTCAATCCTTGCTTACATTAGTTTTCAAATATCGACCATTGTTAACGAAAATCGGCAACCAGCGATCTTTTTTTATATACAACAAACTTTTAGATCAACAAAATGTGTATTCCTCAGTAAATAAATACCTAGAAACTGGGTTATACTGTCAATGACAAATATGTTCCACATAAAAAATGAAGTTCGGTTCACATATTACAAAATTGCCGCAGATCTACCCGTACTTTAGATTCTAGATCAGCATCCCCATATTATCTTAAATTCGTTATCAAATCGGAAGAGGTTAGGAAAAGTTGCACATTTGTTGCACCATCTTATTTATTTCTCAATAATTTATATTGTTAATGATTGGCCCTCTGAAAGTAGCTCTATTCGCTCTATTGGTAAATCCGGCCCTGAATTAGTATCCGTATGTAGCAACCATATGACCGTTCATTGTCCTAGTCTATTAAAGCTCATGCAATATACCTTTTCTCTGGTTTTGTGTCGTGAATCCTTTAATAGTTTTTTGTGCTCTTGTTTTTCATTTTATTTTTGTCTTTTGTGAAAATTATACATTCTATTAATATTCTAAAAGCGCTTCCACTCCACTTTATTTTATGTCATTGAAGCATTTGGGTCGTGTTGTTGCAATATGCCGTTGCTGTTAATATTGTTGCTGTTGTGCTAAATAACAGGCAGCAGTTGTACCATAAAATTTTCTAATTACCCAACATCATGTATGCTAGGAAAATCTCATTCTCATCCTATGTTGTCGCCTGCACTAGAAACAACTTTCAAACGTAGTTTGTAGTGACAAATTTAATAGGGTCTTTTTGGCGAACCCTGATTACGCTGGGGTCTTAGTTTAATGAAGAATATGCAAAAGATTCCGGAAGTAAAATTTGAACTTTAAATTTGTTTTTTTGAAGTAATGAGTTGACGTATATAAAATGGTAAACTGAAAAATAGTTTTGACGAACTTTTAGTATATGATGTTGGATAATAATAATAAATAATGAGGAAACTTTGTTTCAGAGAATTTAGGAAATGTATACACGATAATAAAATGTACTGTGCTGAAACTTTTACGATCTTTGAATACTCCTAAAGTATTAAAATATTATTTTGATATTTTAACAGGTAATTATTTCGAATTTCTATAAAAAAAAAGTTTGATAATGAGTTATAATTGAAGGATTTAGCACTGAAATTGAAAAATGTTATATATTTTCGAATTACAGTTTTTGAAATTATAGACCCTTTGTTTTATATCAAAATTCATTCAGTTCTAGTTCAGTTCTAGTTCAGTTCTAGTTCAGTTCTAGTTCAGTTCTAGTTCAGTTCTAGTTCAGTTCTAGTTCAGTTCTAGTTCAGTTCTAGTTCAGTTCTAGTTCAGTTCTAGTTCAGTTCTAGTTCAGTTCTAGTTCAGTTCTAGTTCAGTTCTAGTTCAGTTCTAGTTCAGTTCTAGTTCAGTTCTAGTTCAGTTCTAGTTCAGTTCTAGTTCAGTTCTAGTTCAGTTCTAGTTCAGTTCTAGTTCAGTTCTAGTTCAGTTCTAGTTCAGTTCTAGTTCAGTTCTAGTTCAGTTCTAGTTCAGTTCTAGTTCAGTTCTAGTTCAGTTCTAGTTCAGTTCTAGTTCAGTTCTAGTTCAGTTCTAGTTCAGTTCTAGTTCAGTTCTAGTTCAGTTCTAGTTCAGTTCTAGTTCAGTTCTAGTTCAGTTCTAGTTCAGTTCTAGTTCAGTTCTAGTTCAGTTCTAGTTCAGTTCTAGTTCAGTTCTAGTTCAGTTCTAGTTCAGTTCTAGTTCAGTTCTAGTTCAGTTCTAGTTCAGTTCTAGTTCAGTTCTAGTTCAGTTCTAGTTCAGTTCTAGTTCAGTTCTAGTTCAGTTCTAGTTCAGTTCAATGAATAACTAAATCAATTTTATATTGCGGCACATAAAGGTTAAATGTTTGACAGCAGCACTTATTGCAATTGCTTCTGACGGATGCAACAGTTGATCAGCGGCCCTTCAACGAGCATAAAATCAAATTAATGCTTATTGTTTGCAAAATTGAAGCGTGTTAAAATGTCATTCAGTGCTTCCGACAAAATACCTCCACTCAATAGGATCAACAACGGCAATAGTTGCATGAAATGTCCTGAACTCCTGATGACGAAGCGCTCTGAGTAGCTACCTCAAGGACAAGCATTGTTTGTCAAATGCTGCCAAGTCCTTGACGTTACTTTATTTAGTTATGGGAATGTTGTTGATGTTGCTGCCACCATCACTGTCACCGTCAGCATCATCCTCATCACCAGCAACAATAATTTGAGCAGCTGAGTTATTTAAGCGATCTTGACTTCTAAGTGGGCAATTAAGCAAAACTGTTTCATTTCGCAAGTCATTGCAACGTCGCCTTTTCATCCTGCCTGCCTGTCTGCCGCTGCAGCAGCCTCTTCGTTTATAGGGTGCTTCGGTTGCTCGTGCCTCTGGAATGTTGCTAAGAATTTAATGCATGACAGGCAGCAGGAGGGGTTTGAATGTCGGCAACATTAAGTGTTGTTTATGCATGAAACTAGGGGGGAAGGAAGCCGGAGTATTTGGTTGGCTGCAAGGACATGCATTACTAGTTGCTGTCCCTGCTGCTGCTGTTGGTTGTCGCATGTCAAACACCTTGTTTAGTTGTTGGTGATGTTGTTGCTTTTATTGTTGCTGTTTGTTGTAGTCGTAAATGCTAAATTATTATGACATACTGTGCCGCACACGTTGGCATAATCTATGCATGACAGTGTCTGTAGGTAGGGTGTTTGTGCAGGAGCAATTTGTTGTTGTAGTTGTTAACCATGATTTGCAGTAATTAAAATTTAATGGAGTTTAATAATTCAGTGGGCGTCTAAGCGTTTGACAGAGGTAAACACGTCTGAAGGGCAGGCACACTAAAAATTGAAATTTTACACAAAAAATTCAAATTTTCACCAAAAAATCAAATTTTCACTAAATATTCAAATTTTCACTAAAAATTCAAATTTTCACTAAAAATTCAAATTTTCACTAAAAATTCAAATTTTACACAAAAAATTCAAATTTACACTAAAAATTCAAATTTTCACTAAAAATTCAAATTTTCACTAAATTTCAAATTTTCACTAAAAATTCAAATTTTCACTAAAAATTCAAATTTTCACTAAAAATTCAAATTTTCACTAAAAATTCAAATTTTCACTAAAAACTCAAATTTTCACTAAAAATTCAATTGTTCACTAAAAAATTCAATTTTTCACTAAAAATTCAATTTTTCACTAAAAATTCAATTTTTCACTAAAAATTCAAATTTTCAAAAAAATTCAATTATTCACTAAAAAATTATATTTTTCACTAAAAATTATATTTTTCACTAAAAATTATATTTTTCACTAAAAATTCAATTTTTCACTCAAAATTAAATTTTTCACTAAAAACTCAATGTTTCACTAAAAATTCAAATTTTCACTACAAATTCAATTTTACACTAAAAATTCATTTTTTCACTAAAAATTCAATTTTTCAGTTTGAATTCAAATTTCCAGTATATTTTAAACACATTAAATTTTGTTCACATAATTATCAATTTTACATCAAAATTAAATTTTTATCTGAAAATTCAATTTTTCACTCAAACATTCAATTTCATCCAAAAAATATTTTTTTTTTTATTACAAATTCAATTTTTCACAAAAATTAAAATTTTCACTAAATAAATAAATTTTTATCATAAACTAAAATCTCTAAATTTAAACATTTGAGTCATATATAAAATATTACGCTTTTACCAATTGAAATTGCCAACTTTGAGTTTGTGATTAAATAATAAAAACCAATAATTTCCGCACATTAAACCCACCCAAAATAAATACTCTAAATTTTAGACAATTTTGATTGCATGCAACCGAAATAGGAAATGAGTAAAATTTTGTGAGTTTGTCAACTGCTTTGTGACTACTACAGTCAGCACCCGCCACAATAAGCAACGTTGCCAAATTTATTTCTGAATGAAAACCGAAAAATCACATTAAAAAATTCAAACTTCGCTGCGTATGAAGCATTCAAAACCACAAAAACAAGAAGTGAAAACAAAAACGGACACGATGGATTTTTTGACTCAAAAAAAAAAAAAAAAAACAACAACAATTTCATCATTATCATCAGAAATGAAGCCATTTTTGGCAAAAGCGAAACTTAATGCTGTAGTGACAAAAGTATTTGTAACCAAAAGTTTAAATAAACAGCCAGACCGACGGGAAATTGGTGGTAATAGTGCTGAGAAAGTTACTGGTTATCATGAATATATATTTTAGCCGAGGTTCTTAAAAAAATATATATTCCTGACAAATAATGTTCCATACCTTATACGTGCTATGATCATAGTCAAGAACTGATCATTCTATATTAGGGCTTCGAAATTTCGAGATCCTCGTGATCCCGGAAAAAAATCAGTACCAAAAATACCGAAATCAAATCCCGGGATTGCTAATAAAAAGAACGTAAACATGCCCGAACCAAACGCATTTTCCAGCCATGAATAAACCTATCACAGTTTTCTCAATTTTTGTCGTTATTATAGAAAAACACCTACATCCTGCCCTCAGGGCATTTCAAATGTTCTGAAGTTGAATATAAAACAAAGCCGCGTCACCACATACTGCGTTCCACAGTGTCAACAGCAGCAACATCATCATCATCACCAGTAGTACTAACAACTGGCAGCCGCAGCAAAACACCGACTGCGAACAAAAACTATTCTTGGTGAAAAATCCAGCACAAGAAGACCTTATACAAATCAGTACCCTCAAGTGGGTTACGCCCCACAGCACGCGCTGCGCAGTGTCATCTTCTGCAGTGGGTTTTGCTTTTGTTTTTATTGAAAACACATTTTTCGTTGGGACTTTGCTTATTATTATATTTACCCAACAATAGTTTTGTTTGGTTTTTATTAAGTATCTGCCCAAAGTTGGTTTGTTGCTATTGTCCTCAGCTATTTTACCACAAAAAGCGCAGTTTTATGTTGTAATATTTTGCTGTCATTAGCAGCGGTAATGCAACTAATTACTGGAAACTCATTTCATTTGTAGTATTTCAGGCTTTTTGTTGTTGAAGAGCAAAATTAGTTTTTAGTTTGACACATTTTTGACGATTTCAAATCTTATTTTTCAGAAATTCAATTTCTTAAATAAAAAATAGTAGTTTTACAACAAATATAATTAGCCCAATCATTAATAAATATCCCCTTGAACCAATGTTTTAATGGAACTAAATTCTTTTTCAGTTAGGGAGATTTTCTTTCCAAAAGTGCGACAAATATCAATGGGAATATGAAGAGTAATTGACTCAGAAATGAACTGTCTTGGAACACAATTATATCGGAAAAGAATTGTATGGTGAAGAATTGTTTCCCGAACATTTAAACGGAGACACCTTGTCTCGAGGAAGAATAATACGAAAGATTGTTGGGTGAGGTGTTTTAATTGTCTTGGTAAGATTTTTCCGGGAAGGTATTGCTCTGGGTGAGAATTGTATCTTGGAAGAATAGTCTTTCAGTATTGTATTTTCGAGGAAAGAAATTCTTTGTGGCGGACCTTGCAGGGAAGAAACTGTCTCAGGGTTGGCTTGTTTTTGGTAAGTATTGTCTCGAGTAGAAATAGCGCGTGCCGTGTTTTAATTGTCTTGGTAAGATTTTTCCGGGAAGGTATTGCTCTGGATGAGAATTGTATCTTGGAAGAATAGTCTTTCAGTATTGTATTTTCGAGGAAAGAAATTCTTTGTGGCGGACCTTGCAGGGAAGAAACTGTCTCAGGGTTTGTCTTGTTTCTGGTAAGTATTGTCTCGAGTAGAAATAGCGCGTGCCGTGATTTTTTCGTGTCACGCCTGAAAATCTGAGTTCGTGCATGCAAATCTCCGTGCGTGCTAGTTGTTGTCGTGCCCGTGCGTGTTTCTGTTGTTTTAATTTTACTTATGGATTTAAATCAATAAAACAGTATCAAACTTAATTTTTGAAATATTTATTACAGGGACTAAAACCCTTTGGAATATCGTTCCGGTTCGGGTTCCGGTTCCAACCAAAAAATTAAAAGGGTTTCGATTCCAGTTCCATATATTTTTGATTAACGGTTCCGATTCCGGTTCTTTGCGTTCCCTGATAGGGACTATAATATCTGTTCCGGTTATGGTGCCGAGATTTTTAAAATATCGGTTCCGATTCCAACCAGATACAAATATATGGGTTCCGATTTCAGTTCTGTTTCCACACATTTTTAATAACGATTCCGGTTCCAAAAATCTCAACGATTCCGCTATTATTTTTCACGTTTCACCTGATTTTTCATGTTTTTCCGTGTTTTTTTTCGTATTTTTCAGTGTGTTGTTGTGTTTTTCCGTGTTTTGTCGTGTTTTTTTCGTGACTTTTTAAATCTCGTGCTTTATCGGCGTGTCCGTACATGTCCTTGCACGTGCCCATCTCTAGTCTCGAGTAATTATTGTCTCGGGTATGTATTGTCTTGATGACGAATTGTCCGCGAAAGCATCATATCCTGAATATATTGTCTATGGGAAAGGATTGTACAGGTAGGAATTCCTCTAGAAACAATTCAAAGTATTGTCTTCAAAAAGTATGACCTGGGTGACCAAAAGATATCGGTAATGAGCAATCCTGATGAAATTTACCACAAATTGTAGGGAAATAATATGTCTGAGTGCTTATAGTCCACAACTTATATTCCACAACCAAAAGAAAGAATTCAATTTACATGGTAATATATCTGCGGGGTGAAATTTTCCGGGGAAGAATTTATCGGGGAACAATGGTCTCTGGAAAGTAACGTCTCGGGGAAGTTTTGTCTCTGTGAAGAATTATCCGGCGAAGAATTTCTCTCTGGAAAATTGTCTTTGAAAAGAATTGTCTTGGGGAAGAATTACACCGGTAAGATTTCCAAGGAAAGAAATTGTTCGGGGTGTAAAAATTGGCTCGCGGTAGAAAAGTCTCTGTTAAGTATTGTCTCGGGAAAGTATTATCTCTAGAAAGTACTGTCTCGAGAAAGTATTTTTTCGATGAAGACATATTCGGTGAAGAATTGTCTTCAGATTTATTGTCTGAGGATGAATTGTAAGGTGTAGATTATTCTCTGCGTTGAAAAAACAACATTGGGAGAAAGAAAAAAATTGTACACCCAAATTAATTCGGATTGAATCAAATTTTTTTCAAATTGGATGATGAAAATGATGAACATTTGATTGCCACTTAAAATATTATCAAAACAAACACCTATTTATCCACCATCGCATTTCTAATTTTAATTTTAAGAACCGATTTAAGAGTCTAGGTAACCGAATAAGTTGGTAAGCTCAAAAAATTTCTATTCTGTGTGTGGGAAAAATTCATCTCGAGCAACAAATTTATTTCAGGAAAGATTTATTCGGCAGAGCATTGTACGGGAAATCATTTTCTCGAAAAAGAACTATTGAGATAGATTTGAATAGATTCTTTTCGGGGTAGAGTAGATTGAAATCACGTGATTATGATATAAATGTAATAGATCTTTTTATTTCCAATTCGCTGATGCGTTAGACTACGAGCCGAAAGGTTCACAGGTCGATCTCCAGCGACTGCCAACATCTTTTCCATTGAAAACATTTTTCTATGCGACGCTACCTCTCGGCAGTAAATGGCAAACCTACGAGAGTAAAATAAAAGCTCTGTGATCCCACCAATTTGAGGTCCCGCCAAACTATTTTTATAATAAACTTTCTTTAAACAATTTTGCGTGCAAATATCAAATCTCCCAAATGACATCAATAAGATGTCACATTAACACTATATTCCCCATTTTTCTGCATCATCAAATCAGCTTAATTAAATGATATCATTTAATACTTAATTCCCATGAACACATAATATATGTGTAATTTAACATATCTTCCCGCGTTGTAATAAACATAAACTTAACTGATTTAATTACTGGCAACACATTATTATTATTTTCGTAATATATATGCTTTCCAAATGAGCAACATAAGAAAATCATTGGCACTGCCAAAGATATGTTCAGCTGAAAACACAATTTCGTAATTTCTATTTCACTTGCTGACCACAAATAATAAGCTAAATGTTTATCACATGGAATACACAAAGATGCAGTGGCAATGATGGAACTAATTTAGGAAAACAATTTACGAAAACAATTTACGATATACTGATAAAAATAAGTGGCTGGTTGGTTGGTAATATGTGCGCTACTTTTTTAATGCTTATTTTGCGCTGATATTTGGTAGATAACTTGCTGTTGTCATAACCGCAAACTACATGTCATAAAAACAAAACTATTGTTTTGGGAAAATTATATTAAAATATATATGTAGATAAAGAAGTAGTAACAGTTTTAGCACACAATAAGGTTTTAATTAGTATGTTGTATATTCCTATATGAAATTCATCCTTAATGGGTTAATATTTTCATAATCTGATTATGTTGGTCATGTAACTGATTGGATGATGAGAAGTGGGATCCGTACGAAATATCGAAAAAAAAATGTCGAAACCTTAAAATGTCGAAATTATAAAAGCCTTAGAACGTCGAAACAATATTTGGCCGAATCACAAAATGTCGACAAATTTTTTAAACTATAAATACAAAAACATTTTTTTTATAGGATCAAAAAATGTCGAAAATTAAAATGCCCAAATATCAAAATGTTGTAATACAAATTTCAAATCCTATATGAGCAAGTCCACACCAAATCTCGTAGGATTTTCAACTCACTCTCTTCGATTTCAATGATATTTTGGCAACTGATAAAGGGTATCGAGATCTGCATTCACCATTTTTTTTCCGACCAAAGTTAAAAAATTGTCAATGATAACTTTTGTATGGTGGTTCCTATTGAAATATCCCTTGATGCTAGAAACGTTGATAAAGTTTCGTTTTAAAACTAATAAAACAATCTTTTGGAAAATTCTTCTTAACATGAACATATGACCAATGGTCGTTATCCTTGAACTTCGAATTGCATGTCCCCAAAAAAAGTATATAAAAAAAATCGAAATTTTTGTTGATTTTTTATTAGTGTTGAAGCTAAATACCAAGATGGTATTTTGAAGGCAGCATATTTAAAAATCTCCGCATGAATCCTAGAGTAGCTAAAAATCAGAATTCGTTTATTTTTAATATCTTTATTTTCGAGTTTTTTCGACATTTTCCATCATTTTTTCGGCAAAAAATGATTTCGTCATATTAAATTTCGACATTTTTAGTTTTCGACATTTTGTTTTTCAACATTTTAGTTTTCTACATTTTTTTTTCGACATTTTGGTTTTCGACATTTTTGTTTTCGACATTTTCAGGTTTCGGCATTTTTATTTTCTACATTTTTGTCTTCGGTTTTTTTAGTTTCGATATTTTAAATTTCGACTTATCGTACCAGACCCATGAGAAGTAATAAATTCTTCGTTTGGCGATACCAAATTTATTTTTAGAAAAATATCTAGTACGGATAGTGTAAATTAGACTTTATTATTCCTATTTTTTTAAGAAATTTGTGGCTAAAATTTAGCGAAATTCTTTATTCCAGTATTAATCCATTTTTATTTTTATTTTTTTATTTCCATTTAAATATCCACAAAACATACCTACATCAATGATTTGCTTTTTAAAAATTTCCCCCAGACAAAAATTTTGACAGATAAATGCGGAATTTTTATCATAAGCTGTCTGTTTCCTGCCCGCTACCAAAATACACTTTCCCAATGTTTTCCGGAAATATTCCCGAAATATTCCTGAAAAATGCCAGAAATTTTGTCTCGGTTCGTTTCTTTGGAATTTTATTTTTTGCACTTGGTTTCTGAACCAATCCCAAATAATGTGATAAGAATTATCGTGTGAGAACAATTCGCGTAAAGCCTTCTCTAAAGTCAATTTAACGGTTAACAAATTTAACAATATTTCTCTCAGTTTATTAACGAGTTTAGGTTTATGAGTTCATTGAAAAATGAACGAATTAATTTTACTACATATGTATTGGGTATAACTACATTTTGTATTTATTAATACGTTCTGAAAATTTTATATAAATTACTACATCTGCATTTATTTTTACTACATTCCTTATTTAATTAAATTTCATAAATATAAGGACAACAATACGTCATTTAATGCATCAATCTAATTTTTTAAATTTAAAGGACAAAAAAATTTATAAAAATATATATTTTAAAAGTTTTTGAATAAAAATAATTATTTAATGAAAATGTTTTGCTTTGCTTTGCTTGGAAGAAACATTATCAAACTTTTACACAAAATGTATTCAAATATGTGGATTACAATGCTGTTAATAACTTAATCATATCACGAGTTATGTTGTTAATTCATATTGCCACAGATACAACTCGGAAACCGACTGCGGTGCTAAGAACCAATTTGAATTGCGGGTCATCTACCCATACCTATAAATCGACCCTTTCATTCCCTCTCAAGTATAAAAATGGGTTTTTCAGTAGAATCTTTTAAATTTTTTCGTAATTATATTGGGTTTTTAAAATATGTGTGATATTTGCTGTTTATCCGGAAATATTATTTTATTTCAAATTAAAAACTACCAAGACCATTTAGAATAATTCAATATGAATTGTAAGTAAAATTGTTGGATTTATGCTGCATACATTTTTGATAATAAATTTGGAAAGAATTGGCCGATCTGCGAAATGCAGTAAAAAAATGTACATCATATTGATGAATTCCGTTCTTCAAACCCATTTTTGAAATTCTGAATTTGTGACCTTGAAAAAACGGTCGGTTTAGGAGATACAGAATTTCCAAAGATACAGAAATTTCACCTATAAATCCTTGATATTCAGTGAATCGAATGGCATCATTACATTGTTTTCTTTAAATCCCAGTATTTTTTTATTTAGAAAAAAACAATACAAGTGTAACCCATTTGTAAAAATTCTGAATTGTGACCTTGAAGAAACGCTCGGTTTAGTAGATACAGAATTTCCAAAGATACAGAAATTTCACCAATGAATCATTGATATTCAGTGAATCGAATGGCATCATTACATTTTCGGTAAAAAATAAAAAAAAAACACAATTGTTCATATATACAATTCTAATTTTGATCAGAATTATCCCCCATATATTTTACTAATTTTGAACCCCTCATAATATTAATGACTAACGACATCAGTGTTATGAATGTGATCATAAATATGATGAACGCTTGATAACTGTCGAAAACGTGATTCTCAATATGATGAACTGTATGTGAAGAATACGTTTCATCATATCAATGAACAAGAACATCAAATACAACATATTTTACTTCATATTGAAGCAGGCTGTTCATCAAACTAAATTTCAAACAAAACATTTATTTTTCGTTCATTTTTGCCGTACTTTTCAGTTCTCAAGTAGTTCTTGTATGTTGTTTTTTATATGTATAATACTTGCTCGACATGCAGAAATTGGTAAATTGTTTTATAATTATATTTATAAAAAACAAATTTTTGAAAAAGATTTTGTTTTTAATTTTTTTTTTTTTTTTTGGAAACAACATTTTTTTTTTTTTAAACAAAGCTATTTTTCAATAAATTTTGGATTTTTTTTTTGTTTGGAAAGTTTTTACAACTCTTTTTTTTTCGAATTATTTTCTTATTTTTTTTTTTGTTTGATAAATTCTGAAAAATAAATGTCCATCAATTAATTTATTTCGAAAAAAAAAATATTAGTTCAACAATATTCATCATATTGAATATTATATTCATAAATATTATGAACAAATTCATTGTATTGAATATTTCGTTATTCACTATGATGTTCGATAGTATGAATAATAATAATAATATAATAGTTTGGCACTACAATCCTATAAGAACTTAGGCCGTGATCTCTCACTATTTTGAGCTGTGCGTTTTATATTTGTACTCACAGTGGTGGGACCTACAGTTTAGTGCCGAATCCTAACGGCGGGTGAGAGCTTGTCATAGGCAAAGTTTTACTCTCGTATGTTTGCCATTTACTGCCGAGAGGTAGCGCGGTATAGAAAAATGTTACTATGAAAAGATGTTGTTAGCCCCAGTCCAGGCTTGAACCGGGAACCTTTCGGCTCGCAGTCCAACGCACTAACCACTGAGCTACCGCGGCTACATCGATAGTATGAATGAGTTCATATATATAATGGATGCATTCATCAATATGTCATTTAATGAACGATGGTATAAATATGATGAATCTGGTAGTTCATAATATTTATGAATAAATTCATCATATTGATGATTTTTTTTTCTGTATACAAAAATAGTGCGATTTTTTAATTTTAAAAATTAAGTAATTCCATATGGGAATATGTCACATCACTTTAAACTCATAGGAGCTCATTGTTCTCTTATATTGCGGAAGAGGATTTTGAAGAAGACAAATATTTCAATAGTCAGACAAACACATAAAAATGCATTTTATGTTTGGTTTTACCGACCCATACTGCATTATTTATTGCCTTGTAAGCTTTTAAAATATTGCAATAAATGAATTCTCAAATTGCAGGCTGCATTTTTCACTGCCAGATTCAATTTATATTATTGTCCATGCTGTTAAACTGCTCTTAGGGTACGTTCCAACTTTTATTTAATAAATGAATTGAATTCAGTTGAACACGAATACTAATTTCAGATAATTTTAAAGTTTTCTTTGGGTTGAATTTTCTTGTTTTTGGTCAAGATTTTTTTAATTTTTTTTTCATTATTTTTTTTTGGTAATTTTTTTGGGCCATATTTTGTTTTTAGTTTTTGTGTTTCTTTTTATATTCATTTTTGGGCCAATTTTCTTTTAGGACATTTTTCATTTTCCTTTTTTTTTGCCATTTTTCTTTGGGCGATTTTTCCCTCTGTAGGGTATTAATAGACGACTTAGAACTTTAACTTCCGAAATTTTTAATTAAAATGTCACTACTTTAAAACTATCCATGCGACCTAACCTTCTTAACTGTTAATACTTCAGACCGTTCTCTAAGGAAGCTATTAAAATAGATAGTTTCTTCAATTCGCGCAGGTCATGCCATCTATCAACTACAATATACCTGAGTTAAGTACAAAATAAGTTATTTTTAATATTCCAAAAAAAAAACTAAAAGTTTTTATTACCTTTCGTTGTATCTTAAATCGAAAACCGCGCACGCATTCGCCTGACTGCACCTCGTCGATTGACTCGATTGTCTCCATAACTGCGCGCAATCGAAAACTCGTTAATTATTATCACTGCCGGAAATCTTGAAAATGTTAAACATAAATCTTTATTCGGCAGCAATTAACAATTATCTCTAATTACCACGTGGTGCGCATTCACTTAAACTTTTTCACTTTTTCACAGTTTTTCGCCAACCAACCAAAAGAAAAAAAAGAGCAAAAAGGGTCACAGGCTGCCGCAGCGCCTGCTGCTTTCGTTAAAAAGTTGCCCAAAAGCCATAAAAACAGGGGCAGCAAAAGGTAACTAAATGTAATTTGGATTTAATTGCTTGTTAACACGCACGCACGGCAGGAAGACAACACGAAAAACTCAATTTGCAAAAAAAAAATACATCGAGTTATACTACATAGTGCTACGGAATCGAACTGAAAAATGAGCAACACTGGGCAAGACACTCGCAACTCATGGCGGAAGCAAGTGTTACGCCATACGGGCACCGACCAGTGTTGCCAACCTGTGTAGCCCCTCTGTGTGTGGATGAACGCAACGTAACGCAAAACAAAAAAAAAATATAGCGATGTTTTATGCATAACTTGGGGAGCTTAGAACGGTGTCGGTAACGCTGTTGTTGGCTTTGCGCCGCTGCAAAATGATAAAGTGTCAGTTTACCTGCTGGGATACGCTAACTATCCGAAACTGATTGTTGTGCGTATCGGATGGAATTTTAATCAAGTGTGAAAAAAACGAAGAATTATGTGTGGCAACACTGAAAGAAAATTTGGTTTTTAGAAATTATAATTAATGAAACTGTTAATTAACCCATTCACGGTTATTGGGTAGAATAATACACAAAAATGGAGCCATCTTAAAATAAATCATCATTCTATTTATCATTAAAATAATACTTGTGAAGTTTATGAAATACGCATGGTACTATAATATACTATGATAGGTAGGTGATACTGTGTTAAAGTGGGAAACATTTTGAGCTGTTTTAGAAAATACATTTAAGTATTTTTTCATTTATTTTGAGGGGTATATTATATAGAGTATTCCGTGATTTAACTGTTTACATTAACAGAATACTATTTATATGACTTTCAATTGATTTTTGACACTTTTTATAAAACAGCTCATTTTCGGACCTTTCAAAAACTCCTGGGGTAAAGTGGGAAATGTTAAAAATTTTACAAACAGGTAAATATTTTATATTTCTGTTTAATTTCTTTTTTATTTATAACATAAACAATATAAATACATTTAAAATATTAAAAAAAATTGTAATGAACAAAAAAATTATGGTAAAGTAAAAAATAAAAGAATGTGAAGGAAAAAATAGTGAATATTCATAAATATCTATATATATAAAACTCTTGGTCCGTCTGTCTGTGTGTCTGTCAGTCTGTCTGTTTGTTCCAGCATCACGTGTAAACCGCTGAACCGATCTGACACCGATTGGAAATTTTGCACGAAGATACTATGGAGTCCGGACGGTGACATAGGCTATATATGGGCGGAATTGGACAAAGGGGCGTGGCACTTCCCATACAACCTAAACTTTCAAAATGATATAACTCGGCACTTACACCAGAAAAGAAGTTGAAACAAAAAACTCAAATACAAAAAAAAATTACAAAAGCAAAAACACTCACTCAAAAACAAAAGCCAAATAAAAACAAAACGAAAATAAAGACACATAAACAAAAACAAAAACACAAAATCAAAACATAAAAGCAAAAACACAAAAAAAAAACCAAAAACAAAAATACAAAAACAAAAGCAAGCAAAAATACAAAACAAAACACAAAAGCAAAACACAAATACAAATACAAATACAAAGGCAAAAGTAAAAACAAAAGCAAAAACACAAGAGCAAAAACATTAAACAAAAAAAAGCAAAAACAAAAGTAAAGACACAAAAACAAAGGTAAAAACAAAAACAATAGCAGAACACAAGAGCAAAAACATAAAACAAAAGAAAAGGAAAAACACAAAAACTAAAGCAAAACATACTACACAAAAACAAAAACATAAAAGCAAAACACAAAAACAAAAAACTTCTTCACAAAATTTACCTAAAATTAGGAATTTATAGTAGAATCCACCAAACAAACTCTATTAGACTATCGAAAATTAATAATAAAAATGTTCTTTCTATTACTAAAATCACACCATATCCTTAAATTCACAAAATCTTTTATAAATTATATTATTAACATTAAACCAGTTGGGAAGGTTAGATCACATGGGAAATTTTGAAGTAGGTGTAATTATGATAGTTAGGATTATCAAAATAATAGTCGGTCTAAGCCGACTATAAATACCCTACACATATGTGTGGTTACCATTCAAAGTGATATATAGGTCACCGGGGTATACGAATCCTGAAAATAACTACAAACATTCAATCGCTGAAGAATTTCCATTCATTTGATACCCATATTTACAAATGGGTAGGTGTACCGAATTTCGATTTTTTTTTTTTTTGTGAACCACAAGTCTTTTTGCCGGAAAACATTATTATAATGTATTTGAGCATGATATCAATATATATTTGACCAAAAAAGTTTACCTAAGCACGTATACATAAAAATTGATCTTTATATGTACATTTTATATGAGGTATTTGAGCATAAGTGGTCGGATCATAGGTCACAATGGACCGATCTCGCACATACAGCGTAGGTATATTAGTAATCTAAGTTATAACTTTCATTTATCTAGCTCTTCAATTTTAAAAGTAGTAGGGATTTCAACAGACGGACAGACAGACAGACAGACAGACGGGCAGACGGACATCGCTAAATCGACTCAGGAGGTCATGCTGATCAAGAATATATATACTTTTCCATATATACTTTCCATATACTTTTCCTTCTGGGTGTTACAAACGGCGTACCAAACTGAATATACCCTTTCACTCTTAGTGAAGGGTATAAAAATTGTGCAGTTACTCGTTCTCATATAGAATTGCTTAAATAACATTTCGTACTTTCGCAAAAAAAGAATGGTTCCCCCATTACCTTAACCAATATCGCAATATCTACTTGACTTAGTACTAAGGATGTCCATCTGAAAAAAGTATCGATGTTTTGGTCGATATAATAAATCGACTCGTTACACCGATGTTTTCCGATATATCGAACAAAAACATCGATGTTTTCAATGTATCGAATGAAAAATTATTTGGTAAATAATTTAAATTTTGATCAAGATTTTATATGTCAAAGAATAGAAAGAATAAAATAAATAAGTGTTGGACTTGAAACATTTTCTTATTATACAAAATATGTCATTTTGTGAAAAACACGAAAACCATGTATGAAACAAATGGCTATTTAAAGTGTTTAATTTTAAATAAATAATTAAATTTAGCTAGTTTCTGTCTTATATGAAGGTAATAGTGATTCGATGTATCGAAAAAATACATCGATGTATCGAAAAGATTCTGAGGCTTATATTGCATCGGAAAACATCGATGTATCGAAGCAATATATCGATAGTGTATAAAACTTCGATTTATTTGGCACATCCCTACTAAGTACCATTTAAGCTATGTTAAATTGTTCGCAAAACCATTTTGTAGAGATGCAATATACGTTAATTTTAAATCTACTTAATTAATTGCAAACATCCACAATGTTTCACATCTTTTGAAAGCACACACCACCACTTTAGAAAACTTTTTCAATACAGTTTTTTCCTTATTCTCGAAAACCAATAATGAAGTACAAAGTTGATTAAAATTGTGCATGAAAAAGTGAATGCCACATTAAGTAACACGTGACAATATTTTTTTGTTTAAAAATACAATAGCATTTAAAAAAATTGCAATTTCCCACATTTTTCTATTTCCCACTTTACCCAGGTTCCCCTAATATGGGAAAATTATCTCGCATCAACTATCACTTTAATTATTACCTACTTTTTTAGTTTATGATGTTTTAGAGAAGTTATTTGCATTAAATTTTAAAATTGTCGATTTGAGTATCAAAACGCGAACTTTGAGAGTCCGGCGGGTCTATTTCTCATATTCGGATTTCGATGAGAATTCTCCACATAGATTTTGTCATTCAATATAGCATTTTTGAAATCATGAAATTCGATTGGCAGTCTAATGTACATGAACCGATATATAAGGGAGAATTTTGTATAGATGAATATTGTTTTCTGAATTTGATTCTGAGAATTTCATACTCAATCCGTATCGGAATATAAAAAAAATATACGCAAATTTCAAAATTTTTACGACACGACAACAATTTCAAATTTACAGTGTGCCCCGTTTCCGATTTCTATGCCGCCATCACCAAGTCGTTTAGAATTTCCAAACTCAACTCGACTCAACTATCGTCCGCTGATGTTTACGAACAGCAAACAGCGAAAACCCCGCGAGGAGTCCATGTGTGAGATTTATTAACTTATTAAACATAAACCTTTATCCACATGCATTCGATGACTCTGATGAGTGCTGGAAATCCAACAAACAAAACCACGAAGCAACTTTAGACTTTGCCAGCCATTTCGACCGCGATTTGACGCGATTCTCCTGCTTCTAGTTGGCAGATATTTTACATCGTTATCGAGATCGGGAGGCGCGCAACAAAAACTCACAAATTTCGCGTTGCAGTTACGAGCCAAACAACTTTGCGCAATTTCGAGAACAACAGACTTCGAAGCGAATGTGGCCACAAATTTGACTCAAGCTGTAGAGTTAACGTGGCGGAGGCAAATTTTTGCAAAAAAAAAAAACACTTTTCCATTATGTTAGACGTGCTGGACGGACATTCGAACGGATAGACGGACGTTTAATGGATTTATTGCCAAATGAGTTAATGTCTGTGGGTTCGTTCGTCTATCGGGCCAGTCCATCGGTTATCTATCTGTTTAACTAAATGCGAGTTGTTCACTTTTAGCACTTGACTGTTTTATGCATAATTGTTGTTGATGTTGTTGTTTTTGTTATTAGCCCTATTAGCGTTTATTGTCTGCCAGGCCAAGTGATAAACGAAGTTTTGCGCCAAACTGTAGTAGGTGCGAAGGCCACAACTTTGAGTTAAAAATTAACGGAAATACCAGAACATATTTTATGTCTTCAAATTTTCACTAAATTTTCACTATCAAATCAATTTTCACTATAGATTCAAATGTTCCCTAAAAATTCAAATTTTGACTCAAAATGCAAAATTTTTCCAAAATATTCAATTTTTCACTAAAAACTCAATTTTTCACTTGAAATTCAATATTTCACTAAAAAAATTCAAATTTTCTCTAAAAATTCAAATTTTTACTAAACATTCAAATTTTCACTAAAAATTTAATTTTTCACTAAAAAATTCAAAATTTCACTTAAAATTCAACTCTTCACTCAAAATTCAACTTTTCACTAAAAATTCAATTTTTCACTAAAAATTCAATTTTTCACTAAAAATTCAATTTTTCACTAAAAATTCAATTTTTCACTAAAAATACAATTTTTCACTAAAAATTCAATCTTTCACTAAAAATTCAATTTTTCACTAAAAATTCAATTTTTCACTAAAAATTCAATTTTTCACTAAAAATTCAAATTTTCACTAAAAATTCAATTTTTCACTAAAAATTCAATTTATCACTAAAAATTCAATTTATCACTAAAAATTCAATTTTTCACTAAAAATTCAATTTTTCACTAAAAAAATCAATTTTTAACTAAAAAAAAAATCCATTTTTCATTAAAAATTCAAATTTTCAATAAAAATTCAATTTTTCAATATAAATTCAATTTTTCAATAAAAATTCAATTTTTCACTAAGAATTAAATTTTTCACTAAAAATTCAAATTTTCACTAAAAATTCAATTTTTCACTAAAAATTCAATTTTTCACTAAAAATTCAATTTTTCACTAAAAATTCAATTTATCACTAAAAATTCAATTTATCACTAAAAATTCAATTTTTCACTAAAAATTCAATTTTCACTAAAAAAATCAATTTTTAACTAAAAAAACTCCATTTTTCATTAAAAATTTTCAATAAAAATTCAATTTTTCACTAAAAAAAATTCAAATTTTCACTAAAAATTCAATTTTTCACTAAAAATTCAATTTATCACTAAAAATTCAATTTTTCACTAAAAATTCAATTTTTCACTAAAAATTCAATTTTTCACTAAAAATTCAATTTTTCACTAAAAATTCAATTTTTCACTAAAAATTCAATTTTTCACTAAAAATTCAATTTTTCACTAAAAATTCAATTTTTCACTAAAAATTCAATTTTTCACTAAAAATTCAATTTTTCACTAAAAATTCAATTTTTCACTAAAAATTCAATTTTTCACTAAAAATTCAATTTTTCACTAAAAATTCAATTTTTCACTAAAAATTCAATTTTTCCCCAAAAATTCAATTTTTCACTAAAAATTCAATTTTTAACTAAAAAAATCAATTTTTCACTAAGAATTCAATTTTTCAATAAAATTCAATTTTGCAGTAAAATTTCAATTTTTCACTAAAAATTCAATTTTTTACTAAATATTCAATTTATCACTAAAAAAATCAAACTTTCACTAAAAATGCAATTTTTCACTAAAAATTCAATTATTCACTAAATATTCAATTTATCACTAAAAATTCAATTTTTCTCTAAAATATTAATTTATCACTAAAATGCTAATTTTCATTAGAAACTCAATTTTTTCATTAAGAAATAAAACTATTCACTAAAAATTCAATTTTTCATTAACATTAAAATTTATTCTAATAAATTGAAAATAAACAATTTACAGTAGAACTAAAATTTTACCAAAAATACCGAAAATAGCTGTAACAATTGTCGGATTATTTGCAAGTGTTCATGGTACCTTTTAATCACAGATTTAACTATGCCATATATTTTGCTAAAATATGCCTGAATTTTGCATATTGCTGAATGCAACAGATGCAGGCTGCTGATGTAGTTGGTTGACCACAAGATAAACTTGATGTGAATATGGCAGAGAGCATTCGAACAAAAACCCACACTAATGCTTTTGAGTCAAAAATGCGATTGCAAAGTGTTGACAGCACTAGTTGGTCGGTCGACTGGATTTTAAAAATATTCCCCAAGTAAATAAAAATACGTTTTAATAATTGAAATAAACACAACAAAAATTAAATACTACCCAAAAATAAATAAAGAAAAGAGTATTTTATAATGAAATAATCTTTGACGAATAAAATTAAAAAAACCTCAATAAAGCAAAGTCCATAACAAATGAAAAATGGGCAAATATTAAACCGAAATTCACTTCATTTAAACTCAGTCAATCGTATTTGAAAACTCTTGAAACATTCGCTCATTGCATCGAACGGATTTATAACATTTCTGTCCGTTAACGCAATGTGATAACGGACAGAATATATTACCGAATACGGTAATAAAGTTTTGTGTGTTCTTTTTATTTTTTATTTTTTTTTTATTACTTCATTAAAGCGTTATTTCATTTGGGTGTTATTTCGTAGTTCCTGCTTCATATTCATAAACACTCTGTCATAAGTGTAGCGCATATGGGGTCCCATGCAACGAGGTCCTCAACTCAACCAAAACTAATGAATTTCCGAAGTATTTGTCGTCGTCTGAATGAATCGTCCTCTGCATGTTGTTAACATGTGCAGGTGTTGCTGAAGTCGACAGCAATAGCAACAGCAAATTTACTGCAATATTTACATTGCATGCATTGTGCTGTTTGCTGCCCGGGCCAAAGTGTTGCTGTTGCCAGTAATTTTTCTACATCTTCTTCTTCATCTTCTTCTTGTTCTGGCCCAAGTCTTGGCCCAGCAGGCGTTTGCAGGATGCCTGGCCGCCGGTTGTTGGTCGAGCGCAAATGTTTATTTGCAGTTTATGCAGATTAGCAACGAAAATTGATTAAATTCAATTGCGGTTAAATGCAAATAACAGTATTAACCAGCAACACAGTGCGACAGACAGACAGCCAGCGAGCGACAAAATTCAATTAGTTGCAAGTGTTTTTGCATAATTAAAACCAAATTCTAAACAATGAATAAAAGGCTTTAATAAAGCTGAAAACTACTCAAGGATTTCTGCCACTAATCCACCTACTAACACTTTTAATTTAATTAAATTAAAATGCCAAATTAAGCTTACAAAGTGAAAATAATTAAAACTGACTCAGAAGCAATTTAAATCCTTCGCGCTTGATGAGCTCGACATTTTCTGTGCCAAGTGTCAGTCAATTCTAATAATGCAAAAAATATGCGTTTCATTAGAAGTTCAAATTAAAAAAGTTAAAAAGTTGAAAACAAAAATAAGAAAACTTGGAACATTTTGAGCTGCATGAAAATATGTACTAAAATTCCACTGTGCTAACATTACAATTCTTTATGTCTGTTTTTTTTTTATATTTCTACATTTTACATTAAATTCCTTTGGAACTCTAATGTCTTGGCGCGTTGCTTCTTTCGTGGATTTTCAGTTTTCCTATTTTTTTTCTTCTCAGCACCTTAAGATTATTTTAATTAATCGCGCCATGTCATTCAATTCGCGCGCAATTAAAGTCTCATCAAGACAGTCTCATGACTGCTGTCGTTCAGCGTCAGTCATTAAGTCGTATTTTGTACTCAAATGGCGCAAGTTTTCATTACATAAATGTGGATGATTTCTATTACACATTAAAGCTAGCAAAGAACTCAAATATATATTTAGAAATAATTCATTTGGATTACACAAAATTTATATATAAAAGAATAAAAATTTACAAAATCTAAATTTTACATATAAACCACATTTAAAAAAATTAAAAATCTTCAAAATTTGAATAAATTATTTGATACAATTTATATTTAGTCTGAATAAGCACAAAATGAATTCGTCATGATGCGGAAATTAGTATACTTTATTATGAGGTCAAGGCGGGCGTGTTAAAACTTTGGAATTTAGTATAAGGAATCGGTAAGTTTTTCTATAGCGTTCTACCTTTCGGCAGATAATGTAAACATCTAAGAGAAAATGTTGCCATTAACAAAACCTCACGTTTAGATTTGGTATTAATTAAAGTACAATATAAAAAGCTTGCCTCAGCAGTGGAGAGGTATGCGCGCTGGACTTGCTTTATAATGATCGTCGGTTCGGGTATCATGCCCAATGGTCGATCGTGCTATATTTTTCGTGCTGTATATTTTCTACAAATCGTAATGAATAGATTCAGACTTTACTATTAATAGTTTAAATTAATTAATATTGAAATTTGTCAATAGGATAAACTATTAATTCAATCAACAATTCCCATTAAATACTGCAAAATACAATAAAATTAATTTTGAATTTGTATGAAAAAAATTATTTTCTGTATATTAAGGACTGCGTCGAATAAAATTGTCCGCTACAAAAATTAAAAAATCTAGAAATCTAGTAATCGAATTTTTATAGAATAAAATATTTTAGTTTGCAAATTATTATCAGATTTAAAAAAATATAAAAAACCAGAAATTAATATTTTTTAATAAAAAGTTTTAATTTTTCCGAACCCCTTCCATTAATGGTGTCGGACACTAACCCTCACAGCTGCTGCAGACCACTTTCTTTTAAAGTCTTGAAGGTCTTTGGCCACTTTTTTTGTTGTCTTCATCTCCCTTTTTACTAAAGCCCAGTATCTCTCAATCGGCCTGAGTTCTGGACAGTTTGGTGGATTGGCTTCTCTAGGCACCAAAATCACTGCATTGTGTTGGATCCACTCTAAGGCCGTTTTGCTGTAGTGACATGAAGCGAGGTCAGGCCAAAAAAATGTGGGCACTTCATGTTGGCGTAAAAATGGAAGCAATCTCTTTTGCAAGTATTCCTTCACATATATTTCGATATTAATTGTACCCGATGTCACGAATGAGCTGCTCCTTCTTCCAGAACTGCAAATTGCCTGCCAAACAAGGAATTTCTTTGGGAATTTTGTCATTTTTTTTGATTTGAATTTTTCAGCGATATTTCCTCGAGAATCGGCTGTATAAAATTCCTGCCCAGGTAGCTGAGAAAAGTCCGCTAAAACATAAGTCCGCTAAAACATTTTAAAAAATTCGATTGCTGCATAATGGACGATGCAGCAATCGAATTTTAAAAAAAAATCTTGGTTCAGCTTTTTAGCTCGTTGTTTTACGGTTTCATTCTTGACGGCATTTTTATCCGGAACTTTTTGGACCTTGTACGTCTTCAGCCCAGCTTCTTTCTTAATCCTGCGCACGAAAGATTCTGAGCAATCCACCTTTCTCGCCAATTTCCTTCCGGATATGCTTGGATCTTTCTTTAAAATATTCACAACCTTCTTCGACTTTTCACGATCATGTGGGCCTTTTTTTTACCAGAACCTTTCTTCCGATCAATACTCAGGTCTTCCTTAAAGCGGTTGATAACGCGAGAAATGGTCTTAGGGTTAGCCCCTACCTCCTTGGCAATTTTTTGAAAAATTTTAATTATATTTTCTCGCACTTCCACTTCGTTTGCCATTTTCGCGTCAAAAAAATTTTGTATTGACTATAACTGACATAAATTATTTTCTGCCATTTAATTCAGAGCTACTATGATCAAATTTTTTTAATTTGAATCTTGCAATAGCACATTATAGGAAGATATGTAACGGACAATTTTATTCAATGAAGTCCTTATATTCTATTATTGATTTAATATAAATCAATAACTGTCCTATTGATAAAATTTTAATGGGAATTGATGAGATTTTTGTTATTATTATAAAAAAATAATAATAACAAACACCGCTTAAAATAGTGCTCTCAAAATAAAAATCATACCATTAAAATAAAAAGACTGCAATAGTAGCAAAAAAAGTTGTTAAAATAGCAAAAATGTTTGCTAAAAAGATGAAAGCACAGATTTTGCAAAAAAAAAAAGTTTGCTTATTTATCAAATGGTTATCGCAATATTTTTCGAATCCACCGCGAACTTCGACTATATTTTCGATATCTATCTACCATGTAGATGCAATATTACGCTCGATATCGCTATGGTAATGTGTCCGATATCGTGTAATTTTTTCCATCTAATCACGTTGATTCCTTAACGATATCGACGCGAATGGCATAATAGAATTAATCAAAATTGTAGTCAGACGATATTCAACCGATTTCGAAATTGAATATTTTTTACTTAAAAATGTATAAACTTAAAAATAGCTGGTATCAAGTATTAAAGTGACTTATTTTGTATTTGTTTTAGTGGTATGTTTTTATTTTTGTATATTTGAGAAATCTTGACGATTGAAAATATAATAAAAAAATAACAGCAAATAATAAAATAATTACAATACTTTTTAAAGTCATTTATTTTTCTGTTTTAAATTTATGCTTGTAATTTTTGTGAAAAGTACAATCTAAGATCTCTAAATCTAAAATCCCGATATCTAAGATAGCTAAAATAGCTGTTGTAAGCATCTATCCTACTATTTGGTGTTGGCAGAAAGGAAATATAAAACCTGCACAGAAAATAAAAATGTATATCATATTGATGAATTCCGTTCTTCAAACCATTATTCATTATATTGAACAACTATTCATAATAATAACGACATCAATGTTTTGAATGCTATCATAAATATTATGAACTCTTGTTAACTTTCGAAAAAGTGTTCTTCAATATGATGAATTTTATGTAAAGAATAGTTTCATCATATTAATGAACAAAAACATAGCATACAATATATATGTACTTCATATTGAAGAATGCCATTCAGCAAACTAAATTTCAATCAAAAGATTTATTTTTCGTTAATTTTTTGCCGTACTTCTCAGCTCTCAAGTAGTTCTTGTATGTTGTTTTCTTATATAAATACTTGCTAAACATGCATAAATTAGTAAAATGTTTTATAATATATTTATTTATAATTACAACTTTTTATTAATAAAAAGTTATATTTATAAAAAATTAATTAAAAAAAAAAGGATATATTGAAAAAAAAATTATAATTTTTTTTCCATATTTTATTTTCTCCGATAATTTTTTTTATCGAAAAAAAAAAATTTTGTAATTACATTTTTTTCCAAATAATTTAAAAAAATAAATATATCTTTTTTTTAAATACGTAAAAAAAAATTTAATTATTCATAAATATTATGATTTATTCATCAATATGACAAATCAAATTCATTGTATTGAATATTTTGTTCATATATATAATGAATGCATTCATTAATAAATATAATATAATATAATTTAATAAACGTTGGTATCAATAGGATGTATCTGCACGCAGGGAAAATGTAATTGGTTATGTTTGAACTCAAATATAATCTGTTCTTAAAAATCAATAAATATGTGTGCAATATTGTTTTAAATATAATATATTCACAATGTTCATAAATTAGTTTAGATGTAAATATAATGGGATCCGTACGAAATATCGAAAAAAAAAATTCGAAATTATAAAAGCCTTAGAACGCCGAAACAATATTTGGCCGAATTACAAAATGTCGAAAAATATTTCAAAGCTAGAAAATGTCGACAAATTTTTTAAACTATAAATACAAAAACTTTTTTATAGAATCAAAAAATGTCGAAAATTAAAATGCCATTACAAATTTCAAATCCTATATGAGCAAGTCCACACCAAATCTCGTAAGATTTGCAACTCACTCTCTTCGATTTCAATGATATTTTGGCAACTGATAAAGGGTATCGGGATCTGCATTCACCGTTTTTTTTCCGACCACTATTTCCAAAGATATCACTTTTTCCAGAGATACAGTCCAAAGTTAAAAAATTGTCAATGATAACTTTTGTATGGTGGTTCCTGTTGAA
Organism: Dryomyza anilis; assembly: GCA_951804985.1. NCBI lineage: Eukaryota > Metazoa > Arthropoda > Insecta > Diptera > Dryomyzidae > Dryomyza > Dryomyza anilis. Next base: position 121,521,563 of record OX638130.1, on the reverse strand, counting down.
ATTTCCCTTGATGCTAGAAACTTTGATAAGGTTTCGTTTTAAAACTAATAAAACAATCTTTTGGAAAATTCTTCTTAACATGAACATATGACCATGGTCGTTATCCTTCAACTTCGAATTGAATGTCCTTAAAAAAATATTTAAAAATAAATCGAAATTTTTGTTGATTTTTTATAAGTGTTGAAGCTAAATTCCAAGATTGTATTTTGAATGCAGCATATTTAAAAATCTCCGCATGAATCCTAGAGTAGCTAAAAATCAGAATTCGTTATTTTTTAATATCCTTATCTTCGAGTTTTTTCGACATTTTCCATCATTTTTTCGGCAAAAAATGATTTCGTCATATTAAATTTCGACATTTTTAGTTTTCGGCATTTTGTTTTTCAACCTTTTAGTTTTCAACATTTTTTTTTTCGACATTTTGGTTTTCGACATTTTTGTTTTCGACATTTTCAGGTTTCGGCATTTTTATTTTCTACATTTTTGTCTTCGGTATTTTTAGTTTCGATATTTCAAATTTCGACTTATCGTACCAGACCCAAATATAATATGTAATATGTGAATATAATTATTTAAGCCATAAACATATTTTATTTGCAGCTTCATTATACCATAAATATGTTTGCATAAAAAATATGTTTTATGTTTTGATATAAATATATTATATTTGCATAAACTCTGTATATATCGTTGTCTCGTTTTCACTCATATAATATTTGCATGCGAGTGAAATAGATAAAATTGAGAACACAATTGGCGATTTTTTTATGGTTTGATTTATTCTCTTTATTAGCTGTGTCAGTTAAAAAAATCGAAAATAAATAAATTAAAATGAAAAACAATAAAAATATGTGTTGTGTTTAATAAATAAATAAAAAGTTAAAAATGTCCGTATAAGCAGACGGAAGTCGAAAAGTCATAGCACTACAATTAAACTTAAATTCAAACTGCAAAGTAAATTATCTTTGCGAAAGAAAAGGATGCGCTTTTTGTGTGTGTAATAGTTACATCTCATCTGCCAAACATAATTTACTTTGCAAATCCATTTGGAGATTATTTGTTTTTGCTCAATATTGTTTCAAATTGTTTCAAATATAATTAAATTAATTGTATTTAGATCAAATAAATAAAATGTTTAACCCAAAGAAAACTTTTAATTGAATATAAATAAAATGTTTACGATGCAAACATAATATGTTCACAATATTTATATTCCCACCAAAATATATATTATACTTTATTAGCTTCATTTTTTTTGAAATTTTACATTATGCCAAAGTATTTTACACACATTTTTTATACGATGGTTATTTTTTTTTCAGTTCTACAATTAATAAATTGAAAAAGTTCGTTGAAATTCGAAATTGTGTATTTAGCTTAACCATAAATTAAATATAAAACACTTATTTTTAGTTTATTTTTAATTTGGTATGAATATAAAACCGATAATATATCGTCACTGTCATGCCAAAGGGGCGAATGTGCATTTTTAAAAATGTTGGGAAATCAAATTTTAAAGTTTGAAGTGCTTTAAAAATTAGAGACATTTACATTTTATTTAATTTTTTCTGTTATTTTAGTTTATTCGTCAATTGTTATAACATATATAAAATATCTTTAGATTTGGACAACCTACTGAATTATAAATACGAATTTTGTGAGGCCATATCCTGATCAAAACGCAAATATTTTTGTTTTTTATAATATAACTTTTTAATAGCGCAAGATAAAATAGTAATGCAGAGGCATTAATTGTTTGTTTTTAAAGCACCTATCGATCTGCATCATTTATTAAAAATATTTTGTCAAACATTAATTTGCCATTTGTTATTTGCAGGAAAAAATGTTTGGCAAAATATTTTTAAATAGTGATGCAGGTGCTTTAAAAACAAATAATTAATACCTGAACACGACTATTATATCTTTCACCAATAAAAAATTATTGCAAAAAAACGAAGAAATTGGAAAAATTGAAAATCTTGTCATGCCAAAAGGGCGAATCTTTTCATTTTTTGCTCTAACTCTTTAATGGTACACGATAAAATAGTGGTGTAAAGGCATTTATTGTTTTTTTTAAAGCACCTATCGATCTGCATCATTAATTAAGAATATTTTGTCAAACATTAATTTACCATTTGTTATATGCTGGAAAAAATGTTTGGCAAAATATTTTTAAATAGTGATGCAGTTCGATAGATGCTTTGAAAACAAATAATAAATGCTTTTAAACTATTATTTTATCTTATACAAATAAAAAGTTATGGCGAAAAAATGAAAAGATTCGCCCTTTTGGCATGACAAGATTTTCAATTTTTCAAATTCTCCCTTTTGGTTTTGTATTTTGTGGCTAGAAATACCCAACGAAATGACACGCGATTTTAGCACAGCATACTTGAGGATAAACTACATTCAAAAACGCAAATGTCAAAAATTGCACATTCGCCCCTTTGGCATGATAGTGACGATATCATCTTTAAATTCACCATTTTTTTAACGGCTCTGCATAAAATGAGACAAATACATTACAAAAAATATATTCCTTAGTTAAAATAATAACTTTCACTTGTCTTCCTTGGTACAATTAATAATATTCTCCATAAGTATTTCAGGCTTAATTAAAAACAAAACATTGACACACTTGCATTGGACTAAAACACCTAAAACCTTACCATGCTACAAAAAAAATTACAAATAAAAGTCGGAATCAGCGCCTGCGGGAAGTTCATTATTATTATTGTACTTATGAAAAAATAATATTTTTGTTTTCTTGTATTTCTCTACATTCATTATTTCAAATTTTATTCACATTTCAGCGCGCATCCGGTGAATTTTTTGCTTCTTTTCATAATTCACGGCTTGTGCGCTGTATTTAACGCCTGCAGTGAATACTAAGGGTTAAATAAAGAAAAAACGAAACAATCTGAAAAGAGTAACGAAGAAAGTCTAAAAAATATAGGTAAAGGTGAGTTTATTTTATAATTTGTGCACCTGCTGTTTGGTAAATGAAACTGGCATTTTACAGCGTTACTACTAAAGGAAGTCGAAAATTTTTCGTTGTCAACTTTAATAAAAAAATATATTATTTTTCAGAATAGAAACGCGTAAAATAGGACCCAAAGTAATGCATACTGTGAGCACACAACGGGCAATCGAACAATGCCGAATTGTTATAATAAGGCAAAACAAAATAGCCAGGGGTTATTTTTTATAATGACATCCGCCTTATGCAAATCTGACACTAGGCTGTTCTAGGCAGTTTTATAATTCAGGTTACCTTTTAAATTAGAGAACTGAATTATGGAAAAGTCAAAGTGTTGAGGTGTTGGCCTTCAATTTTCTTACGGAAAACTCATTATTTAAAAGAACATAGATTTTATTTTCATAAATTATAGGTAACACCTTCTCCTTTCATATTTATTTAACTTCTAACCATATTTGCCAACATGTCAAATCAGTTGACACCCAATAAAACCTTCAAACCGCATACTTCACATAACACAAAAAAAAAAATAAACTGTCTTGTTTCCCACACAAAAACATTCAACTGTCCATATTGAAGTTATAAAAAGCACCCTAAAAAAATACAAAACACACATCAACCTTATACCAGTCAGCATCCATCGATATATGCGATAAAAACGTACAACCGACCAACATTATCTGCGTGTTTACATCCCAATTTGATCCCCAATGACTTCATACAGTGACTTTTATTATTTCTATATTTTGTATTTTTTTTTTCTTTCTTTTGCTTGTTTTTTTTTTCTTGTAACATTTTGACTTCCCATTCGATTTCCTGCTACTCCTTGTTATACGCAGCATTACGATAACCCCAACCGAGATATCAATTGCTGAGCTCCTGAGCTTCATGTCTTGAAATATTGAAAACACATTTTCGGTTTGTTCTTCCCGCCTTCGCCTTAACATACATCGACATTCTTTATATTTCTCTTTTTCACAACTTAACGTTGACTTCGATCTTAACTACCCAGCAGTAAAATTAGTTAGTCCTATTGAGTACGGCATTGAATTCAGTTCTGTGTTATCAGGTCTGGAAAATTGAGTCCAGTATTTATGCCTGAATATCAAATGCCATCAAGGCATCACCTTTTCATATAGAATATAGTTATAATTATTGAGGCCTCAATTTATCAAAAAAAAAAATTAAAATATTAAATTCATTTTTTAAAGTATTCAGGCCTAAAATTATAACCAATATTATAAAAAACTATTTTTCAAGATCAGAATTTAATACTGAAATATGAAATAAGTGCTATACAGGTTTTGTGCTATCTCAATAATGAATTTAGTATTGAATTATTTAATTTATAACTACACAGAAAAAATTCATCAATATGATGAATTTATTCATAAATATTATGAATTTTTTCACTAACTACCAGATTCTTCATATTGATACCAGCGTTCATTAAATGACATATTGATGAATGCATTCATTATATATATATGAAATTATTCATACTATCGAACATCATAGTGAAGAACGAAATATTCAATACAATGAATATGAATCGTCATATTTATGAATTTGTTCATAATATTTATTAAAATAATATATATGAATATAATATATTTTTACGAATTTTTTCAAAAAAAAAGTTTTGTTGTACACAGAAAAAAAAATCTTCAATATGATGAATTTATTCATAAATATTATGAATTTATTCATAAATATTATGAATTTTTTCACCAACTACCAGATTCATCATATTGATACCACCGTTCATTAAATGACATATTAATGAATGTATTCATTATATATATAAACAAAATAATCAATACAATGAATTTGAATTGTCATATTGATGAATTTGTTCATAATATTTTTTCAAAAAAATTTTTTTTTTTATAAAATAAATCAAAAAAAAAGTGTTGTAAAAATTTTATTTAAAAAAAAAACAGAAACAACTTTTATAAAAATTATCAGAAAAAAAAATTTTAGGGAAGAAAAATAGTTCCGAAAAAACATTTAAAAAAAAAAAATTTTTTTGTTAAAAAAAAAATTGTTCGAAAAAAAAATTGGTTCGAAAAAAATTTGTTTTCGAAAAAAAATTGTTCGAAAAAAAAATTTTGTTCGAAAAAAAAATTAGTTCGAAAAAAAATGTGTACGAAAAAAAATTTTTTTTTTCGAAAAAAAATTTTTTCGAAAAAAATATTTTTTTCAAAAATATATTTTTTATAAATATAACTTTTTATTAATAAAAAGTAGTAATTATAATAAATATATTATAAAACATTTTACTAATTTATAATAAATATATTATAAAACATTTTACTAATTTATGCATGTCGAGCAAGCATTATATAAGAAATAACATACAAGAACTACGTGAGAACTGAGAAGTACGGCAAAAAATGAACGAAAAAAAAATATTTTGGTAGAAATTTGGTTTAATGAACAGCGTTCATCAATATGATGAACATATATGTTGTATTTTATGTTTTGGTTCATTAATATGATGAAACGTATTCTTCACATACAATCATCATATTAAAGAACACTTTTTCGACAGTTACCAAGCGTTCTTCATATTTATGATAGCATTCATAACATTGATGGCGTTAGTCATTAATATTATGAATGGTTCTTCAATACAATGAATCATGGTTTGAAGAACGGAATTCATCAATATGATGTAAATTTTTTTTCTGTGTGTACTTGACATCTGAAGATTCAATTTAGATAAGAAATTCATCTCTACCTATTTGAATTCAGCATGAAAAGAAGGTATCAGTAGTATTATGGCTCAGTAGTATTTGGCTGAAAATTAAAAAAAAAATCTGAAAACTGAAATACTAAATATTAAAATATTGTATGCTATTCTGACACGCCTTCTCAGTACTGTACTCTTTTCTGAATTATTTAATTTATACAGTACTGAAAAGGAAGTACTCAATTTAAAAAAGAATTACAATATCGCACTTCAAAAGTTTCCAGATGTAATCAAGCCTGAAATTATAGCTGTATATTAAAAATTAGTATTAAGTTCAGACCTGATAACTGACAAATTAAATATAAAATTATTGTACATACGTTGTTTTGTCAAGTCTTCTCAGTTGTGCATTTAGAACTAAAAACTGAAACCATCAGAAAAGAAAGATCTCAGAAATATTAAGGACAAAAATTATAGCCGAATATTCAGTACTTAAAAATAGTTTTTCGCTCATGTAACGACTATCGATCGAATTTTCATATAAAATACGTAAATAAAAAGTTTTTAATTCGATGTCTCAATACAAAAAGTTAGTCTTGTCAATGAATTCAATCCGTATGCTTTGCCTTCAACGATTTGAATATGTTTGAAAAACACATTTTTTTATTGTGACATCGAAATTCGTTCGGAATTCGATCGAAAGCCGGAACATGGTAGTTTATCTCATTTTCATTCTTATTTTATACTCCTCATCAAACGAGAGGTACCAGAACATTGTCCTAAATTAAGTAATTTATAAAGACCTAAAAAAAGTTCTTAATTTAAAAACGAATTCTCCAAATACTCACTTTTGCATCCATCAAGAAAGTTTTCAGAACTAGTCAGACCTCAAAGTATAACTGATTTTATTAAACAAATAAGTATTAAGTTATATCTGAAATCTCAAATATAAAATATAAAATGTTATTCTGGCACTAATATTTTAAGCATTCCTAAAGAATTAAATAAATAATGACCTAAAATATGACCTCAATTCAAACAAGAATTGTTGTTTAGTTTTTAACTCATTATGAAAGAAAGGTTCGAAGAGGGCCGACTTTTAAAGCGTAATAAATCATATTAACTTAAAAAAAATACCTAATATGAAATTAACTGGCGGTCATTTCAATGCGTATAAAGTTTCAGAGGTATTCAGCGCAGAAATTTATATATCTTAATATTAAAAAAAAAATATTTAAAATTTACCCGAGACAAAATTTCTGGCTTTTTTCAGGAATATTTAGAACATTTTTCGGCAAACACACAAATAAATGGAATATTTTTCTGAAGTATATACCAGTCTGTCCAATTGTGTGGAATTATATTGGCAGATTTTCGGCATATTTTGGATACGGGCAGAAATCTGTTTGAAATCTTTCGATAAAATGTTCCTGATTCGACTCTGCCAAAAATTTTGGCGGTAATATGCATTCTAAAAAGATGTATATTACAGGAATAAAAAGGGTATATGGGTATATATAAAAAGTTATATGATGGCGGTCCTTTTAACGAATGAATTCCAACTATTCAGTTTTTAAGTTAAAAATTCGGATAGTTATCAGTTCGTATAGTTTCAGAAGTTCTACAGCATGGTTGTTTAACCTAAAATAAAATTTAAAAGGACCTGCAATTTTCTGTTGGGTATTTTCCGCACAAATTCACACTTACCCCACTCTGTCCTCACTCAATATCACACCGCCAAACCCACACAATTTCCGCTAATAACTGCTGAATGTGCTTTTCTTCAACGTTGCCCGCTTGCGTGGTGCCCCAGGCAGTCTCAGCCCCATGCAACGATTGCCCCTTTCTTGCCATTCGACTGCTCATAAATGTCTTTCAATCATAATGTTTCAATAAGTCAAAATCGATTACGAACTTCATAAGAAATTTATTGCGCGCTGTACAAATATGACATTGACTGTGTCCATGTTTCTGGCATAGAACGACAGACGCCCTGCAGATCCCATACCCTTCGCACTGCTATATGTTGCCACTCATATATTTTGCGTCGGTCGGACGATGTAATTTTGCCAAATGTTGTCCGTTGATGTATTTGTCTGCAACTCAACTTGGGTGGGTTTCGTGTGGCTGCCATAGTTCCGAGACATAATGAAATATCGTTTAAATATTTAGTAGGTTTATTTTGTGGTTTGCTTATTTGTGTTTGGCCAATATTACTAGGTGGCAACAGTGCGTATGCTTGCACTTCGACAACAATATTAAATATATGCGGAGGCTGTTTGGTTAGCCAATAAATATGTTATTAAAATTAACATTTAACAAATGTAATAACCAACTCTTTTTGTTTTTACTATTATGGACTAATTTTGCAATTTTTTTGTTTATTGAATTTTTAGTAAAAGATAGGATTTTTCATCAGTTTTATGCATGATAAAAAAATAAATTTAATAAAAACAAAACTTTGAGTGAAAAAGTGAAAAATGATTTTTTGGTTAAATTTTGAATTTTATGTGAAAAATTGAATTTTTTGTGAAAATTTTAATTTTTTGTGAAAATTTTAATTTTTTGTGAAAATTTTAATTTTAATGAAAATTTCAAATTTTAGTTAAAATTTGAATTTTTCGTGAAAAATTAAATTTTTAGCGAACATTTTAATTTTTCGTGAAAAATTGAATTTTTAGTGATAAATTGAATTTTTAGTGAAAAATTAGTTTTCAGTGAAAAATTGAATTTTTAATGAAATATTGAATTTTTAGTGAAAATTTGAATTTTTAGTGAACATTTTGAATTTTTAGTGAACATTTTGAATTTTTAGTGAAAAATTGAATTTTTAGTGAAAAATTGAATATTTAGTGAAAAATTGAATTTTTAGTGATAATTTTAATTTTTAGTGAAAATTTGAATTTTTAGTGAAAAATTGAATTTTTAGTGAAAATTTGAATTTTTTAGTGAAAATTTGAATTTTTAGTGAAAAATTGAATTTTTAGTGAAAAATTGAATTTTTAGTGAAAAATTGAATTTTTAGTGAAAAATTGAATTTTAAGTGAAAAATTGAGTTTTTTAGTGTAAATTTGAATTTTTGGTGAAAATTGGAATTTTTAGTGAAAAATTGAATTTATGGTAAAAATTTGAATTTTTAGTGAAAATTTGAATTTTTAGTGAAAAATTTAATTTTTATCGAAAAATTGTATTTTTTAGTGAAAATTTGAATTTTTAGTGAAAATTTGAATTTTTAGTGAAAATTTGAATTTTTAGTGATAAATTGAATTTTTAGTTAAAATTTGGATTTTTAGAGAAAATTTGAATTTTTAGTGAAAAATTGAATTTTTAGTGAGAATTTTAATTTTTAGTGAAAAGTTGAATTTTTAGTGAAAAATTGTATTTTTAGTGAAAATTTGAATTTTTTAGTGAAAATTTGAATTTTTAGTGAAAATTTGAATTTATAGTGAAAATTTGAATTTTTAGTGAAAATTTGAATTTTTAGTGAAAATTTGAATTTTTAGTGAAAAATTGAATTTTTAGTGAAAAATTGAATTTTTAGTGAAAAATTGAATTTTTAGTGTAAAATTGAATTTTTAGTGAAAAATTGAATTTTAAGTGAGAAATTGAGTTTTTTAGTGTAAATTTGAATTTTTGGTGAAAATTTGAATTTTTAGTGAAAAATTGAATTTATGGTAAAAATTTGAATTTTTAGTGAAAATTTGAATTTTTAGTGAAAAATTGAATTTTTATCGAAAAATTGTATTTTTTAGTGAAAATTTGAATTTTTAGTGAAAATTTGAATTTTTAGTGAAAATTTGAATTTTTAGTGATAAATTGAATTTTTAGTTAAAATTTGGATTTTTAGAGAAAATTTGAATTTTTAGTGATAAATTGACTTTTTTTATGAAAATTTATTTTTTTGATTTTAATGAAGTTTTTTTTTACTCTATCCTTTAAAAATGTGAAAGGAAAGACCTGGTTATCGAACACAAAAATATCAATTTTTTTTTTTTAATTACAATGTAGGTATTTGATAAAATGTCCTGGTCATTGAATGATTTTTATAGTTTTAAATTCCTGCAAAAGTAAAAATGATGTGATAATTATTATTATTAATTTAATTGATATCGTTTACATACTATAATTAATTAATTTCAAATTAGTTTATTTTAAATAAAACGTTATAAACATTTCTAAAGAGTTTTGTGTCTTTATGAAAATGTTAAAATATTTTGACGGCAGAAATTTGTATAATTTTGTGAAACTCCCAATTATAAAGTATGAAAAAGTTCTATAAATACCATAAAATAGATAAACACAAAAACAACAGACAAACAATTAGAAATATCACTTTAAGCACCGCACAAGAGATTCCATCAAGAAGCAAACAATCTACGGAATAACCTAAAAACAGTGACAACAAAAATGGCAATAATAATCCGAAAGTAATTCCCCTAATAGGATTCATAAAAAGGATAACACGCAGTAAATAATGGCAACAGAAATTGATTGAAAATCCGAGCACGTTTACATTCAATTTACTTGTTGAACTTGGATTCAGTGGGAGCAGGGCAACTGGGGATGATATGGGCATGGTACTGGGAAATGGGACTAGAGTTTGGGGAAGAATGGTAAGACAGTCGGCATGGTATGCTGTCGCAATGCGAGTGAAAATCATATTTGCTGTTATTGTGGCTAAAATGAGATTATTAAATGAAACTGGCAGCAAGTAGACATAGCAGAGGCTGCAGCAAAAGCAGTATCATTAGATATTTTGGTTTTGTTCTTTGTGCAAAATTTTATAGATTTTATTTTTGGCACAATGTTCTTCGATTTGCGATGTTTGAATTGCCAAATGTCTGAATGTCTATCTATCTGGTGGTGGTGTCTCTGTCTGTACAACTGTCTGTTCAATTGTCGACTAAAGTACAAAAGAATTTGTACCTTTTCTGTGGCACTTTTGGTAGAATCTCTGTTTTTGTTGGCGGGATATGAACATTTTCAATGCTGCAATTTTGTACATTTGTTACTTTTGTTGCGGGGTACGAAGATGCGGCAGAGAGTGAAAGCCATCTTAAGATTAGAGTGGTGTGTATTATGGTATAGTGCGGCACGTACAGACTACTGACATTGAATTGTGTCATATCGGCAGCAGTTGTTGGGTACTATGCAATGACAGCCATTGTGTGGTCTGTTCTGTCTGCCTTCGATACTTCTCGTTTATTGAGCACTGATATTTTCATTTATTAATATTTCGCATTAGGAATATTAAGTTTCCGACTACCAAAAAATATATTATTATTTAAGCAGCCGTGTAGCTATCGCAAAATGCACTCAGTTAATTGGTTGCATATTTTAATTGCCAATTAAAATAAATTTAGTTTGAATTCAGCATCATCAATCAATCAAATAAATTACATGCTATACAAATCAATGTGGAATGCATTAATTAAATTGCTCTTGAATGCCGAATGTATGTTGGGTTCCGGCGAAACAATTGCACGGTTATTTAAACAATTTGCTGGTTAAGCTTTTCGGATTTCGCCGGCACAGCGGCCACATCAAAGCAAATGATTTTTGTTTGTTTTTTTGTCTTTTGGGCCTGATTTTATTTTGTTTCACTGTTGGCGCAATTTTTAGCGCACACGTTTTAATTGAAATTCGTGCGCAAGAATTTGGAGATTTTTCGATTAGTACTATGTAGTACTATGTAATATTTTTTAGTGTAAACCCAACGCAATTTTTTAATATTTACAAATCATCAACACTATAAACATTTTTCATATGTTGAAATTAGAAATTTAATTTATTTTAAATTTTACAATTATCTGAAAATTATGCAAATTAATTTTTGTTTATATTTTTCCGTTAAATCCCTATTTATTGTTTATTGCCATTTTTATTAATTTTGCAACCAATATATAATTCTAAACAAAAATTGAATATTTTAAAAAATCTGTCATTCAACTTACTACATAAAAAATCAATTGATCTTTTTTACTATTTGCCATTCGTTATCATTAAACCGCAATCAGAATTGATTTAATTTGAAACTTTTGTCTAAAATGTTTGATAAAGGTATTTAATAGATTCAAAGTTTTCACTTAAAATTCAAATTTTCACTAAAAATTCAATTTTTCACTTAAAATTCGATTTTTCACTAAAACTTCAATTTTTTAATAATAATTCAATTTTTCACTTAAAATTCAATTTTTCACAAAAAATTCAATTTTTAACTAAAAAAATTCAATGTTTCACAAAAAAGTCAATTTTTCACAAAAAATTCAATTTTTCACAAAAAATTCAATTTTTCACAAAAAAATCAATTTTTCACTGAAAATTCAATTTTTCACTGAAAATTCAATATTTCACTAAAAGGTCAATTTTTCACTAAAAATTCAATTTTTCACTAAAAATTCAATTTTTCACTAATAAATTCAATTTTTCACTAAAAATTCAATTTTTCACTAAAAATTCAATTTTTCACTAAAAATTCAATGTTTTACTAAAAATCCAATTTTTAATAAAAATTCAAGTTTTACTAAAAGTTCAATTTTTCACTAAAAATTCAAATTTTCACTAAAAATTCTATTTTTCACTATAAATTCAAATTTTCACTAGTTCAATTCACTAGTTCAAGTTCAATTTTTCATCAAAATTCAATACATTCAATTTTTTGCTAAAAATTCAACTTTTCAATAAAATTCAATTTTTCAATAAAAACTCAAATTTAAATAAAAAAAAATTCAGTTTTTCATTAAAAATTTAATTTTTGACTAAAATTCAGTTTTCACTAAAAATTCAAATTTTCACAAAAAAAATTCTATTTTTCCCAAAAAAATATTCATTTTTTCACTAAAAATTAAATTTTTCACTAAAAATTAAATTTTTCACTAAAAATTAAATTTTTCACTAAAAATTCAATTTTTCACTAAAAATTCAATTTTTCACTAAAAATTCAATTTTTCACTATAAATTCAATTTTTCACTAAAAATTCAATTTTTCACTAAAAATTCAATTTTTCACTAAAAATTATATTTTTCACTAAAAATTCAAATTTTCACTTAAAATTCAATTTTTCACTAAAAATTCAATTTTTCACTAAAAATTCAATTTTTCACTAAAAATTAAATTTTTTACTAAAAATTCAATTTTTCACTAAAAATTCAATTTTTCACTAAAAATTCAATTTTTCACTAAAAATTCAATTTTTCACTAAAAATTATATTTTTCACTAAAAATTATATTTTTCACTTAAAATTCAATTTTTCACTAAAAATTCAATTTTTCACTAAAAATTAAATTTTTCATTAAAAATTCAATTTTTCACTAAAAATTAAATTTTTCACTAAAAATTAAATTTTTCACTAAAAAATAAATTTTTCACTAAAAATTCAAATTTTCACTAAAAATTCAATTTTTCACTAAAAATTACATTTTTCACTAAAAATTCAATAAATTTTCACTAAATATTAATTTTTTCACAATTAATTCAAATTTTCACTAAAATTCAATTTTCCCTCAATTCTTTACGATAAATTTAAATCTTCACAAAAATTAAATTTTAACTACAAAATTAAAATTTTCTCTAAAAAAAAAAACTTTTCACTTATAATTCCAATTTTCAATAAAAACAAAATCACAATAAATTTAAATTTTCACTTATACTAATCTAAATTATTTAATTGTCTTTATCAAAATCCTCATAAAAATGATGCATTAACCTATTAAACTGACAGCGTAAAAATTTGGAGCCTAATTTCCACTTTATGCCATTTAACAGATGTGCAAAATAATTTGTATTATTTTTTTAAAAGCCATATTTGAAAGTGGTATTAAGCACACAGAGCTCCAAGTACTACAACAGAAATAAAGTGCAAAAAATAATAATGCTGTGATGCTCTTAAAAATGTAAATTATTTGTTAATCCACGCTGCTAAAGAGCCCCATAAAAAAAATAAACAAAAAGTACCAGCAACAAATTTACAAATGAACCGGAGCCAATGGGGAAATATACCCCAACATTGCGGTGGCAAATGCAATGAAAACGAAAAACGTAATAATTTAAATTGAATTAAAAACGAATTAATTAAATCCGCAGTGCAATAAAGTTGAGACACAAGATTTTTGTGGTTATTTTATATGCAGAATAATATTTAAAAGTGCTCCGAATGGTCAACATGATACAGTGTGTTGGCTTAAAAGCATTTTATGACATTATTACTATTTTTAACTAATGCCAAAACTCGGATCCAAATTGGTATTGACAAATGTAGGTTAATTTTGATTTACAGAAGATTTCAAATATGGTTTAAGCATTTTATTTTAAGCTCTAAAATTAAAATTCCCACATTAATTCAAGTTTTCACTTAATTTGTTATAAAAATCTGCATATTTTAAGCATTTCGTTAAGCGCAACACTTAGCCGAATGAACGAATGGATGAAAATGCTTCATTTGCATATTTTCATTAGAGCATACTGTGCCCCCCGTCAGTTTCAAATTCATTTGCGGCAAAGGATTTTGCTCTTGTGGTTGTGCTTCTGGTGGTTTACACTGTCGCAACCAGCCAGCCACTGGGTTTTGTGCTGCCTCTTCCGCTTTAAGGTAAAATTCCAATTAGCAAACAAGGCGATTTTCATTTTCATTCAGCTGTTCATCGCACCTGATTTCAAAGGTACGGCTATAGAAAAAAAATCCCTCTGTTACAGTAGAGAATTCATTTTTTAAGCCACTTGACACCTATTTTTTTTGCCACATATTCTCCGCTTTGTGTTGTTTCTTGTCTGGTGAAAACGTTTTTGACCTTTGACATAAGACACACTTTGTTTTCTTTCTGGCGACAGCGCGCATAACCGGAATTTAAAATATATTAAATTGTGGTTCCGTTGAATACTTTTTTTTTTGTACTGCAAATATTTTTTAAACTGGATATATAATTGATATATTTCACAAACTATGTTTACAAAAAGATTATATGTTGATAGGTGTTTCTAAACTGCCTCGACCCTGCCAAAAAATGTGTCTGAGGATAGAAATTGCATTATTAAGTATAAATATAAGTTGTGTAATATAGAAAAGTAAAAAAAGTGAAATAAAAACAATATTAGCACCAAATGTACCTTTTTACAAAAATATGTTTACATGTAACTAAAATGTTTTCCACATTCAAACATATATATGTTTGCAAGAGCAACTTGATTTAATCATTTTAAACATAACTATGTTTGCGCGAAAACAGAAATATGTTTGACTGCCATTGTAATAATATTTTGCAATAAAATAATACTTTTGTTTGCATAAAGCTCTAAAGATATATGTTGAGCCCGCAAAATTATGTTTGGGATAGCCTTACTTTGCAGTGTGCCGCGAAGTACTTTTGTGTTGTGCTCCATTTCACTGTTAAGCTTCAGAAATTAATTTTTTAGTCGCGTCAGCAATTTTTCTGTAATTTATTATAAAAAAAAAATATAAATTTTAGAGTGAGTTATTGTACTTTTATGAATATAGCACATTTGTACCTCAACATGCACTTCCATTTTCAGTCCCCTCCGGATCGACCACCATTTAATTTTTAAATTTTAATCTATGATATAGAATTTGTAAATATTTTGATAATGGTAAGCTCTATTTAAATACTACGAGCATGAAAAAAATCAAGTAAATCATATTTATAGAATTTTTAAGAGCATTAATTCAATTCCTTCTGGACCAAATTCAGGCTACATTCGATTAGACACGAGATATGGCAAGAGAAATAATGACATTAAAAAATATATAAATTCTATTCCTAACTACATTCACAATATAAATACGAGTGCATCAAACCATTTCCAGGTGACGAAATTTAAATATTTAGGAAATTTTAGCAAATGGTGCCAGAAAGGTAAACGGTAGAACCGAAATATTTTCGGAGTCATTAACTCTGGGGACCGTACACACTAAGATGGTTTTATTTAGATATCTGTTATTTTTTTCATATTTTTTGAAAAAAAAAACAATCAATAACATCAAAATATTTGAAGTGACCAGAAGAACAGGTATATCATCTAGGTAAGTAAGTGATTAATATGGAATGATATAACCAAGCAATAACATATCGTCACAATCATGCCAAAGGGGAGAATATGTAATTTTTCATATTTGCGTTTTTTACATTTTTCAATCTAGTTTTTTTATCAAGTATACTGTGTCAAAACGGTCTGTGATTTTGTTGAATATTTCTAGCCATAAAAGACAAAACCAAAAGGGCGAATTCGAAAAATTAAAAATCTTGTCATGCCAAAAGGGCGAATTTTTTCGTTTTTTTGCTATACATTTTTATTGGTATAAGATAAAATAGTAGTGTAAAGGTATTATTTATTTGTTTTTAAAGCATTTATCGATTGGCATCATTATTTTAAATTATTTTTTGAATTTTTATTACTTGCAAGAAAAATGTTTGGCAAATTATTTTTAAGTAACGATGCCAATCGATAGGTGCTTTGAAAACAAACAATTAATGCCTTAACACCACTATTTAATCTTGCACTTACAAAAAGTTATAACAAAAAAACGTAAAGATTCGCCCTTTTGGCATGACAAGATTTAAAATTTTTCAATTTCTTCATTTTTTTGCAATAACTCTTTATTGGTACAAGATGAAGTGGTAGTGTAGAGGCATTATTTGTTTGATTTTAAAGCACCTATCTATTGACATCATTAATTTAAAATATTTTTTTGAATTTTTATCATCAGCAAGAAAAATATTTGGCAAATTATTTTTAAGTAATGATGCCAATTTGTAAATGCTTTGAAAATAAATAATTAATGCCTTAACACCACTATTTTATCTTGCACCTATAAAAAGTTATAGCAAATAAATGAATGGATTCGCCCTTTTGGCATGACAAGTTTTTCAATTTCTTCGTTTTTTTGCTATAACACTTTATTGGTGCAAGATAAAATAGTAATGTAACGGCATTAATTGTTTCTTTTCAAAAGCAACTATCGATTGACATCAATATTTTAAATTAATTTGCCAAACATTTTTCTTGCAAATAAAAAATGAAAAATTAATGTTTGGCAAAATATTTTTAAATAATGATACGAATCGATAAGTGCTTTAAAAACAAACAATTAATGCCTTTACATCACTATTTTATCTTGCGCAAAAATATTTGCTATGCCACACGCATAAGCAATAAAATCAGCAGCTTTCACTGCACTTCAGAAGAATTTGGCACAACTTTAAATCAAAAATATCAACACATGAATCGAGCAAAACCGCTGCTATTCACACACGTTGTTGGTTCATTTTCGACGGTCATTTAATTAGAGACGGCGGCATGTCGTCGGTCGTCGGCTGCTGACTGCTGATGTTACGTTGTGCAGCAGCAGCAGTAGTAGTACCAGCGAATAATGGCATAAGTAATCAGAAACTGCTTTAATTATTCAAGGATTCGAGTTGATGAATGACAGCGAACGTGAAGTGTACTGAATATCGCCACGTAGAGTGTGCGCGCACATTGCAGCGCATCAACGAAACGGCAAAAAGGAAAAACTTTACAACACTGACTGAGGTGATGATGACAGCAACAGCAACATTCGCAACAACAACTAAACCAGTAAAACATTCTGCCGCAGGTTAAACCAGGTAACTGTGTGAACGGTCAGCATCCAACAAACAGCTTCCACATGAAGCGACGGGGCGAACAAGAAATGAAATTAACACAAAAGCGGCTTATAAAGCCACTTACATGGGTTATTCGGCTGTCCGTCCATTCGTCCAGCCGTTTGTCTGTCATGCAGCGAGAAGAGGTTGACGCGCATTCTGCAAGCGACATGTGTTAAAAGGATACGCGGTGCTGCTGCCTTTTTTTTTTTCAAAAACAATAGCGTTAAAAAATTGCATTACATGGTGACACGCACGTTAAATAAGCGAAAGTTTATTTCTTTTACAGAGCATACTTTTATCCTGACACTGTGCAGTGTCAACGTATCGGGAAAAGTGTATATACTACCATTTTTTATTTTTTTTTTTTATTTTGTACTGTCACCGTAAATTTTTATAATAATAATAATAAACATACAATTAATTGAGGCAGAATGTGCGCAAATACTTGAAGTATATTTTCATTAAAGTGAGAACTTTTTTATTGAAAAGGCAAAAGGCGAAGTTTTTCTTCACCGCTGATTCGTTTGAAAGTGCAACAACAACAAAAATGCGAATAAAGCAGCATCCAAGCTTTTGATATAATTTTTGGAGGGACATTTTTTGTACCACAAAGAAAACTCGTTGTTGCCAACTAGATAGCTGTTCTAGATACATACATGTAGTGTAGTGCATGATTGGAAGATTCTTGCATGCAAGACCAAAAAAGGTATTGCCAGAACCAGATCATATGTACCTATGCAAAAACAAGATTACCATTTCTTGTCTTGTTTTTGCAAATGATCATCACTAACCGCTACACAAATTAATGAAACAAAAAACAAATTTTAGACCAAAGACCGTTTGTTTCTCAAAAAAACCTCATGTGAATTTTTGTACAACAAACATTTTTATTTTGGAAAATCCAAATTTTATTATATGACATTTAAACATGCCTTATTCTTAAGATCTTCTATATAAAATAAAATAATTTAAACCGGTATAAAACCGAAACCATTTATTTCGGTTTTGGATATCGGTTTATTTCTGATTTTCGTATAACGGTTTCGGTTTTGAAAATGAAACGGTTTTAAACGGATATCGGTTTCGGTTACGGTTTCTATCCTTGGTTCAAAATCCAGCCGTAAAAAGTGTTAGTAAAACTTCTCCAAATAAATTATTTTTTTTATTTTTTTTTAAATGAAAAAAATATATTAATTGGGATATACCATTTTAAATCAATGGAAAAAATAAGAAATTTAAACATCATCCTTTTTAAAATGTATGAGTGTTCTCTCATATTAAACTAAGAAATATGCAAAATTTTAAACGTCTACCTCAGATGGTTCACGAAATACGGTGGTTTGAAATGTAAAAAAAAACGGTAAAAAATCAGAAAGGTGCCTTTATCTTGAAAACTAGTTAATTGAGGTGTCATTTGAAAAGTATAATGTTGTGAACACAAGTTGATTTTATGAAGTACAATATTTCCCAGATCGACGAACTTTGGTCTGAACTTTGTTTTGTTATTGTTTTCTTCGATCACTTGTATAGCGGTAAAAAAGCACACGCAACTCCAAGAACAAAATAGACAAATCTATCTGTTTCTTCTTTCTTCGATACGATATTGTCGTTCGTAGTGCGACTATGCATGTGTTTTGTTAGCTTTTTTTCGATCACTACAACAAAAAAAACATGCTACGCTAGTGTCGTTCATTGTTTGTGAAGCACGCACTTCTTGCAATGAAATTAAACAAGGTAGTACCGATAATAGAGATAAAAATATGCCCTTTTTTATGTAATATATGTAAATTTTATGAGAAAATTTTGCAATAGTTTTTGTGAGATTCAGAACTTAAATTAATTAATTCGATCTCGTTATCAGAATTTCGTCTGAACTATTAGAGGTTATTTTTTTTTCGATTTTAAAGATGATATCGAGTGAGATTTTGAATTTTCTCGTCCGCATAGCTACATTTATACTTTATGACTAGCTTTTATTTAACTTCACTTTTTTTTATATAATTCAAATTTTTATGGTTTTCGTAAATATTTTTCTGTTAGTAAACTATTTCCATTTCTTGTTGAAGAGATTAAAATATACGGAAAAAATAACAATATATAAAAACCGAAACCGTAATTTGGTACCGATATACCGAAACCGTTTTGTTTTAAAAACTTACATCCGAAACCGAATATCAATCAGGAGATATTAAAATATGAACAACCGCACACAAGTGATTTTTGGCCCATTTTTTTAAATCTTTAAACCACTTTTCCAAATGGACCGGCGATGTTTGTAGAATATATATTCCAAATTTTAATGCTGTCCGTGGGTATAGCGAAATCATTTCTTTGTAAAACTTAAAACCGCAATGAGGAAGAAAACCGATATCGAAACCAATATCTTGTGTTTGGGTTTTAATCTTTCGTCATTTTAAATAATTTTGTGATTATAAATGATATTTTAACTATATTATACAACATTTAAATACTACTAATTCCTAGAATCATTGTTGAAATTAATAATTGAAACAAAAAATGTAGCTAGTTGTATTTTATATAATTGATTTTGTGAGGGAACTTTTGAGGATTATACATAACCGCTCAAATTTAAATAGGTGATTTTTAGAATTCAGACTTATACAAAAAGATTGATTTTTGAATAAGGTGTGGTTTTTGTGGTAGTCCCTATAATAGTTGTCAATAATAAAAATAATAATATTATTTGTAAGTAAAAGACGCAAAAATATAAATTTGAAGGCGTACTTTTTATGCATTATTTCTAAAAATAGGAAAGATGTTATTATTTGGTATATTTTGGTTTTTGTAATTAATTCTTTAAAATATAACTAAAGTATGGAAACATTTTTTTCAATGAAATAGGGTGTATGCGGTTGTATTTTTATTTATTCAAGTTTTAATAATGGTAGCCGCGGTATCTCAGTGGTTAGTGCGTTGGACTGCGAGTCGAAAGATCCCCGGTTCAAGCCTGGACTGGGGCTAACAACATCTTTTCATAGAAAAATTTTTCTATACCGCGCTACCTCTCGTCAGTAAATGGCAAACCTACGAGAGTAAAACCATTGCCTATGAAAAGCTCTCACCCGCCGGTCGGATTCGGCTATAAACTGTAGGTCCCACCACTTTGAGTACAAATATAACACGCACAGCTCAAAATGGTGAGAGAGCTCGGCCTAAGTTCTGTACAGGACTGTAGCGCCAAACTATTATTATTATTGTTTAATAATGGTTTTTATATTGATATATGTAAATAGTGTGTATAATTTAGTTATGAATATACATAAAAGAGCGTATCAAAATTGAACAAAAAGTGCATATTTGCGGATTAAAACCAAGGACCGGAATCGGAACTGTTTCGATTTTTATAACCGAAACCGAAATCGGAACCTAATTTATAATGTGTGAAATCAGAACTGGAATCGGAACCCATTTCATTTTTTTTTGTTTCGAACCGGAAAAGGAACCGCTATTTATCTTGGAACCGGAACCAATATTCCAAAGGGTTTTAGTGCCACAATTGTAAAAAATGTTAAATTTAATTGAACGGAAATATTTGGAATACTATTTGACATTTAACAATTTAAAAGTAACGTTGGCCTAATATAAATTGTTCGTGTTTTTCTCAAAATGAAAATGAATTACATGCACTTAAATGTCTCCCAACGCCTCTTTTGTATTTTAGTCAAAGTGGTTTTCTTACATAATCGTATATCATATGATATACGAAATAAAACTTACTAATTTTTTTTTCAAAAACTTTTTTATATCAAAATCTATCAATTGTTGAGTTCTGAGTACAAAATTTAAATGCTTTATTAAATACAATTACAAAATAAATAATAACAAATACTTGTTATTAATACGCATAGTCATCAGCAAATAGTTTTAATATGAAAATCAATAACTTGGAAATTAAATTTTTGAAAAAAAAACTCTGGGCTGACTTTTTGGAAAAGGCGCGCACCGATGTTTTTTGTAAGTAACTTTTGAATTAAATGGGATTTTGAAAAAATAAAAATTGTTTTGAAAACTAAACACATCAAGAAATACATGAATTTTAGTATTAAACTGGTTTCATGAGAACCCTACATGTTATTGAAAGGCAGATTTGAATGATTTATTTATTTAGTTATCAACAAAATAACATTGAATTATATTATATTACATAATACTCTTATTTCTGGCATAATCAATTACTTTTTTGTATGATTAATTAAGGCATTATTGAACAAAATGTGAAAAACGACTAAAATTTTTATTATAAAAACCTGAAAATAATGTAAAAAAAATGTGTGCGCCCATTTTTGGAACACATATTTTTAAGTAAATTATAACAATACGTTTTAAATTTGATAACTTTATCATGAATAATTTAAGTGTTATAGATTCCAAAAGAGTTATATGAAAGTAACTTGTAAGAGAGGTGGGCGTGTTTGTTGACCGATTTGGCTCATTTACGAACTCGGAATCCACTTTTTGCTAACACATATTAAAATGAAATTTCATCACATTCTGACAAGTATTTGTCAAATTATCGTGTATTCAGTCAGCAAGACAGACGGACATGGCTAAACGGACTATGGCAGTGATAGTGATCAAGAATATATATACTTTTTCATACCGATCACGGCTCACAATGGCCGTTAAAAATATACACAAACTAACCATAGGTTCCCTGCACCTACCTCATAGGTGTAGGGTATAATTAAAAGTATAAATAAAAGACGATTTATCAAATGAGATTTTTTGACGTTTCCGTGTCGTTCCGGGTGCAAGTTTTTTTACTAGCATATGGCTAAATATCTGTAGTTATCGATTCTAGTGAGTTTTGCATTAGCCACGATTAGCCACACAACTTTCGTCCTATTTAAAAAAAAAGGTTTTGCAACTATTTTTTTTTGTGATTTTTTAATTGAATAAGAAATACATGATTTTAGCTATTATATGTGAACATTTCAATGTTCATTAATATTCAAATAAATATTAAAACTAACAAAAAAGTCAAAAAGTGCTAACTTTTGACTGATATGCTTTTGAAAATAATGAATATAAAACAATTCAAATAATAATTTTATATTCACTGATTGCATAAACAAAATTTTAAATTAATGAAATTTTTGTATCGGCTCAAATGCGCACCTACACAGAAAAGAATACTCGACGTAAATATAGCAACCAACATTAATTACATTCATTAATCAATCTAGCACTAATTTAATCAAATTTTCTGCATTGACGTACAAATATTCGAAATTTCTGAATTAACGAAAAATAGCAAACGCTTTCATTAAATTAGTAAATTTCATTGCTGGATTGATTAATGAATGCAATTAATGTCGTTTGCTATATTTACGTCGAATGTTTTTTTTCTGTGTATACGATACGATTCATTTTATTATTTTAATATTCAATATAGTTCTATACAACTAATAATAATCCAAACAAGAATATAATATCTCCAAAGTCTATTATCTCTGTATTTCGTTGTAATTAAAATCTGTATTTAATTCCAAATTATCACTTAATATTTCCAAAGAATTATTAAAATGAATAGAAACCTCAAACGAATGTAATAAGTAGTTCTAATAAAAAAATCACATACCTCAATGAGTTTTCTGTATAAAATATTTAATTATTAGAAAATCATTTGCATTAGCAGAGACGGTAACAAAAGACATTCAACTCAACAACCAGGTAGATTCAGATTCAGGTGATTTAGCGCACAAATTGGTATGAGTTATGAAAGCGAAATTAAATGCTCTATGGCCAGCATAGAATACTTAAAGAGGCTTAAGTTAAATGGGAAAACTTCCAAATCAATGAACCGCAAATTGCATGCGAAATCGAAATCGAGAACAAGACAGAGACCGAGCTTGAGAGCGAATTGTATTGAAAACGATTGCAATGAAAGCAATGCGAAAATAGTTTGTCGTACACGAAAATAAGACAAAAAGAGCTCTTAATATGAATAACAACCACAATATTATTATAATGATAATCAACATCATCATAATCAAGATCTTCTATGAACAGCTGTTCTGAAATCAATTGAAATATTACAACATATGACATATTCTAGTACGGATTATAGTTATTTTTATAAAATAAAATTCTATAAATTTTTGTAAAACTTAAAGCAAAGTAATATCAATTCACAACAGCTTTATGCGAAAATCTTCTTAAAATTAATACCATCCAATGCGAACGAACTCAATGATTTTGGGGGAATAAACGGGTGACAAAGACACGACAAAATCTACTTTAAAAACTTTATAGAGTGTCACAAGTAGATAGAGACTGCATTTTTGTCATCAAGTTTGTTGTGTGTTATTTTTATTTATTCTTACCAAAAGACTCTCGTAAACATAATAATCTGGCAGCGCCATCAACGTCAGCAACAGCAACAGCAGCATCCATGATGTCGTCAACAACTTCATCATTTTCAGCATTCGCAACCTCTTCATTTTGTTTGGTAAAGTAGTTTATTCATAATGCTATGAAGTTCTTATTATTCAATAAACCGAAAACAATAAACATGTTATGTGCACATCATAGTCATCATCATATGAGTCGGTATCCGTCGCAAGGATATTGGCAGGATAATGCACAAAAATGTTTGCAAATCGCGTGAAATTTAATGGCACTTTTAATGTTTTAGTAGTTGAATGAAAAATCGAATTTAAAAAAAAAAAAATTTCTTGAAAATTTACAATTTTTTATTGAGAAATTGAATTTTTAATGAAAAATTAAATTTTCTTGTGAAAAATTAATTTTTAGTTAAAAATATAATTTTTTAATAAAACTTATTTTTTAATTAAAAATTTAATTTTTTAATTAAAAATTTAATTTTTTAATTAAAAATTTAATTTTTTAGTGAAAAATTCAATTTTAAGTTAAAATTTGAAGTGAAAAATTTTTTTTTTGAATATTTTAATTTAGAGAGAAAAATAGAATTTTTAGTGGAAAATTGAATTCTAAGTGAAAAAAATGAATTTTTAGTTAAAAATTTAAATTTTAGTTAAAAATTGAATTTCAAGTAAAAAATAAAAATTAGTTAAAAAAAAAATAATTTTTAGTTAAAAATTTAATTGTCAGATAAAAAAAAAAATTTTTAAATAACAAATAAATTTTTAGTTAAAATAATTTTTTAATTTAAAATTTGAATTTTTTTAGTTAAAATTTGAAATTTAAGTTAAAAACTGAATTTTAAGTATAAATTAAATTTTTAGTTAAAAATTCAATTTTTAATTAAAATAAATTTTAAGCTAAAATTAAATTTTTATTTAAAATTTTAATTTTTAGTTCAAAATTGAATTTTTAATTAAAAATTAAATTGTTAGTTAAAAATTAAATTTTTAGTTATAAATTGAATTTTTAGTTAAAAATTGAAAAAAATTGAATTTTTAGTTAAAAATTGAATTTTTAGTTAAAAAGTGAATTTTAAGTAAAAATTGAATTTTTAGTTAAAATTTTAAGTGAAATTTTTTTTAGTGAATATTTTAATTTATAGTGAAAAATTGATTTTTTTGTGGAAAATTGAATTCTAAGTGAAAAAAATGAATTTTTAGTTAAAAATTTAATTTTTAGTTAAAAATTGAAATTTTAGTTAAAAATTGAATTTTAAGTAAAAATTAAAAATTAGCATAAAAAAATAAATTATAGATAAAATTAAAATTTTAATTTTTAATTAAAAAATGAATTTTTAGTTAAAAATTTAATTTTTAGTAAAAATTAAATTGTTAGTTAAAATTTAATTGTCAGATAAAAAAAAGTAAGTTAAAAATTAAATTTTTAATTAAAAAATTAATTTTTAAATAACAAATAAATTTTTAGTTAAAATATTTTATTTTATATAAATTTTGAATTTTTTTAGTTCAAAATTGAAATTTTAGTTAAAAACTGAATTTTAAGTATAAATTAAATTTTTATTTAAAAATTCAATTTTTAGTTAAAATTCAATTTTTAATTAAAAAAATAAATTTTTATTTAAAATTTTAATTTTTAGTTCAAAATTGTATTTTTAGTTAAAAATTGATTTTTAGTTATAAATTGAATTTTTAGTTAAAAATTGAATTTTTAGTTAAAAACTGAATTTTAAGTAAAAATTGAATTTTTAGTTAAAAATTTAATTTTTAGTTAAAATTTAAATTTCAGATAAAAAAAATAATTTTTAGTTCAAAATTTAATTTTTAGTTAAAAAATTAATTTTTAGTTAAAAAAATAAATTTTTAGTTAAAATTAAATTTTTATTTAAAATTAGAATTTTTATTTAAAAACTGAATTTAAATTAAAACATGTAATTTTAAGTGAACATTTTAATTTTGAGTGATAAATAAAATTTTTGTGAACATTTTTTTTTATTTTATAAAATTTAGATTTTTAATTCAAATTAAATTTTTATTGAAAATTGAAATTATAGTGAAATATATAATTTTTAGTGACAAAGTGAATTTTTTTAGTGAAAAACTGAATTTTAGTTGAAAAATTGAGTTTTTAGTAAACAATTGAATTTTTAATTAAAAATTAAATTTTAAATTAAAAATTTAAATTTAAATTAAAACTTAAAATTTAAGTTAAAGACTGAGATTTGTTAAAAATTGAATTTTTGTATTTTTTAATATTTTTAATTTCGAGACTCTCCAATTTCCATCATGATTCCCATAAAATGCATCGGTTTTCAATAAATTCGATTTTTTTTCTATCAAAACTTTTAGTTTTCTGTTATTCAAAATATACGTAGTACATATTTTGTACTGTGATCTCTTTATATAAAAAAAAAACTTTTCGATTTTTCGTAAATTTTTAATGACTTTTTCTGCAGCTCCTTCGTCGATGCCTTTTTCTCTTAAAAAATCCCATTGTTTTGCACAAAACTTCAAGCAGCACAAAAACCGCTACAGTTTGTTTACATCTAATTAATACAAATGGACCCGTACAATAAAAATAAAACCTGAAAAAACCAAAAAATTTACTCCAGTTGCCCAAAGTTTTCCCATTTGAAAGTTTTTCTTTGTTTCGTAAACTTTGCAATAAACAGCAAAAACTGCAGCAAATTTACGTAATACGATGTTGAAAGAAGTAGCTCTCACTAGTCAATGCAAAGAAAAAGTTGAAAAAGCAAAAATTTTATTTTTTAACTACCAAATTAAGTACTTTTTTTTGCATTGTTCTAAAAGGCATGCAAATCGTTTAACATTGTAAACAAGTAATTTTAATGTAGTTATCTTCATTTTTTGCCATTTTTGTGCCATTCGAAAGTTTTCTTTTACTAGCAACATTAATTGAAACATATGATGTTTGCCGCACAAAAAGTCGTAAATACCAATAAACTTAGATTAAGCGTTGACCAGCACATTTGCAATTAATTTAAAACTTTTAAGTGAAACGTAATTAATTTAGCCCGTAGTTGGTACAATTAGGTTTTAGAATCATTTGTGGTATTTATGGCAAAAACTTTCGTTAAACAAATGGCTAAAATTTAAATCTTAAATAATGCAAATATTTGCATTTTATGCGCATTTTATTCTCTATTTTTGTAGTAAATAAAACCCGACAATCTTGTGTTTTCAGTGGCCCCTCCGCGCGCTCAGGTTGCCTGGCGCGGGTGTCTATTAAAATAAATTTGGCTTTGGTGCGTCTGTGTCTTGGGCTGATTGTCTGCTAAACTGAGCTGCACTGAGCTGCACAGCAATTGCGGCGCTTTTAACCGGTGTGCGATTGTCTTGGCTTTTGGCTTTCGGCCAAGAAACTAAGCGAGCAAGGATTCTGACAAGGATTCAAATAGAGTACAAGGACGAGAAGGCGCTGCTCCTAAGGCACACGTCTAACGCAGTTCCAATGTTTTTGGGTGCGATTTCGATTGTGTTTCGTTGGTAGTTTTGGTTTTGTCTGTGTGTTTCGAGTGTCTGCGGGTTGCCGCCATTGTTGTCCATAACCTTTTGGCATTGTGTCTGCGCACGGTTGGCACGACATACGTCGAGGGAAAGGGATATGATACACGCAAAAAAATGAATTAACAAAACTAAATACATAAGTAAAACCAAAAGTAGACCGGAAAACAAACACAATATTCAAAAGTAAAACAAACCTAAACATCAAAGCCATAATCGAAAATTTAACCATTTTAAAAACAAAGTCATGTCAGAAATAATAAAAACAAAATCTAGGTCAACATTTACCTTTACCTTTACCTTTACCTTTACCTTTACCTTTACCTTTACCTTTACCTTTACCTTTACCTTTACCTTTACCTTTACCTTTACCTTTACCTTTACCTTTACCTTTACCTTTACCTTTACCTTTACCTTTACCTTTACCTTTACCTTTACCTTTACCTTTACCTTTACCTTTACCTTTACCTTTACCTTTACCTTTACCTTTACCTTTACCTTTACCTTTACCTTTACCTTTACCTTTACCTTTACCTTTACCTTTACCTTTACCTTTACCTTTACCTTTACCTTTACCTTTACCTTTACCTTTACCTTTACCTTTACCTTTACCTTTACCTTTACCTTTACCTTTACCTTTACCTTTACCTTTACCTTTACCTTTACCTTTACCTTTACCTTTACCTTTACCTTTACCTTTACCTTTACCTTTACCTTTACCTTTACCTTTACCTTTACCTTTACCTTTACCTTTACCTTTACCTTTACCTTTACCTTTACCTTTACCTTTACCTTTACCTTTACCTTTACCTTTACCTTTACCTTTACCTTTACCTTTACCTTTACCTTTACCTTTACCTTTACCTTTACCTTTACCTTTACCTTTACCTTTACCTTTACCTTTACCTTTACCTTTACCTTTACCTTTACCTTTACCTTTACCTTTACCTTTACCTTTACCTTTACCTTTACCTTTACCTTTACCTTTACCTTTACCTTTACCTTTACCTTTACCTTCTTCATGTTTTTTGTTCCTCAAAGGTGTTTGGTATAAAAAAGAAAATTAAACAAAAAAAGAAGAATAAAATTGAGAAGTATATGAAGAATACGTAGAACGAAAGAATAAGTTAAAAACAATAACAAAATAAAAGAATGTACAAAAATTATAAAATAATTTTCAAATACTTTTCTCCGCCTGTACTTTGCATATTGAGAGTCGGACATGCACCCGTAGGTGTCCGGGTCTGCCATGAAATATGCACTTGCGGCTGCCGCAGGTAATGCCTGGCTTTTGGCTGCGTCTTTGGCGCTTTCTGTGCCCTCCCTCCATCAATGCCGTGTTCGGTTTCTTGGCCGTGAAGACGACGCAAATTTCTTGGACTGCAGTCAAGGTAAAAGCGCGAATAAAACGTTCTACAAAAACTTCAAAAATGCTAAAAATTTAAAAGATTTAAAATGCATTTCGGCGATTGTGCTTGATTTTTTGTAATAAAAGTATAACTTACATAAATATAGACAGTATAAAATAAATAAAATTTCCAAATAAATATTTAATAAAAGCAACACTTGGCACATATATCCTTGCAAAGTGTAGCATCCTTCGAGTAGACTTTCGATTTCCTTCTGCGTGCCACATACTTACGACCGACAACCACATCCTTTGATACTACACACTTCGTTTCGCCTTAAAGATTTGAAATACTCATCATTATGCTCACTTTCACTCTCCCCTCTCTCCCAGGATCGTCATCCTTGGATTAGCATAACACACCAGCATCTCCATGGAACTGCATTGCACTGCGTTATATTTGTATTTTGCTAAAGTCTGCAATAGCAGCAGCCGGCTGCAAAGTAGCTTAGCTCGCATCGAAATCCTTTTACGACGCTATTATCCTTTTATGCGCTTCCACACTTGTATGTCTTTCTTTCCGTCTGTCTTTCTGTGCATGCATTGCAACATAAACTTGGAAATAACCATATTTATGGCACTTGTGCGTCTATGTGTATGGGTTCGGCGATAGATGAGCACTTGTCTCAAATATCTGTTGATATTATTATTTAAAACGACTATAAATATCAGCTCAAGTTGCTATAAAAATCAAAAAAAGAGAAGAAAACAACATTCTTGTAAATTAAATTCACTTTTTATTCACTTAAAATATAACATTCGCTACCATTATCTCAATATTTTGAACTAAATATATTTTGAAGTAAATATAATTATTACTCATGCGTCATGTATCCTAACATATGGATTTGTTATTTTTTCATATGTCATGAATGTGAATACTAAGAAATTCTTCAAGATGCTAATTTTGACTGCATATTAAGTATTTTTCCATAATAATTATTTTAAATTAGTATACCCCCATATAGCACACTCACAACAATATTTAGCCAAAACTATTAAAGCATTTTTTTCATTTATTTCTCATTTCCAAATTTCATTACAAAAAATGCCTATATTCCAAGCAATTTTGATTTATTTTAGACGATGTTACAGTATTTAAGAAAGAACTAAAAAAAGTCTGAACAAACTTTCTGGTATCGCTACTACTTTGATCGTAATTTTAAAGCAAAAATTTGTTGTTAACTTTTTAAATTATTTTTTAATTTATTTAAATATTATTTTAATCAATAAAATTTTACATCTTTTGTATGTTGCTCATACGCCATGTAGTCTTAAATTTTGAATTTGATTTTCATGTAATTTTCTACACCAACTTGTTCTTCATAACTCAAGGTATTAACAACTAATACTATATAATTATAATAAATTGAAAAAACTAACACCTCTGATTGTTGTGCATTAAGTACCGATTTTTATTGAAAATACAAATTTTCATTGCAAATACCAATTTTCATTGAAAATATCAAATTTTCATTGTAACTACCAAATGTTCATTGAAAATACCAATTTTCATCAAAAATACCAATTTTGATTAAAAAATTCCAATTTTCATTGAAAATACCAATTTTAATTGAAAATACATATTTTCATTGAAAATACCAATTTTCATTGGAAATACCAATTTTCATTGAAAATACCAATTTTCATTGAAAATACAAATTTTCATTGAAAATACAAATTTTTATTGGAAATACCAATTTTCATTGAAAATACCAATTTTCATTGAAAATACAAATTTTCATTGAAAATACCAATTTTCATTGAAAATACAAATTTTCATTGAAAATACCAATTTTCATTGAAAATACAAATTTTCATTGAAAATACAAATTTTCATTGAAAATACAAATTTTTCTTTAAAAATATTTTTTTTTATTAAAAACATAAATATTAATTGAAAATACAAATGTTCATTGAAAATACCAATTTTCATTGAAAATATCAATTTTGATTGAAAATTCCAATTTTCATTGAAAATACAAATTTTTTTTTATTAAAAACATAAATTTTAATTGAAAATGCAAATTATCATTGAAATTATAAATTTTCATTGAAAATACCAATTTTCATTGAAAATAACAAATTTAATTGATTATACAAATTTTCATTGAAAATACCAATTTTCATTGAAAATATACATTTTCATTGAAAATACCAATTTTCATTGAAAATACAAATTTTTCTTCAAAAATAATTTATTTTAATTAAAAACATAAATTTTAATTGAAAATACAAATTTTCATTGATATTACAAATTTTCATTGAAAATACCAATTTTCATTGAAAATAACAAATTTAATTGGTTATACCAATTTTCATTGAAAATACATATTTCAATTAGACATACAAATTTTCACTGAATTTAATTTTTTTTAGTTTATTCTGTTATAGAAGTTCCTCAGTACTCATATCTGTTCGACTACAATGATTGTTCTAATTTTCCCTAACTTCATTGCAAAATAATCTCGCATAAAAAAAGAACTAAAACTTCATCGCGGTTCACTTCACTCCATCTAATTAGAAAATATAGTGGAAATTGCGCCAGGACTCTCTCTGTAAGTTGTGAACAAGCGCTCGACTTGCAACTGAATCCAATGAGAAGTAATTAACTTTATCCGAAAATCTTGGCGCAGCACTTCATAGTGCCAGCAAGACGAACAAAAAATAACACGAGAAGAAAAAGTTTAACTGGCGCACGACAAAAAATACAAAAAAAAAACAGGAAAATTGAAACAAAACCGGAAATAAAAGCAAAGCCAACGGAAGCAGCTCAAATGGCGGCTGCTTCTTCGTTTATGATGTTAAGACGCACTACTTGTAAAAGATGCTCTAATTTATGAGCCTCGGAAATGAGTGCCGAAGTGGCGCCAAAGAAGAAGAAATATAGCAGTGAAAGGCGTGACACGAACTGGTTGAAGAGGAGAGGCGGCAGGAACTGAAATCTCAGTCAGTGTTTTTGCTTGTGGTCATTTTGGCTAAAACAAAAACAAACACAATCAGTGCTGCCAACACTAAGTTGTGGTTGTTGTTTCTGTTGTTTTTTCAGACATTTCCGTTGCCGCTTTTGATTTTGCCTCCGAGTATCGCATGTAGGGTGCGTGGTCGGTGTCTGTGTGTGCGCTTTAATTGAAATCAATTAACAGTAATGAGGTGGCATTAAGAGCCAGGAATTAGGGGTATTTTTTCATTGGTTTGTTTGTATGTGCGATTGGGTCACTAATGTGGAGCAGTTGCTGCTTAAATTGTGGGCATTTTAGAGAAATTAAAGAAAATTAAGTTAATGCTACAATATGTTGCAAGTTTTTAATTTGAATTTTTAGTAAAGTTATAAAATTTCAAATGTGAAATTAGTATTTTTATTATTTTTTAATAATTCATTTTGTAATTAATTTAACTGCTGTTTGTAATGAAAAATAATCGTATTAAATAAAATAATATTAGTTATATTTGTATTTTAAATGAAAAATTGTATTTTCAATGAAAATTTGTATTTTCACTGAAACTTAGTATATTCAATAAAAATATGATAATTTCAATGAAAAATGGAATTTTCAATGAAAATTGGTATTTTCAATGAAAATTGGTATTTTTAATGAAAATTTGTACTTTTCATTAAAATTGGTTTTCAATGAAAATAGGTATTTTCAATGAAAATAGGTATTTTCAATGAAAATTGGTATTTTCAATGAAAGTTAGTATTTTCAATGAAAATTAGTATTTTCAATTAAATTTTATATTTTCAATAAAAATTTGTATTTTCAATAAAAATTGGTATTTTCTATGAAAATTGGTATTTTCTATGAAAATTGGTATTTTCTATGAAAACTAGTATTTTCAATGAAAATTTGTATTTTCAATGAAAATTAGTATTTTCAATGAAAATTAGTATTTTCAATGAAAATTTGTATTTGCAATGAAAATTAGTATTTTAAATGAAAACTAGTATTTTCAATTAAATTATATATTTTCAATAAAAATTTGTATTTTCAATAAAAATTGGTATTTTCAATGAAAATTGGTATTTTCAATGAAAATTGGTATTTTCAATGAAAATTGGTATTTTCAATGAAAATTGGGATTTTCAATGAATATTGGAATTTTCAATTAATATTGGTTTACTCAATGAAAATTTGTATTTTCAATGAAAATTTGTATATTCAATGAAAATTGGTATTTTCAATAAAAATTTGTATTTTCAATGAAAATTGGTATTTTCAATGAAAATTGGTATTTTCAATGAAAATTAGTATTTTCAATGAAAATTAGTATTTTCAATGAAAATTTGTATTTTCAATGAAAATTAGTATTTTCAATGAAAATTAGTATTTTCAATGAAAATTAGTATTTTCAATGAAAATTTGTATTTGCAATGAAAATTAGTATTTTCAATGAAAACTAGTATTTTAAATTAAATTTTATATTTTCAATAAAAATTTGTATTTTCAATAAAAATTGGTATTTTCAATGAAAATTGGTATTTTCAATGAAAATTGGTATTTTCAATGAAAATTGGTATTTTCAATGAAAATTGGGATTTTCAATGAATATTGGAATTTTCAATTAATATTGGTTTACTCAATGAAAATTTGTATTTTCAATGAAAATTTGTATTTTCAATGAAAATTTGTATATTCAATGAAAATTGGTATTTTCAATAAAAATTTGTATTTTCAATGAAAATTGGTATTTTCAATGAAAATTGGTATTTTCAATGAAAATTAGTATTTTCAATGAAAATTAGTATTTTCAATGAAAATTTGTATTTTCAATGAAAATTTGTATTTTCAATGAAAATTGGTATTTTCAATGAAAATTGGTATTTTCAATGAAAATTGGTATTTTCAATGAAAATTAGTATTTTCAATGAAAATTTGTATTTTCAATGAAAATAGGTATTTTTTAATGAAAGTTAGTATTTTTCATTAAAATTGGTGTTTTCAATGAAAATTGGTATTTTCAATGAAAATAAGTATTTTCAATGAAAATTTGTATTTTCAATGAAAATTGTTATTTTTTATGAAAATTGGTATTTTCCATTAAAATTGGTATTTTCCATTAAAATTTGTATTTTCAATGTAAATCAATAACATGCCTCTGTCACTGCATTGAATTACTTTCAATTATGATAAATTTAAAATCACTTAATACATTTATTGCAGCGTAATATTTTATGATGCATTTTGTATAAATTGTATTTAATGCGCACAAAACAAAGCCACAAATAAAGCAAAACAAACGAGCAAACAGAACCAGCAGCCAAAACACACATCACCTCACTAAAAACAACACAAATTCGACACTTGTTCAAATATACAGCACAATATCGAAACCAACAACAACTAAAAAATCGACAACAATAACTATAAAGCAACAACAACAAGAACAAGGACTAAATAACAAAAACAATTACTAAACAATAACAATTCATTGCCATTGTATTTCGATTGTGGTGCTACATTACATAATCATGAATCAGACTCAGACCGACGGACAGACAGACAGTCAACCTTAGGCGGCTGATTGCCGGCAGCAGACGCCTCTGACTCCACAGGGACGAAGGAACCAACGCAAAAGGGTGCGGACGACAGTGTGAGGTGACTGCCGAACTGACAGTGCTGCGATTATTATTTGAAATTTACACATGAATAATTAATTAGTATCAAAAATTTAATACTCACACTTAGGGAGCTCGTTAAATATTTACACTACGTGCCAAATTTGAATGCAAATCGCTTGCGCGCCACTCACTGCCGAAGGTGGAGGTAATAGTAGCAGTTAGAGTTGAAGAAGGGTTTGGGGTAGATGGCGGCTGTGTGTTCGATGTTGATTTTGTGGATCGGGTGACGTTGGTAACACAGTGCAACGCGAAAAATTATTCACATGGAAAATAAAAAATAATTTATATAAAAAAATATTTTATTTTAGTAGGAGTTATTAAGAAGAATTATTAAAGATAATTTTTTAAATTATATAACGTAATTTTTTTATGTCTTACGTTAACGAAAGTTTTGTAAGTTTACGAAATATTTTTCGTATTCTTACGAAATATATTTCATAAGTTTACGAAATAAGTTTCGTAAATTTACGAAATGTATTTCGTAAGTATACGAAATATATTTAGTAAGTATACGAAATATATTTCGTAAGTTAAGTTATCTGTTTCGTAAGTTAAATGTGTCGTAAGTTTGCGAAAAATGTTTCATAAGAATACTAAATATACTCCATAAGTTTACTAAATATATTTTATAAGACTGCGAAATGTGTGTCATAAATTACAAAATATCTATCGTAAATTTATAAAATGCACTTCGTAAGTTCACAAAAATGTTGTTTAAGTTTACAATATGTATTTATTTAAGGTAAACGAATCATATTTCGTAAGTTTACTAAATATGGTTCGTAAGTTAATGACATGTGTTTCGTAAGTTTACTAAATATGTTTAAAAGTTTCATAGGATTACTAAATATACTTCATAAGTTTACGAAATATATTTCATAAAACTGCGAAATGTGTTTCATAAATTACAAAATATGTTTTGTATTTTTACAAAATGTAGTTTACAAATGTGTTGTGAAAGTTTATAATATATATTTATTTAAGGTAAACGAGAAATGTTTATTTCAGATTATATTTCATAAGTTTACTAAATATGTTTCGTAAGTATACGAGATATGTTTTGTAAATTAACAAAGTATGTTTCGTAAGTATACGAACAAGTTTCATATGTTTACGAGATACGTTTTGTAAATTAACAAAGTATGTTTCGTAAATTAAATATATCTTTTCGTTAGTTTAGAAAATATGTTTCGTAAGTGTACGAGAAATATGTTTTGCAAGTTTTTTTTTTGGTTTTTTGCGTCATTAATGTGTCGTACTGTGTAATGGATTCGAAACACTCGCAGTCTACAAAGTGTGAATGAGTGAAATTGAAAACTTGGTTGTGATGTTCTTGTAATTTTGGTTGTTGTTGTAATAGTTGTTGTTGTAATAGTTGTTGTTGTAATTATTGTTGTTGTTGTTGCCAACTAAGCTTTGTTTACATATTCCCGAAAATCGAGGCACAATCATTACAACGCATGAGGCGCTAATCAAAGGAAATCAAAATCCACGCTGAAAATGCGAAAGTTTTCCGAATCGAATGAGTCCGGCTACTGCTGCCGCTGGTGCTACTACTGATGGAGTTGAGAGTGCGTCGCCAATGTGCGTTACCAACATCATCAGGCATTTACAAACGCAAATTGATGGCAATTTGTCAGAGAGACAACAGGAAAAAAGTGCCTACAAAATTCGAACAGGAAGGATGCCCCATAAATGTTGCAGTGTGTGTGCGTGCGTGTTAAGTCCTTTGCCTGGCTTTTGTGTGATAAATGTGTTTGAACGAAGAGCTGTTGTAAATGGCGAAACAAACGTTCGGACGTACGTCGCAGAATAAAGCGATGAGTCGCAAGTTGAATCGCAGGATATATAGTCGAAATTGCGAACAGCCAAGTAGTCAGTGGTAGGGCTACCTCTGATGTGATTCCACCAAAATCAGTAAAGAAAATGCCGAAATTAAATATTTCATGTTTAGAATGATGATTCGTAAGTTTACGACATGTTTTGTAAGCTTGCGAAATATGTTTTGAAGGTATACGAAATGTGTTTCATAAACTTTGTAAGTTTACGAAATATATTTTGTAAGATTTTTGTAAGTTACGAAATATGCTTCGTATGTTTACAAATTAGATTTCGTAAGTTTAAGAAATATGTTTTTAAGTTCCAAATATATTTCGTAAGTTACGAATAAGTTTCGTAGGTTTGCGAAATTTGTTTTGTAAATTCCAAAAAAGTTTCGTAAGTTTACGAAATATTTTTCGTAAGTTCCAAATATGTTTCGTAAGCTAACAAAATACGTTTTGTAAACTTACGAAATATGTTTTATAATTTTACGAATTACATTTTGTAAGTTTACAAAATATGTTTCATAAGTTTCAATAATTTATGAAATAAGTTGAATATGTTTAGCAAATATGTTTTTAAAATTTGCAAAATATGTTACATAAACTTACAAAATATCTCAAATATATAAATAACCAAAAATGTGTATTTTATAAATCAGACAAATATGTTCCATATTGTTGCCTGGGTATAACACACATAAACTCCTAAATTGAGTTCCTGAAATCATGAAAAACAAATTTGGAAATAATTTCGGTCGGATTTTGGCATTTGATTTGATTTCACTTAAACGAAGTATATAACTTCGGGATTTCTAGATGCTTGGTACTAACCCCTAAAAGTTCCTAGCTTATCAAAAGTATTTGGAATTGCAACCATTTGTCTGTCGCAGTCAGTTGGGTTTCGTAATTCGTAGTCGATAAAATGTAAGTCGAGCGCTTAACTTACGCGCCCACGTGTGTCTGGTGTGTGAATTATAGACTATGTGCCATACAGAGAGACAGTCAGATGGCCGGGCAGTCAGTAGAACTGCCAGATGAACAGACAGACAACTAGTAGCCAGCAATAACCTGCTACTTTTAATTGGATCCATTGTAGGTTGATGTTGTTTTTGGTAAAACTATAATGCAGCTAATTGTTGTAGTTTGATGAGGTTTTGTTTTAGTGGCGGTCAGTGTAGCGAAGTAGCCACACAACAAAAAAAAAACACTAAACAAATCAACTTTGATTTTTTTTTTATTTCTACTCAACTAGAAATTTGTGGGCATTAAAAGTACTAATGGGATTTTCTGAAGACGAAATTTGTTGAATTATAAGAGTTATTAGTTAAAGGCTACTGGTTCCAATAATATCTAAAAATGAGCAATATTAGGAAAAACTATCTAGAACCAGATGAGAAATATCACATTTTTTAATGAACCGCTAAATTTAATTTTTAGGTCATAAAAAGTAGCATAATAAGGGATAAATAGTAGACAAATTAATATATTCGAAAAAATTGTAAAATTTTAAAATCAGAAATCTCTGCTATCTTTAAATACCACAAATTTCTACTTTATAAAATTTCATCAAAATCGGTAGAATGAAGCGGAAACAAGCAAACAAATCAATTTTAATTTTTTCTTTATACAACTTTCAAAATATGGGCATTCAGAATTTCAATGGCACATTATTGATGAAGTTTTACTTTTAAATCCAAGTGAAAAAAAAAATATAATAATAGTTTGGCAATACAGTTCTATAAGAACTTAGGCCGAGCTCTCTCACCATTTTGAGCTGTGCGTATTATATTTGTACTCAAAGTGGTGAGACCTACAGTTTATTGCCGAATCCGAACGGCGGGTGAGAGCTTTTCATAGGCAATGTTTTACTTTCGTAGGTTTGCCATTTACTGCCGAGAGGTAATGCAGATCAATTTGTTTATGAAATACAAAAAATAAATATATTCAGATTTGTTACTAATATGTTATTTAATTTTGTATTTGCTGTAAGAATATGCCAGAACGAGGTGTACACATGCTGAATAACAATAAAATACATATAACAAATAAAATATTGAATACCGAGGAAAACCAAAAATAATAGAGGTCGAATTCTATCATAACGTCAATATCATGCCAAAGGGGCGAATTAGTAATTTTTAACATTTCTTTATATATTTTAATGTAGTTTTTCCTCAAGTATACTGTGCCAAAATCATGTGTAATTTTGTTGGCCAGAAATGACAAAACCAAAAGAACAAATTCGAAAAATTAAAAATCTTGACTTGCCTAAAGGGCGAATCTTTTAGGTTTCTTGCCATAACTTTTTATTGGTATAAGATAAAATAGTTGTTTGAAGGCAATAATTGTTTGTTTTTAAAGTACCTACCGATTGGTATCATTATTTGTATACCCTACACCTATGAGGTACAGGGTATATTAACTTTGTGCATATATTGTAACGCCCCTTAGGAGGCGTGTCCAGTATGGAAAAGTATATATATTCTTGGACACAACCCGAGTCCGTTTAGCCACGTCTGTCTGTCTGTCTGTCTGTCCGTCTTGCTATCTTGCTGTCCGAATACAGAATAACTTGAGAAATACTAATCAGAATGCGATGAAATTTCGTCTCAATATATTATAGCCAAAAGTAGGAACTGAGTTTGAAAATGAGCCAAATCGGTTAACGGACACGCCCACCTCCCATACAAGTCACTTTTATATAACTCTTTAGGAACTAATAACTCGAAAAGTATTCAAGATATAGTTATAATATTCAAAACATATAGTTATAATTCACCTAAAAATGTGTGGTCCAAAAGTGGGCGTGATCCGCCCACATTTTTTTTTTCATTATTTACCGGATTTTCATAGTGGAAATTTGATCCGTTAATTATTAAAATCAACTCTATGAAATATTAGCCTTACAAAATTTTAAATATAGGCATGGTCCGCCCAATTATATTTTTCTAATTTTTTTTTTTTTTAATAATTTTTAGAATTTTTTTAATTAGCAAGAAAACATTTTGGCAAAATATTTTTAAATTATGATGCCAATCGATAGGTGCTTTAAAAACAAACAATTAATGGCTTCACACTACTATTTTATATTATACCAATAAAAAGATATGGCGCGAAAACGAAAAGATTCGCCCTTTTGGCATGACAATTTTTCCAATTTCGTCGTTTGTTAGCTATAACTCTTTATTGGTGCAAGATAAAATAGTGGTGCAAAGGTATTAATTATTTGTTTTTAAAGCACCTATCGATTGGCAACATTATTTAAAAATATTTTGCTAAACCTTTTTCTTGCATATAACAAATGGCAAATGACAATCGATAGGTGCTTTAAAAACAAACAATTTATGCCTTTACATCTTGCGTAATCTTGCGTAAATAAAGAGTTATAGCATAAAAACCAAAAATATTTTCGTTTTGGTCAGGATATAGCCATACAAAATCAGTAAATACAAAGATATGTTATGAACGTTTTAATAATTGATGAATAAACCAAAATAATAAAAAAATTAACTATTTTTTAAAGCACTTCAAACTATTTTTCCATTCAATTCGCATTTTTATGTCAATAATATTAGACTAAGTCTCGTGCAGTAAAGTCGACACATAAGCATTTGGTCAAAGTAGATTCCTAGAAAATACAATTTATGAAACTTTTTGTTCTATGAGTTCTTACAATATATTGAGACTTATCAATCATTTGACCATGATTTTAGAAGTTCTTGCAAAAAATAGATAAAATGTGAATAATATGAATAATAGTCAAACAATTTCGCGGGACCAGAATAAAACAGCACGAATAGTTTTATCTTGGAATATATAATTCAATCAATCTGAAAGACATCAGCAAAAATGTGCATTCGCGGGAAAAGTGGGTAGTGTTGACTTTGCCCCAGCCTATTTTCAGAAGCAGGTTTGAGGTTGTGTCGCATTTGCATTTGTTTCGTGGAAACTAAATATTGTAGATCTTTACAGCTTATGGAACATTTTTAGCTAATGAATCAATCTATTCAACTGTATTATTATTTTTATCCTATGTCATTGATATGGTGATCGAAATTAGCATTGAAAAAAAAAGTGTCGACTTAGCCCCGGTCTCCCCTACTTTTCGCTGACTACACTATAAAATGTATTTTTCTTCTTCTAACTTTATAAGTTTTTTTTAATTTTTTCACATTTTTAAAATTTTTTTTATGAGACACTACCATTGAAAATGAGACAGAGGATTCTATCACCATGGTTGCATATTAAAGACACATTGTGTTTCAATGAATATTTTGCATTTTAATAATATTAGGTCTTTCGACTTCTGTCTGACGAAAATCTAAATGACACAAAAAAAAATAAGATAAATAAAATATATGAAATAAAAATATGTTTTAATATAAAACGGTTTTAATGTAAATTTTAAGTATAATTTAAAATAAAACGTTGGGCGGTAGATAATATAATATATTAGATCCTTAAATTTCACATTAAAAACTTTTTATATTAAAAAATATTTTTTATTTCATATTTTTTTTTCATTTAATATTCATCTTCATAATAAAAATGAAAATAGTAAAAAAATCTACAATGACCTAATTAAATTAGTAACAGACTCGTAGTCTGTATCTTTGTCGGTGTGTGAGTCTGTCTATAACTCTGTCTGCCTTTATATATGTCTGTCTTTCTATCTCTCTGTGCATCTATTTGTCTGCCTTGCCAGCAGCAAATTTGGCAACATAAACTTAACAACATCAGTGAAATAAACGGCTAAAAGGATGAAAATGCCTTGTTGCAACAACATCCAGCCACATTCGTCGTTTCAACCAAAACAACAACAGCAACAATAATAACAACATCAAAAGCTACATATACAACAGCAACAAAAAATGTAACACAAACAACAACAATTTCAACTGAATCAGACAAAACAATACAAAGTGCAAAGAAATGTAGAGGAAATTTAATTTCTGTTGTTTTTTTTTTTTTTGAATTTTCTTCTTTTTTTTTATATTCCTTAAATAAACCGTCAAATGATGTGTTGTAAAAAAGCTCGAAAGCAGCAGTGGCAGTAGTTTTTAAATTTAAACAGATTTTTTATATTAAGAAATCAATTTAAAATCATTTTAAAACCGAAATTGTTTTAATCATTTCATAAGAAGACCGTTTTATAAGAAAATCTATTTAAAAACAGATTCGAAAGCTTCTTGAGAAGTCTGGACTTGTCTTGGACTAAAAAAGATTTTCAGTCAATCGATTCATCAAGCGATTGGGATATCGATC
This sequence comes from Dryomyza anilis, assembly GCA_951804985.1. Lineage (NCBI taxonomy): Eukaryota > Metazoa > Arthropoda > Insecta > Diptera > Dryomyzidae > Dryomyza > Dryomyza anilis. The sequence continues at coordinate 121,480,244 of OX638130.1, read as the reverse complement.
AATTTAATTATTTGTATTAGACATTTGTACAAATGCATTTACATTCTTCCTCTAAATCCACTACAAGACATGCATTTCAAAACTTTACCTGTCGCCAACTCTATGCTTCAAACTCAAATAAATGTGTTGATCACAAAAACAAAGCAACAAGTACTGTCAAAACAAAACAAAACTGTGGTGCAAAAGTCTATAATACTGAAATGAACTGCTTATGACACCGAGTACTTAGTGCATTTTACATTTTTTTTATCAATCTTACTCTAAGCAATTTTCATTAATATTTTTATATATCGAACAAAATTTTTTTCATTATTTAATTTTTTGATATATTGCTTTTCGACCAAAGTGTTGCTTTTGGCGTAAAAAATGTTTTAACATTTTTTTTTAAATAATGTTTTTTGTATTGCCGTCGAACGCCGGGCGGAAGATATGTTGTTGTTTTCAATGTTTGTCTTCTCACTCGTTACTCGTTGCGCTCACTCTCTGCACTCACTGTATTCGTTGCATGTTCAGCGACAGTAGTGTCATTTGGTTTTGTTTTTCAATACACTGATGGCTTGAAAGAATTGTCTTGACACTACATGACACCAGTGAAACCAGTACTGCAGTGAAGTGGAATCGCTGGCGAGACTTCAGCATAATACTGTCGACTGTCATTACAAAATGCATTCAAAAGTGTAGAGTTCAGTAGTGCATGTGCATGGAACTTCAAATACAATTGTGCAAATGTCTAATTTGTATAATGTTTTCGGATGTGGTTATAGTTTTAGTTTTTAACTTTTTTTTCTATGTTTCGAATATGTGTTAAACATTTTAAATTTTATTTAGTTTTTCCTAAATATTTTGTTTTCAATTCAACAGTCGACTCTAAAACATCACCTAAATTTGTTCAATAAATTTAAATTTTCCAGCACATTTTACTGCATCGTAGTGGTGCCGACGGCATCATCATCAACTGCTTCATTCCTTGGTCCTTGAACACAATTTTATATGCCATTGATTTTTATCACTTTGGTTCGGTTTCAATGCAAGATTAGCTACTGAATGCAAAATAAAAAAAGTAATAAAAAAAATAAATAGAAAAAGAAAACAAACAAATACAAGGAATTTTAAAGAATAGAACTTCCGCTGAAAAACTTTTTTTTCTACAATTTCTGCTTTCTTTTGTGCCGTTTGTAACTTGAAACTTCTTTCGTATTCTACTACTTCGAGTTTTTTTTTATATTTTTTCCCACGTTTCAAGTAGTTTGTGGCATACTAAGCCAACGTGTAGCCTTTTAAATGATTGAGCGTTTTTGCCATTCCTTCCGACGAAAGCCACTGAATCTGGGGAATCTCGACGACAGCTTCTGAGTTTGTTTTCATTTTCAATCGCCGCAAGCATCAGAGCATCCCGAAAAATAACACAAAAACAAATTAATACAAATTGTCTGGCTCCAAATCTGTTCGAAGTTGGCTGCCGCTGCTTCTTTTTGGCCAAGTGTTAATACTGCCCAGCATGGACTGAGGGCTGCACTTGGTCTGGCTTTGACCAAGGCTAGAAACTGCCGAATGGCTGCATTATAAATTATTTATTGACAGTATTTTATACTGTCGGCACTGCTAGTAAAGTGAAAAACTTTTAATAGAATTCGTTGTTCGAAGATTATTGTGGACGATTATAGCATAAGTTGTTTTGTTGTGAGGGGATTTTCTGTGGGAAAATGTGCGATTTTAAGCGGCATTGATGCGAATTTTATTTTTATATTTTGCTATTTATAAAATTTTGTTACTTTTTACAAAAGAAAATTAAATTTTTAGTGAAAATTTTGATTTTAAGTAAACATTTTTATTTTTAGTGAAAAATTTTATTTTTTAGCGAAAAATTTAATATTGTTGCATTTTTTGTGAAAAGTTAAATTTTTAGTGAAAAATTGAATTTTTAGTGAAAAATTAAATTTTTAGTGAAAAATTAAATTTTTAATGAAAATTTAAATTTTTAATGAAAAATTAAATTTTAAATGAAAAATTAAATTTGTAATGAAAAATAAAATTTTTAATGACAAATTTAAGTTTTCATTAAAAATTTAATTTTTCATTTAAAATTAAATTTTTAGTAAAACTTGGATTTTTAGTGAAACATTAAAATTTTAGTGAATAATGGAATTTTAAGTGACCCATTAAATAATTAATTTTTAGTGAAAAAGGAATTTATAGTGAGAAGTTGAATTTTAGTTCAAAATTGAATTTTGAGTGAAAATTTGATTTTATAGTAAACATTTTCAATTTAAGGGAAAAATTGAATTTTCAGTGAAAATTTGAATTTTTAGAGAAAAATTATATTTTTAGTGAAAAATTTCATTTTTTAGTGAAAAATTGAATTTTAGTGAAAAGTTGAATTTTTAGTGAAAATTTGAATTTATAGTGAAAAATTGAATTTTTAGTGAAAAATTGAATTTTTAGTGAAAAATAGAATTTTTAGTGAAAAATAGAATTTTTAGTAAAAATTTAATTTTTAGTGAAAAATTGAATTTTTAGTGAAAAATTGAATTTTTAGTGAAAAATTGAATTTTTAATGAACAATTAAATTTTTAGTGAATAATTGAATTTTTAGTGAAAATTTGAATTTCTAGTGAAAAATTGTAATTTCAGTGAAAAATTGAATTTTAAGTGAAAAATTGAATTCCTAGTGAAAATTGTTTAGTGAAAAATAAATTTTTAGTTAAATATTGAATTCGTAGCTCAAAAAGTAGTATCTACGTATTTTGGATGTGTATTAAAATAAATGACAAATTTTCTCACTGAAATAAATTAAAATCTTTAATATACGTGACAACAAACAAACAACATTGTCGACATTTTAATAGCGTCGAATGAATTTGAATTTATTGCTCCACATACGTAGACACTACGTGAGACACCGTGACAAATCAATATGCAAGATTAAAGTCAGAAGACGTTCGGGGTGGTAGTGGTAAAGAAGCATTAGCAGACATCGTGACATTCGCACGAATAACATATGCGATTAGATTCATTAGAAAGACTTGAATGCGAGAGGCGGGTGTTGGGTATTTTTAGGGTGCAAGTGACAGTTGAAACGCCTGCGAGTGTCACTTCCGGCGAAGGCACTAAATCAAGGACTATTTGCTTCCGCAGTGACTGCTTTTTTTCCGTTTTCCACTGCTGAACAAATGAGGGAATAAATGAAGAAGTGAATGAGTGACAAAAGTCATAAAAGACAAGAAATGAACGGTGATGATTACACTGTAGAAAATTGAATATTATAAAATTTCAATGTAACAACAAAATATAAACATTTCAACTAAAAACAAATAAAACTTTGGAAAAAATAATGATTTTATAAATGTTACACTCAAAATCAAATATTTGTAACAGAAGCAAAAAAGATGGTTAACATAGCAAAAATATTTGCTGCATTGAGGAAAGCGCCGGATGTTGCGGAAAGAGCAAGCGATAGTTTTCCAAATGTTTTCCAAATGTTTTGTAGATATTCGAATTAAAACATTCTTTCCTCTAAACGGTAAACATTTCAACTAAAAACAAAGGAGACTTTAGAAAAAGTAATTATTTCATAATTGTTACACTCAAAAAATGTGTAACAGTAGCAAAAAAGATGGCTAAAATAGCAAAAATGTTTGTTGAAAAGAGGAAAACGCCGGATGTTGCGGAAAGAGCAAGCGATAGTTTTCCAAATGTTTTGTAAATGTTCGAATTAAAACATTCTTTCCTCTAAACGGTAAACAATTTAACTAAAAACAAAGGAGACTTTAGAAAAAGTAATTATTTCATAATTGTTACACTCAAAATAAAAAATTTGTAACAGTAGCAAAAAAGATGGCTAAAATAGCAAAAATGTTTGCTGAAAATAGGAAAGCGCCGAATGTTGCTGAAAGAACAAGCGATAGTTTTCCAAATGTTTTCCAAATGTTTTCCAAATGTTTTCCAAATGTTTTCTAAATGTTCGAATTAAAAAAATTCTAAAACATTCTTTCCCCTAAACTGTATATTTTACAGCTTATTTTTCAAGATTTGAGAAACCATTAAAATTATTTAAATCAATCGAAGAAAACCATAAAAATTGCATCACCCATTTTAAGTTTTTTCAAACCTTCAATACTTCTAAACAAAACGTCACAGAGAAGTTAAAGTTTGCATATTTTATTTTTCGATTTTCTATCAAACGTTATAATTTCTGAATGGAAATTTGGCATATTTTAAGGTGATTTCTCTAGATTTGAGTAACCGTTTTAATTATTTTAATCGATCCAAGAAATTCAAAGAAATCTCGACAATATTTTCAAGTTTCCTTAAATTCTTTTATCTTTTAAACGGGGTGTCGTAAAGTGATCAAATTTGGCATTTTATTAGGGGATGTTTTCGAATTACAATTTTCGTAAGCCGCGGTATAGATTTTTAGAAAACCAGTTGAAAATAATTAATTTTCATAAATAGTTATACAAATTTTGGATCCGGTAGATAAAAAGAATTAAATTATTTCAAATAGTTGTAAAGATTTAAATTCCGATTAGTAGGATATGGAATACAAAAATTAAAGATTTTTGAAAAATACATTATCCGTTTAAAACACAAAAATTATATGAATTTCCACTGTGTATTCCTAGCTATTGCTGAATTTGTCAAATCTCAAAGAGCTGCCATCATTTCTAAGCATTTTGCATAAAATTAATTTTGTTGTTCATTGAAGTTTAATGAAGTCACACACAGAACATCGATCCGAGCACCACCGCTTGCCGCCGCCACATCGCATGTGTTTCAAATTAAAATAGAACCAAATTTATTCATTTTACGCTGCTCGTCTTATTTTAAACTCGCTGTGTTTAGTTCTTGTAGCCTTTTTGCGACAATCGGAAAGACAGCAACAGCAATGTGTTGGCAACAATAACAATCAGCAACACTTTCTTAACAATGGCAGCAACATTTCCGATGCGGATGCATATGGGTCGACGTCTAAACCACGTGACTTCCACACACTTGCGGGTCACAGTGTCAACAGTACGTAGCAAGGACAATAAAAGCAACAATGACAACTACAACAAAGACAGCCACCAACAGACAATGTAGCCCATAAACAAATCAGGCTGTGTGTGTCACACACACCATGAAGTTTGTTTTGGGCGCGCATGACACGGACATGGACAATGACAGGGACTCTGCGGCCAACGCAGAGTGGCGTCGCATGTGTGCGGTGAGTGTCATTGAACTGTTGGGGAAAAGCAGCAAAGGATATGCAATAAAAAGATTTTGGAAGGTAAACAAATAAAAATTTTAAATGATGAACTTTTCTCTAAAATTAAAAAAAACTGATTTTACAAAAAAAAAAAATTGTACTAAAAAAAAAAAATGTTAACTAAAAAATTAGATTTCTCACTAAAAATTCAATTTTTACTAAAAATTCAATTTTTCACTAAAAATTTAATTGTTCACTAAAAATTTATTTTTTTTACTTAATATTCAATTTTAACTAAAAATTAAAACTTTCACTAGGAATTCAATTCTTCATTAAAAATTAATTTTTTAAATAAAAATTCCACTCTTCACTAAAAATTACATTTTTCATTAAAAGTTCAATTTTTCACTAAATATTCTATTTTTTACTAAGAATTTAATATTTCACTAGAAATTCCATTTTTCACTAGAAATTCCATTTTTCACTAGAAATTCAATTTTTTCACAAAAAATTAAATTTTTCTCTAAAAATTTAAATTTTCATAAAAAATTCAATTTTTCACTAAAAATTCAAATTTTCACTAAATATTCAATTTTTCACTAAAAAATTCAATTTTTCACTAAAAATTCAATTTTTCACAAAAAATTCCATTTTTCACTAAAAATTCAATTTTTCACTCAATTTTTACTAAAAATCAAATTTTTCACTAAAAATTCTATTTTTCACTAAAAATTCAAATTTTCACTAAAAATTCTATTTTTCACTAAAAATTCAAATTTTCACTAAAAATTCAAATTTCTACTAAAATTTCAAATTTTCACTAAAAATTCAATTTTTCACTAAAAATTCAATTATCACTAAAAATTCAATTTTTCACTTAAAATTCAATTTTTCAATAAAAATTAAATTTTTCACTAAAAATCAAATTATTCAAATTTTCACTAAAAATTCAAATATTCACTAAAAATTCAATTTTTCACTAAAAAAATTCAATTTTTCACTAAAAATTAAAATTTTCACTAAAAATTAAAATTTTCAATAAAAATTAAAATTTTCACTAAAAATTTAAATTTTCACAAAAAATTCAAATTTTCACTAAAAATTCAAATTTTCACTAATAATTCCAATTTTCACTATAAATCAAAATGTTCACTAAAAATTCAAATTTACAAAAAAATAAATTTTTAATTTTTCATTAAAATTCAATTTTTCACTAAAAATTCAATTGTTCACTAAAAATACAATTTTCACTAAAAATTATTTTTTTTACTCAATCTTCTATTATTCACTTGAAATAAAAATTCTCACTAAAAATTTAATTTTTATTTAAAAATACTTTTTCACTGTATTTTTTCAAGTTTCGAGTTTTTTCTTCAACTTATAGCATAAAATACTTCTATTTCTTTAATCTGCAAATATCCAAAACAAGTAGCTTGAATTGTCATGGGGTTTAGAGCAAACAGAAAAACAAACAACGAAATTCGTAGTCACAACAAAATGAAGTTGCTGTCAAAACTACAACATAACAATAGCAGAACACGGAGACAAACAAAAGTAACCAGAAAACAGTTTACCGCAACATGTGCCAACATGCAACAACAAAACCAAGTAGCAGCAACAGAAACAGCAACCAAAATTACTAAAATGTTTCCAAATTATATTTGAAGTTCTGGTGCATCTTATTTCCATGTCCAAAAACCATAGACTGGGCTCTGAGGCAACGGCAACAACAAATAAAGGAATAATACGATACAACAACAATAACAAAAACAACCAGCAGCAGCTGCCGACACTCGGAGTGGCACCAAAAGCAGATGAACCTGATGTTATTTATTTCAATAAGAACAACAATAAAGTGTTTCGGTACCATAATAAAAAACAAAATTCAAAACACACCAAAACAAAAATATAAAATTCATATTGGGCAACAGCAAGTCGAATTCGAGGACGCAGGACGCATGATACAACAAGAGGACATTTAAACCAGCCGAAATGTAACCGCATTAGAATCAGAAACATGCCATGCCGTTGACGTATCTGCTGAATGCTATACGACTCAATGCAGAGACAGAGACAGATGCAATCAAAGCACATCAAAGGGTGGGAAAGTGGCAGAGAGGAAACGAGGGAGCTACGAAAGGACTCGCATTAAAAACAGCAACTTAAATTGAAACATTTACTGCTGAGAGTGGGTGTTGGGCCCACAGGACACAGCATGTCCCTGTCGAAGGACATAATTGTATGGCGGGCAACGAGGTTGAAGTGATGCCAAGTACCTCGACGGACATGACACTCATCGTTGGTAGTTGTATCAAGTTGTACTGGATGGAAATGTAATTTTTGAAATTATTTCTCATTAAAATAGACATTGAGATGGTTGTGGTGATAGGATGGATAGGGTTTATTTCCTCAACCTCTGTCATGAAATTGTTGGAAATATGCTTCATTTCGGCTACAGCCATAAACAGGATATAACCAGCCAGCCAACCAACCGAACGACCGACACAAGTAGGTACTATATTGGACCGTTGCGAAAAACGAAGTTATGGCCGTTTGTTTTATGGCTGCCACACATGAGAGCGTGAAAAGAATCCCATTATGTGTGACGATGAAGTAGATGAAATTGAAACGGAAATATTGTCGTTGAACTGAAAATTGTTTGTACAAATAAGTTATTAATTATTTTATGTTAAAGTAAAATTAAATTTAAATAAGTTCAAGGCACTGAGGTTATTTTTTTATGTTTTCCATCATACACCAGAAGCAGTTGTACTCAAAATATTAGTCAATTAAATATTATACAGCTGCAAGACATTCACTTTATTTCAAGACATTTACTGTCGCCGACTCTATGCTTGCAAATCAAATGAATTTGTTGCTCACAACAACAAAACACATGTAGTGTCAACACAAAACAAAAAACAGGACGTAGTTGTAGTGAAAAAATCTATAATGATGTACAATAAAAATTGAAATACTGAAATGCACTGCTTATGACACTGGGTACTCAGTGCATTTTACATTTTTTTATCATTCTTACTCTAAGGAATTTTCATTAATATTGAAATACATAAAATATTTTATATTAAATTTTTATCGAACAACATTTTTTCATTATTTAATTTTTTCAGAAAATAATGTATTTCATTTGATATAAAATATTTTATATTAATATTTGTTCGAACATTTTTTTTTTTCATTATTTAATTTAAAAAAAAAAAAATTATTTGATTTGATATATTGCTATTCGACCAATGCGTTGTTTTTGTCCATAAACATTTTATTTTTTTGAAAAATAATACTTGTTGTATTTTTTTTATAAAGAAATAAATACCGACAACAACATTACTGCCGTCGAAAGCCAATGTTCGTCTGCTCACTCGTTACTCGTTGCGCTCACTCGCTGCACTCATTGTATTCGTTGCATGTTCAGCGATAATATTGTCATTTGGTTTTGTTTTTCAAAGCATTGAGTGACTGGAAAAAATGTCTTGACACTACTTGGCACCAGTGAAACAAATACTGCAGTGAAGTGCAATCGCTGGCACGACTTTACTATAATACTGTAAAATGCCATTGCAGTGCAGTAGTGCATACTTTGCAGAGGGAATTTTAAATACACTCGTGAGTTGTCTATTAAATCAATTTTCTAAAAACACGCCCAACCAAATTTTTTGAAGTTTAGAAATAATATTTTGAAAAATGTTACGCAAACTAATGCAAAGTTAATATCAAAAGCTTCTGGATGCTTGAATGATGTTTGAGAGCATATGGCAGGCTATCAAATTTTCTAGAATTTTAAAGGCATATTTTCAGTATATTATGCGTATGATGAAAAAGAAGGCTGCTTTTGATAATAACTCCTGCTTTGATTGCTTGAAATATTTCGATTGAAACGCTTTAAATAATATGTAGCAAATTTTCGATGAGAATTATTGAAATTAAAAACAAAAGTTTTACTTAAAATAGGTACAAAACAAATTAAACGAATTTCAGAAATCGTTTTTAAAATTTAATTTTCGAAATCTAAATTATAATTTTGAACATTCTTCAAATATCAAATGCAACACATACTAATTCAATTTGAAATTCATACATATCATAACAAATGAAACTTAAACGGAGTTTAAAAAAAATTACGTAATCGTTAGAGAGATAAATATCGGCTCAAATGTGGGCTCTTTAACAAACTAGGGCCCATGATTAAATTAAATTAATCGGTTCTAGTTCTACCACTTTCATACGAAATCGATAGCACTGAACTATTCTGCAATTGGAGAATTTTCAGCAAAATCCTATTTTCCAAAAATTCATTGCTATTTCAAAAAACTCTATATAGTTTTCCTTTATATTTATATGTCTTCCTTTATTCGTAATTTCAACTTACTTGTATACAGATATAATTACAGAAAAATTGATAAACCTACGGACAGATGGAAATCGCTAAATCGAAGCGTCAGATGATACTGATCAAGAAAAAGTTGAAATTTGATTTTATACTTTTTCTGTTTCATATTAATTTTATAAACACTTAGCAATTTAGAAGTGTTCTGAAACTGGAATCATAAAGGAGACCAATTTGTGAGTGTTTTATGAGTCCTCACAAAAAAGACTCATAAAACTTTCTCATTTAAGAGTGTTTTCGGAGTTCTACAATATATTACTCAGAAAAGAGTAATATGAGTTATTAGAAGTCGTCCTAAATTAGACTCATAAAAGCATCAAATTTAAAATTGTTTCAGAGCGCTCAGATTTATTTATAAAAGTTGTATGTTTTAGCTGTTTTAGAAGCCATCCAAAATTTTACTCATATTAGATTCTCATTCATAAGAGCTTTAGGAGACCTCTCAAATGATACTCATAAAAGAGTGTGTGTTATTGAACAGACAAACATAAATATTAAATGGATTTACTTGAAATTGATGCATTTTCTCTGCGATGTACAGACTAATAAAAACATGGACATGTACGATGTTGGATTCATTTAAGACACTTTTTATATTTTTGAAAAGGGGAAACCTCCGAAAATGAAGTGGTGTCTAAAAAATCTCAAAAATATAAAGGTTTAAATAATATTTAAAATTATCATAAATATTAGTATTTTATGGTTTTTAAAAGCGTGTTCTTTACCCAAGTTTCGAAAGCATTTTTAGGCTCTTTTTATTACTCATGTATGAGTGTTTTAGGAGTAATAAAGTTCTATAAATATATGTGTCTCGTGGGTTCATAAAATGGAGAAATCTACTGCAGGAGTAGAAGATTTGAAAAATCTCATATATATGAGGGTTTTTGGGCTTCCAGGGGTAGGGAGCCTTTTTGAAATCTTCTAAGTGCTCATATATGGGGACAACACTCATATATGAGTGTTTAAGCAGTAATAAAATTTTCATAAATATGTGTGTTTTTGAGCTGATAAAATGAAGCAATCTACTACAGGAGTAAGAGTTTTGAAAATCTCATAAATATGAGGGTTTTTGGGCTCCCAGGGGTAGAGAGCGTTATTGGACTTTTCAAAATGCTCATATATGAGGATAACACTCATATATGAGTTTTTTTGTGTATTTAAAATCAAAAACTTCTCATTTAGCAAAAAAAAATAACAACTAAATTTTCCAAAAAGGAAGACAATGTCAAAACAAACCATTAAGGAAGGCTAAGGGTCACATGGGATATTTTAAAGTTAAAATTTTGATAGTGGATGAAATCAGTAAGTCGAACGAATGACTAAACCGAATATACCTTTTTAGACTTAGTGTAGGATATTTAAAAAAATAATATTTAAACATAAATGAAGTTAATATTTAAACTTCTCTTGAAGTTGTTAAAGTTATTTTAATTATTTTCTAAAGAGGTGTGGCAAGTTATTTTCTCATTTTTTATGCAGTGACCAGTAAAATACACTTCGGCTTTGATTTATTCCAGAATTACACTTTAAAATGATAATGTGTAACTGGTAATGTGTACAACAAAAACTATATCATTTCAACACAAAACTAAATAAATATTTTCCCGAATTAGCAGCTTCGTGCGTGACACCATAATTTCCTGCACAACGTGACAGTTTTGAGTTTACCTCGTGGTTTAAATATTTGCGGTGGGTGTAAATGACGGTTTTGATTCGGTTGTGCTGTTCGACCCACTGTCAACGTTTCACCCATTCTCAACAAAACAAACATCAACCAAAAAACAAACCAACCAACCAGCCAACAACAAACAAAAAGACGGACAGACAAACAGATAGATAGACAGACAGACACCAAAACAGACACTCATTAAACCGCACCGTGTTGTTGGCTGTTTGGTCAGCAACACAGCGACAGTCACTGAAACATGTTGTTGCTGTTGTTTAAAAGTATTTTTGCTTTTTTTTTTGTTTTTATAAAATTTTGTTGGATTCTGGTCAACACTGCGGATGGATTTGGTGCCGTCGAAACATGTGAAACTGTCAGCTCGGTTGCAGTCTTCATTTTCGTTTAAACTCACCGGCGACGACAACGATTTATGTGGCTAATTAAATAGGACTCAACGCGTTAACTGGCTAGAAATTGGATTGTTATATGGCGTATGGAGTATGTTGTAGGTTGTGACAGTGACGTGCATTTGCTGAGATAATCACTTTTAATGTGGTCGGTCCCTTGAAATGCTCTGGTAGGTACTTTATATGAAATTGGTAAATTTTAAAATGTTAGGCGAGTAGGCTTCAGTTTAAATATCAACTCAAAGTAGTGAAATGTATGTTATTTGACTTAAAATACTTTAAAAAAGTATTTTAAGTGCCTCCAAATTAATAACTTCGGTTGGCAAAAGTACTCCCCTAATTTTCAAAAGGTATATGTACAAAAATGAATGGATTACAGAACGATCTCGCCCATTTTCAATACCAGTTACCGTAAGTATACAAGTAATATAAGTTCTAAATTTCATTGCTCTAGCTCTTTTTGTTTTCCTGTTACAGTGATTTGAGCATACATAAAAAAACGAATAGACCGACAGAGGCGAACATATAGACGGCCATACAGGCGTACTGAGGGACGTAGTAAAATTGTCTATGTAGGTTATACGGATCAAGATAATATCGTCATTATCATGCAAAAGGGGTGAATGTGCAATTTTTGACATTTGCAATTTTTGACATTTGCGTTTTTTTACATTTTTTAATGTAGTTTATCCTCAAGTATGGGCGAAAAGGGCGAATCTTTTCGTTTTTTCGCCATAACTTTTTATTGGTATAAATTAAACTAGTAATGTAAAGGCATTTATTGTTTGTTTTCGAAGCACCTATCGATCTGCACCATTAATTAAACATATTTTGCCAAACATTAGTTTTTCATTTGTTATTTGAATGAAAAAAATGTTGGCAAAATATTTATAATTAATGATACAGATCGATAGGTGCTTTGAAAACAAACAATAAATGCATTTACATCACTATTTTATCTTGTACCTTTAAATAGTTATAGCAAAAAAGCGAAAAGATTCGCCCTTTTAGTATGACCAGATTTTCAATTTATCCAATTTCTACGTTTTTTCGCCACAACTTTTTATTGGTATAAGATAAAATAGTGGTGTAAAGGCATTTATTGTTTGTTTTGTATCAAAACCTGACTATTTTCTTTCCATACCGAAAATATGCCAAGAATATGCCTTTAAAAACCGAAAAATAGACTAAATAAACATTTTTTCGAAATATTTTATGAAGAGAAAGCTGGGGTTTGTATCGAAAGCTGTCTGTCAAAATATCTTGAGAATCTGCCGTTTAAATTCCATAAAATTTGATAATCTTCCATTCTCTTTCCAAAAAGTTTCATTTATCAATGTGTTTGCCGAAATTATTCCCAAAAAATGCCTACAATTTAGTCTTGAAAATTCACAAAATTTTATCACCTGGCATACGTTTCCCCATATTCTTCTCATTATCTGCCTGTTTATCAGAAATATATCCCAAATATTCCGGAAAACATATCATGAAACATTTCATCGAAAAATTTCAAGAAGACAAACTAATATTTTGTATTAAACTTTTCATATTTTCTTCGCATACCCAAATAATGCCTGGAATCTGTCTTTATAATTTCACAAAAATTTGATAATTTCTCGAGACAAAATTTCTAACAGTTTTCAGGAATATTTCGGGCATCTTTTCAGCAAACAGACAGATTTTGTTGAATTTTAATGACAGATTCATAACATATTCTGGGAACTGGCATGAAATAGGCAGCTTTGGATGTAAACATCCTCTTTAACTGCATGAAATATTTCTTGAAAAACGTTTCTGAACTGCCCTGACCATGCCAAAATTATATTCTACAGTTTTCCGGAATATTTCGGGCTTCTTTCCGGCAAACAGGCAGATTTTGTTGACTTTTGAGGACATGGATTCATAGCATATTTTGGGAGTTTGCAGAAAATAGGCAGCTTTAGATACAAACTTTGCCTTTAACTGCTTGAAATCTATCTTGAAAAATGTCTCTGAACCACCCTGACCCTGCCAAAAAAAATTCTGGGATTTGCCAATAATTTTGTGCCGGGCTGTTAAAATTTTAGAAAACGAACAATTAGTAAAACTATTATATTTAGTTTTCCAGTAGTAGGGGTTTAAAAGAAATTCTATAAGAGAACGAATACAAATATAACTTGAAAATAATCCGTTCCGTTTGAAGAGTTACTAATAATTTCACAATAGGTTTGAGTTTGAGTACAATTTGTTTTATACAACCAATCAATTTGATATAATTTTGTGAGAAAATATATACAGAGTACCAGATATTCTAAAATATTACAATATACCCAATTATTACACAGCATTTAAACAGTAATGCATATAATATGCATAAATCCCATAAAAATATATAGCACAATCGAGACTGTCATCGATTTTCTTCCTCGATTAATTTCGATCCATTTGCGAAAATAATAAATATCCGTATAAAGACTCGGCGACTGTTTGTTGCCACAGCTAAAAGTCCACGATATAATGCCCGTCAGAATGCCATCACAAATCAATGGACCACCGGAATCGCCGCTGCATGGATCATCGAGAAACTGATTGGGATCTCCGGCACACAACATGCCCTCGCTATAGAGCGCCGTCTGCTCTTTGCACTCTTCGGGAGTGTAGAGTGTGATCAAAATGGAGGTAGGCACTGCAGCCAAAGGTCCATCCTACGGGCGGAACAATAAAAAGATAACCTTTGAAATTGTTTAAACGGCTTACCGCATATATTCTGCCCCAGCCGAGCACTATGCATTGTGAGCCATATCGCGGTGGTTCCTTGGGCAACGCAATCATTTGAGTCGTCTCATTATCGAACGTAATCGGCTCCTTGAGCTTGAGCAGTGCAATGTCATGTGTGCTCTTTATGATGAAACCCTTGTGGGCGCGCACCGCCTGCACCGGATATTGGCGAGTGGTGTTGGTGCAACGCAAACGATTCGGGGTGCCGGCGACAACAAGAAAACGACGTGGTCTGGTCAGCACTTTGCGTTTACTTTTGAAGAGAAGAATTGAGTAATTATTTCTTATATTTAGAAGCTACGCACTCCATGACACAATGCGCCGCCGTCAGTATTAAGCGCGGCGCTATAATGGTACCGGCGCAGAAATGATTATCACCGAAAAACTTTTGAGGTGCACGCGAACGCAACGACACGATGTGTTTGATCAGCACCAAATGATCTTTGGGACGATGTCCGCCGGCAACAAGAAAGACAAAGTTTTCGTGATCCGTGTAGCCGCAGTGTATACTATGCACGCAGAGTGAAATTAATAGTATAAATAGTATTAACCACATTTTAATGGGAATTAAATGTTTTTTTTATTTTTTTTTTTAGTATTTATAATTGACACTTGGCACAAAGCATACTTTGTCGCTTATTTAACCCATTAAAGAATGATCTTCCATTATTTCATTCGATTTTGTTGCTACTTCAGACAGGCGATATTTCTGATATTTCGGATAATTATTATGTTTTTGGTATCAGAAAAAGCTACCACGAATAAGACATGTTTTTCCGCAAAATTTGGGAATGATTTGTGGGAAATTATTCCCAAAT
The DNA here is from genome assembly GCA_951804985.1 of Dryomyza anilis. Taxonomy (NCBI): domain Eukaryota; kingdom Metazoa; phylum Arthropoda; class Insecta; order Diptera; family Dryomyzidae; genus Dryomyza; species Dryomyza anilis. Next base: position 121,465,003 of record OX638130.1, on the reverse strand, counting down.
TATGGAGATTGGTTAAAATTGCACATTTTACTTGAAACATACTCCATATTTCACATGTTTTAGAATCGTATAACTGGGAAGTGGGTTTTTAAATAACGTGGTAAGCCTTATCCATGTAAATATTTTTTTATAGTAGGAAGGCCACTATAGCCTATTAGGTACCAAGAAGAATGTTTCGATATTTACTCCCCTGATTTTCCAAAGTCATTTCCATGCAGCCCAAAGCAATATTTAATTATTTATCCTGAAGTAGTCTCCCATACTTCCTATATTTGAACATCAAAGTCGCGATACCTCTTCTCTGGCTCTATATTTTAGATTCCTTTTAATACACCTATATTTTTGGGTATTATTCTACCCAAAAGTCATTAATGGGTTAAGTCCCACTGTACATGTTATGCCTGATAATTGCATTTCCACTGTTTGTTGCTTTCAAATTTTGCCATTTATGCAAAGTTACTGATAGCAATTTGCAATTTAATGGCGCAAACAAACTCAATCAATGCCCGGTAACACCAGCAAAAACTACTCCTCGAACTCATTCGTTCGATGGCACAACAATCGCTCGATGGACGTCTAAAATGCTGATAAGAATAGGTGTGGGAACTGGCGCAGGTGAAGCTGCTGGAATTTGCAAGTTCAGTGGTTGTCAGTGCTGCCCAAGTTAACAACAAGAAGTTATTGTGATGAGTACTTGGTGAAGTAATGAAGTGTCAGCAATGCAAACAGGACAGCATCATATCCAGGAAGGGTTACCATTGGTTCTAGCAACAGGCATTTATTCTAAAGACGATTAGAGTGGGTGGAAATTTTATGATTATTGATAAAATATCGCAATTTGGAAACAAAATTTTGAATATTTGCTTGTTTTGCAATTTTATATTTAATAAACAGACACTTTGGAACTATTGGAACTACATAGAAGATAATTTTTTAATGTTTGAAAAAAACCATTTTGATTTTTTTTATATGTTTTAAATATTTAGAGAAAAGTTAAATTTAAGAAATTAGAAAAATTTAGCGTAAAAATGAATTTCAAGTGACAAATTGAAATTTAAGTGAAAAATAAATTTGAAATGAAAAAATTGAATTTTTGGTGAAAAATTGAATTTTTTAATGAAAAATTAAATTTTTTAGTGAAAAATTTAATTTTTAGTAAAAAATTGAACTTTTAGTGAAAAATTGAACTTTTAGTGAAAAATTGAATTTTTAGTGAAAAAATAAATTTTTAAAGAAAAATTGAATTTTTAGTGAAAAATTGAATTTTTAGTGAAAAATTGAATTTTTAGTGAAAAATTGAATTTTAGTGACAATTTGAATTTTTAGTGAAAATTTTAATTTTTAATAAAAAATTGAATTTTTAGTGGAAAATGGAATTTCTAGAGAAAAATTTAATTTTTAATGAAAAATTTAATTTGAAGTGATTTTGTGTGAAATTGAGAAATTGAAAATTGAATTTTTAGTAAAAAATTGAATTTTTAGTGAAAAACTGAATTTTTGGTGAAAATTGAATTTTTAGTGAAAATATGAATTTTTAGTGGTAAATTGATTTTTTAGTGAAAAATTGAATTTTTAGTGAAAATTTGAATTTTTAGTGAAAATTTGAATTTTTAGTGAAAATTTGAATTTTTAGTGAAAATTTGAATTTTTAGTGAAAAATTGAATTTTAGTGAAAAATTGAATTTTTAGTAAAAATTGAAAGTGAAATTTTAAATTTTTATTGGTAAATTGAATTTTTAGTGAAAAATTGAATTTTAAATGAAAATTTGAATTTTTGAATTTTTAGTTTTTGCAATTTGAATAATTTAGATTTTCGCTAAAATCCATGTTTTTGTTTTCAATTTCGCCAAACAACCACATAACATAATTCTGCGCGTCCGCCTTCCAACGAACTTTCACGAAAATGAAAATGACTTCATATTAAGAGGCAGCTTAATATTCAAACAGCAGTGGGAACAACTTGAAAAAGTACGCGCTACGCTTGGCAGTCATCAGATAAGACGCTTGACAAAGTTTTGCTCATAAATAAACCGGAAGAAGTTGGCGAAGACTATTTGTGGGTGACGATGTTGAAATGGGCTTTGGATAGCAGAAAAAGATAAAAAAAAAGTTAGAGAAAAGACATAAAAAATGCAGCAAAACGACACATGTGTCTGCTAAGTGTTGCGTCTTTGCTATTACTTCAAAAAAAACCTATTTGCTATTTTTATTTTTGAACTATTTTCAAATATGCTGGCAACACTTGATAAACGTGGCGACTACACTGCTATAGTTAGTCCTGCTTTACAGTCTGCTTTTTGTATGTAGGCTGGCTGACTTTTTCGGAAGGCTATTATAAAATATGTTTTGTTTTTGTGGCAAAAGAAAAATTTGTTACAATTTTGCACAACGTTATAGAAACAATTTCTGCAACGACTACAACAAGGAACTTAGTTAAGTTAGTTGAGTTTCAGACTGCATCCTTATTTATGGCCTCGTGTCATGGGTGTCATGTCGCTCTAAGCCTATTATTGCAACATGATTGCGATGGGTTTTTTCGCCTTCAGCTAGTTGGTTGGTGCTTTTGTGGCAACTCATGTTGCCTGTTATCGCTAATTTGCAGGCAAGATTGTGCAATAAGTCAGGCAAGGATGTCGTTGCAGGACCTTCATGCGAGAGAGTTCATGAAAAAGCTGTTTTTTTTTTTGAGAGAAGACAAATAATGTAGAATTTAGCCTTTTAGAGTTATTATTCATGGTCATTATATTAAGAGACTTTTTATTATTTCAGCACCATTTTCATAATTGATATTGAGACCTTTCTGAATTTTTCTTTCTCTATATCAAATAAAAAAATCTCAATTTCAGAGTGAAAATCAAAATTTATTTAGAATTTGCTCAATTTTAAATGAAATGTATCGATTATATTTAAAATTATCCAAATTTAAATTGACAAATTTCAATTTCATTTATTTCATTCAACATTTCATCTAAAAATTTTAATTTTTGTCGAAAATGTTCCAGTTTTCCAAAAAAAAAAAAGAAACATATTATAAACTCTCATAATCCAATGAAAAATTACTTTAAACGGAATCCCCCAGTTAATCATAAATTCACAAAGCAGTACCCGAAGCGGAATATAACACCGAATTATTCAAATAAAAACCGCATAAAATACAGCTCAAAAAAATACCCGAATAAAAGCACAAACAAATTTTTAATGGTGTTAAATTAATATGTCCTGTCAACAGTGGTAAAAGCCGTGACAAAAGTAAAAAGTTGTTATTTTTTCTTATTGAAATCCCAAATGGCAGCGCAAACAGACAAACAGAAACCACTAGAAAAATAAACCCAAAAGTTTAAACGAAGTATATGAAAAAAAAAAGTCAACAGAGTAAGAAAAACCGCGACGCTTATAACCTGCGGGACAAATAATTTCAATTTTTCAGTAGGAAAACTTTTTTTTTTTCATTTTTTTGTACAAATTTCACAAGAAGTTGTGGGTGAACAAATAAAAAACGTTTAAGCAGAGTTTATGCTTGTTTCTGGGTTGAGATTAACAGGCGTTAAAGGTTAAGCGGATGCTGGTATTGAGGTTAAGCGGCTTAAGATGTAAAAATTAAATAAAATTATTGTAAAAGAAATAAATATGTATTGTATCTATTAAACTAATGGAATTTTAATAATTTTTAGTTATTATTATATTGTCATTGGAAAGTAAAAATACTATAAAAAAAATAAAAAAAAAGCAAAAATTAAGCGAATGACCGAAACACATTTTTTGCTATAACTCTTTATTGGTACAAGATAAAATAGTGCTGTAAAGGCATTTATTGTCATAATTTATTTCATATCACCTATTGGCATCATTATTTAAAAATAAATTTTCCTAATATTTATTTATCATTTGTTATTTTCCAGAAAATTTGTTGGCAAAATATTTTTAAATAATGATGCCAATTGATAGGTGTTTTAAAAACAAATAATTTATGACTTATGTGACTATTTTATCTTGCACCAATAAAGGGTTATAGCTTAAAATCGAAGAAATTGCAAACATTAAAAATTTTGTCATGACAAAAGGGCGAATCTTTTCGTTTTTTTGCTATAACTCTTTATTGGTGTAAGATGAAATAGTGATGTAAAGACATTCCTTATTCATTGTGAAATCACCTATCGATTGGCGTCATTATTTAAAAATAATTTTCCGAATATTAATTTGCCATTTGTTATTTGCCAGAAAAATGTTTGGCGAAATATTTTTAAATAATGAAGCCAATCGATAGGTGCTTTAAAAATAAATAATGAATTCCTTTACATCACTATTTTATCTTGCACCATTAAAGAGTTATAGCTAAATAACGAAGAAATTGGAGAAATCAAAAATCTTATCATGCCAAAAGGGCGAATCTTTTCGTTTTTTTGCTATAACTCTACTTAGGTGCAAGTTAAAATGGTGATGTAAAGAAATTAATTGTTTCATTTTAAAGCACCTATCGATTGGCATCCTTATTTCAAACATTATTTCAAAATATTTTAAAATAATGATTATGCTCGATATGTACTTTAAAAACAAACAATTAATGCCTTTACACCAGTATTTTATCTTATACCAATTAAAAGTTATGGCAAAAAAACGAAAATATTCGCCTTTTGGCATGACAAGATTTTCAATTTATCTAATTCGCCCTTTTGGTTTTGTCTTTTGTGGCTAGAAATATCGAACAAAACCACAAACGTTTTTGGCACAGTATGGAAAAATTATAATAAAAAATATAAAAAAAAACGCAAATGTCAAAAATTACACATTCGCCACTTTGGCATGATAGTGATGCGCATTTATTTACAAAATAATATATATTTTTAATATAGTATTTTAATATATTTTAAATGTACTTCTAATGATTAATAAACTAATTACTGATTTGATTTACATTTTCTCAATATCAATATTACACTTAACTTTCAAGAAGTGATAGATATATAGTAGTTGTAGAACGATGTTGTATGAAAAACTTAATTTTCGAGTTTGTTGATTAATATTATAAAAAGTAATTGATGAATTTTTAAAGTTGAAAAATCATCTAATAGACTTATATTTTCTTATCATGTGGTAAAATTTGAGATTATCGATTAAAAATTGACAGATTTATAAAGATTTTTGTAAATGAATATTTGGCATTTTGAAAATGTATTTGGTGACTTTTCGTTCTACAAATTTCGAACATGTATACTTACGGTATTTGGTACTAAAAATGGTCCGATCACGCGCATACCTTTGAACTGTAAATCTCTCATTTCTGTACATATTCCTCCTATAACACTAAAATCTTTTATTGTAAAATTTATTATCACATTATCACCAGTTATTAATGTTATTCAAAAACTAATGTATATATTTACCTATATTTAATTTTCATTTAAAATGTATAATTACAATTTATAGTTAACTGGTTATTAAATTTTGTGTAACTAAAATAATTAAAATTTCATTTCAATATATTTCAAATATAGACAAAGTGTAAGATTAAAACAAAAACCAAAATCATATCCATAAGCGAAATCAAAACAGTTATACACAGAAAAAAATTGTATCAATATGATGAATTTATTCATAAATATTATGAATTTTTTCACCAACTACCAGATTCATCATATTGATACCACCGTTCATTAAATGACATATTGATGAATATATTCATTATATATATGAAATTATTCGTAATGACAAACATCAGAGTGAAGAACGAAATATTCAATACAATGAATTTGAATCGTCATATTGATGAATTTGTTCCTAATATTTTTCAAAACAAAAATGTGTTGTTATAAAAATAGTATTTAAAAAATAACTGAAAAAAAAATTTATTTCGAAGAAAAATTGTAAAAAAAACGAGTTGGGAAAGTTAGGTCACATGGGTAAGTTCGGTCACATGGGGCGGATATTAATGGTGGGGATATTAATGTAGGATATTTAATTGCATACCTTAATTTTAAAGTTTTTAATTATGCTGAACCTCCCCATCCTCAGAATATTATTCATATATCAGAAATTTACGTCTTATATCCCCATAAATTAAAAAATTTATATGAAAGTATAAACAACTAAAACAAAAATAAATGAAAAATATAATTGTGCGGACCACGCCTATATTTAAAATTTTGAAATGCTCATATTTCATAGATTTGATTTTAATAATTTACGGATCGAATTTCCACTATGAAAACCCGGGAAATAATGAAAAAAAAAGTGGGCATATCACGCCCATTTTTGAACCACATATTTATATGTGAATTCTAAAAATACCTTTTAAATTTTATAAATACACCTTGAATACTTTTCGAGTTATTAGTTCCGAAAGAGTTATATTAAAGTGACTTGTATGGGAGGTGGGCGTGTCCGTCGACCGATTTGGCTCATTTTCAAACTCAGTTCCTACTTTTGGCTAAAATATATTGAGACGAAATTTCATCGCATTCTGATCAGTATTTATCAAGTTATTCTGTATTCGGACAGCAAGACGGACAGACAGAGAGACGGACATGGCTAAACGGACTCGGGTAGTGATGCTGATCAAGAATATAGATACTTTTCCATACCGGACACGCCTCCTAAGGGGCGTTACAATATATGCACAAAGTTAATAAACCCTGTACCTCATAGGTGTAGGGTATAAAAATTATCAAAAATAAAAATTTGAAAAAAAAAATTTTTTTCAAAAAAAAAATTCCTATACAATAAAAATAATTAAAAAAAAAATCGAAAAATTAATTAAAAAAAAAAATTAAACAATTTTTTTTTTAAATTTATTTTTTATAAATATAACTGTTTATTAATAAAAAGTTGTAATTATAAAATAAATGTATTATAAAACATTTTACAAATGTATGCATGACGAGCAAACATTATATAAGAAATAACATACAAGAATTATTTGAGAACTGAGAAGTACGGCAAACAATGAACGAAAATATAATATTTTGACTGAAATTTGGTTTACTGAAAAGTCTTCTGCAATATGAAGTACATACATGTTGTATTTTATGTTTTTGTTCATTAATATGATGCAACGTATTCTTCACATACAGTTCAGAACGGAATTCATCAATATGATGTACATTTTTTTCCGTGTACATTTTGGTTTCAATCCTTGGTTTGAAGTTCGTCGCTCGCAGCTCATGTAAAAATTTGTGTTGTAAAAAAATGAATATACCCTATAACATTTGTAAATTTAACAATTGCATAAATATTATTTGCAATTTCAACATTTAAATTATTCGTTTTTCGTCTACACCTTTAGCAATACATTTTAAATTCGCATCATGTGCCACATCATTTGTGGCGATGCCATCGACAACATGCATCCTTTTGATCCTTTCATTAATACGCGAATGTTTTGAAGTTGTTGACATCGAACCACTAACTATGTATTTTCCAGACACATATTTCAAATGTAGTACAATCGAAAATATTAGTGTTGGACGGTTTTTTGCTACCCACTACATATCACTGAGTATTGTATCTAAAATGATTTAAAAAGTACTAAATAAATTTCATATTTGTTTGAATAATCAAAAATTATTTTGAAAGTTTTTCTTAAATCGAGTTCTTCAGTCATATTTTCTAGATGTAATTTCGTCTACAGTCAATTTATCACAAATATTTAAAATGTCGTATTAACTAATAACTAATTGTCTATCTGTCCGTATAATTTAAAGGATATTCTGTTTTTTTAATAAGAAAACATAGGCCCATAAAATTTATTTTACCTGTATTTAATTTTCCAATTTTATTTTTAGAACGTTTCCATTTAGATATAGCAATTTCCACTAGAACTTTAAACATATTTTTTAAAATTATAACGAGTACTCAAAATCCTCCCAACACTAATAACGCCTTCACCAACAGCTGCTCCCTAAAGTTTTGTCATCATATTCACTTTAGCAACTACTGCTGATCTTACGCTCAAGATTTTCAATTTTCATTTGTAGAATGTTTAATGTCGAAGTATAGAATGGAAATCTGCAATTTACAGAGTCGCATGTGTCGGTGTGCTTTTTAATTTGCATTCCTCTGGAATATATTTAAGTCGACGATGCATCTGTTCAGTTAAAAATTAAATGTTGGCAAAGCCGATTGCGATGCAACTAAATGACATGTGTTGCCTCATGTGGCACTCATGCCAGCAACACTTTGCTGCAATTGCTGTTACTACTACTGCTTCGACTGCTTGTTTGGGTGCCAAATATTGTCAATTTTACCTGCATTTAGTTGGGGTTTTCTGCGTGTTTTTGTTCGTTTTACGACAAACAACAATTGAAGTGTCATTTGGCTGCGGGTGTCGTAGCGGCTGCCGCACAAAGGTAGCGTGCAACATATGTGTTGCAAGAAGTGCTCGGTTGTAAGTTGTTTGTTTCAATTGTGATTTGGCACCGAGAGTAAAGCGAAGTTTGATGACATCTACATAAAATTACTTATTGTTGGTTGTTTTTACGACAACTGCTAGTTTTTGGCATAGAAGTTTTTAACGATATGAAATGTGATTTGATCTTAAATGTTGAATACAAGTAATGAATTTTATAAATTTAATGTTTTTATGAATTTTATGATTTTTTTGAAGTTTTTGACTTTTATAAATTTTGTGAAATTTATGAAATTATGAATTTTTTGAATTTGATGAAATTTATGAATTTTATGAATTTCATGAATAATATGAATTTTATGAATTTTATGAATTTTATAAATTTTATGAATTTTATGAATTTTGTGAATTTTATGAATTTTATGAATTTTATGAATTTTATGAATTTTATGAATTTTATGAATTTTATGAATTTTATGAATTTTATGAATTTTATGAATTTTATGAATTTTATGAATTTTATGAATTTTATGAATTTTATGAATTTTATGAATTTTATGAATTTTATGAATTTTATGAATTTTATGAATTTTATGAATTTTATGAATTTTATGAATTTTATGAAATTTATGAATTTTATGAATTATATGAATTATATGAATTTTATGAATTTTATGAATTTTATGAATTTTATGAATTTTATGCATTTTATGAATTTTATGAATTTTATGAATTTTATAAATTTTATAAATTTTATAAATTTTATGAATTTTATGAATTTTATGAATTTTATGAATGTTATGAATTTTATGAATTTTATGAATTTTATGAATTTTATGAATTTTATGAATTTTATGAATTTTATGAATTTTATGAATTTTATGAATTATATGAATTATATGAATTTTATGAATATTAAAAATTTTTTCAATTTTATAAGTTTTATGAATTTTATAAATTTTATGAATTTTATAAAATTTATGAATCTGATGCATTTTATGGATTTTCATAAAATTCATTATTTGCAAAATTAAATATTTATTTTTCTATTATGCAGAAAACAAGCTGCACTGTCATCACAATAAATTTTTGTTTAATTTCCATCATCAACAAAGCAATTAAAATTATATTCAACTGACAGCAAAAATCCACATGCGGCTCACATAAATGACACCGGTGACTGACAAACTGACATGGACGGACACAAACACAACCTCAGAGGACTGAGAGATACAGACTCAGTCCTAGCGACGTAGACAAACAAGGACATCAACAATTACAACCGAGCAATGAGCACAAAGAAAACCTCAAAATAGAAATTAGACCATTCATTGATTACATTCTTAAAGTCGAGGCAGAGCACGAGAAGCTGCAGAAGGTGACGCCTTTAAAACCACTCGAAGTGCTTGTCGGGAGGCGTCATCTCGTGCTGCCGCTTCCGCTTCTTATTACACACATCAAGAGACAAAGAGGCAGAGAGAAGACAAAGAGACACTTTCAGCCGTCTGTCGTTGACATTGTCACTATTCCGTATCTGTGCCGGCTGCTCGTTTTGCGAAGAGTGAAGGACGAAACCCCAAAATAGTAATTTGTTCCAAATTTTGTGCTGCGGTCGAGCGACAGACTGTAAAAATCTTTAAAATGTTTTTTTTTTCAACATCACAAATTTGATTTTTCCTCTTGTTCTTGTGCGCCAAAGGATTCTGTTGTTTTTTGTGCGACTGGAGACTTTCGCCGTTTGTTTCTGGTTCTTCTTCTTGCCTCTGCTCTTGTTCTTGCACTCGTCCTTGTCCTCTGCATCACTTCACCCTTCCTCCCACTACTCATGGAATGGCCTCGGCCGGCCTGGTACTGCAGCAAAAGTTTGTGAATCCCATTTGCTTAATGGATATTATAAATTTTTACTCTAAATTGAAACTCGTAATTTTCATTGTTTTTTCGGCGCTTCTTTTTTCTTTGTTTGTGCTGCTCGCTTTTCTTGTTGTCATGCTCAACTCAAGTCAACTCATGTTCGTGGTGTCCTTAAAGGATGCTGCATTATGAGGTTCATTTTTGGGGCCAACTGTGTTTTGGTCGCCTTTACTTAGCACTGAAATATTTCGGTGGCCAAACAGTGTCTCTCAAGGTATTTTTCGTCGTCTGTGTTTATATAAGCGACAGACAGACAAACAAAAAACAGCCGGTATTTAGACAGCATAAGTCTGTAATTTTCCGACCCGAAGAATTAACTAATTGTAATGACTATCAAGGACTCGTTGCAACAAAGGAATATAGTGGGTAACTCTTCTTAAATTTTATATAATAAATAAATTTGTTGAATTTGATGAATTTGGTGAAATTGATGAATTTAATGAATTTGATGAATTTGACGAATTTGACGAAATTGATGAAATAGATGAATTTAATAAATTGGCCTAATTTAATAATTTGATAAATTGGATAAATTTGATAAATTTCACGAATTTCACGAATTTGAAGAGTTTAATGAATTCAATAAGTTTGATGAATTTGATGATATTGATAAATTTTAATGAATGTTTTATGTTTTATGAATTTTATGAATTTTATAAATTTTATAAATTTTATGAATTTTATGAATTTTATGAATTTTATGAATTTTATGAATTTTATGAATTTTATGAATTTTATGAATTTTATGAATTTTATGAATTTTATGAATTTTATGAATTTTATGAATTTTATGAATTTTATGAATTTTATGAATTTTATGAATTTTATGAATTTTATGAATTTTATGATTTTTTTGAATTTTATGAATTTTATGAATTTTATGAATTTTATGAATTTTATGAATTTTATGAATTTTATGAATTTTGTGAATTTTATGAATTTTATGAATTTTGTGAATTTTGTGAATTTTATGAATTTTATGAATTTTATGAATTTTATGAATTTTATGAATTTTATGAATTTTATGAATTTTATGAATTTTATGAATTTTATGAATTTTATGAATTTTATGAATTTTATGAATTTTATGAATTTTATGAATTTTATGAATTTTATGAATTTTATGAATTTTATGAATTTTATGAATTTTATGAATTTTATGAATTTTATGAATTTTATGAATTTTATGAATTTTATGAATTTTATGAATTTTATGAATTTTATGAATTTTATGAATTTTATGAATTTTATGAATTTTATGAATTTTATGAATTTTATGAATTTTATGAATTTTATGAATTTTATGAATTTTATGAATTTTATGAATTTTATGAATTTTATGAATTTTATGAATTTTATGAATTTTATGAATTTTATGAATTTTATGAATTTTATGAATTTTCTGAATTTTATGAATTTTCTGAATTTTATGAATTTTTGAAATTTATGAATTTTTGAATTTTATGAATTTAATGAATTTTATGAATTTTATGAATTTTATGAATTTTATGAATTTTATGAATTTTATGAATTTTATGAATTTTATGAATTTTATGAATTTTATGAATTTTATGAATTTTATGAATTTTATGAATTTTATGAATTTTATGAATTTTATGAATTTTATCAATTTTATGAATTCTATGAATTTTATGAATTTTTTGGATTTTATGATTTTTGTGAATTTGATGAATTTAATGAATTTTGGGTTTTTTATGAATTTGACGTATTTAACGAATTTGATAAAATTGGTGAATTTGGAGAATTTTATGAAATTGATAAATTTAATGAAATTGGCGACTTTGATGATATTAGTGAATATGGTAAATTTGATGAAGTTTGTGAATTTGTTGAATTTTATGAATTTAGTGAATTACATGATTTTTATAAATAAAATGAACATGATAAATTTAGTGACTTTGATGAATTTAATTATTTTGATGAATATTTTAGTATTACCTATTTATGATTCATGTCAGTTTTGAAATAATTTTAATTAATTTATAAAATATCCCTATATAAAATGCTAAATTCATAAATTATTTTAAATTCATAAATTACTATTTTTCTAACATTAATAATATAAATTTATTTAATGTTATTACCGTATGTTTTTTTTTTGTCTTAATATGTTCTAAATAAATTTCCCTATGCCGCCACCATATTCAAATTTGAGTACATTCTTTTTATTTCGCCATCACTTCCGCTTGCAGTCATCATAAATTTTCCACCGCTGATGTTTAATTTTCCCGCGCCTAACTTACACCATAAAGCCAACCGAAAACAGCAGCCAAGATGGATCGCCAGATAGCTGCACGTCTAGCGCAAAATGCAGAAGGTAGAAATTTCATTAGAGACCCTCAAATAGAACACATTCCCCCTCCCCCACGTAGGACATATATTAAATCTTCAAAAACGTTGCGGAAGCCAAGAAACTTTGCGAAATTGTCGGCTACAAATTAAGGTCGTTCTTGTAATGGGCTCTGCAAATGGGCCAAACTCGACATTCAAATAGACTGGGAGCAGAAACACTTTAAAAGTAATTCGCACGTTTGTTTTCACTGTCAGACGGATGCTTTACCTGTTCCTAGTCGTCCCCGGCACCCCAGCCTCACGGTTTGTTTGACGAAGATTTAGAAAGCGTCGGTTTTGAAATTTATTAAGGTTTTTATTACGACACCATGCACCAAGGTTGACTATGTCTCGTTAGGCAATCTAATAAAATTAAAAAAATTCTAATTGTTTAACCTAATAAAGGGTCCCGGTCATAGTTTAGACTTGATTTAGCGAAAGTTCTGAAATTCCGCTGCATGTTGTGGGGCATTTAAATGAAACTAAATGTGTCGCAATTAAAGAGTTTTGATTTACAAATAAACTTTAAATGTTAACAAATGTTTTTGTGGTTGCATTTGTGGTCAGTAGGTTTTTCTATATTTTATTCTCTAATCTCCGGTGAACTTTAACGAAGCGTTCAAACTTTTGACTCACCTTTGGCGCAGTGCTGCTGCAGAATATTTGTTGACCGTTTGAAAAGTTTGACTGCATAAATTGGACATGGCTGGCATAACTATGTAAATCAAGAGTTGACTAATAGGATTTTTTTTCAGGAAAAAATTTTGCAAGGTTTATTTGGTAACATTTTAGGGTTATTTTTTGATGTAGAAATTTATTATTTAATGAATTCATGAATTTACAGAATTACGAATTTATAAATATATGTTTTTCAATTAAGAAATTATGAATTTTATGAATTTTATGAATTTTATGAATTTTATGAATTTTATGAATTTTATGAATTTTATGAATTTTATGAATTTTATGAATTTTATGAATTTTATGAATTTTATGAATTTTATGAATTTTATGAATTTTATGAATTTTATGAATTTTATGAATTTTATGAATTTTATGAATTTTATGAATTTTATGAATTTTATGAATTTTATGAATTTTATGAATTTTATGAATTTTATGAATTTTATGAATTTTATGAATTTTCTGAATTTTATGAATTTTCTGAATTTTATGAATTTTTGAAATTTATGAATTTTTGAATTTTATGAATTTTATGAATTTTATGAATTTTATGAATTTTATGAATTTTATGAATTTAATGAATTTTATGAATTTTATGAATTTTATGAATTTTATGAATTTTATGAATTTTATGAATTTTATGAATTTTATGAATTTTATGAATTTTATGAATTTTATGAATTTTATGAATTTTATGAATTTTATGAATTTTATGAATTTTATGAATTTTATGAATTTTATGAATTTTATGAATTTTATGAATTTTATGAATTTTATGAATTTTATGAATTTTATGAATTTTATGAATTTTATGAATTTTATGAATTTTATGAATTTTATGAATTTTATGAATTTTATGAATTTTATGAATTTTATGAATTTTCTGAATTTTATGAATTTTATGAATCTTATGAATTTTATGAATTTTATGAATTTTATGAATTTTATGAATTTTATGAATTTTATGAATTTTATGAATTTTATGAATTTTATGAATTTTATGAATTTTATGAATTTTATGAATTTTATGAATTTTATGAATTTTATGAATTTTATGAATTTTATGGATTTTATGGATTTTATGAATTATGTGAGTTATATGAATTTTATGAATTTTACGAATTTTATGAATTTTATAAATTTTATGGATTTTATGGATTTTATGAATTATATAAATTATACGAATTTTATGAATCTTATGATTTTTTGTATTTGATGATATTAATAAATTAGACGAATTTCATCAATTTGATGATTTTTAGAATTTAATGAATTTTTTGAATGTGATTAAAAATTTGGGAAGTTATGTGAATTCGTCAAATTTGGTATATTTTAAAAATTAATTTACAAATTCAATAATTTATTATTATTTTTTTTTTAATTTTTTATGTTTTAATAAATTTTTACATTATGAATTTAGTATTTCATGGATTTTATTATTTAATATAATTAAAATTTTTGATTTCATTTCATTATTAACATTATTTAAAAAATGAAATTAAATAAAGTTAAACCTTGCAAAGACACTACAAAAACCACCAAAATGTCCCAAGTCCGTTTGCCTTGAATTAAAGCCTCCACCGTACACATTAAACCCAACAAGTGTTGCATAAAAAGTTACTGACTTCTTCTGCTTTTATTCAACCGCCGGAAAATATTTAAACGCATTTAAAACCATTTGCAACACCAGTCGAAGCGTCTTGCTGTAACCACCACCCGACCAACATCATCAGCAGCACCGCGCATATTACGACCCTCGGTCACGAGACCCCCTTTGCTGACTCATGAGATCAGGGTCAAATGTTTTCAGCATCGTTGAGCAAAAGTTTATGTTGCTCTGGTCAATTAAACCCCATTCTACTGTGTAAAAACGGATGTTGCTCCTTTGCATTGCTTTCTTTTTTTCGTAGGTTTTTTTTTATTCGACTTTGTTCGTCATCCGCATCATCATCAACATCCTTGGTAGGTTGCACGATAGCAAAACCTCACATTTTCGAAAATCAGCCAAAAGTGTCGACACTGTAACACGTCTGCCTGTCACACTGACAGTTGCCCGCCCCGTGTGTGTTTTGGTCACTTTTGCATTTTGAATTTTGACGTGCTCTATGTGTGATTTTTGCCAACGGGGTCAACGTGAGCCAAATAAATTACCTCTGCTATGCGGAGCAACCAAAACAAGTAGCAAATTCAGCAACACTTCGTCGCCTCCAGCAACATTTTGACACTTTGCCTCTAAACCGAAGCTAGATGCAGATGCCTCAGCATTGCTGTCAGTTAAGATGAGGCTTAGCCAAGTTTAATACCTTCGGACACATTAAAAGGCTTCGCTCGTTTGTTGGTCAACGAGCCAACTGCACCTTACTGCTTTCGAAACACACACACACAGACACATTGTTCCAAACATCCGGCTGCTGTTTCAGTCCTTCCAATGATTTGTTTCGAAAGTTGTCTTCGACTCCTGGGTGAATTGTGTGTAGAGCGCATCGTGTTGGAATTGAGAAATTTTGAAACCATTATAGTTGAGGGTCACATTTAATTACTTTAAAGAAGGTCAACTCTAATGATTGTCAGCTGTGTTTCTTTGGGAGGAGGTAGAGTCGTTTTGATACTGGCATCTTACATGTTGTTGCCAAATTATTTTTATATTTCTGTGGCAACTCTGTGTGGCACTTAAATGTTGCAAGTTTTCACATTTAAATGGCAAACATTTAATTTTCTTTATAGATACTTTTAAATGCGAATATTTTAGACATTTTTTGTTCTTTTTTATTTAAAACTATGTTAAATGCTTAAATTTATGTTGCAATTAAATGTTTATAAATTGCATTAAAGTTTGCTTAACATTTTAAAATTAAAAGCAAATTTATGATAAACATTTAAACATGTTATTGTTTGACTTTTGTGATGTTGCGTATACGTCATGTCGTATCGAAATAGAATTATTTATATTTTAATTATACAAAATGTAATATTTCATTTATTAAATGTTTATAAATAGTGTTAATGTTAACTAGATAAATCAAAAATAAAAGCAGATTTATATTTAAAATTACAATATGAAAATTTGTCTATTTTATGGGATTACGTATACGTCATGTTGTGTCAATATTGAGGTATGAATTTAATGAGAATAAAATTGGCTTTCATTTAAATAAACACATTTTTTAAAGATTTATAACTATAGTTAAAAAAAAATACTTCTACAACAAAAAAGAAATATGTATTTCAAAAATATAATTTTTAGTTAACTTTTTTCTATTTCTCTTTGTTCTGGTTTATTGAATCCCTATACAAAAATTAATATATAAAATAAAAATTATTTTCTACATAATGTTATTATTTTTACTACATTTGTTTTGTGGTTTAGTTATTGCGGATAGATTTTGTTATCAGTGCACACTGGATCGTATGTCATAAATTCGACAGAAGTCGTAAATTCGATTTGTCAAAAATCGACGAAATTAGTATCGTCTTCGTTGAACCTTCCTCTATTAGGGACCCACACAAAATTTTAAGAATATTTCCATACGTCGCCGTGATAACAAGTTATGAAGGGACATGACGACACTAAGTTTTTTTTAGTGTCTTCAGTTTTTCAGCTGTTACCAAATACTTAGTAAAGCTATCAACTATATTTTATCATATGAAAGAGAATTTTAAGTAATTTCAAGCAATATAAATATTCATAGAAAAGTTTATAGATTTCTAAGAAATGAAGTCATCTGCACTGAAAAATATAATCGATGTAAATAAATCAAATGATATTATTGCATTCATTAATCAATCCAGCAATGAAATTCACTAATTAAATGAAAAAATTTCCTATTCTTCGTTAAATCAGCATATCCGTTTGCTAATATGAAATTTGTACGTCAATGCAGCAAATAATTTAGTCGGCGCAGTTTTAGCAAATATAATTGCTGAAACTGCGCCGACTAAATAATTTGCTGCATTGACGTACAAATAATTATATGAACAAACGCAATATTACGAATATAACAAACAATAGCAAATGTTTTCATTTAATTAGTGAATTTCATTGCTGGATTGATTAAAGAATGTAGTTAATATCGGTTGCTTTATTTAAGTCGATTATTTTTTCTGAGGAGGATTACATGTCTGACTACGTTTTTAAGATGAAGTTAGGTCTATCCTACAAATAAAAGAAATAACATTCACCGTCCAAATTCACATTCATAATTTCATTTGTTTTTTACCATATTAGCAAAGTTTATTTCAAGTAGGAGTCAAACACGGATTATTTTTTTCAGTAGTGATTTCTATAAGTTCAATTCATGCGTTGATAAAGTTTTATTTCTATATCACTTTTGGATTAAAAGATATATGTTATTGTATACCCCAAATTTCCAAAAGTTCATTGGAAATAAGGTTAACGTTTTCCTAGGTTTCTGAATAATTCGCACTCTCATAAATTAAATAAATCAGTGAGAAACCAAATATTGAAGAACACAAACAAAATGTTTTGGTCCGAGAGAAACCTTTATTTTTGAAAATTTTAAAATGTCCGACAAAAACAACAATGTTCGCAAAATTTCAAAAAAAAAGTTAAACAAAATTTTTGGGCGACAAAAACAACGCAATGGTCGAAATCATATTAAAAAAAATAATATTCAACAAAAACAATAATGTTCGAAAAATTTTGAAAAAAAAATTGTAAAAAAATTTTGGTCTAAATCACCATTTTCAAAAAAAAATATGACACAAAAAACAATCTTCAAAAAATTTCAAAAAAGAAAAATTTGGGCTACAAAAACAACGCAATGGTCAAAATCACCATTTTCAAAAAAATATACGACAGAAACAACAATGTTCGAAAAATTAAAAAAAAAAAATTTTTGAGCGACAAAAAAAAACGCAAATGTCGAAATCAGCATTTAAAAAATAAATATTCAACAACATTGTTTGAAAATTTTCGAATTTTTTTTTTTTTTTAAATAATTGTTGGGCGACGAAAGAACGCAATGCTCGAAAATCATCCTTTTCCAAATAAAAATATACGACAAAAACAACAATGTTCGAAAAATTTCGAAACAAAAAATTTGTTAAAAAAATTGTTGGGCGACAAAAACAACGCAATGGTTCAAAAAAATATATGACAGAAACAGCAATGTTCAAAAAATTTCAATTTTGGTGACAATAACGACGCAATGGTCGAAATCACCATTTTCCAAAAAAAAAATATATGACAGAAAGAGCAATGTTCGAAAATTTTCAATTTTGGACCACAAAAACAACGCAATGGTCCAAATCAACATTTTCAAAAAAAAAATATTGGATAAAATCAACAATATTCGAAATTTTTCGATAAAATAGAAATTTGTAAAAAAAAAAAAATGGGCAATGGTCGAAATCAAAATATTAAACAAATTTTTGAACAAAATGTTGGGCGAAAAAACGACGGTTCTTCAAAAAATTTCAAAAAAAAAAGATTGGGTGTAAAAACCACGCAATGGTCGAAAACACCATTTTCAAAAAAAATACGAGATAAACAACAATCTTCAAAAATTTCGAAAAAAAATAAATTTGTTAAATATAAAATACGACAAAAACAACAATGTTCTAAAAATTTCGAAAAAAAAATGTTGTTCAATAAATTTTTTTGGGCGACAAAAACAACGCTATGGTCAAAATTATTATTTTCAAAAAAATAAAAAAAATCGACAAAAAGAACAATAAAATTTAAAATGCGATGGACACACTTGTGTGCTTCTTTAATCCTCTGATCCAGTGGGATTAAA
Source organism: Dryomyza anilis (assembly GCA_951804985.1). NCBI lineage: Eukaryota > Metazoa > Arthropoda > Insecta > Diptera > Dryomyzidae > Dryomyza > Dryomyza anilis. Next base: position 121,445,956 of record OX638130.1, on the reverse strand, counting down.
GAAGCACACAATTGTTAGTTTTTAGTTGTGGAATAAATTTAATTCTGCCCCTCTCTTCTCGACACGTCCAATAATCTTGCCTGGATGCCGCAAATCCATATTTTTCTGTTCTGCTATTATTTTCTATGAATTCCCTTTAAATGAGCAATTCAATTTGCGGTCTACTAACAACCATTAACCCAAGACCTTTAAAATAAAGGTTTTCATATAAATCTCAATCAAATACCTTTATTTTTAAAAAGAAAAAGTATCTCTCAACCAAATACCTTTATATTTTTTGAAAAATAATATATGTCAGTGAAAAACCAAATGAAAATAAAGGTTAATAGTTATTTCTGGTCTCTGGATTTTTTCTTTGCTTTTGTGAGTTTTTTTTGTATTTCGGGATTTTGTGTCTGCGTTTTTACTTTAATTTTTATTTTGATTGTGTGTTTCGGCATTATTTTTGCAATTGTTTTTCTTAATATTTACGTTTTTTGATTTTAGGATTTTATTTGTGTGATTTTTGATTTATTGTTTTATTTTCTGCTTATTGTGCTTAGATTTTTGTTTTTTTTATTTACATTTATTTTTCTTTTGATTTTTATCTATTTTGCGTTTTGTTTTTTTTTTTTTCGATTTTTAACCATTTGAGTTTTTTTTTGTGTTTATTTTTTGTTTTGGCTTTTGATTTTGTGTTTTTTTACTATGTTTTATATGTCTTTTTACTTTTCTCTTTATTATGTTTTTTTTTTTTTGAGTAATATACAGATTTTTTGTTTTGTGTTTATATCTGTTTTAAATGTCTGTTTAATCAGTAAAGTAAAATTTTAAAAGTTACTCATACGTCACAAGGATCAAAGATTCAAAAACTTAAATATGTCTTTCTTTCATTTTGATTTTAGGTTTTTATTTTGAGTGCTGCTTTTGATTTTTGTTTTATTTTCTGCTTATTGTGTTTGGATTTTTATTTTTGACATTGCCTTGTGATTTTGTTTTTTTTGTTTTTTTTTTTTATTTCCATTTCTTTTGATATTTAACTATTTTGCGTTTTGGTTTTTATTTTTTTGATTTTTTTCCTTTTGTGTGTGTTTTTTTTTATATATTTTTCTGTTTATTTTTTGTTTTGGATTTTGATTTTGTGGGTTTTCTACTATATTTTATATGTTTTTATACCTTTCTTTTTATTTATGTTTTTTTTTTGTTTTTCTTTTTTTTTTTGTAAATACAGATTTTTTTGTTTTGTGTTTACACTGTTTCAGATGTCTGTTTAACCATTAAACTGGAATTTTAAAAGTTACTCATACGTCATAAGGATCAACATTTCAAATAACTTAAAAATGCCTTTCTTTATTTTCATAATCTAAATATTGAATTTCCAATAGGAAAAAGAAAAAAATAACATTCAAATATAGTTTAAAATAATTTAAATATTGCGCGTACTTCAAATGCCATCAATAAACAACACCAATCTCACAAATGACAAGTAAATCGTCGAAATTCCAACTGATTTAAAACACTCTTCTGCCGGACGCACTCTCATTTACAAACAGCATATTTATTCATTAATCTAATTAAAACCATACACATTTGTTATTTATTATTTAATAAATAATGAAGTCACATGAGGCCGCTGCCTGTTAATCAAATTAATTGTGTGAGTGCGTGTGTATTTTGCGTAAAGAAACCAACAGTCGATGAATGATGTGATCAACTTTAAACTAAAAGTGACACAACTCAATTAAATTGATTCCGTCGCAATTCGCGCTTGAATTTTGCATTTAAGTCCATTGAGTGACGCTGCTGTCTGTAGCCGGCATTAAAAATGCACAAACGTTGTCATTTTTATTATAAAATAATTAATTGGCAATGCGAAATGTCAAACTGCGGTCGACGAATTGATTCATGTGTGCCGCTGAGTGACGACACGCTAAAGTGCTGCCATTTAAAATAATATTTATAAACGATTTATTTCAAAACAACAAAAAAAAGGTATATTTTCCGATTAATATTTATAGAGAGGCCACCAATTATTTTGTGGCCATTGCATTAATGCACAAACGGAAAAAGCGATTTGTGTCGAATAATTGGTTTTATTGTGTGTGCGCAACAACATTTAATTTATTGGCATTTATTGGTGTCAAAAGAGTTGTGAAAAATATTAATATTTAATAATTAAGAAGTAATTAATCTGTAGTTGACGGGGAGTTTTATTAAAGAGAGATTTTTGAATTTTATTTCCACTGCGACTGCTTTGGCGCCTTTCAACTACCATTTTAAGACGTGTCCTTGATGCAGCACTTCCGCTATATCTCTGCATATGGCCAACGATCGCATCCGTCTGCTCTTCCTCCTCCGCTGCAGCACGTCTTTTTGGCATTTTCACACGCCTGAGCAACGCATTTGATTCAGTGTCACGTTTAACAGTTACACACAATATGGCGCGCCATCCGACGACGCGGCGCCATATTGAACACCGGCTTTTCGGCAACCCTTTTTTTGTAGTCGTTGTCGTTGTTGCTGTTGTTGTACGCCGACTACAAACGACAACGACGACGACGCATGAGTTTATTTTGGCGCAGGAAATAAATCTGTTTATTTTGTTGGAGACTCAAAGAGCATCATGTTTGCAACGTTACAACGATACAAAGTAGCAATAAGCGGTTCCGAAACCCAAAATAAAAAATATATATGAAATGCTATAGCAAAAAGGTCGTTGGCTGGTGCTGTAGGAAACCCACTTAAGCTGCCCTTAAAGTGTTTAAATTTATTTACTTACTTATGCTAATGTTAAAGTTTTCTTTGCAGCAGACTTTCAACATTTTATATTTGCTGTTGTGTGGGGCTACACTAAGCAAAAATATGTTTAATTAAGCATAAAATATTTTATTATTTAATGCGCACAAACAACAATTTGTTTGCATTATACATATTACTATATTTATGCACTGAAAAATATGTGTACAGCAAACATATTAAATGCTTGTCAAATTTTATATTTGAAAAGGTTAATATTTTTAAATCCAATAAATTATTATAATATTTCATGGGAATATAAATCTTTACTGCAAATACAGTACAACAATTAAAATGTTTATCGAATTGTGTGTGACAATTTTTTTTATATTTTATTTTGTTTTAGACATTCATAAATGCTTTAAGAAATACGTATTTGAGTATTGTTATAACTGAATATTTATATATGCATAAATAAAAATATATGTAAAATATGTTTATCAAAATAATATTATGTTTAGCACAATCAATTGAATAACTTATAAATAATAAACGTAAACGTTTCGTTATGCGTCTAAACCGTTGAACCGATATGACTGAAATTTTACACGTTTGTACTATGCAGTCCGGAGGGTGCTATATATGGGCGGGATTGGAACCAACCATATAACCTAAACTTTTGAAACGATATAACACAGAAATTACAGCAGCTTCGAACATTAACAAAAAAACTCAAATACAAAAAATATGGGATCCGTACGAATTATCGAAAAAAAAAATATCGAAACCTTAAAATGTCGAAATTATAAAAGCCTTAAAACGCCGAAACAATATTTGGCCGAATCACAAAATGTCGACAAATTTTTTAAACTATAAATACAAAAACATTTTTTTTATAGGATCAAAAAATGTCAAAAATTAAAATGCCGAAATATCAAAATGTTGAAATACAAATTTCAAATCCTATATGAGCAAGTCCACACCAAATCTCGTAGGATTTGCAACTCACTCTCTTTGATTTCAATGATATTTTGGCAACTGATAAAGGGTATCGGAATCTGCATTCACCATTTTTTTCCGGCCACTATTTCCAAAGATATCACTTTTTCCAGAGATACAGTCCAAAGTTAAAAAATTGTCAATGATAACTTTTGTATGGTGGTTCCTATTGAAATATCCCTTGATGCTAGAAACTTTGATAAGGTTTCGTTTTAAAAGTAATAAAAAAATCTTTTGGAAAATTCTTCTTAACATGAACATATGACTAATGGTCGTTATCCTTGAACTTTGAATTGCATGTCCTTAAAAAAAATATTTAAAAAAAAATCGAAATTTTTGTTGATTTTTTATAAGTGTTGAAGCTAAATTCCAAGATGGTATTTTGAAGGCAGCATATTTAGAAATCTCCGCATGAATCCTAGAGTAGCTAAAAATCAGAATTCGTTCTTTTTTAATATCTTTATCTTCGAGTTTTTTCGACATTTTCCGTCATTTTTTCGGCAAAAAATGATTTCGTCATATTAAATGTCGACATTTTTAGTTTTCGACATTTTTGTTTTCGACATTTTCAGGTTTTGGCATTTTTATTTTCTACATTTTTGTCTTCGGTATTTTTAGTTTCAATATTTTAAATTTCGACTTATCGTACCAGACCCAAAAAATATATATAAAACACAATAACACAAGCAAAACACAAAAGAAAAGCAAAAACAGAAACAAGAGCAAATTTTGAAAAATTATAAACACAAAAGCAAAAAACAAAAGCAAAAACAAAAACAAAAGTAAAAACACAATCACAAAAATGGAAACGTATACACAATAAAACAAAAAATTAAAGCAAAAAAATAATAATAACAATATCAGTAACACGGAAACATAGCAAAAACACAGAGACAAATTAAAAATAAAATTAAAAACACAACAACAATAGAAAAACTACAAAATCAGAAGAAAAAATGCAAAAACACCAAATTAAAATTAAATTAAAAAAAAGTAAATTCGAGACTAAAAGTAAGTCGTGCCCGACTATGGAATATCCTGGGATATACCTTAGAGGGATTATCCCAAATAACCACGACTCGACAATTGCCACAAACTTTTGTTGCAAAGCGGTGGCTAAGAACATGTATGGAACAAACGCAATAATATGTCACAATGCTGTAATATATAAGTCATACATTCCGATAATGAAACATATACGATAATGGGCGGAATTAACTTTTTTTGTTATGACGTGGCAAAATAGTGGAAAATTATAAAATGTATTATGTTCCATATATGTTGCATGTAATAGAAACATGTTTATAAATAATATAGCTAATTAACATTAAAATGGTATATACACAAAATATTTATTTTATCCACTACACAAGTCAATGAAACGTTGGGTTGTAAAAAAGGCCAGTCGGAATAGTATAATTTAAGAAATTTAAAAAAAAACATTTTTTAAAAAATGTGGGTGTCAAATATCTATTGGTTGACAAATATGTATATTTTGCATGATTTGCAACAAACAGTTTAATGACAATAGTGTGGCTAGGGATGAATGTGCGATAATGATCATGTCTATTATTAAAATATATGTTGAGATCTGTAAGTTTAATAATTCATAGATTTATTTTCAATAATTCATAATGACAAACAAAAAAAATCAGAAAAAAATAAATGACTAAAGGGACTCGGGTCGTTTCGATGTCTCCTAAGAGGCCTTGCAATATCAGCACCAACTAAATATACCCTGTACCTCATAGGTATCAAAAATCAAGAACACAAAATTAAAAAAACAAAAACATGCAAAAAATAGAAACAGAAACAAACAAAAACATTCCAAAAAGAAACAATCGAAACAAATCAAATCTCTTTCTTCTTCTACAGTTCCTTGAGTCCCTAGCAGGACATAGGGTATCAAAAAAATCAAATGAATAGTAAAAACAAAAGCAATACAGGGAAATGAATAAAATTAAATATAAATGATCACATATTTAATGTGTCGAAAGAAGCGGCCAAGTGCCTCGGTTTTTTAAAACGGCGTAAAACATACTTCACTCCTGCTGACTTACGCAATGTCTAACCTACCTATATTCGGCCTAAAATGGAATTCAATTCGCACTTTTGGGCAGGGGCTTCAAAATCATCCTTGGAGTTCCTGGACCGAGTACAGCAACGTGCGATATATTTAATAGGGAATGAAAATATTTCATCGTCTATTGGTTCTCTTGAGCACCGAAGGACCGTTGGGTGTGTAAGCCTGTTTTATAGGTATTACAATGGTAAGTGTTCGAGGGAAATACATGGCCTGATTCCACCAGGTCGTGTGTTTTCTCGTTCTACTCTGGCATCAAACTAAGCCCACCCCTTCGTAGTCCACTCGGCTCTCAACAGAACCACGCATAACAGAGAAAATTCGTTCTTCAGTCGCACGATACGTTTGTGGAACAATCTTCCTGCGTCTGTTTTTCCCGACATTTTTAATATTGGGAAATTTAAAGCAAACATCCACCGACACTACTCCATCTTTCCTCCTTCCTTTAACCTATAATCCTTTCTTACGATCAAAACTGTGCATTGCACGAATAGGGGGCATCCCCTGAGCGTTGGTTAATTTGTAAAAACAAAAAAAAAAAATAAGAGGGTAGTCTATTACTTATAAGGGGTTCCAAATTTTTTTAAGGGGGTATTTTTATTTGTATGTATGGGCCATTCCACACCAAATCGACCAGCTGTTGGAACTCATATTCTTTGATTTCTATAAAATATGGACAAACCATAAAAGGTATCGAGATATGCACTGCTCAATTATTTTTTCTCCCACTACTTCCAGAGATAGAGTGGTTCAAATTGACAAAAAAAACTCCGTTGATAGCTCGTTTAAAAGCTAATAGAGCAAGCTTTTACACCAATTAAGTTGTAATTTCTATATTTGAACATCTGGCCCTTGATAATTATCCATGCACTTCAAAATGAATGTCCTTAAAAAGGACCCTTTTTAAAATTATGAAAAAAATCACATCTTTTGGTTGATTTAATATAAATGTTCGTGCCAAATTTCAAGATGGTATTTTGATTCCATCATATTTTAAAAATTAATTTTCTAAATTTTTACATATTTTTTGTATTGAAAAAATATATATTTTTTTCAAAAGTAAAATTTGCTACAATTTTTCAATATATTTGTAACTCTGATTTCGAAAATGACGTCAGTTTCATCAAATTGTATATTGAGTTATTGAGGTATATACCATTTTTCGAAAATCGTAAAAACTATATCCCAAAATCAATATCTCAAAAACTAGATTGAATACGATAACACTGACGCTATTTTAGAAATCTGAGTTACATACATATTAAGGAATTATTACAAATTTTACTGCAGAAAGAAAACATTTTTTTTTCTATACAAAAAATAACTAAGAATTTAGAAAATTATTTTTTAAAATATGATGCCATCAAAATACCATCTTGCAATTTTGCATGAACATTTATAAAAAATTGACGAAAATTTACGATTTTTTTCAGAATTTTAAAAAGGGTCCTTTTTAAGAACATCAATTAGGAAGTGCAAAGATATTGACCACGGGGCACGTGCTTACGTTTAGAAGTTACAACTAAATTGTTCTGAAAGCTTGTTCTATTAGCTTTAAAACGAGCCATCAACGGAGTTTCTAGCTTTTCCAGTTTAAGAGATATTTTAATATATACAACTATACAAAAGTGATTTTTCGCCCATTTTTTGTAACTTTGAGCCACTGTATCTCTGAAATTAGTGGGCGAAAAAAATAAAACAAAAAATGGTCAGTACATATCTGGACTTTATCAATTGCCCAAATTTTATTGAAATCGAAAAGGTAAAATCTAAAATTTGACTTTTTTTTGGTCGATTTGGTGTATTCCGTATTGTAATTTAATTGTAGTAAACACCGTCACAAGAATTCAATTAATTATTCCTCCCAAACATATTCATGTTTTCTGATAAATACTTTATTTATTTGTCATAATTAATATATATTTTAGATAGCGTTTGCAAGTGTTTCATTTTTCTATTGCCTCAAAAAAAAAATTTATTACAATATAATCATAATTTGTTGAAGTGTTTGCTCGAAACGCTTGATATAGTTTGGTACAACTATTAAATGTGTTTGAGTGTAATAATTTGTTTGCATTATTGATTATACCATATCTGTATACATTGTTTCTGATTTGTTGTATATATATTGTATATTTTTTATTCATTTTAAATATGTTTTCATCTATTTAATTTCGCTTTTGTTCCATATTATTGGGATTTATAGAAATTTTTAAATTATTAAATTTAAATTAAATTATTAAATTTATAGAAATTATATTTGATTTTTTCACAATGTATTGAAAGGACAGATCTGAGCAAAGCGACGTTACCTTAAATAGCATGAAAGTACGTGACGTTTGTATAGACGTCAAAACATTCAAGTCTATCCTCGAAATGAAATGGATGTAGCTGAATGAAGGACATGTCTTCCACGTAGTGTTGAAAGCGGAAATGAAAGTTGGTTTCATGCTGCATAGATTTCGAGGGACATGTAAAGCTTATTAAGTTTTTGAATAGACTAAGTAACAAGTAAATATTTATTTCAGATACTTTCAAAAGTTTCCATACAAAAATGTGATAGTATTTCAAATCAACAATAATTTCAATTTTATTTTTAAATATTACTTCAAAGAAATCAGTTTTAAATATGCAGCAAATAATTCAGTTACTGCTTACTTTCGACTAATTCCTGCACTAATCACCTGCAATATAAGTTTGTCATCCTGACAATTTCTATGACCCATTTGCAGTCAAAGCAACTTTGCGGCACAAATGACCGACAGAGCTCCTCGGAGCCAAAGGCATTCAAATGCAATCAAGCGCGCGCATTTGCAGAGCGCCCTCTGCATTGACATCCGGCGTCTGACAATTCTCAAATGCAATTAAAATTGCAGCACAGCATACAGCACATGGACTTTGAATGGCACACAAAATAAAAAAAATAAAAAGAAAAACTAAAAATAAAAAAATAAAAAGAAAAACTAAAACAGTCCCCACAATTATTATTATTATCCTTATTTATCTGCGTTTGCCAAGTGGAAAAGTAATTTTCTTTTGACAAAGACGAAGAGACAACAATTTGTCACAAATGCAGGTAATCAGCACAGGGATGGCGGCCACCAGCAATTCCAAATAATACTATAGAGCCTTAGAATTCAGTATTACTTCCACTGGAATACATAAACTATGTTGTTGTGTGACTTATCATGAGCCAACATCACAGAGAAAAAGTCACTGCGAAATAAGAATTGCGAAAAACAGCTAAATGTGGCAGCTTAAATGCGAAATTATCAGAGAAACAGACACAAACAGCAAAACGGACGCAGTTCCTTGGATAGAAGAGGAAAAAAAGAATATAAGGAGACTAAAAAGGCAACGATGGACTTAAGCATAAGTGGAATAAAATGTAGCACAAAGCCAGAATATGCTGTATTAGGTCTGTAAGTCTTAAAACAAAGGCTACTTCAAGTAAAACAAAAATATGAAAAATATTGATAGAAATATCTCTTAATACAATATACCTATGATTTAGTTAATTTACCTCTAAGGAATTATTGTAATTGATCAAGAGGAGACTACTGACTACTACCAGAAAAATAGAATTAAATATTTAAATAAAAAATTTTCAATAAAAAATTTAATTTTCACTAAAAAATTGAAAAATTCACCAAAAAAATTCAAATTTTTATTAAAAATTTAAACTTAAAATTGAAAAATTCAATTTTTCACTAAAAATTCAATTTTTTACTCAAAATCTAATTTTTCAATAAAAGTTCAATTTTCATTAAAAATTTAATTTTTCACTAAAAAATTCAATTTTTACTAAAAATTCACATCAATTTTTCACTAAAAATTCGATTTTTCATTAAAAATCTAATTTTTCACTAAAAAAATTCAATTTTTCACTAAAAAATTCAATTTTTCACTAAAAATTCAATTTTTCACTAAAAATTCAATTTTTCACTAAAAATTGAATTTTTCACTAAAAATTAAATTTTTCACTAAAAATAGAAATTTTCACTAAAAATAGAATTTTTCACTAAAAATTCAATTTTTCACTAAAAATTAAATTTTTCAATAAAAATTCAATTTTTCACTAAAAATTAAATTTTTCACTAAAAATTCTATTTTTTATTAAAAATTCAATTTTTCACTAAAAATTCAATTTTTCACTATATATTCAATTTTTCACTAAAAACTCAATTTTTCACTAAAAATTCAATTTTTCACTAAAAATTCAATTTTTCACTAAAAATTCAATTTTTCACTAAAAATTCAATTTTTCACTAAAAATTCAATTTTTCACTAAAAATTCAATTTTTCACTAAAAATTCAATTTTTCACTAAAAATTCAATTTTTCACTAAAAATTCAATTTTTCACTAAAAATTCAATTTTTCACTAAAAATTCAATTTTTCACTAAAAATTCAATTTTTCACTAAAAATTCAAATTTTCACTAAAAATTCAATTTTTCACTAAAAATTCAATTTTTCACTAAAAATTCAATTTTTCACTAAAAATTCAATTTTTCACTAAAAATTCAATTTTTCACTAAAAATTCAATTTTTCACTAAAAATTCAATTTTTCACTAAAAATTCAATTTTTCACTAAAAATAAAATGTTTCACTAAAAATTCAATTTTTCACTAAAAATTCTATTTTTCACTAAAAATTCAATTTTTCACTAAAAATTCAATTTTTCACTAAAAATTCAATTTTTCACTAAAAATTCAACTTTTCACTAAAAATTAAATTTTTCACTAAAAAATTAAATTTTTCACTAAAAATTCAATTTTTCACTAAAAATTCAATTTTTCACGAAAAACTAAATTTTCACTAAAAATTAAATTGTTCACTAATAATTAAATTTTTCACTGAAAATTCAAATTTTCACTAAAAGTTCAATTTTTCACTAAAAATTCAATTTGTCACTAAAAATTCAATTTTTCACTAAAAATTCAATTTTCACTAAAAATTCAACTAAAAATTCAATTTTTCACTAAAAATTTAATTTTTCACTAAAAATTCAATTTTTCACTATAAATTCAATTTTTCACCATAAATTCAATTTTTCATTAAAAATTCAATGTATCACTAAAAATTCAACTTTTCACTAAAAATTCACTTTTTCACTAAAAATTCAATTTTTCATTTAAAAGTCAATTTTATACAAAAAAAAATCCTTTTTTTTTAATTCATTCTTTTACTTAAAATTCATTATTTTCAAAAAAAAAATTCTACAATTTACACATTTTAAACATTTAATATATTCGTCCTTTTTTAGCATACAACATGTCACAAATATTTGTTCTCACATTGCAGTTTATTTAACACCTGCCTGTTACGCATTTGCTGCGATGTCCACAAAAACTGTTTCATCGATTATGGCGAATGCAATATGCCAAATGTTTGCATTCATCAATAATATTTGTTGTTCAATGTTGCACGAAAATTGGACTCTTTTTTTTGCTACCATTGACCTTCATGCGGTTACTCACCAAGCGAGGACTACAATATTTTTGAGCCCACGAGCACAGTCGCCTCCCTAGCTCATTCGCCGAACTCCCGACGACAGACAACAATTGAACGAACTGGCAGCGAACTGAAGTGAAATGAAATGATTGCAATTTTTGGCTGCAAAAACTTTTATCATAAATTCCGAAACAGCTGCCAACCAACGAGAGCTTAAAATAATACTTCAGCTCATTTTTTTCATGGATCACTTCAATGACCAATATGGCGGCGTGCGCGACTATTGAAACAAAAAGATTAATACTATTGTTGGTGGAGAAGAGTGAATGAAAAGAAGCTGTTGGGCGAAAAAGTTGCGGTCGTGATATCTCTGTTTCTGACGGAAATGCATAGACAGACGCATTGTGGTTTATTTTCTTTTTTGGCGTGATTCATAGATATAGAGGTGAACAATAAGTTCATCAACAGATTTTTAATAAAAATTCAATTCAACACAAAAAATATAATTTTTAAATAAAAATTCAATTCTTCAATAAAAATTAAATCGTTTATTAAAAATTTAATTGTTCATTAAAAAATCAATTGTTTACTAAAAATTCAAATTTTCACTAAAAATTCCATTCTTCACTAAAAATCCATTGTTCACTAAAAAAATTCAATTTTTCACTAAAAAATTAAATTTTTCACTAAAAATTAAATTTTCATTGAAAATTCAATTTTTCACTAAAAATTCCATTTTTTCACTATAACTTCAATTTTTAACTACAAATTCAATTTTTCACTAAAAATTCAATTTTCATTCAAAATTCATATTTTCATTTAAAATTCAAATTTTCACTAAAATTAAAATTTTCACTAAAAATCAAATTTTTCACTACAAATTAAATTGCTCACTAAAAATTCACATTTTTGCTACAAATTTCATTTTTCACAAAAAATTCATTTGTTCACTAAAAATTCATTTATTCACTAAAAAATCAAATGCTCACTAAAAATTTAATATTTCACTAAAAATCTATTGTTCACTAAAATTGATTGTTCACTAAAATTTCAGTTGTTCACTAAAAATTCATTGTTCACTAAAAATTCAATTGTTCACTAAAAATTCAATTTTTCGCTAAAAATCCATTGTTCACTAAAAATTTATTGTTCACTTAAAATTCAATTGTTCACTAAAAATCTATTGTTCACTAAAAATTCATTGTTCACTAAAATTCAATTGTTCACTAAAATTGATTGTTCACTAAAAATCCATTGTTTACTATAAATTCATTGTTCAATAAAATTCAATTGTTCACTAAAAATCACTAAAAATTCAATTGTTCACTAAAAATCCATTGTTCTCTAAAAATTTATTGTTCTCTAAAAATTCTATTGTTCACTAAAAATCTATTATTCACTAAAAATTCATTGTTCACAATAATTCAATTGTTCACTAAAAATTGATTGTTCACTAACAATTCAATTGTTCACTAAAAAATTAAATTATTCACTAAAAAATTAAATTATTCACTAAAAATTAAATTTTTCTCTAAAAATTAAATTTAACACTAAAAATTCAATTGTTCACTAAAAATTCAATTGTTCACTAAAAATTCAATTGTTCACTAAAAATTCAATTGTTCACTAAAAAATTAAATTATTCACTAAAAAATTAAATTATTCACTAAAAATTAAATTTTTCTCTAAAAATTAAATTTAACACTAAAAATTCAATTGTTCACTAAAAATTCTATTATTCACTATAAATTTAAATGTTCAATAAAAGTTTATTTCTTAACTTTAAATTATTCTCAAAAATTCAATAAATATTCAATTATTCACTAAAAATTAAATTTAAATGAATACACAAAATTAAAAATCTTTAGTTTTGTAAATTTAATTAGTTTTAAGTGTTGTTTAAAAATGAAATTTATAAATTTTAGAAACCACAAAAATCATTATTAAGCCTCACTTTGCATAGTCGCCTTTTAGGCGCGCAGTCCGCAAAACACACACAGCGTCAAAACCCGAATAATGTTTTATAAAAATAATTAAAAATTTATCAAGTTCACCAACACAAACAAAAACCAGTGCAAAATCTGTGAATTTCGCTGCCAGTTTTAATTTGATTATTTTTGTGTGTGTTGTCGCTGTTGTTATTTTTAATTTTGTATTTTGTTTTTAATTTATTTTGTGTGCATTAATAAGTTTAAATAAATAATAAAAGCAGTCAAATAAATGCGAAATGAATGCGGTGACCGTGTAAAGCTACTCAGAAATTCAATTATGCGACAAAAGAGATAATTTTTAAATGCGAACATAAAAATGATTTCATTATTATTACACATAATAAATCATTGCCTACATTGAGGCGCGCGTGCCACAATAAAGGACACTTTGTGGATTGAGGTGAAAGGAGTTGGTTTGGTTTAGGCAATATGCCAGACATATGGTATGAGTATAAGTCTGGTATTGCAGACGAAATTATTTTTTGATTTTAACAAACAAATTTTAAATTTGAAAAAAATCTGCTCAAAATATTGTTGCATCAAATAACACAATTCATTAAATGTTTACAATTGATTAACAGCAATTAGCTGCTTGTTAAACTACAAAAATAACAACAAAGCACGCGCACATTAATGCTTTGATGTATTAAACGTATAAAAATCTGCACTTGAACAGATGCACTATGTGCAGTGCAAATGCCCATTAGGGAGTGAGCACCACAAGTGACACCTTTTTGAAATGTTAATTTTACGCATTTGGTATCAATATTTCAATCATTTAACAGACATGTTCATTTCTGTGTGTTATTTTTTTTTTAATTTATTGGTGAAATGTATTTCAACAAACGTGGTGGTTAAAAAATCTGTGAAATTCTTAAAAAATATTTCAAAAATTTCACATACAATAAAAAATTCCCCAAAAATCACTCTTGCCTTTAAAAATCTCTCAAAGAAACTGAAATACATAAAATAGCAAAAAAATAAGTTATTTCCATATAAAAATTATTTAATAAAAACATTAAAAATGAACACATTTGTCTTCAAATATAATAAAAAAAATCCGTAGTATTTAAAAAATTCTACATATAGCTCTTAACTTCATTTAGATATGAAAAGTTCTTCCTAGTTTAATTCATATTCTTCTTCATATTTTTGGCATGAGGTTGGAAGAACGAAAAAGTTAGTTGTACCAACTAACTTTATTCGGTTAGATCGAATTGTCCACAAATTTGCTTTAGTAACTTTATTAATATCGTATATTATATACTCGTAAATATATACTTGAGTTTGAAATTGGCTGCAGTACAAACTACAACGCATTTAGTTTTGACAATAACAACCGACTAAGCGGGTGAGAGAACTGAATAAGTTGGTTGGCGAAACAAATCTCTACTCTGTGTTTGGTAATTGTGAACAAAATCGAGGAAGAAAACCAAAATCGTAAATGTTATTCGTTTGAAATTTAAAATAAATCATTAATGATCTCGTCATTATATCCCAAGTACACATAGAAAAAACTTCTTTTGGCATGTGGTTGGAAGAATGAAAAAGTTCGTTGTACCAACCAACTTCATTCGGTTAAATCGGAAACCGAGTTAGTTGGATGAGCAAAAAGTTGGTTGGCACAAAAAATCTCTATTATGTGTGTAAGTCAATATTGTGTCTAACATAAACTAACAAGGCCTGTTTGAAATCTGGGAATGACAAAATGTGCCAGTGCTGTGTCTAGCTTGATATATCAAGGTCTCTGCGTGAGTGATGACTGTACCAGGACTGTGTTTAGCCTGATATATCAAAGCATGTATAAAGACTGGGAGTGACGAGTGTGATTGGATTATGCATACATTGAGATAGAAAAGCCTGTGTAGAGTTTGTAAAATTCGATTGTTCCAGGTATGCACAAACGTCAAATTTTGGCAGAATGAAAAATGCAATTATGAGGTTACGACAACTGAACGTGCAGTTCTAACTTTCTAACATTTCGGTTAGAGTAAAAAATGATACGTTCATTTTAAGGTTACAACAAATGTATTTCGGTTGCAACACTGAAACGTTGGTTCAATTAACCTCTTGCCAAAAGAGGATTTTTCTGTGTGTATTAATATTATTAATTGGATATACGATTTATTTAATAATAGCTGCGTTTTTTTCATAATTTAAATGCTCAAATATATGCATATATATCATATACATCAACCGATAGTTTGCCGTGCTTGTCTATTCGGTTCGTCAGGTCGTTTTTCCGTACATCGTGCGTATACCATGACTTTGATATTCTTCCTTATTTGTGTTTAACGTTCCCTTTCATTATACATTGCACTACGGGTAACGTGAACGTGTTTGAAACTTCGAACAATAAAAGTAGTTAAATAAAAGTAATAAATTTGTAATAAAAAATATAAAATTAACAATATTAAATGGCAAATAAATTTATTAATTTATTAAATAATATAATTAAATATTTAATCAATACAATTAATTGTCGCGGCATGTGTATCGGCGATGAAACAATTAAAATTAATTATATTGATCATTTCTTCGCTATATTTACATATATTTTTTTCAGTATATTTGTGATCTGCATCTATTTAAAAGTATTTCGAATGTAAATTGGCGTAATATGGAAAAGTACCTAACTTATAACTTATATTTAAACGCAAGATCAAGAATGCCCATACAAGATCAAGAGCAAGAACAAGATTACTGCGTCTTGTTCCCATTGCTCATTACCACTTGGATTTACTGATATCAAAAACGTCGTGAAAAACAGACTCAGGCAGATTGTTCCACATACGTATCGTGAAATCAAAGATCAAAAATGGATCTAGAAGCGATGTGACTCGTCATAAAAAACATCAAACGATCATAGAGAGATCATCGATGCTATTATGTTGACTTCTACTGTCATCCACACAGTTCAACACCAACTATTGTTGTTCATCGCTAAAGAAATTTCCGCATGGGTTACATGCTGCGCTGGCCAGCAAATTAAAGCGCCATCATTAAACATTTAAATTATTTTTATACGCGTTGCCAATTATTTACGCATTGTGCGTTGTGTGGTTGTGTGCTGGGCGTATGTGTGATGAAGGCTGTTTTTCTCTTTTTTTGTTTGAGGTTTTTCTGCACTTTGTGTCACTCTATAAAGCTTATCAGCATTAATGTCACGCACACAAGCAAACATGTGTGTGTGAGTGTGCGTGAATGTTTATATTTGCCAGCGGAAAAGCCATTTTGTCGCCTGCCGCGGAAATGCAATTCAAAAAGGATACGTTGTTGGCCTGGCCATTAAATGAGGTGTATTAACAACAGCACAATACAGATTCCCAGCCAACAACAAAATAAATTACTTTAAACAATAACAACAACAACAAGAACAGCAGCCAGAATACAAACCGTTCAGGGTCACATCAAGTGCTGCCTATATATTTATGACAAAAAGGACCTTTTAAAGGATGTCCCTGAAAATATGCATTACAAGCAAATTAACGCCGTTTTAATTGCATGAGTTTTACTTAAAAACAACAACAAAAAAAAATATTAATGCAAACATTTTATGCGTTGTCACAAAAACGACCGGGTGGCAACACTCTCTTGCTTCCTCTAACCATTTGTGCGCCAAACAATTTGTTTAAACAACTCTTTTCACACCATGCATAATAAATTTTAAATTCGCTAATTAAACATACAACATATACTCGCTCACGCCTCTTGTCACGCATATAAATCAGCACATAATTGTGCCACTGTTTGGCGTTGCCACATGTTTCGTTACGTTTTGAGGTAAGGCTGGTCGGTCGGTCGCGGCCGCTGCCACTTCTAATCGCAGCGCGCACATTTCACAGATAATGTATTTCACAAACGAGCGTTTAAATTTATTAATGAGCCGCGAATTTATTCCAAAAATATTATCGCAATTATTTAGTTAAATTATGGGCTTTTTGATTTCTGCCACTGCGATGCGTGCGCACGCAATAATATGGGAATTTTAGAAAATTATTCAGAATTTATGTTAATTAACATATTTATGGTGTTTGTTTTGAATTGTAAATCGTATCATTTAAATGTGGTAATAGAGCAATTTTCAGAAGGGATCGAATGGAATATGGTATTTTTATGCGGAAAGCTAAAATTAAATTAGTTCACTTTAATTCCAATACGAAATGTATAAAACACATTACTGAAAATGTGTTGGAAATAGCATGTGATCATCACAAATTCTCATTGAGTGTAGAAGTTTGTGGAAACTTCTAGAATCCGACTGTAAGCTGCAAATGCGAGTAAGAGAGATGGAGTTATACTACGAGCAATACAAATTATCGTAAAGTGTAGAAGTTTGTGGAAATTTCTAGAATTAAAACGAACTACATACATATTAAAGGCGTAATATGAACGGTTTAAAATAAAAACCTGTTAATTTTTAATTTGCTGAACTTTAGGTTCAAATTTTAGTACCTTTAAAAAATAGAGAAAATTTGATTTTTTAGTGAAAAATGTATATTTAGTAAAAAATTAAATTTTGACTGATAAATTGAATTGTAAGTGAAAAATTGAATTTTTAATGATAAATTGAATTGTTAGTGAAAAATTTAATTTTATGTGAGAAAATCAATTTTTAGTGAAACATTGAATATTTAGTGTAAAATTGAATTTTTTAGTGAAAAAGTTAATTTTTAGTAAAAAACTACATTTTTTAAAATTCAATTTTAAGGGAAAAAAATGTTTGATAAAAAATTAAATTTTTAGTGAAAAATTAATTTTTTAGTGAACAATTAAATTTTTAGTGAAAAATTAATTTTTTAGTGAAATATTTAAATTTTTAAGTGAAAAATTTAATTTTTATTTTAAAAAACTGAATTTAAAAAAAAATGAAAAATAAATTTTGAATGACAATGAATTTTTAGTGAAAAATTTAAGTTTTAGTGAAAATTTGAATTTTTAATGAAAAATTGAATTTTTAGTGAAAAATTAAATTTTTCAAATTGAATTTTTAGTGAAACAACTAATTTTTAGTTAAAAATATTATTTTTAATGAAAATTAAATTTTTGGTGAAAATTGGATTTTTTATCAAACATTTTTTATAAGTAAAAAAATTTAATTGTTAATGAAAAATTCAAGTATTAGTGAAAACATTTAATATAACCAAATTTTAAAATTTTCGTATTTTCCACACAAAAATAACTGAAAATCGTGTCACCCGCTGTGCCTCGCAACATCCTGACACTCGGCAGACAACTAAATCCTTTCACTTCCTGTCGCACATTTCACTCAAACTTTCGAAAAGTCTGCAAAGACAGTTGAGTAAAAGCTTCGTAGCATGGCGTTTGCACGAGACACTTGATTGAAGACGCTTCGGCGCAGACGAGAAACACTCGGCAAACACAAACCTTCGTGCTGTTGCCGGTTGCCGCTGCTTCTGGCTCCGCTGCTGCTGCGAATTTAGTGGGTGGCGCCAAATCAAAACGTTGTATTTTTTTATTATTTTTTTTTGTTTTTATTACTGTTATTTTTGTTTTTGCTTTTGTTCTTTGTCGTTTTCGTTTGCGACTCATTGTGTTCTATGTGCTCGGAGTTGAGTCGAGTTGAGCTGCTGCTGGCCATTTTTCTTCGGCTGCCTTCGGGAGGATTCGAGCGCGCGCGCCCGACCTCCCGCTCATTTACATTATGTATTAGAAATCTTTGAGTTACTACAACGGGATTGGAATAAATTAAATGCCACTCACACGAACACAGAGAGAGTGAACGAGTACCTTATGTAGTTGTGACGGTGTGTGTTATGTGTAGCGGTCTTTGTTGTTGCCGGTTTCTTGTTCGCCGGTTCGTTCGTTTCTTCGTTAGTTTGTTTGTTTGGCTTTCTGTCTGTCTGTCGTTATTTGTGCACGGGGTCATGGGCCGAACTAACGACACGAACGTGACGTGACTCTGTTGTCGTCTGGTGCACCGCACAATAAGTCTTGAAGTGCGTAGTCCATTGAAGCACCCTGTGCGGGCTTTGACTACCACACACTCATCCACGCATCGTCCTGCGTATGCGACCAGGACGGACATTTACAGCACCGGATGTGCAGAAAATATAGAGAGGTGGAGAAACGAAGTGAAGAAAGATGCTAATGATTTGACGCATTTCTTATCGCCATTCGCAGGTTCATGGCGACTGAAGCAGAACTTCAAGATGACCTTCAAAATCTCAGTTACATCAATCTTTTGATATACCTATATTTCGTATTTAAAGCATTTCCATTTATCTCTTTTTGATATAATTTGAAATAATTAAAAAAAATAAAATTAATTTGAATGTTACATTCTTCTGGTAGCAGTACTTTCAAACTGTTAGATTCAAACTGTAACATTTAGAACAGTAACATTCAAACGAATGTTCGTAATATAATTCTCAGCATCTTTTTCAGACATTTTCTTTTTATGAAAGACCAATAAAAAATGATGGTAGTACTGATACCTCATGTAATCCACAAGCAAAGTTATTTTGATCGTTCTTCACAAACGAAAAATTATTTTGGTTTGTGAAAAACGATTTTTTTTCTTAGTGTGTAGTGCAATTCTAATTCGTATCTCATTGAGAAAATGCATTTCGAGAAAAAAAAATATTTAAACGGAATTTGCTAATTTTCTATTAATTTTACAGTTTTTTGACTATGGCTGTTAATGGTTTTTAATAAAAGAAAAGGATTTTACACTACTAGTAATACATTTATATTATTTGAATTTAATCTTGAATGTAATTCTTGTTATTAGTTATTTTTATTATTCCTGCAATACATTTTGAATTAAATCAATTAGATAATAAAAATAAATAATTTTAAATTTAAATAATTTTTGTATGGCATATTACGTTTTTTTATTATAATGTAATATATATCACTTTTTTCTTAGTGTGTATACACTTTTTCACCGAAAATAACAATAATAACAAATAAATAAACAAAAAAATTTTGCTTTGAAATTCAATTTTTATCTTCAAAATTAAAAAAATCGATTACTAAAAAATCAAATATTGGCTCAAAATTAAAATTTTCATTAAAAGTTATATATTTCAATTTAAATAAATTTTCAACACAAATGTAATCAAAATACAACTGATCACTATTTATTATAATAATAATTATAATAAATTTATCTGTACAAACATATTTTTTTAATAAAAAAATCAATTTCAAATAAAAAGTACTCTTTATCACAAACAACAACCTCTGCTAGTGGTTTCAACATTCGCTAACATGCCAATTAAAATTGTCCTTTTTAAATTTGGTTCAATCATTTGCTAAATTAGCATAGCGATGCCAGATAATAAATTAATTTATACATCTCATTTACTACAAGAGTATCATAACTCAAAAAACGCGATTTTTGAGTTAATGAAGCTGAATTATACGTTATATCACGTTTCATTTCGTGTAAAAAATTCGTATTCATATATTGTATACTACAACATGAAATGAGAAAATGCCGTTACCTCATTTCATATTTTCCATACATTTTATATGCAAAGTTAGAATCAATTGAAAACTTTAAACGTGTTTTCAACAAAATCGATTTTTTTGCATTATGACACTCTTGTAGTAAATGAGCGATATATAAAATATAGAAGAGTATAACATAAAAAGTTATCAAAATTTTTTACAATTTCTTCTTTTATCGTAATATAATTGGAATTTAGTATTTTTATCATCTAATATCGGTTTCTGAAAATTGATGAATTAGAATCAATGCAGGAGATTTTAAATGAATAGCCTAAAAGTGGCATGAACTTAAAAACGGTCACAATATATTTATTTCAATTAAAAATAATATCAATTTAAAGCAAATATTAATTGGTTTTACACCCAGTTAAAAAATATTGTAAATCCGTTATGATTCATAGTCAATTTGTTATTCATCTTAACGATATGAAGTCAAATTTAGTTATAGTAAAAACATTATTTTTCATAGTAATTTTTTAAAATTGTCAAATATCACAAATTTACTGTGTTTAATTTGAATTTGCTTTGTGTAATAATGTTTTTTTTTTTACAATCTGCTGCATATAAATTGACTATGATTGATAACATATTTACTTCCAAAATAAATTAATAAAATATATTTAAATAAATAAAAAAAAACAAATTAAATAGCACCTCCTACATTGTAACGCAGTCTCGCACAACTTTGTGACAGCGCTCTAGTAAATATATAGATGTAATTACCGCTGTGGTTTTAAAGCGCCTTTATTAATGCTTTGTTCTGTTCACACAAGATGTTTATGAAAGTCCTGCTGCAACTATTCTTTTAAATTTACGCCTCGTAGCAAATATTTAAACATCCCATAAGTTTCAATAAAGTTGCAGCAAAACTATTAATATTTTTTAAAGATGACATATATGCAGATAGTTACGTGATGTTTGCACAACAGCAATGAATATTGAGATATTTACAGTTGACTGATAGATAGCAAACATCCTGAGTTCTTGGATATTTGCAGCAACACTTTTGAAGTATTTTGACATTTGTCTACAATAAAAAAGGAAAATGGCGTACTTTTTCCATACGCTCGATTAATGCACAACAATTATGGTGTAAAAAAGTGTCAACTCAAATATTACATTTTAATGGTAAAAGTGAAAATAAAATTTCCTGCGATTGAAATTATCAATACCTGATGGAAAAATCTATATTTTCAGAGTTTACTCTGATGACAGCATCGCCGGTCGGACTTTCTTCTTCTGCGAAAAAATCTCAAGTCGTTGTACAATTTTACCTTCGAAGGATTTATATAGACGATAGCGATGTATAACCAGGATACTGTTTTAATTCTAGAATACATTTTTATTTATTTGATTCATTTTCTTTCAATTCAATAAAAATTACTCCGCGAATTCTAATGGAGTACCTTTTCCAAATATTCATCAACTATCTTCCTATTTGTAAGATGTTTAATTGATGGTTGCTACACTCAGAAGAAAATGTACCATTAAGTACTTTATGGTACGACCATTGATCTTATGGTTTATGAATTAATAGTTTTTTCTTTTTAAATCAAAAGTTTTCTAATTAATTCAAATATATTTGAAAAATTCAGTACCATAAATTTAAATATTTCAATATTATTATTTTAAATAGAATAAATACTGTTGTTTTAATGGTTTCCTCCTATAATTATAAACGTGGTATAAAATAACTTAAAACGAATACAAACATGTTCGTTTTGTACGTCATTCTGCGTGTTAACTCAAAATGGTCGCATGTATTTTTTTGTAATAATCCACATTATTAAACGCGACATTGGTAAGGACTCAATGTATTTAATGTAAATAAATTATATTTATGTATTTATATTTTTATTTATTACAGAAAATAAATAATACATCGAACTTCTATTATGGCAACGGACTCGAAAATAACTGCAGACTCAAGTACTACAATCAATTATTGGAAACCAAAGCAAACATTATATGTGTCATAACCTTTTGCAGCAAGAAGTGTCTTTTTATGTGTGTTGTTAAAATGAATATCAATTTCGACATTTAAATAAAATAAATTATACAATAAATTAACTAAAATACGTTTTTGTTTTAATAAATTATTAGGAAAATGTAATTCGACTTTACCATAAAATTAATAATACGTACCATTAAATTTGTATATGTCTTTCTTATTGTAATTAAAATATCACATTATAAAATTTATGGTACAACCACACGTTGTATTAACAGTTTCAATATTACTGAACTAATGGGACGCATCCTATTGACCAATTTTAATGGTATAAATTATTGTTTTTCTATTGAAATACTGTCAATTTACCATGATTTTTTTCTGGGTGTATACATAATCGTACATTTGAAAGATGGTTGCTAGCAATATTTATCGTAATTAACGGATGTTTGAGAGATGATTGTCTCAAATACGATATAAATAATTTGTAAATAACTTGATATTTAGGGCTGTGATAATTCTGGTAATCATCATTGTTTTCTTAGTGCATATTTTTTTAAAATTGTTTTCGTATAACTGCAGTTTACCGACTACCTTATAAAAAAAATAAGTTTACACAACTTTTGTCCTTGAAACAGCCCGAAAAATCAAAAACGTGAATGGTAAAAAACAGATTTTTCACGTTATGAAAATAATGGTAATTAATTAAAAACACCACTGGGATTTCTTTAAACAGAAGATGGCAATTAAGCAAAGTGCGATACAATAAGAATGTGGCAACGCCATGCGCTTTGTTGTGGTTGATTTTCCAGTTGGCAAATCGGTAAGAATTTGACAACTGAATGGCAGCATTTTTTCGAATTGTTCCTGAAAAAATCAAAAGAAAACAGAAATATTTTACTTGAATAAAAAAGTAATAATTATTAATTATTCAAAATAATTACAACTGAAATGAACTCAATACGTAACAAGTATATAATTGCTTAAGTGGCAACAGCAGAGCAAGAATAATAAACAAAACGGCAGAAACGCAAGACGCAATAATGCTATTGAGTGGTGCCGCAGAGGAAAGAACTGTACATGCTAAGGTTCCAAACCGAGAAGACGCAGTGCAACGAGAAGACGGAAAGACTTCAGGCGGCGGTGTGGCTTAAAATACTTGGAGAACGTAGAACATTAAACACTTAAAAAGTATCTGCAGCAGAAATTGCCGAAATGTCTACAAAAACCAATGGTGAGTTCAACATCCAAGTGTCATAAGTTAGCTTTAATATCCTTAATTGTAGCTACATCCATTGAAGCAACAAACATGTCACCGGAGAAGCAGCTGCAGTATCTCAAACATTCCAAGTCCTTTTTCATAGGACAATCGCTCTTCAACAATAAACGCCTCAAGCGACGCCGTTTGCGTTGGGCGGCGGCTCGCAAGGCTATTAGACGCAGAAAAAAGACTGAACGACGCAAGAAACGCCTCTCGGCGCTGAAGGCGGACGTAACTATTGATTTGTTGTCGGAGGACGAGGCTGCAGAGGAGGAGTCGCAGCACCAATTAGCGCAGCAGCCTCAGCCGCAATTTTTAATATATCCCGCGCACATTCAGCTCTCGCAAGTGCCCAACATAACACTGGAGGCGGTGCAGCAGCAACCGCAAGAACAGTTGCTGCCAGTTATGCCAGTGGCGGCGGCGCCTAAAGCGAAGCAGAACAAACGAAAAGGTGGACCGCGCAAACGCGCCCAATTATTAACCTCAAGCGAGAGCATTGTTCTCACAGACGATGAGGAGCAACCAAAACAGTTGTCGCCACAAGTAGAGCCACCGCCTGCGCCGCCCATTCTCAGCGCACAGGTTGACGAAGAGGTTTCAGTATCACTTGTGCCGCGTTCCAAAACCAGCGGCACCTGTGCCGCCAATACGCATTCAAATCTATTTCCTATGTTGCCTGATGAGACGACTGTGCACACGGTCATCGCCAATCGCATCTACGAACTGTCGCTGACCAAGCTGCGCGAAGGACTCGCCTCCTGCGGCATACCAGAGTTTGCGGATGCGCAGCAGCAAAAGTCTGCAGCGGCGTCGCGTCGAAAAAAAGGTAACTATGCGGCGCCACCAGCGGCAACACCAGCACCCATTTCATTGAAACTTTCGAGTGACCTAAGCATATCGCTCATATCAGATGATGAACAAGAGCAGGAGGAGTTAGGACATGAGCAACAACAACAACAAAGTATTGTAATGCATCAGGCTATACAACAACATTCACCGCAACAAGCACCGTTGCCCGTGATCACATCCGTGCGTGGTGCACGTCCCAAACCACGAAAAAGAAAACTTGGTTAATTTAGTATTTTTTTTTCACTAGTTTTGATATATTTTTTTTTTTGAAATTTATATATTTTATATTTCTGGTAAATTTATGCAGTAATTTATTAGTAATTTAAGTTGAATGTGCAACTTTTGCATTGAAGTTGACTGAAAAAACTCTGGAGTTACATATTTCGGTTGCCTCTACATTAAAAGTATATAAAGCATAGGTACAAAATAAGTATAGTATTCTGTATAAAAAGTGATAAATTATATATTGAAATCCAGCAAAATAAACTGAAAATATACCTGCAATTAAAATTAGTTTTCTTAGTATTTGATACCAATATGTGTAACAGCGAATAGAATTTTAAGAGCTCGATGCTGAAATGCAATTTTTCGGTCACCATACCAATAAAAAAGTTCAATAAAATTTTGTCGCTTTGAGATACATGGGTTTTCAAGTATATTTCAAAGGCCAACAAATTAAAACAAAAGATTAAATATTGAGCAGCAGCAATGAGAATTTCATATGCCATCAAAAAATCACCCCACAACCGTTTAACCACTAAAAATAAATTACTTTTTAGAAAACACAAAAAGACTATATTGAAATAATGAAAAAGGGGGATGGATACCACGCTCTTCTAATGAATAGGCGGATGCAGCCAAGCAAAAATAATAAGACTTTCCACTACATTTTGTAAAATTGTGAAATTAAGAATTAACAAAAAGATTCCCAAGAAACAAAACGGTCCGTTAACGGTGCCGTATACATAACAGCAATACGGAATACGATTCCGTAAATGTTCCGTTTTCTGGATACGAAAACGGTCCAATGAACGGATAAAGAGGAACATCGAAACGGATTTCAAATCCGTTGAGAGTACGTTTCGACGGTACGTTAACGGACCGTCATACTGGATGAAATACGGAATGCATCCGTTGATATTATGTTTTAACGGTCCGTTAACGGACCGCCATTCTGCACAAAATACGGAGTGAGTCCGTTAATGTACTGTAGATCTGTATGAAAAACGGAATGAATACATTAAAAACACCGTTTTATTACCATACAAATGACCTCTGGCATATTTTTATTTTACAAGAAACAAACTTATTATGAATAAAATTGAATACGAAACATACAAATTTTACTAAACAATAATCTACTGAAATTCCACATGGTATTTTCATCATCGATTTCGTGTCAACAAAGACCAAAACAATAATAGATATCACTTTAACTGGATTGCAGTTGTCATAGGGCTTGAATGAGTCTCTTTGGACGTTTATCAGACAAAAGGCCAAGACAATTTTGCATCGCACATTTTCCGCAACTTTATAACACATTTTCAGTAGCTCTTAGATATAGTCCTTTTTGAATTGAAAGACGTATGAAGCTATCGGAGATTCTCAAAAGATGGGACTATAAATGTATGCAAATTCTCCAAAGATATTTTGAATAAAAGCGTAATTTATATATATTTTATTCACTTATCTTGTTTGGTCTTCGAGAGATGCATTCACCAACTGTGATCCTCCAAGCTTATTGTTCATAAACACAAAGTCAAATGTACACCAATAACGGAAGAAAATCGGTGCCGTTGAGTTGGAGTATAAACGGAAAACTTACGGAGTACTCCGTTTCAACGGAAACATTACGGAGTACTCCATTTCTACGGTACCGTAAACGACTACAACAAAACGGCAATCATACGAAGTTATTAAAAAATACGGAGCAAAACGGAATTCTAACGGAGTCGCCCGATTTTACGGTACGTTAACGGTGCGTAATCGTATATGCTACGACGGATACAAGCTCAATGATCCGTAAATATGCCGTCAATGACGGTATTGTAATTCCGTGTGTGTCGTATGCTCCGTATAAATGTTTCTTGGGTTACTTAGAACTAATATAAGTATTATTCTAATTACAATTGTGATTACGATATGCTTCTTGCTGAAGATATTAAGTAGAGATGGGCGCGCGATAGGTGACACGCAAAAAAACTAGGAAAAACGTGACAGATAATGTTATAAACAGGGAATAAATCCCTTTAAAAAATCGGTTCCGGTTTTGGTTCCAAGATTTTTAAAATAGCGGTTCCGATTCCAGTTTTAACCAACAAATTGTATGGGTTCCGATTCCGGTTCCACACAGTTTTTAATGACGGTTTCGATTCCCATTTCAAAAATCAAAACGATTCCGGTTGCAATTCCGGTTCTTTGCGATCCCAGAGTGGGACTAAAACATTTGCAATATCGGTGCCGATTCTGGTTCTTTAAAAAAAGATACTGAAATGAGGAACTTTTACAATTTTTGGGTATTCTGATACCCATCAAGCAATTTTGTAGCGCTCGCGAATTCATCAAAGGATACCCATTTTTGAGTGTTTTATGTGATACCAGAAAAAAAACCTGATACAAATATCGGATATTAGGACAGTTTTCGAAGTTCTACAATATTTTACGTATAGACTCCGAAAAGCATCAAACTTATAAAAATCTCGCTTTAAAGTGATAATGGTTCATAAAAGTCTCTCATTTGAGAGTATATTATGCGCGCTTGCAAATAGACCTCTGAAAGTATCCCATCGAACACTAAAACAGTAATATGAGCTTTTTACCATCTTAGACCCTGAGTGTCTTTATTCAGAAAAGAGTATCAAATTTTATAATTTTTTTGCAAAATGACTCAATCAAGTAAGATCGAAAGAATAGTGCTAGAGCATCATAGAGAATAATAAAAAAGCCTATAATGTGATTCTTTTGATTAAAATTTGTTATGAATTTGAAATTATGTAAAAAAAATCCTTTTTACCCTTTTATACAGGGTTTGAAAGCGAAGATCTAATTGTTTTGTGAGACAACTACATTTTTTGGAACATTAGAACAAAATAGAAAAACTATTAAAACATAAAGTAAATAAGAGCAAAAGTACACAAAAGTAAAAGTATTTGAATCGAGACAGCATTTAACATGCAAAGAGCAATAATTTTGAAGTAAAAACATTTTAAAAGTAAATACATTGTTTTGAAGGGAGAAAACTCTGAAAAAAGAGAAATTGTTGAGTCTAAAAAGTCTCAAAGATATAAATGTTTTAGGAGAATTTAAAATATTATCATAAATATCAGGTTTTCTTGGAATATTTAAGGTGTGCTTTCTACCTATATTTTGGAAGTAATTTTGGGCTCTATTAGGAGCTCAAATATAAATCTTTTTAGAGTATTAAAACTCTCACAAATGTGAGGTTTTTTTGTTATCATAAGATTGTGCCCTCTACATAGGTTACGGTAACTTGTTTGAGCTATTTTAAGTGCTCATAAATAAAGTCAACACTAACAAAATATTTTAAAACAATAAAACCCATCATATACAACAATTTAAGGGTTTGGTGCAAAAAAGGGTTAAGTCCAACTGTTTAAAATTGCCAATTTTGCGATTTCTTGTTTAAAAAAAAAATGTATCGTATAAACTACGTATATATTGTTGGGTTTGCAAAGAAAAACTTAAATTGTTCATGTAACTTGGCCTAAAAACGTATTTCAAACGGATGGACTTAACCCTTTTTGGTCCCAAACAAATGTAACAAAATTTTGTTTCATACAAAAATAGCATTTTATTGTATTCAAATTAAATTTATATTAAAATTCGGGGTTTAACCTTCAGATGCACTACCACATGTCGATGTCATTCTCATACCAATGATATTTGCGTTTTTAAGGAAGTGATAAAATCACATATTCATCATAGGCAAATATTTCTTTTTCAACGGTAAAACATTTTCAACTTTATTTTTATTTTCTTCATCTTATATTATTCAACATTCATAGTATAATTTTGTAAAAGGTATAGTGATTCCATTAGTTTTTAATTCGGATATATTGCATAATTTACCTTTTAAATCGTGGTATCTCAGTGTATCGGATATGCATGATTTTAGTACCAAAGGACGTGAAATGTAAAAAGCTATCATATGTCATCAAAATCTCAATTTCGAAAAAATGTGGACTTGACCCTTTTTTTGCACCAAACCATGTAATTAAAATTCTGTCGTCATGGTTAGTATGAAAAAACAATAATTTTCTTTAAAAAAAAACATCGCTTTTTGTATTATTTCTGATTTTATTAAAATTTGGTTTCCAATGTGTTATAGAAATTAAATTTCCTATGAAGCGGTTATATTACACAGGGTTTGACTTAAATGCTTTCCACTGAAAAACCACATAAATATATAATAAAATTTATTACAAATTCTTTAACTATACTAAAAGAAATTAAGATTAAAAATTGAAAAAAAAAAAAACACCAAATCACTTCCGCTTGGCGCCACCGCCACGCTTTTTGCCATAATCAATTTCGCTCACCAACAACGGATTGCTCTGCTGACTCTCGTAGGCCGCCTTCGCGGTAGAGTGGAAGTAACGCGCCGACTTGGGACGCGTCGTAATTGGCTGTGTGCAGGCCAAACGCTTGAGCGCATTGGGCACAATGTACTCGGGCACATGCGATAAATGCGGCTGCACGCGCACCGTCTTCAGCGGCTTGTCGTGGCGCAGCACCTGCATGTCACGCGTGTTCTCATTGAAGAATCCCTTAAGCTTCTCGCTGTTGAAGATTTCCATTTTGATTTCGCGCAAGCGCGCCTCGTGCACTGCAATGCGCGTGATGGAGCGCCAGGCATCTTTGGCGCGATAGCGGAAGGGTTGCACTTCCTCCATTTTAAATTGATAGTTTCTGCGTTGAAGATAAAACCAAACTTAAATAAAAAAATTCAAATTTTGAAAGAATAAAACGCACTTGATGACTTGGTCTTCGCTCTGGTAGCCGCTGCGCAGTCGCTCTTCGACGGCATCGTTCACAGCATTGTCCTTGATGCTGACAAATGATAAAACGCAACCCTTCAAAGTTAAAAAAGTCAAATTTAATTTTTTAAAAAACATTTTAAAAATTGTGAAAAAATTACTTTGTTATTGCCGCGCGCGGTTCTGCCCGCACGATGTATATAGGAGCTGACGTCGAGAGGAAAATCAAAGTTTATCACATTCGAAACGCAGTGAAAGTCAATGCCACGCGAAACGCCCGACTCGCGGTCACTCTTATTACGTCCGGGATTCTCGAGCATCTGCTCGTCGGAGGCAATGATAAAGTCGTAAATGCCCTGGTTGAACTGGCCGATGGTGTGAATGCGAATCTTGGTGGGCAGCTCAGAGTTGAGGACGCAGGATTTGATGCTGAACTGTTCGAGGAACAACTTGAGTCTGTGAAGCAATTAAAAAGAAAAGCTATTTTGTAAAAATTGTATTAAAAATATAAAAATGTATGAAATAGAGGAAATCAGCGAGAAGATTGTTGATAAATCATGCGTGCGCCAACAACAAGTGATGCGCATTCTTTTGAATTGAAAGATTTCATCATGGAATAAATTTTAAAATTAAGAATTTAAAAAAAAATTAATAAATTTATTGAAAAATAAAAAATAAAATTTATAAATTAAACCCACTTGTAACACCGATCCACCGAATTGACAAATATAACATTTTTGCCACGTATCAGACGCAATTTCAGCAACGCATACAGTATGGCCGGCTTGTCGTTCTCCTCCGCGACCACGCGCTGATGCGACAGTTGGCTCTCGGGTACCAGCTCAGGCTCCTCCAGCTTCAAAATCACCGGATTATTCAATATAATGCTCTTCATGTTCATGACATCCTCCGAAATGGTTGCAGAGACCAAGACAGCCTTGTAAAAAAGTAGAAAATTATTTTTTCACATCGTTCAAACAGGAAGCCATCTCTCATTTACCTGATAAATAGGCGGCAAATACTCCACCAACTTCTTAAAGTCCTTCTCAAAACCAAATGAGAAAATCAAATCCGCCTCGTCCACCACCAAAGTCTCCAGCTGCTTTAGATCCATGGCACCGGACTGCAGATGCGTCAGTATTTTAGCAGGCGTCGATATAACCACATCTGGTCGCTCCGAGAGCACATGTCGTTGCGCCACCGCATCGCTGGTGGAAAGATCTACAATGCGTATAACTTTGCCGCACTTTTCGGTCATCTGTTCCATGGCGCTACGCGTCTGCTGACACAGCTCCTTGCTGGGCGACAACACAAGCGCGCTTATGTTCTGCTCCGACGCATTCAACTTGGAGTTGAGTATCTTCTGTATGAGCGGCAGTCCAAAAGCAGCCGTTTTGCCAGAGCCTGTGCGCGCACGCACCACAACATCTTTACCTTCGAGCAGGAGCGGTATTGCTGCCTCCTGTATGAGCGTAGGTTGTAGCCATCCCAGTTTGGAAATAGCCTGTCAACATGCGTAATAAATCGGTTAGTTATAGCGTACGTTTCTCTATTTTGATTTCATTTGCGCCTTACCTTTAGTATACGATCATCCAGCTCCATTTCGTGGAATTGCACAGTATTTCTAAGTGGCGCCATAGTCAAAGCTGTTTTTTAATTGTCTTTTAAAGTATTTTGATATTTGTTATTAAACAAATTTCAATAAAAATTTTATTTTCTGCGCATTCAACAATTTAACAGCGCACGTTTTTCTGTGGACTGCGCTGCGCTGCTTAGGTTGTCAAAACTTGACGTTTGCTGCAGTATACAGTGCTGCCAAGCTACGCAAAGTTGCAGTGCTGTCATGTTCAGTAAATTTATCCTCAAAATTTACGTTTTCTTTTAGGTGGAGCTAATGCTTTTATGACACTGGATTTTTTTAAACTTAAAAAGAATCTAGCAAGTTGGATTAAAACATTAAAATAGCGAATATTTAATATTTCAGATTTCATATGATAAATTGAACGACGGATAACAGAATTCGAAAAATAACAACAAATCATATAAATTTTTAGGAGTAGAAGTTTTTTGACAATTATTATTTTTTTATTGTGTCAGAATGTTGTTGCAAAGAAAACAACAAATGTGTTATTATTTTATAAATAATTGTGGTAAATGTAGAAAAACTGGAGGTAATCGGCCACCACAAAGAAAAAAATAAGAAATCTACTTCGAAATACGCTAAAAACATAAGAAAATAACAGTTTTTGAGTCGTTCCGATCACTCAGGATAACAAAAATATATTTTGGTGCCGAAATGTTTTTATAAACGATAGTTGATGCAACCACTTAGGAAACTACCGCAGGCCTGCTGCTCATCAATGTTTTGGGGCTGCCCATCAATTTTTGCGAGACGTTAGCCAACTGGTCGAGTTGAAGTTGGTGTTAGTACAGTTAAAGACAGCGCATCTCATTATTAAACAATTTATTAAAATTTTCGACACAAAAACAACAATCAAAACAACAATAAAATAATTTTTTTGTAATTTTTGAAATGTCTAAATTTTAAATTTTAATTTCCGTTACCTGACATTCGGAATTTTCTGACGTCAGCAATATAGTGTGTACATGCACAATGCGTAATCTTATTATTCTTGGTTTTGTACCGACTGGACCTTGAGCACGTTAAGACAATATCCTAAGATAATCAAAAGAGGTCGTAAAACAAAAATAATTAAAAATACAAATTTTAAATTAAGTAAAACTAAATAAATTGTTAATTTTGAAATATCTATTGCTCCAGAAGAAGCCACACTGAAAAAAAGTGCTGAAGTGAATTGGTGCAGTGAAATTTTAATAAATCCGCTAAATTCAAATGCAAAATACACTGTTTTCTTTCTTAACCTTAAAATAATGTTCAAAATGACAATAAAATTTTGTAATTTCTTCGTGACATTCTCAGCACTCGGTGTGCCAACAATTGTTTAAATATAGTTTAAACTGTCTAGATGAACTAACCTGTAGATACTTCAACCATGCTATCACCATGCACCGAAAATAGTCGCAAACTAATTCATAGCTGACCAGTTGTGTAATGGTAAATATTTCTTTCATTTTGTTACAAATTTGAAAATTAACGTCAACACTGGAATTTGCGTTATTTTCAGTAGATATTTTTGTGTACAGATATAAAATACCTTCTTATTAATGTATATTGCAGTAAGATGTTGTTATCCATTAATTTTGTCACCGTTTTTGTAACGCTGGAACTATTATTTTATTCATAACATTCGCAATTTATAAAAATGGAAAATTGAAATTTGTTTTGTTTACATTTTTGCTGTCAAAAACATAGTGTTATGAATGTTTCCAAAGATTTTTAAGTAATTTTTTGAGGATTTTTATTAATTTTGGATCGTATTTGAGTTTAAATTTCGCATTTGCTTAAAATTTTGAATTTGGACCTCAGTGAAAACATACCATTAAGTTCAAGTGCTGCCAAGTTCTGCGAAAATTCTAAAGTAATTCGAAAATCGAAGGTCTAGTTCGATAATGGATTTTTAAGAGCAGTTTGCTTAATTAAAAATCGCAAAATATGAGTTTTGCCGGTAGTTGGTTCCTACAAATTAAGTAAATTTAAAGTTAAAATTTTGCAATGTCAATTCTACGTAGACTGTTTCAGAAGGCATCCAAGGAATATCCCGTGGCCATTGAGATGATGCAGGTGTCGCTCATTATGGGATCCGGTGATGTTTTAGCACAAACACTAGCTGAAAAGAAGAACCTCACCACATTGGACTGGCAACGTACGGCGAGATTTGCAGCCTTGGGTTTAGTATTTGTAGGCCCTTCATTGCGTATGTGGTATGGAACCCTGGACCGTTTGATTGTGAAAAATCAAAACCCATGGACGCGGACACTGAAAAAGGTTGCTTTGGATCAATGCTGTTTTGCGCCGGTATTTACGGTGGCCATCACCTCTGTAGTGAGCATAGTTAATGGCATGGGCCTGGAGGAGACTAAAAATCAAGTGATACGCAATTTCTTGCCAATACTTAAAACGAATTACATGCTTTGGCCGGCGGCGCAACTGCTGAACTTTGGATTGGTACCACTGCAATACCAGGTCATCTTTGCACAGTTTGTTGCACTCTTCTGGAACATGTACATCTCACTGAAACTGAATGAGCCAGTCAAAACGTAGTGTTAAATTGAAAAAGTGAGAATTTGATTTATATGTAAGAAGAAAGTTTGTTTTTGCATAGTAAAGTCTCGAATTTACAAATCTTATTTTTGATATAAATTGTTATTCTAGTGAAATATAATATTATTATTGTGTAACATATGGTTTACGACTTATACTTAGTAGGAGATATAAAACAAAAAAATCATGGTGAATATCATGGTTAGGCATTTTTAAAATTAAGAGTTAAATACGATGGGAGTGTAGAATAAATTCTCTTGTTTAAAAAATGTACAAATGCAATTCAGAAATTCCATTTGAAATTCAAAAGACACAAATTGTACTTCAGAAATTCAAATTGCAATAAAAAAAAATAGTTGTAATTCATAAATTCATTTGATTTTCAGAATACATCAATTGATATCCGATTTCTGAATTACTATTGACGCCTTTGAATTTCAAATGAAATTTCTGATTTTGAATTGTCGTCTTTTGTAGTTAAAATGAAATTTCTGAATTACAATTGAGATTTTGAACTTTAAATGAAATTTCTTAATTACAATTGATGTCTTTAGAATTGCAAGTGAAATTACTGAATTACATTTGTAAATGGTGTAAATAAATAATTGACGGGATACCACAAATTATTTAAAGTATTTGCTTTCCCATTTATTCGTTAAAAAAAAATAATTTCTCTAATGTTTGTACATGAAAAATATGCAAATATTTTTTAATACATCACACAATAACGCACTAAGTATAAATACTATCTAATAAATGTGATTTGAAATAAGTCTAACAACAGCATTAAATATTTCTCGTTTTGTTGAGTAATGATATGATTAAAAATTTAATTGCTCAACAAAAATAACAATTAAATTTATTATTAAAAAAAAAATCATCAAAACTCTTTAATTTAATATTAAAAATTTTACTGACCACATCATATTCACTTGCCGAAACATTAACCAGCATTGACAAAAATGTTCAAAAATACAACAATCAAAGATTTCTATCAATTGATAGAAATTATTAATAAACAATTTTAGAACTATAATTTCGTTTCTTAAAGACATAAAAGTTGAGCTGTAAACTATGAAAATTTTCTCAACATACATAATCTATTAAAACTATAACATCATCAACAATTTATTCATTTATTTAATTTGATATTTTAAAAAGAATTTGTGGTGGCGTTGTGATCTCTGATCGGCCAAATAAATCTTTGAATGTTGGTAACCCTGACATAATAAAAGTAACTTTAAACTTCAAAAAAATTACAAATTAAGTAAATTTAAATTTAAAATTTCGCAATGTCAATTCTACGTAAACTCTTTCTGAGGGCAACCAAGGAATATCCCATGGCCATTGAAATGATGCAGGTGTCGCTCATTATGGGATCCGGTGATGTTTTAGCCCAAACAATAGCAGAAAAGAAGAAACTCGCCACATTGGACTGGCCACGTACGGCGAGATTTGCAGCCTTGGGTTTAGTATTTGTAGGCCCTTCGTTGCGTATGTGGTACGGAACCCTGGAACGCGTGGTTGATAAGAATCAACACCCATTGACGCGTACACTGAAAAAGGTTGCTTTGGATCAATGCTGCTTTGCGCCGGTATTTACGCTGGCCATTACCTCTGTAGTGAGCATAGTTAATGGCTTGGGCGTGGAGGGCACTAAAGATCAAGTGAGACGCAATTACTTGCCAATACTTAAAATGAATTACATGCTTTGGCCGGCGGTGCAACTGCTGAACTTTGGATTGGTACCACTGCAATACCAGGTCCTCTTTCAACAGTTTGTTTCACTCTTCTGGAACATGTACCTCTCACTGAAACTGAATCAGCCAGCCAAAACGTAGTGTTAAATTGAAATGTGATAATTTTATAATAAACATATGGTTTACGATTTATACTTAGCAGGAGATATACAAAAATAAACTTTAATAATTGCTATTTTTAGTGAATATTTGTATCATTTTTAAAACTAAGAGATAAATCCAATGGGAGTGTAGTATTATCTTGTCCAAACAATTTACAAATGCAATTCTGAAATTCCATTTGAAATTCAAATGACACAAAATGTACTTCAGAAATTCAAATTGCAATTTTAAAAAAAATAATTGTAATTCATAAATTCATTTGATTTTCAGAATATATCAATTGATATCCAATTTCTGAATTACAATTTGACGCCTTTGAATTTCAAATGAAATTTCTGATTTAGAATTGTCGTCTTTTGAAGTTCAAATGAAATTTCTGAATAACAATTGAGATCTTCAATTTTAAATGAAATTTCAAAATTACAATTGATGTCTTTAGAAATGCAAATGAAATTCCTGGTAGAAATAAATTGGGGGTTATCACAAATTCTTAACAAATATTTTTTTTTAATGTTTGCCTTTGAAAAATTTTGTAAATTATTTTTTAATTTATCACACAATAACGCACTAAGTATGAATAATACTAGATGTAATCTGTTATTGAAAATTGACCAATTAAAAAAAATATATACGTTATTTTTAGTATTATCTAATTATATAACGATCTAATAAATGTGATTTGAAATAAGTCTAACAACAGCTTTAGCATGAAGCACAACCATAATTGTGGCTGCAATAAAATATATTTAAAAATATTTCTAATATTTTTAACTCATTTTGTGGTTTTTACCATAGCCCAGGTTTGTTTGCTCATACTAATCTAATAAATAATAAAATAAACCACACTTGTTTGACAGGATGTAAATATTGCAAAAATGTACAATTTAGTTTGCGAAAAAATTAACACCCAAATTATAGACAAGAATTTCACCTGTAATTTAAAAGCGATCAACAGATATAAGAGCATTGCCAATATGGATTTTTGGCTTATACGCGAAGTAAAAAATATCAAGGTCAGTTAAACAATGTACAGCAAACAAACCCCCCGGTTAAGTAATTTACAATAATAATAATAATAATTATGTTTAATGATTACTTTGCAGGTGCATATGCAACTTTTCAAATACTATTCACAATTTCGCCCCCATATGGTTAATATAACAATGAATTATTGCGATCTTATGAGTGGCAGTGGCACATTCTTTGAAAATATATTTCTACGACTTATTCGAAATACCACCAACTTGTTGCACCCCTGCCCTTTGAAAGTAAGTACAATAATATTATTATTTGTAAATACATTAACATATTTTAATTATAAACAGGGCCATATATACATTAGAGGATTTTACTTAGATTTCAGTTCTATTAAGCTTCCGCTACATACTGGTCGTTATCGGACGGTACTCGTCTTTTACGAAAATTTTCCCAAAACAATAGCAGTGCAAATATATACTGATTATGATTTACTGAAGGTACCACAAAATAAATTAACTACATGAATATCCAAACAAAACCCCAGATTCAAGTTAGATGTAGGCTCAGGAAATTAAATTTTAAATTGAATCTGAAAAACAATAAAAAAATATGATTTTTATTCCAAATGAATTAATATGACATATTTTAAATCAACTCACTTTATGTACTGTTTCATTATTAAAAATAGAGATTTTTTCAGACGTCTTTTGAATTTCAATTGGAATTTTGGAATTATTACAATTGTCGTCTTTTGCATTTCAAATGGTATTTCCAAATTGCAATTCTCGTTTATTAAATTTCAAATGGATTTTCTGAATTACAATTGTTGTTTTTTAATTTCAATTGGAATTTTTGAATTATAATTGACGTCTTTTGGAATTTCAAATGGATTTTCTGAATTATAATTGACGTCTTTTGTAATTGCAAATGAATTACAATTGTCGGCTTTTGAATTTCAAATGGAATTTCTGAATTACAATTGTAGTTTATAATTTCAATTCGAATTTTTGAATTACATCTGACGTCTTTTGAATTTAAAATGGAATTTCTGAATTACAATTGACTTTTTTGGAATTTTAAATGAAATTTCTGAATTTTAATTAATCTTTTCTGAATTACATTTATTAATGGTGTAGAAATTAATAATTGGGGGGAATATCACAAATTCATTAAATTATTTGCTTTCTCATTTATTCGTTAAAAAAATAATTTCTTTAATTTTTGTACATGAAAAAATTTGCAAATCATTTTTTAATATATCACACCATAACGCACTAAGTATGAATAATAATAAATTTGTTATTGAAAATGGACCAATTAAAAAAATATAAACATTATTTTTATTATTATCTAATTATATAATTATATAACTATCTAATAAAAGTAAAAAAAAAAATGGTTTTTTGAGTAGTGATATGATTAAAAAATCGATTGCTCATAAAAAAAAAATTAAATTTATTATTAAAAAATCTTCATAACTCTTTAAATTAATATTCAAAGTTTTATTAAATATTAAGTAATTGAACTAATTTTAGTTAAAAATTCGATTTGATTTTTTTTTTAATATAGATTTTTAAAATTGCTGATAAATATTTGTTTACCACAA
The DNA here is from genome assembly GCA_951804985.1 of Dryomyza anilis. Taxonomy (NCBI): domain Eukaryota; kingdom Metazoa; phylum Arthropoda; class Insecta; order Diptera; family Dryomyzidae; genus Dryomyza; species Dryomyza anilis. Next base: position 121,407,544 of record OX638130.1, on the reverse strand, counting down.
TAATAGTTCTTTTTCACCCTATAACTTCATGTTATTAATCGTTTTTGGAATTAACCAATTTTCAATTTAGTTTTAATTTATTTAAATATTTTTTTTTAAATAAAGTAAAAATATTCTGTTTTTATATTTAAGTAGATGTGTGCGAATTCGACTAAATTGCTAAGTAAACTAAACTGAACGGCTTTTCATTCGATCTCTATTCGATAACTAGTATATGATAAAGTTCACAAATCTGTTCAATTCATATTAAACAATTCATCGTTCATCGATCACAACTCATCGTATGCACAATTCATCGTGTCGCAATTCATCGTATCATAATTCATCGTATGCACATTGTACATTCATCGTATGCACAACACATTGTATGCACAATTCATCGTATGCACAAGTTATCGTATGTACAATTCATCGTATGCACAATTCAGAGATATATAATTTTGTATTTGTTTAAAATAAAAAATTGATTTTTTCGAAAAATCGCGTGTGATCGATGAATTGTTTAAGATGAATTGTCTGCTTCCCAGTTCACTCGGCAATTTAGTTGAATAAGCACACACCCTTAATTATTTGAAAAATACAGCCCTGTATATCGAGTACAGGGATGTGAAAATAAACAGCTGTTAACCGAGTTGCGAAATTTAATTATTTTTATATTAAATTAAATTTTAAGAAAATAAAGCGCTATAAATGTCCAACACTCGCGAAATATTAACATTCCAGTTTGGTAACTATGCCAACCACATAGGTGCGCATTGGTGGAATATTCAGGTGAGTGGTTCAGGGTAAAATTATAAGCGGGCGCTGAATTTGAAAATCATTAAAACCAAATTTCACAGGAATCAGGATTTAGCTATGATAAACAGTCTACGCCTACTGAGATTAACAATGATGTGCTCTACAGGCAAGGCCAAAATCAAAATGTAAGTAATAGGTGCAAAATATTAAAATAAACCCTAAAACAAATTAAAATTTTTGCAGCGGATTACCACCTACACACCACGCTTGCTGCTAGTCGATCTCGATGGCGCGCTTAAGCATCTACCCACCGAGGGCGAGCTCTACGGTAATTGTGTTAAACGCACAACGACAACTGAAGATCCAGTGAAAAAGTTAAGGGACGATCTCGACTGGAAGGACACAGAAATTGAGGTCGTGGCGCAGCCAGAGGTACCACGGCATGCATTTCAAAGTGATCTCGATGATGTGTCGGTGAATTACGCCGAGAAGCAATATCAATTGGCGGACAGCGTAGAAACGTGGGCGGACTTTGCATATGCGCGTTATCATCCGCGCACCGTTAACATTATTAAAGACTACAAATACTCAACGGAAAAGCAAACGTTCGATTCGTATGCATGCGGCGCTCAATTGTGGAAGACAGAGCAGTTCCAGGATGATTTCTGTGATCGCATACGGCAGTATGTGGAAGAGTGTGATTATATGCAGGGATTTCAGACAATTTTCGATTGTTTCAATGGCTACTCGGGTTTGGCAACGAAATGCATGGAATATCTGAGTGACGAATACACAAAGGCACACTTTGCGGTGCCGGTGTTTTCACCTAAAAGTGTGTTGTACGAAAATGCAGGTGAGGTTTTAATTTGGGTAGTTAGTTTGAACTATGTTATGCATAACCATAGATTAATTTCTTAATTCCAAAATGCAAAAAAATCTTCCTAAAACAGTTTAACCAGTTTCAGTTTTTTAGAAAACTCGTTGTGTAAGGGTCAGTATTTTTTTATTCTATAAAGTGGCTGTAATAGAACTAAAATTTCGATTGTAAAACTTAAAAACTTCACGTAATAGAAAAAACTGAGAAATATATCAAATTGTTGTATGGGATGTCCATGGTAAAATTTTTTCTTGTTTTGTTGAGTAGTGTAATTTGTATTTATATTAATCAAAAATAACCGTCGTTAATGACTTCAATAGGAAAAGTAAAAAATAATTTTTATAATCTTTTTGAATTATGTCACTGCTTAAATCGAATTTCCTAAAAACCATTTAAAACTGGTATAAAACCAAAATAAACGATTTTGATTTTGTTTTTCAGTTTATTTCTGATTTCTGTACAACGGGTTGAATTATGATTTCGTGTTAAAAACGTAACAGTTTATTTTAATTTATCCATTTTAATGAAATTTCCAGATGAAGCCATGTCCGACTCCATACGCGTCATCAACAGCGCCTTGGCCTTCAATGCGCTCATCGAGCAGTCGTCGCTCTTTGTGCCGCTCAGCACGCAGGATCGTGTGTGGCGTCAATTCGGAAACGCGCGTCAATTCCCAGGCCTGACGTATCGCGCAGACAATCTGTATCAAACTTCAGCCATACTGGCCGCCTACCTCGATACCATTTCTCTGCGTTTTCGGCTGCGTGATGCACCTAGTGCTAATTCGCTAGCCGGCTTTTGCGGCGATCTCACCAACTATGGACGCAAAATGGCAGCGGCCGCCTTTGCTTTACCCTTTGGCATGCAGCACGATGTGGATCTTATCGATTGTTTGGACAAATGGGAGGGTCCGCTCTACACGCAGCTGACACCCAATTGCACGGTGGGCAACAATTATATTGTGCAGTCATTGTGCGTGCGCGGCATTGCTGGCGCACGCCTCAAACGGCCGCGCGAGCATGAGCAGGCCAAGCGTCAGATGCGCATGGCTGCCTACAAATGCGACAGTGTTTCGCAAATGTTTCAGCTGTATCTGCAGTGCGCGCAACATGCGAGCATGGCGCATGTTTCCTCTGTGACGGCGGCAATGCCGACACGGCTGCCCTTCCCGGGTGAATTATTTGATGAGCGATTAACCACCGATGGCTTTATTTCGTCGTTCAGCAAACGCACGCCCGAGCAAAAGGTCAACGGTGTGCCTACATTGGCCGCCATACAGTCATCCAGTGAATTGGGCGATACGCTGGAGACACTGCATCGTGAGGCGAAACGTGTCAAGATCGCGAAGTTGCATCGCTATACAGCGGCCGGCATGGAACAGGATGACTATGCCGCAGCACTGGAGAATCTGCTGCTCTTCAAGGACAACTATGAGGATAATTTTGAATTGTAACGATCGCTGCCGCCAGCACAACGAATGAAAGCATTTAAAAAGTTAAGAATAATCTAAAGACTTCGTTCATTTTTTCATTTATTTAAACTCATATCTGTTAATTGTATAAAATACAGCCATATTCAGCAACTCAAAGTCGCTTCAATACCTCACAAGAAATAAATTAACAAAAATCTAATAAATATATTAAATGCCATGAGCAGCAGCAGTTTTTCTTTGATGTCGGCAAAGAAAAGTTAAATCAAGAAGAACAAATAAAAGGATTTTTTGTCTATAGCGTAGAAAACAACAAAACAAATCAGGTACCTGTTTTAACATTTGTTTTTATTTGTTTACCTTGAACATTGTAGTTTATTGTCTAAACTCACAACGAAGCCGCCTGAAAATGTAAATTTATTAGAAGCAGCAGCCGCGCGCACTGATTGGCTGCCGGAAACGGAAGTGTACGCAGCAGAGTTGAATGTAAAATCAAGTAAAAATCGATTCTAATTTATTTGGGGCAAAAATGCTCATGAAAATATAAACCTCAACTACGCTAAGTGAAAACGCATTTCGGTAGGTAGAATTGCAGAAAACAAAAAGTAAGAGTAAGAGTGGTCGAACACATATAATGGCAAATTTTTACTACAATCATTTATTGTAATTTTAAGAGAGTACTTTACCGTTAACTCTCTCATATCTCTTTCTAAAATGTTCTTTGCGACTAATGTCATTAATTTCGCTGGAAATAGAGATAGCACAAATTGCATTCCACGCTAATTGTGTTTAGTGATTGATTTGTAATAATTGTTCAATTCAAAGATAAAGTTAATTGCCAAAATGGGTAGAGGTTTGCATTATACAGTGGTAAAAACGAATATAATATATGACATGCACAAAAATGGGAGAAAGCCTGCTGAAATCGCCGAAATAATAAAATGTTCAAGGAAAATGGTTTACAATGCGATTAAATTAGCAAACAATAACAGTATTTACTTAACTGAAAAGAAAGAACGAGCTCCAAAGAGCCGCAAAACTACTGTTTCGATAGATAGATCTATAGTTCGAAAGTGTAAAAAAGATCCGTTTAAGTCTTCACGTCAGATAATGACGGAAATAAATGAAGAATTTGACTTAGAAATATCTGACAGGTTGGTAAGAAGAATATTGAATGATGCGAAGCTCTTTGGACGGATTAGTAGAAAAAAGCCGCGTCTGTCAAAAAAATAAATATTAAGAAACTTATACATTTTGCAAAATTGAATAAGACAAAAGATCTCTCATTTTGGAAAAAGGTGCTTTGGAGTGATGAAACGAAGGTAAACAGAATTGGTCCAAATTGTAGAACAATTTGGACCTTTGGACCGCTTTTGATTTTATGCCAATATCGTGGACATTTATGCACGATAATTGGTTTGTGGAAGAATAAATTAGTGTTTTGGACTCAAAGACTTTGCTTTGCATAGAGTAGGCAAGGAATTCACGGAGGCTTTTGTAAAAAAACATGCCAAATTCTGTTTGAAAATCGAAACACAGATTTTTATTTGTGGTTTTTTCACTTTAGTTTCAGAAATTATATACTGCACTATATTATACTCTGTTACTATTTGCACTTTTTGTAACCCAATTTTTATATTTATTTAATTTACAAATAACAAAATTATTACCGACGCGAACACGTTTTCTCAACGAACAAGAAAAAACACGTACGCAGAAAATGCCGATCAACGAGTGTCAACTTTGCATACAAGAATAGAGGTGCAATAATACCTTTATTTACATTTAATTCATTTTTTGTTTGTTTTCAAACATCAGTATGTTTAAAATTGCCCTATACAGACATAGGTAGAAAATTCTTCTCAACGAGTGCCAGCTTCGTGTACAAAAAGAATGTTGCAAGAATACACTTATTTAAAAACAATTTCTTTTTTGTTTGTTTTTAAACATCAATATGTTCAAACGATGGCAAAAGAGGCGTAGGTATAAAATGCTGCACAACGTTGCCAACTTCGTCAGTCGATAAATTATCGAATTAAGACGAGCGTTGCGAACATACGTTGTATTTATATTTGATTAGCATTTTCTGTGTTTCGAAACATACACTAAGAAAAAAGTGACGTAATAAAATTAAATATAATCTATTTAAATTTAATTTAAATACTTTTGTAATAAAAAAGTAATACACTATACAAAAATATATTGGGCGCGTATTTAATTTCAAATTAAATAAAAAGTATTTAATTTTATTACGTATGCAATTAAATTCATTATTTCAAAAAAATTGTATTATAGAAATATTTTTAACATTATTAAAGTTTGTTTTTTGAAAGTAACCACGACAAAATTATGTAATACGTCCAACCTATAGAACCATCGTGAGTGATAAAAATGTTCGAAAAAAGTAAAAAAATAATAATTTTATCTTTTCCTAACCTTCTTTACATGAAATAAATAGTTTTAAAATTCCAATTGACAAGTTTATGATCTTCTGATTAAATTAAAACTTTATTATCTTAATAAAAAGTGATAAAAATATTTACATCAAATTTTATTACATACGTAATAAAGTTAAATAAAAGGTATTTACTTCAAATTTTATTACGTACGTAATAAATTTAAATAAAAAGTATTTATTTCAATTTTAAATAAAAAGTATTTCATTTAAATAATAAAGACAACGGGTGAAAAACGTGTCGAAAAGTATTTAAATTTATTACTATTTCATTTAATTTTATTACTTTTTTCCCTCAATGTAGTTTTAACCAAGTAAATTGCCAAGAAATAGTTTATTCAAATGCAATTAAAATTTTTTGTTGGTATTGTAACATATTTATGGTAAATTTGACATATTCTGCTGGACAATATAATAATGTTTACACGTGAGCAAAAATAAATTCAATTTTGATTATAATTTAATTACACTTCATTCCTAATACATGTATGGTAATTTCGTATTACTTTTTAATTACATTCAAACATGTTCAAATAAATCTTTTCTATTCGTTTATGTTACATTTTTTTCGTACGCACTCCTTAATTAAATTTCGAAAATTTTAAAAGAATAATAGTCACATTAAAATGTAGAGAAAAACCCATCCAACCAAAATATATTTCTACGATACAGTTTATAGTATAGCATATGATTATTAAAACTCAATCAACAACAATAATTATCTTAAATTAAAAAAAAACTCATACTAATGATGCAATATTTGCAATATTTATAAATTTGTTTATCAATGGGAGTTGCTTGAGTTTAAAATTTAATACATGAAAGTTTTAAAATACCTAATGCTCTTCTTTCGTATATTTTTACAATAGAATATATTTATAACTAGCTGGACCCGTGCACGACTCGTGCCAAGATTTTCTGAATTCAAAGATATGGATCGATTTTATTAATATAAAAATCATTTTATTATTTATATGAGGGGCCCGTGCTTAGCTGTTGAAATTTTTTTATTCATTTTATAAATGTGGTAACCAAATAATTCTCCGCCAAAACAACTTTTCTCAAAGACAATTTTTTCTCAGACTGCGCTTCTCCGCAGAATTATTCCCAGTAGAAATCTTCCCCGTAAAATCCACATAGAACGCTTTCTCGTAGAATTCTCAACGTAGAATTCATCCCGGTAGAATTGTTCCCGGTAGAATTCTTTCCCGTAGAATTCTTTCCCGTAGAATTCTTCCCCGTAGAGTTTTTCCCAGTAGAAGTTTTAGTGTGGTGGGTTTTAATGTAGTAAGTTTCGGTGTAGTGAGTTTAGATGTGGTGAATTTTGGAGTGGTGAGTTTAATTGTGGTTAGTTTTGGTGTGGTGAGTTTTTGTGTGTTTAGTTTTAGTGTGGTGAATTTGAGTGTGGTGAGTTTAAGTGTGGTGTTTTTAAGTGTGGTGAGTTTTAGTGTGGTCAATTATAAAGTGGTTGGTTTTAGTGTGGTGAATTTTATTGTGGTGAGTTTTAGTGTAGTGAATTTTAGGGTGGTGAGTTTTAGTGTGGTTAATTATAGTGTGGTGGGTTTTAGTGTGGTGAATTTTAGTGCGGTGAGTTTTAGTGTGGTAAGTTTTAGTGTATCGAAATTTGAGTGTAGTGTGTTTTAATGTGGTGAGTTTAAAAGTGGAGAATTTTAATGTGGTGAAATTTAAGTGTAGTGAGTTTTAGTGTGGTGAGTTTTAGTGTGGTGAAATTTTAGTGTGGTGAGTTTTAGTGTGGTCAATTTTTGTCTGTTGAATTTTTGTGTGGTGAGTTTTAGTGTGGTGAGTTTCAGTGTGGTGAGTTTTAGTGTGGTAAGTTTTCGTGTGGTGAGTTTTGGTATGGTGAGTTTAAATGTGGTGAGTTTTAGTGTTGTGAATTTTAGTGCGGTGAGTTTTAGTGTGGCGACTTTTGGGTATAGTGAGTTTTAGTGTGGTGAGTTTTAGTGTGATGAGTTTTAATGTGGAGAAATTTTAGTGTGGTGAGTTTTAGTGTGGTGAATTTTAGTGTTGTGAGTTTTATTGTGGTGAAATTTTAGTGTGGTGGGTTTTAGTGTGGTGATTTTTAGTGTGTTGAATTTTTGTGTGATGAGTTTAAGTGTGGTGTGTTTAAGTGTGGTGAGTTTAAGTGTGGTGAGTTTTAGTGTGGTGAGTTTTAGTGTGGTGAGTTTTAGTGTGGTGAGTTTTTGTGTGGTGAGTTGTAGTGTGGTGAGTTTTAGTGTGGTGAGTTTTAGTGTGGTGAGTTTTAGTGTGGTGAATTTTAGTGTGTTGAATTTTTGTGTCGTGAGTTTAAGTGTGGTGAGTTTTAGTGTGGTGAGTTTTAGTGTGGTGAGTTTAAGTGTGGTGAGTTTTAGTGTGGTGAGTTTTTGTGTGGTGAGTTTTAGTGTGGTGAGTTTTTCAGTGGTGAGTTTTAGTGTGGTGAGTTTTAGTGTGGTGAGTTTTAGTGTGGTGAATTTTAGTGTGGTGAATTATAGTGTGGTGGGTTTTAGTGTGGTTAATTTAAGGGTGAATTTTAGTGTGGTGAGTTTTAGTTTGGTTAGTTTTAGTGTGGTGAGTTTGTTTTTCTTTTTCTTTCCTTTTTTTGTTTTTCATTTAGTTTGGATTGTGGTTTTATGTGATTGGTTTTGTTTTTGTATTTTTGCTTTTGTTTTGTGTTGTGCTTTTGCTTTTATGTTTTTAATTTTTTTTTTTGTATTTGAGTTTTTTGTTTCATGTTCGTAGCTGGTGAAAGTGCCGAGTTATATCGTATTGAAAGTTTAGGTTGTATGGGAGGTGCCACGCCTCTTTGTCCAATCCCGCCCATATATAGCCTATCATTCCTTCCAGACCATACCGCATCTGTGGTAAAAATTTCAAGACAATCGGATCAGCCGTTTAGACGGAGAAGCGGAACAAACGTACAAACGAACAAACAGATTTATTATATTAATAGGATTAGAGATGAGAAAATGCAAGAATAATACATGATAGTCTTGTTCATACCGAGTCGAAGTGGTTCTTGCATTGGCAGGTCGATTTATTTCTTGTTCTAGCACGCTTATTCAACACTCAAGCGACAAGAGTCTTGCATTTCTGGCAAATTTTTAAGATCCAAATTAAATGCAAAAAAAAATGTTCCCGCTTTTTCAATCGTTCTTACAGTACAAGTCTTGTATTTGCATCGGAAGGTTCATCTTTCCTAATATTCTACAAATTCATAGACAAAATTTAAATTTAAAAAGTCCAAAATCCTTGAATAGAATACAATTATTTCTCAGTTGGCATTTTGTACTACTTCGCATTAGAATGCACAACGTCTGCTCTATTTTCGTTGTAGATTTCTACAAAATTAGCACAAATTCGTTGCGTATTTGCAAACGTTGTAACGAATTGCTAAAATTTAATAACTTGCACAAACTGTCGGCCTACAAAGCGTCGCTTTTCCGTTCTTCTCATTATCCGTCGATCTGTTTTTTTCTCGTTTTTTTATTTTTTTTTCCTTTTTTGTCATACACAGCATGCCAAACAAAGTAACGTAACGCCATCTTTCGGGCGCTTTTAGCACCTAATTTCGGTGAGTTTACACTTCATTTATGTAGAATGTGCGGGACACGTCTTTGGGCCACCCGTCGACGTCCTTGTGTGAAATGTAGTCGGCGGAAATGTTAAGTGATACGGTCGCCCGTTTGGTCGTTCATTCGCTGTAAAGCGGAACAGGAAGTCGACAAAAGGACGAGCACAATTCTATGTGCTGGTGAATGTGTGGGTTTGTGCATGACGAGAAAAGAAAATTAATATTCTGTGCAAACAACTGCAATTATGTAATACGCTGCTTGTGACTACAGCATATTAAAGTCGTTAGTTTGAGCCTGTTTTCTTTTTTTTTTGTATTTTGTAGCAAAGATTTAATTGTTTTTCTGTTAAAAGAGATTAGGGCTTATGTATCTTTATCACTGCTTGAAATTTAATTAATTAAAAATTCAGTTTTTTACTTAAAATATATTTTTTTTCACTAGAAATTCACTAAAATTTAAATTTTTCACTAAAAATTTAATTTTTCACTAAAGATTCAATTTTTCACTATAAATTAAATTTTTCACTAGAAATTAAAATTTTCACTAAAAATTAAATTTTTCACTAAAGATTAAATTTTTCACTAAAAATTAAATTTTTCACTAAAAATTAAATTTTTCACTAAAAATTAAATTTTTCACTAACAATTAAATTTTTCACTAAAAATTAAAATTTTCACTAAAAATGAAATTTTTCACTAAAAATTAAATTTTTCACTAAAAATTAAATTTTTCATTAAAAATTAAATTTTTCTTTAAAAATTAAATTTTTCATTAAAAATACAAATTTTGTATGAAAAATTCAAATTTAACTAAAAAAAATCAAAATTTCACTAAAAAAAAATCAATTTTTCACTAAAAATTCAATTAAAAAAAAAACAATTTTTAACAAATAAATCAATTTTTCAATTAAAAATTAAATTTTCACTTAAAATGAAATATTTCACTAAAAATTAAATATTTCATTAAAAGTTCACTGAACATTTTTTTTTAATTTAAATTAAATTTTCAATTAAAATTAAAATTTATAAAAAAAAAAATTATCACATAAAAATTAATTTTTAATATTATTTAAATTCAATTTTTGACTAAAAATTAAATATTCAACTCAAAATTTAATGTTCAGTTAACAATTCTAATTTTAAAAACAAATTAAATTTTTCATATAAAATTAATTTTTTCATTAAAAATTAATATTTTCATTAAAAATAAAATTTTTCATTATACATTAAATTTTCAAATAAAAATTAAATATTCAATTGAAAATATTTGTTCACTAAAAATTTAGTTTTCAATTAAAAACTAAATTTTCAATTAAAAATTAAGTTTTCAATTAAATTTTTTATTTAATTGAAAAAATTAATTTTTCATATAAAATTAAATTTTTCACTAAAAATTCAAATTTTCACTAAAAATTAAAACTTTCACTAAAAATTCAAATTTTAACTAAAAATTCAAATTTTAACTAAAAATTCAAATTTTAACTAAAAATTCAAATTTTAAAATTTTTAAGAATAATTCCAATTGTTTACTAAATATTCAATTTTTCACTAAAAATTCAAATTTTCACTAAAATTTCAAAATTTTCACTAAAAATTTAAACTTTCACTAAAAATTCAAATTTTCATTAACAATAAAATTTTTACTTAAAATTAAATTTTGCTCTAAAATTCAATTCTTTTATTAAAAATTATTTTTCAAGTTTACTAATTCTACTTAGTATCCTTTTTTTAAATCACAAAAAATTATATTTTCTCGGTGTACTTGAAGAATTTATTTTTGGTACTTTCTAAATTTTCTTTTATATTTTGCATAATTTTTTCAAATTCGCTGCATGTTACCTAATCCTTTTTCAACATTTTTTATGCATGCACAGCGCGCGACAATTTCCTTTTCCGCATGATATTAAATTAGCAATGGCTATGTAGTACCCAAAAAATGCAGAAAAAAAACCTAGTGTTTTACGTGTCCATCGCTGACTCGTTGCTAAGAAATGCAAATCAGGTATCTGCCGTCAAGTGTTGCATAGAAAAGCGGCTAATAATGCCAGTGACTTGGTTTTATTTTCGTTATTTATGCAATTAATTTGCAGCTTATTATGCAAAAGCCTCGAGAATCCGCTGCGACTAAAATTTAATGTTGCTACAAGATGCTGGCGCAATTTTGAATTTTCGTTAAATATAAAATTTTCATATTCTAAAATTGAAATTAAGTGATTTTGCTGTTCTTCTGACCCTTCCAAAAAATTATTATTGTACATAAATGAAAGACGTGCTTTCAACTGCTGCATGTTTCGACTTCACGCACGTACCACAAATTTAAACCTTTATCAGGGGTTCGATAAACAAACGTAATTATTAACATCATAATAAAAAAAAGAGGTGGCGAAAAAAAAACTGAAAAAAAAAACCGATTTTCACATTGCGGTAAACAACGCGTGCGAGGCCAAAGTCCATAAAACTGTGATTTACTCATGCTTAGATTTCAATTATCGAACGAACGAACGCAGCACGCTTTATAGGCCATAATTTTGGGTTGAAAAAAATGGTAAAGTGAGATTTTTGAAAGGCTGTGTAGATGTTAAAAATAAAACACAGTTTGAGTGTTTATTTCAAAAAACGCCTATTTAAATAAAGGTTCTACTTGGCATGCCCTCGAAACGTGAGCAAAAGTTTGCAATGCCTGGGCACAGCCTGTTTTTATCAACAGGAAGCTATACATTCTCGAAATGCTTAGATTAAATGAGGCCCAACATTTGCGCTATGTAAATAGTTTAACATTAATATTAATTGAATATTAATTGATTTAAGTGAATTCTATATTCTGAATGCTGTATTCTACAAAGGTCAAGTTCATTTGGTTTCATTTTCATACTGTGACTAACATAATTGGGACACTTTAAATCCATTTTAATTGATTTAAATAGACTATCGTAATCTTGTGGATGCCTGCAAATCAATTAATGTTCGCTCATTACTATAATGCAGCATCGCTCAGTCTGGCAACACCTTAATCCACATCGATTAAGCGCAAATTAGCAGCTAATTAGAGACACGGGGCACCGAGGTGCTCATGTGTTTGTTTGTGTAGGTGGTTGACATACATACAACGATAAATAAGCAAACAAGAACAACAGGTGGCGAAGCCTTTGAGCATAAGTGATGAACTTGAACCCTATTCGCACGAAAGTGATCAAGCGTGAGGGCATCATGTAACGCGATAATGTTGTGGCTTATTTAAAGCGTTTTATTGCACAATTAAATGATGGCAAAATAAATGGTTTGAATTATTTTAAAGGAATCGGAATCGGTACCGGAACTGTTTCGATTTTTGAAACCGGAATCGGAACCGTTATTCAAAAAATGTGTGGAATCGGAACTCACACTTTTTTTTTTAGTTGCAACCGGAAATGGTACCGGAACGTTATATTTAAAATCTTGGAATCAGAACCAAAACCGATATTCTAAAGGGTTTTATTCCCTGTCAGGGACCGTAAATAATCTGAAGCGTTTTGATTCGTCCAGAATCAGAACCGTTATTAAAAAAATGTGTGGTACCGGAATCGGAACCAGAACCAGAACCAGAACCGCTATATTAAAATATACGGTAAAATAAACGTTTTGAATTATTTTAAAAGAACCGGAATCGGTACCGGACTGTTTCGATTTTTGGAACCGGAAACCGAAACGTTAGGTATTCAAAAAATGTGTGGAATCGGATTCGGAACTCACATATTTTGTTTTAGTTGGAATCGGAAATGGAACCGAAATCGCTATTTTAAAAATCTTGGAACCAGAACCCAAACCGATATTCCAAAGGGTTTTGTCCCTGTCAGGTGCCGTAAAGAATCGGAACCATTTTGATTCGTTCGGAATCAGAACCGTTATTAAAAAAAATGTGTGGTACCGGAATCGATATATTAAAAAAAAAATCTTGAAACCAAAACCGCAACCAATATTCCAAAAGGTTTTAAGTCTGAATCACACGATTGAATAAACAATCAACTTTTGAATCAATCTTCAAAACAATTTCAAAAAGTCGTGAAATGATTTGCAGGGAATTTGAAAAATAATCAAAAAAATCAGAGAATGAATCAAACGATTGAATAAACAATCAACTTTTAAATCAATTTTCAAAAAATTTTAATATCAATCGTGTGATTTCTTCATTTTCCATGAAAAAATTGTGCAATCACACGATTGATATTTAAATTATCTGAAAATTGATTCAAAAGTTGATTCTTTATTCCATCGTGTGAATCAGGCTTTAGTCTCTAATTTTTTAGATTATTTTTCAAATTCCCGATACTACAAATTTTGACTATAAAACAAAAAATATTTTAATATTGAATTGTGTTGTGTGTGCTCTTTAGATTTTTGTCAAAAAAACATTTTCTGAACAAACAAAAATTTGTTTAACGAAAAGAAAACTTTGTCGATAACAATATTTTAGAAAGTTTAATTTTTATTCAAAAACTTATCGTTTTCATATCATTATAGATTATCGAAACCACAATTTGTTCCTATAATGATAACATTTAATTTGGTGGATATTTGAGATATGTAATCAAAAAGAAAATAATATTATTTTCTTTCTATTTTCTTTAATCAAAACTTTCTTTATAGTTTAATGACGCTTTTACAACATAGTTTTCTATTTTTTTATTTTATCTTTTTAAATACAAAACATGTAATCAAAAAATTTAATTCAAAACCCTTAATTAATATCATTTTTAAATTGATTTTTATTAACTTTGACAGAATGTCACTTGTCCTCTCCGTACATTTTACAGTTTTCAATTCAACAAAGTTTTGCTGTGGTACTTTTAATCACTAATGAATTAATTCTGAAACAAGAAACTTTGTCTATGCAAAATGTGCAGTTAATTTGTGGCATGCAAGGTTTGGTCGAATGCAGGCATTTGTCAAAAACACTTTAACGACCTGTTTAGAGTTACAATGACTGAAATTGACAGTTAAACTAGATGTCCGTAAATTGTGGCAGTTAATTATGTAGGTCACAGCATAGGTATTCCACAAATCTAATTATTTAATTAAGGTTTTTTATTTATATTTTTTAAGTATTCTTAATATAATTTATTCGCTATATATTGATGATATCTCAAGAGCTCATACTCATTTTTGTTTTGATACCCCAGACAAAAGGCAAGGTCGAGGCAGCTTAGAAAACATTTTGTCGACATATTTCCAACAGACCAAAGCGGAGTTTGTATCGCAAGCTGTCTGTTTTCTGTCAATTCCCAAAATATGCCGTGAATATACCATTAAAATTCCACAAAATTTTATAACCAGCCCGAGACAAAATGTCTATAATTTTTCGGGCATATTTCTGGCAAACGCACAGCTAAATGGAATATTTTAGAAAGTGATTAAATAAAGTGACTAAAACTCTCGTGGTATTATTTCATCAGTCTTGGACCGTTCTAATTCGAAAAATAGAAAATCTTGTCATGATAAAAGGGCAAATCTTTTCGTTGTTTTACCATAACTTTTTACTGCTTGTTTTTAGAGCACCTATCGATCTGCATCATTAATTAAAAATAATTTGCTTAACATTTTGTCCTGCTAATAACAAATGACAATTTAATGTTTAGCAAAATATTTTTAAATAATACTGCATAACGATAGGTGCTTTGAAAACAAACAATAAATGCCTTTACGCCACTATTTTATCTTGTATCAATAAAAAATTATGGCGAAAAAACGAAAAGATTCGCCCTTTTGGGTTGACAAGATTTGAAATTTTTCCAATTTCTGCGTTTTTTTGCTATAATTTTGTATTGGTTCAAGATAAAATAGTGGTGTAAAAGTATTAATTGTTTGTTTTTAAAGCACCTATCGATTGGCATCATTATTTAAATATATTTTGTCAAAAAAATTTCTGCAAATAACAAATGACAATGTTTGGAGAAATATTTTTGAATAATGATGCTGATCGATAGGTGCTTTAAAAACAAACATTTAATGCCTTAAGATTACTATTTTATCTTGCGCTTATAAAAACTTATAGATTAAAAAACAAAAATATTTGTGTTTTGGTCAGGATATAGCCTCACAAAATCCGTTTTTATAATTCAGTCAGTTGTCCAAATCCAAAGATATTTTCAACACGTTATGATAATTGATTAATAAACCAAAATAATAGAAAAAATAAAAAAAATCTAAAATTTGGTAATTTTTAAAGCACTTCAAACTTTAAAATTCAGTCAGTTGTCCAAATCCAAAGATATTTTAAACATGTTATGATATTTGATGAATAAACCAAAATAATAGAAAAAATAAAAAAAAAAATCTAAATTTTGGTAATTTTTAAAGCACTTCAAACTTTAACATTTGATTTCACAACATTTTTAAAAATGCACATTCGCCCCTTTGACATGACAGTAACGATATGAAGTCGGAAAGAAATAAAATGAACTCTTATAGAAAAAATAAAAATTCAAAACTAAATTTGAACTAACATTTATATTTAAAGTAACAATTTATATTTGGAAAAAAAATCATTTTTGGAACACAAAATTTATAGTTTAAGTAAAAGTTGAATAATATAAAAAAACTAGCTGGACCCGTGCACGACTCGTGCCACGATTTTGTAAATGCAATGATATAGAGCGATTTTATTAATATAAAAAAATATATATTATTTATATCACGACTTCGTGCTTCGCTGTGGAAGTTTTTTTATTGGTTTTATAAATGTAGTAACCAAATGATAATTCTCCGCCAAAACAACTTTTCTCAGAGACAATTATTTCTGCGCTTCCCCGTAGAATATTTCGTCCTAGATTTCTTCCCAGTACAATTCTTCCATGTAAAATTCTTCCCCATAGAACGCTTTCCCGTAGAATTCTTCCCGGTAGAGATTTTCCCGTAGAACTCATCCCGGTAGAATTCTTCCCGGTAGAAATCTTCCCGTAGAAATCCCGGTAGAATTGTTCCCGGTAGAATTTTTCCCGTAGAATTCTTCCCCGTAGAGTTTTTCACAGTGGAAATTTTAGTGTGGTGAGTTTTAATGTGGTGAGTTTCAGTGTGGTGAGTTTTAGTGTGGTGAGTTTTAGTGTGGTGAATTTTAGTGTGGTGAGTTTCAGAGAGGTGAATTTTGTTATGGTGAGTTTAGGTGTGGTGAATTTTAGTGTGTTGAGTTTTAGTGTGGTGAATTTTAGTGTGGTGAATTTCAGTGTGGTGAGTTTTAATGTGGTGTGGTTGCTTTTGTTTTTTTTGTTTGTATTTGAGTTTTTTTTGTTTTATCTTTTTAGCTTGTGTATGTGCTGAGTTATGTCGTTTTGAAAGTTTAGGTTGTATGGGAGGTACCCCTTTGTCCAATCCCGTCCATATATAGCCTATGACACCCTCCTGTGGAAAAATTTCAGTTAAATCGGTTCAGCGGTTTAGACGTGATGCTGGAACAAACAGAGAGACAGACAGAAATTTAACAAAAAATTAAAAAAAATCATATTTTAACTAAAAATTCGGGTTGGGTACAAAATTCTGTCTGACTAAAATTCTGTTTTCCAAAATTCTGTTTTTCCAAAATTCTGTTTTACAAAATTCTGTCTATAAAAATTCTGGTTTTTTGAAATTTGTTATTGTTCATGAGATATGAAAAAAATACTATTATTCTGGATATAAATAAAAACCAGAATTTTGTGAAACATAATTTTGTGAAACAAAATTTTGAAAAACAGAATTTTGGAAACCAGAATTTTGTACAACAGAATTTTGTAAAACGGAATTTTGTGAAACTGAATTTTAGTCAGACAGAATTTTGTACCCAACCCGAAGGGGATTTCTTTAATATGGGGTAAATATATGAATTTATTTTCAGAGCAATAGTATTTTTTTCATATCTCATGAACAATAACAAATTTCAAAAAACCAGTATTTTTATAGACAGAATTTTATTAAAAACAAAATTTTGTTAAACAGAATTTTTGGAAAACAGAATTATAAAATAATTATTTGAACTAAAAATTCATATTTGAATTAAAAATAGATAGTTAAACTAAAATTAATTTTTGAACTATAATTTAATTTTCGTAAATTTCAATTCGATCGGTTTTAATTTTAACCGAATTCAAACGTTTATGTTCTGCGAAACAAATTCAGTTCACACTTTATTGTCAACTACTTGAATTGCGATCAAAAGTGAATTTCAGAACCATTCTGATAATAAAAATATTATAAATTGCCTAAAATATACGTAAATCTCATCATAATTTCGACATAAAATTCTGTATGTCCTTCGCGTGTAAAACTTCTGCAATGACTGCTGAGTCACTGACTTTTTCTGCCTGGAAAGACTACGAACTGCTGCTACTCATTCCAGAGTTGGCATTTTTCGGATAACTTGCGCAGTAGCCAGCATCGAATTTCTCCGCTTTTACACAATGGAGGTGGAGCAATAACTGTTTTTTTATTGTTCGTTCTTGCACAACTGTCACACAGTGGGCAACAACAAAAAATCAAAGAATTTTACAATTTTCATCATTTTTTTTCACTCACGCTGCACTAAGTACGTTGCAAAGGCGACAAAACTTAGATAAGTTTTTGAGTTGAACATAAAAAAATATGTAAACTCAGAAGTGCAGAATATAAGTTGGGTGGGGGTAGGAATATGAACTGCTTGGATAGTGTGTCAATGCCGTTCATTGCTGTTACTGATGTCGTGGGTGGTCGTTTCAAGGGAAGAGGATTTGACGGAGGCTTAAAGGACGCAGAATGGGGAGGAAATTGTGACGTTGTCGAGGTTCCGTTGCATTCAGTGCAAGAAATGAGCGCAATAAATGTAATTAATTGTGGCATCTTTTTTTATTTTGTTTCGCTTTTTGTGTATTTTTCATTAATTATTATATGCTTTGCATTTATTTCTTGTTTTTTTGTAGAAGGTTGGGTGGAATGTTTTAGTTTTATTTTTGGGCTACCATAATGCTGTGAAAATGGGTTACATTGTTTCAAATGGTAAATAATATTATGAGAATTTCAAATTGCCACGTTGAGCAGGTTTGCATTGCAATGACCTTGAACTTGAAAATAAATTTACAATTTAAAAGTACTGTAAATATTTTTCATATTTCAGAATATTTTAAAATCTTTCACATAAATATAGAAATATAGAAAAATTTGGTTTTCAAAACTTTTTTCTTCAAATGAAATTTCACTCATAATTTTAGTAAAAATTCAAATATTCACTGAAATTTCAAATTTTTACTAAAAATTCAAATTTTCACTAAAAATTCAAATATTCACTAAAAATTCAAATTTTCACTAAAAATTCAAATTTTTACTAAAAATTCAAATTTTCACTAAAAATCAAATTTTCACTAAAAATCAAATTTTCACGTAAAATGTAATTTTTCACTAAAAATTCAAATTTTCATTCAAAATATTCAATAAAATTTCAAATGTTCACTAAGAATTTAAATTTTCACTTAAAATTCAAATTTTCATTAAAAATTCAAATTTTCACTTAAAATTCAAATTTTCATTAAAAATTCCAATCTTCACTAAAAATTCAATTTTCACTAAAAAGTAAATTTTTACTAAAAATTCAATTTTTACTAAAAATTTCATTTTTCACTAAAAATTCAATTTTTCACTAAAAATTCAAATTTTCACTAAAAATTCAAATTTTCACTAAAAATTCAAATTTTCACTAAAAATTCAAATTTTAACTAAAAATTCAAATTTTCACTGAAATTTCAAATTTTTACTAAAAATTCAAATTTTCACTAAAAATTCAAAGTTTCACTAAAAATTCAAATTTTCACTAAAAATTCAAATTTTCACTCAAAATTCAAAATTTCACAAAAATTTAAATTTTCACTCAAAATTCAAAATTTCACAAAAATTTAAATTTTCATTCTAAATCAAAATTTTCACTAATAAAATTTAAAATATTCAATAAAATTTCAAATTTTCACTAAAAATTCAAATTTTCACTAAAAATTCAAATTTTCACTTAAAATTCAAATTTTCATTAAAAATACCAATAAAAAATTTTTCACTAAAAATTCAATTTTTCACTAAATGTTCAATTTTTACTAAAAATTCAAATTTTCACTAAAAATTCATTTTTCACTAAAAATTCAAATTATTCAAATTTTCACTAAAAGTTCAAATTTTCACAAAAATTCAAATTTTCACTAAAAATTCTATTTTTCACTAAACAATTTTTCACTAAAAATTCAAATTTTCACTTAAAATTCAAATTTTCATTAAAAATACCAATTTTCACTAAAAATTTAATTTTTCACTAAAAATTTAATATTTCACTAAAAATTCAAATTTTCACTAAAAATTCAAATTTTCACTAAAAATTCAAATTTTCACTTAAAATTCAAATTTTCACTTAAAATTAAAATGTTCACTTAAAATTCAAATTTTCACTAAAAATTCCAATTTTCACTAAAAATTCAATTTTTACTAAAAATTCAATTTTTTCTAAAAATTCAATTTTTACTAAAAATTCAATTTTTACTAAAAATTCAGTTTTTACTAAAAATTTAATTTTTACTAAAAATTCTATTTTTAACTATAAAGTCAATTTGTCACTATAAAGTCAATTTGTCACTAAAAATACAATTTTTCACTAAAAATTCAATTTTTCACTAAATGTTCAATTTTTACTAAAAATTCAAATTTTCACTAAAAATTCATTTTTCACTAAAAATTCAAATTATTCAAATTTTCACTAAAAGTTCAAATTTTCACTAAAAATTCTATTTTTCACTAAACAATTTTTCACTAAAAATTCAAATTTTCACTAAAAATTCAAATTTTCACTAAAAATTCAAATTTTCTCTAAAAAATCAAATTTTCACTAAATAATCAAATTTTCACAAAAAATTCAAATTTTCGCTAAAAATTCAAAATTTAAATTGAAATTTTCACTAAAAATTCAAATTCTCACTGAAATTTCAAATTTTGACATAAATTAAAATTTTCAATAAAATTTCAAATTTTCACTTTAATTTCAAATTTTCACTAAAAAATACAATATTTTTACTAAAAATTAAAATTTTCGCTAAAAATTCAAATTTTCATTAAAATTAAATTTTTTACGAAAATATAAATTTTACACACTTTTCACTAAAAATTCAATGTTTCACTAAAAACCACAAATTTGATTGAAAAATTATATTTTATGTGAAAAATGTTTTAGTGGCAAATTTAGTTTTTAGCGATAAATTGAATGTTGTGTGAAAAATTATACATTTTGAGTGATAAATAAAATTTTGAGTAAAAATAAAATTGTGAATGATAAATAAAATATGGAGTGAAAAATACCATTTTGAATGAAAAATACCATTTTGAGTGAAAAATACAATTTTGAATGAAAAATACCATTTTGAGTGAAAAATACCATTTTGAGTGAAAAATACCGTTTTGAGTGAAAAATACCATTTTGAGTGAAAAATATTGTTTTGATTGAAAAATATCGTTTTGATTGAATAAAATACGATTTTGCGTGAAAAGTACTATTTTGAATGAAAAATACCATTTTGAGTGAAAAATAACATTTTGAATGGAAAGTACCATTTTGAGTGAAAAATACCATTTTGAGTGAAAAATACCATTTTGAGTGAAAAATGCCATTTTGAGTGAAAAATACCATTTTGAGAGAAAAAATATCGTTTTGAGTGAAACAAATACCATTTTGAATGAAAAGTACCATTTTGAATGAAAAATACCTTTTTGAGTAAAAAATACCATTTAGAGTACATATTTTTTTTTCACTTAAAATGTTAATTTTAGAAAAAATTCAATGTTTAACAATAAATTAAAATATTCATTAAAAAATTTTCAATTTTTTTTATTAAAATAAATTTATTAAATGTAATTCCAAAAATCAATTTATTTATTAATTAAAGAAATCAATACTAAAAAATATAATTAAAAAAAAACAAAGTTTCCGTATTTGTTGACTTCTATGCTTAATTGAATATTTCGCCAGCGTAATTAAGACGGATGCATTTTGCATCGTCAGCCACTGCCAAAAACACCCACAAACCATAATCAAATCGTAGACAAACAGCATACTTGGCAGAGCGAACACACAAAGCGACAAAACATTTCACTTTCTCCCTAGTTAAGTCAAACCATTTAAGCCGTTTGCGGGCGCATTGCCAAATTCGAGAGATTAACATGTCCGATAAGAGTCCGTTTAATGCCTGCTAATTTGTGATAACATGCTAAACAGTTAATGCAATAATATCGACAGACACCAACAACTGAAGCAACAACAATAACAACTGTTCTAACAATAATTACAACAACAACAAACAATTTGTTGTATAACAAGCAAACAGTTTTGTTTTGGTCAGCAGGCAAAACACAGAAGTACCGACGGACGAACAAACAAAAACAACCGAAAACTGTCTGCTTAGGGCGAATATCCTTTAATATCCTTTAATCCGGTGTCATGTTTTGTTCTTCCTGTTCTTGTTGTTGTTGTTGTTGGCAAATTGACCGTACAGTCTAAGCCATCCTTGGAGACTTTGGACCAGACACACAGAGATAGATAGATAGATGGAGAGAGGTAAAGAGAGAGACAAACTCAGAGACAAATTGCATTTCGCAAAATTGGCTGGTCAAACTTTTCGCCAATATGGGCAACACTTAAAGTTATAATTGTTGATTGTATTTTTTATTTTATTCTGTTTTATTTTTTTCGGTTCAACTTCAACTCAATTCAAACTAATGAATCTGCACTGTGAATAGAGATTTTAATGTGTTTTGAGAGTCAAAGATTAGTTTTTGTTAAATTAGAAACTTTTTTAAAAGTAAAAAACTTTAAACTTCAATTTATCAGTGGCTTCTTTTGATAACAAAAATATATTTGATACAATATTTGTGTATTTTTTCTAAAATAAAAACTTTACCTTAAAATTTCTTTTTCTATGTGAAATTTTATTGTTCACTGAAATTCAATTTTTTCATTCAAAATTTTATTTGTTTTTTAGTGAAAATTTTCATTTTTTAGTGAAAAAATATTTAATTTTTATCAAAAAAAAAAAAGAAAATTTTTCACTCAAAACATAATTTTTCACTCGAAATTCAATTTTTAGTGGAAAAATGAATTTTTGTGAAAATTTGATTTTTTCAGTCAAAATTCAAAAATATTAAATTCATTTTTTTACTCAAAATTAAATCTTTCCGTCAAAAATATTTTTTTTTAATCAAAATTAAAATTTTCACTCAAAATAAAATGTTTCACTCAAAATTAATTTTTCCACTCTAAATTAAATTTTTCACTCAAAATTAAATTTTTCTAAATACATTTTTTTTATACTCAAAATTTCACTCAAAATTAAAATGTCTATATAAATTTTTTTTTTCCTCTGAATCTAAATTTTGTTTTTTTTTTACTCTAAAATGAATTTTCACTCAAAAATGTATTTTCAATAAAAAGTGGTATTTTACACTTTAAATGGTATTTTCACTCTAAATAATTAAATTTTTTACTCAAAAATCAATTTTTCACTCAAAATTAAATTTTTGACTCAAAATTCAATTTTTCACTCAAAATTTAATTTTTCACTCAAAATTCAATTTTTCACTCAAAATTTAATTTTTCACTCAAAATTCAATTTTCACTCAAAATTAAATTTTTACTCATTATTATTTTTTCATTTAAAATTATTTTTTTTTTGCTCAAAATCGTATTTTCACTCAAAAATATATTCTTCACACAAGGTGGTATTTTCATGCAATGTTGTATATTATATTTAAAATTGCATTTTTACTAAAAATTATATTTGTATTTTGACTCAAAATTCATTATTTCGTTCAAAATTTATTTTTTTTAAACAAAAATCGCTTAAAGTTATATTTTTCAATTCGAATTGCATTTGAATTCAAAATTATAAAATGAAATGTTCACTGAAAATTAAAATATAAATGAAATATTAACTGAAAAATCGATTTTCTCTAAAAGTTCTCCCCAAAAACTTAATTTTTTTATTACAAGTCTGAAGAACCAAAAATCCCTCTATTCTCAAACACATTAAAGTTAAGTAACAAGTCTAACACGGAATAGAATGATAACGCATAAAAATGAATGCGCCATTTTGCAGCTTAAATAAAATAGCAAAACTGAAAATACAAAATCCATAAAAACATGCAACGCATAATGATAGAAAAGATAATGAAATTGCAGTTAAAAGTAAAATTTGGTAAAATTTTGCAAAAAGATATAAAAGACCAAATAAAAATCTATTCATTATATTCGAATAGTTCTAAAAGTGCTTATTACATACTCCGAAAATGTGAACAACTAAAACTGGTTGTGCGTTGTCAGAAACATTGTCGCGACGCCTTAAAGTATGCAATGCCTTTTTGAAGTAATAAAAAAGCGTTCTTTTGCTGCTCTTGTCACCATGCATCGTTTGTCCATCGTCCTGTTGACCGCATAAATTTGTCAAGCGTATGTGTTGCATACTTTGCGGCTGCTGAACATGGCCAACATTTCACAGTTTCAACTTCAACAATTTATCGTTTATTTGATTGACACGAAACAGGCAAAAGGCTTAGCACTTAAATTGCATTAAAAATTTGGAGTTGAATCGAATTGAGTAGAACATTAAACGAAAACAGCCGGAAAAACATTGGTCCAAATTAAAACTGGAAAATTCCCGGCGGATCTGTTGCTCCATATGCGTTATAATTACTTTGAGCAAAGATAAACAAACCGAAGGAAGTTCTTTTTATGCCTTATAGAAATTTTTAGAAATGATGATGTCACAAAAAATGTAAAAAAATATTTTTAAATATTCAGTGAAAATTGTGAGTTTTGGGTGAAAAATTAATTTTGTGTGAAAATTGAATTTTGAGAGAAAAATGAATTTTGAGTAAAAATAGGATTTAAAGTGAAAATTTAATTTTCAGTGAAAATTTGAGTTTTGACTGAAAAATTGAATTTGAGTGGAAAATTTAATTTTGAGTAAAAATTGAAATTCAGTGTTAAGTTGAATTTTGAGTGAAAAATTAATTTTTTTAGTGAAAAATAGAATTTTTAGTAAAAATTTAATTTTGAATGAAAAATTTAATTTTACTGAAAAATTTAATGTTGAGTGAAAAATTGAGTGAAAAATAGAATTTTGAATGAAAAATTGAATTTTTAATGGAAAAATTGAATTTTGAGTGAAAAATTGAATTTTTAGTGAAAAATTGAATTTTTAGTGAAAATTTGAATTTTGAGTAAAAAAGTTAATTTTTAGTGAAACATATAATTTTGAGTGCAAAATTTAATTTTGTGTGAAAATTGAATTTTTAGTGAAAATTGAGTTTTAACATAAAAATTGAATTTGGAGTGAAAAATTTAATTTTATGTGTAATATTGATTTTTGAGTGATAAATTGAATTTTGAGTGAAAAATTGAATTTTGAGTGAAAAATTGAATTTTGAGTGAAAAATTGAATTTTGAGTGAAAATTGAATTTTGAGTAAAAAATTAAATTTTGAGTGAAAAATTGAATTTTGAGTGAAAAATTTAATTTTGAGTGAAAAAATGGTTTTTGAGTGAAAAATTGAATTTTGAGTGAAAATTTGATTTTTGATTGAAAATTTGAATTTTTAGTGAAAATTGAAATTTGAGTGAAAAATTGAATTTTGAGTGACAAATTGAAAATTGAGTGTAAAATTGAATTTTGAGTGAAAATTTGAGTTTTAACTGAAAAATTGAATTTTGAGTGAAAAATTTAATTTTGAGTGAAAATTTTAATTTTGAGTGACAAATTGAAATTTGAGTGTAAAATTGAATTTTGTATTGAAAAATGGAATTTTGACTGAAAAATTGAATTTTAAGTGAAAAATAGAATTTTGAGTGAAAAATAGAATTTTGAGTGATAAATTGAATTTTAAGTCAAAAATAGAATTTTGAGTGAAAAATTGAAGTTTGAGTAAAAAATTTAATTTTGAGTGACAAACTGAATTTTGAGTGAAAAATTAAATTGTTAGTAAAAATTTTAATTTGAGTGAAAAATAGTTTTTTTTTTTTAATAATAAATTGAGTTTTTAGTGAAAAATTCAATTTTAAGTAAATATTTGAATTTGAGTGATAAATTTAATTTTTAGTGAAAGCTAAAATAAGATTCTTATAAAATGTATAGTGATGTATTGAATTTATTAAATTTTTAGTAAAATTCATTGATATAGAGAAATTGATATGTTTTACTAAAAAAATATTTTTAATTAAAAGTTTAACATTAACAGTGGAAAGAGTGGAAAGGTAATATTCCACTCTACGGTTTTACATCGATAACTTCATACTGCAGCCATTTCTATAATTCCTACTGACCCAGACTGATTCATATTATTAATTTTCTTCGCATCGCACACATTGCCCTCCACTGAGGCATGTTGTAAATATATCGAGCCGTATAATCGAAGTTATAGCCAATACATGCGCCGCCGTACTCTGGGGAGGTCAGAAAGTGCGTAGGCCAATTTAGAATAAGTCTGTCGGTCTTCTGTGGTTCTTGTTGTTGTTATTCTACTTGTTGTTTCAATTCGAGTAGATGTTGTTGTTTTTGTACTTGGCTTGTGACCGGCATTATAAGAAAAGAACCCTTATCGTTCTCGTTGGCACCACAAGACCTATTTGTAATTCCAGGCATGTATTGTTCAATTGCAACAACGACAACAATATAAGAACAATATAAGGACAATATAAGGACTTTAAGGATTACAACAACAACAGCATTATCGAGTTAAGACAGTGAAGAAGACATTCAGATTGAACGAACGAACGAAACTCTTAGATCCCCGGCGTGTTGTAATTAAATTATGCGTCAAGTGTTCGTCGTCGTCCTCGTCGTCGTCGTCATCGTCCTCGATGCGGTGTCGCATCCTTTGTTCTGTTTCTGTAATTTCGCCACTGCCATCTGGCAGAAGTTGAGTGAATTAAGGTGACAGAGTCACACAGCATGCCAAGTGGTTCAAATTTTTTGTAGGATTTTCATGTTCAACAAATCCTTGTTTCGACTTTAAACGACATTGAGCTTAATTGCTTATTTAGTGAGGGGTATTCAAAGATTTATATTAAATTTTGAAAATAAGTTGGACATACTGTGAGTTATTTAGAAAACGAGTTGGGTGAAATACACCACAATAAATCCACCATACAAAATAGATGCAAAAAAGATGCCTCATCTAATTCGGGTGAAAACGAATTATTAAAATTAATATTAATAAAGATAATTTTAACAATGGTTCTAAGAAAAAGTCATATTTAAAGTTAAAATATCATTTCAAAATACAAAATAATTCAAAATACGTCTTTATTTTTACTACTAAAAAGCACAAATTGAAATTTAAATCAAGAAATGAGATTTCGATCAACACCTTGTGGAAAATGCTTATTTTCAATACCATTGAATTCACTGAGTTCAAAAATATATATACAGTTTGATAGCTTGATTCGTTGACTAAAAATGTGCCATGGCGGTAAAGATCAAAATTATTTAGTTTTCAAAAAAAAAAAAAAAGCAAATGTGATACAACTGCATTGTTTATCTGGAATATCGATATTGATCTGATTTGTCATTTCCATTTATAAAATTCAGAATTTTGATGAAGGATGATTTTTATAACAAATGTATTTTCGAATGAAGTTTTCTGTGTTCTTTTCTCCCCTACCTAAAAAAATCTCAAGCAAGAATTTCCTAGGCAGCTCAAATACTGCAAAGTTACTCATAGGAATTTGAAGAGTTTATACTCGCCAGTGAAAACTAGTTGACACCTTGTCGATTACTGGTAGAATTTTTAGAATTGGATTTTTAGTATAAATATTGAATTTCGTGGTGCACTGATCTGCCCTAACTGAAACTTAATTGGATTTTTTCTGGCTGGATTTTATACAGCTGAATTTTTAGAATTCAAAATTGGGTGAAAAGTCGAATTTTGTGTCAAATAAAATTTCGAAAGTGTCTCTAAATTATAATAAATGAAGATTATAACTATTTTAGAAATTAAACTAAAAGAAAAATTGATTCAATATTTTTAGTAGTTCCAAATAACAATTTATAGATTTTCATTATCTTTTTTTCCTTTTTTTTTGATTATTTTACATGTTAAACATTTTCATTTCCTATTTTTATGGATGACTGATTTTGGGCAGGTGCTCTGCTGCATGTTGCTGCATATTGTTGTTACAATGAGTTGCAACAATTTGTTGTTGCTGTTGTCATTCGTTCCGCCTGCTGTTTTTGCTGTCTACATCATTTGCAGATCATATATGTAAATGTTATTCCTATGAACCGAAAAGCAGGACCTCGTTGCAGGTCGTTGCACAAGCAGGCTGCCTGTCGTCTACAATGCAGAAATTCATTTTTTATTTTATTTTCTTTTTCTGCATGCAGTCGACTATGACGTTAAGAGGGAACTATTGCATTTATTAACTGAGAGATAAATTTTTGCAAATTTTGAAAACAAAAAAATAGAAATAAAATAAATTAGTTACACAAATATGTTAATATTAAGGCAACATATATGTTAAACAAATCAGTGCGTTCAATTATGCCTGCTTTAAAATTCCAGATATGATAAAGAATAAGTTGCACCTTGACGTATGAGTAACATTTGAGTTAATGTTATAAATGTAAATTAGGTAGCTTTGCAGTATAATATTATGAAAAATTGCATACCATGCAATTAAATTTATTTTCATGTACTATGCAATACTTTTTACTGCATTAAAATCTATGGAATAGTTTTGAAAATAGGCACTGTTAAATGTGAATTTTTAAATATTCCAAGTTCAAATTTTGCTTATCTATTAAAATATTTAATTATTTTCATAATATTTATTATTTTATCAATTGCCTTGAGCTGTCTGTGCGTATTATCTTCAGCTGAAATAAATTATTTGACAAAATTATTATAAAACTAACTACTTGACGTATGCGCAACATATGAGGTGATATAATAGAAACAAATTATGTTACTTCATAGTGCGGCATTTAAACAAATCGTACAATAAATTAAAGCAATTTCGACAGATTATTAAAAACTTTAAACCTTACTTAAATCAGTTAAGAACAGTTTGAAATATTCTCTGTTAAAATGACTATAACATATTTACTTAAATTTTTATAATTATTTGAATTTACTTAAATTTTTATAATTATTTGAATTTACTTAAATTTTTATAATTATTTGAATAATATTAATTAATTTATATGAATTATTTCTTTAAAGCAGGTAATTAATAATTGCCTGAAGTTATTTTCTTTTGCTTAATAACATATTTAATATGATTATCGTAAAACTGATGTCTTGACGTATGCGCAACTTTAACACCAACATATGTTTAATGTGCGATTTGTATGATTTTGCAACATGATTTTTTAACAAATTGCATAGAAACTTTTAACCGCATTAAATTCGATTTACACGTTTAAGATTTTTGCGCTGTTACATTTACTATCAAATATTTATTAAATTTTTTCACATATTATTGCTATTTTTGCATTTATTATTTTGTATTAATTAATTTCGCATTTTTTTATAAAGAATATATTCTCGAAAGTTTTTGTATTTATGCCACATAAATATCGTCGTTGTAGAACTAAAAGTCACCAACTACATTTTCAAAATACCCATTATTCATTTACAAAAATCTTTATAGATCTGTCAATTTCGGATTATTGAGCTCAATATTTCTACCAAAAGATAAGAAAATGTGAATCTATCAATTGATATTTCAACTTTAAAAATCTATTAATTACTTTTTGTAATAATGAGCAACAAACTCGAAATTTAAGATTTTCATAAAAATGTATTTGGTGACTTTTCGTTCCACAACGACGTTATATTTCACATAAATATCATTAAATATACACCTTGATGTATGAAAGAAATTAACACCTTCATTAATTACTTAATTTACATTATTTTGCAAAATTTGGCCTATGGATTATTAAAACTTTAATCCGCATTAAAATTTATAAAAAAGTTTTTAATATGTTTATTGTTACATTTATTGTAAAATGTTTGTGTACATTTTTTCAAATTTGTATTATTAATATTTCATTTGTATTATTTAATTTCACATTATTTTGATAGGTAAATCATTCTCATTCATAAAAATATTTTAAATGTTTATTATAAAACTAATGCATTGACGTATGAGTAACATGATTACTAACATTTTAGATCAATTTGTATTATCTTACCACGTAAAATTAAAGCTTTTTACCAAGCATAAACACTGAAAACTACATACAATTCCATGAAGAAGTTTTCAAAATATGCGTATAAGTAACATTTTTACTAATATTT
This sequence comes from Dryomyza anilis, assembly GCA_951804985.1. NCBI lineage: Eukaryota > Metazoa > Arthropoda > Insecta > Diptera > Dryomyzidae > Dryomyza > Dryomyza anilis. The sequence goes on along the minus strand of OX638130.1, from coordinate 121,378,180 downwards.
CAATACAAATTGTGTGTTTAGATAAGTGCCATTTCAACATATTTTTATATATCAAATGAAACTAATACTGCAGGGAATTGAACACTTTATACTACCCAGACATTTAAAAAAAAAAGATTCATTACATGCGCTCTTTACTTCTTCCTACAATAATTTGTTCGTCAATTGTTGCAAATCTTTTCAAATATAATTTAATTGTAAAATATTTAACCATTAAAATAATGATTACATTATCGACCTTTATGAAAAGTACAAAATATGTAATATAATAATAAAAAAGGTACTAACTTGACGTATGAGTAACATTTTATTAATAATTAAAAATGCGTATTGTATGCTTTAGAAAAGCATTATGTTAACATATTATATATCAAATGAAAGGTAATACTTCATATCATTAGAGAATAAAACGCATTTTTAAATTCATATAAATATTCGCAACTTTTTCGCTGCTTATAACTCTAAACAAAAATAAACATTTTCAAAAACGAATGCAAAATATTGCTAATTTATTTTAATTTAATACTAAACTATTTGCCAAACAATTATGTACATAAACAACTTAATAACAGTTTATTTTTCGCATATTTTTGATAATTTAATTTTTAAACAACATTCAGACCACAATTAGTAATGCCTGCAATTTGCGCTGTGAAAAATATGCACAAAAATGTAACACAAATAAATCAGTAGATTTTCATTAAAATTTCATCAAATTTATTTGCCATTGACACACACACATAGAACGAACATTGTTTTGCCTAAATTTGGCCTACGTGATTTCGTTGCATTTCCGGTTGTTGCCATTGAAGGTTGCTGCCATTTAAGGTTGCTTTCGTATATAGCAACGCACGCACCTCAGTCAACACATGCTACATATAGAAAATAAAAAAGAAGAAAAAAAAACTTTATTGAATTATTTAACATGTAGTGCGTTGTCTGTCTTTGTACTCAGCAAAATAATGTCAATAAAAGTTGTCGGACAATTAATTTTATATACTGTTTAAATACACAAAAAGAGACACACAGTCACACATACAAATAACAAACACACATCACAATACGACGCACAACTACATCGACAAAACAACAAAGCACGTTGCCCAAATGCGCAACAATAAAATTTATTTGACTCATTTTATGCGAAATGTAAATGTGTCAACAGCAACAGCATTTGCAAACAGCAACAATGGCATCTGCAACAACAGCAAATGCAACAAAAACAACAACTACAACTAGACCAAAACAATTGAACAACTGTTGAGGTTCGACTAGTTTCTGTCAGGCCACCAAATGCAGTCAGTGGCAGTCAACATAGCAAGCTAAAATGATATAAGTGTGATTTTAAAAATATTTTTTATGGCTTTCAGTTTTGTATTAATTTTACTTTTGTCCATATTTTCCTAATCTTGAAAAAATACCGAATTATTTTACACACACACTCGCGACAAAAAATGCGGCAGGTTACTGGCAGAATTTCGAAAGATTTAGGCTGGCAAAAGCGCAATTTTCTGGCTGATTTTACGCAATCTAGTTCGTTTCTCAAAAACACCAGACTTGCTAGAGCAGGTTACACGGTTTCACTATTTGAAATAGGCTGCCTTGTGGCAGGTTTTCAGTAGGTAGTTGTCGAGAGACAATTGACTTTTTTTTAAATATTCAGAACAGGCAAAATCTCAGTTTTCTGGCAGATTTTAGGCAATATAGTTCGTTTTTCAAAAACAACAGTCTTGCTTGAGCAGGTTTCACTATTCACTACATCTGCTTTGTGGCAGGTTTTCAGTAGGTAGTTGTCGGGAGACAATTAATTTTTTTTAAATATTCAGAATAGCTGTCATGGGAGATTTTAAAAATAACTACCCCAGACAAAATTATCGGCTGTTTACTGGCAGATTTGACGTTGAGCACAGTATTTAGTTTGTTTTTCCTACAACAGATTTCACGCAGGTAATTGGTATGTTGAAATGTTGAAGTACTATGGCAGATTTATGGAATGTTTTTTAAATTCTGTATAAAATATACTACTGTATGACAGTTATCGGCAGCCATGATAAATCTCGGGCATTATTAAGGAATATTTTCGGCAAACACATAGATAAATAAATGTTTGCAGGAAGCGTATGGCAGCTAATAAAATTTTATTTGCAGATTGCCGCCATATTTTGAGAGCGGGCTGAAATATATACGGCTTTTGATACAAATATGCCTTTGCCTGTTGAAAAAAATGTTCATAAAAACATAAATTTGCTTACCAAAGACAACTTTAAGGTTAGCATTTCTTTCATGAGAATTTTAGCCAATAGGTAAAGTTATCAGCTGCCACCAACATGCTTTTACTTTCGATATATTTAATGTTCTCTCAGCTTCCAATAACCTGCCGTCTGCCATTTCATTTTGGGGCTGACAAAAGGCATGTTTTGCTACAAACTCCGACATTGTCTGCTGGAAACGTGCCGAAAATCTATTGATTTAGCAGTAAAGCTTGTCTTTCTGTTGCCCATATGTTACCGGCCGTGTGGCAAGATCTAAATACGAATTAGTTAGACATTTTTATTAAAAATTTAATGAATAAATCTTGTTCTTGTTCTTCTTGTTCGTATTTTTGTTCTTTTTTTTAGTCTGGTTCTACTTCTTATTCATATTCTGGTTTTTATTCTTTTTCTTGTTCCTATTTTTGTTATGGATCTGAGGTTTATTCTGTTTTTTAGTTCTTGTTTTGATTTTGAATTCATTGTTTTTGTACGTCTGACTGTTGGTCTATCGGTCGGTCCCCAAGTAACCACGGCTCGACAATTGCCACAAACTCTTGGGGCAAATGTGTAGCTTTTAAGTTACCTCTAACACCAGTGTTGTAAACTAGTATTTTTAGTTGCAAAGCGGTGGCTAAGAACATGTATGGAACATACGCAATAATATGTCACAATGCTGTGATATATAAGTCATACATTCCGATAATAGAACATATAATGGGCGGAGCTAACATTGTTGTTATGACGTGGAAAAATAGTGGCAAATTATAAAATGTATTATGTTCCATATATGTTGCATGTACATAATGAAGAACCTAATAGGAACATGTTTATAAATAATATAGCTAAATGGTATAAATGTATATTATTATACACAAAATATTTATACTATCCACTACATATGCCCCTTGAACGTTGGGTTGTAAAAAAGGACAGTCTAGATAGTATTTCATTTTTTTTAGGTGCGCGTTAAAATAAGAGAGAAAACTTGAATCGTTTGTTAAGTCAGAGTTGTAGTTTGCCGAAAAATATGTTCGTAAAGACTTATATTATTATGCCATACAATATGTTTGACATTATGTGCTGTTTTATTACACGACAAACATTCACGTTAATGGCACTGCGTAGGATCTTTATTATTTTCATTTTTAAATCAAATAAGTTCCACATTTAAAATTACAGTTCAAGTTCGAAGTTGGTGAATCGACAATTTAATGGATCAAAATTTGTGGCAACTAAGCCTCGCACCGGGACTTTTTGACTGGCAATTAGGTGGCAAATAAGTATTTTTCGCATGATATAGAACAAACACTTTAATGGCAATTGTGTGGCTACCACTTAAGTTGCCACAAGGTGGTTACTTGGCTCTATTTGTTCCAGCATCATCTTAAAACCGCTGAACCGATTTAATTGAAATTATACAAGTGGATACCATGAAATCCGGAGGGTGGCATAGTCTATGGGCGGGATTGGACAAAGTAGTGTGGCACCTCCCATATAACGTAAAATTTCAAACGATATACACAAGCGAACATGAAAAAAAATACTCAAATAAAAATATATAAAAGCAAAAACATAAAAGCAAAAATCAAACACAAAAACAAAAGAAATAGCATAACTAAAGCAATAACACAACAAAAAAACAGATGAAAAAACAAAATCAAATACAAAAACCGAAACATAAAAACACGAAAGGAAAACAAAGACAAAAAGAAAAACACAAAATCAAACACAAAAGCACGAAATCAAATATACAAAAAAAAGAAAAACAAAAAAAAAAACAAAAGCAAACACAAAAAAAAAAACACAAAAACAAATACACAAAAACAAAGCAAAAACACAAATGCAAAAGAAAAGAGCAAGCAAAAAATCAAAATAACAAATGCAAAAAAAACGAAAAAAATAAAAACACAAAGTCAATCCCAAAAAAACATAAGCAAAAAACAGAAACAAAGTGAACAGCTATGCTTAAAAAAATGGGTTAAAACAAATAAAAGCCCGTTGCAGGGCTGCGCAATTACATAAAGTTTATAAAGTTTCAGTAAAATAAAAAAAAATATATTGCATTTTGTGTTCTGTGGAAAAACACATTATTTAAAAAAAAATGTTTTTAGAAAATTATAACATTTTAAATAGAAACACATTGTATGAGATGTCACATGTCGTATGAGCAACATGTTATCACATTTATGCTATTTTGCAATTTATAAATATTTATTTTTGCAACATTCAGCACACATGGAATAGTATTTGTGGCAAAGTTTTAACAATTTAAATATGCACGTTGCCACTTTTCTTAAATTTGTCAAATGATTTTGTTGACACAACCTTACGTTTGCATTTAAAGCAAATAATTGATTATGTAAATTAGCTAATAAAAAAAGCATGGATTTTAATTTATTATTCAATAAAAAAAAATACAAAAGTTCATAATGAAAATGCAATATTTTTGATTTTAAAAATTAAATAAGTTTTTTTAATGAATTTTAGATATATATATGCAAATTATTGTATTATTTTTTGTTTTTAATATATTAAATTTAAAATTAAATTTTAAAGGATTCATGATCATGACTGACAACATTTCTTCATCTCAATTTCAAAATGATTCATTTAATTTCTTCGTTTAGTTGTTTGAAGTAAACAGCCAAAAACTAAGTTTTGTTTCGTGTGCCGCCTCTACCGCCTGGGAATGTGCACTGTGGCGCCAATTCAACTCATAGCATTGGACGTCATAGGGCGTGACAGCCGTTCTCTTTTTTTTCAACTGAAAAGCGCGAAAATGTCTACAATGATGGCATAAGAAACATTTTATTTAAAAAGTTTTTTTGTTCCTGCTGTGTGTGTCAATAGTAAAAAGCAACAAAACCAAATAATAAAAACAACAACAGTTAAAGAACAACAAACGAAAGTTTTAATTTAAACAAAAACTGTAACCAAAGTCGAAGTTGGTCGGCAAAGTTTTTGACAGCCAACGAATTCATTTCAATTCAATTGGCAAAGAGTTGCTGCTACTAAAGCGTTTCATACCTGCGGGCGCAGCAGCAGCCACTTTGTTTGTTTCTCGGTTGTTTGGTGGGTTTTTGTACTGGCTGTGCACAATTTGTATTTCTTTCTTTATTTTTCGATTTTTTAAATGATTTTTGTTACGTATTTTTAGCACTTATTTCAAATGTTTTCTTTTTATTTTTTAAATCTTAATGTTTTTAAAATACATTTTTTTTATTTGCAAAATTTTAAAAAAAGTATTAAAAAATTAAAAAAATAATTGAAAAATTTATAAAAATAATTAAAAAAATATATAAAAAAAAATAATAAAATAATAAAATAATAAAATAATAAAATAATAAAATAATAAAATAATAAAATAATAAAATAATAAAATAATAAAATAATAAAATAATAAAATAATAAAATAATAAAATAATAAAATAATAAAATAATAAAATAATAAAATAATAAAATAATAAAATAATAAAATAATAAAATAATAAAATAATAAAATAATAAAATAATAAAATAATAAAATAATAAAATAATAAAATAATAAAATAATAAAATAATAAAATAATAAAATAATAAAATAATAAAATAATAAAATAATAAAATAATAAAATAATAAAATAATAAAATAATAAAATAATAAAATAATAAAATAATAAAATAATAAAATAATAAAATAATAAAATAATAAAATAATAAAATAATAAAATAATAAAATAATAAAATAATAAAATAATAAAATAATAAAATAATAAAATAATAAAATAATAAAATAATAAAATAATAAAATAATAAAATAATAAAATAATAAAATAATAAAATAATAAAATAATAAAATAATAAAATAATAAAATAATAAAATAATAAAATAATAAAATAATAAAATAATAAAATAATAAAATAATAAAATAATAAAATAATAAAATAATAAAATAATAAAATAATAAAATAATAAAATAATAAAATAATAAAATAATAAAATAATAAAATAATAAAATAAAAATAATAAAAATAATAAAATAATAAAATAATAAAATAATAAAATAATAAAATAATAAAATAATAAAATAATAAAATAATAAAATAATAAAATAATAAAATAATAAAATAATAAAATAATAAAATAATAAAATAATAAAATAATAAAATAATAAAATAATAAAATAATAAAATAATAAAATAATAAAATAATAAAATAATAAAATAATAAAATAATAAAATAATAAAATAATAAAATAATAAAATAATAAAATAATAAAATAATAAAATAATAAAATAATAAAATAATAAAATAATAAAATAATAAAATAATAAAATAATAAAATAATAAAATAATAAAATAATAAAATAATAAAATAATAAAATAATAAAATAATAAAATAATAAAATAATAAAATAATAAAATAATAAAATAATAAAATAATAAAATAATAAGATAATAAAATAATAAAATAATAAATTAATAAAATAATAAAATAATAAATTGATAAAAACTCCGAATTATAAAAAAACTAAAAAAAAATTAAAAATACTAAAATGTTAAAAAAATTATAATAATTATAAATTATAAAAAATTATAGAAAAATTTAAAAAATGATAAAAAAAAAATAAAAAAAGTAAATTTCAAATATATTAAAATTCTGCATTTTATTTAATTTCTTTTAATAGCTGCCATCGCAGAAAATGCTTTAATAACTTAAATAATTTAACTGTTGTTTGCACTGACACTGTGTCCCGTTAGTGCAGCGTCCGATCGAGGCAGAGAAAAGGCCCGGCTTTTGTTCGCAATATATGCTATGATAAAAACGCAAAATGAACAATAACCCTACAACATATATTGTGCTTTTGTTGCCGCCGACAAAATGAGTTTTTTGTCCTGCACTTATTGTTATTTCGTATTTATTATTGTTGTTATCATCCTTGTCCGGCTGTTGCTGTTTTTATTTATTTTGCAATTATGTTAAATATTATGCGGCCGCCTGCCCTGCATGACTCATATGTCCATCAAGGATAATCGACTGTTTGTCGTTATTCTTCAGCGGCCACCTTCTTTACAGCTCTTAAATGCGCTGTTAAGAGTGAAATTTATGTGTAAACAATTCATAGCATCCTTTAAAAAATCTCATTAAATTTTATACAATTTTTATTGCATTTTAAAAATTTAATTTTATGTAAAAAAGTGTAAAATTTGCTCTTATCATTGTATGTATGACTTGTTGCGAAAGGTCAGCTGTTGTATATTTGGCTTTTAACTTTTTATGACAGCAGCGGTTCATGCGTATCATATTACCTCAATTTTACATAAATTAAATGCATAAAATTAATAATATTTAAATAATTAAAAAAAAACTATTAAAAATATCTAAAATTCGAAAACGTATTTTATAATTTAAAATACAAATAAAACCATTGAATAATTCTAAACAATGCTTTATAAAATATTCCAAAGTGTAACATATTAAAAACGCAATAAACTAATTTCAAATATTAACCAACCGCAAAACTCCAACATATTAAAAGCAACCGTCGATTTTCATTTGCCAACAACATATTATGTGCGGTGATCCTGGAAGAGGTCCTTCAAGCGTTGCACTTGAATAAATTCTTCTGTGGCACGAGCCTCGTTCGTCCATCACTCAGACAAATTAGATTTGTGCAAAACGCATAGCAAGCAACCACACACAGAAGCCAAACATTTTGTTGTTCTTTATGTTTTTTTTTTGTTATATTTCTTGATTTTTTACCCCTCTTCTTTTTTGAGTTGTTATATTTTTTTTATTTTGCTCTTTTTGCGCTTTCACATGGCCACTTAGAATAACTTTGCACACGACTGCACAAAAGTGAAAAATTTTCATAACTTGGCTAAGCAGAAATATTTCCACAATCAGTTCTTTTTGTTCTTTGATGCTTTTGTGGGTTTTGGTTTCTGTTGCGCTTGCTGTTTGTTGTGTGTTGTTGGTGTTGTTACTCATGTGTTGTTGTGGTTGTAGTGCCGCATACTATATGCGCCACACACATGCAACATTTTGACGTTAATATGAAGAATTGTTTTTCCGTGCAGGCATTTTGTAGTTATAAAAAATTTTGAATTTCAATATTAAAAATCTAGATGTTTTTCCTGCATGAACATTAAAAAACATATTATGTTTAATAGAACCATAATATGTTTCTTTGAACCATATTATATTACAACAAATTATAGTGACAAGAAACATTACGTTGTCATGAAACATATTATGATGTCAAAAAATATTTTATGTTATTAAGAAACATATTTAATTGGGATGAAACATATTATGTTGGTTTAATTTTGAAATAGATAATATCGTAGTTAATAAGTAGTTTTTACTTCATAGACATTGAGAAGCATATTATGTTTATTAGAAACAAATTATAATTGTTAGTAACATATTATTTTTGTTATTAACATATTATATTTAATAATAAAAATATTATGCTGGTAAGAAACATATCATATTACAGTGACAATAAACATTAAGTTGGCAAAAAACATATAATTATCTCAAAAGACATTTTATGTTAATAAGTATTTTTTTTTTGTGTGAATCATTACATGTTTATTGGTATGAATCATATTATATTTGTAAAAAGCATATGATATTGCTAATAAACATATAATGTTGGAATGAAACATATTATTTCGGTAAGAAATTATTTTATTGTTTAGAAATGCTTATATTTAGTAGGCAACAACTGAATTTCATATGTTTTCACTTCATGGACATTTGTAAAAAGCATATGATATTGCTAATAAACATATAATGTTGGTATGAAACATATTATTTCGGTAAGAAATTATTTTATTGTTTAGAAATGCTTATATTTAGTAGGCAACAACTGAATTTCATATGTACCATATTGACAGTGTAGAAGTGATACTCACCAACTACATTTTCCAATTGTAAATTATTAAATAAAAAAAAAACTTTATTTCATTGTGAATTTATAATCTATGTGCTCAATATTTGTACCTAGTGTTGAGTTAGCTAGTTTTTCAAAAAGTTCTTTTAATTTTTATGAACATTTTTGATATTTTTATATTTCAACATTTTCCTAATGATTTTTATATTGTGATTTAAAAGAAAATATGCTTATGCAAAACATATAATGCTTGTGGAAATTATAACATAATTTTAAACTTCTTTAAAATTGCTTAAATTATATTCCTATTCAAAACTAAATATGGGATTATATAATGTATTTTTTATCTTATAGATTTCTTAAGTATGAATTGAAAATATTATATTTTTGATGAGTGAGCGAATATATTGAAAATAAAAAAATAATAAAAAATTAAAAATTCAAATAAAAAAAAAATACTTCATACAAACGTATTTCTACTTGGTACGAAATGAATTTGATATAAAACATATTTCAAATAATTCTTACTTCGAACATAACAGCCTTTGGTATTCAATGTAATTGATAGACGAATTTCTTTGAACTAAACTTAGTTCGCACAAAACGTACTTTATTCAAAAGGTATTTGGTACAAAATATACTTTACTCAAAACGTGCTACGTACGAAACATATTTACTTGGACCAAACGTACTACATACATCATGCAAAACGTATTTGCCAAAGAAAAAACGGACTTTCAACAAAAGTACATTGTATAAAACATATTTGATGTAAAACGTTAATGTACACTCGAAAAAAATACTATAAAATCAATAGTATTTTTGATATTAAAATTAGTCAATATGATAAACTACTGTTTTAATAGCTAAATACCATTAAAAACTACAAAATACTATTAAACACTATTAAACACTATTAAATTATTTTTATTTTTATATGAAAACATTTATTTTTTGTATACTATTGAATCAATAACTGTCCTATTGAACAATTTGAATAGGATTTTTTCTGAGTGTACATAAAGTATATCGTTCTTTGTAAAAAAAGTACTTTGTAAAAAATGTACTTCGTTGTACAAAATATACGTCATTAACATCATTTTTTTTACCTAAAATAACGTGAAAATCACAAACACGAAGTCAGTTTTGAACAGAAATAATAATTTAAAATGTTATATACAAAAAGTACGTTTAAATACAAAATTAACCTTGACGTGTAATTGTTATTCTGAAGATAAAGTATCAAATTTTATCAAAAAATTATAGAAATACATCAATATCTGATAAAATGAAATCATTTAAAAAAATGTAAATTTTTGAAATTTTCAAAAATTATAACCATTAAAAATAGTCTATTCTTTCTTTTATTTAAATTATATACATTGTGTATTCTAAGGTCATAAAAATAAATTTATTTTAAATGGAGCGTATTATTTTCAAAACTTTTAAATGAAACGAAATAATTAATTCCGAGAACCCTTTCCAAAGCCGGTCGATTAAAGGGTTAACGAATGTCCAGTAACAAAAGCTACTTCGTACAAAGGTACTTCATACTACAATACTTCGTGCAAAACTTACTTCGAACCAAACGTACTTTGTACAATACGTAATTCGTAAAAAATATAGTATGTACAAAACTTAATTCGTATAAAATGTACATCTTGTAAAATGTACTTGGTATAAAATGAACATAACTGCTATGTATAAGAGTTATTATAATACATTGGTGCATAATGTACTTGGTATAAAACGTACTTTGTACAATACGTTCTTCGTACAAACCTTTTTTAAAACACAATGTATATGGCAGTACAAATCGTACTTTCTACGAAATGTACTACGTACAAAAGGTATTTCGTGAAAATTTTCTTTATGCAAAATGTACAAAATGTATTTCGTATAAAACGAACGTTATACAATACGTTCATCGTAGAAACCTTTTTTAAAGCACAATGTATATGATAGTACAAAACGTACTTCGTACGAAATGTACTACGTACAAAAGATATTTCTTTTTTTTTTATAAAAAAAAGTACCTAGTTGAAACATACTCAGAAAAATGTACTCTGTATTAAATGTATTTCGAAAGTCGTAATTTGAATTAATTTTACTTTGTACAACACGTACTTCTTGCAAAACGTACTTCGGTACAAAACGTACATCGTACGAAATGTACCACGTACAAAAGGTATTTCTTGAAAAAGTTGTTTATAAAATAAGTACCTCGTAAAAACATACTTTGAAAAATGTACTTTGTACTAAATGTATTCGAAAACCGTACTTTGTTCAAAACGTTCTTCGGATTAATTTTACTTTGTACAAATCGTACTTCTTGTAAAACGTACTTCAGAAAAAACGTATATATTAATGTATATGGAAGTACAAAACGTACTTCGTACAATATTTTCTACGTACAAAAAGGTATTTTGTACAAAAAGATCTTTGTAAAAAAAGATACCTCGTATAAATGTTCTTCGAAAAATCGACTTTGTATAAAATGTACTTTTAAATATATATTTTCATCTTACACAAATTGTTGCTTACATACATCGCTGGTTTGTATGTCCAAATGTAGTCAGACGGACGAATTGTCACTCTGTTCATCTGACTGTCTGTCTGTATTCATGTCTGTTTCACTATCTAATGCTTATTGCACTGTCATCTATATATTTCTATGCATATTTTTTTTGTGCGCTACACTAATGCTAAAAAATGTTGCGTTAAGCGTTGCATGCCACATGCGCTAATTTCTCTAAAAGCTGCTGCATGTCTACAGCTGCAACATCGAACTGTCCCTTTCTTGCAGCAGCAAAATGCGCCGGCGATTCATGACCATGAAATGGAAGCAAATTCGAATAAAAACTGCAACGACGACGACTGGCAACAAAGCGCGCGCGAGTGTCTCGCAAAGTGCAATTAATTAGTAGAAATATGTTGTCGAGTCAGGCAGCCAGTCGGGAAGCCCAGCAGTCAACGAGCCACATGCCCAGCAGCTGCAGCAGGATGGGAACAGGGCTCAGGATCAGTATCAGCAGATGCCGGGATACAATGTACGCTGCGTCGCATCAGACTGTTTCATGTGTTCAACTCATTTTTTTGTATCTCTTGTTGCAATGGCTAATGTTGCTGCTGTTGTTATTGTGCCTCATAATTGTTCATTCGGTGTTGTTGCTTTGAGTATTTTTGTTGTTGTTGTTGCTGCAGTATTGTTGTCATTATTACTATTATTGCTGTTGCTCTGTGTTCAGGGATTAAAATGTTTTTGTAGCTACTTCTCGTGTCTCGTATCTCGTGCCTCATGCTGTGAGGCGCCTCATCCAGAGACCACGGAAAAAAATTGCCACAGCCACAATAAAAGCGGGCGCATGGCGTGAGTGTCCGTCCGCATTGTCGTGAATCACGCTTTGTGATTTCAGGTTCATAACGTTTTAAATGCTGCTGCATATTCTGGCTATTGTTGCTGTTGATGTTGCTCACAGAGGGCAACAGTTTTTGTTGCATTATAATTTAAATATTTTTTTTATTTTATTTTAATTTTTTTCAGACTGCCTTTCAGTTGTAGTTGCCATTGTTGTTGGCTGCTAGTCAGTCGGACATTCGAACAAAAGGTTAAATTGTGTTACGCTTTTGTGTCTGCATTTTTATGCATGTTTTGTTCTGCCATGTTGTTTAATTAAAGAAGCTCGACTCGACTGCGGTTTCAGCAGCAGATTAAACAGATTAAAAAACAGCAAAAAATGCTATGGAAATTTAAATTTTTTCGCTACTGCTTTTGTGCTATTAATCGAAATATTATTTTGGGTAATGCGTGACGTATGAGCAACATTTATATGAGGCGTTTGCTTAAATGCTTATAATATGTGTGTTATTGAAGATATTACAAATTTTGTAATTTTAACTGAAAGCTAATTTAAGTAGCTTAATAATATACCAAAATATTTGTTTTTAATATTTTTAATTTTTACTAAAAATTCAATTATTCCGTAATATTTAATTTTTCACTTAAAATTAAAATTTTCATTAATAATTCAATTTTTCATTAAAAATTCAATTATTCACTAAAAATTCAATTTTTCAATAATAATTTAATATTCAACTAATAACTCAATTTTTCACTAAAAACTCAATTTTTCATTAAAATTCAATTTTTCATTAAATATTCAATTTTTTATTAAAAATTCATTAAATATTCAATTTTTCATTAAAAATTCAATTGTTCATTAAAAATTCAATTTTTCATTAAAAATTCTATTTTTTCATTAAAAATTCAATTTTTCATTAAAAAATTCCATTTTTTAATTAAAATTCAATTTTTCACTAAAAATTCAATTAAAAATAATCGTAATTTTCACAAAAAAATTAAATTTTCACTGATTTTTTTTGTTACTTAAAATAAATGATTCACTCAACATTCAGTTTTCCATTAAAAATTTAATTTTTCACTAAAAATTCCATCAATTCAAACTTTCACTAAAAATTCAAATTTTCACTTAAAATTAAAATTTCTTTAAAAATTATTTTTTTTACTAAATTTTTTCGCTTAAAAAGAAATCAATTTTTCACATAAAATTCCAACGCATTTTAAAAACGTAGCATATATTGCACCCGCCGCTCCTTTCTGCGTCTACTTCAAATGCTGACTTTAAAGTTTTAATTAAATATTTGCATTTTCACTGTATTTCGTGCTGCCAACTGCAGCTGTCGCTGACATTTGGAATGCCACACATGGCAGCTGCTGTTGCCACAACGGATTGATTTTGCTGTTGCAACTGCCATTGTTGCTGCTGCACATAAATAAGCGCCAACAACAACAGCAAAAACAAACAAAGAGACAGACAGAGCGACCGACAAACATGCGAAGCAACGTTTGCTGATATCGTCACTTGATAAACGTCACCGAGTGGCGGGCGCCGCACTTAAGCAATGAAGTGTTCGCTTTCATCACGTTAATTTGTTGCAATGTTGCCTTTGTGTGCTGTGCGTTATTTGTAGTGGATGGCTGGATGCTTATCTTTATTTTTTATTTGATTCCGATTCCATTTTTAAAAGCTGCATCAACAAACGCGAATTTTTTTATGGCATGAAATAAATGTTGCAGTAACGATTGCGTTGAGTGATAAGTTGGCCTTTGTTGTTTTTTACTATTTTTCTTGTTTTTTTTTTATATTTTTATTTTTAATTATTCTTATTTTAATTTAAATGTTAAAATGTTAAAAGTTAAATGTTAAATGTTAAATGTTAAATGTTAAATGTTAAATGTTAAATGTTAAATGTTAAATGTTAAATGTTAAATGTTAAATGTTAAATGTTAAATGTTAAATGTTAAATGTTAAATGTTAAATGTTAAATGTTAAATGTTAAATGTTAAATGTTAAATGTTAAATGTTAAATGTTAAATGTTAAATGTTAAATGTTAAATGTTAAATGTTAAATGTTAAATGTTAAATGTTAAATGTTAAATATTAAATGTTAAATGTTAAATGTTAAATGTTAAATGTTAAATGTTAAATGTTAAATGTTAAATGTTAAATGTTAAATGTTAAATGTTAAATGTTAAATGTTAAATGTTAAATGTTAAATGTTAAATGTTAAATGTTAAATGTTAAATGTTAAATGTTAAATGTTAAATGTTAAATGTTAAATGTTAAATGTTAAATGTTAAATGTTAAATGTTAAATGTTAAATGTTAAATGTTAAATGTTAAATGTTAAATGTTAAATGTTAAATGTTAAATGTTAAATGTTAAGTGTTAAATGTTAAATGTTAAATGTTAAATGTTAAATGTTAAATGTTAAATGTTAAATGTTAAATGTTAAATGTTAAATGTTAAATGTTAAATGTTAAGTGTTAAATGTTAAATGTTAAATGTTAAATGTTAAATGTTAAATGTTAAATGTTAAATGTTAAATGTTAAATGTTAAATGTTAAATGTTAAATGTTAAATGTTAAATGTTAAATGTTAAATGTTAAATGTTAAATGTTAAATGTTAAATGTTAAATGTTAAATGTTAAATGTTAAATGTTAAATGTTAAATGTTAAATGTTAAATGTTAAATGTTAAATGTTAAATGTTAAATGTTAAATGTTAAATGTTAAATGTTAAATGTTAAATGTTAAATGTTAAATGTTAAATGTCATTTTTAATGATAAATTTTAAATGAAAAAAGTTCAATTTAAAACATAAATTTTTTCTGCTGATGCCGGCTTTTTAAAACCCAATCAATTTAATTGTGCGCCTTGATAACTTTCGCCGTATTTCATCAGAACATCAACTCATCAAGGGACACATTGAAAAAACAAATTGAAAAAGTAACTTTTGCGCTGCATTGACAAAAGAAAAACAACAACTTACAATCAAGATTTTCACACTTTTGCCAAGATTTTCATCACTTTCCATCGACTCGAACTCGTAGCGTTGGTGTGGGGCGCCCGCGGTCTAAACTAACAGAAAATTGCTAACAAAGTTGCTGTGCAAGTCAATCACTTGGCTAAAAGAATTTATTGCTGGTGTTTTTTATTCTCAGTGACTCTGTCTAATTTATCAACTTTATTGAACGATCTTCTTGGGTTGAGCATCAAAGCAAAAGCAAGAAGTTTGAAAATGAAATCGAAAAAACGCACATTTCCTGCGTTCTTTGGCTAGTTATTGGGTTTCTTTTTGTAGAACGAAACCAACCGAACCCCCAGGCAGCACTAAAAACGAATTGGAATGTGCTAGAGTGACAACTTGAACACTTTTTCATTTGACAATGTGCTTCGAGAGCTGTTTTAGATGACCAATAAAAAAAACTTGCATTGGAAAAATATTTTTTCGGTTCATAAAAATATTAAATCACAGCAATAAAATATGTTGCTTTTTTTTTGGGGGGAAATTATATATGTTTTGTGCATGTGCACCAGTTTAATATGTTTGATTGGATACGAAATTGTTGGAATTCATATGAGTGAATAATGAAAGTATTTCTATATAGAAATATTTTATAATAATTTTTGTAAGCAATATTTTCTCAAAGAAAATCGTATAAAGACGAATATTTTAATTCCTCTATTTTACAAAATTAATTAATTCAATAAAAAACGGTTTCAAAAAACATACTGTTTTTAGTTTCAGGAATTTATAAATTTTAATTCTAGTGCCATAAATGTCACTTGCATAAAAATATCAATATATATTTTGGCTTCTGAAATAAAGTCTGATTATGATTTGATTCGTTTTCTGACAATTTTTACTAAAATTCGTTTTGAGTTCATTCGAAATATCTCGGTTTTTATACCTTACAGTGCAAAGGTATATTCAGTTTGGTGCCCCTTTTGTAACACCCAGAAAGAATCATATGCGGTATGGAAAAGAATGTAAATTCTTGATTTGCATGACCTCCTGCGTCAATTTACCGATGTCCGTATGTCTGTCTGTTTGTCCGTCTTTCCAAAATATCCATCACATGAAGTATTTGAAGAAAAATGTAGTTACGATATCTCAATTCATTTCGAAAAATTTTTCAATTGTACTACATACGATGCTAAATTAAAAAAGACAACAAGGAAATAACACGTACAGGAACATTTTATCACATATTTAATAAAAGGTGAGACTAGGCAGTGGTCTGTATTTTACTGTGATGACAAAATGTATTTAAAGTACATAGTAAATTTAAATTTTATATATTTGCTTTAAAGGTGGACATAATAAAAAAATATACTTTGTTGGGAAATTCTTTTCATAAAAAGGTTTCTAAAACTACAAACAAAATTTTTGTTATTTTTTTTAATACATTTGTCATTTTTGTGTTTTTTTTTTGGTCGTTAGGCAATTTTTTTAATTATTTTAAATTTTAGGTAATTTTTTGTAGAATTTCTTAGAAAAAAATTGAGACATCTTTGGACTTAATTTTGACTACCATCATAATACCACTGCAACCCTGCAGTGGAGTTAAAATCATAATATATCATCGCAAGTTAATAAATTTATAAATAGCTCTTATTTTAGTACTTTCGTTTAATCTGAGATTAAAAATGAAAAAGACCTATAACAGATATGCCTGGAACGAAAAAAATACTGTGAATAAAAATGTCTTTAAAATAAATATATTTGTATTTAATTTATGTTCAAATTATATCTATTTGTTTTTACTACGTTAATGTTTTAAAAAAAACATTTTTGTATGGATAATAACTACAAATTTTTATATGAATACATTTATGTTAAAAGAACAAAATTTTTCATCACTTATACATCCCAAAATATGTATATAAATTATTACATCTGTTTCAAATTTCACTACATACTGTATTTATTTGTCAGCAAGCAATCATTAAATTTTACTATATTCTGCATTTATTTAAAATTCTATTTTATTAAAAAAATATATATATTCTCAAAAAAGATTGTTGTTATTTATTTATTTAACTTAAAGCTTAATATTAAAATATTACTACATATGCAATAATGTTTACTACATACTGTATTAATATGAAATTCCAAGTAAAATTAGATAATGCTCTTCGTTACGTAAACCAATACAATTGAATAAAATAAATTATTTAAACACTGGCTGGACCCGTGCACGACTCGTGCCAATATTTTGTGAATTAAAAGATATGGTGCGATTTTATTAATATAAAAAACATTTTTATTATTTATATCAGGGGCCCGTGCTGGCTGTGAAAGTTTTTTTGTTGGTTTTATAAATGTAGTAGCCAAATTATAATTCTCCGCCAAAACAACTTTTGTCAAAGAAAATTTTTTCTCAGACTGCCCCGTAAAATTCTTCCTCATAGAACGCTTTCCCGTAGAATTCTTCCCGGTAGAAATCTGTCGAACTCATCCCGGTAGAATTGTTCCCGGAAGAAATCTTCCTGTAGAACTCAATTTTTTCTCACACTGCCCCGTAAAATTCTTCCTCATAGAACGCTTTCCCGTAGACTTGTTCCCGGTAGAATTCTTTCCCGTAGAATTATTCCCCGCAGAGTTTTTCACAGTAGAAATTTTAGTGTGGTGAGTTTTAATGTGTTGAGTTTCAGTGTGGTGTGTTTAGGTGAGGTGAATTTTGGTGTGGTGAATTTTAGTGTGGTAGTTTTAGTGTGGTGAGTTTTAGTGTGATGAGTTTTAGTGTGGTGAATTTTATTGTGGTGAGTTTCAATGTGGTGAATTTTATTGTGGTAAGTTTTAGTGTGGTAAGTTTTAGTGTGATGTGTTTTAGTATGGTGAATTTTAGAGTGGTGAATTTTAGTGTGGTGATTTTTAGTGTGGTGAATTTTAGTGTGGTGAATTTTAGTGTGGTGAATTTTAGTGTGGTGAGTTTCATTGTGGTGAGTTTTAATGTGGTGTGGTTGCTTTTGTATATTTTTTTTTGTATTTGAGTTTTTTGTTTCATCTTTTTAGCTTGTGTTTGTGCTGAGTTATGTCGTTTGGAATGTTTAGGTTGTATGGGAGGTACCACGCCCCTTTGTCCAATATATAGCATATGATACCCTCCGGACTCCATAGTATCCTGTTACAAAATTTCAGTTAAATCGGTTCAGCGGTTTAGACGTGATGCTGAAACAAACAGAATGACAGACAGACAGACCGACGGACCAAGAGTTTTATATATATAGATTGATTAATTTAAATATGAAAATACAAAAAGTCTTTTTGTAGATATTTTCATTGAATACAGCAAAATTCCTACGCTTCGCTCTCAGGGGCTTTAATTGGGTAGATAACTTACATCTTCCCACATACGAAGATTGTCTGAAACTATTAAATTTAAAGTCTTATGGCGAAGGTAGACAAATTGCCGATATAACTTACATACATCAATTAATAACGGATAGAATAGATTCACAAGAGCTTCCTTATTAAGTTTATTACTTTTAACCACAATCGTAGAAGTGGTAGAAATGGGAATACTCCTTTAAATATACCATATAATAGAACTTATTGTTTTGCAGCATCACCTTTAAATAGAACGTTTTATTTAGGTAACAACTGACCACAGTTTATAAGCTGTATTAGTTAAAACTCGCTTATTTATGATTTTGTTTTAAAAATTGTTAGGTAATTTTTAAATTATTTTTTGTCGTTTTTGGGGTCATTTCAATGGTCATTTTTAACGTATTTTTAGGCCATCAAAATCCGAGGTATCGATATGCTATGTTTTCAAAATGCGTTGAGAATGTTATGTGATTAAATTAATTTTAGGTAAAAAATAAAATTGTAAGTTAACATTTGGATTTGTTTGCATATTTTGAATCATTAATTTATGATTTTTTTTTTAATTTTACTTAAATCCTAGTACATATTTCATTTTGTCGATTTTGCCAAAGTTTCATACTAAAATTAGAAATGACTCCTCTACTGATTTCGTTATTGATTACAATA
Source organism: Dryomyza anilis (assembly GCA_951804985.1). Lineage (NCBI taxonomy): Eukaryota > Metazoa > Arthropoda > Insecta > Diptera > Dryomyzidae > Dryomyza > Dryomyza anilis. Next base: position 121,358,683 of record OX638130.1, on the reverse strand, counting down.
CTGATTTTAATACTTGGATTTCAAGATAGAGCATAAAATTTAGTTTATTAACATTGATGAATTTCACTTTAAAAATGAAAAACACATTTTCTATACTAATCATTAATAATAGTTTGACGCTACAGTCAAACTGTATAGAACTTCGGCCGAGCTCTCTCACCATTTTGAGCTGTGCCTGTTATATTTGTACTCAAAGTGGTGGGACCTACAGTTTATTGCCGAATCCGAACTGCAGGTGAGAGCTTTTCATAGGCAATTCATAGGTATTTCAGAAAATTGAATCCTTAAAACTGTCACAAATTTTATTTCAGATTCCGAACGGGACATTCGTACGCTTACTACTTTAATATCTCGAAGGAAAATTAATGAATTTTCTTGTTTTTTTTTTGTTGCTCAAGTAGTATTTTAATAGCACTAAACAATTGCAAAAAATTAGAGATTTCTATATGGTAGATCAAAAGATATAAATTAAATAGTGGCCGGAAGTGCATCTCGAGGTTCATTTGGAAATGCCAAAAAGTCAGCAAATTTTGCGTACATTTTTTTTTTAATTATTTTAAAAATTTGCTGAAATCATGTACTTTCTTTGTACATTTACACTTTGTTCCTAAAATATATAATTTTTTCATAATAAATCGCAGACAAATTCCGGACGGTACAAAAAATTCCAAATAGAAATTATCAGTACGATTTTGATTCTAAAAATACTTTTTGCGTACAATATTTTTTTTTTGGAATTGCTCAGAACATAGCTGAGAAACTTTTCTTTATTTTTGTATATACACTTTATTCCTAAAGTTTACAGTTATGTCTTAATAAATCGCATAATAATTCTGGACGTTCCGTATGGAAATTTGCACAACCATTTTTTAGCTAAAAATAATTTTGTATATGACAATATTAATAATTATTATAATGAAATGAAAAGGTATGTACTATTCAAATTTCCAGATGTTTTAAAAGTTTTTTTTATACGTTATCGTCAAGGGAATATAATTTTCTTTTCAGATATTTAGATTCACATATTTAAGATTCCAAATCCATCGTTATGTTTAAAGATTTGAGTATTTTAAGTTTTCCAGTTGTGGCTGACGTTTTTCTGGAAATGCCCATGTATACTGTTATACTGAATATATTCCCCAACTTTTAGTAATTTCAAATAAGTACTTCAATTATGTCTAATATTTTATTTTACATATTTTGAATGAATTCTTTATTGATTTTTATAATGGACATTTTTACCTTATTTCTCTAAACATATTTTACCATTTATAATAATCAAACTTCGCATACGTTCAAAGTCAGTCCACCACTCTAATTGTGATTAACATCATTACCATCACCATTAAAATTTGATTGAACAAGATAGAAGGACGAACAGCGCACTTTATGTCTTCGTTAACAATGGTTCGCGCCACTTAACAAGATGTCAGCCAAATTATGACGAATTCATGTTTTGTGTGCGCCGACAATTTGTATACGATAATCATGATTGATGCATAATTGATGAAATTATTGTATGTGAACATTAATTATGAGCCGACTCAAGGACAAATTGTGTCCTGCGCTTATATTAACTATTAGGTAATTAACAAATCAAGTGATTTGTAATAGATAAATTCAATGTTGATTGTAGAGAAAAAGTTTTGAATATTAGAAATTTCTTAAGGTTTTAACAAAACGAAGCATTGTAGAATATAGAATTGTAGATCAAGTCTGATATAAGATATCGTCACTGTCATGCTAAAGGCGCGAAAGTGCATTTTTAAAAATGTTGGGAAATCAAATTTTAAAGTTTGAAGTGCTTTAAAAGTTAGCAATATATATATTTTTTTAAATTTTTTCTATTATTTTGGTTTATTCGTCAAATATTATAACGTATATAAAATATCTTTAGATTTGGACAACATACTGAATTATAATACGGATTTTGTGATGCTATATCCTGATCAAAACGCAAATATTTTTGTTTTTTATGCTATAACTTTTTATTAGCGCAGAATAAAATAGTAATGTAAAGGCATTAAATGTTTGCCTTTAAAGCACCTTGGCATCATTAATTAAAAATATTTTGTCAAACATTAATTTGCCATTTGTTATTTACAGGAAAACAAATGTTTTGGCAAAATATTTTTAAATAATGATGTCTGTCGATAGGTGCTGTAAAAACAAACAATTGATGCCTTTACACTATTATTTTATATTGCACCAATAAAAAATTGTAGCTAAAAAACGAAAAAATTGGAAAAATTGAATGTCTTTTCGTACCAAAAGGGCGAATCTTTTCGTTTTTTTGCTATAACTCTTTAATGGTACACGATAAATAGTGATGTAAAGGCATTTATTGTTTGTTTTCAAAGCACCTATCGATTTGCATCATTAGTTATAAATAGTTTGACAAAATTTTTTTACTGCAAATAACAAATGGCAAATTAATGTTTGGAAAATATTTTTAATTAATGATGCAGATCGATAGGTGCTTTGAAAATAAACAATAAATGCGTTTACACCACTATTTTTTCTTATACCAATAAAAAGTTATGGCGGAAAAACCAAAAGATTCGCCCTTTTGACATGACAAGATTTTCAATTTTTCAAATTCGCCCTTTTGGTTTTGTCTTTTGTGGCTAGAAATGTACAACAAAATGACACGCGATTTTGACACAGCATACTTGAGGATAAACTACGTTCAAAAATGCCAAAAATTGCACATTCACTTCTTTGGCATGATAGTGACGATATGTACTTTTATTTAATTATGAAAATCATAAATGTTATGCCACAAATAATAGGTACACCAGTTATGACTGGTCAAAACTGTGGTCAGATCAATCTGAATTTTATGTAGTTTATTTCAAAATATACGCTGAAGTATTCTCAATGGAATACAAGAAAAATATCATCAAAAACTCAAATCTGTAAAAAGTTATAGACAAAAATATGCAAACAAGACGAGATATTCCACGTATTTATTTTACGTAATAACTCAAAAACTTTAGGAAATCTGAAAAAACTGAGTATGAGATAGTGATTAGAATCTTGACGTCCATCGGAAAATCATACTTAGATCACAGATAATTTTTTTTGTTGTGCTGACTAATTTTACTATTTCTATAATAGTTTCAAATAATGTCCAATATTTCATTTGAATGTGATAATGATTGTTTAAAGGCCCTTTAATGAGTCGTTGCCTTAAACAATGTTTGTCCTTGTATTCCAAGCAATTATGACTTAATGATTTCATAACTTTACGGGGAACAAGACTCAAATTCATTTTAATGTTTATTCTATTTTAATAGCAATTTCATTTTTTTTTAGACATTGTGCTAGGCAGGAGACTGTCGCGATAACTATATATAGTACATGCCATTATTCAATTATGACGTACATTAAGTCATTAGTAGGACCTAACAGAAGAAAAAAAAAATGTCAATCCCCAGCAATTTAATGGCGTGCAATTAATGGTTTTGTGTTGCCCGCCCAAAATCATTAAAGCGCTAAATTTCAGTTCAAATTTTTCGCGCCATTCAGATTTATTTCTTAAACATAAACTTAATGTGCACTGATAAAAACGGTGCCATGCTACACAAAAAAATATTTTTCGGTATAAACCTAGTAAACACATAAAAAGCACCAAGAAACAAAACAAAACAAAAAAATAAAGGATTTTATGAACACTTCGTCATAATATTTATACCATAGAATTCAGCAATCTTGAAATTTTTTGAACTCTAATGTCAGCGTACGTGTCAAAAAAGCCAAAACCGGTTATTTATGTCCTGCGCGGCTCGCGGCACTTAATACAGTGGGGGAAAGTTATTAAAGTTAAATCACGGAAAATTCAAATTTTGAATTTTGTCTAGAATTTTTTTTGTGTTATTTGGCACTTAAAGTTAAAATTGTTCACTAAAAATTCAACCTCTTCACTATAACTTAGATTTTTTTCACTTAAATTTAACTTCCAATTATTTTTGAATACTCAAAATTACACTAAAAATTCAATTTTTCACTAAAAATTAAATTTTTCACTAAAAATTCAATTTTTCACTAAAAATTCAATTTTTCACTAAAAATTCAATTTTTCACTAAAAATTCAATTTTTCACTAAAAATTCAATTTTTCACTAGAAATTCAATTTTTCACTAGAAATTCAATTTTTCACTAGAAATTCAATTTTTCACAATTTGAATTTTTAATTTTTCATTAAAAATTCAAATTTTCACTAAAAAATTCAATTTTTCACAAAAATTCATTTTTTCACTAAATTCAATTTTTCACTAAAAATTAAATTGTCACTAGAAATTCAATTTTTCACTAAAAATTCAATTTTTCACTAAAATTCAATTTTTCACTAAAAATTCAATTTTTCACTAAAAATTCAATTTTTCACTAAAAATTCAATTTATTACTAAAAATTTAATTTTTCACTAAAAATTTAATTTTTCACTAAAAATTTAATTTTTCACTAAAAATTTAATTTTTCACTAAAATTTTAATTTTGCACTAAAAATTCAATTTTTCACTAAAACTTCATTTTTCACGAAAAATTCAATTTTTCACTAAAAATTCAATTTTTCACTAAAAAATTCAATTTTTCACTAAAAAATAAATTTTTCACTAAAAATTCAATTTTTCACTAGAAATTCAATTTTTCACTAAAAAAATTCAATTTTTCACTAAAAATTCAAATTTTCACTAAAAATTAAATTTAATACTAAAAATTCAATTTATTACTATAAATTCAATTTTTCACTAAAAATTCAAATTTTCACTAAAAATTCAATTTTTCACTAAAAATTCTATTTTTCACTAAAAATTCAATTTTTCTCTAAAAATTCAATTTTTCACTAAAAATTCAATTTTCACTAAAAATTCAATTTTTCACTAAAAATTCAATTTTTCACTAAATTAAATTTTTCACTAAAAATTAAATTTTTCACTAAAAATTAAGTTTGTCTCTAAAAATTCTATTTTTCGATTAAAGTTTTCACTAATATATTTTTTTAAAAATTCAATTTTGTCCTTAAAAATTTTATTTTTACCTTCACTAAAAATTATGTTTTTCCTAAAAATTACATATTTACTAAAAGTTTAATTTTTCAACTTTTTTTTTTCTAAAAATGCCATTATTTTAACGAATGCAATTTTTCATTAACAATTCATTTATAGTAAAAATGAAAATATAAAATTTTACAATGATTTAATGATTTTTATTACACGGTGTCTAAGTTAGCCAGAGTGATTGCAGCTTTCTTCGAGTTTGTCAGCCTGGCAAAATTGTCAGGGTTAAGTTTGGCATAATTTTCGTGTTTTGCTTTCGGCGAGACGTTCCGTGACATGTTTGTTTATGCATAACAAAAATGTTTAGTGGGTGCGAAAAATTTTTATCTTTCAACAGCAGCTGCATAAGATTTTTAATACTTTTGCAAGAGCAAAAAAAAAAAACTGAATATAAAAATATTTTTTGCAAATATTTTATTTTTTATAGATTTTTTTTAGGAAAAATTTGTTAAATTCCATTTTAGAAATTCATTGATTTCAATAATAAAAAGCGGTTATTTTTACACCATGAGATAATTGTTTTCCAAAAATTCTGGGATAAGCTCTCGTAATAAATGTACCACGAAATAATAATTCTCTCGGGATAAAATTATTTCGGGGAATAATTGTCACGTAGATGTATTGCCTCATGAAAAAAAATTGTTTCGGAGAATAATTTGCTATGGGTAGAACTATCTTTGGGTTAAATGTCCATGGATAAATTCTACGGAGTATAATTGTCATGGAGTAAATTTTCATCTAAAAGTATTTTTTCTTAGAGGGAAATTGTCTGTCACTGGTTATAATTGCCTCTGGGAAAAAATATGAAACGGAGAAATTGTCAGAGAAGCATTATTTGTAAAACATTTATATGTGATAAATAGTTGGCAAGAATATTCTGGGAGGTAAATTCTCTGGGAATTAAATTGCCTCTGAAAAGAATTATCTCAGGGAGGAATTATATGGGAAAATTAAATCTTTTCGATGAAGAATTGTACGGTGAATAATTGTCTATGTGAATATTATTCAGAGCCATTTTTTTGTTGGAGTAAAAATAGTTTATGGTAAAATGTACCGTGAAAAATTGTCACTGTGATGATTTATCTTGAAAAATATTTTTGTCGAAGAATAAAATTTACGGGTATGAATTGTCTGAAGTAAGAATTGTTATTATAGAAATAGTAGGAGAGGAATTATAAGAAAACATTGTAACCAGAAATTCGGAATTCAGAATTCGGAAAGTAATAGGGAACATTATTTCTGGGAAGATTTGATTTAATAAGGAATTGTCTCATAAATACAGACATCTCAGAAAAGAATTGTCTAGGAACTGTATGGGGATAAATTATGTCGCTGAAAATATTGTCTCGGGTTAAAATCTATTTGGGATGAAATCTCTCCGGAAATATTTGTCAAAGAATTGATTTGTCTCAGAAAAGAATTGTCTGAGAAAAAAACTGTTTCAAAGAAAATTGTTTAGGGAAGAAATAGTAGGGGAATAGTTATTGGGAAAAATAATCTCAGTGGAAAATTGTCTCGAGAAGGAAATGTTAGAAAATAATTGTTTCGCATAAAATTGTCTCGGGAAATATTATCTCGGGGAAAATGAATTATGTTTGGGAAATAAATTGTTTTTGTGAAGAACTGTCTAGAATAAAAAAATGTCATGGGAAGAATTTCTTCCGGGAAAAATTGACTCAGAAAAGAATTATCTCAGAAAAATACTTTCTCGAAGAAAATTCTCTAGGGAAGAATTAGTCGGGGAATAGTTATTGAGAAAAATAATCTCAGAGAAAAATTCCATCGAGAAGAAATTGTGTTAGAAAATAATTGTCTCGCAGAGTATTGCTTTGGGAAAAATAATATCGCGGAAAATGAATTACGTTTGGTAAAAGAATTGTTTTTGTGAAGAAATGTTTAGAAGAAAAAATATCACGCGAAAAATTTATTCGGGGAAAAATTGTCTCGGGGAAGTATTGTTTCTGGAAAGAATTAATTTGGGTAAATTGCTCCTTAGAGAACAACTGAACGGGAAAATATTGTGAGAAAAAAATTTACTCAAGGAAGATTTATCTTGGGCGAAATGGACAAGGAATCATTATGTAAAAAATGGTTCGTTTCCATTGATAGCATAACATAAAATATATAAAAAATATTTTCAGTTTTTAATATTTTTTTTTAATACATTTATTGATCTCATCATTTTAATGTATTTGTTGATTTATATTTTTTTATGATGAGATAAAAAATTTTCTCTTTCATTTTTTTATAAAATTTCATACATTTATTAACGGTTAAAGTTCTGGTCACCTGCGGAACTTCTCGACACTTGAGAAACAGCAATTGACTAATTCAATAAAAGCAATCATGCAACACAGAATAAAAAATCATCAATATGATGACTTTGTTCATAAATGGATTTTTTCACCAACTACCAGATTCATCATATTGATACCACCGTTCATTAAATTACGTATTGATGAATACATTAATACGTAATTTTTCGTACTATCCTACTATAAAATTTCGTACTATACGAAATTATTCGTACTATCGAACATCATAGTGAAGAACGAAATGTTCAATACAATGAATTTGAATCGTTATATTGATCAATTTGTTCATAATATTTATGAATATATTTATTATGAATTTAAAATGAAAAAAATTGTTTACAATTTAATTCGAAAAAAGGTGTTGTAAAAATATTATTTAAAAAATAACAGATAATTTTTTTTTTTGAAAAAAGTTTATTGAAAAAATAATTTTTTCAAAATAAAAAAAAATGTTTTGAAAAACAACAGTAAAAAAAAAATTCAGAAAAAAAATATAAAAAAAAAAAAATATTGTTCAAACAATTTTTTTTTTTATTTTTTATAAATATAATTTTTATTAATAAAAAGTTGTAATTATAAAAAATATATTATAAAACATTTTACTAATTTCTTCATGTCGAGCAAGTTTTATATAAGAAAAAACATACAAAAACTACTTGAGAACTGAGAAGTACGGCAAAAAATGAACGAAAAATAAATATATTGATTGCAATTTGGTTCGATGAACAGCATTCTTCAATATGAAGTAAAATATATTCTATTTTTTGTTCTTGTTCATTAATATGATGAAACGTATTCTTCACATACAGTTGATCATATTGAAGAACACTTTTTCGACAGTTACCACGCGTTCATCATATTTATGATTGCATTCATAACATGGATGTTAATAAAGGGTTTTTCAACAGGGACGCTACAAAAGTAGAGCGACAGGGACAGCAAACGACGCCATATTTCTTGCCGCTCTTTTGACACTTCTCTTCAGTAAGGTTTGCCATTTCATGATGGAAAGATATACGAGCCAACAACTAGTCGAAATTATTAAAATTTACTACCGAAATTCGAATTCGTATATCTTTCCATCATAAAATGGCAAACCTTACTGAAGAGAAATGTCAAAAGAGCGGCATTTGCTGTCCCTGTCTCTCTACTTTTGTAGCGTCCCTGTTAAAAAACCCTTTATTATGAATGGTTCTTCAATACGATGAATCATGGTTTAAGGAACGGAATTCATCAATATGGTGTACATTTATTTTTCTGTGTAGAATACGCAATAATAGCTAAGAAAACTAATAAACGAAAAAAAAAAAATATTATCAAAGTGATCAGAAAGTGGACAATAGTAGAAGCAACAGCAACATGTTGCTTGTCCGCCTTTAAAATATTTTTATTTCTTTGTCGTATAATGGACGAGGTGCACGAACGTTATTTGTCTTTGGAAAGTATTTTGTCCGCCTTCGTTTTATAGTAAAGTGCATTTTATTTATTTTACATTTTAGGTGGCAACGCCTCACGTGCAGCAATAGCAAAGGCAACAGACAACAATATAGACAACGGCAGCAACAGCAAAAGCAGCAGCAGAGATCAAAGCAAATGCATGGCAAATAAAATGGAAAAACGATTTTTTTCACAGTTCAATTTCTATGCCGGAAGTTCGCGTTGTAGTTGGATGCTGCAGTTGAAATCTTTGCTGCTTCAACTGAAGTTGAATCTCCTCGTAGTTGTTGTTATTGTTGTTGTATTGGCTTTGTTGCTGCCAACCTGCTGCATGTCTCTGCCTCTGCCGCCGTCTCTGGTTTTGTTTGCATTCAAGCGAAGTAATTACTTCCGTCAAAGTGTGGCGCGAATTTAATTTATTTTCGCTTCACTTTTTCCACTTAAATCGTTTCACTCACAGAGTGCAGCAGCAGCAACGAGTTCTTCGATTTTTTAACGTCTGCATTTCTTCAGTCATGCTGCAGTCTAAGCGCAGAGATAAAAATAAAAAAAAACCTTAATAAAAAATTAAAACAACTCAGTCAAAGTAATGCGAAAAACGATTGAAATGTTGAATTAATGGTGCTTTGATCGATACTTGGAATAATTAGCCAGAGGGCTAGAAAAAAACGCACTGAGGATAAGTTTTACTAAAGGTACTTAAAAAAATGCAAGGTATTTTAGTAAATAATTGAAAGCAATTATTTAATTTCATTTAAAAAGTGTTGGGTAATTTAGTTTTATTTTTATTTAAAATTTTACTTTTATTTTGTGAACAATTTTTATGAAAGGTAAAATTTTTAATTGATTAAATAGAATTTTTTGAGAAAAAATGAATTTTGAGTGAAATATTGAATTTTGAGTGACAAATTTAATTTTGAGTAAAAAAAACTGAAATTTGAGTGTTTAATTGAATTTTGAGTGAAAAATTGATTTTTGAGTGAAGAATTGAATTTTGATATAAAAATTTAATTTTGAGAGAAAAATAGAATTTTTAGTGAAAAAGTTAATTTAATTGAAAAATGGAATTTTTAGTGAAAAATTTAATTTTGAGTGAAAATTTGAATTTTGAGTGAAAGATTGAAATGAAAAATTGAATTTTGAGTGAAAATTTGAATTTGAGTGAAAAATTGAAATTTGAGTGAAATATTTTATTTTGAAGGAAAAATAGAATTTTTAGAAAAAAAAAAAATGTTTGATTGAAAATTTTAATTTAAGTGAAAATTTTAATTTTGAGTGAAAAATTTAATTTTGAGTGAAAAATTAAATTTTGAGTGAAAAATTGAATTTCGAGTGAAAAATTAAATTTTGAGTGAAAAATTGAATTTTGAGTGAAAAATAGAATTTTTACTGAAAATTTTAATTTTGATTGAAAATTTGAATTTTTAGTGAAAAATTGAATTTTGAGTGAAAATTTTGAATTTTGAGTGAAAAATTGAATTTTGAGTGAAAAATTGAATTTTGAGTGAACAATTGGTTTTTAGTGAAAAATTAAATTTTGAATGAAAAATTGAATTTTGAGTGAAAAATTGAATATTGAATTTTGAGTGTAAGATTGAATTTTGAGTGAAAATTTGAATTTTGAGTGTAAGATTGAATTTTGAGTGAAAAATTGAATTTTGAGTGAAAAATTGAATTTTGGGTGAAAAATTGAATTTCGAGTGAAAAATTTAATTTTGAGTGAAAAATTGAATTTTGAGTGAAAAAAAGAATTTTGGGGTGAAAAATTGAATTTCGAGTGAAATTTTGAATTTTGAGTGTAAGATTGAATTTTGAGTGAAAAATTGAATTTTTAGTAAAAAATTGAATTTTGATTGAAAAATTGAATTTTGAGTGAAAAATTGAATTTTGAGTGAAAAATTGAATTTTGAGTGAAAAATTGAATTTTCTGTGAAAAATAGAATTTTGAGTGAAAAATTTAATTTTGATTGAAAATTTTAATTTTGAGTGAAAAATTGAATTTTGAGTGAAAAATTGAATTTTGAGTGAAATATTAAATTTTGAGTGAAAAATTTAATTTTGAAAGAATAATTTGAATTTTGAGTGAAAAATTAAATTTTGAATGAAAAATTGAATTTTGAGTGAAAAATTGAATTTTGAGTGTAAGATTGAATTTTGAGTGAAAATTTGAATTTTGAGTGTAAGATTGATTTTTGAGTGAAAAATTAAATATTGAATGAAAAATTGAATTTTGAGTGAAAAATTGAATATTGAGTGAAAAATTGAATTTTGAGTGTAAGATTGAATTTTGAGTAAAAATTTGAATTTTGAGTGTAAGATTGAATTTTGAGTGAAAAATTGAATTTTGAGTGAAAAATTGAATTTTGGGTGAAAAATTGAATTTCGAGTGAAAAATTTAATTTTGAGTGAAAAATTGAATTTGAGTAAAAAATTAAATTTTGAATGAAAAATTGAATTTTGAGTGAAAAATTGAATTTTGAGTGTAAGATTGAATTTTAAGTGAAAAATTGAATTTTGAGTGTAAGATTGAATTTTGAGTGAAAATGAGTGAAATATTGAATTTTGAGTGAAAAATTGAATTTTGGGTGAAAAATTGAATATCCAGTGAAAAATTTAATTTTGAGTGAAAATTGTATTTTGAGTGAAATATTGTATTTTGAGTGAAATATTGAATTTTGAGTGAGATGAATTGAATTTTTAGTGAAGAATTGAATTATTATTGAAAAACAACAAATTTACCAAAATTTGCATTGTGCCTTTTACAAATACATTTTATGTTAAATCATAAAAAAATCAATATGAGCTACCGCAACCGCAAACAAAGCAAGCGACCTATATGCAAAACACATACCAAACATATTTCCCAAAACAAGCACAAATAAAAGGCGCTGAGGTATGCCTAATTTTGAGCTCGAATTATTTAAGCGCCTAACATATACGCGAGTTCAAAAACATGTTGTAAAAATGGGTGCCGCCCAAAAAGTGCAAATAAGCTGTACAAAATAAAAGAAAAAAACAACAACTGCAAATAAAAAAGGACTCAATACACGATAAGCTAATATTTGGTTTAAGTGTTTGAGCGAATGATTGGAGCGGATTATTTGCGTGGCACTTTTTTTTTTATTAGTTTCGGTTGTCATAAAACTAAAAAAATAAACGAAAAAAAAAATCAAAAACATGTCCTTGAAATCAGCTTTATTTGTACGTTTGGCAATGCGTTTTATTAGAATATACCAAAAAATTGTAAATTTTCGGAAATGGTGCAAAATTCAATTTCCGCCAAAGGGTCTCTGAACTGGTACCACTATTTCGTATATGAATTTAAGCTGCTTAGAACAACTTTTTGTGCAAAAGTTTTGCGAAATGTCATCATCAGCGTCATGCGAATGTCAGAGTGAAACCAAAGTAGAAAAAAAAGGTTTAAGTTGTCAGTTCGAAAACGAAATAAAGAACTACAAGATACTAAAAACTAACAGAAAAAGTTATCATGACGTGGCCATAAAAGTTGATGTTGCCAACAAGAAATAAAAATTTACTTCATTCATACTACTTAAAGAAGACCCTGTCACTGAGACTGAGACAGAGACAATTATTGCGTTGTTTGGTAAAATCGACTGCATGTCATTGTCGCCATTTTTCCCAACAAAAAAAAATATACGAAAAAAAACCTTTGAATTCCTTGCGCGCCATTTACACTGTTGCTCTCACTCAAATCGCTGTAACAGTCTGAATCCTTTTTGTATCCTTTCAAACAGCGCCCGCATGAAATTGCACAAAAAAAGAAATCTTTTTCTTTGGAAAAAAAAAATAAACTCGAATAATATGCGGACGTCAAACAATAAAAATCGTTTCAACGCAATTTCTTAGAATCCTGTTCAGCAAGGATTTCACTGCGCCGACATGACATGAACCGACATGTCATGTCATGACTTTACATATTCGCTAAACATATACTGAGTTCTTGCTCCCTCTCGAATGCGCTTTGTTTTGTTTTATTTCTCATTCTATTAACCTTCAGCCTTTTTTTTGTGTTATTTCAGATTCAGATTCCGATTGCGACTACCATTCACTGTTAAGGCAGGCAACCAGGACTCCTGTTGATTTGTGTTTGATTTCAAAATATGCGCTGTGCACCATGTGTGGGGTTTGGGATTTGCCCATGTGTGGGTCTGGTTGTAGCTGTGAGTGGCATATCACAGATAATCCTCCCTCCCAGATGTAGCGAAATGGCATCGCTGACAGTCAAGTTCGTTCCACTGGGGAATGCAATAAAAATAAACCGTTTAAAAAACTCGAAACACTTGACGGCGCAAATGTCACCCAAACGGCTTACCGAATTCCAAGTAGTAGAGCTTATGTCATATAGAGAAAAAAAGTGGATTTCGTATGTGTTTTATTTGAATTTTATATTTCAATGTGGTACTATGTGAAGCATATATTCAATGGGTTCCAGTTCCAATTTGAAGGTTATACTTATTGAAATTAACTATTCGTGGAAGTCAAAAGTACTTTAATTTCCAAAATGCTGTGGCAATAAATTTAATTTATTCTAGTTTACCTAATTTATTTTTCAAGTGAAAAAAGGAAAACTGCACAGTTTAGTGTTTAAAAGGTATATTTCACCGTAAATACTTAAATGTTATATACCAAAATGTTTCAAATTTCTAAAGTAATCATATTAAAATCTATATTCTATTGAACATTTTTTTTGATGTTTCGGAATTCGTTTTTATAATTAAAATAAAATTATTTTCATTCGCATTTAATTCGTTCAAGGTTCTGTAATACGAATTCCATACGATTTTACATGACTTCCGGGGGAATTTCTATTCCATCGAATTAATTCCTCTCCCGGAGATCATAAATATCCCCAGAGCTTTCCTTCGGATTTGTTTCTTCTTTTTGAATTTGTTTCATTATTGCCGTCAGTGTAAATATTTTTGCTTTTATAATTAACTAGCTGGACCCGTGCACGACTCGTGCCAAGATTTGGTGAATGCAAGGATATGGAGTGATTTTATTAATATAAAGAACATATTTATTATTCATATCTTCCCCGTAGAACGCATTCCCGTAAAATTCTTCGGATAGAATTCTTTCTCGTAGAATTCTCCCCCCATAGAGTATTCCCCAGTAGAAGTTTTAGTGTGGCGAGTTTTAGTGTGGGGGTTTTTAGAGTGGTGAATTTTAGTGTGGTGAGCTTTAGTGTATTGAATTTTAGTGTGGTGAGTTTAGTGTTGTGAGTTTTAGTGTTGTAAGTTTCGTTGTGGTGAATTTTAGAGTGGTGAGTTTTAGTGTGGTGTATTTTATGGTGAGCTTTAGTGTATTGAATTTTAGTGTGGTGAGTTTAGTGTTGTGAGTTTTAGTGCGGTAAGTTTCGTTGTGGTGAATTTTAGAGTGGTGAGTTTTAGTGTGGTGTATTTTAGTGTGGTAAGTATGAGTGTGGTGAATTTTAGAGTGGTGAGTTTTAGTTTGGTGAGTTTTAGTTTGGTGAATTTCGGTGTGGTGAGTTTAAAGAATTTGGGATGGTTGGTATACCCAGGTGTGAAATATCATAAGATCACTACAAAAATCACTATAATATCTGTTGAAATACACCATCTGGAAAATGTACCTTCTATGGGGGGTGCCACGCCCAGTGGTCTAATACCGCCCACATTCCGCGAGACCGTTTAGAATGGTTATATATAACGCTGACCAGAATTTCATTAAATTTGCTATGCTAATTGCTGACATAATGTGTTTTTAATTTTTGGGTTATATGGGAGGTGCCACGCCCAGTCCACCAATCTCACCGAGATATAGCCTATAATCTGCCCAGACCCAACATACATGTTGTGTCAAAATTTTATTCAATTCGGTTCAGCCGTTTAGACGCCTATTCGGAACATACAGACATACATACTTACATTCGCAAATATATAGTAGATACTGAATTAGTAAAAAAAAATTGGAATAAAATGTACTGCATTTTTTGTATTTCGAGATTATGTAATTTGCACATATTTTAATAGTATTTCAAGGAATTTTGTTCTGATTGTGTCTTGTCCTTCCAACGACTTACGTTTTCTAATATCATTAATATCAGTTTTTCAATGAATTTTCATTAGATCTGTAGTTATCATAGAAAATATAATAAATTGAATATTCATTGAGATTTTGCCAAGCTTTCAAATAAAAATGCAATAATGCTGGATACTGACCACATCGACTATATTTGGCCTTGTTATAGAAAGAAGTGAATGAAGACATCATGTAGACCTTTAGACCTATCACTGAACTGGTCTTCAATTGGTGAACTTTAAACGGAATCAAATTCTTCAATTGAAGACAAATTCAGTGATAGGTCTATAGGTCTGCATGACGTTGGAAATCAGTTCAATGATATGTCTAAAGGGTAATAACTAGAACCGATTCATAATATTTTCCCCATAGGTTTACGACTGCAGTTCTCATAATCTCTATCAAAATCCTATAAAATTAATAATAGTTTAGGAGTTGCTCTATGTCATAGTCGTACACAAAATAAAATTTTCTTTGCCAGATAAATTGTACCGAAATGTCTCTGTAAATTTCAGGATTTCGGATATTTTTTGGCTGTTTAAAAAAAATGTATCGATTTTAAGCAAACTCTGCGTTTCTTTAAACAACTGTATATCCGAAAATAAGCCGAGATTCTACCTATTAACTTCCACAACATGCCGAAACAAAATTTCGGGTAGTTTTCAGGAATATATCTGAAAAGCACATAGATAAATTAAAGTTTGTGGGAAGCGTATTATCAAATTATATGGAGTTTTAAAGGTAGATTCTCGGCATATTTTTGGAATGGGCAGAAAACGGATAAAGTTTTCAAATAGCCTGTTTCAAAATATATGGAATAAATGCCTCGACCATGCCAAAAAAAATTTTGTGTTAATCCCGAGACAAAAGTTTAGGCATTTTTCAGGAATTTTTCCAATAAACACACAGCTAAATGAAAGTTTGTTGGATATGCATTGCAGATTATCAAATTTTATGGAGATTCCCGACACATTTTGATTACGGGCAGAAAACAGACACATTTTGATTAAAAACTCAACCTTTATCCGTTTAAAATCCTTCGAAAATATATTTTTCTAAACTATGTCAAACATGTCAAAAATTTTGTCCAGGTCACTACCTACAAACTCCAACTATGTTTTCCGGAAATATGCCCCAGATAATTTCCAATTTGGTGCTCCAGAATTTGATCAATCAATATGTAATATATATATTTTAATCGATTTCACTTTTCGAAATACGAATCAATATGATTTTTCTGGTAAAATATATGAGTTTTGATCGAAAATGGATTTCACAAAATGCCCGAACATTTTATTTTTAAATTTATTTTAACTTTTTGTCCAAATTATAACGAATTTGTTTTGGCAATTACAGAATTAGATTTGTAAGTGGGTCATTCCCTATCAGAAATATCAATCTTGGCACGATGTCTTCCGATTTTGATGAAATTTTGTGGATAGAAATTGTATTTGCCTCACTGCTTTAATTTCATATTTTGCTTCTAAAAATTTCCAACCAGAAAAAGTGTGGCAGAGAACTAATTTCGTATGGAGAAAAATAAGCAATTGAACTTTAAAACTTGATAGTTCAGAAACATCGAAATTATTTTTTTAATCGACGGGGAAAGCTTGTTTTTTGTTTTTGATTTTTAAATTAGTGGTACGTAACAGTGATTTGACAAATATTTTTCTAAGTTAAATGTATTTTATTTTTTTAAATTGTTATTTTTATTGGAATGCGTGATTATAAAGCTTATATAAATCATTAGTTTCATTAAAATATGTTAATTAGTTACAGAGATATAAATAATTATCTTATATAATACTTTGATGTTTCGATTCGCATAACTTTGTTGGAGTTGAGAAATCAAAAAAACGAAGTACACAGTTATTCTTTACTTTTCGGTCACTATCTATTCACAAAATTTCATCAAAATCGGAAAGCATCGTGCCAAGATTTATATTTCTGACGTGGAATGACCCAAGTACCAAATTAATTTTGTATTAAATTCGAATTTTCTGGTAAATATTTGAAATTTCAATCGTTAAGAACGTCAAGAACGACGAATCATATGAAATACAATTTTTCTTCTCAAGTATTTCAATTTGGATCGAAATGAAAATAATAACTTTAGGTCGAAAGTTCTGTTAATTTTAATTTATTAAAAAACTAATTCTTTTTCAGCACTTATTTTCGTTTCAAAAATAAAATTTACGAAATTTATAAAATGGTAAAACCATTTTTTAAGTGAATTGTTTAATATTATAATAAAAAGTACTTGGAGAATATGAAAAATGTTAATAAAATTTGAAAGTCTAACGTGTTCTACTAAAAATTGTTATTATTAATCCGAAATTGTAAAAAATTTAACGCTTTACGGAAATTAATTAGAGAAATGGCAAAAATGTATTTAGTGAACTTTACCACTTTAGAACTATATATTTAGTTAAATTATATTTTAAACAATGAAGCACTAAATGAATTAAGTTTTAATCAACATTTAAGACTTAAAACCAAATTTATTTGAGTATATTTTTGCATCAAACAAATATTCGCTAAAACTTTCTCGTGAACTGTGCTCTAAGTTTATCATTCAACATCTTCCGCGGCACTTTGTCGTCTCAATGGCAGCCTCCGTTGGCTGCGGAAACGGAAACGACTTGCGACAACTGTTGCGGATTTAAGCGGATAAAAACGGTTTTCGAATGTGATCCTGTTGACAGAATGACAAGCATTGAGCTCAGTTGAGAAGTGAGGAGTGCTATGCAGTTAGAAAAAGATTAATATGCGAATGAAAATGAAGATGGAAATAAATATGGAAATGAAAATGGAAATGTGCATATAATAAAGCATATAAAATAGTGCTAAAGATAAAGAAAAATATGACAAAGATGAAAGCTAAAATTAAGTAAACAATTAATATGGAGATTTGAGCAAAAAAAACAAGTATAACAAGAGATTTATAAAGGAATAAGATATACCAAGATTAATATCCTACAAATAGTCAAGAAGAACGATTTATTTTTTTTTAAATAGAATTGAAAGCCTGTAAATATAAATATAAATTATTATAAATATAAATTATAAGGCTATTTAAATATTTATAATTTTTTGAGATGATTCCAAATCTTTTTCTATTGTGTATTTATAACTTTTGTTGGTGTGAGAGTTAAATTTAAATAAAGTTGTTAAAAACTAAAATTGAATTAAATATTGAGAAATACAACAAAATCGAGAATATGATTTCACGAAATATTTTGTTGTGTAATAAAATTAAAAATTGATGTTTATTGGAATTTTCATTCATTCACTTTCAAAACTACAAAAGTTATAAAACTTGAAATCAAACCTCTGTTGATATTCGAATTTGATACAAATAATAACTTCATTGTCAACATTTTCAAATTAGAATTCATTTTTTCGATTACAATTCCACTTTTCACTAAAATTAAATTTTTCACTAAAAATTGAATTAATAAAATAAAATTTTCACTGAATTCCATATTTCACTAAAAATTATTTTTTTCACTAAAAAATGTACACTAAAAGTTTTATTTTTCACTAAAAATTCAATTTTACACTAAAATGCAAAATATCAGTTTTTCACTAAAAATTCCATTTTTCACTAAAATTTTTCACTAAAAATTCAATTTTTCACAAAAAATTCAATTTTTAACTAAAAAATTCAAATTTCACTAAAAATTCAATTTTTCACTAAAAATTCCATTTTTCACTAAAAATTCAAATTTTCACTAAAAATTCCATTTTTCACTAAAAAAAATTCAATTTTTCACTACAAATTCAATTTTTCACTAAAAAAAATTCAATTTTTCACTAAAAAAAAATTCAATTTTTCACTAAAAATTCAATTTTTTCACTAAAAATTCAATTTTTCACTAAAAATTAAATTTTCACTAAAAATTCAATTTTTCGCTAAAAATTCCATTTGCACTAAAAATTAAATTTTTCACTAAAATTTCAGTTGTTCACTAAAAATTAAAGTTTTAACTGAAAATTTAATTTTTAGTTAAAAATTTAATTTTTCACTAAAATTCAATTTTTAACTAAAAATTCAATTTTTAACTAAAAATATAATTTTTAACTAAAAATTCAATTTTTCACTAAAATTTCAATTTTTCATAAAGATTCGATTTTTCACTAAAAATTCAATTTTTCACTAAAAAAAATCAAATTTTCACTAAAAATTCCATTTTTCACTAAAAATTCCATTTTTCACTAACAATTTCATTTTTCACTAAAAATTCAAATTTTCACTAAATATTCAATTTTTCACTAAAAATTCAAATTTTCACTAAAAATTCAATTTTTCACTAAAAATTCAATTTTTCACTAAAAATTCAAATTTTCGCTAAAAATTCAATTTTTCACTAAAAATTCAATATTCCACAATAAATTCAATTTTTCACTAAAAATTCATTTTTTCACTGAAAATTCAATTTTTCACTAACAGTTCAATTTTTCACTAAAAATTCTATTTTCACTAAAATTTCAGTTGTTCACTAAAAATTAAATTTTTAACTGAAAATTGAGTTTTTAGTTAAAAATGAAATTTTTCACTAAAAAATCCAATTTTTCACTAAAAATTCAATTTTTCACTAAAAATTCAATTTTTCACTAAAAATTCAATTTTTCACTAAAAATTCAAATTTTCACTAAAAATTAAATTTTAACTAAAAATTTAATTTTTCACAAAAAAATTAAAATTTCCACAAATAATTAAATTTTTCACTAAAAATATTTTTTTTTTACTAAAAATTTAATTTTTCACTAAAAATAAAAATTCATTTAATTTAAAAATTTTATTTTTCACTAAAAAGAAATTTTCAATAGAAATTGAAGAAGATTTCATATTTAAATGTTTTACTCTAAATTTAATTTTTTATTGATAATGTTTCACTTAAAATTCAGTTTATTCTCCGTAAATCAATTATTTTATAAAATTATTCATTTTTTTCTAATATTTCAATAGTTGTATGAATTAGTGTCGCAATAATAAAGAAAGTGATACGTGCGAAAATTGTTTTTGTCACTAAAAACTTTTTGCGTTGACTATCAGTTGGAATCTGGCTGATCATCAACTGCTTTGCATAGTATTCACCATAATTTATTAATTAATGACGAAAAACTGCAACTTTTTCAAAGGCTAATTGCAGCAGTGGAAATATTTTTCGTTTTATGAATAATTTGGCGCTGGCAACTACAACAAATTACTTAGTATGCAAAGCAAGTGTTAATTGCGTGCGAAGGATATTCCTTATCTTCTTCATCTTATATTTCCCCTCTTCTTCCGCTTCTTCTGCTTCCTCTTCTACCGCGCCACATTCAGCAATTTGTTCGCGAATGAAAATTGAAAATTTAGACATAAATTTTGGCAATTTCTGAATTCTAGTTACGCTCTTTCCGTTCTTTTGATAAAATTTAACAAGAAAACTTAAAAAGAGGCTGCTCACTGCCATAATACGCACCTTCCTTAAGCACTTCCTGCAGTGCTTCCGGCGCAGCAGCTATAAGGACTACAGTGAGGACGTGAACGAGAGCGAGTGGTACGTGTAAATGTGGCTCATAAATTTTACAACGCGTGAACATTTATTTTGTTATTAAGTTTAACGGGTTCGCACTTAACGCGAACGCGCGCTTTCACCTTTTTTTTTTGTTCATTTCATTTCTGAAACGGTATATGTAACATAAGTGTATTCGTGTCCTTGGCTGTGTCTGTGTGTGTGTCGGTGTGTTCATGTTTATCCTTTAGCTCATTGGAGCCCTTTTTGACTCCTGCCGGTGTTATTAAGCAATTTACCAGATACTTAAGCAAGAATTATGTGCAACATTTAAATTGTTCCCCCCGCTGTTGTTGTGTTTAATTTTAAAATAACTAACAAGCGACTTGAGTGCAATTTGAGCTCTTCCGAACCAAAAAAAAAGGGGTAAATAGGGGCTGATTTTACACATATTTTGAGCATTTTCTTAAGGCTGTGGTATATGAGATGTATGCGCACGTTTAATTGAGCTTTTTGACAGTTATTTTAGTTATGGAATCTTTTTGAAGAATCTGATTAGAATTTGCCTTTCACGGCGATCTTGAAACATGGTAAAGATACACGTAATGCGGAGTATTTTTAATGGAAATGTAATATATTGGAAGTTATTGTATTAACCCATTAAAGTCTTGAAGTAGACTATATTGATGACACTTTTTCAATGTTAAATTTTTGGAAAATTTTGGAATTTATTTTGCTTATATCTCGCAACACACATTTTTCACATATAAAATCAGGTTTTTGTGTTGTAGCGTGATATTTTTTGCATCTAATAGAGAAAAGATAATTTCATTTCATTAGTTGGAATTAAAAAAAAAAACAAAATAATTGAAAAAATAGTCTATATTAAGGCTTTGGAATTGAGCGCTCGGAAACAGAGCGTGCTCGTTTGTATTTTTGACATAAACAATGTTTCAGCGTTCATGTGTTCGTGCCGCGACACAGTCGTTAGCTCGCTGCTGTTAAGTAAGAAATACGAACTAACAGACCTCCAATCGTCCAACTCAGCATGCTGCATTGTACTCGCTGGTCGAGCTTCTGTTAGATGGAGCGCTCGAAATGTACAGCACTCCTACATTTCGAGCGGCTCGAAGTTGCGCGCTTTTAAATTATTTCATAAGCAACAGCTTCTTTGTTGTTATTTGCGTTTATATATGTTTATTGTTTAATTTGATTATTGTATAACAAAATAAAGAAGATTAGGTATGAATTTAAACCAAATTTGCAAAAAGAGCGAGCCAACCGAGCGCTCGAAGTTTTGGCGTGCTCGGAGTCGCATGCTAGCGTAGGAGCTGGAAACTCGCCAGATCGAGCCATTGTGTTTACTTGCGGTGCAAAAAAAAAATTACAATTTTAGTATTTCACAAAAACTCAAATGTACCCAATTCCGTCACCCTTAAGAAAGCCAACCTTCGAACCAAAAAATAAGAAAAGTAAAACTTTATAATTATTAGTATCAAATGAAAACAAATCATGAACATTTATTACTAAATTTGACTGATTTGCGTACATTTTCAAATTTTTATACATTTTCAAAAATATTCATTAGTTTACGAGGTTTTATTCACTTGATAAATATTGGTTTTCGTGCGAATGAATATATAGTAATTTTCGATTGCAGCGATTACATTTTTAATCGTTTTGCATACGCATGTTCGCTACTATTTTTCCGCATTATGTTTTTAGGAATTTTTCAATTTAACGCTCAATAAGCTGCCGTTTCTTTTTATTTTTTCATTTTTATTTTTATTGTTAAGTTTTATTTTTTATTTCTATTTTGATTTTTCGTTTTATTCCTCGTGCTTCTTGCTGTTTTCCATGCAGCATTCGCACAAGATTGATGGGAATTTAAATTGAGAATTTTGTTATAAATACGCGTTTCTATCTGGCTGCCGGGTACTTCGGCTGCTGCGCTGTTCTCTGTGCGGCAGTGCCTTGGTGTAGAGTTTTGTGTGTGTGTGTGTGTGAAGTTTGTAGTGATGAAAATACAATGACGCACATAATTCCTATTTCCCCACAGAAAACAAACACATTTCTCTACCTCTCTCACTCCATTTCATTCGTTCGCTCTCTCTATTGTGTGCTCTCACTCGTAACTATTGTCATCTCTTTCGGTTTGACGTTTGTCGCTTTTGCGCTGACAGTTTTATTCTTTGGCGCAAATTAAAATAAAATGCATAACTAACACAGGCACACACACACACATAGAGCTACACTGGCATACGACACTAACACACATTCAGACACACATACACAGTAAGCTACCAACATGGTCTGGGCGTCATTGTGTTGTAGGCAATGCGAGCAACAACAACTATGGAAACAATTGCAGCAGTCGAACAGACAGACAAAAATGTGAACTACGCGATTTATTCGCTTTCGCCATGTTTGTTTCCTTGTGTTTGTGTCACCCACACATACATACTCACCAACACTAACACATCTACAGAGTTCATATTTCTTCAAATATTTCGACGCAAACTAAATCAACGCGAACATCAACTGAAAATCAAGCGCCAACACATGCTCGGCATGTAAAAGAACTGCATGTACACTGAAAATAAATAAATGATTTTTTAAAAAATAATATATAATTTTTTTAGTTCAGGTTTCTACTCCAAATAAAATATTTAGATTAAAAATTTAATTATTCACAAAAAATAACTAAAATAAAATTCCAAAACAAATATATAATCCTAAATTGAATTTTATAATAAAAATTAAAATTTTCTACCAAAATCCACATTTATCAACTCAAATTGCATTTTTTTTTGTTCAAAATTTTAACTTTTCACTCAAAATTAAATTTTTCACTCAAAATTACCTTTTTCACTCAAATTTAAATTTTCAACTCAAAATTAAAAATTTTAACTCAATATTAAAATTTTTTACTCAAAATTAAAACTTTCACTCAAAATTCAATTTCTTACTATTTTTAACTCAACTATTTTTCACTCAAAATCCAATTTTTGACTCAAAATTAAATTTTTGACTCAAAATTACAATTTTTACTCAAAATTCAATTTTTTCCTCAATATTTAATTTTTCACTCAAAATTTAATATTACACTCAATATTATTTTTGTCACCCAAAATTCAAATTTTCATAAAAAAATTAATTTTTTACGCAATATTAAATAAATTACTCAAAATTTTGATATTTCACTAAAAATATTTTTTTTTCATTCAAAATTTAATATTTCACTCAAAATTCATTTTTTTAATACGTATTTAATTTTTCTCTCAAAATTCAATTTTTTACTCAAAATTTAATATTTCACTCAAAATTGAATTTTTCACTCAAAATTTAATTTTTCACTCAAAATTTAATATTACACTCAAAAAATTTTTTTTTCACACAAAATTCAATTTTTCACTCAATATTCAATTTTTGTCAGAAAATTAAAATTTTGTCTCAAAATTAAAATTTTCACTTAAAATTAAATTTTTCATTGAAAATTAAATTCTTCACTCAGAATTGAATTTCTCACTCAAAATTGAATAATCACTCACAATTAAATTTTTCACTCTAAATTCAATTTTTTTTCCTCAGTATTTAATTTTTCACTCAAAATTTAATATTACACTCAAAATTATTTTTTTCACTTAAAATTCAATGTTCACCCAAAATTCAAATTTTTATTAAAAATATATCATTCAAAATATATATCACTCAAAATTTTGATATTTCTCTAAAAATGATTTTTTTCATTCAAAATTTAATATTTCACTTAAAATTCAATTTTTTAATGAGTATTTAATTTTTCTCTCAAAATTCAATTTTTCACTCAAAAATATTTTTTTCACTCAAAATATAATTTTTTGTCAAAATTAAAATTTTCACTCAAAATTACCTTTTTCACTCAAATTTAAATTTTCAACTCAAAATTAAAATTTTTTACTAAAAATTAAAACATTCACTCAAAATTCAATTTTTTACTCAAAATATAATTTTTCACTCAAAATCAAATCGAAATCCAATTTTTGACTTAAAATTAAAATTAAACTTTTAACTTAAAATTAAATGTTTGACTCAAAATTAAAATTTTCAGTGAAAAATAAAATTTTCACTCAAAATTAAATTTTTCACTCAAAATTGAATATATCACTCACAATTCAATTTTTGACAGAAAACTAAAATTTTTGACTCAAAATTACGATTTTCACTCAAAATTCAATTTTTTCCTCAATATTTTATTTTTCACTCAAAATTTAATATTACACTCAAAATTATTTTTGTCACTCACAATTTAATGTTCACCCAAAATTCAAATTTTCATTAAAAAATTAATTTTTTACGCAATATTAAATATATCACTCAAAATTTTGATATTTCGCTAAAAATGATTTTTTTCATTCAAAATTTAATATTTCACTCAAAATTAATTTTTTTTAATCAGTATTTAATTTTTCTCTTAAAATTCAATTTTTCACTCAAAATATAATTTTTACTCAAAATTCGGTTTTTCACTCCAAAATTTAATATATCACTCAAAATTCAATTTTTCGCTAAAAATTCAAATTTTCACAAAAATTTAAAATTTTTGCTATAATTTAAATTTTGACTAAAAATTCAATATTTACAAATTTTTTTGTATGGTTTTATTTTTTTTTGTTATTTAAATAATGAAAAAAAATATTTTTTTTTTCAGTGTACTGTAAAACGTTGTAACATTTCTGGTAGTTTTAATAGCTCTTTTGCGTTGCACCACCCAGAACATTTTCGCTGGCATTTGTGGAAACTCTGCGAAAGAGTTGTTTATAATATGAGTGGGGACACTGACTGACACTTTATTGTTTGATCGTAAATAACTCAAAACGCAACAGAAGCAAATTGCTTAGAAAAATAAGGGGTATCAGAGTATTTTTTATTTTTTGGTTAGTAGCTTAAAATAGTTTTAAATTTACCAAGTTTGAGTCATAAATGGTAATGTTAAAACTAATAAATTTAACACTGACATTTTCAGTTAAACTTTTAAGTTATTCAAATTTAAAAATTTTATATTTTATCATAAAAAATAATACAATAAAATTCAGCTAATAAAATAAAATTTATGGATTTTTGATCACTCGGACGCATAACATTTTATGATTAAATATTATTAGTCCGTGCGACTGCTTGGAGGTGATAATTTTGCCAAAATTGGAAACTGGTTTCGTTTTAATACACTGAAATTCCAAGAATTTTCATATGATTTTCTATTACGACATTCTGTCTGTCACTCAAACTGGTAATTGTACCCTAAAGCACAATTTATGGTCAATACTTGATATTTTTATAAAGGAATACTCAATTTCCTCTATGTGGACTGTTTTCTTTGCAATGAAAACTATTGAAATATTTGGACATATGGTTAAAAAAAATAAATAAATCGGATGGTGGCAGCACACGTAACCAGCTATCAAGAGCGGATATTGCGAATTTTATGGTTTTTTTTTTGGAGTTCGAGTACGAATGCGACATAGAAAGTTTTCACAGATAACATTTTATATAATGTGATTTTTATAAACACACCCGCGGGGCATGAAAATATTAAAAATATAAGTTCAACGATTGAAAAAGTAGTTAAAAAAAAATGAAATTAACTTTCATAGTAATTTTAGATAAATCTAAAATAGAAAATGAAAAATACTTTTGAATGTACATATTTTATTTTACGCACAATGTAATTCTACACAGCAAATGAGGGACTTTTCTTTTTGATATCATTGTACGACTTTCGGATGGACTATATATGAACACAATATCGTATTCTGTCTTTTTTGTTCAATATTGCATAATGTTTTAGTATTAGAATTAAAATAGAATTATTATTTTTTAAAAAATACACGTAGAGAAATGTTCTCATAAATCATGTATACGCATAAATTTCGCAAAGTTATTCATGATATCCAGCCAAGAATAAAAAATCATAATGATTCGGTTTTTATTCATAATATATGATTATAATAAAAATTAATTATTATGATTATGCGTATGTTTACTCATGTTTTATGTATAATATATTCATAAGTCAAGAACAATTGTACACGCTGCAAAAAAGTGGCTCTCCCAAACATAATTTTGCAGGCATTAACATGTAAGTTTGGAATTTTATGTAAACATAATATATATTGAGCCTTGAACAGTGTTTACAACACTGATTTATATTATGATATCACGGAATCATTTTGGTGTTGCCCCTTAAAATGGTGTATGCTCAAATAGAAACATAATAATTACTACATCCAAACAAAACAAATATTTGAACCGAAACATAAATATGTTTAAAATATAACATGAATCGTAATGACGTGAATATAAATATGTTTCCAGAGAAACATATCAGTTGTTTCAGTTCAAAAAGTAGTATGTTTGCATAAAAACATATCTAAATATTTTTCGAAAGATATCCTGAAAATAAAATAAAATATTGATTTTTTTTATTAATTTTTATTAAAAAAACATTTGAATTCATATACAAATTTTTAAATGCATAAATAATTGAATTAAAACTGCAAGTACAAGTCTCAGTGCAGCACATAGCGTTGGCAAGGAATTCGCGGAGCCTGTTGTAAAAAACCATGCGGAATTCTGTTTGAAAATAGAAGAACTGATTTTTCAATTGTGTTTTTTTTTGATGAAATATCCCTGCCGGCTTTTCACAATATTTTTAAAAAACATTCAGGAACAATAAAATTATATACTGCACTATTAAATGATATTATTTGTTACTATTTGTACTTTTTGTACCACAATTTGTATATTTTTAAAATTTACAAATGACATCGTATTACCGATACGAATACGTTTTCTCAACAAACATCAAAAGACACGTATGCAGAAAATGGCGGTCACAGAGTGTAAACTTGGTATACAAGAAGTATATTGCAAGAATACTTTTATTTACATTTAATTTAATTTGTTTGTTTCTTTTCAAACATCAGTATGTTTAAAAGGACCAATACATACTTCAAACGATGACAAAAGAGACGTAGATAGAAAATTCTGCTCAACGAGTACCAACTTCGTAAACAAAAAGAATGTGGGAAGAATGCACTTATTTAAATTCAATTTATTTTTTGTTTGTTTTTAAACATCAATATGTTCAAACGATGGCAAAAGATGGCGTAGGTAGAAAATGCTGCGTAGCGTTGCCAACTTCGTCTGTCGATCACTAATCGAATGAAGTCGAGCGTTGCGAACATACGTTATAATTAGATTTGAATAGCATTTTCTGTTTGTTTTGAAACATAGTTATAACCAAGTAAACTGCCAAGAAATAGTATATTCAAATGCAATTAAAATGGTATGTTTGTATTGTAATATATTTGTGATAAGTTTAACAGATTCTGCTAGAGAATATATAATATGTTTACACATAGTAATATGCTATTACCATCGGAACAATAATTTAATTACACTTCTTTCGTAATACATGTATGCAACATCAAAACATAAAAAACACATTTTTCAATACGACGCTACCACTCGGAGGCCATGGTAAACCTCCGATCAAAAAAACCGCCGTTCAGATACGAGTTTTTCACCAATTCTGTAATTTCTATAGGTTTACTTCCAAGTCCCAAAATTGGGTCAAATAAAGTATTTTCTTAATTTTTCAATTAATGAAAACATTTTTCTAATTAAGAAAATAAAAATGCAAATATCAAAATAGAAATTGTGCATACCCCTACCCTAGTAGAAATTTCCCGATGCGCCATCGGGAAATGATCAGGTTTTCGTTGGGTAAGACCTTTTAGAGAAAATATGATCATTGCCTTTGCATGCCCTTATCATGCTGACCATAGCAGGTTTTACATTATCTAAACAGTCAATGTTCCCGATCATAGCTACATTATTTGTTCCTCATAACGAAATTAGCATCAGACAATGATCGAAATTTAATGAGAGAAACCCTATTATGCTCGGGCTCCGACAAGGCAATTGTCGGGTAAATAATAAAATGAGGAATTGCCCGATCAGTACATGATCACGGCCTGAGGTCAGTACATGATCAGGACACTGCGTTACAAGAACATTATGGACCTTGTCATATCCCGATCATCTCAAATAATGACATGACCATGGCTTCATGACCATGGCCCTACCAAAATTTCTATTAGGGTAATCATAAGCCGATCAATTACATGATCAGGCCATGATCCTGTATACCCTAATAGGGTAAGTTTTACTCAGGGTGTCTTTAATCACAAGAGTTATGATTTCACTGATCATAACAGATTAACTCGAATTTCATTGGGTTCATTTCAAAATATTGGTTGAGGTATTCACAATAGAATACAAAAGAAAACAGGCAACCAGACGTTAAATTAAAATAAGTAAAAAGTTTAAGTTCATAATATGTAGAAAAACATTGAAATTGCCATTTATTTATTTTACGCAATGGCTCAAAATCTGTATTCAATTTCTAAAACTGTTCAGAAACAAAATTGTTGGCTTTTTTCAGGACTATTTTTGGCAATCACACTGATAAAAGGATGTTTGTGGGAAGTGTGTGGCAGATTATATGTAATTTTAAAGGCAGACTCCTGACTGACTGAAAACCGACAACTTGTGATAAAACTCCACCTTTTTCTGTTTGAAATATATCGAAAAATATTTCTAAAATGCGTCAAACATACAAAAAATGTTGACTG
The DNA here is from genome assembly GCA_951804985.1 of Dryomyza anilis. Lineage (NCBI taxonomy): Eukaryota > Metazoa > Arthropoda > Insecta > Diptera > Dryomyzidae > Dryomyza > Dryomyza anilis. The sequence continues at coordinate 121,329,628 of OX638130.1, read as the reverse complement.
CTGGAGTCAATACCCGAAAACCATCTATGAGGTCTTGATAACAATCTGAAAATACAAAAATCATAGATAGCAGTTTATTTGAACCTTGCTTAATTAAATGGTTCCCTTTTTTGTGACAGTGCAAAATATAATTAACTTTTTTCAAAGGCTGCCAAATATTTGCGGACAACATGTAGCTTAACTCCGTCAGCATCTCATATTTCCTAATTTTTCATTAGCAATGGCTGCTTGCCAACTTGTACGACAAACATAATGCATTATCCTGCATATCCAACGTATCCTGTTGCGATTATAAGTTTCTGTTATAAAGCAACGTCTTAACTGCATTTATAGTTTAAGTCAACAAGTTATTTACGTAGTACTCATATAAATGAGTTTTAAGCTTCTTTGATCTGTCATTTTTGTTTTAGGTTTTCTTTGACAAATATAATATTTTGTTACATTTTGGCGTTACTTTGGGCTCTGCAAAAAATTCATATGTCTGTCTTGTGAAGTGAAAAATTACAAATGCCTCGCACGTTTCATGCAGCGCGCTTAACTTGATGGGTTTGAAATTAAATTTTAAGTTTTGTCGTTATTTTCGTGATGAGGTTGTTGTGACATTTGCTGAATGAGTTGTTGCGGAACATGTAGTACTTGTTGTCAGCCGATTAAAATTTTGCACAAAATAAAGTTGAAACTTTTAACTTTTATTTTAAGATGTACTTTATAAATAAAAAGTATAATATAATCGGAGGTAAGCTAAACACAAGTGAAGTATTTGGATATCTTATATCTTATATCTTATATCTTATATCTTATATCTTATATCTTATATCTTACATCTTATATCTTATATCTTATATCTTATATCTTATATCTTATATCTTATATCTTATATCTTATATCTTATATCTTATATCTTATATCTTATATCTTATATCTTATATCTTATATCTTATATCTTATATCTTATATCTTATATCTTATATCTTATATCTTATATCTTATATCTTATATCTTATATCTTATATCTTATATCTTATATCTTATATCTTATATCTTATATCTTATATCTTATATCTTATATCTTATATCTTATATCTTATATCTTATATCTTATATCTTATATCTTATATCTTATATCTTATATCTTATATCTTATATCTTATATCTTATATCTTATATCTTATATCTTATATCTTATATCTTATATCTTATATCTTATATCTTATATCTTATATCTTATATCTTATATCTTATATCTTATATCTTATATCTTATATCTTATATCTTATATCTTATATCTTATATCTTATATCTTATATCTTATATCTTATATCTTATATCTTATATCTTATATCTTATATCTTATATCTTATATCTTATATCTTATATCTTATATCTTATATCTTATATCTTATATCTTATATCTTATATCTTATATCTTATATCTTATATCTTATATCTTATATCTTATATCTTATATCTTATATCTTATATCTTATATCTTATATCTTATATCTTATATCTTATATCTTATATCTTATATCTTATATCTTATATCTTATATCTTATATCTTATATCTTATATCTTATATCTTATATCTTATATCTTATATCTTATATCTTATATCTTATATCTTATATCTTATATCTTATATCTTATATCTTATATCTTATATCTTATATCTTATATCTTATATCTTATATCTTATATCTTATATCTTATATCTTATATCTTATATCTTATATCTTATATCTTATATCTTATATCTTATATCTTATATCTTATATCTTATATCTTATATCTTATATCTTATATCTTATATCTTATATCTTATATCTTATATCTTATATCTTATATCTTATATCTTATATCTTATATCTTATATCTTATATCTTATATCTTATATCTTATATCTTATATCTTATATCTTATATCTTATATCTTATATCTTATATCTTATATCTTATATCTTATATCTTATATCTTATATCTTATATCTTATATCTTATATCTTATATCTTATATCTTATATCTTATATCTTATATCTTATATCTTATATCTTATATCTTATATCTTATATCTTATATCTTATATCTTATATCTTATATCTTATATCTTATATCTTATATCTTATATCTTATATCTTATATCTTATATCTTATATCTTATATCTTATATCTTATATCTTATATCTTATATCTTATATCTTATATCTTATATCTTATATCTTATATCTTATATCTTATATCTTATATCTTATATCTTATATCTTATATCTTATATCTTATATCTTATATCTTATATCTTATATCTTATATCTTATATCTTATATCTTATATCTTATATCTTATATCTTATATCTTATATCTTATATCTTATATCTTATATCTTATATCTTATATCTTATATCTTATATCTTATATCTTATATCTTATATCTTATATCTTATATCTTATATCTTATATCTTATATCTTATATCTTATATCTTATAACTTTAAAAATTTAATATTGTTTTTTAAATAATTAAATTAATGAATTCTTTGTGGTATTTGTTTCTTTTTTTAATACTTTGTAATACTAAATAATGTTTAGAAAATCATATATTTTTGGTTTCATTTAATTTATTTGAAATCCATAAATAAATGCAAAATTTAATACACTTTTAATCCGCTAACCAAATGTGTTTTGCAAATCATTTGACACATTTGTTGTGCAGACCACATTTGCGCTGACAGCAGCACCCAGCACCGACCAAACAACTGACCTACTGACTGATTTACTGAGTGACAAAACGACTTAAATCTCACTGTATTTTAATGCAGCGTCAGCATCAATTAAATGTAATTTTTGCGGTTTTAATTGACATTTAGTCAAAACGGCGACGACTGCGGTTTACAGTTGGCCGCCAACAAATTTCACACAACCTCTAGTTAGTTGTACTATTCGATTTAATTGCAAAATCAATCATATTTTTTTATATTAAAATGTGGTCGAAACACGAAAACTGTATGTGTGACCAAATTCGCTTTTAATTAACTCCAATTGTGCGCCTAAATCTAGGATATATATATCACACAGTAATAATTGACAAATATAATTAGTTACAAATTGAAATGGCTAATAAACAGTTTTATTAATTAAGTAAATCACTCTAATATTTTAATGCTCTTAACTCTTGGACTTTGTCACATGACTCCCTAGGTAATTTGTCTGAAAGCTTAAACTTTTGTCAAAAACTTTCTCTTCACTTATCTCATAATATGAAAAATCTATTTATTTTGGCTTTAAATTATTTTAATATAGGCTCTATTCTTCGCATCACGGCACAACTTTTAATACAAGCATAGACAGACAGATATGTTTTATCATTATTATGTGTATTTTGAATCCTTTTAAATGTTGAAAGCTTCTTTCATTAGCTCTAATAGCCTGCTCGCATTCATGCGTTAGTTTGCTGTTATTGAAAATAAAATACCCCATAATTTGGAGTCTCATTCAAAAGCATTCACCTGAAGAAAGGAATGACTCAGTCATTCACTGTTATAGCCTTTCATTTGCTCATTGATTCACGCATCCATTGGCTCATTTTGTGCACCTTTGCCTCGATCTAATTCCAAAAAGGCAGCATTATAAGCAACACGTATAACTGGGCATTCATCATTCATCCATTCAACTACTGAATCCAACACTTACCATGCAACACATTCATCACTGGAAATATTCGAAATTCAAATCATTTTCATGAATTGCATCTGTTGTTGGCTGTGCCTTCATTGTATAGCTCTTAAATTGGTACAAATATTTGCACTATAAATGTGTTTCTAATAATGTGGTCGGGTGCCTTCTGCTCCAGTTTATATATTTTTGTAATTAAGTAGTATTGCTTTCTGCCAATTGTGGAGATGTTCTACATCAAAAATAATTTTCAGGATATTTAGGATTCATTAGAGAGCGATGTTCAAAAGACATATTTGAATTCTAATTAATCATTTCGAGCTGCCTTTTGGTTATTTGTACATAAGTAGTATTGCTTTGTTAACTCTTGAGTATAAATTCTGTGTTTATTTCAAAAGTCCTTTTTAGTTTTTTAAAGAATATAAAAGTTTCATAAGACACTTCAAAGACATATTGCAATTTTTAATGATCCTGAAATGTCTTCAAATATGAAATTGTGACACAAATTTAATTTTTCCATCAACTTTTTTTTAATTAATTTTTTAAAAATTTAAATTTTTATTGAAATTAAAGATTTTATTAAAAATTTTATTTTTCACTAAAAATCCAATTTTTCACTCAAAATTGAATTTTTCACTAAAAATTCAAATTTTCACTAAAAAAATTCAAATTTTCACTAAAAATTCAATTTTTCACTACAGATTCAATTTTTCACTAAAATTTTAATTTTTCACAAAAAATTCGATTTTTCAATAAAATTCAATTTTTCAAAAAAATCCAAATTTTTAATCAATATTAAAATTTTCACTAAAAATTGAAATTTCCACAAAAAATTAAAATTTTCACCAAAAATTAAAATTTTCACTAAAAATTAAAATTTTCACTATAAATTAAAATGTTCACTATAAATTAAATTTTTAAATAAAAATTAAAATTTTCAATAAAAATTAAATGTTTCACTAAACTTAAATTTTTCACTAAAAATTCATTTTTTCACTAAAAATTGAATTTTCACTCAAAATTCAATTTGTCACTACAAATTCAATTTTTCACTAAAAATTCAATTTTCCTTAACATTTTAATTTTTCACTGAAATTCAATTTTTCACTAAAAATTCAATTTTTCACTAAAATTCAATTTTTCACTAAAAATTCAATTTTTCACTAAAAATTCAATTTTTCACTAAAAATTCAATTTTTCACTAAAAATTCAATTTTTCACTAAAAATTCAATTTTTCACTAAAAATTCAATTTTTCACTAAAAATTCAATTTTTCACTAAAAATTCAATTTTTCACTAAAAATTCAATTTTTCACTAAAAATTCAATTTTTCACTAAAAATTCAATTTTTCACTAAAAATTCAATTTTTCACTAAAAATTCAATTTTCCTTAACATTTTAATTTTTCACTGAAATTCAATTTTTCACTAAAAATTCAATTTTTCACTAAAATTCAATTTTCACTAAAAATTCAATTTTTCACTAAAAATTTAATTTTTCACTAAAAATTCAATTTTTTACTAAAAATTCAATTTTTCACTAAAAATTCAATTTTTCACTAAAATTCAATTTTTCACTAAAATTAAATTTTTTACAAAAAATCATTTTTTCACTAAAAATTCAATTTTTCACTAAAAATTCAATTTTTCACTAAAAATTCAATTTTTCACTAAAAATTCAATTTTTCACTAAAAATTCAATTTTTCACTAAAAAATCTATTTTTCTCTAAAAATTCAATTTTTCACTAAAAATTCAATTTTTCACTAAAAATTAAATTTTTCACTTAAAATTAAAATATCCATTAAAAATTAAATTTTCCACGAAAAATTCAATTTTTCACTAATAATTTAATTTTTCACTAAAAATTTAATTTTACACTGAAAATTTAATTTTACACTTAAATTTAAATTTTTGACTAAAAATTTAATTATTCACTATAAATTCCATTTTTCATTAAAAAATGTAATTTTTCACTGAATATTAAAGTTTGCACTGAAAATTCCATTTTTCACTAAAATTTAAGTTTTACATTTTTATAAAGTTTGAATTAATTTTTTTTTTAAATTTTTTATATATCAGTTTTATATTAAATTTTTAATTATTATAAAATCTCCGAATTTAAACTTAGATAGAAACCTTTAAATATTATATTGGACAGGCTATTTATCGACTTTTGTACGCCATAAATTAGCGTCATCAATTTTCCACAACTTGACCGAAATACGCACCGCAAAAGGCCTCTGGCATATAGTGGCAACGCTTGAATTATTCGCTTTTAATGTTACCGTTAATAATGCCAAAGATTTATTAGGCCACAGTGCCACTGATCTATATTTCAATAGAGTATGTCTGGCATTCTATGTCTTTTCCATTAAATTTTAATATTTAATATTTATAATTTCCACATATTAGTCAATGCACTTTGAAATATTTCAACCTTCAGTTTTTGCAACATCGCATAAATATTCGGCAAAAACTAGCAGTGAAATTTACTACATGTTATTGGCATTCAATGCTGCCACATTCTACAACGAGTATATTAAAAGAAAGTGTGGCAACACTCAATCAATGCTATGCTATGCAATACAATCCATTCTGTGTTAGTCCCTCGACTCGATGCTGTTTCATGGTAACTTTGGGTATTTTTTTTATTTCTTTTAAACCTTCTTTCGTAATTTTTTTTGCTGTCTTCTTTTGTTATGGTTGTAATACAACAATAATATGGTCTTTTGCTGTAGCATGCAGCGATTTTGTTACTGATTTGATATATTATTCCCAGCACAATTCCATTTTGTCGATTATGTCCTTTGGGGGAAATCAAAAAAAAAAAAAAATCGTTTACACATTTTCTTGACTTTTTTTTTATCTCCTCATAGTGTAACTGTTCTGTACAACCCAGTGAAAATAAATTAAAGAGAATCAAAAGTTATGATTTTAGTTTCTAATAGAAATTAAAGTCGTTACAAAAACCATTTTTTAAAAGCAAAAAAGAAAAAGTTTCAAAATTAGGTTTCGTTTTAATATAAATATTTATTAGTTTTGAAATCTTTTTGAAAACAGAGTTAAAGATTATTTTGAGTTTGAAATAAAATGTTTGGTTCATAGTATTTTTGTTTTATTTTTTCGAACAACAATATATTTTTTTTAATAAATTTAGATGTTGCATTTTTAAGGCAATGATAAAAATGAACCAAATTTATCAAAGTTCACAAACCCAATTTTATTTCGATTTAAATTTTTACATTTTATATTACACTTCGAATTTTTTTTTTCATTACATTTTATTGATCTACTGGGATATTTAGTTTAAAGATTATATTAAATTAATTAATTTATATGTGCACAAATGCATTTGAAATCCACTTCAAGATTTTAATTTTATTTCAAAACATTTACTGTGCCGACTCTATGCTTGAAAATCAAATAAAAGTGTTGCTCACAACAACAGAGCACAAGTAGTGTCAAAACAAAATACAAACAAGATGTAGTTGTAGTGAAGAGGTCTATATTGATGTGCAATAAAAATTCAAATACTAAAATTAATTGCTTAGGCCACTGAGTAAATAGTGCAATTTACATTTTTTTTATCATACATACTCTAAGGATTTTTCATTAATATTAATATACAAAAAAAAAAAATCCAAAAGGTATAAGAAAATCATATAATATTTTATATTAATTTTTTTATTTATCAAACAACATTTTTTTAATTATTTAACTTAAAAAAAAATGTTTTATTAGATATATTGCTTTTCGAACAATGCGTTGTTTTTGTCTCATACATTATTTTAAAATTTTTTTTTTTTTTGAAAAATAACATTTGTTGTATTTTTTATTAATACATAAATATCGACAACAAGATAACTGTCGTCGAATGCTGAGCTGCCGATTTGCTGTGGTTGTTTTCAATGTTCGTCTTCACACTCTTTACTTGTTGCGCTCACTCATTGCACTCACTGTATTCGTAGCATGTTCAGCGATAATAGTGTCATTTGGTTTTGTTTTTCAAAACATTGACTGTCTTAAAAAAATGTCTTGACACTACTTGATATCAATGAAATAAATACTGCAGTGAACTGAAGTCGCTGCAGAGACTTCACTATAATAGAGTGCAGTAGTGCATATTTTGCAGAGTGCACTTCAAATACATTTGTTCAAATGACTAATGCATATTATAAAATATTTACACACGATTTGCAATTTCAATTTTGTTCCATTATAGAATTCGATTTTTAAAACAAGGAAAAACTATTTCAATCGAATTAAAAGTACTGCGAAATACACTAAAATATATTTTTTGTGCTATATAATAAAATGTCTTCGAAAGTTTTTTAGAACATGGCGTATTTTAAAACGTTTTTTAAAACGTGTTGCTTTCTTGTCTGTCTGGTCGGTACAAATTTTGTAATTGATTTTAAACTACCTTCGCGATGAGCTACAGACTTGAGATTTTTGTCAGACGAAAATCAAACTGACACAAAAAATAAGAAAAATAAAAATATGAAATAAAAAATATTTTTTAATATAAAACGTTTTTAAGGTGAATTTAAAGTATGATTTGAAATGAAACGTGGGGCTGTGTTGGATCCTTAATTTTCACATTAAAAACGTTTTATATTAAAAAATATTTTTTATTTATAATTTCAGAAATATAATCACCCATTCGGGTATAAAAGAAAAAATATAAATGCAAACAATATTTTTTCTTTTTGAGAAAAATTCGTTGGTGCGGGAGATTATTTATATGCATTAGAATAAAATATTAAATTATAGTATCTAGTGAAACTAGTCAATAACTGGCCAGTTTCTGGTAGGAACTCTTAATATATATGGTCTTCTCCATATGGTATAAATTGGGAATCTGAATTTGAGACAGAATCCTGTACTTTAAAATTTCCAATGAAATAAACTCGTACTAATTCTTTAGTATATTTTACATTCTTATTGTAGATTCTGAATACAATAATCTGTCCAGTGAAACTAGTCCATATCTGGTAGTAATTGTATGGTTTATTTGATCATATGTATCTGTAGGGTATCGAAATTTTAATCAGAACGATATAAAATATCCAGAGAAACTAGCATAAAATTCTTTCATTATCATAACCCGACTAATTATTTAATTTCTTCATGATTGTACAAATTGAGTAAATTTTGAATAAGGCATAAGGTTAGCTAGTCCAGTTTCTAATAATCGTTCTATGCTTTATAATACATAATTAATTTCATAATTTTATTTTCTTAAAAAATTTAAAATCTTAAATAAGCAAATGTTTATTTATGTAAAAAATTATATTTATAATTTTTGAATTAAATTTCTGATTCAGTGCTATGCTATTTTATTGAAAATAATCAAATCATTGCAATCGCTTTACCAAATAAGAAACTAAAATGTTTTTTTTTATTTTTTTTTTATTCAGTTCAGAAAAATCTTTGGACAATCTTTTCTATTATAAATTCCACTACGTGCAAATACTTCATTCTATTTTTTTTTGTGCTATGCTGTGTTTTTGTTATGTTTTGCTATCTTTTCACTTTATCATTTTCACAATCGAAACTCATATTTTGTGTGCTATATATGCCAAATTATGGAAAAATAGTAATAGAAAAAGAAAAAAAAAAGAATATAAGGAAACGAAATATTTCACAGAAAAAAGTTTTGTATAGAACAATGTGTTGCATTCACTCAGAAAAATTTTGACTTTTTTATACTTTTGTTGTTATTGTGCAAAAGTTTTTTTTAAATAAAACAAAAACGGTTTTGGATATCAATGAAATTCTTTATTCCTGTAAAAGTACGTTCGATGCCATTATGTATGGAACTCGATTTCTTTTGCATGGCCACCACGGGCACGCTTGCAGAAGTCCAGACGCTGAACCCAATTTTCGACGGTTTTCAAGCATAAATCGGCCGATACTGCTGCAATTTCACGTTCGATATTCGTACGAAGTTCATCAATCGTTGACATAGACCATAGACTTGACGTAGCCGCACAGGAAATAGTCTAACGGCGTCAAATCGCACGACCGAGGTGGCCAATCGACTGGACCATTTCGTGAGATAACAATTTCTCCAAACATGGTTTCTAATAAATTGATTGTGGCATTCGCTGTGTGGCTTGTGGCGCCGTCCTGTTGGAACCACATGTCCTCCAAGTCCATATCATCCAATTGGGGCCAAAAATATTCGGTTATCATTGAACGGTAGCGATTCCCATTCACAGTAACGTGCCGGTCTTGATCATTCTTGATCAATTCACGAACATACGACGCTTCTGGTGGTCAAGCGGCTTCAGTTCTTGCGTCAATTTGATTTTGTAAGGATGTAGGCCAAGATCTTTTCGCAAAATTCGCCACAAGGACGTCACAGAGATGCCCATGAGAACGATGTGTGAGAGACACATTTGGGCTTTCTTCAACTGAAGCCTCAGCGGTAGCAATATTCTCGACACTACGGGCACTTCTTTGTCGCACGGGAACATTTTGTACTGTGCCTGTGGATTCAAATTTTTTCACTAGACGCTCAATTGTTGATCTGCTGGGACGATTATGACGACCATAAATTGGACGTAGCGCTCTTAACGTTGAGGCCACTGACTCCGAATTCGGTAGAAAATTTTAATAATTTCTACTCGCTGTTGGCTCGTATATCTTTCCATCATGAAATGGCAAACCTTACTGAAGAGAAATGTCAAAAGAGCGGCAAGAAATATGGCGTCGTTTGCTGTCCCTGTGGCTCTACTTTTGTAGCGTCCCATTTGAAAAACCCTGTATGTTCAATTCAGACAACCAAAATTGAAGCGTTTCTTTGAATTTGAAAGGCATTTTTGTAAAAATTAATTTTTTCAAAAAAAAAATTAAAATTAAACTAAAAATATAAATTTTCACTAAAAATTTATTTTTAAACTAAAAACTCAGTATTTCACTAAAAATTGAATTTTTCGTTCAAAAATAAATTTATCACTAAAAATTTAAATTTTCAATAAAAATTTAATATTTAACCCAAAATTAATTTTCATTATAAATGTTGTTTTTCACTAAAACATAAACTTTTAAATTTTATGTAAAAATTTAATTATATACAAAAATTAAATTTTTAATTTAAAATACACTAATAATTAAATTTTTTACTAAAACTTAATTTCTCATATAAAAATTGCAATTCTAGTTAAAATTAAATTTTTATTTTTTTTTTCAATTTTTCACTAAAATTTATATTTTTGAATACAATTTAAATATATCACTATATTAAATATTTCATTAAAAATTTTAAACTAAAAATTCATTTTTTATTTAAATTTCAGGTTTTCTCCAAAAATTAAATTTTTAACTAAAATCCAATTTTCCTCAAAAATTCAAATTTTCATTGAAAATCAATTAAACGCAATAATTAAAAATTTATACTTTCAATTTTTCAACAAAATTTTAATTTCTCAATTTTAAACTAAAATTTTTTTGTTAAATTTTTCAAAAAAAAAATAAGTTTTTCGTTTAAAATTAAATTTTTTTATTAACATTTTGGTTTTTGAATACAATTGTAAATTTAAATGATTTTATTTAAATCTTTACACAAGGCCAGCATTGAACAAACTGCCTGAATCAACCAATTAAAAACATAAATTTCAACCTGCCTCTTCGTCGCCCTCACCAACTTTATCCAGAGTTTACAAAGCTACGCTTTAAGTAATGACAAGTTAAACGAACCACATTAAAAAATTGTGGCTAAAATGAAAAACACGATGCACCGTCGTCCAGTTTAAAGCAGCGCCAACGCCTGCAAGTATGCTTTGAAAAAAAGCGCAACACTTGAATTTGACTCTTAACAACACCCAACAGCATTCTCCGGCAACTGCTTAACACACTCTACACAAATAATGAAATGCATGAATTTCAGGTTGGCTTTTGTGCCACGAGCTCCATAAATAACGCGAAATGTTGCACGCGTTGCATGAGCAGCAACAGCAACAAAGGCACCAGCAGCACAAGTAGTGAAAATAACAGCAGCAGAAGTAGAAAAAGGCGACTAAAAGTGTTGCAAAGCAACAAAATATTTAATGCAAAAACAAAAGCGCAGTCTATGCCGCAATAAAAGGCGCAACGATTCCGTGTTCTTTGTTTCTATTCATTGAAAATGTTAACGCGGGTCTGTGTGCGTCAACTCGCACCTGTTTGGCTTTGGCCTTTTTTACTTCCACTGCTGCACTTCCGCATCCGTTTGGCATAGGGCTGCTGCAAGAACTTCCGCTGCACGCAAGCATAAAAATGGAATTTAGTTTATTTAGTATTATTTTTTATAAAAATTTAATAATTGCTACACATTTTTGTCTATTACTTGAAATTAATTGACATCTTAGATTTATTTCTTAATATTTGTTTAATATTTTATAATATTTTTTAATATTTTTTAATATTTTTTAATATTTTTTAATATTTTTAAATATTTTTAAATATTTTATAATATTTTTTAATATTTTTTAATATTTTTTAATATTTTTAAATATTTTTAAATATTTTTAAATCTTTTTAAATATTTTTAAATATTTTTTAATATTTTAATATTTTTTAATATTTTTTAATATTTTTTAATATTTTTTAATATTTTTTAATATTTTTTAATATTTTTTAATATTTTTTAATATTTTTTAATATTTTTTAATATTTTTTAATATTTTTTAATATTTTTTAATATTTTTTAATATTTTTAAATATTTTTTAATATGTTTTAATATTTTTTAATATTTTTTAATATTTTTTAATATTTTTTAATATTTTTTAATATTTTTTAATATTTTTTAATATTTTTTAATATTTTTTAATATTTTTTAATATTTTTTAATATTTTTTAATATTTTTTAATATTTTTTAATATTTTTTAATATTTTTTAATATTTTTTAATATTTTTTAATATTTTTAAATATTTTTAAATATTTTATAATATTTTTTAATATTTTTTAATATTTTTTAATATTTTTAAATATTTTTAAATCTTTTTAAATATTTTTAAATATTTTTTAATATTTTAATATTTTTTAATATTTTTTAATATTTTTTAATATTTTTTAATATTTTTTAATATTTTTTAATATTTTTTTAAATTTTTTAATATTTTTTAATATTTTTTAATATTTTTTAATATTTTTTAATATTTTTTAATATTTTTTAATATTTTTTAATATTTTTTAATATTTTTTAATATTTTTTAATATTTTTTAATATTTTTTAATATTTTTTAATATTTTTTAATATTTTTTAATATTTTTTAATATTTTTTAATATTTTTTAATATTTTTTAATATTTTTTAATATTTTTTAATATTTTTTAATATTTTTTAATATTTTTTAATATTTTTTAATATTTTTTAATATTTTTTAATATTTTTTAATATTTTTTAATATTTTTTAATATTTTTTAATATTTTTTAATATTTTTTAATATTTTTTAATATTTTTTAATATTTTTTAATATTTTTTAATATTTTTTAATATTTTTTAATATTTTTTAATATTTTTTAATATTTTTTAATATTTTTTAATATTTTTTAATATTTTTTAATATTTTTTAATATTTGTTAATATTTGTTAATATTTGTTAATATTTGTTAATATTTTTTAATATTTTTTAATATTTTTTAATATTTTTTAATATTTTTTAATATTTTTTAATATTTTTTAATATTTTTTAATATTTTTAAATATTTTTAAATATTTTATAATATTTTTTAATATTTTTTAATATTTTTTAATATTTTTAAATATTTTTAAATATTTTTAAATCTTTTTAAATATTTTTAAATATTTTTTAATATTTTAATATTTTTTAATATTTTTTAATATTTTTTAATATTTTTTAATATTTTTTAATATTTTTTAATATTTTTTAATATTTTTTAATATTTCTTAATATTTGTTTAATATTTTATAATATTTTTTAATATTTTGTAATATTTTTTAATATTTTTTAATATTTTTTAATATTTTTTAATATTTTTTAATATTTTTTAATATTTTTTAATATTTTTTAATATTTTTTAATATTTTTTAATATTTTTTAATATTTTTTAATATTTTTTAATATTTTTTAATATTTTTTAATATTTTTTAATATTTTTTAATATTTTTTAATATTTTTTAATATTTTTTAATATTTTGTAATATTTTTTAATATTTTTTAATATTTTTTAATATTTTTTAATATTTTTTAATATTTTTTAATATTTTTTAATATTTTTTAATATTTTTTAATATTTTTTAATATTTTTTAATATTTTTTAATATTTTTTAATATTTTTTAATATTTTTTAATATTTTTTAATATTTTTTAATATTTTTTAATATTTTTTAATATTTTTTAATATTTTTTAATATTTTTTAATATTTTTTAATATTTTTTAATATTTTTTAATATTTTTTAATATTTTTTAATATTTTTTAATATTTTTTAATATTTTTTAATATTTTTCAATATTTTTTAATATTTTTTAATATTTTTTAATATTTTTTAATATTTTTTAATATTTTTTAATATTTTTTAATATTTTTTAATATTTTAATATTTTTTAATATTTATTAATATTTATTAATATTTTTTAATATTTTTTAATATTTTTTAATATTTTTTAATATTTTTTAATATTTTTTAATATTTTTTAATATTTTTTAATATTTTTTAATATTTTTTAATATTTTTTAATATTTTTTATTATTTTTTAATATTTTTTAATATTTTTTAATATTTTTTAATATTTTTTAATATTTTTTAATATTTTTTAATATTTTTTAATATTTTTTAATATTTTTTAATATTTTGTAATATTTTTTAATATTTTTTAATATTTTTTAATATTTTTTAATATTTTTTAATATTTTTTAATATTTTTTAATATTTTTTAATATTTTTTAATATTTTTTAATATTTTTTAATATTTTTTAATATTTTTTAATATTTTTTAATATTTTTTAATATTTTTTAATATTTTTTAATATTTTTTAATATTTTTTAATATTTTTTAATATTTTTTAATATTTTTTAATATTTTTTAATATTTTTTAATATTTTTTAATATTTTTTAATATTTTTCAATATTTTTTAATATTTTTTAATATTTTTTAATATTTTTTAATATTTTTTAATATTTTTTAATATTTTTTAATATTTTTTAATATTTTTTAATATTTATTAATATTTATTAATATTTTTTAATATTTTTTAATATTTTTTAATATTTTTTAATATTTTTTAATATTTTTTAATATTTTTTAATATTTTTTAATATTTTTTAATATTTTTTAATATTTTTTAATATTTTTTAATATTTTTTAATATTTTTTAATATTTTTTAATATTTTTTAATATTTTTTAATATTTTTTAATATTTTTTAATATTTTTTAATATTTTTTAATATTTTTCAATATTTTTTAATATTTTTTAATATTTTTTAATATTTTTTAATATTTTTTAATATTTTTTAATATTTTTTAATATTTTTTAATATTTTTTAATATTTTTTAATATTTTTTAATATTTTTTAATATTTTTTAATATTTTTTAATATTTTTTAATATTTTAATATTTTTTAATATTTATTAATATTTATTAATATTTTTTAATATTTTTTAATATTTTTTAAAATTTTTTAATATTTTTTAATATTTTTGAAATAGTTTATAATATTTATCCAGTACTAATTTTATTATGTTTTAATTTTAAATATGTTTTAGTATTTTTAAATATTTTTTAATTATTTTTATTAAAGCAAATCTATGCTATACATTTTAGTTCATAGCTTGAGTATCTTCAGACATAACGGCAACCTTAAAGTCTTCAAAATTAAAACAACTACTGTAGTTTATGCCACGAAAAGTGAAATTTTCTACAGTTTTTAATTACAGCACAGTGAATTAAAATGCAATGTTACTCATACGCAGTATTGTTCCAACAAAATGTTGCACAATATTTCATCGATTTTTAAAAATAATTTTCCGAACGCTATTTTCATTTTTTACAGTTTAATGATAAAAATAATAAAATTTTAATTTAATGGAAAATAATTTAATTACAATAATTGTTTTTGTATTAAAAGCAAAAATCAAAATTGCACTACATAATTTCATTAGGCTCAAACTGCGTTGCTTGGGTTGCGTGTGCTGCAGTGTACAGTGCATCCGTCTGTCTGCCTGTCTTGTCCGTCTGTTTGCCTATCTGCGCCTATGAGTGTGGCTTAAAATGTCCTGCGGTGATGTGTTGGCTTTTTCAATTATGCTGCCAACAGCGACAAAATCAAATGAAACCCTACAGCAATTGATGTAGACAACAGCAGCAACAACAACATCTGATACACAATCAAAGTCAATTATGATTATTATTATTATTTTGTGAGCTCGTATAACATTTTTTGTTGCAATTGCATTAATTATTTTTTTAATTTCATTCAATTTAATTTAAAGCCCAAAGTATTTTGTTTACTTTGATTATTGTTTGTTGCAGCGGTTTTTGTTTTCTAACATCCGGCTAAATAGGCTAATGTTATAATTAAATTGTTTTATTTAAATACAACGTACTAGAGTTACAATTACAATTTAATAAATGTAAAACAACTATTGAAATTATTTATTAAATTGGTATCAATTTTAAGTTGTGGCTTTGAGTTTTGAAATTGGCTTTTAAAATAAATTTTATGTAAATGTTTCTAAAAAGGATGTTAGATATATTTATTATGTTAAGGAATGAAAACAATTTTAACAAATTCTCGAATATATAATTGTTTACAAAGTATTAATTATATATTTTTTTTAAATAAATAATTCTAACAAAGCAAATGCTATTGTAATGCAAAATACGAAAACCTTTATAGTAGCCGCGGTAGCTCAGTGTTTGGACTGCGAGCCGAAAGGTCCGCGGTTCAAGCCTGGACTGGGGCTTACAACATCTTTTCATAGGAACATTTTCTATACCGCGCTACCTCTCGGCATTAACTGGCAAACCTATGGCACTAGCAATCTATTCATAAAATGAAGCACTTAAATTGGAAACATCAAACATTTGTTTTTCTAACGAAAATAAATACATTTAAATCATTTCTATGAAGAAAAGCACATTTTAAATTTTGCGACGAATAGAAGTATATATTATTCTACAACGACGATATGTATTTTCGATATAGATATAAAAATAGACAATTTTGTGCGTAAGTAACCTCAAAATGTAGATGATGGTGGTGAAACGGTGAAAGAGTGTGACGCAGTTGGGTTCTGATCGAAACTCACTGGAATAAAAAAATCACTAGCGTTTGTGCAAATCCCAAAGAAACTCAATTTGTATAAAAAAATAATGTGTTAACGACGCAGATGAATGTGAATCTATGAATTTTTTTGAACAGAATTTTTTTAGAATTTAGGGAACAAAAAAAAATATTTTTTTTAATGGCACATTAATTTCGTTTTGTACCAATATACTGTTACGAAAATATGTAATTTGCCCCATAGTGCAAGCATTCAGCAATAATAAATGAGACGCAAGACAATTCAGCGCACTAAGCAATGTGTTAGAAAGAGACGGAAGATCATACAGCGCACTGAGCAATGTGCGAGAAAGAGATGGAAGATTAGCACATTAAAACACATGAGTGCGAATGAGATGCCAATTGCATGCGTCATTCACGAAACGAGTAGAATGTTCTCGAAACAAATCGAACTGATGCATGCAGTATATAAGGGAGCCGCATCTGAGGCACCGCACTTCAGTAGTGATTGGAAAGTGATCGAGTGAATCTCGTGTGTGATCAATGTCAAGTTAAAGAGTGTACATGCAGCAGTTGTTAGAAATTATTATTAGTAAAGTTTTTTTATTAAAGTGAATTAAAAATATAAATTAGTATAATTTAAACCAAACATAAGAGTGTTTTTTTTATTTTGTACACAATTCAGAGATACGAACTTGTAGATCAGTTTTCCGTAGACTGAATTTTCGTAACAATACTTACTATGAGGTAGCCGGCCTCAGCAGTTCAGAGGTAGCGCTCTGGACTTGCATTCTGAAGGTCTCGGGTTCGAATCCCGGCTTGGGCATGGGCGCTCGTGGTGATATTAACCACAAAATTGTAGGGAATAGATTTCACAGTACAATGGATATAGTCTGTCTGAGTGCTGTAGGTCTTAGTAGATATTCCAAAAAAAAAAAAATTAATGCGAATTCCGTTCGTGGCGGTTTTAAGATAGAAATTAACAAAAAAATTCTTAATATCACGGTTTTCAACTAATTTTGGAATAAAATGTATATATTTATAAAAAGTATGAAGAGTTACCAATATAAGTTGAAATATTTAAATAATTTCTAATTCTTGATGATTTACACTAAAAATAAAAAGTTTTTTTTTAAAACATTAACTTTTTCGCTGTTTTAAAGACACACACGATTTAATTTATTTTAAATTATATATTAATTAGTCATTTAAGACAATTTAAAATGAAACATGGGAAGAAATATGTTAATATCTCTATAGGTTTAGCAATTCTATTTGACAGAGATAAAATTTTATATACTGATGCTTTTTGAGATTATGATAATTTAAATAGGTGCATAAAACCTAGAATTATCAAAAAAAATTTAAACGCCCCACTTTTTGGGTTAAAACATTGATCAAACTTACAAATATTGAATATTTTGAACTTTTTCGTGCAGTATCGTAACCATTCTACGTAGATGCTTAAAATCCTTTAAAAACATTATTTAACATAAAAATTAGCAAAAACAAAATATCAAAATTTTACACAAATTTCAACAAGTCCATAACATTTTTGCATTTCAATACTTTTATATGCGCCACTGTTTTTGTGTTGGAAAATGTTGAAAAACTCAGTACACGCGATACTTTGGACTATTTCAAATAATAATGGAAATGTGCCACGCGAAAAACAACTATTTTGAACAAATTTACGCACTTTTTTTCGACATTTGTACATTTGATCATATTCGTGATCGTACGAGATATAAGTCACACGGTTCAAATTTACAACACCATTCAACTAATATTTTCAAATTAAAATTTCATTGAGTGGCGTACGACGCACTGACATTTTAAAAATGGGGAAAAAATGGTTTCATTTTTGCATCATTCAATAAAATTATGATATACAAATAAAACATATACCAAACTGATCTCCCACGTGTACCGAGTACCTTTTTCTCAGCAAGTGTGATCCTAAAGTAAACATCTTAGAACAAAAACAGAGAACAAGCAAAAAAAACCTAGAGTATTTCAATGCGTTTTGTTCAATTTTTTAACTTTAAATTACTATAACAAATAAAGTTAAAGACTTCTGGCCCTAAAATTTTGCATTCTTATAGTTTTATGTATTATTGATCCAAATCTATTAATTATTATTATCAAATCGAAAAAATGCGAAAGGTATTGATAAGTTAAAGTCAGTTTCAATGATTTTAAAAATGTTCTGTTCTTGCCCTTATATGCTGATATTCTTGGCGAATCGTAGCTAATTATAAACATGTTTTGTTCGTGGTTAAAATAAAATAATGCGTTATTTCATGGAGATAATAATAATAACTAAGAAAAAATAACTCTCCGCCGAAACAACTTCCCTGAAAGAGAATTCTTCCCCGAACGGTTTTGTCCTCTAGAATTCTTTCCCGCAAAAATCATCCCCGTAGAGTTCTACTCCATAGAATTCTTCTGCAAAGAAGTTGTCATGTTTTTTCTAAGTTTTAATGTGGTTAGTTTTGGATTGGTGGGTTTCGGTGTGGTGAGTTCAGAGAATTTGGAATAGTTAGTAATTCGAATGCTTCCCTGTAGAATTTAGCAAGTAAAATAATTCCCCATAGAATTCTTAAGAATACAATTTTTTACATAAAACTTTTGGTGTGGTGAGTTTAGGTGTGGTGAGTTTAGGTGCGGTGAATTTTGGTGTGGTGAATTTCGGTATAACTCACCATACCGAAATTTACCACACCAAAATTCACCACACCTAAACTCACCACACCAAGAATTTGCAATAATTAGTAAATTTGCAATAATTAGTAAATCGAATGCTTCCCTGTAGGATATAGCCCGTAGAATAATTCCCCATAGAATTCTTAAGAATGAAATTTTTTACATAAAACTTTTGGTGTGGTTAGTTTAGGTGTGGTGAATTTTGGTGTGGTGAATTTCGGTATGGTGAGTTTAAAGAATTTGCAATAGTTAGTAAATCGAATGCTTCCCTGTAATTCTTAAGAATGAAATTTTTTATATAAAACTTTTGGTGTGGTGAGTTTAAGTGTGGTGAATTTTGGTGTGGTGAATTTCGGTATGGTGAGTTTAAAGAATTTGCAATAGTTAGTAAATCGAATGCTTCACTGTAGAATTTAGCTCGTAGAATAATTCCCCATTGAATTCTTCAGACTAAGATTTTTTTACATAAATGTTTTGGTGTGGTGAATTTAAGTGTACTGAATTTTGGTGTGGTGAGTTTAGGTGTGGTGTATTTTGGTGTGGTGAATTTCAGTGTGGTGAATTTCGGTGTGGTGAGTTTAAAGAATTTGGCATTGTTAGTATGTCGAATGCCCAGTGTCCCAATCCAGACCATTAGAATGGATAATTTTAGCGCTGAGAAAAATTTCATTAAATTTTTTATTCTAATTGCGAATATAATCAATTTTTTTGGCAGTAAGGGAGGTCCTCGCCCAATAGACCAAACCCATCAACAAATGTATACCCTATATTCTTTCCGGGAAAAACTTTAAAATTTGTCAAAATTTTATTCGATTCTGTTTAGCCGAATCAATGCCCCTATTCCTGTAAAGCATATTTTTGATCGTGGGAAAGGTTTAGGATTATAAGGAAGAAAAGATGTATAGAGTATTGTCACTACAATCTTTTATATGATTAATGTGGTAATCTATAAAAAAGAATATCAAATTGAAAAAATGTTTAACAGTTTGTTACAGTAAAATTAAAGAAAATATTTTTTTAACAAGGTTTTGGATTTTTGTACATTTTCTATTAAATAATAAGAGTGTTATTTGTACTTTTTGAGATAATTCTGTTTGTTTAGTACATAGAGTACCTACTACTATACTATAGAATAATATTTGCATACTAAAAAGCAAAAATTAATTTTGGGTTTCAATTAAAACACCAAAAAGGTTGCCTATAAAAACCTACTAAGATAATAGAATTTTACATGAAATTGAAAGTAAACAAATACATTGCACTAAAGCTATAAAAGAAGAGCCACAAAGGAGCCAGGAGACAAGCAAAATACTACGACAAAGCACTTTGTCATTGAGAATTGAGTGAGCTGCTCTTTGGCACCCTTTTTGTTTGGCACTACACAACAATTGGCTGCTTGCTGACTGTGTCAATATAAAACTAAATATTTAACACTTAAAAGAGTTCAGCAAGTGAGCAGCAATACAAAGAGTTCAAATGCTAATAACAGGACAGTGATATTTTGAGAAGATATCTATTTCAGGTTATGGTCGCACTAAGATTTCACACTCACGAACGACAAAAAGCAATATCAAGTAGATGTTAGAAGGGTTGAAGTCGTTTGAGAAGTATTAGAAGAGTTTTTGAGGGTCAAAGTAATACGGTGAGGGTCGATAAAGAGGAAATGCTGCGATTGAAGCAAATTGAAAATGACTACAGAAACCTTTGCGTGGCGTGGGTCAAAATCTGAAAGTGGTAAAAAGGACACTTGGAAATTTGTTGTTATTTTTATAGTGTTTACATTGAAGTGGGTTACATATTGATTAAACAAGCTTAAAATTGTTTAACATGAAAAGTGAAATAATATACAATGAACTTTGTGGTTTTCTTATTATTTGGCACTAAATAATATACAAAATTTAAGAAAAAAATTTTTATAGATATTCTATACTTCATTTTTGATTCTAAGATAATAATTTGCGGTTGTAGATTTTGTTCCTTGGATATTTCATACTCCACCATTTAAGGTTTGAACTGTTAATTTTTGTAGCGCCCACAGAGCTGCTTAAATTTTTGAAAACATTTTAGCACAGCTGCACATAAAAACCCGGGCATACATACGCCGTCACAAAAGCCATAAAATTTCAATTTAACAACGCTGATTAATTGTCGACTGTGTGTCTCGCAACTTTTAGTCAGTCTCAAAACCCCGAAAAACTTCCGCTTCTTCTTCTGTTCTTCTTCCGCATTTCGGTGAAAATTTAGAATATAAATTAAACGCAATTTACTGCGTCGTCTGCCTCATCACCAGCACCACCAAATGCTGCTACAGCGCCAAAACCCAAAAATACTGCTGCCTGCGCAACAAAAGCCGCCGCAACTCAGCTGCAGCGTCGTTAAAATCATCAAATAAATGCGCGCATTCTTCAACCGCACACCCAGCCATATGTGAACGCACACATCCTTCGATCGTAGGTTGCCTTCGCTAGTCGCTCTTTTCAAATTGTTTTTTTTTTTTTTTTTTGTAAATTCTGAAATTACTTGCAGCGCGCCAAACAAACATATGCGCCATCTTATCGCACACTTCCGCTTCCGCATCCCGTTGGTGTCGGCTGTCGTCGCTGTTCCTGGCAACCACGGCCACCGCGACACTGCGTTGTCATTTAATTTGGGCTATATTCTTTGTCTATTCTACACATTAATGTAGCACCCTAAAAAAGGCGATGCATTGTGTTTCATATGCATGTCTGCTAATTCGTCCCTTTTCGTCCTTACAAACATAGGGGATTTTATATAATTTTCGCTTACAAATTTATTGCCATATTAGTGCATAAATTAAATTAATAGAAAACGAACGGAATAGTCGGATGATGTACTAAATTATAATATTTTTTTACAAATCAACCATAACACTGAGATTCACGGGAAAATTCGTTTAGGTAGGCCAATCAAATCATTCAATTCTAAAAACGAGCTAGTAATAATAATAATAATAGTTTGGCGCTACAGTCCTACAAGAACTTAGGCCGAGCTATCTCACCATTTTGAGCTGTGCGTGTTATATTTGTACTCAAAGTGGTGGAACCTACAGTTTATTCCCGAATCCGAACGGCGGGTGAGAGCTTTTCATAGGCAATGTTTTACTCTCGTAGGTTTGCCATTTACTGCCGAGAGGCAGCGCGGTGTAGAAAATGTTTCTATGAAAAGATGTTGTAAGCCCCAGTCCTGGCTTGAGCCGGAGACCTTTCGGCTCGCAGTCCAACGCACCAACCACTGAGCTACCGCGGCTACAGAGGTAGTGCTTTGATTTATTTTTCACAATACAAACTCTACACAAACTTTACATTTGACTCTTTTATTTTTAACCATAATTTTTTGAACAAGAAACTCCAGACAAAATTTTGGTAGGGTCGAGCATTTAGAATCTTTTTTTTGACATATTTAAAACAGACAAAGACGGAGTTTGAATTACAAACTACCTATGTTCATGCCGTGAATCTGTCATTAAAACTCCATCAAATTTTATAACCTGCTATACACTTCCTAAATTATTCCATTTAACTGTTTGTTTGCCGGAAATATCCCTGACAAATTATAGAAATGTTGTCTCGTGAATCTATGCAAAATTAGATTCGTAACGGAAGTTTTTTGGCAGGCAGGATATCTATATATGTAAAACTCTTGGTCCGTCAGTCTGTCTGTATGTCTGTCTGTCTGTCTGTCTGTCTGTCTGTCTGTCTGTCTGTTTGTTCCAGCATCACGTCTAAACCGTTGAACCGATTTAACTGACATTTTGCACCAGGATACTATGGAGTCCGGAGGGTGTCATAGGCTATATATGGGCGAGATTGGACAAAGGGGCCTGGCACCTCCCAGCAAAAACACAAAAACAAAAGCAAAAATCAAACACAAAAACAAAAGTAAAAGCACAAATCTTAAGCAATAACTCAAAAACAACAGAGAAATAAAAAAGGATAGAAACCAAAATCAACCACATTAAAATTCACCACACTAAAATTCACCACACTAAAACTCACTACACTAAAACTCACCACACTAAAACTCATCACACTAAAACTCACCACATTGAAACTCACCACATTGAAACTCACCACACCAAAATTCATCACACTAAAATTAATAATAATAATAGTTTGGCGCTACAGTCCTGTATAGAACTTCGGCCGAGCTCTCTCACCAATTTGAGGTGTGCGTGTTATATTTGTACTCAAAGTGGTGGGACCTACAGTTTATTGCCGAATCCGAACGGCGGTTGAGAGCTTTTCATAGGCAATGTTTTACTCTCGTAGGTTTGCCATTTACTGACGAGAGGTAGCGCGGTATAGAAAAATGTTTCTATGAAAAGATGTTGTTAGCCCAGTCCAGGTTTGAACCGGGGACCTTTCGGCTCGCAGTCCAACGCACTAACCACTGAGTTACCGCGGCTACGGTAAAATTCACCACACTAAAATTCACCACATTAACACTCATCACACTAAAATACACCACACTAAAACTCACCACAATAAAACTCATCACACTAAAATCTCAAATTCACCATACTAAAACTCAACACAATGAAATTCACCACACTCAAATTCACCACACTAAAACTCACCACACTAAAACTCACCACACTAAAACTCACCACACTAAAACTCACCACACCAAAATTCATCACACTTAAATTCACCACACTAAAATTCACCACCCTAAAACTCACCACAATAAAACTCACCGCACTAAAATTTACCACACTCAAATTCACCCTCTTAAACTGTCCACACTAAAATTCACCACACTTAAATTTAACACACTAAAACACACAACAATAAAATTCACTGCACTTAAACTCACCACACTAAAATTCACCACATTAAAACTCACCACACTAAAACTCACCACACTAAAACTCACCACACTAAAACTCACCACACTAAAAGTAACCACAATAAAACTTCTACTGGGAAAAACTCTACGGGGAAGAATTCTACGTGGAAGCACAGTCTGAGAAAGAATTGTATATGAGAAAAGTTGTTTTAGCGGAGAATTAGTTTGGTTTTGGTTACTACATTTATAAAATATATAATATAAATAATAAAAATTTTATTTATATTAATAAAATTGCTCCATAACCTTGCATTCACAAAATCTTTGCACGAGTCGTGTACGGGTCCAGCTAGTTTATATATATATGCATTGATATGCTTTTTCATTTCATATATACTTTACATTCCTTCATCTTTCTATAACCAGCGGTTAGGATGACGTCTAACATCCCACAAATTACACCATTTCTACCGGAAACCTGCCGAAAATCTGCCAAAACAGGTTGGTTTCCAGCTTGAAAGATGCTACTTTTGGATGCAGTTTTTCTGCCTGTAACCTGCCGTATATTTTTTTGGATGTATTATGTAAAACAAAAAGTATGAAAAGCATCACAGATTTTTATAATTTTGTCAATATATCCAAGATGGCAGTACCACAAAATCCAACCGAACCATATTCATTTGGCATAAAACTCACTCAAAATAACAAAAAATGTAAACTAACTTGTAACATAAATTTCGTGTAAATCAACTTTTAATATTTCTTTTTCTTTCGTTCTTTTCTGGTGGACACATACAAACCCAACCCTCCATGAATTCTATATTTATACAATTTTCATTTTAGTAAATTGATTATATAAAAATCAAGACTAAAAGAAAAAAGATTTGCATTAATTATGCTTTAATTCAGTCAAATGTGGAGTCTGCTTATATCAGGAAATCTGCTTATATCAGCTGATCCTCTAAATATGTCAGGAATCTGCTTTTAAAAATTCCAAAAAAATTTATATAACCCGGTACTTTTCAGGCAAACACCCAGATAAATGGAATATTTTGGGAAATGTATAGCATGTTTTCAAATTTTTTGGATTATTTTTTGTCACATTCACGGAATATTTTGGGTGTGGGCAGAAAACAGACAGTTTGCGATATTAACTCCGCCTTAGTTTGTTTCAAATATGTCCAAACATGTTTTTTAAACTGCTTCGGTGTTGCTAAACATTTTGTCTAGGGTGCTTTATACTTCCCAAAATATTTCATTTATTTGTGTAGTTACCAAAAATATGGTGGAAATATTCTTGAAAAAATTTTAGATATTTTGTTTCGGGAGCTCTATGCTTCCGACAAACTTGCAGTATTTAAGATTTTGTGTTCATAATCTGATTTTAAAGAACAATATTTGTTTCTTAGTAGGTTTCCCCATATAAAATCATAGCTTTAATATAAAAAATTTGATTTTCTGTGATATATGTCGTACTAAAGAAAAAGATGAATTTTTTGTTGAAATTTTAATTAAAATTTATAAAATTTTTGCTTTTAAATATAAGATTTTAAATGTTTAATTAAAATTGCGTGAATCTTTGCATTATTTATTAAATATTTATTAAATCGCACTCTGTAATTTATGCTCAAAAAGAGTTTAACGGCTCCAGCACAGAAAAAAAAAATCGACGTAAATATAGCAACCAATAATAATTGCATTTATTAATCAATCCAACAATGAAATTTACTAATTTAATGAAAATATTTGATATTCGTCGATAAATAAACAATTCCGTTTGCTAATATGAATATTTGTACGTCAATGCAGCAAATTAATTAGTCAGCGCAGTTTCAGCAATTATATTTGCTAAAACTGCGGTGACTAAATTCATATTAGCGAATGCAATTGCTTTTATAACATTTTCACTGAATTATTGAATTTAATTGCTCGATTGATTAATGAATGCAATTAATATCGGTTGCTATATTTACGTCGATGATTTTTTCTGTGAGTAAGTTTGAAATTTCATGGTTCTGTTTGTTATACCCATTTTCGTGTGTATTCTAGAGATTAATATTTGCTGCATTTGAGACGCATTTGTCGTAGCTGATTGATAGTTTATGGAAATATGTCCAAAGTAGAAATATGTCCAATATACTCCCCAAAATTCTATTCTATTTTTAACGTTAATCAAGGTCAATGAGGCTGAAATGAGTATGAATTGAATAGAACATGCCAATCTTTCAAATAGTATAGCAATTTTCAAATAAAAATATGAAATTAAGATAAATTAAATGAAATTAAGAGATCAATGGAAGTTTCTTCTGGCTTATTTGGGAGCGAAAGAAAAAATATATCTTTGGATAAAAGTTAATAACTTTTTTCAGCCTGCCAAAAATAAGTTATGGTGTGGTAGTTTCTAAATTCGAAATGAAATCTGCAAATGTGTAGATATAACTTACTAATTATAGATATATATTAAATTTTTTAAACGCAGTAAATAAAGTAATAATCTAAAAAAATATCCTAAAAATACTAAAAATACTTTTCGGCTAAATAGCCGTCTGCAAACCGTCGAAAGACTTAACAAACAAGTCAAAATAAAACCACACAATTTAAATAAGCTGCCTGATAATGCAAGTAACCAGAGAAGCAACCAAGAAAATTGTGTTTATTTTATATAAAACACCACAAGAATGCATTTTCGAAAGGGCGCTGGTTAGTAGTAGTAGAAGGACCCCCCTGCAAGACCAGATCAGTACAGAACAGACCCAGAACAAGACCCTTTGCCATGTCGTAGTCTATTTCAGCATGAAAGATAAAACGGAGTTTTACGCGAATTTCTCCAATGAAGTCGAATGAACTACGAGACGCATACAAAACACTAAGCAAAACTACTGACAGGATAACAAGCTACTGCTGGCGGGTTGTGCAAACGAGCAGATGAAAAATTGAATTTTTCCGAAAAATATTTGCAAACGAAAATTGTGCTCGAGAGTGGTTGGAGTGTTGGTGAGGCTGGTTTGTAATGGAAAACGCGAAAACTATTTACTTATTGGTGGCTTAAATAAAGAAAAAAGTAATGTTTTTTTTTTGATCATTCTTGAATTTGAGCAGTAATTTTGGAGTCTGCCATAAAACAGCAATTAGCAACGACAAAAGTGTCTCAAGTGCAGCGAATATTAATCTCTAAAATACACTCGAAAATCGGGTACAACATGCAGAACGATGAATTTTCTAATTGACTGGAACCGAACAATTCTTTGTGCGTATAGGTTACAGAGTGTGACAGAAAAAATATAATTTTAACGGGATACCTTTTTTCTAGTAGAGCTTTAAAAAATAATGAAATTTAAGAAATAATGCAAAGGTTCGCACAACTTTGATTTAACACTCAAAATCAGATAATTAAAAACTAAACAATTAAGAAATTTAATTAATATTTCAACACAAAGGTACGTTTCTTTTTTTTAAACGAAATATAACACAGAAAAATCAAAGTTACTATTGTAATGCTAACATTATATGTTGGGACACCTATCAAAAAAACGATTTTTGTTTATTAAAAGCAGATTTCGAAATCAATAACTCAAATTTCTAATAATAGAGCTAAAAATTTATATACAGAAATATTTACACAAAATGTTTTTATTACTTAAAATCAGATTTTGAGGTTATATTTATATATAACACAGAAAATTTTAATTTTCAAATGGTAGAGATAAAATTGTTTATATGAGGAAAGTGACCCAAAAAATATTTTTAGTTTCTACAATCTGATTTTGAGGATATCTTAAAATATAGCACAAAAAATTCCAATTTTGAATGATTCCGAGACAAAATTTCATTGCCTTTTCAGCAATATTTCTGATACATATTGTGGGAAACGTATGCCTGTTCCAGTTTTGAAACATATTTTCGACATATTTCAACCAGGCAAAGGCGGAGTTTGTATCACAAGCTGTCTGTTTTATTCCCGTTCCCAAAATATCTATCCTTAAAATTCCCCAAAATTTGACAACCTGCCCGAGACAAAATTTCTGACCTTTTCATGGAATATTTTCGGCATATTTCCCGTGAACAGGATTTATCTGCCTGCTCGCGGGAAATAATAGTAGGTCGTAATGTTTTGGGGAATTTTATTGGCAGATTCACGGCATATCTGAGGGTCTAAACAATTTCCAAAATATTCCATTTATCTGTATGTTTGAATAAGCTTGAAATATGCGAAAAAATTCCACATATTTTTCCGAGGGCCGCTGATAAAATTTTTGGCAGGGTCGAGGCAGTTCTGAAATATTTTCTCACCATACCCAGACAAAATTTTTGGCAGAGTCGAAGGAGTTCAGAAACATTTCCTCGACATATTTCAAACAGACAAAGGTGGAGTTTGTATAAAAAGCTGTCTGTTTTCTGCCCGTTCCCCATATATGGTGAGAATCTGCTATAAAAATTCTACAAAAATTTAAACCTGCTATACACTTTCCAAAATATTATATTTATCTGTGCATTTGCCGGAAATATTCCAGTAAAATGCCCAACATTTTGTTTCGGGATATTTCAAATAGACATAGGCGGAGTTTGTATCAAAAGTTGTCTGTTTTCTGCCCATTACCAAAATATGGTGTGAATCTGCCATTAAAATGTCATAAAATTTTTCAACCTGATATACAATTTCCATGATATTCCATTTAGCTGAGCGTTTGCCGTAAATATGCCTGAAATATTCCTGAAAAATGCCATAAATTTTATCTTGGGGAGATTATGAAATTTTATGGAATTTTTATGGCAGATTTCCAATATATTTGGGAACGGACAGAAGAGAGATAGCTTTTGGTACAAAATCCTCCTTTGTCTGCGAATTTTTGAAATGTTTCTAAACTGCCTCTGCTATTCCAAAAATTTTGTCTCGTGGAAGAGCATTAATTTTATATACGGAACATCTTTTCTACTTAATTGGTTTTTGTTCTTGAAAATCAGGTGTATTAATATAAAGGGTTTTTCAATAAGAGCGCTAAAATGTTTATTTCACTAATAGAAATTTGAGTTTTTTGTATAAGAAATTAATATATCCTCATAATCTTATTTTAAGAACCAAAATCCATTTGGGAAATATGCCCATATTATTTGAGTTTATTGTGATATAAAGGGTTTTTCAACAGGGACGCTACAAAAGTAGAGCGACAGGGACAGCAAACGACGCTATATTTCTTGCCGCTCTTTTAACGTTTCTCTTCAGTAAGGTTTGCCATTTCATGATGAAAAGATATACGAGCCAACAACGAGTCGAAATTATTAAAATTTACTACCGAAATTCGAATTCGTATATCTTTCCATCATGAAACGGCAAGGCTTACTGAAGAGAACGGTCAAAAGAGCGGCAAGAAATATGGCGTCGTTTGCTGTCCCTGTCGCTCTACTTTTGTAGCGTCCCTGTTGAAAAACCCTTTATATCACAATAAACTCAAATAATATGGGCATATTTCCCAAATGGATTTTGGTTCTTAAAATAAGATTATGAGGATATATTAATTTCTTATACAAAAAACTCAAATTTCTATTAGTAAAATAAACATTTTAAGTATAGGGACTTTATATATTTGATCTCTAAAATCCGATTTTTAGGGCGCAATGATGTATAGCACAATAAACTTAAATTTCGAACTATAGTTCCAAGTTTATATATGAAAAACCTTCCCCTAAAAAAAGTTTTTTGTTCAATAAATTCAAGTTTAGAGGGTGTGTTATGTAACACAAATAAACCTTAAATTCTAGCAAACATTTTATAGGGACACCATTGATGTCTAAAATCAGATTTCCAGTGCTTTTTAATATATAACACATCAAACTAAATTTTCTAATGTTTCCAGCATTACTTTTTCTTCCCTAAAAGATTAACTCAACAAAGTATAGCAAAACTCTCGTTTGAAGTAAATTGATTTTTATTTAATATTTGTCACACTGTGTCATTCTTCAATTGCATGTTGAAATTTTCCATTATTAATCTGCTGACAACCACAGAATACAACGTGTAGTGAAAAAAGTGTAAAACACAAAATAATTTTCAAAAAAAAAAACGAATAAGTTTGACAGCTATCCGACTAAATACCAACTAAAATCATGCTTTACATACAATTGCGCCATAAGCTGTTATCCTTTTACGTGTTATGCCATGATTCACTTAGTTGAAAGAACCAACGAAAAAAGGAATCACACAAAAAACCGTCCACCATTCTACTCAAAAATACTGTAATTTTCATTGATTGAATGACTTTATCTGACTGAAGGTAGTTTTTTTTATTTGGTTTTTTTTGCATGCCATGCCATTTTCATTTCAATTCCAAAAGTGTCTGTGACACTTCGTTATCCTTTTCATCAACATTGGCGGCTGCATATTATACTCTGGCACTGCTTCTGGTTCTGTTTTTGGTTGTTTTTTTCTCGTTGTCTCGTTGTTATCGGCGTCATCAGTGCTATCATCATCATCATCTTCTTGCTCCTCCTCATCGGCATTCTCATCGTCGTCGCTGTTGTCATCATTGCTATACGAAAAACGTTGCGTACGTGATTTAGTCCCCGGATGTCATTGATGACAGCAGGACGAGCGCAGTCTTCAGTTCAGCCGTTAGGCTTATCAAAGGTTTTAAGTCTGTCGCCGTGACTCGCATACGCAATGAGGCCACTCACGACGTTAATGTGGAAATGCTTTAAACTTCTTCAATTCACTTTGCAGATAAACCGTGTTTTTTGTTTGTACTGTCTTCGAAACACCTTTCATTGTGTTTTTTTTTTTTCATAATAAGGTTTTGATTGGCGGCATTGAATTAAAAGGTTTTTTTGAAATTTAAAATTATATAAAATACTGATTTTTTATTATTTACTTAATATAATTGCTAAATATAGGAAAATTTTAAACAAAATGTGTAAATGCATAATTTCAATAAAAGTTCATTTATTTGTTTTCTAAATTTTGGATTGTGTTCGAAACAACACAGAATTACGCATCATCTTTTTTATCTCATAATTTTAAAAACTGCAAAATTTATTTAATAATTTAGACTGAAAAAGTTTAATTTTTCTATATAGATCTAAATAATTTTTATACAGATCTAAATACTTTTTAAATTTTGTTTAATATTTTATATGAAACTTTTGTAAAAAAACTCGCTTTATAAAACATTTAATAAATAAATTTTTACTGCCAAATGTTTTTTAAAATAAACTGTAATCGTTACAACCTACTATAACAAATATGAAACTAATCTGTGGTCCAATTCAAATGATAGTTTTACAAAAATTCCTTCTTAAATTAGTGTAGTCTCTTGATACGGTATCCCGAGACAAAATTTTTAACATTTTTCTGGAATATTTCGGGCATACGCACTGATATATAGAATATTTTGGGAAGTGTATAGCAGGTGGTAAATTTTTGTGCACATTTTATTGCAGATTCACGCCATATTTGAGGAATGGGCAGAAAACAGACAGCCTTTGATACAAACAGACAGCTTTTGTTTGAAATATGTCGAGGAAATGTTTCTGAACCGCCTTGATCCTGCCAAAAATTTTGGGATAATATTTTTTCGTAATTTGGCATTTTACTGGAATATTTCGGGCATATTTCCCGAAAACGCACAGATGAATAGAATAATTTTGGAAGTGTATAGCAGGTTGTAAATGTTTGTGAAATTATTATGGCAGATTTACATCTTATTTGGGGAACGGACAGAAAACAGACATCTTTTGATACAAACCCCACCTTTGTCTGTTAAAAAATGTCGAAAAAATGTTCAAAACTAGTTTTGAAACATTTTTTCGACATATTTTAAACAGACAAAGGTGAAGTTTGTATCAAAAGATGTCTGTTTTCAGTCCGTTCCCCAAATAAGACGTGAATCCTGCCGAAAATTATGTCTGGTGTCCTTAAACAAAATTTCTGGCATTTTTCAAGCATATTCCCGGCAAATGTATAGCTAATTTAATGGCATTTTAATAGCAGATTCACGCTATATTTTTGGAATGGTCAGAAAACAGGCATCCTTTGATACAAACTCCGTCTTAGTCTGTTTGAAATATGTCGAAAGAATGTTTCTAAGCTGCCCCGACCCTACCAAATAGTTTGTCTGGGGGTACCTTTTAAAAATTTCATGAAGTTTTTTTTTTTAAATAACGTAGGATGTATGCGAAATGACAATATTGCTGACTAAACTAAATTTTTTCAGTAATGCAGTTTTAATTTGGATTAAAAATTTTATAATCGATTTATTGCGGATTTTAACAATTACCAGTTACCGATTGGAGTTCGAATGAAAACCCATGAATTTAAAAAAAAGGCCCCATAACACCACACATAGGCAAAAATGAACATGCAACTTTGATCCCTCTTAAATGTTTCGTTTAGGAGATACAGCCGTTTTTACATTTTTCTAAATACACTATTGGTATTTTTAAGTTCTAACACAATTTTGTATTTTTGAAAAAAAAAAACCCACATTCCCACAAATAGGCAAACAATAACATGCATATTTGACCCCTCTAAAATGCTATGTTTAGGAGATACAGTTGTTTTAAGATTTTTATATATATACTATTGGTTTCTTTAAGTTCTAACACAATTTTGTATTTTTGAAAAAAAATCCACATTATCCCACACATAGGCAAAAATGAACAACAGTAGATACAGCCGTTTTAAGATTTTTCTAAATACGCTATTTTGTATTTTTTTTTAAGTTCTCACACAATTTTGAATTAAAAAAAAAACATAATCCCACACATGTATCAACTAAACGCTCCGTTGAGGAGATACAGCCGTATAGAATTCTACTTCTGTTCGGATATCTACCCTTGTATTGGTCGAACTCACACACATCCTTAATCTATTTTTAAATCTCTCATATACATATTTCACACATGCACCCAGAAAAAAATACTATATAAATAATAGTTTTTTTACTATTAAAAATAGTCAATAGGATAAATTATTATTTTAATCGGAAAATACCATTAAATACTAGAAAATACCATGACATTGGCATTGAGTTTAGATGAAATGATTTATTTTTTGTATACTATTAAATTAATAATTGTCCCATTGAACAATTTTAATGGGATTTGAGGGCATTTTTTCTATGTGTGTATTATTTATACTAAAATGTTCTAAAGTTCAATAGAAATCGTATTCCGGTTTCAATTCAATCGAAGTTATTGTTTTGTTGCTATTCTAAAATAATATTTTTCAATAAAAAATAAACGTGTAGCAATTGAATTCAATACGTTCAGGTTATATTTGAGTTCGATTCGATGTGAATTTGAGAAAATACTCAAATTCGAAAATGTTTGCAAATACAACATGATTTAGTTCTATATCTAAGAAAATGTTTGGCTTCGAAGTGATGAATACCTTTGTATTAATCTTCACAATTTTCATATTTTTTTTTTCGTTTTACGTCTTCAGTCATTTATTTCTCGAAATATTATGTGTAAAGTAATAATTACGCCTGTTTTAACTCAAAATGTTCCTTTTCAGACAAATACTATTTAAAGTTCGTTGATCTACTTTTTCCTCTAACAATCGCCTTTTGAAATAAACACATGGCTCTGTTATCTGGGCCACGTTCTTCCAGAATGAACCATCATCCCTATTATTAAAAAAAATAACTTAATTTGTGTTTCCATTATTTCATAGTTATTTGACTCTGCAGAGATATGTTCAGCGCTATTCTGAGAAATTGTTCCCGCAATTTTTAGGATATCGTAAAAATAAACAAAAAAAAAATTGGATACCAAAAAATGCCAAAACCTAAAAGCTTAAATATTTTAGAATGTCGACACAATTTTTGATCGAGGCAAAAAATGTTAAAATTTTCAGAATTTTTTAATTTCGGCAATTTGTATTCTAAATTTTTGTTTTAGGTAGGTATATTTTTAGAGATTTTAAATTCGTATATTTTCTCATTTTATTTTTTGACATTTTATTTTCAAGATTTTTATTTTCTACGTTTTTTAAAGGGGTTTTCAACAGGGACGCTACAAAAGTAGAGCGACAGGGACAGCAAACGACGCCATATTTTTTGCCGCTTTTTTGACATTTCTCTTCAGTAAGGTTTGCCATTTCATGATGGAAAGATATACGAATTCGAATTTCTGTAGTAAATTTTAATAATTTCATTCGTTTTTGGCTCGTATATCTTTCCAACATGAAATGGCAAATCTTACTGAAGGGAAATGTCAAAAGAGCGGCAAGAAATATGGCGTCGTTTGCTGTCCCTGTCGCTCTAATTTTGTAGCGTTCCTGTTGAAAACCCTTGAAAAAAAAATTTTGTAGCGCTCTTATTGAAAAACCCTTTATTACTACATTATTCTGTTAGATATTTTTGCTTGCGAAATTTTAAATCCATTCATTTTATTTTGGATTTTTTATTATTTTTTTAATTTCGGCAATTTTTATTCTACATTTCTGTTTTCGGTATTTTATTTTCGTGATCTTAATTAAGAGCATTTGAACATTTCTTTTTCGACATTTTTATTTTTAAAATTTTGGAATTTCGGCATATTTTGTTTTCGATATTTTTTGCTTTCGAGAATAAATCCATTCAGTTTTTTATTTTTTTTTCGACATTTTTAGATATTTTAATTTTCTACATTTTTTAATTTATATTTTCAATATTTTAAATCCGTTTATTTTAACCTTTTTTGTAGCCACGGTAGCTCAGTGGTTAGTGCGTTGGACTGCTAACCGAAAGGTCCCCGGTTCAAGCCTGGACTGGGGCTAACAACATCTTTTCATAGAAACATTTTTCTATACCGCGTTATCTCTCGTCAGTAAATGGCAAACCTACGAGAGTAAAACCATTTCCTCTGAAAAGCTCTCACCCGCCGTTCGGATTCGGCAATAAACTGTAGGTCCCACCACTTTGAGAACGAATATAACACGCACAGCTCAAAATGGTGGGAGAGCTCGGCCGAAGTTCTATACAGGACTGTAGCGCCAAACTATTATTATTATTATTTATGTTTCGACATTTTTTTCGAGATTTTTATGTTGTACATTTTTAGAGTATGCAATTTTCATTCTTTATGTATTCTAAATTTTTGCTTTTGAGATTTTAAATCCGTACATTCCCAGCAGATGTTATCGCAAGTTGTTCCGAAAAGAACAACTTCTAGAACTACATTTATTTGGAATGCAAAGATAAAAAGTCGTTCCACGTTCGCTTCTAGTGAAATCTTTTTAGGAATCACTTTTTATTCGAGAGTTATAAAGAGTACACAAATTTAAATTTATCGGTTGAATATGGAAATATGAGAGAGAATTTAACCAAGTTCTGTATCTCCATCCAATCTACAGTAAGCTATTCTAGATTATCTTCTCTATTGGTACTGACGGCACAGCAAGGAGAACAACTTCACATTTGGTTCCGATGAAAAGTCGTTCCACGTTCGCTTCTAGCGGAACGTAGACGAGAAGCGAATACAGTTCTTGAGCATCTAATGAGAGCGTAGAAGCAAACGGAGATATGTTTCTTTATCCAATTCTACTACAACTGATTCTAGAATAACTTCCCTCTTGGTACTGACGGCACACCAACGAGAACAACTTCACATTGAGTTCCGATAAAAAGTCGTTCCACGTTCGCTTCTTTTAGAATGTAATTGAGAATATACAAAAACGTATCAAACCTCTTTGGAATATTTTATTTAAAAAAAAAAAAAGTTAGCTGCGTATTCTAAATCAACAATTCAATTAAAAACATGTGTATCATAGGATATAAAACATATTTAGTAAGTACTTTTTGTATTTAAATTAAAAATATAATTTAACATGTTAATACTACAGGTAGTGTCGATGGCTCAGATGGTTGGTGCGCAGGAAGTCCATATAATAGCTGGAGAATATCAACCTCTAAAATATAATAAGTTCAGTAGCAAAAATGTCCATGAAAATATTTAATTTGTTAATATACCTTAAAGTTTAAATATTTCTGATTATATTAGATAAATAAAAATTAAATGAACAATTTTATTTATTGCATTTGTATTCTATGGAAACAGTATGTGGAAGGTGTTCCAAAAGGCATTCCATGGGAACCATTTTAAGAAGTAGTTCCAAAATTCATTCCATGGAAACCATTTTAAGAAGTAGTTCCAAAAGTCATTCCATGGGAGCCATTTTAAGAAGTAGTTCTAAAAGTCATTCCATGAGAACCATTTTAAGTAGTAGTTCCAAAAATCATTCCATCGGACGTTATTCCATAACTACGTCTTTTGGAACCTGGAGAGAAGTTGTTCAACCAGTAAAGAGAGAAATTTAAAAAGAGTACTTAAAGTGGTTCCACACATTGCAGTAGAAGCGAATGGAGCTGTACTTCTCCGTTCGCTTCTCTTAGAAGCTGACGGAAAAGTACTTGCTCGTGTAGATATCGCCTGCGAAAATAACGACTTTTGGAACCATTTTTGGAGCGACTGTCTTAATACATTATAAATTGCCAAAGTGGTTGCAAAGTGCTTCTAAAATCTGCTGGGATTTTATCATTTTCTTTTTCAACGTTGTTTTTGATATTTTTATTTTCCCGATTTGAAATACTCAAGAACTGTTCTACTAAAATTGTATAGAATACAAAAATACTACGCCTAATAACATTTTTTGAATTGCCCATAGAATCGATAAAATTTGATACATTTTTAGAAATGCGTGCATTATTATATACCAAAGACGACTTAAACAGAATTTTAAAAATTACGCTCTCCAAATACCAGATTTTTATCAAACCCTAGAACGAGTCTTTTTTTCAGTCTTTGTAAATGAAACCCATATCGTTAGCACAAAGACAGCTGCTTCGAAATATGCTTTATGCGGTGCAAACTGTAGAAAGAAACTCCAATAAAAAAATACCAATCTGTGGAATTTGTTTAACATGTGCTGCTGCCTGCTCGTCTACCATCTACCATCTCTACGTTGTCGGTGAATGATGATTATTGGGTGCTACTCACATGAGCGGTTGAATGCCGTCGCCTGCCTGGCGATGGGCAAACATTTACTTGACGTGCTGCATGTTGTTTGCCTCAGAATCGATTTCATTTGCAGCAAATTTTTGTGTAACGAAATAACCATGTTTTGGGAATTTCTTTAAAGACAGGGAGGTTCGGAAACAATGGGTCAGGGGAGTGTTGGTGGCGCACAAAGACAAAAAATTGAAGTGACTAAAATTTAAAATCAATATATGCAAATTTATTTATTTGAATTGGTACTCATGATGTTGATGATGATTCTGATGCTGATAATAAAAATCATTAATTCAAATTGCATGCGCGCCAAGTTTAAATCGTTGATATTCATCAATGTGGTTGACACCTGTCGGTTGTGGCGGTGGGTTTTGTTATGTATGAAGTGTTGGAATTTTTATAATAGAAACGGCTAATGAAATGCAAACAATCCAATTGATATGCTGTTTAAATTTGCAAATTTATGTATTTATATTTCAAAAAATGTTATTTCATTAAAACAAAATAAAAATAAATGAAATTATGTAAATATAATCAATTTAAAAAAAAAAATTGCTTTTATTTAGAGAGTACTGAAAAAAAACTTTTTTTACTTGATATCAGTTTTATACAGATTCTATACGTAATATGGTAAATTTTCATTTGAAAGGTTTGTTTTTTCCTAAAAAATATTATCAAAAATTATTACTTACTGCGTATATGTAGAAAATATAAAATTGACACTTTAGAGATACCGAATTTTATCGAATACCCTAAACATTTATCGATAAAAAATCTGTTTTATTCGATGGAAAATAATTTAGAAACACTCTACGTTTTAAATCAAAGAAACAAAAATATGGGCATTTTGGACAGATTTTCATGCAAAATTATATATTTTTCTGACCAAAATGCACATATTTTGGTTTTTATGCTATAACTCTTTATTTGCGCAAGATAAAATAGTGATGTTAAGGGATTAATTGTGTGTTTTCAAAGCACCTATTGATTTGCATCATTATTAAAAAAACATTTTGCCATATATTTTTCTTGCAAATGATAAAAAATAAAATAAAATATTTTCAAATAATGATGTTGATTGATAGGTGCTTTAAAAGCAAACAATTAATGCCTTTACACCACTATTTTATCTTATTCTAATAAAAAATTATGGAAAAAAAACGAAAAGATTTGCCCTTTTGACATGACAAATTTTCAATTTTTCGAATTCGCCCTTTTGGTTTTATGTTTTCAACAAAACCACACACGATTTTGGCACAGTTACTATCCAGGTGGGAATTTCCAGGCTGCAACAAAAGTGCCAGGCTTGTTATAGGCTTGACTACCAAGGCTTGGTATATCGGGCCAGACACAAGCCTGGCACAATCGTCACTCACAGACTCCACACAGGCCTTGATATACCAAGCTAGACACAAGTCTGGCACATTTGTCATTCCCAGATTTCAAACAAGCCTCTTTAGTTTAAATTAGACACAAGCCTGGGACAATCATCATTCCCAGGCTTTACACAGGTCTTGTTCGTTTAGGTTAGACACAAGCATGGCACAATTGTCACTCACAGACCCCACACAGGCCTTGATATATCAAGATAGACACAAGCCTGAGACAATCGTCAGCCCCAGGCTTTACACATGCCTTGTTAGTTTAGGTTAGACACTAGGCTGACACAATCGTCACTCACAGACTCCACACAGGCCTTGATATACCAAGCTTGGCACAGAACTGGCACATTTGTCATTCACAGATTTCAAACAGGCCTTGTTAGTTTATGTTGCACACAAGCCTGGCACAATTTTCATTCTCGGACTCCACACAGGCCTCGGTATACCAATATTGACACAAGGCTGACACAATATTGAGCTACATATGAAAATTGTCAAATTATCCAAACCGCCATATGCTGACGGAAATTCAAAATTCCGTCTCGACAACTTTTCGTCCCATGCCTAGTTATGCGTGTGTACCGACTTTGACTTGAGTAAATTAAAGTTTACTACGGTGACATTTTTGTGTTGTTTCACTGTAAAAAACACTTATGTTTGTTGACGATTTTTTAAACGTCAAAAAATATATTCGAGAAACTCAACTCTTTGGAGTTGTCTGAACAATAAGTCTGCAAATTAACGTAAGTATTGCTGTTAAATTGGTTGTTAACCTCTTACATTTTTATTTATCTACAGACTTAACTCTCACGTGTAATGACATGAATAATGAATGCAATGCCCATGACAAATTATGCCCAATAGCCTGAATCTTCAGGCGTATTACAAGGATTGTCGCAAGTCTGGGGCATAGGTCTTGTTTCAAGACTGAGGCACAAGCCTTGTTACAAGCCTGGGACACAAGGCTTGGTACAATTCTGAATTACAGGCTTGTAACATAGTTATCATTCCAACCTTGACACAGTCTTGGCACAAACCTAAAACACAGTATTGGCGCAAGACTGGGAATTAAGTCTGGCACAAAATTTATCAACGAGTCTGTGTCGGTCGTTAATTCCTACTTGGCAAATGTCAAAAATTACATATTCGCCTCTTTGGCATGATATTGACGATACGAACATTTCCAGAAAAATGTCAAACACGACTGAAATATGTAAAATTCTCAAATATTTGAAATAACGATGGATTTGGAATCTTAAGTATCTGAATCTAAATATCTTAAAAAAAAATTCTATGCTGGTAACGGTAAAGTATCAAAAATACACATAAAATTACATTACTATACAACTTGTAAATACGCCATTTTTTTTATACAAAGGGTTTTTCAATAAGAGCGCTACAAAAGTGAAATTATTTATTCCTGTAAAAGTACGTTCGATTCCATTATGAATGGAACTTGATTTCTTTTGCATGGCCACCACGGGCACGCTTGCAGTAGTCCAGACGCTGAACCCAATTTTCGACGGTTTTCAAGCATAAATCGGCCGATACTGCTGCAATTTCACGTTCGATATTCGTACGAAGTTCATCAATCGTCGCTGGCTTGTTGGCAAACACCATAGACTTGACGTAGCCCCACAGGAAATAGTCTAACGGCGTCAAATCGCACGACCGAGGCGGCCAATCGACTGGACCATTTCGTGAGATAACACGTTCTCCAAAACTTGGTTTCCAATAAATTGATTGTGGCATTCGCGGTGTGGCTTGTGGCGCCGTCCTGTTGGAACCACATGTCCTCCAAGTCCATATCATCCAATAACGGCCAAAAATATTCGGTTATCATTGAACGGTAGCGATTCCCATTCACAGTAACGTGCCGGTCTTGATCAGCACGGAAGAAGTACGGCCCAATGACGCCGCCGGCCATAAACCGCACCAAACCGTAATTTTTTCGGGATGTAATGATGACTCATGGAGTACGTGCGGATTGCTGTCTGACCAATAACGCATATTTTGTTTATTGACGAAGCCATTCAGCCAGAAATGTGCCTCATCGCTGAAGATGATTTTTCGATGAAAATCCAAATCATTTTCAAGTTGTTGCTCAGCCCAATTCACGAACAGACGACGCTTCTGGTGGTCAAGCGGCTTCAGTTCTTGCGTCAATTTGATTTTGTAAGGATTTAGGCTAAGATCTTTTACAAAGTTCGCCACAAGGCCGTCACAGAGATGCCCAACGCTTGAGAACGACGTGTGAGAGACACATTTGGGCTTTTTTCAACTGAAGCCTCAGCGGTAGCAATATTCTCGACACTACGGCACTTCCTTGTCGCACGGGAACATTTTGTACTGTGCCTGTGTATTCAAATTTTTCCACTAGACGCTCAATTGTTGATCTGCTAGGACGATTATGACGACCATAAATTGGACGTAGCGCTCTTAACGTTGAGGCCACTGGCTCCGAATTTCGGTAGTAAATTTTAATAATTTCGACTCATTGTTGGCTCGTATATCTTTCCATCATGAAATGGATAACCTTATTGAAGAGAAATGTCAAAAGAGCGGCAAGAAATATGGCGTCGTTTGCTGTCCCTGTCGCTCTACTTTTGTAGCGTCCCATTTGAAAAACCCTGTACTTTGAGCAACCAAATTAAATAATTTGAAAGACATACAGATATAAAATGTTATTTTCTGAGTTTTCAGACAACCTTAGTTCATATATCTAAAGATTAAAAATAAGCATTGAAAGTTAAATAAGGTACAAAATTTGATTGTTGTGTGAGGGAGTCATATAGTCACTTACGTAACTAAAAAGATGCATTTATTATCATATTAAACTAACAAAATGTTCTAAAGAGTTGAATCCTCTGTTTCTAAAGAACAATTTCCTCGGCACTTTCAAAAATGTAAACATCGATTTCCTAGTAATTTAAGAACATTTTTGAAAACTAATTGAAATCTATTACGTAGGGAACTTTGAGTACCAAAAAATATCAAAAAAAAAAAAAAACACACAAGAGTAAATTTTTTTAAAAAAAATCTGGAAATTCCATTCGTACATCCGTTTTTACTTCGTAAGAATAATTATTAATCCTGTCAGATATAAAATTATTTTGAGCAAAAAATCGTAACTCAAATTTTTATATTGAACATCCGGAATTATTTTGTGATTTATTATGAAATAACTTGGAACAAAAAGTATATATATTAAAAAAAGGA
Source organism: Dryomyza anilis (assembly GCA_951804985.1). Lineage (NCBI taxonomy): Eukaryota > Metazoa > Arthropoda > Insecta > Diptera > Dryomyzidae > Dryomyza > Dryomyza anilis. Next base: position 121,287,621 of record OX638130.1, on the reverse strand, counting down.
AATTATCTCAGCTATCTTTGTAAGTAATTAAAAAAAAAAAAATAATAAGTTGCATGCAAAAAGTATTTTTAGAAAAAGAAAAAAAATTGTCCCGTCCGGAAGTTCTATGTGATTTTTTATGGAAAAAGTATACGTTTTAGAAACAAAGTGTAAATTTACAAACAAAGCACATTATTACAGCTATCTAAAGGGTTTTTCAATAAGAGTAGTACAAAAGTTTTTTTGTGAGGGTTTTTCAATAAGAGCGCTACAAATGGGACGCTACAAAAGTAGAGCGACAGGGACAGCAAACGACGCCATATTTCTTGCCGCTCTTTTGACATTTCTCTTCAGTAAGGTTTGCCATTTCATGTTGTTAAGATATACGAGCCAACAACGAGTCGAAATTATTAAAATTTACTACCAAAATTCGAATACGTATATCATTCCGTCATGAAATGGCAAACCTTACTGAAGAGAAATGTCAAAAGAGCGACAAGAAATATGGCGTCGTTTGTTGTCCCTGTCGCTCTACTTTTGTAACGTCCCATTTGAAAAACCCTTAATATAAATAATTCAAAAAAATAATTTGATGCAAAATTCGTTGACTTTTTGGACATTCCATAGAATCTCGACATGCACTTCCGTTTTTGTCCCGTCCGGATCGACTACTATTTAATTTATATCTTTTGATCTACCATATTGAATTCTATACTTTTTTACAGATATTTATTTCCGTTTAAATACTAGAAGCACCAAATCAAGTAAATTCATTAATTTCTCTTTGAGTTATTAAAGTTTTAAACATACGAATGTCCCGTGCGAATGTCCCGTACTGAACCCCAGGAATGCCCATATGAATATTTCTTATTGGAATATTGAAAAAATACACTCTGTGATATTAAAAACCGAATATTGTGTAAAAATATATTGAAATTTGAACAGGATTCTGGATTTTGCGCATTTTGACATGCAAACTTTTATGATTTTTCAATTTTTGCGATTTGCGACGTAACTTTGATATATGATTTACTAGTTAAAGAATATAAAATTTTGAACAAGTTAGAAATACAATAAATGTAACCACAGCTCTAGAATATGAATACGGGTTTACCGCAATTTTGTTTCCAATGCCTCATAAAACGTGTAAAATATTTCTCGACATAGAACATGAGTGCAAAGTTTTAACGAGATTAGAAAAAATAAGACTCAAAAGTACCCGATTTGACGTAGAATGGCCGATATTTCAATTCTTTCAAGTTCTCTGTTATGATTTAAATATGATTTTTGTTCTCAAATACTTGAATTTTGACTGACAATGAATTTCAAAACATGACCATATATTTTGTCTTCTACAAAAACGAAGCTTTATTACGGTAATAACAGAAGTACCTACTGATATTTAATTTTCCATCATTCACTTTGCATATGGGAGAGCCTGTCGCACAAACTACGTTACTTTTATAAAACAACCACGATACAAGCTTCAAAGTGAATACCACACAATAAAGCGCCATCCATTTTTCTCAAGACAACGTGTTTCGAAATGACCCACAAACGCAATGTGTGCCTAAACTGATGATGATAGTAATCGTACCGCCTCCCTGCTTGCCTATTGTTCTTGTTATTCCCGAGGTTTATTGCTTGTTTATAAGTTTTTCTTTTGTTGGGGGTCATTTTCGTCATGCATGCTACTTACGCCCTGTGCTGTATCAGTCTTTCGAAGATGGCCGCAACACCGGAAGTGATAACTTTTGCCGCACATGTAATCGAAAAAGTTGAACTTTTGTCAACAGCAGCAGTGGTAGCGGCAAAAACAAGCAAAACGTGTGACAAACAAACTTTAGCTGGTTTCTCGAACGCAGTTTATTGATTGTCCAGTGGGACGCAACATTGTGGTAAGATTATTTTTTCTATTTTTTCCATATTGTATGCTTTTGGCATGAAACATTGTTTACCCTATGATGTATGGACAGCGATAAAGGAAAAACGAACTCAAACCAAAACGAATTTAGGGATAATGTATAAAATTTTAATAACAACAACAACATTGGCAATTTATTGCTAGTAATCGAAAGTGGAAATCAGTGTGGTAAGACCCTTTGTTACTACAAATACTATGCATACTATCAAAGGTTAAGAATTATAATGTTCATATTTTATTTTTGAATAGGCTTCACCCATACTATAAAAACTATTTTAACTTCTAAATCGCAAAAATGTTTATCGCCCAACTAAAAGCTTTGAAAATTAAATTGACTTTGACTATCTACCTCGAAAGGTTTTGTGTTTGTAAGGGTCCATTAGATACTATACTATTTTATATAGCATTTATTGTTGTCAATTTATTGGTTAATATTTTGGCATTGTGTTTTTGTTGTTGCTGTGACTGTTACTAGCAACAAAGGCTCAACCGGGAGCAGCAGCAGCAACATAATCATATCGTTTGGCTGCAGCCGCCACACAAAAGCCCCCAATAATTACATTTTGCATGTCATCGGGGATTCATTAAAAAGCCAAAATGTCATTTTTGTATTGAAGGGTATTTCGCAGTAGGTACTATGTGTTGTGTTGTGTTGTGTGGTGCGGCTGCTACATCAGATACTTAATTTGATCAAATTTGCTGCTATTAAAGTGCTTTTTACCCTGCTGCCTGAGTGCTTTACAAATTGCATTTATTTCAACCACATCAGAGATCAGCAAGCAGCCATCCGGCGTTCCCGGTGACCTCTACGAACAACAATATTACTTAAAATTGGCTTTTGAACTGTTTGTGATTTTAATTTTCAGTGACCGCATTGTAATAAATTGAATTAATAAAAAAAACAACGTTGAATTTAAATAAAAGCGTGAGTTTTTGGCATGCAATGGTTCTGAAAGTTGACCGTGAAAATGCAACGGGTTACATTTATTTATGTATTTTATTAAAATTTTGCAGATTTTCTGTTTTAAAATATCTCTGGAATTAAAATTCCGAATTCAGTAAATAGTTTTTATTTTGTTATGAAGTTAGGATAGCCTGGGGTAAAGTGGGAAACGTTTTGAGCTGCCTTCAAAACAAATACATATAAATTCTTTTGAAGGGTTGAAGGATGCATTAACAGAATACAATTTATATGTCTTTTGGATTGATATTTGGACGATTTTTCAAAACTTGAAAAAACTTGGGTAAAGTGGGAAACGTTAAAAATTTTACAAATAGTAAAAAAAAATATTATTTCTGTATTTTTTCATGTGTATTTACAACATAAACAATATAAATACATTCAGAACATGAGCAAATCTAGAAAACTTTTAAACTTCGTGATATTGATATAAAGCAATGAATAAAAATGATTATTTCTTTTTTATAATTTACATTTTAATTGAATATTGTTAATACTAAAAAATACTTATTTAATTAATAACGTTTAAATTGCTCAATAAAAGTAAACACCACCACTTTAGAAATCCTTTTTTTTTATAAATTTTTCAATTGTTCTCGAAAAGCAATAAGAAATGATTAAAGTCGTGGATATAAAAATGGATGCCGTATTAAGTAACACATGACAGTAATTTTTTTATCTAAAATTGAAATAACATTTCAAAAAATGCAATTTCCCACATTATCCCATTTTCCACTTTACCCGAGGCTCCCCTACTAATTGATGGATATGTGTGTTAGTAATTTTTTATTTTCATATTTTACAAAAATAAATTTGGTATTAATAAAACGCATTTTTTTAATTTGCAGCTTCTCTTTTTAGTCTTGTCATTATTTAGTCAGACACTTGTCATAGAAATATCACTTTATAAAGTCTCCCTAGTGGCGCTGATTAAACTGTCAGCACTGTAGAGTGGAACAGAGAGAGAGAGCTGAGTTTGTCAAGTGGCATCACACATGTGTCACCCATTAAATCTACACTTTTTCTGAAGCTGTCGCCTTTAATGCATAGCTGAAAATTCTAAATAAATTTATATAATTTATGCGAGACAGACTCAGGTGAAAACCCGAGGCAATTTGACGGGTTCACTGTATTAGTGTGCGTGTGTGTGTGTTCGTCTAAATAAGCATGTGTGAAGGGTGTGTGTGTATGTGTGATACATGCAAATATGAAGCATGAAACCAAAAGTGTCGGAGCTAATAAACAGCAGAGTAATTATGCCTGGAAGATAATTGTTTAGACACATGAGCATAATAAGAACATGACACGACATCCTGTGAGGATCAGAGCGCATCGACAGCGGTGAAAGCAGCGCGGCACAAAAGCACAACACCAACAAAAGCATAATAGGTTGGAGACACTGACAGAAAAAGAGTGTAGATATTTAGAAAAATTAAAATTTAATAGTATACTTTGAAAAATACATAATAGAAGTTTATAAAACATAATATAATAAAATTAATTGTTTTATTACTATTGTAATTAGTCAATAGGATGAATTATAGTATTAATCAGTAAACACCACTAAATACTACAAAATACTACTAAATTATTTTTAAGTTTATTGGACAATATTTATATTTTCTATACTATTTATTAAACAACTCTCTTATGATTAGTAAACATTTTTTTTTCTGAGTGCAGTTTTTGTTTTTATAATTAAAAAAAAAATGAATAGTATTTTGTATTCTTTAATTGTATTTACGCAGGCCAAAGTAGCCTCTTTTCGACAGAATCACATTATATCATGTCAAAGTTATGAACATACACTTTTAATAGTATATACTATTTTATTAATAGTATTAAGCAAGAGTGCAAGGTTTTAAATTAATAGTATATGTTTTCAGGAGTAAAAATCAGTGATTTAAACATAAACAAATAACATGCGATAAATGACATTACAAAATGTGTAACAAGTAATATTAATAGTATATTTCCTTTTAAATTAATAGTATATTTCCTATTAAATTAATAGTATAATTCCTATTAAATTAATAGTATATTTGCTATTAAATTAATAGTATATTTTCTATTAAATTAATAGTATATTTCATATTAAATTAATAGTATATTTCCTATTAAATTAATAGTATATTTCCTATTAAATTAATAGTATATTTCCTATTAAATTAATAGTATATTTCCTATTAAATTAATAGTATATTTCCTATAAAATTAATAGTATATTTCCTATTAAATTAATAGTATATTTCCTATTAAATTAATAGTATATTTCCTATTAAATTAATAGTATATTTCCTATTAAATTAATAGTATATATTTTTAAGTGTAACATGCTGCCACTTAATAATGCCTCGCAGCAGAAAGACACTCGCTGTGTGACGACGACGACGACACACTGACAAAATGAGCAAGCAAAGTGTTTGTATTTGTGAATAGGACGCAGTACATGTCCGTATGTGTGTGTGTGTAGAATGTCCTTTGTGTGGAGATGTTAGTGTATGTGTACTGCCCGTGTGAAGCGCATGTTAATTACTGTTATTATTGTGAATCTTACCCTCAACTAATTAGTGTCTAACGCTTTCATTTGAATTCATATGTGTGATGCTGGCTGGGGATTTGTGCTATATCCGAACACAGGCACACTAACACATACAGACACACTCATGAGTCTCTCACGTACACTGACACAATTGTCACACATGCCACGACTTACTCGGCTACAAAACCAACAAACGCGCTCCGCTGAGCCGCCGTTAAGTATTTGTGGAACATGATGTACGACAAGCGGATTACATGCAATTACGGTGACAGTCAACTGACGCATAGACAGACGGACAGACAGACAAACGGATAGACAGACATGCAGATAGATGACAGATAAATATAGCAGAGACTGAATTATGATCGGATTGTAGAGCAGGCAGCAAATATAAATGTTTATGTTAAATAGAAACAAATTATAATTGAAATAAAAATTAAAATATCCTGTAATATTTTGCGTGAAATTTAGAATTTTGAGTGAAATTTAAAATTTAAAAATAAATTTAGAATTTTCAGTGAAATTTAGAATTTTGATTAAAATTGAGAATTTTTAGTGAAATTTAGAGTTTTCAGTGAAATTTAAAATTTGGATTGAAATTTAGAATTTTGAGTGAAATTTAGAATTTTGAGTGAAATTTAGAATTATGAGTGAAATTTAGAATTTTAAAGTAAATTCAGTATTTTGAGTGAAATTTAGAATTTTTAGTGAAATATTGAATTTTGAGTGAAATTTTTAATTTTGAGTGGAATTTTAAATTTTAATTGAAATTTAGATTTTTAAGTTAACTTAAGTTAATTTAGAATTTTGAGTAAATTTCAGAATTTTAAAAGAAATTTAGAATTTTGATTGAAATCAAATTTTGAGTGAAAGGTAGAATTTTCAGTGAAATTTTGAATTTTAAGTGAAATATAGAATTTAAATGGTTTTTAAATTTTTAGTGAAATTTAAAATTTGAATGAAACTTAGAATTTTGGGTGACATTTTTTAGGATTTTTAGTCAAATTTAGAATTTTGAGTGAAAATTTGATTTTTAGTGAAATTTAAAATTTTTAGTGAAATTTAGAATTTTGAGGTAAATTTAGAATTTTGAGTGAAATTTAGAATTATGAGTGAAATTTAGAATTTTAAAGTAAATTCAGTATTTTGAGTGAAATTTAGAATTTTTAGTGAAATATTGAATTTTGAGTGAAATTTTTAATTTTGAGTGGAATTTTAAATTTTAATTGAAATTTAGATTTTTAAGTTAACTTAAGTTAATTTAGAATTTTGAGTAAATTTCAGAATTTTAAAAGAAATTTAGAATTTTGATTGAAATCAAATTTTGAGTGAAAGGTAGAATTTTCAGTGAAATTTTGAATTTTAAGTGAAATATAGAATTTAAATGGTTTTTAAATTTTTAGTGAAATTTAAAATTTGAATGAAACTTAGAATTTTGGGTGACATTTTTTAGGATTTTTAGTCAAATTTAGAATTTTGAGTGAAAATTTGATTTTTAGTGAAATTTAAAATTTTTAGTGAAATTTAGAATTTTGAGGTAAATTTAGGATTTTGAGTGAAATTTAGAATTTTGAGTCAAATTTAGAATTTTTCGCGAATTTTAGAATTTTGAGTAAAATTTAGAATTTTGAATGAAATTTAGAATTTTGAGTGAAATTTAGAGTTTTTAGTGATATTTATTATTTTTAGTAAAATTTAGAATATTGAGTGAATTTCAAAATTTTGAGTGAAATGAGTCTACAGTGAAATTTAAGAATTTTGAGTGAAATTTAGATTTTGAGTAAAACTTAGAATTTTGCGTGAAATTTAGGATTTTGAGTGAAATTTAGAATTTTGAGTAAAATTTAGAATTTTGAGTGAAATTTAGAATTTTGAGGTAAATTTAGGATGTTGAGTCAAATTTAGAATTTTGAGTGAATTTCAGAATTTTGAGTGAATTTCAGAATTTTGAGTGAAATGAAGAATCTTCAATGAAATTAAGTATTTTGAGTGAAATTTTGAATTTTGAGTGAAAATTATAATTTTGAGTCATATTTAGAATTTTGAGTTAAATTTAGAATTTGCAGTAAAATATAGAATTTTGAGTGAAGTGATATTTTAGTGATTGAGTGACATTTAGAATTTTGAGTAAATTTCAGAATTTTCAAATAAATTTAGAATTTTGAGTGAAAGGTAGAATTTTCAGTGAAATTTAGAATTTTGAGTGAAATTTAGAATTTTTAATGATATTTAGAATATGAATTTTGAGTAAAAACTTAAGATAAAGATCTAAATTTTAAATGAAAAATAAAATTCTGAATGAAATTTTATATATAGGGTTATAATTCGGAATTTGAAGTGAAGTGTTTTTATGTGAAATTAAAATTTTGAGTTAAATTTGTTACATGTATGGAGATAAAATTTTGAGAAAAATCCACATTTCAAGTATAAATTCCAAATCTGATAAAAAAATTAAATGTTGAAAAAAAAAATCGAATTTGCGAATGATAATTAATATATTGTATGAAGATTAAAATATTAGTAACTATTTCAATTTTTACTTCAAAATAAAATTTTAGACAAAATTGAAATTTTTAAAAATTTTAAATTGTAAAAACTAAAAAAAAAATAAAAAAATGCAACGAAATATATCCCAGCGAAATCATTGAAATTTGTTTTTTTAGAGATGAAACTAAAATATATGAAAATGGAATAACATGAAAAAAAGGCAGCGAAGTATCCCCCATTTCATTCAGTAAAACTTCCTTGGTAATTAACTAAAATGTTTTAATAATTAGCTGACGAAATAACTCAAATCCCAACAACTTATCAAAGCCAACCATCTAAAAGTCACAAAATAGTCAACATAAAAATAATTGAAATAAACACAAGAAAAGCGACCGAAATAGAAGCGCGTGAGCAAATTCTATTATGACGGAAATGTCAAAAGGCGTTAAGTCATTAGTGATTAAATAATCACGAGCAACACGACCATGACAAATTAAGCAAATAGCAATAACAACAACAAGTTAGGGACAATACAAAAAACATAAATACTACAAAGAAAAAAAAAGAAACCTCACAAACGAAATCAAGTGAAAAAGTTATAAAAATTCCAACATGGAACGAAATCAAGCAAAATGTGGCGGCACAAAATTCACACGCCTGTCTGCATCTATATTTTTCGACTTGTGGAGACTACTAAACCAAACAAATAGAAATAAATCATAAAAAAAAACTAAAAGAATTAAGCAGCTGTTGCTTGTTGTTGCAATAAACATTATGGTCTGGAAAGTTTTTTGATTTGTGACATGCTACGTCGTAGGCAATACCAGGACGAAACTATTTCAAAGACTGTTTCTGGATACTTCAAGGTTTCGAAGAATTGTGTTGAATTTGACCGCTGATTAATGTAATGAGTAAATGTTGTGGTTTTCGGTGTGTGTGTGAGGATAGCTAAGTTTTCTAATAATGACTGCGACGAAGCAGCTTGTGACAACTCTACACATCTGTGGAAAATATGGGAAAATGTGCTGTTTCCGAATTCGAATGAAAATATCAAGGTCTTGAAAAATAGGCAAAATGAATTAGTTTTATAATTTTTTTTTTCTAAAATATAAAATTGTAATTTAGAGTGAATATTGAAATTTTGAGTGAAAATGTAAATTTTTAGTGAAAATGTAGAATTTTGAGTGAAATTTAGAACTTTTACTCAAAATTTAAATTTTGAATAAAAATTTATAATTTTGAGTGAATTTTAGAATTTTGAGTGACATTTAGAATTTTGAGTGAAATTTAGAATTTTCAGTAAATTTCCGAATTTTGATTGAAATTTATAATTAATAATAGAATTTTGAATGTTTTCACTATTATGAGTGAAATTTTTAGTGAAATGTAGAATTTTGAGTGAAATTTAGAATTTTTAGTAATTTTAAAATTTTGAGTGAAATTTATAATTTTGAGAGAATTTCAGAATTTTGGGTGACATTTAGAATTTTGAGTGAAATTTTTAATATTGAGTGAATTATAGAATTTTTAGTGAATTTCAGAATTTTTAGTGTAATATAGAATTTTGAGTGATTTTAGAATTTTGAGTGAAATTTATAATATTGAGAGAAATATAGAATTTTGAGTGATTTTAGAATGTTGAGTGAAATTTATAATGTTGAGAGAATTTCCGAATTTTGGTTGACATTTAAAATTTTGAGTGAAATTTTTAATATTGAGTGAATTATAGAATATTGAGTGAATTTCAGAATTTTGAGTAAAAAAATATAGAATTATGAGTGAAATTTATAACATTGAGTGAATTATAAAATTTTGAGAGAATTTTTAGTGAAATTTATAATTTTGAGAGAATTTCCGAATTTTGGTTGACATTTAGAATTTTGAGTGAAATTTTTTATATTGAGTGAATTATAGAATTTTGAGTGAATTTCAGAATTTTTAGTGTAATATAGAATTTTGAGTGATTTTAGAATTTTGAGTGAATTTAAGACTTTTGAGTGAATTTAAGAATTTTGAGTGACATTTAAATATTTGAGTGTAATAAAGAATTTTGAGTGAAATTTATAATCTTGAGTAAATTTCAGAATTTTAAGTGAAAGTTATAATTTTTAGTGATTTAGTGGGATATTCCAAATATTGAGTGAAATGTAGAATTTTTAATTTAAATTTTGAGTGACATCTATAATATTGAGTTATTTTAGAATTTTGAGTGAAATTTATAATTTAAAGTGAATTTAAGAATTTTGAGTGACATTTAGAATTTTGAGTGAAACTTAGAAGTTTGAATGAAATATAGAACTTTGAGTAATATTAAAATTTTGAGTGAAATTTAGAAATTTAAGTGAAATAAAAATTTTACAGTGATTTTAGAATTTTAAGTGAGGATTTAAATTTAAGAATTTAAATTTAGAGTGAAAATGAAAATTTAGAGTAAGAAATTAAAATTTGAATTGTGATTGAACTTTTAAGTGAAAAATTAAAATTTTTAGTGCAAAATTATTTTAAGTGAAATTTTAAAATTTTTTGTAAAATATTTAAGTATTTTGTAAAAATAGATTTTTTGTTAAATTTATAAATAGTGCACCCTAAATAAATAATTTTCATAGAAATAGAAATTTTGTTTTATATAGACTTTGGATTATTCAGTAATATAGTGTAACGAAAATAATCTTTTAATTAGTTAATCACCAAAAAAACAAGTTAAAGTTTACAAGTCATATAACATATCAAAGAACATGTAAAATGTATCAATTTAAAGAGCACAAATACATCATAAAAATAAAACATTCAAATGTCTCTTAACAAATTCTTAATTCCAAGAAATTGCATATTCTCTATCGCATTGTATTTTATCTGTCCCCCACATCGAAGAATTCTTTTCTTCCCTGTGAGCAGCAACTAATACTTCTCATAGATATTCTCAAGTGGCACTTGAACTTGGCTGCACTGCACCACTTGAGCATCCACTGCCATCACTCACTACAATTCAAGGCATCCTCAACTCTGTGCATAGAACCCTTTACCCTTCCGGAAAAAGGTCCCTTTGCGACGGTTGTTGTTGCTCTGCATGTGAAATTTTTCTTAGATTTTTTTTATTTTTATTGTTAAAATGCGCTGCTGCAATCTTCTTAAGGGATTTTAATTATGTGCAAAAATAAAACTATTAAGAGTTGCCAAGTGGGAGACTACATGCAAAACAATGTTTGAAAAGATTGGGGTTCATGGTACAAGTAACGAAATTAAATGCGTTGAAATTGTTTTGCAAATGACGTTGGCACTGTGTGGGTGATGTGCAGACAGACTCTTCGAGAGTGAAATTTTCTATTTGGTGGGAATTGCTTTGTAACTTAGTTAAGGGCACAAATTTACGCAAAAATATAAAAATCTAATTTTAATTAAAGCGGTGATATGGAGAGACTAAAACTTAATAAAGTGCATGAAAAATAAATTTTACTAATTTTCACTAAAAATTAAAAATATATAAAAATCAAATCAAATAGAAATTTTTCATTACAAATTAAATTTCTCAATTAAAATTCAAATTTTCAATTAAAATTCAATTTTTCAATTAAAATTCAATTTTTCAATTAAAATTCAATTTTTCACTAAAAATTTAATTTTTCACTAAAAATTTAATTTTTCACTAAAAATTTAATTTTTCACTATAAATTCAATTTTTCACTAAAAATTCAATTTTCACTAAAAATTCAATTTTTCACTAAAAATTCAAATTTTCACTAAAAATTCAAATTTTCACTATAAATTCAAATTTTCATTAAAAATTCAATTTTTCACTAAAAATTCAATTTTTCACTAAAAACTAAATTTTTCACTTAAATTTCATTTTTTCACTAAAAATTCAATTTTTCACTAAAAAATTAATTTTTCACTAAAAATTCAATTTTTCACTAAAAATTCAATTTTTCACTAAAAAATTCAATTTTTCACTTAAAATTCAATTTTTCACTAAAAATTCAAATTTTCACTAAAAATTCAATTTTTCACTAAAAACTAAATTTTTCACTTAAATTTCAATTTTTCACTAAAAAATTAATTTTTCACTAAAAAATTAATTTTTCACTAAAAAATCAATTTTTCACTAAAAATTCAATTTTTCACTAAAATCTAAATTTTTCACTTAAATTTCAATTTTTCACTAAAAATTCGATTTTTCACTAAAAATTCAATTTTTCACTAAAAATTCAATTTTTCACTAAAAATTCAATTTTTCACTAAAAATTCAATTTTTCACTAAAAATTCAATTTATCACTAAAAATTCAATTTTTCACTAAAAATTCAATTTTTCACTAAAAAATTAAATTTTTCACTTAAATTTCAATTTTTCACTAAAAATTCAATTTTTCACTAAAAAATTAATTTTTCACTAAAAATTCAATTTTTCACTAAAAATTCAATTTTTCACTAAAAAATTCAATTTTTCACTTAAAATTCAATTTTTCACTAAAAATTCAAATTTTCACTAAAAATTCAATTTTTCACTAAAAACTAAATTTTTCACTTGAATTTCAATTTTTCACTAAAAAATTAATTTTTCACTAAAAAATTTATTTTTCACTAAAAAATCAATTTTTCACTAAAAATTCAATTTTTCACTAAAAACTAAATTTTTCACTTAAATTTCAATTTTTCACTAAAAATTCGATTTTTCACTAAAAATTCAATTTTTCACTAAAAATTCAATTTTTCACTAAAAATTCAATTTTTCACTAAAAATTCAATTTTTCACTAAAAATTCAATTTTTCACTAAAAATTCAATTTTTCACTAAAAATTTAATTTTTCACTAAAAATTCAATTTTTCACTAAAAATTTAATTTTTCACTAAAAATTTAATTTTTCACTAAAAATTCAATTTTGCACTTAAAATTCAATTTTTCAATAAAAATTCAAATTTTCTAAAAATTCAAATTTTCACTAAATATTCAATTTTTCACTAAAAATTCCATTTTTCACATGAAATTCTATTTTTCACTAAAAAACAAATTTTCACATGAAATTCAAATTTTCAACGAAATTCAATTTTTTCACAATAAAGTAAATTTTTTACTAAAAATTCAATTTTTCACTATAAATTCAAATTTTGATTAAGAATTTAATATTTATGTAAAATTGAAATAAAACTAAAATACTTTTTTTGTTTTAACTAAAATAGCCAATGTCCTAATTCAATGAAAAATTGTATCTATTGAAATATGCACCATTGCTGCCGACTTCTTTCTCAAAGTAGTATTTTGTTTAACGATTATTTGATATATTTTTTTATTTTTAGTAACACAAATACAGCGAAATTTTTTTTTTTTAAATAATTTTTTATATAAAATGCATTATAGAACAAATATTATGATTATTATTATTTAAATGAGAACATTTTTGCTACACGTTTTAATCCTAAAAGTATACCACACACTCTTTGCAATGTTTAAATGTTTTTTAAAAATATAAAACAAAACTGCCGCTCAATAAATCACACACTTTAAGCAGCATTACAATCGAAACCTCATCATTCAGTGTATAATAAAATATTTTTAATATATTCCCACAATACACTTCATAACATATTTTTTCAGTGGCTTAAATAGCATTTTTGCCAATCAATAAATTGCACCAAAAAAAAAAAAAAAAAATATCGCCATTTTATAATTCGCACATAAATTTATGAACTGTTAAAATTTCAATTTAAAATGAATTTTCATTTGCATTTAATACGCGTCCGTCCGTATGTCCTGCGTGAGTTTATAAATATGCTACATGCTATGCTGTCGATTGTTTTAATTTATCATTAAATTGTTTTTTAATTAATATATTTAAATAAAATATAAAAATGCAATTTTTAAGCAGTTCAAAAAGTTGCCACTCACACATACAACGTATGGCATGTTAACATTTTACAGTGTCTGTGTGTATTTATGTTTGTGTTTATGAGCTTGTAGTACAAATTAATTACATATGTACTTTGGCATGTAATTTCAATCATTTAATTGCGAGTTAAACTCCGCGCTATGTTAATCCGCGCTCTCTCATACACACTCAAAACAAATATGGCGTTTATGGTTTAAGTACCGACCGGAAGTGCAAATATCCGACTCAGTGTGAAGCACATATATATTTTATATGTGTTGCAGTTTGTTGTTTGTGGTCGTGACTAACTATTTAAATAATGCCTTCATTTCATTTTAATTGTTTAACCATTTGTTTGATTGTGCATCATTATTTCTTTAATGAAATCAACATTCGCCTGGCTGTCAATTGATTTTTTGTTAAATGCTCAACATTTTTATTATTTATTTAATTTGTAGCTTATTGAATGTACTCTATAGTGTACATTATTTGTATGTTGAGACTACAGAATATTACCAGGCATATTTATATTTGTAATAAACTAAAATTAATAAAAATGTAGTTTAATTTATAAAGCTACACATTTAAATTCAAATTTTCATTAAAAATTAAACGTTTCACCTAAAACAAAAATGTTCACTCAGAATTACTATTTGTCACTCAATTTTATTTTTCATTAAAAAAATGTTTCTTCACTCATAATTTTGTTTTTCAATCAACACTCATAGTACTAAAACTCATATTTTTTACTTCAAATTTTATTTTTATCTCAGAATTATAATTTTCTCCAAAAATATATTTTTATACCAAAACTATATATTTCACTCAGAATTATATATCTTCCTCAAAGTTAGATTTTTCACTCAAAATTATATATTTAGCTCAAAATTATATATATCATTCAAAATTATATATTTCAATCAAAATTATACTTTCTCTCAAAACTATATTTGTCATTGTAAATTGTATTTATACGCAAAATGATATTTTGCACTCAAAATTATACTTTTCACTCAAAATTTCATTTTTCATTCAAAATATTTTTCTTAATCATTTACATTTTTCACACAAAATTACATTTTTCACTTAAAATGTAATTTTTCACTAAAAATTACATTTTTAATTTTTTTTATTCAAAACTATTTTTTCACACTAAATTACATTTCTTACTCAAAATTACATTTTTCACTCAAATTTTAATTTTCACTCAAATTTAATTTTTTATTCAAAATTACATTTTTCACTCAAAATTCAATTTTTAATCAAAATTAAATTTTTCACTGACTTAAATTTTTTACTCAAAATTTAATTTTTCACTTAAAATTAAATTTTTCACTCAAAATTAAATTTTTCACTCAAATTACATTTTTTAATCAAAATTACATTTTTCACTCAAAATTAAATTTAAGTATTTCATCAAAATTATATTTTTTACTCAAAATTATATTTTTTACTCAAATTTACATTTTTCATTCAAAACTACATTTTTCACACAAAATTACATTTTTCACTCAAAATTTAATTTTTCACTCAAAATTTATATTTTCACTCAAAATTACATTTATCACTCAAAATTACATTTTTCACTCAAAATTACATTATTCACTCTAAATTGCATTTTTCACTCAAAATTACATATTTCACTCAAAATTATATTTTTACTCAAAATTACATTTTTCACTCAATGTTACATTTTTCACTCAAACTTACATTTTTCACTAAAAAATTACATTTTTTACTCAAAATTACATTTTTCATTCAAAATATATTTTTTTTTTTACTCAAAACTACATTTTTCACACAAAATTACATTTTTCACTCAAAATTTAATTTTTCACTCAAAATTTAATTTTTCACTCAAAATTTATTTTTTCACTCAAAATTACATTTATCACTCTAAATTACATTTTTCACTCAAAATTACATTATTCACTCAAAATTACATTATTCTCTCTAAATTGCATTTTTCACTAAAAAATTACATACTTCACTCAAAATTATATTTTTTACTCAAAATTACATTTTTCACTCAATGTTATATTTTTTACTCAAACTTAAATTTTTCACTAAAAATTACATTTTTTACTCAAAATAACATTTTTCACTCAAAAATAAATTTTTCACTCAAAATTACTTTTTTCACTCAAAATTACATTTTATACTCAAATTTACATTTTTCACTCAAAATTATATTTTTCACTCAAAATTACATTTTTCACTCAAAATTACATTTTTCACTCAAAATTACATTTTTTGCTCAAAATTAAATTTTTCACTCAAAATAACATTTTTCACTCAATTTTTCATTTTTCACACAAATTTACATTTTTCACTCAAAATTATATTTTTCATTCACAAGTCATTCTAAATTATATTTTACACTCATAATTGTATTTTTCAATACAAATTATATATATCACTCAATTTTTATTTTATTTTTCACTCAAAATTAAATTTTTAACTCCAAATTTTATCTTTTTCACTCCGAATTATTTTTTCATTTCAAGTTTTATATCAAAATTAAATTTACTAGAAATTCAATTTTTCAGTAAAAATTCAATTATCATTTTTAAATAAAATTTAATTATTCAATTAAAATTCAATTATTCACTAGAAGTTTAATTGTTCATAGCATAAATAATGTATTAATTTTAATTTCAAATTTCCTCTTTAAAATAGTTTTATTATTTATGTAAATTTAGCCCTTTATTATCCTTGCTATTTTATAATTTATGCCATTATTTAGACTTGCTGCACTTATTAAGTTCTCTTAAAAATTGACAAATTACCCTCAATAATTCACTGAGTGGCATTTAACGCAGTCGTAGAAACGCAGTACATTGCGGCACAAGTGCTTCTAACTCTTCTTAGTTTCGAACCCTATCCGATTTTGGATCCTTTTCGCTGCTACTTCTCCTTGAGACATATAATAACTCTTTCGATTCCCACTTATTATGCACGCAATGTCTGCGTAAATGTTTGTTGATTAGTTAGTGCTTCGGCGGTTCGTTGGTACGGTGGATCGGTTGCCATTTGCTGGTGTTGCCTGCACTTGTCTCTCTACTGCTAGTTGACGGTTGCGTCTTCGAGATGGCTTTGTGCGCCGCCTGACAGCAATATTAATTGACAGCCTCGGTGCGTTCAAGAATTTCTCGATGCAGTCAACGGCAGCAACTGCTTCGGCGCTTTCTACGGCACTGTTTTGCATTTAAGTTGTGCCGCGTTGCCAGATACAATAACTGCCGCAATTTGTGCCATGTCTTCAAAGGGGCACTAATTGTTTCATGTTTTATTTGACAGTTTGGCAAATACGTAAATTATGCGTTTAAAGCGTGCAAAAAGAGTTATCTGCGCAAATGACAAAATGTGTCACGGAGGCAAAACTATAACTCAAAGGGCGATAATTTATTGTAAGAGATATGTTTTAAATAATTGGTTTTTGTTTGCAAATTACTTATTACAAATATTACGTTTTGATTTAAATTACTACAAGAAAGTTTAATGAAAAAATGAGGTTACTATTTATTAAAAAATATTTAAAAAAAAATGTTTTTCAGTTTTTAAGGGAAAAATATAATTTTGAGTGAACAGTATTATTTCTGTGAAAAAAATTAATGGAAAATATAATTTTTAGTGAAATTTGGAGTGAAAAATATTATTTTGAGAAAAAATAAATTTTTTGAGGGAAATATATAATTTTGAGTAAAAAATACAATTTTGAGTGAAAAACTTAATTTTGAGTGCAAAATGTAATATAGAGTGCAAAATGTAATTTTGATTGAAAAATGTAATTTTGAGTGAAAATGTAATTTTGAGTGACAAATACAATTTTTAATGCAAAATATTATTTTGCGTGAAAAATACAATTTTGAGCGAAAAATATAATTTTGAGTGAAAAATATAATTTTGAGTAAAAAATATAATTTAGTGTGAAAATTATAATTTTGAGTGAAAAATAAAATTCTGAGTGATAAATACAATTTTGAGTGAAAATTATAATATATAGTGATATATATAATTTTGAGTGAAATATATAATTTTGAGTGAAAAATATAATTTTGAGTGACAAATACAATTTTTAGTTAAAAATAAAATTTTGAGTGAAAAATATAATTTTGAGTGAAAAATGTTATTTTGAGTGAAAAATATTATTTTGAGTGAAAAATATTATTCTGAGAGAAAAATATAATTTTGAGTGAAAAATTAAATTTTTAGTGCAAAATAAATTTTGAGTGAAAAATATAACTTTGAGTGAAAAATATAATTTTGAATGAAAAATATAATTTTGAGTGAAAAATATAATTTTGAGTGACAAATACAATTTTTAGTTAAAAATAAAATTTTGAGTGAAAAATATAATTTTGAGTGAAAAATATTATTTTGAGTGAAAAATATTATTTTTAGTGAAAAATATTATTCTGAGAGAAAAATATAATTTTGAGTGAAAAATTAAATTTTTAGTGCAAAATATAATTTTGAG
This sequence comes from Dryomyza anilis, assembly GCA_951804985.1. NCBI lineage: Eukaryota > Metazoa > Arthropoda > Insecta > Diptera > Dryomyzidae > Dryomyza > Dryomyza anilis. Next base: position 121,269,389 of record OX638130.1, on the reverse strand, counting down.
TGAAAAATATAATTTTGAGTGAAAAATACAATTTTTAGTTAAAAATATAATTTTGAGTGAAAAATATTATTTTGAGTGAAAAATATTATTCTGAGTGAAAAATATAATTTTGAGTGAAAAATATAATTTTGAGTGGAAAATATAATTTTCAGTGAAAAATATAATTTTGAGTAAAAATATAATTTTGAGTGAAAAATATGTGTTTATGCCAAACAGCAGCATGCAACTGCTGCGCTGCATGCAACATGAGCATAAAGTATTGTTCGATTATTTTTACGCTAGATGGCGTTTCGTTATTTTGACACTTAGTCAATTTCTTAGTTTTTAAGTTGATTTCCGTTTTAAGTTACTATGAATTGTTCTCTTTTCACTTTTGAAATCCAAGCGGTAAGCACGCACAATAAAGCGAATCCTATTCCTAAAGAATAAATTCTAATCCTTGTGTTTTTTTTATATATCCGATTCCTACTGCCTATACGTCTATGAACAACGTTTTCTGCGAGGAAAAACAAGATCCGCATCCTATTCAAGCTGCGAAAGTCCACATCGAGTTCAGCAGATTCACATTGGTCCTACGTCGAGCCGAATTATTCAGCAAAAGTGGGCAAGATTTATCACCGAGGTGCCGAGCACAATATTTCACTTATAAAGAAGTCCAGAGAGTGGTTTGAAGATCTCCGTCCAAGCAGTTCTCCGCTGAAAAGGTGCGTTTGCTTTTGTTTTATATTTCTTATTTTAGTTGTGTAAAGTGGTGCGAGTAGGCAGGGCCGTCGACGGTTTATTTCAGAAAATTTTGTTAAAAACAAATATTTCTATATTCCAATAAAAACAAAAGGTGCATTTTGTGTAAAAAAAAAAAAAAAATATATATATATATATATATATATATATATATAAAAACCAAAAAAAAAAAAAAAAAACTGTGCAAAATCCAAAAGCTGATTTATTAATAAAGTCAGAAAACCAAAAAAACTGTGCAAAATTCAAAAACTGATTTATTAAAAAAGTCAGAAAACCAAAAAAAAAAAATCGAGTAAAATCCAAAATTACTTCTAAATTCATATTGTGTTTTTTGCGAAAATTAAGAAGTTGCTGCAAAAAAAAAAGGAGCATTGATTTAAAAAATAAATTAAACAAAAAAAACATGCAAATATCCACGAAAAATTATAATTGTTGATTGTGAAAAATTTAATAAAAATATATAAATTTATTTAAAATAAATCCAAAGTGTTATTTTTTATAAAAAGTTAAAAAACGCTATTCCAATGTTCTCCAACGTGCATATTTAATATAAAACAAATTATTCCTTTTTTCCCAAAAGTTTGATTAAAACTACATAAAATCCACAAACAAATTTAGAAATTATCAAAAGAAATAATCAAAAAGCAATATATGTATGTTATAATCTAAAAATAAAGTTTACAAAAAATCAAATTCAAAAATTTTAAAAATTATAAAAATATATAAAAAAGCTTTCTTAGCTCTAGTAAAATTTACACAAAAAAGTACATATGTATATTGCTCAGTGATTTAAAATTAAAAAAAAAAGTATGAACAAATAAATAAAACCTCCGAAACTCAAAAAACCAAATTGAAAAAAATTGGGAAAAGCAGCCACGAGTCGCAGGATTTTCTAAAAATTGTCGCTGAAAATAAAGGTTTGAGTTTTTCAATTTCCAATATTATTTTAAAAAAAAAATATTTTAATGTTAATATACCAATATTTTCCGTTTGGGCAAAATTGGTAGAAAATCTCATGCTTTGCGTCAAACCGGTTTTTATGTGACAACACATAAAAGCCGCAAAATTAGTTGCAAAATTTGAGTTAAAATTTTTGCTCGTTTGTCCGTATGCAGATTCAAGTGCGGTCATTTCATTTCTTTACGATATTTTTTTCTCTCTCTCATTGCTTATGCATTGAGTCTTCTTGTCCAAATTAAGCAATTCCACTCAGTATCTTTTGATTGCTTTGTGCACTCAATCTCTCTCATAATCTCCTTGCTGATCGCTTTGTGCGTTTTACTCACGCGCTCTTTCGTATAAAGCCACGCTCAATCTCTCGCTTGATCGTTAAGTTGCTTTGCGATTGCTCTCAAATATCTTTGACTGTTCGATTGCATTACGCACTGTCTCACTCAATCAATGATACGCTAAATCTCTTGTTGTTTTGCTCATCGCTTGATCGTTGATCGTTTTATGATTAATCTCTCCGTTTCTCGCACACTGCACATTGTTGCACTCATCAATAAGTTTAAGCATTTATACTATTTCAAAAGCAGTGAGAATATTTCTACTCAGTTTTCCGTGGGAGAGAGAGTACACACTTGTCAATTCTTTTGAGAAAAAAAAAAAAAAAAAACAAACATTTGCGGTTTGCAACATCAATTCCAGATTTCCTGCTCTATTTTTTATCCACATTAATTTCGGCTCTTTCGTTTTCCACTATCACTAGCAACATTTTCGGGAGTTTGCTAATGAGTATATGTATGAGGTCAATAACCTCTGCATTTAACTTACAAAAAAATCTTTAGCAACATTTAAAATCAGCTGTTTTTACTGCCAGCGAGATTTGCGTTAAGTTGCCTATTTACGTGTTTTATTTTAACAATATTGTCCGTATATGTATATATCTATGGTGTATTGCACATATTCGTTAAATTTCAATTTAATTTGAATATAGATGTAATATATGAAAATTAAACCCTGATTTAAATTTTTAATCTGGTAATTGGTTTAAGAAATTTAATATTTCATTTCCAACATTTCCTACATAAAATAACAACCATTTATTTTTTTGAATAGTTTGAAAATATTTGATTTAAAAAAAAAATAATATATATTGGTTTCATAAATTCAAAAATTTACTGTAACAGTTTTTAGTTCACTTTTAATTATTTTTTTCTCATTAACTGCAATATAATAGTTGGAAAAATTCTTTAATAAAAAAAAACCTATAAATTTTAAATAAATTAATTATATTCTATTTTTTCTTCATTTTATATATTCTATAACTTTGCTTTTGTTTCAAATTTTATTAACTCCAGCATTTTTTTTGAAATAATCATTGAAAATTAACTTGATCTTTACTGATAATATTCCTACAAATTAATATTTAATAATTTTAAAGTGAGAATAATTTCAAATAATTTTTTCCAAATATTTTTACAAATATTTTTATGTCAATAATTTAAATCATTTACCATAAATATTCCTCGAACATTAATTTAATCTTTAGGTTTTACCAAACATTTCAACAAATTAATATTTAATTAGTTTTACAGTATAAACAATTTTCAAAATAACTTTTTAAAACTTTAAAGGTTATTTATTTCAAAAGAGTTATTATAGTAAAAAAAATAAAATATTTAGCAAGATCTAATAAATTAAAAAAACCTAGTAATCCAAATTTCCCACTGCAAATAATTTTTTAAATTAATTTTCCAAAATACATTTTTTTAACTATATTACTATATTCCTATATTATAAACTATATTATTATAAATAAACACATTTTGGTAAACAGTAAGTAACCATATTTTCCGAAATTTTTAAAAATTATTTTTGCATTTCCTGGGCTTCATATATATTACTTTTTTTTGAATTTCCTCCATTGTTGTTTTCTGGTTCGTCGTTTTAATTATTCCAAATTTCATTTCATTACAATTTAAAAAAAAAATAAAAATTCCTTACAATGTCGGTGCTCGATGTATTCATTCGGTTAACCGATCGCCTAGTCGAGTTTGAAGCGGACTTTGCCACTGGACCTGCTGATGTTTACTCAACACATGCTTTGGATGCGCATAAGGAAGAGTTGAAGTCCATCTGGTCGCGAGTTAAGGAGGTATACGAGGAATGCTTGGACGACCTTACGAAGGACGCTGCCAATCAGAATAATGCAGATCTTGAGACGGTAAAGGGGAAGTACAAAACGACTTATGCGACATTCGTACGCTGTGTGGCAAGGATAGGAGAATACGTAGAAGACCTTGCTGCTTCTGCAGCTGCTTTAGCTGCGCCTGTTCCACTTCCTACTGTTATTAGTGAGATTCTTCCTCCTAGTAGTAACTTCCGGTTACCACCCTGCGATACTGAAACTTTTAGCGGGGATTATTTATCATGGCCATCGTTCCGTGATTTATTCACAGCAGTTTACATAAATAATTCTCGACTAAGTTCCGTAGAAAAGCTCTATTATTTAAATCAGAAAACACGTGGAGAAGCCCGGGATATCGTTAAAAAATGTCCACTTACAAACTACGGTTTTGTAATCGCGTGGAAGAATCTACAAGATCGCTTTGAGAATAAGCGTATCCTGGTAAATTCCCAACTTCGAATTCTATTTAATTTAGCTATTGTTCCATCCGAGTCAGGTAATGCGATCAAAAAACTCCAAAGTGAGATCAATAGCTGTATTTCTGCGCTTCAATTATACGATATAGACATCGATAATTGGGACGCAATTTTTGTTTTTTTGTGTTCATCGCGACTTCCAGATAATACACTCGCTCTCTGGGAGCAATCCATCCAAGCTAAAACGGAGATTCCTAGCTGGAAAAACTTAGATCAATTTCTAACTGCGCGATATCAGACGCTAGAAACAGTATCTGATATAAAAAATTCAAATTTCAGTTCAGTTCCAACTTCCAGAGTTCCATTTCAAAAGAAACCATTCACTCCTTTTGTTCCGCGTAAGGTGAACACGTTTCATTCAAATATTACAACGCCAGCTTGTAAATTGTGCCCTAAGGAACAGCATACTATTCGCCAATGCCCTCGATTCCTTAACATGACTCCAGAAGATCGGGATGCACATGTTAGGAAATACGGGCTTTGCCTAAATTGTTTTGCACGCGCCCATTCCGTGAAAGAGTGCAAAAGCAAACATAACTGCTTTACTTGCAATAAAAGGCATAATACGCTTTTGCACTTTGAAAATTTCGAGACCCGTTCCAAATCGGTCATTCCATCAAATTCCATTTCTATTCCTGATGATGACAAACCAAGCACCAGTAAAAATTGCCCAATTACACATTCTCACGCAACTCAATTACAGTCCACTTCTATTTCCAATTCTATCGATAATTTCCATTCCAGTTTCGCATCAAGCTCTAAGTGTATGTTACTTGGTACCGCTGTGGTACAAATTTCGCATTTAGGCGTTTTATACTCTGCTAGAGCGTTGATAGATTCTGGATCGGAAGCGACGTTTATTTCCGAAAAGTTATTAAAACTCTTAAAGCTTCCATCGCGCGCAGTGAGTGCTCAGGTTTCCGGTTTAAATCAGGGAATTAATGGCCAAATTCAAAAATCGTGCTCTTTCCGACTTGGTTCAGTTATAAATCCAAATATTCTAATAGAAGCATCGGCATTAGTTCTACCCCATCTCACGGGCAATCTACCAAGTTGCCAGATTGATTCATCTATTATTTCCAAAATTCCTAAAATACGTTTAGCTGATGCAGAGTTTTTCAAAAGCTCGCATATAGATCTACTCATCGGTGCTGACCTTTTTCCATCCATAATTCTTGATGGCGTCAAGCGACAGATAGGTGGTTCTCTGCTCGCACAAGAAACTATATTCGGATGGATCCTAACAGGGCCACTGCCATCCAATACGGTTTCAACGTTTTCCACTGTTGTTTCTTATTTCAACAGTGTTCCTCTAGATAGAGAAATTTCGCGATTTTGGGAGGTGGAGGATCTTCCACAAAAACATATTATGAGCGAATCCGATCGTTTTTGTGAAGAAAATTTCCGAAAAACCACAAAAAGGCAAGATGATGGGCGATACGTGGTATCATTACCATTTAAAAATGGCGTTTCTGATCTATCCAAGCTGGGTTCCTCCCGATCCATTGCGTATGCACAGTTTTATCGAAATGAAGCCAGGCTCTATAAAAATATAGACTTCAAGGCTGAATACGATACAGTTTTAAAGGAATACCTTAAACTTGACCATATGAAAAAGGTTGATTCTCCAAATATTTCATACTGTCCTAATAATTATTATCTACCGCATCATGCGGTAATAAAACCCGAAAGCACGACGACTAAAGTTCGTGTAGTATTCAACGCTTCCAATCCATCGTCTAATGGTGTGAGTTTGAATGATATTTTGCATGTTGGGCCAGTACTTCAGTCTGACCTGACTATTTTGGTTTTGAAGTGGCGATTTTATCAATATGTTTTTAACGGTGATATCGAGAAAATGTATCGCCAAATTATCGTAGATCCCAGCCATACTTCCTTCCAGCGAATTCTTTTCCGCGAAAATTCAAATTCCGATATTTTGGATTATGAATTGCAAACGGTCACGTTTGGCGTAAATTGCGCACCTTACCTTGCAATTCGTACATTATATCAACTTGCAGATGATGTTCAAGCTAAATTTCCACTTGCAAGTGAAATACTACGAAATTCCATGTACGTAGATGATGCGCTTGCAGGAGCGCACACAGTAGAAGCTGCGATAAAAGCCCGCGATGAACTTATTGCAGCTTTAGCTTCAGCTGGGTTCTCTTTGAGGAAATGGACTTCAAATTCACATCAAATTCTAAAAGATCTACCTCCAGATCATCTTCTTAAAGAAGATTTCTTACAATTTGATGATACAAGTCATGCGAAAACGCTAGGAGTTAGATGGAACGCACATTCTGATTCCTTCTATTTCATGGCTAAACCTATGGTCTACAAATCTTCCTACACAAAACGAGAAGTGTTATCCGAAATTTCAAAATTATTTGATCCCGCTGGTTGGTTAGCTCCTTTTATTGTTTTAGCCAAAATGTTAATGCAACAAATCTGGTTAGAACAAACTGATTGGGATCAGAATGTATCCGTGAATTCCCTTAAAAGATGGCGTTCTTTTCTGTCAAACTATTCACAAATAAATAATATACAAATTCCACGGTGGATCGATTATACAGCCGAGTGTCATGTCCAATTCCATGGGTTTTGTGATGCCTCAGAAAAGGCATATGCTGCTGCACTGTATGTACGCATTACTACTGCCATGAAAATTACTACTCATTTATTGGCGGCAAAAACAAAGGTAGCGCCTGTAAAAACTATTTCCCTCCCGCGGTTAGAATTATGTGGAGCCACTCTCCTATCCGATATGGTAGATAACCTAATCCCGCAATTAGCAGTTAATAAGTACGATAGTTATTTTTGGACGGATTCCACCATCGTACTTGCTTGGCTACGAAAACCTCCATGTCATTGGACAACTTTCGTGGCCAACCGAGTCTCCAAAATTGTGCAAGGCGTTGGATACAATAATTGGTTTCATGTCGATTCAGGTACAAATCCAGCAGACTTAGCCAGTCGTGGCGTTCTGCCACAGGACCTAGTGTCAAATTCCCTATGGTGGAATGGACCTCGGTGGCTTCAACTCTCTCCCGCCCACTGGCCAAGTATTGACCAGGTAAAGATTCCTGATATTGATCTTGAACAAAAACCAATTAAAGTCAATTTTGCGTATTTCCAAAACTTCGAAGACATTACGGAGCGTTTTTCTTCATTTCCAAAGGCATTACGCGTAATCGCCTATGTATATCGTTTTTTCCATCGAACGAATTCCCAACATCGCTCTACTTTCTGCCATAATTCCCATATGATTTCATCTTCTGAGATAAATCATGTTAAAAACCGTCTCATAATTATTGCACAAAAGGTTGGTTATCCCGATGATTATCGAAACCTGTCTCTTAAGCAACCGATTGCAACATCCAGCAACATATTGAACTTAAATCCATTCGTGGATGATGCTGGTCTTATCAGAGTTTGTGGTCGTCTTGTTTCCTCCCCTGTGCTGTCTTACGATGAAAGACATCCAATAATAATTCCCTATAATTGCAATTTCTCGCGACTTTTGGTAAAATTCACGCATATAATTTCTCTGCACGGAGGCAATCAATTGGTTCTCCAACTTGTCCGTCTCCAATTCTGGATTCCCAAGGTTAAAAACCTGATTAAATCTACCATCCACAATTGTAAAATTTGTGTTGTCTTCAAACAGAAAGTCCAAAAACAACTAATGGGTTCCTTGCCTCCTGAACGAACTGTTCTCACTCGTCCATTCGCACATGCAGGTATGGATTTTGCCGGACCATTCGACATAAAAAACTATACCGGTAGAGCGTGTTTAATCACAAAGGGTTACGTGTGTGTGTTCGTTTGCTTTTCCACTAAAGCAATACATTTAGAGGCCACCACAAGTCTATCGACTCCATCCTTTTTAGCTGCCTTTCATAGATTTGTATCTAGACGTGGATGTCCTCTACATGTTTACTCAGACAACGGAAAAAATTTCGTAGGAGCTTCAAAATCCATAATGACAGACTTCATACATGCCTCACGTACGTCCTTAGTATCTCAATATAGTCACCAGAATCTTTCCTGGCATTTTATACCCCCAGGTGCGCCTCACATGGGTGGTTTATGGGAGGCAGGTGTTAAAAGTTTTAAGGCTCATTTCCGCAAAATAGCGGGTCCTTTCAAATATACATTTGAAGAATTCTCCACTTTGCTAGCCAAAATAGAATCATGCTTAAATTCTCGTCCTATCACTCCTGCATCTGAAGATGCTTCAGACATTTCGTCATTGACACCGGGCCATTTCCTGATCGGTTCTCCAATTCTAGCTCCACTAGAACCTCAGAGCAATGAGCAAGCTGTATCCATAATTAATCGGTGGCAGCGACTCAAAGCTCTCCATCAAAACTTTTGCTCCCGATGGAAGCATGAGTATCTAAAAGAACTGCATAAGCGAAATAAATGGCAACGGCCCGAGGTCAATGTCGAAATTAATACTATGGTTGTCATAAAAGATGAAAATCTTACGCCAAACGAGTGGCGACTTGGCCGCGTAACAAAGGTATATTTTGGTACTGACAAACGTGTTCGAGTAGCCGACATATTGACTGAACGCGGTGTTATAACTCGCCCTATCGTAAAACTTGTAATACTCCCTTCCAATTAATTATTTCAGTTCCCTGATTTCTTCTTATTATTTTTTACATATATTTCCAAACAAATTTTTTAGCGCAATCATGGCAAATAATTCAAAACAAATCAAAAGGACGTTCTACAAGCATCAATACTCCACTAATTTCCGATGTGTTTTATGTCAGCGCCGTCACGCTATCCGCTTCTGTCCAAAATTCTTGGCAATGAGCACAGATAAGAGGATGCGTGTAGTACTCCTAAATAAACACTGTTCCAATTGCTTAGCCATGAAACACTCTAGTGGATCCTGCCGCACGAAGTCTGGGTGCCATTATTGCCACGAAAAACATCACACTCTTCTCCACATGGGCGATCGTGTTAATCGTCAGCCATCCAGTTCCCAATCCTCAAGCAGTGATGCCAACAGCCAACAACCGAGACAACAACGCGCAATGCCAGCCAAGCCACCAACGGTTTCCTCCATTTTAAACCAACATTTTTCCACGGTACTTCCAACAGCCGTAATCCAACTCGAAGTCAATGGGAAACTATGCTTTGCGAGAGCGCTTATCGATTCATGTGGGGCAACGACTCGCATTTCAACATCGCTTGTGGAGGACCTCCTCATTCCGACAACCATGGTGGGTGATGATAAGATGTGCTCAATACGCATCCGGGCACCTAATAACAGCAACGTTCAAATCGACGCCATTGCTCGCGTCGACAATCGCATTACTATGCGAACACCAGCTAAATCTATCGACGCAAATATCAAGGACAAATTTTTAAACATTGTCCTTGCCGATCCAAAATTTTACCAGTCCTCTCCCCTATCCATAGTATTGGGAGCGGACCTATATCCAAAAATCATTCTTTCTGGAATGATGCCGAGCAACAGCGGACTCCCTGTTGCCCAAAATACAATTTTTGGTTGGATACTATCCGGAACTTGCGCTTTATAATCCAACCTATTTTTTAAATATGAAATCGCACCAATTTGCACAGAAATAAGAAATGTGAAGTAAAGGGAAACGCATTTATATAACCTACATACCTACTTATATATCCATAATATAATTTACAAAATATAAAATACACAATGAATTTAACAATTATATTATATTATTTAATCCTATATATCTTTCGTAGCATATTACATTTTTTATTACAGCTGTACTGCAAGGCCGGCGGCAATGTTTATGCCAAACAGCAGCATGCAACTGCTGCGCTGCATGCAACATGAGCATAAAGTATTGTTCGATTATTTTTACGCTAGATGGCGTTTCGTTATTTTGACACTTAGTCAATTTCTTAGTTTTTAAGTTGATTTCCGTTTTAAGTTACTATGAATTGTTCTCTTTTCACTTTTGAAATCCAAGCGGTAAGCACGCACAATAAAGCGAATCCTATTCCTAAAGAATAAATTCTAATCCTTGTGTTTTTTTTATATATCCGATTCCTACTGCCTATACGTCTATGAACAACGTTTTCTGCGAGGAAAAACAAGATCCGCATCCTATTCAAGCTGCGAAAGTCCACATCGAGTTCAGCAGATTCACAATATGGTTTTGAGTGAAAAATATAACTTTGAGTGAAAAATATAATTTTGAGTGAAAAATATAATTTAGATTGAAAAATTTAATTTTGAGTGAAAAATATATTTTTTATTGAAAAATTTAATTTTGAGTGAAAAATATATTTTTTATTGAAAAATAATATTTTTTTGTGAAAAATATTATTTTGAGTGAAAAATAATATTTTGAGTGAAAATATTATGAGTGAAAATGAGTGAAAAATATTATTTTGAGTGAAAAATATAATTTTGAGTTAAAACACAATTTTGAGTGAAAATAAAATTCTAAGTGAAAAACATATTTTTTAGTGTAAAATATATTTTTAGTGAAAAATAAAATTTTTAGTGAAAGATATAATTTTGGGGAAAAATATAATTTTGAGTGGAAAATTAGTGAAAATTAAAATTTTGAGTGAGAAATTTAATTATCGTGAATTTTTGAGTTTTCATTATTAATTTTGTTTGAAAATATTTTATTGCAATGAAAAATCATAAAAAAAACTGAAAATAGAATATTATCCAATATTACTAAATATTTCAAAATAAAAATAAGAATTCCCCAAATAACTGCTATGTTAAATATTTTAAATGTTTAATTTATACGAGACGCAGACATTTAAATAAAGTGCAAAAACCTGAGGTGTTTAATTAGCTTCATTAAATTGTGTGCATTAATGAAGTCAGAGTGAAAAATAGAAAAAGCAAAAAATACGAGAAAAAACAACGTACAGTCGTACCGACGACGAACTGCATTTCCACAGGGATGTCATTCAAATGCCACTGACTGGCGCGAATAATGTGTCTAATTTGCAGCGCGAGCCAGGCAGGACATGAACACAAGAAACCTGGAAATAGTACAAACAGGACATAACTGTAGGAAATAAAAATATGTGAAAAAAAAACAATTTTTTTGTGGTTGTACAGAAAAAATAACTTAAAGGGCAGCAACGTAAATGCCACACAATGCAAAGTATATTTAATTGAAAATTCCAGCTGTTTTGTAGTTTTTTTTTCAACATTTTTTTCCAGTACCTCTGCTACTTTGTCTATTTCCCATTTAAGTGTTGGAATTTCTTGTAAATTTGAAAAAAAATAAATAAAACCTACAACATAAACGTTGATCTATGCAAAATGCCAAAAGTTGAAGAGATTCCTGTTGGCTGGTTGGTTGGTCAGCACACTTACTGTGTCTCTCGTGTCCGTGTTCGAAATGGGACAAAAATTCTGAAATTAAATTGCAAAATATGCTGCAAATATTTGTTATATGTTGTGCTAAGCAAAACAATAAAACAAAATACAAATTACTGTGAACTAAAATAGCATGGAATATGTAGAGAATACAAAAAATAATATAAAAAAAGGTACCAAACAACAGCAAACAAACAATGAAATATTTTCATCAACATCATGCTGGCCAGAAGTAGCAGAAAGAAGTAAATTTCATGCCCAGCCAAATAAACAAACAAATAGAGCGGAACCGGAAACGTTGGAATTTCACACTTACACCGAACAACCGACCGACCGACCGATGGACAGGCAGCAAATCAAATACGCCATGAGCAACAGAACAGCAAATATGCGGCAACAGGGAGAAGCAGCAGCCGTTGTTTTATTTGTTCAAGGTATGTGTCGCTCACTCTATACGTACGGCCCAATACTGTTTTTTTCCTTTTGTGTTCTATTCTATGCTGTCCTCTGCTTTGCTGTCCGGTGTTGGGCCCACGTTTGCTACCGTGGCTCGCACTGTTCTGTTGTCCCTTTGGAATCATCAACTTCCACTTCATTATTACACCCGATTGTGGCAGCAACTGCAGCGTGGTGCTGTTCCTGCTGCCGACTTAGTGTCCTTTCGCACATTTCCTGTCGGCACAAACAAACAATGGGCAGCGGTTGCGCTACAAGTCAATGTTCAAACTATATACAACGTCACACCGAAATATCAAGTCGTATTATGAACATTTGTCTTTATTATTCTATGAGTATTTGAAAGTCCAATTATTTTAATAATATTTATATGAAGCTAGCTGTACCCGTGCATGACTCGTGCAAAGATGTTTTGAATGTGCTTTCCTGTAGAAATCTTCCCGTAGAAATCTTCCCTGTAGAGTTTTTCTCAGTAAAAATTTTAGTGTGGTGAGTTTTGGTGTGGTGAGTTTTGGTGTGGTGAGTTTTGGTGTGGTGAGTTTTGGTGTGGTGAGTTTTGGTGTGGTGAGTTTTGGTGTGGTGAGTTTTGGTGTGGTGAGTTTTGGTGTGGTGAGTTTTGGTGTGGTGAGTTTAGGTGTGGTGACTTTGAGGATTTTGGGTTGGTTGATACCCTGGTGTGAAATATCTTCATATCTCCATAATAACTATCACCAATATAACATAAATCAGAATAATATTTATTTGTAACATAAATTAAACTTCAATATTTCATTAGATATCAATTCTGATGACAGATTCATTAAGATTACGAATTAAATTCTTTAAAGTCCATCAGATTTATTTTGCAAATTTCAATTAATAGAAATTGTGATGAATGATTCATTAAATGTGCGGAGTTCATTATTTTAAACACATAATTTTCCTTGAATATTTTTTTATGAATGAATGAATGAATGAATGAATGATTCATTAACTTTTGGATGTACTTTAAAAGAACTACATCAGATTAATCTTGAATATTTCGTTTTATTTGTATTGTGATGAATGATTTATTAACATTATGAAATAGAGAATACGAAGTATATCAGAATTATCTAGAATATTTCGTTATATACAGATTTTGATGAATGATTCATTAACTTTGCATAGTAAAATGATTTTACTTCAGATATAATGATTTATTAACTACATAAATCAGATTATTTTGCTACATACAAATTTGTATGAATTTTTCATCAATTTTGTAGAAGGAATCTTACGAACTACATCAGATTCACCTTGAATAATTCGTTATATATAAATTGTGATGAAGAAATCATTAACATTATGAAATACATGGTTTGATGTTGTTCAATTATTTGGTTACATACGATTGTGATGAATGATTCATGAACTTCAAGAAAAACACAATACGAAGTACATAAGATTTAATTTGGTTTATTTTACTTCTTTTATTGGTATTTTGATGAATGATTTATGAAGTTTGTACATTTAACGAAGTGAACTACATCACGTTTCATATAAATTCTGATGAAAGATTCATGTTTCTTAGATATTTCGTTATGTACAAATTATGATGAACGATTCATTAACTTCATAATAAACACATTCTTATTGTGTTTATTATGAAGTTACTTAGTTATAACTTCAATATTTAATTTTATATGACTTCTGAGGAATGATTCATTATCTTTATGGAAAAATGCATACATCAGATTTATTATTTCATTCCATGCGAATTGGAATGAATGTTTCATCAAAATTATAGAATGGATATTACAAAGTACATAAAATTTGCCCCAAACTAGTCATTATACATGAATAATGATGAATAATACATTAACACTATGAAATACATTGTTTGAAGTACATCAGTACTAGCTGGAATATTTAGTTTTATAGAAATTTGGATGAATGAATCATTAACTTTACCACATATACTATACGAAGTACATCAGATTTGTCTAGAACATCACGCTATGAAAGGATGATGATGAATGATTCATTAACTTTGCGTTGTACATTAAATGAAGTACATCAGCTTAAACTAGAATATTTCGTTTTATAAAAATTATAATTTTTAAATTCACAAAAATTTCGAATTATATTATTTGAAGCACTCTAGATTTAGATTTATTAGATTTACATTAAAAATGTCGTGTTTTAATAAATTTACGATTGTTTTTATTAATTAACCTCGTCATCATATGACGCATACTTACCTGATGAATAAAAATACATCATGCATCAAATATAGTCAAGTGTAATCTACTCTTAACTATGCTATGTAGGGTGTATCAAGAATTTTGCAGTCATAACCTGATACAAGAGAGAAAAAAAATAAAAATCTACAGACACATAAAGGTGAAAGACAACAGATATTTGTCGGTGTTGTTATTACAACCAACAGTTTTACATGTGTATTTGTCAAATTTCTTGTTGTGCTCCATAAAACCTGCTGTGGGTCAGAGAGAACAAATATAAAATTAGATTGGCTGCGACTCTGATCCTGTTGGGAATTTCTGTTTATTATACTTGCGTCGGCATCAGTTCTGTTCACTTCTGTATTATTTTCTGTTTTTTTTTTATTACTTTTGTACAGAATTATATGGTAGGGCATATTTTAGTAAAAATTTATATTAAATTGGATTTTATTTATTATTAAAAAGCCTATTTAAAATAGGCATTGAAACCATTACTGAAACCTATATACGGATTTTTCTTGAAGATATTGAAAACTGAAAAAAAAACCAACAAAAATTTAAATCAAATCCGTTACCGTAACTGAAACTGAATTGATACCGCTTCATTATTAAAGATAAAACCGTAACCGAATCGAGGAAGAAAACCTAAATCGAAGACATATATTAGGTTGGAACTGCGAATTACTTGTCACTTTTTGTGTAAAATCATTATTTTGCACCGCTTGAAACCACTAAGAAACTTACTAAACAAACCACTTGTTTATCGCCGGTTTAAAACTTTATTCAGTCGAACAACTCTGGATCTGAGCGATACCTAGAAAACGTCGCTTCGAACTTGACAACCGCCAGAAACCGCAGCAACTCGACGAAGACATTGAGTTCAATGCATAGCACAAAATCATCTATCCTATGAAAATCCCACATCCAAAGCCAAGCGACAGAACCTAAGTAAGACTGTTGAGTCACTGACTGACTGCCTGACTGATGGATGAAGTGACTGACATCGCGGTGAGTTGCGAAGTGAGTGACTGACGGACATAGGGAGGGAGGGACCCACGCAGTTAAGTTTACACTCAACTCAAAAACAACTGAGACAGCCGTGGGTTAAGTGTGCACCGAACTAAACCATGCTGTAATTATTATTGACACCTTTTCTGGTAGCTCTGGCGTTCATACATCGACGGACGCAACCAAGCGACGATCAGCCGACACCAACCTGCAATACTTGCGGGTTGGCAACACCTACAGGTTGGCATTTGTGTGCCTTTGCCTTTTAATAGCTTTTCTAAGCCATAAATAATAAACATGGTTGATGAGTGTGTGTTAGTGTGTGTGCGTAAAGTACTTGGTCCTGGTTGTCCTTTACCACTAACACCCTCTACCAAAAGTGTGAATGATGAATATGAGTTTCCGCAACCGGAATTTTGTAAGCAAGCTGAGCAATTTGTCAGATTTGACATTATTTGGCTGTTTTAAATGTTAAGTTGTTGTTTTTGTTGTGTACGATATTCAAATGTTGGGTTGTTAGGAGTATTAAATGGCTCTAAATACACGCATGATATAATTATTTTAGATTAGACGTAGAAAAAAAATATATATTTTCACAAAAAAATTTAAATTTTCAGTCAAAATACCAATTTTCACCCAAAATTCAAATGTTCTCTAAAAATTCTAATTTTGACTACAGGTTTTCTATCAAAATTCTCATTTTCACTCAAAATTCAAATTTTCACTCAAAATTGTAATTTTCACTCAAAATTGTAATTTTCACTAAAAATTTCATTTTCCACTAAAATCACAATTTTTACTCAAAATTACAATTTTTAATCAAAATTTCTATTTTCACTTCCAATTTTTACTCAAAAATCAAAATACCAATTTTCACTAAAAAAAAAAAAAAAATGTTCACTCAAAATTGGAATTTTCTCTCAAAATTTCAATTTTCACTCAAAATTCAAATTTTCACTCAAAATTCAAATTTACATTCAAAATTAAAATTTTCACTGAAAATTCCATTTTCCACACAAAAGTACAATTTTGACTCAAAATTCCACTTTTCACTTAAAATTACAATTCTCACTCAAAATTACAAATTTCACTCCAAATTCAAATGTTTACTCAAAATTACAATTTTTACCCAAAATTCCAATTTTCACACAGAATTTCAATTTTCACTCAAAATTAAAATTTTAACTCTAAATTCAAATTTTCACTCAAAATTTACGCAAAATTTCAATTTTCTCTCAAAATTTCAACTTTAACTCAAAATTCCAATTTTCATTAAAAAAAAAAACAGTTTTCACTCTTAATTACAAATTTCATTCAATTTCAGTCAAAATTACAAATTTCACTCAAAATTAAAAATTTCACTCAAAATTCAAAAGTTCACTCAAAATTCAAAAGTTCACTCAAAATATCAATTTTTACCCAAAACTCAAATGTTCACTTAAAATTCAAATTTTCACCCCAGATTTAAATTTTCTCTCAAAATTCCCATTTTCACTCAAAATTCAAATTTTCACTCAAAATTGCAATTTTTCAAAAAACTTAAATTTTCTCTCGAAATTTCAATATTCAGTCAAAATTCAAATTTACTCTAAAAATTCCAATTTTCACTAAAGATTTCATTTTCCGCTAAAATTACAATTTGCACTAAAAATTTCAATTTTCACTCAAAATTTTAATTTTCACTCAAAATTTTAATTTTCACTCAAAATTTAAATTTTCACTCAAAATTTAAATTTTCACTCAAAATTTAAATTTTCACTCAAAATTTAAATTTTCACTCAAAATTTAAATTTTCACTCAAAATTTAAATGTACACTCAAAATTTCAATTTTCACTCAAAATTCAATTTTCACTCAAAATTTAAATTTCCACTCGAAAATTCAATTTTCACTCAAAATTTCAATTTTCACTCAAAATTACCATTTTCACTCAAAATTTCAATTTTCAACAAAATTTTAATTTTCACTAAAAATTACCATTTTTACTCAAAATTACCATTTTTACGCAAAATTTCAATTTTCACTCAAAATTTTAATTTTCACTCAATATTTCAATTTTAACTCAAAATTTCAATTTTAACTAAAAATTTCAATTTTAACTTAAAATTTAAATTTTTACTCAAAATTTAAATTTTCACTAAAAATTTCAATTTTAACTTAAAATTTCAATTTTTACTCAAAATTTAAATTTTCACTCAAAATTTAAATTATCACTCAAAATTTAAATTTTCACTCAAAATTTAAATTTTCACTCAAAATTTAAATTTTCACTCAAAATTTAAATTTTCACTCAAAATTTAAATTTTCACTCAAAATTTAAATTTCCACTCAAAATTTAAATTTTCACTCAAAATGCAATTTTCACTCAAAATTTAAATTTCCACTCAAAATTTCAATTTTCACTCAAAATTTCAATTTTCACTCAAAATTACCATTTTCACTCAAAATTTCAATTTTCACTCAAAATTTCAATTTTAACTTAAAATTTCAATTTTAACTCAAAATTTCAATTTTTACTCAAAATTTCAATTTTAACTCAAAATTTCAATTTTCACTAAAAAAAAATAAAAAAAAAATTTCACTCTGAATTCCAATTTTCACTTAAATTTCATATTGCCACTCATAATAAAAAATTTAAATATCAGAATTTTTATAAATTTAAATTAAATTAAATTCGTTAATTAATTTATTCTCTAAAATCAACTAAAATCAATTTTAAATAGAAATATAATAAATTTCGAAATATCCCAACATTTATCTATTCAAACCCTCTATTCAAAGCGCTCACATGCTGCTGCTTATGAAGTCCTCGTTTATTTTTTAATATTGCGCATAAATATGCAAAATATGCCCATAAAAAAACCATAAAACACAAAATTAAAATCAATTTTTATTTATATGCATATTTTATAAATTCTTTAGAGTTTGTGACCAAAGCCGGCGGCCTGCTGGCTGCTGCCACAGACAACAACAGCAACAAATAGAAATTGAGAATTTATGTTGTTGCTGCTGCTATCAAAGCCATAACCCGCAGCAGCAGCTACAACATTGGCAACTGACTACAAAACTCCAATGCAGAAAATCTAATTAAAAAATTAAAAAAGGGTAAAAAGTAGAGGAATCTGTGTTGAATTCAAGCGGCAAGTTTTTCGTTTTTTTTTTTTGTTGTATATTTTACTTTGAGAAAAGAAAAATTGTTGAACAAAAAAAAAAAAGAAAAATGATAAGAAGATTGTTTAAGAAAGAAACCAAAATCGAAGGATAAAGTTTTTAATACTCGAGCAGCGGAAACAGTTTGATTCATTGGCGGAAAAGCCACGAAAAGGGAGGCGAAAAAAAAGGATTCAAAAGCAGTTGAAGTTTAGCATGGGAAGCAGTTGAACAGTAAGGGCATGGATAAGGTTAAAGGCTGCTATGGGGTTGGAATAATAAATGAAAACTGTTTTGAAAAAATTGCTGGAAATCGTTAATAGAAGATAACAAACTAGTAAGGAAATGGTAAGGATGATAAAAATATGATGCGCCAATTGAAACCGAAATTGCCAAAAGTTGCAGCTGAGTGGGTGCTGAGGAATTTTTCGCAAATTGATTATGTGCCACATAAATGAGGTACTTAAATGGTTGAAAGTACAGAACGAAGTTATAATTTGCAATTAAAGCCGTAAGCGGTTCGGAAAAGTGTGCGGCGGCGCATAATTGGCCGGAAATATTAGGTTTTACTTAAACCATGAGTAAAAATTTAAAAACTTAAATTTAAAAGCCTTCGAGCTCAACACGAGTTTAGCAAATTAATATTCACAACTTATTGATTTCTTGTGCGAGTCCTTGGGCTGCAGCGCGACTTTCTGCAGACAGCAACATCAACAGATTTTCACACTTTCGATGCTAATTTTGCAGCAAAGTTTTGCATGTTTTTTTTTTCATTTTTAACTGCATTTTTGTTAACAATTTTTTGAGTTTTTGTTTTTTTTTAACATCAACTTTTTGACACTTTGTCAGCTGCAAACGACGGTGCGCAGGCAAAACAAATTTGCACTGCTGAACTTTGGCGCTTACCAGACACTCAAAGTATTCACGAAAAAAAAATTAGTTTTCTTTAAATTTTATTAAATTTATGAAATAATAAATTTAAGCAATTTCAATTATTTCTGTTTGTGTGATATATTTTTGTCACATGATATTTAACATTTTTATAAAACGCAGTTGAAACTTTTGGTTTAGCAAATGTTTATTTAGTTTTTTATAGTTACTTCTGTTTTAGTTCACTTTTTAGTTGCTGTGATATATAATTTTAATATATATATTAGATTTTAAGTATTAATGATACATTTTAAGTGATGTATTTTTATTTAACGAAAAATATTGTACAATTTTAATTATTTAATATTAGATTTTGTTTTAAAAAAAATAAAAAGTTTTAGTAGTTTTTTCGCCTGTGATATATTTTCGGGATTATTTTAATTTTGGAATAACTTCTGACTCTTTTATTGATATTTCTGCAATTTTTGAAGTGATATTTCTAGTAATAATTTGAAATGTTAAGCATTAATATTTTTTAAATAATAATTTTCACTTTAACTAGTGTTGATTTATAATATTTGAAATCTGCGCACTTTTAAGAATGATTTTTATTTATTTTTTTTTTGTGTGATATATAATTGTTATATGATATTTATAAGCTGCTGTTTAAATTTTGGTTTAAACTAATGCTAATGCTAATAATAAGTTTTGCACAGTCTTTGTTCATCCTATTATAGTTTTCGTTGCTGTGATATATCTAATTTTTAATATATTTTCAATTTTAAATAGTAGTGATACTTTTGAATCGATGTTTATTTTAAAATTTGCGTTGCGTTTTAATTTGCTGGCAGTTTTAATATTTGTTGCTGTTAGTTAAAATTCGATTTCATACTTCGTAGACATTTGTAGTAGTATTTTTGATGTGACATATTTTGAAGTACTTTTTTGTCGTTTCTTGTTTATTTCAAGTCATACTAGACGGTGATATTATAAAAATAAATTTGTACAAAGTATTCAATTATTATTAATTTATATTTTGTGATATACTTGTCACAGATAAATTTCTTTAATTATAATTTTTTTTTATATTTTCAGTTGATGATTATTTTAGCAATTTAAAATTAATTCAATTTAATAGATTTATTTTTTAGTGTGATATATTTTTATCACACGATAAAATATATTGACAGTATTCAAAGCAACTGTGGAAGTTTTTGTATAGCAAATGTTAAATCAGTTTTAATATGTTTTTCTTTCATAATATTTGTTGTATATGGTTGCTGTGATATATGTAATTTGATATAAACTTCAATTACAATAACTGGTTATAGTTTTTAAGTGCTGATTTCTTTAACTTTCGTCAACATGTCGTACAATGCATAAATTTGATGATAATTTCAATAGTTGGTTGTGATAAAGATTTGCATTTTTGTAAGTTGGGCCTTTTAGTTTCGAAAGTGTTAAAGTTTCAGTGATTCCAAATCCTTTAAAGAAACTTCTATTTTATTTTTATATTGTAATGAAGAAGGTTTTATTTTAATATAGATGTTACAATATTTTCAGAATTTATATTTTGTAATGAAAATTTCAGTTTTTGTGATACGTGAGATTGTGATAATTTCTTATATTTTGTATTTAATTTGATTTAAATATTTTTTAATTCAACTAGTGCTCATACTAATGATGACTCATATATATTTTTGATTGCTCTTTTAGTTTCTGTGATATGTAATATTTAGGTATATTCGATTCAAGTATCACAAGTATTGATATATCTAGCACAAGTTTTAAAGTATTACTTATTTTATTTTCCCACAAATGTTGTTAAATTTTTAAAGAAGATAATATTTCCAATGTTGGTGATGTTATTGAATATTTAATATCTTAGTATTTTAATACTTTTAGTAATATTTTTGTCAGTGATATATTTTCGATATAATAATATTTTCAAAATGACTTTTATAAATTTTCTTTTACTTATTTCGTATTTTTAAAATTTCTGATATCCGCTGATATTATCTGTTGGATCACCAACTGCAAAAATCTGGCAACATAAATAATTTCTATGTTTATTCTCATCTCATTTAATTTTTGTGCTGATATTCGCTAATTGGTTATCTGTAATATCTAAAGCTAAGAAAGCAGAGTCTTTTTTGTAACTTCAAAGCGAACGCATCGATTGTCTTTTTTATTTCGTTTATTTATAAAGGATAGAAAAACTCTCCAACTCCTACATTATCAAAAATATCTACTTAGCCATAGAGTTATTGCCTGTGATATATTTTCGAGGGAATGATATTTTTAAAGGATTTTTGTCATGGTCTCGTTTATCTAATGACAAGATAAAAATTTAATGTCTACTACAGATATGAAGACTTGGATAACAAATCCATAACTACTACAGTTTTCTCAATATTTCAATGGTGATATTGCTGGCAGTTTAGGTTCTTTATGGTCAAATATCTCATATACCTGAAATGATATACATTTTTTTAGGATGTTAAAAAAAAACTCAAATCTCCGTTATTAAAATTTAGTGTTGCACTATGTTATTAATATCTCAATCATAAATCATAAATAATTTAATATAGAATTTTTTACGTAGTGACCATTTGCAATACTTTTTTGCGCTATTGTGATGTGCTATGTTGTGATAATTTTCAATTATTTTACATTGGTAATTTTGGTAATTTTGGTATAAATAATACATTTTAAAGTAAGGTATTTCTGATATATTTTAGATGTTTTTTTTTTGTGTGATATATTATTTTAATAAATATTCGATTTATGATACTTTTTGTTCAAATCTCTGTCACGTCTCTGTTAGTGTCGCACTTTTTAATATATAATTATGTATGTAGTGATAGTTTGCAATGCTCTTTCGATGTTGTAATATGCAAGGTTGTGATAGTTTTCGGTTTTTAACAGCAAATGTTAATGGACAATTGTTTGTGCTGTGATATATTATTTTAATAAATAATCGATTTGTGATACTTTTTTGGCTGTGATATATTTTTGAGAATATGATAATTTCAGGTAATATTGTCTAAAGCCTTGTTTATCTGGAGTCATTCTACAAAAAAATAATTTATCATAATCCAGTGATATATGTAGTTTTTGTAGTAAAGTCATACATTTTTGAAGTTGTGATATGCGACGCTGTAATGATATAGTGTTTTTTTAATAAAAGCTTATGTTCAAAAAATAAATCACTATTACTTCATTTGTATAATGTGTTATTATTTTATTAATCCTTATATATATTTTTTTTTTTTACAAATATAAATGTGGGTTTGTGATGTTTGTATATAATGCCTTTAATGTTCTTATTTATGGTTCTACGGTAACATATGAAGTTGAAAAATAAATTGTTTTAAGTATTTCATTCCAATAAAGAATTGAGAAGTAAACCCGATTTTCAATTTTCAAAAATATCACTATCAATATGCAAAAACATCACAGATAATTTCAGGAAAATGGCAGTGATATACGAAATAAAATAATTTAAAAAATCAATAACTAAAAAAAAAATAGTTAAAAAATCATTATTTAACATGAGGAAGAACAGATGTTTCTTAATTTTTCATAAATATCAAATAGTCATTAAATAAATCTTAAACTGTGCGTAATAACTTAACTTTGAAATCAAAGTGATGTGTGTATATTAGGTCTCACGTTGCCTATGCGTAACACATGCATTGAGTGCCATCCTGTCTAAGGACACATGTGTCTTAATTTAAAAGCTTTTAATGACATCCGCTCTATTATCAGTTTCCGCACTCTGTGAACTGTGAACGGTGCCGTCAGCCACCCATCAACGTGTCTAACTTCGCATTTTGTAGCTCATAAATTGTCGGCAACACTCTGCAGCTGCACATTGTTGCCGACAACTGTTTGGAGTACATGTTGTTGAGCATTGGCCCCCATGTGTTTATTGACCATTGATCAAAGTGGGCAACATTCGACCTATGCTTCATGATTATTACAATCTTGTCGCGGGGGCAGAAGCAGTTGTTAAGGTAATTGATGTGGATGTTGTTAATGTGACGTATTTATCGGCAAAGTTTTATTGCACATTAATTTATGTTCATTTTCATACTATTAATAAAAGTTTGATTACTTTAGTTACTGAAAATTAAAAATATAAAAAATTGAAAAAATATAAAATATATAATAATTTTAGTTCTTTTAGTTCTTTTAGTTCTTTTAGTTCTTTTAGTTCTTTTAGATCTTTTAGTTCTTTTAGTTCTTTTAGTTCTTTTAGTTCTTTTAGTTCTTTTAGTTCTTTTAGTTCTTTTAGTTCTTTTAGTTCTTTTAGTTCTTTTAGTTCTTTTAGTTCTTTTAGTTCTTTTAGTTCTTTTAGTTCTTTTAGTTCTTTTAGTTCTTTTAGTTCTTTTAGTTCTTTTAGTTCTTTTAGTTCTTTTAGTTCTTTTAGTTCTTTTGGTTCTTTTAGTTCTTTTAGTTCTTTTAGTTCTTTTAGTTCTTTTAGTGCTTTTAGTTATTTTAGTTCTTTTAGTTCTTTTAGTTCTTTTAGTTCTTTTAGTTCTTTTAGTTCTTTTAGTTCTTTTAGTTCTTTTAGTTCTTTTAGTTCTTTTAGTTCTTTTGGTTCTTTTAGTTCTTTTAGTTCTTTTAGTTCTTTTAGTTCTTTTAGTGCTTTTAGTTCTTTTAGTTCTTTTAGTTCTTTTAGTTCTTTTAGTTCTTTTAGTTCTTTTAGTTCTTTTAGTTCTTTTAGTTCTTTTAGTTTTTTTAGTTCTTTTAGTTCTTTTAGTTCTGTTAGTTCTTTTAGTTCTTTTAGTTCTTTTAGTTCTTTTAGTTCTTTTAGTTCTTTTAGTTCTTTTAGTTCTTTTAGTTCTTTTAGTTCTTTTAGTTCTTTTGGTTCTTTTAGTTATTTTAGTTCTTTTAGTTCTTTTAGTTCTTTTAGTTCTTTTAGTTCTTTTAGTTCTTTTAGTTCTTTTAGTTCTTTTAGTTCTTTTAGTTCTTTTAGTTTTTTTAGTTCTTTTAGTTCTTTTAGTTCTTTTGGTTCTTTTAGTTCTTTTAGTTCTTTTAGTTCTTTTAGTTCTTTTAGTTCTTTTAGTTCTTTTAGTTCTTTTAGTTCTTTTGGTTCTTTTAGTTCTTTTAGTTCTTTTAGTTCTTTTAGTTCTTTTAGTGCTTTTAGTTATTTTAGTTCTTTTAGTTCTTTTAGTTCTTTTAGTTCTTTTAGTTCTTTTAGTTCTTTTAGTTCTTTTAGTTCTTTTAGTTCTTTTAGTTCTTTTAGTTCTTTTGGTTCTTTTAGTTCTTTTAGTTCTTTTAGTTCTTTTAGTTCTTTTAGTGCTTTTAGTTCTTTTAGTTCTTTTAGTTCTTTTAGTTCTTTTAGTTCTTTTAGTTCTTTTAGTTCTTTTAGTTCTTTTAGTTCTTTTAGTTTTTTTAGTTCTTTTAGTTCTTTTAGTTCTGTTAGTTCTTTTAGTTCTTTTAGTTCTTTTAGTTCTTTTAGTTCTTTTAGTTCTTTTAGTTCTTTTAGTTCTTTTAGTTCTTTTAGTTCTTTTAGTTCTTTTAGTTCTTTTAGTTCTTTTAGTTCTTTTAGTTCTTTTAGTTCTTTTAGTTCTTTTAGTTCTTTTAGTTCTTTTAGTTCTTTTAGTGCTTTTAGTTATTTTAGTTCTTTTAGTTCTTTTAGTTCTTTTAGTTCTTTTAGTTCTTTTAGTTCTTTTAGTTCTTTTAGTTCTTTTAGTTCTTTTAGTTCTTTTAGTTCTTTTAGATCTTTTAATTCTTTTAGTTCTTTTAGTTCTTTTAGTTCTTTTAGTTCTTTTGGTTCTTTTAGTTCTTTTAGTTCTTTTAGTTCTTTTAGTTCTCTTAGTTCTTTTAGTTCTTTTAGTTCTTTTAGTTCTTTTAGTTCTTTAGTTATTTTAGTTCTTTTAGTTCTTTTAGTTCTTTTAGTTCTTTTAGTTCTTTTAGTTTTTTTAGTTTTTTTAGTTCTTTTAGTTCTTTTAGTTCTTTTAGTTCTTTTAGTTCTTTTAGTTCTTTTAGTTCTTTTAGTTCTTTTAGTTCTTTTAGTTCTTTTAGTTCTTTTAGATCTTTTAATTCTTTTAGTTCTTTTAGTTCTTTTAGTTCTTTTAGTTCTTTTGGTTCTTTTAGTTCTTTTAGTTCTTTTAGTTCTCTTAGTTCTTTTAGTTCTTTTAGTTCTTTTAGTTCTTTTAGTTATTTTAGTTCTTTTAGTTCTTTTAGTTCTTTTAGTTCTTTTAGTTCTTTTAGTTCTTTTAGTTCTTTTAGTTTTTTTAGTTTTTTTAGTTCTTTTAGTTCTTTTAGTTCTTTTAGTTCTTTTAGTTCTTTTAGTTCTTTTAGTTCTTTTAGTTCTTTTAGTTCTTTTAGTTCTTTTAGATCTTTTAATTCTTTTAGTTCTTTTAGTTCTTTTAGTTCTTTTAGTTCTTTTGGTTCTTTTAGTTCTTTTAGTTCTTTTAGTTCTCTTAGTTCTTTTAGTTCTTTTAGTTCTTTTAGTTCTTTTAGTTATTTTAGTTCTTTTAGTTCTTTTAGTTCTTTTAGTTCTTTTAGTTCTTTTAGTTCTTTTAGTTCTTTTAGTTCTTTTAGTTCTTTTAGTTTTTTTAGTTTTTTTAGTTCTTTTAGTTCTTTTAGTTCTTTTAGTTCTTTTAGTTCTTTTAGTTCTTTTAGTTCTTTTAGTTCTTTTAGTTCTTTTAGTTCTTTTAGTTCTTTTAGTTCTTTTAGTTCTTTTAGTTCTTTTAGTTCTTTTAGTTCTTTTAGTTCTTTTAGTTCTTTTAGTTCTTTTAGTTCTTTTAGTTCTTTTAGTTCTTTTAGTTCTTTTAGTTCTTTTAGTTCTTTTAGTTCTTTTAGTTCTTTTAGTTCTTTTAGTTCTTTTAGTTCTTTTAGTGCTTTTAGTGCTTTTAGTTCTTTTAGTTCTTTTAGTTCTTTTAGTTCTTTTAGTTCTTTTAGTTCTTTTAGTTCTTTTAGTTCTTTTAGTTCTTTTAGTTCTTTTAGTTCTTTTAGTTCTTTTAGTTCTTTTAGTTTTTTTAGTTCTTTTAGTTCTTTTAGTTCTTTTAGTTCTTTTAGTTCTTTTAGATCTTTTAGATCTTTTAGTTCTTTTAGTTCTTTTAGTTCTTTTAGTTCTTTTAGTTCTTTTAGTTCTTTTAGTTCTTTTAGTTCCTTTAGTTCTTTTAGTTCTTTTAGTTCTTTTAGTTCTTTTAGTTTTTTTAGTTCTTTTAGTTCTTTAAGTTCCTTCAGTATTTTTTATTGAGTTTTTCTGTAGCACAAAATGATCTTTAAATTAAAACCTTAAGTTAAATAAACTTCATTTATTATAGGCTCTCGACATATCCATCTTTTAAACAGTCCTTCATCCAACTAAGTCGCAAATCTACATTTTTATCTGCTGTTTAATAAGAAGAAAGTGAATAAAAGTTGCTTTTGTTCTTCATTTCGGTTATTTTTCTTTGGTTTATCTTGCTTTTCATATCATTCGCTTAAGTGCTTCCTTTGTTGTTTTTATTGTTGTCCTTATTGTATCCTTGATGCATTTCTGTAGAGCGCATTTGCCAAGGAAGTTTGTCTAGTTTCTTCATCTGCAGCTACATCTTCATCGTCGTGTTTATTTTCATTGCTGGTCATTGTTTGCATAAACGTCGCACAGTTCTGAGTTGCACTTAAGTGGATGATGATGATTATGACGATGATTTTGAGTGGTTTAACGTTTTGCCGTAACATTGTGCAGCAGACAGACGCGCTTTGCGCTGAATTTAAATAAAACACAATTGCATTTGTTGTAATTTGAAACTTTACTTTGACAGCTGGAAATTTTAGGTCAGTTGATAATTTCAGACTGAATTCAAATTGCAACATTAAAAAAAAACAGTTTTTATTCAAAATTTCGATTTTCTTCTGTTTGGTGAAAATTCCCATTTTCACTCAAAATTTCAATTTTCACTCAAAATTCAAATTTTCACTCAAAATTCTTATTTTCACTCAAATTCAAAATTTCACTAAAAATTATAGTTTTTACTCAAAATAAAAATATTACTCAAAATAAAAATGTTACTCAAAATTAAATTTTCACTCAAAATTCCAATTATCATTCAAAATTAAAATGTTCACTCAATATTTTAATTTTCATTTAAAATTCCATTTATCACTCAAAATTCCGAATTTCACAATTGAAATTAAAATTTTCACTCATTTCAATTTTCACTCAAAATTTCAATTTTCACTCAAAATTTCAGTTTTCTCTCAAAATTTCAATTTTCACTAAAAATTTTTGTTTTCACTCAAAATTACAATTTTTACTCAAAATTTTTATTTTCACTCATAGTTCAAATTTGCACTAAAAATTATAGTTTTCACTCAAAATAAAAATTTTACTCAAAATAAAAATGTTACTCATAATTAAATTTTCACTCAAAATTCCAATTATCATTCAAAATTAAAATGTTCACTCAATATTTTAATTTTCATTTAAAATTTCATTTTTCACTCAAAGTTCCGAATTTCACAATTGAAATTAAAATTTTCACTCATTTCAATTTTCACTCAAAATTTCAATTTTCACTCAAAATTAAAATTTTCACTCAAAATTAAAATTTTCACTCAAAATTTTCATTTCCACTCAAAATTTTTATTTTCACTCAAAATTTTCATTTTCACTCAAAATCCGAATTTTCACTAAAAATTATAGTTTTCACTCAAAATAAAAATTTTACTCAAAATTAAATTTTCACTCAATATTTTAGTTTTCACTTAATATTTAAATTTTCACTCAAAATTGCAACTTTCACTCAAAATTGCTACTTTCACATTCGAAATTAAAATTTTCACTCATTTCAATTTTCACTTCAAATTTTCACTCATAATTCTCATTTTCACTCAAAATTTCACTAAAAATTCAAATTTTCACTCATAATTCAAATATTCACTCATAATTAAAATGTTCACTCAAAATTATAGTTTTCACTAAAAATTATAATTTTCACTCAAATGCAAATTTTCAAATAAAAATAAAATTGTTATTCAAAATTAATTTTTTTTTATAAATCCAATTTTACTTCAAAATTTAAATTAAAATGCTCATTTCATGATCGGTGAATTCCACTTTTGAGTAAATAAAAAAAAATACTTTAAAGATTCATAGAAACTTGTACAACATGCACGCGTCATGATTGATGTGCTGCGTATCGCAGACAGCCGTCTAAACTAAACTTTATGCAAAACTTAAAAACAGCAGCAAAGGAAAAAAAATAAAAAGTGTCAATGGAAAAATTGTGAAAAATGCTGTGAACAAAAGAATTTTTCAATTTTACGCCAAACTAAGTTTTGCCATCAGTTAACATTTTTTTCGGCATTTTTTTTATTAGGTTTTTACGCAGTTTTCGGTTGTTTGTGGTGCGGCGCGCGTTTTGGGAGATTGATGCGCAGCATTATTTGGCTGACAGAAAACGGAAGGAGTTGCTGCCAAACATTTTGGAATTTATTGTAAACATTGAGCTCTACTTTTTTTTTGTTGTGACGCAAAATTTAAACAACTATTCGATGGCGGCCACAAAATGTGGAGTAGTCACAGTGCAGCTCATCAAAAATAAATGAACGACGCATAAACAAATGTTGCAACTAAATGAGGTCCTGCAGGGCAATAATAAACAACAAAATTTCTTTAAAGCGATTATGCGCATTAATTGTAAGCGGCATTTGGCAAAACCTTGGATATTTTCAAATGCCACACACGATGCCAAATATTTGAAAATGCTGAATGAATGATTGATGGAGTGACTGGTAAACTGACTGCTGGAATAACTCGTAAGGTAAATGTACCGCCTTTGATAGATGTTACTAATTCTGATATTTTAAATGTTTTTTAATGGATGAGTTTTTATATGAACTCTTGTTTTGTTTTATTTATTTTTTAGTTGTTTTACAAAAAAATATGCATTTAAAAATCAAATTAAAAAGTGTCGCCAATTAGGTGCATGCAAAAAATGCACTGCATGTAATTCCGACACATTTCGAAATAATAGGTAAATTACCTTAATTTAATTCAGCAGTATCGGTATATTTTTTTATTACAACAGCAATAAAATGTATGTATATTAATTACCTAAACATTTTGACCATAAATTATCAAAATTATTAAATTTCAATAAAGAATTGAACAAGAAATCGTTACCATTTAACAAAAATAATGAAAACCTTAAAGTTTTCATATATTTTTGCTTTTAAACTTGAAATTTCCTTACGGTTTCGGCATTAGGTGCAGCCACATTAGGCTGACCGGACTGTGTGAATTGCAAATTTATTGTCAACACGTTGTTGCAGTTGCCGCTGCATTGTTTGAGTCTCCAACACAACGAAATGCTGCCCCGAAAAATCTACCCAAAAGACTCTAGATATATGTAGAAAATAAGTATTTTTCTGTTGGTTCTATTTATTTCAACGAGTGCGAAAATGCGTTTATTGCGTCGGTTGACGAGGGACGTTGCACGCATTTGCATTTCCATGTTGCACCAGTCCTGTAAGGATTCACGCCACCCCTTAACAAAGAGGTTAACATGGCAACGCAAATATGCAAATTTGTTGCTGCAACGTGTATGAATTTTGGTTGGTTTGCCAAACGCAATTTTCGAAAATTTTATCGTGTTGCAAATGCAGAAACTTGGTATGATTTTGGCGCACACAGTGCTGTGTTTTCTTCTAATGCATAAAGTACATAATTTCTTAAATTCCATAAACTAATAAATTCATAAATTCGTAAATTCATAAATCCATTAATTAATAAAGTCATAAATTCATTAATTTATAAATTCATAAATTCACAAATTCATAAATTTATAAATTCATAAATTCATAAATTCATAAATTCGTAAATTCATAAATTCATAAATTCGTAAATTCATAAATTCGTAAATTCATAAATTCACAAATTCACAAATTCATAAATTCATAAATTCATAAATTTATAAATTCATAAATTCATAAATTCATAAATTCATAAATTTATAAATTCATAAATTCATAATTACCAAAATTCATAAATTAATACATTCAAAAATTCATAAATTCATAAGTTCATAAATTCATAAATTTACAAATTCATAAATTCACAAATTCATAAATTCATTACTTCGCCAAATTTATAAAATTTTTAAATTCATAATTAAAATTCATAAAATTCACAAAATTCATAAAATTCATGAAATTTAAAAATCAAAAAATTCATAAAATTCACAAAATTCATAAAATTCATAAAATTCATAAAATTCATAAAATTCATAAAATTCATAAAATTCATAAAATTCATAAAATTCATAAAATTCATAAAATTCATAAAATTCATAAAATTCATAAAATTCATAAAATTCATAAAATTCATAAAATTCATAAAATTCATAAAATTCATAAAATTCATAAAATTCATAAAATTCATAAAATTCATAAAATTCATAAAATTCATAAAATTCATAAAATTCATAAAATTCATAAAATTCATAAAATTCATAAAATTCATAAAATTCATAAAATTCATAAAATTCATAAAATTCATAAAATTCATAAAATTCATAAAATTCATAAAATTCATAAAATTCATAAAATTCATAAAATTCATAAAATTCATAAAATTCATAAAATTCATAAAATTCATAAAATTCATAAAATTCATAAAATTCATAAAATTCATAAAATTCATAAAATTCATAAAATTCATAAAATTCATAAAATTCATAAAATTCATAAAATTCATAAAATTCATAAAATTCATAAAATTCATAAAATTCATAAAATTCATATAATTCATAAAAATCTTAAAATTCATTAAATACGAAATTTACAAATTTGTTAATTAGTATAGCAAAGTTGCACAACATTTTTCTTCTGCTGCAGCAGCCGCACCACACTTGGTCCGCCCAGCAGATCCTGAGCAATTGTTAAACAATTTGAACACAATTGCAAACAACGCATGAAAATTGTCGCAATTGTTTCGAAACGTACGACTAACAAACGAATGCATTCGCAATGAATGCGCCTGCTACCGAAGCGCCCTTGCTTCTCATCATCTCTCGCAAACGCATCGTCCTTAGAGTCCTTCGTGTGCTAATGCAATGAGCAGCATGTGTGAGTGTGTGTGAGTCTGTCAATACTAACACATGCCACTGTGCAATAACTGTTCGCATTGTTTTTGCCTTCGACACACACTGGACTTCATTAGTTGCACCGCACTTCATTTGTTTTTGTTGTTTCTATTTTTGTGCCATCCTTTGGCACATTTACAACTGCATTTTTAATTATTTAATGTGTTTGAATTTTAAGTCGAGCTATAAAAATTAAATATGCAAACGACATGTATTTGTTTAATTTAAGATTCTGGGTTAAATATGTCCTTGTGCTCCTTGCACAGCTTATTAAACTACGAGCCAAAACTTTGTTGCTGTTGCCTCCCTCAAACAGTTTGTGGTTCCCTTGAAGACCGCAACGAATTCTCAAATAAATTGAAAATGTTTGGAAAACATTTGGTTTCCTATACGACATCTATCCTGCTTGCAGCTCAAATACATGTGCTGTTCAAGGACATACTTCACACCCCAAGATATCGACAGAAGTGAGACGAAGACAACTGTTGAACAAGACTGAGAGAAACGTGAGTGTTTTTGGAACGAAAATAGTTTGGCGAAAGTCAGGCATTGAAATTTTGCAAATCTTAGACGTCGACATCGGCCTTTAAATTAACTGATAGTTTACTCTTAAATGTTCAACGTTATTTTTGAATTTTATGAATTTTATGAAGTTTATGAATTTTATGAATTTTATGAATTTTATGAATTTTATGAATTTTATGAATTTTATGAATTTTATGAATTTTATGAATTTTATGAATTTTATGAATTTTATGAATTTTATGAATTTTATGAATTTTATGAATTTTATGAATTTTATGAATTTTATGAATTTTATGAATTTTATGAATTTTATGAATTTTATGAATTTTATGAATTTTATGAATTTTATGAATTTTATGAATTTTATGAATTTTATGAATTTTATGAATTTTATGAATTTTATGAGTTTTGTGAATTTTATGAATTTTATTAATTTTATTAATTTTATGAATTTTATGAATTTTATGAATTTTATGAATTTTATGAATTTTATGAATTTTATGAATTTTATAAATTTTATAAATTTTATGAATTTTATAAATTTTATGAATTTTATGAATTTTATGAATTTTATGAATTTTATGAATTTTATGAATTTTATGAATTTTATGAATTTGATGAAATTTATGAATTTTATGAATTTTATGAATTTTATGAATTTTATGAATTTTATGAATTTTATGAACTAATGAATTAATGAATTAATGAATTAATGAATTAATGAATTAATGAATTAATGAATTAATGAATTAATGAATTAATGAATTAATGAATTAATGAATTAATGAATTAATGAATTAATGAATTAATGAATTAATGAATTAATGAATTAATGAATTAATGAATTAATGAATTAATGAATTAATGAATTAATGAATTAATGAATTAATGAATTAATGAATTAATGAATTAATGAATTAATGAATTAATGAATTAATGAATTAATGAATTAATGAATTAATGAATTAATGAATTAATGAATTAATGAATTAATGAATTAATGAATTAATGAATTAATGAATTAATGAATTAATGAATTAATGAATTAATGAATTAATTAATTAATTAATGAATTTATGAATTTATGATTCAATGAATTAATAAATTATTTTTATTGATTTCATTTTATGTTTTTTTTTCTTTAGTTTTCCGAAGGATCTGTAGGTGAAATCGTTCCATTTTTTTTTATTCTAATTCTTTTTGTATTTTGCGGTAATCATCAAACTTTGTGACTCCATTTCCCAAAACGATTTGAAAACTTTCCGCTGCTTGGGGTGCGGAAGTGTAACCAAGTTTCACTTTCAACACTTCCGGCGCAGCTGCAGCGCAATGCAAGAAAGTTGCTCGTGTGCCGTGCAGTGTCGTTGCTGTCGTCGTCAAGCAGGAGCAGCAGCTATTTCAAAAGTATTTGCAAAACGAATAAAAATTGAAAAAAAAGGAAAATTTATAAATTTTAAATCTTTTGCAAAGTTTTCAACTTAAAAATACAAGAAAAATAAGGACAAAAAAAAAATCAACTACAAAACAAAATTCGAAATTAAATGTGCTGCCCGCATTGAACCCTTTCAGTGATGCTCTTCGCCCCCCAAAACGAGCTGCACGAAGATTATCAGCTCTTCGCTCGTTTTATTTTTTTTTTAAAGTCAACTTTGATTTTTTATGGCCAACATTTTTTTGTATTGCCCCCCCCCCTGCGCCGTCTGCTGGTTGTTTGACTTTGAAGGTTAAAAAGCCAATTTTTGCACTCTGTTTTTCTTTTTTTTTTCAATGCTACTCCTGCTGTTCGCAAAAAAACCCTTTTATGGTGGCTCAACGGTGTCCTTTGTATGTGGCGCAGCGCATCGTTTCGTGTGTCAAATTCTATTAAAAAAAAAATAAAACAGAAAAAACCTAAATAACTTTTTGATCTTTTGGAACTTTTTTCACTCCCATTTGCCTCATATGTTTTTGTGTAGCGCCTTGAACCGGCACTTTCGCCCTTGTTTTCGTTCTCGTCCTTGTCCTCCGCCACATCCTTGTCACCATGTTTGCAAAATTGACAGCGTAATCGGATTTGAAAATTTAAAATTTGAAATTCAGCCGGCATAAATCAATCAGCGACGACTTCCTTTTCCGGTAATTCTTACATATTTCGTTTGTTGTGCCGCATTTACGCCGTGTGCGTAACGTGTGTTTATTGTTGTTGTAAACTTTGTTCATCCTGCATATGTTGTTGTTTGGCTTTTTGTTTCTGTCAAGTTCAAAGTTATGCCTCCCACGAATTTACGTTGCTTCCAGCCGAATACATTGAAACGCAGTGCCTTGTTATGACTTTGAAAATTTCGTTAAGTTTTAGTTTAGTGGATTTTTTGTAATTTATTGGGAAATTTCATAAATTTGTAAAACTTTTCTTATTTATTTTTTTTAGTTTAAAGCAATTAATTTTATTGTGTTAGCTTGGCAATCTTTAACTTATAAAAATTTGCATTGCAAAATATCAAAAATATTCTGTTTTTTTTTCGTGAAAATTTATCGTACTTAAGTTCATATAAAAACATAAAATATATGAAATTTGGAACGAACTCTGAAAATTATAATATTACAATAGCTTTGTTAATTTCGGAAAATTACAAAATTAAAAGAAAAAAATGAAAAAAAAAAAATGAAATTCGATCGGTATATGATCGAAAGCTGAAACGTGGCCGATTTTAACAAAAATTTTGATTATGCAATGAAGTTTTTAATTTTCATTTAATAAAATTTCTAAATGTGTTGACTTTACAATATATAATTAAAATGAAATTAAAAAGAGAAAATAAAACTAAATAAAATTGAAATATTTTTAATTTAAAAAATGGGTAAGTTTTTTTTCGAATAGGAATAATTGATATGTTTCGTCCACAAGTTGATCTCGCCAATTGATAAGATAATTTGGTTAAGGATCCTACTTACGTATAAGAACAAAAATTTAAAATTTGATTACCATACGTTCTGTATTTTCCAACTTAAGTGACACTAACAAAGCCAAAACGCGAATTGAAATAAGTCGATCAGGAACCAATCGATTAAAAAAATTTAAAGCTTTTCTGAAAGTCTAAATATATCTTTTTGATGACTTTCTTGGATTTTGGAAAAATATGTCCTTGAAAAATTTTAGGGCCAATTCAAAATCACGCAAATATGATACACTGAATTTTGATGAAACTCATTTAATAATTTTTTAAAATTTTATGAATTATTTTTGGTGTTTTATGATTTGTTGTAAATTCAATAATTTAAAAAAAAGAATGATTTTAATGATTTTTTATTAATTGTTAAATTTGTTAAAATTTGATGAATTTGTTAAAATGTGATGAATTTGTAATATTTTATGTTTTATTTTTAAATTTTGATAAAAAGTTTTAAAATAGAAGATTTTTTAACATAAGTTTTATTTTTAAATTTAATGATTATTCTACAATTTGTTAAATTTTTTAAAATTTGTTTAACTTTTTAAAATATGATAAAAGTTATTGAGTTTTTTAAAATTGGATGAATTTTTTAAAATTTGATGATAATTTTAAAATTTGATGAATTTTTTAAAATTTGATGAATTTTTTAAAATTTGATGAATTTTTTAAAATTGGATGAATTTTTGAAAATTTGATGAAGTTTTTAAAATTGGATGAATTTTTTAAAATTTGATGATAATTTTAAAATTTGATGAATTTTTTAAAATTTGATGATTTTTTTTAAATTTGATGAATTTTTTAAAATTTGATGAATTTTTTAAAATTTGATGAATTTTTTATGATATGATGAATTTTTCAAAATTTAATAAATTTTTAAAAATATGATGAATTTTTTTAATATTTGATAATTATTTTAAAAAATGTGATGAATAAAATTTTTTTTTGTTTTTTTTTTTTAAATTGGATGAATTCTTCAAATTTTGATGAATATTTTAAAATTTGATTAATTTTTTTATAATTTGATGAACTTTTTATAATATGATGAATTTTAAAATATATGATATTTTTTTTTAATATTTAATAATTATTTGAAAACAGATGAATTTTTAAAAATTTTATGATTTTTTAAGTTGATGAAATTTTTAAAAATATCTGAATTTCTTTAAATTCTACGTGGTTTTTTTATATTTGATGATTTATTTAACATTCCACATATTTTTAAAACTCGATGAACAATTAAAATTAATTATTTTTTTATAATTTGATAAATTTTTTATAATACGATGAATTTTTAAAAATTTTATGAATTTTGAAAATATGATGAATTTTTAAAAATATGATGAATTTTATATTTTTTATTAAATTTTTTAAAATTGGATGAATTTTTTAAAGTTTGATGAAAATTTTAATATTTGATGAATTTTTTATAATTTGATGAATTTTTCAAATTTGATGAATTTTTCAAAATTTGATGAATAATTAAATTTTTAATAATTATTTTAAAACTGATGCACTTTAAAAAATTGTATGTTTTTATTTAATTTGATAAACATTTTATAAATATCTGATTTTTTTAAAATTATTCTATGATTTTTTTAAAATTCGATGATTTTTTTTAAAATTTGATGAATTTTTTAAAATTCGATGAATATTTTAAAATTCGATGTTTTTTTTTTTTATTTTGATGAATATTTTTAAAATTAATGATTTTTTTTTAAATCTGATGAATGTTTATAATATGATAAATTTTCAAAAATATGATAATTTTTTTAAAATTTGATAATAATTTTTAAAACAGATGAATTTTTAAAATTTTATGTTTTTTTTTTTTTAATTTTATGAAATTCTTCAAAATGTCTGAATTTCTTTAAATTTTACGTTGTTTTTTTTATATATTTGATGTTTTATTTAAAATTCTATGATTTATTTAAAATTCTATGATTTTTTTGAAATTTGATGAACAAGTTTAAAATTAAACATTTTTTTTTAATTTGAATAATTTTTTTAAATTTATTGATTAAATATGTCAAATTTAATGATTTTTTACAGATTTAACGTATTTTTAAAATTTTTAGAATTGTTAAAATTTGATGAATTTTTTAAAAATGATGAATTTCTTAATTTTGAAAAATTATTAAAAATTCTTAAATTTTTTAATTACTAGGATTGTCAATTTGTAATAACTGTGATAAAATTTTCAGTTTTCTAGTTATTGAGTTCGATGTCTCAATACAAAAGTTAACGATTTGAATTCATTTGGAAAAGTTATACGAAATTTGGCTCTATGCAAAAAAAAGGTTAAAGAAAATGTAAAAAACTATTGAGATTTTTAAAAACTAAAATTTTATAGAAATTAAATAAAACATTATAAGTTTGATGAAATTTTTTAAAGTTTATTTAAAATTTGATTAAAATTTAAATACGAATATTAAGAAACTTGAAAAATTCTTTAATATATTGAAAATTAAATGAATATTTCAGTGTTTATTGCAAAATCGTAATGTTTATAAGAAACTGACTCATTTCAGACACTTTTTAGAACTTAAAATTGGAGAACTTTGCAATTTTTTTTTTAAATTTCTAACACATTTTAGTTTTAAGTTTTCAAAATAATTCCTATTAAAAAAACTGGAATCGGAACCTCTTTTTTTAAATCTTGGAATCACGATCGGAATCGAAACCGGTTTTAATCCATTTTATTGTACCCGAACAAAGCGAAATATATTTGTTCCAAATATACAGGGACGCTACATAAGTAGAGCAACAGGGACAGCAAATGACGCCATATCTCTTGCCGCTCTTTTGACATTTCTTTTCAGTTAGGTTTGCCATTTCATGATGGAAAGATATACGAATTCGAATTTCGATAGTAAATTTTAATAATTTCGATTCGTTGTTGGCTCGTATATCTTTCCACCATGAAATGGCAAACCTCACTGAAGAGAAATGTTAAAAGAGCAGCAAGAAATATGGCGTCATTTGCTGTCCCTATCGCTCTACTTTTGTAGCATCCCTGTTGAAAAACCCCTTGAAAAAAACTTTTGTAGCGCTTTTATTGAAAAACCCTTTATTATATTTTGAAATTTTAATATTTTGCAATTCTAATTTCATCGATAAGATTAATATAAACTTATTATTAAATTTTTTTAAATATAATTGGTGACTTTTACTTTTACACAATATGCTATTTAAATAAAAAATAAATATTGCTGCCTAAGGATAAATCTCTTCTTTCGAATAAAATAATTCTCAAGTCAACTTTTAATTCAATCCTCTTTTAAACTCAACTTTGGCTTAACCGGAGGTCATGACCATAACAAGTTATAGTTCGCATAAACTTGCAACAACTTTCAGGCAGGTTATAAGCAGCGGCAAAAAAGAAAGTCTCGCCAGGAAATACAAGCCACCTTTTCTAAACGAATCGTCTATAGAAACAGCGTAAAAATACGCCAAAGAAAAGTGTTATTCAAAGCAAAAAAGAAGCCAATAGAGCAAAAAATCAAAGACCGTCAAAAAGATGCTTCAAGGGCCGGTGCTACGACAAGCGCCGCCGGTAGATACGAAAGAAGTACAACTTTTAACTGTTGCTTTTGTTAAATATTTTCATGGTGCGCACTTTAATTTAATGGAATTTTGTTAAGGATACTTTCTAAAAAAAGAAAACCCCTCTCTTCATCCCAATGATAACCTCTGAAAGGCTATGAGTTATAGCACTGTTTAACCTGCTGAGTGGCTGCTCAAAAGGTTACAAGTGGCTACGCTTGAATTATGCGCTTTGCTTCAAGGATCATTGAGGCGCGCCATGTTTACAAAGGAGGCTCCAAGGCAGGCAGGCAGGCAGCCAGTCGCTTGTCGAGTGTAATGGATTAAATTGAATTAAATGCATTAATGGATTGACTGACTAACTGACTGGTTGTAGAGTGTATAGAGTGTGGCCACGTAATTAGATTAAATTTCCGCAGACTTAAAAGAGCCTATTGCCTACTCTGTGCCCTTGGGTTATTTAGTGATGCCAACCACTCACTTATAATCGATATTCTGCCGAAAATTAATTGCCTTACTAAATGGCAACTTTATCTTAAATGTTGTGTTGTGTGCAAATGTTGTACTTCAAGGCTTTCCATTCAATTCGAAAGTTTTAATTAAAAGCGCATAAATTATGCGCCTCTCAATGGAACACAAACGACCGAAGAACGTTACAACCACTCGCGGGAATATCGCGTGTCTATCGTGCAAATGGACTTCCTTTGGCCAACCTTTTAAATAGCTGCTCGATTTGGCCGAATCTTTTAATAAACTCGCGCGGTTGGAGCATAACTTGTGCCCAAAATCGGTTCATTTCCGTTTGCACTGCGTTATCGGCAGCACTTCCGATGATCCGTTGCTAATAACTCAGTCGGTGCCGGAAACTTTGTGGGTGCCGGGTGAGTGCCATCGAGTGGCGAGTGTTATGTATGTCGTGCCGTGCCGTGTCGAAGTATTGCTGCTTTAATGGCGCACGGCGTTCTACTTAATGAAGTGTTTGAAGTTGCAAAACACCGTTTTATGTATTTTATTCATTGGACTATTATTTAAAGGTACTAATTTTGTGCAAAATCCTTAGACACAAATTAAAAATATGTACTATTTACATATTATTATAACCCTAAAACATATTAAAAATGTTTAAAATTCAATTAAATCAATTAAGTCTTTAAATTAACCTATATTTCTCAAATATTAAATATTAGCCATATTAGGTTTTTTCTATTACTTTTGATTTTGTGTTTGATTTAAGCATTTTTGTTTTTTTTTTATTGTATTGTTTTTGCTTTTAGTAGTGCAAAAACCAAAATAAAGTTTTTGCTTTTATGTACTTTCAATTCAATTTTTTATTTTGTGTTTTGTTATTTTTTTCTTTTATATTTTTTATTTGTTTTTACTTTTGTTTTTGGTTTTTTGTGTTTTTATTTTCGGTTACTGTGCTTGTATTTTTACTTTTTTGTGTTTCTGCATTATTTTTGCTATTGTTTTTATGTTAGGTTTTTATTTGTGTGTGTGTGTGTTTTTGCTTTTCATTATCTTGTTATGTTTTAAGTTCAGCTTTTATTTTTTGGATTTTGGCTTTTGTGTTTGTATTTTTGTTTTTGCTTTTTATTTTGATTTTGTGTTTTTCTTTTAATATCTCCAATTATGCTTTTGCGTTTATAATGTATGTTTTGCCTTTGTCTTTACTTTTTCTATTGATTTTGTTTTTTGTTGCTTTTTAGTTGGTTCATATTTTTTCTGTAGTTTTTTTTATCAATTTTTGTTTTTGTTATTGTTTTGTTTTTCTTTTATTTAAATTTTTTATTTTAATTTTTTATATTGTGTTTTTGTTATTGCTTTTATATTTTATAATTATTTGTGTTTACTTTTGTTTTTGTGTTTTTATTTTCGGATATTTTGCTTGTATTTTTACATTTTTGTGTTTCTGCTTTATTTTTGTTATTGTGTTTTTCTTATTTTAGGTTGTTATTTTTGTGTGTTTTCGATTTTGATTATCTTGTTGTGTTTTAATTTTTTTGATTTTGGGTTTTTGTGTTGGTATTTTTGTTTTTGCTTTTTATTTTGACTTTGAGCATTTACTTTAATATTTCCTATAATGCTCTTGCGTTTATTTGTATGTTTTGCCTTTGCCTTTACTTTTTCTTCTGATTTTGTTTTTTGTTGCTTATTTAGTTGGTTTATATTTTTTC
Organism: Dryomyza anilis; assembly: GCA_951804985.1. Classification (NCBI taxonomy): domain Eukaryota; kingdom Metazoa; phylum Arthropoda; class Insecta; order Diptera; family Dryomyzidae; genus Dryomyza; species Dryomyza anilis. Next base: position 121,228,728 of record OX638130.1, on the reverse strand, counting down.
TATAGTGTTTTTTATCCATTTTAGTTTTTGGTTTTATTTATTTTATTTAAATTTTTTATTTTAAAATTTTTATAGTTTGTTCTTGTTATTTTTATTGCTTTTATATTTTATTTTTGTTTGTTTTTACTTTTGTTTTTGATTTTGTGTGTTTATTTTCGGATATTGTACCTGTATTTTTTTTTACTTCGTGTTTCTGCTTTAACTTTGCTATTGTGTTTTTATTATTGCAGGTTTTTATTTTGTGTGTGTGTGTTTTTGCTTTTGATTATCTTGTTGTGTTTTAATTTGTGCTTTCATTTTTTGATTTTAGGTTTTTGTGTTTGTATTTTTGTTTTTGCTTTTTGTGATTTTCCTTTAATATCTCCTTCTATTCTTTTGCATTTATTTGCATGTTTTGTCATTGCCTTTGTCTTTACTTTTACTTTTTTTTATTGATTTTGTTTTTTTGTTATTTTTTTATTTTGTTTATATTTTTCTATAGTGTTTTTTAATCAATTTTTGCTTTTGTTATTGTATTGTTTTTGATTTTATTTATTCTATTTTAAATTTTTATGTTGGGTTTTTGTTATTGCTTTTATATTTTATTGTAATTTGTTTTTACTTTTGTTTTTGATTTTGTGTTTTTTTCGGATATTATGACTGTGCTTTTATTTTTTTTATTTTATTGCTTTTCTTTTGATTTTAAGTTTTTATATTTGTGTGTGTGTTTGCTTATGTTTATCATTTTGTGTTTAATTTTTACTTTCATATTTTTGATTTTGTGTTTATATATCTGTTTTTGCTTTTGATTTTGTGCTTTTCCCTAAATATCTGCTACTGTGCTTTTGCGTTTATTTTGTGTGTGTTTGCCTTTGTTTTTAGTACTTTTATTTTGATTTTGTTGCTTATTTTTACATTGTTTTCTTTATTTTCTTTAGTATTATTTATTCATTTTGTAATTTTACTTTTGTGTTTGCGTTTGATTCATGTTTTTTTCCTTAGAATATTATTTTCTTTTGATTTTGATTTAAGGTTTTTCTTTTTTTTGTGTCTTTTTACATTTACTTTTTATTTTCTGTTTTTTGTACCGCTTTTTTAAATTTTAGAAATTTTATAAAATTTTAAAATATTTGGAATGAATATTCAGTTCGAAGTGCTTAGAAATATTTTAGTTTCGATAAAAAGTTAATTTCAGGACGTGAACAATAATTTTAAAATATATCAAGTGTTGTCGAAAACAATAGAAAACTCTAAATAAATGGTATCATTTTCAAGTCATTTATTTCAAAAATTAAATCTATTCTATTAATGCTTAAAATTTATATGACTTGTAGAAAATAAACCTCAACGTCTATGCACACATAATAGGTACAACTTAAAACAAATGCGATAAAATAAATTTGAACAAATTGCACATGAAATCGATTGGAAAATCAGAAATCACAAAATTGTGCAAACAAAAAAACTTTATGCAAACTTTACGCAATGCAGGAGTTGTAGAAAAGGCAGAGCTGAGCCAAGGACGAACTAAATTTGCTCAGGGGCGGCAGGAACCTAACACTTAATCGCTTTTTATGTAACAACGCTGAGCACAAGAGCAAATACTTCAGCTCATAATTTGTGTGAAAGTGAAGTCGATTGTTTCGGCGTATAAAGTTCGAGAGTGAATAAAAGAATTTATTCTATCAATATTTGCGAGGAAGTTGGTTGTGGCACAAAAAATGCTACTATTTATTTAAAAAATTACCGCAAAGTTTCTGGTATTTGTCGCAGCAAGTCTCTGTGATTGTGGGAATTCAATATATTTTTTTGAATAAATTGTAGACTGCAAGTGCTTTGCATAAATAATTGATAAAAAAATAGAAAAAAGAATAAAATTTTAAAATATATAAATTGTTAACTAATTCAAGCGTAAAAGTAGCTGACAAAACCCACAATCACAGCGTTCACTTGCACGCTGCTTTTTGTGGGATAAGAAATCTGCTTTTTCTGCATTTTGTGTGGAGATCGATGCGGAAACTTTGGCATGACTGAAATTCAATTTCTTAACCGTTTCACTGTATTAACAAATGATGTTTTTTATATTTTCTGTTGCCAGAATAAATTCATAAAAACGACAAAAAAAAAAATCACATTGATTCGCCAATTTAATGTGAATGCGTATGGGACACAGCACCAGCTACTTGCTATGCAAAGCACATGTGCGGCATATTCGAGGCACATTCGAGGTACACTCGAGGCAGACCAGTCGTTGTATGATAAGCCGAGACTATTGTCGATAGCGGCTATAAAAGAGTCTGGCTCTAAATGCGCCTCAGACCAATCGGTAGAGCCGTTCTGCATGTGAAAACTACACAGGAACAAAAATAATTTAATAATAATAAATACAATGAATTCATGCAAAATACACATAAAATACACATAAAATAAAGACGGTCTAAAAAAACGGTTTTATAATTAATTTATTGCCCCAAAAAAATGTAAAGAGACACTGATAAGATTTTTTTTTGATACTCTAAAAAATGTTTTTGAATGTTTTGAATATGAATTTTAAAAACTTTATAATTCAGAATAATTAGTGTAATTTTGTATTTTCAATGAAGTGCCATATAGAATTTTGAGTGTAAAATAATTCTGAATGAAAATTTTAATTTTGAGTAAAAAATTTAATGTAAAATGAAAATTTTGTGAAAAATTTAATTTTGAGTAAAAAATTGAATCTTAAGTGAAAAATTTAATTTTTAGGGTAAAATTTAATTTTGAGTAAAAAATAGAATTTTAAGTGAAAAATTTAATTTTGAGTGAAAAATTTAATTTTGAGTGAAAAATTTAATTTTGAGTGAAAAATTTAATTTTGAGTGAAAAATTTAATTTTGAGTGAAAATTTTAATTTTGAGTGAAAAATTTAATTTTGAGTGAAAAATTTAATTTTGAGTAAAACATTAAATTTTTAGTGACAAATAGAATTGTAAGTGAAAAAATTAATTTTGAGTTGAAAGTTTAATTTCGAGTGAATATTTTTTTTTTTGAGGAAAATTTGATATGTGAAAAGTTTTGTGAAAAAAAAAAGAATTTTGAGTGAAAAATTGAATTTTGAGTGAAAAATTTAATTTGAGTGAAAATTTAATTTCGAGTGAAAAATTTAATTTTTGAGTGAAAAATTTAATTTTGAGTTCAAAATAGAATTTTAAGTGAAAAATTTAATTTTGAGTGAATAATTTAATTTTGAGTGAAAAATTTAATTTCGAGTGAAAAATTGAGTTTTGTGAAAGAAATGAATTTTGAGTAAAAAATTTATTTGAGTGAAAAAATGAATTTTTAGTGAAAAATTTAATTTTGAGTGAAAAATTTAATTTTGAGTGATAAATTTAATTTTTAATGAAAAATTTAATTTTGATTAAAAAATTTAATTTTGATTAAAAAATTTAATTTTGAGTGAAAAATTTAATTTTGAGTGAAAATTTTAATTTTGAGTGAAAAATTTAATTTTGAGTGAAAAATTTAATTTTGAGTGAAAAATTTAATTTTGAGTGAAAAATTTAATTTTTAGGGTAAAATTTAATTTTGAGTAAAAAATAGAATTTTAAGTGAAAAATTTAATTTTGAGTGAAAAATTTAATTTTGAGTGAAAAATTTAATTTTGAGTGAAAAATTTAATTTTGAGTGAAAAATTTAATTTTGAGTGAAAATTTTAATTTTGAGTGAAAAATTTAATTTTGAGTGAAAAATTTAATTTTGAGTAAAACATTAAATTTTTAGTGACAAATAGAATTGTAAGTGAAAAAATTAATTTTGAGTTGAAAGTTTAATTTCGAGTGAATTTTTTTTTTTTTGAGGAAAATTTGATATGTGAAAAGTTTTGTGAAAAAAAAAAGAATTTTGAGTGAAAAATTGAATTTTGAGTGAAAAATTGAATTTTGAGTGAAAAAATTTAATTTTGAGTAAAACATTAAATTTTTAGTGACAAATAGAATTGTAAGTGAAAAAATTAATTTTGAGTTGAAAGTTTAATTTCGAGTGAATATTTTTTTTTTTGAGGAAAATTTGATATGTGAAAAGTTTTGTGAAAAAAAAAACAATTTTGAGTGAAAAATTGAATTTTGAGTGAAAAATTTAATTTGAGTGAAAATTTAATTTCGAGTGAAAAATTTAATTTTTGAGTGAAAAATTTAATTTTGAGTTCAAAATAGAATTTTAAGTGAAAAATTTAATTTTGAGTGAATAATTTAATTTTGAGTGAAAAATTTAATTTCGAGTGAAAAATTGAGTTTTGTGAAAGAAATGAATTTTGAGTAAAAAATTTATTTGAGTGAAAAAATGAATTTTTAGTGAAAAATTTAATTTTGAGTGAAAAATTTAATTTTGAGTGATAAATTTAATTTTTAATGAAAAATTTAATTTTGATTAAAAAATTTAATTTTGATTAAAAAATTTAATTTTGAGTGAAAAATTTAATTTTGAGTGAAAATTTTAATTTTGAGTGAAAAATTTAATTTTGAGTGAAAAATTTAATTTTGAGTGAAAAATTTAATTTTGAGTGAAAAATTTAATTTTTAGGGTAAAATTTAATTTTGAGTAAAAAATAGAATTTTAAGTGAAAAATTTAATTTTGAGTGAAAAATTTAATTTTGAGTGAAAAATTTAATTTTGAGTGAAAAATTTAATTTTGAGTGAAAAATTTAATTTTGAGTGAAAATTTTAATTTTGAGTGAAAAATTTAATTTTGAGTGAAAAATTTAATTTTGAGTGAAAAATTTAATTTTGAGTAAAACATTAAATTTTTAGTGACAAATAGAATTGTAAGTGAAAAAATTAATTTTGAGTTGAAAGTTTAATTTCGAGTGAATTTTTTTTTTTTTGAGGAAAATTTGATATGTGAAAAGTTTTGTGAAAAAAAAAAGAATTTTGAGTGAAAAATTGAATTTTGAGTGAAAAATTGAATTTTGAGTGAAAAAATGACTTTTGAGTGAAAAATGAATTTTTAGTGAAAAATTTAATTTTGAGTAAAAAATAGAATTTTAAGTGAAAAATTTAATTTGAGTGAAAATTTAATTTCGAGTGAAAAATTTAATTTTTGAGTGAAAAATTTAATTTTGAGTTCAAAATAGAATTTTAAGTGAAAAATTTAATTTTGAGTGAATAATTTAATTTTGAGTGAAAAATTTAATTTTGAGTGAAAAATTTAATTTTGAGTGAAAAATTTAATTTTGAGAGAAATTTTTTTTTTAGTGGAAAATTTGAGTAAAAAATAGAATTTTAAGTAAAAAATTTAATTTTGAGTGAAAATTTAATTTTGAATGAAAAATTTAATTTTGAGTGAAAAATTTAAATTTGAGTGAAAAATTTAATTTTGAGTGAAAAATTTAATTTTGAGTGAAAAATTTAATTGAGTGAAAAATTTAATTTTTAGAGAAAAATTTAATTTTTAGTGAAAAATAGAATTTTAAGTGAAACATTTAATTTTGAGTGAAAAATTTACTTTTAAGTGAAAAATGTAATTTTGACTGAAAATTTTAATTTTGAGTGAAAAATTTAATATTGAGTGAAAAATATAATTTTGAGTGAAAAATTTAATTTTGAGAAAAAAATTAAATTTTTAGTGACAAATAGAATTTTAAGTGTAAAAGTTAATTTTGAGTGTTAAATTAAATTTTTAGTGAAAAATTAAATTTTGAGTGAATAAATTAAATTTTTTGTGAAAAATTATGTTTGGGTAAGTAGTAAATTTTATATATTAAAAAAAAATTATGAAAATTATTTGTAAACATATTTTCTGTGTACTGTGTAGTACCATGAGATGATGAGCACGTTCGAGCCTTTACCATTACCCGCTCACTGACACAATGAGGGGATTTCAGCGGGGCGAAAGGTTCGCTTTCAGAATATTTTATGATTATTACTTGGCACAATTATAAGTATTGATAGATGCGCCAGTATGTGTGTGTGTGTTAAACACTGATACAAAAACAGACAGACGCACATACATGTGAGATATACATTCAACGCCCCCGAACGCGTGTCTTCGAATTGGCAAACTGTGAATAAAGACGCACTCAAGGATAATCACTGCTGGTGACACCAATCTCCGTCTCCGCATGTACATGTGCAAATGTCTCCCTGTGTCCTGATGTCCTGGTGTATGTGTGTTTTATAGTAGTATTAGTGTGCATGCCGTAAGAGCTACGTGCTCGAGTGCATGGGCTTGTGCGCTCATGTGTGACTTGCTTCCGAAATCAATTGCTGCGCTAAGATGACACGTATTCTATGGAGACCACGACGAGGACGACGCACACGTTAATCAGGTAAATATTTTTGGATTTACCAAGGTTAATAGAAAATTTATTTTAAACGTGTTATTTGGCAGCAAAATAATACAAAGAATATATAAAAAAAATAAAAACAGAATTCTTTTAAAGCACTGAAGAGTGACTAATATAATGACTCCGTAAACCATTTCAATATATAATGTAAATTAATACCTGTTTATATGGTGCATATCTACAAAAATAAGTAAATAAATTAGACAGGCATTCCTTTTTCGATACTTGTTTCATTTCCGGCACGATCTTCCTTAACCCGAACAATTCTTCTCCGGAGAATTATTCCACCATAATTCCTTCCCTGGACAATGCTTCTTTTGTTAGAAATCCGAAAAATAGTAAAGTTTAATGGTACTCTGGACTTTAATTAAAAAATGACAGTTAGTTCTGTTTTGACACTTCTTTTTTTTCTCCAGCAATTCTTCTCCGATACAATTTTTCTCTAAAAAAAAAAACATTTCCAGATCAATTCTTCCCTGGCAATTATTTCCTCAGACCATTCTTCCTCAGACAATTCTTATCTTATAATTTTTTATATTAATCATCAACATTGCAATTAAAACATTTCTAAAAACGACATTTTCAAACCCCTTATTTCAGGCATTTGTCTGCACAAAAAGTTCAACCTAAATCTAGCAAATATTTTTTGTAAACTCTACAAATATCTTGCAAGAAACTTTTTATGCTCAAAACTTTATTTTTCTGTTTTCGTTTTGCTCTACTCTCAGCAACATTCTTTAAACAATTCATCTGAATTATTTGTACTTTGTGCGGGTCAGAAATCCTTTAATTCCTCTCCGCCGTAGTTCAAGCGCGCAGCTGGCAAAGGTTACAAAGCAACGCACATCCTACAAGGACATGGCAACTAAAAAGTATAATAAAGCTGCTGCTGCTGCACATGACTTCGTGCTGTTCAGTGGCCAAATGAATTTTTAATAAAAGCGCCACATGTTAACACATGGCGTGGGCCAAAGTCTGGGCCTTAGTCTCGGTTTCGGTCTCAGTTGAGGCTCAGTTTGAGGCTTTTATTTGACCATTAGCGGCGGAAGTTCTAGACGCGCTGGAAAATCGATTTTCCATCATCAGGCTTCGGAAAAGGCCCAGAATATGCGCCGCACTGTTGGAATTTTATCCGCCGCTCGATGCCATCACAGCAGTGGCGGAGGCAGCGGCTCTATACAAAAGCTAATTCAAGATTTATGGTCTGCAATAAAGCATCAAACATCAGGCAGTCGGGCCCCATGCGTCGTTGCAAAGTATTCAACAAAATTTATGGTTTTTTAATTTTTAGCACCACGGTTTTAAATTTCACTCGACACCGAAATAAGTGGTAAAAATTAAAAAAATATTAAAAAATTGAATTTTTCCACAAATATCTTTATTATGTGCATTGTGTATGATGTGTTTTAAAATCAACAAATTCGCACGTAACCACTTATTAAATGTATTTATTGTATTAATGGCATGAATGCCTTTTTCTATTTGTCCAGTGTCCAGCATCCAGTACGGGCCACGGGTTGCTGCGGTTACCATGACAGCAGCGCGTCCACGTATCGCGTTTACATTGTGGCCTGCAAAGGACATCAGCAGGATATTTTTAATTCAATATTGATGAACACTCGGTCGGTCTGTGTGGCGGTAAACGAAGCGCAATCAGACCACACAACAGCACAACAAAAACAAGGACAATGAAAACGACAACATGTATCCGAATTACATGTGTTTGAATGATTATTATAATCAAATAATACAATTTATTTGATTTTAATTGTGCCGTTTTAATGATTAACGAAATTTTTGTATATTCAACGAAATATATATTTTGAGTGAATATTTGAATTTAGAGTGAAAAATAAAATTATTTTGAGAAATTTTACATAAAAATGAATTTGAGTCTAAAATTTGAAATTTTAGGAAAAAACTTAATTTTTAGGTTGAGTGAAAAATTCAATTTTGAGTGAGAAATTGAATTTTTGGTGAAACAAATATTTTTTTTTGCGAGTTATTTGAGTGAAATTTTAAGTTTAAGAGAAAAAATTTATTTTGACTGAAAAATTGAATTTTGAGTGAAAAATTTAATTTTGAGTGAAAAATTGAATTTTGGGTGAAAATTTTAATTTTGAGTGAAAAATTTAATTTTGAGTGCAAAATTTTAATTTTGAGTGAAAAATAGAATTTTGAGTGAAAAAGTGAATTTTAAGTGAAAAATTGTATTTTGAGTGAAAATTTGAATTTTGAGGGAAATATTTAATTTTGAGTGAAAAATTGAATTTTGAGTGAAAAATTTAGAATAAAATTTTGAGTAAAAAATGAATTTTAAGTGAAAAATTGAATTTTCAGAGAAAATTTTAATTTTTAGTGAACATTTTAATTTTGAGTGAAAAATTAAATTTTGAGTGAAAAATTGAATTTTGAGTGAAAAATTGAATTTTGAGTGAAAAATTGAATATTGAGTGAAATATTTTATTTTAAGTGATAAATAGAATTTTAAGTGAAATATTTAATTTTAAATGAAAAATTTCATTTTAAGTGAAAATAGAATTTTGAGTGAAATATTTAATTTTGAGTGAAAAAATGAATTTTTAGTGAAAAGTTTAATTTTGAGTGAAATATTTAATTTTGAGTGAAAAATTGAATTTTTAGTGTAAATTGAACTTAAAGTGAAATGTTGAATTTTGAGTGAAAAATTTTATTTTGAGTGAAAAATTTAATTGTCAGTGAAAAATTGAATTTTGACTGAAAAATTAAATTTTGAGTGAAAAATTTTATTTCGAGTGAAATATTCAATTTGAGTGAACAATTGAATATTGAGTGAAAAATTGAATTTTGAGTGTAAATTGAATTTTAAGTGAAATTATGAATTTTGAGTGAAAATTTAATTTTGAGTGAACATTTTAATTTTGAGTGAAAATTTTAATTTTGGGTGAAAAATTGAATTTTGAGTGAAAAATTTAATTTCGAGTGAAAAATTGAATTTTGAGTGAAAAATTTAATTTTAAATGAAAAATAGAATTTTGAGTGAAATATTTAATTTTGAGTGAAAAATTGAATTTTGAGTAAAAAATTTAATTTTGAGTAAAAATTTAATTTTGAGTGAAATATTTAATTTTATGTTAAAAATAGAATTTTGAGTGAAATATTTAATTTTGAGTGAGAAATTGAATTTTGAGTAAAAAATTTAATTTTGAGTAAAAATTTAATTTTGAGTGAAATATTTAATTTTATGTTAAAAATAGAATTTTGAGTGAAATATTTAATTTTGAGTGAGAAATTGAATTTTGAGTGAAAAATTGAATTTTGAGTGAAATATTTAAAATTGAATTTTGAGTGAAAAATTTAATTTTGAGTGAAAACTTAATTTTGAGTGAAATATTTAATTTTGACTGAAAAATTGAATTTTGAGTGAAAAATTTTATTTCGAGTGAAATATTCAATTTTGAGTGAACAGTTGAATTTTGAGTGAAAAATTGAATTTTGTGTGTAATTTTAAGTGAAAATTTTAATTTTGAGTGAAAAATTGAATTTTGAGTGAAAAATTTAATTTTGAGTGAAAAATTGAAATGTGAGTGAAAAATTTAATTTTGAGTGAAAATTTGAATTTTTAGTGAAAAAGTGAATTTTGAGTGAAAAATTTAATTTTGAGTGAAAATTGAATTTTGAGTGAACATTTTAATTTTAAGTGAAAATTTTAATTTTGATTGAAAATTTTAATTTTGAATAAAAATTAATTCAATTTTCTCTTTCAACTTTCTCTTTAATAACGCCTTAATTTATGACAATATTTCGCACATTTTTACATCGGATTTTAGCCAGAGCCGTTTGCATTGAATTTAAATTTTATGAAATAAAGCAGCAAATAAAGTTGTCGCCGCCATGAAAACTTTGTCTGATTTACGTATGCAGTGTAGAAGTTATGACGTGATTCATACTGAATATAGCTCTGACAGGCAGTTCTATCAGTCAGTCAGTACCCTTGTCAGTCTGTCTGTCACTTGAAATGCATAATTTCGACAGTTGTTTGAAAGACAAGTTCAGCCATAATTAGCATTGAGTGCAATGAATGCCAAAAAGTGCGCGACAGAGTGCAAAAGAATGAAAAAGAATGGAGAGTCGACAGCTGAAATGGTAACGAATGACGTTGCTGCAAATAAATAGAATTTTATCTCGTTGCCTTTTGTAAAGTTGCCACTAATTTTGGGTTAATTTGCGCACATTGTAGTTAATTAAGTGATGTCGGGAACAATGGCGGAAATTGTGAAATATATAATGAGACTAGTTAAAGGGATGTTAGAGAAATGTTTAAAAGATGGGTACAACAAAAAACGTTTTCTATAAGAACTAATTATAAATTTTCTCTCTAATTCTGTGTCTGTTTAGTTCTTTTAAAATCTTAACTTGACATCCAGAAATCGAATCTAAATAAAAAAAAAACACTCATTAAAACAGTTCAATAAAATAATTATATTTTAGTGACGAATTAAATTCTTACTGAAAATTTAATTTTCGAGTAAAATGTTGAAATTCAGTAGAACATTTAATTTTTAGTAAAAAAAATTGAAATTTTTGTGAAAAATTTAAAACTTGAATTTTAGTAAAAATTTGAATTTTTAGTGAAAAACAAAATTTTTAGTGAACAACTGAATTTTTTGTGAAATTCACACTATTCGCATATTTCGATTAACAAATAAAGTCTGATGAAAAACAACCCATAAAACCAACCACTAAATAAATTTCAAAATAAATAAATTCTTCTACACTAAGTACTAATTGGACTTGTCGGCATTAAATTTAGTATCTTCGATTATAAAATTGTAGGGAGGCGTTAAAAAAAAATTCAAAGTCACGCAAGACTGACTACGTCCGTCCAGTGAATAGCAATAGCAACAACCAAACGAGCTGACAGCCAAAGAAACGTCAAAAGTGAAGACCACCGACTGAGCGAACTTGTCGTAATTATTTCTTATTGAATAATTATGGGTCATTTGTAGTCAACAATAAACGGGGCGTTTTTGATGTGCTGTGTGAAGTAAGTGGGCGACGAGTTGCCACTTCCTACTACCTATGCTGCTGCTGAGTGGTGGGGTAGGGGGGAGGCGTGTCAGCAAACCACGTTGTTTTTATCTTGTTTCCGTTTCCGTCCGCGCTACTCGCAGCGGCAGCTCGCCGCAGTTAATGACGGCCTTTAATGTGCGTTCATGTCGAGCGGACAGGTGCAATGTAGCTCTACAGTGGGCATGCGATGGAAGAGAAATTGCGAGAAATATATCAAAAAATAATATAAAACCACAAAGTTGATAAACATAAAACTATAAATTTTAAAGCAATAAATTCATAATTTATAAATACACAAATGCAGAAAACAAAAAATTTATTAAATAATGAATTCAAACATTCATAAATTCGTTAATTCATAAATTCGTATATTCATTAATTCATAAATTCGTATATTCATTAATTCATAAATTTATAAATTCATAATGTCATAATTTCATAAACTCATAAATTTTTAAATTCATAAATTCATAAATTCATAAATTCATAAATTCATAAATTCATAATTTCATAATTTCATAATTTCATAATTTCATAATTTCATAATTTCATAATTTCATAATTTCATAAATTCATAAATTCATTATTTCATAGTTTAAAAATTTCTTAATATCATAATTTCATAATTTCGTAATTTCATGCATTCATAAGTAAATAAATTCATAAATTTATAAATTCATAAATTCATAAATTCATAAATTCATAAATTCATAAATTCATAAATTCATAAATTCATAAATTCATAAATTCATAAATTCATAACTTCATAAATTCATAAATTCATAAATTCATAAATTCATAAATTCATAAATTCATAAATTCATAAATTCATAAATTCATAAATTCATAAATTCATAAATTCATAAATTCATAAATTCATAAATTCATAAATTCATAAATTCATAAATTCGTAAATTCGTAAATTAATTAATTCATAAATTCATAAATTTATAAATTCATAAATTTATAAATTCATAAATTAATAAATTCATAAATTCATAAATTCATAAAAGCTCTCACCTGCCTTTCGGATTTGGCATTAAACATTCGGTCCCACCACTTTGAGTACAAATATCACACGCACAGCTCAAAATAGTGCTCGGCCTAAGTTCTTATATAACTGTCGCGCCAAACTATTATTATTTATAAAAGATATGTGGATACAATACAAATATCCAATCGAATATATTTTTATAAAAATTGAATAAATACATTTGACATATATATTGAAATGGTCTCTTTGGTCCCACTGTTAATTCACTTCATAATCATGCAATCAGAAATCAAACTCACTCTACATGGAGCCAGCAACAAAGTAATGTAGTCACTGTCGGGCCTTTCAAATAACGACGACGAGTCCTTTCTAATTGATTAGGGTATCTCTGCCCTCTAGTTCTATGATAAAAAGAGGCGGTAGCTGTGGGCGTACCTCATAATATTATGGACAACATGCCGTTGGACGTCATGTCGCGCGCGAGTTCACTTTGAAAGCGGGAATTTTATTATAATTTTTTCTTTTTTTTGTTGTACTTTCTGCGCTTATCATATCAAAGATCTCGAGTGCTAGTGGCTGCCAACGTCAAAAGCAAAAGCGAACAAAAACACTATGAACTACAAAACGTTGCAAAAATGAATCATTAAAGAGAAAATGTTTTACAAATTGAAAGTCACGCAACAATTGACCAACGTTACGAGGCAAATTGAAATGAAAACATGAAATGTTGGTGAAATAAGTGGCAGGCGAGGGACGCAGTTCGGAATTCAGAATACGCGAGGCTGCTGGTCGCGGCGACTTTTAGTGTGTAGTTTGAGGCGTTAATGGCAGGTGTCGCAGTTTATTAATGAAAATCATGAAGTGGTGGTAAGTGAAAATTTTGCACCTCGGTGGTCGCATGTTTGGCGAAGTTGACATCAACGTTTTTATGATGTCGGTGAGTGGTAAATTGTGGGAGTAAGTAATAAATGGGGACAAATTAAGTAATGAGTTCGATTTTTTTCGGAATGATGACTTACGAAGTAAAAAATACAGATATATATGTGAAATATTGATTTTAAACTGAAATAAATACATAAATACATAAATACATAAATACATAAATACATAAATACATAAATACATAAATACATAAATACATAAATACATAAATACATAAATACATAAATACATAAATACATAAATACATAAATACATAAATACATAAATACATAAATACATAAATACATAAATACATAAATACATAAATACATAAATACATAAATACATAAATACATAAATACATAAATACATAAATACATAAATACATAAATACATAAATACATAAATACATAAATACATAAATACATAAATACATAAATACATAAATACATAAATACATAAATACATAAATACATAAATACATAAATACATAAATACATAAATACATAAATACATAAATACATAAATACATAAATACATAAATACATAAATACATAAATACATAAATACATAAATACATAAATACATAAATACATATATACATAAATACATAAATACATAAATACATAAATACATAAATACATAAATACATAAATACATAAATACATAAATACATAAATACATAAATACATAAATACATAAATACATAAATACATAAATACATAAATACATAAATACATAAATACATAAATACATAAATACATAAATACATAAATACATAAATACATAAATACATAAATACATAAATACATAAATACATAAATACATAAATACATAAATACATAAATACATAAATACATAAATACATAAATACATAAATACATAAATACATAAATACATAAATACATAAATACATAAATACATAAATACATAAATACATAAATACATAAATACATAAATACATAAATACATAAATACATAAATACATAAATACATAAATACATAAATACATAAATACATAAATACATAAATACATAAATACATAAATACATAAATACATAAATACATAAATACATAAATACATAAATACATAAATACATAAATACATAAATACATAAATACATAAATACATAAATACATAAATACATAAATACATAAATACATAAATACATAAATACATAAATACATAAATACATAAATACATAAATACATAAATACATAAATACATAAATACATAAATACATAAATACATAAATACATAAATACATAAATACATAAAAACATAAATACATAAATACATAAATACATAAATACATAAATACATAAATACATAAATACATAAATACATAAATACATAAATACATAAATACATAAATACATAAATACATAAATACATAAATACATAAATACATAAATACATAAATACATAAATACATAAATACATAAATACATAAATACATAAATACATAAATACATAAATACATAAATACATAAATACATAAATACATAAATACATAAATACATAAATACATAAATACATAAATACATAAATACATAAATACATAAATACATAAATACATAAATACATAAATACATAAATACATAAATACATAAATACATAAATACATAAATACATAAATACATAAATACATAAATACATAAATACATAAATACATAAATACATAAATACATAAATACATAAATACATAAATACATAAATACATAAATACATAAATACATAAATACATAAATACATAAATACATAAATACATAAATACATAAATACATAAATACATAAATACATAAATACATAAATACATAAATACATAAATACATAAAATTCATAAAATTCATCAAAATCATAATGTACATCAAATTCACGAATTTCAAAAATTCATTACGTTCACTAAATTTCTCCTTGATTTCAGCTGATACTGCCTGACAAGTCCATTTTTCGCGGTAATGCATTTACCGTCTGCCATGCACTAAGTTCTTCATACTTTGTGCCAACTTTTGCAACCCTTTAACCCTGCCTACCTGAAGCGTTGTCTTCTGGTTTGGTTCTGCTCTCTGGTTCGGTCTTCACCACTTCTGGGCATTCACATCAAATCATACGCTTCACGGCTGGAAAACGAAACCGGATGTGACATGCTTTTAAAGTCGGAAGTACTTATGCTTCTTAACGCAAAGTACATGTGCTCTCTTTCTGGCGCAAATCGTTGTCTCGCTCTGTCCATCGAAACGAGTTGAGTCGAATCGGAACGGAACGAAGCGACGCCGCCCAATGTCAGAGTGAAGGGTTTCGTAAGTTCGTAAAGTTCTTAAAATTCCTTGAACTCATGAAACATGCAGCGCAATGCGGGGGCGAAAATAATAATAAAAGTGTTGCGAAACTATTTTAAAGGGGAATTTATGTTCCCACGCAGAGAGAAGAGACCCTCCAAAGACCAGTTAAAAATAAAAACAAAAATAAAAATTGAAATGAAACAACAGCGCGAAAAGGTCGTTCGTTTCGTGGCAAGTTTCAAAATAAAAGAAACACGGCAACTCTTAAGTACCGCTTGCACTTTAAAAACGATTAGTGTTGCTACTACTCCTTACTATTTTTCATTTATTTATTTATTTTTTCAAGTTTCTTGAGTTCGTTGTATTTTTTTCTGCATTTTCGCCTTTACCGCGAGTATCGGTTTCTGCGAATATTTATTGAATTGCGGCACGCGAACGCCAAATATTTAATGCCTGCTTTAAATGTGTTGCATTCAAAAAAGCGCGAAGAGTCTCGTAAAATTCCTGCTATTTACGGCCATTTCAAATAGATATTGGTTGGGTGGCTTTCACTAAAATGTTTTAAATTTCAAAATGCAATTTAACATTTTTGCATTTTGTTTCATTTACTACAACAGCCGCCTATTTTGAAGCGCATGCGGCAAAAATGCAATTAAAAAAATAAAAAATCAATTGGCAAATGTTGCTGCTAGTCAATTGAAAAATTAATTAATATGTTAAAACAGATTAAATAGATTATTGCGCGTTTAATGCAATGGCGTATAAACAAAACAAAAAAAAAATAAAATAAAACAAAACCAAATATATTTTATAATAAACTATTTTTGATATTTTAATATGATTTATTGAAATTAGTTGCATGACAAATATTTAACATTTATTTAATAAGAGTTTTTTATGTGTTTTTCTGAATTTTAATTTTATGCTACATTTAATATTGCATGACTTTTAATAGTATGTGATTTTTGGTTATAATTTATTTATGATATTTTATTTATTTTCATTTAAAGAGATTTTAAATATTTTTATTTTTTTTGATATATATTTTTTTTTTTTTGTGATTATTAATATTTTGTGAATTTTATGTGATTTTTAATCTTATGTGTCTTTTAATATATTCTTATTTTTTATATTTTGTGATTTAAATTATTTTGTTATGTTTAATATTTTGTTATTATAAATATATATTTGATTTTTATTAGTTTATGTTTTTTTTTTAAAATTTGTAATTTTTAATATTTTTGGTTTATTGTGATTTTTAACATTCTACGATTTTTAATATTTTGTGATTTTTAAAGTTTTGCGATTTTTGATATTTTGTGATTTTTGAAATTTTGTGATTTTTAATATTTTGTGACTTTTAATATTTTGTGACTTTTAATATTTTGTGATTTTAAATATTTTGTTATGTTTAATATTTTGTCATTATAAATATATATTTGATTTTTATTAGTTTATGTTTTTTTAATATTTGTAATTTTTAATATTTTTGGTTTATTGTGATTTTTAACATTCTACGATTTTTAATATTTTGTGATTTTTAAAGTTTTGCGATTTTTGATATTTTGTGATTTTTAATATTTTGTGATTTTTAATATATTGTGATTTTTAATATTGCAAATGATTAAAATTTTTGTGAATTTTTCCTTTTATATTTTGCTATTTGCATTTCCAATACACTGCTCTACTTTGGCTGATAAAATTCCATAGATTTTTGTATTCTGCTCGACACATAAAAAAACGAAGAATTTTTAAAAAAGTAGCACAGAAAAAATACAGCAAAGTAGTATAGCGCCAGAGTGTTTTCATTTATTTTCATTAGGAATGCAATTCATCAACATTCTCTGCATGCTCGGCAAAAGTAGCGCCAAAGGAAGCAGCGGAAGATGCAGAAGATGGTAAAGGGAGCAGTAGCTGTAGCCGAAGAAACAATAGCAACCGAAAAATTCCAGCAACACTAGGAACAACAATAGTAGTAGTAGCAGCAACATCAGAACAACAATAGAAGCAGTGGCAGCAGCAACTAAACCAAGATGCTGCAATGCATTCGCATTAAAAGAGCCTCAACTATGCGTTGCGCTTGGCCGCCGCTAGATGGCGCTGTTACCAACAATTTTGCCTACTTGCAGCGGCACTTGGAAATTGCACCCAATGAAATACAACACAAAAAATATAAAATATTTCCTTAAAAATTATAATAGAAAATATGCTCCAAACAAAACAATAAAAAAAATATATAAAAACAAAAATCACAAAACATTAAAAATCACAAATTATTGAAAAATCACAACGTTATAACAGTTACAAATTATTAAATTCATAAAAGATTAAAATTCATAAAAAATTTAAAATCAAAAATATTGAAAATCATAACACATCAAACAACACAAAATATTAAAAATCCCAAAATAAAAATTTTAAAAAAATTATAAAAATCAAAACTATTGAACATCAAATATATTAAAAATCAAAAATTTTTAAAAATTATTTAAAATCGCAAATTATTAAATATCACAAAATAAGAGAAGTCACAAAAAAATAAAAATCACAAAATTTTAAAAAACACAAAATATTAAAAATTATTTAAAATCGCAAATTATTAAATATCAAAAAATCAGAGAAATTACAAAATATTAAAAATCATATATTTAAAGTCACAAAATATTTAAAATCACAAAACATTACACATCACAAAATATTAAAAAATATTAAAATCGCAAAATATTCAAAAATCACAAAATAATGAAAATCAAATATATTACAAAATACTAAATAAAACTCACAGAATATTAAAAATCATAAAATATTTAAAAATCACAAAATAATTAAAGTCAAATATAACAAAAATTACAAAATACTTAATAAAACTCACAGAATATTAAGAGTCAAAAATATTTAAAATATGTATGTACAATAAAAATACAAAATTACTATGATCTATATTATTAAAGTTAAAAAAATATTAAAAAGTATAAATAATTTAAAATCACAAAAGACTAAAATTCACAAAATCTTAAAAGTCGCAAAATAATAATAATCACAAAAACCTTAAAAATCACAAAAATCAGAAAATATTGAACATCAAAAATATTGTAAATCAAAAAATATTAAAAATTACCAATTATTTAATCACAAATTATTAAATATCACAATATATGAGAAGTCACAAAATATTAAAAAATTGCAAAATATTGAATATCACAAAATATTTAAAATGAAAAAAATTGAAAATGAAAAAATTTAAAATATTAAACATCACAAAAAAATATTAAAAATCACAAAATATTAAAAATTACAATATATTGAATATATCAAATTATTAAAAATCAGAAAATATTAATTATGAGGAATTATTTAAAATCACAAATAATTAAATCAACTATAGTGAAAATAATATATTTAAAAAATCACAAAATATTACAAAATATTAAAAAATCCTAAAATATTTAAAACTCACAAAATATTAAAAATCAAATATATTAATAATAAAAATAATGAAAATTAAATAATATTAACAAGTACAAATTATTTAAAATCACAAATGATTAAAAATCACAAAATCTTAAAAGTCACAAAATAATTAAAATCACAAAACATTAAACAACACAAAAAACTAAAAATTACAAAATATTAAAAATCTGAAAATATTAAGTATTTCGAATTATTAAAAATCACATAATAGTGAAATTAAAAAATTTTAAAAATCACAAAATAATAACAGTCACAAGTTATTTAGTATCACAAAACATTACACATCACAAAATATTAAAATTTCAAAAAATCCAAAAATATTAATAATAAAAATAATGAGAAGTACAATATATTAAAAATCACAAATTATTAAATAAAACTCACAGAATATTAAAAGTCACAAAATATGTAAAATCACAAATCTTAAAAATATGTAATTACACTAAAATAACAATATTACTATGATCTCTAATATTAAAGACCAAAAAATATTAAAAAGTTGAAATTATTTAAAATATTTTAAAATCACATATGTTTACAAATCACAAAATAATAAAAATCACAAAACCTTAAAATCACAAAATAATAAAAATCACAAAACCTTAAAATCACAAAATATAAAAATCTGAACATATTAAAAATCAAAAATTTTGAAAATCAAAAACTATTAAAATTCACAAAATATTAAAAATCACAAAATGTTGAAAATCACAAAAAATCAAAAATTATTAGAAACAATAAAGTAGTTAAATTCAATAAATACGAAAAATCGCAAGTGTTCCAAATCACGAAATGTCAACAATCAGAATGTTTAAAATCAAAAATATTAAAAATCACAAAATGTTTAAATACAAAAAATATCAAAATTTTCAAAATATTAAATTTTCAAAATATAAATACACAAATTAAAATTAACATTTAAATTAATTTAATATCACAATTTTAAAATCACAATATATTAGATATAATGTATATTTTATAGTGAAAACATTTAAAAAAAAAATTAAAATATTGATAATTTCAGTTTTTTTTTTAATTTATTTGTGGTGCATTTCATTGGGCATTGATTCATTTGTGGCTCATGTCGCAACGGTCCCTCGCCAGCCTGCGGCAGCCACTGCAACTGCAATTTGTTGTCAATGTTGTTGTTGCTGTTACTGTTTGTGTTGCAGCAGTTTTATGAAAATTCTTGTGGTTTTTTTGAAATTTTTTTTTTTTTTTTTTTAATATTTTTCATTCTTCTTTTTTGGTTTTTATTTTTCTGTTGTTGTTTTTTTTTTTTTTAATTTTCAAGTTTTTGTTTTATGCCACTGCAAACAACCAACGCATACTTGAGCCTAACATTTGTGCGCAACCTCTACGATATACTGTATACTTTATCCTTTTTTCCGCATTTACAGCAACAACAACAAAAAAGTAACATTTGACTTGTTCTCCAACTCTAGTTGTTCCATAATTGTTTCGGTTACCCATCGCTGCATCCTTTTGTCACTGCTATTTTTTTTTTGTTGTTGTATCTATTTTTATTACAACCGCTAGTTCATTTTCATTGTTGCCACCATCACCACCCGCAGTTTCCATTCATTTATTACTTCCGTAGGCGTCCTGTGTGTTCTCTGTGTTTTCTGCTCTCCACTTCACTCTTTCCGCCCGTTTGTCATTCAGTCCGTCATTCGGCCGTCACTCAAACGTTGCCTTTGTTTATTCTAAATCTGTTCGCATAAATACTAAATGTCAGTTATTCCTCCTTTTTTTATTGTATTTCATTGTTTAACTTGTACCTCTGGGGAGTGCTGTGATTTGTTTTCGCTTTTTGATTTGTAACTCATCATATCAAGTAGAGCACTGTTGTTGTTATTATCTATTGTCTGTCTCTCTGTCTGTCTGTCCGTTCGTTTGTCAGTCTGTCGCCATTATTGTTTTCTAGTTGATGACAATAACTGCAATTGTTGGTTGTCACAACCCGCAGATTGTTTGTGTCATAACCACAACTCTTTCGTGCTGTCAACGAAAAGAATGAAAAAACAATAAAAGAATGCATGAAAGAGGGAGAGAGAGAGAATGAAAGAAAGGCTAAAACAAAATCTCTGTGTTTTGTTTTTTTAATTTTCCAGCCTTCGAAGCGCGTCCAACTTTCTTCAGCCTCGTCTGCCACGTCTTTTCAATTAACATGCGGCACACAAAACAAAGCCGTTGAGTATTGTGGAAATTGTGGTGGGGTTCTTCGAAGGTCTAAGGTCTCAAAAGAATTTAATACAAATGCTACAAATTTATAGGAACTTTTAAAAGATGTGATTTTAAATTATACTAACGAAATTATGCAATTTGCTGTTCAAAGTAAAAAAAAATAAAAATTTGAATTATTATTTTTAAATAATATAATTCTATTTAAATGATATAGGATTTTAAATTAGACTTATTTAAAAATTTCAATTTTTGTCAGTATTCATAATCGACGTAAATATAGCAACCGACATTAATTGAATTTATTAAACAGTCCCGCAATGAAATTCACAAATTTAATATAAACATTTTCTATTCTTCGTTAACTCAGCAATTTCGTTTGCTAATATGAATATTTGTACATCAATGCAGCAATTTAATTAGTCGGCGCAGTTTCAGCAATTATATTTGCTAAAACTTCAATATTTACGTCGATTATTTTTTCTGTATATATTTTATTGCAGTTCCAATATGTCCTGCGATTTTTAATAAGTTTTAAAATTGGTAAAAACAATTTTAAAGATATAACAAAAATTCAAACGATTAAAATTGAGCCTTTTAAAAATAATTTACAAAAGGTGAGATGTGAAAATATGGACAAGTTGGCCACTCTGGAAGTTCCGTTTTTGATCCGTTTTTCAAGGTGATATGTCATAATGTTGATAAATGAATCACATTTGAGTGGTTTTCACGATAATTCACGAACGTGATTTTTCACAGAGAAACCGATTACACGACAAGATTAAGAAACCTTTAAGGGTTAAGATGTGAAAATATGGACAAGTTGGCAACTCTGGAAGTTCCGTTTTTGATCCGTTTTTCAAGGTGATATGTCATAATTTTGATAAATGAGTCACGATTGTGCGGTTTTCACGATCATTCACGAACGTGATTTTTCACAGAGAAACCGATTACTCGACAAGATTCAGCAACCTTTAAGGGTTAAGATGTAAAAATATGGACAAGTTGGCCACTCTGGAAGTTCGTTTTTTGACCCGTTTTTCAAGGTGATATGTTATAATTTTGATAAATGAGTCACGTTTGAGCGGTTTTCACGATAATTCACGAACGTGATTTTTCACAGAGTAACCTATTCTCAAATTAAAAAAAAAAAAAGAAAAAACCTTGCAAATCTCAAATTAAAAAAATATTAATAAACCTGTTGCTTGACGCAGCAATAAAAATTCGTGTCAGCTGACAAGACACCAAAAACATTAAGCGAAAAAATAAAACCAGCTGAACAAAAAAAAAAAATGTGGACCAATAATTCTTGATGCCATTTTGCCATATATATCATTGCAGTCACTTTTATTACCTTTCATTTGCGATGTGCGCAAATATTAAATGAAATTGCTCACTTCATAAAATTTCACTTTGCAGCCCATTAAGAATAATTGAACAACTCCTTCGCGCAATATGCGCCCGACGCGCCAGGACCCTGTACAAGAATCACCACCGCATTTCCAGGCAGCTGCCTTCCAAAAAAACGCAACTCAAAAATATTAAAAACAAAAGCTGCAAATAAAGAACTGAACATACAAGCATAATAAATGTGTTTCTCAGGTGAAACATAATTTAAAACCAACGAGGACGACAACGATGCCGCCCAAAGACAAGCAGTACTTTCGTGGACGTAGTGCCACTTTTGGTCTGTTTTCACTTTTCGCCGTGTGCGTCGCACTTATGTTTTTAATTCGAGCGGAGCATGTGAGTCACAAAATAAAAATCCGCTTATGTCGCACACGGCAATAAATGGCTGTTTCTTTATGAGCTGAAGCGTTTGTGTGAGAATTTTTTAGCGGTATTTTTAAACAAAAAAAAATTAAAAATATAAAAAACAAATAAATAATATTTTATTACTCTAATTAATAATAATTTAATAATACTTTAATAAATAAAACCAGTAAATTAATGAATTCAAATTACTCTGAAATGGTCTAAATAAATAGTTTAGATTTAAATATTTCAAAAACAGATTATAATATATTAAAATTAGGCTTTACAATTAGCAGAAAATTTGCATTTAAGTTTTTTTGTAAAACCTACTTTTGTAAAGTGCTATAATATTTTTAACATAAAATGTGGCAAACAAATTTTAATATATAATTGAAAATTTAACTGCAAAACGTGTAGAGTTAGAAAAAATCTGAGTAAGCAGTTAGAATCAGCATTCTGAAATTATATATAAATGATATGAGGGGTACCCATAGTAAAAATTGAGTTGAGTGGTATTATCTTTAAGATTAAATAATTTGCTATGTTGTACAGAAAATTGGTTTAGTTGGAAGAACATTTTTAAAAGCAAATATAAAGTATAAAAAATATCAATAAATAAAACGATTCTAAATTTAAACAAATTTTTTAAAATGTATTATACAAATAATTCAAAAAATTTAGAACGAAAATTCTACAAATAAATTATAATTTTTCAAAATTAAGTTCAAAAATATATAAAACCTAATTATAATATAGACATTCAATTTTATATTAAAATTTGACTGACAAATCAAGAATTTTTTTGCGTATACAGATTTTTGATATAATATTTTTGTTAAGTGCTATAATTCATATATTCTAAAAAGTGTTTAAAAATTACTTAAAATTTCAGTGACAAATTCTTCTGAAAAATATTATGTGATAAAAAATATTGATTATGCAGTAAGAACCAAAACCCTCGAATTATTTAGAAATGATACACAGAACAAAATAATCGACGTAAATGTAGCATTCAACATCGATTGCATTCATTAAGCAATCTAGCAATAAAATTCACTAATTTAATGAAAAAATTTGATATTATTAATTAGTAGCAGTTTCAGCAATTATATTTGCTAAAACTGCGTCGACTAAGTTATTTATTGCATTGACGTACAAATGTTCATATTAGCAAACGTAATTGCTGAATTAACGAAGAATAAATGTTTTCATTAAATTAGTTAATTTCATTTCTGGATTGATTTAATGAATGCATTTAATATCGGTTGCTATATTAACGATGATTATTTTTTCTGTGTATAAGAAATGATAATAGGAAATCTCAAGTTTGGTATTGTTATTATTAGGATATTAGCTATTATTTGGGGTAGTTTTCATTTAAAATTCAAAATATGAAATTATACAAAATTTAATAAATAATATAAATTTTGCTTTAAATGTTGTCAGGCTTAAAGCATATTTAATTTAAACAAATTTTGCTAAGTATTTTAAAAAAGTCGTTAAAATTATTTTTTTTTTAGCGCCAAATATTTGGAAACCTTTTCGGAATATGAGAGATATTTATTATATTAAAATTAGATATGACAATTGAAAGAAAAATTTCATTTATAATATTTTGAAGAACAGTTATTGTAAACTTCTGTACATTTTTTTTATTCTAAAATGTGCCTTAAATTACACTTGACAACAAATGGAGAGCTTTTTTAATTATCCACGATTTTAGTATGATTTTCCAATGGATTTCAAGATTCTAATCACAACCTCATACTGAGTTTTTTCAGATTGCCTTAAGTTTTGAGTTATTACGTAATACAAATATATATCGTGTTTATTTTGGATTTAAACATTTTACAGTTTGGTGTAAAAGATTCAATTTCTTTTATATTCCTCTGAGAATACTTCAGCTAATATTTTGAAATAAATAAAATAAATAAATACAAAAATTTCGGATTAATCAGACCGATTGATTTTAGATGTGCCTATTATTTTTTGCATAACATATTAAGTTTTTGTAATTCAATAAAATTATTTATTATATATGAAACTAGATCCATAATTCTATGATTCCTCTTACTTTGTTTTTGCAAATCACTCTTCAAGTCTTCAGATTAAATACAAATTCACGCATACGATTTTTGATTTAAATTTTGTTTTGTGGTGCTCCTTTTAATCAATATAATTTGTTTGTCCCTCATGTATTTAAGGAAATGTTATTTAAAATTACTTTGACATTTTTCTAAAATACTTTACGTGTTACAAAAAGTAAATTAGGAGTATGCAGTATATCTGCAAACCTGTAGTCATCTAGAAATGACATACAAAATCTTAATAAGTAGTCTTATCCAAGGACTTAAACCTTAAAAATGGCGGTTTCGGTTTCAACCAAAAAGAAATATATATAAATTCCGGTTGCACACATTTCCTAAAAACGGTTCCGATTCTAGTTCCAATTCTATTTCCGATTCTAGTACCGATTCCGGTTCCCAAAATCGATACGGTTCTTATTCAATCTGTAGAAAATTCTCCCTCAGTTCATTAAAATCACTTTTATGGCTTGGTTTATTTTAGACATCTGCACAAATATATTTGATGTTCCCTCTGCAAAATATGCACTACTGCACTCTACAGTTTGGAATGCATTTTGCAATGACAGTCGACAGTATTATGGTGAAGTCTCTCGGCCGACTTCACTTTACTGCAGTATGTGTTGCATTGGTGTCAAGTACTGTCAAAACATCACGACATTCAAAACAATAAATGCTTTGACAAACAAAATCAAATGACACTTTTGTCGCTGAACATGCAACGAATACAGTGAGTGCAGCGAGTAAGCGCAATGAATAACAAGTGAGAAAACGAACTTTGAAAGTAACAACAAATCTGCCGTTCGGTGTAAGACAGCAGTAATGTTATTGTCGGTATTTATATGTTTATAAAAATACAACAAACATTATTTATTAAAAAAAAAATAATTGTTAAAAACAATGTGTACAACAAAAACAACGCATTGGTCGATAAGCAATATACCATAAAAAAATTGAAAAAAATTAAATAATGAACAAAATTTTGTTCGATAAATAAGAAGCATAATATAAACTATTATATGACCTTTTGTTTAGTTTTCTTACCTTTTGTTTAGTTTTCTAAATTTCAATATTCATGAAAATTCGTTAGAGTAAGAATATTAAACAAAATTTATATGCAATATATGAATTTTTATTACACACCCTTATAGACCTCTTCACTGCAGTGTTGTTTTGTTTTGACAGTGCTTGTTGTGAGCAACATATCCATTGGATTTTCATGCATACAGTAGGCGACAGTAACTGTTTTGAAATAAAATGAATCTCGTGAAGTGGGTTTCAAATGCATTTGTGCATCTTTCTAGTTTAAATGATCATTTTATCTAAATCATGCTTAAAATATACTTATCTTCAAAGAGAAAATTATACATTCGAAGAATTCAAAAATAGTCCAAAATATAAAGTTTTAAAATATCTTGAAACTCAAAAATATATTAAAATTTAACTTAATAATTAGGATTAAAACTAAAATTAAAATAAATTGAAAATCTACTTTTTTAATATGCTATAATTTTTTGTTTCTAAAAAGTGCTGAAATATATCCTGAAATTTCGAAATTATTTGTTTGAAGAACGGTGCGCAGTAGAAAAAAACTGGGAATGCAGTTAGAATTAGTATTATTAAATTATATAAAAATGATATAAAGACTGCTTATAGAAAATATCGTCTTGCGTTGTATTATCATTAAAATGTAAAAAATTCTAACTCTACTAATGTAACAAATTTTTCTTTTATACCCTAAAAAAAACATTAAAAACATATCAAACCAAAGAATTCTATCAAAAATTATAATTTTTATTTCAACATTTTAGTCATAAAGTGTATTTCATAAATGTTCCATATTTTATATTTATTTTATGTACTCCCCAATCAACTCTGAAAAATGTTCCAAAGATTAAACTCATTTCCAGTTTTAACTACAGCTCTGTGACATTATTTTATACTCGTTAATTCCCAAACAGGCTCTAAATTGAACCTTGTAACCCTTGTAACCCTTGCAACCCTCATTAAAACGGTCCCTTACGTTGATAGAGAATGCTACAAAATGTGATAAGCCACAAATTAAGTGTATCCTACCAATTCAGCTAAAATTTTGTAGCACCCAAAAAACTATCGATATAAATAAATTTACAAATTAATGACTTGCCATAAAATTTAAAGACAACTTTTGTCAAAATTGTTTATCTCAACAATAAGGATATAAGAGGCAACAAAAAACCAAACACGATATTTTGTTAACAATTACAACAACTACATGTGGCAGGCAACTCTCATAATCGCTGACAAAACTCAGTGACATCGACACATTTTAACAGCCTACTCCTGCTGCTTCGCATTTGAAAAATGATTGGAGCAACTCTTTCGAGTGCTTTTGATACTCCTGCCTGGTGGCGCACCGCCCACAAAAAAGCACTTAAAATGTTGTCGCAGCAGCAGCAGCGCAAATTACGTCGCTGCTGCACATGTGAAGACGTTGCCATCATAAACACCCTGTAGTTGATGTCATTTCATTAAAATTGTCAAAGTTATGCTTTGATGACGCCGTCGAGGTTGTCATCGTCGTCGTCTGTGTCGTTGGTATCATCGACGTTGTCTCATTGACTCAAGATGAAAAGCGAAAATTTCATTCGATAAAGTAACCTGGTATTAAAGGGTTACCACCTGGCGCAAGTTTCCGCTATACGTCGATGTATAAAAACCGCATTTAGCACCATAGGTTTGACACGTTTGAGGGCGGCCGCGTACGGTGGAAAAAATTATGACTTTTTTTTAGAAAATTTATGTTTTTATTATAAAATTTATATTCAGGAAATAAAGGACACACTGTGAAAAATCTATAATAATTTTACAACAAATTTAATGATTCTTCAAAGATAAGATAAAAAATGTACCCCACATATAAAAAAAATATATTAGATCATAGTTTTTTAAGTCTAGTTTTTAAAAATAATTTAATAATTATTATCATATTTTGTAAAATTCCATTTCAAAAACCACAATTTTAAAATTTTACATATTGTTGACTACAAAGGAAAGATGTTGAAATATTAATAAATCTAGATTTAGAACATTGTCAAAATTTTCGATTTTCTGGAACAGTCAAAACTAAAAAAAAAAACCAACCCCATGTTCCGAATAGACAAAAAAACGGCTGAACCGAATTGAATAACATTTTTACACAATATGTATGTTGGATCTGTGCAGAGTATAGGCTATATCTTGGTGAGATTGATGGATTGGACGTTGCACCTGCCATATAACCCAAAAATTAAAAACACATTATATAAGCAATTGGGATAGCAATTTTAATGAAATTTTGGTCAGCGTTATATTTATCCATTCTAAACGGTCTCGCCGAATGTGAACGGGATCGGACCACTAGACGTGTCATCCTCCATAGAAGGCGCATTTTTAAGATGGTGTATGTCAAACGTTTTTATAGTGAGAGTTATTATAGTATTTCACACTAACCACTCCAAATTCGTTAAATTCATCACATCGAATTTCACCACACCGTAACTCACCACACCGAAACTCACCACACCAAAATTCACCACACCAAAACTCACCACACCGAAACTCACCATATCAAAAGTCAACACACTAAAACTACCGTACTAAAACTCATCTCACTAAAACTTCTACTTGGAAAACTCTACGGTTGAAAAATTATATGGGGAAGAATTCTACCTGAAGTAATTCTACTCTCTTCCCTCCTCTTCTCTTTTTATCGCTCCTTCGCAGCTCGCGTAGCTACTGACTGCAGAGTGGATTTGTACGCAGCGTCTTTCTCTGCAGTGGCCGCGCGACACTCTGATTCCTCAGGGGGCGTTGGAATCCAAGCACCTCTTCGGCAGCCGTACGCATAGAGCAGGAGATATGATTCCACTGCGCGCTTATATCATCGAGAGGAGGAGTGCTTTGTCTAAACAGGTGTGAGAGTCGAGTGGAAAAGGCTTGCGTTGTCTGTTGTGATTGCAGTTTTCCGACGTCTAGCTTTCTCTGCGTTTGGTTCCGTACGTTCTTCGCAGCGCCTAAGCGTGTGCGGACCTTGGCTGCTACAAGGTAATGATCCGAGTCCATATTGGCACCACGGATAGTGCGTACGTCCATCACGCTGGAAGCGTGCCTTCCGTCAATCACAACGTGATCAATTTGGTTTCGAGTTTTCTAATCGGGCGACAATCATGTGGCCTTGTGAATATCGAAATGTTCGAATCTAGTGGTACTAACTACCATGTTTCGTGCTGCGGCGAAGTCGATTAGCCTCTTTCCGTTATCGGAAGTGTTGGCATGGAGGCTAAATTTTCCGATTTTGGGACAATAGATGGCTTCTCTGCCCACCTTGGCGTTAAAATCGCCTAGCACGATTTTGATATCGAGGCGAGGGCAGCGCTCGTATGCGTTGTCTAGGCGCTCGTTGAAGCGCTCTTTTGTCTCGTCATCTTTCTCGTTTGTCGGAGCGATATGGAAATATTTAGCCTTGATGCGGATTGTTGCCAGCCTTTCGTCCACGGGCGTGAACCTAGAGACAAGGTGGCGGAGTCTCTTGCCGATTACAAATCCACATCCAAATTCGTGTCCTCCGCATGGCAGCTGTAGTAGATATCACAGGACGCTTGTTTCGAACAGCCCTGTCCCGTCCATCGCATCTGCTGGATAGCGGTGATGTCAGCCTTATATTTTTTTCGAGGACATCTGCCAGCTGGATAGAGGCACCTTGCCTATAAAGGGTATAAAGGGTCCGGATAGTGATCTCATTAGTTTTAATTCGTGTCGAAAGAAGCGGCCAAGTGCCTCGGTTTTTTAAAACGGTGTAAAACATACTTCACTCCTGCTGACTTACGCACTGTCTACACTACTTATATTCGGCCTAAAATGGAATTCAATTCGCACATTTGGGCAGGGGCTTCAAAATCCTCCTTGGAGTTCCTGGACGGAATACAACAACGTGCGATATATTCAATAGGGGATGAAAATATTTCATCGTCTATTGGTTCTCTTGAGCACCGAAGGACCGTTGGGTGTGTAAGCCTGTTCTATAGGTATTACAACGGTAAGTGTTCGAGGGATTCCACCAGATCGTGTGTTCTCTCGTTCTACTCGGGCATCACAGCAAGCCCACCGCTTCGTAGTCCACTCGGCTCCCAACAGAACCACGCATTATAGAGAGATACGTTTGTGGAACAATCTCCCTGCGTCCGTTTTTACGACATTTTAGATATTGGCAAGTTCAAAACAAATATTCACCGACACTACTCTATCTTTCACCCCTATATATATCTATATATATATATATATATATATATATATATATATATATATATATATATATATATATGTATATATATATATATATATATATATATATATATATATATATATATATATATATCATAATTCATCAAAAAATCAATTTCGAAAAAATGTGGACTTAAACTTTTTTTGCACCAAACCCTTCAATTATCTTTGAGAAAGGTATGCATTATGTAAACGAAAAGAGGTATGAGAACTCGAGTTCTCCAACATTGTTTTATGATGCTGTCGCTAATGTTAGTAAAAAGTCGAAGAAGTTCATTCTGAAGTGGGTTTAGCAATATTTAGCAATGATTCATGATTATCTAAAATAATGCAAAAACTAATTTGTCGGATCTTGAATATAATGAAAAATTTAAAATACAATTAATGAAAAATTACTGAATTTCGTTCATACATTTTAAAATTTACTCTATAAGTAGTTCGTCTAAAGTTGGAAATTTTCAATTTTTTATTGTTTACAAAATGAAATATTTAGCAGACTTTTGTCTCAAAATAGTCAAATAATAGAAAAAAAAAGTGAGTATGGTAAAAAAATTAAGTATCGCCATATAATCAGACAATGACTAAATAACTTTATAAATTTTCGAATGTTCTCCAAAATATTTTATGATTTGTTTTAATTCAAAATATTTTAAACACTTTTAATTAAAATATTGCTATGCATTTCTTCAGAACCGCTGATTAAGTTTTTTAATATGTTTATAAATGTGCCTTGATATTTTCTTGATTTGTTAAAACAAAAATTAATGAATTCATGCAATATACATAGAAGTTATATCATTTTGTTCAAAACAACTGATTTTTTGTACACCGTGCGGAATCTGCAACACCTACGTATTTCATTTGCTTAACGGCAGAAGACACTTTAAAGGCAACAACACGATTTTTCGTAACCTACATTAAGCCTTCCACAGTGCCAATATCTATCAAAAGAAAAAAAAAAACATTGAGACACATTTTACAGTATTGCTTGGTGTAGTAGTTCAGGGCAAAGATGGAAAAGGTGGCCGCTAATTGTAGAGATTCTTTGTGGGTTGGAGATGCGACGGAAAGATTGTTCCAACATTATTAAGTGCCCTCTTAGTGCTGGAGAAAGTTAGAAGTTTTTAGTCGAAAAATAAGATCGTTAAAATTGACTTTTAATTTCTTTGCCTACAGAGGATCCAATATTCAACTATTTTCGCTCGTATGCGACCTAACGATGTCAACGATAGTTGGAATTTGGATTCTCGATAGAATCGAGTATCAAAAATTTAGATTTTTTTTCAACAGAGGACGTTGTTCCTATAATTCACCATTTATGTTTTAATTAGCTAAACTGATAACTGCGAAGATTGGAATTTATATTCTTTATTGCATGAAAATATGGAGCATAATCTATCGTAGACAAATATTAAAACTTTTGCAACGGTTAAATCGGATTATGTTCGATATTCGATTCTGTCAGCACTGAAAATTTTAAATTTTGTAGTCATTTTTTAGAACAAAAATAGTTCAAAATTTATATATATTTTTTTTGAATTTTTAACTATTTTTGTTCTAATTAGGATCTCTGATGAATGCGCAAGTTGTAATTTGGAATCTTTGTAGAATGATGTATGGATCATAACATGTTCCAGTCAACAATTCATATTTCATGCAACAGATGAAATTTCGAATCTCGATAGAATGGAGCGTGTAACATAATCTGAGGTACAGGGTTTTTTAAAAGGGACGCTACAAAAGTAGAGCGACAGTGACAGCAAACAACGCCATATTTCTTGCTGCTCTTTTGACATTTCTCTTCACTAAGGTTAGCCATTTCATGATGGAAAGATATACGAGCCAACAACGAGTCGAAATTATTAAAATTTACTACCGAAATTCGGAGTCAGTGGCCTCAACATTAAGAGCGCTACGTCCAATCTATGGTCGTCATAATCGTCCTAGCAGATCAACAATTTGAGCGTCTAGTGGAAAAATTTGAATCCACAGGCACAGTACAAAATGTTCCCGTGCCAGCGAGACAAAGAAGTGCCCGTAGTGTCGAGGATATTGCTACCGCTGAGGCTTCAGTTGAAGAAAGCCCAAATGTGTCTCTCACACGTCGTTCTCAAGCGTTGGGCATCATTGTGACGTCCTTGTGGCGAATTTTGCGAAAAGATCTTGGCCTACATCCTTACAAAATAAAACTGACGCAAGCACTGAAGCCGCTTGACCACCAGAAGCTTCGTATGTTCGTGAATTGGGCTGAGCAACAACTTGAAAATGATTCGGATTTTCATCGAAAAATCATCTTTAGCGATGAGGCTCATTTCTGGCTGAATGGCTTCGTCAATAAACAAAATATGCGTTATTGGTCAGACAGCAATCCACACGTACTCCATGAGTCATCATTGCATCCCGAAAAAATTACGGTTTGGTGCGGTTTATGGACCGTACTTCTTCCGTGATGATCAAGACCGGCACGTTACTGTGAATGGGAATCGCTACCGTTCAATGATAACCGAATATTTTTCGCCCCAATTGGATGATATGGACTTGGAGGACATGTGGTTCCAACAGGATGGCGCCACAAGCCACACAGCGAATGCCACAATCAATTTATTGGAAACCAAGTTTGGAGAAATTGTTATCTCACGAAATGGTCCAGTCGATTGGCCGCCTCGGTCGTGCGATTAGACTATTTCCTGTCGGGCTATGTCAAGTCTATGGTCTATGCCAACGATTGATGAACTTCGTACGAATATCGAACGTAAAATTGCAGCAATATCAGCCGATTTATGCTTGAAAACCGTCGAAAATTGGGTTCAGCGTCTGGACTTCTGCAAGCGTGCCCGTGGTGGCCATGCAAAAGAAATCGAGTTCCATACATAATGGCATCGAACGTACTTTTACAGGAATAAAGAATTTCATTGATATCTGAAACCGTTTTTGTTTTATAGCGCTCTTATTGAAAAACCCTTTAGTTACAAATTTAGATTTTTATGCAAAACAAAGCGCTGTTCAAATTTTGAATTACATATTTTTGTTCTAATAATGGACTGCAAAAGTTGGAATTTTCGAGTATTGAAGATAATCTATTTCAGTCAAAAATTAAGATTTCTTGCACAAGATGGAATTTACAATCTTTAAAGAATGGAGTATGGTTTATAATCTGGCATATATTTTGGCATTGATTTTAGGGCGCTTACTGGATCTAATTAAGTCTAACGAATTCGGAATCTCAATAGAATCGAGTATTAAATCAGTTTTTAACATTTAACTAAAATTTTAACATTTCAATTTTAAAAATCGTACATATGCATTTTATTTAATACCTATATAAAATCGTATTATCCGAGTATTAACTTTGATTTCCATTTCTTCAAATTACATTTTAAAGATATTTATCTAGGGCTTTGTATAAAATAGGCGAGCATCTTATCTGAATACAATAAACTACATTCAACATATTCACGATCCGATTACTTTTATGCACTAAAAACACCACAACATCTACATTGAAATCATCCCTCGTCCCCCTGTAAAAAGGGTTAAAATGCTCTCGTTGAGTTGCTACATCTTCAGACTCACTCACATCACAAAACCAACCTTGGAGTGCGCCCAAAAAAAACCCTTAAATTAATTTAGGAATTTCTTTATTGAAACCTCTACGCTGTGTTCACACTACGCCCAACAAAACCAGGACCTGTCGCCATTGTCATAGGCAAATTGTGTTGCCTATGATATTCTCGAAATTGTGGCAAATCGAAATAATTTGGTTGGGCAATTTGTAGGCAACGCTTGGGTTGGTTTTGTTGGTTTGGTTCGGGGTCAGAGCCCGAGTCTCAATGAGGTGTCAAAAGTCTTCGAAGAGCAAATCTCTTAAAATCTATTGAACCAACGAAGCACTTAAATTTATTAGGTTTGTGGCCGTTTGTTGAGTGCAAAATCATTTGTGAAATTTATTTAAACTGATGAAATCACGTTGACGCTTTTGATATTCTAAAGTAAATGAAAGGCTTTTTTATTTTATTTTATTTTTATGATATATTATTTGAATATGTTGATGATATACACGATTTGTCTAAATTCATTTTTCTTTTCCAGCTAACTTGATGCTATAATTGATATTATTTTGTTATTTTATTTCAAAAAATAAAATAACAAAATAATAAAATAATGAAATAACAAAATAATAAAATAATAAAATAATAAAATAATAAAATAATAAAATAATAAAATAATAAAATAATAAAATAATAAAATAATAAAATAATAAAATAATAAAATAATAAAATAATAAAATAATAAAATAATAAAATAATAAAATAATAAAATAATAAAATAATAAAATAATAAAATAATAAAATAATAAAATAATAAAATAATAAAATAATAAAATAATAAAATAATAAAATAATAAAATAATAAAATAATAAAATAATAAAATAATAAAATAATAAAATAATAAAATAATAAAATAATAAAATAATAAAATAATAAAATAATAAAATAATAAAATAATAAAATAATAAAATAATAAAATAATAAAATAATAAAATAATAAAATAATAAAATAATAAAATAATAAAATAATAAAATAATAAAATAATAAAATAATAAAATAATAAAATAATAAAATAATAAAATAATAAAATAATAAAATAATAAAATAATAAAATAATAAAATAATAAAATAATAAAATAATAAAATAATAAAATAATAAAATAATAAAATAATAAAATAATAAAATAATAAAATAATAAAATAATAAAATAATAAAATAATAAAATAATAAAATAATAAAATAATAAAATAATAAAATAATAAAATAATAAAATAATAAAATAATAAAATAATAAAATAATAAAATAATAAAATAATAAAATAATAAAATAATAAAATAATAAAATAATAAAATAATAAAATAATAAAATAATAAAATAATAAAATAATAAAATAATAAAATAATAAAATAATAAAATAATAAAATAATAAAATAATAAAATAATAAAATAATAAAATAATAAAATAATAAAATAATAAAATAATAAAATAATAAAATAATAAAATAATAAAATAATAAAATAATAAAATAATAAAATAATAAAATAATAAAATAATAAAATAATAAAATAATAAAATAATAAAATAATAAAATAATAAAATAATAAAATAATAAAATAATAAAATAATAAAATAATAAAATAATAAAATAATAAAATAATAAAATAATAAAATAATAAAATAATAAAATAATAAAATAATAAAATAATAAAATAATAAAATAATAAAATAATAAAATAATAAAATAATAAAATAATAAAATAATAAAATAATAAAATAATAAAATAATAAAATAATAAAATAATAAAATAATAAAATAATAAAATAATAAAATAATAAAATAATAAAATAATAAAATAATAAAATAATAAAATAATAAAATAATAAAATAATAAAATAATAAAATAATAAAATAATAAAATAATAAAATAATAAAATAATAAAATAATAAAATAATAAAATAATAAAATAATAAAATAATAAAATAATAAAATAATAAAATAATAAAATAATAAAATAATAAAATAATAAAATAATAAAATAATAAAATAATAAAATAATAAAATAATAAAATAATAAAATAATAAAATAATAAAATAATAAAATAATAAAATAATAAAATAATAAAATAATAAAATAATAAAATAATAAAATAATAAAATAATAAAATAATAAAATAATAAAATAATAAAATAATAAAATAATAAAATAATAAAATAATAAAATAATAAAATAATAAAATAATAAAATAATAAAATAATAAAATAATAAAATAATAAAATAATAAAATAATAAAATAATAAAATAATAAAATAATAAAGTAATAAAGTAATAAAATAATAAATTATAAAAAAGTATTATAAAAATGAAATAAATCAAAAATAATTAAAATTGATTCAAACATATTAATTCAATAAATTAAAATAAATTCAAATAAATTAGAAGAAATTAAAATAAAATAAATAAATAAATTAAAATAAAATAAATTAAATTAAATTAAATTAAATTAAAATAAATTAAAATAAATTAAAATAAATTAAAATAAATTAAAATAAATTAAAATAAATTAAAATAAATTAAAATAAATTAAAATAAATTAAAACAAATTAAAATAAATTAAAATAAATTAAAATAAATTAAAATAAATTAAAATAAATTAAAATAATTTAAAATAATTTAAAATGAATTAAAATAAATTAAAATAAATTAAAATAAATTAAAATAAATTAAAATAAATTAAAATAAATTAAAATAAATTAAAATAAATTAAAATAAATTAAAATAAATTAAAATAAATTAAAATAAATTAAAATAAATTAAAATAAAATAAAATAAATTAAAATAATTTAAAATAAATTAAAATAAATTAAAATAAATTAAAATAAATTAAAATAAATTAAAATAAATTAAAATAAATTAAAATAAATTAAAATAAATTAAAATAAATTAAAATAAATTAAAATAAATTAAAATAAATTAAAATAAATTAAAATAAATTAAAATAATTTAAAATAATTTAAAATGAATTAAAATAAATTAAAATAAATAAAAATAAATTAAAATAAATTAAAATAAATTAAAATAAATTAAAATAAATTAAAATAAATTAAAATAAATTAAAATGAACTAAAATTAATTAAAATTAAAAAAAAAACTTATAAAAAATGGAAAGAAATTTAAATAGCTTTACATAAATACAAAAATTGTAAAATAAATTAAAATGTAATAAAATAATTCAAATAAAATTAAAATAAAAGTAAGTAGAAGTTTGTAAGTAGAAATACACATATGCAATAAAATATTATGAAATAAAAAATATTATAATATTTATAATTATCTTTTACAAAATCCACAAAAAAAAATTATATATTTCAAAATTACTTTTCTATCTCTTACAAAGTCCAATCTACCAAAAAGACACATCCCTAACACAGCACAACATGTTGCCCACACACACAGTGTTGCCAACAACATGTGTCCAACAATGCACCTCAACAAACGAGTACAGCGCCACGAATACGTCGAATGTAGCGAACGAAATTAAACGAACGAACGGGCGTCGCACAATCTCGTGTCGTGTTTCGACCAATTCAAGGCACTCGTGTCGCAACGACTTCGTGGAGCCAAAGCACCGAGCGATTAGTCGACAGCATTCAGTACTCGTGCAACCACTTAACGCATCGGCATTGCTTTTCGTGCGCTCCGCTGCGTGAAATAAAATAAACCAAAATAAACACAGAAAAAATAGAATAAAATACAAAATAACCGAAAATAAATTATTCATAAAAAGAAGAAGAAGAGGAGAAACGAGACAAATAAACAAGAACAACGAATAAATAAATATTTATTTAATTGCTGGCGGACTGCTGACTGACTGCAGGCGGCACGAACACAAGTTGTAAAAATAATAAATAAAATAATAATAAATAAATAAAAGCGCAGCGCAACTCAAGTGCAGTGAATACTGTTACAATATCCGCTTCCGGTTGCAGCGCACATCCGTCGCAACAACAGCAGTAGTAGCAGTGTGCGTGTCTGTCCATCTGTGTGTGTGTGTGCGTGTGTGCATTAAATGCATGTGTGTCTCTGTGTTGATCCTGCTCGAAACATAAAGTTTATCGTTGGCCGTTAAATAAACGTAAAACGTTCGCTGTTGCATACCAAAATCCCATACAACAGAACAAAAAGTGCAAAGGAGAGAAAAATCGAAAAATGTCCTTTTTCGTCCTGCTGTTGCACGCGTGATTTATGTTTTATTAATTTTGCCTAAAGTGATTTATTAGCTCCGCTGCCCTGCAAGCGAAAAACGAAAAATTTTAATTTCTTACGTGGTGTTGCCAAGAATGTCCTTGCTTCATTTAATTATGCAGTGTCCTTAATCAGCAACAAAAGCAGCAGCAACAACAGCTGCAAAGGAACGACAACGGTTTCAACAAAAACGAGAAACTTTAAACAACCGGATTAGCGCAGTCAACGTGCTTTGCTTTGCTGCAGCTCCTGCGAAAGGATTCAAGGATTCTAGCTGCTTGCTGTGTGCGTAGCATAAAACAAACTAAACAAAAAAAACATCAAAAAAACAGCAACATCATCAACTTGCAAATTAATTAATGTAGCATCTCTCTCAGCGCATCAAACTCAGGTAACTAAATATCACTTTAATTGCTTTCTTCAGCGATAAATTTTCAAAGTATCCTCCTCAGTGGGGAAAGCGAGAAGGTGGCTAAATGAGCTGCTGCCACTTGGCAGCGCATAAATCATTCCAAAGCCAACAACGCTTACAGCTGACTTTCACGAGTCGAGTTTAAAGTTTTAAATGCACAGATTATGTTTGTTTTTTTCATATCTCTTTTTTAAACGTTGCGCGAAATATTGCTGCTGCATTGTACCAGTTAAAGGATGTGCAAAGACTGTTGTAAAGAATGAGGATAAAAGTGTGCCGCAATTGGCCATGAAAGTAGCCGGCTAAATATAAATATTTTTTTGACGTTGATGAAGATTTATGTGCATTAATCGAATATTAATTAAGCAGCATAAATTTCAACGTAAAATACAAAAAAAATGCAATAAATAATTTTTTAGTCATAGTTAGTTAAAATAAGGCTTTGCAAAATGCATTAATTGTCTCAAACGATTTTATTTTTTATTTTATACAACTAAAAAAATACTGAATAAAAAATAAAAAAACAGTCTTATAAATAAATAAATTCAAGAGCATATGTATTTGTTTTTACTACATTTTGTAGTTGATTGGAAAATGTATTAATTTTCTTAATTGATTTTTTTTATTTTATACAACTATAAAAAAAGAGTGTATACTGCATATGTATTTGTTTTTACTACATTATGTAGTCGGAATTTAAGTGAAAAATAACTATATAAAAGAACAGCATTTTTTGTACAAAATTTTACTCAATTTTTTTCACAAATATTAACATTTTGTATTTATTAAAGCATCCAGAAATATGTAGCATAATAATAACACCTACATTTAATTTAACTACAATATGTATTTATTTAAATAGATTTTAAAATTGCTGCATGAAACATAAACTTTGTAAAACTAGTGATTTGTGTAAATTTTTGATTTTGGCCTAACCAATAAAGCTTAACCAATAAACGAAATAAAGTCGATTTTAAACAAATTTTTTGACAAATACATATAGGAGAAAATTGTCAAAAATCTGTTATTATTGGACTTTATTTCGTTTATTCGTGATGGTGTTTAATAAAAAAGGAATACAAGAATCTGCCCAGAAAATCTACCCAGAAAGCTAATGGCTTGGCTGCCTCTGAAACAGCTCTACGATCTGTCACTCAATGCATTCCCAGTCTGCCATGTCTCGGAGACCTTCGATGCCTCGAAGCTTTCTCGAATAACTTCGATGAAAAAGTTCGATCTCGTTGCATTCTCGATTCTAATTTATAAAAATGTACATTCAAATTCTTTGACAAGATACGATATTTAAAGATTTATCAAATCGATATCGCAATATTTTTCGCAGCAATCTCGAACTTTGATCATTTTTTTTATCGATATCGTTCCGATTTCGAAAAATGTCTCGTATAGAAAAAACTCCGACAAAATGTTTCGATATCTACCTACCATCTAGGTCCAATTTGACGCTCGATATCGTTACGAGAACGTCTCCGATGTCGTGTGATTTCTCCATCGATACGATATCGATACGAATGGCATACTGGGTTTTCCCAATTGTTCGTTGTTTAATTTTTTGGTACAAAAAAAAACGCCAAATTGGTACCAAGCTGACCTTGATCACGCCAAGACAATTTCTTGAAATTATCAACAGAGGTTAAAAAATATTTTTGAAATCTGTTGATCATTTTTTAATACATTGTGTAGTAAAATCAAGTCAAATAAATACAAATTTTCTTAAAAAGTAAAAAAAAGCTATAGAACTACATTTCGTCAAAACAAATACTAAAATCTATTAAATTTTCTTACATACCATTTTTCACAGTACAATAAATAGAATATGTCTTAGTGCGTTGGATCTTAGTAGATATTCCAACAAAAAAAGAACACATTTTTCAAAAATTAAATAATGATGCCAATTGATACGTTCTTTGAAAACAAACAATTAATTGCTTTACAGTACTATTTTATTTCGTACCAATAAAATTTTATGGCAAAAAAACGAAAAAATTCGCCCTTTTGGCATGAGAAGATTTTCAATTTTTGCTATTTGCAAGCGATAATTTTTCATGGGTACAAGATCAAATAGTATTGCATTAATTGTTTGCTTTTAAAGCACCTATAAATTGACATCATTATTTAAATTTTTTATTTTCTTATTTGCAAAAATATTTTCAGATAATTATTTTTCAAATAATAATGCCATTCGATGGGTACTTTAAAGTACAACAATTAATGCCTATACATTACTATTTGATCTTGTACCCGTAAAAAGTTATGGTAAAAAAATACAAAAATATTGGCGTTTTGGTCGGGATAAATCCACATAAAATCCGTATTTATAACTCATTCAGTTGTTCAAATCAAAATATATTTTAAATACATTATAATAATTGTTGAATAAACCAAAATAACAAATATAATTGAAAAAATAATTATTTTTGCTACTTTTTAAAACAATTCAAACTTTATAATTTGATTTTCGAACATTTTTAAAAATGCACATTCGCCCCTTTGTCATGTCAGTGACGATATGAAGTTCAAACTTAGATTTGCTCTCCCTCTTAATAAATTCAATCAATTAATTCAATAATATTCATGAGCAATTAAAATTTATTGGGTAGTCTGTGGTGAAGTAGTATATTTTCATTTTCATCCAAAAAAGTACATTTGAATATTTTTTTTTTAATTATTTCGAAGGGTCTATTCTATAGACTGATTCATGATCTATCTTTTTGTATTATTAGAATACTAAGGACTGCGTCGAAAAAAATTGTCCGCTACAAAAATGAAAAAATCTAAAAATCTAGTAATCGAATTTTCATAGAATAAAATATTTTATTTTGCAAATTATTTTTAGATTTAAAAAAAAAATATAAAAAACCAGAAATTAATATTTTTTTAATAAAAAGTTTTAATTTTTCCGGATGTTGTTTTCCATTAATGTTGTAATGGTAGTGTCCGACAGCCTCACAGC
This sequence comes from Dryomyza anilis, assembly GCA_951804985.1. NCBI lineage: Eukaryota > Metazoa > Arthropoda > Insecta > Diptera > Dryomyzidae > Dryomyza > Dryomyza anilis. The sequence goes on along the minus strand of OX638130.1, from coordinate 121,187,200 downwards.
TGCTGAAGACCACTTTCTTTTAAAGTCTTGAAGGTCTTTGGCCACTTTTTTTGTTGTATTCATCTCCCTTTTTACTAAAGCCCAGTATCTCTCAATCGGCCTGAGTTCTGGACAGTTTGGTGGATTGGCTTCTCTAGGCACCAAAATCACTGCATTTCGTTGGATCCACTCTAAGGCCGTTTTGCTGTAGTGACATGAAGCGAGGTCAGGCCAAAAAAATGTGGACACTTCATGTTGGCGGAAAAATGGAAGCAATCTCTTTTGCAGGCATTGCTTCACATATATTTCGCTATTAATTGACCCGATGTCACGAATGAGCTGCTCCTTTTTCCACAACTGCAAATTGCCTGCCAAACAGGAAATTTCTTTGGGAATTTTGTCATTTTTTTTGATTTGAATTTTTCAGCGACATTTCCTCGAAAATCGGCTGTATAAAATTCCTGTCCAGGTAGTTGAGAAAAGTCCGCTAAAACATAAGTTTCGTCGTCCATTATGCAGCAATCGAATTTTAAAAAAAAATCTTGGTTCAGCTTTTTAGCTCGTTGTTTTGCGTTTTCATTCTTGACGGCATTTCTATCCGGAACTTTTTGGACCTTGTACGTCTTCAGCCCAGCTTCTTTCTTAGTCCTGCGCACGAAAGATTCTGAGCAATCCGCCTTTCTCGCCAATTTCCTTATTGATATGCTTGGATCATTCTTTAAAATATTCACAACCTTCTTCGACTTTTCACGATCATGTGGGCCTTTTTTTTACCAGAACCTTTCTTCCGATCAATACTCAGGTCTTCCTTAAAGCGGTTGATAACGCGAGAAATGGTCTTAGGGTTAGCCCCTACCTTCTTGGCAATTTTTTTAAAAGATCAACTAGGTTGTTTTTGAAAAATTTAAACTATATTTTATCGCACTTCCACTTCGTTTGCCATTTTCGCGTTAAATAAATTTTGTATTGACTATAACTGACACAAATTATTTTCTGGCATTTAATTCAGAGCTACTATGATTCATTTTTTTTTTAATTTAAATCTTGCAATAGCACATTATGGGAAGATATGTAACGGACAATTTTATTCGACGCAGTCCTTAGTTATATGCCTTTTAATTGATTTTTAAGCGATTTCGGACTTGTTGTAAAATGTTGTGCTAAAGTGGGAAACTTCAAAATTTTTAACAAAATGCTATTTTAGTCTTTCTCTTTTGTATTTTGTTCTTTTCAAAACAAAATCAAATATATTAAGGATAAAAAATGTTAATGTGATAATTAAATAATATTGGTAATGAAAGAAAGAATTAGAAGAAAAAAAGTTAAAATTTAATTATGTTAGTTATCATTTCTTTTTGGACACGATTGAAATTTTTTCTTATCTAATCCAATAATCTAATTCATATAACCTAAAAATTATAACAAACATTGCTTTAATTACATTTCCCACTTTACACCCCAATTTGAACAATTTGAACATTGTTCAAAAAATTGGTCTCTTTCACTTTGAACACCAAGCGCGATGCACGCACAATAAATCGTACCCTTAAAGGATAAATCCTAATTCCTTGCGTTTTATTTATCTCCTATTTCTATTTCATATACGCCTACGAGCAACGATTTCTTCGAGGAAATAAAAATCCGTATCCTATACGAGCTTTGAAAGTCCATATCAAGTTTAGCAGATTTACAAACATAACTTATCACCATTTAAGCAATGTTAAATTTTTTGAAAACCCTTTCGTATTTCAAAAGATATACAACATCCGTTCATTTTAAATATAACTTCCTAATTAAAAACGAGAAAATTTACACTTTTTGAAAGCAAGAAACATCACTCTAAAAAAAACATTCAAAAACATTTTATTTTCACTTGTTCTCGAAATGCAATAAAAAAGATAATAACCATGGCACAGTGGTCGCTGCCATAGGCCAAAAATAAAAAATCGAAGTCTAAAGTTTAGATCCAAATGTGTCATAACTACCTGCAATAAAAACAAGGTTTTCAAAAGTAAAGTTGATTTTGTTTCATTCCAACCGTACCCTTTAAGAATAGCTTCTAAAGTGATCGGATGTAATTTGTCTGTGCTTTCAGTGTGACCAGCTAAATAGTGAAGCGTAATTTTAAAAAAATAAAAATAATAAAAAGAAAGTGTTTATTGGTATAATTCAAAATGAATATTGAAAAGCATGGTATTAGCTTTATTTTTAAATAAGTTTAATGTTCTTAACTAATTGTGTGATTTTTATAAAATTAATGTTGTCCCAGTACCATTGTTGGAGTTTAATCGTCCGTATAATAAAATTTCAGTTGTTCACCCCCAATGGGATATATATGGGCCATTCCACACCAAATCGAGCAGCGGTTGGAACTCACCTACTTCGATTTCAATGAAATTTTGGAAACTGATAAAGGGTATCGAGACATGCATTTTATTTTTTCCGACCACTACTTCCAGAGATACAGTGGCTCAAAGTTGGAAAAAAAGTGCCAAAAATCACTTTTGTACTGTTGTTCATATTTAAATATCTCTTGACCTAGAAATGCTAGAAACTCCGTTAATAGCTCGTTTTAAAGCTAATAGAATAAGCTTTTAGAAAAATTAAGTTGTAATTTCCAAACGGTAACATGTGGCCCGTGGTCATTATCAGTGGTTTTTGATTTGCTTGATTAAGTTTGATATATATGGTTTTAATTTCTTTTTTATAAATTTTTTGTTGTTATTTTTTTTCATAGTTTTTTTCTTATTTTGTAAATCGAAACGAAATTAATAACTTTTTAGGTTTTAAATAAAAAAAATTCTAAATTTTTTTTTTGTTGCTTTACAGGGGGAAGGAAGTGGGTGGGGAGTGTTACCAGCACGCCTATTTTATCACTAAATAATTCTAACATTTTAATGAAGTCGTGACCAAAGTTTAACGTTGAGATAAAAGTATTTTTGACCGCTCACTGCATAGAAGGCCGACCACTGTGCATGGATGGAAAAGTTAATGCCATATTAAGAAGCAACTTGACAATTGTTTTAATTTTTCTAAGTGCAAAAACACGTCAAAAATTACAATTTCCCACATTACATCATGTCCCACTTTACCCCAGGTTCTCCTATAGAACACCGTCCAACAGTGCATATTACACATGAACCAAATAATATATGTCTGAAATTAGAATAGAAATGAAATTAAGCAGCGTTCACAGTTTTTTATTTCGTGATCCTGTCATCTTTTAAAAAGACTTCAAATTTTCAAAGGCTAATAATTTTCGAAAAATTTATTTAAATACTTATACAAGTCCTACGATGCCGTAATTGGTGTCAAATGAAAGAGTTGAATCTTGGCATTTTTATGTATGGTTTTATTTTAGACCGTCAGGACGAAGTAATGTTAATAAAGTCCTTTTAAACATGTATCCTAGGCACACAGATAAATGAAAGTTTTTATGAAGCCTATAGCAAGTGGCGATGGTGGGTCAGTGTTTAGTGCACTGGTCTGCGAGCCAAAAGGTCCCGCAGCATAGGTTCAAATCTGCGCCATTGACAGCCAAGTGGAAGCGTCGGAAAAAAAAACAATTTCAATGGTTTGATGTTGCCGCCACGGTGATCGAATCAGCAATGATTCGAAATAGCTCGTAGTTCAACGCACTGAAAATCTGAGCAATCGATTGTATATTTTTAATATTTATATTAAATAATATTTTTTGATTTTTAACTTTTCTAACTTAACTTTTAACTTCGATACCATTCGTTTTGTTATTTTGGAAAAAGTGAAATTTTGTCCAACATTATTTAGTTTTCTGAGTAAAGTATTGAGCTGTAACAAAAAACAAATATGGCCCATTTGGATGTAACATTTTTATTAACTCAAGAACTATGCGCCGATGTTACTAAACTGCTCAAAACGGATATTATTTATCGCATAATACGTTGACTAATATTTAGTGAATTTACTTAGTTACTGCCTGCAAAAAACTATTTTCATTTGACGTGTAATTTTATTATAATATTTCACTAAATTTACAAAGAAAATTAGCTTTAAAACATGTTAAATCAAAACAAGTTTCATAATCTTCACACTTATTCCCGCTGCCGCGCTAATCGCGATTAAGAGCACTTCGTTATTTTATTTTTTTTGTTAAAACACAACACATCGCGACCACTTAAGTATCACGACAAATGTGCCAAACGAATTCATTGTCTAAAGTAGCCATTTGTCGGACAAGAATCAGAATATAAAAAGAATAAAAAGTATTAAAACAATAAAAATGAAACAAAAGAAGAGAGACTCAAGTGCTGTGATAAGCACAAAGTACAAATAAAAGAAAAATTGTTGCCACTTTAATGCCAGAGATTATGGCAGGCTTTAAAACAAACAATAACAAATGGTGGGCGGCCAGCCGGTATAGTTATTGCGCTTTGACACGCATATCCTTAAAATACACAGACACACACACACATGCACCAACTAACCAACCAACCAACAAGGATAATAAATGTGTTACACTTGAGTCACACGTGTAAAACGCGCACAATAAAGAAATTTATTAGTTTTTATTTTAGTGCTTATTGCGACGACGGCGACGGCCTTGTTGCTGCTTCTGCTGCTATTATTCAAAAGTTCAAAAACTGCATAAATAAGTTAAAAAGTTAACAACAACAAATACAACCAAACAACTTCGGTGCAAACAACAATAATTGTCGCTGCATTTGCCAAGTATTTATGGCTTTAAATGTTGCGTATACGTCATGTAGGGCAAAAAGTGATGAAAGTGAATTACACTACTCAGCATGATTTTCTGTTGGATATTGTATAAACCATTTTTAAATACTTCGAGGGTGCTCTTAAATACTGCATACTTAGTTTTGTTCTACTTATTTTCGTTGTTTAATAAAAAATAACAATTGAAATATCAATCTATTTTCAGTCACTTCTTAGCTTAAACAATTTTTAAATGCTTTAGAAAAGTATTTTTTTCAAAAATTTTAAACGCAGTTTTTCTTTGTATTGTCAAATTTTAATATAAAATTATATTACAATATTCTTTTGTGTTTTCAATATTTTTGTAACTGAACTTGAACAATTAAAAACTTTATAAAGTCGCGTAGTTTTTTATATATATATATATATTAGTTTTAAGCAAAAAATTATTGTTTAAATGTGGTTTTAAGTACATTTAGAATCGAGTAAATGGCGTACATATTCTGTGCGCTATATGCATAAATGTTATGTTACTCATACGTCAAGTGTTAGCTTTTTTTATCTACAGAACTTTACAATATTGATTAGAAAAATTTTCTATAAATAGTTTGTATAGAATTTGAGCGTAATTTTACTGAATACTCCAGCAGGTTATATTTTTAACAAAATTGCAAGTAAAATAAAAGGATATTTTTAGCCATTTCTAAGTTTAAAAAATTATAATACTTTAAAAATATAATTTTTCAAAAAAAAACTCAACAAAGTTTTCTGCCAAATATCATGTTAAATTTCAATATCAAGACTATTTACAAACTTCTTTTTATTGTCAAGTTATTTGTTTCTAAACATACCAAATTTTTAAAATGAAAGAAAAACCGTTTTATACAGTTGCCTCAAATTATATTTTATAATAATTAATACTCAAAATTAGCGGTTTATTTGTGCTTCTGAATACATTTAGAATCACTCAAATCGCTTAATTAATCTACGCTTGAAATGCAAAAACGTAATGTTACTTATACGTCAAATACTAGCATTTTAAAAAACACAAAATTTGCATACATTAGTTCCATATAATTCTATTAAATTTGTAACTTATTGCATACTTGTTATACATAATGATTATCAGAAAATTAGCATTGACATTTTAGCACTCATTGCATAACTTTTTGGAATAACAAGTTCTGGAACTTTACACAAGTTGTTTTTGTAAAAACTTCAAAAAGCAAAATTTTTTAAATAACCATTTCAAATATCAATTTTCAAATAAATGGCAATATTCCCTCTTTTTAAAATATTGGCATCTAAACTTGAAAAAAATAATATTTGAAACGAAAACGTTTTATAAGGTTTCATTAACTTTTTAATTATATAAATTTATACGAAAAATATGCTGTTTAATTTTAGTTTTAAATAACTGTAGAATCAAGTAAATCGCTTAAATAATATGCAACATGTTAGCATAAATATAACGTTACTCATACGTCAATTTCTAGCAAGTACATAAAAATTGCTATGCAATACGGGGAACAATTTTGCTATCTATCGCTTTTTTATAATGTTGATTCTTACTGTATACACAATTTTTTATTAGAACGTCACATTTCTAGAAATTAACCTGTAATCGAAATTTCGATAACTATTCAATCACTTTTTAGAATGATAGCTTAAGCTCGAATCACACTATTGACTAAATAACATCAATTTCAGTTTGAATCAATTCAAAAATTCATATATGTTGTTGATGCTCGAGTCGTCAACCAAAATTGACTCCATTTAGTTGATGCTTTTTCAAATTTGGCATTGAAACTGACACAAAAATAAAAATTTTAAATTTATACAAAATTGCGTTCACATTAAATTTTCCCTCATTTATTGATATTCGACAAAATTGTATTGATTGTTGATGATTTGCATCAATTGTGTGATTCTAGCATTACACAACTAGACATAGGTCTTTTTTCCAAAAAATTGAAATCAATTGAAATCACATATTGCAATTTGATTACAAGATATTTACATCTAAATATGAATATTTATAATGTAAATGGAAACGAAATTCGATTCGTCGGAAAAATTCCAGTGAAAGCATTTTTTTTTTTTTGAATTAAATAAAAATGACGACAAATTTAAATAATGTACAAGTTTTTTTTACAAAGAGAACAATTTACAATTTTAGAATAAATCTAAAAAAAAAAAACATAAAGGTATATCAAACATAAAAGAATTATTCAATCCATTTTGAGTTAAATTCCAAAATAAGTAGAAACAACATTGAGGTAGGGGTATATTTGTTGAAAGTAAAATTAAAATTTAAAGTAATATTTCATTTAAATTTATTGAAAAGCAATTTTTCTGTATTTATGTATTCTAAAAAGAATCTAAAAAATAACTAAAAATTTGAAACGCAAATTTCCATAAAACGTTAAGTGGAAATTTTAAAATCTTAGCATGCATTTAAAATTATTAATCTCAAATTATAATAAAATGATATATGAAATATCAATAGCTAATATTTTTACTCGTTTTCTAAAGTATTAAAATGGAAAATGTTACTCATACGTAGATGACGTATGAGTAACATTACATTTATGCCTATAGTGCGAAGAATACTGAAGTGCTCTTCCTGATTTTTTCGGTTTCTAAAACTACATTTAAAAGGCTAATTTATAGAGTAAACTACTTTTAATTATAAATTAATGCAACCCTATAAAGCTGTTTTGTTTGAAATTTTTAATTTTTCGAGTTTAAATGTATATATTTCAAAATTATTATAATTTAAATATTTTATTATATATTGAAATTACCTCTGTGAATTTAAAGAAGAATTGCTTTTAATGTTTTCTATAAAAATCTTCTAAAAAAATCTGTAATTTTTCTTTATTATAAAAGTGCATAAAAAAATGAACAACAAATCGAAATTTGAATAATAATTTTAAACTTTAACTGATATTTGAAAACTAGGTATACACTTAAAATCAGCATTATCCAATTATATAGTAACAATGTATGTAATAAACATACGAAATATTTTTTCTTTTCAAATTTTGTGGAGTAGTGTAAATTTCAGTAAAGTATTGTTGCGCATACGTCATGTAGCACCAGTAACTAAAGAAAGCCACTGACTTATTATAAAACACTGATGTGTTTTTAATTATGTTGACTTCCGGTCGCCATGACACCGCATTTATTTGCATTGTTTGTTTGTTGCTACTTTTCTGCGTATTGTTATTTTGTAGATTTATGCCTGAAGTTTATAAATGAATGCATGCGCATTTCACAAAAAAAACAATAAAAGCAACGAAAAAATTGAAAAATATATATATTGACTAAGTGCTGCTTTGTTTGCAATGTTCCTTTTTCTACAAGCTGACTGTGGTTTGGCAATGCATTATGTCGTCATATTCCAGGGCATTAAACACATGAATAATGTTGTCATTTATTGAAGATTATATCGGCTACTAATGGCACTAATTTCTTTTTAATGTTTAAAATAGTGTTTTGTTTTTCTATATTTAAAAAAACTCAGCTAATTAGTACAACATGTCGCATTTATAATTTTTAATTTTTATATCCTTATTTATGTAATTTTTCAATGGAATTTCTTAAAATTTTATTGCATTTATTTAAAAGGCCATCTGATTTTAAACTGCATTACAACCTCGCGTGTGTTACCAACTTGTTTATCCTTCGTTTTGTTGTCCGCATCCTTCGACAATCAATCAGCCACTCAATCATTTAAAGCGCATTGACAAATGTTTAAATTATAAATGCTACAAAATGTCAAATGAATGTCATTTTTTTTTAAACACATTTTACCACACGACGACATATAACGACTACGACGACGACGTCAGGAGAACGAGGACGTAAATAAACGTAATTGTTTTATTGTTGTACATTGTTGTAGGAAAATTACTCTGCTGACCTCAGGCAATTTTATTTAACTTTTAAATCCCTTGAGTTTAAATATAAGGTGCAAGAATTCAGCAATTTAAAATTACATTTATAATTATTAAATAAAATTTATATATTACAAAAAAAAATAGTTTTAGTTAATTTGTAATTTCAAATGGTTTATAAGAGAAATTAGCATTTTAAGTGTTGTTTTAGAATTATTTGAAAAACATTATACAGCTTTATTACTTTTTGTGTAAAAGCAATTTTTACAATGTTAGTCATACGTCAAAAAACTTTTAATTTTAAATTATGCATTTTACAAAAGCAAATTTTGAGATTTAAAATTACATTCGAAATCATTGAAATTTAATTTTAAATTAAGCAAAATAACTTTTTAGTAGAAAATTTATTTATCTAATGAAACAAAGTTTTGTTACTATTTTGAACCAATACCTACACCGCGCATTAAAAATGCTTCATTGAAACAAACATACATTTCTTTTAGCTATGAAAAACAACTCATTCTCATTTTATATACGTCTGAAGCTTACATTTATTTTATCCATAAATGGAAACATATCTTATATTTTTTTTCGAACAAAAGCATATTTTAAATATCGCCACTAATAAAAGCATATATGTATTTTCGATACAGAAATTCTAATAGACCAATAATTTTGAGCGTGAAAATGTCACAAAAAGGTTGATAATGGAGACGATAGTGTATTGTGATCAAATTTATTAATTTTTCATTGATGACATGGTATTACAGGTATGATACAGAATTTTCAAAGGTTTTGTTTCTTCACCTATGCATCCTTGGAATTCAGTAATCGAATGGCATCATTAGATTTGCTGTAAAAATCGCAATATCGTTGTATATTAAATAAACCCCAATTGTAGCCCATATGTGAAAATTGTGAACTTTGACCTTGAAAAAAGGCTTCGGTTGAGAGATACAGAATTTTAAAAGGTTTTGTTTCTTCACCTATGCATCCTTGGGATTCGGTTAATCGAATGGAATCATTAGACTTGCTGTAAAAAATCGCAATATTGGTTTATATTGCATAAACCCCGATAGTAGCCCATTTGTGAAAATTGTTATTTTTGACCTTGAAAAAAGGCTCCGTTTAGGAGATGCAAAATTTTTCAAAGGTTTTGATTCTTCACCTATGCAACCTTGGGATTCAGTTAATCGAATGTCATCATTAGATTTTCTGTAAAAAATCGCAATATCATTTTATATTGAATAAACCCCAATTGTAGCCCATTTGTGAAAATTGTGAACTTTGACCTTGAAAAAACGATAATTTTGTTCTGATATCTCCCCCATATATTCTTCTAATTTTGTGCATAATTCTTCCCCAGGTACAGATATTCCTTTAGAACATTTTTGGTTGAAAATATTCCAATACACTATATATTCTCATCCAAGTGTGTTATTAGAAATACGTAAAATGGGTTCCTTTGAAATTTGGACAGGCATTCATTGCACACATTATTTTTATTTTTTTTTTTTTTTTTTTGGGAAATTTTGTACCTTTGGGTTTTGGCTAGAACCTACCTGCGTCATTGGACATTTTTTTGAAAAATTTGTTAAATTGAAATTTGGGTAAAACCCACTGGCGTCATTTAGCATTGAGTTCTAATTGTCAAGGCAACTTTTAATATATCAAAACATGCAAATATTGCATTTAGTTTTTAAGATATTGGTATTTGCACTCGAATAATTTCAAAATTAAAAATTTATCAACTTTATGAAGTCACATTTATTTCCTTTTTAAATTATTATATTCAAAAAAATGCTTCATTTATTTAAGTTTAAAGTAAATTAAGTAACTAGCAATTTGGTTTATTATTCATTGCGCTACAGATATAAATGTAATGTTACTCATACGTCAAGTACTACAAATTGCTATTATACTTCTCTACATACGAAGAAAATATTTTCTAGTGATATCCCATACATCATTTAAATAATATGTGAGGCTGCTAATTTTAACTGCTTACTACATTTTTTTCACTTCAAATTCTTAATTTCATTCGAAATTTTTAGTAATTTCACGACACTTTATAGAATAAAAAAATGTAGAACATTCGAAATGCTGATTTTCACAAAATTTTAAAAACAGTTCTTCTTCGAATTGCCAAAGCAAATTTTAGTATATAAAATAACGCAAATATTCTATTTAGTTTTTAAGATATTCACATTTGAATTTGAAAAATTTTTATAAATATCATTTTAGAACATCACATTAATTTATAATTTAATTAAAATTTATATTAAAAATATCACTTCAATATAATATTTAATCAGATGAAGACTATAGCAAATTTATTTATTGCAATGTGCGCTGGATGCACAAATGGAATGTTACTCATACGTCAAGTATTAAAATTTTATATTATACTACTCTACATAACGGCAAAAAATAATTCCAACTAACAATTTATACATCATTTCAATAAATTGGGAGTTTCTTGATTTTAAATGAGATAAAAATTATCTTTATAGAAAATTTGTATTATAAATTACAAGCTATTTTCTGTTACTTTTTGAATTATAAAATTACTCAGGTTTATAAAACTAGTTAATCAAATAATTTTAAACGCAGCATTTCTTCGAATTGTCAAGTCATTTATATAATATTGTATTTAATTTTTAAGACATTTGAATTTGAACACGAACAAATTAAAACTTTATATAACACCTTTGTATAGCATCAGATTATCTTATGATTTTCATAAAATTTATAATCAAAAATATCACTTTTATATAAATTTGAATCAAATGTAGAATCTAGCAAATAGCTTTATTATTCTGAGCGCTGTATGTATTAATCAATTGTTACTCATACGTTACGTACTAACTTTTATATTACATAACTCTACATAACGAGGAGAAATAGTTCCAACTGACAATTGATACATTTGTATAAAAATAACTTTTTCAAAAAACTTTAAATGCAATTAAACTCTAAATATTCATGACGAATTTCAATATCAAAATGCATATTCCTTTTAGTTTTTGAGACATTTTTATTCAAAAACAAAAATTAAATTTTTGTATCGTCGTGTTGATAAGCATTAGCAATTGCAATGAAAATTAATTATTACAGTTTAAACTTTTGTTAATCTATACTTTTCATTATCTTAATAACAACATTATGCAGCACAAAACTGAATGAAACACTAATAACATCAAATAAACTGCTTGCCTCGAGCATTGCTTTTCTTTTGTCTGCCGTCATCAGGTCTTATTTTTTTTTTTTGTTGAATTCATTGACTACGCCGTCTTGCATCGACTTTGCTGAAACTCGTTGAACGTGTTGCTGAAGTTTCAAGTATTTCGTCTCTTTTTGCGCGCAACTCAATGAAAATTTTGCATAAAACAAACACTAAACACTTTGGCAGTCATTGCTGTGCTGTGCTGTTCGCCTTGAAATCGCGCTGCTGAAAGCAGTTAATTCACTGCAGCCGCAGTCTTAAACGCACTCAGTGCAGCATCGCATAGCATTGCACTTCACTACAGTTGAGCTGCCGTTGAGTTGCCGTTGCTACGTTGCGCGTCCTGCTTCTGCTTTCTACAATCGGCAGGCAAAAGTTTAACTCAAGTGCGTTCGTTGTTCTGAGTCTGCCAGCATGAAGTGAGTAAATTGAGTAGGGTTTCCATGGCATTGGTTTTATTTTTCGACTTTATTTAGTTTTATTTTTTATTTTATTTTTATTAAAACATTCAGTCGTTAAGGCGCAGACAGCGCGCGCAAGAAAACCACAACGTGGTGGCATCGTTGCTGCAGACGTAGACGGCTTTGTACCAGGATCAGGCTATTTTTTATATTTTTACTTTGATCCTTTTTAGGTGCGTCATGAAGTCTTTCTTTTGACACTGTATGAAAATATTATTTGATAAAAATTAAATAAAATACATTTTTACCCTTCAAGAATGAATTAAAATTTTTGAAATTATTTCAATTTAAACATATTTATATTAATCTGTATAAAAAAGAATAATAATTAAAACTAAACAAAATCGTTTTGATTCGTGCACCATGTCGTATGAGCAACATTTGTGTTTTCGAAAAATCGCCGCCAATTTCTCGCCGTGCATCGCCTGCGCTGCTAATTTATTCTGTGCCGCCAACAATCCATGGTTTTTATAGCAACTCATGCTGCTACTTTTATTCGCACAGTCTATTTGAGCCATGTTTATTTGCGCTGTTTTTGCTTCAACTCCATTTACTCGGTACTCTTTTTGCCTCTTAAATGCACGCAGAGTTTTACCTTAACCTTTGCGCGGTATTTAAACAGTTGAAGGTGCAAAAAGAAATATTTAAAAACAGAAAAAATAACAAAAATGTTTAAAAAAAAGGTGCAAAAAAATAGAAAAAACATTCCTGAGACATTTAGCTTCAAGTAACTTCAAAGGAGACCAACCGCCTTAGCACTGGAAATAAATACAAAATACAGCACGCAAAGTAAACGAATCCCCAACGAATTTTAAGTATTTCTCAACTTCAACTGCTACGGCTGCTACGACTACTTTGAGTTGGCTACAAACGAATGCTATAACAAAAAAATAACTTAAAACCCCAAGTAGTAGCAGCAACTTCAGGATATGTTTTGCCTGCCCTGAAATAAAAGTGCGGATAATCTCAAGTATTTTGTAGCATTACGTGGCGCACATTCCTTTGCTGTGGCCACCGTTGCCGTCGCGTTTGCTGCATTCATTTTAAAGCTTTGAGGTTGCCGCAACTGCGGTTGGCTGCTGCTACAGCTACAGCTAACTTCAGCAGTCTTTTATAGTTCAGTGACGCAGTGAAAGTTGTTGTTTTTAGTAGAGTTATAAATTGGTATTTGTTGCTATTTTTTTGTTTTTGTTACAGCTCGATTTATGTTGCATCCCTGCAGTATTTGCATTTATTGCACAGGAATAATGTCCTTGAATGTTGCTGTTGTTGGGCTCAGCACAGCAAAATGAGAGACTTGTTAGTTCTTTGTGCAAAGCAGTGGAAAGTTTATTGATAAATTGTAATATATAAAATGCAGAACGCGGTGGTTTAATAATAACCAAACCGAAGAATTGAAAATATGCGAAATTGATTTTTTAAAGAAACTTTAATATAAATGAAAAATTTAATTTAGAGAAATTTAAAATTTTGAATGAATATAGAATTTTTAGTGGAAAATCGAATTTTCAGTGAAAAATCGAATTTTGAGAAAAATTGTATTTTGAGTTAAAAATTTAATTTTGAGTGAGAAATTTAATTTTGAGTTAAAATTTTCATTTTGAGTGAAAATTTGAATTTTGAGTCAAAAATTTTATTTTGAGTGAACATATTTTTTTTTGAGTGCAAAATGGAATTTTAAGTGAAATATTGAATTTTGAGTGAAAAATTGTATTTTAAGTAAAAAATTTTATATTGAGTGAAAAATTGTTTTTTGAGTTCAAATTTTCATTTTTAGTGAAAAATTGAATTTTGAGTGAAAAATTTTATTTTGAGTGAAAAATTTTATTTTGAGTGCAAAAATTAATTTTTCGTGATATATTCAATTGTGAGTGGTAAATTGAATTTTGAGTGAAAAATTTTATTTTGAGTGAGAAATTTAATTTTGAGTGAAAAATTGAATTTTGAGTGAACATTTTTATTTTGAGTGAAAAATATTTTTATTTTGAGTGAAAAATATTTTTTTTTTAGTGAAAAATTGAATTTTTAGTGTAAAATTAAATTTTGAGTGAAAAATTTAATTTTGAGTGAAAAATTGAATTTTGAGTGAAAATTTGATTTTTAAGCGAAAAATTGAAAAATATAAAAATTGAATTTTGAGTGAAAAATTGAATTTTGAGTGAAAAAAAAAATATTTTTTAGTGAAATATTAAATTTTGAGTGAAAACTATAATTTTGAGTGAAAAATTTAATTTTGAGTGAATAATTGAATTTTGAGTGAAAATTTGATTTTTAAGCGAAAAATTGAAAAATATAAAAATTGAATTTTGAGTGAAAAATTGAATTTTGAGTAAAAAAAAAAATAATTTTTAGTGAAATATTAAATTTTGAGTGAAAAATATAATTTTGAGTGAAAAACATAATTTTGAGTGAATAATTGAATTTTGAGTGAAAAATTGAATTTTGAGTGAAAAATTGATTTTTGAGCGAAAAATTTAAAAATTGAATTTTGAGTGAAAAATTAAATTTTGAGTGAAAAATTGAATTTTGAGTGAAACATTTTTTTTTATTGAAATATTAAATTTTGATAGAAAAATTAAATTTTGAGTGAAAAATTGAATTTTGAATAAAAAAAAAAAATAATTTTTAGTGAAATATTAAATTTTGAGTGAAAAATATAATTTTGAGTGAATAATTGAATTTTGAGTGAAAAATTGAATTTTGAGTGAAAAATTGATTTTTGAGCGAAAAATTTAAAAATTGAATTTTGAGTGAAAAATTAAATTTTGAGTGAAAAATTGAATTTTGAGTGAAACATTTTTTTTTATTGAAATATTAAATTTTGAGTGAAAAATTAAATATTGAGGAAAAAATTAATTTTGAGTGAAACATTGAATTTTGAGTGAAAAATTTAATATTGAGTGAATAATAGAATTTTGCGTGAAAAATAGAATTTTAAGTGAAAAATAGAATTTTGAGTGAAAAAATGAATTTTGAGTGAAAAATTTAATTTTGAGTGAAAATTTCAATTTGATTGTAATTTTTATTTATTTGAGTGAAAATTTGAATTTTAAGCGAAAATTTTATTTTTTATGTGAACAAATTTTTTTTTAGTGACTGTAAATTTTTAGTAAATTTTGAGTTAAATTTTGAGTGAATAGTTTAAAATGCAAAGAAATATGTGTATCAAGTAGAGCGTAAGTAGTTCTAAATTTAGTAAACATGAATAAAACCATAGATCTGCGTGGTCTACCAATTAAAGAGGTTGACGTGATGTGACAAAAAGTTGACTTTTTTTTGAAAATTTAGTATAAAAAATGATTTTTGTTTGAAAAAAGTAATTTTAAATTCGAAATTTGAGTTTTCAGTGAATTATTTTATTTTTGTAGGAAACTGGTTTTTTAAGTGATACATTTAATTTGCTATTATAACTGATTTATTTTCGAAATGCATATATTTCAAGTAAATATGAAAATTGTTTTTTTTCATTAAGTAATATAAATTTTAAATTCAAAAAGAATAAAATATAAATAAATTAAAATTTGTGTAGTATATTTAGCTGACCTTATAATAAACACTTGACTGAACAATCGAATGCAAAGCCGTCCTTTGTTGACCTTTCACAGTTAGCACATATTTCAAGTATTTAAAAAACAACTAAACAACGTGACTTGGAAACAGTATTTTTTACAGCCACCCGAATGCAGTGTTTTGCAATTTATAACAATTCTAACAAAAAAAAACAAGAATTCCAAATGGTGACACTCACTTAAGCACCACGGAACAAACTACGTGTTTTGAAAGTCACCCACATTTCGAAACAGAGCAGAGCAGAACAGAAATAGAAAAAACTCAAAAAAAAAACAGTGCCAACCAGAACAGCACCGAAATAGAACTAAACACAAAATTGGCAACGAGTTCAAAATTCGCATAATTTGTTTATTTTGTGCGACATTTCCGTAAAACTGCCAAAAATACAAAAAGAAAAGAACAAAGAAAACGGTGAAACTAGAAGCGTAACAAAAATGTCCACCGGATGTAGGTGGTAGGTAAGACAAAGAGAAACATGGCGCGCAATTGATGCCAATTTAGGAACACTTAAAGTGCGCGCTGGACCGCTGAGGTTGGCACCGAAAAACGTGGGAATGAAAAACGAGAAATGCTCGAGGTTACGACTGAAAACCGTATTGTTGTTGTTTCAGTTTTCATTGTACATTTTATGCTTAAATAAATTTGAATAAATTTGTCTGCGCAGATTAAATCGCCCCACGACCGCGAGACTTTTAGGTCCCAGCGGTACCAAGCGGTTGCTGCGGCTGCTGCTGATAACAAAGCGTCTGCCATTTGTGGCTATCGCATTATTATGCGTAATCCTTGAGGTTTTCGCTTTTTTTTTAAATTCGCCACCTCGGTCGGTAGTGCTTTCAACGCCCTTCTCTTTCCGACTACTCCTATTAAAGACCCCTGCACGGTACTCTTTTTAATGACATTCAAAGCGTGCTTTTCATAACCTTAATTCGTTTATTTGTCGGCATTACTTCGCAGCCAGTTGTCAACTTTTCACTTTTGCAAATTTAACTTATTTTATTTTATTGCAGCCCTCGCGCATTGTGTTTGGTGGCTGTCGGGAAAGCAGGAACGCAGACCCTATGCGTCGGAGGGTCTGTGGCAGACGACAGGTATTAAGCGTCTGCCTGCCTTCCAGCCACCATCGTAATAACAATAAATAAGTTAATTTTAATGTAATCAACATAATTGTTGCGCCAACCAAAAAATTACAGCGCCAACCAATAAAATATGAGAAGCGCTTTAAGTTATGTTTGCTGCGTAAAATTTAATTTAAATTAAATTCAGCAGTACAGAGAGTGAATGTGGGAGGAGTGCGTTGCGAAGTGCAAAGCATTAAATGGGATTATGGTGGGAAACATTTGTTGAGTAGGGTTTATTTTAATTATGGCGTGTTTATTTCTATTATGCTTTGAATAGTATTTTCAAATCATTGATACATGACTTAAGTAGACGTAATTGATATTTATAATTTGTACGCAATTGCATTTTAACTAAAAAAAATTCAACTCAAATTCAAATATCACTAAATTCAAAACTGAATGTTTCACTCAACATTGAATTTTTCACTCAAAATTGAATTTTTCACTCAAAATTACACAAAATTCATTTTTTTCAAACAAAATTCAAATTTTCAATCAAAATTTTATTTTTCATTCAAAATTCAATTTTCACCAATTAAATTTCAGAATTATTTTTTTTCAAATTTGCGTAAAAATTGAATTTTTCACTAAAAATTAATTTTTTCATTCAAAATTCAATTTTACATTCAAAATTTAATTTTTCACTAAAAATTCAAGTTTTTTTACTCAAAATTCAAATTTCAACACAAAATTCAATTTTTCACTCAAAATTCGATTTTTCATTCAAAATTCAATTTTTCACTCAAAATTCAATTTTTCACTCAAAATTCAATTTTTCACTAAAAATTCAATTTTTTACTCAAAATTCAATTTTAAACACAAAATTCAATTTTTCACACAAAATTCAATTTTTCACTCAAAATTTATTTATTCATTTAAAATTAAAATTTTCACTCTAAATTCAATTTTTCACTCAAAATTCAATTTTCAAACAAAATTCGATTTTTCACTCAAAATTAAATTTTACAATCAAAATTTAATTTTCACTCAAAATTCAATTTTTTACTCAAAATTAAATTTTACACTCAAAATTCAATTTTCACTCAAAATTAATGTTTTCGCTCAAAATTCAACTTTTTCACTCAAAATTCAATTTTTCACTCAAAATTCAATTTTTCACTCAAAATTCAATTTATCACTCAAAATTGAATTTTACACTCAAAATTAAATTTTACATTCAAAAATCAAATTTTCACTAAAAATTTAATTTTTCATTCAAAGCTAATTTTTTTACTCAAAATTCATTTATTTTTTTTACTCAAAATGCAATTTTTTCACTGAACATTTTTCACTGAACATTTTTCACTCAAAATTCAAATGCTCACTCGAAATTCAAATTTTCACTAAAAATTTAATTTTTCACTCAAAGATAATTTTTCACTCAAAATTCAATTTTTCACTCAAAATTCAATTTTTCACTCAAAATTTAATTTTTCACTCAAAATTCAATTATTCACTCAAAATTCAATTTTTCACTCAAAATTTAATTTTTCACTCAAAATTCAATTTTTCACTCAAAATTTAATTTTTCACTCAAAATTCAATTTATCACTCAACATTCAATTTTTTACGCAAAATTCAATTTTTCACTCTATTTTCAATTTTCACTCAATTTTCAATTTTCACTCAAAATTCAATTTTTCACTCAAAATTTAATTTTTCACTCAAAAATCAATTTTTCACTCAAAATTCAAATGCTCACTCAAAATTCAAATTTTCACTCAAAATTAAATTTTTCACTCAAAATTATTTTTTTTACTCAAAATTCAATATTTCACTCAACATTTAAATTTTTACTTGAAATTTAGTTTTTCAATCAAAATTCAATTCAATTCATTCAAATTAAAGGTTTTCACTCAAAATAGTTGATTTCTATAAAACTTAATGGATTTACAGATGGCATTTTAGTATTTTAAAACATTTCAAATATGTATATGTTTCATATGAGTAATTTTTAATTATAGTTTCTTGTTTAAGAATATTTTATAAAGTCGACAAAAATTTAGAATTGGTATTTTCTTAAATTTATAGCTCTTTAGATTTTTAAAAATAATTTCAAATTTCTAAGTACTAAAATATAAACTTTTGAACTCAAAAATTCGAACCCAAATTCTTTTATCCTTAAATAATCATGTGGCATGCGTCGAATTGAATGCCATTAAAATGGTTTTGCATAATGCCGGCTACACCCCAATCCTAAAAGTGGCATCGAAATAAGCCAGCAAAACAGAATTTGTTGGATTATATAATTTAAACGAGAAATCAAAACCAATTTATTTAAAAATAGAAAACACATTCACAACAACCCTTTGGCTGACGACCTTTTGAACTTTTCGCTGTTGTTCAGAGTTCATTGTCGTCCTTTGTTGCTGTTGTTGTTGCAGATATAATTCCATTCAAATATACCGACAGACAGATAGAAGCATGGACAGACGGATGGACGGTCATACAAAGTGGCTGGAACATGGAAAAGGATGTGTTCTGGTGCTGATGTCCTTTTTGCATTAAACTTGAGCAGTTTTAACATTTAGCATATTAATATGTTGCCAATGTTGTTGCTGTTACATAGCCTCTTTTGTTGGTTAGGTCTTTGAAGAGGGGGCTTCTGGCGGCACACTTTTCTTTCCTCAAAAAAAAAAAGGCTCAACTGGTCGACATGGCATTTGGCTGCCTCTGCTATTTGCTTTAATGAATTCTGAATGCGATTTAAACTTTTGACTTCCGCTCTTTTCGGTGATGACAACATGTCTGGAGTTGTAGATTGTTGCTGTTGACTTTTTGTTCTGAATGTGTTGTAGTTGTTTGCTTGGCCATTTTGACAAATTGTTGCATATTTTAAGGCAGGCCACGTCGGCATTTTGAAATAGTGCAATGACTGACTTAGTTGTGGCTGTGAAGGATGATGATGATGTTGCTGCCAGCGGAAAGACGTATGATGTAGAGAATGTGGAGTATAATGAATAATGTTGTTGCTGCTGAAGAAAATGGCGAAAATCATGAAGAAAATTACGAATGAAATGACAAAGAAATAGATGAACAAAATTCCAAGGAAAATGATGAAGAAATTGATGAAACATGATGAAGAATATGATGAAGGATATGATGAAGAATATGACGAAGAATATGATGTATAATATTACGAGGTAATGATGTAGAAAAGTATGTAAAAAATGATGCTAAATAATGAAGAAAGTCATGGAGAAAATTAACTAGAAAAAATGTTCAAGAACATTATGAAGAAAATTGTGATGAAATTATGTAGAAAATATTGACGAAAATTATGAAAAAAATTATACAAAGAATTATGAAAAAATTATGTATAAAATTGTGAAAAAAATCACCAAGAATATAATGAAGAAAATTATGAAGAAATGATGAATAAATTGATAAAGAAAAAAATTAAAAAAAAATAAAGAAATATATGAAGAAAATGACGTAAAGATGCTGAAGATTATTATGAAGAAGATGACAAAGAAAATGATGAGGAAATTATGAAGTAAGTAAATGAGGAAGAAAACGGCGAAGGAAATGACATGCAAAATGATGTAGAAATGGTGATGAAAATTATGATGTAATTATAAAAAAAAAATGATGCAGAAAATTATGAAGACAATGATTGGATAATAAAAAAGAAAATGATGAAAAGAATGAGGAAGATATTGGTGATAAAAATGATGAAAAAAATACGAAGAAAATGATAATAAAAGTGATGTAGAAAATGTTAAAGGAAATGATGAAGGAAATTGTCAAAAAAATCACGAAGAACATTTTGAAAAAATTGTAAAGAAAATTATTAAGAAAATGATGTAGAGATGGCAAAGATGATAAAGAAAATGATGTGCAAATTATGAAGTAAATGATGAAGAAAATGGCGAAGAAAATTACATACAAAATGATGTAGAAATGATGATGAAAATAATGATGAAATTATGAAAAATAATTATATAGAAAATTATGAAGAAAATGATAGAAATTATAATAAAAAAAATAATGAAAAGAATGAGGAAGATATTGGTGATGAAAATGTTGAAGAAAAATACGAAAAAATGATAAAGGAAGTGATGTAGAAAATGTTGAAGACAATGATGAAGATAATTATCCAGAAATCAGGAAGAAAATTTCGAACAACATTTGAAGAAAATATTAAGGAAAATAATAAATTAAATTATGTAGCAAATTATGATAAAAATGAGGAAGAAATTAGTGTAGAAATTGACGGAGAAAATGATAATGTAAATGATGAAGAAAATTATGGTAAAATGGAGAAGAAATTTATGAAGAAATGATTTAAAGATGGCAAAGAAGATGAAGAAAATTATGAAGAAAATGATAAAGAAAATGATGAGGAAATATCAAGTAAATGATGAAGAAAATGGCGATGAAAATGACATACAGAATAATGTAGAAATGGTGATGAAAATAGTGATAATGTTACGAAAAAATTATGTTGAAAATTATGAAGAAAATGGTTGAGATAATAGTAAAGAAAATGATGAAAAGAATGAGAAAGATATTGATGAAGAAAAATACGCAGAAAATGTTAATGAAAGTGATGTAGAAATTGTTGAAGACAATGATGAAGAAAATTATTAAGAAATAAGGAAGAAAATGACGAAGAAAATGATGAAGAGAATTATGAAGAATATTTTGTAGAAAATAATAAATAAAATATTAAAAAGCAAAAGATAAAGAAAATAATGAACAAATTATAAAGAAAATTATAAAGAAAATTATGCTAAAATTGTGGAAATAATGATGAAGAAAATTATGTAGAAAATATTAAGGGAAATTATGAGTTAAATTATGTAGAAGATTATGATAAGAATGAGGAAGAATATAGTGTAGAAAATGATGTATAAAATGGTGAAGAAAATGACGACGAAAATGGTGAAATAAATTATGAAATAAATTATGAAGAAAATTGTGAAGAAAATTACGAAGAAAATTATGTGAAAAATTAAAAAAAAAATATGTAGAAAATATTGATGATAATTATGAAGAAATCTATGCAAAAACTTATTCAGAAAATAATGAAAAAATGAGCAAGAAATTGGTCAAGAAAACTATCTTGAAAATCATGTTTAAATGATGACGAAGATTATGAAGAAAATAATGATTAAGATAATTTAGTTGATTAGTGTAGCTGTTGCTGATGATGACGTTGATGTTATCTTTTGTGCTGTCGACTCTTATATTGCTGACGATGAAATTGTTGCAAATATTTATGACGAGTCGACAGCACAGACAACTCTCGTAGATGAAGTTGCTGCTGTTGCTGTTGCTTCTGTAGCTGCATTTATGTCAATTACTAGATATGTGAATAAATAAATGTGTCCCAATGATGTGTTTGTTGAATGTGACGAAGAAGCACAGTGGAGAAAAGAGCAACTGAAGGCATTCGTTGCAATATGCATGAGCGGTAGTCGGAGTCCCTCCCGCAGTTCCGCTGCATAATTTTCGAGTCGTAATCGTTCTGAACGTTTGAGTGTTTAGAGTTTTTGTATTATCTTTTTATGTTAAAACATAACCTAAATAAAAAAGCAACACTGTCACAAATTTAGATTTTATGTTTTTTAGTTAGAACTTTTTTTTGCATTTGCTTAAATAATTCGTGTGCATTTTAATAAATGTCAAAACTTATTTGACTTTTAGCTGTGACACAATTTGTGGCAGCACGACGTGAATTCAATTTTAAATGAATGGTACTTTAATTAAATAGAATAAAATTATAGAATAAAATAGAAATTATTCAAGGCTTTAATAATTTGAGAAATATTCAAATTTTAATTTTTAATGAAAATTTGAATATGAAGTACAAATTTTCAGTGAAAATTTACAAATTTAATTTAGAGTGAAAAATATAATTTTGGGCAAGAAATTTAATTTTAACTGAAAAATTTAATGTTTAGCGAAAATTTTAATTATGACTGAAAATTTTAATTAGAGTGAATTTTTTTGAGAAAAACCTAAGAAGTACCCAATTTATAGAAAATATATAATTTGAAGTGAAAAATTAAATTTTGATGAAACATTTTAATTTCAGTGAAAAATTTTATTTTGAAAAAATTATTTTAGAGTTAAAATTTTAATTTTGAATGAAAAAACTTAGTTTTGAGTGAAAAATTTAATTTTGAGTGAAAAACTTATTTTTGAGCGAAAAACTTTATTCTGAGTGAAAATTGAATTTTGAGTGAAATATTTAATTTTGAGTGAAAAATTAAATTTGAAAAGAAAAATTTAATTTTGGGTGAAAATTTGAATTTTGAGTGAAAATTTAAGTTTGAGTGAAAATTTAATTTTGAGTGAAATATTTAATTTTGAATGAAAAATTTAATTTTGAGTGAAATATATAATTTTGAGTGAAAAACTTAATTCTGAGTGAAAAACTTAATTCTGAGTGATATACCAGATTTTGAGTGAGAAACTAAATTTTGAGTCAAAATTTAATTTTAATGAAAATTTTATTTTTGGATGAGAAATTTTATTTTGCGTATAATGTTTATTTTGAATGAAACATTATATTTCGATTGTGATTGAAAATTTTAATTTTGAGTGAAATATTTAATGTTGGGTGAAAATTTTAATTTTGAGTTAAATTGTTTGAGTTAAATTGACTGAAAATTTTAGTTTTGAGTGAAAAATTTGATATGATAAAAATTTTAATTTTGAATGAACATTTTAATTTTGAGTGAAAAATTTAGTTTTAAGTGAAAATTTTAATTTTTAATAAAAAAAAACCTGAATTTTGAGTGAAAAATTTAATTTTGGTGAATATTTGAATTTTGAGTGCAAAAATAAATTTTGAGTGAAAAATTTAATTTTGGTAATTTGGACTGAAAATCTTATTTTTTTTAGTGAAAAAATTAATATTGAGTGAATATTTAAATTTTGTTTGTAATTTTTTGAGAAAAATTTAATTATGAGTGAAACTTTTGAGAAAAAAAAATAATTTTGAGTAAAAATGTTGATAAAAAATTTAATTTTGAGTAAAAATTTTATTTTGATTGACAAATTTTATTTTGAATTTAAAATTTAATTTCAAGTAAATATTTCAATTATGAGTGAAAAAATTTATGTTGAATGCTATTTAATATTTAGTAATAAATTGATATTTGAGTGAAAATTTTAATATTTAATGAAAAATTTCCTCTTAGTGAATAAATAAATGTCATCAAATTCCGATATTTTTTTGACCTTTTTTTTGTTTTGTTGAAATACTAATTTTTGCAAACATATACGATAAATATTGAAAATTAAATTTGAAAAATTGTATAAATTTAAAATTGTTTTACGAAATTTTTATTTCATTAATGTATAAAATATAAAAATTATACCATTATTTTTCTCGAAAACAAAAAAAAAATAATCACGAACCAAAACCGCATTGTGTTGCTTTAAAGAACTTCATGGACATTTTATTTATACACTAAACTAGAATTCCATATCTCGAATAACACGAAACAAAACCAGAAGAAAAAATATAAAAAACCGAAATGCAAACCAAAGCCAAAACAAAACATATTCTGGCGCTGTGTGTATTAATGTCGTACGTTATAACCCTGCAAATTGGCGCAGGACCTGAGGTCAACCTGCGGCACTCTGTGGGATGTTGGATTTTCGAATACAGATCACATTTTACATTTCTTGTGGTGCGAGGAGCCATTCCTGCGGTGCTGCCAGGCCATTGCGGCAGCTATTAAATTACGTGAATGTGCCGCAGGACAATGCAGTGAAATCCCTGCGGGAGAAGAATAGAATGTTGAGAGAAAAATACAAATATTTTAATTAACAAAAATTCTAAAGGATTTATAAATTGTTTAAGAATATTTTAAATTTACATTTTTACAACCAAAATCCAACGATTTGCATTCAAACGAAAATGTGATAAAACTGAAAAAGGAGCTTGAAAAACAACGCTTGAATGCAATGCTTGAAATGCAACACGTTGTGCATCACCGATTAGAATGAAGTCGGAACAAAATGGCGACTTCAAACAAACGCCGTGTTACACGTCACGCGTAACGGAAACGGACAAAAAAATTTGATACACCATGCAACAGACACAAAAACACTTAATACGGTGTAGTCTGCGACTTGAATTTATTACGTGTAAATGCAAATAGAAGCACGTACGGTCGGTCGGTTGTAGGGTAGTTCGCTTGGATGGTACATGCACCCTGTCCTGCGGGCTCTTCAGGCGATCCTTGTGAAATGCAAAACGTCTACAAGAAAAACCTTCGCTTGTTGTTGGCGGCTGCTGTTTGGTTTTAATGTTGTCGCGGGTGGTACGACTGGGTAGCAGTTGGTGGCGGACGGTTGGCAAACGTTGACTGCGTCAAGTAAACAACAATTTTAAAGTAGTTTTCTTTGCATTTCACGCCAAGAAATTGACATTATCAATGCATGCAGAAAAATTTAAATTTTATTTTGTAAGTGCAATTTTGAATTTTTAGTGAAAAAAATCAAAAAATTAATTTTTAATGAAAAATAGAAATTTGAGTGAGAAATTAAATTTTGAGTGAAAAATTTAATTTTTCTTCAAATTTTCATTTTTAGTGAAAAATTGAATTTTTATTCAAATTTTCATTTTTAGTGAAAAATTGAAATTTTTAGTGAACAAATTTGTTTTTAGTGAAAATTTGAATTTTTAAAGAAAAATTTAATTTTGGGTGAGAAATTAAATTTTGAGTGAAAAATTTAATTTTGAGTGAAAAATTGAATTTTGAGTGAAAAATTGAATTTTGAGTGAAAAATTAAATTTTGAGTGAAAATTTAAAATTGAGTGAAAAATTGAATTTTTAGTGAAAATTTTAGAATTAAGTGAGTGAAAAATTGAATTTTGAGTGATTTTGAGTTAATTGAATTTTTAGTAAAATTTTGAAAAAAAATAAGTGAAAAATTTATTTTTGAGTGAAAAATTTAATTCTTAGTAAAAAATAATTTTTTTGGGTAAAATTGTGTTTTGAGTGAAAAATTTAACTTTGAATGAAAAAATAAATTTTGAATGAAAAAAAAAATTTGAATGAAAAATTTAATTTTGAGTGATAAATTGAATTTTGAGTGAAAAATTAAATTTTGAGTGAAAAATTAAATTTTGAGTGAAAAATTAAAATTTTGAGTGAAAATTGAATTTTGAGTGAAAACTTGATTTTTGAGTGAAAAATTGTGTTTTGAGCGAAAAGTTGAATTTTGAGTGAAAAATTTAATTTTGAGTGAAAATTGAATTTTGAGTGAAAAATTGAATTTTGAGTAAAAAAATTAATTTTGAGTGAAAAATTAAATTTTGAGTTAATTTTGGAAATTTGAGAGAAAAATTGAATTTAGAGTGAAAAATTTTATTTCGAGTGAAAAATTTAATTTTGAGTGAAAAATTTAATTTTGAGTGAAAATTTGAATTTTGAGTGAATATTTGAATTTTGAATGACAAATTGTAAAATTGAGTGAAAAATTGTAAAATTGTGTGAAAAATTAAATTTTGAGTGAAAAATTGAATTTTGAGTGAAAAATTGAATTTTGAGTGAAAAATTGAATTTTGAGTGAAAATTTGAATATTAAGTTTAAATTTGAATTTTGAGCAAAAAATTGTAAAATTGAGTAAAGAATTGTAAAATTGAGTGAAAAATTGAATTTTGAGTGAAAAATTGAATTTTGAGTGAAAAATTGAATTTTCAGTGAAAATTTGAATTTTCAGTTAAAATTTGCATTTTCAGTGATATGTATATGAAATTTTTATGAATTTTAATACATTTGCATTTTTAGTGAAAAATTAAATAGTTTAGTAAAAATTTAATTTTTAGTAAAAAAAATAATTTTTAGTAAAAAAATATTTTTTAGTCAAAATTTTTTTTTTTTTAATTGATTTTGAGTGAAAATTTCAACATTTCTGAAAAATGAAATTTTTAGTGAAAATTTAGATTTTGTACATTAAATCAAGCTTTGCTTTTTTGCAATAAAGTCAATAATATCTCCATTATTTAATAATTTTATCAATGCTAGGTTTATACATAATTAAAAAATAAAAAATATTTGACAAAATCTAAGAAAAAAACATTTATTAATAATTTCTTTCAGTGTACGGCACGTTGTCAGCACGAGACTTGTTTTATTACTCGGTGTGTTTGAGTGTGGCCCAAGTGTTCGTTTGTTGGCATGTTTATTTTTTGTGTATCGTCGTCATCCTCGTACTCGTCCTCGTCCTCATCGTACTAGTCGTCCTCGTTCTCGTCGTAAATAAACGGATTTGTCAAGACTGAGTGAATTTGCTTGTAGATCCTTTTTGTTGTGCTGCGCACCACGTTCGGGAAATGAACTTGCCGAGGCGAGGATGTCATGCGAAAGCCAGTGGGTCAGATGTGCCACTGGGTCTGAGTGTGGTGGGTGGCAGGTTAAGTGAGTCTAAAGTTTGTCTAGAGTGTGAAGCGTGAGGAAGGAGTTCGCACAGAGGGTGCTTGAGTTAAGACCACTCGTTTCGGTGGGGGCAACAAATAGCTGAATTTTCTAATTTGGCTGCAGTTTTTCTTCATCGGAACCAAAATTCATTGAATTCAGCTGAATTATTGAGTATTTTGTGGGGAGAGTCTGCAGCAGTACAATAAAAGGTTGAGTCGGGGTTAAATTTAAGGACATAGACTTTGAAGAGGTCGATGCTGTCATTGACTTGAAGTCATTGCAATTGAATGGAGAGCAGCAAGTCAATTTTAAATGCAGTGAACAAATTTATTTTTCTTTTAAATTTGTACAATTTTTGTTCAAATTAAAATGAGATATACTTTCTATGTATGATGTATCACAACAACGTTATCTGTGCAACACTATATAAGCAACAAAACTGCTCGGCAACAGCACTCGTACTACGTCGCATATTTTATCACAGCAACGTTTGTCGTTGACTTGTTACACTTTAAACTCGGGCACACCGACTACATCGCTTTAGTCAGCAGCAGCAACAGATAACGTATCACATGTGTCAGCAACATCAAAGTGCATGTTGCTGATATGCTAAGGACTTTGAGAAACAAGTAGCAAAATGGAAGACAGTGAAATTTAAAGGAAATGTAATAAAGGATTTTAAAGGGATTTAAAAATTAAATTTAAAAATTAAATTTAAAAATTGTATTTTTTGTCAAAATTTAATTTTTAAAGAAAAATTTAATATTTAATGAAAAATTTTATTTTTAATAAAAAATTTAATTTTTAATAAAAATTTAATTTTTAATTTTCAGTGAATTTTAAGTGACAAAATAATTTTTAGATAAATTTGATTTTTTTTTTTTCAAAATAATATTTTTGGAAAAAAATAACACAGAAATTGATTTTTTAGTAAATAAAATATAGTTTTTGATAAATTTAATTTTTCATGAATTATTTTTTATTATTAAAAACTTAAATTTATATGAAATATTGATTTCTAAAATATATAAATTTGAATGAAAATGTGTTTTTTATTTTGAGAAAATTATATTTTTTATTCAAATTTTAATTTTAGTATAAATATATTATTTTTGGGTTTATTTTCTAGTACCATACATAATATTGATATAAAGTAGTTTTAAAATGCTTTTTGGTATTACTCATTTTTAGGATATAATTCATAAAACTAAAATATAACCTATCAAATTCGTATTAAAAACTATTTTATTTCGTCAAAATTATAAAGTATATTTCACGCTAAAAACAAAAACTACCAATAATGCAAGTATTGCAGTCTTTAATACGAACTCTAACTATAAAACATGAGTAAAACAGAAAAACGAGCAGTTTTCGCAGACGACACGACCATAAAACAGGCACCAGGCAACCTACGCCAATATTGCGTCTTGTTGGCCGTTGACATTTGTACGACTCACTTGGGAACAGAGGAGGTGTGACCAAACGATTGACCGACGGGCCGACCAGTGGACACATCCACAAATGCACAGCAACACAACAACTACGCATTAATACAGTGAACACGTAGTACATAGCACAATAGTCACAAAAAAAGGCAGATAATGCGTTAAGAAGCCAACTGCGTCGTTACCTCGCAGTCATCATGTCAACCCGAACGATAGGCAAGAGTTACACGTACGCGACACCAACACATATTTGGAGCCAACGTTGTAACCGAACAGACCGAACGACCCGAATCAAACGTCAAGGTCTGTGTAAAATATGCTGACTGTTTCGCTTTAACACGACGTTTGACTGCAAGGCAACTTTTGATGCTGTTACGCTATAAAATGAATGGATGTTGGTTGGATTGGTAGGTGGCAACGCCGACAGGCCGGGACCAATGTTGCAGTGAGACAAATGACCAGAGCCAGCGGCTAATTTTTGTCATGAGACTCAGTGTGTTAAATGAGAATTGTTCTTCTGTTCGATTGTGAGCCACCGGCATGAGTTAGAGCACAGCTATGTAATAACCGAATGCGCTCCATCAGCAGTTTCTACGAATTTATGTAGTTTTATTTCTGACGTTTATTTAATGGATTTAATGAGAAATTCGCTGATTTTTTATATAATGTAAAAGAATACAGATAAGTAAATTAAAAAATAAATAATTTTTAATCAAAATTTAATATTGAATGTTCTAATATATATAGTTTTCAAATAAGCAAATATAATTTTTTCACAAAAAAAAATATATTTTTTCATCAATATTTAACTTTTTCATAAATATTTTACTTATTCATCAAAATTCAATATTTTCAACTAATTTGTGTTTTTTTTTTTTAAAAATTAAACTTTTTTTTCTAATTTCACTTTTTCATAACATTTTATCAAAATTCTAATTCTTTCTCAAAATTCTACATTTGCATCGAAATTTTACTAATTTATCAAACTTTTTACATCAAATTTAAAAATGTTGACTCAAAATTCTATTTCTCCCACAAAATTAAACTTTTCACTCAACATTTAATTTTTACTCAAATAAAACTTTTCACTCAAAATTAAATTTTTTACTCAAATAAAATGGTCTACTCAAATTTTTCTTTAATGTAAATTATACTTTTCGCTCAAAAAACACGTTTTACTCAAAATAAAAAAATTGACTCAAAATTCAATTTTCACTCAAAATTCAAATTTTAACTCAAAATTCAATTTTTCACTCATATTTACCCAAAATTAAATTTTTCACTCGAAATTCAATTTTTCACCCAAAATTCAATTTTTCAATCAAAATTCAATTTTTCAATCAAAATTCAATTTTTCACTCAAAATTCAATCTTACACTCAAAATTCAATTTTTCACTCAATATTCAATTTTTCACTCAAAATTTAATTTTTCATTCAAAATTTAATTTTTCACTCAAAATCCAAATTTTCACTCAAAATTCAATTTTTCACTCAAAATCAATTTTTCAATCAAAATTTAATTTTTCACTCAAAATTAAATTTTTCACTCCAAATTTAATTTTTTACTCAAAATTTAATTTTTTACTCAAAATTAAATTTTTCATTCAAAATTTATTTTTTCACTCAAAATCCAATTTTTCACTAAAAATTCAATTTTTCACTCAAAATCAATTTTTCAATCAAAATTTAATTTTTCACTCAAAATTCATTTTTTCACTCAAAATTCAATTTTCACTCAAAATTCAATTTTTCACTCAAAATTCAATTTTTGACTCATATTTACTCAAAATTAAATTTTTCACTCAAAATTAAATTTTTCACTCAAAATTCAATTTTTCACTCAAAATTCAATTTTTCACTCAAAATTCAGTTTTTCACTCAAAATTCAATTTTCACTCAAAATTCAATTTTTCACTCAAAATATAATTTTTCACTCAAAATTCAATTTTTCACTCAAAATGCAATTTTTCACTCAAAATTCAATTTTTCACTCAAAATTCAATTTTTCACTCAAAATTCAATTTTTCACTCAAAATTAAATTTTAAAATCAAAATTTAATTTTTTACTCAAAATTTAATTTTTTACACTAAATAAAAAATTTGACTCAAATTTTAATTTTCACTCAAAATTTTATTGCTCACTCAAAATTCTATTTTTCACTCAAAATACATGATTTCACTTAAAATGTTGAACCAAAATTTAATTTTCACTCAACATTTAATATTTTACTCAAAATTAAATTTTTCACTCAAAAATATATTTTTCACTCGAAATTAAATTTTTACTCAAAATAACCTGAATAAAAATTTTACACTCACATACAATTTTTACTCAGAATTTAATTTTTCTCTCAAAATTCAAATTTTCACAAGACTCAAAAGAAAAATATTCACTCAAATTAAAATATTTTACTGAAATTCAATTTTTTATTAAGAATTCATTTTGTCACTCAACAAATTATTTTCAACTGTAAATTAAATTGTTCACTAAAAAAAAATAAATTTCTGTTTAAAACCCAATTTTTTCTCGCTTAGTCCTTGGCCATCAATGCATTTTATAGGCATTGATGGCCAAACTATTCACTGCAAATTATTCGATTAGTCGGTTCAGTAATCAGGTTTTGAATTTCTAAACGGAGCGGGTCGAAATAGGCGTTTTTTATAGGCATTGAAATCGAAATTTTGTATTTTTCTTTAATTGGCTGTAAATCCTAAACGGAACGTCCTAGAGGGTCGAAAGTAGGCGCATTTTATTGGCATTGAAATCGAAATTTTGTATTTTTCTTAAATTGGCTGTAAATCCTGAACGGAGCGTCCTAGAGGGTTGAAAAAAAAAATTCAATTTTTCCTTAAAAATTAAATTTTTCCCTAAAAATTAAAATGTTCACTAAAAATTCAATATTTCACTAAACATTAAATTTTTAACTATAAATATAAATAAATACAATTAAATAAATACAATTTTAAAATATATGAAAATTTTAAATAATAATATAATTATCCACAAAAAATTCAATTTATCACAAAAAATTAAAATTTTCACCAAAAATTCATTTTTTTCACTAAATTTCAATTTTTCACTAAATTTCAATTTTTCACTAAATTTAAATTTTTCACTAAAATTTAAATTTTTCATTAAAATTTAAATATTTCACTAAAAAATCTATTTTTCTCTGAAAATTAAATTTTTGTCTCTAAAAAATGTTATAGTGAACATTTTTAAAATATATAAAAAATTGAACTAATTAAATTCTTTGAAATAACTAAAAGTATTGCCACATCGTTAATGTTTATAAATTACAAATTTATTTCGAGTTTCTGTTGTGCTGTCTTTAATTGAGCACCACAATTTAGCTGCCAAAGTAATGCTGTAGCAATTAATTTGGCAAACTGTGAAAAACTTTTAAATCGAAAGTAATTTTGCACTCAATTACGACGTAAAGAAGAACGTAAAGCAGACGATTAATCACATTTAATTAAGGCGGCAACGTAAAAAGCACTCAAACTCACTACAACACTCAATCACATTATTCTTAATACACACTGCGCGAAATGCAATGCAAATTCAAAAGTGATTTGAAATGAAATTCGCTTTCAATGAATAAGTGCAGATTTTCTTTTATTTTTCAACGGAAAATGCAATAAATAATAAAAAAGAAAAATAAAAATAAAAAAAAAATAAAAAAAATAAAGAATAAATAAAAAAGAAAGAAAGAAAAAGTTAAAAATAAAATTAAAAAAAAGTAGAAAAACTTTATAACTCTTCTTGAGCGTGCTGCTGCTGGCAGCCGTTGACATGCAGATCTGGCAACCCTGCTGCGTTTTGCACTTTGGCGCAAATTGAGTTAAAACTTTAGTTTCTTTTTTCGATTGACTTCTTGTAGCATAGTGCAACAGGATGATATAAAAACTAAAAAATCGACAAGGTTTACATAATATCAACGTAAGCGGTACCATGTGCATTGCGTTACGTTATGTTACGCCACGTCACGTTATTACGTTGCCATAGTCTGCTGTCGATGCAGCAGTTATTGTGTCTGTCGGCGCGTCGCTCTTTTTTGTGTGTTTTGTGCATGGGGTCGGTTGGTCTGTCCGTCTGTCTGTCGGTGTCGCTGTATCTAGATACTGATACCCGAGTATCGCGATACAGCACGTATCTAATAAAACGCGCAACGCCATAAACACTGCATCCTTCTGTTGCTGCTGCTGCTCCTTCTGGCCACTTTTGTAAATTTTTCAAACAGCCACCTTCGATTCCCTCACACCACGCCACGTGTCGCAAAGTGTTGCGCAAACATCTTCGCTGGCGCTCATGTTCAACACTTGTAACTCGTATCTCTCTCTCGCATCGCGTATCGTGTATCTCGAGTTCAGATGCTGCCAAGGCAACCAGCCAGTTCGTTTGTTCATTCGTTCGACACTTGCTGCATTTCTTAAGTCGTCGTTTTTGTGCTGTTGCGAATTACTTGGCAAGTATTTGATTTCACTGCTGCTTTGTGTGCGGCAGGAAATGAGCTTCGGTTTCCGGTTGAGGTTTGCTTTGAGCACATATTTCTGTGGTGTTGAAATTATGTTTGTCTTTGAAACCGAAAGGTGACACACTTCAGACTGTTTTTATATATTAAAAATTTAAATTATTTTTTTTATACTTTTTATTTTTCATTTTTAGTGTGAACCTCAGTAATATGTTATTGAAAAAGCTCGTGTGTTATTTTGGCAATATGCCATAAATATAGGGAGTTTATTTTATAATGATAAAAGTTTATATATTTCACGAATTAAAGTAAAAAAAAAAAGATAATTGAAAATCTTGATAACTATACATTTTTTCCTTAATTTTCATTATATTTTGAACTAGCTGGACCCGTGCACGACTTGTGCAAAGATTTTGTAAATGCAATGATATGGTGCAATCTTATTGATAAAAAAAACATTTTTATTCTTTATATCTGGGATCCGTGCTACGCTTTCCCGTAGAATTCTTCCCGATAGAATTCTTCCCGTAGAATTCTTCCCCGTAGAGTTTTTCCCAGCAGAAGTTTTAGTGTGGTGAGTTTTGGTGTGGTGAATTTTGGTGTGGTGAGTTTTAGTGTGGTGAGTTTTAGTGTGGTAAGTTTTAGTGTGGTGGCTTTTAGTGTAGTGAGTTTAAGTGTTGTGAATTTTATTGTGGTGAGTTTAAGTGTGGTGAATTTGAATGTGTTAAGTTTTAGTGTGGTGAATTTGAGTGCTGTGAATTTTATTGTGGTGAGCTTAAGTGTGGTGAATTTCAGTGTGGTGAGTTTTAGTGTGGTGAATTTGAGTGTGGTGAGTTTTAGTGTGGTGAATTTGAGTGTGGTGAGTTTTAGTGTGGTGAATTTTAGTGTGGTGAGTTTTATTGTGGTGAGTTTAAGTGTGGTGAATTTGAGTGTGGTGAGTTTTAGTGTGGTGAATTTGAGTGTGGTGAATTTTAGTGTGGTGAGTTTTAGTGTAGTGAATTTTAGTGCGGTGGGTTTAAGTGCAGTGAATTTTAGTGTGGTGAGTTTTAGTGTCGTCATTTTTAATGTGGTGAATTTCGATAAAAAATGTTGGTTCAAAAAATTTGGACTGCAAAAAGAACGCAATGGTCGAAATCACCATTTTACAAAAAAATAAATCGACAAAAACAACAATGTTCGAAAATTTAAAAAAAATAAAATTGGTAAAAAAAAAATTTGGAGGACAAAAACAAAATTGATAAAAATTTTGTTAAACAAAATGTTGGTCGAAATCACCATTTTACAAAAAAAAAAAATTTAGATAAAAACAAAAATGTTCGAAAAATTTCGAACATAATTTTGTCAAAAAAAAATTAAAAGTGACAAAGAGACAGATTTATTATATTAATAGGATTCACTTTGTCAGGCTTTATATAGTTTAAAGACTTATTTTAAGATTTTAAGTAGCCAAAGTCGAAGGAGAAGCAGCCCATTTTTTACCCATTCCCAAAAAGTGTCGTAAATCATCTGTCATAATTCCAGAATATTTGATAACTTTCTTTAAGTTTATTTTTATTATTTGTATCATTTGAAATCCAATGATACACAATAAAATGATATATTTTTGTTCAGACATAATATAAAATCACAATCAAAATTTTTGTCCAAATGTACTACATTTTTAAATATATATTAATTGATATACGGCTGTCCGTAGAAAATATAGCTGTCCGTAGAAAATAGTTTTGTTTAAAATTAGCATAAATTGTTTCAAAACTATCGGGAATCTCGGGAAAATCTGCGATTGAGGTATTGAGAAAATGATAAATTTAGGAATAAATCCATGCATTTTTCATTCATTTCTGTTACAGTTTTAGTTTGAAATTAAATAGCGAAACAGTTTCCGAATACCTCTTTCACATTACAGTTTGGATTTGAATTTGTATTTTTTGTATTATAAAATATCTTGAACTAATCCTCAATTTATTTCACTAACATTAGCACTACAAACCAATTACCTAAAAATTTTAATAAAGACTAAATAAATAATTAAAGACCCCCAAATATATTATAACATTTTAAATATTTATAATAGACATCTTCACAAATGTATAATAAACCCATCAAGACATTCGTTTTATTTCAAGACATGTATGCTTGAAAATCAAATAATTGTGTTGCACTCAACAACCAAGCACATGTAGTGTCAATCTCGATCAAGACGTAGTTGTAGTGCATAGTCTAAAATGGAGTGCAATAAAAATTCAAACACTGAAATGCACTGCACTTGACACTGAGTGCTCAATGCATTTTACATTTTTTTGTATCAATCTTACTGTAATGAATTTTCATTTATATTTAAATATATTGAAAAATTTCAAAATATAAAATAAATTCATATAATATCGTCGTGGTAGAACGAAAAGTCACCAAATACATTTTTATGAAAAACTCAAATTTCGAGTTTGTTGATTAATATTATAAAAAGTCATTGATGCATTCTTGAAGTTAAAATATAAAGAAATATTCACATTTTCTTATCATCTGGTAAAAAATTGAGATCATTGATTTTTTAACAGGGACGCTACATTTCTCTGCAGTAAGGTTTGCCATTTCATGATGGAATTCGAATTTCGGTAGTAAATTTTAATAATTTCGACTCGTTGTTGGCACATATATCTTTACATCATGAAATGGTAAACCTTACTGAAGAGAAATATCAAAAGAGCGGCAAGAAATATGGCGTCGTTTGCTGTCCCAGTCGTTCCTTAAAAAAAAATGTTGTAGCGCTCTTATTGAAAAACCCTATATATTGACAGATATATAAAGATTTTTATAAATGAATATTTGGCATTTTGAAAATTTATTTGGTGACTTTTCGTTCTACAACGACGATATATTATACACATTTTTCTTTATCGAGCAACATTTTTTTTAATATTAAATTCGTTGGATGAATGTACATATATGAGCATTTCCTGTGGTTCCGGACGGGACATTCGTATGCTTAAAACTTTAATATCTCGAAGGAAAATTAATGAATTTACTTGATTTTTTTTTTGCTCAAGTAGTATTTAAATATGCCTAAACAATTGCAAAAAATTAGAGAATTCTAAAAATTAAGATATAAATTAAATAGTTGTATTTCCGGACGAGACAAAAACGGAAGTGCATGACGAGGTTCATATGGAAATGCCAAGAAGTCATAAAATTTTACATACAAATTATTTTTTTTAATTATTTTAAAAAATAGCTGAAATCATATGCTTTCTTTGTATATTTACATTTTCTTCCCAAAATTTATATTTTTTTCATAGTAAATCAACAAAAAATTCCGGAAGGGACAAAAAATTCGGTATAGAAATTATCAGTACTATTTTTATGCTAAAAATACTTTTTGCGTACAATATATTTTTTTAAATTATCTCAAAATATAGCTGAGACAATTAAAGCAAAAATAATAAGAAATTGGAAAAATTTTAAATCTTGTCATGCCAAAAGGGCGAAACTTTTCGTTTATTCGCCATAACTCTTCAATGGTACAAGATAAAATAGTGGTGTAAAGGTATTAATTGTTTGTTTTTAAAGTACCTATCGAACTGCATCATTATTTAAAAATATTTTTTCCATGCAAATAGCAAATGGCAAATTAATGTTTGGCAAAATATTTTTAATTAATGATGCAGATCGATAGGTGCTTTGAATACAAACAATAAATGCATTTCCACCACTATTTTATCTTATTCCAATAAAAAGTTATGGCGAAAAAACGAAAACATTCGCACTTTTGGTATGACAAGATTATCAATTTTTCAAATTCGTCCTTTTGGTTTTGTCTTTTGTGGCTAGAAATATCCTACAAAATGACACACGATTTTGGCACAACATACTTGAGGAAAAACTACATTCAAAAATGTAAAAAAACGCAAATGTCAAAAATTGCACATTCGCCCGTTTTTGCATGATAGTGACGATATCATAAATAGATTTATTTTCGATAAACAAATTTTATTTTTTGACAAACAACATTAAGAACACGCGCTTAAATTTTCAAATACTTTGAGTTTTATATCTAAAATTTATCATTATTGTATCGAATTTAAAAATTATCGTCAAATAGTTTGTAGGGAATGTTTTTCATTTTGCTGTCGTTTTCAATGTTTGTTAGCTCACTAAAAAATTTATTTTTTTTATGTTACTCGTAGCGCGCACTCACTGCACTCACTGTACTCGTTGCATTTTCAGCAATAGTAGTGTCATTTGGTTTGATTTTTGAAGACATTAACAGCCAGATATTGTATCTCGATGTGACTGAGTCCTCTCACATGTGAGTGCTCTCACATCGTCTGAAAAGTTGTATTTCATATCTTCACACATTCCGCCCGTTGGCTCTTACGTTGACTTTGTTCCCTCTTACGTTCTATGAAACCGCTGTAAACATCCAAACATTTAGCGTTACCAACAATCAAACTTGATCCAAAATAAATAAAAATTTAGTCGAAATTACCAAATTTTTGAATCTGGCATTACTAAAATCTATATTATTTTAGCAAATACGCAAACCATTCATATTTTTGCTATGATTTGGGTTTGGAAAATAGAAAAACATAGCTTTTCAGTAAATAAAAAACAGCTGTACTGAGAAAAATGTCAAATATTTGTTTGTGTGATTTTCTTCCTTTTTGCATTTTTTTCTAATTTGCTTTGTAAACTTATTTTTTGGATGAAAAGAAATGTGTAGTGTATTCAAAAATTATTTGAAATTGTTCTGTATCCTTTTTAGGTGCAATTAGTGCTTTTTTTTGTGAACATTTTAGAAAACGGAGCCAAAAAAGCTGCCGTCTAATTTCACACAATATTTGTGCGGTTGAGTTTTATGAAATACAAATTATTTCTTTACGTCGGCGCTTACCGTGTGACGTCAGACGTTTTGGGCTTTACAAAATACAAAAAGTCAGTCACACGGGCGTGCGTGACTACTTTCGTCAATTATCGAGATACAATATCTGGCTGTAAATGTCTTGAAAAATAACATGTCTTGACACTAATGAAACAAATTCTGCAGTGAAGTCGCTAGAGAGACTTCACTGTAATACTGTACACTGCCATTTCAAAATGCTTTTAATACTGTTCAGTAAAGTAGTGCCTTTTTTGCAGAAGGAAATTTAAATACATTTGAATAAATGACTAACATATTAAAATTAATATTTTTTTCAAAGTTTTACTCTCTTGAAAAGTGTTTTGTAAAACATAATCCAAATGCATTAAAATTGATTTTAAAATTAAAATCAGCTTTTTGATATTTTATGTTATATGAAAATTTGGTATATGGAATTGTCGAGAAAAGTCGACACTAAATTGTCTATTACTATGTGCCGAAGTATTTGCTCTAATAAAATATACTGTTTCAATGAAAAATATTTCTGTTAAAACAAATATTATTTCTAAAAAATTGTTTTAAATTTCTTTTTAAAGAAAACCAAAAGCAGTAAATGAAAAACTTAAACCTGCCATTAAAAAAAGCGCACAACATTCACATTTACGACAGGTATTAACAACGGAACACAATATTTTTACACTTGTTCAAGGTAGCACTCGCTTTTTTGTGCGTCTACCGTGCACGACGACTAGCCGGAAAGGAAGTGGTAGTGAAGGCCAAAAAAGCAGCAACACAAATTCTGACTGTCCGTCTGCCCGTCGGGACGTGCATAGAGCCGGAGTATGAGCCAGAGCAAAAGCAAAAGCAAGAGCAAGAGCCAGAAGTCATGGTTATGTTTACATGCGGTTGAATTACGTTGAGCTGCATGTCTCGACTGACCTCGGCTGTTGCGGCGCCGCGACAGGGACGGCGCGCCGGTTCTAGCAGCCGCATGCCCGAATGCCAGCCAACAATGGACAACATTGTTGCCACCCACATTCATTTTGATGATGCTGCTGCTACTGCTCTTAGTGTTGCCAGTGCTCTTGATGCTCCAGCTCCCCGTTCACGTGGCCGTAGGTTGTTTTAATTAATCCGCCGTTGTGCTGCTGACTTTTTGTCCGGCCACACAAAACACAAAATTCACCTGCTGCTCTTTGACGCCTGCAAACTTTTCTGACTTTAAATGCGGCTGCAGTAGAAATGCCAAAAGCGGCATTTTAAGTTTTTTTGTGCCCAAAATTTAATTTGCCGCATATTTTATAAAAATCGTTGGCATCACTTTTTAACGGCGCACATTATGTGCCATATATTGGATGCATAAACAGTGACTGACTGGCTGAGTGACGAAGTGACGGAGTGAGTTCACGAATGCTTTTGATTAAATGCAAAGCATAAACTGCATGAGTACGGTGGTGGCCGCCATTTTATGATGAGATGCAACGCAGCAACGAGAGTTGGCTTTCGTTTATGTGTGACAGGGTTGCCAGGCATTTTTTGCAAATTGACACTGTGTCTGTGTGCCGCACACACGGTTGCCTGCCTGCAGCTATTTAATTAATAAAATAAAAGCGGCAACGATGTGCAATATGTTTGAAGTCAACAGGAAATGACCACGTTAATGACTATGAAAACATAAAACATTTTCAAACATTTTTAAATACAATTGAGAAATATAATTTAAATACAATTGAGAAAAAAAACTTAGGTTAAGTTTCAGATTTTAGATATTCAAATATATTGTTAATACGTACTTAAATTAGTTAAAAAAATTATAAAATACATATAAGTCGGTCATATAAGTCAGTCATTTCAATTGATTTTATAAATTCACTAGTATTTCGTACCCGGGCTGCACAACGGGTGTTTTTTATTTTTTTTTTGTTTTTGCTATTCTTTTTTATGGAGATAAATGTTAGTAAAATTGAGATTTTCTTCATGGAAAAATATTTCAAAAATTGTAAAAAAACCAAAAGTTATCCAATTTTAAAAATTCTTTTGTTTATGAAATGCTTATATTAAGATCTAAATATAATGTGCTCACTTGAGCATATATATTGTATAGTTTTAAAGATATAGACATGAACATGAACCTTTTTTTCATTTTTGAAGATATTAGTATAAAAAAATGTTCATATAATAATTTTATATATTCTAAATCCTTAGACATATTTAAAAATGGTTTTTAGTTTTAGATGTATGTGTTAATTGTTTATTAAATACCCATACAAATATTTTATTTTCAATGGAAAATGTATAATTTATGTATAAATATGTAAAGTAAAGTCTTTGAAAAATTTTAAAAAAGTTCATATTCATGTATATAACTTTAAAACTAAACAATGAATTTTCTCAAGTGAGCACATTTTCTTTAGATCCCAATTTATGCGTTTCCAAAACAAACACAAATTTAAATCGAATACCCTTTGGATTTTTTACAATTTTTGAAAGATTTTTCATGAACAAAATATCAATTTTACTATTTTTTTTTCCATAACCATCAAAGATAAAGATACAATCTTTTAAAACTGAGTTGAATTTTCTATGGAGTGCTTTTTAAAATTTTCAATTCAGTTAGGTGGTTTCGAAAATAATAAATTAAACACGATTTTAGAGCGTTTGGACACGTTTTGGGCAAACATTAATTTGCCATTTGTTATTTGAAAAAAAAATGTTTGGCAAATTATTTTAAAGTAATGTTGCCCATCGATAGAGTCTTTAAAAACAAACAATGAATGCCTACATCACTATTTTATCATTTACCAATAAAGAGTTATAGAAAAATACGAGCAAATTCGAAAAATTTAAAATCTTCCCAGCAAACACTGAAGCTCATATATGAGCGTATTTCAATCTTTTTCTTGAGCCTGAGCGCTCAAGTTTCGCTTGAGATCGTTTGAATAGAATCTATTTACAATCTCAAATTTGAGCCAAAAAAACATCTTCAACTGGAGCCTAAATGCAAACTCAAAAACGTCTCAATGAAGCATCTTGGAAGATCATGTTCATGAGCATAAACTGCCTCTAAAAAGTATTTAAAACGATTCATGACATTCATGAACATTAATAACAATTTAAATGGGCCAACAAATATATTAATTTTTTAAATATTTTAAATGCAGAATTACAGGCCAAATAATTAAAATACTAATTAACTAAAAAACATTTCTTTGGAGACTGGAGACTGGAGACTTTAGATGCAACCCGAATGCCGCAGCCGCACAGACCCAACTGTCAAGAAAACAGCGAAAAAGTCGTTGTAGCACATATTCCTTATTGTCCATTTGAATCGTTTTCTTGAACTTGATTGTTGGTGTGCTATAAAAGATGCGTGTGGAGGAATATTATAACTTCTTTGAGAAATAAATGATAACTTTTACTCACATTTTGGTATACTTCGAAGATCAAAGTGTCGTACACAAATAGATTTACGGCTGCCCCTTAGAGGAGACGGGCGCATCGCACCGTGTGAAAAACTGATCCACTTTTTAGACAATTTAAGATTGAAAAAATTAAAAAAAAAAAACGCAGACAAATTGTTCTAAAATATTTGTCATATAAAATCACAACATTCAAGAAATAGATTCAAGTTAGATTCAAGGTACATGAGCCTGAGTGTTACTTGAACCCTGGCGTTTGCTGGGTTGTTATGCCAAAAGTGCGAATCTTTGCGTTTTTTTGATATAACTCCTTTTTTGTGCAAGATAAAACAGTGATGTAAAGAAATTAATTGTTCGAATTTATAGCACCTATCGATTGGCGTCAATATTTAAAAATAAATGGCCAAACATTTTTCTTCCAAATGATAAAAATTCTAAAAATAATTTAAAAAAAATATTATTATCGATAGGTACTTTAAAAACAAACAATTAATGCCTTTACACCACTATAAAATTGTAAATCTTGTCATGCCAAAAGGGCGATTTTTTTCGTATTTTTTTGCATAACTCATTATTGGTGCAAAATAAAATTGTGCTGTGCAGGCGTTAATTGTTTGTTTTCAAAGCACCTATCGATTGGCATCATTACTTAAAAATAATTTGCCAAATATTTTT
The DNA here is from genome assembly GCA_951804985.1 of Dryomyza anilis. NCBI lineage: Eukaryota > Metazoa > Arthropoda > Insecta > Diptera > Dryomyzidae > Dryomyza > Dryomyza anilis. The sequence goes on along the minus strand of OX638130.1, from coordinate 121,144,990 downwards.
CTTGCAAGTAATAAAAATTCAAAAAAAAATACTTAAAATAATAATGACAATCAATAGGTACTTTAAAAACAAAAAATTAATGCCTTTACACCACTATTTTAGATTATAACAATAAAAAGTTATGACAAAAAAACGAAAAGATTAACCCTTTTGGCACGACAACATTTTCAATTCTTCGAATTCACCCTTTTGGTTTTGTCTTTTCTGGCTAGAAATATTCTACAAAACCAACACACGATTTTGGCACAGTACACTTGAGGAAAAACTACATTCAAAAGTATAAAATAACGCAAATGTCAAAAATTACACATTCGACCGTTTGGCATGATAGTGACGATATTATGTATATTAGATGCATATTTAATTCAAACAAAATCTTTCGAAAATCACTTTCAATAGGAATATTTGAGAACAAAACTCGAATCTAATTAGAATGAAAATCGTTTTGTAATCAGTCCAATACACCCATGAATTATTTTTGTGAGAAAAAATATTTATATAAATATGGAATATTTTATTTTATAATTCAGCTGATTATTTTGTATTGAAAAATAAAAGTCCTGAAGATTAAAAATAACGATTTTAAATTTAAATCCTTGACTACTGTGAGTTGTAATATAGCGATGTTTTCTTAATTCAAAAATTATAAACATTTTTGTACGGCAATATCAAATTACATAATAAATTTAATAATAATTTATATATTTTGAACTTTATATATTTTTATAATTTTTTTTTTTTTTTTATACTTTGCAGCTAACTTAACACAACAATCGCCCACTAATCCCCACATTGCGCTTTCACGGCTATGACCTGTATTCGCTGCGTATTATGATGATGATTATTATGATGACGCTGGCAACTCTGTTCCAAACGAAGCCACACAAACACATGCTCAAACTGTACCACATCGCGTCACCACTGCACGGCATCAGCGTGCGATGGCAACTCTTGCTCGGCCTGCTCATCTGCAATTGTATTGGTGAGTGTCACACGCACACGCACAGCCTCACACACACACAGAAACACACACGCATACAGACTCACGCACAGCCACCTCGACACACCACATATATCTCTCTCTTTAGCATATTTTGACTTTTAATGCTTTTTTTAAACATATTAACACAAAAACAACTCTTCATTCAATAAAATGAAGAATTTTCCATTTGCAAAAAATACTCCTCAGTCGGTGCCTTCGAACCAGACTTTGTGTTTCCACTGGAGAATGTGACCGTGGCGCAGGGACGCGACGCGACGTTCACCTGTGTGGTGAACAATCTCGGTGGTTACAGGGTGAGTGGTGGAGACTCAGCATCAGCCAGGGTATGTATCGGTTTTAGGATGCGTTGATAAATTTTACTTATTTCATTTTTTTTTAATTTGAATTTCTTTCTGAATTTTGTATTTTTTTTACTCACTTCAAATTGTGCACTGATTTTTCTTTCCGAAGCACTTTTCACTGCACCAAAACAGCACCAGCACTTCTTCACCGCTCGTCACCAAATGGAATCACGTAGTGTTTAGTCCAAGTATTATGAGATTTTTAAAAACAAAGCACCTTAAAAACATTAATAAAAATTAATAAAATTTGAATTAAATAATATTTTAAAATAAAAATTTAATAACATAACTGCATTAAAAGCTGTACAAAACCAAAATAATTTAATTTAAAGGCGTATAGCGTAAATAATCATTTTTAAAATAATAGAATCCATAAAATAAAATTTTATTATTTCGATAAATTTCATTATTTTCAAAAGGCATTAAAGTGTACTTCTCGACTGATTTGAAAAGTTTTAAATAAAAATACTTTAAGCCTTACAATTATCATTTCTTTATACATAAACTTTAATTTATAGAAATTTATTATTTAAAACAGTATATTCAAAATTAATTTCATTTTAATCGTCTGTATTCGCGAGTGGTAATGCTCATACGATGCTCATTCAGTTCGCCGTAGATCTAAAACGGTTTTAAATAAAATACTTTTAGTTCTACCCTTACTAAATTCATCATATTTGAATGTAATAAATATGAACTCTAAGTTCTAACTATATTTAAAGCAAATTTCATTAGTTAAACATTTAAAAAATTTACTCTTTAAACGTACCTATTTAAAATTCAAAATGCTATCGCTTCATTTCCTTTCAATCATCTCTATTCGGAAGTGGTAACTTCGTTTTCGACATCCATTCGGCCGCCGCTGGCATTTAACAAAATGTGCCACCACTTTTTCAATTCAATTTCCATTGAATTGTCAGCCGAAAACATGGCGCTATCATTGTTTGTCAAATGCATTCGTTTTCGATTTCAATCGATTAGTTTAGCTGTTCGCAGGTCGAAAACACAAACGCAGGACGACACAGCCAGAGGAACAATACAAACGCGGTGACCATGAACGCGCGCGCCGATGATGCGAAGGTGGTCAGGCGCATCGCGTATGTGTTTTCAGATAATAGATATCGTATAATACACTGAAAGTTAAATAAAATATAGAAACAAAAATGAAATAAATGAAAAATAGTCACATAACGTTATACAAAATAAAGAACAAATCTGATATTCTTTCAATTAATTAATAAAACTAATGAAATAATTTTTATTTCTATTTAAAATTTAAAAAAAATATGCTAAATCAATAAAAACTATTTGATTCAAAAATATTGAAATTTTTTTTATTTATTTTTTATGTATATTTTATATTTAATTTATATTTTAATATTACCTTTTCCAAATAACTTAGTATGTTATTAGTTTCGATATTATTACAAGATACAGAAGAATTTACACGATAACGGACACATTCTCGTGGCAACTTCGTACATCAAATTGGCCTTTATTGAACGAAGATATCGAAAAAAATATTTTGTAGACAGCATATCCTCACTATCATGCCAAAGGGGCGAATGTGTAATTTTTGATATTTGCGTTTTTTACATTATTGAATGTGGTTTTTCCTCAAGTATATTGTGACAAAATGGTGTGTGATTTTATTGGATATTTCTAGCCAAACACAAGACAAAACCAAAAGAGCGAATTCGAAAAATTATAAATCCAATAAAGAGTTATAGGAAAAACACTAAAAAATTCGAAAAATTAAAAATCTTGTCATGCCAAAAGGGCGAATCTTTTCGTATTTTTGTCATAACTTTTTATTGGTATAAGATAAAATAGTGGTCTAAAGGTAATAATTGTTTATTTTTAAAGCACCTATCGATTGGCGTCATTATTTGAAAATATTTGTTTGAATTTTTATTACTTGAAATAAAAATGTTTGGAAAATTATTTTTAAGTAATGATGCCAATCGATAGGTGCTTTGAAAACAAACAATTATTGCATTCACTCTACCATTTTATTTTCCACCAATAAAAAGTTACAGCAAAAAAACGAAATGATTCGCCCTTTTGGCATGACAAGATTTTCGATTTTTTTAGTTTTTTTCCTACAACTCTTTATTGGTTTAAAATAAAATAGTGATGTAAAGACCAATAAAAAGTTACAGCAAAAAAACGAAATGATTCGCCCTTTTGGCATGACAAGATGTTCAATTTTTCAAATTTTGTAGTTTTTTTCCTATATCTCTTTATTGGTTTAAAATAAAATAGTGATGTTAAGTCGTTCATTGTTTGTTTTTAAAGCACCTATCGATTGGCAGCATTGTTTAAAAATATTGTTTTCAAACATATTTCTTGCAAATGACAAATGGCAAATTAATGTTTAGCAAAGTATTTTTAAATAATATTACAAATCGATAGATGCTTTGAAAACAAACAATTACTGCCTTTACATCACTATTTTAACATGCGCAAATAAATAATTATAGCAAAAAAAAAACAAAATTATTTGTAACAAAATTATTTGGTCAGCATATAATCACACAAAATCCGTATTTATAACTCAGTAAGTTATTCAAATTGAAAAATATTTTAAACACGTTATGCTAATTGATAAATAAACTAAAATAATAAAAAAACTTGACAAAAAAAAATATTTTTACTAATTTATAAAGCACTTCAAATATTAAAATTTGATTTCCCGATATTTTGAAAAATGCACATTCGCCCCTTTGGCATGACAGTGACGATATCATGTAATACAATTTGATTGTAAAAGATATTTTAAAAATGAGCTAAAAAAACGGGTTCTTAGTTAAGTTAATTCGAGAAAACTTCGAGACATCAAAGTTCTCCAAGGAGTGTCAAATTGAGAATGATTAAACCAAAAATATAACTAATAGTTTTTGTACGAACCACCCTAATTCAATATGCTTACAAAATCAGATTTTATGTTAAAATTCGATTGTAATTCATATTTCCTGTTCCATATTTCACGTTTTTCAATTGAATTCAGTATTTTTAATTTCTTGAAAATGAATTAAATTGTATTTTTTTCATGGTAAATATTTGGATTTTGATTGAAATTAAATTTCAGTACAATCCATATTACAAAAATTTGGCATTGAAAATTTTTTTGAATTTAAATTATAACTATAAAGTATAAATGCTGTAGTTAACATTGAATAAATCTAAATATTAATACATAAAAACATTCAGTTTGTATTATTGCCTATCAATTTTTTAACTCCGATTACAAAACATTTGCCCAGTAACTCTACACGAAATAAACTTAAACATATATTTAAGTTTGTCCTTTTGCCACTAAAAATGAAATATATACTTTTTTATTTTCGGCATTGTAAGAATAGTTTTTTTCTACACGTTATGTTTCAAATAATAATAATAATAATATTTTGGCATTACAGTCCCATAAGAACTTAGGCCGAGTTCTCTCACCATTTTGAGCTGTGCGTATTATATTTGTACTCAAAGTGGTGGGACCTACAGTTTAATGCCGAATCCGAACGGCGGGTGAGAACTTTTCATATGCAATGTTTACTCTCGTAGGTTTGCCATTTATTGCAAAAAGGTAGCGCGGTATAGAACAATGTTTCTGTGAAAATTTGTTGTTAGCCCCAGTCCAGGCTTGAACCTTTCCATTCGATTCGCAGTCCAACGCACATATCACTGAGCTATCGACGCGGTATTTATTCAAGTATATTCGAATAAATACCAAAATGCGTGTATTTAGGCAAACTTTTTTTGAGATCTAAAATATGTATAAAAGTCCACACATCAAGTATTCACGTTAATTTTTAAAATACCTATTATGGTTCCCGCGATGTAGGTAAAAAAAAGTTCATTTTCGGATAAAAAAAGGTTTTAATTTTCCTAAGAGTGCAAGGGTATATTCAGTTTGGTACGCCGTTTGTAACACCCTGAAAAAAGCATCTCCGGAATGGAAAAGTATATATATTCTTGATCAGCATGACCTCCTGAGTCGATTTAGCAATGTCCGTCTGCCTGTCTGTCTGTCTGTCCGTCTGTTCGTCTGTCCGTCTGTCCGTCTGTCCGTCCGTCTGTCCGTCTGTCTGTCTGTCTGTATGTCTGTCTGTCTGTCTGTCTGTCTGTCTGTCTGTCTGTCTGTCTGTCTGTCTGTCTGTCTGTCTGTCTGTCTGTCTGTCTGTCTGTCTGTCTGTCCGTCCTTCTGTCTGTCTGTTGAAATCACGATTACAGAAAGTTGAAGAGCTAGAGCAATGAAACTTGTGATTTAGATTACTTATATATTTTAGATTACTTATATATTGGCATGATCGGTCTATTGTGACCTGAGAACCGACCACTTATGTTCAAATACCTCATATAAAATTTATCAATTCATATCAATTTTACTGTATACGTGCTTAGGTAAACTTTTATTGGTCAAATATATATTGACATTATGCTCAAATACATGAAAATAATGTTTTCCCACGAAACGACTTGTGGTTCCAAAAAAAAATCGAAATTCGGTACATCTACCCATTTTTAAATATGGGTATCAAATGAAAGAAAATTCTTCAGGGATGGAAAGTTTGTAGTTATTTTCAGGATTCGTATACCCTGGTGACCTATATACCACTTTGAATGGTAACCACACATATGTGTAGGGTATTTATAGTCGGCTTAGACCGACTATAATTTTGATAATCCTAACTATCATAATAACACCAAATTTAAAATTTCCCATGTGATCTAACCTTCCCAACTGGTTATTATTTTCTTTTTTATAATTTTTGTTATTTTCTTTTCAAAATCACATCAATTTTTAATTCCCTCTCTTCAATTAATGCATATACTTTGTGATTGCATGTTAAATATATAAATATTAAAAATTTGTAGAAAATACTATCAAATATTTTATTGCTAACAACTTCAAATTCATTGATACTTGGGGTGTGTGCGAATTCGACTAAATTGCCGTCTAAACTAAATTGAACAACTTTTCATTCGATCTCCATTCGGTAACAGGTAATTGTTAAAGTCCATAATCTGTCATCCAATTAAGTTCAATTTAGTCTGATCGAAAATGTGCTAAGCTAAAAATTGAACACTGCATTACCGACAAAATTTTAGTTTAGTCAGCAATTTAGTCAAATTTGCACACACCCTAAGTATCAATGAATTTGAAGGGTTAGCAATAAAATATTTAATAAAATTATCTAATAATATTTTTATTTTTAACAATAATAGTATTATGTGATATCTTGTTGTGTCTAGTATCGGTTTATATTAGACTAATTTATGAGCATCATCAACATTTTAGTATTCCGTACAATACTTTCTGTATTTCAAGTCACTTCCTGAAGCATTTTTGTGCTAAAGAATAAACAAAATTTGTAAATGATTTTATTTTATTTTTTTAAAGTTTTATGTATAATTACAATGTATACAAATTTATTGAATAGAGAAATTAAATTGTTTTTGGTATTTCTCTCATCGTAGAGTTAATGCACAACAATGGTGCCCATTTAAAGCAAAAAAATTCGTCCTTTTTGACTCACATCTCAGAAACTGTAAAAGGAATATGAAAAATTGTTATTAATACTTGATGGGTAGGTGTTTTTTGTGTTTTTTATCTAAAAACAAATAAATGTGACTTACAGTCCAAAGAATGCATAAAACGTGCTTTTTCATTATTATCGAATATACACATCTGAAACAGGACGTGTAGAAAATAAAACTGAAAACGCCATTGCTCTCAGAATGTTCCAGAAATTATAGGAATACTTAAATTGTATTTCTGTTGTTGAAAATATTTGTCAAATGTGTCGAGACAAAATTTTTGGCATTCTTCAGGAATATTTCGAGCATATTTCCGGCAAACACACAGATAAATGGAATATTTTAGGAAGTGTATAGCAGGTTGTAAAATTTTGTAGAATTTTAATGGCACAGTCACAGCATATATGTGGAACGGGCAGAAAATAGACAGCTGTTGATACAAACTGCGCCTTTGTCTGTTTGAAATATGTCGAATATATGTTTCAAAACTGACTCGACCCTGTCTCGGAAACAACCCCAGACAAAATTTGTTTCTGTCCGTTTCCCAAATATGGCGTGAGTCTGCCTTAAAAATTCCACAAAAATTTACAACCTGCTATAGACTTCCCAAAATATTCTATATATCTGTGCGTTTGCCGAAAATAATCCCGAAATATTCCAGAAAAAACGCAAAAAAACATTTTTTCTGTAAATCTACCGCATTTGGTATTCTGGTAGGAATAATGAATAATTATTTTATTCATCGGTGATTTAAACATATCAAATTTCAATCTATAAAGATCCTCGCACAGCATCAAAATAGTGAAGGGGATGCTTTAAAAAATATTCGTACGAATTTGTCCATTGGATAACGAATATTTTGGAATTCAAAATTAATTAAATATGTTTTAGATAAGTTATTGATGTGATAAACATGAAAAATAATCGATTTTTTACTGGATTATTCATTGAAAAACGTGATCTATGGAAATATAATTTGATGGAAAGTGTTTTCGAATTCAAAATTTCTTTGCAACCCTAAACATTTTTTTACTAAAAATCGAGAAGGCTTTTGCTGACCTGCATTTAAACATGAAAACACATTTGAAATTTAAACATAATTTTTATAATAATTTGGAAAAGCAAAAGAAATAAATATTAAAATTTCGAATTCTTATTTTACTAAATTTTTACTAAATTCTCTAATAAAATAATTAAAACCTACTGAGTTTTAGAAAGATTTATGTTATAATTTATGTTATTTTTTTTGCATTGTAATGCGCTTGGCTTGCTCGCCTAGCCTCGAAAAACGTTTCGACACTCAACAAACAGAAAAGCAACTAAATTGCACATCATTAACTTGCAACAGCTAAACACGCAGTTGCGTCGGTTGTTGTTGCAGCAACAATACACATGGTAGAGACCAACAACATGAGTTGTAGCAATGACAATAAACTACTGAAGGCTCGTAATGCGGTCGAGCAAATGGCACGTAGTGCGTGTTGTCTGTGTGGCTGGTTGGTTGCCAACGCACAAAGACTTGGTCAGCAGTAAAATAAAAATCGAAACCTCGAATTCGAATTCACAAAAACAGCAGCAACAACAATACGAGCAACAACACGAACAACTACAGCAATAACGATGACAACAGAAGAAAGCCAACAAAGTGCATTTTGGTCAATGATGGCATGCGTTGTATAACGTACGGAATGCGAGTAAATAACAGCAGTAGCAGCAGTTGCCGGACAGGCAGCATTTCCAGCAACACATCCGCCGCATTGCCAACATCAAACAAATTGTCTGAAAAATATTTGATTTTTGCGTTTAAACAGAATATGTGTCTCGTGTGTTGTGTGTTGTGTGCTGTGTCTGTTTTCCGAAATGTTTGCGGCTGCCGCATCATGTTGTGCGCCTAAAACTATGCCAGAAAATAGCAAAATGTTGCCCAGAGCCCTCCGAAAATATGTGATTTTAATTAAATAAGCGCCAAATGTATTTAAATAGTATTCAAACATTTAATAGAGTTGCCAACAGCTGTCGGTTGAACTGTCAATCAGCGTCGCGGTTCAACTGTTCGAAAAAAAAAACTCAAAATGGCGTTCATGCGAAACGCTATAAATTTTACTATTTTTTTGTAAATCTTTACAATTTTTTATTTTTAAATTTTGTATAGATTTTATTTGATTTTTATCTTTTTGTGCTATATTTTTTCACATTTCACAAATTTTTATTTGATCTGCAGTAATGCGTAAAAAGTCTCATCAATAAAACAAAGCCCTATAATATGCCTACAAAAATAAATTTAACTGCACCATAAATTGCACAATAAAACAAACAGCAACAGTTGCTGCAGTTTTGCTACAATTCAGCGCACAATATCAGCAATATATATTTTTTTAGCACAAAAATCTTTTATTTGCACAGCAAAATAAAATAGCCTCTGTTTTTTTTTTTAACAAATTTTGTTTATTTTTTTATTTTATTCACAAATTAAAGCGCACCATGTTAAAACCGAAACAAACTTTGCACCCATTTTAATGTTTTTATTGTGTATATAGTGGTATTTATAGTTGCTTCTTTTTTTATAAGTGTTTTTTTTTTGTGAAATTTACTGCTATCGACACGTTGACACTCAAAGAACTTTTGAAAAATTTTAACAACAAAATTTTAACAAAAAAAAACAAATTTTCTCTTTGAAACTATAATTAAGCTACACGCTGTGAAAAAAAAATGTTTACAGCAAACAATATGTTTGCAATTATATTTGATGAATTTTATAATATTTAAAAAGGTTTGTTTATCATAATATCAAATCATTTGGTAATCATCAATTCAAAATCTATTTAAATACTTTAAACTTATTCCAACAAACACATATATTCATTAAATTAATGAATATAAACATAATATGTTTTGAATATGTTAACAATACAAATTATTATATACATTAAAATTAAATATAGTTGCAAACCCTTATAAAGTATGTTTATAGCAAACATAAAATGATTGTAATTACATTAGCACAATTGAATAATTTTTGAAATATGTTTGTAGTAAACATATGATGTAATTAATACATTTATAAACATTTTGTAGCTTTTTAAATAATTGTGTTATAGTGATAACCACAATATCAAAATCATTTAATAATCATAATGGCACATTTATTTTAAAAGCTGCAAAATGTTTATAAAAGTATTAATTATAATATATGTTTACAACAAACAATAGCTTACTTTGTGTATAGAAAATGAATCAAGAAACTTTGATGAATTTTATAAAACTTAAAAAAGGTTTGTTATCACAGTTTCAAATCTTGTGAAATACTTTGAACTTATTCTTACAAACACTTATATTTGTTAAATTGATGCTTGTAACCAAAATATGTTTTAAATATGTTAACTATATAAATTATTCTATCCTTTAAGATAAAATGTAGATGCAATTTTTTGTAAAATATGTTTATAGCAAACATAAAATGATTGCAATTAGAATAGAACAATTGTATAATTTTTGAAATATGTTCGTAGTAAACATATGATGTAATTAATACTTTTAGAAACATTTTGTAGCTTTTAAAAAAAATTGTGTTATATAGTGATAACCACAATATCAAAATCATTTAATAATAAATGGCACAATTATTTCAAAAGCTACAAAATCTTTATAAAAGTATTAATTATAATATATGTTTACTACAAACAATAGCTTACTTTGTGTAGAAAATTAATCAAGCCACTTTGATGAATTTTATAAAATTTAAAAATTTTCACAATATCAAATCTTGTGAAATACTTTGAACTTATTCTAACAAACACTTTGGTTTTTAAATTGATTCTTGCAACCATAATATGTTTTGAATTGTATTCATTAATTAATCATGCAATGAAATTTACTAATTTAATGAAAACATTTACTATTCTTCGTTAAATCAGCAATTCCTTTTGCTAATATGAATATTTGTACGTCAATTCAGCAAATTAATTAGTCGGCAGAGTTTCAGCAATTATATTTGCTATAACTGCGTCGAGTAAATTATTTGCTGCATTGACGTACAAATAATCATATTAGCGAACACAATTGCTTATACAATGACAAGTTCTCTCGAAAATTGAATTGGCTCGGAAGGAATTGGCTCGGAAGGAATTGTCCGTGAAAGAAATTTCAAGTGGACTACTTATCTCGGCAAAGAATTGTCTGAAACGGAATTTTCAGGAAAGGAAATTTTGCAAAAATAATATCTCGGGAAATATATCTTTCTTAGGGAAAATTATTCCCGAGAAAGAAACGTCTCGAATAGAATTATTAAGTCAATATTTTTCGTGGTGAAAAATTGTCTCTGAAACGAGTTATTTCGGGTCACAATTTTCTCAGACTGAAGAATTTTCTCGGTTATAAAGTATATCATAAAAGTACTGTCTTGGGAAACAATTGACTTGCGAATAAATTATCTGAGGAAGAATTGTCCGGCCTAAGAATTGTCTCGATAAGGTCATGTGAGAGTAAAATTCGTCGGAGAAAATTTGTCTGTAAACTTGTTTGGCCACAATAATAATTACTACCTAGAGATTGGTCTCTTGAGTATACAATATTTAATACAATTTAAAAATGTACCTTTGACTTCTTAAAATTTGTTAATAAATTGTGAGGTTTTGCTAAAAATAGCGATAGAAAAATCAAAGTTTGAAAATTATGTATCTGAGTTATAAAAAATTGATTGAAAGAATTATTTCTAATAATAATAATAATAAAATTCGATATTGTTCAATAAATTTCTTTGAGTGTATATTATTTATAGCACACTTAGATTTTACTGTTCTATGTGTAACTAAAATTATAATATTTATCACTTTGTTTACGCAGAATAAACCTGATTTATGTATGATGTTTTTGTGTGAATTGGAGTTTGTTTTATGAGATTGATATATGAGACTTGTGAAAATAGTAGAAATATTGTTTTATCATCTCCGCACTATTTTCTATAATTGATAATCTCATATTTAAACCTAACAATAGCGAAGCTAATATTAATTTATCTAATTTTAAATAATCCCCTATTCACAATATACATTTAAAAAACCCCAGCAGAAAATTGCTCAGGCCTGATGAATTCATGACTGAATTCAATCATGAATATTTAAGACTGAACAATTTAGACCAGTATTCAGCTTAAAGTATATGTATTATTCAGAAATTCCACCTCGGTGTACACAGAAAAAAAATCATCAATATAATGAATTTATTCATAAATATTACGAATTTTTTCACCAACTACCAGATTCATCATACTAATACCACCGTTCATTATATATATGAAACTATTCGTACTATCGAACATCATAGTGAGGAACGAAATATTCAAAACATTGAATTTGAATCGTCATTTTAATGAAATTGTTCATAATATTTATGAATATAATATTTTTTTACGAATTTTTCATACATTTTTTTTTTCTCATTCATTCTTTTATACAATGAATCATGGTTTGAAGAACGGAATTCATTAATATGATGTAATATTTTTTCTGTGTAGTATTAATAATTTTCATACATGAATTGGTGAACATTTGTATGGAAATAATAATGGCGGAGTTAAGTTGATTTGCAGCCATGGGCACGAGCAAGAATTTTGGTCTGAACAGAGATGATTATGATTAAGATTTAAGGTACTGGAAACATTTGTCGTTGCAGAGTTGAATTATAGGAGTAGCATTACCCGGGAAAATATTTATGGAAAGACTTGTGTGGCTTCCTATACTTCATATTAGTTGATTAAAAGTACTAACATTTGAAACAGACTACAAAATACTCAATTTCATATCATACATATCGTCACTGTTATACCAAAGAGGCGAATGTTCATTTTTAAAAATATTGGGAAATCAAATTTTAAATTTTAAAGTGATGATCAAATAAGTAAAAGTTATTTTTCTTATAGTTTTTTTAATTATTTTGGTTTATTTATTAATTATCATAACGCATATGGGCCATTCCACACCAAATCGACCAGCGGTTGGAACTCACCTTCTTCGATTTCAATAAAATTATTGAGATATGCATTGGTCAATTTTTTTTTTGTATGGTAGTTTATATTTCAATGTCTCTTAAACTAGAAATGCTAGAAACACCAAAAATATCTTTTGTATGGTAGTTTATATTTCAATGTCTCTTAAACTAGTAATGCTAGAAACTCCATTGATGGCTCGTTGTTCAACGGGCCACATGTTCAAGTTTAGAAGTAACAACTTAATTTCTCTAAAAGCTTGTTCTATTAGCTTTTAAATGAGCCATCAATGGAGTATCTAGCCTTTCTACTTTAAGAGATATTAAAATATGCACAACCATACAAAAGACATTTTTGGTCCATTTTTTATAACTTTGAAGCACTGTATCTCTGGAAGTAGAGGTCGAAAAAAAGAAAAAAAATTGGTCAATGCATATCTCAATAAGCTTTATCATCTGCCCAAATTTCATGGAAAAGGTAAAATCTCAAAATTTACTTTTTTTGATCGATTTGGTGTGGAATGGCCCATATAAAAATCTTTAGATTTAAAAAAGTTACCGAATTGTTAATACGAATTTTGTATGTCTATATTCTGACCAAAACGCAAATATTTTTGTTTTTCATGCTATAACTTTTTATTAACGCAAGATAAAACAGTAATTTTAAGGCTTTAATTTTTTGTTTTTAAAGCACCTATCGATTGGCATCATTATTTAAAAATATTTTGCCAAACATTAATTTGCCATTTGTTATTTGCAGGAAGATTGTTTGGCCAAATGTTTTTAAATAATGATGCAAATCGATAGGTGCTTTAAAAACAAACAACTAATACCTTTACACCACTATTTTATCTTGCACCAATAAAGAGTTATGCAAAAAAACAAAGAAATTGTAAAAATTGAAAATATTGTCATGCGAAAAGGGCGAATCTTTACGTTTTTTTGCAATAATTTTTTATTGCTGCAAGATAAAATAGTAATTTAAAGGCATTTATTACTTATTTTTAATGTACCTGTCGATGGACATCAATTTTTTAAAAGAATTACCAAAAAAAAATGTTAATGTTTTTCATTTTTCGATTTTTTTATTATCTGCATACAATTTTTTTTTGGAAATTATTTTAAAAATTAATGCCAATCGATAGATGCTTTAAAAAAAAAACAAAGTTATTATAAAAAAAAGATACGTCCTTTTGGCATGACTGAAATTATAACAAACCACCTAAATAACGCAGTATTTTGGCACAGTATACACTCAGAAAAATACACTACAAAATCGATAGTTTTTTGCTATTAAAATTAGTTAATAGGATAAACTATTATTTTAATACTTTAAATTGTTTTTGTGTTTATATGAGTAATTTAAATAGGATTTTTTTGAGTGTACTTGATGAAAAAATACATTAGAAATTTAAAAAAAAGCAAATTTAATAAAAAAAACATATTCGGCCCCTTTTGGTTGACAGTGACGATATGATTTCGAAATGTGAAAAATTAATTTAAAACATTGAAATTTTACACTATTTTAATACAATTTAAGTGTTTTAAAACATTTTACTTCAATTCTTCATTAAAAATTGATTTAAAATCGTTTGAATTAATTTGGCATTTTCTGCAATTAATTTAGATATTCTCATTTTAGTCTTAAATTTAAAGTTATCATTTTACCATTGTGAGTTCAAAGTGGAAATGATTTTTGCAATTAAAATTTATCAAAAGAACGATATTTTTACAATAAAATTCAATTTTACAAGTGTTTTAGGAAATTATAACAAAATAATGTCTGTGGAATTTCAATATACCACCGTTGTAGAACGAAAAGGCACCAAATAAACATTCAAAATGCCAAATATTCATTTACAAAAATCTTTATATATCTGTCAATTTTTAATCGATAATCTCAATTTTTTCTGCTACATGATAAGAAAATAAAAATGTATCAATTGATTTTTCAACTTAAAAATTGATGCATTTTTGTAAAATTAATTTCAACTTTTTGTAATATTAATCAACAAACTCGAAATTTAAGTTTTACATAAAAATGTATTTGGTGACTTTTCGTTCTACAACGACGATATCATTTATTTATAAATCGTGGGTACTGATTTTGACTGCATACTCTTTTTTATTCTTTATGACGTAAGGTTTTTATGAAAATTGCCATCGAAATTTTAGGACAATTCGCAGCCAATTTTTGGTATTAAAAATGCAGTACTTTCTCAAACAAGTATTTCGAGAAACTTTAAACGCAGTTATCCTTTAAATTTACAATGTCAATTTTAGTATAAAAATTAATGGTCAGATTCATATCAAATTATTTATGAAAAATTATGTATGAAATGCCCATAGCAAAATCGCGAAGAGTAGTTTAATTTAATAATTAAATTAATTTCAGAAAATATTATATATTTTAAAACTTAGTATATTCAATGCCTGTACTTTATTTTTGCTTTTATCTAAAAGAATTATATTAAATAAATTTATAGTTGTTATATTTTTATATAAAAAAATCAAATGTGTACATTAATATTTAAATATTTATTTTTCTTAAAATATTTAATTAAAAATATATTATTGCATGTTCGTTGTCAAAAATCTAAATGTCATTTGCACCAAATGCACTTCACTATTTAAATTGTATTTAGTTTTTTTTCGTTTTTATTATTTTTTTTTATTTTTTGCTAAAAAAAATAAATGTTTTTCTAGCGAGTGTCAATTTTTGTTTAAATTTTAATTGTAAAAAAACACCACACTTTTTTCCTAAACTCACCGAATTTTTCTTCAATTACTTTTTCTTGCAATCGATGGTAAAACCAAAAAAATACAAAAAACCGATACCAATGATGATGATGATACTGACGCTGCTGTCTCTCTAATTGCACTTCATATCCATATCCTTTTCCATAACAAACGCTTACTATAACAATTTTTCGAAAAACTCCAACAACATAAAAATAACAACAACAAATATGCGGCAATATGTGGGAAATATCAACGAAACTCAAAATCAACTCATGCGATGGCGTCAAATTGCGTTGACATTTGACCATGGCAACAACAAAAAACAACAACTATAAAAAAAAACAACAACCACACTTGATAATAAAACCAACAACAACAAAAACAACCACTACTACTACTATACATGCCAAACCCAACAACCAACCAACCAACCAACAATTTGCGGCCAAATTGCGAACTAACTTTGAAATTTGTTTACAAATCGATTTCAAACGTTGTTGCTGACTTCAAAAAACCCACATCATCCACAACAACAATTCCAAATGCTGCTACTGCATTCTCTGAAAACAACAAAAACCAACCAACAACCCGGAAATTGCTGAATAAACGCTGATGAACGTACGAACGCCATCTACAACTCACACTCAATACACACAAAAAAAATCACATTAAAAACGTCGTCGTTCTACTCATCGTCTGCACGTCGTATCCGCGACTTCCGGCTGTCATTGACAACATCATCCTTAACTCCATCCTGTCCGCAAACACATCAAAATGCCATTTGAATGCATCCATCTGGTCACTTCGCGCTCTCTCCTCGATGTCAAAAATAAACCCTCTGCAATGCGGCCCATTTAATTTCTGTCGCAGGTCGCCTGGATTAAGGCAGACGCAAAGGCAATTCTGGCGATACACGAGCACGTGATAACGAACAATGATCGACTGTCGGTCACGCATAACGACTTCAACACCTGGACGTTGATCATACGAAACGTCAAGATGGAGGACGCCGGCAAGTACATGTGCCAGGTCAATACGGATCCCATGAAGATGCAGGTGAGTGAAATTTGCATGCACAAAATATTATTTATTATTTTTAATATTTTGTGAAAATTTTAAAATTTAAAGAAAAATTTAATTTTTAGTAAAAATTTAAATTTTTAGTGAAAAGTTGAATTTTTGTAAAACATATAATTTTGAGTGAAAAAATTAATATTTAGTTAAAAATTTAATTTATAGTGAAAAATTGAATTTTTAGTTAAAAATTTAATTATTAATTGAAAATTGAATTTTTAGTGAAAAATTGAATTTTTAGTAAAAAATTGAATTTCTATTGAAAAATTGAATTTTTAATGAAAAATTGAATATTTAGTGAAAAATTAAATTTTTAGTGAAAAATTGAATTTTTAGTGAAAAATTGAATTTTTAGTGAAAAATTGAATTTTTAGTGAAAAATTGAATTTTTAGTGAAAAATTGAATTTTTAGTGAAAAATTGAATTTTTAGTGAAAAATTGAATTTTTAGTGAAAAATTGAATTTTTAGTGAAAAATTGAATTTTTAGTGAAAAATTGAATTTTTAGTGAAAAATTTAATTTTTAGTGAAAAATTTAATTTTTAGTGAAAAATTTAATTTTTAGTTAAAAATTGAATTTTTAGTGAAAAATTGAATTTTTAGTGAAAAATTGAATTTTTAGTGAAAAATTGAATTTTTAGTGAAAAATTGAATTTTTAGTGAAAAATTGAATTTTTAGTGAAAAATTGAATTTTTAGTGAAAAATTGAATTTTTAGTGAAAAATTGAATTTTTAGTGAAAAATTGAATTTTTAGTGAAAAATTGAATTTTTAGTGAAAAATTGAATTTTTAGTGAAAAATTGAATTTTTAGTGATAAATTGAATTTTTAGTGAAAAATTTAATTTTTAGTGAAAAATTTAATTTTTAGTGAAAAATTGAATTTTTAGTGAAAAATTAAATTTTTAGTGAAAAATTGAATTTTTAGTGAAAAATTGAATATTTAGTGAAAAATTGAATTTTTAGTGAAAAATTAAATTTTTAGTGAAAAATTGAATTTTTTTAGTGAAAAATTTAATTTTTAGTGAAAAATTTAATTTTTAGTGAAAAATTGAATTTTTAGTGAAAAATTGAATTTTTAGTGAAAAATTGAATTTTTAGTGAAAAATTGAATTTTTAGTGAAAAATTGAATTTTTAGTGAAAAATTGAATTTTTTAGTGAAAAATTGAATTTTTAGTGAAAAATTGAATTTTTAGTGAAAAATTGAATTTTTAGTGAAAAATTGAATTTTTAGTGAAAAATTGAATTTTTAGTGAAAAATTGAATTTTTAGTGAAAATTGAATTTTTAGTGAAAAATTGAATTTTTAATGAAAAATTTAATTTTTAGTGAAAAATTTAATTTTTAGTGAAAAATTGAATTTTTAGTGAAAAATTGATTTTTTTAGAAAAAAATAGAATTTTTAGTATAAAATTGAATTGTTAGTGAAAATTTGAATTTTTGGTAAAATATATTTTTAAATTTCGCTAAATTGTTGACACACTCTGCTGCTCATTCATCTCATAACTAATCTGAGCCATCGCCCATCAGCGCCCCACAATTCATCTCAATATCTAGCAATTAAATTGAGTCAATCTAATCAAACCATCAAATTCATGGGCATCATCGGCATTGGCAGCATCTACAGTGTATGTAGCAGCCAACGCGTCATTGTCTTTTAATTGCTATCACACAAGCGTCAAGTGCTCGATGGAGCCTTGAACTAAATTTGGCCCATAGTGGGTCATATGGGGCACATGGGGCGTATATGGTGCAACGATGTATGAAGCTGCTGCTGCTACAATAAAGCGATGCAAATTTTGTCGAACTGACAAAAACAACAATGGCTACAAATACAACAATGACAAGAGCAGCAGCAGCAACATCAACAATATCACCAACAACTTGTGCAAGAGCAGCAGCAACAATAAATTCAAACCACAAATTGGCACTTGAGTCATGGCTCCTTCAATGCACAAATTGCAACATCAGCAACAGCAACATCACCAGCAGCAGCAGCAACAGCTATAGCAATAGCAACAGCATAAAATGTTGCATGCATGATGCATCGTACAAAGCACTCATTGTTGGTTCAAGTTGCTGTTGTTGCCTTTGTTGCCGGCGCCTTTTTCGACTGCAGCATAAATCCTATTAAAATTTCGATTAACTTATGACACTTTGTTGTACGCCGAGTGTAGATTTACATAAAAAGATTACAACATGTGGGCTGTGTGGTGTCTGTCCGTCGTCTAACTGGTTGTCTGTGCTTTTGTCTGTCGGCTGCAACGTGCTCTCAACGGACACTTCGCAGGATGCAACAAAGTATTTGAAGGAATTTTCCAAATAATTGCCATGCACAATGTTTAAACAAAACTATAAAGTTTCTCAGTTGAGCAGTGAAAGTTAAATGATTTTGGCATTAGTAAATTTTGAAGTTTTAGTGTAGTAAAATTTGAGTATTAAATGTGAAATGTATTAAATGCATTATAGACCAATTATAAATGTATTCTAAATAATCATTAGGAATGACGTACCTTTAATTGATGTTTAAATTGCAATAAATTATCAGAGTCATGCATAATATTTAAATAATTAAAAGAGCGGGGGAAAATTTTATAGATTTAATACTACTAATTCTAACAAAATTATATTAATATTTCTTGAGGCATATTTTCACTCTATATTAAGAAATGAACTAAATGTTCACTAAAAACTACCAAAATCTTCATGGTAAATTCAATTTTTAAATAAAAATTCCTTTTTCATCAAATAAAATTAAATAAAATGCCAGTCTTAAGATAAAATCACAAGAAACCATTACAAATTTTAAAATGCTCTCAATTGCTCTTGTGATTTTTATTCATTTCGTATTCACTTTAAGCATTTCCAATGAAATGCCAAATTTTTATTAACCCTTCAACCGCAATAAAAATAAAACACTGCAGAGTTTTTAACACATTTTATAAAATTATTGCCAAAAATTGAAATGGCTCGGGTTGCTTTTAAAAATTTATTGATTTTCCGCTTTTATTTTACGTTAAAACCAAACAAACAAATAACTCAAAGTGCAGAGTTCAATGCAGAGCAGGAGGGTAACAAAAAAAAACAAAAAATAAAATAAAACGGGTTAATAAGGATACAAAGGATTCGCCTGCAAGCGAGGTTGTTACTTTAAATTAAACGGATGCCAGTGTTGCATGGCAATGCGAACACTTTATGGGCTTAAAGAAAGAAAAAACCAGGAGTATTATTTTTTTATTATATTTTTTACTTTTTACTGTTTGTTTAAAAAACATTGACGCAGTGAAACGCTTAACGCAAATAATAACTGATGGACTGAGTTGCGTGGGGTGTAATATGAGCTCTCACATATTAAGTGAGAGCTTCAGACTCGTGGGAGTTGCTCTCGTAGTGAAAGAGTTAAATGGAAGTATAAAAATAAAAAGCAGAAATGTATGGTCAATGTAGTTAGTTTTTGCGCAATGAAAGAGTAAAGTATAAAGGTTTAATTATTTTTTTTTAAATTTGTTTAATTTTAAACTTTTGGGATATTTTGAATATTTTTAGAAATTAGTTTACTCTCATATTTTTTACTCTCATACAGAAAAAAAAATATATATAGATAAATTTAGATATAAATATTAAGACATATTTAAAAAAATTAATTTTAAATATAAATAAACATTTTTGAAAAAAAAATTTAAAAAAAAATATTTTTTTCCAAAAAAAAAACACTTTGAATTTTAATTTTTTTTCATAAAAACTAGACATCTGCACAAATTCATTTGAAACCCACATTAAGACATTAATTTTATTTCAAAACATTCACCGACTCTTGCTTGAAAATCAAATGAATGTTTTGCTTACAGCAACAAAGCACAAGTAGTGTCAAGACAAAACATGAACAAGACGTAGTTGTAGTGAAGGGGGATATTAAAATTTGCAATAAAAATTCAAATACTGAAATGCACTGCTTATGAAAGTGCTTTTTACATTACCATTCTTACTATAAGTATTTTCATTAATATTGAAATATATACATAATTGAAAAGGTATAAGAAAATCATATCGTCAGTATCATGCCAAAGGGGTGGATGTGCAATTTTTGACATTTGCGTTTTTTTACATTTTTGAATGTAGTTTTTCCTCAAGTATACTGTGCTAAAATCGCGTGTCGTTTTGTTGGATATTTCTAGCCACAAAAGTCAAAACCAAAAGGGCGAATTTGAAAAATTGAAAATCTTGTCATGCCAAAAGGGCGAATCTTTTCGTTTTTTTGCTATAACTCTTTAATGGTACAAGATAAAATAGTGATGTAAAGGCCATTTGTTATTTGCAGGAAAAAAATGTTTGGCAAAATATTTTTAAATAATGATGCAGATCGATAGGTGCTTTAAAAACAAGCAATTAATACCTGTACATTACTAATTTATAATTTGCCATTTGTTATTTGCAGGAAAAATATTTTTAAATAATGATGCAGATCGATAGGTGCTTTAAAAACAAACAACAAATGCCTTTACAGCACTATTTTATCTCGTACCAATAAATAGTTATGGCGGAAAAGAAAAGATTCGCCCTTTTGGTATGACAAGATATTCAATATTTCGAGTTTTTGTTATTTGCAAGAAAATATTTTTAATTAATGACGCAGATCGACAGGTGCTTTATAAACAAACAATAAATGCCTTTTCAGTACTATTTTATCTTGTAAATTAAAGAGTTATAGCAAAAATAGGAAAAGATTCGCCCTTTTGGCACGACAAGATTTTCAATTTTACCAAATTCTTCGTTTTTTAGCTATAACTCTTTATTGGTACAATTGACATTAATTATTTGTTTTTAAAGCACCTATCGATTGGCAACATTATTTAAAAATATTTTCCCAAACATTTTTCCTGCAAATAACAAATGGAAAATTAATGTTCGGCAAAATATTTGGAAATACCGATGTCAATCGATAGTTGCTTTAAAAACAAACAATTAATATTTTATCTTGCGCTAATAAAAAGTTATAGCTTAAAAAACAAAAACATTTAGCTTTTGGTCAGGATATAGCCTCACAAAATCCGTATTTATAATTCAGTAAGTTGTCCAAATTCAAAGATATTTCATATACGTTATAATAATTCATGAATAAACCAAAATAACAGAAAAAATTTAAAAAAATCTTACTTTTGGTAATTTTTAAAGCACTTCAAACTTTGAAATTTGATTTCCCAAAAAAAATGCACATTCGCCATTTTGGCATGACAGTGACGATATAATATTTTATATTAAGTTTATTATTTAACGAAAAACATTTTTTTTAATATTTAATTAAAAAATATATATATATTTTTGTTGAATATATTGCTTTTCGACTAATGCGTTGTTTTTGTCGTATGTCGTATATATTTTTTGTATTTTTATAAACAAATAAATAACAACAAACATTACTACCGTCGAGCGGCAGATGTGTAGTAGTTTTGAATGTTCGTCTTCTCACTTGTTACTCGTTGCGCTCACTCGCTGCACTCACTGATTTCGTTGCAATTTCAGCGATAATAGTGTCATTTGGTTTTGTTTTTCAAAACATTGAATGTCTTGAAAAAAATGTTTTATAACTACTTGACACCAATGAAACAATTACTGCAGTGAAGTGCAGTCGCTGGAGAGACTTCACGATAATGCTGTCGACTGTCATTGCAAAATGAACTAAATACTCTAGAGTGCAGTAGTGCATAGTTTGCAAAGGCAACTTCAAATATATTTGTGCAGAGTCTAATAAAAAATTTGACATATTAAACCATGCATTAAAAAGTAGTATATAGCAGAATTTATTAAAAAAAGTTATTATACTAAATATTTTGTAAAATTAGGCATGTCAGTCAACCAATATTTATGAAATCACTACCTGGACCGTATACAGCTTCGCCCATGCAATGTTTTTGTAAATGATGTTTATCTCTACTCTTAGTAGATCAGAAGTTATAGCATTTTTAAAGTTTTGATCATATTGCGGGTGCCATGTCCCTTTCTAGAATCTCACCCAAATATACATCACTGAACCACATTTAATGACTGTGGCTATCTTAAGTACACAGATATTTTGAACTAATGGTTCAGTGTTCAGCGAATTTCATATTAATCCTTGATCGGAGAGAAAGCAAATTTCATATTCCTAGTGTCAAATTTCATTCTTTCGATTTTCCGTCATTTTGTTTGAAGATCATCAACCTTAGTCTATACACAATCCTAATGGTTCTAAATCTGTACTAAATTGTTTTAAAACAGTTCAAAATTGGTTGTAGTACAAACTACAACTCTTTTTATTTTGACAAAAACAACCGACTAAGCGGTTGGGAGAACCGAATAAGTTGGTTGGCAAGGATTTGGTAGGCGCAACAAATCTCTATTCTGTGTGTAGTCATTAATATTATGAATTGCTTTTTAAAATATGATTCATGATTTGTAGAACGAAATTCTTCAATTTACACGTAGATTAGTGAAAATTTTAAACATCAAACATTTCAATTCAAAAACTATAAAAATAAAAATAATATTTGAACACTTGAAGAAATTTACCTTATTATGGAAGACATGACAAAATTAATGTAACATTTAATTATGATATTAGTTATGAAAAGTTTAAAATAAAATGATCATTTCTCACTATTTCTAATTCTCGATTTCTATTAGGGTTCAAGTTTAAACTATTAGATAATATATGTTGCTATTTAAACTAAAGCAACCGATATTAATTGTATTCAATAAACAATTCAGCAAAGAATTCACTAATTTAATGAAAACAGCAATTCCGTTTGCTAATATGAATATTTTTACGTCAATTATATTTGCTAAAACTGCGTCGACTAAATTATTTGCTGCATTGACGTACAAATATTGATATGCTTAATTAACGAAGAATAGTCAATGTTTTCATTAAATTAGTGAATTTCATTGCTGGATGGATTAATGAATGCAATTAATATCGGTTGTTATATTTACATAATTTGCATAATTTCCCTTACATATTAAAGAATTCTCGTAAAAATTTAAACTGAAAATTATACTGGAAATTGGATTTTTAATATTTTTAAAGTGTAGACAAAAGACAGATGGCACTGTGTTGTGCAAATATAGCGCGAATGTATCCGAACGGGTATGCTTGAGCAGCACTTCGTTGACATTTGAGAAGTAAACTTTGAATATTTTATACGCGGCTGGTTGTCAAGCAGGCACTTACTTTGTTTCTACCCTCATAGCAGATTTTTTTTTCCAATTTCATTTTCATATCAATCGTAATGAAAGTCTCGAGCGAGGTAAATGTTGAAAAAAAAACATGCGAGTTGGAGTATCAGACAAATAAAGTCAAGTGCACGATACAAACACACACGTACCATATAAGACATGCATAAATGGTTTTTTATGCCACATATATGAGTCACGTGATTTTATGATTTTTATTCTATATACAATTTTTTTTTTTTTTGTAAAATATTAACCCTTTTACGATTTATTTATTTTCATACGTTTTATGTCTGTCAACAACAAAAATAACAAAAACAACGGCAACGAAATGAAAATTCACTTAACGTCGCATAAATTTACCCTCTAACCGCAATGAATACCCGCAACATAAATACCTCCGAAAAAATATTAAAATATTCAACGCAACCAACCAACCAACCGACGACTGACTATGCGTGCTTAAAACCATGAAGACAGCGAGCCTGGAAGTCGTGATACCGCCCGACATTATCAATGAGGAAACTTCCGGTGACATGATGGTGCCGGAAGGCGGCTCCGCAAAGTTGGTGTGTCGCGCACGAGGACATCCGAGGCCGAAAATCACCTGGCGACGCGAGGACGGCAGAGAGATTATAGCGCGCAATGGAGCGCATCAAAAGACAAAAGGTTTGATATGGCATAATAATTAAATTTGAAATTAGTTGAATTTGCTAATAGGTAAAATTACAAAAATTCAATTTTCTTTGTTTAAAAACAGTTTTTGAAGTATTTGTATTTTTTATAAAATTATAAAAAAAACGTTAGAATTTCAAATGTTTTTGATAACTACTTTAAATATATCGAGAAACTATTTCTAAACTATAATTATACTATGACTAACCATAATCATAGGTTATGATTAAGTATGATTTTTAAGTTGAATTTATTTAAAGGCTTTATATATTAAAAAAAACAACGTAAATCATAGACTTTATTGCTCGCTAACTTTAAAATGATTTCTTATTACTATTTCTGTTTTGACAGCTCTTGCCGTCGAGGGCGAAATGCTGACGCTGTCAAAAGTCACGCGATCCGAGATGGGCGCCTATATGTGCATCGCCTCGAATGGGGTGCCGCCATCTGTGAGCAAACGCATGAAGCTACAGGTGCACTGTAAGTATACTTAAAATAATAATATAATTAATGATTTTTCTTGTAAACATAAATTATGTAAAAAATGTCGAATGATTTGTACATTTCTTAATTTTATATTTAGCCCTATTATTTCTCTACAAAAAAAAATATATTATATGGAATACATTTTTTTATTTTTGTTCAAATAAAACCTTATTTTATTCAACGACTAGCTGGACCCGTGCACGACTCGTGCAAAGATTTTGTAAATGCAAAGATATGGAGCAATTTTATTAATATAAAAACATTTTTATTATATATATCATGGACCCGAGTTTCTCTTTGGACGTCTTTTTATTGGTTTTATAAATTTAGTAACCAAAACAAAAATAATACTCCGCCAAAACAATTTTTCTCAAAGACAATTCTTTCTCAGAATGTGCTTTTCGTAGAATTCTTCCCCGTAGAATATTTCGCAGTAGAATTCTTCCAATTAGAAATCTTTTCCGTCAAATTCTTCCTCATAGAACGCTTTCCCGTAGAATTCTTCCCCGTAGAGCTTTTCACAGTAGAAGTTTTAGTATGGTGAGTTTTAGTGCGATGAATTTTGGTGTGTGAGTTTAAGTGTGGTGACTGTTAGTGTAATGAGTTTTAGTGTGGTGAATTTTATTGTGGTGTGTTTTAGTGATGTGAGTTTTAGTGTGGTGAATTTTAGTATGGTCAATTTTAGTGTGGTGAATTTTAGTGTGGTGAGTTTTAGTGTGGTGAATTTTATTGTGTTGAGTTTTAGTGAGGTGAATTTAAGTGTGGTGAATTTTAGTATGGTGATTTTTATTGTGGTAGCCGCGGTAGCTCAGTGGTTAGTGCGTTGGACTGCGAGCCGAAAGGTCCCCGGTTCAAGCCTGGACTGGGGCTAGCAAAATGTTTTCATAGAAACATTTTTCTATACCGCGCTACCTCTCGTCAGTAAACCTACGAGAGTAAAACCATTGCCTATGAAAAGCTCTCACCCGCCGTTCGGATTCGGCAATAAACTGTAGGTCCCACCACTTTGAGTACGAATATAACACGCTCAGCTCAAAATGGTGAGAGAGCTCAACCGAAGAACTATTATTATTATTGTGGTGAGTTTTAGTGTGGTGAGTTTTAGTGTGGTGAATTTTATTGTGGTGAGTTTTAGTGTGGTGAGTGCGCTGACCAACTGCTGATATAACATGTTTTTAATTTTTGGATTATGGGAGGTGCCATGCCCAGTCCACCATTTGAAATTTTGTTAAAAAATTTGTTGAACGACAAAAACAATGGTCGAAATCAACATTTTACAAAAAAAAAATCGCCAAAAACAATGTCGAAAAGAAAATCTTGTTTCTGCATTTGTTTTTGATTTGTTTAAATAATTTGTTATCCTAAATGAAAGTTATAAATAAAAAGATATAATAAATAAGAACGAATATTTTTTCCATTTCTTTTTATTCCTAAATTTTATTAGTAGGTATGAAAAATGAAACTAAATTGTAGTGAAAATTTTTCGAAAAAAATCTGGTGATTGAAAAATTCATTTTCCGACTGACTAGGAATTTAGTTTTTTCTTTTCATTCCTGAATGTTTTTGGTCCGATGAAGAAATGTTTTGAAATGTTTTTGGGGAATTTGCACGCACCAGATTTGTATTGGAGAAGAATAATCAAACGTAAAAAAAAATTGGGAAACATCGACTTAGGGAATATTAGTATTAACGAAAAATTCTCTCTGGAAAGATAACTATTTTCTGTAGTATAATACATTGGGACTAATTTTAATTGTGAGAAATTCGTAAGGAAAAAATTATCTTGGGAAAGAAAAGTCTTGTGAAATAATTGTCTCGGAACTGCAATGTCTTGGAGAAGAATTGTCTGGGAAAAATAAAAAAAAAATGACAAATTCGGAAATCTTGTATGGAATTGGCATTGGAAAATTAGGAAAGTGCATAGTCGAAAATACCTCTTGCTGTCTAATAAACTTAGTTTAGAGTACACTTTACCAAAATTATATAGGTATCAGAGTGGTACTTATTATAGATTCCAAAACACATAACATATCGTCGTTATAGAACGAAAAGTCACCAAATACATTTTCAAAATGCCAAATGTTCATTTAATAAAATCTTTATATATCTGTCAATTTTTAATCGTTGTTCTCAATTTTTTTATCACATGATAAGAAAATGTAAATCTATCAATTGATATTTAAACTTAAAAAATACATCAATTACTTTTATAATATTAATCAACAAACTCGAAATACTGTAAATACATTTTTATGAAAAAACTGACTTTTCGTTCTACAACGACGATATGAACTTTAAGTACACCCAGAAATAAATACTATACAAATAATAGTATTTTACTATTAAAAATATTTAATAGTATAAATTATTATTTTAATCGGAAAATACCATTAAATACTAGAAAATACCATGACCTTGCCATTGGGTTTATATGAAAATTTTTATTTTTTGTATACTATTAAATCAATAATTGTCCTATTGACCAATTTTAATGGGATTTGAGTCAATTTTTTTCTGGGTGTATGACATTTGGAGAACAAACATTGTAATTAATAACTTATTTTTTTACGGATAGACTTTGAGCGGACGATATTTGATCAGATGGATTTTATACACGCAGAGAAAAAATTTGGTTGCAGCAAACATAATATATTTTCAATCGTAAATTTGATGTCTTTACTTTTAATTCCAAATTTTTTAAATTATTTTGATATTTATTTCATGATTTATGGTTATAATTTGTACTTAACATGTTAATTTTAAAATCCTGTAAATTCATGTATGTAATGTGTAACATAATATACGTAATTTTTCTCTATGTGTTTAAATGGATTTTGTAAGGTAAATTTTGTACGGTATGGACACTTTCCTATATTTTTTGTAAATATTAATCGTAACTTTACAAAAATACATATCATCACTATCATGCCAAAGGGCCGAATGTGTAATTTTTGATATTTGCGTTTTTCTACATTTTTGAATGTAGTTTTTCCTCAAGTATACTGTGCCAGAATTGTATGTGGTTTTGTTGGATATTTCTAGCCACAAAAGACAAAACCAAAAGGGAGAATTCGAAAAACTGAAAATGTTGTCATGCCAAAAGGGCGAATCTGTTCGTATTTTTGCCATAACTTTTTATTACTTACTTACTTAAATGGCCTTTACAACCGTGGGTCGATTTTGGCCGCTGAGATGAAGCCGCGCCAGTCGGATCTGCTTTGCGCGCGCTGACGCCAGTTAGAAATACCAAGCGTTGCCAGGTTGACCTCAACTTGGTTTTTCCAACGCAGATTTGGACGCCCTCTTCTAAGCTGTCCACCTTCGAGTTTCGATTCAAGCACCTTCTTGGCTGGAGTGTTTTCATCCATTCGTTCGACATGACCTAGCCAGCGAAGCCGCTGGATCTTGATGCGCTTGACTATGTCAATGTCGTCGAATAACTCATACAGCTCGTGGTTCATCCTGATTCGATAATCGTTAGCAAAGCAGATAGGGCCAAAGATTTTACGGAGAATCGGTGGTGGCCAGCGTCCATGTTTCTGCACCATAAAGTAGGACGGGCATGATGAGTGACTTGTAGAGCGTTATTTTTGTCCGGCGAGAGAGGGCTCTGCTTCTCAATTGCCTACTGAGCCCAAAGTAGCACCTGTTGGCAAGAGTTATTCTCCGTTAGATCTCCAGGCTGACGTCGTTGTTGATATTTACGCTGGATCCCAGATAGACGAAGTCCTTTACAATGTCGAACTTGTGGGTGTCAAAATCAGCTTTTTGTCCAAGACGCACGGACTCTTTTTTG
Organism: Dryomyza anilis; assembly: GCA_951804985.1. Lineage (NCBI taxonomy): Eukaryota > Metazoa > Arthropoda > Insecta > Diptera > Dryomyzidae > Dryomyza > Dryomyza anilis. The sequence goes on along the minus strand of OX638130.1, from coordinate 121,116,144 downwards.
CTTGTTGACACAAGGAACTTCGTCTTGTCCTCGTTCACCGCTAGACCCATTCGACGCGACTCTTTCTCCAATCTGGAGAATGCTGCGCTGACTGCTCGTGTGCTCCTGCCAATGATATCAATATCGTCGGCATATGCGAGCAGCATGACACTTTTGTTGAGGATAGTGCCGCTTTGACGGAGTTCGGCAGCTCGAACTATTTTCTCCATCAATATGTTAAAAAAGTCGCACGATAGGGAGTCACCCTGTCTGAAACCTCGTTCGGTATGAAATGGCTCGGAGAGGTCTTTTCCTATTCTCACTGAGCAACGTGTGTTGCTCAGGGTCATCCTGCATAAGATATTAGTATAAGATAAAATAGTGGTGTAAAAGCATTAATTGTTTATTTTAAAACACCTATCGATCATCATCATTATTTAAAAATATTTTTTTGATTTTTTATCTTTTGCAAGAAAAATGTTTGGCAAAATATTTTTAAATAATGGTGCCAATCGATAGGTGCTTTAAAATAAAACAATTAATGAATTTACATTACTATTTCATCTTGCACCAATAAAGAGTTATAGCAAAAAACGAAAAGATACGCCCTTTCGGCATGACAAAATTTTCAATTTTTCCAATTTCTTCGTTTTTTGCTATAACTCTTTATAAGTGCAAGATAAAATAGAGATGAAAAGGCATTAATTGTTTGTTTTTAAAGCACCTATCGATCGGCACCATTATTTAAAAATATTTTGCCAAACATTTTTCTGGCAAATAACACTACACAACAAAATGAGAAAAAAAGTTTGCGCAGTAAATTCCATTATTTTTTTATTGTTGGAAATGACTCGTAGAATTTGAATACATGAATTAAAAAAATTTCTACGGATAGGTTTACGAGATTTCGGGCAATATCTTTTGTACTGAGCTTTCAAAAAGGTGGTCACATATATTTGTAAATATCTCGCGTTTAATAAAACCCATATACTAAATTGTTATATCGAATGAAAGATAATTAAATATTCAATAAACATTTCTTACAATAGTTTGGAAGTGGTTTTCTGGTTTAAGAAAACTCTATAGAAGAACTCGAAAAATGTAAATTTTGTCGACCAAAATTTTTTTAAATAATGAATTTAAAAAATGACGAAAAATTAAAAACGCAAGATGATGCACAGTTTGTAATATTTCACAATTAGCCTGTATATTTTTAATGAAAATGATGTAAAAATAAAAGAAATCTATGGATACGTTTTGATAACAGAAAAAATCATGTGAAAGCATAACAATTGGGTATTAACTAAAAAAAATCGCATAATATGTTTATACCCTACACCCTTGGGTTACAAGTTATAAAATATATGTGAGGATATTTTAGCGCCTCTTAAAAGACGTGACTGGTATGAAAAAGTATATATTTTCTTGGTCAACATCACTTTCCGAGTCGATTTAGATATGACCGTCTGTCTGTCCGCCAGTACACGATAACTTTAAAACTGCTATTCCGAATAATGTGAAATTTATTTTCAATATATTTTAGTAGAATATTAATTCAAAGTTCGAAAATTAGTCGATTTAGTCAACGTAATCTACTACATCCACTACAAAATTTGGGTTTACTTTTTAGGATCACATATCTCGTTAAGTATTAAAGATAAAGTTATAAAATTTAAAATTAATTACAAGCAATCATCTATCAATAGGTGCTCAAAAAATAATCGTGATCCACTCACATTTTTTATTTTTATGCCTATTTGTATAGCACTCAATTATATTGCTTTCACATAACTTTTTTAACCTCAAATGATACCCATATATTTTTGTCATTTATAGCTCAATTTCTTCGAAAGAGTGTGAACTAATTTTGGAAAATTAAAATTTGTGTATCATCTTACTTTCTCGATTTTATTCCATTTTTTTAAATGAATTTTTTCTTAAATTTTGTTGAAAAAAAATGTTTTTTCAAGTTCTCCTTTCGAGTTCTCTTAAACTAATGAACCAATTAAAAAATGTTTTAAGAAATGTTTATTCGATATTCAATTAACTTTCATTCGATATAACATTTGATCATATGTGTTATTAAAAACTCGAGATATTTGCAAATATATGTGACCACCTTTATGAAAGCTCGGTCCAAAAGTTATTGGCCCATATTTTTTAAACCTATCCAAAGAAACATTATTAAATCATATTTTCGGAATAAAGGCGTCATTTTACATAATACAAAAATAACTTTGACTGCTGCGCAGAATGGCTGTTGTGTAGTGTAATAAATCGAAAATTAATATTTGGAAAATTATTTTTAACTGGTTAGTTTTCAAAGTACCTATCTATACTTTGAAAACAAACCATAAATAAATAAATTATAAAAATTATAGCATGAAAATCAAAAATATTTGCAATTTTTTCAGGACATAGCAGCACAAAATCCTTATTTATAATTCAGTAAGTTTTCTAAATCCAAAGATATTTTATATACGTTATAATAATTGATTAATAAATCAAAATAACAGAAAAAACTAAATTTTACTAATTTTTAAAGCACTTAAAACATTAAAATTTGATTTCCCAACATTTAAAAAAATGCACATTCGCCCCTTTGGAATGACAGTGACGATATGTACACTGTACGATTTATGGAAGTAATATACATATTTTCATGAATCCAAAAATAATTCCAATTTTTCGTATATTATAATCTTTTATATAGTTCATATAGTGAGAAATTTGTAAAACTATTAAACTATAAAATGTAGAATATTGGCAAAATGTCAAAACCAGCTGATCTTTTCCAATAAATATTTTGATTATTATACACTTGCTGGCTACTTCTGAGGTGTCAAAAACAAAACTCTCCCTTCTTCAACACTACAAAAAGAATCTTGCCTTTCACCATAAAGTTTGCACCACCCGCATCAACAGCAGAACAACAAACCGGCAGAATGTTGCAAAATAAGGTGCGAGTTGAATGTTTCCGCTTCGATTTCCTCAATTTCGTCCTGCAACGCAGTAACGCCACGCCACGAAACACGGTCACGTGAGCCACCAACACGTCACTCATGTGTACGTGCTGTCCTGCGTGCATGTGTACGTCCGTCCGTCCGTCCATACGTGCGTGCGTGCATGAGAACGAAGAGTGTAAAGAGTACAAAACTTTAAAAGTCCATTAAAATTTGTTCGCGTTTGTTTGTTTCTGTGTGTGTGTGAAATTTATGTGTGCGTGTCCTTTGGTTCTGACTGACTTTTCCACTTTAAACCTCATTGCGGCGTGATCGACGGTGGCTGGGGCACTCAAACAATTTACCACCTGTAGATAAAGTTAAGAGAAAAATTCAATATCCTGTCTTGACTTCGATTTGTTGTCTTCACACCAACGTTATAGGACAGACAGACGCACACCCTCACACTCAGTGGCAGATAGTCATCTATAACAAAACATACACTTAAACAAACATATGTTGTATTAAATTAAAAAAAAAAGAGCATAGAAAATCAAACACATCAAGAATGAAAATATTTGGGGAGTTGAATGTGTTTTTTTACGTACGCAACGAATGACGTAAACAGGGAATTACAAAAAAACTGGAAATCTTCACGGCTATTTTAGATAATAAAAATTAAATAACTTTTAGATATTTTCAGTAAAGATTAAGACTTATTAAGAAAATGAATGGATGCCAATATTTTGAAATTTGAATAAAAACTTTATTCACACTTGGATCGAGTTAAAGTTTTCCCAATACCGTTATTTTTAGGAGTCAAACTATATTTTCGAAATGTCTTCATCTCTTACACTATGCGGAGATGAATACATTGGAAAGAATTGTCTTTGGCAGACATTTTTCGGAAAGATAAGTCTTCTTGGGGAAGGAAAGTAGTGGAAAGAAATAGTCATGTGGACTAATTGTCTCAAAAAATAATTATCTTGTGGAATAATTCTCTAGAAAAAATGGGTATCCAATGAAGAATTGTTTTGGGTAAAAATTGTTTAAGAGAAAAAAACTTGCGAAAGAATAATCCTTAATTCTCTTGAGGAATACATATTTAAATTCTTCACCAAAGAGTTCTTTTGGGGAAGAATTATCTGTGTAAAAGATTTGGATAAAAGCAGCCCTGGGAAGTATTTCTTCGTGTGTCCAGTCTTGGAAAGAATGTCCATTGTATTGAAATATTGCACGTTCGGGGAAGAATTGTATTGGGAATGAAATGTCTTAGGAAAAATACTTGGGAAAGAATATTCTTAGCGAATAATTAAAAAGTTTTAAGGAAAAATTGTCTCTGTGAAGAATTGTATCGAGAAAGTATTATCCGAATTACAATATGCAGAATTGTAATTGGGAGAAATTCCTTGGGGAATAATTATTTTTCCAATGGGAAATATTCCGACCTAGTTCGAATGGTAACCAATGTTTTTTTTTTAATACATATTCTACAAAATTCGTAGAATGTATATAAATGACTAGTTTCAGTTTCCACTTACGTATTTAGTAATGCTGAAATAGAACTCCCAGCCTTTACCCTGAGATTACTAAGTAATGTGAAAATGGAACAGGTACTTGCTGATTATTTGTTTTTATCTAATGTGAATTGATTTTTAAATTATAAAAATATATGCCTTTAAAAAAATGAAATAAATTCAAAATTTAATGAACTCCAGTATCATTGTTGTTGGGTAACATGTTGATTATAATTAAAATTTCATATTGATCGTTTTTTCCATTTAGGTGCAGTGGATAAATGCATCATTTGCAGATAAAAAATATACAGATTTAATGATTTTTTATTAAATAAATTACATGTTACAATTGGTACACATTTTTAATAATTACCACTATTTCTATTTATTTTTGTTAAATAAGGACATAAGATACAAAACACCCATAACTACTGCGCACGAAGTAATATATAAATGAAACCACCCCTCATTACTCGGCGCACAAAGTAATGCACAATAGACATCACCCCTCATTACTACTGCGTACAAAGTAATGTACAAATAGAACCACCCCCCATTACTACTGCGCACAAAGTAATGCACAAATGGAGCCACCCTCATTACTATTGCGTACAAAGTAATGTACAAATGGACCACCCCTCATTACTTCTACCTACAAAGTAATGTGTAAAGCGACCAAGCTTCATTACGATTGTGTGAAAGGTAATGCTGAAATGGAAGTACCCCTTGAGACTGTTTGGTTACGAAGTAATGATGTATGGTTAACCATTATTACGATACTTCTAAATAGAATTCTATATGTAGATGAGGTAACATTCGGTTCCTTTTTACTTTGAATGCAGATTGTAATGGGTAGTGACTCCTACATAGCATTACTTCGTAATCTACAGTGAATGCATACTTGCCCTAGGCCATGTCTGTGTAAAAGTTAACATAAATCAGTATTGAGATTCCGACGCATTACGATTCGATAATATTTAGCCAGTAATCGACTACGTAATGCTGCTATTTCCTATTGGGTTGAGTAAGAAAAGTTGAGAGTAAAGGCAAGAATTTTCTTGGAATTTTTTTTTTTTTTACAAATTAACCAACGCTCAGGGGATGCCCCCTATTCGTGCAATGCGCAGTGTTGATCGTAAGAAAGGATTATAGGTTAAAGGGAGGAGGAAAGATGGAGTAGTGTCAGTGGATGTTTGCTTTAAATTTCCCAATATTAAAAATGTCGGGAAAAACAGACGCAGGGAGATTGTTCCACAAACGTATCGTGCGACTGAAGAACGAATTATCTCTGTAATGCGTGGTTCTGTTGAGAACCGAGTGAACTACGAAGGGGTGGGCTTGGTTCGATGCCCGAGTAGAACGAGAGAATACACGACCTGGTGGAATCTGGCCATGTATTTCCCTCGAACACTTACCATTGCAATACCTATAAAACAGGCTTACACACCCTACGGTCGTTAGGTGCTCAAGAGAACCAATAGAGAATGAAATATTTTCATCCCCTATTAAATATATTGCACGTTGTTGGATTCGGTCCAGGAACTCCAAGGAAGATCAACGAGGAATAATTATCTTAGGGAAAAAAAACTCTCAGAATAGAATTGTCTTTCTAAAGAATTGTCCGGAAACAATTTGTTTGTCCAACGAAGAATTGTCTTAGCGGAAAAGACTTGGAAAACAATAAGTAATCTTGTGTAATATTTGTATCAGGGAAGAATTGTCTTGACGAAAAAATATGAATAGGTCATATTTTCGTATCATCGCGATTTCTTGCAGCATTCTACATCATTTTCACACCAGATAGTAAGTTTAGTTAATAACGAAATAGATATATACCATTTTCTGCGAAGGTCTTTAACCATTGTTTGATATAAGTAGTCTCAGAATATGAATCCCTTCTCCCTCGGCATGATGTACCCTACACACAACTGTTATTTGACATCTTGAGGCAGCAAGTGTTAAAAGAAAGATGCAAAAAATTAAATTTTCATTAAATATCAATCTTTTTCCGACACTTCAGACAAGTGTTGATTTCTCTGCTGTCGTCTGCTTGTACCATCTGTTACATCTTCGCATCTCTGACTTACTGATTGCCAATCTTTCGCTCTCCCCAACCGTCTTTCTCATCTGTATCACCATCTATTTCTCCATTCTCTGTTCATGTTTATTGGTAGTTTTACATTACATGTGGTGTTAAGATGCTCAACCGTTTGCGGTGATTGATTTTTATCAGAAAATTAAGTATTGAGGAATCTTAAACGATTTCATTTGTGGCTTCTGTGGTTTTGACACCTTGACTTCTTTGTGATTTCGACTGCGGTTAAACATGGCAATATTTGTGCTTGAGCAGGTTGTAATAGTGTCTGCCCTATTTGTTTTGGGTGGCAGATAATGTGGAATGATTATAGATTGGTGGTAGGCATTAAAATAAAAATTTCCAACACTAATTATTTACAATTAACATAATGTAATGGAAATTTGTAGTTTAAAGTATAAAAGTCTTAACCTTAATGCCTTGATTAATTTAGAAATCGTAATACAAACGACAAGGTTTACAAATTTTATTTATTCTCTTTAGAAGCTTTAAAAGGAAAGCCGATATACAACAATTTCCGGTCAATACTTATCTGACAATTCTTTCCCTTCACAAATAATTCTTCTCCGAGGTAATTCCTTTGACACATTTTTTATCCGAGAAAATTTTTTTAACCAGACAATTGTTAGAATATGTTAGAGTTGGCAAGTATTTTTATGTAGGGTTCGGTGACTGTTGAAAATTTTTCTCGAGGTCCAGAAAAAAATACTTGCAATGCTTAGTAGTTTTTATTTTGCCTCATTTAAGTAATTATATAAAACACAACATTAAAAATATTTGGTCTAAAGTTCAACCTTACGCAGATACGGACCTCGATCCGCCTGTTGCGGTGTTAGTTTATGAAGGGTGTATGAGTTTATGAAGGGTGTATGATGACGATGCCATCACTTCCATTCGTAGACGTAAAGGTCAATTGTGAGAACCTTCCTGGGAAGTGCCAGAACCTATCATATTAAATACGACTGATTGCCTGTTAACCAGTTGGTACTCTTGATGAACCGTATTACATCTTTCCATTTAGTTAACGAGAAGTCTGCTGTGCTAATCGTCGTCCAAATTGTTTTAGATGATGCTCCTCAAGAGCAGGGCAGTGGTAAATGAAATATTCAATCGTCTCTAAATCCTCATCGCCGCAGCTTCCGAAATTCTTGTTTGTTTCATATTTCCATTTGCGCCGTTTGTACAGGGTTCTGGGAGAACTCCGTTTAGCAGACGGACAGAGAATTTTAATAGAGACAGCAGGTTATCTATTACTGACGATGTACAATCTGTTTTTTCTTGACAATTAGGGTTTGTCTAATTGTAATGATTTCGCCGATAGCGTTAAAAATGTTCCTTATCGGTATAGTATCGTTTTGTCGGCCGCACTTCTATCTAGTGTGCACTATTTCGTTCGCTGAGTCATTCCCATCTTTATTGCTATATCCGGGAACCCATCAGATCCTGGTTCAGTGATCTCTTTTTCAGCTACTTGAATTCCTCCCGGGGCATCAACTACGTTTAAACGCCATCGTGTATAGTTTCTGAGAATTGCCTTTAACTGGCTTCAACTTTTTCTGAGTTTCTTTGCCTCTCTATCGACTGATGTACAATCTGTTCTTACTTGCCAATTAGGGTTTGTCTAATTTTAATGATTTCGCCGATAGTGATAAACATGTTCCTTATCGGTAGTAGTATCGTTTTGACGGCCGCACTTCTATCTAGTGCGCACTATTTCGTTCGCTAAGTCATTCCCATCTTTATTGTTATATCCGGGAACCCATCAGATCCTGGTTGAGTGGTCTCTGTTTCAGCTACTTGAATTCCTCCCGGGGCATCAACTTCGTTTAAACGCCACGTGTATAGTTTCTGAGAATTGCCTTTAACTGGCTTCAACTTTTTCCGAGTTTCTTTGCCTCTCTATCGACTGATGTTCTTAATGTTTCTCTGGGTCAACCGGGATTACTCACACCACCTCCCATCGGGTTCCACTCCATGGCTTTTCGAGCAATACAGCTGTTCTGTTCCATTACTCATTCCATATTTCCATTCATTATTCCTTTCTTTCATAATTCCTTCCATCATTCCTTTCGATCATAACCAGCATTTCCTCCATTTATATCGATTCTTTCAGCCATACTTCCCACCTTCCATATATCTATGCAATTCTTTTGTCGAAAACTTGAAGCACAGATATTACATTGAGATTTACATTTCCTATGAGGTTTCCAACAGTTTGATATTGATCTAGATTTGATTTTGTAGGATGTTAAAGATTTTATTTCCACTTTGTTGTCTACGCATATGGTGATCTTTGATTACGGTAGATTTTATCTTTGATAAACCGTGCTTCTTTTGCTATTATAAAGATGTCAGCTTGAAAGACGCTACATTCGTTCGGTAGTCTAAAGGATAACTGTGCTTTCTAAATCTTTCGAATAGCAGTTAGCTAATGTTCTTGTGCTCATTTTGGACCCGTCAACGATGACGATGATGTCTTGACCATTAATGACTTTATTTGATAAGCAAAGAGACAATTCTCCATATATCGGCACCAGAGAATTGGTTTGCTCCATACACCAGCAATGCAAATTAAGAAAAACGGCGGACATCTTTCCCTTTTTTATTGCTTATATCTATGGAATTTTACAAGTAACTTTTTGTTAATAACTTCAAAGTTTAAAATATATAAAAATTGACTTTTGAAAATAATATTAACATGAAACAAAGATACCAATTAACTATAAATTAATTTGCTTAAGCAAATTTCTTTGTTTGCAACTTCACAAAGTTAACATGGCTCTGAACAAAAACAAAAAAGAAACATAAAACATACCAGAAACCAAAAGACAGACAGGAAAAAGACAGACTTTTGGACAAGAGCAACCAAAAAAGACAAAAGAAAAAAAATCACATCCCATATGTTTCACATGTTGTTGTGTTGAGTGAGCAGCATGTTTATCTAGGACTGCGACAAGGATATCTTTACCGTTACGTATCGCTTGCTGCACATTGTTAACGTATCCAATAAATTGACCAGCGACGTGCGCACAAAGCCAATAAGCCAACAACAATGATTGTGTTGGTCGACCGACGCCAAAACCAGCACAAAAAACCTCGTAGAACCTCATAGCAATTGGCAATATGTTGCATGCGGCAAAAGGATGTTGCTCGGTTGCTGCTGCTGCTGGTTGTGTTGTCGACAAGACAGCAAAAAACTAGAGTTTGTGGCAGCAAAAAACCAATGTTGCCAGAACGTTGCAAGAATGAACAGTTGTTTGGTTGGTCGATCAGATGGTCTGGGATATGGGGATAGATGTATGGATAGATGGATGAATGGTGGATGGCTACGTTTTATGTGCTGCCTGAAAACTTATATTGTAAACTATTTGGCCAACACGATTTGTGACTTTTGGTAGCTGGCAGCAACGTAATTCATTTTCAATTAAAATCGCATCAGTTGAATGGATTTTTTCGCAAAGACTAAAGGCAACTATAGCAGAAGAATATGAGAAAAAAGTGTAAAAAATATACGTAAAGATGATGAAGATAAAAGTTGTATAGTTTGAAAGTAGACAAAGCAACAGCTGTTGCTAAAGAGAAAAGCAAATATCAAAGCCTCATATTTGACGCAATTAAAGTACCAAAATTCAATTTAGACAAAAACATAGAAATATAAAAAAATCATTTTATTGGCTTTGTTAAAATGCATTTTTTTATTCCACTTTCATTACAGTTCATCCTCTGGTGCAGGTGCCCAATCAATTGGTGGGCGCGCCCGTGCTCACCGACGTCACATTAATCTGCAACGTAGAGGCGTCGCCGAAGGCCATCAATTACTGGCAACGAGAAAACGGTAAGTCCCATAGACCCAGCAAACAAACAAATTGAAAATCCAAAATGTCTACCTCATTTTAGTCATCTAGTCTTCGATGCTACTCCCTCAAAGGTCAAAAGCACAGTTTAGAGCTAGCTGCATCGTTTAATTTTTCATTTTCGATTTTTCGTTTGCTACGACGTTTGGCAACTTCTGCAATTTGTCTTTATTAACTTCGTGCTCTTGCGGTACAACCCATAGAGTTTAATAGTAGAAACACTAACAAAATGCTTAGAGACTTGAAGAAATTCCACAGCTCAAAGTCAATTTTTCACTGTGAGTTTTTTGTGTTAAACACTTTGCAGACTTTGCAATGTCAGTTGATTCTTTGAAGCTTCGCGCTATCTATCGATTTGTGTTCTTTTTTGTTTGAAATTTCACTTTGCAATTTGACGTATATTGCAAACGTGACATGACGTGACAAAATTCTCAACTCACAAATGTCATCATCAATGTCAACAGCTAAACTACCAACAACAACTACGACAAAATACTTTAGTCTAGTCGGCAAGTCGACGGGCAGCTGCAATAGCACTTTTATTACTATTGTCGTAGTTGCTGTTGCTCACTCTTCTATGTGCTCTACTAAAATCCGTTTTTATTAATTTTGATCCATTTGCTTCCGTTTCTTTTTCTTGTCACGTTTATTACACTTGGTTTGTTCATCCGTCCGTTCATTCAATAATCAATTCATTCCTTCATAAAACTTTTAATTCATCTGCTTATTCATGCATCCATTAATTTATTCATTCATGTATACCTCCGTCATGTCTTTCATCATTCGCTTCATAATTCCTTCCATTATATTTTCCATCATTACTTCTATCATTCCTCTCATTATTCCTTTCATTTTTCCTTTCATAATTTCTTAAATTATTCATTCCATTTTCTGTATATTTTTATTTCATTTCTAAATCATTTCATTCTTCCATCCTTCGAAAATGTATTTTTCCATTCATTCATTCATCTTTCTTTCCATTATCTCATCTGACCATATTTCATACCATTTTAACCTTCCATCATTGCATCCAATCAACAATCATTCCATCTCTATTCGTTTTTTCCTTTCTTTCTTCCTTTCTTGATTTCTTCCTTTCTTTCTTTCTTTCTTTCTTTCTTTCTTTCTTTCTTCCTTTCTTCCTGTCTTCCTTTCTTCCTTTCTCCCTTTCTTCCTTTCTTCCTTTCTTCCTTTCTTCCTTTCTTCCTTTCTTCCTTTCTTCCTTTCTTCCTTTCTTCCTTTCTTCCTTTCTTCCTTTCTTCCTTTCTTCCTTTCTTCCTTTCTTCCTTTCTTCCTTTCTTCCTTTCTTCCTTTCTTCCTTTCTTCCTTTCTTCCTTTCTTCCTTTCTTCCTTTCTTCCTTTCTTCCTTTCTTCCTTTCTTCCTTTCTTCCTTTCTTCCTTTCTTCCTTTCTTCCTTTCTTCCTTTCTTCCTTTCTTCCTTTCTTCCTTTCTTCCTTTCTTCCTTTCTTCCTTTCTTCCTTTCTTCCTTTCTTCCTTTCTTCCTTTCTTCCTTTCTTCCTTTCTTCCTTTCTTCCTTTCTTCCTTTCTTCCTTTCTTCCTTTCTTCCTTTCTTCCTTTCTTCCTTTCTTCCTTTCTTCCTTTCTTCCTTTCTTCCTTTCTTCCTTTCTTCCTTTCTTCCTTTCTTCCTTTCTTCCTTTCTTCCTTTCTTCCTTTCTTCCTTTCTTCCTTTCTTCCTTTCTTCCTTTCTTCCTTTCTTCCTTTCTTCCTTTCTTCCTTTCTTCCTTCTTCCTTTCTTCATTTCTTCATTTCTTCCCTCCATTCTTTCTTTTCTTTTCTTTCTTCCTTCTTTTAAACATTTCATCCTTCCAATATTGCACCTTTCTCTTATTATATCCGTACTTTTATTCAAACAATATTCCATATATTGTCTCCCCATTTAGGTGAGATGATTATTGCTGGCGAAAGATATTTCCTCACCGAGAAGGAGAACTCAATGTATGCTGTCGAAATGGTACTCCATATAAAACGTCTGCAGACCAGCGATTTCGGTGGCTACAAATGTATCTCAAAGAACAGTATTGGTGACACCGAGGGCACAATTCGACTCTATGGTAAGTATTTAAAGAAATTCATACGTTGCAAATATTCTAACTCCATAAAATTGGCACACATTAAAAAGTCTTTCGATGGCTTTTTATAGTTGTAGCTCGGGACAATTCACAGCCCTTTAAGACTCCTAAATGCCCGATTTACATTGTATCTTCTGTGAGTTTCACTGTATCGCCTAGGGTTACATTTTTTTTAAAATTGCTATAATAAATAACTGAAACAGAAATATGTTAAAAAAAGACAGATATAAATATACTTAATGTGTTTGACGGAAAACAAAATATTATTTTAACGCGAAGAGCCAGTATTTAGTGACGATGTGCACCAATATCATGTGCGAAATCGGTAGAAAATATTTTGAATTCAAATTTGTTTAAATTAATTTGAAACTTCAAAACCTATTTTTTTTAATTGTCAATATTTGGCAGACACATTATTTTCATAGGAATCTTTTACAAAATTTTATAGAAAGCTTTTCGGCGATACAGAAAAGTTCAACATGTTGAACTTCTCTGTATCGCCTCCTATAATGCGATACAGTCGAAGTATCACTTCTTCTATAAATTTGTAAACTACCTGGTTGCTCACACCTGAACAATTTTCCGTAAGATTTGTTGCCGTCTCTTTTGGTGTATCTCCTGGCGATACAGCGTATCTCCGGAAGATACAATGTAAATCGGGTAAAATGTGTCATATTTATGAGTGTTACCCTCATATATGAGCACTTAAAACTGTTCAAAACGACCCAAAAGGTTACAGTAACTTGGGTAGTGGACACGCTATAAAGAGCGAAAAAATCCGCGTATTTTTCATCATTTTAAAATATTCTTAAAACATTCACATTTCTATACACCACAATTATTTCATTTTTGAAGTTTTTCTTTCTCAAGAAATATAGAATGTGTCTGAAATGAATCCCGCATAGTACATGTTCATGTTTTTCTTAGTCCAGACATCGGTAAGAAAATGAATTCATTTCAAAAAAAAAATTGTCCGTTAAATTCAAAAATAATAGTATATGAGTTCTATTTAAACAGTAGGCTACTAAAACCTGCATAAATAAGATACTTTTATGACTCTCTTTTCTGAGTGCTCCTAAAATACACATAAAATTGATGATTTTATGAGTTTCATTTGAGGGGGCTCCTAAAGCGCTTATCTCCTTCATGACTTCAGAGCGCTCCTAAATTGCTTAATGGGTCTGTTCTGATATGTGTATACATTTATAAGTCAAAATATTCTACAATTCTTGAAATGCTAAAGCTCTGATTATTCATAATTTGTTTTCGAATTTCGTCTTGACACGAATCAACTAAATTTGGTATTTTCTCGACAATTTCGCATCTCTATATCCCTAGTTGAAATAAATCGGTATAATTTATAGATAACTTTTTGTTGTTGCTTGGAGAAACATAAAACTTTGTTGTTGGAAAATGGTGATTTCGAACTTGCGTTGTTTTTGTCTTCCCGTTTTTTTTTAACAATTTTCTTTTCGTATTAACAAATATCGGTCAAATTTTAAACTACATTTTAAGTTCATTGAATATCACAATTCTAAGTTTAAACTATGTATAAACTACAAATGGAGCTATGGAACTACTACTGAAAAACTAGTCTTTGTCCTCCAAAAAAAAATTGTTAAAAAATATTTTTCGAACATTGTTGATTTTGTAGAATATTTTTTATTAAGCATTGCGCTGTTTTATGGCCAAAAAAAAATGTTTACAATTTTTCGAACATTCTTGTTTTTGTTGAATACATTTTTTTGATGGAATGATTTCAACCATTGCGTTGTTCTTGTCGTTCAAAATTTACGAACATTGTTGTTTATGTCGAATAATTTTTTTAAACATTGCGTTGTTTTATGGCCAAAAAAAATTGTTTACAATTTTTGATTTCATAATTTTTCGAACATTGTTAACTTTGTTGAATTGTTGTTTTTGTCTATATATATTTTTTTAATGGTGATTTCGACCATTGCGTTGTTTTTGTAGTCCAACTTTTTTTTGTTCAAAAATTTTTGAATATTTTTGTTTTTGTCGAATATATATATATTTTTTAATGGTTAATTCGACCATTCGTTTTTTTTGTCTTCTATCTTTTTTCGAAAATTTTCGAACATTGTTGTTTTTGTCAAATAATTTTTTTTAACATTGCGTTTACAATTTAAATGGTTTACAATTTTTGTTTTCATAATTTTTCGAACATTGCTGTTTTTTTATACATTTTTTGATGGAATATATTGTTTTCGAACATTGCGAGGCTTATTTTATGACCCAACATTTTTTTTTTAATTTTTCCTTTTCGCACATTGTTGTTTTCGTAAACAAAATATTTTTTTTTTCGGTAAATTTTAATTTTGAGTTTTAGGTTTTTAAGTGTAAATTTTTTTAACATATATTTTTTCTGTGTAATTAAAATGGGTATAACTAAGGTCGAATCGAATTAGTTGAAGGACCCAAACGTCCAATTCACATTTATATTCGATCAACGCTAAAAACTCTTCCCGTGAAACTTTGAAGATATTTTATAAAATTCAATAATACAAAAAGTATCAAAAATTATATTTTCATAAATTATTCATGTACTAAACAAATTGAAATTTTTTTATTACTTAGAAATGGAGCGGCCAGGCAAGAAAAATCATAGAGACGACGAAATTAATGAAGTGGCGGTAAGTTTCAAAATTCTTATATACCTCATTACAAATAATTCATAGAATTTACTACATTGGCTTTGAAGTTGGTTTTGTACTGATGATGAAATCTTGAGCATACATAAACCAAACGAACCAAATTCATTCGCACAAAATTCATCAGTACAAAATCCATCTGGACAAATACACCCTGCTATTCCAATTATTAATTTCAACAATGAATCTAAGAATTTTAGTTAAATTTAAAATGATTATGTCATAAAACCATACAAATTTAAATATTTTGATTTTGAAAATTTAAAAAAAAGTTAAATTTTGTAGGTAGAAAAGTTACTTTTGAACATTTTCTAAAATTTACTTTCGTTTAAAATTCAAACATTTGAAAACTTTGCATAGAATTTGTGCCATATAACATAGACGTAGTAAATTCGACTGTAGTAGATTATTTTCTATGGGAAAATTGAATTCTGGAACATCAAATAGCAAATTCGATTGAATTAAAATTTCAATCGGAAGTTGGAACATGAACTAAAATTTTGTTCAGTTGGATTAAATTACAGTTGGATTAAAATAGTTTTCTGCAATAACATTCTATGGTACTGCCAGAACTACACAGAAAAAAATAATCGACGTAAAAATAGCAACTCATATTAATAGGATTCATTAATCAATGCAGCAATGAAATTCATTAATTTAATGAAAACATTTGCTATTCAGCGTTATATAAGCAATAATATGAATATGTGTACGTCAATGCAGCAAATAATTTAGTCGACGCAGTTTTAGCAAATATCGTCGTTGTAGAACTTAAAGTCACCAACTACAATTTCAAAATTCCAATTGTTCACTTGCGAAAATCTAAATATATTTTTCAATTTTTGAACGATGAGCTCAATATTTGTACCAAATGATAAGCAAATGTGAATCTATCAAATGGTATTTCAACTTTAAAAATATATCAATTACTTTTTGTAATAATTACCAACAAAGTTCAAATTTAAGATTTTCATAAAAATGTATTTGGTAACTTTTAGTTCTACTACGACGATATAATTGCTGAAACTACGCCAACTAATTAATTTGCTGCATTGACGTACAAATATTCATATTAGCAAACGGAATTGCTGATTTAACGAAGAATAGCAAATGTTTTCATTAAATTAGTGAATTTCATAGCTGAATTGATTAATTAATGCAATTAATATAAGTTGCTATATTTACGTCGAAGTTAAATTATCAAATATCGTTTTTTAACCTTTCATTATTGAATTTACAATAGAAAAATGATGTTATACCCAAAGAGAATCGCCACGAAGACGGTTCGCGCAATCAAAATGGACGTCTCTACAAAGAACGTGGCGGTGATTCCAGTCTTTATAGCAACAGTAGACGTATAGCACCCGCAACATTACTGACAACATTACTGTTGCCATTACTACTACATTTACTGCTACTAGTAACAACAAGACATAACACTGCAACACTGTCAGGGGCGCATTTGCAAAACTCGCAAAGCATACTTCATAGATTATCATAGTTTTAAGCCTAGTTTGGAATATTTAACAAAACTAAAAAAACTAAAAATAATTTAGAAACGAATAATCAAACAATTATTAACTAAAGTAGTAAAAGAAAAACTAAATAAAAATAAAAATAAACGCAAACATGTTTAAAATAAATCAGTCAAATAATAGCAACTAATACTAATAATAAAATGCGAAGCCAGTGTTAAATAATTAAATGTTACCTCGTTAGTAAAAAATTCTATATTGCAAAAGAACTAAAAAAAATATAAAATATATACTATTTATAATTAAAGCTTGTAATTTATTTTCGAATTTGAATTTGATACCTTTTACGGAAATTCAAAACATTTATAATTTATTTTTTGTAAATACTATTAATATTCAAGTTGAAAGTATTAAAACAAACTAAAACGAATGAATGTAAATAAATGCACGACTATTTCTAAAAACTGCCAGCTCATATTTTGTTTAATTTTGAAAGTAAAATTTATTTTCAAACTATAAAACATTCTATTTTAAGTATTTAACAAAATATAACTAAAAATGCTCAAAGCTTAGTATAAAAAAAACCTAATTTAGAATTTAAACTAAGGGTATTCATAAATACATTTAAAACCTAGTAACCACACACATTCAAATATATTTCATGTGCCAAAATTATATGAATTATTTCAACTAGTTGCTGTATTATTTTGTAAACTATTAACTAAATTCTAAGTAAATATAGCTTAATATTTGTAATCATAACTATAAATAGTCATATTATATATATATGTTCCCAAATTAAAACAAAAAAGCATATCCTATACCACAAAAAAAAAAGAATAAGAAAAACTAACTGATATACGTACCGAACCAAATATTTTGCAAAGCATTAATTGTAAAACATAGTAAGTATTAACTTTAAGACGCTGCAAAATATTTAAAATTTAGGCAACTTTAATACAGAGAAAAACCCAAAAATTACCAAATATTATATTGTAAATGTCTATGCATTGCAAGTATTAGTTTATGTTTGAAGCTGTTTAAATAACTACATTAATTAATTAAATGTTAAATAGTGCTGCATATATTAAATATAATAAATTATTAATATACAGCATAAAATAACTGAATCTATAGTTAAACTAATAATAAAATTTATTACTGTACATAAACTTTATACATAAAAGAATGTAAAAACAAAAAGAAATACTCAATTAAATGGAAGCCACACAAATCAATAATACTTACAAAAACAAATAAGCATATGTTTATAATGTAAAAGTAAAAATTATACAAATATTAATAAAAGTTATAATATACGATATGAAGATATCATAAAAGGAAATTTATTAAAAATAAAATATGATGGTGAACAAAAAATGTTGGTTTTATTTTGTGTATTTCAGCGAACGAAAAACCCCGGGTAAAAGTTTTAAATCCTTATAAAATTGTTGCCACAGCACGCAATACTAGAAGAGCCATTAAGCCTTTAAATACTACACATTTTTGCATGCAAGATAATATTTATTATTTATAAAATACGTCATAGTACAAAATATTACCCCCCATTACAGACATAACCACTAGTGCTATTACACTGTAAAAAGTACAAGTTCATTAATATAATTAGTTCATTAAAATATAATGGGAATAAGTTTGGTAATTCTGAGGGTTAAAGCAATGGTTCATAACATTTAGATAATTTTAAGAGCATGTGCATCATGTTTTTTTTTACTTTTTATAATGGATCTAAAAATGGATCTAAACCGAACTAAAACTGATTATAATATTTTTATACAGTGTGTTTGGTTCATCGATGTCAATTATTCAGGGGGATCATTCTATGACACAAAAAAATAAAAAAAGTGTAAATAAAATTATGTCCTATTTTGCACCCTGTTTAATATACAGGGTGTTTAGTCAATGCATTTTACTTACATAACCTAGTCAAGAAAATCGGTTATTAAGTATAATGTGGTGATTATTGAATAACAATTTTTAACTCATGTTTTAGAAAATTAAATTACCTTTCTAATAGTATATCAGTTATTCGAATCACATGATTTCTTCCTGTTTTAAAACGTACGTAAATTTGAAATTTTCTAAAATATAAATTTAAATTGCCATTAAATTTCTCAAATTTTCGTTATCGATCACCCCATTTTTTTCTAATTTATAATTATAGACCATAATGATAAATGTTTACAATTATTTCTCAATTATATCGATTTATTTTTTTTTTCAAATTTCAACCACCGAATTACATTATCCGCACTGTATAATTATTTCTGTAGTATAACTAACCAGTTTAAAATCACTCTAATTGATTATAAAGTATTGAAAATGAACAGCTCTATCACCGAAATTTTGACAAATTCAATGACAAATTAATAATTTGAATTTTTGTTTTTGTAAATTTTACTTTACGTACGTTTTAAAAAAGGAAGAAATCATGGGGTTCGAATATGTCATATACCATTGGAAAGGTAATTTAATTTTCTAAAATATATGTAAAATTTTTTTATCAATTATCATTGATGCTCACATTAAATAAAAAAAAGGCTCGATGATCTTTCTGCGAAAAAAAATATTGAGTGGTAAAATGTTCAGGAATTACGAATTATTTGATTTTTATATGATTTGTATACCCTACACTAAAAATGAAAGGGTATATTTCCAGAGATCAAAAAAAACTATAAACCGTTATTTCCATTTGGTTATTCACTGAGAGATATTATTTTCAAAAAGTATAAAGGTCTTTGGTTGAGAGTTATATGAAAACCTTTATTTTAAACGTCTTTGTTTAATGGTAGATAGAAAATTCAGTTGGTTTCTTTAAAAGGGAATTGTTTTTTGTTGAAATTGATTAGGAAAACGTAAAAATTTGCTTTTGGAAAATGTTGATTTCATCCAAAAATTATTTTTTAACAAAATTTTTTTTTTCGAAAATTTTCGAACATTGTTGTTTTTGTGGAATAGTGTTTTTTTTTTTGAAAATGGTGATCTAGACCAATGTTACTGTCGCTCAAAAAATTTTTAAAACAATTTTTATTTCGATAATTTTCTCGAACATTGTTTTTGTTTTGAAAAATAATCAACATTTTGTTTTCAACATTTTTCGAACATTGTTGTTTTTGTCTAATATTTTTTTAAATGATAGTTTCGACTATTGTGTTATTATTGTCGCTGAAAAAAATTTTAAAAATATTTTTTTTTCGAAATTTTTTTCGAACATTGTTATTGTCAAATAATTGTTTTTGTTTTGGAAATTCGACAATTGCCTCGTGAATTTTTTTTTTGGCCGAATCACAAAATGTCGAAAAATATTTTAAAGCCAGAAAATGTCGGCAAATTTTTTAAACTATAAATACAAAAACATTTTTTTTGTAGGATCAAAAAATGTCGAAAATTAAAATGCCGAAATATCAAAATGTTGAAATACAAATTTCAAATCCTATACTAACAAGTCCACACCAAATCTCGTAGGATTTGCAACTCACTCTCTTCGATTTCAACAATATTTTGGCAACTGATAAAGGGTATCGGGATCTGCATTCACCATTTTTTTTCCGACCACTATTTCCAAAGATATCACTTTTTCCAGAGATACAGTACAAAGTTAAAAAATTGTAAATGATAACTTTTGTATGGTGGTTCCTATTGACATATATCCCTTGATGCTAAAAACTTTGATAAGGTTTCGTTTTAAAACTAATAAAACAATCTTTTGGAAAATTCTTCTTAACATGAACATATGACCAATGGTCGTTATCCTTGAACTTCGAATTGCATGTACTTAAAAAAAGTATTTAAAAATAAATCGAAATTTTTGTTGATTTTTTATAAGTATTGAAGCTAAATTCCAAGATGGTATTTTGAAGGCAGCATATTTAAAAATCTCCGCATGAATTCTAGAGTAGCTAAAAATCAGAATTCCTTCTTTTTTAATATCTTTATCTTCGAGTTTTTTTCGATATTTTCCATCATTTTTTCGGCAAAAAATGATTTCGCCATATTAAATTTCGACATTTTTAGTTTTCTACATTTTGTTTTTCAACATTTTAGTTTTCAACATTTTTTTTTCGACATTTTGGTTTTCGACATTTTTGTTTTCGACATTTTCTGGTTTCGGCATTTTTATTTTCTACATTTTTGTCATCGGTATTTTTAGTTTCGATATTTTAAATTTCGACTTATGGTACCAGACCCTTTGTTTCCATATGGGCATTTCCTGGGGTTCCGGACGGGACATTCATATGCTTAAAACTTTAATATCTCGAAGGAGAACTAATGAATTTTTGTGTGAATATAATATTTAAATAGGACTAAGCATCTGCAAAAAATTATAGAATTCTATACGGTAGATCAAAAGATATAAATAAAAAGGTGGGCGTTCCGGACGGGCGTAAATATCGAGGTTCATATGGTAATTCAAAAAATTCAGCATAATACGTAAGGGTTCTTATCCAAACAGTGGCATTAGACGATTTCTCAAGGCAATAAATAATACCTTGGGATAGAATTTTTTTCAACTACTTCTTTTTTTCTATATTGTAAATACTTTGTAGTGTAGCCACCTAGTTAAAATCTAGTAAAATAAGTAGTTTCCACAGGCCGAGCTCTCTCACCATTTTGAGCTGTGCGTGTTATATTTGCACTCAAAGTGGTGGGACCTACAGTTTATTGCCGAATCCGAACGGCGGGTGAGAGCTTTTTCATAGGCAATGTTTTTACTCTCGGAGGTTTGCCATTTACTGCCGAGAGGTAGCGCGGTATAAAAAAATGTTTCTATGAAAAGATGTTGTTAGCCCCAGTCCAGACTTGAACCAGGGACCTTTCGGCTCGCAGTCCAACGCACTAACCACTGAGCTATTATTTGGTTTCGAACTAGTCTAACAATAGTATATTAAATCAAAATATGAACTAATAGGGTTTCAAATAGTAAATATCGAGTACAATTTTTAACTGGTTAGTCTTACACTACAGGATTACTCTCGTTGGTTTACCACTGTTTACCGAAAAGTCGCATCGTATAGAAATAAAGCAGGGTCGATGCAGTTCAGAAACATTTTCTCGACATTTTTCAAACAGATAATGGCGGAGTTTGTATAAAAATCTGTCTGTTTTCTGCCCATTCCCAAATTTTACAATCTGTTACATACTGCCCAAGATATTCCATTTAACTGTACGTTTGCCGGAAATATGCCCGAAATATTTCTGGAAAATGCCAGAAATTTTGTCTTGGATATCAATTAAATAATACGATTAATATTCCTAAATGTGAACACATTTCGTACTAATTATGATTTTTTCCGGTGTACCTTTGCCACACAATTCAACGGCATCCATTGCTCTGCAGCAACTGCGCTTCACTCACTCAGTCATTCATTCATTCATTATTTCACAATGCGATTGCATGATGAAAATGCCAGACGTAATGGAAACCGAATCGGTGCCAGGATCAGGGGCAACAAGTACCGGAGTGAAGTTGTAGAGGTCGTGCTAAACGTGAGGCAGAACGGCATCGTGCCGTACTCAAAACAATTACAACAAAACAAAAAATATATATATTATATTTTGTGTTCTAGGTACTCGTTGTAGTAAAATTTCAGAACATTAGAGTGCAGCACATTAGTTCACGTAAGTATATTAAGGATAATGACGGCAGAGTTGCCAGCTGCGCAGCAGCATATACAAAACAAAGATGGCGGCAGGAGAAAAGAGTGCAGCAGAAAGTATGAGAGAGCAAGTGAGTGGATGGGGGGAGTGAGTGAGTAAATGAGTGAGTGAATGAATGAGTGCGGCGGAAGTGCATGACGGCGAAGTTGAAATTGGAGTAAATTTAAACAGGAAATGCTATGAATGCAAATAATTTAAGCGCAAAGTTTAGCAAAACATCATGTTGTGCAGAGTAAGTAAAGGAAGGATAAATGAATGAACTAACGAACGGACGGACGGACGGACAAACGGAATGAAGGACGACGGACGCTATACGGTACAAACAGACAGACACTAGCTGAATTATAAACGGATGCATTTAGTAATTTGTAGTGGTTGCTGATAAGTTCGTGTCATTGTTATGATAGATGGGGAAAAATGCTAATTTAAACATATGAAAAATAATTTAATTTTTGAAAGAATTTAAAACAAAAATTAAGACAGTAAATATTAAATTATTTTCTTAAATTTAATACAGTTTTTATTCGCCGAATTTAAACTTCAACCCCAATAATAATTAAAAATACACTTTAAGTCCAGCTTCATATTTATTATTCCTAACATACTAAATATTTATTCAACAAACTCATTTAGTTATTCACCGTCACACACATGAGTACTGTACAAATTTGTTGCAAAACATTCAAACACAAAAATTCCACATATTTTGCAACATTTTCTATTTCGTATTTATCAAATGCGGTTCTGCGACAGATCCAAAGACAGACTCGGACTCTGGACAGATAGTCTCTGGTTCAGTACAAAACACTACAAAACACACACACACTGACATTGTTGTGGTTCTTATTGTGTGTTTGTGTGTGCAGATTTTCTGGATAGTAATATGTCTGCATTCAATTTTGAAACTAGTCCCTGGGGTAGATTAAAAATACTACAAAGTGAACTCGTTTCGTTTATTGTATACGTTTATAGTATGCCCTCCATAGGGTTTATATTATGCCCTTTAGTATCTAAAAGCAAATAGTGTCGTTGAAAAACATTTTCGTGAACAAAATCTACAGATTATTTCGAATATTTTTCGATTTCTGAGATTATAAAACTGAAAAACTAAAAATTTAAATTTTGTCTCAATATATCGAATTACAAATGAATAATAAATTTATTTAATAATTTCGAAAATGGCATCAGTTTCATCAAATTGTCTCTAATTTCTTTTCGAAAAATATAAATACTATTTCCCAAAATAAATATCTCAATAGCTTTATTCAATATCATAAAACTGACGCCATTTTAGAAATCAGAGTTACATATAAATATATTCAAGAATTATTGCAATTTTTACTGTAGAATTTTTTTATTTGTTTCAATACAAAAAATATGTAAAAATGGTGCCATAAAAATAACATCTTGAAATTTGGCATGAACATTGATATTAAATCAACCAAATTATGGATTTTTTTTTTGGAATTTTAAAAAGGTTCCTTTTAAGGACATCAAATTTGAAGTGCAAGGATAATGACCACGGGACACATCTTCAAGTTTAGAAGTTACAACTTAATTTCTCAAAAACCTTGTTCTATTAGCTTTAAAACGAGCCATTAACGGAGTTTCTAGCATTTCTAGTTCAAGAGATATTTAAATATGAACAACCATACAAAAATGATTTTTGGCTCATTTCTTGTAACTTTGAACCACTGTATCTCTGGAAGTAGTAGTCGAAAAAAATAAAAATAACTTGGTCAATATATATCTCGATAACCTTTATCAGTTGCCCAAATTTCATTGAAATCGAAGAAGGTGAGTACCAACCGCTGGTCGATTTGGTGTGGAATGGCCCATATATAAGATTTTTTTATTTAAATTGGTAAAATTCAAAATAAAATATCGTTATTCCATTTGAAATTGAGTTAAATATCAAATAAAAGAGATATTTCCATTTGAAATGAAAATATATCATTTGAAATATTCGATGTAAAATTGTGAATTCTTAAAAAACATAGAATTTTTCCTACTCAAAATTTTGAAAATTAAAAAAAATATATATTTTCCATTTAATTTCAGATAATTTCATATAAAATTAAGGGTTTCATTTGAAACATCATTCATTATGAAACATCTGACGAACTAGCACGTGCTGGATCTGAGGATAATCCATTTGGACCAGAACCTGTGCTTGGACTACCTGCATCTACGGGAAAATTCGTCATCAGCTCTTGGGTCGCCTCTGCACACAAGAGCAGATGGCTGAATGAGACGAAATGCAGATTCTCCAAGCTCATGACACCGACGATAACCAAAAGATCGGCCTCGTTTCTACTTTCCTTAAGTAGAAAGGAGTGCAGAAAACTGACGGGACTTCTAACGGGACACAACGCATGCGAAAAACACATGAACGCAATCGGCCCGGCCGAAAGCGCCTTATGTTCTGCCTTCTACGAAGAAACTGGCACCACAGAGTACTATCTCTGTGACTGTCCAGCATTTTCTAGAATTAGAAGGCAGATCTTTGGCACAGACGTGATGAGAGAGGATCAGCTTCACTCTCTGTCACACAATAGCCTGCTTAGATTCAATAATGAATCTATCATTAAAAACCAGGGAACTGGGTCACAGCACAATGGATATAACCCTGTCTGAGTGCTGTGGCTCTATTTTTTTTAACCCACATTAAAAAAAAGGGTTTCATTCAATTTATAATAGAAAATTTTAATTTCAGTTGTTTCTTTTCAATTTAAAATTAACTATAATAGTTTCCCAATTTCAATATCAACATTGTTTCGAAAATTATAAACTGAAGATTTAAAAGTTTTGAAAATGAATGGAATTATAGAGTCTGTAGTAGAAATTTCACTAGGGTCACGGTCAGTTATATTTCAAACATGATCTGACGATGAGCATGTCTTCCCTAATAAGGTAAATTTCAACTATGGATAACTATAAGAAACATAACAATTAGTTTCGGTATGAACATTATAAAAAAGAATATGTCATTTAAGAGTCTAAAATGAGCATATATTATGAAAGTCGTATTACTTAGTTGTTGGCCAGACATTACTTCAATAAATATAATCTTCATAGTAAAGATAAGGTCACAATTTCCATAGTTTTCAATTTCTAAGTTGGAATTTATGACCATAATAAGATCTTCTTGGTCTTAGGACTATTTTGACCATAAAAATAGATTAGAAAAAAAACGAAGATATATAATATCTCGCATAGAACATTTACACAAATTACAATTAAAATCGGAAGCCAAAATTTATATTTCTGACGTGGAATGACATAGCATTTAATTACACAAATAATATAATTAACTTTAAGTATAAACAAAAACAAACCCCCATTATATATTTAATAAAGCATACTGTGGGATAGAAATCGAGATATAAATTACTGCTACATGCACATTAAGATCAAAAGGAGAATATTGTGCAAACGGGCATCCATTTTCTACTTATCCTCGTTGAACCTATTTGCGCTTTTGAATACGTTTACGGTTTTGACAATATCGTGCATATTTCAGCCGAAATATGTGTTTCTTCTTTGCGAAAATGTTGAGTATATAAAAGGTTTCCTCTTATACGTTGATGCATATAGTGTGAGTTTTAAGACCGATCAAAATCAATTAGGTTGAAATTCCCTTTATTTTAGGGATAATTTCCATAAATCCATGCTCTAAAAATATCCATTTCGAATATGGGAATTATGAGCGCACATTTTACGGATATAGTACCCATTTTCAAAATGATGTTTATGTCTGTGCATCGAACTAGTAACGTAAGTAATAAAATAAAGAAAATTATTATTTCCACCGGGTTTCACACATGTGCAGCTGCAGCTCTCATTGACGCACAATGTTGACCAACAAAATAGTTGCATTTGTTCTTAGATTCCAAGCATTTGCAATTTTTTTGTAGGCCACAAAATGTGCTTTTTTAATTAAAAATTTAGTTTCATTTAAATTGTTTAGATTTTAGACGAATGTATGTGACATTAAAATGGTTCAAGGTTTCCAGATAGAAAATCGATTTGAGTATATTTTCTAGCCAGAGTTGATTTATTCAGATAAAACTTATCATGCATTCTATTACTATAAAATTATGACTTAACAAACTTTTTAAAAGTTAAGTAAAATCAGGCAATTTAGATTAATTTAAATTAAATTAAGTGATGAATGAAATGTTAAGTAAATAATTTAATTTGTTTCAAAAAAAGTGAATTGTCAAGGGAAAATTTAATTTTTAGTTCAAATTCTATTTTTTTGTGAAATGGCTAGTTAATGATAATTTTAGTGTACATTTTTTGAAAAATTGAATTTTTAGTGAAAAATTTAATTTTTGGTGAAAATTTGAATTTTTAGTGTACATCTTTATTTTTTAGTGAAAATTTTGATTTTTAATGATAAATAGAATTTTTAGTGAAAAATTGAATTTTCAGTAAAAATTTGAATTTATAGTGAACAATTTAATTTTTAGTGAAAAATTAAATTTTTAGTGAAAAATTTAATTTTTAGTAAAAATTTGAATTTTTAATGATAATTTAATTTTTTAGTAAAAAAATTGAATTTTTTAGTGAAAATTTGAATTTTTAGTGAAAATTTGAATTTTTAGTGAAAATTTGAATTTTTAGTGAAAATTTGAATTTTTAGTGAAAATTTGAATTTTTAGTGAAAATTTGAATTTTTAGTGAAAAATTGAATTTTTAGTGAAATTTGAATTTTTAGTGAAAAATTGAATTTTTGGTGAATGATTGAATTTTTATATTGAATTGAAATTTTTAATGAAAATTTGAATTTTTCGTGAAAATTTGAATTTTTCGTGAAAATTTGAATTTTTCGTGAAAATTTGAATTTTCAGTGAAAAATTGAATTTTAAGTGAAAAATTGAATTTTTAGTGAAAAATTGAATTTATAGTGAAAATTTGAATTTTTAATGAAAATTTTATTTTTAGTGAAAATTTGAATTTTTAGTGAAAAATTGGTAAAAAATTAAATTTTTAGTGAAAATTTGAATTTTTAGTGAAAAATTGAATTTTTAGTGAAAAATTGAATTTTTGGTAAAAATTTAAATTTTTAGTGAAAATTTGAATTTTTAGTGAAAATTTGAATTTTTAGTGAAAATTTGAATTTTTAGTGAAAATTTGAATTTTTAGTGAAAATTTGTATTTTTAGTGAAAAATTGAATTTTTGGTAAAAAATTGAATTTTTAGTGAAAATTTGAATTTTTAGTGAAAATTTGAATTTTTAGTGAAAATTTGAATTTTTAATGAAAATTTGATTTGTAGTAAAAAATTGAATTTTTAGTGAAAATTTGAATTTTTAATGAAAATTTGAATTTTTTAATGAAAATTTGAATTTTTAGTGAAAAATTGAATTTTTGGTGAAAATTTGAATTTTTTAGTGAAAATTTGAATTTTTAGTGAAAAATTGAATTTTTAGTGAAAATTTGAATTTTTAGTGAAAAATTGAATTTTTAGTGAAAAATTGAATTTTTTGTAAAAAAATCAATTTTAAAATTTAATTTTCAGTTTAAAATTTAATTTTTAGTGAAAAATTGAGTTTAAGTGATAATTTGAATTTTATTGAAAAATGGGTTTTTTTGTGAAAAATAACATTTGTAATGAAAAATGCAATTTTTAGTGGAAAATTGAATTTAAAGGGAACAAATTAAAAAATTTTGTTTTTAGTGGAAAATTTAATGTTTAATGAGAAGTAGAAATTTAAGATAAAAAAAACCTATAACAGTTTAAAAGGCAACTTTCAAAAGAAAAATTCTTCTTTGAATATCTAAATTTCCTATGCAGTTTTTAAAGGCATAACTTTTACTCCCAATCATTCTCCAATTGTAGCTGCCTATTTCGGTGCCAAATCGGTTCTTAGACCCACTCACTACACAAGTTATGAGCTGTAGCAATCTGTACACCCAGAAAAAAAATCATAGTAGTTCAATAGAAAAACAATAATTTATACCAATAAAATTGGTCAATAGGATGCGTCCCATTAATTCAGTAATATTGGAACTGTTAATACAATATTTTGTTGTACCATCAATTTTATAATGTGCTCCTTTAATTACAATAAGCAAAACCTAAAAATATTTTATGATACGTATTATTAATTTTATGGTATAGTCGTATTACATTTTCCTAATAATTTATTAAAACAAAAATGTATTTTAGTTAATTTATTTAGTTAATTTATTTATTATTTTATTTAAATGTCGAAATTAATATTCACTTTTACAACACACACATAAAAAGATACTTCTTGCTGCAAAAGGTTATAACACATTTAATTGATTGTAGTACTTGAGTTTGCAGTTATTTTTGAGTCCGTTGCCATAATAGAAGTTCGATGTATTATTTATTTTCTGTAATAAATAAAAATATAAATAAATATAATTTTTTTACATTAAATATATTGAGTCCTTACCAATGTCGCGTTTAATAATGTGGATTATTACAAAAAGATACATGCGACCATTTTGAGTAAACACGCAGAATGACGTACAAAACGAACATTCGTTTTTATGCTTTTTTACACAACGTTTATTATTATAGGAGGAAACCATTAAAACAACAATATTTATTCTATTTAAAATAATAATATTGAAATATTTAAATTTATAGTACTGAATTTTTCAAATACTATTGAATTAATTAGAAAACTTTTGATTTAAAAAGAAAAAACTATTAATGCATGAACCATAAGATCAATGGGTGTACCATAAAGTACTTAATGGTACATTTTCTTCTGAGTGTAGCATAAATAAATAAAAAAAAAAAATAACTGATCCTAGTCAATGTTGCCAACAGATCGTTGTCAGGAGATTTGCGCCAATGACATTCAATGGTTTTACCTGAAAATCTGATGACTCTGTGCGTAACACCGGCCGTGGGCTATGCGGGACGGGGGGCGACCATTAAATCTTCCGTTAACTGCAATTGGCTCCATGTATTGACTTGGCCATGGGGCTGAGTACAGTGCATTGTACAATTTTTTCTCCTGCTGCATTTAGCATCAATTTCATTTATTGGCATTTTTTCTGGGCCTCGAGTGTTTATTGTTGTTGCAGTTTGTTTGTTTGTTTGTGTGGCCAAGGGTCCCCTATTTGCTAAAAATGTTGCCAGCTGCAGCTGCTTTTTTGCATTGTTTGTTTTAATTGTTCTGCTGTTTATTTTTTGTTACTGCTTTTTGTGCAAACTCCCACATAGTTCAGTTCATTTTGCAAATATTTGGAGATTTTCATTGTTGTTCGTCCTTGTTTGCAGGGGATTTGCGCTGCGGCGAAAAAAAAAGTGGCAACACTGCCTACGCAGTATGCCTCGTGTGTAGTGTTTAAAGCTGTTTTTATTTGAGCCAGCCTGAGTGCAATGACCGTTATTGCCAATTGCCAATTGCAATCGCAGTTCGCTGAAATAATCCACGGCTTTTTAATGCCACGTACACCGCGAATCATCAAACAAACGGCCGTTTAAATGAAACAACGACGTGTTTTAATGTTTACCTCCGATCATAAAATCCAAATTAAACACTAAAAGTTCACTGTGTTTTTTGTGGTCTAAATTCGATTGTCATGCGTAAAAATGTTGTTATTATGGTTGCCACTTAATTTGGAAACAGCTGCGTTTTTAGTTATGAATAATTTTGGATGTTCTTTTTATTTATCCGAAATATTTAAGTTTTTACTAAAAATTTAATTATTCACTAAAAAATCAATTTTTCACTAAAATTTCAATTTTTCACTAAAAATTCAATTTTTCACTAAAAATTCAATTTTTCACTAAAAATTCAATTTGTCACTAAAAATTCAATTTTTCACTACAAATTAAAATTTTCACTAAAAATTCAATTTTTCACTAAAAATTTTTCACTAAAAATTCCATTTTTCATTAATAATTCAATTTTACACTAAAAATTTAATATTTCACTAAAAGTTAAAATTTTCACTAAAAATTCAATTTTTCACTAAAAATTCAATTTTTCACTAAAAATTAAATTTTTCACTAAAATTTTAATTTTTCACTAAGATTCAATTTTTCACTAAAAATTCAATTTTTCACTAAAAATTCAATTTTTCACTAAAAATTCAATTTGTCACTAAAATTTCAAATTTTCACTATAAATTAAATTTTTCACTAAAAATTGCTTTTGCACTTCAACTAAAAATTCAATTTTTCACTAAAAATTCGATTTTTCATTAAAAATTAAATTTTTCACTACAAATTGATTTTGCACTAAAAATTCAATTTTTCACTAAAAAATTTAATTTTTCATTGAAGTTAAATTTTTCACTAAAAATTCAATTTTTCCTTAAAAAAAAATAATTTTTCACTAAAAATTCAATTTTCACTAAATATTCAATTTTTCACTAAAAATTCAATTTTTCACTAAAAATTTAATTTTTCACTAAAAATTGATTGACAAATTTTCACTAAAAATTCAATTTTTCACTAAAAATTCAATTTTTCACTAAAATTTTAATTTTTCAATAAGATTCAATTTTTCACTAAAAATTCAATTTTTCACTAAAAATTAAATTTTTCACTAAAATTTTAATTTTTCACTAAGATTCAATTTTTCACTAAAAATTCAATTTTTCACTAAAAATTCAATTTGTCACTAAAATTTCAAATTTTCACTATAAATTAAATTTTTCACTAAAAATTGCTTTTGCACTTCAACTAAAAATTCAATTTTTCACTAAAAATTCGATTTTTCATTAAAAATTCAATTTGTCACTAAAATTTCAAATTTTCACTATAAATTAAATTTTTCACTAAAAATTGCTTTTGCACTTCAACTAAAAATTCAATTTTTCACTAAAAATTCGATTTTTCATTAAAAATTAAATTTTTCACTACAAATTGATTTTGCACTAAAAATTCAATTTTTCACTAAAAAATTTAATTTTTCATTGAAGTTAAATTTTTCACTAAAAATTCAATTTTTCCTTAAAAAAAAATAATTTTTCACTAAAAATTCAATTTTCACTAAATATTCAATTTTTCACTAAAAATTCAATTTTTCACTAAAAATTTAATTTTTCACTAAAAATTGATTGACAAATTTTCACTAAAAATTCAATTTTTCACTAAAAATTCAATTTTTCACTAAAATTTTAATTTTTCAATAAGATTCAATTTTTCACTAAAAATTCAATTTTTCACTAAAAATTAAATTTTTCACTAAAATTTTAATTTTTCACTAAGATTCAATTTTTCACTAAAAATTCAATTTTTCACTAAAAATTCAATTTGTCACTAAAATTTCAAATTTTCACTATAAATTAAATTTTTCACTAAAAATTGCTTTTGCACTTCAACTAAAAATTCAATTTTTCACTAAAAATTCGATTTTTCATTAAAAATTCAATTTGTCACTAAAATTTCAAATTTTCACTATAAATTAAATTTTTCACTAAAAATTGCTTTTGCACTTCAACTAAAAATTCAATTTTTCACTAAAAATTCGATTTTTCATTAAAAATTAAATTTTTCACTACAAATTGATTTTGCACTAAAAATTCAATTTTTCACTAAAAAATTTAATTTTTCATTGAAGTTAAATTTTTCACTAAAAATTCAATTTTTCCTTAAAAAAAAATAATTTTTCACTAAAAATTCAATTTTCACTAAATATTCAATTTTTCACTAAAAATTCAATTTTTCACTAAAAATTTAATTTTTCACTAAAAATTGATTGACAAATTTTCACTAAAAATTCAATTTTTCACTAAAAATTCAATTTTTCACTAAAATTTTAATTTTTCAATAAGATTCAATTTTTCACTAAAAATTCAATTTTTCACTAAAAATTAAATTTTTCACTAAAATTTTAATTTTTCACTAAGATTCAATTTTTCACTAAAAATTCAATTTTTCACTAAAAATTCAATTTGTCACTAAAATTTCAAATTTTCACTATAAATTAAATTTTTCACTAAAAATTGCTTTTGCACTTCAACTAAAAATTCAATTTTTCACTAAAAATTCGATTTTTCATTAAAAATTCAATTTGTCACTAAAATTTCAAATTTTCACTATAAATTAAATTTTTCACTAAAAATTGCTTTTGCACTTCAACTAAAAATTCAATTTTTCACTAAAAATTCGATTTTTCATTAAAAATTAAATTTTTCACTACAAATTGATTTTGCACTAAAAATTCAATTTTTCACTAAAAAATTTAATTTTTCATTGAAGTTAAATTTTTCACTAAAAATTCAATTTTTCCTTAAAAAAAAATAATTTTTCACTAAAAATTCAATTTTCACTAAATATTCAATTTTTCACTAAAAATTCAATTTTTCACTAAAAATTGATTGACAAATGTTCACTAAAAATTCAATTTTTCACTAAAAATTCAATTTTTCACTAAAAATTCAATTTTTCACTAAAATTTTAATTTTTCAATAAGATTCAATTTTTCACTAAAAATTCAATTTTTCACTAAAAATTAAATTTTTCACTAAAATTTTAATTTTTCACTAAGATTCAATTTTTCACTAAAAATTCAATTTTTCACTAAAAATTCAATTTGTCACTAAAATTTCAAATTTTCACTATAAATTAAATTTTTCACTAAAAATTGCTTTTGCACTTCAACTAAAAATTCAGTTTTTCACTAAAAAAATTAAAATTTTCACTAAAAATTGAATTATTCACTAAAAATTCAATTTTTCACTAAAAATTCAATTTTTCACTAAAAATTCAATTTGTCACTAAAATTTCAAATTTTCACTATAATTAAATTTTTCACTAAAAATTGCTTTTGCACTTCAACTAAAAATTCAATTTTTCACTAAAAATTCGATTTTTCATTAAAAATTAAATTTTTCACTACAAATTGATTTTGCACTAAAAATTCAATTTTTCACTAAAAAATTTAATTTTTCATTGAAGTTAAATTTTTCACTAAAAATTCAATTTTTCCTTAAAAAAAAATAATTTTTCACTAAAAATTCAATTTTCACTAAATATTCAATTTTTCACTAAAAATTCAATTTTTCACTAAAAATTTAATTTTTCACTAAAAATTGATTGACAAATTTTCACTAAAAATTCAATTTTTCACTAAAAATTCAATTTTTCACTAAAAATTCAATTTTTCACTAAAATTTTAATTTTTCAATAAGATTCAATTTTTCACTAAAAATTCAATTTTTCACTAAAAATTCAATTTTTCACTAAAAATTAAATTTTTCACTAAAATTTTAATTTTTCACTAAGATTCAATTTTTCACTAAAAATTCAATTTTTCACTAAAAATTCAATTTGTCACTAAAATTTCAAATTTTCACTATAAATTAAATTTTTCACTAAAAATTGCTTTTGCACTTCAACTAAAAATTCAGTTTTTCACTAAAAAAATTAAATTTTTCACTAAAAATTGAATTATTCACTAAAAATTCAATTTTTCACTAAAAATTCAATTTTTCACTAAAAATTCAATTTGTCACTAAAATTTCAAATTTTCACTATAAATTAAATTTTTCACTAAAAATTGCTTTTGCACTTCAACTAAAAATTCAATTTTTCACTAAAAATTCGATTTTTCATTAAAAATTAAATTTTTCACTACAAATTGATTTTGCACTAAAAATTCAATTTTTCACTAAAAAATTAAATTTTTCATTGAAGTTAAATTTTTCACTAAAAATTCAATTTTTTTTTAAAAAAAAATAACTTTTCACTAAAAATTCAATTTTCACTAAATATTGAATTTTTCACTAAAAATTCAATTTTTCACTAAAAATTTAATTTTTCACTAAAAATTGATTGACAAATTTTCACTAAAAATTCAATTTTTCACTAAAAATTCAATTTTTCACTAAAAATTCAATTTTTCACTAAAAATTCAATTTTTCACTAAAATTTTAATTTTTCAATAAGATTCAATTTTTCACTAAAAATTCAATTTTTCACTAAAAATTCAATTTTTCACTAAAAATTAAATTTTTCACTAAAATTTTAATTTTTCACTAAGATTCAATTTTTCACTAAAAATTCAATTTTTCACTAAAAATTCAATTTGTCACTAAAATTTCAAATTTTCACTATAAATTAAATTTTTCACTAAAAATTGCTTTTGCACTTCAACTAAAAATTCAGTTTTTCACTAAAAAAATTCAATTTTTCACTAAAAATTCAATTTTTCACTAAAAATTCAATTTGTCACTAAATTTTCAAATTTTCACTATAAATTAAATTTTTCACTAAAAATTGCTTTTGCACTTCAACTAAAAATTCAATTTTTCACTAAAAATTCGATTTTTCATTAAAAATTAAATTTTTCACTACAAATTGATTTTGCACTAAAAATTCAATTTTTCACTAAAAAATTTAATTTTTCATTGGAGTTAAATTTTTCACTAAAAATTCAATTTTTCCTTAAAAAAAAATAATTTTTCACTAAAAATTCAATTTTCACTAAATATTCAATTTTTCACTAAAAATTCAATTTTTCACTAAAAATTTAATTTTTCACTAAAAATTGATTGACAAATTTTCACTAAAAATTCAATTTTTCACTAAAAATTCAATTTTTCACTAAACATTCAATTTTTCACTAAAATTTTAATTTTTCAATAAGATTCAATTTTTCACTAAAAATTCAATTTTTCACTAAAAATTCAATTTTTCACTAAAAATTAAATTTTTCACTAAAATTTTAATTTTTCACTAAGATTCAATTTTTCACTAAAAATTCAATTTTTCACTAAAAATTCAATTTGTCACTAAAATTTCAAATTTTCACTATAAATTAAATTTTTCACTAAAAATTCAATTTTTCACTAAAAATTTTTCACTAAAAATTCCATTTTCATTAATAATTCAATTTTACACTAAAAATTTAATATTTCACTAAAAGTTAAAATTTTCACTAAAAATTCAATTTTTCACTAAAAATTCAATTTTTCACTAAAAATTCAATTTTTCACTAAAAATTAAATTTTTCACTAAAATTTTAATTTTTCACTAAGATTCAATTTTTCACTAAAAATTCAATTTTTCACTAAAAATTCAATTTGTCACTAAAATTTCAAATTTTCACTATAAATTAAATTTTTCACTAAAAATTGCTTTTGCACTTCAACTAAAAATTCAATTTTTCACTAAAAATTCGATTTTTCATTAAAAATTCAATTTGTCACTAAAATTTCAAATTTTCACTATAAATTAAATTTTTCACTAAAAATTGCTTTTGCACTTCAACTAAAAATTCAATTTTTCACTAAAAATTCGATTTTTCATTAAAAATTAAATTTTTCACTACAAATTGATTTTGCACTAAAAATTCAATTTTTCACTAAAAAATTTAATTTTTCATTGAAGTTAAATTTTTCACTAAAAATTCAATTTTTCCTTAAAAAAAATAATTTTTCACTAAAAATTCAATTTTCACTAAATATTCAATTTTTCACTAAAAATTCAATTTTTCACTAAAAATTGATTGACAAATTTTCACTAAAAATTCAATTTTTCGCTAAAAATTCAATTTTTCACTAAAAATTCAATTTTTCACTAAAATTTTAATTTTTCAATAAGATTCAATTTTTCACTAAAAATTCAATTTTTCACTAAAAATTCAATTTTTCACTAAAAATTAAATTTTTCACTAAAATTTTAATTTTTCACTAAGATTCAATTTTTCACTAAAAATTCAATTTTTCACTAAAAATTCAATTTGTCACTAAAATTTCAAATTTTCACTATAAATTAAATTTTTCACTAAAAATTGCTTTTGCACTTCAACTAAAAATTCAGTTTTTCACTAAAAAAATTAAATTTTTCACTAAAAATTGAATTATTCACTAAAAATTCAATTTTTCACTAAAAATTCAATTTTTCACTAAAAATTCAATTTTTTCACTAAAAATTCAATTTGTCACTAAAATTTCAAATTTTCACTATAAATTAAATTTTTCACTAAAAATTGCTTTTGCACTTCAACTAAAAATTCAATTTTTCACTAAAAATTCGATTTTTCATTAAAAATTAAATTTTTCACTACAAATTGATTTTGCACTAAAAATTCAATTTTTCACTAAAAAATTTAATTTTTCATTGAAGTTAAATTTTTCACTAAAAATTCAATTTTTCCTTAAAAAAAAATAATTTTTCACTAAAAATTCAATTTTCACTAAATATTCAATTTTTCACTAAAAATTCAATTTTTCACTAAAAATTTAATTTTTCACTAAAAATTGATTGACAAATTTTCACTAAAAATTCAATTTTTCACTAAAAATTCAATTTTTCACTAAAAATTCAATTTTTCACTAAAATTTTAATTTTTCAATAAGATTCAATTTTTCACTAAAAATTCAATTTTTCACTAAAAATTCAATTTTTCACTAAAAATTAAATTTTTCACTAAAATTTTAATTTTTCACTAAGATTCAATTTTTCACTAAAAATTCAATTTTTCACTAAAAATTCAATTTGTCACTAAAATTTCAAATTTTCACTATAAATTAAATTTTTCACTAAAAATTGCTTTTGCACTTCAACTAAAAATTCAGTTTTTCACTAAAAAAATTAAAATTTTCACTAAAAATTGAATTATTCACTAAAAATTCAATTTTTCACTAAAAATTCAATTTTTCACTAAAAATTCAATTTGTCACTAAATTTTCAAATTTTCACTATAAATTAAATTTTTCACTAAAAATTGCTTTTGCACTTCAACTAAAAATTCAATTTTTCACTAAAAATTCGATTTTTCATTAAAAATTAAATTTTTCACTACAAATTGATTTTGCACTAAAAATTCAATTTTTCACTAAAAAATTTAATTTTTCATTGAAGTTAAATTTTTCACTAAAAATTCAATTTTTCCTTAAAAAAAAATAATTTTTCACTAAAAATTCAATTTTCACTAAATATTCAATTTTTCACTAAAAATTCAATTTTTCACTAAAAATTTAATTTTTCACTAAAAATTGATTGACAAATTTTCACTAAAAATTCAATTTTTCACTAAAAATTCAAATTTTCACTAAAAATTCAATTTTTCACTAAAATTTTAATTTTTCAATAAGATTCAATTTTTCACTAAAAATTCAATTTTTCACTAAAAATTCAATTTTTCACTAAAAATTAAATTTTTCACTAAAATTTTAATTTTTCACTAAGATTCAATTTTTCACTAAAAATTCAATTTTTCACTAAAAATTCAATTTGTCACTAAAATTTCAAATTTTCACTATAAATTAAATTTTTCACTAAAAATTGCTTTTGCACTTCAACTAAAAATTCAGTTTTTCACTAAAAAAAATAAATTTTTCACTAAAAATTGAATTATTCACTAAAAATTCAATTTTTCACTAAAAATTCAATTTTTCACTAAAAATTCAATTTGTCACTAAAATTTCAAATTTTCACTATAAATTAAATTTTTCACTAAAAATTGCTTTTGCACTTCAACTAAAAATTCAATTTTTCACTAAAAATTCGATTTTTCATTAAAAATTAAATTTTTCACTACAAATTGATTTTGCACTAAAAATTCAATTTTTCACTAAAAAATTTAATTTTTCATTGAAGTAAAATTTTTCACTAAAAATTCAATTTTTCCTTAAAAAAAAATAATTTTTCACTAAAAATTCAATTTTCACTAAATATTCAATTTTTCACTAAAAATTCAATTTTTCACTAAAAATTTAATTTTTCACTAAAAATTGATTGACCAATTTTCACTAAAAATTCAATTTTTCACTAAAAATTCAATTTTTCACTAAAATTTTAATTTTTCAATAAGATTCAATTTTTCACTAAAAATTCAATTTTTCACTAAAAATTCAATTTTTCACTAAAAATTCAATTTTTCACTAAAATTTTAATTTTTCACTAAGATTCAATTTTTCACTAAAAATTCAATTTTTCACTAAAAATTCAATTTGTCACTAAAATTTCAAATTTTCACTATAAATTAAATTTTTCACTAAAAATTGCTTTTGCACTTCAACTAAAAATTCAGTTTTTCACTAAAAAAATTAAATTTTTCACTAAAAATTGAATTATTCACTAAAAATTCAATTTTTCACTAAAAATTCAATTTTTCACTAAAAATTCAATTTTTCACTAAAAATTCAATTTTTCACTAAAAATTCAATTTTTCACTAAAAATTCAATTTTTCACTAAAAATTCAATTTTTCACTAAAAATTCCATTTTTCATTAATAATTCAATTTAACACTAAAAATTTAATATTAAAAATTCAATTTTTCACTAAAAATTTAATTTTTCACTAAAATTCAGTTTTTCACTAAAAATTCAATTTTTTCACTAAAAATTTAATTTTCTCTAAAAATTCAATTTCTCACAAAAAATTCATTTTTTCACTAAAAAAAATCAAATTTTCACAAAAAATTCATTTTTTCACTAAAAATTAAATTTTTCACTAAAAATTAAATTTTTCACTAAAAATTCAATTTTTCACTAAAAATTCAATTATTCACTAAAAATTCAATTATTCACTAAAAATTCAATTTTTCACTAAAACTTCAATTTTTCACTAAAAATTCAATTTCGTAATTTTATTGTTGACCACATTAATTAGAATCTAAATTTTAGACTATATAAAAATACATTAATTTTAATAAAAAGTGACGCTAAACAAACAAATACTGCAAATCGGAAGCAATATTTTCAGTCAACCATAACTTTTTATTTGTTTCTCTATATATTTATTATATTGTGCATGCAACTAGGAAGATATTAAAATAAAATGTAGCCCATTTTAGTTTCCTGACATTGCAGCAAATTCTTTTTTGTGCATTTTTCTGCGCAATTCCGGTTAAGTTTTTTTTTATTTAATTTTTATTTTTCGCATATAAAAAATGTATTTGTTTTGCGAAAATTAACGCAAAACCTTATCTTAAATTGTGCAGCAGTGCTCATCCATTGAATATTGTTTACACATTCAGAACTGCGACTAAAGTCGACCCAGAACTACGACGACCTCATGTAATACTGCAGTAGTTTTTACTATTTTTGGGCTGCCGCAGGGATACTGAATTTTTTTCTCTAAATATATGAAATTTTTTATAATTTATTTTAATTTTTTTTTCTATATTTAATTTTTACCATGTTGACCTGACCCAGATACTATGTGGCGCGCATTTTTGCACAATAGAACCACACACAAAAACCCATTTGATGTTATCGCATAGACCTAAATGAAACAATTTTTATGGTCACAACAATTGTAAAAATTGCTCAAACAAAAGCGATATAAAATATTTAAAATCTATGCAAAAAGAAACATTTAATGGAAATTTGTAACAAAACATAACAATAGCATAAATATTTTAAATATTACTTGCATTGTAATCAAATGAATGCATAAATTAATTATTTAAATATTTGCTTAAATTTTATGTGCCACAATAAAACCGCACCCACACCCCATAAGACCTTTTTTCTTGTATAGTCCCCTAAAAATTTGTCTGCGTTCTTCATTCAATTCTACTGCGTCTGTTCAAATTATAAATGTTGGTCTTATGCTCCATTTTAATGCAATTATTACGCATTTCTTATGATATAATCAAGTGTTCTTATAAACTTCCTTCAACTTCCTTTGGTGTATTTGCAGAATTTCGGTTTAGGGTAGGCGAAGTTGTTTCCGGCACCTTCTTGGGAAATATGGCAGGTACAAGTGTCGTTTTCCATTGCAGTGCTTGGCTGTTCAGAGCAACGTAATTATGTTTTACAATTCGGCATCAGCTATGGAATTTTTTGATACCGAATACTTTAAATTTAATGTTTATTAAATACCCTATAATACATAATAATACAAAAAAAAAGAAATTCCTTTATTCCTATACATAACAAACACACACAAAAAAAATAATCGACGTAAATATAGCAAACAATATTAATTGCATTCATTAATCAATCCAGCAAAGAAATTCACTAATTTAATGAAAGCA
The DNA here is from genome assembly GCA_951804985.1 of Dryomyza anilis. NCBI lineage: Eukaryota > Metazoa > Arthropoda > Insecta > Diptera > Dryomyzidae > Dryomyza > Dryomyza anilis. Next base: position 121,075,905 of record OX638130.1, on the reverse strand, counting down.
TGTTCTAAATCAGCAATTTCTATAGCTAACATGAATATTCGTACGTCAATGCTGATACCGACTTTGTACGTCAATGCAGCAAATTAATTAGTCGGCGCAGTTTCAGAAATTATATTTGCTAAAACTGCGCCGACTAAATTATTTGCTGCATTGACGTACAAATCTTCATATTAACGAACGCAATTAATTATATAACGAACAGTGTTTTCATTAAATTAGTGAATTTCAACGTTGGATTGATTAATGAACGCTATTAATATCGGTTGCTATATTTACGTCGATTTTTTTCAGTGCACATTTTGCCAAATTTTGTAAAGCTTTGAGAATCGATTCTAGAAACTTAGAATCTGCAGAGAGATATCACTGATGATGAGACTTATCAATTGTTTGTTCTATTATTGGTATTACAAAATTCCCATTTTGTGCTAACTACACCATTTACACATGTAATCCAGAAAAGATCAATTGAAATTCAAAAATTCCATTTGAAATTTAAAAGACATCACTTAAAATTCGGAAATTCCATTTGAAATTCAAAAGACAGCAATTGAAATTCAGTAAACGCCAATTGAAATTCAGAAATTTCCAACTGAAATTCAGAAATTTTCATTTGAAATTCAGAAATTTTCATTTATTTTATGAAAATCCGTTGGATTCCATCACGCAGAATATAAATTTGTGGAGCCAACCAACGTATTCGGTTCTCACAACAGGTTAGTCGGTTTTAATAAAAATATAGGCTTATAGATTGAACTGCAATTGAGGTGTATATTATTTGCATTGCTAAACGAAAATTGAAGTCCATCAATCAAATTGTAGATAATTTAATTTGATTTTTTCAATTAAAATCATTTTTCCTCCAACGTAATGTCAAAAGCAGATATTGTTGTGGTTATAGTTGAAACCCTATACTCAGTGTTTAATTTCTTGTGTATGAGAATACTAATTTTATACGTCAGCTCATATTATAAGGTCAACCGTACGATTTGAGCTGACCAAATTGAATATTAATCTAACGTAAAAAATATTATTTTTATTTTAGATATAGCTAGTTTTTTATTTTATGAAATATTGAAAAACCTATGTTTTAATATGTTTTATAAAATGTTTCAGAGCACTTAAAGGAGCACCAAAAGGTTTTCGAAATATGTGTAGAGAGCATCATTGTATGAGCCAAAAAAAACCCAGACATTTATGGTACTTTTAATACTTTTTAATACAATCATACGTGAACACAAAAAAGTGTCAACAAATACTTCCAAAACATGGGTCCCGATATACTGTGCCAAAATCGTGTGTGGTTTTGATGGATATTTCTAGCCACGAATTCGAATAATTAAAAATGTTGTCATGCCAAAAAGGCGAATCTTTTCGTTTTTTTGCCATAACTTTTAATTGCTATAAGATAAAATAGTGGTGTAAAGGCATTAATTGTTTGTTTTTAAAGCATGTAACGATCTGCATCATTATTTTAAAATATTTTTTTGAATTTTTATCATTTGCAAGAAAAATGTTTGGCAATTTATTTTTAAATATTAATGCCAATCGATAGATGCTTTAAAAGGAAACAATTAATGCCTTTACAGCACTATTTTATTTTGCACCAATAAAGAGTTATCGCAAAAAAACGAAATGATTCGCCCTTTTGGCATGACAAGATTTTAAATTTTTCCAATTTCTTCGTTTTTTAGCAATAACTCTTATTGGTGCCAGATAAAATAGTGATGTAAAGGCATTCATTGCTTTTTTTTAAGCATCTATCGATTGACATCATTATTAAAGACTTATATCATAAAACACTAAAATATTTGCGTTTTTGTCAGGATATGGCCTCACAAAATCCGTATTTATAATTTAGTAAGTTGTTCAAATCCAAAGATAATTTATAGACATTATAATAATTGATGAATAAACCAAAATAACTAAAAAAAAATTGAAAAAAAAATAATTTTATTTATTTTTAAAGCACTTCAAACTTTAAAATTGGATTTCCCAACATTTTTAAAAATGCACATTCGCCCCTTTGGTATGACAGTGACGATATTGTGATAATTTTAAATACTCATAAAACCGGATTTTGACTTTTGATACTCTAACTTTGGAGGTTTTCCCATTTTAAAAATACATAAATAGTTATAAATTTGTGGAACATGGACATATTTATCTTAGTACAGATATACGAGAAAATACATCACTTGGACATGGATATATTTTATCAAGTGCCTAAATCAGAGATCAGAAATAACTATTAATCTTAATTTCCATTTGGTTTTTCACCGAGAGGTATTATTTTTCAAAAAATATAATGGACTTTGGTTGAGAGATATTTTTTATTTCAAAAACTAAAGGTCTTTGGTTGAGTGATAATTTTTATTTATAAAAATAATAGTCTTTGGTTCAGAGTTATATGAAAACCCTCATTTTAAAGGTCTGTGGTTAATGGTTGTTAGTAGACAGAAATTTAATTTGTCTCAATTATAGGAAAGTTTTTGTTCTTGCAGAAATACATTAGAATAATTGATTGGAAATTTTTGATTTTTTGAAGACAATTTGTTTTTGAAAATTTTTCGAACATTGTCGAATATTTTTTTTCTGATAATGGTGATTCTGACACTGGTGATATGCCGTCCAATTTTTTTTTTAATAAATCTTTTTTTTCGAAAATTTTCGAACATTTTTGATTCTGTCGAATATATATATTTTTTTTTTTTTGAAAACCATTGCATTTTTTTACAAATTATTTTTTTGAAAATTGTTATTTTTTAATAAATGGTGGTTTCGAACATTGATTTGCTTTTATCGCCCAAAAAAATTGTTTCAAAATGTTTCGAACATTGTTGTTATTGTCGAATACATTTTTTTGATGTTCAACCGCAACCTATATTTCTCAAAAATAAAGATTTCTCAAAACGAAAATTTTCTAAATGACAAACGGAGAGCTCTAACATTTTTCGAAAATTTTCGGACATTTTTGTTTCTGTCAAATATATTTTTACGAATTTTTTTACAAAATTATTTTTTTCGTAAATTGTTATATTTTTATTAATTTTTTTTTTAATCGTTGTTTTTGACCATTGCGTTTTTTTACAAATTTTTTTTTCGAAAATTTTTATTTTTGTATTAAATTTTATTTTAAAAAATGTTGGTTTCGAACATTGCTTTGCTTTTATCACCCAAAATAATTGTTTTCAAATGTTCGAACATTGTTGTTATTGTCGAATACATTTTTTTAATGTTCAATCGCAACCGATATTTCTAAAAAATAGAGGTTTCTCGAAACGAAAATTTTCCAAAAGACAAAATTTCGGAGAGCTTCAATATTTTTCGAAAATTTTCGAACTTTTTTGTTTCTGTCGAACATATTTTTTGCATTTTTTTACAAAATTATTTTTTTCGGAAATTGTTATTTTCGAAAATTGTTATTTTTTTAATAAATTAAATTTTCAAAAATGGTGGTTAAGAATATTGATTTGATTTCATCGCCCAAAAAAATTGTTTCAAAATGTTTCGAACATTGATTGAATGTTTCGAACATTGACCATAACTGTCGAATACATTTTTTTGATGTTCAACCGCAACCGATATTTCTTAAAAATAAAGATTTCTCTTAGACCGAAAACAACATTTTTCAACAAGATCAAAATTCGGAGAGCTCGAACATTTTGAGAAAATTTCTGCCTACGAGTGTCTCATTTTTATTTGTCCCTGCCCGCAAAAAACATTTAAGAAAGACGTTTTGAAACATCACACAAGTTATGATCCAAAGGAATTCTATGCAATCGGTACAAAAACCTCCAGCACTTATTTAACAATAACAGACCAAAATTGTTGGGGAATATTAAAGTTTAAAATTAAATTGAAGCAAAGCATAAAAGAAAGAAATAACGAAAAAAAGTGTGAAAATTATGGCAATTGAAAATGAAAAGCAAAAATTAAGCGAATAACGACAGTGAAACCAGAGACGTTTATAACAGGTGCAAAGCACGAACGAACGGCAGACAAAGCAACAAAAAACGCAGAGGGCGGTACGAACAAGAAACCGACTGAGAAATGGACGGACATAAAGACAGACGAAGAAAAAGTGCACAATACAAGAAAAAAAAAGTACTCGAGAACATAAAAAGTGAATTAAACACTAAGGAAATGAACGAAACAAGGATATAATGAAAATTAAAGCAAGCAAGGATAACAGAGCAAAATAAGGTAATTGAGGAATACGGTAAAGGAGGAGGGGGATTTCATTTTAGGAAAAATGAATGCGGTGGAAAAATAGAAATTTGTGGGAGTTGAAAATCATTGGACGACGAAGACAATAGCAGTTGAAAGTAAGGCAATGAAACTGAGGAAAAACTGAATGTGCCAGCTTCATTCTAAGGACGACTCAAAGTTTTAACTGCAACACAATATTGTAGTAGTTTGGCCAAAACCGTAACAAAAGTGTTTACATTGCGGTTGCAATTTATGTGTGCAACTTTGTGCAGCAAAAAATTCAATTTCGTGCACAAGCTAAAATATTTGTCTGCCAAAAATTTACAGCACCAGACGAAAATCGAAATTGTCAACGAATTTATGTGGGTTTTCCTAATCGGAAGACACACAAATTTGTCCAAAATTCAATTACTTCACGTAAACTTATAAAATAGCAAAAACAAAAATACGGAAAAAAAAAACATTTATCTACTTGTGTGGCAAGCATTTAAATAATTCCTAAAAGTGTAGTAGATATATAGTTGGATAGACAAAAAATAGTAGCAGTTTCAAACCTACAAAAAATACGAGGTGTCACTCAAATCTGACACAAGACAAATCGAATTGAGTGCGACACCGAACAGAGGCTGTCTGTCTGCCCGACGTGCCTTTGATGTTGATGCGAATGCTGTTTCATTCATTCAACCCATTCATTCAGTCACCCATCCATCCATCCATCTATCCGTCTATTCCGTCGATTGTCAACCGAGTACGTAGTATGTGTTGTACAAAAAACAAATTGTATTCGTTACTACTTTTTTTGTTTTACTTAGAGTTTTTATTTTCCCAAGTTTTCCGCATGTTTTCTTTATTTTTTCTACATGTTTTTCCAAGTCATCCTCATGTTTTTCGCAAATTTACCACCCATGTCTAACCTATGTTTTGCCCCAGGTTCTAAGTCCTATGTCCCTCGTATGTGTGTTGTTTGGTTGCTGATTTTGTTGCCATATGCAAATGTAATGAAACGTGTACAAATCAATTTGTTCAATTTCGAATTATTCACTTCATTGCGTTCGGCAGGTTAGAAATCGTGCGCAGATTAGTAGCAGATTTCAACCAAACTTTGTTTGGTAGTAGCAAAAAGATTTTCTATATTTTTTGTATAACATGACATTTAACTTTTATTGTTTTCGAATAAAGAATGAAAAAATTTGGTAACATTTTTAGAAAAGTTCGAAGATAAGTAATTGTGCAAAGTTGGTAACGATTTATGTGTTGTCACTGTAGAATATAAACAGATAAATTTACTTCAATAAAATTCAATCAAATGATATGCACAGTTTGTAAATTTAAAATTTGCAATCACCAGAGGAAAGATATTGCAAATGGGGCAGGCAGAAAAAAGTTAGGAGTATGCAATGATTACACCCCCGGCAACATTCAAAATCAACGTAAATATAGCAACCGATATGTATTGCATGCATTGGTCAGTCCAACAACGAAATTCAGTATTTTAATGAAAACATTTGCTAATAGTCGTTAACTCAGCAATTGCGTTAGCTGCTTTGACGTACAAATATTCATATTAACAAACACAATTGCTGATTTAACTACGAACAGCAAATGTTTTCATTAAATTAATGAATTTCATTGCTGGATTGATTAATGCATGCAATTAATATCGGTTGCTATATTTACGTCGATTATTTATTCCTGTGTACTTTTTGTGATATAGTTCATTTTTGAATTTCTCATTTTTTACTCTTCTTTTATTTTTAAAATTCCAATTCCTTTTCGATATAAGATACATAAAACCTTATTGAATAATACAAAATTTTGCTTTTATACGTGACAAAATTGTTTGGCGAGATATAATAAACATAAATTCAAAACTTAAAAAAAAAATGAATAAAATACGTTATTGCTTAGTGTAAAAAAAAATGTTAAAAATTATTTTTATGCACTGTTATGTAGTGCCATGTAACCTCTTTAAAATCCCATTTAAGAAAATAAATTATGACTCTTAGTTAAAACGTTATAAATACTAGATTAAATAAAGACATGACTATTTTTACTTAACAATTAATTTAAATTTGCAAAATTTACAGTATTGGAAAATTTAAATTTACCAAATAAAAAAGGTTGCATTTATTTAAAATATAAAATTGGTACGGTTTCTTGAAAAAGTTACAGAGTAGAAAAAAATGAGCATGCAATTAAAATCAACACCTACGAATTATAAAGAAATGATGTATGTGATGTTCATAAGAATATTTTTCTCGTTTTGTTGAGTAGTGCTATTTATAAGTTTTGATAATCAATTAAAGGAACAACAACCAAAACATGGTAGTGTGAGTCTTTCAATGGAGTTTTTTTTTTGTCTTTTCATGGGTCCATAATTGTCACCGGGAACATTTGTTAGCAAAACAGTAGATGGGGAGAGAATTATACATTGAAGAATTATATTACGAATCGAGAAATAAGTATTAATTGTTCGAGTTTTTATTGTTCTTTACAGTTCTTTATTAATATTTAAAAACATGATATTCCTTTTAAACCTAATATCATATTCCTCTGAGTTATAATTAGTCCAACCAAGATCTTTAAGCAGAGACTTTAACCTATATTTCCATTTGGGTTTTCACTGAGAGATATTATTTTTCAAAAAATATAAAGTTCTTTAGTTGGGAAATATTTTTTTTTAATTCTTCTGCACAAATTGCAAACATACCTCTTCTATTCAAATTTGGTCAAATTGACCCAATCATTGCCATAAATATATAATTGGATATGAAACCATCGGTTTTTCATTAGTTTGAGTTACAATTCAATCATTTAAAACCAAAATGACTAAAAACAAGAATAAAAATATATATTTAGTACACCCAATACGGATATTTTGTAATACCTATAATGGTGATTTACCAGAAAATTTGGGTCATTTTGAACCAATTTGTACAAAAAGGTTAATAAAAGTCATTGGTTGAGCGATACTTTTTTTTAAATATTGCTCTTTTGTTGAGAGTTATGTGAAAACCTATATTTTAAATGTCATTGGTTAAGAAAAATTGGTTAGAAAATTCAATTCGTTGCAATTATAGTGAAATTTCATTTGTTGCTTGGATAAACATAAAACTATGTTGTTGATAATGATGACTTCGACCATTGCAATTTTTTCAAAATTTTTTGTACATTATGGTTTTTGTCGATTTTGTTTGTTTTTTTTTTTTGGAAAATTGTGATTTCGAACATGGCGTTTTTTTGTCGTCCAAAAATAGTGATTCGAACATGCCGTTGTTTTCGTCAAACAAAAATTTAATACAATTTTTAGTTCGAAATTTTTCGTGCATTGTTTGCTCTGTCGTTTTTTTTTTTGAAAATGGTGATTTTGTGCATTTACTTTTCGAAAATTGTTTTGTCGATTTTGTTGAACATTTCGAAGTAATTGTCGTCCACATTTTTTTTGAACAAAATATTCTTTTTCGAAAATTTTCGTACATTGTTTTTTTTGTCGTATTTTTATTTTTTTTGGAAAATGTTGTTACGTTATTTTTGTCGTCATAAAAAAATTAAAAAAAAATTGTTTCGAAATTTTTCGTACATTTTTGTCTTTGCCGTTTTTTTTTGAAAATTGTGAACATGCTGTGTTGTTGAAAAAATTTTTCTATCGTCCAAATTTTTTACCTAAATTTTTCGAATTTTTATGTCGAATAATATTTATTTTTTTAACCAGTTTTGTTTAATAAACATTTATTTTTCGAAAATTGTTTTGTCGTTTTTTAATCATTGCGTTTTTGTCGTCCACAATTTTTTTATTCCTACATTCTTTTTCCAAAAATTTCGAACATTGTTGTTTTTGTCGTGTTGTGTTGTTTTTTTTTAATGTTAATTTCGAACATGGCATTATTTTTGTCGTCGAAAAAAAATGTAATACAATTTTTTTTCGAAATTTTCGTAAATTGTTGTTTTTGTCGATTTTTTTTTTTTTGGAAAATGGTGATTTCGAACATGGCGTTGTTTTTTATACATTTTTCGAACATTGTTGTTGTTTCGAATAATATTTTTTTTTGAAAAATGTTCATTTCGACCATTGCGTTAATTTTGTCGTCCAACATTTCTTTTTCGAAAATTGTTTTGCCGATTTTTTAACATTGCGTTGTTGTTTTTGTCGTACACAATTATTTTAACTAAATATTTTTTTTCGTAAAATTTCTAAAATAGATGTTTTTGTCAAATATTGTTATACCCTACACCTATGAGGTACAGGGTATATTAACTTTGTGTATATTGTAACGCCCCTTAGGATGCGTGTCCGGTATGGAAAAGTATATATATTCTTGATCAGCATCACTACCCGAGTCCGTTTAGCCATGTCCGTCTGTCTGTATGTCTGTCTGTCTGTCTGTCTGTCTGTCTGTCTGTCCGTCTTGCTGTCCGAATACAGAATAACTTCAGAAATACTGATCAAAATGCGATAAAATTTCGTATTACTATATTTTAGTCTAAAGTAGGAACTGAGTTTGAAAATGAGCCAAATCGGTCAACGGACACGCCCACCTCCCATACAAGTCACTTTTATGTAACTCTTTAGAAACTAATAACTCGAAAAGTATTCAAGATATAGGTATAAAATTTAAAACTTATTATTAGAATTCACCTAAAAATATAAATTAAGGTATGCAATTAAATATCCCAAATTAATATCTCCACCAAAGGTGTAGGGTATTCCATAGTCGGGCTCGACCCACTATAAAAATCCGCCCCATGTGACCTAACTTTCCCAACTCGTTTTATTTTTTGAAAAATTTTGTTTTCGCTGTTTTCCCGCACAAAAAAAAATGTTATAAAATTTTTTTGAAATTTTTCGTTCATTGTTGTCTACAATTTTTTTTTAACCAAATATTCTGTTTCGAAATTTTTCGAACATTTGTCGAATATTTTTGAAAAATGTTCATAGCGGTTTTTTTGCGTCCAAAATGTAATCCATTTCTTTTCGAATTTTTTAGTTCATTGTTGTTTTTGTCCTCGATCAACATTTTTATTTTTATAAATTTTTCGAAGATTATTGTTTTTGTCGAATATATATATATATATTTTTTTTTTTGGAAAATGTTAATTTCGACCATTGCGTAATTTTTGTCGTCCAAACATTTTGTTTAACAAACATTTATTTTTCGAAATTTGTTTTGTTGAATTTTTTTTCTAAACAATACGTTTTTGCCGTCCACAATTTTTTTGAACAAAATATTCTCTTTCGAAATTTTCGAACATTGTTAATTTTGTCGAAAAAAAAATTTGTTTTTGGAAAGTATTGCATTGTTTTTGTCGTCCAATTTTTTTAACATTTTTTCTTTAATTTTTTGAATATTGTAGTTTTGTCGAATATTTTTTTTTTTTGAAAATGGTAATTTCGAATATTGTTGTTTTTGTCGAAGAAACATTTTTTTTGATAACAATTTTTTAAATTTTGGCTTTAGGGTTTTATTTACATATAGGGTTTTATATACAAATTTTTAATAAAAAGTTAACATCAATCTGTGGTCCAGAAATATTGGAATTCATCTGAAACGAGTATTGTGTATCAACGCTTCTCTGCTTCTCAACAATTGTTAATGAGAGATATATTTTGTTAACCTTTATATCTCTCGCAGTTCAACCGACAAGAACATTTTCAAAAATAAAGGTTTCTCTCATGAGCATTTGAGACCAAAATTTGTTTTCTTTAATTTCTCGTTTATCACTGTTTTATTTAATAAATGTTATTTAGTGAGAGTAACCTCTGAAAATTTTAATCTTTTTCTCTCACCTCTGTCTTACAGAATCTGATTTCAGAAAAAAAAAATGTTGTCGTATAAGTAATAATAAAGAATAAACCCCCATACAATATATTGTTTTAGTAAGACCTTTTAAAAATCTAATATGAATAAGAATTAAATCAGATATAATGTTACAGCTACTTCAATTTTGCCAAACTCTTAGACCGAATCAAAACATGTAAACCGCACCCAAGCGAACAATATATTTTTTCTAAAACTATAAAAATTCTCATAAATTAATTCAACACATAAATAGAACATTTGGATGGCACTCTCTTTCTACGCTCCGCTACTTTTTTTCAACATTTCGATACTATTTTTCAAATAATAATAAAACTTAAATAAAACTCACACCATGTTTGAGTTGCAATCCGATTCGTCTGGGTCCGTCACCACACCAACTCCAACCACTTTGCCATTTCGTCCAGTTTATCATTTGATAGTGCTCCAGAAGCACGTAACATCCGACGTAAAACACCACGTAGTATCGATGTAATCACCGGATAAGCTAACAAGTTACCAGGATTTGCACATAGGAAAACAAAGCATGGCAAAGCGATACTGCGGATAGTGCCATCGACTAAACTAAAATAAAATAAAAGAACATCAAATGAAAAATTGATACTAAAAGTAGAGGGAGTTGACGTAGTAGGAGTTGACGTAGAAAATAGTAGCAATTCGTATGGCATAATGGTAGGAGTTGGTGTGGCATAATGGCAGCAGCGAAGTACCCGGTAGTTAAAGTAGCAGTGCGAGTAGTAGTCCGAGTAAAAACTATTTGTATCGTGTTTGCGATATGCTTTCGGAATAGATAGCAGTTACTTGCGATGCGTTGCATATTCCACACACACACACACTTGATCGGCAACGTCTTGTGTTTAACGGTGGCTCTGAGGCACATAGAGTTGCCAGATGCACTATGAAAATCAGAGATGTTTTTTTCTATTTATATAAAACTCTTGCTCCGTATGTCTGTCTGTCAGTCTGTCAGTCTGTTTATTCCAGCATCACATCTACACCGCTAAACCGATTTGATTGAAGTTTTGCACCAGAATACTAAGGTCCTGGAGGGTGACATAGTCCGGAGGGTGACATAGGCATTATGTGGGCGAGATTGGACAAAAGGGCGTGGCACCTCTCATACAACCTAAACTTTCAAAACGACATAACTCGGCACTAACACCAGCTACGAAAAAAAATATTACAAAATCAAAAACACAAATACAAAAGTAAAAGCACAAAACAATAGCAAAAACACAAAAACAACAACATCTAATAAAAAAATTAAAACAAAAGCAAATATACAAAAACAAAATCACAAAAAAAAACAAAAGACAAAAAGAAAAGAGAAAAGGGCAAAAGTTAAAATAAAAACAAAAAAACTAAATTAAAAACATAAACAAAAGCATAATAAAAAAAAAAAGCAAAAACACAAAAACCAAATGCACAAACCAAAAAAAGCAAAGACTCAAAACAAAAGTAAAAAAACACAAAATCAAATGAAAAATAAAAATCAAAATGAAAAAACAAACAACGGGAAAAACAAAAGAAATAACGGACAAAATAATAAAAAAAAACGGGAAAAACAAATATGAAATGCAAAAACACAAATACCAAAGTGAAAGCACAAACAAATAGCAAAAATACGAAAACAACAGCAATCTAATAAAAAAAGATAACAAAAGCAAATATACAAAAACAAAAGCAAAACCAACACAAAATACAAAACAAAAGACAAAAACAAAATAAAAAATCAAAAAAAAATCAGAAAAAGAAAAAGAAAAATACAAACAAAAGGCAAATGTAAAAACAAAATAAAACATAATAAAACTAAATTAAAATCAAAGCAAAATAAAAAAAAACAAAAACAAAACCAAAACTACAAAAAAAAAGCAAAGACTCAAAACAAAAGTAAAAACATAAAATCAAAAGAAAAATAAAAAGGAAAAGGAAAATGCAAAAACAAACAACGGGAAAACAAAAAAAATAACGGAAAAAAATAAAAAAAAAACGGGAAAAACAAATACGAAGAGCAAAAACACAAATACAAAAGTAAAAGCACAAAACAATAGCAAAAACAACAGAAAAGAAATAAAAAAATTAAACAAAAGCAAAATCACAAAAAAAAACAAAAACAAACACAAAATAAAAAACAAAAAAAAACAAAATACAAAATACAAAACAAAAGAAAAATAAAAATAAAAAGACAAAGAACAGGAAAAAGAAAAACAAAAGAAAAATAAAAATAAAAAGACAAAGAAAAAAAAAAGAAAAAGAAAAAGAAAAAGAAAAGGAAAAGGAAAAAGAAAAAGAAAAAGAAAAAGAAAAAGAAAAAGAAAAAGAAAAAGAAAAAGAAAAAGAAAAAGAAAAAGAAAAATACAAATACAAACAAAAGGCAAAAGTAAAAACAAAATCAAAAACATAAAAAAGCAAAATTAAATTCATAAACAAAAGCAAAAACAAAAACGCAAACCAAAAATACAAAAAAAAACAAAAGTAAAATTCAAAATCAAAACAAAAATAAAAAGCAAAATGCAAAAAAACAACGGGAAAAACAAAAAAACAAAACAAATAATAAAATAAAAAAAAAAACAAATATGAAAATCTATGCTTAGAAATTAGGTTAAAAAACCAAAAAAAATTAAAAACCCCCGTTGCGCAGCCCGGTTACGAAATACTAGTAAGATATATAATATAATCGTGACCTGCTGAATTGATTTAGCGATTTCCGACTGTCTGTTCATCTGTATCTCTATAAGTCTATCTGTTTAAATCAAAATGTTTAAATCACGATTACAGGAAAACTAAAAGAGCTAGATCATTGAAACTCTGGAATTACTTTACATGTACACCTATGCTGTCTGGTATGGAAAATTGGTATAATTGGTCGATTGAGACCTGTGACCCCAACCAGTTATGTTTAAATACCTCATCTGGTGAATTTTACTAAATTCTGAAAACCTTAAAACATGGCAACCCAGGCACGTACTTTTAGAACCTCGTAACTCATGCGCTGCACTGCATATGCGCTGCTTCCATGCATTGGATCCTCAATCACAGCAAATCATTCTCTTTCCCGCCGACATGCTATGTGATACGTTGTCGTAGATACTACTACTAACTACTACTACTACAAGTTGCTGTGGTGCCGTGAAGAAAGGATTTTCGGGAAGCTCCTTGGCAATTGAATGCATTATTTCAAAGCAATTTTGATATCGAAAAATATGTGTTGGAAGCATGCACAGCACAAATGCCGACATAGTACAGGCAGCCGACACAGCCAACAACTATGGTACTTGGTAAAGCGTACTCGAAACAAGGTTTTTATTTTTATTTTTTAAATGCGCTTTTCTTTTTATTTGAGTCTCTTCACATATAATCCCTATGCAAGCACAATTTTGTTGCAATTTTTCACTGACACAAACTCTTTACTGACTCTGGGTTCTTATTTGATATCGTTGCAAAGTCAAACATGGCAAAATTTCTTCTTGAAGACTTTGAAACAAAAACTTTGCTGCTGCTGCTTCTTCTGCTGCTGCTACTATTGCTTTGTACCATGTGAATAAAATCAAATTTGGCTAAAGATTCAAACGTTGCGTGGGAGGGTCAAAGATGGTAACAACTTTTTGGCCAAAACATGAAATCAATATGTCTGCAGTACACAGAGCCTGAGTACGGGGCCGCCGCTAGCTTCCGAAGGCTGCAGGGTTGCCAGACTGAGGCGCATTCATGTGTGTGCAATATGAGTGCCGAGGTTAACCCATTAATGAATGTCATCCGATTCATTCGTTCGATTTGATAAGATTTTCTATTTATTTGACATTTATTTTAACCTAGAACTAAAACCAATGAAATATCGACCCTGGTTCCTCGATTTTAAAAATAGCAGTTCCGGTTCCAACCAAAACTAATTAAACGGGTCCCGATTCTGCTTGCACACATTTTTAATTACAGCTCCGGTTCCAAAAATCGAAACGGTTCCGATTCCGGTTCTTTGCTCGATATGGACTAAAACCCTTTGGAATATCGGTTCCGGTTCTGATTCCAATATTTTTCAAATAGGGGTTCCGGTTTCAAACAAATAAATTATACGAATTCGGGTTCCACACATTTCCTAATTAAAAAATCCGATTCCGGTTCCAAAAATCGAAACGGTTCCGGTGCCGATTTCGACCGATTCCGGTTCTTTCCGGTCCTTGACATGAACTAAAACCCTTTGGAATATCGGTTCCGGTTCGAATTCCAAGATTCCAAAAATCGAAATACTATAAAATGTTTTTATCATATTTATCAAGATTACCGTATTTTTACTTTTTAAAATACTACATTTCATGTGTTTCATGTGTCCTGGAACTCTTTAACAGCGAAGTGGGTATAAATTCCAATGTCATGAAATGATAACTATAGACCAGATAATTGATTCCACCAATGGAAATATTTTTTCTAAGATAGAGAACACCTAATTCTATTAGGCTCTGAGAAGAATTTCAGATTTTCCATACCCTTGAATTTTCCAGAGCCATTCAATGCAATTTTAAAGACTTTGTAAATTTTATACATTTTAAACCGCTAACTACAATGCTAAAGCATGATAGATATAACTTAAAAAATTAACTTTAAATACTCCTATCCTTACTCTACCCGAAATCGAATAAGCAATACCTCTCTCCTGGCTTTTGCTAGATTTTTGTCAAAGTTTGCTCGTTGTACATTATGGTACCCAATAGACTTTAATGGGTTAAATTCAATACATCTTGTTGCTTCTATTGTTGTTGTTGTTGCCATTGTTGCAGCGCACTCGTGTTGCAATAACTTTTATTTAAAGTTTATTCAGCTGGGATTGAAATTTAATTTAATAGCTGACGTAATAATATTTTCGTATAATATTATTTGGCCATGAAGTGCAAAGGATTTTGGGTGCTGTTGCTGATACGTTTGCCTTTGTTGCTGCTGCTGCTGTTCATGCTGTTGCTATTGCTACTGCTATTGCTTTTAGTCCCCATGTTGCCCCGACTGATATGGCACAGTATGTGATCGTTTTTATTAAATGTTTTATTAAAATATTCATAGAGTGCTTAGAAATTTTACTCGTGACGCGTTTGCCATTGGAAGTTTATTATATTAAATAAATAAATTGAGCTCGATGAAAGTGCAGCCATTAATATGTCTCGGGTTGACAATAAATTGGAAATTTGTTCAGTGATTTATTGCGTGCTTTGTTAAGAAAATTAAAATTCACTAAACATGGAAATCGTATCGTACATACAGTTCTAATTTAAATAGACTAAAAATCGAATAAAAAATTAGTACCGCATAATTTAAACTACACCCAGAAAAAATTCCCTCAAATCCCATTAAAATTGGTCAATAGGACAATTATTGATTTAATAGTATACAATAAATAAATCTGTAAATATAAACTCAATGGCAATGTCATGTATTTCTAGTACTTAATGGTATTTTCCGATTAAAAAATAATTTATCCTATTGACTATTTTTAATAGTAAAAAACTATTATTTTTATATTATTTTTTCTGGGTGTATATTTCTGATATTAGAAACAATTAAAACCTATAAATCTATTCAGAAATAATTTTAGTTTTCCAAAAATCTAGTTTTTTTCTACTACTGTATCAATTTATTTCATTAAAAATTGATTTTTATAATAAATACAAATCAAAAAAATGTTTTCATATAAAAAAAAGTATTTTCAAAACAGAAACTGCATATTCTTAACAAAAAAAACTCGTATTTATTAAAATTTAAAGATCAATTCGAACCACTCATTCATTCCATAACATGCTTAGTCTAAAAATTGAGTTTTGTACACAAACAAAAATATTCTACATATTGATGAATTTCATTCTTCAAAAAATGACTAATTTTTTGACGAACAATTCATAATATTGATTATTACAATACATGTTATTAATTTATTAGCAATTTGCTGTATGACTGAAAAAGTACAAAATATATGTACATCAATTTGAAGAATTTTGTTCATCAAATCAAAATATTAATTTTTCGTACATTTTTTAGTATACACAGAAAAAAAATCGTCTTCACATTGATGAATCACTACAAAACATCAACATTATGAATTTGTTCTAAATTTGATGAATTACCGAAAAAGTGTTTTTCAAAATGATGAAGTGTATGTGAAGAATACATTTCATTATATTAATGAACAAATATATAAAATACAACATATCGTCGATGATACTGCAAAATCGCACTAACTGCATGTGAAAATTACGCCTATTTCTGTGTTATAATCCGGTTTTAAATGATATGTTGAAATTATATTAATGCCATTATAAATTATGACACATTTACTTTTGTATTAAGTAAGTGCAGAATTGAGACTCAAAATAGTTTTGTTTCTTCCGTAAAATTCATTTTGTAAGAGGTGTTCGAAAATGTAGATAGGGGGTTTTGCAGTATCGCCGATGATATATGAATGCTGTTCATCAAATCGAATTTAAATCGAAATATTTATTTTTCGTTCATTATTGCCAAGTAGTTTTACTTATTATTTCTTATGAAATGGTAGCTCGTCATAAAAAAATTTGTAAAATGTTTTGTAATATATATTTATTTATAATTAAAACTTTTTATCAATAAAAATTATATTTATAAAAAAATTATTTAAAAAAAAAAATCTTTTTGAGACATTTTTTTTGAAAAATTAAAAACAAAAAAAAAGAAAACCTTTTTTTTCGAAAACAATTTTTAAGGATTTTTTTTTACGAACAATTTTTTTTCGGAGAATTTTACTTTGAAAAACGTTTATTTTCGGACTATATTTTTTTTTTGAAAATTTGTGTTTTAAAATATTTTTTTAAAGGTATTTTTTCTAATTTGATTTTATAAGGATATTTTTACTCGACGTGCATAAACTATTAGAAATTACTTTATATAAGATTATTAATATTTATGATATATGCACTAAAGATGGGCGCGTGCTGTGCTTTTTTTCGTGTCACGCCCGAAAATCTGAGTGCGTTCGTGCAAATCTCCGTGCGTTGTCGTCGTGCCTGTGAGTGTCAGTGCCTCTAAAATCAGGCACGCGCCCATTAATTTTTTTTTAGTTTCTACTCCAATTTAAAAACCTTTTACTTCCAGCATCAGAAAATAAAAAAACACACTTTGGAATATCGGTGTCGGTTCCACACATTTTTTTAATAAAGGTTCCAATTCCGGTTCTTTGCGGTCCTCAATAGGTTCCGATTCCGGAGAGGTTCCTATTCAGAGAATAAGACAGTACAAATATAATAATAAGGGGCCGTAAAGAACCGGTATAGGAATCGAAACCCGTATATATATATTTTTTTTGGTAGGAACCGCTATTTTTTAAATCTTGAAACGAGAACCGACACCGGTTTTATTCACTCTCTGGGACTGCAAAGACCCAAATTGCAATCGAAACCTTTTCGATTTTTGGCACCGGAATCGAAATCGGATCCATCATTAAAAAATGTGTAGAACCGGATTTGGAACCCATGTAATTTTTTGATTGAAACCGGAATCGGAACCGCTATTTTAAAAATCTTGGAGCCAGAACCGATATTCTTAAGGTTTTTAGACGCTGTTTATAACATTATTTTTCACGTTTTGCCTAGTTTTTCATGTGATTCTGTGCTTTTTTCATGTTTTTCCGTGCTTCTTCGTGTCTTTCTATATTCCCTGTTTTATCGTACTTTTCGACCGTGCCATTCAATTTAGTCGTCGGTCTCGTGCTCGTGCGTGTCACCTATCGGCGTGACCGTGCGTGTTCGTGCCATCAAAAACAGGCACGCACCCAACTCTAATATGGAATATAAATGAAATTACTACAGGTTTAAACTAAGATTAATTTGAATTTAAAAACTGTACCCGAATGTTTGACATCATTTAAAAAAAAAACGATTTTCTTGATATATTCAACGATTTATAATAATAATAATAATAGTTTGGCGCTACAGTCCTGTATAAAACTTCGGCCGAGCTCTCTCACCATTTTGAGCTGTGCGTGTCATATTTGTACTCAAAGTGGTGGGACCTACAGTTTATGGCCGAATCCGAACGGCGGGTGAGAGCTTTTTCATAGGCAATGTTTTACTCTCGTAGGTTTGCCATTTACAGCCGAGAGGTAGCGCGGTATAGAAAAATGTTTCTATGAAAAGACTGAGCTACCGCGGCTACGATTTAGTGATATTTAAAAGTGTTATAAAGAAAGTATATATTTAGAATGATAGCTACAATTTAAAATAATCTTTATCATGAATTTAAACCGTAACCGATATCCGATTAAAAGTGTTTCATATCAAATCCGTAGTCGCAGACGTAAAATAAAAATTTGAAACAAACCGATGTACATACATAACCGGATATTATAAATATTTTTCAATTTTTAAGTTATTTTTATTAAACTTTTATTACATTTTTGAAGCAGATATTAAAAGTATGAATAGAAACTAAATTTAGTACAAAAACCGAAATCAAAACCGTAACGTGGAACCGATATCCAAAACCGTTTCGTTATCCGTCGAAATTTTTGTTAATCCATGGTATAAATCTTTATTAATTTTGACATATAGCTTTCTTTCAATCAATTAATCAATCATTACTTTTTAAAATGTTTCTATTAGAAACACATTCATCCTATGCTTTTCATGTTTCATTTAAATTTGCATAAATGCTCAAATAATTCAAACACTTCAATATGTCTTTCTAATCTTCATCACCATCTATTGTCGACGGAGATGCAACATCAACAACATCTTTCTCTTCAATGCCATGACTATTGAACAATTTATTGCTCAAATTGTTCACTAACCAGGCAACAAACCCGAACAAAACTCATACCAAAGCCGGACTCTGAAATGCCAACTACACAACTATGGAACAATTGAAGTGTGTGCGACGTTGTCGACGTTGCATTAATCCTGCTGCAGTCGTCGTCATATTGGCTTAAAATCCCCAACAATTTGTGCAAAAGTCAACGCAGTGCTTTTGGCCTAATTGAACACTTTCTAGGCTTAACTCATGACAGCTGACAATGGGCAACAACATGCAGACAATTATTTTTTTTATGAAACCCACTGGAACCAACTCCGTCTGTCTGGCTAATGCTAAAAATGCCGGATTATTAATTATGCGACAAAGTTGTGATTTCATTTTTAAAAATTCATTGAAAATTTTGTTTTTAATCTAAAAATGCAATTTTTAACTGAAATTGCAATTTTTCAATTGTAATTCAATTATTTAATTAAAATACAATTTTCAATTAAAATTCAATTTTTCATTTAAAATTCAAATTTTCACTAAAATTTCAATTTTTTACTAAAAATTCAATTTTTCAATAAAAATCAAATTTTTCAATAAAATTTCAATTTTTCACTAAAAATTCAATTTTTCACTAAAAATCAAATTGTTCACTAAAAATTCAATTTTTCATTAAAAAATCAATTTTTCACTAAAAATTCAATTTTTCACTAAAAATTAAATTTTTCACTAAAAATCAATTTTTCACTAAAAATTCCATTTTTTACTAAAAATTCAATTTTACATTAAAAATTCAATTTTTCACTAAAAATTCAATTTTTCATTTCAATTCAAATTTTCAATTAAAATTTATTTTTCACTAAAAATTTACAAAATTTAATTTTTCATTACAAACTCAATTTTTCACTAAAAATTAAATTTTTCACTAAAAATTAAATTTTTCACTAAAAATTCAATTTTTTACTAAAAATTCAATTTTTACTCAAAATTCAATTTTTCACTAAAAATTCAATTTTTCACTAAAAATTCAATTTTTCACTAAAAATTCAATTTTTCACTAAAAATTCAATTTTTCACTAAAAATTCAATTTTTCACTAAAAATTCAATTTTTCACCAAAAATTTAATTTTTCACTAAAAATTAAATTTTTCACTAAAAGTTCAACTTTTCACTAAAAATTCAAATTTTCACTAAAAATTAAATTTTTTACTATAAATTCAATTTTTCACTTAAAATTCAATTTTTTACTATAAATTCAATTTTTTACTATAAATTCAATTTTTCACTAAAAATTGAATTTTTCACTAAAAATTCAATTTTTCACTAAAAATTCAAATTTTCACTAAAAATTCAAATTTTCACTAAAAATTCAAATTTTCACTAAAAATTCAAATTTTCACTAAAAATTCATTTTTTGACTAAAAATTCAATTTTTCATTAAAAATTCAATTTTTCATTAAAAATTCAAATTTTCACTAAAAATTCAATTTTTCACAAAAAATTCAATTTTTCACAAAAAATTCAATTTTTCACTAAAAATTCAATTTTTCACTAAAAATTCAATTTTTCACTAAAAATTCAATTTTTCACTAAAAATTCAATTTTTCACTAAAAATTCAATTTTTCACTAAAAATTCAAATTTTCACTAAAAATTCCACTTTTCCCTGAAAATTCAATTTTTCACTAAATTTTTCAATTGAAATTCAATTTGTCATTTAAAATGACAATATTTAACTAAAAATTCAAATGTTCACTAAAAATTCCATTTTGCAATAAAAAAAATCATATTTTCGCTAAAATTAAATTTTCAATCATTGATTTTATAAATTATAAATTCATTACAAATAAAATACATTTTTTTAGCTATTTTTATTTTTCTTTGGTTCATTCTGGCCACTAACATATCGATGTATTTTAAAGTACTCATGCATTTTCGATAAATACTGATGACGACGATGATGATGATGATTTGGTCGTGTTCCATGTTTGCTTCCATAATACAACAATGCAGTTCGATTCGATGTACTATGTAGCAGTTGCAGCAGCATTTAGCCTGGCCAACAGTGAGCAGCTGGCCACACAGCAGCATTTCGACATATGTTGCTGCTTCAACTGCTGTTTAAATTTTCATGCAACACTTTGTATGCAACGGATGCAAAACGTTGTTAACTGCATGTTTCTGGTCGTTCTGCCTCCGACCTCCGACTTTCGATCCTGCCTTCGCTTCCCTACTAATGCCACTTAATAAAGAGCCCTTCGATATGCGCCGAACCGAGACCATTTCGAGCCTACCATAAATGTTGAGCATTACGAGCAAGTGTTGAAAAAATAATACAATTGAGCAGAATCAGCTGATGGAATGCGATTTTTTTTCGATAGACAGGATGTAGTTACTAAAATTCTTGGAATACATGAGAAAAAAATTGTTTTTATAAATATATAGTGTTATTTTAAATATTTGTTTATTAACCGGAAGGGTGAAAACTTTTAAATTCCAGAAGGAATCCAGAAATATAGGAAGTAATATACTGCTAAACGGAAATATTCTGGATTTTCAGAAACACATCGACTTAGTTGTCAAACAAGTTACTAAGAACAATTTTTCTTGAAAATACTGAGGTTAATATATCGTCGTTGTAGAACGAAAAGTCACCAAATACATTTTTATGAAAAAAATAATTTTCGATTTTGTTGATTAATATTATAAAAAGTAAATGATGCATTTTTTAAGTTGAAAAATAAATTAATAGATTTACCTTTTCTTATCATTTGTTAAAAAAATGGAGATCCTCGATTAAAAATTGACAGATTTATGAAGATTTTTGTAAATGAATATTTGGCATTTTGATAATTTATTTGGTGACTTTTCGTTCTACAACGACGATATTACGTATTAAAAAGGTTCTTGGGGTTTTATATATTTTTTTTTGTTTTTTAACATAATTTAAAGAACAGTTTTTCATATAACTGTTGTGTTTTTTCGATTTTGCTTTGTCTGTAATATTCAATATTGTGCTTTTTTTGTTGTCCATTAAAAATAAATTACCATAATTTACCTAAGAAATTAACTTCTGCATATCAAGTATAATTGCTCTTAGTTACATTTTTGGTACATAAGAATATATTCTCTGCATATTAAGAATAATTGCTCTTAGTTACTTTCAACAGACACATAAGAAACCGATGGCGATGACAGACGGATATTGCAAAACAAAGCATAAGAGCAAATATAACAGACAAAGCAAGAATGATGAAGACACAAACAGTAACATTTTGACAAGAATACAGCAATAATTTTGCGTGATCTTATTAGTTTTTGGTCAATAAATTAACTTCTCAAAATCCAGGAGAAAAAATCTTAATAACTTTTTTGATAACTAAGTAATTTACGTTCTCAATAACACAGTGCAGCAAAAGCCAACTTTTTTTGGTACCAGAGATTTGACAATTTTTTTTAGAGTTCTTGAGAAACCTGAAGAAATTTCACCTAACAATTTTATGTTCTATCACGTTAGGTTTACGAGATATATGCCCATAACAATCCTAAAGTGACCGCAATATTACCGTTGATTTATTGAGAAAACTGTAGTAGTTATGGATTTGTGGTCTGAGAACCAAATGTAGACACTATCCAAGGCTTCATATATGTAGTACATATTAAATTTCTATCTCGTCCTTTAAATTCCAATATTAATGATTTTCAAAGGATCAATCTACATAATCGACTAATTTCATATTATGGAGTTGCAAATGTATCATATTGTTCATGGAAAAAATATTCAGCATAAAAAAACATAAAAAATGCCCAAACATATCAAAGCCATACGAGCCATAGTTTCTCTAATACGGAGCACTGCAAAATGTTTTTTTATTTTAAAGTGTTTTTTAATAAGAGCGCTACAAAGTTTTTTTCAAGGGTTTTTCAACAGGGACGCTACAAAAGTAGAGAGACAGGGACAGCAAACGACGCCATATTTCTTGCCACTCTTTTGACATTTCTCTTCAGTAAGGTTTGCCATTTCATGATGGAAAGATATACGAGCCAACAACGAGTCGAAATTATTAAAATTTACTACCGAAATTCGAATTCCTATATCTTTCCATCATGAAATGGCAAACCTTAATGAAAAGAAATGTCAAACGAGCGGCAAGAAATATGGCGTCGTTTGCTGTCCTTGTTGCTCTACTTTTGTAGCGTCCCTGTTGAAAAACCCTTTATATGAAACTGCAAAATACTAAAGTATTTCGTAGCTTAAAATCGAATGATGATTTAGCGGTGCCAAGGATTTGACTTTATTTTTAATATCCTGAATGTGTCCAAAATTTTATAATACTATAAAATTATGTTAGGATTTCGAAGTATTGACCTCCAAATATCTGGTAAATCCTTAATATCTACTATGTCTCTTAGCTTTTCGATGATCGAAGTTTTTATACCCTACACTAAGAGAGAAAGGGTATATTCAGTTTGGTACGCCGTTTGTAACACCCAGAAGAAAGCATCTCCGGTATGGAAAAGTATATATATTCTTGATCAGCATGACCTCCTGAGTCGATTTAGCGATGTCCGTCTGTCCGTCTGTCTGTCCGTCTGTCTGTCTGTCTGTCTGTCCGTCTGTCTGTCCGTCTGTCTGTCTGTCTGTCTGTCTGTCTGTTGAAATCCCTAAGACTTTTAAAATTGAAGAGCTAGATAAATGAAACTTATAACTTAGATTACTAATATACCTACGCTGTATTGGCGAGATCGGTCCATGGTGACCTATGATCCAACCACTTATGTTCAAATACCTCATATAAAATGTACATATAAATATCAATTTTTATGTATACGTGCTTAGGTAAAATTTGTTGGTCAAATATATATTGACATCATGCTCAAATACATGATAATAATGTTTTCCGGCGAAAAGACTTGTGGTTCACAAAAAAAAAAATCGAAATTCGGTACACCTACCCATTTGTAAATATGGGTATCAAATGAATGGAAATTCTTCAGCGATTGAATGTTTGTAGTTATTTTCAGGATTCGTATACCCTGGTGACCTATATATCACCTTGAATGGTAACCACACATATGTGTAGGGTATTTATAGTCGGCTTAGACCGACTATAATTTTGATAATCCTAACTATCATAATTACACCTACTTTAAAATTTCCCATGTGATCTAACCTTCCCAACTGGTTTTCAACTAACTTCGATATAAAAAGTTCGATCTAGTTTTTATCGATACAAATTAAAATATTTCATACAATAAAATTTTAAACGATCTCGCAATGTTTTTCGAATCAATCTCGATATAATCCCTTTTTATTCTCGTTTCGAAAAAAACTGCGATATGTCGCTTTGAACTATCAGTGGAGTTTAGTACGTTTTAGTATTCGATATTGATACAACAACTGATTCGATATCGTACGATTTCTCCGACATATCCTATCGTTAATGGTTGAATAGGATGATAAATTATTTGAAATCGTATGAATTCGTCTGATTCTCGCATTGATCTTGTAACGATACTGCGTAATTTAAAAAAATTGTTTTTTTGAAATTTTATTTTCAGTGCAAAAACCGAAACCTAAAATTTCCAATTTTAGTTGAAACGGAAATTTTCGACTTAACCAACCAACATTATTATGGCTCTTGGAAGCAAAGGTCATGTTAGCATGGTTTTGGTTATTGCAACAGTTGTTTTTGTTATTTGCTGTGAATGTTGCTATTGTTGAGTATCGGCTTAGGCCTGCTATTGTTAAAATTGCCGATTGGCAGGCACTTTCAAGCCGCTTAAGTGTTTTTTGTATATACAATATGTGTGTGGAGGGAGCTCAGCTCGTTGAATGCAATTGTTCGATATCGGTAACGTTGGTTGAAAGTGTTTCAGTAGTACTTGCCGTGGATAATAATGTTGAGCGCCAAAATTTACAATGGATTTGTTAATTGAAAACACATTGCTAAAGGCTATATAATCGAATAATGTTTCGAATAGGTAGCTGATATGTAGGAGCTTTTGGGCTTTATTTAATTTCAACATAAATATGCGACAGAGGGTACTAAAAATGTTGACTCTGTTCATTACTGTGTGTTTTAAAATGATGTTGTAATTTGTAATTTTTGAATTCGATAAAATAATTATTTATATACGTGATACTCAATTATTATTATTATTTTAATTTGTAAAAAAAAAAACCGTTTACACCCTTTATTTTGAAATTAAATCGTTCCAGTATGCCATGTCTCTGAGTTCTTCGGTGATCGAATTTTTCGCGAACTAGCCTTGATGAAAAAGTTTTAAAATTTATCGTACTATAAAATTGTATGACATGCTACGATATTTTAACATTTTTCCCATCGAAAAACTGCGATATGTCGTATCGATCTATACGTGCAATTTAGAACGTTTATTGCGATATTAGACAGCACAGAAAAAAAAATTCGTCAATATGATGAATTTATTCATAAATATTATGCATATTTTAACCAACTACCAGATTCATCATATTGATACCACCGTTCATTAAATGACATATTAATGAATGTATTCATTATATATTTGAACAAAATATTCAATAGAATTAATTTAAATTGTCATATTGATGAATTTGTTCATAACATTTTTTCAGATTTTTTTTTTAATAAAATAATTCGAAAAAAAATTATTGTAAAAATTTTATTTAAAAAATAACAGTAAAAAAATTTATAAAAAATTATCCGAAAAAAATTTATTTTTCGAAAAAAAATTTGTTATAAAAAAAAAATTTAATTCGAAAAAAAAAAATTTACGAAAAAAAAATTATGAAAAAAAAATTTGTTCAAATATTTTTTTATTTTCGAAAAAACATTTTTTTCAATAAAAAAAAAAATATTTTTCAAAAATATGTTTTTTTTATAAAAATATGTTTTTTTATAAAAATAACTTTTTATTAATAAAAAGTTGTAATTACAATAAATATATTATAAAACATTTTACTAATTTATGCATGTCGAGCAAGCATTATATAAGAAATAACACACAAGAACTACTTGAGAAATGAGAAGTACGGCAAACAATGAACGAAAAAAAAAACATGTTGATAGAAATTTAATGAACAGAGTTCTTCAATATGAAGAACTAATATGTTGTATTTTATATTTTGGGTTATTAATACGATGAAACGTATTCTTCACATACAGTTCATCATATTGAAGAACACTTTTTCGGCAGTTACCAAACGCACTTCATAGTTATGATCACATTCATAACATTATTGTCGTTAGTCATTAATATTATGAATGGTTCTTCAATACAATGAATCATGGTTTGAAGAACGGAATTCATCAATATGATGTACATTTTTATTCTGTGAACCGTTACTTTTTAATAGTACCTATTTAACTAGTTTGTAGAATTTCTCGATCAAGAGATATATTTTTATATGGACAACCATACAAAGATGATTTTTTTGTCCAAATTAAATGACCTATACATTTCTAGATACCCTTACAAAATCCAAGACGTTTAAATCTCTATGTTGAAATTACTTCTTCGATTTGGTTTTGGAATGACTCGAGCAAAGCATTTTATAATTTATCTGAGACGGTTTTATCGATTATAACGTTTCTGTTTCTTATTAAAATTTGATGACTTCAAACATTTTTGAACATTTTTGAAGTTATCAAAACTTAATTTAATTTAAATTTTAATAACTGTAAAAATGTGTAAAATAACTTAAAAGATTATTTTTTACGATTTTTCAAAACTTAAAAATGTTTATAATGACCTATTTTTTTTTTTTTTTTAATATCTACTAAGATCCACAGCACTCAGACAGACTATATCCATTGTACTGTGAAATCTATTCCCTACAATTTTGTGGTTAATATCACCACGACCGCCCATGCCCAACCCGAGACATTCAGAATGCAAGTCCAGCGCGCTACCTCTGGACTGCTGAGGCCGGCTATAATGACCTATTACTCTGGTTTTTATGAACCGATTTAAATAATTTAAAAAGGTTTTAAAAAGGAACATCTATTAGCCCTTTAAAAAGTTATAAAGTATGTGAATATCTTACTTGCGGAGTTTTAATTACATAAGTGAGACACGGTACGAAAAATGGGAATTTTCACAAAGAAGTGAATATTAAAAAAACTCAATTTCTTTCTATAAATATTTCGTAATTTTGGTATATTTTTTATGTCGCACCATGTATTTACACGGTTCGACAATTTTTTGCACACCTCTAAATGAAACTGCACTCAAAATAAAAAAAGTCTGCTATTAATAGCAAACTATGAATGATAAATTTAAATTGCATTTACAGCATACTTTTATCTGCAAACTGTTTGTTGGGAATATTAGTTTTGCTAGTGATCAAGATCGTGCTAGTGTCACTGGTGTGCATATCGCTAATGTAGCTAACCTGCACTAGATGGCGCAATAATCACGAGGCGCTGCAGCTAAATGTGGCTATAATTCGCAGACTCTTTTTCGACAACATGTTTATTTAGTAGAGATATTTCTTTTAAGTAATAAAAATGCACTCATGAAAGAGTGTAATAGTGAAATAAAGGATAAATAAAAATAAATATAATAAAAAAATAATAATACATAAATAAAAAAAGTCAAAAAGTATATCAGAAATTAAAAAAAAATATTAAACTACAAAAAAATATATTTTTTCTATTTTATTTTTATGAATTGGAATTAACAGCAATAAAAAATTAGTTAAAAAAGCTAAAATTGTCTTCTCTAATAGCAAAAAAAAAGTTTACTGAAACGTCAAACTGTCCTTTGCTGTTTCAGCAAAATCCGGCGCTGTCCTCTTTTCAGCAAACATTTTTGCTATATTGGCAACCTTTTTTGCTATTGTTACAGAATTTTTATTTTGAGTGTAGATATCATTCTAAGAATTTATTTGAACTCATTTTTCTAGATCAGTTCGTTTTCGGTTTTCATTTGCATTTGAATTGCAATGCATATCATATTTTACTAAAAAAAATTGCAGCACATATTTTGTAGCTTTCTGAGCATGGATATGAAAACGGTTTTCCAATATCGATTCATTTGAAGGATTTATTTCCATTTGAAATGCTACTATGAGATATTTTGAAAATCGATTCAAATTTATTAAATAAAAATTTGATGATAATTGTGTCTTTGAAATACAAATAAAAGCCGTCTCAGCTATAAAGTACATCCAATTTTTTTCAAATGATCGACTAAAAATTTGTATAATATGAAAATATAATACATTTTCATTTCAAATACAAATAAAAAAACCCTTTAACGAATTGATGTAGAAAAACTGAGAAACATAATATGTTATATGGTTTTATAATTAGAGTAGGTTCTAATTAAGAGTGAGTTTTCCAACTCCACATCCGATGTGAATCCGTACGAGTTCGTGTACTACTTATAAACTGACTACTTGAAACTGGTTTATATGGGTTTAAACCAGTTTCAGTTTAGAATCCAAAGTTTCGAATACGAATGAACAAAATACTAAATAGATTAATTCAAAAACTACTTTGTTTTATTAAAAATTAACAGTATTAAAATTTTCGCGACAAAAAAATAATTTTCCATATTAAATATGTCGCAACATTTATTTCGAATTTCACTCAATTACATAATTGATTATACAATTTCCTGGTAATATTCACTATTATTATTTTCAAATACATGTTTTTATAATAATTTAAATTTTAAATATTTCGTATTCTCTTGAAACATCCAAATAAATAAAAGTTTATTTAAAAATTCCCCGCACGTTTTATGTCCATCTTAGCTCATACTCAATTTTCTATAAAATAAATCACATTTACTGCAATTTCATTACCTACAAAAGAAAGTTATTCAAACACAGCTCACACTTGCCAACTTTTGGCCCATTTAGGCTCTAATGCAGTTAACGAATTTATTTTATTTTCTATTCTATAAAAGGCTCTGTATCATCAGCTGCGTTGTGTTGTCATAAAACATTTTCCAACTCACACGTACCCATTACATACTACTTATATTTAAGTGCATTACTTAGTAAAAACTACTACTACTTTCTTCAAGGAACTCTTTCAATTCATAGCGAGGACTATGGCAAACAATTTACCTTATTTTTTAGTAATATTTTGGAACAAAAAAAGAAACAAACAGAGGAAAGATGTTCTTTGAAGCTTTTTGCTATACAATAGAGGTAGCATTGTAGCATGTCTGACAAGCTTGAGCAACTTCACATTCAATTCATGGCATAATTTTGACCCTAATCACTGTACCTTTTGCTAATGCTGTCGTATTTATGAGGATGGAACTATATAGCTATTGCTATTGCTTATATAATTCGACAAAAGCAGCATCCTAAAAGAAGTAAACCTAAAATGTTGCGGAAGTAAAGAGCTATGCGAAAAGGTAAAAACTGCTGGTTACAGCAAGATGAATTGGGGACTGCCGATTATGTAGTTTATTACATTTACAATTTATGGACAATAGACAGCCAAATAAATAAATGAACAGGGTGCAGAGTAAAGAAGAATGGGAGGAAAAAACAGAAAAGGTTTATCTTTCAACAAGATTACTTATTGTAACAGTTGGTTACGCCCTTGACCCATGGTTGGAAGAAAACGAGGTTTTATTAGAGCAATTTCCACTTAAGTGGCTGATAATGAAGTGTTTTCCATTTGTATAGTACGATGCGAACAAATGCAAGTTGAATTAAAGATATGATAAATGGTTTGCATTGTGTTGAGTTAGGAATTTTCTAATAAAATTATTTATATAACCTACAAAGTTGGAATTTACAAACATTTGAATTAAAGATAATATTTCTCGAATCTTTTATTTTATTAATAAAAAGTTATAATTATAAATAAATATATTATAAAACATTTTACTAATTTATGCATGTCGAGCAAGCATTATATAAGCAATAAATTTCAAGAACTACTTGAGAACTGAGAAGTACAGGAAAAAATTAACGAAAAATAAATATTTTGATTGAAATTTGGTTTGATGAACAGCATTCTTCAATATGAAGTAAAATATGTTGTATTTTATGTTCATGTTCATTAATATGATGAAATGTATTTTTCACATACAGTTCATAATATTGAAGAATACTTTTTCGACAGTTACCAAGCGTGCATCATATTTATGATCGCATTCATAACATTGATGTCGGTAGTCAAAAATATTATGAATGGTCCTTCAATACAATGAATCATGGTTTGAAGAACGGAATTCATCAATATGATATACATTTTTTTTCTGTGTACATATATCTTTGGAGCTTTATGCAATCAAAAGTATTATTGCATTACCAAACATTATTATAATAACAGCCAAACTTTTTATTGCTTTCATTCAAACATATTTATGTTCAAAATATATAATTTTCGGCGTTTTTGCAAACATATATATGTTTGACTGTGAAAACATTTTATTTTCATGTAAACATGTTGATGTTTACATTTCATATTAATGTAAAAAAAAGGAAATATAGTGCTAATAATTTTTTTTTACAATACTCATTTTTTTGAGTGTCAGTGAGTGCTAAAAGTATTTATATGTTATTTAATTGTGATATCGTAATGCCAAACATACAAATTATCAAAAAAAAAAATGCTATTATTTTTAAATTCGTTGTCATCCAGTAACAATCACGAATGACCAAATATATATAATTCAAATAACATTTTTTTGACGTTGGATGTGTTAAATAGCAGAAATAGCAAATATACATATATAAATATTTGTTAAAAAAAATATATTTCTACAGAAACATTAATATAGTGAATTCAAATAAATCCGTGATTAAAGCCATTTATGTTTAAATATCGTATAATAATTTTCAATCTAAACAAAATAATTATACAATTAAATTAAAATGGAATTAGATTTTACTCCTAATATTTATATGGTGATTTTGAATTACGTTATAATTACATTGAAACAAATCTTTTTCTATTCGTGTAGCAAACGCTAGCACTCCGAAAAACTTTCATACACATTTTTTTCACTTGTTCTCGAAATGCGACAAAAAGATATTAATTGATTATAACCATGGATAAAAAAGTTGATGCCATATTAAGAAGCACTTGGCAAATCTTTTTTTTTAATCCAAACTCATGTCCAAAAATTTCAATATCCCATAGGAAAATTATTTCCACGATTAAAACATATTATTGATACAAGAATATAATTATATATATGTTAAATGTTCCATACATCAATTCTACTATTTTTTCGATACTGATTTGACTGCTTACATAGTTTTTTTCTATCCCTAGTATAAATTTACCCTATTAGGGCAGATATGATCATATATAGATCATGTTTATCATGTGAATGATCAGGTTATGACAAGGTATCATAAAATTTCAACGATCAGTTCCCGATGAGGACAATTTCTTCTAGAGATAACGTAACGTATTCTTAGTGACTTCAAACAATACATAAAATAAAGTACTTTAAAAAACTAGTATGGAGTGCGCAAAAAAAAATGTAACATTGTGTTTTACTTCCTACTTTTGTTAGAAAGGTCCGAGGCATATCATCGTCTTTCGGTTTAATGACAGATGAACCCAAAATAAATTATTTTTATTTCCAAATTCGAAAAATCATTGTGAAATTTTTTCAATAAAATCCGGAATGGAGTAACTTAAAAATTGGCAAAACTGTTGAAGTATGCCGTCAAATCTTAGCCGGGTTTAAAAAACAGTATTGACAATCTAAACATTGATGGAAAGGTGGTATCTGACGGAAATGTGGATCGGGAGACTTACACAAAGATAAACGTGTCAAGAACATTTTTCATAAAAAATCCAAATGCTTCGGGCAGAAAAGTAGCTGAAAAATGCAGTTGCTTCGAATCATTTGTCCGCAAAGTGAAAAGGAAGTTGGTCTTAAATCGTACAAAGTTCAGAAAGTCCCAAATCGGAATGCCACGGAAAATTACAGGCATACTTTGTAATAAAATATGAGTGTTGCAATATGACTGACGAAAAAATATGTAATCGCGCACTTTTCGCAGCTTCCAGTAAGAACTGAGGTCAGTGGAACGTTATTGGGTTATAATTAAACGGAAACTGAAAGAGACGAAAGGTGTAACGAAGGACATAAATGAATTTATTGTCAAGACCAATTTTTATATACAAATGTATACTAATATTCACATTAATTTCTAATATATTTGATAAACAAATAATGATAAAGGAAAAAGTTATTTATATGGTTATCCAAACTAACTATCGAATTTAACAGTTTTTTTACACTCTCTTCTACTTTCAACAAAATTTGGTAATCTGTTTTATAATCTATTTTCAATTAAAATACATATTATATTTTACTAATGTTTGGGATGACTATACGAACAATTGTTTTGAGTAGTATTATCAGTCAGTTTGATTAAATTGATAATATGGTGAACATTTTACGATTATTTTGAAATCCTTTTAGGATTATGTAGAATAATTTATAATAAAATTGAAGAAACCAAACAATTATGATGTTCTTTAAGTATACTCATCCCAATCATTTTTATTTCTGCGTGTACAGCAACGAGAATTTTTAAATAGCTGTTTATAGATCTTGTCATAAATGTACCTAGGCGCTCGTGTCTTTTACATTTCTTGCATATTTTACGATTATTACAATAGTTTATATTCTATCAAATTTTTTTTATAACCTTTATTTTTATAACCTCGCCACAGCTACTTGATACTTGATCCTTTGAAGTGCAGCTACTTTGCCAGAGTCACAAGTCACACTTTAAGCTACTGTGCGTATCCCTTAAGGTCCTTTTATGCGCTCATGTTATAAAAATTTCCACACATGATTTCATTTTATTGCTTTATGACAGTCAGGCACACACACACAAACACATCGTGTCACGAGTGTCACACACTCAGTTCACGTTATGAATATTTCAAAAACACTTGCACTCAGGACCTCTGCCACAAAGGACACCCCGTCGTCGTACAACTGTGTATAAAAGAAAGAAAGTGTTGCCACTTTTTGTCACAGTTATTGTCAGTCGAAATGTCAGAACTTTGCTGAGGTTGTGGCGTTGTCCTTGAAAAAGGGTCGTTGTTGGCGCTCAAAAATCATAAGCAAAACTTTCACTAACATTATGAAAAATTGTAAAATCCCTGCAAAATGCATAAAGTGCCTGAATGCGTTGATCTCGTTGTGAATTTTTATGATTCATATCGTAAAGTGGCGAATGTGCGGCGCATATTCAATAAATACTCAGTTGGCGGATTTGTGCGTATGGCATACCGTGGGATCTGAAACTTAAGTCCGTTGTATTTATTGCAGTTTTTGGGGTTCTTTTTTATATTTTTGTAAAGGTGTTAAAATAATAGTATAAAAAAGTTATGCTATTTAAGATACACAATATAGTAGATACACAATAGTAGGTTAGAGCTATACAAACATTTAGCCGACAATCCCTTCGGGAAATTATTTGATGATGCCAGAGGTAAAATTTAATAATAAATCGCAATATAAAATCGTAAAAATTAAAATTTTCACTTAAAACGTACAATTTTAATTTAAAATTAGCTTTTTCATCAAAAATTCAAGTTTTCATTAAAAATCAATTATTCATTGAAAATTCATTTTTATCTAAAAATTCAATTTTTCACTAAAAATTCAATTTTTCACTAAAAATTCAATTTTTCACTAAAAATTAAAATTTTCAATAATAATTCAATTTTTCACTACAAGTTCAATATTTCACTAAAATTAAATGTTTCACTAAAAATTCTAAATTCAATTTTTCAATGAAAATTCAATTTTTCAATGAAAACTCATTTTTGATCTAAAAAATGAATTTACACTAAAAATTCAATTTTTCACTAAAAATTCAATTTTTCACTAAAAATTCAATTTTTCACTAAAAATTCAATTTTTCACTAAAAATTCAATTTTTCACTAAAAATTCAATTTTTCACTAAAAATTAAATTTTTCGCTAAAAAATTAAATTTTGCACTAAAAATCAATTTTTAACCAAAAATTCAATTTTTCACTAAAATCAAATTTTTCACTAAAAATTAAATTTTTCACTAAAAAGTTAATTTTTCACCAAAAATTATTTTTTGATCTAAAAATTCAATTTTTCTCTAAAAATTCAATTTTTCACTTATAATTCAATTTTTCACTAAAAATTCAATTTTTCACAAAAAAAATCAATTTTTCACCAAAAATTCAATTTTTCACTAAAAAGTTAATTTTTTACTAAAAATTCAACTTATCACTAAGAATTCAATTTTTCACTAAAAATTCAAAATTTCAATGCAAATTCAATTTTTCAATGAAAATTCAATTTTTCAATGAAAACTCATTTTTGATCTAAAATTCAAATTTTCACTAAAAATTCCATTTTTCTCTAAAAATTTCACTAAAAATTCAATTTTTCACTATAAATTCCATTTTTTTCTAAAAATTCAATTTTTCACTAAAACTTCAATTTTACACTAAAAATTCAATTTTTCTTTAAAAATTCGATTTCCCTAAAACTGAGTGCTAATATTTTAAACATTTCATAAAATTTCCTAGCAGTCGTTTGAAATTAAATTTTATGCATGCTCTGCATTTTGTATTAATTCGCTTAAATTAATTTAAATGGTCATCATCTGCGTGACCGATTTTATAACAACTATAAATGCAGAGCGACAACAACAACATTAGCAACACTAACTGCATCAAATCATTTTGCGCCAATTTGCATTTTGACAATTATCATATGATAATTTTGCACACGCACACGCACGCACACAGACAGACACATGGACAGACACATATAGTCTATGCATGCGAAATCTGCTTTGCGTTGCATTTCCTGCTTCCGTATCCGTTTTGCTTACGTTGTCATCATTAAAGTCGGTTTGTATTTTGTAATATTTGTGTTTGTGTGTGAATTTGTTTGCATATATGTTTCAGTTCATGTGTGTGTGTCAACTTCTAAGACATCAATTATAAAATTAACTTTCGTTGCGCAAACTTGTCTGCTGGCCTCGTTCTAAATTTGTCTTGTCTTCAATACCGAATTGAATGATTTAGTGTTTTGAAATCGGTGACTGACAAACGCATTGAATGTCAATTTATGTCATGGTAATGCGTCTTTGATGTGTACATTAAGCTCATTAAGAGTTTTTTATGATTCTTTTAAAAAATATTTTAAATTCTTTAAAAAGTACTTCGAGTTAAGAACAAGTTGTCTTTGAAAAATAATAAATATTTGATATTTTCTTTTGAGCTCGAATTGAAATTTTAATTTTTTGCTTTTTGTACACATAAAAAAAAATTGCACCAACAACCAGTATTCATCATATTGATGAATTCATTCATTGGACTAAAATCGTATTTTTTCAGTGTTTTTCATTTTTAATATTTTTTATATCATCAAATTTCAAACAAAAATTGGTCTCATTTACGTATTTATAATTCTAATAAGATTTATGATATTTAAATTAATACGGTTTGATGAACAAAATTCCTCAATATTATGTTCAATTTTTCATTTATATGATGAAATGGAGGCTTCGAATAATTAGCAATTACATATTATAAATCCCTCAAGATTTATAATTACATAAATGTATAAATGGAGATAAATTTGTGTTTGAAATTTGATGTTAAACAAAATATTGAAAATGAAAAACTTTTAAAAAATACGATTTTAATTCAATGAATGAATTCATCAATATGATAAATCCAGGTAGTCTGTGAAATTTTTGGTGAACTTTTATGTGTGTACAATGTTCTTAAGGAGGGCTCACTTGCATTTCAAATCAAAAGTTTTAAAACCGTTCAAAATTCAAATACACGACTTCAGTTAAAAACAAAATGCATTTCAAAAAACAGATTTGAACACCGAAAAAAAATCAAATACCAGATTCATCATATTGATACCATCGTTCAATAAATGATATATTGATGAATGCATTCATTTTTTTACGAATTAAAAAAAAAAAAATATATCCAAAATAATTCGAAAAAAAAAACGTTGCTGTAAAAATTTTATTTAGAAAATATAAAAAAAAAAATTATAAAAAAAAAAAAAATTATCCGAGAAAAAAATATTCGAAAAAAAAATTTTGTTTTCGAAAAAAATTCTTTCCAAAAAAAATGGTTTTTTCAAACAAAACATTTTTCAAAAATAAAACATTAAATTTTTTTTTAAATATATTTTTTTAAATATATTTTTTAAATTGTAACTTTGTATTAATAAAAGGTTGTAATTATAAATAAATATATTATAAAACATTTGAAGAACACTTTTTCGACAATTACCAAGCGTTCATCATATTTATGATCGCATTCATAACATTGATGTCGTTAGTCATCAATATAATGAATGATTCTTCAATACAATGAATTATGATTTGAAGAACGGAATTCATCAATATGATGTACATTTTTCTACTGTGTAATTTGGGTATACCCACACCAAGAAAAAGATTCCCTCAAATCCCATTAAAATTGGTAAATAGGATTGAATAGTATACAAAAAATAAATCTTTTCATATAAACTCAATGACAATTTCATGGTATTCTCTAGTATTTAATGACATTTTCCGATTAAAATAATAATTTATCCTATTGACTATTTTTAATAGTAAAAAACTATTATTTACTAACTGGACCCGTGCACGACTCGTGCCAAGATTTTATGGATTCAAAGATATGGAGCTATTTTATTAATATAAAAAACATTTTTATTATTTATATCAGGGGCCCGTGCTTTCCTGTGGAAGTTTTTATGGGTTTTATAAATGTAGTAACCAAATAATACTTCTCCGCCAAAACAACTTTTCTCAAAGACAATTCTTTCTCAGACTGCGCATCCCCGTAGAATTCTTCATAGTAGACTATTTCCCGTATAATTCTTTCCAGTTGAAATCTTCGCCGTAAAATTCTTCTCCATAGCACGTTCTTCCGTAGAATTCTTCCCGGTAGAATACTTCCTCGTAGAGTGTTTCCCAGTAGAAGCTTAAGTGATTTTAGGTGTGGTAAGTTTTAGTGTGGTGAATTTTTAGTGTGGTGAATTTTTATGTGGTGAATTTTACTGTGGTGAGTTTTAGTGTAGTGAATTTCAGTGTGAAGAGTTTTAGTGTGGTGAATTTTAGTGTGGTGAATTTTATTGTGGTGAGTTTTAGTGAAGTGAGTTTTAGTGTGGTGAGTTTGTTTTAGTTTTCTTTTTTTGTTTACCTTTAGTTTGGATTTTAGTTTTACGTTATTGCTTTAGATTTTGTATTTTTGTTTTTGTTGTGTGCTTTTGATTTTGTGTTTTTGCTTTTATTTTTTTTTTGTATTTGAGTTTTTTGAAGCTGGTGAAAGTGCCGAGTTATATGGTATTGAAAGTTTAGGTTGTATGGGAGATGCCACGCCTCTTTGTCCAATCCGGCCCATTTATAGCCTATCATTCCTTCCAGACTATACCTCAAGAAAATCGGATCAGCCGTTTGGACAGAGAAGCGGAACAAACAAACCAACAAAGAGATTTATTATATGTATAGGATATAGGATATATAGGATATAGTATTTTTTCTCGGTGCAGATAAAAAAACATGGTAAATTAATGTTATGTCAATAGTAAAACAATTATTTTTATATATTACTATTATAATTGGTCAATAGGATGCCTACCATTAGTATAATATTATTCAAATCATTAATAAGATAGTGGCTTATACTATACCATTACTTTTATAATGCACCCTGTTAAATATTATAGTAAGACGTATTATTTTCTAGTCAATTCCAGTATTTAATAAATATTTTCGGGTTAAATCATTTTTGGAGTCATGGTTTGATTTTTTCCGGAGCATTAAAATGGGTTATAAACCATTTAGCAACAGTAATATGTTCGAGATGAGTTTGAGTTTTATGATTTTTATATTTTCTCATTTTTTTCAATATCCCTCAATATGAAATAATCCTTTACTAGTTAAAAATCTATTTAAGTCAACGTTTTATTTACAGATTTTTATTTATTATTTTGTTTTTTCTTTTATTTATAAAGTGCTTATAGCTCAGTTACTTTTATCAATTTAGCGAAATCAAAACATTAATAAAACATTCAATAGATTTACTTAAAACCCTTTGTGTTAGGGTTGCCTTTGTCATTAATCTGGTTTTTGTCAACAGCACCAGCCAGCGCTGACATAAATGTGATATTCATGATAGATGACAACACGTACACTTAGATAAACATGTACATTTTGATGTACAACAGCTATAAAATTTTACGAAAATAAAATAAAATAAAAATAAAATAAAACGCATACGAAATAAACCGATGAAAACAAACCACTGCAGAGTAATAAATTCGCGACAAACATTTTTTGAATATAAAAATCATATATATTGTATATGAAAATACGTAAATGTGAATGGACTAGAATGAAAATGGTTGTGCGCTACGCAAGGGTCTGGATCGAACTTTTATATTCAATTATGAGAATATCAATTGGTTTGCTACTGAACATATTAAATAAATTTGAGTTGATTTTTCTATCATGATTTACTTTTGAATAAAAAAAAACAAACTTAAAGAATGTTAATTTATCCGATAGACCACAAGTATTTAAAGGCATGTATAAATGAACATTATTTTATTACAATATTATTTTATTTCATTCCACGTTTACCTCAAATTACATTGAAGTCATAAATTAATATTGACACCAAATAAAGATAATTTTTCAATTTTAGCAATGAGAATTATTTGATATTTCAAATGACATCATACATAATTCCTTAAATCGATCAACTCATCACCACCCAGTCTGCCATGTCTCGGAGATCTTCGATACCTCGAAGTTTTCTCTAATAGCTTCGATAAAAAATGTTCGTTCTCATTGCTTTCTCGATTCTAATATTTAAAAATGTTCGTACATTCAAATTCGACGATACGATATTTAAACATTTATCATATCGCCAAATTTTGTAGCAGCAATCTCGAACTTTGATCATATTTTTCTTCGATATCGTTCCGATTTCTCGTATCGAGAAAACTCCGACAAAACGTTCCGATGTCTACCATCTAGGTCCTATTCGATGCTCGATATCGTTACGAGAACGGGTTCGATATCGTGTGATATCTCCATCTACTCGCAATGATCTCGTAACAGATCATTGAAAATCATTAACGATTTGCTACGATGTTATTTTAATTTAAATTGGATAATAAACTTTTGTGATTAATCATAAGTCAACTTAATTTATTGAACCGACATGGGAAATCCGGAGGTATGACCACTAGACTTGCAATTCAATAATCTCGGTTTCGAATCACAACTCGACCATATGTGCATTTCCAGAAAAACGTCAACCACGACCGAAAAATTCAAAATGCTCAAATCTTTGAAATAACGATGGATTTGGAATCTTAAATGTCTGAATCTAAATATCTGAAAAGAATTTTCTATTCCGTTAACGGTAACGTATAAAAAATATACTAATAAAGTTACGTTACTATGAAATATGTAAAAATACCAATTTTTCATGAATTTTTGAGTAACCAAATTAATTAACTATAAAGACATACAGATATAAAATATTATTTTCTGTATTTTCTGGTAACATAAATAATTATTTCTAAAATTTAAAAATAATGATACAAATTAAAATAACGGAAAAAATGTTGATTTTTGTATAAGGGTTTTCGATGTACCGTCCGGAACCAAAAAGTTACAGATATTACCATAATAATCTGAAAAGTTTTTTTAAAGAGTAGAGTCCACATCATTATCCTAGTAATTCTAGAAAATTTTTGACAGCTAATTCAAATCTGTAGCGTCCGGAACTTTGACTACCAAAAGTGTAAACTACAGTATAAAAAATAACAAAAAAAAAAAGTAAAAAAACATTAAAAAAACTAAAAAAAATCTGGAAATTTGAATAGTACATCACTTTTCATTTCGTAATAAAGATTATTGATATTGTTATATACACAATTATTTTTAGCAAAAAATCGTAGTGCAAGTTTCTACACCGGACGGTCAGGAATTATTCTGCGATTTATTATGAAATAACTGTAAGTTTTATGAACAAAGTGCATATAAACAAAAATAAAGTAAATTGTCTCAGCTATATTCAGAGATAATTCAAATAAATATATTGTATGTAAAAAGTATTTTTAGAATAAAAATCGTACTGATAATTTCTACACGGAATTTTTTGTCCCGTTCGGAATTTTTCTGTGATTTATTATAAAAAAAAAACTATAAACTTTAGGTACAAAGTGTAAATATACAAAGCAATCATGTTATTTCACCGAAATGGTAAATAAAAGACTGTGTGGAACCAGAATCGGAATCCAGTTATTTTTTTTTTTTTTGATATCGGAATCGGAACCGCTATTTTAAAAATCTTGGAACCGAAACAGATTCTCCAAAGGATTTTAGATCCCGATTAAAAGTGTTTATTAAAACAAAAAAAACTCAGAAAACAGTAACAAATTCCGATAGGCCTACAGTAGTGCATACAGATACCGCATAAAACATGACCTGAACCAAACCAAAGGTGTATCAGTCATTCAGACAGACTGTCAGTGAGTCAGTGTAGCAACTACTGATTTATGTGCGGGTGCGTGTGTCAACTCCCAGTGGAGGGAGAGAGATTGGCTCTGACGTTGACGCTGGTCGGCGGTAACTAAAAGAACGACAGCTGGATCAAAATGCAAAATGAAATTTATTTGATGCTAGAGCAAAGTCCTCTTGATACCGAAAACAGCAGTAGCAGCAGTTCCAGTTGTTGCCGATGGTAATGGTGATGATGCTGCTACTGATGATTATAATGTTTGCGATGATGATGATGACAATTGATTTTATGGATTTTACGTGTCATAAGTATTTATTATTTATTCAATATGATGCGGCAATCAAATATTTACTGAAAACATTTTCAATCATTCGATTGATGCGATGAGTTTATGAATTTATGAAATTTCGTCGCTTTGTCTGTGCGCATGCATTGAAATTATATTGGAATATTTTAAATGACCATTTTACACATTCTTACATACTCTAATACTAAATGAGTTTTTGCTGTTTTAAGTTTTTTGCATTTTAAATTTCGAACTAAATGCATTTGTGCGCGTTAATCCGAAATTTAAATTTTGTATAAGTTGGCAAAATGTTTTTCAGAAATGTTTGTTGAATATTCGTGCTTTATGTGCTGAGCATTTAAGATCCGCTTTTATTATGCGTTATAGTCGAATGCAAATTATGCTGTTAAGTCTAGTGCATTAAACGACGACGCTTCAATTAAGTCACAAGATATGCGCCAAGGATACGGTATAAGGATGCACTCTCTATAAGGATACAATAAAGCAACTAAAACAACAACAAAAATAAGTACACTTAAGTGTTGCCTCTACAAAAACAGTCTAAAGTCAGGTATCGTTTGTTCTGATAGTGCAGCATAAATTAAGCCTCGTCGACTGCAGGATCTCTGGCAGGATGCATAAGAAATACTACTCAATTGCCTTGTTGTCTGTGTATAATCTGCAAGCCTGCAACTTTGAGAGTTATAGCAGCAGTTCGACGGCTTTTATAGAACAAGATAAAACACATAGAACTTCATTAAGTTTGTCTTAATTTAAAAAATTTATAATATTCTTTAGTACTTAGTACATGTGTAATTCTGGAAACACAATTCATAGTTCGTGAAATGTGATCTATTAGGATTGAAACTAGACATCTGCACAAATGTTTTTTGATGTTTTCTCAGCAAATACGCACTACTGCACTCTACAGTTTTGAATTCATTTCGCAAATGACAGGCGACAGTATTATGATAAAGTCTCTCTAAGCAAGACTTCACTTCACTGCAGTATTTGTTTTATTGGTGCCAAAACATCAAGCCATTCAAAACATTCAATGTTTTGAAGAACAAAACCAAATGACAGTATTGTCGCTGAAGCATGCAACAAATACAGTGAGTGCAGCGAATGAGCGCAACTAGTAACGAGTGAGAAAACGAACATTGAAAAGCAAATTGAAAAACAAAACGGCCGCTCGGCGTTCGACGACAGTAATGTTGTTGTCGGTATTAATGTGTTAATAAAAAATACTAAAAACATTATTAAAAAAATGTTGTACGTCAAAAACGACGCTTTGCAATATATCTTAAAATTTTTTTATTTAATTAAATAATGAAAAATATGTTGTTTGCAATGTATAAGCAAATCTTATCGTCGCTGTAGAACTAGAAGAATTACAAAAATTAATTGATACATTTTTAAAGTTGAAATACCAATTGATACATTCACCTTTTCTTATCATTTGGTACAAATTATCAAAAATTTAAAGACATATTAAGACTTTTGTAAGTGAAGAATTGGCATTTTGAAAATGTAGTTGGTGACTTTTAGTTCTACAACGACAATATGATTTGCTTATACCTTTTGATTTTTTTTTATATTTCAATATTAATGAAAATTCCTTAGAGTAGGAATGATAAAAAAATGTAAAATGTACTAA
Source organism: Dryomyza anilis (assembly GCA_951804985.1). NCBI lineage: Eukaryota > Metazoa > Arthropoda > Insecta > Diptera > Dryomyzidae > Dryomyza > Dryomyza anilis. The sequence goes on along the minus strand of OX638130.1, from coordinate 121,033,673 downwards.
GTACTCGGTGTCATAAGCAGTTCATTTCAGTATTTGAATTTTTATTGCACATCATCATAGACCACTTCACTGCAGTTTTGTTCGTATTTTGTTTTGACAGTACTTGGTGTTTTGTTGTTATGAGCAAGACATTCATTTGATTTTTAAGCATAGAGTTGACGGCAGTAAATAAATGTTTTGAAACGAAGTGAATATCTTAAAGTGGGTTTCAAATGCACTTGTGCAGATGTCTAATTGAAATCATAGGTAATCGAAACCAAAATACAAAAATCAGAAATAAACCGATATCCAAAACTTTTTAAATAAGTTTTGTTTTATAATAATAATAATAATAATAATAATAATAAAAGTTTGGCGCTACAGTTCTGTATAGAACTTCGGCCGAGCTCTCTCACCATTTTGAGCTGTGCGTGTTATATTTGTACTCAAAGTGGTGGGACCTACAGTTTATTGCCGAATCCGAACGGCGGGTGAGAGCTTTTTCATAGGCAATGGTTTTACTCTCGTAGGTTTGCCATTTACTGACGAGAGGTAGCGCGGTATAGAAAAATGTTTCTATGAAAAGATGTTGTTAGCCCCAGTCCAGGCTTGAACCGGGGACCTTTCGGCTCGCAGTCCAACGCAATAAACACTGAGCTACTGCGGTTTTGTTTTATACTGGTTTCAAAATAGTTAAAAAAAACCGTAGTATGCAAAAAAAAAATTTTAATAAATATGTTCGGAATATGGTCGGTGTTGATTTTGACAGCATGCTCAGTATTTTCCTATTACGTAACATTATTAAGAAAATTTAAGATTTAAATATTTTGTTTTTCAATTGCCACGACTAATTTTAATATAAATGTATATATTTTTTTTTTAAAGCGACGCCATATTTCTTGCCGCCATTTCATGATGGAAAGATATACGAGTCGAAATTATTAAATTTTACTACCGAAATTCGAATTATATATCTTTCCATCATGAAATGGCAAACCTTACTGAAGAGAAATGTCAAAAGAGCGGCAAGAAATATGGCGTCGTTTGCTGTCCCCGTCGCTCTACTTTCGTAGAGTCCCTGTTAAAAAACCCTTTATCTTTTTTACTTTTGTATATATACCCTTTTAACCTCTTACAAGGAAATTAGTTAAGATTAGCCTTATAACGCATCTGTCCCAGATCAGAATAATATCAGGCATCCCAACAAAGACCACTTTGAAATGATCCTGATCACGACTGACTAGGTTAATCTTAATCCATCTAAGACAACCTAATCCATCTTTTACAAAGAATCCTGATCTAAAGTCTACCTAATGAAACCTGATCTAAATTTTATGAAAAATAAAGTTAATATACCCTATACCTCATAGGTGTAGGGTATAAAAACTGAATGTAATTTGAAGACTTCAGTGGAAGAAACGGGTAAGTACATTTTTGAAAAATAGAGTTATTTTTATTCCACTCTCATAAGAAAATCCTATATAATAAAGTACGCTAAAAAATAAAATACACATGTCTCACAGTTTTTCTAAATCAATTCGTTTAAAATTTTAAAATGTATTTTAATATTTTACCAATATCACTCATACGACCAATATATCGTCGTTGTAGAACGAAAAGTCACGAAATACATTTTTATGAAAAACTTAAATTTCGAGTTTGTTGGTTAATATTATAATAAGTAATTGATGCATTTTTATACCCTACACTAAGAGTGAAAGGGTATATTCAGTTTGGTACGCCGTTTGTAACACCCAGAAGAAAGCATCTCCGGTATGGAAAAGTATATATATTCTTGATCAGCATGACCTCCTGAGTCGATTTAGCGATGTCCGTCTGTCCGTCTGTCTGTCCGTCTGTCTGTCTGTCCGTCTGTCTGTCTGTCCGTCTGTCTGTCTGTTGAAATCCCTAAGACTTTTAAAATTGAAGAGCTAGATAAATGAAACTTATAACTTAGATTACTAATATACCTACGCTGTATGTGCGAAAAAATTGGCGAGATCGGTCCATGGTGACCTATGATCCGACCACTTATGTTCAAATACCTCATATAAAATGTACATATAAAGATCAATTTTTATGTATACGTGCTTAGGTAAACTTTGTTGGTCAAATATATATTGACATCATGCTCAAATACATGATAATAATGTTTTCCGGCGAAAAGACTTGTGGTTCACAAAAAAAAAAAATCGAAATTCGGTACACCTACACATTTGTAAATATGGGTATCAAATGAATGGAAATTCTTCAGCGATTGAATGTTTGTAGTTATTTTCAGGATTCGTATACCCTGGTGACCTATATATCACTTTGAATGGTAACCACACATATGTGTAGGGTATTTATAGTCGGCTTAGACCGACTATAATTTTGATAATCCTAACTATCATAATTACACCTACTTTAAAATTTCCCATGTGATCTAACCTTCCCAACGCACATACAGCGTAGGTATATTAGTAATCTAAGTTATAAGTTTCATTTATCTAGCTCTTCAATTTTAAAAGTCTTAGGGATTTCAACAGACAGACAGACAGACGGACAGACAGACGGACAGACGGACATCGCTAAATCGACTCAGGAGGTCATGCTGATCAAGAATATATATACTTTTCCATACCGGAGATGCTTCCTTCTGGGTGTTACAAACGGCGTACCAAACTGAATATACCCTTTCACTCTTAGTGTAGGGTATAAAAACTATCATAATGTCTTTGGGGAAAATATTCGTGTTTAAAAATTAGCTAAGGTCTCCAAACAACTAAATTCTCCAACACCTACTATTTCTGAAATATAAGCCGCCTATTAATAATGAAAAATAGTTCTAACTTCAATTTTGAATAAAGTCTTGGAAATATATTATTACAATAATTTTGGTGCATCAATTTGCATCAATTCTTAGTTAAAATTTTGACGCTGATTCTGAAAATAGCATCGGTTACTTCATATTAGCTCTATATAAATATATTTAAAAAATTTAATATACAACAAAATCATCAGATTACAGAGTTCTACAAATGTTTACAGGGTAATATAGATTAGCTAATCGCAAATTTGAAGTTTTTTTTGCTCCACCACGTCTGGGTTACTCGCAATTTTCAGTCAAATATGGAAAATATTGATGTTTGAAGACAAAATGTACAAAAAAAATATGTTTTCTTGATAAATAATTTAAATTCTTTCCAGTTTGTATAATAAGAAAGTCGAGAATAAATTTCTAAATTCTATAAATCTAAATATTTGTATGGTAAAAAAATTGTAAAATAAAAAATCAGACTGAATGCTTTTTATTTATTAGACAACCTAAATGTAAATGCAATATTTACGTAAAATTGTATTTCTGACCTACAATTTTAACATGAGCACATCAATGTTTGACCAGAACATACCACGAGCAGATGGTAATAGCAACTGTTTCTGTTGGAGCGGAGCTCACAAACCAAAAGTTCCCCTCACGGATAAACTTTCTATGGAAATTATTGCGCAGGTCTGCAAAATTGAAACATTTGAAGTGTAACAGTTTTTTTGTTTTTTTTAGCAACAACATTTCATAACGTTTTGATAAATAATGCAATGTTGTTTTTGTTGTGTTAGACCCGACAATCGGTAGTACATATAATTTTGCGTTTATGTCTTCCAAGGGGTGGCGCTTAATTATGCGTTTGTGGTTTGCTATTGAATTTTTCCAGTGCGAACGATATCCGGATGGGTCTGCCTATTCCAGAGTGCGTAAGTGGAAGTTGGACTGCAGCTGGATGGGCACGAGCACGTGCGCTAAACCAACTGTTGCTCAGAAAAGAATGGAAAAATGTGTTATGAAGTCTCAAGAATGAAGTAAAATAAAAAAAATAATATAGATGACATAGAAGAATAATAAAGAGGGTGAGGTTGAAGATGAAGTTATGGAAATCTGAATAAGAGGCAAAGTAAAAGATGAAGTTAATGTAGATAGAAAATATGATAGAAAATGATGAATTATAAGATAAATAAAGCTTTGTAAAAATTGGGAAAAGTTAAGTTACATGGGCCGGACTTAAAGTCGGTCGGGCAAGATTATGGAATACCCTACAACTTGGTGGGGATATTAATGTAAGAAATTTTCGTCTTAATATTAAAGTATAAAAAATATAATCAAAACAAATTTAGAAAAATAAAAGTGTGCGGACCACGCCTTTTTTTGTAAAACATATATGCAGTTTTGCGAGAATTTGCATAGAATGGTTTTCAATAATTTACATATGAAATTCCTTCTATAAAATACCGGGATATAATATCGTCACTGTCATGCCAAAGGGGCGAAT